>OY728142.1:409687938-419687938 GCA_963277665.1 Viscum album
GAAATGCACAGTTCTTGGAGACAGTACGTCGTACGTACACATGAACGCTACTTTCATTTCTATTTCTTATTGTAATGGAATTAAAACATATGATACATAGGTATATTATAATTTCAGTATAATATCATATAATATATCATTAACTAAATCCTTCATACATCCTACATAAGGCATTAACGAATCACATCACTTTGAGGGGGCGGTAGTCCGCATATCCTCAAATGAGATTATCGTATTTACCAACTATGGAAACCATAATGGATTGATATAATTGATAATTAAAGAATCATAAGGAAATCATAAACATAATATATATCATATATAAATACAGTTCCATCATAATGGCCACCATGAGAGGCGGTAGGAGAAAATCGAGTAATCACCGTTTCGTGAGGCGTTAGGGGACCATCCACAGAAACATTATGTTATCCATCAATTAGATGTAGGTGTGTGTAAGTGTAGTTATAATACATCTAATTACAACATCATAGTATATTTTTGATAATGTTTTTGTTACAAAAGAACATATTAAAAAGAGTTTAGGGGTTGGATATGTAGAATAATAGAAAATAACTTAAGAGAAACTATTACCTTTAATTTGGGTAACTTCCTTTGGTTTGAACCAAAATGACATCTTGAAGTGCCTTCTTCATAATGTAAGGCTTCTAGGGTAGGATAGGGATGTAGGGAGATTAATTGAGAAGATTTTGGATGATCCAAATGGCTTGATAGGTGTGAGTAATTGGATAGAAATGGTCTCCTTTTATAAGGGGGAGGTGGGGCTCTTTTGGAAAGTGTAAAAATATTATTTTATTATAAACTTATATTCGGTTTAAAAAGGTCCAAAAATCAATAAATATGATGATAAGATGACTCATGGTCGAAATAAAATCATCCAATCATAATTGGACATGTTTTGGATAATATTTTAATCATTATAATATTATTTATTTAAATCATTTATTAATGATATAAATACTGCATCATTATTGTGTCATAATTAATTTAATTTATTTGATGTCTAAAAATTATGAACAAAATAACATGATTTAGGAAATATTTTTAGATTTCTAATGAATATTTATAGTCTAAAATATGACTTATATAACACCATATAAAAATTAATTTACTAAAATATTTTTGTTAATGTCAATTTTGTCTTTACCTTAAATTAATTAATCTAATGTGTCATTTTCTTTCAAAAGTGGCTCTATGGGGTTCCAAAATCGACCCATGAATGCCCATGGTCAGCCATTAATCATACAATAAGGTTTGGATAAGTGTTAAGGTAATTTTGAATTATTATAATATTCTTTTATCCTTAAATTACCCTATTTACTTTTAACCGTGCTAAATAAAAGTAAAAAGTTACTATTCACCAAAAAATATTTTTATCTTTTTGAACCACATTTTTCTCCTTGATATTAACCGTGTCTCTTGGATTTTCGAAATTCAACTCACAGAAGCGGTAAAATTAATTTTCACAAAAAATCGTAAAAGCTCTTTGGAGGTGGGTAAAAGACAGTGAAAAGTTCAATACAAATTTTATAAATCTCAAATGATTATAAAATGACTCCAATTAATTTAATTGAACTTATATAAGTAACATTTATCTATTTTTACCTAAAATAAATTTATATCGAATAAATGATTATTTAAAGAAAAAGTCAGTTTTAACCAAAAACTCAATGTTTTCACTATTCGTCAAAAAATGATGTTTTTCAGATAAATACAAAAAATTAACCCTAAGCTATATTTGATATTCTGAATTAAAAATTGATGTCTATTTTTTCCAATTAAAAACATATAAGTGGAATTAATTAATTTTAAATGTAATTCCTGTTATCAAAAAAATATCGTGTTTTTAATAAATAATAACTATTAAAAGATCGACACTTGTTTATGTCCAAATTCAAAGTGAAATTAATTTCAATGACCAGAATTGGGTTAAATTGTAAAAATATTTTCTAATTACACTTTAAAACTAATTGAAATTATAATCTAACCATATAAATTATTACGATGAAAAAAGTTGTTTTTAATTAAAATATTGCGTGTTTTTACTATTCATCAAAATATGAAAGTTATCAGAATAATATGATAAATTTTTCCAAAGTAAATTTTTATATCCTGATTCCAAAAAATAATTTTATTTTGTCAAATTGAACTTATAAAAAATTCAAAAACTAGATTTAAAGTTGGTGCGCCATCAAAAGGTGGCAAAACTGCAATTTTTGAAAAATACTTATTTTACCCAAAAAAATTATTTTTTCTCATACCATGTTCTAAAAAACATGTAAGATGAATAATAATGTTATAAAATTCAAAATTTAATTAATACTATTTATAATGTCTAGTCCATAATAATATTATAACAATATATCGTTGGTTAGTGAATCCCGGTATTGCGTACTACACACTCTTTCGAGGAAGGTCGTGATTACGTGTAATGCAAGCCAAGTCAAGGTTGCGTGTTGGGGAATACTCCTTTGTTGTTTTGTATAACAGAATCCAACCACATTTCATTTATACCTTGAATATATATATATATATATATAAACACTCAATGTTGCGTAGAATGACTACTATCAAACGATCTTGAAATTATGTGTAACACAATCCAAGAAAAGTGTTGCATATACTACAAGGTAATACGGTGTTTCTTATAGCACAAGATAATATTTGTGTATCATAAAACACATGACATAAAATAAATTAAAACAAATACTTATCATAAAATCTCAGGGTGTTACATTCTGCCCCCCTTAAAACGAATTTTGCCCTCGAAATTCTTCAGGGTTGTAAATGGTTTAATACTTGAAAGATTATTTAATAGAAACCCACATAATAAAAAGGAATACCAAAACATAACTTTAAAAACTAAATTATGAAACGTAATGATTACCCAAAGTAACTCATCACTGGGTTTCCAGATAGGAGAACATAGGTGAAAAATATGGATATGGAAGAAAAATCTAACCATCAAGTTCTGATGGATAGTGGTAGAGAACATGGCTATGAAAAAGCCAACAATCACAATGCCATAAATTTGTGATGATCTAAGGTACCATCTGATTCATCAGATTTAAGAGCACTAGGAAAATATTTTGTTTTCAATATCATTTCCAAAAGCTGAATATTTTTAATTAAAAGAAATACTTACATTATTTCGGTACATTCTCACTGGTGATTATGCCTTGAACAATTTCCACTTCATATCTTAAACAAATGAAGTTGAATTTTTCATTCATAAACTATTAGCAGATCATGTAATAGAATGATGGGTCATTCCATCTATCTATTATAAAACGTTAGCAAAAGTAATCGAATACATAAGTCCATGTATGGTGAGGTTAATCATATATGATTCCAAAAATGGACTCATAATTAATATATCATACTTCTTAATAAAATAAAACTAGTTTTTAATAACCAGGGACTTCCTGTTGGCCAGTGGTAGGTGATAAAGGCATGTTGCACTTTGATTGTGGGTTCGATTCCCACAGCCTTGTCTGACGCGACGAGTTGTCGCTTGTCTTGCAGGTTATCCCATTTTCTAAAACTACATTATAATAACATTCCTACAATAATATCAAAAAAAATTTCTATCCCTAAACAATACTATCTTTTGTCTAACTTAATTCATTCCAATCATTTGGCTTATCCAACATAAATCTATCCAATCTCATAGTATACAGAAAATGATTAATGGAAAGGTCACATAACAAGAATGCGAATAATATCATTTATCATACGATATATCTTGTTGGTCACATTGCAAACATGTGAATTCCTTAATCATGTATTCTATTGCAACATGAATTACCATAGAACCTTATTTGAAAACATGAATGATGTCAAAAGTTGTCTGTTTCCACATTCCAAAATACCAAAAATTCTTTACACTCAAACCATGATATCACTTTGTCCTTATATTAGTAATGATCTCATTAATACTATCAAACATATCATTATCTCCTTTTCCCTTCATTATGCGCACATCATCTATTTTCCAAAAAATACTTGAATAACCGTTCATGGTTACCAGTACCATTCATCATATAATTTCAAAAATCAAGCAAAGGAAAAAATGTAACAATCCTTAGATATTTCCTTATTCTATAGTACCATACAATATTCTTGATAAACATACAATCATTACACTACCTTCTTAAACCACTGACTGAGCATCATCATTTCTTCCATCTCATATATCATTCGTAGCCTCTTCATCATCATCCACATAAATGCTACCCAATTGACCATGCTGATTCTCTATATGAGATTTTCCCTTAGGGCATTGGTTTCCATAATTCCTATACATTCCACATTTAAAACATTTAACCATTGTTGATGTCTTAGAAATATCATTATCCTTGTCCATGTTGTTAACTAAAGCTTATTCTTTGCAATTACTGGCATTGTGTCATTCTTTTCCACACCCAAAGAATCTTCCAGTTCCATTGAAACATTCCCCTTGATGCGTCTTCCCACATGACATACATGAGGGAAATTAAAAATTCTTTCCTCTATTATCATCATGAAACTCAATCTTTCTCTTATTAGCTGAGTCGAGATACTTACCAAAGATGAGATTATTGATCATATTATGAGATTTATGATTTGGAATAATAACGATAGTTGGTCTTCTAGATCTAATTTCATTTGGTTGCTCATGAAGAATATCATTCCATTGTCCATCATATCCTCCACTATCGCGAATCTTCAGATTTCTAGCCATTTTCTAAAACCCACAAAGAATAGTGTGAGAGGAAAAAATCAAAATCATGGGGGAGTACCTTAAATATCTAACATCTTAGGTTTAATTCTAATATCATTACTGTAATTCTAGGACTATAACCTATACCTATACGTATCCTTAGGGACATCCCTATACATACCATATAAATATCTCTATAGAACTCACTAAATTTTTTGCATCCTAGTTTCCAATGGTTTACTAAACCTTTCCTCTCATACAAACTGTAGAGACCCAAAGCATGACGTACATGTACATTACATTGCTTTTTTGGAATACCTAATACATAAAAAATAGACATCAAAGGACCGTAATAGTTTAGTGTCTTTGGAAACATGTTATATAAACTTCTAATAACGTTGAAAGATCATAAAAATCTCCCATAATGATCTTCCCCTTTTTTTCCTTATGTAAAACCATTATTTATATCTTGGAGAAAAGAAAACATAAAAAGGTGAGCTCAAATGCTCATTAATGGAAAACATAGAGAACATAAAACAATCCATAAACATTTGAACGCAAAAACTAGAACATGAAATTTAAACATCAAAATATTGAGCAAAGACATAAATCATGGAAGTACGTAAGGCATATATCATAATGGAACATAAAACATGATAAAATATAATGGGAATAAAACATATAATTGTGGAAACCATTCAGCACATGTTATGATTTCCATAGTAGCCCAGGAATTGCTGCCAAGACTATCTTAGTGGACAAAGACCCTTTCTAAATCGAGTTCACTCCTCGTTTCAGTCCTGTAACACTGAACTGGATTAACTTACCATTCCATCCATGTCGATCTAATGAGATATAAATCTTTACCCAATGCATTTGAGAGAGATATAGGTCCCACCCATCTCATATAGAAATCATTCATACTTGTGCCACAACATAAACATAAATCATTCAGCATAACCCAATGAAGAAAATGGGTTTCATAAACATAATTCCATCATAAAATAATCCATATAAAACATATGGATATCATTTCATCTTTATAAGAATCAAACAATGTAAATAATAGAGACATTATAATTGAATCATAAACATGCTAAATAATGACATCTTATATGGAATATAGTTTTGATAAAACACTTGAAATGAACTCTTGAGGAAAATATCCTTTCTCCATAAAAATAATTTTCTTTTCACAAAATTCCACAATATTTTAAAAGAAAAATATTTTATTTAAAATAACCATGAAAACTTGTAGAAGAAGATTCTGGAAAATTTGGCGATATGAAACCGTAAAAATCCGTTCATGCTGTATAATTTAAAAAAAACTTTCTCCGCGTACTTTTGTCGGAAAAGTCAAAAAGTACCTCGTATGGTAAACAAAATAAAGATTCCTTACATACAATGTAGTAAAAGTAAAAAATGGGTAAATGAAATTTAAACATACATGAAAACATTTTTATAAAACCTGGACATGGATGATAAATATATCCCCAGAAAAAACTTACGTATAAGAAATCTCGGATAGAAAACAATTGAGATTGCAACATTATCCCTTAGAAAGATATTTTTTTTAAAAAAATAGATCACTTATGTGTATTAACTATGAGGTCACATAAATAAATTATAAATACATGATATGATATAAAAATTCATTTCTCACATAATCAAAGAACTACATAAACAAGAAAAAGAAGATCAACCCAATGAATGGAAATTGGGTTAAGAAGTTCCCTTACCTTAGGTCTGATATGCTTCGTATGTAACCAAAACTCCTATATAATGATTTAAATAATGTTGTTGAAATATTAAAGAATTATATTTATTGTTATTATATCATATATCGTTCACTTATTACTTTATATTACCCGTTCTTTTGTAAATCCTATGTTAAAGCAATGTTTTGGGTAAAATCAACTTATTTATCGTACGTGTTTGGACTTGTTGTTCATGATGTTATTATTAATTATATCATGCTTCACTTTATTCCAGAATTTAAATCATGATTTATATATCATATATATTCATTATATATCCATCATATACATGTATTTATAATAGTACATAACATATGGAGGTAAGAAATGAAATGCACCGTTCATGGAGAAGGTAAGTCGTACGTACGCATGAACGCTACTTTCATTTCTATTTTTATTTTAATGGAATTAAAACATAATTATACATAGTTATATTATAATTAAATTATAATATACTATATAATATCATTAACTACATCCTTTATACATCCCACATAAGGCATTAACGAATCACATCACTTTGAGGGGGCGGTAGTCCGCACTTCCTCAGATGATATTATCGTATTTACAAACTATGGAAACCATAAAGGCCTGATATAATTGGAAATTAAAGAAGCATAAGGAAATAATAAACATAATATATATCATATATAAATACAGTTCCATTATAATGGCCACCATGAGAGGTGGTAGGAGAAAACCGAACAATCATCGTTTCGTGAGGTGTTAGTTTTCCATCCACTGAAACATTATGCTATTCATCCATTAGATGGAGGTGTGTGTACGTGTAGTTCTAATAATTCTCATAAAAAAATCCTAGTATATTTAGGATACTGGTTTTGTTACAAAATAATGTATGAAAAAGAGTTTAGGGGTTGGATAAGTAGAAGAAAAGAAAACAACTTAAGATAAACAGTTACCTTTAATTTGGGTAACTTCCTTTGGTTTGAACCAAAAGGACTTCTTGAAGTTCTTTTTACCTGATGTAATGATTCTAGGGGGAGGATAGGTATGTAGGTAGCTTAATTGGGCAGAGTATGGATGAGCCAAATTTCTAGAGAGGTGTGAGGAATTGGATAGAAATGGTCTTTTTTTAAAAGGGGGCGGAGGGGCTCTTTTGGAATGTGTGAAAATATTATTTTATTATAAACTTATCATCTGTTTCAAAAGGTCCAAAAATAATTAAATATGGTGATTAGATGACTCATGGTCTAAATAAAATCATCCATTCATAATTGGACATGTTTGGATTATATTTTAATCATTATAATCTTATTTATTCAAATCATTTGTTAATGAGTTAAATACTGCATCATTATTGTGTCATAATTAATATAATTCATTTGATTTATAAAACTTATGAAAAAATACCATGATTTAGGAAACCTCTTTAGACTTATAATTAATATTTATAGTATAATATATGACATATATAACACCATATAAAAATTAATTTACCAATAGATTTTTGTTAATGTTAATTTTGTCTTTACATTAAATTAATTAATCTAATGTGTCACTGTCTTTCATAAGTGGCTCCATGGGGTCCCAGAATAGACCCAAGGAAACCCATGGTCGTCCATTACTCATCTTATAAGGTTTGGGAAAGTGTTAAGGTATTTGTGAATTATTATAATATTTTTTTAACCTTGAATTACCCTATTTACTTTTAACCGTGGTAAACAAAAGTAAAAAGTTACTATTCACCTAAAATTATTTTTATCCTATTCAACCACATTTTACCCTTTTATATTAACTGTGTCTCTTGTATTTTTGAAATTCAACTCACATAATTGGTAAAATTATGTTTTACGTACAATTGCAAAAGCTCTTAGGAGGTGGGTAAAAGACGGTGAAAAGTTCAATACAATTTTTATAAATCTAAAATTATTATAAAATGACTCCAATGAATTTCATTGAACATATATATGTATTATTTATCTATTTGGACCTAAAATAAATTTAAATTGAATAAATTATTATTTAAATAAAAAGGCGGGTTGAACAAAAAACACAGTGTTTTCACTATTCATCAAAAATTGAATTTTTTCATAAAAATACCAAAAATTCAGCCTAAGCTATATTTGATATTACGAATTCAAAAATGATGTCTATTTTTTCAAATTCAAAACATAGAAGTGGAATTAATTAATTTTAAAAGTAATTCCCGTTATCAGAACAAATAGTTGGTTTTTATGATACAATAACTATCAAAAGATCGACACTTGTTTATGTCCAAATTCAAAGTGAAATTATTTCCAATAACCAGCATTGGATAAATGGTAAAAATATATTCTAATTACTATTTAAAACCAATTATAAAGATAATATATCCATATAAATTATTGCGATGAAAAAAGTTGTTTTTAATTAAAATATAGTGTGATTTTACTATTCATCAAAATATGAAAGTTATCAGAATAATATGAAAAATTTATCCAAAGTAAATTTTTATATCCTGATTCCAAAGAATAATTTTGTTTTTCAAATTGAAATTATAAACATATTAAAGACTAGATTTAATGTGGGTGCACCATCAAAAGGCGACAAAACTTCGTTTTTTCAAAAATACTTAATTTACCCGGAAAAAATTATTTTTTTCTCATACCATGTTCTAAAAAATGTGTAAGATGAATAATAATGTTATAGAATTAAAAATGTAGTTAATAATATTCATAAAGGCTAGTCAATAATATTATTATAACAATATATCATTGTTTAGTGAAACCCGGTATTGCGTACTACACACGCTATCGGGGAAGGCACGATTGTGTGTAATGTAAGACAAGTCAAGTGTAACGACCCGAATCCGGAGCCCCTCCACTGGTGCCCCGTACCTAGATCACCACATGACCTCTAGCGCGTTTCCTCGAATGCCAGAGACTGCCAACTAGTAGCGAGGGCCTTGGTGAGTCAGTGGGGAAACCATGCCCTCATTTGGTAAAGTGTACAGTGGAAAAACAACCAGAATTATAGCAGAAACAATCATGAGCATACAAAAATTGAAGTAAACAGCGGAAGCAATAGATACATAATAATAATGATGAAATATGGTACATATGTCAATGGAAAGCAGTAAAAAACCTAACCTGTTGAAGTACAACGGAAAACAAAGTGCAAAAGAAAAAAAAGTAAACTCCTCAGCATCGCAAGCCTCAACTCAGTCCCATGCTCTCCAACTCTAGTGAATCAAGAACCCGAAGTAGAAGGGTGCTTGCCCTTATATATACCTGCACCAACATAGTCCTCTTGGGTCCAAAAGCATGGCCCAAACAGGGTGTGAGATACAATCCCAGTAGGCAATCACCCAAAGATCTGTGCCTAACAGTCAATGAATAAATGGCAATAATAAAACAAGAAGCAGAAAATTGAAACACAAGTAGCCACAATATACAGTTCTAACAAAATAAGTGCACAAGTAAACAAATAGAAACAATGGAAAAAGTTAACCCCTTGGGTAGCTCTCATATCCTAACCCCTATGGTTCAACCTATAAGTACTAGCAACCCTCTATGTGGCACACACAGTCTCACCCCTTTGGTTCAGTTATGAAATTAATAGACACTCTGGGGAAGCACTCACCGTCAATTCCCCCTTGTAGTCTCATATCGTACTAAAGGCTCTCTGAGGAAGCACTCAACGTCAATTCCCCATGTGGCCCACGTCGAGGATGTACAGACTCTATGAGGAAGCACTCATCGTCAATTCCCCCTGTGGTCTCGCATCGTATTTAAAGGCACTCTGGAGAATCCCTTAGGTCAAATCTTTCTTTGGTCTACTACTCTAGGTTCTCACAGTCCTGAGTGAAAATAAACATGTTCAGCACGTGTGTATCGTCCATGTAAACCTCATGAACTACTTGGCTATCATTCTAAGCTCAATAGTAAAAAATTTGTAGTTTCACTATCGTACGGGTAGGCATGGAAAATGGAAAAGTTCCAAACAGATAGAAAAAAATGGAAAAGCATCCTGAGCACAAAATAAATTACTCTACTTACAAGAATAAACCTCTAATACAGCAATCATGAAATGCAGGCAAACAGAAATGGCAAAACAGAAAACCCACAATTCCCCGCCCAAGGGAATTTGTGGAATTTGCACAAAATACTCATCGACATTCAACAGAAAGGCACAAACCACCTACCTCAATCCTAGGAGATTGATAAATGTGAATCAAAATGCTTTATTCCCCTTAGAACATCATAGATCTGAGAAAACACACAAAAATCTCAACCCACGTTAACTCAGAAAAGAAGAGGAATCAGAAAACGATGCACAAGCAGAAAGAATATCGTACCGCTGTGATTCCAATGCAATAGAACGTGCTTGAATTAGAGAACAGATGAAGGGGAGGGAGCTCGTTGAAGATTTTGTTGTACGGGTCACTCTTGGAAAAACATCACCAAGAAAGAGGTGTTTCTGTGCGTCAGGCGCGACCTCGGTTCATTTAGTGAAAAAAAAGAAATTACACAGCATATACTTTTAGAGTGCACAACATGTACTGGGTCTTTTCCGTACTCCGCCAAAATCAGCCTCCACATCACCCCTACACACTGTGTGTATGGCCCGGGCATGGCCAACACACGACATCGAGCCGGGGAAGATTACACGGCATGTACTTTGAAAATTTCCAGAAAGTTCATTTTTCTTAAAAACTCCAGAAAAATGAAAAACATACCTGAAAAGAAGATATGGGTTATTACAAACTTTCCCCCTCAAAGAAATTCATCCCTGAATTTCCATAATGTGGCATAGAAGAAGGATCCCTAAACAGCTCCAGTCATTACGATTGTGTAACACCCCAATATTCCACGGTACGTTTCCCTTTGAATAATGCAATGGCGTGCATTGTATGAAAATTTAAGATTCTAACACACCACAACAAATCAAACTAGCCATTATGAATAGTAATTCCTACTTTTTGAAATTTTATAAATTTTATCTCTCAAAATGGACTTCATTTTTCAATTCAGAATATCGAATTTATCCTAGGTTGAATTTTTTGTACTTTTCGGATAACTTTCATATTTTGATGAATAGTGAAAATTACTAAATTTTAATTAAAAACAACTTTTTTAATCGAAATAATTAATATTTCTAAATTATGAATTTGAGTGGTTTTAAATCATATTTAGAATATACTTTTCCCATTTAATTAAATTTTTGTCATTGGACATAATTTCACAAGTAAACAAGAGATAAACAAGTGCCGATCTTTTGATATTTATTATCTCTTAAAAACACGCTTTTTGTTTTGACAGCGGGAATTAATATTAAATTAATTTCTTCCACTTATGTGTTTGGAATTTGGAAAAATGGATTCCTTATTTGGAATCAGGATGTTAAAATTGTGTATATAGGTAACTTTTATTTTTAGACATTGTGAATAATTACTTCGGTAAATATTTAATTTACCATGGTTAAAGGGTAAATCTGGTAAATAATGGTTAAAAATAACATTATAATAATAAGAAATTACCCAAAAACATGTCCTAACCTTATTGGTTGATACATGTCCGACCATGGGCATCTTTGGGCCGATTTTAGGACCCAATGGTGCAACTTGTAAGGGATAGGGACACTTTATTTTAATTAAGTTAAAATGAATACCAAAATGACACAAGCATATATCTTTTAGAAAAACAATTTTTACATAGGGTTATATATGTTGATTTTGAACTATAAATATTCATTAGAAATAGAAAACGATTTCCTACATAATGGTATTTTATTTATAAATTTTAGACATTATTAAGTTAATTTATTTATCACACAATGGTGATGCAGTAATCACCATAATAGTGAAAAATTAAAATGATTGATATTGTAGATACCGAAATAAATATAATTTGAGACTTTTTATGAATTACACTAATTTTCTAGGTTAATATGACATGTTATAAATGATTTAATTAAATTTTTTAGAATTAATAATTCTGTTATGAGTTTTTAAAAAATCAATTATTGAATAGTGTCAAAATTGAAATAAAAGAGTTTTTAAAACAAATATTTTATTATTAATTGATATTAAATTCCTAAAAATATAAGGTTCTGCCAAGAGACTTATAGCATGATAGTTTTATCATTAATGGACCACTTGGGGGTCTCTTTAATGTATATAGTGAGTTTATCAACCATATAATATAAAAATACAAAGAGACATTGTAAAAGTGGAACTAATTAACTAAGAGTTAATACATAAAGATACGGTTAATATAATGAACCAAACCTGCCTAAATTCTATTGGTTGAGTGGTTTTCGACCAATCCCCACCTTAACCTTTATATAATCCACTTTTTAGCCATTATAAACCGAATATTAATTTATTATTAAATAATATTTTTAGCTTTTTTAAAGGTGCCCTCGCCCTTCTTATAAAAGGGAACTTCCCCTTATCATTACTTCACACCATTAAATCATTTTGGATCGGACAACCCCTAACAAAATACTCTCTAAACATCCCTCACTACAACTTAGAGGCCTCAGTTTGATCATAATGTCAACCTACGGAGCCATTTAGATCAAATCAAAAGGAAGAACCAGAAGAAGAGTTAATGTTTTTACCACCCTTTTTCAAATTCTTTTCTTCTTCAACTTCTCATTTATTTTTTATTACCATTCTAAATTAATGAATCCAGTATCTACTATATAAATTAATATTATTATAATTATAGTACAACCACATTCATTATTCCATCCATCCTTTGAATGACATGTCACCAGACGTGCGTACGTACTGCTTACCGTCTCCACGTCATGGTGTAATTTTCATTGAATAAATTATTATTTGGATGGGTATAATAATGATGTGTAATTCATGAAAATAATAAATATAACATGATAATTATTCTGTCTATATGATATACCATCCAATTATATATTATTTTTACATCAAAAGAATGATATTGTCGCTCGTGTGTACGTACGGACTACTGTCTCCACGAACGCGATGAGATTCATTCTCCATCATATCCATTCAAGTATAATTATCATTTTATTATTTAAAAATAATATTTAAGGACTTTATATAATTCTGGATATGAAGAAGATACAACCTATCAATGAAAAACATGGCTTACGTAACAAAACATATAAAAGAAAACGAGTAAGTTAACACCCGAAACAACGATAATACTAAGATATCATTAACAAATCATTGTTAAAGATAATATATGATATCATATTAATTTAAATGATTATTGTATAATTAAATTATAATTATTTCACCATTATAAATGAGGTTAACCTACCGTCGACCAAGGAAAAAGTATAATGTAAGGTGTTTCTTATATCACTTTTAATTCTGTGAGAATTCCATTTTTCACCACTTATTTATTACATGTGGTGTGTGTACTGCTCATGTTTTTATTCACTGTGTAATATACATTATTTAATGTATATTTACATCATCATTGTATGATCCTTCTTTTATTTCTTTATGTGTTTTTAAGTTACCAAATCAATAATGGAATTGGAAATTTCAATTTCCACTCATTCGGCTTTACACATACATCATTGATTATTTTACTCCAAGATTATGTGTAGAATCACTATTCATTTGATTATGTCAAAAATTCCAATCCCCTTTCTGTGGATATAATTTTTATTCACATAATCACTCCATTGATAAATTCTCAAGTCATCGGTATGAAATTGATAAGAGTAACTTTAACTCAATCTCCATCTGTTGAGTTAAATATCCAATTCATTGGTGTTGTTTTTACAAGAATATGTGTGAATGTCATATGATTGATTTACACTAAATATCCAATAATATTTAGTGTATTTATATTTTTCACAAATAATTATGTTGTTGATTTATCCTTAACCTAAGGATATGGTCTTTATAAGAGAATTTATATCAATTTACATTCCATTGAGAATTCGTTGTTGTTATACACCAAATCACTTTTATGTGGTGTATATAATGTACGTTGACATAGTATATCATGAATCCCTTTATTCTCATGATATTAACAAAAATTTATTACCTCAATTATTTGTATTCAACTGTCTCTCTTTTGGTTAGAAACTATAACTAAAATACCATTTTTAAATGTTTTAAAGACTTATTCTTCTAAATTTTCCTCATTAATGTCCATGTTTTAAAAATGGTTTTAAAGATTTATTTATATGGACATTAAAGTTTTAAAATCAAAATTCCTTTTACAAGTTTCAATGTGGTATGGGACACTTTGATTCAAAAATATATTTTCAATGGATTATTGATAGATAATGTGACTTTTAAATGTTTTCAAGAAAAAGAGGGATATTTCTATCAATTGTATTGATGATTATTTTTATCTATGTCAATATCCTTCATCATTCTCGATTGAGGTTAATCTGATACAATTCAATCTTCCATATTGTATCGAATGAGTTATGTTTGGCTGTGGATGTGCTATTTTTATACCATTCAAGGTTTGTGGATAAAGTATTGACATTTCGTATTCTAGGTTTAATATGAATGTTTGTGTTATGTTTCAAACATTTCATATGGGGAATGCATTGGACTTAGTAAGTGACGGGTGGAGCCCGCTATAGCTCCTCGATGCATCGGTAGGTCTCATGAGACAAGCTAGTGTCTTGGCACAAGGCCTTGGAAAAATATTATTTGTAGTCTTGGCACGAGGCCTTGGATATGTGGTTATGATAGTCTGGAATTATGCATTCTATCATTATGAAAGTGGTTATTGATATTGCATGTGATTTTTCGACTAGTAGAATATTCATGTGAATAAGTAAATGGAATTATTTCATTTTAACTTTTCCATATTATTCCGAAGTTCAAGTTCTAAAGGATTTTGTTTTAGTTATAAATTTCTTTAAGTGTTTATGCTTATCTATGAAAGCTTATGCTATATTGTTGTCCTTACTAAGCATCTATGCTCACCAATTTCAATGTTTTATCTTTTCCCATGACGTGAAGAAGTAATTTATGAATGACCTATAGGGATAGTATGAGAGGATATGAAGACAAGATGTTGTTGTAGATTCTTTACCTTATGATGTAATATAAGACTTATGAATATATCTAGTGTTTCCAAGACTACTAAACTAATCGGTCTTTTGAGACTTGATCCTTTGTGATCATGCCAATGTTATGTAATACTGCACTGACTCTGGGTATCCAGGGTTGGGGCGTTACAGTTGGTATCAGAGAATGTTTAGTACAAACCTTGGAAGCGAGATTTAGATAAACTCTGATTAGAGCATGTAGACCTAAGACGAACTTTGAGGATTAGTATAGAAGAACTTCCTAAAATTTTGGTATTGTGGATATTTTGTGAGTTTTCCGAGCAATACATCTCTGTCTGGATACGAGCAGGTAGAGGCGGCTCTAGCACAAATGTACCTAGGGGTAAAACCCGAAAACACCGCTTTGAGCTAGACTCTAACGGGAACTGGTGCACGACAACGGGCCTTGCTGCACTCTTGGTTACGACAATCCCAGGGGATATTCTTAGGATAATTTACATTTTCTTTACAAATAGATTTGAAGTATTAAATATATAAGATGAGAGTAAATGACCTTGGTTAATCCTAATGTGTTTCAAATTGAGAATATGGTGACATGTTAATCTCTAAATGATTTTATGACTACTGTTACTCACACAATGCATTCTTGTTTTAGTCAATGGATGGATTCCAAGGAAGTCATAGTGAATTCGAGTATGATGTACAAGGTGGGAACGATGGTGGAAATGAGAAACAAAATGGAATGTTGATAGGTCTAAATGATATCGTCTTTTTTCCAAATCAATTTTCGAAAAATATGATCAAAAATATATATATTTACCAATTCCCAGACTCAAAAAAAAAAGAGAAAGGTGATGAATGATAAGATCTCCAGTAGTGGAGACCATAGAGAAAGGAATCCTCAATTTCCATCATGCAGGAAATGTGGAAGGAGACACCCAGGAAAGTGTCTCAATGGGACAAAGAAAAGCTTTACTTGCGGGATGGAAGGACATAAAGTGACGAATTGCCGAAGAAAAATGAAGAGTACTATGGAAGAAGATAAAAATGGTGCCAAGAATCCATTTATAGTCATTTTCCATAAATGTAGGGTACATGGCCATTACCCGAGTCAATGCCCTATTCAATAGGATATTTTCTTGGTCAATGAAGAAGCTATGTGGAAATAAATGGTTAGAAATTTTTTTAAAAAGAATTAGTTCTCCTTGTTGATGGGTTTAATTTGGAATAATTTTCTCTGGTATTTTTAACCCTGCAGTTTTCCATGTGAGAATGACATTTGAGGAAGAATTATCTTTTCTCTTGCAGATATAGTTATAAATAACGATTTGGTTTTATATGATCATTGGGTTTGAGTAAATTATATGTTATTATAATTTGGGATGAAAATGAAATGTATGAGATAAGATTTGTGGTTAAATAATGTTATGGTTATTTTGAGGAATTTATCTAATTTTGGTAATGTTATAAAATATAGTTTTTGAAAAAGGACAACATGCAGACCATATGACAACTCGTCACGTCGGACAAAGATGTGGGAATCAAACCCACAACCAAAGTGTGATTGGGATTTATCGCCTACCACTGGACTACATGAAGTCCCTGGTTAGTGTGACTTTTATTTTTAGTTAAATGATTTTATTGATCAATAATAATTTGATTTGGGAGCTTGTGTCTTATCAAATGAATACCCTTAGTATAAGAAAATGATATTTTGATTAAGTGATAAATGTTATTTTGGAAGTTGTTCGCTTTGTTGTGAACACTATATGCCCAAATAAAATAGAATATTATGGGATTTCATTTGATGAGTAATGGTGGATTTTTATCTATATTTTTATTGTGGATTTATAGTGATTTGGGTTATTTATGGAAATTATTAGGTTAATTACTTTTAGGTATGTGACTTTAAGAGTAATTAATGTCATTTGGAGATACAATTTAACGTGGAATACTACATTCTTATAAGTTTTGGGTTTCAATATTAGTTTGGATTATATTGAAGGATTTTAAGGACAATTGATTATTGAATATTGTTTATTTAACTTTGGTGTATTGATGTTTTAATTTTAGAAATTAAGATAATTTTTTTTTTCTCTAATGGAATATCCATTTGGGGGATCATCAGATATTATACTAACCATTTTGGTTTTGATTAATCTCTAAATAAAAGGTAAATATATAATTTATCATATGAGGATCATGTATTTCTATAGATGTTAATTCTAGCTCTTCCATTGTGACCAAGTCTTCTTGAATACTATTTTTTCAAAAAAATTAGTTAGTGGTAAAAAGTTATTAAAGAATGAAACTCTACTTAGAAAGTAAGTATATCTCTTTATGTTATTAGTTAATATCATAAATGAATTCCTCATCCTTATGTAATGCAACTTAAAACAAAAAATGTTTTCCGTTTACTTTTCCTACTGGGAGACTATTGACCCTTTCTCCCAACACAAGTTTGTGATTTTCTTATTGTCGACTTTCTCCTAATCATATTTTCTATCCCTATCCATCAGAAATTAACACTTATTTTATCGTCTATATCCATGTTTTCCTACCTGGAATCCTAGTATGGGTTATCTTGGATGACCTTTATACCTCTCTTCCTTTCTTTTAATGTGATAGTTTTGTTGACTCATTTTCCAATGAGGGACTTTCCATTATATTCTCAAGCCCAATTTTAAAAAAAATTTGTGGAAGAACTTTATTTAATTAGGGGAGAATGTAACACCCCAAGATTCCACGGTATGTTTCCCTTTGAATAATGCAATGGCGTGCATTGTACGAAACTTTTAGATTCTAACACACCACAACTAATCAAACTAGCCGTTATGAATAGTAATACCTACTTTTTGAAATTTTAGAATTTCTATATCTCAAAATGGACATCATTTTTGGATTCGGAATTTTGAAATTAGCCTAGGGTGAAATTTTGGTACTTTTCGGATAACTTTAATATTATGATGAATAGTGAAAATTTCTAAATTTTAATTAAAAACTACATTTTTAATCGAAATAATTAATATTGATAAATTATGAATTTGAGTGGTTTTAAAGTATATTTATAATATATTTTTACCATTTAATTAAATTTTTGTCATTGGACATAATTTCACAATTAAACCAGACATAATCAAGTGCCAATCTTTTGATAGTTATTATCTCTTAAAAACACGCTTTTTGTTTTGACAGCGGGAATTAATTTTAAATTAATTTCTGCCACTTATATGATTGGAATTTGGAAAACTGGATTCCATATTTGGAATCAGGATGTTCAAATTTTGTAAATAGGTAACTTTTATTTTTAGAAATTTTGAATAATTACTTCAGTAAATATTTTATTTACCATGGTTAAAGGGTAAATCCAGAAAATAAGGGTTAAAAAATAATATTATAATAAAAATAAATTACCCAAAAACATGTCCTAACCTTATTGGATGATAAATGTCCAACCATGGGCATTTTTGGGTCGATTTTGGGACCCCATGGTGCCACTTGTAAGTGATAGGGACACTTTATTTTAATTATGTTAAAATGAATACAAAAATGACACAAACTTATATATTTTAGAAAAACAAGTTTTTACATAGGGTTATATATGTTGGATTTTTTAGTATAAATATTAATTAGAAATAGAAAAATATTTCCTACATAATGGTATTTTATTTAGAATTTTTAGACATTAAATAAGTTAATTTATTTATAACACAATGGTGACGCAGTAATTACCATAATAGTGAAAAATTAAAATAATTGATATTGTAGATACCCAAATAAATATAATATTAGACTTTTTATGAATTACACTAATTTTATAGGTTGATAGGACATGTTATGAATGATTGAATTAACTTTCTTTGAAGTAATCATTCTGTTATGATTTTTACAAAAATCAATTATTGAATAGTGTCAAAATTGACATAAAAGAGTTTTTTTAAAACATATTATATTATTAATTGATATTAAATTCCTAAAAATCTAATGTTCGGACATGATACATATATCATGATAGGTGTATCATTAATGGACCACTTGGGTGTCTCTTGAATGAATATAATATGTTTATTAACCATATAATATAAAAATACAAAGAGACATTATAAAAGTGAAACTAATTAACTAAGAGTTAGTACTTAAAGACATGGTTAATATAATGACCAAACCTGTCTAAATTATATATTTTGAGTGGTTTTCGACCTATCCTCATCTTAACCTTTATATAATCTACTTTGTAGCCATTATAAATCGAATATGAATTTATTATTAAATAATATCTTTAGCTTTTCCAAAGGTGCCCTTCACCCTTCTTATAAAAGGGCACTCCCCCTTCTCATTACTTCACACCTTTAAAGCATTTTGGATCGGCCAACCCCTACCCAAATACTCTCTCAACTTACCTCACTACAACCTAGAGGCCTTAGTTTGATCATAAAGGCAACCTATGGAGCCCTTTTGATCAAATCAAAAGGAAGAACCCGAAAAAGAGGTATTGTTTTTACCACCCTTTTTCAAATTCTTTTCTTCATCAACAACTTCTTTAATTGTTATTACCATTATAAATTATTGAAAAACTTATCTCCTATATACTGTAATATTATTATAAATATAGTTCAAGCATATTCAGTATTCTATCTATCCTTTGAATGACATGTCACCATACGTGCGTACGTACGGCTTACCGTCTCCACGTCGTTGTGTAATTGTCATTCAATAAATTATTATTTGGATGGGTATAATAATGATGTGTAATTCATTTAAATAATAAATATATAACGATAATTATTATTTCTATATAATATACCATCCAATTATATATTATTTTAACATCAAAAGAATGATATTGTCGCTCGTGCGTACGTACGGACTACCGTCTCCACGAACGCGATGAGATTCATTATCCATCGTATCCATTCAAGTATAATTATAATTTTATTATTTAAAAATAATGTTTAAGGACATGATATCATTCTGGATATGAAAAATATACAACCTATAAATGACAAACATGGCTTACGTAACAAAACATATAAAAGAAAATGAGTAAGGTAACACCCGAAACAACGATAATACTAAGATATTATTAAAAAATCAATTTTAAAAGATCATATATGATATCATATAAATGTAAATGATTCTTGTATAATTCAATAATAATTATTTCACCATTATACAGTAGGTTAACCTACTGTCGAACAAGGAAAAATTACAAAGTAAGGGATTTCTTATCTCACTTTTAATTCCGTGAGAATTCCATTGTTCACCACTTATTTATTACATTTGGTGTGTGTACTTCCCATGTCTGTATTAAATGTGTAATATAAATTAATTCATGTATATTTACATCATCATTGTATGATCCTTCTTTCATGGTTTTATTTGTTTTTATGTTACCAAATCAATAAGGGAATTTGAAATTTCAATTTCCACTCATTCAGCTTTACACATACTTCATTGATTATTTTACTCCAAGATTATGTGTAGAATCACTATTCATTTGATTATGTCAAAAATTCCACTCCCCATTCTGTGGATATAATTTTTATACACATAATCACTCCATTGATAAATTCTCAAGTCATCGGTATGAACTTGATAGGTGTAATTTTAACTCGGTCTCCATTTTTTGAGTAAAATAAACAATTCATTAGTGTTGTTTTTACAAGAATATGTGTGAATGTCATCTGATTGATTTACACTAAATATCCAATCATATTGAGTGTATTTATATTTTTCACACATAATTATGTCGTTGATTTATCCTTAACCTAAGGATATGGTCTTTATAAGAGAATTCATCTCAATTTACATTCCATTGAGACTTCTTTGTTGTTATACACCAAATCAATTTTTTGTGGTGTATATAATGTACTTTGAAATAGTATATCATGAATCCCATTATTCTCATGATATTAAAAAAAATTATTACCTCAATTATTTGTATTCAAGTGTCTCTCTTTTGGTTAGAAACTATAACTAAAATACCATTTTTAAATGTTTTAAAGACTTATTCTTATAAATATTGCTCATTAATGGCCATGTTTTAAAAATGGTTTTAAGGAATTATTTATATAGACATTAATGTTTTAAAATCAAAATTCCTTTTAAAAGTTTCAAAGTGGTATGAGACACTTTGATTCAAAAATATATTTTAAATGGATTCTTGATAGATAATGTGACTTTTAAATTTTTTCTATAAAAAGAGGGATATTTCTATCAATAGTATTGATGATTATTTTTATCTATGTCAATATACTTCATCATTCTCGATTGATGTTAATCTGATTCAATACAATCTTCTATATTGTATTAAATGAGTTATGTTTGACTGTGGATGTGCTATTTTTATACCATTCATGGTTTTTGGATAAATTATTGACATTTCGTATGCTAGTTTTAATACGAATGTTTATGTTATGTTTCAATCTTTTCATATGAGGAATGCATTGGACTTAGTATGTGATGGGTGGAGCCTGCTATAGCTCCTCGATGCATCGGTAGGTCTCCTGAGACAAACTAGTGTCTTGGCACAAGGCCTTGGAAAAATCTTATTTGTAGTCTTGGCACGATGCTTTGGCTATGTGGTTATGATAGTCTGGCATTATGCATTCCATCATTATGAAAGTGGTTATTGATATTGCATGTGATTGTTTGGCTGGTATAATATCTATGTGAATATGTAAATGGAATTACTTCATTTTATGTTTTCCATATTATGCTGAAGTTCATGTTCAAAAGGCTTTTCTTTTAGTTATAAATTGCTTTAAGTGTTTATGCTTATCTATGAAAACTTCTACTATATTTTTATCCTTAATGAGCATCTGAGCTCACCCCCTTCAATGTTTTATCTTTTCCCAGGATGTGAAGAAGTAATTTATGAATGACCTTCAGGGATAGTATGAGGGGTTATGAAGACAAGATGTTGTTGTAGTTTTTTTACCTTATGATGTAATGTAAGACTTATGAATATATCTAGCAAAGGTGATCAGCATGGCCTACCGTACAAAGCCTCGTATGGTGCCATCTGAATGGTCTCCTGGAAACCATTGTTGCACGCGAACTCCACCAGAGTAATTTGTTTCTACCAAGACCCTCCAAAGTCTAGAATGCAGGCTCGAAGCATATCCTCAAGCACCTGGATCATGCGCTCGGACTGGCCATCAGTCTGGGGATGGTATGTTGTACTCAAAAGTACATGTGTTCTCAAGACCTTCTGAAGTCCCTTCCAGAACGAAGAGGTAAAGTGCACATCCCTGTCTGAAACAATGGAGTGTGGAACTCCATGCAGATGAACGGTCTCTCGGATGTAAAGTCATCCCAGATCATCAATGCTGAAGGTCTCCTTGATCGGAAAGAAGTGAGAAACCTTCGTGATCCTGTCAACGACAACCCAAAAAACATCATTTCCCCGAGGCGTCCTCAGCAATCCGGTCACGAAGTCCATTGCAACATCGTTCCACTTCCACTCCAGAATAGGTAACTGCTGTAAAAGGCATGTTAGTCGCTGATGATCCTCTTTCACCTGCTGACAAGTAGAACATTTCATGACAAAACCAACAACACAATTCTTCATACAAGGCCACCAGTACTGGAGATGAAGATCCCGATATATCTTGGTGACTCCAGGATGAACTGCCCAAACAGAGGAATGAAAATCCTACATCAGCTCCTCGCGTATGTTTTCTCGCACCCATACGTGTCCCTTGAAATGCAAGATCTCATCCTCGCCCATTGTCCACCTAGGAAGAGGGTCATCGCCTGACACACCCTCCCGAAGGACTAAGCCATCTGAGTCTGATAGCTACCTCATTCATACCTGACTGGGAAGTGTAGAGGTAACAACTATATAAGAGAGGAAATTCTGTCCCTGTCTGTCGTGCACCTCCAAATGCATCTCAGAGAACAGAGCCATGAGCTGCCACTCACTACTAGCCTCTTGAACTGCCCGAATCTGATTTCTCCTCCTCAACGCATCTACCACTGCATTTCCTTTCTCCGGCATATAGGCAATCTCGAAATCAAAATACTGATGTTACTCAACCCACCTGCACTGTATCAGATTTAGATCACACTGAGTGAAGATGTACTTGAGACTCTTGTGGTCGGTGAAGACCAAAAAGTGCTCTCCCAACAGATAGTGTCTCCAACAGCGTAAGGCATGAACAACAACTGCCAACTCCAGATCGTGCGTAGGGTAGTTCCTCTCATGTGGCCTCAACTGACGAGATCCGTATGCAATGACTCCATCCCCCTTCATAAGCAGAACTCCTAGTCCGATACCTAAAGCATCACAATAAACAGTGTAGCTCTTGCCTAGCTTTGGCAAGACTAGTATCGGCGCTGACTTCAACCTCCCTTTCAGCTCTTGAAAGGCTGACTCGCAAAAATCTGACCATAAGAACATTGACCCCTTCTTGGTCAGACCTTTCAAAGGAGATGCTAGATGAGAAAAGTCATGAATGAAGTGTCTGTAGTATCCAGCCAGCTCTAGAAAACTCCGTACCTCAAAGAATTTCTTTGGATTCTCTCAAGAAACTACAACTTTTACTTTCTTTGGGTCCACAGATACTCCTGCCTCTGAGATGACGTGACCTAAGAAGTGAATCTAATCCATCCAGAAGTGGCACTTCGAGAGTTTAGCATACATCTGATGCTCTCTTAGTGTAGTCAAAATGATCTCCAGATGTGTGTCATGGTCATGTCTAGTGTGAGAGTACACCAATATATCGTCCTTGAAGACCACGACGAAAGAGTCCATGTAAGGGGGGAACACTCGATTCATCAATGCCATGAAAACTGCCAGCGCGTTCGTGTGACCGAACGACATGACTGTATACTCATATAGACCATAACTACTCCTGAAGGCCTTCAGAGGTATATTTGATGGTCTAATGCGCAAATCATGATAACCAGACCTCCAATCGATCTTAGAGAACACCCAGGCTCCTCGAAGCTGATCAAAGAGGACATCGATTCTCAGCAAGGGATATCGGTTCTTAACCGTCAACGGGTACAGCTTCTGATAATCCACACAAAGCCGAAGGGTGCCATCTACCTTCTTTGAAAACAGGACAAGTAAACCCCAAGGAGAAGTACTGGGTCGGATGAAACCCTTAGCCTACAACTCCTCCAACTGCTTCTTGAGCTCTTGAAACTCAGGTGTAGCCATCCTATAAGGAGGAATGGACACCAGTGCTGCTCCTGGCACGAGCTCAATCGAGAAGTCTACCTCACGCTCCGGAGGAAAACATGAAAAGTCCTCTAGAATGACGTCCCTAAAGCGATCCACCATTAGGGGAAAGTCTAGCTGTGGAGTCCCCTGATCATCCAGATAAAGACTAGAAATCTGGGCTGTCACCCTTCCTTACCCATGATGCTCCAGTCCAGCTCGACTCGCCGAAACATCCCATTCGCCTATATGAAGAAAAGATTCGCCCTCTGGTGAAACGAAACTCACTCGGCGGCGATAATAGACGACGAATGCCTAGAAGAGAACCAACCAGTCCATCATGAGTATGAAATCATATCCGGTCATCTCTAGGACATAGAGATCCCATAAGATATGATACCATGAAACCTCGAGAGGCACTCTCTACACTGGAGTACACTAGATGTCCTCATTCCCAAAGGTGTGTCTAGTGTCAATGAGTCGGCAGAAGAAAAGATGCAGAGCCCAAGGCTCTCCACGACATCAAAGAGATAAATGTATTTGTAGCGCCAGTATTGAAAAGGGATAAAGATAAAACTGAGGCTACTAAAATATTACCTCGAACTGTAGAAGGGCCGGGATCCTACTCCAGATAGGTCTTCTCCACGGTGAAAGAATGGCCTGCACCGCGGCCCTGTGCCTCTGACTGACCACTCTATGTTGAACCTCTCTGCTGGTTTTGATGGACTGGAGGCTGACCGCCATGACCTCAACCTCCAGCATGGCCCGAACAGCTGGAAGAACTCCAGTTCCCTAAATGGTGAGAGACTGGTGGGGATACTCATGAACGAGGAGTCATTGAAGTACCCCTATCTTTAACTACTGGTGAGAAAACCTAACAGAAATGCTGATGGTGACCCACCTTTTCGCAAGATCGGCACTCCATGGGGTCCCTCTAGCACTGCGGCCTCGTGTGCCATGATCGGCCACACTGGCAGCATGTCACCTGGTTGCCTGATGATGCATCACGCTTCCTCGGGTCACCGTGTGTAGGTTCTCTATGGTGCTTCTTGCTGTCATCTGGAGTAAGACTAGCTCTCGAAGCAGAACCACCCTGGTTCGCAGCTCCAGAGTATCTCGGATTGCGCTCAACAATTAGTGCCTGGTTAATGATGGAAGTGATGGATGTCAGCTAGAAGATGTTCACTTGTGAGTGGATCTCCCTCCAGACGCCATCCTCAAAATTCCTTACTAAGAAAACCCCACTTCCATCCCGGAGGGGTGTACAACGCTGAAGCTCGATGAAGCGAGATGATTACTCCATGACATAGAGAGTACCCTACTCTAATCTCAGGAACTCCCTGGCTCGATCGGCCCACAGGGTCTTTGAGTAGAAGTAGTCATAGAACACACACTGGAACTCCTCCCAAGCCATAACCTGCTGTTGACCTGCCCGTGAGATCACGTCACACCACCTCTTGGTAGAGTCTCAGAGCATGTAGGTGGCGAGCTTGACCCGCCTCTCTAGAGGTGTCTCTAAATGGTCAAAAATGGTCATCATGGATTCCATCCATGACTCTACATCCTGAGGTCCTCCTTCCCCCGAGAACGTAAGAGGATGTTGTTACTAAAAAACTCACTTCAGGTCTGCCATAGTCGTGGAAGGAGGCGGCGCTCCATGGAAGGCTTGTATCATCCTCATGAAACCTTCCTGGAACTTTTTATCATCACCTTCAACTGGTATAACAGCCGGTGCCAAGGCTGGACTGACTGGAGGATTGGAAGGAAGTCCCTGATCAGCCCTATCTAGCATCTGATCACTGCCTGACGATAGATGTATGACCATAGGATGTCTAAGAGGCATAACTCTGAAAGATCAAAAGTACACCGTAGATCATGAAAACAAGGACAAAGATCACAAGAGTAAAAAATGGAAACAGGGGATGGAAAACACACAAGTTTACAAAACTCGACTACATGGCGTGTATAAAAACTACACGGTGTGTTTTCTCAAGCCACTGACATGGGCGTGTACTTCTACCCTACAAGTCGTGTACACCTCAAACTACACGACGTGTTGCACCCACACATGATGTGTACTTGAAAAAAATTCCCCTTCCCGAGTCTCTTTACACGGCTTACCCAGACGGTTTTCTTAAACTGAGACAACACGGCGTGTTCCATACAGACACGGCGTGTAGTGGACAGGGATTCTGAAGCCCGTGTTGTTAAACACATGGCTGTCTACATGGCTGAACCTTACAAGGTTTGTTACAAACAAACACGGCATGTATAGGCAAGGTGACACCGTCCCGTGTTGTTCGTGACACAGCAGGGTCCCTGGCAAGACTACACTGTGTGCTCCAAGAGCAACACGGAGTGTCTGAGAGAAGGTCACACCGACCCGTGTTGTTTGTGACATGGCTGGCTGCGTGGAAGGGGCTACACGGCGAGTTCCATTACAACATGGCGTGTGCTACTCGTGATTCCTCGACCCGTGTTTTTAGTGACACGGCCGAGTACACGGCTCATTACAACACAGCATGTACCTACCATACACGGTGTGTTCCTAAAGTTACTTTGAAGACACCATGTTCTGCTCACACAGTCAGTAACACGACCTGAAAACTACACTGCGTGTATCCAAAAAGTACACACCTTGTATTCTGGGGTTTTCAGGGCAGTAGCTCAGAAACTACACAGAACCCCAGAAACACTAAAATCAAGGCAAAGAGGTGCCAAATTCCTATTTTTGAGGGCCCATACTCCCCGCGAATCAAAGCATGGAATCTCCGATAGTCACATACAAGGTAAAACAATAGATCTCTTACATAACAGCAGGGATTCTATCAAGCATCTATCACAACAGTATGCATAATCTACACAAAGCCTATCACAACAGCATGCAATCTATAATGAACCCTAGATGGCATGGCAAGAATGCTTGAAATTTGATTTATAGAAGTTCCAATATGATGCATGCGATGGAATACCCTCATCTCATTGGGTTGAGACAGAATAGAACTGAAATATCAAAACAATAACCGCACAAGTCATGTGAATCACTCTAAGTGAAAACATATCAACCCTAAAAACTCAAAACCAGAAAACTGCAATTAACGTGGTAGTATGGATTTTCCCTGTACACGGGTAAGCTACTCTTGAGCACAGCTTAATACCAAGTACCGAGTTCATCTTATCCCTAGATAAAGTCTCCAAACAGTAAAGAAATAGAAAAGAACTCCTCTAATTCCACTTTGTAACGACCCGAATCTCAAGCCCCTCCACTGGTGCCCCATACCCGGTTCTCCACATGACTTCAAGCGCGTTTACCAAAACACCAGAGGCTTCCGACTAGCAGTGAGGGACTTGGTGAGTCAGTGGGGAAACTATGCCCTCATTTGGTAAAGTATACAGCAGAAAAAAAAGCAGACACGATAGCAAAAACCATCAACAACATACAACAATTGAAGTTAACAATGGAAGAAATTGATATATAATAATAATGATGCAACATGGTACATATGTTAATGGAATGCAGTAAACAACCCAACGTGCTGAAGTAAAATGGAAAACAAAGTGAAAAAGAAAAAAAAGTAAACTCCTCAGCATCGCAAGCCTCAACTCGGTCCTATGCTCTCCATCTCTAGTGAATCAAGAACCCGAAGTAGAAGGGCGCTTACCCTAATCTATACTTGTAGCAACATAGTCTGCTTGAGCCCAAAAGAATGGCCCAAACAGGGTGTGAGATACAATCTCAGTAGGAAATCACCCAAAAATTTGTGCCTAACAGTCAATGAATACATGGAATTAATAAAACAAGAAGTAGTTAACAGAAACACAAGCAGCTACAATCTATAGATCTGACAATAGAAGTGAAAAAGTAAACAACCAGAAACCAAAGAAAAAGGTAACCCTCTGGGTAGATCTCACAGCCTAACCCCTATGGTTCAACCTATAAGTACTAGCAACCCTCTATGTGGCACACACAGTCTCACCCCTCTGGTTCAGTTATGAAATTAATAGACTCTCTAGGGAAGCAGTCACCATCAATTCCCCCTATAGTCTTGTATCGTACTATAGGCTCCCTGGGGAAGCACTCAACGTCAATTATCCCTATTTCCCATATCGAGTAACTACAGACTCTCTGAGGAAGTACTCATTGTCAATCCCCCATGTGGTATCGCATCGTATTTAAAGACACTCTGGAGAAGCCCTTACGTCAATTCTCCCTTTGGTCTACTACTCTAGGTTCTCATAGTCCTGAGTGAAAATAAACATGCTCAGCACTCGTGTATCATCCCAGTAAACCTCAAGAACTACTTGGCTATCATTCTAAGGCTCAACAGCAAAAAATTAGCAGTTCCACTATCCTACGTCTAGGAATGACAACTAGAAAAATGCCAAATAGGCAGAACAAAAATGGAAAAGCATCCTGAGCACAAAATAAATTACTCTAATTAACAGAATAAACCCCTACTATAGTAATCAAGAAAAGCAGGTAAAGATAAAGGGAAAAATAGGAAACCCACAATTCCCCGCCCATGGGAATTTGTGGACTTTGCACAAAATACTCATCGACATTCAACAAAAAGGCACAAACCACCTACCTCGATCCTAGGAGATCGATATATGTGAATCACGACGCTTGATTCCCCTTAAAACATAGTAGATGTATGAAAATGCACAACACTTTCAACCCAAAATAACTCAGAAATGAAGAAGAATAAGAAAACTAAGCTCAAGAAGAAGGAAGATCTTACCGCTATGATTCCAATGCAATCGAGCATGCTTGAGTCGGAGAACGAACAAAGGGGTGGGAGCATGTCAAATATTCGGCTGTACAGATCGCTCTCGGACGAACGTAACCTAGAAGGGGGTGTTTCTGTGCATCAGGCATAACCCCGGTTCATTTAGTGAAAAAAAGAATATACACGGCGCATACTTTTAGAGTACATGTCGTGTACTGGGTCTTTTCTATACTCAGCCAAAATTGGCCTCCACGTCACCCCTACACACTGTGTGTGTGGCCCAGGCATGGCCAGCAAACGACTTCGAGCCAGGGAAGAGTACATGACATGTACTCATAATGTACATGGCATGTACTTTGAGAATTTCTAGAAAGTTCATTTTTCTTAAAAACTCTAGAAAATGGAAAAACATACCTAAAAAGATGATCTGGGATCTTACATCAATGTTGTGCGTTGTCCAGGACTCCTTTGTTGTTTCGTATAACAGAATAAAACCATATTTAATTTATATATTGAAAATAAATATATATATATACACTCAATGTTTCCTAGAACGACTACTGTCAAACGAACTTGAAATTGTGTGTAACACAATCCAAGAATAGTGTTGCGTATACTGCAAGCTAATACAGTGTTGCGTATAGCACAAGATAATCTTGGTGTAGCATAAAACACATGACATCAAATAAATTAAAAATAATGCTTATCATAAAATCTTGGGGTGTTATAGTTAACCCTAATTGTTAATAAAATAATGGTGTCAGATATAGAAATACCCTGACAATAACAAAAAAAGATCTTCATTTAAACCAAAATTTTGAGTAAGAACTCCCTTTTTGATTCACAAACCCTTGTGTCTAGAAGATATTCTGATATTTTCAGTGGTGATTCAGATCATGGAATTTTCCTGATTTATTTTAGAAGATGTTGGGGAACTTTTTGAATTTCCTACATTATTATTACCCTTGGAAGAATCAATGCAGCGGTTTTTCACATGTATGTCCATAGAGTCCTTACTAATACAGACAGTATGGTCAACATCATGATGAGTAATCAGGTTCTCAGATTTAGTAGGCATATTAATGTTATCTGAAGTCTAAGAAATACCAATTGTATGATTGAAAAAAGGGGGTGGAGATGTACTTGAAATATTTGTAGCAAGGTTGTCATGTGAAGTACCTGAATGTTTTTCCAGCTTTTTTTCTAGAACCTGGGGGAATCAGTGGTGTGTCCTCCTGTTTCAGTTGCTGTTGATAAGATGAAAATATACACATCTAATTTTTAACCAATTCAATAGGCAGATTTGGGTTTTCATCATTCTAATATTGCAAAACCGAGGAAACCAAATTTTGATTTTGGTAACTATCCACAACAGTCTTTCAAACACCCAGAACTTCAGGTGCAATGGCCATCTCCATGGGAGATGCACTATCCTAACCAAGTGGGGGTTATGGGTTCTGTTTATAGATAATGGTATTATCCACATTAGTGCCACTGTTCAAGTGTAAATCCCCAAGAGGGTTTTATTTTTTCTACTTAGAATCATTATTCAAAATCGGCTTGGTCTGGTCATCTTGTCTGTCAAGTAGTCTTCCAACCTGTTTTGATTCACATCCCAAAGAAGAAGAAGGGTATGAAGATTGACTATTTTCAATATTCATACCATTAAAAATATCATTATAAATGTGACGTGATTTATTACCTTTAGAGAGGTCCAAAAGAGTATCCCCTGTAGGTAAAACTGCCAAGGCAGGGTTTATCATAATATGCAGGTCTCCAAGAATTGATTAGCCTGTATGATCACATGTATTCAAAGCCGATTTAATATCCTTATCCAGACCCAAGGCGGGTTTGAGTGGCCTTGCATGCTGGTTGAATTGGTAAACATGATCTAAGAAAAGAGTCAGCTTAAAGAAATCCAAGAGAACAGCCTAAAGCCACTGAGAAAACCAGTAAATCCATCATCTCTATCACCACTAAACCCAAACTTCCCAGCTTTCAATCAACCGCCAACCCCTAGTAGAACTAGAAATAGTAGTAGCCCACCTGACACGAAAAGAAATCCCCACTAAGAAAAATCCAACTATAATCTAATAACACTAGCCAATAACACATGTACTAAAGAAAAACCCAATAAAAATTAGATTTTTAGCAGTAACCCACTCAACAGTAATAGCACCAACACCTATAAGCCAACAGCAATGTCTAGCCACTAGGAATGTACTCAAATGTACATCCCATACCACTAGAACAAACCCATGCCACTCCTTCAACACACCCCATAAAAGAGGAATCCTTCAACAAACATAAAAACCATCCAACAACCCATTTACCAACTCACAGTCAACAATAGAACCCAATATCTGTTAACAAACCAGTCCACAGAAACAGAACATCTAGCACCTCTAAGACAACACCGGCCATAACTTTATCCTCTGCACCCATCCATCACCAACCATCCATCTTGATGTTTCTATCTAGAAGCTCCCATAACTACTCAACAACATCTCCAAGTATATGTAGCACCAAAAATAATCACCCAATATTTTAGAAATCTCCCAGCAGCCACACCACCTCCTAGAAACCGCGACATCACCCAAAACCCACCTACACCAGCATCAGGAACCACAAATACTTAAAATAAAAGAATATGGACACTCTACACCATCATCCACTATTATAGAGTAATATATCATTAAAATCTAAAACTCCCACTAGGGGGGTTCTTGTGCAGGGAGGTCTACAGGGGGCTGTTGTCTGGGGGGGATGCTGTCCAGGGGGGTCCAGTAGGGCGGCTGCTGTCCAGGGGGGTCTGGTAGTGGGGGGGGGGGGGGTCTGTCCATGGGGTTCAGTAGGGTGCCTGCTGTCCGGGGGGGCTGTTGTCTAGGGGGTCCAGTAGGGGGGGCAGCTGTTCGGTGGGGGTGGGGGGTTTCTGTACAGGGGGTCAAGCAGGGGGGCTGCTATCCAAGGGGTCCAGCAGTGGGGGGGGGGGGGGGGGCTCTCCAGAGGGAAACTGTTCAGGGTTCTCTAGTAGTGTGTGGGGGGGGGGGGGGTTCTGTCCAGGGGGGTGCAGCAGGGGGGACCAGTAGGGTTTGGGGCCGCACTATTATTGTTTATTGAGTTATATTCTTTGTGAATATTCTAAGATGATTTGTTTTACCATAATTTTAGAGGATGAGAACTAATACGTTCTACCTTGCGTTATAGGCACTTTTGAGCTGGTTCCAGACTTCTTTGATAGTTTTTTTATAGGGAGACTCATGTATGTGGAGTTATGTGTTTTTTATATTTGCATGTGTTTAATAATTATTATGTAAGTAGATTTTTAGTATAATTTAATTTGGTGGGGACTGACAGGTGGGGTAGGGGGGAAACTTGCAGGGGGAGGGGACTGGCGGGGGGGGGGGGGGGGGGGGGCAGGATTGGGGGTGTCCAGGTTCTGCGGGGGGGGGGGGGGGGGGGGGGGTTCAGGGTCTGTCCAGGATGGTGGGGGGTGACAGTCCATGGGAGTGGAGGTCTAGGGTGTCCAGGGAGATCTATCCTAGGTCTGGGGGTATCCAGGGTATGGGGTGGTGTCTATGTTCTGGGGGGGGCAGGGATTGTCTAGGAGGTTGCGGGTGGGGGGGTGGCTGTCCAGGGGAGTAGAGGTCTTGGCTATCCAGGGGGATATGCCCAGGGTCTGGGGGGTGTCTAGGGGTTGTCTGGGGGGTGTCCAAAGTCTATTCGGGGGGTGTCCAGGGTATGTCTGGGGGGTGTCCAGGGTCTGTTCGTGGGGTGCCCAGGGTCTGTCTGGGGGGGGGGGGGTCTAGGGTAAGTTTGGGGGGGTGACCAGGGTCTATCTGGGGGGTGTCCAGGGTCTGTCCGTGGGGTATGGCATAGTGTCGAGGTTCTGGGGGGGGGGGGTTCCTGGGTTTGTTCAGGAGGGTGGGGGTGGCTGTTTAGGGGAGTGGAGGTCTAGGCTGTCCATAGGGATATGTCCTGGTTTTGGGGGTGTCTAGGGTCTGGGGGGTGTCTAGGGTCTGTCCAAGGGGTGTCCAGGGTTTATCCGGGGGTGTCCAAGTTCTGTTTGGGGGGTGTCCAGGGTGTCCATGGGGATATTTCCATGGTCTGGGGGTGTCCAGGGTCTGGGGGGGGGTGTTCAGGGTCTGTCTAGGAGAGTGTCCAGGGTCTGTCCTGGAAACCCCCCAGACAGACCGTGGACACCCGCCAGATTTTTTAATGGTTTTTCAGACCCCATAGCCATGGTTTCTAACCGTAGCAATACATTGGATCTCTCCTATAGTATAACCATAGTTTTAAACCGTGGCTATAGAGATATTACCACGGTTAACTGTGGATATATACCTATAGCCACAGTTTCACCTGTGGCTCTAGACCTATAGCCACGGTTCCAAATCATGGCTATAATTCTAAGCCTATTACCACACCAAACATATACATGGTTTCTCAAACCGTGGATATTACCTAAATCAACGGTTTGAAGACCTATAGCCATGGTTTTAAACCATGGCTATATCCTGGATTTCATGTAGTGAGTGGGACTGCATTTGGGAAGTTGTTGGGAATTGGGACTAATGGATTGGGTTGTGTCAAGAAATCATTTTAATGGGTGTTCTGGATGTGGTGTTGTTGTGAAGCGGGGATTCCAGGTTTTCTTATGAGAGGAAGGTTTGGGTGGGACAATTTTGATGAATTTTGTGGGGAGTTTCCTTCTTTGTTAGAATTTGAAATTGTTGGTATGGTTTATTTTCCATATAATGTATGCAGTTTTTGGTAGTTTCCTATGTAGGGATGGAAATATATAAATGAATAATTTGACAATGGAGAATGATAATTGATTAAATTAGCTGGTTGTGGATATGTTTCAGTTTAGGGCTTGTTGTGAAGTGACCTTCAAGTGAATGTGGTTCATGGTGATACATTCATGTATGGGTAACAACATAGGTGGTTTTGAGTGGGATTGATGTATGTTTTTCATCATGTGGGATGTGTTGAGTGTTTGTTACCTATCTGTATAAAAGTGTAGTTCCTTATGTTTTCTATAAGCACCCCACCCGTGTTGAGTGCTATGTACCAAACACCCCAATTATTATGGGGGGTGTCTTTCCCAACAGCATGGTGACAGGATGTTTGGATGGTTACTAACATTACCCTGGTCTCTCTTATAGGAATTTATCACCCAAGACTCATCTGCTTGGCTGAAATGGCTTGAGGTTTAATACAATATTTATGGTATTGGTTGTGTGAGAGGTGGTTTGTTTCCCAGGTGTCTTCGGGATGAGGCCTAGGTGTTTTTGGGGCGAGACATGTGGTGGTTGTGGCCGAGGTGTCTGTGGGCAGGATGTGATGTGGTTGTGGCCCTGATGTGTGTTGGAAGGTTGTGATAGTGGGTCTCATGGATGAGCATGGTAGGATCAGGACGTTCTCCATTAGAGATTAGTAGCTAACCATTGGGATGTGGTGCAGGGAACCCAAGTATCGATATTCTTTTACTTTACATTGCCTGACTTGTGTTATTTAGTGAGTGTGCCTTGGTGAGGTTGGGGGTGGATAGTTTACCTTGTTATGTGCTTTTGAGTTTCTAATATTTTCTCACGGGGGAATTAGTATGATTCTACCACTTGTTCATGGGTGACATTTGTTTTTCCCTACTAATTATACTTGTATGATCACCTTATGTATATAAAACTCCTTTTATGTTTCTAGGGAGGTTACATGGACCATTATGGACATTAATATCTCAAAAATTGGGTATGTTTATTGTTTCATTGCTATGTTTTATTTTGGTACTTTATTTGGAGTTTTACTTATATTTATAGATATTTTACTTGAACATATATATCAGATGGACTTTGGATTATATATATATATATATATATATATTTGGAGTTGTTTGAGGTTGATACATCTTATCTTCTGATCTCGGTTCTAAATACCAATAAATTCTATATAATGTTTTCTAAAATTATATGGAATTATTATGATACTGAAAAAATCGACATCATGTGATTTTGAGGCATGAAGAGTTCAGAACAGAATTGTGAAATTTTTTTAAGGTATGTTCAGTAAATGTGTGAGCAGGTTTTCCTATTTTTTGAACCAGTGCATGGATTAGAAATATAAGTGAACTATTGAATTCATAGCTCTTGGATTCACTTAGGAGAAGAATAACAATGGCTGTTAAGGTTCAGACAAAAAAGTTAAATTTTGGACTTTTCAAAATAAAATAATAAAATAAATCTAGAGTTAAATTATTGTTTTTTCCAACAGTTGAGCATCAGTTGGTCGGACCAATGTGTAACGACAGTCATTAAATGATAATCTGTTAACGACCTATTACTTGTATGTGTAACAACAACCCTCATGCGATTAATTGGTTCATTTATTATAGATTATTAATGAACCAAAATAATGGACACAAAATTGAGGATTATTTCTTTTATTAAAAACACTATTGGCAAGGAAATTCATAAACCATGGGAGGAATCTTTGACGAAATTCTAGAAAAATCACCCTCTAGTGAATAATGGTGATTGATCAATGACTATTGAAGGATTCAGATCGTACATTAACAAATGATGTCGAACGTCTTCGAATGCATAATCCTTCCTTCACCCACAACGGATTCCACCAAATCCAAGTAGGGGATGTATGATTTTAATATTCTCCATTTCCCATTATTGAATAATATGAAGAAAACTGATCAATTGACCAATGGGTTGATCCATGATTCTTTCATTACTATGCGGGGTTGTTGTGGGATTTATTTTAGGAATTATCCTTCTTTCAAAATGATGATTGATGTTTTCCCTATGTTAAAACACTAACGTGGAGGGCACGAGTGAACCGAAGAAGCCCCCCTCCCCCCCGCTGTTCATGGTTTATGTGAATTATTTGTGCATGACTAGACAACATTACATCTAGATGAATCCAAGGGATTCGCAGTAAAGGCATCAACCGAGGAGGCCCGTAGGTGCAGACAATAAGAAGAATGGACCACCTGAACATCTATGGTGGCCTGTGGGAGTATCCATTTGCAGAACCCCTGGCGCAACAACACCACCAGCATGGAGACGACCTGTCCGAGCCAGCTGCATGGAGAAGCGGTGCTCGCAGGCATCGCGATGGCAGGAGCTGCGACAGGATGGCCACAACGGGTGGAATGGCACGACACTGACGCGCCGCATAGTGGAGACAGAGCTGCCACTCGGGCCGCTCGGATAGACACCAACAGTTGGATCAAGATATCGATTTTAGAAAAAGCAGTGGTACCCCCCAAGCACCACCAGTTGGGAAAACTGGACCACATACGGGCTAGGTTATCCAGGTGGGCTGCACCAAGACCTGACCTGTCCCGTTTCACTAAAACATGAGTATCTCACAAACCAGGTGTCCAATTGACATGTTGTCTACATTGTGAGGATCCTTATGATGATACAGACAATTTGAGATACTCCAATTGAGTTTTGGTGGAACTTGTGGTATGAAAATGTTAGATCAAACTCGAATCCAACCGTTCCTATTTACCTTCTTTCTTATAACTTACTGACCGATCATCTGACGGACATGCTGCCTATTGCATTGGAGCCCTTATGAAAAAACTGTCCTTTGGTTTAATTCTTCTTGGGAAATCATGGCAGTTATTGTATGACTGAGGGTAGGAAGACCAGATACATGGGAACTCAAGCATACCAAGTGTGTGAATCTAGTTGTAGGCTGTCAAGTAAAGGGAGCCCCTTCATGGATCGATATGAGAGTGACCCTCTATGGATTGGCTATCCTGAGAACATCTGTGGATAATAAATGGCGCTAACCTTCATGGATCGACATAAGAGCTACCCTACATCAATTATAAGTAGTGCGACCCTCTATGGATCAATAGTAAAGAAACCCTTGTTGGTACGACATTAGATCGACTGTTTATGGATCAGCAGTACAACGATCATTCGTAGATTAGCATCAAAACCTCTCAATAGAATAAAATTATATAGCTTAAGACTAATCATCCTTATTCTTATTCTCTAAGATGTATACCTAGTGTTAGATGTCTTTTAATTTATTATTTTTGATTGAGATAATGCTTTGTGTTTTTCCTTTATGAAATTATGGGAGACAATCGGGAGTCTTGGGGTCCTTACTGGGTATTTTTATACTCACCCCTACATAGGCATTGCCCACGCCTTGTTGTGTCTTGTGCATATGACGAATATAATGACTAAGACTTGGGGACCTAGGACTAGATGGTGCTCAGAGGTGATTGGTAGTCTTGGTGAGCAGCAGTAATGATAGATGACGAGATTTACCTATTGTTCTGGTAAGATTCTTGGTGTACGACCTTCATAGAACATTTCCCCCTTTTTTATACTTTCTTTCTTGTAGGGTTTATATAGTGGACCTTTTTCACTTTTAGTTCACACATTTACTATTAAAATTTCTAAATTGTTTTTTAGTTTTGTTGTGTACCTAATCTGTGTGTGTACAGGTTAAAGACAATGCCTTCCTTTTTTAATGATATGGATTTCCGGTTCTAGTCACCAACCTCTGGAATATAGAAGGTAGACTTACGGTAGTCATGGCATGGGGCACGTGGGACAAGTTGGGAAAAAGTGGTATCAAAGGGCATTCGGTTCTACTAGTAGAACTAATATCATGTTTTTTCAATAGATCAATAGGGTTAATTTTCTTTAGTATGAATTATTTTTCATGGAGACTAGTGTTAGTGAGGCGACCGACATATCTATACACCAGGACTCTGTTTTCTGATTTCTAGCTCGATACATGAAAAAATTGTTTGCTTGTGTTTTAAAAATGTTTTTCTTTTGATCTCTTTTTATTTAGCTCAGCAGTTATAACTTATTTACTGTGGCACATATGTTTCTTTACTAGAAGTCTTCGTGTAGACAACCAGAAAAAATTCCAGTGAGATATCACGATGATGGACCACCGAGTGATGAGGCATTGGTGTAGGGCCCTATTATAACAATAACACCTTTCGATGGTGTACCAACATCACCACAACCCATAGTTAAGGAGTTTCCACTAGCCCCACCAACAGACCATGCATGCCATCTGAGCACATCGCATAAGTTTCAAAGATAAAGGCATCTAAGGTTTCAAGGTGAGAAAGATCTTAAGGTAGTTGAGGCCTGACTGGAAGATCTGGAAGCAGTTTTTTGATTGGTTGAGACACCAGCATACTAGATGGCGATCCTAAATGATAGTCTCCTTCATGTAACATCAGGGAGGTGGTGAATCATGATACTCTAGACAGAAGAGTAGTTGACTATTTATTGGTTGGACTTCGACAGCCTCTTCAAGACAGATTTCATACAAGTGAATTTGTGCTCAATTTTTATTTAGGAGCTACTGCACTTGCAGTAGTGTAGACTGACAGTGGTCTAGTACTAGGTGAGATTCATTGACCTCTCTCACTACTCCACCAACATGGTATGATACCCGTTCTTTAAGGATCAGACCTTTGATAAGGGTCTCCTACGGGAGATCAGAGTGTCGATGATATCTTTCAACATCTCGACGCAGGTTGGAGTGATAGAGCGAACACTTTTTGTGGGGAGCTTCCTAGCTAACCAGGAACCGATGGTGAGAGCCACCACTGATGGACATGCAGTCAACTCATCTGCAGCATATAATAGACAGATGAAATAGAGGTCTAAATAGGGTAGACATTTCTGAGGACAACCCTAGGATGTAGGGTCAGAGGTGCGAATCTCCCAAGGTATATGAGGTTAGTAGATGATCAGATTGTGATACTCGTACGATAGTTAGGGTTACATGGATCACGATTTCCCAAACCATTATATTTATGATCATAAAATTTTCTAAGTACCGCCAAGGTAGAGGTCGATGTTTGAGCAAGGAGGTCCGTAGGGCGGCAGATGTGGAAGAGGAGCAGGCCATGGAGTAGGCATTGGGTGATGGTTTGAGGTACTACCACCTCCACCCCCAGGTGGTCCACCCCAATCTCAAGGAGCATGTGGATTGGGACGATATCAACTTCAGGTGGTATAGGCTTATGAAAACAGTGCTTTGGAGTTGATTTGAGGTATGATCTATGTCTACTCATCCCATGTTGTTGTTCATATAGACACAAGTTCCAATCACTCAATTATGTCCATGACTATCATTCAGAGATCAGAGATTCTGGTGGATCCATTGGCCCAATCCTTATGTTTATAGACTCATACTGGATAGGATTCATTGATTATGGACTGGTGATAGTAGTTTTAGATTACTCAAGGAGGTGAGATCTTTGATTAGGATCTCCTAGTAACAGTGTTGATGCCTTATGATGTCCTCATGGGTATGGACTGGTTATCCATGGTCCACGCTCATATCGACTCTTTTAGGCGCACAATGTGATGTTTCTGCAAGGATGAGACTAGATTTACATTCATTGTCAAGAAGGGAACCTTTTAACACATGATGGAATTTCTCAAAGGAGGGTTCAGCTGATCACTTGTCATTTGGAAAACCTTACCGTCATTGTAGTTGATGAGGGGAGTCTGAGCTATCCTGTAGTGGTGGACCAGTATGGGAATGTCTTTCCTATAGATTTTCGAAGAGTACCTCCTCATAGAGAGGTATACATCTACATTAACATGTACCCCGAGACAACATTGATATCTATACCATCATATTAGATGGATCTTGTGGATATTAGTGAGTTGATGGGGCAGTTGGATGACTTGTAGAGGAAGGGCTTCGTAAGGCACAATGTTTCCCCATGGTCAGCCCCCATTTTGATCACCAAGATGGAAAATAAGAGTTTGAGGCTTTGCATGGACTATTGGTTATTGAACCATGTGAATGTGAAGAACAAGTATCCTTTTCTAAGGATTTATGATCTATTCAATCATCTCAAGGGAGATCAATGGATTTTGGAGATAGACCTTAGATCAGGATATCATCAGTTTCAAGTTCAGGATGAGGATGTACTGAAGACAGCCTTCAGATGCCGGTATGGCCACTATGAGTTCTTGGTGATTCCTTTCGGCATGACCAACACCACAACATTGTTCATGGGACTCGGGAATATGGCTTCCATCCTTACCTCGATTACTTTGTGGTGGTCTTCATTGACAACATCTTGGTGTACTCGATATTAGAGGAGGTCCACGCCACACATCTGCAGATAATACTGGAGACACTCAGAGAGAACCAACATTATATAATACTATCCAAGTTCTAGTTCTGGATACATAAAGTCCATTTTTTGGGACATGTTATATCAGATGCTGGAGTTGTAGTGGATCTAGTGAAGATAGAGGTAGTGCTTGCTTGGAAGCCACCCATTAGTGTGATCGTGGTGCGGAGTTTCTTAGTTATGGCTGGGTACTACAAGAGATTTGTTCCCAAAATTTTCATAGTAGTAGCACCCTTTTAATATTTTAAAAATAAGGGACAACCCTTTGTTTAGATGGAGTGGTTTCTATAGGGTTTCCAGAAGCTAAGGTAGAGACTGATGAGTGCCCCCATATTGAGGCTTCCAGAAGAGGGCGTTGGGTTTCTAGTCTATAGTGATGCATCAGGGACCGGGCTAGGGTGTTTCTTGATGTAGGAGTAAGAGGTGATCACCTACGTCTCACAAAATCTGAGTCAACATGAGTAGAAATATGTAAAATATGACCTAGAGTTAGTAGTAATGGTCTTTGAGTTGTAGATGTGGCCACAACACAAGATGGGTGAACTATTTACTTTCTACCCCGATCAAAAAATTCATAGATATACCTTCTCACAAAAGGAATTGAACCTAAGATAGCAGTAATGATTGGACTTCTTCCTAGACTAAGAATTTGAGATAGTCTACACTCCTGGGATGGGAAACGTAGTATCAGATGCACTCAGAAAGAGGTTGGGTCTACAGATGCTGGGTGAGGTGGAAAAGTAGCTAGTCGTGTTTCAAATATACTTCATGGATAGTGATGGATATGCATACCTCTATTCTATGACTGTCACTCCACCACTCCTTCAATGAGTACGGGAAGAAAAACATGGGGATATTGAATGAGAATCCCGATGTGGTCATATATCCTTCAGACATTATCCTAATGGATTTTTGTTAGGTGAGGAGCACATCATCCTTTTTAGAGGATGCACCATGGTAATAGTGATGATTCGGGATGAGGTGTTGGGGGAGTTCCAGACATACTATTTGGCGATACATACTAGAGTGGCGAAGATGTACCAGGACTTCAGAAGTCAGTACTGGAGGCCTGGGATAAAGAAAGTATTGGCGGGGTTCATTTGACAATGCCTCACTTGTTAAAAAGTGAAGGCCGAGCACCAGGTTCAACAGGATTGACTCAGCCACTTGAGGTACTGCATTGGAAGTGGGATTTTATCTCAATGGAATTCATAATGGGGTTACCACGTATGTCTAGGGGCCACGACTATATCTGGGTGACCATTGACCGAATCACCTAGTCATCCCATTTTCTACTCATCCGGGAGTAGGGATCAATAGAGGGACTAAGATTCCTCTACATCTAGTAGATATTACGACTTCATAGGGTTCCATCGACAATCATTTCAGATCGTGACAATAATTTTACATCCCAGTTCTGTAAGAGATTATAGGTGGCATTCGGGACACAACTACACTTGAGCATCGTCTTTCACCCTCCGACATACGGTCAGATGGAGCGTGTAACGACCCAATGTTTTATAAATGGAAATTTCCTTCTTATAAATATGTCATAAAATCTCATGAAAACACAAAATAATGAATGAATAAGTACTATGTGACCTTTAAACATAAGTGTGTCACTTCAGTGTTTGGAATTTTGAAAATCTGATATACACAGTTGCAATCAGTAAGTTATTTGGAGTTCGAAAAGAAAAACATAATTTTTTGTGATAGTAACCTACCCTTAGGAATAATAAGATACCCTTACGAATAGAGATATACCCTAATGAATAGTTACATTACCTATGATAATATATAAATAATATTCAAAATGAATGTATGATATACCATTATTTTAGAATAAGTAAATGAATGTTTTAAAATTTGTTTTTAATAATAAATTATGATTTTAATTAAATATTAAAATAATCATAATTAGAGAATTATTTTTTTAAAAATGGACTTATTTTTTGGATTCTACACATCAAAAAATGGTTAGTGTAAATTTTCAAGATTTTTCTAAAATACTTGAATTTTTTATGAATAGTAAAATCTGATAATTCATAATAAATGCTAAAACCATAATTTCTACATCATGATTGAGTTATGTATGATGTATATGGTCTTTGGATCAAAGTAATATGAATTTATTACTATTATTGGTCATTTAATACTTACTATTAATTTTCTTGGGATGAAATAATAAAATTATGATTAAAATATTATGAAAACCCTCTTCTCCTCCACTATAACCCCCCTAACTCCATCTTCTCTTCACTTCTCTCAAGCCTTGTTCCTTGCAAATATTATTCCCGAATATCTCTCTGAGATCCTCCTCCATGTCCAATATATCCTATCCTCTTCAAAATACCAAAACCTCTCCCCTTAAAAGGTTCTCAAAGGAGGAAGTCTCAAGAGGTAAATTCGCCTTTTCAATTCCTTCAATTTTTAGGTTCTTTTCTTTTTGTTTCTTTCCTCACCTCCATTCACCCAAATAGTTTGATAACACCCATAACATAAATGCACTAATTTTTTTATGTTAATGGGTTATTTCATCATCTTCTCTCCTTTCCCCACCCTTTTGTGAAAGAAATGAAATCACCGTTTGAGATATGCTAATGTAGACCATTCCAGGACAACAATTTATCAATTTCTATTATCATATTTAAATGGTCATCAAACCATTTGTTTTATGATTTAAACAGATATTTATTTAAGTAATATATCCTTTTTATGGTTATCTACTCTTTTTTTACTAATTTTATTAATTTATAAATCAAAACATGTTCACTGTAATCACCCCCCCCCCCCCGATGAACCAAAACAGTTATCAGAATGGTTTTATATATAATATTTTTACTTAACTAAAAGAAACCAAATTTTTCTTAAAACAATTTAATATCATGTATTTTCACTAATTTCATATAACTTCAATTTTGGACAACCACTTTCATCTTACATGTTTATCCAAACAAGAATATAAGCGAACAGATCATTAAAACCAATCAAACAAACGAGCCTAAATAATGAAATTGAACCTCAAAACCAATCAAAATGGTTATAAATGAACTTAAAATTATTATTATAAATAAATTAAATATATAATAGGTTATTTAATTATTAATTATTCAATCTAATTTGTTTATTTAGGTTTTAATAACAAGTGTAGAACACCAACAATATTAAGGTAAGGGATCCCCTCCATTTCTCTCTTAATCAAGATTGTCCATTATGCTATGCCTTTTATGCATAATCCCAGATGATGGGGTATGTTTTTTCATATCCTCAATACTATTATAATGATGTATAAGTAATGGTAATACCCTTTCCTCTCTCATCAAGAGTTCTTAGGTACACCCGACCCCATTCCAATAAATCGTAATGAATTATACCTGAACCCTTTTTGTTCATTCGGGTTACCATATCATTATTTTTATCTAAGTGAAGTTATCTTATATATTTATGTACATATTCTAAATTATGTTTAGTTTTACAAAATTTATAAATTAAGACCCATTCATTATTCTCTTTTGGGGATATACATGTATTTTTAAAATATTCCCTCCTCCGAACATTCCGACAAGAAAACCTGTTTTAAGGGAAGTTATTAAAATTTTTACCCAAATTAAATTTTACTTTGTACTATGTTTTATGCCACCATTGTATTTATAAAAATATTCCTTTTATTATGAAGACCTTATTGGTTAAATTCTGGTTTTTATATAAAATATCTCCCTCTTTTCTATGGTTAAAAATCTCTAGAGTATTTTCCTTAAAACCGCACAAAAATTTTTGAATACTAATGTTTCTCAAATAAATTTATTATATGTTGTCACTTATATTTGTCACCACCTAACATGTTATATTCCAATTTTAATTTATGAACGTCCATGTATGTTCTAATTCCTTTCTTTCGTGGACACTTTCATGATACGACCATTTGTTATGCTTTACGTCATGATTGTGGTACCCAATTCTTTCAATGGGTATCATTATGTTTATGAATGGTCAATTATGTATAATTATTTATGTGGAAAGATTATTTATGTGGAAATAATACTCAGTAAAATGATGAGATGGGTGCACTCAGATATCACTTCAATGTATTGGGTAAAGTTAAGTGTCATGAGATGCGATGTGAAACGGGATTGCCGATTAGCCTTGACCCGTACTAAAATGGGAAATGGGATTGGCGGTTAGCCCTGACCCATAAAAAAGAAATGTTTAATTATTCTGACACATTTATATGATTCCATATTTATATGATCACATGCTTATATGATACGATTTTATATTTTCCATGATTTCGATGTCATTATGTGATGCCTCATAACTCATGTGCTTAAGATGCATCCTTATGTAATTTCCCTTACTGGTATTTTCAGCTGAACCCTTTGTTCACGTGTTCCCCTGGGCACCACATGAAAATTTAATGGATCAACGGAATTTGGGAGCTCTTTATGGAGATTAAATAAAGAAGTTTTTCTATCCCCATGTTTTATTTTTATGTACCTAGTCTTCCAAGACAATAGACATAACGATCCATGGCATGTACTCTGTTGTATAATTATAATTAAAATCATGTAATGTTATATGTAAAAGGACTGGGTCTCTATAGTTGGTATTATAGGATGGTCTAGTTATTTTTTGGGATTAGGATATAGCATCTTAGTAAGAACCTTACGAATGAGACTATGTATAAGAAAATATTCCTAAATTTTTGTGACTATTGAGTAAGTGGTTTATCAAGAAAATACATCCCTATCTGGATACGAGAAGGTAGAGGGAGCTCTGGCACAGATGTACCTAGGAGTGAAAACTCAGACAAGGAGTTTCAGGATTGACCTGGGGTATCCTGGAATATGATAATGGGCTTTTCTGCACTCTTGGTTACGAAACTCTTGGGGGATATGCATTGGTATATTCATGAGCTTGGTGAAAACCATTATTAAGGGACAAATAATAAAAAAACATATAATAATATAAGTTAATAAATAGATCAAGGATAATCTATATTTAAAACTGAGAAATCACAAGTTAGGATATACTTCTTCTTTATAAGTTTATCCTTTTATGTTCAAAGTTTCCTTTTCATGCTCAATAGAAAAGTATTAAAGACCTCCAATTATATGTTATTTTTCTTTGTTAATGATGGGATATAGAAGAACACGTTCCAATAACCAATGTGCTAGGCAATGTGAATATTGACTTAATAATATGCCTGATATGATGGGAGCGGGTACCCAAAACATCGTGGAAGTACTTGCTCAACTGGCTCGAGTTAGTAATAATAACTTGAATCATGCGGAACTCCCTCCTCCTATAAGGAAAAGAAAGTTGTTATAGAATAATTCATGCGACAGAGGCCTCTCGTATTTAGCGGATCATCTAATACCCGCCCCACGGAACAATGGATTAACTCCATTGAAAAGATATTCTTTGTCTTCTTGTGCTCGGATGAAGAGAAGGTTTTACTGGCAGTCTATCATTTTTATGGGGAATCTGATCAGTGGTGGACACTGATCAATAATAAGAAGTCCCAAGAGGAAATTAATTCCATGGATTGGGAGGAATTCAAGAGGATATTTTTCAACAAATATTTTCCTTGAAACCTCTGAATCAAGGTTGAAAGAGAGTTCCTCGGACTCAAGTAGAAGGAAGATGAGTCCATCGAGGCATATGAAGAAAACATTAAGAGGCATGCAAGGTATTCTTATGGATTTTTCATGAACAACGAAAGCAAGGTGGATCACTTTTTTATCATACTAAAGATGATTCTATGAAAAGAGTTGATGATTCATGACTTTGACACTTATGAAGAGATTTTATGTTGTACCATCAATGTTGAAATGTTGATTAGAGACTCTAAGTGGTCTCGTGGGACCAGTGACAAGAAGATAAAAATGGAGAACAACATGAGTGGTTCATCAAACAAATCCCATGAATGATAGAAGCCTGACTATTCCCCTTGTAAAAATTGTGGGAAGAAGCATCCTAGTAAATTTTTTAAGGGAACCAATAATTGATTCAAATGTGGAATGTTTGGTCATCATTCCATGAACTACCAAAGGGATATAAAAAATCCCACTAATGTGTAAGATGAAAGTATGGTTTAGATCAACACTCAACCTGATGTGAAGTGTTATGACTACAAGTATCTTGGGAATTATGTGAACAATTTCCCTAAGATGAGGGTTGTTAGAGGCAATCAGCAACAACCTATAAGGAAACAAGGAAGATCTTATGTTATCACTACTACTGAGGTGTATCTGGAAAATGATGTGGTGAAAGGTAAGTTAGTTATTCATTCAATAATAGTGAATGTACTATTTGATTATGGTTCCATGCATTCTTTCATATCATGCAAGTTTAGTATAACTGTTGATAAACCACCTCAAAATTTGGAGGAAAAGTTATCTTTGAGAAAAATTAATGGGGAAATCATTTCATCCAAGGTTTATTACTCCTCCCCGGTTAATGTTTGTGGACAAAACCTACCAGCAAATCTCCTTCTACTTCCTTTAGTAGATTTTGACGCTATCTTGGACATGGATTGGTTTTCTATATATAAATCCAACATCAATTGTTGGGAAAGGGATATCACTTTTCACATCTCGAAGCTTCCCCTAATTCTTTACAAGTATAAGCAGGAATATGATTATACTTTATAATCTTTATCTCATGTTTGGATATTGCTTCCCTATGAGAAAGCGTATCTAGCTCAAATTATTGAGACAAATGAGATAATCATGCTTGAAGACATGACCATTGTGAGGGATTACACTGATGTATTACCTGAAGAGTTTCTTGGTCTTCCTATTAACTAAGAGGTTGAGTTTTCAATTGATCATATCCATGTATCTCTGTCTATCTCAAAGATACCTAACAGAATGGCCATCGTAGAGCTAGAAGAACTTCAGCAATAGTTACAGGAAAATATGGAGAAGGGTTTTATATTCCTGAGTGCATCACCATGGGGTGCACCAGTCCTCTTATTAAAGGATAAGGATGGATCAATGAACCTCTACATTTATTATCATGAGCTATATAAAATAACAATAAAGAACAAGTATCCCCTTCCATGGATAGTTGAATTGTTCGATCAGCTTCATGGGGCCAGTTATTTCTCGAAGGCGGACCTTCGATCGGGATATCACCAATTAAAGGTGAGGAATAAAGATATTCCCAAGACTGCCTTTCGAACAATTTATGTACAGTATGAGTTCATAGTGATTCCCTTAGGACTCACTAACGCCCTAACAATTTTCATGGATTTAATGAATAGAGTATTTAGAGATTACCTAGAAAAATTTGTGATAGTTCTTATTGTTGATATTTTGATATACTCCAAGAGAAATGAGGAACATGAAAAGAATTTGAATACTGTGTTAAAGGTACTACGAAGGGAAAATTTGCATGAAATGTACTATAAATCTGAGTTCTAGATGGATGAAGTATCATTATTAGGGCATGTTATCCCCAGCAAAGGGATATCTATAGACCCTTCCAAGACAAAGGCAATTGAATAGTGGCCTAAGACGACTTCTGTAATAGATATCCGCAACATTTGGGGTCTAACTGGGTATTATTTACAATTTGTGAAGAACTTCTCATGATTTTCAAACCCAATTACCAAGCTGAAATGGAAGATATTAATGTTTTTTAGACAGAGGAATGTGAAGATTGTTTTAAGGAGTTGAAAAATAGGCTTTTCATTGTGCCAATACTCACACTCCCTACAAGTGGAGAACTATTTGTGATGTATAGTGATGCTTCTAAGATTTGATTAGGATGTGTTCTAATGAAAAATGGTAAAGTGATAGCCTATGACTCAAGAAAACTGAATGTCCATGAGAAAAATTATCCCACACATGATCTAGTGTTGGCGGGTGTGATCTTTGCATTGAAAATATATCGAAATTATCTCTATGGGGAGAAATGTGAGATATATACTAACCATAAGAGTCTAAAATATATATTCTCATAGAAATAGGTTAATATATGTTTATGAAGATGGATAAAGATCATCAAGGATTATGACTGCTCAATCCACTACCATCCGGGTAAGGCAAACAAGGTGGCAGATGCTCTATGTAGAAAGGATCTAGCATCTTTATCAATGATGTAAATTGAAAAGGATCTGATCTTCTTAGATTTGGAAAGGATGAAAATAGGAATTTTTAAGGGATGAACATCATCAATCCTTTCTCAAATGTTTGTTCAACCATCCCTCATGGAGAAAATAAATGATGATTAATGAAAAGATGTGGAAATTTAGAATAGGGTTGAAGCTATAGGAAATGTGAAATCATATGATTTAAAAATTAATAAGGAATGTGTTGTAATATTTGGGACATGATTATGTGTACCAAATGATCCAAAGATAATGAAATACCTATTTAATGATGCACACAGCTCGACCTTCTCTATCCACATAGGGAGAAAAATTATGAATCAAGATATCTGGGAAAACATTTGTTGGGACAATATGAAAAGGGAGATTGTTGAATATATATCAAAGTGCCTAGTATGTCAACAAGTGAAGGTTGAGAGGCAAGAGTCTAAGAGGATGATACAATCACTACCCATACCATCATGGAAGTGGGATAACATTACCATGGACTCTGTCACTCTACTTCCAAGGTCTTCCAGAGGAGACAATGCTATATGAGTCATTGTGGATTAATTGTCTTACTAAGAAATCTAACGTTATCATGATTCAAGAGGAATTCTCATTGGATCAACTTTTGTAGATTAACATCAATGAAGTGGTAAGGATTCATGGAGTACCACTATCTGTTGTATCCGACCATGATCCTAGATTTACCTCAATGTTCTGGAAATGTCTCTAACATGCTCTAAGCACTAAAACAAACTTCAGTATGGCCTATCATCCTCAAACTTATACCCAGTCTGAGCAAACTATTTATACACTAGAAGTCATGTCGAGGGCATGATCTATGGAATTCAAAAGAGGATGGGACCAACATCTTCCACTGGCAGAATTCTTCTACAACAACAATTTCCACTCGAGCATCCAAATGGCACTATATGAAGCCATTTATGGTAAAAGGTGTAAAAACCGATGTTTTGGGATGAAGTCGGTGAGATTAAGCTTCTGGGACCTGAAATAGTACATGGAATGGTGGAGAAGGTGAAAACCATTTTGCAACATATCAAGGAAGCCCAAAGTCGACAAAGGAGTTATGTAGATAACCATTGATGAGAAGTTTAGTTCAATTTTGGAGACATTGTATTTCTATGCATATATCCATGGAAAAAGGTCATGTGGTTTGGGAAGAAAGGGATGTTAAGTCCCAGGTACATCGGCCCCTTCGAAATCCATGATCGAGTAGGAGTTATGGCCTATTGAATGGCAGTTCCACCTACCATGTTGAAAGTACAAGATGTATTTCGTGTATCCCTATTAAAGAAGTACATATTAGACCCTTCACATGTACTCTCTTTAGAGGTTGTACAGTTGGAGGATGATATTTTCTATGAGGAGCAGCCAGTAAAGATCTTGTATCACATAGATATAATTGTACACAACAAGTCTACTCATCTGGTCAAGGTACAATGGTGAAACCATAAGTACAAAAATGGAAACCAGGGAACTAGAGGAAGTAAGGAAGGAAAAGTACCTGCACATGTTTTTGTCTTAAAATGAAAAATTAATTTTCAAGGGAGGAATTTCTTAAGGTGGGAAGAATGTAACGACCCAATGTTTTATAAATGGAAATTAATTTCTTATAAATATGTCTTAAAATCCCGTGAAAACCCAACATAATGAACTACTAAGTTCTAAGTGACCTTTAGACATAATTTTGTCACTTATGTGTTTGGAATTTTAAAAATTTGACCTTCAAAGTTACGGTCAGTAAGTTATTTGGAGTCTGATTAAAAAACATAATTTTTGGTGAATAGTAACCTGCCCTTATTAATAGTAACCTGCCCTTATTAATAGTAACATACCCTTATGAATAGTGATATATACAAATGAATATTAACCTTATTTATGATAATATATAAATAATATTCAAATTTAAAGTATGATATACCAATATTTTAGAATAAGTAAATGAATGTTTTAATATTTTATTTGTTAATAAATAATGATTTAAATTAAATATTAAAATAAGAATATATAAAGATTTTCTTAAAATATGGAGTTCATTTTTGGTTCATACATGTCAAAAAATGACTAGGGATAATTTTCTAAATTTTTTAATAAATACTTGAATTTTTATGAATAGTAAAATCCGATAATTCACAATAAATGCTAAAACCATAATTTCTATGTCATTCTTGAGTAATGGATGATGTAAATGGCCTTTGTTTCAAAAGTCAAATGGATTTATTACTGTTCCTGGTCATGTAATAATTACTATTACTTGTCTTGTGAATAAATAATAAACTAATGATAAAAAAATATGAAAACCCTCATGTCATCTACAATAAAACCCCCTAACTCCCACGCTCTTCACTCCTCTCAAACCTTGTGCCTTGCAAATATTCAACCAAAATATCTTCCTAATATCATACCTCACGACCAAAATCTCGTAGCTTCTTCAAAATACCAAAACCTCTCTTCTTAAGAGGTTCTCAAAGGAGGAAGTCTCAAGAGGTAAATTCCTCTTTCCAATTCCTTCATTTCTTTTATGTTATTTTCTTTTTGTTTCTTTCCTCACCTCCCTTCTCCCAAATAGTATGATAAAACCAGTAAGATACATGTACTTGAATGTTTTTATACTAATGGGATATTTCATTATCTTTTATCCTTTCCCCACATTTTATTTGAATAAAACGAAAGCATCATTTGAGATTTGGTAATTTAGCACATTCAAGGACAACGATTTATAAATTTTTATTATCATCATTAATTCTAGTCATGAAACCATTTGTGTTATCATTGAACCAGATTATTATATATGTAATATATCCAATTTATTATTCTTTAATCCTTTTGTAATAATGGTATTAAGTTATAAATAAAAACATGTTCTTTGTAATCAACCCCCCCGATTAACCCAAACGGTTATCACAAAGGTTTTATATATAATATTTTGACATTAGTCTAAGTAACCAAATTAAATTTAAAAAAATGTAATATATTGTATTTTAACTAATATCATATATCTTAAATTCTGGAGAACCACTTTCATCTTACATGTTTATCGAAACATGAATAAAAGAGAACTGGTCATTAAAACCAAGTAAACAAACAATGTCAAACAACAAAATTGAACCTCATAACCAATCAAAACAGTTTTAAATGAACATAAAATTATTATACTAAATAGAATAAATATAGAAGAGGTTATGTAATTATTAATTAATAAACCTAATTTTTTTATTCATGTATTTTGTAACAAGTTGAGAACACCAACGGAATTAAGGTAAGGGATCCTCTCCATTTCACTCTTAATCAATATTTTCCTTAATGCTATACCTTTTACGTGTTATCCCAAATGATGGGGTATGTGTTTTTTACCTCAACCATACATTCCTTATTATTTATAAGTGATGATAAACCTTTTTTCTCTCTCATGAAGACCGCTTAGGTACACTCGATACCATTCTAATAAAGCGTAATGAATTATACACGAACCCCTTTTGTCCATTTGGGTTGCCTATCATTATTTATATCAAAGTGGAGTTATATTATCTGTTTATGTACATATTCTAAATTCTATTTAGATCTAAAAAATTCATTTATGAAGACCCTTTAATCATTATTTTTTGGGGATATACATGTTTTGTTAAATGATTCCCTCAGAACTTTCCAATAAGCAAACCTATTTTAAGGGAACTTCCCAAAACTTTTACCCAATTTCATGTGTACTATATCTTATGTATTAATACATCATCATGTTTATAAAATAATTAATTTTATTATGAAAACATTCTTTCTTCAATTCGTGTTTTTATATAAAGTATTTCCCTATTTAATTCTATTAAAATCTCTATAGTATTTTCCTTAAAACCGCACAAAAATGTTTTAATGCTAATTTTTCTCAAATACATTTATTATATGTTGTCACTTCTATTTGAAACAACCTACCTTGTTATATCCCTATTTTACCTTATGAAAATCCATGTATGTTCTAATACCTTTCCTTCATGGACACTTTCATGACACACACATTTTTCATGCTTTATGTCATGATTGTGGTAGCCAATTCATTCCATGGTTATCTTTATGTTTATGAATGGTTGATTATGTTTGATTATTTATGTGTAATGGTTATTAATGTGGAAATAATAGTCATAGAAATTTTGAGATGGGTGTGCCCAATAGCACTTCAATACATTTGGTAAAGTTATGTCTCATGAGATGTGATGTGAATTGGGATTGGCGGTTAGCCTTGACCGGTACTAAAATGGAAAATGGGATTGGAGGTTAGTCTTGACCCATACTAAAGAAATGTTTAATAATTATACCACTTTTATATGTTTCCATGTTTATATGATCACATTATTATACGATACACTTTTATATGTTCCATGCTTTGGATATCATTAGGTCATGCCTCCTAACTCATGTGCTTAAGACGTATCCTTATATTCTTTCCCTTACTGGGATTTCTAGTTCATCCCTTTGTTCATGTGTTCCCCATGGTAACCTATTTAGATGTAAGGGCTCAAAGGATGTTAGGAGCTCTTTATGGAGATTAAATAAAGAAGTGTTTTTAGCCCCATTTTTTATGTTTCAAGTACCTAGTGTAACATCCCAGGAAAATAAAGAATATTACATTTTCATATTTATTAATATTTGTGAATAAAATATTAATATCCCTTTAAAGGGGGTGCTATTTTCAGGGGTGTACCCAATACACAACAACGAGTTTCATTGAAATCTTACACTGTACACTAATTATATAATAATATTATTGTAAGTGGTAGTAAAATACTTGACATTGTAATGGCAGGAATGAAAAGAACTAACTAAAATATGATTATATATGTTTGTTAAATGTTTTTACATTATCCAATAAATGATAGAGGCTTACAATGCGAACGAATCCAATGTTTCATTCTAATATTCTTTAAAGGTCGATTAACCACCTTTTTATGGACAACCATATTTAAATATACTTTTTGTAACTTTTTTTATGTTATATTTTATAGAATAAAATCCATATTTATAATCAGGACATCAAAATTTACTTTGTGTAAATTTTTGTTATTTTTTCGATAACGATCATTTTTAATGAATAGTGTAAAATGTTGCATTTTAATTCAAAACAACCTTTTAATCTTATTTATTTATATGGTTAGATTATATTTTAAATTTAGTTTAAAGTGTAATTAAAATATATTTTTACCATTTAATCCAATGGTGGTCATTGGAATTAATTTCACATTAAGTGTCAAAATTTTAATAGATATTGTTTCTTAAAAACACGCTATTTGTTTTGACATCAGGAATTGATTATAAAATTAATTAATGCAACTTCAATGTTTTTAATTTCGTAAATTTGATATAATTTTTTAATTTGGAATATCAAATATATTTTGGGTGAATTTTTGGTATTTTTCTAAAAAATGATCATTTTTAATGAATAGTGAAAAATACTGCATTTTAATTCAAAAATGCCTTTTCATCCAATTTATTTATATAGTTATATTATAATTTTAATTTGTTTTAAGGTTTAATTTAATTATGTTTTTATCATTTAATAAAATTTTTGTCATTGGATGTAGTTTCATATTTAAATTGGATGTAATAACAAATCAATCTTTTGATTGATTTTACTTCATAAAAATCCGTCTTTGGTTCTGACAACGGGAATTATTTTTAAATTAATTACATCAATTTCTGTGTTTGGAATTTGATAGAATAGATTCCATATTTGAAATCAGAACGTCCAAATTATGTAATTAAGAATTATTTTTAGACATTATGAATATTAATGATGGTAATTATCATTAATTATCGTGACTAATTAGAAATCGGGTAGTTAAGGGTAATAAAATAATATCATAATAATATATAATGACAAAACAATGTTTCCTAATGCTATTGGTGGTGTCATGGAATACCTTGGGATGCCTTGTGGAAACTTTGGGCCCCCATGGAATCACTTTTGGGTGATAGTGACATTTTATCATTTTACTTTTAAAGAAAGAAAAATATAACAAAATTATGAAACACCTAAGTAAAACAATTTTGATTTTTTCTAAATAAGTGATCTATAAGTCTATAAATAGTAATTGGAAAGATAAAAATATTTAATACATCATGGTATTTGTTTATGATTTTTAGACAATAAATAAATAAATTTATTTATGACACCATGACGATGGAGTGATTACCTCATTAATGAACAATTTAAATAAAATGAAAATATAAGGTAAAATATAAGACTTAAATTTGTCTAAAACCTACTGGATGGGTGTATTTATAACCCTTATCACCTTATCCTTGAAATATATTATTGTGGGGCCTTTGAAATCTGAGACTCATTTTATAATAATGTAAATTTCCAAGACTTTCCAAAAGTTACCCTCCTCCCTCTTATAAAAGGCCCCCAACTCTACCCCCTTACCCACACCTCTCAAGACCTTTCATCATCCAACATCTGCTCATATTGTCTCCCCACATCCATATATTACTCCTAGAAGCCTCACTTTTTTCAGAAGTATTTCTATGGAAGCCTTTGGTCTCAAATAAACAAGAGTTACCTGATTTTAAAGTAATGTCTCCTCTTATGATCTTTTGTTTTTTTTGCTTCTCAAACCCCCTAAACTATTTTTATTCATTTATTTTGTAATAACAACAGTATATTCAATATACTAGTATTTTTTTATGATAATAATTCGAGCTACACTTATTCACACCTCCATCTAATGTTTAAAGAACATAATGTTTCGGTGGGTGGCGAATTACTACCTCACGAAACGATGATTGTCCAATCTTCTTTTAACACCTCTCTTCGTGGACATTAAGATGTCACTGTATTTATATATGATATATATATATATATATTATTTTTATTTTTTCCTTATGCTTATGTGTTTTTCATATATGTCATAACTTTATGGTTTCCATAATTGGTAATCCCGATAATTTCATTTTAGGAAATGCGGACTACCGCCCCCTCAAAGTGATTTGATTTGTTAATGCCATATGTGGGATGTATAAAGGATGGAGTTAATGATGTTAAATATGATATTATACTATAATTCTAATATACCTAAGTATCGTTATATTTTAATTCCATTAATGTATGAAATAGAAATGAAAGTAGTGTTCATGTGTACGTACAGATTACCATCTCCAAGAACAGTGCATTTCATTTCTTATCTCCAAATGTAATGTGATATTATAAGTACATATATATAATGGATATATATGATATATATTAAATCTAAATGATAAATATAATTCAGGATTTATAATATATATCTCTCTCATTTAGTTTTAATTCCATTAAAATGACAAAGAAATGAATGTAGCGTTCATGCGTACGTACGACCTACCGTCTCCATTAAGGGTGCGTTTCATTTTTTATCTCCAACTTTAATGGAATAGTATTAAATGAATATATAATGGATATATATGATATTTAAATAATTAATATTATTTTGGAGATGATGTGCCTATAACTACATGGAAAATTCTATTCCAACAAGTTCATTTTTGACTCATGTACCGAACATCGACACAAACGTCTGATATGAACTCACATAATTAACCAATTATTATAACATTATAATATGTGATATGAATTTATTAATAAACATTAAATGAGGTCCTTATTCAATTATAAATGTAACAATGTTTATTATTCGGGAATATAAAGAAACGAACAAGACAAGTTGTACTTTAGGTAAGGGATCCTACCTCTCTCTTTCTTTTTAAGTAATCTCTTTTATGTCATTTCCTTTAATCCCGTTTTTCTTATGATGTGGGGTGTTATTTTATATTAATATTACTTTCAATTTTATATTCATATGATGAGAGACCCTATTTGATATTTTCAATCCATTTTTTGAAGTTTTATGTGGTGCTGTTAGGCTGCCGAGTTTTCTTAATGGATTTTTCATCTCACTTTTATTCTCGTGAGATTCATGCTAAATTTTTAACTATTTACTTTTGTGTGGTATATCTACTACACATTATTGTATTATTCGTGTAATATAATTTAATTTATGTGTATTTACATCTTCGTTGTTTGACCCTTATTTCATGGGGTGTACATTTTGAAAGCTACCCAAATCGGTAAGGGAACCTTTCACCCTCCACTTTTTAAAAGACTTATTTTTTTTTAGGTATTTTAATTAACATATTTTATGATGGGATATGTTCATATATATAGTTATTTCTGTAAATGTTATGTCCAAGTGATGAGATGCACTTTTTTCCCTCATCAACTCATTTTCTGAACTTTAAAGTGACGTTGTTAGGCTGTCGAATTTCTGTAAGGGAACTTCTTAACCCAATTTCAATTCTTTGGGTTAAACCTCTATTTCTGTATTATGTCGTACAATGAATATGTGTGGATGACCTCTGATTGTTTTAGACTTAATATCCTCTTATATTGGGTGTATTTATATTTTTCACACATAATTATGTAATTGGATAATCCTTAATATAAGGATACAGACATTGTAAGGGATTTCATCTCAATCTTCTTTCATTGAGGAATATTTTGTTTTATACACAACATTCTTTTATACGGTGTATAATCCCCTTTTACTTTGACTATTATTCAAAAGAAATATACTTATATGATGCTTTTTACTAAATGACAAAAGGAATGTTTTGTCTTACGTATGTAGCGACACCGACTTCTCCACCGCCGTGACCATTATTTGAGTTTCGGCTTCCTATAGAAGCCATAATTTTTTTACATGAAAAATAAATACCTTGTTTTACTATTATTTTATTTTGGTATTGAAAATGGTTAGTAAATTTTTATTATTATATAAATGTGTTGTATTGAAACCATGTGATTAAAATATGGAAATTTTATGTTTCCTTTATACATGTTTTATGTGATATGATTATGTTATGGTTCCTATGAATTGTTTATGAAGACGGGTGGTCCCGTGATAATCTAAGGGCAGGTGAGCCTGTGATATATCTTCAATTCCTTGGGTTACATGAAGGAGTTAAATTCTATGGTTTCTCCGAAGAGATTTAGGGAATATAATGTGACGGGTATCCAAACATAACCATGAGGGTTACTCCCTCTGTAAGAATGTTATGAATGCCTCAAGTTACCTTTATGTCAAATGATTTCTATGAGTAATACATAAATATTATTATTTCAGAAGGTATTTTATGATTGAAAGTTATGGTTTCATTGATTTTTATTTATTAGTGGGTCAATGTTTCCTTTCATTATGTTATAACCCTTACTAATATTTTTATGCTCATCCCAAGTTTTTGAAATGTTTTTCACAGGTTATAATGAAGGTTATGAGAAATATGAAGTATTCATGAATATTTATATCAAGAAAATAACTCTTGTTTTATTTAAGGATTTTTTATTGTTGTGAAAAATTGGTTATAGTAGTAGTGTCTACTTTGTAATCCTTTGATATGTAATTGTTGTGTTCGAATTCTCAAAAACTCTATACCTGAAAAGATCCTCAATTTGAATTATTCATTTAATTCAAAATTAAGTAATTTTCTAAGGTCGAGTTCTCATAGTTGGTATCAAAGGTCAATTTAGAAAACTATAGAGGTTAGGGTATTCTTTAAGCACAAGTGACATTACTATAATGGTTAGGATTTCAGAAATAGACATAATTTTTTTTGATAAAGTGAATGAGTTTAAGATAATATAAATAATTGTATCTTTGTATTTAACCAACTCACAAGATATTATATTATGATTTTAATGATATACTCACACTGAAAATTATGGTTTTAGTAAATGGTTGAGTCTAGTAGGCACCAATGTGACAATGGGTTTGAAGGAAACTATGGTGGTTCTCTGATTAAGAGACTTGATGAAAATGGGGATTCAATTAGAAATATCATGGTTATTCTAAACCAACTATTAGGAGTCATGATCTACCACTTGAAAGTTGGTGAGTCCACAAATGTATCATGTCCGAGAGAACCAACTCAATTTGGAAGTTCAGGTAATAATTATATAGGTAACCATTATGGATTATATGATCCTTACTTTTGAGGTATTTATGGGTTACGATATGTTATGATGGAAAATGAAAGGCATGAGATAAAATTGAGGTTAAATTATGTTATGGTTATTTTTAATGATTTTATCTCTTTTGGGGGAATGTTTTAAGAATTATATAGTTTTGAAAAAGGACAAAACCCAGACCCTGTGACAACCCGTCACATCGGACAAAGCTGTGGGAATCGAACCCACAACCAAAGTGCAACTGGTATTTATCGCCTACCACTGGACTACGTGAAATTCCTGGTTAGTATGATTAATTATTTTTAGTTATATGATCTTATGAATAAAGAATAAGTTGATTTTGGGTTATCTATTGAAATGATCGCATGGAGGATATGTGATTAGGATAATTACTTTTCAATATGAGACTTTAAGAGAAACTAATGTTATTTGAAGACAAATGTTATGATATATCTTGGAAGACTGTGTGATTAAATCCATCAAAGATTTTTATTTCAATATTAGTTTGATTACATTGAAGAATTTTATGGACACTTGTTTATCAAATGGTCTTTGTCGAACTTTGGGTAATTTTTAACAAATTTTGGAGATTAAAAGTAGCTTTTCTTTTTATAAAAGATTATCCTTTTAGGGATTATCTGATCTTGTACTAAAAATTTTGGTTTTGGTTAAGGTATAAAGACATGGGAAATATATAGTTCTCTTTTTTGGATTAGGTTATTCTCTAGAAGATGATTACAACGCTCTTAATGTGGATAAGTCATCCTGAATACTCATCGTTTGGAGGAAATATGAGTTTTTGTTAGAAATTTATTAAAAGATGAAAGTCTATATAAAAAGTAAGTATATTTCCTTATGTTTGTAGTTAATCACATAAATAAATTCCTCAATAAAAAGTAACTTAAAATAAAAACGTTGTTTGTTAAATTTTACTACTGGTGAATCAAATACCGTTTAACACATCACAAGTTTGTGATTTTCTAGTGTTAACTTTCTCCTAGAAATGTTTTCAATCACTCTCTATCAGACCTTGATGGTTTGTTTTTTTCCTCCATATCCATGTTTTCATGGAATCCTAGTAAGGGTTTTCATAGGTGACCATTGTAATTCTCTTTTTTTAAAGTGACAGTTTATTGAATCCTTTTCCGATGTGGGGCTTTCAATAAAGTTTCAGATCCAATTTTAAAATTGCAAGGACACAATTCCAAAAAGGTGGGAAAGATGTAACATCCCCGGTAAATAAAGAATATTACATTATTATATTTTTTAATATCTATGAATAAAATATTAATATCACTTTAAATGGGGTTCCATGTTCGATAGCATACCCAATACGCAACAACGAGTTTCTTTGAAAACTTACGATGTACACTAATAATATAATAATATTACTCTAAATGGTAGTAAATGTCTAGCCATTGTAATGGCGGAAATGAACAGAACTAACTAAAATATGATTATATATGATTGTAAAATGTTTTTTCATTATCCAATAAATTTTAGAGGCTTACAATGCGAATGAATCCAATGTTTTATTCTAATATTCCTTAAAGGTTGATTAACCGCATTTTGATGGAGATCCCTTTTTAAATCTAATTTTTTTAAATTTTTTATGTTATATTTGAAAAAATAAAATCCGTCTTTCTAATTGGGGCTTCAAAAATATCTTTTTGTAAATTTTTCATATTTTTCCAATAAAGTTCATTTTTAATGAATAATGTAAAATGTTGTATTTTAATTCAAGTCCTCCTTTTAAAATAATTTATTTATAAGGTTAGATTATATTTTTATTTTAGTTTAAAGTGTAATTGAAATATATTTTTACCATTTAATCAAATGGTGGTCATTGGAAATAATTTCACTTTGAAATTGGACATAAACAAGTGTCAATTTTTTAATAGATATTGTTTCTTAAAAACACGCTATTTGTTTTGACAGTGGGAATTGATTACAAAATTAATTAATGAAAATTATATGTTTTTAATTTGGTAAAATTGATATCACTTTTTAATTTGAAATATATAATATAGATTAGGGTGAATGTTTGGTATTTTTCTGACAAATGTTCATTTTTAATGAATGGTGAAAAATACAGCATTTTAATTCAAAACTGCCTTTTCATCCAATTTATTCATATAGTTATATTGTCATTTTAATTGGTTTTAAGGTGTAATTTAATTATTTTTTAATAATTAAATACAATTTTGGTCATTGTATGTAATTTCACGTTTAAATTGGATGTAAAAAAATCAATCTTTTAATAGATTTTACTTCGTAAAAACTCATCTTTGGTTCTAACAACGAGAATTATTTTTAAATTATTTAATGTAATTTTTTTGTTTCTGTAACGCCCCGACCCCAGTTGCCCAGAGTCGGTGCATTACTTCGTAACATTGGCATGATCACAAGAAAGATCAAATCTCGAAAGACCGATTGGTTTAGTAGCCTTGGAAACACTAGATATATTCATAAGTTTTACATTACATCATAAAATGAAAAACTAATACAACATCATAATGTTTCCACAATCCACACTATTAACCCCTCATAAAATCCCTGCAGGTCATTCATAACTTACTTCTTCACATCCTGGGAAAAATAAAACATAGAAAAGGGGTGAGCTCAAATGCCCAGTAAGGATAAAAATATATAGGAAACTTTCATAAATAAGAATAAACTTTTAAGGCAATGTATAACTAAAACAAAAGCCTTTAAAACATGAACTTTCAACATGGTATGGCATAAATAAAATGAAATAATTCCATTTACTTATTCACATGGATATTCTACTAATCGAATAATCACATGCAAAAATCATTAACCACTTTCATAATGTTGGAATGCATAATTCTAAACGTTAATTTCATTGTCTAGGCCTCATCCCAAGACCTAGGGGTTACTTCTAACCGGAACCCAACCCGGAGTGCCTCTAATAACCGGACACCAACCCGGAGTGCCTCTAATAACCGGACACCAACCCGGAGGGCATACTTTTACCAGTCCCTAACCTGGAGGGCTTACTTTAACCAGTCCCCAACCTGGAGGGCTTACTTTTACCAGTCCCCAACCTGGAGGGCTTACTTTTACCGGTCCCCAACCCAGAACATACTTGTTTAGCACATTCATCTGAAGAAAAGTTTGAAATATAACATAAACATTCGGATTAAAACTAGCATACGAAATGTCAATAATTTCACTATAAACTATGAATGGTATAAAAATAGCACATCCACATTCAAACATATCACAAAACCTTCAATACAATATAGAAGTTTTGTATCATAATAAATCAACTTCAAATAATCTTAAAATCCATCAAAGGATGTTGACATAGATGAAATCAAAATTCTTTTTAAAGAAGTATCTCCTTTTAATTTGAAATCATTTAAGATCCATATAAAATAAAACATTTTCTTTGAAAATATTCTTATAAGCTTGTATGGAAAGCTTCGACGATTTTATAACGGCGGAAAATAACCGCACCAGCCGTATAAGTTAAAAAAAACATTCTTATCTTAATTCTGTCGAAAAGGTTAAAAAGGACCTTGTTTGGAAAACGACGGAAAGATTCCTTTATAAACCTCTTACAAAAAGTCAAACAAGGGTATAAATGAATTTAACCCATATTCTTGTAAATAATAAATATGTTTTGAAATACATTTCGAAGAAACATGGATGTGGATGATAAAGAAATCCCAGTAGATTATTACGTATAAACAACCTCGGATAATGAAGAGATTGTGAAATAACCCTTACCTTGTACTTTTTCTTTGGTTGGGGTAGGTTAACCTCCTGTATAATGGTGAAATAATTGTTATTAAATTATACAAGAATCATATATATTAATATGATATCATATATGATCTTTTAACATTGATTTGTTAATAATATCTTAGTATTATCGTTGTTTCGGGTGTTAACTTACTCGTTTGCTTTTGTATGTTTTGTTACGTAAGACATGTTTGTAAAGGATAGGTTGTATATTATTCAAATCCAGAATGGTATTAAGTCCTTAAACATCATTTTTAAATCATCAAATGATAATTATACTTGAATGGATACGATGGAGAATGAATCTCATCGCGTTCGTGGAGACGGTAGTCCGTACGTACGCACGAACGCTACTTCCATTTAATTTTTATTTTAAAAGAATCGAATCCAAATGATACATAGGTATATTACTATTCCAGTATAATATAATATTTTATATATGTTACTTAAGTTCATTAACACCATCCTTTATACGTTCCATGTGTGGTATGAACGAGTCATATCATTTTAAGGGGGCGGTAGTCCGCACTTCCTCAAATGAAATTATCGTATGTATATACAACATGAAACGAATAATGGTATGAAATAAAATGGAATTACAGAAGCTTATATATAAAATATATATCATTAATATCATATTTAATTACAGTGCCATCATAATGGCCACCATGAGAGGCGGTAAGATGTTTTTGAACAATCATCGTTTCGTGAGGCGTTAGTTTGCCATCCACAGAAAAATTATGTTCATCATCCATTAGATGGAGTTGTGTGCATGTGTAGTTTGAATCCTTCTTATAACAACATCCTAGTATATTGTGGATACTGGTGTTGTTACAAAAGAAAGGAAATAAAAAGAGTTTGGGGGTTGAAGAATCAAAATAAATGAAAATAATTTAAGAGAAATCGTTACCTTTAATTTAGGTAACTCACTTTGGTTGGAACCAAAGGACTTCTTGAAATGCTTTCTGCCTAAGGGGAAGCTTCAAGGAGGAGGAGAGGGATGTGGGGAGCTTAGTTGGGCAGAGTTTGGACGAGCCAAGTGGCTTGAGAGGTGTGAGGGAAAGAGAAGGAGGAGTGCCCTTTTATAAGAGGGGTGAGGGGCACCTTTGGAAAAGCTAGAAATATTAATTTATAATAAATTCATATTCGGTTTCTAATGGCTCCAAAGTTTATTATTCAAAGGTTAAGGTGGGTATAGGTCGAAAACCACTCAACCAATAGAATTTAGACAGGTTTGGGTACTTATATTAACCTTATCTTTAAGTATTAACTCTAAGTTAATTAGTTTCACTTTTACAATGTCTCTTTGTATTTTTATATAATATGGTTAATAAACTTACTATATACATCCAAGCGACCCCCAAGTGGTCCATTAATGATGAACCTATCATGATATACATTTCTTGGCCGAACCTTAGATTTTTAGGAATTTAATATCAATTAATAATATAATATTTGTTTTAAGAACTCTTTTATGTCAATTTTGACACTATTCAATAGTTGATTTTTGTGAAACTCATAACAGATTGATTACTTCGAACAAAGTCAATTAAATTAATCCTAATATATCATATTATCCTAGAAAATTAGTTTAATTCATTAAAAGTTTCATATTATATTTATTTGGGTATTTATAATATCAATTATTTTAATTTTTCACTATTATAGTAATTACTGCATCATCATTGTGTCATATATAAAATACATTATTTAATGTCTAAAAATTATAAATAAAATATCATTATGTAGGAAATCTTTTTAGCTTTCTAATGAATATTTATAATCTAAAATCAAACATGTATAACCCTATGTAAAAATTGTTCTTTTAAAAGATGTAAGCTTATGCCATTTTTGTATTCATTTTAACTTAATTAAAATAAAGTGTCATTATCACTTACAAGTGGATCAATGGGGTCCCAAAATTGACCCAAAGATGCCCATGGTCGACCATGTATCAACCAATAGGGTTAAGACACGTTTTAGGGTAATTTAGTATTATTATAATATTATTTTTTAACCCTTATTTACCGGATTTACCCTTAACCATGGTAAATAAAATATTTACCGCAGTAATTATTCAAAATGTCTAAAAATAAAAGTCACCTATTTACACAATTTGAACATCCTGATTCCAAATATGGAATCCATTTTTCTAAATTCAAAACACAGAAGTGGCAGAAATTAATTTAAAATTAATTCCCGCTGTCAAAACAAAAAGCGTGTTTTTAAGAGATAATAACTATCAAAAGATTGACACTTGTTTATGTTCGGTTTAATTGTAAAATTATGTCCAATGACCAAATTTATATTAAATGGTAAAAATATATTCTAAATATACTTTAAAAACACTCAAATTCACAATTTATCACTATTAATTATTTTGATTAAAAAAGTTGTTTTTAATTAAAATTTAGTAATTTTCACTATTCATCAAAACATGAAAGTTATCCGAAAAGTACCAAAATTTCACCTTAGGCTAAATTTGATATTCTGAATCCAAAAATGAAGTCCATTTTAAAATATAAAATATATATAACTTCAAAAAGTAGGTATTACTATTCATAACAGCTAGTTTGATTGGTTACGGTGTGTTAGAACTCGAAGTTGCGTACAACACACGCTACTGTTTTATTCAAAGGAAAGCGTACCGTGGAAGCTTGGGATGTTTCATTTTAAATTTTTGATGTCCCCATTTAGTCAAAAGTTTAAAATATTGTATTTAAAAAGGTTTCACTATTAGATGTTGATAAAAGTGAAATACTGAAAATGAATCTGTTCTTGCAATATGACTAAGAAACTCATAATAGGGATTCTAAAATTATAAGGATTATATAAAGTTCAAAATGTAGTTAATACTATTCATGACCTCTTTTAATGGTGTGATTGAACTCGGTGTTGCCTGTAGTGCAAGTTATTGAATTATTTTTTTAGAAATAACACACTCTGAAATCCTGGGGTGTTACATTCTCCCCTCCTTCAATAAATTGCGTCCTCGCAATTTGAAATTGTTCTTCGAAAATAAAAGGTTGAAAGTAGAAAATATATTTGTGGGAAAACCCACATCGGAAATTGGGTTACTAAAATTTAGTCTTAATATGAGGAAAAGATAAATGAAAGGGTCACCACCAAATTATGATCTCGATTAGGAGAACATTGGTGGCAATTAGAGACATATAATTGGAGGAAAAAAGTAAATATTTATAGGTAGTTATTGAGGTCATCAATCACAAACAATTATAAAATTGAGGTCCTTAAATTCATCAATCTATGATGATTTGAAATACCATCGGTTCAAAAAAAAACATAGGGTATTAGGATAACACATTTTTGACGTTTCAAAATATCTTAGTTGAAATCCCACATCGAAAAATGAATTAATGAGGCCTCTATTTAAAATGAAGAGTGGAGAGTATGAAGATTACCGAAAATAACACATACTAGGGTTCCATGTAGGAAAATATGGATATGGAAGAGAAATCTAACCATCAATTATCTGATGGAGAGTGGTAGAGAACATGGCTATGAAAAGGCCAAAAATCCCAAAGCCATAAATTTGTGATGATTTAAGGTACCATCTAGGACAACATTTTTGTTCTAAGTTCCTTTTCTTAATGTTGAGGAATTTATTTATGAGATTGGATAAGATTATAAGGAGATATACTTACTTTATAATTAGAGTTTTGTCTATTAATAAATTTCTACCACAAACTCATCTTTCACTCGTAAAAAAAATTCTCTTTATACTATTCGTACAGGGTTCCAAAATAAACGAATTTATAATTCACCTACATGATCTTTTAATAAAAACTACATTATTTAATCTAGGACATCTCATGGGCCAGTGGTAGGTGATACACCCTTGTCGCCCTTCGGTTGCGGGTTCAAGTCTCACAGCCTTGCCAGACGCGACGGGTTGCCACCCGACCTCCGGGTTGTCCTTTTATGGCAATCCAAAATAATCCAAACTAGAACTATCCAAAATACTTCTGTCCAAACTCACAGTCCAACATTTATAAGGAAGGTAAACATAATATAGATCCTTTTTACCCCCTAATATCATATGAATACCTTCATCTTGTATTCTTTTAATACACTGAAACATCCTGAATTACCATATTACTTATTGATTACATTCATGCTCCCTTATTCCATATAAAATGCTGGATATACTTCATCCATCCAAAAATATTTTAAACCCCAAAAATGATGGAATATACAAATCATTAATCAGTTTCACGGTAGTCAAGAATATCCAATATAATTTATCCAAATCAATCATGTATTATTCTAAAATCACTAACTCAGTATCAAAACCATATTATGGTTTATCTTTCTCTCAACCATATATTTTCCAAAAATTTATCCTGCTATTGAGTCACTTTTCTTTGTTCCACACAATCTCAAGTCCTTAATGAAATAGTACTGCAGTACAATCCTTATATACTCCATAATTATTATAACAAGTACATTGTTGATACAACACTCAGTTGACATAATCAACATAAGAACTCTAATCATTCCTCTTCATCTGTGGTAGTATCATAACTTGATTATTATCCAATAAAATCATTTGCGGCATAGTCTGATGACTGGGACATAAGTTCGTGTAGTGTCCAAACTCCTTGCAAATGAAGCATTGTACATTTAAAACCATTTTCTTACCCTTGCAGTCACGTACTTTGTGCCCTTTTCCTCCACACTTATAACAAACTCCCATTCCTTTCAGGGAAGTTCCAAGGTGTTTCTTTCCACAGTTACCACATATGGGAAAATTCTTCTTTTCCATCTTCCCTTTATCCATCTTTCTCTCTTCCATCCTTTTCTTCTCTTGCTTCCCTTCAAAGCCATAGGACTCAGTAAACTCTTTACTTATCTTATCAACACATGATATTATTTCTTCATATGATGATAATACATGGGAGACTATTTCTCTTATAAATTCTAGCTTAATACCATGAAAGATATGATCCTTCCTTCTCTTTGAATCATGTGTATCTCTGGAGTTCTCATTCCTTCTACTGGGCGCCATTTCTAAACAATGGCATAAACTAGATCAGTTTATGTATCAAAATACATAATCCCATACTTATAAAACACTTAACATAAATTGAACTATTTATGGATATAATCCATAAAAATTTCTCCTTTGAGGATGTATATACTCATAAACGCTTCATAATGGTTTGTAAAGAAAATGAGAATTATCCTAAGCATATCCCCCGGGAGTGTCGTAACCAAGAGTGCAGCAAGGCCCGTTGCCGTGCACCAGTTCCCGTTCGAGTCTAGCTCAAAGCGGTGTTTTCGGGTTTTACCCCTAGGTACATCTGTGCCAGAGTCGCCTCTACCTGCTCGTATCCAGACAGGGATGTATTGCTCGGAAAACTCACAAAATCTCTACAAATACCAAAATTCTAGGAAGTTCTTCTATACTAATCCTCAAAGTTCATCTTAGGTCTACGTGTTCTAATCAGAGTTTATCTAAATCTAGCTTCCAAGGTTTGTACTAAACTTCCTCTGATACCAACTGTAACGCCCCGACCCCAGTTGCCCAGAGTCGGTGCATTACTTCGTAACATTGGCATGATCACAAGAAAGATCAAATCTCGAAAGACCGATTGGTTTAGTAGCCTTGGAAACACTAGATATATTCATAAGTTTTACATTACATCATAAAATGAAAAACTAATACAACATCATAATGTTTCCACAATCCACACTATTAACCCCTCATAAAATCCCTGCAGGTCATTCATAACTTACTTCTTCACATCCTGGGAAAAATAAAACATAGAAAAGGGGTGAGCTCAAATGCCTAGTAAGGATAAAAATATATAGGAAACTTTCATAAATAAGAATAAACTTTTAAGGCAATGTATAACTAAAACAAAAGCCTTTAAAACATGAACTTTCAACATGGTATGGCATAAATAAAATGAAATAATGCCATTTACTTATTCACATGGATATTCTACTAATCGAATAATCACATGCAAAAATCATTAACCACTTTAATAATGTTGGAATGCATAATGCTAAACGTTAATTTCATTGTCTAGGCCTCATCCCAAGACCTAGGGGTTACTTCTAACCGGAACCCAACCCGGAGTGCCTCTAATAACCGGACACCAACCCGGAGTGCCTCTAATAACCGGACACCAACCCGGAGGGCATACTTTTACCAGTCCCTAACCTGGAGGGCTTACTTTAACCAGTCCCCAACCTGGAGGGCTTACTTTTACCAGTCCCCAACCTGGAGGGCTTACTTTTACCGGTCCCCAACCCGGAACATACTTGTTTAGCACATTCATCTGAAGAAAAGTTTGAAATATAACATAAACATTCGGATTAAAACTAGCATACGAAATGTCAATAATTTCACTATAAACTATGAATGGTATAAAAATAGCACATCCACATTCAAACATATCACAAAACCTTCAATACAATATAGAAGTTTTGTATCATAATAAATCAACTTCAAATAATCTTAAAATCCATCAAAGGATGTTGACATAGATGAAATCAAAATTCTTTTTAAAGAAGTATCTCCTTTTATTTTGAAATCATTTAAGATCCATATAAAATAAAACATTTTCTTTGAAAATATTCTTATAAGCTTGTATGGAAAGCTTCGACGATTTTATAACGGCGGAAAATAACCGCACCAGCCGTATAAGTTAAAAAAAAACATTCTTATCTTAATTCTGTCGAAAAGGTTAAAAAGAACCTTGTTTTGAAAACGACGGAAAGATTCCTTTATAAACCTCTTACAAAAAGTCAAACAAGGGTATAAATGAATTTAACCCATATTCTTGTAAATAATAAATATGTTTTGAAATAAATTTCGAAGAAACATGGATGTGGATGATAAAGAAATCCCAGTAGATTATTACGTATAAACAACCTCGGATAATGAAGAGATTGTGAAATAACCCTTACCTTGTGCTTTTTCTTTGGTTGGGGTAGGTTAACCTCCTGTATAATGGTGAAATAATTGTTATTAAATTATACAAGAATCATATATATTAATATGATATCATATATGATCTTTTAACATTGATTTGTTAATAATATCTTAGTATTATCGTTGTTTCGGGTGTTAACTTACTCGTTTGCTTTTGTATGTTTTGTTACGTAAGACATGTTTGTAAAGGATAGGTTGTATATTATTCAAATCCAGAATGGTATTAAGTCCTTAAAAATCATTTTTAAATCATCAAATGATAATTATACTTGAATGGATACGATGGAGAATGAATCTCATCGCGTTCGTGGAGACGGTAGTCCGTACGTACGCACGAACGCTACTTCCATTTTATTTTTATTTTAAAAGAATCGAATCCAAATGATACATAGGTATATTACTATTCCAGTATAATATAATATTTTATATATGTTACTTAAGTTCATTAACACCATCCTTTATACGTTCCATGTGTGGTATGAACGAGTCATATCATTTTAAGGGGGCGGTAGTCCGCACTTCCTCAAATGAAATTATCGTATGTATATACAACATGAAACGAATAATGGTATGAAATAAAATGGAATTACAGAAGCTTATATATAAAATATATATCATTAATATCATATTTAATTACAGTGCCATCATAATGGCCACCATGAGAGGCGGTAAGATGTTTTTGAACAATCATCGTTTCGTGAGGCGTTAGTTTGCCATCCACAGAAACATTATGTTCATCATCCATTAGATGGAGTTGTGTGCATGTGTAGTTTGAATCCTTCTTATAACAACATCCTAGTATATTGTGGATACTGGTGTTTTTACAAAAGAAAGGAAATAAAAAGAGTTTGGGGGTTGAAGAATCAAAATAAATGAAAATAATTTAAGAAAAATCGTTACCTTTAATTTAGGTAACTCACTTTGGTTGGAACCAAAGGACTTCTTGAAATGCTTTCTGCCTAAGGGGAAGCTTCAAGGAGGAGGAGAGGGATGTGGGGAGCTTAGTTTGGCAGAGTTTGGACGAGACAAGTGGCTTGAGAGGTGTGAGGGAAAGAGAAGGAGGAGTGCCCTTTTATAAGAGGGGTGAGGGGCACCTTTGGAAAAGCTAGAAATATTAATTTATAATAAATTCATATTCGGTTTCTAATGGCTCCAAAGTTGATTATTCAAAGGTTAAGGTGGGGATAGGTCGAAAACCACTCATCCAATAGAATTTAGACAGGTTTGGGTACTTATATTAACCTTATCTTTAAGTATTAACTCTAAGTTAATTAGTTTCACTTTTACAATGTCTCTTTGTATTTTTATATAATATGGTTAATAAACTTACTATATACATCCAAGAGACCCCCAAGTGGTCCATTAATGATGAACCTATCATGATATACATCTCTTGGCCGAACCTTAGATTTTTAAGAATTTAATATCAATTAATAATATAATATTTGTTTTAAGAACTCTTTTATGTCAATTTTGACACTATTCAATAGTTGATTTTTGTGAAACTCATAACAGATTGATTACTTCGAACAAAGTCAATTAAATTAATCCTAATATATCATATTATCCTAGAAAATTAGTTTAATTCATTAAAAGTTTCATATTATATTTATTTGGGTATTTATAATATCAATTATTTTAATTTTTCACTATTATAGTAATTACTGCATCATCATTGTGTCATATATAAAATACCTTATTTAATGTCTAAAAATTATAAATAAAATATCATTATGTAGGAAATCTTTTTAGCTTTCTAATGAATATTTGTAATCTAAAATCAAAAATGTATAACCCTATGTAAAAATTGTTCTTTTAAAAGATGTAATCTTATGCCATTTTTGTATTCATTTTAACTTAATTAAAATAAAGTGTCATTATCACTTACAAGTGGATCAATGGGGTCCCAAAATTGACCCAAAGATGCCCATGGTCGACCATGTCTCAACCAATAGGGTTAAGACACGTTTTAGGGTAATTTAGTATTATTATAATATTATTTTTTAACCCTTATTTACCGGATTTACCCTTAACCATGGTAAATAAAATATTTACCGCAGTAATTATTCAAAATGTCTAAAAATAAAAGTCACCTATTTACACAATTTGAACATCCTGATTCCAAATATGGAATCCATTTTTCTAAATTCAAAACACAGAAGTGGCAGAAATTAATTTAAAATTAATTCCCGCTGTCAAAACAAAAAGCGTGTTTTTAAGAGATAATAACTATCAAAAGATTGACACTTGTTTATGTTCGGTTTAATTGTAAAATTATGTCCAATGACCAACTTTATATTAAATGGTAAAAATATATTCTAAATATACTTTAAAAACACTCAAATTCACAATTTATCACTATTAATTATTTTGATTAAAAAAGTTGTTTTTAATTAAAATTTAGTAATTTTCACTATTCATCAAAATATGAAAGTTATCCGAAAAGTACCAAAATTTCACCTTAGGCTAAATTTGATATTCCGAATCCAAAAATGAAGTCCATTTTAAAATATAAAATATATATAACTTCAAAAATTAGGTATTACTATTCATAACAGCTAGTTTGATTGGTTACGGTGTGTTAGAACTCGAAGTTGCGTACAACACACGCTACTGTTTTATTCAAAGGAAAGCGTACCGTGGAAGCTTGGGATGTTTCATTTTAAATTTTTGATGTCCCCATTTAGTCAAAAGTTTAAAATATTGTATTTAAAAAGGTTTCACTATTAGATGTTGATAAAAGTGAAATACTGAAAATGAATCTGTTCTTGCAATATGACTAAGAAACTCATAATAGGGATTCTAAAATTATAAGGATTATATAAAGTTCAAAATGTAGTTAATACTATTCATGACCTCTTTTAATGGTGTGATTGAACTCGGTGTTGCGTGTAGTGCAAGTTATTGAATTATTTTTTTAGAAATAACACACTCTGAAATCCTGGGGTGTTACAGTTTCGAATTTGGAAGAATGGATTCCATATTTGGAATCAGAAAGTCCAAATTATGTAATTAATACTTTTTTGTTTTTGGACATTATGAATAGTAATGATGGTAATTATCTTTAATTATCATTACTAATTAGTAATCATGAAGTTTAGGGTAATAAAATAATATCATAATAATATAAAATCACCCCAACATGTGTCCTAATGCTATTGGTGGTGTCATGGCCGACCATGTGATTCCTTGTGCCAACTTTTGGGTCCCATGGAATCACTTTTGGGTGATATTGACATTTTATCATTTTACTTTTAAAGAAAGAAAAATATAACAAAATTATGTAACACCTAAGTAAAGAATTTTTAATTTTTTCCAAATAAATGATCTATTATACTGTAAATATTAATTGTAAATTTAAAAAAAATACAATATCTTGGTATTTTTTGTTATGATATTTAGACATTAAATAAATAAATTTATTTATGACACCATGATGATGCAATGATTACCTCATTAATGTAGGATTTAAATAAAATGGAAAGATATGGTAAAATATAAGACATATAGTTGTCTAAAACCTAGTGGATGGGTGGATTTCAAACCCTTATCACCTTATACACTAAATATATTATTGTGGGACCATTAATATCTGAAACTCATTCTATAATAAAGTAACTTTCCAAGACTTTCCAAAAGTGACCCTCCTCCCTCTTATAAAAGTCCCCCACCTCTACCCCCTTACCCACACCACTCATTCCCTTGGATCGTCGAAAAACTGATCATATTGTCTCCCCAAATCCATCAATTAATCCTAGAAGCCACACTTTGTGCAGAAGTATTTCCAAGTAAGACTTTGTGCTCAAATCAAAAAGAGTAACCCGATTTGAAGGTAATGTCTTCTCTTATGATCTTTTGTTTTGTTTTTGATTATCCAGCCCCATAAACTCTTTTTATTAATTTATTTTGTAACAAAAACAACATCTTCAATATACTAGTATGTTTTTATGAGAAGGATTCTAGCTACACTTATTCACACCTTCATCTAATGGTTAAAGAACATATTGTTTCCGTGGGTGGTGAATTACTGCATCACGAAATGATGATTGTTCAATCTTCTTTTAACACCTCTCATGGTGGAAATTAAGATATCACTGTAATTATATATGATATATATATTATTTATATATTTTTCTTATGCTTCTGTGTTTTTCATTTTTTCCATACCATTATGGTTTCCATAATGGGTAAACACGATAATTTCATTTTATGAATTGCGGACTACCGCCCCCTCAAAGTGATTTGAATCGTTAATGCCATATGTGGGATGTATAAAGGATGAATTTAATGATGTTATATATGATATTATATAGTATTTATAATATACCTATTCATCACTATATTTTAATTCCATTAATGTATGAAATATAAATGAAAGTAGCGTTCATGTGTACGTACAGATTACCATCTCCATGAACGGTGCATTTCATTTCTTATCTCCAAATGTCATGTACTATTATAAGTACATATATATAATGGATATAAATGATATATATTACATATAAATTATGAATACCATTCTGGAATTATAATATATATCTCTCTCATTTAGTTTTAATTCCATTAATATGACAAAGAAATGAAAGTAGTGTTAATGCGTACGTACGACCTACAGTTTCCATGAACGATGCATTTCATTTTTTGTCTCAAAATGTTATGGAATAGTATTAAATGAATATATAATGGATATATATTATATTTAAATAATTAATACTATTCTGGAGATGATGTACCTATAGCTACATTTTAAAATTCTTTTCCAACAAGTTCATTTTTGACTCATGTACCGAACATCGACAAAAATGTCTGATATGAACTCACATAATTGACCAATTATTATAACATTATAATATGAGATATTAATTGAATAATAAACTTTAAATTATGTCCTTAAGCAATTATAAATTGATCAAAGTTTATTATTCAAGAATATAAAGAAACGAACAAGACAAGTCGTACTTGGGGTAAGAGATCCTACTTCTATCTTTCTTTTTAAGTACTCTCTTTTATGTCATTTACATTAAGCTCTATTTTATTATGTTGGGGGTGTTATTTTATATTCCTATTACAATAAATTGTATGTTCATATGATGAGAGACCCTATTTGATCTCATCAATCCATTTTTTTGAAGTTTTAGGTGACGTCGTTAGGCTGCCGAGTTTTCGTAATGGAGTTTTCATCTCACTTTTATTCCCGCGAGATTCATGCTACATTTTTCAGTATTTACTTTTGTGTGGTGTATTTACTACACATTATTGTGTTACTTGTGTAATATTATATAATTTATGGTTATTTACAACTTTATTGTATGACCCTTATTTCCTGATGTGTACGTTTTGAATGTTACCCAAATCGGTAATGGAACCTTTCACCCTCCTCTTTTTAAAAGACTTATTTTTTTGTTAGGTCTTTTAATTTACATCTTCATATGTTGGGATATGTTCTTATATATACTTATTCCTGTAAATGTTATGTCCAAGTGATGAGATAAACTTTTTATCCCTCATGAACTCATTTTCTGAACATTAAAGTGATGTCGTTAGGCTATCGAATTTCTGTAAGGGAACTTCTTAACCCAATTTCAATTCTTTGGGTTAAACCTCTATTTCTTGATTTTTTCATATTATGAATATGTGTGGATGACCTTTGACTGTTTTAAACTTAATATCCTCTTATATTTGGTGTATTTATATTTTTCACACATAATTATGTAATTGAATTATCCTTAATCTAAGGATACAGACTTTGTAAGGGACTTCGTCTCAATCTCCTTTCATTGAGGCATATTTTGTTTTATAAACAAATTTATTTTATACAGTGTATAAACCCCTTTGAAATTGACTTTTATTCAAAAGGAATATTTTTATATGAAGCTTTTTACTAAATTACAAAAGGAATATTTTGTCTTATGTATGTGGCGACAAAGACTTCTCCACTGCCGTGACCATTATATGAGTTTCTGATTCCTATACAAGCCATAAAATTTTTTAAATGAAAAATAAATACCATGATTTACTTTTATTTTAGTTTGGTATTGAAAATGGTTTGGATAATGTTTTTATTATATAAATTTGTTTTATTGAAACCTTGTGATTGAAATGTGGAAATGTTATGTTTCCTTTATGCATGTTTTATGTGATAAGATTGTGTTATGGTTCTGGGAAATTGTTTATGAAGAGGGGTGGTTCTATGATAAACTAAGGGTGGGTGAGCCCGTGATAGCTCTCCAATTCATTAGGTAACGTGAAGGTGTTAAATGTAAATGTTTCCCCAAGTGATTTAGGGAATATACTGTGAAGGGTATTCCAAATGTAACCATGAGGGTTACTCCCTACGTAAGAATGTTATTAATGCCTCAAGTTACCTTTTTGTCTTATGATTTCTTTGAGTTATACATAAATATTATTATTTCAGAAGGTATGTTGTGATTGAAAATTATGGTTTCATTGATTTTTATTTATTAGCGGGTTAATGCTACCTTTCATTATGTTATAACCATTACTACGCTTTTTGTTCTCATCCCAAGTTTTTGAAATGTTTTTCACAGGTTATAAGGAAGGTTATGATAAAGGAAGTATTCATGAAGATTTATATCAAGAAAATAACTCTTGTTATATTTAAGGATTTTTTTATTATTGTGAAAAATCGGTTATAGTAGTATTGTCTAATTTGTAATCCTTTGATATGTAATAGTTATGTCCTAATTCTCTAAAACTCTAAACCTGAAAAGATCCTCAATGTGAATTATTCATTTAATTGAAGATTAATTAATGTTTTAAGGTCGGGTCCTTATACCTAGTCTTCCAAGACACTAGACTTAATGATCCTTGGCTTGTAATGTGATGTATAATTATGCTTAAAATCATGTAATGTTTTATGTAAAAGGATTTGGTCGCAATAGAGTAGACCATATAGACACCTAAGGACATGATTCATGCTGGAATCCTTGATTTTGGCTGTAGTTGGGAAGACCACCTTCTACTGGTGGTGTTCACATACAAAAACAAATATCACTCCACCATTGGAATGACACCATTTGAGGCCTTATACATGTGACATTACAGATCTCCTCTATGCTGGATAGACCCTGGAGAGTCAACACTAATGGGTCTAGAGTTGGTACAAGATACCACAGAGAAGGTGCAAGTCATCCATGAGTGGATGATGACTACACAGTGTAGGTAGAAGTCCTATGCCAGCCGGAGACAGAGACCCTTGGAGTTCAAGGAGAGAGACCAAGTCTTCCTACGGGTCTCACCCCGATGAGTATTGCAGAGATTTGGCTAGGGTGGAAAGCTATATCTGAGGTTCATCAGACATTTATAGGATCCCAGCATAGTTAGTACGGTGGTGTACTACCTAGCTATTCTCCCATAGATGCACCGAGTGTATAATGTTTTCCATGTGTCACAACTAAATAGAAATGTACATGATCTGTCACACGCCATCGTTTGGGGAGAGATGGGCATTGACAATGGGACGACATTCACAGATCTCTAGGTGGCGATAGGGGATCGATAGGAGTGGGTCCTATGGTGTTATTTGATTCCTCTGGTGCATGTTTGGTGGTAGCATGGGAACCTCTATGAGAGCCCAAGGGAGTGGGAGTCTCAGATTCGTGCTCAGTACCCCAATTTGTTTTCATAGCTTCTGGTGTGGCTTCCAGGGATGTAAAGTCTAATGGTGGAGAGAATGTAAAGACCCATAAATTCCGCATAATTTTTTTAAGTTATATGGAGTTATTACGAGACTGAAAAAATCGACGGCACGTGATTCTGAGGCCCGAAGAGCTTGAAAGAGAATTTTGAACATTTTTATGGTATGTTTAGTAAACATGCAAGCGAGGTTTTCAATATTTTGAACTAGTGATCGTATTTAAAATCTAAGGTCACTATTGAATTCATAGTGAGGAGATTCAATTATTGAAATCTTAACTTCATCCAGCAAGGATCAGTTAGAAAATTTAAATTTTGGACTTTTCAAAAAAAAAATGAATCAAATATTGAGTTATTTTATTCTTTTTCCAACATTTCAGCATTAGTCGGTGGGACTTTTGTGTAACGACATTCATTAAATGAGAGTCATTTAATGAACGTTTTCTTGTTTGTGTAACAAAAACGCTCTTGTGATTAATTGGTTCATTAATTAAGGATTATTAATGAACCACAATAATGGAAACAATTTTAAGGATAATTTCTTTTATTAAACAATAGGTTGGCTAGGGAATTCACAAACCATAGGGGGAAGCTCTGATGAAACGCTGAGGACATTACCCTCAAATGACGAATGGTGATTTATTGATGACCATTGGAGGATTTAGACATAACATTGGTGAATGAAAATGAACACCATTGAACGAAGAATCCTTCATTCTTCTGAAAAGGATTCCACTAAGTCTATGTAGGGGATTTATGTGTTTAATAATATTCTTTTCATGTTCTTGAATAATATGAAGAATGCGAATAAACTGACCAATGGGTTGATCCATGATTCTCTTTTTACTATGGTTGGTTGTTGCTGGATTTGTTTTGGGGATTTTTCTTCTTTCAAATGATGATTGATGTTTTCCCTATGTTAAAACACTGACATGCAAAGCACGTGCCAATCCTAACAAGGCCCAAACCCCCCTCTTTTCTGGGTTTATGTGTGTTCTTTGTGAGTGACCGGGCACCGTGGTGGAATGATGAATCCAATGGATTCCCAGTAAATGAGTCAACTCGGGAGGCCCATAAGAGAAGATGGGAAAGAGAAATTACCACCGTAGCATCTCTGGTGGCCCTCAAATGCAACCTCCAGTGCGGCACCACCGATATAGTGGTGTCGACAACAGGTGGTCGTGGTGCCGACGACCTATGGTGGCGGCCAGTCCAAACTGGCTGCATAGAGAAGCGATGACCATAGGTGCCGCGATGGTAGGATCCATGAACAGATGGTCGTGGTGGGTGGAATGGAGTGGCACCGAAGCATCACATGGGATAGATAGAGCAGCCACTCGGGCCTCTTGCATGGACACCAACGGCCGGGTCCAGCCGGTTGTTTCGGAAGTACGGGTGGCACCCTTATGGCATCGCTAGCTTGGAGAACCAGTATAAATGAAAGTTGAGTTTTCTAGATGAGCCAGAACCGCTGGCCGGGTCGGACCCACGAGCGGGCCGGACCCGCAGGCCCAACGGGCCGGCCGAACCGGACCCCTACCAGACCCGGATCTAATCGTTCCTATTTCACTAAAACATGTGTATCTCAAAAACAAGGCATCTGATTGAAACGTTGTCTACAGCATGAGAACCCTTACAACAAGATGGCCCTTTTGAGATACTCCACATGAGTTTTGTCAGACATTGGAGTACATCCAGGATGGATTGGAATCAAATCCAACCGGACCCTATCTACCTTTTTTCTTATAACTTACAAATCAGGTGTCTGATTGACGCACTGTCTATTGCATTGGAACCCTTGGGAAAAACCATTAATTGGAGCTATATAATCATGGGACTTTGTGAATGTTACGGAATGACCAATGGTATGAGGAACATAGACTCAAGATCTCAAGCGCACTAAGTGAGGGAATCCTGGGGCTAGCTGTCACGTGAAGCGAGGCCCTTTGTGGATTGACATGAGAACAACCCTCCATGGATCAGCGTCTATGAGACACTCCATATATCAGCAATGGTGAGACCCTTCATGTATTGACATAAATGTGACCCTTTGTGGACCAGCAGAAGTGCGACCCTCTGTGGATCAGTAGTAAGGCGACTCTCAATGGATTAGAATTAGAGTGACCCTTTGTGGATCAGCAGTACAGAAACACTTCGTGGATCAGCAACATAACCTCTCAAAAAAATAAAATGATATAGCTTAAGAATAATCATATTTAGTTATGTTCTTTATGTTTTGTACATGGTGGGAGCCACTTTTACTTTAGTCTTTTTGAATGTGATCATGCATTGTGGTTTTTCCTTTATAGAATTCAGGGAGACCATCCAGGGTCTTGGGGTCACTACTGGGTATTGTTATACTCACCCATATATGGGCTTTGATTCCACCTTGTGGTGCCTTGTGCAGATGATAGACAACTTTACTAAGACTTGGGGAGCTAGGAATAGATGGTGCTCGGAGGTGATTGGTAGATGTGGTGAGTGAGGGTGATGACAGACGATGAGTTCTACCTACCCTTCAGTTTTAATTCTTTGTTGATGACCTCCAGATCATTTTTTTATTATTTCTGCACATTATTTTCAGAAGGGTTTGTATACTGGCCCTTTTTTACTTTCAGTTCACACTTTTACAATAAGTAGTTCTACTTTGGGGTTTTATTTTATTGTGTACCTAGTCTATGTGTGTACATGTTTAAATTAAATTCTTTTCTTTTCTTGGATATTCCTTCCCAGTGCTAGTCCCCAACCCCTGGACTATGGATGGCAGACATGGGGTAGTCACGGGATGGGCCACAGGAGATGGGTCATGAAATTGGTTACCGTAAAAAAGTTAATTCCTAACACTTTTGTGATATTTATATAGCCTTGGTTCTGTTCACTACCATGATGCCTATTGGAAGTGAGACTCGGGGATCATTATCTCTTCTTCTTCTTAAGTAATCAAGGTCATGACATCTTGTTATCTCTTACCTTATCTTGAAGAAGATGGGTCATGACAGAATGGTACTAGAGGTGATGGTTGAGAGATAGGATGGAGTTTGTAGTTAGGTAAAGTAAAGACTGTATGGTTTTGTATGGAAACAATGTTAGGTGATCTTGGTGCATGACATGGGCCAAGGAAGACAGGCTTGGACCTGATATTTTAGGGACCTATGATATGATGCAAGGAATCTGAGCATATTGAGTGACCAAGTGAGGATAGACTAATTATAGGGTAGAGACCCTTAAAAAGTTACATGCATCATGATGACTTTAATTATTATTTTTATTGTTGTTTTTAGTAAAATAAAATAAACAATGAGATAAATAAATCCTAGATAAATTCCATACTACCCGAGATTAGGTTTTTCTAGATTTTCTTTCAACATGGCTCTTAGATGTCTCTCGCATGTGGTATAAGTAGTGTTGGGTTAGCAAGATGAACCGGATGGATGACAGACGATTGATCGAGATGAAGAGGATGATCAGTGGTAGAAGATGATTTGTTATTTCTAGTGGAAACTCTTGGAAAGTACGAGGGAAATATCTTTTATATGGAGGTGAATAGTTTTCTTAAGGAACTTTGATCACATTTATCGTGACGTAGGCTCGGACAGAGTACTGGGTTCCCCTAGCGGTGTGATAGATGATGGGAACAGTGTGTTAGTTGGTGTTATATTACCCCAAGGAGATGAAATAGACTGATGTACTATAGGGTGACTTTGAGAAGGAGTTCTGAGATGAATTCTTTTCTTCCATGATGAAAGACGAGAAGAGGTAAGATATACTCTCCCTCCAATAGGTGAGTATTTCAATGAGGTAATTGAGTATTAGGTTCAAGGATATCATATATTTTTCTCCAGATCTATTTCTGTATGAGGAGTCTTGGGAATGATGTTCGAAAGAGGAACTCTGTACTTTCCTTTAGTATGCGGTTACTCCCTTCACCTTATTGACATACTTAGAGGTTCAGAAGAAGGCTGAGGTGGTAGAAAGGATGCACTTGTGAGGATATATACTATGACAGAGAATTCAGATGAGCTCTTCAAAGGGGGAGGCTATCAATAAAAAATCACTAGTGTTAGGGCCTTCTAAGTTTCAACCAATGGGAAGTCGACCCCAGTAGTTTTAGTTCTGACATTCTGTTCCTCAACATTTTCCCTCGGGCTTGGGGCTGAGGTATTTTTCTTTTGGATGCCATGGGAATCTCAAGGGATAGTTCTCATATTGAGCTCAGTATGGTGGAGGTGGGAATGTTTTTCATCCACATATGCAAGAGTTTCCTACCAATCATTTCTATCAGTGGGGATAGAAAACGCATACTCCATTGAGGAAAGATGGTGGAGGAGGAGGCCGACCACATGGTGATCCTCAGGGACATCAGCTAGGGTGTGGTCGGGGATGTGGATGATAGCTGAAGAGTAGAGGACCTGGGTATGGTCAGTTTCACGTAGTAAAGGTAGTAGTTTCAGCAGATTTTGAGTTCTTTTGTGATACGATAATTTTGTTTAGTATGATTTCTTCCACCTTGTTTGATTTAAAAGATTCATACTCGTTTTTTACACCCAGTCTATCCCACGCCTTGGAAATGGACCTAGAGAGAATTCATGCCCCTAGTGTTGAGTACACCAGTCAGAGGTCAGACCAGATTGTTTGATGATTTCTAGGGATGTAGACTAATGTTGAGGCCACATCAGTCCAACAGGGATCTCTTTCTGATAAAAATGCATCCATAAAATGTTATACTTGGAATATAATTGTTTTTTATGCATGTGTTTATCGAATAATTTCATAGAAGATTCTTTTTTTCATACGTTAAAGGACAGTGTGTAGCTTTCATTAGAGATCATAGCTGTCAGGTGGGCAGTCGGTGTATAAAGCCTCTTCATTGCTTGTTATACAAATTGTCAGTGGGATCGATGAATTCTAGGATTGTGGATGTTCTTCTAGTTCATGGAGAATTTATGGATGTTTTCCTTAAATAGGTTGTGACTCTACCCCCTTGACATGATGCTGAGTCTAGGATATACTTACAACATGGTGCTCATCTGATCATGATGGATCCTTGTCTAATGGTGCCTTCTAAATTGTGTGTGTTGTGGATCTAAACTGATGACCTAATTAAAAAGTGTTTTATATGACCCATTGTTTCATCTTGGAGTGATCTTGTCTTGTCTACAAAGAAGGTAGATGGTGGTCTTAGGTTTTTCATAGACTACCGGTGAAAAAATTAGGTAACGATCAAGAAATGTTAACCTCTCTCGAGGATAGAAGATATTTTCAACTAGTAAGGGGGAGCGAGTTGGTTTTCCTTGATCAATATGTTATATGGGTATCACTAGTTGAGGGTGAAGTATGGTGACATCTCTAATACTATTTTTAGGTTTAGGTATGGGAATTTCGGGTTCATAGTTATGTCATTCAATGTTACGAATTCACCAGTAGTGTTTACGGGGATCATTACCTCTATCATCCATGATTTTATGTACCAGTTTTTCATTATATTCATTAATGGTATCCTAATAAACTCAATGTCCTAGGAGGAGCATACTAAGAATCTATGGACTATCCTAGAGGTCATTCAGCACCACTAGCTCTACAAAAAGTTATCTCAGTGCCTATTTTGGATATGGGAGGTCCACCTCCATGGGCATGTGGTGTCTCAGAAAGGAATCATAGTGGACCTATCAATGTTAGAGTTATTTATTTATTTAGTAGATCCCAGGACTGTGGAGTATCTTCATAGTTTTATCGGTCTATAAGGCTACTACTAGAGATTAATACCTGATATATCTTGGGTAGCTGCTACGTGGATAACTCTGACCAGAAAAGGCCAAGATTATGTGTGTAGGGAGTAGATCTATCTACTTATCCACGATATGAAGATGAAGTTGGGTAATTATCTAGTGCTCATACTTCTACAGGAAGAGGTGATGTTCGATGTGTTTTGCGATGCTTCCTGTTTAGGTGTGGGGTGTGTGGTGATGTAGCAATGGGGAGTGATCTTCTATAAGTCTAGAAGTTACATCCCCATGGATGTAACTATGATACCCATGATCTATAACTAGTAGTGGTTATGTTCACAATAAATTTGTGTTGAATTACCTCTTTGGGGAGTTCGGTGTGGTATTCATGGATCACAAGAGCTTGAGGTACATAATTTCCCTATGAGACATGAAATTGTGGCAGTAGGGGTGGATGGAGTTTTTCTAGGATTATGATTCTAAAATATCTTAAACCTTAGGGAAGGGTATTATTGTTACTTATTCTTTGATTAGGAATTCGTAGAAGGATGTATTTTGAGAATATACTGACTCTTGGTTGGCGATGGTGGAGTTGGATGCGTTGCACTTATAGGAAGGAATGGATAGTGGAAAATGTTATGTATTTCAGATGAATGTATATTCTAATCTGTGGTAGATGGTGGAAGAGTCTAATTGGGAAGACTAAAAGTTATAAGTGGGGTGTGACCTCACTGGCCAAGGTAATGATCTAGAGGGGTGTTCAGAATCATATGTTATTCTATGGGAAGATATTTTTTCTATTGGAAATATATGAAGAATTTTTTTGTGAGTTTCATAGCTCAACCCTATAGTTACACATAATAGTTTCCAAGATTTACTAGGGCTTGATGGAATTTTTTTTGTTTCATGGGGTTAAAGGGGTAGTGGAGAAGTTTGTGGAAATGTTCTTGGTGTTCCTGCATGTGAAGGCTAAGCACCATTTTCCCGGTGGTTTGTTGCAGCCCCTAGATATCCCTGAGTGGAAGTGGGAGGACATCTCAATGGAATTTAATCAGATGATTACCTAGGGTTTAGGGAGGATGTGATGATATCTGGGTAGTAGTGGATCAGTTTATGAAATTAGCTCACTACTTAGCAATCAAGGAGTCAAGAACAATGGATGCCTTAGAATGGGGGGTATGTGGCTGAGGTGGTGCGGCTGCACGATGTTCCAAAATCCATCGTTTGTGATCAGGATACAATTTTTATGCTATGAGTCTAGAGGTAATTTCAGAATTCTTTTGATACTCATGTATGCCTTAGCACTGCCTTCCTCCCTCAGACAGATGGGAAAATAGAGTAGACCCTCCAGACAATGGAGGACATGTTGCGAGCATGCATCATGGATTTTGGTGGGTCTTCGGTATGCCATATTTCCTTGGTAGTGTTTTTTAAAATAAAAATATCGCTCTTCCATTCGAACGGATCTGTTTTATGAATTATATAGAATATCATTTCATTCACCATTATTCTATATAGAAATTGGGGAGACAACTAATTTTGGTACAAATGTGGTGAATAGTACAATAGAGAAGGTTCAGCTTATCCACGAGAGGATAAAGGAAGCACATGAATGGAATAAATAATATACCGATCACATAATAGGGCCTTTGGAGTTCGAGATTGGAGCCATGTATTATTGATGGTTTCTCCTTGATGTGGACAACAGAGGTTTGACAGTGGGTGTAAGCTCTCTCCTTGGTTTATTTCACCTTTTGAGGAGGTGGGAAGAGTTTTTTAGGTGGAATATTAGCTGGAAATTCTACCGTAGTTGGGGAAGGTCCACGACATCTTTCATGTCACCCAACATTGTTGGTATATTCACGATGACTCCCTTGTCATTGATTTGGGAGAGTTGGATATCAAGGATGACCCAATGTTCATATAGCTACTAATGGATATCCAAGATCATTGAGAGAAGGTACTACATAGATGGACCATTCTCTTGGTTTTCTTGTTGTGGAGGCATGGTCTCCTAGAGGAGAGTACTTAGAAAAGGGAGGCACATATACATGCCCAGTACATGGAGTTTTTTAGTTTTTATTATCTGTTTTCTTTGTTATGTAATTCATGAACCTTATTTTATAAAAGATGATTTGTTTCCTTTTTTTGTGATGTATGATAAAATCTTGACGTGTGAGGAAGGGAGGACCTGATCTATACTCAAGATGCATTAATGAAGATGAAATTAAACCCATACAGCTGAGTTAGTGCCACCCAAAGTGTATAGTGTCTTGACATGGGGGAAGGAATTCCCTGATTCATATGTTCATGTAGGGTGACCTTTGGTTATTGTGTGGTATTTCTTATAGTTATTTAGTTTGAAAAATCTCATAGGACTTGTTCATGGATTTTCAGGTTTCACTCCAACATTGTGGTTTATCGTTAAGAGGTAACTGATGCGGTGGTTGTTCAGACCCCTCATTATTATATGTTGGTTTGGAATTATTGATGGATAAAATATTCTAAGAGGTATATGATGTAATGTCCTGGAACCCCGTGGTCAATTACTTTTCCAAAATCCAGTTTTTGGAGTGTTCTAGGAGGAAATTGTAGATTATTTCAAGTGTTTTCCAAATTTTTAGTTTTTCCATTTGTAGGTTAGAGATATCATTTTTTAAATGAATCAATAGGTTAGAGGCTTCAATATATTGAGGTTTCAGTTAGCCTAGGAGATAGTATTTCAAACACATTGGTAGGTGGAGTAATTTGTAGGTTGATGCATTAGTAGGTTGATCCATCGGTAGGTCATAGGTGTCGGTAGGATGAGGAATATGTAGGTTGATGATTTGATAAGTCTGAGGCATCAGTAGGTCAAGGAATCAGTAGGTCGAGGTGTCGGTTGGTCATAGGAATTTGTAGGTCTAGGCGTTGGTAGGTAGAGGCATAAGTAGGTTAAGGTGTTGGGGATTTAAAGGATCGATTACTCAGGGTGTTGGTGAGTTAGGTGTTATTAGGTCACGTCGGTGGATTAGCATTGATATCTCAACATCGGTGACTCTCTGTTGGTGGATTCCTATTAGTGACTTGCTGTCAGTGACTCACCTATCTGTGACCCATTATCCAGTTTTTTCCCAATTTTTCTAATATCACCCCACATATATTTTATTTAAAATAAATATACTTTAAATTCTGGTTTGGGAATTTATAAATGTGTTTCAAAGTACATTAACCATATATATAATATTCTAATGCTTTGGGGACATTGAAATTGTCTAATGACGTGTACTCTACCACAATTTGACTTTAATGGCCCTAGAAACCGATTCCCATTCTGCTGATATAGGATCTGGCATTTCTAAGCTGAGACCTTCTCTTCCCATAGTGTTTTTGTTTCCTCTTGGTGCACCCAGAGCCTCCCCTTCCCATAGAGTCATGTGTTGTTTCATAGACATCTATCTAGTTTTCATTATAGTTTTCATGATACTCACAGACCCCTTTTTTGTAACAAGTACATGTTAATGTCATTTCTTGTTCTAGATATAGATTTTCCTTCATCTCTATTTTAATTGTGTTTAATGAGGGGTGTGTGTACTCCTGACTCCTTGTAAAACTACTAATGTCAATTTAAGGAATATAAGAAGAATAAATAAATGATGGGTGAGAGTACGACATTGATGATTATTTTGTTTTATATGTTATCCTTGGTCCATGTTGTCAATCATATGGGTTGTGTTATATAAAAAATCATGGCCTTTGGTGGTCTCTATTTGTGTGCTGTTGTGATTTTTGAATCATTGCTGTAATAATTGGAATTTGGATAATTACATATGCTCAGGTAAATAAATTGATTCCATGGATCATATTTGTTCTATGATCACCCTTATTTTACCATGTGGAATTAAAGAATGAGTGTTGGTAAATTTTCGTAAAAATATTTTTGTTGGTGTGGTTGTGTGTTGTGTGTGGTTAAATTCATCCATGAATCTATGTTGGTAGTTTTGAACTTGTTATGGGGTTGTGGTTATGTGTATGGGGTGTTATGGATGGTGTGGTGGTATCTCATGCTAATAGATTGATTGGTTGTGGAATGGATAGACTTGTTGTGCAGTGGGACTGTATATAGGTAGTGGATGGGATGTGGTGTTGTAGGACTAGGTTGTGTCATGATTTCATGTTTATAGGGGTGTTGGGAGTGGTGTTGTTGTGTAGTGGGGCTATCGGGTTTTCTTGTGATAGGACGGTTTGGGCGGGATAACTTTAAAGAATCTTGTGGGTAGTTTCCTTCTTTATTTGACTTGGTAGTGGTTGGTATTGTTACTTCTCCTAATAAAGATTGTAGTTTTTGTTAGTTTTCTGAGTAGGGATGGAAATAAATAATTAAGTGATACGATAATAGAGAATAGTAGTTGATTAAATGAATCAGTTGGGATTATGTTTCGATTTGGGTCTCCTAGTGAAGTTGTCTTGAAGAGACTTTCATTCATGGTTATACATGCATGTATGGGTAGTAGCAAATTTGTTTTTTATTGGGATGGTTGTATTATTTGAATCCCACAAGAAAAGGGGAGTGTTTGTGACCTATATGTATAAACTTTTAGTCCGTTATGTTTTCTATAGTCACCCCACCAGTGTTGATCACTATGTGTAAACACCCCCAAAATTATGGGGGAAGGTGTATTTCTCCACATCATGGTGGGAGGATTGAAAGATAGTAACTACATTTACCTTAATCAATATTTTAGAAATTTATATCCAAATACTTGTTGAGAAGGTTGTAATGGATTGAAGTTTAATTCCAGATTTATTGTATTGGATGTGTGAGAGGTTTTTTTTCCTTGGTGTCTTCAGGATGAGGTCCAACTGTTTTCAGGTGAGACGTGTGGTTGTAGTGGACCAGGTGTCTACGAGAGGGATGTGATGTGGTTTTGGCCCAAGTGTGTATGGGAAGGTTGTGATAGTGGGGCTTGTGGAAGAGTGTGAAAGAAATGAAGCACTTTCCATTGGGGATGAGTAGTTAACCAGTGGGAAGTGGTGTGGGGTAACCAAATATCGATGTGCTTGTACTTTACATTACAGTACTTGCATTATTTGGTGTCTGTTCCTTGGAGAGCTTGGGGGTTGATAGTATACCTTGTTATATTCTTTTGAGTTTACTCTATTTTCTCAAGAGGTGCATTAGTATTCTCTCCCACTTTTGTATGGGAGAATTTGGTTTTTCCCTACTAAGTATACTTGTATGCTCACCCTATGTATATAAATCTATTTTTATGTTTCCAGGAAGGTTACGAGGGCTGTACTGGACCTTACTAGCTCGGACATTGGGAATGGTTGGTGTATAACTGCTTAGTATAATTTTAGTACTTACTTTGGAGATTTCTTATTTTATTTCTAGTAGTTTTAATTGAACATGCATCTGGGATGTATTTTGGTATATATATATATATATATATATATATATATATATATATCTTGGAGTGGTTTGAGGATGACACGTATCATCTCTCGATCTTGGTTCCCATATAAGTGGTAATGCCTCCCAATTTTGTTATATTTCTATACCTATGGTGTTGGTAACCACCTAAGGGCATATTGGAGTTGGTAATCTGAGGTCATTATATCTCCTTCATCATTATGAAGGAAGGTCTCAATATCTTGTTATCTCTTCCTTCATCTTGAAGAAAGTGGGTCACGATAACACGACATATGGTATTTTTCTAGGGTTTTATCCCAATGTGGGTATCTACTCTTTATTGTGTCTGGGTCATGATTGAAGAACATATAACTAATCAATTATAGTGATTATGAACCTTGATAAGGTGTCATACCTAACTTAAAAATTACAAAGGATGGGAATGTCTCATCCATTACCTGTGGGAAGGTATCATCTTTAACATAATGTCATCTCATGATTGTATCTATCTCCCAACAACTCCCCAGTCTCCCAAATAGTTTAGCTAGGATTATACTAGATCTATATAGTTTTAATGATCATCTAAATTCATATCATAAATAATATATTTAGTATATTATAGTATTGAATTACATAAATAATAAAATATCATCTTCCTCAGCAATAGGTCTTCGCAATGAAAATGTATTCTTCTAAAATAACATGTGAATCAGCCTTGTTATATCATGTATCTTAATTTACAAAAAATATTCAAGAATAGAATTTCTCTAATTTCTCACTCAATATAATAATAATAATAATAATTATTATTATTATTATTATTATTCAAGAGATTCAATAAATATAACATGTTTAGGGTGATCATAGTGTCAGTCCTAGTTGACACTTATCATCTTCCTTCTTCTTTTTAAATTTTCATTCCCTCTACCTTCGATGATTATAGGGTATATAGAATAAGTACCTCATCATCCTCCAATTTATTCCATACTTTTCTTTTTCAATATAAATGATATTCTCTATTTTGATTTATCATCACCTTCTCTCTCTTAGATACACAAGACGTTCAATAAGAAAATACTACCAGTTTCCTCACAAGATTTTAAAAATTGTACTTATTCATATTTTCTATTATATTCTCAAAATAACGTGAAAATTATTTTAATATTATTAACATAAAAATAACATTATTTTTAGCCTAATTATTTTTTGAAATCTCTACTGGTATTTTAAAAAACCCATCAACTCATTTAAATTGGGTTGTAATACTACTTTGAACTCTTCCATCTTTAATGTTCATAAATGATAAGAAACGTTATATTTGAAACCATATATTTATTTCCCAAATATCCTATCACATTCTTCTCATTCAATCCTCCTTCTGATTCAAATTGAATAATCACTCAATCACCAATATTTTGATATTTATCCCTTGAAGAACAATAAATCATTTAAAATCTTAAATAACCACGAATATAATATTTTAATAATATTTAACCATTAAATAGCACCCCAATGAGCTTAATAACTCTTATTTATACATTTTAATACCATTATATATAATTATCATTATCCAAGTGACCCAGAAATTTTCATTTTAGTTAACAGAAGACTCATGTGCGTGATTTTCTTAATCCCAATATATACATCATACTTTTGGATTGACTCTTATGTATCACAATGAAGATTAGTTATTTTCTAGCTTCTCATTATTCATGTGATAAATTTAACATATTGAGAAATTAACATTTATATATCACAATATGAATTAGTAATTTATCAAACCCACTTCTTTATGAGTACCCTAAGACATCCCTCTGGGATAACCTTTAAAAATATTGAAATATACCTTATAACATTACCAATTATCATATTAAAGTTTTGTATGACCCTAACAAATCAAAATTAACTTTAGAGGTACTATTATGTATGAACTAAAACTGTTGGAGAAACTCTAATGTACCTTTTAGAAAATCTAGGCGACTATTTTATATAATAATGTTTACCTATAAAATTTCTATATTTAAATAAGAATTTACAAAATCCATCTAATCATCTAAAATTCTATTAAAAAATACCATGATAAAATCTAATAACACTACTTCATATCAAAAAAATTACTTTAGGAATATATCAAAACTTCTTAAAATAATTCATCATAATTACTGAATCTTATTACATAATATGAACTCTTATTGGGTATTTTAATAATTCCCCACCACCTCAATTAATTTATGAACTCTTATAAAAAAATTCGTCAATTGATAGTTATTAATTAATTACCAACATTTGTAGTAAATATCTCACCATTCTCCATAATTCACTTCTTAAAAAACTTCATTATCCATGTTTGTATATCTATATATGAAGAATCATTGTTGGTTGATAAAAAAAGATAGTTGAGCACTCTTTAATCAAAATTCAATCTATAAATCATCAATCCTAGTCAACATATCAAAATCATAGATCAATAATTTCCATTGATTGATTACTATATAAACTCTACAATAATTAGATGTGTTAGATGTTGCATCCTCAAACTCTAACTCTCATCATTTTCTTCTTCCATTCAAATCTTCATAACAGATATAAATCAGGTAAACTCGTTTTCTAATATCGGAATGGATATCCATTAATATTTATAAGAGTATAAAACTTAAATACATTTAATCTATAATAAATTTCAGTTTTATCTCACTATTCAACTTCTACACATATTAGGCTCCCCATTCAACACTCAACACAGATTGATGTCCTTCTAACTCATGGATAAAAAATATAACCATCACAATCTATTGGAATTTTCCAGTTTTTTTCATTTTAATTCATAAAAAATATTAATATACATAAAATTTTCATAATAATTTGAATCCAATAATCCATTATTTTAGATTCATTGGATGTATTTATTATTTATATATACTAGCTAATAATCTCAGAGATAAGTGAAATTCAAATCATTAATGTAAACCTTATTTTCTTATAATATATACAATTGTCAAGATCCAGTATATATAATAAATTGAACATTCCAAACAAAAAATAATGTTTTATTCATATAAATAGATAAAAATTGGATCATTATTACAAATGAAAATCCCAATATATCTAGGATAGATATATAAATGAAATTTGTATTTATCAATGGTTTATGATAATAGTCTTCTATATAAAAATAAAAATATACTATAAATGAGTATATTCATTATCACTAAAGATAATAAAACAACAATTACTCCAATTACAACTCATATTCAATTCCCCTTTTTTCACATTCCTCTGTTCATTGAAAAAAAATTATTTTTTCATTTAATAAATAATATTTCGTTGAGGGATTTTTTGTTCTTATATATTTTTGGTGAATAAAATAAGATTGAATTTTTCATAATTATTTTCTATGTGATCACTTTCACGATTTAAAAGAAGCATAAATAGAAATCATTCATTACATGTTTATTAATCTTATCAATACACTATCATGTTCTATCATTTATCATCCAAACATTAAAAAAATAATTAGCCTCATATGAATAAATAAATAAATAGAGGTATTTTCACAAACAAGATCTGGTTGCTTCTAAAACTGGCACTCAACCCAATATATGGAAAGACCCAAAGGGAATTAATGATCCCCATGGGATTGCACAAGTTCTTGGATATTATAAAAAAAATTTGGGAATGGTTTACCTGATATTATAAACATAAAACAACAAATGATTCCAAACCTGCAACAAAGATAACCAAATCTAGTACACGTCCACCCACCTAGATAACTGAGTTTTCCATCTTGTGCTCCAAAAATTTCCGCAAGCCATGAAATAAAAATTTAACATTAAAATACTACTTCCAAGTCACACACAAATCAAACAAACCACACACATTTCACATGATCCCTTTTTTCATTTAAATTCATTTTTAAAACCATACTCACACCAAAACAGCCCATAACACGTTTCACCTCTCTTTCACAGTTCATCAAATCCTTCAAAAAAATTGCAAAACCTTTCCAAGATAGTACACATCACAAAAAAACACTTTCACATTAAAATAGACCATTTAAAAAGTACAATCCTACCAAAATAGTTTGAAAACATAGTTTCACCTTTTATATAAATAAATAAACCATTTAAAACCATCACAAAACAATTCCATGGAGTGTAACAAAGTTTCTCACAGAAAATACTTCTAAAACCATATTTTAAGACCAAAATCATACCAATATCACATAAAACAATAATTGGAAGCCAAAAATTCATTTAATAAACCTATTCCATGAATCATAAAACAACCCTAATGAATACAACATGGAATACACTCTAAAAATATTCAATTTTGCAATAAAATTCCACTTAAAAAAAGTGCTTAACAAATTCTTCCAGATATAATAATCAAACAGAACACAATGGAATATAATCAAGCTAAAAATATAAATCAATCCAAAATAACTTATCCAATAATTCTTACACATGGAATCACCTACCATTTCTTCCAAAAACACCAAACCATTGTGAGAAACTTCAATTGCATGACCGCTGCACCACAACGAAGTGAAATCAAGCCCTAACCCACAATATTTTACAAAAATGAAACAAAATAAAACCCTAGGTATTAAATCTATATTCTGAATATTTTAGAACCACAAGAAATGTGGAATAAACTCTAAGAAAATGGGAGGAACATGAGATGAAATCCACATACTTGAGTATCTTTAATAAAATGCCCCAAATACACCAATACCTGAGTTTCCAAACATCCGAAAATGAAATTGAGGTTCTAATAAGGTTGAGGAGGTCACATAGGATCTGGAATGGGGGAAAGAGTAAAATTGAAGGAGTTATGAAGGAATAAAATCACGTCTTCAAATATGGACGATTTGAGAAATCATGAGAAGTTTCTCCCTAATCTGTGAGGGAAATGAGCTCCAAAGAGGGAGACACAAATATGGGGGAGTTCCTAGAGATGTTGGATTCTATTTGTAGGTGTAATCACCTAAAAGGAGTAAAAAATTACTAATATATTAAATAAACAAATAAATTAAAAAAACTGGAAATGGGCTTATGGGCTGGCCGAATTCCTTAAATAAAAACCAAAATCCACCATGATTAAGGATTCATAGAGGGTCCAAATTGATATGGAAGTGTTAATATGATAGGTTTATCCATATTTTATGTGAAATGGGTAAAAAATGTTGAAAAAGTACAAAGTTATAAAATAAAAAAAATTGGTTTTTAAATCTGGAAATGGGCTCATAGTTTGGCCCAAATCATGAATACTCACCCTTTCCTCCAAAAAATTATGGGAAACCCCCACAACAAAGAAATAATGGAATTTAAATGATAAATACCATTAAAATAAGTCATTTATGTGACAGTTCACCCCACCATAGAACTTTCTGCCCTCTGAATCCATAACAATTACAATAGAAAAAACCAAACCAAACCAAAAGGCCAAAATGGACTCCTTTGCCAAGTTTCGCCCACCCCCAAAAGGCCAAAAAACCTCCAATTGCTCATTAATGTAATTAATAAACTCAAGAACCAAAACATATACCACTTATTTAAATGATCATGCATATTCAAAATACAACATAATACAAAACAACTCAAACTCAATCTGAACAAGATTCAAGAAACATACCTAGAATGAACAACAAAAAAATGATGTCACCACGGTCTTGCTTCAACGAAACTATTGGGTGAACTCCAATCACAACATTTACTCAAGGTGGAATTTGGAGGTTAAATAACTTCAAATGTGACTACCTATTTTCAGACCAACACTGGGGACAAAACCATTTTTCTGATACATGGAGACAAAAACAGACTCCCCACTATAAGGGGCAACTCAATTTTTCTCGAGACAGAATTAGGACACTAATAGGTGGAGTCCTGAACAGACTACACAACATAAGGGGTATACATTCATTGAAATTTTACAAAATAACTAAAATGATATCCATAGTGGGTCTCCCCACTATTGGAACTAACCATCTTAACAGACTTTCATGAGCTGGCACAAAAAGACCCCAAAATTTAAAGAGTTGGCAGAGTCGCATGGTTAGTTCTCATAGTTTGGAAAACTGTGGGCTAACCATGCAGAGAATTCTATACAAAGGTGAAAAAGTTCATGGTTACTTGGTCCAAGGTGTTTTTCCATGTAGAGATCATGTGCAAGCTACTATTTCATATCACATTGATCCCTAGGTTAGTATAATGTTACTATAAATGGTGCACAAACCATGCTCTACCATCTAACAAGACAAATTTTCATAATTATATATAAAAACACAAAGAAAACCAATGGGGGGAAACATGGACATAGTAGATAATGTGGGAATGAGATCCCCCCACCTCTTTCCACCGAACAAGAATAACTGTAGTAAGATGAAAATAACAGTGGTTTAAACTGTCACCATATTTCATATTGAGGACAGTAATAAGGCAAACACTTTTTAACAACCCTAGGATTTACCTAACTACGTGATAGATTCACTCCAGGTCCTATGGAAAGAAATCAGATGATCTATGAATCATTATCCCCACAGTCAGGCCTTGGGAAACCCTCGAACAAAACATCTTCTTTCGGTGCCACAAAAAACTACACTATGATCCCAAATGGGTTCAATGAGAAACAACACACTCCAAACTCACTTTACCAAAACCTAACATTTTGTTGAAACAAGAGCTTCGAAGATGCATACACATCACCCTTTGTTTCTTCAGATGATAAATGGAAAGTGAAAAGGACATATCCAAACACCTTCCTCTAAACAAAGGATGTCATGATTTTCGAAAGGGAGGCACACTTCTGAAAAAACAGGGTCTCTCATAAGATTTTACAAACATCATTTTTGTAGTCAAGAAATCACATGACATCGTAAGGTGTCACTGAACATGACCCTTGTGACTGATACGAACAATATATGGATAGGGACCTTATGCTATGTTCCAAATAGCAGACGATTTCATACAAATTTCCATATCAGCCTCTCTTGACCATATTCCCTACGCTGGTTATTTAACATGAACCCTCATTTCAAAGAGACTGATGAAAGACCCAGAGGACCTCTTAGAAATATTTTTTCACCTACAACCCCATACCACTCCCACCTTTTGAGACACTTGTAACTTAAGGAAGTAAGTTCTATTTAAACCATCCATGACCACTCTCTCGCTATGAGAGGATCCACAAAACAAAGAAAGGAAATGGTGTGGACTCAACCTCTAAATCTTGAGAAAAAGACTTTTTGCATTGATCAATTAAAGGGATTTCCAATTGAGAATCAATCTCGGATGAACAACATTTGTGCATTAAATATTAATGGGGGTGTACCCTATCCATTAAAAGAACCCAAGTACAAAACCAAGCTAGCCCATTGGTCAAACAAATCAATAGTCATAAATGAACACATGAGGGGAGCCACAACAAGGGCCTCCCAAACTTTCCTAAGAAGAGACCACTATCTATCCCTTCAACCCAACACACTGACCAAAAAAAACCCAAAACATCATTCAAACAAAAGGGGTTCTTGAACTGAAAACATCTCATCACAACAACATTTCCAAAAACTCCTAAGACACACCACCCAAACTGGCCACCAAGACATCATGTTTTCTTTAAAAGATGTCACTTCATTGAAAATAAACAGGTTGGTGTTTATCATACCCAACAATGGTATCCTCATGCCTACACATGCATGTTTCCATGCCACACCGGCCACCATACTGATATCCATCCCAACACTCATCCATTCATTCCATTAACCAACCATCATTCAATATAACCTCATGCATGTGTTCTCTCACAGAAATACCAATGTTTAAAATGAATAATTCTTCCACTTTTCAAAACCAAAACATTCAACCAACACTTCTCTTTTACTCAAAACCGCTAACCAAAGAATAAAAACCTAATTTACATATTACAAAGTATTTTAGAAAGCCTCAATAATTCAAATAAAAACTCAGTTTCAAGCCATACATTAATTTCAAAACATTTCATCCCATTTCAAAACACCCCCAGTTTTGTGAAATTACTAATTTTAATCAACACCCACCCATTAAGAGACCCATATATTCTTATTTAAACAAGAATCCAATGATTAATAAATATTTTAAAATTCTTATTAGTTAGAAAATAAAAAATTATCTTAAAACCCCACACATAAATTCCAAAAACACTTCATTCGACTCAAAACATTTGTCAATAATTCAGAAATGTCTACTTAGAATAGATTTTTAAAACCCACTCTAACATAATTCATACATTAATAATATTTGTAAACACACCATTTACTATTTAAAAAATGTTCTAAAAATTTATTTCTAACATTTTAGAAATCAATACACTTCTTCTTTACGGAAAAATCATTTCATAAAAGTTTGTATTTCTTAAATCAAGTCTTATTTATAATTTTAAAACCACTATGGAATGATTCCAAATCAAAATGACACAAGATAATGCTAGAGGAAACTAGTTTTCATGGGTGACTTGGACATATGGTAGGAGGACATGCTCCAATAACTTCCCCATCACAGAGAGTGTTCTTGGACAATATCCCCAACTCCACATGGATTTCCAAGACCTGAGATCTCACAAAGATCATTGTACCAACTCTCTTTTCATTTCCCCAATCATCGATGACCCATGAAAACAATAGGACCCAGATAAAACCTGAATCCACTCTTGAAATAAATCATGTCACGAGGTGTGGTGGATAGGCACCCTACTCATTTTTGGAGTTTCATGTCCTTAAAACCCAAGATGCAGACTATCCCAAATCATCCCCAAATAATATGACCCAGGAGAGAGAACTTGACCCCACTGATACCATTTTGTCACGAACCATATCTGGTCACATTCAAAAATGGCACCAGACCCAATTTGTGGAAAAACCCGAAGGGAGTTCCCAATCCCCATGGGCTTGAAAAAGTTCCTGGGTATCATAAAATGAAACTTTGAGAAGATTTACTGATGTTTATAAACATAAAACATCAAATGAATCCAATATAACAAATCATGATTTTTCAAACAAAATTATCTTTTAAAAAATTTAAGAATTTAGTTACACAATTTAAAACAATGTTTAAATACTATTACAAAGGAAAAAAAATGAAAGCCCATGAACCACCTCATGACAAGGGGAAATTCCCAAAATCCATCTCCAAAACATCGCATCCCCATGGATTCTAGAAACTCGGACCATTGGAACTAAAAGCTTTACCCAACCTGCGACAAATATAACCCTGTCTACTTACACACAAAGGGGTAATTAGGGTTTGAGCCAATTACCAATATGATTCCACCACAATAATATTCCATGTGATAATAATTATAAGACAAAAGGCTTTTATGTTTTGTAAACAATAAATCCTATAAAAAACATTTAAAAGATACAACTGTAAATAAAATTAGTTTTCAAGTGGGATAATTTAATTGAATTCAACACTTTTAAATAGAATTAAAAAGATACATAATTTTTCCATCCAATCATACCATATTTCGACGGTATGTATAAAATATATAATGAGCACTATCAATGAGAAAACAACCATAGGAACTAGCTCATTATGGTTCCCAAACACCTCGTACTCAGTGAAGGTATCCATACAAATATCTGATGTATGCACATGAGCCACTATTAAGGATCATACCAATAACCTAGTTGTCCCTAAAATTCGTCATCATCATATTTTAATCAGTTTTTTCATTTACAAACATTCTACGTGAAACGAGGCCAAACCCCAAAGGATCACTAGCATACTAGTAGACTCCCATCGCTAGATACCCCGGTTATTCCATCTTGTGATCAAATATGTTCCCTAATCCATAAAATAAAATTTTCACATTAAAATACCCCTTCAAAGTCACACACACACCAAGCATCCCACACACATGTCACATGATCCCCTTTTTCATTCAAATTTATTTTGGAAATCAAACTCACACTAAAACAACCCACAATATGTTTCACCTCTCTTTCAAACTTCAAAAAATCTTTTAAACAATTTTACAAAACTATTACAAGACAGTACACATCACATAACATCACTTTCACATTAAAATATAGCATTTCAAAAGTACACTTCTTCCCAAATATTTTGGCAACACAGTTGAACCAGCTATATAAATCAAGAAACCATTTAAATCCTTCACAAACCAATTCCAAAGAGTGTAGCCTTTTTTTCACAAAAAATAATTCTAAAACCCCTCTTTTAAGAAAAAACGAATACCAATATAACATAAAACCAGAATTTTAAGCCATAACATCATTTAATAAAACTATTCCCTGAATCATAAAATGACCTTAATGATTACAACATGGAATACACACAAAACATATTCATTTCTTCACAAAATGCCACTTAAAAACCAACCTCTTAACAATTTATACTAAAAATAATTTTTTCACCAAAAAATGGAATATAATCGTGTTAAAAATATAAATCTAGAAAAACTAACTCATTCAATAATTATTACACTCGGAATCACCTACCATTTGTGGTAAAACACAAAACCGTTGTGTGAAACTTAAATCGCACCACTACCGCACCATAAGGAAGTGAGATCAAGCCCTAATCCGCAATATTGAACCAAAATGACATAAAATAAAACCCTTGGTTTGAACCCTATCTTCATTAAAATTTAGAACCTCAGGAAAAGTGGATGAAACCCTAAGAAAATCGGGGGAACATGTGAGGAAACCCACTTACTTGAGATATCTTGAATAAAACGACCCCAATACAGGAGTAGATAAATGTTCAAATTTCCAAAAATTCAAGTGATGTTATTATAATTCTTATTAGGTCATGTAGTAACTATAATGGGGAAAAATAGTTAAAAATGAAGGAGTTATAAAGGAAACAAAGTACCTCTTTAAATATGGATGATTTGAGAATTCCTGAGAAGTTTCTCCCAAATCCGGGATTGAAATGATCTCCAAAGAGGTAGACAAGATTACGGGGGAATGCCTAGCGATGTTATCTTAGTGTGGGAGGAGGATATCACCAAAAAATAGTAAAAAATTATTATGGTATTAAATAATATTTTTTTTCAGGAAAATTGGAAATGGGATTATCGGCTGGCCCAATTATTTAAATTAAAACCCAAATCCACCATGATTATGGATTCCTAGAGGGTCCAAATTGATATGGTGTTTTTAATAAGATAGTTTAGGCCATGATGTAGGTGGAATGGGTGAAAAATATTTAAAAATTAATGATTTATAAAAGAAATAAAAGATGTTTTTAAATTTGGATATCGGCTCATGGATTGGCCCAAATCCTGAAAACTCACCCTTTCCTCCAAAAATATATGGGAAAACCCAAAAATAAAGAATGAATAAAAATTAGATGAAAAATAGCTTTAAAATAAGTCATTTATGTGATATACATGATCTTGAGATGTGTACTACTATATAGTCCATCAAGATAATAATTAAACCATCAAGACCCTAAAGAAATTCCTAGATTCGTATAATAAGTAGAATTGAAACACATGTTGTACATTGTATTTTCATATGATTCAATCTATGCAACTTATATCATGGAATCACGTCACCATCAAAAGATACATATTAATTCATGTATACTCACTCTTAATTTATGGATAAATGGGATGTAGTGTTACATTTAATAACATAAAATGTGGACACAAAGAACCTTATACATATTTAAGAAGGATAAGCTATCTATATATTGATAAAAAATTATTTAATATTTTAATTATTAAAAAAATACAAATTTTGATAAATAAATTAAATAAATGAAAATAAAAATATACATGATTTCGGTCTCATCTCATGATCATTCAATATGAATAAATGACATGATAAAATTAAATAATCTAAAAATCAACTCTAGGTTATTTTTAATTCCTTAATGTATCATTTTACTATTTTAAATTTATAATGATATGTCCTATGTCCACTAAATTTTTCTTGCTCAATTAAACATTATTTAGGGTTTTGATAATTTATCATGTTCGACTCAACCTACTATAGGCCTCCAAAAGAAAAATGGGCACATACTAGGAAGGGATTGGAAGGTTTGGTCGTGATATACCAAGCCCCAGATGAGTTGACTAAGCTAGATCTCAGTCAGTGGTTGATTCAGCTTCTAACTTTACATGATATAATTTAGTAATGTGAGGTGAAATTTATATGAAATTCTCTTTATTTTTTAAACACTTTTTTTCATTTGGAATGGGACACTAGCCACCGCTTTTTAATGGGGGAACCAGTAATGAGTCACGATAAATGATTACCATCACCCATATTTTATTTTGTTTTCTAAATTTATTTTTTTACTATCATATGAACCTAACATAACCACATATCAACTCTCATCTCCTTATCTCATTTCATATTCTAGAATACCTCAGATAGATGTATCCAATGTATCTTCATTTATCAGGTATCATATGGCTGTTTTGAAGATCATTAATGGGAACTTAATGTTATCCCCTATATGTGATGTATCCATGGTATGTTAAATCACTTGATGTTTGAGTAGGATTCTCCACCCACCATGACTTGATAACACCTCATGGTGTTAATAGGGAAAATTAATAGATCATCATGTTGAGGAGTTTTATCATGGGATAAAGGAATCTAGCTTACCCCATATCTCATGGTGGTGGGATATTTATAAATCCATATAGGAAACTCATTGAGAGATATAAAATAAACTCATGCATTATAATACATGAGTAAATATAACATTCAATTCATGAAACTCTTGAATTAATGAACTCCAATTATATTCATCATATATAACGCTTATTTTATGATAACCAACAAGGATCACTTCCTTGATTGATAATAGTTATCATTTGGCCATACCAAATAATCCCTAATAGTGTCTTGAATATTCCATAAGAAATTCAAATCATACACTATGACTTGTCCAAACATCAATCTTATGATATCCCATTATTATACAATATTATTGGGTAAAAATTAGTACAATTTTATTTTTTTATGAAATCTATCAGTCATAAAATCTGATTTTTCAAGAATGAAAAATATATAATGTGTATTATGTTAATATATCCTTCAATATTATACATGCACTAAATTATAAATGTATTATGGGCTATTTCACCTTATATCATATCGTGTATAATAACTTTTAAATCCATATCCAAAAATCATTTTGGATAAATTCATAAACAATTTTTGGAAATATATCATAAAAATCAACATGTATTCCATCAAATAAAATAAATTATGAATACACATTAAAAACTAATTTGTGTTGACTCTAAAACAATTTTTATTGATCTATGCGTCTAACTCAATACCCATTTATTCAACCAAAAAATGTCACCCCATTGTATTTTATTTCATTGAACGAAACTATGAATCCCCGGATCTAAAAATGTAAGAAAAGTGAGGCATATATCAAAGTATCAATACTAATAAAGATAAAAAGGGATCACACATGATCTCTATCAAACACATATATCATTATACATATGTCTACTAGTTTCATCACTTGTTATCATGTATCCTCACACATTACCTTCTGAGAAGACATCGAGAGACCATGGGACATTGAGTATGTCAATCCCATATATCCAACTCATATGTCTAGGATCTTTGGGTATTGACTAATAGTGTCGATGAATACATCACATTTAAATTGCCATTATGGATGAGAACATTACATGCGTCTCAACTAAATAGATACAAACCTCATATGTACTATATGGGTATGGATGAACAATCCTTAGTATATCTCAAATAGGGTCTTAAAAGTCACATTCATCGAATGAGTGAACAAATCCAGTCTTTATTGTGATAAATTAATGATATGATCCACAACATACCCAACCACCCCCTAATTATAAAATCCTCAAGTATTCTGCATGAAAGATATTAATGTATGAAAGTTATCATTCTCGGTATCTCTGCAACCTTAGGTAGTGGGGACTCTAAATAATATCCATTCACCCCTAGTATACTAAATATATAGTGTATCATGCTCCAAGTGGTTTACATAGTGGGTAATCCAAATAAAATATGATAAAGTGTATATTTATTTTTATATGATGCATTTTACATTCTTAAAACTATTTTTAGGATACTTTACAAATCCCTATATAAGTACATGTATATCATGTATTATATGATAAAATACTAGATAACCCATATTTTTTCTTCTTATAAAATTTAAAGATACAGTATTATTATTATTGGAACCCATAATGTCAATCCTTTTAATTGAAATGTTATAGTTATTAATTTAACAATTTAAATTATTACTTACCAACATATACTAAACTTTTTTTGTGAAATGTGACATTAACATTATTAGGGTAACTAAATGTGACCTTTTATATTTATCATTACCACCATACACTAAAACCCTATTAGGATATTAAGTACAATTCAATTTGACTATTGTTTGATATAATCCTTTAGAAAATAGTGATATTCACTTTCTAATGCTGACTAAATGTAACACTTTACATTTTTTTGGATTTTCATATTTCTAAAACTCTTTAGGATGTAAAATGGAAGTAGCTTTAAATTTATAATGGTAGAATCTTTAATTTTCTAAAATTAAACATATCTAAGTACAAATATAATCACACCAAATTCTTAAACACTATATTTTCTTCAAAATATAATTCTGTTGTATAAAAACTATTTCAGGTTATAAAATTACACTACTTTAATTTTAGTTGAAATATTTAACAAATAAACTATTAATTTTATATAATATATGGTATGATATGTATTTGAAGAATTTTAATCTAAATAGAAATATTTATTATTTAAAAAAACCACTAATGGGTGGTGGTAACATCTTTCCTCATATTTTATAAACTGTCTAGATAGTGAATTTGTTCTGGATAAAACATTTTTATCTTTGTATCCTTTTTAGAAAATGTTATATAATATTATGAATCATAATACATTTGTATAATATTATGTTTTTTATATCAAAAAAATATTTTCACATAATAAAAATTAGAAAAATAGACACATATTTCATTTTCAGTAATTTGATCGTGATTTATTCTCTTATAGTCAAACCGTTGATTAATCAAATTTTTTTCTGCATCATTTGAATGTAAAAAAAAACTCTACTAATCATTACCTCAATTTTGAACTTTTTCATATTCACAACACTACTAAAGAATATAATTTGTATCATACACCCTTCAAAAATGAAGAATCAATTTATATAAAATTGATACATGATATGCAAATTCCATGGAGTTTCAAAAACCCATATAGTAATATAGAATATTCCATAATATGTAATCATTGCTCTTTACTTATAAAAACATTAACTTTAAATGACCTATACTAGATTTTAGAAGAAAAATTGTTGGAGTCCCCAACTAACTTTTCTTCTTCTTATTTACCCACATGAAATTTATACACAACACTAAACCTAAACATCATATACCCAATTCATCTATTCTTAATACATTGATAATATCTAGTAAATTTTATTGTAAATCATTCACATTGTTGGAACATTTACATTAATGGAAGCAATATTAATTGCTTAAATAAAGTAAGACTTAGGTAAACCCCTTGATTTCTCCAATTCATTAACATAATCAATCATATTGAGTATCACTAACATTCTCAATAATAGTAATTATATGAGACTATGATTTATCAGATCGTTTTTTATCTAATTCTCTTGATACATTTTTTAAATAATTTTACTCTTCAGATAAGCATCTAGATTCACCTGTTGATCAAAATCAACAAACGGTTAATCAGAAAAGGGTTTATTTAACACATATAATTTCTACGTGTACTTAATAAATGTTCCTAATTTAACAGTGTAAGGATTTTCTAAAATTAATTTTCAATTTCCTATATGTTTGATATCATATATATGTTTAACAATGAGGATTCTATTTATCTATAATGTAAGAATTTATTACATGACTATCATGTTATAATACCTTTTAATAATTAATTTTATTAAATGGGATTCTATTAAAATTATAATCCCTTTAAACAAATTATATCCTTTAGTTGAACAAGATCAATATTTCAACAAGAAATTAGTCCACTATCGTGTTTATCTCACCACTTAGTTATATAGGTAGGCTATCTTTATAATCTGATCATATATTACTCTATGATAGTTGAGTGTAAAAACCTTTTCCCAATCCATCATATAGATAGTCTCAATAATATTCTGATGGTATCCTCACAATTAGGGTTTTTAAAACAACATATTATAAATTAAATATAGATAACAATGAATATAACTATTAGGGTCACCATGTTACATTATTTTCTTACAATATAAAATTCATGGGAATCAAATTATGACATGTATCTTCCCAGTTAGATGATAAATGTTAGGAAAATACGTTTTTTAAGGAATATAACACATAATATTTTGAAAGGGTTTTAATCTCACCATTTTATCTCATATTTTTTCAGTTATAGATATATTATTCTAACAATTTATTTTGAAATACTATTCCTACCACCAAATCAATATTCTCAAACAATATTGACGTGTCACTCTTTAAAAACACCCATTGTATGTTAATCATTGAAAAATATATTCCAAATTTATTAACACCCATGAAAATTAATCGCATGCGTAAGATACATGAAATTTTCATGTAAAGGTTTAGAATTATAAGAGATTTATAATATCTATATGTGTAACTCTAGATCCACATATAGCCAAACCCCACGTTTCTAGAACAATACATAAACCTCCAGCTCAACATAATGTACGACCTAATGTCCCTTTACACAATGATATTTTACATAAATTAGAATCTTATTAATCATAACTCTTACACCTAAAATGCATTAACAATATTCAATAACTAAATTATAAATAATAACTTTAATTATAAATTTAATTCATTGTACGTGGAAACTAAATCCATCATCATTTCTATCATGGAGCTTATCAGATACACGTATGGTAATCTCTTAAAAAAGTTTAATAATTTTAAACTGATTCATAGGAATATTTTCATTATATAAAAATTAAAATCTTGGAATAATTAATAAGGTAATAACTTTAAAATAATTCAATAAATCATATATCTAAACATGAAATAAACATTTGTGAACAATTCAAAAATAAAAGGTAATTATGAAAAGTATAATTTAGTTATACATTATAGATATTCCATAATCATTAATATAAATACCTTATATTCATTTCATAATTTAAACACCCTTATATTATTCATTATATATAATTTTATTTTAATATATTATAATTTATAAATTATAAACATTTTATAATCCAATTTATATTATTTAAACATTTTACATAATCTAAATATCACATATTAACATTACTTAAACCGTAATCTAATCAATTATAAAAAATATTTTGGTATGTTCTAAATAATATCTACGAAAATTATTATTGATTTGAATAATTAAAATTAATCAATTATGACCATTTCATAATTAAATATAAATAATTTTATATTTTGGACTAATTTTTTAATTCATTAAGACATTATAAATTACCTAATTTATTTATAAAAAATAATTTATTTATATGTCATAAGGAATCCCATTTAATTTGATATAGGTATTTTAACATTGACAATTAATAGTATAAAACTTTTGTTATCAATTTTTTCATAAACAATTAAATATTAATTATTAACTCCTTATAATTAATTGATTCCTAAAAAATATAAATTAATGAAAATCTATAAAATAAAATTTTCATTATTTATAGACAACATATAAATATTATAATTCAATTCATAGTAGAATTTAATTGAAAATAATTTTTTTATCATGAATAATATTATCATATTTATACAATGCCATAGATTATGAATCATAATCATATAATGTGATTTATAACCACATATTAAGATCCCTAGAAAATCATAATCTATAATTGATAGAAAAATGATGAGTTCTATCAGTAGTATTTTACAACTAATGACCACATTGCCTCCAATGATATCCATATTGTATTTAACAGTATGCATCCATATCTATAAGGTGATACGATGATATATTTTCAAAACATTATTTTATTACAATTATATGATGCAGTATACGTGAGTCATATTCTACAACCAGTAAAAAACGAAGGGCTTTGTACTAAGTTTTTTGTCATTATATCCCATATCATCATCTATGACCCAACCATCCAAAATGTAATTCTAAATTGTATTTTATGATTTGGTTTGTGATATGGAATATGATTTCAAAATATTCATTTAAATATAATATTTCTTGAAACTAAAGTCATGGTAATCATGACACTACTCCTAGGCATTAAGGGATATAATAACACTTATTATATGTAGTGGAAGCAATTTAAGAAACACAATCCATGTTCAAACAAGGTAGAATATATAAATCTTGTATAATATAATTGATAAATGAAGAAACTAGGGTAAAATAGACCATATAAGTCACTGAATGCAAATCATTTTTTATTCATTATCAGAAGCTGGTTTATGGGTTCTGTACCCCACACCGGTATAAGGAAAACCGAAAAACGTACAAGAAAATCCCAATCTTTATACAGAATCCTGTGAAATTCAAAATTCAAAGACAAACCAACCACATTCCACCATACACCACATGCCCTACCTCGAGCTGTGAGTCCGTCATCACGCGTCGCTAGCCTTGAAGGTCATCAGAGAGGTCGCCGGAACAACCGAACGGACCACCATCTCATCTCATCCACAGGAGGATCCAACCGCAAATGATCTCTGGAACTTCCACCATTCCAACATCACCATGTCTGCAGAGCCCTCCGGAACCCCCTTTAGCGTCAACTTCAGCAACACACCAATATACTGTTCATCCATTCGCAAAACCTCAAAAACCACGCAAAAAACCACATAGACCATCGCAATTAACTTCAACGCCTCACAGAAAGAAAGGAAGAACTCCCAATCCATCAGAATGCAATCAAAATTAAACTCCACCCCGCCATGACACGAGATGAAATAAGAAAACCCCTTATTCAAACTGGGCAAAATCAGATCTATGAAATCAAAAGAGCTTTCATCAGAAACCGAATCAAACCGTGCAAGAAACATCATCGCCATCAACACCCTGTTTCTGAAGATCCCGCCGCCACTGACCAAATCGGCCACATCAGACACAAAAAAAACCCAATGCACTCACCTGAGAAGAGTCGGAACCCCATAACCACCGATGCATGAGCGCGAACTTCAAACGCTGAGAAACTCACCGCATGGCAACAATGAGTTGCCGAGAACAAAACAAGGAGTGCTCTGAAGAGTATGCCATTGACGAGGATCGGACGTACACCCGTAGATCTGAACCAGCAACCAAATAAGCCCATAGTTCATTGTCATAGAATGAGAGGAGACCATGAAACCGCGCCAATGTAGCAGAGTTCCTCCACCATCCCACCGAGCTCGAAGAGGAATGTCACGCCCTCCGCGGAGAATGAGCATGCGGATGTGAGAGGAACACCCAAGGTTGGGAGCCCTTTACGGGTGCATACAATCCCAAATAAGTCACTGCATCATCATTTTATCCAACATCATATGGGTTTGGGGAATATCATAAAATGGAAGCCTAGAAATTACCCTCCCTATAACATCTGAAGATTTTAATTAATACATTATTTCAAATTAATTTATATTCCTTAACATCTTGTGTTATATGCAATGCATAATTTTTCTTGAATTTTATAAAAACCCATGTTTATCTTGCATTATACATAACATTTAGTTTCTTCTAAAACATGTATTACATGCATGTCTTGGACTTTCCAGACAACAATGTTCTATCACTAATAGTAAAATACCACATACCTACAATTTGAGACCATTGGTATAGCTTATACCAAATGTTTAGAAGACCGTTGACTATTTTGGTGTTGGGATAGGTCTATACCAATGATTCTAGGAAAATCATTGGTATATGTCAAATGGGAAAACTCTACCAACATTTTCATAAAACCAGTGGTATATGTAATTCAAAAAAAAACAACTTGGTTTTGATCACAGTACCTCCCATTTATAATCCAATAACCTTACAACTAAATTAACATTACTTTTTTTAACATAATTTCATAAATATATATATGTATATTCATAATTATTTTAACTGTTTATTTATTTAATGTTAGTTGAAAAAATATTCCATAAAACATATGTGTACATGTACCAATTGTTCTCAAAATCATTGATATAGACCCATACCAATGGTTTTGAGAATCGTTGGTTGAGGTTATTTTATTTCTTTAGCTATAATAATTGTTTTGGTGAAACTTTTGGAATATGGTGGACTTATATGAATATTTTTGGCTAAACCTTTGGTATAGGTCCTATTTATATTAGTGTATTAATATTATTTATTTAAAAAAATAGTTATTTCCCAGTTGTTAGAATGGAAATAATGAATATAATTAACTAGATTATTAATATATTCATGAATATAAAAAAGGACTTATTATAATTATAATTTGGGATAATCCCCCATTTAAGGGTTGAAGGGGAATCCTTAAATGACCTGTAGGCCCAAGGCATAAGGCCTATACTCGACCCAATACACAACCTTAAAACCCCAAGACTAGATAGGCTTGAAATAGTCTCTCCCTAGCATCTTCATCTTGAAGGTGGCTATCCCCACCTCATATGGTTTATCCACTTGTATTTCCCCAAGCATAGGTTTATAGTGGCTGGTCTTGATAGTATTTGTCATACACTCTCATTCTTCCAATCTGGTTAGCTCTCCTCTGGTGGTTTCTATATTTTCTCTAAATCCTCATCTGGTCATGGTCATGTGTGATAGTATATTAAATTGGTCTTTTCTATGGTCCAAAATTTGTTTGGACTGAATGACCTATTACTCAAAGGCCATGTATAAGAAGGCCTTTGGTGGCCTGAAGGCCCTGAGACTCATAGGCCCAAAAAACTGTTTTATATTAATATATCAAATTTATCACTGTTATTGAAGTATCTTTTTAAAATTTAAATGTAATATACTTAATAAAATTTCTTTAATTTATTATAATATGTTTTATAGGCATAAATTATGGACAAATCCAATTTAAGCAACAAAATGGTGTATTTTTCTAAAAAGAGATTTTGTAGCCTTTTATTGGAAGACTTGATTTAGATCTAAATTTTAAAAAAAATTATAATTTTTATTTGTAAAAATAAACATCATTATAAAATAGTAATATAAAAATATAATTTGTATGATTTTTTGGCATTTTTCGGAGAACATTCATATTTTGATGAATTGTAGATAACACCAAATTTTAATTAAAAGATGAATTTTTATATAAATAATTTACCATGATAAATTATAATATTAATTGGATTTAAATTATATTTTAGATCAATTTTAGATCATTTATATATGTTTAGGTCATTAGAATCAATTTGAAAATGAATTTAGATAAAAAAACATAGCAATCATTCAAACATTTTAACTTTAAAAACTAGCTTTATTTTCTTATCTGTGGGATTTATTTTCAATTAATTTCTGAAATTTCTCTGATTTTAATTTACCAAAATGGATTAGGCATTTTGAGTAACAATAATTTATAATTTCCAATATATTCAGCTTAGTTTTTGACAAAAAATATTAATAAAAGTAATTATAATTAATCATAGTGATTAAAGTCAAAGTAAGTTTTCTTAGTGATCAAATTTTATTCATAAGGGTAAAATGACTTAGAAATATGTCCAAATACTATTTTATAGAAATTATTTGACCATATATCGTATTTTATATAATTTTTATCATTATTTTTGGACAATAATATAAGGGAGTCCTCCCAATAGTGTTTACATTTAATTTTTTAAAGAATGTCCCTCCCCCTCCACTATATAATGGAACTCATTATCCCCACTTATTTATGAATCTCGAGCCATTGGATCATCCAAAACATGAAAAAAAATCTCTGAAAATTTATCCAATCATTCTTAAAAACTCAATTTTGGTATAAATAAATCCAGTGAAGTATTTTTTGTAAACGAAAAGGAGTTACCCAAAATAAAGGTACCTTTTTTCAATGATAACATTTTTCTATTCCATTATTAATCCACTTAAATTATTCTTAATAAATGATTATATAATAACATTAGTATCAAAAATATAAAAATATTTTGTTATGTAAATTTTTTTTACCTACTCATATGCACAATTCCATAAAATGGGTAACGAAATCACCATTCATGTGTACAACGAACTACCGCATCATAGAATAATTTTGTTCGTTATTACATTACTACCTCAAACAGTTGGTAATTATGATTGAACTAGATATATTATATGATATATATGATATTTATAATTTAATAATAGTTATATAATTATTATATAACATATATCTTTATACTTTCCATTTTTGGGAATATGGTAATGTCGTTTACGGATGATCACCTCTTCAATGAGATGTGATACATTCACCCTTTAAATGTAATGTCTTAAGAATGTGTTTAATAAAAATATATGGTATAAATTAAAAATTTATTATAATAGTGACATTATTATCTATATATAAATATAAAATATAATTATCTTCTTTCCATTTCACACAATACAAAAGTGACAACTCATTTGTGGATGTGTAGACTACTACCTCCTCAAAGTGATTCGATTATTACTTTTTCATCACCACATCATAATAATGATATATATATATATATATGTATATTTAATTTATCAATATTTTATTTATGATATAATTTTCATTTTTAAAGATAAATAATACTTAACTTATTTCCATAATGATCAATGAAAAATGATAACATTACTAATGTGTACGTGTAGCCTACCGTCACTATGATTGTAACATTAGTTCATTTTTATAATAAATATTTCATGTATGATTTTAATAGTAGAATTGACATAAATAATTACTAATTATTTCATGTATATTATTCATGATATGTTTATATAATGATATCATTGTCCATAGTCGACCAATCAAAGTAATTTTTTGACACATAATCCAAAGGTAGTCAAAACACATGATGTAAACATTCTAAATAAATTAATTATATATATCTTCATTATAACTGAAATAAATGTCATAATAATCTTGGGAAATGTAATCAGTAATTTAAACAATTAAAATATGTTTATAATTCAGAAAGATAGATGAAAAACATGACAAATCAGACTCAATATATGGGATTCTTGGCTCGCTTTTACTACCATGAGGCATATACCATATTCACAACTTATTTCTTTTTTATGGTGTATATAATATGACTATTGTTGTTTTAAATCATGAATAAATTCATATTTTTGGTATTTTTAGTTTCATTATATTTTTTTCTTTCATGGGTCTTATGATTCAAAAGTTTCTCAAGTAGTAAGAGAATTTTGTCTCACTTTTATTTACACGAGGCATACACCGTATTCACCACATATTTCTATTATTTGGTGTATTTACTTCCCCTGTTATATTTTATATCATGAATACATTTATCTTCATGTAATATCAATTTTCATTTGATGTTTTTTATTTAATGGGTATTATGATTCAAAATTTACTCAAGTGGTAAGGGATTTCTAAACTCAATTTCAAATCATTGGTTTAAACTTCATTATCATTGGTTATGATTTTCTAAGAATATGTGTCAAACTACCTCTACATATTTTAATATTAATTTAAAATTTTATTTTTTTTGGATTTAAATTTTTCACAAATAATTATATCATTGATTTATTATGACTCTAATGATATGATATTTATAATGGTTTTTATCATCTCACTTTTATTTCTGTGAGATATGTTTAATATTCACCACTTATTTTTGTTATGTGGTGTATATAAGTCTTGGTAATGTATTTATTGATTATTTCACATTATTTTACAAGATTTTACATATCCTTTTTATGGTCTGTCTTTTATGGGGTTTATAGATTCAATGTTACCAAATTGGTAAGGTATTTTTATCCCAATTTAGCTTCTTTGATATGTTTTTATGTTATACACCAATATTATTTTATAAGGTGTATATATTGGTCCTTTTAAATGTTATATAATGACTATTATTATTATAATTATATTATATGATTCATTTAATTTTATTCCATTTATAGGGTTATTGATTCAAATGTTTCAAAGTGGTGTGAGATGATTTGAAATGTTTAAAGATTATTTTACTTAAAAATGTTTTAATGATATTTTAATGGTATTTATATTCATGATATTCAAAAACCCATGTTGATAAATTTCCTACATAAGGGATATTTTCTATTAATACCATTCTCATTTTTTTAGATGGATTATGATTGTTTTAGTGATTTTGTTATGGAACCCATTTCTTTTACATGGGTTAATTATGTCTAAAAGAGATAATTTTGGAACCTACTTCATTTAAACATGTTAACCATGATTAAATTATATTATTGTGGAACATGATTCTTTTAAATGGTATAATCATGTTTTTTATTATATAATGGTTGTTTCTAATGAGTTGTAATTAAATTAATTCTCTTTGTTATTTTTTATTTATTCAATTCTTGGTCAATATAAATTATGGGTGTTCCCATATAGCACTAGGAAATAATGGAACTGCTTAACATGGGCTGGCCCATATATCACATGGATATCTTGTTATATCGTAACATGGGGTTTCCTAGATAGCATTGGGTGAGCTCGTTATAGCTCTCTAATGCATTGGGTAATGATAATGTTGGAAGTCAGCTGTATAGTTATTCCCATTTGTATGTGTTTTTTATGGGTTATATAAGGGTTCAATGAGATGATATTCCAAGATACCAAAATGTTTTCATTATTTATTCTATTATTATATAATGCTTATTAATGATACTGATTGATCACATATGGATTTTTATTATAGATTTTTTTGACTCTTACCTTTTATATTTTTTTATATTTGATGATCCTTGTTTTTATGGGTTTGAGTTCTTTTATGAATCCCTCATAAAATTAATTATGTCTCCATACACTATTTCCCTCTTATTTCCATCGATGAAATTCAATTATTAATGCTTATATATACCCTTACTGACCATCTGATCTTACCCTACTTATGTTTTATTTTCCATAATTCTTAAAGAATGGTGTTGAAAAAGTTGTGTCTAGAATAGATTTAATATGTATGGTGATGATGTATTAATGTTAAAAATAAATTTTGGGTTAAGTTGGAGAAATGCTATTTTAATGTTCGTTGAATTATTTATGTAGGATTTTTTTTCTAATTATCCAAAACTATAAACCTAAAAGTTCTTATATTATGTAAGTCATCCATTACTTCCTTTTGCTGTTTTATGTTTTAGATGAAAAATTTGGGCCACAATTATCATCATTAATGATAGAAATGTAAATTTATGGATTTAAACATATGATCTAGGAGTGTGGGTTTTGGGATGTTATAGTTGGTATCATGGGTCAGTTTATATAAGTTTTGAGATTATGATGTTTTAATTTGATTTTATATTAAGAGTTATGGATACTTTTATAGGTCTATAATCACAATGATGATCATATGTTCAAATTATTAAACACCCCATTGAGGTTTTATGTGATTAAATATTAAAGTGATTTTTGGAGATTTTTTATTAGGATGTGGTGTTTCTAAACCCTATGCTCAAAATGCAGTGTTTTTAAAGAGGAATTATTTTTCATGTTTAAATGAAAAAATTACAGTTCGTATTCATGGTGACAACTCATCAAATCCGACTAGGCAGTGGGGCATGCACCCTTTACTAAAGGATGATATGGGTTTCATACATACCACTGAACTACAGAATTTCATGGTTATACAAAATTCATACATGTTCAGATTATGTTTATTTCAAATTAGAATGTGATTTTATTTTTGGAATAATGTTTTTATATCTTGGAAGAATATATGATCAAATCCTTCTATTATTTGGGTTTCAATATTAGTCATGAAATGTTTGAAGAAATTTACGTATATTTACTTATTGAATATTAATTTTTGATCATTGTGTATTACTATTGAATTTTGAATATTAGTATATCATTTAATGGTTTACTAGTTTTTTGTAATTATATTACCATGTGCTAACCATTTTTGTTTTGGTTAATGTTTAATGGAAGATGGAATAACTTGACTATGAATTTTAAGGTTATGTGGTCTTTAAAAGTTTATTTTAGTGCTTCATAATTAAAATATTCATCTTGATTAAGCATATCCTAGAAAAAAAATGATATTTTCATTGAAATTGATTTATGTATTAAATTATACTGTTCAAGTAAGTATATTCCCTTTTTCATTTTTTCTTGGTCTAGATGATACAGAAATTTATCAAATCTAGTAAAAATTTTAAAACAAAATTATTGTCATAGTACCTTTAATTCCGAGGAACCAATAGTCATTTTGATTATCCTAGATTTATTATTTTTATGCCCTTCAAATTAAATTAATCATTAACTTGTTTATTAGGAATGACCTCAATCACTCTCTATGAATATTTATGTTATTCCTCCATTCCCACCAATGTTCACCCTATGTGGAATCCTTGTTATGTGTTACTTCTAGTGACCTTTTTGTTTCTCTCATTCCCTTTTAAGAGGATAATTCATTCACCATATTTAGGATTTTGTTTTCACCAATGTAATTCTAAAAATTTCAATCCTTTGATAACCAAGATGAATATTGAGGTGAAATTTATTTTAAGGGGGGTAGGATGTAATATCTTGAGATTTTAAGAAATATATTATTTAAAATTTATTTAAATTATTTAATATCTTATGTTATATTCAATGAAAATTTTAACTTGTATTTTACAAAAAACCATGTTTTTCTGTTGTTTCACATAACATTGAGTTTCATTAATAACATAGATTACATGCAAGAGTGAGTATTATACAGAAAAAATATACTATTAATATTATTTTTTTAACATAATATTTTTCACCAAGGAATTGGAATAGAATGAATCAATATTGTCAATATATTATCAATATATCATTCAAAAATGTTTATATAATTAATACTTTGGTGAATAATTAATTATAAATGAAAATAAAAACCATTGGAATATAAAGGATGTATTTCTATTAAAAACTATTTTTATGCTCATAAAGGAATTTTATCATCATAAATCAAATTAATCACTATTATGGAATGAGAATAATAAAAATATTATTATTAACATTAAATTTAATGTTTTTAAATTCATCCAATATGTTTTATAGGAATAATGTAAGAACCAATCTAATTTAAGCATTAAAAGGGCATATTTTTCTAAAAGGCAGCTTCACAACCTTTTAATGGTAGAATTGTTTTCAAAATAAATTTTGAAAATTTTATTATATTTTTTTGAATAAATAAACTTAATTTTATAAATAATAGTAACAAAATTTACTCTAGGTGAATTTTGGTTATTTTTGAGACAGTTTATATTTTGATGAATAGTGAATGACACTGAATTTTAATACAAACATGCTTTTTTATCTAAATAATTTAATTTGATAAATTATATTTTCAATAGTTTTAAATTTATAATTAGATAAATTTAATACAATTAAAACCAATTTATCTCATTTTATTCAATTTCACAATAAATTTAGATATAAATATTTAGGAATCTTTTGAACATATTCACTTGAAAACCCAACTTTGTGATCATGTCTGTAGGATTAATTTTAAATTAATTTCATCTATATATGTTTTTTGAATTTGGAAAATTGGATTCCTTATTTCGAATAATAATAATTTATAATGTCAAATAAGGTAAAATTAAATTTTTTACAAAAATTATTAATGAAAGTAATTGAAATAAATTACAATGATTAAGGTAAACAATTGTTTACTTAGTGGTTAAATTTTAATAGTATTAATCAAAATGACCTGGACACATGTAAAAAACTAATTTTATAGAAATAATTATACCATGAACCCTCTTTCATATAATTTGTATCATTATTTTTGACACATGATATAATCGATACCTCTCAATAGTGTTTAGCCTTTTATATTTACAAGAATGTCACTCCCCCCCCACTATAAAACGGAACTCACCCTCCCCACATATTTATAGCTCTCAAGCTCATTTTTGCATCCAAAAAATTAAAAAATAATCTCCCAACATCAAAAATATAATCATATAAGCCTCACATTTTTCTTAAATCTATCCAAAGAAGTCCTTTTCTGTAAACTAAAAGGAGTTACCTGAAAAAGAGGTATCAATATGAAATGATCATTTATGTTTTATTTATTTATCAAACCACATAAATTATTCTTATTCCATGATTATATAATTACCATAGTATCCAAAACATACTAATATGTTGTTATGTTAAGGTATTTACCTACACCAACATACACATCCATAAAATGGGTATGAAATCAATGTTCGTGTGCACGGTGAACTACCGCCACACGAAACGATGTCATTTATTTCACCTTTACCACCGATTATGATTAGGAATTATTATAGAAATCATGTTTTTAGGATATATATGATATTTATAATTTATTAATAGTTTTTTAATTATTGTATAACATATACCTTCTTGCTTTCCATTTTGTGGGAATACCGTAACATCATTTGTGAACGTATGGCCTACCACCTCCTCAAAGAGATGTGATGCATTCACCCTTTACATGGAATTCATTAAGGATGTATTTAATAAAAATATATGGTATAAATGAAATATTTATAATATTAATTACATAATTATCTATCTACACTGTAAAAAACCAGAGAATTCCATATAAATAATTATTTAAATTATTTGGGATTATTACGAGCCTGTGAAAATTTATGGCAGTTGATTCCAAGGCCCGATGTGCTCAGAACAGAATTTTGAACATTTTAAATTTACGTTTAGTAAACATGTCGGCATCATTTTATATATTTTGAACTAGTTCTCAGATTAAAAATATAAGGGCACCGTTGAATCCATATCGCCATGATTCGCTTAAGGGAGGCTTAACTTTGACCGTAGTATGTCGGGTTAAAATATAGTTTTATAGACTTTATGAAAGAATAATAAAATATTATAAAAATATTATTTTATTTTTCTACCATCTGTTGAGTGGAGGTGGTGGGACCGTTAGTTTGTCAAGCCAATTAAAGTCTTGGCTCTTCTATTTTGTAACCACACCATTGAGAGTTAAGAGGTTCATTAATTAAAAATCATTAATGAACCTCATTAATTCTTACAATGCATTAATCTTCCTTCCCCTCTATTTAAATGATGTATGGGATTGGGATTTTGAAATGGAAGAGAAGAACCTCTTAAAAAGTATTACGGCGTCTTCTACCAAGAAAGAAAAGTGGATTGGACAAAAACATATTATGAATCAATCAGGAAAAAATATACACTGACAGCTTCAGCAAATGTGGATTCTTCTTCCGCAACCACGACATCTCCTCCGAGTCCTATGTAGGGGTTGTTATTAAATTCAAGAAATTTGTCAATTCATTTCCTCATTCTTGAAAAGCATGATGAATGTGGATCAACCAAACTGGGTTGATCTACGATTCATATGAAATTGTGGGGGGTTGTTGCAAGAGTTTTGAACGGATTTAAATTTGTCATTGTGATAAATTGTTTATTACCCGCTTGATATGATGCAAATTTTGAGGGTGTGGGCCAAATGAAAAAGGCATGGACCCTTTGCCGCTTCAGTTTTTATCACTTTATTTGGTGGTGTATTCTGAACCCAAAGAAATCCTGAATCTGGGAGCCACATAGTCAAGACAACAACTTGAGAGGTTCGTAGGCACATTCATAAGGGAAAAAAGTCCACTATTTCTCACCCTTTGGCCCTCAAAAGCCCCACCAGCATGGAACCGGTGCGGTGGCACCAACGACTGGCTCTGGCGGTGGAGGAGAGGCAAAGCTCAGAGGCACCACAGTGGATAGTGGGGAGACCAGCGTCGGCTGACTTTGTTGGCAGTAAGGCAGCACACCGTCGCATGCCACAGATGGAGGTCACAACTTTGAAGCCGTGAAAGAGGGGAAACCGCACCCCGAAGATCCCACAGATATCTAGGAAGTGCCACATGGCACCGCCGGTTGATGAACCCAAATGGCATTGCCGTTTTGGAAGGTGGCTGGCCACCCGACTGGTAGATTGTAGCAGCCACTGGGTCGGGTCACCCGACGGGCCACACCCATTCTAGGTAGTCTGGGCTGGTCCGCAGTCCAGTGGGCTGCACTGGCAGCCCAGCCTCCTCAGGCCAACCTAGCTGGTTTGGGTAGGGCTAATTCAGACCTAGGTCGGACCTAGACCAGGTCTGGGCGAAACAGACTTAGAATTCTTTTCGACTCAGATACGCTTAAAAGTCTGTATCTCAAAAACCGGACATTCATTTGAAACCCATCTATGGAATTATAATCCTTGGAACGAGAAGGTCCTTTTGAGATACTCCACCTGAGTTTTGAAAAAAGTTAGTGTACATTCAGGTTAGATCAAACCTAAATCTAACCGAGCCCTCGGGACTAAAAATCATATAAATCACAGACTGTGCATCTGATTTATGTGCCGTCCATCGCGTTAGGACCCTTAAGGCATGTCGGTCCATTGGTCTACATCATTTTAGATCTTATTAGTATTTGATGCACAAATTATATCATGAGGAGCAGAGAATACAAAACTCAAGCGTACCGGGTTCAAAGAATCCTAGGGCTGGATATTAATTGAACAACGACCCTGTGTGGATCAGAATCATATAGACACTATGTGGATCAGAATCATGGCGACCCTATGTGGATCAGTATTCTAGAAACCCTGGGTGGATCTGCAGTGTGTGACCAAATGAGGACCAGCTATAGAGTGTCCCATCATGGATTAGTTAAATATGACCCTGTGTGGATTGACAGTAGAACAAATTCTTCATGGTTAAATTTTGAAAACATCCTAATGAAATAAAATTATGTAGATTAAGACTAAACATATTTATTCCTGATCTATGAGTTGTATACCTGGTTTGAGCTGAGTATTTTTCTTTTTATTTGAGATTGATATCAAGCTTTTTCGATTTTCCTTTGTGTAATTCTAAGGGCCCTTCAAGGGTCTTGGGGTCCCAACTAGATTTTTTTATACTCACCCATGCACGGGCTTTTCCCGTCCCTTGTTGCATCTTGTTCAGATGACGATCATCTTTCCATAGACTTAGGGAGCCAGAACTAGGTGGTACATGGAGGTGACTGGTTGACGTGGAGAGCTGCGAAGATGAGTTGTACCTACCCTTCAGGTAGGATCATTGGTGAATGATCTTACAAGTTGTTGTCAGTTGTAGTTATATCTTTTCATTTGGGCTTCTATTCTGGACCCTTTACTTTTATTACGCACTTTACTACTGCATTTTTACTATATGGATTGCATCATGTTGTGTTCTTGATCTATGTGTTTTCATGATTAATGTAAATTCATTCCCACATTTAGGGATATGACTTTCCAGTGCTAGTCCTCAACCCTTGGCCTATAGAAGGCAGGATTTGGGAAGTCACAGATAGGCCTTAGGGGATGGGTTGTGATAATGTGGTATCAGAGGAGTTGGTTCTACCGCTGTCCTAGGACTCTGATATTTCCAATTGAGCAATATTTTTATGTTTTTGGAGTGTGGTTTTTAGTTCGGGGAGTCCAATTTTGGTGTGGAGGCCGACATATTCATACACTATTATCCCGAATTCTTATTTCTGATTGAGTTCACGAAAACACTTATTGCATGTGTTTTGTAAAAGTTTTTACTTTTTATCACTTTTGATTCAACTCACTAGGATTAACTTTGTTTGACCATGGCACCCTTGTTTCTTTCAGGATTCCTCCATATAGACATACAGCGAGGAACCCATAGATTGTTCACGATGACGGCCCACCAAGTGATGAGGCTTCGGTGCAGGGCCCTTTTATAATGATAGAAGAGAGCAAGTAAACATAGACAAGCTCAACATCAGGTAGCTGAGTCCTATGACCACTATGCTATATAGATGATTCGAGGTACGATATGTGTCTACTCCACCCTAGATAAAGTACATAGAAACACATGTTCTAGTCCCTCTTTCATTTCCATGGATCTCGTTCAAAGCATGGAGATTCCAGTAGATCCATTGGCGCAATACTTATGATTATATACTCCTATATGAGAGGATTCGATGATTAAAAACTGGTACTGGTAGTGTGAGCTTACTCTAGGAGGCCAGATCTTTTACTGGGATCTCATAGTAGTAGCATCGAGGCCTTACGATTTCATCTTGTGTATGGACTGGTTATCCATAATCCATGCTCAGATTGAATTTCTTAGGGTAAAAGTGTGGTGTTTCCATGAGGATGGTATTAGGGTTTCCATTACCAGTGAGAAGAGAACCTTTGCAGCACAAGATGGACTTAATTGGAGGAGGGTTCATCCAATCAATCATTAGTTAGCTAGCCTTACCCTTTGATTAGTTGATGTGAGGAGTCCAAGTTAGTCTGTAGTGGTTGACCAGTATGCTGATGTCTTTCTGATTGCTCTTCTGGGACTACCTCCTCGTAGAAAGGTAGAATTATACATCGACCTATACCCGGGGACTGCACTGATATCTACACCAGCAAATCAGATGGATCCCATGGCGCTTCATGAGTTGTGGATATAGTTGGAGGACTTGTAGAGGAAGGGTTTCATGAGGACTAGTGTTTCTCCATGGCCATCCCCGATTTTGTTCACCATGAAGGAAGATGGGAGTCTGAGGCATTGATTAGACTATTGGTGCATGAATTAGGTGACTTTGAAGAACAAGTATCCACAATTGAGGTTTGATTATATCTTTGACCAACTGAAGGGATCTCAATAGTTTTCAAAGGTAAACCTCATATCTGGCTCTCATCATCTTAGAGTACGAGATGGGGACGTACTAAAGAAGTCCTTCAGATGATAGTATGGCTATTATGAGTTCTTGGTAATTCCCTTCACAATGACCAATGCTCTGGAAGTGTTCATGGGGATCATGAATAGGATCTTCCATCCTTACCTCGATCACTTCGTGGTGGTCTTAATTGAAGACATCTTGATATACTCAGCATCGGATGAGGAGCACGCCGCACACCAACATATAGTTCTGGATACACTCCGAGAGCACCAACATTATGGAAATCTCTTAAAGTTCCAGTTAGGGATATGGGTAGTCCACTACTTAGAGAAAGTTATCTCAGAAGATAGAGTTTCAGTGGATCCAGTGATTATAGAGTTAGTGCTTGTTTGGGAGCCACCCACGAGTGTTACCGAGGTGCATAGTATCCTAGTATCGGTTGGGTACTATCAGAGATTCGTAACTTACGTTTCTAGAGTTGCGCCACCGTTGAAAACATTGAAAAAGAAGGGAAATACCTTTGTCTGGATGAAGAGATGCCATCATTGTTTTCATGAGGTGAGGCAGAGAATGACGAGTGACCCCATCCTAAGGCTACAAAAGAGGTTGTTGGGTATGAAGCTTACTGTGATGCATTAGGGACCAGACTAGGTTGTGACCTAATACAGAAGAAAGTGGTGATACCTTATGCCTCATGGAAGTTAATACAGTATGAGAATAACTACACAACTCATGACCTGGAGTTAGCAGTAGTGGTCTTTGCGCTGATGATGTCGCAGCACTACTTGATGAACGAATGTTTTATAGTCTTCTCTGATCACAAGAGTCTCAGGTATATCTTCTCACAGATGGTTCTATTCTTGAGATAGCGATGATGGATATAATTCCTCTAGGAATACGACTATGGTTAGTATGCACTCTTAGAGAGGTGAATGTAGTAGCAGACACACTCATTGGGAGGTATGGTCAATATTTCGTAAGTGAGGTGACAGAGCAGCTAGCTGTGTTGCTGTTATCTTTTGTGGATAGTGATGGATGAGCTTACATCTATTCTATGATAGTTAATCCCCTACTCTTTCAGTGAGTTTGGGAGTCACATCTTTGGAACATTGACTGTGAGGCAGGACATGCTCAGATATCCTTAGGATAGGCTCAAAATGGATTTTTTCAATGTGGGGAGCACATCATCTGCTTCAGAGGATGCACCATGGTACTAGTGACCACTATAACAAAACTGGGTTTGCGCAGTGACGCCCATTATCAACACTTTTTCCTAGCACTGATAAAATTGTATATTTTAAAAAAATTATAAAAAATAATAACACAAGTATTGTTTGGGTATTACATTTATGATACCATAAAGTCAAAATCAATTATACCAATTATTGTTAATTTATATATATATATTTAAAATATCATTAGTTTTTCTAAAATGACAATAATTTTTTAAAAAAACTTTTTAATTTATTAGAAATTTGATGCATATTGTATTTGTAAATAAATTTTAAATTTTCATTTACTTTAATTAATTATTATTAGTCCATTAATGAGTTTTTTAAATAACGATAATATTAAAAAATTATTTGCGTTCTTTTTTGACATTGGTATTTTATATTTATAAATAAAAAATAAATATTTGAAATTATAATTTGAAAATTAAAAGGGTTATGTTAGATAAATAAGTAGTTAAAAATAATACTGTAGATTTATGGTTGTGAATTTAAAAAATAAATGTATAAAAGTTTGAGTTAGAGTTTTATAAAATATAAACAGGTTAAGGTGTTTACATCAAAAACAATTTGGGTAACCAACTCATTGTCATATTTATTTGTAATTCAATCATTTATAATAGTGTTTGGCCAATGATAGTGGCCATGTTGGGTGTCTTCATGGTATCTAATTTTAGTATCTCTGGATTCATGCCAATATGTGTTATATATTTATTTTTAGGTTTTTAATTTGTGATCTATGTTCCATCCCATCACAACAAAAATCTAATAGAATCTCATTAACCGATTAAAGTACAATTTCGACGATGAAATTACCATCTCATGTTGGTCATGCATTGTCCCATTACAAGACAAGGTCTCTATCATGATTGGATTTCAATTTTGAATCATTTTTAAAATAAAAATCTTGAGTTAGTTTTTTTCTTTTGCTTTTTACATTATAATATTTAAAACTAATTTTTGTATTGATTTAAATTTTTCAACATCTATTTATCTTTTAAAATTATTTTTGAAGGTAATTTACAAGTTAATTAAACTAATATTTTTTTCTCATTTCAAAAATTTCTTATGATTAAAATACATGATTATAAATTCACTGAAGTGGTGTGGGGTTTTTTAAAAGATATTGGAAATCATATTTAATTAAATTTTAATATTTTTTTGATTTAAAATAATAATTTCAAGTGTTATTTGAAAATTTTAAATACAGAAATCTTTTTTGGGGGGATTTGTATTTAAAATTTCATTTTCATAAATATTTTGATGCTTCAGGCATGAAACATGTTAATTGAAATTGTGTGTGTGAATTTTACATTAATTGAATGATTTAATGTGTTGACATGATTTAATTGTCAATTCCATGTTTTAAATGCTGGATTTTGTTTTGTGTGTTTTGAGTTGTTGATTCGTGTAGCCGGTGATGATTCTTCAGTGTGCACATATGTTTGTGTCTGCATGTGTATGTTGTATATATGTATTTATTTATTTATAAACATAGATAAAAAATATTTTATAAATGTATTCAAAACTGATCTTATAAATATATATTACAATATGATTAAAGATATTAATATATAAATATAACAATATAAAAATTAATATACCAATATATATATATTTTTATTAATATAACTTGATATTTATATATTAATATAACTATATATAACTATAAATATATTAATATAACTAAATATAACTAAATATATGATAATATATATATATATATATATATATATATTAATAACATAAGAGTAAATATAACTACATATATATAAATAAAAAATATATTAATAAATGAAGGGAAAAAATATGATGGTTGGTAATGGCATATGTAATGCCCCGAACTCAGTTACCCAGAGTTGGTGCATTATTTTAATACATTGGCATGATTACAAGGAATCAGGTCCCGAAGGACCGATCCGTTTAGCAGTCTTGGAAAAATAGATCACATACATGAATATTACATTCGCACATTAAGACGTACAAAACAACATTAATAATCTTTATGAACACAATTAGTCCCTTGGCTTAACCCTGTATATCAATCACATTACACTTCTTGGAATCCTGGGAAAAATAAAACATAGAAAGGGGTGAGCTCAAATTCTCAGTAAGGGTAAGCAATACAACAGAAACTTTCAAAAATAAGCACAAACATTTTAGGCAATGTATAACTAAAACAAAAGCCTTTTAAACGTGAACTTCAGCATAATATGCAAAAGATAAAATGAAATAATTCCATTTACTTATTCACATGGATATTCTACTAGTCGAATGTTCACATGCAATATCAATAACAACTTTCATAATGATGGAATGGATATAGCTAGACTATCATAACCACATAGACAAGGCCTCGTTCCATGACTACAAACAATATTTTGTCAAGGACTTGTGCCAAGACACTAGTTTGTCTCATGAGACCTACCGATGCATCGAGGAGCTATATTAGGCTCCACCCGTCACATATTAAGTCCAACGCATTCCCATATGAAAAGGATTAAACATAACATAAACATTTTTATTAAAACTAGCATAAAAAATGTCAATACTTTCTCCATAAACCATGAATGGTATAAAAATAACACATCCACAGTTAAACATATCACAAAACCTTAAATAGAATTTTTTTACAATAAATCAACTTCAAATGAGCTTGAAATCCATCAAATGATGAGTATTGATTTTGGAGAGAAATATCCTTTTTGTAAAATTATTTATAAGTCACACATTTATAAAGGATGTAATTTTAGAAGTGATTTTTGAAAAAAAGTGTCCCAACCACTTTGAAACATTTGAAAAGAATTAGCATTTAAAAACATTCATGTCCATATAAATAAATCCTTAAAATCATTTTGAAAACATTGACATTAATTGAATGATTTAGAAAGATAAATCTTTAAAACATTTGAAATTTTGATCTTGATAAAGAGTACCTTTCAAAATCCTTAAAATCTTCATTTTGAAATCATTTTTATGAAAAATGGACATGGATGATAAAAATTTCCCAGTAAATACTTACACATAAACAATCTCGGATACTGATGAGATTGAGGAATTAACCCTTACCAATTTGGTAACTTACGAAACATACAACCCATGAAAGAGGTATCATAAAATGAATATGTAAATAAAAAAATTAAAGTGTATTACACAAATAATACAATTATGGGCAGTACATACACCAAAAAAAAGGTAATAGTGGCAATATGGCATCAATCTCACGGGAATAAGGAGTGAGATAAAAACCCCTTACCTTGCAATTTCTTTTAGTCGAGGGTATGTTTAACCTCCTGTACGAAGATCGTAGTATGTTATTAAATTATAACAGAACCATATTAATATTTATGATATCATAAATGATTCATTAATGACATTATATTACCCATTTAATCATAATTTCCATGTTAAGTTAACATTTCGGGTAATAATCACTTTCTTTATCGTACATGTTTTAACTTGTCACACTTGGTTGTATCACATAGATCATGATTTAAATACTTCCATAATATAAAACAAGATAAATAAATCATATATATTTAGAATGTAAATATGTATAATAGACATATATATGAAATGGAAAACACCGTTTATGGAGACGGTAGTCCGTACGTACGCATAAATGCTGTTTCTTTTTCAATATAGTATTGAACAGAAGTATGTGAATAAGATATATGTAAGTATATAAATTCTTATATATATATATATATCTCCAGTAAAATTATTATGTCATATATTACATACTTATTAGTAATATATATATTTCTAATCATCGATGAATGGTGAACTTGGAAATGAATCTCATCGCGTCGTGGAGATGGTAATCCGTACATAAGCACGAGCGAAAATATCATTATTTTGATATTAAAATAATATATAATTGGATGTTATATCATATATATAGAATCATTATCATGTTATATTTATTATTTACATGAATTAAAAATCATTATTATACCCATCTAAATAATAATATATTGAATAACAATTACACGACGTCGTGGAGACGGTAAGTCGTACGTACGCACGTTGGTGACATGTCAGTCAAAGGATGGATAGAATACTGAATATGGTTGTACCATATTTATAATAATATTACAGTATATAGGAGATACTATATTAATTATTTTAGAATGGTAATAACAAATAAAGAAGAAGTGGAAGATGAAAGGAACTTGAAAAAGGGTGGTGAAATCATTACCTCTTCTTCGGGTTCTTCTTTTTGATATGATCAAATGGGCTCCATAGGATGGCTTTCTGACTAAATGAAGGCCTCTAAAATGAACTGAGGGATGTTGAGAGAGTATTTGGGTAGGGATTGTCTGAACCAAAAGGCTTTAAATGTGTTAATTAGTGAGAAGGGGGAGTGCCCTTTTATAAGAGGGGTGAGGGGCACCTTTGGAAAAGCTATAAATAATATTTTATAATAAATTCATATTAGGTTTATAATGGCTCAAAAGTGTATTATTTAAAGGTTAAGGTTGGTATAGGACTCAAACCACTAAAATTATAGGATTTAGATAGGTTTGGGTTACTATAATAACCATATCATTAAGTATTAACTCTTAGTTAATTAGTTTGACACTTACCATGTCACTTTGTATTTTTATATTATATAGTTAATAAACATACTATATACATCAAAGAGACCCCAAAGTGGTCTATTAATGATACACATATCATTACATAAGTCTCTTGGATGAAAATTATATTTTTTGGAATTTAATATCAATTAATAATATAATATTTATTTTAAAAACTCTTTGATGTCAATTTTGACATTATTCAAAAATTGATTTTTATAAAAATCATAACGAAATGATTGCTTCGAAATAAGTTAATTACATCAATCCTATGTGTCATATTATCCTATAAAATTAGTTTAATTCATAAAATGTCTCAAATTATATTTATTTGGGTATTTATAATATTAATTATTTGAATTTTTCATTATTATTGTAAATACTACATCACCATTGTGTCATAAATAAATTAAATTATTTAATGTATAAAAATTATAAATAAAATATAATTATTTAGGAAATATTTTTTCATTTGTAATGAATATTTATAGTCGAAAATCTAACATATATAACCCTATGTAAATTTTTTTTTTCTAAAAGATATACACTTTTGTCATTTTTGTATTCATTTTAACTTAATTAAAATAAAGTGTCTCTATCACTTACAAGTGGCACCATGAGGACCCAAAATCGACCCAAAGATGCCCATGGTCGGAAATGAATCAACCAATAAGGTTAGGACACGTTTTTGAGTAATTTATTATTATTATAATTTTATTTTTTAACCCATATTTACCTGATTTACCTTTTAACCATGGTAAATAAAATATTTACCGAAATAATTATTCAAAGTGTCTAAAAATGAAAGTTACCTATTTAAAAAATTTGAACATCCTGATTCCAAATATGGAATCAATTTTTCCAAATTCAAAACAATGAAGTGTCAGAAATTAATTTAAAATTAATTCTCATTGTTAAAATAAAAAGCGTGTTTTTAAGAGATAATAACTATCAAAAGATTGACACCCGTTTATATCCGGTTTAATTGTGAAGTTTTTTCCACTGAACAACATTGTATTAAATGGTAAAAATATATTATAAATATACTTTAAAACCACTGAAATTAATAATTTATCACTACTAATTATTTTGATTAAAAATGTTGTTTTTAATTAATAATTAGTAATTTTCACTATTCATCAAAATATAAAAGTTATCCGAAAAGTACCAAAATTTTACCCTAGGCTAAATTCGAAATTCAGAATCCAAAAATGAAGTCCATATTGAGAGATAAAATTTATAAAATTTCAAAAATTAGGTATTACTATTCAAAATGGCTAGTTTGATTAGTTTTGGTGTGTGCTAGAACTCGAAATTGCATACAACACACGCAAATGTATTATTCAAAAGAAAGCGTACCGTGGAAGCATGGGATGTTTCATTGTAAATTTTTGATGTCCCCATTTAGTCAAATTGAATATATAAATGTTCAAAATATTATATTTAAAAAGGGTTCACTATTAAAAGTTGGTAAAAGTGCAATACTGAAAATGAATTTGTTCTAACATTATGTCTAAGAAACTCATAATATGGATTCTAAAATTATAAGGATTATATAAAGTTTAAAATGTAGTTAATACAATTCATAACCTCTTTTGAACGGATTGTTTGGTAAGTCATGGTGTGCTTGAACTCGGTGTTGCATGTAGTGCAAGTTATTGAATTATTTTGAAAAAATAACACACCATGAAATCTTGGGGTGTTACATTCTCCCCTCCTTCAACAAATTTCGTCCTTGCATTTTGAAATTGTTCTTCGAAAATAAAAGTTTGAAAATAGAAAATATCTTTGTGGGAAAACCCACATCAGAAATTTGGTTAATAAATTGTAGTCTTAATAAAAGGAAAATAGAAATGAAAGGGTCACCACCAAATTATGATCTCTATTCGGAGAACATTGGTGGAAATTATATCCATATAATTAGAGGAAAGATGAAAATATTTATAGGTAGTGATTGAGGTCATCAATCACAAACAAGTGTAAAATTGAGGGCCTTAAATTTATCAATCTATGATGATTTAAAATACCATCTATTCAACAAAACAATGGTATTAGGATAATACATTTTTTTTGTTTTATGATCCCTTCACTAAAGTATAAGAATTAATTTCTTCATTGAATAAGAGAAGAATAAAAATATATACTTGACAAGTAGAGTCTCATCATTTAACTAAGTTCTACCAAAAACTCATCTTTCACTATAAAGGATAATAGAACTTAAAAAAATATTCTATTTATCCTATTTGTTTGGGGTTAAAAAATGAATTTATAATTCATCTACTAGACCTTCTTAAAATAAACTACATTATTTAATCCAGGACATATCGTGGGCCAATGGTAGGTTATACACCCTTGTCGCCCTTCAGTTGCGGGTTCAAGTCTCGCGGCCTTGCCGGTCGCGACGGGTTGCCGCCCGACCTCCGGGTTGTCCTTTTATGGCAATCCAAAATTAATCTCAAACTAGAATTATCCAAAATAATTCTGTCTAGACTCACATTCCAAAATTTATAAGGAAGGTACACATAATGTAGATCCTTTTTACCCCATAACAGCATATGAATACCTTCATCATGTATTCTTTTAAAACACTGAAACAACCTGAATTACCATAATACTTATTGATTACATTCATGCTCCCTTATTCCATATAGAATGTTGGATATACATCATCCATCAAAAAAATTTGTAAACTCCAACAATTATGGAATATACAAATCGGTAATCGGTTTCACAGTAGTCAAGAATATCCAAAATAACATACCCAAATAATCCATATCTTATTCCAAAATAAGTACCTCAATATTAGGACCGTATTAAGGTTTATCATTCCTTCAACCATGTAATTTCCAAAAAGTTTAACTTGTTATAGAGTCACTTTTCTTACTACCATAAAATCTCAAATCCTCAATGAAATAGTACTGCAGTACAATCCTTATATACTCTATAATTATTATAATAAGTACATTGCTGATAAAAAACTCAAATGACATAATCAACATAAGAACTCTAATCATTCCTCTTCATCTTTGATAGTAACATAACTTGATTGTTATCCAATAACATCATTTGCGGCATAGTCTGATGATAGGTTCGCGTAGTGTCCAAACTCATTTGAAATGAAGCATTGTACATTTGAAACCATTTTCTTGCCCTTACAGTCACGTACTTAGTGCCCTTATCCTACACACTTATAACAAACTCCCAATCCTTTCAGGCAAGTTCTAGGGTGTTTCTTCCCACAGTTATCACATATAGGGAAATTCTTCTTTTCCCTATTCCCTTTATCCATCTTTCTCTCTTCCATCATTTTCTTCTCTTTCTTCCCTTCAAAGCCATAGGACTCGGTACACTCTTTATTTATCTTATCCACACATGATATTATTTCTTCATATGATGATAATACGTGGGAGACTATTTCCCTTCTAAATGATGGCTTAATACCATGAAATATACGATCCTTTTACTCATTGGATCATACGTATTGCTGGAGTTCACATTCCTTCTACTGGGCACCATTTCTATACAATAGCATAAACTAGGTCAGTTTATGAATTGCAATGAATAATTCCAAACTTGTAAAATACCTAACGCAAATTGAACAGTTTATGGATATAATCCATAATCATAAAAATGTTTTCTTTGAGTAAGTATATACTCATTAGCCCTTCATAATGGTTTGTAAAGAAAATGATAATTATCCTAAGCATATCCTCCCATGAGTGTTGTAACCAAGAGTGTAGTAAGGCCCATTGTCATGCACCCATTGCCGTTCGAGTCTAGCTCGAAGCGGTGTTTTCAGGTTTTACCCCTAGGTACATATGTGCCAGAGCCGCCTCTATCTGCTCGTATCCAGACAGGGATGTATTGCTCAGAAAACTCAAAAAATCTCTATAATACCAAAATTCTATGATGTTCTTCTACACTAATCCTCAAAGTCTATATTAGGGCTAGGTGCTCTAATCAGGGTTTATCTAAATCTAGTTTCTAATGTTATTGCTAAACTTCCTCTGATACCAACTGTAATGCCCCGACCCCAGTTACCCAGAGTCGGTGTGTTATTTTAATACATTTGCATGATTACAAGGAATCAAGTCCCGAAGGACTGATCAGTTTTGCAGTCTTGGAAAAATAGATCACATACATGAATATTACATTTTCACTTTAAGACGTACAAAAAAACATAAATAATCTTTATGAACGCAATTATTCCATTGCCTTACCCCTGCATATCAATCACATTACACTTCTTGGAATCTTGGGAAAAATTAAACATAGAAAGGGGTGAGCTCAAATGCTCAGTAAGGGTAAGCAATACAGAGGAAACTTTCAAAAATAAGCATAAACATTTAAGGAAATGTATAACTAAAACAAAAGCCTTTTAAACATGAACTTCAACATAATATGGAAAAGATAAAATGAAATAATTCCACTTACTTATTCACATGGATATTCTACTTGTTGAATAATCACATGAAATATCAATAACCACTTTCATAATGATGGAATACATAATGCTAGATTATCATAACCACATAGCCAAGGACCCATGCCATGACTACAAATAAGATTTTTTCAAGGCCTTATGCCAAGACACTAGTTTGTATTATGAGACCTATCGTTGCATCTAGGAGCAATAGCGGGCTCCACCCGTTACATATTAAGTCCAATGCATTCCCATATAAAAAGGTTTACACATAACATAAACATTCGTATTAAAACTAGAATACGAAATTTCAACACTTTCTCCATAAACCATGAATGGTATAAAAATAACACATCCACAATCAAACATATCACAAAACTATCAATATAAGTTTTGTATAATAAATCAACATCAAATGAGCTTAAAATCCATCAAATGATGAGTAATGATTTTGGAGAGAAATATCCTTTTCGTAAAATTATTTATAATTCAAAAATTTATAAAGGAAGTAATTTTAAAAAATATTTTTGAATCAAAGTGTCCCATAAAACATTGAAACTTTGGAAAAGAATTATCATTTCAAAACATTCATGTCCATATAAATAAATACTTAAAATCATTTTGAAAACATGGACATTAATTGAAATATTTAGAAAGATAAATCTTTGTAATATTTGAAATTTTGATCTTGATAAAGAGTAACTTTCAAAATCCTTAAAATCTTAATTTTGAAATCATTTTTATGAAAAATGGACATGGATGAAAAAAATGTCCCAGTAAATACTTACACATAAACAATCTCAGATAATGATGAGATTGAGGAATTAACCGTTACCAATTTGGTAACTTACGAAACATAGAACCCATGAAAGAGGTATCATACAATGAATATGTAAATACAGAAAAATTAAATTCTATTATAGAAAGAATACAATTATGGGCAGTACATACACCACAAAAAAGTTAATAGTGGCAATATGGCATGAATCTCACGGGAATAAGGAGTGAGATGAAAACCCCTTACCTTGCACTTTCCTTTAGTCGAGGGTACGTTTAACCTCATGTACGAAGATCGTAGCATGTTATTAAATTATAACAGAACCATATTAATATTTATGATATCATTAATGATTCATTTATGACATTATATTACCCATTTAATAATAATTTCAATGTTAATTTAACATTTCGGGTAATAAACACTTTCTTTATCGTACGTGTTTTAACTTTGCACTCTTGGTTGTATCACTTAGATCATGATTTAAATACTTCCAGAATATAAAACATGATAAATATATCATATATATTTAGAATATAAATATGTATAATATACATATATATGAAATGGAAAACACCGTTTATGGAGACGGTAGTCCATACGTACGCATAAACGTTGTTTCTGTTTTCATATAGTATTCAACGGTAGTAAGTGAATAAGATATATGTAAGTACATAAATCCTTATATATATATATATCCAGTAGCATTATTATTTCATATATTACATACTTATTAGTAATATATATTTTTATAATCATCGATGAATGGTGAACTTGGAAATGAATCTCATCGCGTCGTGGAGATGGTAATCCGTACGTATGTCCGAGCAAAAATATCATTCTTTTGATTTAAAAATAATATATAATTGGATGATATATAATATAAACAGAATCATTATCATTTTATATTTATTATTTACATGAATTACAAATCATTATTATACCAATCCAAATAATAATATATTGAATAACAATTACACCATGTCGTGGAGACGATAAGTCGTACGTACACACGTATGGTGACATGTCATTCAAAGGATGGATAGAATACTGAATATGGTTTTACCATTTTTATAATAATATTATAGTATATAGGAGATACTGGATTCATTATTTTAGAATGGTAATAACAAAAAAAATAATAAGTGGAAGAAGAAAGGAACATGAAAAAGGGTGGTGAAATCATTACCTCTTCTTCGGGTTCATCCTTTTGATTTGATCAAAAGGTCTCCATAGGATGACTTTATGAATAAAGGAAGGCCTCTAAGATGAAGTGAGGGAAGTTGAGAGAGTATTTGGTCAGGGGTTGTCCGATCCAAAATGCTTTGAATGTGTGAATTAGTGAGAAGGGGGAGTACCATTTTATAAGAGGGGTGAGGGGCACCTTTGGAAAAGCTAGAAATATTAATTTATAATAAATTCATATTCGGTTTCTAATGGCTCCAAAGTAGATTATTTAAAGGTTAAGGTGGGGATTGGTCGAAAACCACTCAACCAATAGGATTTAGAGAGGTTTGGGTTACTATATTATCCTTATCTTTAAGTATTAACTCTTAGTTAATTAGTTTGACACTTACCATGTCACTTTGTATTTTTATATTATATAGTTAATAAACATACTATATACATCCAAGAGACCCCCAAGTGGTCCATTAATGATACACCAATTATGACATAAGTCTCTTGGCCGAACCTTAGATTTTTATGAATTTAATATCAATTAATAATATAATATTTGTTTTAAAAACTCTATTATGTCAATTTTGACACTATTCAATAATTGATTTTTATAAAAATCATAACAGAATTATTACGTCGAACAAATTTAATTAAATCAATCCTAACATGTCATATTATCCTAGAAAATTAGTTTAATTCATAAAAAGTGTAACACCCCATGATTCCACGGTACGTTTCCCTTTGAATAATGCAATGACGTACATTGTACGCAACTTTGAGATTCTAACACACCACAACCAATCAAACTAGCCGTTATGAATAGTAATACCTACATTCTGAAATTATAAAAATTCTATCTCTCAAAATGGACTTCATTTTTGGATTCGGAATATCAAAATTATCCTAGGGTGAAATTTTGGTACTTTTCGGATAACTTTCATATTTTGATGAATAGTGAAAATTACTAGATTTTAATTAAAAACAACTTTTTAATCGAAATAATTAATATTGATAAATTATTAACATGAGTGGATTTAATGTATATTTAGAATATAGTTTTACCATTTAATTCAATTTTTTCACTGGAAATAATTTACAATTAAACCAGACCTAAACAAGTGCCAATCCTTTGATAGTTATTATCTCTTAAAAACATGCTTTTTGTTTTGACAGCGAGAATTAATTTTAAATTAATTTCTTCCACTTTTGTGTTTGGAATTTGGAAAAATGTATTCCATATTTGGAATCAGGATGTTAAAATTTTGTAAATAGGTAACTTTTATTTTAGACATTTTGAATAATTACTTTGGTAAATATTTTATTTACCATGGTTTAAGGGTAAATCCGGTAAATAAGGGTTAAAAAATAATATTATAATAATAGTAAATTACCAAAAAAACGTGTCCTAACCTTATTAGTTGATACATTTCCAACAGTTGTCATCTTTGGGTTGATTTTGGGACCCCATGGTGCCACTTATAAGTGATAGAGACACTTTATTTTAATTAAGTTAAAATGAATAAAAAATGACAAAAACATATATCTTTTAGAAAAACAATTTTTACATAGGGTAATATATGTTTGCGTTTCGACTATAAATATTCATTAGAAAGGGAAAAATATTTCATACATAATGGTTTTTTATTTATAAATTTTAGACATTAAATAATTTAATTTATTTATGACACAATGGTGATGCAGTAATTACCATAATAGTGAAAAATTAAAATGATTGATATTATAGATACCGAAATAAATATAATTTGAGATTTTTATTAATTACACTAATTTTCTAGGTTAATATGACATGTTAGGAATGAATTAATTAACTGTTTTCTAAGTAATAATTCTGTTATGATTTTTACAAAAATCAATTATTGAATAGTGTCAAAATTGACATATAAGAGTTTTTAAAACAAATATTATATTATTCAGTGATATTAAATTCCTAAAAATCTAAGGTTCGGACAAGAGACTTATATCATTATATTTGTATCATTAATTTACCACTTGGGGGGTCTATTGGATGTATATAGTATGTTTATTAACCATATAATATAAACATACAAAGAGACATTGTAAAAGTGAAACTAATTAACTAAGAGTTAATACTTAATGATAAAGTTAATATAATGACCCAAACCTATCTAAATTCTATTGGATGAGTGGTTTTATACCTATACCCACCTTAAACTATAAATAATCCACTTTTGAGCCATTATAAACAGAATATTAATTTATTATAAAATAATATTTTAAGCTTTTCCAATGGTGCCTCTCACCCCTCTTATAAAAGGGCACTCCCTCTTCTCATGACATCACACCTTCAAAGCCTTTTGGATCAGACAATACCTACCCAAATACTCTCTCAACTTCTCTAACTACATCCTATAGGCCTTATTTTGATCATAAAGTCATCCTAAGGATCCCTTTCGATCAAATCAAAATTAAGAACCCGAAGAAGAGGTAATGTTTTTACCACCCTTTTTCAAATACTTTTCTTCTTCAACTTCTTCTTTCTTTGTTATTATCATAATAAATTAATTAATCTAGTATCTCCTATATATTGTAATTTTATTATAAATATAGTACAACCATATTCAGTATTCTATCCATCCTTTGAAAGATATGTCATCATACGTGCGTACGTACGGCTTACCGTCTCCACGTCGTGGTGTAATTGTCATTCAATAAATTATTATTTGGATGGGTATAATAATGAGGTTTAATTCATGTAAATAATAAATATAACATGATAATTATTATATCTATATGATATACCATCCAATTATATATTATTTTAACATCAAAAGAATGATATTGTCGCTCGTGCGTACGTACGGACTACCTTCTCCATGAACGCGATGAGATTCATTCTCCATCGTATCCATTCAAGTATAATTATCATTTTATTATTTAAAAATAATGTTTAAGGACTTGATATCATTCTGGATATTAATAATATAAAACCTATCATTGAAAAACATGGCTTACGTAACAAAACATATAAATGAAAATGAGTAAGTTAACACCCTAAACAACGATAATACTAAGATATTATTTACAAATCAATGTTAAAAGAGCATATATGATATCATATTAATGTAAATGATTCTTTTATAATTCAATAACTATTATTTCACCATTATACAGGATATTAACCTACCTTTGACAAAGGAAAAAGTACAAAGTAAGAGGTTTCTTATCTAACTTTTAATTCCATGAGAGTTCCATTGTTCACCACTAATTTATTACATGTGGTGTGTGTAATACCCATGTTTGTATTCATTGTGTAATATACTTTAATTCATGTATATTTACATCATTATTGTATGATCCTTCTTTCATGGGTTTATGTGTTTTTATGTTACCAAATCAATAAGGGAATTTGAAATTTCAATTTCGACTCATTTGGCTTTACGCATACTTCATTGATTATTTTACTCCACGATTATGTGTAGAATCACAATTTATTTGATTATTTAATAAATTCCACTCCCCTTTCTGTGGATATAATTTTTATACACATAATCACTCCATTGATAAATCCTCAAGTCATCTGTATGAACTGGATAAGAGTAATTTTAACTCAATCTCCATGTGTTGAGTTAAATATCGAATTCATTGGTGTTGTTTTTACAAAAATATGTGTGAATGTAATCTGATTGATTTAAACTAAATATACAATAATATTGAGTGTATTTATATTTGTCACACATAATTATGTCTTTGATTTATCCTTAACCTAATGATATAGTCTTTATAAGAGAATTCATCTCAATTTACATTCCATTGAAACTTCTTTGTTGTTATACACCAAATAACTTTTATGTGGATTATATAATGTACTTTGACATAATATATCATGAATCTCTTTATTCCCATGATATTAAAAAATTTCGATTACCTCAATTATTTGTATTCACGTGACTCTCTTTTGGTTAAAAACTCTAACTAAAATACCATTTTTAAATGTTTTAAAGACTTATTCTTCTAAATCATTCTCATTAATGTCCATGTTTTAATAATGGTTTTAAGGATTTATTTATATGGTCATTAAAGTTTTAAAACCAAATTTCCTTTTACAAGTTTCAAGTTGGTATGTGACACTTTGATTCAAAAATATATTTTAAATGGATTCTTGACAGATAATGTGACTTTTAAATGTTTTCAAGAAAAAGAGGGATATTTCTATCAATAGTATTGATGATTATTTTCATCTATGTCAATATCCTTCATCATTCTCGATTGTGGTTAATTTGATACAATAAAATCTTCCATATTTTATCGAATGAGTTATGGTTGACTGTGGATGTGCAATGTTTATACATTCACGGTTTGTGGATAAAGTATTGACATTTCGTATGCTAGTTTTAATACAAATGTTTATATTTTGTTTCAAACTTTTCATATGAGGAATGCATTGGACTTAGTAAGTAATGAGTGGAGCCCTCTATAGCTCCTCAATGCATCGGTAGGTATCATGAGACAAAATAGTGTCTTGGCACAAGGCCTTGGCAAAATCTTATTTGTAGTCCTGGCACGAGGCCTTGGCTATGTGGTTATGATAGTCTGACATTATGCATTCCATCATTATGAAAGTGGTTATTGATATTGAATGTGATTGTTTATCTAGTAGAATATCCATGTGAATATGTAAATGGAATTATTTCATTTTATCTTTTCCATATTATACTGAAGTTCATGTTCAAAAGGCTTTTGTTTTAGTTATAAATTTCTTTAAGTATTTATGCTTATCTACAAAAGCTTCTAATATATTGTTATCCTTACTGAGCATCTCAGCTCACCCCTTTCAAGGATTTATCTTTTCCTAGGTTGTGAAGAAGTAATTTATGAATGACCTGTAGGGATAGTATGAGGGGATATGAAGACAAGATGTTGTTGTAGTTTTTCTACCTTATGATTTAATGTAAGTCTTATCAATATATCTAGTGTTTCCAAGACTACTAAACTAATCATTCTTTCCAGAATTGATCCTTTGTGATCATGCCAATGTTATGTAATAATGCACCAACTCTGGGTATCTAGGGTCAGGGAGTTACAGTTGGTATCAGAGGAAGTTTAGTACAAACTATGGAAGCTATATTAAGATAAACTCTGATTAGAGCACGTAGACCTAAGATGAACTTTGAGGATTAGTATGTAAGACATCTTAAAATTTTGGTATTATAGATATTTTGGGAGTTTTCCGAGCAATACATCCCTGTCTGGATACGAGCAGGTAGAGGTGGCTCTCGCATAGATGTACCTAGGGGTAAAACCCGAAAACACCACTTTGAGGTAGACTCGAACGAGAACTAGTGCACGACAACGGGCCTTGCCGCACTCTGGGTTACGACACTCCTGAGGGATATGATTATGATAATTTACATTTTCATTACAACCAATTTGAAGCATTAAATATATAAGATGAGAGTAAATGACCTTGGTTAATCCGAATGTGTTTCAAGTTGAGAATATGGTGACATGTTAATCTCTAAATGATTTTATGACTACTGTTACTCACACAATTATTTCTGGTTTTAGTCAATAGTGGGATTCCAGGGAAGTCATAGTGACTTTGAGAATGATGTACAAGGTGGGAACGGTGGTAGCAGTTAACCAAAAAATAGAATGATGATAGGCGTAAAGGATATCGTCTTTATACCAAATCAATTTCCCAAAAATATGATCAACAATATATATATTAACCAATTCCTGGACTCAAAAAAAGAGAAAGGTGACGAATGATAAGAGCTCCAGCAGTGGAGAACATGGAGAAAGGAATACTCAACTTCCATCATGTAGGAAATGTGGAAGGAGACACCTAAGAAAGTGTCTCAATGGGACAAAGAAAGGCGTTACATGCGGGAAGGAAGCACATAAAGTGAAGAATTGCCAATGAAAAATGAAGAGTACTATAGAAGAAGATAAAAATGGTACCAAGAATCCATTTACATTCATTTTCCATAAATGTAGGGGACCTGAACATTACCCGAGTGAATTCCCTATTCTATAGGATATTTTCTTGGTCAAAGAATAAGCTATGTGGAAATAAATGGTTGGAGAAATGTTTAAAAAGTATTAGTGCTCCTTGTTGACGGGATTACTTTTGAATAATTTTCTCTTGTATTTTTAACCCTGCAGTTTTCCATGTGAGAATGATATTTGATGAATAATTATCCTTTATCTTGAGAATATAGTTATAAATAACCATTTGGTTTTATATTATCGCTGGGTTTGAGGAAATTATAAGTTATTATAATTTGTGATGAAAATGCAAGGTATGAGAAAAGATTTGTGGTTAAATTATGTTATGGTTATTTTGATGAATTTATCTCATTTTGGTAATGTTATAAAATATAGTTTTTGAAAAATGATAACACGCAGACCATGTGACAACCTGTCACGTCGGAAAAAGCTGTGGGAATCGAACCCACAACCAAAGTGCGATTGGGATTTATCGCCTACCACTAGACTACGTCAAGTCCCTTGTTAGTGTGACTATTAATTTTAGTTAAATGATTTTATTGATCAATAATAATTTGATTTGGGATCTGGTGTCTCATCAAATGAATACCCTTATTATAAGAAAATGATTTGGCGATTAAGTGATAAATGTTATTTTGGAAGTTGTTCGCTTTGTTGTGAACACTATATTCCCACGGAAAATATAATATTATGGGATTTCATTTGAAGAGTAATGGTGGATTTTTATCTATGTTTTTATTGTGGATTTATAGTGTTTTGGGTTATTTATGGAAATGATTAGGTTAATTACTTTTATGTATGTGACTTTAAGAGTAATTAATGTCCTTTGGAGACACAATTTATCGTGGAAGACTACATTCTTATAAGTTTTGGGTTTCAATATTAGTTTGGATTATATTGAAGGATTTTAAGGACAATTGATTATTTAATGGTATTTATTTAACTTTGGGGTATTGATGGTTTAATTTTAGAAATTAAGATTATTGTTTTTTTTCTCTAATGGAATATCCATTTTGGGGATCATCAGATATTATACTGACCATTTTGGTTTTGATTAATCTCTAAAGACAATGTAAATATATAGTTTATCCTACTTGGATGATGTATTTCTATAGATGTTTATTCTAGATCTTCCATTCTGACCAAGTCTTCTTGAATACTCATTTTTCAAAAAAAAATGAGTTAGTGGTAAAAAGTTATTAAAGAATGAATCTCTACTTAAAAATTAAGTATATCTCTTTATGTTCTTATTTAATATAAAAAATGAATTAATCGTCCTTATGTAATGTAACTTAAAACAAAAAATGTTTTCCGTTTACTTTTCCTACTGGGAGTCTAATGACCGATTGTCCCAACACAAGTTTGTGATTTTCTTATTGTTAACTTTCTCCTGATCATGTTTTCTATCCCTCTCCATCAGAACATAACACTTAGTTTATCGTCCATATCCATGTTTTCCAACCTGGAATCCTAGTATGGGTTATCTTGGGTGACTTTTACACCTCTCTTCCTTTCTTTTAAAGTGATGGGTTTTTTGACTCTTTTTCCGATGTGGGACTTTCCATTATATTCTCAAGCCCAATTATAAAAAAATTGTGAGGACACAATTTATTTAAGTAGGGGAGAATGTAACACCTCAAGATTCCATGGTATGTTTCCCTTTGAATAATGCAATGGCATGCATTATACGCAACATTGAGATTCTAACACACCACAACCAATCAAACTAGCCGTTATGAATAGTAATACATACATTTTGAAATTTTATAAATTCTATCTCTCAAAATGGACTTCATTTTTTTCGGAATATTGAAATTATCCGAGGGTTAAATTTTGGTACTTTTCGGATAACTTTCATATTTTGATGAATAGTGAAAATTACTAAATTTTAATTAAAAACAACATTTTTAATCGAAATAATTAATATTGATAAATTATGAATTTGAGTGGTTTTAAAGTATATTTAGAATATATTTTTACCATTTAATTCAATTTTTGTCTTTGGACATAATTTCACAATTAAACCAGACATAAACAAGTGCCAATTTTTTGATAGTTATTATCTCTTAAAAACACGCTTTTTGTTTTGACAGCGGGAATTAATTTTAAATTAATTTCTGCCACTTATGTGTTTGGAATTTGGAAAAATGGATTCCATATTTGGAATCAGGATGCTCAAATTGTGTAAATAGGTAACTTTTATGTTTATACTTTTTGCATAATTACTTTGGTAAATATTATATTTACTATGGTTAAAGGGTAAATCCTGTAAAGAAGGGTTAAATAATAATATTATAATAATAATAAATTAATCAAAAACGTGTCCTAACTTTATTGGTTGATACATGTCCAACCTAGGTCATCTTTGGGTTGATTTGGGACCCCATGGTTCCACTTGTATGTGATAGGCACACATTATTTTAATTAAGTTAAAATGAATACAAAAATGACACAAACATATATCTTTTTGAAAAATAATTTTTACATAGAGTTATATAAGTTGGATTTTTGACTATAAATATTCATTAGAAAGAGGAAAATATTCCCTACATAATTGAATTTTATTTATAAATTTTAGAAATTAGATAATATAATTTATTTATGACACAATGGTGATGTAGTAATTACCATAATAGTGAAAAATTAAAATGGTTGATATTGTGGATACCCAAATAAATATAATTTGAGACTTTTTATGAATTAAAATAATTTTATAGGTTAATATGATATGTTAGGAATGATTTAATTAACTTTTTTAGAAGTAACCATTCTGTTATGAGTTTTAAAAAAATCAATTATTGAATATTGTCAAAATTGACATAAAAGAGTTTTTAAAACAAATATTAAATTATTAATTGATATTAAATTTCAAAAAATCTATGGTTCGGCCAAGAGACTTATATCACGATAGGTTTATCATTAATGGACCACTTGGGGGTATCTTGTATGTATATATTATGTTTATTAACCATATAATATAAAAATAAAAAGAGACAATGAAAAAGTGAAACTAATTAACTAGGAGTTAATACTTAAATATAAGGTTAATATAATGCCCCAAACCTGTCTAAATTCTATTGGTTGAGTGGTTTTCGACCTATAAACACCGTAACCTATAAATAAACCTCTTTGGAGCCATTATAAAACGAATATGAATTTATTATAAAATAATATTTTTAGCTTTTCCAAAGGTTCCCCTCACCCCTCTTATAAAAGGGTACTCAACATTCTCATTACTTCACACCTTCAAAGCCTTTTGGTTCGTCCAAACCCTACCCAAATACTCTATAAACTTCCTTCAATACAACCTAAAGGCATTAGTTTTATCAGAAATCCAACTAAGGAGCCCTTTTGATCAAATCAAAAGGAAGAACCCGAAGAAGAGGTAATGTTTTTACCACCCTTTTTCAAATTCTTTTCTTCTTCAACTTCGTCTTAATTTTTATTAACATTATAAATTAATTAATCCAGTATCTCCAATATACTGTAATATTATTATAAATATAGTACAACCATATTCAGTATTCTATCCATCCTTTGAATGACATGTCACCATACGTGCATATGTACGGCTTACCGTCTCCATGTCGTGGTGTAGTTGTCATTCAATAAATTATTATTTTGATGGGTATAATAATGATGTGTAATTCATGTAAATAATAAATATCACATGATAATTATTCTGTCTATATGATATACTATCCAATTATATATTATTTTAACCTCAAAATAATGATATTGTCGCTCGTGCGTACGTACGGACTACCGTCTCCACGAACACGATGAGATTCATTCTCCATCGTATCCATTCATGTATAATTATCATTTGATTATCTAAAAATAATGTTCAAGGACTTGATATCATTTTGGATATGAATAATATACCACCTATCAATGTAAAATAAGGCTTACGTAACAAAACATATAAAAGAAAACGAGTATGTTAACACCCGAAACAACGATAATACTAAGATATTATTAACAAATCAATGTTAAAAGATCATATATGATGTCATATTAATGTAAATGATTCTTCTATAATTCAATAACAATTATTTCACCATTATACAGCAGGTTAACCTACCGTCGACCAAGGAAAAAGTACAGAGTAAGGGGTTTCTTATTTCACTTTTAATTCCGTGAGAATTCCATTGTTCACCACTTATTTTTTACATGTGGTGTGTGTACTGCCCATGTTTGTATTCATTGTGTAATATAATTTAATTCATATATATTCACACCATCATTGTATGATACTTATTTCATGGATTTATGTGTTTTTAAGTTACCAAATCAATAAGCGAATTTGAAATTCCAATTTCCACTCATTCGGCTTTACGCATACTTCATTGAATATTTTACTCCAAGATTATCTGTATAATCACTATTCATTTGATTATTTCGAAAATTCCACTCCCCTTTCTATGGATATAGTTTTTATACACATAATCACTCCATTGATAAATTCTCAAGTCATCGGTATGAACTTGATAAGAGTAATTTTAACTCAATCTCCATTTGTTGAGTTAAATATCCAATTCATTGGTGTTGTTTTTACAAGAATATGTGTGAATGTCATATGATTGATTTACACTAAATATCCAATCATATTGAGTGTATTTATATTTTTCACACATAATTATGTCGTTGATTTATCCTTAACCTAAGGATATGGTCTTTATAAGATAATTCATCTTAATTTACATTCCATTGAGACTTCTTTGTTGTTATACATTAAATCAATTTTATGTGGTGTATATAATTTACTTTGACATAGTATATCATGAATCCATTTATTCTCATGATATTAAAAAATTTTGATTACCTCAATTATTTGTATTCAAGTGTCTCTCCTTTGGTTAGAAACTCTAACTAAAATACAATTTTTAAATGTTTTAAAGACGTATTCTTCTAAATCTTGCTCATTAATGTCCATTTTTTAAAAATGGTTTTAAGGATTTTTTTATGGACATTAATGTTTTAATATAAAAATTACTTTTACAAGTTTCAAAGTGGTATCGGACACTTTGATTCAGAAATATATTTTAAATGGATTCTTGTCAAATAATGTGACTTTTAAATGTTTTCAAGAAAAAGGGATATTTCTATTAATAGTATTGATGATTATTTTCATCTATGTCAATATCCTTCATCATTCTCGATTGAGGTTAATCTGATATAATACAAGAATCCATATTGTATCGAATGAGTTATGTTTGACTGTGGATGTGCTATTTTTATACCATTCAAGGTTTGTGGATAAATTATTGACATTTTGTATGCTAGTTTTAATACGAATGTTTATGTTATGTTTCAAACTTTTCATATGAGGAATGCATTGGACGTAGTAAGTGACGGGTGGAGCCTGCTATAGATCCTCGATGCATCAGTAGGTCTCATGAGATAAACTAGTGTCTTGGCACAAGGCCTTGGAAAAATCTTATTTGTAGTCTTGACACGAGGCCTTGGCTATGTGGTTATGATAGTCTGGAATTATGAATTCCATAATTATGAAAGTGGTTATTGATATTGCATGTGATTGTTCAACTAGTACAATATCTTTGTGAATAAGTAAATGGAATTATTTCATTTTATCTTTTCCATATTATGATAAAGTTCATGTTCAAAAGGCTTTTGTTTTTGTTATAAATTTCTTTAAGTGTTTATGCTTATCTACGAAATCATCTTCTATATTGTTATCCTTACTCAAAATCTAAGAACACCCCTTTCAATGTTTTATCTTTTCCCAGGATGTGAAGAAGTAATTTATGAATGACCAGCAGGGATAGTATGAGGGGATATGAAGACAAGATGTTGTTGTAGTTTTTTTACCTTATGATGTAATGTAATACATATGAATATATCTAGTGTTTCCAAAACTACTAAACTAATTTGTCATTTGAGACTTTATCCTTTGTGATCATGACAATGTTATGTAATAATGCACTGACTCTGGGCATTTAGGGTTGAGGCATTACAAGAAGTCTCAAATTATATTTATTTGGGTATTTATAATATCTATTATTTTAATTTTTCACTATTATGGTAATTACTACATCATCATTGTGTCATAAATAAATTAAATTATTTAATGTCTAAAAATTATAAATAAAATATTATAATGTAGGAAATGTTTTTGGCTTTTTAATGAATATTTATAGTCAAAAATCCAATATATTTTACCCTATGTAAAAATTGTTTTTCTAAAAGATATACGCTTGTGTCATTTTTGTATTCATTTTGACTTAATTAAAATAATGTGTCCCTACCACTTACAAGTGACTCCATGAGGTCCCAAAATCGACCCAAATATGCCCATGGTCGGACATGTATTAACCAATAAGCTTAGGACATGTTTTAGGGTAATTTGTTATTAGTATAAAATTATTTTTAAACCTTATTTAGCAGATTTACCCTTTAACAATGGTAAATAAAATATTTACCGAAGTAATTATTCAAAATGTCTAAATATAAAAGTTACATATTTAAACAATTTGAACATCATGATTCCAAATATGGAATCAATTTTTCCAAATTAAAAACACAGATGTTTCATAAATTAATTTAAAATTAATTCCCGTTGTTAAAACAAAAAGTGTGTTTTTAAGAGATAATAACTATCAAAAGATTGACACCTGCTTATATATGGTTTAAGTGTGAAGTTTTGTCCAATGAACAACATTGTATTAAATGTAAAAATATATTGTAAATATACATTAAAACCACTCAAATTCATAATTTATCACTACAAATTATTTTGATTAAAAAAGTTATTTTTAATTAAAATTTAGTAATTTTCAATATTCATCAAAATATAAAAGTCATCCGAAAAGTACCAAAATTTTACCCTAGGATAAATTCGATATTCAGAATCCAAAAATGAAGTCCATTTTGAGAGATAAAATTTATAAAATTTCAAAAAGTAGGTATTACTATTCATAACAGCTTGTTTGATTGGTTGTGTTGCGTGTTAGAACTCGAAGTTGCGTACAACACGCGCTACTGTATTATTCAAAGGAAAGCGTATCGTGGAATCATGTGATGTTTCCTTGTAAATTTTTGATGTCCCCATTTAGTCAAATTGAATATATAAAAGTTTAAAATATTGTATTTAAAAAGGGTTCACCATTAAAAGTTGGTAAAAGTGAAATACTAAAAATGAATTTGTTCTTACATTATGTCTAATAAACTCATAATATGGATTCTAAAATTATTAGGATTATATGAAGTTTAAAATTTAGTTAATACTATTCATAAACTCTTTTTAATAGCTTGTTTGGTATGTCATGGTGCTCTTGAAATCGATGTTATGTGTAGTGCAAGTTATTGAATTATTTTGATGAAATAACACACCATTAAATATTGTGGTGTTACAGCATAGGTGTGTAGAAAATTGGTCCTGAGTTTGAAGCATAGGGGAGGCAGGTTATGTGCGTAAGTGGGGAATAATGCCTAGCTTTGTTAAAGGGGATGGGGGTGCTGTAAAAGGCCGGTGCGGTGGTTAGGGCATGTGGGATACAGTGGGGGTGCGTGCAATTGAAGGGGGCTTCGAGCGCAGTTGAAGTCCCTCAAAAATATTTTTTTCCTTCTATTTTTTTAACTTTTATCAGCACTTTTAAAAAAGAAATGATAAAAGGGGACATTTAACAGAACATAAAAAATCACTGACAAAGGACCCCTTTTATGAGCACTTTTTTAGTGTTGATAAAAGGGGTCTTTATTAGTGATTTTCGGAGCGCTAATAAAAGGGACCCCCTTAATCATCATCTCGAATAACAACCCTTTTTTAGCGATGTTAATTCCATTTTCAAGCACAAATAAAGGCACTATTTTTATTAGTGGGTGCTATGAGTGGATTTGTTGAGGGAGTTCCACACATCCCTTTTAGTAAAACATCATGGAGTAGCGACAATGTACCGGGAACTCCAACGTCAATACAGGTGGATAGGGTTGAAGAAAGCAGTGGTGGAGTTCATATCACGATGCCTCACTTGTAAACAAGTGATGACCGAGATTCAGGTTCCAGTAGTCTTAGCTCAACCACTTTAGGTACTAGAGTGGAAGTTGGATGCTATATTGATAGACTTCATGAAAGGGATACCATATATGTCCAAGGGCCACAATTCGATCTGGGTGATCGTTGTCCAACTCACCAAATCAACCCACTTCCTACCCATCAGAGAGAAGGGATCAGGGGAGAGATTTGGATACCATTACATACATCATATTTTTCATCTTAAATGGGCTCCATTGACGATTGTAACATATTGTGACAGTCATTTTACATCCCACATGTGGAAGGGATTATAGGAGGCATTCGAGACTCTGCTACGTTTGAGCACTTCCTTCCATCCTCAGATAGATGGTTAGATGGAGCGGACCATATAGACACTCAAGGACATGATTCATGCTTTTGTCCTTGATTTTGGCCGTATTTGTGAGGACCATATACCAATGGTGAAGTTCACTTAAAACAACAGTTATCACTCCACCATCGGCATGTATCTAATTGAGGCCATGTACGGGTTACCTTGCATGTCACCACTATGCTGGGGAAGCCCAGGGGAGTCATCCCTTATGGGTTCAAAGTTGGTACAAGCTACCATAGACAGTGTGTAGATCATCTAGGAGTGGATGAATACTGTATAGAGCCACCATAATTTTTACGCCAATAAGAGATAGATACCCTTAGAGTTTGAGGAGGGAGATAATGTCATCCTACGGGTAACACCCCGATGAGGATTACATCGGTTTGGTCAGGGCGGCAGGATATCTTTGAGGATCATAAAACATTTCCAGATTCTTAGCAGAGTAGGTGAGGTGGAGAACTATCTATCTCTTCCCCCATAGATTCACCAAGTGCATAGTATTTTCCATGTCTTGAAAATGAGGAGGTAAGTGCATGATCCATCGCACGTTACCAACTGGGGCGAGCTGGACATTGACAATGGGGTGACCTTTGTAGTGTTTTTGATAGAGATAGAGGATCAACAGTAGTGGTTCCTTCATGGGAAGGTTATTCCTCTAGTGTGAGTTCATTGGCAGCACAGGAACCTCTAGGAGAGTACATGAGAGAGAGTGGCTAAAATATGTTCTCAGTACCACCATTTGTTCACCTAATTCTGTTATAGAATTTGGCGATGAAAAACCCTATGGTGGGGAGAATTTAATGAAAAATAAAATTTCATATATATACATATATATATTAAATTATTTGGGGTTATTATGAGTTTGTGAAAATTGACGGTGTTTGATTCCGAGACCTGGTGTGCCAGGAATGGAATTTTGAACATTTTTTTAAGTTATGTTCAGTAAACATGTGGATAGAATTTTCTATCTTTTGAACTAGTGTTCAGATTAAAAAACTGAGGGCACCATTGAATTCATAGCACTGTGATTTTCTTAAGAGAGGATTAACTTTAACTGCAATTGGTTATGAAAAATCATAGTTTTATGAACTTTTATAAAGAATAACAAAATACCATAAAAATGTTATTATATTTTTCTACCATCTGTTGAGAGATAGTAGCGAGACCACTTGGTTTTCTAGAAATTTAATGGCAATACTCTTCTATTGTGTAACCAAACAATTGGGAGTTAAGAGGTTCATTAATTAAACAACATTAATGAACCTCATTAATACTTACAATGCGTTAATCTCCCTTCCCATCTATTTAAATGAAGCTCTGTCATGGGTTTTTTGACACGGAAGTAAGGAACCTCTGATGAATTACTGTGGAATCTTCCACCAACAAAGAATAAAGGCATGGACAATAATGTTGGAGGAATCAATTTGGAAATGATGAATGTCAATAGGTTCATCAAACATGGATTCTTCTTTCACAACCATGACATCTCTTCTGAATAAGATGTAGGTGTTGTTTTTAAATTCCATAAATTTATCAATTCATTTCCTTGTTCTTGAAAAGAATGAAGAAATAATATCAACCAAAACAAGTTGATCCTAGATTCGTATAAAATTGCAGGTGGTTGTTGTGGGAGTTTTGAACATGTTTAAATTTATATTTTGGATGAATTGTTTATTACCTGCTTGATATGATTATAACACGGAAGGCATGAGCCAGAAAAACAAGGCCTGGACCCTCCACCACTTTGGATTTTTTCGTGTTCTTTGGGGTGGATTTCCAACCTAATGAAATCCTGAATCCCAGAGCCAAGCAGTGAAAAAAGCAACTTGAGAGAGCTATAGGAGAATTTGGAAGAGAAAATAGACCACCAAAACTCACCAGGTGGTTAGAGGATGCCCCGTCGGTGTAGCACCGGTGTGGCAGCAATGACAATTGGATCTAGCGGGCAACAACGGCGGAGTAGATGTGGTGATATTGTGGATAGTGGGGCGGATGTTGTTAGCGGGCCACGGTAGCAGCAAGGCGGTGCAACGTCGCACACCATGGAAGGATGCCTCGACTTTGAAGCCGCGACGGAGTGGAACCAACGGTCCTTGGGTCCCGCAGACATTTGGACGGTACCACATGGTTTTTCCCATTTATGAACCGAAATGGATTTGTCGTCTTAGAAGGAGGGCCACCACCCGGCTAGCAGACCGCGCCAGCCACCGAGCAGTGTCACCTGGCAGGTCGCTCCCAGTCGAGGTGTGTCGGGCCTATCTTCGGCCCAACGGGCCAATCCCACGACCGAGCACACTCGGGCCAGCCCAACGATTTAGGTACATGCCGGGTCGAACCTGGACATGTCTGTATCATCCTAGGTCATGGTGGGTCGGGTCGGACCAACTGGGTCAGAACAGACCCAGACCCCTTTTGGCCCAGATACGCTTAACAAGTCGTATCTCACAAACCAGATGTCTGTTTGAAGAACCATCTGTAGCAATTTAATCCTTGGAAATAGATGGTCCTTTTGTGATACTCCACCTATATTTTGATGAATGTTGGAGTACGGTAGGGTTGGATTGAACCCGAATTCAACTGGGGCCTCTGCACTAGAAATATTATAACTCACAGACCATGTGTCTGATTGAGGCATGATCTATTGCATTGGGACCCTTACGACATATAGGTTATTTGGGTTACTTCTTTTTGGAACATCATGGGAGTTGTGGCACAACCAATATCTTGAGGATTAGATAATATAGAACTCAACAGAACTTAGTGTGGGGAATGTTGTGGTTGTCCTTCAATTGAATAGAGACCCCATGTGGATGAGCATAATAGTTACCCAGAGTGGATAAACATCATAGAGAACCAAAGTGGGTCAATATCATAGAGACCCTATCTGGATAAGCATTATAGCGACCCTGTCTGGATCAACATCATAGAGACCATGTTCCGTTCAACATCATAGATACCTTGTGTGGATTAGCATCAAAATGACCCTCTGTGGATTGAAATTTCAACGACCATGTGTGGATAAATATTCTAGCTACCCTTTGTGGATTAGTAGTGCATGACCCAATAAGGACCAGCCTTAGAGTGCCCCTTCATGGATTAGAAACATACGAACCCATGTTGATTGACAATGGAATAAATTATTCATGGTTCAATTGTGGAAAATTTTTAATGGAATACAATTATATAGCTTACGAAAAATCATATTTATTCTTGATATATGAGTTGTTTACCTAGTTTGATTGGAATATTTTTCTTATGCTGTGAGAATGAGATCATGCTTTGTGGTTTTTCTTTTGTGGAATTCTGTGAGACCTTCAGGGGTTTCAAGGTCCCTAATTGGTATTGTTATACTCACCCATGCACGTGCTTTTCTTGTTCATTGTTGTGTCTTGTGTAGAAGATGAGAAGCTTGTAAGATACATAAGGATCTAGGAACAGGTAGTAAATGGAGGTGACTGGCTAACGTGGAGAGTTGCGAAGATGAGCTGAAACTACCCTTCTAGTTGGATACTTGGTAAATGATCTTAGGAGTTGTTGTCTGTTGTAATTGTGCCTTTTCAGTTGGTCTTGTATTCCAGTCCCTTTACTTTCAGTAAACACATTACTACTACAGTTTAACAAAGTGGTTTGTATCATGTCAGGTTCTTGGTCTGTGTGTTTCCAATTTTAAAGGCAATGGCTTCTCACTTTCAGGGATACACATTTCTAGTGATAGTCTCCAACCCCTGGAAAATAGAAGGTGGGCTTAGGGTAGTTGGGACACGGGACTCGGGGGAGGGGTTATGACATTGAAAACCCAGGAAAAAACGTTCCCAAATGATGAAATTGTATCTTATAACTCATAAAAAGGGTCATAAATGATGTTAATAAAATTATAATAAATCAATTAAATGAAAACCAATGTTTCATAATTAATTAATTAATTAATTAATTTTATTATCATGTACATTATGGTCAAGTCCATAACACTTTCAGACATAAGGAAATGGATTCTACTTGCACATACATTTTTTCCATTACGTTACTCTTTCTCTCTATTTACCCAAATGTAATGCTAATATAATTTTGTTTAATTAATATAATTTACGTCTATATATTTCTGTCTCATTTATTTAAATAATATCATCCTTCTTTCATTGGGAAATAAATGTTTTATGAAGGTTCCCATATCAATTCCTCCTGATAAGAAGGACCAATTATAGGGAAACTTCTTGATATGTCACCTATTTTCATGTGGACTTCATAATCATTTTAAATAAACAGTTATTTTTATAAAATTACTCATTTTTATAAAGGAAAATGTTAGTTTATTTCTGGTTTTATATAAAATATTTTTCTATTTCCGATTTAAATTCTATTTATTATTTATTTTTAATCCACACTAATTTTTTTATTTATAATGTTTCATAAACACTCTTTTTATATGTTTTACTTCCGTTTGACCTAAAGTATCATGACATATTACTATTTTACAATATTAACTTCCGCATATTATTTAAATACATTATTTCATGGACACTTTTATGATACAACCAATTATTATTCTTTAAGAGCTAAATACAATGCTCATTTATTTTCATGAAAAACCCTTATATTTTTCTTAATGTGGAAAATATATTCGTGAACTTTTTATGATTGGTGTTATTATATATTTATCCAATATATTGGGTATTTTTTAGTCTCATGAGACACCATGTTGGGATAGAGGGTAAACCTGATTCGTTTAAGAAACTCTATCCACCATATCTTGGCGGCCAACCCTTACTCATGTTTAAGTCATGTCTTATGTTATTTCCACATTTCTATGATGTCAAGGATATTTATTCCCATGTTATATATGATAATATTTCTTATGTTTATTCATTTTCCATTTCTTTATGTCATAATTTTATTCCTTATAACCCATGTTCTATGTTTTATTCCTATAATTATTCCCATACTGGGCTTTTTAGGTCATTCCTTATGTTAATTTATTCCTTAGGTTATCATATAATGATATAATAGATAAAATGGATTTTGTAATTTTTTTGAATATTAAATAAAATGTTTTTATTTTTGTTTCATGATGTTTAATTATATACATAACCATCCAGGACACTAAAATTTATGATCATTCTCTTATAATTTGATGTTTAATTCTACATAAAATCATATAATAATATGTGTAAAAGTTTAGGGCCACTGTAGATGGTATTAGATAAATTTCTTGTTGATTTTTGAAATTAAGAATAAATACATTTAATAATAACCTTTAGGGTAATTCTATAACCATGGATAACCTAGATTGAATCTCAGGTTATAAAATGTTATGATATACTCTTCATTTACAAGTTTATCCTTCTTTGTTAATGTTTTATTTTTATAAACTTATTAGATATGTATTCAATCCCAAAAATTGTACTTTAAATTTCTATGTCAATGGATGGAAATAGAAGAACTCAAGCAAAAAATCAACGTTATATGAAATGGGATGATTTCCCGAATGACATGCCAAATATGATGGGAACGGGTGATAAAAATCATATGAAAGTACTTTTTCAACTTGATCAAGTTATGAATAATAACATAAATCATTTAGAAATCCCTTATTACCTATGGAAATATTATGTTCAGTCAAATTTGTTATTTATAAAAGGCCTACCATGTTTAGTGGGCCTTCTGATCCCCTCCCCACAAAATAATAGATTAACTCCATTTGGATGATATTATTTTTCCTCTAGTGCTCATAAAAAGATAAAATTATGTTGTAAGTCTATTATTTTTATAGTTAATTTGTTCAGTGGTTTACATTTTTTAAGAACAAAAAGTCTTAAGAAGAATTTGATTCCATTGATTGGGATGAATTCAAGACATATGTTTCAAAAAATATTTTTCCTAAATCCCTTGTCTCAAGATTAAAGGAAAATTCCTTGCACTGAAGCAGAAAGAAGATGAGTATATCTGCGAGTCCGAGGAAAACTTCACAAGGCTTTCAATATATGCCTCTATATTTTTCATGAACACTAAATACATGGTGGATCACTTATTTAGCAGACTAAAGTCGATTCTGGAAAAAGTAATGGCGATTCAAGACAATGAAATTTATGAGGATATTTTTTTTTGTTCCCTTAATCTTGAAATAGATATTAAAGAATCTCATTGGTCTCGTGGTCCTAGTGATTAAAATATGAAAACAGAGTTTAATATGGGTGGATCACCTGATAGATCCCATGGTGGAGAGAAGACCCAACATATAATATGTCAAAATTGTGGGAAAAAAGCATCTTGGAAAACAATTAATTGAAACCAAGAGATTCATCAAATGTTAATAGAGGGGTATATGGATAATAAAATATTAAGGTATATGAATAATACAACTAATGTGTAATAATAAATGAATTTTAAGTTCAATATTCATCTTACAGTGTAGTGTTTCAACTGGAAGGAACATGGGAATTATGTAAGCCATTTTCTTAAGACAATAGTTATTGGAGGCAATCAACAGCAACAACATCCATGGAAACAATGATGGTAATATTATATCAATACAACTATGGTGGATCCACAAAATTATGTGGTGATAGGTACACCAGTTATTCATTTAATAATAGTGAATGTACAATTTTATTCTGGTTCTATATAATTTTTGATATGTTGAATGTTTAGTAAAACTAATCAAACACCACCTAAAAATTTGGATTTTGAGTTATCTTCGAGAACCCCAAATGGAATAATTACTTCATCAAAAGTACATAAATCTTTATCATTTACTTTTTGTGGACCGATACTCCTTGAAAATAATTTATTATTTCCTTTGGTGGAGTTTGATGCTATATTGGGCTTGGATTGGCTATCTTTATATAAAGGCAACATAGATTGTTAGGAAAGGAAGATTACTCTACACATCCATAAGCATCCTCCAATTATGTACAATCGTAAGGATGAAGTAGAATATCCTTTAGAATTTTCATCTCAATAATGGATATGTTTACATTATTAATGGGAATATCTAGCAAAAATGATTTATAAAAATAATAGAATCGTGATTGAAGACGTGCCCATCATGAGGGATTACACTTAATTATTCCCTAAATAATTTCTTTGTCTTCCTCTTAATCTGGAAGTTGATTTCTCAAAATAATTTATCCATAAATCTCTACCTATATCAAATAAAAAGTATATAATGGCCACTATTGTACTTGAAGAACTAAATAAGCACTTATAAGAGAATTTGGACAATAGTTTTATATTCCCGAGTACTTCACCATGGGGTTCCTATATCCTATTCTTCATGAAAAAGATGGATCATTATGCATCTTCATTGATTATCATGAGCTAAAAATACAAAATTAAGAACATTTATCCTATACCACTAACAGATGACTTATTTGATCAGTAGTATGGGTCTAGTTATTTCTTTAAGGTGTACTTTTGTTGGGATATCACCAACTAATGGTGAGGAATAACAATATTTCCAAGATTTCCATTTAGAAAATGTATGGACACTATGATTTTATATTTATTCTCTTAGGAAACAATAATTCTCCAATAATTTTCATTGAAATAATGAATATATTCTTTAGATATTACATTCTCAAATTTGTGGTAGTCTTTATTGCTGATATTTTGATATAATCCTAGAAAAATGAGGAACTCGATGATTATTTGAATACAATTCTAAAAACTTTTAGAATGGATAAACTATATGAAAATTATAGAAAATGTGAGTTCTGGATGGACGAAGTATCATTCAAAGGACATGTCATAACTAGAAAATATATATCTATGGGCCCTTCTATGATAAAGTCAATTAAAGAGAGGCCCATGTGAACATTTTTAATGGATATTCATAGTTTTCATGGTCTATCTGGATATTACCAGTGATTCTTGAAAAAATTCTCATCATTTTAGAACCCACTAACAAAGATTAATTAGAAGGGAGAAAAGTGTGTCTGGACCAGTGAATGTGAAGACTACTTTAAATAGTTGAAAACAGGTTTATTATAGCACTACAACTCACACTACTAACTAATGGGGAACTCATTGTTTGTAATTTAATGCTTCAAATAATTTTGTAGGTTGTGTACTGATGCATAATGAAAAATTGATAGCCTACACCTCAAGGAAGATGAAAATTTATGGGAAAAAACTATCTCACACATGATACGAAGTTGGAATCTATGATGTTTATATTGAAAATATGGAAACATTATATCTATGGGGAGAAGTGTGAGATATATACTGACTATAAGACCCTAAAATAAATATTCACACATAAGGATCTTAATATGAACCAATAAAGATTGTTAAAGCTCATCAATGATTACAATTTCTCAATCCACTACCATCCCGGTAAATAAAATAAAGTGGTAGATTCTCTAAGTATAAATGATTGTGCATCTTTATCAATGATGACAATTGAAAAGTATTAAATCTTAATAGAGATGAAAAGGATAGACATAGAAATCATTACAGAAGGAAAATCATAAATCATTTCTCAATTGATTTCTCAACCACATGCTATGGTAAAAATGAAGGATTATTAAAGGAATTATGATAAAGTTTAGAAAAGGATAAAAGTAATCAGAAATGATAAATCCTTCAGGTTAAAGATTTATTTGGATTGAGTCGTATGATTTGGGTCACAACTATATGTACCATCCAATTTATAGATAAAGAAATATATTCTGAATGACTCACATAACTCAACATTATCTGTTCACCCAAGGAGCACCAAGATGTATCGAGATCTCCAAAAGCACTACTGGTGTGACAATATGAATTAGGAGATCACTAAATATACATAAAAGTTTCTAGTGTGTGAAAAATTAAAAGATTAAAGGAAAAATTATAAGGGGAACATAAAACCATTACCCAAACCAACTTAGAAATGGGAATAAATCACCATGGACATTGCCACTATAATTTCAAAGACATCTAGAAGAAACAATGTTATATTGGTTATTGTTGATCATCTCACAAAGACAATTCACTGTATATAATTTTTATAGGACTTCTCAGTAGATAAACTATAATAGATATACATGAAAGAAGTGATAAGGCTCCATGGATTACCACTATTGATTTTATCCTATGGAGATCCATGATTCACCAGTATGTTCTAGAAAAGTATCCAATAATTTCTAAACACTGAGATTAACTTCCTTAATGCCTATCATCCACAAATTAATGTCCAATCAGAGTGAATAATTCATAAATTTGAAGATATATTGAGGTTGTGCTCTATTGACTTCAAAGTAGTATGCTTCAACCATATGCCTTTGGTAAAATTATTCTATAATAATATTTTTCATTTGACTATACAAATGTCTCCTTTTGAATCCATTTATGAGAAAAGGTGCAGAACACTGGCATGCTGGGATGAAGTCAGTGAAAGTAAGCTGATAGGACATGAAATGGTTGATGAAATGGTGGAGAAGGTGAAAACCATTTAGTATCACATCAAGGCTTCCCAGAGTCAAAAAAAGAGCTACGCAGACAATCATCCATGAGACCTTGAGTTTATGGCTGGAGAAATGGTATTCCTTTGCAAATCTCAATGGAAGAGGATCATGATATTTGGGAAGAATGTAAAACTATGTCCCAAGTACATAGGCCCCTTTGAGATTCTTGATCATATTATATTTGTGGCATGCCTACTGTCACATCCACCTACCATGTCTCAAGTACATGATATACTCCATGTATCCCTCTTGGGGATGTAAAAACCCAATCCTTCACATGTACTAATTTTAGTGGTGGTACGGTTGTAAAATGATCCCACTTATGAGGAGAATCCTATGAAAATATTGGATCATAGTGATAAAGTTACACGCAGTAAGACTACGCACATTGTCAATGTACAATGGTGGAACCATAAGTATAAAGTGGCAACATCGTAACATGATGAAGCATTGAAGGGGAAGTACCCCCACTTGTTTTCATCATAGAATGTAAAATGAAATTTTGTGGGAGAAATTCAATAAGGGGGAAAGAATGTAACAACCCATAATTATATAAATGGAAATTAACTTCTTAAAATTATTTCATAATCAAATAAAATAACATAAATAAAACAAAAAAAAAGTTAAATGAATAATGAATTAAAATTAGTTGTATTTCTAGAAGTGAAGGAACCTATATCACTGAAATAGTTACTTGAAATTTAGAATAGTAATATGAACATTATGGATAGTAAACTAGCCAATAGATTAGTAAACTCACCCATGAATGTATAAATAAAATTTTGGTGATGTATAAATTAAAATGTGATATAGTTATATCATATTATAAATAAATTTGGTAGAAATTATTAATTATGTGTTGATATTCTTATAAAATAAAAGTTTTCATTTTTCAATTTATTGATTAATATAAATTTTTAAAATTAAATTTACTTGCATAAAATGTATTCAAAAATTAAAATATTTTTTTCATTTGATTATAAGATAAATTTATAATACATATTTAATTTTTCAAAGTATTACAAAATCAATTATAATTTTAAAATTGGAATTTTCCATGTAAATGATGATTTCAATTAAAAATTATAATTTTCATATTTAAAATAATATTTTCATAAAATGGACTTCATTTTTTTAATTTGAAACATCAAAAAATTGTTAGGGTGAATTTTATGGATTTTTCTAAAATACTTGAATATTTTGTGAATAGAAAAATACGATAATTTATGATAAAAGAGAAATACATGAATTATAGAGTCATAGATGATTTATGAATGATGTAAGACTATAATATGGAACTAGAGTAAATTATTTTAATATTTTTGTTAATTATTATCAATTATTCATTTTATTGAGCCATAATAATTAAATAATGAAACAAATTATGAGAAAACACCCCTCTCCTCCACTATAAATATCACCCCTCGCCACCTCTTCTCCTTAAACATCACAAGCATTGAGAATTAAAAATTTTAGTCTCAAATATATTCACAATCCCCTACCACTCATCTAGGATCATTTGGACTCAAAAAAATACAAAAACCAATCCCATAAATGTGGTTATCAAGAAGAATGATTCAAGAGGTAAAATCCTCTTTCTTTTCATTTAATTTATTTTTAATTTATTTTATTTTCTTATTCTATACTAAAATCCATCAAACCAAATGGTATTATAACTAAATAAAATTATATATATTTGAATTTATTTTGATAATGGAATAATTATCATCATTTATCTTCCCCCTTCATTTCCTACTAAAAATAAAAATATTATCTATGATGTGTTAATTTATAACATTCAAGGAGGAGGAGTTTGAAATTTCCATTACTACCTTCAAGGATGACCATGAAACCATTTTTATTGTCAAAATAGATTTTAATATATTTTATAAATTTTACTTAATGTTATCAAACAATTATATATAAATGATATTAATTAATAAATCAAAACTATTCTCTGGTGACCCAAAAAATACCATATAAATTTAAATGATTATCATTAACGTATTATCTAATGATTCATCCTCACCCAAAATTACCTAACGACTTATATAAACATTTAGTGTTATGTATGTTCATTGATAACATATAAATTCAATTTTGGTCAACAGTTCTCATTTTATATGACTTTTCATACATGTATATAAATAACCGATCATGAAAACCAATGAAACAAATGCACCCAAATGATGAAATTGTATCTTATAATTCATCAAAAAGTCCTTAAAATAACTTAATATAATTATAATAAATAAATTAAATGTTTAAAATTTAATTAATTAAATAATTAATAGATTTTATTTGAGTATCTAGGACCCTATGATCATGTGAAAAACATTTTCGGGCATATGGTTTGGGATTCTACCCGAACCTCTATTTTTTTCCTTAGGGTTACTCTTGCTCTCTCTTTACCCCACTGTAATTCTTCTTCCTTTTTTGTGTAGTAGTTAAATAATATGTATATATGTTCCAAAATAATGTATCTAGATCATATCATCCTTATTTTATGGGTAAATATGGGTCTTAAAAGGGTCCCTTTCTCAATTCATCATGGTAAGAAACCCTGATTAAAGGGAACTTCCGGATTTATCACTTTTTTTCAAGTTCACTCCATAATTTGTTTCAAGACACCATTATTTTTTGAAAATAAATCATTTTTAATGAAAAATATCTTTTTTATTTTTGGTTTTATATAAAAGATTTTTTATTTTCCTATTTAAATGTTCGATAATATTTTCTTTAAACTGCACTAAAATTCTTTATTTCTAATGTTTCTTAAAAACTTTTTTTACATGTTATCTCTTCAGTTTTACATCAATTATCATGATATATACATATTTTCCCTTATAAATGTACAAGTATTAATTATATGCATTCATTCTTGGACACATTTATGATACACTAATTTTTATGCATTACGATAAGACTATGATACCCATTTATTTCCTTGGGAAACCCTTAAATTTATTGTTCATGTGGATTACATATTAATAAAAATGTTATGATGGGTGCACCCAGATAGTACGAAAATGAATTGGAAAATGTTTAGTCTTATGAGATTTAATGTTGGGACTGGGATTGAACCTGATTCTTTTATTATACTTTTTCCACCATGCCTTGGCGATTTGCCTTGACCCATGTTTATGTCATGTTATAAGTTGTATCCACATTCTAATGATTTCATTGTTATATGTTTTAATGTTATATATATATATATATATATATGATATTATTCCTTATTTTTATTCATGCTATATTCCTTTATGTCATAATATTATGTTTTGTAACCCATGTTCTAGGTTTTATTCCAACATTTTTCTATTAATGGGGTTTTTAGCTAATACAAGTTTTTATGTATTCCCCATGTTATCCTATAAAGACATAAGGGATAAAATGGAATTAGGGTGTCATTATAATTATTAAATAAATTATGTTTTAATTATTGTTTAACTATGTTTCATTAAGTGCATAATCTCGCAAGACACAAGACTTTATGACACTTTTCTGGTAATTTGATGTTTAATTATACTTAAAATCATGTAATAATATGTTTAAAAGGATAGGGTTTCTATAAAAAAAATTATAAAACTATCCTTCATTAAAAGGGTAATCAATGAACTAGAATCTTATTAGATACCCTTCATACTTCTAGTGGATCACTATGGTTTCAATACATAGAAAACAACATTATATTAGCCACTTTTGAGTGAATTCACCTCTTTATGTACAATGAACTCTTAGGTGAATCCACCAGAGTTATGGTGGCCTATTTTTTAAAAAATATTGTTTCTATCACACTCTAACTTAACTAAAATACTCCCTAATTAATAATTAATCCAATAAAATTATAAACATGAATAATTAAATTCAAAAACATAAAATTCAAATTAAAAGCGTATTTAAAAAATTTGGATCCATAAAAACAACACACTATAAAGATTATCATCCCAAAAATTTATATATTATCATTTCCAATAAAAGAAGTTTACACAAAGATCCTAATTTATTTCATGTTCAAAAAAACTTACATAAAAACACTATCTAACCCAACAAATCCCCATTTGTATTTTATCACCTCAATTACTAACTCATCTTTACTCAAATTCCCACACTAATGAAAATTACATGCCACTCTATAGAATAGAAATATCCATACCTGAATGAATACTCTATTATATTCATTTCATTAAAAAAATCTTATTTAAACAAAAAACATAAAAGAATAAAAAAATAATTGTGATACCTTGTGTAATAAATTTACAATTGACAATGACAAGTAATAATTAAAATTAAACATCTCAACTATATATTTCCCAAAAGAATGATATAAAAATTAAACATAGAAAATGAATTCATTAATAAATTCACTAAAATTGGTATACAACCTCGCATTACTGGGCTTCTAATCAATAATTTTCTTAAATTTATAATCATTATAACTCATGAAGTCATTATTGGGACCCATATAACCCATAACATACTAATATATAAAATATATTTACTAAACTCTATTAAATTACTATCTCTAAATAATTAATATTAATTTGTTTAAATGATATTTTGCTACCTGTCTAATTAATTTTTTTTCCTTTTATAAAATTTACAATGAAATAATGAATTAACTCATTAAATATAAAAAAATAACATAAAATAAACCATAAATATAATAAATCATTAAATAGAAGAAAAAAATATACATTTTAACATGATTCATACCGTGATTCTTATATTATTACATTCTTTAGGAGTTTTCTATCATCATGAAATGACTAACTAAACACATGACATGATCATAAATCAATAAAAATCATTTAAGATTCCCTTAATATATATTATCATCTTTTTTAATAATAAAATTATATTTATTACATCACATATTATTAAATAAGAAAATTAAACATCATGTAAAATTAACTTTTATAATTTCATATTAACGTGATCTTTTACAATATAATCAAATCCTAATGATTAAGAGTTTACTAAAAGAATTAAAAGAAAAATAACTTTCAGGACTGAAAATGTAAAATCAAAAAGAAAATATACTAAACAAAAAATATCTTACATTAAAACAATGGATATACAATTAACATTTATCGTGATTTTAATAAAATAAAACTCAATCTCATTTTTATCATCATTCTCAAATTAGAAAATTAATATTTAACAATGACTATTAATTATTTAATATAAAATATAATATTCCATTATTATTCTTCACAACATTCATTTTGAATTTAATAATACATTCGATGTAATATAACGTAATTCATTAACCAATAATTCCACAAAATTTTAATATTTTAACAAACCATTTATCATAATTTTTATATATCAATAAATTGTGGAATTAATCATACAATACTTATCATAATTCTTAAATAATATATCAAATTCTAAATCAAATTAAATTATTTCAAAATCACTTCTTCAAGTTCGCAAAACCTACCTAATTTTAAAAATATAAACACCAAACCATTTTCATGTTTTCAAAGTGGGTTATCTTGACCCAACTCGACCATATAATTTTTTATTACCATTCCATATATTAAATTTTATATATACATGTACTTATCTTTCCATGGTAGTATTTTTATTTCATAATGTATTATTTTCCATAATTCCCTTAAATTATTTTACATATCAAAATGTATAGAAGTTTCCTACTATAATGATAATATTGTGATACACTGAAAGTAATATTTCTTTGTGTCTTATAGTCAGAAAACATCAATCTTATGGGACATATAGGATATTTTAATATTATGTTCTATGGGATCATAATAATTTAAAATTCTTCTTAGGAAAATTTTACTTAGTGATCTCAATAATAGGATATAATTAGGATTTACCAGTCTAAAATAACACCATATTTTTTTAACTTCCATTAGATATTATTATCAATCAGATTGTTCTTTTAAATTTCCTCACCTTAAATGAACAATAATTTATATAATTAATACCATAATTTTATGCATGATAAAAACAATAAAATTTTATGTTTATAGAATGGTATTTATGTTCAGGTGTTTTATTAGAGGTATATCATTGTTTGAATAACCAAGTCAAGATTTATCAATTCTATGTATAAGAAGAATATATTTATAGCCACTTGACTTGTATGGTGGTGATTTGATAAAATCCATATCCATTGTTGAGTAATACAATTCCATATAATATGGTCAAAGAAGGAATAAATAAATTAAGGAAGGATTGCGACATGTAGTATACATTAAGCATATAATCTATCACATGAAAAATATATTGTATTACATAATGTGTATTCATAGGAATTGTTTTAATTTTCATGAGTTATTATTTTCTATTTAAGTGAAATTGAATGTTCATATATATCAATCTTGTCTTGTGAATTGGACTTAATTATATTTTTATAAGGTATTAGAGAGTCACATGTGAAGTAAATCAAAAAGTTATACTATTTTAGATGAAATTAAGTTTAGGAAATAGAGTTCATCACATTTATGGGATGATAAAAATTTGAGTGTGGATGATCATAAATAAATCAACAAATAAATAAAATAAATTGTATATTATTCATTTTTAGAATAGTAAGAGTTGAATTTATTTATCATTTTTGTAATATTTTATTTAATTATATATAAGAGAAAAAGAGAAAGATTATTTTTTAGATGAATATTTAATATCCATGGTTGATGAAAAATATTTGAGTGGAAAAATCCATCTTAAAAATTTATATTTCATTATATGATATTTAAGAGTGTCATAAGTGAGTGATGATGCCTATTTGATAGTTAAGACAAGATAAATAAGTCTTAATGGTGTTATGGGTCATTTTAAGAGGTTAATTTTCTAAATATACCTTTTTAAAATTTAAGAAACATTTAGCTAATGAAATTATGACTCTCAATTTAAAAAACTTTTTGGAGGCATGAATTGTCAACCCCCTAAAACTTATCAATATTTGAGAGAGAGAGGTTGAGATAAATAAAATGACAGATATAATATCAATAAATTTATCGTTCATTATTAAATCATTTATTATGTGTTTTAGTTATCACATGGGTTCCATAAATCACTTAAATCTTTTCTGATAACACATAATGAATTAAGAGTAATTATTAGAATAACATGGATTATATTTGGATGATATTGATATTTATTTTTCTTATTCATTTATGATATTATAAACATATGATGAGTAGATATGATGGAGAATCTATTCATTCTTAAAATATTTTTAGTTTTTTTACAAATATTATTTCATAGAATTTTTGGAAATTATAGAACCAAAAACTATTACATAAATTGGATTCATCCATTACATAAAATTTTGAACTTATTCCTATAATATATTAAAATTCATTTTAAAAACATGCTATAATCAAATTATTTATACCATAACACTGCTAAAAAATTTCATAACTCACACAAATAAATGTTGATGTAATAAATTTCATAATTAAAATTTCTATTATTCAATGTTGGATTCATTTCATAGTGAAAAATATTATCAATTAAAATCATAACATCACTCTAATAATTTCAATATCACCTATGTATAATAAGACATTGTTTATATCACAAAACCAATCAATTTTTTTTAAATCTATTTCAAAATTTCAAATTATGACCTCATATATTTTTTAAATAATATATTAAAAATGTTAACATATCATCAAAGTTAAAAAAACCCATAATATGATGATGGTTTCGAATCAAAGTAAAATATTCTTTATTGTAAAAGTGTATCACAAAAAATTCCAATCAATGAATCCTTAATAATTTAAAAATCATTTCCCGTTAAACCCTATAATCCTAATTTATGAATCAATTAAATATTTAAACAACTTATTCAATATAAAATTAAATAAAAAACAAGTAATGGGAAAAATAATATTAATTTAACCAATATATACACTCATAATATTCTAATTTATTATACAATTTATTGTGAAAAAATAACCTAACCATTATCTTATATTCTTTCCAATTACCAAAATTTTCCATAAAAACAATTCTAATAAAGAAATAATGACACATGGACACAAAATAATCAGTTATCTTAAATTTATCACACTGTATCATAAAATATATCCCATTTATTTTAATTACCTAATTCAATATCAACAATATAGTCATAAATGCAATTATTATTTTATTAGTAATTCAAATAAATAGTTAACATCAATTTAGTTGATCAAATTAAGAATTATCCACACTCACATAATCATATATTTCATATCACCATGTTGTAAAATAATTCATAAATACCTTACTATCTATCCTGAATCTAGGTGACATTAACAAACATAATAGATGTCATTTATTTAGAAATCACTAAATAATAACTCATCAAAATCAATAGAACCGATATTGTACTTATATTATGACTTAGATATATTCTATGATTGTGCGTCCCAAAAACACATGCATAATTTCTATATAGAGTCATATCCTCTAAACTAATTTTTACCATTTTTTCTATGCATTTAAATTAGTTATATGTAAACCACAGTGAAACCATTTTTTGATGACCAACACTATAAATACCATACTGAGAAGGTCAAACATCACATGGCCTCGTGTAACCCCCCCAGATCACCGAGGATGGTGAATAATTATGACGGTCTATGAGTATCACTTGAGTTGCATTTTACCCTCTAATGGAGCATCACAGTAAATATATATAGTTATATTAAAAATCAAAATAAAAATTAATACCATAAAAAAAATCAATAAATCTCTAAAGTAATTCCCAATAATGTGTTATATTCAAAACAAATACACAATAGAAAAATAACATCTCAATAAAAATTATACTAATAAATATATCTATAAAAAATAATATCTATATATATATATAATGAAACTCTCTACATCACATACAATATTATCCAAAATCATTATAGTGATCTTGGTCACCAACTCCCAACTACATTGGGTGCTTACCCATACCAAGGTGATTACCATTGAAAATAAATATTCATGAGAAGTTAACATACATCGTCTAATAAATAAATATCAGTTGGATACCATAATAGATGATAAACCCCTCATGGTTCCTAATGCACCCATATATTTATAGTCAAATTTAAGCTATTAAATTAACATAAAAAATAAAAATAGATTCAATAGATTCAATTACATATCCATATGCTCATAGTTATGTGTCATACGTTGGATGAATTACTAATGAAATGAATAAAATTTAATGAGTCAAGAAAGTAATTGTCTTACCATGTTAATGGAAAAAAGAAATCTGTATCCCTTTGATTAAAATGGAACCATGTGATTAAATCGATTGAAATGGTAGTTCATTAATGGGTTCATTTTAGGTAGTCAAATAAAGATAATATGCATTTGGATAAATAATTTAGTAGCTTAAACTATTTATAAAATATATCGTAGAAAAATACAATGCATAATTTACCACATTTCCAATGTCCCAATATAGATAAACCCATGGCTCAACTCATAATACCGCAACAAAATGTTTTTCTAACAACAAAATGAAACCCATGGTTATGCCACAACCTAACTAAAGTCTTCTCTTGGATCATAACCAAACCCATGGTTATATCATATCATCTTTAATGGATTTACTTACAAAACTAATAAACACATATATTTTCTAAAATACCTAAACATATCACAATGTTATATAATTACTTAATCAATGATAAATCAGTATATCTGTTGTAATTATAACAAAAGAATTATATCTTCATAAATTACTATTACAAACATTTTTAAAGTTTATCAATTTAAATAATGGATGAAAAATTTATATCCACATTTACTTGTATACAATTAACAGAAAATTCAACATGTATAATCCTCTTTTATATATATCCCTAGTGAGTTAAATGAAATCCCATTTCTTCCAAATAATGATATATCACAATTATATTTATTTCCCAATACATAGAACATTGAAATTTTTCCCATCATCTACCAAACAAATCAAATTCTGTGAATATCAATAATATATATTATTTAATTCATTAAACAATTAAAAGAATTATTTATAATCAAAAGACTCTTGGAATTATTGAAATAGATCATTTGTAAATAATATGTAATATATATTATGTTATTTGTATTCAATTTTGATTCTTTACTAAATATTCATTCAATTAATTTATAAGAACATGTTTATATCCGTATTATATTTCAGTATTTTCATATCATTTCGGAACCATATCACCCTAAGCCTCAATTAAATCAATTTCACATTTAAACACTTAATTAAAAATTAAATATCATATTTTTAGCTTATAAAATCATACCATTTTGAATAATTTAATACACCTTTAAATCAAAAAATAATCACATTCATTTACAATTGGAATTTTTAACTCTTATGTGGTTTTAATAAATCAGAATAATATTTTATGAATAGTAATCCCTAATATATAGCACATAATATAATAAAAAATCCATGTAAAAAAACATTTAAATATTCCTAATTTATTGTTTTATTAATTCACATCCCATAATTTAATCCCATAATTTATCTAATCATTAAATAAACTTTTAACATACCAGTAACAATAATTTACAATATTATAAACAAAATACCAGCATAAAACAATTTCCCCATGTAAATTTATTTTGTTCATTTATATAAAATCATTTATCAATTTATATAAATTATTATAAACTAATAATGTTTAGAAAATCAATAAAATACATAATTCAACAGAATTAGTAGATTTTTAGAACATTAATTAAGTATTTTACATTCTTTTCACTCTAAAATATCAATTAATCATATATATTTTTGTAATTACATGGTATTCATATTATTAAATAAATAATCATATAATAGCTATAATAAATCAAATTTAATTAACCAAATTATTGTTAAAAAATTTATTTCACCAATTACATCTTTAATTAATGTATTATTCTATGCTATTAGGCCATACTAATATTAAAATCACTCATAAAAGTAACCAAAACACACGTAAGTAGTGAATTAGAAAAATGGATAAGGTCAATCCCACCCATTTTATGTTAATTAAAAAATCTACACATGTATTTAATGTATAATTTCTCATATTGTTCCAAATTCCATTAATCTACCAAAACGTAGAAGAAAATCACGAATCATTAAAAACTATATAATAAACATTTGAAACATTATAATAAAATGATATTAAAAATTTTATACTCACATTATTTTCTTGATATCAACAAACATATCATAGATCTATCAATAAATTAAGAAGATTTCACCAAATAATGTTATGTGACGTGAGTGGGAAATTATAGAGGTGATATTTCCTAGAAAAATCTTTTGAAAATGGAAATATATACACTTAAAAAATTTCCAATTATTCAAAGAAAATTAAATCATCCTTCATTAAAATGTTAGTTGTTTCTGGGAACTACAGTAATGTTGGACCCCTACGAGAATTCTAGAAGATCACTAGGGTTCTAGTGCTTATTTATGAGCCTCTCAGTGGATACATAGTAAGCACTACCCCTATATCATGGACATCAAACTCTTGGTGGCCTATATTAGTGTTTAAATATACTCATATTATTGCCACTATAATTGTTTCAATACCTTGATATTGTGAAATTTTAATATAATAAATACTCAAAATCCCGTAAAATCCTATCTAATTTTCAATAAAGAAAAAATTAAATGAAAAAAATAATTTCCAAAACAAAAATTTCAAGGTGAAATCATGCCTAAAAAAGAAAAATTCATTATATAATTGTTGTATAATTAGGAATGATACATAATTTTAATTGTATATATGAGAAATAAATATCATTATATAGTATCCATTATAGGAATACATTATAAGATATCGGGTTTTTTGATATGGTATGGATCATTTTATTTGGTTAAACCCTTATTTTTGTTATATTTCCAGCTTAGACCCAAGATTCATAATCATGGTCTGGTTGGAATGTTTTTGGAAACAATGAAATTATGTGGATTAATGATTCCTTTAGGACAAATACATGATATATATTTTGAATACATGTCTTTTATTAAATACATGACATGAATATGAATGCAAAGGAAAAGTTCATGTAATATAATGATATTTACCTAGAAGTTAAAGACCAAGAATTACATGACGTGTAAAAAATTTACAAATCATGTAACTGATTATGGTTAGTTCTTAAAATAAGAGGATGTGATTATATTTTTTACAGAATACAAGTCCCTCATTTCTTTCCCCTCATGCATAAGAGTGCCACTAAAGAAGATTCCCCATTGAGAATGACAATGGATTTAATGTCATTTCATGATCAAGACTCTCAATCCTATGTCACCTATCTGTTAATATATTTATCAGTGAGTTATATATTCCTCTTTAACCTTTCACCTTTTCTATTCTTCATATCATATTTATTTTGGTAAAGGCTATGATGCCCTATTTTCTGGGCGGTCATCCATTCTTCTATTTTTTTGATCTGGATTGAATCAAAGGTTGATATTGGATGGGTTTCCTATAATAGGTATACATTATGTGGTCTATACCATTCCCTCAAGGTTTAGTATTTATTGTTCCTTTTCACTGTTTTGATACATGAAAGACTTTTGAACCTATTAGGTTTCCCATGAGTACCATTATATGGTTGGAATTAATTCACATCAACCGTAGCCTCCTCTACGGTGTATTTATATATATATATATCATCTAATATACCACCTATCTAGGTGTGTGTGTGATCCCCAAAATTTTTAGGAGCCATAATAAATTGAATGAGATTTTAACTAATTATTAAGAGAGGGTTATGCCTTGTTTCTATGTGATAACATGATGTTTAAAAGGATTAATTATTTAATTGGAAAATATAGAAATGGGTTGGATAAACTCATGGTTTTTGATTAGTTAAAAAGTGATGAATGGATTAAAAATGATATTGGATGACTTGGATGAGGTCCTTGGATCCTGATTCTATTGGATGACATGGAAATTTCTACTCTATAGATCATGATTATGGTAGTGGATTCCTTTGTAAATTTCTACTCCTTATATCATATTCCATTGGATGACATGTACATTTATACTCCATGGATTCATAGTTATTATAGTAGTTTATTCATGGGAAAATTCTACACCCATGAACCTGATTCCATAGGAGGAAAATGGAATTGAAACCCCTTATATCCAAATTATTTGGACTCTCATTAGACATTCTATGTGTACATGATCCTTGGACTCTGACAAAGTAATTACTGTGTTTAATTCAAGATGCTCCGTGGAATCGATGAGGATGACTTGGTATTTTATACCTCAGATTTATCCCTTTGTGGTCTAAAACTGGATTACACTGAATTGGCTATTGTGGTTGTTGACAATTGATTACAAGATGTGGCTATTGTGGATATTTTCTATAATTTATATATTTCCTGAGTATGGGTATTCGATTATAGTGGTTAGACTAGATAGTACTATAACTACTTGTTTATGACTTACAATAGCCACTTATTATGGTTAATTGAGTATTGTTTACACAAATCCATGTTTGGATAGATAGGATCCCATTTGGTTGACACATTATTTTTATTATTGACGTTAATGTGATATACTCCACATTGGTTCTATTTATGTTTTAGAGATTGGAGTTGTTATAAACAATGTTTCTAGTGGCATACTGAGTGATATCTAAAAAACTGTTCGATCCAAGATTATGCACCCAAAAATGTTATGGATGAAGGTATCGACTGGACCAAGAACCCATTATACGAAGATTGATTTGACTTTTTCACAAGAGAAGGGGATCAGATACCTGATCTAAGCTTATGATGCTAGCTGGAAATATTTCCTTTTTGGTATTTTTATATTTTGAAACATGTTTTGAACCAGGTGACTATTCCCATGTATTAACTTCTATTTTTATAGATACATAACATTATCATCATATTTTATATGAAAATTATTTTGGATTTACTATTATTAATGTATTTTGGATGTTATATTTTTTCTTGATTTATATTATGATTTTGTTGATTTATTTACTTGAGATACTTTTGTGTTACATTGATCATGAGGGTATAGCCTCCCCACCATACCACCTTATGTCACACCCCGACCTATCTGTTGCTTTTATTCCAGAACCAGATTTTTGTGCTTTGGCAAAAAAATACATGTTTTGGGTTCGACGCCATTGAACGCACGAGCGGAGTGCGACGCCGCACGGCTTCACCCATGCAACGACTTTGTCCGTCGGTCTTCGGAAAAAAAAATTTAAAATTAATATGTTTTGTATTTTATTATGGTTACGATTATTAATTTTAATTATTTCATTTGTTATAATTAAGGTTATTATTATTATTATTATTATTATTATTAGAATTGTTATTATTATTATTAGTCATATTTTTATTATTATTTTTTTCTCACTTTATTCTTATCTTTTCTTTTTTTTCTTCTCTCTTTTGGTTATTCCACACGGGTGTCCCCCGCCTTGCAGCAGACTGCCTCCTTCTATTTTTTTCCTTTTTTTTCACCTTCTTCCCGCAGCAGCTTGCTCCGCCTCTTGTTTCCCAGGCCGCCGCTGCTGCCCTGCACCCCCTGCGTGCCTCAGCTCCCCCTCCACATCTCCCAGCAGACCCGCAACCTTGGCTCCCCCGCCATGCTGCTCCACCACTTCCTTGCTGCTCTGCCTCTTATGCGGCTCCTTCCCGCCTGGTTCATTCCCTAGCCATAGCGGCCCTACCTTCTTCGACTCCATCACACCCTACATCGGCTACGCCTTCCGCAAAACCATCCGGCTCCCTACCGGCTCCCCACGCACCGCCAGTCTTAGTGCGATGCCCCCTAGTCTCAGCACTCCAACAACACCTCGCCCTACTTCCCGTTGTCGCATGTCCTCCTGCGCGGCCGAACCCCCGTTGCAGCATCGCCTTCCCTGCTTGGCTCTCCCGCGTGACCTGCTCCCCCCAGCAGCCCCATGTAGCAGCGCTGAACCACTCCCCTTCTACTTCCCCAGCCCTCCAGCTCTCCCATAAGCGTTGTCCTCCTGATCTTCCCAGCCGACTCTGCACTTCTCTGCTCCTATGCTGCATTAAACCTCAGCCTGCCTGCATCCAGCGGTGCACCAGCTGCTTGCCTACCGCAGCCCTGCACCCCGGCTCTCCCACACCAAGCCTGTATCCCTTGCAGTGCTCCCCTCCACCCGTGCCTCCTGTCGGCTCCTTCAGAGCACCCCCCGGTGAACCTAGTCCCTGGTCGAGACCCCCACGCGAACCGCCTCCTGCCTAGCTGTTCCTGCAGTGCGTCTCCCTACCCCCTGCACCCGACCTCCTTCGACCGGCAACCCTCCGGCTAGATCGTGGAAGTTTCCGCCTTCTACTAGCACCTCTTGCCGACCACGCCAACCGGTTCCGGCTTCCCTTCTCAGGCGATCACCCGCTGTCCGGTGCGCCCCCGCTACATCGCGGACACGAAGGGAGTGTTTGTGCAGCCAGCCGAGTATGAGGCCTTTGGGATGACCGTGGTTGAGTCGATGGTGAGCTCTACCGCTACATCGCTTCTATTTCCCCCTAGCATATGAACCCTCTAGTGCGCCCCTGTTTTATACCCGCTATCCGTCACGCCCCCGCCGGTGCGACGAGCACTTTTCCCGACCAGCGACCTTCCTTTCTAGTGCGCGTCGTTGCTTTCCGACCATCACGCGACCCCTTTGACGTCCCTCGATCTTCGGGCGATGCATCACAACCCCCCAACTGTTTAGACCAGGCATGTCGTCAGCTGCCCGAGTCATTGCGCCGCCGTTGACGGCATCAGTGACCTTTCCAGTGAACCGCAGCACCGCGCCCAACCATTCACCCTTCTGTGCGACCCTGTTGGTCGAGGCCGGCCCTACACTGAGGTAACATTTGTGCTGATTCTTCATTGTTTTGTTGTAAGTTTGTGTTTTTATTTATCTTTGCGGGTGTTGCAGCACATTGGTGACGTTTTTCCACGGTACTGTAGTCGTCCGCTTGCGCATACTGGTGCGCGAGTGTGAGACACGCCGCGTCATCATCGTAACCGAACTGCGAGTCGAGGTAGGTCCCCCACTTTACTTACTTTTAAATTTAGAATTTATTAATTTCTTGTCGTTTTATTAATTTTAATGAATGATAAATAATATAATATAATTAATTTTTAAATTATTGTTCAGTGTAAAAAAGAGTCGTTTATTTTATACACGTCTCTTGAAATGTTTTCTTGACGAGCGGACACCCAGTATTGAAAGAATGTCCGTTTGGCCTTTAAAAATAATTTTCAGAATTTCAAAAATGGTTCTGGTTTTAAAGATAAATTATTTCTTCTGAACAAGTGTTTCTGGTTTTCTCGAGAAATGAGGTTTTGTTTTAAAATTTGTGAAGGCCCGTTTGGCACTTTAATAGAATAAATTATTTTGAAAAATCCATTCAGGGGTGATAATTTATGTGCGTTGATTTCTTGAGATATATGTGATGTTAGTGCATTGTGACTGCTTGATTTACATTGTGGACGCACCCCTCTTTTATTGCTCGGGTTGACATGGGAACCTGGCATAGTGAGTGAATCTTCTAAGAACGATTGTTGCACTAGTTTAGATTATGCACTGGCTAGTGGCCCCATAGCAGGGGAATACTGAGTTATTGCTGCTATGGGGATTGGGCCCCTCGGTTAGGCCATGCAGGGCTATGCCGGGCGTTAGGGCGTTATGACGTCATCGAGTTAGGGCATGCCTTCAGGATGAGTCAGATGTATAGTACGTTCTGGATTGTTCACGAACTCCTAGGTTCGACCCATGTTTCCTTTAGTGTTTATTTTTATGTGGCAGACAATTGAGAGGTCTAGTTTGGTTGCCGGTCAATGTGTGCCACTTTTTCCATTGCCCTTGGTGTGTGTTGTGTATTATGTCTGGTTTCCACATTTTGGCTAACAACTGAAGTTTGGTCTTCTAAATGGTTCGCCGAAAATGTTCTAAAAAGAAATATACATAATCCATTCAGACATTAAACTCATTTTCAAATTCAAAAGGGCAATGGACTGATACTTGTTTTAGAAATTAAAGTGTGTGTGTGTGTGAAAACCAATATTTTTGTGTATTTAGTTCAAACCTGTAATTGATGAATTCTTCATATAAAGGTAGTGCATTGGGAATAGTTTTTTAGGCATGCCTACTGAGTTTTAATACTCACGCCTATAGTGTTTTCATGTTTTTAGTTTTGTTGCAGGCTGGCTCGAGTTTTCTCGCCGTGGGCGAGAGTTGGTTGTGGTCTGGTGAGCGACTCTCGGAGTCGCGAGGAGTTTTTGGCCGAGACCAGTTTAGTGTGATTTTGTTGGTTGTTCTTCCTTTTTCGTGTCATTTATTTTCCTTCCACTGCTTTGTTTGTTTATTTATTTTTTCGGGGCGAAATCGTTCCCACTTGTCCTCTATTGATGTCCTGGCGCTTGTCGCCAGCCCGGGAGGATCGGGAACACCTCTCGGGTCATGTCGCGGACCGGATCGGGTGATCGGTTCAGGGTCGTCCCGAGTTGGTTTGTGACAAAATGGTATCAGAGCAGGTCAGCTTCTGAGCAGACCTTGTTTTTCAGAGCGCCCATTGTTATCTGGGGTATTCATGGTAGAAGGTGTATGATTATCGGGACTCGAGGCACACAGACAAGAAAGACGTCATGAACCCTTGCTTGTTCCAAACCTCGGGTTACCATCAGATGTTTGGGTTGTCGATTTCCTTTGATTCTTATGGTTTGTTTGGTATTGGGAAATGAAATGAGAGTTGGTCAAGTGACCTCCGTGAGCTCACATGGTCTGGCAAGCCATGTGGAGCCGGAGACTTTACCATAGAATGCTCTCAGTGATGGTGGTGTGATTGGCGAATGGCTGACAACCATATGGTCGAGTCACCCATCATCACTAGTTTCCCTCTAGTGATTCGTTTGGATTTTCCATATTTCTGAAAAAAAATCATTGTGAAAAGTGTTATTTTGGTATTTGAAATGACAATGACCATGTTTGACCCATCTTCATGTTTTCTTGTTCCTTAGTGTTCTCCCCCACGAAGGTTCGATGGATGCCCGAGGTGCAACTTCTGGTGGTGAATCCTTAGAAAATCCTCCATTTGATCATCCCAAGGACTACGTCCTCGAGTTTCGGAAGTTGAACCCTCCCCTCTTTTATGGGCAGATAGATCCTCTTGAGGCAGAGGAGTGGTTACAGAATATTGAGAGGAAGTTCAGTTTCATTGGGTTGCCTGAATCGTTAAAGGTTAAGTTGGCTACCTTTATACATGAAGGCCCAACCTGGAAATGGTGGAAGTCCATGTCTCAAAATAAACCTCGAAAGGATCTCACTTGGGAGTTCTTCAAGTCATCATTCATTCAATAGTACTTCTCTGAAGTGACAAAGGTGAGGCAGAGGATGGAGTTGTGCGGTCTCCAGCAAGGTGTCGGATCGGTGTTTGAATTCTTTCGTCGTTTCCTGGACCTGGCTCCATATGAAACGGGGTATATTGGAAATGATCCTGTGAATGCTCGGAATTTTGAGCTTGGATTACGTCCTGAGCTGCAGTCGAAGGTGGGAGAATTCAACGTGATCACTTTCCCTGATGTGGTGAGAAAAGCTTTCCTCGTCAAAGGTGAGTTAGCAGGAGGACATGAGGTGACAAATCCTCCTCTAGCTTTGTAAAATAGTGCGGAAGATAGCGATAATAAGAAAGAGAAGGGACATGATGGTGGTGGAACTACTAGAGGAATCAAGAGGCCTTCAGACCATCAATCGTCTTCCTCACCGGACAATGCCTTGATCTGTCACCCGTGCGGTAAGCGGGGGCACAAGAGGCCAATGTGCCCGAATGCTCCGAAACCCTGCCACACCTGTGGACGTCTGGGCCACTTACAGCGATTCTGTCAAGGTGTTTTCAAGAAGCGCGATAAATCCATACTTGGATCATTGAAGGTCACCTCAGCCCATCCGCAGGAGTAGGATGGTGTTTGGAGATCATTTTGGGGTTTTCTATTTATAGTGTTTCTTGGATGTAGTAGTCGTCACTTGTACCGTTTTGTGGTGTTTCTTTTCTTTCAGTTGTAAGAATGGTTGTGGCTGAACCTCATTGAAACCTTTGTTGTAATGGATTTGTGTTTGGTAAAATTCTTGTTTGGGAATTTTTGAAGCCTGACTATGAGGCAGGAGTTGCTTCAATCATCGGTGCTCCATCCATAGGCTCCGGAGTGAAGCTGGCTCGTAGTCAGGTGAACCCCAGCACTGAATAAGGGCCTTATTTTAATCTTCATCATTAGTGTGGTATGTCTTGTGTTCTTCCGAGGGTGTGACATCGTTGGAGTGACGGTGACGGTAGTTTCGATGCTCTAACCGTAGGCCCCTTCCCTTCTCCCCCTTGTGGTGGAAGGTTTTTGGACTATGTGGAAAATCTTCAAGCTCAGTTACCCTAGTCATTCCTTATGGTAGGGAGAATGATCACTGGTCTCATTGAATTCAGTTGGCTTGTTTCCTATGGTGGGGAGTCCGTTCGGGCCTCCCCGTGTCAGTATCAGAGTTTCCTCTTGGGTATCGTTTTGGGTGGTGTTTAAAGTGTTCGTGTGTTGAGGATAAGTTGTGTGTCATGGGTTTTCGGTGTCTACTTGGATCAATCAACTGGAGGTGCTTAAAATTTTGGGGGTGATTTACACTTAAGGAGTTTATTCTATGGTCTAGGTCTTGTTGTGGCCTCCCAGGGAGGGGAAGCGTTATGGTGGGGAGAATTGTCACACCCCGACCTATCTGATGCTTTTATTCTAGGACCAGATTTTTGTGCTTTGTCAAAAAAAATGTGTGTTTTGGGTTCAACTCCATTGAACGCACGGGCGAAGCGTGACACCGCGCGGCTTCGCCCATGCGACGAATTTGTTCGTCGGTCTTCGAATTTTTTTTAAAAATTAATATGTTTTGTATTTTATTATGGTTACGATTATTAATTTTAATTATTACATTTGTTATAATTAAGGTTATTATTATTATTATTATTATTATTATTATTATTAAAATTTTTATTACTATTATTAGTCATATTTTTATTATTATTTTTTTCTCTCTTTATTCTTCTCTTTTTTTTCTTCTCTCTTTTTGTTATTCCATGTGGGTGTCCCCCTCCTTGCAGTAGACTGCCCCCTTCTATTTTTTTCTTTTTTTTCTCCTTCTTCCCGCAGTAGCTTGCTCCGCCTCTTGTTTCCCAGGCCGCCGCTGCTGCCCTATACCCCCGGCGTGCCTCAGCTCCCCCTCCGCATCTCCCACTAGACCCGTGACCTCGGATCCCCCACCTTGCCGCTCCGCCACCTCCTTGCTGCTCTGCCTCTTGTGCGGCTCCCTCCCGCCTGGTTCATTCCCCAGCCATAGAGGCCCTGCCTTCTTCGGCTCCATCACACCCTGCCTCGCCTACGCCTTCTGCCAAACCAGCCGGCTCCCTGCCGGCTCCCCATGCACCGCCTTTCTCAGTGAGACGCCCCCTAGTCTCAGCACTCCAATAGTGCCTCGCCCTGCTTCCCGTTGTCGCACGTCCTCCCGCGCGGCCGAATACACATTGCAGCATCGCCTTCCCTGCTTGGCTCTCCCGCGTGACCTGCTCCGCCCAGCAGCCCCGCGTAGCAGCGTCGCACCGCTCCCCTTCTACTTCCCCAGCCCTCCAGCTCTCCCATAAGCGTTTTCCTCCTGATCTGCCCAGCCGACTCCACACTGCTCTGCTTCTATGCTGCATTAAACCTCAGCATGCCTGCAGCCAGCGGTGCACCAGCTGCTTGCCTGCCGCTGCCCCACACCCCGGCTCTCCCACACCCAGCCTGTCTCCCTTGCAGTGCTCCCCTCCACCTGTGCCTCCTGTCAGCTCCTTCAGAGCACCCGCCGGTGCACCTAGTCCCTGGTCGAGACCCCCACACGAACCGCCTCCTGCCCAGCTGTTCCTGTAGTGTGTCTCCCTACCCCTTTCACCCGACCTCCTTCGACGAGAAACCCTCTGTCTTGATCGTGGAATTTTCCGCATTCTACCCGCACCTCCTGCTGACCTCGCCAACCGGTTCCGGCTTCCCTTCTCAGGCGATCACCCTTTGTCCGGTGTGCCCCCGCTACATCGCTGACACGAAGGGAGTGTTTGTGCAGCCAGCCAAGTATGAGGCTTTTGGGCTGACCGTGGTTGAGTCGATGGTGAGCTCTACCGCTACATCACTACTCTTTCCCCCTAGCATATGAACCTTCCAGTGTGCCCCCGTTTCGCACCCGCTATCCGTCCAGCCCCCGCCGGTGCGACAAGCACTTTTCCCGACCAGCGACCTTCATTTCCAGTGCGCATCGTTGCTTTCCGACCATCACACGACCCCTTTGCCATCCCTCGATCATCAGGCGATGCATCAAAACCCCCAAACTGTTTCGACCAGGCCTGTCGTCAGCTGCCCGAGTCTTTGCGCCGCCGTTGACGACATCAGTTACCTTTCCAGTGAACCGCATCACCGCGCCCAACCATTAACCCTTTTTTGCGACCCTGTTGGTCGAGGCCGGCCCCACGCTGAGGTAACATTTGTGCTGCTTCTTCATTGGTTTGTTGTGAGTTTGTGTTTTTATTTCTCTTTACGGGTGTTGCAGCACATTGGAGACGTTTTTCCACGGTACTGTAGTCGTCCGCTTGTGCATACTGGTGCGTGAGTGTGAGACGCGCCGCGTCATCATCGTAACCGAACTGTGAGTCGAGGTAGGTCACCCACTGTACTTACTATTAAATTTAGAATTTATTAATTGCTTGTCGTTTTATTAATTTTAATGAATTATAAATAATATAAGATAATTAATTTTTAAATGATTGTTCAGTGTAAAAAAGAGCCGTTTATTTTATACACGTCTCTTGAAATGTTTTCTTGACGAGAAGACACCCAGTATTGAAAGAATGCTCGTTTGTCCTTTAAACATAATTTACTGAATTTCAAATATGGTTCTTGTTTTAAAGATAAATTATTTATTCTGAACAAGTGTTTCTGGTTTTCTCGAGAAATGAGGTTTTGTTTTAAAATTTTTGAAGGCCCGTTTGGCACTTTAATAGAATAAATTATTTTGTAAAATCCATTCAGGGGTGATAATTTATGTGCATTGATTGCTTGAGCTATATGTGATGTTAGTGCATTGTGACTGCATGATTTACATTGTGGACGCACCCCTCTTTTATTGCTTGTGTTGACATGAGAACCTGGCATAGTGAGTGAATCTTCTGAGAACGATTGCTGTACTAGTTTAGATTACGCACTGGCTAGTGTCCCCATAGCAGGGGAATACTGAGTTATTTCTGCTATGGGGATTGGGACCCTCGGTTAGGCCATGTAGGGCTATGCCGGGCGTTAGGGCGTTATGACGTCATCAAGTTAGGGCATGCCTTCAGGATGAGTCAGAAGTATTGTACGTTCTGGATTGTTCACGAACTCCTAGGTTCGACCCATGTTTTCTTTAGTTTTTATTTGTATGTGGCAGACGATTGAGATGTCTAGTTTGGTTGCTGGTCCATGTGGGCCACTTTTTCCATTTCCCTTGGTGTGTGTTGTGTATTATGTATGGTTTCCACATTTTGGATAACAACTGAAGTTTGGTCTTCTAAATGGTTCGCAGAAAATGTTCTAAAAAGAAATATACATAATCCTTTCAGACATTAAACTCATTTTCAAATTCAAAAGGGCAATGGACTGATACTTGTTTTAGAAATTAAAGTGTGTGTGTGTGTGAAAACCAATATTTTTGTGTATTTAGTTCAAACCTGTAATTGATGAATTCTTCATATAAAGGTAATGCATTGGGAATAGTTTGTTCGGCATGCCTACAGAGTTTTAATACTCACGCCTATAGTGTTTTCCTGTTTTTAGTTTTTTTGTAGGCTGGCTCGAGTTTGCTCGCCGTGGGTGAGAGTTGGTTGTGGTCTGATGAGCGACTCTCGGAGTCGCGAGGATTTTTTGGCCGAGACCAGGTTAGTGTGTTTTTGTTGGTCGTTCTTCCTTTTTAGTGTCATTTATTTTCCTTCCGCTGCTTTGTTTATTTATTCATTTTTGCTGGGCGAAATCGTTCCCACTTATCCTCTATTGATGCCCTGGCGCTTGTCGCCAGCCCGGGAGGATCGAGAACGACTCTCGGGTCATGTCGCCGACCGGCTCGGGTGATCGGTTCAGGGTCATCCCGGGTTGGTTCGTGACACCTTATCCCCTCAATTCTAGTCGTTAATATCTAGCATACAAGGAGGTGTGCTTGAGGTCACATGACCCATCGGCTCGAGGAACTGTTTAGTGGCTTCGGGGCTGAGAAGTTATAATAATTTTATTAAATCGAATATTATATTATTTGTACAATTTTTATTGGAATTTTATTCTATTGGTGATTCTATGATTCACTATATGGGAACTAAATCTATAGGTAAGATAATTTGTTTGGTAAGGATAAAAATGTTATGGTATGATCATGTTATGAAGACATACATAATTTCAGGAACTGGACCATTGAGGCCTACTTAGCCAAAAGTAATCTAGTAGTGGTACCCCAATCCCACCTCCAACAGGCCATGGGCTAGAAATTAGTTCCATGTAGGTATATAAAACACATCTAAAGACTTATCCCAAACAACTTTTACACATGAACATGTATATAAAATTCAGTATAATGTATAACGGTAAATAATTGATACTATGAATTCATGGAAAACATCAAATCTCAAGTCAGTGAATGAAAAAAGGGTATAAAAATCAAAAGTGTGAAAATAAAAACCATAAATATTGAGACGGATCAGAACCTAATAATAAAATGGGTATTCTATCTAAATGAAACTCATGAATCCCTTGAAGTTCAATAAAGAAACACTAAGAGAAACCCGCTCCTGGTTCACCTAGGAATCTGTCGAAAGAACTACAATCTATATAAGACATGACAGGTATGGGATGACCCCATGAAGATATGAATATAAAAATACTTAGTAGGATTCTACAATTTCTCTAAACAAAAATCATCGAAGAGGTAGTCAATTATAAATTTAAAAATAAAAAGGATAAAAAGATAACCCATATATTTATATTGGAGGTACATAATCATCAGTGTATGGGCTGTCTCAACTATATGCATGTATATTTTAATCCCATCACTCTCATTACTATGTTTAAATTATTATTCATAGTCCATAACCACAGATAATTATTTTGTATCCATGAACCATAATTTTTTTGAATTACCATACTGTAGTGGATAATACTTCTCCAATTTGAGCTATATAGGTGTGTGAAATTCTAATTCATTGATAGAGGATCCATTCAACAATATTGCAGGTGAAATACGAAACTCTATCTAAATCCAATGTTAACAGTATTCCAACACCTCTTATTCTCACAAAGGGAAATATTAAACTATAACGCCCCATCCCCAAAAGCCCCAATCCAATGCATTATTTTAATACATTGGCATGACTAAAAGGAATAAAATCCCAAAGGACTGGTTAGATTAGAATTATTTGAAGAAAAAATTATAGTCATGATACCCATAAAATATTCTAAGTAAAAAATAAAACATGATAGAATATGTAATAAATTACATCCTTTAAATTTTATTAAAAGTTATCTTCTTTTTAACCTAGGGAAAATAAACATAAGAAATGGGTGATGTCAGATGCTATGTAAGGGTAAGTAATACAATGGAAACTACCAAAAACATAAACATTAGTCATGGTGAATAACTTGAAAAACGTGACTTTTAAAATAAACTTGGGCATAATATGGAATGAATGAAAGCTGATTAAATAAATCCACATAAATGATCACATGAAACTATACTATTGATATTATACTAGTAAAATAATCACATGATTTATAATTTACTAATATCATAGTCAGGGAAATTCATATTTTGTACATTCTGAAACATACCCTCAAGTCCTCATCCAAGACATCTAAAATGATTAAGGCTTCAGCCAAAACCATATGTGAAAATGGGAAAGGCCTCTTCTAAGTCTATATTTTTTTGTGTCATGAAACCTACTGATGCATCGAGGGGATATATCAGGCCACACCCATCACTTACTATGTAAAATTTATTCATCATATAAATGGGGATAAACTTAAACAATATATACGTTCATATTGAAACTGACATATGAAATTTCAATAAATTTCCCCAATTATAAAACATTAACACTAACCATTTGGAGTAATACGGTGAATGGTATCAATATAGTACATCCAAATTCAATCTAATCTTAAACCATGAAATGGAATATGGTATATTATATAATAAAATATTAATTACAAACATAATAATCAACGAGGGTGTCAAACTAGATGAATATACTGATATAAAATCATCGAGTAATACTTAAGATAAATAATCTTTTACTTTGAAAAGAAGAGCTCTTTTGTAAAAATAATTGTATATAACCAGAATTAATTTAAGTTATTTTTTCATAATAAAATGATTTATTTTATAAAATTAATTCTTTCTAAAAACATATTAATGAGTTCCCTTAAAAATAGGTAAGAATTCGAGAAATTCCCTTGAATCGGGCTTGTAATAGGAGAATAATTTTTGAATGATCCTTTTAAAAAATGTATCTATCTGTAAAATAAAGACGTTCCCTTGTTGTTACACATATATAAAACATTCACAAAGAATTTATTATGAGTAAATATGAATAAACAAGGCTTTAAATGGTGTTAATAGATACAAAGAGTTACACGAAAAAATGGAGGTTTGTGTAGAAAACCCTTACCACTTTATAATCAATAAAATCATATGACCCAAAATTAATAATCACCAAATGATAAAATAAATAACATGAAAATAAATATATTAATGATATGATATATCAATGGGATGTATACATACAACTTACACAAGAATTAGTGTTCAATTTATAATATTTCACAAAAACAGAAGTGAGAAGGGAAAACCTATACCTTATGTCTGAATATATTTTTCACTTTATATTAATGTAATTAATATTAAAATTAGATTTATTAATTAATAATAAAATAACCTTATAAACATTTTATTTATTTATTATAACTTTATTAAATTCATTTATTTCTTTTTAGATGAGCTAAGAGATTCAATTTCATCATTTGGGAGTGCATGTTTTCATAGTTTTCATGATCGGATCGCTTATATAACAGTATAGAAGTTCATTTAAAATAGAAATTGAAATCCAGAATTATAGTTGTGAGTTATTTTTTATCATACATAAGGTTGAATGATCACATAAATCCATTAGTTATTTTGTAGAGGATGAATCATTAGCTAAAATTTAAATGAGGAACTCTTGGATTAAATTGGAGGTTTTTCAATCACTACAAACTCATTTTGTTTTATATTTTAATACCATGTGTAAAAACTAATTATAAAACTTTAAATAGGATATATAATATAAATAATGACAATTTTCAATGATAAAAATGATTTAATGTCTAGAATTGAATATGTTAATAGAAACTGAAAACTTGTCGTCCTTGAGTGTGATGAATTAACACATCTCGGATGGTGTTTCCATTTTTTGTATAATAAGAGGTGGAAAAAGAGATGATTATGAAATTTTACATTAGAATAATATAATTCTACTAAATTTAAGGCTCTGTTATTATCATATAATTTAGATGATAGGAGGTGATGAGAGAGAAACAATGGAATGGAACTTGTAAAAGAAATTGAAAGAAAAAGTAAAAGAGGTTTACCTCTTGAGTGCTCCTCCTTAAGAACCTCTTTATGGAATTTGGGTTTTCCCTTTTGGTGAGACCATAATGTCTTGGATACGAGGAATGGTCTTAGGAAGATTATTTGGAAGAACATAGGAATGTATCATAGATTGAGTGGAGTGATATGAAGATTGGGTGTGGGGTGGTTTTTATTGTGAAAGAGGGGAGGGGTTTTCCATTATATTAATCATTATTTATTTATTTTGGCTCAAGACTATGAATAGTTTTTATTATTGTGAAAAAATAGTAATTAATTTATGTGAGTTAGAAAAAATTTCCATTTAAATTATCGATGACTCAAGCATGATGGAAAAATTCATTTATTTTTCTTATTTCATCAATCAAAGTATTTTCACTATTCACCAAAAATTCAACTATTTCTGAAAAATCCCTAAATTTCTCCATAAAGTTTTTTGAAGTTTAGAATTCAAAAATGAACTCGATTTTATGAAAATAAATTTTTAAATAAATTAAATTAAATATTTTATTTCAATCACCATTTACTTGAAAATACAGCTTTTAAAATTTTAATTATTTTTATACTACCCTGAAAAACTAACTAAGGACTCATCAAATTATCCCAATTTAATAGGAAAAAAGTATTTATTTATGAATGAATTATGTGAATTATATTTTAAAATAATTTATTAATTATAAAATTGTAATTAAATATTTATTTCCCACAAAAATACCAACACTTAATTATTAATGTTTAAAATATTCACTTTCCTTTATAGGGTGCCTAAATATTATTTATACATACATGGGTTTTGTTAGAATTCATAGGGTTAAATTACTTTTAATATGGTTCATGTTACAATTCAAAAGGGTATATTACTATTCATAAGTGTCAAGTTATTATTCAACAAAATTATGTTGATTCTATTGGACTCAAAAAACTTACTGATCGCAATGGTTTATGACCATGTTTTTAAATCTAAATCATATAATTAGAGAAATTATGTTCATTGGATAGGTTAAAAAAAATTCATTGTGACATAGTGTTTTTCACATATATGCTATCTAATCAATTGAATTACTTAAGAAGAACATTCGATAAAATCTTGGGGATTCATATTAATAGTGAATATATTCATAACATAGTTTATTATTTATCAAAATAATTATAAAACTCAATATATGTATTATTATTTAAAATATTTATTTAAATAATCTATTGATAAAATACTCATATTCATATTAAAATATTCTTTTATTCAAAATAATAATATTTATTTTTTAGAACATTAATTAATTAATTTGAATGATATAAATTATAATTATTTATAAGTTTTATTATTAATTAAAACAATGAATTTTAAATTATTTCAAATTAGTAAAAAAAATCATGGTGTGTTACATTATTCCCTACTAAATATAATTGCATCTTCACAATTTGAATCTCCACTCTGATAGTTAAAGTTTGACGCTTGAATATTATGTTGTCGAAACCGCAAGAGAAATAAGGTTAATAAAATATCCTCTTAAAAACGGTTAAGGTAAATAAGGTGGTCACCACAAAAATTATGCCTTCTAATGGTGTGAAATTAGTTGGAATTAAAAACCTATACATGGAAGAAAAATCCAACTATGATGTTTTGATGAAAATTTATAGAGAACATGTTCAGATGAACGTTGATTACTACAATACTATAAACTACTGTAAAAAAGTCATTGATATTATCAAATATTATGATAATAGTACACAATTCTAGTTAATACTATTTTCCTTGAGTTGATGAATTATTCCACTCTATAAATGTTTAATTATAAATTTCTATTTCCTAAACATAATCTTATCCTTGGATTGTGCCTTGAACTATCTATACATCATCTCTTAGCACAGGTTGCATCATCTATTGAAGTAATATGTTAACCTATAAAACGTCATATAATGTTAAAATTAAACCATTAATAAATGGTTAAAGCTTCCAAAATATAACGATTCGACACTTTAGAATGGAAATTACTGAATTTCCAAGATGAATTTAGCCTTGATGAAACTTTAAGTTTTTTCATTCCAAATATGTGAATAACTACATCATGAATCCTCTTTAAATATAGTAACAACACGAATTATGGTAAAAAATTATTGAAAACATGCATTCTTCTATATTATTTATATAAGATACAGGTTATTGGATATCTTTCGTAAATATAAAAGTGTTGTAAACTCCATCAACGATACTATAAACCACTTGTCGACAAGTCAATAATCAATTCCAATGTAGTTAGTACTTATCAAAATCAATGAATTTTTCATCATTATCTCAATAAAAATATATATTAAGGGTTGTATTTCCATCAATAATGTGTTTTCCAAAATTTTTAACTTTTTACTAGATATATTTTCAGTGTACCATTCAACATATGTTCTCAAATCCTTAATAAAAAAGTATTGTAGTACAATCCACATATATTCCATAATTCTTTTAACGAGTTAATTTTTGATAAAATATTCAAATAACACAATTATTGAATATAAATATTAATTATTCCTCTTAATCATTGGCAGTGGAATAACTTTATCATAATCCAATTGTATCCTCTAGGGTAAATTTGCATGATGCTTGGGACATTGATTCACATAGTGTCTTGTCTCCTCACAGTTGAATCATTTTACATTAGAAACATTTTCTTACACTTGGTATCATAAAATTGGTGTCCTTTTTTTCCACACTTAAAACAAACTCCAATTCCCCTAATTCATTTTCTAGGGTGATTATTTACACAGTTATAACATATGGGAAAACCCTTCATTCCCCTTTTCCTTTCTCCCCATTATCCATCTTTTCCACGTCCATAAATTTATTGTCTTTCTTATATTAAAATCCATATGATTTGTGTAATTATTTACTTATATTGTTAACCTATGATATTATTTACACTTATAATGAGGATACCTTAGAGACTATTTCCCTTTAAAATTTTGGATTAAGACCATGAAATATATGATAAGGATTACACATTTCATCACATGCATCAGTGGATTTATCATTCATTTTTCGATGCGCCATTTCTAAACAATTCCATATACTGTATTAGCTCATAAAATTATTAACTTTCTATAACTCTAATCATGTTATAGCACATAGCATAAATTTATGCATTGTAAATCACATAACCACATACTTTAGTTACATTAAAAGCATAAATCCTTCATAATATCATCGAAGAAAAAATTAAATTATTCTAAGCATATTCCCTGGGAGTGTCATAACTAGTGCAAGGTAAGCCCCATTGTCATTTATAAGGTTACCCTGAGTCAATATCGGAAAAACTTGCCAATTGTTTTCCCCTAGGTACATTTTTGTAAGAACCATATCCACTTGTAGTATCCAAAAAATTATTTATATTTTATGAAGATCTACATAATCTAAACCGTACCAAAATTATACTATGTTATTCTATTCTTATCCTGAAATTATATCTTATTGTTATGTTTCCTATCCTAGGTTTTCTAAATCTAGTTTCCATGGTTACTGCTAAACTTCCTTTGATACCAACTATAACACCCCGACCCCAAAAGCCTGGATATGGTGCATTTTTTTAATACATTGGAATGATTACAAGGAATAAAATCCTAAAAGACCAATCAATTTAGCAGTCTTGCAAGACCATATTACAGTCATGATATAGATAATACATTAGAAGAAGAAAATAAAACATTATACAATATGTAGTAAATTACATCCTTGAAAGCATATTCACTGTTTTATTCTTCATAATATAGGGAAAGAAAACATAATAAAGGGATGATTTCAGATTCCCAGTAATGGTAATTAATTCAATGTAAATTATAATAAACATAAATATTAGGCATGGTGAATAATTGAAAACACCTACCTTAAAAAATAAACATCAATATAATATGGCAAGAATGAATGTAGTGTAAATAAATCCATATAATTGATCACATGAAACTCTACCATGGATATTATACTGGTCGAATAATCACATGATTTATCAATTAATAATATCATAATGAGGTAAATAAATAGGCCAAATATTCTGAAACAAACCTATAAGCCTCGGCCAAGACATAAAAAATTGATTATGGTGTCGACCAAAACCATATCTGAAATTGGGCAAGGCCACAGCTAGGTCCATATCTATTTGTCTCATGAGACCTACTAATTTATCAAGGGGATATAGTAGGCCCCACCCATCACTTACTATGTCCAATTATTTCCTTGTTTGAATGGGGATAAACTTTAACAATATATACCTTCATATTGAAACTAGTAAATGAAATGTTAATATATTTCCCCAATCATTAAACCTAAACACTAACCATTCAGACAAATATGGTGAATGGTTTCAAGATAGTACATCCACTTTCAATACAATAATAAACCATTAAATATAATATGGTAGAATATTTAATTAAATATTAATCCCAATTGAATATATTAATAAAAAAGAGTGTTTAAATAAATTAAAATACTTGTATAAAATCATCTAGTAATTCATAAGATAAATACTCTTTTACTTTGAATAGAAAGTTCTTTTGAAAAAAATATTTGTATAGAACTGGAATTTAGTTAAGTTATTTTTTCATAATAAAATTATTTATTTTATAAAAATAATGGTAGATAAAAACATGTTATATATTTCCCTTGAAAATAGGTATGAATTCGGGAAATTCCATTGAATCAGGGTTGTACTTCAAGACGAATTTTGGAAAGATCCTTTTAAAAAAAGTATCTATTTATAAAATAAAGAAGGATTATAGTTGGTACACATATATATAAAATTTAAAAAGAATTTTTCATAAGTAAATATAAATAAATAATAATTTAATTGGGATTAAGTGAGACAAAGAGTAACTAGAAATAAAATGGAAGTTCGAGTAGAAAACCCTTACCAATTTGTAATTGATCAAATCATACGCCCCAAAATTAATAATCAAAAAATGATTCAATTAATAGAATTAAAATAAATATATTAATGATATGATACATCAATTGGATGTATACGTACATTATACACAGGAAATAGTAGTGAATAACGAATATCTCACAAAAATGGATGTGAGAAGAGGAAACCGTTACCTTATGTCTAAATGTATTTTGTACTTGATCTTAATGTCCTGAATATTGAAATTATATTCATTAATTAATAATACCATAACATTATTAACATTTAATTGATTTATTATATATTTATTAAGTTCATTTATGGCCTTATATATGGGTTAAGAGATTCAATTTCATCATTTGGGAGTTCATGGTTTCTTTGTTTTCATGATCAGTTCACTTGTATATGACTATGGATGTTCATGTAAAATGGAAAATAAAATAAAATATTTAATTTATGAGTTATTATTTATCATAAATAATGTAAAATGATCATAAAAATCCTTTCGTTTTTTTGTATATAATGAACCGTTAGATAAAATTTTTAGGCTAATCACTAGGATTAATTTGGTTGGTTTTTGATCACCATGAACTCATATTGTTTTATAATTTAATACCATGAGTAAAAACCAATTCAAGAACATTAAGATGGATATATAACATATATTATGATCTGGTTCAACCATTAAAATGGTTTCATTACCATAATTGAAGATGGTAATAGAAATTGAAAACTTCTAATCCTTGAGTGTGAGGAATTAACACATCTAAGAAGACATTTTCATTTTTAGTATAAGAGGAGTGGGAAAGAGAGATGATGATGAAATATTAAATTAGAATAATATCTTTCTATTACATGTATGGTTCTATAATTATCATGAAATTTAGATATGGGGATGTGAGGAGAGAGAAACAATGGAATGGAACTTGCAAAAGAAATTGAATGAAAATGGAAAAGAGCATTACCTCTTGAGTACTTATCATTGAGAGTAACCTTAAGGCCTTCAATTATGGAATTTTAGTGAGACCATAAGGTCATGGACATGAGTAAGGGTCTTGGAAAGAGTATTTTTAGAACCTGGGCAAGGCTCATAGCTTGAGTGGTGTGAGAGGAAGAGGGGGTCAGGGGTGGTTTTTATAGTGGAGGACAGGAGGGTTTTTACATTATATTAATCATTATTCAATTATTTTGGCTCAAGACTATGAATATTATTGATTCATATGACTATAAATAACAATAATTTCATGTGAGTGTGTTCCAATTTCTATTTACATCATCCATTACTAAATCAAGATGCTGTAATATATTTATTTAGTATATTTTGTAAATTAACTTATTTCACTATTCACAAAAAAAGAGTATTTCAAAAAAATCTCAAAAAATCACCATAAACATTTTATGATGTGTATAATTTTACAATGAACTTAATTTTATTAAAAAAAATTATAAATAATATAACTAATATTTTTAATTACAATTACCATCTATATCAAAAAAATTCTATTTTTAAAATTTTAATGGTTTTTATATTACCTCAAACAATGACTAAATTATCATTAAATTATCCCGAAATCATATAACAATAAAATATTTATTTATGAAAAAAAATTATGTATTATATTTTAAATTAACTTATTAATTATAAAAATGAAATTAAATATTTATTACACACAAAAATTCATACACTTAATTATTAATGTTTAAAATATTAACATTCATTTATAAGGTACCTAAATTTTATTTATACTTACAAGGGTGATGTTACTATTCATAAGTGTACAATACTATTCATATGTTAAATTGTATTATTCATAAGGGTATATTACTATTCATAAGGGTCAGTTTACTATTTCCCAAAAAAATTAAATTGGTCTTATTAGGCTCTAAAAAAATATTGATATGAACAGATTATATCTTATTTTTTAATTTCAAATAAAAAAATTAGAAAAATTATGTTCAATGGGTATGTTATGACAAAGTGTTTTTTCATAGTGACTTAGTGTTTTGCACAAATAACTATCTAATATATTGAAATTATTTAGGAAGAACATTCCATAAAATATTAAGGTTCCATATTAATAGTGAATATATTTTTATAATAATATAGTATTTTCAAAAATAATTATAATATTAAATATATGTATTATTTTTTAAAATATTTAATTAAATAATCTATTGATCAAATATGTATATTCATTTTAAAATGTTTTTTTACACAAAATAATAGTATTTGTTTTTCTAGAACATTAATTAATTAATTTGAAAGCTATAAATTATAGGTATTTATCATTAGTATTATTAATTAAAACACTTAATCATAAATTATTAAAAATTATTAAAAAAATATTGGGGTGATACATAAACACATTATGAGGATCCATATCCTATAGGCTGAGATACTTGTCTCTCTCTGGGGATTAAGAGGCAAAAATCCATGCTTATATGAACTTACCAAAGTTCTCTAGAAGTACATGTTGGGTCTAATACGACACACAACAAGTCTCACTATGTATAGCTCTATATACTTCCTTCTATATCATATTGAATGTTATTATCCATATGCATGGTGTGGGGTGATGTCAAAATGTTTTTAGAGGTTGAGTCTGGTACTTGGTCATGTGTCATCAACCCAGGTGTGTATACTCTTTAAAGTACCTTGGGTGTTCCCCAAACCACTCGATATGTGGGGTCACCTATTCTATTGGGTTTATACTCCTCGTACATGCCTAAATATATGGATAAGTATCATATTGTATGTGGGTGCCCCACACAACATGTTATACTTTACATTCCACATAAACCCTTGTAAACACACTTAAAAGGGTTACAAGACATATGTTATTCTAAACTCCACAAAATGTAGTATAAAAAATTCCAAATTCCATATTCATCTATGTGTTCCTATTTCTCTAGTATTATAATTTTCATATGAAGTGTGTCTCTACATCTGTTGTGATATGGATTAGCTTCCCGAAATTCATATTGTCTTTTCAAAACCCTGAAATCCATTGAATGATATAATATTTGGTGACTTATTTTATATGATTGGAAAATAAAACTTTCTATATTATCCATCCAATTTACCCATGTATATATGTGAAGATCATCAAATCCAACCCACCGGTGGAGTGGGTGTGGATTACTATCAATGATGAATTTAGGAGCAAACAACTTGTATTCTTCAAATCCTGGGTGGATTATTGTAAGAAGTGTAAGCACCATGGACATTTGGATTTCTATTTATTAAAGGGAGTTAGTTGTGGTGGTATGAATCCTAATATGGGTGAAGATGTGTCAATAGATCAGGTTAAGAACTATGCTCATTTGACATTCATGGAGGAGCTAGTTTTCGGGTGGGGACCCAATAGAAGATTTAGCCTCCCACCTCTAGCAAGGTAGCTGGTCTGTGAGGTGAGGGTGAAGATGAAAAGATGATTCCCACAAAAAAAGGAGGTTCTTATAAGTGAGTATAATCCCAAAGTTACAACTATTTTTCTAATACTGCTTCATGATCTAGATGGATCATCTATACAATATTCAGCTAGGTTAGGGGGGATATAGGGATCACATGCCTTTGGTCCTACTAACTCAGTTAGTACAACCTCTTATGATGAGATTTAAAGAGCTGGAAGTGGTACCACACACAAGTATGGCCTTTATAGGACTTTCCAATATGTGGTTATCCATCCTGCAACTAGAAATGATGAAAAATATTACCTCATTATAATTTTGTAGGATACATGGGGTGTTGTTTCTGGTGATAAATGCTCAATTACAATGATCAAGCCACCGATTCGACTAGGAAATATATTTGAAGGATTAGTTATTGAAGGATTATATTAGGATTAACAAGAAATAATCTGGGATGAGGATTTTGATTATGTTTGATCCATCTTTGGGGAAATGTCAAGTGATGGGTTCTCTAGTGATTTCTCATTTGATGGTGCAGAGGGTTACCAATGAGGAGGACTCCAAAATCGGAGATAGAAGAAGGGGTGAAATAAAATAAATATTTATGTAACTTAATTCTCAAAAAACAAAAACCTAAAGGAGGGAAGGACTATTTGTACCATCATAAATATATGGAGACATGATATAAAAAGAAGTTGAGGCCTAAGACTGTCCTCTAAACCAATGATAAAATTATGGATTGTAATGTTAATGTGGTGGTTCATGGTGAAAAAAAATCATCTGAATTCATTGATTAATTTTTTTGAGGTTTGATGGGAGAAACATGTTAGATTTATAAATCCTCAGTGGTGGTGACTGTGAAAACCATTGACTATGTTGATCTCTTTAGGGGTGTGACCAATGACTTGTACAAGGAGGCTTTAAAAGACATTCTAGTTCACCTCTATGAGCTGATTTTGCTCTTTGAGGAATAAATGATTGAAAAATATCTTTTGATTAATTACTCACAAGAGGATTCAGATAAGTTGATTGAGCGACTTCTACATGTGGTTACCAACAAGGAGCAGAGAATGTTGATCAACAAGCAAGACCTAATTCTGGTTATAGTTTTCAATATAGGGAATTTAAAAATGGAGGAGTAAATTCAAACATGAAAAAATATGGGATATTTTTTTGAAGATATTATCAAATATGTACAGTCTAGAGAGGTAAGAAAACTTAATTGAAAATTATTTAAGGATAACAGGTCAAATATGCTTAAATAAGATTTTAACTGTTCATCCAATTCGTATGGTTTTGGATGTTTTTTTTATTTTTTTATAGGAATGGGTTCTCAATTTCTCATAAAAGTGTTCATAAATTAAAATAGATAAATTTTAGTTAGTTAGAATATATTGAGGTTTCATTGGGGTTAGAAAATAAATAAAATTAATAAACGAATTTAATTTATTTATCTTCTCATGGATGCACTCTACCGAAACATCTAATGCTAACATGACTTGTGTCATTCCTAGGGTAAAAATCGTGTTCTAGATTTAATGGATGTCTTGGTTTTTCTATATGATCCAAAATTTAAGAATATTCCATTATTTTCGAAACAATTTCCTCCCATGAAATAATATATTTAATATTTTAATATATCAATATTGATCCTCCACTGGGCTGGGATGTCTATGTCAACTCCATGATAAACATTTAAAATATTAATAAATTTTTTTCAAATAAAAAATGAAGAATATAGAGTCATTTAATTCTACTCACATTCAACAATTTTCATCCTTAAAAGTAAAAATCTACTCAGGCGTGTGTGAGTACTAAGTTCACATTCTGTTCCTTTTCAACCATGTGCTCTCTGGGAGGATCTCATTCTACAAAACAACATGCACCAATGTAAATACCAACCCATACAGTCTTTTCCCCCATTTATCATTTGTGGTCATTAGGTACTCTAAAACCATAGCTCTATCCTCATTGTCTAGCTCACCTCAGTCAATAATTTACGATAGATCATGCACATATATCCTCAACTATAACACATGGAAAATTTCAATACCATGTTGAACTATATTGTTGAAGCTACATAGTATATCACCACATTAATGTAACATGGTATTTTGAAAGGTCCAATGAACCTTGAAGATATCTTGTCACCTTGGAAAAATCTTCATAGTCCTCGCCAAGTTGAAACATTCAGAAACACATAGTCTCACTCATCAAACTCAAAAGGCCATTATAGTTGGTCTGAATAGGACTTCTAATGTCTCTGTGTAGTCCTTATCATCTCAAGGATGATATTAACCTTATATTTCTTCACTTGAACCAACTGTAGGACCAAAATAATTTCCTTTCTTTGATCCATAGAACATAATGGTGACCTTCAGGGTCTCCCATACAATCCCTAGAATAGTGTCAAACCCATAGTGGAATTGTAAATATTTTTCTATAAAACTATATATAAGGTAGGTTTTCCTCACAAATGTATCCAAACTACAACATGTTGGACTATAAAGTGACCCCCAAACCCTGAATGGTCTACTATATCGGGGGTTGAATGTTGTACTCATCAACAATGGATTCCTAAAATTCTCTTGTAATCATGTCTAAAATCGTGATCCGAAGTGAGAATCACGGTTTAAAATAATCATTGAGTGAACTACATGAGTCATTAATATATACTAAATGTACATACATCCCAATATATCCTATAAATCTTCTCTCATATGGATAATAATTGGAATACATTTGTGATTTGGTCTATGATTACCCAAATAGAATCGTGACCTCTAGCCAATTATTAATGACTTGACACCAAATCCATTGATATACCATCTAACTTTCACTTTGAAACCACAAGGCGTATGGCTAAATCATAAGGTTTTTGATTCGTTACCTCCAACTATTGGATAGTGTGGAATTATAATAAGAACTCATTTATACTCCACTTTATCCCTAGACACTAAAATTAACACTAAAATTATCAATACATATTCTTTACTCCTAGATGTACCTATAACGGGAATTTATTAAAATCCCTTATCACCTCCTTGAACATTATTATTTTTACCATCATCTATTCTAAAGAACGTATGGTGTGCTCCAACCCTTCAAAAAATCAATTAAAAGTATCTCTTGTAGATATTTTGTCACACAAGAGCTCACAATCAATATATTGAAACTATTATTTAAATACACACTAGAAAAGTGGTGTGGTCACAATAATAGATTAAAGATATGATGCTCTACCAACATCTACAAGGGTTAATTAAAAATGGGAAAAAGTATTTATTTCCTCACTTAACATTCATGAATATGATTTCCTAATTAGATAAATTCCCACCATAATAACTTTCCCATGAGAATAGACTATCTCAATAAAAGATTCTTACATGAACTCCATCCATTTATTCCTCCTTAGGATAATATAATTCTATAATAATGTTTTCCTAAGATTCTTAGGTTCATAATAGACGATGAAGCACAATCAAATAAGATATTGTCATTAATTCTTAAGGGTGAATACTACTTCTTCCAACTCCAATTCATGGGTAATGTAATCTTGATCATTGGGTATGAACTATTGGGACCCATATTCATACATTATATTTCTATACAATAAAACACAACCATGTCTAATTTGGGAGGTATCACTGAGAACTGGGTACACAACTCCTACTTTTGAAAGTCTCAAGATGGGGTTCTCATTAACATATGTCACAAATCTAGAAAATACAATTGTCATGTATTCAAATACATCTAATAATTCATCTTTTAGGTCAATATAATCATATGTTTTTTGATCCTAGAGATATTGAGCATGAATCTATGAAAATATCTTGGTTACTAAATGAAACTATCATCCTTATTCATGTTCTTAGGTAGCGCCCAAGATAGCACTACATCAATATTTTTTAGGTCCAATATAACTCCCTCCTCTAGGATATGATTCCCAAGGAAGTGGACCACTTGAAACTAGAACTAAATCATAAAGAGCTTCTAATAAATATGTCTCTCCCAAAATATTTTCTAGACTATCATAAAAAGTATTACATAATCTTCCTCTAACAATAAGTACACAAAAACCTCATCTAAGAAGACTACCATGAACTAGTATAATAATGGATGAAATATCTTCTTCATGACCCTCATAAACACTTCCAGGGAATTATTCACACAAATGGGAATCATTAGGTACATAAAGTGTCCATAACAGCACCATTATTCCATTTTCAAGATATCATCCTCTCAAACTAGGTACTGAAAATGACCCATCATGAGGTTATTTTTTGAGAAACAATTCACCACTTTCATCCAGTCAAACTGGGCATTGATCTATAGGGGTGGATACTTGTTCTTGATAGTCATTATGTTCAAGATAATATAATCAAAAAATATACCCAAGCACCCATCCACCATATTGGGGAAAAAAATTGGTTCTGTATTGGGGAACACATAGAGTATTATGTATCTCTTCTATAGTATATCCTCTAATAGCACCTTTATATCATACAATTCTACAAGGTCCATCTAATATGATAACATAGATATCAAGTTATTCCTTGGTTATAATCTTATTTATTAGTTAATATATTGATGGTGTGTGTGGGTCGGGGTACTTCCGGAACATCTTAGAAGAATACACTTTCATACTCCTCCACTACTATTGATACATTAATGATAAAGGTGTCTACTTCGCCAAGGGTCATACTAGAAAAATGAAGATAAATTTGTGGTATTCATATATATAAATTACCAACCTACTCTTCCTAAGATTATTTATCAATAATGAAGTAAAAAATTATCTTACCAACAAGAACACACTATAACCCTCACTGGTAAATTTTAAACAGGGAATGGATAGCTAAAAACCATTTCATACTAATAAAAACATCCTAAAGACACATTATCACTATAAAGATATCCTAAATGAATCTTAATCCTCTAATAGTCATTTTACATTGATGTAAGAACTATGTTTAGAGACCCAAGCTTTACGTACATGGAAATTTAATTACTTTTGTGGAATACTTAATATAATCAAAAATAGACACCCAAGGACCATAAAAGTTTAGTGTATTTGGAAACTCTCAACATAATCTTCTAATCATGGTGAAAGATCTTCAACATCTCCCATAAAGATCTTCCACTTTTGTTTTCTTACATAAAACCTTTCTTTATATCCTGGGGAAATGAAAACATAAAAAGGGTGAGATCAAATTCTCAATAAGGGTAATAATGGAGAAAATAAAATAAACCATATATATTTTGAACATAAAAACGTGAAACTAAAGTTTAAAAATCCAAATCTGGAGCAATGACATAATAAATGGCATTATGTAAGGAATAGATCATAATGGAAAAACAATCATGATAAAATAGTTTGGTAATAAAGCATGTAATTGTTGAAAACCATTAAGGACATTTTATTATTTCAATAGTATCCAAGTCATTGATTCCAAGACCATCATAGTGGAAAAAGTCCAATACTGAACCAGGTTTACATGTCATTCCAGAACTGTATTAATGAAACTTATTTACATGACATTCCATCCATGTTTATCTCATGAGATATAAATATGTACCCAATGTATTTGAGGAAGATATAGGTCCCACCCTTTTCATAATTAAATCATTCTTACGTGTGCCACAAAATAAACATAAATCATTCATCATAACCAAATAAATAAAATGGGTTTCATAAACATCAACCCATCATAAAATAACACATATATAAAAAGTATATAATTACATCATACGAAAAATAAAACTATGTAAATAATAAAGACATTATTATTGAAACATAATCATACTAAAAAATTTCATCTTAGATGGGAAATAGTTTTGATAAAACACTTGAAATTAATTATTGAGGAAAATATCCTTTCTTCTTCAAAATCAGTTTATTTTCACAAAATGTCATGATATTTTAAAAGAAAATGATTTTTTTGAAAATAATCATTAAATATTATAGGGGAAGATTCATAAAAATAAGGTTTTATGAAACTGTAAAAATATGTTCATGCTGTATAAGTTAAAAATAACATTCTTCTTTTACTTTTGCCAGAAAAGTCAAAAATTACCAAATATGGTAAAAAAAGAATGAGTCATTACATAAAATGTGGTAAAATTACAAAAAGGATAAAAATTACTTTAAACATACATGAAAGAATAGTAAACACTTTATGAAAACATTTTTATCAAACATGTACATGTATGATAAATTTAACCCCAGTAAATACTTATGTATAAGAAATCTCGGATAAAAAAGAGATTGGAAAATTATCCCTTATGTTATGTCCAATTTCTTTCATATGTGTCTGATACAACTGTATAGTGGGTTTAAACAGACTAGAACTTAGAACAGAACCATAATAATATTTATGAAATCATATATGATTCACTATGACTTTATATTTCCCGTTCATTTGTCAATTCCATGTTAGAGCAATGTTTTGGGTAAAATCGTTTCATTTATCATACATGTTTTGACTTGTAATTATTCATAGGATTATTCAGATCATGATTACTTAATTAAAGAATGTTAAAAAATTATTTATATATAATATATATTCATAATATAAATATATATAGTAGATCGATAAATAAATTGAAATACACCGTTCATGGAGACGGTATGCCTTATGTACGCACGAGCGATGTTTTCGTTTCCTTGTTAAATTGAATGGAAGAAATTAAATAACATATAATTAAATCCAGTATCATTATTATGTCATATATTTCATGATTATTTATTATATATACTTTAAAATCATTCTGGAATGGTTAACATGGAGAATGAATCTTATCGCGTTATGGAGACGGTAATCCGTACGTACACACGAGCGATGATATCATTCCAATAATTATTGAATGGCATTGGAGTGGATGATATAATATCTCAAAATTATTATGATGTTATAATAATCATATATAGTCATTATTTCCATCATTATACCCATCCATGTATGGTGGTGGGGGGAAAACAGATTACACCACAACGTGTAGACGGTAAGCCGTACGTACGCACGCGCGGTGATTTTATTTTTCGTAGGATGGATATAAATTTAAATAGGGTTGTTTCATATTTATAATAACATATCAGTATATTAGTGAAACTCATGTAATTAGTTTATAATTAAACAACTAAATAAGAGGATGTATAAGAAGAGAGAAACTTGAAAGAATCAGTAGAAGAGATTACCTCTTCCTCAACGTGCCTCTTTTAAATAACCTCTTATGGAACTATAGTTGGTCTTTGAAGAATACCATGACCTCTCGTATATTTATAGAAATGTGTAAAAGGGAAATTTAGAAGTTTTGGCCGAGATTTATGTCTCAAAATATTGTTAAGAGGATAGGGAAGAGGTTCCATTTTATAAGAGAGGAGAGGGGAACTTTTGGAAACCTCTAAAATATTAATTTATTATAAACTCAAACCCAACCTAAAAACCTCTAAAATGAATAAAATTCGAATATTAGATGATATTGGGTTGTAATATCATCATAAAATAAAATTTATACATGTTGGGAATTCATTGTAAACCTTATAATCTTGATTTATCCTTACTTAATCTATTTAATTTTATTTGTGGTAATAATATTCTAAATTTTAAATTGTTATAAATAATTACTTATGTGTTTTTAATTCTCCATAATTGGATACATAATGACATTTTAGACCATATAAATTTTAATTTATAATTTTTAAATAATTTATTGATTTTTAAACAATTTAATAGTATATTATTTTTATAAAATAACAATAGTGCCAATTTTGTCACTATTATTTTATTTGAATCTAAATAAAATCCACACATAGTATATATTAGAACCAAAAAATTTAATAGATTCATAAAATGTCATATTTATCTAGAAAATTCGTGGAGAACATTAAATAGTTCATATAATATTAATATTATTATTATTAATACCATTTATTTGTTATTTCAATCAATAAAATGATTTATACATCACTATTGTGTCATCATTAATGATAATTATATAATCCCTAAAAAATATATATAAATTAAAATTTTGTAGATAATTTTATTTTCTTTTTGGTTACTATTTATGATTGATTTTTTATGATGTTTATCTCTAAATTAAACTTATTACACTTATAAGATATAAGAGAGTGATATGTTGTCACTTTCTTTTGTTTTAATAATAATTACATCGCTTTCATGGTCAAAATTCCATGAAATGGATATATTCCAACCTTCTGGTGATATTTGTGGACTTTTTTTCATCCAATAGATTTTTGGCAGTTGTTAGGGTAATTTTATAATTTAACTTTTACCCATAATTACACGATTTACATTTAACTATAGTAAATAAAATTTACCATAGTTACTATTCATAATGTCTAAATATAAAAAGTACTCTATTAACATAATTTGGACCTACTCATTAAAAATATGGAATCCATTTTTAAAAATTCAAAACACATAAGTTTCAGTATTTAATTTAAAATTAATCCCGCTATTGAGAAAATGAGTTTTAAAAGTTAAAACATTGCAAAAGATTGAAATGTTTCTGTCTATAAATTCAATGTAAAATTAATGATAATGACATAAATTATATTAAATGATAAAAATATATTCTACTTATACATCAAAACCATTAAATATTAGAATTTAACCATATCAATTATCTTTATGAAAAAGTTGTGTATAATTAAAATTAAGCCTATTTTTATTATTCCTCAAAATATGAAAGTTAACAGAAAAATATAAATAAAATTATAAAAAGTAAATTTCTATATCCTTATTGTAATTAATAAGTTTATTTTGTATAAGTGAACTTATAAACATGTCAAAAACTATATTTAATGTGGGTGCACCATCCAAAGGAGGCAAAACTACATTTTTTTTAAAAATTATTATTTTACCCAAAAAAAATATTTTGTTCTCATGCCATGTTCTAGAATATGTGTAAGATGAATGATATTATTATAGAATTAAAAATGTGTTTAATACTATTCATAACAGCTAGTTCATAATATATCATTGTCTAGTGAAACACGGTATTGTATACAACACACGCTATTGAGGAAGGTCACTCTTACGTAAAACACAATCAAAGAATAGTGTTTTCATATACTGCCAGATAATACGATGTTTCATTTAGTTTAATATAATCATGGTGTAGCATACAACACAATAAATCAAAAAAATAAAAAAGAATCTTTAACATAAAATTTCAGGGTGATACATTCTACACCCCTTAAAATGAATTTCACCCTCAAAATTAGTTGTGGTTATAAATTGTTTACTACATGAAATTTTCTTTCATAGAAACCCAAATCATAAAAAGGAATACCAAAAAATAATTTTAAAAACTAAATTATGAAATGTAACAGTTACCCAAATTAACTCATCACTGGATTTCCACATAGGAGAACATATTTAAAAATATGGATATGGAAGATAAATCTAACCATCAAGTTATGATGTAGAGTGGTAGAGAACATGTCTATGAAACATATAACAATCACAAAGTCATAAATTTTTTATGATAAAAGGTACCATCTGATTCATCATATATGAGAGTACTAGGAAAAAAATTTTTGTTTTTAATATCATTTCCCTAAAGTTGATGAAATTTTGCATAAAGGGAAATACTTACTTGGTTTTAGTGTAATATCATTGTTGGTCATTCCATGAATAATTTCCAATTCATCTCTTAATTAAAGAAATGAAGTCAAATTTTTTATTCTTGAAGTGTTATAAGATCATGCGATAGAATTATAGGTCATTCCATCTGTCTCTATCCCAAAAAGGTTAACACAAGTTATTGAATTTACATAAGTACATCTATGGTGAGATTAATCGTATATGGTTCCTAAAATGGACTTTTACTTCATTTATCATACCGCTTAATAAAATAAAACTAATTTCTACAAAGTAAGGACTTAATTTAGGCATGTGGTAGGTGATAAAGGCCCATCTCACTTCGGTTGTGGGTTCGATTACCTCATCCTTGTCCAATGCGACAGGTTGTTGCCCTTCCTATAGGTCATCCTTTTTCTAAAACTACACCATTATAAAATTCCAGAAATAATATCAAAAATGTCTAGCCTTAAACAATTCTATATGATATCTAACATAATCCATTACAAACTTTTGGTTTATCCAAAATACTTTTTTCCAAACTCACAGTATAAAGAAAAATATTACTAGAGAGTTCATCTACCAACCATGTCAATACCATCTTGTATCCCCCATATATCATAACATATATCTTGTCGTTCCAGCCCTTTATTACTGAACCAGATTTACATGACATTCCATCCATGTTTAACCCATGAGATATAAATCTTTACCTAATTTGTTGGAGGTAGATATAGGTCCCAACCATCTCATAATTAAATCATTCTTATGTGTGCCACAAAATAACCATAAATCATTCATCATAACCAAAAAAATAGAATGGGTTTCATAAACAACATCCCATCATAACATAATCCATATAAAAAAATGGATATCATTTCATCATAAGAAAAATCAAACCATGTAAATAATAAGGACAATATTTTTGAAATATAATCATACTAAATAATGTCATCTTATATGGGAAATAGTTTTGATTAAACACTTGAAATGAATTCTTGCGGGAAATATCCTTTCTTCTTCAAAATGAGTTTCTTTTTACAAAATGTCCTGCAATTTTAAAAGAAATAGATTTTTGTTGAAAATAATCATGAAATATTGTATAGTAATCTTCATGAATATAAGGAGTTATGAAACCGTAAATATCCATTCATGTCGTATAGTTTAAAAAAACATTGTTCTTGTACTTTTTACAGAAAAGTCAAAAAGTATCTTGTATGGTAAAAAAAGAACTATTCCTTAAATACAATGTGGTAAAAGTCAAAAAGGGTAAAAATGACTTTAAAAATACATGGATGAATAGTAAAAACTTTATGAAAATAGTTTTATAAAACATGGACATGTATGATAAATTTAACCCCAGTAAATACTCACGTATAAGCAATCTTGGAAAAAAATGAGATTGAAAAATTATCCCATACCATATGTCTAATTTCATTCATATGTATCTGCGACTCGTCTGTAGTGGGTATAAAAATATTATTAACTAATAGCAGAACCATAATAATATTTATGATATCATATATGATTCACTATGACTTTATATTTCCCGTTCATTTGTCAATTCCATGTTAAAGCAACGTTTTGGGTAAAATCATTTCATTTATCTTATGTGTTTTGACTTTTAATTATCTATATGATTAATTAGATCATGATTACTTAATTAAATAATTTAAAAAAATATATATATATAATATATATTTAGAATATAAATATATTTAGTATATCGATAAATGAAATTAAATACACCATTCATTGAGACGATAGGTCATACGTACGCATGAACTTTGTTTTGGTTTCCTTATTAAATTGAATGGAAGTAAGTTAATAACATATACATAAATCTATTATCATTATTATGTCATATATTTCATAATTATTTATTATATATACTTTATAATCATTCTGGAATGGTTAACATGGAGAGTGAATCTTATCGCATCGTGGAGACGATAATCCGTACGTACACACGAGTGATGATATCATTCCGATAATTATTGAATGGAATTGGAGGGGATGATATAATATATCATAATCAGTATGATTTTATAATAATCATATAGAGTCATTATTTACACCATTATACCCATCTATATATGGTGGTGGTGGAAAAACCGATAACACCACTACGTGGAGACGGTAAGTTGTACGCACACAGGCACGATGATTTTGTTTTTCAAAGGATGGATATAAGGTGAAATAGGGTTGTTTCATACTTATAATAAAATTTTGGTATATTCTTGATACTGATGTTATTACATTATAATGAAACAACTAAATAATAATAAGTAGAAGAAGAAATATACTTGAAAAATCGGTAGAAGATATTACCTCTTCCTCGACGTGCCACTTTTAATCTTTCTCTTAGGGCACTAGAGTTGGTCTTTGAAAATTAACCAGACTTATAATATGTTTCTAGGTAAGTGTAGAAGGTAAATTGACAGGTTTTTTTGATCTTGAAGGCTCAAAATGTTTTGAAGAGGATAAGGAGGATGTGCCCTTTTATAAGAGAGGAGAGGGGACCTTTTGGAAACCTCTAAAATAATAATTTATAAGAAACTCAAAACCCACCTAAAATACTCCAAAATGACTCAAATTCTAAGATGAGATGAGATAGGGTTGTAATATCATAATCAAATAAAATTTATACATGTTGGGAATTTATTTTAAACCTTATCAACTAGATTTATCCTTATTTAATCTATTTAATTTTATTTGTTGTAATGATATACTAAATTTTAAATTGTTATAAATAATTACTTATGTGTTGTGAATTTTCCATAATTGGATACTTTATGACATTTTAGACCATAAAAATTAAATTTATAATTTTTAAATAATTTTGTTATTTTTATGCAATTTAATAATATGTTATTTTTATAAAATAACATTAGTGTCAACTTTTTCACTATTCATTTATTTGAATTTTAATAAAATCCAAATAGATTTTATATTCATAAAAAAGTATTTAATAGATTCATAAAATGTCATATATATCTTTAAAATTCATGGAGAACATTAAATTGTTCATATAATATTTATTTTAATATTTTTAAAACCTTTTATTTGATATTTCAATCAATAAAATAATTTATAAATCACTATTGTGTCTTCATTAATGATAATTATTTAATCCCAAAAAATTATAAATAAATTCTCATGATGTAGATAATTTTATTATATTTTTGGTGACTATTTATGTTCAATTTTTTATGAAGCTTATCTCTAAATTAAAATTATTAAACTTATAAGAAATAAGAGAGTGACATGTTGTCACTTTCTTTGGTTTTAATAATAATTACATCATTTTCATGGTTAAAAGTCCATGAAATGAATCTATTCCGACACTTAGGAGATATGGGTCGACTTTTATTCATACAATAGAATTTTTGCAGGTGTTAGGGTAATTTTATAATCTTATTTTTACCCTTAATTACTAGATTTACCTTTAACTGTAATAAATAAAATTTTCCATAGTTACTATTCATAATGTATAAAAATAAAAAGTATCATTTTAAAATAATTTTAACGTAATAATTCCAAACATGGAATCCATTTTTACGAATTCAAAATACATAATGTTCAGTAATTAATTTAAATTTAATCCCACTGTTGAGAAAACGGGTTTTAAAAGTTAAAACATTGCCAAAGATTGAATTGTTTTTACCGATGAATTAAATTTAAAATTAATGATAATGACATAAATTATATTAAATGGTAAAAATATATTCTATTTATACTTAAAACCATTCAATATTATAATTTAACCATATAAAATATCTTGATGAAAAAGTTGTTTTTAATTAAAATTTAGCGTATTTCTACTATTCATCAAAGTATAAAAGTTAATAGAAAAATATAAAAAAATTATCCAAAGTAAATTTTTATATAATTATTGCAATGAAGAAGTTTATTTTGGCTAATTAATCTTATATATTTTTCAAAAACTAGATTTAAAGTGGGAGCACCATCAAAAGGTGGCAAAACTATATTTTTTGAAAAATACTTATTTTACCCAAAAAATTTATTTCATTCTCATGTCATGTTCTATAATATGTGTAAGATGAATTATATTGTTTTAAATTTAAAATTTTGGTTAATAATATTCATAACAGCTACTTCATAATATGCCTTTGTTTAGTAAAACTCGGTATTGCGTATAATACATGCTATTAAGGAAGGTCGCTCTTGCGTGAAACAAAAGCCAAGAATAGTGTTTTTATATAATACAAGCTAATAAGGTGTTGAATATAGTGCAAGATAATCTTGGTGTAGCATAAAACACAAGTCATCACTAAAATAAAAAATAATTTTTCTCATAAAATTTCGAGGTGTTACAGTGTGAGTCCCCCTGATCATCTTTTTTGAGAGTCTATAAGTAGAGGGGTCAAGCTAAAGGATCTAATGAAATATCTATGTCTCTAACAAGGGATTCATAAAAAATAGTGGTTTGAAACTATATCTACCAAAACTATAGTTAAAATATCAAAGATAGAAAGTGTCCCATAGATCATACTCAGATCTTTTGATTCATTAGTATCCACTGCCTGAAACTATCTATTCTCTGTGATACCTATTCTTTAAAATGTATCATAATAGAAAATGTGTTAGTGGGAGAAGTTACCATATTATTTTCATTCTCAAAGCCACATCATATATCGTCAACACAAGGTTTCAAAAATCTGAACCATCATACTAATGAATTATAACTATTAGTAACACCACAAAACTATGGGATATCAACAAAAGTAGAAATAACTGATCAATCACCTCTAGCTACTCTCAACTACTCTTGGGTCTATCTTTCCATGTATCTTGGGTGATCTTTACCTCTAAAACTATAGAATTGTGATCAACCTAGACACATAATATTCTTGAACTACTCGAATTATCTTTTACCTAGCATGAGGAATGACCCCTTCCACAAAAACAAGGGTATGGTTGCCTTTTGAATAATGTTGGAATGTATCGTTGATGACTACCAGATAAAGATACTTCTAAAAATTCCCCTGAATTTAGGCCATATCACAAAGTATATCATCATCAAAATCCTTTTGTAGAACCATTACTGGTAATCTATAAGGAGGAATCTCATGGATTAATAAGATATACAATGGTAAAATAGTATATATGGTGAGTTTACTCAGTAAGAACATAGAAATCACAAACCATTCATATAAGATAAATGTACCACTGTTTTCCCTTATACCAGAGGCTACATGTACCAAGTTGACTAGTATTTTATTAGTTTCCTAGTGTATAGATACACTAGTCACTACATAATCAATGGGTTCCCTAGATTGAGAGCAATACTTTATATACTTTATCATTATTTCCCATGTCTGAATCCCATATTTATAGCTAGACTGTCTCCAAACTCTGATCCTAAGACAACATATAACACTAATACCACTCTTTCATAACCCAACCCCTTGGATCCCACTTGGATATTAGTAAGCTGCGACTTAAATCCCAAGCCCATTTCCATTAGGCTAGGGGTTGATGGCTAGAATCAAGTACTCTTATCACACACATAAGAGGTCTTATCATAAAATAAATTTAGACACACACACACACACACCTCTATATACACTACTTTAAAAATCAAAGGTAAATAAATGATACTATAAATTCATGCATAAATAATAATCCAATATCAGGGTAACAAAAAAGTGGAGGTAAATTAAAATGAGTCAAAATACAATCCCACTAATAATATAAAGGATTTTAAACTACTAAAAAAATTGGACATATTCCAAAAAAAACTAATGGGTATTTTGAATGTCTATATAGCACAACAAAGATCCACCTATTCCAAGTTCACTTTAGACTCTATTAAATGTCATATAGTCTACATAATACACAAAGTGTGAAAATATCCAATACAAGTTTGAGTATAAAGATACCTAGTAATACACCCTTAAATCACCAATCAAAAAACATTAATGAGGCAGTTATCTCTATATAATTAAATAAATAACAGAAAAATATAACCTTGATATGATCATTAGATATACTCAAGACATATAGTATGGTATCTCTCAGGTCTCAACATTTATACTGTTATCCCAGGTCTATCTTTCCAAAGGATAACAATTTATTAATTATCCCTTACCATGGATAATACAGGACGGTCCCTACCTCATAAAAGTGGGGGAAATCCTAGAATCTAGTATATGAACTCTCTATGGTATGAGCTCTATATATGGGGAAAATTAATCATTGTAGATATAGGATATCATCCTTGATAATGTTGGTGAAGTAAATGACTATCTAAATCCTATGGGTAGAGAATCATTTCCCCACTCACACTCACAATGGAATGATTCTACTCTTTAGGAGGATACTTTTACCATAGGTTAGGATACCCAAATCACTTTTCAAATTATAAGTGGAAAACACATGAATAGATGAACTCCCTCGATTCTCTATAACTACATGGAAAATCCAAAAGGACACACAATGTGTCTCACTAAACCCAGTTATATCAGTGTCCTTCCATATCACATAGGATGTTATTTTTTATATACATGATGTGTGTTTATTTCACATAAAAATATATTAGGTATGGTACTTAGGCATGATTTTTTCTCCTGTGATCATATACTCTTTGAAGTCTATGCGGTGTGCACTGAAACACAAGGCCTATGAGTTCACATGGATTCTTAAGAATATACTCCCTATACATGTCGTGATAGAGAAATTAGGATAACATAGTGCATAGGAACCCCAAATGGTGTGTGATATTTAACTTTCTATAAAAACCCTATCTTCCGCACTAAAATGTTCTACATACTGTTTCTTCTTCAGAACTATAGGTTGTGTAGTTGGGAAAACTCAAAACTGTAGATACATCTATATATTTTTACACACTGTCTTCTCCATTACTTCTAATATAAATCTCATATGTAATGTTGAGATCCATTTTAACAAAACCTATAACATTTTCGTTTTCTGTATTCTATCCATACCTTTTTCAATTTTTCATTCCCTATCAGACCACGTATTACCCATGTGAAAAATTCCTAGAAATGAACGAAACACCTAGATGTGTTTTATGAAATATTTTCCTTAAATAATTTTTATTATTCAGTAGCTTTATTGAAAATAAATAGTGAGTTTAAATAATCCACGAGATGCCTTGATTATAAAATTACTATTAAGCCTAGTTGTTAGGTTAGAGAGAATAATTATAACTAACTTATCAAAATGTATTGTGAATTCATTAGCTATCATATATTTTTGGAAAATATAAATTAGATATTAGTATTTTTTGAGTGAATTACTTTTTGTAATGAAATTAATGAGATATATAAATTTCATATACTTAATAAAAATATTTTTTATATTCAATTTTTGGATATTTTATTCATAGGTATGAATAAAACCATATTTGATGTATAAAAACAAATTTTTTAATGTTTAATTTTACACCTTTGAATGGAGAACCCTTTTTAAATTAATATTATCACACATTAGTAATTTTTATATGAAAAATTAAGCATGTTATTTTATAGTATATATAAAAATTTACATTGGCTGAATTTCTGATATCTTTCTGATAACTTTCATGTATTGATGAATAGTAAAAATATGCAAAAGTTTAATTGTAAATAACTTTTTTCAATGAATTAATTTATATGGAAAAATAATATTATTTCATGTTTTAAAAGTATAAATAAGATATATATTTACCATTTAATATAATTTATTTCATTGGAATTGATTTTACATAAAATTAATTTGTAAAAACATTTCAATATTTTGTAATATTTTTATTTTTGAAACTCGTTTTCAATTTTCAAAAATAGTAGTAATTTTAAACTTATTACAACAAATTCTGTGTATTGAATTTTAAAAAATGGATTCCATATTTAGAATCGGTAGCTCCAAATTATGTAAATAGTTTTAATTTATGTTTGGGTAATATAAATAGTAACATTGGAAATTATTTTTATTATCATTGTTAAATGTAAATCAGACAATTAAAGGTAAAATTAATATTATAAAATTACATTAACAATTGTAAAAATCCTATTGTATGACTAAATTTTACCATTTTCATCTATTTTTTGAAATTTAATCACATTATTGAAACATACCAATGAATATGACATGAATATAACACAAATTAATAAATGTGACAAAATGTCAAAATATCATTTTATATAGGTGTATTAATTTTTATATATGGATAACTAGGATATTATATCGACTGTAGAGAGTATCTAAAAATATTAAAGAATTACCTAGATCATATATATTTATTTATAATTTTAATGGAATAAATAATTACCATTAAAGATGAAACAATAGTGATGTAGAAATTATTTTATTAAAAGAAATATTAAAAAAATTTAAAAAATATTAAAATAAATATCATATGAAATAATTAATGTGATCCAATAATTTTACAGATAACTATGACATTTTAAGTGTTTATTAAATATTTCTTTTGAATTTATCTTCTATGTGGATGTTTTTAAAGTCAAATAAATTAATAGTGTCTAAATTAACAGTATTTATATTTTATAAAAATAACATTTTATTAAAATATTAAAAATCATAAAAATATTAAAAAATTACAAATTGATGATTATATGGTCTGAAATTTCATATAATATCCATTCTTGTTCAATTAACATCATATAAGAAAATATTTATAACAATTAAATATTCAGAATGTTATTACCACAAAAAAAATTAAATAGAATAACTAAGGGTCAATTAAAATCGTATTGTTTAAATTTACAAAATAACTTGTTAAATATTTATTGGTTGATTATATTACCACCCTATATCATCTCATCTAATAAATGAAATCTTTTTTGAGGTTTTTGGGTAGGGTTTTATTTTATTATAAATTATTATTTATGGAGTTTCCAAATGTGGCCCTCACCACAATTATAAAAGGGCACTTAATACATCACCCATTCACTTTATTTTGAGACTTTAATATCATAAAAACCCTACCATTTTTATTTCTTGACTTCCTTATTTTTATTCTATAGGTTCTGGTTATCTTCAAAGAGTTACTCTAGTTCTCTAAGAAGGGATTTAAGGGAAGAAAGTTGAGGAAGAGGTAACCTCTTCTACCGATTATTTCAAACTTCTTTCTTCTTCTAATTTCTCTTCATTATTTTTTTCATTATAAATTAATAACATCAGTATAACTTATATATAATTATTATTTTTAAAATAATAAACAACAATATATCAAATTCATTCCCTCATGTGAAAAATAAAATCACCGCGCGTGCATACGTACGACCTACCATCTCAATGTCATGGTGTAATATATTTTTTTATAACCAACTTAACTGGATGGGTATAATGATGAAAATAATAACTATATATGATTATTATAAAATTTTTCTAATTCTAAAATATTATACACCATACACTTCAACACCATTCAATAATTTTATGGATGATATTATCGCTCATACGTACGTACGAGCTGCTGTCTCCACGATACAATGTGATTCATTCTACAAGATCTTAATTAAAACATGATTATATACATGAATTTAAATAATATATATGATATATATTATACTAATATCATTATTTAAATAATTTATCTATAATATAATTAGTGTAACATGAAATTATCCAACAAATCTTGCATAAGAACATAAAGTAGTAGATATATGAATAACGAGTGACAATGAAATATTACTAACAGACATATGATAATATAATCATATATGATATTATAAAAACTATTATGATTCTGGAGTAAGTCAATAAAATTATTTAAATCATTATACAGGAGGTGCATATTCATACGAAGGATATCAGTCCTAAGGTAAGGGATAACTTTTCAAATCTCGTTTTTATCTGAGATTATTTATTGTTAAGTATTTACTAGGGTTTATTAATCATCCAAATCCATGATTCCTAAACATGTATTTCAAAATATTCTTTATATCATATATAATTTTTTAATTTCATTTTTTTCCATTGGTGAATTTGTACAAAATGATGTTAATAGAATCCTTTATCATTTTCGGTAATAGGTACTTTCAGAATTATCCATAAAAAGTACAAGAAGAATGTATTATTTACTTTTATGGTATGAATGGATTTTTACTCCTTCATAATGCCTTATTTTCTTGAATATTATCCTGAAATATTACTAGGTTATTTTTACAAAAAAAAAAATTCTTCCAAAATTGTGTGGATTTTTTAGGAATAAAAACCTTTTTGAAGATGAAAGGATATATTCCGCATGAATTAATTCAAGTGTTTTATCAAAATTATTTTCCATCTAAGATGACATAGGGTTCTTATATCAACATTATTACATTTATTTTATTGTGTTTTAGTGGAATTATTTCTATAAAATAAATTTATTTTATATGTATTATGGAAAAATGATGTTTAAGAATCCCATTTTATTTCATGGGTTATGCTATGATAAATGATTTTTTTGTGGCACACATAAGAATGGATTCATTATGAGATGGGTGGGACCTATATCTCCATCCAATGCATTGGGTAAATATTTATATCTCATGAGATAGACATGAATGGAATGGAAATTAAATTGGGTTCAGTAATAGTAGGAAGGAATGAGGAGTGAACTCTGTTCAGTAATGGACTTTGCACACTATTATGGTATCAAAAATGTTCCGTGAATAATATGAAATGATTTTATATGATTTTTTGTATTTGAGAAAAAATTATTGTCTTATTTTATGAATATTGGTATTACATTTCACTTTTTTGGTTTATCCCATGACATTATATTATGATCTTTTATATACATAAAAATATTTTCAAATTTAATGTTCTTATGATTATGATATTATTGATATTTCCCTTTTTACCCTTATTGAGAATTTGAGTTCACCCTTTCATATGATTCTTTACCTCAGGTCATGATGAATTGTATTAAGTAAGATATTTCAAAAAGGATTCCAGTTTTTATGAAATAAGTAGAAGATAATGTAGATATTTTATAAACCAGTTGTTTATGATTCTCAATATATGAAGACTGTAATCCTATATGTTTCTGGTGTGGTTTTTGTTATGTTATGTAATAAATATTCTTTGATGTTGAAGTAATATATTTACATAAAGTAAGGTCCTTTATAGTTGGTATCAGAGAAAATGTATATTTAACATTTGAAAACTAGGTAGATGGAACCTTAGTAAGAACCCTAAGGATATGTATAAGTAGAATTTACAATCCCATCATAGTGTTTTAAAGGTGTTCATGAATAACCTTGGATAAAAACTAAAGTTTCCTAAATTGATATTTTATTGTTGAATTATGTGTTATCAATATTATAATTAGTGTTTCTCAAACTATTCTTCTTGGTTTTAGACAATGGATGGAACCCAAAGGAATGGTGTTAATGCTGAATATGACAGGAAATGTAGTGATTGTCCCCCTGAGGAAACAAATTTTATGTGAGATGGAATGAAAAATATTGTATCCATGCTCACACAACTTTATCAAGCTATGAATAATGCTGGACTTCCAAATGAGAAAAAGAGGGAGAAACCTTCTGTGGAATCCTTCATGAGGCAGTGTCTACATTCACTAAGTGGGTCTTCTAATCCATTAGAGGATGAATAATGGATTAGTACCACTAAAAAGATATTTCCAGTTCTAAAATGTTATAAACATAATAAATTCATCTTAGAAGTATATAGTTTGGAAGGTGAAGTTTCTCAATGGTGTAATGTTTTCAAGAATACAAGGAAAAGATATTAAATTGAGTCCATGGAATAGGATGAGTTCAAGAACTTATTTTTTGATAAGTACTTTCCTAGTAATATTTGAATAAAGATGGCAGAGTTCCATAAACTTAAGAAAAATTATGTTGAATCTGTTGGTACCAATGAAGACAATTTTTCAAGACTTTCAAGGTACATTTCTGGAATTATTATACAACCTGAGAGTAAAATTGATTGATTCTTTAGTGGATTAAAACCATGTCTTAGAAGGGAATTAGCCACAAGGGACATCAATAGCTATGAGGAAATTGTTTGATGTGGTCTAAAGGTTGATATGGATATTGAAGTAACCATTTAGTCACATGGGATTGATAAGAAGAGAAAAGTGGAATTCAAAGGAAAATATAAAGACCACACTGAAAAGAATATGAGTTTTCTCTTATGCTAAATGTTTAGAAAAAAAATAGTGGGAATTGAATTTATGGGACTAGTAAATATTTTATGTGTGTAAAATAAGTTCATTGGGATGTTGAATGTGGAAGTGATGTGAAAAATATTTCTAATCATGTGAAAAATGAAAATCTACACAGAATGAACCTCCTATAATTTAATGTTACAAGTGAAAGGAAATAGGGAATTATTCTATTCAATGACCTGATCCAAGGGTTATTGATGATGATCGATGTCAAAAAACTCTTAAGGCCAAAGATAAATGAATGTCACATGCAATCACTATCAGCGACGTGGATTATGATAAAGAAGTCATGAAAGGAACACTTACAATCCACTCGAATGTATAAAATGTTTTTTTTTGATTATAGATCCTCCAACTATTATATTTCTGAAATATTTTCTAATGGTATCTCTATATTACCTCAATAATTAGATTTTGAGTTAGTTATGACAATTCTTAATGGCACAACAGTCACATCAAAACTTTATAATTCTTCTTCGGTTGAAGTTTGTGGGAATGTACTTCCTACAAATATTATGAACCTTAATATAGTGGAATTTTATGTGATTCTTGGAATGTATTGGATTTCTCTATAGTGAGCTCATATAATTTCCAAGGAAGGGAATTCATATTTCATATTCCAGATCAATCTATGATCATATATCGATGCAAGGATGAAAATAACCTTCTAGTAGACATTTTTTCTACTTTATGAGTCTTGATTCCTATATATGAAGTTTATTTATCTCTAATGGATGGGGAGAAACTCATGATTAAGAATACACACATTTTATGGGAGTTTGTTTATGTATTTACGAAGGAACTCCCATTTCTTCCACCAAATTATAAAGTTGAGTTTTCAATAGAACTCATATCGGGTGCTCTGCCTATTTCAATGAAACCTTATATAATGATCCCAATTGTGTTGCATGAATTGAAGAAGAAACTCCAAGATAATTTTGATAAGGGATTCATATTCCATAGTGTGTCACCTTTGGGAGCACGTAATCTATTTTTTAATAAGAAATATGAATCAATGAGACTCTACATTGATGATTGAGAACTGTACACAATCGATATCAAGAAAAAATATCCTCTTCCACATATTAATAACTTATTTAACCAACTATGTGGAGCTCAATACACTTCCAAGATTGATCTTTTTTCAAGATATAATCAATTAAGGTTCAGAAATAATGATATTAAGAAGATGAAATTTTGTAAAAGGTATGAATACTATGAATTTATAGTGATGCCTTTTGATCTTACTAATTACACCTCTATCTTCATGGATCTAATGAATATTCCATATAATTTTTCACGTTTACTTTCAAAGAAAATGGTTTTCAAATTGTTTTACATTTTAAAAATAATTTTTGAAATAAGAAATTATATTTTCATCATGAAATGTTTTTAAAATATATTCTAAAATTATTTTGCATATAATATGAAATTCATTGGTGTTACTCATTACTTCAATGGGGATATGATATAAGGTTTCCATTTATTTTCATTCTATAACATGTTTTTTTATGGCCTCATTTTTATGAAATCAATTTCTCTTTCACAGGTTATGCTTTGAGGAAATGATTTTGAAACATTTATCTTTTCATGGGTTATCAAATGATTACATTTTTATGATGCCAATTTTATTTCATGGGTAATGATATGATTTATTATGGTCTAGTGGCACACATATGTATGATTTCATTTAGAGATGGGTGGAACCTATATCTCCCTCCAATTAATTGGGTAAGGATTTATATCTCATGAGATGGTCATTGATGCAATGGGGAGTGAACATGATTTAGAAAAAGACTTTGTCTATTAAAATGGTATTGGGAGAGAACCTTGACTAATAAGATGGTCATGGGAGTGAACCATGACTACCAAGTTGGTATGGATAGTGAACCCATACTACAAATATGGTGTGGGCATCATTGCCTTGAAAATTATGGAATAATTTTATATTATTATGTATCATCCACAAATTCTACGTCTTATTCCTATGTTATGATTTCATATATTATGATCATGATTTCATTATCATTTGAATATTTTGAACTGCCAATATTTATTCTTTGATTCATTTTTATAATCTTTTATATGCAGGGTATGATCTTATTTTGTAATGACCATCTTCTCATTCCATTATACTCATGATATCTTCACATATCTACCTAGTTTACCCTTACTGAGAATATAATCTCACACATTTCTTATGATTCATTTATACTTGATTTGAGTAAAGCTTTAAAGTATGTGTACTAATGGGAATGATCTTTAAGGTATATTTTGAAGATATTTCACCAGCATAGAAGATTATGTTTCAATGTTTCCAAACACACAAAAATATAATGGTAATAAATGATATAATTTTTTAATAATATTAATATTGATAATAAAATGATCTAATATCCATTTATATTAATCGTGAGCCTTGATAGAGTCCTTTTATAGGTGGGGGTAGAACCTATTTGGAAACCACTTAGAAATTTCCCAAAAGAATACAAAATGATAAATCATTTCCAAGAAAAAAGTTTCCAAATGATAATATATTAAAATTTAGGATAGAATAATATTCATATATAACCATCCAATAGTATTTAAACACTTTAATTAGAAAAACTATCCTTATCTTTTGGTTTAACTACTGATAAACATGTTTTATTCGTAACCAAAGTAATTAATTTCTATTCTTTTTACTTTTCATTATGACCAAAAATTAATTTGACCTTATTAACTAATTTTAACTATTATTATTCTTAATATGGAATCCAATTTTACAAATAAAATTAATATAAGTGGTAGAATTTGGTTTAAAATAAAACCTACAAGTGCGATGAACTTACGATTTTAAAAAAAAAAAAATTTTCTTCAGTCAAAAAAGTTTATGTAAAAAAATAAAATATAAAATTGATTCCACTAAACTAAATTGGATTAATAATAATATAATTAAACAAACGTTTCTTTTAAACCCATTTTAAAATAAAATGTTATTTTTTAAATACTTTAAATGAAAATGCATTTTTCAAAAAAAAATTAGTATTTTCACTATTCGTCAAAAAATTAATCTTTTTCATAAAATTATCAAAAATTTATTCTTGGATAATTATTATATTTTTATTTAAAAATTAAATTAAATTTTCTCAAATAATGTTTCGGAAATTTGTTAAAAAAAATTTAAAATAAGTATGCAAAACACAATGAAACTAATCTTTAGTTAAATGCGGTTTTAAAGCATAAATGTAGATTAATTCTTACCTCATGCTTAGAAAAAAAATATTATATGAATGATACAAAATATTATTGAATATATAATATTTAAATTCCATTTATATCATTCACCTAGTGTGAATAATTAATTTTACTAATATGACAACACTCTATGCACATACAATGACTTTTCAGAAAAATATTTATTCTACATTCATATGTTTTATATATTTATTTCTAATCAATTAATATCTAATAAATTTATTTGTACATATTTAAAACATATATTTTTTCTAATTTAGTTAACCATATTAATTACCACTAATTTAATGTCTAGGTGGTAATTGTATAATGTATTATAGTTCTTTTAGACTTGGTGTTTCATGTACCACAAGCAATCGAAAAGATTAAATTTATTTTAAAAGAAATATATAGTAAATTCTAGTGGTGTTAAATTATTCCCTACTAATAAAATAATCCAAAAAAATTCTATAATTTCACATCATGAACAAATTTTTTTATTCATTTATTTTAATGTCATCAGGTTTCCACATCGCATCTTCTGTCTTAGGATTTCTCTGAAGTACCATTACCAGCTAAGTCACCTGATTCCTCAACACTTTTTATATAGTGTTTATAATATGGATAAGCTCTTCATGGTAAGATAGATCATGTTTCAATTATATTTCTTTATATCTGAAATCGTTTTTTGGGTCAGTCATGTATCGCCATAACAATTATATATGGAACACATAATGTAAATTAGATAGACATAGTGAAATTACCAAATTATATGACATAAATCAAATTATTTTATGGATTTTAAAATGTCTAATGCACCTAGGGTTCAATTTATATTTATTATCAATCTTTATAAAACCATTAAATACAAATATTTAAAATAAAACATGATCTCCAAATTGATGTTCCAAATTATTCCTCAAGTTATTATCCAAACACTTTTTCTTGCTTTGAGATGATTTGATATAAATTTGAATGGTATTTAGCTTTTTTGTCATCTCCTCTAAAATTTTTGGGCCTATAATATTCCTTTCACCAAATAAATCACAAAAAGTTGTATTATGACATCTCTTTATATATAATGCTTTATAAAACACCATTTAAATACTTTAAAGAATGATATTGTTATAGTTGAAATCTACCAAGGGTAAAGATTCATCTTAATAACTGTTAATGTTAATAGAGAATAATCAAATATGTATTATAATTTTTAGACAATCCTTTTAGACTGTTCATTGGTTTGAGGGTGAAAATTGGTTCTCAAATTAAGATCAGTATCAAGGGCCTTCAAATTACATTTCCTTAATTTAAATTTAAATTATGGGTCATGATGAGACACAATTGAAAGAGGCATTCCATGAAGTATTATAACTTCATTAATATAGAGTCTTCCAAGGAACTCAATTGTTAAGTCATCCTTTATAGAGAATAAATGTTAATATTTGGTTATTCAATCAATAATATCCAATATTGAATCATTCTTCCTAGGAGTATTCAGTAATCTAGAGACAATGTCTATATTAATGTCATCTCATTTCGGTGTAGGGATAGGTAGAAGTTTAATAACTCCTATTGAATGTTTCCTCACAACCTCCACCTATTGAAAAAAAACATTTTAACACATAATCAACAATCTCCTACATCATATTATCTCACTAAACCATTTTCCTTCACATATCTATACACTTACGTGCTACTAGGGTGTATAGAGAAATTCATGTAATAATCATTATCCAATAATTCCTTATTCATATCCGGTATAGAGGGAACACATAGTCTCATTCCAAATTTCAAAATTCCATCTTCACAAATAAATATTAAATTTTTTCCTCTATTCGTGGATTTAATTTTATTTTGAAAATTCTCATAATTATATTGAGAACTTTTTTGTCTATTCTATGAAATAGGGATTATAAAATAATTTAAAAATAACTGATGTATTTCCTTCTTTTATAATTCATATATCCATCTTTACTAGATTCATGAACCTAAGATCCATTTTAATCCTAATTTTTGTTAGAACTCCATGATCATTCCTTCTCAATGAATCTTTTACCTTATTTTCCATCCTTAGGTAGTACTGTAATGAGAAATCATAATCCTTGAATATTTAAAGCCATCAAATTTTCCTCATATTGAGATCATTCTATGAAAGTATGTATTTCATACTCTTATAATCTGTTTATAACTCACATCCTTCTTCATATAGATAATATTATTATATATTCAATGTAAATATCATGACCGCCAACTTAATGTCATGGGTTGGACAGTTTTGTTCATGAATATTTGACTACCTTACGACATTATAAATAACTCTATCATTTTTCATAAGGAAAAAACTAATTTATTTCTTCAATGCGACACTATATATCAAAAATCCGACATTTCCTGATGATAGATTTATCATCGAGGAAATAACTAATATCTTCTTCAATTATTCAGAACATTATTCACATTCATGTTTACATGTTAACATAACCAACGTATGAGTAAGATTGTTTAATGGGTTATCCAATCATGGAAGTTTTTGGATAAATAAATTATAGTAACCTTACATACCATTTAAACTATGTACCTAGGTTTTGTTTATTAGTGCAGCCAAATCTTGTACTGCCTTTATCTTTATAGGGTCAGTCAAGACCTAGTCTTGGATAAATACGGCCATGAAAAGAAGTTTTTTAAAGCCCAAATTATCAGTTTCTAATTTTCCCACATAACTATTTTCTTCTACGAGTCTCAAAAATTATTTTTAATGGATTATTATGGTCTTCATTCACATATATTACACTATGATATCGTCGATTATTACCACAAAAAAATCATAATCCTATTCCTTGAATGTTCTATTCATTCTATCTATAATAATAGAGGGTATATTATTAAACCCAAAGGGAATTACTATAAACTCCTAATGTATGTACCTCAAAAAATTGTTTTCTTTATAATATATTCCATATTTACTCACAATTGATAATACCAATAATGAAGGTCAATATTTAAATAATATTATTTTTTATGAAGTTGATCAAATAAGTCATCAACATGAGGTAGAGGATACTTATTCTAAATAATAATATCAATTGTTCCCTATAATCAATACATAGACTTATAGATCCATATTTCTACATTAAAAAATAGAATAGAGGCTCCCAAAGTTGAAATAATTAGGTTTAGAAATACCTTATCCCATAAATCCTCTAGTTGTTTCTTCAAATTCCATAATTACATAGTTGTCATTATATAGGGAATATTTTTTATTTTTCTTTCATTGTGGATTAAATGAATGGAAAACTTGACTTTACACTCTGGTGTATGTCTAAGGTAATTCCTCTGGAAATACATCAATGTATACCTCAATAATAGTTACATACTCAATTTAATGATTACCTCTTCCATCCATAGATTGTATATTCTCTTCTTCCCCAAGTATGTCGTTTAAAAAAAGATATGTTAGTGGATATAAAAATGAAATTTATGATGATGTATTCCCTCTAGATATAAGGAATTCTATATCTTCATCACAAATCTTAATTTTCTTCTCTGTGAAATAAAATTTTTCGTGATATTTTGAATAATCATGTATACCAATGATTATATCAAAATCAATCATATGTATAATAATAAAGTTAGAAAATAGGGCAAATTTATGTTCCATTATTGGAATTGACTGACACATCCTTATTTCATTGAGACTTCCACAAGGAGTCTTAACTAATAATACCATTATTAGGGTACAAGGGAAATGCCTAATATTCTTGGAAAATATGGATGATATAAAAGAGTTTTAAGATACAAAATAAAATAAATCATTAGCTAAATTTTATTATATGATTTAATTACCCACCAAAATATCATAAAAAACATATACCATAACTATTATAATTTCATAATCTTATTCTGGCTACCTTGGAATTTTCTGTGGGAATTTCTGATGACACCTCAGATAATCATTTATATTCTAACTCATCTCCTTACATTTGAAACATTTAACATTGTAATATTATTTATTAACCTTGTAAACAAGATCCTAGGGGCCTTTCTATAAACACTTATAGAGAAATACAATTCTCATCAATCATGTTCCAAATTGTTTATTTCCATATTTATTATATGTTCAAAATTATACCAATACCTTATTCCCTTTTTAAAAATTTCTCTTATTGGGTACATAGCCTCCCACTTCTCATATTGCATTCCTTTAAAGTCACGAGACTTATATAATTCTCTCCCTTTATTTATATCACCTTAAACTACATCCTCTCATAATGTTAATTGTTAGGAGACAATTGTCCATCAAAGGATTTTCTTTACCTCATCAAATAAATGGTCAATCTTACTCATTAGATTATGTACATAGTTATCATCATGAATTTTGAACCATTATGATTAACATCATACTTAGAAACATTTTACTCCACCTTTTGTCTTAGAATTAATAATTTTCACTCAATATCAACTCAGTTTTTGTGAAGAAAATAATTTTTCAAGAAAAGTTCTATAAAATCACTTAATCCCATTTTCACACATTCCTCCTCAACTTTATTGGTTTGAATCAGTGACCACCACTGAATTGCATCTCTTGTGATTTGAATAAATACCATGAAAACCTTATCCTTTTCATTACATCTCAGAGAAATAAATATTATCTCTATTGAACATACCCATTTATTAGGTACAAGTGGATTTGTAGTCTAATTTAAGGATGGATTTTACTAACGTATAAAGCAGTCTAACATTATTACACCACATTTTGGATTAGTAGGATTCTCTATATAGGAAATGTTATTGGTTATAACCTATTTCATCTATCCTGATATAGTGATGATTTTTTATAACTCTAGATATATCTCTAGCTCCATATTTATTATCTTTCCCAAGAGGTAAATCCCTAAATGGATTTAATTCAATAAAAAAATTTAATTCCTTCCACTATGTTCCATTTATAAATAATGTAATAGACTATATTATATCATAAATTTATTAATAATATTTTATAATTTCAAATAAATTGAAACACTTAACATAAATTGAAATGTTTATGCATAGGTAATATCAAAATCATAAAAAATGGTTTCATTGGGAATGTTCTAAAATAATAAAAAGTATTTTCAAATAATTCCTAATGGATTTAAAATAAAATGTAAATTAGACTAAGAATATTCCATAGGGGTTTCAAACCAGGTGTATAGAAAAGCATGTTTTCATACACCCGGTGAACATTGAGTCAAATCCCATTGTTCACTTTCTGGTTTAAACACCCCTAGGTATTATTGTTCTAGATCCACATCAAATTTTAGTATCTATACATGGATTTATTGATAGTAAATATTAATAATAACTACCTTAACAAAACGTTAAGATTCCATTTTATACATAGAATTGTCATTGAACTCACTCTTAGGGTTATATTACCCAGTCTATGTTTTCCAAAATTAAGTTCACATAGTTTTTACTAAACTTGCTCTGATATGAAATATAAGGACCAGAAATTTAGTAGCCCGAGGTTTGTATTTACTTTATTATATTTTCACTAGATATATTCAATCACTTAAAAAATGACCAAATTGTTTTTTTAGTATTGGAATACTAGATACATACTTATATCACATTACATTATAAAATAGAAAATAAAACTTAGGTTTTTACTTTGATAAAACCATTATTACCTTCCTAATATCCCTTCATATCAACTATTATTAATTTATTGGAATCTTAGCGAATGGGAACATATGAAAGGGGTGTGATAAGATTCTTATTAAGAGTATGTGGAATATAGAATCTATCATTAATACATAAGGAATAATCAATATGTCATGATTATTATTAAAAACACATTCTATTTAATCAATAAATTGATCATGAATGGTAATATTCCATGAATAAATGATTATCAAATCATTCCATATAAATAATGACATGATTCTGAAACTTATCCATGGATATAATAACTAACCAAATATTGACAAGTACATTAATAATTAATCCCATAATAAGTAAATTTATAATTCTAGACATCATAAATATATTTTCAAGGAATTATTCTAGGACATATTACATAAATGGGTATGGACGTGGATAAATACACATTATAGCTTGTCTCATGAGACGTATTGATGCATTAAGGGGATATATCATTCTCCGCCCATCACATTCTATGTATAATTCATTCCTCATATAAAAAGGGTGAAATATAATGAATATAAACATTCATATTGAAAACAAGAGAATGAAATGTTAATACTTTCCCCAATCAATAAACAAAATCTTAAATGATTCAAAGTAATATGGTGAGTAGAATTAGAATACTACATCCCCTATCAAATAGATCATAAACCATCAAGATAAAAAATAATGAATATACCATTAAATCATATTCCTAGTGGAGATTAAGTAAAATAATGTTTGTTATTCATTATGAATATAAATACCATATAATGTCATTTAAAAAAATTCCTGAGAAATATAACCTTATCACTTTGAAATTCACTTTAAAAAACTAATAAATTCCAAAATATTTAGAAAAACATTTTCTTGGAAAGGAATAATGGAAAAATTTAAATGAATTTTAAAAGTATTGAGCATTATTGATTGTGGGAAATTATTTTCATGCAGAGTACATTAAAAAAAATATTCCTTTAATATTTTTTGTAAATAGTAAAAAAAGTACCCTTTAGAATATAACTGGAAAATTTCAATTAATAAATTTATTAAAATGTCAAAAATGTGTAAAAATTACTTTAAACAATAATAGAATAATAGTTAAAAAATTGATAACATTTTTCGAAAACATAGACATGGAAGAGAAATTATTTTCTACCAAATGGATAAATAAAGTTAATTTTTCAGAAAAATATTCTTCCATTCTCTTGTGTTATTAAAGAGTGGAAAATAAAGGAAAATTGTATTTTCTATAACTAACTAGTGGATAATTAAATATATTGGGTTTATGATAAAAATATAAAATAATTCATCCATGATAGACTTAAATATAAACAATCTGGAATAATGAGGGGATTCTGAAATTAAGCCTTACAAATTTTGTAACTATAGAATCATAATTCAAATGAAATAAATAACCTTATATAGATTTTTACATACTATAATTTTTATGATAAGAATTATAAAATGAATTCATGTGTTGTATATACACAATATAAAATAATTGGTGATAAAATCTATGATCTTGTCCTTCTTCATTAGCTTGAAAAGTGATGGGTGATACAATCCTTAGGTGACATATCCAAGACACCAAAGGCTGAATATAATTTCCAAGGGATTCATAAACAATTTGGGTATGATTTTTCCTTTTAAAATAATACATAAAAAACAATAATTTAAAACCATTTTTCAAAATCATTTTGGCATACCCAATCCATGGTTTTATATATCCACACACCCACACAAGCATGTAAACTATGTAATTTTCTATACTCATGAGTAGTGATTCATCCTTTCAAAAATATATAACTTGGTGAACCATTTTTATGGGAGAAAATTCACACACTTATGCATCCCATTTTTATTGGGGAAACATCATGCCCTTATCCATACCAAATTCACATGAACACATACTAACCATGTATTCCAAAAACCATGAAAAAACAAATCATAACAAGATATTTCAATAAAAAATTTCTTTTATTGGATACATTTATATAAACATTTTAAATTTATCAAAAAACTGCAGTTTTAAAACCATCCTTATGAAATCATTAACCACAACACTTCCCTCAAAACCATCCAATTTCACAATTTCATCAATCCATCACTAAATAAGTTTTACACCAAGAATCGGACATTAATTTTTCAATTAAATTCAATCAATTATATAAATTTTAAATCAATATTAAATCAAGATTTGTAGAGAGTGAATCCACCAACCTCACAATCATTGGAGAAAATTAATAATAGCACAAAACATCTAAAACTCATCTTGAGACTCTAAAAACCAATATTAGATATTATTACCTTCAACTAAAAAAACATAACTCATCGTGATTTACATCACACGGTGTAGATTTTTCTTCAAAAGACTAAATACATGATTCTAAGAGAGGTATGAAGAATAAATATATGGAGAACAACTAAGAACGGGCTCCAATCTAGGAATTGGATCTTCCAAAACACATAGATTAACTTACATATCATTCATAAATCAAATGGAATAATATCCACATACTTGGGGGAAGAGAAATTTGAGAAAAGACAAGCATAGGGTGAAAATTAGATGTTGAGGCACTAATTCGAGTGAGATCCATAATATTCATGTCTATGTTTTAACAGTGCAAGGTAAGGGTGCACAGTTATGAAAATTATATATTGACCATGAACATGCCACTACCTCCAAAAACCACTTTCATGGTTGGATTTTATGGTTACTGAAATTGTGTTCCAACAATGTTGTTCCCCTCTATCCATCCATGCATAGTTTCTTTTGGGCAGTTGTACAGTTTGGAAAAAAATGTGCCTAAATATCCTCCTAACTGGTGCCCACTATTTCAATTTCATAGTTTCCTAGAACTTTTTTTATGGTTTCTACTAATATTTATCAAACCATAAACATCTAAAAATCTCAAAAAACATGATAAAATTCTCCATATATCCCAAAACATAACCCAATCGCTTCATATACATAAAATACATAAATAAATGGTAATGTACCGAAAAAGGGTTGTTAAATTCTCCCCAATATTGATCTTTCCATACCTATAAAGTAGAAAAACACAACCTTCCTGGAATAGTTTGGGCCATTGCTTGACTATTCCATTATCACTCTCCCATATTTCCTATTAAATTGGACCATGATTCCATAAAAAATTCACTAGAATGAAGCTTTTCACATAAAGGACATTATATTTCTTATCCATAATCCAAGGTAACACTTGAAACAACATAGAATCTGAATCTAGGTCAACATGATCCCATATAATGACATTCTCAAGATTAGGTTGATATTTATTCAATTGAGATAGATGAAACACATTATTTACATAACTAAACTTTTGTCTCATGAAAATAGATATTCCACCTCACTAACCCATTCATGTTTCTAAAAATGACCTATATATCAAGTAAATATCATTCAATACTTCCCAAAGTTATGTTGCCCCTGCTATAGAGCGATTCTCACGAACACTTGATCACTCACCTTAAATGAAAATAATCATCAATGGTGATCTAAATATGATTTCCAACAACATTGAGACATATTCATTCTCTTTTAGATCAAATGAATCTTCTCTATTGCCTCTTACAAAAGCCTTGGTCCAACCAGGGTTGTCTCACAAGTTTCCACTCAACAAATTAGACGATGACAATGATTCCAATACAATGCTTCAAAAGGTGCCATATGTATTGAGGAATGATAATTATTATTGTATGATAACTCCACTAATAGAATGTGCTCCTCCCATGAGCTTCCAAATTCCATTAAAAATACTTAAGAATGTAATCTAATGATTTTATTTCCCTTATGGATTATCCATCTATTTCAGGATGATACGTTCTGCTCAAAGTCAACTATAACCCAATGAATTTCTAAAAGTCTTTCCAGAAATGAGTAATAAACCTCAAATAAAGGCCCAATACTATCGAAAATGGAATATTATAAATCTTTAAAACTACTCATATATAGACTTTCGACAATTCCTCCACCATATAAGAATCATAAATAATGATAAAATTAGTTGACTTCATGAGATTATCCACTGTCACCCGTATGTAATTGTGTTTATAAATCATTATTTGGAGCCTTGTCACAAAATCCATTTCTATCTACTCCCATTTCCAAATTAGAATAGGTAAATACTACAACATTCCAACTAGTCATTAGTGTTCCTCCTTTACCAACCGATAGTTGATGTATCTTAAAACGAACTCCACTACTTCCATTTTCATTATCACCTACCAAAACTATTATTTTAGTGACATATATATCTTTTTAAGGCCTGCATAAATATCCTATAATGAATTATGGTAAGCTGAAATATGTTCTTCTTGAAAATCCATAAGTATTACCATTAAATCTCTAAAACACAACACTGATCCTCTATCAATATTACATCCATGAAAGGTCTCCCCACCATTACTTTTTCAACTTATAGAGGAACATTCAGAATCACAATTTTGTGCCTATTTAACATTATAAACGAAATTATGAATGAAAGTAACCATAAATAAAACTACAACATCACCTTTTTCAGTACAATATAGGTGTGTAAATTTAATAACTGACATCATCTTCCACTAATCTGAAGCTTCATTAGAAAATTGATTATATGAGTTCTTTCTCAATGCATCCACTATTAAATTTACTTTACCCAGACTATACATTAAGTAAAATTTAATCATTTGAAGGTACTCCACCCATCCTCATTATCATAGATTCAAATCACCTTTTTAGGAAACATGTTTCAATCTCTAATGAGTTGTAAACACCATAAATTTATCACTAAAGAGGAATTGTAACAATGTATTCAAATCATGGACCACATCAACTAATTCCAAATCACTTGTTAGATAGTTATTATCATGAAACCATAACTATATAGATACATATGCAACAACATGATCTCCCTGCATGATAACACACCCCAACTGTGATCCTGAAGTATCACAATACACCACATAACCTTGTAATGATTCTATAAATATTATCATCAGTTCGTATTTAATGTAAATATAATGCTCTTGAAAAGAAAATTTACATTCACCAATTCATTGGAAAGTAACACATTTCCTTATCAATTCCATAATTGGTGAACATAGATATAAAAATTCATGAATAAATAATCGATAATAACTAGTCAGGCTAAGAGGACTTCATATCTCAAAGGAATTATTTAGCTGTTTCCAAGAGATCGTTGCCTATATATTTTATCCATAAAAAATTAATTTTTTATATATAACATGGCCAAGGATATGTACCACTTATATCATGAAATACCACAATGAAATATTTTCATATAGATGATGATCCCATAAGATACCCAACACTACCTTTAAGTGTTTTTCATGTTAACCTTTGTCTGAGAATGTAGTATTATATCATCCACAAACACCACCACAAAAGAATATAGATACCATTGAAATATCAAATTCATCAATTCCATAAAAATAGCTACTAAAGTATTTTTTCCAAAATGCACAACCACGTACTGATAAAATCTATTTATACTCCTAAAATTTGTCTTCAAAATATCTATATTTCTAACCCATAATTAGTGACATCCTGAACACAAGTTATTTTTAGAGAAATAATTGGCTCCCCTTGATTGATAAAATAGGTCATAATTTCATGGAATAGGGAACTGATTCTTTATCATAACGTTTTTTAAGATTATGATAATCCACACACAACTAAAGAGTTTCATCTGCCTTGTTCACAAAAAAACTAATATTTCCTACAGAGAGTTACTTGGATTAATGAAACGTTTATTTTCCAACACATTAAACTAATCATTAAATTATATTAACTCATTTGGTGACATCTGATAATACATAAGTGATATGGAACTATTCATGGGTGAGTGATGAATATTAAACTCTACTTCCCTTTTTGGGAGAAACCTTGAGAAATTATCATAAAAAATTGTTGGAAAATGATAAAAAATTGTTGGAAACCCACTATTTAAAATTTCATCAACTGGTGCCTAGTTCAGAGCTCCCAACTGGTATGAGAAATATTCACTAAATAGTTCCAAAAAACCTACTCCAATTTCATTCCATTATCTCTATTTTCTAATGATACCCTTGATCCCATCATCAGTTGTAAAAAAAACCTTTCAAGATAGTCGATGTGAGCTTTAAATATTCTCAACCAATACATACCCAAGATTATGTCAGAGAAATTCATGTCAAGAATGGATAAATCCCAAAAAAAATCATCCCCATCGATAGTTATAGAACACAACTTCCACATAAGGGCTCAACATTCTCTTTAACTAAAAGGAGTTTGATGTTTCAAAAGTTAGAGCATCATCTCAACTTGCAAAACATAATGATCAATAGTATGATAAGAAATAAATGAATAAGATACAACCATATCAAAAAATGAATTCATAAGGGTAGAATTAAAAATAATTATACCTATCACTATTTAAGGTCTTGAATGATCATCCATGATCACTTTCTCAGCATGATACATTTTCTTACTTAGTGAACTTGTCTCCTTTTACCTTGTAGAGATTTCATCGGTTAGGGATTCATTGAATTCCAAGAATCATTACTACAATATAGACTTTTAATAGTTCTTTAAATGTATTTTATCAGTGCTAGAAAAGTGATTACTACCTAACAGAGGTCAAAATACTTGGTGTTTTATCTGCACAAAAAAAGTGCTAATAATGGTGTCATTTATCAGTGCTTAAAAAAAGAGCTGATAAATGGGACCTTTGTGAACGCTTTTAAAAGCACTTATAATGAAACCATTAATCAGAGCATTAATTTAATGTTTTTAAAGAAATAATTTATCAGTTTATATAAAAGTGATTCTAAATTATACCTTTATCTATTCTTTTGAAATTGTTAATAAATGTTTCCTTCATCAGTGCTTTTAAAAATGGAGATAAAGGGATATTCTACAGTGTGTTGTAACAACACACCGTAGCACCATAAACAAACCATATATCCAAAAAACAATTCCCAATATAGGATTTAAATTAAATGAAATATATAACAAAAACACAAGTAAAATCACTATATTATAGAAATTTTAAGCATTGGTTTATACAATTACATAAATACAAATTGTTATATACATTCCAAAACATCAATGTTCCATTATATTTTAAACCTAACATGACTCATGCTATTACAGAACAAACAACCCTTGTTTGAGAAAAATATTTCACCTATAAAAGAGAATTTTTTTTATGTTAGTCATAATATATAGAAATAAATTAACAGAAAGTATTAATTTTACAAAAATTGATGTCAATTTTAAATAAAAAGGCACACATAGAGTAATATCGTTCACACCATGAATTGTATTGAGGTGAGGATAATTTTAAAAAATCTCAATTTTTTTGTGCGAAATTTTCCTAAAGTATAAAGAAAACGAATTTATTTTCTTGATCTGGAGTATGTTAGTTTTCTTTTTAACAAAAATGTCATTTTAAACTCAAAACACGTACTTTTTAGTCATTCTGGTCACATTGTGTATCAGTTTGATGTGAAATGGATTCCTACATGTCAAAAATGACTTATTAAATATTGTTTCTAAATTTTCAAGTATATATGAGCATGTTTGATTCATTTTCATTGAAGGACACTTTTGGAACTAAAATGTCGATTTTAAACAGATAACGGACACTTTGAGTCATACCTAGAACATTGGGTATCTTAACACACATCATGTATCAGATTGAGGTGTGGATGATTAATACACATCAAAAATTACATATGTACTATTTTCATAATGTATCAACACAATTTGATTTATTTTTCTCAGTTTTGAGTAGGATAATTGACCATTTTTCCAAAATTGATGAAGAATTTAAATAAAAAACACACTTTGAGTTATATCGGTAACAATGTGTGTTAGATTGAGGTGTCTCTGATTCCTACATGTACCAAATGAAAAATGGATAATTTTAATAATGTATGAAAAACATTTGAATGTATTTTCTCAGTTATGAGTACATCAATTTTCATTTTTTACTAAAATGTCATTTTAAAATTGAAACATGCACTTTGACTCATACCAGGAACATCGTGTTTTTGATTGTGGTACGAATGATTCCTACATTTCAAAAATGACTTATGGATTTTTTTTGTAATGTACAAAAATAATATGAATTTGTTTTCTTAGTTTTGAGTATGTTAGTTTTCCTTTAACTAAAACTGATGAAAATTTTAAATAAGATGATACTTTGAGTAATATAGATCACATTACATGTCATATTGAGGTGAGGCTAATTATTAATTGTCCTAAATGACTCATGGATTGTTTTCATAAAGTATCAAAATAATCTGAACGTCTTTTCTTATTTTTGATAACATCACTTGTCTTTTTTACTAAAATTTCATTCAAAAATTGAAACATGCACTTTTACTCATACCAATCAGATTATGCATCGGATTTATGTGTAGTTAATTACTAAAAATCAAAAATTACTAATAAATCAATGTACTAATGTATTTAAACAATTTTAATTCATTTTATTAGGTTTGTGTAGGTTAGTTTATATTTTTACTAAAATTAATCTCAATTTTAAATAAAATCATTCACATTGAGTCATATTGGTCACATCCTGCATCGAATTGATGTGTGACTGATTCATGCACACTTAGAATCACCTACAGATCATTGTCGTAATGTATCAAAACAATCTAAATGTTCATGTTAAATTTATATATTTGTCTTATTATTTCATAGGTATTCCATATTGAATCATAGCGGTCACACCGTACGTCGAATTAAGGTGCAGTTGATTTTTACACGTATCAAATGACATATGGATTGTATCACTATGTTTGAAAAAAGTACATACATTAATATTAATTTTTTTATAATCATATAAAACCCTATACTTTTTTTCAAAAACAAAAAAAAAATATCTTATCGAACAAAGAACCCACAGACAGGGCACAAAGAGTGATTTCTACAAAAATAGATATCAAAAAACTAGAACGATAGAATGATGGGAACTAATTCAAGAAAGGATAACCATTTAGAGTATGGAATTTAGAAAAATAAAACATTTTGAACTATGAAAGGGTGACTTCATCACAATTTTATAATGAAATATGAACATAAAATAGATACAAAATAAAAACGAGGAAACTCCAAATGTTTTCACCCTTACACAGGAGATAACAACAGAACCAATGTGTGGTATGATTCCTTCAAAATAACTCATCCAAAAATGATTACCCCACCAACATCTCAAAATAGTTATCCTTGGAGAAGAGGGAATGATCCTTTATCCCTAGAAAATGACCCCTGGAGAAAAGATAAGCTTTCAATAGAACCTATGACACCACCTTTGTAGAGAAGGAAACCATATCTTTGAAGTGTTCAATATAATCCCTCTCCATCCGTTGACCTTGCAAGACACTCATGAGCTCTTCCCTTTTCTTCTTCTTCACCTCCTTAGGAATAAAACATCAGAAAAATTCAGACATAAAAACATCCCTCTTCATCCCAACATGCATCATTGTCAATGAAAAAATCTCCAATTCTTCCAAAGATGGACCCCCCACACAGACCTAGAACAACATGAACACTAACAGATTTATAAGTTCCTAACACTATAAAGACATGATCAACATCCCCAAGCCACTTAGCTACCTATAAATTACTTCAATTTCCACAAAATATGGGTAGAAATATATGAGAACAAGAAACATGGTGAGACCCACTAGAAACTTTGGGGGCCTTTCTAGAAAGCATATTCTAAATAACACAAAAAATAATAAAATCAGGTTTAGAATCAATTCCTCACATATCCACACATATGATAACACTAATAAGGAATACCAAGAATCACACATAGCACTTTTTCACAAAAACCATTAATTTACCCAATTTTCTATACAAAACATTTTCCTTTAAAATTCATTTTTCTAATCTGACACCATTTTAATGAAAGCATTATAATTTTCCAAATCATTTTCATTTTAAAAGATTAATCACAAGAACCGAGACAAAAAAATACATAATTCATGATCAAACATAGGAATGAGGAACTAGTATTCATGCTTAACCTGGAGACATGGTAGTGGTCCATATTTTACATAGTATATGATTTTACTTTGATTAAAATGATAAAAAACCAGAGCACTATTCAAAAATCAAAAGTACCACCATATACATAAAACTAGGCCACTAGGTTCTTGGTCGTGCACTACTGGAAATAAAACTTTTTTCAACGATTTTAAACCAATGGTATAGGCATAAAAACTGTTGGTATAGTATATACCAACAATTTTGAAAACCTTGGGTTAGTAAGGCATTGGGAAAGGCTTATAACAACAATTATTCTCAAACAATTGATATATGGCAGCGTAGGTTTCAATATGCCCATAGTTTGACATCAACTGCTGGTATAAATTTACCCCAATGGTTTATAAACTATATATATATATATATATTACCAATGTTTTAAATTATTTTGGCATATAGTATTATTAGTAGATTATATAAATTGTTGGTAATATTAATCTAGAAAGATAATTTACCAATAGTTCAAAATCATTAGTGTATTGTTTTACCAATGGTTTATTCAAACCCTTGGTAAAACTATTCTCGAAATACACTTTACCAATGGTTTTAAACCATTGGTATTGTGTATTTTTATAAAATAGAAAAGCATCCACCCATCGCCTCCAATGCATACACCTACAAACACAACTACAACAACACTTAAAATAGCACAAAAAACAGCTGCAATATCATATAAAAACACCATGTTCTTACCACTATGGAATTTACCATGATATAGTTTTCCACATTTCAATATTCACATGGAAACTACTCTTCCAACTAACCCATGTCAATTTCATTAGTGTAGACATCTCATAATTGTTAGAGGACACACACCTTTGAGAGAGTCCATGATAGTTAGAGTTACATTTTGAGCATGTGACTATGGTTTTTAGTTTTTTATTATAGAAATTGGTGCATGAGGGGTATGTGGGATACGTGAATTAACAAATTTTGGTTAATATATGGGAATCAGGAGTGGTGCATGACTTTTATGAGAATTGAGTTTGGGGTGGTATTTTATGGGCATCATGTATAGTGTAATTATGAAATGAGAATTTGATGGGATGTGGGAAATGATGGTGTATAATAGTTTTAATATGGGTGTTATGGGATGATGGTTGTTTTGGAACCACCAAGATATTGAGACATTGGGTCGGGAAGTGATGAGGTATGTAATTCCTATAGGCCGAGTTCCCACATAAGGGATACATTAATTATATTGAGTATTTGGGGTATTCTAGAAATGTGGGGATGATACATCTACATTCAATGTCATATCAAATTTTTGAGGAATTGAAGTTTGGAACATGAGATGGAGGAGAGTTTTGGTCTTTGTATAGACAAAATAACACAGGGATAAGCAATTATATGTTTTGGATATGAAAAAACATATGTATTTTTCATGGATTTAAAATATTTGAGTGTTGGGAGTGTACTAGGAAGAGGTTTGGGAGATTCATGTAGGTCTACATCCATTCATTGCATGACACTATGTGCCAAGGAATGAAACAGTAATAAAGAGTAGGGGGTCTAGATTACCCATGTAATTAATATACAGTTCACACTGTGAATAGTTCTAGGTGAAAGAAAAAGGATGTTTATTATTATAATAAAATGGTGTATTATGGTTGGTCATTCGACTAACCTACTCCTCTTTCTCCTTCATTCTGAGTCCCGAGTGAGGGATGTCAAACATTTCATTATAGATCATAGAATCATTATAATTAGAAAGTATCTTAGAGAAATGATAATGTTATATATCCATTGTTATACTATTTATCTCACTTACATGAGGTGGTGAAGAATTTAGGAATATTATGCCCTATTTTTATATTTTCATATTCATTTTTGATTCTTCATATTGGAAATTTAATTAGAGTTCAATCATCTATGAGTAGGGATATATGATTATTAAGAAGTTACTATATAGATTTATCCAAAATTTATATGTCTTTTATTTGAATCTTGGTAAATAAGTGTGAGAGTGATGATCTATGTGAGACCATTTATAATCATATTATGAATTTTATTGTTATTAAGAAACCACTAGAGGGTAGTCTCATGTGTGAAATGGTATGGTGGATCCAATTATGGTATGGTAGGTGTGATTTATGACTCTATTGATAATTTTTCATGATGATGTCATTTATGGAAATTATTTCATGATGTGATCACTAATATGGTCCTATGTGTATGTGTTGGGAAAGTCTCATGTGACTATGGGTGATTTTAGTCACTAAAAGTGAGGTTAAATGGTTTTTTTATGATGAGGAAGATGTTTTTGAACTTTTTTTGATGAGAAAAATGGTTCACTGGTGGTGATAGAAGTTTTCCAAAGGTGTGGCCAAGGATTTTTTCTGATTCCTCTCATTGTGGATAGCCAATTTAGTCATCCAGTTCATGTTAACATAGAATACATTCCATTGAGGTGGTGTTGACCACTCTTTTTGGGTGGAGAACTTCGTAGATTATGTGAAATTTAGATGGGGTTGACCACAAATAAATAGAAGGTGTTTGGAATAGAAGTTTGTGACTAGTGGTGTCTAATCCCCCCAATTCCCAACACCCCAATATATCCCTCCCCTCCCCACCCCTCCCCTACAACCTCACCCCCTATACTACACAGTCCCCTTCACCCCCTACAACCCACCCACCCTCCCACTACACACCCCCACCCCTCCCCACTCCCAGTGCACCCCCACCACACACACACTCCCACTACACACACCCCATCCCACTGCACATCCAAATCCCTCTACATCCCCCCTCCCACTACATATCCCCATTTAGCCCCCCCACCTCCCCCTATACCCCCTCCACTGCACCCCCCATACAACCCCCTTCCATACTTTATCCCTCCTCACCTCACCTTCCCAAGTAGATCCCACCCCCCACAGTGCACAACCCCCCCCCCCTCACCCCTTTAAATATCTCACCTTACATAGCCCCTATAGTCAACCCCTCCCACTACACATCCCCCTCTCCCACTGTCACTACACACCCCCTACAACACCCCCCAACCTCTCACATCACCCCCTACTCCCACTTCACAACCCCCCCCCCCCACATCCCCCCTCCCACTAGATAACCCCCCTTATAGAAAATACCCCCTCCCACTACACCCCCTTCCATATCCATCCTCTATCTCACTGCACAATCCCCACCTCCCACTGCATAACCCCCACCAACCGGCTCAGAAAATAAATTATGAAATGGAGAAAAATAGCAGATCTCCCTAGAATTTAAGAACTCGCTATCATGGTGGTTTAATATAATATTACATCACTAAAATATCACTATAATACATGAACCATTGTTATAATCAAAAGGGTCTCAATAGAACACCTAAACAGAACATATCTACCAAATCCACAAAGCAACATACAGTTCTCAAAAAATCAAAAAATCTTAAAATTTACAAAAAGAAAGCATGCCCCAATTTGTCGTATTGAAATCCCAAAAAAGGATTGTTGAGTCAGCCATTGAAATTCTTCTATCTATGAACCAATATGGGAGGAGGTATAAACTAAAATCATGCACCATCAAAATAGATGACAATAAATTTGTAAAAGGTGTTTTCATTAAAACTATATTGTATTTATGCTACCCTAGTCAAGAATAATGTGACCTACTTGATCACACATATATTCTGTCATAGAAAATAAAAAAACATCAAATGTCAGTAATATTAATCTAAAATGTAACAGATCAATTTCTCCCTTGTCACCATCTTTGTCACTATCACCACAGTCATCATCAGCCTAATTATCATCCCTATCCCTACCCATTCCTCATCCTCGGTCTCATCCTCAACTGCAACCTTGAACTCGTCCTCATCCTTATCACCAGCCTCATCCTTGTTCTCATCCTTCCCCTCATCATTTGAATCAGCCTCTACCTCTCCCTCAACCTCGGCCTCAGACTCAGCAGCATCCTCATCCTCTGCCTCTTCCTAGACATCATCATCTCTATGAACAACATAGTCTTAACCACCAATATAACTATCATCCAGTGCACTATATATTGAACTAATCGACGACATATATTCATCAAAATTTGTTCTAACCTTTGGTAGAAGTGTTGGACATAAAACAATCATCTGTTTCATAAATTCAGTGTTTTCCCTAATAGACTATTCTTCCACCCATGTGGCAATTTTTCAGCTTGTTCTTCCGATGCATTAACCTTTTCAAACTCTATGGAACTACAAATCGAACCTGAAGAGGTATAATACCTCATCGGGACTATTCTTTTCCCAGGTCAGAAGAATTCTCTTCCAGGGTTCTCATCTCCCAACACCTGATGTAAGTGATCATTTAGCCCAAAATTGATAGGTTCTTGAGCATAATGGGCCTCTAAAACATCATGTTGAAAATATAAATAGATTATTATGTTAAAAAATAAATTTTAGAATTTTAAATAAATAAATTATTACATAAAATCAGTTACTATGTCGGTTCATTAATCGCACTTCCATATTTTTTCCTTCTACTAGAGAAAAATAGTTTTTATCGAGGCACACATCCATTAATACACATTTTTTTCCTCTATAATGACATTGAATATAGGAAACATTAATTAAATTTAGGTTACCAATAATGAATTTCATAACTAAAACTATAATAAAACTTATGAAATTGAATAAATTATGAAGGAAACAATAGAATGTGCAAGGCCTAGAGAAAAATTATAAACAACTATTATACCAACATTCTCTCATGACCTAACATCGTAGCACATCCCAATGTGTGGAGGTATTTTTTAGAATGAATTTTTTTCTGGATAATTCCTAAATAAAATTCAATAATACAAAAGATAGTATTAATGAAAAATAAGAAAATTTTAATATAAATACCTCAAATGTTATTAATACCATAAACTTGATGGTATTCCAATGAGTAATCATTTTCTGATATTATTCTATCAGAAAATCTTCCAAGATTGGTACTACCTATAACTATATTCAAACCTTATAATTCCATCCAATATACATCTCATAATTATAGGCTCTTCAAAGCTCACCAAACTCTTTTAGACATACTGGCTGTGCACCCTCACCATCGGGGAAATTAAACTGAAGATGACACCAAAATATTAATTCTTATAAAAAATATTATACTATATTAAAAACAAAATATTTTTTTACCCATATATTTTCCCATGAATTATCCTTGATTTCATTAGGAAACTGTCTCTATGAGGGCAAGTTTACGAGAATTATGTCAGAGTATTTGGAAAGCGTCACAAAAAAACACTTACATTGCAACCTTATTTTCTCAATAATTTCATTATCTTCATTGAATTCCACCATCAACTGTGTGCAGAATTTCCACACAACACGCTTGTGTGTACACCCCTTCCCCCACATCATATTAGTAGATGTATCTGTTATGAAGGAAAAAATACATTATATCAATAGATGTTATAATAAAAATAAATAGACATTAAAATTTGTTAGGGTTATTGTAAATATACCTAATGCATTCTAATCAATGGGAACTGCAAGATCCATAGAAACTAAAGGAATGCCCTGTAGAGGTGGAGTGAGTCCAAGTGTATGCTCCGCAGGGACAGATTGTAGCTGATCAACAGTTGATGAATATGGAATATAGATGCTCAGAGAGAAGAATTTAGAAGTAATATAAGATGGAAAAGATAGTTGGACAAATACATGATATGGATGCAGAGTGGTAATCATCATCGGATATGGTATGGAAGGGTGAGGAGGCTCAGATGAAAATGGTGGCAAAAACATGGGAGACCTAAATATATTTTGTTTCCCTAATGACACACCAGGTTTGTAATGTGGGATATATGGTATGTCAGTGGGAGGGGTAGGGTTTAACCGGGTATGTCGACTAGATTTCATATCTTTCATACCACCCTCCCTCAGACCATCAGCCTGAGTACTAGGACTAGTACTAGTTTGGTCATCAAATAATTATTTCCCCTATAGTGGATCCTACAAAAATGTTTAAAAATTAATAATAACATTACATTATATGTTATTTACATTATATATTTGAAATAAAATACTCAAAAAGTCACTAGTGGAGGAACGCCCATCTCATCCATGTGACAATTGCTGTTTGTCATCCTTTTTTATCGCATCTCTTTAATAGGTATCATTTCATACATTTGAAAACAAATGTGGAACTAATTAGAAAAGGATAACTAATAATCTATTGTTTGGTGTGCATATAAACCTAGTATGAAACCACCAATGCATCCATAAAACAGTTGAACAATTAGATAATGATGTTTTACAATATGGAAAGGTAAATTAAAATACTAGATAAAACAACATATCATGTACAAATGGATTTTGAACTAACTATGTTGAAATAAGCTTTGGTGGTACCACTATTGGTTAATAATCACATGACACAGATCATGCTATGTGACTCTATTTTTCTTTATGAACAATATAAGTTCCGCCTTTATGTAACATCACCATGACTTCCTTGAAAAGAATGACACACCCATTACCCATGTATTCTTTCTCTCCATTTATGGCATAGATTCTTAGTATATGTAAATAAATGGAACCATTAACATAAGTAAGGATGGTTCCCATTGGTATATCATTATAGAATACAGACCCTATTCAATATAATATAACATTCACCACCCATGGGATAATCACATTCCATGACCTAGAACTATCCTTTCGGTATCCAGAGCCATGATTTTTGAGTCATGTCCATAAAGTCCCCCTTTTAAGCGGAATTATAAGTTAGATAGAGTCACTGATCAACATGATCTCTGAAAATATATTACTACTAGCTATATAAAAATATAAATGTAAGGTATAACAATGAAATGAGAAATATATCCAAATATGTACTTTTAAATAAATGAAATAATACACAAGTAAGGTACAAAATATTAATGAACAAAATGATTTATTGAATATTCCTCCAGATATGAAATAACCATCTCTAGGGTGTGACAAAGTAATATAAAAAAAATAAATACCAATAAAATTTCTCACAAGATAACCATACATGCCAAAAAAACTATTTCCTGTAAAGTTTTCTATACTAGGAACATTTACTCAAGACCATCATGTCAAGAATGTTTATAAAAAGGCCTAATATTGTATGGTATTCATTGATTCAGCATGTTGGTTCAAATTTACATGACCCACCAAAGGGTTACACTCAGATCATTCCCAAAAAACAAGGTCACTAGAAAATGTCCCAATACACCATAATAGAGTCTCTATAATTGGGGTTCATGGAGGATATCATTCCTAGATATGTAATCCACATGAAATTTCCAATATATATTCATTTCTAATGGAAGGTGTTGGATCTTTATTAGATATGTCACCAATTATCATGATCCAACAATGATATATTAATCAATCTTGAATCATTCATTAGATATGGTGTATATTTATAGATTTTTAAAACATGAATTTAATCTATGATCATGTTTTGAGGAAGAAAAATAATTATTATTATAATAGATAGATCATACCTTGAATGAACCAAAAAATAAATATAGTCTTCAAAAACATAATATGATAGGATGAGGAAGCCTAGAGCCCCAAAGGATGTCTCTTTGGGATGTTTTGGTTGTAATGGGTAAGATTACTATGTTGGTTAATCAAATAATGAAATTAGATAAACATTATGAAAGAATTATTAATGAAAAATTCATCTATGAACCACCAAGAGGCCAGTGAGCCATGGAATAATGTTATCATTCTTACATGGACAATAGATGATCTATGAGATATGCAAATTTTAAAGTCTCTCTACTAGCACCAATAGTTTACTAGTTCACCCTACTAGATATCTAATTGCCTCTTTTTAGCAACAATGCACCCCACTCAGCCACCATTCATTATGAATTAACTCCAAGACCACCCTTATCTATAAGAAGCACCTACAATTTATAATAAAATATATGACACATAATATCCTCAAAAAAACCTTTAAAGTCAAGGATATTAAAATTCACCCTCTTAGATGGATTCTCATCCCCATGTAGTGTATTTAGTTTTCTTTATCGAACAAATCTTGTAACAATGCCCAAAAATATTAATCAGGCCCCAAGGCTCCTCTTCAACCCAACCATCCTACCATATGACTTTGACAAGTGGCAGCATATTCCCTCACTAAACTTTCTTGATGTGGTCTGAGATATGTATCGAGTACTCCTTGAATGATGTCTTAGGATCCAACTCAATTTTATCATAGTCATTCACATACGAAACGCAGGGCATATACCTCCAAAGTAGAGAGATAATGAATAGATCATTAATACCTATATACCATGGAGGAAGATCCAAAGGGAAATACGTGATAATAATATTGAATTATGCTTAAAGGAAATCTATGAAAGGGTATAAAATTAAATATATACAATTTTATGAACTAAAGGAATCATCATTTGAATAGATATTCTACTAGAGAAATCACATTTTATTTGAGGGGAATCATGATACTCCGTGTTATAAGCAATTTGAATTGGAAGAACAAACATAGACTTGAATCAATGATGGATCGTAGGTTGGGACAAAGGGTTCACAAATAATAGTGGAGATTTCATTTAGGTATAATCAAAACAAAAAACAACATTATCTTCTTATAAAATATGAATGAAAAATGGAATAGATGGAGGTAGAACATAAAAATTAGTTATAACTTATATATTTTATTCGGAATCAGAAATAATAAGTTATTGGGATAAAGGGTTCACATGTTGGAATAATGGGAGCTCTTGTTTAGGGAATAATTCCAGAAGATAGGGATTAGGATTGAGATTTTCATTTGTGGTATTTTTCCCATCATTTTTTTAAAACCATTGGGACATTTTATCAAAACTACCCCAATTGTTTTAATGAACCATTGTCATAAGGGGGTACAAAATCCTCTATCCCAATGGTTTCAAAAAACATTCGGAAAAACTCTCCCCTATACCAATAGTTATATATAAACTTTGGAAGAAGTGTCTCTAACTGGGCCTATCCTAATGGTTTTTTAAACCATTTGGAAAATACAGTCTAAAATTCTTATTACAATGGTTTTCAACAAACTATTAGTAAAGGTACCCTATCCAAATGGTTCATAAAAACTGTTGGGATAGAGGTGTTGGTATAAGAGTGATTTCCAGTAGTGGTGTTAATAGTGTCCCTACTTACACTAGAATATCAATAGGTACCTGGGTCCATTATATTAGGTACTCAGTACCTACCGAACAATGGAACCTTTTTCTCTTCACCACTCTCTCCTATAAAATCCTCTAACCCCTATTTTAACTCCCCTTAAACAAAAAATATACCCAAAATGAGACTAAGATACTAACATTAAAGGGGATTACATGGTTAGACTTGATATGGTATTTAAAACCTCCACAACCACATGCATTTCATACTTTATAATATTCAACCAGATTCATGAGAGAATAGATTCAACAATTGGGTTTTCATATGTGTAAGGCTAGCTGTTAAGAAATTTCCTAGACTTTCCCTTGAATTTTAAAAGGTTTGATGTATTTTGAAGTTAATTTACTCTTATTTGTAATCCATTAGTGAACCAATATCTGGGAAACATAAATAAACACAAGATCATTAATAGTAAATTACAAGGGTCACCTATAATGGTTAATTAAGGACATTGGTTGACTTTGAGTAATTTCAAAATGTTTGTGAATTAACATCACTTGATCTATTATTTCTTGGAAAATACTAGGGCCATTCATAATAGATTGTCCTATCATTATCTAAATTAAGGAGAGTTAAAATGTATTTAATTTAATTATTTATACGGTTCTTTCTGGAAAATTTATTGATAACTATTTTTATAAGATAATTCCACCATGGAAAGTTAATCCTTCTAAAATTCACTAAATTCATGTATTAAGGATCAAAGAATATCCTTAAATATCAAGATAGTCTGATTAGAATGATCATTGTTATGTGGAATAATGGAAGTATAAAATTTCACCGATAACATCATTGAAAAATAATGTCCTTGCTATAACCAAAATAAAAAATCATCTCCCTTCCAAATATAGCATTGGATGGGACACCTAGAGGATTTATTATCTCTTTGTCATAAAATTAATCAAGTTCATTAACTAAGGAAACCTCTTAAATATGTAATAATTTGTTTAACTTAGTTACATGATCCAATATAACCCACACTATATCTTTCTATTTTGTTGATCTTGAAAAACTAGCCAAGAAATCCGTCATGATTTCATCCCATTTCATAGTAGGAAAAGAATGTATTGAAAGAGTACTAGTTGGTTTTTTGTATTTTTTCCTTCACTAGATTTTAGGTAAACAATTTATTGAGGAATACAACAATTAATTTCATCATTACAGGCCACAAAAACTAGTTACTATTATTTTGGTACATATTTATGATCCTTACATGAACCTAGAGGAGTCATGTCGGCAGTGGTGAGGAGATGCGATGTTGGGTTCTTCATGGTTATGAATAGTGAAAAATGAAAAATACAACACATGAAACCCAATGTATCAAACAATGATAGAGGAAAAGTAGAAAATTACCCACATTGGATACTTTCCATGATTCAACTGAGGGAACGTAGAGGAGTCAAACCTACAGGAGAGGATTTCTATGAGAGCATGTCAATTTTGACTGATTGAGTACCGGTTAGGGTTCTTTTAAATAAATTGAGAACACTTTAACAGTGTTTTCATAAAAGTGTTGTTAACTATACCTTATATTAGGGTTAAATTGGTCAGTGATGTTAAAAAACATATTTATCAGCGAAAATATTTTCTCGTTGATAAACATTCTTTTTAACAATGCTTTTCTTGCGCTAATAAAGGATTTATTTAAATAAATTTATTATAATTTTATAATTATTAAATATATATAATTATTTATTTATAATTAAGTAAATACTTATTTCAAAAATAAAAATAATTTATTTATCCTAATTATAAATTTATAAATTTATAAATATAGTAAATATATGTTAATAAATGTATTTATTTATAAATATTTATTTACAAATATATTTTAATGTTATTAGTTGATATGTAATCTTAAATATATTCTTTTTAAAAATTAGTGAAATTGAATAATTCAAAATGTGTACACATTAAAAATATTTAAAAAATGGATAATTTTTATTAATTTAATATAAATTATTAAAAAAATGTGGATATATATTTTTTTAAGTAAGATGAAAACATATTAAAAATACTAAAACATAGTAAACAAATATATGTAATTAAATAATAAAAAATGATCAAATTCAAAAAAAATATTAAAAATTAATGCTCAAACTATAATAGTATTAAAAATAAATTAATAAAATTTAATAATTAAAAACATAATATATTAAATGTATCATGTTATAATGAAATTCTAAACTATAATGAAATTTGAAAAAATTACATAAATATTAGGTGTATGTGTTTCTATATATTGCATAAATATATTTGTATGTGTGTTTGTATATAAAACTATCATAATTGAATATATATATATATATATATATATATATATATATATATGTACATGGAATCAATGTAACACACGACTTTTGATATATCTTAAATTGAAAAATAAAAAATTATTAAAAATGAATATGAAATTGATATGTTTTTAATTAACATTTCATTTATTTTATATATATTTATATTTAATATATATCATTTATTTCTCTTTAAAATTAATATATATATATATATTATACTTATTCATTTTTGTTAATAATTGTTTCATTAATAATTTTTTTAATAATGGTTTAATTTATTCATTTTTCATTTTTTAAATTATATAGTCATTTATATATTTATATTTAAAATATATTGTTTATCAATATTTATAATCTATATATATGTATATTAAATTTCTTCATATTTATTAATAATTATTTAATTAATCAAATGTTTAAATTTTTTCTCAATATATTCATTTTAATATTTTTTTTCATTTTATTAATTTTATATATCAATATATTTATTATGTATTATTTATTAATTTTTTAAATTCATATATATGTATATTCGATTTATTCATTTTTAACAATAATTATTTCATTAATGAAATTGCTAACTTTTTTAATTATTTCATCTTATTAGGGACCTTTATTAGTACAAATAAAGTGCTGATAAAGTTTACTATTTATTCGTTCTTTATTTTAAATACTCACAAAGGATACTTTTTATCAATGTTAGAATAGTGCTGATAAAGGATAACCATAATAAATGCTAAAATAAACCACTGATAAAGGTGACCTTTTATCACCAGTAAGTAAGAAACACTGATAAAGGGTTCCCTTTATCAGTACTAAAAAAGGTCCCACTTTATCAGCACTTCTTTTAGCACTGATAATGATGGACTTTATCAATTCATTTTTCTATAATTGATAAATAATGGATATTTTAATAGTTTGTTTTGTAGAGTGAATCGACATGGCTTCCTTGGTTCTACTGATGAGAGCTATTATGATGCACTCATCCTGTTGTATCATATAATGCATGAGAAGAATGATATATGTACCTATTAGTAGACCTTGGAGAACAACATCAGTAAAGTTGAAGATTTCTCATCTCGTTTCAATTATGACATTCTCTAGGTGATATCGTACAAACTCTCTTCATATGATCAAAATAACTACACCAGAAGAATCCAATCATACTCTTTGGTTTAGGAGGAATATTCAATGATCCCTCTATCTAATTATGATTTTAACCACACTTTCTAAATTGGTGTCCCTCTTCTACATTTTCTTAGCATTATAGTTCCCACCAATTCTCATAAGTATCAACATATTTCATCCACCTGAATTACCATAGATATCTCTTTCTTGAACTTCCACTCTATATATCATCACTATAAAACCTATTTTACAAAACAAGGAAAAATTTGAGAATTTTTTTACCTCATCACTGAATCAAAAATGTGTTCCTTCAAGGATGCACTTACAAAAAATTTGGGTGAAAAGTGAAAAAAATTATAAATTTATCAACATACTCTATCACTATGAGGTTCTCTTTCTTCAAACTGAATAAGCCTATCATTCTTATAATTATAAACGTGTTAGAATAGAATTTTTTATTGAAAAATTATTCAAATTCCTCCCATGAAATTCCTTGGTCTAATTTATCCTGAACTGTTAAATTCCACCATTAGCAAGACATATCCTACAGAATATACATTTACACGTTGAATTTCAAATAATATAGTGTGATAAGATAATAAGAAGATTTGATTCATCGTATTTATCTGTAATTATATTTTTTCTATTTATGAATAACCCCAAATGATGGGTTGGTTATGCTTTTGGAACTTAATGTAATCATTCCCTTTCCTTAGTTCAACCCTTTTTTCACTCTATCCATGGATTAAAAATCCTAAAAAATACTTTAAACCTAATATAAGTCCACCTATGGATCAAGTGAAAGTTTCCTCTTTTGGTTGGTTTATACGATGCTTACCGGGTTCTATTTTCTATAATAGAAGGAAATTTCCTTTTCATCTCACTCTCTAACAACTGAAGGCTTATAAATTTTATATTTACCACATTACACATATCACAAAAAGGGTCTCCAAAATTTAACAATTCATATTTTAAAACCATTTTTAAAAATTCCACCATGATTTTTGAAAATCAAAACATTTTCATCTATTTTTAAAAAACAACACTTTGTCACCAAATCAAAAATCATTTCTCAAAATGAATTATACACTACTGGTGGATGGTCATTAAAATCAGTGCATGCTATTCTCATCTCATTTACTAAACCCATGATGTTGATATTAATAATCCTATTATTATCTTCAATACTCATGTTTCCAAACACTCTAGTAACTTTATGTTTAGTATAAATAGGTTATCTACATTTCTTATATTGTACATTCCATGTTCTGATGGTCCTACTCGTTATTACCAATCTATCTCAAGGACTGTAAAAGAATCATTTTAAAATCAATGACCAAACCATCTAATACCATTTTCCTCAAAATTAAAGAAGGATCACACATTACTAATACCATTTTAAACATCTCTCCCTCCTAATTTTCGTGATATGTTACGGGTGCTATAGACCATAGGTGATATCACCAAGACACCAAATCCTAGAAATAAATGATAAGGAATCTATAAAAAATTGGGCGATGATTTTATCTTTAAAAATTATACATCCAAACCATCTAACCATAACAAAAAAACCTATAGATGATGCATTATGATAAAATACAACTAAAAGAGTAACAAAACCATAAGAAATCTATATCAAAGTAAAATGATGAAACCAAGACCAACAAAACTCAAAGACACCAAAGACATCTACTCAAAAACACCCAAATTACTCTTAGATCCAACTCAATAATCCTTTCCTATGGTATTATGATGCGTCACTAAAGAAATGATATACCTTTCCTTTATATGTTTCTTGATGTAAAACATCTGAAAATTACTCAAATTTTATAATCAGGGTGTAAGTATAAAACTCAATAAGATTTACCCAATGACCTCCCTACTCACCCAACTAGGATATAACATGTTAGCCAATTCATATAAAATATTTTAAAATAATTTAAAGTAATTTATAATTATAAATAATAGTTTTCAAAAAAAAAATCAAAAACAAAATAGATTTATATTTAACGAAACCAAACAAGTCTTTAACCCCATTTCTCAAAACCATTTTCCATACCCAATACATGGTTCCACATATCCACACACAAAAACATTCAGATCAACCATGTACCTCCCTATAGTAATGAGTGGTGAGTCATACTTTCACCAATTCATTACTTGGTGAAAAAATTTTATGAGGGAAACTTCACGCTCTTATCTGTCCCTTTTCAATGGGGTAAACAACATGCCCATATCTTTCCCAAATACACATGAACACCTGCCAACCATGTAAGCCAAACACCATGCCAAACAAAATCATAACAATTTATTTCAGTAAAAAATTTATTTTATTTACAAAATTTCTAAAAACATTTTCCGTGCATCAAATTAAAACCATATTTTTAAAAACATCATTTTATTGTCATTTACCAAAAAACGTTCCTAAAAAATATCCAATTTCACCAAACCATCACTAATGATATTTTTCACCAAGAATCAGACATAAATTTCATTATTAAATTCAATAAATTCAATAAAATTGAAATAAATAATTATATTTATAATTAATAAGAGCTTATAGTGAATCCATATACCTCACAATCATTTTGGAAAATTAATAATGACAATAAACTTAAGAAACACAGCTTGAGACTCCAAAAAATAATGGATCATGTTCCCATCAACCAAAAAAATCATCACTCAACATGATTTAAAAGAAAAATCCTTTATGTATCCCCATTTAGAAAAATGCATGATTTCAAGATAGGGAAAAAGATATCTAATGAAAAAAAATCAATAATAGGCACTTATGATGGAATCAAAGGCTCCAACAAATTTAGATTATCCAACATATCAATCCTAGAAAGAATAGAATGGTATAAAAACCCTTTGTAGAAGATTAATTATAGAAAATACCAATTTAGAATAAAATTAATTTATTTGGGGGTAAACCGAGTTAGATACAAGATTTTTAAATCTATATTTTAAATATGCATGCTTAGGCTGCACAGTTAGGAAAACTGTGCACTAACCATTCCTGAACAACTTCCTCCAAACACCCCTCGCATTGTTAGATCATAAGGTTATAAAAAACATGTTTCGTATTTTATATTACCATATATCTATCCTTCCATGGTGTCTTCTATGAAGTTGAATGTTTTTCTAAACCATGAATCTGCATAGTTCCCACTGTTTCAGTTTCACGATTTCTTAGAAGCTGTTGTACGGTTTCTACTTATCGTGTTCAAACTGTGCACTTCCAAAAAATCCCCAAAGAATTCAAAAAATCCCATAATCCTCTATAAATTGAACTAAATCACTTTATATAATTAAAATACATCAATAAAGGGTCATGTACCTAAAACTTTGGGTTACACAATATGGCACGTGTCCCTCATATATAAAAGTGAAACTAAAATCCCTTACCTAGAGTCAAATTGCCTTTATATGTTTTTTAACCTCATGTATAATAAATATAGTATTATTATATATCCATTATAAAACCATATTCATATAAATTATACCATATTTTAATTAATTATAAGCTTTTATATACCTTTTATAAAAATTTCTTTTTTAAAATCATTGTTCTTGGTAATCACTATATCAATATTCATTATGTTTTGTTCGGTTGTTTTAGTACTTGTACATATATCAGGGTTGAAAAACCTATATAATTTTAATAATTATATAAATATAATATATATTAATTATATATTTATTTTTATCCATCCATAAAATTTATATTTTGAAAAATTAGTTACAACGTTCATGGAGACGGTATGTCATACATACGCATAAACAAGGTTTCTGGTTTTTTAATGGATGGAATGAAAGAAAGGTAAAAATAACTAAAAATTGTATACTAATTATTATATAATATAAATCATATATATTTATAATATATATCCTTATTACCATCTATTTAAATTTTATATGAAAAATGGGGCATATCAACTCAAGGAGGTGGTAGTCCACATGCACACAGAAGTGATGTTATCGTTTTCCAATGAATTAAATGGTAATAAGGTAGTTAATATATTATATTTACATAAGTATAATTATGAATGAAATATCATATATATACACAAATTCCAGAATTATATTCATCTATGAGAGGTGGTTAAGGAAAACAAATTACATTAGTTCGCCAGGCAGTAAAAGGTTGTACACATGATCGACGATTTCGTTTCCCATTTGATGGAATATGGAATGGTTTAGATCATAATATTAACATAATAAAATATCAATATATTTAATATAATGATTTTATTTTTATCATATTTGTTGAATATTTGGATGGGGTAGAGTCTGAAATAAAACAAATATGCATGGCTAAAAACAATACATATTCTTTAGAGAACCTCTTTAGGTTTATACCTAAAACCTTCATAAGATGGTATTGTGATAGAAAAATGTACTCTTTGATCTGATTATTTATTTTAATTAATTAAATTCAGAAATAATTTTCAAAACCAAAAAGTATCTTGATGTGTAGAGAGGAGATGAGAGGGTGTCCTTTTATAAGTGGGGGAGATGACTAATCTAGAAACCACATAGAAATCTTCCAAAAGAATACAAAAAGATAAATTCATTCACAAGAAAAGAGGCTAAAAATGAAAACATATTATAATTTAGGATAGTATAAGGTCTATATATTGTTATAAAATAATATTTAGACATATTTAATTGGAAAACATACCCTTATATTTTGGTTTAACCTCCCAATAAACTAATTTTATCCTTAACTGTAGTAATTAATTTTTACAGTTTTTACTATTAATTATGACCAAAAATTAGACTCATCATATTAGATAATATTAACTATTATTATTAAAAATATATAATCTATTTTACTAAATTCATTTCATAGGTTTGGAAAATTTTATTTCAAAATAGAACCGCAAACACGATGAAAATATGGCTTTCCAATGAAAAGTTTTCTTAAGTAGAAAATGTTTTTATATCAAAATTAAATAGACAATAGATTTTAAATACCTTAATTTAATTAATAAAAATATAAAAAAAATAAATTTTACTTTTGAAACAATTTTTAAAAAATGGAACTTTTTAAATTCTTTAAATAAAAAGACAGTTTTCTATAAAAATCAATATTTTTCACTATTCATTGAAAAAATAATATTTTTAGAAAATTATAGAAATTAATAATAGAAAAATTTTGGAATTTATATTTCAGAAATTAATTTATTTTTCTAAAATAAATTTTTTAAAATTAGTAAACAATAATTTAAAACAAGTGTGAAAAATTCGATAAAACAACTTTTTAAAAAAATACAGTTTTAAGTATAAAACATGATTAATTATTATCTCATGATTATAAATAATATTTTATGAATTATAAAACATTTTATTCAATAGATAAAATTTAAATAAAATTTAAATAATTCACCAAAGTTAACTAGTTTAATTTATTAATATACAAACACACTGTGTGCATAGAATGAGTTTTTAAAAAAAATTCTTTTACAATAAAATTTTATTTATATTTATTTATATGAAATTTATAACTAATAGATTTATTTTTTAACAGTTTAAAAATTATTAATTTCATAATTCAGTTGTTACTATTCATGCCTACTAACTTAATAACTTGGTTGTAATGGTGTACTAAATTACAATATATTTAGACTCGGTGTTGCGTGTACCGAAAGCTATTAAATAAATTAAATTTATTTAAAAGGAAATATATCATAAAGTCACTATGTATTGCATAGAGTCTAAGGTTGTATGGTGGCGAGACTATACCCTCTGTTCAAATTAACAATAGTATATGAAATAATGGACAATCTTATAAACTAAAGTAAAAGATCATTTTAGATAAGATCAAAAAGTTTCCAAAATAACTAAAGTGTCAAATTGACATAACATTAGAGTATTCCATAAATTCACTCAAATAATCACCGATGTAAAATCACATATATAGGATAATAATGAAATATATAAAATTGAAACTATAGCTATTCCTAATCTTTTCTTGATTCTCTCTTAATACCATGATCCACACTTCATCATAGAATTCCATAGAAAAATTATCATGTAGTGGGACCTTTTTTTAAACATTTAACCTATGAAAAAATATTGATACCTTCCTGAATAACAATGTTTTATATATGCTTGATCCGAGTGTGAATACAACTCTGTAGGCCATCAACAGTGGCATCATCGAGTTCTTGTTTTCATATTATTGTTTCCATATAATCTCTTTGCTATTGTTCGAAGTTCAAGGAAGTTTTAATCCCTGCCCTAACCTCAAGACCATATGCTCCACTTTGAGTTAGACCCATATGTTTGATTATTCGGAGGTTTGGGAGGTGGGATTTGGCGGTCAATGATTCTCCCTACGTGGCCTGGTTTGATTCTTCGGTTTTTTGTTTTTATTCTCATGATTTCTATTTTGATTCTGGTTTGTTAGTGCATTTCATGATGGATCTATTCTATGCTTCTACTTAATTGTGAATGTTCTTTGATTGTGTTTGACCCTGGTTTGGACTTCAGATGGGGAAGACAACGCATGTGATGTCTGACCCTGTGGTGACGGAGACACGAACAGTGATGTGTCTCATCGACAAAGGGTGGCGACATGTATGGTTGTTATCATGTGTCGTGCAAGTTTTACCTATCTGAAACTGATGATGTTTTATGAGGGATGATGATGATATGTTTTTTGGATGATGGAAAGGGTAAAGGTATTTTCTGTATTTTTGTTTGAAGCTGTAGTAGTGATGTCTGGTGGGTTCTTGCCGAGAAGTCTAAAGAATGTGATGAAGGTGACGACAGAGTGGGTCGATGTCGGGGGCGTTGCTCTAGGAGGCTCACTAAATGAGGATCTATGTCCTAAGGACTCTAGGTGTTCATATGAGATTGTAATGAAAGTGGACTTTGTCTTAGATGGATTTTAATTTTTTTGGTCTGGTAAAGTCATGTATGGCGCGGTTCCCGCTCACCTAAAAAGCAGTTTTGGAAAATAAAATAAAAATATAATTTTTAGTCTTGGGCTTTGTAGGAACACCTGAGATCTTCAATACCATCATATATTCTTGGTTCTATAACTTTGTTCAACCATATTGGCTTTGGCCAGTGTTGGCGTGTCTATTAGCGTGTCATAGTGACCATGCCAACCCTTGTATCAAAATCACCCTTACATGTATTTTATTTAATATTTCAAGATTATCTATGAGACCATATTATTTTAGTAACTCAAAACCTCCAATAAGGATGTTTTCATAATCATCATGACCTCCCAATGTTTATTTTTCACAACCTCTATAACGAGAGTATTCACAACCTCCACATATGAAGTATTCACAATCACCACAATGGGATTATTCACAGCTTCCCCGTTAAGAGTATTCCCATCCTTCAGAATAAGAGTATTCAAGAACTCCCTATATGTATTTTTCCATATGAGTCCAAACACAAGCTAAAACAATCAAAAATTTTATTCCAAATTACTATTTCAATTTTTCCTATCCAATTCATCATCATTTTTAATTTACAACATTGGTTTTATTCCATATTTAACATTTATGAAGAAAATTAAATTTTATTACAATTTATAAGACATAAATTTACATTGTAACATTTATACACTTTCCATAAACCATTATTTACCAATTTTTCATATCAATTTCATTTCATAATTCAGTTATTTCATTTTGTTAAATCCCATTTTAAGTAGAACCCATCATTTTACAATTTAATACTTATCAAATTTTTTGTCCAAATCAATGTTCAAATCCCAATATTGGGCTCCCCTTGGAATCACCTACCATTTCATAAATAAAATATCAATATTTCACATCCAATTAAAAAATAAATGATTTGAAAATTCTATTTCACAATCATCGATCTAAATAATAATTCCATTATTTAATCATTCCAACATAAGTAGTCATTTAACAATATAAATCCTACACAAGGTCATGGTTTCCACTAAATTCTTCCCTCTAATATTATCCCATACCTTTTATAAAACATATATTAACATTTGGTTATCCATTTACAAGGTTAATTTAATTTCCAAGGTGTTTCACTAGGAATTATATATTTCTAGAGTTCAAGGTGAGTCATAGGGGTATTTAATTATAAAAAATAAATTAAAAACAATCAAGTTAAATTCGGTTGATTCATAACAAAATATACATGACCAGACAATTCCCTACATGAAAAAAATAAAGACAAAACTAGGGGTTCATGTTAAGGACCACCATCCTTATCATTATAGATGTCTACTAACCCAAAATTGGGGTTCAGTTTCACCTTAAATAGGAAAAATCGATTAAAAAGATGTTAAATAGGGAATATTATACATAAATGATGATAGATCATGAAAATTTGGAACAAGGAAGATATCTGAGGTAACAAAATTGTATATTTACCGTAATCGTTTCAACGCAATGAATGATATTTGATTTTGAGTCGAAATGAAAAATAAATATCAAGAGGGAGGAACGAGGTGAATGGGTGTAAAACTAAGAAGAAGGAATGGGATGAAGGGGTCCCAGACATGGGAGGGACATGGAAACAAATGGAGTAAAATGGGGTTTATAACTTATAGATCTAGAAGAAAACTTTATTAAAATTTCATTGTTTAAAATGGTGTGCATTTTTGATGAACGATTGGCCAAACCATGAGCCAACCTGCCAACCGAACTATCCAGAAAATACAATTTTATCATGGTTAATGTATATAATTTAATTAATTGTTCCCAAATAGTTTGAAATTATACTATAATTTTCTATAAAGATCACAATGTCTTCTAGATCACTATGCATGATCAAACAAACCATGCACTGATACAAATCAGGTCACATGGCTGTGTTGTGTGGTTTTCACTAACCATGCCCCCGATATATTATCCCCAAACTGAATTTTCAAACTCCAAACCTCTAGGACACTCTCTAGATCTTCCCTACTAGATAAAAAACACCCAACCAAGTAATCACACGAGGTTTGGAAAAAGATGAAATATGTACAGGCCTCATGATGTGGGTAGGATCTTACAATATTATTATATTAATTATATATATATATATTCACATATATATATTATCATATATCAATATAATATTATAATATTGTTGAAATATTTTATAATATTATAATAATATATATTAACATATATTAATATAATAGAATATATATATTCATGTATTCTGATATAATATTATAATAATATTAACAAATATTTTAATATTATAATAAATTATATTATCATATATTAATATAATATATATATATATACATAACATATATATATATGTTAACATTTATTGATATAATATTATAATAATATTAACATATATTATAATATTTTAGTTAAATATATAATATATATCGATATATATCAATATAATACTATAATAATATATATTAACTTATATATATATATATACTAATATATATTTACATATATTATAATAAAATACATATAATATTATAATATTATAATATTATAATAATATTAACATATTTTATATATATTATAACATTTTATTAAAAGCTTAAATTTGTAAATAATATAATATTTTTAACATCTATTATAATAAAAAAATATAAAAATATATATTATTTAATTAAATAATATATATTAAAATATATTTTCATAATATTATAGTAATATATATTAACATATATTAATTTAATATAATATAATATATAAGAATATATATTATAATATAATACTATACAAATATTAACATTTATTATTAAATTTTATTAAAACCTTATATTTTCAAATAATCTAATTTTTTAAACATATATTATAAGCATTTATGGTTAGGATTAGTAGAAAGTACACTATAATCTTGCATGAATGACCTACGGTCAAATTCGAGGGGTGTAAGAATTTACACAAGCATTGTAGCAGCACCATAGTAGGAGTGTTGTTAAGCCTATATATGCTTTTGGGCTACTTATTTGATCATTTGGGTCCTTGGGCTTCCGAGCCATCATAGTCTATTTGTCCATAAGGCATCTAGGTCATAATTATTCTATAATATGTTTCATTGAAGGACACAAAAAATGACTCGATGCAATAGGCATGTTTTTTAACATGGAAACACGCAAGCGCCGTCAAGTGGGAGACCTCAAAAGTGGAATAGGTGCACTAGTTCCCATTAAACAATCTTCTCATCTTATTAAATTTTTGATGTGGGAAGGAGGGTTTCCCATCCACGTAAAATATAATATAGCGGGACCAGTTTGATGATGTGGCGTGATAGATAGGTGATGCGATGAGGCACCATATAACCATTTCTAGGGTGAGTGGCTCAAAAAAGATATGAGTCTATCGGCACTTCACATCTAACACTCTTCCAAAATGGATTTATGATGTGGGGAGAAGGGGTTCCAATAGAGAGTGCACCATCGGGTAGCATGATCCATAAACTCTTAATGAGGGGTGCAACTTTCGGATTAACGACACAGTGCAATGAATACTATCAGGGGGCTAGTTTGGTGTAGGTTTGGTGGCACTAAATGATATAGGATAGAAATTGAAGTCTTCAAGTCATTTCTTTTAGGGGTCTTTGGGATACATCCAGATGGGTCCTTCATATAATGACCCATACATATCATATATAGATATTACATATTATTAGATGAATATTCATTACATAACATTATAATATATGACGAAAATCATATAAGTCATGTATCATTGTAATATTGGATACCTAAACATCTTGTTCCTAATTGAATTGAATAGTCTCCCACAATGTTCATCATAAATATCACCCTTATTAGACATATCATACTTATTACCTTTCCTCATAACCTGGGGAAGGTAAACATAAGAAAAGTTGAGCTCAGATTTTCAGTAAGGGTAGACAAAGAAAATATTTATATAACATAATCATAAGGGGATAAGAACATGAGTAGAACATTTTAGAACCATACCCTACATATCATAGATCATAATCATGAAAAATTACACAAATCATGGATGTTCATAAAGAAATGAATCATAAAGTAATCAAAGAACATGAGAAATGAGAGAATAACATTAGAATAAGAAATAATTTTGTATCATACACATAAGAATAGAAAATAATTTCTCTAGTAGTCAAGTATCAGTTCTAAGAGTGCCATAGAGGATTCATTTCATGCCCCAAACCATCGTAGTATCCATGATTACCACCCAAGACTATCATAGTGGACAGATACCATTACTAAACTACATTCACTCCCCATTTTATTCTTATTTATCTCATGAGATATACATCATTACCCAATTCAGTAGAGGGCTATTCAATTTTTATCCCACTTTTCACAAGATGAAAACTATACATATGTGTTTCAAAATATCATAAAATATTCATTATATCATACCACATAAAAAATAAATGGGTTTTATAAAAATATCATCATGTAATAACACAATTAAAATAAATGGGTTTTATAAACACTTTATCTTGGAAAATCCTATGGAAAAGAAATGGATTTCATAAACATCTCATTAATTCATCATATCATAACTTGTGGAAATAGAATGAGTTTCAAAAAAATATTTTCATCATACAAATAAACCACATAGATTAAAAATAATGATTGTTTAATTATATCATATCCCTAGTAAATATTAGGTAATATCAAAAATGTCATCTTAGATGAAATAATCCATTAAAAATACTTGGAACATTTCTTAAGGAAAAGACGCTTTTCAACTTGAAATCACTTATTAAAAATCTGAAAAATTCCAAAATATTGAAGAAAATATTTTATTTTTAAATGAACATAGAAACATGTAAATAATTACTCACATCATTGATTTGTTTGGATGGAAAGAAACTTCATTCATTCCGCATACATTAAAACAAAGATTTCATTTACATTTTCAGCAAAAAGTCAGAAGTTCGTCATTTGGAAAATGACAAGAATATTCATTTAAAAAAATTTCATAAAAAGTAAAACATGGGAAAAATTTATAGTAAATAATTATTATATAATATCTAAAACACAATTGAAAACATTCATCAAAACATGGGCATGGAAGATAAAATATTTTCGATCGAATGGAGAAACAAAGATTGTATTCCTAATAATTATTTTTATCATGAGAATGTAATGTGAGTAAAATGAACTGAAAAAATATATTCCTAATAAATGACCATATAATTATTACTTCATGAGTTTATTGAGAGGTAGATTATAATATTTAATCATCACAAACTAAATCATAAAAAATCCAAATAATTAATGAGATTTTAACATAAAACTCTTACCTCAGGTCTAATGTCCATCATACAGGTTCGAAACACCGATATAATAAATATTGATTTATTATAAATATATTATAGAACAATAATCATGTAAATCATACCTTATATGATTTACTTGTTACATTTTATCATCTTTTTATTAAGAATTGTTTTATAAAATTATTATTCATGGTGATAACTACTTCATTTTTAATGTATGTTTTAGTTTGGTAGTTTTGGTCCTTGAACATTGATAATAGGTCCATCATATGAAATTATTTATTAATTACATTAATATAATATATATTAAATATAAATATATTTATATAAATACATAATATTATAGATAGAAAAATGAATTACCCTATTCATGGTGATGGTAGGACATATGTATGCATGAACATTGTTTTCAATTTTAGATGGATGACACTAAAGAAATTGTAATAATAAATAACATTTAAAAAACATATTATATAATATAAATAATATATACTCATACTATTATTCTATGTTACCAATTATCTTAAGAAGAAATAAATAATTAATCATATTGCTTCTTGGAGGTTGTATTCCACACGTACATATGAGCGAGGTTAAAGATTCCAACAGATTAGAAGGTAAGAATATAGATGATATATTATAATTACATAAGCATAAATATTTCTGAAATGTCGTATAAAAATATTAACCCCACCATAATACCCAGCCATAAAATATGGTTATGAAAAATGAATCGTATCGCTATGTGGAGATGGTAAGTCATCTATTTGCTAAATGATACTTTCACATCCTATTTAATGAAAAAGATGGTGAATAATAGTGGTTTCATAATCATAATAAAAATTAATTATATTTATGACACATAATTTATTGTTTTTTGATAAATATCATATATTTTTATAATATCAGATATGAGGAAATAAATAAATTGATCGGTTAAGGCTACAACCTCTTATTAGAATGAACTCAGTTATATTTTCTCTTAAGTATATTAGGGTTTTTCGTTTAAAGAGTTAATCACGTACAGTACATGTCTATTGACGTTTAGAAGTGAATTTTTATGCTTTTGATGAGATATTAGGCTAAAAGTGCTTTAAATACTGTAATGGATGGGTTTCCATTTATAAAAGAGGGGGATGACACACTTGTAATTTCTTAAAAGATTAAAATATTATAAATTCATTCTCGAGAGAAATTCATCCAAATGGAAATGAATTATAATTTAAAACGTATATAGTCTAAATAACAAAATACAATGAAATTTTAAAAAAAATGTTTTATTTTTAGTCTTATGTTTTTATTTGACCACTACATTTACCATTTTCAACCTTAATCGTGGTAACCTATAGTAAAGGGTTAATAATGTTACCATAAATAAAAAAATTGACTCATAAATGGACAATGGTTTATATTTTCAACCATATTACATTTACATGGATGAGGAAATGATTTTTATTAATTTTAAATAATTTATTAAAAATATATTTTATTATAAATTATAATAAATGTCACTTTTGGAACTAATCATTTAATTTAACATTAATGACACCACGATAAAGATTGGATTAAAATATAATATTTTAAAACAACCCTAATATTTTATATTTATCTATAAAAATCATGGAATACCATAATTCATTATAATTTCATTACTTTTAATATTTATTAAATCATTTATTTTATTTTTTTAATAATTAAATAAATAATGTGTTTGTGTTGCGTAGGAATTTAATATAATTATTAAATTATTAGAATTAAATTAATATGAAAAAAAAAATCATTTATTTTAAAATAAACTTTTAGAACTGATATTATCATTTTTTTATCTTTATGTAAATATTATAGATATATTAAAGTCAAGAGATTGATATTTTGTATTTATTATTTTCTTAAATTAATATAATGGTCATAATCAAAGAAAGTTGGAACCAAGTGAACATATATTCAAGGATTAGATTAAAATGGACAAAATCCACTCCTCCAATAGGATAAGTAATGCTTTAGATAAACTTTAAAGCATTATCTGAATTTGTTAGAAAAATTTTACTTTTTTTACCATTATCGGGGTGAAGAAAAATTATTATTGTTTCTATTCAAATTGACCAAAGATAAAAGGGGCATATTTACAAAATTTTATTCTCTTAATTTAAAATCTGGAATCATTTCATTATGATTATAATTATATAGGTGGAAGAAATTCATTTTTGAATAATTTGGAGAAATGAAACAAAAATGGTTTCTAGAAAAATATATTTTTAAGAATGAAAATGGATATGTATTCTTATCTCAAGATTATAAAAAAATAAGATGAATGTTAAAATATTTTATTTGATGAATAATGTTTATATTTAATTTAAATTATTCACCAACAGTGATCAAGATAAAAATACATTGTGTTCATAAAAACAATTTATCATAAAAGAATCTATTTTACCTACAAATAATTTTTATTTTCGTTTCAAATCTATTGATAACAAATATATTTATTTTATACACATGTAAATAAAAAATTTATCATAATTTTTTTTATTCATATAGACCAATTTAACATCTACATTATAATGTTATACTATATTATGGTTCATTTCGACTTGGTGTTGCATGTATCACAAGATATTAAATATATTACATTTATTTGAAAAGAAATATATCTTAAAATCTATGGGTGTTGCATTCTACCCCCATTAAAATTTATATTTACTTGGAAATTACATTACTCTAATACAAAAAATGATGACATCTATGTTTCATTGTATCTTTGGGTTTTTTTGTAGCTTCTTCAAATTTCTTATTCCTCTAGTGAACTTTAACCAGGCGAGTAGTCTTATTTCATTTCACTTTTTCTCTATCATCAAAGATTAATAATTTTTTTTATTTATAAGAAATATCATGTCATAGCAGTATTACTTATGAGTTCAACACATTCAAGGGATCATATATGTACTTCCTCAAGGGATACATATATAACACATTATAAACCTAAGATAGGTTTGGTGGAAGCTCCAAATGACAAGCTACCATCACTAATAGATCAAGAAAATTGAAGGGAATAAAATATCTAGGGATCATATTTCTCTTATTTCAAATATCACATCATTATAACATGGATAAATTCATATAAAAACCTTATATCCATCCTCATACTCTAGATCACATTGAGAATTATTAGTATAACATTTCTATTGAATGTGAGATACCATGATGAGTTGTTGAGTAATTCTATACTTCTTTGATATCTCATCTGCTAGATCATGTCCCTGTCGATTTATTTCTATAACTTCATCCTAGAATACTCATGTTCTACAACTTATTTTCATAGAGGAATTCTTAATGATCTATCTGAATGATCGAATAAAATCTATTTTCTAAGAAAATGTAACTTGATAAATGTACTGATCCCACCCACCTTTGAAATACATAGAAAAATATATCAACATATCCTATAGGTTATTAATGGTTCTATTATAATAACAATATTTCTAAGGATGATACACCACACATAAAAATCAACTATGTACCCAGATCTCACTAAAGTACTTTAGAGAACATCAAGGTAATCCTCATATTCTGATCAGATAGAACAGAATATCATTCTCCATATTACTATACCACTTTCTTAATATATATAATGGAAAGTTGATCAAGATATAAATTATCTCTAATAGTAATTAAGTGTAAAAAAAATTCAGGGTGATCGACTATAATCCAAATAGAAATATGAACTTTAGACATTTTGGGGAGTTTGTCGAAAAAATCTATCGTGTTGTTTTCCCATTTTATTAAAGTATGGGTATTGGTTGAAAAAGACCCTTATACATATATATATATCATAATTAACTTACTTATATACCAATAATAAAGACAAATAATCCACAATATCTCTTTTTATAGAATCCCAATATAAAAAATATTTTAGATATCTATACAACTTCATACATCTTGGATGAATAGAGAATTGAGAATTGTGAGCCTCATCCAGTAGTTCCTTCAAATATAGTATGGTCAAAACACATACATAGACCCAATTTCGTACCATTCCATAATAATAAAGGTTTAACTTGAAAAACATTTTGATCCTTATTCAACAGTTTCATAACTTCCTTATACACCTATTTAATCCTCGCATGAATTGATCATTGAACACACATTTGAGAAAGATAATGTTTCCCCCCTTCCTTTAATATTTCAAGAACCATCCTTTTAAAATACAAAAATATGGTATTTTTTATCCTCTTCGTATATAAGCTAGCATGATCCTTTTGACTCAGATCATCTTCCACCTCATTTTCTTTCACGAGTGTATAATGTATTGAGAAGTAATAATATTTAATGAAATTAAACCATATTATCTTTCACTATTCATCAATTTTTGAATGAATATATACTTTAAGATTTTATGATTAGTATATATATCACTTATTTCCCCATAAAGATAATGATATAATATATTTAATGAAAAATTTACAACATTTAATTCTAAATCATGAGTTGGGTAATTTGTCACATGAACCATCAATTTTCAGGAGAAATAATCTATAACCATGTCATTATATATGATAATTCATCTCATCCCTTTATTTGATGCAACACTAAATGTTAAAAACCCTTATTAACTACACGGTAATGTAAGCATAGGTGCACTGACTAACCTTATATTCAGTTCCTTGAAATTTTCCCCACATTTATATTTCTAAATGAACTTGGATCCCTTATGATATTACATGGTGAGTAAATTAGATATTCATGATAAATTATCCACAAATAATAAATAATATCCATCCAAACCATGAAAAATATAGATCTCATTCATATTGGTTGGTATTCTCCAATGTTTAATAACTTCCACCATTGATAGATCCACTGATATGTCATCACTTGAGATTATATGGCCCAAAAATAAAACTATGTGTAGAAAAAAATCACAAATTTTAAATTTTACATGAAACTACTTCTTCATTAGGCTCCTCGATGCAATTAATGAGTGATACCCTTTCATTTCCTTCCTCTTTGAATATGTAATAATATCATATTTTAATACTACCAAAAACTGATCAATGTAATCTATAAAGACTCTATTAATTAAATCCATCAATATTGTGGGGGAATTAGTAGGACCAAAGAACATCACTGTATATTCAGAGTCTTCAGAAGTTGTTTGGAATTTTTTCTTAGGTATATCCTTTTTCTTGACACTCGACTAATGTTATAAAAAATGAAGAGCACTCTTTGAAAAATATTGATCTTTGTGTATTTGATCCAACAAGTCATCAATATGTGGTAGAGATTACTAATTCTAGATTTTTATTATGTTAAATTACCAATAAATAATTCATATTCAAATATATCCATATTTCATCCTAAAAAAATTAAAATATAACTCCATGGTGATGAATGATGAAACAAAATCTTTTTCAAGATTATCCTGGAGTTTTTTCTTAAATTCTTGAAACTCTATCTGTAACACCCCATGATTTTGTGAAATATTTTTCTACCAATTAAATTTACTATATTTAAAATTTTTAATTAAACACAACATCTATTTTATCTTGTGTTACATTCAATACTGAGTTTATATTTCATTACAACCAACATTTAGTTTAAACGAAACATTGCATATTGTTAAAATATTATTATTTAGTATAATATTTATCACTTAAATGTTGGAATGGGTGATATGAATAAGATTAAATAAATTATAAAAATATGTTTTAAAAAGTATATAAAATCAATTATATGATGAAAAATTAATTATAAATGAAAATAAAACTATTTTTAATATAAGGGAAACATTTTTTTGAAAAACAATTTTTATAAGAAAAAATTTGTTATTAATAAATAAACTAAAAAATAAATAATGGATAAATGGTTTAATAAAATTTATAAATTACGATTTCAATAAAATTTTAACCATTCATCTTGTGTTTTTTATACAACAGATAAAAATAAATTATATTTTACACAAAAACTCAATTTTTTATAAAAAATAATTTTGTCACCTTTTGTACAATAATTTTTTTAAAAAGGTTGAAATAATTTATGAAAAATATTCTAAAAAATAAAATGAATTTTCAAATTCAAAATATAAAATTATCTTACGTTTAATTTTTGGTATTTTCCTGAAATGTTTTGTTTTTTGATCAATAGTGAAAATACTAAATATTAGTTAAAAACAATCCTTCTGTTTATGTTATTCAAAAATTTAAATATATTATAAAATAGTTTAAAATTAAAAATGGATCAATAATATATCTATTTATCCAATTTATTTCATTCAAATTATTTTCATATTGAATTTTGATATTAAATATTTATTAACATTTAAACATTTTCTCATTAAAAATAAACATTCCCATCACATCTACAATATTAATTTTAAATTTAATTTTTACACTTATATGAATGGAATTTATAAAAATGAATTTAATATTTTTCATAAATATAATTTTTTTTTCTAAAACTTTCAACATAATATTTTACCAAAATTAATAATTAAAACAATACAAATTATTTACTATGATCAGGGTACAAATGTTTTTATCGTGGATTAAAAATAAAATATAAGTGTTAAAAGTAATCCAAAACATATAAAAAAGTCATATTATGGAAATATTTGGACCTTATACCATCTATTATTGATAATTTCCCATTATTTATGCCTTTTTACATGAAAACTATCGTGGGAGGAATTATTTCTTTCAAAAAATTTCAATTGTGTCACTCACCTCACTTATAACATGCCACTACTTTTCCTCTTTTGTTTATAAATTAAATACCTTATTGTTCATAAAATACCTTAAAAAATAACTTCCCAAATTCCCTCATCTCATCTTATAATACTTATTTCAGATATAAATCCACCCTAGGAAGTATTTTGGTGAAAACCTAAGAATGATACTTGAAAACGAGGTAATGTTCATCAATGAGCATTTTTTTATTTATTCCTTTGTATCATTAAATTATTATTATAACATGATGATATGTAAGCATAAATATTTTAGATATAATGAGATTTTTTATTTTAATTTCCTTACCTATAGTTATCTTCACTTCCATCAAATGGGTTATGAAATCATCATTCGTGTGTACAATGGACTACCTTCTCGCGAACCGATGTCATTAACTTTTACATTACAACCTCTAAAGGCTCTAATAAATTATCGATTTATTATTTATATAGGATATTTTTGATATTATCATACTTATATTATTATCATAACAAACATACCTTCATTTTCTCTATATTTTGGGGATACAATAATGTCCCTCTTGTGTGTGAGAGACTACCACCATGCAAACTGATGTGATTCATTCACGCTTCACTTGAAAGGTAATAAGGATGGTTTGAATGAAAATATTTAATATATATGAAATAAAACTTATTATTTAATGATAATATATATTTGAGCATTCTTTATTTCAATATATAGAGAAAATGAAAATAGTTTTCATGCGTACATATGGCCTACCATATCTATGAACAGTGAATTTCACTTTTTTTGTAAATATTTTATAGAATACTATAAATAAATATATATTGAATATATATTATAGTTATATAATGGTGAATGTTCTATATATTATGGTAGCAGGATCAAATTAAGTTTAACAAAAATAACAAATCAAAATATATACGAGAAACAATGCAGTTACTACCCCAAAAAGTAAATTTATAATTGAATTGTTAATAAATGGGTAAGAAAAAGTCATAATATAATCATATATGGTATGATATATATACATATATATATATTATTTAATATTTTTATTATAAAATTATATTCATTATACTAGAGTTCTGAATGTGAAACAAGAAAGTCTCGACATAAGGGATTTTTTATCTCTCTTATATTTCATGGATACATATGTAAATTCATTAATAATTTATTTTGTGTGGTGTGAATGACAACCCATTTACATGTTACATCATGAATTATATTATTTTTATGATATATAATGTATCATTTTATGAATACTTTATAGGGGATTATATTTCAAAAATATTTCCAAAGTAGTAAGGGGTTTTCGTCTCAATTTTCTTTCATTGAGACATATGTCCTGTTTTTCACCTATATTCTTTTATAAGGTATATATACAGCCTAATTGACATGTAATATGATGAATTTTTTTATTATCATGATATTTTAGGTTTTTAATAAATTTATTATTTCATGGTTATAGCGATTCAAAGTTACCAAAGTGGTAATTATTTTATGTTGCAATCTAATTGTTTATCGAGATTGTTTATGATTAGGTTTATCATGATAAAATATTATGTTATATTTATAAATATACTTATAGATTTTTTATTAATTTTTTTATTAATTATATTTTCATGTAATCATAAAATTATAAATAGCTTGGTGATTAAAATAATTGAGAAAGTGTTTTTGATAAAATCCAAATTTATTTCTCTCTTCATCTGGAAATCTATTTTCATACAAAACCATGATTATTAAAAAATAAATATTTTTTAAATTTTTTAAATATCTTTTTAAAAAAAAATTTACACATATTTAACATTTTACCAAAAAAATAAAAAGGAATATTCATTTCATTTTTTAGACAATGCTTGTTTGGATTTTACCAAAAAATGTGAAAATAATCTCTGTTTTTAAAATGCGTGGAATGAAAAGTATTTCTCACTATCATGACCATGCAAGGATTTCAAGATTAACATAAATTTTTTCAAATTCAACTTCAAATAAACTTTTTTCTTTTATATTTTGGAATTATTTTAGATAAATTATTTCAAATTAAAAAAGGGATTATGAAATATTTTTTAAAAAATTTCATCAATGTGTAATGGATATTTTCCTCAAGAAATGTTTTAAATGAATTTTAAAGATTCCTTTATAAGTTTTCTAGGTTTAGTTTAAACTAAAATCATTTCCAAAACATTTTATTAAGGTCATTTCTATGAATAAAAATTGAATGAAAAGTTATTTTCCTCCAGAAGCATTACAAGTATTATTTCAAAATCATTCTCCATATAGGATGACATCCTTTAATGATACATATGGTTTACATGATATGTGATCCAAGTATACCATTCTTGTTATTTATATGAATGTTTTTTTAATAAAACCCATTTCCCTCCCACGTGTTATACCATGAAAAAATTCTAATGAAGTCCACTTCTTTTCACATTTTATGCTATAATAAAATGTTGAAATTATTATGAAGCATGTCTCTTCTCCATAGTTTATGATATGATGAAAAGTTTAGGTATCCCATTTCATTTAATGGGTTATGATATGTAGAATATTTTTTATCTTACGCCACAAAAAAGTATGGTTTTGAGTGTGATATCGGTGGGACCTATATCTCCCTCTAATGTATTGGGAAATGATAAATGTTTTACAAGATCAGAGGTAATATGGGTGTTTATGCCAAGCCCTAAAATAAGGTTACATATGTGGTTAGCCTAAGACCAAAAAAGGGTATATTGGATGTTATCCAAATCTATAATCAGGTACATGTGTTTTTCCCAATCCTAACATGTTATGAATTTCTTCATGGGTATCCCTGACATAATATTTTATATACTTATGAGAATGCCATAAATCCATGTCTTATTCCAATGTTAGTCTCTCATGGATTATGTTATTTTATTTCCTTATGATTTATTTCTTATTAACTTCAATTATTTATATCTTGAATCAATATTTTGATCTTTTATATGTAGGGTATTTCTTTTGTATGTAATTGTCACATTATTTTACCATTAAGCTCATGTTATGTTTACGAATTTCACTTTTTTACCCATACTAAGCATCCATCCTCACGCTTTCATATGTTTCCTTTCCCCATGTTATGTAGAATGGTTTTATGTAGGGTATATCAATGAAGAGTAATAAATGGGATGATCTTTGTTTTAAACAGTGAAGATCATTCACCATATTCAAATATTGTGTGACAGGTTTCCAAATGCACTAAACTATTATGGTTCTCAAGCATGTTGTTTCTATAATTTAATTAATATTCAACTAAAAATATATAATATCCATGTTCGAGAAGCCTAGGTTTCTATAGTTGTTATCATATTAAATGATCTATTAACATTTGGAGAATAGAATGAAAAAAATAATGAGATCCCTAGGGATATTTCTAATAATATTTCTAGTCATGCATGTAAGGATGAGTATAAGGATGAGTCGAATTATAGAAAGATTTCATGGAATATTAGTAAATGATATAGTGATTGGTTTATAAGTAATTGAATCCCTTTATAGATACTATATGTGGATATGGATATAGAATAAGGGTACTGATGGGTAATTACTTTTAAAAGGATGCATTGATCTAGACTCGATCATCACCCATTTCATGACATCAGTCATGACTGCACACCTTATTTGACTCTCTTGGGGGACATGATTTGGATATTCACAAACTCATTATCAAAAATCATGATGGATTTAAGTATATTAGGACTATAAATGAACTAGGGTAAACCTAAGATGTCATATATTATAAATAATGATTTGGTTTCCCCTTATGATTAGTGTTGTACACACTATTATTTTTAGTTTTAGTTTAGAGTTGGAACAAGAAGAAATCATGTTAATAGTGAATTTGATGGAAAATTCAGTGACTATGTGATACCAAATTGGATGAAAACTGGAGAGATAGATATTGTTATTTTACCTCATTTTCAATATGATATAAGACGAACAACATGAACATCGATGAGATTCCTAATGTGTAAAATAAGTGTGAGATGAACTTTTATGAATGTTAATATGGTAATGAAAATAGAGGAAAGAAGATTCAACTATCTACGTGTTAAGAATGTTGGAATAAGTACTCAAGGTAATGTCCTATAGGAATGGGAATATGTTTTGACTGTGGAAAAGAAATCAAATAACATAATTGTAGATAAAAATGAACATATTTGTTAACAAAATGGATGAGAATAATGGTCCACGAAGGTATCGTTGACTTTTTAATGGTTTAAATATAGAATGTATGGGAACTAAGAATATAGATGTCCTAAGGGGAAATATCATGAAGGGAATCAACAATGTTATATGGTTAATGGTTTTTTTGTTGATGATGAAAACACAATAAATGATATATAAAAGAAAATAGGTACTAAGGAATACGATTATGAGTCATAGATAATAGTCTGAAAGGTAAGTAGGATGATTGTAGTGTGTATGTATTGGAATTAAAAAATCATGTTATATAAATTGTAAAATATATAATTATTATTTGGTATAATTTTTTCATCAAATATTTTCATGAATATATTGAATGATACTGATGAACTTGAAAAGTGATATAATGGAAAAGTGATATTCATAGAAAAAGTTTTATTAAGAGAAATGTAACCCTTAATATATTCATAATGTTGAGATATCAATGTTTTGATAAGTAGATGGATGATATGGATAATTTAACTTGGATTGTACTAATTTCCTTGGAATTGATTAATGATTGTTTGATAAAGTGGTCTATGATATCATTGATGGTGTTTATAGTATTTTTTTATTTAAGTAATATATCTAATAACATATGTTTTATGTAAGGAATTTTGAATTATGAATATTTGCAATAATGTTTTATGGTAATTTAGGTTACTACCATGTTTTAAAAGAACACATTATGAAGGAATTATCATGTTTGGTATGTGGTAATTAAGAGCCACTTCTTGTTGTTTGGGGGATTAATGATTATTTAATTTTGGAAATTTAGTAACATTATTTGTAATGTTTTGATTTTATTTTTTATAATGGTTATATGGTTAACCATTCATGGAATGGTTTATGTTGAATTTTGGATGAGGTTTTAGAGTTTAATGTATTACTTCACCATATGAAGATTTATCTATATTAGATAACATGTTCTAACCATTTAGTTTTGAGGATAATAAATGATAGAAAAAAAATTATAATTCTATTTATCGATCTCATATTCCATTATTTATTTATTAATAAAAAATTCACCTTCATTTCTTGGAGTAAGATATTAAGTGGAAATTGATCAAGGAACAACCAAAGGGTGAGATTGTGCATATGAAATGGAATGAATCAATTAATTATATATTCTCATAAAAAATATTCAAGATCGGGAAAGGATAATGAAATAAAATTTCTTCCTATTATAATGATTTTTTATGATAAATATGAAAATTTTCTCAGATATTTATTTTGTGGTTTAGTGGTCACTAACATTATCTGGATCACCCACTTTCTTGTGATCTATAATTGCTATCAACCCCTATAATTATATACTCTTATCTTCTATGTCCAATTGATTACTTCCCACATATGTTATTATATTTTGAAACCTAGTATATATTATTATAGATGACCTTCACACACCCCAATCTCTTTTTTTAAGCTGGTTTTCTATTAACCCTTTGTATGATGTGGGTTTCTATGATGTAATTTTTAAATTTTGAACCTTTTATAACCAAGATAAATTTGAAGGTTGAAATTCATTTTTTGGGGTCTAGAATGTAACACACGATGATTATGTGAAATATATTTTTTAGATAAATTTAATCTATTTTATATTTTATATTATATGAAACACTGATTTTATCTTGTGTTACACACAAAACCGTGTTTATCATGCACTATACACAACATCATGTTCAAACGAAACATAAAATTTAATAAACAAATTATTATTTAATATAATAGTTATCACCAAGATACTGGAATGGTGGGTATTACTAGGATTAAATAAATTATGAAAATATGTTTTAAATATGTATATATAATTAATTCATTTATTTTCAGTTAATTAATAATGAAAATAATAACATTTTAAATATAAATAAATCTTTTTCTGAAAAAATACTTTTATATGAGTAATTATATTTTAGAACAATAAATTTAAAAATATCTTATAGTTCACAATTTTAATGAATATTATATATTATATATTCAATAAAAATTTTAAAATTCATCTTATGTGTTTTATATACATTCGATAAGAATAAATCCCTTTTTTTCTTAAAAACAATATTTTTTCTAAAAATAATTTTTTTCACCTTATGCATACTTATTTGGAAAATAATTTTTGAAACTTTTAGAAAAAATTAGATTAAAAATAAAATTAATTTTTAAAATTATTATATCAAAATTATAATTTGGTTTCATTTTCAGATTTGTATAAAATGTCTCATTTTTTATGAATAGTGAAAATATTGAATTTTAGTTGAAAACTACCTTTTCGTTTAAATTATATATAAAGTTAAAATTAAATTTTAAATTTGTTTAAAAGTAAAATTATATAAAATATATATCTATTAATAAAATTTATGTCTTTTTAAAAAATTTCATATTGAATTTTTATATAAAAACTTTGTGACCTTTTAAACATTTTCTCTATAAAAACTCTCTTTGTCATCACGTCAGTGGGATAAATATTAAATTAAATTTTCCCAATTATTGGAATTTAATATTTGAAAATCGATTCCATATTTTCAATCAGAAAAATTCATATTATCTAATAAGGTAAAATTTATTTGTGACCAATATAAATAGTAATAATAATAAATTATTCATCGTAGATAAGTTGAAAATTGTTTTATTGGGGGTCAAACTAAAATGAAAAGTGTTGAAAATAAACAAAAACATGTAAAACACAAAATTTATGGATATATTTTGATTATACATTATAGGTTCGATAATAGTCCATTATTGGAGCCTTGTGACCTGAAAAAAAAATTGGTGGAATTCTTTCTTTCAAAATATTACAAGTGTGCCACTCAACAAACTTATAAAAGACCACCCCTTATCCTCTCCTCTTCACACCTTAAACCCATTTCTATTCATCCAATACAAGACAAAATAACTTCAAAACATCATTATTAAGATCATATAATCCTTATTTTGGACATAAATCCAACCAATGAATGATTTTGGTGCAAACCTAAGGAGGATACTCGAAGAAGAAATAACGTTCACCGATAAGCATTTTTATTTTATTTTTTTATTTCACCTCCTTAAATACTTATTATACAATAGTGATATAATAATATTAGTATATTAAATATACTAATATTCTATTATGTTAATTTAATGATCTATAACTATCTCTACTTCTGTCAAATGATTTATGATATCATCGTTTGTTTGTACGACATACTATCTTCTCGCAAACCGATGTCATTTATTTTTCCATTACCACCTCTCAAGGATAGATATAATGATGGATTTATTATTTATATATGATATTAATGATATTAATATACTTATTGAATTATTATATCACACACACCTTCATATGCTCTATATTATGGGAATACGATAACGACGCTTGTGTGTACGACGAACTACCACCTTGTGAAGCGATACAATTCGTTCATGCTTTATATGGAATGTAATAAAGATGGGTTTAATGAAAATATAGGATATATATATGAATTAAAAATCATTAATTATTTACTATATATCATTTACCTTTCTTTCAATACATTAAGAAAATGGAAATAGTGTTCATGCGTACATACAACCTACCATCTCCATGAATAGTGTATTTTATTTTCTATCTCTATCTTTTATAGATTACTATAAATAAAAATATGATGGATATATATGATAATTATATAATTTTTAACATTATTAATATTTTAAAACTATGATCAATGTAATAGGACAAAAAATAAAAAATTAATATATTTAAGAGAAACCAAGCGATTATTACCTAAAACATAAATTTAACATTGAATTGTTAATAAAATGGTAATAAAAGAACATAATAATATAATATCTGGTAAGATATATATAAATATTGATCCTTAAATGGTTTATAATAAAATAATTTTTATTATAAAATATGTTTTAATGTGTATGAAAAAGGCCAATACTTTAGGTAATAGGTTTCTAGTCTCTCTTTTAATTATGGGAGATATATACAAATTTACCACCCATTACTATTTTGTTGTGTATATACCACACCTTTGAAATTTTATAACATGAATACCATTATTTTTATGATATTTAAATTTTAATTTGATTTTATTCTTTATTCGGGATTGTGATTCAAAATATTACCAAAGTCCTAAGGGATTTTTTTCTCAATTTTTCTTTATTTGAGACATATGTCATGTTATGTACCTATATTCTTTTATGAGGTTTGTATATATCCAAATTAACATGTAATATCATGAATTTATTTATTTTTATTTTATATTAATTTTATTTTAATGTTACTCTTACGTGGGTTATTAATTCAAATTTACCAAAGTGGAAATTATTTTATGTTTTAGTCTCATTATTTATCGGGATTGTTTATGATTATTTTTCAGATGATAAAATGTTAAGATACATATCTCAATAAACTCATGAATATTTATATCCTATATTTAATCATGATATTTTTAAGGAATATTACCATTTTATTATCTATTTCACTTAAAATAATTAATAAAAAAGTTTTAAGGAAAATGAAACTTTATTCCTATCCTCATTTGAAAATCCAATTTCTTCTAGAACCATGTTTTCTAAAAAACATTTCAATTTTTTTAAAATTTTTATAATATTTTATTATAGAAATTTCTACCCCTGTTTTACTTTTTACAAAATATTTTTAAAGGAATCTTCATTTCATTTTCCAAACAAATCATGTTTCCCTTTTACTAAAAATTTTATAACAACTTTGTTTTTATCATACACTGCATGATCATTATTTATCACTATTATGAGAATGCAAATATTTAAATCATTACATAAAATATTGAAATAATCTTTTAAAGAAAATTTTTTCACTATTATTTGAGAAATTTTTAGTTAAATTATTTCAAATTAAAAAATAACCATTTTGAAAATGTTTTAAAAAGTGTTTTTCCATGTGGAAAGGATATTTTCATCATGAAATTAATTAAATTGTTTTTAAATATCACTTTATACGTTTTCAAATTTATTTTCAAATAAATGGATTTCAAAAATATATTATAATTTTTTTTAAATAATAATTTCAAAGAAAAGTTATTTTCTTCAAGAAACATTCCAAGTAATCTTTTAAAGTAATTCTCCATATCAGATGAAATTAATTTAGGTTACTTATGATTTTCTAGGGATATGATTTAAGGATACCATTATTATTAATTATATGATTATTTTATGTTAATGAAACCCATTTATCATAAATAGGTTATGCCATGATAAAATGAATATAAACCCCGCTTCTTTTCCTGAGTTATGCTATGATGGAATAATGAAATGATTATGAAACCTATCTCTTCTCCATAACTTATGATACAATGAAATGTTTATGAAAACTATTTAATTTAATGGTTTATGATATGTTTAATGTTTATGATCTTATGTAACACATAAATATGGGTCTCATTATGATATGGGTGGGACCTATATCTCCCTCTTATGATTGTGACAACATGTATGGATCATGAACCGTATGTTTTTATTCAAACATAAATTGGAAGAAGGTGTTTATGGATCATGAAACCTATGCTTGATGCAATTTATGGGTAAATAACCTTAAGTTCATATGGAACCTTACATGTGAGAAGAGAAGAATGTATGGTTAAAAATCCTATGTTTATAAAGAACCTTATGTTTGAGGACACAAACGTATGGTTAATAAACCTTTCTTTTATGAAAAACCTTATAATATCAACCTTATTCCTGGAGAATGAACTCTACATAGTTGAAACCTACATTTGGGATTTTATTGTTTTGTGAAGGAACCCTATGTTTGAATTTTCAACATCATGATTTAATTTCATGATTTTATTTAAGATTTACGCAATAGTCTTGATAGATTTACACGTATTTTTAATGTTCATTTAAAATGATTAAAATATCATTATAATTGATTCAAAGAACCATATTAAATGAATAAAATCTATACCATTTTTAAGGGAAGTTACGACTCCTTGGTCTTTTTTTGAATTTGAAAAACTACAATTTTCCAGGAGTATTTTTTGTATTTGAAATTGTGAAGTCATGATATCTGCTTTATATATTATACTAGTGTATCTTTTCAATATATGGATATAAAAGTCATATATTTTTTTGGGTGGAAATTTTTATAGTGCTTCTGCAACAATGATTTACTTTGTTATTCGCAAAAGATTCTACACATTGGTGACATACATGTTGTACCTCATATTGTTGTATGTTTGCTAATATTATTTGTTGATACTTTCAGTTGTAGATATTTTTGAAACTCGGATCACTTTAGAACTATGCCTTTCTTGAAGAATAATTTCCATCTACTATCAACTTGTTCTACTAAAATTTAGAATTTTAACCCAATGCATCTTAAAATAAATCTTTTTTGATTTGTTGGAGTCTTAAATTCTCGATCTCAGTTGTGGTGGAGTATAATCTTCTCAATCTAGGCTATGGATATTCGGTTCCCTATTAAAGAAATAGATACCTTTATTTTTATCCTTGTTTGTAAAGGTGTCAACTACCTACACTCACTTTTGGATTTATGATATTATATTAAGAGGACCTTACTATGAAATTCACCAAGCTCGTAGAGAGAGTAATTGGTGGAGTGGACTATGGGATCTTTGTGCCCAGGACCACTATAAAAATTTTGTTAATTATTTCTATTTACCTCTTGCTTATACTTATTATATAATTTAACATTTCAAATCCTTATTAATCATAGAGGGTGTCAAAATCCAAAATTATGGATGATTTCTGAAAATACACAATTCACATGCCTCTTGTGATACATTATATTGTTTTTACTTAATAGTTATCCCTAGACTGGAATGGAGGGTATGTGGGTGGTTAATCCAAGACAAAAAGATGGTATATGGGAGGTTATCCCAATATTGATGCAGTTACATGTGTGATTATCCTAATCCTACCATGTTATGAATTTCTTATTGGGTATTCTTGAAATAATATTTCCTTATGACATAATATGTTCTTCTTTGATATGTAGGGTATGGTTTTTATATATTATTCTCACATTCTTATACACTTATCCTCATGTTATGTTTATGTATTTCCTTGGTTTACCCTTACTAAGAATATGACCACACCCTTTATTGTGTTTTCATTCCATGGGTTATAATTAAATTTATTATGTATGTTATTTCTATAAAGAGTATTAAATAGGATGATATTTTTAGGAAACAATGAAGATCTATCATCAAATTATAATATTGTGTTCCATGTTTCTAAAGGCGCTAAACTATTATGGTACTACACTATATGTTAATGTAATGTAATGAATATTAATCTAAAAATATTTAATATTTATGTGTGAGAATCCTGGGTCACTATACTATTATAGACAATATATATGATGTCTTTGGAATAGTTGTAGCACCATGTATGAGTTCTATTGAGAACTAAACTTCACAAATTAGTGGAAAATTATGAAAATATTCTATAAAGACATCAAAAAACTCTCATAAAATATGCATATAATATATGTTGATTTTATCTCCAAACATAAATATAAAAACCCATTTTTAATAAGAATCAAGATACATACAACATATGAAACTTCCATTGGAATATTATATTTATCTTCACAGTGATAGATGATCATAGGATGGTATAGAATATCAAATATGACTTACCTTCCTAGAAAATTGATTTAAGAATTATTAAAATAAATTTAATATGATCCAACAATATCTTCTAATTCAACTAGATAAAGAATATAATGAATTAATTGAATCACATTCCCACAAACATCAAGTGTAAGACAATCATAGACATGTGATGTGACCATTATACCATTATGGTTTTTTACTGCTAATTCAACATCTAATCATTGATGGGGTACAACGATTCCATTATAAAATTCATAATATGTAAAAGAGTGGGTAGATCTATAATCAAATAAGTAATTAGAAATATTAGAGTGGATGGTAAGTGATAATTTTACCACATTGTTATTATACTTTATATTATAAATAGTGATCCCATGAGATATTACTTTGTCACTAGGATTAAGAGTTTACTCAAATAAATCGCTATTATTAACCTTCAGGTTTAAGAATTGGTTATAATAATACCCATAGTAATTACATTTGCATCATTATAGTGTGGTTGGTTAATTCAGTTGAGATTTTCCATTATTCCTTCCATTGATTGGTCTCTTCACATCACTTCATCATTAAATTGCTTGATGACCTTTAATTACACATTTATAAAATTTACCAATCCCCATATGAAAATTTTATCTATGTTTATATTGAAACTTTCAGAATAATGGAAATATAATCTTCTTCTCTCTATGGTTTTTAAAATTTCCGTCAAATTCCATCTTTTTATTCTTATCAAAAACACAATATTTTTTGGGAAACTCTGATCTCAATTAAAAATTAGATAGAAAATAAAATGATTTATTCATAGCTACATAATTATCATATGTGTAACTCCCTTCTAAGAATTTTCTTTAATCCACATATGAATTGATCAGTGTTACTTTCTTTTTTTATGATAATACACAAATCACAACTCTTAAGTATTGAAAATTTTGTCTTATATGTACTAATAGATTTATCATTCTTCTACTTTAGCTCAAAAAATTATTTCTGCATTTCTATATGAAGAATACAAGGAAATTACTTATTAAAAAATAATTTATTAAAATCATCCCACTCTATGGAGTCAACATATTCCCATTGCATCAAGTTGTTTAAAAGATTCCACCATTGATCTAATTCGCCTTTAAAATAATATATAATTGAAATAACTTTTTCATGCTCCAAACATTAGAGAATGGAAAATATATTTACAGTGGTATTAATCTATTTTTAATTAACTAGTAGAAAAAAATACCTACAAAAATTAGGTGGGTGTTTCCTTATAAAGGAATCAATATAAAATTATTCCCACATTTTACGATTTAGATTCTCAACATGATTCATAGCTTGAGAATGTTTCAAAAACATTACAATGAGATTTTTTATTCCAAGTATCATAACATTTTTTTACTAAGTAGTATAATTATTTCTTTGTATATCACATTCAGTATTAATATAATTCCTTTAGTTTTCATCTATTTATTAAAAACAAAAAACCTAGTATGATCAAGAATAATCATATTGGGAAACCACATATTCATGAAAAATAATTAATTAGATGTCTAAATCAATACACCTTATTTTAAATCTATGAAACCATTGGTTTATAATAGGTAATACATGTTCAATACCAAAAAATTATGATGTTATATTATAATTAGTATTATCCCTAGGGTTCTCACTAAATTTTTCTAAACCTATTTTCAAAGGTAACTAAACCTTCAACTAATACAAACTATAAAGACCCATTCTTTTCATACATAGAAATTTCACCTTATTAAATTAATATTTATTAAATAACATAAAAATACTCTATAAAAAATATAGGTTTATTATGTTTTGAAACATGGATAAATAAACTACTTGTTCATAAGTAAATTATATCATCTCCCATTATATTCTTCATAACTATCAGCCAATATAAACATATCATACTTTATAACTATATTCATAAGATAGGGAATGTAAAAAATATTAAATGGTGATATTATATGCTCATTAAGGGTAAATAGGGAAGATGTCAATATAACATGATTATAAGGGTTTGAGAAGATGAATATAACATTAGAAAATTGTAACCTGTATATCATTGATTATTATCTTAGATCATGGAATAAATCACGGCAGTTCAAAAGGCATTAATCATAATGGAATGAAATAACATTATCTATGAGGTCATATCATTTGCATAAGACATAATTTTGTGGCATTCACATAAACATATAAAATCATTTCCTTTGTAGTCAAGACTCACTTACAAGAAAATCATTTTAGTATTGAAGGTCCATTACCAAGATTATCATAATGGATAATGTCCCTTATTGAACATGGTTCACTCTCTATTCCATACATATTTTTATCATGAGATATCCATATTTACCCAATGTATTAGAGGGCTATATAATTCTGGTGCCACCCGTATCATAATAAAAACCATATAGATGTATGCCACAAGATCATAAAACATTCATCATATCTTTACCCTTGAAAAATAAATGGGTTTCATAAAACAATAATCATATAAAATACCATGTAAAATTAATGGGTTTAATAAACACCTTATCAAGGAATAACCCATGGAATGGAAATGGGTTTTATAACATTTAATCAATTCGTCATAGCCTAACCCATAGAAATAGAACATGTTTCATAAACATATTTTCATCATAATCATAAACAATCAAGAGAAATAATAAAGATGATATCATTGTATCATATACTAAATAAATATTAGGTGACTTAAAATTATGTCATATTAGATAAAAATATATTTTTAAAATATCACTTGGAACATTTCATTAATAAAATACCATTTCCCTTTGAAATCGCTTTTTTATAATCTAAAATATTCATAAATATTAAATAAAAAATATTTGTTGAAAATAAACCCGAATAAATCTATAGTAATTTTAGAATTATTGAGAATTTAAGATGGGGGGAATTTATATTCATGTCGTATATTTTAAAACAAATATTCCTTTCACATTTTTGTTAAAAATATAAAAATAACTCATTTAAAAAATTAAAATAATGTTCTCTTTAAATATATTTATAAAAATTAAAACATGGATTAAATTACATTAAAATTAATTTTATAATATTAATAATATTATGAAAAACGATTTTAGAAAACAAGGACATGTAAGAGAAAGGATTTTCGACCGAATAAAGAAATAAAGTCAGTTTTCCATTAAAACTTTCTTTTGGTCTCTTGAGTAATTAAAGTGAGTAAAATGAAAAAAACATCAATTATAAATAAATAATGTATATTAAAATTATTTAGTTTACTGGGAGGTAGATCATTGTATTTCATCATCAAAAACTTAATCATAAATAATCCTAATAAATAAAGAGATTGTAACATAAAACATTTACCTTAGGTCTATCTTCCTTCATGCATGTCCAAAACAATTGTATAATAAATATTAATTTATAATATATCAATTATATAACCATAATCATATATATAATACATTATATGATTTACTTATTAACTTTTCTTACTTATTTACAATAATTTTTTAAAATCATTGCTCTGGGTGATAATGGATTCGTTTTTTATGTATGTTTTGGTTAGGTAGATTTGGTCCTTATAATTTGATTATAGTTACATCATCTATTTAATTTTAATAATGATATAAATATCATATATATTATATACATATATATATATATATTCATCCATAAAATAATAGATAAAAAATGGATTACACCATTCATGGAGATAGTATGTCATACGTACACATAAACGTTGTTTTCACTTTTAAACAGATAGGAAGAAAAAAAGGTAAATAATAAATAACCTTTTTATAATAATTATTATGTCATATAGATCATATATATTCAAAAAATACATCATTATTACGACCCATGTAAATCAAAATTGAAAAAAAATATATAGTAATGTGGAGGTGGTAATCCACACGTATGCATGAGCGACGTTGTCGTTTTCCAACAGAATGGAAGGTAAGAAGCTAGATATTATATTATCATTATATAATAATACTTATATAATAAATATCATATATAAATGTTAAATCTGTCACTATAAAAATTGATAGAAATTGTAATGAAAAATAAATTGTATTGCCACATAGAGATGATAAGTCGTTCTTACACCTGGATGATAATTTAACATCCCATTTAATGGAAAATAGGGTGGATAATTGAGATTTAATAATAATAATAACATTTAGGTATATTTATTATAATAAATTTATAATTTTATGATAAATACCATAAATTTAAATGAGATAAAAGAATATGTAAAAAAAGTGATCGAATTAGGCGATTACCTCTTCTTTGCAAGAACTCCTTTAGATATCCTCTTAAAGACCCTAGGGTTAGTATTTTGGGGAAACCAAGTCCTACAGAGCATGTATAGAAAAGTTAAAAAGTGAATTTGGTAGGTTGTGGTCATGATATAAGGCTCAAAGTACTGTAAATAAGAGAACATATGGGTGTCCTTTTAAAAAGGATAATGAGGAGATACTTGAAATCTATTAAATGATTAAAATATAATATAGTAATTCTTTAGAAAAATTATTCCAAATTAAAGTTAATTTGTAAAAAAATTATACAGTTTAAATAAAATCCTAGAAGAATATTTAGATAGGCGTTGGTGTCATTTAAATCCTTATCCTTTTGATTATCCCCTTCGTTATTGAATAATAAATGTACAATGGTTTATATGTTCAACCATTTTACATTTATTTAGCTGAGGATAATATTTTTATAAATTTTAAACCATTTAATAAAATATTTTTTATTAAAAAATATCATTAATGTCAATTTTGGAACTATTATTTTAATTTGATTTTAAAGAAACCAATACAAATATGGAACTCAAATATAAAAAATTTAAAAATTCTTAATATATCATATTTATATAAAAATTCATGAAAAACTACAAATTATTTAATTTTTTTTACTTTTAATATTTTTAAAATACTTATTTTCTTATTAATTAAATAAATAATGTTTTGGCATTGCATATGAATTTATCATAATTATAAAACTACTATAAATAAAGTAATATGATAAAATTAATTTATTTATCTTTGAAATAAACATTTATAAACTATATTATATTCTTCTAATCCTTATATAAAAGTTTTAGAGATATTAAAGTATATATATTGAAATTTTATATTTATTCTTTTCTTAAATTATTATAGTGGTCATAATCAATGAAATATGGAACCAAGTTACCATATATTCATTAAATGGGTATAAATTTCCAAATTAACCTCATAAAATATGATAAAGGAATGTTTAATATGAATTTTAATGTCTTATCTCAAAGATTATAAACAATTTTAATCATTTTACCCTTACTCAGGTAAAAAAAATTCTATATATTTCCTACTCATATTGAAATAAAATAAAAGGGGAATATTTTCTAAATTTTATTGTCCTAATTCAAAATATGGAGTTTATTTTTAAATATTTATTTTCTATAAGTGTTATAAATAAATTTCAAAATAAGTGCGCAAAATATGAAAAAAATAAATTTTTAGAAGAATGAAATTTTAAAAATAGAATAGGATAAATATTTTAATATAATAATTTGAAAAAATATTATATGAATGTTAAAAAAATTATTGAATACATAATATAATAATTTAATTAAAATAATTCACCAATATATATCATGATAAAGACATATCATGCATATAAAAACATATTTTCAAAAAAAACATCTATTTTACATAGAAATTATTTTTATTTTCATGAATAATCAATTGAAAACAACTGAATTTTTTTTACATGTGTAAAATATTAAAATATTATAAAAGGGTCATTCTAAATAATACCCAACAATTTCATAGCTGCGTAAAAATATTATATTATATTGTGGTTCATTTAAACTCAAGGTTACATGTATCACCAGCTATCAAAAAAATTAAATTCATTTGAAATGAAATATGTAATAAAATCTCAGAGTATTACACTTCAGGTAATTAGAATCTTAATACTTTGATCTATAAATATAAAATAAAGTAGATCTAGTGGATAACTTCCATTCTTTATGGAGATATATGTGGTTTGACACACTATAGTGCATGAGTGTGTAGGATGTTGGCGGTTTGTAATCCCCCTATATCTAATATAAATATTAACTTATAATATAAAAATAATATTAACCAATATTACATATATTATATATATTATAAAATTTTATTAAAATGTTTATTTTATAAAATAAACTTCTATTGAAGAATTTCTAAAAATAACTACTACAAAAATCAATTTTAGTGATGATCAAAAGCGGTCAATATATCCCATTAGTGGAGACAGAGAAACTGAAAAATGGAATATGATTTTGTCCTATCAATTTTGTCATCAGAGACCATTATTTGGGACCCATTATAGACTAGTTTGTGGTGTCCTATAGTGGCCACTATTTAGCAGTTGCAATAGGCATACTCTATTTCACCAATCAAATTGATGTCGCTATAAATAATTCATTTAAAAAATAATTAATTAAAAAACAACAAAGACTATAATCATTCTAATATTCAAAAAAAATATCCAAGATATATAAATTAACAAAATAATAAATAAGCTTGTATGGTCATCTTCCATGATCCACAATCATCACCTAATAGAACAAAATAGGAAAAATATTAAAAAAGTAATAATGAAAAAAATATATAAAAAAAATCTAATAATTGGAATGTATTAGAATATTTCACCTAAAACATAGTATAAAAAGTCAATTTCGTTTAATTTTTAATATATTAATAGTTTCTAAGCATTTTTTAAATTTAAAACTACTTATAATGTCATTCCATGGTAGATAACACATTCGATTGATATGTCGTCTACCTGTAGACATCACAAATATTACCAATGTAGAGACCCACAACTTTATGTACATGGACATTACATTACTTTTGTGGAATACATACTACATAAAAATAATATACACCAAAGGACCGTAACATTTTAGTGTCTTTGGAAACTTGGAATATAAACTTCTAATCATGTTGAAAGATCTTCAACATCACCCATAACAATCTTCCCCTTTTTGTTTCCATACCTAATGCCATTTTTATATCCTGGGTAAAAGAAAACATAAAAAGGGTGATATAAAATGGTCAGTAAGGGAAAACATAGAGAATATAAAAAAATCCATAAAAATTTGAATGCAAAAACTTGAACATAAAATCTAAACATCAAAATCATGAGCAATGACATAAATCATGGAAGTACACAAGGAATAGATCATAAAGGAACATTAGTCATGATAAACTAGAATGGTAATAAAACATGTAATTGTGGCATCTATTAATCACATGTTATGATTTCCATTGTAGCCAGGTCATTGCTACCAAGACCATCTTAGTGGACAAAGTCCCATTCTGTATCGAGTTCACTCCTTATTCCAGTCCTGTAACACTGAACAGGATTAACATACCATTCCAACCATGTCTATCTCATGAGATATAAATATTTACCCAATACATTGGAGGGAGATATAGGTCCCACCCATCTCATAATGAAATCATTCTTTCATATGCCACAAAATCCTAAATCATACATCATAGCATAACCCATGTAATAGAATGAGATTCTTAAACATCATGACATCATAACAAAATCCATATAAAAAATGGATATATTTTCATAATAATAATAATCAAACCATGTAAATAATGGAGAAATTATACTTGAAACATAAACATATTAAATAATATCATTTTAGATGGAAAATAGTTTTGATAAAAACACTTGAAATGAATTCTTGAGGAAAATATCATTTCTTCTTCAAAAATATTTTTCTTTTCAAAAAATGGCATGAAATATTAAAAGAAAAGGGTTTTGTTGAAATTAATCAGGAAATCTTGTAGAGTATGCTTCATGAAAATGAGGTGTTATGAAACTGTAATAATCCGTTCACACCATATAAGTTAAAAATAACATTCTCCTCATACTTTTGTCGGAAAAGTCAAAAAGTTCCTTATATGGTAAGCAAAAGAAATATTCCTTCCATAACACATGGTAAAAGTAAAAAAGGGTAAAAAAGGACTTTAAACATACATGAAAACTTTTTTATAAAACTTGGACATGGATGATAAATATAACCCCAGTAAATACTTACGTATAAACAATCTCGGATAGAAAAAATGGAGATTGCAACATTATCCCTTACCTTATGTCTGATATGCTTCGTATGTATCTAAAACTCATGTATAATGTTTTAAATAATTTTATTGACTTATTACTAAATCATATTCATTGTTATGATATCATATATTGTTTACTTATGACTTTATATTACCTGTTCTTTTGTAAATTCGATGTAAAAAACATCGGTTTTGGAAAATTTGTTTCATTTATTGTACATGTTTCGACTTGTTGTTCTTGATATTATTACTTATATCCTGATATTATTAATTCCAGAATGTAAAAAATTATTTATATATAATATATATTCATCATATACATATATATATATATATATATGGTAGATCGATAAATGGAATGAAATACACCGTTCATGGAGATGGTAGGCCGAACGTATGCATGAACACTGTTTTCGTTTCCTTATCAAATTGAATGGAATGAAGTAGATGAAATATATATATATATAAATAAATCCAGTATCATTATTATGTAATATATTTCATTATTAATCATTATATATACTTTATAATCAATCATAAATGGTTAACGTGGAGAATGAATCTCATTGCGTCGTGGAGACGGTAGTCTATATGTACGCACGAGCGGTGGTACCATTCCCATGATCGTGGAATTGTATTGAAGTGTATGTATAATATTTAATATTAAAAATAAATTTAAAGTAATCATATATAGTTATTTATTTACACCATTATTCTCAACCATGTAAGGTGGTGGTCGAAAACATATAACACCACGGCGTGGAGACGATATTCCGTACGTACGCACGCGCGGTAATTTCATTTTCCGTAGGATGGATAGAAGGTGAAATAGGGTTGTTTCATATTTATAATAACATACCAGTATATAATTAATACTGATGTTATTACTTTAAAATGATACAACTAAAGAAGAATATGTAGAAGAAGAATGAAACTTGAATGAATCTGTAACGGATATTACCTCTTCTTCGAAACGCCTCTTTCAAACCTCCTATTAGGGCACTAAAATTGGTCTTTGAAGAAAACAAGGACCTCTATTATAATTATAAGGAGGTTTATAAGGGAAATGGGCAAGGTTTGGCCAAGCTTCAAGGCTCAAAATTGTGTGAAGAGAAGTGGGAAGGGGTTCCCTTTTTATAAGGGAGGAGAGGGGAACCTTTAGATACATTAAAAATATTAATTTATAATAAATTTAAACACACTTAAAAACGACAAAAAATAACTCATATTGTAATCTTAGATGATATAGGGTTGTAATATCATCAAAAAATAAAATTTAGTCATGTAGGAAATATTTTGTAAACATTATCAACCCGATCTATCCTTATATAATCTAATAAATTTTATTTGTGATAATAAGATTCTAAATTTTAAATTGTTATAAATAATTACATATGTGCTATCAATTATCCATAATTAGATAATTTATGACATTGTAGACTATATAAATTTCAATTTATAATATTTAAATATTTTTGTGATTTTAAACAATTTAATAATATTTTATTTTTATAAAATAACCATAGTGTCAATTTTGGCACTATTCATTTATTTAAATTTAAATAAAATTCAAACGTAGTATATATTATAACTAAAATATTTAATAGGTTCCTAACATGTCATATTAATCTATAAAATTAGTTTAGAAGATTAAATAGCTCATATAATATTTATTTTACTATTTGTAAAACCATTTATTTGATATTTCTCTTAATAAAATAATTACTACAACATTTTTGTATAATTATTAAATATACATGTTTGTTGTATAAAAATTAAAAAAAATAGGATAAAGATAAATCTTATCTCTTTCATAATAATACATTTAGTCGGATTTATCCTCAAAAACACCCAAATTTTAAAATGTTATATTTATTAAATTATGAAGGTGACAACTTTGACGTCATATAAAATAAAATAATATAAGTGTCATAATCACTTTTATAAGACTTAAAACAGTCATATATTTGGAAATAGGATGGATATGGTGTATATATACACTAAAAATATGTTTTGGGCAGGTTTGGGACCTCTTTAATATGTATTACTATTTCAATAAAAATAATATTATTGATTTTTTTACTAAACAAATAATTTCTTCATCATTAATGTATAAGATAATAAGGTAATTAAATAACTATTAAAAATTACAAATAAATTAACATTATAAATATAAACATTTTATCTTTCAAATGAGTATTTATAGACGAATTTATATTATATATAACCTTATATTAGAAATACATTAATTATTAAAGTTTGAGTGAGAAATATTTCGCTTTCCTTTAAATAAAATAAACTAAAGGTTTTAATCACCCCTAAGTGGGTTCTAATGGATTCCATTTCGACCTAAATATGACTTATAACAAAATATAATCATCCAATTGTATTAATACAAGTGTTAGGGTAATTTTATAATATTATATTTACCCTCAATTACGCGATTTACCTTTTACTATGGTAAATATAATTTACCGTAAGTACTATTCATAATGTCAGAAAATAAAAATTAGTCTATTAATATAATTTTGAACCATTTATTCCAAATATGGAATCCATTTTTCCAAATTCAGTACACATATGTTTCAGAAATTAAATTAAAATTAATCCCATTGTCGAAAGAAAATGGGTTTTTGTTTAAAACATTGCAAAAGATTGAATTTATTTAACCTACAAATTCAATGTAAAATCAATTCTAATGACATACAATATATTAAATGGTAAAAATATATTCTATTTATACGTTAAAACCATTCAATATTATAATTTATCCACATAAACTATTACTATGAAAAAAGTGTTTTTTAATTAAAATATAGCGTGTTTTTATTATTCATTAAAATATGAATGTTATCAGAACAATATGAAATATTTATCCAAAGTGAATTTTAATATCCTGATTCCAAAGAAGAATTTTATTTTGTAAAATTGAACTTATAAACATGTTAAAAACTATATTTAATGTTGGTGCACCATCAAAAGGCGACAAAACTGCATTTTTTTAAAAATACTTAATTTACCCGAAAATTTAATTTTGTTCTAATACCACTTTCTTAAAAATGTGAAAGATGAATAATAATGTTATAAAATAAAAAATTTAGTTAATACATTTCATAATGGCTAGTTCATAATTATATTATAATAATATATCATTGTTTAGTAAAACTCGTTATTGCGTACAACACGTGCTATTGAGGAAGGCCGTGATTGCGTGTAATGCCAGCCAAGTCAGGGTTGTGTGAAGTGCACGACTCCTTTGTTGTTTTGTATAAAAAAATCAAACCATATTTCATTAATACATTGAATATATATATATACACTCAATGTTGCGTAGAATAACTACTATCAAACAAACATGAAATTGTGTGTAACACGATCCAAGATTAGTGTTGCGTATACTGCAAGCTAATACAGTGTTGCTTATAGTGAAAGATAATATTGGTGTAGTATACAACAGAAGATATCAAAGAAATTAAAAATAATATATCTTATAAAATCTCTGGTTGTTACATTCTACCCCCATTAAAATCAATTTCGCCCTCGAAATTTTTTGGGGTTATAAATCATTTACTATTCATAGAAACCCACATCGTAAAAAGGAATACTAAAAATAAATTTTAAAAACTAAAGTATGAAACGTAACGATTACCCAAATTAACTCATCATTGGGTTTTCATATAGGAGAACATAGGGGAAAATATGGATATGGAAGAAAAATCTAACCATCATGTTTTGATGGAGAGTGGTAGAGAACATGGCTATGAAAAAGCCAACAATCACAAAGCCATAAATTTGTGATGTTCAAAGGTAACATATGATTCATCAGATATGAGGGCACTAGGACAACATTTTTTGGGTTTTCAAGGTCATTTCCCTAATGATGAAGAATTTTCGAATCAAAATAAATACTCACTTGATTTTGGTACAATATCACCATTGTTCGTGCCTTGAACAATTTCCACTTCATCTCCTAAAGAAATGAAGTTGAATTTGTCATTCATGAAGTGTTAGAAGATCATGTGATAGAATGATGAGTCATTCCATCTGTTTCAAACAAAATGTTTGAAAAAGTTATCAAATATACACAAGTCCATCTATAGTGAGATTAATCATATTTGGTTCCTAAAATGGACTTATACTTCATATTTCAAACCACATAATAAATTAAAACTAATTTATTCTAAACAGGACTTCTTGTAGGCCAGTGGTAGGCGATAAAGGCCAATCGCACTTCGGTTGTGCGTTCGATTCCCACAGCCATGTCCAACGCAACGGGTTGTCTCTGGTCTTGTAGGTTGTCCCTTTTTCTAAAATTACATTATTATAACATTCCTGCAATAATATTGAAAAAAGTTATAGCAATAAACAATACTATATTATGTCTAACATTACTCATTCCAATTTATAGGTTTATCCAAAACACTTCGGTCCAATCTCATAGTATAAAGAAAATGATTACTTGAAAGGTCATATAACTAGAAAGTGAATATCATCATTTGTCCCCCATATATCATATGATACATCTTGTTGGTCACATTCCATACTTTTGAAGGCCATAATCATGTATTCTCTTGAAAAATGAATACCCATTGAACCTTAGTGAAAACATGAATGTAGTTAAAAGTTAACACATTCCACATACCAAAATCCTCAAAATTCAATATACTAAAACCATGTTGTCACTTAGTCCTTATATCAATCATGAGCTCATGAATACTGGCAAACAATTCATTTTTCTCCTTATCCCATCATTACGTGCATATTATCTGCTTTCCAAAAATATTTGAATCAATTTTTAGGGTTTCTGGTACCATATTATTATAGAAAACCATAATGGACCAATACACATATATTTCAAAATTCCATGATACTATAAATGAGATTCCATGATACTATTTTGAAATCCCATTACATAAACACTTAATCATTACAAAACATCATTGTCATACTCAACATCACAAATAGTGATCGCATGTGACTTCCCTATATCCTTTCCCTTAAGAGGTTTCTCACATTGATCACCATTAACCCTTGGATTAGGGAATTGATTAACATAACGCCCCATTTCCTTGCACTTGAATCATTGAACTGTTGGTGGTGCGTTCTCTGCAGTGTTTTCTTTATTCAGATCATTTGCAACCCTTTTTCCATTACATCGAAACTCAACTGCTCGATGACCTTCCTTTCCACATTTAAAACATTTTATAGTCCCTTTAAGACAATTTTCACCATTCTTCTTTCCACACTCTTAGAATAAAGAAACATTCATCTTCTTTTCACCATTGTTTTGTGATTTCTCCTTGAACTACATCTTTTGTTTCTTTTCGAAACCAAGATACGGTAAGTTACACCAACTTCCAGTTCTAACATGATTGCACAATGCACAATTTAATCAAAGCTACCAAAGTCTCTTATAGCTAATTCCCTTCAAAGACATGGTTTTAATCCATTAAAAAATCGATCAAATTTACTTTTAGGTTGGATGATAAAGCTAGATGCATAGCTTGCGAGTCTTGTAAAATTCTCTTCGTATATACCAACAGATTCATCATCCTTCTGCTTATGCTCTAGAAACTCCTTTTCCATCATTGTTCGAATAATATGAGGGAAGTACTAACTGAAAAACAAGTTCTTGAACTCGTCCCATTGCATGGATTCAATTTCATCTTGGGGGCTTGTATTCTTAATTAGAGTCCACCACTGGTCTGCTTCACCTTCTAAATAGTAATCAACTAAAATGAATTTTTCTTTTTCTAAACAGTGAAGTATGGAAAATATATTTTCAATGGTACTAATACATTGTTCGGCAACAAGTGGATCTGAAGACCCATTGAAAGATGGTGGATGTTGCCTCATGAAGTAATTAATATAATATTGTTCCCTTATCTGATCATTTAGAAATCCAGAATGATTCATAGCTTGTGTAAGTATAGCAATAAGAGTTTTCACTCCATATCCCATCATAATTGGTTTCTCGAGAGGAAAATCATTGCATTTTACATTACATTGATCAACACGGTTCTTTCGGGTTCCAGCCATTGTCTAAAACCTAAAAAGAACAGTGTGAGAGGCAAAAATCATGCTAAGAAAACAACATAACAAAGGTGGAGTACCTTCAATATATAACATCTTATGTTTAATTATAATATCATTAGAATAATTCTAGGATTGTAACCTATATGTATACTTATCCTTTGGGACATCCCTAGACATACCTTACAAATATCTCTAGGGATCTCACTAATGTTTTCACATGCTAGTTTCCAAAGGTTAACTAAACCTTTGCTCTGATACCAACTGTAGAGACCCATAGCTTGACGTAAATGGAAATTACATTAATTTCGCTGAATACTTAATACATAACAAAAATGGACACCAAAGGACCGTAATAGTTTAGTGTCTTTGGAAACTTGGAATATAAACTTCTAATCATGTTGAAACATCTTCAACATCTCCCATAATAATCTCATACTTTTTGTTTCCATACCTAAAACCTTTCTTTATATCCTGGGGAAAATAAAACATAAAAAGGGTGAGCTCAAATTCTCATTAAGGGAAAACATAGAGAACATAAATCATTCCATAAACACAAGAATGCAAAAACTTGAACATAAAATCTAAACATCAAAATCATGAGCAACAACACAAATATTGAAAGTACACAAGGCATAGATCATAAAAGAACATTAGTCATGATAATCTAGCATGGTAATAAAACAAGTAATTGTGACATCTATTAAGAACATGTTATGATTTCTATAGTAGCCAAGGCATGCTGCCAAGACTATCTTAGTGGAAAAAGTCCCATTCTGAATCGAGTTCACACCTTGTTCCAGTCCTGTAACACTGAACCAGATTAACTTACCATTCCAGCCATGTCTATCTCACGAGATATAAATCGTTACCCAATGCATTGGAGGGAGATATAGGTCCCACCCATCTCATAATGATATCATTCTTTTGTGTGCCACAAAATCATAAATCATACATCATAACATAACCCATGTTATAGAATGGGATTCTTAAACATCATGTCATCATAACATAATCCATATAAAAAATGGATATGTTTTCATCATAAGAAGAATAAAACCATGTATATAATGGAGACATTATACTTGAAACATAAATATATTAAATAATGTCATTTTAGATGGGAAATATTTTTGATAAAAACACGTTAAATGAATTCTTGAGAAAAATATACTTTCTTCTTCAAAAATCACATTCTTTTAACAAATTTCATGCAATTTTAAAATAAAGGGGTTTTTCTGAAAATAATCATGTAATATTGTAGAGGAATCATCATGAAAATGAGGCGTTATGAAACTGTAAAAATCCTTTCACACCGTATAAGGTAAAAATAACATTCTCCTCGTACTTTTGTCGAAAAAATCAAAATGTTCCTTGTATGGCAATCCAAATATGGTTTCCTTCCATAACACGTGGTAAAAGTCAAAAAAGGTTAAAAAGGAAAATAAAAATACATGATTTTTTTTATAAAACTTAGATACGGGTGATAAATATAACACCAATAAATACTTACATATAAGCAATCTCGGATAGAAAACAATTGAGATTGCAACATTATCCCTTACCTTATGTCTGATATGCCGCGTATATATCCGAACCTCCTGTATAATGATTGAAATAATGTTATTGAATTATTATAGAATCATATGCATTGTTATGATATCATTTATAGTTTAATTATGACTTTATATTACCCATTCTTTTGTAAATTCGATGTAAAATCAGAGATTTGGATAAAATCGTTTCATTTATTGTATGTGTTTAGACTTGTTGTTCTTGATATTATTACTTATATCCTGATTTACATAATTACAGAATGTAAAACATGATTTATATATAATATATATTCAGAATATACACATATATATGATAGATCGATAAATGGAATGAAATACACCATTCATGGAGACAGTAGGCCGTACGTACGCATGAACGCTGTTTTCGTTTCCTTATTGAATTGAATAGAATTAAGTACATGAAATACATATATATATACATAAATCTAGTATCATTATTACTTAATGTAATTCATTATTATTCATTATATATACTTTATAATCATTCATGAATGGTTAACATGAAGAATGACTCTTATCGCGTCGTGGAGACGGTAGTCCGTACGTACACACGACCGATGATACCATTCCCATGATTGTGGAATTGTATTGAAGTGTATGTATAATATTTCACAATAAATATAAATTTACAATAATCATATAAAGTTATTTATTTACACCATTATACCCATCCATGTAAGGTGGTGGTCAAAAATAGATTACACCACGACGTGGAGACGGTATTCCATACGTAGGCACCCGCGGTGATTTCATTTTCTGTAGGATGGATATAAGGTGAAATATGGTTGTTTCATATTTATAATAACATATAAGTATATAAATTATACTTATTTTATTACTTTATAATGAGACAACTAAAGAAGAAAAAGTATAAGAAGAATGAAACATGAAAGAATCGATAACGAATATTACCTCTTTTTCGACACGCCTCTTTGAAACCTCCTCTTAGGGAACTAAAATTGGTCTTTGAAGATGATCAGGACCTCTAGAATGTTTCTAAAGAGGTTTATAAGTGAAATTGGCAGGTTTTGACAGAGCTTAAATGCTCAAAAGGGTGAAGATAAGTGGGATGGGGTTCCCTTTTTATAAGGGAGGAGAGGGGCACCTTTTGAAATATTAAAAATATTAATTTATAATAAATCTAAAGCCACATAAAAACCACCAAAAATAACTCATATTCAAATATTAGATGCGATAGGGTTGTAATATAATAAACTAATAAAATTTATAAATTTAGGGTATTTATTTTAAACATTATCAACTTGATTTATCGTTATTTAATCTATTAAATAATATTTGTGATAATAATATTCTAAATTTTAAATTATTATAAATAATGACATATGTTCTGGGAATTATCCATTATTAGATAATTTATGACATGTTAGACTATATAAATATCAATTTTAAATTAATAAATTTTTTTTGTGATTTTTAATCAATTTAATAATATGTTATTTTTATAAAATAACAATAGTGTCAATTTTGAGACTATTCATTTATTTGAATTTAAATAAAATCCACACAGAAGATATAATCGAACTATAATATTTAATAGGTTCCTAAAATGTCATAGTAATCTATAAAATTAGTGGATCACCATAAATAGTTCATATAATATTTATTTTACTATTTGTAAAACCATTTATTTGATATTTTTCTTAACAGAATAATTACAACAACATTTTTGTATAATTATTAAATATACTTATATGATGTATAAAAATTAAAAATAAAATACTAGGATGAAGATAAATCTTATATATTCCATAATAATACATTTAGTAGGATTTATCTTTTAAAAGACGCAAATTTTAAAGTGTTATAGTTATTAAATTATGAAGGTGACAACTTTGACATCATATAAACTAAAATAATATAAGTGTCATAATCACTTTTATAAGACTCAAAACAGTCCTATATTCGGTCATTGGAAGATTATGGTGTATATATACACTACCAATAAGTTTTTTTCAGTTTTTGAGCCTTTTAATATGTATTACTATTTCAATAAAACCAATATTATTGATTTTTTTGCTAAAAAACTATTTCTGCATCATTAATGTATAAGGTAATAAGGAAAATAAATAACTATTAAAAATTAAAAATAAATTTCAATGATAAATAAAAACATTTATCTTTCAAATTAGTATTTATAACCAAATTTATATTCTATATAATCTTATATTATAAATTCTTTTATTATTAAAGTTTGAGTGAGACATATTTCACTTTCCTTTAAATAAAATAAACTAAAGGTGTTAATCAGATTCAAGTAGGCTCTAATGGATTCTATTTTGACCAAAATATGACTTAGTAAGAAATATAATCATCAAATTGTATTATGAAAAGTGTTAGGGAAATTTTATAATATTATATTTACCCTTAATTACCCGATTTAACTTTTACCACGGTAAATAAAATTTACCGTAGTTACTATTCCTAATGCGCAAAAATAAAAAGTAGTCTATTAATATAATTTGGACCCACTGATTCCAAATATTGAATCCATTTTTCCAAATACAATTCACAAAAGTTTCATAAATTAAATTAAAATTAATCCTGTTGTCGAAAGAAAATGGGTTTTTGTTTAAAACATTGCAAAAGATTGAATTGATTTAACCTACGAATTCAATTTAAAATCAATGCTAAAGACATAAATTATATTAAATGATAAAAATAAATTCTATTTATACTTTAAAACCATTCAATATTATAATTTTACCACATAAATTTTTACGATGAAAAAAGTTGTTTTTAATTACAATAGAGCGTGTTTTTACTGTTCATTAAAATATGAAAGATATCAGAACAATATGAAAATTTTATCTAAAGTAAATATTAATATCCTGATTCCAATGAAGAATTTTATTTTGTCAAATTGAACTTATAAACATGTTAAAAACTATATTTAATGTGGGTGTGCCATCAAAAGGCGTAAAAACTGCATTTTTTGAGAAATACTTATTTTACCTGAAAATTTTATTTTGTTCTTATACCATGTTCTTGAAAATGAGTAAGATGAATAGTAATGTTATAAAATTCAAAATTTAGTTAATAATATTCATAACGGCTAGTTCATAATAATGTTATAATAATATATCGTTGTTTGGTAAAATCTGGTATTGCGTACAACACACGCTATCGAGGAAGGTCATGATTGCATGTAATGCAAGCAAAGTCAGGGTTGCATGTATTGGATGACTCATTTGTTGTTGCGTATTACAAAATCCAACCATATTTATTTTATACATTGAATATATATATACACTCAATGTAGTGTAAAATAACTACTATCAAAGAAACATGAAATTGTGTGTAACATGATCCAAGATTAGTGTTGCGTATACTGCAAGCTAATACTGTGTTGCGTATAGCACAAGATAATCTTGGTGTAGCGTAGACTAGAAAATATGAAAGAAATTAAAAAGAATATATCTTATAAAATCTCAGGTTGTTACAACCAAAGTAGTTTTCCGGGGATTTCTCATCATTATGAGGCCATTATTTATGGATTTAACCATTAAATACATAATTAGGGGTTTAAAATCACTAAATATGTTTTTTAAGAAAACCTAGGTTATTGGTAGATTGAATTGAAATTCTGTGTACTCTACTATTTTACAAACCAATATATAATTTTTGTCATCTAATTTCATAGAATTCTGAGGTCATTGGTTGGTTTTGACCAACTAAAGAATGTTTTTCAATGTCATGAAAACTTTATAAATTGGTTATCCAAACATTATAAGAAGACCTCCCAACTGATTAATGATGTTTCGGCTCATTCTCATCGAAAATAATAAATATAGAGGTTTAATATTATTTCATGTCATTATAAGGTCATTTACTATGGATATGACCATTAAATTCACATTTCGATGTTTTAAAATAATAAATGTGCATTTCCAATCATCATGGGAAAAAACCATGAATTGAACATCCTTATAATCCACCATTTCACTAATCAATATATAGTTTTTTCTATGATTTCATGAAATTCAAACTCAATTAATTTCATTTTCATGCTTTGATGCACTTTTTTTAAGGTAATCAAAACATTAATAACTATTAATTTAATTCTTTTGGGAATAATTTTCATTTACTTCATATTATATCAACATTTACATGTCAAAAATAATACAACGATAATTTTTATATTATTTTACGTCATTCAGAGGTTTTTTTCTACGGATTTGACCATGAAACACTCGTTTTAGTGTTTTAGAAAAGAAAAATGTGTTCCTAGTCATATCGAGAAAATAGAACCTCGGGTTTACACTCGATATAATCTACTATTTCACAATTCACTATGTATATGTCTTTATCTAATTTCATAGAATTTGATGTTTTTTCAGATGGTTTTGACCTACGTACAACCGTTTTTAAAGGGTGTTAAACCTTTAAAAACTATTTATATAGTTTTTCTGTGTAAACCAAATATCTATTTGATGTTCCATCAATTTTTACATGTCACTAATAATAAAAATATGATTTCCACTGATTTCATGTTTTTCTGATATTGTTTTTAATCGATATGACTACTAAATGCATGTGTTTTTGTTTTCAAACAATAATGGATTTTTCAATCATTAGAAGAAAAGGACATCTTAAATTATTATTCATTCTACACAATAATTTCACAAATTAGTATATTGTTTTTTCCATCTGATTTCACAATATTCAGAGGTCTTTTTGTTGGTTTTAAGCCCTGTTGCTCATTTTTATAGGTGCCCACACCATTAATAACTACTTATTTGGTTGTTCTATAAATACCACACATTTTATTGATGTACCATCTATTTTGATCATCAAAAATAATTCAATGAATTTTTTTCTTTAATTTCACATCAATCTGATGCCATTTCCTATGGATCTGGCCAATAAATGCATGTATTCATTATTAATGCAATAAATGTGTGTTTCTGGTCATCCTGAGAAAACAACACCTCATATTGAAATTTTATGTAAACTACTATTTCAACAATAATTTTACAATTATTTTAGTTTGATTTAATGACATCTTCTAGTCATTTAGTTGGTTTTGATCCCCTGTTGCGCATATTAAAAGGCATTAAAACTTTAAAAACATCTTATTCGGTCAGTCCTAGTAGATTTCACATCTTTATTAGTCTACTCTATCCATAATAAATAATAAAATAATATTTTCCTATGATTTCATGTCATTCTAAGGTTGTTTTCTTTGAATCTCACAATTAAACGCATGTTTTAGTGATTTAAAGTAATAAAAATTCATTTTTTGTGATCTTGGGAAAATAGAACATAAAATTTATTTTTATATATTGTCCTATTTAAAAAAACATTATCTGTTAGTTTTCATATGATTTCACTTTATTCAGATGTTATTTGTTTGGTTTTGACCCCTTTCCCCACATTTTGAAGGGTTTCAATCCTTTTAAAACAATTTATTCAGTAGTTCCATGAATACCACACATCTGACTGACATTTCATCTACTCATATAGATAAAAATAGTAAAATATAGTTTTCCTATGATTAGAAATAATAATGATGTCATTTTCTATATATCTGAAAAATAAAGACAAATTTCAGTGTTTTAAAACAATAAAAGTGTGTTACCAGTTTTCCTCGCAGAATGATAATAAAATTCATTTTCTACATAATTTAACATTTCAAAATTCACTATACGGTTATTTTTATATAATTTTATAGTATCCGAAGTTTTTATTGTTGTTTTGACCCCCCACAATATGTTTTTAAAGGGTTTCAAACATTTAATAACTACTTATTCTGTAGTTCTAGGCAGTCTGAAGTCATATTGATGATTTATCTTCTTTTACACATCATAAATTATATGAATACAGTTTCCCTGTGATTTCACATCATTCTGAGATCATTTTCTATGAATCTGAACTTTAAATGTACAATTGAGAGTTTTCAAATAACAAAAGTTTCTTCGCAATCATCCTATGAAAATGGAACCACAAATCAATATTCCATTAAATCAACCGTTTCACAATAATTTTTTTGGTTATTATCATCTGGTTCCATGGTTTTCATAGGTTATTCGGCTGGTTTCGAACCTTTGGTTTGTGTTTTTAAAGGGCTTCAAACATTTAATTACAAATTATTCAATCATTTTGGGCAGAATACAGATCCGATCAATTTAATTTACACTCATACAAATCGAAATTAATAAATGGATAGTTTCCCATTTATTTTATGTCATTTTAACGTCATTTTATATGGATCTGATCATTAAACACTTCTTTTGGTTTTTTGATGTAATAAAATATTGTTTCAAGTAATACCATGAAAATGAAACCATGTATTGATGCTATATCTTCTCCACTATTTCCAAAATCATAGTATGGTTTATTTATTTTTATTTCAAACATTTAGAGTTTGTTCAATTGGTTTTGACCACTTGATTCTCAATTTTAAAAGATGTAAAACCTTTAATAACATCTTTTTTTTCCAAGTAGACCATGCATTATTTTGATGTTTTGTCTACTCATACACATAATAAATAATGAAAATATTTTTTTCCTATGATTTCATGTCATTTTGACATCATTTTCTACAGATATATCCATTAAATATGAGTTTTGGTGTTTTAAAATAATAAAAATGTGTTTTTGGTCATCCCAAGAAAATAGAACCACTTATTAATGTTATAACTACTCCATAAAATTTAAATTTATTAAATGGTAGTTTTCATATTATTTAATAGAATTCAATTTTTATTTTGTTTTTAAACCCTTGAACACACATTTTTAATGGGTGTCAAGCCGTTACAAATTGTTTATTCGATCATTCTAGGAAAAACTCATGTCTGATTGATGTTTTTTCTACTAATGCATATAAAAAATAATAAAAATATGGTTTTATTATGATTTCAAGTCATTAAGAGGTCATTTGATAAAGATTTTGTTGTTGAATTCATGTCTTGGTGTTTGGTTGGTTTTGACACTTAGATGCACATTTTAAAGGGCATCAAACATTTAATAACTTCTTATTCGGTTGTTATAGGGAGAACACACATCCTATTGATGTATATTCTGCTCATACACATCATAAATATTAAATAATGGTTTTCCTATAATTTTATATCATTATAAAGTTGTTTTCTATGGATTTTTCTATTAAATACATGTTTTTGTGTTTGAAATTTTTTAAGTCATCCTTAGAAAAAACGCATCATATTGGCATTTTGACTACTCATACATTTCATAATTAATTATATGGTTGTTTTAGTCCAGTTACATGACATTTATAGGTCATTTATTTTTTTCTAACTCCTTAACACATGTTTTTAAAGGGCAGGAAACCTTTAATAAATATTTATTTGGTTGTTTTTGGTAGACCATGCATATTATTGAGGTGTTGTCTTCTCTTACCCATAAAAAATAATAAAAAGATGGGTTTCCTATGATTTTACATTATTCCAAGGTCCTTATTTATGGATCTAACCATTAAAAACACATTTTAGTGTTTTAAAACAATAAAAATGTGTTATCAGTCATCCCAACGAAAAGAACCACATATTGACTTCACATCCACTCAGTAATTTTAAAAATCATTTTACAGTTGTTTTTGTCAAATTTTATTACATTCACAGGTCATTTAGTTCGTTTTTACCCTCTAACCCATGTTTTTAAAGGGTGTTGAGCCTTTTATAGTTGTTTATTTGTTCATTTTAGGTACAAAAAATGTATGATTGATGTTTCATCTTCTCATAGAAATCAAAAATAAAAAATTGGTTTTCTTGTGATTTAATATCATCTTCAGGTCATTTTCTAGGATCTGACCATTAATCCACATTTTAGTGTTTAAAAATAATAAATTTTTGTTCCCAGACATCCTGGGAAAATGTGATCTTAGATTCATATTCCTTCAACATGACTATTAAAAAAATTCATTATAAAATTTTTTCATCTCAATTCATGATATTTGAATGTCATTGAATTGTTTTTGAACCACTAATGCATGTTTTTAAAGGTATTAAAACCTTTAATATCTTGTTATTTAATTTTTATTGTAATACCACACATCCTATTTATGTTTTAACTACTTTTACACATCAAAAATAATAGAAATATAGTTTTCCTAGGATTTAATTTCATTCTAAGGGCATTTTCTATTGATCTGGCTTTTAAATGCATGTTTTGGGGTTTTAAAATAATAAAAGTTTATTTCTAATCATCCTCAGAAAATATAAAAAAAATTGAAATTTTATCTACTGAACCATTTCAAAATTCATTTTATGGATGTTTTCATTTGAATTAATAGTATTCAGAAGTCATTTAATACGTTTTTATCTGCTGAAACACGTTTTTAAATGGTTTCAAACATTTTATAACTAACAATTCATTAATTTTAGGTAGACCACAGATATGATTGATATGTTTTCTACTCTCACACATCAAAAATAATAAATAAATTATTTTACTATTATTTTACATCATTCCAAGGTCAAGTTTTATGGATCTGGAAATTAAACATGCATTTTGTTATATTAAAACAATAAATGGTTTTTTGGACATACTAAGAAAATAGAACCTTGTATTGAAATTATATCTACTCCAAAAATTCAAAAATCATAGTAAAGGTGTTTTTATCTATTTTCAGGGTATTTAAAGGTCATCATGTTGGTTTGGACCCTCTAACACATGTTTTTAAAGGATGTTAACCCTTTAAAAATTGATTATTCAATTATTTGATGAAAAAAAACATGTCTCATTGGTGTATAATCTTCTCATACATGACACAAATAATAAAACTATTTTTTTCATATTATTTCATATCACTTTAATGTATCTTTCTATGGATCTAAACATTAAACACAAATTTTTGTATTTTGAAATAATGAAAGTGTGTTTCTCTTTGTCTTTGAAAAACTACACCACAGATTGATTTTCTACCTACTCAAACAATTCAAAATTTGTTATAAAATTTTCACATTAAAATTTTCATGGCATTCAGATGTCATTCGATTGGTTTTAACTACCAAATGAATATTTTTAAAGGGTTTCAAACCGTTAAAAACTATTTATTTGATCATTCTGAAAAGACCGCATGTCCCACTAATGTTCCATATACTCACAAATTTCAAAAATAATAAAAATATGGTTCTCCAAATATTTCTTATAATTCTATGGTTTTTATAGATCTAACTATTAAACTAATATGTTAGTGTTTTATAACACTAAAACTATGTTTTCAGTCATCATAAAAAAATGCCACATCTTTTTTATGTTTCATCAACTCAAACCTTTTAAATATTACTTTATAGTTGTTGTCCTATGATTTCATGGTATATAGAAATCATTCGGTTGGGAATGACCCTATTATGCTCATTTTTAAAGATCATCAATCCTTTAAAAACATTTTATTTATTTATTATGGGAAGACCTCACATCTGATTCATATGTATTCTACTCATACACCTCACAAATAATAAAAAGATAGTTTTCTTTGGATTTCACTTTATTCTAAATATTATTTTTTTATAGATCTAACCATTAAATACATGTTTTGATGTTTTAAAATTATAAAAGTGTTTTTCTAGCCATACTAAGAAAAATAGAACATCAAATTGATGTTCATTCTACTCCACCATTTCACAAATCTTCATATAGTTGCATTTATCTGATTTCATAATATTCAGATGTTTTTTAATTGGTTATAAACACAAAAACATGTTTTTAACGGTTTTAAAACCTTTAATAACATTATATTCAGTAATTTGAGTCACACAATATGTTCAATTGATGTGTCATAAACTCATACATATAATAAATAACAAAAAATATAGGTTTTCTATGATTTTAAATCCTTTTGAGGTGTTTTATCTGAATTGATCCATCAAACGCATGCTTATGTGTTTTAAAAAAATATAGGTATCTTGCTTGTCATTACAAGAATACAAATCCTCATATTTGATTTTTTTCTACTCAACCATTTTAAAATTAACTATATTGTTTTTTATACAATTTCACAGCATTCAGAGGTTTTTTAGTAGATTTTTACCCGCTAATTCATGTTTTTAAAGGGCATCAAACCTTTAAAAACAGCTTATTTAGTCATTCTGGGAATACCGCATGTTAAATTGACATTTTTTATGCTCATAAACCTCAAAAATAAAAATAAAATAGTTTTCCTATGATTTTATTTCCTTACAAGGTCTATTTTTATGGATATGGCCGCTAAATGCACATTTTAGTGTTTAAAAAAAATTAATGTATGTTTTTATTCATTTGGGGCAAAACACATCAGGTTGATGTTTTTACTACTTGATCAATTTAAAATTCATTTTACATGTTTTTTATATTTTATGGAATTCATAGGTCATTTAGTTTGTTTTTACCTTGTAACATAAGTTTTTAAAGTGTGTTAAACCTTTAATAACAACTTATTTAGTCATTCCAAGAAGATCTAATTTCCAATTGATGTTCTTTCTACTCACACAAATCATAAATAATTAAATTAGGGGGTTTCTTATTATTTCATGTCATTCTGAGGTTTTTTTTGGATCTATCTATAAAACAATAGATTTGGTGTTTTAAAACAATAATATTTTGTTTCCATAAATATTAGGGAAAAAACCTTTAATTGATGTTCCTTAGACTCCACCATTTCATAAATCATTTTATGTTTGATTTTTGTCTGATTTTATAGCATCTTGAGGTCAATTGGTTGGTTTCGACCCCTTCATACACAATTTTAATTGGTGAAAAATCTTTAATAACTAATTATTCAATCATTCTATGAATACCTCACTTCTAATTGATATTTCATTTACTTGTACACTTTTAAAATAAAAAAATGGTTTAATTATGATCACTCTTCATTTTGAGGTCAATTTATATAGATCTAACCATTAAATGAACATTTTGGTGTTTTTAAAAGTTCATTTTCATTCATCCTGGAAAACAACACCTTAGATTGATGTTTTTTCTACTAAAACATTTTTCAATTCAATAAATTGTGATTTTTTTTCTAATTTAATTTTATTATGAGGTCATTCATTTCGTATTGACCCCCCCCCCCCCCCCCCCGAAGAAATTTTTTCAGGGTGTAAACCATTAAAAACAATATATTTCGTCATTTTGAGTATACCACGCATCTGATTACTGTGATTTCTACTCATACATTGTAAAAATAACAAAAAGACCTTTGTACTTTTGATCACATCATTATGAGGAAATTTTATATAGATCTTACCATCACACAAACATTTTTGTGTTTTATGACACTAAAATTGTGCTTACAGACTTCTTAAGAAGAAATCTTTTGATTGAAATTATATCATATCAACCATTTCAAAAATCACTCTATAAATATTTTTCTATGATTTCATGGAATTCAGAGGTCATTCGGTGGGTTTTGACCTCATAGTAAACAATTTAAATGGTTTTAAACTTTTAAAACTTCTTAATCGGCCATTTTTGGAAGACTGGATGTTCGATTGACATGTTTTCTACTCATACCTATCAAATATAGAAAAAAATAAAAATATTTATGATTTCAAGTCATTTTTATGGTGTCTGTATTGGATCTCACGACAAAATGTACATTTTTGGAGTTTTAAAATAATAAAAGTGTGTTTTTGTTCATTTTATGAAAATAGAAATTGGATTTATCTTTTACAAGATCTATCATTTCACATATCACTATATGATTATTGTCATCTGATTTTATAGCATATAAAGGTCATTCGATTGGTTTTTCACCCCCAGATGCACATTTTTAAGGGGAATCAAACCTCTAATAACAATGTTTTTGGTTATTCTAGGAATACCACGAATTTGATTGATTTATCATATATTATTATACATAAAAATAACAAATATATGATTTTTTTATGTTTTCATGGCATTCCATGGTCATTTTTTATGGATCTGGCTGTTAAACGTGCATTTTAGAGTTTTAAAATAATAAAAGTACATTTCAAGTCATATTTGTCAAATGGAACCTCAAATTGACATTCCTTCTAGTTAACCATTAAAAAATTCATTATACAGTTGTTTTTCATATGATTTCACTGCATTCATAGGTCATTTAGTTGGTTTTAACCGCACTCACCCTCCATGATGTGTGTTTTTAAAGGGTGTCAAACCTTTAAAATTGTTTATTTGATCATTTCGAGCATATCACATGTCTGATTGATGCATTATCAACTTGTACACATAAAAAATAAAAATATAACTATTTTACTATTATTTTATTTTATTTTGAGGTTTTTTCTATGTATTTAACCATTACACATACATTTTAGTGTTTATAACACTAAAAGTATGTTTCTGTTCATCCAGAGCAAACGATACCACCAATTAATGTTCTATTACCTCAAACTTTTCAAAATTCACTTTATACTATTTTTCATATGTCTTCATAGTTATTTTGGGTTATCTATTGAAGTTTTCATATGAATTTTTTTCATAGGAATCATTTTTTATTTCTTTTACCAATATTGAAAATAGAAAACACATTTAAAATATTCAGCTAAAATGAGACGTTATATATTAAAATGGTAATGTGAATTACCTCTTGAAAGAGGTTTATCCTAATCCAAATCACCAATGAAATCACAATGATGTACACTAGCTACATATGGATCATAAAATATATATATATATATTATGTATCTTAAACATATTAATATAATTCAATATGAGTATAATTTATTTCATTTTTTCATGTGGTTCCACTTGTGTACCATCAACAGGAAGTTACACTATTACATAATCTATACATGCTGACATTTGTCATAATCTCTCCTCATACTATGAATGTAACTACTGAAACCTCTCATCCATACTATGTTACAGTGTCTACATGGAAACACCTTCCTTATTCTATGTGTGAATCCCTGCATCTTTGTATTCACCCATCACCCTCTCTCTAATAACTGAATAATGTGAGACACAAGTTCCATAAGTCAAATAATTAGCATGACCACCACGCCCCATAACATGATGAAATATCTCATATCTACACGTAGTATGATGAAATTGATCCTATATTATATCTAATAACTTAGCACCAAACTGTGTCTGTTGTATATACATAATGAATTAATGGAAAAATCTGAATAATTTCTATGAAAAAAAAATACATTTTTTTCTAAATAACATTCTTATTATAACACTGATGACATCGGGATCACTCAACTGATGATTCCACCCCTATATCGATTTTTTTTGTTATCTCACCTTGTTGGTGTAGGTATAATAATCATTCCCACCAAATAGATATTTGTATTAATTTTATACTATAATATTTTTATTATATGAATGAAAACTGAATTATAAACTTACATCTTGTCTAAGACGGGACACATGTCAGATATTAAATCTATATTTTTTTCCATTTATCATCTAATTTTTTTAGTTATGAGTATAATATATCTATATTAAATGCATTCAGTTAATATAAATGTGAAAAATAGGGTCATTTATTGATTAAAAGTAATTAATTTTATCATCATTGTCTCACTCAATAAAAATGATACCAAATCCTACCACTGAATGAGAATAAATCCCTGAGGGGCTCGTTGTATAATGTCTAACACACACTCAAACGGTTCCTAGTGATCTATCTTCACCCTTACCTTGTAATATTTCAATAACATTAATTATTTGGAAATGCATACTACCTAAAACTCATCGAGACAAGATTTAAAATAATAATGTTAAAAAAATCTTATTAATGGCTATGATAATATTAAAAATAATTTCATTAAAAAATAAACAATAAATTTACATGAACATCCATCTATAATATTTCAATCATATTCTAGGTGAATGATGTCAAAAAATGAGTAATCAAATGGAATCTGTGTGAGTCTCATATAATATCCCCTAACTGGAAAATAAATACACTCACACTCTCTTTAACTATATGAAATGTTTCCTAATATTAAACATACAACTGTTCTCACCACATTACCAATACATCTTTTATAGTTGGGAAAATAAAACATATCCTACTAAATAGAAATTCATAATTCATTTAACAAAAAACAAATACTTAATTAAGAATTAGAAATAAATTGGGGAATGTACATATGAAAAATTATAATAAAAGAATTTGAAAAAATAAAAACATATAAACCAACAACATCACCTGAACCACTCTCTATATTATACGAAATATATACATTTATAATAAAAATAATGTTAAATCAAACAGTTTTTATTCATATAATTCACAAATATGTCTAAAAATGTTAATTTTAAAAAAATTACAGGCAACCTTTCACTGATTATGAAAGTCTATCATATCTCCTTCAACGTTCTATCTAACACATTATATATATTCTTATTATATGGATACAATGTTTTTTTCAATTGATTGATCAAGAATGGTGAAAATGTATAGTTCCTGTCAGGAAATCATAAAAATCACTCATCTAGAAATTCTTACAACAATATTTCTATTAGAATTAATTCTAAAAAGGTCAACTTGCTCTGCCTATAATGATTTTATAAAGGGATCATTACTGACATGGTCATATTTATATATCATATTATTAATATTTAAAAATGTAAACTATAAATGGTCAACTGTCTTTCTACAAACTTGATTGACTTAATCACACATTAAAAATATATGTTCTAATACATGACAATAAATAACATCAATAATATCCCTCATCAATCCATAATAATAACTGGAATCGATAGATGGATTACCAAAGCCATATTTTTTCATTTTTCAGTTCATATCATCATCCATAATATGAAATCGAGATCTATTAGCATCGAATGATTTTTAGTGATGAGCTGTAATAAATAGACCATCTGCTAGTTGGTTGACTTCTTCACTCATAGTACGAGAACATGATTCGTGTATCTTTTAAGTCTGTAAATATTATATAAATCAATGGATATAGGGTTGCGAAAATATAACTCAATTTCATTGTAAAAATATTAAATTAATTATTTATATGAATGGGATCATTCAACCACTCATTAAATGTGTTTAAATGATGTTTTGTTGGATCTGATGGTCAATTGCACATGGCCTTTCCCATTTCAACTCATCAATATGCATCCAAAATCAATTGATAGAAAAATATAATTAAAAAATTAAATATAGAAACACAAGTAATAATATATCAACGATGAAACTTACTATATAAATGGAATAACCAACAGAGTGTTCACCAAAATGTATCAATGATCTCCAACCCACTCATCATTATTCATATAAAACATTTTCACTTCTGAAATTATACATTGATCATTCCGGGAATCTAAATTTTTTCAACCTCAAAAATATATGTAGAATAGATTTTGCTCCACTAATCTATCAAATATCTATTTTAAATTGAACCTTATATTCAAGAATTTTTTCACATGTATTGTTTCATTGTATTTAATAATTGATCTATTAGATACATCCACTAAAATTGCACGAGACCACTATAAATGACATCACAAGTTAAATAAATAGTCATGTACTCTATAACATCAAAAAAAAAGTGTAAATAGGTTTTATAGGAGAAATATTTTAATCATGATATTATCCTAGTGTTTTTTCAAATCACTCATGTGATAATTCCTTAAAAAGAGTTCTCTAAAACAAAACCTTAAATCAATGTATCAACAATATGGGTATGAATTAAATCATGAATTGTAATTAGAATTAAATATTTATCCAAAATATGATTATCATGACTTTTCAACCTCATTAATTTTAAGTTTATCACATTTACATGCTTTAAAATATTATAGAAAAAAATGATGCACAATATATTATCATGTGTATTTTCTTCAGTGTGCATACCATACAAAATATTTCTTAAAAGTTACTATTTTTAGAAAATAAATTCTATGAAAATACTCTACTTCTGCGTGTTATTACTATTTTTTCTATTTGTAAAAGTAATAGAGGGAAACATAGGATCTAACAAATCAATATAATCAAACATTGTGTGAATGTTTTCATTGTCAAGTTGTTCAATAATTTTAACCCAATACATTATTTGTGGTTTTGGTTCATTATATATATTCCCATAAAGTGAAACAATGTATTTTTTGAAAATTTTTAGTAGAGAAAGAATGAATTTGTGATCAAGGTATGTCAACATTCTATAGTTAATAAGACATAGATATTTTTTAATTTTATTACAAAAAGAACAGTCAAATTCTCTTTATGTACTCCAACCTGATATGTTATCAAACACTAGGAAATCATTAATTGTCTATAAAAAATATTCTTGAAGTCTAAAAATTTCATTATCTAGTAAAAAAAATATAATTACAACACTGGTCCAAAATTATTATAGTTCATCAATCAATGGTTTCATATAAACATCGGTTTTATCACCCAGTCCTCTCATTCCATCAACAAAATTCAAAACTAAAAAAATTATTGCTTCGTAAATAACCATAGGGGAAGGTTTTTTGGAACAAACAACACTTTCCACGTACTCTTTATTTCACCATCTATAGACATGAGTTGCTTCAAACCATCTATTTCCAAACCCATTTGAACATTATGACCATCCAGGGAAAAATCTATGCATTTTTTATCAAACTCTTTCCATTCTAAATAATATTATGGGTGATCTAATTTATAAACCTATTAATTTCTCCCTAAATTACAATTCATAATCTTAGTATTTTTATCTTTCAAAAAGAATTTCTTTGACTGTGATTATATTGATAAATAACACACCTACTTAGCATCAAACGATTTCTCTTGATTCAAGACGCTAATTTCAATAATTTGACTACATTGATTAATATAATTGTCCTTACAACTAGATGAGTAAAAATAGTATAGTTGTTGTGAAACAAACTAATATTTTATGAAAAATATATATTTTTTATGTATTATATTATACGCAACACCAAAGGAATATTTTACTACACACAACACTGGCTTGTCTTGCGTTACACGTAAGAAAAAACCTTCCTCGATAGCTTACAATGTACGCAATAACGAGTTTCACCAAACAATGGTATATTATTAAAATATTATGAACTAGCAATTATGAAAAGTATTAACAAAATTTTTTATTTTATAACATTATAATTCATCTTACAGATTTTCTAGAATGAGATATGAAAACAAAATCAATTTTTCGGATAAAAGAAGTATTTTTTAAAAAAAAATTCAGTTTTACCGCCTTTTGATGACGGACCCATATTAAATTTAATTCATGAAAAGTTTGTAAGTTCAATTTTACAAAATAAACTTATTCTTTAGAATTAGGATATAAAAATGTACATTGGATAAATTTTTGATACTTTTTTTATAACTTTCATATTTTGATGAATAGTAAAAAATACGCTAAGTTTTTCTTAAAATTTGTTTTTTCATCAAGATAATTTATATGGTTAAATGAAAAAATTTAATGGTTTTAAATTATAAATAGAATATATTTTTACCATTTAATATAATTTATTTCATTACCATTAATCTTACATTGAATTCATAGGTAAAACATTTTGATTTTAGAAAATGTTTTAACATTTGAAACTCATTTTCTTAACAACGTGATTAATTTTAAATTAATTAATGCAACTTTTGTGTTTTGAATATTGAATAATGGATTCCATATTTGGATTCAGTGGGTACAATTTATTTTAATTGGTTTTCTTTTTTAATCTTATGAATAGTAACTACGGTAATTTTTATTTACTACTGTTAAATGGAAATCTGGTAATTAAGAGTAAAAATAAGATTATGAAATTACACTAATACGTACAAAAATTCTATTGGATGAATAAAAGCCTATCCATATCACAAAAGGGTAGGAATAGATTCATATCATGGACTTTTTCCCATGAAAGTGATATAATTATTATTAAAACGAAAGAAAGTGACAACATGTCACTCTCTTATATCTTATAAGTATAATAATTTTAATTTAGTGATAAACCTAATAAAATATCGAATATAAATAGTCTCCAGAAATATAATAAAAGTATCTACATTATCTAATTTATTTATATTTTTTAGGGATTAAATAATTATCATTAATGATGACACAATAGTGATGTAGAAATTATTTTATTGATTGATATATCAAATAAATGGTTTTAAAAATATTAAAATAAATATTATATGAACTTATTAATGTTCCCCAAAAATTTTCTAGATTAATATTTCATGTTATAAATCTATTAAATTTTTTTTCTCGAATATATCCTCTATGTGGATTTTATTTAAAATCAAATAAATGAATTGTGTAAAAAATTGACACTATTGTTATTTAATAAAAATAACATATTATAAAATTGTTTAAAAATCACAAAAAATATTAAAAAATTATAAATTAGAATTTATATGGTTTTAAATATCATAAATTATCCAATTATGGGTAATTCACGACACAAAAGTAATTATTTATAACAATTTAAAATTTAGAATATTATTATCACAAATAAAATTAAATATATTAAATAAGGATAAATCATGTTGATAAGGACTAAACTAAATTCCCAACATGTCTAAATTTTATTGGTTGATGAAATTACAACCCTATATTATCTAATATTAGCATTTGAGTCATTTTTAGATGTTTTTATGTGGTGTTTGAGTTTATTATAAATTAATATTTTAGAGGTTTCCAAAAGTGCCCCTCTCTTCTCTTATAAAAGGGAACCTACTCCCAATCCTCCACAAAACATTTTGAGCATTCATGTTCCTCCAAAACCTTTCCATTTACCTTATACACTTCCCTAGAAACATAATAGATGTCTTCATATTCTTCAAATATCAACTTTAGTTCCCTAAGAGGAGGTTTAGAAGAGTTGCGTTGAAGAAGAGGTAATATCCTTTACCGATTCATTCAAATTTATTTCTTCTTCTACTTCCTATTATTGATTTATTTCATTATAAAGTAATAACATAAGTATCACTAATATACTTATATGTTATTATTAATACTAAACAATCCGATTTTACTTTTTATCCATCCTACAGAAAACAAAATCACCGTGCGTGCGTACATACGGAATATCGTCTCCACGTTGTGGTGTAATATTTTTTCCCCCACCACCTTACTTGTATGTGTATAATGGTGTTAAGAATAAATATATATGATTATTATAACATGATACGAATTATGAGATATTCTATCATCCACTCCAATACCATTCAATAATTATGGGAATGATATTGTCGCTAGTGCGTACATATGGATTACCATCTCCACGGTGTGATGTGATTCGTTCTATATGATCTACATTAAACCATGATTATATAAACAAATTGAATGAATATATCGGAAATATATTATACTAATACCATTCTATAAATGATTTAACAATATCCTAATAAGAGAAATAAGAATTTATTTGACAGTACACGCATAAGAACATAAACCATTGAACACCCGAATAACAAGTAGCAATGAAATATTACTAATAAGAAGATAAGAATATGACCATATATGATATCATAAAAATGACTATGATTTTGTAATAAGTCAATTACATTATTTAAATCATTATACAGGAGGTTTGGATGTGTACATAGCATATCAGACCTAAGGTAAGGGACAATCTCGCAATCTCAATTTTTAACCGAGATTATTTATACTTCGGTATTTACTAGGGCCTATTTATAATGCACATCCATGTTTACTCAATATGTAATATTATTTATATCCTATTAAAATTGATTAAATCCAATTTTACCTATTTGTGAAAATTTTATTAAAAGATATGAAAGGAATCTTTTTTCGTTTTCAGTATCAGATACTTTTTGACTATTTAGCCCAAAGTATGAGATGAATGTTTTTTTAACTTATACGGCATGAATGTAATTTTATGATTTCATAGAACATTATTTCCACGAATCTTCCATTACATGTTTTCAAGTTTATCTTCAAATAACTTCTTTTGTTATAAAACGGTGTGACATATTGAGAATGGAAAAATGTTTTTGAAGAAGAATGGATATTTTGCTCAGGAATGGAGTTCAAGTATTTTATCAAAATTATTTTCCATATAAGATAATATAGGGTTCTGTTTCTATCCCTATTATTAAATTTATTTGATTATGTTATGATGGAATTATTTTTTTGAAGTCCTTTTATATTATATGGATTATGTTATGATGGCATGATGTTTAAGAATCCCATTTTAATTACATGGGTTATGCTATGATCTATGATTTATGATTTTGTCGCACACATAAAAATGGTTTCATTATGATATGGGTGGGAACTATATCTCCCACAAATTAATTGGGTAATGATTTATATCTCATTAGATAGACATGGATGGAATATAAAGTTAATATGGTTTAGAAATACATGACTGGAACGAGGAGTGAACTCGGTTCAGTAATGGACTTTGTCTACTATGATGGTCTTGGCAATGAGTTTTGACTAATGTGAAATGATTTTCTATGATTATGTGTGTATTCCACAATGTTTCATGTTTTATGTTATGACTATTGGGATTACATTTCACTACTATGATTTATCCCATTTCATGATATTATAATCTCTTTTACAGGTTAAGATTTTCAAAATGAAATGTTCTTATGAATATGATATGATTGATATTTTCTTTTTTCCCTTAATAAGCATTTGAGCTCACCCTTTGTATGTTTTCTTTTCCCCAGGTCAGGAAGAAGGGTATTAAGTAGGATATTCCAAAAAGGGACTCTAGATATGATGAAATAAACGGGAGAAAATGTAGATTATTTATGAACACGTTGTTTATGCTTCCCAGTTTCAAAAGACACTATACTTATATGTTCCTATCGTGGTTTTGTAATATGTTGTAATAAATATGACTAAATTATAAATTAATAACAATGTATGTAAATTATTTTTCGTTATATGTTGAGTTTATTATTCTCTTTTCTAAAAAATATACAATTATTATGGTATGCATCAATGGTCTCATATGTGAAACCAAGTTTGTCAGTAAAATTGTAAGCTTTATATAATGGATTTGAATCATTTCTCTAGTAGGGAGTACCATCTTCAAAAGTAATGAAGAAAAATAAAGGGGTGATTTTTTTACTAATTTAAGGTGTTCTAGTTTAATAATACAATGATGATTGAAAACATACTAAATTTAGGGCATCAAGAATATAATTTAGTACATGAATCATAAATAATTTAAATGAATTTAAATGCTTCTCCATATGTAGAATAATAAGGATTACTCCCTCCAAATCCATCATTTACAACATTTCTATCTTCATTTGGAAACTAAAACATCATATCAATGAGGATTATGTTCATCAGATCAGTTGTCCTCTAGTGAAAATTCATATAAATACCTTTTGACTAGTGATAGGGAATATAATCTGCCCCATAATGTGTCTATATGTTATAGTTTTTCAAAATACATTTTAGAAATAGATGTTCCCTACCAGTATCGTGTTTGAATATATTTTTTTCACATTTTATATATGGAAAACTAATATAATAATTTTGAAATCAAGTAGTGAATTAAATTAATTTATTAATCATCTGATAATATTAATCATATTACCTATCAGGAAAATCAATCCCTCTAATATTTGTATATTTATTTAATAGAAAATAATTAAATAAACTATATTAACAAAATTTTTAGAAAAACTAGAAAATACCTACATATTTCTAACAAACATATTAATATGGAAAAAACATTCTATATAATTTAAATAAATTAATAACTAGATATAATCACTTTTAAACCACAATAATGTATTACATAATTCAAATAAAAATAACAATGATAAAATATTGAACCTTTTTAAACCATTATTTAATTTAAAACCTCAATAAATTATAAACAATTTCTACTCAACTCAAATAAATTAAAATTTAAAACATGTGTTTAGCCATAGGAATTAATAATAAAATTATCATAAAATTATATATATCCAAAAAATGACTAAAAACCTTTAAATTATAAATTATATTATTTTATAAAATTTTGAATAATTATTCTTAAAATATTTCATTTCATAATTAAAAATAATAATTTCACAATTATATTTTCACAAATATGATACACTAATACATATATAATAATAAAATTATAATACATAAATTTTTTCAAAAATATGTATATAATAATTGCGTAAAAAATTATATAAAATATTCCATAAATTTATGTTTATTAAAATGTGTTTGATTTACAATATATTTACAACAAATTTTATTGCTGAAATTTTAGGTCAAAAAAATAATTTTATCAAACAAATTTTTAGTGAATTAAATATTTCAAAACGTTATTATAACAAAAATAAAAATCAGTGTAAACATGAAACTTTAATCTATTGGAAAAAAACATATATTACTATAATAGATAAAATTTTCAAAGTATAAAGTTCATTAATATAACTACTATAAAATTATTTATTTTTAATTTTTATAACATTTATCAACATTAAAAATGATATTTATTTTCACAAAAAATTTATTTTAATAAAATATATGGATTTAGATATATGTATTGCAATTTTACTAAAAATTATAGTTCTTCAGTGGAATAAAATAATTTTTTGTACATAAAATTTTGATAAATAACATTTTATCACCCGTAAAAAATTAATTAAACATTTATTCATAGATAGGAAACATTATAAACACTGATAAATGATTATTTTAAAATTATAATGAGAAAAGTGATTTATACTTTGATTTCATTCAAAACTCTATTTCCATTAATTTCCAACCATAAATCCCTAAAAACCTAACTACCTAAAAACCCAATTTCAAAAAAATATCTATAATTAAATACATTAAAATCATACATGGAAAATAGATAAGGGGTTGTGGCTATAATGGGGAGTAAAAGATGTTGAGGGGGAGCAGTTCTGTGAGTAGATGGACATGGGGTCGGTGCATAGAAGAGGAATAAGGTCATGGAGTAAGGGGAACCAAATGAGGAGTTCCACATCATGGTGGGAGATTTGATATATTTATCATAGACTTTTATACACATAATTACATGATTTTAAGAATAATTAAAAAACAAATTATAAGCCAAGGATCGTAATGTCTAGTGTCCTCGAAGACTAGGTACATAAATCTGAAAAAATTGAACAAAATAAAACATTTATTTATTTATCATACATTACGAACAACTAACATAATTTGAGAGATTACACACACATAAGATTACATAGGGAAACCATGAACAAAGGGATGATCTAAAATCCTAGTTAGGTAATAATCATTAGAATAAATATTAACACATGGGTTTGAAGACATAACATAATGATATAAAAAGGCATGGAACATGATTAAATATAAGGAATCATAAAATGTGATCATATAGTATAATATTAATAGTAATTTTTTAGATACAAAAAACATGAATTTATCATGATTCAAGTATAGTTTCACATAGAGGACCATAATTGAAGGCTAACCACCACGATTATTGCACATTGAGCATGAATCAAGGCTAACCACCAAGACCGTTGCACATAACGTATCATGAAACTAAAAATTACCAAATGCATTAGAGTGATATCTAGTCACACCAATAATAAAGTGTTAATGAATATATTTTTCACATAAATAATCATACATAATAAATTAAACATAAATATAAGGTTTACTCATGGAAATAATTGGGTATCATAATCAAGACAAAAGGCATAACATAAGGAGATATCATAATGGTGTCCATGAAAAATTAGTATTTTAAACGTAAATGGACAATCATAATAAAAAATAGGCATAGATAATGATAATTTATATCAAAATAAAGTTAATATATGTAAAAATGGTGTTTAAGAAACATTAGAATCAAAACATTTTAGTTTGGTTTAAGGAAAATATAAATAATAATTTTTAGTAGAAAAGGGAATAATATTTTATAAAAATATATAATTAATCAATGAAAATTTTATAAAAAAATTATTTATTTTATAAAAATAATGTTGTCTCAAAATATATTATATATTTCACTTTAAAATGGTAAATAATTTAGAAGAATCCCTTAAATTGGGATTGCTTATCGAAAATAATTGAGTAGGGAACCCTTTAAAAAGATGTATATCCCCAAAAAATAAGGATTAATGGATCTTGATACAACATTTTGGAATTTATAAAGAAATTTTTAATATGAAAATAAAAATAAAATATAATTTTATTTGGGTAAAAAGAGATAAAGAGTAACTTGAAAGAATAATGGAGGTTCGGGTAGAATCCCTTACCTTAAGTTTATAGATATTCTTCACTTGATATTAATGTCTTATATAATAAAATCAGATTAATTAATTAATCATTTAAAAACCATTTTTACATGTATTTGATTTATTATAAAATTTTTTAGTTTATTTATGGCCTTTTTATAGTTTAAGAGATTCAAATTCATTACTTGGGAGCATTGATGTCCTTGGTTTTCATGAACGGTTTATTTGTTTATGTGTATAGAAAATATTGAATAGTGATGATAGTTGTCCATAACAAAACATATAAGTTATTAATGAAATTATATAAGAATAAAATAACATATTTTTTTAATTGAGAATGATTTATTAGATAAATCATTAACGATATGTTTTAGATTAATTTAGTGTTTTTTGAGAACAACGAACACATTTTCTTTTATAATGTAATTAAAGTGTAAAAAATGATTCCAAAATATTAAAAAGGATATAAAAAATATATTATAATCAATTTCAACCATAAAAATTGGTACATTACCTGGCTTGAAGATATAATTTGAATATGAAAGCACGTCATCCGAAAAAGGTGGTAAATAAAAACCTCAAGAATGATGTTTTCATTCCTAAAGTAAAAAGAGAGAGAAGAAACCCCATGATGAAGAATTATTACACCCACATGAAAAAATTACTATATATATAAGATAATTTAATTATTATTCCATTTGGATGAGTGGAGGTGAGGATAGAAAAAGAAAATAAATAAACATGAAAAGAAATTTAATGAAAATGGAAGAGGGTTTTACCTCTTGATTCCTTCTTCATGAGATCCTCTTTATGAGAGTGGTTATGGTCTTTTGTTATGAAAATATTCTCATGGAAATGGGGGAGAAGTTTGGTAAGAGTATTGGGTAGGATTTGGAAAAGGGTCAAGTCTTTTGAGGTGTGAGGATAAGATGTGGTGAGGGGTGGTATTTATAGTGGAGGAGAGGGGTGCTTTCTCATTATTTTATAGAATATTTTATTATCTTGATCAAGAAATAAAATAGTGTTGATTGTTGAGATAAAATAAATTACTTATATCTTGTGAGTTCAAACCAAATGTACTTAAATCATCCACGAATCAATGAATACTGTAATTAACATATAATGTATATATACTGTAAATTACTGTATTTTATTATTCACCAAAAAATCTAGTATTTTAGAAAAATCCAAAAAAAGTCACCCTAAATTTTTTTAAACATGTATAATTAAAAAATGATCTATATTTTATGAAAATAAGTTCCTAAATATGATAAATTTATTTTTTAATTAAAATAATAATTTACTAAAAAAATACAGATTTTAAAATTATAATTGATTCTATATAACTTTGAAAATTCAACTAAGGTTTCATAAAATTATCTTATAATCATAAGAAATAAAAATATTAATATATGAATACATTTTATGAAAATTAAATTTTCTTTTAAATTACTTAATTATTTATAAAATTGTAACTAAATTATAATAATAACAAAAATATGAACACTTAATTAATAATTATTTAAATATTTATTTACCTTTAAAATGACAGAGTTATATCAAATTGTTACGTATAAGATAGATAAATTTTATTCATACTTTCATTGGTGATGTTACTATTCAATTGGTGACTTTACTATTCATATTTCTCATATTACTATTCAACCAGTTATGTTACTATTTCATCGATATAGGTTCCTTAACTTCTAGAAATACATTATATTTCATGCATTCATCATTTATAAAGGTTGTATTGTGTTCTCAAAATTATTGTTTGTGACTAGACTATATGACATATTTATAAGAAGGGAATTCCAATTGAAAAAATTATGGTTTGTTTCATTCTTTCCCCCTTTTGAAATTTCAGCCTCAAATTTTCATTTTAAATTCTATATCGAAAATAGGTGTGGGTAATTTTCCTTCATTGGTTCTTTTAGTTAGAATGTTACCTCTTCGTACTTATGGTTACACAATAGTAATATGACAAGGTGGGTAGTCTTGTTGTGTAGAACATTACCTCTATGATCCAAGATTGTTACTGGCTGCTCCTCGTAAGAAATATCATTCTCTGACTATACCACCATTGATGTTAGTACATGTGAAGGATCTGGTATGTACTTCATTAAGAGGGATACATGGAATACATAATGCACTTGAGACATGGTTTGGGGATGTGCTGGTCAATATTCAATAGGTCTGACAAGATCAAGGATCTCCAAGGGGATGATGTACCCAGGACTTAGCTTCCCTTTCTTCCAAAATATAATGATCCTCTTCCATAAAGATATGCGGAGGAATACCATGTCTCTATCCTTAGAATATAGGTCCCGTAAATTATTTTCTGTATAGATGTTGGGTCGAATTTGGGCATCCTTGATCTGATGGTGTATGTTTTTCATCTTATCCATCATTTCTTCAACCATTTTAGATCCTAGAAACTTACATTCACTAACTTCATCCCAGCATGATGGTGTTCTGCAAATTTTACCATAAAGGTATTTATATGGAGCCATTTGGATACTAGAGTGGAAACTATTATTATAGGATAATTATACTAGTGGTATATGTCGGTCCCATCCTTCTTTTAAGTCCATATAATATTCTCCCAACATATCTTCCAGTATCTAAATAGTTCGCTAAGTTTGTCCATACATTTGAGGATGATAGGCCATACTGAAGTTGAGCTCCATGCTTCACGTATGTTAGAGAATTTTCTAGAACATGGAGTTTAATCTCAGATATCAATCAGATTCAATAGAAAATGTTACTCAATGTATCCTTATAACATCTTTTATGTATATTAATAAAATTTTATCTAGTGAGGAGTCCTTTCAAATTTAGATAAAGTGATATGTCTTTATAATAAGATCGAAAATAACCCATATAGCATCGCTTCCATCAAATGTCTTTGGAAATCCAATGACAAATTCTATGGTGATGTTTTCCCATTTCCATTTTTATATGGGTAATTGTTTTATAATACCTTTAGGCTATTTCTTTTTATTCATCATTTGCTAACATACCAGTCACTTTGATGTATATTGAGTGATCTTCAATTTCTTAATGTCCCACCAAAGATTCCCTCAGAGATATCGATACACATTTTTTCTCCCTGGGCGAATAGAGAAGGCTGAACTATGTGAATCATTAAAAATCTATTTTTATATCTAAATATTAGAGGTTAAACATAGCTATTACCCCAATATTACTGCTCTATCCTCATCTTTCTTGAACTTGGAGGATTTCACATTCTTGATATATTCCACCTTTTTCTGAATTTCCACATCATTTCTTTGAGCATCAATTATTTTCTCCACAAGGGATGGTTGAACAATCATTTGTGATAGTATTGATGATGTTCCTCCCAAAATTATTCTCATGTATACCCTTTGTATATATATGAAAATTGTATCCTTATCAATTCTCATCATTGATAAATATGTAGGTTACTTTCTACATAAAAGCATCCAATGCCATATTTTCCTTACTAGAATGAAGGTCGATTGAGTAGTTGTAATCATTGATGAGCTATAACCATATTCACTAGTGTATATTACAATCCTTCTATGTGAATATATATTTGAAAACCTTATAACCGGTATATATCTCACACATCTACCCAAAGAGTTAATTCAGTCGTATTTTCAATATAATGATCACAACCACAAACTCAAAATCATTTGTAGGATAGTTGTGATTAAAAATTTTCAACTACCTTGACGCATAGGCTATCAATTTTTCATTTTTCATTAGTACACGACATGATCATTTCTTTTAAGAATTGTTGTACACCACAAAGAGTTCTCTACTATTAGAGAGTGTGAGTACTAGCATAGTGATAAGCCTCTTTTTTATATCCAAAAATATTTCATCACATTATTGAGTCAAAACAAACTTAAATCTATTCTATTTTAGACTGGTTTTTGGGTTTTAAAATCATGATAATTTTTTCACAAATCGTCAATAATACTAGGCTAGACCATGAAATCTATGGATCTTCATTATAGATATTGGCCTGGGCCAATCATCAATTGCCTTTGTCTTGGAAGGAACCATAGATATTCCTTTTTTTGTGATAACATACCCCAAGAATTATAGTTCTCTATCCAAAACTCACATTTATAATAATTCTTATTTAGTTTCTCTCTTCTCAATGTTATTATCACAACATTCAAATGCTCCTCATGTTCCTCCTTACTCTTGGAGTATAACATATTATCATCGATAAAGACTAATAAAAATTTGTCTAGGTAATATCTAAAGACTATATTAATTAAATCCATAAAAATTAACACAGTATTAGTGATTCCAAATGAAATTAATATGAACTCATAGTGTCCATACCCTACTCAAAAAGTAGTCTTGGGAATATCTTCTTTCCTGGCCTTTAATTGGTGATATCATGACCCAAGGTCCACCTTAAGGAAATAACTGGCCCTGTGTAGCTAATCAAACAATTCATCAATCCATGGTAAAGGATAAATGTTCTTTATCTTGATTTTATTGAGCTCAAAATAATTGATACAGATCCTAATTGATCCATCCTTCTTCATAATAAAGAAGACTTGTACACCCCATGGTGAAGCAATCAGGCATATAAACCATTATCTAGATTCTCTTGTAACTGCTTATTAAATTATTCTAGATCAACAGTGGTCATTATATAAGGTTTCTTTGATATGGGGATATATTCAGGAATATGTTCATTTGAGTACTCAACATATCAATTAGGGGAAGACCAGTAAATTCTTTAAGTAATAAATCAGTTCAATCCCTCATGATGGGAATGTCTTAACGCATGATTATATCCTTTTTCTCAATAATTTCAGAAATATATATCTACCCACAAGGTTGTAATATCCACACTTGAGATGATGATTCTGAAGGAGAATCATCTTCATCCTTAAACTTTTAAAGAATTGGAGGATGCTTCAGGATGAGAAGAGAGATATCCCTTTCCCAATAGTTGATGTTAGATTTTTATAAAGACAGTCAATCCATGCCCAAAATAACATTGAAATCCACCAAACAAATTAATAATGGATTTACTGGGAGGTTCATCCCACAATCATTAACTAGGGAAGAGTTATGTACTTTAGATTCAATAATTTACCCATTAGTTATTCTCATAGATAAATCAACCTACAAATTTTGAGTTGGTGTTTGAATAGTTATTCTAAACTTGTATGATTTGAAATAATGCATAAAACCAGAATCAAATAGTAATTTCTTTATTCTGGAATTAATAACCAGCTTACCTAACACCACATCATTTTCCAACTCCACATCAGTAGTAGTGATATCATAATCCCTTCTTGGTTAACATGGAAGTTGTTGTTCATAGCCACTGAAAACTCTAGTCTTAGGGCATTAGTGTGAAAAATTCACATGTTCCTTGCTGTTGAAACACTGTACTATTGGGTGTGTGTTGATAGGGACCTTCCTTTTGTATTCCACATTAGTGTAATTCTTCGTATCCCTTCGACAGTTCTTATCCATATTCCACATTATTCTACATTTTGACGAATTTTATGGTTGCCTTTAGATAGTTCCAAGGATTCTACTTCCCACAATTTTGACATGTAGGATGTTCAATCATCATTTCATAAAGGTATTTATTTGGTAATCCACCAGTATTAGACTCCATTTTCCACTTTTTCCACTAGTCCCATGAGACCATTAAGAGTCTCCAATAATCATTTCAACCTTAGGGAACAATGGAAAACCCCCTCGTAAATGTCAAACTCTAAAATAACCAGTGATTTTCTTAGATTTAGCTTTAGTCTACTAAATAAGTGATCCACCTTGCTTTTAGTTTTCATAATAAATTGTAGTCATATCTTACAATACTTAAAAAAATTCTTCATATTCCCCGATAGACTCATATTCCTTCTACTTAAGTCAGAGAAACTCTCTTTTCATATTGAGACCGAGGGTTCTGTGAAAATATTTTCTGAAAATCATTTTCTTGAATTCCTCCCAATCCATGGAATCAATTTAATTCTTAGACATTTTATTTTTGATCAGTTTCCACAACTATTCATCTTCCCCATCAAAACGATAGACCCCAAGCACACCATCATATTCTTATGATAATTGAAGGATAATGAATATTTTTGAAATAGATTTAATCCATGATTCTAGGAGGATGGGATAAAATGATCCACTAAATATTGGAGGCCTTTTATTTATGAAATATTTGACAGAAATTCATTTTCAATTCGTAGAAAGAGGATGTTCAACATGATTCACGTTATTATTCATAACTTGAGTCATTTGAACAAGTAATGTTATGAGGTTTTGAGAACCCATTCCCATCATATTAGTAATTTTTGATGGGAAAATAGAACATTCCCAATCACATTTATTGTAGGAAAATGTTCCTCTTTATCTCACCATTAAATAGTAAAAACAAAGTGCAATTAGGGGCCTGAATACATAGCTAATAATCATAAAGAGAAAACATTAAAAATATAAGGATAAACAGATAAAATAAAAGTATATCTGTAACATCCGAGGTAAATAAAGAATATTACCTGTTCATATTTATTAATATCTGTGAATAAAATATAAATATTACATTAAAGTGAATACTATGCTCGATGGTGTACCCAATATGCAACAATGAGTTTCTTTAAAATCTTATGTTGTAGTCTAATAATAAAATAATATTATTTTAAATGGTAGTTAACGCCTAGTCGTTGTAATGGTGGTAATGAACATAACTAACAAAAAAATTATTATATATGTTTATCAAAAATATTTACTTTTATCCAATAAATTTTAGAGGATTAAAATGTGAATGAATCCAATTTTAAGCGTAAATATTTCAATATTCATTAAAAGGTCGATTAACCGCCTTTTGATTGTGAAGCCTTTTTAAATCCACTTTTTGACAATTTTTTATGTTATATTGTACCCAATAAAATCTTTCTTTATAATCTAGACTTCAAAATTTACTTTGTGTAAATTTTTGTTATTTTTCCGATAAAGATCATTTTTAGTGAAAATGTTGTATTTTAATTCAAAACATCCTTTTAACCTGATTTATTTATATGGATATATTATATTTTTAATTGGGTTTAAAGTGGAGTTAGAATATATTTATACCATTTAATCCAATGGTGGTCATTGAATTAATTTCACTTTGAAATTGGACTTAAACTAGTGTCAATCTTTTGATATATTATATTTCATAAAAACATGTTATTTGTTTTGACAATGGGAATTAATTATTAAATTGATATATTAAACTTATATGTTTTGAATATTGTAAAATAGACATAATTTTTGAATTCAAAATATCAAATATATCTTAGAGGGAATTTTTGGTATTTTTCTGAAAAACTACAATTTTTTATCAATAGTGAAACCACTAAGTGGTAGTTTAAAAACTGAATTTTCTTTTAAATGAAATTTTACCATCTATGTGATTTTAATTTCAAAAATCCAAAATACATGGTTGTCATTAGGATGCAAAATTTTGTTCAATGGGATAAACATATTTTTTGGTGAATAGTAACTTTTGAGTTTTAATAATCACGATTAAAGGTAATTAGTGTAATTTAAGGTAAAGATAATGTTATAATAATATGAAATGACCTTGAAAGATTTCCTACCCTAATTGGATGAGACATTTCAGACCAAGACAATCCATGGGTCAACTTGGGGACCCCATGGATCCACATGGGTAAGAAAATGACATTAATAACTTTTTATTTAAAGTTAAATTAAAAATGTCACAAACATGTATTGTTTTACTAAAACAATATTTACATGGGGTTAAACAAGTCATATTTTTGACTATAAATATTCATTGGAAAGATAAAATTATTTCCTGCATAATTTTGTTTTTTTATAATTTTAGACATTAAATAAATTAATTTATTTATGACACTATGATGATGCACCGATTACCTCATTAATGAATGATTTAAATAAAATGAAAAGATAATGTAAAATCTAAAACATACACTTGTCAAAAACCTATTGGATTGGAGGATTTCAAACCCTTGTCACCATATCCTAGAAATATATAATTGTGGGACCTTTTATATCCAAAAATCATTTTATAAAAAAGTAACTTTTCAAGACATTCCAATAGTGCCCCTCCTCCCTCTTATAAAAGGCCCCCACCTCTACCTCCTTACCCACACATCTCAAGACCTTGGCTCGTCCAAAATCTACAAATATTGTCTATCCACATCCCTCTATTACTCCTAGAAGACTCACTTTGGTAAGATGTCTTTCCATGGAAGCCTTTTATCTTAAACCAAAAAGAGTTATCCAATTTGAAGGTAATGTCTTCTCTTATGTTCTTTTGTTTTATTTTGCTTCTCCAACCCCATTAACTCTTTTTATTACTTTCTTTTGTAACAACACCAGTATCTTAAATATACTAGGATGCTGTTATGAAGAGTATTCGAGCTACACACATACACACCTCCATCTAATGGTTAAAGAACATACTGTTTCTGTGGGTGGCGAATTACTGCCTCACGAAACGATGATTGTTAAATATTCTTTTAACACCTCTCATGGTGGCCATTAATATGTAACTATATTTATATATGATATATAAATTATTTTTATGTATTATTTATGCTTCTGTATTTTTCATTTATGCCATAACTTTATAGTTTCCATAATGGGTAAACGCGATAATTTCATTTTAGGAAGTGCGGACAACCGCCCCCTCAAAGTGATTTGAATCGTTAATACCATATGTGGGATGTATAAAGGATGGATTTAATGAAGTTATATATTATATTATATTTTAATTATAAAATACATATGTATAATTATTTTTTTCATTCCATTAAAGTATTAAATAGAAATGAATGTAGCGTTCATGTGTACGTACGACTTACCGTCTCCATGAACGGTACATTTCATTTTTTATCTCCAAATGATATGTACTAATAAAAGTACATATATATAATGGATATATATTTCATATATTAAATATTAATTATGGATATAATTATTCAATTTTAATATATATATCTCTCATTTAGTTTTAATTCCATTAATATGATCAAGAAATGAAAGTAGCGTTCATGCGTACATACAACCTACTTTCTCCATGAACGGTGAATTTCATTTTTTATCTAAAAATGTTATGGAATAGTATAAAATGAATATATAAGGGATATATATGATATTTAAATCATTAATACTATTCTAGAGATGATGTACCTATAACTACATGGAAAATTAGTTTCCAACAAGTTCAATTTTGACTCACGTACCGAACATCGAAAAAAACGTCTGATATGAACTCACATTATTAACCAATTATTATAACATTATAATATGTGATATGAACTGAATAATAATCTTTAAAGGAGTTCCTTGAGAAATTATAAATTGACCAAAGTTTTTTATTCAGGAATATAAAGAAACAAACAAGACAAGTCGGACTTGAGGTAAGGGATCCTACCTCTCTCATTCTTTTTAAGTACTCTATTTTATGTCATTCCTTTCAAGATCATATTTCTTATGTTAGGGGATGCTATTTTATAGCCCTATTACTGTAATTTTTATGTTCATTTGATTAGAGTCCCAATTTGATCTCATCAAACCATTTTTGGATGTTTTAAGTGGCGTCGTTAGGCTATCAAATTTTCGTAAGGGATTTCTTATCTCACTTTTAATTTTGTGAGATTTCCATTGTTCGATACTTATTTACTACATGTGGTGTATTGTGTACTTCCCATTCATATATATTATCATTATTTTATTTATATTCAAGGTATTATGTTATTCATTTGGTGTTTATTATCTTTTGGTCATAGGACTCGATTAATCACAATGAGGTAAGGGTTTTTTATCTCACTTTTTGTTCCCGTGAGATTATTGATACATTTTCCAATATTTCCTTTTGTGCGGTGTATTTACTGTCCATGATTGTATTATTTGTGTAATATAATTTAATTTATTGGTATTTAAATCTTCATTTTATGACCCTTCTTTCATGGGGTGTACGTTTCGAAAGTTACCAAAATCGGTAAGGGTACCTTTCACCCTCTTGTTTTTAAAAGGCATCTTTTTGTTAGGTCTTTTAATTAACATATTATTATGTTGGGATATATTCTTATATATCATTATTACTGTAAATGATATGTACCAGTGATGAGATACCCATTTTATCTCTCATCGCCTCATTTTCTTAATTTTAAAATGACGATGTTATGCTGTTGAATTTCAATAAGGGAACTTCTTAACCCAATTTCAATTATTTGGGTTAAACCTATACTTCTTGATTATTCCATACTATGAATATGTGTGGATGACCTATGATTGATTTACAATTAATATCCTCTTATATTGTGTGTATTTATATTTGTCACCCATAATTATGTAATTGATTTATCCTTAATCTAAGGATACCGACTTTGTAAGGGACTTCGTCTCATTCTCCAATCATTGAGGTATATTTTTTGTTTTAATACAATAATTTATTTTATACACTATATAAAAAACATTGAAATTTCATTTTATTCAAATGGAATCTTTTTCTATGAAGCGTTTTACTGAACGAAAAAAGGAATGTTTTTTTAATGTATGTGGTGAAAATGACCTTTTCTTCCACCGCGAGTACTATTTGACCTTCTGCTTCCTTAATAAGCCATAATGTTTTTAAAAGAAAATAAATACCATAAAATCTTTTATGTATTTTGGTATTGAAAATGGTTTTGTTAAAGTATTTTTTATGTCAATATATTTAAGATATATATTGTGATTGAAATGTGGAAATGTTTTCCTTCCATTATATTTATTTTATGTATTATGATTTTGTAATTGTACTTGGAAATTTGACGGGTGGTTACGTGATAAACCATATGACCGGTTGTGCCGTGAATACCAGGATGGGTTTTTACGTTATAACCTCCAATGCATTGGGTATGGAAGTCGGCCGTATGGCTATTCCATGTAGTGATATGTGTGGAAGTCGACCGTATGGTTATTTCATTTAAGTATGTTTATGTACCAAGTTACCTTTATATGTTATGTGTTCTATATATGGGTTTATGGTAATCTTTTGGTTACAAAGGATAAGTAGTGATATTTTATTCATTGAATAGTATTTAATAATTTGTAATGGTGAATAGTATTACTTTGATAATGTATTCAAGATTTACTTGTTGTTTTAAAAAACTAACAGTTTTCCTTCTTTGTGTATCCTTTACTGGGCTTTTTATGCTAACCACATGTTTTTGAAATGTTCTCCACAGGACTTAAAGATTAATCGGGTCAAGGATGGGATCAAGGAAATACATGCTATCTAAAACATGGAACTAGACATGTTTTATTTTATGAGTTTTTATTTTATGGAAACATACTAGAAGTGTCTACTTTGTAATATTTTGAGATGTAATAGTTATTTTTTAGTTCTCTAAAACTCTAAACCTGTAAAGATCCTATATGTGAATTATTCATTTAATTCATGATTATGTAATGTTTTATGGCTGGGTCCTTACTGTTGGTATCAAAGGTCGGTTTAGACAACTTTAGAGGTTAGATTGTGGTTTAAGCATAAGTGACAAGTTGTGTATAACCACAATGGGTAGTATATTAGATGGAGTCATTGTTTTTTTATTTTAAAGTTAGAATTAGTTTGAGATAACTTGGATAACTATATCTTAGTGTTTATATTCGTCATTATTATATGATTATTTTGCTGTTAAACTCACACTGTCATTTTTGGTTTTAGTAAATGGATGGATCTAGAAGGCACAAAAGTTACAATGGGTTTAATGGAAACTGTGGTAGTTCTTTGATTAAGAGACTGGATGAAATGGGGGATTCAATTAGGAATATTATAATGAACCATAACTCACATACATTGTTATTACTTCATAATTAAATCATACTTATTACAACATGTAAAAAAACCACGAAAGGACCATATAGGTATATTGTCTTTAGAATCTGGGAAACATAAACAACTGGTTCATAAATCATCTATGTTGTCTCCCATTTATGTCATCATTTCTAGAGTCACTTTTGGAAAATTCTACTTAATACCCTTATTCCTGACCTGGGGAAAAGAAAACATACAAATGGGTGTTCTCAAATGCTCAGTAAGGGTAAACAAAAGAAATATCAATCATAGCATATTCTTAATAACATAACATTTTGAAAATCATATCCTGCAAAAGAGATCATAATATCATGACATGGGATCAATCATAATAGTGAAATGTAATCCAACTAATCATAACTTAAAACATGAAACTTTGTGGTATACACACATAATCATAGAGAATCATTTCATACTAGTCAAGACTCATTTCCACGACTATCTTAGCGGACAAAGACCATTTCTGAATAGAGTTCACGGCTTGTTTCATTCCTGTTTCACTGAACCAGATTAACCTGCCATTCCAGAAATGTCTATCTCATGAGATATAAATCGTTAACCAATGCATTGGAGGGAGATATAGGTCCCACCCATCCCATAATGATACAATTCTTATGTGTTCCCCGAGATCATAAATCATACATCCTAGCATAACCCATGTAATAAAAATGGGATTCTTAAACATCATGTCGTCATAACATAATCCATATAAGATAAAATGACATAAAAAAAATAATTCCATCATAACATAATCAAATCATTTTAAAAACTAGGGATAGAAACAGAACCATATATTATCTTAGATGGAAAATAGTTTTGATAAAACACTTGAACTCCATTCTTGAGGAAAATATCCTTTATATTTCAAAAACATTTTCCTTTCTTAAAATTTCATATAATTTTAAACTAAAAGAAGTTTATTAAAAATAAACATGAAAACATGTAAATGATGCATCATGGAAATAATGTTCTAAAATTACATTCATGCCGTATAATTTAAAAAAACATTCTTCTCGTACTTTCGCTGGAAAAGTAAAAAAGTACCTTCTACTAAAAACAGAAAAAAATTCCATTCATATCTTTTACTAAAAACACACCGAAGGGTAAAATTAGATTCAAAAAATTGTAGGAGGATATAAATAATATTAATTTTTGAGGAAACATGGATGTGGATAATAAATATTCCCCATAAAATTCTAAAGTATAAACAATCTTGGATAAAATGAGATTGCGTGATTTTCCGTTACCATTGGTCCAATTTCCTTCGTACATGTCCGAAAATCCTATATAATGATTTAAATAAAGTTATTGACTTATTCTAGAATCTTAATAATTTGTTATGATATCATATATGGTCATATTATTAGCTTCCTAATAGTAATATTTCATTTCAACCTGTTATTCAGGTGTTTATTTCTTTTTATTCTTATGCATGTTTTATCAAATAAATTCTTATTCTTCTTTTTATATTATAGATACCTCATTAAAATAATGATATTAGTGTAATATATATCATATTTATTCGTTAAATCCATTTATATAATCATTATTCATTTAATATCACGTAGAATGAGTTGCATCACATCGTGGAGACAGTAGGCCGTACGTACGCACGAGCGATGATATCATCCCCATGATCGTGGAATTGAATTGAAGTGTATGTATACTATTTAAGAATAAATATAAATTTAAAATAATAATATATAGTTATTCTTTACACCGTTATACCCATCCATGTAAGGTGGTGGTTGAAAACAGGTTACACCACGGTCTGGAGACAGTATTCCATACGTATGCACGCGCGGTGATTTTGTTTTCCATAGGATGGATAGAAGGTTAAATTGGGTTGTTTCATAGTTATAATAACATATCAGTATATGAGTGATATTTTTGTTATTACTTAATAATGAAACAACTAAATAAGAATAATTAGAAGAAGAAATAAAGTTGAAAGAATCGGTAATGGACATTACCTCTTCTTTGAAGTGCCTCTTCTTAACCTTCTCTTAGGGCACTAATGATGGTATTTAAAGAAGACCAGGACCACTAGTATGTTTCTAGGGAAGTGGACAAGTGAAATTTTCATGGGTTTTCTGATCTTGAAGGCTCAATGTGGTGTGAAGAGAGGAGGAAGGGGGTGCCCTTTTATAAGGGAGGAGAGGGGCACCTTAGGAAAAACGTAAAATATTATTTTATTATACAGTAATATTTAGTTTTTAATAGCTCCAAAATGATTTATTTCGAAGATAAGGTGGGTATGGGTCGAAATTCTCTCAACCAATAGATTTTATACAAGTTTAGGTTACTATATTAACCTTATCATTTAGATTTAACTCTAAGTTAAATAATTTATCTTTTACCATGTCTTATTGTTTTCATAAAATATGGTTAATAAACATACTATAACAAGCCAAAAAAACCCCAAGTTGTTAATTATTAATATATATAACCTTATCTAAGTCATTTTTCTGATCCTTAGATATTTATGAATAAAACAACAGTTAATAATATAATATTTGTTTTAAAAACTATTTTATGTGAATTTTGACACTATTTGGTAATTGATTTTTGTGAAAGTCATAACATAATGATTAGTTCTAAAATAGATACTTAAATCAATAATAACATGTCATATTAACATATAAAATTAGTTTAATTCATGAAAAGTCTCAAATTTCATTTATTTGGGTATTTATAATATCAATTATGTTAATATTTCCTTATTAATATAATTACTGCATCATCATTGTGTCATAAATAAATTAAATTATTTAATTTATAAAAATTATAAATAAAATACCATTATGTAGGAAATATTATTATCTTTATAATGAATATCTAATGTCAAAATTATCTTATGTATATCCTTATCATAAATATTTTTTAGTTATTAAACTTTGAATTTAACTTTTTTTACTTTTCCTTAAATAAAATAATATTAAATGTGCTACTCTAATACAAGTGGACCTAAAGGATAATATTTTATCCCTAAGGTTATTTTAGTCGAATTAAACTTATCCAGTAGAATTAGGACATGTGTTAGGGTAATAATAATATCATTTCTACCCTTAATTACCATTTTTACTTTTAACTATGGTAAAAAAAATAAAAAGTTACTATTAACCAAAAATTATTTTTATCATATTGAACCACATTTTTCTCCTTGATTTTAACTATGTCTCTCGGATTTTCGAAATTCCACTCAGAGAAGTGGTAAAATTATGTTTTATGGAAATTTTCAAACTCTCCAAGGAGGTGGGTAAATGACGGTGAAAAGTTCAATAAATTTTTTATATATCTAAAATTATTATAAAATGAATCCAATGAATTAAATTGAAATAATATAGGTAATAAGTATGAATTTTTACCTAAAATAAATATATATAAAATAAATAATTATTTAAATAAAAATTCGGTTTTTAAATAGTAACCCAGTGTTTTCACTATTAATCAAAAATTGAATGTTTTTAGAAAAATACCAAAACATCAAACTAGGATAATTTCTATATTCTGAATCAAAAAATGAAGTCCATTTTGATGTATAAAATTTATAAAATTTCAAAAAGTGGGTATCACTATTAACAATGGCTAGTTTATATAATATTTTAATAGCATATAGTTGTTTAGTGAAACTCGGTATTGCGTACAACACAAGGTATCGAGGAAGGTCACGATTGCGTGTAATGAAATCCAAGCTAGTATTGTGTGTAATGAAAGATTCCTTTGATGTTGCGTATAACATAAGACATAAAAAATATATATATACTTCTCATAAAATATCAGGGTGTTACATTCTACCCCCCTTAAAATTAATTTCGCCCTCGAAATTCATCACTTCGTAACAAACAGATGAGGATACCTTTCCCTCATCATATCCTCAATCTCCCATGAAGATTATTCTAATTGGAGGATCCTCCATAAAAATTTAACCAAGCGAGTGGTCTTGTTCCATAGAACTTTTTCGCTACGATCCAGAATATCTAACGGATGTTCTTCATAAGAAAGATCTTGCTCCAGCGGTACATATTCTGAGCTGAGTACATGTGAAGGATCGGGTATGTACTTCTCAGGAGAGATACATGGAACACATCATGAACTTGAGAAATATTTGGTTGAAGCACCAATCGGTAAGCTACCTTCCCAACACGATCCACTATTTTAAAAGGACCAATACATATAGGGCTCAGCTTTCCCTTTTTTCAAAACCTCAGTACTCTCTTCCAAAGAGATATTCGTAAGAACACTTTATCACCCACTTCAAACACGAGGTCTTTTCTTCGATTGTTGGTATAACTTTTTTTGTCGACTCTAAGCTGCCCTTTTGTATTGTTGAATATATCAGACCTTTTCTGCCATCACGTCAACAAGATCAAGTCCTAATAGATTTCATTCCCCAACTTCATCCCAAAAATTTAGGGATTGGCATTTCTTTCTATAGATAGATTCATAAGGAGCCATCTGAATACTGGAGTGAACGCTATTATTATATGAAAATTCCACCAATAGTAGGTGTTGATCCCAACCTCCTTTGAAATCCATAGATCAAGCTCTCAACATATCTTTTAGAGTTCGAATTGTCCTCTCATACTGACCGTCTGTCTGAGGATGATAACCAGTGCTGAAACTCAACTCTGTATCTAGATTATGTTGAAGACTTCGCCAAATATTTGAGGTAAACCTCAGATCACGATAAGATATAATGGAAAGTGGTACTCCATGAAATCTAACTACTTCCTTTTCATATATCCTGGCAAGCTGATACAGAGAGAAATCTTCTCTAATAGCAATGAAGTGTGATGACTTTGTAAGACGATCAACTATGACCTAGATAGCATTATTGCCTTTGGATGTTTTAGGAAGTCCGGTGACAAAGTCCATAGTGATGTTTTCCCATTTCCATTCGGGTATGGGTAATGGTGGTAATACCCCCATTAAACTTATGTCTCTCAGCTTTAACTTGATGACAAACCAAGCATCGAGAGACATATTCAGCAACATCTCTTTTCATGCCATCCAACCAGAAGTACTCTTTCATGTCCCTATACATCTTCGTGCTTCTATGATGAATAGAGAATGATGAACTATGAGCCTTATCCAGAAAATATTTCTTTAATTCTGGGATGGGAGGAACACAAACCCGATTCCTGAACATTATTATCCCATCACAATCAAGGTTGAATTCAGGAACATTTTTCACCTTCTTTGGTAACTATACATCTTCTTTGTATGACTCTTTAATCTTCACATGTATAAATGGTTGAACATTCATTTGAGAAAGATAAGATTTTCCCCTTCCATTATAATTCCAAGATCCATCCTTTTTAAATCCATAAATATTGGATCTTTTGTGATCCTCCTCATGGATAAGCTAGCATGGTCTTGTCAACTTAATGCATCTACCCCCTTGTTTTCTTTCCCAGGGTGGTAATGAATCGAGCAGTCGTAATTCTTAATCATCTCCAACCATCTTCTTTGGCGAATATTAAGCTCCTTTTGCGTGAATATATACTTTAAACTTTTATGATCAGAATAAATATCACACCTTTCACTATAAAGATAATGCCTCCAAATCATTAATGCAAAGATTACCGCAGATAACTCCAAATCATGAGTTGGGTAATTTTCCTTATGAATTTTCAACTATTGTGAGGCATAAGCTATCACCATATCATTTTGCATGAGAAAACACCCCAATCCCTTATTGGATGCATCACTATAGATCACAAACCTTTCTCCACTACAAGGTAGTGTGAGCATAGATGCACTAGATAACCTTCTTTTTAACTCATTGAAATTCTCTTCACATTCCTCTGTCAAAACAAACAAAACTCCTTTATGAGTAAATTTGGTGAGTGGGTTAGATAATCATGAAAAATGATTCACAAAACGTCAATAATATCCATACAAACCAAGAAAACATCAGATCTCAGTTACTATTGTTGGTCTCAATCATCTTTCGATAACCTCTATTTTTTCTGGGTCCATAGATATCTCCTCTTTGAGATTATGTGACCTAAAATGCAACTTTTTGAATCCAAAATTCACACTTGGTAAATTTGGCATAAAGCATCTCCTTTATCAGGGCCTTCAATACAATTCTCAAGGGATCTTCATGTTCTTCCTTTCTATTTGAATATACAAGAATATCATCTATAAAGACTACCACAAATGGATCAAGATATTCTCTAAAGACTCTATTCATTAGATCTATGAATATAGCAGGGGCATTTGTACGACCAAATGGAATAACTAAAAATTCATTGTGTTCATACCTTGTATGGAAAGCTATCTTTGGTATATCCTCCCTTTTGACCATTAATTGATGATACCCTGAACGATAATAAATCTTGGAAAATTATTGAGATCTGTGTAGTTGGTCAAATAAGTCATCAATGATTTGGAGAGGATATTTGTTCTTGATTGTGATCTTGTTAAGTTCACGATAATCAATGCAGAGCCTCATTGATCAATATTTCTTCTTAACAAATTGAACATGTTCTCCCCAAGGTGACACACTTGGGCGTATGAATACCTTATCAAAACTATCTTGGAGTTGCTTCTTCAATTCCTATAACTCAATTGGGGCTATTCTATATGGTGTCTCTGAAATAGGCATAGCACCCGGTATGAGTTCAATTGAAAACTCCACTTCATGATTTTTTGGAAGACCTAGAAATTACTCCGAAAAATATCATCAAACTCCCATATAATGGGAATATTCATAATCATGAGTTTCTCTCCAACTATTTGAGATAAATAACCATCATTTAGTGGAATCAAGACCCACAAGATGGAAGAAATTCCCACTGGAAGGTTATGTTCATCCTTGCATCGATATACGATCATAGATTGATCTGGAATATGAATTGTGACTTCCCTAATTTGGAAATTGATATCAGCTCCATATAAAGAAAGCCAATCCATTCCATGATTCACATCAAATTACTCTATAGTAAGGATCACAAGATTTGCATGAAGCACTTTCCGACAAACTTCAATCAGAGAAGAATTATAAACTTTTGATGCGACTGTTGTGCCATTAGGGGTTGTCACAGCTAACTCAATATCTAAATGTTGAGGTAACACAGTGATACCATTAGAAAATTCTTCATAAATAAACGAGTGGGTGGATCCAGAATCAAATTTTTTTCCTACTTTAGAGTGGGTTGTAAGTGTACCTTTCACCACTTCGTTATCGTACTCCACATCGCTGATAGAAATTGCATGTGACTTTCCTTTATCGTTAGCCTTAAGAGTTTGTTAACATCGACCATCATCAACAACCCTTGGATTAGAGAATTGATTAGCATAATGCCCCATTTCCTTGCACTTGTAACATTGAAGTGTAGAAGGTGCACTCTGTGTAGCCTTTTCTTTGTTCTCATCACTAGACATCTTCTTCCCATCATTGCGGCATTAAAATTCCCGATGACCATCTTTTACACATTTGAAACATTTTCTTGTCCCTTTAAGACAAATCCCTCCTTATTTCTTTCCACACATTGAGCATAAGGAAAAAATCATCTTCTTTTCAGTTTTCTCTTTAGATCTTCCATTGAATTCCATTTTCCTCTTCTTATCAAACCCATATGACTGATAGGTTACTCAAATCTCCATCTCAACCTTGAGAGCACATAGAACGATTTCCTCGTAGCTATTGAAGTCCCTTATGGCTAACGCCCTTCAAAGACATGGTTTTAAGCCACTAAAGAATTGATCGATCTTACTCTCAGGTTGGATAATAATACCAGAAGCATACCTTGAAAGTCTTGTAAAATTTGCTTTGTAGGTACCAATAGATTCATCATCCTTTTTCTTTAGTTCAAGAAACTCCTTCTCCATCTTTGTTCAAAGAATACGAGGGAAGTACATATTGAAAAATAAGTTCTTGAACTCATCCCATTCCATAGACTCAATTTCATCTCATAGCCTCATATTTTTGATAAGATTACACGACTGATCAGCTTCACCTTACAAACGATATACTGCTATGATGAATTTATCATGTTCAGAACATTGAAGATATAAAAATATCTTTTCAGTGATACTGATCCATTGTTCAGCCACTAATGGATCAGTAGACCCACTGAATGACGGTGGATGCTGCCTCGTGAAGGATTCAACAGAATTTTGCTCCATACTTTGGTCGTTTGGATGTCTAGAATGATTCATATCTTGAGAGTGTTGTGTGAGAATGGCTATAATATTTTTCATTCCATCTCCCATAATGTTTGGTTGCTCAGGGGGACAATAATTGCATTGCCCGTTGCATTACGCATTAACATAGTTCCTTCGGGTTCCATCCATTGACTAAAACCAAGAAGAATAGTGTGAGAAACACTAATTATAATAGGAAAAACTCATAATAAAGAATAAAATTTCACACTTAAGGTCTTATCATAGGTTATTCATGGACATTTCTAAAACACTACGATTGTGTTCTATGCTTAGATATATCCTTAGGGTTCTTACTATGGCTTTCACATCCTAGTTTCCAAAGGTTGACTATACCTTTCCTCTGATACCAACTATAATGACCCATAATTTACGTACATTGTTATTACATCCGAATTGAAGCATACTTATTACAACATATAACAAAACCATGAATGGACCATATAGGTATAATGCCTTTAGAAACCGAGAGACATAAACAACTAGTTCATAAATCATCTACATTGTCTCCCATTTATTTCATAATATCTAAAGTCCCTTTTTGCATATTCTACTTAATAACCTTCTTTCAGACCTGGGGAAAAGAAAACATACAAATGGGTGAGCTCAAATGCTCAGTAAGGGTAAACAAAAGAAATATCAATCATATCATATTCTTAAGAACATAACATTTTGAAAATCTTATCCTGCAAAAGAGATCACAATATCATGACATGGGATCAATAATATTTGTGAAATGTAATACAAATAATCATAACTTAAAACAAGAATCTTTGTGGCATACACACATAATCATAGAAAATAATTTATTAGTAGTTAAGACTCATTTCCAAGACTATCTTAGCGGACAAAGTCCATTTCTGAACCGATTTCACTCATCATTTCAGTCATGTTTCACTGAACCGGATTAACCTTCCATTCAAGCCATGTCAATCTCATGAGATATAAATATTTACCCAATGCATTGGAGGGAGATATAGGTACCACCCATCTCATAATGATACCATTCTTATGTGTTCCACAAGATCATAAATCATACATCCTATCATAACCCATGTAATAAAAATGGGATTCTTAAACATCATTCCATCATAAGATAATCCATATATGATAAAATGAAAACATAAAAACAATTCCATAATAACATAATCAAATAATTGAAAAAATAGGGATAGAAACATAACCCTATATTATCTTAGATGAAAAATAGTTTTGATAAAACACTTGAACTCCACTCTTGAGGAAAATATCCTTTCTACTTCAAAAATATTTTCCTTTCTTAAAATGTCATATAATTTTAAGCTAAAAGAAGTTGATTAAAAATAAACGTGAAAATTTTTAAAGTAAGATTCATGGAAATAATGTTCTAAAAGCCAATTCAGGCTGTATAAGTTAAAAAAATTCTTCTTGTACTTTGGCCCGAAAAGTCAAAAAGTACCTCGAACTAAAAATGATAAAAAAATTCCTTTCATATCTTTTACGAAAAAATCATTGAAGGGTAAAATTGGATTTAATAAATTGTATTAGTATATAAATAATATTACATATTGAGGAAACATGGATGTGGATGATAAATATTCCCCAGTAAATTCTGAAATATAAACAATCCTGGATAAAATGAAATTGCGAGATTTTCCCTTACCTTAGGTCTGATTTTCTTTTTACCTGTCCGAACCACCTGTATAGTGATTTAAATAATGTTATTGACTTATTACAGAATCTTACTCATTGTTATGATATCATATATGTTCATATTCTTAGCTTCGTATTAGTAATATTTCATTGCTACTTTTTATTCGGGTGTTTATTGCTTTTTGTTCATATGCATGTTTTGTCAAATAAATTCATATTCTTCTTTTTAGGTTATATATACCTCAATTAAAGAATGATATTAGTGTAATATATATCATATTTATTCATTATATTCAATCATATAATCATTATGCATTGAAGATCATGTATAACGAGTCGCATCACATCGTGGAGACGGTAGGCCGTACATATGCACAAGCGATAACATCGTTCCCATGATCGTTGAATTATATTGATGTGTATGTATAATATTTAAAAATCAATATCACTTTAAAATAATCATATATAGTAATTATTTATACCATTACACCCATCCATGTAAGGTGGTGGTCGAAAACAGATTACACCACGGCGTGGAGAAGGTATTCCGTACGTACACACACGCGGTGATTTCATTTTCCTCAGAATGGATTGAGTGTGAAATAGCGTTGTTTAATATTTATAATAACATATCAGTATATGTGTGATACTTATGTAATTACTTCATAATTAAACAACTAAATAAGATGAAGTTGAAGAAGAAATAAAGATGAAATAATCGGTAACGGACATTACCTCTTCATTGAAGCGCCTCTTCTTAACCTTCTCTTAGGGAACTAAAGATGGTATTTGAAGAATACCAGGACCTATAGGATGTTTCTAGGGAAGTGGAGAAGAGAAATTTTCAGGGTTTGGCCGACCTTGAAGGCTGAAAGTAGTGTGAGGAGGAGAGGGAGGAGGTGCCCTTTTATAAGGGAGGAGAGGGGCACCTTTGAAAAAACTTACAATATTATTTTATTATAAAGTCATATTCAGTTTTTAATAGATAAAAATTGATTTATTTCAAAGATAAGGTTGGTATGGGTTGAAATACTCTCAACAAATAGATTTTAGACAAGTTTATATTACTATTTTAACCTTATCATTTAGATTTAACTCTAAGTTAAATAATTTATCTTTTACTGTGTCTTCTTGTTTTCTTACATTATATGGTTAATAAACATACTATAACAAGCCAAACGAACCCCAAGTTGTTAATTATTAATATATATACCCTTATCTATGTAATATTTCTGATAATTCGATTTTTAGGAATAACATAACAATTAATAATATGTTATTTGTTTTAAGAACAATTTTATGTGAATTTTTACACTATTTGGTATTTGATTTTTTTGAAACTCATAACAACATGATTAGTTCGAAAAAAGTTTCTTAAATCAATAATAAAATGTCATATTAACTTATAAAATTAATGTAATTAATAAAGAGTATCAAATTACATTTATTTGGGTGTTTATAATATCAATTATGTTAATATTTCCTTAATAAGATAATTACTCCATCATCATTGTTTCATAAATAAATTAAATTATTTAATGTCTAAAAATTATAAATAAAATACCATTATTTTAGATATTTTTTATCTTTCTAATGAATATTTAAAGTCAAAATTATCTTGTCTATAACCCTATATTAAAAAATTTTTAGTTATTAAACTTTGATTTTAAATTTTTTTAACTCTTCTTTAAATAAAATAATATTAAATGTCCTAATCTAATCCAAGAGGACCTAAAGGGTAATATTTTATCCCTAAGGTTATTTTTGGTCGAATTAAACTTATACAATAGAATCAGTACATTTTTTAAGGAAATAATAATATCATTTTTACCCTTAATTACCCTATTTACTTTTAACCGTCGTAAAAAAAAGTAAAAAGTTACTATTCACAAAAAATTATTTTTATCATATTTAACCAAATTTTAATCCTTGATGTTAACCGTGTCTTTCAGATTTTTTAAATTACACTCACAGAAGCGGTAAAATAATGTTTTATGGAAATTTTCAAACTCTCCTAGGGGGTGGGTAAAAGGCGATGAAAAGTTCAATAAAATTTTTATATATCTAAAATTATATTAAAATGACTCCACTGAATTACATTGATCATTTATAGGTATTAAGTATCAATTTTTATCTAAAATAAATTTAAATAAATTAAATAATTAATTAACTAAAAAGTTGGTTTTTAAATAGTAACTTAGTGTTTTAAATATTCATCAAAAAATGAATGTTTTCAGAAAAATACCAAAAATTCAACCTAGGATAATTTCGATATTCTGAATCAAAAAATGAAGTCCATTTTGAAAGATAAAATTTATAAAATTTCAAAAAGTGGGTATTACTCTTCATAATGGCTAGTTTATATAATATTTTAATAGCATATCGTTGTTTAGTGAAACTCGGTATTGCGTACAACTCAAGCTATCGAGGAAGGTCGCGATTGAGTGTAATGCAATCCAAGCTAGTATTGTGTGTAATGAAAGATTCCTTTGATTATGTGTATAACATAAGACATAAAAAAATATATACTTCTCATAAAATATTAGGGTGTCTAAAATATCATGGTTATTCTAAACCAACTATCAAGGAGTCATGATTAACCACTTGAACCTTGGTGAGTTCACTGATGCATCACGTACGAGAGAACCAACACGATGTGGAAGTTCAGGTAATAATTATAAAGGTAACCATTAGGGTTTATATGATCCTTACTTTTGAGGTAATTATGGGATACTATATGATGGAAAATGAAAGGAATGAGTTAAAATTGAGGTTAAATTATGTTATGGTTATTTTTGAAGATTTTATCTCTTTTGGGGAATGTTTTATGAATTACATCGTTTTTGAAAGAGGACAACATACAGACCGTGTGACAACCCATCGCATGGGACAAAGCTGCAGGAATCGAAACCCAAACCAAAGTGTGACTGATATTTATCACCTACCACTGGACTACATGAAGTCCCTGGTTAGTATGAGAAATTATTTTTAGATATATAATTTTATGAATCACTAATAAGTTGATTTTGGGTTATCTAGGAAAATATCGACCTATCCTGGAGGATATATGATTAGGTTAATTACTTTTCAATATGAGACTTTAAGAGAAATAGATGTTATTTAGAGATAAATGTTAATTTTTTCCTTGGAAGACTATGTGATTAAATCCTTAAAATATTTGGGTTTCAATCGTAGTTTGGATTACATTGAATAATTTTATGGAAAAATTGTTTATCGAATGGTCTTCATTGAACTTTAGGTTTTTTTTGACAAATTTTGGAGATTAAGAATAGATTTTCTTTTTATAAAGGATTATCCTTCTGTGGATTATCTGATATTGTTCTACCAATTTTTGGTTTTGGTGAAGGTCTGAAGGCATGGGAAATATATAGTTCTCTTATGTGGATTATGTGATTCTCTAGAAGTTGATTATATCCCTCTTAATTTTAACAAGTCATCCAAAATACTCGTCTTTTGGAGGAAAAAATGAGTTTTTGTAAGAAATCTAGTATGAGATGAAAGTATAAACGACAAGAATGTATGTTACCTTGTTATTTAGGTAAGCTCATAAATAAAATCCACAATAAAGTGTAATGTAAAACTAATATTTTTTGTGTTAACCTTTCTTACTGGGGAATCAAATACCGTTTAACCCATCACAAGGTTGTGATTTTCTGGTAGTTAACTTTCTCCTAAACATGTTCTATCACTCTCCATTAGAACTTAACCCTTTTTTTTTCATATCCATGTTTTCATGGTATCCTAGTACCTGTTGTCTCATGTGACATTGGTGATTTTATTTCTTTATTTTAATGTGATGGTTTAATTTACTCCTTATTCGATGTGGGGATTTCAATTAAGTTTCTAAGCCCAATTTTAAAATTGTGAGGATGCATTTCCCAAAAGGGGGAAGGTTGTAACATCCCAGGTAAATAAAGAATTTTACTTTTTCAAATTTATTAATATTTGTGAATATAATATTAATATTACTTTAAAGGTAACACTATGCTCGATGGTGTACCCAATATGCAACAACGAGTTTCTTTTAAATCTTCTATTGCACTCTAATAATACAATAATATTATTTTAAATGGTAGATAACTCCTAGCCATTGTAATGGTAGGAATGAACATAACTAACTACAAAATTATTATATATATTTTTCAAATATTATTAATTTTATCGAATAAATGATAGAGGCTTAAAATGAGAATGAATCCAATTTAAAGCGTAAATATTCGAATATATTTTAAAAGGTCAATTAAATGCCTTTTGATGGAGAACCCTTTTTAAATAAACTTTTTGATAATTTAATATGTTATATTAGATGAAATAAAATACTTCTTTAGAATCTGGAAATCAAAATTTACTTTGTGTAAGTTTCTATTATTTTTCTGATAAAGATCATTTTTAGTGAAAATGTTGTATTTTAATTCAAAACCTCTTTTTAATATTATTTATTTATATGGATGTATTATCATATTAACTTGTATTAAAGTGTAGTTAGAATATATTTTTACCATTTAATCCAATTGTGGTCATTAAATAAATTTCACTTTGAAATTGGACTTAAACTAGTGTCATTCTTTTGATATATTTTGTTTCTTAAAAGACGCTATTTGTTTTGTCAACGGGAATGAATTATTAAATTGATTAATGAAAAATATATTTTTTGAATTTTTTAAAATAGAAATAATTTTTTAATTCCTATTATCGAAAATATATTAGGGGAATTTTTGTTATTTTTCTGAAAAACTTCAATTTTTTATGAATAGTGAAACCACTAAGTTGTAGATAAAAAACTGATTTTTCATTTAAATGGAATTTTACCACCTCTGTGATTTGAAATTCAAAAATCTAACATACATGGTTGTCATTAGGTTGTAAAATATGGTTCAATGGGATGAAAATAATTTTTGGTGGATAGTAACTTTTAAGTTTATTAATCATGATTAAAGGTAATTAGTGTAATTTAAGGTAAAGATAATGTTACAATAGTATGAAACGACCATGAAACATGTCCTACACTTAATTGATGAGTCATGGACTACCATGAAAATCTATGGGTCAACTTGGGGACCCCATGGATCCACTTGGGTAAGAAAATGACATTAATAACGATTTATATAATGTTAAAATAAAAATGTCACAAACATGTATTGTTTTACTAAAACAATTTTTACATGGGGTTATACAAGTGATATTTTTTTACTATAAATATTCATTAAAAATAAAAAATATATCCTACATAATTGTATTTTTTTTATAATTTTTAAACATTAAATAAATTAATTTATTTATGACACCATGATGATGTAGTGATTACCTCATTAATGAAGAATTTAAATAAAATGAGAAGATAATGTAAAAACTAAAACATAAACTTGTCAAAAACCTATTTTATGGGTGAATTTCCAACCCTTATAACCTTATACTCGAAATATATAATTGTGGGACCTTTGATATCCGAAAATCATTTTATAATAATGTAACTTTTCAAGACATTCCAAGAGTGCCCCTCCTCCCCCTTATAAATGCCCCCCACCTCCAACTCCTTACCCACACCTCTTAAGACCTTGTATCATCCAAAATCTACTCATATTCTCTCTCAAAATCCCACTATTACTTTTATAAGCCTCACTTTGGTCAGAATTCTTTCCAAGGAATCCTTTGAGTTCAAATCAAAAAGAGTTATCCGGTTTGAAGATAATGTCTTCTCTTGTGTTCTTTTATTTTATTTTGATTTTCCATCCCCCAAAACTCTTTTTATTCCTTTATCTTGTTACAAAACCAGTATATTAAATATACTAGTATGATGCTATGAGGAGTATTAGAGCTACACTCATACACACCTCCATCTAATTGTTAAATAACATATTGTTTCTATGGGTGTTGAATTACTACCTCAGGAAATGATGACTATTCAATCTTATTTTAACACCTCCCATGGTGTCCATTAAGATTTCACCATATTTATATATGATATATAAATTATGTTTATTAATTCCTTATTCTTATCCATTTTTCATTTATGTCATACCTTTATGGTTTCCATAATGGGTAAACACGATAATTTCATTTTAGGAAGTGCGGACTAACGCCCCCTCAAAGTGATTTGAATCGTTAATACCATATGTGGGATGTATAAAGGATGTATTTAATTATTTTATATATTATATTATAATTTAATTATAATATAACTATGTATAATTAATTTTATCATTCTATTAAATTATGAAATAGAAATGAAAGTAGCGTTCATTTGTACGTACGACTTACCGTCTCCATGAACATTACATTTCATTTCTTATCTCCAAATGTTATGATATATTAAAAGTACATATATATAATGGATATATATGTCATATATTACATCTAAATGATATATATGATTCTGAAACTATAATATATACATCTCTCATTTAGTTTTTATTCAATTAATATGAAAAATAAATTAATGTAGCGTTCATGCGTACGTACGGCCTACCGTCTCCATGAACGGTGCATTTCATTTTTTATCTAAAAATGTTATGGAATAGTATAAAATTAATATATACTGGATATATATGATTTTTTTATAATTAATACTATTCTGGAGTTGGTGTACCTATAACTACATGGAAAATTATTTTCCAACAAGTTCAATTTTGACTCTTGTACCGAACATCGACAAAAACGTCTGATATGAACTCACATTATTAACCAATTATTATAACATTATAATATGTGATATAAACTGAATAATAATATTTAATGGGGGTTCTAAATCAATTATAAATTGACCAATGTTTATTATTCACGAATATAAAGAAACGAACAACACAAGTCGGACTTGAGGAAAAGGATCCTACCTCTCTCTTAATTTTTAAGTACTCTCTTTTATGTCATTCCATTTAAGCTCATATTTATGATGTTAGGGAATGTTATTTTATATCCATCATATTTTAAATTTTATATTAATTTGATGAGAGAAACTATTTGATCTCATCAAACCATTTTTGGATGTTTCAAGTGGCACCGTTAGGGTGCCGAATTTTCCTAAGAGATTTCTTATCTCACTTTTAATTCTATGAGATTTCAATTTTTCACCACATATTTATTGCATTTAGTTTATATTGTGCTTCCAATTCATATATATTATCATGATTCTATTTATATTCAGGGAATTATGTGATTCATTTGGTGTTTATTATCTTTTGGTCATACGACTCGATTGATCACAACGAGGTAAGGAGTTTTTATCTCACTTTTTGTTCCCGTGAGATTCATGCTACATTTTCCACTATTTACATTTGTGTGGTGTATGTACTGACCATGATTGTATTATTTGTTTAATATACTTTAAATTATGTGTATTTACCACTTCATTGTATGACCCTTCTCTCATGGTGTGTACGTTTCGAAAGTTACCCAAATCAGTAAAGGAACCATTCACCCTCCTCTTTTTAAAAGACTTCTTTTTGTTTGTTATTTTAATTAACATATTCTTATGTTGGGATATGTTCTTATATATCCTTATTTCTGTAAATGATATTCACGTGATAAGATACCCTTTTTATCTCTCATCATCTCTTTTTCTGAATTTTAAAATGATGTCGTTAGGCTGTCGAATTTCTGTAAGGGAACTTCTAAACCCAATTTAAATTATTTGGGTTAAACATATACTTATTGATTATTACATAATATGAATATGTGTGGATGACCTATGATTTTTTTACAATTAATATCCTCTTATATTCTTTGTATTTATATTTGTCACACATAATTATGTAATTGATTTATCCTTAATCTAAGGATACCGACATTGTAAGGGACACCGTCTCAATCTCCTTTCATCGAGGCATATTTTTGTTCTGATACATGAATTTATTTTATACTCTATATAAATACCTTTGACTATTAATTTCATTCAAAGGGAATATTTTTCTATGAATCATTTTACTGAACGACAAAAAAGAATGTTTCCTTTAACGTAAGCAGTGACAACGACCATTTCCGCCGATGTGAGTACTATTTGACCATTGGATTCCTTTACAAGACGTAATGTTTTTAAAAGAAATTAAATACCATATAATCTTTTATGTATTTTCGTATTGAAAATGGTTTTGATAATGTATTTGTTATGGAAATATATTTATGTGATATATTGTGATTGAAATGTGGAAATGTTTTCCTTCCATTATATTTGTTTTATGTATTATGATTTTGTAATGGTACTTGGACATTTGATGGGTGGTTAGATGATAAACCATATGACGGGCGGTGTTGTGAAAACCCGGATGGGTGGTTATGTTATAACCTCCAATGCATTGGGTATGGAAGTTGGTCGTATGGCTATTCAATTTAGTGAAATGTGTGGAAGTCGACCGTATGGTTATTCCAATTATGTATGTCTATGTCCCAAGTTACCTCTATATGTTATGTGTTCTTTATCTGGGTTTAGTGTAATATTTTGGTTACAAAGGATAAGTAGTGATCTTTTATTCAGTGAAGAGTATATACTACTTCATAAAGGTGAAAAGTATTAATTGTATAAAGTATTCATGATTTACTTGTTTTTTTGAAAAACTAATAGTTATTCTTCTTTGTGTATCTTTTACCGGGATTTTTTATGCTCATCCCATGTTTTTGAAATGTTCTCCACAAGACTTAAAGATTAATAGGGTCAAGGATGGGATCAAGGAAAGACATTCTATCTAAAACATGGAACTAGACATGTTTCTTTTTAAGAGTTTTTATTTTATGGAAACTTGGTAGAACTGTCTACTTTGTAATCTTTTGAGATGTAATAGTTATGTCATAATTCTCTAAAACTATAAACCTAAAAAGATCCTCTATGTTAATTATTCATTTAATTCATGATTACATAATGTTTTAAGGTCGGGTCCTTACAATATCCAAACTTGTGATTCCCTAGGTTTTAATATAGGTTATCCAAGATCTATTTATTAGCATATATTCTTATGGTCATTTTTTTGTTCCCTTAATAATGGTTTATGATGAGATTATGAATTTACCAAAGCATATCCTCTTGTGGTGTCAAACATGGTGCGCAGTAAGATCTATTGTCGCATACCGGATTACATCGAGCTTAGAATAGAACACCATGTCGTAGTTTTCACACCTAGTTATATGTGTGAAAGAACTATATCCACTTATATTATCTAGACAAGGATGTATATTCATGATAAACCACTTACTATATACTAACCAAAATTTAGGGATGTTTTCTCATTCTTAGTCTTATACCTATAGTTCTTACTAAATTTATTGTTTCTTAGTCTTTAAAAATAACTAAACTTTTCTTCACATACCAAAAATAGTGACCTTAGTCTCTTACACATATAATTAAATGATTTTAAGAATAATTAAACAATAAATTAATATCAATGGATCGCAAATTCTAGCGTCTTGGAAGACTAAGTTCATAAATCTAAAAAATGGAACTAAATAAAACATTTCATTATTTAACATACATTATGAGTTACTAACATCCTTTGATCCCTTACATATGAATAGAATAGCCTGAGGATAACATGAATAAAGGCAAGTTCTAAAATCCCAGTGAGGGAATAATCATAATAATAAATCTTAGCACATGGGTTAGAAGGCGTAACATAATGATATAAAAAGGAATGGAACATTATTAAATATAAAGAATCTCAAAATGGGATAATATAAACAATGATTCAAGGTAAATTTTCCTAAAAATAAAATATGAATTTATCATGATTCAAGGCCCATTTCATATATAGCATCATGAGTCATGGCTAACCACCAAGATAGTTCCACATGGAGAATGAGTCTAGGCTAACCACCAAGTCCGTTGCACATAACATCTCATGAGACTAAACATTACCCAATAAATTGGATCACTATCTAGGAACTCCCTCCATAACATGTTCATTAATATGTTTTCCACATAAATAATAATACAAAATCAATCAATCATAAATATATTGTTTACCCAAAATAAGAATTGTGTTTCATAATCATTCCAAAAGGAATTACATAAGGGGATATCATAATAGTGTACATGGAAGAAAAGATTTAAATCATACATGAATGTTTATATGGTAAAATAGGCATAATTAATGATAATTGATTTCAATCTCAGTTAGTACATGTAAAAATAGTGTTTAAGAAACTTCAGATTTAATATATTTTTGTATGGTTTATTGAAAATATTAAAGAGAATTTTAAGAAAAAAATTGAATAATATTTTATATAAAACCAGAATTAATCCCAAAAAAATCATAATAAAATGAGTTATTATAAAAAAAATAATGGTGACTCAAAATAAAATATATAGTTCACTTTAAATTGGGTTTAAATTTGGGGAGTTCCCTTATAGAGCTTGCTTTACAGGAATAATTGATTAGGGAACCCTTTAAAAACATGTATATCTCTGAAAAATAAGGAAAAAATGATCAATATATATTATTTTGGAACATATACACAAATTTTTTAATATTAACATAAAAATAAAAGAGAATTTCATTTGGGTAAAAATATAGAATGATTAACCTGATGGAATAATAGAGGTTCAGGTAGAATCCATTAGCTTATGTCTGAAGGTGTTATTAACTTGATATTCATGTCGTAGATAATCTAATTAGATTCACTAATTAATAATTATAGAACCATTTTAACAAGTATATAATTTATTATGACTTTATTAACTTCATTTTTGGCCTTTCTGACGTGTTAAGAGATTCAATTTCATCTTTTTCCAGAGTTAACATCCTTGGTTTTCATGATCGGTTTGCTTGTATATGTATAAGAAAAATAATGTAAGATGATGATTGATGTATATAACTGAACATATATGATATTAGTGAACTTATATAATATTAAAATAACATTTTTATATAATTTAGGATGATTCATGCGTTAAATCATTAATCTTAATCGTTTAGATTAATTTAGTATTTTTTGACCACACCGTACTCATTTTATTTTATAACTTAATATCATTTGTACAAAAATATTCAAAAATATTATATAAGATATTATAATTATATTATAATATATTTCAACCATAAAAATGGTTTCATGACCATCCTTGAAGATTTAATTGAAAGATGAAATCATGTCGTCCATGAAGGTGGTAAATCGGCACCTCACGGACAATGTTTTCATAATTAAAGTAAAATAATGAAGAGAAAAGACTTGATGAATATTTATTTGATAAACAATATTAAATTTTATTATATGTAATATACTGGAGTTTTTGTTCCATTTCGATGATATAATTTGATGATAGAAAAATAAAATAAAGGAATCTGAAAAGAAATTGAATGAAAACAGAAGAGGGGTTTACCTCTAGAATCCTTCTTATTGAGAACCTCGTTAAGGGATTTGTTTTGGTATTTTTTTAAACAAAAAGATCATTGACATGGGGGATATGTTTTGGATATGTATTGGGAAGAATTTTGACAAGTCTCAACGCTTGATAGGTGTGAGGAGAACTGGCGGTTATGGGTGGTATTTATAGTAGTGGAGAGGGGTGGTTTGTCATTATTTTAGTCAATATTTTATTATTTTGCTAAAGATAAAAAATAGTGTGGATTATTGAGACTAAATACAGTAATTAAATAATGTGATTTAAAACTAACTTTTCTTACATCATCCATGACTCAATTAATAGTGTATTTAACTTATAATGTATATATATCATAAATTATTGTATTTTAATATTCATAAAAAAATTCATGTATTTTAGACAAATCCCTAAAATAAACCCTAACCATTTTTTGACATGTAGAATTAAAAAATGTACTCCATTTTATAAAAAACATTCTAAATTTGATAAATTAAATTTTGAATTGAAATTACAATTTACATGAAAAATATAGATTTTAAAATTATAACTGATCATATATACCTTTGAAAATTTAAATAAGGTCTCCCAAAACTATCTTATAATGATAAGATAGGAAAATATTAATATATGACAAAATTTATGAAAATGAATATTCTTTTAAATTATTAAATTAGTCATAATATTTTAAATAAATATTTATGACTAACAAAAATACCAGCACTTAATTAATAATTTTTAAATATATTTATTTGATTATACTATGATATAATTAAATAATATTGTAACTTATATGATAGAAAATTTTATTCATACTTTCATTGGAGAGATTACTTTTAAATTGGATGGTTTACTATTCATAAGGGTCATAATACTATTCCAAATTTCAAGTTATTATTTCATTAGTATAAGTTTCTTAACTTCTAGAAATACTTCTTATGTCATTAATTTATCATTTAAAAATCTTCTATTCTGTTCTCAAAGTGATTTTATGCAATTATACTATATGAAATATTGATAATAAGAGAATTTCCATTGAAATAATTTAGTTTTGCAACATTCTTCCCCCTGTATAAAATTTAATCCTCAAAATTTCATTTTACATTCTATGTTGAAAATAGGTGTGGGTAATTTTCCCGAATTTATTTATATGTTTCCCATGTTACCTCTTTGTATTTATTGTTCTACCATAGGACTTTGGCCAGGTGAATAGTATTAATGCAAAAAAAATTATCACAATGATCCAAGATCTTCACTGGCTGCTCCTCATAAGAAAGATCATTCTCCAACTGTACCACCTTTAATGTCAGTGCATGTGAAGGATCTGGTATGTACTTTCTTAAAAGGGATACATGGAATACATCATCTACTTGAGACATAGTTCATGCATGTTCTAGTTTATAGGTCATACATCCAACATGATAAAGGTTATCAAATGGGTAATTGTACCTAGGACATATATTCCCTTTCTTCCCGAATCTCATGATCCTCTTTCTGGGATATATGTTAAGGAATACCATGGCTCCAATGTTAAACTACAAGTCTCATCGATGATTGTCTACATAGCTCTGTTGTCGACTTTGGGGCTACCTTGATGTGATACTGAATGGTTTTCACCTTATCCACTAATTAATTGACCATTTCAGATCCTAGTAGCTTATGTTCACCGACTTTATCCCAACATGTCATTGTTCTGCACCTTTTCCTATAAAGTGGTTCATATGGAGCCATTTGGATGCTCAATTGGAAACTATTCTTGTATAAGAATTCAACTGGTGGTAGATGTTGGTACCATCCTACATTAACTCCATATAAAATTCTCTCAATATGTCTTCTAGTGTCTAAATACTTCACCCAGATTGTCCATTAGTTTGATGATGATAGGCTATAGTGAATTTAGTTCAATGCTTAGAGCATGTTGGAGACTTTTCCAAAACATAGAAGTGAATCATAGATCTCGGTCAGATATAATAGATACTGTTACTCCATGTATCATTACAACTTATTTGATATATATATTCATGCACGTTTACCAAGTGATAAGTCCTCTGAAATCGAGATAAACTGGGTTAACTATGTAAGATGATCCATAATAACTTATATAGCATTTTTTCCATGATATATTTAGAATTATAGTGATAAATTCCATAGTGATGTTTTCCGATTTCTATTTTAGTATGGGTAATGATTACATAATCCATTTAGAATTATTCTTTTTAGTCTTCACTTGATGATACACCGAGCACCATGATTTATACTGAGGGATCTCTTTTGACATATTGTCCCACAAAAAGTTCACATGGAGATCTTGAGGCATGATTGTGCTCACTAGGTTAATTGAGAAGGTTTATCTTGGTGTGTCATTTAAAATATATTTATTTATCTCTATATTATGTGGTATACACAGTTTTGGCCCAAATGTTATGACTCCATCTTCATTGATCTTGAACTCAGAGGATTTCTCATTTTTATAGATTCCACCTTTTTCTGAATTTTTCCCACATTTCTTTGAGAATCCTTTATTTTATCCAAAAGGGGTAGTTGAGTAATCATTTGAGAAAGGATTTATGATGTTCCTCCCTTAATGATTCTCATTTCTACCTTTTTATTAATAATAATAATATATACTTATCAATTCATCATTGATAAAGATGTAGGATCCATTCTACTTAGAGCATATGCCACCTTATTTTTCTTACCATGATGGTACTTGATTGAGTGGTCATAATCGTTGATGATATCTAACCATATTAACTAGAACATATTAAGATCCTTCTATGTGAATACATATTTTAGACTCTTGTGACCCGTATATATCTCACACTACTACCTATAGAGGTAATTCCACCATATTTTCAACAGAAATATCACAGCCTCAAACTCTAAATAATGCGTATGATAGATTTACTCATCAATTTTCAACTACTTGAGGTGTAGGCTATCTCTTTATCATTTTTCATTAGTTAAAACCCTAATAAATTCTTTTAATAGTCTTCTTACAACACAAAAAGGTCTCCACTTTTTTTTTGAGTGTGAGTACTGGTGCAGAGATAACTCTTTTTTGAGATCCTTCAAGTTTTCATCACATTCTTCAGTCTAAAAATATAGCATTCCCTTCTATTTTAGCTTGGTTATTGGGTTTGAAAATCATGATAATTTTATAAAAAATCACCAGTAATATTAGGTTAGACCAAGAATGTTGTGGATATCCATTACAGATGTTGGCATGGGCCACTCTTCAATTACATTTGTCTTGAAAGGGTTTATAGATATTCCCTTTCCGGTGATAACATGCCCCAATAATGATAAATCTTTTATCCAGATTTCACATCTACTATAAATTTCATATAGTTTCCCCTTTTTAGATTTTTTATCATAATATTAAAATTATCCGCATGTTCCTCTTTACTCTTGTATTATGTCAAAATATCATCGATAATGACTACTATAAATTTTTTGAGGTAATATATAAAGACTATATTAATTAAATCCATGAAAATTTGAAGAGAATTAGTTATTCGAAAGGGTATCAATATGAAATAACAGTGTCTATACCTTATTCTAAATTTTTTCTTGGGAATATATTCCTTCTTTTCCATTAATTAGTGATATCCTGACAAAAGGTCCATCATAGAGAAATAAGTGGCCCCATATAGCTAATCAAACTATTCATCAATCCATGGAAGGTGATACATAGTCTTTATCTTAATTTTATTTATCTCATAGAAAATGATATAGAGGATCAATGATCCATCCTTATTTTTGAGGAAGAGGACTCGTGCAACCCATGGTGAAGCACTCAGCCTATGAAACCCTTATATAGATTCTACTATAACTTCACTTTCAGTTCTTCTAGATCAACGGTTCCCATTTTATAAGGTTTCTTATATATGGGGTGAGATTCTAGAATAAGTTCAATTGAGAACTCAAACTCTTGATTAGGGGGGAGACCAATAAATTCATTATGGAAAACATCAGTGCAGTCCCTCATGATTTTCATTTATTTTATCATCATCATCTCCTTTGTCTCAATCATTTTAATGAGATATGTTTACTCATAAGGTTGTAATATCTAAACTTGAGACGATGAATCGGAAGGAGAATCATCTTCCTCCTTACACTTGTAAAGAATTGTAGGATACTTCGGGATGAGAATAATGATATCCCTTTCCGGACAATTGATGTTGGATTTTTATAGATATTTTCAATCTATGACCAAAGTAAAATTGAACTCCAACAACGTAGTAAGACAAGATTTACAGGGAGGTTTGATCCATAAACCATAACCAGGGATGAGTTATGTATTTTAGATGAAATAATTTTCCCATTAGCTATTCTCATAGATAACTCAACCTCCAAATTTTGATACGGTGTTTGAATAGTTATACTAAACATTCAAGATATGAAATAATACATAGAACTAGAATCAAATAAAACATTCTCTATTCAGGAATTAAATACTAGTATACCTATAACCACATCTTTTTCCAGATCCACATTAGTATTAGTGATAGCGTAATCGATTCATTGTTACCTTTGATGTTATTGTTGATTGACTCCAAATACCCTAGTCTTAGGGAATTGGTTTACAAAATTCCAATGTTCCTTCCATTTGAATCACTACACTACAGGATGAGTATTGATTGGAACATTTCTATCTTCCTCCACATTAGTGTAATTATTCATATCCTTTCAGTGGTTCTTAACCATATTCCCCATTCATCCACATTTGAATCATTTCCTAGTTCTATTTAGATTGATCCATGTATTATTATTCCAACAATATTGACATGTGGGATATTCAGTCATCATTCCACACTGGGATTCATATTCTAATCCACCCATATTAGACACCATTTTCCTCTTTTTTCCACTGGGACCATGAGACCATTAAGATTCTCTAATCTCTATTTCAATATTGAGGGTAAAATGGAAAATCTCCTCATAATTGTTAATGTCTCAAATCCCAAATTATTTTCATAGACTTAGCTTTATTCAACTAAATATGTGATCCACATTTCATTCCGTGTTCATGAAAAAACGAGACGCATATCTTGTATGACTTGAAATTTTTTTTCCATATGCCTTGATAGACTCATCTTCCTTCTACTTAAGTTTAAGGAACTCTCATTCGATTTTGAGATGGTCAGTTCGGGAAAAATATTTAATGAAAAAAAATTATTGAATTCATCTCAATCCATGGAATTAATTTACTCATTGGAGTTTTTATTATTAATCATTGTCTACCATTGATCAACTTTCCCATCAAAATGATTTACCAACAGAACAAATTTATCTTATTCTATGAATTTAAGGATATATAATATTTTTTCTATGGAGTTAACCCACTATTCTACGAGTAGGGGATCAAAATATCTACTAAATAAGGGATTAATTTTCCACATGAAGAATTCGACAGAAACCTTCTCTCTCTTATGAGAGGGAGGGAGCTCCACATGATTCATCTTATTATTCATAACATAATCAAGTTGACCAAGTAATGTTAGGATGTTTTCAGCACCCATTCCCATAATATTTGGTATTTCAGTTTGGAAATCATCACATTCCATATCATATTTATTTATTGAATGTGTTATTCTATTTCTAGTCTTTAACTAATAAAATGAAACTACAATTATAGTACTTTAATACTTTTTTAGTTAACATAAGGAGGAAAATTCAAACATATAAAAAACATTTAAAAAAATGTATATCCTAACTTGTGATTCCCTAGGTTTCAATATAGGTTATCCATGATATTTTTCCTAACATATATTATTATGGGATATTTTTTGTCCCCTTAATAATGGTTCGTAATGTGATTATGAATTTATTAAATCATATCTCCTGTGACTGTCAAACCTGGTGCGCGACAAGGTCTATTGTCGTGTATTGAGTTACCCTGAGTTAGGCCCGTAACACCTTTTCAGAGTTTTCACTCCAAGTTATATATGTTATAGACCATGTCCACGTGTTGTATCCATTTAGGGATGTGTTTTCATGATTAACCACTTACTCTATACTAACCAAAATTTATGGATGTTTTCTCATACTTAGTCTTATACCTAGGGTTATTACTAAAGTGTAATATTCCTAGACTTCAAAAATTACTAAACATTTTCTCAGATACCAAATATAGTGACCGTAGTATTTTACACATATCATTATTTGATTTTAAGTATAATTAAACAAAAAATTACCAGCCTAGGATCGTAAATTATTGTGTCTTGTAAGAATTGGTAGGAAAATTTGAAAAAAATGGAACTAAATAAAACATTTATTTATTTAACATTCATTATGAGTTCATAAAATCCGTTTATCTCTTAAATACACTGTTTCCTTACGGATTTCGGGGATGACCTCCTGGACGGGAGATTCAAACGTTCCGATCGGTTTCTAGCGGGTTTGTTCGTAGAACCGGAAACATCCAATGATTCCACATACGTTTGGACCTACTGTCCAAAGACAGGCGCTCATTAGCTTGTGGACTGATGAGGCTAAGGAATTTTCATTGGTCGAGAGGATGGGAGGTCGGACTCATCACACCTTTTTGAGGGGAATTATTGTCTACTCCGGGACTCTCTTTATAGATTCAAGTTATGTTCGTGAATCCTTATTACATTACCAAGTATAAAATGCGCTTTCCTTTAACAATCAATGATTAAATATGCAAGAAATTTAGAGAATCTTTTAAATGTATTAGAGGTTCTTCATCAATAGAGAATCATCTATATCTGTTTAGAGATTCTCGGTCAATGGTATCCTTCAAAACATTTATATAAAAGACTCTTGGTCATTATGATGACCAGGCTGGTTTTAAAGCCACTCAGTGGGGAACATGAAGTTTATCGTCATTCAGAAGGACAGGGATTATTTCAAAGTTGGGATCGAACCCATAAATGGGCTACCTACGTATCCTTTGTTTTTGGAAAAGGAATCAGAACCCACGTAGTTCGAGTGATGGAGTATGATGTTTATGATTGATGGCTCAAAGAAGAATGTCATAATTACTTTTACACTCTATGCTCACATGATTCATGCTCGGTGTGAGAAACAAGAGGTATTGGTAAAAAATTAGACAATTGTGCCATGAAAGATGCAATCATAAGAAATTGTTTGGGGATTATGTATGTATGACTGCCCAGATAGATTAAGGTTTAGGATTCACTTTTAGGGAGAAAATCTATGAACAGGGTCCATAAAGTTATATGTGCTTCATGGAGATTTGAATACTCTAATCTTGGGGCTTACTCCTAAGGAGGATGCCCAATTTAAGAGGGGACTTATGATTGGGTTTTACTACTGAAAAGGAAACCCAAATCATGGGTAAATTAGGACTGGTTCAGAGAAATTTAAGGGGGCTTGGGGTTTACTCCTGAAAAGAAAACCCAAGATTATGACTGGGACTTACTCCTAAAAAGGAGACCCAGGTTAGGGGACTTGGGGATTACTCCTGAAAAGGAAGGCCAAGATTATGACTGAGTCTTATTCCTGAAAAGGAGACCTAGGTTAGGGATTAAGGTTTGGGGCTTACTCCTGAGGACTATGCCCATGTTTGGGAACTTTAAGAATTTGGGGCTTACTCCTAAAGAAGGATGCCCAGATTTGAAATTGGGGCTTATTCCTGAGGAGGATGCCCAAGTTAAGGATTATCTCATCTTAAAGGATGAGGTTGAATGAATGAACTCTCTATATTTAGTGACATAAGGATATTTAAATCACTAGGTTTTGAGAGATATTCCACAGAATTCCTTTCAGATAAGGAAGTCAGATCAAGAAATCATGCCATAAATGGCTTTCAAGAGTATCTTGAAGACTGAATCTTGAAAAGGAAAAGGGAAATGGCTTAAGAGGGGTAAAATGGGCACGATGGGCACCCAAAAAGATAGGGGCGCGCAAGTCTTGAAAGGCGCGCAAGTCTTCCGTGGGCGCGCAATTATTGGTCGTGCAGGTATACCTGCGCGACACATGGTGTACTTGCACGATTTTCAACCAGCATTGAAATACTTGAGTGACTCTTTTTTCAACCCCTTAGAATTCTCTTGAGGTTCTTCCAGAAAAGGGACGCGCAAGTTCTATTGAAGGAATAAAAGCGGCGCGCAAGTGTTGATGAGTTTCAACACTTAGGCCTTCCTTCTTCTCTTTAGATCTTCCGTTCTAGGTAAGAAATTACCTTAGAAGTGTTCCGGAAGCTTTGAGAAAAGACTTGGGAATCGGGAGCTTCAATCCGAGTTTCTGAAAGAAAATCCTCCCAAATGGGGGGGGGGGGCACAGGGTCTATTTATAGGCAAAAGAAGACCCCGGGCGGTTACCGGGCAGTTACCACTTAGGTCGCGCAAGTCACTTGCGCGACCAATAGCGTCGCGCATGTGTACTTGCGCGGCAGTGGTATAACTTGCGCGGTGGATTTGCTGTTGATCCTTTGTTCATGCCTTTGTCGATTTTTTATGTTTTCTTCAAAGGATGAATCACGTTCAGCTCATATATTCCCTTTTCCAATCTTTAGATTCTGTGACGAAAGGAGCGTCAACAAAAGTCCCCCCTCAGAGTTGGATCCAGAGAGAAATGAGTATTTGACTCTGAGGAAATCGAATCCATCCAAAGGAAAATGGGGGCGCGCAAGTCTTCAGTGCACAGAGGGCGGCGCACAAGTTTGCGTCGCGCAGGCCTTAAGCGCTCTGGGTACGGCGCGCAGATAGGCTTCCTGGCGTATAAATACACAACCTCACCTCCGTACAAGTATCCGGATTTCCGGACATCATACCTTCTCGAGCTCTCGCCGCTCAGGTCACCTAAGCCGCGCAAGTCTCTTTTCCACTGTTCCCTCGCTGTCGCGCTCCTGTAAAGGTATTCGTACTTGCGCTGTTTATACTTGTGCATCAAAAACTAGCGCGGCACACGAAATACTTGCGCACCATTGTTTAGATTTGCGCGACATAATGCCTTGGCCATTTTTTCCGAATTCTTTCACAAATTTTATGAAAAATAAACTCATTTAAGAGTTAAATTTGTTCAAATTTTTGTGCAGATTCAATGGCTCCTAAGGGAAGTGGAACAGCTGATGAACTGGCTAGCAAGCGGATTGATGACATGATGAACATTATTGGCCATGATTACTATGATATCTGTGACAGCACTTTCCTAGATTTGGATAAGTACTTGAGGAAATATCATCTTAATTTCCCACAGAGCATCTACCTGTCTCTGTGTGGTCATGGTCATCTGCAAGGAGTCAATGTTCCAAATGCAAACAATTATACACCTGAGATGCAGCTGCACTGCTACTTCTCTATTTTGGTTATGCTGTGCATTAAGAGTAACAAAAATGGTTTGAACTTTCAAATTCATCCTCCATGTCATTTCCTTGCAGATATGAAAATGGAAAACCCATGGGATGAAATGTTTTCCACTAATGGTTGGTGTAGAGAAGACAAACATGGTATTAGAGCAATATCTGAAAAGAGTACTCTCTCCAAATGGCTCTTTACTTCCAATGCTCCATTCTCAAATCCATGTATCCATCTTCCAAGTCTCTTGGATAGAAACAGAGTCACTGTTTGATCAGTAGAAAATTTTCTCAAACCGCACTCAAGAACATCCTTTTACAATCATTCCAAGAAGAGCTGGTATCACTGTATCTCTTATTGTATCCAGTTGAAATGAATGAATTCCAGTTGGTTGCTAATGAAGCTCGGGATGCCGTAAATCAAATGAAGTGTTATGTTGAAAGCCTCTTGTAATTCTCGAAAAAGAGAAGAGACTCCAGTCTGTGGATGCCCTTCTAACTCTTGTGTATCAATGAAAAACACTTTTGTCTTCAATCATTTGTACCTGCATTCTTTTCACTACCTGCTTCAAATTTACTTAATCCAATGGGCCCAGTAAGTATAGTTTGATTTTTACTAGGATTATTACAAATAATCCTACAAACTTTGAACCTTTTAATTGCTCAATATTACCTAAATCATACAAAAAATGTATATTTAGTGAGCTGGAACTTGACTTTTATTCATAGTTCCTTTATCTTTTGTGTGGGCAGTTTAAAGTCATGCACGCCGGACATAAAGGGGCTAATGTTTAAGGTCTAAATATCTTTGAATGAAATGGATTAAAATTGATTCAATTCCTTGACAATTTATCTGAAAACAAATTACCAAACTCAAGTATGAGAGAAAATATGTAAACTATGGCTTAAGAATATTTGAATCTGAGGAATGATATGAAAAAGAGCTAAAAGGCATTAGAAGAAGTAGTTTCCAAGAATGAAGTTACTATTATTTACCAAAACACGTTAGGGGGTTGAAATATGCAGGGCCACCTATGGGAATTGGCTGCATGGTCAAATAAATAGTATCTTTCGACTGACAAGTCTGTTATGTGGACTGTTTATGCAAGGCCACCTATGGGCACGTGCTGCATAGTCAGGCAAAAGAACTCCCAGAAATTTATTTTCCTAGTGCTAAAAGCCAGTGAATGTTTATGGAGATTCAAATTTTCTAAATTATAGTGTTTGTTGTATGGAAAGAGGTACTTGAATATGGAGAAGATATTTCCGAACAAGAATATCGAAGAACTGGATGAAAATCACTCCTACGAAGGTCTGACCCAAACATAGGGAAAAAGAATAAACCATAGACTTGAATACTTTCAGATCATGAAAAAGGATATGGGACAAATATGTTAAGGATTGCTATTTTTTTGCGGATCCCTATATACTGTCATTTAAGACAAATAAGGACAAAAGAGGCATTCTTCCCACGAATGAAGTTACCATTATTTAAAAAACCTGTTAGGGGGTTGAAACATGTAGGGCCACCTATGGGCATTGGCTGCATGGTCAAATAAATAGTATCTTTCGGCTGACAAGTCTGTTATGTGGACTGTTTATGCAAGGCCACCTATGGGCACGTGCTGCATAGTCAGGCAAAAGAATTCTCAGAAGTTTTGACATTTTTGTGACTAGAAGTCATGAAAAGGGTTATGAAGATCTGAAAATATTTTAAGGTTAGGATTATAACACATAAATATGGGTATTGTCCAATGTATGTAGAGATACATAGGTCAATGATAACCATAATCATGTTGTGGTTGGGTCCTGAATTGAAAATTTGGATTTCACTACGTATCTCATAAGAATGAGAATCAAGCCATACGTAGTTCTTGAAATGCAGTTTAATGTCGTGCAGGACGAAAGTATGAGTGATCTTAGTTTAGTGTCATAGAATTCGGACCAAAATAATGAATACACAGTGTGTGTTTTCATGAGTACTTTTCAGCCAAGGGACTGAAAGTGAAATTTGGGGTTAGGCCCAAAAGACTTGGGGCTGGATTCGAGGGATACTCGAACGTTCCTACGTATCCCATAAGGATGGGAATCAAGCCCACGTAGTTCTAGAACTACCCTTTGTACAAATTTGGTTCGTACATATGAAGGGTGAAAGGGGACTTTAGTGCAATGATGGTATAACCTAAGATAAAAAGTTTAGGCATTACCATGTATGCACGTAGTCTTTTGAAATGAAACATGACTGAAAAAATCAATGTCAATAATGGTTCCTTCTCAAATGAGGAAATCAAAGAATATTGTAGTTTATTGTCATACTGGACAAAAGTGTTGTATAGTTTAACGTCATATAACAAGGACGAAAGTGAATCAATGTAAAGATATTGATTCCAGGGGCGGTTTCACAAATCAACATCATATGAGATGGTGGTGAACCGATGTGAAGAGATTGTTTTTGGGCTTGAACCCTGGGAGGTTGCCTACATACCCATCCTGGAGGGCAAGGATCAAAGTCTGTGTAGTTCAATTAAAGAATGAATTAATGATCAAGTTGTTCTTGTGGACAATGATCTAAATAAAAGATGTTGTTGGGACTTACACATGGTTAGTGGCCCAAAGGGAGTGTTATGTTTGCTGTTCAGTCTAAGCTCACGTGAGTCATACTCGGTGAGAGAAACAAGAGGTAATAACAACCTTAACGATGCACAGTTTAATGTCATGTAGGACATAAAAAAGGGACTATGCAGTTTAAAGTCTTGCAGTTAGGACTATTGGTGCGGAACAGTTTACTGTCATGTAGCAGGGACAAAATACAGTTAAATGTCATGTAGGACCTATCAAGGATTTTCTGTACAGTTTAGCGTCATGTAGTTAGGACGATGGGGATAAAATAGTTTAACGTCATATTGGACGAAAGTGCGAATAGTTTAAGGTCATATGCATGGACCGTGGATGGTGCAGTTTAATGTCATACTGGACCTTTGATGAATATATAGTTTAACGTCTTTCCGGACATTAGGGACTTTTATACAGTTTAGCGTCATGTAGTTAGGACGTCACAGTTTAACGTCTTGCTGGACATAAGGGATTTGCAAATAGTTTATGGTCATATACATGGACCAGGGATGATGAAGTTTAAGGTCATGCTGGACGGTTTAGGGAACTTTTTCACAGTTTAATGTCGTGTGGGACGAAGTTGCAGTTTAAAGTCATAATGGACCATTTCTGTCTAGTTTAACGTCATATAGCAAGGACGAACCGGTGCTGTCTAGTTTAAAGACATGTAGCTGGGACTAAGGTGAACCAATATGAGGATATCTGTTCTGGGGACTTTTTACCTTTTAACGTCATGCTGGACGATGAAAGTGCCACACAGTTTAATGTCATGTTGCTAGGACACAATATAGTTTAATGTAATCTCGGACAAATAAGGAACTTCTATACAGTTTAATGTCATGTATATAGGACATAATATAGTTTAATGTCATCTCGGACATATAAAAGGGACTATGCAGTTTAAAGTCTTGCAGTTAGGACTATTGGTGCTGCACAGTTTAGTGTCATGTAGCAGGGAAAAAATACAGTTTAATGTCATGTAGGACGTATCAAGGATTTTCTGTAGAGTTTAGCGTCATGTAGTTAGGACGATGGGGATAAAATAGTTTAACGTCATATTGGACGAATGTGCGAATAGTTTAATGTCATATGCATGGACCGTGGATGGTGCAGTTTAATGTCATGATGGACCTTTGATGATTATATAGTTTAATGTCTTTCTGGATGTGAGGGACTTTTATACAGTTTAGCGTCATGTAGTTAGGACGTCACAGTTTAACATCTTGCTGGACATAAGGGATTTGCAAATAGTTTATGGTCATATACATGGACCAGGGATGATGTAGATTAAGGTCATGCTGGACGGTTTAGGGAACTTTTTCACAGTTTAATGTCGTGTGGGACGAAGTTGCAGTTTAAAGTCATAATGGACCATTGTTGTCTAGTTTAACGTCATATAGAAAGGACGAACTGGTGCTGTCTAGTTTAAAGTCATGTAGCTAGGACTAAGGTGAACCAATATGAGGATATCAGTTCTGGGGACTTTTTACAGTTTAACGTCATGATGGACGATGAAAGTGCCACACAGTTTAATGTCATGTTGCTAGGACACAATATAGTTTAATGTCATCTCGGACAAATAAGCAACTTCTGTACAGTATAATGTCATGTAGATAGGACATAATATAGTTTAATGTCATCTCGGACATATAAAAGGGACTATGCAGTTTAAAGTCTTGCAGTTAGGACTATTGGTGCTGCACAGTTTAGTGTCATGTAGCAGGGACAAAATACAGTTTAATGTCATGTAGGACGTTTTATGAACCAATGTGACTGTTTTTGATCTGGGAACAATATTTTGTGTTTATACAAAATACTTCTTCAGAAATTTGGCTTTAGTTGGAGTCGTGATGTGTTCTCCATTCATTGAGATTAGAGAATACGCTCCATTGGAGTAGACCTTATGTATTGAATAAGGTCCGTCCCATTTTGGTTCAAGCATGGGAGGCTTCTTTCCTGGTATCATTGGTGCTCTGAGAACCAATACCAATTCTCCCTGAATGAATGAACAAAGACGGAATTTTTTGTTAAAAGCTCGTGCTATTCGATTCTGATAGATTTCCAAGTGGTGCAAAGTGCACAATCTTTTCTCATCTAACTGTTCCAATTCATTCAACCGCTTTTGGGATTGCTCATCTGTAGATAACTGATCACAAATGGCTATTCTGAGTGAGGGAAATTGAACTTCAATTGGCAAGACTGCTTCTATTCCATATACCAATGAATATGGATTTGACCGCGTTGCATTGCGAGTGGTAGTCCGATAAACCCATAATGCATGAAAGAGTTTATCAGGCCATGACCTCTTATCTTTATCCACCATCTTTTGCAGTATATTTGAAAGAGTCTTGTTGAAGGCTTCTATCTGGCCATTAGCCGCCGCATGATATCGAGATGAATGGTTGGACTTAATGTTTTATTCTTGATACAATTTCTTTACCTCATAAGAACATAAGTTGGTGTCGTTGTCCGTCAATATGGTATGAGGGACACCAAATCTAGAAATGATGTTAGACTTGATGAAGCTAAGAATGCATTTAGAACTGACTACTTTGAGAGGTACTGCCTCTGCCCATTTGGAAAAGAAATCAGTAGCAGTAAGAATGTACTTAAACTGCTTGGCCGTAGCTGAAGGGTAAGGTCCCACCACATCCATTCCCCATGTGGAAAATGGCCATGAGTATTTAGCTGTATGAAGCAACTCTGGAGGTTTATGAATGAAGTTGGAATATACTTGGCATGAATGACACTTCTTTGTAAAATTAACACAATCTTGTATCATTGAAGGCCAAAAGTATCCAAGACTTCGAATTTGATCAGACAGTCTATGTCCAGACTGGTGGGCACCACAGACTCCTGCATGCACTTCTTTTATGACAGCCATTGTCTCTTCACCATCAATACATCTGAAGAGAACTCCATCAAAACCACATTTGTAGAGAATTTTCTCGAGGTGGTTTGGGATATCATAAAGAGTAAAATTGACCACACGTCGCCGAATTTGTTCTTTCTCGGCTCTATTAGGTGGAAGTGTTCCATTTTGAAGGTATTCCCTAATAGGTGGCATCCATCCTGTAGTATGACCATACGGTTCAGGAATGGGACTAATTTCATTAATTTCCTCTGTTCTGACATGAACATAAGGTGAAATTGCATGACGGTGGGCAATATAGATGGTTGTCTCGTCCTGATTTGGATCTGCTAAAGCTGTGGCTATATTATCCAGTGCATCAGCATGAGCATTTTGTGATCTTGGGACATAAGAAAATGTCGGTTCTGAAGGGAATTCTGACATTAACTCTCTGACGTAATCATGCAAAGGGATTAATTCTTCTTTTCTGATGGCATAATCCCCATTGACTTGTTTGATTACCAGGTCTGAATCACCTTTTACCTTTAAGTGATTCACTTGTTCTTGAAGTGCTAATTCCAAGCCTGTAATGAGAGCTTAGTATTCAGCTTCATTATTGGTACCACCTTCCCACAACAAAAAGGAATAAGGTAACACTGTCTTATCTGGAGAAATGAGCACAATTCCTAAACCAACTTTGTTAAATTTAGGATTTTCCATTTTCTTCCCTGTTGGACTTCTAGAAGCACCATCAAAATACATTTCCCATGTTTGAGGACTCTCTTGAATAGAGAAAACTTCCTCATCAAGGAGTTCGATATCTGAATATGTGTCTTCCACTTAAGGATGTTCAACTAGGAAATCATCCAGAGCTTGGCCCTTAATTGCCTTTTGAGACACATACTGAATGTCGAACTGTTGTAGAATAACCGCCCACCTTGACAGACGTCCTGTAAGCATTGGACGACTAAGGATTAATTTGAGCGAATTATTAGGAATACCAATTGGACCTCGTGATGTTGCAGGTAGTGTCTCAGTTTCTGAACTGCAAAGATTAATGCTCGGCAGCACTTTTCAATACTTGAATACCGGGTTTCTGCTTCAAGCATAGTTCTACTGAGATAGTAGAGACTATTTTCATTCCCAGCATCATTCTTTTGAGCGAGAAAGGCACGCAATGATCGCTCTAAAGCTGTCACATAGAGGATAAGCGGTCTACCCTCAACAGGTGGCATGAGTACTGGTGGACTCAAGAGGTATTTCTTGAGAACATCAAATGCTTCTTGACATTCTTCAGTCCACTGGTAAGTGACTCCTTTCTTTAATAATTTGGTAAAGGGTAAACTTTTGCCTGCCAAATTAGCGATGAAACGCCGAATATAGGCTAAGTGTCCTTGAAGTCCTCTTAATTCTTTCAAATTCTGAGGAGGTGAAATACCAAGGATTGATTTGGTCTTCTCAGGATCGACTTCAATACCATGATGGCGTACAACAAAGCCAAGGAATTTTCCTGAGGTTGCCCCAAAAGCACATTTTAAGGGGTTCATCTTTAAATTATGTTATCGAAGCTTGTGGAATATGACTTCCAAATCAGCCAAGTGATTAGAACGTTGTTTGGATTTAACCACCAAAACATCTACATAGCATTCATCAAACTTCCCTAAAAGAGGTTTGAAGATACGATGCATGGCGCGTTGATACGTTGCACCTGCATTCTTTAAACCAAAGGGCATCACCCGGTAACAAAACACACCTTGAGGAGCTCTGAAGGCTGTATATTCCTCATCTTCTGGGGCCATTCCGATCTGATTATATCCAGAATATCCATCCATGAAAGAAAGTACTTCATAGCCAGCCGTCGCATCAATTAAGAGTTCTGTAATTGGAACTGGGAAATCATCTTTAGGACAATACCGATTAAGATCTCTGAAATCGATGAAAACCCTAATTTGTCCGTTTTTCTTCTTTACAGGGACAATATTAGCCATCCACATGGGATATTGAACTTCTCTGACGAAGTTGGATTTGACCAGCTTATCCACTTCAGCTTCAATTTTGGAAGCATAGGTTGGGTGTGTTCTTCTCGCGGCTTGCTTAAAACCTCGATGTTCTTTTGGTAAACCCAAATGATGAGTAGCAACATCAGGATCAAGCCCAGGAATTTCTGTATAATTCCAAGAAAAAATATCTTTATTTTGCTTTAGAAAAGAAATATACATCTCTTGCTCTTCAAGGGTCATGGCCTCACTAATTAAAGTGGGGCGTGGATCTTTATATGTACCCAAATTTACTTCTCTGAGTTCATCCACAGTGGTAGAGATACCCTCTTCAAATGCTGGAGGAGAATCTCTAGGATCTTCCTCTTCCTCTTCATCATGTGTTATTTCTTCTGTTTCTACTTGCAAAGTAGATGAAAAAACTAAATTCTCATGATCATAAGAGATGTCAAAATTTTCACATTTTGAAGAAGAAGCTTCCATTTCCGACCCTATTGATGATAAAGGGTATTCTTTGGGAAATAAAGAGGAGATGATGGATCGAGAATCGACATCATTATTCACCTCTGGTGTTTCTATAACATCTTCTAGCCTGATTAGTGAAGTATAGACTTGTTGGAATTCAGCAGATGAAATGAAAATGTCACCACTTATGCTTTCATCACTGCTTGGTAGGTTACCAATTTCTCCCATGTTGTATGGCTCGATCGCCGTAATTGACATTATGGATCTTTCCATAAGAGTATTTTGATTTGGGCCTATTTTGTCAATTTGACTGATAGGTAACACATAATCTGTACTCAAATGTGAAAATGGATTTATTGGAATTTTCTCCAAACCATATGGAGCATTAACTTTGGTAATTTCCTTCATTGTAGTTTTTTATCTTCCCTTCATGTGATAAAATTCCGCCTCAATGTATTGAGACTCACATGCCTTGAACGGGGCTTTATCACCATACAATGTTCCAACTTGACCATCGAAACAGTATTTGAGACATTGATGGTATGATGAAGGAATAGCTGCATGCTGATGTAGCCAGGGTCTTCCAAGAAAGATATTGAAAGCTGAGTCTTGATCAACAATCATGAAATCTTAATTGGATACAAGATCTCCAAACTGAGTTCTGAGTGTAACATCTCCCAGTGGTTCTTGTTCATTTTTATCATATCCTTGTAACATCATGGTAGAAGGAGATAAATCAGTTTCTGTGAGGCCCAATCGACGAAGTGTACGAATGGGCATGAGGATGACTCCTGAACCATTGTGAATGAAAGCTCTTCGAACATCTACACCATTGACTTTGCCAGATAAGTATAAAGGTTTTATGTGCCCGTGCACAACATCATCTTCATCTTTATCAGTAAAAGATATCACTGCATGGCATTCTGCAGGATTATTCTCTATGTGATAGATTTCAGCTGCAGTAATTTCAGCTTCAAACTCCGGAGGACTTGACAAAGCTTCGATGAGTGCTTCCCGAAGATCTTTTAACAGATTCAAAGCATCCAAAATTGATAACTTGGCTGGTACTTGGGCCAAGTGTTTCAATATATCATACTTTTGATCTAGAGGTCTGCGTTTCCCAATAGGAATATGCGGTTTAGAAGGTACCTTGGAAGCAGATGCATTGGAAGCTGATGCATCTTGTATTGAAGTTGGCAACATCCTTGGTTTTGGATGATTAGACTAATTAGATCCATTTACTTGCGGATATAAAGAAGATGGAACCTTTAATCGGTCTTCCAAAATAACTGTGCCAAAACTGAGTTGGCCATTGGCAGAAGAACTTGCTTGTTCTTTTTGAGCTCGCTGAAGGGCTCTACCATGAGTTTTTGCTGCATACACAGTGCTAGCAGGGGTAAAATTAGAGTAGTGGCTTCGGAAAGATCCACGTCTTCCCCTGTATCCTGAACCTCTAGAACTTCCTCGGATTACCTTATTTGATACAAGGAATTCAGGCTTGTCAAGACTGGAATATGGATCTGTTAATTGAATCATATTAACAGAACCAAAGATTAACTCTTCATCTGATAAAGACTGTGCCTGGTTTGCCTGTTTAGCCTGTGCCGTTTGGTGGGACGGTGCCCATGGCTTTGAAGTAGATGACATGAAATCTGCCAGAGTCAAAGACAATTTAGGCTTTGATACATACTCATCTTCTCCTGATTCCTCTTTCTTCTTTGAATTGCGATGGCCTTTTGAGGATTTATCTTTTGATGGCGGCTTTACTGTAGCTTTTGTAGGAGACATAATTGGCTTCTTCAATTGTGTTCGCAAAATGGAATGGGTCCGATTGATTGTCTTTCTGACCATCCAATCATCATATTTTTTCGCAGTTTTGCTTTTGACTTCCTGCCACTCGCCTCCTTCCTCTGGATCTGTAGTAGTAATACACGCTACATGAGCTGAAGAACCCTTCAATTTGACTTGTCCCAAGTCGACCATCTTTTTCAGGAGGTCTTTAAAGACAAAACACTCCTGGATGGGATGCCCCAACATTTTATGAAAGGGACAATAATTGGGACGGTCTTCATCTCCTTCCGTGTTTGGCCTCTTGGGCACTGGTAATTGAACCAAATTATTTTCCAGAGCTGAAATGAAGTAACCAGGAACTTTCTCACTTCGGAAAGAGTATGTTTTACTCTTCATATCCTCAAATTGTTTTTGTCGTTGATCTTTTTGATCATTTGGACGAAACAGCCTTTGTTGTTGGCGTTCAGGAGGTGGAGCTCTTCGAGAAGATGAAGGTTTTGAAGTAGAAATAGGTACGGGTGCTTGTTTAAGCATAACTGTAGCAGTTTCCACTTTACCCATTCTCCTTCCTGGAGCTGATGGAATTATACGAGATTTAACCTTAGCCTGTATAAGGAAATCTTCAATCTGTTGAGCGATTGAAGTAAGGTCTCGAAACCCTCCTGTGTATTTCACAGGGATCAATGGCGTGCGTAATTCGTCATGAAAATTTGCCACACAGATTGGCAACAATTCCTCATGAGGGAGTGCTAAACTCAGGGAATACGTTAATCCCTTCCAACGAGCAATGAAATCAGAGACTCTTTCATTCTCCCTTTTCTTGCAGTTTGTAAGATCGAAAACTGTCGTTTTTGGCAGAGTTGAGCTAAACTGAAGAAGGAATTTTTGACGAAGATCCTCCCATCCGAGGACTGACTGGGATTGCAAGCTTGTATACCAAACAAAATCTAGTCTTTGCAAGGTTCGCACGAAGCATCTGAGTTTCACTGCTTCTTGCTACTCTGGAGTTCCCATCATAGGATCACAACAAGACACGTAATGCGTCAAATGTTGTTCGGGGTCGCCTGATCCATTGAATGTAGGGAAAACAGGGTTTCCAAAACTGGATGGAGGAGAAATTGAATCTACCCATTCATGGTAAACTTTATTTTCAAGTTGAACTTGCACCCGTTTCCCTTCAATAGTTTCTATCCGAGCTGTTAATGACTCAATAGTAGTTATTAACTTTTGAGAAACATCAGGTTGAACTTGGTTTTGGGTAGGTGAAATGAATGGAGCTTGGACAGACATGGTGGTTGGTGCTGCAACTGATGGTAGTGCTGCCAACCGTTGTTGCGTTTGACCCGTAGGATTAGACCTCTGAGGGTGTACTGATAAAGGAGGATATTCCCGATCCATCTCAGTAGTTACAACAAATTCCTTCGGCTATTGGACTTAAGTATTCTTAATAAGAAGACTACTCTGAAGTAGTTCTGTATTCAACCTTCTTAATTCTTTCATTTCTTCCTCCTGTTGTGCAAACCTTTTCTCTAATGAGAGCGATAGATCTCCTTCAGAGGAAGGGTGAGAAGTAACCTGATTCTTTCCTTTCCCCTTATTGGATCTTTTTTGGAGTGGGGGAAGTGGGTTACTTGAAGGAATACCCAGATTTTGGGTAAGCCTTTGATTACGTGTGCGTACACATTCTTCATTTAGGTCTATGTGGGCAATTTCTTGAGCAGGAACCTCTTCGTCTGATCCCTCTGATTGAGCCTCATCTGGTGAATCAGCAGCAACGACATTGATGACATTAATGGATGCATATTGCATGGAATCCTTTCTATCAGCATTTCTATGATGTTGCCTTCTTCTATGTCCATGATGAGACATGGCATTCCGTTGACTTGATCCCTCAGGAACTTCTTGGAGAACCGTCACTTGGAGAGAATCTCCTGATAGCTTGGCTCTTCGTTCCTCTTGAGGCTTATTCCCTAATCGAGAAAATACTGATTTTCTCTGAGGGAGGGATTGAGGATTTGAAAAAGTCCCCAGTCCGGTGGACTGGGGATGTTCTTGCTGCTTCCGCTCAACTCCTCGAATCCCATTTGTTGATTCTGAGGGTTGGGTTAGAGAAGTCCCCAGTCTGACAAGATGGGGTGTCTCTTGACATGCTATGTCTGAGATCTTCTTAAAATCTCTCTTGATCTTGCGAATCTTAGTTCTGAAATTAGCTGGATGCATTAACCTGTATCCACTTTTATCACCAGGTTCAACAGACTGTTAGATGATTTCCGAAACTTCTGTCATTTGATGACGTGTTTGCTCCAGACGAGAGGCTTGTGCAATATTCTCGTCTACTTGATGTAGGATCAATTCAACAACTTGTTCTCTATATACTTGATTTTGAGAGGAACTAGTTGAAGCCTGTTCTTGAGCAAGCTTTTGATTATGAACAAATCCCATTGAATGTGGCCGACCATTGGCAATAACATTGCATGAGACCATTTTCGGCGGGCTTTGCTAACTGGAAAGCACTGTGAAATGTAGTGCTCCGTGAACACCCCATCCTCTGATATGAACATCAAATGGAGCATTGGCAATTAACTGATGCAATTTTCTTAGTGCTCCAAAGCATGAATGTTGAAGAGTTCTTTGTTTCTTTTAAGCGTTCGGATACCGAGAGACTGATAGAGATGCCAAATCAATCTGGCGTTGTAACCCTTCTATTATCTTAATATGATTTTCATAATCACCGTAAGATAATACTTTATTCTTCAATTGACAAAGAGTCTTCCATATGTTGAGACGAATATCGTGGATTCCATCATCCGTCAACATCATTGGAATGTCGTACTGGGAGTCAGCCAAAGGCCAAAACATGACTGGTACTTCACCTTTTGCCAGTTTTTTCCTCATGTTCAGCATTTCCTCTTTATCATTAAATGAAGATTCTTCTACCTGTTTGGACCAGAGTTGGTGTTTCCTTGTTGCTTCATCGGATTCAACAAGATTGGTAGAGATATCACTATTCATGCTGGAAGATGAATGACCCAGGGATGGTTCGGAGAATAACCTGAACCCCAGGCTCTCTTCTGATGGAGAAAGAGTTTCACCTGCTGATAGTAAAGCATCAGACATGACAGGTTTTACATTTGCAAGTTCCTCGAGATAGGAGGGCTTCCTCATCACTACATTGCCTTCTGAAGAATTTTCGAGACAACGTGAATTACTACTGCGGAGGGGACTTTCACAGCGAAGTTCATCATCATGAGGAGGACCGTCATGATGGGTTACAGCAAAAGATGAAATCTCTTGCTCCTTGGTCTTCTGACCACACAGAGGGTTCATGTGTCTCTCATCTGAAGAAGAAACTTCAAGATTGACCGAACTTTCATGAAGCAAGCCTTCATGAGGAAGTGTCTGTTGAAGACCTTCAAAATTAATGTTCCCGTTATTGATAACTGAGGGAGTAGAATCTTGAATTCCGACAGATAAATATCTGAGGGCTTCAAGAACTCCAGCATCGAGCAAGGCCTTCTTGCAGATTGGCCTTTGATCTCCTGACTGTGCTGGGCGGATCTTTTTCTTAGATGCCTTCTTACTCACTTTAGAAACCACTTGTTGACGAATGTGGTTACTCTGAGCAGGTGTATGTGCCTGATCAGGAAAGATGGTCAGGTTAGGCTGACGATCTCCACTCAAATCAGGTGTATGTGCCTGACTTGGTTGTCCGTTTGATATGGGGGAGTATTCCCCTAACCCTCTTGGACTGGAACAGATGTGTGTGTCTATTCCGGAGTGAATTGTTGATGTGTCACTCCACTGTTAGGGATAGATTTATGTGTCTGTCCCTGAGATGATGCTGAAGCTGTAATGATATCCTGGGAAGCATCCAGAATATGATCAGGAATTTGCTTATGCTCTTTCACCATTGAAAAAATATGTTTGGTGACTTCAGCCACCGGAACGGGGATATACGTCCATTTCGGGCTTGGAGTAGGTGTATGTGCCTGCTCCTATCCTCCTTTTCCTGTCAGTGAATCTTGACAGTACTCAAGTGTGGAGGTAGAGAGTTGAGTTTGCCTCCTGTTTGTCGTCGGGGCTTTCCGACTGACTTCTCTGTGCGCTACCGAACGAAACTGTTGGTAGGATTGATTAGTATTAGCAGGTGTATGTGCCTGCTGGTTACACTTCGCCAAACGCGGTTGACGAGATCCATCATATGTAGTCAGACGAGCCTACTGACTAACTGGTGATGTATAAGCAGGTGCATGTTCCTGCCTATGGTACTCCGCCGGAATTGCCTGGCGGGATTGGCTTGATGCTTCCAGACGAGTCTGCTGGAAAGAGGAATTAAAACGGACAGGTGTGTGTGCCTGTTCGTTATTTTCGACCAAGTTAGGTTGGTGGACTTCTCCGGAGATGGCAGGGATGACAACCTATACATTGTTAACCGGATTCCGTCTCTGGCGGTTCATCTTGCATGCTCGAGTTCGAGGAACCTGAGCTGAATTCCTGGAGTCGGTACCCACATCATGTTGAGGGCGCACTACCGCATGAGTCTGGCGGCGATTGTTGATGGGAGCCCTTGAGAAGGACTCCTGTCTTTTTGAATTAAGGTCCTGCGGGACCTGCTCATTCACTTCCTCAGAGTAAGGGAGTGAATGGAAATTACGTTCCGGGGATAACGACCCGAAACGGTTGGAGACGGTAGTCAGCACCGCCTGCTTCTTGATCGCTGGCCGCTGTTGTCCGGACGACCAGGTGGAGTTGTTAACTTGGAGGGCTTGACGAGCGGGCTCCAACTTTGGGATAGTACCGTTGCGATGGTATTCCTTAACCAGTGCATTAGAAACCCGGCGTTGAAGATGCTGAGTTGGTGATGTCATCCTCAGAGCGGACGATGTTCCAGCTGGAGTAGTAACATTGGTTTTCACAGCAGAAGACCCCACAGTAGAGGTGTTCACAGCAGCAGTATTCACAGGGGTGAATTTAAGGAAAGCCATTTTGCAGAAGATCGTGAGAAAAGAGTGCTTGTTCCATATAACAGACATAATCAAGATGAATCCGGCCACTGCATCTTTTGGATGAGCATATGTCAATGATTGCTTTTTTGGCCCAAGGGGCCTAAAAAATAAGAAGAATATCACTTTAATTTGGTTAAGGATTCACGTCGGGTTCACCAATTTTGTTTCCTCACGGATTTCGTGGATGACCTCCTGGACGGGAGATTCAAACGTTCCGATCGGTTTCTAGCGGGTTTGTTCGTAGAACCGGAAACATCCAATGATTCCACATCCGTTTGGACCTACTTTCCAAAGGCAGGTGCTCATTAGCTTGTGAACTGATGAGGCTTAGGAATTTGAATTGGTCGAGAGGATGGGAGGTCAGACTCATCACACCTTTTTGAGGGGAATTATTGTCTACTCCGGGACTCTCTTTATAGATTTAAGTTATGTTCGTGAATCCTTATTACATTACCAAGTATAAAATGCGCTTTCCTTTAACAATAAATGATTAAATATGCAAGAAATTTAGATAATCTTTTATATGTATTTGAGGTTCTTCATCAATAGAGAATCATCTATATCAGTTTAGAGATTCTTGGTCAATGGTATCTTTCAAAACATTTATATAAAAGTCTCTTGGTCATTATGATGACCAGGCTGGTTTTAAAGCCACTCAGTGGGGCACTTGAAGTTTATCGTCATTCAGAAGAAAAGGGATTATTTCAATGTTGGGATCGAACCCATAAATGGGCTACCTACGTATCCTTTGTTTTGGAAAATGAATCAGAACCCACGTAGTTTGAGTGATGGAGTATGATGTTTATGATTGATGGCTCAAAGAAGAATGTCATAATTACTTTTACACTCTAAGCTCACGTGAGTCATGCTCTGTGTGAGAAACAAGAGGTATTGGTAAAAAATTAGACAATTGTTCCATGAAGGATGCAATCATAAGAAATTGTTTTGGGCATATGTATGTATGAATTCCCAGATAGATGAAGGTTTAGGATTCACTTTTAGGGAGAAAATCCATGAACACGGTCCATAATGTTATATGTGTTTCATGGATATTTGAATACTCTAATCTTGGGGCTTACTCCTAAGGAGGATGCCCAAGTTTGGAGGGGACTTATTATTGGGTTTTACTCCTGAAAAGGAAACCCAAATCAAGGGTAAATTAGGACTGGTTAAAATAAATTTAAGGGGGCTTGGGGTTTACTCCTAAAAAGGAAACCCAAGATTATGACTGGGACTTACTCCTAAAAAGGAGACCCAGGTTAGGGGACTTGGGGCTTACTCCTGAAAAGGAATCCCATGATTATGACTGAGTCTTATTCCTGAAAAGGAGACCCAGGTTAGGGATTAAGGTTTGGGGCTTACTCCTGAGGAGGATGCCCAAGTTTGGGAACTTTAAGAATTTGGGGCTTACTCCTAATGAAGGATGCCCAGATTTGAAATTGGGGCTTACTCCTGAGGAGGATGCCCAAGTTAAGGATTCTCTCATATTAAAGGATGAGGTTGAATGAATGAACTCTCTATATTTAGTGACATAAGGATATTTAAATCACTAGGTTTTGAGAGATATTCCACAGAATTTCTTTCAGATAAGGAAGTCAGATTAAGAAATCATGCCATAAATGGCATTGAAGAGTATCTTGAAGACTGAATCTTGAAAAGGAAAGGAGAAATGGCCTAAGAGGGGTAAAATGGGCAAGATGGGCACCCAAAAAGATAGGGGCACTCAAGTCTTGAATGGCGTGCAAGTCTTCCGTGGGAGCGCAAGTATTGGTCGCGCAGGTATACATACGCGACACATGGTGTACTTGCGCGATTTTCAACCAGCATTGAAATACTTGAGCGACTCTTTTTTAAACCCTTTAGAATTCTCTTGAGGTTCTTCCAGAAAAGGGACGCGCAAGTTATTTTGAAGGAATAAAAGCGGCGTGCAAGTGTTGATGAGTTTCAACACTTAGGCTTTCCTTCTTCTCTTTAGATCTTCCGTTCTAGGTAAGAAATTACCTTAGAAGTGTTCCGAAAGCTTTGAGAATAGACTTGGGGGTCGGGAGCTTCAATATGAGTTTCTGAAGAAAAAAAAATCCTCCCGAATGGGGGGCCCACATGGTCTATTTATAGGAAAAAGAAGACCACAGGCGGTTACCGGGCGGTTACCACTTAGGTCGCGCAAGTCACTTGCGCGACCAATAGCGTCTCGTAGGTGTACCTGCGCGGCAGTGGTATAACTTGCTCGGTGGAGTTGCTGTTGATCCTTTGATCATGCCTTTGTCGGTTTTTGATGTTTTCTTCAAAGGATGAATCACTTTCAGCTCAGATATTCCCTCTTCCGATCTTTAGATTCTGTGACGAAAGGAGCATCAACATACACATAGGATATCCTGGGATAATATGAACAAATGGATGAGCTAAAATCCTAGTAAGGGAATAATCATATGAATAAAGCTTAGAGCATGAGTTAGATAGCGTAACATAATGATAAAAAGGTATAGAACATTATTAAATATAAGGAATCATAACATGGGATCATATAAACATGGATTCATGGTAATGTGTTTAAAACATAAAACAAAAATCTATCACGAGTCAAGGATCATTGCACATAGAGGATCATGAGTCAAGGCTAATGACCAAGACCATTGCACATGGATCATTATTCAAGGCTAACCACTATGAAAATTTCCTATAACGTCTCATTATACTAAACATTAACCAATACATTGGAAAAATATCTGGATACATCCATAAAGTAAATTTTCCTGATTATTTTTTCCATATAGATAATCATACATAATCAGTCAAACATAAACATAAGGTTTACCCATAGTAACAATTGGGTATCATAATCATGCCAATATGCATAACATAAGGGTGTATCATAATGGTGTAAATGGAAGAAAGGATTTAAATCATGAATTAAAATTTATCAGGGATAATATGCATATAAAATGATATTTTATGTAAAAATCAATTGAATACATATAAAAATGGTTTTTATGAAAATTTAGAAATAAAACATTTTATTGCGTTTTACGAAAAATATTAAAAAGAATGTTAAGAAGAAAATGGAATAATATTTTATATAAAACCATAATTAATCATAAAAATTTTTCATAATAAAATTAGTGATTTTTTAAAAATATTGGTTACTCAAAATATATTAGAGAGTTCACTTGAAATTGGGTAAGAATTTGGGAAGTTCACTTAAATCAGGCTTGCCTATTTGGAAGAATTGAGTAGGGAACCCTTTTAAAACATGTGTATCCCAAAAAAATAAAGATGAATTGATATTGATAAATTATTTTGTAACATATAAAGAGAATTTAAAATATTTACATAAAAAAGATAATTTCAATTGGGTAAAAAAAATTAATGAGTAACCTAGAGGAATAATGGAGGTTCAGGTAGAATCCCTTACCGTAAGTTAGAAGGTGTTCTTCCCTTGATCCCAATTCAATAGATAATCAAATTCGATTCATTAATTTATAATTATAGAATAATTTTTACATGTATTTATTTAATTATTACTTTATTAAGTTCATTTATGGAATTTTTAGTTGGATAATAGATTCAATTTCATCATTCGAGTGTGTTGATGTCCTTGGTTTTCAGGATCGGTTTACTTGTATATGTGTATGGAAAATCATATTGAATGGGGATAGTTGTCTAAAACATATATTATATGTTATTAGTGAACTAACATAATATTAAAATACCGTTTTTTCATAAGTGAGGATGATTCACAAGATAAATCATTAATCATAATTGTTTAGATTAATTTAGCATTTGTTGATCATAATGAACTCATTTTGTTTGAAAAATTAACATCATGTGTATAAAATGATTCTAGAATATTATATAAGACAAAATACATATATAATAATCTGTTTCAACCATAAAAATTGTTTCATTACCACCCTTGAATATGGAATTTAATGATTAAAGCACATCATCCATGAAGGTGGTAAATCAGAACCTCATAGATGATGTTTTCATTATTACAGTAAATGAGAGAGAAGAAAGTAATTGATGAATAATTATTACATATACATGATAAAGTTCTAGTATATGTAATATATATTATTTTTCATGCCATTTGGATGATGGGAGTTGAGGAGAGAAAAATAAAATAAACGAACTTGAAAAATAATTGAAAGAAAATAGAAGAGGGTTTTACCTCTTGATTCCTTCTTCTTAAGAACCTACTAAAGGGATTGATTTTGGTACTTTGTTAAAACAAAAATCTCCTATATGTTTGGTAGAGGTTTGGGATGATTTATGTGAAGAATTTGGACAAGTCACAAGGCTTTAAAGGTGTAAGGATAAAAGGTAGTGAGGGGTAGTATTTATAGTGGTGGAGAGGGGTGTTTTTTCCTTATTTTACTCAATATTTTATAAATTTTTTTCAGGAGAAGAAATAGTATTGTTTATTGAGACTTAATAAAGTAATTAGATCATTTGATTTCACACCAATTTTTCTTACATCATACATGCCTCAATGAGTAGTGTATTTAACTTATAATGTATATATACTATAAATTACTACATTTTACTATTCAAAAAAAAATTCATGTATTTCAGAAATTTACCAAAAAAAATAAACCTAACCATTCTTATATTTATAGAATTTAAAAAACTAATTAAACTTCATGAAAATAATTTTTGGAATATGAGAAATTTAATTTTTAATGTAAATAATAATTTACTCAAAAATACAAAATTTAGAATCATAACTAATTTTATATCACATTGAAAAATTAACTAAGGTCTCAAAAAATTATCTTATAATCATAAGAAATCAAAATATTTTTTTATGAATAGTTTTTATGAATATAAATTTTCTTTTACATTATTAAATTAGTCATAAAATTTAATTACATATTTAGGACATACAACAATACCAACACTTAATTAATAATTTTTAAAATATTTATCTAATTATACTATGATATAATTTTATCATATTTTTAGTTATAATATGGGTAAATTTTATTCATAATTTAAATGTGAGGTTACTATTAAATTTGTAAATTTTCTATTCATAAGGGTCACATTACTATTTCAAATGTCATGTTACTATTTTCACCAGTATAGGTTCCTTAAATTCTATAAATTCTACTCATTCCATTTATTCATCATTTATAAATCTTGTATTGTATTCTCAATGTGACACTATGTGATTATACTATATGTCCTATTTATAAGAATGGAATTCCCATTGAATGAATTCGGGGTCGTTACATTTGGTGGATAGGTGGCTTGATAGTGGGAGAGGATTATCGGCCTATAGGGGGAATCCATGGCAAAGGAGGGTCGGCATGTCGGGGGACTCGATAGCAGGTGATGGGGGGTGCTTGATAACTGGAGGTGGGGTGGTGCAGTGCAGTGTGAAGGTGAGAGAGTGGTGCTCGATGAGCATTGCCATGGATCGGGCGATATACAGTGTTGAATTTTATCAATGCTAAATAAAAATTGGTGATAAAGGGGTAACCTTTTTCAGTCCTCTGTAAAAGTGATGATAAATCTTACTTTTATCAATGTTGATAAAAGTGTACACTTTGTTAGGGAATTTTATTGTGCTTATAAAGGTGTCTCTTTATCAGTGTTTTTCCCGGAACTAATAAAATACAGTGTTTTTTAAAAAAATAAGTAAAAAAATATTATCTATGTATATAATATTAAAATATTTATATTAAAAAGTAAAATTTTTATTATATACATTAACTAAAAATTCATATAATTTATATAAATATGTTATATTATTATATATTTTAATAATTTAAAGAATTATATAATATAAATAAATATGTCCAATTAACATCTGATATTAATTTGAATTTATATATTTATATCAATATCTATGTGTGTATATGTTTATGCATTATGTTGTGTGTGTATGTGTTTTGTGTTTGTGTTTATAAATTTGTTGTACATGTACAGATGTTTGTATGTATACGTATGCATGAAAATATTTATGTGTAGATGTGTATGTGGGATGTAAATATATGTTCATGTATAAAACATGTGTACATGTGTATGAATGACGTGTACAATTCATTTTTAATATTATTTCACACTTGATGTATATTTTTTCATTTTTGATTTAATATTTTTCTAATTCATTATATTTTTGAAATTTGTACATATTTATTTACTAAGTATTGTTTATAATATGTTCTTAATTTATATAATTAATATATACACGATCTTATTTATTAAGTTGTAATATTTTAAAAATGTTTGAAATTTATATAATTAGGTTATTTAAATGAAAATTTTAAAATTTTCCTCATTTCTTGGCCTTCGATCAGTTAGGCCTTTAGGCCATTTCATATTGGTCCTTTGGTCGTCTAGTCCTTTGGGATATGTTTGGGTTTTTCTAAACCCAGTTTAAAAGAGTATTTCTTTTTTTTAATAAAAGTGGGTTGACCCAAACCTGTTGAAAAAATTTAGTTATTATTATATGAATAAATTTTCTAAATAGTTTTTTTCTATTAAATTTAATAAATACCTTTTTATTATTATTTTATTTAGTACATTTTATTCATTTTTTATATTTATAAAATTTTATATTTTTTGTAACTTAATCATTTTCAAAAATTTATTTGTACATATGTTTTTTTATGTGTAATATTTTTAATGTATGTAATTTATATAAAAAATATTTATTCATTTTTATTTAGTTTTAACAATCAAAATATATTTGGAATTAATATAATTAATCTAATTTAATGATTTTTTAAATAGTTAATAATTTAAATAGCTGATGTTTTTGTAATTTATTAAATTTTAGTAATTAATCTTTAATATTATTTCATTTACCATTATTTTTTCTATTTTTGATATTTATCAATTTTTATATTTTGTAATTTATCTTTTTTTTAATGTATACATATTTATTAAATATATTTTAATATTTTTCAATAGGTTTATAATTTATGTGATTATTATTAATTCACTTTTATTTATCCTGTTTTAATATTTTTAATATTTTTAAAATTTATATAACTGATTACTATAAATGCATTTTGATTTTAATATTTTTATAGTCAATATATGTCAATTCTAATAATTTTGATATCTATGCAATTAATAATATAAATTTATTCATTTTTTTTCATTTTCATGTGTCTATAATTCATGCAGTTAATGTCATGAATTCAATTTTTAAATAATTTTGAAATTTATTCAATTTTATTTACTTAATGTTATAATTATTTCATTTAATTTTATTTATTCATTTTTAATATTTATTAATTTCTAATATTTTTTAGACTTATTCATTTTTTAATATTTATTTATACATAATTATATACTATGGTATAATATTTTGATTACGTTTCTTGTTTATATGATTAATATTTTTTCAATTATATTTATTAAGCTGTAATATTTATGAAATGTTGGAAATTTATATTATATATTTATTTAAAGTAATTTTCAAATATTTTCTTCATTTTTAATGTGTTTACGATTAATTTAGTTAATCTTTTAAAATATGAATAATTATTTACTATGTTTTAATACACATAGCTTGTCATTAATTTATATGATTAAAATTCATTCAATTAAATTTATTAATTTGTAATATTTTTTAAAATGTTAAAAATTTATGTAATTATTATATTTAAATGTTTTTTATTATCTTCTTCATTTTTTGTATGAGTTTTCAATTCATGGTACTAATCCTAGGAATTCATTATTTTAAACAGTTTTTTATTAATTAAATATTATTTATTTATTTTTAGAATTATTTTCGTTAATATTATATATTCTTTTTTAATATATATTAATTTTTATATTTATTTGAAATTTAATCATTTCTTAATATTTATTTGTATATATTCATTTAGTATGTTTTAAATTTTATATCTGTGTTTATCTTCATTTTAATATATATAAATCTAAAATTTTATAATTTGTATATTTAATAAAACTTATCCAATTTTTTAATATTTTTGAAGTATTTTCAATTTTAATTACTCAATTTTAATCATTTTTATCATTCATACATTTAATATTATATATTCATTAATAGTATTAACTATTTTTTACTTTTATTATAATTTATTCATTTTTAATATATATTGGTTTTATATTTTTTTATTTTATTTTAAACAATTTTTATCACCGCAGATAAAACCCTGCCCAATTTTATAAATTAATCCTAACAGAGCCCACTTGTTCAGGTCGTTCAATCTCTCAGAGAAGTCATCCTTTGATGTTGCACCCCATTAAACTTCTTAGACAAATCAAACCTCTCATAACCTAATATATTTGAATATTTCTACTTCTCTTTAGTTGACATCACCTATTCTCCCCATTATCAGTGTTTAATAAATTCATCTAGGTTTTTCTCAGCCTCACTATTTTAATTTGACTTCATTCTATCAATTCTTTTTTTGGATATTGTTTTTCTATTTACTAGAATTTGATATCATCGAATTAATCATACATGAGATCATATTTTGAAAATTTCTCACTCCAATTGAAAGGATCTCCCAACTGACTGACGTTTTGGAAGATATATAGAAGCCTTCATCAATAAAAGAACCATGTGTGCACTAAAAAAACTCTTCTCACTTATCGTGTAAGGTGGTAATTTCAAATTATAAGTATGCATGGTTTTTTTGTAGTGCACATATGTTAATCTGCTCTAAGTTCCAGGTATCCTTCCTACTCCCAAGGATTAAAAACAAAAAATTATTTCCATTTGATTCCATTACCATGAAAGAAGATTCACAATCCGTTTATTATCTTCATTGTTGTGAATATCTATGATAGACATTTTTTTAACACAAACCACTAACCTCGTGTTATGTTACTAAGTAATTATTGTAATAATCTTACAAAACGTGAGTGTACATAATAGAAAGTTTCATATTATTAATAAGTAGACTTTATGTTTTCACTAAAAGTGGACTTAGAAGGGATTTTTATACAAATAATTCATTGGAAAAGTCATATTCCTACATTAAATATTTCTAATCAAAAATAAAATAACAAAAGTAGCAGATTGATGGATTAAAATATGAGGTTGAAATACTATAAACATGAAAATCTAAAAAACCATATGAATTTAGAAAACATTTTCTATGTAACTAAGTTCTAGGGGATTAAGTGACTATGACAAGAAAAAATTTTCATTATCAAATTAGTCACTCGACTCCACTTATGAAATATATGAAATTTATTAAATTTAAAATATTATTTAATGAAAATGTTAAAGTAAAAAAATTAATGGATCCTCATGGATACATTAAAAACAATTTGGAAAGAAAACATTATATATTGGAAAAATTCTTGTTCTGTTTTTTATGAATCCTATCATAAGATAGAATTTTTGTTAAGGATGAAATTGTTACACTGGGGATGAATATTGGGCTATATAATTCCAACAAGGTGATTGTATACAAAATGTTTCTAGTTCAAAAATGAATCAAAATTTTTTATTATGGAATCATTGTTTACTTGATCAGTATATATTCCATTGAAAATAAAAAAAATGAAAATCGGATAAATTATATTTTTTCAAATATTAACTTCATTCATCAATATTATTATTGTATCATAAGATATGATTGAGAATCTATACATTTCTCTTTGAGGTGGCTAAAGATTTTACCCATGAAATTAAAAACTATTATTCATAAACAAATAAACTTGAGGTTCTAATGAATAATCTATAATTGAATAATTATTTTTCTATTATAAATGAATATCATATCTTATATTATAATATATAATTTGAAGTGATGGTTAATAATCCCATAAGATATAATTTTTTTAAAAGGATAAATACTAAAGATTATAATCTGTTAAATATTCTCTAAAAGAATGTAATGGGGAAGGAACAATGATCCTTGATAGTTTTATATTATATTTTTTATGAGAAAAAATTATTTAAACATAAAGAAAAAGTAGGATATAGTTTTCTTTTCAATAATAAATTCGTGAGGAAAACATTCATGATATTTTTTCAGTTGTATCATTTTTTTCAACCTATATTGAGCTTGATTTTTTCCTCGATCCCCAATAATAAATTGCATTGTTCTTTTTTGAGGATTCATCTTATCCATGTGAATGGTTTAAATTTGAAGCATTCATAAAACCCAAATTAGATTATTCTTCAGTTGTTTGAGTAGCTTGAGAACCCCAACCTAATACTTTCTGCTCATTCGATTTTAAATCAAGAGTCTCTTAAAATGTTGGGTTCTCAAGACCATGTGATTAAGCCCTATCAACATGTTCTTCATATGAAAAAATTTCAAATTCAGGTCATAAGAATCGCGTCACTGAAAGACCACCAATACCACCATATACCAAGTAAATAAATGAATAAAAATTCTCCCTCTCCTATTAGTCTACTCCCACAAAAAATTGATATAGAAACCATCCTTGATATCTATTTTTTTTCAAATAGATGAAAATTTAACTATATTATTTGTAACATTATATATATCACACATTCCTTTCCTTCAATTATTTCCACCACTAAAAAATAATTTCAATACTTATAATCAATATCTTATTTTCTTAGAATAATAGATACATGTGTCTTAAATGATTCTTTAATATTAGAATTTTATGGGTTCTAAGTGCATAATTTTTGTGTATTTATTTATTTTATTAAATATTAAAATTACTAAATGAAATATTATGGATATGAATCAGATATGTATGGATTTAAATTGTGTGACACAAGAGTATGATGATCGGAGGAAAGATTTCATCATGTTTGAAAAAGATCATTCACCTGACCCTTGCCAAATCATTTATCTTTGTTTACACTATTTTTAATCATTAATAATTACTTTAGAGGAGTTAGAATAAAAATTAATTTATCATGGAATTGATTAAAGTTATAAAAGTTGGAATAATCATGGGAAAAAATTAATATATCTAGTGAATAGTATAATACAACATTTTATGGGTCATCTGATATGATTACAAGTGTGAATAATGATGAAGACTGTATCAAATATATGATTACATATGTGAATTATGATGAAGATTATATTGAGGAAATGAAAATAAATGTTGAATATGAACTTCATGATGATCAAAAATAGTTTCCATTTTTAAATATTTATGAAAATATGACATTATATACTAGTTATACTAATAATACATCATTGTCGGACATACTAAATCTATATAATATAAATGTTGGAAATGCATAGAGTAACCCCAGCTTTACTGAAATAATTTTTCTATGAAATGATATGTTCCTAGAAGATAATTATCTTCCTTTATAAACATATAATTCTAAATGAATGCTATATTCAATGGGTATGATCTCTAAAAAATAAATTCCTTCCCAAATGAATGTATTATATTTCACAAGGACCATAAATCACTTAAAATTCCCCAAAGCATGGTGTGTCTCGATAAAGGAAAGATGAATCAGGTTATATGAATGTTTTATGGTATCTTCCAATAATTATTAGGTTTAATTGACTATATGGACCTAATGATACTTTTAGGAAATTAAAATGAAACTAAATACAAGAAATAAATATTGAAAACTTCATCACTCGATAGCCTCTCCTCATTGATAACAAAATTGATCATGAGGATCATGGATTTGAAGACAAGGTGAGAAACCATTGTTATGTTATCTCAATAGATAGAGTGAATCCTTTTTCTCTTCAAATCAGAATTCATAATATATATATTTTTATGTTGGTAAAATATAATATTCTATTGTGGTTATTCATGAAAAGAAAATACATTATTTTTTCTCTACTCATAGCAGGACCAAAACAACTGTGTCATGATATACATGTTTACTTGTCTATATTGAACAATGATTTGAAATTATTATTTTCTTTAGGTGTTAGTTTTTATAACTCTTACATAAATGATAATCTACTACTATGAATCATGTTTTATAGGATGATAAATGAATTTCATGCTAATTAAATAATTTTAGAATATGGATTAAAAAGAACCCTTGTGTGTCCTATTTGTGAAATATATACACACTCAATTAGGTTAAAATATTCGTTGAAGACCATATTTCTAGTAAATAACATATTTCTACCCTAGATAAATAAATATCGATCAAGGATAACACCATTCGTTGGGAGTTCAGATGAAATTTAAACGTTATCACCTATAAAAGGTGATAAACTATATTAGAAGGTAAAACATATGTACTCCACTTTTGGTAAACCTTATATGAAAAACCGTAACAACACTAATTCCAAAAAGATAACAGTTCTTTTGAATTATCATACAAGTATTTTTAATACATTATACATTTTCTTGTTGTCATGAATGTGGAAAATAAATGTAAGTGATAGTTTCATTGGCATGTTACTAAATGCACTAAAAAATGGAAAAAATTAATGCTTGGATGGGCATGATTGACATGGAAATACAAGAAGATTTGGTGCCCGAGAAAGGTGAAAATTAATTTTCTTCCTCAAGTTGTTTACACTCTTTCCAGGAAAGAGATATATAAAGTTTATAAATTTCTTGAGTTATGTACATTTTCGAGAGTAGAATTCATAAAATATCAAGAATATTATGTAAATGAAATAGTTAAAGATAACGATTATGAAGTTACATAACATTCATTTTTTTAAGTAATATCTAATGCATAATGCATTACATTGTACTTTTATTGAGAATGTATGTCATAAATTAACCAAGAAAATTTTATCATTAAATGATATATGAAAAAATGTTATACACCTATGAAACATTCAATTCTGTAAAATGAAATTTCTATCATATTATGTGGATTGGAGATATTCTTCCCACAATCATTATTTGATATAATGATTCACTTGATGGTTCACCTGATTATAGAGATTTGACTATGTGGTCATGTATATTATTGATTGATGTACCTCATTGAATGATATATGAATATTTTGTAAGGGTATTTAAAATATTGAATTCAATCAAAAGGTTGTATTATAGATTGATGTGTTATGGAAGAATCAATTGATTTTTGTACCAAATACATTTCTATGTGGAAATAATTGTTCTACCAAAATCTCATCACACTAAGAATCTTGTGGGTGAGCGAATTTCTGTTATATATTTCATTGTAATTAATATTATAGAATGAGATCAGGATCACATTTATGTTTTTTAAAATGGTTTAGAGGTTACGCCATATATTGAGACCCATAAAGTCGTTAATATTCATTTGAATCCATTAAGGGATAAATATGGATATCAAATTCACAAAATAAACAATTCATGGAATGTTTATAGACCATATTTTTAATGATTCAAATTGAAATCTGAATATAATTTTTGAAAAGAAAATTGATGGCTATTATAACACACAATGATTTTCAAAGAGGAAAATCATGTTTAATAGTATATATGAAATGAAACAACATTATTATAAGAGAATTTAACACCCTTATAATTTATGATATATTTATTTTTAAATAAATTCAATCTCTTTGATATCTATTAATGCATTCAACACTAGGTTTAAACGAAGCACGATACTCTATTAAAATATTATTATTAAAATAATACCATTATAAAAAAACTTGTAAGTTAGTGAGTATGAATATTACTAAGTAAATTATGAAAATTATATGGATTAAGAATTTATAAATTAAATTAAAATTTTATCTAATTATTAGAAATAAAATAAAAATCATTTTAAATAAAAATAATTTTTCTTAAAAACTACATTTTTCAAAGAGGTGGTATAATTGCGTTTTGAGCACATACTTTAGAATTAGGATTTACGAATTTAAAAAAAAACAAGGTAAACTTAATTTTTGAAATCTACCTATCAATATTATATTTGGTTGAATTTTTGATAATTTTCTGAAAATATTAATTTTTTGAAGAATAGTGAAAAATACTAAATTTTAATACAAAAGTACCATTTTGGTTAAATTATTTATAAATATTAATTGTATTTTAATTTTTTTTAAAGTAAAATTAATTTAATCATATTTTTATTAATTAAACTTAGGTAATTATATTCATTTTCATATAGAATTTTGATATAAATACTTTATAATCTTTTGAACATTTTCTCTCTGAAAACCATCTTTCTTATCAAATTTATGAGATTAAATATAAATTAATTTTTTTCACTTATGTGAATTGAATAAAAAAAAACAGATTCAATATTTGGAATCATAATAATTATTTTATTTAATAAGCTCAAATTAATTTTTACTATAATGATTAGTAAAAATAGTAAAAATTATTTACCCCAATTAACATAAAACCCCTATTTTCTAGGGATTAAACTAAGAAAATACAGGTTAAAAATTACCCTAAATTTTCCAAAATCCATTGTATGGACATATTTAGACTATACAATATACAATACTATATAATACTATATTTGTTACCCTTTTTTCATGAGAAAAATATTGGTACACCTTTTTCTTTTCAAAAATTAAAAGTGTGTCACTGGCCTCACTTATGAATGGTCACCAGCTCTCCAATCTTATTCACATCTTAAAAAACTTTTTTAGAGAATATCTACCCAAATCACCTCAAAAATATTATAACTTGATCCTAGAATTATTTTTTGTTCATAAATCAATTCTAGAAATACTTTAGGTATAGTCTTAAAGAGGTGGTCTAAGAAGAGGTAAAATTCATAACTATGTGTTTTTATTTTATTTCATTATAAATCTACTTAAAATATTATTAATTTTTTGTTATATAATAAAACAAATATATAAAATATATTCATATGTTACTATTTTATGTTAATGACCTATATCCGTCTCCTATTCCATCAAATGGGAAACAATAACATCGCTTGTGTGTATAGAAGACTACCTCCTCGTGAACTGATGTTACACATTTCCCATCAAAACCTATCACGGTTGGTTATGATGATGGATATAATATATATATATATATATATGAAATTTATAACATATCTATACCACATGATTCATAATTTCAAATATACATCTTTTCTTTTCATTTCATAGGGGATGTGATAGTGTCCCTCGTGTCTATGATGAACAACAACATCATGAAGTGATGTGACTCATCATTCACTAATGATTTACATGGAAGGTAATAAGGATAAATTTAATGAATATATGTGGCATACATGACCAAATAATTATATTAATTACCTATTTATCATTATTAAAAGATTATATATCATTTTCATTATTCCCTTGTCACTCATTAATCTATGATAACATCGTTCGTGTACGTGTAGACTCCCACCATCATAAAGATATGTGATTATCTTATCATCACCACACCACATGGATAATATATATAAGTTAATTTAAATAAATAATAATTTATTTAGGATATTATAATAATTATTTAAAGACAAAATATTACTTACCTACTATCCATAATGATCGTTGAAAAATGGAAATATTACTCATGCGTACATACAGTCTATTGTCTCCATAATCATAATAAAACCATATTTCTTGATTGGAATTAAAATTATATTTGATGTATAAATATTATAATTATTTAATTATTAATATTTATTTTATGTTTAATTAAGGACCTCTTAGACCAATTTTCACCCTATTGATGTCATTTTTGACACATAAGTCTAATATCATCAAAACACCTGACATAAACATAATTTATTAAGTAATTATATATTATATGGAAATAATTGAAATTAAAGTAATATTAAACATGAAAAAATGTTCTTAATAACTTTAATAATTAATTTTATTTTATTATTTATAATGATAACGAATATATGTGATGAGTTGGACTCAAGGTAAGGGACTTTATCTCAATTTCTCTTCATTATATTGTGTATATAATCACCATTTGATATTTTATATAATTAATCTATTTATATTCATGGTATATAATGTTTTATTTTATTTCATTTATTTTATATGTCTTATGATTCAGAATTTACCAATGTTTTTGGGATTCTTTTTTCAAAATATCATCATTATTCGGGATTGATTATGTTAACATCCCCCTCAGAGAATTCTTTGATATATCTATCTTAAAATAAATATATTTTATTATATTATGGTGATCAATGATATTTTTTAATTAATATTACAATTTTCAAGATTTTGGTACTTAAAATTATTGAGAATTTTTTACAAAAAAATCTATCTTTTTTTCTATCTTTGATAGGAAATCCTATATCATCATAACCCATATTTTAAAAAAATGTTTACAAAAACGTTTTTATCCTTTTCTGAATTATTTATTAAAGAAAATTCATCCTACTTTTACATTTTTTTAAAAAATTAATGGAATATTCATGTATTATTCAAAACATGTCATGTTTTCATTTTTCCAAAAATATGAAAGGATCCTTTGTTTTAATGTGTATTGCTTGAATAGAATTTTACACTATCCTGGCCAATCATTGTTTTAGAGATTTTTTTATAATTTTTAAAAGAAAATTTTTAATGAAAATTATTTTCAAATTTTGAAGTAATTTTTAAAAGGTAATTTTCAAAATGAAGATGTTATTTTTCTCAAAAATATTTTTAAGGATCATATCATAGTATTTTTATTCATAAAAATTTTGACCGTTTATTTTACTTATGATACACTCTAGATATGTCGTATTGAGATCATACATATTATTTCTATGGATGTTATATGATTAGTTTGAATGGGTATATATTATAATATTACCATTCAACATTTCAATCTAATAATTTATGATAATTTTTATTGATAGGGGTAAGTATTAACATTTCATAAGTTAGTTATAGAATAAGGATGTTTATATTGATTATTTTTTACCCATTTTATGTAAGGAACATATTGAACCTAGTATGTGATTGGAGGGGCTGACTATAGACCCTTGATGCTTTGGTAGTACTTATGAGATAAACTATATTGGTTTTTAGCTAAGTCCATACCCATTTATTTAGATAAATTAGCACAAGGCCTCGACAGTATGTTTTAGATATCCAAAATTATTTATTCCATCATTATGAATTCAGTTATTGATATTCCATGTTATTATAATATTATATAGAAAATACATTGTTATGTTTTCAAGATCATGTGATTGTTTTTAAATAATTTTTTATCATAATTCTTTTTTACCATATTACTCTAAAGTATTTTTTAAATGTCTTTTATTTCAGTTATTTACCTTTCCATATTTATTATGCATTATTTATTCATAGATTATTTTTTACTATTATCTTTACTAAGCATATGATATTTCCCCTTTATTCTGTTTTAATTTACCTAGAATAATAATAGTGTTTTATAATTGATATACAGGAATAAGATATGGGGAATAATGGTGTTCTCAAAGACAATACTTTTTTCATTTTATGTTTTAAAATTAATTGTGAATTCTAGCACATTTTCAGTTTACTAAGACTACAAACTATTTGTTTCTTTAGGATGGATGTCCTTGCATCTTATTCCAATATAATATATTAGACACTGACTTTGGGCTACTGGGGTTGGGGTCTCTATAGTTGGTTTTAGAGGTTGATTAGTAGAAACCTTGGAAACTAGATTTAGAAAAAAATTATTAGGTAACCTAAACCAATGATATAATATGAGGATATATATAGAAGAATGTACTAATGTTTTTTATGGAAGATATCATGTGTATTTTCTTAGAAATATATCCCTTGGTGGATCCTACATTGAACATAGTTCTATCATATATATACCTAGGGGTAGTAACTCTGAAAAGGAAATATTGAGCTTGACCCAATCATCACTTGGTGCGTAACAACTGGTCTTACTATTCATCTTGTTTTAAAAATATTAGGGGATATATTTTGGATAATTCATATTTTCTTTACAAAGCATTATTAGGTATTTGAAAATAAATATATCCCAAAAAAACCATATTTAAGATTATAAGATTAGCTACGAATAAATGTTTCAATTTATGTTATCTGTTTCACTAGGTTTTGTATTATACATTATTTTTCATAATGTTTTCATCTGATATAGTGTATGAAATCATTTATAAATATTTACTAGTGGAAATAATAAGAAATATATCAATGAAAATAATCCATAGTTTATGAATGACCATTTCTTTGATGTGTTTAAGCCTATTTATTAAAGGAAACTAGTCTCCCAATCATTTTCAACATATGAGGACATAATATAAAGTGCTATCAATATAGAGAAATAATTCTATAAGTATTATAGATTAAAATAGAATCAATATAATACAAGGATGTCCGAGAAAAAAATAGAAGGGGAATAACTGAAATAAGGGCTTTCCCATGAGTTATAATTGAGGAAAGAAACACCTTGTTACTTTCTTGAAGGGAGTAAAAGTTTTCTATAGTTTTGGAGAGAATGTTCATCATATTAATGATTGAAAGGTAAAGAAATTAATTTTTAATGTTCAATGCTTCAATTGTAATTTGATGGGGAACTATGAAAATTAATTCCCCAATCATCAAGGGAATATACCCCCAAAAGAAACTAACGGATAATGGTTAAGCTTCTTTTATTACCATAGATAATGTGGAATGATTAATTTTCTTGTGTTTGTATTCAAGAATTATATTATTGGAGTATTTTATCCATGAAATTTTGGTTATAATAATAATCATGTATAAGGATTTTATAGCTATACTATTTCGTAAAGGATTTCATAGAATATATAGAATGGCAATGACGACTAAGAAAACTGATTCAGTGTCAAGTTGAATATCTTGTAAAACACATTATTTAGGGAGGATAACCCTTAATATAAGCTTTATGTTGATATAATAATGATATGTATATAGGATAGTTTTTGTTACAAAGAAATTGTTTAGAGGTTTTGTAACGACCCAAAGTTTCATTAATGGGAAATACCTCTTGATCCAGTTAAATTTTTATTTATAAAAAAATGATTTTATAAGATGTCAACTTCTTTAGTTTTATGTTAAGATTTGCGACCATTACTTTTATAGTCGTTGAATAGTGATCATCTGAGTAGTATAAATATAAGGTTTTAACGAAACCATTTCTACTCAGACAAAGGAAGCGATGGCCTCATCCAGTAGAATTTCCCCTTACGAAGCCCATTTGTCGAAGCTCGGAAAAGAGGTGGCATCTTTGGGCTTTTCCCTTGACCAAGCCCAAGCTGAGCTTCATCAAGTCAAGCTCGAACGTGATTGTCTACGGGAAAAATGGAAGTTGATAGAGATTACCACTCGAGCGATGTTATCCGAGAAACCCCAAGAGTCTGTCACCATCGCACACCTTACCCTTATGTCTTATGCGGATATTTTAAGGGGTTATGTAACAAATATGTAGCACCATGTTCATGTACATTATTTTTTGTATATAATAAGGAATATAATTTTTTTTGATACATTGTAATTAGTTTTTAAAGTACAAATGGTTTTTTTAGTTATTATTTAATTAATAATTATATTTTATTAAATTAAAGGATTGTTGAATTAAATATTATTTTAATAAAATATTATTATTAATATTAAATTAATTTTTATTAAATATAAATGATCTTATAATTTTATGAATGCAATTAAAATTTTTATCAAGGTTTGAAGGCCATTTCTGTCAAAACCTGTGAATTTTTTATAAATGTCGGTTTTTATTTTAAAAGTGAAAATTCACATACAGAGAAAATTATTTAGATAAAATAAATATTATTTTTGGAATCAGGACGTCAAAATTATCCAACGGTGAATTTTGCATAATTTTTTGAGACAGTCAAATTTTTGGGTAAAAATTAAATACCATTTAAATATATAATGTGTTTTATGACAACATAATGACCCAATGGTGATGTAATAAAATACCATAATCCTTATGTTCTGCCAATATGTGTTTTATCATTAAAATAATGAGGTTTTGGGTTTGTTTGACTTACTTTTCAAAGCATTAATGGAGCCCTCAAGACTTATTCAACACTTTGCCTTTTTAAATTAATTTCCATGGGAGTGTGACTCACCTCCAAATAAGCAACCCTATTTTTTTTAATATATCCAGACCTTGGACTTGTAAAATATTGTTTTCCTCTTTCCTTTTCCAGAAACCATGGGAAAATACCATGGGATGGTTTGTGGTTTGGATTATTTTAATATAAGGGGTCCCAAACCTAAATAATAAAGAATTCTCACACCTTTCCTATATAAACCCACCCAAGATCACACTTCCTCCTCACTCAAAGCCCTATAAGTTCGTCCAACCTCTGCCGTACTCTCTCTAGAATCCTCCCAAGGTGCCACAAGCTCCCAAGAAGCATCTCACAAGCCTCTCTCTAGCCTTTGGAAGCACACTTCCAAGTAAGCGGTTTTCTTCCTTTCTCATTTTTGTCAATTTTCTTTAAGTTTTATTTCCCTTTTATTTTCAATTATGAATGTTGGGGTATGGTTTTGAACCTCTCCCATACTGCCCTCTTATTGTTTGAATGATGGGAGACCCCTTTCTCTCTCATTAAATGCCTCCCATGTACACTTGTTACTATGCCGAAATTCCTAAAGAAACCTTTTTCTCTTCTTTTATATTCAAGCAATACTTTTGTATCATGAGTCTAAATTCCTTTTCAATTGTTGAGACATGTATCTATATGACCTCCTTACTGTCCATTTCATGTAAATATGATGAGGAACCCCTTTCTCTCTCATCAACCTTTTTATGAATTCTTATGTCACGCCGTTACGCTGCCGAAATCACACCGATTTTCTAAGCCAATATCATTGTGTAGTGAATACCATGCCCATTTCTGCATCAAGGGTATTCAACTTTATGCACATTTACTTATTGATTATAAAGTTTCATGTATGAATTCCACATCCCTTTATCGTGGAATAAATGATTATGTTTTATGAATCCATGTTTTATGATCCATGTGGCACACTTATGCATGAAATGAAATGTTTAAGAAGGGTGCGCCCTTTATAGAGCTCCAATGCATTGGGTAAAGTACAGTATCATGATATTTCATGTGAAATGAGTGTTTACTCATTCTAATTCAAGTGAAACGAGGGTTTACTCGTGCTTCAAGTGCAATGAGGGTTTACTCATGCTCCATGTGCAATGAGCCTTGGCTCATGCTAATTCAATGTTAAGTGTTGTTGCCACATTTTCATGTTATGATTATCATGCTTTATCATGCCTTTTTGTTCATGTTTATATTATGCTCTATTGATATGCCTATTTCCTAACATGTATTTCAATTATCATGTTATTCATTGTTTACTCCCTTACTGGGCTTTATAACTCACCCTTTTCTTATGCATGTCCTCAGGTTATCCCATGCAATGCTAAGTACGAAGGAATGTAGTGGTCATGTAAAGGATGTTTTCAATAAAGATGTTGTATTTCAAGTTTAAAGTTTTTATGTAATGATCCTAAGCCCCAAAGACACTAAACCTCTTGATCTTCTTTGTTGGATCAAGTGATGTTTTATGTAATAAAGCATGTTTAAGTTGTAATAAAAAAGAAGGGTTGTCATAGTTGGTATTAGAGGATAGGTTAAGTTATTTTTGGGATTAGGAAACCCTAGTAAAGCCTTAGATACAAGACTAAGCATAATAAAAACATCCCTAAGTTTTGGTAAATACTAAGTAAGTGGTTTATCAAACAAATAAATCCATGTCTGGATACGAGTAGGTAGAGACGGCTCTGGCACATATGTATCCTAGGGGTAAAACCCGAAAACAACGCTTTGAGCTAGACTCAAACGGGAACTGGTGCACAACAACGGGCCTTGCTGCACTCTTGGTTATGACACTCCCGGGAGATATGTTTTGATAAATTCACAATCTTAGTATGAACCATTATTAAGGGAAAAATGCCCCTAAGAATATATGTTAGAAGGAAGATCATGAGAAGCCTGGATTGAATCCTATAGACTCATGAGTTAAAGAGATTAAATTTTATTTATAAGTCATCAACTTTTGTCTTTGGATTACCCTTTATGTGTTACCCCTAACTTTCCTTTTATTCCAGCCAATGGCCGGTAATAGGAGAACTCGGGCTAACAACCTTTGTGAAGATCAGTGTGATGATTGTACTTATGAGATGCCCAATCCAATGGGAGCGGGAATAGCGAACTTTGTCACGCTTCTCTCTCAGCTAACTCAAGTTTTTAATAGAAACACTGGTCAAGAGGAACGTTCAACCCCCCTATGAAAGAACAAGTCGCTATTGAAAGCTTCATGAGACAAAGGCCTCCTACTTTTAGTGGATCATCTGATCCCACGATTGCTGAACAATGGATCAACTCCATTGAAAAGATATTCTCCATCCTCCAATGCTCTGAAAAAGAGAAGGTTCTCCTAGCGGCTTATCGTATGGAGGGTGAAGCTGATCAATGGTGGACATTGATCAAAAATACGAAGCCTGAGGAGGAGATCGAGGCTTTGGAATGGAAGGTATTCCGGAAGATGTTTTTCGATAAATATTTTCCACGCACCCTCCGTCTTAAGATGGAAAGGGACTTCCTTTCCCTCAAATAGAAAGATGAAGAATTTGTTGGAGCGTACGAGGCAAACTTCACAAGGCTTGCACGATACGCTTCCGACTTTGTCGTTACCCCCGAATGCAAGGTTGACCTCTTCTTTGGTGGGCTGAAGCCTAGCTTGCGGAAAGCATTAGCGATCCGTGACTTCGACAGCTATGAAGAAATTGTCCGATGTGCCCTCAAGGTTGAAATGGAGATCGGAGAATCACAGGGGTATCATGGGGACCAGAAGCGTACGGTGGACTTCATTGCTGGTGGTCCGATGGATAAATCCAACGGTGCTAAGAAATTCCAGCACCCCACTTGCCAAAAGTGTGGAAAGAAGCACCCTGTAAATTGCCGTAGGGGGACAAGAAAATGCTTCAAGTGTGGAAGAGAAGGGAACCTAGCTGTTAACTGTCAGCAAGAAGGACCCGCGGCTGCGACAGAGGAGAGGAACGCTCCGTTCGAACCTCAACACGTTGTTCAATGCTTCAAATGCAATGAAACGGGTCATTTTGTGAATCAGTGCCCTAATCCAAGGGTTATCGGAGGCAATCAACAACCTCCAAGACAGCAAGGAAGAGCTTCTGCCATCACTTCTGCCGAAGTGAACCCCGACAACGAAGTGGTGACAGGTAAGCTAGTTATTCATTCAAGAATAGCGAACAAACTTTTTGATTCAGGTTCTACGCATTCTTTTATATCTCAAAAGTTTAGTAGAACAATCCCTGCACCACCACAAATCATGGAAGTAAAGATGTCGGTGAGTACGGAAAATGGGGCAATCATTGCATCCCATGAGTATATGTACTCCCCTGTTATAATATTTGGATTGAATTTCCCAGCGAACCTCGTCATACTCCCTTTGGTGGAATTTGATGCAATTCTTGGCATGGATTGGCTTTCCTTATATAGAGCCAACATAAATTGTCGGGAGAGGGAAATCACACTCCATATGGAGAATCAACCCCCGATTCTTTACAAGTGCCAGGAGGAAGATGAATCTCCTTTAGCTCCATCATCTCAAGCATGGATATTACTGCCTTATGAGCACGCATATCGGGCTCAGATGATTAAGTCCAAGGAAGAAACCACCCTTGAAGAAATGCCTATTGTGAGGGAATTCGCTGAAGTATTTCCTGAGGAACTTCCTGGTCTTCCTCCAAGAAGAGATGTTGAGTTCACAATTGAACTTATTCCTGGGGTGCTACCAATATCCAAGACTCCATATAGAATGGCTGTTGTTGAGCTTGAAGAGCTGAAGAAACAACTACAGGTGAATCTGGATAAAGGGTTTATACGCCCAAGTGCATCACCATGGGGTGCACCAGTCCTCTTCGTCAAGAAGAAGGATGGGTCAATGCGGCATTGCATTGATTATCGTGAACTTAACAAAATCACGATAAAGAACAAGTATCCTCTCCCAAGAATCGATGACTTGTTTGATCAGCTGCGTGGAGCACAATACTTCTCCAATGTGGACTTGCGGTCAGGATATTATCATTTAAGGGTGAAGAAGGAAGATATCCCCAAGACTGCTTTTCGTACAAGGAACGGGCACTATGAATTCATAGTAATGCCTTTCAGACTCACCAATGCTCCAGAAATATTCATGGACTTGATGAATAGAGTCTTTAGAGATTACCTAGACAAATCTGTGGTAGTCTTTATAGATGATATTCTAATATACTCCAAAACCAAGGAGGACCATGAGGAGCATTTGAAAACTGTACTAGAGACTTTCCGCAAGGAGAATCTATATGCAAATTACAACAAGTGTGAGTTTTGGTTGAATGAAGTCTCATTCTTGGGTCATATCATCACAAGCAATGGGATATCTGAGGACCCCTCCAAAACAGATGCAATTGTGGGATGGCTGAGGCCAACATCGGTAACTGATATCCGTAGCTTCTTGGGGTTAGCTGGATATTATCGAAGATTTGTGAGAAATTTCTCACGATTGTCCAACCCTCTTACCAAGCTAACTCGAAAGGGAGTAAAGTTTTCTTGGAGTGATGAATGCGGAGAAAGCTTCAAGGAGTTGAAAAGGAGGCTTATCACTGCACCTGTTCTCACTTTACCCACAAGTGGTGAGCTTTTTGTGGTATTCAGTGATGCTTCGAAGAAGGGATTAGGATGTGTGCTGATGCACAATGATAAAGTGATATCCTATGCCTCAAGGCAGTTGAAAATCCATGAGCAAAACTATCCAACGCATGATCTGGAGTTGGCGGCGGTGATCATTTCCTTGAAAATTTGGCGGCATTATCTCTATGGAGAGAAATGTGAGATATATACTGACCACAAGAGTTTTAAATATATATTCACATAGAAAGAGCTTAATATACGCCAGAGAAGATGGATAGAGCTCATCAATGATTATGACTGTTCAATACATTACCACCTTGGGAAGGTGAACAAGGTGGCAGATGCCCTAAGTAGAAAGGATCCAGCAATTCTATCAATGATGAGAATTGAGAAGGATCCAATCTTCTTAGACTTGATGAAGATGGACGTGGGAATCATAAAGAAGGGAACATCATCAATCCTTTCACAAATGATTGCTCAACCATCTCTTTTGGAATGGTTAAAGGATGCTCAAAAGGATGATGCGGGAATCCAAGAAAAAGTCGACGCTATCAAAAAGGTAAAATCCTTAGAGTTTAATGTTAATGAAGAAGGAATTGTGCGGTTTGGGAAAAGACTATGTGTTCCATCAAGTTTGGAGCTGAAGAAGGAACTTTTGGATGATGCACATAGTTCAAATTTCTCTATTCACCCAGGGAGCACAAAGATGTATCGAGATATCCGAGAAAACTTTTAGTGGGATAATATGAAGAAGGAGATCGCTGAATATACATCAATGTGCCTGGTGTGTCAGCAATTGAAGGCAGAGAGGCAGAAGTCTAAGGGGATGATGCAACCATTGCCCATACCTGAATGGAAATGGGAGAACATCACCCTGGACTTCGTCACTGGACTTCCAAGGACATCCAAAGGCAACAATTAAATCTGGGTTGTTGTGGATCGTCTTACAAAGACTGCACACTTCATTGCTATTCGAGAGGATTTCTCTTTGGATCAACTGGCACAGATATATATCAAGGAAGTGGTACAGTTGCATGGAGTACCACTATATATTGCGTCTGACCGAGATCCAAGATTTACCTCTAAGTTTTGGAAGAGTCTTCAACATGCTCTGAATACTGAACTGAACTTCAGTACGGCCTATCAACCTCAAACTGATGGCCAATCCGAGCGGACTATCCAAACACTTGAGGATATGTTGAGAGCATTCTCAATGGACTTTAAAGGAGGATGGGATCAACATCTTCCTCTAGTTGAGTTCTCTTATAATAATAGTTTCCACTCGAGCATCCAAATGTCACCATATGAAGCCCTGTATGGGAAAAGGTGTAGAACACCGGCATGTTGGGATGAGGTCGGTGAACGTAAGCTGCTTGGACCAGAAATGGTCGAAGAAATGGTGGAGAAGGTGAAAACCATTCAGAGGCATATCAAGGCAGCCTAGAGTTGACAGAAGAGTTATGCAGATAATCGTCGACGAGACCTTGAGTTTAAAGTCGGAGACATGGTGTTTTTACGCATATCTCCGTGGAAGAAGGTCATGAGGTTTGGAAAGAAAGGGAATTTTAGTCCAAGGTACATTAGCCCCTTCGAGATTCTTGATCGTGTTGGGGATGTGGCCTATCGACTAGCACTTCCACCTACTATGGCCAAGGTGCATGATGTGTTCCATGTTTCCCTCTTAAGGAAGTACATACCAGACCCTTCACATGTACTCTCTTCCGAGGTGGTACAATTAGAAGACGATCTTTCTTATGAGGAGCAACCAGTGAAGATCTTAGATCGTAAAGAAAAGGTTCTACGAAATAAGACAATGCCCCTCGTCAAGGTGTTGTGGAGAAACCACAAGTTTGAAGAAGTAACGTGGGAGTCGGAGGATATGATGAAGCTAAGTTACCCACATTTGTTTTAGTGTGGAAAAAGGAAAATTTCGAGGGCGAAATTTCTTAAGGGGGGAATGTTGTAACGACCAAATGTTTCATTAATGGAAAATCCCTCTTGATCCAGTTAAATGTTTCTTTATAAAAAAATGTTTTTATAAGATGTCAACTTCTTTAGTTTTATGTTAAGATTTGTGACCGTCACTTTTATAGTCGTTGAACAGTGATCATCTGAGTAGTATAAATATAAGGCTTTAACGAAACCATTTCTACTCAGACAAAGGAAGTGATGGCCTCATCCAGTAGAATTGCCTCTTACGAAGCCCATTTATCGGAGCTCGGAAAAGTGGTGGCGTCTTTGGGCATTGCCCTTGACCAAGCCCAAGCTGAGCTTCATCAAGTCAAGCTCGAAGGTTATCGTCTATGGGAAAAATGGAAGTTGATAGAGATTACCACTCGAGCGATGTTATCCGAGCAACCCCAAGAGTCTGTCACCATCGCACACCTTACCCTTAGGTCTTATGCGGCTATTTTAAGGGGTTATGTAACAAATAAGTAGCACCATGTTCATGTACATTATTTTTTTCATATAATAATGAATATAATTTTTTTGATACATTGTAATTAGTTTTTAAAGTACAAATGGTGTTTTTGGTTATTATTTAATTAAGAATTATATTTTATTAAATTAAAGAATTTTTGAATTAAATAATATTTTAATAAAATATTATTATTAATATTAAATTAATTTTTATTAAATATAAATGATCTTATAATTTTATGAATGCAATTAAGATTTTTATTAAGGTTTGAAGGCCATTTCTGTCAAACCCCGTGAATTTTTTATAAATGTCGGTTTTTATTTTAAAAGTGAAAATTCACATATTTAGAAAATTATTTAGATAAAATAAATATTATTTTTGGAATCAGGCCGTCGAAATTATCCAACGGTGAGTTTTTCATAATTTTCTGAGACAGTCAAATTTTTGGGTAAAAATTAAATACCATTTAAATATATAATGTGTTTTATGACATCATAATGACCCAATGGTGATGTAATAAAATACCATAATCCTTATGTTCGGCCAATATGAGTTTTATCATTAAAATAATTAGGTTTTGGGTTTGTTTGACTTACTTTTCAAAGCATTAATGGAGCCCTCAAGACTTATTCAACACTTTGCCTTTTTAAATTAATTTCCATGGGAGTGTGACTCACCTCCAAATAAGAAACCCTATTTTTTTAATATATCCGGACCATGGACTTGTAAAATATTGTTTTCCTCTTTCCTTTTCCAGAAACCATGGGCAAATACCATGGGATGGTTTGTGGTTTGGATTATTTTAATATAAGGGGTCCCAAACCTAAATAATATATAATTCTCTCACCTTTCCTATATAAACCCACCCAAGCTCCCACTTCCACCTCACTCAAAGCCCTTGAAGTTCATCCAACCTCTGTCCTACTCTCTCTATAATCCTCTCATGGTGCCCCAATCTCCCAAGAAGCCTCTCAGAAGCCTCTCTCTAGCCTTTGGAAGCACACTTCCAAGTAAGGGGTTTTCTTCCTTTCTCATTTTTGTCAGTTTTCTTTAAGCTGTATTGCCCTTTTGTTTTCAATTATGAATGTTGGGGTATGGTTTTGCACCTCTCCCATACTGCCCTATTATTTTTTGAATGATTGGAGACCCCTTTCTCTCTCATTAAATGCCTCCCATGTACACCCGTTACTATGCCAAAATTCCAAAAGAAACCATTTTCTCTTCTTTTATATTCAAGAAATACTTTTGTATCATGAATCCAAATTCCTTTTCAATTGTTGAGAAATGTATCTATATGACCTCCTTACTGTCCATTTCATGTAAATATGATGAGGAGGCCCTTTCTCTCTCATCACTCTTTTTATGAATTCATATGTCACGCCGTTACGCTGCCAAAATCACACCGATTTTCTAAGCCAATATCATTGTGTAGTGAATACCATGCCCATTTCTCCATCAATGGTATTCACCTTTATGCACATTTACTTATTGATTATAAAGTTTCATGTATGAATTCCACATCCCTTTATCGTGGAATAAATGATTATGTTTTATGAATCCATGTTTTATGATCCATGTGGCACACATATGCATGAAATCAAATGTTTAAGAAGGGTGCGCCCTTTATAGCGCTCCAATGCATTGGGTAAAGTATAGTATCATGATACGTCATGTGCAATGAGTGTTTACTCATGCTAATTCAAGTGCAACGAGGGTTTACTCGTGCTTCAAGTGCAATGAGGGTTTACTCATGCTCCATGTGCAATGAGCCTTGGCTCATGCTAATTCAATGTTAAGTGTTGTTGCCACATTTCCATGTTATGATTATCATGCTTTATCATGCCTTTATGTTCATGTTTCTATTATTCTCTATTTATATGCCTATTTCCTAACATGTATTTCACTCCTCATGTTATTCATTGTTTACTCCCTTACTGGGCTTTATAGCTCACCCTTTTCTTATGCATGTCCTCAGGTTATCCCATGCAATGCTATGTACGAAGGAATGTAGTGGTCATGTAAAGGAAGTTTTCAATAAAGATGTTGTATTTCAAGTTTAAAGTTTTTATGTAATGATCCTAATCCCCAAAGACACTAAACCTCTCGATCTTCTTTGTTGGATCAAGTGATGTTTTATGTAATAATGCATGTTTAAGTTGTAATAAAAAAGCAGGGTTGTCATAGGTTTGATGTTTTATGTCATCATTATTAGAGTTTACTATAAGTATTGATTTATGGAATATATTCAACAAATTGAGATTTTAAATTTGTATGTATTCATGATTTAATTAAGGATTTATAATGATAATTTTATTCACATATTTTTAATGTGACATTAATATCCACTTTATTTTGTTTGTGGAATATAATGGTTATTTAGTGACCTTGCTTTAAAATATTTGTTCTCCAAATTTGGACAGACAAAATATGGATGAGTCTCCATGTAAACTATTTATGGAATGGATTATTTAGAACGTTGGGTGTTATTAGAAAACATTTTCCAACCTCTTTGGTCATGGTAAATATCTAGATATAGGAGGAAGGGATTTTCATTCTATTATTGAGCTCATGATCGGTTAATAGTTAATTTTTGTGCTTTAGGCATAAAAATTCATATTGGATATTCATTTTATGATGTAAAAAATAAAGTAAGAATTAATAAAAACACATATAGAGGATGAAATAGTTCGTATATAAAGATATAAAGTTAGCGTATTTTCTTATGTTCTTAGTAAATATGTTAAATGAATTCTTCAACACTAAGAAAGAACCTTGGAATAAAAATTTTATCCTAGTAAATTCATTCTTGATGAATCAAATGGTTCCTTAACTCATCACATATTTATGTTTTTTGGTCATTATCCTTCTCAAGATCACACAATTTATTATGATTCAAGATCTATAATACTCTATATTAATCTTTGGGTGTTAATATTCTCTTACATATCCATTTCATCATTTCCCACCTATCGTCTCCTAATAGGAAACCAAGTTATGTGACTATTCCAAATGACATATATACTTTTTATTCTCTCACATAAATAGGATGTTCTATAAACGCTTATCACAATGTGTCATTTCAATATTTTTATTTTAAAATGGAAAACCCTTGACTACTGAGATCAATATTAAATTGTGATGATGCAACTTAATTAGGGGAGAGAAAATATAACACCCAAAATTTTAAAAAACAAATATCAAGTTCGATAGCATATATGTCATCCAAGAAACATCTTAAAAGATGATTTAACACCAAAATAATTTATGATATATTTATTTTTAAATAAATTAAATTACTTTTATACCTTGCAATGCACGAAACACCGAGTTTGAATGAAACAGGATACTCTATTAAAATATTATTATTTAAACATATCATTATAACCAAGCCATTAATTTGAAGAGAATGGATAATAATAAGTAAATTATCAAAATTATATGGTTTCCTCTTTAATAAAAAAATAAATGTTTATATATTGATTAGAAATAAAATAAGAATCATATGAAATAAAAAGAAATGTTTTCTGAAAAACTATATTTTTCTAAAAGGTGATCTAATCGTGCTTCACCTACACAATTTAATATAATTTTTCCACTTTTATAAAACTAATTTTATAAATTAAAATTAATTTTGAAATATAAGTGTCAAAAATATCTTTTAATATAATTTTGATAATTTTCGAAAAAGGTTTCTTTTTTATGAATAATGAAAAATACTAAATTTTAATTGAAAAATATCTTTTCATTTAAATTATTTATGAAGTTAAATAATATTTTAAAATATATTTAAAGTAATATTAGTTCTAATATGTTTCTATTAATACAAATTAGGTCATTTTAATCATTTTCATATTGAATTATCTTATAAAAACTATGTAATCTATAGAATATATTCTCTTTGAAAACTTTCTTTCTCATCATGTATCCAGGATTAATTTTAAATTAAATTTTTATAGTTATGTGAATGAAATTTGAAAAAATATCTTCTGTATTTTAAATCTAAATAATTTTTATTATCTAATAATGTCAAAATAATTTTTTACCATAATGAATATTAAAAATATTAATAATTATTTAAATTAATTAATGTAAAAAACTAATTTACTAGAGGGAAAAAATAAGAAGATACGGGTTAAAAATGACCCAAAATGTGATTTGTGTTCGAAATATATTTACATTATCATGTTTAAAGATATATAATAATCCATTTTTATCATTTTTTTGTGAAAAATGTGGGTAAACCATTTTCATTTGAAAATTATAACCTTCTACTCACCTTACTTATTAAAGGCCACCAACTATCCTCTCTTATTAACACCTTAAAACACTTTTGGTTCAAACAATACCCACAAAAATCGTTTTATATCTTCCATACCCTAATACTAGAATATCGTTTTGTTCAAAAATCCATTATAGTAATACTTTGCGTATAATCCTTAATATATGGTCTTATAAGAGTTAAAATTGCTAACTGTGCATTTTTTATTTATTTTATCTTCCACATTCTTCAAATATTATTAACTTATGGTTATATATTAACAAAATTATCTATTATATACTGGTTTATTATTATTTTAATTTAATTAACAATATTCATCTATTATTCCATCAAATTGTATATGATAATGTCACTCTTGTGTACGGAGGATTACTGCCTCACGAACTGATGTGACATGTTTTCCATCAAAACCTCTCACAGTTTGGTATAATGATGGATATAAAGTATATATATGATATGTATAACATAATTATACCAATTGAGTCATTATATTATATATACATTTTTTACTTTATATTCCATATGGGATACGATAACATCGCTCAAGTGTACGACGAACTACCCGCTCACAAAGCTATGTGATTCGTTTTTCACTAACAATTTACATGAAAGGTAATAGTGGAAAATTTAATGAATTTATGTTATACAAATGAATTAATTATGATATTAATGATATATTTGTTGTCATTAAAAGATAATATATAATCTTTTTCTTCTATTTTCACTCACTGAAGATGATAACGTCATTTGTGTATATGTAGACTACCCCTTTCATTAAGTGATGTGACTCTCTTTTCATCACCAAAACATATGGATGGAATATATATATATATATATAAGTATATTTAAAAAAATATTATAGTATTTGTGATATAATTATCAATATGGAAATATAAAATATTACTTATATTCTTTCTATAAGGATCAATAAAAAATGGAAACATTACTCATGATTATATATATAATACCATCTCCATGATCGTAACAAAACCATATTTCATCAACGGAATTAAAATTACTATTGATATATAAATAGGAAAATTATTTCATGATGATTATTTTTTATACATTAACATGATGACCTCTTAGAACAACAGTCTACCTAACAATGTCATTTTTGACACGTAAGTCAAATGCCATCAAAACACCTGTTGTAAACTTAATTTATTATTTAATTTTAAATAACATGGTAATAAGTGAAATAAAAGTTATAATAAAAGTTATAATATTTTATTAAGTAAATAATTAATATAATTTTATTATTTATGAAGATAAATAAAATATCTAATGAGTTGGACTCAAGGTAAGGGACACAATCTCAATTTCTTTTCATTGAGCATATTTTAATGATATGCATAAAATTTATTTTGTATGGTATATATACTTCCCAATTGAAATGTTATATAATGGTTCTACATATATTAATAGTATTTAAATTTTCATTTGATGTTATTTATTTTATTAATGGTTATCAAATATATTTTAAATTAAATTCGAATAATTAGAATAATAAATTATATGTTTTAAAAAATATATATTTTTCTAAAAGGCAGTCTTATTGGGATTTGAGCACATAATTTAAAATTAATTTCTACCACTTTTAGAAAAAATTATTTTAAAAACTAAAATTCAATTTTGAAATCTACATGTCAAAATTATATTTGGGTGAATTTTTTATAATTTTCATAATAGATTACTTTTTTGATGAATATTGAAAAATACGGAATTTTAATTAAAAAATGTCTTTTAATTTAAATTATTTATAAGGATTAATTATATTTGAAAATTTTTAAATGTATATTTAGTTTAATTATATTTCTATTAATCCAATTTATATCATTAAAACTGTTTTTATATAGAATTCTGATATAAAAACATTGTAAACTTTTGAACATTTTCTCTTTGAAAAACCGTGTTTTGTCACATATATGAGATTAATTATAATTTAAATTTTTACGCTAAAATGAATATAATTTAGAAAATAGATTCAACATTTATAATCATAATAATTTATTTTATCTAATAATTTCAACATAATTTTTTACTATAATGAATACCAATAATAGTAAAAATTATTTACCTCATTTAAGATAAAAAACAAATTTATTAGGGGTTTAAACTAAGAAGATAAGGGTTAAAAGTCGCACAAAACTTTTTTAAGAAAATTTGGATGGACATATTTAGACTTCATAATATCTAATACAATATAATAATCTATTTTTTACCCTTTAGGAAAGTGAAAAACGTGTGTATATCTTTTTATTTTTAAATATTACACATGTTTCACTCACCTCACTTATAAAAAATTACACAGTATCCTATATTATTCACACCTTAAAACCCTTTTTTTTAATCCAATACCTACCCAAATCAATTTCAAAAATTCTTCCCCTCATAATAGGGAAAACAATTTGGACATAAATCTATTCATGGAATAGTCTAGGTATAATCTTAAAGAGGTGGTCCGAGAAGAGGTAAAATTCCAAAGTATACGTTTTTATTTTATTTTTCATTCCTCATCTTTAAAATATTATTAATTTATGGTTATATAATAAAACTAGTATCTACCTATACATATATTTTATTATGTTATGTTAATGACCTATATCAGTCTCTTCTTTCCTCAAATGAGAAATGATAATATTTCTTGTGTGTACAGCAGACTTCCACCTTGCGAACCGATGTGAAACGCTTTCCATCAACACCTCTCACAGTTGGGTATGATTATGTATATAAAGTAAGTACATGATATTAATAATATAATTATAACTCTCTATTCTTTATATCATATATAATTATTTACTTTCGATTTCATATCTGATATGAGAATGTCGCTCATGTGTATGGTGGACTACCACCTCGTGAAGCGATGTGATCCATTTTTCACTAATGATTTTAATGGGATGTAATAAGAAAAAAATTAATTAATATATGTGATATACATGAAATAAATATGATATTGATGAAATATTTATCATTATAAAAAGATAATATATCATTTTATTTTTGTCATTTTCACTTATTGAAAGATGATAATAGTGTTCGTGGATGTGTAGACTACCACATTCAAGAAGCGATGTAACTCTTTTTCATCACCACAACATTGATGATATATAGAAGTATATTTAAATAAATAAAATGGTATTTTTGATAATTTTATAATTCAATAAATATAAAATACTAAGTAACACATTTTCATAAATATCATTCAAAACAGAAATGTCAATCATGTTTACGTATGGCCTATCATCGCCATAATCATAATAAAACCATATTTAATTATTGGACATAAAAGTATAATTTATGTAAAAAATTGATATTTATTTCTTGATTATTATTCTGTATTTGTTGAATTAAGGGCCTCTTTGGCCAATTGTCAACCTACGAGAGTCATTTTTCATACATTAGTCAAATATCATCAGAACACCTGGAAAAAAACTAACTAATAAATTACTTATATAAAATATGAATATAAGTGAAATAAAATGAATAATAAACATGAAAAGGTTTAATTAATAAAGTAAATAATTAACATAAGTCTGTTATTCATGAATACAAAGAACATATGTGATGATACAGACTCAAGGTAAGAGACATCGTCTTAATTTATCTTCATTTTATCATGTATATACTACCCCCTTGATATTATATATAATGAATCAATTTATATTCATGGAAATTTATGTTTAATTTTTTTTCATTTATTTTATGGGGCTTATGATTCATAATTTACCAAAGTGGTAAGGGTTTTTTCAAAATCTCTTTATTATTCACAAGTGTTTATGTTTATGTCTCCCTTGGGGTATTATTTGAAATTTATATCTTACAATCAATATATTTTATTCTACTAAAGTTATTAATGAAATATTTCACGTAATAGAATCATTTACCACACTTTGTTACATAAAAATATTGAGAAAATGCTTTTAATAAAATATGAATTTATTTCTATATTCGGTAAGAAATCCATTTTCATCAAACCCATGTTTTCTAAAAAAAAATTCAAAAATGTTTTTATACATTTCAAAATTATCTATAAATAAAATTTTACGCATTTTTAGATTTTGAAAATCTTTTTAAAAGAATATTAATGTTATTTTTAGACAATTCATGATTGGATTTAACAAAAAATGGGAAAGGAATATTTGATTTTATGTGTATGACATTAACAAAATTGTCCATAGTCATGACTAATCTATGTTTTAATTCTTATTATATATATTTTAAAAGATTATTTTCAATGAAAATTAATATCCAAATGTTTTCTGAACTTTTTGTTTTAAAAGTTAATATTCAAAATGAAGAATTTATTTTTCTAAAAAAAACAATGATATTTTGATGGTATTTCTATTAATAAAAAACATCAACCCTATATTTTACTTATGAGCAACTATTGAAATGTTTTATTGATGAAATCCTTATTAGTTCTCTAGATGTTTTATAATTAATTCGAATAGGGATGAATGATATTATTACCATTAACCATTTTACTCTGAATGATTTGTAATTATGTTTATTGATTGGGGTAATTAAGTATTAACATTTTATATGTTAGTATTTCAATACGAATGTTTACATTGATTATTTTTAACCCCAATCGTATAAGGAATTTAAGCGACTTAGTAAGTGATGGGTGGTCCAACTATATCCCCTTGATGAATCTGTAGGTATCACGAGACCAGCTAGATTGGGTTTTGGCTAAGGCCATACCCATTTATTTATATTTGTTATCAGAATACATCAAGGTATGTTGTAGATGACTCAAATTATGTATTACATAAATATGAATTCTGTTATTGATATTCAATGTGATTATTAGATTAGTTATAATATCCATGGTAAATTTTTCAATTTCATGTGATTATTTATATGATATTTTTACCATCATTTATTCTTTATATATTAGTCTCAAATATTGTTTAAATGGAATATGTTTAAGTTATTTAACTTTTAATATTTATTATTACTTATTTATTCAAATATTTTGTGTTATGATTACCCTTACTGAATATATAAGATCACCCCTTTTTAATGTTTTATATTACCTAGGATAACAGGAAGTTTTTTATGATTGTTATATATGAATATTATAAGGGGAATAATGGTGTTCCGAAATAAAATACTTTTTTATTTTATGATTTAAAATATAATGTTAATTCAATTATGTTTCTATTTTACTACGACTGATTAACTATTTGATCCTTTCGGATGTGATTCCTTGTATCTCATTTAAATGTTATAAAGTAGACACCGAATCTAGGCTACTGGGGTTGGGGTTGCTCGAGTTGGTATTAGAGTATTATTAGTAGAAATATTGGGAACAAAATTTAAAAAAAAAATATTTGGGAATGATATAAGGGTGTTTCTTTCTACAATTATCACATGTGGGAAAACCCTTCTTTCCAAGGTTATTCACCGAGGTATCATAAAACATGTCATCCCTAGAGATTAATTTTTTTAACCAATGCATTGGAATGATATAAGGGTACAACCTTAATATATATTAATTTCACGTGTTCCACATATATCATAATAATTAATTTCATTAATAACCCTTGGAGAATAATGAGTGGGTTTCTTGTTAAAAATCATATAATACAAAAGAGATTAAAAGAAATGATCATTACATCAATTTTAACCCAAGAAAAGGGTATGTGGGTTTATTATGGATAATTCCCTAAATAAAATAAATTATTTTTACAGATAGGTGAACACCCATATAAAAGAAATATTTTTGGATATTCAAAAAAGGAAAATAAAAATAATAATTTCTTAAGTAGAGAACAAAAATTTGGAAGTAAATTTAGCAGCATGATAGGTATAAAAAATGGTTTTAGAAACTTATATTTTGAGAGGGTATAAGGGTATCACAATTAGAAAACCTAATTATAAGTAAGGGTAAAATAAATAATGTAATAAAATAGAGTAATAGTTTACATTTAGAAGATATGTACAAAAAGAGGGTCAATAGTTGAAGATAATTGAAGGATAATTCCCTTACCTTGAAATGTTACTCCTACATCTTGAGTAATGCAACCATGGGGAAATAAGGACACATTGGGGTGACTCTTGGTAGTAAAAGCCACCAAAATTTGTGCACTATGGGCTGGTATTGAATGTATTGGATAAATTGGTGGGTATTTATAGCCAAAGTGGAAGAATTGTTTAATAATTTCCAAATATAGGTCTTGGAAAACTATGTTATGGAATATATAAAACCATTATCTTAACTATGGTTTTTCTCCTGATTTTCTAAATTTGGGTCATATTTTATGATATATTAATCCAGTAGAACAAAACAAATTTTTTTAAATATTTTTTTGGCAAGGAAGATTCCACAAATTATTGTTTAAAAAATATATTTTTTGTTTTAGAATTTGGAATGTTACTTATAGTTTTATATACTGATTAAAATTTATTAATATAATTAATATTCATATAAGAACATATTTTATGTCTTATATTGTGTTTAATTAATTATTACATCATTATGAAATAATGATAAGGTCACTAAACATACTGAAAACCCAAAACATTATTTTTTACTATTCATGATAAAATAATGTATTTTGGAAAACATTCATAAATTCACCCTAACATAATTTTTACATGATGATTTAAAATATAGTGTTTATTTTTCTAGGAAAATCATCTAAATGTGATAATTTTCAGTTTTAAATATAAAATTTCTTATTTATTTAAAAATAGTAGTTTTTAAGGCATAGTAAAATTTATGAATCTTATAAAATAAATTCCTAGGACAATACTAAATGATTTTATCATTTATATTTATATATGTTTATTTTGAAGACTATTTTATTAAATACATATTATTTAGAATACCTGAGTTTATTATAAAAGTGTATATATTTTCTAAAAAATAACATTAATGTTTTATTTACATCTAAAAATCAAATTATGAAATTAATTTACAATTAAACTTTTATTTTATTATGAAAAAAACTTCTGAAGAGGAATTGATAGAATAAAAAATTTTCAAATACAAAGGAATTTACAGTTTCTGTAACTATGGTTTGGAAACATAATCCCTTATTACACTTCCATATTCCCTTAGGGTAAGGTGTGTGTTGGTTGTAGTTTGATGGGGTGGATCAACTAACATCGATCGAGTGGTAATCACCACTAACATAAAATTATCCCAGAAGAAATTTCATTAAAATTTCAATTGATAAATCTTGAGTTGGGATTGGTCAAGGGTGAACCCAATACCAATTCCTCCCTCCCAAGTTCTAACAAATTTTCTTCAAACAACAAGATTGTACCAGTTGAGGCCATTGATTCTTCTTTCAATATCAAGTATCCTTTGTCATTACTACATAAAAAAATAATTAGAACAATAAAATTATCAACAAAGGTTATAGTTTACAATTTTCATATTGACCAACAGACATATAATGGTCGAATCACAACAATCACATTTCCCTTTATACTTTAAGAATACCACTTCATTCTTTCACTAAAATTTCACAATGATTTATCTTAAGGTAATATTTTGATTTTCATAAGATTTTGATTATTTTAATAATATTTTGTTATATTTATATAGATTTTTTATGGAATCAATGATTCTTGAATATTTGGGAAACCCATACTTTTCCCATTTTAGCTATTCTATTTATATTTTCTATCCAGTTATAATTTTTTTCATTTTAATTGGTTTTATAGCTAACTAATATAATGATCATTTATAAAGAGATAAAATTTTTCTAGTTTTTCTATATTATTTACATTAATGATATTATATAACATGTAACAATCTTTAATTCAAGAAACAAATATCATTTTAAAAAAATTCTAGGTCATTACATTTGTCCCCCTTATGAAAATTCATCCCTTCAATTTCAACTCATTTTCTTATTTGAGAAAAGGTGGGGGTACTTTTTGTATCATATTATCTTATAGTTCCCTCATCAATTCATCATATTTATTTTTCCACCACAAAAATTTGATGGGGTGGGTATTTTTGTTTTGTAAAAACATGTCTCTGTAATCTAGGATCTCTACCAGGTGATCCTGATATGATAGGTCATGTTCTAGCTGTACCATCATTAGATTCAGTTCACGTGAGGGATTAGTTATATATATACTCAAGAGAGATAGATGGAATATATTATGAACATGATCCATATTTTTTGGAAGTTCTAGCTGATAATCCACTACTCCTATATGGTCATGAATCACAAAGGGGCCAATATACGTAGGGATAAGCTTCCATTTCATTCCAAATCGAATGACTCTCTTCCATCATGATATATGAAGGAAAACATTATCACCAACATCAATCTTTTAGTCCCTTTGATAGTTTCCATTAGAGAACTTTTACTGACTCTAATCATCCTTTATATTTTGTTGTATGGCTTGATCCTTTTTTTATGTCTTGAATAATATTACCCCTATGAAATTTCCTCTAACTAATAAGTATGAGTTCTATATCACTTAGCATATAATTCTTTATATAGTGCCATTTGAATAATCTAGTGGAAGCTGTTATTGTATGATAACTCAACCAATGTGAGATGTTTATCCCTCCAAACATTAAATTCCATTGATCATGTTCATAGAATGTCATCAAGTGTCTTAATATTTCATTCAGATTTTCCATCAGTTTTGGGGTTACAGGCCATACTAAAATTCAATTCAGTTTTCAGATCTTATTAATGACTTCTCCAAACTTTTAAAGTGTTCATTGGATCACAATCATAAATTATAAGAAAATAGAACCCCATGTAACCTCAGCATATTATTTTTGTGTATATATGGTAATTTTATGAAGAGTTAAATCTTCTTGAATAGCGATAAAATGGGAAGACATGGTAATTAGATCCAATATAACACATATTGCATTGTTTTATTTATATGTTCTTGGGAGACGAATGAATAAGTTCTTAGGTATATTGTTCCACTTTTATTTTAGTATGAGTAGTGGTTTCAAAACCACATTAGGAATTTGTCTCTCCATGTTAACTTTTTGACATACCAATCACCATGCAGTGTAGTCAACAATCTCCCATTTTATATTATCCCAACAATAATGATCATGAAGTTCCCTGTACATTTTAGTGTTTCGAGGATATATAGAAAATGTAGATATATGAGATTCATAAATTATATCCCTTTTATATCTAGGATATATGGGACACATATCCTGGTATGAAATTTAAACAAACCTTATTGATCAATATTTAAATCTATAAACTTCACATTATTCATTGCCTTTAACTTTCTTTGTAGTGAGGGATATTTCTCTATTATATTTATTTATCTTCTCTCATAATGATTGTTGAGAAATAATTTGGTGTAGGGTTGATGATGTACCTTCCTTTAAGATTATCGTGTATAATTTTAATAGTTCCTTAATAAATGGTGATCCTTGAATCCCCGTCATTGCCATAATATGGTCTTTCATACTTAATGCATCGACAAATTTTTTTTTCTTCTGGGGTGATAATGAATTGAAAATTCATATTATTTAAGAAGTCACAACCATATCCTTTTTCTCGTGTTTAATTATTTTTTCATGAAAATATAATTTAAAATTTGGTGCAATGGGAATATATCACATTTCTCCAGATAAAGACAATTCCTCCATTTGATCAGATAAAAAATAACTACAGCTAACTACATTACAAGCATAGGATAATTATACTCATGAGGAATCTATTTTCAACATGCATAACCAATCACCTTTTAATTTTTATGAGGACGTACCCAATCCCTTTAAAATATGTAACACTATAAATAAAGAGTCCTTCTACAACAGAGGGTGGAGTTAACATAGTTGTAGTAACCAATCTCTTCTTCATATCTTGTAAACATTCTTCACACTATTTTTCTAGATGAACATATCCCCTTTTCATGTTAACATGGTTAGTGTATTATAAATTCATGAAAAAATACAAAAATCCCTATAATATCCCACTAAACCAAGTAAACTATGAATCAAAATTAATATTATAGGATGAGGCCACTCATATATAGCCTGTTTCATTATAGAGTCAATTTCTATTCCTTTATTGGTTACAATGTTCCCCAATAATGAATCTTTTTGTAACAAAAATTCACATTTTTTACATTTTCAAAATATTATATCCTTCCTCATAGTTCCCAATATAACCCTTAAATGATCCTCATTCCCCTATAAAATTTTGTAATATATCATAATATCATCAGTAAAAACTACCATGAATTTATCAAGGTTTTCCTTAAAGACTCGATTCACTAAATCCATAAATATAGAAGGATCATTAGTCAAGACAACGGAAATTACAAAAAAAATTAATATTGACAATATATTGTTTGGAAGGTATAATTTTGAATATCTTCTTTCATCACTATCAATTGATGATACTCATATCGTAGGTCAATCTTGGATAAGAATTGAGCCCCTAAAAGATGATCAAATATGTCATAAACCCTTGGAAGATGGTACTTTTTCTTTATTATGATCATGTTAAGTTATCTATAATCAATTCATAACCTAATTGGTTCATTATTCTTATAAAAAAAGAGAATAGGTTCTCCCCAAGGATACACACTTGGTTATATAAATCCCATCTCCAGAAGATCTTGAACATGTTTCTTTAATTTATCTAACTCCACATTTTCCATTCTATATGGGGTCTTTGATATCATCTTGGATCTAGGTATGCTTCAATGGATAAATCTACCTTTATTTCTAGGGGAGTTCTAAGTAACTATTTAGGAAATACATTAATTTATTCCTGGATAATGGATACATTATCTATCTTTATACTTTAATTTCATTCTCCCTCTTCATTGATAATTTGTATAACAATGGCTATGGAGTGTGCTTCTAGACAAAGACCGGACTGGGATATCTCCCCTTTGAAATTTACTATAGGTTTTGCATTCAAGACTAAATAAATTTCCTTACTTATATAGTTTATCTTACTGTTATACTTTGTGAGCCAATTCATCCCTATTATTGTGTTTAATTCCATCATGGGAATGACTTTTAGATTTATGATGAGTTTGTACTCAACAAATTTAATACTAGAGTTTTCATAAAAAATTAATAATAGGAGAATTATTCCAAGACTCTTGTCTAATAACTATACTTCTAAAAGATCATGGATTGATTCTATATTCTTTTAAAACATAGATAAAATAAAGGAATGCATAGAACCAGAAAAAAACAATGTACTTTCTATCTTTGAGAGAACAAAAAGTGTACCTAGCACCACTTCATTCAGAGAATCTACTTCAACTATCGTGATAAAAAATTCAGGAAATTTATCTCTTAGCTTATACTGATGATGATGGTAGTTTCACTCCATTGGCTTCTTATTTTGACATTCATTGGAAAAGTTCCCAAGATTTCCACACATGGGGAACTGACCATCTGGTTGGTCCTGTACCATCATCCCTTTTTTTAGTGTTGTGAAATTTATTCTTCGCCTCACTAATATATTTCGAGGATATATGTTCATATATTTCCCACATGTATCACTTTACAATCCCAAGTAAACAATTCAAAGAATTATTCATCCCACATTTTTTACATGTTGGAAGTTGCACATTTTTCATATTATTTCATGATCAAAGTTATTCCATGAGTTAGGATATATTTATCTCTACTTCACATTCAACTTATCTGACCATTATGTCTCTACCAACTCCAATTAATCCTTCCTATAACTCCTAACTATCTTCTTATAACTTTCACAGTCTCAATTTTATGTATTCCTCTATAGATGGGGTCTTAGTTTACCAAAGAATATATCAACTATTCCCTTAGAATCCATAAAATATATAGTAGTTTATCAAGAAAGTCTTGTAAATGTATTATCATAGCTTCCCAGTAATTCATTTTCGTTTGTCTTTAGTTCAAGGAATTCCTTCTTCATTTTTTAACATCAAAAGCGGGAAATGATTATCGAAAAGGATTCCTATGAACATGTAACATCCCAAGTAAATAAATAATAATACATTGGAATGTTTATTAATATTATTGAATTAAATATTAATTTTACTTTAAAGTGGATGCTATGTTCGATAGCTGACCCAATACGCAATAGTGGGTTTCTTTGAAATCATACATGGCACACTAATAATATAATATTATTATTTTAAATGGTAGTTAACGCCTAGCCATTGTATCGATGGGAATGAATAGAACTAACTACAATATTATTATACAAGTTTGTTAAATGTTTTTTACATTTATCTAATAAAATTTATAGGATTAAAATGTGAATGAATCTAAGAATAAATACTCTAATATTCTTTAAAATGTCAATTTACCGCTTTTTGATATCAAACCCTCATTAAATCTAGATTTTGTCATTTTTATATATTCTATTTTAAAAAATAAAATTCTTCTTTAGATTTTGGACATCAAAATTTACTTTGGGTAAATTTTTGGTATTTTTCTGATAAATTTCATTTTTTAATGAATAGTGAAAAATTCTGTATTTTAATTCAAAGATCCTTTTAATCTAATTTATTTATATGGTTAGATTATATTTTTAATTTTTTCTAAAGTGTATTTATAATATATTTTTACTATTTAATCTAGTTTTGGAAATTATAATTAATTTCACTTTCAAATTGGACATAAACAAGTGTCAATCTTTTGATTGTTATTATTTCTTTAAAACATGTTTTTTTGTTTTGACAGTAGGAATTAATTTTAAATTATTTTTTGCCACTTATTTGTTCTGAATTTATAAAAATGGATTCCATATTTGGAATAATTAGGCCCAAAAATGTGTAAATAGATAACTTTTATTTTTATATATTTTAAATATTTACTTCAGTAAATATTTTATTTACCATGATTAAAAGTTAAATATAGTAAATAAGGGTAAAATATAATATTATTATAATATTAAAATAACCTGAAATGTGTTATAATCCTATTGTATAATACATATCTAACCATGGGCATCCTTGGGTCGAATTTGGGATCCCATGGAGCCACATGGGTGTAATAATGAAACTTTATATTAATTAATTTAAAGTAAATACAAAAATGTCATAAACAAATATCTTTTAGTAAATCAATTTTTCTATGCGGTTATATAAGTTATCATTTAAACTAAAAAAATTTATTAGAAAGCTAAAAATATTTCCTACATCATGGTATTTTGTTTATAATTATTGGAAATCAAATAAATTAAATTATTTATGTAACAATAATGATATAATATTTTCTTCATTAATAAATGATTTAAATAAATAAGTTTATAAATATTAAAAAAATATCCAAAACCAGTACAATTCTTATTGAATGATTTTATTTCTACCATGAGTCATCTTTTGTTCAACTTTAATGAATATTTGAACATTTGAAACTAAAGAAAAGGTTATAATTAAATAATTGTTTCAAACTTTTCTAAAGTGCCCCTCCTATCCCTTATAAATAACCCTCACTTCTAACCCATTTCTCACACTTCTCAATCCTTTTCATCCTGAAAACTTTTTCTAATAAGGTTCGAATGTCTCTATCATCATCCTAGAAGCCTTACCTTATGCAGAAAATACTTCAAGAAACCCTTTTGGTTCAATCCAAAGAGAGTTATCAGATTTAAAGGTAACGTCTTCTCTTACGTTTGTTTGTTCTATTTTACTTCTCCAACTCCCTAAAATATTTTTATTCCTTTATTTTATAACAAAAACAGTATTATAAATATACTAGTATGTTTTTATGAGACATATTTTAACTAAACGTACACACACCTACATCTAATGGATGAAGAACATACTATTTCTGTGGATGGAAAACTAACGCCTCACGAAACGATGATTGTTTGATTATCTCCTACCACCTCTCATGGTGGACATTATAATTGAAATGTATTTATATATGATATATATTATATTTATTTTTTATTTTTTATTCTGTATTTTTCATTTATATCATACTTTTATATTTTTCATTATGGGTAAATGTGATAATTTCATTTGCGGAAGTGCGGTCTACCGCCCCCTCAAGTGATATGACTCGTTAATGCCATATGTGGGACAGATAAATGACAGAGTTAATGCTATTATGTAGAGAACCAAAGCCTGACGTACATGGACATTAAATTACTTTTTCGGAATATAAAAACACACACACAATGACCGTAATAGTTTAGTGTCTTTGGAAACTCGGAATATAATCTTCTAATCGTGGTGAAAGATCTTCAACATCTCCCATTAAGATATTCTTTTTTTTACCTAAAACCATTCATTATATCCTATGGAAAAGAAAACATAAAAGGGTGAGCTCAAATGCTCAGTAAGGGTAAACAAAAGAAATATCAATCACATCATATTCATAAGAACATAACTTTTGAAAATCGTAACCTGCAAAAGAGATCAAAAATTCATAACATGGGATAAATCATAATAGTGAAATGTAATCCCAATACTCATAACATAAAACATGAAACTTTGTGTCATACACACATAATCATAGAGAATCATTTCTTATTATTCAATACTCATTTCCAAGACTATCTTAGTGGACAAAGTCCATTTCCGAACAGAGTTCACTCCTCGTTTCAGTCTTTTTTCACTGAACCGGTATAGCCTACTGTTCCAGCCATGTATATCTCATAAGATATAAAATAATTACCCAATGAATTGGAGGGAGATATAGGTCCCACCCATCTCATAATGATACCATTCTTATGTGTTCCACAAAATCATAAACCATACATCATAGCATAACCCATGTAATAAAAATGGGATTCTTAAACATCGTGACATCATAAAACAGTTCATATAAGATAAATGAATTCATAAAAATAATTCCATCACAACATAATCAAATCAATGTAATAATAGGGATAGAAACAAAACCCTTTATTATCATAGATGGAAAATAATTTTGATAAAACACTTGAACTCCATTCTTGAGGAAAATATCCTTTCTACTTCAAAAACATTTTCCTTTCTTAACATGTCATACAATTTTATACTAAAAGAATTTGATTTAAAAATAAACTTGAAAACATGTAAAGTAATCTTCTTGGAAATAATGTTTTAAAAATCCATTCATGCCGTATATGTTAAAAAAACATTCTTCTCGTACTTTTGTCGGAAAAGTCAAAAAGTTCATCGTACAAAAAAACAACAAAAGATTCTTTTCATATAATTTACTAAAAACTCACCAAAGGGTAAAATTTGATTTAAAAAATTGTAGGTTAAAGTAAATAATATTTAATATTGAAGAAACATGGATGTGGATGATAAAATACACATGATTAAATACCAAAGTATAAACAATCTCGGATAAAAATGAGATTGTGATATTTCCCTTACCTTAGGTATGATTTGCTTCGTATGTGTCCGAAGATCCTGTATAATGATTTAAATAATGTCATTGACTTATTCCAGAATCATACTCATTGTTATAATATCATTTATGGTTCACTTATGGATTTATATTACCCGTTCTTTTGTAAATTCCATTTTAAAGAGCGTTTTGGGTAAAATCGTTTCATTTTTCGTCCGTGTTTTGACTTAAAATTATTCATATGATTACTTAGATCATGATTAATTAATTCCAGAATATAAAACATGATTTATATATAATATATATTCATAATATATATATATATATAATAGATCAGTAAATGGAAAGAAATACACCATTCATGGAGACGGTAGACCGTACGTACGCATGAATGCTATTTTCTTTTCCTTATTGAGTTGAATGGAATTAATTAGATGACATACATATATATACACATAAATATAGAATCATTATTATGTCATATATTTCATTATTAATTATTATATATACTTTATAATCATTCATGAATGGTTAACGTGGAGAATGAATCTCATCACGTCGTGGAGATGGTAGTTTGTACGTACGCACGTGCGATGATATCGTTCTGATGATCGTGGAATTGTATTGGAGTGTATGTATACAATTTCAGAATCAATATCACTTTAAAATAATGATATATAGTTATTATGTACACCATTATACACATCCAAGTAAGGTGGTGGTGGATAATAGATTACACCACAGCGTGGAGATGATATTCTGTACATACGCACGCGCGGTGATTTCGTTTTCCGTAGGATGGATAGATGGTGAAATAAGGTTGTTTAATAATTATAATTACATATCAGTATATATGTGATACTTATTTTATTACTTCAAAATGAAACAACCTAAGAATAATAAGTGGATGAAGAAATAAAGATGAAAGAATCGGAAACAGACATTACCTATTCTTTGAAGCGCCTCTTTGAGATCTCTTTTTAGGGTACTAAAATTGGGCTTTGTGGTAGACCAGAACCTCTATGATGTTTCTAGGGAAGTGGATAAGGTAATTTGTCAGGGGTTGGCCGAGCTTGAAGGCTCAAAGTGGTGTGAGGAAGAGAGGGAGGAGGTGCCCTTTTATAAAGGAGGAGAGGGGCAACTTTGGAATAACAAAAACTATTATTTTATTATAAAGTCAAATTCGGTTTTAAATGGATCCAAATTGATTAATTTATAAGATAAGGTGGGTATGGGTCTAAATCCTCTCATCCAATAGAATTTATACATGTTTAGGTTCCTATTTTAACCTTATCATTTAGATTTAACATTAAGTAAAATAATTTTACTTTTACCGTGTCTTCTTGTGTTCTTATACTATACGGTTAATAAACGTACTATAAGAAGCCAAAAGAACCCCAAGATGTTTATTATTAATATATATAACCTTATCTATGTCATTTGGCCGAACCTTAGATTTTTATGAATAAATTAACAATTAATAATATAATATTTTTTTTAAAAACTATTTTATGTCAATTTTTACCCTATTTTGTAATTAATTTTTGTGAAACTCATAACAGAATGGTTAGTTCGAACAAAGTAAATTAAATGAATAATAACATGTCATATTAACCTATAAACTTATCTGATTTTATAAAAAGTCTGAAATTACATTTATTTGGGTATTTATAACATCAATTATGTCAATATTTCATTATTAAGATAATTACTGCATCATCTTTGTGTCATAAATAAATTAAATTATTTAATGTCTAAAAATTAAAACTAAAATACCATTATGTAGAAAATATTTATAGCTTTCTAATTACTATTTATAGTCTAATTTATCTTATTTATATCCCTATATTAAAAATGATTTACTTATTAAACTTTGATTTTAAATATTTTAACCCTTCTTAAATAAATCAATAATAAATGTCCTAATCTAATCCAAGTGGGCCTAAATGGTCATATTTTATTCCTAGGGTTGTTTTTGGTCGAATTACACTTATCAAATAGAATTAGGACATGTGTTATGGTAATAATAATATCATTTTTACCCTTAATTACCATATTTACTTTTAACTGTGGTAAAAAAAGATAAAAGTTACTATTCACCAAAAATTATTTTCATCTCATTGAACCACATTTTACTTACTGACATTAACCGTGTCTCTCAGATTTTTGAAATTCCACTCACAGAAGCGGTAAAACTATGTTTTATGAAAAATTCATTTTTTTAACTACCACTTAGTGGTTTCACTATTCATCAAAAAATGATTGTTTTCAGAAAAATACCAAAATATAGGCCTAAGATATATTTGATATTATGAACTCATATATGATGTATATTTTACCAAATTCAAAACATATCAATTGCATTAATTAATTTAAAAATTAATTCTCGTCGTCAAAACAAATAGCATGTTTTTAAGGTATAATAACTATCAAAAGATTGACACTTGTTTATGTCTGGTTTAAATGTGAAATTACATTAAATGACCAACATTGTATTAAATTGTAAAAATATATTCTAAATATACTTTAAAACCACTCAAATTAATAATTTATCACTATTAATTATTTCGATTAAAAAATGTGTTTTTAATTAAAATTTAATAATTTTAACTATTCATCAGAATATGAAAGTTATCCGAAAAGTAAAAAAATTTCACCCTAAGCTAATTTTGATATTACAAATCCAAAAATGAATTCCAATTTGAAAAATAAAATTTACAAAATTTCAAAAAGTGGTTATTACTATTCATAACAGCTAGTTTTAATAATATTTTAATAGCATATTGTTGTCTAGTGAAACTCGTTATTACGTACTACACAAGCTATTGAGGAAGGTCGTGATTGCATGTAATGAAAGGCAAGTCAAGGATGCGTTTTGTGCAAGATACTTTTGGTGTAGCATACACCACAAGACATTAATGAAATTAAAAAGAATATTTTTCATAAAATCTCGGGCTCTTACATTCTACCCCCCTTGAAATGAATTTTGCCCTCGAAATTCATCGGGGATATAAATGGTTTACTATTCGAAAGTTTCTTTAATAGAAACCCACATCGTAAAAAGGAATACCAAAACCAATCTTTAAAAACAAAAGTATGAAACGTAATAGTTACCCAAATAAACTAATCACTGGGTTTCCACATTGGTGAAAATATGGACATAGAAGAGAAATATAACCATCATGTTCTGATGGAGAGCGGTAGAGAACATGGATATGGAAAACCCAGCAATCACAAAGCCATAAATTTGTGAAGATCTAAGGTACCATCTGATTCATCAGATATAAGAGCACTAGGACAACATTTTTGGTTTTCAAGATCATTTACCTAAAGTTGATGAAATTGGAATTAGAAGAAATACTTTCGTGATTTTGGTATAGTCTCACCGTTTTTCATTCTTTGGAACATTTCCACTTCATCTCTTAAAGAAATGAAGTTGAATTTGTCATTCATGATGTGTTAGAATATCATGTGATAGAATGATGGTTCATTCCATCTGTCTCAAACAAAAGGATAGAAAAGTTATCAAAAAATACATAAGTCCATCTATAGTGAGATTAATCATATATGGTTCCTAAAATGGACTTATACTTCATATATCATACTGCTTAATATAATAAAACTAGTTTCTACTAAACATGGACTTCCTGTAGGCCAGTGGTAGGCGATAAAGGCCAGTCGCACTTCGGTTGTGGGTTCGATTCCCAAAGCCTTGTCCGACGCAATGGGTTGTCGCCCATCCTGCAGGTTTTCCTTTTTCTAAAGATATATTACTATAACATACCATCAAAAATATCAAAAAAGTTTTATCCATAAACAATACTAACTTATGTCCAACATAATCCATTCCAATCTTTAGGCTTATCTAAAATACTTCGGTCCAAGCTCATAGTATAAATAAAATGATCAAGTGATATATCTTGTTGGTCAAATTACAAATATTTGAATACCTTAATCATGTATTCTCTTGAAGGATGAATATCCATTGAACCTTAGTGAAAACCTGAATGCAGTTAAATGTTAACACTTTCCACATACCAAAATCCTCATAATTCTATATCCTCAAACAAGGATATCACAAAGTCTTTATATCAATCATGAGCTCATGAATACAATCAAACATCTCATTATCTTCTTATCCCTTCATTATGCGCATATCATCTATTTACCAAAACTGTCTCAATCACTTATCATGGTTACCGGTACCATAAAATTTTTGAAAACCACAATAGACCAAAACATATATATTCCAATATTCCACGATACTATATACAACATTATTTTGGAATCCCATTACATAAACACTTAATAATTCCACCAAATCGTTGTCATATTCAACATCACCAATAGTGATCGCATGTGACTTCCCTTTTTTCCTTTGACTTAAGTGGTTTCTCATGTCGATCATCACTAACCCTTGGATTAGGGAATCTATTAGCATAATGACCCATTTCCTTGCAATTGAAGCATTGAAGAGTTGGTGGTACGTTCTCTGTAGTCTTTTTTTATTCACATCATTTCCATTACTTGGACACTCAGCTGCTCGATGACCTTCTTTTCCACACATAAAAAATATTCTAGTCCCTTTAAGACAATCTCCACCATGCTTCTTTCCACACATTGAGCATAAGGAAATATTCATCTTCTTTTCACCACTATTCTGAGATTTCTCCTTGAACTCCATCTTTAGTTTCTTGTCAAAACTATGAGATGGATAAGTAACTCCGACTTCCATTTCTACCTTGATAGCACAACACACAATTTCTTCATAGCTACTGAAGTCTCTTATAGCTAATTCCCTTTGAAGATTTTGTTTTAAGCCACTGAAGAATCGATCAACTTTACTTTCATGTTGGATGATAAATCCATATGCAAACCTTGCAAGACTTGTAAAATTCACTTCGTATATACCAACAGATTCATCATCCTTTTCCTTTAGTTCAAGAAACTCCTTCTCCATCTTTGTTTGAAGAATACAAGGGATGTACTTATTGAAAAATAAGTTCATGAACTCGTCCCATTCCATGGATTCAATTTCATCTCTTTGCCTCTTATTCTTGATAAGATTCCACCATTGATCAGCTTCAACTTCCAAACGATATACTACTAAGATGAATTTATCATGTTCAGAACATTAAAGAACTAAAAATGTCTTTTCAGTAGTACTAATCCATTGTTCTGCAACAAGTGGATCAGAAGACCCACTGAAAGAAGGTGGACGTTGCCTCGTGAAGGACTCAATAGAATATTGTTCCCTTATCTGCTCATTTGGAAGTCCAGAATGATTCATAGCTTGTGTAAGTATAGAAATAAGATTTTTCACTCCATCTCACATAACATTTGTTTGTTCAGGAGGAGAATCATTGCATTTTCCATTTCATTGATCAACACAGTTCCTTTGGGTTCTAGCCAGCATCTAAAACCCATAATGAATTGTGTGAGAGGAAAAAATGATGCTAGGGAAAACAACATAATAAAGGGGGAGTATCCTCAATATCTAACATCTTAGGTTAAATTCTATGATCGTTACCATAGTTCTAGGACTATATCCTATACATATACTTATCATTAGGGACATCCCTAGACACACCTTAAAAATATCTCTAGGGGTCTCACTAACGTTTTCGCATCCTAGTTTCCAATGGTTGACTAAAACTTTCCTCTAATACCAACTGTAGAGACAAGAATCCTGACGTACATGGACATTACATTACTTTTTCAGAATACAAAAACACACACACAAGGACCGTAATAGTTTAGTGTATTTGGAAACTCGGAATATAATATTCTAATCGTGGTGAAAGATCTTCAACATCTCCCATAAAGATCTTCTTTTTTTTATTACCTAAAACCTTTATTTATATCCTGGGGAAAAGAAAACATAAAAGGGTGAGCTCAAATGATCAGTGAGGGTAAACAAAAGAAATATCAATCACATCATATTCATAAGAACATAACTTTTGGAAATCTTAACCAGCAAAAGAGATCATAATTTCATAACATGGGATAAATCATAGTAGTGAAATGTAATCCAAATACTCATAAAATAAAACATGAAAATTTCTGGAATACACACATAATCATAGAGAATCATTTCTTATTAGTCAAGACTCATTTCCAAGACTCTCTTAGTGGACAAAGTCTATTTATGAACCGAGTTCACTCCTCGTTTCAGTCCTATTTCACTGAACCAGTATAGCCTACCGTTCCAGCCATGTATATCTCATGAGATATAAAATCTTTACCCAATGCATTGGAGAGAGATATAGGTTCCACCCATCTCATAATGATACCATTCTTATGTGTGACACAAAATCATAAACCATACATCATAGCATAACCCATGTAATAAAAATGGGATTCTTAAACATCGTGACATCATAAAAAAATTCATGTAAGATAAAGGAATTCATAAAAATAATTCCATCACAACATAATCAAATCAATGTAATAATAGGGATAGAAACATAACCATTTATTATCTTAGATGGAAACTAATTTTGATAAAACACTTTAACTCCATTCTTGAGGAAAATATCCTTTCTACATCAAAAACATTTTTTCTTTCTTAACATGCCATACAATTTTAGACTAAAAGAAGTTGATTTAAAAATAAACTTGAAAACATGTTAAGGAATCTCCTCGGAAATAATGTTTTTAAAATCCATTCATTCTGTATATGTTAAAAAAACATTCTTCTCGTACTTTTGTCGGAAAAGTCAAAAAGTTCCTCGTACGAAAAAACGTCAAAAGATTCCTTTCATATCTTTTACTAAAACCAACCGATGGGTAAAATTGGATTTTAAAATTTTTATGTGAATGTAAATAATATTACATATTGAGGAAACATGGATGTGGATGATAAAATACACCCCATTAAATACAAAAGTGTAAACAATCTCGGATAAAAATGAGATTGTGATATTTCCCTTACCATAGGTCCGATTTTCTTCGTATGTGTCCGAAACATCAGTATAATGATTTAAATAATGTCATTTACCTATTCCATAATCATACTCATTGTTATGATATCATATATGGGCCACTTATGGATTTATATTACCCGTTCTTTTGTAAATTCCATGTTAAAGAGCGTTTTGGGTAAAATTGTTTCATTTTTCATCCGTGTTTTGACTTGTAATTATTCATGTGATTACTTAGATCATGATTACTTAATTCCAGAATATAAAACATGATTTATATATAATATATATTCAGAATATATATATATAATAGATCAGTAAATGGAAAGAAATACACCGTTCATGGAGACGGTAGACCGTACGTACGCATGGATGCTGTTTTCTTTTCCTTATTGAGTTGAATGGAATTAAGTAGATGACATACATATAAATAAACATAAATCTAGAATCATTATTATTTCATGTATTTAATTATTAATTATTACATATACTTTATAATCATTCATGAATGGTTAACATGGAGAATGAATCTCATCGCGTCGTAGAGACGGTAGTCCGTACGTACGCACGAGCGATGATTTCATTCTCATAATCGTGGAATTGTATTGGACTGTATGTATACATTTTCAGAATTAATATCACTTTACAATAATAATATATAGATATTATGAACACCATTATACCCATTCAAGTAAGGTGGTGGTGGAAAATATATTACACCACGACATGGAGATGGTATTCCTTAGGTACGCACGCGCGGTGATTTCGTTTTCCATAGGATGGATAGATGGTGAAATAAGGTTGTATAATAATTATAATAACATATAATTATATAATTGATACTTATGTTATTACTTCATAATGAATCAACCTAAGAATAATATGTGGAATAAGAAATAAAGATGAAAGAATCGGTAACAGACATTACCTCTTCTTTGAACCGCCTCTTTGAGATCTCCTTTTAGGGCACTAAAATTGGTATTTGAGGAAGACCAGAACCTCTAGGATGAATCTAGGGAAGTGGAGAAGGGAATATGGCCGGGGTTGGACGATCTTGAAGGCTCAATGTGGTGTGAAGAAGAGAAGGAGGAGGTGCCCTTTTATAAGGGAGGAGTGGGGCACCTTTGGAATAACTAAAACTATTATTTTATTATACAGTCATATTCGATTTTAAATAGATCCAAATTAATTAATTTAGAATATAAGGTGGGGATGGGTCGAACACATCTCATCCAATATAATTTAGACAAGTTTAGGTTCCTATTTTAACCTTATCATTTAGATTTAACATTAAGTAAAATAATTTTACTTTTACAATGTCTTCTTGTGTTCTTATACTATAAGGTTAATAAACATACTATAAGAAGACAAAAGAACCCCAAGTTGTTTATTATTAATATATATAACCTTATCTATGTCATTTGGCTGAACCTTATATTTTTAAGAATAAAATAACAATTACAAATATAATATTTTTTTAAAAAACTATTTTATGTCAATTTTGACACTATTTTGTAATTGATTTTTGTGAAAATCATAACAGAATGATTAGTTCAAAAAAAGTAAATTAAATAAATAATAACATGTCATATTATGTTATTAAATTAGTTTATTTCATAAAAAGTCTTAAATTACATTTATTGGGGTATTTATTACATCAATTATGTCAATATTTCATTAATAAGATAATTACTGCATTATCTTTGTGTCATAAATAAATTAAATTATTTAATGTCTAAAAATTACAAATAAAATACTATTATGTTTTAAATTTTGTTATCTTTATAATGAATATTTATAGTCTAATTTATCTTATGTATAACCCTATATTAAAAATGGTTTACTTATTAAACATTGATTTTAAATATTTTAACCCTTCTTTAAATAAATTAATAATAAATCTCCTAATATAATCCAAGTGGGCCTAAATGGTCATATTTTATTCCTAAGGTTGTTTTTGGCCTAATTACACTTATCCAATAGAATTAGGACATGTGATAGGGTAATAATAATATCATTTTTACCTTAATTACCCTATTTACTTTTAACCGTGGTAAAAAAGTAAAAAGTTACTATTCACCAAAAATTATTTTCATCTCATTCAACCATATTTTACTTATTGAAATTAACCAAGTCTCTTGGATTTTTTAATTTCCACTCACAAAAGTAGTTAAATTAAGTTTTATGAAAAATTCATTTTTTTAAACGACCACTTAGTGGTTTCACTATTCATCAAAAAATGAAAGTTTCCAGAAAAATACCAAAAATTTGGCCTAAGCTATATTTGATATTATGAACTCAAAAATTATGTCTATTTTACCAAATTCAATACATATCAGTTTCATTAATTAATTTAAAAATTAATTCCCGTCGTCAAAACAAATAGCGTGTTTTTCAGAGATAATAACTATCAAAAGATTGGCACTTGTTTATGTCTGGTTGAAATGTGAAATTACATTCAATGACCAAAATTGTAGTAAATTGTAAAAATATATTCTAAATATACATTAAAACCACTCAAATTAATAATTTATCCCTATTAATTATTTCGATTAAAAAAGTTGTTTTAATTAAAATTTAATAATTTTCACTATTCATCAGAAAATGAAAGTTATCCGAAAAGTACCAAAATTTCACCCTAAGCTAATTTTGATATTACGAATCCAAAAATGAATTCCATTTTGAAAAATAAAACATACAAAATTTCAGAAAGTGGTTATTACTATTCATAATGGCTAGTTTTAATAATAATTTAATAGCATATTGTTGTCTAGTGAAACTCGTTATTGCATACTACACACGCTATTGAGGAAGGTCGCGATTACGTGTAAAGCAAGGCAAGTCAAGGATTCGTGTTGTGAAAGATTATTTTGGTGTAGCGTACAACAGAAGACATTAATGAAATTAAAAAGATTATTTTTCATAAAATCTCGGGTTGTTACATATTATATATGATATTATAGTGGAATTATAATATACCTTGGTATAATTATGTTTTAATTCCATAATATTACTAAATAGAAATGAAAGTAGCGTTCAAGCGTACGTACGACTTACCATCTCCATGAATGGTGCATTTAATTTTTTATCTTGAAATTTATGTATTGTTATAAATACTTATATATACTAGATATATATGACATATGTGATATCTAAATCATGAATATCATTATGTATATAATGGATTGTTGAGGACTTGGATAACTTATAATTATAAGGTGTTCATTTTTACTCATGTACCAAATATCGATGAAACAACAATTAATAACATAAATGATTACATAATGTTTATAAAATGGTAAATACCTGATATAAAAGGAATAATAAAATTTAAAAAGGTTCTTAAGTAAGTAGATATTAATTTTAGTTTATTATTCAGGAGATTAAAGAATGATCAGGTCAATTTGGACACGAGGTAAGGGAGTTCATCTCAATCTCATTTCATTGAGGAATATTTTGTTTGAATACATGATTTTCTTTTAATCGGTGTATAAATATTTTTGAATTTTCATTTCATTCAAAGGGAATCTTTTCCTATGAGGTGTTTTACTAAATAAAAAAAAGAATGTTTTTTTAATGTAAGCGGTGACAACGACCTTTTCCAATTCCACGAGTATTATTTGATCTTTTTATTCCTTAACAAGCCAAAAAAAATTAAAAGGAAAATAAATACCATATACTCTTTTATTTATTTTGGTATTGAATATGGTTTTGTTATGCCCATATATTTAAATGATGTATTGTGATTATAATGTGGAAATGTTATCTTTAATTAATGTTTATTTTATGTGTTATGAATATGTTATGGTTCTTGAGAATTGTTTACGTATATAGGTGGTTCCATGATAAACCATGTGCAGGTGATCCCGAGATAGCTCTCCAATGCATTGGGTTACATGATAGAGGTAAATGTGAATGTTTCACCTAATAGATTTAGGGAATATACTGTGATGGGTATTTCAAATGTAACTCCCTACGTAGCTGTGATAACTACAATGTATGTATGATATAGACACCACAAGTTACCTTTATGATGTATGTTTTCTAAGTGTTATTCATAAATCTTATTATTTCAAGAGGTATGTTAAAGTGCATATGTTATGTATTAAATGATAAACTATTGTTTTCATTCTTTTTATATAACCCTTACTGATCGTTTTATGTTCATCCCATGTTTTGAAATGTTTTTCACAAGTCTTAAAGATGACTATGGTCAAGTATGGGATTAAGTAAAAGTCATGATTTCTAAAACATGGAACTAGACATGAACATTTTTTTCAAGAGTTTTTATTTTGTGAAAAAAATGGAAACTGAGTAGAAGTGTCTACTTTGTAAACTTTTGAGATGTTATAGTTATGTCCTAATTCTCTAAAACTCTAAACCTGAAAAGATCCTTAATGGGAATTATTCATTTAATTTAATATTATGTAATGTTTTAAGGCTGAGTCCTTAAATTTGGTATCAGAGGGAGGTTTAGATAACTTTAGGAGTTAGGGTATTGTTAAATTAATATTCATAAATTAATTTATTTAAATATTGAAATGATATTGCATTTACAGATTACCATGTTGCATTGCCAAATATATTTCTGTGTTTAGAATGGACTTCCACAGAAGAAATAGGGAAGCTATATTAGGACGACATCAGGAAGAAGATAGCCATCCAAATTAGCAACCTTAGATGGTCGGAATTAGGACTTAATACTTTGTTGCAGTGATGGCACATTTGACTCAGGCTATAAATTGTTGCGGTATCCATGCATGAGATCAGCAAGATCAACCATAGAGGTACATGTTAGTTGTAGAGCATTTTGGGAGGCAACATCCCTCATCATTGAGAGGATCATCTGACCATGTGCTAGAAGAAGGGTGGATTAAAGCACTGGAAAAAAATTTTGATGTCATGGGGTGTTCAGAACACCAAAAGGATAGTCTTGTTTTTTACCATTTTGAAGGTGATGCCGATTGGTGGTGGTCTATCGTGAAAAATATCTGGGATAATGAGGAGATTGATTCTCTTTATTAGTATTAATTCAATGGCATGTTCCTTGAGAAATATTTTCTTAAGGTGGATCAATATAGGATGGAAAACAATTCCTATAATTGAGTCAGAAGGATGACTCAATGGCTGCTTATGAAGAAAAATTCACTCGACTCGCAAAGAATGATTTAAATTTTATTAGATATCTTGATAGTAAAATAAAAAAAATTTACTCAGCCAAAGTATCAATGGGATTTAGCCTCACATGAGTAAAAAAAATATGAAAAACTCGTTCTTTGTGTGGAGAAGGTGGAAATGGAGTTTTTCAATGATTAGGTGTTCTTTGACAAAAAACAGAATAAGAGGTGGATTTGGCAAGAGAAAGGGAAGGAATCTTCAAAAAATTATTATGGTAAGAAATTTAAGTTTACAGTTTGTGAAAATTGTGGTAAAAGGAATTCTGGGGAATGTCTTTTGAATTATGGTAAGTGCTACAGATGTGGTAAAATGGGACATAAGGCTTCTAATTGTACAGAAAAAGATCAAGGTAATGGTGATACAAAATATGATTTACAGTTAGTAAAATGTTTTATGTGTAATGAAATGGGTCATTATGAAAATGAGTTTCCAACGAAGAACTCAATTGAGGGATAGTAGCTAGAATACAAGCATAAGGGTTGGTGAAATACTATGGAACAACTTTAGTACATTATGGGCCATTAATTGAAGTAGTATCAGGTATACTGTTTTTTTGTTCATATTATGCCAATGTGTTGTTGGATTCAGGGTCTAAACACTCTTTAATTATTGAGAAGCTTTCTAGTAAATTGGGAATTCCATATCAATATATGAATATGGATCTTATGGTAAAAACACCTGGAGCATGTATTGTGAACAAAATAAAACATAAGAACCTTCATGTCTTTATGTGCGGAACGAATCTACCTGCAAACCTTATTCTTTTTCCTCTAGCAGAGTTTGTTCTTATTTTGGGTATGGATTGGCTTTTTGTTTATGATGTTAATATTGACTGTAGAGATAAAGAGGTTTCTTTTCAAAAATATTTTCAGTTTGCGTACTATAATGAACCCTTAATTTTGATAACATATCAAGCTGTTGAGAAACTAGTAATCGATGGAAATAATTGTTACCTTACACATATTGTTAAAAATAAAGTGTTGAGATTAATGATGTGCCAGTGGTAAATGAGTACCTTGATGTTTTTCATTATGATTTTTCTGGTATTATACCTGATCAGGAAGTTATATTTACTATTGACTTAGTGCCAGATGCTAACCCAATTTCAAAACCCCCTTATTGAATGGCTCAAATTGAAATTTTAGAGTTAAAGAAGTAATTGCAAAAGTTTTTAGATAAATGTTTAATTCAACCTATCACCTCAGAATGGGGTTCTCCTATCTTATTTGTTAAACAAATATGGTTCAAAGATACTTCTCATTGATTATAGAGCATTAAATAACATCAATGTTAAGAACAAGTACCTTTTCCTCATATTGATGATTTGTTTGATCAGCTCTAGAGAGCTCAGTATTTTTCAAAGACTGATCTAAGGTAGGGGTACCATCAGTTGAAAGTAAAAGAATAAGTCATTCCTAAAACCACGTTTCGTACTAGATATTACCATTACTAATTTGTAGTTACGCCTTTTGGGTCAACAAATCCACTTGCAGTATTCATGGATCTTATGAATAGAATTTTCTATGACTTCTTGGATATGTTTGTGGTTGTTTTCATTGATGATATTTTTGTTTTTTCTAAAATTAAAGAGGAGCATGAAAGTCATTTATGGGTTGTCTTGAAAACCATAAAAGGAAAGAAATTGTATGGTAAATTCAGAAAGTGTGAGTTTTGGTCACAAAACATTTCATTCTTGGGTCACATTGTTTCAAAAAATGGCATTAATTTGATATTACTAAAACAAAAGTTGTCAAATATTGGCCAATACCCACAAATATAACCATGATTCATAGTTTTCTTGGTTTGTAAGATTATTACTGAAGGTTTGTAAAAAAAATCAAGGTTATCAAGTGCAATGACTATGTTAACTCAAAAAGGTGTTAAGTTCATCTGGACAAAAGAATGTGATGATTGTTTTCAGGAATTGAAAAGAAGATTGGTGAATGCTCTAGTTTTGCCACTGCCTTCCAGAAATGGTGAGTTTGTTATCTATAGTGATGCTTCTTTTAAAGGACATGGTTGTGTCTTTTTGCAGAATGATCAGGTAATTGCTAATGCTTCATATCAGTTGAAACCTCTTGAGTTAAATTACCCTACACATTATTTGGAATTAGCTGGTGCTGTTTTTTGAATTAAAAATTTAGAGGCATCATTTTGATGGAGTTAAGTGTGAAATATATACTAATAACAAAATTTTAAAGTATATATTCACTCCAAATGAATTGAACATGAGACAAAGAATATGGTTGGAATTAATCAAGGATTACAATTGAACGATACATTACTTTCCAGAAAAGGAAAATAAAGTGGCTGATGCGTTGAGTCAAAAAAGTAATTCTTCACTAAAGAATATATTTTTGTAACGAGATCCTTTGGTTTTTGATTTGATGAAATTTGGAATAGAAGTTGTTTTTGTAGGAAATTATTCTGTTTTGTTTCAGGTGTAAGTGAAATCATCTCTGTCAGACAGAATTAAGCGAGCGCAGAAAGAAGACAGTGAGTTGCAGAAAAATGTAGAGTTGGTTCAAAAGGGTATGTTTCATGAATTTAACAATGATAATGATTGTGTTTTGAGGTTTGAGAAAATATTATGTGTGCCTTGTGATTCATAGTTGAAGAATGAGTTTTTATGTGAATCTCATAGTTCCCATTTTTCAGTTCAACCAGGTAGTACTAAGATGTATTGAGATCTTTGGGAGTATTACTAGTGGGATGGAATGAAAAGAGATATTGCTAATTTTACTACGAAGTGTTTGACTTGTCAGCGGGTTAAAGCATAGCAGAAGTTAACAAAAGGGACGCTTCAGTATTTACTAGTGCTAGAGGGGAAATGGGAAAATATATCCATGGACTTCATTGTGGGAATCCCAAATACATTTATAGGTAACAATGCAATATGGTTTATTGTTTATCGATTGACTAAATCTGCTCATTTCCATCCTATTTGAGATACTTTTTCTCTACATAAACTTTCCTTGTTGTATGTTAAAGAGATAGTCAGGTTGCATGGTGTTCCCCTATTTATTGTATCTGATTGTGATCCCATGTTTACTTCTATATTTGTAATGTCATTTAGAAGTTGTTGGGTACTGAATTAAATTTTAGTAGAACTTTTCATCCTCAATCTGATGGGAATTCAGAATGAATAATTTAGACCTTGTAGGATATGCTACGAGCTTGTTCACTGGATTACCAAGGATGGTGGGACAAATATATTTTTTTGGTTGAATTTTCATATAATAACAATTTTCATTCCAGTATATATATGGCTCCATTTGATGCATTATATGGAAATTTTTATCGAACTCTAGCTTTTTGGGATGAAGTAGGTGAAAGAAAGCTGATGGGACCCAATTGGTAGAAGTAATGGTAGAAAAATATCTGTTGATTCAGAAGAATATGAGAACAACTCTGTGTAGGCATAAAATCTATGCTAATAACCAAGGGAAGGATTTATCTTTCGAGGTAGGTGATCATGTCATTCTTCAAGATTATCCTTGGAAAAGTGTGATGCGTTTTGGTAATAAGGGAAAGTTGAGTTCGAGTTTCATTGGACCTTATGCAATCCTAGAGAAAGTTGGAGCAGTTGTGTACATAGAGGATTTACCCCCATGTTTATCTCAGGTACACAATGTTTTTCATGTTTCAATGTTAAGAATGTATATGCCAAATCTATCTCATGTTTTAATCCCAGAGGTAGTTCAGTTGGAAGAGAATATCTCATATGAGGAACAAACAGTCCAGATTCTTGACCATAGAGGGCAAGTGTTGTGGAATAAGGTAAATTTTTAGGTAATTTTTTTGTGAAAAATCATATGTTTGAAGAGGCAATGTGGGAATCTGAAAATGTTATGAGGGATAAATACCCCCACTTATTTGATAAGTGAACAAAAATTGTGAGGACCCATTTCTAAAAATGGGGGAAGGATGTAGAATCCCAAGTAAATAAAGAATAATACATTTGAATGCTTATTAATATTTTAGAATTAAATATTAATTTTACATTAAAGGGGATTCTATGTTCGATAGCATACCCAATATGCAACATCAGGTTTCTTTGAAAACTTACGTTGCACACTAATAATATAATATTAGTATTTTAAATTGTATTTAACACCATGCCATTTTATTGGTGGGAATGAATATAACTAACTAGAATATGATTATAAATTTTGGTTAAATTTTTTTTACATTTACCTAATAAAAGTTAGAGGCTTAAATTTTGAATGAATCTGATCATAAATACACTAATATTCCATAAAAGGTTTTTTACCTCCTTTTTTTGGAGAACCATATTTAAATATAGTTTTTGTCATTTTTATATGTTAAATTTGACAGAATAAAATTCTTATATAGATTCGGGACATCAAAATTTACATTGGATAAATTATTGGTATTTTTCGAATACAGTTTGTTTTTTAACGAATAGTGAAAAATACTGTATTTTAATTCAAAAGTGCATTTTAATTTAATTTATTTGTATGGTTATATTATATATTTAATTGGATATAAAGTGTAATTAGAATATATTTTTACTATTTAATCTAATGTTGGACCTTGTAATTAATTTCACTTTGAAATTGGACATAAACAAGAGTCAATCTTTTGATAGTTATTATTTCTTAAAAAACACAAATTTTGTTTTGACAGTGGGAATTAATTTTAAATTAATTTATTCCACTTCTCTGTTTTGAATTTAGAAATATAAATTCCATATTTATTATCAGTAGGAAATTTTTTTTTAAATATGTAACTTTTATTTTTAGACATTTTAAAATTTTACTTTAGTAAATAGTTTATTTACAATGATTAAAAGGTAAATATAGTAAATAAGGGTAAAATATAATATTATTATAATATAAAATTACCCTAACATGTTTTCTAATCCTATTGGATGATACATATCCTACCATGTGCATCCTTGGGTTGAATTTAGGACCCCATGGAGCCACATGGGAGTAATAATGACACTTAATATTAATTAATTTAAAGTAAATGCAAAAATGACATAAACAAATATCTTTTAGTAAATAAATTTTTACATGGGATTATATAAGTTATCATTTCGACTATAAATATTAATTATAAATATAAAAATATTTCCTACATCATTGTATTTTTATTTATAATTTTTGGACATTAAATAAATTAAATTATTTATGACACAATAATGATGCAATATTTGCCTCATTAATAAATGATTTAATTAAACAAGATTATAAATATTAAAACAATATCAAAAACCTATCCAATTATTATTGAATGATTCTTTATCATCCATTATTCATCATAACCTTGACTTTAATGAATATTTCACCTTTTGAAACTGAAAATGAGGTTATAATAATATAATTGTTTCAAACTTTTCTAAAGAGCCCCACCTCTCCCTTATAAAAATCCCTCACTTATAACCCATTTCTCACACTTCTCAAGCCTTTGGATCCTGAAAAATATGATCCAATAACCACCCAAGATCCCTCTATTAATCCTATAATCCTTACATTAGGTAGAAAACACTTCAATAAACTCTTTTGGTTCAAAACAAAGGGAGTTACCCAATTTAAAGGTAACATATTCTCTTAACTTATTTTATTTTATTTTACTTCTCCAAAGCCCTAAAATATTTTTATTCCATTATTTAATAACAACACCAATACCATCAATATATAATAGTATGTTGTTATGAGAAGTATTCTAACTACACTTACACAAACCTTTGTCTAATTGGTGAAGAACATACTGTTTCTGTGGATGGAAAACAAACGTCTCACGAAATGACGATTGTTCGATTATTTTCTACTGCCTCTCATGGTGGCCATTATGATGGAACTGTATTTATATATGATATATATTATGTTTAGTTTTTATTTATACTTATGTATTTTACATTTATATCATACCTTTATGGTTTCCATTATGGGTAAATGTGATAATTTCATTTGAGGAAGTGCAGACTACCAGCCCCTCAAAGTAATATGACTCGTTAATGCCATATGTGGGAGTATAAAGGATTGAATTAATGGTACTATATATTATATTATAATTTAATTATAATATACCTAGGTATCATTATGTTTTAATGACATTTAAGTATCAAATTGAAATGAAAGTAGCATTCATGCGTAAGTACGGCTTACTGTTTCCATGAACTGTGTATTTAATTTCTTATCTACAAATGTTATGTACTGTTATAAAAACCAATATATACTGGATATATTTGATTTATATGATATCTAAATCGTAAATATAATTCTTTAGATAATTAATTGTGGACAAAATGGACATCTTTTAATTATATGGTGTTCATTTTTACACAAGTACCAAATATCGACAAAACAACCGTTAATAACTTAAATGATTACATAATATTTATAACATGGTAAATACATGATATAAAAAGAATAATAAACTTGAAAAGGGTTATTAAGCAAGTAGAAATTATATTTATTTTATTATTCAGGAGATTAAAGAATGATCGTGTCTAGTCAGACATGAGGTAAGGGACATCGTCTCAATCTCCTTTCATTGAGGCGTATTTTTTTTAATACACGATTTTCTTTTATATGGTGTATAAATATATTTGACTATTCATATCATTCAAAGTAAATATTTTCCTATGTGTAATTTTACTAAATGACAAAAAATTAATCTTTATTTTTAACGTAAGTGGTGACAACGATTTTTTCAATCACCACGAGTATTATTTGATCTTTGGCTTCTTTAACAAGACGAAATGTTTTTAAAAGGAAAAAATATACCATATACACTTTTATGTATTTTTTTATTTAATAGGGTTTTGTTATGTAATTATATTTAAATGATTTATTGTTTTTAGAATGTGGAAATGTTATCTAACCTTTATGTTTATTTTATGTGTTATAAATATGTTATGGTTTGTGGGAATTGTTTAAGTGTACAGGTGGTTCCGTGATAAACCTAGGGCGGGTGATCATGAGATAGCTCTCTAATGAATTAGGTAACGTGACAGAGGTAAACGTGGATGTTTCTCATAAGATATTTAGGGAATATAATATGATCGATATTCCAAATGTAACTCCCTACGTAGCTGTGATAGCTACAATGTAATTATGATATGGATGCCACAGGTTTCCTTTATGGTGTATGTTTTCTATGTGTTTTTCATAAATCTTATGATTTCATGAGGTATTTTAAAGAACTTATGTTATGTATGAAATGATGAACTAATGTTTTTATTCTTTTTTTATAACCCTTACTGAGCTTTTTTATGCTCATCCCATGTTTTAAATAGTTTTTCACATGACTTAAAGATGAATAGGGTCAAGGATGGGATAAAGGAAAAGTCATGTTTTCTAAAACATGGAACTAGACATGACCCTTTTTCAAGAGTTTTTATTTTGTGAAGAAATATGGAAGCTATGTAGAAGTATCTACTTTGTAATCTTTTGAGATGTTATAGTTATGTCCTAATTCTCTAAAACTCTAATCCCAAAAATATCCTCAATGTTAATTATTTATTTAATTCAATATTATGTAATGTTTTAAGGTCAGGTCCTTATAGAACACCTCCAATTCTATAACATGAATCTTTTTTCTTAGCTTCGTTTTTTAGTTAGTGTCCACCAATGATCGTCTCATCCTTCTAAGTAGTATAATATCAGGGTTAATTTATATTTCTCCAAATAATGGAGTATATGAAATATCTTATCTATAGAGCTTATCCATTTTTCACCTGTCAATGGGTCGATATAACCACTAAAAGAATGTACTCATTGACACATGAAAGAATCAACATAAATTTTATTGCTTTCAGGTAAATCATGTGTCTTGAATTAATTCAAGTTATTATTCATAAATCAAGTTAGATGATTCATCATCTTCATGAATTTTTACATTTCATCTTCTATCAGAACATCATCAATGCACCATCCTTTGCACTAATCATTTACACAGTTTGTCTTATATCCCATCATTTTTTATAAAATAAGAAAACCATAGAGAGAAATATTTTACTTTTACAAATATTATAATTCTAATTTGATTTTATGTCTTACAATATCATTATTATATATTTTATTAATATCCTCTAATAACAATTATTGGTTTTATATATCTTTCATAATAGAACATAAAAATCTTTTGATCAACCAAAAATATTCCCTGAGAGTGTCAAACCGAGTGTACTGAAAATCGAGTTGGTGTGTGATAGTTCTCGTTCGAGTCTATCTCTATGTGGTGTTTTCTAGTGATACCCCTAGGTAAATCTATGTGATATCCACATCCACTTGTAGTTTCAAAACCTGGATTCATTTTTTTGGATGCCACTTAATTAATACTTACCAAAATACCCGGATGTTTTCTTATATCTATAATTTTACCTAGGGTTATTCCTAAAATTTTCAAGTAATAATTTTTATAAATAACAAAATCGTTCATTGATACTAACTATTGAATAATACCTTTTTATTAAATAGTATTTCATTACATGGTACAAATATAGGATCATTTAAATTTTATTTCTTTTAAATGAGGTACATAATACATGAAAACATAAATCATTATTCTAAATCCACTGGAAGGACATCTTCATGGTTTCACAATAAGTTATCATTACTACATATCATAACCTAGAGACATACATAAAATTCAAGGGGTGATATTGAGGCCTAATAATGTAATAATTAAAGGAAACTTTTAACATGTGATCTTGATAAATATCAATAAGAACATGAGGCATAACAATATAGTTTGAGCAAAATATCAAGAGGAATATCATAATAAAATAAACATGAACCATAACATGGAATTATGGCTAAAAAAATTAACTAATACATTCATAACAATTTTACCAAGGTTAATCAACAAGATGTCATAAATGAAAATTACCATGGTTATTCACTAAGGTATCATAAAACATGTCATCTCTTGAGATTAATTTCTTTCCCCAGTGCATTGGAGAACAATCAGGGCACACCCTTAGTATGTATTAATTTCATGTGAGGCACATAGATCATAATATATCATTTCATTAACAACTCATAGAGGATAAATAACAAGTATATTATCCAAAAACATGATATAAAATAGAGCTTAAAAACGTGATAATTACATCATTTTTAACCCAAGAAAAGGGAATGTGTGATGATTATTTGTAAATATACAAATAAAATAAAGCATTTTTACATATAAATGAATACCCCTAGAAAACAAATAGGTTTTGGGTATTCACAAATGTAAAATAAAAATAATAATTTATTAATTAGATAGAGAAATTTGAGAAGTAAATTCTGTAGAATAATTGGTATAAAATGTGATTTTAGGAAGGGGTAAATTGGGAGGGGCCATGGGAATACAATTGATAAAAAATAATTTGGTAGTAAGGGTATGATAAAAAGGGTAATAAAAGATAGTATCCATAACATTTAGAATACATATATAAAAAGAGGTTCTTGAATTGATGATAAAGGAAAGCTAATTCTCTTACCTTGAAGAGTTACACTGCGATCTTGAAGAACTTGTCCTTAGGGGATTAAGGAAACCTTGGGGGACTCCTTACATGGAAAAAACTAATAAAAATTAGAGGAGGTCTAATTGGTATTGAATTAAAATGGATAAATGGAAGGGTATTTAATGAAAAAGTGGAGGAAATGTTTAATAATTTCCAAATATAGGTCTTGGAATACTGGGTTCTAGAAAATGAAAAACCATTATCTTACCCTTGATTTCTTATCACTATAACAGAAATTTGGGTAAACTTTAATGTTATTTTAATCCACCATAACTGAAAACCATTTTTTAATACTTATTTTGGCATGGAAGATTAAATAATCTACAAATTAATGTTTCAAAAAATCATTTTTCCTTTTTAGAATTTTGAAAGTCACTTATAATTTTGGAAATTAATTAAAATCTATTAAAATAATTAATATTTATAAAATAAAATATTTTAGATCATTTGTTGTGTTTAATTAATTATTAAATCATTATGACCTAATTATTAAGTCATTATAAATGATGAAAAAACAAATCTATATTTTCTTACTATTCATGAAAATATAATTTTTTTAGAAAAATCTCATAAATTCACTCTTACCTAATTTCAATGTTTTCATTCGAAATATAATTTTTATTTTTATATAATAATTATCTAAATAAAAAAATATCTTTTAAATATAAAGAACCTTATTTATTTGAAAATATGATTTTTTAAAGCACTACTGCATTTCTGAAACTTATAATAAATTATAGGCCATTATAAAATTAATTTATCATTTATATTTTGATAAGTGTGTTTTAAAAGACTATTTTATTAAAACAAATATTATTCAGAATAACTATTTTAAAAAAATGTATATATTATCTAGGAAAATACAATTATGTTTTATTTATTTCCAAAGATAAAATTATCAAATTCATTTCAATTTAAAAAATATTTTATTAATAAAAAATTATTAAGAGAAATTTATAGAATAAACCTTTTACTTATAAAAAGTTATTTACACTTTACTGGGTCCTGGACATGTAACCCATAATTACACCCATATACACCCTAAGGGTAAGGTGTGCAATATTGGTATTTTTATGGGGTGTCTTTACTAACATTGACCGAGTGGTAATCTACACTAACATAAAATTATATTGTATGAGATTTTTATCAAGATTAACTTGATGAAGCTTGGATTTGGATTGGTCAAGGATGAACTCGAGTGATGATACCTCCCTCCCAAGTTCTAATAAATGGGCTTCAAACAACATGACTCTACTAGTTGAGACCATCAATTTTAATTTCCATATCAATTGTCTTTTGGAATTTCTACTTATAAACACTAATTATAATGGTAAAATTATCCACCAAGGGTATAGTTTACAATGGTCATACTGATGAATGGTCATTTTGACAAATGGTCAATTTGATTAACTGTCATATAATGGTTAAATATTAATAACCACATTTCCCTTTATGCCCTACAAATACCACTTCATTATTTTGCTCAAAATTCACTACATGTTTACTTAAAGTTATATTTTAATTTTCAGATTATTAAGTTTTATTTAATAATTTTTTTATTTATATAGAATTTATTGTGGGATAAATGATTCTAGTAGATTTTTGTGACTCATAATTCCCCATTTTAGTTATTCTATTTTATATTTTTGTGAATTTTTAATGGTTGGAATTTTAATTGGTTCCATTACAAATATAAGTAATGATCATTTTTAAAGAGATAAATTTTTCTAATTTTTTCATTATTTTGTATGTTTATGATATTATATAATTTTTAACAAACATTTATTCAAGAATGAAATATAATTTTAAAAAAATATTGGTTCATTACACACATTATATTTTTTAGATTATAATGTTGATTTAGGCCTTAATTCATAATATTTTAACTTGGAATTTGGACAGACAAATCATGGATGACTATTTAGTTTAACTAATTATAGAATGGATTAAGTTAAAATTTTGGTGTTATTGGATAAATTTTACTAACCAATTTGGTCATAGAAAATATCTAGGGATATGAGGAATGAATTCTCATTCAATTATTGAGCTAATTATCAGTTATCTATTAATTTTAGTGCTTCAGGTATAATAATTTCTATTCAAGATTCATTTATTTAAGTAAGATATAAAGTAAGAATTGAATGTACCACATCCAAAGGATAAAATTGTTCCTATATAAAGATATCAAGTCTCTATATTTTATTATATTATTGGTCTATATTTTAAAGGAATTCATTAACACTCAGGACAGATATTTAAATAATGATGTTATCCTAGTAACTTTATTCCTGATGATTAGAATAGTTCCTTAACTCATCACAAATTTGTGGGTTTTTAGTAATTAACCTTCTATGGATCTCCCAATTTATTATGATCAATGGTATCTATCACTCTCTATTAATCCTTTGGTGTTATTATTCTCTTCCATATCTATGTTTTCATTTCCCACATTTGTTCTCCACTTAGAAACCTAGTTATGTGATTATTCCAAATGAACTTCAAACTTTTATTTCTCTCTCATGAAGAGGATGTTTTATCAACCATTATAATGATGTGTGATTTCAATTAAGGTATATTCAAATTTAAAACCCATTATTACTAAGAACAAGATTTAATTTAGAGGATGACATTTATTTAAGGGGAAGAATGTAACACCCAATGATTTTAAAAGAGAAATATCATGTTTGATAGAGTATATGACATGCAAAACCAATATTATAAGACAATGGAAAACCCTAATTCTTTATGATATAGTTATTTTTATGTAAATTAAATCAATTTGATAGCTTTCAATGCAAGAAACACTAGGTTTGAATGAATTACGATACTCTATTAAAATATCTTTATTTAAACATACAATTATAAACTAACCATTATGCTGGTGAGTGTGAATAGTACTAAATATATTATAAAAATTATAATTTTGACACATATATAAAATAAATTCAATGGTTATATATTGATTATAAATAAAATAATAATGATTTGAAGAAAATTAATTTTTTCTGAAAAACTGTATTTTACTAAAAGGAAATCTGGTTACACTTCACGCGCATAATTTAATATAATTTTTACCAATTTTAGGAAATTTATTTTATAAAATAACATTTATTTTTAAAATATAAATGTAAAATTTATTTTTGGGTGAATTTTAGAGAATGTTTTAAAAATATTAATTTTTTTGATGAATTGTGAAAAAAACTAAATTTTGATTGAAAACTGTCTATTCATTTAAATTATTAATAATGTTAAATTATATTTCAAATAATATTTATAGTAAAATTAGGTTATTAATATATATATTAATTTATTATAGGTTATTTTAATTATTTTAATATTTTTTTAAAAAAACATTTTAAACATTATAACAGTTTTTCATTGATAACCTTATTTCTCATTAAATCTACGGGATTAATTTTAAATTATATTTTGTCACTTATCTGAATAGAATTTGAAAAAATTGATTCCATATTTGGAATAAATACTCTTTTATCATATAATAAGGTAAAAATAATTTTTTTACCAAAATTAATAGTAAAAATAGTAAAACATATTTACCATAGTTGAGGTAAAAAAATAATTTATAGGGTGTTAAACTAAAAAGATAAGGATTTAAATGACCCTAAAAGTTATAAAACCCCCTTTTATGGCCCTATTTCAACCTTATAATTTGTAATTATATATAATAGTACATTTTGGACCCTTTTCATTTGAGAAAGAAACCTTATCAATTATAATGATATATAATACTACATTTTGGACCCTTTTTCATTTGAGAAAGATGGGTACACCGTTTTCTTTTCAAAAATTAAAATTGTGCCACTCACCTCACTTATAAAAGGACACCCCCTAGCCTCTATTATTAAAACCTTAATCCTATTTTAGATTTTCCAATACCTAAAAAATCACTTTTTAAATTACATCCCTTAATAATAGAATCCTTTTTTACTAAAAAATTTATTCGAGAAATACTTTAGTGAAAATCATAAATATGTGGTTCGCTAAGATATAATAAATTAAACTATACGTTTTTTATTTATTTTTCTGCTAACACCTTCAAATTTTATTAATTTATGGTTATATAATAATACCATTTTCTGAAAAATACATTTATATTAATATTTTATGGGAACAATCTGTATTCATCACCTCTTCCCATAAATGAGAAATGATAGCGTCACTCGGGTGTACAATAGATTACCACCTCATGAACCGACATGACACGTTTTCCATAAACACCTCTCATGATTGGGTATAATGATATATCTAAAGTATATATATGATATTTATAAAAAAATATAACTTTTTAGTCATTATATCTTATATATCTTTTTACATTCCATTCTTTATGGGATATAATAACATCGCTTGTGTGTATGGCGGACTACCGCCTCGGGAAGCGAAGTGATTCATTTTTCACTAACAATTAGTATGAATGGTAATTTGGATAAATTTAATGAATTTATGGGATAGAAATGAAATAATTATGATATTAATGATATATTTATCATTCTAAAAATATAATATATAATTTTATTTCATTCATTTTTACTCATTAAAATATGATATTAATGATTGAGAAAATGTTTTTAATAATATATGAGTTTTTTCTCTCTTCGGTCAAAAATACATATCATCAAAAACTATGTTTTCTAAAAAATGATTTTACCCATTTAAAAATGATTTATTAACAACATTTTATCCAGTTTTATATATTTTTTAAAATATTAAAGGAATATTCATGTTTTTTTCAAAACAATTCCTATTTGGATTTTACAGAAAATATAAGAGGAATATATGTTTTAATTTGTATGGAATGAATATAATTGTCTATAATTATGAACAATCAATGTATTAATTGTTATTTCAAATGTTTTAAAAATATATTATGAATGAAAAACAATTTCATGTTTTTTTAATTTTTTTAAACGGTGATTTTTAAAATGAAAAGGTTATATTTCTCAAAAAAATTTATACGGATATTTTCATTTTATTTATATTCATCAGAAACATAAAACCTATATTTCACTTATGATAAACTAATTATATGTTTTATTGATACCAACCTTATTATTTATATGGATGTTTTATGATCAGTTTTACTAGGGATGTACGGTTTTATTACCATTCACCATTTTACTCTGGATGGTTTATGATTATTCTTATTGATTGGGGTATTTATTAACATTTTTTATATTAGTTTTTTAATACAAATGTTTATTTTTATTATATTTCAACCCATTTATAAGAGGAATGAATTAGAGTTAGTAATTGATGGTTATATCTCTCTAATGCCCCTCGATACACCGTTAGGTCTCATGAGACATACTAGATTAGGTTTTGGCCATGGACTTGACAATTTTTTTAGATGACATAGAGCAAGGCCTTTACAGTATATTTTTTATGTCCATAATTATGCATTACATCATTATGAATTTAGTTATTAATATTTTATGTGATTATTCGATTATTTAGAATATCCATGGTTGTGTTTTATTGTCATGTGATTATTTATATGGAATTATTTGATCATCATTTATTCCTACTATATTATGTTCAAGTATTGTTTAAATGTATTTTTTTCAGTTATTTACCTTTCCATATTGATAATTCCTTATTTATTTATATATTTCTCTATATGATTACCCTTACTGTGCATCTCAGATCACCCCTTGTTATGTTTTATTTTCCGTAGGATACCAGGAACTATTTTATGACTAATATGCAGGAATATGACACTGTTGGAAATATCACCTATACCCACGGTTTCAAAAACGATGTGCTGGAATGTCACCGCAATATGTCTATACCCACGGGTTTCAGAAAACTATGGGTATAGACCAACAAAAATTTATATTACCCATGGTTCGTTGAACCCTGAGTATAAATGTTTACCCACGGTTTCATAACCGTGGGTATACTGATTTGTAGCGCCAGAAATTTCCCATGGGTATACTAATTTACAGCGCCAGAAATTTCCCACGATTCATTGAACGATTGGTATAGGCAGGCCCCCTGCAGCCGAGTAGCTGCACCTCGCTCTACAATTCTGCACCTCTATGATTCTGCACCAGCACCTCTACGATTCTTCACCTGTAAAAATTCTGTACCTCTAAACATTCTGCACCTAAAAACAGAATATAAGATTATACATGGATCATTTCGACACCAAGAAGCCAATAATTACCCATGAATCATCAGGAATGAAAACCCAATGAAAGAAAGATTAAAATCCACACAATATTCTACATCATTGATCAATGTTATTCAACCCATTTCTGAACCAAAAAGTTACTTTCAAGGACTAAACATCCAAGAATAAAACCATACAGTTATACCCCAGTATAAGGCATCCATTATTTGATTTCAAGGGACAAAACCAAGGGGATTCAATACCCAAAGTCTAGCATCTCTTATGCTGGCTATACAAGCCTAAATCATACTTGAATGTCTCATCACAATCCCATTTACATATGTTGATAGCCCAAACCACATGCCCTTTAAAAAGATCGCGTTTGTTATTTCAAAGGTATGTGACTTGTAATCCCCCTCTAAGGGACCTACTGCATCGAAACAGGCCTCATCCTTTAGATTTTAAACCAAACTCGTAGGTCTCATATAGGTATAAAAATGTGTATATGAAAATGGAGGCATTGTTCTAGAAGTTCCATAGAATAATCATGTGTTATATTTAGTGTTTTATCATATTCATTCTAGAGTGACTGGGATGAGGCCCTTTCTTCTTTCCCAACATTATTTCCTTATTCAACCCACATAGGTACAAAAGATTCCAATGTTCCATGCCCAATACTAGAATACATAAGCGAGGTTTAGTAAGAGAAACCAAATTCCAATCACATAGCAATGAAATGAAATCACAAAACAACACGACACCTCCATACACTACCAATGTCAATCCCTAATATTAGAATCATACAAATTATTCAATAACATCAATCTGAGTCTAACAAGTACATCAATGTCTAGGATTCCATTGTATTGTAACTTCCAGTTCAACTATTATTGAAATATCAAAAAAGCACCAAATTTTGATCGGTTAAGTGGGAACCCAAAATTATCCAACAATGAGCCAACATTAAACCAATACCAACAACCACGAAAAATCAAATAGGGATAAATTGAAGTCCATAACCAGGCCTTGGGAACCAGGAGATTCCAAGAGGAACCTAACCCAATTCAAAGATAGTTCTCTAATTTAAATTTTTTTATTAATCCTCACAGAATCCTCAATATTTATAGAAATGAATTCCAATACCTTCTTAAAATATTTATGGAAAATAGAAACATATTTTATCCCTTCATCCTGAGGTGAATCATGGTACACGCCTGCCCATCCCCTCCACCTCCCCCTCCTAACTGCCTAGCCCCTCCCCCTCCCTCCCCCTACCCAGCCCCTCCCCCAGCCCTCCCCCTCTGCCCTACCCATCCCCTCCCCCTCCCTCCCCACTGCCCAGCTCCTCCCCCAACCCCTCCACCTCCCCCCAGCCCAGACCCTGCCTCCCCCTGCCCATCCCCTCCCCACTACCCATCTCCTCCTCCTCCCCCTCCCCCTCTCTCCCTACTGCACTGACCCTGCCCCTACCCCTCCCCTCCCTCCCCACTACCCAGCCTCTCTCACTCCCCCTCTCCCTCCCCCTCCCCCTCTCCCTCCCCCTCCCTCCCCACTATGCACTGTTTTACTAACTATGCACCACCCCTATCTAGGGTTCATAGTTCTGGTGCACAGTTAGCACTAACTATGCACCAACCATGTAACCTACACTAGATGGAATATTTTCATCTTTTTCACGCTCTGAACCCTCAGGGAACCCCCAAGACACATCATACTCCCAATAAATATTCCCTTAACAAATTTAGTGGGAGTTAAACCAATGCTTAAAGAAGAACATACCTCAATGGAATTTTAGGATCATACAAACATGACATAACCAAAATGAACAATTCCAATATACTTTATACAGCAGGTACACCAACTCTATATCCTCTTAGATCATTGTCAAATTATAGATCATCAGCACAAAAGAAATATATGTGGGTACAAATCCAATGCATGGGTGAGTTTAAAAATTCCCAACAGGACACCCCAAAATCACAAGGGAAGACAAGACAAAAGGTAAAATCGATGAAATGAACCCAAATATTCTTAAAGAAATAAGTTACCATGTTCAAGTAGGACTTTGATTTAAACAACTCAATTCCATAGGAATATTAATGCAAAAATAAAACTAAAATGCCCCGAGTACCATAAAATCGAGGAACATGAACTATCGTAAATCTATCACTTCCACATCATCCCTATTTTGTAGTAATATTGGGGGTCTCATTTCTTGCTAAAGAGAGTAGAATAACCATGGAAGTGATAAATCATATCGAGTATTCATACCTTATCATGTGTCAAATGCAGCATCTAGTGGGGTTACCTACTCTATATGGAGGATTCATATCTCCCGACATCCAATGGGGTTACCTACATTAGATGACTTAAATGGAAAGAGAGTCTTATCCATGAGTATTTTGGATCCCTCTATCTCATATCTTATCCTTTTGAATTTTTTATCATTATAGATACACTCATTTGGAGCGTAAACACTTTTAAATTCCTATGTTCCCTGTCTTCTTCAGTTCCTTGATTTTATTTGACTAATCCAAAATATGTGAATGTTATGGATGATTATAGTGATTTGGTGTGTTTGGAATGAGCTGGGTGGAACATATTTTCCATAATCTTCTTAGGATTGATCTATCTTTCTCATCTAGACTTTGTTCTTGTAGTTGTTGGTTGATTTGTATATGTATCAGCAAGGCTCATCAACCTCTTGGTTCTGTTCGTATTTTTCTTCTCTATACAGTGTAGAAAATCCAGGAGACTTGTTTTACAAAATTTTCATTGTATTGGTATAAAAAACTATTTTCTTACAAACATGTATCGAAATGTCATTCAATAATTGATATATATACAAAGTATGAGTAAAACATGAATCAGGATTCCACTGAACATGATTTTTCTTTTTTGTTTGGAGTCTTCCTAAAACACAAAAAACCACATTAAAATTTTATATAAAGGAAATTTAAAAACAACAAATAGCATAGGAAACTTCTAAATTTGTTATTCAACTCTAAATATTAATATAATTGTCAGATCACATAGCAATAAGTGCCTCTACGTTTAATGCTAAATATCAGAAGCAACTAAACCTTCTCAAAGACTTCAATAGATGAGCTCTTCTCCTTCAAAGTGGAGGACACGATCATACTCGCCTGATGAACATCCTCTGTATGCTGAGTATATAAAAAAGTGATTAAGTAGGAAAAAAGAAAATAGGTCTACCATGAGATGTAAACTAAATAAAAAGGTTAAAAAAGACACTCCCAAGCGGTCATTGATGGCGAATAAAAAAGATAATTTCAATGTAAAATACTCCTTTATAGATATAGAGGCATTATACACGTGGGAAGAAAATTTTATTTTAATAATATAAATTTATAATTTTATATATTATTTGGTAGGGGTTATTTGATGGGGAATAAAACATTCAATGAAAATAGAGTAGTTAGAAATTTAATATTTTAGAATTATTATTGAAAAAATGTTTCATGGTATCCTAAAAATTTTGTACAACATAATTCATAAAAGATATACTTATTTTGGATTATATTGGAACTTTGGAATATTTTTTCCTATGGAAAATATATGTTTTTAAAATAGACATCATGCTATACTTGGGAGTATTTAGAATCAATATTTGGGGGCTTCAACCCCTTTAACGAAATAAAATTTAGAAACGTATTGTAAATTCTATATAGAAATCACAGAACATGCTTGATATTCACCAATAAGACTATGGAAGGTGTGACCATCCTATTAATGATGAAAATGAATTCCTCATCAATATAAAATCCTGAAAATATTTGAGTTTTAATACTCAATATCATAAAAATAATAATATAAAAGTCAAGGAGAAAGATTTAGTTGATGAAGTTTCACCAAAAATATCCAAAGGGGATAGTCCATCGATATTGGATAGTGGATGTTCTGCTCACATGATCTTTTTTGGTTTTGAAAATTCTCAAAACAAACCACAGGATCAATTTATGTATCTCAATGGGTGTATAGGACATTATGCATTGGGTTAGTCTATAAGGCTATAATCCCCTATAAACTATCTCAGGTCATACTACAATGTTACCATTACCCACTTCTGGACTCCAATAATGCCTCAATGCCTTTATTCCCTTCCATTATTCATTCAAGACCCCACCATATTCATCATTAATCACATCTCAAATTCTCCCCCTATATAGGATTAATGAATTTATGAAGGATTTACTTTTAACTTTGATACAATATAGTATAAATCTACTATCCATGCACATATATATATATATACCCAAGTCATAGTAAGGAAACTTTTTATCTATATAGAGACATAATAATATAATTTTAAAATAATTATCATGGTCTGTACACACACGCATGAGTATTTCATATCATACATTTTTATATAATTTTTATAACATGTTATGAACTTCTTACATTAGACATATTGAAGCCCAATATCAATGATCACCACATGAATCAATCTTACAACCCAAAGATCCATGGAATTATCCCTAAATCACTACATGAGTATTCAAGGTTTATGATATATTAGGAAGAACATTTTATGGGATGGGATCATTTTAGTCCTATCCATCGAGATACTACAAAATTCAAAGATCTAGATGGATCTGAGAATGATCAGGAAAAACCATCTTTCCATATTTATTTTCCATGTAAATCTATAAAGTATCACATTAGATATCATTGTAAATCCTAAACCTAGAAAAGAAATCCGAGATCTAGTTACATTACAAGGATAATAAATAATATCTAGCAATAATATTAATAACAACAAACAAATGATAAATTATATTTAAATCTCTAGGAATGATATCTCTATATCAAATATAATTCCTATCTGAAAAGAATTAATTCACCATAAAGTCTTATTAGAGTCCCTTGGTTTGATTGCCCTATGTTTAGGAGGAATAATGTCTATCATTAGGGTGGTTTTTTTGTCAAAATAATAATTTTCAAATGATTAAATTATTTGTAAATGGTTTGGTTTCTTGGCATACAAAATCATTCTCTAACCATGGGAAGTTCACTACCTATTCATGTCACCCGCATGGTTTGGACACATGGTTTTGTAAACCCTATGACAATCATGATGTTGATTCTCTTTAGAGTTACATAGTTACCATGGAATTTTTTCCATGTTAGCTCTAAAAGTACCCCTACCATATATCACCCACTACTCCTCTCTAATAGGCTTCATAGTTACATTGGGGGACTACACTAATCCCTCTAACCATTATCACCATTAAATTCTTCTAACCCCCCCAATCTCCGAAATTCTACCCAATACATCACCCAATAAATGTAATATCTCAAATAAACTCTTAATAAAGGCTAATAATAAGGCATAATGCACTTAGAAAGTGAGTGGTTGTTCCAATATCCCCCTCTAATGACTTGTTGACCATAATATGTGTCTCTAGGGGTATAAATCTAACAATTAGGTCTAGTAATACTACACATATGATTCCATATCCCATTTATATTCCTTAATATGTATGTTCTTCCATAAAACCTTAACTAGAGGCTTCATCTTCCTTCATAGTTCCTTTATTCACCGATCAACAATCCATATTGGACCATTCTCAAACGAATCATTTACCCCCTACACAACATTCTCAATATCAATTACATTTGAAGGATAATTATTGAAATTTATAAGTAGGAATGCATAGGAAACCTTATCTATAATATAAATATGATGAATTTGACAATACCAGGAGGAGAGGGAGCCGAGAGGGGGGAGCACGGACGTTGCTCGAGTTGGGGGCAGAGGCAGGAGGTGGAGACCTGGAGGCGGATCCAGGAGGCAGATCCAGGAGGCAGAACCGGGAGGCGGAGGATGGGAGGTGGAGGTTGGAGGCGGAGGCGGGAGTTGGAGCCGGGAGGTAGGGTTGAAGTGGGGGGAGTGTGATTCAGGGTTGAAGTGGGGGTAGCGAGATGGAGCCCGATACATAGGGGCTGAATACCCACAGTTTTAATAAAACTGTGGGTATAGACCATTAAAAATCATCTATCACCACGATTCATTAAAGCGTGGGCATAGTAGCATGGGGATAATCTTCATTTCCAGTGGTCTGATAAGGGGAATAATGGCGTTATGAAATAAAATAATTTGTGTATTTTCTGTTTTAAAATATATTGCCTATTCTATTATGTATATAGTTTACCAAGACTACCATATTGTTTGATCCTACAGGATTTGATTCCTTGTATCTTATGATAATGTAATAATGTTGACATCATCTCTAAGATACTGGGTTTGGGGTAGCTATAGCTAACCAAAGGACTATGTGTGTACGCATTATCATATAATGGTTATTTAATTAATAGCTATGTGTTCTATAAAAATGAATATGATTAATGTAGTACCATAAAAAAAGTTGAGTTTCAATTGTGGATAAAGCTATGCATGTATCTAGAACCAAGTATAGAAATACAATTTATGAAAATATTTCACACTTTGTAATCATAAAAAATATGAGAGTTTGATTATACAACATTCAGAGTGATTCTTTTTCAATGATAGAGGTTTTGTAACATGAGTTCAGTTAATATAGATAAATTAAGATTCATGGAAGAGAATTTAAATAAGTAATGGTATAAATATAAACCATTTATAATGACATCCCATGATTTATGGTTATTTTATGATCCATATACTATAAATATAAAGTGGTTAATTGTTATTTTATCAACCAAAACCATTGAAGCGTCATATTTTGATTAAACTAAGGATGAACCTTTCATTTGGAAAATTCAATAATTTCTAGGAGGTATTAATGCTAATGATATATTATATGTCATAGGAGACCATAAAAGGGGAGAGAGATACTCAATATAAAGGTCAAATCCATTCAACATTTTAAAAAATATAGGTCAATAATCAAGTTATATTTTTTGGAAATATACATTGAATTACATCATATTTTTATATGTTAATTTATGAATTTATGTAATCTAAATTAACTGTTCAACAAATTTATAGATAAGGACTTTTTCAAATGTCAATGTTCCTAATGCCAAGGAGCAATAAGTTTCATAACATGTTGATGCTCCCAATGTAGAGGAATAACATGTTTTGGAACATGAAGACGTTACCAATCTAGAGGAACAACATTTTGATGATGTTGAAGTTGAGGAAATGGTATACATTGAACAACCTATGTTTTAGAAAAAAACAATATTGTTGTAGCATGGAGGTGTTAACAAAAAATTTTAAGTTGAGGAGAATAGGCATCAAATTCAAGGTTAGATGGAATGCACTTAGTCATCCTATTAAACATAAAAGGCCATTTTCAGTAGTTACATTGGGCTCGCCACTCAAATGCATGTGTCATTTGATGTAGATATGTGGTGCAATGTTGTTCTCACACTTAAGGTACTAATTTGGGAATATATTAGGAAAACATTATTATATACTTCCATTGTTTAAAAAATAAATAAAGAAACATTGATTAACTTTGCATTATTCATTACAAAGTTCGTTTTTACTAGATAAATTTTGAAGGAAATTTGTATTAATGAACGTTGTAAAGGCTCATAGAGGATTTCTTATAATTATTATAAATTAGCATCTCAAATATGTTGAATGGAAAATAAAATCCCACCCGCCCTAGATGTATGCAAACCTGATAAAAAAAATGTGGAATGTTTTTATTTTTCATCGTGAGGATAAATATTTTCAATTACATTGTGATTGGTAATAAATTTCTTGAAAATACATGTATTAATATCTTTGATTAAAAACTATAAATTTATGAAACAAAAACTGAGTGTATAAAATAAGATGTTTTAAGTAAAACCAATGAACCCCTACTATAAAGAAAGTATGGGGTAATATTCACTTGGAAAAAATTATATGTATTTTAAATATACAATAATACTTTTATTCGACGTTAAACAACAACATAATTATGTTCCATTATTTATATATATATTAATGTATCCAAATCCAAACCCAGTTCCATCTCAAATCATTTTATGTGGAAGGATACTCATGTAAATAAATATGGGATACTAGTATATGAAAAACACAAAAAGTTTTTGAATCATGTATAAGTATGACATAATAAAAATTTATTATGATTTAAATAATTATTACATAAAAATAATTACATATTTTCATATATTGGTTTATCATTATTAGACACAATAATCACCGTTAGTTTTTCCTAATGAATGACTACTATCAGTGGTCTCAAAGAGGATAGAACAATATTTTCAGGTCTAAAGTGAGAGTTTTGGGGTGCCACCTTGAACAAATTTTGAGAAAAGTAATATACACAAGGATAAAGTTAAGAAAATGGATGATATGTATCAATAATTAGTTGTTCTAGAAGAAAAAACATAATTGGTAGTCTGAGTTATTATAAATGTATTTGTAAGAAACCAATAATAAGAAAAAACACAACAACAACCACCACATAATGATACCCTCCACCCCACTAACGTTGTGGTGAACCACTCCCCATAAAGTATTTTCTTATAATAGGTCATCAATTTTTCCATTATTGTTTTTGTTAAATTTGAATTAGGAATACACTGATACTATTACATCCTTCTTTTTTTTACATAACTTTTCATCACATTTTACAAACTGAGGATCTTTAAGGTTTAGTGTCTTGGAAACCAGGAACATAAGAAATGAAAACATAAAAAATTATTCTTAAAAAATTCAATGGCTTCTCCTTATGTTCATCCTAGGTTCATTACTGCATCTCATAACCAGGGGACATAAATCAAAAGAAATGGTGAGCAGAAGGACAAGTAAGGGAAACAAGGGGAAACATTTAACATGTGAACTTGAGAGAGATCAATAAAGTCATGAAAAACAACATTAAGGCATGGGAAAGAAATTATGAGTCATATCATAATAAAAATAACATATTTTATAACATGAAGATGTGGATAAAACATTTAACATAGACAATCATTTCTGTTTCACCAAGGTCCATCCGCAAGGGGTCATTGAAATTTACCATGGTTATTCACCAAGGCATCATTAAATATGGCCATCTCTAGATATTAAGTCTTTACCCAATGAATTGGAGTGCTATCAGGGTGAACCACTAAAATTAACTTTATGATCATGTGATCCACATATATCATCATCAAACATTTCATAAATAACCCATATATCATTAAAGAAATGGCATTCATTTCATAATCATAACGTTTTTTAAAAAATTGTTTTTAAGACATGATCTTTATGACACTTTAAACCCACGGAAAACGGAAAGCGGGATTCATATATTTAAATCCCAGAATTTAAAATAGAAAATTTTGATATATATGTGAATACCCCTGTAGAATAAAGATCATTGGGTATTTACTTAATAAAATAAATGAATTTGAGAAAAATGGAGAGGCATTTTGAGATGAAAAATATACAGCATAACGGCTATGTTATAGGATTTTAGACGATATTTAAAATAGAGGGGATATAGGTCACCCACTCATAAATTATCCATAAAACAATATAGGGACATAATATAATGTATATAAGAACATGGTAATGAAATTTTAAAAACAAACCATATGAAATGAAAAACATTGAAGGAAGACAAAAATAAGATTTCTCTTATGATAATTGTAGAGAACCGAAGCTTGATGTACATGGACATTACATTACTTTTGCGGAATACTTGGTACATAACAAAAACACACACACAAGGATCGTAATAGTTTAGTGTCTTTGGAAACACGGAACATAATCTTCTAATCATGGTGAAAGATCTTCAATATCTCCCATAAAGATCTTCCTTTTTTTACCTAAAACCCTTTTTAATATCCTGGGGAAAAGAAAAAATAAAAGGGTGATCTCAAATTCTCAGTAAGGGTAAACAAAAGAAATATCAATCACATCATATACACAAGCACATAACTTTGTGAAATCTTAACCTGCAAAAGAGATCATAATTTCATAACATGGGATAAATCATGGCAGTGAAATGTAATCACAATAATCATAACTTAAAACATGAAACTTTGTGGCATTCACACATAATCATAGAGAATCATTTCTTGTTAGTCAAGACTCATTGCCAAGACTATCTTAGTGGACAAAGACCCTTTCTGAATCGAGTAACCCTTGTTTCAGTCATCTTTCACTGAACCGGTATAACCTACCATTCCATCCATGTCTATCTTATGAGATATAAAATCATTACCCAATGCATTGGAGGGAGATATAGGTCCCACCCATCTCATAATGATATCATTATTATATGTGCCACAAAATCATAAATCATACATCATTTCATAACCCATGCAATACAAATGGGATTCTTAAACAACATGACATCATAAAACAATTCATATAAGATAAAGGAATTCATAAAAATATTTCAATCACAACATGATCAAATCAATGTAATAATAGGGATAAAAACAGAACCCTTTATTATCTTAGATGGAATATAATTTTGATAAAACACTTGAACTCCATTCTTGAGGAAAATATCCTTTCTTCTTCGAAAAACATTTTTCCTTTCATAACATGTCATACGACATTAAAATAAAAAAATCTGATTAAAAATAAACCTGAATACTTGTAAAGTAATCTTCTTGGAAATAATGTTTTAAAAATCCATACATGCCGTATAAGTTAAAAAAAACATTCTTCGTACCTTTGTCGGAAAAGTCAAAAAGTACCTCGTACGAAATAAACAACAAAAGATTCCTTTCATATTCTTTAATAAAAACTCACCGAAGGGTAAAATTGGATTTAAACTATTGTATGTGGATGGAAACAATATTACATAATGAGGGAATATGGATGTGGATGATAAAATACACCCCAGTAAATACTTACGAATAAACAATCTCGGATAAAAATGAGATTGTGGTATTTTCCCTTACCTTAGGTTCGATTTGCTTCAAATGTGTCCGAAACTCCTGTATAATGATTTAAATAATGTCATTGACTTATTACAGAATCATATTCATTGTTATGATATCATATATGGTTCACTTATGACTTTATATTACCCGTTCTTTTGTAAATTCCATGTTAAAGAAGCATTTTGGGTAAAATCGTTTCATTTATCGTAGGTGTTTTGACTTGTTGTTCTTGACATTATTATTAATTATATCATGATTTACTTACATCCAGAATATAAAATATGATTTATATATCATATATATTCTGTATATGTATATATAAGATAGATAAATGAAATGAAAAACACCGTTCATGGAGACGGTAGTCCGTACGTACGCATGAATGCTGTTTTCCTTTCCTTATTGTCTTGAATGGAAGTAAGTAGATGACATACATATACATATATACATAAATCCAGTAGCTTTATAATGTCATATATTTCATTATTATTTCTTATATATACTTTTTAATCATTCTTAAATGGTTAACATAGAGAATGAATCTCATCGCGTCGTGGAGACGGTAGTCCGTACGTACGCACGAGCGATGATATCGTTCCCATGGTCGTGGAATTGTGTTAAAGTGTATGCATATTATTTCAGTATCAATATCACTTTATAATAATCATATATAGTTACTCATTACACCATTATACCCATCCTATTTAGGTGGTGATGGAAAATAGATTACACCACGGCGTGGAGACGGTATTCCGTACGTACGCACGCGCGGTGATTTCATTTTTCCGTAGGATGGATAGAAGGTGAATTAGAGTTGTTTCATATTTATAATTACATATCAGTATATAAAAAATACTTATGTTATTACTTTATCATGAAACAACTAAAGAAGAAGAAGTTTGAAGAAGAAGGAAATTGAAAAGATCGGTAATGGATATTACCTCTTCTTTGAAACGCCTCTTTGAATCCTCCACTTAGGGAACTAAGATTGGTCTTTGAAGAATACCAGGACCTCTAGGATTATTCTAGGGAAGTGGAGAAGACATTTTGGCAGGGGTTGTCCGAGCTTTAGTGCTCAAATTGGTGTGAGGAGGAGGGGGAGGAGGTGTCCTTTTATAAGGGATGAGAGGGGCACCTTAGGAATATCTCAAAATATTATTATATATTAAAGTCAAAATAGTTTTATAATGGTTCCAAAGGGTCTTATTTAGAAGATAAAGTGGGGATGGGTCTAAATCCTATCATCCAATAGTATTTAGACAAGTTTAGGCTATTATTTTATCCTTATCAATTAGATTTAACTCTAAGTTAAATAATTTAACTTTTACAGTGTCTTTTTGTTTTCATTCACTATATGGTTAATACACATACTATAACATGCCAAAAGAACCCTAAATTGTTTATTATTAATATATATATCCTTATCTATGTCATTTGGACGAACCTTAGATTTTTAGGAATAAAATAACAATTAATAATATAATATTTGATTTAAAAACTATTTTGTGTCAATTTTGACACTATTTGATATTTGATTTTTGTGAAAGTCATAAAAAAATTATATGTTCGAACCAAGTTGATTAAATCAACAATAATATATCATAGTAACCTAGAAAATTATTTTAATTCATAAAAAGTCTCAAATTACATTCATTTGAGCATTTATAACATCAATTATGTTAATATTTCCTTAAAAAGGGTAATTACTGCATCATCGTTGTGTCATAAATAAATAAATTTATTTAAAGTCTAAAAATTATAAATAAAATATCATTACGTAGGAAAGATTTTTAGATTTCTAATGAATATTTACAATTGAAATTATCTTATGTATAACCCTATATTAAAAATTTTTAGTAAATAAACTTTGATTTTAACTCTTTTAACTCTTCTTTGAATTAAATAATAATAAATGTCCTAATCTAATCCAAGTGGGCCTAAATGATAATATTTTACACTTAAGGTTGTTTTTGGTCGAGATACACTTGTCCAATAGAATTAGGACATGTGTTAGGGTAATATTAATATCATTCTTACCCCTAATTACCCTATTTACTTTTAACCGTGGTAAATAAAAGTAAAAAGTTACTATTCACCAAAAATTATTTTCATCTCATTGAACCACATTTTACTTACTGACATCAACCGTGTGTCTCGGATTTTTGAAATTTCATTCACAGAAGCGGTAAAATTAAGTTTTATGAAAAATTCAGTTTTTTAACTACCACTTAGTAGTTTCACTATTCATCAAAAATTGATGTTTTTCAGAACAATGCCAAAATTTCATCCTAAGCTATATTTCATATTCCGAATTCAAAAATGAAATCTATTTTACCAAATTCATAACATAGAAGTTGCATTAATTAATTTTATAATTAAATCCCGCTGTTAAAACAAATAGCGTGTTTTTAAGAAACAATATCTATCAAAAGATTGACACTTGATTATGTCTGGTTTAACTGTGAAATTACATTCAATGAACAACATTGTATTAAATTGTAAAAATATATTCTAAATATACTTTAAAACCACTCAAATTAATAATTTATCACTGTTAATTATTTCGATTAAAAAAGTTGTTTTTAATTATAATTTAGTAATTTTCACTATTCATCAGAATATGAAAGTTATCCGAAAAGTACCAAAATTTCATCTTAGGCTAAATTCGATACTCCGAATACAAAAATGAAGTCCATTTTGAGAGCTAAAATTTCTAAAATTTAAAAAGTGGTTATTACTATTCATAACTGCTAGTTTTAATAATATTTTAATAGCATATGGTTGTTTCGTGAAACTCAGTATTGCGTACTACACACGCTATCGAGGAAGGTTGAGATTGCGTGTAATGCAAGTCAAGTCAAAGATGCGTGTTGTGCAAGCTCCTTTTGGTGTTGCGTACAACACAAGATATTAATAAAATTAAAAAGAATATTTTTCATAAAATCTCGGGCTGTTACATTCTACCCCCCTTAAAATGAATTTCTCCCTCGAAATTCTTCGGGGTTATAAATGGTTTACTATTCGAAAGTTTCTTTAATAGAAACCCACATCGTAAAAAGGAATATCAAAACCAATCATTAAAAACAAAAGTATGAAACGTAACGGTTACCCAAATAAACTAATCACTAGGTTTCCACATAGGTGAAAATATGGATATGGAAGAGAAATCTAACCATCATGTTCTGATGGAGAGTGGTAGAGAACATGGCTATGGAAAAGCCAACAATCACAAATCCATAAATTTGTGACGATCTAAGGTACCATCTGATTCATCAGATATAAGATCACTAGGACAACATTTTTGGTTTTCAAGATCATTTCCCTAAAGTTGAAAATTTGAATTCGAATAAATACTTTCTTTATTTTGGTAAAATCTCACTGTTGTTCATGCCTTGAACAATTTACACTTCATCTCTTAAATAAATGAAGTTGAATTTTTTATTCGTGAAGTGTTAGCAGATCATGTGATAGAATGACGGGTCATTCCATCTGTCTCAAACAAAAGTCTAGAAAAAATTATATACATAAGTCGATCTATAGTGAGATTAATCACATATGGTTCCTAAAATAGACTTATACGTCCTATATCATACTGCTTAATATAATAAAACTAGTTTATACTAAACAGGGACTTCCTGTAGGCCAGTGGTAGGCAATAAAGGCCAGTCGCACTTCAGTTGTGGGTTCGATTCCCATATCCTTGTCCGGCGTGATGGGTTGTCGCACGTCCTGCAGGTTTTCCTTTTTCTAAAACTATATTACTATATCATCCCATCAATAATATCAAGAAAACTTCTATCCTTAAACAATACTAACTTATGTCCATTCCAATCTTTAGGCTTATCCATAATACTACAGTCCACTCTCATAACATAGTGAAAACGATTACCAAATATTTAACACCATCGTCGATCCCCATATATCATAAGATATGTTTTGTTGGTCACATTCCAAACATTCAAAGGCCTTAATAATGTATTATCTTGAATACCCATTGAACCATAGTGAAAACTTGAATGCAGTTAAAAGTTAACACTTTTCACATACTAAAATCCTCAAAATTCTATATACTCAAACCATGATATCACTTAGTCCTTATATCAATCATGAGCTCATGAATACTGTCAAACATTTCATTTTCTCCTTATCCCTTCATTATGAACATATCATCTACATTCCAAAAATATCTGAATAACCTTTCATGGATACTTGTACCATTAATCATACACTTTCAAAACTCAAGGAAGGACAACAGTGTAATAATCCTTAGATGTCTCTTTATTCCATAGTACCATGAGATTACATATACAACATTATACATGATAAACATGTCATCATTCCACTATATTCTTAAACCATTGACCGAGCTTCCATAATTCTTTCATCTCACATATCATTTGTAGTCTCTTCATCATCATCAACATAAATACTACCCATACGACCATACTGATTCTCTTCATGAGACTTTCCCTTAGGGCATTGGTTTGCATAATGCCCGTACATTCCACATTTATAACATTTAACCATTTTTGATGTCATAGCAATACCATTATCTTCATCCCTGGTGTTAACTGAACCTTTTCCTTTGCACTTACTGGCTTTGTGTCCTTCTTTTCCACAACCAAAGCATCTTCCAGTTCCTTTGAAACATTCTCCTTTATGCCTCTTCCCACATGATTTACATAGGGGAAATTGAACTTTCTTTCCTCTATGATCATCATGAAACTCCATCTTTCTCTTATTAGCCGAGTCAGGAAACTTACCAAATTTTGCTTTATTGATCATATTATGAGATTGCTGATTCGGCATAATAATGATGTTTGGACTTCCAAATCCCATTTCATTTGGTTGCTCTTGAAGAATATCATTCCATTGTCCATCATATCCTCCATTATCGTGAATCACCTTGTTTCCAGCCATTTTCTAAAACCCAAAAAGAATAGTGTGAGAGGCAAAAATCATAATAAAGGGGGAGTAACTTAAATATCTAACATCTTTGGTTTAATATAATATTGTTACCATAGTTCTAGGACTATATCCTATACGTATACTTATCCTTAGGGGCATCCCTAGACATACCTTATAAATATCTCTAGGGATCTCACTAACATTTTCGCATCCTAGTTTCCAAAGGTTGACTAAACCTTTCCTCTGATACCAACTGTAGCGGTCTAGAATTACTTCCAATGGACTATAATTGATACCTATCAGGGCACTCCATGGGTGGCTACACCCCCTGGGCGGGACACACCACCATCCCCAGTGGTAGCCATTTCCTCATGAAGCCCTTGGGCGGAGAGCCATGCTTCGTCCAACGCTCACATGTGATAGTTCCCAAGGATCGGATACATTCCTACCTCCTTTGCCTCTGATACCAACTGTAGAGACCCGAAGATTGATGTACATGGACATTACATTACTTTTTCGGAATACTTGGTACATAACAAAAACACACACACAAGGATCGTAATAGTTTACTGTCTTTGGAAACTCGGAACATAATATTCTAATCGTGGTGAAAGATCTTCAATATCTCCCATAAATATCTTCCCTTTTTTACCTAAAACCCTTTTTTATATCCTGGGGAAAAGAAAACATAAAAGGGCGAGCTCAAATGCTCAGTAAAGGCAAAAAAAGAAATATCAATCACATCATATACACAAGCACATAACTTTTGGAAATCTTAACCTGCAAAAGAGATCATAATTTCATAACATGGGATAAATCATGGCAGTGAAATGTAATCACAATAATCATAACTTAAAACATGAAACTTTTTGGCATTCACACATAATCATAGAGAATCATTTCTTGTTAGTCAAGACTCATTTCCAAGACTATCTTAGTGGACAAAGTCCCTTTCTGAATCGAGTAACCCTTGTTTCAGTCCTGTTTCACTGAACCGGTATAACCTACCATTCCAGCCATGTCTATCTCATGAGATATAAAATCCTTACCCAATGCATTGGAGGGATATATAGGTCCCACCCATCTCATAAGGATATCATTCTTATGTGTGCCACAAAATCATAAATCATACATCATTTCATAACCCATGAAATAAAAATGGGATTCTTAAACAACATGACATCATAAAACAATTCATATAAGATAAAGGAATTCATAAAAATATTTCAATCACAACATGATCAAATCAATTTAATAAAAGGGATAAAAACAGAACCCTTTATTATCTTAGATGGAAAATAATTTTGATAAAACACTTGAACTCCATTCTTGAGGAAAATATCCTTTCTTCTTCAAATTTTTTTTTCCTTTCATAACATGTCATACGACTTTTAAATAAAAGAAGTTGATTAAAAATAAACTTGAATACTTGTAAAGGAATATTCTTTGGAAATAATTTTTTAAAAATCCATACAGGCCGTATAAGTTAAAAAAAACATTCCTCGTACGTTTTTCAGAAAAGTCAAAAAGTACCTCGTACGAAAAAAACGACAAAAGATTCCTTTCATATTCTTTAATAAAAACTCACCGAAGGGTAAAATTGGATTTAAACTATTGTAAGTGGATGGAAAAAATATTACATATTGAGGGAACATGGATTCGGATGATAAAATACACCCTAGTAAATACTTACGAATAAACAATCTCGGATAAAAATGAGATTGTGGTATTTTCCCTTACCTTAGGTCCGATTTGCTTCAAATGTGTCCAAACCTCCTGTATAATGATTTAAATAATGTCATTGACTTATTAAAGAATCATATTCATTGTTATGATATCATATATGGTTCACTTATGACTTTATATTACCCATTCTTTTGTAAATTCCATGTTAAAGAAGCGTTTTGGGTAAAATCGTTTCATTTATCGTAGGTGTTTTGACTTGTTGTTCTTGACATTACTATTTCTTATATCATAATTTACATACTTCCAGAATATAAAATATGATTTATATATCATATATATTCATGATATATATATATAAGATAGATAAATGAAATGAAAAACACCGTTCATGGAGACGGTAGTCCGTACGTACGCATTAACGCTCTTTTCCTTTCCTTATTGTCTTGAATGGAAGTAAGTAGATGGAATACATATACATATATACATAAATCCAGTAGATTTATAATGTAATATATTTCATTATTATTTCTTATATATACTTTTTAATCATTCTTAAATGGTTAACATGGAGAATGAATCTCATCGCGTCGTGGAGACGGTAGTCCGTACGTACGGACGAGCGATGATATCGTTCCAATGGTCGTGGAATTGTGTTAAAGTGTATGCATATTAATTCAGTATCAATATCACTTTATAATAATCATATATAGTTACTCATTACACTATTATACCCATCCTATTAAGGTGGTGGCGGAAAATAGATTACACCACGGCGTGGAGACGGTATTCCGTACGTACGCACGCGCAGTGATTTCATTTTTCCGTAGGATGGATAGAAGGTGAATTAGAGTTGTTTCATATTTATAATAACATATCAGTATATAAGAAATACTTATGTTATTACTTTATCATGAAACAACTAAAGAAGAAGAAGTTTGAAGAAGAAAGAAATTGAAAAGATCGGTAATGGATATTACATCTTCTTTGAAACGCCTCTTTGAATCCTCCACTTAGGGAACTAAGATTGGTCTTTGAAGAAGACCAGGACCTCTATAATTATTATAGGGAAGTGGAGAAGAGATTTTGGCAGGGGTTGGCCGAGCTTTAGTGCTCAAATTGGTGTGAGGAGGAGGGGGAGGAGGTGTCCTTTTATAAGGGAGGAGAGGGGCACCTTAGGAATATCTCAAAATATTATTTTATATTAATGTCAAAATACGTTTATAATGGTTCCAAAGGGTCTTATTTCGAAGCTAAAGTGGGGATGGGTATAAATCCTATCATCCAATAGGATTTATACAAGTCTAGGGTATTATTGTAACCTTATCAATTAGATTTAACTCTAAGTTAAATAATTTAACTTTTACCGTGTCTTTTTGTTTTCTTTCACTATATGGTTAATACACTTACTATAACATGCCAAACGAACCCTAAATTGTTTATTATTAATATATATATCCTTATCTAAGTCATTTGGCCGAACCTTAGATTTTTAGGAATAAAATAACAATTAATAATATAATATTTGATTTAAAAACTATTTTGTGTCAATTTTGACACTATTTGATATATGATTTTTGTGAAAGTCATAACAGAATTATATGTTCGAACCAAGTTTATTAAATCAACACTAATATATCATAGTAACCTAGAAAATTAGTGGAATTCATAAAAAGTCTCAAATTACATTCATTTGAGAATTTATAACATCAATTATGTTAATATTTCCTTAAAAAGGGTAATTACTGCATCATCGTTGTGTCATATATAAATTAATTTATTTAAAGTCTAAAAATTATAAATAAACTATCATTATGTAGGAAATATTTTTATCTTTCTAATGAATATTTAAAATCTAATTTATCTTATGTATAACCCTATATTAAAAATGTTTTAGTAAATAAACTTTGATTTTAACTCTTTTAACTCTTCTTTGAATTAAATAATAATAAATGTCCTAATCTAATCCAAGTGGGCCTAAATGATAATATTTTACACTTAAGGTTGTTTTTGGTCGAGATAAACTTTTCCAATAGAATTAGGACATGTGTTAGGGTAATATTAATATCATTCTTACCCCTAATTACCTTATTTACTTTTAACCGTGGTAAATAAAAGTAAAAAGTTACTATTCACCAAAAATTATTTTCATCTCATTGAACCACATTTTACTTACTGACATCAACCATGTCTCTCGGATTTTTGAAATTCCATTCACAGAAGCGTTAATATTATGTTTTATGAAAAATTCAGTTTTTTAACGACCACTTAATAGTTTCACTATTCATCAAAAATTGATGTTTTTCAGAACAATGACAAAATTTCATCCTAAGCTATATTTCATATTCCGAATTCAAAAATGAAATCTATTTTACCAAATTCATAACATAGAAGTTGCATTAATTAATTTTATAATTAAATCCCGCTGTTAAAACAAATAGCGTGTTTTTAAGAAACAATATCTATCAAAAGATTGACACTTGATTATGTCTGGTTTAACTGTGAAATTACATTCAATGAACAACATTGTATTAAATTGTAAAAATATATTCTAAATATACTTTAAAACCACTCAAATTAATAATTTATCACTATTAATTATTTTGATTAAAAAAGTTGTTTTTAATTATAATTTATTAATTTTCACTATTCATCAGAATATGAAAGTTATCCGAAAAGTACCAAAATTTCACCTTAGGCTAAATTCGATACTCCAAATCCAAAAATAAAGTCCATTTTGAGTGATAAAATTTCTAAAATTTAAAAAGTGGTTATTAATATTCATAACTGCTAGTTTTAATAATATTTTAATAGCATATTGTTGTTTTGTGAAACTCAGTATTGCGTACTACACACGCTATCGAGGAAGGTTGCGATTTCTTGTAATGCAAGGCAAGTCAAAGATGCGTGTTGTGCAAGCTCCTTTTGGTGTAGCGTACAACAGAAGACAATAATAAAATTAAAAAGAATATTTTTCATAAAATCTCGGGCTGTTACAATAATTCAGCAGCCTAACGACGTCATTTAAAACATAAAAAAAATGAATTGACGATATAAAATGGGGTATCTCATCATATGAACATAAGAGATAATTATTATAGATATAGATATCATACCCGAACATAATAAAAAATAAATTGAAAGAATTGACAGGAAAATAGATCTTGAAAACGAGAAGGGTGAAAGTATCCCTTAATAATTTGGCAGCCAAACAACGCCACTTATACATTCTTAAAATGAATTGATGATAGAAAGAGGGGAATCTCATCATATGAACATTAAAAGGAAAGTAGGAAGAATATAAAAGAACATCTTCGAACATAAGAACATGGAGCATAACAGAAATGACATAAAAGAGAGTACTTGGAATGAAAGAGAGAGGTATGATCCCTTACCATAAAACGTAACTCTTAAAACACAATGGTTGGGACCTTGAGTTCTTGGGGGCACCTTGGGAGGACCCTTTGGGAGATAATGAGACCTGATCTTCATTGGGTAGAGTATGGAGTAAAAACTAAAGGAATAAAGGGTGGGTATTTATAGGGAAATTGAGGGGACAAGGCATTAATGGCCAAGGGACACCTCATTGGTGGTATTGGAAAAACCATGTGCTTGCCCATGGTATTTGCCCATGGTTTTGGCCACATGGGACTCCTCATACAATAATTCATCCTATTTAGTCGGCCATACCTTAAAATATCTCATCACATCGTCCTGATGCAGTTATGATGTCATTAAACACCCGTAACATAAAAACTGTATTTTCACTATTCATCGAAAATTCAACTTTCTCAGAAAAATCCAAAAATATCACCTTAACCAAATATCAATACTCTAATTTCCAATCTGAACTCCATCTTATAAAAAAAAATTTCTAAATAATTTTAATTTAATTTTTAAATAAATATTCTATTCACTAAAAATTCATTTTTTTCAGAAAAATCCCCAAAAATTACCTTAACATAATATCAATGCACTGAGTTCAAAAATGAAATCCATATTAAAAAAAAAAATTCAAAATATTTATAATTTAATTTTTAATTAAAAAACACTATTCACCTGAAAAAACTAATACGTGGATAATAAATTCTGAGAGAGTTATTTACCTATTTTATGGAATAAAATTACTCAATCAAGGTGCCTAGATTATATTAATACATTCTTTAAGTGAGATTACTAATCTATTAGGTCACAATACTAATCCTAATCATAAAATAACTATTCATAATTTACTATTCATAAAAAATAAATTTGATCTTATTAGACTCTAAATTTCGAACTGAACATACTTGTATAAGACCATTTTTTCAAAATAATTACAAATAATTAATTATTTAAGGTTTAAATATATATTTTTGAATATACTTTTTCTAGAATTCATCGAAAAGTTTCATACAATATTTATCCAGACATTTAAAAATTCACAAACATTATCATAAGAAGAAATCACAATTTTTATTTAAATCAAAGGATTACACAAGGCTGTTATGGTCTCATTACATAGCCCCTTATAACACCAGCGTATGACCTAAGTGTAAGGTGTGGTATGGTGAGAGATTCTGAGGGAGGCTCAGAAAACATCGCCCTAGTAGTAATCTACACTAACTTGAACATCTCCCGTAGGTGGTTCCGTTCAAGCTTGACATGGTGGAGATCGACTTGGGCTTTGTCCAATGCGAAGCCCAAATAAGCCACCTCCTTCCCAAGCTCTGATAAGTGGGCTTTATAAGGTTCAAGTCTACTTGATGAATCCATCGACTCTTGTTTCTGCATTAACCATTAACATCTCTATTAAATCATTCAAGAGTAAATAAAAATATCATTCCAAAAGTTTGGGTCGTTACAGATACCTTTCTTATATTTATATTCTATTGGGTGTAAATTATTGTGATTAATATCTATCAAAACTCATTCATATCATTATTGTGAGGGGTGTACTGTACAATATCCATGTAGATGTTCTATACAAAAAACAAATTATAATATGTCATGTTAGAGTGGGGATTCACATAGATCACAATCCGAGATCAAAGATACCTATTTAAATTGATGATATGGATGTTCATAAGTTCAATATTGCTATTTTAACTTTTATAGCATGTATGTTTCATCTTCTAAAAATACATTTCTACATAGAATTATTCATTTCCAAATTATTTTTTATGAAATTTTTTTTAACAATTAAGGAAAAAATGCTTGAAATGATAAATGTTATTACCAATGGAGAAAGGGAAGGGGTGAAATGGATGGTTAAAAAAGGATATAAATGATAAACCAATCAATCGAAAATATATTTAGAAAGTTCATTTACCCCGCCAGCACAACTTTCTCATTTACTATCATTACAAGTTCATGTGGATACAACATTAAAAAGTGGTGATATGACCATAATTTGTTTGGAAGAACAAATTTTTGTAGAGTCCATTACATTCTATCTTGGTCTTAAGAATGTAAATGAAACCTCTAATATGAATATCTAGGAGTTTCAGTTGTAAATGTATACATGATATGTGTTTTCCAAATTTGTTTGTCCAATAACTGATTTACTATATTAATTATGACTAAATACTATTAATATTATTTTCACACATATATATCAGTATTATCTAAAGTAAAAACCATATTAACAAAAAAATTGACTCATTAGTCACCACATTGTTTCTATACAACAATTCTCATTAGAACCAAAGGAATGTGATGTAATAGTGAAAAAACTAGCCACAATGTTTGAAAAAAAAAACATACAGTGGAAAGAATCTTCTCAATACCCATGATTAAGGGGTAAAAATCTATAATATATTCATCTCAAATATATTTTTATTCCTTTCATTACTTATTCCTTTTTGTTTTTTAGGTAGAATTAGTTACTCATTGGAATCAATTTGGATACTCAAAATATTTTCTTTAAAATATTAAATGTATAAAACCCCAAAAACTATATCATGGATGATTGAATTTATCTATTTTTAATACAATACAGTCAATATTTTACAAATATTTTTCATTCTATACATTTTATATCAAGTCTTAATAAAATTTTTAATATGATAGGGTGGTGTTTATATATCATCAAAATCATGGAATGAGGATATTCCATGAGCACAAGATGCCTATTGATTTCTATAGCTATATATGTATTAGGCTATATTTGATAATATTTCACCATCAAAACATATAGAAAAACAAATTACATATTTTTATAAATTTTTATTTAGTTCCTGAAACAAAATAATGAAAAATATTTTGGTTATTAAATTTCCAAATTTATTAAAGATATCATATTGTATTAAAAAACTATAATCCTCAAAGAGGTATATCTAATGATAATTAAAATTTAATTTAAAATATTTATTAATCCTTAGTTTATTTATATTTTTCTAGTACTACCAATAATTTGAAATGTACTCATTTTAAAAAGATGAAATATATTTATTTTTAAATTAATGGGAAGATTACATGGTGTTATAATTTATTAATAAATCAGGTAGAGGTGAATTACTACCACTTATGTTGTTAATTTTATCATCATTTTATATACTAATTTTTAGTCAATTTCCTTAAGATTTTTATATGATACTTATTTTGGTTAAATTCTTTATCAAAACAAACATAGCATACTCAAAACTAAGAATATTCATTCATATTGTTATTATACATTAGGAAAATGATTCATAAGTCGTTTGTCACATGTAGGAATAAACCACAAATCAATATGACACACAGTGTGACTGGTATGACTCTATGTGTGTGTGTTATTATTTAAAATTGATTAAATTTTAGTTTAAAACATATGTCACATACTAAAAACCAAGAAAACACATTCCTATTATTTTGATACATTTTTAAAAACTCCATAAGTCATTTTCGATAAGTATGAATTAGACACAACTCAATCTAATACACGATGTGCCCGATGTGACTCAAAGTGAATGTTTTCAGTTTAAAATTGAAATTTTAGTTAAAAACATATGTCACTCACTAAAAATAAGTAAAATAACTCTTATTTTATTAATAATTAAGGAAAATTATTCATTATTTATTTGTGATGTATAGGAATAAATTGCATGACAAACCGACACATGATGTGACCAGTATGACTCAAAGTGCATGTTTACAGTTTAAATTGACATTTTATTAAGGAAACACATGAAATACAAAATAATAATAAAACACATTAATATTTTTTTTATAATTCATGAAAATTATCCTTAATTCAATTGTGATATGTAGGAATGAACTGCACATCAATCTGACACAAGGTGTGACCGGTTTGACTCCAGGTTTGTGTTTTTTTTAAATTGTGATTTTATTTTAAAACACACATCACTTATTGAAAACCAAAAAAATTAATTCAAATTGTTTTAATACATTAATAAAATGATCCATAAATCAATTTTGATGTGTAATAATCATCCACACCTCAATCTGGTGCATGCTATTCCTAGTATGACATAAAGTGTGTGTTATCAGTTTGAAATAGAATTTTTAGTTCAAAATGTTCTCCACTCACATAAAATAGATAAAAAACACACATATTGTCTTTTTTACTTAATAAAATGTTTTAAAATTCATTTTTTATGCATAGGAATTAGAATCACATTAAACTGAAACATTATATGACAGGTATGACTCCAAGTGCTTGTCTTCAGTTTAAATTGAAATTTTAATATAAAAGACACATGACATACTCAAAACCAAGAAAAAATATTTTTATTATTTTGATACATTATCAAAATTATGCTTAATTCATTTTTGACATGTAGAAATCAACCTCACATCAATCTGATGAATAGTGCACTGAGTATGACTCCAAGATTGTATTTTTATTTAAAATTGACATTTTAATTCCAAACACATGCCACATTCTCAAAATGGATAAAACACATTCATATTGTTTTGATACTTTATAAAAATTACCCATAAGTCATTTCTGACATATAGTAATTATCCTCCCCGAAATTTGATACACTGTGTGCCTGGTATAATGTAGAGTGTTTGTTATCATTTTAAAATTGACATTTTATTCCAAAATGTATGTCACTTAATGAAAAAAGATCAAATATTATCAGTTTATCTTGATACTTTTTTAAAATGATTCAGAAGCCTTTTTTGATGTGTAAGAATCAGTCTCATGTCAAACAGACATACGATGTGAGTGGTATAACTCAAAGTGTGTGTTTTTAGTTTAAATGAACATTTTAGTAAAAAAATGAAGACACAATAATATTGTTTCTATATTTTTGAAAAACAATCCTTACATCATTTGTGATGTTTATGAACCAACCACGCATCAATCCATCACATGGTGTGATCTATATGACTCCAAGTGTGGTTTTTTATTTGAAATTGTTATTTTTGTTCAAAACATACGTCATATACTCGAAATCAATAACATGGATTCATATTATTTTGATACTTTGGGAAAATGATCCATATGTCATTTTTGACACGTAGGAATCAGTTCACCTAAATCTGATACATGGTGTTCCTGGTATGACTCAATGTGCATGTTATTATTTTAAAAATTTACAGTTTAGTTCAAAACAAGTGTCACTCATTGAAAACCTATCAAATACACTTGGATTGTATTCATACTTTATGAAAAAAATTCATAATTAATTTATGATGATTTGGAATTATCCTCATGTAAAATTGACACGTGATATGATTGGTATGACTCAATGTGTCTGTTTTCAGTTTTAAATGACATTTTAGTATAAAAAATTTTAAACACTAAAAACCAAAAAAAACAATCATATTGTTTTGTTACAATATAAAAACGATCCTTTAGTTATTTGTGATGTATAGGAATCAACCAAACATTAATATTATGTACGGTGTGACCGGTATGACTCCAAATATGTATTTTAATTTAAAATTGACATTTTAGTTCAAAACACACAACACATACTCAAAACCAAGAAAACATATTTATAATATTTTAACACCTAAGGGATATGATCCATAACTCATTTGTGATGTGTAGGAATGATCATCACTTAAAAATGATACATGGTTTTCCAAATATGACTCAAAGAGTATGTTATCAGTTTAAAATTAATAGTTTTGTTCAAAACATCTGTCGCTCCCTGAAAATTGAGAAAACACACTTAGATTGTCTTAATACATTAGGATAATGATTCCTAAGTAATTTTTTATAATTAGGATTCAGTGTCACATTAAACCAATACATGATGTGAATAGTATAACACAAAGTTTGTGTTTTCAATATAAATTGTCATTTTGGAAAAAGAAACACGTGACATACTCAAAACTGAAAAAACAAATTCAGATTGTCTTGATACATTAGGACAATGGTTCTTAATTCATTTTTTGTGTAGGAATCATCTACACCTCAATGTGAATTATGGTGCATCTTCTTTGACTCGATGTGTCTATTTTGATTTTAAAATTTACACTTTTGTTCAAAACACATGTCGCATAATAAAACCCAAGAAAAAACATTCTAATTGTTTTCATATTTTAGAAAAATGCTTCATGAGTTATTTTTTGATGTGTAAGAATTATCCAAACCACAATCTGATATATGGTGTGCTCTATATGACTTTATTTTAATGTTTTTAGTTTAAAATCAACACATTAGTTCAAAAAACACATCATATATTCAAAATGGAGAAAATTCATTCAGATTGTTTTGATACTTTAGGAAAATGATTCATAAGTCTTTTTTTGATGTGTAGGAACCATATCCACCTTAATCCAATACTTGATGTGACCGACATGACTCAAAATATGTGATTTAATCGTTAAAATGACATTTTATTAATGTATTGTTTCACATTTATATTTAATTTATTTATTTATACTATTAGTAATATAAACTTTTTCTGTACAAGTGTACTCTTTTACTCGATTTTGAGTTGTTTTCACAATAACAGGTGGTATGATTAGACTCTTTTGAGAGGGGGTTAAAGACCAATGATTTTGGAATATTTATGTTTTTTGCTACCACAAATTCACCTTTAACCATTGCCACTATTTATCAGCTCTTATCAGTGATAAAGTAAGTACTGATAAAAGTAACCTGTTATCATATCTCACTACCACAAAAATGGGTTCTCACAACACCGCCCTTTAACAACACTAAAAAGAACTAATAAAGGTACCCCCTTTTTTTCCACTATTAAATGGGGCCCCCATTATTAGATATTTTTTTAGTTGCACTGATAATTGCTATATTTCAAATCAAATTATATATCACTAAAAATAATATATTAATATATTAATATATAAATATATTTACATTAATATAAATATAACATATATTTTTTAATTATTTTTAGAATATTATAAATAAACATTTATACTTAATATATAAAATATTTAGTGAAAACTGCTTATAAAATAATATCAAATATTATTAATTAATAATTTTTTAATTATTATAGAAGAATATTGAATTAATAACAATTTTAAGCCGTAAAAAATAAAAAAATTAATAAAAGATCTAAAATATGTTAAAAACAAAACCTTAACATCAAACAGTAATAACTATTGATTCTGGTGTCCTTTTGAGCTCTACCACAAATCAAGTCTATGCCCACAATGAGCTCTACGTGATAGTTACATATGGGAATGTTATGTTTTATTTTTTTGGGCCAAACAAGGTCCATAAGGCCTCTATACTGTGTTTTCAGTCAGGTTACCCAAATTTTTTAACATTCGATGGAATTTCAGCCTCATTTAAGGGGGACTTTTTCCCTTTTTCTTTAGGGACTAAATTTATTCCCAGAGATTACATTCGTATTGATATTATATCTTTGATATTTTATCATTTTTCTCAATATAATTTTATTAAAAATCATATATATAACAATATATACATAATTTCTTATATATTCCCACATAAATATTTCATTTTATAAATAAATAATTAAACAAATTTACATATAAAATATATTTCTCAACATATAAGTCATATCTATTTAAAAAAATCCATTTTATATAAAATAAAAATATATGAATATTTATATATCAATATACAGTGTGTGTGTGTGTGTCTGTATTAACAAACTGAGACATATTATCTATATATTCTAACTTAGGTATATACAAACTAATATATAATATATTTAAATATGTATAATTATACATATAGATACACATGTATATAATATGTGTGTGTGTTGTATATATTTATGTATGTATGTATTTATTTATAAAGACACACAAAAAAATATTTTATAAATGTATTTAAAATTGATCTTATAAATATATATTAATATAAAGATAAAAAAAATATAACAAAATATATATAGATAAATAGATATAAATATATATTAATATACAAATTAATATATAGAAATATAAATACAAATAACTATATATATATTAATATATTAATATACATGTATATTAATATACAAATAAATAAAACTAAATAAATAAATATTTAATTAAATGAAGACCCTCTTTTGTAGTAGTGACTATTTTTAGCACTCATAAAGGTATCCCTTTATCAACTTTTTTTTAGAACTGATAATGTATTATTTTATCAGTACTAAAACAACCATTTTTAGTATTGATAAAAGGTACATTTCATTAAAACGGATTATATACCTTTAAAAACCTTATATTAATATATAAATATATTTATATTGATATAAATATAATATATTTTATAAAATATAAATTATATAATGAAAAATATGTGATCACACTTAATATATATGATATTTAATGGAAAATGGTTTATAAAATAATTAAAAAATAATATTAATTTAATATTTTAAATTGTTATTGAGTAGTAGTCATTTAATAATAATTCAAAGATATATAAATTTAATAAATTAATAAACAATCTAATATTAAGTTGAAAATGTGACTCAGACTCCAAACGAACATCAGTTTTGATCGAAATATCTGTTTGAGCTCTACCACATATTGTAATTGCACAGACCTTTGTGGTTTATTACTTTGTCAAAATCTTGTGTTTGGGGTGTTCTTGGAGGCAATGGTTTCTCATTTCAAGAGTTTTCTAAATTTCCAATTTTCCCATCGGTGATTCAAGGCATCTGTGTTGATGAATTAAGAGGTTGGTGTCGGTGAGTTACGGTGTTATTGTCGGTGAGTCAGGGCGTCGGTATCGGTGATTTAGGGAGTTGATGTTGGTGAGTCGGGGGGTCGATGTTGGTGACTTCGGGCATCAGTGTTGGTGAGTTAGAGCATCATTGTTGGTGTCTCTAGGTGACCTTGAGTTAGGGCGTCAGTGATTTATGCATAGATAGGTCACATTGGTGGCTTGGTGTTGGTAGCTCGGTGTCGATGAGTCACTGTCGGCGGGTTAATGTCGATGAATCACCCATCAGTGACTCATTTTTCATTTTTCCTAGTTTTTTTAGTTTCATCCCTCTCACGTTTTATTTGACATAGATCAAGTTTTAATCCTTTTTACTTTTTTTCAAAACAATTTAAAAGGATATTAATTATATTTTTAATATCCTAACACTCTGGGAACATTGAAATAGTCAAACCATGTGGTCTTAGACACAATCTAGCTTTAATGTCCTTGGAACTGTTTCATTCTATTGATATAGGATCAGGATTTTATAATGTCTAGGTCCTATTCATTGCATTTCTCTTGGTGAAAAGATAACTTTTCTTCACAGATGAGTCGTGTGCCTATGTTGTATCCCCCTCTTCGATTTTCCATGGAGTCACCTACTCGTGCAACCTCTCTATTTTTTCACAAGGAGGATTGTTGGTCTCTTGTTATTCCAAGTAGGGATTATACTTTCTATCTTTAATTGTGTGTCATGTTGGGTGGGTGTAGTAAGGTTGTTTCATCAAAACTACCAAATAACACTTCTAACAATGATTAATACTAATGGTGAAAAACGGAATTCATAACGGGCTAGGAGTCGATTGAGGATGATCACTTGTTTTATTTGTTATCATTGTTTATGGTGTGATCTATTATGGTTGTGTAACCTTTTAAAATTGTAGATGTTGGTGGTATTTGCATGTTCATGGGTGATGCTTTATAATTTTTGTTATTTCCATAGTAATAACTGTTGTAAATATTAATCTGATTAATCACATACACTTGGTTAAATAAATGGATTCCCTAGGATGAAAACACTTGTGTGACCACTGTTCCATATCATGGTGAAATTTAATGAACTCTTTTGGCCAAATCTAAATACACATTGTTTGACAAGTGTGGTTATTTAATATATTCTATTGGTTTTTATGCCTTGTATGGGTTTTGGTGGTGGTAACTAGGTGATTTTGTGTATGGGGTGGTATTGGCAGTGTGATGGTATCTCAGGTTGAGATATTGATTGATTGTAGAATTAATGAACTTGTTATGAAATGGGACTGCATTTGGGTAGTGCATGGGAAACCGAACTGTAGGACTGGGATGTGTCATGATTTCTTTTTTATGTGTGTGTTACGTGTGGTGTTGTTTTGAAACATGGATACTGGGTTTGTTTGTGAGAGGATGATTTAGGGAGGATAACTTTGAAGAAGGTTTTTGGTAGCTTCATTCTTTGTTTGACCCTGTAGTTTTTGGTAGTTTCCAGGGTTGTGATAGAAATAATTAAATGAATTTTTTGATAATGCATAATGATGATTGGTTAAATGAATTGGATGGGGGTATGTTCGGAGTTGGGGCTTGTAGTGAAGTTTTATTCAAGTGATTGTCGTTCTTGGTGGTACGTGCATGTAGGGGAAGTAGAAAACATGGTTTAGGGTGGTATGGTTGTAGGTTTGGAATCCTATAAGATGGTATGAGTGTTTGTTAACTATATATATAAACTTTTAGTGCCTTATTTTATCCATACACACCCCACCTAGGTTGAGAACTATGTTCCGAACACCCCCATTATTATAGAGGTGAGTGTCTATTGTAACATTCTGGTGGGAAGATGGATAGTTGGTTACAGAACTTACCCTAGTCAATCTTCTAGGCATTTATCACCCCTATATTTTTGGGTAGGTTGTAATTTCATGAGTTTTATGAACAGATTTATGTTATTGCCTGTGTGAGAGGTGGTTGGTTTCCCATGTGTCTTGGGAAGGTGCTAGGTGTTTTAGGGAAGGGTGTGGTATGAGTGAGGCCCAGGTGTTTGTGGCAAGAAATATGGGGTGTTTTGTGACCCAGCTGTGTGTGGGAAGGTTGTGAGTATGTGACTTGTGGAATAGTGTGGTAGCATTAAGACATTCTAAATTAGGGATGAGTAGTTAACTAGTGGGAAGTGGTGTGGAGTAACCAAATATCGAAGTGATTATTATATTACATTACTTTATTTGCATTATTTTGTGAGTGTGCCATGGTGAGGCTGGGTGGTTAGTTTTTCTCGGTAGGTGATGTTAGTTTCTATTGTTTTCTCATAAGAGCATTAGTATGCTTCTCCCACTTGTGCATGGGTGACATTGGTTTTCCCTACTGATTATACTTGTATGGTCACATTTTGTATATAAAACAGTTTTTAGGCTTCTCGGAACATTACACAGATCATGCTAGAACTTACCTGCTAGAATATTGGGGATGGTTGTTGTGTAATTTCATAGTTTTATTTTTGGAACTTACATGGTATTTTAATTTGAATTTCTTGTATTTTTACTTTAAATATGCATGTGGGGTTGATTTTGGTTCCTTTGATATATATATCTGTGTGTGTGTGTGTGTGTCTTAGAGTTGTCTGATGTTGATACATATTATCCCTTGATATTGGTTGCTATAAAAGGTTAATTCCTCCCTTTTTATGATATTTCTATATCATTAGTGTTGGTCCCCACCCCAGGTCCTTTTAGAGGTAGGAATCAGAAGGAAGGTCTCGATATTATTCTATCCCTTCCCTAATCTTGAAGATGGCGGTTCATGACAGAATGATATTAGAGGTGATGGTTGAGATGTAGGATGAATTTTGGAGATAGGAATAATGGGGATTTCATGGGTTGGCAGGGAAACAATTTTAGGTGATCTTGGCATGTGATATATTCCAGGGAAGACTGACAAAGACATAGGATTTTAGAACCCCATGTGATTTGAATCAAGGACATTGAGCTTTCCAAACGACCAAGTGAGGCTATACCATTTACAGGCTAGAGACCCTAGGAAAGTTACATGCACCATGATAATTTTTTTCTTGTTTTTTTGTTGTTGGGAAATTAAATTATATAAAGAGTTAAAATGAATCTTTATAGAAAATTCTATACTTCATGGTCTTAGTAGTTCCTTATTTTCCATTCATCTTTGTAACTTGGATGTCTCCCACATATGATATGAGTAGTGGAGGGTATGCAGACTGACTCAATTGACTGGAAGAGTGTCATCCTAGTGGAGGAGGATGATTAGTGGTATAAGGAACTTCATGCTTTCCAGTAGCAGAGTCTGGGAATGTATGAGGGTAGCGTCTCAGACATGGATATGGAGAGTTGGCTCGAGGGGTTGGTGATCACATTCTGCTTGATCCAAGATTTGAAAAAGTAATATGTTCATTTAGTAGTGAGCTAGATGAGGGGAGTAGTGCATCAATTTTTGACACTATACCTCCGGGAGAGGAAGAAGACGAATGTTTTGTGGGATGACTTTGAGAAAGAGTTCCAAGAGAAATTCCTTTCTTCCACGATAAAAGCTGAGAAGTGGTAGGAGCTAATCACCCATTATTAGGGAAGTTTTTTAATAATTGGGTTGGGGATCAATTTCAAGAACCTCCTATTTTTTCTCTAGATTCGTTTCCGGATGTAGAGTCTTCGGTGAGGTGCTTAGAGGAAGCACATTGTCCTTCCCTTCAGTATGCGCTTACTCCCTTCACCCTACTAACATACTTATAGAACCATAAAAAGGATAAGGTAGTTGATAGGATGCACTCATGAGAAGATCTACCATGGGAGGGAAGTCACTCGAGCTATTCAAAGGGTATGGCCGTCAGTAGTAAGTCTCTAGCCTCAGGGCCATCCAGGTTACAACTAGCAGGGACATAGCCCCAGTTGTTTCAGTTCATACCCTATAGTCCTCGCCCTTTTACCATGGGTCTGGGGCTGTGGTTTTTTCATTTCTGAAGTCGTGGGAACCTCTAGGGATAGTTCCTGACTCGATCTCGGTACCATAGAGGTTGGTAGGTACAACTCTTTCCTCAGCAACATTTATCAGCCAGTCCTTTCTAGCAACAGGGATAGTAGGCCCATTATCGACCAAGGTTGGATGGTGTAGGGGGAGGCCAAACCCAGGGTTCTCCTCTGGGACCTCGACCAGGGCATGGTCGGGGAAACGGCCGATAGTTGAGGGGAAGAGGATCTGGGAATGGGAAGTTGTACCCTGTAGAGGTAGAATCTCAAGCATGGTCAGATATTGTTCAGGGTATGATTAGATTTTTTAGTATGCTTGATTGTTCCGTATTTGATTCAAGAGATTTCTAATCCTTTGTTACACCCGGTCTAGCTTAGGCTCTGGGATTGGACATAGAGATACTTTATGTGCCCCTGGTGTTGGGTACACCAGTTTGAGGATATACATTCTTGATTGATATTTCAAGGGATGTAGACTAATGTTGTGGCCGTATAATTCCATTGGGGATCTCTTTCTCCTATAAATTCAGTCGTAAGATTTAATACTTGGAATCAACTAGTTGTTTTTTGTGCATGTGGTAATCAACTTCTTCTGCAGAAGAGTAGTGTTTTCAGACGTGATAGGCCAGTGTGTAGCTTTCGTTGATGAGTGGAGATGTCAGTAGGCTATCTAGTATTTGGAGCCTCGTCTTTCCTTGTTAGTCAAGATATCAGTGGGGTCAATGGATGATGATATGGTTTGGTTATTTGGATTTTTGGGGGAATTTTTGGATTTTTTCCCTAAGGGGGTTGCGACTCTACCCCCTCGATGTTACATTGTGTTCGGGATAGGCTTATAGCCCGATTCTCATCCGATCTCGATGGATTCTTATTAGATAGCGGCTTCTAAGTTACGCGAGTTCAAAATCATATAGAAAACCTAACGAAGAAGAGTTTCAACTGACCCAGGGTATCATTATGGGGTGATTCGGTATTGTTTGAGAAGAAGGAATATGGTTTTATGAGGCTCTATATAGATTATTAGAGACTGAACCAGGTAACTGTCAATAACCATTACCCATTCCTAAGGATTGATTATCTTTTACACCAAATGAAGGAAGCGAGTCAGTTATCCAAGATCGATTAGTTGTCTGAATATCACTAGTTGCAGGTGAAGGAGGGTGACACCTTGAAGACTGCTTTTAGGTGTATGTATGGGGACTTCATGTTCATAGTTATGTAGTTTTGTGTTACAAACACACCATCCATATTAATGAGGCTCATGAACTCTTTATTTGATGTGTTCCTAGAATGATTCACTATTATATTCATCAATGATATCCTGTTATACTCATAGTTATAGGAGGATCATACTGAGCATCTCAGGACTTTCCAAGAGGTCCTTTGGCATTACTATCTCTATAGAAAACTGTCCAAATGCATGTTTTGGACATTGTAGGTAGAGTTATTTGGGCATGTGGTTTCTCAAAAGGGCATAACAGTGGACCCATCGAAGGTCGATATAGTTGTTTCTTTGGAAGCACCCAATAATGTGGCATAGGTCCACACTTTTCTCTATCAGGTGGGATACTACGGGATAATATTACATGATTTATCTTGGGTAGCAGCTCCGTCGATAAATATCATTAGAAAAGGACAAGTTTTTTTGTGGGGCGAGCAGTGCCAGGTAGCATTTAGCTATCCGAATGGGAATTTTGTATGTGCTCTGGTGCTCAGGATACCAGAGGTAGGGGTGATGTTTGAGGTGTTTTTTGTGATGCTTCTCTTCTAGGATTGGGGTTTGTACTAATTCAACAATGGGTAGTGTTATCCTATGGGTCTAGTTAGTTGCTTCTTCGTGAATGTAAGTATTCCACCCATGATATGGATCTAGAAGCGGTCATATTTACACATATTCTATGTCTACATTACCTCATTAGGGATCACTTTATTATATTCATAGATCATAAGAACTTGAGGTACATCTTTTCCCAGTGATACATTACCTTGTGGTAGTGGAGGTCAGTAGAGATTCTCTATGATTAGGATTTTGAGATCTCCTACACCTTAAGAAAGGGGAATGCTGTGGATGATGCCTTGATCATAAATTCACAGAAGGAAGTGGTTTCAGAATCTACATATTCCTGGAGGGTGATGGAGGATTTGGATGCCTTGCACATAAATGTATGAATGAATGGAGTTGGAGCACGTATGTTTTATATAATGGTACAGTAATGTCTGATGTAGAAGATGGAGGAATCAAAGTGGTTGAATTAGAGGAAGAGGTGATGTGTGATCACTTTGACAAGGGTGATGCTTCAGAGGGATGGTCAGTGGACGGTCAGAATCAGTTGTTGTTCTACAAGAAGCTGTTTGTTTCAGGGGAAATGCATGAGGAAGTCCTCTGTGAGTTTCATATATCAACCCTAGATATGCACCCATGAGTTTCCAAGATGTTACAGGGATTGAGGGAATAGTTCTGGTGGCCGAAGATAAAGTGAAAAGTGGCAGAGTTTGTGGAAATGTTATTAGTGTTCCAGTAAGTGAAGGCTAAGAACTGTGTTCACAGTGGGTTATTTCATCCCCTAGATGTCCCCACCTAGAATTGGGAGGACATCTCTTTGTATTTATTCATAGGATTACCCAGGACTCAGGGAGGATGCGATTTTATTTGGCTAGTAGTGAATCAGTTGATGAAATTGGCTCACTTCATTGCTATCAAGGAGTTGAGCACAGTGGATGCCTTAACAAAAAGGTATGCGGATGAGGTGGTGTGGATTCATTGAGTTCTAAGATCCATCATCTCATATCAGGATACAAAATTTACATCACATGTCTGGATGGGATTGCAACATGTCTTTGGCACCTAGTTATGCCTCGTCATTGCCTTCCACCATCAGACAGATGGACAAACCGAGAGAACTATTCAGAAATTGGAAGACATGTTACTTGAATGTGTTCTGTACTTTAGTGAGTTTTGGATGCAACATTTTCCCTAGGTAGATTTTTCTTACAATAATAGTTATGACTCTTCCGTTGGTATGGATCATTTTTAGGACTTGTACCGGAGGTCTTTTCATTCACCCTATTGCAGGATGAAAGTTGGGGAGGAAATAGTTATTGGACTAGAAGTGGTGTAGAGTATGATAGAGAAGGTACATCTTATCTGTGAGATGATAATGGTAGCACAGGATAGGTAGAAGTCGTATATCGATCATAGAAGAAGGTATTTGGATTTTGAGGTCGGAGACAACGTATTCTTGATGGTTTCCCCTCAACGTGGGCAATGGAGGTTCGGTTGAGGGACTAAGCCTTCTCCTAGGTTTATTTGACCGTTCATGGTGTTGGGACCAGTTGACGAGGTGGAATATCAGTTGGTGTTACAACCACATTTGGGGAGATTCCACAATGTCTTTCATGTCTACCAGCATCGACAGTATCTTCACGATTACTCTATTGTCATTTATTGGGAAGAGTTGGATATAGTGGATTATGAAATGTTCATGGAGTGACCAATGGAGATCTAGGATCGCTGAGAGAAGGTTTTTTTTGAAGGACCATTCCCTTGGATTTCATGTTGTAGAGGCGCGGTGACCTAGAGGAGAGTACTTTGGAGCGAGAGACGCAGATGTGTTCCCACTACCCAGAGTTGTTTTGAGTTTTTCTCATGTGTTTTTTTGTAAGGTAATGCTTGAACCTTTTATCTATGTAATAATATGTTTCCTTGTTATGTGGAATTAGATAAAAATCATGATGTATGAGTTGGGGAGTACCTGACCCCTAATCAAGATTCATTAATTCGGATGCGATTAAACCAGTATAGGCGAGTCAGTCCATCCCAAAAAAAATAGTATCATGACACAGGGGAAGGAATTTCCTAATTTATATGCTCAGGTGGTTTGAATTTTAATGATTGTGTCTTATGTATTGTAGTTGTTGGGTTGGAAAATCTTGAAGGAGGTGTTGTTGGATGTTGAGGTATCACTACAATGAGATGGTTTTTCCTTGAGAGGAATCATATAGGATGGCTGTTCGGACCCATATTTCTTCTGGGTTTGGTTTTTTATTCATGAGGGTGAGAATAGTATATGATGTATCTGATGTAATGGACTAGACCTTTGAGGTTCATTACATTGTAAAAATCCATTTTTTGGGGTGTTTTTTGAGGAAACGGTGGCTAATTTCAAGAGTTTTTAAAATTTTTACTTTTTTCATGGGTGAAACAGGATGTCGATGTCAGTGACATAGGGAATCAGTGTCGGTGATTCAGGGAATCAGTGTTGGTGAGTCGGAGTGTCGGTATTGTTGATTTATTGTGTCAGTGTCAGTGAGTTGGGGTGTCATTGTCGGTGATTCAGGGTGTCGGTGTTATTTAGTTAGGGTGTCAGTGTCAATGAGTCAGGGAATCAGTGAGTGAGAAAAATTGTGAGTTAGGCATTGGTAGGTTATGTCGGAGGCTCAACATCGGTAGCTCAACATCGGTGACTCACTGTTGGTGGCTTTCTGTTGGTGACTCACCCAATGGTGACTCATTTTCATGTTTTTCCAATTTCAACCCTCTTACATTTTATTTGACATAAATCAAGTTCAAATACTTTTTTGGGCATTTCTAAGGGCATATCAAAGGATATTAATTATATATTTAATATCCTAATGCTCTGGAAATTTTTAAATTGTCAAACCATGAGGTTTAGGCCATGATATGACATTAACGGCCTTAGAACAATTTCCTTCTGTTGAAATAGGATCCAGATTTTCTAAATCCAGGTTCATATATTTCCCTTTTGTCTTGGTGCGTGAAGAAATTTTATACCTACAAGAGATGTGTGCCTGTGATGCAGCCCCCTCTTTTGTTTTTGTTGGAGTCTCCTACGCGCGTGACCCCTATTTTTGGTGAAAGGATGAGTTTTAGTTGTGAGTTATTCCAATAATAGATTCTACTATCTCTCCTTAATTTTGTATCATGTGGGGTTGGAATAGTAAGGTTATTTCATGAATAACTATAGAATCCAACTTTTAACAAATATAAATTTTAATGATGAAATACGAACATGATAACGTGATAGGCGTGGATTCATGTAGATTGCTTGTTTTATTTGTTATCTATGTTTATGATGTGATCTGTTGTGATCATGCGTCCTTTGAAATTCATCATCATTGGTGGTCTTCGTCTGTGCATGGGTGATACATTATAATTATTTTTGTTTCCTTGGGAATAATTACTATAAATATAAATATGATTAATCACATACACTTTGTTAAATAAATGGATGCCCCATGAGTAAAACCCTTGTGTAACCACCCCTTCTTATCAAGGTGGAAATTAAATAATAGTGTTGGCCAAATCTGAATACACCATGTCTGATACATGTGATTGTGTGCTGTTTTCTTTTGGGTTTTATGCCTTGTTTGGGTTTTGGTGGTGGTAGATGGGTGATTATGTCTACGGGGCGGTACTGGCGGTGTCATGGAATCTCAGTTTGATAGATTGATTGATTATGGAATATATGAACTTGTTATGTAGTAAGAATGCATCTAGGAAGTGGATGGGTTGCGGGGATGCAGGATTGGGATGTGTCATTATTTCATGTTTATGGGTGTGATGGGTGTGGTGTTGTTGTGTATTGGGGCTACCGGGTTTGGTTGTGATAGGATGAATTTGGTAGGATAACATTGAAGAAGGTTGTTGGAAGTTTCTTTCTTTGTTTGACCTTGAAGTGTTTGGTAGTTTCTTGGGTTGGGATGGAAATAAATAAATGAATGTTTTGATAATACAAAATGATAATTGGTTAAATGTTTTTTTAGGGGGTATGTTTGGACTTGGGGCTTGTATTGAAGCTACATTCAAGTGACAGTCATTCATTGTGGTATGTTCAAGTAGGGGTAGAATCAAAGGTGGTTTTGAGTGGGCTGGTTGTATGTTTTGAATCTCATAGGATGAGTTGAGTGTTTGTTACCTGTATATGTAAACTTGTAGTTCCTTATGCTTTCTATATGCACCCCACCCATGTTGAACAATATTTTCTGAACACCCCCATTATTTTGGGGAAGTTTTCCTTTTCCAACATCGTAGTGAGAGGATGGATTGAGGTTTTCTAACCTTACCATGCTCCCTTTTATTGGAATTTATCGCCCAAGACCTTTCAGGTTGGTTGTAATGTCTTTTGGTTTATTACAGATTTATAGAATTATTTTTGTGAGATGTGTTTTGTTTCACAAGTGTGTTCGGGATGAGGCCCAGCTGTTTTCGGGAAATTTGTGGTATGTGTGAGGCCTAGGTGTTGGTGGGTAGGAATGTGGTGTGGTTTTTTTCCCAAGTGTGTGCCGTCTGGTTAGGACTGTGGGGCTTGTGGAAGAGCATGGTAGCATCAGGACGTTCTCCATTTGGGATGAGCAGTTATCTAGTGGAAAGTGGTACAGGTACCAAAATTATGATGTTCTTATTATATTACATTACATTATTTGTGTTACATGATGAGTGTGTCCGGGTGAGGCTGGGTGGTTAGTATTCCTCGTTATGTGTTGTTGGTTTTTACTATTTTCTCTCATGGGATTTAGTATGATTCTCCCACTTGTGCATGAGTGACATTGGTTTTTCCCTACTATGTATACTTGTATGCTCACCTTACGTATATAAAATTGTTTTGAAGTTACCAGAGAGATTACGTGGACCATGCTGGACCTTACTAGCTCGAACATTGTGGATGGTTGTTCGGTCACTGCTTAGTTTTATGTTGGAATTTAATTTGGAGTTTTCTTTGTATTTTTAGAAGTTTTACTTCAAACATGCATTTGGGATGGATTTTGGTTTCTTTATATATATCTGTATTGGAGTTTTTTGAGGTCGATACATTTTATCTCTGAATCTGGGTTACTATAAAAAGGGCAATGTATCCCTTTTTTGTGTGATATTTCATCATCCTTGGTGTTGGTCCCGACCCCGGGGCCTATTGAAGGCTGGACTCGGGGGTCATTATCTTTCCTTCATCTTGAATAAGGTCTCAGCATCTTGTTATCACTTCCCTCATCTTGATGAAGGCAGACCATAACACATATAAATTCAAATCTTGCAAATATATCTATGTTGTGGTGATCTCAGGGAACCCCGGTCAACATTTGTTTGGGGTCAGAAAAGGTCCAGATAGCCTCTAAAATTGAGTTTTGTTGGGGTGCCCCTATTTTTTAACATTTGAAGAAATTTCATCCTATTTTAAAGGAGTCTTTTTATCTTTTTTGGTGGATTCTTGATTTATTCTCTAGTCTTAAACACAAGGATATTATAATATTCAAATTTTATAAATTTTCATATTTTCTTGTTATTTATAATTAAATATATACATATTTATACAAATTTATATATATTCAGACATAAAAATTTAATTTTATATGAAAATTTGTAAACATATTTAAAAAATGGAGCCCCCTCATTTAAGGGAATCATCTTATCTTTTTTATTTTTATTAGAGTATTTTAGAATTGATAAAAGGGGGATTTATGAGAATTTTTTAGCATTGATAAAAGGGACCCCATTTTAATGAAACTTAGATTATTAACATTTTTTAGTGATGTTGATAACATTTTTTTAGCGCTGTTAAAAACATTATCTCTAGTAGTGTTTCAATGTTTGTGATAAATTTTACTTAACAATGTATTTATACAAATCAATATGTTTGAAATGTCTATAATATAGTGTGTTTTTTTGAAATTGTGATTTAATTTTAATTTCAATTCATTTATCTATTTGATGCTGCAGCGCATTGTAATTTTTGCAGCATAATCTTTATCATCATTTTTTTAATACTGATAAAGCAGTCATTTATTAGCCTTATTTTTAGCACTGATAAAAGATGATGTTTTTTAAGAGCGCATACAATAACATCGATTTATTAGTGTTTAAAAAAACCTTTATGTGCACTGTGAAATGACATATCTCCAATAGTTGATGGAGGGGGTGTAGGGGGAATCTATGGAAGGGGAGGGTTGCGTGTAGTAAGGTTCGACGGCTCGAAACCATGGGGGGGGGGGGTGCTCAACGTATAGAGCTTGGGAAGTGAGTGTGGCGCAAATGTGAGAGATGGGGGCTCGACTAGAGGGGAGAGAATTGGGTGTGAGAGTGGGAAAGCCTAGCAATCACTATTTGGGTTTCACAAATAGAGTCAATAGAAACCTTCAAAAGACTGTTTCAAAATTCCAATCATTTTATAAAACAAAAAATTTTAGTAGTGAAATCATTGTCCAAGACAGCACCATCATTAAATTTATTTCAATTAAGTGCCTTAGATGACAGCTTTTTCAAATGAGTCAAAATAAGTCAATGTCCAAGATAGTACCCATGAAATTTCAACCAGTTCTTTGGGAATAATTTTTCAACAATAAGAACATTATGAGTTATTTTATTTATATAAATTATATTAAAAAATTTAGTGATAGTGAGGGTGTATGAGTGGGTGACATTTCATTGGCATAACAGCGCACTAGTAGGAAACATTCATCATGGCAGGGATGAGACAGTTTCAAGTCGAAGATGGAGAGGGAGAAACATGCATCACTGTCCCCTGGTTTGGTAGAGCTCATGTTGTGGGGTATGCGTGATAGACGAGGGTAATGGGTGTAGCGGCTTCAACTTCAACAGCGCCTAGGGTAACTCAAGGAAGAATACATATGAAAAATATAATAAGAATAATAAAAATGAATCAAAAAAAATAAGAATATAGATAAAATAAAATAAATGATATATATATATATATGAATGTCTGTCTGTCTGTATGTATAAATATATTTGTAAAAATAAAAAGAAGGTGGTAGAATGATTAAGGGGCATTTATTATAATTTAATATATATATGTATAAATATATATATGGTTAGATAATGACACACATATATTTATATAATTTTCAAAAATGTGAATAAGGGGGAATATTTAAATTACATGTTATTATTAACATGATATATTCATATATATATATAAGGAGAAATAAATAGTTTTTTAATTGATGGCTTTATTAGAAAAGTGAGTTTTCAATCTAACATGTTTTCACACATATATATTGATGTTTTTGATAAATTTCGGAGCCATTGGAGTTCTTCAAATGGATGTTTTTTCTGTTTTAAAACATTACACACCTTGATTATCGGTGATGTGGCCTTCGAAATTTTGAAAGTACCTATTTGACCTGTTTTTACAAGTAGGTAATCACTATTATACATATATTCATTACCAGAGCATAGTGCTGGTAGATTGAGTCTTTTATATATGCTAAAAACCATGATAAATGATCCTCTTTATTATCACTATTTTAGCGCTATAAATTCCACCTTCTTTCAGCTTTTTAAATAGCGCTGATAAAGGCTTATGTGGCTGTAATATAAATTGAAAAAACCTGTAATTTCAAATTATGTTATATACAACTAATTGACATCATGAATACAAAAATTTCCACCGATAGTATATACAAAAAACACTACTATTTACATTTTCAAACAAAGTTTTATATAATTACATTTAGAATTATCCATAAAACATTTTAAAACATTAATATTTCAACTTTTAATGCACGTGATCCACTCTCAAAAATGTTTTCCAATGATATCAGATGTCGAAAAAATCATCTCAACCTGACCAAAAGATTCCCTCTATATTACAAAAAAAATATTATGTTTGTAATACTATAAATAAATAAATTATACATTAATATGAAAGAACACATTAATAAAATATTAATATTTAAAAAAAAATACATTTGGAGTTATACCGGTCACACCATGTATCATATTGAGGTGGGGTTGATTCCTACATGACAAAAATGAGTTATGGATAGTTTTCCTAATCTATCAAAACAATATTTATGTGTTTTCTCAGTTTTGAGTATGTATCTTGTTCTTTTACTAAATTTAATGTCAATTTTAAATAATGAATCATTTAAATTTATATTGGTCACACCGTGAATTAGATTGGGCTGTGACAGATTCCTACCTATTAGAAATTACTAATAGATCATTTTATTAATGTATTAAAACAATCTGAATGTGTTTGTTTGGTTTTCAGTATGTTAGTTTTTTTTTACTAAAATGTCATGTTAAACTTGAAACACTCATTTTGAGTCATTCTGATCGCATCGTGTGTCGGTTTGATGTGAGACTGCTTCATACATGTCACAAATGACATATGAATCATTTTCATAAATTATCAAGACAATTGAAGCACATTTGTTTAGCTTTCAGTGAGTGACATGTTTGAATCCAAAATTTGAATTTTAAACTGATAACATACACTTTTAGTCATACCGATCACATTGTGTATCTGATTGAGGTATGGTTGATTCCTATGTGTCAAAAATGACTCATGGATCATTTTCCTAAAGTATCAAAATAATTAAAATGTGTTTTTATAGTTTTCAGTATGTCACTTGTTCATTTAACTTAAGTTAATATCAATTTTGAATAAAAAAACCCATTTCGAGTTATGTCGGGCACACCATGCATTTAATTGAGATTAAATTTATTCCTAAATGTCAGAAATTACTCATGGATAGTCGGCCATAATTATCAAAACAATTGGAATGTTTTTTGTTGGTTTTCAGTATTTTACTTCTTCTTTTTACTAAAATTAATTTCAATTTTAAATATAAAGACACATGTTGAACTATACCGGCCCCGCCATGAATCATATTGAGTTTTAGTGGACTACTACTAATCAAAAATAAATTATAGATCATTTTAATAAATTATCAAAATAGTCTGAATGCGTTTACTCAGTTTTTAGTATTCCAGTTGTTTTTTTACTAAAATGTCATTTCAAACTGGAAACAAGCATTTTCAGTCATACTGGTTGCATTGTGCATCAGTTTGTTATGATAAAGGTTTATACACGTCTTAAATGACTCATGAATCATTGTACTAAATTATGAAGATAATTGGAGTGTGTTTTCTGGGATTTCAATGAGTGACATGTTTTGAACAAAAATGTCAATTTTGAACTGATAACAGATAATTTTAGTCATACTGGCCACACTGTGCATTAAATTGAGGTGTGGTTGATTCCTACACTTCACAAATGACTCATGTATAATTTTCCTAATGTAACATTACAATGGGAATACATTTTATCAGTTTTTAGTATGCGACTTGTTCTTTTTTCTAAATTTAATGTCAATTCAATATATAAATACATACATAAAGTCATACCGGTCACACCATACATTGGATTGAGGTGCGAATGATTCCTACACATAAAATATTACTTATGGATTGAGGTTTGGTTGATTTCTATATGTCACACCTGATCCATGGATCATTTTCCTACACTATCATAACATCTCGAATGCGTTTTGTCAATTTTCAGTACGTCACATTTTTCTTGTTACTCAATTTAATGTCAATTTTATTTAATAATACACACTTAAAGCCATATAATTCATACTATGCATTGGATTGAGGTGCAGTTGATTCCTACACATCACAAAAACTCATGGATATTTTTCCTAAAGTATCAAAAAAATATGAATGAATTTGTTCAGTTTTCCGTATGTCACTTTTTATTTTTACTTAATTTAATGTCATTTTAATATAAAAATACACACTTAAAGTATAATCATTCCCACAATATGTCAGATTGAGGCATGGTTTATTCCTACACATCAAAAATGACTTATGGATCATTGTTATAAATTATCAAAATAATCTGAATGATTTTTCATGTTTTTAAGTAGGTATGTTGATCTGAAACCAACTATATTGACCCATACATTTCATATATCGATATCACATATTAGTAGATTAAAATTACATACATAACATAATTATCCATGTCAAAATAGTTTAGGTATAGTGATTTTTTGAAACATGGAAACATAATGAACTAGTTAATAAGAGTCTATCATTAGGTTATTCTTTACTAGAAACCTTCTTAGACATATCATTTCTAAAACCATTCTTCATAACCTTATGATAAGAAACAAATTATAAGGTGATCATAGATTCTTAATAAATGTAAATGTTGGGGATATCAATGATAATATAAGGATAAAAAGAGCATAAAGATGTTAGAAGGTGATATTAACATTCGAAATTCATACCTCACATATCAAAGATCATAATCATGAGTCATGGATCAAAGCATGGTAGTTCATAAGACATGAATATTAAGGGATCAAATAATATTATAAAATAAAAACAAACACATCGAGTCATAATGATCACACTGTGTATTAGATTGAGGTGTGACTTATTACTATATTATTTAGGAAAAGGTTTATGAAAAATCTTTTGGTAAGTCATACTTTCCATTAAACTACTAATAAATCCCTTGATCTATGCATACTTATGATTTACTTCAAATTTCATACAACACAGGGTTTCCTCTTCCACATCAAAGGAACAATTTCTCTCCGTTATGTCTTGTTTTAAATAGTCTAATGAAAAATATGGCTTCCCAAAAGATTTTTAAAAAACTAAATAAGTATTAGCTAAAAATTATAAGGAAATTAACTTATAAATCATAGATAAAATGATTAAAAAATTTAAGTAATTACATAAGTAGTAATAATTCACCTTTATACATTCTTGACCCATTTAATTGTTTTGATTATCTCAGTTGTATCCTCGAAGCCCAATCTCTCATGATCACGATTACTTTCAAACAATCCACCACAAATCGTACAAAGGTATTAAAAATTATTAGAAAACAATTCTTATGTGAGTAATAAAATAAATATATAAATTGAACATAAATATGAAACAATCCACTACATCTATAGAAGTCACATCTTCCTTTTAATTTTGTACATTCTTCCATCAGGTATGCTACACATTGGTTCATGAGATCATCTATATCGTCTTGTGAATATGAGTCATCCAACATTCATAGTTGTACTATAAATATATAAATACACAACGGATTAATAAATATTTCAACTGAAATAGTAATTATCATTGAAACAAGGTCTTTAGGAATTCTAGTTTTTTCATGGAATATTATCTCTCACATAAATTGACTAACATAATAATGTCAATATTTTCCATTTGTTTGTCTTGAACACTATAGAAACATTGAGAAAAATAAGTAATTTGTTTTGATATGTGTTTGGAAAGTGAAATATTATTATTTATACGCCGATACTTGTATAGTCATAGAACTTTATAGGGTCCTTGTGCTTAAACCCTAACCTCATTCCTTTTTGTGTCAATATTGATGCACCACACTATCATAATGGAATACTCATTAAAACATAATCTAAATTATATAACATGATGTTTAGTTGTAAAATGTTGTATTTAGTGTATTAATTTTTTTTATTTTCATCATGTTTGGTTGATTTGTTGGATATATATGCATTGAATCTATGAAATAAATCATCATTGTATCCTAATTGACAGAAATGAGCATCCAATATTTCCTAAAAACATTAAAAGGAATTAGTAATGGAAGAAATGAAAATATATTTGATATGATTAAATTATATAGTTTTACCCATAAATCGTTGGTATTAAAGAGATTCATTCATCCAAAAGTTTTATTTCAAATGATTTGAAAAGACCTACAACTATTTCATCCTTTTTTGTATTTACTTTTGGTTCTTTTATAGAGGTGATGTAAGGACTAATGAGTCTAATTTTTCTCATGGGAAAATTTCTTCAATTGTTTTTTATATATACGCCTAACAAAAATATGAAATGTTTGTCGTCATAATTACCACAATATATCAAATTTTAGAAAATCCAATAAAGAAAACTTACCTCAAGTATACATTTACATCTGAGGTGCTTAGCCATCATAGAAGAGGAATTAATTTACATTCTCAACACCAATGTAGGCTCTAACTTCATCTCCGTACATATTTTCATCAAAATAAACTATCTGAATAAAACTATATTTTAAATTTATATCCACATGATCCTCTAATTATAGTAAATATAGATATAGAACTGGATGGGTAATGGTGATTTTGGTAGATCTTTTCGATCGATTTGTTGATCCTTTAGATGGTTTTGAGTCAATATTTCATTTCACCCCATTCACTTTGTCAGTTTGAAATATAATTAACCGGTTCATACATTTTCTCATTTATTTTTAATGTTTTACCTTGAAAATTAAATTGGAAATGAATACCACCTTATCAAAATATTTTTTACAAGATGTTACATCCATGAGATGAATGTTACAATGACTTTTTCGACCATATGAATATCTTCCTCATCAATTGGAACAGGTATCTCGGTGCTGGACTCATGGGATATGATAATAGAAACTCTCACACAACCTTTTTGGAAATTTTCTATTGTATAGCATGTCTTTTTGGATATTGAACACCATAACCCTCACTACAAGGTGATGGGTGGGTGTTGATAGATATAAATTATAGTCATTATCGCCCTATAGAATATCAGTACAAGAAAGGTATTAGTTTCTTTTTTTGTCAAATTTCATAGAAACAATTATTAGAATATTTATTACCTTGGTTAAGATAGGTTTTTTAGGGGAATGGATCACCACAAATCTAGTGGGTGTGGGGTGGGATCTTCAGAGGATGATTGTTCTTGTATTGTTTATTCTCTTTGCTTCCCCCCATAAAAGTTTTTTTCAACCCTCCCTACCATTATAATTATTCTTTAATGGTGGATTTTCTTTCTCTCATCTATTTCATTTATTCACTTTGATTCTCCTCTTGATTTTTTTAACAAAATATGTTCGGGGTGTCACCCCAAAACCCACAACTCTGATGTGGCCATAATATTCTGGCTGCTTCAAGGCCACTGATACTAGGTGGTCATCCAACATAGGTGTTTTTGATTCCAATGACTATGTAGAATAAAAAATACATGAAAATATGTAATCAATGTTATGTAATAATGAGGAAAAAATTAATAATTTCATGCTTACACATTTTCCTCACACTTTTTGTGTGTTTTCATATATTAGTATCCCATATTTATTTATATGTGCCTCCATCAATAACACATGGCATAACCTAGAAGTGGATTTGGATTTGGATTCATCAATCTATTTATAACTAAAGTAACATAATTATGTTTTTGTTTCATGTCATATAAAATTATTACAGTAAACATAAAATACGTACAATTTTTTTTCACGTAAAGCATACCCCATCGTTGCTTTATGGTAAGGGTATGTTGGTCTTTCTACCCATTCCTTATTTTTAGTAATCGGTTACTATTTCATAAATAAAAAATTATCAATCTAAGTGATCAATCCATGTATTGTCAAAAAACATATAACTAGCCACAATGTACCAGAGAATTCACATTCGTACAATGGCTAGTAAACACATCACACACTTCTTGGGTTATTAGTTGTGAATAGATAAGTGGTGGGTGTCGGTTTATCTTCCCTTAATCATATTTAAGATCATGTCTCATTAGGATTGTGCGAAAGCCTACATGAATCCTTCTAGAAAGCATTAATACATATTTTATGTGGGATTCATCTACTACAAATTCATTCTACATGGGATTATGAAGAGTTATTCAATGATTCATTATATTATTTTTTTAGTATAATAAAGAAATGATATCATAATGTTACTGTAATCTCTTCCTACAGTAGTGTCTTAAACTCGACCACAACATGTTGCCAAAAATATGCATCAATTGTCACACATTGCCGAGAGATGATTCCAATGTAATTACTGAACATGGTCTTGTTGGGGTAAACATGATGGACCCATGCATTCCATCCGACCTCATCATTGGTGCCTTTGATTTTCACCATAATTATTTTTGTTAACACTATCAAACTACGGTTCTCTTGTTTTTATTGTGTCGCCAATCCTTTTTTGCCTTCCATTTTCTCTAATTCAACATTATCAATATGTTTATATGGATCGGTAACATTGACATGTATAGATGGTCATTGTACCTAGGAACTGGGAGAAGAAACAGGTTGAAAAACCCATTGTTCTTCAGGATTAGGAGCACCAGCACGTGCAGAAGGTCCTTGATCCTCTGCACTATAAGCAGTAACTCGTTCAGAGATTTATTGTTCCTTGGGATTGGGTGCACCGAAACATGAAAAATTCATTATCTAAAGTAGTGGTTTAATATTTAGTTTAAAGTACATAAATTTTGCAATGAATAAAAAATAACATTAGGTAACACGATTTATATTATGAAAAAATATAAACTGATTATTGAACTCTCTCTTTTTTAAAGGCTGAAGGGATTTGACCCCTCTATATACTATTTAGATCCCTTCATTATGGTCTCTTATGACATACCAAACACCATCGACATTGGGATAACTGTGAAATGATTGTGATGTCCCAATTAAAGGGTTATCCTCAGTTGAATTTTCATTTGACACATTATTGATTTTTGTCGATAACAGAACAATTGACACTTTTCATTGTGGGATCTAGAACATAAAATAATTTTACTACCTGTGATTCCATTATAAATGGTCATGTTTTTACCATCCCTTACTAAAATAAAATTTAACATATCCCAATTCATCTATTTTAATAGAACTCTTATTATCATCCCAAATGCATGGAAAAATCGTTACTTGAAATGTTGTATAATCCAAATCTCATATTTGTTTCATGATTATAAATTATGACATATTCGTGTAAATTGAATTTATGTTCTTAGTACCAAAAACATTCATTGCTTCAGCAACAAGTGTAACTCCACTATTTTGAATGGTTCCTCCATTATATTCATTTTTATAGAATACGTATCCATTAATTACATAACCATTGTATGATAATACATACACACTTGTTCCTTCATCTAGCCATCAAATTTGTTCTGAAATTGAATCTATATTTTCATCTGACTCCTTAAAATTATGGTCCAAAAACCATCTTATATGCTTTTTATTAATTTTATTTGATATCCATCTTTCAACCCTTGATGTAATCAAATGCCTATGAATTTTCTTTGGGTTTTAAAATATGGGTAAACCTCTAAACTATTATTCAAAACATAAAGGCAGGATTGCTCCAGATTTGTAATAATGATTATGACAACATATCTTTCCAAAATTCCTTCATCCAAAGTCACGCAGTGTGATGAGATTTTGGTAGACCAATGATTTCTACACCGGACATGTATTTGTTACTGAATTCAATAGCTTCCTAAAAAATATATCACCCTACAATACAACCCTTTGGGAAAATCTTATTTTTGACATACCCTTTACAAATTTTCAGATATCGTTCAATAGGATTAATCCATCTATAGTGTACAATACCACATAGTTGTATCACTCTCACCAAGTGAACCATCAAATGAACCATTATATCAAATAATTTTTTTATGAAGACCATTTCCAATTCACATAATATCATGAAAATTTCTCTTTACATAGTACAAAATTTTGTTGGTTCTATAACTTTGCTGCATATAGCATTGAAGAAGAAACATATCTTGGTTAATGTCTGACAAACATTCTTGGTAAAAATATAACACAAAGCTATATGGATTAGATCATTCATCAAAACATGGATGTCATGTGATTTCAGACCCTTTAACTTTAAATCAGTCATTAACACGATGTTCTTGATATTCTATGGATACCCCTATGGAACCTTTACATCATTAAAGAAGTTTCAAATCTAGTATCTCTCCTATATGGATAGAGTTTAAGTAGTTAGAGGAATAAATCTTCATTTTTTCACCCTTCACTAGAACCAAAACTTCTCATATTCCCATGTTAACCATGTCTAACATAGCCTTAGTGCCATCCTTTATTTTTCTAGGTACATTTAGCAATGTTCCAATGAAACTATCATATAAATTTTTTTCCAACATACATAAAATCAAGAAAATGTATGATATATTGAAAATTCTATTATGGAAATTGAAAAAAAATTGATCACTTTTTCCATCCAGTTTTCATAAGGATTTTAAAAAAAGGTTTAGCAAAAGTAGGGTCCACATATTTTAATTTATTAAACAATTTATCACCTATTAGAGGAGACGATGTCATATGTTCTTCTAAACTTACATTTAATGATTTCATCCAAGATTGGTACTTATTATTTCGGGGTAGAAATCTATATTTTCCTAGAAACATAGTTTTCATTGAACGTTTCAACATAATTTAATATGTACATTATATGCAAATGGGGCACCATTGAGTTTCTTTAATTCTATATATTGACTAATTTCTATAAGTAGTAAATTCACTTATAATATTGTACAACATGGCTCTAAATGTAAAATCTTCATTTATTTAAGCATTATACAACATAACACCTGAATCTCAAAATAATTTCAAATACTCAATCAATGGATCCAAATAAACATCAAAATAAATATCTGGTTGGTTTGGTCCTAATATAAGCATAGATAACAAGATGTATTTTTTTTTTCATGAATAACTATGGTGGCATGTTATAATTAACCAATATAATCAACCATGTACTATGAGTGCTGCTTTGAAAACCAAAAGGATTCAGTCCATCAGTAGATAACACAAGATGAAGGTTTCGTAGCTCATTTCTAAATTTAGAATACTCATAATATATTCTCTTCCACTAAGGTGAGTGTTAGGTGATATAGTTTCCCATATTTAATTCTTGTATATTAATGCCATGTCAATTTCCCTATAGTCTCATCGGTTCTATATAGGTGCATAAACCTTGTAATCATTGGAATGTACCATACAACTTTTGTAGGACCACATTTATAATTCTTTTATTATGAACCACCACCATTTGGGAATTCTTTATGTGATTTGTGGTTCTTTATAAATAGTATACACTCATTCAGGAATGCGTGTATTGTTTTATAGATTATACTCATTGAGTGTGAGATTCATTTTTTGTCATACATTTGATTTGAGAGCTCATTATCTTTTGAGAGAATGTCAATCAAGAGAGAAAGTTGTTCCATTAAACTAGAATCACTCCATTCGCTGCCTACTTTCAAATTATACAGCTTCAATATGAATGACATGCTATACATTTAGTGAAACCTGCATACAATAGAATCATTACACTACTCTTTAACATCTAAAACAATTTTTGGAAATCACAAAGTTCATCTTCAACTATACTTTTCATTTCATTAATAAGATATCCATAATCATTCACATCTATAATATTATCCTTGATATGATATTCTTCATTTCCCACACTTGTAATCATATCATATGATCCATAAAAAGTGGTGTTATCCCATCCACTAGCTATATTTCCTTTTCCCCTATTTATTCTAGCATTTATAACTTAATGTATTCTATAATAGATCAAGTGTTCTTATAACTCCTCTAGACTAAATATTCTTGAATAAAAACAATGAAAACAAAGAAAAATGATATGAGAATTTCCATATGTATCAATTTTTGAAAACTTGATTAACTCTTTCACTCTATATTTATACTCTTTTGTTAGACTATTAGCATCCATCCATTATTTATGCATATCCATCTTAATTGATTCAGTAATATTAATATTTAACAAAATAAGTACACAAAAGGGGTCTTTAAAACAAAGGAAACCCAACATTTTAATGATAGTTATTAATTAATTTTTTTGTCTGAGACTCATCCCTTTAGATGCTAACACCAAACTAAAAAGAATATGTAATTGTAGAGGACTCCCCTAATTTAAACAATGTATGTGATAATGGATGCAAAGTAGGTTTTGGAATTGCAATGAGGTAAAATATTAATTCATCTTTTTTGGGAGTGATGTCATGATGAATATCCTATGGGTTGGATGGAATTAGTGACACACCATTTCCATGGTGTTATTATTAATATACTTGTCCTTCTTATATAATGTAATGTTTTTTCAAATTCTATAAAAATTAAAACAAAAAATATTATGTCAAAACTACTTTTCAAATGTCCTTTGAAAACAATTTATAAAATTACAAGTCAAATGAGAAATAACCGTCTATATTTTACATCTTTTCATTTAAAAATTAAAAAACCCCTTGTTAAAATGAAACTATCATTAAATATAATTTCAAAATAGTCACATCCCCTTTTTAAATTCAATCAAGTGAGTTGTAAAAAACATGGCATGAAACCTAAGCCCATGTAAAGTGTTTTGATCATTTTAAATCTATTTAAAACAAAAAAAAGGTACTTTGAACAAATATATTTTTTTAATAACCATTTCAAAAATCTTGAATCATTTGAAAATATCCAAATAGTCATTTTCAAAAAGTCATAAATCCCAAGAGAGGCACCTTATAAAAGATAAATGAATAAAAAATAACCAACATTTTATAAAATATAAATATATAAAAGGTTTACACATGATAATAAATATAAAAGTAAACCGAAAATAAATTTATTTACAAGAGATGTACTTTATAGTAAATATCATAAAATAACACAAAAAAAGAATATTGTCTCCTTATTACCTATAGTTACCTCTACATCCTAATTTTATATCTTTAACAATTGACTATGTAACACCCCTATAAAAGTGTGTACTTTTCCTTTTACCAATATCATAGAAAACTAAGTCTATATACGCACCAATGTGTATATTTATGGTGTGAGAAAAGGGCCTAGTAGGATATCATTAAATATTGTATACCATTCCTTTTTATGAAAGGCAAAAAAATTCTAGTTTTAGGAAAAATAATGAAAATAATTTTATTATATAGGTTGGAGTCAATAAAACTAAAAAAACATATATTTTTATTTTAAAGAAAATGTAATTTACCAAGATACAACCATATGATAAAATAATAATAAAATATCAAGCATCAACCATTAATGGGTACTTACCAAATATTTTTGAGTTCATTTATAATATCATATAAAAGTTAGTAATTGATTTCATAAAAACAATACTTTTAGATTAAATGTTTTCTTACTAGGCTAGGAAACTATGAATCATGAGACTCCCATATTTTTACATTGTTGGTGTATCATTCTAACTAAAAAAACAAGATAATATTTTACACCGTTGTAATAATAATACATAACATCTATTCTACCTAGCAAGTAACATGCATTGGAATAATATTAGTGGTATAATATAGTCAACCATTCAGGAAGAGATAATTCTTTTTATGTAACATATTCAACCTTTTGTTTAGTATATCTATGTTGTGAAAAGAGGTTTAAATTTTACAATCCCTCAATATGAGTTAATCCATCAATATAACAATGTAATCCCCATTATAAGTGTATCTGATTCACAGGTATAGTAATAACATAATCAATCCCTCATGAAAAGTAAAAATCACCATGTATATAGTTTTCATTTTAAACATTGTATTGGGCCTAGCTATAACCTTTACAGACCCTTAGGAATATAATATGAAAATGGAATCACAAGTTAATATAAGTAATAACAAAAAAAAGGACTCATGTAGTCTACCTATCATAACCATTTTCTACTATAAAATATAGACAAATATATGGATTATTATACAATGTATCGATATCAACTACCCCTAACACAACTATTCACACAAAATGATAATCTCTCAGATAATATATAGTACCGTAGGCCACCAATAACTTATTTCAAAAATTAAACCACAAGGAAAAGACATCACTTAGCCCAAATTACAACTCAAAACTCTTATTAAAACATCAAATATCAATACAAAATATTGACTAATATCTCTCATTTTTTACCAATTAACACCCACTCATCCTAAGTACATCTCAAATTTTTTGAAAATAGGTAAAAACATTAAATTAATAGGAAGAATATAAAATAAATGTAACATTTGTATATCATACACCATAGAATTAAAAGTTATTACTAATTTTATCGTAGACATATGAATAGTATTGGTTACCTGTAAAATCATATACATTGTATTATCTATGCCCATATATTACATAGTATATAAAACAAACATTAAATCATAGATAATGACATATTCCATATCCCCTCTACTACAAAAATGTTTATCATTGGAAATCATAACCAGATTTATATATGAACAATAAACTATAATAAGTAATATTAAAACATGTGTTTATAGATTTAATGGAAATAATTAGTAAATAGATATGAAAATAATAATAAATGAGTTTTTTCCTTTAGTCATAATGATAGAAAATTATACCTATAAACAATACAATGATAAAACTGTTCTTGATATTTAGAACACTAACACCCTATAATTAATATTTCACTATATAAGATTTAATTCCAAATAAAATAAGAAAATACTTTATATTTGGAGGTATGGTGGAAGCATTAGGGTCCGACCACTGCAGAGTTGAGGTAGGCAGAAGAGGCAGTGGTGGCGGAGGCCACAGAGGGGTTCATAACTGAGGTGGGGTTCGCGGTGGAGGTGGGGTTTACTATGGAAGTGGGTTCATGGTGGAGGAGGGGATTTCAGAAGATAATGGGTTCAAAAAGGAGGTGGGGTTTGTGGATTAGGTGGGCTCGAGGTGGAGGTGGGTTCAGGGTGGAGGTGGGGTTCATAGGGGAGGTGGGTTTGCGGCGGAGGTGGGGTTCGCAGTGGAGGTGGGTTTGCGATGGAGGTGGGTTTTTTGACATAGGTGGGTTGAAGTTGGAGAAGGGTTTGGGGTAAATTTGGGGTTTGCGGCTGCTGTGGGTTCATAGGGGTGGGGGATGTAGTGGAGGTGGGTTCATAGAAAAGGTGGGTTTCACGGCAGAGGTGGGGTTCGCAGACATGGTGGTTTCACGGCTGTGGTGGGTTTCACGGTAGAGGTGGGTTCATGACAGAGGTGAAAAGGCGGGTTTGCGGTGGAGGTGGGTTCCCAGCCGAGGTGGGTTCACAGGTGAGGTGGGTTCATGGACGAGGTGGGTTCGTATTGTAGGTGGGTTTATGGCCGAGGTTGGACTGTGGTAGAGGTTGGGTTTTCGGCCGAGGTGGGTTCGCGGTGGAGGTGGGGTTTGCGAAGGAGGTGGGTTCACTGTGGAGGTGGGGTTTGTAGTAGAGTAGATCTTCCTAGAAGAGGATGGGTTTGTGGCGGCAAAGGTCTTCATGGTAGATTAGGGGTTCATGGCAGAGCAGGGGTTGACAACCGTAGAGGAGGAATCGGCAGCGGTAGGCATCGACTTCCATGAGAGTTTGAGGTGTGTGAGAGAAGAATGCAACTATTAAGTATTATTCATAAATTAGGGTAAATAATTTATTAGTTCTAATTGAAAAGCACTGATAAATGTATGTTTTATCAGTTCTAAAATAAAAAACATTGATAAACCTATAATGTTAATAATATATATATATATATATATTATGTGCTTAGGGGTATAATTATATTAAACACACACACCACACACATATAACGTAAAGGCATACCATAGATTTCCAAAGGATAATCCATCTATCAAGCCTTATTTATTCAGTAAATTACCCAAAGGCCCAGTGGGCATGAAGCCAATAACATATCCCAAAAGTTCACAAACTAGCCTAATGGGCCGATTCAGTGTCATGCATGCATCATACTATTTTCATCGCCAAGCCTGTATCTTGCCCGTGTCATGTGTCATGCCTGCGTCACTGCATACCTATTGTGTGATGCTAAGACTTTTCCATGGGGTGGTTCAACAAACATGGTTTGGGCCGTAATCTCGATGAGTTTGAACTTCTCCCATAAAAGATTTTTCTCATGCTTAAGTTATTGGATATCATCTTGGGATTGGAAAAGGGAAAATCCCAATGATTCTATATTTCTTGAAAGCTCTAATAAATGGGCTTTGTATGGTTTGATCTTACTAGTTGAAGCCATTACTTCCGTTGTCTGTGTCAATTAGATTTATAAAAAAATCAATATTTATACTAATCGTATGATCACTGTTTGACGAATTTATTATCAATGGTAATGATACTTAACAATATTTAAAATGTGAAAGGATATATTAAAACCAATTAAGTTCATGTTTTTTCAATATCTATAATATATAATAATTCATTTAATTAAATTTCATGTGGAATTTTATTTATAAAAGTTCAGGTTGTTATAGGACCCTTATGTAAACCCTTCCTCATAAGGGTATTACCATTAGGTAACTCCTTTATGTAGGATTCAAAATTTATGAAACTCACCAAAATTAAATAATCCCTTTTACATTAGTATACTACATTATTAAAACACATTTTCAAAAAGGTAACAATGATATTACCATTATGATGATATTCTGAATAAGGGTATCATGTAAGGGTAAAGGAAAAGTTACCTTTATGTATCACACTGCACTACTGTGTATGGGTACTACCTTTATGTAACTCATTTGTGTAAAGGAACCAAAGAGGTTTCCCTTATGCACACCATTTTCATAAGGTTATAACCTCTATGTATATTCCATTCTAAAGGGAAAATAAAATCTACCATTATGAAATTCACATAATGGTTTGAAACAAATTTCATGTTTTAAAAAAATTATAAATTCTATTTTTATTTGAAAACCAATGAATAAAAAACAATATAAACATGAATAAACTAGATATTATATCACTAATGGGTTTTTTATAACCATATACTATTTATTTTTAGTGCAAGAAAACGCAAAAATAAGTTGATCTATCTTCAAGATTAATAACATGAAAATAAAACTATAAAAAGTGAACATGGTATTTGAAGGTTGCAATATCCATCTTCCTTTGGAAGAGAATATCTTAAGAAGATCATAAGGATAAGTAGATGTAAAAAACATACCTCAATGTTATTACATCATAAAATGGATTTGTGAATTCTTTTCGAGGATAATCAATATTCAAAGGGGTTCTAGATCCTTCTCAAAATACATAAACGATGCTCAGAAAGAAGATATTTTAAAAGAGGATCATATACCACACACCCAAAAGGAGGATATTGTCTTGTTATATAGAATAATCTCAAGGAATATCAATTCATAACACATTTTATTAATTACATCATATTGGTTATAATTCATTGAATTTTTTAAATGATGTAATTAAAATCCATTAATCCATGTAAATAATGAATACACCATTAGGAGAAAATAAATAACACAGACACACACACACATTATTTCATGCATTATATTCATGAATAATACATGAATCAAATTCATATATTAAATGTAAACCATATATGTAATATATAATATATTATATATAAATACCTCTCATACGTCTCATGAATGTAAATTTTAGTGCACGTCCAATATATTTTATTTTTGAAAAATATCCTGATAGAACAAATTAGGATCTACGTGATCACTGAGAGGGGGAGGGGTGAATTAGAGATCAATTATTTTTGTGTTTTATCTCTTAAGAAAAAACCTTCACATTCGATCAATGTGAAATGACCTTGTTGGAAAGCAACACATGAACATATCAACAACAACACAAGTATTTACAAGATTTACTACTCAATAATAGTAACTAGTACTTTGAATGGTTTAGACGTAATCTAAGTCCACAAAAACCACTAGATAATAATCTTTTTTGAGTTTAAAACATGAAAGGAATATTTTTCACATGAATTAACTATAGTCAATTGAATGTGCAAGTGATTATCAAATTTATTAATTATATAATAGTGTTGTGTTACAATAATAAGAACCAGGCTTCAATATTGTCACTGTGCTTCTTGAAATCTTTACACTTTCTTTTTTGAAAGTTCTTCTTCTTCCTCTAAACTTTATTTCACAATATAAAGTAAGAACATTTTTGTAGATGTATATAAAAAACTTTTCATCCAATAAGATCTTCATCTAATATACTCAGTTTTATGGAATTCGATTTGACGCCCTATTCATTTGATTTCTCCAAAAACATATTCTTCTGAATATCTATACACATCATTCATCTGAAACCAACAGATGAGAAACTCTATCTGATATCCTTCAGAAAAATAATTCTCCACAATGTTTTTCAGATTGCCTATTCACTTATCTAGAACTTCACCCAACTACCAAAAATTCCACACAAATAATTGATGCAACTTTACCCCTTTATATATTTATTGTTACTCAGCAAGTTAAGGAAGGGGAAAAAATGAAAATTCAAATATCCCACTAATAATTCTAACACCCTACACAATCCTTCCTTTGAATTACTATATTAAATATTCCTAAAATATAGGAGTCAATATTTATTTATGGAACTTTTCTTAAATCTCAACATCAAAATTATTTTTAATGTTTCTTAAAATATTGTCGGGAGTCATGATTTTTCCTCCATGATTATTGAAATATTGAACGATCATCTCAACATCATCACATAAATGACTATGAAAACATTAAAATACTTATTCCATATTATGAAACTTCTTAACACCTCTTCCATCTAGAAAAATTTGTATCGCCTCTTATATGCAATGAGAGTTTTCTAGTGCTCCTTCTAAAATTTTTAGGACCGACTCAAAAATATTTTTCATGAAACTTCCTCTATCTGATGACCAGATTCAAAAAACATTTTATATTGCATTTAAATTACAACATCTGATTGAATAAATTCTTTCAAAAACCACTTTTTTGAATCCTTTATAAAAATAATTCTATCTGATTACTCAAATAAGAGATCATTAAGTGGAATTCACTAAATTTTATTTAACTAATGAAATTGAATATATCCTATTTGTTTTTTAGATAAAAAACAATTCCATCTGATGAATTATATCCATTGAAACTTCCTAGAGTCCTAAATTCAAAAATTTCATCAGACTTATTCTAATTAGAAGAATTGATACATGTCTAACTAATAATACATTTTACCATTGGAAATATATAACTTCATAAACATTAGAATTTTTATCATGAAAATTCACTATTTTATATATTGAAATTTATATAGTCTCACATTTTATCGATAGAATTATCTTAGTGTATTTAAAAAACATCATAACAATAACATTGTACATTCATACCTCCATGAAAATCATTTTTTCCCATTTTCTGAATCCATTTTAAGGGAACCGGTACCCAATACCGGTTTAAGGAAAACCGGAAACCGTAAAAAACATCCCATCTCCTAAAAAATTCATCGAAATTCAAGATTCAAAATTCATGCCAAGCATGCTCCACCGAGCCGCCCCCATCATCACGTGTCCCATATCGAGCCGTGCACCCATCAGCACGCATCAAGCCTCGAGGCACACGCCACCTTGAACCGTGAAACCCTCCTCACCACCAATCGTGCCATGGACAAGACTTGCCGGACCGGCCAGACCAATCAATATCACACAAACTCATCGGTGAGCATCAACGATGACCATCGACCCACCGACCATCCATCCACATGCCACCATTCATAGGAGTATGCCAGCAAAGCCATTCGTCATGGTCGACTCCGAAGCTTGAACCCCTCCATGGTCCACGAACAACCAGGCCAAAATCATCCAGCAACTCAAAGAAATCCAGCAGAAAAATGGATATAATCCAGAAAAACGCAATGATCTTTTAGAAGAAAATATGAAATCAACCCTGTAGACATCTATTGCCGCAAGGATCTCCTTTGTACAGATTTAGTACTCATAATGTTATTGACCTTTTGGAATAGTAAATCATTACCACATTTTCCTTAACTTCTTCAAAACATCATATTAAATCATAGCCACATGTCATTATGATGATACATCATTAGGGAACACATCACTAAGAAATGACTTATTTTATTTTTATGGCCATATCAGTCTGATTACATGGTAGAAACAGTTGATGCCGGACATTATCCGTTATCCTTAGTCTGAGAGACATGATCCATTTTATTTGAGTTACTAGACTTATTTCATTGACCATGGTGTATTGGATACTTCATATGTTAAATTCTTTAGGGAAGGTAACAAAATAAAGTGATTTATGTTGTACAATAAAAGAAAATAGTTATGAAAACATTCTTAAATAATAACTATCTTGTTCTTAACACCTCTATCATCATTAAAATACCTTAAAAACCTCTTGGACTAAACATATATTATAATATTAAATCTCCTTTTGAAAAATATCATATTGTATTCCATATCAAATATCTTATGCATGACTGAATATTCTTATCTATGACATAAACTTCTTATGAATAATTTAAATATATTAAAATGTAAGGTATTTTTTATAAAAATAGAAAAATATTTATACACACTTTAGGAAATATAATATTATCTCGTGAATATAATACACATAGATTAAACATCATATGAATCTCATCCATTTATTAAATTTTGTAAAATTTAAATAAAATACGTCGAGATACTTTTCCATTTTTAATGTTATAGACCGAAAATACCATAATTATTCAAATAATAATAGAGAATATTTAAATGATCTCATGTCATATCTAATACTTCCTAAACATTATACAAGTGTTCTTAAAAATGATAACTATAGCTTCCATGATCATCAAACCTTGGATGGGAGCACTTTGACTTAATTCAACTTTTTAATCTCTCATTCAATAAACATTTTAAATCCTCATGGGAACATTTAAGGGTTATAAAATATAACTTTCACTTAAACCATTTAAAAACTATTTTATAATATATATCAACACTTAATACATTTCATGAAAAAAAACCACCTCATAAATCACTCTAAATAAGAAAAAATAACAAAATATTACACGTCATCACTCTGGGTTCAACATATAATACCACTCATTTGTGTGATTTACACCCTAGTTATTAGTCTCCAACCCTTGTCTAATTAGTATTAGTATTTAGGTATTATGATTGATTTTTTATTGACCTTGGTGGGGTTTTAAGGAATCAATACAAGGATTATTTGTATCAAATAATTTTTTTTGAGAACCAAGTATGAGTTTTCTATTAGGAACATGTACAGTTAATATTTGTTTGGGAAATAACTGGGTCAATAGTGTTAGTATTTTGATACTTTAGTATGATAGGAAGAGTGGATGCAAAAATTCTATATATTAGATCCAATTTCAATTTATTGAATCTATTAAATAGATCATTGATTATAGGGTATTTTTAAGGTTGGTAAATGGATAATATAGTGGATATAATATAATATTCTCCAATTACTAATTAAGATAACGGAACTATTCTAGGAATGGAATTATGGGAAAATTTGATAATATATTCTATAAATTACCTTTATTTTTATATAAAATTATCAGGGTTTTCATATTATTATTAATGTAATATCATATAATGTGAAAACATCTTCATGAAGTTCTAAGATGAGGTTAATTGAGTCAATACCTATCTGTGTGCCACCTGTTGTTAATTATGAGGATGATGAGTACATCATTCAAGGACACATGTGTGAGAGTCCAACACCTACTACCACATCAAGAAAAAAACCACTAAAAAAGACAATTTAAAGGTCAAGACAACTCGCGTTGATAAGACATTATAAGATTTTTATTTCTTAATACTACCTATATGGTGGGATGAGCTTGATTCTTAATAGTGAATCCTTGACTAACTATTTTAAAAAGGTGCAGAAAATATACAGGAAAGCCATGAAAATAGTCATTATAACCATGGGTATCATTTATATACATAATCATCCAAATCATGGTCCCTATTTTCATGGAAATAGTGCTACCTGACACTTTTTTATAAAAACCCCAAGCATTTACCAAATACATTGACCTATATCCATAAGAAATTCTCATTGATTTTAGTCTATATCAATGGCTGTTTCTCAAAACCATATGTACAAACATTTTAATTTATCATTGTACTAGTTTAAAGGCTATAGTCATTAACCATGGATATAGGTCTACATACATATGAAATGTTTTTTTCCACATGATTCCCCATTAAAAAAACCAAAATGATCTCTACATTAACAAATCTATAACAAATCAATATTACAACAATTAAAAATAAGTAATACAACAAAAACCAATAAATATATAATAAATATTGTTCACACCATTTTAAATCATAAATATAGTGTACATAGTAAGTGATACTTATAATCGGTATCAGTACTATCAGAACCCTCCCTACAACCACCACCACCCTCCTCAATATAAATATATCCCCAAAAAGTACTAACATCACCACCATTTCCACCAACTCTACATGTGTAATCATCATCATGAGAATCTCCATCATCATTCTTGGAAAAATTAGTAGTGGCATAGGTGAATAATAAAAAACTAAATTCATCATTATCAAACATGAAATAATCACTATAAGACTCTCAGGTGATATGTTAGAATAAAAAAAATATATAAACTTCATGATTTTTCATTTATCATTTTTTTTTAAAAAAAATGATGTTAATTCACTCCATTTTTATTATTTGATAGAATCCTTAATTTTTTGCACTATAACTACAATATTGATGGTGGTCAATGAAGAATGGTTGGACGACTAATATATAGATAGTACAAAATTTTTACCAAGTTGATAGAGGTCCCTTCCTCGATTCTCATATCCTAACACCTAAAATAGATAATCATTTAAACCCAAAATGATTTTTTTTATATAGTGCTTCTAGATAAAACCACTAGATAAGTTATTCCATTATTTAAATTTATAAACTAATTAAAATAATGAAATTTAACTGAATTAAGAAAAATAAAAAATATAATTACAATATTTATTAATTTAAAATATTTACTATACTTCCAAATATTTTTTTTCAGATTATACAAATCAATCTAAATTTGGGTACAGAACCCTCAATATGTAATGCATTATTTTGGGAAAACGAATAAATAAAGTATGATAAAATAATTCAACTTGATAAATTTAAATAATTAAAATTACATACCAAAATTTTCCACTTAATTTTAAACATACTTGTTATTTTTATAAAACACTAGATTTAAAAAAACAAATATGAGAATTACACAAGTACTCATATAATAAAATAAATAAAATTCTCTAAAAAATGACACTCAAAACTACAATGGAATAATTTAAATATAAACCACATTGAAAATAAATTATTAAACTAAAAAAATTTAACAGATATCTAATGAAACCCCTTTATATGTAATTAGTAATCTAATTACTAATTATCAGTAAGAGACATGCACATGAGAGTATAAATGTTTCATCCACTATACTAATACACCCTATGGTGGGGCGTGAATTAGGATTTTAGTTCTTTCCCTTACTCTAGATCCTTTTCTATTTTTGACAAAAGACCATGAATCTATCACTCATCAAGAAAAAATATTATATGAATGTGTAAAAAAACACAAGTATACACAAGTTTTTATGTGGTTCACCACAAAAGGATATTATAAAGATCATACATTGACAACCTGTTGATGTAACAAGAATTAACACTATACATTGTTAGTGCGACAGTTATTTTTTAAAGGAACATTGTTGATCCAAGGGAACTCCCTCTTCTTATATCATTGTTCACTACATTGACATAAGGAATACAAGATGTAGTATAGAAATAACTTATAATTATTCTTCAATAAAACGTTAAACACTACTCAAGTGAGGGTGTCATAATTATACTTAACATTATCCTCCACATCCCTATCTTAAAGGTAGTTATTTTCACCTTTTCATCTTTTTTTTTATTTTCAAGTATTTTACATTCTCCATTACTTTTATATAAATTACCCATTTATATCAAGAAATAATTTTCCTAAAAAATCTCTATTAATATTGTATCCATTATCCTTTTAATAACACTTCAAAATCACTTATTAACCACACATAAAATCATCTAATTATTATGATTATACAACAAATTACCACCATATTTGATCTTCTAGAAACTAATTCATTTACATAAATTACTATAAAACATATTCCATCATGAAAGGTACCATATTTAAAACTCCCATGTCATAGAATGACCTCTATAGTCATGAAATATTTATGTTCAGAAAAGAGATCCAATTTCTTAAACAAAATATCTTATTTTTATTTCACTGAGTATCGAACACTAATAATTACAAATTTTCTTGATTCAATTAACCTACCATGGCATGTCATATTGAATCATGGTGTGCTATTTATAAGGTAGGAACACTGAGATCTACTCTAGGTCTAGTCATGGTGTGACCTTTTACATTACAGAGTGAGCCTCATCTATATATAGCCACTAAAAATTTCCCATCATTCCTTTATGGCATGGTATACCTTCCACAATGTTAGAAAATCTACTATATATTTTCTTTAATATGTATAAAAAAAATTGTTGCATGGCTTATTATATTTCATCAAGATATATAACCTCCAAATATCACTAATTAATGTCATATATCTAGATCTATAAAATCATCCAAAAAAAATTGTCACACCCCAACCAAAACATTATTTTAATTTTATTTTTTTTGGGTCTCACTTTTGCGCATTGGTTTTACTCAGTTTTAATTTATGAAATTTTGGGTTCTTTTGCGGGCATGCGACTGTGCGCGTGACCGTGTGCGGGACTGTGCCTACGACCCTATTGGTGACCATCCTCAGTGTCTGTTCTCAATAAACAATGTTATTTTTGTGGTCGGTTTATTTATTTTAGTTTTATGATTCATATTAGATTTATAAATATTTCATTTAACTTTTTTTCTCCTTTTATTTTTCATTTCCTCTCTTTTCTCTTTTTTTTTTGTTTTCCCTTTTTTCTTCCCTCTCTTCCCTCTCCCTCTCTCCCATCGAGCGGACCTCCCCTCCCCTAACCCTAAGAGGTGGTCCCTACTCCCTTCTCTGGTCCGCCCTCTGCCTCCCTCTCCCAGACCGGCGCCAACCTGCCCTCCTCCTCCCTCTCTGGTTGGCTGCACCGCCCACCTTGGCTCAAGATCCCCCGCATCGCCCCTACTGCCTCACATGGATGGACCCGCTCCGCCCCTCCCTTTTGGCCATTATTTTTCCGGTGCAATGAAACTCTGACCTCCCTTCCACTCACTTGGTTTTCCATCCGCACCTTCACCGCAGGTGCGTTTTCCCTTCATTGGGTTGTTGTGTTGATTTGGGGATTTTCGGGTTAGAATTTTTAGTTGAATTTGGTTTGATTTTGATACAATGGGTTTGAAACTTTGTTTTTACGGTTTTGTTGTATTGATTGTGGTGCGATTAATGTGCTGTAGAGTTTACGCAATGCCTTTGTGAAGATTTCTACACTGATGTAAGTGTTTTATTCCACTGTTGTATTTCGCACTGTATGTGATAATTAATTTGCAACTTTCCATGGTTAGTATAATTTTATTTATGTGAAATGGCATGAAGATGAATTTTTAATGAGAAAATTTGGTATATTGTGTGTGCAAATCTTATTGTGTTTATTTGGTGGATTATTTTTCTTTCGTAAATAAATTTGTTGTTATGTGATTGATCTGTTTGGTGTGAAACTAGTTTTGAAGAAGTTTTGTATGCCTTTGATATTTTATATCATGTTTGTGTATAATGAGGTGTTTTTTAAGGAAAACACATATTGGGTTATTTAATGTAATTTTAAAAATCATTAAGTTGGTCATTTAAAATTTTTTAAGTGATGCGAATGATTTTTGGAATGGTTTTAGTGTGCATTTGATTTTAAAAAGAAAAGGAATTTGGTTGTGTTTTTACGTAAGGCCTTGTAGTGATTCTTTGGACTATTTTTTTATAAGTTGTAAAATGTTTTATTGAATGATATTCATGGTACCAATCATGATTTTATGAATCTTTTTCAGGTGGTTAGTTCTAAAGCAGAACATTAAAATGAAGTTGGGTGTTTTTGAGGTGCGTCCTATGTTGCATTATTCATGGTTGTTTTATGACTTCTCAAATTGATTTACTTAAGGACATTCTGGCTGTGAAATCTGGTTGAGTGTTGTATTTTTGGGCACTTGTCCTTAAAAATGGGATTTTTAATGTTTTTATTTTTGTGAAAACCCTTCATGCGTTATTTTGAAATGTTTTTTCGATTTTTTAAGTGCTTAAATTGTTTTATTAAATTATATGTGTAGTGTGTTGGGACTTTCTATGATTTTTTGGGGCCACGGGTGTCGAATTATTCAATAGGTACATGCATAGGGTAAGGAATATATGTATATATGCCCTCTTTGTACATATTCCCTCATGGTGCAAGGAATATGTGAAATTCATCTTGGGTTGTGTATATATATATGTATAAATGCATGTGCGTGTATGCACCAAGTGTCAGTTCGAGTGGTCATCGACAGATAGGGACAAGTTTGAGGTAGGTTTCCCTATGCTTTTCAAATTAAATTTTGGAATCATTTATTTCTTTCTTTTAGCACCTAGTTCTAATATTAATTATTGATATAGAAATGTTAGTGAATTGTCTACCTTGAATTGGAGTGGTTTATTTCTTATAATGTGTTGCAATAAATGGTTTGATTGTGTTTTCACACTAATTGCCTGACTAAATGACCCTCTGGCCTTTATGAACATGTTTTAGATTTAAAATTCTGGTTTAGGTTTCTTAAATGGGTTTCGAAGTGTATTTTGGGTTTTCAAAGTGGTGTGTGTGTAATTTCTAAGAAATGGTTTGGCATGCGAAAATCTCGTGAGGCCCAATTGGAACTTTTGTAAAACTAGTTATATAAAATAATCTCTCCTTAGATGTGGTCCCTTGCTTTGTTTGAGATATATGTTATGGGGGTCCGCTGTGTAGGACTTCCTTGTGATCAATGGTAGGAAGGTGAGTGACATATTCCTTGGGGTGGCTCGAGGTGTTGCATGTTGTTCTATTTTATTATATATACTGTGATTGGATGCTCTGATTGAATCGGTAGGCCCACCCCCTTTTTAAATACAGTAGACCTGGGAACATATCATATTGAGATAATATTCTAAGAAGAGTGCTATATTGGTAGGTTATTGTACTGACCAGTGGCCCATAGTAGGTGTATATATTGGGTTTATTAGTATGGGATTTTTCCCTCGGCCTACTTGAGAATGTATGGTTGAGCGTATTGAGCGTTTTTATTTCATCATGTCTGACATGTCAACAAGGATGATGTCTCATGTATTATTGTATTATGGACTGTTCTCGATCTCTTGGGTTCACCTATGTATACTCGGTTTTTTTCTTACAGTAGTGACTATGAGGCTTATATATACACCTACACTTCCCTTGATGTGTGATTTATTTTGTGCATTTTTGTAAATTATTTTTCGAGGAAAGTGATAAATTGGTTTTGAATTGTTTTCTAAAAATGGTTTTCAAATGGAAGTGTTTAATCCTCTTCGTACAAAACTGAAAATATTAACACCATTTTCCCTTTGAAAATGAGAATATCTCACTAAAATATTGATTTGGGTTTTGAGAAAAGAAAAACAGAAATGACTTGTAATTTTCTTTTGAGTATAATGTAGAAAGCCTTACTTTTATATATTGTAGTTCAAACCTGAAGATGATTTTTTTTTTGTTTAGAGGAAATGAATTTGGGAATAGATTACATAGGCACACCTACTGAGTTTCAATACTCACACCTATACTTCATTCTTGTTTTTAGTCATAGGTGTAGGTTTCAGCTTGATCTCAATCGATGTGGGTGATGTTGTGTTTTGTGATCGGAGAGTGACCCACAGGGGCATGTGGAGTTTAGTGGTCATCAGGTCTGGTTAGATATTCTTTTTAGTTCTTACTAAGTTATTTTTTTTAGTTTATTTATTTTTGGGTTGTTTTCTTTATTCATCTTATTCTATTTATTTATATTGGGAAAAATTATTCCCATCATCACTCTATTGATGCTCGTGGTGCTTGTCGCTAGCCTGGGAGGACCGAGAATGCCTCTCGGGCCTTGCTGCGGACTGGGTCGGGCACCAGGTCAGATGGAAACCCAGCCTGGTTTCTGACAAAATGGTATTAGAGGTGGTTTCTGTTCTTGTTATTTGGGGTGTTAGGTAGATCGGAGATAGGACTGTCAGTAGTCGAGTGGTAGGTGCGGGAAGAGCATCACGAACTCTTACTCATTCTAATCCTTGGGTAACCAGGGGTAGTCTAGGATTTTATTCATTGGATTTAGTCTGTGTGGATGGGGGGATGACAATTGGAGTAAACCAGTGCGGCGGATGGTCTCAAATTGAGTAGCATCCCATGTGATGCCCGAGAGTACGGTTCGATACTCCTAGTGGTTGGCACATTCCTAGGGAATTGTCTACTAAACCATGTAGCTGTGTTAGGAATGTCCTCTAATTCTCTATTCAAGTGATTTAGAGTTTGATTCTATCTTTTTCCCTTGGTGTCAGTTTGACATGATTTTTAGGGTGTGTTTTCCTATTACCATATTTATGTAACTTGGTAATTGATTTTTTTGAAATCGGGTTTCTAAAAGAACATTTTGGGTTGTTTAAAATTGAAGAGATATATTTTGGAAATGGAAAACATTTTGATAATTTGTCTCGAATTTTTTAAATTGGTTTTTGTGAAATGGTATTTTCAGAATATTAGAAACGATTTAGTTTAAAAACAGAAGAACTAGTGGTATTCCTAAGGTGCTCGCGTGTGCATATGGTTGTGATTAGTGGAAAGTTGGTGGATCATGTGGATGGGTGTATGAGTGGAACAAAAATGCATATATGTGATGAATATAGGAATATCAGTGGTGGGTTATTTCGGGAAGGTTGTGATGATTTTTCAATGGTTGGTTTCTGAAACGGGTGTTTTTCTCTGAAAATGAATTGATGTGTTAAGTTAGAATTTTTGAATTTGTATCCAAAGTTTGAATTTTTTGTTTTGTGAGGTGTTTGGTTTTGTGGAGGGTTGGTTTTGTATTTCATGTTCGGGATATGCCCCTAGAAAGATAAAATGGGTTTCTAGTAGGTCTCTCAATTCGTGGCACTGCCTAGACTCCCAGTGGAGTAGTGAATTTGGGTTCTGCTCGGTTGTGGCGATTGTTCATAAACGTCAAGTTCAGTTGGATAACATTGAATACATTTGGAATGTTATAAGTGTATCATGTTTTTGTGGAACACCAAAAGTTGTGTGGGTGCAAGTTGTCTCGAGTATGTCTTGTGGAGCGGGACTACACCAACAAACGGTGATCGTTCCATTTTCATTGCAAATGAGGATGTCGTGAGCAATCCTCAAGACTGGCCTCATCCCACGGTCGTACCTATAGAAGTGAAGGAAAGAGAAATTGGTGGATCTCATAGGTGCTCGACCAGTCAACATGCGGAGAAGGAGGTGTGTTTGACCTTTCTGATGAGCTGGTTTCTTGTTCTCCAGAGGTTGTGTGGAACAATCAGCTTAATGTTCGTAATAGTTGTTATTTTTGTCCATATTGTGGTAAGTGCAGGTTACTCATCTGATGAAGAGTGTGAACCAAAGGGACTTGTTCTCGGAGTTCCCCTCTCATTTGTTTACGTCACACGTTTGACAGACCGCTCAATATCCTACCTCCACTATTGTCAGTCGGACACCCTAAGTCATTCGCTGAAATTCCTAGTTGGTATGTTGATGGAGTGGCAGCTCAGGACACGAGGAGAAGTATGCAGGTTGCTTTTACAGTGGAGGATGTTCCAGTCAGAGGTGGTCAGCTTATGACTATGATGCGATAGATTCTTTAGACATCAGGTCCCCAACCATAGGTCTCAGGGTAAATCTTGCGCACAGTCAAAACTCGTAGGACGTGGGATGGGATTGATCTGACTTATGTTCGCAGTGACGGGATGGGGAAAGATTAAATTACCTTATTATGGTATCTTTTTTGAAGGCTTTATTTTTTTGTGATGGGTACAAAGGCCATGTATCCTTGATGTGGTCTCAGTTGTGGGAGTTCCTCTTGGGCCTTAAAGAGGTTCAGAAAACTTGCGTTCTTGTAAATCCAGTGGGCATGCTATGTGAATCTTCATGTGATCATTTAGGAGTCGAAATTTTACTCATTTTGGAGATACTCATGTCTTGTGGAGTTGGTGCGCACCTGTCTAGTTTTTCATCTAGTTATGGGTTTTCACTCTATAGACTATCTCATGTGGCGAAGTGTTGGCTAGCGTAGGAATCATCTATGCAAGATGGCCCGTTTTGGTGGGTTCTTGATGAAGAGTACAATCTGTAACGCTAAAATTAAACTAAGAATGCCCGCACGAGTTTCGTGGTGTTAGGGAAATTCTAAAATTTTGGGGAGACCCACTGTAAGTCTCACCACTGTCTCCTCTTGTGTCAGTTTTACTCAACTTAGGGAGCTTAGAGGGTCAAGCCAGTGTTATAGGTTTTGACTGGGTTTGTGAATCCTTTTGGTTTGGAGAACCAATACTTGACAAGGATCCAAATATGGTTGAGTGACCACCATCAGATGAACTTGTGGAAAAATATGTCTTCAAAGTGTGCATGGAAGGATAATCCCTTGCTTCTGCTCCGCCCAACCCTGATCATTGTAACTGGTTCGCTTGGGAAGTGGGTCACCTTATGAGTGTTCTTGGAGGTCTCGAGAGATCCCTGGTATTTCCTATGTTAGGGGTCAGAGTGTTCCATGTTGAAGTTGTGTTTAGAGGTGAAAATCTTGCTGTTGGTATTTTCACTTGGTGATTATAGTTTTGAGATCTATGGGATTTCATGTTATGGGTTTCTTAAAAGCTCGGTATTTGAGTGATGAAGGTTTTTCTTAAAATACCTTCCAGTCTCTGCAGTCTTTCTTGGAACCTTTGGTTAACCAAGTATTTTTGGTAATTTCAGGGGGCATAAAGTGTCATGGTGGGGAGAATTGTCACACCCTGACCGATGATTAATTTTAATTTGATTATTTTTGGGTCTCAATTTTTCACATCCATTGTAGTCAGTTTTAATTTAGGAAATTTTGGGTTCTTTTGCGGGCATGCGACTGTGCACATGACCGTGTGCGCGACAGTGCGTGCGACCCAACACGCAACCATGCACGGTGTCTATTCTCAATAAACAATTATTTGGTCGGTTTATTTATTTTAGTTTTATGATTCATATTAAATTTATTAGGATTTCATTTATCCATTTTTTATTTTTATTTTTATTTTTATTTTTCCTTTTATTGTACCTTTTCTCTCTTTTCTCTTTTTTTTCTTTTCTATTTTTTCTTCCCTCTCTTCCCTCTCCCTCTCTCCCATCGTGCAGAACTCCCCTACCCTAACCCCAAGCATCAGTCCCTCCTCCAATCGCCAGACCACCCTCCACCTCCCTCTCTTGGACCGGCCTCGCCCTGCCCTGCCCTCCCTCTCTAGCCGGCCACGCCACCCACCTCGCCTCGGGCTCCCTCGCGTCGCCCCTGCTACCTCGCATGGCAGGACCCGTGCCTCCCCTCCCTTACAACAATTTGTTTCCTACACGATGCACCTCCTACCTACATTCCCCATGCTCGGTTTTCCATCTGTACCTTTTCTGAAGCTGCATTTTCCTTTTGTTGGGTTTTTTGTTGATTTGGGGATTTTCAGGTTAGGTTTTTAGGTTGAATTTGGTTTTATTTTGATGCAATGGGTTTGATACCTTTTTTTTAGGGTTTTTTGGTATTTCATACAATGTGATTGACATGCTTAAGAGTTTGCGCACTGCCTTTGTGAAGTTTTCTACACTGATGTAAGTGTTTTATTCTGCTGTTGTATTTCGCACTGTCCGTGATAATTAATTTGTGAATTCAAATGTTTATTATAATTTTATTTATGTAAAATTGCATGAAGATGAGTTTTTATTGAGAAAATTTGGTATATTAGGTGTGCAAAGCTTATTCTGTTTATTTTGTGGATTATTTTACTTTATTAAATAAATTTGGTGTTATGTTATTGATCTGTTTAGTGAGAAACTAGTATTAATGAAGTTTAGTATGCCTTTGATATTTTATAGCATGTTTGTATATAATAAGGTTTCTTTTTTAGGAAAACTCATGTTGTGTTTTTTAATGTTAATTTATAAATCATGAAGTTGGTTATTTAAATTTTTTTAAGTGATGCAAATGATGTTTGGAATGGTTTTAGTGTGTATTTGATTTTAAAAAGAAATTGAATTTGGGTGTGTTTTGACATAAGGCCAGGTAGTTTTTCATTGTTTTATTTTTTTAAAAACTATAAAATGTTTTATTGAATGATATTGGTGGTTAAAATCATGTTTTTATGCGTCTGTGGCAGGAGGTTAGTTCTAAAGTATAAATTTAAATGGAATTGGGTGTTTTTGAGGTGTTTTCTATGTTGCATTATTCATGTTTTTTATGACTTCTAAAATTCATTTATTTAAGGACATTACTGCTGCGAAATCTGGTTGCTTGTGGTATTTTTGGACACTTCTCCTTAAAAATGGGATTTCAAATGTTTTTCTTTTGGTGAAAACCCTTGATGTGTTATTTTGAAATGTTTTGCCGATTCTTTAAGTGATTAAATTGTTTTATTAAATTATATGTGTAGTTTGTTGGGCCTTTCTGTGATGGTTTTGGGTCAAGGGTATCGAAATACCCTACAAGTACATGCATAGGTTAAGGAATATATATATATATTCCATCTTTTTACAAATTACCTCATGGAATGTGGAATATTTTCAATGCAGATAGGGGTGTGTGTATATATATTTGTATAAATGCATGTGCGTGTATGGGCCATGTGTCAGTTCGAGTCGTCATCGACAAATAGCGACAAGTTTGAGGCATATTTCCCTATGCATTTCCCTTTAAATTTATGAATCATTTATTTCTTTCCTTTATCACCTAGTTCTAATATTAAATATTAATATGGAACTGTTAGTAAATTTTCTGCCTTGAATTGGAGTGGTTTATTTATTTTAATGTGTTTCAATAATTGGTTTGATTGTTTTTTCACATTAATTTCCTGACTAAATGACCCTTTGGCCTTTGTGAACATGTTTTAGATTTAAAATTGTGGTTTGGGTTTCTTAAATGGGGTTTAAAGTGTATTTATAGTTTTCAAAGTGGTGTGTGTGTAATTCTTAAGAAATGGTTTGGCATGCGAAAATCTTGTGAGGCCCGGTTGGCACTTTTCTAAAAGTAGTTATATCAAGAAAACTCTCCTCGGATATGGTCCCTTGCATTGGTTGAGATATATGTTATGGGGGTCCGTTGTGTAGGACTTCCCTATGATCAATTGTAGGAAGTTGAGGGACATATTCCCTGGTGTGGGTTGGGGTGTTGCATGTTGTGCTATATTATTATATATACTCTGATTGGATGCTCGGATGGCATCGGTAGGACCACCCCCTTTCTAAATACACTATACATGGGAACCTGGAATATTGAGAGAATATTCTAAGAAGAGTGCTACACTGGTAGGTTATGGTACTGAACAGTGGCCCATAGTAGGTGGATATATTGGGTTTATTACTATGGGATTTTTCCCTCGGCCTGCCTGATAAAGTATGGCCAAGCGTATTGAGAATTTTGATTTCATCGTGTGTGACATGTCAATGAAGATGAGGTCTCATGTATTGGTGTCTTCTGGATTTTTCTTGATCTTCTAGGTTCACTATGTCTACTTGGTTTTTTTTCTTGTAGTAGTGACTATGATTCTTATATATACACCTACATTTCCCTTGCTGTGTGATTTCTTTTGTGCATTTTTGTAAACTGTATTCCTTGGAATGTGATAAATTGGTTGTGACTTGTTTTCTAGAAATGGTTTTCAAATGGAAGTGTTTAATCCTATTTGTAAAAATCTGAAAATATAAACACCATTTTACCTTTGAAAATGCGAATGACTCACTAAAATATCGATTTGAGTTTTGAGAAAAGGACAAGGGAAATGACATGTAATTTTCTTTTGAGTAACATGTAGAAAGCCTTACATTTATATATTGTAGTTAAAACCTAAAGTTGATGATTCTTTTGTTTATAGGAAATTCATTTGGGAATAGATTACTTAGGAAAACCTAATGAGCTTTAATAATCATGCCTATACATCATTCTTGTTTTTAGTCACAAGTGCAGGTTTCAACTTGATCTCGATCATTGTGGGCGATGTTGTGTCTTGTGATCAGAGAGTGGCCCATGGGGTCACATGGAGTTTAGTGGTCATCAGGTCGGATTAGTTATTCTTTTCAGTTATTTCTTATTTGTTTGGTTCAGTTTATTTTTTTGTTTCCTTTTTTCTGATACGTCTGTTTATTTATATTGGGAGAAATCGTTCCCATCATCACTCTGTTGATGCCCGTGGAACTTGTCGCCAGCCAGGGAGGATCGATAATGCCTCTCGGGCCTTGCCGCAGACCGGGTCGGGCACCGGGTCAGATGGCGACCTGGCCTGGTTTGTGACAAAAATAAACACTTAATTTAAAACAAATCCAACATGAAATCCCAAAGCTTGCAACATTCTCCACTTTGGATATTTTTATCAGTCTGTAAATCAATTGAACATCTCCCCCTTCAGGTGAAACCTCTATCATTTTTATTATTTTTTCTCCAAGCCTACCCCTTATTATTATTAAAATTAAAAGTATTATTGTATTCTAGATATGATCAAGAATTTTTTATTTAATTTTACTAAGTAAAGATCCATCAACAATATCTCTAGGCCTAGTGAGTCACAACTAATTGAAGTAAATAAGTAAATAAGAAAATTTATAATATTTTTATATAATTCTATACAATCATTCTCACAACCACTAACTCCCCCTAGATAGTACCTTCCCTTATCTTCTACACTGAATATGTTATATAACCTTACAAGAACCCATAATTTCAAAATAAAGCCTTTGAAAAAATTAGATGAGGGGTGATTCCAAACCTCCTTATATAAAGGTGTAGGTTGAACACTAATGTTCAACCAATGTATTTAATATACTAATGTGGCCAAATTATTTATAAAGATATATGACACTTATTGATTTGTATCCATATACTCTATTTTTATTATTACATATTCAAACTTCTACCTAATGAAATGGTACCAAATCTCAATATGCTTCATTTAGGAATACTAATCCAGATTATTTTTCATCTCTATCATACTTTGGTTATCACACTATACTATCATGGGTAGTTTTAACTTATATCAATGATCTTTTATTTACTATTTAATCCAATCTAATTATGTGAAAAACTATGTAGTGGAAACATATTTCACGTCATCTATACTAATAGGGGTTTTCTTAACATTTTATAATACACTAAACACACTTTCCTAAAATTAAAATGGATCAAACACTTGTGAATGTTTCATTAAAAATACCTCCAACCAAATCCACATATGATTATTCACATAATTCCTTCTCATTTCTTGTAAAGTACATCAGTAGATAGACATGTGTCCCTTGAATGCACCTCCTGATCCGTTTTATGACTAGAAGATGACCCTCCTTATGGAAACTTTAGTTGTGAGTAGCTAGACACATAATAAAGAATATATATATTATTATTTATTTAAGATATAATAATAATCCAATAATTCTTAAATAAAGTTATTGATAAATATATTTCCATTACTCATGTTTTAATATCTTGGTTTCAACCATTCTTGGTGTTGAAAATCACTTTCACTCATATTTCTCAATCTTATTTAGAAACTTCTTTACATATTTGGCATGAAAAAAAATGTATAACTACCTTTATAGAAAATTTAATCCTAAGGAAAAATGTGATCTCCTAGATCAAATAAATGTACAACTTTAATCCCATTATTTTAGAAAAATATTCCACCTAATTATAATTTTTTATGAATATTTTATCGTCAACACAGATGAGAACCATGATGTTTTATTCCATAGATGACTTCACATAGAGATTTTTATTAATTTTTGCTATTAAAAATTTGAAATTCTTCAAGAAAATGTCTAACAAAGCATACCATGTCTAAGGATCTTTTTTCTATATGTACAATAAAATTTTCTACCTACACTCTTTTGTTTCATAATTAAAAATCACAGAAACCACTTATTTTTTGATATAAAATTATTTTTTTGAGAATTCCATTTAATAAATTTATCTTTAAATCCATTTGGTATATTCTGTATTTATTTTGGTCAACCAAAAAGATGAATTAACTTATTGAATCTAGTATTACTACTGGTGTAAATTTTTCTTTTGCACTAACTCCTTACACTTGTGCATACGCCTTATATACTAATATTTTCTTGTTTTAGAACAACTTTCCACATTTATCATGTTTATTTTTTATTCACCAAATTTTTCTTATAATATTATGATCCAAAACACTATCCATTTTCTTCAAAGTTAGAATTTATCAATTTTATCTAACTCTTTATTCATGTACTTGCCACAAGACTCATACATAACTAGTTATTAAAATATGGTTTGGTCCACTTGAGAAAATAGAGAAGTGTGCTCTAAGGTCATTACACTCTATGTTTGTGCAAGTGCAGTTTTACCACTAATGATATTTGAGTCATCTAGATTATCTCATTTATTTTTTTATAGTGTCACTAGTTGACTCCATTATACAACTTATTTATCCAAGGATTAATCCTTTTAATCTTCATCACATGTAGGACTATGCATGATGGTGTTATTTGTATCTGGTTCTTCTTCCTCATCACTGATCACACTCAAATATGAAATTCAATATTTTTTTCTAAAATTATCCTCAATAATAATGATATCACTACTATAAAAAATCTTGTTAACTAATTTTTATAAACCTTTTTATTTAAGGATTAACCTTGAAATATCCATTCATGCACTAAATCTTCATATTTTCCTTGATTCCATTTAATTTTTTAATATAATATATGCTTCCAAAAACTATAACATGTTTCAACATTGGTTTTATTCCATGAAATATATCTTATGTTATAATATTTTCTTAGGTATGATCAAATCCCAAATCAATGCACAAATAAAAACTTACATGAATTACATACAATAGTACTGAGAGATTAATCTTTTAATAAGAAATGTTTTCACCAAGATGTTAAACATTATATTTTTCCTTTCCACCACATTATTTTTCTATGATGTTATTACTATTGAAACATCAAGATTCATCCCATTCTTCTAAAATTATTTTTCCACCTAATGAGAGGTATACTCTATTCAATTATTAGATCTAAGAACCTTAATGGTTTTTCCGGTTTCATTCTCATATCTCCTAAAAAAATTCTTAATGTATTCAGTCACATTCATCTAGTTCTATATAAACATGTTATAACTCATTATACAATATTCATCAATGAATAATATGTATTAGTTATCACAATACGTTTCAACAAACTTCATGGGACTACAAAAGTTATTATGGATAAGATCAGAAAGGTTTGAGGACTAATGATTTCTTATCTCATAGCGATGTTTCAATATTTCCCCTCTTACACAAGTATCACATATTTTCTCTTGATCTCATTTTAAATTAGAATTATCAGTTGTAGCTTTAATTTTGGACATATTCTCTATGCTCTATTGATTTATATTCTTAATAATTTGATTCCAAATGCTATTATATTTCTACAGAATTATAAAAAAATTATTTTTCTATTTATAATCTACTTGTTAAATATTTCAATTCATTATATATCCCTTAAACAAAGAGTTTACAACTCTTCCTTTGATTGATTATCCCTTTCAATAAATCATGAATTCCAACCTAAAATCAAAAAACTGACTCACAATGTGACGATTATTCCTTATTTTATTCACATAAAGAACATAAGTATTTTTTAGTTAATTTCCTTATATACTCATCTTTCTACATCCCTTAATTTTTAATGCTCCATTATTTTCAAATATCAATGTTCCCTCAACATAGAAATTCAAATTATTCAATAAATTTATATTTTTAGTCATGTGGGATGATCAACCATTGTTAAAGATTAATTTGTTTCTATTTTTTTTATCTCTTTGAGTGAAATATATACCAAGATACCTTATAACTTTTCATCTTCTCTATCAAATAGATGCTCTATTGATTTGAGAAACAAGATGGAATCTCCATATTTTCATTATTATAAATATTAATTCACACTCTTATTAATCCAAGGGATAAAATATATTTTGAATATAAATATCATATAAATTTTCAGAAACATTTTTTCTTTGGTTCCCATTAGTGTGGGTTGGATTCATTCATTTCCCAAAATTCAGCACCCTATGATCGAAATTAGAGAAACTCTAACAATAAATAAAGATTTTTTTGTAAATGAGATATAGGACAATGAATTATCCTTTATTACCCACTCTCAGGATATTCACCTTTGAAATATCTCATTGATTCTATACACTAGGTCATGGTATGTCTAAGAAATCCATATAATTGAAATTTCACTAACAAATTGATTTTTCTGTCACTTCATATCTAGAGTAATTTATTGACCATTGGGTTAGCCTCAGTGATTGAGTTATTTCAAGAACTTTAATATTTTACTTACTATTTATATAAAAATTATAATCTTTTGTTGTATCATATTCACATCCAAGCCCAACCTTACCTATATTCCTAGGCCTATGTTCATTTATGAATTTTTAATAGATATTTTCCCTATTTCTTGTCTTTTTATCAGCTCTTTATAAGAAAATTTAAGAAATTGAAACATATTTTTTTCACAGTCCACATTTTCATAAAATTTATGATTCTTCTACGAAGAAACATTTTATAATTCAATATCTTTAACAATATTACTTCTTTCTTCCATCTGGGTATTGAGATCATCAATTATATTGAAATAATCTCTGATTTTCACCCCAAAAAATCACTTATTCTAAGAGGCCTCAATTACCCACACTAAATTATCTAACAAATTCATTTCAATTTTAATTTGATCAACATATATAATTGATTAATTCATAAATATACATATTTTTCAATTTTTCTTATGTTGATTGTATAACTCTTCATGATAACCTTCAAGTTTGACCATCACGTTATTAAATCCTTCAGCCTGATCCTATTTCTCATATTCAGACTTTCTTCCTTCAAACTTCACCAATATTATATCTTCCATATCTGAGAAAAACTCAAATTCAGTAGCTTTAGGTATCTTCTCATCACCATCATCATACTTTTTTTACTTAACATATTTCTCCACTAAAACATCATTCCATTAAAAATTATTGATTTAATGTTTTTTCTTGGATGAAACCTTTTTTTGATATTGATTCTATATCAAATTAAGCATTAATGTCTACCATCGTTAGGAATATTTTTGAATATTTACAACCTTCCCATAATTGAAAAAAGAGAATGTATTTTTACCTTTATAACATTATTTTCCTCACATGATTGTGCATGATACATGTAAATGGAGGTTTACCTTGACACCTTCAATCACCTCACTAAAATTTTCATGTTACAAGTGATAAAAAGACACCACTTACACATTAATAATTATTTACAAATTTATACAACTCAATATTATTTATCCTTTGAATGATATATCTTGTGATGATCATCCAAATGCGCTCTTAGGTTTTACATGCATCTCAAACCCATCGAATTATTGTGAAGTTCGTTAAGAGTAATATCTGTAATGTCTTTTTCTTCAAGTGATGAAACCATGTAACTATATAAGAGTGGAATTATTATTATGATATTTTTATAATATATATATACTTCATCTAATATTAGGGACCACATATAGATCCTACAACTTCAATTAGATTGTTGAATAAAAAATAAATATTCTCATTCGGTCTTATCTTTAGATTGCTTAAATTATTATATAACACTTTAAATATATCCACATTAACCCTGATATCCTCTTAATAAATACTGTTCAACTTATCCTATACAACTCCTTTTTTATTTATATTTTCCACCCCATTTATATAGATTTGTTTTGACAAGGTTCAAAAAAATGAATTTTAATCCTTTTCATTACCATAAAAATATTCTTATATGTATCAGTTGTTAGAATTCTCATAGAAGAAATAAATTATATTCTACATAAATTAATAGTGAAAACTTCATGTTTGAGATAGCATATGTGAGAAATCATATTATTATTCTATTTATTAAAATTATACCCATAAAAAATAAACCCCATTTAAATTGACCACATTATTCATATTAACATCCTTATTAGATAAAAAATCATCATAAAATAACCATGTGGATGTGATACCAATTGTTTATCCTATGCCCAATACAAATTGGGGGGGGGGGTGAATTAGGGTGTTAATTTCTTCTTACCATTATATTGGATCATGTTCTCATGTTATTGATAACAACACAAAGCTGTCACTCTTCAAGCACACATAATATATAGATGTGAAAAATTACTCAAGGACACATATGTTTTACATGGTTTACAACAAAGGGATAATATAAGAAGAATACATAGATGTTGTGTCAATGTAATAGAGATTAACACTATACACTATGAGTGTTTCATTTCTTTTTGAAAGGCACACTACTAATCTAAGGAAACTCCTTATTTATATCCCTTTATACCCTGATTTGTGATATGAAATACAAGATGGGATATGGAAATTACATGTAGTTATTCAATATTAAAACCTATATTATTTCTATTTTGATGGTGTTATAAGTTTACTACATGTTAATCTTCACACCTAGATCTTTAATGGAATTCTTTTTTGATTTTTTCCTTCTCCATATTTTTTAGTATATTGTCTCTATATTTATCTTTCCTATCAATCCCATTTTAAAATAAAGGAACCCCTTTCATATAAAAGTGATACATTAATCCTGACACTTGTATCCTTTTAATGTATCCTCAAAACCACTCATTAAGAACCCAAAAAAATTGACAAATTCAAAAAAATATCCATAAAATCTACACCAGATTTGATATCCATAAAATTACTATTTTAATTTCCATTAATATATGACATACTCAATCATGGTGTGTAACTAATTTAAATATTCCAAGTTATAGTGAGACCTATATAGTCATGGTGAATTCCATTTCAACACCATAATCCACTTTATTTTTCTAAATATATTATTTTTAATTCATTTAGAATCAAGATATTGTCTGTACAAATTTTCTTGATACAATCAACCAGTTATGTCATGAAACATTTATTTATGTTGTCTAAGTTACAAGGCCAAAACACAAATATTTAACCTATGTCCATTTTTTATCATTATATTATAATTCATGGCATGATCCATACCTAGAAATATTCATATAAATTCATCCTTAATTTTTCTATGGTGTGGAATATCCTCCACATCGTGAGCATCTACACCATAAATTTTCTTGAATATATCTAAAAATACTTTGTGGTGTGACTTTTTAGGTCATTATATGATCTAAAAGCTCCAAATTTCACAATCTAAAACATTATAGGTAAATTAAAAAACATCTTACACAAACATAATTCAAGGCATGACACTAGATCTAGTGATGCCACCTATGCTAGTTCAAGTTTTTCAAAATAGTTATCCAGTGATTTTACACATTATAAAATCTTGTACACATTATCTTCCAATAAAATCCTAATTGAATACAAATAAAACATGAAAACCAAAAGGTTTCAATAATGAACATATTTTATATCACTATTATTTATCTTATTTATTTCACATTATGTTCCATAAAAATAAAAATAATATAATTAGTTACTATATATAATATTAGTAACATAAGTAATTCATACATTAAAATTAATTTGAAAATAAACATATGGATATGTATAAAAATTACTTGTACATTAATATATGGGATATTCCAATACCCAATCATATCTCTATACTATGATAGCGGATAATCATCATGAATTTGTAAACCATTAAGATAATTACTAATTATACATTTCAAATATCTATAAAAGTCATAATTATAGACTCTCTAAATCCCCCAGACTCCATAAACCTTTTATATATAAACCCAAAAAATTTAAAAAATTATATTGCATTATTTCTAAAATAAAGTTTCATAAAATAAAAACTAATAACCACGAGGTCTAGTTTCGTTGGAATATTAGGGACTTAAATATAGAAACTTGATAATAAACTAAATGTTCATTATTTTGATATCTTAAAGGGGATTGTAAATCCAAAAAAATATATAATACGACATAGTGTAACTTGGACATATACATAAGAAAATGGGTGAGATATAAATCCTTATATGGGAAAAATCAAAGTAATAATGATGCATATACGAAAAAAGGAATATTTGGATAACATAAACGAGAATAATAAAATATAATAATGGAATGAAAAAAATGATAAAATGATAATATCATAGAATAAAATGAATGTAAAAACAACATAAAAGAAGAGAAAATAAGAATAAGTCAAGGCTCATATCCAAGAAAACATAACATAATGTGCTAGTCTAACCGCCCATGCACCATACATGGTGTCCCTTGAGATGAAAACATTACCCAATGCATTGAAGAACTATATAGACATACCATTTATTATTATAACAAGTAAATTCATATGTGTTCCATGTAATGAAATCAAACATAGATAATAAGGATAAGAAAGACCGAATAGAAATTGAATGAGTCACATAACATTATCTTAGAGTATAATCAAATGCCATAAAATAATGATTCCCATGAAAGGAATAAAAGAATTATTTTACAATAATTAAAAAAATTATAAAAATAGGTCCTAAAAATTAATTTTAATAGAATTAAATACTTGAAAAATATATTAGAAAAGAATGTTTAGAAATGAATCCCTTCAGAGGGGTTTTAAGAAATCTATAAAAGTATTTCAAGAGGGTAAGAACATAACATTTACATAAAACTAGAAATGAACAAAAATGGTTTTAAATTTTAAAAATTAGTGCTTTTGGAGACCACTAAATGTTACAATAATTTATTATTGTGGTACATAAAATAAGGTAATAAATACTGAATCTCATTTAATCTTATTTTCTTAATGAATGAACTTGAGAATATAACCATAAAATATTGTATATCACTAACAAGGAAAGGTAAGTTAAAATAATGAAAATGATATAGTGATAAAGTGAGTTCTGGATAAATAATTTATAACCTGAAATAGAAGAGGGAGGCTTTTAATTTCCATTACCTTGGGTCTTAGACTCATTCATTATGATCATATATTTTCCTGAAAAATAAAATTAAGTTTATTAAATACCTTACTAAAAAAATTAAACTTTTTTTATGAATTAATATTATTTTATTTTATTTTTAAATTATTTTATTTAGACCTCATGTTAATTCTTTCCCTCATGGGTGTTCATTTCACGGTTCTAATAATACTTTGGTTTGTAGATAATTATATAAGTTCTTATAAAATGATAATATAACAACAAAATTGAAATGAAATTATATTAATTTAATTATATAAGTTTAAATGGTCCCAAATATCTATATCTATTTTTATATATGGGTGATTAGTTTAGTACAAATCTTATGGTTACACAGTTAGTTCAATTAGGCAGATTTACCAACCATCATTAACTAGATTATTTTAATTAAATTTAATTATTATTTTTACATTAAAAACCTGAAATAATTTATAATATAATTATTATCATAATTTTTAACAAAAAGAAAATTCTATAACAACCCAAGGAGGTGGGGGTGAAAACGAGACACATCATCCATAGAGGGAGTGAACCAACCAAAATATGGATGATGTTTTCATTTTAGAAAAGATGAAATGAGGTTATATTATATATATATCATTAATATAATAAAAACTACATATATAAATAATTACAATGTTGTTATAAAAAAATGGATATAATATATTTTAGTTGGAATAAGAAGTAAATAATTTAAGAGGCTTTGGTTGAGAGTATTACCTCTTCCTTTGTATGTTGACTCTTAGGCTACTCGTTAAGAATCTTTATAATAGTATTTTAACAAGACTAAAACTCCTTATACACGGTAATGATGATTTTGGAGAGATTTGGTAAGATATTTTATAATTTAATGAACATATATTGTGAAGATAAGAGGGGTGGTGAAGGGTGGTATTTATAAGGGGGGATATGGGTGTTTTAGAATATAATACTCATTAATTTATATGTTTTCACATGACTACAAATACTGATGATTATTGTTACTATATTCAAAAATTGTGCATGTCAGTTTGATATAATGGTTTCATACATCATGCTATATGAAATTGGTCATGTATTTAATTATAACGTAAAATATCATATTTCACTATTAAAAAAAATCAAATATTTTAGAAAAATACCAAAAAATTTCCCTAAGATAATTTAAATATGATGATTCCAAAAATTATATTAAAATATTCAAAATAATTCTATAAATTCGACAAATTTATCACTAAATAAAATATTTATTTATTGAAAGATACTAGTTTTTTATAAAACAAATCTTTCGACCAATTAAAAAATTACATAGGACATCATAGAATTATATTACCCTTTCTATAAAAAAGATACTTTTTTATAAGTCCATATTATGAAAACATTGTTTATATTAAAATTATAAATTTACAATAAAAATATATTTTATTGATAATCAAACATATATATTTTTCTAAAAATTACAATTATGTTTTTTGTAAAAACATATATTTTATCATGTTAACACTTTTATTTAATTTTATTGTGATATAGATTATTTTGATATTGTTATTTCATCAAATACCTAACTATTATTTTACTATTCCCATAGTCTAGTTACCATTATAATAGCCAAGTTACTATTCCTAACAGTAATATTTATATAGTCTTATAGGTTTAATATTCCTTATAAATACCTCTAATTTACATTAATAATCTATTATTTCAATTTGTACCATGGTTCAATATTATTTAAAATAAAAATGAATGTTATATTAAAAATGTTATGTTTCTTTTTATAGTTTTGTTCGTGAGTGAAATAATCCTAGGAGATCAGGATGACCAAAAATTTCCTATTTTAGTTATTTTAGGTTTTTTATTATTTTCCCATTTCAATATTGTGAATTTTACTAGGTTTAATTATTGACTACATGTAATGTTCCCAATTAATGAAATAAATTCTTATAATTTTGTTGTATACTATACTACATTACTAAATATTTCACACATACATATATAGAAGACATGTTATATATATACTTTTTTGGGTTTTTACATTCTTCCTCCTTCAAAAATTTCCCCTTAGAATTTCATTTCATATACTAAAGTAAATGAAGTTACTTATATAATATCACTTAATTGGGTTACCATGTTGTTTCTTAAAACTTATGGCACAACCATTGTACTTTAATTGGTTGAGTATCTTGTTTTATAAGACATTTTTCTATGATCCAAGATCTTCACTAACTGATCATCATATGAATTATCATCCTCTAATGGTACCACCTCTAGATTTAGTACATTTAAGGTATATGTAATTTAATTCTTATAAATGGATATGTGGAACACATCATGCACTTTAGAAAGATTAGATTGAAGTTCTAGTTTATAGGAAAAAACTATAATATGATCAAGAATCCCACATGGGCCAATATATCTAGGAATTTACTTTCCCTTATTACCATACTGAATGAAATTATTCTATTGTGATATATGATGGAACAAATTATCTCCTACCTAAAACTCTAGGTCTTGTCAATGATTATCAGTGTAGATTTACGCTAAACATTGTGATGATTTCTAATGATGTTGAATGATTTAAAACTTCAATATAGTCTCTTGGAAAAAATAATCCCCTATCATATTACTTTCTCTATATTCATCCCACCTTGATAGAGTCTTACTTCCTTTCTCATATAGATCACCATATGCTTCCATTTTAATTCTTGAAAAGAAATTATTATTATATGAGAATTATAATAGAGGTAGGTGTTTATCCCAACATCCTCGGAAATCTATTTAACATTATATCAGCATATACACTATAATTTAAATAGTTATTTCATACTTAATATCTATTTAAGGGTGATATGTAGTACAAAAACTTTGATATGTATCAAATTTTTGTTAAATAATTCTCCAAAACCATAAGGTAAAACTAGTATCTTGATTAGATACAATTGAGTGTGGTACTACATAAAGCCTTACAACTTCTCTTATATATATATATATATTATAGTGAGTAGGTTAATAGGGAAATCCTCAATGATGACAATGAAATGTACTGACCTTGTAGGGAGATTGACTACAACCCAGATAGAGTTATTCCCTTTAAATATTATAGAGAGTCCAATGAAAACAAATCCATTTCTATATTTTTCTATTTACATATAGGTATGGTTAATGGTTTAATCATACTCTTAGGTTTCTAAGATTTATCCATAACTTGTTGGCCTATCATGTAACGAGATAAAATATTTCCAAGATCCCACTTCATGTTTTCCCACTATATTTTCTTCTTAATATTTATATACATATTAGTACTCCCAAGATGAATTGATAAGGATGAGATACGTGTATAATACAAAATATCCCAATTTAGTTATAGTTTTTATGGGACACCTACCATAGTTCTTAACATTAAAACTCTATTTTTTCATAGTTTAACTCTAAAATATTAACTACATTTATCTGTAGCTCCACATCGTCTCTCTTAACCTCATTTATATTCACATGGATATATAGTTGAGTAGTTATTTTTGAAATTTATGATATAATTTCATCCTTTATGATCCCTATATTCATTATTTACATATCTAAGAGTATTATATCCTTATAAATACTCATCATGGATAATGTTATAGGTTTATTTCTACTTATAGCATCTGTCACATTATTGACCTTCAAAGGATAGTAATGTATTTAAAAGTCATAATCCTTAATCATCTCTAATGAGGTTCATTTGTTCATGTTGAGATCCTTTTTGTGAATATATACTTGAGAATATAATAATACATATATATGTCACAATTTAATCATTAGATATAATGCCAAAAAATATTTAATGAAAATATTACTACACCAAACTCCACATCATCTTTTGGATATTATACTCATGGATATTAAATTATTGATAGGGATAGTCGATCACTTTATAACATTTCATGAGTACAAAACCCAATACCTTCTTTGACGCATGAACATATATCACAAATAATTTTCCATAAGTTTGTTGTGTGAGTATTGGAGCAGTGATTAACCTCTTATTAAACTCCTTGAATCCCACTTCACATTCATAAGTCCAGAAAAACCTTACACACATTCAAGTTAACTTGGTTACTAGGTTAGACAGCCATGAAAATTTTTACACAAATGACCAATAATACTAATATAATCATAGGAAACTATGGATCTATATTACATATTTATGTATATTCCATTCATTTAGTCACCTTTTTTAAGGATTCATAAATATACCCTGACTTGTGATTACATGAATCAAGAAGGATACTTTTTATATCTAAAATTCACACATTAAAAAATTTTCATACAATTTATCCATTCTCAATGTCTTTATCACATTACTCAAATTATCTTTATGTTATTCCTTTATTTTAGATTATATGAGTGTATCATCTATAAATACTACCATGAATTTATCATGTTAAACTCCAAAGAATCAATCCATTAAGTCAAAAAATATTCATAGATAAATGGTGAGTCCAAATAGAATTACAAAGAACTCATAATGCATGTACCTTGTAAAAAATTATGTTTTGAGTATATCGTACTTCATCACCTTCATTTTATGATACCCTAACTGAATTTCCACATTACATAAGTATTGGTCACCACATAGCTAATAAAACATGTCATCAATCAATTATAGGGATAATTTATTTATCATGATTTTGTTGAGTTCATGATAATCAATGCATTGATTCATTGACCCATCCTTCTTCTTGACAGAGAGTACTGGTTCACCCCATAGTGAAGAATTTAAGCATATGAATCCCTTTTCAATATTATATTGAAGATGCTTCTTCAGTAATTCTAGTCCACTGGTGTTCATTATATAAGGATTCTTGGATAACAACATAGATCAAGGTATAATGTCAATTAATAACTCAACATATCAATTAAGAGTAAGATTAGAAAATTCTTTAAATAATACAACAACCCATTCCCTTACAATAGGAATGTCTTCAAAATTGGTCCCCTCATTTTGCCTCTATGATTTTATCATGATATTCTTACATATAAGACAATAAAATCCATGTTTGGTAATAATTTTCCTAATAATATTCATCCTCATCCTAACACTTTTATAGAATTGGGGGATTATTTGGGGTAAGGAATGTGACATAATTATCATAAAAATTGATGTTGGATCTCAATAAGGGAATCCAATCCCTTCCTAGTATAGAATCTAATTCCAAAAAAGGAAGTATGAAAAGGGTTTTTTGGAGATTCAGACCTAAAATATTGACAGGGGAGGAGTTATATGCTTGAGATGAAATAATTTACCCATTTCATTTTCACTGATAACTCAACCTTTATGTTTTTCTGGGGTATTTAAATATTTTTACTAAACATTCATGATATGAAAGAATACATAGAACCATAATAAAATAGTAATTTTTATATTCTTTAATGAATAACCAAAATATTTTTCAACTTTTAATTATCAGGATTCTCCTCATTATTAGTATTACCATAAGCCTGTATATACTCTCTTGTCCAAAAAGGTTATTTTTATCAATTATCTTAGATAACCCCTAGATTGAAGAAATGATTTTCATAGTTTCCATATTCATTAAGTTAAAAAAGTGGACTATATTTATAGTAATGATTGGAACATTATTTTCTTATATCAAATTAATGGTATTCTTTCATATCCCATCGAAATTGATTAGATTTATACTCTTCCCTTCTACCCTTGAAACGCTTCCTTCAGCCATGATACAATTTCTAGGATACTTATTCCCACACTTATGACACATTAGAATTTGGATTATCCTTACTGAAAGAGGATTATTTTTTTGATCTTATAGAGTTTAACTTTGTTCTCAACTTCTTATATAAGGTTACTTTAGACTACCGAGATCATCAATATCTATCTCAAACTTATGGGCTTAACAGAAAATTTATTAATAGATATCAATTCCTATGAATTTAGAAGGATTTTTGAAGACTCAAATTTATATCACTAAAGAAATTATCAAACATACTTTCTATATTAATGAAAATTATATATGTGTACCATGAAATACTTATGATTTTTTCCTAATAAGAACTGATAAATTCATCCTTCTTTTTCTCATGTGAAAAGAAATCCCAATCCATTTTAAGATGGATAGTGCATGAAAAATATTTAGTGAAAAATATCTTCTATAATCCTTCCCATTAAATGGATTCGATGTCTTCCTTGGGATTTTTATTATTTATCAGTTTACACCATTTATAGGCTTTTCCATATAGTAGATAAACTTCTAGTATGAATTTCTATTATTCAGATCACTAGAGGATATAAAATATCTCCTTCAATGTAATTTTTCTATTTTTATGTGATTAAGGGATCAAAATATACTCTAAAATATGGTTTCCTTTATCAAATAAAAGTCTCAACCATAACTTTTTATTTCTTAGGAGTATGTAATTTTATTCAATTAATGATTTTGATTATAACTTCAGTCAGTCATTCTAGTATTTCCCTGGAGTTCTCAACTTCCACACCCATAATATTTAATATCTCATTAGGTAAATCCTCACATTTCCCATCACATGTGTCATTGACATGAATCCCTGTATTTCTATCCATTTTCTAAAATAATGTAAATATTTATATGGGGATACAATATTTAATAAGTATATAAAAATGATATCTACATATGTTATAAGGAATAAAATATATACCATAAATTATGAATCTATAAGTTTTGATCTAGGTTAACCATGTTTATTTTATTATTAGGTTTTTATAAAAAAACTTTTAAATCTTTTATTTGTGGTTTGAATAATTACATGAATCTAAAAAGTCATACCCTCAGGGAGTGTCAAACCAGGTGTCCAGTAAAGCCCACTATTCATTACCATAGTGATGATAAGGTTAACACCAACCATCCATTTTCAAGATTACTACCCCTAGGTGCATCTACAACTATCTAGACAGGGATGTCCATTCTTTGAGACTACACACTCCTTACTTTACTACAATTTACATTGATTCCTATAATAAGGCTTTTACCTAAGGTTTTCACCAATGATTTCTAATCCGAATCTCCCAAAATACAAAGACCTTTTTTGATACCAACTATAGAAAACCAAACCTTATAAACATTTAATTTCATGATTATAAACATATAAATTCATAAAATACAAACCAATGATATAAAATACTAGTGAATTTGGAATATTAGGCACATAAATACCTAAAATTGAATAAAAATACAAATTTATTTTTTAAAATATTGGAAATGTGATCCTAAATACCAATAATCATATAATATTTCACAATATAACATGTGTATATATATATATAATGGAATGAGCTATAAATCCTTTTAAGTTAACAATCAATGTATGAATGATACATTTGAGATAAAATACATATCTCGATTACGTAAACTAAAATAATAACATGGAATCATATAATGAAAAATATTATATCAAATGATCATAGAATTAAATTAATGTGGAAACAACATAAAACATGAAAACATAAGTATAATTTAAGACTCTCTATTAAGATAATATAACATAATGTTCTAGGATAACCGACCATGCATCATACTTGGTATCACAAGAGATGAAAACATTACCCAATGAATTGGGGAAATATAAAGGCACAAATTTCATATTCATAACTTATACATGAATATATTAGATATATAAGGAAATCGTGGATAGGTTATAAGAACAAAAACCAAAAAATGGAATGGTTTATATAATATTATCCTAAAGAATAATTAATTAGTATAAAATATATATTCCCATGAAAGAATGAATTAAATAATTATTGGATTTCATAACTTGAAGGAGAATCATTGTAAATGAAAATTAACTTCGACTGAATTGAATATTTGAAAAAATAGGGGATAATTTAGTTTATAAATGAATATTTTAAGAGGGGTTTTAAGAAAACGTTTAAATTATTTCATGAGAGGAATAGCATAATATTCTATTAAAAACATAAATGAACCAAAATGGTTTTACATTTTTAAAATTATTTTCCTAGAGACCATGAAAGGTTAAAATCATTTAATTTAGTGTTATATAATATCGGTAAATAAATAGATAAGTTCTATTTAATTAGATTTTATTAAAATGTGAATTTGAGAATGGAAACTAAAAATCATGTTTATATCTAAAAATGAAAGGTAAATTAAATTAGGTATATATGTGAGTGTATTATATATAAAGAATAAGAAATAAATACATGAGAATAAAAGATTGATAAAGAGAGTTTTATGGAGAGAGGGTATAAATCAATAAAGAATAGGGTGGTTTGGAATTTCCATTACCTAGGGTCCTTGAATTATTCAGTTTGATCAGATAATTTCATGAAAAATAAAATAAAATTTATTAAAAAAATTATTAGGCATATTTTTAAAATAATTTTTTTTAATAATATTATTTTATATTTTTTTCGAAATAATTTTATTATGAAATCATGTTTATTTCTACTCTCGATGGTGTTTATTTCATTGTTCCAACACCACTTTATTTTATGGGAAATAATGGAAGATGTTTTCAAATGGGAAAAAATCTTTTGAATTGAAATTAAATGAGATGATACTCATGACATTATAGAAGATTAAATTGTCCCATGTATGTATATGTATTCTAACATAGGGATGATTTTTTTAGTAAAAATTTTATCGTTACATGGTTAGTTCATTTAGGTGGATTAACCAACCACCATAAAATAGATTTTTTTAATTAATTTATGGTTTATTTATACATTAAAGAACACGAAATAAGCTATAATATACTATTGGGGTTAAAACAATGAACCCCAAAACATGAAATATCCACTATCATTTATTATTAGGTTATTCATTTGATATGATCAATAAATAAATTAGAGTCAAAGACAGAAAATAGATTTCTTCTTAAACACGAGATACTAGAACAAAAATAAAAGTGAGTGAATAAAAGAACATAAAAATAGATATAATGCGATTCAGATCAATGTGATATTACATGGAAAAAAAGAACACCGCATAGGTTATACTTTTATTATGATGTAATAAAGAAAGAAAAAAAATGAGAATCAAATAAGAGAAAAGAATGACCAGAGAAACTATCCGAGGAGGCCGACCATATTGAACTAGTTGGAAGTGGCAAAGTCTATCACATAGAGTTAATTCCATATAATTCTGGATAGACTCATGAAAACAACTAAAAATAATATATATATATACATGATAGAAAATAATAGATCAATATAGATTCAAGAAACTAAATAGAATCATGGTTATCATCAAAAGGGAAGTAATGATTAGGAACCTTCTTGATGCTCAATCATCCGAGACCCCTGAATGAGCCAATATCCACTGAGTATCCATCAGAGAAGTACTCTAGTTTAAGGATATGGAATGAACTCAAATATGGGGAGTATGGGTGGATAGATAACCTGGTCTCCTTCTTCTTCTCTGAGAACCCCTCTGCGCAATGAAGCAGCTTCTCATCGGGAACTCGCCGACTAAACTAGACAAAAGGCATTACTTCTACATAACTTATCGATCAAATCTAATTGACCAATGGAGAAATCATGAGGTTCTAGGGAGATTCATGAGGCATAGGTAGTAACTCAAGACCATAACTACGTGGATAGACCATATCAGGTCAATGGTTCACCTAATTGATGGTGGGACAACACACGATACAAGTGGTGTCACTAGATTGGCATGCTAGAGGAGCCCCAGATCGATGCCAAGTGAAAGAAAAAAACCTTGATAAAATGAGACACCTTGGATCTTAGCTAATAAATTTTCCAGATAATCAACTAATATAGGTAAAAAATAAATATTCTAGAATAAAAATAACCAGAAGAAAGAAAATAAGAGATCTTTTGTGAATAATTTCATGTAAGTGTATATACCCCTACAAATTGAACAACCTTAATTCATTATAAATAAATCATATAAAACTATATTAAATGAATTTAAATGAAACAATGTAGTGGAAAAATGAAAAAAAATCTCCACCTTGATATTATATGGAATTTAAGGATGATGTTATCACAACATAAATCCTATAATTAGGACTAAATTCATTAATTTTGGGTAATCCATGAATTTTAAAAATGGAATGACCTTAGTCAAACTATTGGGAATATTTTCCCCAGTGGGTATCTTACTTACACTCACTATCCCAAATTTTAAAATATCCCTCAAAAAATGAAACCTAGTGTCAATGTTCTTCTAAATACCATAGAATACATGGTTCATAAATAAATTCAATGTATACTAGTTATCATAGTGGACTACTATGCTCTCAGAAGATAAAGAAAAATCGAAAAGAAAACCTCTGTACCATATAGCCTCTTTTATGGCTTCTGTGAAGGAAATATACTCTAACTCTAAGGTAGAGAGTGCAACCACTAACTACATATTGAACTTCTAGGAGACCGGTCCTCCATATAAAGGAAAAAAAAGTGACAAAATTCGGAGTGTCAATATTTACATAATAATAAGAATAAACCAATCCACCTATATCATTATAAATTTTTTTTATTTAAACCATAATCAGCACATAATTTATCTGACATAGAGACAAACCTAAGTATCTATTTCAACGCATTCTAATCAGATTACCATGTTTCCCCATAAACCTGCTCAATGCATAAATTGAAAATGAAATTTATGGCTTATAAAAGACCATAGAATACATAAGACTTCCTAATATATTAGCATATGGAATATTATTCATGAAGGTAGCATCAACATCATTTCTAGGTGATTGATCCCAATAAAATTTTAAATTTTGTCCTAGAGGAATAATAAGAGGTTTAATATTCTCAAACAAATATCATCTTAATACCTTATTAACATAATTAGATTGGTATAAGTATATGGTTCTATCCTTCCTGTATTTATTATGTACATACCTATGATTTGATTAAAATAGACTAAGTATTTCATTTCAAAGAAAAAATTCAATTGAATCTTGATATAATTTATAATCCTCATGTTTTTATAGATTAAAACCATGTCATCAACATATTATAATAGGTAAATAGATTCATATTCAGTATTATTATAATATACAGAAGATTTAATGTTTCTTATAGAAAAATTATTTTCAATCATAATATAATCCAATATTTTATACCATTGTCTTGAAGATTGTTTAATTCCATACAAGGAATTATTATAAAGAAAACCTTTATTAGGATTGAATTTTTTTTGAAAATCCTTTAGGAGGGGTCATATAAAATGTTTCATCAGGGGTACCATGTAAAAAAATCATTTTTTACATCTAATTTTTCAACATGAAAATCAAACTTGGAAGAAAAATCAAGAATAATTAAAATAGATGAATATTTAATTAATATGGATATGATCTCACTAAAATCAATTCCCTCACATTGAAAAAATCCTTTAGTAACCATTCGGGCTTTGAATTTGATTTTAGTTTCTCCAAAATTGTTTTATTTCATCTAATTTATCCATTTAGAACCAATGAATTTCTTATTATTAGGTCTAGAAACAACAATATAAGTATTTCTATTAAGAAGGGAATTCATCAATTCTTGAACTGTACTCAACCACCTAGTGGAATCTTTGGACTTAATATCTTATTTATATGTTCATGGTTCATCATTAAAAAAATTCTACAATATATTAAATGCATAGGAAATAATGCATTCATGAATGAAATGGGATAACAGCCTAATAAATCTTCTCTCTCTATCCTGAGTGAGCTGATAATTTCTCAGATCATCTGGTTCCCCTATTTTAGGTTTATAGTGCAAATACGAATAGGAATCAACTTAGATATGGACAATGGGGGATTATGACCAATCCCTGATCGGGAGTCATCATTGGATTCATAAGGGACTTCAACACCTAAGGGTTTTGGGAATCTAGAGGGTTCTGTAGTGTCATCAGAGGACTTGACAGGTTTATATCCCATATCATTAGAGAAACCAGACTGATGAACATGAAATCTCTTCTAGCTACAAATTTTTGATAACCCATTTTGTATAACCTCAAAGAATACACCATAACATCCTCTGGATATCCCATTAATATAAACTTCACTGCCATAGGAGCTAGCTTATCATTACGTATATGAGCATAATCTATGGATACAAAGGTACAAAGGTGTGAATAGATCACGGGTGAACCATTCCAAGTCACATTAGGTATCATAAAATAATTATCCAAATATGGGGAATAGTTATTAAGATAAATTGTTGTTGAGGCATCATCATCCAAATAGGACCTGGGGAATTTTGAGTAGGACACAACATGCACGTAACCCTCTAAAGAACATCCTATTAATCGTATCTATTAACCAACATTTATATAGATATTCCAAAATATCCCAATATCTATGTATTCCCTCAAATTCACATAATTTGATGAATTATATGCATAGATATTTTTAACTATTATCAAATTTTATGGATTTAAGTTTCTTATTATACACACTTTCTAGCCCATATTTTCATTTATGAAAGGTCTGAAAGATATCTGACTTATGTTTGAGTATATGAATGCATAATTTACTAGAAAAGTAATCAATAAATGTCCCTAAGTATAATCCTTCACCATGGGATGTGACCCTAGAAGAACCCCACAGACCTGATTAAACACACTCAATGTGTTATTTAGCCTTATAAATTGATCTAGGGATGTTTACTCTTCTGTATTTCCAATATACACAGTCCTCAAAGAATTGGAGACTCCTAGGAGTGGTATTACTCAAAATAATCTATTTTTTGAGTTCATTGAGGCCCTTAGAACTATTGTTCCCTAACATTACACACCAAAGGGTTGTGGATTTATGTTATGAACTAAAAGAGTTTTTGAAATAACTTATATAAATTTTTTATATATAACACATAAAGGCCATTCGGAAGGTTTCCTTTCATAACTATGAGGGATACTTGGGAAACTTTATGCTTCTAGATTCTAACATAAAACTAAACCCCTGTGTTCATGTATTTATAATGATATTAGGTTTATTTTTCATTTGTGTACCCACCCAACTTCCTCAAGATTCTTAACAGTCCCATCATGAATATCTAATGAAACCGATCCTATTCCCATAATGTGATAACTGCTATTATTCCCTAAAAATACCTTACCATTTTCAATTTCTGTCAACTGCATAAATAATTCCTTCATATGACACATGTTGAATGAAAATACTAAATCTAGGATATATTCATCAATGATGGAAATGAAAGATACATTTAACACATCGACAATGTCAAATTCATTGTCAACTAAAAAGGAATGGTCATTATATTATCTTTATATTCACCATTTTTATTAGGGAAATTCCTTTTAATGTGTCTAGGTTGTTTACATTAAAATAGCATGATTAATTTTCTATTATAATTATATCTTTCCTTCTTAGACTGTCCCCATTCCTTTTTACTACCCCTGGACTCACATCTTACTCTAGGCACACTTCTATCCCTAATAATTAAACCATCAGCCTTAGTATTGACACCACCCTTCCATTGAAGGTATTTTAAGAGTAACGAATATTTATCTTCTTCAAGTGTAAGTGTATCTTTTCCATACATCATAGAGTCTTTAACAGAATTAAAGGAATCATTGAATGAAGTTAACAATATAATGAACTGGTCTTCATCATCCAATTTAATGTCTATGTGGGAAAGATATACCAAGATTTTATCAAATTAATCACTTTGAATCCTAACTGACGTTATAGGGTGAATTTTGAAAGTATAAAATAACATTTTATTGTATAATCTACCAATAAGAGATTTAGACATATAAATGTATTATACCCTTGACTATAAACCAAGAACAAAAGATTCATATGTAACTTCTCTAATGGATTTATCCTCTAAATATAAAATAATTAATCTACCGGCCTTCCTAAGAGTTTTATTAGAGACATCAATGTCAGTGTTGGTAGTCTACCTATCTAGGGAATGGGTGGCGATTTTCATTATAGAAAAAAAGGAACCGATTAAATCATTATGGTCTAGTAATATTTTCATTTTAATTCTCCAAATATTGAAATCTTTTTCACCATAAAATTTATCAATATCCAATTTAGCGGAACCCATTATAAATGTTATATTAGGCCTTGATCCCACTTTTTTGGGTTAAAAATTCAATTACTAAAACATACAAGATCCAATGTTACATATTTTAGATTTATTTATTTTATATGTTCAATTAATAAAATGGTGAAAAATAAATAGAATTTATTTCTTCTTAAAAATGATCTATTGGAACCACAGAAAAAGAGATTGCTGAAAAGAAAATGACAAAAAATATAACTGGCTTTCTATCAGTGTGATCCTACGTGCATGGAGAGATCACCTCCCAAGAAATCCTTTTATTAAAAAGTAGGAAAAAAATAAAAACAAATATATAATTAATGATAAGAAAATCAGGACCAAAATTACTTTCCAAAGAGGGTGACCTTATTGAACTAGATGGAAGCGGTGAATCCCATCACATAGAGTTAACATTGTCCACTCCTACATGGAATCATGCCCACACCCAAAAAGGATTCATAACCATACATGATAGAAAATAATATATCAATATAGATCCAATTAACAACACAGGAAATCGGTTGAAATCAAATAGGAATTCAAGATCAGTAACCTTCTTGATGCACAATCATCTTAGACCCCGAAATGAACTGATATCCACTGAGTCTCCACAAAATAAGTACTCTGATTCATGGAGGTGGAACAAACTCAAATATGGAAAGTTTGGTTTTCCTAATAAATTTAGTATCCTTCTCTGATATCTTCTCTGCATAGTGAAGGATCTACTAACTAGGAACACAGAACATAAACTAGACGAAAGCCACCGTTTTAAGAGAATGGATCAATCAAATCCAATAATCCTATGGTGAAATCATGGCACTCCAAGGTGTGTTAGGTGGAATTAGTAGGAAGATGGGATCACAAATACATGGATAGGCTAGATTAGGAAAATTGTTTAGATAATTGAAGGCGGGAAAATTCACAAGACAAGTGGCACCATAGGATTAGCAGGATGATAACACCCAAGATCAAAGTCAAGTGAAAGAAAAACCCCATGAGAAAAAGAGGACCCTTAGATCCCACTAAATAAATGGTCTATAAAATCAACTGATATATATAATGAAAAATAGATATTTCAGTATAAAAATTATCATAAGATTGAAAATAAATTATCCTACATGAATAATTCCATTCAAGTGTATATACCCCCCCTGAAAATTAAACACTATGGATCCATTATGAATAAATATTATAAAAATATATTAAATTAATTTAAATGAAAAAATTTTGGGGAAATATAAAAAATATACATATTATCATCATATATAACCTTAATAATATTTATATAACATGTCTTATAAGTGGTGGTGAAAACGAGACACATCATCCATGGAGGAAGTGAAACAACCAAAACATGGGTGTAATTTTCATTTTAGAAAATATAATAGGATGATAACATATGCATATTGAATTAATATAATGAATATTTAGTATATAAATAATATTGATTTAAATATAACCACATTTATTGAATAGGTTTTAGTAGGCATAAGAAACATGTAATTTTAGAGACATCAGTTGAGAGTACTACCTCTTCCTTTGGATGTTAACTCTTAGGTTACCCATTAAGGCTCATTATAATGGTATTTTTGTACTAATAAAAATCCTAATACATGTATAGGATTTTGGGGGAGATATCTGGGTATATATTTTGTATGTTAAGGAACTTAAAGTTTGAGTAGATGAAATATTGTTAATGGTGGTATTTATAAGGGGATAAGAGGGATGTTTTTTAATATAATACTCATTAGTTTATCATTTTTCTCAATACCACCAATTTTGATGATTCCTGTTACCATATAGAGAAATTTTTTCATGTTTTTTAAGATAATGGCTACTTACATCATTCCATATGTAATAAACCATGTATTTACCTATAATGTAAAATCCAATATTTTATCGTCTTTTACCATTCACCAAATATTCAACGATTATAAAAAATATGAAAAATTAACTCTAAGTCAATTTTTAAATGACGTTTCCAAAAATGATGTCAATTTTTTCTAAATTTTATTTTAAAAAAAATTAGAAAATTTAACTATCAATTAAATCATTATTTATTAAAAAATTATAGTTTTTATTATAAATAAAATCTTTGGACCCATAGAAAAATTACATGAGGCATTATAATATTAGTTAATAATTTATTTAAAAATTTCTAGTATTTTATAATACCATTTTATGAAAATTATATTTATTTTATAAATTTAGTTTTACTATAAAAATTTATTTTAATGAAAATGGAACATATATATCTTACTATAACCTATAATTATACTTAATTTGTTAAATATTTATTTTATCAAGTTAATAATTTTATTTAAATGTTTTGTGATATAAATTTATTATATTATACCCAAAAATTATTTTATTATTCTAACGGTCTATTCACTATTCTAATAGCTAAGTTATTATATCTAATGGTCATATTACAATAGTCATATTGGTTTTATACTCCCTAAAGATACCTCTATTTCACTTCATTCGTATATTACTTCAATTTATATGAAGGTTCAATATTATTCATTCTCAAAGTGAATATTACCCATATCTCAGCCCATAAGTTGCTCATTATTTCCTCTCTCACATCTATCAATGGTATAGATTGAACAAGAACACACTTTATATTCTTAAAATGTGTCTATATAAAAAATTTTCATTCATTTTTGTTCTTAATAATTATACTCAGGTCCTTATTATAATCATTTTTAATCACTTTATGGAAGTTACAAGCATCACATATATTTATGAAAACTCTATGATTGTTATAATATCTAGATATACAAGAATAAAAATTTAAAAATAAAATAATGTATATAAATTTATTAAATATTCATTTTGATATTGTTAAATCAAATATTAAAATTAGGGTGATATGATTTCCCTAGAATTATAGTGATTTAAGTAAGAATATGGGAAGTATGATGTAAAATTGGTGGTGGGATATCAATAAGTTTATTGTTTTTTATTACTGATGAATAATAATGAATTTATTGATGGATGATAAAAAATGACAAATTTATAAAAATGATGATGGTTATGGGTATGGTGGTTGAATGTATAGAGGACAAGTTCCCTGTACAATAGATGGTGGAAATGAATAATAAAGTACCATCCATCATGGTTATGGGTGGAAAAGGATATGGAAAAGGATGGGTCATTATCAGATATAGAAAAAAGTGATGACATCATAGATCGATGATGTCTTGGTGCTTGAAGTAATATAACATGATGATAAATTTTAGAATCTAGTGTACTTTAAGGTATTGAACGATTTTGAAATTACATTCTATAATTCATATAATCTTCTAGATCCACCAAAAAACTGAGTTTTCTCCTTGATGAATAACCCTAAATAATGTTTTGATTGGTTACAATAGTAAATACATTTATTATTTTTACACCTTGTCGTACTCATACTTGGTGACCTCTACATACCTAATAAGGTGATCATTGGATAATAAATCTTATGCCACAATATTAATCAATGAATTCATACATAAATATTTTATTCACTACTCATTACTCTAAATTTTTTCTATTCCATTGACCATATATAATAATGGTGACATGAAAATATGAATTAGTTATAGGAGATAATTAGAAAAATTAAATAAATAAATTATATGAAGAAACCAATTTTTCTAAGGTTGGAGGGTAAAATAAATTCCAACTCAAAGTTGGATTTTGAATCAACTAGTTGTTAATGGTTGGAAAATGACTCTAAGAATTAGAATAATGAGAAATATGAACAATTACCTCACTGACCACACTGCTCGGATAGTGTTCTTATCATGGTTCATGAACCTTTATAGGAAACAATTACAGTTGATGCCAGTACAACATTGGTAATGAACAATACACTAAAATAGAATTCCATTTGTTATGAAAGGCCAGGATGCCCTAGGTCTGGAGGTTGAGGTGGATTATAGTTCAGACCTAGCTATGGAAGTGGTAATAGATCAAGGAAATCCCCTATGACTACTCATAGTCAAATGAACCTCGTGGACACAAAAAAGTATATATGTTCTTGGAAATCAGCTATCACTCCTCTAGGTATTCTTATAAAAGATAATTCTATATCAAATGTATTAGGTACATCTCTTACACAGGATTTTAATTATTTTATGAGTATTTATCATGATATTGATCACATTTCTATGCCTTCTAATTCATAAAATCTAAATATTCATCATGATGTTGATTTTACTATTGCTAATAAAACCCCTATGGTTTTACCTGCAAGGGATCCCTTTAATTGTTCATTCAAGGATATAAATAGGGCATGTAACCCCCAAAAAACCTTACTGATTCTAAAAATATTATTCAAAAAACATTATCCCATACACAAAAGGGTTAGATGATCTTCTTGTCATAATGGCTCAAGAAACAAAAAAAAGGAGCTCTAGCTTCAAAAGTTGATTTTCATGAAGATCCTTTTCAGGAATAGTTAGGGTATGGATATCTCTGATACATATTATATTTTAAATTTAATTATTAACACTCACTGCTGCTTATTATTTTCTAATTCTGAACCTAAAATTATTTTCTCTTCAAAGTACTCTCCTTTGTGTCAATACAGTTACTCCGTTATAGGTGCATCAAAAAATTCCACCTATGTTGAATCTCTTGAGATTTTTTTTGCATACATATATTCAAAATGTGATTGTTTTTAACATTATTGAGCATGCCTTTTCTTATTTTATGCTATTTTATATATTCAACAATATGTACCATGATATGAGACCTCTCTGGAATGATCAAACACATTTAGGGTCAAGTATTAACACTCCTTGGTTTGTGATTGGGGACTCCAATTATATTCTCAAATCTAGTGAAAAAAATGGTCCCTCCCATGTCATGATCTCCATATGATAATTGAATACTTTTATTGATGACAAAAACCTTGTTGAAGTATATTTTATTGGTGCTAAATACACTTGGTATAAGAAACATCACAATAGGGTGGTTGCCTCCAAATTGCATAGAGCCTTCAAAAATGTCCCAACCTTAGACAAATGGGATACCATATACAACACCACCCTTCACAAGTTCCAACTTAACCATCATCATATTTTGATAATTGTTTCCACCCAAAATGTGAAACATGAATTACCTTTTATGTTTAACAATTCTTGGTTTTCTAAAGAAGAATGCACTGACATCATTAAAAAAATTGGACATCCATGAAACACTGCAATAATGCATTTTCATGCTCTGTTAAATTAAAATATCTTAAATAAATGATCTATGGTTGGTTCAACTCCTATGTTGGAAAATTTAACAATGACATTCTCCTTTTAGAGGATTAACATAACCAATTTCAAAAAAATAATACTAGATCTAACTTTAATACTGATCCAAATCATGAAATAAACATCTCATGAAAGACCAATCCTTACTCAATTTTAAAGATAACATGATAAAACCAGCCTTTATGGTTAAATAAATCTCAAACAGTTATAGAAGTACTGTGTTTTACAATTCACTTCAAAGATATAGAAAAGATTTCAGACCCCTAGCGTTCTTAAAATTTGGAGACACCATTTTAGACAATGAAGATGATATTTCTAATCACATTGTCTCTTAATTGGAATCTCTCTTTAATGGACCTAAAAACAACAAGGACCTATTACCTGAGATTTTACCAATAGTGTTCAACGATTAAGATATTTAATTTCTTCTCAACATACCCATTAATCATGAAATTATGGACACTATATTTAGTTTAAATCATGATAGTTCCCCTAGTTCTGATTACTTTAATAATGTCTTCTTTCAATGCTACTAGGATATTATTCATTTTGATGTTTTCAATATTGTAAAATAAGTTTTCTACAATGGAGTGCTCCCTAATTACTTAAATTCTCAATTCCTCTCTATAATACCTAAAGATGACATTGCCTCTACGATTCATCTATTCAGTCCTATTGCCCTCATCAATTCCATTTATAAAAACACCACGAAGATCACTGATAATAGGATTGCATCTATCACTCACAAAGTTCTCTTATAGAATCAATTTGGGTTTATTAAAGGCATAATAATTCAAAACTGTATTTTTCATTCTTTGAAATGAATTAACACTATAAAAATTCCTAATAGAGGTGGTAATATATCCATTAAACATGACATCAAAAAATCTTTTGATACAATGTATTAGAGCTTTATCTTTAAGGTACTACAATATTTTGGTTTTAGTGATACCTTTATCACCACTATCAGAACATTTTTTAATTCAGACTCCATTTCCATTATAGTTAATGGCTCAAACAGGGGCTATTTTAAATGAACCAAAGTTGTTGGATTGGGTGACCCCCTTTATGCCAACCTTTTCTCAATTACAAAAGACTATCTTAGTTGATTGATCACTCCCCTTACGGAACATAATAAAATCAAACCCATTCATGTTTTGAGGAATGCGAATGCTCCCACCAGCCTATTATATGACGATGATATCATTATTTTTCTAAAATTTAATGAAAGATTAATTTGGAATCTCAAAAACCCCATTTTTCACTATGAAGAAGTTTCTAGGAAAACCATTAGTTGCAACAAACCTTTTATATTTTTGGAAAAAAAATTCTAAACAATGGGATATGTTATATCATAAATGACCTAGGTATATAAGAGGGTCCTATACCATTTACTTAACAAGGTGTCCCCATGGTTTATGTTAGGCTCAAATCTTTTCATTTCTCTACCATTTTGGATTAAATTATTAATAAATTATTTTATTGTAAAGGAAAATAAATCTCTTTGGTAGGTAGAATATGCCTAATTAAATCTACGATTGTTTCTAATCTGGTTTACTCTATGTTGGTTTAGAAATATCATGATAGTATCATAAAAACAATAAAAACTCTAACAAAAGATTCATTTAGACTGCTAGCACTTTAGAGAAGAAACTTGTGACCATCCCCTAGTTGACATGTTGAAAACCTGTAGATAAAGGTGGTATTGGAATTAAAAACCATATTTAATTTAATGAATCTCAATAATCCAAACACACTTGGATACTCCTCTATAATAATTATAAATCTATGGATTTTATAAAAAAATAGATTTCTTTGAAAACATAAGAAGGTAAATTTCAATATGTTAACTATTTTATCTGTCCATCCATAAAGAAATCCTTCTCATCAATTATGAACAATTTTAGGTGGATGGTCTCTAGATATTAGTCCATGCATTTCTGGTTGGATAACTGGACTGGATGTCCCTTAATTTCCATGGTTCAACCTGGTCAAAGCCCAGGTCATACCAACTATTATATTAGAGATATGTTAAATGCTCAAAACGATCATATTCTTGACACCATTATAAATTTCATTAACAAATACCCTTTCTATAACACTGATATTTTTTTAATTTGGGAGACTTCTCATAATGGAATTCTTAATTCAGAAAACTTTTACAGTCATTTCTTTTGATACTCTGAAATTAATTTTTGTTGGATGAAATATTTTGACAAACCTTGGATAAAAACCCCAAGATTAACTCTTATTTGGATACTTTCACATAAATTAATCCCCCCAGATGGATGTCTCCAATCATTTGGTATTCAAATATTTTATAAATGAATACTTTTTAATTAACACCGAGATTATACAAATCAAATCTTTCTCTCTTGTGATACTACTTCTACTCATTGGAAATATTTCTTTAACATATTTGACTGCAGATGGATACCCTATGAATCTGTTAAATTTTAAATTAAGATATTTGAGGAAATGTGTAGTTCTCAACATATTATGAATCTCTTTCTTAGTACTGTTTCTGAGATCCACCATGTTATCTTATATGATAAAAAATCTATTATTTATATAAATTTCTCATTTTGAACAATGAAGGTCAAATGAGGATCCTTATTTCCATATGAAATGCTGATATGATTCAAAATGTACAATACAAAAGCATTGTGAATGATTTTGGAATTCTACGACATCGTCGAATTGATGGAAACTTTTTCCTACCTCACTGCACTTTTGAATTTTTCTAGCATCCTACTTTCCTTGGATGGGGTAAAGTAAATGTAGATGGTGCCTCCAAAGGCACCCAGGTCCATAGTTTTGTGGTTCCATCTTTATGAACCACCTTAGTCACATCCTTCGGCGCTTCTATAGTATCTATAGCATTGCCTCCTCATTGTAAGTTAAAATGATGAGTATGATTCATGCCATTTGTTTTGCTAAAAATTACGGTTGGAACAACATATATATTGAGAGTGATTCAGATACCATTGTTCGAGTGATATAGAATGGTTTCACTCATCTTGTGTGGTCGGTCACCACCCATTGGTTGGATTGTACCCCCTCTTTATCGATATTAACTACATCATCACTCATATATATTGTGATGCAAACATCATTAAAGATATACTAGAAAAAAAGGATTCAATCATGATATTACATGGCATGATGATATCCCTAAGGGTTTGCTCCCCTTTTATAATAAGGATAGTAATATTATTTATTCTTTTAAATGGTTCTGACATCTTTCTTTAATAATATTTGTACCTTGGTTTTCTGGCCAAGGTACCATCCTCTTAAAAAAATTTAATATCTTTTCATTTAATCAAATAACTTGAAATTAATCATTGTGACTGAACCATGTGCATACAAATCTAATATTATTACTCTCTTGAAATCCCCATGGTAATATATTTTTTATGATCATGATGATTGCAGAATTAGAAAAATAATTTTTTATTGTTCATATTGTAACACCATTATGTTTCCAGGTTTTCTACACAAATATTTATATTTAATTTAAATCCATTGTTTACTATTTCATTACACTCCCTTAGAAAAAATTTAGACCAAATAAAAATTCCATGATCTTAGAAGACATATCTTCCATTGTTATACTTAAAACATAAAATAGAATAACAAAAAATATTAAAAAAGTATCTATAATTAATTCAAATTTAAAATTAAGTCTATTAAAATTGAATTTAACCATACATGAAAATATTTATTATGTGATTACTCATTCCTCTTAATAGTTAAAAAAATGAGTATTTTTACATCATTCAAATATTATATGACAAAAATAAATATTAATATTTCTAAAGCATTGAAAATGGATACATAAAAAATACATATTTTTTCATTTACCTACTTCATGTAATCATTAATCAAAACAAAATTAACCAATATCACATGATGATCCATTTAACACTCTTCCATATTCCAAGTACACAATGAATATGATCTTGATACTGCCTTTTTTGGTATAGTGATTGAAATATATGCTCAATGGAATCATTCTTATCATCATTTGTTACCATTTTTCCATTAGATATTATTGTTACATTACCCAAGTATATTGAATATAAATCCTTGAATTAGTATGATAAGTAATCCTTCACAAGAGATCCTTGAAAAATGATTCTTATTTTTTATATAAGATTTAAATTTTACAAATCATTATTTATATAATATAAATTTAGTGACATGAAACATCACCACCAAATATAACTTCTATGAGAAGACGAACATTTCAATTAAACGTACATGTGAAAAATGATAGATATAAGTTTTTTCCATGCTATAAAGAATGGTCGATAAATCTTTTTTAAATTTATGAACAACAATAAAATTAAACCATTTAATATTAAGGTCTCAATAAGTGTAACATAACCAAATAATGATGACCATCAAATTATATGAACAAAAATTTCAAATTGAAATGTGAGTCAAGTCATGAAACAAGACATGATAGTCATGGGTTTTTAGAGTTTTTAGTTTTATATCCCATTTATTCACAAATTTCATAATGTTAATTGAATAAAAATCTAGACCCTTTATATTTTATAATATATAATGGTATATTTTTATCTATATTTATCATTGAAAAACTATAATGATGAACTTTCCACTCATTTTGACAAATTTACTTAGAATTAAGTCTTAGTTTTATACTCAATTAAATTTAATTATGACACGAGTATAAATTATATTTTTTACCTTTATATTTATAAAATATTTAAGAGATATTTTAGGCATGTTTTAATTGATATACATTACATCTAAGTAGAATCCAAACAAATTTGATTACAATTATAGGAAATCAAATAATATTTTTTGTTTCTCCAATTGCTATTGGAATTTGACGTAACATTCAAAGACCGTGAATCTAGTATCCCAGATCCAATGGTAAATTTAATAAATTGGATCTATATACAAAAGATCAAATCCCAATAGAAAAAAAGTTTAATAGTTTCGGTAAACTAGATAGATTCTTGAAAATAACATTAAATTGAAAATAAATTAAAAAACATAGCAATTGTAAACAATATGAATCCCTAAACTCATTTAATGATTCTTTCTTCATACCATGGTGAAAGGAAAAAAATATAAGTGTGAGTTGAAATTTTTATTAAGGGTTATATATAGTGTAATTTATCATGATTAAATAATGAATAATCAATATATCAAGAAAAATAACTAAAAATATATGATATTTAATTATTAACTTGGAATAAAATTAATCCATATAATATCACTACAAAATTTTAATGAATAATAATAACTAAATTATCAATGAAGGAAATGATTAATGTTAGATGTCATGTTCTAAAAATTCATGATAAATTTATAGCTAAGGAATTGTGAGAAGATATTTTAATCAAATGTTATGTATAAACCAAAAAACCATTTAATAAATTTGGAAAGTTGGCATGCCTCATGAAACCATTCATGGAATCTGTGGGCCATCTATAACCATTTTCCAACCATATTTTTATTTCTATTAAATTACACATATTTTGAATTACCAATTTAAATAATAAACAAATATTAATGGTAAAAAATATTTGTATTTATTAAATGATATAGAATATAAATATTTCCCCAATAAATAAAAAAACATTCATAGTAAAACACAATATGTAGAAAATTGTATATAATTTTTATAATAATAATATCCATGATACAAAGAATATGGATTCTGAATAGAAATTTAATTTCCAATGAAAAAAATGAAAATAAATTTAATGTTTTGAGAGAATGAAAATGACTAAAAAATTAATAAGAGATAAAATATGATTATCAATTCATCAGAAATATAGATTTTTTACTAAAACCATGTTATAATTGTGAAATAATGAAAATGGAAGAAATATATTAAAATAATATGTCATCTTTGATTTTTCATTTTACAACCATAGAAAAAATATAGAATAATTAAATATCTTGAAATGTTTATGGTGGTTTGAAAATCCGTTGAGACTGTATATGTTAAAAAGAAACATACCATTTGTATTTTTGTAACAGAATTCAAAAATGTTGATTTCGTAAATCATTAGAATGATTATTTTTAAACGTTAAAAAATTCCAATGGAACATATAAGTTCCTTACTAAATAATTTAAGAAAATAATTGGGACTTTTGTAAAACAATTTTGAATAATATGGACATGGAAGAAAAATATAACTGATCTAAATGATAAATAAGATAAAATTTTATTTTAAACATTTATTTTCTAAATTAAAGTAAAAAAGATGTGAATGGTTGGATAAAATATTAATAATAATTAATTATTTATACTATAATAAAAATTATTGATTTTATGAAGTATAAATTATTATATTCTTTCATTGAAAATAAGAGAAATCCCAAAAACTGAGATTGTATAATAAATTATTACCCATTTATTAACTTTTAAATTGTAACTTACTAAAAGGGTAAAATTGAATTTAATATTTATAAATAATTAATAAATATATATTAATTTTAAATACATAAAATGGGAACAATATAAAAGACATAGAAGTAAATATGTGGATAATAAAAAATATGGCTTAATGGAGTGAAAATTTTGATTAAATGCCTTACCATTATGGTAAATTTTGATTCATAACCCCGTGAAAGAAATAAATTTAAATTAATCATTAAATAAAATTAGTAAAAATTTAATCATTAAACATCATATCCATGGGTAAGTATATACATAAAAATAATGAGACATGTTGTGAATATCTAATAAATCTCGTAGTAACAAAAGTGAGATGTGAAAATCATACTACTTTGGTAACATTCAAATTGAAACCCTGTAGATGAAATAATTTATGTTTTAAATATATATAAAATTAATTAAGAAGTATCTATAATATAAATTTTTAATGGGTAGTATATACACCTAATAAACACAAATAGGTTCATAACATAAAATAAGACTCAATGAAGCACTTTTAAGATGAAGAACCATTACCCCATTCCAGACTTCTTTCATATATGCTTGAACATCAAATATAATAAACCTATATTTTTTATAAATATATTATAAAAAAATAATAATATATATATTTACTTATATTATTTACTTATAAAATTTAACCACCCATTTATAAACAATTCTTTATTTAAATAACTATTTTGGTTGATAAATGCTTCAAATTTCATATATGTTTTGGTTTGAAGTTTTTTTCCTTGAATATATTTCCTCATTCCATCATATAAATTTTTAAAAAATTAATATTAATATAATACATATTATATATATATATTCATACATAAAATTTTGAGATAGAAAAATGAATTACATCGTTCATGGAGACAGTAGGTTGTACATACGCATAAACACTATTTTCATTTTTCGATGGATTGAAAAAATAAAGAAAAATAATTCAACTTTAAAGAATTATATTAAAATCATAAATAAATTTTTTATTTATTGAATCTATCATTATAACTATCCAATTAAATTTGTGATGAAAAATTAATTACATCGTTATGTGAAGACGATAAGTTGTATGTACGCATGAGCAATATTTTCTCTTTACATATGATAGAAATAAGGTGGATCTTTGTTTTTAAATCATCTTAATAAAAATTAATTATATGTAAGATACTAAATTCATTATTTAATAATGTATATAATGGATTTATAGATTGTATAAGAAGAAATAAAATTGAAAACCCTCAGTTAAAAGTTATTCATCTTCACTAAGAATCCTCTTTTGGATTAAAACTTAAGACTTGAAGGAATATTGTTTTGGAAAGAAAAGCGGATATAAGATGTGGTGGAGGAATATAAGAAGGGATTATGGTATATATTTTATAAGATAAATGGTTCTAAAGTGGTGAGTAATAGAGGATAAAATGTTCTCTTTTATGTGTAAGGGGATGGAAATTCTTAGAAATTCATGAAGTATTAAATTAATATAAATTGTTTTTTATGGAAGAGTGGATAAAAAGAGACATAATTATAATATGATATTATTTTTTTGTATAAATACTCTAATCCAATAATATTCGGACAAGTTTTGATGATGTTTTCATCATTATCTCGTTATTTTAACCCCCGTTTACCCACTTGACAATTACTACAATATCAAAAAAAAATTACTCTTTAAGGATCAATTTAGATACCAAAAATGAAAATTAACCAATAAATGAAACATGTTTGATATTTTAAATCATATAAAATTAACTTTACTAAAGTTATTATTTCATTTAATGAAATACTATCTATTATAAACTATCAATAATTGCTTTTTGGAAAATACATGAAATATTATAATATGTGTGTATCTAAATCATGTAAAATGGTTCAAATATGAAATTTCTTTGAAGATAGGAAATATTTGGTATTAATAAAATTAAACAATTAAACTTTTATATTTTTAGATATAATTTTCAATCTTAACATTAGGTTTAACCCTTTGGTTAACCAATTTTCATCATAACTACAATAATAACATTTTAAAATATTAAAGGGTTATAATTTTAATAATATGGTAATAATCGGATAATAAAAGTATAATTGATGAAATTTTAAATAATTTAATATCCTAGTTTTTATATTTTAATATTTTTATTATTTTTAAATAATATATTATAATATATTTAACATTAAATACTATAAATCTCTTTTGAAGTACAATTCACATATTTTGAGTTTGAAAATAACATGAAACCAATGGAATTAGAATATAAATATTTAAAACATCATTAATATTTTATATGTGTAAAATTTTTTATTAGACATAATAATTCATCCAAATTTTATTACTTCTAAAAATTTAAACAACATTTATTTTTTTCTTTTAATTGAATAAACATTGTGTTAGCATTGCGTAATCATTGATGGTAATTATTTAATCCGTAAACATTAAAAATAAATTTTCATAATATTTAGATAAATAAATAATTTTAATATAAACTTTTATATCCACTAAATATTTATATTTACTCTCATATATGTCATGAAAGATCATTTAATATGTTATTTTGACTTTTCTACTCTTGCACAAACATTGCACAAGCATTTGGATAATATATTGTTATATAAATGAAAGATTCAAAACTATCAATAAAAATAACCATTTATACATAATATTTAATGAAATAGTCATGAAAATAGTTTTTTAATTATGTGTTTTAATCCTTTGGACACCAAATTTAGCGTTTCCTCTATTATGCGAGAATAGTGTCGACACTAAAAATGATTTTCATATTCATCATGAAACAATTTAAATTTGTATGTTTGGTATTATTATTATAATATTTTCAGATTAATATAATATATTATTCAATTCATAATTTAAAAAAAATCAAAATTATATTTATGTCTTGGTTATAACATAAATGATACTATAATCTATAAAAGTGCATTTTTTACTATTCCCAAAAAATTAAACTTCATTAGACAAATATCAAAAATTAATTATAGGATAAATTTGACTTGATGAATCTAAAAATATATCACATTTAATAAAATTAAATTCCTTTAATTTATAGAATTTAATTTTAACATAAATATGTAAAACACAATTATAAATACTTTTATAGAAAAATGCGTTTTAAACTGAAAATTGAATTATACCAAAATTAAGTATATTATAAATTAAAATGTAATTAATTAGAGTATTTGTAACTAAATGAGAATTATTTTAATTTATTATAAAAATAGAAACATCATATATATTTTTTAATTCAATAAAACTATAGTTTTATGGAGTATGACAATTTTCACTATTCACTAAAAAATCAATTGTTTTTATAGAAATATAAAAATTTCCCACAAAAATAATTTTCATATGATTATTTAAAAAATGATATTATTTTTATCAAATTAAATTTATAAATATTTCATAAATTAATTATAACATTTACTCACAAAAACCAATAAAAGTGTTTTTTTGAAGAAATCATATTTTTTCAAAATTGAAATGACTTTACTAATAATTGATTGCTGATTTCTCAAGTCATAATGAATAAATTTTCATTGAATATAAGCATTATATAAATTTAATAATTTGGTTAATACATTTCAAAAAAACTATTTCATAGAAATTTTATTACTGTGACATTTATATAATAACATTTTGATAGTATATCTTGGTTTATTTAAACAAGGTCTTGGATGTAACACAATATATGAAAGAAATTAAATTTATTTCAAATAACTATATCCTAAAATAGCAGGGTGTTACATTCTATCACATTAAATAAATTTTACCCTCAGTATTTTATCTTAGTCATTAAATTTTAAAAATTTGTTGAAAGCCTACAACATGCAGAGGGATAAAAAAACATCCTCATAAAAATAAAGAGAAGGGAAATACAATGGTCATATGAAATAAAAAAAAATAGGTTTCAAAATATGATAAAATTAGTTGGAAGTGAAAATATGGTCATAGAGGAAAAACTAAATATCCAGATAATGATGTAAAGTGACAAAGAACATTGATCCCAAAAAATTGAATGATTATATGAATGTTAATGACTAAAAAATCATAAGTCAATGAGGTGTGAAAAATAACATCAATTCATTATAAATGTATGTAATATGTAATAATTTTGTTCCATCTCCAATAGTTTTGAAATTAATTTATCTATCTAGACCAATAATATAAGGAAATATACTTACTTGATAAGTATAATTTCATTGTTTTAGTCAATTTTCTTCACAATGTCATATTTTTCTCTAAATAATGAGTTTTTGAGATGATTATTTAGGCACGAAGTACTAAAATCATCTTCTAACAGATCATATAATCAAAAAATGATAATAATAAATCCTTTATTTTTTACTGAATACAAAATGGTTATTACATTGTAAGATAATACCCAAAATGAATATTCTTTTATGTGAATAAATAGTAAATTGATTACGTAAATTGAATAATAAAACCAGTAGATTAACATAGATCATTTCGAAATTAAATAACCCTATATCAAAAATAACTTCAATAATCTCAAAATTAAATGAAGTTTTAACCAAAATGATTATCGCATAATTTTCATATTACACATCAACCAAAATAATAGGATTCTTCCCAAATAATACTTTACATTAATTTTAAAAGTAATATATACCTTAACCAAACAAAATGTATCCCAAAATATCATTAATCACATTAAAATCCCAATTTTTTTAAAATGATTTGATCTATAAACATTATAACCAAAATAAAATAAATATTTATCTATAAAATCATTTATGTAAAGAAATGGTATACAAACCAAGACATCAAGTAGGCTATTGGTGGTCATTGAACCCTTGTGGACCTTCGATTTTGGGTTCAAGTCCCATGACTTTACTGGATGTGATTGGTTTTTTCCTAGTTTATAGGTTGTCTTATTTATAAAACTACATTAATAAAATTACTATAATGTTCACAAAAAATTATTATCATCCAAAAAAATTACATTAACCATCAAATCACTTTTTAACAACTATGGTTTTCTATAGAACTTATTTTTTCCACAAAATCATATAAAATTAACTTACTATTTTTACTTTAACATCAATGATCTAATTAACCCTAAAGATAATAAATAATTTAACAATTTATCTACAAAATAAACAATAATTATTCCACAGATAACTTTCTCAGTAAAACAAATTTCATATATAATGGTTTTATATACCTGAAAAATCTATTAAAACCGAATAAATTTCTCTTGGGTACTTCCATCACACAATACTCTGAAGGGGAATCTATGCCTTTAAACATATGATCAAACATCAACTTATTATCCCATGATACTACCTAAATATATAAACAAATCCCCATATGAATAATAAAATTTATGTATTTAGGTAATATCCTCAATGTTTATCATAGGGTCATGTTACCTATTTTTTGTTTTCCTAAATCTAATTCCTAAGGTTTATACTAAAATCATTATAATACCAACTATAGAAACCCAACTCCAATAGACCAGAGCTTGTAGTTACATTATTTAATTATCTATAGATACAAGTGATCACATCCCAAAGGACTAAATAATTTTTCAGTCTTGGTGAACTAAATACATGCTTGAATATAATATTACATTGGAAATAAAATATAAAACATAGTGATAATAAAAAATTGGCACCCTTGAACTCATTCAAATATTCCATATTCATATCACATGAAAAGGAAAAAACAAGGGTGATATCAAACACTCAGCATGGATTATAAATAGTAGAATCTATCAAGAGTAATTAAGAAATAATCAATATAGAATGGTAAATAATTGAAAACATATTTCATTTACTCAATAACTTGAGCACAAAATGAATCCATGGATAATATACATATAGTAATCTATTGGATAATAGTAATAAAATTATCAATGATGAAAATGAATAATGTTAGATATCATGATCTCATACATAATTATATCTTTTTCACCAAGGCATTGTCAAAAGATAGTATTATTGATGGATATATATACATGAAAAACTCATTTAATAAAATTGGCAAACTAGTTTCTCACCTGAGACCTATTAATGAATCAATGGACTATTTATAACTGGGAACTACCAATCACTGCATTTTCAATGAATTGTTCATATATTTAATGGTCAATTTTAATTCATAAAAAATATGAATTATCAATAAATATCTGTAATGAGTAAAGGAAACAAGACATCCTGATTTACGCTGTAATTAAGTACCTTTCATAGTAAATCAACATATATTTAAAATGATATACAGTTTATGAAATATACTTATCCATGAAAAAAATATAGATATTTAAGAGAAATATAATTTACAATAAAAAATTATTGTAATAAAATGAGTGTTTTAAGAAAAATTTAATGATAAAAATATTTATATGAGATGAAAGATGATAATCAATTCATAAATAATAGGTTTTGTACTAAAATATTGTTTATTTGTAAAGTAATAATAATATAAAGTAAATATTAAAATAATAATTTATTAAATATTTTTCTTTGTAAAACCACTTAGAACATATAGAATAGTTAAATAATGTAAAATGGTTATGGAAGTGGGAAAATATATTAACACCTTATAAATTAAAAAGAAATATTGATTTTGACTTCTAATAAAGAAATTCTAATATATAACTTTTATAAAACATTAAAAATATTATTATAAAACTTTTAGGAATTTAAGGATAACATAATATAAAGACCCATAAAATTAAAGGGAAATTTTTTCTTAATTTTTTTTGGGATTTTACAAGAACGCAGTTTTTTATGGCGCCTGATTCTGATTCCCGGTGTGCCCAGAATCTTTTTCCGAAGTTTAGCTCGGGTACGTTTAGTGAACGAATGAGCGGGTTTTCCTATCATTGAAACCGGTGCTCAAAATCAAATTCTGAGGGCACCGATGGAGTCATAGCGCCGATAATTGCTTAGGAACACCTTTTCCAGAGTTGCGTTTACTCGGTAGGTGTTGATAAAAATTGTGGAAGTTAAAAATAAAATTTATCTACAAATTTTATTTTTTCATTCTAAGTGGTAGTCCTTGAGTGGAAGTTGGGAAACCACCCAACTTCCCATGAGAGGTTATGAGGGCGGTGGGGCCCACATGAACCCCACCCCTTCATATTCCCTAAACATCAATAACCCTCCTATTAATTGACCTTGAGTTAATTAATTAAGTGGTTTAATTATTTATTTGAATGTTTGAAATTCAAACATAAGACATGGGTAATAAAATAAGAGAGACACTTACTTTATTAGGGGTGATCTTGTTGACAGGATTTTGGAAAAAGCTAAGGGCCTTGAAGTTCTTCGTCTTCGTCGAAGAACGTGAAGAACGTGAAGAACACACCGATCTCTGTCGAAGAACGTCGAATCCTCGGAGATCGACTATGAGACGCTGTGTACCGCAATGCCAACGATCCTATCTTTATATGACACCTTATTCCACAACTAGAAATTGCGCAACAAACCATCGCTCAACGAATTCGACGAGGTAGGGGTTTTGTCTTTATGTTAGGATTTTAATTGGACGTTCTTCGATATTAACACCCATCTGTTATCAAAATAACGAAGGAGGTCGGACCGCACAAACAAGGCCGACCCTCCTCCCCCTTTTTATTTTTTTGTTGGTTATCTTCATGGATTGAAATTGAAGCGACGCAGTGTCGTCGCACCGTGCGGACACAAGGAAAAATGTGGCGAAGAAGCGCGGCGCCGTCGCGCCGCGCCGTTGAGGCCATACGAAACCACTGCCAGAGACTGGGCCACAGAGGCGATTCGAAGACTCCGCTGGTTGATCGTTGTGCACAGATTGACGGGCAATTACAAACGGGTCCGCAAAGTCATTTTGAAGCCTCTATAGTGAAGTTCGGGTCTTGGGAGGACCGTTGGCGAAGGCAGCGAGCAAAACGGACCACCGGAGCGCATCCGGTGGTCCGCGAAAGGCGGCAGCAGCGCGCCACCGGAACGGAACTTCCGCGGCCGAGTTTCGGTGGCGGGATGAACCGGATCGGCTTAGTCATTCCGGAGGCAGAGCGGCGAGGCTCAAAGCCGTGCCAGTTATGTCGACTGCGGGGGTTTGTAACCCCTGCGCCCGCTGGCCACGCGGGCGCCGCGCCAGCACCAGTGCCAGGATGGGCCAGGCCGTGCCTAGGCCGGTCTGGGCCATGCATGCTGGGCTGGGCCGCGCCATCCGGGCCAGACCCGAACCCAGTTCGGGCCGACCCAGGGGGTCTCGCGCCGGGTCGGACCGAGCCCGAACCCCCTATTTTCAGGCAGTTTCCATTCAAAAGCCCATATCTTGGGCCATAGAACTCCAATCGATGCACGTTCAGTTGTGTAGAGATCCTTGGATCAAGGCGTTCATTTTGGTATATTACACTCAAGCTTTCAGCAATCATTGTGTATGTCCGAGTTGGTTCGAACACGAAACCAACCGGGACATCCGAGCGGAAATGCTTATATCTTGAGCTCTGGATGTCCGATTGACGCCCCATCGACTATGTTGGATTCCTCTTGATGAGACAGAACTTTTGGAATACTTATCCTGAGTTTTGGTTGCAGTTGGATAGTGGCCAGGATGGATTTTACCCAAAATCCAACAGGACCCTTGGAACAGAAAAGCTGATAACTTTCAGACTGGATGTCCGTTTGACGAACCGTCAGCGGCGTTTGTGATCACGTTGAGAAATGGACCCTATGAGTATACCCTATGAGAGTTCTAGGTACATTTGAGATTCAGCCGGGTCAGATCGCACACGAAACCAACCAGACCCCTGGGATGAAAAGGCTAATAACTCACAGACCGGGCGTCCGATTGACGGGCCGACTGTTGCGTTGAGATCCCTATGTCGAGGAAGACCATTGAGATATTTCTTCGTGGGACTTTTTGATACTTGGAGTATCGACCTATAGCTCATGGAGAGGACCCTCTCGGAGATGAGCGTACGGAGTACAGAGACCGTGTAGTGGGATGAGACCTGATGACTGCTTGTCCGATTCGATTCAGAGTGACTAGAATAGCCCAGTGGGGAGCACTACATTGTGAGGTGGCATACCCATGGCGGAGGATCACTACTGTGTGAGGTGGCAAACCCGCAGTACTCGACAGGAGGAGTACCTCTGTAGGCTATTATGGTGAGCACTACGGTGTGAGGTGGCAGAACCATAGCGGAGGAGCACTACTGTGTGAGGTGGCAGACCCGCGGTACTCGACAGGAGGAGTACCACAACAGTCTTAGGTTAGTGAGTAGTACCTCAGAGTCGTGACAGGACCACTGTACACTCCATAGACGGGGCTCTTCAGCAGTTATAGTTTCGATAATGAAAATCTTGGTTTGAGCTGAGTCTATGACCTTGTGTTTACCTCATGATTGATATTGGTCACTTGATAACTTAGGTATATGTATGGGCATATACCTTGGTAGTGGTTATCCGTTGATTTCATAATATTTGTGTTTCCTCATGATTGAGATGGGTTACTTGATAACTTGCTTATATGTATGGGCATATACCTAAGTAGAGGTTATCTATTGGGATATTCTTTGTGGTTACCCTTGTTGGATTTAGTGAGATCTTGAGGGTCCCGGGGTCCCTACTGAGTATCGTTATACTCACCCCTGCACGGGCTATGCCCGCACCTCATTGTGTTGATTATAGACGATGGGAAACACAGACAGAAGCTGAGTGTTCGAGGACTGGATGGTACCTGGCGGTGGACCTCACGACGTGTCAGTATTCGGTGGTGAACTTCACAATGAGACGACACTCATAAATGGTTGAAAAGTGAGAGCGTTGTGGAGGTTATCTGTACCTACCCTTTAGGTAGGATCTGTGGTGGATAAACTAGGAGTTGCGCTATCTGTACCAACCCTTCAGGTAAAATCCTTGGTGGACGATCCAGGAGCTGCTTGTCACCTTCTGGTTGTTTTATCTTTTTCCTTTTACATTACAGTTGGGCTCGTATTTCCGGCCCCTTTTACTTTCATCAAAGCTTGTTTCAGTTTTACATAGTGTTTTACTTTCGCTTGTACTCTGTGCTGTTTTGTTTACTTTTATAAACGCAATGCCTTCCTAGTTATTGGGATTTACGCCTTTGGTGCTAGTGTCCAGCCCTTGGCCTATGGATGGCGGGCTTGGGGTGGTCACGTCACGAGCCCCGAGGACAGGTCGTGACACAGAAAATATCTTTAATAAATAATTTGTGTAACTAAAAATACTTTTGTAAAATTATTTTTAAAAATATGGTGATGGATGAAAAATATACCCAATCTAAAATAGAAATAAGGTCTGAGTTTTCTTTGAAACATTTACTTGCTTGATTCATGTTCCTAAGAGAATAAAAATTGAAATAAAATACATAAAATAAATAAATAGATATATTATAGGAATATATTTAGATTTTAAGAAGGATATATTATAATATTACTTTAATAAAAATAATAGAAATCCCAAATAAAATTGTAAAATAAAATAATATCTCTTTGGTATCTTTTAAATCATAACCCCTTGAAAGAGAAAAAATTAATTGAAACATTAATAATAATTAATAAATAAATATTCATGTTAAATACAAAATAGGTATAGTATATACACCTTTGAAAATTAAATAGGTTCATAATACCCAATATTTATCAATGGAGTGGATATTCAGATGAAATCCCTTACTACTTTGGTAACGTTTGATTCCTAACCTCATTAAAATAAATATATTCCACAGAAACATTAAATACTATTATTATAAAATTAATCATGTTATTTAATAAAAATGTGGAAACATATACACCACATGAAATAAATACGTGCTAATTATGGCATATGTCTCATAGAAACAAAAGTAAGATGAGAAATCTTTACCACTCTGGTAACATTCGAATCAAAACCACTTAAAATAAATAATTTTTTTTTTAAAATTTATATACCATTAATAAACAATTATATTTGATATAACATATAAATTTTGTATTATACAAACATCATAAACATAAATTGGTTCATAAAATCAAGCATGCCTTAACGAAACAATATTGAGATGAAGAATCCTTACCTTAGGCACGAATTGCTTAATACGTGATCAATAATATATTATAATAAATATATATTTATTATAAATCTATTATATAATTATAACAATATATATTATACCATTTATGAATTACTTATAATATGTTACCACTTTTTTATTAGTAAATCTTTATTAAAATCACTATTTCGGGTGATAAATGCTTCGTTTTCATATTAGATTTTCTTTGGTAGTTATAGTCCTTGAATATTTTTCCGGGATCCATCCTATTAATTTTTTTAACAATTATATTAATATAATATATATTCATTTTATATATATTTAAAGTCATCCATAATAGGTAGACATAGAAAAATGAATTGCACCATTTATAGTGATGGTAGGCTGTACGTACACATGAATGATGTTTCCATTATTCGATGGATGGTAAAAAATAAGAGTATTTAAAAATGATAATTTTTTATTAAATCTATAATTATAATAATTAATGTAAATTGGTGATGAAAATTGAATTACACTGCTATGCGGAGATGGCAAGTCGTACATACGCTTGAGCGATGTTTTTGCTTTTTGTAGGATGTAAAGAAGGTGGATAATGGTTGTTACACAATAATAATCACAATTAATTATATTTAATATAATTAACTAATTATTTTATAATAGATATCATGGATTTAGAGTTGGTAAAAGAATAAATAAAATTCAAAGAACTTGGTTATGAGTTATACCTCTTTGTTGAGAATCCTCTTTTGACACACACCTTATTCTTTAAAGGGATGATATTTTGGAAATACCAGAAGTTGTTGGATGTGGTAAAGGTTATGAAATTTTTTTATTTGTAGTATTATTTTATCTTGAAGAATGAAAAGGTGTGAGGAAGAGAGGAGAATATGGGACCTTTTATATGTGAGGGGAGGGGCTTTCTTGACATTTCTTAATGTATTAAATTAATATAAATTTATTTTCATTAAAAAATCACTATAAATTTAATTAGTTATAATATAATATGAGTATGAGTCTAAATAATCTCATAATATAAAATTTGGTTAATTTTAGGTGATGATTTATCCCTTATCTCTTTGTTTTAACCCTCGTTAACCCTTTGGACTATTACTTTAATATCAATGTTTGTTTACTCTTCATGGGTCAAGAAAGTCACCATTAAAAGAAAAGTGATACATTAATATACCATGATTGATATTTTAATCCATATCTAATGCACTTGTTTGAATATAGGATTTTTAATGAATTTAAATAATTTAATAAAAAACATGATATTATAAAATACCATTAATGTCATTTTTGAAAATACATAAAATATTAGAAAATAATATTCATCTAAATCATGTCAGATGATTCCAAAATGACATGTATTAGAAGATAAATAATATTTGGTCTTAATATAATCATCCAATGAAATTATTATATGTTTATAAATAATTTTAAACATTATATTTTGGTTTAACTCCTTTGTTAATCAATTAAAATCTTAACCATTGTAATAAGTTTTTTTAAAAATAAAGGGTTATAATTTTAATTATAAGGTAAAAATTGGATCATAAAGGGAAAAAGATGAAATTTTACACCATTTATATATATATTAGGTGTCTATTGGTACAATTAAAATCAAACACACACACCCACATGCAATGGTCATAACTGAGTCCATAGCCTTCACAAAGGATAAAATAGAGGGAACCCTTATATTATTTATAATGTATATATATATATATCATATATATATATTGGGCATCTATAGACACCCCCTCCCACCACTGCCCTGCCCTTGGGTGGGGCCTCCTTCACTTGACAATGTTGTCGATCATCGTCCATCCGATGAAAAATCCCTTTCTTTTCGTCCCAGCCCACACGAGCCTACACACACATCAGTGAAGGAACATTCACATCCCCGGACCCATCTCACTACACTAGAATACACTTCCATCGATGGAGGCCCACTCATCTCCCAGATTGACCGCCATAGCTGACATATCATGGTCTGTCACCCCCCATTGAAACCATGTCATCAGAGACCACAATGCCTACATGCTCCCGCTACTAGCTCTATCAGTTTCCACCATATCAGAACCTATATTCTGTCTCTCCATGGGAGAGTGTGATGATAGATAATGCCTTCTTCCACTAGTAAATTACCCCTTCAATCTGGTGGCAGTCATATTTTTTCACCGCTCACTTAAAGGCGATCTATTCACACCACTATCGTGGCATCAACCACACAGAAACCCCTGTAAATGGGGAAAAGAAATGCAGTTGCTAGGAATTAATCCAATCACTATGATAAAATATCACACTGTCCTCCAGCCAATAGGAAAACCCAAAATACTTGTGGTATTGAAATATTTTTTTTGATTTTTAAATAATTTAAAAAAATATATTTAACATAAAATACTATTAATGTCATTTTAATAACTATTAACGTAATTGATTTTGAAAACAACATGATAAAAATATAATTTGAATATTAACATTTTAAACATTCCAAATATGTTATATTTTTTGGGAAAATTCCTTAAAAGGAATAATTAATTCAAACTGTACTACTTTTAATAATTTTGAAATAATTTTTTTCTATTTTTTATTTATTGAATAAATTATGTATTGAAATTATGTAATAATTTAAGGTAACTATTCAATACATAAAAATTAAAAAAATTACCATAATATAAATAAATAAATAAATTTCTAGTTAAACATCTATATTCATATAATATTTATATTTAAACACATCTAATTAAAGAAAACCTATTTAATGTGTTATTTTGACTTTTCCAGCCTTGTGCAAACAATGGAGAAGAATTTGGGCAATATTCATGCTATATAACTATTTTTTTTTTTGAAAATATCAATAAAAATAATAATGTATACAAAATATTTACTAAAACATTAATTTATATAAATTATAAATCTCCATTTTTATAATTAGAATATCGAATTTTATTTTTCTAGTGTTGTGCAATCACTATTTCAACATTGGAAATAATTTTCATATTCATCATGAAATAAATTCTAATTTTTATATTTTTAATTATTTTAATATTATTTTTATAGTATATTTTAATAAATTAATATTTACATCAGTTTAATAAATTTTTATATTATATTTAGATCTTGGTGATATCATAATTGATAACTTATTTCTAAACAACGATATCTTTACTATTTATATATATTTTAATTCTTAGAATAAATATAAAAAAATAATAATAAGAAGAATGATATTTAATAAATATAAAAATAAATTTCATTTCATAAAATTAAATTTCCATAGGTGATATAAATTACTTTTAATATTAATGTGTAAAACACAACAAAGTTTTATTTAGAAAAATGCATTTTCAAGAAAAAAATAAACTTAAACCAAAATCATGTATTTTTTAAATTAATATATAATTAATTGTATTATTAATTAATAAAGAGACATATATTTATTTAGTATAAAATTTAAAACATTATATGGATTTTTTATTTTATGAAATAACATTTTTATAAAAAATAGCATTTTTCACTATTCAATAAAAATCAATCTTTTCAATTAAAATACAAAAACATTACCCTGAGGTAATTTTTATTTTCTGATTTAAAACATTATAAAAATTTTATTAGATAAAATTTATAAAATTAGAAAAAAAATAATGTTCACTCATTAAAATAATTTTTTTTTGAAGAAAACATTTTTGGTGTAGAATAAAATGACTTTACTAAAAATCAAGTGATTTTTACCTAATAAATATTCAATTCATTTTTATTGAGTATGAAATTTGTATAAATTTTTGTTTGTGATTATTTCTACTCATACATGAAAATTTAACAACTATGCTATAATTTTAATATTTAAATAATAATATTTTAATAGTAAATCGCAGTTTGTTTAAACTCGGTGTGGCATGTAATAGAAGCTATCATAGAAATTAAATTTATTTAAAGTTAAATATTTTTAAAAATATTGGCACGTTACATAACATTACTTCTCTTTCTATAATTTTATTTAAACTTTTCATGATAAATATTAAAACCATTAAATGTTTTAATGATATCATCCCCTGATATTTTTTGAGGCGCATCTTCTTTCTCTATTACATGATCAAAGTGTCCCAAATTTTTCATGTATGGATGTTCCTTTGGTAAATATTATCAATAAACTATTAATCTAATAGTTAATAAAACATTAATCTATAATAATATTTATTTATAATATAAATTAGGAAGGATATTTTCTTATTTTTATTCCAACTAGTCATTATTCCACAAGAATGGAAATCTTTTATAATTCATAAAAATGTGGCATTCACCCTAAGATACCCATTTATAGATGCATTATTTTCGTTAAAATAAATAATAAAAAACACATTTAAATAATTTAATAGTGGTTGGAAGTATATTTCAAGACCATTTCTAAGATCAATGGGTCCATATATTAATATTACCATGATAGTAAATGCATTCTTCATACACATACACAGAAAAAATTTATAAATATAAATGAAAACAAGACATGTAATGTATAGAATATTCATATATAAAAAAGGGTTTAATATATTACAAGATAATCCTAACTGAACATTTCACACTTCACCTACTAAATTAGTATTCTTCTTATAAATTTATTTTCGAGTAGATTTTTTTGAAGCATGAACTATTTCATTATTATCTTTATTTATTTTATCTTCGTACCATGTTATATCTATTTTCATTTGTTATAAAATAATTATTTTAAGTCTAGAATTAAATGTAATGTTATATATAACTTTTTTCGGTCTATGATATTGGGTTCAATCTTTATTATACTTCTATATTGATGTTCCACATTATTTGTGTTCAGTTTACTCTATATTTTCCTTCCAAAATAGTCAAAAATATTTAGGGCATGTGTTAATCTTAGTAGATAAAAATCAAATTTATCAATACCCTTTGTTTCCATGTAATAATTTTATGGAATATTTATATCATCAGGTTGTATTTCCTTAAAAAAGTTATCTATTAAATCAATATCAATATTACTAAATATATACACTAATTTCCCATTATATAATCACATTAAAATTTAAAATTTGGTTCTTTTTAACATCTTGATATACTAGGGTACAAAAATCATCCATCATCATTTTAACAAGCTCGATGTCTTTATTTTGATCAATATATAAAAACAATAAACCTGTATTCATTTCCTCTTGCACCAGTTTATATGAATTTTCAACTTTTGTTACAAATTGAAATCAATCTTAAATAAAATTGTACCTATAAATCCTTTTAGTTGACTCAATATCATTATCCTATTAATTTCATTCTCTATTATGATACCAAACATGATATTTAATTTGGAAACCATATTTAGTGATATGATAACTAATTTCTTCATATGTTAACCATGATCTCCTAACATAATCATGAAAAGTGCATCAAATCAGTCCCCCATATGAACCATTATTGAAAGATAAAAATATATTTTTTAAACCCATTCAATCACTCATCCAAAATATGATCAACATTATATATCCAACTTTTATCCATTATCATATATTTTTTTAAATAAAAATTTTTTAATGAAATTTTAAAATTTCATTATAATTTAAATTTATAATCAATGTCAATGTTATAAGTTCCCCGTGATAAAAAGTATTATAGGTAGAATAAGAAATATGTTCAGACTAATTAGTTGGTCCAAATATGATATAATTGGATTTTAATAGAATAAACCAATTTAGAGTATAACATTAATATTATGTAACTCATTTTACATGATATTAACTTAATTTGAGCCAAAAATATTATAATAATTTGAAAAGGGTAATATATTTGTTATATTAATGTGGTATTTTTAAATAATTATTCTTAATTATTGAAATATTCAAAATTTAATACACATATGTTTTTATGAGACATTTTTACCTGACTGTCATTCTCATTATTGATTAATTATAAGAAAACAAATAAAATATTGTAGTCAATGCCTCATGGGATGTAATATTTCAGTGAGTCATCTAGTGAAAAAAATATGGGAGTTTAGATTTTGATGTACATAACTAGTGAATATATCAATAAATCACTAGTCAATAAAATTTTCAACATTTTTAATATCTAATGAATATAAGGAATTTATAGAAAAATGGTAAACCAAATGAAAATAATCATTTAATCCAAATGGATTATAAACTAATATATTTTAAAAAAATTATAACCATTACATGATGATAAATTACTAAACATATCTTGTACCTGATTAGAAACAATTCATAACTAATAAAAAACATTATAATAATAAGTCAACTGCAAAAAATTAAATTCAATCCGTTGTAAAACATATGAGAGTTGTAATTTAAAACCATTAAAACATAAACTACAACAATAAATCCATATTATACAAAAAAACTTGTAAAACCTCTAAAAACAATAGACCTAAGGCTTATAAAATTAAAATCATATATTATTACTTATAATTATAAACATATCCACCATAAATTTATTGAGGATTCTATTCAATTAACTTGAGTTTCATTTTAGTATGGATTAAGAGATTCCCACTTTATAAAAGTTATTAAATTTTTATCAAAATTAATATAAACATGTAGATAATGGAATAAAATTGGACATATATATATAGTGTATCTTTTAAACACCCATTTTTCATCCCATAAATAAACTAACTTAATTTTTAAATAAGGGTAATGATATAATTCCTATGTTCTATAAATAAATCTCTTATTGTTGTTATATTTTGTTGGCCCATAGGAGAATGTTGGCCACCCACTATAGTATTAATAGTTTTAATTATCACCAATCATGTCAACTCCTATTAATCATTCCTAAACATTTAAATCATTATTATTTAAGTTTCAATATGTAATATTTTGTTTATCTATTATCTCATATAAATTTACTACATTATGTTAATATTTATGTTATAAGATAGTCCAAGAAAAAATATTTTCTAAGTGTTACAGGATGACATTGAAAAAACATATGAGATACCGAGAGTTTAACTGAGTCACCGACAGATGACCTACCAACACAGATGACCTACCAATGTAGATTACCTACTAACGCAGAGTACCAACCGACGCAGATGACCTACTGATGTAGATGAACTACTGATGCTGATGACATACCGTTAGTTCAAATGACCTACTGATGCATGGTTCTACCGACACAAGGACTCTTCAATAGTTAAAATGAGTCACTGATGAATGCAAAGTCTGATAGAATGACACACCAATAGAATGAGTCACCGATAGAAGGATATATTGACCAAGGACTCACAGATAGAATGGTTAAATCTTCTTTCAATTAAAATTAATTCTGAAGGTCATATTTTGAGTATTTTACTCTGCCTAATTAATTTTATGATTTTCTACAGAAATCTTAAATGAGGCTGTTAGAAATACAATGTAATGTATATAACTAAAAAATGAAAATTTTTAGGATGAAAATAATATATGTACAAATAATATTTCATGAATGGTAGAAACAGGAGCATACATGCATACATAAGAAGATACAAACAAACCCCCATAAGCAACCCACAAAAAGAACACATGATGAATTATTTAATCCAGATTTTTCTGAACTAGAGAACTTCTATTAATCAAAGTTACATCATATCTGTAGCATCCAACTAAAACAAAATAAAATATAATCTCACCCTCATGGAAGATAGAACACAATGCTTCACAACACTCTGTTTTCAGTGTATGTTTCTAGAATAGGACTCGAGCTTCAAATATGATACATCGTTGAGTCCAAAGCTGAATTGCATAACCATGAGAGAATTTTTAATCCCTTCATATTATATTCTTCTATTTTTTTACTATTTTATTAACTTTTGAGGAGGGTGTGTGTCTTTACTAAAAACAAACATTGTATTATACACTAAACTGGAGGATACTCGATATGATCAAACCACTATTTTCTTAAACTTTTTTAACCCTCAAAGAACTGTGGAAGAGGTCCTCTGTGACCTAGTTGTTTTTCCCAGATAGAACATTGTTATAGGTCTTGTGACCTGGACAGTCTCTGAACTATTGTGTTATCCTTATCCCATGGTTTTGATCAAAATCTTTATTTATAATTATTTCTTTGGGCATTGTGATTACTAACTGGAGAGGACTAAGTCTCTACTTGATACTGATCCTTTTGTTTAATATCCACTATGTTTTTTAATTTAGTCTTTCTTTATTTTAACTCATATTTCAGAAAACTAATTTTACATTGATAGTTAGTATTAGATAGTAGTTATACCTATTTTTCCGTATTAGAGTAGTTTCAAATGTTGTATCAATATCTCATATTGTCATAACTGAGAATTAATCAATCCTTTGAGAAACTATTTGAACAACCAATCTATTAGAATTTTACTACCTTGATTAAATGAAAAGTTATATTTTAAATTGTGTGACTCTCTTAAATAAACTTTTTAACATAAATTTTTTAGGAACTCAATTCACCCCCTTTTTAGTGTCCTACTCCAACGAACATTTGGTATATGAAGTTGTTTGCAGGTTTCTATTTGAAAAATTTTAAATCATTTTTTGAAATAATTTTCAATTGTGTCTTTAATTTTATTTTAAATGTCTATAAATTTATGTTAGTTTGAAATCTCTATTTTTTTAAAATTCTTTTTCTTCATTGTGAATAATATATTTGAATGTTCTACTACCAACAATCCTCCATTCTTTAATGAAACAAATTAAGCTCAGGGGAAAATGAAAATGAAAATGTACCTATAAAGTATGGGTTTTGAGATTTGGTATTAAATTATAGATTAATATAAGATTTATGCTTCTGATATAAATACATGAGATGACCCAGTAAAGGCTGCCTATAAAAATAATTTCAAATCTGCTAATTCCCTCTACTATTCTTCAGGTGATAAAGAGTTTAATTAAATTTTTTCATGTAAAACTGCCCATGAAATTTGGGACACTTTAACTATTTTAGATGAAGGAACCTCCATTTTTATGGAAATGAGACTTAACACATATACTATTTAATATGATAACTTTAAAATGAAGCCTGATGAGCATATTTCTGACATGTATTTCATGTTTAATGAAATCTTTAATACTATGACCTCTCTGTGATGGGATGTTATAACAATGGATAAAATCATGAGAATACCCAAATGCTTACTATATATATATAGAGGAACTTCTATACCAATTAGAAATTCCTGTGACATCAGTATTTTCCATTAAAAGAGATGATAGTCATGTTGATGATGTACGAGGAAGAACTAAAAGTAAAAAAAGAAGAGGATGGTAAACCAATAAGAAAATATGATGATTTCAAATCAACTACCTACAAGTATATGGACAATGTTCAAGATGAAACTAAAAGTTCATGTAATGAACAATCATCAATAGATAGTGATGAAGATATGGCTCAAATATCTAATGGTTTACGAAATTTTATAAAAAGATGAAATTAATTATAAATCACAACTATAATGGTAAGTATGATCATAAGGGAAACTGGAAAAAGGAGTAAAAGAAAGGTGATACATCCAGTGAAATAATCTGTTATGAATATAAGAGAAAGGGACATGTAAAGGTTAACTGTCCCATGCTACCGTAAAAGATGAAGTATGATGATTAGGATACAAAGTATAAAAAGTATAAGAAGGACATATAGGAAACTTGGAGTGCATTGAGGATAGTTCAAGTGACTTATAATCTTATCATGACAGAAAAATCCAATAAATACAATATATGTTTTATGAAAATCACATATGAGGTAACATTAAACTCTCATGTATAAAATTTTAATTTTTATGGAGATAAAAGCGATTTGGAAAATATGACAAATGATGAAAAGTTCGAATACTGAAAAATTATATAAGACACTTGTAATGAATTAAAATATAAATACAAATCTTTAAAGAAACAACATGTTTTGACTAAAACTATTAAATATGATCTTGCTATTGAAAAAAAATTCTTAATTGCTTAAGGAGATCAATGAACATAAATTGTTAAATGTGTAATTGAAAAAGGTTATAGAGATATTTACCAATGGTAAAGAAATATTAGTTCAAATGGTTGGTAAATAAGTATCTCTTATGTATACTACTAGAATAGAATACCAACCAGGAAAGAGGAACATGACAAAAATTCATTTTGTATCAAAATCATGGAAATCTAGTTTTATGTCCAGTTCTGAAAAATTTTCCGCAAATTCTAGCTATGAAACAACTTATACTATTTCATGTTTTTTTGGGCCAAATAAAGACTATTTTTCAAATACCTTATATACTGCTTATAGGAAACCCATGAATCAATTATAGGTTCCCAATGATCTTATTACTAATGTTTATAGACCTAAAAAAATTCGGGTACCAAAATAATTTCTTGTCAAATATATTTTGTAGGAAAATTGTTTAATGAGATCCTATAAAATCTTATGGTACATGGACAATGATTGATCAAGACAAATGATAAGAGATTAATCATGCTTCAAGAACATGATAAAGATTAATATTGGGCATGTCACCTTTGGTGACAATTCTAAAGGAAAAATCATTATCCTCGGCCAGATTGAAAACTCTAATTTAGTTCTAATTTCTAAATTTATTTTTTTTGATGGATTACAATATAATATACTTAGTCTAATTTAGTTATGTGATGATGATTTTAATGTTAAATTTGAAAATAATGCATGAAAATTTTTTAACTCTTAAAATTATGAGTATTTGTTGCTCTTATTAATGAAAATGTTTATACTGTTAATTTAGATTCATTAATTTTGAAAAATGTTTCTATATTGAATGATTTTCATATAAAATCATGGATTTGAAATAGGATATTAGGACACTACAATGTAAACTCACTTATAAATATTACTAGAAAAGGCTTAGTCAAGGATCTACCTATACATGATTTTCCAAATGACAAAGTCTGTAATCCTTGTCAAAAGGGTAAACAGCATAAATTCTCTTTCAAACCCAATAAATAAGTTTCAACTTCTTAACCTCTTAAGTTAGTTCATCTGGATTTTCATGGACCTTTTGGAGTGTCCTGTATAATTTGGAATCATTCTGTATATGTTCATGTATATGAATACTCTAGATATAACTAGACCTTTATTTGGCTAATAAAAGTTAAGCTTGGTCTCATTTCATCAAGTATGCAAGGAATTTAAAAAATATTTGTTTTTATAAAATTAAAACCCTAATAAGTGACCATGGATGTGGGTTTTAAAACTAAGAGTTAGAATATTTTTTCTCACAATATGGCTATAGTCATAACATCTCTACACCTAGGGAAACACAAGAAAATGGTGTTATAGAATGAATAAATAGAACCCTATAAGAAATTGATAGAACCATGCTTAGTGATTATTACCTACCTATATACTTTTGGGTAGAAACTATAAATAAAGAATTATATATAATTAATAGAGTATTTATTAGACCTATATTTAAAATAACTCCCTATGAGTTATGGAACAATAGAAAACCCAGTCTCAACTACTTCAATGTTTTTTGTTGCAAAGTCTATATTCTTAACACTAAAGATAATCTGGAAAAATTTTCCTCCAAGAGTGATGCAATAATTTTCATAGGTTATAAAATTTATAGTAAATCCTATAGAGTCTTCAATAAGAGAACCAAATGTATGGAAGAATATATACATGTAATGTTTGATGAGGCATGTCCACATGATCCAAAAAACTCTCTAGAGAATCATGAATATAATTTGTCTTACCTAGATATCAATTTAAATATTATGATCATTCTGTGATGAAATCTGTTAAAATTTATAGTTCCGAAAATTCTCCAAATTCTAGTAACAATGAACCTGAATATATTGAAGAACCTGATGTCACCAACCCTTCATTTTCTAGACCTGTTAGAACTCTCAAGAACTGTCTTTTAGATTCAATTTATGGAGATTTAAACAAAGGTACACATACTAGATCTTCTATAAGAAATCAGGTTGAACATCAAGATTTTCTATTACAGCTTACGCCTAAGAACATTAATGATTCTATCAATAATAATTTTTGGTGATGGATATGAATGAAGAGTTAAATCAGTTTGAAAGAAAAAAAGTCGAAAAACATGTATATATTCCCAAAGACACAATGACTATAGGAACTAAATGGGTGTTTAATAATAAAGTATACGAAGCCGGTAACATAGTTTGAAACAAATCTAGATTGGTTTCATAAGGTTATAGTCAAGAAGAAGGAATTTACTATAAATAAACCTTTTCACCAGTAGCTAGACATGAGGCCATTATAATACTAATTGGTTATTTAGCACATCTAGATTTCTAAATTTATCAAATGAATGTCAAGAGTGCATTCTTAAACAGTTATATAGTTGAGCATATTTTTGTCGAACAACCCCCTAGTATTAATGATCCTAACTTTCCAAATCATGTTTTTATATAAACAAAAACTTTATATGATTTAATGAAAGATCTGAGATATTGTTATGATAATCTCAACACTTTTCTTATTTCTAATATTTTTACAAAAGGTATAACTGATCCTACTCTGTTTATAAAAATAATTTCAATATAAGTTTTAGTAGTAAAAATTTATATAGATCATTTTATTGTTGGATCTTCTAAGAATTCTTTATGTGCTGATTTTTCAAAGATGATGAAAAGGGAAATTTAAGTGAGTTTAATGGGTGAACACAAAATATTTCATGGATTTCAAATATTTCAAAATAGATAAGGTATTCTTTTAAATCAAAGTAAATATACTACAAATCATTTAAAAATATTTGGATTTGAAATCACTAAGATTAGTGACACTCCGATGAGTACCACTTGTATGATGGACCATGATGAAGATGGTAAATCTATTGATCAAACCACTTATAGAGGAATAATTGGGAGTTTACTCTACTTAAATGCTAGTAGACAAGACATTATGTTTAGTGTGTTCATGTGTGTAGATTTTTAGGCTAACCCTCTAGAATATAATATTATTACTTTTAAAGGGATTTTTAAATACCTCAAACATACTACCAACTTAAGATTGTTCTATCCTAGAGGACAACCTTTTGATTTTGTGATTTATTCAGATGCTAATTTTGGTGGCTATAAGTTAGATAGAAAAAGAACATCTAGAACATGTCACTTTTTGGTCCTGTCTCTAGTTTCATGGTGTAGTAAGAAAAAAATTTTGTTTCGTTATCTAATACCGAAGTTGAATATAGAGATGCTAGAAACTGTTGTGCACAAATATGGTGGATGAAACCCACATTACTAGATTATGGATATCAATTCAAACATGTCCCTATAAATTGTGCTAACACAAGAGCTATTGATATTTCTAAGAATCCAGTTTCACATTCGAGGACAAAACACATTGATGCAAGGCATTACATTTTGAGAGACCATTATCATAAATGTGATATAACAATATATTTCATTTTCACTGAACATCATCTTGCTGAAAATTTCACTAAGCCATTGAACAATGAAAGAATGAACTACATCAGACATGATTTAGGAATGATCAATCTATAAGACCTTTTTTGATATTCCTTTGATAATTTTAATTGATGTTGGCACACCGACATTGGAAAATACAAACAGATAGTGTTATACTGACACTGACAGTATGAAGCTGACAATGTCATGATAACATAGACGGTATTTCATGCTGACACATTTGAAATTCCAACACTGACACTATGTCATGCCGATACAGTTGTCATTCTGACACTGATAATTTGTTATGTCTATACCATATCATGTTGACTGAAAAATCTTGTAAGCTCAACACCATTAGTGTTTTGAAAATTCTATCATGATGAAACCGATGACACACTATTTTTTCCATTTTATGTATTTATGAAAATGAAACTATTTCATTTATTTTTTGGAACCTATTTTATGATTTCCCAATTCTGTGATTTCAAAATCCCTAAATGATATAAATTTGAATTGATCAACTCTCCTCTTTTACTCCTTCACTAACTCGGCCATTGATCTCTCTACCCATAAACCATCACCTTCCAAACTCCTGAATAAACTATTGGGATGGTGCATGTACATAATGATATTTATGGTGGAAAGACTCATGTAACTATGAAACAGAAAGGTAAATCATGAAAATCATTTATACCATGGAATCTTGCTCTCGTGAATCTTGCTGTAACTCCAAAAAAATTAGTTCTTCTGGAATTACTGTTAGAATGAAAATATTTGATACTCAATGTTCTATAAGGTTAGGGATGGATAGTGTGGTTCTCAAATAATGAATGATCCTTATACCTAAATATAGTTCATGAATTTTACATGAATGTAGAATTCCTGCTAGAAGAAAGTGATGTTTCCTGGATCAATTCCATATTGAAAGGGAAGGGAATATATTTCTCTTCATAATAATGGGCTGGATGTATTAACATTTGTTAAGAAGTTGTATTTTATGATTATCATGGAACCTCTTTACTTGAGAGTGATATTTCCTGCTTTGAGACAACTCTGAAAGAGCTTACTAATATTGATGAGCACAAGAGACGCATTTTTATAGAGTTAAGTGGATAAAGTATAATTTTTTTCAAGTTCATTTAGTATTATATTTTTCCTAGGAAATGGGAATTTTCCTCTCTAAATTATCAATATGTCTACTTGGTTTATCTATTATGAAAATGGATCATGGTAAATCTATGTAGATATCTTACTGTGCACATGAATGAAATGATCAAACCTTCCTACAAAAACAATTCCCTATTTCATCCAAGATTAATCTCAGCTATGTTATAAGAGAAATGTTGTGGTAGTGGGGGAGAAGATGTTTTTTCTTAGTGTAGTGGGATCTACCTTAGTAACAAGATCTATAAGAGGGTGACGATCAACTGGATCCCATGGAAGAGAGAGTGGGTTGGAGATAATGATAAGATTTATGATAAGTTCAATCTAGTGGACTATCCAACCAAGCATTATAATATATACTATCCAGGTATGGGAGAAAATGAGAAAGTTTCATACTCTTTAGAAAAAGAAGAAGAGATTTCCACTATAGTTAGAGATCAAGGTTCACCTATTGATGATTGGAGTGATCCAGACACCACTAAACCATGCAAATATTTTTATTCGGTCTTATTAGTCCGCCACTTTCCTTACCATTTGATGATCCCACACTTTAATAAAATGTAGATGAGGTGTCAGAAGTCTCAGGGAGTGTGGAATATGTTATTAGATCTAATGGATCTGAAGAAGAAGAAGAATGTATTGAAAATGTTGAAAGTCAACGTGGTAGTGAAGAGGAAGAATGTGAATTAAATGCTGTTAGAAATGGAAATGAAGAGAATTTCTCTGGACATGATGATGATGAATGTAGTGAATGTGATTATGACCATCATAAGAATGATCAAGGTGAAGATGTTGAAATTTTTGATGTTGTGGATCATGCATAATTAGAAGAACCTCCAAAAGTTTTTTTAAGTAAGATAAAATTCACAAGTTCATGATGAAGTGGAAGATCAAAATATTCGTGAGCCTTAGTTAGTATATGAAAGATGGATACCTCATATTGAAGATGAGAAACTAGTGAGGAGAGCTCTTATTGAGGGGGATCCTCAAGAAATGGGTGATCAAGATGGTGAAGATAATTAACATGGAAGAGTATGACTTTTCACTATCACTCCTCTAGATGATGATGTAATGTCTTAATGGGCAAGAAATCCTAGGTATGCAGCACTGGGTTTAGATTATGAAGACACATATTGTAATGTTTTTGTACCTACTACAATATAACTAGTGGATGAGAACCTTCTTAGTGACTCTATCACTAAAGCATATTTTGAATTATTTAAGGATAAAGATTGTTCAGTTGTAAGTATATCTATTCAAAAATAAACGGCTCATGAGATTCAAATAGCTAGAAGAGTAAACGCTATGATGAGTAATTAATTAAACTCTCTTAGATCTTAGATAGTTGAAATGAGGTAGTCTAGTTAAGAAATTTCTATTCCAAGTTTGACAGTGGGTATTAGTGAAGCTGATTCAACCATTGTTTCAAAGAAAGTGATAGAGGATATTCATCACAACTTAATTACAATTGTTGAGACAATTTTTACAAGAACTACCAAGATAAGGAATGAAATAACTGGGATTTATTATATAATAAATACTTTATCCTCTGAGTACAAACTTCTATTGACCCCTCTATGAAATGGAAGTAATCTCATCATCCTGATCTATCGTGTGGATCATTCTATGATAGAGATGTTTTGTTGACTTTTGTTATTTTTTTTTTTGAATATTTTTAACACATTGTACTTTATTGAATAATGGACTATTGTGTTATTTTATTTTATCTATTTCTCTTCTATTTATTATTCTGTTATACTTTTTATTTCTTGTGTATACTTAAAAGAGGGGAAATGGTTTTAGCTCCCCTCCAACTTTTTGATAATCCCAAAAGGGGGAGAATAGTTTGGCATTATCATTATTTAAATTACCTATGAACCTTATCTATATATTCTAATCATTATCTATATATTATTAATAGTAATAAATTTTGATAGATGATATGTAGAATGATTTCATTCCACATCAAATAATTGTACCAAAAAATTCCATGATTTCTAATCATAAAAAAGCAATAGATTGTTGGCCCATAGGAGACTGTTGTCCACCCCTTCTATTATTAATATTTGTAATAATAAAAAATCATGATAATTACTATTATTCAGGACTAAAAATGTTAATCATTATTATTTAAGATTCAATATGTGCAATTATGTTTATCAGTTATCTCAAATAAATTTTTCTACATTCTGTTAATATTTATTTTGTAAGACAGTCCAAGAAAAAATATTTTCTAAGTATAACAGACTAACACTGACAGAAGAGATGAGATACTGATAGTTCAACTGAGTCATTGAGAGATGACCTACAGACATAGATAACCTACCGATTTAGATGACCTACTGACATAGATGACCTACTAACGTAAATGAACTACCGACACAAATTAACTACCCGCATAGACGACATACTGACACTGATGACCTACTGACATAGATGACCTAACGGTGCAGATGACCTATTGTTAGTTCAAGTTACCTACTGATTCATGGTTCTACTAATGGAAGGACTCACTAAAAATTAAAATGAGTCACCGACACATGGAAATACTAAGAAAATGACACACCGATGGACTATGTCACCAAGAGGGGGAGATACCGACCGAGGACTCACCGATAGACTGTTTAATATTTCATTCATTTAAAATTACTTCTAATGGTCATATTTTGAGTATTTTAATGCACCTAATTAATTTAATGCTTTTCTGTAAACATCTTAAATGATGCTATCAAAAATTCAATGTACTATATCAACCTCAAACATGAATATTGTCCGGCTGAAAATAATATATATACAAATAAGATCAAATGAAATGTAGACACAAGCGCAGACACGCATATATGAGAAGCTATGAGTAGTCTCCCACAGGCAACACACAAAATGAAAAACACAATAGGAATTATTAATTCCTAATTACTATGAAATAGTGAACCGATGTTCATTGAAGGTTCATCATCTCTATAACATCCAACATAACCAAAGGATAAGAGCATGTCACCATCTTGGAAGAAAAAAATAGTACTTCAAGACACTCAGTTTTCAGTTTCTATTTCCAGAAGAGGACTAGAGAATCAACTCTAATAAATCAGTGAGTACATAGTTGAATTACATAACACTCAAAGCATTTATAATCACATCCTATTATATTATGCTTTGTTTTTTACTATTTTAGTAAACATTCAAGCAGTGTGTGTCTATAATAATAATAAACGTTGTATCCAGCATTAAATGGGAGGATACAAGATATAATTAATCAAATGTCTTCTTACACTTGTTTATCCCACAATGAACTGTGGAAGGAGTCCTCTATGACCAAGCTATTTTTTCCTATGTAGAACTGTAGTAGAGGTCTTGTGACCTAGACCATATTTTGAATATTTTGTTAACCCCAATCCAGGGTGTGGATCATAATATTTATATATATAGATTTCCTTGTGGCAGGTGATCACCATGTAGAGAGGAATAATTCTCTGCTTGAGACTGAACCTCTTGTTTTATATCTACTATGTTTTTCAATTTAGTCTTTCTCTATTTTAACTCAGATTTCAGAAAAATAAATCTTACTTGGATAGTTTGTCATGAATAGTTGTTAAAACTATTTTTCCTTATCAGAATAGTTTCAAAATTTGTATAAATATATCATGTTGTTATAACTTTGAATTAATCAATATTCTGAGAAACTATTTGAACAACCAAGATATTATAATTTTACAACTTTGGTTAACTGGACAGTTTTATTTTAAATAGGGGGAATATCATAAATAAACTATTTAGCAATTTATTTAGAACCCAATTCACTACCCCTTGATACAAGGTTGTTTTATTTTTATGAGAGGTTGAGTAATGAGATTTCTAGGATTCATCAATGTGAGTATTGATTATTAGATGAGGTTGATCGGTGATATTAATTCATGATTTTATTCAATGTTCCATGATATATGATTCTGATGATTTTATTTGATAGGGAAAAGATTCGAATTTCCATTCTATAGGTATAATATATATGGTGATTGATTAAATGAAAATGAGAACTAAATAGGGATATTATATCGATAAATACGATAAAAAATTATTTCAAATAATAACAAACCTTTTGTTAGTATGTTGGGAATTATAACTTACCTGATCGGAAGGGTTGTTCACTTAGGGTTTGAGTGTAATGGGTTTAAACAATCATGATATCATCATGATCATTCAAAATAGAAGAAAATTTAGATCACATGGCTATCGGTGTATGTGGGTGGATGTTTATCATTATGAAAACTGTGAAGTTGTTTCCTTCAATTCAAATCTATGGTTGTAATGATTTTTTAAGTCTCGGTTGGAGTATATGATAACATTAAGTGATTTTCTCAGGTCTGATAGAGAAAATCTGATGTTTTTGGGGTGACTATAAACAATTTTACATTGATTTAAAGATTTTTGGGTTCTCAACAAGATACATGATTAATGATATTATGTAATTTTGTATTCACTACTACAAAAAGGATCGTTATTAGTGCTCAAAATGAGATTTGAATGTGCTAAAAAAAACATTGTAAAGCTCAGCGCTAATAGAGGTGGTTCCCTTTATCAGTGCTAAAAAATAGCAGATAAAGGTAGACATTATTGGTGATAAAAAAGAGCTGATAAATGCCATACCTGCTGTAACATAAAATTTTGCAGCAGCACACATGGAAGACCTATAAAAAATCAACATATCAACAAGTATTCCCATACAAAATTTACACATAATTAATAAGGTAGATACAACAAGTATACCTACAAAACATTAAACCCATACAACATTAACAAATAATTTATAAGTTAATTAAATACATAGAGAATTCAATTTAGAATTCAAGGGGTTGAGGGGCAGTTCAGGGGTTTGGGGTGGATGTCCATGGGGGTAGGGGGTGTCCAGGGGGTGGGGGTGTCCGGGGAATGGGGTGTCTTGGGGGATAGGTGTTGGGGGCAGTCCAAGAGGTTAGGGGTATATCCAAGGGAGGTGGGGTGGTGTTCATGGAGGTGGTGGGGGATGTCCATGGGTGTGGGGTTGTCCAGGGGGAGGGGTGTCTAGGTGGTGGGGTGGTGTGGAGGAGGGGGGTGTCCAGGGTTGTGGGGGGGGGGGGGTATCCATGGGGTGTCTTGGGGGTGAGGTAGTGTCCATGGTGTTGGGGGGATTTTCAGGGGGTGTGTGGGGGGGTGTCCTGAGGGTGGGGTGGTGTCTAGGGGGTGGGGGTAGTCCAAGGGGTTGGTGGGGCTGTCCAAGGGTGGTTGGGTGGTGTCCAGGGGGTGGGGTGGTTGTCCAGGGGGTGTCTAGGGGGTGGGTGGGTGGGGGGGGGGTCTAGTTGGTGTGTTGGTGTCTAGGAGGGGTGGCGTGCCATCCAGGGGGTTGGTGGTTGTCCAGGGGGTGGGAGTGTCTAGGGGGGTGGGGAGGGGGTGTCCAGGGTGGGGGGGGGGGCTGTCCATGGGGGTGGGGTGGTGTCCAGGGGATTGGGTGGATTTCTAAGGGTTGGGGTGGGGGTGTCTAGGGGGTGGGGTGGTGTCCATGGGGTGGGTGTCCAGGGGGTGGTGGGGCTGTATAAGGGGGTGGGGTGGTGTCTAGGGGGTGGGGTGGCTATCCATGGGGGTGGGGGTGTCCATGGGGTGGGGTGGGGGTGGTTTTCTAGGTGATGGTGTGGTGACTATGAGGGGTGTGGGGATTCCATTGGGATTGTGGGTGTCTAGGGGGTGTGGGGGGCTGTTTATGGGGGTGTCTCGGGGGTGGGGTGGTGTCCCGGGGGTGGGGTGGCGTCTTTCCAGGGGGTCAGGGTGTCGAGGGGGTGGGGGTGTCTAAATGGGTGGGGGTGTTCAAGGGGGGGGGGGGGTGGTGTCTGGGGGTGGGGGGCGTTCCAAGATGTTGGGGGGGTTGTCCAATGGGTTGGGGTGTTGTCTAGGGGGTTAGTGGGGTTTTCCAAGGGGGTGGGGGGGTGTCCATGGGGGTGGGGGTGGTTATCCATGTGGGTGGGGGTGTCTAGGGGTTGGGGATAACCAGTTGGTGGGGTGGTTTCTAGGAGGGGTGGGGTTGCTGTCCAAGGGGTTAGTGGGCGTCCAGGGGGTGGGGGTTATCCAGGGGTTGTCCAAGGGGGGTGGAGTGGTGTCCTTGGGGGTGGGGCTGGCTGTCCATGGGGGTGGGGTGTCTAGGGGTGGAGGTGTCCAGGTGGCGGGGTAGTGTCTAGTAGGGGTGGGGGTGCCATATAGGGGGTTGGTGCGTGTCCGGGGGGGGGGGTTTCCAGGGGTTGGGGGTAGCTGTCCTGGGGGTGGGGGATTCCATGGGGGTGGGGGTGTTCATGTGGTGGGGTGGTGTATAGGATGGGTGTGGGTGCCGCCTAGGGGGTAGGAGTGTGTCCAGGGGGGTCAGGGGGGGTGCTATCCATTGGAGTTTCCAGGGGGTGTTGACTCATACACATCACAAATGGCCCATGGATTGTTCCCCTAAATTATCAACACAATCTAAATGCATTTGGTCGGATTTCCATACGTTAGTTTTTGTTTTCAATTAAAATTATGTCCATTTTAAACAAAAGAGAGAAACATTGAGTGATACCGGCCACACCGTACCTCAGACTGAGGTTTGGTTGAGTCTTATATTTAAAAAAATGACCAATGTATCGTTCTCCTAAAGTATAAACACAATCCGATTTCATTTTATCGGATTTCCATATGTCAGTTGTTGTTTTCACATAAAATTATGTCCATTTAAAAAGAAGAGAGACACTTTGAGTGATACTAGCCACAATGTGACTCATATTGAGGTAGGGTTGACTCTTACACATAAAAAATAACCCATGTATCATTCTTCTAAAGTATCAACACAATCCAAATGCGTTTGGTTGGATTTCCATACGTCAGTTGTTTTTTTCACTTAAAATTATATCCATTTTAAACAAAAGAGTGACACTTTGAGTGATACCAGCCACACCGTACCTCGGATTGAGGCTAGGTTTACTAATACACGTCAAAAATAACCCACGTATCTTTCCCTTAAAGTATCAACACAATTCGAATCAATTGGTCGGATTTTTGTACGTTAGTTGTTGTTTTGACTTAAAATTCTATCCATTTTAAACAAAAGAGAGACACTTTGAGTGATACCAGCCACACCGTGCCTCGGATTGATGTTGGGTTGACTTATACCTGTCGCAAATGACCCATGTATTGTTCTACTAAAGTATCAACACAATTCAAATTTGTTTGGTCAGATTTTCGTATGTCAGTTGTTGTTTTTACTTAAAATTCTTTCCATTTTAAACAAAAGAGTGACACTTTGAGTCACAATGGACACACCATGCCTCATATTGAGGTGGTATTGACTTTTAAATTTTACAAATGTCCCATGAATTGTTTCTCTAAATTATCAGTACAATCTGAATGTGTTGGGTTGGATTTCTGTAAGTCATTTGTTGTTTTCACTTAAAATTCTGTCCATTTTAAACAAAAGAGTGACACTTTGAGTGATACCGGCCACACCATGCCTCAGATTGAGTCATATATGATTTTTACAAGTCAAAAATGACCCATGGATAATTTCCATAGAGTATCAACACAATCCAAAAGTGTTTGGTTATATATGAAGGTATTTTAGATATTTTACTAGTTTTCTTATCTAAAGCCCAATGAAAAGTGGTTCATCATTCTTACATGTTGCTGGGGATTTTCATCTATTATTATGGTAAAATGAGTCATTAGAGAAAGAATGTTTTATTTAATAATAATTAAAATGTTCCTACGAACATTTACATACAACAATGTTTCATCTTTTGATCCCCTTAACGCCTCTCAAAAATGACCACCAATTGTACACATCCCCAAATCATATCTTCATGCTATTTGTGTAAAATCTTCCATCTGGTATGCAGCCCACTCATTTATAAACAAATCTATATCTTCTTGTGAGTATGATTCTTTCTGATTGTCATATTAGTACGGCAATATATATAAATAATGAATTATTAAATAATTTAAATGAAATAGTGGTGGTTTTTGAAAATACTTCTTAGGGATGCTAGTTTTGTTGATGAAAAATGATCTATTTCATAAATTTACAAACATAATAACCGTAATCATTATCATTATCTTGTTTTGGACACTACAAAAAATTTGATCATTATGAGAATAAGTAAATTGTGTTGATATGTGTTTGGATAGTGAAATTTTATAATATATACCCTGATATTTGACTAGACGTAGTACTTGATCGCCTCCTTATGATTTTCCCCTGTTCTCATTCCTCAATTAGACGATAATGATACACCACCATATCATAACATAATCCTTAGGAAAATATAATATAAAATATATTACTTGATGTTCAGACCTAAAATGTAGGATGTAGTGTCGTACAAATTCCAAAACTCCATCATGTGTGGTCAGTTTGTGGGATATCCTTACATTGAATCCAGAAAATAAATCATTGGAATATCCAAGTTCACCACTATTAGTAACCAATGTTTCCTAAAAAAATGTAAAAAGTAATAAAATAAGTGAAAATATAATTTATATGATTTAATTGTAAAATTTTACCCCTGCATGGTTAGTATTAGGAAGAGTCTTTCATCCGTAATCTTGATTTCAAATGTTTTCAGTAATACATTCCCTATTTCATCATTTTTGATGGCTCTAATTTCGTTAGTTGTTTTGATGTGGTATGATAACTAACAAGTCCTAATTTTTTCTCATGGGAAAATTCCTTCAATCATTATTCATATACATGTCTTTCAATAATTTAAAATCCATTTAGTCAAAATTTTCACATTATATCAGCTTTTAGAAAATCAATTGATGAAATCAAAACTCATATATATATTTACAATTGTGAAACCCCGCAAATCGTATTTAAGGATCTCATTTACATTTTCAACAGCAACGAAACCTTGAATTTTATCCCCATATATATTCTTTTCATAAACCACTATATGACTACTACAACCTCTTAGCTTTGTATCCACATGAGTCCTCAATGCTAGTAAATGTAGATAGAGAACAATTGGTGTTATTATGCTTTCAGTAGATCTTTGTGATCGGTTGGTCGATCCATTAGATGCTTTTGAACCGACGTTTATTGTCTGCCCCTTCCCTTTCTGCATCTATAATAACATTAATTGGTTCAGACCCTTTTTTCATTAATTGTTAAAGGTTTAGCATGAAAAAAATGGAAATAAATACCTCTTTTTCCACATGTTCTCTTAAAAGTTATGACAACCATGCAATGAATATCCCAATAGCCTTTTCGACTGCATGAATATCATCATCATCAAGTGGAATAGGTAGCTCTACCTTTGGCTCATGAGATGCAGTAATCATCACATTCAAATGATCTTTCAAAAGTTGTCTACTATGCATCTTGTCCTCTAGGATGTTGAACATCGTATCCCTCGCTACAAGGTGATAGGTGGGTGTTGAAAGATATAAATCACCGTCATTACCACCATATAGAAGACTAGTACAAGAAAAGTATCATTGTTTGTATGATTCACATTTCCGGGGAACAATTATTATAATATTTATTACCACGGGTAAGATAGTTCTTTGCGGGGAACAGCTTGCCTAAAAGGTGGTGGGGGGTGGGGAGGGATCCTCACGTGATGGTTGTTTCTGAGTTGTGACTTCTCCTTGATTCCCTCCCATAAAACTTTCTAGAAACTCTCCCTACCATTTAAAAATTTCCTCAAGATTTTCTAGTCTTTCGCTCACTTTTTTTTCATCTCTATCATCTGTTTTTATTTTTTCTCAAAATATACTTGGGGTGTCACCCTAAAACTCGCACCTCTGACACGACCGTATTGTTCTGGCTGCTTCAAAGCCATTGATAATAGGTCTACATCCGCCACATGATTAGATGATTGTTGAGAGTATCAGATATAGGAAAATAAAAAATTATTTTTTGTAATAGAAATTTAAGACAAATATTTTTATCATGTCATACATACACATATTTCCCACACTTTTTGTGTGCTTTCATCTACTAGCTTCTCTTCCTTATTCACATGTGCCTCCTTCCATAGTACATGACATGGGATATAAGTTTCATTGGTTTTAGACTCATAAATATATATATAAATATAGGAAGATAATTATGATGTTGATTCTTGTCACCTAACAATATTACTGTAAATTTAAAATACATATCATTTTCATTTCTAGTGAAGCGTACTCCAACCTTTCTTTATGATAGGGGTATACTGGTTTTGATGCACGTTCTTTATTTTTAGTACCGAGTTTCTGTTTCATAAATGAAATATTTACAATCAATGTGATGAATAAATGTATCCTTAAAAACGTATTATCATCCACAATGTACCAGAATCTTCTCATCTCCACGGTGGCCAATAAATGCATCCCATGTTTCTTGGGATATCAGGTGAGATTATACAAGGTGTGGGTGTGGGATAATTTTACCTTTGGAATCTTTTAGGTGACATTTTGTTAAAATAGTGCAAAAACATCGATGAATATTTCCTACAATCCTTAGTATATAATTCTTGTGTGAATCATCTACTATAAATGTACTCTGCCAGAGATTAAGAAGAGTAAGACACTATTTCATTATTTTATTTTCTATTAAATTAAATAAATAATATTATAATGTTACCGTAATTTCTTCCCAGATCACAACCTTCAACCCAGACACAACATGGTTCCATTAATCTATGTCAATCGGTATGCGTTTCTGAGTGAAAATTCCAATGTAACTACTAAACATACATTTTGGGGATTCACATGTTGGCCTTGTGCATTCCATCTGACATCAAATTTGATGCCTTTTATTTTCACATTAAGAGCTTTGTCTAACACCATCAAAATATGACACACCTATGTTTTCTGCAATGTCGGTCCTTTATCCCCGACCATTTAATCGATATCAATATAATCTATATGCTCATCTGATATTATAGTAATGACTTGTGCTGATGGTTGTTGGACCTCAACACAAGGGGCAACAACAGGTTCAAAAACATGGTGTTGCTTTGCACTGTGAGCAGCCGTAGTAGAAACAACAATTTGAGAGACTTATTCAGCCTCAAGGTTAAAAACACCAGAATATGCAAAAGTCATTATCTGCAAAAGTGGTTAAACAGTTAATTTATATTACAAAAATTCCGAAATGATAAGATAATAACATGAGATAACAAGATCTATATTACAAAAAAAATATAACATTTTAATTGAAATATCTTTCTTTTTTTTCAATGGCTAAAGGGATTTACCACCTATATCGATTATCCAAATCCTTTCATTGTGGTATACTCTAACATATAAAACATCATCTACATTGGGACCACTATGAAATTATAACACTTCGCCCCTAACTCAATGGATTAAGGAGGCGGTGAAGGTTTCTTGTCCTTAAGCAAAATCCCCAAGACACCAAAGGCTGGAAATAAATGCTGAAGGGAATCAAATACAAGTGGGGGATGATTTACCCTTTAATAAATAAGCCAATAAACCCACCATCAATTCACTAAAAGTCACTATATGATGCATGAAAATAAAAATTTCAAGCATGTATTCCCAAAAGAAAACCAAGTTGTTCCACAATTCAACCCAAAACCAATACAATCCAACACGATATCAGAGTACTATGTGGAAGACTAAACAAGAGACCCAAAATAATCTAAGACAGGCTCCACGCCTCCACACCAAGCTCCATACTCCAAGAACCACCACATCTCTCAAGAATCACCATGAACCACTAGCAATGAGATGTTTTACCTTTACCTAAATCATGAAATACAAAATCTGCAAAAGAACCAATGTGCAAAAGCAGGGGGTGAGTACTAATACTCAGTAGGTTTTCCCCAAATGACATACCTACTCACGCCACTAGAATAGAAAAGTTAGTCACATTTATATAAAACAATTTATATAAAAAAATTTTCCAAAACAGTTTATATAAAATAGTTTCTCAAAAAAATTTGTAAATAAACATAAACAAGTTTCCAAACTATTCATTACCAAAAGCATAAAACTAAAATTGAATCCAATTTTCTAGAAAGTTATTTTTCCAGAAAAATAACTAAACAAGATTTTGAACCATTTCACAACATCCCTTTTTGGCATACCCAAGCCTTCCAAAAACCCATGAAACCAACCATGCATGCAACATTATTAAAGTTCCATACTCATGAACAGTTTTTCATCGATCTACCAAGTCATCACAAGGTAATTATTTCCCATGTTCCATTAACCCTTTCGCACTGAGCACAATGTCATATTTCAACCAAGCCACGTGTTTGAGATTCCCAGGTTTCATTAAACATTTGGCACTGAGCACAAGGTCATATTTCAACTAATCCCTATATATTCAACATGAGCACACACAAAAATTACCAATGATCATTCCAAAAAAATCTATTCAATAAAACACATTTTATTGAAAAATAATTCCACCAAAACCATTTCAATTCCAATCCATCTCAATGTCAACCCATTTTAATAAAACCCCATTTTTATTGAAAAACAAAGCACAAAAAATTTCAAATAAACATTTAACTTCAATAAAACATTAACCTTTTATTGCAAACATCTAATCCCAAAAATGTGCCACAATTCTAGAAAATCCTCATTTTAAAATCTCTATTTTAAAATTAAGAACCAAAGAACTCATTCAAAATCCCCAATTTTTCCAGATGTCACAACCATTACCCTAGAAGATTTTCATCAAGTGTTCAAAAAAAAATTCATAATCAAATCAACACCACACATTCAATTTGAAAAAAGGCCAATAATTTCTAGTATGTGAAGTCAAGAAAAAATCCTCCTACCTTTAGGGTTCCGAAAAAAACCACAACGAATGAAGAACACACAAGAAAACCAGGTAGATTCTTCAAGAACCCACTTTAGATCACTTTTCCTAGAAAGACCAATACCAAATATCATCATATTTGGCATCCAAAAATTTATTTCTACCCATAATGGGAATAGATCTATGAAACTAAGAGGAGAGAAGAATTAGATCTATGAAACAGATCAACAAAAAAGATGAACAATCACATACCGCAAGAATTCGGCTTCGATTCACCAAGGTAAGACTTAGGATTTCATCAGGAATGATGGGAGAACCTTATTTGGACTAAGGAGGAGTAAAATCCCATGTTATGGACGCTTAGGAGGAAAAACGATCCATTTAGAAAAAAAATCGTGTGAGATCCACTTTTTTACAATGTCATTTATGTGCTCGCACAGTTATTTCGCACGGTTTAAAAAATCATGTGCTAACCATGTGTTAGATATTTCCTCAGAAGACCCTCGCACGACCTCCTCACATGGTCTCCCAAACCATGCTCTAGCTGTGCAGAATCCACTACTTCAAAGTGCAAACTATTCATGGTTTGGCCGCACTATTTAGAAAAACTGTGCGCCGCCTGTGTGACTTCCCCTTTTGCCTCAAAACATTATTCCAAGTTCTCCCGACTCTCTCATTCATAACCATAAACTTTTTTACCATTAAAATAATTAAGTGTTACATACCAAAAACTGGGGGTACTACATTTTCCCCACCATTGGTCTTCCCATCCTAAAAAAGTAGACAACCTTTGCCGGCCAAAAATAGTTATGATCACTGTTCTTTAATTTCCTTCTCACGTTCCAAAGAATCTTCATGAATCTGACCGTGTTTCCATAAAACCGTCACTAGGATGATGCTTTTCTTATGCAATAATTTCTCTTGTCTATCCATGATACACACTCTAATACATATTGTTGACTCATCTTGTTCTATCTTAACGTGATCCCATCTGATGACATGGTCAGGATCAGGGTGATACTTTTTCAATTGGGATACAAGGAACATATTATGCATGGAACTAAACTATGGTTGTAATACCAACTGATATGCCACATCTCCAACCCGTTCTAGTATCTCAAAAGGGCCAATGTATCTAGGAGATAACTTTCCATGCTTCCTAAAATGACGATATCCAATCCTTGGATAGATCCTCATGATGACAGGATCACACAAAACGAACAACAACTGTCTTCAATGGTGATCTGCATAAGATTTCTGATGACTCTACATTGTATCCATCATATTTATAGTCATCTGGACCTTCTCTATTGTTTCTTGGACAAGGATTGGCCCAACTAGTGAAGTTCCACCCATTTCCACCCAGCTTAGTGGAGAATGACGAGGACACCCATACAATTCTTCAAATGGAGCCATGCGTATCGAGGCATGATATATTATATTGTATTAGTACTCAACAAAGGGTATATGCTCCTCCCATGAGCCACCATAATCCATTACACAAGCCATCAACATGTCCTCCAACATTTGTATCATCTGCTCGGATTGCCCATCCATTTGAGGATGATATGCGCTGCTCATATTCCACTGATTTACAAGGGCATGCTGTAATGATTTACATAAACGAGATGTGAACCTCAGATCTCTATCTGAGACTATACACACTGGTACACCATGCCTCCTTACCACTTCTCGGATATATATTTTTGAAAGATCCTCCACCGTATGAATTTCATGAATAGGTATGAATTGAGCCAACTTGGTTAGACAATCCACTATTACACAAATGACATCATGTTTCCAGACCGTTCTTGGAAGACCCATAACAAAATCCATTACTATTTGATCCCATTTCAACATTAGGAAGGGAAAATATTGTAACATACTAGCTATTCTCTTATGCTCTTCTTTAACCTGCTGATAAGTTAGGAACTGCATGACGTACTTGGCCACCTTCCTTTTCATGCCGCTCCACAAAAACTATTCCTTCAACGCCTTATACATCTTCTATGTACCTGGATGTATAGACCATCTTGAATGGTGGTAAGATTAAAGGATTGGTTTCTGAAAAACCATAGGTACAACCATCTGATATCTAAAATAAAAAACTAAACCCACATCATGTTTCCATCCATCAATGGTCTCCCCACCATTGAGTTTTGAACATAAAAATAGATATTATGAATCAGATGTTTTGGCTTCTTCGATCATTTTTACTAAATCAGGAAGAAGCATAGAAGAAAATAATGTTGCAACATCACCTTGGTTCTAGCATTCCACATGCATGTCTGCTAATACTGACATCAAATTCAATTCATCTGAAGCTTCTTTCACCAGCTGATCATATGAATTTCATCTCAATGCATTCTCCACTAAATTTCATTTTCCCAGTGTGTACATCAAGTCAATGTCAAACATTTTTAGATACTCCATCTGCCTCATTTTCTCCAGATTCAAATCAAAATTTGAGAAAATTTGTTTCAAGCTTTTGTGATCCGTAAACACAATAAATTTCTCACCAAAGAGATAATGTATCCATGTTTACAAAGCATGCATGACTGCACCTAATTCCAAATCATGTGTTGGGTAATTCTTCTCATGCACCCTCAACTACCTTGAACCATAAGCAACCATGTGATCCTTTTTCATGAGAACACACCCTAACCCCGATCCTGAAGCATAAAAATACACCACATACCCATATCTTGATTCTATAAAGTTAAAGAGATGTGATGATGTAATCTACACATTCAATTCCAAAAAAGACTTTTGGAATTCTTCTTTCCATTAAAATGGAGAATTTTTCATTTTCAGAGTTTTCATTGGTGAAGCTAGTCGTGAGAAATCACACAAAAAGCATCAGTAGTAACCAGCTTGACCAAGAAAAATTTGTATCTCAAACACATTCTTCGGTGGTTTCCAAGAGATAACTACTTTTATCTCTTCAGGACGAATAGAAACCACTTTCTCAAAAATTACATGGCCAAGGAAACGTATTTCCTATATCCAAAAATCACACTTTGATAATTGGGCATACAAATGATGATCTCTCAATATTTGTAACAATGTTTCAAAGTTCACCTCATGATCAACCGTTGTCTTTGAATAGACCAAAATTTCATCCATAAACACCACAATAAAATAATCTAGATAATGATGAAATATCTAATTCATTAATTCCATGAAGACTACCGGTGCATTTTCTAGAGCGAAAGGCATGAATACATATTCATAGTGGTCATATCTACTTCTAAAAGATGACATTGGAATATCCTCTTTTAGAACTATCAATTGGTGATATCCTGATCACAATTCAATCTTGGAGAACCACTCAAATCCCCTTAATTGATTGAATAGATCATCAATGTGTGGAAGTGGATATCTATTTTTTATTGTAACATGTTTAATCTTACAATAATCAACACATAGAAAAAAGGTTCCATCTGACTTCTTCATGAACTAAAATGGTGCTTCCCATAGAGGCATACTTTTTCAAATGAAACCCTTTCTTTCCAGCTCCTCTAACTGCACTTTCAATTCTCATAAATTTGTTGGTGCCATCCTATAATATGGAAGGGAAATAGGACTGGTCCCCAGAATGAGATCAATTGTAAACTCCACTTCCCTTAGAGATGGTAACCCTGAGAAGTTCTTTGGAAAGGCATCTGGAAATTTATCCACAAAAGCTGGAAAACTATTTTCCATGATCTCTTAGATTGATGACAAAGTAAATGCTGCCAATTGGTAAGATATCATTCACACCATTGGTTCCAACAAGTTATTTATACCTTTATTTATAGTCCTCTCTCCTCTAAAGAGATGCTCGATACCATCCTCAATCATGAAACATACCGTTATCCTATAACATTCTATTTGAGTCTTGAATGTTGTGAACCAATCCATACCAAGAATTAAATCATAGACATCGATATCCAACATCGAGAAGTCCCATTTTAGATCATATCCATCAATAGTTATAACACATGCTCTACAAACAAAGGCTTAACATTCTCTTTCACTAAGAAGAGTTTTCAGTTTCAAAACAGAAGGAATCATTTCTATTTTTAAACATCGAAAGTCAACAACACGAGAATCAATTATGTAATGTGATGCACCAGTATCAAACAAAACTTTCAAAAAGCAATAATTCAAAAGAATCATACCTATTACTGTAGATGGTCCATCCTGATCATCAACAATCATCTTCTCAGCTCCATACAATTTATTATTCACTATACATTTCTCCTTGTTTCTCTGATGATGTTGCCCTGGTTGAGGAGTCATGGTATTTATAGAATCAACATGGCTATCTCTACTCTTCTGATAAGACTGATTCTGCTACCCTCATCCATTCGAAGCATACAATGCTTGCGAGAAATGGGAAGTTTCTCGAGCACCTGACCGTGGAGCACTGCTACAATAGTGCTGAAGATTTCCCATATTTTTACAATTATGACATGATCTAGGTTGTTCTAGACAATCCGTCTTTCTGTGGGAATGCGAACCAAATATAAAACAAACTTCTTTTAATTGGGGTCGTGGAGGAAGGGTTACTGATCCAACCATCTGGTTTTGATTTCCACTTGCACCATGGAAATAGGTGTCCATTTTCCTCTTGTTCCCAGTGGTTGAATTCCCACCATTTCCTACAGGTATCATCATTCCTCCTACTATCGGTCCTGAGATATCATGTTCAGCAACAGTCTCTCTATTCACCATCTTTGTATAATGCGTAATACAGAGCACCACAATATTCGATCAAATCTCCCTCCTTAGCACCAATTCAAAGATGTGTCCCTTCAAAGATGAACTTGCTACAACTTATGGTGAAAAAACAGACTAAATTAATAAACATACCCTCATACACTGTGATAGAGAGGCTCTCTTGTATCGGGCCGAAGACGTTCATCATTTTCTGGATTTTGATCCTCTCAGGATAGAATTTTTTGTTGAACAATTCTTCAAAATCCACCCATGCAAGTACATAATCCAATTTAGCCTAAACCACTGAATTCCACAACTAAATTGGAAGATCCATGAGAATATACATCGCCAAACTGACTTGAGTGCTGATGGTGTGCTGATGAAATAGAATATATGATTCATCCTACTTAGACACACCTCAACCTTCTTGTGTTTAACATCACCCCGAATGTTCGGTGGATTCTTATTCATGAATTGGATTGTATGATCCACATTCCTTGGTTTATTCCTCTGGTTCCATATATCCAAAACAAGAAAATCCTAGACAATACTCTGAACCATCTCTTGGTTCACCCATAGTTCAGGTGCAACCACATTCTCTGCAGCTTCTTCGGGTTGGTTTCGATGACGCCTACTCGGTGCCATTTTCTAAACTAACAACAAACTCCATAAATCTCTATCTCTAGAAATTGATGGCTTATCATTTCAAATTATATCACATAAAATATCATAATTTTTTTTTCAGAACCTCTTTTTTCCATGTTCAAACATTTTTGAAAACATTCAACATGCTTTTTGAAAATCAACCCATTTTCAAAATAAACCAAATATCCTATATTCAAAATCTTTCACTTGAAAACAATTTTTTTTATTTTTTTCAAAAATTCACACCTTTCACAAAATCATAAATCATTCCTCACAATGAGATATGAAATCCTAGTGGGAATTCATGCCTCTACAATTCATTTAATGATCATCTCGTTGGCGAAACCCATGACAATTAGATTTCCAACATTCAAGAAGGGTATCCAAAACACTTATGTACCCAACACCCTGGTAACTTGAAGTTCATCATAAATGGGTTAGCTACATCATTTTATGCTATACATTTCAATTTCCAACAATCCTACTCTTTTATAATATTCCAACTTAAGGAATATACGAAAAGAAATTCTAACTCCATGACCAAGAACACTAATGACAATTTTTACCACCAAGGAAGGACCAAACTGATACCATATGTAACACCCCGCCCCTACCTCATTGGCTTGAGGAGGCAGTGTGCGTTACATGGAATTAAGAAACACCCCCAAGATGCCAAAGGCTAGAAATAAATGATGAAGGGTTTCAAATACAAGAGGGGGCCTATTTACCCTTTAAAAAAATCCCACAAACCCACTAACCATTCACTAAAATCCACTATATGATGCGTGTCAATAAAACATTCAAGCATGTTTTCCCAAAAGACAACTGAGTTGTTCCACAATACAACCCAAAATGTAGTGACCCAAAGATTGATGTACATGGACATTACATTACTTTTTCAGAATACTTAATACATAACAAAAACAGACACAGATGGACCGTAATAGATTAGTGTATTTGGAGACTTGGAACGTAATCTTCTAATCGTGGTGAAAGATATTCAACATCTCACATAAAGATCATCCCCTTTTTTCTTACATAAAACCTTTCTTTATAACCTAGGGAAAAGAAAACATAAAAAGGGTGATCTCAAATGCTCATTAAGGGTAATCATGGATAAAATAAAACATACCATATACATTTTAACTTAAAAACAGGAACATAATGTTTAAACAACAAAATCTTGAGCAATGACATAAAACATGGAAGTACGTAAGGCATAGATCATAAAGAAACATCAGGAATGATAAAATAGCATGGGAATAAAACATTTAATTGTGGCAACCATTAAGCACATGATATGATTTCCATATTATCCAAGGCATTTCTTCCAAGACCATCTTAGTGGACAAAGTCCCTTTCTGAATCGAGTTCACTCCTCGTTCCAGTCCTGTATTACTGAACCGGTTTAACTTTCCGTTCCAGCCATGACTATCCCATGAGATATAAATGTTTACCCAATGCATTAAAGGGAGATATAGGCCCCACCCATCTCATAATGAATTTATTCTTACTTGTGCCACAAAATAAACATACATATTTCATAATAACCCAATGAATAAAATGGGTTTCATAAATATCATCCCATCATCACATAATCCATATAAAAGAAATGGATATCATTACATAATAAGAAAAGTTAATCCATGTATATAATAGATACATTATACTTGAAACATACCCATATGAAATAATTTCATCTTAGATGAAAAATGGTTTTGATAAAACACTTGAAATGAATTCTTGAGGAAAATATCCTTTTTTCTTCAAAAACATTTTCTTTTAACAAAATGTCATGAAATTTTAAAAGAAAAGGATTTTGTTTTAAATAGACATGAAATATTTTGTAGGAATCATCATGAAAATAAGGCTTTATAAAACCGTAAAAATCCTTTCATTCTGTATATGTTAAAAAACATTCTTCTCGTACTTTTTTCGGAAAAGTCAAAAAGTACCTTGTAGGGTAAATAAAAGAAAGATTCCTTCCATACCATGGGGTAAAAGTAAAAATGGGTAAAAAGGAATTTAAAAATACATGAAAACACATTTATAAAATATGGGCATGGACGATTTCAATAACCCCAGTAAATACTTACAAATAAGTAATCTCGGATAAAAATGAGATTTGCAAAATTATCCCTTACCTTAGGTCCGATATGCTTCATATGGTTCCGAAACTCTTTTATAATGATTTAAATAATGACATTGACTTATTAAATAATCATATTCATTGTTATGATATCATATATGTTTCACTTATGAATTTATATTACCCGTTCTTTTGTAAATTCCATGTTAAAGTAGCGTTTTGTGTAAAATCCTTTCATTTATCGTATGGGTTTTGACTTGTCGTTTCATGATATTATTAATTATATCCTGATTTACATAATTACATAATTTGAAACATGATTTATATATAATATATATATTCATCATATACGTATATATTATAGATCGATAAAAGGAATGAAATACACCATTCATGGGGACGGTAGACCGTACGTACGCATGAACGCTATTTTCGTTTCCTTATTGAATTGAATGAAACTAAATAGATGAAATACATATATATATATAAATAAATACAGTAGAATTATTAATTCATATATTTCATTATTATTCATTATATAAACTTTATGATCATTCATGTATGGTCAATCATGGAGAATGAATCTCATCGCGTCGTGGAGACTATAGTCCGTATGTACGCACGAGTGATGATATCGTTCCCATAATTATAGAGATGGAGTGGATGGTATAATATATCATAATAAGTATGATGTTATAATGACCATATATATTTATTATTTACACCATTATACCCATCCATTTAAGGTGTTGGTGGAAAAACAGATTACACCACGGCGTGGATACGGTGTTCCGTACTTACGCACACACGGTGATTTTGTTTTCCGTAGGATGGATAGAAGGTAAAATAGGGGTGTTTAATATTCATAATAACATATCTGTATATTAGGTATACTTATGTTATTACTTCATGATGAAACAACTAAAGAAGATGAAGTTGAAGAAGAAAGAAAATTGAAAGAATCGATAACGGATATTACCTCTTCTTTGACACGCCTCTTTGAATACTCCTCTTAGGGTACTAAAATTGGTCTTTGAAGAAGACCAGGACCACTAGGATGTTTCTAGGGAAGTTGAGAAGTTAAATGGGCAAGTTTTGGCCGAGCTTAAAGTCTCAAATTGGTGTGAGGAAGAGAGGGAGGATGTGACATTTTATGAGGGAAGAGAGGGGCACCTTTGGAAATCATAAAAATATTAATTTATAATAAATCTAACCCCACTTAAAAACCTCCCAAAATGTCTCATATTATAATATTAGATGATATAAGGTTGTAATCTCATCAAAAAATAAAATTTAGTCATGTTAGGAATTTATTTTAAACATTATCAACTTGATTTATCCTTATTTAATCAATTTAATTTTATTTGTGGTAATAAAATTATAAATTTTAAATTATAAAAAATAATTACGTATTTGTTTTTAATTGTTCATAATTGGATACTTTATAACATTTTTTACCATATAAATTTAAATTTATAATTTCTAAATATTTTTGTGATTTTTAAACAATTTTATAATATTTTATTTTTATAAAATAACAATAGTGTCAAATTTGACACTATTCATTTATTTGAATTTAAATAAAATATATACAGATGATATGTTAGAAATAAAAGAATTAATAGATTCATAAAATGTCATATGTGTCTATAAATTTAGTTGAGAACATTAAATAGTTCATATGATATATTTTTTTTATTATTTTTAAAACCATTTATTTGGTTTATCTCTAAATAAAATAATTACTACATCATTTTTGTATAATTATTTAATATACTTATTTGTTGCATACAAATTAAAAAAAATCCTATTATGAAGATAAATCTATTACCTTTATCAATAATACTTTTACTTGAATTTATCTTCTTAAAATCACAATATTGAAATTGTTATATTTATTATATTATGAAGGTGACAACTTTGGCATCATTTAAAATAAAATAATATAAGTGTCATAATCAATTTAATAAGGCTCCAAATGGTCAAATATTAGACCATTGGATTATTATGGTTTACATTTACATGACCAATAAGGTTTGGTAAGGGTTTTGTGCCTTTAATGGTCACTATTAGTTTAACAAAAACTATATTCTTGATTTTTCACTAGATAAACAATTTCTGCATCACTATTGTGTCAAAATTAAGGATAATTATTTAATCCCTAAAATTTATAAATAAATTATTATGATTTAGATAATTTCATTAGATTTTTGGAGACAATTCATGTTCGATGTTTCATGAAGTTTATCACTAAATTAAAATTAATATACTTATAAGATTTAAGAGAGTGACATGTTGTCACTTTCTTTGGTTTTAATAATAATTAAGTTATTTTCCACGAAAAAAGTCCACTAAATGATTCTAATCCGACCCTTAGGTGATATGGATCGACTTTTAGTCATCCAATAGGATTTTGGAAGGTGTTTGGGTAATTTTATAATCTTATATTTACCCATAATTACCCGATTTACATTTAACTATGGCAAATAAAATTTACCGTAGTTACTATTCATAATGCCCAAAAATAAAAAGTAGTCCATTAATATAATTTGGACCCACTGATTCCAAATATGGAATCCATTTTCCCAAATTCAGTACACAGAAGTTGTAGAAATTAAATTAAAATTAATCCTGTTGTCGAAAGAGAATGGGTTTTAGTTTAAAACATTACAAAAGATTGAATTGATTTAACCTACGAATTCAAGGTAAAATCAATGCTAATGACATACATTATATTAAATGGTAAAAAAATATTATATTTATACTATAATACTATTCAACATTATAGTTTAACCACATATATTATTACGATGAAAAAATTTGTTTTTAGTTAAAATATACCGTGTTTTTACTATTCATTAAAATATGAAAGTTATCAGAATAACATGAAAATTTTATCCAAGGTAAAATTTTATATCCTTATTCCAATGAATAATTTTATTTTGTAAAATTTAACTTATAAACATGTCAAAACCTAGATTTAAAGTGTGTGTGCCATCAAAAGGCTGTAAAACTTCATTTTTTAAAAAATACTTATTTTACCCGAAAATTTTATTTTGTTCACATAAAATGTTTTAGAAAATTTATAAGATGAATAATAATGTTATAAAATTCAAAATTTAGTAATTGCTATTCATAACGGCTAGTTTATAATAATATTATAACCAAATATCGTTGTTTAGTGAAACCCGATATTACGTACTACACACGCTACCGAGGAAGGTCGCAATTACGTGTAATGAAAGCCAAGTTAGGGTTGCATGTTGTGAAATACTCCTTTGTTGTTTTGTATAAAAAAATCCAACCATATTTCATTTATACATTGAATATATATATATATACACTCAATGCTGTGTAGAATGACTATTATCAAACAAACATGAAATTGTGTATAACACGATCCAAGAATTGTGTTGCGTATACTGCAAGCTAATACGGTATTGCATATAGCACAAGATAATCATGTTGTATCATAAAAAACATGACATAAAATAAATTAAAAATAATACTTATCATAAAATCTCTGGGAGTTACATTCTACCCCCCTTAAAAGGAATTTCTCCCTCGAAATTCATCGGGGTTATACATGGTTTACTATTCGAAAGTTTCTTTAATAGAATCCCACATCGTAAAAAGGAATACAAAAACATATCTTTAAAAACTAAAGTATGAAACGTAACGATTACCCAAATTAACTAATCATTGGGTTTCCACGTAGGAGAACATAGGTGAATATATGGATATGGAAGAGAAATCTAACCATCATGTTCTGAAGGAGAGTGGTAGAGAACATGGCTATGAAATAGCCAAAAATCACAAAGCCATAGATTTGCGATGATCTAAGGTACAATCTGATTCATCAGATATAAGAGCCATAGGACAACATTTTTGGTTTTCAATATCATTTCCCTAAAGTTGAAAATTTTTAATTAGAATAAATACTTGCTTGATTTTGGTACAATCTAACTATTGTTCGTGCTTTGAACAATTTACACTTCATATATTAAATAAATGAAGTTGAATTTGTTATTCGTGAAGTGTTAACAGATCATGTGATAGAATGATGGGTCATTCCATCTGTTTCAAACAAAAGGATAGAAAAAGTTATCTAATATACATAAGTTCATCAATGGTGTGGTTAATCATATACGATTCCAAAAATGAACTTATAATTCATATATTATACCGCTTAATAAAATAAAACTAGTTTCTACTAACTAGGGACTTCCTGTAGGACATTGGTATGCGATAAAGTCCAGTCACACTTCGGTTGTGGGTTCGATTCTCACAGCCTTTTCCGACGCGATGGGTTGTCACCCGTCCTGTAGGTTGTCCTTTTTCTAAAATTACATTAATATAACAACCCATCAATAATATTGAAAAAAGTGTTATCCTTAAACAATACTAATTTTTGTCCAACATAAACCATTCCAATCTATAGGCTTATCTAAAATACATCGGTCCAAGCTCATAGTATAATGAAAATGATTACTTGAAATGTAACCTAACAATCATGTGAACGCCATCATTTATCAACCATATATCATAAGATATATATTTTTGGTCAAATTACAAACATGTGAATACCTTAATCATGTATTCTCTTGAAGAATGAATACCCATTGAACCTTAGTGAAAACATGAATGTAGTTAAAAGTTAACACTTTCCACATTAAAAAATCCTCAAAATTCTATATACTAAAACCATGATATCACTTAGTCCTTATATCAATCATGAGCTCGTGAATACAATAAAACATCTCATTATATTGTTATCCCTTCATTATGTACATATCAACTGCTTTCCAAAATATTTGAATCACTTTTCATGGCTATCAGTACCATAAAATTATTGAAAACCACAATAGACTAATACAAAAATATTCTAATAAACCATAAAAGTACCTCAACAAAATTATTCTTGAATACCAATACATAAAAACATTAATCCATTCTTTTCAATAATTGTCCTGGAATAATTCCTTCCTTGATTTAGAAGTAACTTTTTATGTCAGGGCATTGAGTTGGGTAATTCCCATGTTCTCCACAAATAAGACATTGAACTCCATTACAGTCTGTCACTCTATGACTCTTTTCTCCACACAGATAACATCTATCCCTCCATTTGATGTATTCCTCAAAGTTCTTTTTCCCTTCATTAGAAATCTCAATTTTCCCTTCTCTATGCTCCTCACTATGCGAACATGCATAAAATTACATCTTCCTCTTATTTGATAACATAGTAATGCCTCTAAATTTCACCTTGTTAATCATATATCACGATGACTTATTCGGCATAATCACAATATCTTTCTCTCTAGGAATTACTCAATTTCGTTGCTCATAGTCACCAATTTATCCATTGGATTAAATGTTACCCGAATTCCTTTTGGTTCCCTCCATTGACTAAAACATAAAAAAAAATTAAGAGGGAAAAATCATGCTAGGGAAAACAGCATAGTAAAGGGGGAGTACCCTCCATATCTAACATCTTAGGTTAAATTCTAAGATCGTTACTATAGTTCTTGGACTATATCCTATACGTATACTTATCCTTAGGAACATCCCTAGACATACCTTAGAAATATCTCTAGGGATCTCACTAACGTTTTCGCATCATAGTTTCCAAAGGTTGACTAAACCGTTCCTCTGATACCAACTGTAACGACCCAAAGATTGATGTATATGGACATTACATTACATTTGTAGAATACTTAATACATAACAAAAACAGACACACAAGGACCGTAATAGTTTACTGTCTCTGGAAACTTGGAACTTAATCTTCTAATTGTGGTGAATGATCTTCAACATCTCCCATAAAGATCTTCCCCTTTGTTTCTTACCTAAAACCTTTATTTATATCATGGGGAAAGGAAAACATAAAAAGGGTGAGCTCAAATGCTTAGTTAGGGTAATCATGGATAAAATAAAACATACCATATACATTTGATCTTAAAAACATGAACATAATGTTTAAACATCAAAAGCCTGAGCAATGACATAAAACATGGAAGTACGTAAAACATAGATCATAAAGAAAAATTAAGATTGATAAAATAGAATGGGAATAAAACATGTAATTATGGAAACCATTAGAAACATGATATGATTTCCATATTATCCAAGGAATTGCTACCAAGACTATCTTAGTGGACAAGGTACCTTTCTGAATTGAGTTCACTCCTCGTTCCAGTCCTGTATTACTGAACCGGTTTAACTTTTCATTCTAGCCATGTCTATCTCATGAGATATAAATATCTACCCAATTCATTGGAGGGTGATATAGGTCCCACCCATCACATAATGAAATCATTCTTACTTGTGCCACAAAATAAACATCAATCATTCATTATTACCCAACGAATAAAAGGGTTTTCATAAATATCATCCCATCATCACATAATCCATATAAAAGAAATGGATATCATTTCATAATGAGAAAATTGAATCAATGTAAATCATAGAGACATTATACTTGAAACATACCCATATTAAATAATGTTATCTTAGATGAAAAATGGTTTTGATAAAACACTTGAAATGAATTCTTGAGGAAAATATCCTTTTTCTTCAAAATCATTTTTTTTCAAAAAATGTAATAAAATTTTAAAAGAAAAGGATTTTTTTGTAAATATTCATGAAATATTTTGGAGGAAGCTTCATGAAAATAAGGCTTTATAAAACCGTAAAAATCCTTTCATTCCATATACGTTAAAAAAACATTCTTCTCGTACTTTTGTCAGAAAAGTCAAAAAATACCTTGTAGGGTAAATAATAGAATGATTCCTTCCATACCATGGGGTAAAAGTCAAAATGGGTAAAAAGGACTTTAAAAATACATGAAAACTCTTTTATAAAACATGGACATGGACGATTGCAATAACCCCAGTAAATACTTACAAAAAAGCAATCTCGGATAAAAATGAGATTTGAAAAATTATCCCTTACCTTAGGTCTAATATGCTTTGTATGGTTCTGAACATCCCGTATAATGATTTAAATAATGTCATTGACTTATTACATAATCATATTCATTGTTATGATATCATATATGTTTCACTTATGACTTTATATTTCCCATTCTTTTGTAAACTCTATGTTAAAGTACCGTTTTCGGTAAAATCATTTCATTTATCGTATGTGTTTCGACTTGTCTTTTCATGATATTATTACTTATATCCTGATTTACATAATTCCAGAATGTAAAACATGATTTATATATGATATATATATTCATCATATACATATATATTATAGATCTATAAAAGGAATGAAATACACTGTTCATGGAGACGGTAGACCGTACGTACGCATGAACGTTGTTTTCGTTTCCTTATTGAATTGAATGAATCTAAATAGATAACATACATACATATATATATATATATACATACATCCAGTAGCATTATTATTTCAAATATTTCATTATTATTCATTATATAAACTTTATGATCATTCATTTATGGTTAATCATGGAGAATGAATCTCATTGCGTCGTGGAGACTATAGTCCGTACGTACGCACGAGCGATGATTTCGTTCCCATAATTATAGATTTGGAGTGGATGGTATAATATATCAGAATCAGTATGATTATATAATAACCATATATAGCTAATCTTTACAACATTATACCCATCCATGTAAGGTGTTGGTGGAAAAACAGATGACACCATGGCGTGGAGGCGGTATTCTGTACGTACGCACGTGCGGTGATTTTGTTTTCCGTAGGACGGATATAAGGTGAAATAGGGATTTTTAATATTTATAATAACATATCAGTATGTTATGGATACTTATGTTATTACTTCATAATGAAACAACTAAATAAGAAGATATTGAAGAAGAAAGAAAATTGAAAGAATCGGTAACAGATATTACCTCTTCATTGACACACCACTTTGAATACTCCTCTTTGGTTACTAAAATGTTTCTTTGAAGAATACCAGGACATATAGGATGTTTCTAGGGAAGTTTAGAAGGGAAATGGGTAGGGTTTGGCCGAGATTAAATGCTCAAATTGGTGTGAGGAAGAGAGGGAGGAGGTTCCCTTTTATAAGGGAAGAGAGGGGCACCTTTTGAAATCTTAAAAATATTAATTTATAATAAATCTAATCCCACGTAAAAACATCCAAAACTGACCCATATTCAAATATTAGATGATATAGGTTTGTAATCTCATCAACCAATAAAATTTAGACATGTTAGGAATTTATTGTAAACATTATCAACTTGATTTATCCTTATTTAATCAATTTAATTTTATTTGTGGTAATAACATTATAAATCTTAAATTATAACAAATAATTACTTATTTGTTGTTAATTTTCCATAATTGGATAATTCATAACCTTTTATACCATATAAATTTAAATTTATAATTTGTAAATATTTTTGTGTTTTTTAAACAAATTTATAATATTTTATTTTTATAAAATAACAAAAGTGTCAATTTTGACACTATTCATTTATTTGAATTTAAATAAAATATATACATAATATATGTTCGAAATAAAATCTTAAATAGATTCATAAAAGGTCATATGTATTTATAAAATTATTGGATCACATTAAATAGTTCATATAATATTTATTTTATTATTTTTAAAACCATTTATTGGGTTTATCTCTTAATAAAATAATTACTACATAATTTTTGTATAATTATTTAATATACTTATTTGTTGCATAATAATTAAAAATAAAATCCTATGATAAATATAAACCTATTACCTTTAACAATAACACTTTTACTTGAATTTATCATCTAAAAATCACAATATTGAAATTTGAATATTTATTAAATTATGAAGGTGACAACTTTGGCATCATTTAAAATAAAATAATATAAGTGTCAAAATCACTTTAATAAGGCTCAAAATGGTCAAATATTATACCATTGGATGATTATGGTTTACATTTACATGGCCAATAAGTTTTGGTCTGGGTTTTGTGCGTTTTATGGTCACTATTAGTTTAATAAAAACTATATTCTTGATTTTTCACTAGATAATCAATTTATGCATCACTATTGTGTCAAAATTAATGATCATTATATAATCCTTAAAAATTATAAATAAATTAATATGAAGTAGATAATTTCATTATCTTTCGGAAGACTATTCATGTTCAAAGTTTCATGATGTTTATCACTAAATTAAAATTAATATACTTATAAGATTTAAGAGAGTGACATGTTGTCACTTTCTTTGGTTTTAATAATAATTAAGTTATTTTCAGGGAAAAAAGTCCATTAAATGATTCTAATCCGACCCTTAGGTGATATGGGTTGACTTTTAGTCATCCAATAGTATTTTGGCAGGTGTTAGGGTAATTTTATAACATATTAAGGAGATTTTTGGGCTATTGATCTAGGATTGAAAGGTGAATTGGGTTCTTGAATGATTAGATGAGTGAATTTTGGAAGACCCTTAGAACTATTTCACTACTGGTTCACCTATAAGGGGTGGGCCATGTTATGGTGGTCCCCTAAATAGATGTTGAAACAAATAGGATTGAAGATGTGAAGTGATACCTAAGCATGGTGCCTAGGATAGGTACTGGTAAGAAGGCATGGAATAATACCAATTTTCAGGGTCATGGTGTATTTAATGTGGAAAGGGAGAACCTCGCTGTGGATGTACTTAGAATGGTTCCTTTTCTATTATAATCATATATGGTGAACACCACATCATGGAGATTCTTGAGGTTAAAAGGAGAGATTACATTTTTTAAAATCAATGGTGAACCTCCCTATGGTACTTCCCTGGTCGCTATAGTGGTTGGGCCCAATGAAGGGGCACCACACCATGGTCTATGTAGACCATGTCATGTTGAAGCCTGAATAATATCCTGATTCATTTTTTAGTAGGGTATTTTGGTAATTTTTAAGGATTCTTTTTATATCCCCTCATGCCCCTCTGGAAATGGATATCTCAAACTAGAGGGGAAATCCCTCTTTGTCTCTCCACGACTATCTCTGTCCCTTCCTTTTTATTTGGTTGGTTCAAAGATTAATGATCACATCAATTCCTGGAATGAATATTCCATTTCACTTCGTTTCACTTCTAAATTGTTATTTATTATTTTTCGTTATCTAATTTTGGTACGAATGATGATTTTATTGGAGTATGGTGAAATTATCTTGTTTAATTTGGCTTTTTATCGATGCAACATTAGGATTTCCCAAATGGATTATTGAATGTCATTGTGTTCTATTTAGTTGGATGTACATCGTGATATGAATTTATTGAAGATTTTTTTAAATTAAATTAATTGGGAAATTTTATTGGGGTTGAATGTCATGTATTCTGCCCATGATGGTATGAGGAGGATGTCATGAACCATCTGTGAGTGGTTGGTCATCATACATCGCAATTATGTTGCTTAGTTAATCATTACAAAATTATACCTATGTGATTTCAATTTATGTTAACTATAAATTTTTATAAATGAATAGAAAAATTAATTGTAAATAATATATTATTAATTATTTGATTTTATGGACGAGATAAGAGATTATTTGCTGACATAATCCTAGACAATATTGAGCAAGGACAACTGAGAAATATTAAGTGATGGTTAAATATATTTTTAAGGTAGGTATTCCATAATAATTAACCTATGGTATTATGAATTTTATTTACACATAGTGTGATATGTGATCTCAAAACCTAGGGATATTTACTTATTTAAAATAAATATGTTTTTTAATTAAAATTTAATTCCTATGAACATGTTGGGAATGCTGACACGAGATCGAACATACACTTAAAAACCAAATTGGTTCCTCGATCACTAATGGATGATTCCTTGATTATAAATATGTGCCTTCAAATTTATAGTCCTGGAGTGCTGTAAATTAAATAAAGAAAAATTAATGGCATGTAGATTCCCAAGTGATATGTTCCCTTAACGACTCCTTAGAGATATGATAGTTGGACTAAGAGTGATTGGCCTAAGTAGTCCATAACAAAACTGTGGGATTCCTTAGAGTTGTTGGGATAACTGAGATGAGTATGAGGTGAGGGATCCTATCAATTTGAGATGTAAGTACCTATGAGGGTATTCCAGTGGTATATTGAGGTTATGATGGGTGAGTATACTGAATTGGGATGAATAAGGTATTGAGAGAAGCATTAATCCTTCTATCTAGAGAGCATCCACATGAATTTTCCTTTAAGTCGGATAAGGTTGGGTTATGGTTATGATGAATTCAAGGATAATGTCATACTCTATGGGATAGGTGATGACCTAATACAAGTTAATTAAATAAAGTAACCCATGTCGGGTGTCCATATATAATGTGACATAGGGGACCCCAGAGGGTTCTCTGATGATATAATGATCCTTAAGAAGATGTGTATAGGAATTGGTAGTGATGGTTGAAGGTATCACATTATAACCCTAATTATCCTTGAGATGAGATATCCTAGCAGGGTATTTGTGATAAAATTTATATATAAATTCATGTTTGTAATTCCAAGGATTCTGAGAATATGACTTATAACCCTATTTATACATATTCCCTTAGATGTGCTCATTGGATTCATATTTGATTTATATTTGATATAGAATACCTTAGGAAATCCCCTTGGACTTGAATTATGAATATATATGATGCCTAAGATGTTTGAAATTTAACTTTTATGTTTATATGAATTTACTAAAATCACCCCCTATGAATCAGTTGAATGAATACTTCTACAAGATTTTAGAGGGTTATCCCTTAGTAATCAAATGTATGCCTGATTCTGCTTCTGGATTGACAAGGTTTATCCCCCCATGAATCAATTTTTTTTAATATGATCTAGGTTACCTATGTTTATACCCTATGAATCAATGCTTTCACCAATTTATATTATATGGTTTTTGGTCATGGTATAAGTTTTAATGGTTTTACGATACGTTTGAAGACACTCCAACACTAGCCAAAGTATTTATAATTGATATCGAGTATCATGTTAGACCCCATGTATTGATGATGATGATTTATTTGTGATTCCTTACTTTATTTATTTATTAATATGATTATGTCACATGAAAATTTACTATATTTATAGTTAATTTTTGGGATTTCATTGGTGGTTTCCTATTAAGTTATACTCATACCTTACCCAGGTGGACATGACACCTCAGTACTCTAGTAGATCTTCATTGATCAGAAGTTCTATTTTGGAAGATCCATGATATTTGATTTTTCACCAGGATATATTTGATAGAGTTAGGATATGGATGAGGTATAGATCTAGGATAATAATTGAGCCTTATAATTTTATATTATTTATTTTTGTTATATTTGATCATCATAGTGGGATATTATCTTTTGTTTACAAGCATGATCATGAGTTTTTATGAATTCATGATAACATATTTTTAGTTATTATAGCAAGTTATGTTTATTTACATGTGTTTACTATTATTTATTATCATGTATATTAATTAGTTATTTTTATAGTCTTTTAACTCTAATACGTTGGAATAGTCTCCCCAAAATATAATTCTACTGGCTCCCACTTCTGTCATGAAGCCTCTATTATATGTGGAGTACCAGATCTAATGTGGAAATTGATACTCTAGGCACCAATCGAGTAGTCCAGGGTGGAAGAACATCACAACGTGGTATTATATATTTTTATATTCTCTTAATTTTTTAGGATATGGTAGGTAGATAGTCTAGGAATGGGTTTATTAACACCCATAATTATGTGATATGTAGTTTTCCATGGAATATTTCAGAAGTGTGAAGACTATGAAAAAATACTGATACACTTTGCATGAAGTATGTAGAGGTCGAATTCAGGATGGAAATTGGAAATGCATGAGTACATTGTAGTAAAGGATTATTATTTATTTTATTCATTATACTTAGATTATTTCTTTTATGTACTCATGGGTTCCCCTTAGACAAATAAAATTCCATCTAGTCTAACCTTCCAGTTAGGTCAACCAAGAAGCGGTTTCAGGAGTCTCCTCAACAGCGTTGTAGGATATAAGTAGTCAACTAGTCCAATAACAAGAGTGTGGGTTATAATATCATCAGATACACACATATTAAGTGTAGTGTAGGTGTGCCTAGGTAGGTCATTCAATGGCATTTCATGATCAATGATGGTTGGTGCAAGTGTAGTAGGTACCGAACCCACTACCGGATCAAGTGGCATATGGAATTTTTAGGCTTATTAAGCATAGTCAAAATGGATGGGAGATCAATGTGGTAAACTTTTTGAGCACATCACTATTAATAATACCTACAAAAATATGGAAAAACGACACTATTTGATTAGGGTTCGCAACACCATCCAATCACTTCAAGTGATTGTCTTCAACCTCATCCCACATGCCCCACCCAAGACACCCCTATATAGATGATACTGAGACACCCGACATCACCCTACCACTCAATGATCATCATACCATCCTTATCTGGAGATCAAGATAATATTATGGATATTCGCTCGAAATCCTAGGTTCAGGCATTAAACTCCATTTCTCATACATACCTCCTTTTAAAGAATCTAGAGTACTCACATGGAGTTGATCCTACAACCACATGAAATCCATCATTAGAGTTTCTGAATCTTATATAATAGTCAATTCTAGTTAGGAGAGGTAATTTTTAAATCACTATAGCTTTTCATGAAGTAGAACGTAACTACCATCACAGGATCCCACCATCCATGGATTATGAAAAGTTCCACCACCTCAATGGTGAACATTCAAAGGCATGATCGCATGAACCCAATCATGTAAATACCTTAAATTTGATCGTGCATAACCTATTGAATATCAATAATTCTATCACAAGAATCAATATTGAAATCATGTGACTTTTTTCTTATGAAGCCTCTATTTCCTCCATCCAGTGTAGAAAACACACCCACCATAGAATGCAGTATCAACCGTATACAATACTCAGCCTATATAAAACCCTACCTCTACCATAAAAAATGATGTGAGGGCAGAAAATTACTGAAAAACAAAGAAGTGAAACAATGGGAAAGAAGATAGATGCCACCTTTAGAGACCATCTCCAAGTAATTATGAGTTTCCTATTGTGAGAACCAACCATGGGATACTACCTCGAAACCCCATCTGGTGACCATATCTAGACTCTGTGATTACATGATATAATAATATCATGTGAATCCCATATGAAATGGTATCCCCACTCGGCTATTAAACCCCTATGAATCTTGAAATACCTACCATCGAGTCATGTGATCACATGAGTAATATATCCTCAAGCAACATGGTTGTGAACGCCCTTGGACATATGGGGAACCATACTAGTTTCCAGGGACAAACACTAATTGTAGATGAAAATTCCTCTATATAGTTTATAATAAGGTACCATGAAAACCATTATATCTTGTGATGCCTCAAACCTTCATATCTTACTACACCTACATACGACCATAGAAGTGACCACCTCGATATGAAAAAACAACATGGGTACCTAGACATGTGAAGGAATAACAAAAAATGAACACTCTATGCTTGAAAATGGGTCAATAGTCATCAAATAAGAACCTTTTTTCAAGAAAAAACATGAATATATTGGCCCCTACACATGATTATAAAAACCTTTATTAGACCCCCTTTGAGTTCATGAAAACCACATGAGTCATAGAGATTCATGTGACTTCATCTTGTGATAGCCCCTTGGAATACATATAAACTCATGGTAGGCCCTCTCTTTATCATGTAATCCCCAAGATATTTGACTGTGGAATGAACCCATTAGCCATTAAATCTTCTTATATAGAAATAATATCCTTGTAGTCTTGAGTCATGATACCTTAGGTCATGAGAATTCAATACTTGGATAGGTTTGAGATAATAAACAAGTTCACGAGTCCCTTCCAGGTGATTAAATTATGGTTATAAGGTTATAAGATTATTCACTAGTTTCACAATGTCCTTGGTAAGCCATGGACATGTCTCTTTGATCAAAACACATAACATTGAAAAATTCATTTTGATCATAGGACAAACCATTGGAAAAAAAATTAATTTGGTCTTGTGACTGGCCTTAGAAAATTCAGGTTGATCATGTGACATCTTATTGACATGTCAGCATTTCCATGCAAGAATCCCTTAACACGTGAGAATTATTATGTGACAACCTAAGGACAAGTCAGTTTGATCATACAATAACATATAGAAAATCTAGATGATCATGTGGCAGATCTTATATATGACCACTTTGATCATGCAAAGACATCCTAGAAAAGTTAGTTGATCATGAGATTACCTATATGCACGCACGATTTGATTATATGATGCATCTTGGACATGTCCACTATGACCATGTAAGGAAATCCGTTATAAGTCATTCAATCTTGCGAATACATTCAATACAAGTCATTTGATCATGAAAAAGACACTAGAAATGTATTATTTGATCATGAAAAATAACTTGTACATTTCAAATTTGATTTTGTAATGTATCTTGTACATGCCAAATAGAAACCCCAATAAGTGTTTTCTACATCAAATTCACACCTTGAACATGTCATGGAGTCAATCAAAACATGTTAGGAATACACCATTGGATGTGTCTACCATGATAGACTAAGACCCCAAACATATCAAGTGAAAAATCAAGGAATGTCTAGTAGACAACCAAGACATGTTAAGTAGATCCAGAAGGACATGTAGACTTCATCCTCTAGACACAATTATATATAAACTATGTGGATACCCATACATAATCATTGTCCACATAACCCATTTATATGTGATGTACCTCAATGGGTTAGTGTTATAATCTTTTAAAATCCAATCTGTTCCATACTCGTAGATGGGCCCTCTATGTTATACCAAACATATCCAATAGCACACTCATGTTCTCCATCTCTCTTTATCTGTGAGAAGAAAAAGAGTTAATATGAAACATAGAATAAAACCTAGTATAATACCCCATAATTCCTGAAATCTCAGGGATAACCAAAATGTCTCTGAGTGTGATCTTTCACCCTAACTCATTAGTGGGTAGTGTGGAAACTGAACAATGAGAACTTTGATCCTTGCCAATTCCATGATATATATGATGGAATTCTGATCACCGAGATAAAATGGGTATCCACATTGGTGTAAGACCATTAATATCTCAAATATTCATGACATATGGGACTAAATTATAACAAGAGTGTAATATCCTTCATCTTCCATTAGTGGATAATAAGTGGGATCATACATGGACAACATTTTATGTTCCTTCTCTAACAAATCCCTCAGGTACCTCAAACCAATCAGTGGGTTAGGGATAAATTAAACTATGATGACTATGATTCCTATTATAAATAAGATACTTATTAACCCTTACTATGGCCCAAGATCCATACTATATCCTCCATGATATGGGTAATAATTCCTCTTAAAGGGAATCTTTGAAGTGAAAACCCCGTGAAAATATTCCCTCATGTGATGTGTCTGATTTCCGAATATCTATTGATTCTCACAATGGATATGGGTCATGTGGGACTAGAGATATGTGATGAATATTCCAATATCCTGGAAATGATTTTCTAAATGTGGAATATTTATTGGGATTTATGTTTTATTACATATCATCTTTACAAAACGGACCACACATCCAATTAGACAATCTAAGGAAGACTTATATGCATAAGACCCACTCAAGGAATATATTGTCATATATTTCACAACATAGGATCTCATAACACAAATTTTTTAGAATATTATTCTTGTCGTAATAAGATATGTTGGATGCCTCTTCAAGGCCTGAGCCCTATATTTACATCCTTACCACATGACGTTAAACTGCATAGATCGGTGTAGTCACACGACCTTAAACTATGTCAAAATAACTATGTGGGATTTGATTATTGTTCTCCTAGGATATGTAGGATGCCTCATAGTGTTTCAATACCATCTGCAAGACACCAACCGCCTCCCTGGATGGAAATAAACTCTAAATTTATACAACATGACTATAAAATAAAGCATCATAAATAAATAAGAGAATGATGGAGAACCCATGATATACAGATGATTGTTCTCTCCAACACATAGTCTTAATCAATATATTATCATAGGGGTATCAAGTCTCGTAAAATTTCCTAGGAAGGATTTCTTAAACATATCTTAAATATATAACAGAGTCCTAGAGTAGGTAATAATTTCCCCCAAAAGGGTATGATGAGCTCAAACTACCATCCTATCGACCAATGTGAGTTCCTAAGCATCATTCGGTCTAAAACCCCAATGGACCACAGGACTTTGAAAATAAGTTCCATACTCAGTTATGGATTTGTGAACCACTGAGAGTTTCTCTTAGAGACAATAATGGTAAACTAACACAAATGATTATCTAACCACCATCAATCACCCACAAACAAGTGTTTGGAAATACCATTAAGTATTTGTCAAGAAAACAAATGGTGAACCCAATGTGAATTCCATTAACTACGTCTTCCCTTTCATTGTTCAAAAATATTAGATTTTCTTGTCATCAATAGTCTATTTTGTTCCCCTTTTTTTCACAAAAAATTGTAAGACCAACACATTTTAGTTTTTAACTATGATGAACCTAGAAAAAATATATGGGACCACCTCTTTATCTATTAACTATGAAAGTAATTAATCAAACATGTGCTATAATATATATGATGATATAATTATAAGGTAATTGTTTTCTCTTCAATATTTCACATATTCCATACAATAAAAATGGAATCATCGAATGTGCCAATGTATTTAAAGTCCACTAGATAGACTACTTTGGTCACTAGTCTTTGACACACAATGTAACCAATGTAACACCTGTAGTTCTAGTTGGTGAAAGTATTGGTCTAAGAGTACCACATGGAAATATCTATCTTGTATTTGGAATTATCACATAAAATCATTTATAGGATAAATCCTCATTGTTCGTCTTTCCCTGGACATGCTGAAAAGAAAAATTGGCCCTCATTTCCACATTCAACCATTTTGAGAGCTTATCTGTAGAACATAGAAACACATAAAATACCTATATAATATAGGTTAATGGGAACTATAAAAATGTAAAATTAATCATTTGGAAGCTTCCTGGCAGGGATCACATCTGTTCTGTTCATTTTCATCGATAGGTGATTGTAGTTCATAAGGAGATATAGATGATGTTTTTATTACCTTAACAATCCAAATTGGAATCTAGAAGTATATAATGATATGGTTATATAAATAATGATACTCCAAAATAGTCTTACATCCTTATCACTACCAATATTTATAAGGATCAATAGTTTATCCTGATAGTGGCCCATAATCAATCCCTAATCGTCACTATCTTCGAGCCTCTAACATCATCACAACTAGTCTAGGTTACTGTGGAATCCCATGGAGCACCCCAATCCATAGGGATGTGGGATTTTTTTTATCATTTTTAACCTAGTATCATCTTCACTATGGGAACTGAATCCCCATATGATACTATGGGAACTGACATGAAGATGTTACTAAGGGCACCAATCCACTAAATGGTAGTATGGGCACCGACCCCCCAAATGACACTTTGAGCACCATCCCATCAAATTGTATATTGGGAACCAAATCATCATATGAGATACACCATTGATGAGGAGAATGATACTTCCTTTGTATTAGTCAATGTAATATCAACCAAATATGAGGACTTCTCATCTGATCTAAATGAGAATAGTCCTAAAGAGTATAATCATAACCTTCTATAATCACATGAGTTATAGAATGTTGTCTTATCTTCTACCTCTGACATAAGGAAAGAAGGTCTTGGAAATATCTCATAGACTTATATACAAGGTATTATTTATGATGTCGGTATTTTAGAGTGTATTGTCGATGGATCATGTGGCTAGTGGAAGTAGTGGATTCAGTATTTGGGGTCCATGGTGAGACTCTCTTTATCATCTAGTCACCCTAACATGGATATAGGAAAGGGTGTTATCCTGGATTATAACAGTCATCCCCCTTAAAATTATACGGAAATTTTGGTAGAGGAACAAACCTCTCAACTCAAACAAGAGAATAAGGATCTAGGAGAAATAATTTTGGGAATTATCATAGAATCTATAACCTATAAGGATGTACCAGCACATACCTATAGAATCCTACCTTGTAGTAAAGTTCCCTGGCCCAAAGGGTTGGATGAATTTTCATATTTTTCATCCTCTCATCGGGTGACATCCTAACATTGTTCCACAACACCCCATCCCATAGGGTAGGGGAATTTTCATTTTCTCAAGACCCCAGCCCACAAGGTTGGGGAATTTTCATATATTACACCTCTTAATCAAGGGTATTATTGATACTATCAAGAACACAATTGTTTCCATAAATTATCAAGGAGATTCAGACTTATTTAATCAACATGGATCATTTTCACCATCCATGATTCCCAATGCCTCAACACGTACCCATGAACCAATAATAACTGAGGCTTTGCACCATAGACTCTAAAATAATCCATGATCCCACAAAAATAGAGATATAGATAGCATATAAGAGAATAATCATGGTCAACCCTACCTTGAAGATATAAAGTGAAAGGTATATTCCTTCCAATCAAAACATTCCTCTATTTACTTTGATTATGCCATAAAAGAAGGGTTTTATAGAGCTCCCAATTATTAGTAATATGAGCGATGTAGGGTTGATAAAACATGAAAATTACTTCCCATAACACTTTCATCTTGGTAACACAATAGAATGTTTATTTTACTTTTAAGGCTAGATTTAAGAGAAGATGTTTGACAACCCTGCATTTTATTACACAATTACACATAATTTATTACATAAAATTCATTTGATACAACATAAAAGACCGAGATTTATGGTGTCTTTGGGGATTAGAATCATTAAATAACAACATAAAACATGAGAAACAACAACTTTATTGAAAACATCCTTTACATGACCACTACATTCACGTGTACTTAGCATTGCATGGGATAACCTGAGGACTTGCATAAAAAAAGGGTGAGCTATAAAGCCCAGTAAGAGAATAATCATGGAATAGCATTAGGAATACAATAAATTTTAGAAAATAGTCATATCAATTGAGCACAAGATAAGAATAAACATAAAGGCATGATAAGGCATGATAATCATAACATAGAAATGTGGCAATAACACTTAACATGGAATGAGCATAAGCCATGGCGGATTCCACATAGAGCAAGAGTAAATCGTCATTTCACATGAAGAATGAGTAAAAACTCATTGAACATGAATTAGGATGATTAAACACTCATTTAACTTGATGTATCATGATACTATACTTTACTAAATGCATTGGAGCGCTATAAGGGTGCACCCTTCTTAAACATTTCATTTCATGCATAAGTGTTCCACCTGGATCATATAAAATGGATTCATAAAAAAATATCATTTATTCCAAAATAAAGGAATGTGGAATACGTACATGAAAATATTTAAACAATAAGTAAATGTGCATAAAGGTGAATACTCTTGACAGAGAAATGAGCATGGTATTAACTACACAATGACTTTGTCTAGGAAAAACGGTGAAATTTCGACAGCGTAACAGCGTGATATAAGAATTCCTAAAAATGGTTGATGTGAGAAAAATGTGTGTATCATAATATTTACATGATATGTATAGTAAGGGGGTCATATAGATACATTTCCCAACAATTGTACTGAAATTTAAAGTCATGATACAAATGAATTACTTGAATGTAAAAGAGGAGAGAGAAATTCCTTTTATAATTTCGGCATAGTAATGGGTGTACATGGGAGGCATTTAATGAGAGAGAAAGGGACATCCCATCAATAAAACATAAATAGGGAAGTATGGGGGAGGTGAAAATACATACCCCAAAATTTATAATTGAAATTAAAATTACCTAACAATTTCATGAATATTGGACAAAAAGTAGAATGGAAGAAAAACACTTACTTGGAAGTGTGATTCCAAAGGCTTGAGAGTGGATTCATGGGATCGTGGGGCACCTTGGTAGGATTCTAGAGAGATGATGGAAGAGGTTTGACAAACTAAAAATGCTTTTTTGGATGATAAAGTGGGGGAATGGGTGTGTTTATATAGAAATGGTGAGGGAATTCTTTATTATGTAGGTTTGGGACACCTCACATTAAACGTATCCAAACCACAAACCAGCCCATGGGTTTTTCCAATGGTTTTTGTAAAAGGGAAGTGGAAAACAATTTTTTATAATGAATAAGTCCGAACATCTTAAAATAATGAGGTTTCTTATGTAATGGTGAGTCACACTCCCAAGGAAAACAATTTAAAAAGGCAAGATGTTTAATACGTCTTGAATGGTCCATTAATGATTTGTAAAATAAGTCATACAAACCCAAAAGCACATTATTTTAATGTTAATACTAATATTGGCTGAAAATAAGGCTTATAGGATTTTATTACATCACTATTGGGTCATTATGATGTCATAAAACACATTATATATTTAAACGGTATTTAATTTTTACCCAAAAATTTGATTGTCTTAGAAAATTATGAAAAATTCACCGTTGGATAATTTTGACATCTTCATTCCATAAATAATATTTATTTTTTCTAAATAATATTATAAATATGTATCTTTTCACTTTTAAAATAAAAACTGACATTGATAAAAAATTCATGGGTTTTGACAAAAATAGCTTTCAATCCTTAATAAAAATTTCAATTGAATTAATAAAATTATATGATAATTTATATTTAATAAAAATAAATTTAATAATAACAATATTTTATTAAAATATTATTTAATTAAAAAATCCATTAATTCATCAAAATATATTTCTTAGGTGAAAATTAACTAAAAATACTATTTGTCCTTTAAAAACAATTTGCAAGGTAACAATAATAAAATAAATGAATATTCATTATTATATACAAATATAATGTACATAACCATAGTATTCGGGTCTTGTTACATAACCCCATATAACACCCACATAAAAAAGAACGGTAAGGTGTGCGATGATGACAGACTCTTGGGGTGGTTCAGATTATATTGCTTGGGTGGTAATCTCTATCAACATCCACTTCTCTCGTAGGCAGTCTCTCTCAAGCTTAATATATTCAATCTCGGATTGGGCTTGGTCAAGAGAGATTCCAAAAGACACAACCTCCTTTCCGAGCTCTGACAAATGGGATTCGTATGGGGAATGACTACTAGATGAGGCCATCTCATCCTTTTTTTGAGTAAATTGGATTTGTTAAATGCCTATATTTATACTAATCAAGTGATCACTATTCAACGATTATATTAGAAATGGTCACAATTCTTAACATAAAACCAAATAAATTGTCACTTTGAATAAAAATTTTACATAAAGATGCATTTAATTAGATAAAAAGGGATTTCCATTAATGAAATTTTGTGTCATTACAAGATGGATGAAGGGTTTTTGGAACAAATGACACCTAAATCCTACCCAATTCACCTGAGTACTCTAAACAGAATACATAATTTGTGCAGCCGAGAATAATCCACTTACCTTTCAGAGATAGGGGATTTTATTTCAACATGATATTAAAACAATGTTATTCATTTAAAATAATACATGTCCCTAGGTAATTTAATTATTCCATGAAGAATGATCGTATAAAACTCCTATCAACAAGGAAGTTAGGCGAGGCATTGTTGATAGGCCATGTCAATTACAACCCTTACCACTGAAGTCTCGATAATATAATATATAGATAATTTGTTTTTAAATATTTGTTATAGAATCATATAAATAAAGGATTGATAGAATTATAGGATACTGAAACTCGTGAAATATGTATAAGATTAATCCAAACACTATCAAAGAAAATAAATAATCCCTCCTCACAGGTTGTAGCACAACACGTCCTAATCACATGATGGAAAAATGAATGATACATCCTGGTTGCATGACATTAAAATACATGACGATGCCCTAATTCGAATGATATTAAATGGAATGATACACCATAATCCTAATAATTTAATCTTCTCTAAAACATCGTGGTTTCATGACATCAAACAACACATAAATAATCCCAACCACATGATGGTAAATAGTTTAACATATCAATATATTGGAGATTTTTTCTGCATCAGGTTTAAATTATAGTGCCAAATGTACCACTGATGCAACATAATCTTGATCCCAACTATATATAAAAATTAAAAATAATTATAAATCTACTTTTATGGTGTTATTTAACAATATGACTCCATGAAAACTTATATATGGGTGTCAAGGACACCTCTTAAAATGTTTAATGCTAAGGAATAATGGTAGAAGACTCATATCCCTATTATTTCAAACAAATTATTATATCATATTAAATCATCAATAATGGTGTAGGAATCAATCAAATACCCCATGCGTAAACCCCTTCATATTATTTAATTGGAACCATTAGGAAAGGATTGGGTGTACTTCCCCACTTCAATCAAAGGAATTTCCAAACAAATATAGGAAACTGAGAGTGTAAAAGAATAAATTCTTTTATGATCCCTGTTGATGTTATTGTACTTTGTGATTGCAATAGAGGAGCTCCACTGGTATATTCTAGTGATGATGAAAGGACCATAATATATTCATATCTCGATAGATAATGTATCACAACACTCTAATCAATATGAAAATGTTGATACTCCGGAGAAAGTATATATCCTTTCTCTCATCTAGGATAATTATCAATATATTTCTATAAAGGACACAATATAAGACCAGACTCATATCCCAATTTGACTAGGGATAAGTAGGTGAGAGAGATGTATAACATGGTATAGGCTTAAATTCCATTCTAAAAATACTGATGGAATAGTTCAAAGGCACATGACAAGGCTTATTCTAGCTCAGGCAGGGGATTACCATGTGTGATCGACACATGCCTTGAGACTTTCTCATATTCTCGTTGAGAAAAAATTGTGATAAAATATAAAGGCATAGGACTAATCACATACCGATTCTGACTAGGGATCACCATGTTATGGTAGAACATTCCTCAGGATAGGTTCATATTCCTATTGAAAAATAATAGAGACATATTCCAAAAGCACTAAATTAGGCTCATATCCCTATTCCACCCTGGGCTCACCATGTGACAATGGGACATGCCTTGGGAAATGTGTGTATTCCTGTCAGTGAAGCTACTTGAAATATTCTAGTAGCTTATAAGTGGAGGATCATATACCTTCTACAATTCCAAAGGTTTGTCAACATAGTTTTACTAGGAATGCATATATGAACCAGGCTCATATTCTTTCTTTATCTAGGATTCAAAGGCATATTCCTACAACCGCCTATAGGTAGGATATTTCCCATATCAATAATATATAATCTCACTGGAATACTATAGACAATTCCTAGTAATAGTTTATTTCCCCAAATCACTATACAATTATAAATATATTACAACAGCAGTCATGGAGAAGGCTAATATCCCTGATCAAACCCAAAAGGCAGGTATATATATTCTATCCATGATGTAGAATGAGGATCAGATTATATACCTTCTCAATTCCATTTTCTAGGATACTGTTATACTGATATCCATAATATCGCAAGAGTTCATTGAATCCTAAACCAATTTTGATGTTAAATACTACTTTGACAGTCATCGTCGTAGTAGTGAAGAGATGGATTGATGGGGATTTACTCATATAATCCATCGTGGTCAACCTACCCACAGTGATATCTCTATTAGAAAATGAAATAATACACTTTCCCAGATACGTATTTATAGAGAGGCTCAAAAAACCGAGTAACCTTTAAATATAAAGGTGATCAAAACACTAGGGTTAACCATATATAGTGCCCCATCAACCAACAACAACACTTCACCATGGTCAACAGGTGACCAAGAAAGGTAAAATTTGTGGTCTGATTAGGTGAAGAAATATAGTTCTAACGAAAAAGATGATAAAATGTTCATATAGATAAATTTATCCAGAAAATACCTCCCAAACATGTCTAGACCCATTTCCACATCTAATCACGAGACAACAAATGGGTCAAAAAAAGAGTGCATGCCTTATGTTAGCCTGAATATATAGGTAAATTTTTAGAGATTGGTGTATTTAAACATCCCCTATTAGGGATATAAGGTTCAGATACAGATTTTAAATACACTCCATTTTTAGTAGGAAATGGTTGTGTCCTCAGTGGTCGGATACCCATAATTAGCAGATCATAAAAAATAACCATGACATGTTCTCTCTCCCTGACAAAAACCATCCAACTGATTGAAAAAGTACCATCCCATGATTGTATATAAGGATGGGGTGTTTTTGAATGTAAGTCCAAATTTCTAAGACTATCCTCTCCCTAATGAAAAAATAGGAGAAAACAATAAGCTTCAGAATCACCCAATGAATACTCCAATAGTTCATTATTATAATGTCTCTTCCTATAACATCTCTTACCATGACAGTGATAGATATTTCCTTCGATTATCCACCATGTCCGAAAATGTTTTTATGTACTCGAAGATAGTGGATGAAGAGGATAAAAACAAGAATTCTCCTCCAACATTTGAGGAAGGTGTATCCCTCACCATCAATGAGTTTGGACAAGTGAATTCGGTAATAGAAGAAGACTCTAGTCCTACATCATTTAATTCCACATTGCTTTTAGAGGAGAAGGAGGTGTATATTTCATTTGTAAAGAAACATCGATATGTGTTTTCTTTTAATTACATGAAAATTTCTCATCTAAAACCTGATATGTCTATGCACCTTCTAGGATTACCTGTTGACTATTGAGGTTTCAATAAAAAAAGGAAAATACACCCCTCTCATGATATTAAGTCCTGACATCAATACATTAAACTACAGAATGTCTTGACTTCCTGGTCGTGTGATGTTAAACTACAATACTTGTCTTGACCACATTAAGTTAAAATTTTTCCAATAATTCCATGTAGTATGGATTTAAACTACAAAATTTCATTCTTTGTTACTATATGGCATTAAACTACATGATATGTCCTTACCACATGATGTTAAACTACCTAGAATATGTTCTTTCAACATGATGTTAAACTGAATGGGAGGTATCATCTCAATGATTATTAACCAAACATGAGTTATATTTGTGAAAAAAAATTAAGTTCCCTCATCGCTATGTGAGATTTAGATCCATATAAAGAATCTGCCCATCCGAGAACGATGTGTGGTTTAATTCATTTATTATAGGATACCTAGTGATGCCCAAATCTCAAATCATTGGTATAGCCACAATATATCCATCCTGATCATAATATATCAGACTACATAAAAATGTTGGGTCCTTTTTTTCTTGTTGGGAAACCTTCATCCTTACAACATCACATTAAACTGCATGGATCTATAACATTTCACTTTATTCATGTTGAGTCACATTCTTCCTTAATGAATGATGTTAAACTACACAACTGATGTCCTCACTGCATGACACTAAACATGATAATTTTTATATAAATACATATGGATTGATTCACATCCCAATGAGATATGTAGGTCTCCCCGGATTCTATATCTTGGTCCTGACACCATAAAATGTAAATTTACCATGTAATTTCCTTTAACAAAGTCTATGTGGTGATAAAAACCTTTTTCATTCTTTGTTTCTCACATTGATCAAAGATCATACGAGCATAAGAATTTTGGTAATGTATTCCCAGCATGATCAAGGTATGACACTACACTAAAGGGTTAGCATGGTCCTGGATGCAATACCTTAAAAGGAACAACACAAGTCCTCACCACATGACATTAAAACTGTATGGTTGATGTGCCTTGCATGACATAAAAGTTCAAATTACTATATAACTCACCTGGGAGGATAAATATCATTAGTGTAGGTCTCCCAAAACACCTATAATCAATAACTATGTGTGGATTGATCCCCTCCATTAATCTATATGTAGTGATTCCCATATCTCCATCCTGGGTCCAGCAGTAACATTATCATTCACATTAAGCCACGCATACCCTTTATGAATGTCATTAAACTATATGATTTTTCAATAACTATGTGTGGATTTATTTCATTCATCACAAGATACATTGTGATTCACATATCTCCAATCATGGGTCCAACTACAACAATCAATGGGCTCAATTCCCCCTTTGTATGTGGTTTAGACCTATATAGAGATTCATCCATTCATGAACTATGTATGAATTAATTATTATCATCATAATATATATAGTTATTCCCATAACACAAATCTTAGGTCCAGCTACAATAATAAAAAGGAATAATTCCCACCTCTTTTTATGGATCAGACCTGTAGAGAGAGGTTTCCATTCAAGAACTACATGTGTCCTGATTTATATCATCACATGATACATAATTACACATAGATCTCCACTCATAGGTGTAGATACGTCAATCAATATTATTAATTCCCCCTATGAGTATAGGTTAGACCTACATAGAGAGTTTTTCATTAAAGGACTAATTATTTCTTAATTCCTATCATCACATGATATATAGTGATGTATGAATCTTTATTCCCAAGTCCATCTATAATAATTAATAGGAACAATTCCTCCCTTTATATATGGTTTAGATCTACATAGAGAGTTTCTTATTCAAGATCTATATGTGTCTTGTTTCCTATCATCCCAGGATACATAGTGACACCCAGATCTCCAATACTGGGTCTAGATACAACAATCAACTTGAATAATTACCCTTATGCATATGGGTCAGAATTGCATAGCTATTTTACAATTCAAGAAATATGTGTGTCTTGATTCCTGTCATCAGAGGATATATAGTGACTCTTGGATCTCCAATCCTGGGTCCAGCTGCAATAATCAATGGGATCAATCCCCCCATCGTGTATGAGTCATACCTTCTTAGAGAGATTCTCATTCAAGAACTATGTATGGATTGATTCCTATAATAAAAGGATATGTAGTGATTCTTGGATAGTTAATATCAGGTCTGTCTATAACAATCAACATGAAAATACCCCCACCCTATGTATGGGTCAGACCTGTGTAGGGAGATTTTATACAAGAACTGTGTACGACATGATTTATGCCAACACATGATACATAGGGACACAAAAATCATTAATCCTTAGTTTATACACAACCTATAAAATGATAAAAATGAACCCCTAATTTCATATGTTCATAACCTATATAGTGATATACATATATATGAGAACCACGCATGCATGGCTTAGTTGATTACATAGTTTTCCTCTATTTCTCAAACCGAGTATAGATCACGTGAGCTTAGGAGACATGGAAAGTCGAACTAGATGACGTGAATAAGAAATATTTTTTATTAGAGACGATCTTCTAGAAGTAATAATTTGAATTAAATAGCATATTTATGTTCTTTCCACATAACATTAAATTGAAAGGAAATACAAACATCCTCACTACATGAAGTTATCCTTTAATGAAAAAATCCTTGTCACATGAAATTGAATTGCATGATAGATACATCCCCACTACATGATGTTAAAATGTGGATACCATAACCCATAATCATTCCTCATCAAAGGATCATAAGAGCTTGACCCTAGTCAACCAGAGTACGATGTACTTACATTATCTTTTAATCCCCCAACTCATAAATCAAACTTCATGCCTTGAGCACCTTAGTTTGTTGAAAATCATTCATGTCCCTTATAATGGAAAAGAGATCTATCTTTTGACCATACAAGTGATGTACAAGGTATTAGACATCCGTAGTATGATTATACTATGTAATTACTCATGACTTGAGAACCATGAGTCGTGGTTTATAAAATTTTCACATCCCGATCAAAAGGATAATGAAGTACATCGGACCCTAGGTATCCTAATTAGGTTGTTGTGTAACATTCTCTTCATACCAGGTCCACATGCATCATGAACATAAATTTCATACACTTTGTCCAAATATATATGAGCTTAAACATTATACAAAGATGATCCAAATTGAAAGACCTTAAACTACTAGTGAAAGAGACACAAAACTTGTTCAGATGAAAACTTGTAATGGGATGCTTGAGAAAAATTCAATTATCCACTTACTAAACACTTCATCTCCATAGTTTATACAAAATTGAGAGAATAAATAAATAAGACCTAATTCTCATAAAGCCCAATTTGAATCCAAGTAAAATCCAATCTATGTTCGCTGGACCCCTTTTTATAGGAAAATGTTATAGTAATGATTCGTCACATCTCCTTGTTGGGATAACATGTTTACTAGGAAGTGAATTTTTTTAGAGTGCTCAAGCCCTGATTGAATATTACATTTTCTATAAACCAAACTTCATGTTATTAGTAAATCAGGTTTTCTGAACACTTATATTTCCCTTGGAAAAGGATACCCAACCTTAATAAACCCATTTTTGACAATTCATGTTATCCTATTGATCTAACATACAAGCCTATGGTCATAAATTGAATGTGTCTCGACTTAAAAAAAGGTATGTCTGCTCCTTTGAAGCTGAAATCACTGTGTTAGAACTTAGCACCATATGGTGTTGTAGTCCATCCCCAATATTATTTTTCTATACAATCCTCATGAACCAATCACGATGGAGCATGATTTGTAATCCCCTTAACCAAACTATTCAATAGGACTTTATATATATATGATGTTAAGTTACCATGTATTGAAACCTATAACAGAGAATGAATGCAACACTACATTAAATATCCTTTTTGTGGCTGATACCACATGACTTAAAACCATATGTCATAGATCATGAGCCTTCCACTAAAAGATCAATTTCCCTAGGGTGCAAGAACCCTTCTTGGATAGTCCTTTTCTCTATATCCCACTTCATAGTACATATGTTGAGTCTTCACAAATCCTCTATGTCCCTTGGAAAAGAGTGGGAATCCATTCAATTGACTATGAATGTAATCCCTATGGTCTCATGCATATGGGATCATGACCAACCAACTAGAGGTATCTACTCCTTATAGGAAATGAAATCCAATCCTTATGATCCCTAGTGACACCATGGTGGATTTCAGTATCTTATGGTGTTTTTGGTCAACCCTCCTATGTATGACTTGTTCCATGATTCATCAATTCAACATCTTGGACACATGATTTACACAATCTATTTTCCAACTATCCTGGTTGATTCAACATCCCTAATATTTTTACCAACAACCAATACCACCTCCAAAATCATTCATGACCCTTATAAAAGAGTAGGGACACTTCTATTTGACCATGATAGTGATGAATTAGGTAATTTACATACCAACCAGGGGTATCTACTCATTGTAGTAAATGAGCTCAAATCCTTGCAATCCCTAGAAACACCGTGGAAGAACCCAACACAGTAGTGTATTTTCTGTCATCTGAGATATGTGCGTCCCATTTTATGTTCATCAATCAGGTCTTGATAGAAATAATTTAAACCACATGTCATCTATAGGTCCAATCTAAAATACCTTAAAATACATGAATAAAGGTATGACCTAAAAGAACCTAAAATACAATAATATAAGGTCCAAGATAGGAGACCATAAAGTATAGTAATAGGATGTTCAAACATAAAGAACCTAAACTATAACAATAGGAGGTACGAGATAAAAATCATAAAATATAGTAATAGATGGTCTAAGATAAAAGAATCTATAATACAACAACCCAAGGTACGAGCTAATAGACCCTAAACTATAGAAAAAATGGTTCAGTTTGAAATACCGTAAAATATCAAATCAAAAGTGACATAATTTTAACTCGATGGGAAATAAAAAATGGAATACTAGTATAAATTATAGTCTCAACTCATTCAATATACACTTCAGGTGATCATGGAAATATTAAGAATTTATAATGTAGAAGAGGCACAAAAATATCATGCTGAAAACCCCGAAGAGTGAGGCCTGAGAAAAATACATGCCCACCTGGTATTCTTAATCCATATGAATACTAGGTAAAACTATAGGAAATGAAAAAAAGAGACAGAATTCTTGTAGGTATAATTAATTTTACCTAGAAAAAATCAAGTTATGCTCAATAAGTACACTAACTTAAGATGAAGTTAGATCATTATCCCTATGGAATGGATACCATATCCAAATTATCCATGTAAATTATGCAATCTAAAGGAAACTAGAGAAGGTAAATCTTATGAATCTCATATTGCTGAGAATTCATGAATTTATCATGAAAAATAATTTTTAAGTTAAGAACTCAAATTTAGGAATTTGGGTCTATTTGGTATTTCACAAAGGATGGGTATTTTCGATGATTTGTGCAACATCTCCACAAAACATGGGTCTCTATGTAGGTTTTCATCGTGAAATAATTACCTTACCCTTCTCATATATGAGCTAGATCTACATAAGTACATTAATCATAGAGTTTATCATCCATGAACCTATGTTCCCTATTCTTGATCTTGATATGCATAGTAGTATATTTCAGAACTATGTATGGTTTGATTCCCAATCTCATGGGATATGTAGTAACATCTAAGTACCTTACATTGGATAAAATCAAAAGTTCATTTCCAAAAAATCACCTTTCCATCCTAGAATTCATACACATTACAATTTTAGGATATCCATACCCCTATCCAAGGATACTCTCTATCATAGATTTAGCCAAGCAATCATGGACATGATTTTGCTTTTGATATCAATTGAAGGCCCTCTGTCAACACATTATGGAAAAATAATCTATTGGGGATCAATTTTAAATCATTATATATGTTTATATATATAGAAAAGAGATTTATGTTTACCTTAGAATCTGATTCTCTTTATTCGAAATTGACCTAATTCTAAGAGGGTGGGGATATTTTATTAACAACAATAATTTTGGGATGTGCACATTGATATCAATGATTTTAAAATTGAGAAGACTATGAAAAATTAAAAATACACAAAGGACGTTGAGGTGGGATTAATAAATAAAATTGGATGGGAATGGGTACATTTTAATAAAGGAATATACATTATTTTATCGATTCCACTTCAAATTTTTCTTATAAGTTATCATGGGTTACCTATTTCAAAGATATTTTCTAGAAATTCTAACCATCTAGACAGATCGACCAGGATGTGATTTTGGAAGTCACCTAGACTATGCCCTAGGAATCTAGATTTCCATCCAAACCAGCGGTGAGAGTGTGGTTGAGCATAGCTCACATGGTTCATGCACAGGGAGTGTAGTGTACAATGGGGGGTGACCAGTGAGGGATGGTGCTGGTGTTCTAGTTACCGACCATGTTTCATGCTCAATCAGTGGATGAGATTTTTATGTTTATTAGGAAGAGCCAAAAAAATTTGGAAGATCGATGTGGGATGATATCCATGCACACCATGGTTCCTCCACCTTAAGAAATATATAAATAACCGCCAATGTTTGATCAAAGTGATACACACCATCTGATCTCTTCATGTGATTGTCTTCAACCACTTACCACCCCTCGAACCCTAGACACCCTAGTATTAATTCCACTAAGATACCCAACATCGACTACTCAATGATTCCCATGTTATCCTTCTCTAGATATCAACTCGATATGAAGTAGATTCACTCATGTGGCATTTTTTCACATATGTTACTTCTGTTGAATATATCAAAGGATTCAGATGATTTTGGTACTATAACCATGTGAAACCGATTATTTTAGTTTATAATGATCATTTGTTGGATGATGGTAGTCAGGAGAGGTCATTTGGAGACCTCTAAAACTTCACACGAAGGATAACATAACTCTCATCGCAAGATCCTCCAATCAGAAGATCATGAGAAGCTCCACTACCTTAATGTCATGAATTCTAATTCAGGATCTCATGAATCCAGTATTGTGAATACCTTTTAGTCTATTGTGTACATACAAATGGATAGTGAGCATTCCATCATGATAAACCATCTCAAGATTACGTGATGATTTTCCTGTTAAGCCTCCACTCCCTCCAACTAGTGCATGTGATACACCCATCGTAAAAAGCATTATCAAACATGGAAAATACTTATCCAATATAGACCCATTCCCCTATAAAAAAGGATTAAAAGGTAGAAAAATTTGTGCAAGGTGGAGAAATGATACAAGGGACTAGCATATGACTGCCACATTTAAAGATCATCTCTAAGTAATTGCGAGGATTCCATCATGAGAATCTGCCATGGTATTCCACCACAAGAAAAAATTATGTGATTATATAAAGATCATATGATCACATGAAATAATAATATCATGTGAATCCCCCATGAAATGGAATCTCCACTCATCCAGGAGCCCCCTATTCATCATGTAAGATTTCTATTCAGGTCACACAATAACCTGAATAATAGAACCTAATGTAATGTTTTAGTGCGAGAGCATGAAAATATAGGGCACCCATACTAGTTTCTATGAACATACACTAATGATCAATAAAAATGTATCCATGCAGTCTTGAAAAAAGGACCTTGCAAACCTTTATATCTCACGATGTCATGAAATTTTATGTATCGTTATGTTGTGAATGTTCATATATCACAATGATTTCAAGAGGCCCTGGAAGTTCCATATTTGACATGAAAAAATCTCATGGGTCTTTGGTCATGTGAATGAAGTACTGAGAATGTGAACCCCATAAATGAAAATGGGTCAATAATCATCTCCTAAACACCCTTATCCATGAAAGGGAATCAATAGATAGGCCCCTGGACATGATTATAGAACCCATTGTGAGACCCCTTTTGAGGTCATGAAAATCATGTGATTAATATAGATTCATGCGACTCCATCAGGTAGGAACCACCTCGGCATACATATAAACTCATGGGAAGCCCCTACCATTTTCATGTAGTTCCTAGGAGGTGCAACTGTTGAATTAACCCATTAGCCATACACTCTCATTCCATGGAAATTATATCCATGTTGTCTTGAGGAATGATCCCTTAGTCCATGCGACTTCAAAACATAGACATTTTCATGATCATAAAAATGTTTGTGAGGCCCCACCATGCGATTAAATTAAGGTTTTTCAATCACAAGATTATTCACTAGTTCACGATGACCTTTGGAGGCCCTGGACATGTCACTTTGATTAAGAGACATATCATTGGAAAACTCATTTTTATCATAATATAACCATTGGAAACGTCATTTTGGTTTTGTGATAGGACTTTTACAATTCAGTTTGATCATGAGATAGCTTATATATATTTCAATATTTCCATGTGATTGTCCTTTGACATGTCAGCATTGGCATGAAATTTCCCAAAGACATGTCAGGTTGATCATGAAAAAATATATAGAAAATCTATCTGATCATGTGATAGATCATTGAAATGAAATAGTTGATCATGAAAATATATATTGCATAATTTAGTTGATCATGCGATTTTATATAGACATGTCCTATTTGATTATGAGTAGAATATTGAACATGTCCACTTCAGTATTGCAAGGAAATCCTAGATATTTCAATCGACCATGGGAAGACATCGAAGATAAGTTAGTTCTTCATGTAAAAGACCCTATACATGACCAATTTGATTATGTGAAGGATCTGGGGCATTCAAACTTTGATTATATGAAGTATCATGGACATTCTAGGAAGACACCCTTGGATTTGTTTGCCATGTCAGACCGCCACCTTGAACATGTTGGGATGACTCTCAAAACATATCAGGAAGAAACCCTTGTATGTGACTTCTATGTTAGATAGCAACTCCAAAAATTTCGGTTGAAAAATTATTGTATATCTATTATAAATGAATGAAATCTCATAAATATATCCTAGGACATGTCCACTTAATATGGAAGAAACACATTGGATTATACCACATGGATCCCTAGCCCAGAACATTTAGTTGCATACCCCCTTTATAATGGGAGTGTCCTTAATGGGTTTGGTTAAAGACTCCTAAAAGTTTATCTATTCTATGCTCTTAGACATTACCTTTATGTTATACCAAACATATCCAACAAACCATGAATTGTCCCCATCTCTCTTTATCTATCAGTAGAGAGAGAATGAATCTGAAAAAGTGATTCCACCCTTGTATCATCCCCTTCAATTCCTAAAACCTCTGGGATAACTGTAATGTCCCTGAGTGTGATAATTCACCCCAACCCATCTACGAGTTTGGAGGAAATTGAACTACAAGAACTCTGATTCCTTGTATAGATAGGATATGTTGGATGCCTACCTAAGGCCTGAGATCCAATGGGAATAGACTTCAGTGTAATTCCCTTCATTTCCAAAATACTCATGACTCATGGGACCTAATTATCACATGTCTATAATATCCTTCATCATCCATCAGTGGTTGAGAAGTGGGTTTATACACGAGCATCATTTTAAGTGTAATCCCAGACCATGACCTCAAGTACCTCAAACCCATAAATGAGTTAGGGATGAATCAAACTAAAATGGATATGAAACCTATTATAAATAGGATATGTAAGAAGTCTTCCTAATTCCTAATAGTCATACCATATCCATGATGATATGAGAAATCCTATGTCTCAACGGGAAAATTTTATGTGTAATCCCCATGAAAATATTCCCTCATGTGATTTCCAATCTTCCAATATCTCTTGTTTCTCACACCAAGATTGGATCACATGGTCTTAGAGATTGGTGAATATTATTCCAATAAAATTGAAAGCATACCCCCAATTTGGTCCCTTCATTGGGATGTATATTTTATTACATATCAACTTCACTCAAAGGGACATACTCCCAATGAGATAATCAAGGACAACCTTATATACATAAGTATCACTCAAGGACACTCTTTTCGTATCATTCATGACATTGGTTCCCATGACATGAACTAAGTAGAATCTTATTTATATATTAATAGGATACATATTAAGCCTCTTTGAGGCCTGATCCATATATTTATGTCCATACCTCATGTTATTAAACTACCTGGATTGTTCTAGTGACATGACCCTAATATATATCAAACGAACTGTGTGGGTATATATTCTTGTTCTCAAAAGATATATAGGACACCTTATAGAGGTTAAATCTCATATCCAAGACATCAACTAACTCCCTAGAGAGAAATAAACTTCATAGTGCCAGAAAATGGAAATAAACTAAATCATCATAAATTAATAATAGAATGATATAGAACATATGATATACATATGGTTGTTCCTATCAATGAATGGTCTTAATCAATCTATTGATAAAGGTGTTTCTATTCCCATATTGGTGTTTTGGAATTATTTCACAACTAATTCTTAAATATATAATAGGGTCTCAGAATGGGTAATAATTCCCCCAAAAGTGTGTGATTAGCCTAACCTCCCTTCTTGCCGACTAATTTGAGTTCCTAAGCATCGTTGGGTCTAAAACCTAAAAGGACTACCTACCTTTGGAAAGCAAGCCAATACTTAGTTATGGATATGGGAACTTTTGAAAGTTTCTATTAGATACATACATGGTAAAACAAACAAAAATGATTGTGAAACCACCCTCAATCACCCACAACTAATCATCATGAAAATACTATTCCATATTTATCAAGAAGAAGTTTCATAGATTATGATGGACCTTGACAAGTGTATTATGAACACATTTTCAAATGGAAGGTATAGGTTTCTAGGGATTTGTAATTTCTATTATTGGTTTCCAATTTTATGTTTGTATGATTTCACTATGTCTGATGCACTTGAGTTTTGTATTTATGATTTATTTTGGTTCTTGCTCTTTTCCTATTGGAAAGGGGCCATGTAGATGCACTATATTTTTTATATATGATTCACATGATATAAATGTTCTTTATTTTGATTAGAAGGGAATACAGTATAGACCAAATAAATTGAATTCAACAATTAAGTGAGATTATTTTTTATTATGACTACATGGTATCTTTATAAAGTATATATAGAAAACAATAGTTTTTTGGTTTGGTAACATGATGCCTTGATTCTAATTTTAAAATGACAACGTGGTATGGTTACTTCATGTTTCAAAACAAAATACATGAATATTACCAATATTTCTTTTTATTCGTCATTTTACTTAACAAAACCATATGAATATGGTTTGCTGAACATATATTAATATGGGTTTATTATGTTATATATATTTAGTTAGATGATTTTTTCATTCTAGAGGGGGTAGTATTGTGTACAAATTCCTGGTGAGGATCAATGCCTTTGTGTGGGATGATGTTTTGACATGTGCTTGATGAATTATTTGTACGTGGGACCTGAGAGAGGTTATGATGACACATTAGTTGCCTGGTGATATTTGATACAAGTTCATGGATGATGTACCATGATATTTGCTTTATATGATACATGATTTATGGTCTAGATGGGAGATCCTAGTGATTTTTCTGATGTGACATAGATCTTTAGTGAGCTAAGTGATATATAAAAGGGTATCCCGAGTGAGGGGAAAGCATGGGATTTTAAGTTCCTTATAGATGGAATAATGGGTAGATTCTCTGGTTACGATATTAGTTTATAAAAGGTTATTCTAGTAAATTGATGTAGTCCTAGAAATTCCTTGTTTTTTTAATATAAAACTCCTGAGTGATTTGGTATTAAAACAAAATTTTAAGGACACGATCATTATGATGCCTTTCCCTAGGAGATTCAGGTGTGGTTCCTGATGAAATGGTGAGTTTTAATCCTATATAGATAGATGTAATAAGGATATATCATGGGTAGATTCTTGTGGTTTTATAATGACACTCAATTCAATGGGTGGTCATGTGGTGGACCATCCAATAGTTGAAATTCCCGATTTTGAAGAGGAGAAAAAATGGTTATTCTTGATAGAAGTGATTGAAATGTGGAAGTAAAGGTTCAATGATAAAATAAATAGGTTCACCTATGATTGATTAAATGAGATCTTGTGTGTGTAAAATGGATTTATAAGTTGGTTTCACATAAAATTTCTCATGAAACTGGTTATTTTATGATTTTATAGGGATAACATGATTGACTAAGGTTTTGATGAGGGTGAGATGAATCTATATATGATTAGAGGTTCCATCAAATATGGATTTAAGTCTTTGGTATGGGTGACCCTAGTTTTTCCTTAACCCATTTTTTATAGATGGTGTGTTGATAGAACTTGTGGAGGTTGGGATTGAGGATTGATATAAACAATTCCATTTGGTCATGAGTGCTCAATTGGAAGTGGTGGGTGTCACACACATTATTAGTTAATTATAGATGATGGTGAGGATAAATATCCAAGTGAGTCATGAATGATTGTCATTTAGTGTTTCATATAAGTGATTGAGTATGAATGAGATGGATATATAAAGCCATTTCATGCGGTAATGTATAGAGAATATTATATAGAGGTATGATCTTCATGAACATAGGGTCTTGGGTGTGAATTGAATAATTTTGGAATGGTCTTGGTGGAATTTACATGCTAGTGAGATGGAAAATATAGTTTTATCTTGTTATTTAGAGAACACAATATCTATTACTTTGTTGGTTGATAATTAAACCATGAAATTACATCGAATGTTGGGTTTGATCTTTTGTTAGGGTGTTAGATAATTTTGTGATACCTCCCTGTATTTCAAAAATACGGCTAATATAGGTGATATAATGTTGGTAGGTGTGGTTGAGAGATTTAAAAAATGGTCATCCATATGGGGATCATCTAGTGGTTTTCATATTTAATTGGATTTGGAGAGATGAAAACCACATCCAGTGGGTCATTAAACAATAAAGAATGTGTTTTTGTGGGTGATTCTAATGGTGAGAGGCATAATGGCTCAGAATCATCCAGTATGATATGATCCTTATGGTAGGGATAACCATATGATTGAGAGTGAGTCAGTTAGTGAAACCCTATTGTATTTGGTTCTATTGAGATCTATTTTAGTGTTTTAGTGATGATGGGAAGCGGATTATATTTTGAAAAATAGTGCTCCTTATGCTTGGAGTTGTAGAATGAAAGATCATTTTGACTTTAAAATTATAACACAATGAGTTGGATTATATTTTGTGACCAGGATAGGTTGAGATTAATTGTTAGAGACCAGTAAGGTTTCTAAAAGAAGAGAAATTATATTGTTGGAAGTTTACATTATCCCACACCTTTTTTAGGTTATGAATTTTAGTATAATTTTTTTGTTGAGTGGTTTATTTTTAGAACTATAATTTGAATTAAGGTTTCAAATACTCTAACAAATCAAGGCGATATTTTTGGTAATGTATTGAGTCTTAAATGGTGATCTGGGAGCTTTAGTGGGAGTATAGTGATTTTGGGTGGACCTACAATAAAAGTTTTCTCTTATGGAACCAACAAGGGGGGACTACGCCGTGGTGGAGGGTGAAATACCTAGGATATAAGGAATAAAGAGATGGCTATGAATGGTTTCTATTAGAGGAACCTGTGGGAAATGAGAAGGGTGAAAAATATATTTTTCAGGCTGAAGTGCATGAAAAATAACGAAGGATAACCTTTTCATGGTGTTTCCTAGGGTAGTACCTCAACCATTTTAGAAAGATTATAATGATATCCACAATATAGTGTTTATCATTGTACAATGGAGATATCCCCTATAAAAATAATGATTGTTAACCTCACTATGATACTCCTCTATTACCCATAGGCTTTCCCTGATGAAGGGGAACCATTCCATGGTCTATGTGAACCACACCATGGTGATGAGAAATTAAGAACATGAGTCTTTTTTTGAGAAGGAGGATCCATATAAATTTATGTGAATCATATTTGGATTCCCCTTGTCCTCCCATTTATATGGATCACTCAAATGAGAGGTAATATCGCTATTTGGATCTCCACCTCTGTATACTTTCCTCCTTTTATCCATGATATTTGAAGATGATATGTCAAACTGATTCTTCGTAATATTTTATAGTTTATTATTCATATTATCCTCCCTTTTTATTCATATATTTTGGTTCATCTAGTTTGTTTTATAGAGATGATTTCACTATATAACATTAAAATAATTACACATGATAGGGATTTTGTGCTGTATAGCTAGAGGATTTCCCAAAAAGATGATCACATGTTGTTTCATAATGTTTCATTGAAGGTTCTTAAAAAAATTAATTTATTTATTGTTTTCATATATTATATAAATCTAGAAATTGAATTGGTGTCAGATGATACAGATTTTTTCTGGAATGGTGATAAGAGGATGCTAAAAACCTTCAACAAGTGGTGGGTTATCATTTGGTGACATGTGGTCAATCATTTAGGTATTAAGTAATTTTTCCTATGTGAATTTAATTTAAATTATTTTTAAATTATAATAAATAAATTGAATAATTTATTGTAAATTATTTATAATTAATTATTTGATGTTACAGTTATGATAGGAGCTCAGATAATGATAATAACAAGGGTAGGCTTCGATGAGGATGATCAAGCTACTTTAAGGGATAATAACTCTCTTTTTGAGGTAGGTGGTGCCTAAGAATTTGTCTATTTTATTATGAATTTTATTTATATATTGTATGAAATTTGGTCTTAAAATCCAAGGAGATTAACCTATTTAATAAATTATTTTTTTATTAAATTTGAATGTCTATCAATTGATTGGACAAGGAGTCAAGGGCTACAATGGACCCTTAAACACCAATTTTGTGCCTGAGCCACTGATGAGAGAGATATTGATGATAAATAAGTTCCTTTAAATGTTTGGATCATGAGGGGTGTAAATAAAAAAAATGAAATTGACAAGATGTAGTGGCTTTAGAAATAGGTTCACTAGATTCCTCCATATAGAGTTTCGCATTGGACTAAGAGTTATAGACCGAAGTAGGCTAGGAAAAAACCATGTGATTTCTGAGATCCACTAATATTGCTAAAATGATAATGGTTCGAGTGATACCCCTTTGATATGAATGTAACTATGAGGTAATTTCCAAGAAATATTATTTTTAGGTCGGGTGAGTAGTCTGACATGGGATTATTTTGTAATTAAGATGTGATTTATGCCATATCTATAAAGGTGTGTCATATGAATTTTATATTGAGGACGATTTGGATGTGTCATATTTTTTATGATTTCATGGAACATAATTCCCTCTTGATTATGGTTGATAAACCAAGGGAATTATGTAAAAGATCCCATATGGGGTTTTTGGGTACGATATGAACTAGGGGATACAGTGGGTGCACTAATGATATAACAACCGCTAAGAGGGTGTGTTTAGGAATGGTAAATGATGATTGTAGGTTCCAACATAGAGCATAAATTTTCTGTGAGAGGAAATATCATAGGAGGATATTTTAACTCCATGTTATATATAAATACATGTATTGAATACCTAGTATTACTAGGATCTATCTTGATTTCCTATTGATATTGAATGTATTGGATGTGCTCCCTGGTTTCAATTATGTTACCTATTTGATATAGAATTCCTTGAGAAACCCACTAGGATTAAACTCTTACCCATATAGGACACTCAAGACGATGATATATAATTGTTTATATTTATATGGATGTACTAGGGTCACCACAATATAAATTTGCTATATAAATACTTCTATTATATTTCATAGTTCATTCCTATAGTCATTGGACCTACAACAAATTGCAATGGTTATTTGATGTGATTAAAGACACTCTGACACTAGATAAATAATGTTTAGTTAATCTTAAGTGCCATGTCAGAACCCCATGATCATCAATGGCTATTAATTTATGATTATTCACTATATTTATGCATTTAGTTGATTACATCATAGGAAAATACACTTCCTTTACTATTTAAATAAGGTGTTTCATTAGTGCTACCCAACTGAGTTATATTCACACCATGCTTAGGTGTCCATGAAAAAACAATACTCATGATAATCTTCTCCTATTACAGGTTCATGTTGTGAACCGACCCACGATTTGATATTTTTGATAGAATGATTAGAAATAGTTGATAGTAGGATAAGGTATGGCTCAAGGATATAATTATATCCTTTTTATTTTATTTTTTAATTTACTGAATTTTTGATTGGCCCAGTGATTGATCAATTGTTGTGTGTTGGCATGACTACGAGTCTGTATAATTATTTTCTTCCACATTTTTCTAAGTTATAACATGTTATGAATATTTTATTTGATGTTATGTAATTTATTATTTTGGATGTTTTCTGTTTATATTTCCATTTTTTTTAACTTGATACAAGGGTATAGTCTCCCGCTATTACTACCCTAGACCACTATTTCAAGTCAGGAGCCTCTAACATATAGGGAGGCATGCCTAAGGTCAAGTGGTAACCTCCAATGTTGCCACAAGTTGAGTATTCTAGGTAATTGAAACATAAAAATAGTGGAATTTGGTTATATAATAAAAATTGAAATGATAGTGGATAATAGTTAGATACTTAGTTTACTATAGATAAATGAGACATCATGTTATATAACACCTTGATAATATTTTTTATATAATACTATTATAATTTTAATAAATTTAATTCATCATGATTGGAACTAAATATAAATCATTAGGTATTTCAGTGTGGGAGAGTGTATTATATATTATTATTTTCCATATTATTTTCTTTTATTTGTTTTTATTTTAGTTCTACCTTACTTGAATACTTTGGTCAGTATAAAATATCAGAAAAATGGATTTTATTATTTGAATGTTCAAATACTTGAATGATGTTGATATGATTTTGATATCTATTTTTTATGTTTTTAATTTAATTAATTTTGATCAACTGTAAATCCCATTTAGAACGTACCATGTAATGTTATACTCAATGTACCATAAGGTGACTATGGATTTTTGAAAAATAATTAAAATTATATTTTTCATTAGAATATAGAGTCATGTAATTTACTTTAGATATTTTTATAATACTCTTGTGAAATATCTAGAGTTTATAAGTATTGTCAACATGAATGAGGCATTTCCTATAATTTTATATATCTATATGATACAAAAATTATAACTAAACCTTATTTTAATCTATTAGAGGCCATGAAATTCTTAATAGGTGAACTATAATAAAATCCAATATCCTTAACTAATAATTTATTATATAATTTTACATGAATATTATTCATGTTAACTATGATGGATGATTTTTTCATTAAATATTTTCAGATAAAATTAAATTTTTGGGAATATTTTTATATATGTGTTCAATTTTTTATGGATAGATTTGTTTCAAAAGTCATATATTATTTTAATGTACTATTTTCACTTTTATTATGTAAATAATTATTTTTTTATATAAAAATTATAAAAAAATGTTTCTTTAAATATATAGAGAATTGGGAATGAATATTTCACTATTGTTCATTGATTTAATTTTGAACCAAACATATATAAAGAATATAGGAGTATAATGTGTGATACCATTGAGAGGAAATGTGAGAGAAATTCAGCCTTAAGTTTTAAAAATAATATCATAAATTTTACTGTTAAGATAAACATCTTCATTGAGATGTATATTTTTCACATAATTATCCCCTTTACATTATCCTTAAAAACCCCATAAAAATATACCCATGATTGGTATAAACTAGCCTCTCTATTATCTATAAATGATAATATAAACATGCCAATAAAAATCATGAATAAAATCAAGATGTTATGTTCTTTTCATAAATTTGTTTGTGTGAAGAGTGATAAAATTTTAGGATGGCAGGTAAACATTTTTCATGGGTATAAATATTATATTAGAATGAATTTTATTGAAAATAAATGAGTAATGGAAATTAGTTTTATATAATATGTATGATTATTCTATTGATAAATGATTTAAATATTCATCCAATTTTGATTTAAGAGGATTATATTTGACCTAGGTATGTGATTTTTCCTAGTAGAATAAAATAAAAGTGTTAGGGTGTGATGAAACTACACACACACACAGATATATATATATATATATATATATATATATATCATGTGATTCATGAATTTAAACCCCATAATTTTCAAATTTTAATAGAAATTTTATCACTTTTAATATTTTGTTTTTTAAATTTTATGTAATATTAGTTTATATATTTATTTTAATAGTTAAATTTTCATTTTGGATTATATTTTAAAAATTCCACTATTTAAATGTGGTGTTTTGATTATTATAGGTTCTAATGATGTCGAGGATAACCATTGATAGATTCAAATTCATAAGGGCTATTTAATGAGGCTATATATAATATTTAATGATATGATGACGTCTCTTTCTACAACATGGAAATTTTATTGGATGATTTATTTATCTATATCAATGAAAAATAATAGGTAAATTTAATACACAATTTCATATGTGAATTAAAGTTTATCTATTATATTTGGTTCCAGATTTCTCCTTTTTTGATGATAGTGATTATCTTATGTTTAAGAATAGTATTATATATAAATCTATGGTTGATTTTTTTGTGAGATTCCATTTTCATGGTTATAATGTTTATAATTTCATATTTATAGATAATCATACAAGGGAACTTGATTCTTGTTAGTTATTGAATATACAAGAATTATCATAGTGGTATATCCCCAAGTCATGATAGAGGATAGATCTTCCAATGATAAGAATTCTCATAGCCAGTCTTGGTTATTAGTGCCATATATTTAAAATATAGATATAAGGTTTTATTATTCTGAAAAATTCATTCCCCTCATGTTTATCCACTCTAGTGGGTAAGGATGCGTTAGGAATAAGGGATCTTTGTTTAGTTGTTTGAAATTTTTTGAACCAGGAAATAATGTCCATTCATCATTGTTTTTTAGTCGTGAAAGAGAATGAAACCAAGCATGGTGGGAGTTCTTCTATTATTTTTAGTGTGGTTTTTAAAATCACATATAATATAAATGTTTAGTATATAGTGTTTTCTCCTTGAGAGTATGCACTCCATATTTAGGTTTTAGTCTCTATTATTTTATAATGGTGATAGTAAATATGAAAATCTTTTTCCTTCAAATACATTGAAAGTAAAGAAGATATTAAAGAAGAAGAATATTTATAATCTATTGTAAATCAATGGAATAATCATGATATATTTGGAATGTTTCAACATTAATTAAGCAAAAAATTCACATAACCAAAGCAACTACTCAACCTTTACGAAACCAGTGGGTACAAAATCTTCAAGAAAAGCCTCATCTATTTACGGGGATAAAAACTATGAATCACTGCTTGAAGAAACGTTTTCTTTAGAGGGAGATTATAGTTCATGAAATATGATCGAGACTTTTAATTCCTATAAATTTTTTTTTTCACATATAAAGGAGTTGGAATATTAGTTTTATTATTAATAAAAAATATGATGAATATTTTATGTTATACATTTATTAATTTGGATGAGTTTTCATTATTATAAATTTACTAGATAATAATATGTAAAGTTATATCTCGCAGTCACACTTGAATAATACTTTAAACTTATCAAGGAATATAAATTTTGATTCCATACCTCTCATGATATTTATTTTATATAAAAAATATGCAGGGGTGACTATTTAAATGCAGTAGTGTGTTTTTGTTTTCCAAAATTTTAATTTGGGTTTCCCATCAAAATATTTAGGTTAATTTAAATAAAAAAATTCTATAAAAATGCCAATATATATGAGAAAGAAGAATATAAATAGACATATATGTGACTATTTAATGCTCATGCAATAATGCAGTGTAATTTTCAAAGGTAGTATATGAAAAAAATGTAAAATTAAAAGTCTATGTATGTAAAGAATTGAGAGTTTTGGAGTATAATAAGCAGATATTATGACATGAATTTACCCACTGGTAGCACTACATAGCTATCGGTAACCCGAGTGTGCCACTCCAAACCCACTTCAAATAGAATAGGGTTTGGTTATGAGAACAAATAAAAAAGAAAATACAGTAGGCCTTATAATCTAATAACCTGAAATAAATATATAATAAAATATGAATACTATAACCAATAACCACAATTAATGTAAATAAATAAAATTATATAACCATGGATGGGTGGATAATATCTACACAACAAAATTCCATATGATAAACCCCAGTATGTTATTAATATATAAGATAATGAAACTTCTTACAATAGAAATATGATATGGGATTTCATCTCCTCAGTATATGGATACATGGGAAGATCCCTCCAATAACAACGTCCATTTTTGAGTACCAATATGCACTATAAAACATCAAATTCATAAAAAAGTTCCAACTCTATAACTACAAATACAATATATAAATTATTGATCATTTGTATAGATGAAACATGTGTGGGAACAAGTCCCATGCATGTGCGAATATAATGAAACATAGTATTACACCCTGAAAATAGAAAGGAATGATTTACCATCTTGTGTGTTGAATATTCTTAACAAAAAGGAAACACAAAAAAGGTTAGAAGAACCCATATATAATTTATAGGAAATAATCGAATAAGGGGAATTCTCCTAGAAGTATAGCTCAAATGCCTAAGTATTCAAATCTCTTTGTCACTATGGTTACTCAACACAGTGAAAATTATAATATTCATAAGTCCACAACCTTGATATAAAAATCACCTTAGTGGTGATCAACAATATAAGCGGAATCCATAAACCAACTATGTATATTTCCGCACAGATCACACATTGAGAGAACCTAAAAATACCTGAGAACCCATATTATCTAGACAATTCAACACCTTATAATTATCACAAAACCACACTATAATTAGTTAGTTGAACTATGAATCATTAATAAAGTGTGCATTTATTGAGGTATTTTTATCCCTTATGGGAGATTTATTATTAGTGGATCTTGAAACTACACTAACTAGGGTATAGAGGGGGATTCGGGTAGACATGTTTTTATTAAATAAATCAAACTAAAAATTGTACCCTTTTTATGTTGTTCAAATATCTATCTTAGTTAGGGTGTATAGATCTTATCATGCTATCTTTCCACTTACTTTCATATGAAATGTAGATAATGAAACAAATAGCATCACACATAGATTTTATAAGGATCACCCCAAATGTGGGTGATTATTTCCTTACTATTATCAATTATTATTTTAAAAAACATATTTTCCATGATTATTATTATTAATTATAAGTAGAGTGGGGTCATTATCATATAACACCCAAAACACATCATTCATATAAGAAAAATCTTATTTAATTATATTGAATCCTATCAGTTGAAAATAATTACTAAAATCTCTTGAAGAATATCTCTAATAAAATCAAGATGTCGCTACATCTTACGAGAGGTTTTCCTCGTCGTGAATAGATCTCTGACTGCATGACAATGTTTTGGTATAATCAACAAAAACATCAACCACATTCTTTTAATTTAATAAAAAAATAATTTTGGAACTCTCACCTTCAAGATCATTAATATTTATAACATTTGTAGGGAGGTGCTGGAAATTGTCCTTGGTCACAATATTACAGGTCCCTCAATCATTGAAACCTCTTACTATTTTTTTAAAATTGTATGTTTCATTCTTCTCAAAACATTCACAAAAAAATAATCCATAATTTAATTGGTCAGATGCACTATCTATTTTCATCACTCAAAATATTAGAATCATATCATGGTCAACATTACCTATTCTTTAATGAATGTCAACATTTATATAACCAGTCATGCTGTAATAAATATTCGAACATAGGATCTAAATATGAAGCTCTTCATAAATCAATGTCTAAAATAAAATACATTCAATTATTTAGATAAAATTAAATATAGAATTTGTTAAAACATACCAAAAACTTAAAATCAATTATCTTCCACTCTATGAAAAATATTGGCTAGAATCATGACCCCCCATTGTGAACTTGAAAAAATTGAACATAAAACTCAACATCATCCTAATGATTTTGAATTAATAGAAATGATATGTGATATATCCCACGAATATTTTGATTCTTCATTATCATACTCATTATCATTTTATTCCACCTATTACTTTAAGAAAATCATCCATAGCCTTTAAATATTTCATCAAACACTAATATAGCTCCTGAGAATATTAAATTTTTTTCAATTTCTGAAACATATGTTCAATCCTTGGATTTTGAATCTTATATTCTTTTGATCAGATTAACACTCAATAGTCATCATCATTTATTCTTCAGATCTCGATCATCATAGTTTATTAATATTTAACCTTCCTCATTATTTGTAATCACTAACTCATAATAAATAAGGGTCTGGTGATTTTAGAACTCGAAACACATTAAAGACTCAACACAAATTATATCTTCCATGAATATATATTTTATAAAATTATTACTTTATGATATTGAATTCATCAAAATTAACTTCTGATAAGTAAATTACAATACATAGATTTTGATGATCTCTACTTTTGGATATCTATATTTCATGGACCATCTCTTCCCTTCATCTTCTAAATCAATAAATTCCACTTTTATTTCTTTTAACCCATTATATTAACATCAATCAATGTTTATTATTAATACTTAATGAATTTAATTTTTTTAATGAAGAATCGTGTTCCCTATTTTTTAGTTTTATAAAAGACTCACCTTGTTTACATGATTTTTAATATCATCTATAACCTCCATTTATTTTATCTCTGACTTCACCTTTCATAATCTCACAAGATTGATCTTCTAATTATTTTTCCATTGAAAGTTATATGGAATCCTAGAAATATACTTATGTTAAACCCATTTAACATTATTATAAAAAGTAAGATATATGTTAACTCGAAATGAGAGTTTATGAACTCTAATACATATTATGTCCCCCAAAAGGATCATCATTATGTTTTATTTATAGGAATGTTTTTAATGCTTCAACATCCATTGAATTTTATAATCTATAATTCTTTTTAGGGAATCTATTACTTATAACACTCATGAACTTTTAGAATGACATCTTCAAATCAACTCACTACAATGTAGTTTCCATTAAAATAATTACATAACATCATTTAATTTAATTTTTAAACCACTCAGATAGTTTGGAATTCCTACTCATCATAACCACCTTATCTTTTGATTATATGGAAACTAAACATCCATTACTTATAATATGTTTTTATAACATTAATATATATCAACTAATTAATTTGGAAATATTTTAGACCCACACCTTTCTTGGATATCTTTCTCATAAGAGTAAGTTACACTTATGAACCAATATTAGTATTATAACACCTCAAGAATTTATGGTATGTTATTCTTACAATAATATCAACTAATTAGTTAGATTATATGTACACAACACTGAGTCACTAAAAAAACTATGTTGTTATAATATAGTTATAACCTAGATAGTAACCATAATTTTCCCACTTCTATGTTTTTGATTTTGAAAACAGTCATATATGGTTGGTATCACTATGATATTTAGATTTTGATAGGATCAACTTATTTTTTTAGTGAATAGTAACCCACACTTATGAATAGTAATCAACCCTTATGAATATCAATATGACCCTTATGATTTTTAATTTACACTTTTGACTTGTAACCTCACCCATGTAAGTATAAATAAAATCTATACACCTTATAAATGAGACTAAACATTATAATAATTAAGTATTGATATTTTTGTGAGTAATAAATATTTAATTACAATTTTAAATTAATAAATTGATTTAAAATAAATTTTATTGTCAAAAAATTTATTCCCTAATAAATATTTTGATATCTTATGATTTTATTATAATATAATAAGTCCTTAGTTAATATTTTGGGTATTATTAAATCAATTATAATTTTAAAAACATTATTTTATTATTAGATGGTGTTTTAAATTAAAAATAAATTTCTCATATTTATAAATTTATTTTTTGTAAAACTAAGTTCATTTTTGTATTCTACACATCAAATAATGGTACAGGTAAATTTTTGGGATTTTTCTGAAATGCTTGAAGTTTTTGTGAATATTAAATTATGATAATTTGTGATAAATGCTAAAAACATGATTTATTTAGTCATGAATGATATCCTACAATGGTAAGAACCCTTGATTCATGTTCAAATTCATTAATTACTATACTAGGTAATAAGAATCAATACTACTCATTTTTTTGAGGAAAAATAATAAGGCAATGATTAAATTAATTCAAAAACACGCATCGCCTCCACTATATTAACAAACCCTCACCCTATATTCCTCTCACACCTATCATGCTTTGATATTTACCTATGATCTACCAAATACTCCTCCCAATCCCTCCCCTAATGACCAGTACCCATTGGTGTCACAAAAAGGATAAAACCAAAGGCCTTAATGAGATTTCTCATAGAGGATTACTGAAGAAGTAAACCTCTCTTCCTTTTTCTTTCAAATTCTTTTACATGTTCCATTATTTTGATTCTCTCTCCTAACTTCCACTTATCCAAATGTTGTGATAATTCCTTTACCAAACATATAATAGTATTTTATTATGAAAAATTAATATTTTCTCATCATCTATCTTTCCCCTCCTATTATACTAAAAATGAAAACACCGTTCGAGAAGTGTTAATTAATCCCATTCCAGGATGATGGGTTTTCAATTTCTATTAGCGTTTTCAGTTATGTTCATGAAACCAATTTTATGGTTGACCCAGGTCATAATATATTTAAAATATCATATTTAATGTTCTATAATAATTATTTATACATGGTAATAAATTATAAAACAAAATGAGTCTATAGTGGTCAAAAACCACAAAAATTATCCAAGTGTTTATCATTAACATTTTGTATAATCATTCATGCTATCCCAAAATATCCAAATGATTTATATGATAATTTAAATTTATTTGTGATCATTAATAAAATTCAATTTGGTATTTTAATTTCTATTTTACATGAACTTCCATACTTTTATACAAGAGAACCGATCATGAAAACTAAGAAAACCTTTACTCACATATGATGAAATTGATCATATAACCCATATAAAAAGACATAAATTAATGTAATGGATATATAATAAATAAATTAAATTTATAAAAGGTTCTTTAATTCTTAATTAATTAATATAATTTTATTATTCAAAACATTAAGATCAAGTGAATAATACATTCAAACATAAGTCATGGGGTATCTCATCTCACTTTTATTTCTGTGAGACATCCATTGTTCACAACTTATTTCTTGTATGTGTTGTATGTATTATTAATTTTGATATATAATATCATATTTATCTTTATATTCATGGTATTAAATTATTTATTTGTTTATTATTAATTTTTTTCATATGATTCGATTGACTACAATGATGCGAGAAACTTCATCTCAATTTCCATTTCTTTTTCACTTACTTGGTATTCTACATCTAATCATTTTTATGTGGTCTATCTACCACCCCATTAAGAACATTTTTCATTTTAAATTAATTTCCTATTAAATATATATATTCTTTTATAATGGATATGATTATTTTCATTGTCGTTTACCCTTTTACATATGTTGTTGATTTTGAATGTTGTTTTAACTGTGGAAATATTGACAAATATGTATCCTCTACTCAATTTGAAGATAAATAAGGAATATTGATCTTGAATTAAATATTTTTATAGTAATTATATGGACTATCAGAAAAGGGTGGGGCCCACTATATCCCCTAAATACATCGACAAGTCTTATGAGACAAAATAGTTGGTGACAAAACCATCCTGTTTGTTTCAAAACCATATTCAGACGAGTGTCTACCCATATAATTAAATCATCTCAATAGTATGATGGTTAATGTTCTGGATACATAAAATCCAAAAAATAATAATTTCCTTTAGTCAGTACTCATTTATTACCTTCCAATATATTTTCTCTATGACGAAATCTATGGGTGCATTTTTAATCCCATTTTATTAATGGAACATGATTCTATGATTATTTACCTGGATATATTTTCTATGCCTAGTTGACATTAATTATATTTTTATTTATTCATGTAACCATTACGGAGAATTTGAGCTCACCCTTATTATGTTTCCTTTTTCTATTCTATGAAGAATAAATCCTGGAATGAGTTGTCAAAGGTGGCTATTTATTTTAGTATATCATTTGTCATGTTGTATTTTTTATCATTCCAAATATACAGTGGTTATGATGTCTATAATTTGGTCTTCTATAACATCTAAAATAATCAGTACTTTGGGATTTGATTTCTTGTAATCATAACAATATAATAAAATAATGCACCAGCACTGGGTTTTTGGGGTCATGGAATCACAAGTATTCTTCCCTAAGACAATTCTATTAGATAGTACAACATTCTATAAGAGTAAATGAATCTTATGATTTTTAAAATCAATATTATAGATTATACTTTACATCCTTAAAAAACCTCATTCATTTTCTAATTTTAGTTATATACATATCTTGAATGAATATTCTAAATGAAAATAAATTTCATATATAAGGAATAAAATTATTTTCATTGTTAATTAAAACATACACCTATTAATTATTTTATCTACTATACTCCAAGAAATTTTTTCAGTTTATCTACATTATACAATATAACATCCTTATTCCCAGCATCTCACAACAACGAATCATATTCAAGTAGTTCATCATGTATCTTCTTTGAGTGAGTCTATCAGAACATGTATCCTTCCGTACTATATCTTCCATGAGTACATATTCTTCCTAAAAAATAATTTAGATTACTTAAACCTAGATTAAAAACAAACCTTGTAACTCTCAATCCCGATTCGTCATTAATCAAGGAATATTTAATAGTGATATATATAACATTAAACACTCTTCATAGATTAAAACATAAGTTCATCCAAAATAATCATTAGATATCCATTACAATTGTAGATTCCATCACTTCTATCATCAAAATAAATCATTATTACTCCATTAGTATCATATTCTGAAAGAATAATTGACATTAGATTTTATTTTATCATTTTATATATTATCTTCTAATTCATTATCAATGGGAAGACCCTTTGGGTGAACTATCTTCTACTTTAACCTTCTTATTTTCCTTTCATACATATTGAGTATTCTTCCCATTGGATTTTAATTTAAAAAATAATACAATTTATCATCAAAATTCATCCAGTATATTGAATATGCCTCTTTGTATTTCGTAAAATCCCTAATCTAATATAAAATTCAATATTATTATCACCTTTATTGACAATAAATTCTAGGTTTCATTTGTGATAGAAAGAGACACTCTTCTCATAATACATCACTTTTAATCTTTCACCCTTATCTTTCTGTAAACATAAAATTATACCATAAATAACCTAAGAGAAGGCTCTCATCAATTTTATTAATAAATAATTCATACATTAATAAAAAAAATTTCTATGTGATCTATAGTTGGGGTTGAAAACACTATGTGTTATCTAATACAACATAACTACACATAAAATATTCCACAAGTGATACCCACTCACAAATCATCTTATAGGGGTTGTTTAAATAATTTTTTTATTTAACTTATTTCCTATAACAATTTCATAAATATATTACAAATGAACTACATAAAGTAAGGTTACTCCACTTAAAAATAATATATTTTTATTCCTATTAAAATCATATTTATTCTATTCATATTTTTGATTTTTCATACCAATGATAGAGTATAGTCAATGTACATCATCGAGGAAGACTTTATTAAATTCTAAAATTTTGATTTTCCTAAAAATTCTATTCATATGACATTGTTTTTCAAGAATACTATCATCTAGAGTCATAATAATCAATTTATATACACTTTGGTTATCTGAATTTTAGCAATTATATGTCAACTCATAAAATATCTAGAATTACTATATTTATATTCACTCCTAAATCGTTGAACTCCATTTTTCTTCTTCATCAGGATTATTATTATATTAAGTGATCCAAGGATTTGACAATATGACAACTAAATCAAAAAAATTCTGTGATTTATAACTTCTAAAATATTGTTATATATCCATAATACTCATTACTTCAGGTATCACTCTTAATTGAATCACCATTAATTAATTTCTCAATGAAAACACTAGGAATATACAAGATAACAATGAGGATTTAATTTTTTTTCACTAAATTATATTAATAGGATTGAAAAATATTTATCAATTATGAGTCTCACCATAATTTACCTTTAATTTTATTAATAATTTCACCATTTATTTACCTGAAACCAATATCCTTAGGTAGCATGGAATTATTTTTCTTACCCTAAAATTTCAGTTTATTTTGAAATTTGTTTTTTTACTTATCTTACCAATCCACACATACTCTTCTTTTATTTTTCATCCATCTTCATTGTTTTATCCAATAGTTCTAGCCAGAGGGTCATTAAAACTGTCAAATGTTTTTTAAATTTATCCTTATAGTGTGATTACATCCTTTTAGAAATATTAATAGTTAAAATATCTTTTATTTCTTGATTATTTTTATTAAAAAAATATATATTTTCCTTTATGTTACCATTATAAAAATATTTAGAGAAGTATTATTCTTTTTTACATGTTCCACACTAGTTTTTTTCATTCAGTATGTTACTTTATAGTCGTCAATTTAGATGATATTAAACTTTTTATTCAGAAGAGATATTTATCAATCCATTCCCATTATTTTTATATTATATTTATTTCTTATGTTTCTATAGATTACTTATATTATTAATAATGTGCACAAAATGTTTTTAACTATTTTTTATGTTCACTTTTCTTACATGATAGAAGAATACTCTCTTTTTTTTTTGCAAAATGTGCATACTGTTAATTTTATTTATCTTTGGTGGGTTTTTTTCCATTAATTGTAACTAATTTGTTCTTGGTAGTTTTACACCAACACTCATCATCATAGTAACCACATTAACTACAATTTTTATAGATTCTATCAAGATATTAAAAAATATTAGATGTAAATATATATAACATCTTGCATGAACTATGGATGAAATTTTAAGGGCTCATATGAACATATATTTTTTCCATTTTGGTATGAATTGTCTATTTTTAAGGACTAAAATATTGTTACAAAAATAATTGGATGCCTCTGTGCCATGATCTGGTTGGTGGAAGCGTCTTCCTATTTCGAGTGTGAAATTATTCTTTTGGGAAACCTAATGGTTAACAACACATTCCTTCCATTATTTATATCAACTTCATAGAAATGGTGGGTTTCTCTAATATTTTCTTTACTCAAATATGTTTTAAATTTTATTTGTATCACACACAATTCTATTATTTCTAATTAGTGAGAATAGATTTTTTGGAATGTGGGTTTACCTTATTCATTATGCCTCTTAAAGATATATATTATGAAATATTCAAGTTTATTATCATACAAGAATGATTATTTCTCAAATTATGATATTTGATAGAAATTATGTAAGTGTATTTTCTCTCTATTGGATGAGAAGATTTGAGAGGAACTTCTTCCAAATATTTCAATTTAACGTGAAGTTACAAACAATTTATGTTGAGAGAATTTTTCTCATATTCAATGGAACTTATCCTCTCTTCCCATTATTACATTATCTTCTAAATATCGTCTTCATGAATGTTATTTTATTCAATCAGATAGTTATTAAGCTTTTCAATCCATTTAGATTTAACTTCCACCTATGATTTCTTAATATTTATAATAACTTCTGATACATGAATTAGTTCTTCAAAAACATTATTAAATAGGACCTTCTAATAAACACTTATTTAAATTTATTATTCAACTCAGGAAATATCTTCATTTCATTGTAATATAAATATTTTTTTTATTTCTATATGTTGTGTGAGTTTTTTAAATTTTAAAAAATTATTGGCCAATACATAATTTATCTCATTAACTTCCTATTCATGATATGGATTTTTATCTTATTGTCCCTTGAGAAATTTATGTATATATTTGACTACTAAAATAGATAAATTATTCCTATAATAATTGATTTTAGATTAAATATATTCAATTGATTCAATAAATTCATACTCATCATAGATTTTATGGGATTATATAGAAGGATAATTATTAGTAAATATATTCGAAAAACTAGCATAATATTTATCTTATAATAGTGCAAGATCCACAATCTAATTATTTAAAGAGGAAAACATTATAAACTTATAAGATTGTTTATTATTATTATTATTAGTGTTTTGGTCAAAAAATCAATTTTAAAGGATATAAAAATATTTTCATTCTCTAAATCATTCATCTATATAACATTTCAAAATATTCTCTTGATTTTTTAGTGAAACTAACTAGGAGAGAGAAGAAAATAGATCTAGTTAGGAGAAACCTAGTTAGATCTTATTCAACTTTTTAGTCCTAATCGATTGTGTATTTACACTGATACAAGGATGAATCAATGTCGACACACTTATCATAAAAATATAACTTATAATTTTACCCCCTTTTATATTGTTTGAACCACGATATTGATTAGGATATATGGAACTCATTATGTCACCTCACCATATAATCTTGTATGCAATGTAGATAATGAAATAAATGGTATCACGTATTGATTTTATAAAGATCACCCATGATGTGAGTGACTAAATCCTTGATGTGCTTAGTTATAAATTGATGAAAAAAATTTACACTACTAATCTTATGATTAATTACTAGTGGGGCGAGGTCACTATCATTTGAAAACTATAGAGAGTCCCAAACATAAACAATATAACACCAAATTATCCAATCTCCTATTAGTTTACAAAAATTTCTATAACCACTTTAAGAATATCACAAATATACTCATGTTTTCAATGCATCATATGAAATATCATCATCATTATGAATACATATTTATCGTATAAAAAATATTGTTTTATAATCAACATGAAAAACAACCTTGTTCTTATAAATGTTAGAAAAAAATACTTTTTTAACCATCACCTTAAATTTCTTCAAAGTAAAACTATTTTTTCTGGTAGATGCTAAAAATTTACTTTCCCCCTTATATTCTATTTTCCAAAATTAAAAAAACATCAGACTTATTCTTCATAACTACATGTTTTTATATTAACAAAACTTAAACATAATTGATTTTATATAATATGCATGTTTAAATAAAACCTCTATTTTCATCAATGATAATATTAACAATATCTGATGTTTATAATTAAATATTCTTAAATGGAGTTCCTGATTTATATAACCAAGCATCATCTAATAAAATTTGGGAACAAAAGCTCAGAATTTGAAATTCCTGTTAACTCAAAGTATTTAGTAAACCACCTTTAATGCTTCTAAAAATAGCAAAGATTGAATTTTTTAAATCATTTATAAAACCCCACATCAACTATCCTCTACTCTATTGAAAATATCATATACAATATCTATCTTACATTTGGAAATTTTAAAACTTTTAACATCTTAGTCAACATTGTCGCAATGATTTTGAATTTATATAAATGATATGGGAAATCTCATTTGAACATTTAGGTACTATAATGCTTAACTATTTAAAATATGATTCTGAATTTTTCCCTAGGAAAATAATCTACCACATTTATATCATTAAAAATTATATGACATAACTCCTATATATTTGGTGATGCCCATAATTTTCTCAAACATATGTTTGAAATTAATCTTTGGCATATGAACATATCCCAACCATATTAACTCTCAATCATCATCAACATCTATTCTATATCTCAGAATCATATCAATTTCACCATATACGACCTTCCATAGCATTTTTAATTTATAAATCCTAATCAACTAAATATTGGTTATTTAAAAACTTGTAATACCTTTTTGGACTAACTCTAAGTAACTATTCATTAAATCTATATTTTATATATTTCTTCTGTAATGATAAAAAAATCCTTTAGAATAAAATTCTAATACGCTTAAAATCAAATTCCTATGTTCCAGTGACATCCAATTCTTCACATATAGACTTTCTCAACACATTATTCCCCATCCAATAGATAAATTAATTTCACATTCATTTATTGCGACACATTTGATTTACATCAACTAAATTTTATATGTATTAATGAAAAAATTGAATTATATTACTCAAAAAATGACATCTCAATTTCTACAAGTACTGATGGACTTAAATTTTGAACATGATGACATGGGGAATCCATAACTATTGTTTCATTAACATTTGAAATTATTTATTAGACTCTTAAAAGATCAAAATTTTAATTTATTTTCCTCTCTCAATTATTTGGAATCTAAAAAATCTCCTCATATTGAAACTACTTAACATTACCACACAATGTAAGATATAAGTTATGTATTCATGATAGTTTATGAAGTCTCAAACTTACTCAAGCTCCACAATGTCTCTCCTATTGGTTTTTATGTAGGAAAATTTGTTTTGGTTCAATGCCCACATACTTTTCTAATCCACAATCCTTTTAATAGAATAAATTACTTCTCGTATTGAATCATTTATTGAATTTGAGCTAGCATCACAGTTGATCTTTAGATCAATGTGACGTATGTTCCATTGAATGAAAAATTAACAACATATTACATAATTTTTGAACCAATTACATAGTTTTTTCTTCATACTCCTCACAAATGCCTTATTTTCTGATTATATTTCAACTAATCATTTGTATCATATATTCTTGTAATATAAATTTTGGATATCTAATATTTTAAATTTGGAAAACTATTGGACACATATATTTCATTTATTGAATTCCTGTAATCATAAGTTACTCTTATGAATAAATATGAATATACTTCCGTCAACTAATTATTTTATTCAGCACCACATCCTATAAGATTAAATGACTCTTATGATTTTTCAAACCATTCTTAGCTATTTACTTATTAACCAATGTGATAACTTCATTCCTGTACTAATATCACATTTATTCTTTACTATAAATAATTTTATGTATGGAAATATATATTTTACATAAGATAAAAGATTAATTCCATTATTTATTATATTATACACCTCTCAATTACTTTTTTTTAAAACTATTTGACATCGTATCACCAGATTTACATTGCACTGTGTAAGTATTATATACCCAATAACTCACTACCATGAAAAATATTATAGTAGATCATCTTGTAACATAAATGGGGGAATCTAGTAGAACACATATCATTTAGAAATTAATCTACCACAAGTTCATCATCCAGTCTACCCATCATCTGATGTACTTAAAATTATCTTCCAAACACACCTTATAACACTGATACATGTTTCCCCCTTTATTTAATTGTAGCCTATAGTGCTCTCACTGACCTTTAACACTTATCTTATATTAATACTAAATCTCAGATAAAGACATCCTTATATATGCATGCTATTTTTGGACACCATATCTTCTATCATCTGGATAAATCATCTAGACCCCATTAGATTCATATTATGGTAGCAAAACATGAATCATAATGTATTCCATATTTTGATGTGTTATCATCTAAATTTTTAATTTATGAAACAATCATTTTCAATGCCATCAACTTATCCACCCTCCTATTTTTCCTTACATATATATAAAATTTATTTCTCATTTGTTTCTCATTGAAAAAAATTAAAATTATTTCTCATTAAAATTAACTTGGGATTATTAGGGGACCACACCTTTGTACATGGGGGAGTAAATAAACCATATAAAATATAGTATTTCATAACCCAATCCACTAGGGCCTTTATTGAGGTGAAAATTATCCAAAATTGACACCATAATTCTCCCTTTAATAGTCCATGGTCAGGTGAGTAGCATCGAACAAGAACATATCATACTATGGGAGACTTTATCCTAAATGAAACTATAATAAAAACATATCTCTAATGTAAAACAAAACCATCTATACCAACTGAATATAATTATAAAAATTAAATATATACAATACATGTATTGGCAAACTTCTAAGACTCATTAATAAAACCAGTAAACAATCAATAATACAAAGGGGGAAAGATACATTCTCAATAGCTTAAGAGGAAATAAAATATGAAAAATGAAGATGAAGCCTAACTCTAGGATAGATCTAAATAAGAATAATTCATAATATTATCAAATCCATTAACAATTAATATTTCTTAACATATTTTCTACAAAGTTCATGACTAACCATCAGCTTCAAACAAGTAAAACAGGATCTATTTCTATAAAGAATATCCTTTAAATATGTTTTGACTACACAATGAAAACATGTGTGGTTACAAATCCCATGTGGAGATGAGTACAAACATACCCATTAGGATGAAAAAAATTTAAAAGGAAGGATAAAAAATAGTTCATCTCAAAGGCCCCAATACTATGGAGTAACTGAGGAAATACAAGATAAAAAAACCTAAATATAATTTATATTCAAATGACATAATGAATTAAAGTGGTCCCAAAATCTCATCTCTAGTCCATGAAGGTATGTTTCAATCATCTCATAAGAAATTAGGAACTCTTGGAGTACCATAAAACCCACATATCCTGAAGTTGATAGCCCAACTACATATTCCATCTTAAATCCAACACAGGGGTGCCTGAAGGGCCGCAAATTTGAAGGATCTGATCTACCAATATTTTTTCACAACTATTATAAGACCCAAGGAAAGAACCACACCTCAATGAAGTATTAGGATTAGTTAAGGGGATAATACACAATGTTTCCCATAATCTCCAATAATATAATCATTCTAGAAAATATTAGGGTACACAACACCGATGGTAGATGTATTTCAAGGGATAACCAACCCCTTATACTATAACCACCTATGATATGAGTAACCAAACATCAAATCATATAGAACCATATAATAGAATGAACCATTCCTTGTCACTACATCCTCCCCATACTTTGGGTCAGTATTAATATGAGTGTGTCACACCAAGACTATATCCAATAGGCCAAGGGATGGTGATTAACAATGACAATGCATATATTATATTATGAATGGACATAGAATATATCATTCTATAATAGATACATATATCCAATGTGTAATATGACCCTAAATACCTACAAAATATATATAAAAAACAAAATATATACCAAAAATATTAGAGATAATCAACTTGGATGTTCTTTAAAGGTAAGGAGACAAATTCTTTACCCTATGATATCTTTGGTGAAGAACAATTTCTTGGAATATGTATTAATATATAAAATATGTTGTCCCATCATTAGATGATTATATATCTTATTTTTTTATATCATGAACCCTTCAGGAAAAGGAACTGTGTGTGATGGTGATTTACATATGAGAAAATTTTTTAATATTCTTTTTAAATTTTGTTGTTTGCAATTTTCTTATAAAAAATCTTTAATGTGGGGTGGAAGTAGTGACTCGAGATTTTACCAATCAAGAATTATCCCAGTTTTGGGTGTTTTGGCCTCATGATTTCTCCAGGTTTAAATGGTAGATTTACCCGAGTATACAAACTTATAAAACTATATTATAGTCATGTTTATGCCTATAGGGAATTGTTAAATTCCTACAAGGACAAAAAAATTAAATAATTAATAAAACTCATAAAAACTAATAAAAATTTTGTACTTTGAAATCCTAAGTATCGAACTCGTAGGGATGTTCTATATTCTCTAAATTAATAAAATGAATTCAAATATCAATTAATTGACTTTTTAGAGAAAGATAAATAATTTACAAAAAAAGACTAGGTTTAAGTTCATGAGATGATACTATCCAAGATTAGTGATTTTTTGGATCAGGATTTAGGGTTTCCACTGATTTTGGGTTTATCCATGTTTGTTGTAAGAATTGAGTCAGCATGGATCCTTGGTTTGGGTAATCTATACTAATCATGAAATTCTTACCATTAGAATGGTCATCTACTAGTTTAAATCACAAAAATAGGAAACCCAAAACCTTATTTGGATAAAAGTAATGTAATATGAATAATGTCCCTACACCATTTAGGAAAATTAATTACAGAAATAAAATATAACTCATTGATTTTCAATACAATCGTCATGTAATTCTAGAATACAATGGAATTGATAAACAGAGTTGTATAAATCAAAAATAATAATAGAAAATAGAAATAATCCCTAACAACACATTGACCTAAAATCACATCACTCGGTACACCGACAAATAATCACTAATTATAGGAATGATATGAACAAGTAGCATAGATACCCAAGAATAGAAATGAAGAAAAAAGGTGAAATAGGGCTATGTGGTGGTGATTCCTCATTTGGAAGTGTCCATCTGACATCCAGGGTCCCTCTTAGATCTCTTAAAATGTTCGATCGATGGTTTTATAAATAGGACTTTTCATCAAAACCCTCTGGGAGGGAGAACAAAAATAAGTCTACCTAGCCTGTTCAGATTATGTAAGGATTAAAATGCATGTATTAGGTGGATTCATATGTATCTTCCAATCTTCTCCTATATCAAAAATCTCAGATCATGTAAACTATAAATCTATTATAAAATTCTAAAAAATGAATATTCTCATGGCTTACAAGGGGTGATGGTGTTGGATTCTATCCTAAATAATTCAGGCCATATAATATTTAAATGGCATGAAAATTTGTTCATCCAGTTATATAATGGTACTACCTTTATAAAATGTTGGCCTTTTCCTTGAAAAAACCATGGTCACACCTCTTTTATTCACTTGCAGTGTGAAGTGTATTTTGGATCTTATATTCAATTATTTATTTTCATTTTCCACATAAATATTATATCCTACCATAAAACAAAAAACACGTTAAAAAGTCCATGAATTTGAAATAGTAATCATTTAAATACAAAAATCAATGCAATAAAACACCAAAAAATTATGTATAAAATATACTTATCACCTCTTTAATCTATATTGGGGTGTCTACCCCTGATCTAATTCGATGAATAATTATAGACATGATCGATCCTTGATAAAAATATATTAGTTATAAAAGTAATATTTTTAATTTTCATGCATGTAATTGTGATATAATTCTTATATATCCAAAATGGAGTATCAGGTGATAAAACTAACATTATGGATGGTTATATAATGGTATTTTTATCATATGTAAATTAAACATTGGTTTTAATCTGGGACATGGGTGTTTTCCCTCTCTAAAAGACTAATTAATTAATTTAATTAAGTTAAATATTTAATTAATTGAGTGGTGTGTTTATGGAATACCCTAGATCCCTATATATTAATATATTATTGTGGTTTCATAAAAGGTTTATATGATTTTACTATTATTGATAAACCCTTGGTAGAGGTAGACATAGAGAGGAATTAGATGTTGGTGGAAATGATGAAAAACTAGAGAATTAGGACTGAATATGATGATGTTGATGAATGTGATAATGAATAAGAAAATGTATAAAATAGACAATGATTAACCATCTAGTAAGGACTTTTTGTTTACACATAACATTAATTATTTATGTATTGTGAGTTGAATTTATAGATATATATTATTTATATTTTTGTTTAAATTTGTGTGGATTATGGAGAATGCATTATTAATAGAGGATGGATGACGAATGTGGACATAAAATTATCTTATTTTACTTTCAATATCCCCTCTATTTCCTCATTATCATTATCATTTTATTCTATTTTGGTTAAACTAGGTGGTGTTTGATGACTTTAGAGTTAACTATCAGTGGTATTATAGAGGGTCACACTTGATAGAAAGGGTGGTTCAAGGGATACATGCTCAAATTACAATGGGGGGTCAATGGTAGTGTGAGGTGGCTGGCGTGGGGAGTCAAACATGAGGAGGCATATACGAGGAGACCTATGTGATGTAGCCAGTGTGCAGTCACCTATATAAAGATGGAGGATAAAAGTAATGGGGTTGAACGTAAGAATAAAACGGTTTATCATCCAAATATTTTATGATATATTTATCTATAAATAAGTTTTATTTATTTTATTGTTTTATTTACATGCATCACTAAGTTTAAATAAACAACAATATACTATTAAAATATTATTTAAATTGATAGTAATGGATTTTGCATTATATTTAAGAGTACAAATAAGAATTACTAAATTATGAAAAACTTATTGTTTAAACATGTATAAAATGAATTCATCATTATCAACTTATTATAAATGAAAATGAAAATAATTTCAAAGTAAAAGATCTTTTTTCTAAAAAACTGTTTTTATGAGATCAATATGGAATTTATCATAAAAATTAAATTATCACTATTAGTAAATAATTTTAATAAAATTTATATATTATATGTTAAATTAAATGTTATAAAATTCATCTAATAATTTTTTATTATCCCGAGATATGAATATATATAGTTATAAGATTAAAAATGTATTTTTATAAAAAAAAAGTTTCATCATGTTCTGCATACTTCTTTTAAATTAAATTTAAGTCATTTATAGAAATTGAATCCAAAAATATTTATTCCATATTTGTAATCATGATGATTTTTTTAAAAAAATATGACCCTTTTATTTTTTGTTAATATGAATTAGAACCTTATTAATATCATTTCACAATGGTAAGAGTAAAATGGGTAATATATGGTTAAAACATTTGGACAAAGATATAAAATATTTATAAAACATGCCTTTAACCTATTAGATGATTTTAGTTTAGCCATTAACTTCCAATCCTATAATATATGACAACTTGGTTCCATTTTTCTTTGAATATGATAATTATATTATTTTATTAAAATAATAAATACAAAATATAACTCTCTAGAATTTTATATATTTAAATTTATTACATAAAGATAAAAAGAGAATAAGTTTGGTTATAAATATTTCCTTGAAATATAAATTAATTTTTTTGTTTATGAAAATTTATTTTTAATTATTAGGTATTTAATAATGTCCTTAAACACCTATTCAACATTGAAAAATTATTTATTCAACTAATAGAAAATAAAATAAAAGACTTTAAAAATATTAAATTTAATAGAATATAGGTTAATAATTTATTTACATTAATTTTATAGATTTATACAACATATTATATATGTGTTAGAGATTTATATTGATATTATGTCACTATCACGTTATTTTCAATGTCAAATTATGGGGATAGTTCTTAAATTGACATTAATTGTATTTTATTTTTATTAAATTATTTAATAATCATAAAAATACAGAAATAGGTAAATTAATATGATAAATGTTAACAAAATTTGATAAATTTAAAATTTATAATTTATAATCAATTTTCAACTTTAAATGTAAAATTTTATCCCTTTAATATTTAAATAGTTATTATCACGTTTAAGGTTAAAAAAAGTTAATGAAGGCATTAATAAAAAAGATAAGTTTTGAAATGATTAAACCACTATCTAATTATCAATTTTTGATGATATATGGACATTATAATATTTTCAATTTGAGTCTATATCCATTTTGAATCTTTTTTCTTTAGAATGACTTAATTATATTTTAAAATTTTTTGTAATCCCAAGTGTGTCATTTACCTCCCTTATAAAAGGAAACCCCTTCACTCTTTTATTTACATCACATTGAGATACATATATTGAAAAACCCCTATAATATTCCCTTATAAAATTCAATATAAATGATATAGTGGTTTTTTTATTCTGGAAAGACCATTCAATGTGTCCTTAATAAATTATCTAAATGTGATCTTCTGAAGAAGAGGTAATCATCTTACATGATCTATTTCAATTTATTTTTTCTTATAAATCCTTTAAATATGTGTTATTAATTAGAAAATAAAAAATTCCGTATCCTAAATATACTGAAATTTTAATATGATCACGAAACCAATATTATCCACTCTTCTTTCCATCAAATTGTAAGTGAAAGTTGCACTCATCTGTTTGTGTGGACTACCACCTCTACGTATCGATACAATTCATTATTCATAACCATGATTCATAAATGTATATTATTAATGTTATAATGTTTTTATATAATTTTTATGTAATTATTTTTAATATTTAATTATAATATCATATTTAACTTTTTACATTCCCATCCATTGGAAAACAATAACGCCACTCATGCGTAAATGTGGAATACCTCCTCCATGAAGCGATGTGATTCAATTTTCATTTAAAATTAACATGGATGGAAATAAATATTGATTAAATAAATATATTTGATATATATTATATAATAATTATCCAATAAATCTGAATAAATATTTAACTTTATCTCATTTCATCTGGTGAAAAGTGAAAATGACGTTCATGCATACATATGGCCTTTCGTCTACATGAATACTGTAATCGATTATTCCATATATAAATTTTATGGATGATTTTAAATATTTATATAATTAATTTATTTCATATTTTTATAATGATAAATATTCTATAAATTATGAAACCCTCAACAAAATACATTTATTTGGACTACCGAATGGAAATTCTCATAAAAAATGAAACGGTTAACACCCAAAAATTATGATTTTAGTATTAAATTATTAGTAAATGGGTGTTGAAATGTTATAAGTGGATCATATATGATAATATAAGTATATATATTATTATGGTATAAAATTATAATAAATCTAAATTTATCATATAGTAGATTATATTTATTTTGACACAAGTCGTACTTGAGGCTAAAGATTTATGTTATAATATCATTGTTTTTCAGGATTATTTGTGAGTAAGTTTCTGGTGATGGAATTTTATGATATATCCCTCAAGATACTCATGAATTTTACTATACTATAATTATTTTTTCTCTTTAAATATTTTTTTTCATTTTCATCTCTTTATGAACTCAAGAGACTGAAATACTGTTTTTAAGGAAACCAATCTTTACTTCTATATTGTTTGAAACGAAACTCAATTTTTTTCTCCTATAGCTATTTATGAATTTTACATAGTTTAATTTAATTTTAATCAATTTATGAACTCAATAAATTGAAATAATATTTTTATGGAAACTCAAATTCACTTCTCTCTTGGTCGAAAATGATTTAGTTTATATATCCATGTTTTTAGAAAATGTTTATAGAATAATTTTACTATTATCCTATGTTTTTTAAAATTATTCTTACAATTATTTAGTTTTGAAAAATGGTTTAAAAGGAGTTTAATTTTCATTTTATAACCCCTTTACTTTTGAATTTTAATTAAAAATATGAAATATATCATTGTTTTTACATAAATCACATGAAAGGAATTTCTATCCCTTATGACTAATCAATGATTTAAAGAATTCATTACAAGTATAATGAGATATCCCATCCATGAGGTTATAAGTTTACAAGATTTGAAGTGACATGTACTTACCATTCATATCAAGTTTAATTCATTTAAAAAATAAAATTAATTAGAGGAAACCAGTACGCTTCCCAATGTATATTAACTACACAGAAGAAGAATAATCTGATGAATTCAATTATCTTAATAAAGTATCCATTATTATAAAAACACATTAATTCATAAAGGAGACTCATTTTATAATCCACAACCTAAATACAAAAACATTGGGTATTTTGATTTTAACAAAGAAAAATAATTATAAGTATTTAATAGAACCTACAAAAATTGGTGGTTCAGGTTGAGTTCATTAACCTCAAACTATTTCAAATATTCTTAATAACATTCATGTTATGTTCTAAATAATTTATTTAAGGCATTATAAATTTTAGAGGAAACACATAGAAATTTTGGTGTACAGAACAATAGAAACAAATCATAAACATCTAGACCTTGAGAGAAATGTAATAGACCACCTACCTTATTTTTAGAATGCTTCAATAAATCATCACTATCCTTTTAATTGAGAATAAATTAGGGATACTTAAAAACTAAAAAAACACCCTAAATATAGAAAATTTTATCCCACACAATGATAAACTTTCTATAAGATAAGAAAAGTTAGAAAATAGGTAATTTGAATCATTAAATTACACCTAGGATTCCAACGCATCTGAAAACGTTCAAATTAGTCTATGAAAAAGGGATAATCATCCCAAGTAAAAGGAGTATGAGGATATATGTGGGGAGAAACTGGGTGTAAATGAGGAATAAAATTGTGTAAACCCATTTACAATTAGATATGAAATGGTAATATTTCCCTCTCTAATGCAGCTCATGGTTAGGCCACATAGTTTAGAAAAACATGCACCACTCATTCCCTTATCACTACCCAATTGCACAATTTCCTCGCACGGTTTACCAAAAAATGCGATGAACTTGCAATGCTACTATTATAGCAGCCCAATATCACAAGTTTGTAGCGTATGGTTAAGAATACCATGCACCATCCATGGGGATCCCTCTACACTTCTTCACTAAATATTATTATTTTTTGGTCAGCCTTGTATGGTTACAACTAACTGTAGAGACCCAAGAATGACACCCATGGATTTTACATTACATTTGCAGAGTACATAATATATAACAAAATCAGACACCTAAAGACCATAATAGTTTAGTGTCTATGGAAACTCAGAACACAATCTTCTAATCATGGTGAAAGATCTTCAATATCTCCCAAAAAAATTTTCCACTTTTGTTTTCTTACCTAAAACATTTCATTATATTCAGGGGAAAAGAGAACATAAAAAGGTTGTGCTCAAATGCTCAGTAAGGTTAAACATGGTGACCATAAAACAATCCATAAACATTATAACGTAAAAACATGATCATAAAATCTAAACATCAAAATCTTGAGTAATGACATAGAACATGGAAGAACATAAGGCATAGAACATAAAGAAACATTTATAATGATAATGTAGCATGGGGATAAAACATGTAATTGTATAAAACCATTAATCACATGATATTATTTCCATAGTAGCCAAGGCATTAATGCCAAGACCATCATAGTGGACAAATTAAATTACTGAACCGTGTTTACATGCCGTTCCAGCCCTGTATTACTGAACCAGATATAGTTTCCATTCCAGCAATGTCTGTATATTGAGATATAAATCATTACCCATTTAATTTTAGGGAGATATAGATCCCACCCTTCTCATAATGAAATCATTCTTACGTCTGCCAAAAAATAAAAATAAATCATTCCTCATAAACCGAAGAATAAAATGGGTTTCATAAAAATCATCCCATCATAACATAATCCATATAAAACAAATGGATATCATTTCATAATAAGAAAAATAAAACCATGTAAATAATAGAGACATCATACTTGAAACATAATCATACTAAATTATTTCATATTAGATTGGAAATTGTTTTGATAAAACACGTGAAATTAATTCTTGAGGAAAATATCCTTTCTTCTTCAAAATCACTTTCTTTTCAAAAAATGCCATGTAATTTTAATAGAAAATAATTTTTTTGAAAATAATCATGTAATAATGTAGAGGAAGATTCCTGAAAATAAGGATTTATGAAACCGAAAAAAATTCATTTATGTCATTTATGTTTAAAAAAATATAATCCTCGTACTTTTTGCAGAAAAGTCAAAAAGTACCTCATATGGTAAACAAAAGAAAGATTCCTTCCATACCTTGTGTTAAATGTCAAAAATAGGCTAAAATGACATTAAAAATATATGGTAGAATATTAAACATTTTACGAAAACATTTTGACAAAACATTGACATGAATGATAATCATTACCCCAGTATATACTTATGAATAAACAATCCCGGATAAAAATGAGATTGGAATAATTATCCCTTACCTTGTGTACAATTTTTTTTGTATGTGTCTGAGACTCCTATATAGTGAGTTTAAACATATATGTAACTTTTAATAGAACCATAAAAATATTTATGATATCATATATGAATCACTTATGACTTTATATTACCTATACATTTGTCAATTCTATGTTAAAACCAGCTTTTTGAGTAAAAGAGTTTCATTTATCGTACATGTTTGGATATTTTGTTCTTGATATTATTACTTATATCATGATTTACATAATTCTAGAATGTAAAAAATGATTTATATATAATATATATTCAGCATATAAATATATATATTATAGATTGATAAATGGAATGAAATACACCGTTCATGGAGACGGTAGGTCGTACGTACACATGAATGATGTTTTCGTTTCCTTATTGAATTGAGTAGAATAAATTAAATTAAAAATATATGTACATAAATCCATTATCATTATTATTTCATATCTTTCATAATTATATATTATATATACATTATAATCATTCTTGATTTGATTACATGGGGAATGAATCTCATCAAGTAGTGGAGACTGTAATCTGTGCGTAGGCACGACGGCAATATCATTCCAATAATTATTGAATGGTATTGGAGTGGATTATATAATATCTCAAAATTAGTATCCTATTATAATAATAATAATATATAGTTATTATTTCCACCATTATACCCATCCAAGTAAGGTGGTGGAGGAAAAACAGATTACACCACTATGTGGAGACGGTATTCCGTACGTACCCATGCGGGGGGATTTTATTTTTGTAGGAAGGATAAAGGGTGAAATGAGGTTGTTTCATATTTATAGTAACATATAAGTATATGAGTGATATTGATGTTATTACTTTATAATGAAACAAATAAATAAGATGATGTATAAGAATAAATAAATTTGAAAGAATCGGTAAAGGATATTATCTCTTCTTTGACACGGCTCTTCTTAACTGGGCAATAAATGTTGCCTTTAATGAAGACCAGGACCATTATTAGGTTTCTAGGGAAGTGGATAAGAAAAATTTATAGGGGTTTTAAAATCTTGAAGGCTCTAAATGTTGTAAAGAGGAGAGGGAGGAGGTTCCCTTTTAAAAGAGAGGAGAGGGGCACTTTTGGAAACCTCAAAAATATTAATTTATAATGAACTCACACCCCTCCTAAAAAACTAAAAAATGAAATAAATTCAAATATTAGAAGATATAGGGTTGTAATTTCATCAAAAAAATTAAATTTAGACATGTTGGGAACTTATCTTAAACATTATCAACTTTATTTATTCTTATTTAATCTATTTAATTTTATTTGTTGTAATAATATATTAATTTTTTAATTGTTGTAAATACATAATTATATAGTGTAAATTTTCAATAATTGGACACTTTATAACATTTTAAACCATTTAATTTTTAATTTTTAATTTTTAAATATATTTTTGATTTTTAAATAATTTAATAATATGTTATTTTTATAAAATAACAGAAGTGTAAATTTTAACACTATTCATTTATTTGAATTAAAATAAAATACACACAAATAATATATTCAAAAATATATTTAATAGTTTATTAATAAGTCATATTCATCTATAAAATTCTTATAGAATATTAATTAGTTAATATAATATTTATTTTTATTTTTGTAAAACCATTTATTTGAAATTTATCTTAATAAAATAATTACTACATTAATTTTTATAATTATTTAATATATTTAGTTGTTTCATAAAAATTAAAAATAAAATTCTATGATTAATATAAATCCGGTAGATTTCATGAGAATACTTTTGGTCGAATACATATTCTAGAAAACCCAATTTTAAAGTGTTATGTTTATTAAATTATAAAGGTGAAAACTTTGACATCATTTAAAATAAAATAATATTATTCCCATAATTGCTTTTATAAGGCTTAAAATGGTCCAAAATTAGACCTTTGGATGATTAGAATTTATATGTACACGACCAATAAGTTTTGGTCAGGTTTTTGGGCCTTTTATGAGTATTATATGTTTAATAAAAACGATATTATTTATTTTTCACTAAATAAAAAATTTATGCATCATTAATGTATAAGCTATTTAGGTAATTATATATTTATTAAAAATTAAAAATAAATTACCATGATAAAGAAATTAATTTTAGCTTTCAAATTAGTATTTATATCCTAATTTATATTCTGTATAACTATATATTAAAAATAATTTAATTATTAATGTTTGAGTGAGATATATTTCACTTTCATTTAAATAAAATAAATTAAAGGTCTTAATCACATAAAAGTGGTTTATAATATATACAATTTCAACCCAAGAATATTTTACGACAAAATATAATCATCCAATTATAATAATACAAGTGTTAGGGTAATTTTATAATATTATATTTACCCTTAATTACCTAATTTACCTTCAACTGCGGTAACTAAAATTTACCGTAGTAACTATTCATAATGCCAAAAAATAAAAAGTAAACTATTAACATAATTTGGACCTACTGATTCCAAATATGGAATCCATTTTTCCAAATTAAGAACACAAAAGTTGCAGTAAATAATTTAAAATTAAACCCTTGGACGAAGGAAGCGGGTTTTTGTTTAAAACATTGCAAAAGATTGAATTGATTTTTCCTGAAAATTCACTGTAAAATTAATTATAATGAGATAAATTATATTAAATCATAAAAATATATTCTATTTATACTTTAAAATAATTTAATATTATAATTTACCCATAAAAATTATCTCGATGAAAAAAAGTTGTTTTGAAGAAAAATTTATCTTGTTTTTACTATTCATCAAACTAAGAACATTATTAGAAAAATATCCAAACATTATCCAATGTAATTTTTATATCCTGATTCAAAATAAGAATTTTATTCTTTAAAAATGAACTTATAAACTTGTAAAAAATTATATTTAAAATGTGTGCACCATAAAAAGGCCGCAAAATTGCATTTTTTTGAAAAACATTTCTTTTATCCGAAAAATTGATTTTTTTCTCATACCTCATTCTAAAAAATGTGTAAGATGAATTATAATGTTATAAAATTCAAAATTCGGTTAATAATACTCATAATAGATAGTTCATAATAATATTATAATAATATATCATTGTTTAGTGAAACTTGGTGTTGCGTACAAAACACGCTACTGAGGAAGGTTGCTCTTGTGTGCAACACAAGCGAAGAATAGTGTTTGCCTATACTACAATCAAATATGGAATTGTTTATAGTGCAAGATAATATTGGTGTAGCATACAACACAAGACATCAAAGAAATTAAAAAAAATATTTCTCATAAAATCTGGGGCTGTTACTTTCTACCCCCATTAAAATGAATTTCAACCTCAAAATTATTAGGGGTTATAAATGATTTATTACTTGAAAGTTTCTTTCAGAGAAACCCACATCATAAAAATGAATACTAAAACTTAATTTTAAAAACTAATGTATGAAACGTAATGGTTACCGAAATTAACTCATCACTCGGTTTCCACAAAGAAGAACATGGGAGAAAATATGGATATATAAGAGAAATATAACCATCACGTTCAAATGGAGAGTGGTAGAGAACATGGATATGAAAAATACAATAATCACAAAGCCATAAATTTGTGATGATCTAAGGTACCATATAATTCATCAGATATTAGGGTACTAGTAGTGCGTTTTTGGTTCTCAAGATCATTTCCTTAAAGTTGAAAAATTGGAATTAGAAGAAATACTTGATTTTGGTACAATCTCACCATTGGTCATTCCTTGAACAATTCACTCTTCATATCTTAAAGAAATAAAGTTAAAATTTTCATTCATTAAGTTTTATCATATCATGTGATAGAATTATGGGCCATTCCATCAATCTCAAACAGGAGGTTAGCAAAAGTTAATAAATATACAGAAGTCCATATAGGGTGATATTAATCGTATATGGCTCCAAAAATGGATTTATACTTCATATATCACACCACTTAATAAAATAAAACTTATTTATAAAAACTAGGGACTTATTGTTGGCCAAAGATAGGCAATAAAGTCCTGTCGCACTTCGGTTGTGGGTCTGATTCCTACAGCCTTTTCTGAAGTGACGGGTTGTCACTTGTCCTATAAGTTGTCCTTTTTCTAAAACTACACCATTATAACATTTCAGAAATAATAACGAATGAAAGTTATATCCTTAAACAATATTATCTAATTTCTAACTTAATCCATTCCAATCTTTAGTCTTATTGAAAATACCTTTGTCCAAACTCACAATATAAAGAAAATGATTACTAGAATGGATATCTACCAAGCATGTAAATACCATCATTTATCCCCCATATATCATAATATATATCTTGTTGGACACATTCCAAACATGTGAATACCTTAATCATGTGTTATCTTGAAACCTGAATTACCATAGAACCTTAGTGAAATAATTAATGTTATAGAAAGTTAATTATTTCCACATACCAAAATCCCAAAATTTCAATATACTCAAACCATGATTTCACATTGTTCTTATATCATAAATGAGGGAATTAATACTATTATTTTATTCGTATCCCATCTTTATGCACATATCATCTTTTTACTAAAAATATTTCAATCACATTTCCTGGTTACTGGTACCATACAATTATTTAAAACGAATACATATATATTCCAATATTCCATAATACAATAAATGAGATTCAACAACACTATTTTGGAATCCCGTTACATATACACATAATATTTCCTCCACTTCATTGTCATATTCAAAATCACCAATAGTGATTGCATATCACATCCCTTTGTCCTTTTCTTTTAGAGGATGTTGATGTCTATCATCATTAAACCTTGGATTAGGGAATTGGTTATCATAATGCCCCATTTCCTTGCACCTCTAGCATTGAAGTGTTGGTGGTGTGTTCTCTGTAGTCTATTCTCTATTCACTTCATTTGCTACTTTTTTCTATTTACATCGACACTCAGCTACTCCATGACCTTCTTTTCCATAGTTAAAACATTTTCTAGTCCCTTTATAATAATATGAACTGTGCTTCTTTCCACACTTTGAGCATATAGAATCATTCAACTTCATTTCACAATTTTTTTGAGATTTTTCCTTGAACTCCATATTTCATATCGTGACAAAACCTTGAGATGGATATGTAACACCAACATCCAGTTCTACCTTGGTAGCAAAATGAACAATTTCTTTATAGCTACTAAAGTCTCTTAAATCTAAAGCCCAAAGAAGACTTGGTTTTATGCCATTGATTAATCGATCAACGTTTCTTTTGGTTTGGATGATAATGCCAGATTTATACCTTGAAAGCCTCATAAAATTCACCACGTATATACCAGCAGATTCATCATCCTTTATTTAAAGATCAAGGAACTCCTTTTTAATCATTTTTCGATAAATACGGGGGAATTACTTATTGATAAGCATGTTCTTTAACTCATCCCATTCCCTGGATTCAATTTCATCTTGGGGAATTGTATTCTTAATTAAATTCCACCCCTGGTCTGCTTCACCTTCTAAATGGTAAACATACAAAATGACTTTTTCATGTTCTAAACAGTGATGTATGGAAAATATCTTTTCAATGGTGCTGATCCATTATTCAGCAAAAAGTGGATCAGAAGACCCACTGAAAGAAGGTGGACATTGCCTCATGAAGGACTCAATAGAATATTATTCCCTTCTCAACTCATTTGGATGTCCAAAATGATTCATATATTCTGTAAGTATAGCAATAATATTCTTCACTCCATTTCCCATAACATTTGGTTGTTCAGGAGGACAATCATTGCATTTCCCGGTGCATTGATCGTTAACACGGTTCCTTCAGGATCCAACCATTTTCTAAAACCCAAAAATAATAGTGTAAGAGGAAAAAATAAAACTAGAAAAACAACATAATAAAGGGGGATTACCTTCAATATATAAAATCTTAGGTTTCATTGTATGATCATTAACATAACTCTAGGAATATGACCTATATGTATACCAAATCTTTGCGATATCCCAAGATATATCATAGAAATATCTCCAGGGATCTCACAAATGTTTTCGCATCCCAGATTCCAAAGGTTCACTAATCCTTTCTTCTAATACCAACCATAGATATCCAATCTTGAAATACATGGACAATACATTACTTTTTCGTAATACATAATAGATAAAAAAACATAAACCTAAGGACCGTAATAGTTTAGTGTCTTTGGAAACTCGGAACATAATCTTCTAATCATGGTGAAAGATTTTCAACATCTCCCATAAAGATTTTCCACTTTTGTTTTCTTACCTAAAACCTTTATTTATATCCTGGGGAAAAGAAAACATAAAAAGGGTGATCTCAAATGCTCAGTAAGGGATAACATGGAAAACATAAAACAATCCATAAACATTTGAACGTAAAAACATGAACATAAAATCTAAACATCCAAATCTTGAGTAATGACATAAAACATTACATTACCTAAGGCATAGAACATAAAGGAACATTTATTATGATAAAGTAGCATTTGGATAAAACATGTAATTGTGTATAAACATTAAGCAGATGATATGATTTCCATAGTAGCCAAGGCATTGCTGCCAAGACCATCATAGTGGACAAAGTCCATTATTGAACATGGTTTAATTTCCCTTCTAGGCTCGTATTACTGAAGCAGATTTAATTTTTGTTCCAGCCATGTTTATCCCTTGGGATATAAATATTTACCCAATGAATTGGATGGAGATATAGCTCCCAGCCATCTCATAATTAAATCATTCTTACGTGTGCCACAAAATAAACATAAATCATACATCATAACTTAAAGAATAAAATGGGTTTCATAAACATCATCCTATCATAACATAATCCATATAAAACAAATGGATATAATTTCATCAAAAGTAAAATAAAACCATTTGTATAATAGAGACATTATACTTGAAACATAATCATACTAAATAATGTCATCTTATATGGGAAATAGTTTTGACAAAACACTTGAAATTATTTCTTAAGGAAAACATCCTTTCTTCTTCAAAATCATTTTCTTTTCAAAAAATGACATGTAATTTTAAAAAAAGGATTTTTTTTTGAAAATAATCATTAAATAATGTACAGGAATCTTCATAAAAAATGGAGTTATGAAATCATAAAAATCTGTTCCTGCCGTATAAGTTAAAAAACAATAACCTCATTCTTATTCCGAAAAAGTCAAAAAGTGCCTTTTATGGTAAATAAAAGAATGATTTGTTACATACCGTGTGGTAAAAGTAAAAAAAGGGTAAAATGAATTTAAACATACATGGAAGAATAGTAAACATTTTTAAAAACCATTTTGAGAAAATGTGGACATGAATGATAAACATAACCCTAGTAAATACTTATAATTAAACAATCCTAGATAAAAACGAGATTGAAATAATTATCCCTTACCTTATGTCCAATTTCTTCCATATGTGTCTGATACTTCTGTATAGTGGGTTTAAACATATTATTAACTTGTTAAAAAAACATAATAATATTTATTATATCATATGTGATTCACTTACGACTTTATATTACCTGTTCATTTGTCCATTTCATGTCAAAGTCGTGTTGTGAGTAAAATCGTTCCATTTATCATATGTGTTTGGACTTGTTGATCATAATATTTTTAATTATATAATGGTTTACTTAATTCCAGAATGTAAAAAATTATTTATATATAATATGTATTCAGAATATAAATATATATGGTAGATCGATAAAAGGAATGAAATACAACATTCATGGAGATGGTAGGTCGTACGTACGCATGAACGTTGTTTTCGTTTCCTTATTGAATTGAATGGAATTAATTAAATGAAAAATATATGTATATAAATATAGTATCATTATTATGTCATATATTTCATGATTATTTATTATATATACTTTACAATCATTTTTTAATGGTTAACATGGAGAATGAATCTCATCGCGTCTTGGAGACGGTAATTCGTACGTACGCACAAACTATGATATCATTCCCATAATTGATTAATGGTATTGGAGTGGATTATATAATATCTCAGGATTAGTATAATTTTATAATATTCTTATATAGTGATTATTTGCAATATTATACCCATCCATGTAAGTGATTGTGGAATAACAGATTACACCATAGTGTGGAGACGGTATTCCGTGCGTACGCACACGCGGTGATTTCGTTTTCCGTAGGATGGATAGAAGGTGAAATGGGGTTGTTTAATATTTATAATAACATATAAATATATTAGTTATAATTATGTTATTACTTTATAATGAATCTAATATGGAAGATTATGTATAAGAAGAAATAAATTTGTAAGAATCGGTAAAGGATATTACCTCTTCTTCAACGCGCCTCTTCTTAACATCCTCTTAGGGCACTAAATTTGGTCTTTAAAGAAGACCAGGACCTATAGTAGGTTAATATAAAGTTGATAAGGGAAATGGAAAGGGTGTGGTTGAGCATGATGGCTCAAAAATGTTGTAAATATGAGAGGGAGGATGTTCCCTTTTATAAGAGAGAAGAGGGGAACTTTTGGAAGCCCCTAAAATATTAATTTATAATAAACTAAAACCCCACCTAAAAACTTCAAAAATGACTCATATACGAATATTAGATGACATGGGGTTGTAATCGCATCCACAAATAAAATTTAGACATGTTGGGAATTTATTTTATACCATATCAACATGATTTATCGTTGTTTAATCTATTTAATTATATTTGTGATATTAATATTATAAATTTTTAATTGTTATAAATACATACATTGATGTTGTAAATTTTCCATAATTGGATATTTTATATCATTTTAGACCATTGAATTTTCAATTTTCAATTTTTAAATATTTTATTGATTTTTAAAAAATTCAATAATCAGTTATTTTTATAAAATACCAATAGTGTAAATTTTGACACTATTCATTTATTTGAATTTAAATAAAATACAAAAAGAGAATATATTCGAAAAAAAATATTTAATAGGTTATTAACATTTCAAATTCATTTATAAAATATGAGGAGCTTTTTAGTTAGTTTATATATTATTTATTTTAATATTTGTAAAACTATTTATTTGATATTTCTCTTTATAAAATAATTACTACAACATTTTTGGATAATTATTTAATATATTTATTTGTTGCATAAAAATTAAAAATAAAATACGATGATGAATATAAATCTAATATATTATATAAGAATACTTTTGGTCGAATTTATCATCTAAAAATCCCAACTTTTAAAATGTTATGTTTATTAAATTATGAAGGTGACAACTTTAACATCATTTAAAATAATATAATATAAGTGTCATAATCGCTTTTATAAGGCTCCAAATGGTCATTAATTCTACATTTTCATTCTTGGGATATACATGTACACGACCAATATTTTTTTGTCAGGATTTTGGGTTTTTATGTTTATTATTAGTTTAATAAAAACTATATTATTTATTTTTAACTAAATAAATGATTTCAACATCATTAATGTATTATCTATTATGGAAATTATATATTTCTCAAAAATTAAAAATAAATAACCACGATAAAGAAAAAAAATTTATATTTCAAATGACTATTTATAACAGAATTTATATTCTGCATAACCTTATCTTAAAAATAATTTAATTATTAATGTTTGAGTAAGACATATTTCACTTTCATTTAAATAAAATTAATTAATGGTCTTAATCTCATAAAAGTGGGTTCTAATAGGTACAATTTCTACCCAAGAATATTTTATAACTAAATATAATCATCCAATTATATTAAGACAAGTGTTATTGTAATTTTATAATATATTTTTTACCCTTAATTAACTAATTTACCCTTAATTGTGGTAACTAAAATTTTCCGTAGTTACTATTCATAATGCCCAAAAAAGGTATCCTATAAACATAATTTGGACGTAATGATTCAAAATATGGAATCCATTTTTCTAAATTTAAATCACAGAAGTTGCAGTAATTAATTTAAAATTAATCCTGTTGTCGAAAAAACAGGTTTTGGAATAAAACATTGCAAAAGATTGAATTGATTTTTCCTATGAATTCAATGTAAAAGTAATGTTAATGGCATAAATTATATTAAATGGTAAAAATATATTCTATTTATACTTTAAAACAATTTAATATTATAATTTAACCATAAAAATTATCTCGATTAAAAAGTTGATTTTAAGTAAAATTTATCATCTTTTAACTATTCATCAAAATAAGAAAGTTGTCAGAAAAATATCAAAACATTATCCAATGTAATTTTTTTATCCTGATTCAAAATAAGAAGTTTATTTTGTAAAATTTAACTTATAAAATTGTCAAAAATTATATTTAAAATGGGTGTGCCATCAATAGGCGACAAAACTAATTTTTTGAAAAATACTTCTTTAATCCGAAAAATTGATTTTGTTCTCATAACTCATTCAGGAAAATGTGTAAGATGAATTATAATGTTATAAAATTCGAAATTCTGTTAATAATATTCATAATGGCTAGTTCATAATAATATTATAACAATATATCATTGTTTAGTGGAAATCGGTATTGCATACAACACACGCTATTGAGGAAAGTCACTCTTTCATGCAACACAAGCCAAGAATAGTGTTTTCATATACCACAAGCTAATATGGTGTTGTGTATAGTGAAAGCTACTCTTTGTGTTGTGTACACCACATGAAATCAATGAAATTAAAAAGAATATTTCTCATAAAATGTCAGGGTGTTACACTGACCAAGTCCCTATATAAAACATGCCGCATAACTATTACTAACCATTCTACTAGTGATTGCTCTATCAAAACTAATTTTTCAAATCCCAAATCTCTAAAAAATAATTTGGGACTCTGATACGTCTTCTAATCCATAAAACATATTAAATAATGACACATTAGAGAGCTATAACTCTCAACATTACATTTTGAAGCTTGATTTGGGATATGGGCCATCCACTAGACAAAAAACTAATAATACTGTGAAAAAATCAACTCACCTGAAAAAAAGGATCTTAAAAATTCCCCACCATTGAAATTTTCATACCTAAGAAGCCTTCGTGGGTATAAAAATGAACAACCTAATCTATAATAGTCATGAAATCCCTCTAACAAATCTGTGTTGGGTTTCTAAATTCCCAAAAGACCTATTAGAATCACATTAATCATATTGTACTTAAGACACTAACAATAAATCAAATACTCATTACCAAATTATAAATTTTATAATATAGTAACTCAAGTATATCTAAAACAAACTATGATCACATTTATGTTTTATTATGAAACTAAAATATGGCGCTCCTCACAATAGGTTATTACCTAAAACAGATAATTACGAACCACAATACTTCAACTATAAAAAATAAAAACAAAGTCACACCTATGGATTTATAGTGATTCTACAGTAATTATTCTCAACCTATTAATCTTGATAAAACTAAATAAAATCACTCTTATTACTCAATTATGTTTTAAATGTTCGAACTCCAATCGACCTAGTCTAACCTGGACACTATAGATTTTCCTCAAAACGTCATGGAAAACCCTTACAATGGACTCATTCCAAACCGAAAAAATGATCTAGATTCAGTTCCTCAGTGAACACAAATAACATTATAAGAGAAAACATGTCGAACCACCTCCAGCTGAGAATTTGTGAAAATTTTCAGATTCGATGGATGCCAATTATAAAACCATATTCTGATGCTTGTATTCCTAGGCACACAAAAATCCATCGAAAGTCTCATTGAAGCCCATATCCAACTTCCAATGATGTCTCATAGATTAACCATCTCTGATTAATTTCTATTAGAATTCCACAACATAAACACTAGTGCATTGCTGGTATAGCATCCTTGGATCATCATAAGTAACTCCGAGCCTAAAGAGCTTACTTTGACATCACCCTAGTCCATACTCAAACCTATACCTAGAATTTAATAAGAAATCATGACCTAATAGGTTCCATTTATCCAATATAATATAAATACCAAAAAAACTATCTAAATAATGATCATGTACTGTCATGAACGTTTCACATGTGGCTTATCCACCAATATCCTATATTGATCTCTATACCAAAAAGATTTCCTTACATCAGTCATTTATCATAACTACCAAGGAATATTTTCATTCAATCGGGAATGAAAGCATTTATATTGATTGAAATTTAGCCAATTATCTCTTGGTTAATTCAGTATGATGCCATGATATTGAACATGATCCTCAATAATCTCTGAGTATCCTTATATATAATCAATTATCACCATCAAAACATAAATATTAGAAGTCACAGAACACCTATTTATGACCCATTAAAACAACAACCACGAAATTCCTCAGGGATTCCATCGATATTCATGTATCATTCTCCCAGATCCACACTATATCAAATCTGGCTATACTTGTTTATATCCAACTCCTAACACCACATCTCCCTGTAATGTGTGTTAGGGTCCACCCATGGGTTAATCACCCCATGGAAGCCAATTTATTTTCTAGATAACACCATTCATATATTCTTGGAATGATCAAGATGATATTCCCATGAAAGTGATTTATTCAAGCCTGAGACACTTTCTTCATATATAAAATGAAGTTTTTGGAATTATTTCCAACCAATTGCCTCTAACATCCTGCATTCGAAACCATCAAACCATCTATAGCCAACCCCTCATGAAAAAACATAGATACATCTATCTATTCATTGTAACTACTTGATTACAATTCTCTCAATATCTTAGGAATCTCTCATGACCATTAAATCATGCTCTTTGGGGCTCATGCCCTTTCCTTGGAGGAACCAATATATTTGGAATCTCAATTTTTTTACATTATCTCATGGTTGATCAAAAGATATCAAAAACTATAATCATATCATAATGGTATAGTTTAATGGGTAAAGATCGAAAATTCACTAGATTTATTTTGCATGACACACCTAAGGAAGTTTCATATCACCTTATAATCATTATTTTTTATATGTCTGTCAATAAACTCTAGGAGTACCAGTTTAATGGGCCTCCATCACGGTAGATAACTTCTCTCTTAATTATTGAGTGAATTAACATAAATCGCAAAGTTATCTATAAACATTCAGGAATAATCATTGATGAAAAACCTAAACTCTTGGTGTTCATAAATTTTTTGGTGCTCAACCAAACATCTCACCATAATGATACATTTCAATAATCGATGTTCTACCGACCTATCAAATCACTTGAATCCCTCTTACAACTTGATCCTAAATCTAACATCAATAATTGGTTTGAAATCATAAACGAGTTAAAAAACATTACATATGAGACTACAATGCTCAAAATTACTAAATCACTAACTTTTAGATGACTCTATGACCATTCCCAAATGGTCCCATAATGTCAAAATCATTTTCCATTAAAGTAAATTCTTTTCAAAATGGATGCTATGCTTCCCACCATAGAATAATCCTAATCATTTACTTACTGATGATAGAAACTCATACCATAGAATACATTCTATCCACCACAGAATGTAGTTTTTGGATGTGGTCATTATTTTTATATCAAGCACTAACATGAAGGGAGAGAAAAAATATTATAATCACACTATAGTAGGATCATTTTTTGAGGATCATTTGGAAGTATTCCCAATTCACTCTAATAATAATCTTTTACATTGTATATTAAATACAAACCTACTTTGATTGATGGTTTTATAACACCTGTTAACTCATAAAACATTATCCAAAGAACTAAGATAGCTCAATCTTCTAATTACAACTCAATACTAAGGCATTAAAAATCAGTTCTTAATGCCTATATCACTCAAATACAGAGATTACCCATTGATGCAGACTCATTAGCATCAAAAATTGTTTACGAAAAATCATGAAAAAATACATTTAAAGGTGTTACGTGAACTTATTGGTCAAAATATATCAATACTTTTCCAAATATCATCTAACTACATAATGTTTAATGTGTCACTTATTAGTTGATCCCATTATATTGTAATTCAAAAGACAAAATACAACTCACATCCTAGAATGTGATAGGCAACATAATGGATTAATATAGATATGTATTATTCCATACTATTATTTACTAGGCTGACGACCTTGTGAGTCTTCTATCAAAAAATAAGAAAGCTAAAATGATAATCAAATAAGCTTATTAAACACTAATAATATCAATACCATTAAACATGATCACCAAATGACGATCATGACCTTAATAAGGATTAACTTATCACATGAATACCCATCTAGCCCAGGTATCACTCCATAATATAAATGGATTACCCAAGTCAAAAGTTACCTGAATGACACCTCACACCTAAAAACTCAACACAATAATTTACCAACTATTTTATCTCCAGGGGAACTACCATGATGGGCTAACACCTTACTTATACATGGAATCAATTCCTAAAACCATGATCATGCCTAATAAGTCACTAGGCTCACTGGATTAACCTCTAGGTTTGATTTAAAATAAAAATACATTAGAGACCAATAGGAAATTTACACATTCTCATCCAATGTAAAATTCAAGGTAACACTAGAAATAACCCCTAAACGTGGGATAAGATATTCACACAACTAGATGGTTTTATTTAATCCATTACATTAATTTTCATTTATTATAAAAACCAAAGAGGATCATATATATGAAAAGTCAAGTACTAGTTATAAAGGGAAACATTTTTCAACTGCATTTTTCACTTTATTTGGTGAACAATGCATAATAATCTAAGAAAATTAGCTCATAATATCCTTTAAAATATTTTTTATCCAAAAGTTCTCACAAATGGAATCGTTATATAAAATTTCACTGAAAATATATATAGGAAATTACCATTTAGGTTGTAATTCGTATTTTAATTAACTAAGGCCGTATATCAATATTTTCTAAAATAAAAAAATTTCTTTTATTAATTTTAAATGAGATTATTTAAGTAAGATTCCATCTTTTATTTATATATAACACTATATTAGTAGCTACTAAAACATTAGATACCCACCTCCATTTATCATAATCGCACCCCAAGGGGTTATGTACTAAGGTATGTATGAATAATGGTGACCTATAAGGGTTAATTCATGTCAATCTCAGTTCATTTATTGGGTAACACATTCCAAATTTATATATTATGTGCTCTACAAACTACAATTGACATTCCATTTATGTTTAACTCATATCAGTCAATTTATCGTAATTTTGACGCCCACTTAGTGGGTTTATCTCAAAGGAATACAATGCTAAAAATCTCTTACAAGGGACAAGTTCAACACAGGAAAATTTAGTTATATGGGTCTTTATTACCATGGTATAGAGGAAAAAGACTTTCTAAGTTGCAATTGATGCACCATTTAACCAACATACATCATTGTACATTCAATGATTACATATAAGATAATTCATTATCTAGTTGAAAAAATTTTCATTTAATTAATTATATTTTAGTTTTCTTAGATTTAATTCAGTTATAATGATATGGATGAAAGATCTATTTAGTTTAATCTAGACAGTTTACATAGAAAACCTTGTTTAATAACTATAATAATGAAGGTTATCATGTAATAAATATATATAGACATAAAAGTAAGGCATTCACACAATCAAGATATACAAATAAGCATGAAAATTACATGTGAATCATATGTGCCTAAAATGATGTATAAATACACCTATTCTCTTTCCATACAAGGAGAAGAGGTAAATCCCATTAATCAATAACCGAAATAGTGACAAAAATGAACTCAAGATGAATCAATAATTGAATGCAATAAAAATAAACATGAAAAATAGTCCCATTCCTGGGAACATGATCTTTACCCCATGCGTGGGTTGGCCATTTCCAGAAAAAAAAACTATTTACCAAGTTCCAACACATTTATAATATCGTGTCTACTGGAACAAAATAGTAGGATAAGGAAAAATAAAATCTATGTTACCACTTTGGGACATCTTGGGCATGATTAAATCATAAATAACCAAACCAATATTGAAACATGTCCACATATGTGCCTCCCTGCATGATAGAGACTTCTAATTTTCTAAAAGAGTATATAATCGTAGTTTCTGAAGAGTATACCCTATATCATCTGAGTATATCACATTAGTTATTTGTAAATAAATCAACATAAGAATTATAATTAAAAGAAATTGAATTAACTCATTCTAATGATTGTTATTAGTCATATACAATAATGAGCATCAAATACAAAATGGTGCTATGTATGTATGAAAAATTAAATATCTATACATTTCAGAAATCAAAAATACGATACTTATAAAACAAAATAAAAATACCTAAAACTATCCCTTGGTAATTTAAAGCATTGACTTAGTCATCTGCTACCAAGCTCCCATCCTAATAGTAATCAATAATCCATTGCTGGGAATTTTCCCTGATTGCTACCTGCATACAAGTATTCTACCAGGGTACTAAATAATGGTTGAAAATGGTGTGCGTAAAATTAAATAGACCACCACCAATGGTTTATAATGAATATATAGCCCGTGAATCTAAATTTATAAGTGCACGGTTATAAAAAATAAGAATATGAAATAAGAAATAAACATCTTGTCTTGGGTTCCTCATTGGGAACCCATTTGAATCTACCTTCTTTTTCATGAGTCAGAATGTCTCTGAGAGTTTTAAATTTTATATACATATACTTATAAGGCTAGTATCCAAGGAATACAACCAAGGTTCCCATGTATAACGATAATTTTATAGGGATCTACACATTTTATGATGTTATATATTTATATATCAAGGTAACTAAAATTAAATAGTGCATAACATAATTCCATTTGACCTATGATCCCATATAAGTCATTTTGTATAAATAATGCATATATTACTCAAGGTGTATTATAATTTTATTTCACCCATGACCCCATACAAGGCATACTATATATGAAACATGATTATCACCCAAGGTATAATATCATTTCATTTAACCTATGAGAACATCTAATGAATTATATATAAAGAAATGAAGTATATCCCAAGGAAAAAAAATCCTTTCGTTTAACCTATGGGCCAATCCAAGGCATGTCATATGAAGAACCAAAGTATCAAACAAGTTATAACATAATTATTTTTAACCTATGAGATGATTCAAAGAATTTTATATAAATAACCCAAGTATAAATCATGGATTATTATATTAAGTAGGTATGTTTCATTTAATAACTAAACATCAAACTTGAGAAATATAGCTTCCAGATTTAAATAATCACAATTCAATTCATTACTCCATTTTCAATTCCCTTCAATTAATTTCAGCAACCCATTCATTTTTTATGAAAATGGAATGTGATGGTATCCAATCATTTAAAGACTCATTTAATTTTTAAATTCATTCATTATAATGAGATATCCCAAATATAAGATGATATGTAAACAAGGTCGGAAGTGAAATGGTCTTACCATTCACATTACATTTGATTCATTTAACCATTCCAATTAATGAGAGGTAAACAACACACTTCCTACTACGGTTTAACAATATAAGAAAATAATAATATTCTAAATTAACTTACTGTAATAAAGTATCCATGTAATATAAAAAATCATTAACTCATTTAGGTCACCCATTTAAAATTAATAACCCTAAAACATACCAATTGTGTATTTTTATTTTAATAAAGGACAATAATTTTAAGTATTTAATCAAATCCACCCAAATTCAGAGTTTATATAACAACCCTACTCTTTATTACACACATAAACAAGATTTATTACATTATATTTCATATAAGATAACTCTAATGAGAAAGAGGTCTAGTTTCATGGAATGTTAGGAACATTATATAACATCCTAGAACATAAAATAACACATATTTATTGAAAAATTTCTTTACATGACCACAACATTCCTTCATACATAACATTGCATGGGATAACCTAAGGTCATGCATAAGAAAAGGGTGATAATTAAATACCATTAAGAGACTAAGAAAAAATAACATGAATAATATAGTCCATGTTAGGAATTAGTCATATCAATAGATCACAAAAGAAACATGAACATAAAGGCATGATAAATCATGCTTATCGTAACTTGGAAATGGGGAAACAACATTTAACATGATATTAACATGATACAAGGATCATTAAACATATATAATGAGTAAACCCTTATTTAAATTGGATTATTATGATCAAAACCTCATTTTAATTGAAGTATAAAGATACTACTCTATACCCAATTAATTGGAGCACCATTAGGGAACACCCTTCTTAAATATTTCATTTCATGCATAAGTGTGCCACATAAATCATTTAATATGGATTCATTAAACATCATAACTTATTTCAAGATAATGTAATGTATAATTCATACATAAAACTCCTTAATAAATTACTAAATGTGCATAAAGGTGAATACCCTTGATAGATAAAGAGGCATGGTATTCCATACACAATGTCTTTGGCTTGGAAAATCGCTGGGTAATTTCAGCAGTAGAACAACATGACATAAGAATTTGTAAAAATGGTTCATGTGAGATAAAGTAGTATCTCATAATATTTAAATGAAATGGAAATTATGGGGGTAGTATAGATACATTTTTCAATTTATGGAATAGAATTTAGATTTATAATACAGAATAATTTCTTGAATGTAAACGAGGAGCGAGAAATCCCTTACGGAATTTCGACATTGTAACAGGTGTAATTGGGAGGAATTAATGAGATAAATTGGAATATATAATCATTAAAACAAAATGATAAAATTATTTTTGATGTGATAAATCATAACCCAACATTTTTAATTGAAAAGACATGGGTATAACCATATAAAGGAACTTGGAAAAAAAGAGAGGGTGAAATCCCATACTTGGAAATGAGATCCCAAAGGCTTGGGAGGGGCTTCAGAGATGCTAACTGGGATATTAGAGAATATTTATTGGATTATAGAGAAGTAAAGGAATGTTTTGGTCGATAATTAAAGGTTTTGAGTGTAGAGAAGTGGGAGGTTGGGTGGGATTATATATGAAAAGATAGAGGATTCATTATTATTTAGGTTTTGGACACCACACATTAAACTAATTAAAACCACAATCCAACCATGGTTTTTGCCCATGGATTTTTGAAGGGGAATGAAAAATAATATTTTATAAGACCAATGTAAGAACATAAAAAATTATTGGTCTTGATTATTAGGAGGTGAGTCACACTCTCAAGGAAATCATTTTAAAAGTTAAAATGTTTTATAACTCTAGGAGGGTCCACTAAGGCACCATAAAATTAAACAAAAAAATATAAAATAAAATTATTTTAAAGATAAAAAATAAATTATCCGAACAAAGTGTTTACATTATTTTATTACATTACTATTGGGTCATTATGATGTCATAAAAAACATTATGTAGTCAAAGGATATTTAATTTTTACCCAAAAAATCGACTGTCTCAGAAAATTATGAAAAACTCACCATTGGATAATTTCAAAATACTAATTCCAAAAATAATATTTATTTTATCTAAATAATTTTCTAATATGTGAATTTTTACTTAAAAAACGTTACATTTATTGAAAATTCATGGGTTTTGAAAAAAACAGCTTTCAAACCAAAATAATGAATACAATTGTATTTATAAAAACTATTCGATAATTTATAAATAATAAACAGTAATTTAGTAAAAATATATAATTAAAAAAATTAATTAAAAATTACATTAATTTATCAAAATATATTTCTTAATTGAATATTAACTAAAAATACTATTTATTCTTTAAAAACTATTTACAAAGTAACAATAATAAAATGAATGTATATTCAATATAAACAAATAATGTACATAATAATAGTTCTATGGTATTGTTTCATAACCCCTTATAAAACCCTCATAAGACCAAAGAGTAAGGGGTATGATGGTGACAATCTCTTAGGAGGATATGATAACATCACTAGAGTGGTAATCTTTATTAATATCCACTTCTTTTTTAGGTGGTTCCTCTCAAACTTAACTTGTTAAAGCTCAACTTGGGATTCTTCAAGAGTGAAGCCCAGTGATGACCCCTCTTTTCTATGCCCCAAAAAAATGAGCTTCATACATAGAAATTCTACTAGATGAGTCTATTGCTTCCTTTTTCTGAGTTAATTGTATTTTTTGATGCTCTATATTTGTACAAATAATGTGATCACTATTCAACGACTATATAAGCAATGATCACATTTCTTAACAGTATTTTATAATCCAAAAACCTAAAACCAAGGATGTTCATATATTATATAACCATTTTTGATTATAATATATTTAATTATTTCATGATGAGTTTTCATTAATATAATTTTGGGTCATTACAGTTTAGGTTGAGATAATCAACCCCTAACCATTTTAATGTGCCTTAATAACATCAAGGTTTTTTTATAAATAATTTATTTCTGGCTTTATATTTTTAAGGGTAAAAACACTGAAAATTATTCATGCGGTACACAAATAACAAATCATAAGCAACTAAACCGTGAAAGAAAAAGTAACATACCACCTACATTATGTTTAGGAACATTCATTCACCCTTTTTTGGTCACTGATTTGAGATAAAATGAGCTAAAATAAAGATCCAAACAAAATCCCTAAAAATTGGGCATATTAGAACACACAACCATAACATTTCTATTGGATAAAAAAATAGAGAAATGTGGTAACAGGAATCAAAGACTTGCCTTTAAGCTTCCACGTCTAGAAATTTTCACATGAGACTATGAAAAATAGATAATGGTCCTAAGAAGTATTAGGAGGAGGAGGAACCATGTGGAAAGTGGCTAGGCATAAATGAGGAAGAAAATAGGGTAAATATCATTTAGGTTTAGAGGGAAAATTTTAAAATTTACCCTTCTTAATGGGGAGCATGGTTGGTCTTCATGGTTAGGAAAACCATAATCTATATGTATATGAATCAATACCCAAGAACCATATCACTTCATTCTTCAATCACTTAATTTTCTAAACCATGCACTGGTCATGTGGTGCTACAATCCTAGGACCCCCATCTAGTGCAGTTTTAGTGCAGGATTAGAAAAATAGTATACCAACTGTGTGGATCCCTATACACATTTATAGCAATCAAAGATTTCTTTATAGTCTAATACTTGTTGTTTAAAACAAATTTTCATATAAAAATATGTAACATTGTTTGGATACATGATTATTACTAACAGTTATCAAACCATGTGCCTAGGGCTAGCTCTCAGAAAGTGTTTTTTTGAAACATAAATCACTAAAAACACATCTAGCATTCTGATCCACCTTCTAAGCCTTAAAATTAATGAAACAATAATTTATAGTTTTATAACTCTTATAATTACATTCTAATGATTTTTGTTGTTGTTCTTGTCCACTAGATTAAAATATCAAAATCATTTGAAAATCACCACTTGTCCAAAACAAATGATATTACTTTGTATATACCTGATCCATCTTATAAACTAAATGTTGTTGCCATACCAATAGATCACTATATTCCCTATGAATAAGAACTAGTATTAATCCTTGAAAATAGTGATAACTTTCTATGTAATAAGACTACTCACTTGGTTAATGTTCTCTATAGGAATCAGAAATTTGAAAAAGCTACATGGGAACATGAGGATGTGATTAAACATATATATCCTCATTTTTTTGTATTTTATTGATGGAATTTCGTGGGAATATATAATTTCAAAAGGTTTATCGTATAACACGCTTATATTTTACGATATATTTCTGAATAACTGAATTAAATTTCTTTGATATCCTGTTGTACATGTAACACTGAGTTTAAACCCACCATGATGTAGTATTAAAATATTATTTAATATGATAGTAATTAATTCCTATTATATTTAATGGAAATATTAGGACAAAATAAATTTTGAAAATTTTTTGGATTACACATTTAAAAAATGAATTAATTGGTAATAAATTTATTAGAAATTAAAATAAAAATTATTTCAACGTAAAATATTTATTATCTTAAAAAACTGTTTTTATGTACACAATGTTTTTTTTATCTTAATAAATTACATTTATCACTATTATAGAAATAATTTAATGAAATTTATATATTATATATTCAATATTTTTTTAAAATTCACCAAATGTTTTTTTTCTAGGAATGAGTTATGAATATATATATATATATATATTTATGCTTAAATTTTTTTCCCTCACGATTTTTGAAATTATTTGAAAATGAACTTCTATCACTTATAAAAATTTAATTATTAAAAATGGATTCCATATTTTTAATTAAGAGGTTCCAATTTTGTATATATGCCCCTTTTATTTTTGGCCTATATGAATATTAAGTATAGCAAAAAAAATTACCTTGGTAAAGTTAAAATGAAGAAAATATGGATAAACATTGTGATTCAAAATTTAAATTTCTCCAAAACATGTCTTTATCCAATTATAATAGTGGATTTTGGAATGTATATCCATGTGTCAAATATATGGCCACTTAGGGTCATTTTTCTTTGAATATGTCATTTATATTAATTTAAGAAAACAGTAAAAAAAATGTCACTCTTTTGACATTAATATCTCTAAAACATTTATATAAGTATAAAAAGAGTAAAATTAGATTAAAATTTTTAATTTAAAGATAAATTTTTTACCATATTAATTTATTTTTAAATTTAAGTGGATGAATATTTACATTAAATGAGTATGCAACATCGACACAATATATATTCAATAAATAGGTACTTAAAATTAATGATTTTAATAATATTAAAAGTAATAAAATTTGGAATAAGAATTGAAATATAGGATTTATATATATTAATATAACATATTATATATATTTATAAATATTTATATTCAAGAACCATTATTATCATGATGTTTTCAAATTCAAATTACATGGATTGTACATAAAATGACATTAATATAATTTTATGTCATTAAATTATTTACAAATCATAAAAAAATTTCTAGATGACATATAGGATGATAAATGGAAAAAATTGTATACATTTACCATTTATGAGATAATTTTACATTGACTATAAAATTATAATCATTTATGATTGAAGTAGTTTTTACCATTCCTATGGCTAACAATGGTGAATAAAGGAGTTAATAAAATAGATAATATAAAAAATAAATCCAAAAACAATATAAATTTCATCAGTTTCTAATATTTCATCATTTTACTCTTTTTTATTTCTATATCTAGCTATTTGGAATCATTTTTACTGTTAATAAATTAATTATATTTTAATATTTTTTGTAATTCTAATTATTCCCTTTTCCTCCATTATTAAAGGACACCCATTCTCTATTTTATTAAAACTAAATTGAGCTATATAGGTCAACCATCTATAGGAAAATTATCTTCTAAAATTCCCTATATAGAAATTATAGGTTCTTTTATTATTGAATACCATTTCAAAGGTCATTAAAAAGGATCTAAAGGATGTCTTCAAAGTAGAGGTAATCACGTTACCCATGTATTTAAATTTATTTCTCCTTATACATATATAAATAAATGGTATTCATCATAAAATAATAAATTTAGTAAAAAAAACTAAAATGTTATTATTATCATGAAACCACCATTATCCACTCGCTTGTCAATCAAATGTAACATAAAAATATCACTCGTGTGCACCTTTGTACTACCACCTCCATGCAGCAAAATAATTCATTTATCATAACCACATTTCATGGATGGTCATTATTATTAGTTTAATATTTATAAATTAATATTTTTAAATTATTTTAGTTATCGAATTATAATATAATACCATTATTTTTACCATAAAATCTATTAAAAATGATAATGTCACTTGTGCATACAAGTGGACTACCTCTGTCACGAACTGAATCTGGTCACCGCCAAAACCGACACCAAACCCAGCCCGTGACAGGGCCCGAAGGGCATTACCGATTCCCAAGGGCTGGCACAAGTTCCTGGGTTTCATATAAAGTTAATTGGGAATGATTTACCCGATTTTATAAACATTAAACAACAAACAAAATCAATAAAACATATCTGTGTTTTTCAACTAAAACCATCTTTTACAAAATTTTTGAACGGAATTATATAAGTTAAAACTATGTTTAAAGGCCATTAAAATGGTAAACAAACAAATAAGGACATACCAATAACCCTCATGGAAAGGGGCATCACCCTTAAACCATCTCCACAATATCTCACCACCATGGACCTGCCAGAATCCCAGACCACAGGAACTAAAAACTGTACTCATCCTACGACAAAATAATAATCAAGTCTACATACACCCAAGGGTGTAAGTAGGGTGTGCTTCAAATACCAATATGATACCACCACTAATATATTCCATGTGATAAACATTTAATGATGAAAATCATGGCAGTTTTCAAAAACATGAGATGCTAGTTAAAATTTGTAAAAGATGCAACATTAAATAAAAACAGTTTTCTGGTGGGATAATTTAGAGAATAAAAAAATTTAAAATAAATACCATATATAGTGAATTTTGCAGCCTCAAATACCATATGCCGATGGTAAGAACAAAATATCTAGTGAGCACAAGCAATGGGAAATAACCACTAGGCACTAGCAAGTTGTGGGTCCCAGGTACCTCATATCTCGGTGTGAGTAACCATCACAAATATCAGTTCTCATGCACAAGCCACTAGTAGGGAACATACCCATAACCTAGTGGTCCCAAATAATCATCATCATAGTTTAGTTAGAGTTTTAAGCGTCAACCAGGCTAAGTAAAACTGAGGCCAAACCCCACGGATTCGCTAGCATACTAGTACACGTCAGCCCAACTAGATACATGGGTTTTCCCTTTGTGCCCAAACAAGTTCAACAAGTCAAGATATATAATTTTCAAATGAAAATATCATTTCCATATCAAAAATTCACCAAAAAGTTCACATGTATGCCACCCAAGTCACAATAGAACACTTTTCATTCAAAATGATTTTGAAGTCCGACTCATACTAAAATAACCCACAATACTCTTCACATTACATTAAAAATTACAAAAATCCTTAAAAAAATTTATAAACCATTACAAGACATTCTAACTCACATAACATCCCACTCATATAACATATAATACCACATTCATCAACAAAATTCAATTTTCACAACACACTCACACAAAACAGCCCACAACCATGTTTTGCAGCTCTCTTTCCATTTTCTTAAACATTTCATCACTTTATAAAACATTAAAAAAATATTTGAAATCATAAATAACCACCATACCATTAAAACACCCATATTAGGTGAACACACCCCCAAAACAGTACATATACACTTTTTATCCACATTGTTTAACCAAAAAAACATTCAAAATTTTCATAAAAGAACTCATGGGATGTAACTATGTCTTGCACACAAAACCCATTTCAAAACCCCCATTTATGACCAAAACCATACCAATTCATATCAAAAATAGAATTGTCACCCCTAGATACATTTATAAAAACACATTCAAGTGTTATAATATAATCTTGAATAATACCAGAAAGGATAAAAATGATAACACACATTTTCCTAAAATGACCTCAAGAAGTATAACAATGTTCTACACATCAAACCTATTCAAAAATCTTCTTTTTAGGACCAAATGACACTAATAGATTAAAAAAACAGAATTGGAAGGTCAAACAAGATTTAATAAAACAATTTCATATGTTATAAACCCCACCCAAATAAAACCCCACGAGTTACACATGAAAACACACAATTTCATGTTTACAAGCGACTATAAAATTGAACACATAACCAAATCAATAATAAAAAGTTTTAACACCACACCCAATATATGAGGAATATGAAAAATGGTTAAATATATCATGCTAACTCATCAGTAATTTTTTACACATGGAAGCACCTACCTATTGAGTCAAAACCCTTGAATCTTGGTGCGAAACCTCAACCGCACCTCCGCCGCACCACAAGGATATGAAAACAAACGCTAAACCATAATATTTCACCAAAAATACCCCAAATCAAATCCTAGGTGTGTTCTCTAACTTTTGGAAACTCTATAAATTTATGAAAGTGGGAGAAAACCCTAAAGAGAATGAATGAATTGAATAGAGAAACACATACCCAAAATAATCTTAAAGAAAACGACCCAAATCCACCGGCATCTGAATTTGAAAACATCCAACCATTCATGGGAGGTCAGAACAAATATTAGAATATATTTTAGGAACTGTAATGGGGAAAAAATGTAAAAATAGAGGAAGTTATTAAAGTATCAATTTACAACTTCAAATCCGGACGATTTCTAAACTCTAGTGACCTTTTGACCAGTTTTGTGATTCTATCAAGCTCTAAATTGTGGGAGGAGAGAATGGGGTCTCGCCTTAGGTAAGTGGTCTCGGGTGGGAGTTGGAATCACTGAAAAAACACAAATAGTGAAGGAGATATTAAAGAATTAATATTTATTTTTAATGTAGAAAAAGGGGTTTTGGGAAGGCCCAATCCCTTATATAAAAACCCATATCCACCATGATTATGGATTTCTAAATATTACAAATTAATATGGTGGTGTTAATAGGCCAAGGTATGACAAATAATAATATTAATGGATGAAAAATGTTGAAAAATTAAGGAGTTATAAAGGAATCAAAATTTATTTTTAAATTAGTAATTGGGCTCAATGTTTGGCCCAATTCATAAAAACTCCCCCTTTCCCCCATAAATGCTTGGAAAACCCTCAAAACAAAGAATGAATGGAAATTAAAAGGAATTTAACATTAAAATAAGTCATGTATGTGAAAATTATATCCACCATGAAAACTCTCCACCCAGAAAAGTCACATCATGTCCAAAGGAACAACGAAACCCAACTAAGAAGCCAAGAGGTACTCCCTTGCCAGGTTTCATCCCCAAAGGCCAAAACACCTCTAGTGATCAATTAAAGATTACTATGACATCCAAAACATAAACCAATTTCCTTAAATGTTCAATAACATTCATCATTTATCCCAAAATAAGACTCATCAAACTCTATCTGAACAAGACTCAAGCAATTCACCCAAATGAACAACAACATCGAACAAGGTTACACTTACCTTTAACTAAACCACTGGGCACTCTCCAATCCCAACGTTTACTCAAGGAATTTTTTGGTAGCTAGATAGTTCTGAATATTACTACATACTTCCATGACAATACCATGGATAAATCTGAGTTATTGGTACGGGGTGGACACAAATAATCTCCCCTCCAAAAGAGACAACCTATATTTTTCAGAGACAGAATCAGGACACTAACAGGGGAGGTTTGAACGGATTCCTTAGTACAAAGGGTAGAATTCGATTAATTTTTTTTGAAGGAATGTACATGAGAATCATAGTGGGTCTCCCCATCATAATAACTAACCATCTTAACTGACCAGCATGGGCTGACACGGAGAGGCCCAATTTTTTTTAATGATCTGGGAAGGGCATAGGGTTAGTCTGCACAATTTGGGAAACCGTGCACAAGCTGTGCAGGTCATTCTTTCTACATGGCTTCCTAGAACACTTTCACTACTAATTGTGCACAAAATATTTCCTCAGTATTTCTATCCAAATTTCTATCCATTCTCTTATTACTCTATGGAAAAAAAAGTGGGAGGGAAGGACATACCTGAAGTCATGGGTACAAGGCCCTCAACCTATTACCACCGAATGGGAACAAAAGAGAAAGGATAATGAAACCAGAGGTTTAAAATCTTCTGATCTTTAATGATGAGGATAGGACATTGTAAAAGGGTTTAAATGACCCAGGGATTTCCTCGGACTATGAGCGAGCTTATCTCCGAGACCTATGGCTGGAGCTCAAATGATTTAAGCATCTTCGACCTCACAGTTGGGCTTTGGAAACCCCTTGCATGATAATTATTCAATCGATACAACCAACAACTACACCTCAATCCCCGATATGTTTTCAATGACATAACACATTCCAAACACACATTACCCTAACCTAATGATTCACTAAAACAAGGGCTTAGAAAATGCACACACAACAATCCTTGTTTGTTCGGGTTAGAAACAATAGGAGTAATGAACACCTAAACTCACCTTCCTATAAAATGGAATATTTTGATGTTTTTACAAGGGAGACATTTTCCCAACATAACAAGAAATCTCAGAGGATTTCATGACTTTCACATATACGATCAATTGAGCACATGACATCATAAGGTATCATTGAGCATAACCATTCCGACTGATATAAACAATGCATGGAGAGGGACCATTTACGACATCCCCAAACAAAACACAATTCTAGAAAGTGGCTAAAATATCCTACCATGACAATATTTCCCACACTGGTGGTTTAACATGAACTCATGCTTCATAGAAAAATTGAAGAACCCAAAGGCCCTCTTAGACAGCATCGAGACACTCATCCACACTAAAAACCCTAGACCACATCCACCTTCAACGAATCAGGAAACATAAGAAACTAAGGTCTACTTCAACATTCCACGAGAACTATCCCATTACAAGAGGATCTCAAAAACAATAAAAGGAATGGGTGTAGACTCAATCTATAGATCTTGAGAAAAAAATATATTCCTTATATTGATCAACTGGAGGATTTTCGAATGGAAAAACAATCTGGGTTGCACTTCGGTTATGCATTAACCCCAAATAGGGGCATACCTCATCGAACAAGTGAACCTAAAGACCCAACCATGTTCTTCCATTGGACAAAAAGTGACACAAACCAGATCCAAACACATGAAGAGATCCACCATAAAGTTGCCCCGAAAGATATCTCAGAGGAGACTACTAACCGGTCCTTCTACCCAGTTTACCGACCAAAAACTAAATCAAAACACAGTTTGAATAGGAGGGGTTCTTGGACTCCAAATATCCAACACCATCAACATTTTACAAAAACAATAATATAAACCATCTCAAAAATTTCACCAAGACATCATGTTTCTCTTTAAAAAACCTTTCTTTGAAAAAAATGGTTCAACGGTTAGCGCATCCACCAATAGTACCCCATGGGCCTTACACATGCATGTTTCTGTGCCACAACGGGTACCCTCCTCATATCCATCCCGTCACTCATCCAGTCATGTCATCAACCATCCATCTTCCCATATAACCCCATGCATGTGGTTGCTCATGAAAATACCGAAGGCTAAAACAAAAATTCTTTCCACTTTTCAAAACCAAAATGGTCAAATAACACATCCTTTTTCTCTAAACTACTAACCACGAGATCAAAATCCCAACTCACATCTTAAAAACATTTCAGAAAGACACAACCATTAAGAAAGTAACCCACTTTCAAGATATTCACATCAATTTTAAAACATATCATCCCATTAAAAACCCCTTTGATTTTTTTCGATAACATTATTTGAAACACTTTTGAAAACCGACTTCAATATAGTTCTTACTTTCAAAAGAGGTGCTAGCACACCATTTTCCATTTCAAAACAATTCTAAAAAATAATTTCCACCATTTCATAAATCAAACCATTCCCTATTTATTTGATAATCATTTCACAAAAACATTACACTTCTTAAAACCAAAGTACCATGATATCAAAACCTAAGAACAAAAAAATTTGAGAGGAAACTAGTTTGAGTGGGTGATTTGGGAATATGGTTGGAATCCAAACTCCAATTACATCCCTATCACAGAGAGTGTTCTAGGAAATATCCGTTGCTCCACATGGCTTTCCAGGCCTTGCGAGATCACTAGGACCATTAACCAAATTCTTTTTTCATTTCCCCTTATCATCATCGAACCATGAAAACCAAAGGACTTAGATAAATCCCGACTTCTCCTGGAAAATTGTATCCCATTATGAGGTGTGGTGATCAGGCACACTACCCATAACAGGAATTCCATGTCCCAACAAACCTAACTCTAGATTATCCTGGCTCTTACCCAAATTACATTACTCAAATACCATAGCTACTGCATTTTCCTGCCTCTCATACCGTATACCAATGATAAGAACAAAATATCCAGTGAGCAATAGCAATGGGAAATAATCCTTAGGCACTAGCTAGATGTGGGTCCCAGGTACCTCGTATCTCGGTGAGAGTAACCATCACAAATATCTGTTCTCATGCACGATCCACTAGTAAGGAACATACGCATACCTAGTGGTCCCCAAAAATAATAATCATAGTTTAGTTAGAGTTGTAAGAGTCAATCTTGCTAAGTGAAATTGAGGCCAAACCCCACAGATTCACTAGCATACTAGTACACATCCACCCACCTATATACCTGGGTTTTCCCTCTGTGCTCAAACAAGTTCAACAAGTCAAGATATATACTTTTCTCATGAAAATATCATTTCCATATAAAAAATTCACCAAACAGCCAACATGTAAACCACACAAGTCAAAAAAGTACACTTTTCATTCAAATTGATTTTGAAATCCGACTTATACAAAAGTAGCCCACAACACTCTTCACATTACATTGACACATCCACAAATCCTTTAAACAATTTTTATAAACCATTCCAAGACATTATAACTCACATTACAGCCCACTCAAATAACATATAATACCACTTTCATCAAAAAAACTCAATTTTCACAACACACTCACACAAAACAGCCCAAAACCATGTTTTGCAGCTCTCTTTCCATTTTATGGAACATTTCATCACTTTATAAAACATTATAAAATAATATTTGAAATCTTTAATAACCACCATACCATTAAAAAACCCATATTAGGTAAAAATACCCCCAAAAACTACATATATACAGTTTATCCACTTTGTTTAACCAAAAAAACACTATCAATTTTCATAAAACAACTCAAGGGGTGTAACTATATCTTTCACACAAAACCCATTTCAAAAACCCCATTTAAGACTAAAACCATACCAATTACTATCAAAAATAGAATTGGCAGCCCTAGATACATTTGTAAAACATATTCAAGTTTTATAAAACAACTTTTAATAATACCACTAAAGATACAAATGAAAACACACATTTTCCTAAAATGGCCTCAACAAGTATAACAATGTTTTACACATGAAACCTATTCAAAAACCTTCTTTTTAGGAACACAAGACACTAGTAAATTACAAAACCAGAATTGGTCGTCCAAACAAGATTTAATAAACCAATGTCATTAGTTAAAACCACACCCAAATAAATCCTCATGAGTTACACATGAACACCCCATATTTCATGTTAAAAAGAGACTATAAAATTTAACATAATACCAAATCAATAATAAACAGTTTTCACACCACACCCAACATATGAGGAATATGAAAAATGGTTAAATACAGCATGATAAGTCATCAATAATTGTTTACACATGGAACGACCTACCTTTTCAGTCAAAACCCTTGAATCTTGTTGAGAAACCTCAACCACACCACAAGGATTTGAAAACAATCCCTAAACAACAATATTTCACCAAAACTACCCCAAATCAAACCCTAGGTATGAACCCTAACTTTTGGACACTCTATAAATTTATGATAGTGGGAGGAAACCCTAAAGAGAAAGAAGGAATTGAAGAGAGAAACACATACCCAAAATAATCTTGAAGAAAACGACCCAAAATCCAGCAGCATCTAAATTTGAAAACATCCAAACATTCATGGGAGGTTCTAAAAAAGATTAGGAGATATTTTGGGAACTGGAATGGGGTAAAAGGAGTAAAAATAGAAGTTATTAAAGCATCAATTTAACTCTCCTAATATCAACGATTTATGAAATCCATTGAAGTTTTGACCAGTTTTACGATTCTATCGAGCTCCAAATTGTGGGAGGAGTGAATGGGATCACGACTTAGATAAGTGGGCTCAGTTGAGAATTTGAATCACCGGAAAAACAAAAATAGTGAAGGAGATATTAAAGAATAAAAATTCATTTTTAATTCAGAAAATGGGATTTCGGGAATACCAATCCCTTACATAAAAACCCATATCCACCATGATTATGGATTTCTAAATGGTCCAAATTAATATGGTGGTGTTAATAGGTCCAGGTATGAAAATTATAAATTTGAATGGATGAAAAATGTTGAAAAATTAAGGAGTTATAAAGAAATCAAAATTTATTTTTAAATCTGGATTTGGGCTCACGGTTTGGCCCAATTCATAAAAACTCCCCCATTCCCCTATAAATGATTGGAAAAACCTCAAGACAAAGAATGATTGGAAATTAAATGGAATTTAACTTTAAAATAAGTCATGTATGTTACAATTCTCTCCACCATGAAAACTCTCTACCCCAAAAAGTCACATCAAGGCCAAAGGAACAACCAAACCCAACTGAGAAACAAAGAGGTACTCCCTTGCTAGGTTTCACCACCAAAGGCCAAAACACCTCCAGTGATCAATTAAGGATTACTCTAAAAACCAAAACATAAACCAATTTCGTTAAATGATCAATCACATTCATCATTTATCCCAAAAGAAAACTCCTATAACACTATCCTAACAAGACTCAAGCAATTCACCCAAACAAACAACAACATCGAACAAGGTTACACTTACCTCTAACTAAATCATTGGGCACTCTCCAATCCCAATGTTTACTCAAGGAATATATTGGTAGCTAGATAGTTCTGAATAATACTACCTACTTCCAAGCCAAGACCAAGGATAAATCTGAGTTATTGGTATGTGGTGGACACATTTAAGCTCCCCGCCAAAGGAGACAAACTATATTTTTCTGGGACAGAGTCGGGACACTAATAGGAGAGGTTTGAATGGACTCCTTTGTACAAAGGGTAGAATTACATTAAATTTTTTTGAAGGAATGTACATGAAGATCATAGTGGGTCTCCCCACCATAAGAACTAACCATCTTAACTGACCAGCATGGGCTGACATAGACATGCCCAATTTTTTTTAATGATCTGGGAAGGGAATAGGGTTAGTCTGCACAATTTGGGAAACCGTGCACAAGTTGTGGAGATCATTCTTTCGGCATGGATTCCTCGAACACTTTCACAACTAATCATGAACAAACTATTTCCTCAGTATTTCAATCAAAATTTTCAACCATTCTCTAATGACTCTATGGAAACCAATGTGGGAGGTAAGGAAATTACCCGAAGTCATGGGTACAAGGCCCTCAACCTATTTCCACCAAACGGGAACAAAAGAGAAAAGATTATGAAACCAGAGGTTTAAAATATTTTGATCCTTAATGATGAGGATATGAAATTGTAAAAGGGTTTAAATGACCCTGGTATTACCACTGACTACCAGCCAGATTCTCTCCGAGACCTATGGCTAGAGCTCAAATGATTGAAGCATCTTTGACCTCACAGTTGGGCTTTGTAAACCCCTTGGATGATAATTATTCTTTCGATGCAAACTACAACTACAAAGCATTGCCCGATATGTTTTCCGTGAAATAAAACATTCCAAACTCACATTACCATAACCTGATGATTCACTGAAACAAGGTCTTAGAAAATGCACACACAACAATCCTTGTTTTTCGGGTTAGAAACAATAGGAGTAAAGAACACCTAAACTCACCTTCCTCTAAAATGGAGTATTTTGAGGTTTTTACAAGGGATACATTTGCCCAATATAACAGGGACTCTTGGAGGATTTCATGACTTTCACCTATACGGTCAATCGAGCACATGACATCTTAAGGCATCATCGAACATAACCATTGATACTGATATAAACAATTCATGGAGAGGGACCTTATACGACGTCTCCAAACAACACACAATTCTAGAAAGTGGCTACAATATCCTATCGTTACAATATTTCCCACACGGGTGGTTTAACATGAACTCATGCTTCATAGAAACATTGAAGAACCCAAAGGACCACTTAAAAAGCATCAAGACACTCATCCACACTAAGAACCCTAGACCACATCCACCTTCAACGAATCAGGAAACATAAGAAACTAAGGTCTCTTTCAACCTTCCACGAGTAGTCTCCCATTACAAGAGGATCTAAAAAACAATGAATGGAATGGGTGTAGACTCAATCTATAGATCTTGAGAAAAAAAATATTCATTATACTGATCAACTGGGGGATTTTCGAATGGAAAAAAAATCTGAGTTGCATTTCAGTTATGCATTAACCCTTAATGGGGCCATACCTTATCGAACAGGTGATCCTAAAGACCCAACCATGTTGTTTCATTAGACCAAAAGTGCCAAAAACCAAATCCAAACACATGAATGGATCCACCATAAAGGTTTCCCAAAACATATCTCAGAGGAGACTACTAACCGGTCCTTCTACCCAGCTTACCGACCAAAAACAAACTCAAAACACAGTTCGAAAAGGAGGGGTTCTTGGACTCAAAACATCCCACAACATCAACATTTTCCAAAAAAAAATAATATAAACCATCGCAAACAATTCATCAATACATCATGTTTCTCTTTAAACCCCTTTCTTTGAGAAAAAAATTGTTCAGCGGTTAGCGCATCCACTAATGGTACCCCATGGGCCTTTCACATGCATGTTTCTGTGCCACACCGAGCACCATCCTCATATCCATCCCGTCACTCATCCAGTCATGTCATCAACCATCCATCTTCCCATATAACCCCATGCATGTGGTTTCTCATGAAAATACCAAAGGATAAAACAAAAATAATTTCCACTTTTCAAAACCAAAATGGTCAACCAACAAATCATTTTTCTCAAAACTGCTAACCACGAGATCCAAATCCCAACTCACATCTAAAAAACTATTCCGAAAGACACCGCCATTAATAAAATAACTCACTTTCAAGATATTCACATCAATTTTAAAATATCTCATCCCATTAAACAACCCATTTATTATTTAGAAAACTCTATTTGAAACACTTTTCAAAACCAACTTCAATATAGGTACTGCTTTCAAAAGAGGTGTTAGAACACCATTTTCCATTTCAAAACAATTCTAAAAATTCAGTTCTACTATTTCATAAATCAAACAATTCCCTCTTTATTTGAAAATCATTTCCCAAAAACTTTACACTTCTTAAAACCAAAGTGACAAGATATCAAAACCTAAGAACAAGAAAATTTGAGAGGAAACTAGTTTCAGTGGGTGATTTGGGCATATGGTTGGAAGCCATACTCTAATAACTTCACTATCACATAGAGTGTTCTAGGAAATATCCTTGGCTCCGCATGGCTTTCCAGGCCCTACGAGCACACTAGGACCATTAACCCAACTCTCTTTTCATTTCCCCTAATCATCATCAAACCAAGAAAACCAAAGGACTTAGATATATCCCGACTTCTCCTGGAAAATTGAATCTCATTATGAGGTGTGGTGATCAGGCACACTACCCATAACAGGAATTCCATGTCCCAATAAACCTAAATCTAGATTATACTGGATCTTACCCAAATAACATGACTCAAATACCATAGCTACTAAATTTTCCATCCTCTCATACCGTATACCGATGATAAGAACAAAATATCCAGTGAGCACTAGCAATGGGAAATAATCCTTAGGCACTAGCTAGATGTGGGTCCCAGGTACCTCGTATCTCGGTGAGAGTAACCATCAAAAATATCTGTTCTCATTCACGAGCCACTATTAAGGAACATACCCATATCTAGTGGTCCCCAAAAATAATCATCATAGTTTAGTTAGAGTTGTAAGCGTCAATCTTGCTATGTGAAACTGAGGCAAACCCCACAGATTCACTAGCATACTAGTACACATCCACCCACCTATATACCTGGGTTTTCCCTCTGTGCTCAAACAAGTTCAACAAGTCAAGATATATACTTTTCACATGAAAATATCATTTCCATATAAAAAATTCACCAAACAGCCAACATGTAAACCACACAAGTCAAAAAAGTACACATTTCATTCAAATTGATTTTGAAATCAGACTCATACAAAAGTAGCCCAAAACACTCTTCACATTACATTGACACATCCACAAATCCTTTAAACAATTTTTATAAACCATTACATGACATTATAACTCACAATAAAGCCCACTCAAATAACATATAATACCACATTCATCAAAAAAACTCAATTTTCACAACACACTCACACAAAACAGCCCACAACCATGTTTTGCAGCTCTCTTTCCATTTTCTGGAACATTTAATCACTTTATAAAACATTCTAAAAAAATATTTGAAATCTTAAATAACCACCATACCATTCAAAAACCAATATTAGGTGAAAATACCCCCCAAACACTACATATATACCGTTTATCCACTTTGTTTAACCAAAAAAACACTAACAATTTTCATAAAACAACTCAAGGGGTGTAACTATATCTTTCACACAAAACCCATTTCGAAAACCCCATTTAAGACCAAAACCATACCAATTACTATCAAAAATAGAATTGTCAGCCCTAGATACATTTATAAAACACATTCACGTTTTATAAAATAACCTTTATTAATACCACAAAAGATACAAATGAAAACACACATTTTCCTAAAATGGCCTCAACAAGTATAACAATGTTTTACACATCAAACCTATTCAAAAACCTTCTTTTTAGGAAAACAAGACACTAGTAAATTACAAAACCATAATTTGTCGGCCAAAAAAGATTTAATAAACCAATGTCATTAGTTATAAACCACACCCAAATAAATCCTCAGGAGTTACACATGAACACACCATATTTCATGTTAAAAAGTGACTATAAAATTTAACATAATCCCAAATAAATAATAAATAGTTTTCACACCACACCCAACATATGAGGAATATGAAAAATGGTTAAATACAGCATGATAAGTAATCAATAATTGTTTACACATGGAACCACCTACCTTTTCAGTCAAAACCCTTGAATCTTGTTGAGAAACCTCAACCGCACCACAAGGATTTGAAAACAAACCCTAAACAATAATATTTCACCAAAAATACCCCAAATCAAACCCTAGGTATGAACCCTAACTTTTGGACACTCTATAAATTTATGATAGTGGGAGGAAACCCTAAAGAGAAGGAAGGAATTGAAGAGAGAAACACATACCCAAAATAATCTTGAAGAAAACGACCCAAAATCCAGCAGCATCTAAATTTGAAAACATCCAACCATTCATGGGAGGTTCTAAAAAAGATTAGGAGATATTTTAGGAACTGGAATGGGGTAAAAGGAGTAAAAATAGAAGTTATTAAAGGATCAATTTAACTCTCCTAAGATCGACGATTTCTGAAATCTAGTGAAGTTTTGACCAGTTTTACGATTCTATCGAGCTCCAAATTGTGGGAGGAGTGAATGGGATCACCACTTAGATAAGTGGGCTTAGTTGAGAATTTGAATCACCGGAAAAAGAAAAATAGTGAAGGAGATATTAAAGAATAAAAATTCATTTTTAATTCAGAAAATGGGATTTCGGGAATACCAATCCCTTACATAAAATCCCATATCCACCATGATTATGGATTTCTAAGTGGTCCAAATTAATATGGTGGTGTTAATAGGTCAAGGTATGATAATTATAAATTTGAATGGATGAAAAATGTTGAAAAATTAAGGAGTTATAAAGAAATGAAAATTTATTTTCAAATCTGGATTTGGGCTCACTGTTTGGCCCAATTCATAAAAACTCCCCCATTCCCCCATAAATGCTTGGAAAACCCTCAAAACAAAGAATGATTGGAAATTAAATGGAATTTAACTTTAAAATAAGTCATGTATGTGACAATTCTCTCCACCATGAAAACTCTCTACCCCGAAAAGTCACATCAAGGCCAAAGGAACAACCAAACCCAACTGAGAGACCAAGAGGTACTCCCTTGCTAGGTTTCACCACCAAAGGCCAAAACACCTCTAGTGATCAATTAAGGATTACACTAAAAACCAAAACATAAACCAATTTCGTTAAATGATCAATCACATTCATCATTTATCCCAAAAGAAAACTCCTAAAACACTATCCGAACAAGACTCAAGCAATTCACCCAAGCAAACAACAATATCGAACAAGGTTACACTTACCTCTAACTAAATCATTGGGCACTCTCCAATCCCAATGTTTACTCAAAGAATATATTGGTAGCTAGATAGTTCTGAATAAGAATACTTACTTCCAAGCCAAGACCATGGATAAATCTGAGTTATTGGTATGTGGTGGACACATTTAAGCTCCCCGCCAAAGGAGACAAACTATATTTTTCTGGGACATAATCGGGACACTAATTGGGGAGGTTTGAATGGACTCCTTAGTACAAAGGGTAGAATTACATTAAATTTTTTTGAAGGAATGTACATGAAGATCATAGTGGGTCTCCCCACCATAAGAACTAACCATCTTAACTGACCAGCATTGGCCGACACAGACATGCCCAATTTTTTTTAAAGATCTGGGAAGGGAATAGGGTTAGTCTGTACGATTTGGGAAACCATACACAAGCTGTGGAGATCATTCTTTCGGCATGGCTTCCTCGAACTCTTTCACAACTAATCGTGCACAAACTATTTCCTCAGTATTTATATCAAAATTTTCAACCATTCTCTAATGACTCTATGGAAACCAATGTGGGAGGGAAGGAAATTACCCGAAGTCATGGGTACAAGGCCCTCAACCTATTTCCACCAGACGGGAACAAAAGAGAAAAGATTATGAGACCAGAGGTTTAAAATCTTTTGATCCTTAATGATGAGGATATGAAATTGTACATGGGTTTAAATGACCCTGGTATTACCACTGACTACGAGCCAGCTTCTCTCCGAGATCTATGGCTAGAGCTCAAATGATTGAAGCATCTTTGATCTCGCAGTTGGGCTTTGTAAACCCCTTGGATTATAATTATTCTTTCGATGCAAACTACAACTACAAAGCAATCCCCGATATGTTTTCCGTGAAATAAAACATTCCAAACTCACATTACCCTAACCTGATGATTCACTGAAACAAGGTCTTAGAAAATGCACACACAACAATCCTTGTTTGTTCGGGTTAGAAACAATAGGAGTAAAGAACACCTAAACTCACCTTCCTCTAAAATAGAGTATTTTGAGGTTTTTACAAGGGATACATTTTCCCAACATAAGAGGGACTCTTGGAGGATTTCATGACATTCACCTATACGGTCAATCGAGCACATGACATCATAAGGCATCATCGAACATAACCATTGATACTGATATAAACAATTCATGGAGAGGGACCTTATACGACATCCCCAAACAACACACAATTCTCGAAAGTGGCTACAATATCCTATCGTTACAATATTACCCACACGGGTGGTTTAACTAGAACTCATGCTTCATAGAAACATTGAAGAACCCAAAGGACCTCTTAAAAAGCATCAAGACACTCATCCACACTAAGAACCCTAGACCACATCCACCTTCAACGAATCAGGAAACATAAGAAACTATGGTCTCTTTCAACCTTCCACGAGTAGTCTCCCATTACAAGGGGATCTAAAAAACAATGAATGGAATGGGTGTAGGCTCAATCTATAGATCTTGAGAAAAAATATATTCATTATACTGATCAACTGGGGGATTTCCGAATGGAAAAACAATCTGGGTTGCATTTCAGTTATGCATTAACCCTTAATGGGGGAATACCTTATCGAACAGGTGATCCTAAAGACCCAACCATGCTGTTTCATTGGACCAAAAGATCTAAAAACCAAATACAAACACATGAAGGGATCCACCATAAAGGTTTCCCAAAACATATCTCAGAGGAGACTACTAACCGGTCTTTCTACCCAGCTTACCGACCAAAAACAAACTCAAAACACAGTTTGAAAAGGTGGGGTTCTAGGACTCAAAAAATCCCACAACATCAACATTTTCCAAAAACAAATAATATAAACCATCTCGAGCAATTCATCAATACATCATGTTTCTCTTTAAAACCCTTTCTTTGAGAAAAAAAATTGTTCAGCGGTTAGCGCATCCACCAATGGTACCCCATGGGCCTTACACATGCATATTTCTGTGCCACACCGAGCACCATCCTCATATCCATCCTGTCACTCATCCAGTCATGTCATCAACCATCCATCTTCCCATATAACCCCATGCATGTGGTTTCTCATGAAAATACCAAAGGCTAAAACAAAAATAATTTCCACTTTTCAAAACCAAAATGGTCAACCAACACAACCTTTTTCTCAAAACCGCTAACCATGAGATCAAAATCCCAACTCACATCTAAAAAACTATTCAGAAAGACACCGCCATTAATAAAATACGTCACTTTCAAGATATTCACATCAATTTTAAAACATCTCATCCCATTAAACAACCCATTTATTATTTAGAAAACTCTATTTGAAACACTTTTCAAAACCAACTTCAATATAGGTACTGCTTTCAAAAGAGGTGTTAGAACACCATTTTCCATTTCAAAACAATTATAAAAATTCAGTTCTACTATTTCATAAATCAAAAAATTCCCTCTTTATTTGAAAATCATTTCCCAAAAACTTTACACTTCTTAAAACCAAAGTGACAAGATATCAAAACCTAAGAACAAAACAATTTGAGAGGAAACTAGTTTCAGTGGGTGATTTGGGCATATGGTTGGAATCCATACTCCAATAACTTCACTACCAAATAGAGTGTTCTAGGAAATATACATGGCTCCACATGGCTTTCCAGGCCCTACGTGCACACTAGGACCATTAACCCAACTCTCTTTTCATTTCCCCTAATCATCATTGAACCAAGAAAACCAAAGGACTTAGATAAATCCCGACTTCTCCTGGAAAATTGAATCACATTATGAGGTGTGGTGATTAGGAACACTACCCATAACCCGAATTCCATGTCCCAACAAACCTATCTCTATAATATCCTGACTCTTCCCCAAATAACATTACTCAAAGAGTTAACCTGAACCTCCTTTGATACCATTTTGTCACGAACCGAATCTGGTCTCCATCAAAACTGACACCAAACCCAGCTCGTGACAGGTCCCTAAGTGAATTACCAATCACCATAGACTGGAACAAGTGCCCAGGTATCATATAAAGATAATTGGGAATGATTAACCTGATTTTATAAACATTAAACAACAAACAAACTCAATACAACAAATCTAGATTTTTCAACTAAAACCATCTTTTACAAAATTTCAGAACATAATTACATAAGTTAAAACTATGTTTAATGACCATTAATAAGGTAAAAACAAAAAATTACATCCCAAGAACACTCATGGAAAGGGGCACTTCCCTTAAGCCATCTCCACAAGACTTCACCACCAAGGACCTGCCAGAAACCCGAACCACTGGAAATAAAAACGGTACCCAACCTGCGAAAAAAAAATAGCCAAGTCTACTTAAAACCAAGGATGTAAGTAGGGTGTGATCCAAAGCCTAGTATGATACCAACACTAATAGATTCCATGTGATAAACATTTAATGATGAAAAGCATGAAAGTTTTCAAAAAGATGAGATGCTAGTTTGAATTTCTAAAAGATGCAACATTAAATAAAAACAATTTTCAGGTGGGATAATTTAAAGAATAGAAAAATCTAAAATAAATACCATAGCTACTGAATTTTCCAGCCTCTCATACTGTATGCCGATGATAAGAACAAAATATCCAATGAGAACAAGCAATGGGAAATTATCCTTAGGCACTAGCTAGATGTGGGTACCAGGTACCTCGTATCTCGGTGAGAGTAACCATCACAAATATCTGTTCTCGTGCATGAGCCACTAGTAAGGAACATACCCAAAACCTAGTGGAACCCAATAATCATCATCATAGTTTAGTTCGAGTTGTAAGTTTCAATCTTGCTAAGTAAAACTGAGGCCAAACCCCACGGATTCACTAGCATACTAGTACACATCCACCCACCTATATACCCAGGTTTTCCCTTTGTGCTCAAACAAGTTCAACCAGTCAAGATATACACTTTTCACATGAAAATATCATTTCCATATAAATATTTCACCAAAAAGCCCACATTTATTCCACACAAGTCACAAAAGTACACTTTTTATTCAAATTGTTTTTGAAATCCGACTCATACAAAAATATCCCACAACACTCTTCACATTACATTGACACTTACACAAATACTTTAAACAATTTTTATAAACCATTCCATGAGATTATAACTCACATAACATCCCACTCAAATAACATATAATACCACTTTCATCAAAAAAATTCAATTTTCACAACACACTCACACAAAACAGCCCACAACCATGTTTTTTAGCTCTCTTTCCATTTTATAAAACATTTCATCACTTTATAAAACATTCTAAAAAAATATTTTAAATCTTAAATAACCACCATACCATTCAAAAACCCATATTAGGTGAACACCCCACCCCCCCCCCCCAAACAGTACATCTATACCCTTTATCCACTTTGTTTAACCAAACAAAACATTCACAATTTTCATAAAACAACTGAAGGGGTGTAACTATGTCTTGCACACAAAACCCATTTAAAAACCCCCATTTAAGACCAAAACCATACCAATTCCTATCAAAAATAGAATTGGAAGCCCTAGATACATTTATAAAACACATTCATGTCTTATAAAATAACCTTTAATAATACCACAAAAGATACAAATGAAAACACACATTTTCCTAAAATGACCTCAAGAAGTATAACAATGTTTTACACATCAAACATATTCAAAAACCATATTTTTAGGACCACATGACACTAGTAAATTACAACACCATAATTGGTCAGCCAAAGAAGATTTAATAAACCAATTTCATTAGTTATAAACCACACCCAAATAAAACCCCATGAGTTACACATGAAAACGCCCAATTTCATGTTAAAAAGCAACTATAAAATTTAACACATATCCAAATCAATAATAAACAGTTTTCACACCACACCCAACATATGAAGAATATGAAAAATGGTTAAATATAGAAAGATAAGTCGTCAATAATTGTTTACACATGGAACCACCTACCTTTTGATTCAAAAGCCTTAAATCTTGGTGAGAATCCTCAACCGCACAACAAGGATGTGAAAACAAACCCTAGACCATAATATTTCACCAAAAATACCCCAAATCAAACCCTATGTATGATGCCTAACTTATGGACACTCTATAAATTTATTAATGTGGGAGGAAACCTTAAAGAGAAGGAAGGAATTGAAGAGAGAAACAAAAACCCAAAATAATCTTGAAGAAAATGACCCAAAATGCACCAGCATATGAATTTGAAAACATTCAACCATTCATGGGAGGTTCTAAAAAAGATTAGGAGATATTTTAGGAAATGAAATGGGAGAAAAGTAGTAAAAATAGAAGAAGTTATTAAAGGATCAATTTACCTCTCCAAATCTGGACGATTTCTGAAATCTAGTGAAGTTTTTACCAGTTTTGCGATTCTATCGAGCTCCAAATTGTGGGAGGAGGAAATGGGATCACGCCTTAGATAAGTGGGATCGGGTGAGAATTGGAATCACTGAAAAAACAAAAATAGTTAAGGAGATATTAAAGAATTAAAATTTATTTTTAATGCTTAAAATGGGTTTTAGGCAGGCCCAATCCCTTACATAAAAACCCATATCCACCATGATTATGGATTTCTAAATGATCCAAATTAAAATTTTGGTGTTAATAGGTCAGGGGATTACAATTATGAATTGGAATGGATGAAAAATGTTAAAAAATAAAGGAGTTATAAAGGAATCAAAATTTATTTTTCAAATCTGGAATTGGGCTCATGGTTTGGCCCAATTAATAAATACTCCTCCATTCCCCCATAAATGCTTGGGAAACCCTCAAAACAAATCATGAATGGAAATGAAATGCAATTTAACTTTAAAATAAGTAATGTATTTGACAACCTCCTCCACGAAGCGGAGTGGTTTGTTTTTCATTTACACTTTACATTTATAGTATTAATGGTATATTTAAAAAATATATATTATATATATTATATAACAATTATTTTATAATGGTGAGTTATTATTGACCTTTATTTCATTCCATATTTTTAAATGTGAAAACAAAATTCATGTGTAAGTATGACCTATTGTCGCCATGAATGATCTAATTCTTTTTTATATATCTAAATTTTATGGATAATGCTATATATTTATATAGTGATTTCATAAGATATTTATATCATGATTATTATTTTGGATATTAAGGAAACATGATTTATGTAAATGGACTTGGTCTATCAAATTGAAATTAAAATGAAAAATGAAATAGTTAACACCAGAAAATAACTATTTTAATAAGGAATTATTAACAAATTGTTGTTGAAATGCTAATGTGGATAATATATTATATTATAAGTGTTTAATTTATTATTTCATAGAATTATAATAAATAAAAATTAATTATACAAGAGGTTAAACCAATTTCAAAGTAATTCGAACTCAAGGTAAGACATTTATATTGAAATATAATTATTTATTGGGATTATTTATAATTACATTATTGATGATGAAATTTTATTTTATATCTAAAAATAAAATCATGTATTTTAATATCATATGTTTATTTTTATAGGTTATATTTTTTACCTTAATTTTCCTCTCATTATGAACTCAAGCGTCTAAACCAATGTTTTTAAGGAAAACATAATTTATTTCTCTCTTTGATTGGAAATCCTATTTATTAAATATCAATGTCTTCTAAAAATGACCTCAATAATGTTTTTAATATTCTATTATGAATGTTTAAAAACATTTTTATGAATTATGTAATTTTTAAATAATGGTTTAAAATGAATCTTTCTGACATTTTCCAAGTGTGGTACTTTTGAATTTTAACTAAAAATGTGAAAGTAATCCTTATATTTATGTACATGAAATGAATTAAATTTACCACCATAATGAATAATAAATGATTAAAAACATAACAATTTTATAATTTCTTTTTCAAAGAAAATTATTTCCGCAATATTTGTAAAGGTTTTAGATATTGATATGTAATAAAGAAATGAAAATGGAATTTTTTTCAAGAAATACTCTAGTGATAACTTAAAGGAAAATTTTTTCTTTGATAATATACATTGATATTTATTTTAAATTACTAGGAGAATTATCCAATGATACTATATTTATTATTTATTTTGATGAATTTTGGTTATGATTTTGAAATATCAATGAAACATGTTTCATTTTATAGAGGCTAAGTTATGATGAATATTTTTATGATCTTATGGTATACATGTGAATAGATTTATGATTATATGATGGGTTTACCCTTGATTATATATCCATATAATTCATTTGGAAAATGTTAATGTTCTATGATTTCAATAGTTATATGGGAGTTCATCTCAATCCTTAAATAATAGGGTACATGGGTGGTTATACCAGGCCCAAAACAAGAGTGTACATGGGATATTATCCCATGCAAGAAATAAGAGCATACACTAGAAGTTATACCAATCCAGAAGCAGGTACACAGGTGTTAAGAAAAAGAATGAATTTTTTTTAATGTCTTGGTTGGTACCCTTGACATAAGCTTTCTATAATTATAATTATTCAACTCTTTTATTATATGATCTTATTCCAATATTATATTTTCATGGCTCGTACTCTTTGAACCCCCTATGATTCATGTCTTTTGAATTATGAATATTTATTTATTGCATCATATTTATTATTTCATAATTTTTTTATATTAATTTAAAAGGTTAATATCATTTTCTCATATCCATTATTCTCATGTTATGTCTAATTGATCATTAATATCTCCCTTGTTTTCCCTTATTGAGCATCTAATTTCACCCCTTCTTATGTTTCATTTTCCCAGGTTATAAAGAAAGGTTTTAGGTATAATATGTATTAGAGGGGTGATTGTTTTGAAGAAATAAGTTAGATTCAATGTAGATATCTTATAAAAAAAATTATTATATATCCATGATTCCAATGATACAAGACCAATATGATTTTGGAAAGGGTCATAATGATATGCAATGAATATTCATCAAATAAAATAAAATATTTATCTATGATAGTATGGGTAAATATAAATTGGTAATCAGATTGAACTGTTTTATCCTTCACAATTTTTTGTCAACATAAGGTGGTTCCCTAGGGTTTTGACCCATACCTATTATGATTTAACACAAATAAATTGATTAATAAAAGTGAATATTATGTGTGAGGGGTTGGTCAAAGATAACCCATGAATATAATAAGGAAATGGTTTATATATTATTATTATTATTATTTTTGTTGTTGTTGTTTTTATTGTTAATCTAGTGAGTTCCCATTTGAGTGGAATGAGAATCTACCACATAGAATATCATCTTTGGTTTTACCAATGTGACACCCAATTAAATTGGGGAGGGATTATTATTATTTATCTACTGTATGGAGTACATGGGTGTGGGTACCTAAAGATGTCAACACTAATTCCATTAGGGGAAGTGTTTCCCCATGTGTTTGTGTGTGGGCTAGTGGTTAGATGTTTCCCACTTGATATTGGGGTAGTGATTAGTGGTCCCCAAAGAGACTGTAGTTAGGACATAAGACATGGTATAAGAGTAAAGTGGTGATCAATGGAAAAGGAAAAATAAATATTACTATGTTAGATGAAATATTGTTATCCTAAAAACATATTCATAGGGATATGTATATATTAGATGAAAAAATGAATACACTATTGGCCCTTGTTGTGGCCATAGAACACAAAAAATAGGGCATTTAGGGATTCTAGAAAAAAATAGGTCTTGTAAATGTGAAAAAATATGTGCCTATAGGATATTAAAGTGGCCCTTCATGAAATTAATATTTAATAACATGGTCCAGTTGGTGACCACCGACCCTTATGGAGAAGGATGATGCATTGACCAATGGGGTTCTTGAGTGTGTGAATTATTAAAGTTTGTTAACCCCTTAATGAGATAAATATTATTATTATTAGTATAAATCCTAGTCTTGGTTGTAACTTCTTGAAATCATAATGGATTAATGATACATCAATGGAATTTCATTAATGTTATTATGATTAATTATTTAATAAAATAGTTGGTATATAATTATATTTTTTGGAATAACTTCGAATCCCTTCAGGTAAATCCTCTAGATTATGTTGTGAGGAAATTCCCAGCCATAATTTGATACATGTTATTTGTAAGTAAATATACTATTCTAGATGTGTTTTGATATAGATCATAATGGTCTGATCCATTTTCCCCTCTAATAATGTTTGTGAGATGAGATTGTCTGATTAATATCTTATCTTTACAAGACCCATGTTGGGGATGATGCATGATGATCAAAGAATTCTCAAGATCAGGTACATACCCTCTCATTTGTACAGGTTGTCTCTGTTACTAATAGAGTACATTATCTTCCGTCCACTTGTAGAGTTCCACCCCTATATGTTGTGTGACCTATATGTGATAATCAAGGAAAAACATTTCCATCGAGTATATTTTTCCCCTCGACTAATACTCCTCTCTAGATGAGGCATGAATCTCCAACTAAAGTTCACTGTATAGTGACCTAGATTTGCCTATTTATGGGGAATATAAAGTTATAGGTGTTAGTTATTCCATTAATGGTATTTTTTAGGTGAACTAAGCTTTAAAAAAAATATTATATCATTTTAGATGAATATTAAACATATATCGTAGTAATACACAACTTTGAACCATAAAGGTGTATTGTCTTTCGATACTAGACACAATACCATATTATTAATTAAGAGATCTTCAATATCTACTGTAAATATCTTTTCTCATATTACCATTCTTAGACATACCATACATAAAATTCCATTTTTTATAACCTCAGTAAATAGGAACATAAGAAAAGTTGAGATAAGATTCTATATAAGGGTAAACATATGAGGTATCAACAAATAATCATAGGTGATCATAAGATATGAATAATGGTCTGAAATCATGATCATAAATTATTAAATTCATACCCAAATAGTCAAATATCATTAATCATGGTTCATTTAATAAGTATTTTTCATAATAAAAGGTATAATTCCTAAGAGTGTGAAATGATCAATAGTCATTCATGATCTATGAGAACATATCTTAATTATAAGACGTAATTTTATGACATACACATAAAATATAAAATAATTTCCTTTAGGCTCACTACCATGAATATCATAGTTGAAAGCATTCCATAGTGAATTGTCTTCATTCCCAATTCCCATAATTTCCTTAGTCAAGGCTTACTACAAAGAATATTATAGAGGAAAATGTCCCTCTTTAAACATGGTTCACTCCCCATTCCAGTTCATATTATATCATGAGATATCAATCTTTACCCTTTTTATTAAAGAGATATATAATTAAAGTCACACCCATCACAAAATAAAAACTATAAATAAATTTTAAAAAATTTTATAAAAACAATCATCAATTCACTAATTAATAACTCATGAAAAAAATTATTTTCATAAATATTTCATCATAACTTAATTAATTAATGGGAAAATAATATGTTTTATTGAATAATTTTTAAAATACTACATCATAAGTTATCCAAATAAATAAAGTTAATGGTTTTATAATATTATATCGCAATTAAATAAAAAACTTTATTTAATTATGTTGATATAATTGAAAGGTACCATTAATAGAGAATTTGGATATTTTTTGAAAGTAGGAAAAATATCATTTTTTTTAATATCATTATTAATTAAAAATTAAAAAATATTTCGATAATGATTTTTTTAAAAAAATAAATATGTAAAAAATGAAATGAATATTAGAAGAAAATAATTTTTATAGTGGTGGGAAATCCATTCATTTGGTAAATGTTGAAATAATGTTTTCTTCCACACTTTTTTTTAAAACATCATAATATCTTCTTTAGATAAACATTATAAAAATTTAAATTTGTATTAAATTGATTGAAAATTTATATATAGTTAAATATTACATTAAATTATTATTGTATCATAGAAAATAACATTATCTTATGAAATGTTAATGATTGTAGACAATAATAAAAAAGTTCTATGACTAAAGAGGAAAAATAAGGATGCTTTTTCTTAATAAAATTATCAATAATTTTAATTACTAAAGAGAGGATAATTCATAGAAAAATTAAAAATCCCTAGAAATAATCAAAGGATTATAACATAGATAGGGTTTATAATATTGTAATCTAATAATTTCTTTAAATGTAAATTTAATATAAATAATATCAGAATGAAATGAGATTGTAACTTAAACTCTAACCTCAAGTCCCATCCTACTTTTTACATCTTCAAACATATTTTATGATAAATATAAAATTATTATACACTTATTATAGATGTTAATTCATAAATAAATTACTTTATATCATTCCTTTATAATTTTCTATTTACTTTTTAAAAACTATTTTTCATTAAAGTGAAAATTATGGCGAAAAATAGTCTATTTTACTTGCATGTTTTAGTTTGATTTTCCAAATAATTCACCTTGGTAATTTTTTAATAATAAAAATAATTTTAAACTTTTCATTATTATCATATTAATTTATAATATAAACTTTTATACCTATCATTATAATTTGTTAAGGAAAAATAAATTACATCACCTCATGGAAATGGTAGTCCGTACATACACATGAGTGATGTTCTTAATTTTAATTTTATTTAAAGAAATAAAATTAAATAATTAATAAAATTAAAAAAAATTATTATATCATTAAAATCATATATATATTAATCAAATATATTCATATGACCAACCATGTAAATAGTAAATGAAAAATGAATCACATCACCTCGTGGAGATGCTAGTCTATAGGTATGGACAAGCAATGTTAGAATTTTACAAATAATGGTTAGAAGATCAAAAATTTATAACTATTAAGAAACAAATATCATTATAGTAATAATACCAATTTAGTCATGTTAATATGGTCATATAACATATTAATTTGGTTTAAGGAGAAGGAAACTCGAATTTTTTTGATAAGAACATACACATCTTCATTGGGAATCTTCAAATGAAAAGAACATTAAGGCTTCTTGGATATGTGTTTTTTGGAAATAACAGAACCCCATGGAAATGGATATGAATTTTGGAAGATGATTTGGGTAGATAATTTTTAATATAAATTCATCATGTGGTGTGGATAAATTCGAAGAGGAGGTTATATTTTATATGTGAGGTGGGTTAGAAACATGTAAATACTTGAAAAATTATTATATAATATATGAGTTACTCAAGTCATGTGATTACAAAATACAAAAGAATAGAATATAATAAGTATTGTGTAAAAATATCATTAAAAATAAAAATAAATAAAGAATTTTATGATATTTAAATCCTTATATTGTAGGTAAACACCTCTTTCAACCCTTTTAACCCTTACTGCGATAACATTATTTTTACAACGGAAACTATTCATTAGGGAAAAAATTAAGTTAAATTTGTAAATTAATAATAATTATGATAATTATAAAATTTCTAATTCATATAACAATATTAAATATCTAGATGTTTGATAAATATATTCTAATACCTATACAATAAATACATAAAAACTATTTGTAGATAAAATTTATTTTTAAATATAAAAATGATTCTATTCAAATTCATTACCTAGTAACAACCATTTTATGAACGTTAAATATTTTTATTGAATATATTATTTACAAATTAAATGAAAATCATACATTAAAAGTTATTAATTTAATTTACTAAGATAAAAATACATCATGCACATACAAATACTTTTCTGAAAAATAACTCTATTTTATCTTCAAATGATTTTATATTAACATCTAACCACTTGATAAAAAATGTATTAAAGATTATTCATTTATTAAAATTCAACATCGATATATTCTATCCAAATCATAGTTTATTAGTGATGAATATATTATACATTAAAATAAAACTCTTTCAAAAACTGATCTTTTAAAATAAAATGATATTATTTTTAAAATTTATATTTTAATACTTTTTCCTATTAAATTATCAATATGTTTTCCTTAATAAAAATATTGATACATGGTTTTCATAATTTTTTTTTCAGACCTATTAATCTAATGTAAATGGGATAACAATCATATTTAATAATAATATTTTAATATTTTATCATGGTTCATTTATGCTAAGTGTCATTTATAAATAAATCTATCTAACACATAAAATTTAATTATAGATAAATATATCATAAAATATAGTGTATTTACTTTGGTCCTTAATGTGGGTTCCTCTAACACCCTGGACTCCCGCTCCAAGATCCATTGCCAAAAAATACATACATTACCCACTATGTTTGAATACCAAATATAGATTCCAAAATATTACAATCCCACAATTAAATTAATTATATAAAATATCAAATTACATACATTACCATGACTTTTTAGGTTTAGTTACATAGATAATTAGAAAAAACCATAAAATAATAAATCTCATTCCTTTTTAACTAATATACATTTTCATTCCACTACATATGAAACTAAGTAATCCATAATAAGTCTTAAACAACTATTATAAATACACCACACAAACAATCCTCTTAAACATATCATTTGTAAAAAATTTCTTAATTACCTAGGGAAATGGAAACTTATTAAGGGGTTATATCTAATTCTAAGTAAGGGAAAAAATAAGATAGTATAATAAATGATTTTAAGTTTGCCTTAGATGAGCATAAATAATATGATAGAAATAGATATCAAAAAATAATACCATAAAAGAATAAAATTTAAATAATAGTACATCCATGGATAATAATGGAAATTGAAGGGTCACATTGATAATAATAAATGGTTCCTTAATGAAGAAATTTGTATTATTAGATATCAAATTCGTCGCACTATGCTAAGAAATCATGATCTTACAGATCATAATTTTAAAATCAAGGCCTTGAGTCTAGGAAATATTTTATTCTCGGAAGGAATACACAAAAATAACAAAAATATTTTGTCTAATGAGACTTATCATTGTTTCTAGGGGTTATTATAGGCTCTTTCTATGACTAATTATGTCAAATGAATTCAACAAATGAAATAATGAATACATTTCCAATAGTTGATCAACATACCATAATATTTGATAAAAATCCATATTGAGATACAAACATATGGAATTACATTACTTTACCAGACATTAAATGGAATAAAATGATCAAAATATATATAGATAATGAATTTTTATGTTTTATAAATACATAATTAACTTTCGTTTGTAATCCCAAAATATTCTTAAAAAATAACAAGTATATAGATTTCAATATTTCCATAATCACATAATAGAATATATATCTACACAAGAATACCTAAAACTAATAGAATATAGAGTAAAGGATATATGGGTAATTCAATAATTAACCCAATTAATTTATTTATTACAACAGGGCCTACAGCATTTAATTAAATGTAGAAAATATGATGTTTTCACATAGGAATGGCACTGAAAGACAAATTATGCCTATAACCGAGAGTGATTTTGAAAATAAAAGGTAGAGATGAATTTAAGATATTTTAATCACCGAAATTAAAATACTATGAGGGGATTTATAAGGTAATCCATGACCAATATATAGAACACAATGGGAAACAATTAGTGAATATAGACTATATCGCATTTATGTAAAATTGAGATGCAGGAACCCATACAGTAATGGTAACATAATAATCAAAAGAATACGAGAGAGATAAAATGAAATTAAAATATAATTAAATGGAATATATTCCCTATACTTAAATTAATTGGGAAATTAATACACTCAATAAATGAAAACATAGTATATAATAACAAACATGTCTCATGGATTTGAAAATTAATACAATGAAACCTTTACAACCTTAAATTTTTTTTATTCAAAACCCCTTGAAGGGTATGATTCCAAAAGAAAAATTAAATACCATGAATAATGAGTGTATAATGATAAAAATATTAATGTGATAATTGATACACCATTCCAAATAAGTCATGTTGTATAATATGGGACATGTCTAATGTGGTGAAAATATGAGAAAAGAAACCCATACAACCTTAGAGACATTTGAGTTAAATCCCCATGAAGGATATGATTTCAAATGGAAAATTAAATACCATGAATAATAATTAGATAACGATAAAAAATATTAAGTTTTTATTAGATACACAATTCTAAATATAACATTGTTTTTAATGAGGAATATGTCTCAAGGGGTCAGAATTTGAGAGAGGAAACCCTAACGACCTTAGAAAATTTATAGTCAAAGACCCTGGAAGGATATGATTTATAATTAAAAAATAAATACCATTAACAATGAGATTATCATGATAAAAAATCCCAAGTGGTAATTAGATACACCATTCCAATGAAAATATGGTGCATAATAAGGAATATATCTCAACGGCTGAAAATTTGACAGAGGAAACCCTTACCTTAATTCCTATCATACACTAAAGTGATCAAATTTGATGTATAAAAAATTAAATATATCAAAAAAATATTTTATAACCACACACACATATATATATAATTTTATAAAATTAATTTATATTTATTCTTTATATTTATATTAGATATTATTTATTGTCTAAATCAAGTGGGGGTTATCTTTATCGTTCTAAAATAATTTCATTAGAGAGGTGTTGTTCATTAATCTCCCAAATTTAAACTTTAATAGAAACTATAAATTATTTAAATTAATGTCTTATAATTATTTATAATTTTATAATTACATTATATTTGAGTTTTGGTTTTGATTCATATTGATAAAATTGATGATGAGCACGTTTCAGTGATTTTACATGAATGGATAGCTATGATTATGAAAGTACATTATTTTTACATAACATCATTATTAAAGAGAAAGGATGATATTATTTTTATATTTAAATTTTTTTGATCATTTTTGAAATGGTTTTAATTAATAATAAATTAAATCTATGAAAAAACATAAGTTATTTTATGTAGGAGGTAGTCTTCACATAGAACGAGTAATTTTTCATTTATGAAAGAATGAGTGAAAAAGTAGGTGAATCATTATTTATCTATTAATAATCATAATTATATTAGTTATTTAAAAATTATTATTCTATTTAATTATCATAAATATCTATGATATATAGTGGTATGAAATGAAAGTCTTCTATTCATAGAGGTGGTCATCTTCATAAGGCATGAATTATGGTTTCATTTTTCTTAATAGAAAAGTTTAAATATGGTTAATAGTTACAACCATACAATAATAAAATTAATTATAAATAACATTATTATCATAATTATATAGTAATTTTAAAATTTTATTTGCGAATGTAATAATAACAAGAAAAGAAATTACATGAAAAAGTACTTACATTGAGTACATTGGATATCCCTTAGAATACTCTACAAAAGTGAGGTCTTTGAGAAGTATGTTTTACTAGAGGCTTATGAAAAAATAACAGGATTATATATAAAATAAATGGGTATATTATCTAGCGTAAATGTAATTTTGTGGTGTTTTTAATGCATTGTGATAGGCTCCTTTTATTAGTGTTGAGAATATAATTTTTGTAAGTATTTAAACATAATAAAAAGAGATCACATGTTTTACTTGTCAAGAAGACTCTAAAATGGTAAATAAAGGAGTGAGAGATTATATAAGGTCAATAATATATCAACCATTCATTTTCAAACATTTTCTAGTAATGTTTCAATTTCATGTACTTTTAGAATTTCTACTTTTACCATTTTCTATTTTACGATGTTAATTAGTTTTTACATAAGTAATTAAATTTTAAATACAAAAAATAAAATTAATAATATTATATAATTTATACCTACTAATTCCTAATATTAAATCAATATTATCAGATAAAATATATATATCTAATAAATTACATTTTTAATATTATTGCATGCAATATATAAAAACCCATTATTAGAATTAGTTTATTTTTTAGATTAACATTTATATTCTAGATATAATTTTCAATGTCTTTGATTTCATAATAAAAAATTATTTATTATGAATTAAATATAGTTTATGTGGATTTAAAATAAATCTAAAACCTAATTTTGGAAAAATAATAATTAACTAGAAGAAAAGAACAAAAATAGTCTCTTTAATTGAAAAATATTAGTTAAGTTTATAAAATGTTAAACATAGGTTTCATAAATCCATTAAATTCATTTAAAATTTATGTTTTTACCCCTTAAACATATTTCATACATTAACTTTTTTATAAATTTTTGGGACCTTTTTATATTATGATATACTTATATAATCAATAATTATTTTAAAAACTGTAATTTTTACTAAAAATAAAATAATACAATATTATTGAAAAATTAAAAAAAATACTAAGATAATTATTTATTATTATTGAAAAATGAAGTCAATTTGGTAAAATTATAAATATAAATTTTTAGATTTTTTTTAAATAAAATCATAAATATATAATGAAGAAAATCATTGAATAATAAGTTTTTTTAATAAATTAACTATTATTATTATTGTTATTTTTTATCATTTATTAATCAAATTTTGTGTAAAAAATCATTCATATAAATTTTATAATTTATTCATTACATATTTCTTATCCCAAATTAAAACGCATGAAAGGTAATTGTAGAAGGCTTACATTTGAGATCATTAATGAGAATTAATTGTTATTTAGATACATTAATTGAATTTTAGTCCATGACTCTGTATTATCAATTACCTTTATTTCTTACTTGTAATTTTTTTTCATATTTTATTTTCTTACATTTTTACCAAAAATTCTAAAATTACATTTTAATGGTTATAAAATTGTTTGAGGTTTATTGTGGTTCAATGTTGTGCATAATGAAAGGTATTATCCACATTAATGTTTGAAAAACACACACTCACATATATATATATATATATATATATTAAATTATAGGGGTGTTACATCCCCCATAAATAAATTCAATCCCTTTAATTTAACTTATAAATTACTAATAATCTTAGTTAAGAGAATATAAAAGATAGAAATAAATCAGGATAAATTTTAAAATGAGGTGTCTACCTTAATATTTTAGGAATTACTAAAAATGATATTTTCTCTTCATTGCATCAACTGATATCTTAATATTTACTCTGAAACTTGTTTCTCTATTCCCTCCCATCCCACAAAATAAGTAAAATTTAATTCCTATTTAAACATCCTCATGGGTGTTTCTTACCATATATTTGACTTGAAAGAAATAGAATCTTCATTCCTTTATCCTGTTTGTATCCCAAAAATTCTAATATTCCATCCTTATGTCCATTCGTTTATTGGGAATTAATATATGCAAAAAAATTTGATCATATTTCATGATAGTTTATTAGTCATAAATACAAGGTTTATAACTTCAGTACTTATCCCATTAGTTTTCTCAATGATAGAATATATGAATTGCTTAGGACATCCATTTTTAACATTGTTCCTTCAGGATTCAGCCATTACAAAAATATAAATTATTTAAAATGAGTTAAGAACACTATAATAGAATTTTTTCATGAAAATTACATGAAAATTTGAAATTAAAATTATCTTAATCTATAAAATTATTATATCATATTTTAGTTCCTCCTTAGTCACTATTAGTTCAATATAGGTTTCTTTAATTAAGGATCTATTATATTCCTTAGCCTAATTAAATGACATAATAAATCCATTGTAATGTCTAGTAAGGATAATGTTATTAGTAATATCATATCCCTCAGGAGTGTCTAGATAGTTGTTAACTCTTATGCCATTTCATCATGAACCAAAGTAAATATTGAGTCATTTATCAACCCAAGTTATTTGGGGGATTACCCCAAGGTGAATTTGTGCCACAACCACATCCACTTGCCAATACCAATACATGGATTTATTTTTTAGGTGAAAAAATAGTCACTAATTAAAAAAATTACTAGATATTATCTTATACTTTGACATATCCCTTAGACTTACTCTGTGTTTTTTCACTAAACATATCTTATCCTAAAGCCTAAAATACTCAATATTACCTCAACGAACATAATGGATATTTGTTACATTAGAATGGTGATTAAACTTAACTGATAAACCCTTAAACTGTCTTCAAATTAAAAATTATCTTATATAGTTATCTAATCCCTTATCTGATACCAGCTGGATTTCCCTGAACCCTTTCTCCCAGATCTGGTGAGAAAAACACAGAAATTATAAAATAGATTTAAATAACACCTATGGATTCCTAGATATTAATAACTTATAATTACATTAATTAATTAAAGTATGTCATTACATATATTCCAATGAATTTTTTGATTTATGGATTTAGAGGGTTTTGAAAAATCATAAACTAGTAAATTCCATGACTTTCTCTACTAAAAAACTTTTATTTACAGTATATAAGTAAAATAATTTTCAATAATAATCCTTCTACATCTCTAATGAATTATGCACACAAAATACCCTATTATATATATCATGTGCAATAATTTTCTTCATGGACTTGTGATATAGAAACATAAGAAGGGGTGAGGTCAAAATCCCAATAAGAGTAAACAAAAGAGATAATAGTCAAATATCATAAGTTATAATAAGATGAACATAAATAATATTATAGGAATAGATAACAAAAAGATCAATAATAGATTGAAACTGAGAGATTAATATATCCATGGATAAAAAAGGAAATGAAAATATCACATGGATAATAATAATTGATTCCTTAGTGAATAAATGTATAATTCCAAACATCTAATTTCATTCCTAAGATAATAAATCATGATCTTTTACATCACGATCTTACTATCAAGGCCTCAGGTCAAGGTAATACTGTGTTCAAGCTAATAATACACCAAAATAACCATGTTATTGTTTCTCATAAGACCTATTGATGAATTTAGGGGACATTTTGGGAACCTCCTTTTACTAATTATGTAAAATGCATTCACCATATAAATCACTAAATATCTAAACAATAGATGATCAAACTACCTTAGTAATTCATAAAAATATGAATTGAGATACAAATATATGGAATTTCAATACATTCACTATAATTAAATTTAATAACAAGGTCTAATTTAATATATAGAAATATTTTTTATGATTTAAAAATATATTATTTACCTACCTTGGTAATTTATAAACATCACTTTTGAAATAAAAAGTATATAGATTTTGAATATTTCTCCATATAAATAAATGAAATTTAGTTTAATATAATCATACCTCAAATTACAATTTTACAGAGTATTGGGTACATGATTGAGTCAATTATTTATCCAATAAATGGATGTATATAATATAATTTACCACCCTTTAATCAAATGATGTAAATATGAAATGTTTATAGAGTAATGACATTACAAGAAAAATTATTCCTATAACAGAGGATGATTTTGAAATAAGAAGGAAATGAAGGATTTATGTGAGTTTAATACACAAAAATAAAATTGTATGATAAGATTTAAAAGGTAATATTTGAAAAACATGTATACTATAAAATGGAAAAAATTGTGAATTTGTACCAATATCAATGAAGCAAAATTGAGATATATGAGACCCTCATGACAGTGATTAAAAAAGTATGAAAAGAACATTGTAGGGATAAAATGAAATTAATATAAAATTAAATGAAATACATTCATTAAAATTGAATTAAATATGGTAGTGAATACAACATATAAAATAAAGTTTGGTGAATAATAACAAAAATTTCTTAGATATTTGAAAATTTAGGCAAAGAAACCATTTAAACCATAGAAACTATCAACTAAAATTACATTAGAGTAACTAATTTCAAATGAAAAGCTAAATACCCTGATTAATGAATGGACCATGGTAAAAAATATAAAGTGTTATTATATTCATAATTAAAAATAAAACATGGAGTATAATAATAAATATGTATCAAAGGGTGAAATTTGAGATAAGAAACCATTACAAAGTTAGAAAATTTCAATTTAAAACCCATTGAAGGATATGATATCAAAAAAAAATTAAATACCATGAAAAATGATAATTTAATGATTAAAAATATTAAATGGGTACTAGTTATACCATTTTAAAGAAAATATCATTATAAATAGAAGTATGTATCCGGGGTGAAAATTTGTGAGAAAAAACCCTAAAAACTATACAAACAATCAAGTCAAAACCCCTTGAAGGATATGATTTCAAATGGAAAATTAAATACCATGAATAATGATATTATCATAATACATAATGTTGAAGTGGTTCTGGATACACCATTACAAATAAAAATGGTTAATAATAATGAATATATCTCAAGGGGTAAAAATTCACGACATGAAACCCTTACCTTAATTCCCAACATCTACTAAAGAACTAGTATTTCCAATGTAACAAAAATAACTATCATAAAACTCATTTTCCTAAAACTTATATATATATATATATATACCTTTATAAAAATTTCTCTATAATTATTCTCTATATTTATATTATTTATTATATATTTCAATATCAGGTGCAAGTAGTCTTCATCATTTCAAACTAGTTTTACAATAGCGTTGTTGTTCTCAATTATTTTCTAATAGTTTATAATTCCATGATAAGAAAAGTCAATTGAAATGGTTTATTATAATTATTTATACTGTTATAATTTCATTCTATGGGTTTTTATGTTATTATCCATAAATATTAAATTGGTGATGGGTATGTTTTGACGATTTCACACAAACTGACTTTGGATTATTAATTAATGAAATTATAATTAATATTAAAATTAAAAAACAAAAATAAAATAATTATTTTATTATCTAAATCAGATATTATCAGTAACTAAGTTTTTTACTCATCAATGATATCACCATAGATAATTTTTTCACGTTGGTGACTAGACCGACCAAAACAGTAACATACCATAATTAATAGATAATAGGGATTATTAAATAGATTATTTTTTAATTATATCAATATTGTATAATAATAATGATATTATTTAGATCATTTTAGTTTTTTAAATAAAATTTTAACATATTTAATAAATATTAAAGAAACTAGATGAAAAACCAGATATGTTACTTCATATAGGCAGTAATCCGCACACCACACAATAAAAATTTTCATTTCTCAAAGAATGTGGGGAAATTATTGTGGGTTATAATTTTTCTCTTAATAATGATATTTATATTATATATCTCACATTTATTATTTAATTTCACCCATATTTATATCTAATAGAGGTGGTAGTTGAAAATAGATGTCATTGCTTTGTGGAGGCGGTAGACTGCACAACACAGACATTAAAGATTCATTTTTATTAACAGAAAATAGAAAATAAGATTAATAATTATTCACTTATTATAATAATATTTATTATAAAAAAATATATATTTTATTATATATTATTTATAAAATAATAATCGGGTGCATAAGAATAAGAATAAAATAATTTATGAAAAAATGTACTCGACGTGAGGACTTTGGCTTTCCCTTGAAAGACTCCATGGAAGTGGAGGTCATAGGCCAATATATTGTGAAAAGAGGATCAAGGAAAAGAATTATGACTATAGGATAATGATAAAATGAATATTTTAAATATATAACTGAATTTTGGGAGCGGTATTGAAGGGGTGGCGGGAGGCCCTTTATAAGGGGTGATAAGGTAATTTTTGTAAATAGTTCAACTTAATATAATGATAGCATATCTTTCACATTTCTAGAAGACTAAAAAATGGATAATAATTGATTTTGTGGTGATATAAGGTTGATAATTCCCCAAACATTCATTTTTAAACATGTTATAAAGATAGTTCTATATTATTTACACTGAAAATTAACATTTTTATAATTTTTTGTTTTTCCATGGTAACTAGTTATTACATATGTAATTTAATTTTAATGGGAATAAATGTTTTTTATTATAAATTTTGAGTCCACTAATTAAAAATTTTAACTAAATTTCATCAAAAAATAGTTATATATATAAGAAAATTAATTTTTAATATTAGAGAATGTAATGTGTCAATACCATTTTTTAGAAAAAGTGTATTTTTATGATTGAAATTTATATGTAAGATAAAATTATTAATAAAAATTATTTTAATAATATAAATTGTATTTTTATAAAAATTTATGTCATATTGCTTTCAAGACAACTCAAAACCTAATTTTATGAAAATAATATTCAATTAAAATAGAAGACAAAAAATAATTTTTTTTGTTGAAAAATATTATTTATGTTTATAAAAAGTTAAAACACGGTTTTACAAAATCATTGTAGTATTTTTAAATATGCTACATTACTCCATAAATAAATATTTGATCAATTATATGTTTCTTTGAATTTCTATGAATTTTTAAATAATGATAATGTCATAAAATTTATAGTTTTTTACCAAAAATATATTTTCACTAATCACTAAAAAAGAATTTGTTTTGTAAAAATTCAAAAAAATCATAATCTGATACTTTTTTGTTATAAGTACATAATTAAACAAATTTTATCAAATTATATTTCTAATATTTATAAATTTAACTTCTAGATAACAAATTAAATATATAATAAAAACTATTTTTGTTGGAAAATAACCTTTTTAATATGTTATTTATTCATATAATTATTCCCTACCAGTTACTAATTAAATTTTGTGTACTAATATTATTCATATCAATAATATAATTTAACCATATATATTTAGTATCCTAAAATAAAGCATATGAAAGACAATTTTAGAATTGTTACATATTAGAATATAAATTAGTCTGATATGTAATTTAGCTATGCTAAATGAATTTTTTCAATTACATAGTATTAATGGACATTATTTTCATTTATAAATATATTTCATAATTTGGTTATATATATAAATATTTACTCGTTAAATTTTATGACTTTATCTTAATCATTACATAACATTGTGTAGTTTGTTTTACTTCCCTATTAGATGTGAAGAAAGCTATTTAACACATTATATTTTAATGATAAAAGTTTATATAATTTAAATTATCATGGTATTATAGTTTTTATAAGGGTTTATTGAACTTTGAAATGGTATTGATGGAGTTTACGGAGTTGCAATCCCTTTTCTAATGACCGCGCTTCAGTTGAGACCTCTCATCTTCTTAGATTTCGGAAGAAATGTGGTAGTTGTAAAGGATTGAATAATTCAAACTTCTAAAAATATTATGAATCTTGGGGAACCCATTAGTTTCCTTTTTTGATTATTTATACTGATGTCTAGTGACTTTGTAATTTTAGTGTACATTTTAGAACTCTGGATATCCCCCTTATTACATGTGATTTTCATCCATTCATGATTTGATACAATGATAATTGTGATGACCATTCAAGAACTAGGAGAGTTATGACTAAAAATACTATATGTACGTTTTAAATAACTTTTAGAGACTGTATGGTTTATTAATAACACCCCTCGGTTGATTTTCTATAGCATAGTTTGTGTTGGTTTTTCCTTAACCTTATTTTGGTCACCATTTGGTACTAGAAGCATCAATATAACATGATGTTTTTGAACATCACCTATGTCTTCCATTGGATCACCTCTCATAGTAGGATTTTGATATGATTTATTTATATATGTTTTCTTTGAGGCCTTTTGGGTATCCTACTATATTTGTTTATACTCATCCTTTCACGGGAGTTTTCCCACACATGTTGTGTATATGTAGACGATACACATGTCAAAAATTTACTTTGTATACATGGATCTAGTAAGGATAATACAAAGATGATTACTAATGGTAAACATGGAAGTTACAGTGTTATCATAGATTATTTAGGTTATAATTGGACAGTATAAGGTGGGATTCATGTTTGGAGCTAGGCAGTTTCACATAATTCCTGTTATATTCTTATATTGGATTACTTATTAGACCGTTGAGCAAGTATCATTACCCTTTTATATTATGGATTGTGTAATGGTTATCTCTTTGAATCATAGTGTTTTTATCATGCATCTGTTGTGTGAAAATCAGTTATATATATATATATATATTCTATGGCTATTTTTAGTTATATTATATATTGTATATATGTATTTGTTTTAGGTTTATATAAGCTAATGGTTCCTATAATATGATATATTCCTTAATAATGTTATTCACAAGACCCTAATCTATTTCTGGTAGGATTGGGGTGGTAAAAGCATCTTTCTTACTTCCCAGGTAGGGATATGGTGGGTTGAATCTCTATAACTTGACCTAACCCATCAAAAAAACTCATGTTCAGTGGTACGTTAAGAGTATAACACCAATCCCACCTCCAATAGGCCATGAACTAGTGCCTAGAACCAAGTAGATTTACAACAGACAATGGTAGTCCTTAGTGCAATACACATTTACACAACACCTAAACCCACACAGAATATAATAAAGAGGAAAAATAAAATGGTACTTATAATAACATAAAACAAATATAAAAAAACACTAATAACCATGAAGACACAATTTATTGAAATAGATAATTATATAGGAAAAATAAATTCCTAATAATAGACATAAGGGAATAAACCCCTATCATGTTTTCAACAAAGCTTTCAGAACAAATCCAATCTACAAACATAGTCCAAGTCACCACTATAAAACTTGGGACCACTAAGATTTGTTGATACGACATACAAAAATATCATCTTCAAACTATATGTAATTTTTACAATAGATTACATGTGAGAAAAATATTCCCTTGTAAGGGTGAGTATAATATACCCTTTATGTTTCCCTGAAAACCAAAATATAATATTTTAATTCAATTTAGCGTAGTGTATATTAAAAAGGAGAGAAGGGAAGAATAATCCTTTAAATATCAGATGTGATTTGAGAAGAGGGAACCCAAAATAAAAAATGAAATCCTTATCTACATTTGTAGAAACATAAGATTCATCACATATCCTCCTTTTTCATATCTCCCACTTACCATCCCCATGCTGTTTCATTAGAGTTGTAAGGGAGAACCCATACATAATCAAATTGCACAGAATAGACAAGAGTGACATGTTCAAATATAGTTTATAGAGAATAATGAAAACATTTTCATAACAAAAAAATATATGAGTGTAACACATAAAAAAATATGTATATCAAAAAACATATATATCAAAAAAACATATATATGACTAATATTTGTCCCCATATTGAATATCATTTCACTCCCAAACCATGTTTTCGATCCCATGAAGATTATTCTAAATTTCAAATTATGCCACCTCACTAATAGCCTTATATGGATGAACAAATTACACTATTGTGATCTAACTAAAAAACACTTATTATAGAATATTCACATTCTGAAAATGAACACTTAGTGGAAAAGTCATAACATTTCTATGTTGGTAACGTCCATAGCCACATGGAGACCCATGGATTGTGCCGTGTGGCATTCCATGGTGGGAACATGAGACACACATGTCGTACACTAGGTCTAGTTGGGTAGACATGACCTATGCATCTTTTCCACCCACTGGAAATATCAAGTCACCTAAACATGTGATTATGGACATAACATAGATCAATGTGGACTTCCCCCTGGTCTAGGCCAATGGACTACACCAAGAGCAGGCCTAGGGTATTGTTTGGAATGGGGCTAACCGGCCCCACCAAGGATAGTGGGACCAATGCTATCCCAAAAATATGATGTCATTAAGGTATTGTGTTTCTATATAATTATCTATATTTGAATAGAAGATGAATTAATCTATGTCATGATTGAGCATAAAACAAATTCATGGAATTACCATTCATTATTTTTTACTATCATTAGTATCATTTTCATTATTATTAATGGGTGTTTCTTTATAAATCAAATTCAATATTTTTTGTTAAGAAATTAAACCCTAAAACCATAAATAAAAATGTATGATATGGGGTTCCAAATTATCCCCCATACACTTTTTTCTCTCTCCTCCAATCTCGTACTATTCATATCATGCATGAGGATGATGTCCATCTACCCTAGTGGTGGTTGGTGACATAGATAGTTGGCATATCCATTATTAAGGGGATGCTAAGATGGGGAACTACAACGAGTATATTGATGAGAGGGTGAGGTTTAATGTGTATCAATGAGTAAGTGATGATCATTCCTGGGTAGATAGGGAAGGGGGAGGTTAGTGTGGGGGTCAAAGAGAATATTTTGGGGGGATTGACATTAACTTGGTGATGAGGTGTAATTGATGATGGAGGATAGGTTAGTAGGGGTGGAAGATTCCTTGAGTGGGTAAGGCCATCATTTAAGGTAAGGGTTTCTTCACATTCTACATATACACATCTTAAAAAATAATAACTAATATATACAGATTTAGTTTAGAAAAACCAAAGAAATATAAATTAATAATAAGGATAATGAAAAAAAAAATATATGTACTTTAGGACTTGTGGTTCCAATCAACTCAACCAATTGGGTTAGGCAGGCATGTTGGTTCAGGTATTCCCTACCCAATCTGATTGTAACATCATAGTGCATGTGGGATTCAAACACATTCCCTTGGGGAACCCCATCTCTCTATGTACTAGGTGGTGTGTTGGAAGGCTGCCACCTCGCCCAATACCGACCTAAGTGAAATATTACATAGCTTTTTCCCCATTTGAATTTTTTTTAATGTTAATAATATATCATAATTGTTTATATATATACATATATAATAATGGTGAAATAATTTTGTCTATCTAATGTGGGTTTTATGTTAATATGGTCTAGAATTTGAAATTAACTTTTGGGGGATGAGAGTGGGGTACAATCTTGATGAGCGTAGAGTTTTGGGGACTAGTATCCCTCACCCATGTGTTGTGTGCTACTAATTTTCTATGTAATATACCCTATTTATATATCAAAACCCCATATATTGTGTGTGATATTATGGGGAAAAGTTGTTCTTTATACACCCATTTTCCACCCTTGTCCACTTTGTGTGATTCAATGAGGTGAAAAATCATCCATACAACACCAGTGAGGAAAAATAGGGCTACTAGGTGGGATATACAACAAAAAAGATTCTATTTTGACTCCCCTATGAATGGATATATAGAGAGGGAATTCATTTTATATATCGAGTTCAGTCTATTAAAATTATATTTGGGCTTTAGATGAACTTTCTTCCCTTATATTGATTGTGGTTTACATTGAGATAACTTTCATTTATTCTTTATAAGGGAGAAATATTGTTATATAAACCACATTGAGAGAGGGATATGGGTGAATCATTGTTTTTATGTCTTTTACTAATTAAATTACTCTAATTTTAACCGTTTTCAATTTTCCTATGTCACATGCTAAGGTAGAAAGACCTCACTTTTTCTATATTTCCCTCTTTGTTTCTTAAAACACAACATAATACACACTCACACACCTAGAAAAATCAATTTTTTATGTTCAACACTCATGTTGATATGGATAGTATTTTATATGAACTAGATTTCTCCATGATCAGACAACTCCCTAAATTACAAACATGATCTATAATGAGAAAGGTATAACCTTGAGACTCCATTTCTCACATATTCTAGCTATTTTTTGATACATCTAGTACACATATTCATACCAAAACATACAATTATAATTGGTGTGGGTAACATAAAGGGAGTATCAATATTTTATATCTCTTTATGTTTTTTATTCACTTCTATCCCCTCTTCGTCTTTTTTTTTTCTTTCACATGAAAAACATTGCATAAGGAATTCTCTATTTTGTATAAAAATTAATAGTGATACTAATCTCAGTCTTCCACTTCATTATATCAAATAATTTCACTACCATTAATAAATTGTTTGCAAGACTTATCTTATTCATATTCTTATTCACTACAAAATAATTTTTTATAACAAATATTCTTATCTTTTATGTTATTATCTTCCTCTACTTCAGTTGAAAATATGATATTACATAATCACTTTTTATTCAGTCTTATACATTAGTTTACAAGCAAGGACACACTCATTACTCTTCATCTTCTTCAATGAAAAATGGTTTCTCTCATATAATATGGTATCAAATATTATCACTCTTGGTACACATAATTTCTCTCTATGATAATAGTTTATAACTTCTATTCTCACACTCATATACCCTAAATTTATTAATATTAACTCTAATATGTATATAGAAGTTTTTCAAAACAACTTTTTTGTCTGAATTTGGATTTCAAATTCAAAATCAAAATATCAACTCCCATAAACGTCATTTTTAAAATTATCCTTTGGATATCATTCCAAATAAATACTCATCATCCAATTCGAATTGTTAGTCATTATAGGTTGAGATGACCCCAAAATCAATTAAATGAATCCATGTCAGTAAGCTTATCTCAACCATCCTAGAATTTAGAAATCATAGTGTGGGCATATCTATTATGGAGTAGCAAAGTGATTTAGACCAGTTATTTTTTAACCACTTGAACACATTATAGTTAGAGAACATCTCCGTACAATAGAGGTCATAAATTTGATAGACCCATCAAAAATCCCAGCCTCATTCTGTGATATGATCCACACACTATGGAATGGCCTTCCATATTTTCTTTTGATTGTGGCATGTAATATCATTTGTGGTATGAATGTCCCAAATTATATAGGAACACATTTAATACATATTTCTATGCATTATGGTGTGAGTTATTTTATTTTATAAATTCCAAAAAATTTAGACTACAGTTCGTTGTTGTTTTGTATCTAATTATAAGGTGAACGAAAATACATTATCTTCTTCTTTATGGGTATGTATTATTCACCATGGTATGTAGACCTCTGATCTATCCTCCTTACGACAGGATCACACACTTTGTGATAAGAGTTTCTATAGAAAATTTTTCCTCTTATTACCTAATCTTTGATCTCTATGGACTGAATAATATTGTACACCATGATCCATCTTAATGGAATTTGGACATGGAATTGACACTAATTATGGCATAGGTCTTCTTCTTTAAACAACTTTTACCACACAAACCATGTTTTGTAGCATAGAACATTTTTCACTACTCTATTAAATCTACTAGAATCAGGAACTCTTTTTAGGACATGTAATCACATTGAACTAACTTAAGAATCATCTAAATTACTCTAGAAAATTTAAAATATCATCCAACTCTCATGGATGAACCTTCTAAATGATAACCCCCTCATAGAAATAACGAACAACATTAGTAATTTTCAAACGCTATGAAACTTTTAGTCATAAGACAATATTTTCCTTCACAATATTATTTATTTCTAAGGAAAGATCGTCAACCTAAATTTAAACCAATAAAGCATGATATTTCATCGAATATTAGAAAACATAAAATAAATTAGATAATTTATTCAAAAAATATTCTTTTCTTTAACAAAATTATATAACTTATCATTCAAGATCAATATGTCATCATCACCACCTCCATTTAGTATTCATGATACTTCTTCATCAACAACTTTGAATTCATCAACTGTAATGATATTATATGCTACACAATCTTAACAACAATTCTATAACATATTGAAATCCACGATACTCTATATATTTAATTATTATTAAAAAATAGATCACAGACAAATTAGGATTAATATTCCCCTTATGTATATTTTGGAAATGCCCATATAAAATGATGTGTCAATAGATAAAAGTCACTTATTATAGAACCTCAAATTTCTCTCCCCTAGACTTATTAACTTTCATTTCATTCTCTACGCTCTTTCTCATAAAATTGATCACCTTACCTTTTCTCCCACACATATCACTTTATAGAAAACAATGTGTCATTAACCATTTCACTCTATGTCTATTGATCCATTCATGGAAGACAAAACAAAAGGGTTCAATTTAGAAAATTAATTTTTTCCTTTCTAATTAAAATAATAAAAAATTATAAGGGAAAAATAATAATACTTTATAAAATGAAAATTCAACATCAATTAGGTTCTAAAATGTTTTTCATGTACCAATTTTAGATATTTTTTTTCATTAATGTCATCCTGAATTTCATGCTCTTACATCAACACACAAGTAAAAACATTCATGTAAATATTATAGGTTACAAATTCATTAAAAATTATTCAAACTTACACTTTTATGATATAAAAAAAATAATTTTCTACATCAATAATTTAGAATCTAATTTTTATTATCAGGGGTATGAGATAAAGAATACACACCTCTTTACTAAAATTTTCAGAAATAACCTTCTTGAATATATATATACATTCATGAGATAATAATTATGGATGCTTCTTTAGCTTTTTTCATTGGTCTACACTTACAGGGACACTACACATTATATTTGTAATGCTAAATCTATTAAATATATATTTTTGTTTATTTCCATTTTGAGAATAAACAAAAATACAATTCTTCATATGGATTTTAATTACATGAAAACGTCTAAATCACCATCATGTATGATTTTATTCAATTAATGGTCTACAAAATACCAAATATATGATCTAACAATGTTAGGTTCTTCATCATATTACCATATCGCATTGGAATCACCTTATTCAACTTCATCAATGATGATTCTCCAATATATTTTCATTTGAATACAAATTAAGAAATAATTCAATGATAGTGACTTCATTATCATTTCTATCAAGAATTGAAAAAATATACTCCATGTCAGGGTCTCCTCCAAAGAGAATGATTCACCTTCAATTCCATGAATTTTAAGTACCCATGAAAAAATTGTTTTAGTAAAGTAAGGTATAAATTATATGTTTGTAAATGTGAAAAATAAGGTTGGGAGGATTTTATTAACTAATTTTCTATACCTTTTTTGCTTCTGCATTTTATATTCCAATCTGATTTGGTCTTTGGTAGCATTGATCTTTTCACATATAATTTTTCTTATTTTTGTGAGAAATCATCCATAATTATCATTGTATCTTGAACTATTTTCAAGTCTTCCTCTTTGGATGGAAATATTTCTATGAAACCTTTTGAATTGTGTCTATTCATCATGAATATCCCACAAAAAATATCATTATCATGTGTATTTTAACTTTTTGATAGCCTCCCATGAAATTTTATTATTTATTGGGGTCCTTCAACTTACCTTTTGCACTATATTTTTCTTTTTCTTCTTAAATGTTATTATCATTTTGAAAATATTTTTCCCAAATTAAAAAAATATTAATGAAAATATTGATAGCCTTGTTGGAGTTCCCACATGAATCAACATGAGTGAATTTCCTCACATCATTCTTATGATATGTTGTACTCATCTTGATTATATTATTCGACCTATATTAATTTCAATTTTTAATTATATTATTGTCCAAGGATCTTAATCCCATATTATTAATCTTCTTCAAAGAATTATTATTTTAAACTTTTTAATAAATTATGCATATGTTTTGTTCTTACTTTATCTTATATGTTATTATATTATTAATTTCATTTGATACGTATTGAGTTGGGAATGCATCATTACATGCAACCAATTCCACTAAATCTACCATATAAATCTCTAATAACCATAAATATATAGGAATTAAATAGATTTACTTTATTTACTTATAACTATTAATTTCTTCCTTAGATTTATTCCCCACGAAATTAACTTCCTTGGTGCTTTCAAATTAAAATAGTTTTACCAGAGATCCATTTCAAAATTTCCAAATAGATTGAACGACCCTAATTTACCAATAAAACATGATCATATCATAAAACATATTTTCTATATAGAATTTACAGATATGTGTCCAAGATATTTTTGTACCTTCTCCACCACTAGTTTAAATATTATTAGGGAATCAACAATCAAAATTTTAATATTATCCACAATAGACAAGGTATCAATCTATTAATAATTTATTTTCATCCATACTTGTATAGATTTGGATTTTATACCTTCAATTTTCATTAAAAAAATTCATCATATTCATGAAATGTAGATATAGATGGTACCATATTTTTTGAGAATGCGTGATAATGACTAAAAAATTATTTTATGTTATTTTTATCCAATAATAAATGTATTTTAACATCATAATGCTTGTTAAAATTTAGGTGACAAAATCTCTATCTTTATTAAATTTTGAAGACCAAATATGTGTTATTTAAAGGTCGGAAAGGTTAATCTTAAGTTTATGGAACTTCATATTGAGTGCTTTATTTTCATTTAATTAATAAAACCTTATCTTCACAATACTTATAAATTATTCCAACTTATTGATGATTAATTATAATATTTTATTGAAGGAATATATAAATATAGATGATCTTCTTTTATTTAATATCCAATTCATTGTTATTGAAATTGATACTATTTTGCTGGTTTTCTCCCAATACATGGATCCTCTTCTCAAACTCTTCATTTGAATCAACATTCTCTCATATTTTACCATGTATAACATCATCAAATTTAGAGAATATAACCCCAAACTTTTTATTATCATCTTATTTGATAGTAAATAATTTTTAAGAGTTTAATTAAAGTAAGATATATTTATCAAAATCCTTCTCTGAGTTATTTTCATCACCTTTAAGATGAGTTATCTTTTTCTGATAACTTTTAAATATCTAGAAAATATTTATAAATAATTATTTTGGCATTCCATACATCCTATATGTTAATTAATAAATAGATAAATATATTTGCATATGATCAGACCCAATTGAATATTCTTCTTAAGGGCATGTCAAACATAAATGTTAATATACCTTAGGGTCAATTAAATACCAGGATCCCTCTGAGGTAGTAATGTTGTCTATATTCATTATTTTACATTGAACCACATCTTCACCTCTATCCAATCTATATTCTCTATTCTTCCATAGAGCACTAGAAGTTTATTTCTTTTTTGATAAGTGGGACATCTTCCTCATTCTCTTTTTCTATTTATTTTTCATGTTCATAAATGTATTAGTAGAAACAATGTTCTAATCTAATATAGATATACTTTCTAAAAAACTATACATCATTATTATTTCACGAAAATACAAATCCTCAATGAGAATATTTTCAAAAAAATAGATTCCAATGGATGTGAACCTATCCCTATAATAAAAATTATGGGAACCATATTGGGATATGAACCAAAATTTGGGGAGGGGTGAGTAAGTATTTTTATGTCGTGAATGAATTAAATTATTTGACATTTAATCATGTTAAATATACCTCTATCACTAGTTATGGTGAAAAAAATATCTTTAGTTCTATATTTTCTTTATTGATTTTAACAAAACCGCCAAACAAACACAAATATAAGACAAATAAAGTAATTTAAAATGTTCTCCACTCAATGTGAGATTTTTATTACTTAGTGTGAACATGATTACTCCATGATTAGACAATTCACTGAATTCTTTCCATGAGCTATAATGAGTTGTGTATAATCGTGGGACTCATTTTTTCACATATTCTAACTATGATTCATAATACACCATACATGCTTTGATCCCACACATTGTAATGATAATGAATTGGGAGAATAAAAAAGAGTGTCACCAATTTAGATATCTTCAAGCTGTTAATGTGATTCCTTAACTTTATTTTCTTTTTTTCTTTCAATTGAAAAACTACATGTATGAAAATATATGTTATTTATGTAAAATATTATGTTAAAAATTATTTTTCTTCCCATTAATAATAGTGAATAATGTCACTACCTATCTTATTGTATTCTTAAGACTTATCATCTTCTTCTTCGAAGCAAAATCACTTATACACATCACCTATTTTTATCATCATGTATTCTTATACATCATTACACAATAAGATTTCACTGAATCTATTTTATTAAATCATATACATCAGTGTACAAGTAAGAATAAAATGGATCTTAATAATTTTCTATTATACCAAAGAATTTATCTGATAGAATATGGTATCACATATTCATAATCTTGGAACACTAAATTTATATCTATGAAAATAATTCCAAGCTCATATTCTAATAATACTCCATCCCCACTATCTTAATACCCACTCTGATATGTGTATATATATATATATATATAATTTTAATTATAACATTCTTCCTGTTTTAATTTGAATTTCAAATTAAAATTTAAATTATCAAATTCCTTAAAATTTATTTGTAAAATCAACATTTATATATTTTTACAAATATATACTTATCATCCAAATAGAATTTACAGATATTATAAGATTAAATAACCACCGAATAATTAATTTGATGCCAGGTCATCAAGCTTCATCGAATATACACCTAATTCTGAAATCATGGTTTGGGAAAATCCATTGTGCCATATAAAAATGGTTCAAACTAGATACTTTATAATTTATTGAACACATTGTATCATGAGAACATCTATGCATTATAGAGGTACTTAATTTTTTTTATCCATAGAAAATAATCCATCGCTGTTTAAGATGTGATCCATGCACTATAGATTGGTCTTCTAAATTTTATCATAACTATATCATGCAATATAATCTATGTTGTGAATGTCACAAATTTTCTAGGAACACCAGAAATATAGATTTGTATAAATTTTAGTGTGGATATTCTCTATGACATGATATATCAGATTTTATTATCCCTCCAAACTTTTTCCTATAATGACTTGTGGTGTGTCATACAATTCTATGTTACAAGCACCTCCTTTCCCATATTCTTTTAGAAAAAACACTAATCACTATGGTATGGAGACCTCGGATTGTTCCTCCTTACAACGTGGTCACACAATATACTGTGTTAGGTTAGGTAGAATAGTTTTCCTCCCAATAACTAATTTAGAATCTCCATGACATGGACAATATTCTATGCCATGATCAATTACAATATCAGGTGGCTATGTTATAGAAATCAATTACAACAAAAATATTTTTCATTAAACATCTTTTATGGGGAAAACATTTTGTAATGGAATATAACTACATAAACTTTTCCCATCAATCTTCTAAAATCATGTTTTATTCTAATGATATATAATCACTTCGAACTAGCCTAAGCTTCACGTAAATTAATCTCCAAACACATTCAAAACATAATCTGACTCTCATGGATAAACCATCTTAAAATAACTAATTCTTCATAGAGTTAACAAATTTCATCAAGTATTATCAATCAATATATAAATTCTTATATTAAAAATAATCCTTCAATGTATCAAGTACTTCTATGTAATGAACATAATCCACCCTTAAAACAAATTATCCTAGATTTATCATATAATCTTGAAATTCTTAGAAACAAGTAGGCACATTCTTGGGAACTTAATCTCCCCCAAAATAATATCAGATACTTCATCATTAAAGATAAATATTTCATCATCCCCTTATCCAAGGATAATCTTTTTTAATTATTTATAAACAATATTATATTCTTTAACTGATATAATATTCCAAAGTATATCATGTTTATAATAATTCATTAACATATTGACATCAATGAAATATCCATATCATTGAATACTATTGATAAAAAACAACACACACCGAAAGTGGGATCAAATAATATATTGTGGTATTTAGGAAATCATATTGATCATGCTATCATCACCTTTAGATGGTTTTATTTGTAACTCTCTAGACCTACAGTTATGTATTCTTTTATAGAAAAATACTCTTTAAAAAATGTTTTTGATACTCACTGATGAGACCCAAACATAAAATTCCTTAATATAAACATCAAAACCAAATATTGATTCATTAACACACACAAGACCTTTTTGATTTAGAATTTTATAGAGTTATTAAAAACCATTAACTAAAAAAACTATATCTTTCCTATTCAATGGTAAATTTTCCTATTAAACTATGTATCCATTTTTTTATAATAATAATTTAACATTTCACAAAAAATTATACACACATGATATACATATTGATATATTATACTTAATAATATTATTCATAACCTAAGTAAAAGGAAAACATAATAAGGGTGATCTCATATGCTTAGTAAGGGGTTTTTTACAATAGAAGTTATCATGGAATAAACAAGGGATGAATAATATAGAAGGAATAAATAATCATAAAATAATTCCATATAAAAAATAACATGGTAAAATAATGTTTCCATGGACAACATGAAAATGTAAATAATCACATGGATAATAATAACTAATTTCATAATGTCGGAATTGATAATATTGGACTACAAAGACATATCTTCAAGGCCTCATTCAAAGATATCATACCTAAATTTGTATGGTTTATAGTAAATACCCAAGCTAGATTATCTCATGAGGCCTACCAATCCATATAGGGGATATATAAATTATATCCCCACTCATCACTATCTAATTCCAATAAATTCATAATATGAAGGGATAAAAAATAAAATATGAAACCAAAACTCTTAAGTAATAAAAAAATATTAAAATAAAATGTATAACAAATGTTAATATTTCCATTGTCAATAAATGAAATAATTTTAATGGTAAGAACCACATAAAATAACACTATATAGAGTAATGGTATAATATTAATTCAAATCTAGAAAAATATATAGAAATAATCAATGTGATTTAAAATATATCCATTGAATTAAAAATACGGACATGATGTAAAAAAATTCAAGAAATATGAATAGTGATAATGGACATAACCATTAGAAAGAAGGACTGGTACGAACTTTAAATTCATGCTATCATTTAATAGGTTATACATGATACATTATTCAAAATTAGTTATATATTTAAGGGTTTTATATAAAATTTAAGTGAAATTATAAAGACAATCTTTGTAATGCTTTTAAAATATGGTGGTAAAAAACCTACATGTCACCTCACAAATCTATTTCAATGTGTACCAAGAGGATGTAAAAACCTTTTTTTTAAAAAATAATTCAAAATATATAATCATTTAAAATAAATTATGTTTAAAATAAAAAACATTGAGTGGACGATAAAATAAACATAAGTGGAATTAATCCCTTTATTTACTCAGCTGATAAATTATAAGTTTTTTTAAAATAAAATTTCTCTAAAAAATGGTGATATAATTTTATTTTAAAAACAAATAAAACTTGAATAATTATATTTATTCAAAAAATAGTAAAAATATTTGGAAAATCAAATCATGTAAAAAAATGATAAGAACTAGATTCTTTTCACATGTTTATAAACAAATTAAAAAAACATTAAGGGTAGAAAAATCTAAAAAGATTCCTTTTAAATCTTTTTAATGAAATTAATAGACAACTTAATATGAACATAAGTAATATTTAAATTATATTTAATAATATTCTAAAAAAATTATAAACAATTTAGACATAGAAGAAAATAATTTCTAACTGTAAAGAAGAGATAATTTTGAGTCCACATGAAAGAAATATTTGTGTTAATTTAAAAATATTATAAATATTAATAATACTTGTAAACTATAGGAAAGAAATATGTAATACAATAGAATAAAATATTAGGGCTTATGAAACTAATATTATAAAGAAGAAGTTTTATAATAATGGTTATATGTTAATGAGCATAAATTATGTTTACAACAACCATTATGATGTAGGTGACATATGAATCAACGAATAAAGATAAGAGGGAGATTAAATAAAAGTTAAAATCTCAATATTAACAAATTATTTAAGATATTAAAAGTCAATAATTTGGTATTTTTATTATATAAATGTATATTTGAGCATAATAAGAATCACCTCTAAAGGAATTAAAATTGAGAAAAATAACCCTTACCTAACGTTTTGATTCACAAAGTGTGGGTGTCTAACCTCTTGAATAAACAAATTATGTTATTAGGTAATTTATTAAGAAAATTATCATGTATATTTTATTTTTTAATAATCATTTATTGTCAAATTTCATTCATTTATTTTATACTCTTTGATGTCATCAATCACATGGGGTTGTTCGAAATTTTTTTATCAAAACAAATTTGGTATGGTGATTGTGGTCAATGTGGTATGAAAATTGCTTCTACATCTCCAAAATTGTTGTGATATATTTTCATTATCATTTCAGTATCATGAAATTTATAAATTTCAATAGGTTTTCCAAAATTGTTTCAAATTAAGAAAAGTGTCTTAGTATTCTTGTTTTTTGCGATTAAATTTCCAATTTCTATTTATTATTAATATTATTAATAGAGTACATAATATATATAGTTATTTTTAATTTCTCAATAAATGTAATATTTATTCATTATATCAAATTTTAAAACCATCCCTATAAGTTGGTGATGAGAAATAAAATACACAGTTTATAGAGGCAGTAGTCCAACCATAACATGAGTAAAAGTTTCATTTTAAAATGATTGAGAGGAAGGTAGATAATGTTTATTACATATGAATAATATTATTTAATTATATTAATGATAAATATATAATTATATTAGTATTTATATTATATATTTGGAGGAGGTGTAAGATGAAATAAACATAAAAGAACTTGGTTAAAATAATTACATCTTCCATTGATATCCTTCTTCATACCACCCCTTATGACTTCTTAGACTGGTCTTTTTATGACAATATAACATATAATACATGTTAAATATGTTTGGTGAGAGGTTTTGGTTTATTTTTGATGAACTATTAAGCTTTTTGTGTATGGAGAAGTGGGGTGGTGAATGGGTTCTTTTATTCGTGAGAGGAGATGCATTTTTATAAATAATAATTTCATAATATAAAAAGTGATGATTTTTTCAAGGAAAGTGTATCCAAAATTAAAAATTATAGATTAAAAGATAATTTTTACTCTATAAAAATTTTTTAAACACATTTATAGATTAGGTATTAGGGTATTTTGTGACATTACCTCTTATTTTTTTACCTCATTCTATGTTTTATAACAATGACTCATTTTTAACTTGGTAACTTATTTTTATGTTATGAAAATAAAATTTACCCTTTTATATAATCTTTAAACAATGATTCATAAAATTTAATCAATTTTAATTGATTAAATTTCAAAAAGTGATAAAATTAATTTTATTATAATGAATCATAATGAAAAAATAATGTTTAGAAAAATAAATATTCTAATCATAAAGTGAATTTATTTTTATCTGTTCCTTTGTAAACATAATTAAATGACTATTAATTTATTTTTTTTATATATACTCATAATAAATTTAATTAAATTCATTATTAAAAATTGATCAATTTATTTTAAGATGATAAAAATACATAATATATAAAAAAATTGTTCTTTTAAACAAAATTTATTTTATTAATAATTATTAATTTTGATTAATTATTTCCGAATAATTAATCAAACATTTATATAAAATTAATAATTCTAAATTTATTTGAAATTATATTTTATAAAAATTTCTATTAATTAAAACATATATTACATTAATAATTATATATTTATAGCATTCTATATTTTACATACAAAACCCCTCAAGACATTCTAATAATATCAATGCATTTAATAAGAAATGGTAGTGATCATAGGTGGTGATTCAACTGTCAGGGATCTCATAGTGATTTACATTATCATAAAATTCTCCTATAGATGATTTTTCCCGAGCCATATTTGTGGAAGTTTAGCTTTAGTGAGGTCCATGGACAATCCTAGTGGCACTTCTTCGTTCCCAAGATTAGTCAAATAACCTCATAAAGAAGAATCTTACTACTTTATTATTTTTTTACCCTTTCTAAATATATTTAATATTGTAGTTTCTCCTATCTATTACCCACAAATTCAATTACTATATAATAATAACCATTTTGTTCTAATTTTTTTCATTATTTCATGAATAATTTTTAGTAGGTGTTGCATGTGGAACAAGATATTCAATATGTAATTTATTTAAAGGTTACAACATAATAATATCATTTGAGGTCACATTCTAACCCTTAAATAAATTACATCCCCATAATTTTAATTTATATAACCAATTAAAATAAATCATGTGTTTCTAAATATAGTCCTGAATCATGGTATAACATTGTATTTAAATCCTTCATAATTGTTCATAATGATTTTATAAATAATTCAAAGAATATACCCCTGGAGTGGTAAACCATGTGTGCACTTAGAACCTTTTGATGTGCACAAAGTAAATATTGAGATAATACCAAAAAAACACTTTTTTGTGTTATAACCCCTAGGTTCATCTGATCTAGAGCATGCTTACACATGTTTTTATCCAAATAAGGATTTGATTGTAAATAAATGAAAAACTCATTATCAATTTCTTTTGATGTTTTCCCACATTAATATTTAGCCTTAGAGTTCACACTATTTTCTTTTATTACTAATTAAAAATTGTAATTAAATCAATATCTTTCTTACTATGTGATGAACAGAGAATTTTTTGAAACCTATGCTCCGAGAATTCAATATAATGTTTAATCCCCAATAATATGAATTATTTAAAAATAATATACACCTTAACCATTATTAATACTAAGATATATTAAAATTTTCCATAAATAATCTAAATTTACTTAATATAAAATTTCCTCCCAACCATAAAGGAAAAAATTATCTCGATCTTGTATTCTTCCTAAAAACCCAAAAAATATCAAAAAAAACTATTAATCACCTCAAAAACCCAATTATATTAGAACTAAAAGGGGTTCTAATGATTTTAAACATAAGATCAACATTAAAATTAATAAGCCCTTATTGTATCCAAAACTCCTAAATTATACATATAGGATAAAATCCAAACCTCTAAAGTTATCTAAACCCTAATTTGTTACTAACAATTATTCCCCAGTCCTTTACTCTCAGATTCGATGGTAGGAACATATTATTATCTTACTAGTTTTGACACTGAATGATGTGACCCAAATATAACATTTCAAATATACAGTATTGACAACAAATATTGAGTCACTTACCAACCTTATAACTTTTTGGTCTATAGTTTTAGAATATTAGGAAAAATATTGACTAATAAAATACCACATATTTCATATTCAATAATAATTTTCTATATGAAAAAAGTATTCCTTATTATACAATATGTCATCAAAATCTCCCAAAAAATTATCCATACATAATACCCATCTCGACATTTCAAAATTAATTCTATTATTCATAACATCAGGAAATGAAAAACATAAGAAGTGTGAGAAAAAATGATTACTAAGGGGTAGCATACAAAAAATTATATCATGGATTATTGAGGAATGAATAATATGAATGGAATAAATAATAATAAAATAATATTATATAATTAATAACATTAAAATTTAATATAATAATTAATAACCTGAAAATTTAAAAAATCACATAAATAATTATAATTGAATTCATAGTGATAGAATACATACAGTCGAACATAATAAACATAGAATCAAGGCCTGATTCCAAGATACCAAATATAAACCTATAAGGTTTACACCAAATACCCAAGCTATATTGTCTCATGAGACATACTGATTCATCTATGGGATATAAAATTTTAGGCCCCACCAATATCAAATTATTTCTAATGCATTAAACATATGATGTAATGAATAAACACTAAAATACATAACCCATATTCCTTAGTGATAAATATAATCTATTTTGAAATAAATTGTATACAGAATGTCAATATTACCCCAATTAATTCACAGAATAACCTTCTTCATAAGCACCCTTTAAACTAAAATTGTATATATTAATGAGTGTATGGTTAAGTCAACACCATAACAACATATAGAAATAATGGAAGTGATATAAAATATTACCACAAAATTAAAATTATGGAAATAAAGGATAAAAATAATTACATGGGCACAATGAAGAGTGATCGAGAACCCAAACCGTGGAAAAAAGGTGAGGTGAGAACATTATATTTATTATAACATCCCAAACATGATTTCCACTAAAAGGAGTCTTAATCCTAGAGGGTCACATGGCCTCAAACACATATCACTGAGCACCAGAGGCTTCTGACCATCAATGAGGGCCTAGGGTGTGTCCGTGGAGAGACTATGCCCCCATTACCAGACAGTATAATAGTAGAATAACAATAACAGTCAAAATAAAATGTAGATATAAGAATAAAAAAACTAATAAATAAACACAATATGATTACATAACAAAGCCAAAAATTACCTCATATATAATGATAATGATACATGTTGTAACACCCCAAGATTTTATAAGATATATTATTTTTAATTTCTTTGATGTCTTCTATTATACACTATACCAAGATTAGCTTGTACTATATGCAACACCGTATTTGCTTGCAGTATACGCAACACCTTTCTTGGCTCGTGGTACACACAATTTCAAGTTCATTTTGTGGAAATTATTTTACACATCATTAAGTATAGATTTTGTTTAATGTATAAATAAAATATGTTTTGATTTTGTTATGCACAACACCAAATAGAGCTTTCACTGCATGCAGACCTGACTTGTCTTTCATTACACCTAATCAAGACCTTCTTCGATAGCGTGTGTAGTACGCAATACCAATTTTCACTAAACGAGATATTATTATAATATTAATATGAACTAGTGGTTATGTATAGTAATACCCACTTTTTGAAATTTTATAAATTTTATCTTTCAAAATAGACATCATTTTAGGATTTAGAATATCGAAATTAGACAAGGGTGAATTTTTGGTATCTTTCTGATAAATTTCATTTTTTGATGATTAGTGAATACACTGGGTTACTATTTAAAAACCGAATTTTTATTTAATTAAATATTTATTTTATTTAAATTTATATTAGATAAAAATTGATACATAATACATATATAAGTTCAATGTAATTCATTTGAGTCATTTTATAATAATTTTAGATACATAAAAATTTTATTGATCTTTTCAGAGTCTTTTTTCCACCACCTATGAGAATATGAAAATTTACAGAAAACAAAATTCAATTGATTTTGTGAGTATAATTTCAAAAATTTGAGAGACACGGTTAATATTAAGGGGTAATATTTGTTTCAATAAGATAAAAATAATTTTTGGTGAATAATAATTTTTTACTTTTATTTACCACTGTTAAAATTAAATATAGTTAATAAGGAAAAAATGATATTATTATTACCCTAACACATGTCATAATTCAATTTTATAAGTTTTATTTGACCAAAAAAAACCTTAGGAATAAAATATTACCCTTTAGGTCCACTAATATTTGATTTGGACACTTATTATTATTTTATTTCAGGAAGAGTTAAAATACATAAAATCAATGTTTAATAACTAATTTTTTTTAATATAGGGTTATAAATAAGATACATTCCACTATAAATACTCATTAGAAATATGATATGATTTCCTAAATAATGGTATTTTATTTATAATTTTTAGACTTTAAATAATTCAATTTATTTATGACACCATGATGATGTAGTAATTACATTATTAATGAAATATTAACATAATTGATGTTATAAATACCCATATAAATATAATTTGAGACTTTTTATGAATTTCAATAATTTTATAGATTATTAATACATGTTAGTATTTATTATATTAACTTTGTTCGAACTATTCATGTTGTTATGTTTTTCACAAAAATAAATTACCAAATAGTGTCAAAATTGGCATAAAATAGTTTTGAAAACAAATATTATATTATTAACTGTTATTTTATTACTAAAAATCTAATGATCGGCCAAATGACTTAGATAAGGTTATATATATTAATAATGAACCACTTTGGGTACTTTTTTCTTGTTATTGTATGATTATAAACCTTATTGTGTTAGAAAAAAAGAAGACATGGTAAAAGATAAATTATTTATCTTAGAGTTAAATCAAAATGATAAGGTTAAAATAGTAACCAAAACTTATCTAAAACCTATTTGTTAAGATTATTTAGACACATACCCACATTATCTTCTAAATATATAAATTTTGAGATATTATAAACCGAATATGACTTTATTATAAAACAATATTTTATGTTTTTCTAAAGGTGCGCCCCTCCTCCCTTATAAAAAGGGCACCCCTTCTCTCTTCACATCACACACTCCTGAGCCTTGAAGCTTGGAAAAACCCTTAAAATTACTCTTATAAACATTTCTAGTACTATAATAGAGGTTCTGGTCTTCTCAAAAGACGAACTCTAGTTCCCTAAGAAGTGTTTAATGGAGGTGCGTCGAGGATGTGGTGATCTCTTCTACCGACTCTCTCAAGTTTCTTTCTTCTTATACTTCCTATTATTTATTTGTTTAATTATAAATTTATGACATCAGTATTACTTATGTACTGATATGTTTTTATAAATATTAAACAACCCTATTTCACCTTCTATCCATCCTACGGAAAACAAATTTCCCGCTCGTACGTACGAACGTAATACCGTTTCCACGCCGTGGTGTAATCAGTTTTTAAATCACCAGCTTACTTGGATGGGTATAATGTTGTAAATAATAACTATATAAGATTATTATCACATAATAATTATTATAAGATATTATATCATCCACTCCAATTCCATTCAATAATTATGGTAACAATATCATCGCTCGTTCGTACGTACGGATTACCGTCACCACGACGCGTTGAGATTCACTTTCAATGTTAACAATTAAAGAATGATTATCAAGTATATATAATAAGTAGTCATAAAATATATGAAATAATAATGCTACTGGATTTATTTATATATATTTGTATGTCATCTAATTTATTCCATTCAATTCAATAAGAAAACAAAAAACAGTGTTCATGCGTACGTACGGCCTACCATCTCCATGAACGGTGTATTTCTTTCCATTTATCAACATATTATATATATGTATATTATGAATATATATTAAATACAAATAATTTTCTGGAATTATTTAATCATTATTTAAGTAATCATATTAATAATTACAATTCAAAACACGGACAATTAATGAAACGATTTTACCCAAAACACTGCTTTAAAATGGAATTGACAAATGAATGCATAATATAAAGTCGTAAGTGAATCATATAGGATATCATAAATATTATTATGGTTATGTTACAAGTTAATAATATGTTTAAACCCACTATATAGGAGTCTCATACACATACGAAAGAAATTGGTCATAAGGTAAGGGATAATTATTCCAATCTAATTCTTATCCGAGATTGTTTATTTGTAAGTATTTACTAGGGTTATGTTTATCATCCATGTCCATATGTTCTCAAAATGTTTTCTTAAAATGTTTACATTTATTCCATGTATGTTTAAAGTAATTTTTACTCTTTTTTGAATTTTACCACATTTTATGGAAGGAATCTTTCCTTTGCTTACCATATAAGGAATTGTTTACTTTTCTGACAAAAGTATGAGGAGAATGTTTTTTTAACTTATATGGCCTGAACAAATTCTAACAGTTTAATAACACCTTATTTCCATAAATCTTCATATGAAAGATTTCTTGATTATTTTAAACACAATACTTTCTTTTAAAATTGCATATCATTTTGTGAAAAGAAAACGATTCTGAAGAAGAAAGGATATTTACCTCAAGAATTAATTTCAAGTGTTTTCTCAAAAAAATTTACATTTAAGATGAAATTATTTCATATGTGTATATTTCAAGTAAAATTTCTTGATTATTTACATGGATTCAATTTTATTATGATGAAATGATATCCATTTTTTTATATGGATTCTGATATGATGGGATGACGTTTATGAAACCCATTTTATTCTTTAGGTTATGATCAATGATTTATTTTTATTTTGTTGAACAAGTAAGACTGATTTAATTATGAGATGTTTGGGACCTATATCTCCCTCTAATGCGTTGGTTAAAGATTTATATCTCATGAGATATACATGACTGGAATGGAAAGACAATCCGGTTCAGTGATACAGGACTTGAATGAGTTGTGAACTCGGTTCAGAAAGGGACTTTGTCCAATAATATGGTCTTGGCAGCAATTCCTTGGATACTATGGAAATAATATCATGTTCTTAATTTTTTCCAACAATTAAAAATTTTATTTCCATGCTATTTTATCATGATTGATGTTCTATTATGATCTATGGCTTATGTACTTCCATGTTTTTTTTCATTGCTCAAGATTTTGATGATTCATCATTATTGTCATTTTTTAAGTTAAAATGTATATGGTTTGTTTTATATTCTCAATCCATACCCATATTGAGAATTTGAGATCACCCTTTATATGTTTTCTTTTCCCCAGGATATAAATAAATATTTTAGGTAAGAAAACAAAAGGAGAAGATCTTTATGGGAGATGTTGAAGATCACTCACCACGATTAGAAGATTATGTTCTGAGTTTCCAAAGACACTAAAATATTACGGTCCTTGTGTGTTTTTTTTTTGTTATGTATTTAGTATTCTTCAAAATTAATGTAATGTCCATGTACGTCAAGCTTTGGGTCTCTACAGTTGGTATCAGAGGAAAGGTTTAGTTAACATTTGGAAACTAGGATGCGAAAGCTTTAGTGAGATACCTAGAGATATTTCTAAGGTATGTCTAGGGATGTCCCTTAGGATAAGTATATGTATAGTTTAGAGTCCTAGAATTATGTTAAAATCTTAGAATTAACCCTGAGATGTTATATATTGAAGTTACACCCCCTTTATTATGTTGTTTTCCCTACCATGATTTTTTCCTCTCACACTATTCTTTTTTGTGTTTTATACAATGGATAGAACCCGAAGGAATCATGTTGATCAATGTAATGGAAAATGCACTGATTGTTTCCCCGAACAACCAAATGTTATGGGAGATGGAGTGAAAAATCTTCTTTCTATACTTACACAAGCTATGAATCATTCTGGATATCCAAATGATCAGAGAAGGGAACAATAATCTATTAATTCCTTCTTCAGGAAACATCCACCTTCTTTCAATGGGTCTTCTAATCCATTAGTTTCTGAACAATGGATCAGTACCATTGAAAAGTTATTTTCTATACTTCACTTTTCAGCACATGAAAAAGTCATTTTAGATGTTTACCATTTGGAAGGTGAAGAAGACTAGTGGTGGACTCTAATTAAGAGTACAAGGCCCTAAGATGAAATTGTATCCATGGAATGGGATGAGTTGAAAAAATTATTTTTCAATAAGTACTTCCCTCTTATTCTTTGAACAAAGATGGAAAAATATTTCCTTGATCATAAGCAAAAGGATAATGAATCTGTTGATATATATGAAGCAAATTTTACAAGGCTTGCAAGGTATGCATCTGGCTTTATCATCCAACCTGAAAGTAAAGTTGATCAATTATTTAGTGTCTAAAAAACAATTATTTGAAGGGAATTAGCTATAGGAGACTTCAATAGCTATAAAGAATTTGTGTTTTGTGATATCAAGGTAAAAATGGAAGTTGGTGTTTCATATCCATCTCAAGGTTTTGACAAGAAAAGAATGATGGAGTTAAAGGAGAAATCTCATAATAATGGTGAAAAGAAGATGAATGTTTCTTCATGCTCAAAGTGTGGAATGAACCATGGTTGAGATTGTCTTAAAGGGACTAGAAAATGTTTTAAGTGTGGAAAAGAAGGTCATTGAGAAACTGAGTGTCGAAGTAATGGAAAAAGGGTTGCTAATGATGTGAATAATGAAAAGACTGCAGAGAACGCACCACCAACAATTCAATGCTTCAAGTGAAAGGAAATGGGTCATTATGCTGATAAATTCTCTAATACAAGGGTTAATGATGATCAACCTGAGAAACCTCTTAAGGAAAAGGATAAATAGAAGTCACATGCAATCTCTATTTGTGATGTTGAGTATTAAAATGATGTTGTGTAATGATTAAGTGTCTATGTAATAGTATCATGTAATCTCATTAATGGCATCGAAGAATTTTGGAATATCTATGTATTGGTTTTAAATAATTATATGGTACCAGTAAACATGAAAAGTGATTGAAATATTTTTGGAACGAAAATAATAGGCGCATAATGAATGGATAAAGAAAAAATGGAATGAGCTAATGACTGATATAAGGAGAAAGTTATATCATTGTTTGAGTATATAGAAATTTTGGGATTTTGGTATGTGGAAAGTGTTAAATTTTGACAGCATTCATGTTTTCAGTAAGGATCAATGGGTATTAATTTTTCAAGAGGATACATGACTAAGGTATTAAAATATTTGTAATTTAACCAATAAGATATATCGTATGATATCTGGGAGATAAATGTTTGTATTCACATGCTCGCCAGATGACATTTCTAGTAATTGTTTTCTTTATACTATGAGCTTGGACAGAATTATTTTGGATAAGCCTAAGGATTGGAATAGATTATGTTGGACATAAGATAGTATTATTTAAGAATAGAACTTGTTTTTTGATATTATTTCTTGAATGTTATAATAGTATTTTTTTTATAAAAATGACAACCCATAGGACGAGCGACAACCCGTCGTGTCGGACAGGGCTGTGGGAATCGAACCCACAACCGAAGTGCGATCAGACATTATTTCCTACCACTAGCCTATAAGAAGTCCCTGGTTAGTAGAATCTAGTTTTAATATATTATTTAGTATGATATATGAAGTATATGTCCATTTTAGGAACCATATATGATTAATCTCACTATAGATGGACTTATGTATTTTTGATAACTTCTTCTAACCTTATGTTTGAGACAGATGGAATGACCCATAATTCTATCTCATGATCTTCTAACACTTCACGAATGACAAATTCAACTTCATTTCTTTATGAGATGAAGTTGAAATTGTCCATGGAATGACCAACGGTGAGATTGTACAAAAATCAAGAAAGTATTTCTTCTAATTCCAATTTCTTAAACTTTAGGGAAATGATCTTGAAAACCAATAATGTTGTCATAGTGCCCTTATATCTGATGAATTAGATGATACCTTAGATCATCACAAATTTATGGCTTTGTGATTGTTGTCTTTTTCATAGTCGTGTCCTCTACCACTCTTCATCAGATGTTTATGGTTATATTTCTCTTCAATATCAACATTTTCATCTTTGTTGTCCTATGTGGAAACCCAGTGCTGAGTTACATTGGGTGACTGTTATGATTCTAACTTCCCTTTTCTAAAATGAAGTTTTAGTACTCCTTTTTACGATGTGGGTTTCTATGAAAGAAACATTCAAGTAGTAAACTATTTATATCCCCGATGAATTTTGAGGGTAAAATTCATTTTAAGAGGGGTAGAATGTAACACCCCAAGAATTTATGAGATATATTATTTTTAATTTCATTGATGTCTTATATTATACACTACACTAAGATAATATTGTACTATATACAACACCGTATTAGCTTGCAGTATAAGCAACACTATTCTTGGCTCGTGTTACACACAATATCAAGTTCGTTTTATGGAAATTATTTTACGCAACATTAACTATAGATTTTGTTTAATGTATAAATGAAATATGTTTTGATTATGTTATACGAAACACCAAACAATGCTTTCAATACACATAGACCAGACTTGGCTTACATTACATGTAGTCAAGACCATCTTCGATAGCTTGTGTAGTACGCAATACCAAGTTTCACTAAATGAGATATTATTATAATATTATTATGAACTAGCCATTACGAATAGTAATACCCAATTTTTGAAAATATATAAATTTTATCATTTAAAATAGAATTCATTTTTGGATTCAGAATATCAAAATTAGCCTAGGGTGAATTTTTGGTGTTTTTATAAAAACTTTCAATTTTTGATGAATAGTGAAAACACTGGGTTACTATTTAAAAACCAACTTTTTATTTAAATAATTATTTATTTTATTTAAATTTATTTTACGTAAAAATTGATACATAATACCTATATAAGTTCAATGTATGTCATTTGAGTCATTTTATAATAATTTTAGATATATAAAATTTTTATTGAACTTTTCACCGTCTTTTACCCACCTCTTAAGAGAATTTGAAAATTTACATAAAACTTAATTTTACCACTTCTGTGTGTGGAATTTCGAAAATCTGAGATACACAGTTAATATCAAGGAGTAAAATGTGGTTTAATAAGATAAAATAATTTATGGTGAATAGTAATTTTTTACTTTTATTTACCATGGTTAAAAGTAAATAGGGTAATTAAGGGTGAAAATGATATTATTAATACCCTAACACATGTCCTAAATCTACTGTATAAGTGTAATTTGACCAAAAAAACCTTAGGAATAAAATATTACCCTTTTGGTCCACTTGGATTAGATTAGGACTCTTATTATTATTTTATTTAAAGAAGAGTTAAAATAGTTAAAATCAATGTTTAATAAATAAAACTTTTTTAATATAGGGTTATACATAAGATAAATTCGACTATATATATTATTTAGAAATCTAAGAAGATTTCCTACATAATTTTATTTTATTTATAATTTTTAGACACTAAATAATTTAATTTATTTATAACACAATGATGATGTATTAATTACCTTATTAATGAAATGTTAACATAATTGATGTTATAAATACCCAAATAAAGGTAATTTGATACATTTTATGAATTCCACTAATCTTATAGGTCAATATGAAATGTTAGTATTGATTATATTAACTTCTCTTGAACTAATCATGTTGTTATGAGTTTCACAAAAATCAATTACCAAATAGTTTCAAAACTGACATAAAATAGTTTTTAAAACAAATATTATATTATTATTTTTGATTTTATTCCTAAAAATCTAAGGTTCGGCCAAATGACATAGATAAGGTTATATATATTAATAATTAACCACTTGGGGTTCTTTTGTCTTGTTATAGTATTTTTATTAAACATATAGTTTGTGAAAACAAGAAGACATAGTAAAAGTTAATTTATTTATCTTAGAGTTAAATCTAAATGATAAGGTTAAAATAGTAACCTAAACATGCCTAAAACATTTTTTTAAAAGGATTTAGACCCATACCCACTTCAACTTCAAAGTAAGTCAATTTGAAACTATTATAAACTGAATATGACTTTATTATAAAATAATATTTTATGTTTTTCCAAAGGTTCCCCTCTCCTCCCTTATAAAAAGGGCACCCCTTCCCTCTTCTCTTCACACCCTTTTAAGCCTTGATGATCAGAAAACCCCTGACAATTCATCTTATAAAACTCTCTAGTTATATAATAGAGGTTTTAGTCTTCTAAAAAGACCAACTCTAGTGCCCTATGAAGAATTTTAAAGGAGGTGTGTTGAGGAAGAGGTAATCTCTTCTACCGACTCTTTCATGTTTCTTTCTTCTTATACTTCCTATTCTATAGTTTTTTCATTATAAAGTAATAAAATATGTATTAATTATATACTTATATGTTATTATAAATATGAAACAACCATATTTCACCTTTTATCCATCCTACAGAAAACGAAGTCACTGTGCGTGCTTATGTACGGAATACCGTCTCCACGTCGTGGTGTAATCTGTTTTTCCATCACCACCTTACTTGGATAGGTATAATGGTGTAAATAATAACTATATATTATTATGATAACATCAAACGTATTCTAATATATTATATCATCCACTACAAATCCATTCAATAAATCTTGGAATGATATCATCGCTCGTGCGTACGTACGGATTACCGCCTCCACGATGTGATGAGATTCATTTTCCATGTTAACAATTCAAGAATGATTATAATGTATATATAATAATTAATCCCGAAATATCTGACTAAATAATGCTACTTTATATATATATATATATATATATATATTTATGTATTTTAGCTACTTAATTCAATTCAATTCAATAAGGAAACGAAAAACAGTGTTCATGCGTTTGTACGGCCTACCGTCTCCATGAACGGTGTATTTCATTACATTTAACAATATATTATATATATGTATATTCTGAATATATATGATATATAAATCATGTTCTGGAAATATGTAATCATGATCTATGTAATCATATTAATAATCACAAGTCAAAACACGGATGATAAATGAAACGAATTTACCCAAAACACTGATTTAACATGGAATTGACAAATAAACAGACAATATAATGTTGTATGTGAATCATATATGATATCTTAAATATTATTATGGTTCTGTTACAAGTTAATAATATGTTTAAACCCACAATATAGGAGTCTCGGACACATACTGAAGAAGTTGGACATAAGGTAAGGGATAATTAATCCAATCTCATTATTATCAGAGATTGTTTATTCTTAAGTATTTACTGGGGTTATGTTTATCATCCATGTCCATATTCTCTCAAAATGTTTTCATAAAATGTTTATTTTTCGTCAATGTATGTTTAAATTCATTTTTACCATTTCTTGACTTTTTACCAAATTTTATGGAAGGAATATTTCATTTGGTTACCATATAAGGTTCTTTTTGACTTTTCCGACAAAAGTACGTGGAGAATGTTTTTTTAACTTATACGGCATGAACATATTCTTACAGTTTCATAACTTATTATTTCCATAATTCTTCCTATGAAATATTTCATGATTATTTTCAAAAAAAATCCTTTCATTTAAAATTTCATGACATTTTGTTAAATGAAAATGATTTTGATGAAGAAAGGATATTTTCCTCAAGAATTCATTTCATGTGTATTGTCAAAACTATTTTACATTTAAGATGAAATTATTTCATATGTGTATGTTTCAAGTATAATGTCACTATGATTTACATGGTTTCACTTTTCTTATGATAAAATGATATCCAATTTTTTATATGGATTATGTTATGATGGAATGATGTTTATGAGAACTCTTTTTATTCTTTGGGTTATGATGAATGATTTATGTTTATTTTGTGGAAAAAGTACAAAGGATTTCATTATGAGATGGGTGGGACTTTTATCTCACTCCAATGCATTGGGAAAATATTTATATCTTATGATATAGACATAGATGGAATGGAAAGTTAGTCTGGCTCAGTGATACAGGAATGAGGAGTGAACTTGGTTCAGTAAGGGTCTTTGTCCACTACGATGGTCTTGGTAGCAATGCCTTGGATACTATGGAAATAATATCATGTTGTTAATATTTTTCCATAATTAAATGTTTTATTTTCGAGTTTTTTTTATCATGATTGATGTTCCATTATGATCTATGCCATAGGTATTTCCATGTTTTATGTCATTGCTCAATATTTTGTTGTTTAAACATTATTGTAATTTTTTTAAGTTAAAATGTATATGGTTTGTTTTATTATCTCCATGCTTACCCTTACTGAGCATTTGATCTCACAATTTATATGTTTTCTTTTCCCCGGGATATAAAGAATGGTTTTAGGTAAGAAATCAAAAGGGCAATATCTTTATGGGAGATGTTAAAGATCTTTCACCACGATTAGAAGATTATGATACGAGTTTCCAAATACACTAAACAATTATGGTCCTTGGGTGTTTTTTTTGTTATGTATTAAGTATTCCACAAAAGTTATGTAATTTCCATGTATGTCAAGCTTTGGGTCTCTACACATGTCTCTAGGAAATAGCCAAAATTGGTACATATTAGTATATTACTATACATGTATCCCAAATACCAAAAAATTTCCAAAGGTGATATATATAAAGAGAATTACATGCCTCAACTCAATCCCATTGTCCCATGCTCCTATGTATGCAACAAATCAACTCTCAAACCAAGGGTGATTTCACCTATCTCTACCTGTATCCAAATAGTCTATTTGGGTACCCAAAGGCATCCCAAAGTTGGTGTGAGACATAATCCCGGTTGGAAACCAACCAAGGTCTATACAATTAAGGTTGTTCAATATAATAAGATATGCAGTGTGTATGTAATGTAGGTAAGAAGTAAATTCATATAAATATTCACATGGCAGTTAAGTACTACAAGTGACACTAGAAAGCCTCAAGAGTATCCATACAAAACATGTACCAACTACTATACCAAGGTAGCTACAAGTAAAAGAAAGAAAACATCATGGCCTCACCGTAAAACCATAGAACCATAACAACCATGGCCTTATCGTAGAACATGAAGTGTCATAACATCCTTGACCTTGCTGTTCAACCAAAAATTTAACATTTCTTATGGTTATATTGTACAACCAAGTGACAGACCATGAAGGGATAGATCCAAGGTGTTAGGGACCAATGAATCCTCATCGAGTCCAAGGATCATCTTGATGGAAACTCGTTTAGGCACCGGTTGGAGTCCTAGGTGCATGTCATAGTGAACATTTCGTACGTAATTCCAACCAATCCTAGTCCAAGGGGTAGTAAAACTCTAGGAATCCCATGGAATGAAGAACCAATGAGCATACTCTATCCAAGGCATCCACTACCACTTCAAGATCTATGATGTAGCATCCATGGAATATAAATAATAAACTACCATTTAATACTATTTAACATATCATACCATATGATCCCCAATTAAATAACCATTCCAAATTCAATTGATCCCATGAGTATACCCACCCATATATCACATTTTCTAAATAAATCATCCATGATATTCAATAACAACACATTACTATATTATCTCACTTATCCAATTTCTATTTAAGACATTTTAATTAATTGAATCATTGAATATCAGAATATCATAAGTCAAGGAGGTAGGACATCTTCTAAATAAGAAATTCCAATCTAGTTAATTATGATATGGATTCTTACATCTATAAAATCACAAAAACTCACCCCTCGGGTGATTCAACCAAGGAACAACAAGGTAATCTCCTACGGAACACCCCATGGGTGGAATGATTCTAGAAGTGGTCACCATGTTACCACAACAGAACCAAAAATAATCACTAACAGGTCCAAATCCATTTAATTCAATGAAACAATTTAATTTCAACTCCACACCGAAAATACGATGGGTGAAACAAGTACAGGAAGCTTAATAAAGAACCAAAATGTGAGGAAAATGTATCGATAACCTATTATAGCTCATATTTCTAGTGATTTTCTAATATAAAATCTTGATTTGACTCATATGTGGTTAAATTTAAATAATAAAAAGAGTGCCTAAAATTATGACATATGAGATTACACCTAAACAACACAACCAGTATCCCAGGGAACAAAGAAAAGTTAAAAAGCAATTGGGCACTCCTAGTTTTGGATCTAATGAGATATTCTACACTTGAATTGGATATTAGATGGAGTATTTATCTCAAATCCAATAACAGACTTCAAAGGGATCTCTCTAAGGGTTTTATTGTTGTGCGTGAGGAAGAAGAACCTAATTTTATGTTTTAAAAGGATTTTAATTTAATTTAAAATTTAAAAATTTCAAAAAATTTAAGGGGTAGAATGGTTTAGTGGAACTTTTTGAAAATATATGAGCTAACCATGGGTGGGTTTCTATAGGTAATGGGCCCCCGGATGGATACCTCATATTTTTTTACTAACTTTGTGGAAACTGTGCAAAAACTATACATCAAATTTATAAAGGTTACCACATGGATGTGCATCCCAATGCAGATAGTTTAACTAAAACTGTGTGGCCTATAACACCCCTCTATCCATCATTGCACAATTTGTTCAAACTATGTGGATTTTCCCACATAGTATTAAATAACCATGCATGGGGAAATTTTCACAAAACAAACTCAGGCATCAGGCTCCAAATAAGCCATAGGCACCCTCATTACACCTATTATTTCAAAGAGTATTCACATCAGGCTATATTTAAACATTTATAGTGAAAAAGAAGAGCTCTATACCACATAAAAAAACAGGGTTCATACAATATTTCCCCATTAATGAAATTCATACAAGAATTGCCTTATAGAGGGTGGCAAAACCCCTCTATGAAAAACATTGACCACTGAGCACATGGATCGGTCTCCCGCTCCCATGTTTCATCCTTTAAACATCTGTGCTACCACATCCCCCATATTAAAAAACTTATATGCCTCATAAAACCTTTTTACTCATCTCAGTGATATGAATTAGATGTTCCTCAAAGGATGCATCAACTAGTAACTCATCCTCCTCAGGCTGAAAAGTTTGAGATAATTCTGAGTGATAGTGGAACAACTAAGAAATGTAGAAGATGTTGTTCATATATCGATACATATAAGGATACTGTAACTGACAAAATAATGACTTGACTCTCTCCGGAATCATGAAAAATCTATCATATCACCATGAAAGATTACCCTATCTCATGATCCATCTATGTCCCAACCTCAGTGAAACATGTGGTAAGACCTAATCCCTAACCTTCATCTATAGTTTTAATCTCCAGTGATGAATGTAATATTTCTATCAAGACTGTGTAGTAGCAATTTGTTTTTGAATCAACTAGACCTACTCTGATGTCTCCTACATGAGACACAATCATAGTAAAGCTGTCTCTCTTGCCTCCAACCAGCACATGGGTGATCATCTTAGACAACCATACATAGCCTCATATGGTTCAACCTCTATCATGGAATGAAATATATTATTGTAGTAAAAAATAGGATATTATGCCTCTCCCAAGAGCCCAAAAAATATAGGATATATTCTCACAACATATCATCAACCCCCTTTATCATACGCTCTGACATGTCATTAGCCTCGGGGTGGTATGTTGTTGTCATAAGAATCTATGTACCCATATTCCTTTGAAAACACTACATAAAATGATATGTTAATAGAGATTCCATATCTAAAATTATAGTTCACAAGAATCTATAATGTCATACTATCTCATGGGTATACAACCACCTAAGAATATCCACACTGAAGGTCTCCTTGATAAGAGATATATGAGAAACCATCATGATCATGTCAACAATATATCATTCAATATCGTTACGCATGATGCCCTCAGTAAACTAGTGAATAAATCCATCATGACATCATACCGTTTCCAGTCTATAATATGTAACTTATTAAAAATTTCCTGATAGTCACTAATGTTCCTCCTTCACCTACTGACAGATGGAACAACTCGTAACATAACCAACTACCTCCCGCTTAATACCTGGTCAGTAGTATTAACGACACAAGTCACAATACATCGTGGTGACTCTAGGGTACACTTCACAGTTTTATGTATGGAACTCATGCGTCATCCTCTCATTTATGTACACTAGAACCCAAAAACAACCATGGATACACAATATCTAATCTTATCCTACTATTCAATAAAGAGGTGCTTCCTCAACTTCCAGACTCTCCCATAGGATTATACCCTCTGAATCCAAAATATACCTCATCCTCATTCTATCCATAAGGGTAATGATCATAACTAAGGTTCATAGGTATGATTTCTCTCGAATGACTGGAAACTCCAAGTGTATCTCAGAGAACAATTATATGATCCTCCACTCACTACTGGAATGATGAACAACCTGTATATGAGTCCTCCGGTTCAGTGCATCAACCACTGCATTACCCTTTCAAGGCATGTACTAATGCTCGAAGTGAAAATCATATTGGCACTCCTCCCACCATTGTTATTTTAGATTTATATTATGACATGTAAATATGTAATTGAGGCTTTTTTGGTTCATTTTCACCAAAAAAATACACCCATAGAAATTCTCATTTCCAACAGTCAATGTGTAATCATCCACAACTAAATTGAGATCGTGCATCCATAAATTCATCTCATGTTTCCTCTGCTACTGAGACCTGTACACCAAAACTCTATATCCATTCATCATCACTAATCCAAGCCCAATAAATGAAACATTGCAATACACAGTAAAGCTCTTTCCCTTCTCTGGAAGTATTAGGATCGGTGTTGAATACAATACCCTTTCAGCAATAAAATGATTTTCTATTAGGATTCTGACCACAGAAAAGTCACATCATTATTCGTCAAGCCTGTGAGTGGAACTACTATGTGTGGGAAATCATGTATGTAATTCAATTAGTATCCATCCATCCCTACAAAATTCCGTGCCTCAATGATATTAATGGGATGCTCCAAAGAAACTATCACTTTGACCTTCTCTAGGACTATTGATACTCTTGTCACTGTGATAATGTGACCCATGAAGTTCATCTAATCCATACTGAAGTGTCACTTTGTGATCATAGAGTATAATTTATGATCTCTCTGTGTTTTCAAAAAGATGTCTAGATGGTTGACATGGTCGTGTCAATTTTGAGAGTATACCTATATATCATCTTTGAAATCCACAAAAACAAATCAAGATAAAAATGAAAACTAGATTCATCATTGTCTAGAAAAATAAAAGAACATTCATGAAATCGAATGAGATAGCTAGATACTCATATATACAATACCTACTACAAATGGTTGTACAAGGTATGTATTCATGATGAACACAAACCCCATGATATCCTAATATCATGTAAATTTTTAAGAACACCTAATCTCTTCAAAGATGATCAAACATGTCATCTATATTTGGTAAGAGATATTAGTTCTTAACCATCAGCTTGTTCAATTTATGATAATCCACGCATTTCCTAAGGGAAACATTCACCTATTTTGAAAAATAGACCAGTGTGCCCCATAAAGACGTACTGGGTATAATGAACCCATTTTCTCTAAAGCCTCTAGTTTTCTATTTAGAACCTATAACTCGGTCGTAGCCATCCTACAAGGAGGAATAGATACCAGTGTAGCTCCATGAACAAGCTTGTTGGAGAAATCCACCTATCTCGTAAGAGGTAAACCATAAAAGCCGTTTGGGGACACATCCCTTACATAATCAACCTATGGAGGAAATTATATCTGACATTCTATTTGATCATATAGATACAAACTATCAATCCGGGATGTCATTCCTTATATCCCACAAGGTTGTGGTCCAAATAGGCTCACCTAGAATTACCATTTATGCTGGTGTATATAAAATTCACACTTTGGTGATGTGAAAGTCATCTTATAAAGGTAACATTCAATGGAATATTGATAATCTACTAGCCATTACATCAACTGTATGATGTAAAACCCCATCATCTCAAGTAAATAATGGTTCCATAAAATGGGGCACCCACCAACCTCATGGGGGAACTCCTTTCACAAATGTACATCATCTGTCCTGATCTATAATAGAGTGAATGGAATCATAACACTTTCAAAATATAGTATAATGAGCCCAAGTATTTTTATCAAAAGAACCAATTTAATCTATGTGATGAACCTATATCAAAAAGGGAATATGCAATTATACAAGCTACTACGATTATAATTCTCACCATAGATGAATCGACCCCATTCAACTTAGGGATATGTTTCATAGAAAATATCTGGTATGAACCACGACCCTATGACACAACCTCAATTCCTAGAGGAGGACCACTATGATGTATTGGTGTAACAGATGTCTTGATTCCTTTTCCATGACCCCTACTACATCATCCAATATGACTAAAACTAATCCAACTAAATTTACATCATAGAGATGAGGACCACATAAACCTTGTGTCGGAGCTGACCCCTTACCACTCACAACTAGAGGGACGGTCCTTCAGATACTATTCTTGTGGCCCATCATACAACAAGATCGACACACAATTGGCTCATAGTCACACTAATTGTTCATGTTGCCCCATCTTCTACACTGATTATAAAACCCTAAGATACCAGTAATCATATAATTAATGTCACTCGTCTAACGAGAACCATTAAAACACCACTTCCTTCCTGAAGTCACTAAGATACTAGGTCAAAAGACTACACTACACTATTCTATTCCCCCAAATCACCTTAGTTTTCACTCTTTAATGTGTTCATGACTCACAATTTATGTAATATAGGTCAATTTTAACATGTTGGCCTGATATCTGATAGCATGTCAGAGACCTCTCTCAAATAATATTTCCCTCGATATATCATCAGTAAGGTATTCTGTTAAAAAACAGTGCAACTCTATAAAGAATTATGAGTTATCCATGACAGTAATATTACCGAACTCCAGACACATGAATTCCCTATCCCACTCTTTCCATAGAATCAATGGGTAAAAATAGTCATAAAATATGGTTTGGAAATCAGAACAAACCATATCTCATAGCCTTTCATCATGGTTCAGAACATCCAACCAGTGCTTTTCAACAATATTCACTCTCTTATCAAGAGGTGTTTTAAGGTTATTTAATATTGAAAACATCATATCTGGACACAATTAAACCTCTTATGGGATTTAATCCCTTGAAAAAGTGGGAGGATGCTGCCATTGGAAGACATGTTCTAGATTATCCATAGACAAGATAGGGTGCAGTGCTCACTAAACATTTTGAATGAATTAAATGAATCCTTTGCAGAATTATTACTAAGAACCTATGTCCAAAAAAATACTTGGTGACACAATAGGAACTAACGGTGCATCCACTAGTAACCCATGGCACACCACCAATGGAGCATGGTCATCACCTTTATTCTGGAATATTACTAGAGTTTGTCATAGTTTAAAGCCTCTACAATTCCAAACACATGCTTCATAAAAGAAAGATATCAATGTTAACATATCAAAAGCAAAGGGAAGTTCAAAACCTTCTTATAAAGCCAAAAAACTCACAACTTGCTCCTCAATCTAGGAATGTATAATGAATACTTGAAAAGATCACCAAAGTCACTACCTCTTTCCCACTAAAAGCAATATATATGTAATGTCCTTGTATATCATTTAATGTTTTCATTCCCATTCAATTTCATTTTACATTTAAATTTCATCATTCATTTGTTAAAAAAGGTTTAAACAATGTTTCACCATGTTCCAATACACTAGGGCCCATAACACCTCATGAAACAAAATTTTATGACCATATAATCTATACAACATAACTTTCATTTTAAATAATTAAAACAAATGGTGCATCAATTTTTAGTCTATAGGGGACCATAATTCTTATGAACTGAATGATGTAATCACTTTCTCTATCAAATACACAAAATATATCACAATAGAAGGTATAACTATCACAACACCTATAACTATAGAATGAAACAAGTAATGCATCCTAAATGTAATGGAATAATGCATGACATTGGAAATCTATCAGGTTCCAAAGATGATGCATCAGATGTCATACTCCTATTTCATTGGGTTGCAAAAAAATTTATTTCCATTTCCTATCCATAATAACATCAGAACTCAAGTCCATCATGTAATAATAAAATCAATCAACTGTAATAGTCCAAATCCAGGAAACAAAATTTTAAATTGAGTAAATTTTTCTTTTTCTTGTATGAGGGTTAGTTAAACCCAGGCACAAATAATTATGAAAATCTACTACCTTTCTAAAACATTATATTTTTTCCAAATAGAAAATCAACCGAAAAATGAAGTCATTGATACCACTTTGTAATGTTTCAAACATGGATTCCACTAAAAGGTGTCCCAATCCCAATAAGGGAAATGGTCTCAATAACATCTCCCCAAATGAAAAAGGCTACCAACTAAGAGCGAGGACCTAGGGTGTGTCCCTGGAAAGACTATTCCCTCATTACCAGAGTATAAAAATATGTAATAAAAATAAAAGAAAAGATCATATGAAAATATAACACTATGAAAATTGATAAACTAACAAGACACAAATATATAATAAATTCATAAGTGTCTATTTTAAAATGATTATGATGATACTTGTCCCTATAAGACAACCAAAATAGGTACATAGAAGTAAAATACAATACTTGTATCCAAAATACCCAAAATACCAAAAGATTATATCTCTAAATTGAATCAGAATCCTTAGCTTGATCCCATTCTTCCTTCCTACTATGCATGGAACAAATCAACTCTCGAACTGTGGGTGCTTTCCCCTGTCTCTACCTACATCAAAATAGTCTGTTTGGGTACCCAAATGTATCCCAAATAGATTGTGAGACATAATACTAGTAGGAAACCACCCATGGTCTATATGATATAGAATGTGCAATATAACAAGCTATACAGTGTTCAAGTACAATAGAAATGTAGTATAGGAGTGTAGAGACATCCATGGAGTGTAAGTACTATAAGTGATACATAAATCCTCAAGACACTTCCCACAAAAAAAGTGTTATCTCCAATAACAAGGCAACTATAAGTTAACTAATTTAAAATCCATGGATTTTTCATACAACCATATAAACATAACAACCACATCCTTTCCATATAACCAAATGTGCCAGAACATACACACCCTTTCCTTTCGACCTAACATTTCTCATTTGTCATTGTTGTGATGTAAAATCAATTGTTAGACCATCAAGGGACAGATCCAACGTGTCAGAGACCAAGTAATCTTCATTGAGTCCCGGGGGAATATCAATGGAATCTCAGTTATGCATTGGTTAGAGTCCTATGTGAATGTTATGAAAAAATGTCTTATGTGAATCTATGAAATATGGATCTAAGGGGTAGCAAGGCCTGAGGTATCCCACAAAATCAAGACCTATGGACAATACTCTCTCCAAGTCATCCACTACAATGTCATAATCCAAAGCGTAACATCTAAGGAATATAAAGTATAAATCACCATTTCTTACCATTTATCATTTCATACCATATGAGTATAAATAATTATATAACCATTTCACATTCAATTAAACATATGAGTATACCCACTCACGTATCACATTTTCCAAATAAACCATCCAAAGCAATTAAATAACAACTAATGAGTACATTGAGTAACATAATAAATTTCCATTTATAGAATTTTAATCAATTCAATCATTGAATAAAAAATAGTATAAGGAAATGAGGTAGGATATATCCTAAATAATAAATTCTAATCCATTTAATTATAATATGGATTCTTATATCTAGTTAAGAATGATAACTCCACCCTTTTGTGGTAAAAACTACGAACAATAAGGTAATTTTATAAGGAACACCCCATGGGTGGACATGGTTACAAAAATTTCCACCAAAGAATCACAGTAGATCCTAACGGAATAAAAGGTTAAACTCCATTTAATTCACTGAACCAATTTAATTTCAGGGGTTCACAGGAATGTTTGGTGGCTGGCACAACATTAGGTATGATAGTAAAGCACCAAAACTCAAGGAAAATGTATAGATAACCTATCTTATCTTGGTAGTCGAGTGATAATCTAATATCAACTCGTTAATCGACTCATATCAAGATTAATATGAAGAACAAAAAAGGAACTAGAAATTAGGGCATATTAGATTGCACTTAAATAGAACAGTTGATATCAAGAGGAACAAATAATGACTACAAAAACAGAGTACTCACTGATTCAGATCAAACAAAACATTCTACGCTTGAATCAAATATCATTTGGATTATTTATCTCAAATAAAATAATCAACTTCAAAGGGACATCTCCAATGGTGTTCTTGTTGTGTGGGAGGAAGAAGAACCTAATTTTTGGGTTTAAAATGATTTTAAATTAATTTTAAATTATAAAAGTTCCCAAAATTTAAGGGGACATACAGTTTATGTGAATGGTTTTAAAAACCATCTGACAATTATGCACGTTTGACTATAGGCATGGGGAACCCACCCCGTTAACTCACATGATATGAAAAACCATTAAAAAATCGTACTAAAATCTTATATCAAAATTTTAGAGGTTACCACATGTATGCGCGACCCAATTTGAAATGTTTGACTAAAACTATGAAACATATAGCTCCTCTATATATATCCTCTTGTGGTTTTGTCAAACAGTGTGGCATTCCCCATACGGTTGAACTAACCGTGTACTAGGACATTCTCACAAAAAAAATCTCAAGTTCATATCCCCGAACAAGCCATAGACACCCTTGATAAACCCGTGATCTTAAATGATATTACAATTATGATACATTTAAACATTCAAACTAAAAAATGGATTCATTCCTGATACAAAAACCCATGTTATTACATTTATGCGATAATTTAGAGGCTAATACATAAGACATTACACCAAAGGAGATAAAAATTTAAGGGTTTTATATGAAAATAAATGTGAAATTATAAAAACTTTCATAACACTTTTGTAATATGATTGTCAAAACAAACATAAAATACACTTAAAAAATCCATTTCAATGCGGGAAAATTAAGGAATATAAACCCTATATTTAAAATTCATTCATAATATATAAATCAATAAAATTAATGATGTAAAAAATTGGAACTGTTGAGTGTCTGATAAAAACATACATAAGTGGAATGAAATCCTTTTATTTATTATTCTAAAATAATAAAATGTATTTTTAAAATAAATAATTCAAATAATAGTAGGAACAATATTTTCTTTGAAAAAAATTTAAACATGAAAAAAAAGATTTACTAAGAAAAATGGCTATGAAAGTGTCAAATAATCCTCTTTAGGTTAACATTAAAAAAATATTCTTCCAACAGGTTTTAAAAAAAGTGAAAAATGAAACTTGTATAAAATTTTAAAAATATTCCTTTTAAAACATTCTTAAATAAAGTAAAAATAGTTTAAAATGACCTTAAAAATATATAAAGTATATATAGGAACATTTTTAAAAATGTATGAAGAATATAGACATGGTGGAAAATAATTCACAATAGTATATAATATTTAAGGTTAACTATATATACAAGAAAACATTTGGCTGAATTGTGATCCAAAAGGAGGAGAAATGTCAAGAATATTTAAGATATTGAAAATAAATAGTGAATTCAATATAATTCAATAATATTGTGGAGTAAATCAACCTTAGAGGGATTATGATGAAGAATAAAGATTATAACATAATAAAAGTAAATTATGTTTACAACAACCCTTATGAAAGGGTAATGTATGAATTAAATGATAAAAAAAGGGGAAGCTAAAATGAAAATGAAGCTCTAAAGAGTTTAAGATATGATAAGATAATACGTTAGTATTTATATCATATAAAAGTAAACTTGTGCATAGTAAGAATTATGACCCAAGAAATTAAAATTGAGGCCAAGATGTAACACCTCGAGCTTCCACGGTACGCTTCTCTTTGAATAATACAGTAGTGTGTGTTGTACGCAACTTCAAGTTCTAACACACACCATGACCAATCAATGTAGACGTTATGAATAGTAATACCTAATTTTTGAAATTTTAGAAATTTTATCTCTCAAAATGAACTTTGTTTTTGGATTTGGAATATCGAAATTATCCTAAGATGAATTTTTGGTATTTTTCTAAGAACATCCAATTTTTATGAATAGTGAAAAATATTTAAATCAACTTTTTTTAATAAAAATAACTTATAGTTATTAATTATATTATATAGTGGTTTACAGTATAATTAGAATATATTTTTACCATTTTATCCAATGGTGTTCATTAGAATTAATTTCACTTTGAAATTGGACATAAAGAAATGTCAATATTTTGATATATATTGTTTCTTAAAATCACGCTATTTGTTGTAACAACGGGAATTAATTATAAAAATAATTAATGAAACATATATGTTTCGAATTTTTTGAAATAGACATAATTTTTGAATTCGTAATATCAATTATATCTTAGGGTGATGTTTTGGCATTGTTCTGAAAAACTTCAGTTTTTGATGAATAGTGAAACCACTAAGTGGTAGTTAAAAAACTGAATTTTTCATAAAACATAATTTTACCACTTCTGTGAATGGAATTTTGAAAATCTGAGAGAAAAGTTTAATATAAAGTAGTAAAATGTGGTTTAATGACATGAAAATAATTTTTGGTGAATAGTAACTGTTTTACATTACCACAGTTAAAAGTAAATAGGGTAATTAAGGGTAAAAATGATATTAATATTACCCTAACACATGTCCTAATTCTATTGGACAAGTGTATATCAACCAAAAACGACCTTATTAATAAAATATTATTGTTTAGGTCCACTTGGATTAGAATAGGACATTTATTAATATTTAATTCAAAGAAAAGTTAAAAGAGTTATAATCACTGTTTATTTACTAAAACATTTCTAATAAAGTGTTGTACATAAGATAAATTCGATTGAAAATATTCATTAGGAATATAAATAAATTTCCCAAATAATTATATTTTATTTATAATTTTTAAACATTAAATAATTTAATTTATTTATGACACAATGATGATGCAGTAATTACATAATTAATGAAGAATTAGAATAATTGATATTATAAATACCCAAATAAATATAATATAGGAATTTTTATGAATTACTCTAATTTTATGGGTTAATATGACATGTTAATATTGATTTAATTCACTTTTTTCTAAGTAATCATTCTGTTATGATTTTTACAAAAATCAATTATAGAATAGTGTCAAAATTGACATAAAAGATTTTTTAAAACAAATATTATATTATTAATTGATATTAAATTCCTAAAAATATAAGGATCTTCCAAGACACTTATATAATGATATTTTTATCATTAATGGACCATTTTGGGGTCTCTTGGTTGTATATAGTAAGTTTATTAACCATATAATATAAAAATACAAAGAGACATTGTAAAAGTGAAACTAATTAACTAAGAGTTTATAATTAAAGATAAGGTTAATATAGTAACCCAAACCTGTCTAAATTATATTGGTTGAGTGTTCTTAGACCCATCCCCACCTTAACCTTCAAATAATCAACTTTGGAGCCATTAGAAACCGAATATGATTTTATTATAAAATAATATTTCTAGCTTTTCCAAAGGTGCCCCTCACCCCTCTTATAAAAGGGAACTCTCCCATCTCATTAACTCACAACTTCAAAGCCTTTTGGTTCTGTCAAACCATGCAAAAATACCCTCTCAACTTTCCTAACTACAACCTAGAGGTCTTAGTTTGATCATAAATCCAACCTATGGATCCCTTTTGATCAAATCAAAAGGAAGAAATCGAAGAAGAGGTAATGTTTTCACCCCCCTTTTTCAAATTCATTTCTTCTTCAACTTATTCATTCTTTGTTATTACCATTATAAAATAATGAATCCATAATCTCCTATATACTATAATATTATTATAAATATGGTACTGCCATATTCAGTATTCTATCTATCATTTGAATGACATGTCACCATACATGCGTACGTACGGCTTACCGTCTCAACGTCGTGGTGTAGTTGTTATTAAATATATTATTATTTGGATGGATATAATAATGTTTTTTAATTCATGTAAATAATTAATATAACATGGTAATGATTCTGTATATATGATATACCATTCAATTATATATTATTTTAATATGAAAAAATGATATTGTCACTCGTGCGTACGTACGGACTACGTTCTCCACAAACGCGATGAGATTCATTCTCCATCGTATCCATTCAAGTATAATTATCATTTGATGATTTAAAAATAATTTTTAAGGATTTGATATCATTCTGGATATGAATAAGATACAACCTTTCAATGACAAACATGGCTTACGTAATAAAAGTTATAAAATAAAAACAGTAAGTTAACACCCGAAACAATGATAATAATAAGATATTATTAACAAGTCAATGTTAAAAGATCATATATGATATCATATTAATGTATATGATTCTTGAATAATTTAATAACAATTATTTCACCATTATACAGGAGGTTAACTTATCCCCAACCAAGGAAAAGTACATGGTAAGGGTTTATTTCTCAATCTCTTCATTATATGAGGTTGTTTATACATAATAATCTACTAGGACATCATTATCATTTACATTCATGTTTCTTAAAAATGTATTTCAAAACATTTTTACTATTTACTTTAATTTGGATTAAAGTCATTTATACCCTTGTTTGATTTCTTATAAGAGGTTCATAAAGGAATCATTCCTTTGTTTTCGAAACAAGGTGGTTTGTAACCTTTTCGACAGAATTAAGGTAAGAATGTTTTTTTAACTTATACGGCGGGTGCGGCTATTTTCCGCCGTTATAAAATCATCGAATCTTCACATACAAGCTTATAAGAATATTTTCAATGAAAATGTTTTAATTTATATGACTTTTAAATTATTTCAATATAAAAATAGATATTTCTCTAAAAATAGTTTTGATTTAATCTATGTCAACATACTTTGATTGATTTTAAGTTTATTTGAAGCTGATTTATTAAGAAAGAAAACTTCCATATTGTATTGAAGGTTTTGTGATATGTTTGACTATGGATATGTTATTTTTATACCCGTCATGGTTTATTGTGAAAGTATTGACATTTCGTATGCTAGTTTTAATACGAATGATTATGTTATGTTTAATCCTTTTCATATGTGAATGCATTGGACTTAATATGTGACTGGTGGAGTCCGCCATAGCTCCTCGATGCATCGGTAGGTCTCATGAGACAAACTAGTGACTTGGCACAAGGCCTTGACAAAATATTATTTTATGTCTTGGCACGAGGCCTTGGCTATGTAGTTATGATAGTCTGGCATTATGCATTCCATCATTATGAAAGTGGTTAGTGATTTTGCATGTGATTATTCGATTAGTAGAATATCCATGTGAATAAGTAAATGTCATTATTTAATTTTAGTTCTACCATATTATGTTGAAGTTGATGTTTAAAAGGATTTTTTTTAGTTTTATGCATTGCCTTAAAAGTTTATGCTTATTTTTGAAAGTTTCTGTTGTATTAATTACCCTTACTGAGCAGTTGAGCTCACCCCTTTGTTTTATTTTTTCCAGGATTCCAAGAAGTTTAATGCAATTGATATGCAGGGTTATGCCAAGGGAATAATGGCGTTCATAAATTTTATTTATGTTGTTGTGTACGTCTTAAAGTGCAAATTTAACATTCATGTATGTGATCTATTTTTCCAAGACTGCTAAACTGATCGGTCCATTGGGAATTGATTCCTTGTAATCATTCCAATGTATTAAAATCATGCACCGACTCTTGGTAACTGGGGTCGGGGCGTTACAGTTGGTATCAGAGGAAGTTTAGCAATAACCTTGGAAACTAGATTTAGATAAATTCTGATTAGAGAACATAGCCCTAAGATAGACTTTGAGGATTAGTATAGAAGAACTTCATAGAATTTTGGTATTGTAGAGATATAGTGTGTTTTCCCAAGCAATAGATCCCTGTCTGGATAAGTGCAAGTAGAGGCGGCTCTGGAACAGATGTTCCTAGGCATAAAACCCGAAAACACCGCTTTGAGCTAGACTCGAATGGGAACTGGTGCGCGACAACGGGCCTTGCTGCCCTATAGATTACGACACTCCCAGGAAATATGCTTAGGATAATTCTCATTTTCATTACAAACCATTATGAAGGGATAATGAGTATATACATACTCAAATAAAACATTTTTATGATTATGGATTATATCCATAAACTGTTCAATTTGTGTTAGGTATTTTACAAGTTTGTTAATTATTCATTGCAATTCATAAACTGACCTAGTTTATGCTATTGTATAGAAATGGCACCCAGTAGAAGGAATGTGAACTCCCGTAATACATATGATCCAAAGTATAAGAAGGATCATATATTTCGTGGTCCATAGCAATAATTTAGAAGGGAAATAGTTTCCCACGTATAATCATCATATGAAGAAATAGTATCATGTGTTGATAAGATGAGTAAAGAATTCTCAAAGACCTATGGCTTTGAAGGGAAGAAAGAGAAGAAAAGGATGGATGAGAGAAATATGGATAAAGGGAAGAGGGAAAAGAAGAATTTTCCCATATGTGATAACTGTGGGAAGAAACACCTTGGAACCTGCCTGAAAGGAATGAGAGTTTGTTATAATTGTGGAGGAAAAGGGCACAATGTATGTTACTGAAAGGGTAAGAAAATGGTTTCAAATTTAAAATGCTTCATTTGCAAGGAGTATGGACAGTACGCGAACCAATGTCCCAGTCATCAGACTATGCCGCAAATGATGCTATTGGATAATAATCATGTTATGATACTACCACAGATGAATAGGAATGACTACTGTTCTTATGTTGTTATTTTTGAATTATTTCATTTAAGAGTTGTATCAATGATATTCTGGAACTAAATAAGGATTTTACTGCATTATTATTTAATTAAGGATTTGAGATTTTATGGTACTAAGAAAAGTGACTCTACAGTGAGTTAAATTTTTTGGAAATTACATGGTTGAAGGACAAATAAACATTAATATGGTACTAATATTTAGGTAGTGATTTTGGAAAAAGAGATGGTTGATTTTGGTAATTCAGGATGTTGAGGTGTTGTAAAAGAATATATGAGGAAGGCGTTCACATGTTATTACCTAGAAAAAATGATCCTCATTATGTTTAACTTCCTTGTAAATTTTGGATTGTGAGTTTGGATAATATTATTTTGGATAAGTCTAATGGTTGGAATGGATTATGTTTTAAAGGTTCTTTTTTTTGGATTTTTATAAAAGGACAACATGAAGACCGTGTGACGACCCGTCCTGTTGGACAAAGCTGCAGGAATCGAACCCACAACCATAGTGCAATTGAGATTTTTCACCTAAAATTTTTCTATATGAAGTTCATGGATGGTATAATGTAGTTTCTTTACATAAAGGGTCTGATATGTGAATTATAAATTCTTTATATTTGGAACCCTATATGATTAGGATAAATAGAGTATTTTTGAGTTGTATTATGTTTTGGGGTGATAGATGAGTTTGTGGTAGAAATTTATAAATGGATAAAACTCAAATTATAATGTAAGTATATATCCTTATGATCTTAGCCAATCTCTTAAATAAATTTCTCAACATTAAGAAAAGGAACATAGAACAAAAATGTTGTCCAAGATGGTACCTTAGATCATCACTAATTTATGGCTTTGGGAATGTTAGCCTTTTCATATTCATGTTCTCTACCACTCTCTATCACATAATTGATGGTTAGATTTCTCTTCCATATCCATATTTTCCTACATGGAACCCTAGTATGTGTTATTTTCGATAATCTTCATACATTCCACAGTTTATTTTAAATAGAGGCTTCATTAATTCATTTTTTAATGTGTGATTTCAACTAAGATATTTTGAAACGTAAAAAATGTGTTATCCTAATACCTTATGTTTTTGTTGAACCGATGGTATTTTAAATCATCATAGATTGATGAATTTAAGTACCTCAATTTTAAACTTGTTTGTGATTGATGACCTCAATCACTACCTATAAATATTTACATTCTTCCTCCAATTATATTTCTATAATTGCAACTAATGTCCTCCTAATCGAGAACATAATTTTGCGAAGACCCTTTCATTTCTCTTTTCTTCTTGTTAAGACTAAATTTTATTAACCAAATTTCTGATGTGGGTTTTTCCGAAAAGATAATTTCTATTTTCAACTTTTATTTTCAAAGAACAATATCAAATTGTGAGGACACAATTTATTGATGGAGGGGAGAATTTAACACCCATATCTTCCACGGTACGCTTCTCTTTGAATAATACAGTAGCGTGTGTTGTACGCAACTTCGAGTTCCAACACACACCACGGCCAATCAATGTAGTCGTTATGAAAAGTAATTCTTACTTTTTAAAATTGTAGAAATTTATCTCTAAAAATAGACTTCATTTTTGGATTTGGAATATCGAAATTATCCTATGTTGAATTTTTGGTATTTTTCTAAGAACTTCCAATTTTTATGAATAGTGAAATACTTAAAAACAACTTTTTTAATCAAAATAATTTATAGTGATAAATTATATTATTTAGTGGTTTTAAAGTATAATTAGAATATATTTTTACCATTTTATCCAATGGTGTTCATTAGAATTAATTTCACTTTGAAATTGGACATAAACAATTGTCAATATTTTGATATATATTGTTATCTAAAAACAAGCTATTTGTTGTAATAGCGGTAATTAATTATAAAATTAATTAATGAAACTTTTATGTTTTGAATTTTGTAAAATAGACATAATTTTTGAATTCGGAATATCAATTATAGCTTAGGGTGTCATTTTGGCATTGTTCTGAAAAACTTCAATTTTTGATGAATAGTGAAACAACTAAGTGTTAGTAAAAACTGAATTTTTCATAAAACATAATTTTACCGCTTTTGTGAATGGAATTTTAAAAATCCGAGAGACATGGTTAATATCAAGTATTAAAATGTGGTTCAATGAGATGAAAATAATATTTTGTGAATAATAACTTTTTTACTTTACCACGGTTAAAATTAAATAGGGTAATTAAGGGTAAAAATGATATTAATATTACCCTAACACATGTCATAATCCTATTGGATAAGTGTTTCTCGACCAAAACCAACCTTATAAATAAAATATTATCATTTAGGTCCACATGGATTAGATTAGGACATTTATTATTATTTAATTTAAAGAAGAGTTAAAACAGTTAAAATCAAGGTTTATTTACTAAAACATTTATAATATAGTGTTATAAATAAGATAAATTCTATTTTAAATATTAATTAGAAAGATAATAAAATTTCCTACATAATTATATTTTATTTATAATTTTTAATCATTATATAATTTAAATTATTTATGACACAATGATGATGAATTAATTACCTAATTAATGAAACATTAGAATAATTTATATTATAAATACCCAAATAAATATAATTTCAGACTTTTTATGTATTAAACTAATTTTCTAGGTTAATATGACATGTTAGTATTGATTTAATTAACTTTTTTAGATGTAATTATTCTTTTATTATTTTAACAAAAATCAATTATTGAATAGTGTCAAAATTGACATCAAAGAGTTTTAAAACAAATATTATAATATTAATTGATATTAAATTCATATAAATCTAAGGTTCGGCCAAGAGACTTATATAATAATAGGGGTATCATTAATGGACCGCTTGGGTGTCTCTTGGATGTATATACTAAGTTTATTAACCATATAATATAAAACTACAAAGAGACATTATAAAAGAGAAACTAATTAACTAAGAGTTAATACTTAAAGATAATGTTAATATAGTAACCCAAACCTGTCTAAATTCTATTGTTTTAGTGGTTTTCGAACCATCCCAACCATAAAATTTAAATAATTCACTTTGGAGCCAATAGAAACCGAATATGAATTTATTATAAAATAATATTTCTAGCTTTTCCAAAGGTGCCCATGACCCCTCTTATAAAAGGGAACCCTCCCTTCTCATTATCTCACACCTTCAAAGCCTTTTGGTTCAACCAAACCCTGCCCAAATACTCCCTCAACTTTCCTCACTACAACCTAGAGACCTTATTGTGATCCGAAAGCCAACCTAAGAAGGACTTTTGATGAAATCAAAAGGAAGAACCCGAAGAAGTGGTAATGTTTTCACCCCCTCCTTTTCAAATTCATTTCTTCTTCGACTTCTTATTTCTTTATTATTCCCATTATAAAATAATTAATCCATTATCTCCTATATAATGTAATATTATTATAAATATGGTACAACCATATTCACTATTCTATCCATCCTTTGAATGACATGTCACAATACGTGTGTACGTACGACTTACCGTCTCCACGTCGTGGTGTAATTGTTATTCAATATATTATTATTTGGATGGGTATAATAATGATTTGTAATTCATTTAAATAATAAATATAACATGATAATGATTCTGTATATATGATATACCATCCAATTATATATTATTTTAATATCAAAAAATGATATTGTCGCTCGTGCGTACGTACGGACTACCGTCTCCACAGACACGATGAGATTCATTCTCCATCGTATCCATTCAAGTATAATTATCATTTGATAATTTAAAAATAATGTTTAAGGACTTGATATCATTCTGTATATGAATAAGATACAGCCTATCCATGACAAACAAGTATTACGTAATAAAACTTATAAAAGAAAATGAGTAAGTTAACACCCGAAACAACGATAATACTAAGATATTATTAACAAATCAATGTTAAAAGATCATATATGATATCATATAAATGTATATGATTATTTTATAATTTAATAACAATTATTTCAACATTATACAGGAGGTTAACCTACACCCAACCAAGGAAAAGTACATGGTAAGGGTTTATTTCGCAATCTCTTCATTATCCGAGGTTGTTTATACGTAATAATCTACTGGGACTTCTTTATCATCCACATCCATGTTTCTTAAAAATGTATTTCAAAACATTTTTACTATTTACTAGAATATGGTCTAAAGTAATTTATACCCTTGTTTGAATTTTTATAAGAGGTTTATAAAGGAATCTTTCGGTCATTTTCTAAACAAGGTGCTTTTTAACCTTTTTGACAGAATTAAGGTAAGAATGTTTTTTTTAGCATATACGGCGGGTGCTGCTATTTTCCGCCATTATAAAATCATCGTAGCTTACCTTACAATATTATAAGAATATTTTCAAGGGAAATGTTTTATATTATATGACTCTTAAATGATTTCAAAATAAAAAGAGGAATTTCTCTAAAAAGAGTTTTGACTTCATCTATGTCAACATCCATTGATGGATTTTAAGCTTATTTGAAACTGATTTATTAAGAAAGAAAACTTCCATATTCTATTGAAGGTTTTGTGATATGTTTGACTATGTATATGTTATTTTTATACCCTTCATGGTTTATGGTGAATGTATTGAAATTTTGTATGGTATTTTTAATACGAATGTTTATGTTATGTTTAAACCTTTTCATATGGGAATACATTGGACTTAATATGTGAATAGTGGAGCTCGATATAGCTCCTCGATGCATCGGTAGGTCTCATGAGACAAACTACTGTCTTGGCACAAGTCCTTGACAAAATCTTATTTTTAGTCTTGGCACAAGGCCTTGGCTATGTGGTTATGATAGTCTGGCATTATACATTCCATCATTATGAAAGTGGTTAGTGATATTGCATGTGATTATTCGATTAGTATAATATCCGTGTGAATAAGTAAATGGAATTATTTCATTTTATTTCTTCCATATTATGCTTAAGTTCAAGTTTAAAAGGCTTTTGGTTTTGTTTTATACATTGCCTTAAATGTTTATTCTTATTTTTGAAAGTTTCCGCTGTATTGCTTACCCTAACTGATCATTTGAGCTCATCCCTTTCTATGTTTTATTTTTCCCAGGATTCCAAGAAGTGTAATGAGATTGATATGTAGGGTTATGCCAAGGGAATAATGTTGTTCAAAAAGATTATTTATGTTGTTTTGTACGTCTTAAAGTGAAAATGTAACATTCATGTATGTGATCTATTTTTCCAAGATTGCTAAACTGATCGGTCCTTCGGGACTTGATTCCTTGTAATCATTCCAATGTATTAAAATAATGCACCGACTCTGGGTAACTTGGGTCAGGGTGTTACACAAGAACCCTTCTCTCATTCCCAAAACCACTCGATGTGTGTATATAACTTCACAAATTAATAAATAAATTTTTTAAATTATTTATTAATATAATTATTTATTTATTCAGTAAGATAATTATTTATTTATTTGTTAGTTTTTATGTTCTATTTATTATAATAATTTATTCAATTATTTTATAGTTTGTTCTCTCATCACCCACTTGGGGTTGTTATGAATATTTTTCCAAAGTAGCTTCAATATATTGTCTATTTTAAATGGGGTAATAAAATAGTTTCATCATCACTATAACTATTGATATATATTTTCTTCATAATTCCATTATTAAAAAATTTGTACATTTCAATCGGTTTTTCCAAAAGTATTCAAAAAATGAAAAGTGTTTTTGTATGTTTTTTTAGAGGTAAAATTTTCCATGACTATTTATTGTTAATGTTATTAATAGAGTGCATAATTTATCTTTAATTGTTTTTATAATTTCACAAATATCATATAATTTTTTTAATTCCACATTTCAAACCATCCACACATGATGGTGATGAATAATTAAATACAATGTTCGTGGAGGTTATAGTCGAACCATAACACATGTGACGCATTCATTTTCAAATGAATGAGAGGAAGGACAATAATTATAATTCCAAAAAAAAACAATATAATTTTAATATAATAATTTATGTTAGGTCATTATATTAGGATAGCTATGATATATTTTGTGGTGTTCAAAGAAGAAGAACAATTGAAAGAACTCTGTTAAAAATATTTCCCCTTTCTTTGATATCATCCATTAGGTCGGTCCTTAAGCCTTAATATGTTGCTTTTTGTGAGACCAAAACCTATAGGGTGTGGTAAAGATGGTTAGGTAATGGTTTTGGTAGAGATTAATAGATATTTAGCTCTCTAGGTGTGATGAGAAGTGGGGTGGTAAAGGGGTTTTTTATAGGAGATAAGGGTGACCTTTTTTTGAAATATTAATTAATTAATATAAAAATAGATGAATTATTAAGAAAGTGGATAAAAAATTAAAAACTACAGAGTAACTAATATGGAATGTTTTTTTAATCTCCCATCCACAGATTTATAGATATTGTTTTACGATATTTTGAAACATTATCTCTCATTTTTACCTCATTTTATCCTTTGCAGTGGGGAATAATTTCTATCTTTATAACTTATTTTTATAATGAAAAATGAATTATAACGTATTACCTATTTTGGATTTGATGATTCTACATATTAAATATTTTTTTACTTGACTCAATTTCTAAAAGTGATAATAATTTATTTTATTATAATATATCATGAAATAATTTTTTTAGAAAAAAAATTATATTTTTGTAGAAAGTAAATTTATTCTTATTACATACTAATAATGAAATCAATTAATGAGAGTTAATTTATTATATATATATATATATTAAAAATAAATTTAATTAAATTTATAATTCAAAAGTGGTCCTTTTAGATTTTATGATTAAAATACATAATAGATAGAAAAATATAATTCTTAAAGAATTAATTATTTTAATCATCAATTACTTTTATTCATACTTTTTAAATTTAGTTAATTGTTTTTAATTACTTAATAAATATATTGATGTCAACTTCAAAATTTATTTTAAAATAAATTTTTATATAATTTATAAATAATGAGAACATATAATACTCTAATGATTAAATGTTTATTTCATCCTACCTTATATTTAAAAAACAACACAAGAGATCTGATAAAGTTATATAGGTAAGATAAAAAATATTGTCCATCGAGGTTGGTGATTCATCTAGCATAAATCTCATAGTGATTTCCATGTTATTGAACATCTATCATATATGATTTTTCTCAAGCAACATTTGTTTAAGTCCATCTTTGGCTTGGTATAGGTAAAATATTATTGATGATACCTCTATTACATGACTAGTAAAATGATTATAGTAATAAAGACTCTTACTTCTTGATTCCATTACATACCCTATCTAAAATGATTTCAATATCGGGTTACTTCTATTTATATTCATACATTTTGTAGTTGTATTATAACAGTGATTTATTATATATATATTTTAAATATTTCTTTCTTCATTTATGGTTGTTGTTTCGTGTGATACAATATACACAATTAAGTATTTATTTAAATGATAACACTTATTCAAATATTGGAGTATTACATTCTATCCACTATAGTAAATTTATACCTTTTAATTTTAATTTTTCTCACCGATGAATATAAGAGATTTTTTTCTTAATATAGTCATGAATTAGGATATAACATTATATTCAAATCCATTATAAATTTTTATAATGATATTATGAATCATAAAATGTATATCCCGATAGTGTGTTAAGATAGTTATGTAGTTATACCATATTTTCATGTGTCAATAAAATATTAATAAATAACCAACCAAACTTTTTAGTTTTATTCCCCCTAGGCACATCTGATCTAAATTCTACATCCACTATTTATATAAATATTGGGATTTCATTGCATGGAAATTAGAAATTCTGTACTTAACCAATTTTTTTGATGTTTTCTTATTTATATATATATATCCCTAATTATTTCACAAATGTATCCTAATCCTAATTCAAAATAATAATAAAATCATGATATTTATTATTATATCATACAACCAAAAGTTATGGAAACCAATGCTCCTTGAATTCAACATAACTATTATCGCCAAACAAAATTAATCAAATACTAATAAATATATCTCATAATCATATATACACCCAAAATATATAAATATTTTCCACAAATAACCTAAATTACCATAAAGAACCAATAAAATTATCCAAAATATCATTAATCACTTCAAAATCCAATATCATAATACCTAAAATGGGGTATTTATGAATTTTATATTTTCATCAGCCTTAAAATTATTCACCCATGATGGTGTCCAAATATTTTAAATTATCTTGACCTGATAATATACAAACCTATAATGTTATATAATCCATTATTTGATACCAACTTTTATTCCCATGACCCGCACTCCAAGATCATATATTAGGAACATATTCTCCACATACATGTTTTGATACCGATTGAGGAAACCCAAATATAAATTTCCCCATTAAAAATATCAAAAATAAATATTAAGTCACTTACACACCCAAAAAAGTTTAAAGTGTTATAAAAAACATTAACTCACTAAACCAATATCATTACCATTATTTAATAAATTCCACACTAAACCATCGATTCCTTATTTTAAAATAGGTATTCATCATATCCAATAAAATTATACAGACATGACACATGTCTAGGTATTTCATACTTAAAACTTTTATTCGTAACCTAGGGAAACATAAAAACTGATAACGGGGAGATCAAATTATTTGTAATAGGTTGTGTACAAAAGAATCTTTTATGGAATAGGGTATGAATAATATGGTTGGAATAAATAATGATTAGGTAATGAAATATAAGTGGTAACATGAGAATTTAATATAACCATGAACAACCTAATAATGTAAATAACAACATGGATAACAATAACTGCTTTTATAATGATTGAATGCATAATGTTGTACATAATTGGTATATCATCAAAATCTTGTTCAAAGACACCATAAATAAATATGTAAGTTTTACACAAATAGAAAATCTAGTTTGTCTCATGACATCTACCAATTCATCTAGGGGTTATATAAAATTTCCCCATGAATAACTACTTAATTACAATGTATTCATCATATAATGGAATGAATAAACATTAAAATACATATGTTCCAAGAAATCGTAATCATTAAAAAATTGTACTGAAATAACAAGTATACCAAATTCCAATATTTCCCGATTAAATAATTGGAACAAATTTCTTGGTAAGAACCCTTAAAACAATCACCATATATTCTAAGGGGTATATTGTTAATTCAACATTAGAACACAATATAGGGATTGTGGGAATGGTATAGAATATATCAATGGGATTAAAAATATAAATATAAAGAGGAAAAGTAAAGGCTATAGAGAGTTGGAGAGTGATAGAGAACATAAAACTTATGAAAATGGTGTGGAATTAACTATAAATTCAAGAGATAATATAATTGTAAATTCACGAAATATTACTAAAAAGGTGATTGATCATTTACAGTTTATATATAAATAACTTGCACCAAGATTTTGTAACATGGTTGTGAAAAAAATTAAAAATCACTTAAAAATCAATATCATGGGGTGAAAAGAGGTCATTGAAAACCATAAATTAAAAATAATTAAAAATAGTAAAACATTGAAAATAATTTAACATTAAAATTTGAAATGTAGAGTGTAGGATAAAAATAAACATAAGAAGAACAGAATCCATTTATTTTTTATTTTAAAACATTAAAATTTGTTTCTTAAATGGGATATTTAAAGAATGATGGGAACAATGTTTTATTAGAAAACCCATGGAAATATAAATTCAGATATTTTTTAAGAAAAAAAATGTATATGTTTTTTAAAATTAACTCATTTTGTAAATTTTAAAAATGATATTCTTTTCACTATTTCTTAAACAAAGTTAAAAAGTCCAATACAAAAAATTATAAAAAAAAATTATTTAAAAACGTTTTTAAATAAATAAAATGATAATATAAAATTAACTTAATAAATATTTGAAGTATTTATAATAATATTGTAAAAAAATATAAATAATATGAATATGGAGGAAAAATATTCTATACTATAAAGAATACATGAGGTTGACTTCATATACAAGCAACCATTTGGTTGAAATTTGAACTAAAAAGAGGTCAAATATAAAAATAATAATTAAAAAAATAAAATAAATATGAGATAAAATAAAATATAATCATATATTTAAATAAACCAAAAATATAAGGATGAAGATTATGAATAATTATTACAGACTAAAGAAAGTAAATTAAGTTAACAATAACTCTTTCAACCTTTGTAATTTATGAATTAGTGGATATGGAAAAGGTAGAGCTTAAGTGACTCTTACAATCCCAATAATAATAATAATTTAGCTTCGATATATTAATTTGATTATTTTGTATTTAAACCATATTAATTTAAATTTGTAAATAATGAGAACAGGTCTCAAAGAATTTAAATTGAGACCAATAACCCTTACCTAAAGTAATAACTCTCACGGTGAATGCATATAACAACATGTATAACTAAATTAAGTTTATTAAATACTTTATGAATAACTGATTTATTTTATATTTTATTTCTTAAAGTCCGTTTATAATCATATGAAATTCATTTAGTGTATAATCGTTTATCTCATCAGTGACTTAGTGTTGTTTGGTCAATTTCTCTAAAATTTCTTCGGTATATTGGCGATTATAAAATTGGTTATAAAATAGTTCCATTATATATTTAATATTTTAGAAATATTTTCATTATCATTATATTATCACAAAATATATATGAATAAATATATTTTTTAAAATATATTCAAAATAAGAAAATTTTCTTTGTATTCTCATTTTAGGCTGTAATATTTATAATGAATATTTATTATTGTTGTTTTTAAGAGAGTGAATGATTTACATTTAATGAATCTTAATATTATCAAAAATATAATATTTATTTATTAAATATAATTTTATATTTTATAAGTAGGTGATGAAAAATGAAATATGTCATAAATGCAGGTCTTATTCAGAACATAACACAAGAAATATTTTTATTTTCTAATTAATGGGATGATGGTAGATAATGGTTATTCCATCAACATAAAAAAATTTCTAAATACTAATGATTATTATGTAATTATAATATGATTGGAATAATATATCAGTATGTGGAGGAAGAAGAATGAAACTTTAAAAACAATGTTAAAATAATTACCTCTTCTATTGATACCCTCCGTTAAACTAATACTTAATCCAGATTATATTAGTCTTTTGATGAGACCATAAATTTCAGTATATGATATGTAAGGTTGGAAACTAGGGTTTTTAGTGTTTTTTTGAGATAGTATGCTTTAGTTATGAATAGAAATTAGGTGGTGAAGGGTTTCTTTTATAGCTGAGTGGTATGGAATATTATTAAGTAAGAATTCATTAATTTTAAAAAGATGAATTATTCATGTAAAGTGGGTCAAAAATTAATAATTAGAGTTTAAAAGTTATGTTTTGTTTGATAAATAATTCATAAAAACAATTATATATGTATTTTTATTGAAATGTTGAGACTTTACCACTTATTTTTCCTTACTTTATCTTTTATTTCATTGACTAATTTTTACCGTGGTAAATTATTTTTTTGGGAAAAATATGAAATTGTATATATTAAATAATATTGTAATTATGAGTCCAAATATGAAATCGATTTTACTTGATTCAATTTTGAGAAGTGATAATAATAAATTTCAATATAATAAAAAATAATATAGAAAACATTTTTTAGAAAAATACATTTTTAAAGAATAAATTGAATTTAATATTATTCTTTTGAATATAAACACATTAATTAATTTTTTTTATTTTTATATATTATCAATACATTTCATTAAATTAATTATTTAAAAGTTATTAATTAACATTATAAATATAAAAATACACTACATATATATAAATAAAATTCATTAAACAATTATACTTTTAAACATCAATTGAATTTTTTTTTATAATTCTTAAAATTGATTACTCGTTTTCTGGGAATTGGTCGACATATTTTATTTAATATAAAATTTTAAATTTATTTTAAAATTTAATTTTATAAGAATTCCAACAAAATGAGAATATATAATTCAGTAATTATTATATTTTTATATCATCCTAACATTTACTCACAAAACCCATCAATACCTCTATATAAGATCTTAGGGTAAGATAAGAAATGGTGGCAATCATGGGTGGTTATTCCACTAAAATTGATCATGAGGTGAATTCCAAAATCTTAAACTTCTCTTGTAGATGATTTTTCTCAACCTGTAATTTTTGAAGCTTATCTTGGGCTTGGTTTGGGGAATATCCGAGTGATGATAAATAATTTTAAAGCTCAGATAAATGATTCTTTTATAGAATACTCCCACTACATGGTAACATTTGTTTTATTATTTACATAGATTTCATAATTTTTTTACTTATATTTATGAAAATCATTGTAATTATTATGTTATAATAATCATATTCAATAATTAAATTTCATTAAATATTTTGATTTTTATTTTAAATAATTGTTTTATGTGATAGAATATATTAAATATAGTATTTATTTAATGGATATTATTGGTGTGTTATATTATTTCCCACAGATGTTATCTATTATATAGATATCGTATAGATTAAAGATGATTTTAGTACACATGGTATTGATGAGGCTTAGTTGTTTTGATGTTTGGGGTAGTGACATGAAATATATTCAGTGCTTGTATTTTTATAATACACATCTTAAGCTCTTTCGGTTAGATTTTTTTCCTTCATGGATATTGTTGTGATTTTATTTTTCCAATGTAATTCTGGGTTATTGTTCTTTGTGTAATGTTGGGTCTTAGTAGTTGTCATGTATATATATTATAAATTGCAATTATTCTTAGTTTTCTCTTATTATTTATTATTTTTTATGTGGAGGTGTGTGTTGTTTATAGGTGGATTATGATACAGCCTCCCATTGTGATAAATATGCATACATAGTGGAATTCACCTGCTCTAAGCCTATTAAAGGTAGGATTTAGGTGTCACTATTAATGTCTCGCTGCCTAAGAGGGGTTTTAGTGGGTAAGGTTAAGTCAGAGTGTTATCACTGGTCTATGAATTAATAAATAAATTATTATAGGTAACAGTAATTCAACATAATTAATCCATAATCAAATACCTCTGGATAGGGTTATAATATAACGAACATGCTAAGAAAATATTTTTATCGTTATTATAATTTTATTATAGACCCATTGTACTCACAATTTAACTTCATCTTATACTGGGGTTAAAAACCAATCCATGGAATCAATTATCCCATTAGAAAAATTTTATGAGGTCTTAAACCAGGTTAGATTAATTATTTTACCCCTTAGAAGGCCACAATATTATCAAAATCAAAAATAAGTTAATGTATCATTAAAAAAATTAGCGTCACTATATCCTCCCCAGCATTAAATTTTTTCATCCTTATAAATGAAAAGAACTAGGACTCTTAAAGGACGTACAAAAAATGTCCTCAATAGAAAATCCTTATCATGTGTAATTATATATCCTTGGAGTTATGAGCACTAAAATAACTGATTACACAACCATCTAGGAATGTAAGACCTATTGTATAAAATAATATACTGGCTATTGGTTATCTGAATATAATAATTTAAAAAAAAAATTAATGTATGATAAGGTGAGTCTTGGAAAACCTCTACGTAAAAAACCTTCCCTCGTCCTATTATTATCCATCAACATGGGATAAAGATAGTCCATGATGAATTGACATCTTTCATGAAATTACTAATTTCTATGGTTACAATTGGTTATAGGAAAACACTCCTCAATTACAGAGAGTGACATAATCCTCCATTCCCTTGTTAGATTTTCTAATATCTCATACTCGAAGAGAACATGAAAACAATGTCACTAAATCATGGCCCAAGAGAAACTTTTTATGTATTTCAAATATTAATATAAATACTCATATGAATCCTCTTTCTAGATATTAATCTCTAATAGGTCCCTCATCAACTTTTGAGGAAATCAGGCGGTATTATCCTTTCTCTTTCATGTAATTTACCAATGAGAATATCTATAAATAACCCAAAATTTCTCAAACTATATAGCTTCGAAAAGATTCCCATAATGTAATAAATACCACTATAATTCAAAGTATATGGTCCTACATATTTATATAACCCAACTTTTTCTCTCTATATCCCAAGATAAGAGCTTCTTAAAAGACCAAAATCCAAAAAAACTTGAGGTAACCTCATTCTCCAACATATATAAAAATTTAGCAAGTGATGGACAATTCATCAAAAGAATCACTAAACCTATAACAAAGATGATATCGTTTTGAAAGTGTAGTCTCCGCCAAGGATTTATGTGATGATATTTAATAAATAAAAAATAAAATACCATTATCTAATGGGATGTTAGATATTTTCTCCCCAAATTCCATGAAAACCTTCAAAATTATTACCTAATAACATTCGATCATACAAGAATTTTAAGTCACCATCAACAATGTGGTCCCCTCTCATAAAAGGTAAGATTGTGGGGCCCCCACCATCATCTGAAGGTGATAATTTTCTCCCTCAGAAATAAGATTCAACCATTCTATAGTTATCTACAAATTTATCCACCTTCACCATACAAACATAGAGTACTCTTCATGATATTCCAACCAACATAACACTACATTTACCACCTAGGTTTTTGCAACCATAATGATTTAAATTTTAGGAAGACAAATACTTATCCAAGAATCATTATCCTTAATTTGTGAGTTTAGTTTACTATTGGCACATTCATGGAATGTATTGGGAATTACCTCAAACACCTAAGATGCTTCTCTATAGACTGATACTAGTGAAGATTCAGTTCATGGAATCCTTAAATATCATAATGTTTATCATCAAACACTCATGGTAATCCTTCATATATGTCTTAATATATAAAAGGTATCCCCAAAACCCTGGAGATAACCATGATTAGTTTTCATCTCTATTTCATATAATCTTTATATGATAACATCCAAGAATAATAAAAAATTCCTCAAAATACTTTTCTCTAAACATTTCCCACTCGAGTATTCAATTATACCACATTATGAAGTAGATATAATATTCTATTTATATGAAACAAATCATCTAACATAATAACCCAAGATAACACCTAACTGAGAAAACAAAATCCACAACCACTCAAGGAAACCTCCTCCTCCAATGCAGAACAAAAGTTTCCATGTAATGGGATGTTTCAAAAAGGATCATTGATCATACCATAATGAGGATAAAATTTAGAATGGTTGGAATACACCCATGATATCCATCAGGATATTTAATACATGCACTAATAAAATACCCATATCCACAATGATGTCGGTGAAATAATCCTCATAATCTAGAAAATCCGTCAATTTCATCACTTGAGAATATCTCATAACAATGTAATACTATGTTGTTATTACATTTATGGGACCATCTCTCACATGCGAAGAGTGTAGGGCAACCATCATTGATAAATGGAAAAAATCTCCTCTCTTCGAAACATTATTTTACCATTTGAGATCTAGTTTCACAAGTTCTACATCCACAAGAGTCTAATGAAATATAAATTTAACATGGAACTTTATCATTCTACATGATAATATTTGACATCATCTTTGAAATAAAATAAAACTAAAATATTATCTTCATATGGAGATTCAATCATGAGATACCCTTTAAAAAGAACCTATAAATTCTCCAATATTCTTAAAATTTTAATTTCTCTTTCATACACATAGAGTATAAAATTTGTGATGGGAAGTTGGATAAAACTTCTTGAGGGTGGTCTATGCTAACCACATTTGAGGGAATTCTACTAACCATTGGCCATTAATCTAGCCTCATACACAACTACACAATACCATGAAGTACTAACACTAGAACACTAATCATATCAAGATAGGTATTTTTATACATCATCTCCACCATAAATGCATCTCTTGTATGACATATATGTATCCACTAAAGGGTAAATCCACTTCATAAAAAACACAAGAAAATCATATTCTCACTAAAAATATTGGAAATTAATTATTATCAAGAAACTAGACAAATGTAGTGTTAATGGGAAAAAATTGATCTATTTTCCAATAATGATTCCCAGTACACCACTAGATATTATACTAAGAAGCTTCCTAGTAGGAAACAAGGACTATAATAGTGAGGTATTAGACCTGAACACTATTCCCCATAGGAATGATCAAAAATACTACCCAAACTACCTTAAAGTGAAATTAAAACATAATCCCATATTTTTCATATATCTTTGTCAATAAAATTTTACATTCAGTCAACGATCACCCAAGGGACTTCAACGTGGGTGTTTTGTGTGAACACACAACTACAAATTGATAAATCATCCCCTGGATTCTCTAAATAAACCACTATTATACAGAAATTACATGATGAATCAGGTATATAGAATATCCTAAGATATCAGTGGAAATCATTGCAGAACCAGACATGGTTGTGCCACCGAGAATAGGTTTAGGCACCCTTAAATATCTCTATATCAAATAAGTGATCAAACTACTTTCATGGTATAAAATTTTTATTGTGAGTTTTAGAAAATTACATACACAAACATATTACTGTTCCTCTAATAATTATCAATTAAAGAATCATCATATGGTTAGAAAAAATCTAACACAAATGGGAATATGAGTCTCATACTCCAACCAATTCAATATTGATCATGGATTTGGAATGCCTTAGTTAACCATGAGGAATAATATCATCTTTCCAAAGTCAGTGTACCTTTTCTATATTTTGACTCCAAAAATATGTGGGAACAATAATTAACTCTATAATATAGATCCATTCAAATGATAAAAGAAGATGAACTTCCTTTGATCATATTCTAGAATGTCTTTATGCCATGTCTCATAAATAATTCCTTATCACCCCTCTAGAATTGTAATGGGTAACACATATCTCATTTGATAAAAAATAAAACGCCAGGGAGGAAAACAATAATTAGGAGTAACAATTGATAGAATAGAGAGAACCCACACATTTTTATATACAAAAACGTAAATCAATGATCATGTATAGAACATAAAAGATGATAGTAACCCATGAATCCTCAGATAGAACACAACTAATGAGTACAACAATAACAAATTGGGTGTCACACACAACCAATAATAGAACAAATTAAATGATAGTGAGGTATTGGAACATTGAATTAAATCATCATTTCTCATTAGATTATCAATTATAAGATTAATCATAGTTACTGGTATATCACGAAACTACCTTAGAATCATGGATACCAATCTATGAGATGAAATTTAGTCATTAACGAGAGAAAACATAGACATCATAGCATATATTGGGTGTCGACTAAAAATAATACATGTAAATAAATGACCCATTCATATATGATTAATGTCCCATTATTGTTTCCCACAACATTTGTCTCTGTGTAGAAATTCATCAAGCAGTTTATCATAGTATTGGTAAATAGATACATAAGCCTTCACACTATCACTGTTCTGCCTTTTCTAAAAACAAACTCGAGATGTATTAGCACCAGTTCCCTAAATTCAAATTCATCTTCATATGAAACATATATCCATTATCTATCCCTAGGAGAAATTTTCAATGATACAACTCAAAAATGACCTAAACTACTATGGCCATACCTAAGCCTACAATAATCAGAGTTTTCACCCCAATCCCATCTATCATAGGATAGGGGTTAGTGACTCCCATGGAGTATGATTATATCATAGTATAAGATGAATTATACTAAATTAAAATACAAAAAAAGACATATCTCCAATTTATAATACATCCAAAAATAATCTGAGAATATATATAAATTACTAAACTTTATACAACACATGTACGAGACAAGAACTAAGAATCATAAACATAACCAACACATAATCTATAATAAAACGAGGAATGATATGTGCCTAACATCCAAAGAAGAAAACTAATGTCACAAACTCAGATGAAGAACACATATCAAGATGGATATAAAAACAAACTTCAGTTGTTATTATTAACTCATGTCTCCACCAAGTTATTTAGCATCACACACACTAAGGTTAACACTAGGATTAATCTCCAAATAATCCGTACCAACTCCATATCCATCGAGAAAATTAGAATCATATTCATCACCCTCATAAAAAAACACATGTGGACACAAATATCATTGATGTGTGAGTGTAAAAATACATAGGTATACACCCCAAAACCCAAAAATAGAAAGATGAAAAAATATGTTAGCTCAAATACCATGATACTAAAGAGTAATTTCAGAATGAGAATATAAATAACCCAACATATAATTTTAATAAAATTAATTTGGGAAACCGAGAGGTTACAATCACGTTATATGAAATCCATCAAGGTTCATATTGATCATCTCACAAGCATGTAGAAACTCACAGGGTATCAAAATTCTATCATAGTCATAATTAAATAGAATAATAATTATTATTATTTTTGGAGGAATCCAATGGGTTCTTCAATATTAACTTATTTCAAAGATCTTATCTTCACATCCTTAATTTATGATAACCACTATAATACATATAGAAGGACCCTCCCATTTCTAATGTATGTGTGTCAGTCAAGGGTGTACGATGTCCTATCACCCCCAAACACAAATATCATCACTGTTTTAGAAAATATTAGGGGAAAAAATCATATATATTTTTCATAGGATAACATACCCATATTAATATAACAAACCATGCTACAAATCACACTTCACCTCAAAGATAACCATTGTGTGGGGAGACATGCACCTTTTCAAGTAAAAATTTTCAGTCGAGGGGTATAACTAACAGTAATGGAAGAACTATACCAATTGTGACACAAAACAGGTAAGGAAATAATTTGGAATAAATGATATAGACTCCACATAAATAATATTTCACAATAAGTTCACAACATATAGGATGTAATATATAAAACAAGATGAAGATAAACTAAATCCATTAACAATAATGGGGTCTTTCACATCACTTAAGAACACACGTTATATAAGTGAGTGTATATCTGACCCTAAGAGTTCTCTGGACTTCACACCCAATTATCATTTTCAGTCCCACATAAAATATTTCTTAAATATTCTTATATCAAATGTCAAATGTTCTTGAAAGGACAAAAATTCCACCATATTGTAATCAATGTTAAAAAGATACAAAAGACATGATATTTATTTATTAAAAATGTAAATAAAATAAAAAATAATCATTTCATTGTAATAAAGTTGAATGTTGTTACATGACTAGACCTAAGGGTACTTATATGATTCAAAATTATGTATTATATAAATGCCTTGAATCATCCTTTTAAATTATAATATCATGATTTTAAAGATGTATTCTCAATCTGACATCACTGTAAGAAGGTATGGTCGATACAATAATCTAAAATAATAATATTAAAATTAATTTGAAATAATTCATGTAACAACACTCTCTGACAACACTAACTATCTCCTTCAATCTCAAATCATACAACACCCCCTCCATATATCTCCATCCACGAAACCCATCCTTCTCATACCCACACTCCACATTTCATGATAACCCAAGGACCACTACTGATATACTGTAACCTGGAACTTCCCCTATCTAGACACTACTTTCTTGGGACTCCTTTCATTCAAAAAATACCCTTTCTCACACTGATCATATTACACTAACCAAATTTGTTCATTTCAAAAACCACCTCATGTAGACCCTACGAATATTGTCCACTTCTTATAGCATAGTCTGTCACACCCAATGTATGGAAATTATTTATAAGAACACCTATGATCACTCCATCCCTCACTACCACCAACCATTTCTAAGCCCATTGGTTATTATTATATATTATAGGGTGTGTGGGACATGAGATAGTTGGGATAAAGATAATAGAGACAAAGAGAGAGATAGAGGAACAAACAGGTACAAAAGTAATAGAGGATAAACATATATTTTATTATTCATCGATCCGCTACCAAATTTATCATAATCCTGAATAATTAATTGATGAAAAATAATCCTACCCAATAATTTCTATTGAATAATAATTTTTCGTCTCATAGTGGGTATATGATAAATTGTAACACAGAGTGACCAATGTGACACCCCAAATTCACACAACCATATTTGATGAGAAATAAATTCCCTTTATATTCATGTTTAATACCAACTGAATTGACCCAACATAAACATACATAATTAAAATATCACCTACAGATATCAAGAATCTTACATACAAAATATCTTTTTGGTTTATATTTTTTATAGAATTATGAAAACCTTTAACTATCCAAACATATATATTTATCATACAATGAATATTTATACAACTAAAATTTGAATACATTATATTAAAATAAAACTTAAATACAATCCAAAAAAAATGTCACACTTGATACCCATCTAGACATATGATATGTAATGCTTAACTTTATAGCTTAAGAAAAGTTCAACATAACAAAGGATGATCTAAAAGCTTAGAAAGGTAAAATATAATGGGAAAAAAGTTAAGGTGATAAGTGAGCATAAGATAAACATATGGGTATGAAAAAAATATTGAATTTATATGAACTCATTAAAATGATATCATATAAAATAAAACATGGATCACAATTTATGAATCATAATAAAATTATTTTATTATAAATGAGTTGATATCATATAATCATTATATCATAAGATTATGGAATATACATAACAGCTACACAGTAAAATCAGAAACATAAGATGGGATTGGAACTAGTTTTAGTTTCACACATGTCCATTGTATACCAAAAATTATTTCATAAAACATGAAAAAAACTAGAAAATAGTCTACATATCATTCATATAATCATATTAAATATTTAATAGGAAGGATATATAATTCTAGTCCTACAATTTTTCAGAATTTATCATGCATAGGTGTTCTACCTTAATAGAAAACAATGATAAATAAAAACAATTTGCATCATTATTAACTTGTGAGAGCAACAATAATATAATAATGTAGCTATGAATGTAAATACACTTCGATAAAGGTAATGATGAATTAGGATATTCAACCCTTTTAGAATAAATGGTATAAAATCAAGCTAATGACATTCCAAATGAAATGAATGTATGACTATCTAGGTGAAAAGAATTTATACTTTAGCCACAATAGTAACCCAATGCTTGCAATTATTTTACTATGTTGGTAAAATATACTTTAGATCACATCTGAATGGATCTAATAGTGTGGTTGTCTATGGAGAAAATATAATTAGATGATTCTCATAGTACATTTGAAAAATGAAATAAACTTAATATCCAAGAAAATAAATTATCATTTTTTAACTATATCCCCAAAATAATTCATAAATACCTTCTTAGTAACAAGGCGAAAGGAAAACATAATAGAAGGTGAGATCAAATTCTCTGTAAAGTAGTACATTCAAATCAGTCTACCATATGATAAATAAATCATGAAGAATATGGAAGATAAAAAAATAATCATTTATTTCATTTTAGTAATATCATAAAAATATTAAAAATCAATGGATGTCATAAAAACATAAATAATAACATGGATAATAATTTATTGTATAATTATGGAATTTATAATTTTAGGAAACATAATATTATCATAAAGGCCTTGTCATAACAAATGATATAAAAATTTGTAAGGTGTAGAACAAATCACCAACATAGTTTGTATCATGAGACCCATAAATTCCTCTAAGGGCTATAACAAGCCCCCATAACCACATACTAAATCCAATGCATTCATTATATGAAATAAATAAATAATAATTCAATATATAATCAATATAAAAATTTATATTTAAAATCTAAATATGATGTGCTAATATTTCCCAAGTCTAGAAATAAAAACACATGATCCTAAGCCATACAGATAAATAATGTGGATGGTATCATTAGAAAATATCCCTTATAAATTAAAATATTTATCAAATTATATTTAAATAGATGAAAATACTTTTAAAATATCATTAGAAAATTTCTTGAATAAAATATTTTTTTTTCATTTTGAGATTGCCAATTTAAAACATAAAATTTTCCTAAATATTAAATATTTATTATTTAAAATAACCATAGATATATTTAAAGTAATATTTTAAATAAATAATATTAATTACAATGTAAAAATCATTTCATTTGGTAAATGTTAAATTAATAATTCTATTCACACTTATGGTAAAAACTACCTTATTCTGAAAATATCACTAAGATTCCTTGTAATCATTTTTCTATAAATTAAAAAATGGATAAAAATAAATTTAATAAATCATTTGAAAATGTAATATCATTCATGCTAACATTTTAATGAAAATATTTACATTAATGAAATGTATTCTAGACAGAATAGAAAAAAATCTAGTTTTCCTTAAATATATTCTATCTAAATTTTGAGTACTTAGAGGGAGAAAATTGAATGGAAAAAAAATAAAATTTCCAAAAATAAATATAGGAAAAGAAGTTAAATTTTTTTTGAGAGATATTTTATATAATTTCATATGATAAATTTATTCCCAAATAGACTCAATAAAAAGTGAAATTGTAACATAAAACCCATACCTCATGTTTGACTTTCCTTGTAAGAGATTTTAACGACATGTATGATAAATTTAAATTAATTATAAATATATTTCAAAAAAATATTAATACTTAAAAAACTATATATTATCCACTCATGACATCTTATCACTTATTTGTGCATAACTCTTTATTAAAATCACTCTTACGTGTGATAACTATTTCATTTTTCATGCATGTTTCAGCTCGATAGTTCTGGTCCTTTGAATATGATCATGGTTCTACTATCTACATAATATTAATCATATAATTTATTTATTAATGTTACAAATTATCATTTCTATTAAATCTTACTTAATCTTTCAGGTCATAAACATGATAACATCACAAATGAAGGCAGTAAAACTGAAATAAACAAGAGCATGTTATAATGACCGAATGGGTATGATCATTCCAAGGTAGAATATTTATATAAAATTTATTGAATATTTTTCATTTAATAGCTATTATTTATTTTTATTATATAAAATTTTATTATAATTTATAAAAAGAGGATATTAAAAATGAATTTTATCTCTCATGGAGAAAGTAGTTTGTATGTAAGAGGGATATTTTTATGTCCCATTTGATGGGATAAAGGTCAAAAATTATTATAACATAATAATAATAAAATATCATTATATTTTATTATAATTATTTATTTATATTAATATAGACAAAAAAAATTTATTGTAAGTAGAAAAAGAAATAAACATTGAAAGAGTCGGTAAAGACAATAACCTCTTCTTTGAGAGACCTAATTTGTATGACAATTTAAGAGTTCATTACAAGGTATTAAGATAATAAAATTAGCTAAATAAAAATCAGAAGTAAAATATGAAGAATTTTGGGAAGGCCCTAGGTTAGATAGAGTTTTTAAAAAATTTCAATATGGGGGGAGAAGATGTTCCCCTTTATATGTGAGGTGAGGGATACCCATGTAATTACTTAAAATATTTAAATAAAAAAATTATTTTTCCATTGCATATGGAACTAAATGGTCAAGAATTAATAAGTAATATAATATAAGGTCTATATATTATTTTTTTAATAAAATTTTAGTTTTCATTTATACCCTTATCTCATTGTTTGACCCTTACTCAACCTATTTTAACCCTAAATGAGGTAACAATTTTTTATTGCTTATACTATTCATTATAACCAAACATTAAGGTTAACGTATTAAATTATATTAATTACATTGATTACAATTATTGAATTAATTTAAAAGATTAAACATATACAAGTGGTTGAAATTAATTTTAATATAAGTGTGAAAATTGCAATGAAACCCATTTTTATTAGAAAAAAAGCTTGTTTTAATTATAAAAATTATTTTCAACCATATATTTCATAATTATATATAGAATTAATAGAATTATGTTAATTCATAGATGGATTAATTTTATTTCAAATCAAATAAAAAACATATATAACATTGTATAAAACTAATTTGGAGAGAAGATCTAAAAATATTTTTTATTTGAACAAAATAATTACACAGATTTCCAAAATGTTAATAACATATTTATATATTGAAAATTATAATATTACTAGAATTATATAAATTTTTTAATATATATTTGGTATTGAAAATTGGTTTCATCTTTTTTTATGTAATTATTATATCATTATAATTTTATAAAAGTTAGTGTTTTAATAAAATCGATATTTTTCATTATTCATCAATAAATCAACTATTTATGAAAAATATGAAAAATTAACCCTAAAGAATATTTTATATAATGTATTTAATAATGTAATTTATTTCATTAAACTAAATTTATTAAATTATAGAATCTATGTTAAAAGAAAAATCATGAATTTATTTATATGCATAATTTTATATTTTCTCTATATATGAAATCTTACTATAATTAATGATCAGGAGTTACATTCTTACATCTTTTGACAAAAAATTCTAAAAAATTCTATAATGCTGCCTAGTGAACATATGTTTGTAGTTCTCTATCTTAACATCTTTATTTTTCCATGTTTCCTCTACTATTTTATGATTTCTATAATATAACATCATTAATACAATTGTTCAATTCCAAAACACTTGTTCTCTAGTGACAAGAATACAGATATGCTCTTCAGAATAAGATAAATCTTTTTGTGATTCTATTTACTAAAAGGTGAGAACCTAAATTTTTTACGATGTACCTCCATAATAAATATACCTGAAAAACATAATAATCATTATATAGTCTATTTGGGATTTCCAAAATGAAATTCTCAAATATTATTAATTATAAAATTAAAGAAGACCCAATGTTCCTTGGACAAATTTTCCCTTTATTTCCAAACCATATAACACATTTCCATGGAGACACCTTCAATAAAACATGATATCTCACTTGAAATTAATGATCCTTCCTTATGTTATTAGCATAACTTTATTTTTTACATTGAGTTTATTAATATTTTTCTGAATAGTATTTCATTTCATTTTTCCACCTCTATAAGATCTAGGCCTATAAGATTACACTAACCAAAATTATCCCCAACAAGTTGGTGTATGATACCTATTTCTATAAAAATCCCTCAAATAGTTCCATTTAAATGTTTTAATGAAGGTATTAATTATATATTAATTCCACTAAAGGTAAATAATCCTCCCATATACCACTAAATTGATGTGATCATTGTTTTAATATTTAATATAATATATAAAAATTCCTTTCTCACTGACCATTAGTTTGAGAATGTTAGGTGGTTCCAAAATGTGTCTTGGAGTAATTATCCATCTAAAGACTCATATAAAATTTTCATTTAAACAATGAGTCACAATTTAATAAATAAAAAGATTTTCACAATGACATACCGCAATTTCATTAATATAGATCCATGTGAGGTGGTCAAGAAGTAGATCTTCCCTTATACTGAGGAACTATGCATATTTGGTAAGGATATCAAAAATAACCTATAATGAATCACTATTTCTAAAATTTTTCTTAAATCCAATGAAAAATTTCATAGTATAATAATCACATTTAAACCAAGGAATATGTTGAAGTTTTGGGAATTATTTAAGACATTTTCCACCAGCCTTTAATTGTTGAAAATAATATTGATATGTAGTATGAAATTTCCCATTTCATAATATCCTAAAGAAGTTTCCACTAAATCCTAATGTATTTTGAAACTACCAGGGTGTTTAGATAAATTTTGGATATATGATTCCTATAATAATTACATTTTTAGTTAATGCATGGCTAAAAGATATAGCTTCTTTCCAAATTTCAGAATAACATCTTCAGATATGATGTCTACCAAACTCCCATCATCCATGAATTTTATATTATTTTGAATTTTCATATCATCAATATGTGATCTTATAAAATAAGGTTTATTTGGAAATCATTTGAAATAATTGTGATGTTTCCCCTTATTTAATTATTCCCATATCTAAATTTACTAAATCCATGAATATATTATAATTGAAATTCCTCATTTTATCCAAATATTCTGGATATTCCCTACACAATGTGCCATATACATTTCTTTAATTTAGTGGTAGTGTATTAATAAATCATTATGTTTTAGTGGTTCTAGCCCCAACATTTTCATAATACTGAGTTCATTTTATGATAAGATATATTTGAAACTTTTTCGATTCATATATATTTCACATCATTCACCGTAAAGGTAATGTGTACATATTACCAATGAAAATATTATATCTAATAATAAAAGATCATGGGTTAGATAATTTTTTTAATGTATATTTAATTACCTTGATTCATTATAAACAAATTTATAATTCATTATAAAGAAACATCAAATTACTTTATTTGATGCATCACTGTATATCATAAATCTATCCCTTATATATATTAAAGTCAATATTAGTGCATTGACCAATATATTGTTTAATTATTAAAAAAATCCTTATATTCATATGACTATATAAACATAACCCATTTACAAGTTTGCTTAGTTAAAATAATATCTTATCAAGTGACATATTTAATAAATAATCGATTGTAACATACCAATACATAGAAACTAAGAACATTAATAATATTCATTACTATTTAAAATCTAATCTATCCCTTTATCTTTGAACGATCAGCTGATATTCCATCCATAGTGAATATATAGTCAAAAAAATAAACTTACATGAAGCCAAAATTTACATTTTCTAAATTTTCCTTATAAATCCTTTCCTTACGATTCTAAATAATGATTTAAAAAATGGCTCTTATAATCAACATAGAATTTTTATTATATTCACATATCATTAATAAATACAAAAAATATTTATCGAGATAATACTTGACTACATTTTCTATCGTATCCATAAAAAATATGTTTTTTTCAGTCAATTCAATGTGTATTACTATAAATTTTTAATGTCTATACCCCATATGGAATTCCATATTTTTAATAGCCCCATTCTTTAATTGTAGTTTTTGATAACCAAGATGAAGATAAATCATTCCGAAACACTGAGATCCTTAATGAGGATAAAAAAATTCATCAATTTACAGAAGATGATACCTGTTCATTATAGTAAGGGAATTTGTTTCCCTATAATTTATGAAAACCTAATAGATCCATATTTCTTTTAAAAAAATAATTGGTTATCCTCATGGGGAAACACTAGGATGTATAAATACCATATCGCAAAACTCCTGTATTTGTTTCTTTAGTTCCAATAATTGCATTGTGTTTATCCTATATGGAGTCTTAGATATTGGTTTTTAATCAGAGATAGTATCAGTAGATGGCCCCACTTCAAGCTTAGATGGGTGTCCATGTAGTTATTTATAAAATGTCTTATTATATTCCTACACAATAGGTACATTCTATATTTTAATTATACCATTCCCATTAATAGGTTGTTTTAACTCTTCTTCTTCTACAAGAATTAGATTATTGATATATACTAATGGTAGATGTAGACATGATTCAAATTATATAATATCCCCACAAAAGAAAAAGGATTATATAACTCCATTCCAATTCTAAATATTATTCTCTTGAAAAAAAAGTATAACTTTATAATTTGAAATCCAATACATCATAGGATTATATCAAAATAAAACATAGGAATAATAAATTATAGTGCTAATATTCTATGTTTATGTGTAATAACTAGAACTATAGGACATATCGTTATTATAATTATATTTCAACAAGGATACTTGATTAAAAACTATATTATTAAGGTGCTATTTAAATGTATAATTTAATTGGATATCATGGAAGATATATAATAGTGTGAAGATCCAAAATAAAACAAAACATTAGATTAATTTTAGTCTGTGATAATTATACCAAACACTTCATCTTATGGAACATCAAACTCAACTTTATTGATAAAAATTAAAATATATGATCCAAAATCCCTTTTGAATTAAAATTAAATTAATAATTTCAATATTAATTTAAATAATAACCCACACCATTAGAACTGACGCATTGGACATTGAAAGATTCTTTATTTCCCTTTAAATCCTGATCCTAATGATATTTCTATCTAAACTGGATGTAAGATTTCACTCCCTTCAATCATTTTATATGAAAATTATTTAAGAAATTCTTATATGTTGATAATTAAACCCATACCTCCTTCCATTTCTTCATATTTATTTTTTTATATTGTTCAACCCCGTGATTATTTTCTTATTTCAGCTTGGAAAATAAAATTCATCTTGATGGAAAATTATATTATATCCTCAAATATAGAAATAGTATGAGAGACTAATTACATTAAAAATATAGGCATTCTCACATAATGGAACTTGTTAATATTACTCCTTATAATATAGACATAATTAAAAATATTATTTTATGACCTTGGAAAATTAGATTCATGTTAAGAAACATTTTTTCATTACATTTTTCGTTATATTGTGGAATTTCCTCTCTATAAATTTTTTTTCTCATCAAGAAATTATTTTTCACCTAATATACCCTTGAATGTATTCTTCACTATACTATTTATTTCCTTTAACTCCTTAGTTTTTTTATTAATGAAAACCATTGATAAATGTATCCTTTAAGAATGTAAAATACCAACATAAATTTGTTCCTTTACTACTTCCAAATGTGTGAATTATCTTCTCTTGGGACGTGGTCCATTTATTAGCTACTAATGGATTTTTTGTCCCATTGAATAATGGTGGTTGTTGTTACCTGATGTCATCCAAATTTTTTTGCATAATATTGGGGATTATAATGTTTCTATATACGATAATGGTTTTTGGTCATAACCTAAGTCACTTATCTCAATAAAGTCATAATTTTATTAATCTCTAACACCAGCTTCATTGTCTTTCCCAGGAGGTAAATACCTACATATATTATGTGTATTAATATATATTTTATTCTTTATTCAAGAAAAAATGACTAAAAAATTTAACATAATTAATCATGTCATTACATGATTATTTTTAAATCATAGTTTATAATTATAAATTGGTTGTAACACATAACATTGTTTTAAAATGTATTCATAGATAGTTTTAGAATCAAAATATTATAATATTTGAAAATATTTCTCAATAATAGAACTATTTTCAAATATTTTATAATGGTATATAAAGATCATTTGAATAAACCAAATCACATCCTCTATGAGTTTCTAGCTAGGTGTGCAGACTTAGGCCCATGTATTATGCACCAAGTAAATATTGAGTGGATACCCAACCATCATTTTTAGGGTTTTTACTCTTTAGTGCATCTATTCCATATCCGAGAGAACATTTTTTAATCCATATAGGGATATAATTTCAATGAAACAACACATTATCTTAATTATGAATTCATAATGATATTATCATATATATTGACTTATCCATATTGTATTTCACTAGGTTTTGTTCTCTAATATATGTTTGATAAATCTAGTTTCCAAGGTTTATGCTAACCTTTATCTAATAATAAATATAACACCCCATATCTAGTAAGTCAATGTTTGTGGTTATTTTACTGCATTTTTATAGGATATAAGAAATCACATTACAATCGATCAAATAGTTTAGTAGTCTTAGAAGACTAGATAAATACATGATTCTCACATTACATTTTAAAAAATCAAACATAACCTAAATTTCTAGTCATATATTTATCATTCATTCGATCATATCCCTGATGTAATTCATGAATTAATTATTGGTATCTTGGGGAAAGGAAAATATAATAATAGTTGATCATAAATTCTTCATAATGGAATGTGTACACTATAAATAAATCATGAGTAATATAGAAGAGATAACCAATAATAAATTATTATATATAAATAATATCATAAAATAAGACTAAATGAATTGATTACCTATAAATATAAATAATCACATGGATAGTAAAAAGAAGTTTAATAATTATACAATACATAATTTTAGATATCATAATATTTCTGTCAATGATTCATGGAATGACCTAATACATAAATAGGTAATTAATACACGGAATACTTAAGATTATTTTTTTTGTGAGACCTGTCGATGCATAGAGGGGTGATTATGGGCCCACAAAATAACTTACTATGTTCAATGTATTCATAATATGATTAAAATGAATTAAAATTCAATACATAATAAACATAAAAATTCATATTAAAAAACATTCTTAGAAGTGTTAATATTTTACACAATAAATAAATAGAAAAAATAATATTTTATTCCATCTAGAGAAATAAGATGTTTTGAATAATTATATTATATCCATGTTAAATTGTAAGATTCATAAAATGATATTTAAATTGATGAAAATACATTTAAAAGAAAAGTGAATCCTTTATTGAGTAAAATAACCCTTTCATATTGAAATCACTTATTTAAAATCTATTTTTTTTAATATTAGGAAAATATATTTCTGGTAAAAGAACCATTATAACAACCCTTATCTTTATTACATAATAATATTTTATTTATTACATAAAAGTACACTTAATATGGAAAAATATTAAGAAATCTATTGTCTTTCGGAATTAGGTACATTATATAATAACTTATAACATGGGATACAAACATTAATGAACACTTCTTATACATGATCATAATATTCCAACCAACATAAAACTTCATGGGATAACCTGAGGATAAACATATGAAAGGGGTGAGCTATATATCCCAATAAGGGAATAAACAAGGCATAACATGAAGAAGACAGTACATGTTAGAAAATAAGAATATCACTAAGGAATAAAAAGAGTAGGAATTATAAACATGAATAATGAGACTTGATATATCATTGTAATTATAAAATAGAAAATGTGAAAACATCATTAAACACTGCATCATAAACATAGGTCATGTCTAAACCAAAAATAATTCATAGTAGACAATGTCATATAATTTTACCTGGTACAACCCTTTCCCAATATGATATATCATGATTCTAAACATTTCCCAATGCATTGGAGCACCATCTGGGTGAACCAATCATAATCATTTTATTCTCATGCTTATGTTTTACACATATATCATACAACATAGATTCATTCAATATCATAATTTATTCCACAATAAAGGAATGTAAAATAAAAAAATGTGTGTCCCTAATCAATAATTACATGTTACTGAATGTGATTACCCTTGATAGATATAAATTATAATGATATTCACTACATAATTATTTTTTTATCATAAATCATAGTGAACATTTTGTAGCATAATGATGATATAGAAAATTCATAAAAATGTTTGATGTGATAGAAAGGAATTTTTCATTATTTGGACATAAAATGGGAATTAATAGAGACATGTAAAAGAAAATCCCAATATTAAAATTTTGAAAATAGAAGGCATAAGTTAAATAAATAACATGATTAGAGAAATGAATCCTTATGAAATTTTGGCATGGTAATGGGTTTACATGAATGATCATTATAAGCTTAATCAGAGTGAAAGGAATCCCTCATAATTTATAAATAAAATGGAAATTAAGGGTAATATATAATATCATATCCCATTATAAAAAATGAACCATAAAATACATAATAGAAAAAGAGTTCTTGATAAAAGAGGAGAGTGAAAGTTGAGGTTCCTTTATGAAAATTTATCCATAGTAATGACTTAGGAAATGGTCAAAATGAAAGATGATAAAATATTTTTTCATTAAAATACCATATATAGGAATGTAAAGGTGTATTATTAATGGAATTTAAATATGTCTAATTTAATTAAAAATACTAATTTCAATTTAGGTTCTTAAATGGAAATGAAAAGAGAGAAAGGTGAGGATTCCTTACATGAATGTCTAATTCCAATGGCTTGATAGATGCTTATTTAGAGTTTGGGGGAAAATTTAGAGGACTATAAGGAGTGGAGGAAATACTTTGGATGTTCTCAAATGTGTTTTACTAAATTGAAATTGGAGATTTGGTTGGTTTATATAGGAAAGGAGAGGGAATTATTTATTATTTAGGTTTTGGATTCTATATAATAAAATATCTAATACTACAAACAATCCCTTGGGTTTTACCATGGATTTAGAAAAAATGGTGTGGTTTACTTTATTTTATAAGTAAAAGGGATAAACATATTAAAATATTACCATTGGTGATGTGGAGGTGAGTCAATCTTAAAGAAATGATTTGAAAATCATAAAATATATTTTATGTCTTGGAGGATTCATAACGCCTACAAAAAATAAAACAAATAAACTTAAAGTAAAATTATTTTATTTTAAAAACATATATTACATCATGCATCCCATTAGTATTACTTATTGTATCACTTTTGGATCATTTTTATGTCATAAAACAAAAAGTATATTTATACTGTATTTAATTTTTACCCAAATATTCAACAATCATATAAAATTATGAAAAATTAATCATTGGATAATTTTGAAATATTGATTCCAAAAATAATATTAATTTTATCAAAATAATTTTATAAATATTTTATTATTCAGTTTTAAAATAATAAACGACATTTATTGAAAATGGAATGTTTTTTTATAATAAGATTTTTTTTAACCCTTATCAAAATTACATTTGACATCAAAAAGATTATATTATCATTTTTATTTGATAAATAACAATATTTCATTAAAATATTATTTATTTAAAAAACCTATTAATTTATAAATTAATTAATTTAATTTGAATATTAACTATAAATACAATTTATGCTTCAAATATAATTTTAATAGTAACAATAATATAATGAAAATATATTCAGTATTATATAAAAAAAATATAAAAATTCTTATTACTAGAGTCTTGATACGTGTCTATTTAATATACTAGTATACAACATAAGAGTAAGGTGTGTGATGATAGACCATTCATGGGGCCATTTGGAAAACATGGATAGGGCTCTGATATCAATGATCATGATCTTATCCCATAAATAGTTACACTCATGCATAAGATGTTGGTTCTTGGATTGGGATTGGTCCTGGAAATTTCCCAAAACTACTATCCCCCTCAAAAACTCAAATAGATGGGATTTATACAGTACGATCTTATTATTTGAGGCCATCAATTCCTTTGTCTATGACAATTGGATACGTTAAAAACGTATATTTATACTAATCATGTAATCACTATTAAAAGACTATATTATCCATGGTAAGGATACTTAATGTTCATTTAAATCCCATTGGATAAAATAAAAAAAATAAGTTTATACAATTTCTATAACCATATTATATAAAAATACTTACAATAAAATAAAAAGAGGAATTTAATTTATAATATTTTGGGTTGTTACAATATTACCACATTCAAAAATTTATCCCTCAAAATTTTCATTTCCCACACAAATACAAATGAGGGAAACTCTACTTCATCACTTCCTCTAGTTCCAAAATTACTTCTTCAAACATTTGGTTTCTCCAAAACACTTTTACTAGAGGAATTGTATTATTTATTAAACCTTTATCTCTATGATTTAAGATCTTTAACAGATGCTCCTCATAAGAAAGTTAATTCTCATATGGTACCACTTATGTATTGCATACATGTGAGGTTTCTAGTATGTATTTTCTCAATATGGATACATGGAATACATAATGTACTTGAGATAGGTTTTGTGGTAGTGTTAGTCGATATTCCATGGCTCGGATGTGGTCAAGAATATCAAAGGGTCCAGTGTATCTTGGATAAATATTTCCATTATTACCAAATACCATCACCTCATTCCATGTAAATATATAGAGGAATATCATGTATATGACATGAAACTCTAGGTCTCATCAATCAGTGTTGGTATAGCTCTTTTGTCTTCTCTGAGCAGCCTTTATGTGATGTTGAATGGTCTTAACATTCTCTACAATTTCTGCAACCATTTTGAGCACCTAGAAGTTTTTATCCTGAACTTTATCCCAACATGCTGATGTTCTACACAACATCCCATAAAGGTCTTAATAGGTAGTTGTTTGGATACATGAGTGAAAACTGTTGTTGTAAGAGAACTCAAACAAATGAAGATGTTGTTCTCCTCTGCCTTTGAAGTTCATATAACATGCTCACAACATATCTTCTTGTGTCTGACTAGTCTTCATAGATTGGCCACCGATTTGAGGATGATAGTTTATATAAATATATGATATATTTTTATATAATACTTGAGACTTTTTGAGAAATTGGAAGAGAATCTTGGATTTCAATCAAATACAAATGATAGTGGTACTCCATGAAACCCTACTACTTCCCTGTCGTATATCAGTGCAATTTGATCTAGTGAGAAATCCAATTTAATTATAATGAAGTGTTTATTATTTTTAAGATGATGCACAACAACCCATATAGATTTTTTCCCTTAGATGTCTTTAGAATTACAGTGAAAAATTACATGGTGATGTTCCCCCATTTCCATGTTTTTATGGGTAATGGTTACAACATCCCCTTATAATTATGCCTTTCATCATTCACTTACTGTCCTACCAGAAACATTGATATATATTTAGTGATATTCTTTTTCATGCTGTCCCACAAATAATTTTCATGAAAATCATAATACACCATTGTGATTCGTGTGTTAATGGGGAAAGTTGAACAATTTTCATCATCCAATAGCTCTTTATTTCAATTAGGATTTATGAAACACATTGTCTTGACCAAAATCCCATAATTCTGTCTTTACTAACATTGAACTCTGGGGATTTACTTTTTCATATAGTTTTTACTTTCATATAAATCCCCACATTATCTTTTTTAGAATAATATAAACTTTTTAGAAGATACAACTGAGAAATAATTTGTGAAAGGACTAATGATGTTCCGTCCTTTATGATTACCATGTCCATCATCTTAAATTATAATATGTTTTTATCCTTCTCAATTATCATCAATGATAAAATTACAGGATCCTTTTTACATAGAGAATCTTCCACTTTATTCTCTTAGGTTGTTAATGAATTAACCCGTCATAGTCCTTGATCAGCACTAACTATATTTGATGTCATGTATTAAGATATTTTTGTGTGAATATATATTTGAGACTTTTTTTATCCATATATTTTTCATACTTATCCCTAAAGAGATAATTATACCATATTTTCAAACCAAATATCACAGCAAAAAACTCCAGATCATGTATTGGATAGTTATGTTTATGAAGTTTCAACTGCCTTAAATAATAGGCTATGGCATTTCCATTTTTCATTAACACACATACCAATCCCTTATTTGATGCATCACTATATATTACCAAAATGTTCTCCACTTATGGGTAGTGTGGGAACATAGGCAGTGATCAGCCTCATTTTTAAACTCCATAAAGCTTTTTTCAAATTCATCATTCCAAGAAAACATGAATCACATCTGGGTTAGCTTTGTAAGAAGGACTAATATCCATGATAAATTTCTCACAATTCGATGATAATATTCAACTCACCCATGGAAAATACAGATATCTATCATATATATTGTTCTCCTCCATCCTTCAATTTCTTTTTTCTTTGAAGGATCCGAAGATATTCTATTTCTTGAGAAGATATTCCCCAATATTGAGACTTCCTTTTACCAGAAGTCACATCTGTTGTAGATCTCGTAAATGTTCTCCTTTCATAAGGCCTTTATCACAATGTTCAAATGATCCACATACTCCTACATTCTTTTAGATTATATTAGGATATCATCTCTAAATAATACAAAAAATTTGTCTAGTTAATCTCTAATGACTTTGTTCATCAAATACCTAAAGATTTTTGGAGCATTAGTGAGTCCAAAAGGCATCACTATGAACTCATAGGGCCATACATTATACTAAAAGTAGTCTTGGGGATATATTCCTTATTTACACTAATGTGATACTATCCTGACTATAGATCAACCGTGGAGAAGTATTAAGATCCATATAAATGATTGAAAAAGTCATCAATCCATGGAAAAAGATACTTATTCTTTATTTTTATCTTGTTTAACTCATGATAATCAATGAGAAGGTGCATTTACCCATCCATCTTCATGAAAAAGGGGATTGGTTCACCCCATGATAAAGAACATGGGCATATGAACCCTTTATCCATATTCTCTTATAGTTGTATTTTTAGCTACAAAAGATCCACAACAACCATTATATATAGATTCTTGGATATTGGAAATCACCTAGGTATAATATCGATAGAAAATATGACCTCTCGTCCAGGAGGAAGACCAGACAATTCCTCAGAAAAAACATCAATGTATTCCCTCACAAATGGCATGTATTCAAGGATGATCCTTTACTCAAACTCAATCATTTGATATTAATGTGTTTTCTCATAGAGAGATAATATCTATGATTGATATTGTTGTGTTAAAGAAGATTCATCCTCCTCCTTACACTTTTATAGAATCTGGGGTTGATTATCCATATAGAGGGTGATTTTCTTCTCACGGAATTTTTTTTAGATCTATATTGGTAAATCTTATCCATTCCCATAATTCCATAAATTACACAAAAGGAAGTATTAAAATATTTGATAGAATTATTATCCTAGAAATTGTGAAAGGGGATGAGTTATATACATGTTATGAAATAATTTCCCAATTTTTGATTTCATCTATAGATCTACATCCAAGTTTTTCTTGGTGTTTGAACAGTTCTACTAAATTTTGGTTATATGAAGGAATTCATAAAACCATAATAAAAAATAATGTTCACTATTATTGAAGTAATAACTATCAAACCTATGACCACATTTCATAAAGGATTCATTTTAGTGGTAATGATGAAAAAATGACACCATTGTTGACTTGGAGCTTGTTGGACTCCTTTGAAAACCCTTAGCTTAGGGATTTCGTTTTCAAATTTCCCTTGTTCCTTGTAGTTATAACAATGATCAATGTAGAGAGGGTTGGATGAAGTATTCATTTCCTCCATCACATTAGTGGGTTTCTCCAATGTATATTTATTATCTAGGAACCTTTCCTTCCTACACCTAAAACAATTCATCACTCCCCTAAGGCAATTTCCTAGGTTTTCCACCCACACTCTTAACTAGTGGGAAGATATAATTTCATTGAACCATTAGATTTATTTTGCAGTAAAAAAATTATACTACACCTTTTAATTCGTGGCCCTATGATACCCTTGAGATTTTCTGATCTCTTTCTCGACTTTGAGGACACATCAAATAATTTTATCAAAGCTATCAAAGTCACTGATCACTAGGGGTTTTCATATACTAGGCTATATACCACCAAATAAATGGTCAAACATGAACTTAGGGGTAACAACAAAACTAGCTGCATATTGTGAACATATTTTGATGTTTTCCTTGAATTCCCCAATATATTCATTTTAGTTTTTCTTTAGGTAAAAGAAATCCAAATCCATTTTAAGATGAAGAGTGTGGGGAAAATATTTATTGAAATTTTTTTTCTAGAATTCATTCGACTATATTCTTTCTATTTATTCTTAAGGATTTTTATTAATGATGAATGTTCACCACTGATCAAATTATCCATCCATTTGATAAATATCCATAAGAAACATTTCCTTTTTAGAACATTTAAGTATGAAGAATTTTTTTTTCAATTGAGTTGATAAATTGTTCTGTGAATAAGGGATCAAATGATTTTTTGAATGTTGGAGGCCTCTTACATATAAAGATATCCATTGTGGCTTATTATCTCTTGGGGGGGATGGCTAGTCCTTTTGATCAAGGTTTCTATTTTGAACTAGAGTCACCTGAGATATTATCTTGAAAACGTTTTCAATTCCTACTCACATTAAATTGTGTATCTCGTTAATACAGTTGTCACATTTTACGTCACATTGATTATTTACCTGAGTTCCCCTATTTCCATCCATTTTATAGAATAAAAAAATTAGGGAAAATTATTTATAAAAATGAAACACATATTGGGTAATCAAATGAAATTAAAGGGGCCACATATAAATTAAATTTATCTCTTTATCTTATGAGTTTCTAGGCTTCAATTTAAGATATCCATGAGCTATTTCATGACATATATTCTTATTGGATTTTTCTCATTAATAATGGTTTATAATGAGCATATGAATTTATTAAAGGAAGCCCCATGGGATTTTGAAACAAGGTTCATAGTAAGTCCCATTTTTGTTATCCATGTTACCCTAATTTATGAAAGGAATATCTTATTGGAGTTGTTACTCCTAGGTACATCTGTGCCAGAACTGCATCCAAGGATAGTTTCTAGATATGGATTTATTTTCTTGATAAACCTATTACTCTATACATACCAAAATTTTGGGATTTTATCTTATACTTAGTCTTACCCCTAATGATTTCACTAGATTTCTCTAATCCTAATTCAAAAAATAACTAAATTTTTTTCTCTAATACCAACTATAATAATCTTACTCATTATTACGCATTAATACTTGATGTATTGTGTTAAAATACACATAACACATACCATAATATTGACAAGTATAGTGTATTTAGTAATGAGAGATATTACATAAAAACTTATAACAAGGTATAGAAAACATTATGGAACACTTCCTTGACATGATCATAATATTCCAATGAACTTAAAACTGAATTGGATAAACTGGGGACAGTCATTTGAACGGGGTGAGCTATAAATCCCAATAAGGGAATACAAAATGTATAACATGAAGAAGATAATACATGTTAGACAATAGGCATAACAATGAGTCCTAAAAAGGTTAGGAATCCTAAAAATGAATAAAAATACATGATATAGTATGATTACAATAACATAGAAAATGTGGAAACATCTTAAAACACTATATCATAGACACAAGTCGAGGATAAACCACCAAGAATTCATGATAGAAAAATTCCCATAATAGAATCAGGTACAACCCTATCCCAACATGAAATATCATGATACCAAACATTACCCAATGCATTAATTCTATATTTAAGTTAACTCATCATAATCATCTCATTTTTATACTCAAATTTTCCACATAGATCATACAACACAAATTTTCAAAATATCATAATTTACTCCAATATTAAAGAATTTGGAAAACATAAATGTAATAAACCAATAATTAAGTATGTGATACTCAATTTGGATACACTTGATAGAAAAAAATGTGTATGGAAGTCACTACACAATTATTTTAGCAAGGAAAATTGCAATGAAATTTCAGCTGAATAACAACATTACTTAAAAATTCATAAAAAATTGTTTACTATCTAGAAATGGGTCTCTCGTTATTTGGAGATGAAATGTGATGTAATAGGGACATGAAAAATAATATCCCAACATTATAATTGATGAAATAGAACACATAAGGTAATGAAAAAACATGAATAGAGAAAATAATCCATACAAAATTTCAGTATGGTAGCAGGTGTACATGAAAGAATAACGGGGGACCTAATGAGAGTGAAAGTAATATATAATAATTTATACATAAAATAATAATTAAGGTTAATATGGAATATCATATCCCATCCTAGGAAAATGAGTAAAATACATATCATAAAAGGAGTTCTTGATAATGGAGGAGAGTGGAAAATGAGGTTCTCCTACAGAGTTTGAGCATTGTAACGAATTAGGAAACAATTAAAACGAGAGAGGATAAATGATATATAATTTAAATAAAACACATTATATAGTAACTTCATATTAATAAATTAATTTATATATAGTTAATTTAAATTAATAGTCTAATCTCAATTGAGGTGATTTAATTTAAAATAAATTAGGGAAAGGTCGGGACACCAAACATGAATGTATTACTCCAAAAAAGGGACGTAATTATTGAGAGATTGGGAGTTCCTTGGGAGTACTCTAGGGAGTGTAGGGAAGTTTTTGGACATTATCTAAATTTTTTTAGGGAATATAAATGGGATCTTGTGTGTGTTTACATAGGAAAGGTATGGGATTTATTTTTTATTTAGGTTTTGGACTCTATAAAATAAAATAACCAAAAAAACAAACCATTCCACATTTGTTACCCATGTTTCTAAAAAATGGATTGGTTTACATTATTTTATAAGTCAAATAATAAAGAATATCAATATATTACCATTTTTGATGTGGAGGTTAGTCACATTCGTAGAGAAATGATTTTAAATTCATAAAACATATTATGAGTATTGGAGGATTCACAATGGATCTAAAAAACAAAACAAATAAACATAAAATCAAATTATTTTAAAGTGAAAATAAATATTGTGTCATGTATCCTATTATATTAATTATTACATCAATTTTGGGTCATTTTTATGTCATAATACAAAAAGTATATTTACATGGTGTTTAATATTTACTCGAAAGTTCATCTATCTCAGAAAAATAGGAAAATAAACAATGTAATAAATTAGATTTCTAGATTCCAAAAAAATATTATTTTTATCCATATAATTGTCTAAATTCATAAATTTTCAATTTTAATAAAGAAACACACATTTTTTTTGAAAATGATGATTTTTTAGATAATAACATTTTTTGAATCCTTATAAAATTTACATTTTAAATCATAAAAAGTATAAGATCATTTATATTTTAATAATAATAATATATCATTAAAATATTATTTATTTAAATAATCCATTAATCATAAATCCATTATTTTAATTTGATTATTATCCAAATTTAAAATTTTTTCTTTAAAAATTATTTACAAAGTCACAATAATACGATAAAAATTATTCATTATTCTATAAAAAATAATGTTCATATTCTTATAGCTAGGGTATTTATTTATATCCATTTAATAAACCATCATACACCCAAAGAGTAAGGTGTGTGATGGTAGAGATTGCATGGGGTCATTTGGTGAATATGGCTTCGGTCGTGATCTAGATGAGATTGGTCATCACTTATAAATGGTTTTAACGTGGCTTTATTTGTTATATCTCTTCTTGAGATTGGTCTAGGAAAAAGACCAAATATTTTATCTCCCTCATAAACTCTGATAAATGGTTTTCAAATGCTACATTCCTACTGGTTGATGTCATCACTTCATTTTTCTTTAGAAATTATATTTTTTATAACCAAATAATTATATTAATAAGGATATCACTTTTAATTGGAAATATTATCAATGGTAATGATACTTAATAGTCATTTAAATCAAATTTGATGTAATAAAAAAATAATTTCCCGTTTTTTCTATAACAATATTATAAAATTATACATTTAATAAAATAAAATGGTGAATTTTATTTTTAATAGTTCAGGATGTTACAACCATGGAAACTTATAATGGAGTATTAAAATAAAATAATACTCAACATATATGTACAATCTATTTATATGACTAACATTAAAAAAATATTTTATTCACACCATTGGTAAGAAGTTTATTGTTCATAAAATGAAAAGATGATTAATTTTTTAAAAAAATATACAAATTAAAAGAGTGGTAAAATGGATTTAATAAATCAATGGATAATAAAAAAAATTATTTAAATGTTGCTAAATAATATATTGAAATTAAAGAATAATATTTTCAGCCAATTAGATATACAATATTTGTTTTCTTTAAAAAAATCATTTATACTTCTTGAGTACTTATAGTGTGTAAAATGAAATGAAGACTTGAATTTTTTTTAAAACTAACTAGATTAAAAAAAAATATTTAATAGATATTGATCTTAATGTTTCATAAAAAAACTAAGCATAATCAATCATAGAAAAAACTAAGATTGCAACATATAACTCTTACCTCAAGTTGTACTTTCCTCACAAGTACTTTTAAAAGCATTTATAATAAATTTAAATTTATTATACATGTATTATAAAATAATATTAATTATTATAATATCATATATGATAATATTATAACATATAATAACTATATTCTTAATAAATCTATTAAAATCAATGTACTGGTTGATAACTTTTTCATTTTTCATGCATGATTCGATTCAATAGTTATGGTTGTTGCACTTTGATCATAGATAAAACATCCATAAAATGTTAATAATAAATTTATATATTATGTTTACATAATATATATAGAATTCAACATTAAATAATCATTAATATCTTAATAATTGTAACATCACTCATGTATGTAGTAAATTGACTTAAAATAGAGTGTGTTATAATGACCAAATGGGTAAAAAAAATAGTAAGTTATAATTTTAAAATAACATTTTAGAAATATTATTCATTTAGTAATTATTATTTCCATTTATTATAAACAATTTTAGAGTAGTATATAAAAGAAAAATATTGAAAATGAAATATATTACTAATGGAGATGGTGGTTTGTATGTATGCACGAGCGAAACATTCAGTTACCATTTCATTGAAAAGTATTGGAAAATTGTTGTACAATAATTATAATATCATATTATTATATTAATTATAAATTATTCATTTAGGATAAATTAAATAAGTAATGTATCAAATTTTTCGTGTAATTTTTTTAATTACATGGAAATATTTTGAGACCAGGCTCTAAGAAGAAACGTAATTTTGAGGCCTAGAGAGGCCGGAACGTATTTTAGTACTTTTTTAAAGTACATTAAGTAATCATGTGAGTGGGTTTTTATTACTTTTGAATAAGTTCCTAGATCAAAAATACGAGGGCATTGATGAATTCAAAACACTGAGTTTTGCCTATGAAGGCCCTAACCTTGATTGTTGTGGGTCGATCGAAAAAAGATAAATATCATGATTTTAATGAAAAATAAAATAAACATAGAAGAAATTCAATGTGTATTTTATGCAAACTGTTTCTACTACGACGCAATAGCCAGTCAGTGATGCAGTGCAGTGATGAGGAAATGCTGAATCATTAATAATCTTCATTATCAAGATAGTGTGGTGACACATAGTGCGTCTCCATCCATTAATTAAACTGAGATCTAGAGTTGAAAAGCAACCTTGGGAAATCCTCTGACGAACAAGGAATCACTCTCTCTCTCTCTCATCGATGATGAACCCCATCAAATCAAGGATTGATGAATGCTGGTGGGATAGATTCAAGAGGTGATGAATTATGATGGTTGTTGGAGGGATGGATTCAAGAGATGACGAATGATGATGAATGCTAACGGATCAAGGATCTAAGATTTGTTGGATCTTCATCCCTTACAAATGACAGATCCTCAATCCATGTAGGGGTTTAATTGTTTTAATTCTTCCCTATTCTTATTGTAAAATAATGAATGTCGATCGACCCATGAATAGGTTGATCCTTGAATCATGCGTTCTTTCTATATGGTTTTTTTCATGGGATTTCTTTAAACATGATTGATGATTATCAGATAGAACTGTGATCCCAAACCTCCCATATTTTTAAACATCTAACGTGAAGGGTGCCGGACAACACGAAAAATACATGAGACACTCTTCTTGTGCGTTCTTTGTAGATGCATCCACAAAATGGAGAAATGGTGGATCCAAATCCGTGATAGAGATGACATCAACATAAAAGGCCTGAGGACACAAATAGATTTGAGATCGGACCATCGGAGTAGACCCATTTGCACACAAAATATTCCGTTGTCAAGGAACCATCTGATCGGTGACGCTGGCGACCGGTGATGTCGGGATATAGTGGCAGACATAGGAAGGAGGTGGTGCAACCCTGGGTGCCACATGTGGGATGATGCAGATGGCTCTCGCTGGTCACCTTGGTGAAGGTAGCATTCCCATCATGTGCTGGAGTGGAGGAGGGTCGAGGCCCATTGGCCGCAGCAGCTTGCTGAATGCAGCGCCAGCGTGATGCTTCATAGGAGGAGTATCTCACTCTATGTGGAACACCTATAGACTAGGGGAGGGGGGCATACTGGCCACACACTTCCCAATCGGACTGGACAATGCATCAGGTTAGGCCACCCGAGAGGCCCAGTCTGGGAAAAAAATCGACCCGCTAGTGCAGACCAGGGCAGATAAAGTCAGGTCACTGGGTGACTACACGAAATAGAACCACGACCAACCTCGGCAATGTCCAATGAGGACCAATGGGCCAGACAGTCAGGATCATAACATGAGGGAACCAATGCCGGGTTTGTCGGGTCAGTTCGAACCACTTGGACTGAGCCTAGATAGAACCAACACATATTTAGAAAAAGGGACATATCTCCCAAACTGTGCATCTGATTGACACTCCATATATGGTGTTGGGACCCACGTGACAGAGCAGTCCTTATGAAATCCTCAAAGAAATATATCATGGATGATGACCTAGTGAGGCTCTGTGACTTAGCTAGAAGTGTGGCTTCAAGACTTAGCTACCCAGCAAGTCTTCATGACTCAGCTACCTAGCAAGGTTCCGTGACTCAATTATCTGCAAGGATTCATGATTCAACTACCCTGTGAGACATTGTGGCTTAGCTACCCACCAATTCTTAATGACTCAAATACCCATCGAGGCTTCGTGACTCAGTTATTAGCAAAGCTTCGTGACTTAGCTACCCAGCAATGCTTCGCGTATCAGCTACCCAGTGAGAATTTATGACTCATCTACCGAGGGAGGCCTCATTAAACGACTATTGGAGAGGCTTCATGAGTCAACTACCAAATGAGGCTTCATGACTTAGCTATTGAATAAGTCTATAATATCTATCAAGACTAAAGCACTTATCTAGGATGAGTGCCGTAGACGTGATTGATGTTTAGTGTTTGCAACCGTTGTTTTTTCTATCAACACTTTATATTATACCTGTGTTTAGATGACTCTAGTGACTCTAATATTTGTGAATTATTTGGTGATTTCCTTTTTGGATTTTTGTGAGACCTGAGTTTGTTTCGGGGTCCCTGCTGATTATTGTTATGCTCACCCATGCACAGGCTTCACTCGCACCTATTGTGTCTTGTGTAGAAGACATACAACTTAGACTTGGATCTTGGATATCCACCACATGGTGGTGCTCATATAAGGATTATCTGACATATTGCACATTATCAAAATCTGATAGTGATCTACATCTAACCTTCTGGTAGGATCCTTGGCAGACGACCTCCTGAGCCTGTACATCCTCCAACAGAACTTTCTTTTGAGTTTTTTTGGCCTTTATTTCTATTTTAGTAGAACTTTTAATTGTGTGGTATATACCTCGTGTGACATACTTGTTATTGGTATCCTAATTTGAGCTTTAAATTCTAATGTATGGGATATGTGTGAATTTATAGTTTTAAAGGCAATGCCTTCCCTTTTTTGGGATATTCCTTTTGGTGCTAGTCACCAGCCCCGAGCCTATGGAAGTCAGGCTTGGGGAAGTCACATAATAGGCCCTAGGGGATGGGTTATGAAATATTGGTATCAAAGGTTTTCGGTTGTACCTTAATGACTGAGAGTCTATTGTTTTTTTAGGAAAAATTATTAAATATTTCATGTTCAAAATTTAGATTTGGGAAGTCCAGTTTTGGTGAGGCATCCAACGTATCTATACATGAGGACCCTGAATTCTGCTTTCTGACTTAGTGCATGAAAACACAAGTTGCTTGCATCTTTAAATCTTTTTTCATAATCTCCTTGAGTTGGATTTGGCTCACCAGGTATAATTAACTGACTGTTGTTTATCTTGATTTCTCCCAGGATGCCTCCACATAGACATCCGGTCAGGATCCCTGTACAAGATCACAATGATAGTCCAACTAGTGATGAATCATCGGTGCGTGGACCAATTCTAGCAATAGAACCCCGAAGTGATGTACTAGAGGCACCACAACTCATCAACAAGTAGTTTCAACAGAACATACCCTGAGAGGATGCATGATAACTTAGCACGTTGCATGAGTTCCAGAGGTAGAGGCCTCTGAGTTTTCATGGAATGACAAATCCTTGGGTAGCTATGGATTGGATGGAGGCGGTGACATGAGTTTTCTATATAATGAGGACAACATCAGACCAGATAGTGGTTCATGTTTCTAGTCTTCTATAGGGAGAAGAATGGAGATGGTGGATTTTGACACTACAAATGTATGAGGAGGTGACCCTCAACTAGGAATCCTTTGAGTTCTTTTTAAGGATGAGTTATTTCCCGTGACCTTGCACTCACTACACATACATGTGCTTCTTAACATACAGTAGTGTAGCCTGCCCATGGTTGAGTACTTTGTGATGTTCACAGACCTCTCCTAATACACTTCTGATATGGTGTTGGACCCTTTCTATAGTGCTCAAACAATTGAGTATGGGATCATATGGGAGATAAGAACTTATATGATCTATATCAGCATCCCAACCCAGTATGGGTTCTAGAGAGAGCTCTTATAGTATTAAAATTCTTGACAGAACCTGCATTAATAGTGACAGATACAACTGGATGATAGGTAGAGGAGTTCTCAGCATCATGAAACCGACAGCTAATAAAGGGATCCAAGAGTACCAGACCCTCTATGGGATAATCCCATGATATAATATCAGCAGTGAAAGACCCCAAGAGAAGTAGAAACCAACAGATGGGTAGGTTATACATCACTTGTGGTGGGCAGGGGCACATAGCTTAAGATTACCTAACCCACCATACAGACAATCAACAGGTCATCGAGGGATTGCCAAGGTAGAGGCAAAGGTTTAAGATAGGAGGTATAAAAGGTTTTTTGAAAACGTTTTATGGTAATATCACCACCACCCATAGTAGGTCCACCACGAGATTAGATATCATGAGGAAAGGGTCGGGGATAGCTTCAGGCGATGATGGTCTATGACCATGAGACTCCATAAATTATTATAGGTATGATCTATGTTTACTCCACCATAACTACAGTTCTTATAGACACATGTTCCATACAGTATTTCTTAGAAATAGACATCTTTTAAGGATCATAGATTCTAGTGGATCCCTTGGACCAATCCTTATAAATAGAGTCTTATACTATAAGGGATTCGATGATTACACATTGGTGTCGGCAATGTGAGATTACTCAAGGAGGAAACAGTTTCTTCTAAGATCTCCTAGTAGCGGAGTTGAGGCCTTACAATGTTATCTTGGGTATGGATTTTTTATCTACATTCTATGCTCAGATCGACTATATTATGCACAATGAGAGGTGTTTCTATGAGGATGGGACTAGCTTTTCCTTCAATGGTGATTATATAACTTTTGTAGCACAAGATTAACATTCTCATAAAGGGGTGAATCCGATCACTAACCAGTTGGAGAGCCTTACCCTCAATGTATAGGAAGAGTTGAGTTTAAGATTTCTTATAGTGGTTGATGAGTATGAGGATATATTTCCTAAGGATGATCTGAGACTAACTCCTCATAGGGAGGTAGACATCAGCATCGACATATACCCCAGTGTGACACCAATATCCACAGTAGAATATCAAATGTCCCTTGTGGAGCTTCATGAGTTAAGGGTACTGTTGGAGGATTTTCATGAGAAGGGCTTCATGAGTACTAGGATTTCACCATGGGTAGCCCCAATGTAGTTTTCCAAGAAGGTAGAGAGGAGCTTGATACTATGCATTGAATTATGACTCTTGAACCAAGTGACCATGAAGAATATGTATCCACTGATGATGATTGATGAACTATTCGATCAGCTAAAGTGAGAAAGGTGGTTCTCAAAGATCAACCTCAGATCAGACTATCATTTGTATCAGGTATGAGATGATAAAATACTGAATATTACCTTTAGATGCCGGTATATCCTCTATGATTTTTTGGTGATGCATTTTGGCCCGACCAATTCCCCAGAAGTATTAATGAGACTAATGAATTGTATCTTCTAGCCTTACCTTGATTTTTTTGTCATAGTCTTCATTTATGACATCTTGGTGTTCTCGGTGTCTAAGGATGATCACGATACACACCTACGGATAGTCCTAGATACACTCAGAGAGCACCAAATTTATGGTAATCTCTTGATTCTCTTATTAAAGATTCGGGAGGTACACATTCTCTAACACATCATATCATAGTATAGATTTGTAGTTGATATAGTAAAGATTGATGTAATTCTTTATTGAGAGCCAACCTAGAGTGTGAATGAGTTGTAGAGTTTCTTGGGGTTGGTTGGACGTTACCGGATGTTCATGCCCGACATTTCCATAGTAGAAATTCCATTAACTTTCTTGATAAGAAATGGTCATCTATTTGATTTGATGGAGATATTCCAGTAGAGTTTCTAGGAGGTGAGGTGGAGACTGAAGAATTCCCCTTTTATGAGACTACTAGAAGATGGCATTGGGTATGTAGTCTTTGACGAAAAATCAGGGACCGAACTAGGTTGTGTTCTGATGCAGGAGCAGGCAGTGATCGCTTATGAATCTTAGTAGTTAAGGCAGCATGAGATGAACATTGAGACCCGTTACCTATTGTTATCAGTAGTGGTCTTTGAATTAAGGATGTGGAAAAACTACTTGATGTGTGGACATTTTTTCATCTACTCTGACCATAAGAGTCTTAGTTATATTTTCTCACAAAAGTAAATAAACTTGATACATTAGTGATGGATGAAGTTCCTTCATACCTATGAATTTGAGATAGTCTATACTTCTGGGAAGAAGAATTTGGTGCTAGATGCACTCAACATGAGGTTTGTTTAATATCAGCTAAGTGAGGAAACATACAATCTAGTCGCGATGCTGATATCCTTCTTGGATGATGATGGATCATCTTACCTTCAGTCAATGAATTTCACTCCTCGACTATTATAGAGATTTAGGGAGACAAAATTTGTGGTTGTTGAATTCTAGGACTCTTATTTATCCTTAAGAAAAGATACTGATGGATTTTTCATTGGTGCGGATCATGCCATCCTTTTTAGAGGATGTACAGTGGTAACAATGATGTTGTGGGAGGAGGTTTTGAGGGAGTTCCATACATCTACTTTGGTAGTACATCCTGATGTGGTGAGGATGTTCCAGGACCTCTTACATCATTACTGGTGGCTAGGGATGAAGAAAGAAATGGTAGAGTTCATTTAACAATTCCTCACATGTTAGCAAGTGAAGGCTAAGCATCAAGTTCCAGTATGCTTGGCCCAACATCTTGAGGTAGAATATTGGAAATGGGATGGTATCATGATGAACATTGGGATGGGGTTACCATGCATGTCCAAGGGCCACAATTCAATCAGGGTGATCTTCATCTGACTCACCATGTCTGTTCACTTCTTACCCATCCAAGATCAGGGGTTAGTAGAGGGCTTGATATGCATCTACATCAGTGAGATAGTGTCGTTACATGGGGTGCCTTTGACATTCATCTGATACTATGATTCATGCATTACATATTAGTTTGGGAAGTTATTGTAAGTGAATTTTGGGACTTAACTGCGTTGAGCACAACCTTTCACCCCTAGATGGATTACCAGCTAGAGAGGACCATTCAGACCCCGTAGGACATGCTTCGTGCTTATGTCCTAGAATTTGTTTTCTATTAGGGGGACAACCTTCTAGTGGTGTAATTTTCATACAACAATAGATACCACCCCACAATTGGCATGTCACCATTTGAGGCCTTGTATGGGTGGCCTTACAGATAACCTCTATGCTGGACAGACACAAGGGAGTCAACACTCATATCATTAGAGTTGGTATGGGCTACCACTAAGATGGGGTAGATCATCCTGGAATAGATGAGGACGGTACAGAGTAGGAATAAATTGTATTCTAATAAGAGAAAAAGACCCATGGAGTTCATGGAGGGAGACCATGCTTTTTTTGGGTTTCACCCTAATGGGGATTACTGAGGTTTGGTCAGGGAAACAAGTTATCTATGAGGATTAATAGACATTCTCAGTTTCTGAGAAGAGTTGGTGAGGTTGTGTACCACCTATATCATCCCCCATAGATGAATTGGGTGCACTATGATTTCCATGTGTCACAACTAAGGAGGTATGTACATGATCTGTCACACGTCATCGACTGGGGGGAGCTAGAAATTGAAGATAGGGCAATGTTTGCGGAGTTTTCTATGGAGATAGATAAGCGACAAGAGCGGGTCCTTTGTGTATTTTTAATTTCTCTGGTACACATTCGGTGGTATCACGAGAACCATTAGGAGAGATTATGGGAGAAAGAGGTCTAGATTCATGCTTAGTACCCCCATTTGTTTGTTTATCTTTGTTTCGTATTATAAGGACGTGAATCTCCAAAAGGTGGGAGTAATATAAATTCTTTGGATTTCCATGTATTTTTTTAATTACATGGAATTATTTCAAGACCAGGCTCTGAGATGGAATGCGATTACAAGGCCCAGAGAGGCCATGAAATATTTTAGAGCATTTTTAACATATGTTAAGTAATCATTCTAGAGGGATTTTATAACATTTGAAACGGTGCCTGGATCAAAAATATGAGGGAACCATTGAATTTATAATGCTAGGATTTTCCTAAGAGGATCCTATCCTCGGTCGGCGTGGGTAGAATGAGATATATAATTTTTGGAATTTTAATGAAAAATAAAATAAATATAGAATAAATTAAAATTTTATTTCATTCAAACTGTTTCTGCTGTGACGCAGTGACCTATCACCATTGTGGTGAAGCGATGAGACAACTCTGAATCATTAATGAACCCCATTAATGAGATAGCATGGTGACGCACAATGCATCTCCGTCCTTTAATTAAACAGGGATCCATAGTTGAAAATAAACCTTGGGAAATCCTATCAAAAATGAGGAATCTCTATTTCTCTCTCCAACGAGGAATGCAATTGATGAATAACATTGAATAATGTCAGTGGGATAGATTAGAGAGATGACTAACGCTGATGGACACCATTGGGATTGATTAGAGAGATGAATAATGATGAAAAAACTAAATAATTGAGTATCAACGATGGATCAGAGCTTTATCCCTTGTCAACAACAGATCCTCAATCCATATAGGATATTATTATTTTTTACATTTTCCCCATTCTTATTCTAAAACAAATAATGTGAATCAACCCACAAACAAGTTGATCTACAGATCATGAGTTCTTGTACGAGGGTGTTTTCCTTGGGGGTTTTGCACATGGATTGATGATTATCCAATAGAACTATGATCCCATGTCTCCCCTATTTTTAAACTTCTAACGTGAAGCGTGCATGCCGATACAGACATGGTCTGAGCCCCTCTACTTGTGCCTTATTTGAGACTTAATCGTCAAAATGGAGGCAAGGTGGATCCGAGGATGTGGTAGGGATGGTGGAAACATGAGAGGCCTGCGGGCGTAGACCGATATAAGATCGGACCACTAGAACAGACCCTAGTGGCCCGTATATGGTTATGCTAGAACGATGGTGACGACAACCGATGGCGGGCATAGGCAGGAGGCGACGCCACCATGGGCGTCACGTGTGAGAAGTAGTTTTCGGATCTCTCTGACCATGATTAAAAGGGCAGTGCTCCAGGAGTACACCATGATGGAGGAGGGATGTGACCCATCGACCGTGATGGTTGGCTTGACGTGGTGCTATTGTGGCACCACCTAGGAGGAGCAACCCACTCTATACAGGCCATGTGTCGATTGGGGGGGTGGATAACTAGTTTCACACACCCTAACTAGACCAAGATTCCCAAATAATTTTTGCCGATTTGGTTTTCTTTAGTGGATGGGGATGATAGGATAAAGCTGGTTTGTGGGGTGGCACAGGCTGGGAACGGAAACTAGCCCACCACTGCGGGTCGGGATGGATAAAATTGTGTCACTGGGAAACCATAAAAACTGGACACATGGCCACCCATGGCCATGTACAGTGGGTCTAAATGGGCCAAAAAGTTAGGATTGAGTCATGTGGGTCCCAGATCTGGGTCGGTCAGGTCAGTTCGAACCATTTGGACTAGTCCCATACATAACCGAGCCCTATTTACAAATAGGTACATATCTCCCAAACCGTACATCTGATTGACATGATGTCTATGATGTTGGGACCCCTGTAAAAGGGTGGTCCAAATGAAATCCTAGAATAAAGATTTCATGGATGTTGACCCAGTGAGGCTCCATGAATCAGCTACTAGTGAGGCTGTGTGACTCGGCTACCTAGTGAGGTTGTGTGAGTCGGCTACCCATCGAGGCTCTGTGACTCTCCTATCAGCGAGGCATCATGACTTCGCAACAGAGAAAGGATTCAGTCCCTAGCAACTGAATGAGTCCTTGAGACTGATCTACCTAGAGTGGATCTGTGATTAAGCAATTAGCGAGGCTTCGTGACTCTACTACCCTACAAGACATCATGACTCAGCAACCTTGCGAGGCTTTGTGACTCAACTACCAATCGAGGCATCATGACTCAGTTATTTGTGAGGCATCTTGACTTAGCTACCAAGTGAGGCTTTGTGACTCAACTATTGAATAGGTCTAGGTGACCTATATATCCCAAAAAACTCATTGATAATGACTTCCATTAATGTTATTGATGTTTAATATTTGAAACTATTGGTTTTGCTATAAATAATTTTATTTATAACTATGTTGAGATGAATTTAGTGACTATAATATTTGTGAATTATTTTGTGACTGCATTTCAAGATTTCTGTGATACCCAAGTTCATTTTTGGGTCCCTACTGAGTGTTGTTATGCTCACCTCTACTTGGGCTTCGCCTACATCTGTTGTGTCCTGTGTAGACGATAGAAAACTTTTTACAGGGTTCTTAGAGATTCTTCACTTGGTGGTTCTCTAAGGTGGATCTACAAATGTAGTACACATCAGCAACATCCGATAGTGAGCTACACCTACCCTTCTGGTTGAATCCTTGGAAGACGACCACTAGAGCTTATACTTCTTTTTACAGTACTTTCCTTTCTATTTGGGATTGTATTCTGGCCCCCTATTTTCCAATCAGTTTCACCTATACTTGTGTGGTTTCACCCTTGTGTGACATAATTTTTTTTGGTATCCCAGTTTAGCTTTACTTTCCACAGTATGGGATGTCTGTGTATAGGTTTAAAGGAAATTCATTCCCTTTTTGGGATTTTCCTTTTTGGTGCTAGTCACCAGCCCCTAGCCTATGGATGGTAGGCGTGTGGTAGTCATATCATGGGCCCTACGGGGGTGGGTCATGCCATAATATATTTATTGTATGTATAATAAGAATTTAACTTTTAAAGAGTCAGTAAAAGAGATTTCATCTTAGTTGAGAGACCTCCTTTGGCTTACACCTTAATCATTGTTAGGATAGTTTTAGAAAAAGACTAGAAGCTCAAGAAAGAATAGAAGGAAGATAAGATGTTTTTTTTTTGTTTGGGATTTTCCAAGATAGAGTTTTAAATGTTTTTGAAAAATGTAGGAGAAGAGTTACCCTTTTATATGTGATGGGAGAGACACACATGGACTTACCTAAATGATTCAAATAATATACAAACATTTTCATGGAAAATTAGAAAAAATGGACAATATATTGAATTTTATAAAATATAATGATGAAATATATTAAACTAATAATATGTAGACTTGTTTATGTGAAATTTGTACCCTTTATATCATTGTATAACACCATGTTAAACTTGTTTTAACTATAAATGTGGTAAAAAATTCTTATAAGTGTTAGAAATTAATTTAAATACAAGTGGTCAAAGGGAAAATAAATCATTTTTTAGAAATATTCATGTTATTCGACATAAATGTTTTCTACAAAAAAATAATATAAATTTTTTCTTCCAGTAAAATTAATTATTCTATGTAAAATAAGAGGATAATATTCTTATTAAAAATTAAATTATTACCAGAAGTAATGTTTTATATAAATTATTTGAGAGAGATGAACAAAAAATAGTAATTATTAAAAGGAAAACAATAATTTGATTTTTAAAATAATAATTATATAATTATAATTTATATATTATATTTTTGGATATTTTAAATTAATTAATTAATTTGATTTTATAAAAATTGTCTTTTAATATTCCATGTTTTTGTTATATCATTATAATTTCATTAATGTGATAGTTTCTATAAAATCGATATTTTTCACTATTTTAAGGAATTTCATAAATTCACCCTCTAGAAATTTTGAAATGATGAATTAAAAAATGAAATTAATACAATAAAACTAAATTTATATTTTGTTTTTAATTTTGGTTAAAATGAAATTCCTGAAAAAAAATTATGTTCATTGTGTTATTTTTTCTCTATATATAAAATTTTATTATAATTGAAGATCAGGTGATACACCCATTAATCATAGGAATTTCATAATTGTAATCACAATGGTATAGAATTTGATGAAATGTTATTCATATATACTAATAAAGAGAGTTAATGGTAGTGATTGATTATTCCTTACCAAAATATTTCACTTCCATGATTCCACATATACATGGGAGCATTGAAATGTAAGTTAAAAAAGTCAATAGAAAAATATAGTCTGATAGAGAACATAATCACATGGTATAAGATGACCAGAAACGAACTCTTTAGAATAAATTATGTTAAGGCATATAAATTGATAATTTAATAATTACGACCATTAATAAACCTTAAATTGAATCTAAATAGAAAGTCAAACATTAATGAACGTAAATTTGAGTTAGAGAAGAGAAATATAGAATTTAAGGACAATATTTGAGGTATGTAGAGATATGGAAATGAAACCCTTACCAAAATATTATAAAGTGATATAAAAATATATTAATAAATATATTATTTGAAATAAACAAGTATACACAAAACATGTATGTAAAAATGAAAAAAAATTATATTTTAAAATTCACATAATCTTATAACATCATATCCAATAAAGGAAGGATATAACTCAATGAAAGGAAATCGAATAAAGAACTATCTTATGGATTTAGTAATGAATCAGAAACACATGAGAAGAGATCATGAAGTAGAATTTTAAATCCAATAAATAAAATTTTCTTTCTGATAAAATAATTCAATGGAATTTAATTTCATCATGTTAATGAAAAATGGATACATAATTATAAATATATCTCAATAAATAAAAATGTATACAATATACCATTATCACTTTGGTATTATTTGAAAAAAAATACCTTGAATAAAGAACATAACCATGAACATTAATTACCATAAGTAAAGATTTAATTAGTATATAATATGTCAAATATTAATTATATAAATAATATAAACAAAATAAGTTCAAAATATGGAACATGTCTCAACGAAAGATATTTGAGATGAGAAACCCTTACCGTTGGTCTCATTTTATTTTTTCACATTTATACTTCCTGTATACTAAATATATGTTTATGAAAAATAAATATAGAAGTAAAAAAATTTATTTTTATAATGATTGAAAATTTATAATCATTATAATTTATTTATTACTACAATTTTGAAGAAACAATGAATTGAATATTTGTTTTCTTTTTAAATTTTCACGTGTTGCCTCAATTTTTTTATTTTTATTTTTCATAATGTATAATAGTCTAAATTATTAACAAAATATTATAAAATATAAAAAATTGATATATATTATTTAAAATACACTAACTATCAGTCTTGGAGGTATAAAAAAGAAATACTCATTTATTATGGTTCGTGTAGAGTTCATGAGTTATTGAAATCATATCCTTTGAGAGTGTCAAACTAGGTGTGAAGTTAAGTTAGCATTTCATGAATATCAAGATGATAAAGTTCATAAGGATCAAATTTTTTAGGTTTATTACCCCTTTTTGCATTAGAGTCAAAGCCTGTATCCACTAGTTTTATAAAATCATGGATGTGATTACTAGGAAATCACACACACTTTACCAAACTTTCAGTACAGTTTAATGGTTATTGAAATGATTGAGAATTAAAATGGCTTATGAAAGTATTATTTTAAAAGGTAACATTTATATATCAATAATAATATAGAATCTAATTTAGTAAAACGAAGCATAATAAAATTTATCATTGAAAGGAAAATTAATTAACAAGGTCTTAAAAATAATAGAAAATAAGAGTTTTGAAACACTTACATTCAAGATAGATTCTTAAGGCTTGATTAGAAAACATTATATGATTTGGTGATACCTATAGAGTCTCTTTAGATGGGTAATAATATGTAATTTATACTCAAAATATTTGGGGAGGAGAGGAATGGGTTGGTATTTACACTTAAGGATGATGTATTTTTGCTTTAAAAGATTGATTATTTGGTAATTTAGGTCAGACATTTTTCAGTGGAATTGATTCAAATCAAAATCTTATAAAATTAATGAATAAAATATTATTTATGGAATCACTCAAACACCTATTTAAAGGAAATTGTATAGTTATTTTAATCCAGGTTCCTTTAATTTTACCCCATTTAGCTTATTTTACCTTTACTATGGTAACTCATTCGTTACCTTGGTAAGTTGTTTCTTGCTTAAAAAATTTGATCTTATTACATAATTTTTACCTTATTCTTCCAAATATGAAATATTTTTTACTAGTTTAAATTTCTAAAAGTGTTAATAATTAATTATGAAATGACACGTGTTTGACAAAATAATATATTTTAGAAAAGATTTAACTTGAGTTCTAAAAAGGCAAATATAGGTCTATAAAAGTAAATAAATATTTTTTAATGTAAAATATTAATTATTAAATAATTTTTTTTCAATAAAAATTATTAATAAAAGTTTATTTTATGATCATGTAATAATTAATTCACAAATGATATAGTATTTAGAAATGGTATGTTCACTATTCAACTAATGATAAAATTTTCCAGAAAATGGAAAAAAATCACCACAAATCAATTTTTATATCCTAATTACAAAACTAATTTTTTTTTTATAAAATTAAAATTATAAAATTATAAAATTTTACTTTTAAATAAAATCATATAATGCATGGAAAATCAATTTTTTAGAATTAAAATTACTTCTTTTATTATATGTTATTACATTTATATCTATTATTATATATTATTCATTATATAAATGATATTAAATTATTTATAGTTTTAAATTTAATTATTATAATAATTGAGTGGAATTTATCATTTAAATAAATAATTGAGAAAATGGTTTTATTGTATTAAATTTTATACAGTATGATCAAAATTATACATCATTGACGATCTAACTATTCTAAAAACTACATTATAAAATAATTATAATTTTATATAATTATAAGATATTATATGTAATTTGAATCACATTAACAACTAAAAATAACAAAAATATTATAATGTTTTTTAATTATAAAACCTGTTATTTTATATTTTAATAGAATAGTTTGGACTAATTAAATATGTATAATGAATTTTCTAAAAAAATAATGTAGAATTTAAACTGTATATAATGTAATTAAAATCCATGTTAAGAAATTTTTGTATTTCAATTTTAAAATGTAACCATTTATCATATATTTCTCATATAATGTTATGTGGAATTACATTAAATATTTTTCAACATCGTTACTTTGAACAAATTTATCATACCATGTCAATCATTATATTATAATGAATTTTATTAATTTGATAATATATATATATAAAGTAATTTAGTTATCAAATAAGACTATATGTATAAAAATAATCTTGAAAATAGTTAAATAAATATATTATATATATATATAGGATTTAAATGGAAGCATGAGCATGATAACATGTAGGCTTTTGTTAGGAATTGTACACATGTCTCCCTTCATTCAGGGGTTCGAGTACTATGGCCTCTCCTTACATGATATTATCTCACCCAAACTACATGATTCCATTTTACAAATAAAACATTTTAATATATAAAATTATATTATACTTAAAAATTATGTTATCAAACAATATATGTGATAATGTTTTTTATAATTTTTTGGTTTATAGAAATATAATGGAATAAATTCATTTTGAATTTATATTTATATTTGAAGAAAGTATTTTCATTGGAAATATGGGATTTTATATTCAACCTCCCTTAAATAAATTATTTAATTTATTTTAAATTTCTCCAAAAAATATATTAATATTTTCCACGAATAACCAAAATTTCATTGAAATCAAATTACGTTCTGACCCTATAGTTTATCTATAACCAAATCATTTATTCTTCTTCAAACCCACACACATATGAAAAAATAATATTATTCACCATAAAACCCAATAACATAACACATCATAATGTTTTATAACTCTTAAATAATCCTCAAATAATAAAAAACTAATCTCTAAAGTTATTTAAAACCCTCTTCAATACCAATGGTGACTCCCTATACCCATCCTCTTGGATATGGGTTCAAATATATTCCATTTATATACTAGTTTTAATACCAATGAAAAATCCTAAACTTAATCCCACATAATTAATATATCACTATAAAATATTGATACACATACATACCCTATATAATTTATGTTTAGAGTTCTACATAATTATGGAAAATATATTACTAAACAATACCATATCTTTCCCATCCAATTAATGTATTTCTCACTAAACTAAGAATTAATTATATTATAATTTATCATCAAAACCTCCCATAAAATTCTCTATACACAATACCAATATGTACATGTCATTTGTAATAATCTTCTTCATAACTAGGATAAATGAAAATGTAAGAAGGTGTGAGCTATAATTCATAGTAAGGGAAAATGTAATTGGTTACAATTCAATTTTATAAGTGAGCATACGATAAATTTTTTTATTTTAGGACACAATCAAGGTGTATGTGAACATAAAAAAGAAATAATACCCAATAAAATATTGATTACTGGTAATTAATCATAACATATAAGTATTTCAGCATGGAGAATTTGATATCCTAAGATCCCAAAAATATAATGTGGAATATTTATAATAAAATTGTGGTGAAATATAATATATATGTTGCAAATTTATCTAGAACTAGGTTCATGAATTTACAATATATACCAATCATAATTTCATAAATTTTGAATGCAAATAGTATTAGGTTGTTGTATAATTCAAATAACCTTGTAACCTAATACATTTTATGGATATATAATTATATACCCACCAGTATTTATAATATTTCTTTCATATGTTAACCACATAAATTGAATAAAATCATAAATACATCAAATTCACATTATTATAAACTCGTGAAATAAAACATGAATCCTATAAATTAGTTTTTATTGTCAATAAATTTCTATAAAGGTAATGGATCATATGTGTATTAACCCCATATAAATTAGTGGGAATACAGTCAAGTCAGTAATATAGCTAGTCAAACAAATGTATTGGTATTTATATGAATGGACTTGAATTAGAAGAAGGAAGTAAGGGTTATCATAATGAAAATACAATGGAAGGAATATTATCCATAGTTATTGATAAGGTATGATATATGTAGTGACAAATCATTCCAAACATATATATTTCACTTCCACCACACCACTTGTATATAAGAATATCTATATGAAGGAGAAAATCAATGTTAATAGAAATATAGTCAGTTATAGATAACATAATATCAAGGTATAAAATGAGGGGGGACCCTTTTTAAAAAATATAGGCAATGAATATAAAATGATAATGTAGAAAAAGATACCACAAGTTCATTTCATATTAATTTACTATAGTGTGTTAAATGTTTAAGAAATTGAATTTGACTCATAGAAGTGAAAATATAAAATTGAAAGACGAAACCTGAAATGAGAGGGGACATAGAAAGGAAAACCTTACAAAGATAATGATAAGTGAATAATAATATACCTAGGAAAAGATTATGTGAATTAAATATAAATCCATGTAAAATATTTTAAATACAAAAAATATAATTAATTGATTTTATAATTCACTTAATCTCAGAATAACACAACTAATAAAAGAAGAATATAAATCAATAAAAGGATATTGAGTTAAGAATCTTCCTATGACTTTGTAAATGAATCAAATTCGCCTGAAAATAGATTAGAAAATAGAATTTTCAATCAAATAAATAACAATTTATTTATGATAAATTAATTTATTGGATTTTTATTTTATCATGTCACGGAAAAATATGTATATAATTTGGAATATGTCCTATAAAATGTAAATTTAGAAATAGAGTAGATACATCTTGGGAAACATTTAAAAAATCACATTAATAAGAGAACATGAAATATAACATATAATTCCATAATTAAATATTTAATCAATATATAATATTTCAAATAATAAATATATACACCATACAAAATAAAATAGGTTCACAATATGAAACATGTCCCAAAAAAAACATGTGATGATAAATCCTTATCTTAGGCCCCATATAATTTTATCACATATGGACCTCATTTTTAATAAATATATGTTTATTAAAACATGAATATATAAGTGAATTATTTTTTTACCTTCTTCTTTAGTTTCAATCATTATATATTTTTTATAACTATTTCATTTAAGTAAACAATGGATTGTATACATGTTTTCTTTTGAAATTATCTCATTTTATTTACATTTGAAGATTTAAATTATTTTTAATTTATCACATTGTAAATTATTTATATAAGATAAAAATATATAAAAATAAATTTATATTACATAATAATCTCAAGTTATACATATATTTGGTGTCAATTTGAAATAATCTTTCATAATGGCTTCTAAAGTGTTCATGAATTATCTAAAGAATATCCGTCAGGAGTGTAAAAATTGGTGTGTAGTTAGGATCTCTTAATGTTAACTAATTGAAGATTAAGTTAAACACCATTCCACCTTTTCTATGTTTATTTATAACTGAGTGAATATCATAGCTATACATTGCATCATGTTTTTTGTATCTAGACCGTGATTTCACTCTTGGGAAACCACTTATGCTTTACTAAAATGTTAAGATGGTTTTATGGTTATAGGAAGGATAAATCATAGTAATATCTTATGAAGGTAGTATAATGAGAGGTAATGGTTATTTATCATTGATAATATATATTAAAATTTATATAAAATAATGTCATATGATTTATCATTGAAACTAATAAGAATTAATAAGGCTCTAAAAATAAAACAATAAAAGAGGATAAGGACACTTACTTTAAAGGTATCTTCATAAAGATTGAGAGAAACAAAATATAATTTTATTAAATCCTTATAGAGAAACATGAGAGTGGTAATGAGAACTAAATATTTCTAAATGTATTTCGGGTATATATGGAATTAGATAATGTGTGGGTATTTATACTTTAGGAGGGTGTATTTTTTAGTTAGATTATTGATTATTTTGTTATTTAAGCCAACCACTTTTGAGAGGAATTTATTACAATAAAATTGGATGATAATTAGTGATGAAAATATTATTTATAGTCATTAAATCACTCAAGCACTTATTTATAATTAATTGTTAGGTATTTTAGGCCAGTTTCCTTTGATTTTAACCCATTACATTACTCTACCTTTACCATGGTAACTCATTTTTTACCATCGAAACATATATTGTTACTAAAACTTAAATTGATCTTATTAACTATGTTATAATTTTATTTCTTCCAAATATTTAATCCAATTTTCATTATTCAATTTCTATAATTGATAAAAGTTAATTTTAAAATGATACATGTATAATACATAAGACCAATTTTTAGAAATGTTATAACTTCAGTTCCAAAATTTCAAAACAATGGATTATAAATGTAACTAAATAATTTTAAATTCATTATATTAATCAAAAAATACATTTTTTTAATTAAATGGTTTAATAAAATTTTAATTTATGAAATTTGATGGTATTTTCAAATTATATTTTCAACACTCACCGAAAAACTATTCTGTTTTAGAAAAATCCCAAATTTTCACCCTAAGTTATTTTTGACGTGCTGATTCTAAAAAAATGTATATTTATTAAATTTAAATTTTAAAATTATAAATTTTACTTTTATATAAAATAATATAATATATATAAAACTAATTTTTTTAAAATGAAACAATTTATTTAATTTTGAGTTATTACATTTTTATATTTATTACTACTTATTTATTATATGAATAATAATTAATTATTTATCGTTTTAACTAAAATTATTCTTTTAATTAAGTTGAATATTTCTTTTAAATATATAATCAATAAAACAATTTTAGTGTAACAATTTTTATACCTAATGATCAAAATTACATATGAATTATAATTTTACTAGTAAAAAACTACATTATCAAAAATTTGTAAGGCCTTGGTGAAAATAATACGATATATGTAATCAGAATAATATTCTAAAATACAAATAATAAATATTTCTTAATATTTTTTTATAATAACACATCCTATTAAATGTTTTAAAAAGATATTATTTGGATAATAAACTATTTATATAGAATATAATAAGAGAATTTAGAATTTAAATAAGATATAGTTTATTTAAAAATTCTTTATAATGTATTATTTTAGTGTATGTTTAGATTTTCCTATTCATCATATGTTTTACATAATATTTAACATGCAATTTTTTATTATTTTTGTGATTTTTGATTAAGAAAAAATTTATCACATTATGTTAACAGTTAGATTATATTGAATATAAATAGAATGATGATATAAAAATAAAATAAAAAATAATGCTTTTATAAAAGGAACTATAAATGTAAAAAAAATAATGGATATTATAAAAAAGATATAATTAATTAAAAAAATAATGAAAAATGGAAGAAGGATATCATTTAGACTAATTGTGGGTGTTTTTCTCCTATTTCCCTCTAGTGGTGGGTTCGATATCCATTACCTCATCAAACATAAAGGAATATTTCCTAACCTAAAGGTAAGCCTTTTTTAATAAATCCTCTAAAAAAATATAATTATATTATACTTGAAAAATATATAAGCAAACATCTTAGGTCATATATATGTGTATAAATATAGGGTTTATATTATTAATGGGAAATAAATTCATTTAGAATATATATATATATATATATTTGGTGATATTTACTATTTATATTTATATTTTAAGGAAAAAAAGTTCATATAAAATATGGGATGTTATTAGTATGAAATTTAGCAAAACAATACATCATGATCAAACCACAAGGAATGGGGTGGTTGGGTGGAATTTAAAAATTCAATAGAGTATTTATGAATAATGGTGTAATTAGAAAATATCAAATCCCAAACATGAGGTACAATGGTTGTCACATTAATTAATTATTGAATCTAAGGAATCATTAATCTTTCTCACACATGTTGATTTCATTCTTTATTCTAGTTTTGTAGCAATCCCAAATGTGATATCTCCCTCCCCTCCCTCTTGGGTTCATTAAAATCACTTATAACTAACCCTAGATAAATTTTATAACACAGGTGTAAATAGAGAAATTACAAGGGTTCTCTAAACATAAATTAAATAATTTAATCACTCTCCCCCTATGCCCTAAACCTAGAGACTCGATGAGAACTCCAAATATTGTGATATTATGATAATACCAACATTTTGGATGTTACCATGTAATCAATTTTTTCTATATGATTGTAAATTTAAGAGTGATATAATAATCTTATCATTATTTTCCATGAGATACATAAAAATAATATTTTTTAACTTAAATTTTTTTTATTGAGTAACCATTGAACTCATAATTCAACACTGACTTATCCTGGGGGTAATCATCACCCCCAAAAATGGATTTAACCCTAAAATAATTTCTACAATGTCTCATGTTATATAAATTTATGGTTATACCCACAATAAGGTCCCAATTATCAAAATCATTATACTAATCTATGTAATTATTGGGAATAATTTAACTTAAAACATTCAAGAAACCATTTATTCCTCCTCTCACAATTCGTAGTATGAGCCCCACATTTCATTGAATTTTTTTTCCAATTGAGGTGGATAGTAATCGAGGACCCGTACCATAGAATGTAGGGTGTGTATCATTAGAGGGGTAATATAATCCATAAGTGGAGGACCTGAACCTCTTCGTAAATGAGTGTTTTATACTATAATATGTTAATGGAGATATTTTACCCTAATTTACATGTATCACAATGGGTTACCGACCCCACATATGCTTTATATATCATTACCAACCCCATCATAATCTATATGAAACTAGGAAACTAAAATTTATAAAAATTCATCATAAACAACTTCTTATAGAGTAAATATATTCTCCATTATGTTCTATATAAAAAATATCAAAATGGAATATATAATTTTCAGTTTTTGATACCATTTTGGAAGTTATGAATATATAAAAAGGATATCTAGTACATGATATATACTACTTTATTTACATCATGTAGGCCACGGGTGGTAGTCGAGTGTGTACTACTACATTCCAATAGATAAATGATTCAAACATAGATTATAAATAATGTGTAAATATCATGAAAACCCCACACACTAATCAGGAATATACACCCACAATCTAGCTCATGTGGAGTTAACCTACAATGTGTGTCCGAGTAGGGTACTCAATGTGAGACACCTGATAATCTGATCTCATGTTTATTACACGTACACACTGTTATACACTACTATAATACATGAAATATGCTAAAAACATGGTTTTTGGAATCACATGGCCTAGAAGTCATGTATTACACTAGAATTCATGTTATGTACTTTGGATCATGGCATGTAATTATTAAAAGTTGTATGTGGCACTATATGGTTAAACACTGTGTACTCTGGGTACATGTTGAGAAATGTGGTTTGAAATACACGGTGTATACCATGACCCACAGAGAGTGTGGGTCCATAAGGCTAGGTAGGTGTGTATTCCAGTACACACTATAATCATGTGTTTTAAAATGCATGACTTATATTCTAGAATCACACTTTGTGTCATATTTATAACACATGTAAATAGTATAACCATATGGAGAGTAATTCAAGAAGTGTGACTAGGAGGTCTAGTCATTCTATTGTAAAAAATTCTTATCTAGAATATATAATAGCTCAGGTGTTTCACCATGTACACCCTCATCACCTCTGCTTATGGTATCACCTCTAGTATATCATGTGTTTAATTCCCTAGTACTTTTTCAAGATTCAATGATCAATTTATGTTATTTATTTCATCTGCATTAATTTCATGTATTATATTTCTTCCCAAATTCTCATTGAAATTCCTTTGATGTATAGCCAGTGGCCAATGTGAACCCAAGTAATCATCTACCTTCCTTCATTATTCCTTTATCTCATGTTTTTACATTAATATAAAGAATGAGAAGAAGAATTTTAAGTATAATAGTCAATGAAAAGTCTGATCACCCAAAATGGGTTTATATTCATGTGTGTTGAAGTAGACATGATGTGAGAAGGGGTCTTATTAAATATTCATTAAATAACCTTTCACGATTTTTTAGGTGATGGACACTTTTAAGAACCTGTATAATTTTAAATAAGATAAATCATACACAAATTACAAAAACTAATTGTTATAATTTAATCACGAAAATACCAATAAATCAGATATTGTAAAAAAAGTTACAAATAATTCATTCTTATTAATCACATGTTAAAAATTATCATCAAATGATGATGTGAATGAAATCTTATAAAATTAAAATATCAAAAATATACTCTTTTATGAAATAAGAAAATATTCCAAATTTAATCTTAACTGAATGTTTTTCGCAAATATGTAAATTATTATTATTTTCCTAGAATAATAATAATGTTTTACCATTTAAGAAATTCATTCATGAGGTAAAACATTCATCCATGTGATGAATGATACAAACATATTTTTTTTAAAAGACCTAACTAATATTTAATATGAATTTTATCCTTTCATGATATTTATATTTTCCACTAATTCACGGTTATATTCCTTATTTAGTCACTTCCATAACAATATGGAACAATCACCAAGGGTTATATATTTTTGTGATATATTATAGATAATTGAGAGAAATCATAAATTTTAAAATGAAATCCATATAATAAATTCCTCTTACACATTAATTTTACCCATTAATTTCATGAGTCATCGCATGTTAAAATCATATATAGACATTCCATTTAAAACAACCATCTAATTCCCCAGTTTGATTCATCTATATTGAAACACATTTTATAAAAATATAGACAACTCCACATACTCTAGTTTTACACTAAAATACCACTATAAGAAAAATATTACATTCTACATCATTTATATAATTTTAAAATAAATTATAAAATATCAGTTACTCAAATAAATAAATCATCATTACATTCCACTAACACTCATCATTCATGGGTAAATTCAATATTATATAAGAATTTTCTAATAACTGCTTCATATTAAAAGGACACACCCTGAACTCAACAGAATTATTTCAATTTTTTTATGATCATTAGATAGGATTAATTTAACATTTTGCCTCATTAAAGGATCACAGACTTCTAAACATAAAAATGAGCTAAGTGTTGTCCCAAAAACATGTGTTTTTATATCCTTCCCACGATTGAACATTTTCGTCCATGAAAAGTAATAATATTGAGTTGTTAATAGGGAAGCTAATAAAATATTATTATGTGAAAACAACCCATATTCCCATGCACATGATCCTCTTATAGTAGCCCAAGCTCTAAGAAAACATGGGTCTATGTTTTTTGATGAAGGAACATTTACATTCACCACACACACGTCAGCTTTCACCCATGATATTATACTAAACCATGATACAAAACATAATAAGTTTATTATGAATAATTACATTAGTCAAAGAATAATCTCACATTAAGAGAGTATCATCGCACATACAAACCCAATACCTTTTTCTTACACAAATGTTATCAAACTATACGGAATTAAGTGAAACTATAAACTAGTAATATCCAATTAGAAGAGGTTTATTACCAAATTTTAACATACCTATAGAGTGTTGTGTTCCCCCCCTTTAAGAAGTGATTCAAATTAATTTCTTATTGGAACAATCTATAAGCATCAAACCCATTTATTGGGAACAAAAATAAAGAAATTTAAGCTATCTATAAAATAACTATAGGGTAGTATATTCTTGAAGTAATGATTTTTATTTTCATCATATATGATCAATAAGATATATATTCTAATGTTTCTAGATCAATTAATAAGGTAAAAGAAAACATTATTTCTCAACCTTCTGTCAAAAAACACCTGATACGTAACATTCCTACATACATATCCAAATACAATTAAATTAAAAAACAACATGATTATGGTTTGCAATATCTATAATGAAATTTAATGATAGTAACACCATGAAATGAAACAAAAATACCCAATATATATAACAAAATAGAACTATACTTCAGTGCCCCATTCTACTACAATTCAAATTGGAAAATCCTAATCCTTTGTATGTCTATAATTTATCAGCTTTTGTCCCTAAGATAACACCTACTAGAAATTGTTATTACAAATCCACAACATATATAGAAACAACCTTTACTACATTTCTAGAGTTTTTTAAACATTATAATATTTAATAACATTTAAAGTCATACCACTATCCTCATATGTAATTGGGTGATTTATATAGTGACCAAATCCATTTATACATATTATTCCATGATTTTTAAAATAATAATCGATTAATTAAAACCAAATAGATCATGAAGCCATTGGTCTTTGGAGTAAATGTTTTATAAATCATGAAAAGAAACTAAAACATAACATCTTATTTTGTTAATTTCCTTAGAGAGATATTAAATATTTTTGAGCTCCTAAAACTGTATAGGATAACCTAGGTAATACATAAAATAATGGGTGAGATAAAAAAGCATTGTTAGGGAATAAAATAATAATAAAATATAAAATGATATTCAAAAGACTAACATGATATCATAAAATAGAAGTCTCGTGAGTGAATCACATGGGAGCATAACATAAAGAACATTGAATCATACAATCAATTTATCATAGTTAATGTTGAAACAACATATAACATGATTTAATCATGAGTCCACGCTAGCTACCTAGAAACATCACACAATGTAAAAAATTACAATTATGGATTAGGATTTCTCCATAATCTCATAAATGATATCTCATCAGAATATAGATTTACGTAATGCATTGAATAACCATCTAGGAACACCCTTCATAACATGTTCAAAATTATGTGCACTGTAAAATGAAATCAATCATAATTCATAAACATAAGAATTACCCATGTAAAGAAATGGGTTTTATAATCTTTCTTCATATAATAAAAAAAGTAATTTTTATAATAAAATAATTTTAGAGATTAAGAAAATTAATTTATTACCTAATTAAATAATGTATGAAAAACTTGGTATATATGTGATATAATTATATATATAATTTATAAGAAATAAATAACATCAATGTTTGTTATCATTGATGAAAATTTCATTAAAATATTACATTAAATATTTATTTTTGAAAACACTTTTTTCACTTTGAAATAAATTATATAAAATATAAAAATGTGTAAAATATTATAGAAAAAAATTCTTTGAAAAAATCATGGATATTTATAATGGAATGTTAAATGGATTAAGTGGTAATGAAAGTAAAAGATTCTATTTATTTTATACAAGTAAATAATCATTCCCTTGAAGAAAGTCAAAAAAAATTCTTGTTTGAAAAGGAGAAAAGAATATTCATTTCAAAATATATTTTAAAAATTAAAATAGTGTTAAACATGTATTTAATTAATAATTTAATAATATTAATATTTTTTTAAAACATTTTATTTAAAATATGAATATGGAATAAAATACATTTCAGAATGAAAAATAAATAACGTTATATTTTCATAAAAACATTTTTCTCTACTATTTTAATTACTATAGAGAACAATATGGAATTATAATTTAAAATTTTCATGAATAACCATAGGATAAGAAAATGAATATTTTTAATTATAAAATGGTTGAATAAATTTCTATAAATTATATTTAGGCTCAAATAATCCTAATTAAAAAGAGATTGAAACAAGAAACCTTCCCACATTAGTATATTTTGAATAATAAACCCCTCAATAATAAATTGTAACATAACAAATAATTTAATATGAAGGATTCATGATATAATATGTAATTTTGACGTATATCAACACCCAAACTATAATTACCCACCAATTCCCATTGGATTTAGTGTTCAACGAGTCATTACTAGGCCTTAAGCAACATCCCCAAGGCTCCAAAGGATGGAAATAAATGTCGGAGGGTTTCAATGCAAGTGGGGGATGATTTACCCTTTAAGAAATAAACCCATCCATTAACCTTTCACTATATGATGCATGAACAAATGAAAGGCCAACCAACAACTTCATTTTTTTATACCATATCAGAGTATATAACAACAGAATACCAATCCAAGCCTCAAAATACACAGTGGAAGTAAAACACCAGACTCTCAAAAGACACCACGACTCAGTGGTCCACAAGTTCCATTCTCCACAACATCTCCCAAACATCACCATGAGCCATTAGTAATGAGATGTGTTACCTTTACCTGTGTCTTGGAATACAACATCTACTAAATCACCAATGTGCTAAATCAAGGGTGAGTAAAAAACACAGTAGGTTTTCCCTATTGAATTCCCTACTCATGCCACTAGGATAGAAAAGTTATCCACATTTATATAAAAGAAGTTTATATAAAACAATTTCACCAAAGCAGTTTCTAACTAAATATAAACAAGTTTTTCTAAAACCATCCATGCTCAGATGCATCAATGTGAAATTTAAACCGGCTTTTCCAACATGTTTTTTTTTCAGAAAATTAACCATCCAAATTTCCAAATCATTTCACAAACATCACATTTTGGCATACACAACCATTTCAAAAACCCATGAAATCAACCATGCATGCTTTATTATGATAGTTCCATACTAATGAGAGGTCTCTTGTCGATCTACCAAGTCATCACAAGTTAATTATTCCCTATTTATCATTACTCCTTTGGAACCAAGGACAAGGTAATATTTCAACCAAGCCTCGTACTTAAAATTACCATGCGCCATTAAACGTTTTTCACCGAGCACAAGGTCATATTTCTACCAAGCCTCGTATATGAAACATGAACACACACACCACACATTCCAAACAATCACCCCAAAACCATATTTTCCATAAAATTCCTTTTATTGAAAACAATTTTCCATGAAAACCAAGTGTATTCAACCAATGAAAACCATTTAAATAAAACTCCCTTTTTCTTGAAAACCAAATCCATTAAGTCATTTCAATCTCAAACCATTTTAATAAATCATCCTTTTTATTGAAATCCCATTTCTCATCAAACCATGTACAATTTCATCAATTTCATAATTTAAAATCAACATTATAAATTCAAATAGCTAAATCACTTTGCACAAAAACTCACCAAGATTTCAAAATTTCATCAAAACCTTAAATCATCACTAATGAAGATTTATTCCATGATTTTCATAATCAATACCATTCAAATAACCAATTTGAAACTAATAAAACCAATTCTAACATGAGGAGTCAAGAGTGAAGCCTCCTACCTCCACGAAAAGGTAAAACCATGCAAAGGATGAAGAACGCTCAAGAACACCAGGTCAAATATAAAAAAACCCACCTTAGATCTATCCTCCAAACACAACCAAGACCAAATCACAACATATCTGGAATCCACATACTTAGGTCTACCCATAATGGGAATAGATCTAAGAAATCGAGAGAAATGTAGAGGTTGATCTAAGTAGATCTAAGAAACCATTCAAGAATGAAGGAGAACGATCACATACCTCATGAATCTGGCTTTGATTTTCCAAGAGAAGCCTTTGGTTCGCCTATGAAATTATTGGAGAAACCTCATTGACCTTAGGAGAACCATAGACCTATTTTAGGTCCACTTAAGAGTTTTAACGAGTCAATTAGAGACAAAATGAGTTCGATCCACAATTTAAGGTTCTAATTTATGTGACCACATGGTTAGTCCGCATGGTTTTACAAACCATGTAATCATCGTGCGTTAGCTACTACCTCAGCCACCCTTCTCACACTAACTCATGGCATGGTTTCCCTTAACCATGGACCGACCATGCGGAAGCCACTTCTTCCTTAGTCAGTCATGCACGGTTTGGCAGCACGGTTTAGACAAAATGTTCACCACCCGTGCACCTTCCCCTTTGCTTCAAAATTCTGTCCAGGATATCCCGACTCTCCCATACGTCACCCTTATCCTTTAAAACCTATAAAAGCATAAATTAAGGGTTACCTACCAAAAACTGGTAGTACTACATTCTCCCCACCATTGGCCTTTCTGTCCCAGGAACGTAGAGAACCAATGCTTGCTTGAAAGAGTTCTGGCCAATGCTCTCTCATTTCTTTCTCGTGTTCTCAAGTCTCTTCCTGAATCTGAACATGTTTCCACAAAACCCACACTAGACCATTGATTTTCCCGTGCAAGACTTTATCCTACATATCCACAATCTACACCAAGATATTTAACAACTAATCATCTGGCACTAGTTCAACGTGATCCCATCTGATCACATGGTCAGGATTGGGTTGAAACTTCTTTAACGGAGATACATGGAACACATTGTGCACTGAACTGAACCACGGTGGTAATGCCAACCGATATTCCACCTCTCTAATCGGTTATAGTATCCCAAAAGGGCCTATATAATGAGGAGATACTTTTCCCTCTTTCCCAAAACGACGATGTCCAAGTCATGGAGAGATTCTCAAGAAGACATCATCACCCACAACGAATGCCAACGATCTGCAAAGATGATCTGCATAATATTTCTGACAACAATGAGCCATCTCCACCCTCATTCTAATCAACTGAATCTTCTCTATTGTTTCATGGACCTGGATTGACCAGAATAGTGAAGTTTCACAGCATAGTGCAGAACGACAAGGATGCCCATACAATGCTTCAAATGGATCCATGCGTATCGAGGCTTGATAGCTGTTATTATATGAGAACTACACAAAGGGTATATGCTCCTCCAATGAGCCACCAAAGTCCATTACACAAGACCACAACTTTTCTTCCAACGTTTGTATCATCTGCTCATATTGCCTATCTGTCTGAGGATGATACGTCGTACTCATCGTCAACTGAGTCCCCAGGGTTTGATGTAGTGATTTCCAGAAATGATATGTGAACCAAGATCTATGTCTAAAACTATATAAATTTTTACACCTTTCCTCTTTACAACTTCTTGGATATAGATTTTTGAATGATCTTCCACCGTATGAGTTTCCTGAATCGGGATGAAATGGGTCGACTTAATTAGACGATCCACTATATCCTAAATGTCATCATGTTTCCAGACCGTTCTTGGATGTCCTGAAACAAAAACCATTGCTATCTGCTCCCATTTTCACACTGGGATAGGTAAAGACTATAACATACCAGCTGGTCTCTAATTCTCTTCTTTAACTTGCTAACATGTTAAGCATCACGAGACGGACTCGACCACTTTTCTTTTCATGCTGCTCCACCAAAACTGCGCCTTCAATGCCTTATACATCTTCTTTGTACCCTGATGCATAACCCATCTTGAATGGTGGTAACAATTAAGGATTTGTTACTGACAACATATAGGTAAAACCATCTGATCTCTGAAACAAAAAACTGAACTCCCTCTAGACTCCATCCCTCAATGGTCTCCCCCCCCCCATTGAGTTTTGAACTCATTGCAATACAATCTACATCGGATGCCTATTCCTTCTTTAAAATCTCCACCAAATTAAAAACAAGTGTAGCTAAAAAGAAAACAACAACATCACCTAGGTCTTCACATTCCACATTCATGTCGGCTAAGACCGACATCAACTTCCATTCATCGGAAGATCTCTTTTCCAACTGAGTATACGACTTCCTGTTTAATGCATTGGCCACCGAATTGCCCATAACATTTGTATAAATTAAGTAAATGACAAACATTTGAAGATACTCCATTCATCTCCTCTGACTCAGATTCAAATCTCACTGTGAGAAAATGTGTTTCAAGATATTGTGATTCGTAAACACAGTAAATTTCCCACCAAATAGATAGTGTCTCCATGTTTTCAAAGAATGGACGACTGCAGAAAACACCAAATCATGTGTTAGGTAATTGTTCTCATGCACACTCACCTACCTTTAGACATAATCAAACACATGGTCTCCTTGCATGAGAACACAACCCAACCCGGTTCTCGAAGCATCACAATAAACCACGTATCCTTGCCCTGATTTTAGCAAGATTAAGATAGGTGCTAATGTAAGGAGAACTTTCAACTCTTGAAAATAACTCTGACATTCCTCAGAACATTGAAATGCACTGTTCTTCTTTGTCATTGCTGTCATAGGCAATGATAGTCGTCAGATGTCCTGGAAAATGCATCGGTAATAACCAACTAGACCAATGAACTTCGTATTTTAAAGACATTCTTCGCAGTTTCCAAGAAATAATACTTACTATCTTTTCTGGATCCACTGAAACACCTTTCTCAGAAACAACATGGCCCAAAAACGTACCTATTGTATCTAGAAATCACACTTTGATAATTTTTCATACAAGTGATGGTCTCGAAATATTTCCAACACTATCACCAAGTGTTGCTCCTGCTCAGCACTTGTTCTTGAATACACCAATATATCATCAACAAACACCACAATAAAAGAATCCAGATATTACTGAAATATCTAATTCATCAAATCCATGAAGACCATTGGTGATTTTGTTATACCGAAAGGTATGACTACATATTCGTAGAGGCCATATCTTCTTCTGAAATCTATCTTTGTAATATCCTTCTTCAGAACTCACAATTGGAAATATCCTGATTGCAAGTCAATATTGGATAACCATTGAGCTCCCCTTAATTGATTGAATATATCATCAATTCATGGAAGTAGATATCTATTCTTTATCGTATCTTGGTTCTGTTTACAATAATGAACACACAACTGAAGAGTTACATATGATTTATTTACAAACCAAACTGGTGCTTCCCATGGAGACATGCTTGTCCGAATAAAACCCTTTCTTTCCAGCTCCTCTAGTTGACCTTTCAATTCCTTTAACTCTGTTGGTGCCATCCTATAAGATGGATGTGAGATAGGACTGTTCCCCATAAGGAGATCAATCATAAAATCCACTTCTATTATAGTTGGTAATCCTAAAAATTTTTCAGAAAAAACATCAAGAAATTTATCCACCACAGCTGGAAAACTATTTTCCTCACTCTCTTAAAATGATGCCAAAGTCAACGCTGCCAATTGATAAGATATCGTTCCCACCATTGGTGCTAACAAGATCTTTTCACCTTTCATTATTATCCTTTCTCCCCTAAAGATATTCTCAAAGCTGTCCTCAGTCGTGGAACTAACTGTTCTAAAAAAATAGTTGATTTTAGCCTTAAACGCTGTCAACCAATCCATACCCAAGATTACATCATATATATCCATATCCAACATAGAGAAGTCCCATTTCTTCTCATCTCCATCAACAGTTATAGCACAATCTCTACACACGATGGCTGGACATTCTCTTTCACCAAGAAAAGTTTGTAGTTTCAAAATAGAAGGCATCATTTCTAGTTTTCAGTTCAGCTAATCAGCAATACGAGAAGTAAAAAATGAACGTGATGCACCAGTATCGAAAAAAACATGCATAAGGGTAGAATTCAACAGAATCGTACCTCTCAACCTAGATAGTCCAGCCTGATCATCGACTATCATCAGTTCATCTCTATACAATTCCTTTATTGCTACACTTTCCTCCTTATTGCATTGTTGATATTTTCATGCCTGAGGAGTCAAGGTATTCCTAGAATCAATCTAACTAGCTCTATTATGCTGGCGAGACAGATTTTGTTGTCCTCACCCTATCGAAGAATATTATGCTTGCGACGCCTGAGATGTGTCCCAAACTCCCGATTGTGGAGCACTGTGACAATATCAGTGAAGATGTCTCATCTTGTTGCAATTGTGGTGTGCTCTCAGTGGTGCTGTACATTCTCATTTAATGTGATTAGTTGAACCACATTAAAAGAAACCTTCTTTGATCTGGGGTTGTGGAAGATGGTTAATTGATCCCGCTGTCTGGTTCTGATTTATACTCCCGCCTTGGATGTAGGTGTCCCTCTTAAGCTTGATCCCAACATTGGAGTTCTCACCCGTTCCCGTGGGTATCATCATGCATCCTCCTATCGATCCCAAGATATCATGTTCAGAAACCGTTTCTCTATTCACCATCTTGGTATAATCTATAATATAAACCACCGTAATCTTTAATAGAATCTCATGCCTTAGCCCCAATTTGAAGATGTGTTCCTTTAAAGAAGCACTTGCCACAACCACTGGTGAAAAATGGACTAAATTCATGAACTTAGCCGCATACTCAGTGATAGAGAGGGTCTGTTATTTCAAGCTGAAGAAGTCCATTGTTTTCTGGATCTTAAACGTGTCAGTATAGTATTGTTTGGTAAAAAATTCTTCAAAGTCCTCCCATGTAAGGATTTCATCCAATTTAGCATACACCGCTAAATCCCACCACTGATGTGCAAGATCCTTGAGCATATACATCGCTAGCTTTACTTTCATCTCCACTGGTGTGCCGATGAAATCAAATATTTGATTCATCCTGCTTAGCCACACCTCTGCCTTCTTGGGTTCAACATCACCTCTAATGTTCGGTGGATTCTACATCATGAATTGGATGGTATGATCCACATGTCATGGATCATTCCTCTAGTTCCCCATATCCACAACTTGAAAGGCTTGGACAATACTCTGAACCAGCTCTTGGTTTACACGTGGTTCAAGTGCAACCACATTCTCCGCAGCTTCTTCAGGTTGGTTTCGACGATGCTTACCAGGTGCCATTTTCTAAACCAACAACAAACTCCATCAATCTAACTCTCTAGAATCCATTGTCTTAGAATTTCAAATTTTATCACATCAAATATCACAACATTTTTATGAAAAAAGATTTTTCCATGTTCAACCATTTTTTAAAACATTCAACATACTTTTTTTAAAATTAATCCATTTTCAAAATACACCAAATACCATATTTTTAATGTATATTTATATAAACCAATTTCCACATTTTTCAAAAAATTTCACCTTTCAAAAAATTCTTACTCATTCCTCACAACGATATATGAAATCCCAGTGGGAAGTCATTCCTCTACAATGCATGTCATGCTCCGCTCATTGGCTAAACCCACGACAATGATATTTCCAACATTCTCGAAGTGTATCCAAAACACTTATGTAACCAGCACTCTGGTAAATTGAAGTTCAGCATAAACGGGTAAGCTATGTCATTTTATACTATACATTTCAAGTTCCGACAATCCTACTCCTGTATAAGATGACCACCCATGGAATAGAAAACAAAGAATTTTAACTCCAATACCAAGAACATCGATGACCACTTATTAGGAAAGGACTGAACAAGATGATACCATTTGTAATGACCCACCAATTACCATTGTCTTGAGAGTTCAAAGAGTCATTACTAGGCCTTAAGCAACATCCCCAAGGCGCCAATGTTTGTAAATAAATTCCGGAGGGTTTCAATGCAAGTGGGGGATGATTTAACATTTATGAAATAAACCCATCCATTAAGAATTTTCTATATGATGCATGAAAAAATGAAAGACCAACCAACAACTTCATTTTTGTTAAACCATATCAATGCACATAACAACGGAATACCAAACCAGGCATCAAAATATACAACCAAAAGACAACACAAGACTCTCAAAAGACACAACGACTCAGTGGTCCACAAGCTCCAAGCTCCATAGCATCTCCCTAACATCACCACGATCCATTAGTAATGAGAAGCTTTACCTTTACCTGTGCCTCGAAATACAACATCTACAAAAGCACCAATGTTCCAAAGCAGGGGTGAGTATAAAACTCAGCAGGTTTTCCCCAATGACTTCTCTACTCATGCCACTAGGATTGAAAAGTTAGCCACAATTTTTTAAAAATAGTTTATATGAAACAATTTCACCAAAGCAGTTTATAACTAAATATAATCATGTTTTTCCAAAACCATCCATGCTCAAAAGCATCAAAGTGAAATTTAAACCATCTTTTCCAACATTTAATTTTTCCAAAAAAATTACCATCCAAATTTCCAAATCATTTCACAAACATCACGTTTTGGCATAGCCAACCATTTCACAAACCCATGAAATCAACCATGTATGCTTCGCTAATATAGTTCAATAATCATGAGTGGTCTATCACCGATCTACCATGTCACCACAAGGTAATTATTTCCTGTGTGCCATTACACCTTTGGCACCATGTAGAAGCTCATATTTCAACCAATACTTGTACTTAAAAGTCCCATGTTCCATTAACCATTTGGGATCGAGAACATGGTCCTATTTCACCCAGGACTCATATATTAAACATGAACACACACACCAAACATTCCCAAAAATCATGCCAAAACCATCCTTTTAATAAAACACCTTTTACTAAAAACCATTTTCAATCAAAACAATGTGTGTTCAACCAATTCAAACCATTTCAATAAAACTCACTTTTTATTGAAGACCAAATCAATCAAATCATTTCAATCTCAAACCATTTCAATAAAACATCCATTTTATTGAAATCCCATTTCTTATCAAACCATGTACAATTTCAGCAATTTCATAATTTAAAATCCAATTTATAAATTCAAATAGCCAAATCACATTGCACAACAATTCACCATGATTTCACAATTTCATCAAAACTATAAATCGTCACTAAAAAAGATTTATTCCATGATTTTCACAATCAATACCAATCAAAAAACCATTTCGAAAATATTCCAAAAAATTCTAATAAGAGGAGTCGAGAGTGAAGCAACATACCTCAACAAAAAGGCAAAACCAAGAAACGAATGAAGAACGCTCAAGAACATCATGTCAAATCTCCAAAAACCTACCTTAGATCTCTTCTCCTAACACATCGAAGACCAAATCATAAAATATTTGGAATACACATACTTAGGTCTTCCCCTAATGGGCATAGATCTAAGAAACCGAGAGAAAGGGAGAAGTAGATCTATGTAGAACTAAGAAACCATTCAAGAACGAAGGAAAATGATTACATACCTCAAGAATCTATCTTTGATTCACCAAGAGAAGCCTTCAGATCACCACCGAAATGATGGGAGAACCCTCTTTGACCTTATGAAAACCAAAATCCCGAGTTAGGGTCGCTTATGAGCTTTAACGAGGCAATTAGAGGCAAAATGGGTTAGATCCACAATTTAAGGATCTAATTTATGTGACCGCATGGTTAGTCCGCACAATTTGACAAACCGTACGCTAACTGTGCTTTAGCTACTGCCTCAGCCACCCTTCTTGCACGACCTCATCGCACGGTTTCCCTTAGCCGTGTTCCAAATATGCGAAAGCCACTGCCTCCTCAGTCATCCATGCACGGTTTGGCTACACATTTTAAACAAACCTTGCACCACCCGTGCACCTTACCCTTTGCTTCAAACATCAGCTGAGGATCTCCCGACTCTCCCATACGCCACCCATAACTTTTGAAACCTAAAAAAGAATCAAGTACAAGTTACATAACAAAATCCGGGTGTACAACACAACTCACCGAGTCCCACATATCAATTGGAAGACCAAACCACAACAACCCCAATCCCACATCCAATCGACCATGTTCTAGCGATATGTATTGAGAAGAAATAATATATAATTTTTTTGGTTTTTGACTAATCTACCTATACACACACTCGCATCCATATTCATGAAACAATTTTGGGTAATAATTTAAGATAATAATATATGGGCCATGCATGAAATAACCTCTAGGGAAAACATCAAACTATGATAGAATAAAACCAAAGTGTAAAGAAGAAAAAAAATTTCCCAAACAGAAATGAATTACCATCCTAAAAGAGAAAATATAAATATATAAAGATGATATATCCCGTCTCTTAATATCTATGAATGGACATTGTACATAGTCAATTAACCAGGGTATCACTGTTCTCTACTAAAGTTATTATTGATATATCTATCATATGTATATTAAATGGCATGTGCGAGAAAAGCTCATGCTGGGGTGAGTATATACATACCTAGTATAATGAATCTATATTAGAAAATAAGTGATAAAATGATACAATAATAGTTATCTCTACACCCAAGAATGATGGAAATGAATCCTAATACATATATATGCTAAGAAAGAAACCCAGATGAGAGAGAAATGGTCTCCATCTCACATCCCGACCTAATGTAATGAGTAAGACTATATCTCTAAAGTTATATCACAAATGACAAAAATAAAACACAATCTCACCAAAGTATTTTTGATGGGTCCCACCCCTCACTACCGTTCAACACGGTCATGGGAGCCAAAACACCTGTGGAAGAGACCTACAACATCACTGTAAGAATACGTGGGAGTACCACATTGTAGATAGAGGACTCGCAACTAGTGTAGGGGAGTAATGACTCTATATGTATAAAGAGTAAGGGGAACCCACACCCTAGTGAGATAGGGGAGTATCAATTTTGGAAACCCTCTGATGATACTTCCCTCATCACTTCCATCATCTAGTGTCTCCAAAACAAGTGTCGTGGTCAGAAAATATCACAATGTATCTTATATTCCATTATCATTAATTATGTATAAAAATGCCCAAGATAGTCTACTCTCAGCCCAAAATCAGATTCTTAAATGTAGGATATATGAGAGGAAGAAGTTCAGAAGGGAAGCATATAGTGTATAAGGTTTTCACACGATGTGTATCCCCACCACATTTTCTATCTATATTTTTCTAGACACGGGTTGGAATCCATGACATCATACATGGAATGTATAAGTGAAGTAAGAATATATCTAAGAAACGATTATGTGAATTAAATATAAAACCACATAAAAATTTTTAAATACAAAAAGATGATTGGATTTTTTAATTCACATAATCTCAGAATAACCGAACTAATAAAGGAAGAATATAACTCAATAAAAGGATATTGAGTTATGAATCTCCATATGACTTTTTAAATAAATCAAATTCACATGAAAATAGATTAGAAAATAGAATTTTCAATCAAATAAATAAAAGTGGATTTATGATAAACAAATTAAATGGATTGTAATTTTATCAGGTTAAGGGAAAATGGGTATATAATTTGGAATATACCCCATGAAATGTAAATTAAAAAATGGAGTAGTTACATCATTGGTAACATTTTCGAAAAAATCACATGAATAAGAGAACTTTAAAAATAAAATTAAATTCCATAAGTAAATATTTAATCAGGATATAATATTTGAAATATTAAATATATACACCATACAAAATAAAATAGGTTCACAATATGAAACATCTCTAAATTTTTTTTGATGGTAAATCCATATCTTAGTCCGCATACAATTTTATCACATATGGGCCTAATGAATAATAGATATATATCTAGTAAAACCTGAATATGTAAGTAAATTATTTTTCTTTTTACATTCTTATTTAGTTGAAATAATTATATATTTTTCAGTACTATTTCATTTAAACAAACAATGGAGTGTAGAGATGTTTTCTTTTTAAATTATCTCATTTTTTCCATGTGATGATTTAAATTATTTGTCATTTATCACATTGTAAATTATTTATAATGTTAAAAATATATAAAAATAAATTTATATTACATAATAACCTAATTTTATACAAATAGTTGGTGTTATTTTGAAATAATCTTTCATTATGGTTCCTAAATGGTTAATGAATTATCTAAATAATATCCCCAGGAGTGTAAAAAATTTTGTTTAGTTAGGCTCCCTTGTTATTAATTGAGTGAATATCAAATTAACACCCATTCAACCTTTTCTTGGTTTATTGTTAAGTGGGTGAATAGCATATCTATATACTACATCATGTTTTTTGTATCTAGACATGGATTTCTCTATTGGGAAACAACTCATGCTTTACCAAAATATTGATATGGTTCAATGGTTATAGGAAGGATAAATTATTATAATATCTTATAAAGATAGTATAATGGGATGAAATGGTTATTTATCATTGATAATATGTTTTAAAATTTATATAAAATAATTAAATAAGATTTATCATTGAAACCAATAGGAATTAATATGGATCCCAAAAATAAAATAATAAAAGAGGTTAAGGACCCTTACGTTCAAGTTATCTTCTTAAATATTGGGAGAAAAAAATATAATTTAATAAATATTTATAGAGACTCATGAGAGAGGTAATGAAAACTGAATAATTATAAATGTATTTTGGGTATATATGGAATTAGATAATGGGTGGGTATTTATACATTAGGAGGGTGTATTTTTTGGTTAAATTATTGATTATTTTGTTATTTAAGTAAACAAATTTTGAGAAAAATTTATTACAATGAAATTGAATGATAATTAGTGATGAAAACATTTTATATAGTCATTAAATCACCAAAAAAACTTATTTATAATTAAAATTTTATGTATCTTAGGCCATTTTTCTTTGATTTTAACCCTTTACCTTACTTTATCCATACCATGGTAACTCAATTTTTTACCATGGAAACATATATTGATGCTAAAAATAAAATTGTTATTATTAAATATTTTTTAATTTTTTTTCTTCCAAATATTTAATCCAATATTCTTGATTCAATTTCTATTATTGATATAATTAATTTTAAAATGATACATGTACAATACCTAATACCAGTTTTTCGAAGATACATAACTTCAGTTCCAAAATTTCAAACAAATGTTTTTAAATGTAACTAAATAATTTTAATTTCATTATATTAATCCAAAAACACATTTTTTTAATGAAATTTTTTGATAAAATTTTAATTTATAAAATTTTATGTTATTTTAAAATGATATTTTCACCAATCTCTCAAAAAATATTCTTTTTTAAAAAACTCCCAAATTTTCATCCTATGAAATTTTTGACATGATGATTCCAAAAAAATTTACTTTTATTAAATTAAAATTATAATATTTATAAATATTACTTTTTAATAAAATAATATATTACTTGTAAAATTAATTTATTTATAATAAAACAATTTCTTTTGATGTGAGTGATTACATTTTTCTTATTATTACTACTTATTTATTATATGACAAACAATTAATTATTTATAGTTTTAAATGAAATTATTCTTTTAATTAATTTGAATATTTATTTTAAATATTTAATCAATAAAACAATTTTACCGTAAAAAATTTTATACCTAATGATCAAAGTTACATATCAATTATACTTTTACTCTTAAAAAAATGTATGATAATTTTTTTTAAATCCTTGGTGATAATAAGACAATATATTTAATAAGAATCATACTCTCAAATAAAAATAATAAATATTTCTTAATATTATTTTATTATAACACATCCTACTCAATGTTTTAAAAAGAAATTTTTTGGCTAATAAAATATTTAAATAGAATATTATAATAAAATTTAGAATTTAAATAAGATATAGTTTCATTTAAAATTTTTGATAAATTATTATTTTATTGTATGTTTATATTTTCAATTCATCATATGTTTCACATAATATTTTACATGGAATTAATTTTATTATGTTTGTGTTTTTGAACTTTGAAAACATTTATCAAACTATGTTAACAATTAGATTATTTTGAAGTTAAATAGAATGATGATATGAAAATAAAATAAAAAATAATGTCGGTATATAATGAACTATAAATTTAAAAATAATCATGAATATTTTTAAAAAGATATAAGTAATTATAAAAATAATGAAAAATGGAAGAAAGATAACATTTAGACTAATTGTGGGTGTTTTTATTCTATTTCACTCTAGTGGTGTGTTCAACATCCATGGCCTCATCAAACATAAAGGGCTATCACATATCCTAAAGGTAGAACTGTTGTTAATAAAACATTTCAAAAAATTTAATTCTATTATACTTGAAAAACATATAATCAATGATATTTGGTCATAAATATGTGTATAAATATTGGGTTTATATTATTAAAGGGAAATAAATTCATTTAGAATATATATATATATATATTAAGTGACATTTAGTTTATATATATATATATATATATATTAATGAAAAAAATTTGCTTTGAAATTTGGGATTTTATTAATATGATATTTAGAAAGACAATACATCATTATCAAACCACAAGGAATTGGAGGGGGGATTTAAAAATTCAATAGAGTATTCATGAATAATGAAGTAGTTAGAAAATATCATATCCCATCCTTGAGGAAAAATGGTTGTCACTTTAATAAATTGTTGAATCTAAGGTATCATTAGTCATTCTCACACATGTCAATTTCATTCTTTATTTTAGTGGTGTAGCAATCTAAAATGTGATATCTCCATCCCCTCCCACTCGAGTTTATGAAAATGATGAATAACTAACCCTAGATAAATTTTATAACATAGGTGTAAATAGATAAATTACAAGGGTTCACCAAACATAAATTAAATAATTTAATCACTCTCCCCATATTCCCTAAACCTAGAGACTCGCTGAGAATTCCTGATATAGTGATATTATTATAATACCAACATTTTGGATGTAACATTGTAATCAATTTAATTAAATATAATTTTATATTGAAGAGATATATAATATTCTTATCATTATTTTCCATGAGAGAAAGAAAAGTAATATTTTTGAACTTAATATATCTTTATAGAGTCACTATTGCACTCATAATTCTACACTGATTTATCCTGGGGGTAAACATCACCCCCAAAATGAATTGAACCCTAAAGTAATTTTTAAAATGTCTCATGTTATGTATATTTCGGGATTTAACCCCAATAATGTACTAAATCTCAAAATCATAATACTAATCTATGATATTATTTTGAAAAATTCAACTCAAAACATGCAGGAAACCATTTATACCTCCTCTCACAATTTGTAGTATGAGCCCCACATTTCATTGAATTTTTTTCTAATTGAGGGGGATACAAGTCAAGTACCCACACCATAGAATGTAGGGTGTGAATCATCCTAGGGGGGTAATATAATCAATACGTGGCGGACTTGAACCCCATCATAAATGAGGGTTTCATACTATAAAAAGTTTAGGGAGATATTTTACCGTAATTTACATGTATCACTAGGGGTTACCAACCCCATATATGCTTTATATATCTTAACCAACCCCATCATCGTTTATTTGAATCTAGGAAACTAAAATTTATAAACATTCCTCATAAACCTCTTCCTATGGAGTAAATATATCATCCATTATCTTCAATATAGAAAATAACAAAATGGAATATATACTTTTTAGTTTCAGATACCATTTTTGAAGTTATGAAAATATATAAATGATATCTTGTACATGATATGTACTCCACTATTTACATCATGTATGGCATGGTTGGTAGTTGAGTGTGTACAAATAATTTCCTAGAGATATATTCTACCCACAGAGCCTATCCATAATGTGTAAATAGTATATAAACCGCACACACTAATCAGGAAGATACCACCACATTCTAGCTCATGTGGATTTTACCTATAAAGTGTGTCCAAGTATTGTACACAATGTGAGACACCTGATAATATAATATCATTTATATTACATGTACAAAATAAGATAGACTACTATAATACATTAAATTTGATAAAAACATGGTTTGTGGAATCACATGGCATAGAAGGAATGTATTGCACAAGAATTCATGTCATGTACTTTTGATCATGGAATGTATTTATGAAAAATTTTATGTGGGACTATATGGATAAACAATGTATACCCTTGTTACATGTTGAGTCATGTGGTATGAAATACACAGTGTATACCATGACCCACAGAGAGTGTGGGTCCATCAATCCAGGCAGGCGTGTATTCCAGTACACACAAGAATCATGTGTTATAAAATGCTTGAAAAATTTTCTAGAATCACACTCTGTGATATTTATATCCCATGTAAATATTATAACCTTATGGAGAGTAATACATGATATGTGACTAGGAGGACTATTCATTATATTGTAAAAAAATCTGATCTATAATATATATTAACTCACATTTTTCACCATTTTCACCATCATCGCCATTGATTTTGGTATCAGCTCTAGTGTATCATGTGTTTAATTCCCCAGTACTTATTTAAGATTCAATTATCAATCTATGTTTTTTAGTTCATCTCCATTAATTCCATATATTAAATTTATTCCCAAATGATCATTGAAATTCTATTGATGTTTATCCAATGGCCAATGTAAACCCATGTAATCAACTAACCTCCTTCATTATGTATTTCACTCATGTTTTGATGTTAATATGAAGAATGTGAAAATTAATTTGAAGTATAATGATCAGTGCAATGTCCAATCACACAAAATGGGATCATATTAATGTGTGTTGAAGCACACATGATGTGAGAATGGGTCTAATTAAATATTCATTAAAGAACTGTTCGTGTTTTTTTAGGTGTTGAACACTTTTATGAACATGTATAATTTTAAATAAGATAAATCATACAAAAATTTCAAGAAATTAATTGTCATAATTAAATCATGAAAATACCAATTTATCAGGTATTATAAAAAAAAGAAGTTACAAATAATTATTTCTTATTAATCACATGTTAAAAATTATAATCAAACGATGAAGCGAATGAAATCATAGAAAATTAAAATATCAAAAATCTATTCTCTTATGAAACATGAAAATAGTCCAAATTTAATCTTAACTGAATTTTTTTTCACTAATATGTAAATTATGATTATTTTCCACAAATAATTATAATGTTTACCCATTTATGACATTCATTCTTGGGGTAAAAAGTCATCCATGTGATGAATGATTCAAACATATTTATTAAAAAGTCTTACTTATAGTCTAATATGAAATTTATCCTATGATCCTATAATGATTTCTATTTACCACTCATTCAAGGTAATATTCCACATTTAGTCACTTCCATAACAATATGGAGAAATCACCAAGGGTTACAGATTTTTTGATAAATTAAAGAGAATTGATAGAAATTAATCATTTTAAAATTAAATCCATCTAATTAATTCCTCTTACCTAATAATTTTCCCCCATTAATTCCATGAGTCACCTCCTATTAAAATCATATATAGACATTCCATTAAAAACACTCATCCAATTCCCCATTTTAATTCATTTAAATTGAAACACCACACATAAAAATATATCCAACTCCACTTACTCTAGTATTTAAACTACAATACCACCATAAAAAAATCTTACATTCTACATCATTTATATATTTTTAAAGTAAATTAAAAAATATCAGTTACTCAAATAAATAAATCATCACTAAATTCGACTAACACTCATCATTTATGGGTAAATTAAATCTTATCTCAGAATTTTCTAATAACTACTCCATAATGAAAGGACATACCCTGATATCTATAGAATTATTACAAAATATTTCTATGATCAGTAGAGAGGATTAATTTATTATTTTACCCCATTAAAGGATCTCGAACTTCTTAACATAAAAATAAGCTATGTTTTGTCCAAAAAACATGGTTCGTTATATCCTTCCCCCAGTTGAAAATTTTTATCTTTAAAAAGGAAACATATTGAGCTGGTAAATATGGAAGCTAATAAAATATTCTTATGTGAAAACAACCCATCTTCACATGCACATGATCCCCCTATAGTGGCCCAAGCTCTATGAAAACACGTGTCAATTTGTTTTTGTAATGGAACATTTATATTCACCACACACACCTGATCTTTCACCCATGATATTATATTACACCAAGAAACCAATAATAACAAGTTTATTATGAATAATTACCTTAGTCAAAAGAATAATCTCACATTAGGAGAGTCTCATTGCACATGCATTCAAAATACATTTTTCTTACACAAATGTTACCCAACTATATGATGATAAGTGAAAGAATAAACAAGTAATATCTAATTACAAGAGGTTTATTACCACATTTTAACCTTCTTCTAGAGTGTTGTGTTCCCAAACAGTAAAAAGTGGTCCAATTAATTTCATATGGTAACAACCTATAAGCATCAAACCCATTTATTGGGACAAAAATTGTTGAATTTTAAACCATCTCTAAAATAACTATAAGGTAATATATTCTTCAAGGAATGATTTTTAGCTTCACCATATCTGAACAATAAGATGAATATTCTAATGTTTCTTGATCAATTAAAAAGGAAAAGCAAAACTTTCTCACTCATCCTTCTAAAAAAATTCACCTGATACATAACATTCATACCAATATATTCAAATAAGATTGCATTATAGAACAACCGAATTATGGTTTAGGATATCTATCATGAAATATAATTATAGTCAAACCATGAAATGATATAATAATCCCCAATCTAAATAACAACAAAACACTAATCTTTAATGCCCCATTCCACTACAATTCAGAGTGGAAAATCCTACTCATTTGTATGTCTATAATTTATCATCTTTTGTCCCCAGGATAACACCTACTAGAAATTGTTATTCCAAATCCACAAAATATATAAAAACATCCTCTACTAAATATCTAGGGTTTTCTCAATATTATATCATTTCATAACTTGTAAAGACATACCGTTGTCCTCATAGGTAATTGGATGATTTATATAGTGACCCAATATGTTTATAAATATTATTCTATGATTTTCAAAATAAACATCCATTAATTAAAACCCAAAAGATCATTAAGACATGTGTCTTTAGAGGAATTAGTATATAAATCTTCAAAAGAAACCAAATCATAACATCTTATTTTTCTTATCCTTAGAGAGATATTAAATACCTTTGTGCTCCTAAAATTGTACAGGATAACCTAGGTAATACATAAAATAATGGGTGAGATAAAAATCATAGTTATGGAGTAAAATGATAATGAAGCATAATATGATATTCAAAAGAATAACATGATATCATAAAATAGAAGTCTCGTGAGTAAATCACATGGGAGCATAATATAAATAACATTGAATCATAAAACCATGGTATCGAAGTAAATGTTGAGACAGCAAAAAACATGAAGTAAACAGGAGTCTAGGCTGGGTACCTAGAAACATCACATAATGTAAAAAATTAAAATAATGTATTGGGATTACTCCATAATCTCAAAAATGATATATCATTAGAATAATTATTTACCTAATGAATTAGAGAATTATCTAGGCACACCCTTCATAAAATGTTCAAAATTATGTGAACTATAAAATGAAATCAATTATAAGTCATAAAAATAAGAATTACCCATGTAAAAATGGGTTTTATAATCTTTTCTCATATAATGATAAAAGTAATTTTCATAATAAAATAATTCGAGAGATTAAGAAAATGAATTTATTACCCAATTAAATAATGGATGTAAAAGTAGATATATATGTGATATACATATATATATAATTGAGAAGAATTTTATAACATTAAATGTTGTTATCATTTGTTAAAATTTCATTAAAATATTACATTGAATATTTATTGTTGAAAACACTATTTTTACTTTGAAATAAATTCTATAAAATCTAAAAAAATTAAAAAAATATAGAAAAAATTTATTTGAAAAAATAATGGATATTTTTAAAGGAATTTTCAATAAATTAATTGGTATTAAAAGTGGGATATTCTATTTATTTTATACAAGTTAAAAAAATTCCCATGAAAAAATTCAAAAATATTCTTGTTTAAAAAAGAGACAAAAATATTCCTTTCAGAATATATTGTAAAAAATAAAACATGGTTAAGCATGTATTTAATTAATAATTGAATAATATTACTATTTTTTTAAAAAAAAATTAATTAAAAAATGAATATATAAGAAAATACATTTAAGAATGAAAAATAAAAAAAGTTTTTTTTTCATAAAAACATTTTCTCTACTATTTTATTTACGAAAGAGAATAATATCGAATTATAACATAAAAATTTCAGGAATAACCATAGGATAAGAAAATGATTTTTTTTATTTATAAAATGGTCGAATAAATTTCTATAAATAACATTTTGGCTCAAATAATCCTGATTAAAATGAGATTGAAACATAAAACCTTACCCATTGGGTATATTTTGAATAATAATCCCCTCAGTAAAGTCAATGAATTGAATTTTAACATATCATTTACTATGAAGGATTCATGATATAATATGTAAAGATGATGTTTATCAACACCCAAACCACCGGGTCCCACTTGTCAATCCGACGACCACGCCACGACAACCCCAAACCCACGTCCCTTTGGCCAGGGGCTAGCGATAAGTATTGAGAAAAAATAATATATAAAATTTTCTGTCTTTGACTAATCTACCTATACAAACACTCCCATCCATATTCATGAATCAATTTTGGGTAATAATTTAAGATAAAAATATATAGAGTACTAAACATGCATGAAAAAATCTATCGGGAAAACATCAAAGTATGATAGAATAAAACAAATGTGTAAATGGGAAAAATACTTTTCCAAACATAAATGAATTACCATCCTAAAATAAAAAATGGAAATATTGAAATATGATAGAACCCATCTCTTTATATCCATGGTTGGCCACCATACATATTCAATTCATAGGGGTATCAATGTGATCTACAAAATTTATTATTGATATATCTATCATATGTATATGACATGACATGTGTGAGAAAAAACCCATGATGGGGTGACTATATACATACCCAGTATAATTACTCTACAACAGAAAATAAGTGATAAAATGATACATTAATAGTTATCTCAACCCTCAAAAATGATGGAAATGAAACCCAATACATATATATGCTAAAAAAGAAACCCAGATGAGAGAGAAATGGTGTCTCCATCTCACAGCCCGACCTAATTTGATGAGTAAGGCAATATCTCCAATGGTTTATCACTAATGACCAAAATAAATCACAATATCACCAATGTATGTTTCATGGGGCCCACACCTCAATATAGTGAACCACAATCAAGGGAGCTAAAACACTTGTGTAAGACCCAGACCACATCAATGTAAAAAGATGAGGTAGTACCACATTGTATATAGAGGACCCACACCTAGTGTAGGGGAGTATTGACTCTAAATGTATAATGAGTATGGGGAACCCACACCCTAGTGAGATAGGGGAGTATAAAATCTGGAAACCCTCTGACGATACTTCACTCATCATATCCATCATTTAGTGTCTCTTAAAGAAGTTTCATGCTCATATCATATCAAAATGTATCTTATATTCCTTAAAAATGACAACATCATTTATTATGTATAAAAACACTCAGGATAGTCAAATATCTGCCCAAAATCGGATCCTAAATATAGGAGATATGAGAGGATGTAGTTCTAAAGGGAAGTAAATAGTGTATAAGGATTCCACATGATGTGTAGCGCCACCTCATATTCTAACTATGTTCTGCTAGACATGGATTGGAATCCATGTCATTATACACAGCATGTATAAGTGGTGCACAACATGTATCATTTTCTTATTGTTGAATCGTGTACATCTTGTTGTATCATTCTACTTTAGGCCATTTCTGTATACCAGGTCTTGTACTAGGTCATGTCTGGATACTATCCCCTACCCATGTACTCCTGAATTACATAGCCTATCCTCATACAAAGGAACCTATTCATGTTCCCCTAGTAACATATCTTTTCAAACCAGGTAGGTTTATATGCTGTCTGGGTCTAAACACATAGTGTGTTATTCGTAGCCTTTTCCTGATAACCTAGAACTGCATCCAGGGGGATAAATACAATTTATTCTTCCAGGATACATGGTGTGTATTTGGTTATTTCACATAACCCAAAAAATCATTATGAGGTTTTGAGATCCAATCATTCAACCATGAATATTTCTTATTGACCACATGAAAGCTAAATAATAAGCCTCTTTCCATCATTTCCCCCCCTTCGATAGCTGAAAAATCAATAGAAGATCTATAGGAATCTACCACATATCTTGTGTGAATCTCATCAAACATCACCTATTGTGGACCAAGTATCCATGAAGTATCACCTATGTTCAATCTCAATCCATCCACCAAGCACAAATATTTTCATCATTTTTCAAATAAACATGAATATGGGGGTTCAATCATGCTTGAAACTGCCCTGGAATGTCGAACTGATATACTAGGGGCCAATCATGAAGAACACAAATAATGGGTGGGGGAAATGCACATGAACAAAAGTTAAAAATGAAATTTGAATGAGATATATACCAATAATTTTAAATCAATGATATTCAAGATGAAAATCAAAGAATATCAAGAATAAATTATATAAATAATTTAAATGGGAACATTTGAATGGTGCATAAATCCAGATCAAAATCAGATGAAATATTAATTCTTATTATTTTAATTAAAAGGGTGAAATCAATAATTTATGAGTCCTAACTTGATTATGTAGTGGTCATTGTTGAGGAATACATTCTCTAATGATGAGGACTACCAATTGCATTTACTACCTCTAGATCTACCTCTATTTGATCAGCCATCATCCTTGAATCATGATCCACTAATGAAGAACCTTTGAGGTACCTCTCCAATCATTAATGGTAATGCAGCTGACCATGGAAATTTACAATGAAAAATTATATTTAATGTATAAATTTGGGTTTTGTGTACTAAATAAAATAAATAAATAAATAATTGATTAATATAATTAACATACCCATTATCAGCTGCCTCATCTGAACATCTATTACCAACCAATTTTAGGTTTCTCCTAGGTTAAACACCCCTTTATAGATTCAATAGTGGTCCCATATTTCTGATCACCGACTCCATTTGATATCGGTTACACTATTTCATGAAAACTATGCATGTATGATAATAATATAACCAATATATCTTATAATATAAATTCTGAGTTTATAGGGCCTCAATATCTCACACAATATTAATTTGTAGATCTACAATAATTCCCTAATATATTCCAAAGTATTAGAACAAAAAAATCATGTCGTTAAATTCATTCCTTTCTTAGAGTATTTTCACCCAAAAACAATAATCTAATCGAAATTGTGGGGATGCTAAGCCCCCCTCTGGTAATCTATCTCCTAGGATCTCTCCTGTACTCTCATGAAACCACAACACATAATCTAAGAGAATGGTCAATCCACACAGGATCCCCTCTTTACAATTCTCAATCAAACTATTTACTCCATAATGGTGTCCCCAACCACAATGTCTATATCTCCCCTTTAAATGACATGCATATAATCATGCATGTATCTTCACAGTTGTGATACATGAAAGATTCCATTCACCTTATCTAACTATTAGTAAAGGTATAGGTGGTATAAAATCTTACAAACCATCAATATGATCTTTAATGACTTAAATTACCTTAGGGTTTTCTTTCCTCCCCAACCAAATCTCAAAAATCTTCATCATGGGGAGACTCTCTGAAAATTGGCCTTATTTATCAAACTAAAATGTTCTATAAAGACTTTCTATATTATATTTTTATTATATTTGGGTTGTACCTATATGATAATGGATCACCTGGACCTTCTCCATCATCTCCTGTATTATATCTAAACCAATAAGAGACGTCTATCCAATATCATTTCAAAATTAGTGTGACCTGTAAGGTCTCTTGTACAAATATTATAAAGGTGACATGATGATTGTAGAGTGATAAATATAATTATGGGAAAAATAGTTCATAATAAATTGATCTTCTCAGTTATTGATGATGTCAAACACATAACATCTCAACATATCCTCCAACAACTGGATAGTGCACTTGGGTACCCATACACATGGGGGTGAAATAATATGCCTAACCACAATTAGTTCTTGAATACCTCTTAAATTAATATCACAGATCATGATTTAATCCACACATCATGATCATAGAAAATTATTGACGTTACCAAAAATAGTTAGATGATCTCTCACTCATAAAACTATACCAAACTCTCAACATAAATCTTCTACCTAATAAAAAAATATGTGTGCTGATATGGTAAGTCAGTAATCTATCACCCCAATGACAAAATGGATCCTCTATATTGTTAAAAATAATTTCGAATTTTTTTGGATATGTTGTCTCATTCCCACTATGGGATCTCAAGGGTATATATTTAACCTTTCATAACATGGTTCTTAACCTTTACTTGCAGACATATGAGACACCAAGAGATGAACTTGGGTATGATGTACCTCATTTACGACAACAAAAACATCCACTAAAGGTAATTGTACTTATTTCCCAATCAAGGATGTACAACTAAAGGAGAATTATGAAACTACCTCATAACCCCTCTCACATCATGACCAAAACCACCATCTACCCTTAAAAATGTATGAAATGATTCTCTCCTTCATAAAATCCATTTGGTGAATGCTTTGATGAAATATGATCATGAATAATCTTGTAGTAAATGTCTCCCAACTGGGCCTCTCTCTCATAATGAAAACGTATAGGATTCCCCACCACCAACTAAAGAAAAAAATAGCAATTATCAACACCTGTAGGGCCATCTGAAAAAATATAACTAACAAAAATTCTCCTCTACATAGCATGAATTAAACTTATTACTAAGGTAATATGACACACCATTCACTTCCTAACACTATATATTATCTGAAATTTATAGTCCAAGAGGAAATTCAAATAGTTTATCTATCTTAATTTAGGATCTATCTATGTAAATATGTAAATGATACATTGGTGGTTTGAGTGTAAAACATAACTCTCAAAAATAAGACAACATCTCCACCTATTTAGAGTGAATACTAACACTTAAATCATCATGTTGTTAGTAGAATAGTTGGGCTAATGGGGTATAACTACCTTGACCCATATGTGATCACCTCATTACACCGTATCAACACACAACTAAGACCATATTTGTATGAATCACAAAACACTACCTAATCCACACCCTCCTTAGGTAGTATCAAAAAAATTGAATTGTTCAACCTCATCATAATGCTCTCAAATGTTCCTTGATACCACTCAGTCTAAGTAAATAGATACCCTTTCTTTGACAGGGTGTTCAAAGTGGATTATTCCTTGAAAAAAGATAGTCAAGAACCTCTTACAAAACACCACCAATCATTGAAATCTTCTGAACTCCATCAGGATCTTGTTTGGATACCAAGAATTCAATGTGACAATATTTTGTTGGATCAAAACTAAACATTGATCATTAATTACATGCACCAAAAATTAAACTCCACAAATACCAAATTGTAACTTTGAGATCTTACGATAAATATTGTCCTTCTGTAGTAATTCTAGTACCATCATCATATGTTCTTTAAGGTCCTCTTTTGAATTAGGGAAAATTAGTATGTCATCAATGATGAAAATCCAAAATTAGTCCAATTATGATTGGAATATCCATTATATCACAGGCATAATCACCGAAGGTGAATTGGGAACACTTAAAGGAATCATTAGCAACTCATAATTTTCATAGAAACATATAAATGATGTCTTCAAAATATCAGCCTCGAGAACCCCCAATTGGAGGTAGCCATACCAAAGATATATCTTTATGAACTAACTGACACCATACAACTAATAAAAGTGTTATTAAATCCTTATAAGGGGGTACTTGTTCTTTATCATCACTTGGTCAAGGTGATAAAAATAAACACACAACTTCAAGCTCTCATCCTCCTTTTTAAATAATAAATCAAGAGCATCCTCGGGAGACACATTGGATATAATAAAACCCATATCATGAAGGTAATCTAACTTCACACTTAGACCCTTGAGCTCAAAATGGGCAATCTAGTATCCCGTTGGAGATATCAGTGTGGTTTTGCAGTGCAAGTTCATCTTGAAATATATCACCCCCATAGAGGTAGTCTGAAAACATCCTCATAGAAGGCATACATATATTCCACCACAAACAAAAGAATCAATTTTTCTAATTATTCCAATAAACTATGGAATAAAATCACCAACTAATTGGTGATGGGTTGTAGCTTCCTACCCATAAGACCCACTTACTTAGTCACGGGATCTCCTTCACCCACATTAGAGAATATCATCCCATCTGTTGAAGGAAACTAACTCACTTATAATGATAATCAATCTTGGCTCGAACTATGAAAAAATATTATACACCCATGATGAATTCATAAGGTCTCATCATGATGACGAAGAGCTCCCACATTAAACTCTCTTAACCATGTGACAGCTCAAACAAACATAAGATAAGTTACATCAAAGAATCTCTACATGTAGGAATCTATAACTATAGCTACTGGGGTAAATTCTCAATAGGAATCTCTAGTTATCACAATAATAATAATAATTTAATGGAATGAATCATACATGTGTTTAATAATACCATGTAATGAATATAATGAAAACAAATCTTAACTCATATCATCTATTATACAACCTAGTCATATCCATCCATGGCCTATAACTACTATTGGCCCTGACTACTAGCTCCATGAGAATAGGGTGGGTCACCTGGTTCCGCTGGTGGAAGTATCTCATTGTATATTCCTCCACTAACTACTCATAACCTTAGAGCATCTCATAATACTCTTCCAACACAACCTCCCTAAGGGACACATTTTCCATTCATGGGAGATCCTTAATCATGGTTCTTCCTCTACTATGGATGTATGTCCACTGCCTATATGTCCTACTTAAGATAATTTTTTTTTGGAAAACATGAGCTAAGCTACCTCACCAATCATAATCATAGAATCACCAATCATCGGGCTTTATTAGTCCTTTGTGTGATCCATATATTACATGACCACATGTTTGAGTTTGGGAATGTGTATGCCTCCTTTGCTGAGACCTCAACTTTTGATGCATGCAAGATGTTGCAGATGAATTAGCCCTATGATACCCACTACTGGTATCACCATCTAGTTGACTCTCTACCAATAATCTTTCCATAACAAGATCATGATCTAGAAATAACATATTGGTAGGGATACAAAAGGAAAACACTAGCTGGAATGATTCTATAGAGCCCCTTATCATATCAGGGGAATCTCATGTAAGGTTAGTGAACCTCATGGTATACTCTTCTAATGAAATATCATCCTATTATTGCTCAAGAATCTCTTATATCAAAACTATGTATAATCATAAAGTGTAATACTCATCAGGAAATAACTTCTAAAAGTCATGCTTTTAGGAGATTTATATAATCATGAGTTTTCATTTCTATCTTAAAGAAGTTCCCAAATAATCCATGAAGAATACGAACTACAAGTGAAACCATATGATCTTCTAGGTTCAATACCATCCTGAAGACTAGAACCACCAACTCAATCTAATCATCCACTACTTGGGGATTGGCCCCTTTTGGAACCACAACAGTCTCTGATGTTGCAAGTACCATAGCATTCTCATCATGAGAGCATACTCATCCCACCCTTCTAGTACAATATGATAATAAATAGCTAGGGTATTGTAACCTCCCACCTAGAAGAGTCAACTCATGAGATATCCCCTAAACTGAGTCCTCATCACTCATCATATCAACATAATTATCCTGAATTGATAACATAGAAAACAATATTCACTAAGGCATACTAAAAATAATATAGACAAACAATAGTTATATTATCATACATTTAAGAGGTGTTCACTCTAGAATAATAGTTAAAGGACATTATTTTAGATGATGAAAGTACCATTTTTCACAAAAACCAATGTCTTATTTTGTCAAGAATAAAAGAGGGTAGTCAGTATCTTATTATATATATATATTGGCTACCACACCAACACTAGGTTGAATAACAAACAATATATATTTGATACACTTTAATATCATTTCCCAAGGCCTCAAAAAATCTTCATAAGGTGAAAGTTATAATTTTTTCTCAAGTTATGAACTACTCTGATACCACTGAATCATGACCCAACCCAAAAGGGCCCACATTGCAATAAGAATACCAGAATGTGATAATCCCATGTCCATCTCCAGTAGGTCATGGGATGGAGACAATAACTAAGAAGGAATAATATATAAAATAGACGGAATTTTCCTAAGGTACATGTATGAACACACTAATATATATCCACGAAACAATGCAGAGGAATAATAAAATACAGTAACATATAGAGTATCCATGAATGAAATCACCTCTATAGAATACATTGATGTACAATATAATAAAATCAATGTTTAGAGGGGTAAAATATACACCCAAATAGAAATTAATTCCCAACCAAATGAAAACTATAAATAGATTTTATTGAGTTAACCTGGATCATTATCTCCAATCCCAATAGTAATATGCAGTCAATGCACCCCTGTATCAATACAGTCCACTGAAGTCACCTCTGATCATTCTATAATCTCAATAAGACATTAAATGACTATGAAAATACCAGGTATGGTTGAGTATATATACACCAAGTAGGATTTTTTTGAAAACTAAATTGGAGGTATAGAATGATAAAATAATATTCATCTCAACACCAAAGCATGAAATAAATTAAACCCAATACATATATATATATGCTCACAAAGAAACCCAAGAAATAGAGAAAGGTTATCTTCACCTCACAACCCAACTAAATTTGATAATTAATTTTTCATATCCAAAGGTCTATTATTGATGACCGACTTTAAAATAAACCTCACCAGAATTTGTTTGTTGGGGCCCTCCCCTCACAACTACACTCTATAGTTGAGGGATCCTCAACACTCTAGGAGTTTTTGAACATCATTAAATATCAAATAAGAGGGAGTACCACTCTGTATATAGATGACTAACTCTCAATGTTTGAGAGTACCAACTCTCTCTGTATAAAGGGTTTGGGGAATCTGCACCCTATTGAAATAAAAAAGTATCAACCCTAAAAACTCTTTGATGATCCTACACTAATCCCTGCCATATGAAAACATCTCCTAAAAATTGTTATTATCGAAAAATCTCATATCAAATCTTGAATTCCATAAAAAATGACGCCATCATGTTCTAGGCCTAAAACACTCAGTACAAGCTGCTTACAGGCAAAAAATTCATGTCCAAACAAAGGATATATGTGTAGAAAAAGTTCTAAAGGGAATTAAATGTTGTGTAAGTGTTAAAAATGACATTTGTTTCCTTCCATGTTTAATTATTGTGCTATCATATGTACATGTATTTAAATCCATATCATATTAAATGACATGTATAGGTGTCCCACAAAATGTCTTATCCGCTCGGGACCTACACGTGTATAGTTGGCCACACATGTATACTATAGGCTATGACAATGTACCCAGACATGTATATGGAAATTCATAAGTACTGGCCTATTCATTTTTACTGCAAGAGTACATGGCGTGTCCTCCCACATTGGGTCATGGGCATGTTATAGTCGGAACATGGGTTGTACTCGTAGGGAGGGTCACTTGGTTTGTGGGTCTAACCACATGTTGTGTGTTCTTGAAATTTTTTCCAAAACCCTAATGTCAAATCAAAGGGGATACATTACCTATGATCATCTGAGATACATGACATGTAGTTAGTTTTTTCATAGAACCTGATGATTCACCAAAACATTTCAATATACATTCTTACTTTCATGAATATTTTCAATTGACCACTGGAATTTGATGGAATAATCCACCAACCATCATTTCACAACCTTCAATGGCCAAAAAATGGAATCTGATGATCCAATCAATGTTAAAACAAATCCCTTGAATGTATCGTCTTCCATATCCCTTTGTAGATCCTAAATCCAAAATGTATCCCTTATAATCCATCCCAATGCTTGTGTAAAAAATAGATTCATTCAACTTTTTTCAAAATGCCATGAATTCAAGGGTTCAATCATGCTTGAAACATCCCTAACAATGTAAAAACATGAACTAATTGGAAAATTATAATGAAAAAGAATAATGGGTAGGGGAAAGGTATAAGAACACAGAAGAAAATTTCATTTTCTAAGAATTCTTGACCAAATATCATAAATCGGGGATATCCAATGTGAAAAGCATGACATACTAAGAATAACTAGTATAAATAATTTAAACGGACTCATGAAGACAAGTATATTAATATAAAAAGAAGGTAAAATATCCATGATCAATATTTTAATAAAAAGGTGAAATCCACAATTATTAATCATTACAATGATTATGGATAAATAGTTACTGAATAATGTGTTAACTAATGATGAGGATAAAATGCTCTGTTCACTACCTCTCGATCCATATTGATCTGATCAATCGTCATCCACTGATATCAGTCTACTAATGAATAATTTTAGAGGCTAATATCTAATCTTCCAAGGTTATGTAGATAAGATTTTGTAATTTCCATTGTATTAAATTTAAAGATAAAATTATGTTTTTTTGTTTTTAAATGATTTAAATAAATAAATAAAATATTTGAATCCTTTTAATGTACACACTAATGACATCCTCATCCTAACATCTACCATGGAAAAACATTAGGTTGAACCTAGGGTAGAACCCATGTTCCATATTTATCCATGGTCTCATAGTTTTTACCAAATACTTTTTGTGGAGTTATTCCACCATTTTAGTAAAACTATGTGTGTTTCAAAATATTACACACAATGTTTTTATAATATATATTTAGGGATCACTAGGACTTGGAATCACATGCCCTCTTAGCACATTCCTTGGAAAATATTCCTCAATATATTAAAATGTCATGCAAAGAAATTACCATGTATCAACATATTATATACACCATTTAAATAAATTATGATAAAAAAATAAAATGTGTCTGGAAGAATTATTTTTTGATATGATACCCTTACCACAAGTCCATATATTAAGATGTATATTTTTTAAATGTTGTATGATAAAATAATATAATTATTTTTGTTAATAAAATTTACTAGGTTAAACCCATTATAAATAATCCATTTACTCAATTTATTTTAATTACATATTTAATTACTTAATCAGTTAACTCCTTGTCGGGGGTTTTGAGGACATTCAGTTTATAAATTCAAAATAGAATCTGTGTGTTGAACATGGTAAAATGTGTCATTAATTTATAATATACAAAATAATAATCAATAAATAAGTATAATTTTCATACATAAATTCTACTATTAAATAATAATAAAAATTAATTAATGATATAATAAAACTACATTATAATCATACATAGGGTAGGCCATGCGTATGCATGTGTAAAATTTACATTATTAAGTGATAATGATTTAAATAAGGTATGAGTTATAATAAATTTATATAATAATAATTATATAATGAAATCATATTATTTCTTCAAATTCAATTATGTATATTTATTTGACGTGATAACAACGAATTGATGAAATCACTACATGAGGGGGGTAGTCCTTCATCCACACTAATGAAATTATAATTTTATATTAGATGTTAAGATGTTAATAATATGATATATTACTTATATAGAATGATTATTATATCATGAATATAATATATGAACATTAAATCCATCATCAGGAACATTCATGAGATGTAATTATTGAAACGAATTACATCGGTTCATGAGGTGGTAGTCTGTCGTACACAAGAATGATTGTTTCAGTTTCCCTTTGATGGAAGAAGAGGTGGATTCATGTTATGCCACCATCATAATAAAATCTAAGACTATTGGAGATAAATATTTTAGTATATAATTTTTATTTAGTAATATTTTAATGAGTTGTAATAAAAAATAAAAATAAAATTCTTGGTTTGAAATGATACCTCATCTTCAAACTACCTCTTTAGGATGATACCTAAAGCCTCACTAAATTGAATTTATGATAGAAAAACCACCTATATAACATTGGTATGTAATTAAGTAAGGTATTGTTTCTAGTAATATACAAATCATAAGGTTATTTAAGTGTGTAAAGGAGAGGATAACTAGATTTTCTTTTATATGTGAGAGGCAATCGAAGTTTCGAAAATACTAAAAACTATTCAATAATAGGAAGTCTCTCCCAAGAAAAGTGTCTCCAAAATTGATTAAAGTGTATTATAGGGGTTATATTGTAAATAAATACCTAAAACACTCCAAAATTAAAAATTTCAACATCTAAATCAATTTTCTTATAAGGATACTCAAGTTTACAATTATAGTTTTTCACCAAGGTAAATATATATTTTATTATTACTATTCATTATGGCCAAAAGTTAAGATGAACTTATTACTTCATATTAATTAATATAACTAGAAATATTGAACCCATTTTATCAAAATAAAATCATACAATTTTCATAATTCAATATAAAATTAAACCTACAAAATCTGTTAAAAAAGGGTTTTTAAGAAATTTATTTTTCAACCAATTGATGATCAAATATTAACTCTACGAATTGAAATAATGAAAATAATAATTTAAATTCAAATAAATTGATATTTAATAAAATAATTTTATTTAATTATTTCCTTAATATGAGTTAATTTAACTAATTAAAATGGGTAAACTTTATGCACATAAAAATAGTTTTCTAAAAACTGTGTTTTAAGCATAAAATTAAAATATACCAAAATAATTAAAATTGAAAATTAAAATTAAAATATTTAGATTATTTAAAATAAAATAGATCATATTTCAATTAAATTATATAAAAAAATATAATGGTACATTTAAATTAATTGACTTATTGAAAAGACTAGACAATATTTGAAAATTCGGTTATTTTCACTATTCAATAAAAAAACATTACAGATAAAGCCAAAAAATTCATCCAATTTTAATTTCGATTCACTAATATTAAAAAGTATTTTATTTTCAAAAAATAAAATTTTTAAAATTTCCATAAATCAATTATAATATTTGATAACAAAATGTAATAAGAAAATATTTTTTCAAGGAAGCATATTTTTTGTATAATACAATGTTTTTATTACTAATTGAGTACTAATTTTATATGAATTTAAAAATAGTTGTATACATAATAGAACTTTTATTTAAATTTAATAATGTAATTAATCGTATTTATAAAATAAATTATAATATAATTGTTATAATGCTAATTTTTGAATAATAATATTTTAATTATATATCATGGTTTGTTTAATATTAGTGATTCATGTTGTATAGAAAATTAAACAGTGTTATTTTAAAATATCATTATTTTAAATTATATAAACGTAAATAAATTAAATCCTACAAAGTTTATCATTTTTAGTAATGAAGTGTTTGACATTTGAAAATTCCTCTATGAAAAAATCACTTCATAAAATGGGTTTGTAAAACTTCCTCTTAAAAAGAGAAAAATAGACGTGATATGGTCATATAAAATAAAAAAACATGGTTTATAAATAATGAGAACATTTTTGGGATGTTATAACATGTATTTTGAAATAATAACCATATAAGAGATAAGGTTATACATTTTTTAGAGATCATAGACCATCGATTGTTTTGATAAACAATAACAATTTTTTCAAGAACTTTTTTCTAATGGTGAGGGATTGTTTTACCATATAGAATAATAACATAAGGAAATATACTTACTCTATAAGTCTAATTCATACTTTATGAGTTTTCCACCACACAATCATATGTTTCTATAAATGATGAGTATTTATGATGAGTTTTTTTATGCCTGAGGTAATAAAATTATCTTCTAATGAATTAAATGACTCAAAAATTTTTTAACAACATTCTGATTTTACTGAGTTATAAAAAAAACCAATAAAATGTAACGAAAATGTAATATAATTCCAAAAATTAATACATATTCATATTAGTCTCCAAATATAAATAACAACATGAATAATTCCAAAACTAAAAAACAATACATCACAAATAATCTCAATATATAATTATTTAATTGTATTATTTCAATATAATATTTCATGTTAAATCAGATATTATAAAAAAGGGTTAATTTTTACTTAATATAATGATAAATTTACCAAAATACCATTAATAATCTAAAAATACTAAAAAAAATCCAAATATTTTATACAAAAATATGTTTCTCAAAATCAAATTAATATTTATCTATAAAACTACTTATGTAAATAAAAATTTATACTAATAATTAAATAATGTAAGATAACTGTAGGTACTAAACTCATATCACTCTTCATTTGTGGGTTCAAACCCCATAACCATTCTAAATGTTATGGGTTGTCTCTATATAGGTGGTTACCCTTTTTCTAAAACAATGAAAAAAATGTGATAATGATATTCATAATCCACCTTAATGATATATTGTTCTCAAGAATATGATGCACAAATTGAAAATTACCATAGTAATAAAATCAATTCTTTTTTAAACAATACGGATTTATATCCATTTAATCCATTTCTTGAAGGTCAAAAAAATTAAATTAAATATAATTACCTCAGCATAAAGAACATCTGATAGATTATATTTTTTTCAATCATGTGTTTCTCTCTGAAATATAACTAGAATACTAAATCAAATTTATTTTTCATCTGTACCATTAATCAAATTATTAAATTTACTTAAATAGAAACTATATCCTAACAATCCTTATAAGTTTCATGATTCCAATAACTAAAATATCTCGGATAAAAATACTTCAAAAATATTATTCTTGAGTTCCAACACATAAACACTTCAATAATTCCACTTCAGTTATTATAGAAAAATAGGACCTTGGGAAAACTTCATTGGATTAGTTATTTGATTTGAATAATGAACAAGTTACCCAAATCAATGACATTTATGTGTTTGTGGTTCCTTTGGGTAAACATTATTTCCTCGAGTCTTGTTAATCCAAATATACATTTTTCTTTAGATGTTATCTAATTTGTTCACTCATTTTCTAAATATAAAGAATATTTTGTTTACAATAAAGAATTTTATATGGTTCTTCTTATAACATTATTGAGACGAAAAAAATATAATCTTCTTTTCATTATCACCATTAATACTTTATCATCCATGCGACATCATCCTTCTAGATTTTGATGTGTTTTAAAATTAAACTATGTTTTAGTTCTTAATAGGTATTTCAGATGTATTATTTGGCATGATCACAACATTTACAAAAACTATTCACATTATGTTAGATATCATGTTAGAGAAATAATTAAATTTTCCTTTACATTGGTTATATAAAAGTTTTACCCTATTTATTATAATTAAAAAGTAGAATAAAATAAACAAGGTAATAATGCATTAACATACACAAGATAAAACTTATAAATCTAGAAGGAATAAATTATAAATGATATGTACATACATAATTTTTAGTCAGTAAATTTAAATGTGTGTTAGTAATGTTAATGTTTCCTTTTAGGTTTTAAAATAAATTTTTTTTCAATTCATTCATAGTGGTTTATAAAGAGTTTAGGAATATCTAAAAAATATCCACTAAGAGAGTCAAATGATGTGTGAAGTATTTCCCATTATTTTGAACCATGAGGTTAATGAGTCAACACCAATGTGAAATTTTCATGGTTATTACACCTAGGTAAAACACTTCTAAAGCCACATCCACTTGTAGTAACCATAGTGAGATTTAATTTTTTGGAATCTACATTACCTATACTTAACCAAAATTCTATGATATTTTTTTTCTACAATTATTTTTATCCTTATAATTATCCCTAGGGTTCTCACTATATTTTTCTAGTCCCAATCCCAAAAAACAATAAAACATTATATAATACTAACTATAGAAACCGAAGTTTTTTACACATATTATTCCATTATTTTTATATAAACATACATTAATTACATCCCAATGATCAAGAGAACTACTATATTTTGGATACTAGGTACATAAAATCTAAAAAAACTAAAACATAACATCTTATTTTTTTTAAATTTTCTTTAGTTACCTGAAAAATCTCATTGATATATTAAAAATAGATAAGATAAAATGGGAAATAAATAAAATAAAGGGGTGACCTAAAAATACCATATGAGAATAAAATGATAAAGAAATATAACACATGATTCAAAAATATAACATTATACAATAAAAGAGAAGGATAAAGATCGGATCACAAGGGAACATAACATAAAGAATATAGAATCATAATATTATTGTATCATGTGGAATGTGGAAAAAATATATAACATGATATAAAAAGAGTCAAGGATTACTTCCTAGAAAATATTATATGGTGTAAAAAATTCCATAATGGATTTGGTTTACTACCCAATCCCATACATGATGTCTCATGAGACTAAAGCTGTACCCAATGAATTGGGTCAATATATAAGTGCACCAATAATAACATGATAATGATTTGGTGTTCCACAAATCAAAATCAATCATAATTTATAGACATAATAATTACCAATATAAGGAAATGGGTTGATAATCTTGCCTCATATCATAATTAAAGGAAATTTCATAACAAATACATTTGATAGATGAACATAAGACATGTATGATACCATCAATGTATTAGATAAAATTTTGTATATTAGTTATATATATATAAAAAATTGAGGAGAAATCCATAACATCAATTCTGGTTATCATTGATGAAAATTTATTTAATATATTATATTGATCATTTATTGAGAAAAATAATCTGATCACTTTGTGATCACTTATTTATAATAAAAAAATTTCAAAATATTATAGAAAATATTTTAATTTAAAATTAAAATGGAAAAAAATAATATAGGATTCAAAGGATTATGTGGTCTTCATATTGTAAAATTATATTCATGTTATATAAGAAAAAAAACATTCAATTTTAAAATGTAAATAAAATATCATTATTCAAAAAGGGATAAGAAGATATCATATAAAGAATAGTTTAAAAAGTAAAAAATGGATAAAAATATATTTAATAATCCATTGGATAATATTAAGATATTATTTAAACATTTCATATAAAATATGCATATGTAATAAAAAACATTTTTGATCAGAAAGTTAAATAATGTTATCTTTTCTGATTTGTTTTCTCTAAACAATTTTATGTTTCAAAGAGTGAAAATCTAAAATTTCACCTCAAAATTTTATGAATAAATTTATCGGAATAAAATTAAAGGTTTTAATTATAAAATTATCATATTATTTTCAATAATGGAAATTCATGCATAAACAATCACAATTAAAATGAGATTTAATCATAAAAATTTTCTGCTTTGGTAACATTTGTATTATAACTCGCATGAATGATGTAAATGAATTGTAGATTAAAATTTCATAGAGTATTAATTGTTAATTATTTAATATGTAAATGGGTATTATATACACAATTAAAAATAATTTTGGTTTATAAGAGAACATGTTTCCCAAATAATGATGTTTTGAGATGAAACCCTTACCTCATGTCAAGAATTTTTCATTTATATATTATATATAATGTTTAATAAACATATATCATTTTTTAAGATATTTTATTTTGTTTGAATCTTTATAAATAAAAAACTTACTTCCATAATTTTAAGTATATATTAAATTACTTAATCATTTATGTCAACATCAGGTGTTTTGATGACATTTTGTTAATAAATTGAAAATATAATTAATTTGTTGACCCTGATAGAAGTGGATTGTATTACATAATATTCATAATTAAAATAATGAAATAATTATAATTTTTTTAAGAAATATAATTTTTAAAATTAATAATGAATTTCAGTTATGGTAATAAACTATATTATAATCACGGAGATGGTAGATCATCCGTACACATGTGTAACACTTTTATTTTTCAATGATCGAATTCAAAAGAATTTATGTTTTATTTTTTCTTTATAGAAAGATAATAATATCATAAACTTTATATTATTTCTCAAAATTAACAAACATATACCATCCATGTGATGAAATAATAAAAAATAAATCTCATCGCTTCATGAGGATTTAATCTGTGGTACCTATGAATGACATTACTACATTACAATGGACGATAAATTAAGATATAATATAATATATTATCTTTAAAAAATTAATAATATGTTATTAATATCATATATAAAAATAAAACCATCATCATGAAAATCCATTGTATTCAATGATGGAATATGTATTACATCGGTTCACAAGGAGGTCGTATGCCTTACAAATGAATAATGGTTTCATTTCCGATTTGATGGAAGGGATGATCTATTTAGGTTATTAAATTAATATTATAACATATAAATATATTTTAGATAAATATGATATTATATACTTATTATTGAATAATATTTTATTAATTTAGAAGAATAAATAAAATAAAAATGCTCAATTATGAACCATATTTATTCTCCATACAATCTCTTTATAATTATACCAAAATCCCCAATAAATTTGCTTTATGAGAAAAATAAGAACATGAAGATATAACAAGGGAAGTAATAAATTGAAATGTTTTGGTAATCTATAAAAGGTATTTTTATGTATATAAATTTGATGATATAATGATCCCATTTATAAGTGAGAGGGAGTGATTTTTTATAAATACTCAACACTATTCAATAATGGGAATTCAATCTCAGGAAAAGTTCCTAAAAATTGATAAATAATGGATTTTAGGTGGGATATGGTCTATAAACACCATTGAAATTGAAAAATAAACAATTTTTAATCATTTTGTTCCATTTACCTATAAGTTTACACTCTTTTACCATTTTAGATTTTCACAAGGGTAACTAGTTTTTTTGTTCATACTATTAATTATGAAGTGTTTCAATTATTATGTAATAATAAATATTATAATTAAAAATATGGAATACATTTTTATCATATTCATATCACATAAGATTCAAATTTACGTTAAAAATTAATCACATGAAATGTGTTAAAAAACAATTTTTTAGGAAATGTAATTTCTAAGCAATAAATGATCTTTTATTAAATCTTTGACTAGAAATCATAATTATTTGAATTAAAATTATTTTAAAAATATTTATAAAATTTTAAACTCATTTAAATCGTTATTTTTTAGGTTTATTTTAATTAATTAATATTTATTAACATCATTCACTTTAAAATTGTTTGTAGAAAACTGTGTTTTTTAAATAAAATAAAATAATATCAAAATCATGAAAATTGATGACTAAAATGAAACTAATTAGATAATTATAAATATAATGGTTAATTTTTCAATGTATTACCAATTCTGAAATCCATATTTTCCTTTAAAGTTATTTATTTAATTAATAGAAATTGTAGTATATGAAAAATGCATAATTTTCTATATTCACTAAAAAATTATACATTTCTGAAAGATACCATAATTTTACCATTTGTTATTTTTATTTCATGATTAAAAAAATTAATTTTATAGAAAAATATTACTAAATGTTTAATTTAATAATTATAATATTTTCTTAGAAAATTAAATAAAAACCATTTATTAAAGAACATTTTTTTTGTAGAATAAAAAGTATTTATTACAATTTTTTTATTTTTTTCTTAAGAATTTTTATATAAAATCATATTGATTATGATATTTTTGTAAATATTGTAAATATGATAATCTTATTCATATATCTAATTTTAATATCTATGTTAAAAGATTCATTTTTATATAATAATATTTCCATATTATTCAATGGTTTATTTGTAATTAGTGTTGTGTGTTGCATATGCTATCAAACATAGTTATCTTTTAAAATCTCAGGATGATAAAATGTAATGCCCACCTTTATTAATTATCCTTTACGTCCATCAGCATAGAATATATGGTCTTTAATCTCCATTAGTGTAACACCCCAAGCTTTAAAATATTTTTATTTTAGAATAAATATTAGTTTGTTGATTCATTTATTTATACACAACAACATGTTAAGCTCACACTACACACAATATTGAGTTCTCTTGGATTACAAGCAAGACCATGTTCTAATGCCTTTTAATGGGACACCTACTTTAAAACTAATCTTTTAATGTTTTATAAATTTTATTTTTCAAAATAATATTCATTTTTGAATTCATAATTTTAAAATATTCTCCAATAGTATCCCAACACACCTAAACTAAACATAGATTACTCAACTTGTTCATAAATAAAACTAAAGAATCCATTCATTGAAAACCAAAAATAGTTACCTGAAAAAGATGTAACATTCTATAATGTTTATTTATGTTTTATTTATTTCTCCAGACCTCTATTTTTTATTATTAAATGATTATATAATAATAATTGTATAATAATTATACTAATATTCTATTATTTTAATGTTTATACTTACACCTACCCAAACTTTCATCAAATTGGTAATGAACATACCCTTTCTATGTATGGAAAATTACCGCCTAACAAAATCATGTCATTTTATTCCATTACCAACTCTCGTGGTTGGAAATTATGATGGAAACCTGATATATATATATGATATCTGATATTTATTCTGTGAAAATTATTCTTTAATTTTTAAATATTACATACCTTAATGCCTTCCATTTTGCGTAAATATGATAACATTGTTTCTGGATGCATGGACTACCACCTCCTCAAAGCGATGTGACATGTTCAGACATTACATGGAACGAATTGAGGATATATTTAACTAAAAATATGATGCATAAATGAAATATATATTATATTAATAACATATTTACCTTTATATAAATATAATATACCATATTATTGATTACCTTTTCATACATTGAAAACTTGATAATGTCGTTCGTGGTCGTGTGGACTATCACCACCTAAAAGAAATGTGACTCATTTTACATCACAATATATATAATTATATAATATTAAATAATATGAAATATATGATATAATGATAATTATTTAATGGTAATTTTTTCAAACCTTTTTTCTGTAATTATCATTGAAAAATGGGAATGTTACTCATGTGTACATATGACCCACCATCTCCATCATTGTAAAGTTAGTTAATATATGATAACTATATTTAATGATTGGGGTTAGAATCATAATTGATATATAAATATGAAAATTATTTAAATATTAGTTTTCTATATATATTTATATAATGAACCCTTCAACCATAGCTGACCTACCAAATTCATATTTAACACATCAACCTAATTTGGTTTAAACATCTAATCAAAACCTAATTGTTAATTAGTGGTATACAACATTGTTATAAGTCGATTAAAAGTGATAATAAACCATAAAAAAGTTATTTAAAATTTTAATAATTAATATATGTTTATAATTCAAGAATATAAATACACATGTGTCATGTTTGACTCTAGGTAAATCATTCTTGTCTCACTTTTGTTTTGGTGAGGTGTGCATCATTTTCACCACTTACTTATTTTTTTGGTGTATCTAATACCAATTTTGATATATGATATCATGAGTTATTTTATCTTAATGGTATTTAAAACCTTAATTTAATTTTATTTCTTCCCGAGGCTTGTGATTCAAATGATTCAAAGTGGAATGAGACACATTTTAATGTTTATAGTTTATTTTTTTCAATATTAATTTCAATGATCTTTCATTGGTATTTCCATTAATCAATATGAAAAAAAAAATTGTTTTTACTCTCCCTAAAATGAGGAAAAATTGAATAATACATATTATTTGTTCAATATAGATATTTTATGATAAGTAACATTTGTTTATTAATTAATTTTATTATTAAATATTCCAGGAATGATTTAGACATGTAATACAAGGATTGGGGGCTATTTAATGTATGTCGCTCGATGCAACATTAGTATCATTAGATGAATTTAGTTGACAAAAACCTTCACATTTGTAACCAGTGTTCATTAAACTCTGTTTTGAAGGCCAGTTACTCTATATTTAAGGGTGGGAAATCTATGCCAGTTTGTTACCATTATGTTTTAATCCATCATGTGAAATTTCTTAACAATAATGGTTCCACCTACCTAGGAAACATAGTGTTAAATAATTAAACATTCTCTTTATTGAGAATTTAGAAGTTATTTTTATTTTAATCCATGAGATTTATGATTTTGAAATTATCTATGGATTTATTTCATTCTCAGTTTATTGTTTAGAAAAATTTGTTTTAGTTATTACCTTTTCATGTTGGTTATGTTCATTGATTCATTACTAATTATTATGCACTTACCCTTGCTAGGAATTTATGATCTCCCTTATTGTGTTTCATTCGCTAGGATCTGAATATGAATTCATGGAATGAGTTTCAAGGAAGAAATTTATTATTATTTGTATGTTTTTTTTTGTTTTTTATTTCCCAATGTAATATGTGTATCATTTATGTAATCTCTTTTTCTAAAATATCTAAAATGATTGGTCCTTTTGAATTTGATTCCTTCTAATCCTGAAAATTTAATAAATTAATCTACTAAATATCAATATCTGGGGTCAGGGAATTAGATTTGGTATTAAAGAATGTTTTGCAATAATCAAGGAAATTATATTTAGAAAAAATTGATTAGGGAACATAACACTATTTTATACATTGAGGATATATATATACATAATAATGTTTTTCTATGGTAGATAATATATGGGTCTTCCTAGAAATACATCTATATCTGGATACTACATGTGGATGAAGTTTTGGTATATATTTACCTAGGGGTGAAAACTTCGACAAGGTGTGTTAGGTCAGACTCGAGCATAACCTAGTACATGACTACATGCCTTACTGTGCATCTGGTTTGACACTTCTAGGGTTTATTCTTAGGATAATTCACATTTTATTTATAAATCATTATTAAGGACTTAAAATTAAATATATCCCAAATTAAATCATGTTAATAATGATGAGATTAGCTGTGTAATTTTTTTAATTTAGGTTAACAGTTTTTCCACATTTAGAATTATAAAAAGTTAATAATTTTTTGAGTTAATATAGTATATTCAATTTCTTAGAAGTGTAACCTTGAAAGAATAAGTGTATAAATACTCATACACAATGTAAAGGTTTTCCCATTGAGAAAAAAATGTAGTTACTATTGGAATTGATAAATTTATGGATACATTTTTGCAATTTTATCTGGTTATGAAATATAAGCTTTATTGAATGGAGAAACATGTTCCAAAACAAAACTCTATGATTATGGATTGATTTATGTGACATAGTCCCACATCGTTTAATGAAACTTCTGATACAATGGAAGGTGACCAATTGATACTATTATTGGAGAATATATTTATGGATTTGGGTTTCATTAAAAAGGAAAAGGTTACACATGAGGTTAATTGTCTTAATGGTCATGATGATCAATGGTGGTATCTAATCCAAAATACTATGGAGGATGAGGAAATATAAATCAGGGAATAAAAATATTCGAGGGGACATTTTACAAAAAAAATATTTCCTACATGAGAAAAAATCGGAGATGAAGAAGAAGCTACTCAGGTTAAATAAAAAGGATAAATAAAGGAAAATGGAGTATAAATATACCTTTACAAGGTTATACAAGTAATTTATGGATTACATATTCAACAAAATGGAAAATATTGAACACTTTTATGAAGGGATTAATCAAAGTCTATGAAGGGAATTGGTAACCCAAAATGTTTCCTCGTATGATGAAATAAATTTATGTTATATAAATACAAATAAAGAATTATTTATGTGTTATGTATTAAAAGGGAATAAATAGAATAAGAGGAAGGTATATCATGAAATGGATAAGAGAAAGAAGATAATGATGTAGTTTCCTAAATGTGATAATTACGAAAAGAAAAACCTCGATACTTTTTTGAAGGAAATGAGATTTTATTATGTGTAGGGAAAATGAGTACCCAATTTTTTAATTAAAGGGAATGAAATAAAATTCAAATGTGTAGAGATTCTACTTTATGTATATTGGAAACTATGTAAATTAATTCCCCAAACATCATAGAAATATAACCTAGAGGAATATAAGGGATCAAGATAAATCATATGTTATTGATACTGCAAAAGCGGAACGATTAATGTGCCTATGTATTTTGATCCGCGATAAATGTTATAAAAGTATTTTATTAGTGATTTATTGGTAATAATAATTATAAAATATTTAAGGATTGTACTGTAGTACAATTTAAATAAGGAATGGAGGAAATATGTTTAATGTTACCATGAAAATTGATTCTTTATCAAGTTAAACATTAAAAAAAGAACACATGGTTGAGGAAAATATAACCCTTAATATGTTATTTATGTTGAGACAATTATTAATTGATAAAGAGATGATTGACATGGATAATTTAAATTAGATACTACTGACTACTTTGGAACTGATTGTAATGGTTCAGATCACAATACATGGAAGGTTTGTAAGTTCAAAAATTTATGAATTTTTTTATATTGATCTTTGGATGAGGTTTTATAGATTATTTTGTAACGTGACAATATGAATCATATTATTCTATGAGATGAACATGAAAGAGTTTAATGCATAATCAAAGGAAATGTTTATGTTTACAGAAACATAAATTTAAATATAATATTAGAGGTTGAAAGAAATATATAACTCTGTTAATAGGGTCTTGAAATAAAAAATTTATCTTAATACATTCATATTATAATAATAAAATTTCCTTTAAGATCATCAAATATTTATTGTATTGAGGCCCCCAACATTCCATTGATCACTTAGTTTCCTATGACCGATGAGTATAGTTATCTACGCTTTTCATCCATGACTATGTTTTTATTTCCCACCTAAGTTTTTCTATTTGGGACCCTAGATATGTGACCTTCATACATTATTATCTCTCTTAATAAGAATGTGTTTTATTAAACCTATTTAAGAAGTGGTTTTTTTTCCAATAATAGAATTTTTTAAATATCAAACCCTCGATTATCGATATCATGTTTAAATTGTGAGAATGCAATTTAACTAAGGTGGGTAGAATGTAACACCATAATAAATGATAATATTTTCATATTATAAAAAATTTTAGCTTTTTATAAATTTATTTATATTCAACACCATGATTATGCACAATAATGAGTTATCTTTCATTACAAACAATACTGCGTTTTTCCACCTTTTAATGACACACCAATTTTAACACTACTATTTTTTAAATTTTATAAATTTTAATTGTAAAAATAAAATTTATTTTCAAATTATGAATGTCAAAATCATCTAAGGGTGAGTTTTTAGAATTTATCTAAGATGTTTTATTTTATTAATGAATAGTGAAAACTACGACATTTTAGTTGAAAACTTACTCTTCATTTATATAATTTTTAATACATCAGTATATTTCAATTTTTTTGATGTAATAATAGATAAATTATATATATATTTTAAAATTATTTAGGACTTTGTGGTATTTTTCATATTTAATTTAGATATATATACATAATGAATTTATGACCATTTTCACTTTGAAAACCCACTTCATCACCACATCTGCGGGATTAGTATAAAAAATAAATTTTCAAATTTTGTGAATTGAATATGAAAAAGTTAAAATAAATGGATCTGATATATATAATATTAAATGTCTAATAAACCTGAAATTAGTTTTTGACCCAAAATATTAGTAAAAGTAATTAATATTAATCACAACAATTAAGGTAAAATTATGTGTAACAAGGGATAATCCTTAATCTTAAGGGAAAAAATGCCCTAGAAAGTTGTCCAAAATCAATTTTCTACCAATAGTTCGACCATATCCCCTATTTATTGAAATTTTACGAGTTATTGGGATACTATTTCATAAGAGTGACTCATATAATTATTTATGTAAGAAAAAAGACAAAAAGTAACCTTCTTTACCTTCAACATTTATAATGATTTTAAGTAAAGAATAAGTTATATATTTTTGCATATAAACATTATTTTGAAATGAAGATACATTTTTTATCCTTGTAATTTAACTTTAATTTTTATATATGATATAATTAAATTAAATACATAAAAACTCTAGCGTATGGATTATTTAGTTAATAACTAAATAAGATAAATAATGCTAAAAACATTAAAATTCAATTAAATTTAATGAATTGTTATGTTAAATTATTTTTTTAGATGAATATTTCATTTTAAACAAATTTGAACTTAATATATTATAATTTCAATATGGTCTTGATATTTTTTAAAATAATAAATAAATTGATAAATAGTTTCAAAATTGACATTAATGTTATTTTACAGAAAATGAAATTTTATTAATTGATTTAAAATTAATAAAAATCATATATTTTATCAAGTGATCTTAAGTGTTACTAAATACTAGATTTTTTCCATTAATGGTCCAATTTATCTTTTATAATTAAAATACTATTCCATAGATAGTAAAAACACTATAAACATGGTCTAAGTTAAAGTAATGTTTTTTTGCGTTACATGTGCTTTTTTTAAAATCAACTTCCAACTAAAATTAGTTTTTTATTGTTGTAAATTATATGTAATATTTATAATTAAATGGGACTAGATTTTATAACAAATCTCACATTTATTTATTTTTAATGGTTAAATTACTCAGGTTAAAAAACTAGTTACGTTAATAAAAACTAAAATTATAAAATTGGGGGAAACATAGAAGTTAGGGAACAAAATTATAAAATGGAGCTTATTTTTGTGTTTTAGATATTTTTATAGACTATAATTAATCTTTAATACATTATTTTATCGTTTTTAGACACATTTTTTCAACGGAGAACTCCCAATAGTGTATACTTTTTTGTATTTACAAGAATTCCCCTCCTCTCCAAATATAAAAAAGAATTCAATCATCTGATTCCTCACACCTATAAAGACACATTATATCATAAAAAATATATATAAATAGTCTCCCAAAAAACCTACCCTAAACAAATAATCCTTAACTTTGGATGAAAGAAAAAAAAGGAATCCCTTTGGTGTAAACCAAAAGGGTTTACCCGAAGAAAGAGGTAACATTCTTAAATGTGATATTAAGTTATATTTTTTCTCCACACATATATTTATTTTTATTATATAAATATATAATGGGAAAATAATCGTAAATATATATATTTGTTTCAAGTTTACATTTTATACCTACACATACAAACACATCCATCAAATGGATAATGAAATTATCATTTCTATGTATTGAAAATTATCAGCTCATGAAATGTTGCCATTCGTTTTTTGCTTTACGACATATCATGGTTAGTAATTATGACAGAAAAACTATTTATATATAATATATTTGATATTTATATTTAATTAATGATTATTTAATTCCTATATAAGACACAACTTTATTCTTTCCATTTTGTGTAAATACGATAACATCATATTTTGATGTGGGGACTACCGCATCCTCAAAGAGATGTGATACGTTCACACATTACGTGGAATGTATTTGGGATAGTTTTAATTAAACATTTGTGACGTTAATGAAATTTATATTATAGTAATTGTATAATAACATTTGTGAAATAATTTTATTTATTACCTATTTACAGAGTGAAAAAGTGATAATGTCGGTCATGGATGCATGGACTACCGCCTTCTTGAAAATATGTGATTCCTTTTACATCATAAGAATTATATATATAATCATATATTATTATATAATATTATATATATGATATAATGATAATTTTTTAAAGGTAAATTTTACCTAACTTCTTTTAGAAATGATCTTTGATAAATGAGAATATTACTCATACGTATATACAACCTTCCATCTCAATGATTGTAACATTGGTAAATTTTTATGACCATATTTCATGATTGGTATTAAAATTATTATTTATGTATAAATATGATAATTATTTCATGATTATTATTCTGGATATGTTTATATAATGAAAAATTTTACAATAGTGGGACTAACAAATTCATTATTAATACATGAACCGAAGTTGTCCAAACACCCGACATAAGCATAACTATACTATTATTTTAATCCAAATTGTAATTATTGAAGTAAAAGTTATAATAAATCTGAAAAAGGTTATGAACCAAATAAATAACTAACATAATTTTATTACTATAAAATATAAAGTTAAACTTGGTAAGTTAGACTCATGTTAATGTTTTCTTGTCTCACTTTTCATTCTATAAGGTGTACATAATTTTCACCAGTTGCTTCTTTTTTAAGGTGTATCTACTGCCACTTTGGATATATTATATCAAGAATTATTTTTTCTTCTTGGTATTAAAAACATACATTTAATGATATTACATCACAAATCTTATAATACAAATGTTTTAAAATAGCATGGGACACTTTAGAATGTTTAAAGATTATTTTTCTCAAGAATACTTTATTAATCATTCCGTGGTATTTCAATTCATTAATGTAAAAAACCCTTATTATTACTTTCCCTCCAGAATTAAATTATTGAAAAATACATATTATTTATTCAATATGGATATTTGATGATAATGCTTATTTTTTATTAGTTAATGTGATTATTTAATATAGGGGGAATGATTTCAAAATCCAAGACACAGGTTGGGGATTATTTAAAGTATTCCCCTCGATTCATCGGTAATCTCATGGGTTAAATTTAGTTGAAAACCCCCCTTTTTTCCTAATCTATAAGTTTAAAAATATCTTGGTAAAGGTCTTGAATGAAGTATTAATATTAGAAAAACCAAATTGGTATGAAACAAGAATGGTTTAAATCGTCTTGTGAATGGTCTAGACGGTAATGGTTCCATGTACATAGGAAAAACCGTCCAATAATTAAGAATTTACTTTTTTTTGGGAATTCATTAATTATTATAATTATTATAAATGAGAGTTTTTCTTTGAAATTATCTATGAATTCATTTAATTCTAATTTTATTGATCAAATGACATGTATTTCAGTTATTACCTTTCCATATTGATTATTCTCATTGATTCATTACTTCATAAACTGTACTTACCCTTACTATGCATTTTTCTAACATTTTTATTCCTTTCCCTGGGATATGAAGATAAATTATTAAACTATGTTTTAAGTATGGAGGTTATTAGTCATTATTATTTATAATATTTTATTTCTTAATTCCTAATGTAATACAGGTATTATATATGTAATCTAGCTTTCCAGAACACCAAAACTAATTAGTAATTCTGTATTGGATTCCTTGTAATCTAGCCAATTTAATAAATTAATGCACCTGATTTGGGATTCTAGGGTTAGTTAATTACAAATCAATAAAGAAATTCTACTATAGGCCTCACACATACAAAGGATTAGTGTGGGGTTAACGATATCGATCAAAAGTGAGAAGTAACTCCCTCTACTATCGAGAAACCAACATTATGAGGTTATATATTAAGATTCATCCTTTATCAACTAAACCTATAATATATTTTTCAGGGTTATAACTATCCTTACATTAATGTTCCACTAGGATTACACCTCCACCATTAGCCAATTATTTATAATGTTCAACCACTACCCCATCCACTATAACATCATGCCTTGTAGAAAAATATATTACTAATCTTGTTCTTCTAACATGAGATTTTTCTGAACAAATTTAACTCTTACGGAGAAAACTGATAAATCATGAAATACCCAATATTTTTTTCTAAAAACCATTACAATAAGATATTTTGTTCATGTGTTTAAAATCTCATAAAGGAAATTTATCATTTCTACACTAAATCTCCAAGAAGATTACAATAAAAAACCTAGACACAAACTCTACAATATAATCCATTAAAAATGTTTCTATCACCCTATATAAATAATTGTAGTATTTATCCCTAATCATAGGAAATGAATCATCTGATACACTTATTTTATAAAAGAACAGATATTTCCATTTGCTCGGTATTCAGCTAAAACATCATGATATTTAACACTTCTTTACATATCTAGGGAAACGAATATAAATGTGGACCATAACTCATTTACTAAATTGAACACCAATTTTTAACAATAGTGATTGTAAACCAATCCATTATAAGGATGATACTACTAGGTCTCAACACTACCATATAATAATACCATAAAATTATTCCATCTCTAGTAAGGATAAACTCAATTTATAAAAACAATTTAGAATTTTTTGGACACAATTAAAAAAAATTTTCCAGTTGATCAACTTTATCAAGAGATTCTATAAAAATACCAATATTTTAAAATATGTGAATTATGTTTGATAGATTTTACAATAGGAAACACTGAGTTTAAATGAACTACAAATTATAATTATTTAAATATTACTATTATAACATAGCCGTTTAATTGGGGGGGTATGGATAGGATAAAAAAATTATTAAATATATAAATTAATTTCATAATAAATTTTAATTTTATGATTAATTTTTATGATGTATACACTAATTTTTTGAAAATCCATTTTATTATTTAAAAATATGTTTTCATCGAAAATGATATTTATCATTTTTTATGAGTGAATATTTCAATTAATTTCTGAAATTTTTAGAAATTTTTTGTGATTAAAATATATCAATTTCATATATCATCATAACAAAAGCTTATGTCCAAATTTTGTGATTTTTAGGAAAATCATGAATTTTAAATGAATAATGATAAATACTGATTTTTATATAAAACTATATATTCTTTTGAAGTTTTTACAGTGTAATATTATATTTTAGATTAGTTTTAAAGTTTCATTGGTTAAATTGGATTAAATATAATACAATTGTAGTCGTTGTAATTAATTTTATCTTATAATAAGGTATAAAATCATTTTATACTTAACGGATTTTATTCAGAAAACCATTTTTCATCTTGCTTTGCGGGGTACTTATAAAAAACATTCAAGCACATATAGATATTTAAGTTGGTTAAATTTATTCTATATTTGGAATCTAAATGAACATATTGTTTAAAAATATCCCATTTTTTTCATTAGAAATTGTAAGTGTGGTAAATAATAGAAACTAAGATAACGGTAAAATTGGTTAATTTAGTGTAAAAATAATTTGATAAAGAATAAAAAGACACTCTAAAACTTAAAAAAAATTTAACAAATGAGTATATTTAATCCATAATCATTAAATATTATAATATATATAAGATTTACCCATATTAACTTAAATAAGACCTTTATAAAACATGATGTAGTGAAATAAAAAGAATGTAATTTTCTTTTTTTTTCTTTAAATTTTTTACAAAGGGATAAAAACAAGGTATGTTATGTTATAAATTTTTTTTTGAAATATAAATAATTTTTTTAACATTTTAATTCTTCAATAATTTTTATTTTTGAAATCATTACCCATAAATTCTAACACAACATCGTTGTAGAAATTATTCAATTAAAAGGAAAATAAAATAGATGACTTTTAAAATATTAAAAGTAATATAATTTAATTAACATATTATGTTTAAATTTTTTTGATAAATATAATTTTTTTGGGATTTTGGAATGGTATATACTTTAATTAATTTTTTTTTTTAGGTTTTTAAATTAAAATTAATTAAATAGTGTTATAATTGACATTAATGATGTTTTATAATAAATATTCTTCTATTAAATGATTTAAAATACATAAATATACTATATTATTATAATTGATTTTTATTTGTTTTAAAATATCATATATCGTCCATTAATTTACAAACAATACATTTATAGTAAATATATTGACCCTAAAATAGTTCTTAACTTCGTTATCGCGATATTAGTCAAATAGGGTTAAAATGTTTTAAAACAAAATAATAAGGATAAAAATTGACATAAATTTATTCAAAATTTTTATTGGATGAGTATAATTATAATAAAAACATATTATATTTGAATATTATTAATTTGGTACCATTGTAATTTTGAAATTAATTTATATTACCTTATTATTTTAATAAATTCCAAGAGTTCTACACCCCTCTCTTATAAAAGGAACTTATTATTCTTTTCTTCTTCACACTAAATTTTTTTTATAAAATACAGTTCAATATCCATTACATTGATCCCTACACATATCCTATAGTACTTTTTATTATAATAATATAAACCCAGTAAATACTTTGGGGTAAAAAAAATTAGGAATTCCGAAGAAGAGGTATAATTCATAACCAACCATTTTAATTTTATTTTTTATTCTATATTCCTAAAATGTTATTAATTATTTATGAAATAATGACACTAGTAAATTATATATAATGACATGTTATTATCTTAATATCATAGCCTATGTCCATATCCTCTTCCAGCAAACTGGAAACAAATCTATCATTCATGTGTACGACGTGTTACCATCTTGTAAACTGATGTAATTCAATTTTAAATAACTACTATTATAGATGGTTTTAATTGTTGATTGAATGTTTATATATAATATTCATTAATTATTTTTCATTTTATAAAGTTAATATATCATTTCATTTTTTACCTTTCCATTTGTTTAAAAATGACATCATCATTCAGGTGTATAAGTGGACTACCACCTCTATGAAGCGATGCAATTCGCTTTTCATCACCACATATTATATATATATATATATATATATATATATTATCATAATTATGATATATTTATAATTATGAAAATAAAAAAATTATACTTATCTTTTTTCCGTTATGATCATCGATAAATTTAATCATTACTCATGCGTACATATAACCTATTTTTTTCCTGATTATAACATTGTACAATTTTCATAAAATTTTTTAATGGTTGGCTTTAAAAGTATAATTTATGTTCAAAAATGATAATTATTTTATTCTTATTATTTAGATAATGTAAAAAATTCCTCCTTCCACATAGTCATTCCACCAAAACCAGTTTGGACATATGATCCAAATATCATCAAAACATCCTATGTGAATTTAATTGATTAATTAATTGTATATAATGTGGTATTAAATAAAATAGAAGGAATAATGAACTTGAAAAGGATTTTAATAAATTAAATAATGAAAATAATGTTTTATATAGGAAGATAAATAACATAGGTGAGGTTTAGACTTGATGTAAGAGACTTTATTTTAAAAAACCTCTTTTATTGTTTCCCTTAATCCTTAGTTTTTTCATTCCATTTCCTTATAAATGTTAATATAAAATTATTATTTATTCATAGATGGTTTAAAATTTTTATTTTTCACCATATATTATTTGTTTATAATTTATTAAAAAGAAAACTTTTATGGTTTTTTATGAGGTACAATTTACTTTAAAAACTCATATTGGATATTTTAATTTTTTATTTTCCAAATATTTTTCATCCATGTTAATATATTTAAAATTACATTAGGGATATTTTTATATATAAATAAATAAATTTTAAAAATTATTTTTGACTCGTAACTTTATTTTAAGGATTTTAAATGAAATATTTTAATAGAATGGTTTGACTGTACAAAAAAAATGAATGTTCTATTTTAACATATATGGCGATGATGAATTTTCTCACCACAATAAACATTATTTTATTTAATTTATTAAATTATAATATATAATTTTTTAATTAAATAAAAAATTACCTTTTATCTTTATTTTTTATTTTAAAAATTAGGGTTTTTAAATTGAAAGGGTATTTCTATATTTGAAAGTGTTCTGTATGTGGGTTCAAAAGAGTTTTTATAGGATTTATAAGGAAAATTTAAAATAATAAAATGTTTTAATCATGATATGGTCCTTAAAAAATTTTAATCATGATGGGTGGGCCCAATATAGCTCATTATTAGAAGTGATATTGATATAGATTATAGAATAGTTGCACCTAGAAAGTACTATAATGCATTGGGTAATGATTATATTATACAAAGAATTATGCTGGAAGTTGTTTTAATAGTTATTAAAAATATAAGGGTTCTTTAAATTTCATGATAAAATCCACCTAAATGAATTTTCTATAATTGATAATGAGTTTTCATTGAAATAATTTGATTTCAAGGGGTATGCTAATGATCTTTTTTAAATGATAGATATTGCACTTTTATAGAAAAGGAATGTTTTTTAGAATTTCATTTCATTTGTTATCATATTTTGTAAAGAAACATAATGATTTTGATTTTAAATTAATATTTCATTATATAGTTTTTAAATAAAAAACTTGCAGAATTGATGTTTTTTTATGACTTATTAAACAATTTTTTGATCTTAAAGATTAATAGGTTAAAAGAAAAATCTATTCAATGGTCTTATGTTTTCTAAATGAATAATACGTTTCTTTATTTGTTTTATATATTCCATACTGATATTTTTGTTCTCAACCCATGTATTAAAATGTTTTTAACATCATTTATGGATGATCAGTCGAAAATAAGAAGTCAAGTAGAAAATTATAAATATTTTCCATGAAAGTAAAATGTGTTTATTTTTAAAAGTTTTTTATTTTGTGGAAAATAAATTTTAAGAGGAAGATTCCAACATGTATTGTATGAGTTTATTTATACCAGTTACCTAATTATCTTAAACATTAAACATTTAAAGATATCTAAAAGGAATAAAGTAAAATTATTTACTAATGAAAAATGGGTTGACTAAGGATCGAGTTGTTATAGTTCATATAAGAGGAATGGTTTATATAACATAGAGGTTAAAAAGTTGTTTTAGAATAATTTAAAAGTCGTATATAAAGAAATGATTATTACATTATAGATAATTATTCTTATTTTGGATAAATAAATGTAATTTAGAAGAGGGTGAAATTTGTTAATGGTATCTTATTATTTATCCTCTATATAAGATGGGTTATTATGGTTTATTTGATACAATAACAATAAATTTTTTTACTAAATAGATGGACCCAATAAGAATAAACATAGTTATTTATGTGAAGGAAAAGGTGGTGTTTTTATAAATGTGAAAGTAAATATAATGGGAGATATAATGAAAAGTATGACAGTTTTTCAACTATCTATCATGAATTATGATTAAAGGCCTAAACCTAGGTGAGTTTACTAACACATAAAATAAAATAGAAATTAATATTTTTTCTCGTTTGAGAGATAAATATAATAAAGTTAAAAAAAATTATAACATATGATTAAAGAGTATATGAAAAAGAACACCAGAAAATGTCTTAAAAGAATGAGAATATTATTAGTATTTCTTAAATGTGGGAGTAAAGAAATAATCAGCCAATTAAAATGGACGCATTAAGTTAACACCATGAAAGCAAATAATTTTATTTCCAGGGTATCAGTTTAATTTCATAAATATGGGGAGTATGGATATTATAAAAATTTATTTCATAGGGGGAATGGTTAAGAATGACATCAGCAAGACTGTATAGATAAATGTTCAGCAATGTCTAATTCCATAACAGTTGATGACGAGGTATGTAAAAATGATATATGAAAGTCATGGATTATTTCTTATCTTATCATTTGATATTTTTTAATCTTTGGAAATGATTATTATTTTTTTAGGAATGAATTATTAATAAATAAGATATGAAATCATGGTTTATTGATTATGATGAATGTTTAATGATAATGGCTTCTATATGTTGGAATTCAAGAGTTATGATGTATTGGTATATTTAGGATGATAATAAGTTCAAAATAATTAATAATAATTTTGACATTTTATGAGATAAATTTAATTTGGGAGATATTTATAGAGTTACAATAGATTTTACAATTATATTAAACCCTTAATTTTAACATTTGAAAATATTTTTTAATGGATAATTATATTTTTATTTTTTGAACATATGTTCAATGGTATTGATAACTTTATTTTTATTTATTGGTTCATTGATGATTATTATCATTTTTTAAGAATTTACTCATATTTATGGGGAATATATTGATATATTATTTGTAAAAAGAATATCCTTCCACATTTAGGATTTCAACGGGGCTTGAAACGACAATCGAAATGTGATAATATTGAAACACCAACCATTGTCTTATGTGATGCCCTATTAAGTATGAAAATATTTAAATGTCGTGACAAAAATATAATATATTGATGTTGGAAGGTATATTTTACCTCAAAGATTACTATGTGATTGAAAATTCACTTGGTGATTAAGGGATTTATGTTATTTTAGAAGAAACTCACTATCTTGGAAATGTTATATGATTAATGTAAAAATAAAATTATGGTATTTTATTTAAGTATAAAATGTAGAATTATATTTTGTAAGGATATATGATTTTAAAATGGATTTTCATTGATTTAGGGTATTTAAATAAAATTTTAGTATATCATGGGAATTATATGATTAGGGAAAATAAATTTTTGGAATGAGAGATTATGAGTGATTGATGTAATTTAGAGATAAATGTTACTTTTTTAGAATGATATATTATCAAATTATTCTAATCATTAAGATTCAATCTCAATTAGGAATATTTTGAATAATTGTATGGATAGTTTTATGTATAATGAATTAATTTTAAATTTTGTTATTACTATTGAGTTTTGGAGATTAATGTATTAATTCTTCTTATCATGGTTTATTCATTTTTGGAATTATCTTAACTTTACCTAAAAATCTTGTTTCTTGTTAATGTATAAATATAGGAGGAATATATTTTAATCCTATTTTGAAATTATTCTTTCCCATATAATTTTATTTTAGTGCTTCAGGAATAGAAAAAATCATCTTGAAAAGACTAACTTGAAATTAATTATTCATTAAGATTAATCCACTTTTAATGGGTATGGGGAAACCAAACAATCATTAAAGATAAAAAACAAAAAAAATCAAGAGTCCAATGTCTCAAGGTCAAAGACAATACACTTAAAAGATGCAATCAAAATCCCTTCTCTAGCGTCAAAATCAATAAGATGAACTTTCACAATCTCAACGCTGCTCAGATAGCAGTACCGTACAAGGATACAAGGGAACAGTATCAATGGCTAATGTCATACCCTCTCAAACATACAAATTTGGATAGCCATGATATGTGAATTATTCATACTATGCACCACTTATTAAACCATTCTTTATAGTGAACTAATTGAATTTTCCCCTAGACTGCAATTGTAGGGCCAAAATTCACGGAACTGATTCAAACATTCAACCAAAACAGGCTCAATCCACAAAAACCCAAAAAGTATCACTGCAAAATCATCACCACCAAATGAAAAAAATTTCCCAATTTCTCAAATACTTACAACATGTTGTAGAACTTGTAGAAAACCCTTCACCGCAATCATATTGATCTGCCACCAGAAGTATGCACTGACACCACATATCACCACGATCAAAATTCATCTTGAATACTCATCATTTTGAAAAAAAAGATAGATTATGGTGGAAATTTATTAATGGATGAAATTATACTTTTCAAGTAATTATATTTTTTTATATTTTTAGAAAAGAGGTTAAATGAATACATTAAATATAGGAAAAGTATCTTGAAATAAATTATCCTATTACCTTCATTTGTAATAAATCAATGGTCTTTTTCATATGTCTTTCGTTTATGGTTTTTTTGTCATTAACATTCATAGGATAATTAACTTTATTTTAATCAAAGATATCAGTCACTATAAATAATTATTTTGACTTTATTTATTTTATCCACATCTATATATTCAATTCCCGCTAATTTTCTTAAAATTTTAAACCTAGTATGTGTTATTCTATATAACCATTTTACATCCCTTTCCTCCCATTTATGTAGATGTTTTGATTACCCTTTATACACTGTGGGTTCTCCACAAAAGGATTTTCAATTTTCAAACCCTTGATTACTATGATAAAGTTCAAATTTAATTAATTTTTATCTTAATGGGTGATAATGTAAAACCACAATATTTTTAAATATCGTCATAATATTTGATAGTGTATATGACACACAGCATTTAGATTAAATCAACTATGAAATATTATTATTCTAATATCACTATTATAACAAAGCCATTGAATTGAAGGGTATAAATTAGATTAACCAAATTATTAAATATATATATTTCTTAATCATTATAAATTTATTGACTAATTATTAGGAAATAATAACTCAATTTTAATAAATGTAATTTTAGTTTCCAAAAATATTTTTTTTCAAAATTGGATTTATTGCTTTCTATGAGAGAAGATTATAATTAATTTCGAATTTTTTAGAAATTTTAATTGATAAAAAGGTATAATTTTTTTAATAATCATATCAAAATTATTCTATAGTGAAAATTTGAGATTTTTCTAAAAATTAGGAATTTTTAATGAATAGTGAAAATAATGTTTTTTATTGGAAAAATATTTTGATTTAAAATGTTAGCAAATATCTATTACATTTTTATTAGATTTAAAATTTCATTAGTTTATTTGTATTTAAATATTAACCAATTGTGCAATTTTTATTTAATTTCACTCTTTAATATGGTATAAAAAAATTTATAATTTAAAAGGTAATTTTTTAAAAAACCATTTCTCGTCTCCCATTGCTGGATATTTTTAAATTAAATTTATTCCACTAATAGAGATTGAATTTAGTAAAATGTTTTCTATATTTTTATTTAGAAGGAATATTATTTTTAAATAGGTTCATTTTATTTTTTATTTTTAGGAATAGAAATGGTACTAAATATTTGTTACTATAGTAACAATAAAATGGCTTAATTAACTGTAAAACTCCTATAATAAAGACTAAAAACCCACTAAATATTTCATTAATTTTATTTTATGATTATATATCATCAATAATAATCCATGATTAAAATATATGACATTTTTTCTACATTTCCACGATTATAAACAATATAATACTTTATGTAAAGAAAAAAAGAAAATATAATTTTCCTTTTTTATTATTTATAAAATTTTAACATAGGGATAAAAATATATAATGTTTAGTTATAAATGGTTAATTTAATCATAATTATTTTTTAACATACGGATTTATTTCTAATTTTTAGTGATGAAATAATCACTTTATATTCTTACACAACGTCGATAAGTTAATTCATTAATTAAAATTAAAATAAAATTAATGATTTTAAAAAAATTAAAATAGTAAAATTTGAATAATTTTTTTATGATTCACAAATTATTTATATAGATATAATATTTTAGGTAATTTTTAATGAAATAAAATTGAATTATTTTTTTTGAAGTTTCTAAAGTCAAATTAAATGAATATTTTTAAAATTGAAATTGATGATTTTTATACTATATAATGTTTTATTAAATGATTTTAAATTAATAAATATTATAGATTTGAAATATTAATTGGTATTTGTTTAAAAATATAATCTATTGTCAATTTATTGACTATTTTTCCTTTTATAGTTTAAATATTGATGTAGAATGTGTAAAATATTTCATTACCGTGGTAATTGTTAAAAAGTCTTAAAAAGGACAAAATAAAAAAATATAAGGGATAAACATCACCTAAACTTATCATGTTTTTATTTTATGATATTTTTCCAAACCAAAATTATCTCGATCATCAAATATCATCATTTTTGAGACATTGAAATACGAAAATAAATATATATTAATATAAAATTTTAAAAACAATCCACAAGTGCCCATACCATATCGTATAAAAGGGAACCTTTTATTCACTTTGATTAACACTTAAAAACTTTTTTATTCATCCTTGACCTTAAAATTTACTTAAATACCTACCCATTTTATCAATTCCACGTTTGGTTTTAAAACCATCCTTGAAAATTTATTGGTTTGAACCTTACGTAGATTTCTGAAGAAGATGTATTATTCATAACTAATCATTTACATTTTGTGTCTTATCTAATATATGTAAAATAATCATAAAACATTATTATGTAATAAAAAATATAAAAAATATAATTATATATAATTATGTTAATATAATAAACTATATTTATCTCCTCTTCCTTCAAATGGGAAACAAAACCATCATTCGTGTGTACGACAATCTATGGCCTCACTGACCGATTTAATTCATTTTCAATCACCTCCTCTTATAGATGGTTTTAATGATGAATTTAATGGATATAGATGGTATTTATGATATATTTTATATTATTAAAATATTATTTAACATTTTCCTTCTTACCTTTCCATTCTATAAAAAATCATTAAATTTTTAGTGCATATGTGTAGACCACCACCTCCACGAAGCAATGCGATTCATTTTTCAGCACCACATCACATAAAAGATATATATATATATATGTATATTTAAATAAATAATATGTAATTTAAAATATATTTATAATTATTTAAATAGAAAATATAATATACTTTCTTTCTATCAAAATCACTGAAAAATGGAAATGTTACTCATCGTAAGTATGACCAACCATCTCCATGATAGTAATGCAGTTCATTTATCCTAACCATAATTAATGGGTTATTTTAAAAGAATAAGTTTTGTATAAAAAATTATAATAGTTCATTATAATTATTATGTAGATGATATAATATTGAATATTTTACCATTATCAACCTACAAAAGTTAGATTTGACATATGACGAGAATATCATCAAAACATATGACATGAAAATAATTGATTAACTAATTTTATATAACAATTTATTAAATAAAATAAATGGAATAATATAATTGAAATAGGTTCCTAAGAAAGTAAATAATTAACATAATTGTTTTAAAAAATAACGAACAAATGTGATGAGTCAAACTTAAGGATAGAAAAATCCTTTCAGTAATCATCTTTAAAAGTTTCCCTTAAATTTTTTTCCATTCCCATATCCTTCGACATGTTATAATAAAATTATTATTTATGCCTTATTGTTTTCAAAATTATATTTCTAACCATAGTTGACTATCTTTACAATGTTTTAAAAAATAATTATTTATATGGGTTTTCATAATGGAAAATTTACTTTAAAACCCCATTTTAATTTTTTAAAGATTTAATTTATAAATATTTTCCTTCCATATCGATATTTTTAAAATTATTTTATGGATGTATTTATATGAAAATAAATAAATTATAAAATAAAATTATAACTATTTTGGATTTCTTTTTAATGTTTCAAAATAATTTTTTTTACAAAATATTATGATTTTCATTGCAAAAGAGAAAATGAATATTATATTTTAACATATATGTCGATAATGAATTTTTCTACCACTATAACTATTATTTTATTTTTGGATTCCTTAGTGAGATTCATTACTTACTTCTAAGAAAAACTATTTTTATTTTTCATATGTATTTTAATTCTGAAAAAGGGTTTTTTGTAACATTCAAAAAATTTATTGCATCTATCTCCTTAAATAAATTCAATTTATTAGATAGTTTCTATTACACCAACAAACCATGTAATACTATTAGATATTTACATGACCATTGGAATAACAATATAACTATTCGGAATAGTAATGTGTCTATCGGAATAATAACATAATTTATAAAATTATATGTATAATTTAGGTATCTCATCGATCATTATTTGATATATTAATATCACATAACAATGAAAATTAATGTTTCAAAAAAGAGAAATTAATTGTTGGTATTTTTGAAAAATATGAATGTTCATTTAAACTTTTTATAATTAATATAATAATTAAAAAGAAAAGGTATTTTCATAAAATATATTCATATATTAATATTTTTTCAATATAATTATAATATAATATTATGAGACCATAATTATTTTTTAAATGTGTCATAAAATTGCTTATAATAATAAAATCATTATTCTTGATAAAAGATTATTTTATTCATAAAGTAAATATCTCATATATATTAAATTATTTTCAAAAAATGGATTCCAATTTTGAAATATTAAAATCAAAAAATGGTTATGGTTATTTTTTTGAGATTTTTTAAAAATAATTGATTTTCTTATGAATAGTGAAATATGGCAATTAACGATATTTAACATTATAAGTAAATAAATAAATTATTGAGTCATGGATGATGTAGGTATGTGTTAATAACCCATTAGTTTTAACACACATGATGTAGTTACTATAATTTTTCAGAAGAATCACCACTATTGATAGTCTTTAGTCAAAATAATAAACTAATGAATAAAATAATAAAAATCACCCCTCTCCTCTACAGGAAATAACACCCCTCACCACCCCTTCACCTCACACATTATAATATTATTATTTTCTTATCTACATCCAAATTACTCTACAAAACCTTCTACATACTTTAGGGACTTTTTGGTGTCACCAAAGACCATTTCCATGTAACAAAAGGAGGCTCTGAAGGTGAGGATACTCAGGAGGTAAAACCCTCCCTCATTTTTAATTTGATTTCTTTTCTCACATTACCATAACACCCCCTATCCAACAGAAATAGTAACTCAATTATGATACATATAGTGTAATTTTATTTTTTTAACATAATATTCGTAATCAAGTCTCTTCTATTAACATTTACTTCTTCAAATGAAAACATCATCACCAAGGTGTCAATTCACCGCTTTCATAGATGATGAGAATTTGTTTTTCATTTTTACCATCAAGGATAGTTATAAAACCATTATTATGGTTAAATAATATATTAATATACAAATTTTAAATTATATCATGATATAGAAGTAATATATCATCATAATAATAAATAAAATAACACATGTTTCTCATATTTATAAAAACCACAAAAATAAATTAATACATTTTCATCAGAATATTATCTAATGAATCATTCTCTTACCATATAACCAAATAAAATTTGTTACCAGTTTGACTTATTTAATCTCATTAATACAAAACAATTTCACTTATAGAAATTTCATATCCATTTTAAAAGGACACACATATTTATACATAAGGGAAAATACTATAAAACCATGAAATGAATGCTCCCAAAACAAAACAGTTAAACATTATAACCCATATGAATTTACATTAATTAATATAATAAAATTATAATACATAAAATATAATTTTCAAATGAAATCAATTAATTAATTAATGAATCAAATTTGATTATCTGGGATATTAAGTATAGGTGTTGAACAATTTTCCCCATAAGGTAATAGTTTCTTGTCTCATTTTTATTCCTATGAGATACGCCTTATTCACCACGTATTTCTTTGGGGTGGTGTTTTTATAATATGATTTTTTTATATAATATCATTAATATCTTTATTATACTAGTATTTAATGTTTCATTTAATGATAATTAATTTCAATGGTCATATGGTTCAACTATTTTCATAGGAGTACATAAACTCTTAACCCAATTTTTATTCATTGGGTTAAACATCAACTCCAATAATTATTCCATGATATGATTATGTGTCAAATAAATTTTTATTTTCATAAGTTATATTTAAACTTTTAATGTGTATTTACATCTAATAAACATAATTTATTAATTTTCTTAATGTTCATAGATTACTTAAATAATACTCTTTTAAATGTTTCTTTTCTTCAAAATTTAAAACAAAATCTTTTTACTTATATAGAATGAGTTTTTTCTACAAATTTCTTGAGACCATAACATTTTAAAAATTACTTTAAAATCATATAATTATATTTTGAAAGATAATTTTTTCTTTTATAAAAGCACGGCTTTTTAAATAAATGGTTCCAGTCTAAAAAAGGGGTTTTCATTCAAAATATATTCATTGATTTTGTTAGAGTATTTTCATTTATGTAAAAACCCTCTATTGAATCTTATGCATAACTCAGGTGGATCTCTCATGATACGATCTACCATAATTTATTTAATGTTTGATAATAATTTTGATAGTGGATGTACTATATTTATATTGTTCTCTATATTACTCTAGATAGTATACAACTATGTTTATTGATGGGGAATAATTTTTACATCTCATATTCTAGTTTCAATTTGATGGTATATGTTAATTATTTTTCAACCATTCAAAATAAATAATGCATTAGACTTATTAAGTATCAGGTGGATCTTCTTATAGCCTCTAGATGCATTGGTAGATCTCATGATAAAAAATAGACTGAGTTCTGGTTGATTCCTTACGCATTTATGTATAATTATTGGCTAAGGCATTCATGGTATGTTTGTGATGTCCCAGATTATGCATTACCTCATTATGAGAAAATATATTGATAATACATGTGATTATTCATCTAATATAATATAAATGGTTATGTTTCATTCTCAATTGATTATTTATATATTATTAATTGATTTTTTTTATTCTAGTCACATTACGATCAATATTATATTTTAATGGCATGTGTTTTTTAGTTATTCACCTTAGATTATTATCCATGATTATTTTTGATAGCTTCCACTTTATTATTACCCTTACTGAGTATCTCATTTCTCCCCTTTAATATGTTTTATTTTTTCCCCAGGATGAAAAGTTGTATGTTATGATTGATATGCATGGATAATCTAGGAGAATAAGGGTGCCTCCAATGGAGTTACTATGTTGTATTGGATTTAAAGTTTTAATTTAAAAATTATCTTTGTACCTAGTTTTATAAAGTTACAAAATTATTTAGTCATTAGTAATGTTATTTCCATGTTTATTATGCCAATTTAATAAAGTAAGGCACTAAATCTTAACTAGCTGGTTCGAGGTGTTTATAGTTGGTACCAAAGGAAGTTTAGTAGAAAATTTAAAAACATGACTTAGGAAATCATATAATAGGGAAATATGACCCTATAAGTGACTTTTATAGTATTCTTATGGTAGAAAATATTATTTATTTAGGATTAGTTATACTTAAACTATTTCACTATTTTTATAATTTAACAATATAATCCAGTATATTACTTTATACAGAAATAGAGCCTAATTGAAGATATGAAAACTATATGAACAATTTTATTCAATGTGTGGATTTACCTTCTATGTAAGATAATAATTATGGACCTATAAATGAAACTAGGGCTGAAAAACTAGTATCCATAATCGGAAAACTGAATCAGATTATGAGAAATAACATTACTCACATATAGCAGCCTTATCCACAATGTGGTGTAGCAATTTTAGACAGATTCATGTAGAAAAAACCTCCATCAATCAATATAACTACAAAAACATTTTAGCTAAGAAATGGATATGTTTCTTTGAGAACATATTTCTTGAGATTTAAAGTAATTACATGGAGATGGTTATCATATAAATTTATCATCTATTGGGTGTTACAGATCAATGGTAGCCATTAATTCAAAACACAAAGGAGGAAAAATAAATTGAAAATATTAAATGAAAGTAATTTAAGGAAATTTTTGTGGAAAAATATTTCTCCCATGAACAATGAGCATATATTGATTGAAAATTCACGAATCTAAGAAAAAAAGATAATGAAAATGTTTCTATGTATGAAACCAAATTTACATGGTTTTCAAGGCATTCCACAAATAACATATGTAATATAAGGAAAAAGATTGATTATTTATTTGATGGCCTCAAAAGAATTTTATGAAGGTAACAAGTCTACCAAATATTCTCATCATATGAGGATATAGTATTATGTTTCATCAAGACAGGTACATATTTTTTTAAACCATATAGCTTCAATGGGATGAAATATAATAAAAGGTATATTGATGTCACGACCCGTCCTCGGGGCCCGTGCCGTGACTAATTGGTATCAGAGGAGTTCGGTTCTACCGCGAACTCTGATCTTTTCTATGTGAAGCAATAATGTTTAGTGTATTGAGTGTGTTTATCAGTCCAGGGAGTCTAGTGTTGGTGCGGCGGACGACGTATCCGTACACCAGGACCCTGACTTCTGATTTCCAACTTAATGCACGAAAACATTGATTGCGTGTGTGTTTCAAAGTTTCCTTTGTGATTACTTTGTGTCAGCTCAGCAGGTATACTGTTTGACTGTGGCGCACCTATTCCATTTCAGGATGGCCCCACGACGGCAGCCAGCTAGGGTTCCAAGAGTCGAGCGTGATGATAGCCCACCGAGCGACGAGGCCTCGGTGCATGGCCCTTTGTCAGCAGTGGCACCGGCGGTAGCTCTACCCGTCGAGCCACCGATGCTTCCAGCACCAGCCGCTGACGATGCACGTTGCCTCAGCACACTGCATGATTTTTAGCGCTAGCGACCGCCCAGGATTCATGGGGAGACAGACCCCTAGGCAGCCGAGGACTGGCTGGAGGCAGTAGTACGTGTGTTTAGGCTAGTGAGGACCCCAGCAGACCTCATGGTGATCCTCGCTGCGAGCCTACAACATGCAGTAGTAGGAAGATGGTGGAGCTTGATGCTCCAGGTGCCCGATGAGGCATCTCTTCTATGGACTGAATTTGAGAGCCTCTTCCCCTCGGAGTTCGTCCCAGCCACCCTTCGTGCGGTGTGTATTCCGGAGCTTCTTCAGCTGCGTCAGGGCAGCATGACGGTCGCTCAGTACTCGGCGAGATTTATTAATCTCTTGCGATACTCGACCGACATGGTACGAGACCCATTCGTCCGGGCCCGGACATTCGAGCAGGGTTTGAGACATGAGATCAGGGCATCGCTGATCTCCCTCAGCATACCGACTCAGACAAGAGTACTGGAGCAGGCCCTTTTGATCGAGAGTTTCCTTGCTGAGTCTACACTAGCGCCGAGACCCACCGCAGGGCGGCACTTGGCAGAGTCTTCTGCAGAAGGCAATCGACGAATGACTCAGGGGTCCAGGAAGACCAGACCTTCAGGAAGACGACCTCAGGACACTGGCTCAGCAGTGCGGGGCACACAGCGCAGAGCCAGTCTTTCGAGAGGCAGGAAGTGCTACTCGTGTGGCGGGCAGGGCTACATGGCTCGTGACTGCACGACCCGCCATGCAGAGAAGCAGCAGACGGTTGAGGAACCACCGAGGCAGAGGCAGTGGGTCGACCGTGGCGGTCCGCAGGGAGGAGTCGGACGAGGAAGAGGAGCTGGACGAGCAGTAGGTGGTGGGCAACGCTTTGAGGCTCTACCACCACCACCACCAGGAAGTCCACCCCGACCTCAGGGGAGAGCACAGCTTCAGGCAGCTGAAGCTTACGATCATGGAGCTCCAGAAGCGGGTGGACTAGTGCAGGACTAGCTCCAGGCATAGAGGCTTTTTCCCATAATGCCTATAGCTTCGTAGTTTGTGTTTCCTTATGTCCTTGTACTTTTAGTTGAAGTAATAAAAGATACTTGCCTTGGTGACATTTTGTTTCTTGTCTTTTGTTTGTTTTTACTAAGAGGTGGCAGTTAAAAACTGTTGACTTGACCCTCACTAGCGAGATTCATACTGGAGGAAACCCAGTGACCACACACTGATGTCGACAGTGTGACTCAACCCTTGGAGGCGAGAGTAACGGTTGGATCTCTTGGTAGTAGCGTCGAGGCCTTACGACGTCATCCATTCCATGACTTAACAAATCATGATGGGATTGACTGTATTAGGAAAGGAACGTGGTTCATCCAGGGGATCAGACCGGATTTCACTTTTCGGAAAAGGAGAAATCATTGCAGTTTTTCCGTACGTTAAGGAGGAAGGGGAAACCCTTCGTGTGGTCAGACAGATATCAGCAGAGCTTCCAGGAGCTGAGACAGAGGTTGACCATCGCACCTATCTTGAGGCTGCCTGAGGAGGGAGTAGGGTACGTAGTCTACTGCGATGCATCAGGGACCGGACTCGGATGTGTTCTGATGCAGGAGCGGGCAGTGATCGCCTATGGATCACGTCAGTTGAGCCCGCATGATCATAACTACGCTACCCATGACCTGCAGTTGGTAGCAGTGGTCTTCGCTCTGAAGACATGGTGGCACTATCTGATGGGCGAGCGCTTTACAGTCTTTTCTGATCATCAGAGTCTCAGGTATATCTTCTTGCAGAAGGACCTGAACCTGAGACAGCGGTGATGGCTCGAGTTCCTCCAGGACTATGACTTTGAGATAGTTTATACTCCTGGAAAGGGGAACGTAGTAGCTGATGCCCTCAGCAGGAGGACGGGCATTCAACTACTTGAGGAGGCGACAGAGCAGCTAGCCTCTTTGCAGATATCCTTCGTAGATAGAGATGGAGCAGTCTTCCTCCAGTCTCTCACAGTCACCCCTCCTCTACTGCAGCGGGTCAGAGAGGCACAGCGTGATGATGCTCACTGTGAGACACAGCGTGCACAGATATCCTCAGGACAGGAACTTGATGGTTTCTCCCTAGGAGCAGAGCACGACATCATTTTCAGAGGACGTACCATGGTACCAGTTGCTTTGCGAGAGGAGGTGTTGAGATAGTTTCACACTTCTCCTATGGCAGTACATCCAGGAGTGGTGAAGATGTACCAGTATCTCAGACAATAGCACTGGTGGCCGGGCATTAAGAAGGCTGTAGCAGAGTTCGTTTCTCGATGCCTCACCTGCCAGCAGGTGAAGGCAGAGCATCAGGTTCCAGCAGGCTTGGTACAGCCCTTGGAGGTCCCGGAGTGGAAGTTGGATGGGATATCTATGGACTTCGTGACTAGACTTCCACGCACTTCCAGATGGCACGACTCCATCTGGGTGATTGTTGACCGACTCACCAAGTCGCTACACTTCTTACCCATCAGAGAGCAGGGCTCAGTGGAGAGCATGGGACGTCTCTACGTTCAGGATATTGTGCAGCTCCACGGTGTGCCATCAACTATCCTCTCCGATCGAGATGCTCGCTTTACTTCCCGGCTTTGGAAGGTGTTACAGGAGGTGTTCGGGACGTAGCTACGTCTGAGCATAGCCTTTCACCCTCGGACGAATGGTCAGATGGAGAGGACCATTCAGACTCTCGAGGACATGCTCCATGAATGTGTCCTCGACTTTGGTCGTAGCTGGGAGGACCACCTACCCTTGGTGGAGTTTGCATACAACAACAGCTACCACTCCACCATCGGAATGGCACCGTACGAGGCGTTGTACGACCGACCTTGTAGATCTCCTTTGTGCTGGACAGACCCTGGGTAGTCAGCACTTGTGGGACCGAAGATGGTCTAGGCCACGACAGAGAAGGTCCAGGTCATCCAGGAGCAGATGAGGACAGCTCAGAGACGGTAGAAGTCAAACACTGACAGGAGGCGGAGGCCACTAGAGTTCGAGGATGGCGACCACGTCTTCTTGAGGGCCTCACCTCGACGTGGTATACAGAGATTTGGCTGAGGCGGTAAGTTATCTCCGCGCTTCATCGGACCCTTCCAGGTTCTCAGCAGGATTGGCGAGGTGGATTATCGCCAAGCTCTACCACCTCAGTTGCACCGGGTGCACGACGTCTTCCACGTGTCTCAGCTAAGGAGATATGTGCACGACCCGACACACATCATTGACCATGGGGAGCTTGACGTTGACGATGGGGCGACTTTTATGGAGGTCCCGGTGGAGATCGAGGATCGACAGGAGCGAGTCCTATGTGGATGGTCGATTCCTCTAGTGCGCATCAGATGGCAGCATGAGAATCTCCAGGAGAGCACATGGGAGCGGGAGGCTTTGATGTGTGCTCAGTACCCTCATTTGTTTCCCTAGTTTTTGATGTATCTTTACGGGGACGTAAAGCCCTGAGGTGGGAGTAATGTAAAGACCCATATAATTCAAGGGAAATTTTTTCTTAATTTTCTTTGGAATTTTAAAAGAGCGCGGTTTCTGACGGCACCTGATTCTGAGGCCCGGAGTGCCCGGAATCATTTTCCGATGTTTGGCTCGAGTACGTTCCGTGAACGAACGAGCGGGAATTTCTAACTTTTGAACTAGTGCTGGGAATCAAATTCCGGGGGCACCGATGAACTCGCAGCGCCGATTTTCGCTTAAGGAGACTGTTTCTGAGGTTGCATTTTATGCGGGACGAAAGTTAGTTTTGGGAGAAATTATAAGAAGTTAAATAAAAATGTGGAAACACTTTTTATTTTTATTTTGTTGGTTAACTTCTCCCAAAGGGAGTTAAAGGTGGGACCCACATCCACTTAACCTACCTTGGGAGGATTAAGTGTGGTGGGGCCCACCCGAACCCCAACTCCTCATCTTCTCTCATAACACCCCTATAACCCCCTTTAATTAATGTTTGACAACTTGGTTTAATTAATTAAGGTGGGTTGATTTGAATTTCAAACCTTTGAAATTCGAGTTGTTGTTTGTGTAAATAAAATAAGCCTTAGATTATTTTATTTTGGTTAGCCATCTTGAGAGGATTTGAGAGCTCCGTCTCCTTCTTCAAACTTTGATGAAGAACACGAAAAACACTCAAGCTCCGACGAAAAACGCCGCTCCTCTCCTCTACGTAGCTGGTTGTTTCTGAAGATCGACGACGCCTTCCGTGTCAACGAAAGGGAACGCCGCTTCCTCCTCAGACTTCCTTCGCACCTTATGAAGATTCACCAATGACGTACCTCTTCGGACGTACCTCTTCATCAACGGAATTGACGAACGTTTACCGCGATGCCTGACCTCCGCGACGTTAGTCTTCCGCGGGTCGTTGACGAACATCGTACATGAAACCGAGGTAGGGGTTGTTGTTGATTATTTATTTATTCTCGTTCTTGCCTCTAGCATGACAAACGTGAGAATAAATATTTATGTGTTATCGTCTAACGAGAGGGAGGGGGCCGGACCGCACAAACACGGCCAAATCCCCCCTCCCTTGTTCTTGAATTTTATTATTTCCTTGTGGATGAATGAGATGGCGTGGTGCCGTCGCACCATGTGGGAATCGCAAGGCTATAAACGCGTGGCGCCGTCGCGCCGTGCCACAGAAAGTTTATCAAGAACACGACGCTGTCACGCCGCGTCGAAGGAAACCGAAGGCGCCGCGGCCGGAGCGTGGCCGCGGCGGAAGGGCATGGTGCCGACGCAACGTGCCGGACGACGAAGGCCACGGCCGGTTCTGGGCCGCAGAGGGACGTGATGACCGGCGGCCAGCAGGGCCGCCGGTGCCGGAAAAAGGAAGAGGACCGACCCATGCCGGTCCTGTTGAGAGGAAGTCGGCCGGCCAGGTCGGGCCGGCCGGGACGGTGCAAAACCGGGGGAATTAAATTCCCCCGGGCAGTTATTTTGGCCCCCCATAATAAATGGGGGCCGGTTTCTTAAAGGGGGGCAGGTGGCCACCCCGTTTTTCTCAAAGGTAGGTCCCCACAAGGGGGGCCAGTTTCTCCAATGGCGCGGCTTTCATCCGCGCCGCCAGCGAAGAGGGGCGGGGGCCATACCCCCCGCACGTGGCACCCGAGCGGCACCCAGGCCGCGCCGCCGTGCCGGACCGCGCCGCCGGCCAGGCCGGGTCGGACCCGGGTCAAGTCGACCTGGCTCGGGTCGACCCGGTTCGGGCCGACCCAGGGGGGGTCGGGCCGGGTCGGCCTGGACCCGGACCCCCCGTTTTCAAATCGTTTTCAGTCTTTTGCCCATAACATGCGCTACGGTCCTCCGATTGACGAACCGTCAGCGGAGATACGATCCTTGGATCGAGACGGTCGTTTCGGTATATCGCACTCAATGTTTCGGAATACTTTGAGTTCGGCCGGGTTGGTTCGTACACGAAACCAACCGGGCCCTCGGAGCGGAAACACTCATATCTTGAGCTACGGACGTCCGATTGACGTGTCGTCAGCTTTGTTGTGCTCCTCTTAGTGAGACGGATCTTTTGGCATACTCCGCCTGAGGTTTGGACACAGGTGGAGTACGGTCGGGTTGGTTTTGCCTTAAAAACCAACCGGGCCCCTGGGATGAAAAAGCCAATAACTCTCAGACCGGGCGTCCGATTGACGGGCCGTCTGTTGCGTTGAGTTCCTGTTGACGATACGGAACTTTTGGATACATCAACTCTGGACTGTGAGACAGTTGATGTATCAGCCTCTCGGCTCGTGGAGCGGACCCTCCCGAACGGGCTTACTGTGTGCGGGAACCCTAGAGCTGGCTGTGACTGTGACTGTTACTGGGACTGTGACTGCTACTGCTACTGTGACTGAGACGACGACAGTAGAGAGATCCTTTGTGGATTTGACGACGACTATAGCACTCAGCGATCCTACGTGGATCAGTGCTACAGGTCATGTGTGGGCCCGATCCTGTGTGGGTCCAATCCTGTGTGGGTCTATGCGCTCAGCGGTCCTGTGTGAACCAGCGCCTACAGGTCCTGTGTGGGCCCGATCCTGTGTGGGTCTTTGCGGGGGTTAGTTACCTGTCGATCCTTCGTGGGTCCGACGACTTAGATGGATCAAAGATCATCTTTATCGTCCTTTGAAGAAGTATACCTGTATGAGCTGAATCCTGTTGCTTTCCGGTGTGGATTGAGTTGTGCTATCCTGTGTGGATTTCGTTTTGCTTTCCTGTGTGGAATACGTTTACTTTCCTGTGTGTACTGAGTTGTACTTGGTCTCGGAGGTTGGAGCGTATTGGAATTGATGACTTGGGTATATGTATGGGCATATACCTAAGCAGTGTCGGTTGTTACTTCATGATTGTATCTTACTTTGTGGTTTATACTTTGTGGATTTTGGGAGACCTTCAGGGGTCTCGGGGTCCCTACTGAGTAACTTATACTCACCCCTACACGGGCTATGCCCGCACTACGTTGTGTTGGTTGCAGACGACGGACAGCGTTGATCGTGGCTAAGTCTTGCAGAGCAGAACGGTACCTGGAGGTGGACCACTAGGCGGGACGTGCCCGGAGCGGACGGCGGGACCCGAGGAGCAGCGGAGCTATCTGTACTCACCCTTCAGGTGGGATTTCCAGTGGATAGCTCGGAGTAGCGGCTTTAACTTTACAGTTGCCTTTTTCCCTTTCGAGTTGTACTTTACTTTCAGTTTGGGTTTGTATACTGGCCCATTTACATTTCTGCACTTTCAGCTGTACTCTGTTCTTACTTACTGTTTACTTTTCCGCTTGCTTACTTTGTGGTGTTTGTTTACTTTTCAAAGGAAATGCCTTCCCTTTATACTAGGATTTACGCCTTGGTGCTAGTCGCCAGCCCCTGGCCTATGGAAGGCGGGCTTGGGGTTGTCATGGCACGAGCCCCGAGGACGGGTCGTGACAATTAAGTACTTTGGAAACGGAAATAAAGAAAAAGGGGAGAAGGGAAGAATATAATACACAAATTTCAATAAATATGGAATGAAAAATCTTAGAATATACCTATTGGGAATGAGTGTTTGTTACAAGTGTAGAGAAAAATTTACCTTGGTATGTGATTGTAAGTGTTAAAAAATCAATAATGTGAAATGATTTATCTATAAGGATATGGGATACTATTCACATAAATGTCATAAAAATCAAGGGAAATTTTCCAAAATGTAACCAAGGGAACAAGGCCATGGTTATGTAGTCATAATAGATGAGGTTAAACTTCCTATTGTTGTGGTGGAAGGTACAATAATTATCTCTTCAAATTTATATAAATATTCATTTGATTCTAGATGATCATATTCTATTATATTTTCTCAATTTTCAATAATTATTAAATATTTCTAATAAATCATAAAAAGATATTTTTCAGTCATAACTCATCGTGGATGCCTTATTGCAATAAATATGCATCTATCGACACCTATTATGATACATAAATGTTCTTTAATTTCCAATTTTATTATCGTACATATCATTGATTTTGATATAATCCTTCGTATAAGTTGCATTTCAAAATATAATGCCATAATATATTTAATTGAGAAATAAATCATGATTCATGTTGAAGGTATGGAATTTCTCATATTTAGAGGGAGACTACATCATATGATTATTATATGGATACACCTCCAACAGATCATCTAAATGAGATTCATGGAAAATAAGAGCAAATAAAACATACTGACGAAAAAGGTGATCTTAAAATTGATGATATACCTATTATACATGAATACATTGATGTATTTCTGGAGGATATACTCAGACATACTCTAGATAAAAAAGTTGATTTTTCAATTGATTAAATCCTTTATGCAATACCTATATCAAATACTCCCTATATAAAGGCCATGATTTAGTTAATATAGTTAGGGAATTAACTAGGGGAATTTAGTGGTGATGGATTTATATGACCTAGTGTTTAAACATGGGCTGCTCCAGTTCTTTTTATTAATAATAATGTTGGATCTATGAGGTTCTACATTGACCATTGGAACCTCAATAATATTATGATAATGAATAATTATCCCCTGCCTCACACTGATAACATAGTTGACCAAATTCTTGCAGTTCAATATTTTTCGAATATTTATATTCATTCTGGATATCATAAATTTTATGTAAATAAGGAAGATATTCAAAAGACATCATTTTGAACAAGTTATAGAAATTATGAGTTTACAATAATGCCATTTGGGCAGAATAATGCACCCTATGTTTTTATAGATATCTTGAATAGTGTATTCAATGAATATCCTGATAATTTTTCTTAGTATTTATTGATGATATATTGGTGTACTCTAATATCTCAGAGGAATAGGATATACACATTAATTATGTTCTAGAAACTCTTTGAAGAAAAGACTTATATGGTATTTTTTTGAAGTGTGAATTCTGGATTATAATAGTTTCTTTTGTTGGACATATTGCCTTTATGGATAAAATCTCAATTGATCCGATGATGAAAAAAGAAGTCTAGGAAATGCCGAGACCACTGACATAACCATTGTATGTAATTTCATTAGCATAATAGGTTACTATTTTAATTTTGTTCAAAATTTTACTTTATTAGATAACCCATTATCCATGATTAATTTCAATGTTGTTAAATTTATTTGGAAAAAGGAATGTATATAATCATTTGAAGAATTGAAGAGGATATTAGTGAATGTTCTGATCTCAACTATACTATTGGGAAATGGTGGATTTGTGATTTTTAGTGATACATAGAATATAGAACCTGGTTTTGTTCTTATGAAGAATGATATAGTTATTTCATATGCATGGAGGCATTTAGACACATGAACAAAACAATTCACTCTATATATTGAGTTAGTAGCAGTAATTCTTGCTTCGAATATATGGAGAAATAATCTCTATGGTGAAATATGTGAGATATATAATAATCACAAGAGTTTAAAATATATATTCTCATAGAAGGAACTGAACATGAAGAAAAAGTGATGGCTTGAGCTACTCAAGGATTATTATTTTTCAATACACAAACTCTTAGGGAAGGAAAATAAGATAGGAAGTGTATTGAAGGGGAAGGATCATGGGGTTCTAAAAAATGAGGATTGATAGGGATCATATGATCATGTATTATATAAATATGGATAAAATAATTATTCAGGAGGGTAAACCACTACTACTTTTTTGGAATGGTTTACAAACCATATTTTTTGGAAAGGATAAAAAATTCAGTATGATGATTAGAATTTTCAAAAGAAAATTAATGGTGTGAAAGATGGTAAATTATAAGACTTCATATAAGAATATGATGTTTTTAATTTTGGGATGAGAATTTGTCTTCCCTCTATACCTAAGAAAATAAAAGAATTATTCGATGAATATTATAGCTCATATTTCTATAAATAACCTAGTCGAACAAAGATATATAGATATTTTAAGGAATATTTTTGGTGGATTGATAGGAAGTGGTAAATTGATGATTATGTAAAAATATGTTAGGTTTTTTCAATAGGTGAAATCTAAAAGACAACATCTTAGAAGATTCATGAAACCTTTATAAATTACTAAATGGAAATGTGATGAATTTATTATGGGTTTTTTCACTAGATTACCCAATACTCTAATAAAGAATAAGGCAACTTGGGTAATTATTGACTACCTTTCCAAATTCAAACATTTACTCACTATAATAGAGGATTTTACAATGGATTTCCTTGAAATAATATTCAACAATTATGTTTTTAAGACTTCATAGTGAACCAATATCGATTTTTTCTGACGAATATTACCGTTTTACATCGATATTCTGAAAAGGTAATCAGAGGGCTTTTGATACTTAGATTCATTTTATTACTGCATATCACCATCAAAATGATGAACATTTTGAAAGGAATATTCAAACTTTGTAATACATGTTGATATCATGATCACATGAAATTCAAGATATGTGGGATCAATGTTTGCCTTTGGTATAATTTTCTTATAATAATAGTATTCATTTATGTATTCAAATAGAACTGTATGTAGTGTTATGTGGAAACAAATGTTGTAAAAAAACATGTTGGGATGGAGATGGAGAAATGAATCTTTTAGGACAAATCTGTATTATGAGAAAATGATAAACATAAGGACTATCAAGATTCTTATCAAATAAGAATAGGGTAGGATAAGGCCTATGACCATACAAATAAGAAATATTAGGAGTTCTAAGTGAGAGATAATGTCTTTATGAAGGTATCTCTATGGAAGAGTGTTATAATATCTTGAAATGAAGGAAAACTATGTCCCATATATATTGGTCATTTTTAAATTCTTTAAATAATTAGAGTTTTAGCTTACTAATTAGAAATTCCACCAAGGCTCTTGAAATTTAATATTGTATTCCACACCACATAGATAAGGGAGTATATTCCAGACCCAACACATCTTCTCACGTTAGAATAAATTGAATTGAAACATTATTTATCATACTATGAAGATTCTATACAAGTTATATACACTAGATTACATGTTTTTAGGAATCAGATGACTCGTATGGTATAGGTACTTTGGAAAAATCATAAATTTGAAGATGTGATGTGGGAACTAGAGGAAATTATGGTGAGGAACTACCCAAATCTATTTATTAGGTGAAATTATAGAAATTTCAATGATGAATTTGTTGAGTTATGGGAGACTATTACACCCCATTATTTTATGGTATGTATCTTATTAAATAAATTCAATTTATTAGATAGTTAACATTCAAAAAAATGAATCATGTAATATTGTAAAATATTAACAAGTCTGTTGAAAAAATTATATAAAAATTAGGAATAATAATGTGGCCATTATAATAATAACCTCACCTATAAAATTATAAATAATATTTTGGTATCTCTTAAATAAAAATATTATATATTAATATCATAGAATATGTAAATTAATGTTTTAAAAATGATAAATTAAGTGTTGGTATTTTTGTGAGACATGAATATTTATTTATAATTTTCAATTAATATAATATTATGAATAAAAATATTTTTTCACCAAAAATATTTATAAATTATTATTTTGTTGAATTAAAATTATAATATAATTTTGTGAGACCATAATTAATTTTTCAAAGTGTCATAAATTCAGTTATAATATTGGTACTTCTCAAAAAAAATATTGATTTAATTTAAGAATTAATATTCTTATAGTTCAAAATTTATTTTTATAAAATTATGTTTTTTTTAATATTCATGTCTAAAAATGGGTAGAGTGAATTTCTTATTATTTTCTAAAATAGTGTAATTTTTGGAGAACAGTAAAATATTTTAATTTACAGAATTTAACATTATAAGTAAACAATATAATTATTTAGTCATTGGTGATGTATAGATGATGTAAGAACCCATTATATCTAACTCTATTTTTCTAGTAACTATAATTACTCACAATAATCCACACCATTGATAGTCAAGAGACAATGTAATTAACTAATAAATAAAATAATAGAAAACACCCCTCTCCTATAATATAGATACCATCTCTCACAACAGCTTATCCACACACATTATAAGATTAGTATCATGCTTATATTTATCCCAATTCTTAATCTAACCATCTTCCACACGTTTTCTCTTACTTCTCTTTGCAAAAGACCATTTCCAAGTTCCTTAATGTGGTTCTCAAGGAGATGACACTTAAGAGGTAAAACCCACCCTCTATCTTTTAATTTGTTGACTTTTCTTATAATTCCCTTAAATCCCCTATAAAAAGTGTTATGGTAACTCAATTATCATAAATATATAGGAATATAATTATTTTAATGTAATATCTATCATAAAATAAATTCTCTTCTCATTTATTACAAAGATGAAAACATCCTTCAGGAGGTGTTGATTCATAGCCTTCATAGACGATGAGTTTTTATTATTTTTTATCACCTTCAAGGCCGGTAATAAAACCATTATTATTATTTAAGATAATTTTATTATAAATATTATAAGTTATATAATGATTTTAAACCAATATATATGCATAATTTTAAATAAAATGACACAAGTTTGTGATAGTCGCAAAACACACAAAAATAAATTAATACATTTTCATCAATATTTTATCAAAGGAATCATCCTCATACCATATAAAAAAATTGTATATTAATCCATTTCAACTTATTTTAGTTCATTAATACTAAATAATTTCACTTCTATCCTTTTGAAAATAACTCCCTTATTTATACTCAAGGGAACCAACCATAAAACCATGAAAAAAACACTCCCAAAATAGTAAAATTAAACATTATAACCCATAAAAATGTCCATAAATGTACTTGAAAAAATTATAATAAATAAACTGTATTTTTAATAAGTTATAATTATTTAATTCATAAATCTAATTTGATTGTTTTGTATATGAAGTACATGTGCTGAACACTTTCATACATAAGGTAAGCGTTTCTCAATTCAATTTTATTTCTGTGAGATATTCCATATTCACCAATTAGTTTTTGTGTGTTTTCTAAATATACTTACCATTAATATAAAATATCATTAATATATTCATATTTGTGGTGTTAAATTTTTCATATTATGATCATTAATTTTACAAGGAGTACAGTTCGACTATTTGCATATTGGTAAGGAAATTTTTAACCTAATTTTAATTCCTTTCATTAAACATTTACTCTAATGATTATGTCATGATATGATTATGTTTAAAATAAATTATTATTTCTTATGTTGTATTTAAAAACACTTATATATATTTACATTTAATAAAAACAATTGATTCATTTGGTTAATGCTCGTACGTTCTTTTATAAATAATCTTTAAAATGTTTTTTTTACCAAAATTGAAAACAAATTATTTTTAACATATACAACAAGAGAAATATTTCCAAAATTCATGATTCCTTAATGCTTTCGGGAATCCTATATATTATTAAAAGGTTATATCCATATATTTTTTTTTGTAATTTTGTTTCTTTTTAAAAAAATAATTCTAATGTAAAATATGGTATTTCTCTCAAAAAAATCAATGATTTTATTAGGTAATTTTCCTCTATGTCAACAACCTCTATTGAATATTATCCTTAATTATGTTTGGTATCTTGTGATACCATGTCCCATATTTAATTGAATGGTTTATGATCATTTTGACTAGGTATTTACTATCTTAATACTATTCACCATATTACTCTTGATAGTTTATGATTGCGTTTAATGATTTGGAAAATTATTTACATTTTATATGATAGTTTTAATATGAATGTATTTGTTTATTATGTTTCACCCAATTCATATGAAGAATTAATTGGGCTTAGTATGTGTTCGATGGGCCCTGCTATAGCCTCGTGATGCATCAGTTGTTCAAATGAGACAAACTAGACCTAGTTTTGGCTGAGACCTTATGCATTTAAATAAATTTATGGGCTAAGGCCTTGATGGTTTATTTATTATGTACCACATTTTGAATTCCCTCATTATGTTATAAGTTATTTATTATCCATGTGATTATTCGAAAAGTTTAATATTCATATTTAAGTTTTATTCTCCTGTGATTATTCTTGTGGAGTAATTTGATCATATTTTTTCGGCCATATTATGCTAAATATTATGTTTTAATTTCTTGCATTTTAATTTATTCATATTTCCTTACTATTTATGATTATTTATGATATATTCTTCTATATTCTTAGACTTACTAAGAATCTGATCTCACCCATTCCTTATGTTTTCTTTTTACCCTAGGATTCAAATATTTATGTTATAATTGACATACAAAGATAAAATATGAGAATATGGGTGTCTCTAATGAAGTTAATATATTGTATTTCCTTTCATGTTATGGTTTAACATTTATTTTTAATATACTTTTACAAGGATACTAACTATCCAGTCTACACAGATTTGATTTCCTTGATTATTATTCCATTGTCATAAAGTATGGAACTGAATCTGAGCTACTAGGGTTAAGGTATTTATTGTTTTTAATAGGAAAAGGTATTTTGATATACAAAAGTTTTCTATATATGGTTTTGAATGAATTTTTCATCAGATTAATAATAAAAAGTTGTAATACTAATATTTTCTATACATGATATTTTACATTGAAATTTTTTATGATGACAATTGAGCCCAATATTGATCATTATAATGAGTGATCCTGATATACCATATATGATGGGTGCGTCCATATTGAATTCCAATGCATTGGGTAAAGATTATATTATTTATAGAATTATGTTGGAATTCAAACATATTTTTATTCCCATTATAATATTTTAATAAGGGTTCAATGAAGATAGTGTTCCCAGGAATACACATGATTTTTCTATGATTGTAAATGAGTTTTCATGGAAATCATTTGATCACAAATAAATATAATGATATTTTTTAATGGATGTGTTATTTTATTTAAGGGTAAGAACATATGTTCTCAATAAAGTGTTTTTAATGTGTTGTCATGTTTTATAATAAAACCCCATCATTATTATATTACCTTTATGTTTTACTATAATTTATTTTATGAATAACATTAGGCAGAAAAGTTTATTTCATGAGTATGTAAATGAATAATTGATCACAATAATTATTAGGTTGAAATAAAATAGTCTTGTATGATAAATGAAAAAGAAAATTCTTTATTTAATTTATATGTCCCTTACTAAGTTTTTTTGTTCACCCCACATTCTAAATTTTTATTACAATTCTTTAAGGATGATTAAGATGAAATAAAATACCATGTTGAAAATCTTGCATATTTTAAATGAAAATTAAACTTTTTTTTAAATCATTGTTATGTGGGAATGATTGATACTATGATTAAGTTTCATACAAGTATTGAATGGGTTTTTATATAATATTTATGACATATTTCTCTTAAACTCTAAACCTAAAATTATCCTTAAAAATTAAATAAATTAGATTATTTCCTAAAAATAAAAGCCTGGGGTGAATGAAGATCAGATCATTATATTTCACAAGGAACTCTATTTCTAGAAAAAATAATACATAAAAAGAAAATTATGTCTTCCTTGATAAGTATGATATCTATAAATATATTTAATCAATAATAATTTATATCGTTTAAGATAAAAATGATCATATATATCCATACCTTGTATCTTTTAATATTTCCTTCTTATACCTAACAAGTGTTTTCCAAATGTGGTAGTGATGTAATTGGATAAAAGATACATGTTCCACTAACTGATAGTAAACTATTAGCACTTAAATCAAAATTACATCATGGGTAGGATACAATTCATAATACAAAGAGGTTATAAGTGTCGATATGGTATTTATAAAGAAGTTCTATCCATGGAACAACATTGGTATCATATGTGGTAACTCTGTCTTATTCCCAAAATGTTGGTGCATATTTTCCATGAAACCCTCACCAACCTTTGATCGCTTATGGACACCAATATAGATGGATTTATATAATATTACAACTAAACCCACATTTATCTCTCTAGAGGCTTCACCTAAACTTTATATCTATAATAATTCTATTTCAATTCTTTTATATGGAATACCTTTAGAATATTATGGACTCAATTAATACTCAAATATGGATTTTCTACACGGTAAAGGGTTTAAAAACTCTTGAAATCAAATCATCGTCAATATATTTATATATAACCACATATAGAACAAAATATAAAACTATAAGCATGGTAGAGCTATCCAATCATGATTGTGATAAAAATTCATCTACTAATGAATACTTACAAGATGGAATGCACTAAGATCAATTGGTAAAAAAATTCTCCACTCAGGCCCAAATAAATTCTCTTGAATCAATTCCACATCACTATATTTATAATAGGAGAGAGGTTTAAACACTTCAATGATCATATTATAACCATGTACATAAATAGAAAACTTTTCTATATATAGGTGGAATCCCTTATTCAAAAAGATATACCCACAATGATTAAATCTTATCTAGGTATGGTGATAGAAGTAGAACATGAGAAATTATAATAAATTACTACATGATGCATGTACTGCCTCAGTTATACCCCACAACTAATACCTTGTGGTATTGAGTTGATCAGTAGTTTATTTTATTCTTGGGGAATGGATATGTCAGTTTCCACAAAATTATTTTTATAACACTCAGATATTTTAGTAAGTATTAATTTAAATAAATATCTTTTTTAATATAATGGATATATGGAACACTAAAATAAAGTGAATAATAAATAATTAAAATGAATTTTAATCATCAATAATTTATGAATATAAAATGTGTACAAAAATAAATTAACACTTACTGGTTATTGAAGGAAATAATGTTAATAACACTGAATGTTCAAAAATTCAGTTTCCAATAAAACACTTTTTAAATATAATTTATGTTTTTACAGAAAATATAAATTTCAGAAATTTTAGAATTTTAATTTGACACAATAAATATCATTTTTTTATTTATAATATCAAAACTATATTAGGGTGAACTCATGATAGTTTTTTGAATTTATAGTTTTATTGATGATTAGTGAAAATGTAATGTTTTACAAATACTATCACTTTTATGACATCATCATTTTATAAGAATTAATTTAATTTTTTTAAAACATGTTTATAAGAAATATATTTTAATTTATAAATAATATTTAGAAATGATATTTTTAATTTAGAAACCTATATTTGATAGTTTAGATCCTATGTGATGTTTTATTTTAATAAAAAAACTGTATTCTTTCCATTAAATTAAGTATTAAAAAGGATAATTTAGGTTTTGAATTGGTTTTTATGTAACAAAACACAAAAAAGATTATCTTAAACCTATGAAAATCATGATAATAAATATTATAAATTATTTTTATGTAAATTTTTATTATTCAAAAAATGTATTATTTTAAATACTATTTTCCCATAAATTTTGTGTAATTGTATTAAAATTATTTTTAACCACCTATATAAATTAAATATTTTAAAATTAATTTTATTTTTTAATAACTACATCAATTTTTTTTTACATGTATAATTCTATTTTTAGTCATAAATATAATTTACCTAGGTAAAAATTTAGTCAGTATAGTTAAGGTTAAATTATATATCTAAGAGAAATACAAAAAATATCACCAAAGACATGTTAAAAATTGATTTCATGCGTTTATTTATAGACTACATTATCCTATATTCAAAATTACTTCTATTTTTTTCACTTTATTTGAGAATTACATTTGTATTATTTTAAGTTATGAGAATTTAAAAATATGTCCCTCACCCCTATTAATATTTTAGATACTTTATTAAGACAATTTTAAGGATAAAAAAATATTATTTAATAATATAGATTTATATAATTGTGTAACATCTTGAATTTTAATAGAGAATCAATATGTGAAATAGCGTACATGATATGCTACATGTAGCCTAAATGAACAACTAGATATTATTGTTTAAATGTTACCATTTAAACCAAGCCGTTAGATTGGAGGTAATGAATATTATCAATTGAATTATAAAAATATGGTTTAAACATTTTTAAATAATTATTATTTTGGTTACTATATTTATTAGAAATGGATATGAAAACCCATTGAATATAAAGAATGTGTTTTTATAAAAAAAAATTAAAAGAGACTGATTGTGTTTATAAAATTATATCAATCTTTATGGTTTTTAAATTTATGAAAATATATTTTATATATTCAATATAATGTTAACAATTCATCTTGTATGTTATCTATATATGATATAAGAACAAATCCAATTTTTTCGGATAAAAGATATATTTTTCATAAAATAATACAGTTTTACCAACTTTTGATGGAGAACCCTTTTTAAATCGTGTTTCATTCACTTTTATATGTCCTACATGAAAAGATAAATTTCTTCTTAGAATTTGGAAATGAAAATTTACTTTGGATTAATTTTGATATTTTTCCGATAAAATTCATTTTTAATAAATTTTAAAAAATACTAGATTTTAATTCAAATCTGCCTTCTCATAAAATATTTTTATATAGTTTGATTTTCATTTTAGATGGTTTTAATGTTTAATTGGATTATGTTTCAATCAGTTTATCCATTTTTTTCATTTCAATATATTTCAAATTTAAATTAGATATAAACACAATAATATTTTGAATGTTATTACTTTTTTAAAACCTATTTTATCATTTTGACAATTGGAATTAATTTTAAAATAAGTAATGAAACATTTGTGTTTTAAATTTTGAAAAATGGTTTCCATATTTGGAATCACAAGGTCCAAATTTTGTAAATAAGTAACCTCTATTTTTGGACATTAGGAATATCAATTTTAGTAATTATTTTTATTTACCATGGTGAAATGGTAATTCAGTTTAATAAGGGTAAAAATAATATTATAATAATAAAAAAATATCCTAACACATGTATTAATAATATTTTATGAGATATTAACAACCATGAGAATCATTCGGTCAATTTTATGACCCCATGGAGCCACATGGGTTTGATAATGACATGTTATAATAATTAATTTAAAGAAAATAGAAATATAACATAATTGTGTATTTTTCTACTAAAATAATATTGTTTTAGGGTTATATAACTAATCTCTTCGACTATAAATGATCATTATAAATATAAAATTACTTCCTACATCATGGTAATTTTTATAATTTTTATGATAATAAATAAATTTATTTATGATACAACGATGATGCATTGATTACCCTATTAATGAAAGATTCAAATAAATTATATAATAAATATTAAAATAAATTCAATTTAAAATTTTATATTTCATAAACTAATTTTATTGATTATTATCACTTTTTATATTTGTTTTAATGTAGTTTTTTCTAATGAATCATGTTTTTATGAATTCATCATTAATCAATTACTAAGTAGTGTAAAAATTGACATAAATGAGTTTTAAAAAAATTATTTTTTTAATGAGATGATAGTAATAGAAACCTATGATTTAAATAAATTACATAGATAATGTTGAGATTTTTATTAATGATCCACTTTAGTTCTTATCGACATTTTATAGTATATATATTAATCATACGGTGTAAAAATATAAGAACACATGGTAAGTGTTAATTTATTTAACTAAGGGTTAAAGCCAAAAGATAAGTTTAATGTTTTAACCTAAGCATGTCTAAAACCAATTGGTTGAGAGAATTTATACCCAATAACATCTTATTCTCAAAATATATCACATTGTATCTATTATAATTCATAAAAATTATAATAAAATATTATTTCTAGGCTTTCCTAAAGTGCCCCTCCTCCCTCTTATAAAAGGCCACCACCACTACCAACATACCCACAGCTCTCAAGCCCCTTAGATCACACAAATTCTAGTAAAATAAGCTATAAAAATCACTTTCTTCATCATAGAAGAATTACCTTGGGAATAAGTCAAATAAATTAATCATTTTTCTCAAATCAAAAGGAGTTGCCCGATTTAGAGGTGGCATCTTCTCTCAAGCTCCATTCAATTATTTTCATTCTCCAACCACGTAACATATCTATTTTACATTATTTTATAACAAAATTTTCATTAATATATAGGTTGTTTTTAATCTAAATTTTTTACCTAAACTTACACACACATCCATCTAATTTATGTAGAGTATACTGTTTCTGTGCATAGTGAACTACTGCCTCATGAAATGATGATTGTTAAATTTTCTCCTACCACCTCTCATGGTGGCCATTATGATGGAACTTTAATTATATATGATATATATTATATTAATATTTTCTTTGTTCTTTTGTAATATTTATTTACAACGTAACATTATGCTTTCCATTATGTGTAAAGAAGATAATTTCATTTGAGGAAGTGTCGGCTATCGTCTCATCAAAGTGATGTGAAGCGTTCATTCCATACATGGAACATATAAATAATGGAGTTAATGAACTTATGTAACATATATAACATATAAATTTAAATGATATTATAGTAGACCTATGTATTATTATTTTTTCATTCCATTAATATTACAAAGAAATGAAACTAGTGTTCATGAGTACGTATGACCTACCATCTCAATGAATGGTACATTTCATTTATTATATAAAAAAATTATGGACAGTTATAAATAGATATATACTGGATATATATGATATTTAAATCATTAATATCAATCTATATATTATGTACTTATGACAACATGGATAATTTTCATCAAAACAAGTTCATTTTTGACTCAAGTAACAAACATCGACAAAACGTGTGATATAAAATAATATAATTTAATAATTATTATAACATTGTAATAAGTTATATAAAATGAATAATAATATTTAAAAATGTTCTAATTAAAGTAAAAATTATCCTATTTTTATTATTTGTGATATTAAAGAACGAACGAGATGTGTCAGACTCAATGTAATGGAAATTCTTAACCCAATTTCCATTCATTGGGTTGATCTTCAACTTCTAGATTATGTCATACTATAATCATGTAAGAAATACATTTAGATATCCTATCTTTTATTAATAATTTATTTATGTGTATTTATGGTGAATACACATATTAGATCTATATTATTATCCAAATTATACTTGTAAGGGAATCTACTACCCTTCCCTTCTCAATCACTCCTTTAATGTTATTACTTTTTAATTTCCATTTTCTTACGATGGGATATGTCACCCAATATTCCCCTTACTATCCTTATTATTTAAAAATGTTTAGTGAACCATTTTTCTCTCATAAACACATTTTATGAATTGTCACGTGATGTCGTTAGGCTGCCGAAATTTTGTAAGAGAATTTCTAAACTCAATTTTTTCTCATTGGGTTTTATGGAAACTTCACTGATTATATTAATCCATAATTATGTGAGGAATCAATTTTTTTTATTTATGTTGTGTTTTCCACTTCCCTTGGTGTGTCTATATACTATTTCTACACATATTCACCACATTGATAAATTTTTTTGTCCTTTATGTGAACTTTATAAAGGAAATATTAACTCAACCTCCATTCATTGAGTTAAATATACATGTCATTGGTTTTTTTCAAGAATATGTGTGATGGAATTTTATTATTTTACACTGAATATCCATTTATATTAGTTGTATTTATTTTTTTTACATATAATTATGAAATTTATTTATCTTTAACCTAATGATATGATATTTTTAATGGACATTGTTTTAATCTTTTTCACTGAGTCATATCGTGGTATTATACACTTTTAAAATGGTATGGGACACTTTGATTAAAATGTATCTTTATTAAATTTATTAAATTGTATTTTAAATTTAGTGAATATTTAAATATATTGAAATGATATTTTGTGATTGCAATGTGGAAGTTTTATTTTTTTTATTAATGGATTAAGTGTTGTTATTATGTTATAGTTCTTGGGCATTTCTTATATATAAGGGTGGTTCCATGATAAAATGAGGATGTATTAGCCCATGATTCCTCTTTAATGCATTGGTTAATGTGACAGAGGTAAACATTTAGGTTTTTCATAAGATATTTATGGAATATACTGTGATGGGTATTCTAAATGTAACCATAAAGGTTACTTCTTATGTTGCTATGAAATATACAATGTAAGTATGATATGGATTCCACCAGTTAACATTGTGTTTTAATATTTCTATAATGTTTTATAGGAATATTATGATTTCATGAGGTAAAATAATTGTTTTTTTGGATGAAAAGCATGATTTGTGAAAAAGTTTCATTGAGGTTTAAATATTATTGGACCAATTGTTTAATTACATATTTTAGATCCATTAATAAGAATTAATATTCTCATACCATGATTTTTGAACTTATTTACATTGGTAATAATTATGGGATAGAGGATGGAAGAAATGAATAGGAATGTAATGAATATTTTTATCCAGAAAAAGTATTTGTTTTTTATCTTAAAATGTTTAAATTATAAAAAAATGGATAGTGAGTAGAAGTGTCTAATTTGTAATATTTGAGATGTTATGTAATAGTTATGGAATTATTCTCAAAAACACTAAACCTTAAAGTATCCTTATAATGAATGAATGTAAATAATTTTTTTACAACTAATGATTATGTATTGTTTAAGGCTAGGGACTTACAGTTGGTATTGTAGAATGGTTTAGACAACTTTGGATATTATAATGTTTTATTAAGGGTTTGGGATATCAACATGGGTTTATAATTTTAAGGTAGATCATAAGTTAAATGTCCTATTAACCCCCTTTGAGGACTTATGATCCTAAATATTATGGTATAAAATGGTATTTTTGGAGACATTCACTTTTGAGGAAATTATGGGTTATTAATTTTTGGGTTGAAAAATTTGATGTATTAGATAATATTTTAGGTTTAAATAATTTATGGTTATATATAGGATTTTATCACATTTTATCGAATGTTATATGAATTATATAGTTTAATAAAAAGGAAAACCCATATGATGGGTGAAAAATCATCACGTCTAGCAAGGATGTGGGAATTGAACCCACAACTGAAGGGCGACACATGTGCATTAGATGCCACTAGCCTACAAGAATTCCCTATCTAATATGAATATTTATTTTTTTAAATGATATTATGTGTTAAGAATATGTTGATTCAGCAGATATATATTTTATCGAATGGATATCCTTAGTATTTGATAATTATTTAGGGATTACATGATAAATTTAATTTTGGAAGACATTACATTTTTTGAAAACCATATATACTTAAAATACCATGGGATTTAATTTGATGAGTAATTGTTGGATATTTTATGTAATTATATATTTCTATATTGTGTAGTTATGGTATTTCATGTCATTTTTGGAAGTAATTAGCCTATTTTTTGAGAATATGTGATTAGGGTAACAAATTTTTGGTATAAGAATTTAAGATTGATCAATTTTATTTGTACATACATGTTAATATTTATCTTGGAAGATGATGTGATAAAATCCTTATAAATTTTTGGTTTCAATCATAGTTTGGATTATTTTTAGTAACTTTATGGACAATTTTTTGTTAAATGGTCTATGTAGAACTTGGGTATTATGGGTGAATTTTGGATATTAGAAGTAGAACTTCCCCTTATAAAAAATTATTCTTTTTGAGGGATTAGCTGATCATTAACTAATGTTTTTTTGTATAATGTTTCAAGATTAAATGAATAGATAGTCACCATTTTTTTTTGTTTAAGTGATTCTATAGAAGTTGATTCTAGTGCTTCATGTGTTACCAAGTCATCTTGAATAATCATCGATTAGAGAAAATGTGAGTTTGTGGTAAATTTATATTAAAGAATGAAACTCTACAGGACTAGTAATTATGATTCCTCATGTTCTTATTAATGATCATACAAATATTTCTCAACATTAAGAAGATAATCTTAAAAAAAACGTTTTCCATTTACATTTCCTACTGCAAAATCATTGAACGTTTAACCCATCAAATATTTGTGGTTTTTAGATTGTTAACTTTCTATAGATCATGTCTTTTATCACTCTCTATCAGAACATGATGGTTAGTTTTCTCTTACATATCCATTTTTTCCGATATGTAACCCTTGTTTTTGTTATCTTAGGTGATCTTTGTACTTCACATTTTAGCTTTTAAAGTGGAAGATTTATTAACCATTTTTCAATGTTGGTTTTCAATAAATGTATTTTGAAAATTTATACCCTTATTAACGAGCCCAATTTTAAATTTAAAGGACGCAATTTCATTAAATTGGGTGGGTGGATATAACATCCCTTGTTTTAAGAAAGAAACTGTATGTTCAATAGCATACAAGATACTTTACATATTGTTTAAATGAACAACTAAATATTGTTGTATAAACGTACCCATTATAACCTAAAAATTGTAATGGTGAGGATGAATATAATCAACAGAATTTTAAAAATATGGTTTACACGTGTTTAAATAATGATTCTTTTGGTTACCAAATTTATTAGAAATAGAAATAAAAATTCATTGTATATAATGGATGTGTTTTTATGAGAACCTATTTAAAAGAGAATAATTATTTTTTTAAAATCATAAAACTCTTGAATTTTTTTAGTTAATGATAAATATATTTTAGATATTCTATTTAATTATTAAAATATTTATTATATATTTCATAGATATGATATAAGAAAAAATAAAATTTTTTAGATAAACGAAGTATTTTTCACAAAAATACAATTTTATATCCATTTAATGGAAAACAATTTTTAAATCATATTTTGGTCACTTTTATATGATAAATTTCAAAAAATAAAAAACTTTTATAGAATTAGGAAATCAAAAGTTACGTTGGTTCAGTTTTAGAATTTTTCTGATAAAATTCATTTTTTAATGAAGTGTGAAAAATAATGGATTTTAATTCAAAACTATCTTTTTGTCTAATATTTTATTTAGATCAATTGTTATTTAAATTGGTTTTATAGTCAAATTGTATTAATTTTTTATCATATAATTCAATTTTATTCATTGGAAGTAATTTCAAATTGAAATTAGATAAAAACACATGTCAATCTTTTGATGGTTATTAGTTTTTAAAAACCTATTTTATTGTTTTTCAATGAGAGTTAAATATAAATTAATTTCTGAAACATGTGTGTTTTAAATTTATAAAAAATTGATTCCATATTTGGAATCATATGTTCCAAATCTTTTAAATAGGTGCTTTTTATTTTTTTACACTTTGAATAGAAACTTCATTAAATATTTTTTTTAAATGGTGAAAGGGTAAATCAGCTAAATAAGGGTTAAAATAATATTACAATAAAGAAAACTACACTATAAAGAGTCTTAATACTATTTTTTGAGATATTCAAGACCATGATAATTCTTGGGTCTATATTAGGACCCCATGGAACCACTTCTGTGTGATAATGAGATGTTATAATAATTAATTTAAAGTAAAGATAAATATTACATACATATGTATCTGTTTACTAATTTTTTTAAAATAGTGTTATATAACTGATAACTTTGAATATAAATAGTTATTATAAATGTTAAATAAAAAATTATATCATGTTGTTTTATTTATAATTTTTATATATTAAATTATTTAATTTATTTATAACATAATGATGATTTCGTGATTTCCTTGTCAATGAAAGATTCAAACAAATGATATGATAAATATTAAAATACATGTAATTTGAATGTTTTGATGCTATATAAATAATATTTTTTATTTTTATTGCATGTGATATTTGATTTAATGTAGTTTTTTTGAATTAATCAATTTTTTATGACTTTAGCTAAAAAAATTACCAAATAGTTTCAACATTGACATAAATGTGTTTCTAAAACAAATTCTATTTCTTAAATGATATAAGAGTAATAAAAAACTAATATTACCAAAACATAATATGATAATGTTAAAATCATAATTAATGATCCACTTGGTGTTCTCTTGTCATTTTATAGTATTTATATTAATCATATATTGTAAATATAAAAGAAAACATGGTGAGAGTTAATTTATTTAACTAAGGGTTAAAGCCAAAAGATGAGGTTAAATCTGTGGCCTAAAATTTTCTAAAACCTATTGGTTGAGAAACATTAGACCCAAACTCATTTTATCCTTGAAATATATCACTTTTTAGATTTTATAATTTGCAAATAAATTTATAATAAAATAATATTTTAAGGCATTCATAAAGTTCCCCTCCTCCCTCTAATAAAAGGCCACCACCTATACCCACTTAATCACACCTCTCAAGACCCTTAGATCACCCAAATCCTAATAAAAAAAATCCAAAAATCCATCAATTACTTATAGAAGCCTTACTTTGGGTAAAACGAACCTCAAGGAATCCTTTTGACTTAAATAAAAAGGAGTTACCCGATTTAGAGGCAATATCTTATCTCAAGCTCGTTTCATTTATTTTCCTTCTCCAACCCCATAAACTCACATTTTTATTTTATTTTAAATAAAAAAGTATCATAAATATAATAGTATGTTTTTATTCAATGGGTTATACGTAAACATATACACACCTCCATCTAATGAATATAGAACGTAATGTTTCTGTGTAGGGTAAACTACTAGCTCACGAAATCCGCGGACATGATTTGCTTCAATCTTTCTACTTCTAATGGATGGTTTAAATTCGAAAGAAGAATTTGGGTTCGAAAAACCTATAGGTGTGTCATAAAAGGATAAAATCCCACTGTTGAACAGACTGAAGGGTATATCCATCGTCGATGCCCTCAAAGGTACGAACCTCTTTAAACCCTCTGAATCACGAATCTCCCACTGCAAGAAACTTGATGATGGACGATTTACTGTTGAAGCTGATTTGGATGCGCTCCAACAGAGGTTGTTTATTTGTATGTTTTCAGTTATGGCTCATATTTCATATCTCAAGGGCGAAAAACCATGGTCCAATATGGAGCTCAAAGCAGTAATCTCTCACGTATGTGGGTTCACGGATTGGAAACTAATCCCAATCGGAAATGGATATTTCCATATAATCCTAAAATCACAAGATGAGCATGATCAAGTCTGGAGGTTTGGAAATCTCCAACTCAAGCCGGGTGTACTGCACATTTCATAATGGGATATCGCCTTTAACCCGTACAATATAAGGAATTCTTTTGGGCATATTTGGATTAGTTTGCATGGGCTTAACTAGTACTTCTAGCATCCGAAGATCCTCAACAATATAGCCTCCTATATTGGTACACCTCTAAAGATTGATCATCGAATGTTCAATTCCGACCTTGGTCTGTATACCCGCATGATGGTCGAAGTCAACACGTCCACCAATATACCAAAGGTCATCGTCTTTAATGCAGATAACTACCGAGCTGAAGTCTGCGTCGAAGGTGAAATGATGCCCCCCCTTCCGTGAACATTGCATAATTGTTGGATATTCCTTGTTGAGGTTTCGTTTTGCCAAAAACCAGGTATCCCAACCCTTGGATGATGGCTGGACTGAAGTGAAAAAAAAAGAAGACAGGTAAGGCAGCAGTCTCGATCCTGGTACCCCTGAGGAAGAACACTGAGATCTGGGTGATGAAATCAACTCATCTAGGTGAATACTCTTGGGACACCTGGGCTGAGTAAGTGGAAGGGGAAGAAATTGTAGATTTTGATCAAGCAATTTGGGATGATATCAAACGCCTGGTTTTGGACATCTGTGAGAAATCCAACCTGCATGTGGGACAATGTGAGGCTTCAAATGAAACTTCAACCTCACCAATCCATTTACCGTGTATAAATTCGAAGAAAAAAGAGTGTCACACTCTTCTTATCTCTAGTCTATATGCAGCTGCTATGCTACAAAATCTGCATACCGCCACCATCTGTAAAATTATGGTTGTGCAACTTGAATCGCATGACCTCTCTCGCCCTCCGAAAATGGATAATGCAGGTGACCTCACTCCCAGTTTCCCTAATTCTATCAACATGGTAGATTCTACTAAATAAATACAAGGTTCGTCCAATGTTTATCTCAATAATCTATCCAAATCAAGCTCGGAAAATCAAAATTTGGTGAGAAGACCCATTCCTGCAAGGGCATTGGGTGATATCTCGGTATCACCCAATGTTCACTAGGATTTAAGCTCGGATAAAAATCTATAGGCTAGCGCAATATCCAAACCCTTGATCTCGAATCCAAATGGAAAAACCTCGTCAGTTGATTTTTTGGCGATTCTAATATTCCTGATATTTCACTGATGAGTAACCAGGGAATGAAGACAACCCCAACCACTTCTTCGACTCTTAGGAGATCAAAGAGGAAAAAAGGTTCTAGAGGATCAAAAAAAGGGGATCTCTCGCTCCAAAGATAGGTCCTAAATAGAAGTTATTTATTGGAACTGTTAGGGTATCGCAAACCCTAAAAGTACTTCTTTTCGTAAAATAATTATTTCGGCGCATAAGCCTAATATTTTTTTCTATCGTTGAACCTAAAATATGCTTTTCGATGAAATTCAATCATTTTTCTGCTGTTGGCTATGATTTTATAGGTTCTTGTAATAATGGTGATACTGTTGACTCTCTTTGGATTTTTTATCATAACTCTTTACAAGATGGTAATTTTTCTTTCTCATCTGATCAAATGTTCTCATGTGATTATAAAATTGGCAATTTAGATTATTCATTTACATTTGTTTATTCCAACAATAGATATAAAGAATGTAGGTCTCTTTGGCATGATTTTCACTTCATAGAAAACACCATTCAAGTCCCTTGGCTGGTTCTAGGTGATTTTAATGCTATTGTATCCCATAGTGAAAATATTGGTCCCTCTCACTCTCACATATCTTAGAAGGATTTTCGGGCAGCCTTTGATGATTGTTGTATGATCGAAATCAACCTCACGGGTGCTAAATACACCTGGTATAGACAACATTACAATAAGATCATTTCAAGTAAACATGATAGGGCCTTTTCAAATATCCCAACCTTAGATTCTTGTGATACTATCTCGAGCAACACCTTACCCAAAATAAATTCTGACCATCACCCTATTCTTGTTAGTTTCCTATCTATAATAAATGAATCCCACACTCCTTTCAAATTTAACAATTCCTCGACTAGTGATTTAGAATGTTCTCTTATTAATAAAAATTTTATAGATCTCCATGTCTCATCATAACGATGATTTTACATGTACTACCAAACATAAACATCTTAAATAGTGTCTTAAAAGATGGCATGGAACTAAAACAAAACAGATGGACAGGGACACAACCGCTCTGGAGGACGATCTTAATAAAATTCAAAAGAATTCAAAAAATGATGACTTCTCTGTTGATCCCCTGAATGAAATGAACATCTCTTTAAATCTTAACTCCCTTCTATTCCTTAAAGATAATATACGCAATAAAATAATTAAAACAATGGCTTAGGTATGGTGACCGTAATTCCAATTTCTATAATGCCCTTCAACAAATTTGGAATGTTATTAGACCGCTTGCCTTTCTTAAGGATAATGATATTATATATGACTATAAAGCGACCATCTCCAATCATGTGGTCACATATTTTGAAAATATTTTCAATGGTCCATGTTCTAACAAAGATATTCAACCTGATGTCATTCTTAGACTGCTTATTGAGGAAGACAATTGCTTTCCCTTACGTGTCCCTCTTGATCCTAAAATAAAAGATATTGTGTTTAGTCTTAATCCAGATAGTGCCCCGGGACCCAATGGGTTCAATAATTGTTTTTATCAACACCACTGGAATGACATCCATTTTGATGTTTGTAATATTTTCAAATAATTCTCTTCCACGGGTGTTCTTCCCCATGGTCTTAATGCCCAGGTTATAACTCTCCTTCCCAAAATTTCCAATGCATCTGAAATTCATCTTTTTATACCTATTTCTCTCTTTAACTCTCATTAAAAAATAATCACTATGTTGTTAGCCATTGGACTTTACTCTCATTTCCATAAAATCATTTCTTTGAATCAATTTGGGTTCATCAAAGGAAGGTCCATACAGGACATCATCTGCCTTGCCTCGGAATGTACCAATCCGCTTAACAAGGTTTCTATAGGAGGGAATGTGGCCATAAATCCAGACATTAGAAAAGTCTTTGACACCATGTATTGAAATTTTATCTTCAATGTCCTCCAAAGATTTGTGTTCAATGAGATATTTATAAACCGAATCCTCTCTCTCTTCAATTCCGCTTCCCTTTCTATCTTGGTTAATAGATCTCTGAAAGGTTATTTTAAATTCACTAAGGGGGTCCATCAAGGTGACCCCTTATCTACTATCATGTTTTCCATGGCTAAAGACTACCTTAGCATACTCCTTACTTTCCTTGTTAACCCAAATAATCTCAAACCCATTCAAGCGGCCCGATATATAAATGTGACTACACATCTTCTATATACTGAGGACATTATCCTGTTTCTCAATTGGAGAAAAAGGAATATTCTGAACCTCAAACCGGTATTATCCAACTATGACGAAGTCTCATGTCAGAACATCATCTAGAGAAAATCGTCTATCTTCTTTGGAAAACATTTCCCCACTAATAGGAAATATATAATCATAGAAAACCTTGGTATCAAGGAAGGTAACCTATCCTTCACTTACTTGAGTGCTACCTTGTTCTGGGGAAGACCTAAAGCTATTTATTTCACTTCTGTTGTGGATCAGGTTATCTGTCAACATTCCTCCTAATATGGAAAATCTCTATCCATGGCTGGTAGGGTCTGTCTTGTTAAGTCTTCCATTATCTCCAAAATTGTTTACTCGCTCATGATTTATAAATGGTCGGCTTCTCTCTTGAAGCGTATAAATGGGTACATTAAAAAAAATTGGACCGGAAGTATCTAGGATAGAAAGCTTTCCACCATCCCTTAGACTACCTGATTCAAACCGTTTAAGAATGGTGGTCTAGGCATAATGAACCTCAAGATTTTTAATTCATCCCTTCAATCCAATCTTACATGGAAATTAATCAATCATAATGATGATTCCATTGATTTTATTCCAAAAAAATTCCTGGATAAATTAAAAAAAGAATACTTAAGCTATTTCAACACTTCGATCTGGCCCTCTATTAGAGTCTCTTTTGCAAAAATTATGAATAAGTCTAGTTGGATGGTTAGTATAAACTCCTATCGTAATTTTTGGAAGGACAACTAGTCTGACACCCCCCTTATTTCCATGTTTCCTCCTAAATCTCCTCCTAATAACCTCAATTGCACTATCTTGGAGGTGATGCATTCCCATAACCCTAACCTCCCTGAGTCTATTATTCATATTGTTGATAATAATCCCTTCTCTAATATGGATTATTGCCACATTTGGGAACTATCTCAGAATGGTATTTTAGACTCTAAAAGTTTTTACAATCACAATTTCTCCAACTCTGCCCCACTTTTTAACTGGTTGAAACACATTTACAAAGCTTGGATTAAGCCCTCTAGATTAAAACTTACTTAGCTAATTTCCCATAATCACATTCTTACTAAAGTCTTCCTTCAGTCCTTTGGCATATAAATCTTCTCTCAATGTCATATATGTCATCAACATGGAGAATATACTAATCACCTTTTCTTATCGTGTTTCACAAATTATGCTATATGGAATTATATTAATGACCTTTTTGACTGCAGATGGATTAATTCTGACTCTATTCTTGCTCATTTAAAGTGGTTTGTTGAGGATTATTTCTTGTGAAAAATCAAGAATCTCTTCCTTTCAGTTGTTGAGGAACTCCTCCACGTTATCTGGTATGATAGAAATAATATCATTCATTGTAAACACTCCTTCAATCATAATGCAGGTTGTATGATAATTCTCACTACTATCCAGGATGATGCCTTGATTCAAAAAGCTCACTGTGAAAACTCTGTAAGGGACTTAATAATCATTCGGTGTCTCGGAATTGAAGGCATTTTCAAAAAAACTGAGGCACAAAATTGAAGTGTTTTTGTATGCTCCCATTATAGGTTGGATCAATGTCAATGTGGATGGAGATTACAAAGGAAATCTGGGTCCTGCAGGATTTGGAGCTATTTTTAGATATTATCTTTGTCACTGTCGTGGATGTTTCAATAGAAGCTGCGGCAACACCTCTTCAATAGAAACTGAATGATGGTTGTGATTTAGGCTATTGAATTTGTAAAAATCAAAGGATGTAATGACATTTGGATTGAAAGTAACTCAACCACCATTATTCAATCTATTTGGAATGGAGTGATTCACCTTGCCTAGCTTATTACTACCTGATGGATGAACTTTCTTGACTTGTTACGGGAGATCATATTCATTTCCACCCATACTTATCGTGAAGATAATATTGTAGCTGATGGGCTTGCCAATAGGGGAATTAGCAAAAGTGTTACCTGGTGTGAGGACCTTCCGGCTGAGCTTCTAACTCTCTATGATAGATATATTAATAAAATACCTTATTTCATACTTTTGTAGTTTTACCTCCTTTTTAACAAAGTGAGCCTTGTCCTTTGACCAAGGAATTACCTTTTAAAAAAAACAGTCTCCTTAAAGTTATATGAATCATTCATGCCAAACTTGGAATATATACAGGATGTATTTAAAAAATTTATATAACATATATAACATATATATTATTCTCTGATTATAATATATCTATTTATAATCTATTTTTCATTCATGTAACATGATAATGATTTGAAAGTAGCCTTCATGCGTACATACAACCTACCGTCTCTATGAACAATACATTTAATTTCTTATCTACAAATATTATTTTATATTATAAATACATATATAATGGATATATATCATATTTAAATTTTGAATATAATAATTTATATTATAGACTCCTGATAATATGGATAATTTTAATCAAAACAATTTCATTTTTTGACTCAAGTACCAAACATTAACTAAACGTATGATATGAACACAAATAATTAAATAATTATTATAACATTCTAATAAGGGATATAAAAGGAATAATAATATTTAAAAAGTTTATTAATCAATAATAAATTAACCTATGTTTATTATTTAGGATATTAAATAACTAATGAGATGAGTCAGACACATGTTAAGAGAACTTCTTTACACAATTTCCATTCTTGGGGTTAATCTTCTACTTATTGATTATGTCATGAAATTATTATCTAAAAAATAAATTTTGATATCTATTATATATTTATACATTTTAATCATTATTTATATTGAATAAATATAATATATCTACTTTATTAAAAAAAATATTTGTAAGAGAATCTACCTCCCTTCTCTTTTCAAGCACTCCATTAATGTTATATATTTTTATTTTCTACTTTAATAGGTTGGGATATGTCATTCCATATTCATTTACTTCCCATATTATGTAAAAATGTTTAGAGAACCATTTTTATCTCATCAAATCATTTTATGAATTTTTATGTGATGTTGTTAGGCTGCCAAAATTTTGTAAGGGAATTTCTAAACCCAATTTCTACTCATTGGGTTTTACATAATACTTCGTTGATTATATTATGGGAAAATTATGTGTGGAATCACTATATATTTATTTATATTTTAATTTATACTTTATATTGTGTGGATATACTATTTATACACATTATAATCCCATTGATAATATATTAGGTCAATTATATGAACTTTGTAAGTGAAATAATAACTTAGCCTGTATTCATTGTGTTAAATTTCCATGACAATGGTTTTATATTTTTCAAGAATATGTGTGAATTACCTATGATTTTTTTATACTAAATATCCACTAATATTGGGTGTGTTTATTGTTTTCAATGATAATTATGTCATAGATTAATCCTTAATCCAATGATGAGTTATTTGTAAGGGACTTCATATCAATATTATTCATTGAGGCATATCTTGGTATTACACGCATTTATTATTATATAAGTAGTATATACGAACCATTTGACATGTCATATCATGAATTAATATTTTCATATGATATTTAATGTTTGATTAATTATAATCCATAATTATTCTTATTTAATTGTTTCTTATGTGGTAAGGATCTTTTTAATTAAATACCTCACTTTAATGTTTTGATAATTTATTCTTATAGATATTTCAATTTTATTCCATGTTTTCAAAAAAAAATTATAAATTTATTTTGATAGACATGAATATTTTAAAATTTAAATCTATTTCAAATGTTTTATAGTGGTATGAGACACTTTGATTAAAATGTTTCTTTACAAAATGTTTTAATTTTTTTTGCAAATGGATTGAATATTTCAATATATTGAAATGATATATTATGATTGAAATGTGGAAATGTTATTTTTCCTTTTGTCCTGGTTTATGTGTTATTATTATGTTTTGGTTCTTGGGAATTACTTATGTATATGGGTGGTTCTGTGATAAACTATGGGTTGGTGACCCCAAGGTAGCTCTCTAATGCATTGGGTAACATGACATACGTAAACATTAATGTTTCTCCTAAGATATGTAAAGAAATATACTTTGATGGGTATTTCATACATAACGATGAAGGTTACTCCCTATGTATTTGTGAAATATACAATGTAAGTATGATATGGATGCGTCAAGATACCTTTATTTTTTATGATTTATATGATGTTTTGTAGGAATCCTATGGTTACATGATGTAAGATAAATAGTTTGTGTTTTATGGGTGAAAAGTATGATTTTGTGAAAATGTTTTTAAGAGTTTTACATATCCATGGACTAACAGCTCCATTCCTTATTTTTTATCCATTACTGATATTTTAATTCTCACATGTTGTTTTTAAAATATTTTCCATAGAAAATAATGATGGGGGAGAGGAATGAAGAAATAAAGATGAATATAATGAATATTTTTATCAAGAAAAATAATTCATTTTTTGTCCTAAAAGTTTTTGATTATGAATAAAAGGATAGTGATTATAAGTGTCTAATTTTTAATATTTGAGATGTTATGTAATAGTTATGGAGTAATTCTCTTAAATTTAAAACCTAAAGAAAATTCTCAATGTGAAATAATGTAAATTACATTTTTACAAGTCATGATTATGTAATGTTTTATTTTGGGGATTTATAATTTGTTTTTATGAGATTATATTTGTGTCAGTATTTTTTTTATTTTATATAATATATAATTGTCTAAAAAGGTTTTATAATACTGGCAAAAAGACTGTGAAAGTAGTAGAAAATGAATGTAAATGGTTTAAAAATATAAAAATTAACAATATTTCGATAAAATAAAGAATTATATGAATTTAATTTTTGAACATGAAATAAAATAAGTAATTTTAATGATTAATTTCAAATTCCATTTTTATCTAGATACCATTGAAGAAATATTACACAGATATACTTCTAAATGAATTTAAAGGTTATTTAATCTTAAAAATATTTTATAAATTATTTTAAAAATAAAAATTATATATTATGTTAGGTAAATGTGATTAGGTATATCATATAATGGATGGTCCATTTATATTCCACTTGATTTTTTTAAATTTACAATCATGAACTATGAAATAGAAAATTTATGAAAATTTCATTGATTTTTTCTTATAAAAGTATACTAAATATAACATTTCCATAGACACATATGAGTTATACTATATCTCAAAAATATACCCAAATATATTTTAAAACATCACATACCATGTTTACAAGACCTTATTCTAACCATAAACGTATCTTCTAGAATATTTATGTTTAATATAATGGAGGATCTCAAAAAAAGAGGTAACCATGTGAACAATGTTCATTCCTGTTTCATTCTTCTTTAACCTCCTAAAAATATTTTATATGAATATTAACATAATAAAATCAATGTCACACTTTTAATAAAATGATTTTTTGAATAACCATTGTCTTTCATTTATAAATCCATGGGAAAATGAAAATGTAGCTAATTTGTATGTGCGTACTACTGCCACTATGAAGGACCTATTTAACTTTTCATTACCATCTTACATGGATCGTTATAAGATATTTTATAATTAATTGATATTAAATTTATGAAATAATTGTTATATTATAATTATAATCCATTATATACTTTTATTTTCACTTATTCATTAGAAAATAAAATCTAATTGTGTGTAAATACAAACTAAAACCTCCACCAATTATGTATTCCATTTTCCCTCATTAAGTGAAATGGATGGTCTAGAACTGAATTTAATTCATAAATATGACATTTATATCATTATTAACATTCTATAACTGTTATATTCATATTTTTATTCATGAATAAAATTAGTGTTTCTTGTAATCCAAATTTAAACAATAATGTTTAAGCATTCCATGTGAATTATCACCATGAGTTTGATTATATAATCAAGGAACTCAATAAATATATCATAAAAATACTATATACCTTCAGGAAAAATATTGGTATGATGAAACTAGGACCATGCTGTAAGGATGAGAACCATTGAATTAAAACATGAATTGAAACCTTAATAGTTTACTAAAAAATATTGACCATGACAAAAAATTATTTCTAAGTGGTAGTAAAAATTTATAAGTTCATGGTATCAAAAAATATAAATATAAATGTATATAAGATATTTATTTTTAATAAATATAAATATATTATATAGGGAGGATAGAGCATGTCTAACTAAGAAGACGTCTAAGGTAAGGGGATTATTAACTCAATTTCTTATCATCATGTCAGATCACTTCTCCTTCAAATATGTTATGAAAAGATTATGTGTGTTATTAACTATGATTGTCATATATTGTATTAAAAAAATTCATATGTATTTATAATTTTTTATCATAATAAATTAGTTATTTATCCTTACTTTGAAAAGGTTACGATCATAGTAATGGTTTCTCATCTCAAACATCCTTCTTAGAGACATGTTCTGAATTATGCACTTATTTTCAAAATATAATATATATATATATACTATGAAAATGAAATATTATATCATTATAAACTCTATAATAATGTAAATTAAATTTCAGATTCAATTTCTCTCTTTTAAGAGGTTTTAATTCAAGTGTTATAAGTTTTAGAAGGGTTCTTTATGACAATATCAACTTCATGACATATATTTCATATTGTGCACCATGATTTATTTCATATTGTGTTTTTACTAGCCCATTAATATAAATTTATATATTATTTCATGAAATTAATGTGATTTAATAAATTATATCATGTCATATGTTTTGATTCAAAAAATTCCAAATCTATAAGGGATTATTTTTACGGACTCACTTTTTTCATGATAATTTATGTTTCAATTTACAGTACAGATATTGTGTGTTATTTCTCTTATAAACCCCATATATTTTATTACCAAATTTTAAATAATAGGTTTTACACGTACTATTTTCATTATCCACTCTTTGGTGTTTAAAAAATATGAAAATATTCTATATAAGAAAATTCTGACGTATTTCTACTTTTTTAGTTTAGAAATATAATTCCTCAATATCTACATTATTTACTTTTATTTGAGAAATTTTTTTTATATAAATCATTGATTTATTTAGATAAATTTTTATTAACAATGTATTTCTATTCATAAATTTAAAAGAAATATTTCATATGTTTTTCATAAAAGTTATTTTTTAATTTTTTTACTAGAGTATGGAAAGAATCCATTTTTAATATTTTTTTCTTGAATAAATTTTTACACTGTTATGAAAATTATTATGTATTTAACTCCATTTTTATGTATTAATGGTTTATTAAAAAATTTATATATTTTCATTGATCTATATATTTTTCAAAATAAAATAATATTATAATCATAACTGTTTTCAAAAATTATTTCATTCCACATATGTATATTTTTATCTTCCACTATGTTTTTTCATACATAATGAAAGATTCATTTAAATATGGAACAAATTTTAAATTATTTTAGAAATAAAATTTTAAAATTACTATTTTAATATCATTAAAAAACTTTTTAATGTGAATTTTCACCTTTTTCATTAGTGTTATAGATTCTTTTACAAAAAATACTTTTAAAATATTCTCTTCTATTTTCATCTCCATTTTCTAAAAAAAGTATTTACTAATTTGACAGTATTTCTAATGAATTAATTATCTCCTTCATGTAAATATTTTTTATTATCATGTGTTTATTGTAAAATATTTCTTGTATTGAATTAGTCATATACCCATGACTCAACCTGGTGTAAGCATCTAATTTTACATAAATAATTTTGGGGTGTTTACCATGAAAGATATGAAATTTATTAACCAGGAAAACATAGAAAATACATATACTATTTAGATCTATATGAATTTTTATTTTCTTCTATGGATGATTTATTATATGCTAGAGAAATATTGAATTTTTTATGATATTTTTTTAATAAATATGTTTATTAAAATGGAATGTTGATTATGTGTTGTAGTTATTACCTCTTAATTTAATATAATTAATGAATTAGATTTATTTATTAATTGGTATAGCATAAAAGTGGATAGTCCATATATGAACTTGTAAGTCTAATGGAAAAAAACAAGAATGGGTATTTAGTGTATGACTCCACAATTATTTATGATCTCCTTGTTGATGAATTAATGAAATGAATGATGCCCTGGATATACCCTTGGTGGTAATATTATGTTTTATAAAATTATAAAAGACTATGTTGCCTATAATTATACATTCCATCGCCAGTAAATAAGTTTTTTTCATCTGATTTTTTCTATTTTTATCCATGGATATATTTTATGATAATGGGGTTTGTTATATGACATTATTTTATTATCATTTATTCTTTCCATATTATTTAATTATTTCTTATTAAATTATAGATAATGATGTACAATACCAAAAAATAGATTATTTGATCTCATCATTCTTATGTTTCTACTGCCCCATGATGTGATGAAGATTATTGTATATGGTATGTATAGAAAATAATCATTCATGTATAATTTTGTAGGAGATATTGATAAAATTATTGTGAAAAATATAAATTATTTATATGATGGGAAAAATTTAGATTGGATGAGATAATAGAAATATTTTTTCATTATTTAATATATCTTATGATCTATTAAATGTTTATTTTCACTCTTTGTGGTTGTAAAATTCATTATGATTATATATCATTTATAATATGAGATAAAGTATAGGGGGAAAATAATCAAAAAAAATTGAAGGATGAAATTACTCTTATAGAATAAAGGCAGATCAAGCAATTATAATTTCTCATATTATATATCTCAATGTCAAAATAACTCCTCAAACTCAAGAAATATGAAGTTAAATATTTTGAGAAGTATTTGGAAGAATTTGTTCGGTATCAAGTTCTGTTTCTAGAAATCAATTCACAAGTACGAGTTTTATAATTGTACGTACAAGGTTTTAAAAATATTTTATTAAGAAATAGTCATATTTTTATTTGTAAGTTAGGAATTATTTATCCACATAAAATACGAATATTAGATTATACATATTTCAAGATTCATTCATTATGGTTATAATAAATTAAAATTGTGATGATGTAATGTTTTTTGTAGGGGGGAATCTAACACCCTATGATTTTTGAATAAATTACTTTAAATGAATATCATGTTAAATAGATTATGATATAGACTACATGAAATTGAATAATAATTTATTATAATAAATGATAAATATCAACAAAATTATGAATATATAATTTTTAAACAAATAAATTAACACTCATTATTAATTAATATAAAATAAAATTAAAAACACTTATATTTTAAAAATATAATTCCATAAAAAAAATTCAGTATATTTTAGGATTTTTTTAAAAGATAATTTTAGAAATATAAAAAATTCATTTTTATTAAAGGAAATTCAATTTTTAATTTATCATAACAAAATTAGATTATGGTGGAATTTTTGGGTTTTTATCAAATGGTTAATATTTGGGCATATAGTGATAATATACATTTTTTCCAATATTATTTTTCTTATGAAATCAGAATGATATAATATTTAATATAATGTTTTTTAAAACTCTTTTAAACCAAATATCTGTTTAATTATTAATATAAATCATTTTAAAATACCTTGTTGAATTTGGAAAGCTATGTTCAACATTTTAGAACCAAAGTGATGTTTACTTTTAATAAAGGAACTATTTTTATTCCTTTTATTTAAATGTATCTTTCAAAACATGTACAAATTGATTTATTAAATCATTTTTCATATTTTCATGCATAGTATTTTTTTAATAATTTCAATTTTTTTATTAAATGTATATGTTACCTAGGTAAAAATTTAAGTAGTATGGTTTAGGTTAAATGCATTAAATGGTTAATCTATGAGATATGGAAAAAATATCCCTAAAACATTTATAAATTTATTTTTATAATTGTATTTATAACCTAAATTATCCTATACATATAAAAAATTCCATTTTGTGCCAATTTCCTTTGATAATGACAATTTTATTATTTTATGTTAAGAGTATTTAATAAATGAAAAATCTATCTCACATAATGTTAAACATATGTTGTGATGACAATTATAAGTATAAAAATACATGGTTAAAGAATATATATTATTGTAATAATTTTTGTGAAATTATATATTTTGTTGTAAATTTATTTCAAATTTTAGATAACTGTATAATTATCTTAATCATTTACGCATCGTCGAAACAATGCTTGTTCTAGTTGTAGAAAAGTGGAATTAAATGGTTTTAAAAATATAAAATGTAATAATATTATAATTATATTGATACTTTAATTGTTTTAATGTATAAAAAATTTAGTTAATAATTAATTGGTTTTATTGAAATAAAATTACATTATTATTTACATACTGTTAAAGAAACATTTTGTGAATAGTTCGGAAAATAATATTAAAGGTTCTTTTATGTTAAAAAACATTTTAATAATTGGTTTAAAAATTAAAATATAATATATTAGATCTATTTTATTTTAAATTTTAGATAATACGATAATTTTTCCATTTATAGGATATTTTTATTTTAAAATTTATATTATTGAACCTTAAATATTGAAAATTTGTGAGAATACCATTGATTTTTGCCTATAAAATGAGATTCAATCTCCCATTTACAATGACAGATATTATTTCTATTTTATCTCAAAATTCAACCTAAATAACTCTCAAAACATTCCATTCCATGTTATTAAGTCTCTGGTGTGACTATAAAATTCTCTTGAAAATCTGTTATGTTCGATCGAATATAGAATTTTAAAAGAAGAGGTAATCATCTTAACAGAGTTCATTCAAGTTTCATTATTCATAAAACACCTCCAAATATTATATAACATTATTAAAATATTAACATTAGTATAATTGGATTAATTAAATTTTATTATTTGGATATAACCACCATCATATATCTCCATTACATCTATTGGGAAATGAAAACGTTGTTCATGCATACGTACATGCAACCACCTCCATGAACAACATCAATCATTTTTCATCCTCACCTTATATGTATAGTTAAACACTATGTATTTAATAAATAGATATTAAATATATTCCTTATTTTTTTCTATAAATATAAACCATTATATACCTTTCCTACCTCTCATTCAATAGAAAATGAAAATTTCTCTATGTGTATGTGTGGACCACCATCTCAAGGAATAATGTTTTTCATTTTCCATAAACCAATAAAATTTATGGATCTAAAAATATATTTAATGTATAAATATGATATTTATAGAATTATTTTTAGTGGTTATATATATTAATATACACCCTAATAAAATCAATTCTTTTCATGGTATAAAAATTTCTAAAAAATGATATTCTTTTTGCATTACACGTAACTCCTCACCATGAGTTCCATTAAGAGACCATGAAACTCAATAAATTTATAAAAAAATTAATAAATACCTTTATTAAAATTATATTGATTATAAAATTGGGAATAATATTTAAGGATCATAACCACTAAATTTTAATAAGAATGGAAACTAAATTGTTAACACAAATATATTGATTTCAACAACGGATTATTACAAAATGGATAATAATATATTTTAAATGAATGATAAATATAACTATAAACACAAATATTATTTTTATATATATTATTAATAAATATAATTTTATTATACTGGGTGAATAAGTAATATTTGACTAAACAGAAGTCTAAGGTATGGGGGTATTTAACTCAACTTCCTTTCATTAGGCCATATCAATTCTCTATTAACTATATAATCCCAAGAATATGTGTATTATAGACTATGGTTTTTTATGTTATATTTTCAATTATTTTATATCAATTTAAATTTTTGTTCTCATAATAACTTCATTGTTTTATCTTTACTTCAAAATGGTATTATATTGATAAGGGTTTCTCATCTAAAACATTATTATTTGAAACATGTTTTGAATTATGCCCTTATTTCCAATTTACTATGCACATAATACATGTTTCATATATTATATCATGGTATAATATTTACTCAATGTTTTTAAATTTCCTTTTCATGTTCTCTCTTTCCATAGTTTTTAATTCATATGTTATTATATTTGTACGGGTTCTTTGTCTAAATTTCAATTTCAGGAGACATGTTTTGTTTTGTGAAAACAATTTCATTTAATATTGTGTTTCTTATACCCTATTAATATATTTTCCATATTATTTGATGTAATTAATGGAATTTGTTGAATTATTTTATTTTATGACTTTTCATTTCATTTGATTCAAAAATTATAAATGTCATAATTGATTATTTTACAATCACAGTTCTCACTAAGATTATTTATTTTTCAATTTTATTAGGGAGATTTTATGTTATTTATCTTTTAAAATAGATCTATTTTTATAATATGGTTATTTACGATGTTTCTAACTATAACTTTCATTTTAATATCTTTGTAACTCAATAACCATTGGAATGGACATTTATTTGATTAGTGATCATTATTTCTTCTTTTTGGTCAGTAATATTTTCCCGCCATATCCATATTATATATTTTTCATCCCCAATGTTATTTAATATACATAAATGATTTATTATGGTTAAATTATGTTTAATCTTAATTTCTATTCATAATTTTAAAACTAATACCTTTAGTTTTTTCCATACATGTCATTTCTGACATTCTTTATAAATAATGAGAAATAAATATATTTTTAATATTTTTAGATTGAATTTATCTTCTGTTCTTCATGACTAGTATTCATTAATTTACTTTGCTTATATGGTTTTATGGTTTTATAAATAAATACATAATCTTATTATTCTATTATTTTCATAAATGTTTTGAAAAATGGATTTCATTCTATATTTTTTATTTTTTTGTCATCTAAACTACATTTACTTACTTATGGATAGTTTCTTTTCATTAATACATTATTTTTAATTATTTTCACGTCATGTTTAGTGGAATTTATGATATTTTATGATAATAGTTTTCAATATAGAATATAACATTATTTTAATTTAAATTATAAAACCTTTAACAGAAACAACCTTTTAAAAGATAAATTCCATTTTCCTCTTGGTTTTCAAAATGTAATTTTATTTACAACATCACTTTCATTTTAGATGAATTTATTATATTCTTTATTTCTATGTTATTTATTATCAATTATTTATTCTACACCATTTCATGTATTGACTTATATATATACCATGAACTATATATAGTGGAAACACTCTATTTTACCTAAAAATATTTGTGGTGTTTATAATAAAACATTGACCTTTTATAGACTGGATAAACATTGAAAACCGATAAACATGTTAGTTTTATATATATTATTATTTCCCATTAAGTCATGTTGATTATGTAATGAGGAAATATTGAAATTTTTATGCTATTTTTTCAATATGAATGTTTGTTAGTAAGTAATGTTGATTAATTATTGTATTTCATAATCATTAATTTCGTATTTTGAATGAATTGGACTTATTCAGTGAAGGGTGGGGATTAAAATAAGATATCCTCTCGATGCCATGATAGATTTAATTAGATAAAAAATCCTAGGTATTTTGTATATTCCTGCCTAATTTTTTATGTTGTCTTCGATAAGATATTAACAGTATGATTATGATGTTCTACATTATACATTCCATCATCATGAAATTGGTTTTTGACATCCATGTTATTTTTATATTGTTATATAGGGACATATTTCAATTTCATATGATTAGTTATATGGGTTTATTTTATTAACATTTTTTCTTTTCACATTATTCATTCATTTAATTCTAAGATATTTCATGATATATTCTACCCATTATTAAACATTTGATACCACCATTATTACATTTTCATTTCCCTAGGTTATAAAGAAGAGTGTCAGTTATTATATGAATATAAAAGAATCTCATGTTGAGAATTTAATGAGAGATGTCAAATACATTGTTATGAAATATTAACATAATGATATAATTGACTAAATATCTACTGGGTGAGAGAGAAATAGGATTTATAAAATATTATTTTCTAAATTATCTAAATCTATAAACCTGAAAAGTACATGGGTATGTTTTTGACTTAATAATTTCTTTTGATATTGTAATTTTGACTGATTAAATTTTTTTCAACTCAGTCAGTATCATGCATATTGTAAAAATAATATATTTTAGCTCAATATCCCGAAGTATAGTTTGGGATTTTACACATTGGGTTCTCTAATATTACAAGTAATATGAATCCCACTTTAACATCATCACCCAAGTTTCACAAAAAAATTAAATATACCACTAACTCTAAACATTGGTTATGGGAATCTAACCACTCTGATACAATTATAACATGACCCAAAATACCAGACATCTTCTAGTAAGCTGGTGTAATAATCCTACATATCACACTCTATAGTTACAAGATTTCTTCATTATGTGACCTTAGACATTCCTCCTAATATTCTACAGGATATGACTCGCTATAAGAGTTTAAGGTGATACCATTGAAAGTCTATAACATCATATCAGAGTAATAAAAACATATGAAATACCATAATATTATCCAATAAAATATCTAGAAGAATAATTAAAAAAAATCATCCCAAGACACTAATAAATAATAAACCCATGTTTTAATAAAATGAACTATATAAATATCACACAATTTAGGAAGACATAAATAAGATCTCAAATGGGAGGATCATATGCAACCCTGAAATAGATGTAAATAAAATAAAAACATAACATGGTCTTGAGACTCAACACAATATCCTCTCCTAACTACTTCAATTCTATCTTGAAGAACCATCCAACCCTGGGGATTTACCATACCTAAACTTGAAATCATGAGGTATTCTCAGGTATCAATTTTCTAATCCCACCCAATTAAGGCCTGAGTAAAACATAGTAGGACACCACCAATAGTGTCCCTAACATATCTAATATATAATATTTACAAACTATACAGTATACTCAAGGAAAATAATTATATACATAAGTATGATAATTTAATCATAGTTTATCCTCAATCATTAATGTGATACACATGATTTACTGTACCTACTTTTTCAAATGTTAGATATCTCTAAGAATGTCATAGAGACTCCTAGGGGGAACCTATTCCTTCCCAATTACCCATTTAGGGTACCACCAAGTGAGAAAATATACTGCCCGAGAACCTAATTAATATATCATACACCTAGGGAAACATATCCTACCATAGAATCTAATACAGAATATCGTACACACAAGGTGCCTCATCCCACCCTAAATCGTCAATTTTTATACACTCAGATGGTTGTGTCACTAACATAAATGGTTATATATCATAAAACCTAGGGGATTTATCCCACCATGGAATAATAATAAGTCATAAAACAACGGGTCCTTATACTACCAAAAATCATTTACTAATTTATCATTTTCTAGATATTATATCCCAGCCCAGAAAATTTACAAATTTATCTTCATGTGAGGTTCTAAATTACAACATAGATCCTTTAACATAATAACATTTCCTGAGGGGAATCCCACCCAGGAATCATCATATATCAAAATCACAATAAAGGGGTTGGAAACACTCCAAAACCCCACATTCATTTCTTATTTTGTACTCTCATGTTCACAAACCATTCCTAACACCACATGCATACCAAGCTATCACTGAGATATTATCCTTTTTGTACTCCTTTAATTAAAAATAATAAGGTATGATTTATGAACCCCTAGGTCAAATTATATCTTTGACACCCCTTATGTACTCCTCTATCTTATTCCACATCTATGGCCAAATCCCACCACATATGGACATAAACGTCCCCAAAATAACCAAACTCACATCATGGAGTTATATTACACACAAAAGATTAATTATAAATCAATAAAAGAGAATGAAATAGCTCCCACCTCACTTCCCAAAATAAACATAGCCATACCTCTCACACAAAATTGGTATATACATATTTCCCATGGAATCCTCACTCATATCCACATGAATATAAGTAGAATAGGAATATTCACTCCACACATTAATCTTCAAGATAAGAGGCTCTAAGGTACTATGTGGTTCCATATGGAATACCTCTAGGCAAACCATTTATAATATATTACCCTCCCCTAGAAAAATTGGAATAATAGAGCCTATCTCAATGCCCCATATGTCTCATTCATCTCATTTATACCACCAAAATGATGATATATCACATAAAAAATGTTTGTAGAGAATAATTCACATATTGGGTACTAATGATTCAAGACAGTGTTCTAGGTTCCATCATGTCCAATGTATTTTATCAATAGAATTTTGAAAACAAACAATTGATTTCTACTCTAAAGTTAAATCACACATCTATTGAGATACCACATATCACATGATATATTACAAAATTCATAATCCTTAGGGAGTTTTTTTGGTACCACATACCCCATTCATAGTTATTTATCTTAATAAATATCATCCATAACTTCTTAAGCTCATCCAAGACATATCGAACAAACACATCATCATAAGTCCCTAACTCAATCAAAAAACATCCAAATTAATTATAAAACAATTATTAATAATTTAAACAAGTAAAGAATATAAATTCAATAATTAAATCTCAAGGATTAATCAAAGAATATGCAACTAGATGACATAATTGACATAAAATTCCCAATAATAGGGGTGAAGATCACTCCTGGAACATCCCCGGGCACATATCTTGGAAAATATGTATCACCTGGTGTCGATCCATCAATAAATTAAATTCGAATTTAATTTAATACAAATAATAGTCTATGTTAGAATCTTACCTCAAGGAAAAAAATTATCCTGCTCTTTCAATCATCTAGAGATCCCATTTATCCAATCTGAGTATAAGCCCCATTGTTCAGTATAATTTCCACCTTTCTCTAGAGAAATCATCAATTATACCCTATCCATAGATACTACATTCATGGATGATAAAGATAAATAATAAAATGGTCAGTGGTGGGAATAACTATCCTCAAAACAAAACTAAAACATCCAATAACCACCCCATATTAATGGGGGAGAAATGGAGAAATGATGATATAATATCATCCCAAAATGGTCATCTCCAAACACCTATGCTTCCATAAATCGCGAAGGGGTTCACCCTAAAATGTTTATTTTACCCTAATTTTTTAACATAGATGTCGATTGTTTCATGGTTTGATCTATAGGTCTCATGTTATTATTCCCCCTCCATGGATTTAGTGACAAGCCATCCCCAAGGCACATGATATGACACAACACCCCTAACCACATCTATATAGTGCAACCCACCGTCTTTGTGGAGTCATAATGGTGTGACACCTCTACTCATAATGTAAAAAATACTTTGTAGAAATAATTGAAACTCACCTAGAAAGGATGTTAGGGAATAATATCATCCATTAATGTTTTGTATTCTCCCTTTATGGATTATCCCTTAATCTAGTGACCCAAGACTATTCTACAATGATTTCCTTCATGGTCACATCTTTTTTACAAGACACTATGAATATCCAAATATCAATCTACCATGATGAGCCCTAAGGGTTATGGGGTGATTGACTTGTCTCCGTGAAAAAATACAAAGGCATAAGAAAATTCCCTATGACTCTATATATAATGCTCCTTGTCATCCTATGACACCCCTAACAAAAAGATGTTGACATAAAAGGGTGTTTTTTTAGTGGAAAACCAATTAAATCCCCCTCACATTGATATAAAATGGTCATGATTTGATAACCTTAAACACCCCTCGACCTCACTATGATAGTCATGGGTCATGGAATGACTTACGTGTCCCATTTCACAGAACCTCCTTAGACTATAATGTGACCCATCATTCAGCCCTCTATATAGATTTTCCATCACCTATCATTGAAAAATGATCCACCTATAGCATACAAATCTGAAGGTGTCTCCACAATTATATTATAACCTTCCACAATGTATTTAAAACACATCCTAGACCTATTTGATCTTTTGAAAAAACCATCAAAATATGTTACAACAATTATAATTTTGATCAGAAACCTAATTCTCAAAACATCCCCTGTTATGGGATCAAAAATTTAAATTCCCAATGATTTTTACCTTCCTCCAATGACATGTATTTTCAAAAAACCTCAATAAAAACATTTTCTATCTAAGGAGACTCATTATGAATCCCGTATAGAACATACTATTTTCTGAGACTTGATGCTTGAATTTAATTATATGGATCCTACTTATTATGGTTGTGACAACATCACCCCAAAAAAAGTTACACTACTCTGAATCCTTCCATCATATGCATCAAAACATCAATTGTTTTCACCAATTCCTTACCAATTTCCCAAATTTGTGTGGAATTCATAAATTCTCATACCACAGACATTATACACTATTACTATATTTCATTAGTATATATTATATAATCTCCCACTTTATGTCACACCCAAGGTGATACCTATAACAAAATACCCAGATCATTTTGAATTTTTGTGATCCAACTATGAGCACCAATATTTCCACGGACCTAGTCACCATAACAACCCCTTTCTTGAAACAAAACCTCATTAATACCACTATAAAATCATCTCACCTCTAGAAGTTGACAATCATTGAATAAAAAATGTCAACCTAATACTCATCAACCAAAATCTACATCTGGTTATTCTCCATTTACAACATATAACCAGACCACATGAATCAAATTACTATAGATAAACTATAACCATCGTGTGGTTATGTATACTAACACATCACTATCAATATTCATCAAAAAAATTCAAAACACACCCCATGAATCTAGACTATCTAAGGTGTGATACCCCCTATAGTAATACCCTCATCATTGATAAATTACTTGATATTTCTTATTATGCACTACCATATCAAAAAAAACACCCATTATACCCACACATATTTATCATGGTTAGCATATAGGGCCTTTTGAAGTGTTCAAAGATAGAACAATACCCCAATTTATAATTTTATAATATAATTTATTGTTTAATTTTTACACATAGTCTAACAAACCTAACTTATTGTTCATGACCTTTATCACCATCACACAACTCTCACATTCCATCCACTAAAAGCCCTAACTAGTCCCTCTAGAAACCAAAAATTACATAAAGACTCAAATTATTGAATTTAGGGTGTTGTCCAAATTGATTAACCATCATTTTGGACCACTCAGCCCCTTGAAATCTAAGAGGACCTAATGATTATCATACAACATTTCATAATGGATTAAAAGATATATATTACATGATTTTATCCTCTTGAAAATCCAAAGTCTCATAACTCTCAATCATTCAACTTTTTCACAATAGATACCTCACCTAACACGCTAATGATGCCTCAATGAACCAACCATACTCGTTAGAAACCCTTTCATTGACTAACAAATTTTATTGTGTCAAGGTTCAATACACATTTTTGATTTCTTGGTTATAACAATATGTTTCAAATATTTATGTTATAGCCTAATATATGATCATTATACTTTCATGATAATTCATTAATCCCTTAAAAACCATGAACATACTATATATATTCAATGAAACAAAAGAGTATTAGATCATATCCCAACACAGTAGCACCATTTAAGGTTTTAACCCCAAACAAGTCTCAAGGTATGAAACAAATGCATCTCAAAATTCCCTATACATGCACTATAAGGGAAATGAAGGAAATAGCCATGAATTTAAATATATCATTAAGAAATAATATCAAAAGATGCATCAACTATATGATTCAATTTTTATATACAACATTTTTCTAAAAGTACACCCATAGACTTTCCACATTCCTTTAAGTCCAATAATGATTAATAAAACATGACGATTTCCTAACATAGGATAAGATTAGGTTACACTAATCTGCCTACATTAAAGGTTGAATAGTATGTTAATTTATCTACCCTTTTAAAGAGAGTATCACTCAAACCAATTTTCAAAACAGTTCTCAAATACCACTATTACCCAAACAAATCTTACCCAAACAAGAATACACCCTAGCGCCAATGAGCATGTACCCAAGTGGTACATGCTCCTTCTTGGCATCCAAATGACCTAGAATCAAATCTGGGGAGGGGGTGAATTTCCGGACACTGTATAAATACTGTAAAAGGGTATTGTAGCAGTACTGAAGTAGTGGTGGGTTGTAGTAGTGGCGGAACTGTAGTGGTGGAGGGACTGTATCAGGTAATGTAGTGGCGGCGACACTGTAGGAGTGCGGGTGTTTTAGCAGTACATTTCACCAAGGGGTCTTGTAGGACAAAAAAATGGGCTTTCAAGCCTTTTATTCAGACCACTTGGACATTGGCCTTAGGTCTATGTAATGGGTCTCCCTCTACCCAGTCTAAAGATCTCTTTGCTTTTATAATAAATTGAGGCTTCATCCCAATATTTTAAAAAAATACACCCTAGTTCTACCCAACCTTATAACATGAATCACTCTATATAGAGTCCTTTTTTATGATTCCTAGGCTTACATGTCCAATTCAAGATCTAACCATGCATCAAAAACATGATTATCTCATCAATTATATAGCTTTTCACATAATTAACTAGATGTACATGGATCTCATGATGCTTTCCACCCCAATACAATATCTAAACATGAAATAAATAAATAAATAATATAATTCTTATAAATAATCAAATCAACTATAATATTGAAAATAAAGAACACAAATCCCAACTCTATGTTAACTTGGACTTATACTCATACATGTGTTGTCCAATCACACAATATAAAATTTATCAAAGTTCCAACCAATCATGTCTCTATTATACCATATCAAAAATAGTAATACAAAATAAAAAATTATCTGATACCAATTTGTAATGTCGTAACCCAAGTCACACTATAGAAAATAGACTAGTATTTTCTATAACCTCATGCATCCCTTCCCATATGTCATTGGTTTTATAATATAAATGGGTGTCTAAGGTGGTATCATGGGGAGATAATTCCATTATGATATAGTAATACAAAGATTGGTAATTTTATATGATCACCTATCAAAATACTCATTGGATTAAATAAACAATTTTTCCGAAGACTATAGTAGTAAATAATAAACCTATTTCGTAATAATATAAAATATAAAACTATTAAATGATAAATAGTAACATCAAAAAGGTATTCAACATGTAAATCATATATATCTAAAAAAGTAGAGAATCTAAAATCTCAAACTTTTATCAAGTCATGGATTATTCACATCTTCAAACTCTATCCAGGTTATCCAACTAAACCATCTAACCCTGAGCCTCTTCTCTACTTGTAAATGTGATCATGAGCTTTTCTCAACTACCAATGTGATAGTGATACCCAAGTAGGGTGTGAGTAAAACTTAGTTGGCCACTATAAATATTTTCAATAAACTAACAAGTATATACAATGTATGTATTATGTGATATTAATATGTTAAATATATATATATATATATATTGAAGTGTAAAAATTAACCATCATTAATCCTCACTAACTCTGGAGACACATAATGTTTAACATGACTAATTATTATAGGCCCAGATGTCTCTAAGAATGAAAAATCACCACATTGGGTGAAGCACTTCTTACCACATATCCCATTTAGAATATAACCTAGGGGACCATTTCCTTCCTCAAATCCAGTTTAGAATATCATACCCATTGCGGGATATATACCTCATAATCTATATTGAAAATTTCATATATCCAAGGGACCACATCCCACAACATAACCTTACATAGACTACACCATGGGGGCACATTCCACCATAGAACCATTATATATCAAACACTCAGATGGTGTATAACACCATATAAACATTATGTAACCTACCCCTAGGGGACCAAATCCCACCTAAAAATATTTACACATTACCCAAGGGAGACATCACACCCAAAAAACTCTTCCAAAATATCATTACGTAGGGGGAATCTTATCCTAAAACCATTGTATATCACATCCTCAATCAAGGGGATTGAAACACACCCATACCCCACATTAATTTTTTTTCATGGCCTCCCAAGTTCACGAACTCCTTCCAAAAACACATTTATACAAGTCTATCACTGCGCTATCCCCATGGAATACTCCTTGATGTTAATGCTAAATCATGCACTATCTATTGTCCTTAGGTCACATAATTGTCTAAAACACTACATGGTTTTCTCTATTTTATTCCTCATTCTAGGTCTAAACCCCATCTCTATGGGCATTACATTCCTCAATATACCCATGATATCATAATTCACTAACTACTCATGATAGTAATGACATATAAGTTAACACAAGAGAGTTACATACCATCCAACTCACATCGAAAATTCAAAACATCTGGGACTCTCGTACCAAAATGATATATACATGCCTCACATGAACAAATCACTCATATACACACAATAATACGTAGAATAGAAACACTCACTCAACACAATTGTTATATATAAAAGAGTCTATATGGTACTATAAAGTTTCATGTGGCCTATCCCAAGTCAAACAAATTGAAATTTATTACCCTTCCCAATATAGAGAAGACTAAGGGAACCTATCTAAAGTCCCAATATATTTAATATATCCATTTCATACAACCATTGGGTTATTTTTTAACATTACACATGTGTATATAAAATCTTGAAACTATGGGAAATGTTATTATCAAGATACTGTTCAAGGGTCCCTTATGGATTAATACAATTCCATTATTTCCACGGGGGTTTAAAAAGAAATAATTAATTTTCAATATAATGGTTTATTGAAGACATGTGACAATTATTTATATAAGATCTTAAATTAAAAAAAATACCTTAACCCTAGGGAGATGAGTAGGGGCCATATACGTTATTCAGAGTCATTACCTTTCACAACTGCCTCATCCCAGTTGGTCAGGACTCAACAAGTGCATCCAAGACACCCAAGTTCAAAACCTAGTGATACATATTTATGAGGTACTGTAGTAGTAATGTAGCAATCACTGTTTGATATTGTAGCAGCCCAAACTATTCATCTATTTGGGCTTTTGGGCCACCGATTTGGGCCTCATGTCTATTAAGGCCTTTGGGGAACCCAAAGCCTTCAGGCCAGTAATGCTTTCTAGCCACCTCAAGGCCTTCAGGTTATCTCAAAGACTTAAGACCACCTCAAGGACATTGGGCCACCAAAATTTGTGCTTAAATGATAATACAAACTCTACAAGGAGCAGACTCCAGATGGGGATTTAGAGCAGGTGCATTCATCAGATCAGAAGATAAGAGGATTTATTAGAAAGAGAGGGTATGGCATTTCCATTTAGGACCAGCCTTTTCTTGAATGGGAAGCCTCTCCCAATAGCCAAGCAAAGGTGTAGAGATGATATCACAATGCTGAAGTTGGGAGTAGGAGTTACAAGTATAGTATATATATTTTTTAAGACCTATAGGTCATGCAGTCTCTGAGCCTACGGGCCTTGTAATGGTTCACCATCTTCCCATGAAATGGGGGTTATCAAAATCAATAAAAAATAAGGCCTTTTGGCCATATGGTCTGAATCCTTAACTTTAATAAAGCTAATACATTACTTCTTAGTATTATCCAAGACTGACTAGAAATTTATCCTCATTATAAGGCCCTAAATCTATGAAAGGTTATCCAATTTTATAATAAAATAATTATAATTAATTTAAAAATTAAACAATTAATAATTTCATAATCAATACTCTAGTATTAATCCATGAATATATCATTAAATAATGTGACAAAACTGAATCTGTAAGAAAAAGGGTACGAGTCACTCCATGAAAAACCCTAAGCTCATAGACGATTTTTTTAACAAATGACGTTGGTAAATAAATACATTAAAGTAATATTTAATAAAAAAATTAAGATAACATAGGGAAATATTTACCTCAATGAAATTACAAAAAAGGGAGTGTGTTCATCATTCTAGGATCCCCTATAGCTATACTAAGAAAAAGACCCATCTTTTAGAACATTTCATACCATGAATCGATGAAATCATTACTAGAACAGTAGATGAGGACACTAAAACCATAAATATTGAAGGGGAAGAATAATAAAGGTAAATAAAGGGAATAAATCACCTTCATTCCCCATCAAGACATCTTAGAATAACTCATATCATGGTGTTACTAAGGGAATGATTAGAATGTGACATCATGCCAAAAGGGCCATCTTATGGAACCCTTTCATCCATGGATCATGAATGGGTAAACCATGAATCTTTTTGTATCCCTTTGTATTAATGTCTAGAAGATAATTCTATTATATCATGACCCATAGTTATCATGGTGTGATGATTATGGATTATGTCTGGTCACAATACATCTGAAGGGTTAGGGCATAATACTAATTTCAAGACCACTTCCCAATAACACAACCCTCCCCTTTAATGTAATAATCATAGTTTTATACCTATGGTCATGGTGTGATGTACTCTTCATATGAAGAATCCAAAATCCCATTACATGGTTGTTATTGTGTGGTCACCCCCTCCAAGACATGATCTTATTCCTTCTTTGCATGACCCTTAAACCAATGGCACAAGACATATCTATTACACTTCCCATCATGTTTGTGTCCTTCATGCCCCAAGAAATGAATTCCCTCTGGGAGAACTATCATTGTTTCACTTAAGATTCATGTAATGATTGAGCTATCACCCTGAAAAATTCCAAATGCATGCATAAAAGTTCCCAGGCCCCATAATTAAGATTCTCCATCAAAGAATCATTCCCCCATCCATTATATGATCATATGTAATGGTATTTTCCATAGTGGAGAACCCCATGATATTCATCATGCTATGAAACCCACTAGTTATAGTTTTCCCTCCACCATCATGCCTCCACCACACCATGAAACCCACCTACTATGACATGTACTACTTCCCTCACATAACGGAACATCTCCTAGCCATGGAGTGAGTCCTCAATCAGCCCTTATCATAATGTGACCTACACCCATCCCAATCTGTTGAGTCATATATATTAAAAAAATAATAGGGGTCACTCTAACCTTGCACAATCCTTTACCTGATCGCATGAAATTTTTCTAAGGCCTCTAAAAATATCTAAAAACAACTCATCGAGAAATTCCATGCCTTAAAATTTTGATTTGAAACGCCATTATTATCGATCATAATTCACATCTAGGTATTCTTCATATACTACACATAACTCAACATATTATTCCATGAACAATCACAAAAATCATAATAACTATTTGGTTGGGTTCACCAACATGTCACTCTTCAAACTCCACAAACATCACATGAAAAATAACCAAAATCTCAAACCATTTGTGGTGTTCTCCCCACTATAGGTATTCCCTCACCATCAATCCGTGATATGATCATATTTTATATCCACATTCAGTGGAACACTAACACCCTTGAGCCCTTATTCTATTTCTATTAGTCTATTTGTTGAGCCAGGTGTTAGACTAAAATGATACAATATCTTCCCATCCAACCATTGTCCACTATCTCTAATAATATTTCGCTATTCACCCGATCTATCAAATTTAATATAAGGTCCATGACCTTCCCCACGATCACATGAAACTTATGTTCTATGTTATATGGGACCTAACTAGTCCTTATTGAAGTTAAAATTCACATTATCACCCAAATTACCATAGTATGGTCAATATTTTAATTCATTTTCCATCACACTGAGCCATTCGTCACCTCAATGTTGCATAAGACCCAAGGGTTTTCAAACAAAATTTCACATTTGATCACAAATAATCTATCACTTGACTTAATCCCCATGATATATCCACATTATCTTTTCTATTGTTCATTCCAATATTTCATTGTAGAGAACTCATCTTAGACACCGATCATAACTTGATGTACTGACAATACTCTAGGTAAACCCTTTCTATAACCAACACATGTCACAATGTCATGGTTCAACAAACCATTTCTATTTCTCAATTATAACAAGGTGTCTCACAAATTTCCACCACCATATCATATCTTATAATCATCAATCCATAATCATCTATTAATCCCATAAATAACTTAAGAGATCACTCCATATATTCAAGGAACCCAAGGAGTCTTAGACCTTATTTTTATGCAATAGAAGTGGGTTTAATATATATTGAGATCCTATTTCATGGAAAAAATAACCCAAGACTAGAAGATCTCTTCATATTACTTATTTACATATGAGATGCGATAATATTATGAATAGAAGTATGGATCCCTATTGTGTAATGATATAGTGAATTAAATAGGTTGATATGCTATAGAGATGGTAATATTTTGTTTCCACCTTTGTGATCTCACTCAAAATCATTTAAAGGATATAAAGAATAATGCAGTGAAACTTCAGTGTAAGCTACACTAGTATGAAAGTAGTTATTTTTTTAATATTATCATTTGTTTCACATTATCTTGTTTGTTGATCCATAAAAAATGATTTATAGAAATCACACTTCATATAATATTTATTATTAGACTCTTACAAATCACTTAATTGGTATAAAAATATATAATAATTTAGATTTATAAAATGATGATCTCAATGAAGATGAATCAAAAAAAGCATAATAGTTTCACCTTTCTAGAAATTCAATTTCACAAAAGTGTTTACCCATACATATTTGGGCTATGTAAATGTAACAAAAACCATAAACTCCTTTAAATGAGATTTTTAAGGGTAGATAAATCATTACCTTGCATATATTCATCCAAATAAGGGTCATCAAAACATAAAATTACATGAAATGTGGGCTAAGTAAAGGTAATTGAAATTTTTTAAAGGTTATATAAGTGTACCAGTGGCCTATCATTACGTCATACCCTTACACAGAAGATATACGTAAGGTAAACCACTTTGTAACATTTATAAAACAAGTTTTTGTAAAGGTAATACACTTGGAAATTAATGATAAAAATCCATGTAATTGTAAACGAGACCCACCTTTTTGTGAAGATTTCATATAAAGGTGTTATCATTTATACCCTTACGTAGAATGAGTTGTGTAAATATAATATCAGAATTACCTTTATGCGTCACATAATACTTAATCTATGTAAATGTAATTAGTGGATTAACATTAATTAAGGGATTTTGGACAACTTATTTTAGGGTTGAAGGATTTACCATTACATAGGAATTCCCTTATGCGTAAGGGTTATCAGAATTGTTTTAAAATTGTTAAAAATTAATTTGATATTTAAAATGATTTATATAGTTTATAATTTTTTTATAAATAATAATAAATGATGTTTTGATATATTTTTATTTATAAAATTTTTATAGATAAATTAATTATATTTTTTTATAATTAAATTATTTTTTTCAAAAATATTAATTGTTTATATTTGAAAAACATTTTCAATAAATTATAGGGATATTTTTATAATATATATATAAAAGTTTTTATTTAACAAATAATAAATAATTTACATTATTAAAGGTAATAAATTATGAAATAAGGAAAAAATATAAAATATTTATATTTAAATTAGAAATTTTCCATAATTTTTTTTAAATTGTTTAAAATTTAAAAAGTACGTATTTTGATATTAATTAGGACACATAAAAAATGTAGTGTTGATTGATATGATCTTGTTTTAAAAATATAATTACATGATATTTAAATTATGTAAAAATTTTACCAAATATAACATATATTTTAAGTAGATTACAATTCATATAATATCATATATTCAAATTTTAAAATACATGTAATGATAAAAATAAAAGGGTTAATATTGGAATGAACATAAAATGTTTATATTCTTAATTACGGAATGTAAATAATGTTAAATCTAAAAGGTTTTAAAATTATTATAGTCATATTTCATTTCAAAATTGTTCATAAATGTTTATCAAATGTTTAATAATTTGAATTTTTTAGTTATTTAAAATTGTATTCCATGATGTATTTATATTTAGTAAATTGTTCACGAAATTTGAAAACTATTTATGTTTTAGTTTAATTGTTAAACTGATTCTTGATATAGAATTTCAGTACATGCCTGAAATGTATCTATAATAGATTTAGTTTTTCATCATCATTGAACTCAGTTTTTATTTGAAATTAATATATAGAATTTAGTTATTTAATATATTTTTTTATATTAGTTTATACATTTATGATGAATTTTATACTCTCTTGAGTGAAGTATCCTTGGGTAGGGGAACATGGGGTTGAACTACCTACCTACATGTAGGCTTATGCCTTGTCTGGGCTGGTGAATGGGGTTAGATATGTTGAGACCCATAGCTTGACAAACATAAGCATTACATTACTTTTTTGGAATACTTAGTACATAACAAAAACAAACACACATGGACCGTAATAGTTTAGTGTCTTTAGAAACTCGGAAAAATGATCTTCTAATCATTGTGAATGACCTTCAATATCTCACATAAATATTTTCCCCTTTTTTATTACCTAAAACCTTTCGTTATATCTGGGGAAAAAGAAAACATAAAATGGGTGAGATAGAATTCCTAGTAAGGGTAAACATAGATAACATTAAACAATCCATAAACATTTGAATGAAAAAACTTGAACATAAATTCTAAACATCAAAATATTGAGCAAAGACATAAATCTTGGAAGTACATAAGGCATATACCATAAAGGAAAATCAATCATGAAAAATATCATGGGAATAAAACATATAATTATGGAAAACCATTAATCAAATTATATTATTTCCATAGTAGCCAAGGCATTGCTTCTAAAACCATCTTAATGGACAAAGCCCCTTTCTGAATCGAGTTCACTCCTCGTTCTAGTCCTGTATCACTAAACCGAATTAACTTACCGTTCTAGCCATGTCTTCTCATGAGATATAAATCTTTACCCAATGCATTAGAGGTAGATATAGGTCCCACCCATCTTATAAAGAAATTATTCGTACTTGTTCCACAAAATAACCATAAATCATTCATCATAACCCAAAGAATAAAATGGGTTTCATAAACATCATGCCATCACAAATTATTCTATATAAAGAAAATTGATATCATTTCATCATAAAAAGAATAAAACCATGTAAATAATAGAATAATTATACTTGAAACATAATCAGTCTAAATAATGTCATCTTAGAGGGAAAATAGTTATGATTAAACACTTGAAATGAATTCTTCATGAAAATATCTTTTCATCTTAAAAATAATTCTCTTTTAACAAAATGCCACACAATTTTAAAAGAATAGTATTTTGTTGAAAATAACCATTAATTATTTTAGAAATAGATTCATTTAAATAAGTCTTTATTAAACCATAAAAATCCATTCACGTCGTATATGATAAAAAACATTCTTCTCGTACTTTTTCTCGAAAAATCAAAAAGTTCATCATTTGGTAAACAAAATAAAGATTCATTCCATAACACAATGTAAAATTCAAATAGGGGTAAAAATGAATTTAAACATACATGGAATAATATTAATAACTTTATAAAAAACATTTTTATGGACAGAGATGAAAAATATAACCCCAATAAATACTTACGTATAAGCAATCTCGAATAAAAATAAGATTGCAAAATTATCCCTTACCTTAGGTCTGATATGCTTGGTATGTATCTGAACCTCCTGTATAATGAATAAATTAGTATAATTTACTTATTCTAGAATCATATTCATTGTTATTATATAATATATGGTTCACTTATGACTTTATATTACCCGTTCTTTTGTAAATTCCATTTTAAATCAGCGTTTTTGGTAAAATCGTTTGATTTATCATACGTGTTTGGACTTGTTGTTCTAGATATTATTATTACTTATATCGTGATTTAAATACTTCCAGAATGTAAATAATGATTTATATATCATATATATTCAGTATATATATATATATACAACAGATAGATGAATGAAATGAAATACACAGTTCATGGAGACGATAGGCCGTACGTACGCATGAACGCCTTTTTTCTTTCCTTATTAGCTTGAATGGAAGTAACTATACGAAATATTTATATATAAATAAATACAGTAGCTTTATAATTTCATATATTTCATTATTATTCATTATATAAACATTATAATCATTCTTGAGTGGTTAACATGGAGAATGAATCTCATCGCGTCATGGGGACGGTAATCCGTACGTACGCACGAGCGATGATATCATTCCCATAATTATTGAATTGATTGGAGTGGATGGTATAATATATCAGAATCATTAAGATGTTATAATAAATATACATAGTTATTCTTTATACCATTATACCCATCCAATAAGGTGGTGGTGGAAGAACATATTACACCACGGCGTGGAGACGGTATTCCGTACGCACGCACGCGCGGTGATTTTGTTTTCCATAGGTTGGATAGAAGGTGAAATGGGTTTTTTTCATATTTATAACAACATATTATTATTTTATTGATACTTATTTTATTAATTTATAATTAAAAAACTAAATAATAAGATGTTTTAGAAGAATGAAACTTGAAAGAATCGGTAGAAGATATTACGTCCACTTCAACGCACCTCTTTTAAGCTTCCAATTAAGGAACTAGAGTTGTCCTTTTGAGGATACCATAACCTCTATAATGTTTCTAGGGAAGTTTAGAAGATAAATTGGACGTTTTTAGACGATAATGAAGGCTCAAAATTGTGTAAAGAGAAGAGGGAGAAGGATCCCTTTTATAAGGGAGGAGAGAGGAACTTTGGAAAAAAAATAAAATATTATTTTATAATATAGTCATATTAGGTTTTTAATAGATAAAAATTGATTTATTTCTAATATAAGGTTAGGATGGGTCGAAATCCTTTCATCCAATAGATTTAGACAAGTTTTGGTTACAATTTTGACCTTATCATTTAGATTTAACTCTAAGTTAAATAATTTAACATTTAACGTGTCTTCTTGTTTTCTTACACTATATGGTTAATAAAATTACTGTAACATGTATAATGAACCCCAAGTGGTTCATTATTAATATATATAACGTTATCTAAGTCATTTGTCTGATATTTAGATTTTTAAGAATAAAATAACAATTAATAATATAATATTTGTTTTAAAAACTATTTTATGTCCATTATGAAACTATATGGTAACTTATTTTTTTGAAAATCATAATAGCATGATTAGTTCGAAAAAAATTAATTAAATCAATACTAACATGTCATTGATAATATCCAATTAGTGGAATTCAAAAAAGTCTCAAATTCCATTTATTTGGGTATTTATAACATCAATTATGTAAATATTTCCATAATAGTGTAATTACTACATCATCATTGTGTCATAAATAAATTCCATTATTTAATGTCTAAAATTTATAAAAATAATATTATTATTTAGTAAATAATTTTATATTTCTAATGAATATTTATAGTCGAATGTTTCTTATTTATAACCCTATATTAAAAATGTTTTTGTTATTAAACATTGATTTTAACTCTTTAAACTCTTCATTGAATTAAATAATAATAAATGTCCCAATCTAATCCAAGTGGACCGAAATGACAGTATTATATTCCTATGGTTGTTTTTTGTCGAATTATACTTATCCAATAGAATTTGGACTTGTGTTAGGGTAAAAATAATATCATTTTTACCTTTAATTACCCTAATTACTTTTAACCGTGATAAATAAAAGTAAAAAGTTACTATTCACCATAGATTATTTTTATATTATTGAACCACATTTTATTCCTTTATATTAAGCATGTCTCTTGGAATTTTTAATTTCCACACAAATATGTTGTAAATTTAAGTTTTATGTAAATTTTCAAATTCACCTAGGAGGTGAGTAAATGATGGTGAAAAGTTCAATAAAATTTTTATATATCTAAAATTATTATAAAATGACTCCAATGAATTACATTGATCTTATATAGGTATTATGTTTCAATTTTGATATAAAATAAATTTAAATAAAATAAAGTATTCTTTAAATAAAAAGTCTATTTTTAAGTATTAACCATGTGTTTTCACTATTCATCAAAAATTGAAATTTTTCAGAAAAATACCAAAAATTCACCCTTGGGTAATTTCGATATTCCGAATGAAAAAATGAAGTCAATTTTGAAAGATAAAATTTATAAAATTTCAAAAAGTGGGTATTACTATTCATAATGGCTAGTTCATAATAATATTATAATAATATCTCATTTAGTGAAACTCTGTATTGTGTACAAAAAATGCTATCGAGGAAGGTTGATATGTCATGCAACACAAGCCTAGAATAGTGTTTTCGTATATTGTAAGCGAATACGGTGTTGCATATAGCGCAAGATAATCTTGGTGTAGCGTACAACCCAAGAAATCGAAGTAATTAAAAATAATATTTCTCATAAAATCTCGGGGTGATACATTCTACCCCCCTTAAATTGAATTTCACCCTCGAACTTTTCGGGGTTATAAATGGTTTATTACTTTAAAGTTTCATTCATAGAAACCCACATCATAAAAATGAGTACTAAAACTTAATTTTAAAACGTGAAGTATGAAACATAACGGTTACACAAATTAACTCATCACTGGGTTTATACATAGGATAACATAGGTGAAAATATAGATATGGAAGAGAAATCTAACCATCATGTTCTGATGAAGAGTGGTAGAGAACATGTCTAGGAAAAAGCCAACAATCACAAAGCTAGAAATTTGTGATGATCTAAGGTACCATCTGATTCATTAGAAATGAGGGTACATGGAAAACATTTTTGGTTTTCAATATCATTTCCCTAATGTTGATTAATTAAAATAAATACTTACATGATTTTGGTACAATCTCACCGTTGATCGTGCCTTGAAAAATTTCTACTTCATCTCTTAAATAAATGAAGTGGAATTTGTCATTCGTGAAGTGTTAGTAGATCATGTAATAGAATGATGGGTCATTCCATCTGTCTCAAAAAAAGGTTATCAAAACATATCAAATATACATAAGTCCATATATGGTGAGGTTAATCATATATGATTCCAAAAATGGACTTATACTTCATCTATTAATAAAATAAAACTTCTTTCTACTAACCAGGGACATCTTGTAGGCCAGTGGTAGATGATGAAGTCCTGCCGCACTTTGGTCGTGGGATTGATTCCCACATCCTTGTCTGATGCGACCAGTTGTCACTCGTCCTACATGTTTTCCATTTTCTAAAACTATACTATTATAACATAACAAAAAGTTCTAGCCTTAAAAAATACTATCTTATTTCTAAGTAAATCTATTCCAATACTTAGGTTTATCAAAAATACTTTTTTCCAATCTTATTGTATAAATAAAACGATTACTAGAAAGGTCATCTACCAAGCATTGAATACAATCATTTATCATCCATATATCATAAGATATATATATCTTGTTGGTAACAATCCAAACATGTGAATTACTTAATCATGTATTCTATTCAAACATGAGTACCCATTGAACCTTAGTTAAAACATAAATGTTGTCAAAAGTTACCTCTTTCCACATACTAAAATCCCAAAATTCGGTATACTCAAACCATGATATCCCTTTTTCGCTATACCATTCATGAGCTCATTAATAATATCAAACATCTCATTATATCATTATCCTTTTATTAAGCACATATCATCTACCTTCCGAAAATATTTGAAAAACCTTTCATGGTTACCGATACCATTCATCATACACTTTCAAAAACCCAAGGAAAGGAAAATGTGTAAAAATCCTTATATTTTTCTTTATTCAATAGTACCACACATTACTATTGATAAACATACAATCATTACACCACCTTATTAAACCACTAACTGAGCTTCATCATGTTTTTTATCTCATATATCATTTGTAGTCTCTTCATAATCGTCCACATAAATACTACCCATATGACCATGTTGATTCTCTTCATGAGATTTTCTCTTAGGGAATTGGTTTTCATAATGCCCGTACATTCCATATTTAAATCATTTAACCATTTTTTATGTCTTAGAAATTCCATTATCCTTGTACATGGTGTTAACTGATCCATTTCATTTATAATTACTAGCATTGTGTCCTTCTTTTCCACACCCAAAACATCTTTCAGTTCCATTGAATCATTCTCCCTGATGCCTCTTCCCACATGATTTATAAAAGGGAAATTTAAATTTCTTTCCTCTGATACTGACTATAGAGACCCATAGCTTGGCATACATAGACTTTACATTACATTTGTGGAATACATAATACATAACAAAAACAAACACGCAAGGATCATAATAGTTTAGTGTCTCTGGAAACTCCGAAAAATAATCATCTAATCATGGTGAAAGATCTTCAGCATCTCCCATAAAGATCTTCCCTTTTTTCTAACCTAAAAACATTCTTTATATCATGGGGAGAATAAAACATAAAAAGTGTGAGCTGAAATGCTTAGTAAGGGTAAACATAGAGAACATAAAACAATCCATAAACATTTGAATGTAAAAACTTGAACATAAAATCTAATCATAAAAATCATGAGAAAATACATAAATATTGGAAGTACGTAAGGCATATATCATAAAGTAACATCAATCATGATAAAATAGCATTGTAATAAAACCTGTAATTGTGTCAAACCATTAATCACAAGATATGATTTCCATAGTATCCAAGGCATTGCTTCCAAGACCATCATAGTGGACAAAGTCCCTTTATGAATCAAGTTCACTCCTCATTCCAGTCATGTATCACTGAACCAGATTAACTAACCGTTCCATCCATTTCTATCTCAGGATATATAAATCTTTACCCAATTCATTGTAGGGAGATATAGGTCCCACCCATCTCATAATGAAATCATTCTTACTTGTTCCACAAAATAAACATAAATCATTCCTCATAACCCAACGAATAAAATGGGTTTCAAAAACATCATCTCATGATAAGATTTCTGATTAGGAATAAAATAAATATGTCAACATCCAGATCCAATTTCATTTGGTTTCTCATGAAGAATATCATTCCATTGTCCATCATATCCTCTATTATCACGAATCTTCCTGTTTCCATCCATTTTCTAAAACCCTAAAAGAATAGTGTGAGAGGAAAAAATCATAATCAAGGGGAGTACCTTCAATATCTAACATCATACATTTAATTCTAATATCTTTACCATAATTTTAGGAATATAACCTATACTTATACTTAACCTTAGGGACATCCCTAGACATAACATATAAATATCTCAAGGGATCACGCTAAAGTTTTCACATCCTAGTTTCCAAAGGTTAACTAAATCTTTCCTTTGATACTAACTGTAGAGACCCATATCTTGACGTACATAGACATTACATTACTTTGGAGAATATTTAATACATTACAAAAACAAACACACAAGGACTGTAATTGTTTAGTGTCTTTGGAAACTCAGAAAAATAATCTTCAATTCATGGTGAAAGATCTTCAATATCTACCATAAAGATCTTCCCCTTTTTTTTCTTACCTAAAACCTGTCCTTATATCCTGGGGAAAAAAACATAAATAGGGTGTGCTAAAATTCTTAGTAAGGGTAATAATAGAGAACATAAAACAATCCATAAACATTTGAATGAAAAAACTTTAACATAAAATCTAAACATCAAAATTTTGGGTATAGTCATAAATCCTGGATGTCTGTAAGGAATATATCATAAAAGAATATCAATCATGATAAAATATCATGGGAATAAAACATATAATTGTGGAAAACCATTAAGAACATGATATGATTTCAATAGTATCCAAGGAATTGCTGCCAAGACCATCTTAGTGGACAAAGTCCCTTTCTGAATCGAGTTCACTCCTAGTTGTATTCCTGTATAACTGAACCACATTAACTTACCATTCCAGCCATGTCTATCTCATGATATATAAATCATTACCTGAGGCATTGAATGGAGATATAGGTCCCACCCATCTCACAATGAAATCATTCTTACTTGTGCCACAAAATTAACATAAATCATTCATCATATCCCAAAGAATAAAATGGGTTTCATAAGCATCAACCCATTATAAAGAAATCCACATAAAACCAATGGATATCATTTCATCATAAAATGAATAAAACCATGTAAATAATAGAGACATTATATTTGAAACATAAACATTCTAAATAATATCATCTTTGAGGGAAAATGGTTTTGATAAGACACTTCAAATGAATTCTTGTGGAAAATATCCTTTCTTCTTCAAATAATTTTATTTTCACAAAATGCCACAAAATTTTAAAAGAAAAGGATTTTATTGAAAATAAACATGAAATATTGTAGAGGAAGATTCACTGAAATAAGTCTTTATGAAACCGTAAGAATCCATTCATGTCGTATAAGTTAAAAAAAACATTATTCTCGTAATTTTGCAGGAAAAGTCAAAAAGTTCCTTGTATGGTAAACAAAAGAAAGATTCTTTCCATAACACAATTTAAAATTCAAAGAGGGGTAAACATGAATTTAACCGTCTATGGAAGAATATTAAACACTTTATGAAAAACATTTATTTGGACATGGATGAAAAATATAACCCCATTAAATACTTACGTATAAGAAATCTCGGATAAAAATTAGATTGCAAAATTATCCCTTACCTTAGGTCCAATATGCTTTGTACATATCAGAACCACCTGTATAACGATTTGAATAATTTCATTTACTTATTAAAGAATCATATTAATTGTTATTATATCATATATTGTTCACTTATGACTTTATATTACCCGTTCTTTTGTAAATTCCATGTTAAAGCAGCGTTTTGGGTAAAATCGTAAAATCGTTTTATTTATCGTACGTGTTTGGACTTGTTGTTATTGATATTATAATTACTTATATAATTATTTACTTACTTCCAAAATGTAAATCATTATTTATATATCATATTTATTCAGTATATATATATAATAGATAGATGAATGAAATGAAATACACCATTAATGGAGACGGTAGGTCGTACGTATGCATGAACGTTGTTTTCCTTTCTATATTGACTTGAATGGAAGTAAGTTGATGACATATATATATATACACATAAATACAGTAGCTTTATCATGTCATATATTTCATTATTATTCATTATATATACTTTATAATCATTCTTGAGTCGTTAACATGGAGAATGAATCTCATCGCGTCGTGGAGACGGTAATCCGTACCTACGGACAAGCGATGATATCATTCCTATAGTTATTGAATTGAATTGGAGTGGATGATATAATATATCAGAATCAGTATGATGTTATAATAACAATACACAGTAATTATTTAAACCATTATCCCCATCCAAGTAAGGTGGTGGTGGAAAAACAGATTACACCACGGCATAGAGACGGTATTCCGTACGTACACACACACGGTGATTTCGTTTTCCGTAGGATGGATAGAAGGTGAAATGGGGTTGTTTCTTATTTATAATAACATATTAGTATATTATTTATACTAATTTAATTACTTTATAATGAACCAATTAATGACAAAGAAGTTGAAGAAGAAAGAAACTTGAAGGAATCGGTAGAAGAGATTACCTCTTCTTCGACACACCTCTTTTAAGTTTTCTATTAAGGCACAAGAGTTAGTCTTTTGAGGAGACCAGAACCTATATAATATTTATAGGGAAGTTGAGAGGAGAAATGGGTAGGGTTTTCCCTAGCCTGAAGGCTCCAAATTGTGTCAGGAGAAGAGGGAGGAGGTGCCCTTTTATAACAGAGGAGAGGGGCACCATAAGATACACTTAAAATATTATTTTATAATAAAGTCATATTCGGTTATTAATAGCTAAAGTTTTATTTATTTAGAATATAATGTTGGTATGGGTCTAAATAATCTCAACCCATAGGTTTTAGACAAGTTTAGGTTACTATTTTAACCTTATCATTTAGATTTAACTCTAAATTAAATAATTCAAATTTTACCATGTCTTCTTGTTTTCTTACACTATATGGTTAATAAACTTAATATAACAAGTAAAAAAGAACCCCAATTGGTTCATTATTAATATATATAACCTTATATAATTCATTTTTCTGATCCTTAGATTTTTAGGAATAAAATAAAAATTAATAATATAATATTTGTTTTAAAAACTATTTTATGTCAATTATGACACTATTGGGTAATTGATTATTGTGAAAATCATAATAGCATGACTAGTTCAAAAAAATAATTAAATAAATAAAAACATGTCATATTAACCTAGAAAATCAGTGGAATTCCTAAAAAGTCTCAAATTACATTTATTTTGGTATTTATAACATCCATTATGTTAATATTTAATTAATAAGGTAATTTCTGCAACATTATTTTTTCATAAATAAATTACATTATTTAATTTCTAAAAATTATAAATAAAAAACCATTATGTAGGAAATATTTTTTTATTTCTAATTAATATTTATAGTCTAATTTTTCTTATTTATAACCCTATATTAAAAATGTTTTAGTTATTAAACATTGATTTTAACTCTTTAAACTTTTCATTGAATAAAATAATAATAAATGTCCCAATCTAATCCAAGTGGACCTAAATGATAATATTATATTACTAAGGTTTTTTTGGTAGAATTATTCTTATCCAATAGAATCAGGACATGTGTTAGGGTAAAAATAATATCATTTTTACCTTTAATTACCCTATTTACTTTTAACCGTGGTAAATAAAAGTAAAAAGGTATTATTCACCAAAAAATATTTTTATCTTATTGAACCACATTTTACTCGTTGATATTAGCTGTGTCTCTAAGATTTTAAAAATTCCACTCACAGAAGAGGTAAAATTAACTTTAATGTAAATTTTCAGATTCTCCAAGGAGGTGGGTAAAACACAGTGAAAATTTTCGTAAAATTTTTATATATCTAAAATTATTATAAAAATACTCCAATGAATTAAATTGAACTTATATAGGTATTATTAATCAATTATGACCAAAAATAAATTTAAATAAAATAAATAATTATTTAAATAAAATTTCGGTTTTTAAGTTGTAACCTAGTGTTTTCGCTATTCATAAAAAATTGAATGATTTCAGAAAAAATCCAAAAATTCACCCTAGGCTAATTTTGATATTCTGAATCCAAAAATGAAGTCCCTTTTGAATGATAAAATTTATAAAAATTTAAAAAGTGGGTATTACTAATCATAATGACTAGTTCATAATAATATTATAATAATATCTCGTTTTGTGAAACTCAGTATTGCGTACAACACATGCTATCGAGGAAGGTTGCTCTGGCGTGAAACACAGGCCTAGAATAGTGTATGAATATACTTTAAGATCATACGGTTCTGTGTAAAGTGCAATCTAATCTTGGTGTAGTGTACAACACAAGACATCAAAGTAATTAATGATAATATTTCTCATAAAATCACAGGTTTTTACAGGATATCTCTCACTCTGAGGATACTCATGTGGATAACTCTATGACTTTACATGATGTGTTAATATACCTTATTCATATGATGTATTAATGTATGTTAGAATATACTTGACTTCTTTTTTAGGTGAGTACACAAACTTGTGGATTGTGTAAAGGGATACATGTCAAAATGGTTTGAACATATTGATTTGGTGTTGGGAATATGATTCGCATCTAAATTACTATAAGAATGCATATATAAAGAGAATAAAATAAAATAATATAGTGGAATTAAAATCCCCTTAATTGGATAAGGGTGATTTTACTTCTAATGTGACACTTTTTAAGACCTTATCCATCCAAATAGGTAGTTTTGTGCTAAATCTATACAGACCCTAACCCTAGTAGACTAGAGTTACTGTCTAATGTTTTACCTTGGTAGATGATATAAAGAATCACATCAAAATGGACTGAATAGTTTAGTAGTCTTGACAAACTATATACATATATGAAATTCACAATACAATAGAATACCTAAAATACAAAGTGTGTTTTATTTGAGAATACCATATTTACCTTTAAAATATCCCTGAATATCAATAATAAAATACTTCCCAACATCCTAGGGAAAATAAAACATTAGAAAGTGATGACCTCATATACTCAATAATCTATACATACAATAGAAGCTTTCAAGAATAAATAATCATAATCAATATGGAATGGTAAATAACAGAAACACTGGTCAATTAAACTGTATCTTGAGCATAATATGGTAGGAACAAATGATGATCAAATAATGTTATATAAATAATCACATAATATTAAGACTTATACATTGATATTATAACACATCAAATAATCACATGGACATCAATAACCAATATCATAAAAAGGGAATTCATAATATCCAAAATATAAAATATACTTTCAAGACCTTTTACATGACAATTTAAAATATGGAAAGAAACCCATCTAGTTTGGCAAAATGATTTTTCTTATGAGAGATATCAATGAATTTAGGGTTTATCTATAACATGGACCCTCCCATCACTTAATAAGTCTAAATAATTTGTAATATGAATAGAGTGACACATAATAAAAATAAATATTTGCATTGAAAAACTAACATACAAAATTTTAATACATACCCAATAATATAAAAATAATAATAAACTATATAGTGTAATATGGTGAAGATTAATAAGACTATAAATCAATATTCAAACTGATCATAAACTGTAATACCCCTTCCTAGGAATCGTTGAGTCGATGCATTATTTTATTATATTGTCTTGATTATAAGGAATCAAATCAGGAAGGACCATCTAGTTTATTAGTTTTGGAAAAAACAATTATAAACGTGATACCCATAATACATTTGGAAATAGGAAATACAAACATGATACATTAAAATAAAATAAATTTCATCATTGAAATACTTATTAAGTGTTTATTCTTATAACATTTGGAAAGAAAACATAATAACGGTGAGCTCAAATAATTATTAAGGGTATGTAAAGATGAAGAAATAATGAATCAAAGTAAAAAAACAATGTGGAAGGGTAAATAACAATTAAAACATTCCATTAAAATAACTATATAAGGAAAATTTAATATGGCATGGTAAGAAACCAAAATACATGCCTTTTGATAAATGAACATAAAATTAAATGTATCCATAGATATGTCAACATAAAATATCATTGATTAATAAGAAATGAAATATATATGAATTAAATCCTTAATTAATGGATTTAATGGGTTAGTCACATTAGATACTATTATGTCAAGTTCCATCCTCCAAACAGTTTAAAACTATAGGTAGAAACCAGTTTCATTAAGCCTACTTAATAGTCTTATAAGATCCTACCGATGAATTGAAGAGCCATCTAATGTTCAATATTCACAAGTAATTTCCTGTCAAAATAATTACTAATATGAAATAATAAATTTAATTAATATAAAATATTTCTTATAAAATATCCACATTGAATAAATGATTTAAATTTATTAATAATTCTCCAGTTAATCAAACAACTATATAAGAAAACATTGTATGTAAAATGATATAATATTTAGGCAATAATAATTACTATCATATAAAAATATGGATATTAAAGGTAATTTGAAATGAGAAATGATTAAAATAAAATTATTTTTTCAATAGAAATTTAATAATCTAAAAATAAATTGAGATTTTAAAGATAATCCTTAAGAACATCTTGGAAGAGATTAATCATTAAATATTCTAATGTGTCCCATACCAATTAAAAATATTAAAAAAATAATCCCCATGAGTGTATGAAATTAAATGAAACATATAATATTATGATAATGAGGATATTAATGATATTATTAATCACATATAATTATATACACCATATAAAAGTAAATAATTTCATAAATATAAACAAGTCTCAATAGAATGTAAATTAATAATAAATCCCAAACCATAATAATAATTTTTGTTTTGTGGTATTTATCCCCTATATTTTTTTTAAAAAATGTTAAAAACTTATAGAAAAACCATATTTATATATATAATATCATATATTAACTTCTTACAATATTTTATTCCATGTTTGCTGACACTCTCTCATTATATTAACTATTTCTGGTGTTAAGTGCCTAGTTTTCTCAACTATGTTTTTGACTTGTCAATTATTGTTACTATTATTTAGATAATTTTTTTAATAATATATATAATTTAAACCATGTATTAATATTCATATATATTCAGTATATATTTATTTATAATAATCAATAATTTTTGGAGATAAGAAATGAAATGCACCATTCAAGGAAATGGTGGGTTGTACATAAGCATGAAAGCTACTTTGATTGCATTATTGTATTAAAATAATTAAAATTAAATTATATATGTATATTACAATTATATTAAATTTTATATGTTATATATGTTACATAGGTTTATTAATACCATACTTTATACATTCCAGGCATGGCATTAACATGTCACATCACATTGAGGGGGTGGTAGTCCACACTTCCTCAAATGAAATTATTGTATTTTTGCAAGATGGAAAGAATAAAAGTATATTAGAAATTAAAATTAATGATGTATAGATAAATTATAAATTTCATCTATATCATATATAGACATATTTTCTATTATAATGGCCACCACAATGGGTGGTAAAGGAAAAATGAATAATTATCATTTTGTCAGACAATAGTTCATCGTACATTGAAATAATATGTTTGTTACCCATTAGATAGAGGTGTGTCTAATTTCAGTAATAAATAATAACATAAAACATCCTATTATATTTAAAATATTTTTTATAATCATAGAATATGAAGAGTATAGGGAGTGGAGAAGAAAATGAATGAAAAGTGACTGTTGGAAAACTTAATCATAAAACAAGTAAATCCTTTTTGTTTATACGCAAGGGATTCCTTGAAAGGCTATCTGCCCAAAAAGATACAAAAGTCTAGGTTATGTATTTTGGGAAGCTATTTTGGAAGATGTTAGATGAACCTATTTTCTTTAAGATTGATGATTAATTGGGTGATGTGGCGGCCTTTTATAGTTTATGAGGAGTGTCACTCTTTTAATATTTTGACAATGGAATTATCCCCACGATTTTCAATTCGAAATTGTTAAAATAATAAACCCAATCCTTGAAAATATCGTATATGGTATAAATATGTCCATAAAATAGATTTTGGAAAATTTTATATGTCATTTGCGGCCTTAATGTTACGGTTTAATCTCTCATTAATAAAAATTTAACCATAATCAGTTTAATTAATTTATTCACTTTCACTAATATTTTTAGTCAAAAACTTCATTTTCCCTATTAGATACTATAAATAATGTTAATTAATACTATTTAGAACATTCTTATAATTTATAATCATTTAATTGGTAGAAAATAATTTGAATTTAATCCCACAAATAGGACGATAATGCAAGTTTTTAATGTAAAAACATCCAAATGTTTTCTATGTTTTAATTGTCAATTTCAAAGTGAAATTTATTCCAATTACATACTTTGGATTTATTGATAAAATTTTTATCTAATTAAAATTCAAAAAAAAATTAAATTATAAATAAATTATATGAAAAATAGTTTAGAATTATATTTTAGTATTTTCACTATTCATTAAAAAAAGAATATTCATATAAAAATACCAAAAATTCACCCTAAGATAATTTCAATGTTTAAAATTCAAAATTGATGTTTTTTTGGAATATAAAATTTATTAATTGGAAAAAATTATATTTAAAATGGTTTCTATATCAAAAGGCCACAAAGTTACCTTTCATAAAAAATATAGTATTTTGTGTATAATATTGGGTTTGTTCTTATCTTGATCCTAGAAAATCTACTGAATGAATTTGAAAAATAATTGATTTAATATAAAATCTATATTACACTAATACCACCAAATATATTAAATTAATTTATTCTATTAGGGTAAAATATTTTTATGATAATTAAAATAGTTTTTTTTTAAAAACATCCTTTATATTAAATTAGTTCTTATATTCATTTATATTTAATTTTTAACCAATTAATCTATTTAATATTTTTATAAAACATATATTTTTATAATTTATTTATATTTTTAAAACTTTTTCCATTGATTACACATTGTACTATTTATCCTTCGTCTCTTAAAACAATGATGCATTGTTTGGTAATGTAATACATTACCCAATCAAATCTTATCCAATGATCAACATAAACAATTTTACAAATGGTTAAATTTTCTGAAATCTTATGATCTAAAACATTGTAAGGAAGGTCACTAAATTTTCACAATGAACATATCATTATCATTTAATTAACATGAAATAACTATAAATATTTACATTCCAAACATATGAATAAATTCATCATGTATCTTTTGGAAATACGGTAATAACTCAAATCCCTATAAAACTTTATTGGAAACATGCATTCTTCCTTATTCATTATATAAGAAACATGATATTGGATATATTCCATACATACAAAAGTGTTGCAAACTCCATAAATAATATAATTTAAAATATTTATAAAATTAATTAATTAATTCCATGGTATTCAACACTTTTCCAAATCACAAATTTCATAATCATTATTTAAACATTAAGAAAATATTAAGGGGTTTCTTTCCATCAATAATTTTTTTTTGAAATGTATAACATTCCACTAAATAAATTTTTTTGGTATCATTTAACATATGATATCTAATATTTATTGAGAAATTTATATAGTACAATCCTAATGTATTTTATAATTCATATGATAAGAATATCATCAATGAAATACTTTTACAAAATATTTTTTAGATCCAAATAAAAAATAACATTAATCATTTTAGATCGGTTGTGTTAATAAAAGATGCTTGAACATGATCCGTTATCATCATTTTAGGTATATTCCCTTTATTATTTGGAAATTCATTTATATAGTGTCCCATCTCTTTGCAGTTATATCATTGAATATTACTGTTTTCTTTATTTCATTTTCATTATTTTTACTAGTGTAACTTTTCTATGAACTTATAACAAACTCTCATTCCTTTCAAGAATGTATGAGGGTGATTCTTTCTATAGTTATCACATGATGGAAAATACTTATTTCAATTTATATATTTTTAATCATTCTCTTTTTCATGGGGCTTAAGAGACCTCTTCTTATCTTGATTTCTGTTGAATCCATATGACATGGGGAATTATTTATCTTTATTGATATTTGATAAAACTATCTCTTCATATGATGATAAATTCTAAGAAACCAGTACACATCCAATATTTTTCTAAAGAACTTCAAAGAAGATATCAATATTATACTCCATGTTACGTATATAATCTCTATCATACATAGCTATCCATATATTGTTAGCTTCGTAATCCAAAACACTCTCATCTTCCTTTTATGTTAAGCTAAGAAACATTCCCTTTACCTCAATTTTTCATCATGAGGGAAGTATTTATCAAATAATGAATCCTTAAAATTCAACCATTCCATGGGTTAAATTTCTTCTTCTTATATTGTATTATGGATCAAAGACCACCACTGACTAGCATCACCTTAGATACAATACACTACAAGTGTAATTTTTTCCTTTTTATTCCTTCCCATAGTCAAAAATATTTTATCCCTAGGATTAATCCATTGGTCATCTTTTATTGGATCAATAGTCCCACAAAATGATTGGGGTCTATGTCACATAAAAAGATCCAACATAAAAAATTCTCTCTACATAATAGGTTCCTCCATTCTGGAAAGTTTATTTATCATAAGTATAATATGTTCATCTAATATACCCATAAATTTCTCAATACCTATACCAGTTACATTTACTTTCTTAGTATGGAAACCAGTACATTTGACATGTGTATTAATACCATTATTCCATGTATGTTCCATTTCTAAAAAATGGTAAATACTGGATTAGCTCCCAAAATTATAAACTTATTATAACTCTAAATTTTGTATAGAACATAACATAAATTTATGCATCATAAATAATAGAATCATAAACTTTGGTTTCTTTGGGAAAATATGTACTATTAAATCATTTATAATTTGTGGTATAGAAAATGTGAACTATCTTAAGCGTATCCCCTAAGAGTTTCAAATCAGTTACGCATTAAATACCATTTTTATATACTAGGTTACCCCAAATCTATCCCAAGACACATTTTCAGTGTTGTTACCCCAGGGTACACTTGGGCCAGAACCATGTCTACTTATATTATCCAGAAAATGATGTAACTCTATGAATACAGACAAAATAATTACCTTATAAAAATTATAGGACTTTATTATATACTTATCCTCAATTTCTATCATAGAGTTGTGCCCCAAAATATATGTATTTTAAATCTAATTTATAAGGTTTCTACTGATCTTCCTTTGATATCCACTATAATTCCCCAACCCGAGATGTCCAGAGTGAGTGTACTATTTTATTATGTTGTCATGATTGTAAGGGATCAAATCCGGATGGAACGATCAGTTTTGCAATCCTGGAAATCCATATTACATACTTGATAATCTCAATACATTTTTAAATATAAAATAAAATCATGATATATAAAAATACAGTAAACTACATCCTTGAAATCTTGTTCAATTATTTATTCTTTATAGCCTGGGGAGAGGAAAAATAATAAGGGTGAGTTCAGATGCTTAATAAGGGTATGTAAATCAAAATAATTAATTAATAAACAGAAAAAAACTATCATTTAAAGGTAAAAAACTATTATAAAATTTCATTTAAATAAAAAGGTAAGGAAAATTTAATATGGCATAATAATAAACTGAAACACGAACTATTTAATCAGTGAATTGAAAATTAAATGTATCTAATGATATATTGATACAAAAAATTCATGGATGAGTAATAACATTAATATCTATTAATTGACTGATTAATTATTTTATTAAATTTATTAGGCACACAAGAAACTATACATTTAAGATCCATCCTCCAGATAGTTTAAAACTACAACTAAAACCCTATTTAATTTGGCCAAATTAATTATCTCATGAGAGCTTGTCAATACAACGAGGTGAATTATAATGTTTGGGATCTAGCTATCATTTAATTTCCAAATCATTATCATATTTAATAATAAATTTAACTAATATAATGTATACCTTTTCAAATATCCATATTGAATAAAATATATATATTTAATAATAAATCCCTAGTTGATCAAATAACTGTCAAAGTATACATTGTATGTAAAATGATATACTATTTAGGCCAAAATATTCTCCTTAATTCAAAAATATGGATATTCATGAAAATTTAAATTCAGAAATTAATTTAATAAAATTATTTTTTTAAGATAAATTTAACCATCAACAAAGTAAGTGAAATTTGAATGATAATCATTAAGAATTTTACAGAGGAGAATAATCTTTAAACGTACCAAAGTGTCTCATACAACTTTTAGATATTTAAATCATAATCTCCCTATTGAAATGAAATTAAATGAAACATATAATATCATTAGAATAAGTATATTCATGTTGTTGTGTGTCAAATGGAAGTATATACCCTAAATAAATATTACTAGGTGCATAACTACAGACAAGTCTCAATGGGATTTATATTGAGAGAAATCACTTACCTTATCTTTCATTTTTGTTGTGTGGTATTTATCTTCCTATGTAGTGTTTCAAAACATGTTACTAACTTACACCAGAATAATAATAATGTTTATAATATCATATATTATTTTATTAATACATTTAATTACCTGTTAATTAACACTCTTTCATTATTTTAACTCTTTCATGGATTAGTTATCTTGTTTTCTCAAGTTTGTTTTTGATTTGTCAATTTTTTTCCTATTAATTAGACCATGATTTAATCATATCCAAAATTTAAAAAATGACTTAATTATCATATATATATTTTATATATTTATTTATAATTATCTATAATGATTGGAGATAATGAATGAAATGCACCGTTCACAGAGACAGTAGGTTGTACGTACACATGGAAGATACTTTCATTTATTTATTTTATTAAAAGAGTTAAATATATGTCATATATGTATATTATAATTATTGTATCATATATATATATATTGTATATATGTTACATAGGATTATAAATACCATCCGTTAAAGATTCCATGTATGGGATGAATGTATCATATTTCATTGAGGGTTAGTATTCCAAACTTCCTCAAACAAAATTATTGTATTTTCACAAGATGAAAAACATAAAGTTATATTATAAATAAAAATTACAAAAGAATAAAATTAATTATAAAGATAATATATATCATCTATAAACATAGTTTCTATCATAATGGTCACCATGAGAGGTGGTAAAGGAAAAAATGAACAATCATCGTTTCGTGTGGCAGTAGTTTACCGTACACAGAAACAATATGTATATTACCAATCAGATGGAGGTTTGTGTAACTATAGTTATAAATCATAATATAATAACATCCTAATATATTTAGTGTACTTGTTTTTTATGTAATCATGGAATAATAATTGTATAGATAGTGTAGAATCAAATGAAAAAAAGAGATCGATGGAAAACGTTTCCATTAAATCAGTTGAATCCTTTTGGTTATACCCAATGGATTCTTTGGAAGGATTTATACACAAAATATGGATTAAATATATATGGGTGAGATTTTAGGAAGCTCTCTGGGTAGATCATGTTCACACCTATGTTATTTGAGTGGTGTGAGGAATGGGTAGAAGTAGTGGCCTTTTATAGTGGAGGAGTGGCACTCTTGTAATATTTTGACAAAAGAATTATCACCACGTTTTTCATGATGAAATTTGATCCAATAATTTATCAAATTAGATAAAAGATATTATATGGTGTAAAAATGTCCATACAATAGTGTGTGTGAATGTTTATATTCATCTGGGGAATTATGTTTAATGTTTTTTCCCGTATTAAGCTTAATTAAACATGAATCATTATAATTAAATTCAATCAATTTCTCTAAATATTTTTTTAAAAAAAAAAATTGAACATATTAGAAATTATAAATTGTTTTGACAAAAAATATTGAATACATTTTTACAGCTTCTGATCACATAATTTTCGTAAATTAATTTAAATTTAATCACGCAGATGTGATGACAATTGTAGTTTTTAAGGCTAAAAACATCCAAAAGTTTGTTATGTTTTTCTTATCTATTTCAATGTGAAACTGATTAAATTAAACTAAATTGGATAATTTTTTTAAAATATGATCTAATTATACATTATAATAATTTATAATATAATTTAATCTTATAAATAAATTTTATGTAAAATAAATTTTAAAATAAATTTCATTATTTTTCACTATTCATTAAAAATAAATTGTAATAGAAAAATAAAAAAATTCAACCTAAGATAATTATTTTGTTTATTTTAAAAATAAGTTGTTTATTTTGACATATTGAATTTATAAAATGGTAAAATTTATATTTAAAATTGGTTCTCTATTAAAATGTGGCAAAAGTACCTATATAAAAATATATTATTTTATGTGTAATATTGGGTTTCTTCTTATCTTGAGCATATCAAATATACTGGATGAATATAAAAAAAATTAATAAAAATAATATATATATATATATATATTATTAATACAACCTAATAATTGAATGTAAATTAATTTATTAGGATAAAATTACTTTCATAGCATAAAAATATTTTTCTATAAAAATATTTCCTTTAAATCCAATTTGTTATTATATTCATTTCAAATTAATTTTTAACAAATAAATTAAATTTATATTTTTATAAGCTATAAATTTTTATAATTATTTAATAATATTTATAAATACTCATTTAATGTATAGATTATTTTTTATTATATTAAATAATTATATTTTAATAATATATTATCATTCATTTAAAACTAGAACTTTCATGTAACATAATCTATCAAACAAAAGCATTGTGACATGTATGGGAAAATAAATTACTGTTTTCATAAATTTAAAGATATATAATATATCTAATCTATTTAATATATTAAATATATTTTAAAGTGTTGTGGTATTATATTCCCTTCTGTACTTGGTGTCATGTGTCATATACACTATCGAATATATGGTTCTTAATTTAGAATATTACGGTTTTAAATAAACCATCCAAATAAAGAGTAAATATTATCTCAATACAACATATCCATATTGGATCACATGTACCATAATGGTTTGATTTCATTTATTAATATAAATACAATAATAGTTTTATTAAAAATAATTTTGAGGAAAATAATCTTCTCACTCTGAAGATATATTTTTCTTAAATAATAAATGTTCAAATAAAATTGAAAAGATTTTCTTTTGAAAATAAACTATTAAAATTTTAAATAAATCTTGAAAACATTTTATATTTCTGATGGTAGGAAATTTCATTCATATCACATAAATTAAACAAAATATTCCTTTCACATTGCGGTAAATGAAAATTAAGCATTGTTTTGAAGAATACATGAAGATTACATTCAATTTTTTTTGTAAAAATGATGTAATGTTTAAAATTTTCCTTAATAAAAAATTAGTAAATGTTAAAAAATATTTTAAAACATTTTTATAAATCATTTATTTTGTTGAAAAAGGTTTTTGGACTAAATAGAAAAATAAATTATGATATTCTAAAAAATATATTGCCAGACATTTTTAGTAACCAATATCGTAAAAAAGAAAATATAAATTAAAAATTTAATTACTAAACACAGTATATATAGATAGATTTAATTTATGATATAAATATAAAATAATTCCTATAACGGGGACTTAAACATAGACATTATTGAATAATGGTCAGACTATGAAATAAACCTTTACCACTTAGCTAACTTTGGATTCATAATCCCCATAAAACAAATAACATTAAATTATAACTTAAATACCTTGAATATAAATAGATTAATTATATAACCTATGAAAATTTTCATTATATACACCACACAAATGAATATGTGGTTAATATGGAATATGTCTCAATAATTAAATATTTCATACCATATATGATTTACTTATAGTCTTTTATCACCCATTAATTAAAATTTCTTTGTTAAAATCACAGTTTCACATGATAATTGCTTCGTTTTTCATATATATATTGGTTTAGTAATTCTGGTCAACTTACTTTTATGATGGGTAAATAATATAAATAATGTTAAGAATTATTTAAATATCATATATATTAATTATATATTAAATTATAATATTCTTTAAAATTTATATATAAGAAATGAAATACACTATTGATAGAGATGGTAAGACATACCTAAGAATAAACATTGTTTCCATTTTCTAGATAGATATAATGAAAGGAAAATTAATTTTAATTTACATTTATAGAATCATTATTATGTTATATATATAATTAATATTTATCAAATTCATACTTATTATAATCCATGTAAAAATTAAATGAAAAACATTTCATGTCATTGTGTAGAGGTTGTGGTCCAGACATACACATGAGGGATGTTGTGGTTTTCCTAATGGATTGGTCTGTAAGAATTCAGATGTGATGTTATATTTTCTTAGTAATATTCAGGCCATAAATACCACATTTATTAATTAATTTTAACCATAATACCTTCCATTTAAAGCATAAGTGAAAAAGGAATCCCATCCCTTCACGAAGTGGTAGTAAGTCGCACACATGAGCGATGTTATCGTATAGCCCCCAAAATGGAATGTATGAAGGTATATATGATATAATAAGTAAATAAGTATACAAATTTTATTAATATCATATAAATTTTTTAAATATGTCCTCATATTCATCTTTGAAAGGTGGTTATGCAAAATGAATTACATTAGTTTGCGATGTGGTATCCCACGATACAAATGAGAACCTGTTTCATTTTCCATTATATGGAAGTGGAGATAGATCTAGATTATTAAATTAACATAATAACATATCATTACATAAGATATTATTGTTTTTTTATATTTTTGATATATTAAGATGATTTCAAGTAGGTTGAAGAAAAAATAAATTAAATTTTCCCATTTAAGAATTTTAACTCTTTTTTAGAGTGCCTCTTTAGGATTAAACCAAAAGAATTATTAGGTGGTATTAGTAATAAAAACATGGCCTATATGTGGTCAGAAGGGAATTAAAAAAGATATTTTGGTATGGATTGCCCAAAAAACGTTTTTGAAGTGAGAATAGGTGAGTAGAGGGGGTTTCTTTTTTTATGTGGGGGGAGAGGACCCATAAAGAATATTTTAATAGATAAAGTAAGATCTATAAATTTTTCATGAAGAAAAACATAAAAAATGATCATTACCAAAAATTAAATGATATAACATAGACATTTCACTAGAAATATGGTGTTGGGCATTTTTTTATCATTTTTATCCCTAATCTTCTTAGTGATATCCCCAGTAAACCAATTTTTACCATAACTACGAAAATAAATTTCTCCTATTTTAACTATTCATTATTTTAAAAAAAATATGTTAAACTTATTTGATAATAAAAAATATTTTTATTCAAAGTATGATATTCATTTTTTCAAAATTATATTTACAAAATTGGAAGAATTCAATTTAAAATGAAACCCACAATCATGTCAAAGAAATAGTTTTTTTTGGAAAAAAGCATTCAAATGTTTATAAGGTTTTTATATTAAAATTAAATATTAAATTTAGTACAATGAACTGATCTTTTTAGATTTTCATATAGTTTATGTAATATTACATTAAAACCAACTTAAAATATTATTTATCATTTTTTATAATATAAATTAAAAGGCAGTTTTAATAAAATATTATAAATTTTTATTGTTCATAAAAAACTAATCATTTTCGAAAATTATAAAAAAATCACAAAAAAAATATTTTTTGACTTTTAGATTTCAAAAATTCAGTTTTTTTAAATAAATATTCTAAATTGGTTAAAAAATAATTTTAAACTATGTATGGAAAGCAAAAATAAACATATTTTTATAAAAATATAGTTTTTTCCTAAAACTTTTGTTTATATTTAAAATGATTATTATTTTGTTTTTAATCAATTAAAAACCATTTAATTTATTTTATAAATTTTTAAAAAATATAATTTTTTTATAATTTAGTTATTTCTATTTATACCCATCGTCTTAATGGTTATTTTAGAGTGTTCATGTGTAAATAGAAATATTTTAATAGAGTATCATGTTTTTTAAAAGTTAATGTTTTATGCATCACAATCTATAAAAGAGATTGAATTCATTTAAAAATAAATATATCATAAAGTCTATAAGAGTTACATTATCTTTGAATATTCGTGTTTCTTGTCAAACAAACTGTTGAACATTATGTTCCTCTTTTAAAAACATTAGGTGTTTCAAAATTTGGATTCGCTTGGATTATCTTGTGTATGAAAAAAAAAAGTAATAAGAGACTCTGTATTTTCTTATATGGTGGTTTTATACCAAAGTAAGGTTCCCCATCCTTTTCCATTGTTATCCTGGTTTTGGAATTTTATTTGGGTAACACTGAGCTGGGAAGCCCTATGGGTTAAGATACTAGAGGAATAATATTGACTTTATTCATATGATCGATTAGAAAAATGGTTGTCTTCTCACTTTTACAAGAATAAGAAATGATATGATTTGGAGGATGGCCATCATAAATAATTATGTAGTGATGTGAAAGATAAATTGTATTCATTTCATAGTGATATGTGGATCGTTTACCACTAATTATTTTAATTATTTTTGAGATGGGGGTGTCATTTTTATAGGATCCCATCTAATAAATGTTTTTATTAAGTGGTTAGTAAAACATTATTCTCATCTAATAAATTTTTTTATTATATATTGTTTCAACATCATCATCTAGATATACATTATATTAAATCCTTCATAAAGGTTAAACTTAATGAATGTATCTATTATGAATGATATCTTAAGGAAAATTATAACGAAATAATGGTGATTTATAAAATATTCTTAAGTTGAAATTCTATGTGTGAGAACAATTACTCCCTTGGTAACCAAGTGTTTAAATTGTTCAACATGTGAATATATATTATTATGAAATAATAATGTGACACATTTGTTAATTCAAGTGATTTAGATGATAAATGTCCAAATTAATCTTATTCTCTTATCATCTACTCAATATGTCTAGGCGCATCAATGATATAAGAAATTTTAGAATCATATACTCAATAAGATTGGTTACTTCAAATATTAAAAATGATTGAATATGTTCCAAAATTTATTTGATGGTTGGATTCCAAAAAACATTATTTTTTATAGAAAGAAATTCTACTGTTCTAACATATATATGATATCTATTGAATGATTTAAAAAGCTTATAAATAAATTAATGGTTGAAAATAAAAAATAATGGGTATTGAATTTTTTTTCAATTTCTTGGGAAATTGATTTGAATAATCAATAACTTGGATACTTTAATCTTGTATAAACATTTCAGATGATGTGTTTTTTTATCTCATTTATCACTTGAGAAGAGCATATAAGAAATATTTTCTTATAGGAAATAATTTGGGGGTATTTAATACATACAATTTATGATTTTCTAAATTCTATATCATTATTTTAGTGCAGACTAAAACTGCCTTGTTATGATAGGGTATTTATTATATTGTCATTTATGGAAATGTTCCAACAATATGATTCAGTTTAAAGAACATTGACCTGATATTCCAAAAATATTGGGAATATATATCACATATGAATATGCTAGGAAGGTTCTAAATTGTTGTATAGATAATATAACTAGGTAAAACATCAATCCAAAAGAATATAAAATTATTTAAAATTCAATAATGATTCTTTAGGTAGCCAAACAATGTCATTTAAACCAGGTGCTATTATAAAGGATGATTAATAATTCAAATTTATTGGATTATCCAATATATACATAAAATAGTTTATGAAACTCTCTTAAATTTCCATTTTTTATTGAATGTTATTGAAATTTACTTTGAATGGAATGAGATACCAAATTTTTTATTTTATTTAATTATTCTTTATAAATAAAATGATTTTCAACACATATAATACCATATATGAAATAGTTTCTTATTTTTATTATTCCTACTAGAAGAAAATAAAAATTATTTCTTAAATAAAATGAGTTTTAGTGTCATATAAATATATAATAAATATAATATAGCATCTAAAAGTCTATTGGGGGTATATTTTGACTTAAATAATATTAAATCTAACTAAAATATAATTACACAAATATAATTTTAAAGTGAATTTTACTTAATATAATAAGAAATTTATGATTTATTAGTAAAAAATAACATAATAGGTTCATTATTTTGCGTTCCATGGATGATTATTATGTGCAATGGGATATTTCTAAGAAGACAATATAAGTTGAAACCATAAAATTGGATTTCATGACATTATGAGGTTTTAATATGGTCATGAATTTTAACTATTAGGAACATGATTCCTAAATCTCACCATTATTGAAAATGGATTACTTCACAGATGTTTCTCACTAAAGATATTAGTGGGAGGGTTCTGTTATACAGATACATCAATATGTGATATGGATTACATGTTATGTAATGTGTTAACAAAATCTAGTTAGTGGAACAATGATAAGGATGACCTAGCAATTGATTATAAACGAAGTGATAAAATGGTTTTTACATTGGTTCTACTAAATATTATTAAAGAGTATATAAATATTTAAATGTATTATATTATAGAAAATATCAACTTTATCATTATTTCATGTTGGATACATAAATTTATATATATATATACATTCCATGAAGAGTAATGATAATTGACCTCTCAAATTAGAACATTGACTTTATCCTTAACCAATGTACATCATGGACTATTACAGGTTTTCATTAAATTTTAATGTTATCATGGTTAATATTATTATATTGAGATTTATAATATTCCAATGAGTTACAAAATTAAGAAACGGATGTTCATGGGCATTTGATGACCAACAAATTATAACACATGATTTTCATATGAATGTCTTTGGAAAACTAGTAGTGCATGGATCATACATCAGTCCCCACTAACTGAGGTTGATGAGATACATATAATTTGAACCCTTATACATTGATAACCTACTTACTGAAGACTATATATTTACATAGTTAATACATGGATGATTGGGTATATTGTCGATCATGTCATTAGTTGGAGTATAACCAAGATGGTACTTTTCCTCTCTCATGTAAAGTATAACATATGTTCCCTTAATTGAGATAGATTGTGGGTGTGTGCAGCCACACAATGATATTATATATCTATTTGGATTGGAAATTTGTGATGTGATTATCCATTAGGTTGAATTAAATGTGATTAATTCCTAGATTAAATTAATATAAACTCATAGAGTGGAGAATAAGTAAGTTGGATATATGGGATTGGCATGTTTCCCTTCCCATGGTCTCTCGATGACTTATAAAAAGGAAAAATATGATAAAGTATGTTTCCATTTTATTTTTAATCGTTGATATAGGTATAGAGATACATTTTATTGACGGATATCATGCTATATCCATCTATAGCTTGAGTAGAATTGATGCTTTTCTAGATTCTGTTCTTTTCTTACATATATGGATCTAGAGATTAGTATTTTTTCAATGATATAAAGAACTATAGGGTCACACATTTTTATTTGACTCAATGGAGATTGTGTGTGACAAAAATAGATACTCTAAGAGGAGGTATATCATTCACATGATGAATTAATTTATTGGACAAATCATTCACACATTTATTATAAACGTATGTTTAAATGGTACTACAAGAGGGGTTTCCTTGTGTATTTATATACCATTTTAACTTGATGGTAGTTGGTGCGGTGTAGACTATGGTCCTCATACATTTCTAAAACTATTTGAGACATGCATATCTCTTATTTAATTTCATTGAATATGTGATTCTATCACATTGTGAATGGAAGGAAAGATCAATCTTGTGCGATAAGAGATTCATTTCAGCCCAAGGATACACTAAATTGTTAGGAAGATTTTTTTACCACCTTTTGATCTCTTTCAAACACATACAAGGGTGATCAATAATGGTGAAATAGCCCTTTTTGTAAGGTATTCTATAGTTAAAAGAGTTATTTATTTTATTTTTATCTGATGTTTCTTATTACCTTGCATGTAGATCCTTAGAAAAATGTTTATATCACTTAAAATTAATATAATAATGGATATTAGACTCTTAAAAACCTGGTATACACCACATATTATAATATGTAGTGTGTGACTCATGCCTCACTAAGATTTCTTCCAGTTTAGGGGTTTAAGAATCCCTTTGTAGGAGCCACTCCTCATCACATGAGTTATGCATCGACTGAGGGGGGTTACCTCATTTATAAGTAGTGTTATTTGACCTTTTTATAATAGTTTGATTACATACTTCACTAAGTATATGAGGTACCTTAACCATGATAAAAAGGTATCTCTAGGGGTTTTCAACCCAGTATATTCTTTGAATATGTTTCCCAACCCCACCACCATCTTGGTGAATCTAAGAAACTTGGAATTCCTTAAATTCCTTAGAAATATATTCATATAATGTAGATATATACCCTATTGTGTTTTATGTGATAAAAATTTCACAATAAACTATTTAATTTTTTTCTGATACTTATTCTTGAATATATAAAAAAAATTAAATTGGTCCAGTACATGACATGTATTCCCGTATACATGACATATATAAATCATGTGGTAGTTGGGTGTGTACTTTCACTATCTGGGGGACGAATTCCATATACAAAACATGTTAAAAATGGTACACAATTTGTGTCATCCTCATTATATATCTAGTAATATACCTATAATATCCTACTTATGTAGATTTTTCTAACATGGAGTGTTTAGGTAGGGTACTCAACATGTAATATCTTCTTCTCTAATTTCGTAAATATTACCAGTACACCCCGAGTCACAATAATAGAACACATGGAATGTACTAAAACACATAACGTATATAATAACATTTATTAGATGGAATATTATATTATAGAGACCTTGTCATATACTGTGATACAAAACATGTATTTATATCACAAATTTTATTAGACTTTGTTTGTTTTTAACATGTATTATGGGTATATGTTGAGTCATATAGTCCATAATATTTGATGTGAACCATGAACCATATGGTGTGTAGGTCTAATTTTTTATTCATGAATGTGATTTGGTATTTTTCCAAATCATTTTCTTCAAATACATGGTGTGTAACCCGGAATCAGAATCTGTGTGATATTTATAACCCGTATAAACATAGAACTATATGGAGTGGTTTACTTGATGTGTTTCCTGGAGGAAACATTACATGTAGTTATGAAATTTATATATTGAATGTTATGTATCCCCCAAATTTCATCATGACCACATCAATCAAACTCACCTCTGTTGTCATCCACGTTTGATGCATTATGAATTTCCATCACACCTCACTGAAACATCACTGGCTATCCACTACCATTACATCAATCACCGAAAATATCATATATCAACGTCACAATGAAATGATAACCAAAATCGCATCAATATATACCTGATTCATAATAATGACATGATTTATTGACTGTCTTTCTTTGTTTTATATTCCCATAATGTTTTAACCATAGAACAAAGAACATGGAGAATAATTCAAAGAATGGTGATTGAGGTAAATTCCGACCAAAAAAATTGGGGTTGTTTTCCTTTATATTAAATAATGTGAGATTTATAATGGGATACTGTTAAAATATTCATTGAAATACCATTCATTGTATTTTTATATGAAAAAATCTTCTACGAAAATGAAACATTTTTTTAAATAATAATAATACAGAAAATATAAGAAATGAATTAATATAATTTAATCAAGTAGACCTCCGGAAAAAAAATAGTATAAAAGAAATTTATAAATAACTATTTTTATTTAAAATGTGATCAAAATCATTAAAAAACAATAAATATAATATTATTATGGTTTGTCATTTAATAAATTCGTTCATGGAAGAAATAATTAATGCCTGTAAAGAATGGAGAAAAAATAATCAATTAAAAGTACTACCTCAACATTAATATATGTATTAGCCTTTACCCCTTTAATAATCACCAATAAACACTTGACAAATGTAAATTACAAATTTAATCACTTCCACATTATCCTGGAACCATCATAAAGAATTCTATATTTTCAGATAAATTAAAAAGAATCAATAGAATTCCTCTATTAGAAAATGAAATCCATTTAATCAATTCCTTTAACAATTAATTTTCCCCTACTATTTCTATACACAACTACCAATTAAAAATATCTATTGACTTCCCATTAATACTACTTATTCAATTACCCTTTTTATTTCCTATAACTATCATTCCAAAAATATAAAAAAACCATCTCCACTTACTCTATAATTTTTACATCACTAACATCACATGGAAAATATCACATTCCACATTACCTATTTTTCTATAATAATAATAATAATAAATGAGTTTATTGAATAAATAAATAATTATAAAAATTCATCAATGCCTTCCATTCACAGGTAAATTTCATATTCTTTAAATATTAACAATTAACATCACATTGGTAAAACACCACACCCCTTACTCAATAGAATGATCAAAAAAAATTCCAAGATCATTTTATAGTTTAAATTTACTAATTTAAAAATGTAAAGGACATGTGAATAATTTACTAAAAAATGAGATAATTAAAGAGATAGAAAATACTACATTATACATATCATAAATTATTTTATTTATTTGTATAAATGACTCCTTTGTATAATAAATCTTGGAAAATGTTTTTTGATATAAGTCACCATGATTAGAGGCTATCAGAACTGATAATGTAGTAATACATTATTGTATCATGATATTATAACTTGTCTATGATACACTATTTTGGAGGGGGAATACAATTATCATTAAATATTATCACCTTATACATTATCCTCTTCCAATTACAATATATTATTTCACATAGTAAATATTAAAGGTAATATTCATATTGATGTTTGTGATTATGATATCATGAGGAAGTATTATTACAATAAATACAAAAAGAGAATGTCGTATTCTATGGTTTGAATTTTAAAACCTAACGATTTTATAAACTATTTATCTTTATATAAATTTATGTTCTTTGATAGAATGATTTATATGTAACCCCAATTTTAAACTAACTATGACATATTATAAATTTTTATTATTTACATTGATGGATATTTCCTAGATATTTCATTGGAGGGAATTAATTGGACTAAATTAATTTTGAAAATATAATTTCCACATTTATAAAACTAATTAATTTTTTATCAATTAATTATAAATGAAAATAAATTCATTCAAAGATAAAAAATGATCTTTTTATAATAGTATTTTGGTAAACAATGAATTTTTTTTTTAATAAATTAAATTAATTACAATTGGTGATTAATTTTTATATAAGTTATAGATTATATATTCATCCAACATTTTTAAAATTTAACTAAAAGTTTTTACATGTCATGTAATAAATTTAAATATATTTTTATGCCTAAAATTGAATTTTTTCTAAAAAAGGTTATGTTGTGTTTTGCGTACTTATTTTAATAATGAATTTATAACACATATAGAGATTAAATTTAATAAAATTGATTAAAAAAATAGAATCATCATATTTAAAATTATATCATATGTTAAACTTAATTTATAGTCATTATGAATAGTAACTAAGATGAATATTCATTACAATGGTAATCATTAAAAGGGGTTAATGAGTGGTTAAACTAAAGAGATAAGGGTTAAAATGACATAAAAACTAATATAAGTCGAATTGTATGGTAATATTTGGACCATATATCATCTAATATTAGAATATTATTCATTTTTTATCCATTTTGACAGATTAATACATTAATATATTTGTATCTTTTGAAAAATTTCATGTATATCTTCCCCTCCCTTATAAAAGGATGACACCTCCCCTTTCTTACTCACCCTTGAAGAGACTATTGGGTCATCCAATACCTATCCAAAACCTTTATTAACATCCTTAATCATGTATTATAGTCTCTGAATTGATTTTAATACCATCATTTCCCAGATTATGGTGTAATCCAAAAGAAGCATCTCAACGAAGAGGTATAACTCTTAACCGAGTACTATAAATATTATTTCTTCTTCCACCATATATAAAACAATTTAATCCATAATAATATGGTTAATTATGTATCATATATATAAAAATATTTTTAATAGGTATATTAAAAAAAACATTAATTCATCTTCTTCCCAATAAAATGGGAAACAAAATCAATGTTTGTGTATATGTACGGACTACCGCATCACAAAACAATGTAATTCAATTTTTTGGCCATCATGAATGGTTGGTCATTATGATGCATTTAATTTTTATATATTATATTTATTAAATTATTATTATTATTTCATTATAATATCTTGTCCACATTCGTACCATTCCATCCGTTGGAAAATGATAATGTCGTTCGTGTCTATATGTGGACCGCCGCCTCCATGAAGTGATGTGATCCATTCTTCATTTATGATTTACATGGATAATAAAAAGGATTTATTTAATTAATATATATAATTTTTAATATATAATAATTATCCTTTAAATATTAACTATTATTTACCTTACATTCATTTTATCTATCAAAACGTGGAAACATCACTCATCTATAGGCATGGACTAACATCTCCATGAAGTGATGTAATCCATTTTTCATCATAAATTTATATGAATAACTATAAATGTTTATATTATGAATAAATATGATACTTATTTCAAGAATAATATTATTTATAAAATGAAAACATGTCAATGGTTATAGTACCATAACCATGAAACTAAAACATTTTTGGAAAACATCATCGTTTTCAACTAAATTTTCATTTTAATGAAGAAATTATTAAAAAAGGATAATTGAAAATTATAAAGGAATGATAAATAGTATTTTAATTTAAAATTTGATTCTATAATATATTTATAATGAAAAATTTATTTATCATACAATATATTTGAATGTGTATTATGTAAGATGAGACTTGAGGTATGATATTAATGATACAATATCATTTCTTTTTGAGTTTTTCTATTTTAAATTCTAATTAAGAAAAAATATATAAATGTTATACTTTAAAACATATTTATTTAACTGTCTTCTAGTTATTATGGGAATTTATTATATATTAGTTCCATTTTCATCTCATTTTTACTTAAAATTATAAAGATTTTTTTAAATAAAAGTTAATATTATTTCATTTTGGGCCTATAGAATTTTTTATCAATGTCCTTCCTATTCAAAATTGTTTTATAGATTTTTTTACCTATAAATAAAATAATATATATAAAAATTCCATTAAATTGTAATTTTTTATAATGTTTTAAAATGAATCATTTTAAATAAACATCTAGGAAACAATTATTTTTTTTATAAAATTGAGAAAATAATGTTCAATGTTAATATAAACAATGTGAATAGATTTTCCCACTTCAATAACTATTATTTTATATGAGGATTCCTTTACATGTTTCCATAGTAACTTCCAAATATAATAAATTTTTTAATATTTTGGTAAAAATAAGTTATAATTTTTTCAAAAGGAAATGATATTTTTCTTATGTTTTCAAAGAAATGTTGGAATGTTCTTTTAAATATATTTTTTGAAATTTTAAAACATCATATAATAATTATTATTATTATTATTATGGGATATGATATTATAATATCATCACTTTCTTCCTCTAGATGGATTATGATGATAACGAATTGAGGATCATTCTATGATCCTTCTTTCATCCAAAGATTTCATTATTTTATAATGAAACCTTTATGAAAATCATTTCATTTTTATGGGTTATGTTGTTATGAAATGATTAAAGGTTTATGAATCATGTTTCATTTACATGGGTTATGAAATTATGATATGAAAAATGTTCTGTGATCTTCTGTCATATATATGCATGGTTTTCATTATGTGATCAATGGCCCAGAAATTATATATCCCTCTAATATATTAGATAAATATGAATTGATAATGAGATAATAAGGTTTTGAATTGGAAGTGAACCCATATATGTAGAATAAATTTCCTAGTATGATAGTCCTAGTAAAAAATACATAATAAAGAAATTATGGAATCAGGAGTAATCCCAATCCACTATGATAGTATTGTAATTGACCCTTGATTAAGAAAATTATTTTATATTCTTATGTGTACACAAAAAAAATTATGTCTTTTGTTTTTAAGATTTTTTCATGGATCCTCATTGATTATTTATGATTCTGTACACTTATCCATCCATCCAAGGGTTTAAAGGCCTTCAAAGTTTCTTACTATATGGTAAAGCCCCCTTTTTAGGGTTTAAGGGGGTGGAAACCCAAAGACATCATAGAATAGGGACACTTCACATGAAGAAAAGAAAGAGTAAAAACCAAATGACACCTCTGAACTGCTCCTCCTCAGTATTTAAACATGAAGAAGATATCCACCATTGCAAGGTTAATCATCTAGAAAGTGTCTTACTTATAGAATAGTCTTAATCTGATGGCTGACTCCATACCCTCTAAAACAAATAAATCCAAAAAAACTCTGCAAAGATGACGCACCAACTCTGGAACCTCATCTAACGTCTTTATGTAAAGTCATCAAGATCCCAAACTTCCCTCCTTTGAATAACAAACCATTCAAGTAGAGAAAACCAACATGTAGTGACACTGAATCCTAGGTCCTCAAGGGAATATTCCACCAAATCACCACATAAAACTCTGATATGATTACTAGAGAAACCCACAGATCCCCAATATCACACCAAAACAAGTTTAACACGAACAATACCAAGGAAGAAAACATGAAAAACCACACAAAAACAAGTAATATGGACCCTCTCCCATTTGGTCATTCCTAATTCATCTTCAAGCCACTAGAAGCATGATGAATGAAACACCTTGTCATGCCAACCTGAACCTAGATACCAGTCGCATCAGACCACACACTAAAGAGAAACAATGCAACCAAGAAGGCATATCACATTGGGCCTCACTAGAAGCATGTCATCGTGGCAGAGCAGCGACTATCCAATAAGGTCAGATCCATGACAGGCAATGGTGATCTAAGAGGATGTTAGTATAGTACCGACCCACGTTGAAGAGAAACAACGTCGAACCTCAAAAAATTACTTCTGCACAATGCCTTTTCCAATCCACACTGAGAGAAAGCTGAAGTCGTTGTTCCACGACAAACCTAGAAGGACTGGCCACGTTGAGCTGAGAAAAAACCAGTGCATCACAGAACCCTATCAAAGGACAGACACTAACGAACCTCTTCATAGATCCGCTGCACCACATTGACTCCAAGTACCACTGAGTTAGAGCCAACCTAGAAGAGGTTGAATCAAGACCAAACCAGATGGAAGGGAGAAGGGGAAACGAAGGCTAAGGAAACCCCAGCTACCGCCGCAAGAAAGAGAGATGTCACGTAGAGGTTCAATATCCTTCTTGTGGTAAAGTTACATCATCACACATATGATTTATATATATTGTTATGAAAAATATGTATTCCATGATACAAGATTAATGATATTTTACTGATTGGGTATTATTTTCATAATTTTTCATATTGTTCTCATTTTATTAAACTTATCTTATACTCACTTATAATAATTTATTGATTATTACCCTTACTATAAATCTGACACCTTTTTTATGTTTCCATTCTACATGTTATAAATAAATGTTTTAATTTGTGTATATCTAATAATAGTTCTACGTGAGAGTATATTTTTTGGCGATGTTGTAGATTTTTAATGAAATAATTTTAATATATATATAGTTTCAAAATAAACTAAAACATTGTGGTCCTTAGGCATTTATTATTATTATTTTTATAGAATATTCATCTAAAATGATGAAATATTTAGGTATGTTATTACTGAGAAACTACAATTTTCATCAACGTTATGTTTAAGTTATTTTTAGAGATTAGTATCAGAAAAAATTAATGAAAAACTTTTTGATAAGCCTAATTATAAGATAACATCATATGTTATGGTAAAGAATTGAATATGTGTTTTATTTAAAATACCAAAGGGCCTAGATACAAGTATGTAGATAAGGTTGTGTAAAATATGCACAATAAAGAAACAACTGAAAAAGTGGTAAAATTGGTATTAAATTGATCATCACAAATAAATTATGAGTGTTCCTAATACTTCACACCTTGATAGGCACTATCAATGAATATTCTAATGTTAATTAAAATTTACTTTAAGAACTATTATATTGAATAAAGAGCTAGAAACTATGAAAACCAATGATAATCTATACCGATATGTGATGAAGATAAAATGTCATGAATTTAATGAAGGTGTCATAATTTTGAACATCATAAGAATTATATCATTATAATTTTATTTTTTAAATATGATTATTCAGGTTTTAAACTTAGATTATGTTTTTTTGTTTTTTTTCAATAGATTAATCTAGGAGGAATCATGTAAAAAAAATTGATGACCAATGAATAGATTGACTTTATAATAAACTAAATAAAATCGGAGATGGTATATGAGACCTTTTGATTATTTCTAACCATCCATTTAAATAAATTATTAAAAACATCAAATTGTGAGAGTTTTATAATGCACCTAATAATTAGAAAATTAGGTTTCATGAAGACTATGGTGGAAAAAAGTTTGAACTTCTAACATGTCTAAAATTTGAGATGAATGACCCATGGAAATGTCTTAATGGAACTTTAAAAAAATTTATTTATAGATAATAGTGTCATAAATAAACTAATTACTATGTAAAAATAAAAAGTTTAATGAAGGTAAATTACTTTATTTATAGGGAACCACTAATTGTTTAAGGTCTTATATATGGGGAGCTTGGTAATTATATTAGTAGACACCGCAACCCAAGGGATTAATCCTATACCACTGAAGGCAAAATTTCATATAAATTTCAGAAATAGATTATGATGGTTAAGGAACACATATCTTGTACTCAAGAGTTCAGGATGTCATATTGATGTTTATAAAAATGTTCCCTATGAAAATATTTTTTCCCATCCTTTAGTATAATTTTATGTTATTTTAAACAATTTTTATATATATATATAGGTTTGATGTAAATTTATCAATTTATAAAATCAAATTTTATATTTCAAATCATTCTATGATCATTTATTAGTTTTTTTGTTGGTGTAAGGAAAAATATAAACATCGAAAGAAAATTAATTCTATCTTGTGGGACATAAATCCTATACTATAAGGGTGTCTATCTCAAATAGTTGGGGAGAAACTAAACATTTATGATATGAATATTTATCTGAATTATATTGATTATTTCATGAATACTTTCCAAGTCTTAATCATGAATTTTTATTTCAATAAAACTCATTGCTTATTCTACTCCCTTTTCAAGGACTCTATATCAAATGGATCTGATTGTGTTCATGTAATTAAAGAAAGAAATATTATAGAATTTGACAAGGGATTAATAGTGCACCGTGCTTAACCATGGGGTGAACCTAATGCATATTTTAATTAATAGTTCAATGTGCCTTTTAATTGATTATCATGAACTTAATTAAATAATTTTCAAGAATAAGTATCAGCTACCCCGCATCGATGATTTATTTGATAAACTTCATAGATCTCAAAAATTTTCAATGATTGAAAATAATTCTAAATATCCCCAATTTAGGTTTCAACAAGTATTTTTTACCCCAGAAAACCATTCATATGATCTATGATAAATATGAATGTATAATGATTGCATTTGGACTTACCAATTCCCTTATGATGTTCATGGTTTGAATAAATAGAGTCTTTAGAGATAACCTTGATCAGTTTTGCATAGTCTTTATAGATGATATTTTTATATATTAAAAGAGAACGTAATATACAGAAGATCATTAAGGGATACTATTAATTACCATGAGGAAGGATAACATGTATGCAAATATCTTTATGTGTGAATTTTCGATATAAAAAGTTTCATTATTAGTTCATATAATCTATTGTGAGGGAATATCAGTGGATCCTTCAAAGATAGATTTTAACGAGAAATTGCATAGGCTAACCATGGTAATAGAGATATGTAGTTTTCTTGCATTGATAGATACTAATGGTTATTTTTTTAGAAATGTCTCCCAGATATTCAATATAATAACTTAGTTGACATGAAATATAACAAATTTCCTCTGGATAGATAAACCAGATGAGTATTTAAATAGATAAATTGAAGGCTCTTTAGTGCACTTATTCATATACTACCCTATAGTGGATAATGGATTATGATATATAGTGATGTATAGAAGTAGGAACTAATATTTTTTCTCATGAAAAATGATATAGTGACAACTTTTTCCTTAAAAAATTTTAAATTCATGAGAAAAATTGTAAAGACCTAGAAATTTTGGGGAAATTTTTTTTCATACATACATTGGAATTTTACGAGTCTACAGTTTCTGGCGGCACTTGATTCGGAGGCCCGGTGTTCCCGGAATCAATTTCTTATGTTTTGTTCGGGTATGTTTAGTAAACGTATGAGTAGGATTTTATTTCATTTGAAATGTTGCACTGAACTAAAATCTGAGGGCACCGTTGAACTTACAACATTAGTGATTTCTTAGTGAGACCTTCACCGCAGTTGTGCTCTAACGATAATGGGAGTTAGTTTTGGGGGGTTCTAAATTAAATTGATTAAAAATAAAGTGTTAATATTATTTTTATTTTGGTGGTTGAAACCTCTAAGGAGAGATTGGAGGTGGGGGACACCACACCCTAACCTCCCATGGTAGGTTATGGTGGTGTGGCCCACACAGGCTTTAAACTCCCTTAACACCCTTAGAATCCCCAATTAAGTGGAGAGTTTATCCAAATTTCCCAAATCAAAGTGCCAACTCCTTAACTTAATTAATTGGAATATTTTGAATTCTTTTGAATTCATGCCAACAATAAAATAATAGAAAAGGCCATTATTTCTTTTTGGTTTGCAACTCTATTTTGGTGGAGCCTTGGAGAAACTTGGAAGAATTGAGAGAACTTCATCCTCTCCACTTAAGAATGAAAAACACCATCTTCTTCCTTCTTCAATCGGGGCAATAAAGGGGAGCACTTCAACCCATGAAGTATGCCGACAACATCATCTCGACTTGTCTTCTACGAGAACTTCCTCCTCTAACATTGACGGAATGACATCCACCTTCCGTGACTTCGTCATCGATCATCAAAATCGAGGTAGGGGATATAAATTAATTATTGTTTCTGTTCAATCTTGTACAAATATGGGTGTGTCTTTAAAATTGATAACATCATAACGTGGAGGGTGAGGACCGCATGAACACGACCCGACATGCCCTGTAATTCCTCATTTTTTGACGTCTGAGGCAGAGCCACGTTGGCCGGTGTTGGGCCGGTTGCAAAGGAAATCGGCGGCGCAACGGCCAGTGGGTCTCCAAAGGGGAGCAGCGCCATCACATAGTGCAGAGAACCGGGCCATAGACAGCGCGGTCCGTGGCAAAGCAAGGCAGCTGGATGGCCGCCGGAGGGTCACGCTGCCTTCAAGACAGGCAAAAGAGTAGGGGGTCTCTGCCAGGGTGGGCGACGGAGGAGGAAGCTGGGGCGCAATGTCGTCGCGCCATGCCGGTGGTGCGGAAGAGGCTATCCACGCGGCCAGCCAGACATGTTGGGACCCCTAGGGTCCCGCAGGTCACATGAACCGACACTTAGTACCGGTTCTATTTGGCAATTCGGGGCGCGACATCCCCTCCCATGTGTGGCCATCCAGGCCATGCGGGCCACATTCGGCCGGGCCACCCCCTTAGGTCAGGACACATCCTCGTACTGGATCGGACCCGTGGACTGAGTCGGACCCTAGTTCGGACCGGTTCGGGCCGAGTTGGTCTGACTGGTTCAGACCAGAACTGGACCCATTTGATCAGTTTACCCCTTTTTGCCCCTATCCTGGGCTACGTCTGTCCGATTGACGAACTGCCTATGGCGATAGAAGGCTTGGAGCGAGACAGTTCTTTTGGAATTCCCCACTTGAGGTTTGTATATAGTTGGAGTACAGTCGGGTTGGTTTGATCCTATAAACCAAGCAGGCCCCTAGAATGGAAATGCCAATAACTCAAAAACCGGGAATCTGATTGATGTACCGTCTATCTCATTGAAACCCTTATGACATGGCAGTCTTTTTGGTTACTCCTTTGGGGGGTTTAGTGGCAGTGGAGGTATGAATGGTATCCCGAGGGTTGATTCTGTAGAACTTGAGCACACTGGGATTGAGGAATCCAGTGGATGGTAGTGCGGCGGAGGTTGGAGACACATCATACAGAGGTTAGCACTCAGAGATCCTGTATGGGTCAGCACATGTCGATCATGTGTGGGTCAGTGCTTAGTGATCCTGTGTGGGTCAGCACATATCGATCCAGGGTGGGTCAGATCCTATCTAGATCATTGCGGGTGTTAATACCTATCACCCCTGTGTGGTTCAGACTCCGTATGGTCAGAAGCAGTGCCTCTTGACAGAATAAGATGATCTATCTTCACGACTAATCATCTGAACTTATTTACTTTATTTAAATCCTGGTTTGAGCTGAGTCAATGACATTGTGTTTTCCTCATGATTATGATGGGAAACTAAATAACTTATGTATATGTATGTGCATATACATAAGTACGGGTTTTCCATCGACTCTGTACTTGGTGGTTATCCTTGTTGGATTTGGTGAGACCTTGAGGGTCTCGGGGTCCCTACTAAGTGTCGATATAATCAACCCTACACAGGATATGACCACACCACGTTGTGTTGGTTTCAGATGACGGATAATGCTGATCAGGGAAGAGAGTATCAGAACAGAATGGTACACGGAGGTGGACCACTCGGCGAGACGTACACAGAGCGGACAGATGAAATTGGGGTGCTGAGGAGGCCATTTGTACCCACCCTTCAGGTGGGGATGCCAGAGGATGACCCATTAGCTGTTTTACTTCCTTTCTTCAGTTGTACTAGAGTTTCAGTTGTATTTTACTTTTATGTTGGGCTTGTGTTGTTGGCCCCCTTTACTTCTAATAGACTCCTTTGTATACAGTTTTACTTAGCATTTTACTTTCAGTTGCGTAGTCTTTTTTGTTTTTTTATAGTTGTAAAGGAAATGCATTCCCAGTTTAGGGATTTTTTACCTATGGTGCTAGTCGCCAGCCCCTCGCCTATGGAAGGTGGGTTTTCGGTAGTCACGATACAGGCCCCAGGGGAAGAGTCGTGACAAATTAGTATCAGAGGGGTCTGTTCTACCGCAGAAAATAGGACTCTAATCATTCTTTTCTATGAATAAATAGTGTTAAGGATACTAATTGTGGTTTTCAGTTCGGGGAATCCAGTGTTGGTGCGGCGACCAAGGTATCCATACACCAGGACCCTGACTACTGATTTATGACCCAGTGCAAGAAAACACTGATTTCTTGTGTGTTTTATAAAAGTTTTCTAAAGTCATCTCAACCAAGTCAGCTCACCAAGTATAATTATTTGACTGTGTCACATCTATTTCTTTCAGGATGCCTCCCCGTAGAGCCTCGATATTTGTACACTATGACAGCCCACCGAGCGACGAGGCCTCGGTACATGGCCCTTTACCAGTGGTACCACTTCCTGTTGGGCCACTGATTCCACAAGCCCTAGTAGCAGATGATGCATGCTGCTTGAGTTCATTGCATGAGTCCCAGTTCTAGAGGCCACCCAGGTTTAGGGGAGAGATGGACCCACAGGGGGATGAGGATTGGTTGGAGGATGTGGTGAGAGTTTTTAGGATGGTAGGCACACTATCAGACCTTATGGTGATCCTTACTGCGAGTCTCCTTCAGGAAGCAGCAGGTAGATGGTGGAGCCTGATTCTTTAGGTCCATGACGAGGTGACATTACTCTAGACTGACTTCGAGAGCTTTTTCCATGTGGATTTTGTGCCATCCACCCTTCGTGTGGGGTGGATACAAGAGATACTGCATCTACAATAGGATAGCATGATAGTGACATGGTACTCGGTGAGGTTCACCGACCTCTCGTGATACTCCACTGATTTGGTGCGAGTTCCCTTTCTTCAGGGCCTGGACCTTCGAGCAGGGGCTCAGGAGAGACATCAGAGCCTCGATGATCTCCCTCAGCATCCCAACACAGGAAGGGGTGTTAGAGAGAGCCATCCTAGTAGAGAGTTTCCTGGCTGAACAGTCACCAACAACAAGACTTACTAATAGTCGACATGCTGTAGAGTCTTTTGTAGCTCGAAGTAGACAAATGACGCAGAGGTCAAAGAGTTCCAGACCCACAAGTGGTCGACTGCATGACTCATGATTGGTTATGCATGGCACAAAGAGTAGAGACACACATGCCAGGAGCAGATAGTGCTACTCATGCGGTAGGCAGGGTCACATGGCACGTGACTGACTGACCTGCCATACAGATGATCAGCAGTCAGTTGAGGGACCTCCCAGGCAGAGCCAGAGATTCAATTGAGTCGGTCCTCAGGGCACAGTTAGACATGGTAGAGGAGCGGGTCGTACAGATGGCAGTGGATGACGTTTCGAGGGGTTTCCACAACCACCACTAGGAGGTCCACCCCAACTATAGGGAGTAGGTGGATAGGCGAGAGATCAGCTTCAGGTAGCTGAGGTTTATAACCATGGCACTCCAGTGATGATTCGAGATATGATCTTTTCCTACTCCACCTTAGCTATAGTTCTTATAGACAATGGTGCCCATCATTCTTTTATAGCCACTACCCTCGTTCGGAGCATGGAGATTCCAACGGAGCTGTTGGCTCGATTATTATGGCTAAAGACTCCTACGGGAGCAGACTCGACAATTATGCAATGGGGTCGGTTGTGTGATATTACTCTAGGAGGCAAGAGCCTCAGCTGTGATCTCCTCATAGTGGCATCGAGGCCTTATGACGTCATCTTGGGTATGGACTGGTTATCTGCATTCCATGCTCAGATTGACTGTATTAGGCACAAAGTGTGGTGTGTCTGCACAGATGGGACCAGTTTCATCTTCACTAGTGAGAAAGGGACCTTTCCAGCACAGGAAAAACTTACTCAGAGGAGGTTTCAGCCAATCACTCATCAGTTGTCCTGCCTTACCCTCCGAGCAGTTGTTGAATAGAGTCCGACATATCCTGTAGTGGTGGATTAGTACGTCAATGTTTTCCCTAACGATGTTCCAAAACTAACTCCTTCCAGAGAGGTGGACTTCTAAATTTACTTGAACCCTGGGATATCACTAATATCTACTCCAACATATTGGATGGCTACTACTAAGCTTCATGAGATGCGGGTACAGGTAGAGGACTTGCAGGGGACAGGATTCATCCGGCCCAATGTTTCTACCTGGCTAGCCCCGATTATGTATTCCAAGGAGGCGTATGGGAGATTGAGGTTTTGTGTTGACTACTGTCTCTTAATCCAGGTGACCGTGAAGAACAAGTACCTACATCCGAGGATTGATTACCTCTTTGATCAGCTCAATGGATCTCGATGGTTCTGAAAAATAGACATCCGGTCAGGCTATCACCAGCTCAGAGTTCGAGATGAGGATATACAGAAGGCTGACATCAGGTGTTGGTACGACCATTATGAGTTCATTTTTATACACTTTAATGTAACCAACACTCCAGCAGTGTTCATGTGTCTCATGAATTGGATATTCCAGCCATACCACGATCGCTTTCTCGTGGTCTTCCTTGATGACATTTTTATCTACTCAACTACTGATGAGGATCATGAATACCATTAGCAGGTGGTACTAGACACAATCTGAGTGCTCCAGCTTTATAGTATGCTCTCGAAGATCAAATTTTGGATTTTAGAGGCTCACATCATGGGACACATCATCTCATAGGCTAGAGTTTTAGTAGATCCAACCAAGATTGAGGTAGTACATGCTTGGGAGCCACCCAAGAGTGTGACAGAGGTATGGAGCTTTTTGGGCTTGGATGGTTACTACTGCAGATTCATTCCAGACTTCTCTAGAGTTGCAGCACCAATATCAGCCTTGATGAAGATGGGGAAACCCATCAGGTGGTCTGAGAGATGCCAGCAGAGCTTTCAGGAGCTGAGGTAGAGGCTGACTAGTGCCCCCATCTTGAGGCTTCTAGAGGAGAGCGTAGGGTATGTAGTTTACTATGATGCATCAGGGACTGGAAATGGGTGTGTCCAAATGCAGGAGTAAGCTGTTATTTCATATGTTTCTTGGCGGTTGAGACATAATGAGTATAACTACGCTACCCATGACGTGTAGTTTGTAGCAGTGGTCTTCGCCTTGGGGATGTGGAAGCACTCTCTGATGGGAAAACACTTTACTATGTACTATGATCACAAAAGTCTCAGGTATATCTTCTCTTATAAATACCTGAACCTGAGACAGTAGTGATGGCTTGAGTTCCTCTAGGACTATGACTTCGAGATATTCTATTCTCAGGGGAAGGGGAATGTTGTAGCTGATGCTCTCCGCAAGAGGTCAGGCATTCAGCTTCTTGGAGAGGTGACAGAGCATTTGGCCGTGTTACAGATATCCCTTTTGGATAGGGATGGATCTTCCTATCTAAAGTATATTACAGTCACTCCTCCACTTCTTCAGTGAGTCAGGGTGGAATAACATGGAGACGCTAATTATGAGACGCGACGTGCTCAGGTATCCACAAGGCAGGAACCTGATGGATTTTTTGAAGGTGGGGACCACGTCATCCTTTTCAGAGGATGTAACATAGTACCATTTGCACTTTAGGAGGATTAGTTGAGGGAGTTCTACACATACCCTCTTGTGGTACATCCAGGAGTGGAAAAGATGTACCAGGACCTCAGACGCCAGCACTGGAGGCCATGTATGAAGAAGGAAGTAGCAGATTTTGTCTCATAATGCCTCACTTGTCAGTAAGTGAAGTCATAGAACAAGGTACCAGTAGGCATGGTACACTCCTTAGAGGTATGAAAGTGAATGTGGTATCAGTTATCCATGGGCTTCGTGAGAGGTCTTCCACATACATCCAGGGGTCATGATTCGATTTGGGTGATCATCGGCCGACTCACCATGTCAGCCCACTTCCTACTAATTAGAGAGAAGGTCTCAGTAGGGAGCTTTCGATGCCTCTACGTGCAAGATATTATAAGTTTACATGGAGTACCTTCTTCTATTACTTCCAAACATGATGCATGGTTTACTTCCCGGCTATGGAAGGGGTTGCAGGAGGCTTTCGGGATGAAGCTTCTCCTGAGCACCACCTTCCATCCTCAAACGGATGGTCAGACCAAGAATGCCATTCAGACCCTCGAGGACATGCTCCATGCATGTTTCCTCGACTTCGGTTGTAGTTGGGAGGATCACTTGAATTTGGTGGGGTTATCCAACAACAAAATATATCACTCCACCATCAGTATGGAACCTTTTAAGGCATTGTATGGTCTACCTTGTAGATCACCACTGTGCTGGATAGACCTAGGGGAGACCGCACAAGTGGGACCAGAGATGGAACTGGATACCACGGAGAAGGTGCTGATCATCCTGGAGCAGAAGAAGATTTCACCGAGCAGGCAGAAGACATATGCCGATAGTAGATAGAGGCCTCTAGAGTGTGAGGATGGCGACCACCTCTTCCTACGGGTCTCACCTCACTGAGGTCTACAGAGATTTGGATGCGGCGGAAAGTTATCTTTGTGATTCATCAGACCTTTCATGGTCATCAGATTAGTAGATGAGGTGGATTACCATTTAGCTCTTCCACCTCAGTTTCACCAGGTACATGACATATTCCATGTATCTCAGCTGAGGAGATACATGCATGACCCTTCCCACATCATCATCCATGTGGAGCTGGACATCAATAATGGGGTGACTTTCATGGATGTTCTAGTGGAGATTGAGGATAGACATGAGTGAGTCCTTTGTGGATAATCGATACCTCGGGTGTGCGTACGCTGGCTGCATTGGAACCTCCAGGGGAGCACATGGGAGTGGGAGGCTCAGATGCATGCTCAGGACCCCCATTGGATCCCCTAGTTTGAGTTGTAGCTTATGAGGATGTAAAGCTCTGATGTGGGGAGAATGTAAAGAACTAGAAATTCCATGGATTTTTTTTAATAATAAAAGGAAATTTTAGAGTCCTCAGTTTTTGATGGAGCTTGATTCAAGGGCCCGATTTGTCCGGAAACAATTTCTGAAGTTTTGTTCTAGTAGGTTCAGTAAACGTACAAGCGGGATTTTATATCTTTTGAACTGGTGCTCAGAACTGAAATATGAGGGCACTGTTGAACTCGCTGCGTCAGTGATTGCATAGTGAGAACTTCATTGCAGTTTCCTTCAAACGAGAATGGGAGTTTGTTTTGGGGGGGGGATTTTAATTGAATTGAATAAAACTAATGTGTTAACATTATTTTTATTTTGGTGGTTGAAACCTCCAAGGGGAGGTTGAAGGTGAGGGCCACCATACCCTAACCACCCATGGGAGGTTATGGTGGTGGGGCCCACATGAGCATAACCTCCCTTGGGAGGATATTATTAAGGTTGGTCCCACACGGGCTTTAAACTCCCTTAACCCCATTAGAATCCCTAATTAAGTGGGGAGCCTCTTCACCTTTACAACATTAAAGTGCCAACTTCTTCACTTAATTAATTGGCACATTTTGAATTCTTTTGAATTCATGGAAACAATAAAATAATATACAAATATATTATTTATTATTGGTTTCCAACTCTCTTTTGGTGGAGCCTTGGAGAAACATGGAAGAATTGATAGAACTTCATCCTCTACATCGATGAATGAAGAACAACATCTTTTTCCTTCTTCATTTGGGGCAAGAAAGGGAAGCACCTCTGCCCACGAAGTACGCTGACGATGTTATCTCGACTGGTCTTCTCCGAGCTCTTCCTCCTCCGACATTGATCGAAGGATTTCTGCTTTCTGCGACTCCATCATCGATCACAGAGCTCAATGTAGGGGATATGAATTAATTCTTGTTTCCCATCTATATTGTTCAAATATGTTTGTGTCTTGAAAATTAATCACATAATCACTCGGTGGGTTCATGCCACACGAACAGGGCCTGAAACCCACCGCATTTCCTCATTTTTTGACATTGTAGGAAGAGCCACGACGGCCGGTGTCGGGCCGACCATCAAAAAAACCAGTGGTGCAAATGCTGTTAAGTTTCCAAAGTGGCACGATGCCATCACACCACACAGAGAACAGGGTCGTGGCCGGTGCGGGCCGCAGCCGAGCAAGGCAGAAATACGGTGGTCAGATGGGCGTGACACCGTCGTGCCCCGCGGAAGATCAGGGGGCCACGACCAGGCCGGGACGTGGTGGAGGTAACCTAGCGCTATCGCGCCGCACGGTGGAGGTTTGTCACGACGAGGGCGGGCCGTGGTGGAGGAAGCAGTTGCACGGTGTCGTCATGTCGCGTTGGCGGTGCGAAACCAGATTGCCGCACGGCCAACCGAACAAGGCGGGACCCCTTGGTTATTATGGGTCACCTGAACCGGTGCTTAATGCCGGTTCCATTCGGCAACAGCGGACGCAACACCTCCCTCACATGTGTGGCCAGCCAGGCCACAGGGGCCGGCCATCCAGGCCACGTTGGTCGCCATCGGTCGGGCCACCTTCAGCCTGGCCGCCTTTAGCCGGGCAGCCCTCGGCAGGGCCGGCCTCAGGCCGGGCTGCTTCCTCAGACCGGATCAGACCCGCAGACTGGGTCAGACGCTAGTCCGGACCAGGTCGGGCCGGGTGGACCGAGTGGGTCGGACCGGACCCGGACCCGTTTGGCCCGTTTACACCTTTCTGTCCCTATCATGGACTATGAGTGTCTAATTGATGAACTGCCTATGGCAATGTAAGTATTGGAGCAATATGGTTCTATTGGGATACCTCACTTGAGGTTTGGATACAGTTGGAGTATGGTTGGGTTGGTTTGAACCTAAAAACCAACAGGGCCCCTTGAACGGAAATGCTAATTACTCACAGACCGAGCGTCCGATTGACGTACCGTCTATCGTGTTGGAACCCTTAAGACATGGAGGTCATTTGGGTTACTTCTTTGTGGATTTTAGTGGTAGTCTAGGTATGACTGATATCTTTAGGGCAGATTCTACTGAACTTGAGCGTACTGGGTGCAAGGAATCCAGTGGCTGGTTGTGAGGCGGAGGTTGGAGACAGTTCATAAGGAGTTCAACGCTCAGCGATCCTATGTGGGTCACCGCATGCCAATCCTGTGTGGGTCAGATATTGTGTGGGTCAGTGCTCAGTGATCCTGTGTGGGTCAGCTCATACTGATCTTGTGTGGGTTAAATCTTGTGTGGGTCAATGCAGGGGTTAGTACCTATCAATCCTATGTGGGTCAGACTCCGTATGGTCAGAAGCAGTGCCTCTTGACAGAATAAAATGATCTAGCTTCACGACTAATCATCTGTACTTATTTACTTCATTGAAATCCTTATTTGAGCTGAGTCAATGACTTTCGTGTTTTCCTCATGATTGAGATGGATTACTAAATAACTTAGGTATATATATGGGTATATACCTATGTAAGGGTTGTCTGTTGACGCAGTACTTGGTGGTTATCCTTGTTAGATTTTGTGAGACCTTGAGGGTCTCGGGGTCCCTACTGTGTAACGTTTTACTCACCCCATCATGGGATATGCCTTAACCTCATTGGGTTGGTTGTAGAAGACCGACAATGCTGATCAGGGAAAAGAGTAGCAGAAATGGATGGTAGCTGGAGGTGGAAAACTCAGCAAGACGTACATGGAGCAGAAGGATAGACATGGGGTGTTGAGGGGGCCATCTATACCCTCCCTTCATGTGGGAATGTCAAAGGATGACCCAGTTTCTATTTTACATCCTTTCTTCAGTTGTACTAGCATTTCAATTATATTGTACTTTACTGTAGGACATGTATTTATGTCCCCATTTACTTGCATCAGACTCTTTTGTATAAAGTTTTACTTAGAGTTTTACTTCTAGTTGCATACTGTATTTTATTTATATACTGTTATAAAGGCAATTCATTCCCAGTTTAGGGATTTTTCCCCTTTGGTTCTAGTCGCCAGCCCCTGGCCTTTGGAAGGCGGGCTAGGGGTAGTAACGATACGGGCCACGGGGGACTGGTCGTGACAAAAAATAACCAAATCAAGATTTTGATAATAATTTAGTAAAATTTCATAGAAAATATAGAGGCATTATATTTATGGAGAAATATATGATATATATATATATAAATATAGTAAAGATAAATGATTTAATTATATATTCACACAAAAATAGATGAATATTCCCTGAATTATATGATTAGAATAGATTAGTTATTATAACATCTTAATACACTACCATCCTGGAAAAAAGAATAAGGTGGCTAATGCTTCTTGTTGGAAATTCCATTCATTTTTTTCCTTAATGAGGATTGAAAAATAAGAAATATTTATTAATTTTAATAATATATATATATTTAAATCATGAAGAAAGGGTACATTAAATATTTTTCACAAATTAATGTTCAACCATGCATCCATGTGAGGTTCAAAGAGGAGAAGAATGAGGATTTAGAATTGTAAAAAAATGTGAGGAAGGTTCTTAAGTTAAAACTTGAATGTGATATAATGATAAGGCTTAAAAAATAAGTATATTTCCTATTAATATCATAAATGAAGAATGATTGTTTTGATGAATCCCATAGTTCATAATTCTCTATTCATAATATATGTTCCACGATGTATATATATATAAAAGAATGATTATGGTTGGAAGACATGAAAAGGAATATTTCAGTGTTTAAATCCTGATGCGTAAAGTTGCAGTATGTTAAGGCTAATATATGGAAGTTTAATGAATTACTATAACTATTACCCCAACCAGAATAAAAATGGAAAAACATTAGTAGGTATTTTATCACCATACTCTCCAAAACATCTAATGGGAACAATGATATTTAGTTTTTAGTTAATTGTATAATAATATGAAAAAATTTAATTATCAAAATAGAATATTTATCTCTTTATTATGTAGTTAGTATTTACATTGTGTAAGCAGTAAGGTTTCATGATTAACCACTTTCTATTGTAAAAGATTGGGATATTAGGTTTACTAAAAATTTCGAGAGATGTCTTCATTAAGATTTGAATATGAAGTTGAAATGTAGCACTACATATCATCCAAGGATATATGTGTAGACTAATAGAAAAATTAAAATGATAGGATATATGTTGAGATCATGTTCTACTAATTTCAAATGTTGTTAGGATCAATACCTTCCTTTGGTGTAATTTTCTTACAAAGACATCCACTTGAGAATTTAGATAGATCCTTATGAAACCCCCTATGACAGGAAGTACATAAATCCAATGCGATGGGATAAAGGTGTACAAATAAAGATTTTGGTATATGATCAAACTAAATAAATTTCAAATGAGTTTAGATCTATTCGAGAGAAAATCAGGGTATCATAGATTCGACAAAAAAGTAATGTTAAGAATTTTCAGCGATATCTAGAATTCCAAATTAGTTACAATGTATCCCTACAAATATCTTCATAGAAGTGGGATAAGAGATTTAAAAAGAATGTAAATTTGAGTCCTGATATATCAGTTCCTTTTAATTTCTTGATCATAATGGCATATTGTCTCATTTCATGGTAGTTCTATAGATTCTATCTAATGTTTTTTACGTTTTCCATATATCTCTATTGAGGAAGCATATAAATTATCCTAAACATGAACTAAAGTTATAGGTCATACCACAAGATCATGATATATATTATAAGGAATAAATGGTGTATATTATAGATAATAGTGAGAAATTTCTATGGAACAATTCCACTCCCTGAGTAAGAGTTGTTTTTGTGTGAAACCATAAATTTTAGGATGTTATATTGGAACCTGAGGATGTGATGTGGTAGAAGTATTCTTGTTTTTTGTGTGAGAGTGACACAATTTTTAGGATAAAAATATTATGGGGGGAGGGGTATAACTGACCCCATAAGATTTTAGGAAAAATTTATCTTTATATAAATTATATTTCTTTCATAGTTTTCATTACATGAAACATTGAGATTAAAGTAAATAATATAAATATTCAATTATAATTATTTAACTTCGTAGTAATCACATATTTTCTGGATTGAAGTTTAGTAATATGACTAAATAAATTATAAAAATTCATTTTTTACACACATATAAAATTAATTCACTGGTTATTAATTAGTTATAAATTAAAATAATATGTATTATATTTTAAAATGAGATATTATTTTTGAAAAATATTTTTTAGCTATACAATTTGTTTATATATTAATAAATTAAATTAATAACTATTGATGATTTATTTTAATTGATTTTATAGATTTTTTATTCACTATTTATTTTACGAATTCATCTAATTGTTTTTACATTGAAATGAATTAATGAAAACTATGTTTTATAACAGAAAATGAATTTCTGACAAAATAGTAACATTACGTTTTACACATATATTTTTAAATTCAATTATAATAATTATTGAGACAAATTTCGATAAAATTGATTTCATATTTATAATCACTATAGTTAATATTATATATTATGTTCAACATAAATTTTGGTTATTATGAATATTATGTAAAAACTCAATTGCTCTTGTAAAGGACAAAAGGGGTTAATGAGGGGTTTAAATAAATAGATAAGTGTTAAAATGACATGGAAACCTATTGTAATACCATTTTACTATATTATTTAGAGCCTATATAATCTATAATTTAAATTAGTATCATTTTGATCTATTTTAATTTAGTAATATATTAATATATTTTAATATTTAAAAACATTTCAAGTGTATCCTCCCCCACCCTTATGAAAAAAGGAATGTATATCCTCTCCTCCTCACACTTGAATGGTCTATCAGACTAAAAATACCTAATAAAAATCACATAAAATATATACATGCATCATAGAGGTCCTTTTTTTTATTTTAATACCATTATTTCAAGGCTTATGGTTCTAGCCAAAGGAGGTTTCTCAATTAGGAACTATAACTCTAAACTGAGAAATTTCAATTTTTTTTTCTTCTTACACCTTTTATAAAAATATTTTATCCATACATAAATGATTAAAATAGTATTATAAATGTACCTATATTTTAATATTTTTATATCAAAATTTTATTTCATATCATTCTCCATAAAAAGAGAAAATCATCATTTCTGTTTACATGCATACTACTTCTTCATGAAGCGATGTACTGTATTTTCATAACCACCGTTAATTATTGGTTATTATGTTGGATTTAATGTTTTTATATAATATTTATGGTAAAATTATTATTCATTAATTATAAATTATTATATAACTTCTTACCTTATTATATTTCCATCCATTGGAAAATGGAAATGTGTGTACATGTAGACTACCACTTCCATGAAGCAATGCGATTCGTTTTCTATTGAATATTTATAAGAATAGTAATAAGGACAGATTAAATGAATATATGTGATACTTATTGTATAATAATTATTCTTTAATTTTTAACTATAATTTACCTTGATTTTGTTCTCTCTATAAAAAAGAAGAAACTTGACCTCTTTGTACATAAGAACTACTATCTCTACAAACTAATGTGATTCATTTTTCATCACTTCTTTATTTGAATTAAAAAAAATTATATATAATGAATAAATGTGATTATTATTTCATGATAATTATTATAGATATGATTAATCCATGAACAATGTGCAAGTACTGAAACCATTGAATTGAAATATTCATTTAAAACATACAATTTTTCACCTGAATGCTCATTTCAATGAAAAAATTATTAATAAAATAATACTAGGAAAGAGTAAAGAAATTATAAGTACCATTTTATGATTCAATATGTGTCTATAATTTACTTAAAATAAATATTTATTTAATACATTATATATTTTAAGGCGTACAAATAAAGACATGACTTGACGAAATATTTTTGTCTTACAATCTCATTTCTTTTAAACATTTTCTATAAAAATTTTATGTCAAGAGAAATTATATGAATATTATTCTTTAAACCACTTATATTTTATACTTATAAGGTTATTATATTAATAATTTTATGTATTAGTACCATTCTATTCTCTTTTGAACTAAAAATGACATAAAAATGTTTTTTTTAAAATTCAATCTTATTTCTTTTTAGGTTGATGAACATTTTCTTCTATGTCTGTGCTCTTAAAGAATTTTTTTTTATTGTTTTTGTCTAAATATGAAATTTTTTTAAATTTTTTTTCATTATAATTTAAATTATTTATAAATGATTAAATGTAAAAATTTTAATGAAACATTTTCTAAACACATCATTTGAGTGTTTTGGAAAAATTTTGAAAAATTGAACTCTTTTAGAATATACAGTATGAACCAATTTTACCATCATTTTAAAAATCATTTTATTTTGAGGAATCTCTTAATATGTTCCATGGAAATTTTCAACTAGAATAATTATATTAATACTTTGGAAATTTTAATTTTAAAATTTATCCAATTTAAAAGGATATTTTTTGTGTTCAAAGAAAGGTTTCAATGTAATTTTAATTTTATTTTAAGTATATGTCAACATATTTTGAGGATTACTATGATTTACTAATGATATGATATTATTTAACTATAAAATATTTTATTAGGATGGCTTATGAATATGGTTAATTGAGGATGATTATATAAAACCCACTTCGTGCCCATGAGATTCTTAAGTTAGGATGAAAACTTTATAAAACTCATTTCATTTACATGGGTTCTAATATTATGAGATGATGAAATATTTATAAAACCCATTTCCCTTCCATAAGTTAGGTACTGATGATATTATTATTGTTTATGATCTTGTAGAATAAATATTTATGGTTTTATTTTGTAATGGGGTTTCCTAGAATTGTATATATCTCCAATTCATTATTTAAATATGGATATATCATGAGATAATAATGTCTCTAATGGGGATTAAACTTAATTTAGTGAAGGAATATGTCCACTATGATAGTCTTCAGAGGAAAAATTGACAAAGGAATTCATGGAATTTTGATTTAACCCGGACTACCATGATAGTATTAGAAGTGATCCTTGACTAAGGAAATGATATTCTATGCTTATGTGTCTACTAAAAAAATTTGTCTTATTATTATGATATTTTCCCATGACTCATGATTGATTATTTATATTTCCACACACTTATGAATTATGTGTTTTGTGATGATAAATTCTTATTCGATGATTTATGATTAATGATATTTCACTAGTTGGGTATGGTTTTCATAAGATATGATCAAGTTCATATAGCCTTATGCTTATATTTATATCAATTATAATCATTGAAAGAAATATCATATGTTTATCCTTGAAAATAATTTGATCTCACCATTCCTTTGGTTTCACTTCCCCGTGTCATGAAGTTAGGTTTAAAGTAAGGAATTTCAAAGAAGTATTCTATGTGAGAAGATATTTATGGGAGATATTGGAGATCATTCAAGAAATAAAAATATTATGTATCTAGTGTATAAATATTTTAAATCATTATGGTCCTCAACTGTGTATTTTTATGGTATGTATTTAATATTCATCGAAATTGATGTAATATTTATATTTGTTATAACTGGGTTTTCTATAGGATTTATATAATGAATGACTAAATATAATATCCTATGACCAATGTATATAATTAAATATGACTCTTTTGATGAACTGAACATCACAATGTTTCTATTTATAATATATTTATATCATAACATAAGGAATTATATGATAAATCATTGATATATTGTGAGTGATAGTTAAAATAAAGGTGTGATACATATAACCCATCATTCATCTTCATGAAATTTACATAAGATGTGAGAATATTTAATTGGGTTGAATTTGAGATATAGTGATCATATTATATCAATGTTGTTTGAATTCCCATGAGATAACTCCTCTATATTTAGTTTTTTATAAAAATTGATGTGGATGAGTATTAGGGGAAGGAAATTTGGAGAGAATATGAGCATTGATGATTTTGATTTTACTCATATTATGTCAGAGGATCATAAAATTTAAACTAAAAAATACCAAATTATATTTTAATAATTTGGAATATGTCTAAGCCACTATAGTAACACCCCATAATTTTATGATATTTTCCTCCTTCAATAAATTCAATTTTGTTGATAGATTTATTAACATAAAAAAATTATCCTAAACTTACTAAAAATACATGTTGAAATATTATTATGATATATTTTTTTCCTTTTGGAAATAATCATTTCATTATTATCTTAATTATATATATATATATATATTGTTTTTATAAAGAGGATTATTTTTCATTGAATATTGAAAATAACAATTTTTACAAAACATTCAATTTGTTACTTTAAATAAAGTAATTTAAAGGTATCATTATCTTTTTTTTGTATTAAATTTTATTAATATTCATTTTTATTACATTTGGATCATTATTTTATATTATTTTGATAAAAGTAATTGTTGATGATTAAAAACACTATTTTCATAAAAATAATTTTCAACCCATTTTATATTTTTAATTTTAAATTAACTCATAAAACTTATAGAAGTTTAATTTTATAAAATATATACCATATTTTTAATTAGTAGGTTTAAATATATTAAATATTAACCTTTTAATTTTAGGTAATACGAATATTAACTATGGTAAAATATATTTCCTTGGTAAAGGGTAAGTCAGGTAATTAAGGATAAAAATACAGTAATGTGGAATTAAAAAACATATCTAATACTTGATATTACTTTATCGCATGATATTAATTTTATAATATCCATCTTAAATTTGAATATATGAAATTGGGATCCCATTCTAATTCTATATGGATATTTATATTATTTTATGTAAAGAAAATTCCAAAATGTCACTCTCTTGACCTTAATATATCTAATATTTTTATAGAAGGATAAAAATATGTTGAGTTATGTTATAAATTTTAATTTGAAATATGACTTGATTATTTTGTAATAATAATTTATTTTGAATTTTTAGTAATGAAATAATTACTTTAAATTCTTACAAAACACCAACACAATGTTTGTCCAAGCTGTAGAAAAATTATTTAAATAATTTAAGAACACTAAAATTAATAATATTTGAGTCATTTATAGTTATATATGTATTTTATATATAATTAAAAATATTATGGTGTCATAAAGGTTTATATTCAAACACCATATTTTCATGATGCATCTAAAGCTATATTAAATAAATAACATCAAAAAAGAAATGAACAATATTTTATGAAAATAAAATTTTAATAAATTATTTAAATTTTATAAAAATATTTAACTAGGAAAATGGGGATAAAAAATGATTTTAAATTATATACCATTTCGATTTATGACCCAATTTATACCATATATGTAAAATTACAACCATTTAATAATGAAATAGTTGTTACTTTAGTTCAGGATAAAAATGGTTAACGAAGGGGTTGATAAAAAGACAGGGTATAAAATTCCATATAAACCTATATAAAATTTATTGGATGATTATATAATGGTAATACCATCTTTATCTTAGAATCCATGTCATTTTAATATCAATTTTTAATGAATGGTACTTTATTACATTTTAATATTTTTTTATGACAAGAATGCCCCTACCCTCACTTTCAAAAGGACACCCCTTATCTTTTTTCATTACACCATTTTATGACCACCCAAGATTGACCAAACCATAACTAATTTTATTATAAAATTTAATATTCACTAATTATAGTTTTTGGTAATCTAAAAATATCATTCTAGTGGTCCTTTATAAGGGATCTAATGGATTTTTAACAAAGAATAGTTAATAATCTTTTTCGACTCCTTTAAGTTTATTTATTTTTATAATTCGTATAAATATATTTTACCCATACTAAAATAACAAATAAATTAAAAAAATATAGTTACATGTTATTATTATTTTGTGAAAATCCGTTTTCATCACTTTTCTATTCTATAAAATTTTGAAATATCACTCACGTCTATGTACAACATAACATCTATATGTAGCAGTGTAATTAATTTTTCATCACTACATTACTTTAATGGTTATAAGGGAGGAACTAATGGAAATATATGAAATATATGAAAAAAATATTCTTATGAAATTAAAATATCATATGTAGAAAATTAACTTCAAATCTGTTGGATAGCAATAATGTTGGACATGCGTACTTGTGGACTACCACCTCCGTTAAGTGATGCTATTCATTTTTCATTTCCACTTTACATGGATGGTAATAAGAAAAAATATAATGAATATATATATATATATATATATAATATTATATAATAATTTTTATTTAAATTTTTAATATTATTTATCTCTCATTTGTTCTATCCATTAGAAATTGAAAACATCTCTCATTCAGACATTCGACCTACCATCTCCATTAATAGTGTAACTAATTGTTATAGGAAAATATTTTATGGATCGATATGAATATATATTATATTTTGATTTTTACTGAAATTATTTTATTATGTAATCATTTTCAATGTATAAGGACCATAACTACAATGCCAAAATTATCATGAAAATGTAATAGTTAACACCCAGAAAAAAAAGATTTTAATAAGATATTTATAATAATTGGAGTTTCAAATGGTATAAATTGATCATATATGAAATTAAAAGTATTTAAATGATTGGTATATAAGGATAATAGATTCAAATTTATTATACATAGGATGAGATATCATTCTAAGGAACTCAAACTAGAGGTACAAGATTTTTTCTCAATTTCCACTCTAATGAGACATATTTTGAATTATGAATCTAATAACTTTTATAAGGTTTATATATTGAACCTTAGATGTATTTAACATGAATATATATATTCATTAATTGTGATTTATTTTTCAATTCATTTCTAATATTCCAAATTTTTTCAATTTAAAAATTACGAGATAGGTATTAATTTATTTCAAAAACTAATTTTTCTATTATTGGTTATATTTCCCATTGAAGGAATCCTATAATTTTTCGCCAATAAAATTCATATATTTTCAAATAATGTAGATTATTATGGACATACCATGATTTTTCCATATTTTTCTTTCTTTTTCAATTGAATCACGAAAATTAATGTTAAAAGGAAAAGATTCTCTTACTTCTCTTATGATCAAGTATATTTTTATCCTAACTCTATATTAATTAAATTTAATTTACCAAATACATTTTTATTTATTTAAATGGTTTATTAATGGAATTTTAATTTATCATATAAATTTTATAATGTCTTTAATAAATATTTATAATGTTTTATGAAATATTAATTTTTGAATTTTATTATAAAATGTCAAAAGGAATGTATTTTGAAGAATATGGTGTTAATTGATTTTCCCATCATCATAACTGATTTATTCTATTTATATTTTGAAAAATGTCATCAATGATTTAAAAATACTATTTAATTAAATATTATTTTAATTTATTTATTCCATTTCATATATTTTCTATAATGTGATTATTATATTACAAAATCTATATTTTTGATGAATTGATGGTCCTATTTTATATATTATTAATTTTATGATTATTATGTTCCTCTTTAAACATTCAATTTCGTGTGATAAATTGTTATTGGGAATTACATTAATCTTAAATATCCACACTTATTATATCATTGATGTGGTCATTACATAATCTGTATATCATTTCTATATTCATTTTATTAATCAATGTTATTTTATTGACTAAATAAATATTAATATTCCATATTATTTATGTAATATGAAATTTTTTATAAGGAATATTGTTTAAGAATTATATTAATCATTCAATATATGAGTACTATATTAGACATGTAGTGATGGGTGGGGTGCAGAATTAAATAGTCCCTCAATGCATCAATAGGCCTCATGAGACAACTAAGTTGGCCAAATATACTAAATGGTTTTTCGGTGTATAGTTACCCACGCGTTTTACTATTTTTGAAGTATTCCATAATGGAATGATATTATTATTTCTAAAATTAAGACATCTAATATTAATAATTTATTTTATTAATAATTTTTTATCATTATCCAGGAGATTACTGAATTGATATTTTCCATCGATGAATTTAATGATGAATTTATAAATTAAATAACATGTGTTTTCAATTATTTAACTTTCCATTATGATTATGGTATATTTAAACATGACAGATTTCATTATACATTACCTAAATGAGTATTTCAGATCATAATTGTTTTCCCTTTCCCCAAGATATGAAGAATGATATTCTGAATAATATTAAACACATAAATGTTTCTCCAATTCTATGTATTTTATATTTATAATGTAATATATGAATCATGTGTGTATCTAGTTATTCAAGACCACTAAATTGATCCTTACATTGGGATGATATCCCTTGTATATTAGGCCGATATAATAATATAAATACGAGATCAAGGAAAATTCAGTTGTGGATTCTATAACTAGTATTATAGGGAGTTTAGTAGAAATATCATGATCTAGATTTTAAATTAACATATCATACATTAGAATTTTGATAACCAGTTATAGTATTTGAGAACATTTACTATTAGATGGATTTTTATTTTATAGATTAATATTCACTACGATTAAAAGATAAATCATTATATGAGATTACATAGTGATGAATCCTTACAGAAGAAAGGAAATCAACACTGTAGTGAATGTTGGGACTAACCTTCTATGAAATGCAATATGGATACTGTTGGAACTAAGAAGATCATGTCTACAATAGAAATGATTACTTAGGTTAGGATAAATAACCTTGCCCATATGGAAGAATATGTTTTTACATAATGTGATTCACCTATGTTGGATAACATCATATGAAAGATGTATCCATATTTTAATGGAACTACTAATCCCTTGATAGTATAAAATTGATTAAGTCTCTGAAAAAGACATTCTTGGATTTTATAATGTACATTAAATTTTACAAATATATATATAATAATATCAGTTTGATGATGAATCTGAAATCCCAATGCAAGTAACATATATCATGTGGGTTTTACTATATATTTATGTGGTGTATTTGTTAATACCTCGATTTTTAATTTAATTTTTTAATTTTATGGAAATATTACAAGTCTGTGAAAATTGACAGCGCATGATTCCGAAAACCGGTGTGCCCGGAATGAATTTTTGAACTTTGTTTGAGTATGTTCAGTAAATGTATGAGCGGCGTTTTGTTACTTTTGAATCGGTCCTCAGTATTAAAATCTTAGGCCACCATTGAACTCACAATGCTGATATTCTCTTAAAGAGACCATCGCATCCACCGTACTAGATCAAGGGTGAAAAATTAATTTTAGGAACTTCTATGGGAGAAAATAATATAAACATTGATTATTTATTTATTTTTTTAAAATTAAAACCTCCCATTTTGAATCTTTAAGGTCGGGACCACACGAGGATGGTTGGGCATTTAATGTAGGGAATTAAATGCCCAATTATACAAAATGTGTAACCACATTCCTCTTTAATTGATATGATTCATTAATTATGAATAACTTATTCTTATGAGTTATTATTTTATTAACTCTTGGATTTCCCCATTGATGTGCCAACATTAAATCGTAACATATTAATTTGGAACCACTCCTCTTATGAGAGAATCATCGACAAAAGAGCAGATCCTTGGAGAGAAATTTTGGAGGATCATCTTTTAATGAAGAAGCACCCTCAACGAGCAACGAGGATGACACACGAGCTCAGAACATAGACATGTTGTGGTAGCGACAAACGTCGACGTCCCCTTCACCGATTTCACCTCCTTCCTCGCGCTGTCTCTAATAAGAAAACAATGTTGGGGAATTCTGTTATTTTGAATTATGAATGAATTTATTTAATAATTCTCTATACTCTGGATTCAGAATTACGTTGTCCAAACTACCATGGACATCGTCTCGTACATATACCTTAACTTATATCTTGAGTTCTTCGCATGTTCTTTTTGAGTTCATCAATTCCAAATAGTTAATGACACGAGAAACACCAATATTTTCTGAGCACGACATATGGATGCGGATCCCATGCCACGAGGATCATGAATATGTAAAAATAATAATTTTTGGGCTTGGAACAATGTTGGGATGGCTCATAGAAGAATGTGGCGGCCAGTACCTAGCCGACCGTGATGAAGGTGGGGCGGCATGCGTTCACACCACCGGTTGAGCAGGATGTTGCAGCTTGTCGGTTGAGATAGAAGAAAAGGTGGCATCTGGCATGCTAGTCAACCACAATGTGGATTAGTGACATGATTCCATGCTTTTGGAGTAGGAGGTCGTGTCTGCTTGGCTGCGGCAGAGGCTGGAGTGTGGCCGACACCCGATCGGCCGGAGAGGAGCATCAGCATGTGACTGCGCCACTGGGAGGAGCACCATCTGGAGAAATGAATAACTATAGTGGTTCTTAGGGACCCTATCGGGTCATGTGGGTGTCATGGCATCGCCCAAAGGCGCTGCACTTTTCTGTTCCGAATAGAAGGGGGCCGCTTTTCCTTTAGTGCTAGCTCGGGAAGATCGTACCCAGCGGGCCGCCCCTAGTGTGCTGGGCTGGGCCATCCCTTTCATGGGATTGACTAGACCACAGCCCAATGGGCCAGGCTCACCACGGCCAAGGACATCTAAAATGGTTCGGCCCGAACCGGGTTGGGTCAGCCCAGGTTGGGTCAGACCAGACCGAGTTTCTCCTTTGTGGCCATATCTTGAGAACTGGGTGTCCATTTGAAAAATCGTCTATGGTACCCAAATCCTTGGATTGAGATGGTCCTTTTGGTATACTCCAATTGAGTTTTAGATAAATTTGGAGTACATCCAAGATGGATCGAACCTCGAAACCAACCAGGCCCTTAGAGCAGAAACACTAATGACTTAAAGACCGTGCGTTCGATTGACGTGTCGTCTATTGTGTTAGGTACCTTCTGACATTACACATCTTTGAGATACATATTCGGGGAAATTCGTGGTGGTTGAGGTACTAATTTTGTCTCGAGGAATATATTTTATGGAACTTCAGCACACCCGGAGAGAAAAATCCAGTGGCAGGAACTAAGGCGATGGTTGGAGACGGTTAATACGGAGGTTAGTTACCTATCGACCCATGGCATGTCGGATCCTATGTGGGTAATTGCGGAGGTTTTTACCTATCAATATTGTGTGGGTCAGATCTTAGTGATCCTTTGGGGGTCAGTTCATATATATCCAGTGTGAGTCAGATCCTATGTGGGTCAGCGCTCAGCAATCACGTGTGGGTCAGAGCATACCGATCCTGTGTGGGTCAGATCCATTGTGGGTCAGCTCTTAGCGATCCTGTGTGGGTTTTTGCAAACCGATCTTGTGTTGGTCATTGCAGAGGTCAGTTACTTATCGACTATGTGTGGTTCCTATCCTGTGTGGGTTATTGTGTGGTTTTTACTTATTAATCATGTGTGGGTTAGAGTCCGTATATTCAGTAGCAGTGCCTCTTGATAGAATAAGATGATCTGGCTTCATGAATAATCATATGTACTTTTGTACATCACTAATACCTTTGTGATCTAATTATTATATATTCATGGTGTACCTATGTGGTATTATATCCTTATGGTGTACCTGTGTGGTACTATATCTTTGTGGTGTTACCTGTGTGGAAACCTTACCATCCTGATGTTACCTTTATGTTATTCCTCCCTCATATGTGAGATGAGTATATCTTGATATCATAGGTATATGTATGTGAATATATCTATTTAGGGTTGACTATTATTTCCATACTTTTCGGTTTATTCTTTGTGGATTTGAGAGACCATAAGGGGTCTCAGAGTCCATACTGAGTGTTGTTGTACTCACCCATTCATGGGCTACACCCACACCTTATTGTGTCTTAGGAAGAAGAATGATAGGGATGACTGAGGATGAGGGTACCAGGACTGAAGATTGCTCATAGGTGGACCTTAGAAGAGGTGTACCGCATAGATGACCGTTTGAGATCTATACCTACCCTTTAGGTAGGATCCTTGGTAGGTGTTCACAAGAGCTGTTTTTAGTTTTACTTGTACTTTCCACTTTTACATGTATATTCCAGTTTTACTTGTACATTTCAGTTGGGATTTTATTCTGGCCACTTTAATTTCTATACACACCATGTTTACTATATAGTTTACATTGTTCATGTATCTTTCTTGGTTTGTGATGGTTTATTTTTTTTAAAGGCAATGCCTTCCAGTTTTAGGGAATATAACTTTTGGTTCTTGTTTCTAGCCCTTGGAATTTGGATGGTGGGCTTGGGGTAGTCACGGCCTAGGCCCCAAGGGATGGGTGGTGACAAATTTGTATCAGAGGTGTTCAGTTATTCCAAACAACTAGTACGCTGATCTTTTCTATGAAGCAAAAGTGTTAAGTGTTATGTGTACGGTTTTCAATTAGAGGAATCCAGTGTTGGTGCGGTGGATGATGTATTCATACACCAGGACCATGAACTCTGTTTTCCGACTCATTGCATGAAAACAATGTTTGCATATGTGTTTTTGAAAAGTTTTATTTATGATATCTTTGATTCAGCTCACCAGGTATAATCTTAATTACCATGGTGCACCTGTTTCTTTTCAGGATTCCTCTTTATAGATATCCCTCCGGGATTCCAGTTAGAGTACATGATGACAGCCCACCAAGCCAAAAGGTTTAGATGCAAGGCCCCCTTATGGCAGTCATACCATTGGGTGGTATACCAGTAGCACCACTACATGTTGGGAAACCGATGCCACCAGCCCCAGCAGCAGAGGGTGCACGTCGCATCAGCACATTTCCTGAGTTCTTGTGCCAAAGTCCACTGAGGTTCTGGGGTGATACAGATCCATAGGCGGATGAGATAGCATGGTTATAGTTTTCTAACTAGTAGGGACACCAGCTGATCTCATAGTGATCCTTGCCTCCAGCCTTTTTCAGGCAGCAACGAACAGATGGTGGAGCTTGATGATCAATGTTCACGATGAGGTGACTCTCTTCTGGGTGGATTTTGAGAGCATTTCAAAGGTAGAGTTCGTTCCAATGACCCTACACTCAGTGTGTATACAAGATCTTCTCCACTTACAATAGGGTAGAATGATTGTGTCTCCGTAGTCAGTGAGGTTCACCGACCTCTAGTGCTACTCCACTAATATGGCATGGGACCCTTTCTTCAGGGCCTGAACCTTTGAGTGGGGGATCATACGGGAGATTAGAGCTTTGATGGTTTCTCTCAGCATCCTGATGCAGGTGGGGGTTTTAGATTGGACCCTCTAAGTGGAGGGATTCTTTACTGAGGAGTCACTAGTAGCGGGGCCCACCATTGAACGACATATAGCAGAGTCATCAGTAGCTGGAAATAGACAGATGATGCAGTGATCTAAGAGGGCCAGACATACAAGTGGATGACTACAGGATATAGGGTTGATGGGGATGGGCACTTGAGACAGAGCTGGACCGGTGAGGAACATGCATTGTTACACGTTTAGCAGGTAGGGTCACAAGGTTCACGAATACCCGACTTGTCGTACAAACGACCAACAGATGGTCGAATGACCGCCTGGGTAGAGGAGACGATTTGATAGAGGAGGTCCAGAGGTGGACGAGGTAGAGGGGTAGGCCATGCAACAGGTGGTGAGTGGAGATTTGAGGTTTACCACCACCACCTCTAGGTGGTCCACCTCGACCACTGTGAGCAGGTGGACAGAGATGAGCTCAACTCTAAGTAGTTGAGCCCTATGACCATGGCGCTCTGGATATGATAAGAGGTAGGATATCTATCTACTCCACCTTAGTTTTAGTACTTATAGACACATGTTCCAGTCATTATTTTATTTCCATGTCCCTCGTTCAGAGATCGGAGATACTGGTGGAGCTGTTGGCGCAATCCTTATGACAAGAGACTTCTACGGGAGTAAATTCGACGATGGGGTGACATTTTTGGAGGTTTCAGTAGATATTGAGGATCAATAGGAGATATTACTTCATGGATAGTCAATAACACTTGTGTGCGTTCATTGGTAGCATGGGAACCTCTAAGAGAGAACATGGGAGTGGGGGGCTCAGATTTGTGCTCAGTACCCCCACGTGATTCCCTTTTTTTGTGGATATTGAGGACGTAAATCCCTGAGGTGGAGAGAATGTAAAGACTCATATTCTTCTATATATTCTTTTTTAATTATATGTGAATATTACAAGTCTGAAAAAATTAACGGTACATGATTTCAAGACCTGATATGCCCGAAATGAATTTCTGAACATTTTTTTGGGTACGTTCAGTAAACTCAAGAGAAACATTTTGTAACCTTTTAACCAGTGCTCAAAAACAAAATTTGATAACATTGTTGAGCTCATAGAGCCAATATTCTCTTAGGGAGACTTTCACCTTGACCATAATAGTTTGAGGTAAGAAATTAGTTCTCTTACTTTTCGTGGAAGAAAATAAAATAAACATTTTTTTGAAATTGAAACCTTCCATTTTGAATATTGAAGGTGGGGACCACATGATGGTGGTCAGGCATTTAATGTTGGGAATTAAATTCCTGGTTACATGAAATGTGTAACCCCATTACTCTTTAATTAATATGATACATAAATTTTGAATCAACTTGTTGTTAAGAGTTATAATTTTATTAACTCTTGGATTTCTCCATTGAAGTGACAACATTAAATATTGACTTATTAATTTCAAACCACACCTCTCACAGAAGAATCTTGGGAAAATGATAAGATCCTTGGAGAGAAGATTTATATGATCATCTTCTAATAATGAACCACCCCCAATGAAGAACGAGGACGATGCACAAGTCCGGATCAGAGATGTGTTGCGTGAGTGAAAAATGTTGGCGTCCCATTCACCAATTTCATCTCCTTCCTTGTGAAGTCTCCAATGAGAAAACATTGTAGAGGATTTATATTATATTTAATTATGATTGAATACACTTGATAATTCTTCATACTCTGGACTCACAATAAAAATGGAAAAACTAAAATGGCCATCATCCCACACCTATACCTTGCCTATAATCTTGCATTCCTCACACGCTCTTCATGCGTTCATCAATGCCAATTATTTAATGACGCTGGAAACACCATGTATTTATTCGAGTGACATATGGACGTAGATCCTTTGACAAGAGGATTTTTAATATGCGAACAACATAATTTTCAGGCTTGGAACGAAGTCGTAATGGATCACGGAAGAAGGTGGCGGCCATCACCCGACTGGCTACAAGGAAGGTGAGGCTGTGCGCATTCATGCCACCGGTTGAGCAGGAGTTCATGACCTATCAGCCATGGTGGATCATGGGGTGGAAGTTGGCATGTCGGCTAGCCGTATGGTGGGGCGGCGTCATGCGTCCACGCCTCCTGAGAAGGAGGTCGCAGCCGCTTGGCCGCGGAGGAGGCCAGGGGGCGGTCGGCAATTGGCTATCCATAGAGGAGTAGTGATGCGTGACCATGCCATTCTGAGGAGGACTGGATAGTACACTGACCTACTATAGCGGTTTTAAGGGACCCTCTCAGGTCCTACGGGTGACATGGCAGTGCCCAAAGGCGATGCCCTTTGCTGTTCTGAATGAGAGGGGGGTCGATTCCCCTTCGGTGCCAGCTTTGGCTGACAGCACCCAGTGGGTCAAGCCCTCCATGGCCCAGACCATCTTGGTTGGACCTGTGTCAGGCCGGGTTAGACTGAACCCGGGCCCATCCGGACCCAGTTTCACCTTTGTTGCCAAATCATGAGAACAATGTGTCTGTTTGACGAACTGTCTATAAAACCAGAATTCTCAGATTAAGACAGTCCCTTTGGTATACTCTACATGAGTTTTGGATAATGTGTGAGTAAGGCCCGGTTGGATAGAAACCTAAAACCAACTAGGATCTCAGAGAAGAAACTCTAATAACTTACAGACCGGGCGTGCGATTGACGCTATGTCTATTGCATTAGGTCCCTTATCACATGGAATATCATTGGGATACATCTTAGTGGAACTTCATAGTGTTCTTGGTATGACTAATATCTTTATGTACAGATTCTACGGAACTTGAGGGCACCGGGTGCGAGGAATCTAGTGGCTGGCAGTGAGGCAGAGGTAAGAGACGGATAATATAGAGGTTCGTTACCTATCAACTCTGGGCGGGTCGGATCTGATGTGGGTCATTAAATGGGTTTGTACCTATTGATCATGTGTGGGTCGATGCTCAAAGATCCTATGTGGGTCAACAGATACCGATCCTATGTGGGTCAGATCCTGTGTGGGTCAGCTCTCAACGAACCTGTGTGGATCAGCACATACCGATCCTGTGTGGGTCACCACTCAGTGATCCTATGTGGGTCAACGCATACCGATCCAATGTGGGACATTGTGGAGATTAGTAACCTATCAACTATGGGAAGGTCATATCCTGTGTGGCTCATTGCAGTGGTTAGTACATATCAATCCATTTTGGGTCAGACTCCGTATAATCAGCAGTAGTTCCCCTTAACAGAATAAGGTAATCTAGCTTCGTGACCAATCATCTGTACTTCTATAATTAAATAATACCTATGTGAGCTATGTCTTATATCTTCATGGTGTACCTGTGTGGTATATATCTTCTTGGTATACCTTTGTGGTACTATATCTTCTAGGTGTTACCTGTGTGGTACCCTTACCTTCGTGATGTTACCATTGTGTTATTCTTCCCTCCTATGTGAGATGAGTATATCATGATAACTTAGATATATGTATGGGTGTATACCTAAGTAGGGTTGACTATTTTTTCCATGATTTCTGTTTTATCCTCTGTGGATTTGAGAGACCTTCAGGGGTCTCGGGATCCCTACTGAGTATTGGGATACTCACCCCAGCACGGACTACGCCCGCACCTTATTGTGTCTTATGCTGATGACATACATCGCTGATTGATGATGAGGGTACCATGACTGGAGACTGATCCGATGTGGTCATTATATGAGGCGTACCGCAGAGACAACTCTTTGAGAGTTGTACTTACCCTTCAGGTAGTATCCTTGGTGGGTGTTCACAAGAGTTGTTTTCAGTTTTACGTGTAATTCAAGTTTTATTTCTACTTTATAGTTGGTCTTGTATTCTAGACCCTTTACTTTCTGTACACAACCTGTTTACTATATAGTTTTCTTTCTGCTTGTATCTTTTTTGGTTTGTGTGATTTTAAATTTTTTAAAGTAAATGCATTTCCATTTTATAGAATACGCATTTCAGTGCTTGTCGCTAGCCCCAGTCCTATGGAAGGTGGCCTGGGTTAGACAAGGCATAAGCCCTGAGGGACAGGTCGTGATAGTATTTATCTAAAATGGTTAGGGGTAAACTCAAAACTGAAGATATTCCTACTGTATGATTTTTTTCTGATGTATTTATAGAAGAGTTTTCTAGTTTTCCCATGAATCATGTAGTTCAGTTTTCAATAGGACTCACACCTAGTGCTAAAAACATTTCAAAAACATCATATTGAATGGATCTAATTGAGTTGCTGAAATTGGAGAAGAAACTGCATGAGAATTAAGCTAAGGGATTCATTTTTCCTAGAGCTTCACCATGGGTTGTACCAATTCTTTTAGTTAAGAAAAAGATGATTAAATTAATTTTTCTATTAATTTTCAGGAACATAAAATTATCAACACTAAGAAAAGTATCCTCTATGACATATTTATATTGTTTTTTATCAAATATTATTTCCTCAATATTTTTATAATATTGATATTTGATCTAGATATTATCATCCAAGGGTCAATAAGGTGAATATACTCCATACACCCTTCCCCATTGGCATAGTAATTATAAATTTACAGTAATCCTATTCAGGGTAACAAATTATAATTATATCTTTATGTAATTAATGAAATGAGTATTTAAAGATTATATTGATAATTTTGGTATAGTATTTATCGAATATATTATAATATATTAACATATCAAGGTAGAATATGAAGAACCTTTCAGAATTGTAATGATAACTCTATGGAAGGAGAAGTTATATTACTAATATACCAAGTTTGAATTTTGGATAAAAATGTATAAATATTCAGTCGTATAATTTAAAATGATGGTATATCAGTGAATCCTTCAAAGATAGAAATTATTTTGTAATAGCCTTGAATAACTGTAGAAACTAATATACATAGTTTCCTTCAATTGGATAGATACTATCAATTATGTTTGAGATATATCTCATGAATATCTAATTCAATAACCAAGTTTACCTTGAAGGGGGTTATGTTTTTATGGATAGATTAATGTGAGGATAATTTCAATAAACTAAATAAAAGGTTTGTTACCACATATAAGCTTACACAATGAAATAGTGGATTATTGTTTGTTATATATAGTGAAGAATCAAAGAAGAGAATTGTGTCAATCCTCATGTAGAATGATATGATGATATCTTATTCCTATCATCAATTGAAAATTCATTAGATGAATTACTGAACTCAATATTTAAGCTGAAAGTCAATATTTTTTTAAAAAAATAAATGGAGGAATAATAAGTTTGTTGATGGGTGTGATAAAAATACAAACCATAAACTCTTAAAGTTTATATTGACACATAAATAGTTTAATAAGAACCAAATAAGTTGGTTGGATATGATTGGAAATTATGATTTCTCAATACATTACCACTCGAGGAAGGAGAACTAGGTGGATGATTCTCTGAGTCAAAAATACCATGCTAGTTTCTTCATGAAGATAATTGAAATAGATCAACTATTTATGTAATTTTATATGTTTTATATTAATATCTCCATTAAAGATAACAAAAATTATCCTTCTCAGGTGAATGTATGACCACCCATCCATGAGAGTATTAAGAAGGTACAAAATTAAGACATGTAATAACTAAATAAGGTAAAGAATTTTTTATGAATTCAACCAGAATCAAGCTAGATGATATGGTTCCTGAACCAAGTATGTGTCCCATAATAACTAAATTTGGATAAGGAGATGCTAGATGAATCTCATAGTTTATCATACTCTATTGATCCTAGAATTACAAAGATATATAGAGATGTAAGTGAGAATATTAGTTGGGACTACATGAAAATGGATATTGAAAAGTATGTATCCTAATTATTTATGTGTTTGAAAGTTAAGGCTATGGAAAAAATTCTAAGGTGTTTTTACAACCATTACCAAAACCAAAACATAGAAATTTGAAATCATTAACAAGTATTTCATCATCAGACTCCCCATAATATCTAAATGGGACAATGTTTTTTGCAATTGGGTTAACTGACATATAAAACTAGTTCATTTTATTGCTATTAGAGAATTTTTATGTCTCGAAAAACATACTCTATTATACATTAATGATGTTCTGATATTTAATGAAGTAACACTCTAAATCATATTTGATTAGGATCCAAGGGTTTCCTTGATGTTCGGGAGAGTCGTTTAGTGGGATCTTCATATAGATTTGAGTTGTAATACTACCTATCATCCATAGATATATGGTTAGTCTTGTAGGACTATTTGATCACTAGAAGTCATATTGAAATATTTTCTAATGGATATCAAATGTGGGAGGGATCAACACCTTTTTAAATTAGAATATTATTTTAATAATAAATTCGACTCTATAATTTAGATGAGACCATATGAATATATCAATGGAAGGAAGTGAAGAACTACAACTTGTTGTAATGAAGTTGGAGAAAGAAATATATTGAGACCTAATCAAACCAAGGAAATGTTTTAGATAGTTATATTTGTTAAAAAATACACAATATCATCTCAAAGTTGAAAAAATTTTAATCTAGAAATCATTTGTGGGCAATATATTTTTAATTTAGTGATAAGATATAAATATTTAAATCACCTTGGAAGATATTTATGGGATTTAGATAGAAGGAAAATTTGATCCCTAGGTATACCTATCCTTTTTTAATTCTTGATCATATCAGGATCGTAGTTATCACTTGGTGCTTCCACTGAATCTCTCTATAGTTCGGAATGAGTTCCATGAGTCTCTCTTAACAAATTACCTAATATATTCTTCACATGTTCAGAGCTCATAGATTATACTAATGGATAAAGATATGTATTATAAGGAACAATTAGTAGATATTTTAGATCATATAAATGAAGTGATATGAGACAAGCCCACTTAGTTGGTCCATGTTTTGTGGGAAAATCATAAAATTGGAGAAGATCCATGAAAAAATACAGATGTGATAAGGTAATGGTCTCATTATTTTTTTAAATTAGAGTGATATAATTTTTATGGTGATATTTTTTTAAAGGGGGTTGAATGTAAAACATTCATATTTTTTTTGATATATTCCTCCTTAATGAAATCTAATTTTGTAGATGGATTGATTTACATGAAACAATGATATTTACAAAAACATTAAAGCCAATTGAAATAATATTTTGAGTTATTTTTATAATTTTTGAATCTATACTATTAGTATTAGATTAATTATTTATATATTTTATTTTTTCTAAAAATATTCATTTTTAGTGAATATTAAAAAATATTACTTTTTTTGTAAAAAATGTATTTATTTTATATAAATAAATAATGTTAAAAGTATAAATATATTTTAAATATTTTATTAAAGTGATATTATATTCTTTTTCATTAAATTAGGATCAAAATTTTATATGAGGTTGATATAAGTAATTTTTTATTCTTTAAATTAACATTTTAAGAAAAAAAAATTACAAAATTATGTTGGTTTATTTTTAAATAAATTAATGAATATTATAGAAATTTAATATTATAAAATGGGTTGCATATTTATAATATGTAGTTTAAAATTTATTAATTATAACAGGTTAATTTTATGTATTTTAAATTGTATTCATGGTAAACATTGTTACCATAGTATAGGGTAAATAAAATATTTAAGGTTAAAAATAATTTAATAAAGAATTAGAAATTTATCCAACACATACCTATATTTATATTTTATGGGACTTATTCAACTATATCCTTCCTAAATTTCAATATATGGAATTTTTATGCCATTTTCCATTGACAATGAAATTTATATTATTTTATGTATAGAATATTTTGATGTGTTAATCTCATGAATCTATTATCTCTTAATTTTATTTACATTTGGATAAAAAGTAGATAGGTTAGGATAAAAATATTTATTTAAATAAGAATTATTTTTTCATCATTAAAATTTATTTTTAAATTTTATTAATGAAATAATTTTGTTAAAACCTTACATAACATCGACATAGTGCTTTCATAAGTATTAGAAAAATCATGTAAATGATTTAGAAAACTCTAATGTAATATAATTTGGGTGATTTATAGTTTCAAAAAAATTAAAGACCAATATAACATATTATTTAGGTGTTAAATTTTTATATTATAATTTCATATTTTTCATTATTTTATTAATGTCAAATTAAATAAATAGTGTCAAAATAGACATTAATGATATTTTATGAAAATAATACCTTTTTATATTATTTAAATTTAATAAAAAACATAAAATGAAATAATTGGGATAATATATGGTCCAAAGTTTCATCTATTTTTCATTTATGGTTCAATTTTCCAATTATATGTAAAAATATTACCCTTTAATGTTGAACTAGTTTTTACCGTGATTAAATTTAAAAATTGTTATTAAATGTGTTAATAAAATAAAATAAGGTTTCAAATAATATGTAAAAGTATAAAAATCTGATTAGATGGTTATATTATTTCTATTTACTAATTATCTTGAAATCCATGTCATTTAGGATGCTCTTTTCCAAGAATGTGACTTTATTATATTTTAATATTTTGAAAAATTACAAGAGTGCACCTCCCTAACATATAAAATGAAACCCCTTCTCTATTTTATTTACACCTCATAAGGAAATATTTCTAAAAAACTTCCCAATTATCTTCTTAAATTTCTTGATAAATTAATTATAGGTTCTTTTATTCTTAAAATCGCATTCTAAGGGTCCTTAAGAAGGGATATAAAGGATGTATACTGAATATGAAGTAATCATCTTTACCGACTATTTCAAGTTGTTTTATTTTCATACATAATCTACATATTTAGTACCAATACTAAAATAATAACTAATTTATCATAAATAAATTAATATGTTACTATTATTTTTGGAAAATAATTTTAAATCTCTTTTTCATTCTACAAAAAGTGAAAACATTGCTTATGCATACACATAACATACCATTTCTACGTAGTGGGTTAATTCATTATTCATCACAAATTTACTTATATGGCAATAAATATGAAAATAATTAATATATATGATATTTATTAAGTAAAAATACTTATTAAATTATAACATCATATCTACCTCCTTACATTATAATCCATTTGAAAATCATAATATCTCTCATGCGTACGTGTGGACCACCACCTCTATGAAGTGATGTGATTCTTTTTTCATTTCCTCTTTACAAATATGGTATTTAAGATATATTTACATAATATATATTGTGTTTATGATATAATAATTATTATTTAATGGTTAATTATTATGTACTTTTCTTTTGTTACATCGGTCGAAAAGTGAAAAATAATATTCATGCACACTTACGGCATATCATCTCATTTGTATCTCTTATTAAATTTTTGGTCATTAACATTCCTTTGAAACATTTACATTATTAGAATAATTTTTCATTGGAAATTACATTTCTCTTAAAAATGAGCATTCATTTTATCATGGATATGAATTTTTATTAAAAAATATACAATTTATATATGTGATGTTTTACTATGAAGTTTATTTGATGGAAAGGGGAAATATAAATATTCCATATTCATTTATCAATACAAATAATTTTTGAAAAAGAAAATTATTTATGATATAAATTCATCACTCAATATATCAAGAATAAATTATACATGTAGTGATGGGTGGGGCCTGAAATTATATATCCCCTTGATGCATTAACATTTTTCATGATAAAAATTAGTTTTCCAAATTTACTAAATTAATTTTTCATTTAAACCAACCCACCAATTAAACTATCTAGGCACAATGCTTTGATGGTAAGATATCATGAATCTTGAAATCATGAAATATAACATTAATAATTTCATTCATTGAAAATTAAGTTATCATTACCCTTGAGATTACTACAGTGATATTATCTATAGAAGCACTTCACGCTCAACTTATTGATTAAATGGAATTTTTTTTCAGCTATATACCATTCAATATTTAAAATTACATATTTACTCATGATAGCTTTCATTTAGTGTATCCTTACAAAATATCTCATCTCACCCATCATTTTTTCCTTTACCCAGTATATGAAGAAGGATATTATGAATAATATTAAGGATGTGAGAATTCTTCATATAATAATTATTTTATTTTTCCAATTAAATTTGAGAATCATGTATGTTCCAGGTTTTTCAAGACTACCAAATCGATAAATAATTTGTGATGAGTTCCCTTATAATTTATGCCAATGTAATCAAGTATACATCATCTATGTGTTATTAATTTGTTAATTCTATAACTATAACATGGTGTGAATCGAGATAGTTGGCAAAGAAGGATGTGAAAAACAAGAACATTTAATTATTTCTTATTAAATAAGGATTATATGGAGGAGATAAAAGATATTGGTTATTTGGGGGTCTAGAAGGGAACTTGAAAGAGCTAGATGAAGCAATCATGATTTTCCCAAAGAGTAAGGACTTTTTTCCTTTATTTTAATATTTTAATTATATAGTTTTTGTGATTTTATTATCAATATATATTATAATGTCTTAAAGATAATAAATTTACAATATAAATGTTTTATGAAAAAAAAAATAATTGATAAATTTTCCCTGATAAAATTTTTTTCCTATTGATTATATTTTTTAACCTTGAGAATCAAAAATATTTGTTTAATATTTCAGTAAGTGATTACATTAATATATTCTATAGACTTTTGTATTATTATTTTAATATTAATCCATCATCTCTCCCTTGTATTAACTTATTAAATATATGAGGTTATTGATGGTCTCACAAGTTGAATGACATACAATGGATCTAGGTGGGTGGGTGAATGTATTTTCTCAGACGACGAGTGATCGTGCCCTTCCACCCTAGATGAGTTTATGGATTAATGTACTTGTGGGGGGACCCTATATATAATTATTTCTATTATGTTGTAAATAATGAAATATTTTTATATTTATTATATATATTTACCTATTGGTTGAAATGAAATTAGATTGAGTAACTTTCAATTAAAATTACAGAAAACACCAAAAGAAATCATACTTTGTTATTGCATTTTTACTCCAAATAGTATATTTTTCATTTAATTTTTTTTTCATTTTCATTTATAATTTTCATAATATAACATGATTTATTCTTTATATAGAAAATATTTAAAGATTAAAATAATTAAAATAATAGAACTACTTATTATTGAGTTATCATCATAAGAGTTGAAATGACAATTTTCATTTTCATATATTTCTTTATTAAAAATATAATTATTTAATAAGACCTCATGATATGTTTTTACATCACTAACCCTCTTTAATATCATCCCTATAAAACTATTTATGCTATTGTATTGGTCTAATAATTACAAATATTAAATCTTGTTTTTTAATTTATATCAAAATATTGAATCAATATGAAATTTTAAACAAACATCCCATGAGTATCTAATAATAATGATTAAAATTTAATTTTACATGAAAACATTAAAGAATGAAATTATATCATGGCACTACATCCCTAATATCAATGATGATAATAAATTCCATGTAATTATAACCCAATAAATCCAATAACAGATCCTTTTTCAATTAATTGTTTCCATTTCTAAGACATTAAGAAGACCAACCAATTCCATATATGTTGTTCTTTAGGTACTATAGATTATCAACTATATATAATGTAATAATAATTTAAAAGAGTATTTTCATGTTTTTTTCTTTATATTCAAGTTAATTATATTTCCACTACTATATAAATTTGATAAAAAATTAAATAATTATTTTGTGACTTACTATTAGTTTCAAACACATAATTTTATCACCTTTATAAAATTATGACAGTGTAGTTATATGTTCCATTCATTTAATTTTAAATTTCTAGTAACATACATGAACTCGTCTGCTCTTTTCCACTTTACTATGAACAAATTACGTATAAACATCAATATTGAAACCATTAACTAATTAAAAAAATTAATTAATCCAAAATATAATATCCTCAAAAAACATTTACAATTTTATTTCTACTATGAATATGATACAAAGACATATATATAACTTATATCCCATTTTTTAACAGTTCTTTAAGTAAAAAACATCGAATTTGATACTATTTTGAAATGACCAAACCCATCATCAATATGTTTGACCCAACATTGATATACGCATGACCTCAATATCACTTATAAATTTACAAAGGATAGAAAATAGTTCCAAGGGTCTCATTGTACAATGATGGGGAGTAATTTTAGTTTTATATCACACACCAATCATCAATAGATAAAACCATGTATGAATAAATATTAAATATATAATAAACCAATATATCTCAAATAATCATAGAAAAAATATAATAAAATATCATAATATTGTGCAAAAAAAATATTAAATAATGTTATTCCCACTTATACGAGCCATACATATAATTTCAGGAGACCACCCAATGGTTTGATCAACTATAACAAATATCTAAAAATTAAACTAAAACATATCAACCCATACCATTCATGATCCAAAATCAAAATCACATAACTCATTAATTAATTTGGGGTACCCTAACATTACCTACCTCAAGAAATATAAAATCCCCATGTACATATGAAATAATATAAAGTGTGAGTATAAAATATTAGTAGAATGGAGCCAACTATCTTTAAATATATTGAATAATTTATTTTTGATGAAATTTTCCATATATATGTGGAGATAATTACCCAGAACCACACACTATAAATATAAAAAAATTAATCCAATCCCTTTTGTACTTATTAGGCCACTGTAAACCTTGTATTTACTTTATTTGAGTAATTCTAGTCTGATATGAAGATTAGAAATCATAATGTTTCTTTTTTTCAATATCATGTCATGAGATGTTCAAAATAATTAAGATAAAATCCAAAACATATAATAGATAAACCCATGGAGTGACATATCTATATAATTATCATACTAAAAACAAAAATCATATTTTTATATTTAATATCATATTAATATGAAAAATTCAAATACATTATATGTATTTTCCATTAGAATCATACAATTTCATATTTTTATTTTATTTCAATGGAATCACAAAATACTATAGTTTTCTTATATCCTAATGATAATATAATAAAATATAGAAGATAACCAATATTACCAAATGGGTTGAAAAATCACATAGTGGACTAATGAAAGCCATTTCATTCAATATCATCGCAAGATTTCTTTAATGACATATATAACTAATGGCATGATATATCAACCAAGTAAAAATTAGGTGTAAAAAATCTTGTAATTATCCCACATTAATCAAAATTGTCAAAATATGTCATATATTTAGATATATTTATATATCCTTTTGATAAATAATATCCATTCCAAATAAGATACATTAGTAATTATGGTCATATAACTATTCAAATTAAATGAATATTCTTTTCATAACAAAAGAATCAACAAATTAGTACTCCAATAACAATATTCTATGTCATTGGACATTTTATTCCATAGTATCAATGTTTTATTGTGTAATTGCATCATTTACTATTTATTTACTCATTATGTCCTTGATAAATAATTGATTTTAAGTCTTATTATACAACAATACTAATCCCAAAATGTTTTATGTGCATAATTACTATTTTGATTTTATCCCCACTATTATCTTATAAATCATCTCTCTCTCCAATCTCATTAACTCTTCCACGATTATATTCTCTCAATTAGCGCCCCAATCACCCGGCCTCCTTCCACATGGCCAGAACCACCACCACCATCGCCTGCCCTCCACGCCACCCACCGCCCCCGGCTACCTGCGCAGGCGCGCCTCAAACCTGCCGCATCACCTGGCCACCCATCTGCTCGCTGCACCACCTCCCATTACCACGCACCCGACCCCATGCCACCGCACATCAGGAAATAGTTGGTGGTGGGTCTAGACTCATTCATAGTCCATACCCACCACGTTAGTAGTTTGAATAAACAACCAACATAATATTCTTCCAAGCTCGAGGGAAAGAATCACGTAAACTTATATAAACAAAAACCCCATACCTTGAAATTGACGTCACACAGCCACTACTGGAAATAAGCCCATTTTCGACGAGTCAGTTGGGACGGGATCCCGTCGCAAAATTCTATTTTCGATGGGGGTCCGTCGCAAATGACCCGTTGCGGTAAATGGCATCTCAACTAACACTATTTGTGACGGGTCCATCGCTAAAAATATTATTTGTGATGGTAATATGTCCTGTCGCAATTACTAATCGATATATATATTAAAAACATTAAATAACTCTTTTGCGACGGGCCATGAATACCGTCATGAAAGGGTTAAATTTTTTTCAAAAAATAAAGAAATAAGTAAATGGGACGGGAAAATATTCACGTCCCAATAGGAAATTGAAAAAAAAATAAAAAATTTAATTGCGACGGGATACCGTCCCGTCGCAATTACCTATTACGACAGCATGATTATCTCGTCGCAAATACGTATGAAAAAATAAAAAAAGAAATTATTATTAAAAAAATTTAATTAATATTATAATAGTAATAATAAAATTATAATTCAAAAAAAATATTATAAAAAAATCATTCAAATCTTAAAAAAAATATAAAAAAATATAAATATTAAAAAATTTAAATATATATAAAAAAATTAATAATATAAAATATGAATAATATTATTAATCATATTAATATTGTAATATAAATATTATAATATTATATAAAAATAATAATATACTGAATTCATATTATTATAAATAATAAAAAAATATAATTTTAATTAAAAATTTTGAAACTTTTTATGTATTAAAAATACGGAATATAATATTATTAAAATAATTAGAAAATAATAATTTGAAAATTATCAACATTTGAAAAAAGAAATATAAAAAAATAATAAAATACTAAGAGTAATATTATTATTAATAAAATAAACAAATATTAAGATAAATACCAATAATAAATAAAAATGTATTAAAAATAAATAGAAATTATATAATACAATATTGAACCCAGTATAAGAGAGACACAAACTCTAAATAGAAAAAATGTCATATTTTAAATTTAAAAACTTTATAACATCAAACAATTACTACTCTGAAGGAGGAGGGGGAGGGGGGATCTACTGGGGGAGGAAACTCCATCCCTAAGGCATGAGTGAGTCGGCACATGTACTCCATCTTCTCCTGCTGCTAGTGTTGCCACCGACTCATCTGCTCCTCGTACACCTGCTTCTGTCATCGGCGCTCCTCCTCATGCTGCTGCTGCTGCCGACGCATCTCCTCCTGCTCCTTTTGGAGAATCTCTATCAACTCAGTTTGAGATCGCAACTGATACTCATACTGTGTAGCGGAAGAAGATGCACGAGCTCCTCTCGAGATGGACACCGACATCACAGCACTGCCATAATAATCTCCAGGAGTTAGTCGAGAGCTGATACCAACTACCCAGCCCTTCTCGAAGGAATATTGGTTCGCCTGCATCCATGCCACCTCATCAAACTGATAGCCAATGGTCTGATCTGATGCCTTATCCGGACCCTCAGGCCGGGTCTGTGACGTTGCGGTCTCATATGACTCCTGTAGTTGCAATTTAAAATTAAAAATGTGAATATATTATATGAAGTTAATTTTTAAACTTGAAAACAAATAATACTGACCACGATGTGATGTTGGCGATCACCTCTGAGATCCCCAGTATGTGGATCACTCTACATCCTCCGATATACGTCGTACTTCGTAATATCGGGGTGCTTGAAAGCCTATAAAAATATAAAATAAATTATTAATATTAAATGTTCTATAAAATATTTATAAAAAATGTACGTACCAAATGATGACTATGAGTAATGAAAGTATTACTCCCATATCGATGAGTCACCTCCTATCTCCCCCGATTCTGCCTCCCCACTGATGATATCCTCCGAAAGCCACCACTCAACCAATGTGCACATAATTCATCCCATACGTGGAATGAAATATACTCTGGTCGGTGTTCTCTACATGACTCGTCAAAATTTGACACTCTTTCTTTCGTCAGGGAAGCTCTTTTTAAATTGTGCAAAATCTTATGAAAGCGATCACGCATGTCGACCTCCTATGCCTCGTGGATGGCATCACGCATGGTATCCTCAATCAGATACCATAAACCCTACAAATAATTCAAAATATCATGTTATAAATGAAATAAATTTGAAAATAAAAATTATTTATTTACGCACATACCAACTAATTACCGAACATGGCCTGCTGCACATCAACAGGAATATGCTCCCATGTCGTCCATGGTTGGGAAAAATAGTTGTGCAAAATAGCATTGCCCTGTCCGACTGCTATTTGCGGAAAGCTATAGAAACAATAATCAACCATTTATTATGTAAATAGAATAATGGAATCATAGTAAAATGAATAGGTTATCACACCTCCGGGTGCGTGGATCAAACCCAAGACGTGGACATCGCTTGGGGATGGGGTCAGGAATCATTAGTCGTTCAAGACCGCGCCCCCTCCGCGTACTCCCTGAAGGGACTTCAGGATGAGGGTGAGGTTCTAGAAAATCTTCCACATTGAAAGATAGGTCAGCATCCGCCAACTCAAAAAATGTGTCCTCGTCCATCTGAAACAGAAAACGAATGTTGTTAGCAAATAATTGATAATTATTATTATATATACATATATATTAGTTATGATTATATATAACTACCTTTGAATTGTATCAATTTTCAGCTTCATCATTATCTTTATATCTGTCAATGTCATCTTCATATTCCTCCTCAATATCATCGATATCCATTTGAGTTCCAGTTCCCTCATCTCTTACCATTTCAAATTCATTTGTGATTTCATTACCATCATCATCATCATCATCACTGACTCTTAATTGAGGGGTGTCATCATCGATACTCATGTCTCTTTATAACAAAGATTGATTTTGAGTACTCTCTTGAAAAACATCAATTCCTTGCACTTCAGTGAAAGCACATTCACTTTGACTAAACTGATTGTCTCGAATTTTCATTTTTATTATGCTCCACCAATCAGTCATGTTTCTTGATGTAGCACAGTACTTTGCATAATAAACTTGATGTGCCTGTTGAGCCAGTAAGAATGGTTCATTTACTGCAAAAACACTTTTACATTTAATATCGATGATTCCATGAGTCGGATGAACACATACGCCTCTCTCAGTATCCAACCACCGAAATTTGAACATCATTATGTAATAGTGTCCTAGATAACATAGTTCAATGATTTCATCAAGTATGCCATAAAATTCAACTTCATTTTCTCTATGATGAGATCCTCTCAAGAAAACTCTACTGTTCATTGTTTTTTATATTCCCCATATGCATGTGTATGAAATTGAAAACCATTCACCACATATGAATTATAAGATTTCACCATTTTGGATGGTGGGTTACTCAATATACAAAGTCATTTGTCAATTTTATCAGCATGTCGAGACACCTGAAAAATTGTGAAATAATTATCAATATAGAAAACTATAAATTAAAGGAGATGTTATAGTATGAAAAATTTATGATACCAGTATTTGAAACCACTGAGAAATTCTTTCTTCTCTGCGTTCTTCGAGAGCAGCTGCTGTAATTTGTGGAAGTTGTTCCTTGATATGATTATCATACAATCTATAAAAAACAAAGTTATTTATTGTAACATAAATATTAGAATAAGTAATAGAATCACTTACATTACAAATGATGTCATCTCTTCACAGTTGAGCATAACATACGTATGGGCTCTATGATGTTCATCATCTGAAATCCATTGTTCATGAACTCCACCAAAACCAGGCTCTGACTGGTTAAAAACAGATAATTGATTGTCGATTTCATGAATATTCCCCTCGTTCCGTCCCATGCGGTTGTGTTTTGAAGGATAATCAGATTCAAAATTGTGGGAGTAGAAAAAGTATATATCTTCCTGCAGATAAGCTTCAGCAATAGATCCTTCAACAGATGCTTTGTTACAAACTTTTTTTTTCAATTTCTGCATGAATCTTTCGAATGGGTACATCCATAAAAACTGTATCGGACCTCCACATTTTTATTCATTTGGAAAATTTAATATCAAATGTTCAATTGAGTCGAAGAAACACGACGGGAATATTTTTTCTAGTTTATATATAATTACAACATCTTCTTCATGTTTGCATAGAGCATCGTAATCTGTTGTCACCGCACACTTGTCCCGAAAAAAAAACATGATACGTCTGTTATAGAATCCCATATTACATAATTCAACAGACCTCTTAATCCAATGGGTTTAATTCTTTCCATTATAAGATGAAAATCATGACTTTTTAATCCGGTAATATGACCATTATTTACACATCTAACCAAATTGGAAGCACATCCATCTGAAAGTCTCAAATCTAAAATTCATTGACAAAATAATAAGCAGCTTTCTTTGGACAATGTATAAGCTGATTTTGGTTTCATTAACCTTTCTGTTCTGACATTCTCAAATAGCTCAAGTTCTGGATGCCTGCAAATTTGAGAAAGATCTAATCATGCATTTACATTATCTTTACTCTTTCCTGGTGTATCCAAAATTGTATGACCAAATTATCAAAACAATTCTTCTCAATATGCATGACATCCAACATGTGGTGGACCATAAAATCAGACTAATATGACAAATCCCAAAATATGCTACATTTTACCCAATTGTGTTCTTTCCCAAAACCATAAATTATATATTGGTTTTTGTGCGTCCAAATGTGATGGGAGGTAATGAATATACAACTAATTTTAACTCTATACCTGATAGCATTTTTTGAGGTCCATCCCTTTCAACTATGCCTTTTCTAAAATGAGATCTGTTTCTACAAAAAGGATGATCAGCTGGAAGAAATCTGTGGTGACAGTCAAAATAGCAAGGGTTTTTTCCATGGATGATCATAAATGCATTTTTCTCTCCCATACAGTAAGGACATGATTTCGGCCCATGTGTACTCCATCCAGATAACATGTCATAAGTCGGGAAGTCACTGATTGTCCACATTAATTCTAGTGTTAGTATGAAATTCTGTTTCGCAGCAACATCATAAGTACTGACACCAGTACTACACAGTATATTTAATTCATCAATCAATGGATTCAAATAAACATCAATATTCTTCTTCGGATGTCCTGGGATTAGTAAGGTCAAAAAGATATAGGTTTCCTTTATTAACATCCATAGAGGTAAATTGTATGGAGTTAAAAAGACAGGCCAACATGAATACTGACTACCATAAGATCCGAATAGACATAAACCAGTGGAAAGAACCGGTCACATATTTCGGTCTTCTAAAGCAAAGGATGGATGCACTATATCAAAATGTTTCCATGAATCACCATCGTTCTGATGATTCAAGCTTTTACCGGTTGAAATATTCATATTGTTCCATGACATCATTGTTGTTGTATTCATAGACATGAATAAACACTGAAGCCTCGATGTAAGAAGAAAGTATCTCAACTCTTTTACAGGAATCAAGCCATACCTTCCATGTTGAGCTTCATTATACCTCGATTTCCCACAAGTGGTACAACTATCCAATGACTCATTTTCCCTAGAATATAAAATGAAATCAATTGAACATGCATTAATCTTCTGACAACTAAGTCCTAAATTCCGATCCAGTCTCTTACACTCATAGTAATTTGCAGGAAAAACATTTCCTTCGGGTAATAGTGTTTTAACCAAAGAAAATATTTTAGGAAAACACTTGTTTGACATTCCATTATGTGATTTGATAGCCATAAATTTTTCAACTGCTTCTAATTTTCTCATCTTGAAACCATGATATAACGCATCCCCAGCAGAACTCAACACCTCTTAAAATTCATAGTGTGCCAACTCAGGAGTTGAATCAATATCATCTTGAGTTTCTATATGTTGAATAGATGGACCTGCAACATTATGTACTAAATTTTGAAACCGGGATGGATCCGGAATCAAGTTAGTATCACCTTTTGTTGAATTGCATTCACCATGATGATACAAAAAAACATAATCTGGTTGAAAACCAAAACGCAAGAGATGTCCCCCAACTTTTTCAAACATGTCAAATGTTCTTAGTGCACATTTTTTACAAGGACATTTTATTGTTCCTTCTGAAACAAATTCTGGATTTGATGCCGCAAATGCTAAAAAAGACTCTACAGCCACTATATATACTGGATTTAAACCAGAACCATTTGGATTTCTATGTTGATTTAGCCATATGTGGTCATCTAATAGTGACTGTTGATGACCCTGTTGTTCCATATTTTTTTATAAAATATAAAATCATTACTGGTTTTGAATAATTTGTTAGATAAAACACTCAACCAAGGATAATTATAGAGTTTACATCAGACACGACTAACGCAAACTTTTTATTGAGATAGAGCTAAAAATTGACCCTTTAAGAATTGAACATGTTAAGAATAAAGCAAAACATGTTACAAATATTGATAATTTTAATATTTTATAAATTTTATATTATTTTAATAATACTAATACTATTTTTTCATAAATATTATTTATATAATAATAAAATTATTACATTATTAGTATTTTTTATTATTAATTTTAAATAATATAATTTTCTATATTATTTTACAATTCTTCTTTTATCTGGGTGTTTAACATTCTGTCTCCACATGTAAAATTTGCATTCACTTTCGCCTCTCTATTGGTGAGTAGGTTGATAATTTTGAAAAACAATGCGAATATTACATGTGGAGACAAAAGTTTTCTTAAAACAAATAGAGAGATGAAAAGATAATTGAGAAAGATCATGATCATACTAGTTTTTTCCAATTAGCTAATTATAACTAATTATTCCTAATTATTGGTAATTATTCTTAATTATTGGTAATTATTACTAATTATTGGTAATTATTCTTAATTATTGGTAATTATTCTTAATTATTGGTAATTATTCATAATTATTGGTAATTATTCATAATTATTGGTAATTATTCCTAATTATTTGTAATTATTCCTAATTATTGGTAATTATTTCTTAATTATTTTTAATTATTCCTAATTATTGGTAAATATTAACAATTATTGGAAATTATTGGAAAATATTGGCAACTATTGGAAATTATTTGTAAATATTAGTAAATATTGGTAATTATTAATAATAATTAGTAATTATTGTTAATTATTACTAATTATTGTTAATTATTACTAATTATTATTAATTATTACAAATTATTGGTAATTATTGTTATTTATTGGTAATTAGTGGTAACTATTGGTAATTAGTGGTAATTATTACTAATTATTGGTAATTATTACTAATTATTCGTAATTATTACTAATTATTGGTAATTATTACTAATTATTGGAAATTATTCCTAATTATTGGTAATTACTCCTTATCATTGGTAATTATTCCTAATTATTAGTAATTATTCCTAATTATCAGTAATTATTCCTAATTATTCCTAATTATTCCTAATTATTGGTAATTATTCCTAATTATTGGTAAATATTGACAATTATTTGTAATTATTGGTAAATATATGTAATTATTGGTAATTAATAGTAATAATTACTAGTTATTGGTTATTATTGTTAATTATTACTAGTTATTGGTGATTATTGTTAATTATTACTAATTATTTGAAATTATTGGTAATTATTACTAATTATTGGTAATTATTGGTAATTATTGTTAATTATTCCTAATTATTGGTAATTATTGGTAATTATTGGTAATTATTACTAATCATTGGTAATTATTGGTAATTATTATTAATAATTACTAAGCATTTCTAAATATTGGTAATTATTCCTAATTATTGGTAATTATTGGAAATTATTTTTAATTAAATTCTAATTATTCCTAATTATTGGTAATTATTGGTAATTATTTTTAATTATTCCTTATTAATCCTAAATATTGATAATTATTCCTAATTATTGGTAATTATTCCTAATTATTGGTAATTATTCCTAATTATTGGTAATTATTCCTAATTATTGGTAATTATTCATAATTATTGGTACTTATTCCTAATTATTGGTAGTTATTCGTAATTATTGGTAATTGTTCCTAATTATTGGTAGTTATTCCTAATTATTGGTAATTATTCCTAATTATTGGTAATTATTCCTAATTATTGGTAATTATTCCTAATTATTGTTAATTATTCCTAATTATTGGTAATTATTCCTAATTATTTGTAATTATTCCTAATTCTTGGTAAATATTCCTAATTATTGGTAAATATTGACAATTATTGGTAATTATTGATAATTATTGGCAATTATTGGTAAATATTTTTAAATATTGGTAATTATTGGAAAATATTGACAAATATTGGCAATTATTGGAAATTATTGGTAAATATTGGTAATTATTGATAATTATTACTAATTATTTCTAATTATTGGTAATTATTGTTATTTATTACTAATTATTGGTAATTATTGGTAATTATTGTTAATTATTACTAATTATTAAAAATTAATAGTACTTATTACTAATTATTGTTAATTTTTTCTATTTATTACTATTTTTTGAATTATTCCAATTATTATTAATTATATTCATTAATTACTAATTACATTCATTATCTACAAATTACATTCACTAACTACTAATTACATTCATTAATTACTAAATACTATCTTTAATTGAAATTAATGTTATTAATTACTAATTACACTCGCTTAATTATTAAATATTGTTAATTACTAATAATGAAATCTAACAAATCAAATTTAATACATTAATAAAACATAATTATATCTAATAAGAAATAATAAAAACTAATGTAAAAATATAAAACAAAAACATTAAATAAATATTAAATTAAAATTCAGAAAAGAAACCTTAAACTGGTTTTCAAGCATTCGATTTGTTATACTTGTAGGATGATTGCCGCAACCTCCTTGAAATCGACTTGCAAAACAAAACTCACTCAACACATATAAACTAGTAAAAAGTAGTTCAGATTCAGAAAAATTGTCAAGGCTGGCTGTATTTATAGGTTAGATTATTTGTGACGGGGTTTATTGCGACGGTATTCCCGTCGCAATTGGTATTATTTGCGATGGGCCCGACACAAATAATCCCGGCCGCATTTATTATGGGGGGAAATAAAAGGGATTATTTACGACGGGGACCGTCGCAAATAATCCCTGCCGCCAGGTTATTAGCGACATGAACCCCTTCCCGTTGCTAATAACCTGTTACCGCCGCCGGTTATTTGCGACGGGAAGGGTATCCCGTTGCAAATATCTTTCGGGCAATTTGGCGCGCATTCGCGCCAAACCATTTGCGACGGGTGAGAATATCACGTCGCAAATACCCTGACTGTGGGGGTTATTTGCGACAGGACATATTCTCGTCGCAAATAACCCATCGCTAATACCACTTTTTCCCGTAGTGTTCGTCGAGTCACGGAAGATGGACGTCACGGTAGTCGGGCATCGCAGAAGAACGGTGGATTCCCGTCAACATTGGAGGAAGAGTTGTTGATGTAGCCGACGCATTCCCGCGGTGGTGTCTCCTCTGTTAACGCATAGGAAGAAGAAGGTTGGAGAAAGAAATGCTTCCAGTTCTTCGAGTCATGGAGCATTCATCACGTTCTTCGTGTAAGAACTCTCCCTTTCAATATCTCCAACGTCCTCCCAACACCACAACTGCCAAAACAAAATAATAGCCTAAGCTTATTTTATTCTCCCATGATATAACATTACTATCAAATTAAAATTAATTGAAAAATATTGTTGAATTAATTATGGCATTTGAGTTCGCAACTTTAATGGAAGGGAGATGGAAAGGCTCCACATAAATAATGGGAGGTGTTGTTAAAATAAATAAAGGGAGTGTTAAAGGGGGTTTTAAGGGAGGTGAAGGGTTAGGCCTCGTGTGGCCCCCACCTCACAAATATCCTACCATGGGAGGTTATGTGGGGTGTGGGCCCCACCCTGAACTTCCTCTTAGAGGATATAACCACCCAAATAAATAAAATGGTGGACAACCATTTTATTTATTTATTTTTTTAAAATCCCTAAAAATTAACTTTGAACCCGCATAAAATGAAACTGCGGTAAAGGTCCCCTTAAGTGGATACCGGGAGAGCCGCATGTGCAAACGGCGGGGAAAACAGACCATTGGAGCACGTATGGTGGTCCGCGGAAGGCACTGTCGGCAGGAGCAGCCGCGACTGTAGCCGCGGCGGCGCTGGAATAAACGGATCCCACGGTCGCGCGGGATCCGGGGGAGACGCAGCGACCAGCGCCGCGTCCGCTGGAAAAGGGGGGGGGGACCGCGTCCACTGGCAAACGGGGGACCGCGTCCTCCCCCCCAGCTCGGCCCGCTGGCCGAGCCAGCGCGCCCCCCGGCCGGGTCGGGCCGACCCGTGGGTGGTTAGGTCGGGCCGGGCCGGGCCCAGACCCCCCCCCCCCTTTCAGACTATTTTCAGTCATTTGCTCATATCATTGGCTTCGGACCTCCGATCGATGCACCGTCATTTGCGTTGGGATCCTTGGGTCGAGGTGGTCGTTTCAATATATTACAATCAAGGTTTTGTAGAAATTTGGGTATGGAGGGGTTGGTTCGAACACGAAACCAACCGGGCCCTCGGAGCGGAAACACATATAACATAATCTCAGGACATCCGTTTGACGTACCGTCGACTATGTTGTTTCCTCTTGGTGAAACGGACCTTTTGTACTACTCTGCTCATGTTTTGGACGCAGTTGGAGTGTGGTTGGGTTGGTTTTGACTTAAAAACCAACAGGGCCCCTGGAACGAAAAAGCCAATAACTCTCTGACCGGGCGTCTGATTGACGCACCGTCTATCACGTTGAGTTGCTATCGTCGAGACAGAACTATGGGACACATCAACTCTAGACAGCATGTCAGTTTATGTATCAACCCCTTGGCTCATGTACTGGAGCCTCCCAAAATCGAGCATGCTGTGTGCGGGAACCCTAGAGCTGGTTGCGACTACAACGACAACGACGACTACACTGAAATCCTCTGTGGGTTCGGCAGTAAAGAAAACCTTACTCGAATCCTCTGTGGGTTCGACTATGAAGGATTTCGTACTAGAATCCTCCGTGGGTTCGATGATGAAGACGACTGCATTGAAATTCTCCATGGGTTCGGTAGTGACGACAACCGCACTGGAATCCTCTGTGGGTTCGACGGTGAAGACTTTCGTACTGGAATCGTCTGTGGATTCGACGACGACGACTGCATTGAAATTTCTTCTGGGTTTGGTAGTGACAAAAACCTTACTAGAATCCTCTGTGGGTTCAACGATGAAGACTTTTGTACTGGAATCCTCCGTGGGTTCGACGACGACGACTGGACTGAAATCCTATGTGGGTTCGGCAGAGATGATAACCTACTGGAATCCTCTGTGTGTTCGACGGTGAAGTCTTTCATACTGGAATCTTCCATGGGTTTGACGACAATGACTCCACTGAAATACTCTGTGGGTTCGGCAGTGACAACAACTGTACTGGAATCCTCTGTGGGTTCGACGGTGAAGACTTTCGTACTGGAATCTTCCATGGGATTGACAACAACGACAACCGTACTAAAATCCTCCGTGGGATCGGTGGTGACGACTACAGTACATGAATCCTATGTGGTTCCGACAGTATTGACCTCTGTTCTAGTGACCTACGTGAGTCCGACAGCTTGGCTGGTCTAGTATCCTACATGGGTCCAAGGTAGATGAATCAGCAACTACATCTGATCATCTCCTTTTTCATTACAAAGAAGTATACCTGTGTGAGCTGAGTCTTGACTTAAAATCCTTATCTTTGAAATTATTGACTTTCTTCTTATGTGGATTCTGTTGTGCTTTCTTATATGGATTGGGTTGTTCTATCTTCTGTGGGAATGATCGAACTTGGGCTCAGATGTTGGAGTCGAACTGGAATTGATGACTTAGGTATGTGTATGGGCGTATACCTATGTAGTGTTGGATGTTACTTCATGATTGTATCTTTATTTTGAGGGTTATACTTTGTGGATTCTGGGAGACCTTCAGGGGTCTCAGGGTCCCTACTGAGTAGTGTATACTCACACATGCAAGGGCTATGCCCGCACTACATTGTGTTGGATTCAGATGATGGACAGTGATGATCGTGGTTGAGGATTTTGGAGTAGTCGGTACCTGGAGGTGGACCACTGGGCGGGACGTACATGGAGAGGACAGCTGGACCCGAGGAGATGAGGAGGATATCTGTAACTACCATTCATGTCAGACTTTTAGTGGATGGTTTGATGTTTCTTCTTTACTTTCAGTTGCATTACATTCTTTCCAGTTGTACTTTACATTCAGTTTGAGTTTGTATTATAGCCCATTGACATTCTGCACTTACAATTGTACTCAGTTTACATAGTGTTTACTTATTCTAGCATACTCTGTTGTGTTTTTAAACTTTATAAAGGCAATGCCTTCACCTTTTTGTCAGGTCGGTCCGGTCCAAAAACCCCCTAATACCAGACAGGTTTATTTAAATGCCCGTAACATGGGTTACAGACCTCCAATAGATGCACCGTCAATTTCAATGCAATCCTTGGATCGAGTCGATTGTTTTGGTATATTACACTCAAGGTTTAGGAAAAATTTGGGTATGGTTGGGTTGTTCGAGCACAAAACCAACCGTGCCCTCAGAGCGGAATCGCTTATAACTTGATCTCTGGACGTCCGATTGATGTGCCATTGACTTTGTTGGATTCCACATAGCAAGATGGAACATTTGGATTACTCTGATCGAGGTTTTGACGCAATTGGAGTATGGTCGAGTTTGTTTTGACTTAAAATCCGACCGGGCCCCTGGAACGAAAAATCCAATAGCTCTCAGAACGGGCGTCCAATTGACACATCGTCTATCATTTTGAGTTCCTTTTTCCGAGACAGAACTTTGGGATACATCAACTCTGGACTACGTGTCAGTTGATGTATCGAACTCTTGGCTCGTGGATCGGACCCTCCCGGAATTGAGTATGCTGTGTACGGGAACCCTAGAGGTGGCTGCGACTGCGACGACGATGACGACTACACTGAAATCCTCCGTGGGTTCAGCAGCGATGACGACTGCACTAAAATCGTCCATGGGTTCGGCAGCGATGACGACCATACTGAAATCCTCTGTGGGTTCGATGGTGATGACTGTTGTTCTTGTATCCTACGTGGTTCCGGCCGTAATACTATTCTTGTATCCTACGTGGGTCCTCCAGTATTTGACTCTGTACTTGTATCCTACATGGGTCCGGCAGAGTAACTGTTCTTGTATCCTACGTGGGTCTGACAGCTTAGCTGGTCTAGAATCCTACATGGGTCCTAGCTTAGATGAATTAGTGGCTACATCTGATCATCTCTATCATTTTACAAAGAAGTATACCTGTGTGAGCTGAGTCTTTACTTTCAATCATTATCTTCGATAAGATTGACTTCTTTTCCTATGTGGATTGGGTTGTGCTTTTCTGTGTGGATTGTGTTGTACTATCCTTTGTGTGCGTGATCAAACTTGGGCTCGGATGTTGGATCTGAACTGGAATTGATGACTCAGGTATATTTATGGGAATATACCTAAGTAGTGTTATATGTTACTTTGTGATTGTATCATTCCTTTTTGGATTATCCTTTGTGGATTTTGGGAGACCTTTGGGGGTCTCGGGGTCCCTACTGAGTAGCGTATACTCACCCCTGCACGGGCTATGCCCGTACTACACTGTGTTGGATGAAGACGGCGGACAGCGCTGATCGCGGTTGAGGCTTGTAGAGCAAGTCGGTACCTAGAGGTGGACCACTGGGCGGGACGTACACAGAGCGGACTGCTGGACCCGAGGAGCTGAGGAGGCGATCTGTACCCACCCTTCAGGTGGTACTTCCAGTTGACGGCTCGACATTGGTGCTTTAATTTTCAGTTGCAGTAATTTCTTTCAGTCGTACATTACTTCAGTTGGGTTTTTATTCTGGCCCATTTACATTCTATCACATATAGTTGTACCCACTTTACTTAGTGTTTACTTCAGCCTGCATACTCTAGTGTTTGATACATTATAAAGGAAATGCCTTCCCTTTTTATCAGGATTTACACCTTCGGTACTAGTCACCAGCCCCTGGCCTATGGGAGGCAGGCTTGGGGTAGTCACGGCACGGGCCCCGAGAACGGGTCGTGACATTGGACTGTCTTCCTAATTTATCTGGCTGAATCTTTGGTATAAAGAACAACTCTTCTCAGTTCAGATGAGTCCACAGATCTTCTAGTTGAGGCATAACCAAGCTTCTCTTTCATCATAACTTGAATTTGATTCAAATCCATAAAATTTTTAGATGCATGAGAACCAACAGAGAAAGATATAGTCTCTTTGAATATTTTATTCAAACCACTGATAATATTTTGAACATCAGATTCCTAGCTTTTAATATGATCTTTCATAGAAGTTTTGAAACCATCTGAATTACAACACTCTTCACCAAAGCTATGTCCTAATCTTCTTGGTATTTTGAGCTCATGTAAGAGTCTAAAGAAACAAAAGATTCCTTTAGAGCTTCAAGATCTGCTTCAAGTCTAGAAACTTGAGCCTGACATTATTTAACTTCTTCAACTATTTCACCCATAAAAGTTGATAAATTACTTCCAATGATCTTTCCAGCATATCCATTTCTTCAGAAAACCTATGCTTCATCTCATCAACTGATTCACGAAAAGATTCTTTCAGCTCATCCCTTAAGATATCCATATCAGCCTTGGTAACCAAATCAGTAGGTGAAACTGCTACAGATGCTCTTTCAGAGGCTAAACTAACCAAAGAGTCAGTCATAACTGATTGAATTGAATATACCATAGAAACATCCATTTTCATTACCTCTTCCACAAAACATTCCTTAAAGTTTTTCTTCAGCTTATCCAGGTCATGCATTCTGACCACATCTTCAGGAAATAACTCAGAATTGACAACATAAGTAATCTTAGGTCTATTGTGAGATTCCTCATTATCTGAATCTAAATAGTCTAAACCACATAATATAAAATCTGGTTCATCTGCCCAATCATTAAAACCAACCGCCCCTGTAACACTTCTAAACTTAGATCGATGCTCCCCCTAAATGGGTTCTCCTCAATTATGATAACAGAATTCTCAACATCATGCTCAGTAGCATTCTCAATAGGTCTCTCATCCTGAGGAGAATCTTCCACTATCATTTCCATCACTGCAGCAGCAGGAGGTTCTTCTGGATTAGGTAAGGGTATGTCAACTTCATTTTCTTCCTTAGTAGGTACTAAAGATTTTCCAATCACTGGACTCAGGCTCAAATCAGCTGACAGAGATGCTTCACTATCATGAACATCTTCTTCATTTTCCACAGCAGCCACTTCAACAGCTTCTAAAGCAACTTCATCATTATCTGATTTATGTTGATCTAGATTTTCAAGAGATGGGATAGTAGGCAAATCAGGGTCTCCTCCTTCATCAGCTGAGGACCCTTCCTCTTCTAAGTCATCACTGTATTTTGGGTCATCTTCATCAGGTCCCAGACCTGGATCCCTCAAATTCTTTGGTCTTGAAGGATTTTTTACAAGATTAATCATGTCATACACCCTCTGGTCATCATTGACCCATTCTCCTCTCTAAGGATTCCAATTTATTTTTATGTACTTACAAATTGTAGTTGTGATACATAAGTTATTCTTCACTACCACTGTCTCATCTTGAGACTCAGCAACCCCTTTTACCTTGATCATCACAAAGATTTGCTTAGCAAAGAATATAGAATTTTTCTTTAATTTCGGCCTTGTCATATCTTCCATCTCGAGCATCAACAATCTGCACAAATTAAACTTTACACAATGTCTTAAGAGGTGCAGGATATAAATATCCTGATATCTCAAATTGGAAAAGTCTCCTCTCCTCGGTAGCAAGACATGTTGACCAAATTTGAATAGAAATCTTTTCTCTCCATCCATTTCTGTAAAAACTACATGTCTTTGACTTCCATCACCAGTCATCTCTTCGAAAGCAATATCATAATCGAAAATTTCACTGGTAGGTGGCATGGATCTCGCGACATATCCAGACACTTCTTCATGTGGAACTTTCAAGCACTCATCCAATTCAACAGATGAGAATGACATCTCCTTTCCATTTAAAAAATTAGTTACTCGATTTTCATTCTCTGATTCTTTAAAGGTTAAAAATCGTAAAACTGTTTCACTAATTTTGGAAAGTAATGCCCATTATTGTTTGAAAAATACTCTACCCATTTTTGATCTTCATGAACTTCGAGCACTAAGGACCTTCTAGGAAGCAGCCATTCCACACACGGTTCCTTTTCAATCACAATAAATCAATTTTGTAGATAAGGATTCACTAGTCGTCTCCCCAACCTAGTTCTAGAAACACTTCCACTACCACTTTCTTCTTGCTCGGTCATTTGCTTCATTGTTTTCGGCTCAACAGAGTCATATCTGACGGTAGGAAGTTTGGTTTTTCCCATCACTGGTTCAAAGGATTTAGGGTTCTCTAAGGATTTGGGAGCTATGGTTCGAGGGTTAAGGTTTGAGACTCAGTGGATTTAGAAGTAGTTCGGACTTTATTTTTATCATTTATGAATCATAAAATAAATAAACAAAATGAAATAATGTAAAAACGATTCATATTCTGGCGGCAGACAGATGTTTTAAAACATCGCACATCATTGAGAATTTTCTATCAGTGATGTTTTACATCGGTGAGGTTTTCTATCAGTGAGGTTACATCGGTGAGGTTTTCTATCAGTGAGGTTTTACATTGATGAGGTTTTCTATCATTGATGTTACATCAGTGAGGTTTTCTATCAGTGAGGTTACATCGGTGAGGATAGCTACCGATTGAGGTTAAACATTCCTAACTTGTGTCTAATGTAACTTAGCCTATCCGAACACAAAGGTTTAGTGAAAATGTCGGATAATTGATGTTCAGTGCCTATAAACTCAAGAGTAATATCACCCTTTTGGTAATGATCTCTCAATAAATGGTTTCTTACATCAATGTGTTTGGTCCTAGAGTGAGACACATGGTTCTTAGAGATATTTATTGCACTAGTATTGTCATAGTTGATTGACACTTTCCTAAAGTCATATCCATAGTCCAAAAGAGTGTGTTTCATCCACATAATTTGTGCACAACAACTACCAGCAGCAATGTACTCTGCTTTGGCAGTGGATAATGCTATATAATTCTGCTTCTTACTACACCAAGATACTAATGACATTCCTAATAAATGACAAGTTCCTGAAGTGATCTTTTTATCCAACATGAAACCAACAAAATCAGCATCTAAATAACTCATTAACTCAAAGGGTTGTCTTTTTGGGTAAAACAAACCAAATTTTATAGTATATTTAATATACTTAAAAATTCTTTTAACAAAAATTAAATGAGATTCTTTTGGATTACCTTGAAATCATGCACACATACACACACAAAACATAATATCGGGTCGACTAGCAGTAAGGTAAAGTAATCTTCCAATCATATCTCTATAATTGGTTTGATCTACTGGTTTCCCAGTTTCATATGTATCCAATTTACAATCAGTACTCATAGGAGTTTCACTTTCTATAATACTATCCAAACCAAAACGTTTTAAATGATCCTTTGTATATTTATTTTGATTCAAAACTATACCATTTTCATTTTGAAACACTTTAAATCCAAGAAAATATTTACATTCTCCCATTAAACTAATTTCAAATTCATTTTGCATACTCTTTGAAAAATCAGTACATATATAATTTTTAGAAGATCCAAAAATAATATCATCAACATAGATTTGAACTATTAAAACATATTTAGATATTCTTTTAATAAAAAAAGGTGGATCATCAATCACTTTAGTAAAACATTTTGAAATAAGAAAATTACTAAGTCTATCATACCATACTATTGGAGATTCTATTAAACCATATAATGCTTTAGAAAGTTTAAAAACAAGATTTGGAAAATGAGGAATAGTAAATACAGGTGTTTGTTCATGAAAAACAACTTCAAGAATAAAACCATTTAGAAAAGCACTTTTGAAATCCATTTGATATAACTTGAAATTCAGATGAGAAGCATATGAAAGTGAGATCCTAATGGCTTATAATCTGGCTATAGGTGAAAAAGTTTCCTTGTAGTCTATTCCTTCTTCTTGACTATATCCTTGTGCAACTAGTCTATATTTGTTTCTAACTATGTTTCCAGACTCATCAACTTTGTTTCTAAAAACCCATTTTGTGCCTATTGTTAATGTTTCCTTTAGTCTGTCAACTAATTCCTAGATGTAGTTTCTTTCATATTTATTTAACTCTTCTTGCATATCCATTACCCAAAATTCATCATTGATAGCATCATTGATATTTTGAGGTTCTAGCTGTGAAAGAAAGGTGTGATGTTCAGCCTGGTTTCATAGAGAATCTCTAGTTTGTGTCCCTCTATCATGATTTCCATCAACAACATCCAAAGGATTATTCATTAGAATCCTTTTTGATCTAGTAAAGGTAGGACTAGAAATTTCAGGTTCATCTATAGGTTCGGGTTCCATAGCAGCATTTTCTGGAATAAGTCCAGAACTGGATGTTTTTACAGCAGGTTCTATAGATTTATCATTAAGGTCTAGAATACTCAAATCTTCCTCAAGATTTTCAAGAGAGGTTTTAGGCTCATGTGGATCAGTTTCATCAAACTTTATGTGAATAGATTTCTCCACACATTTGGTTCTTTTATTAAAGACTCTATAGGCTTTTCTAGTTAAAGAATAACCATTAAAAATTCCTTCATCACTCTTAGAAGCAAACTTGTCCAGATTATCCTTTGTATTAAGAATAAAAACATTGCATACAAAGACACTAAAGTAACTATCTTTAAGTTTCCAATTGTTCCAAAAATCATAGGGGTCATCTTGAGAACTAGTCTAATTAAGACTCTATTAATTATATAATAAGTTGTATTCACAACTTCAGTCCAAATGTAAATAAGCAGGTCATTTGCATTAAGCATGGTTCTAGATATTTCTTGAAGGGTTCTATGCCTTCTTTCTACTACACCATTCTGGTGAGGTGTTCTAGGAGCAGAAAAGTTGTGACTATAGCCATTGTGTGAGCAATAAGATTCAAATTCATGATTTTCAAACTCACGGCCATGATCACTTCATTGAGTTTTAATCTTAAGTGCACTAATATTTTCTATAGATTTGGAGTATTTAATAAAATAAGAACAAGCTTCACTTTTGTGAGCTAAAAAGTATACTCGAGTATATATAGAAAAGTCATCTACTAAAACATACACATAGTTCTTACCATTTAAACTAGAAACTCTTGATGGTTCAAACAAGTCCATCTGAACCAGCTCGAGAGGTTGAGAATTTGAAACTTATTTCTTTTATTTAAAAGAAACTTTATGATTCTTTCCCTTTTGACAGGGATTACAAACTTTGTCATTTCGGAATTCAAGTTTAGGTAGGTCATTAACTAAGTTCTTCCTAGTTAATAATCTAAGTGAATAGATGTTGCAGTGTCATAATCTTTTGTGCAAAATCCATGACTCTTTATGAAAATCATTTAGGCAAGTATCATTTTTCTTAGCTAAGGAATTTAAATCAACTGCATAAACATTTTCATTTCTTAAAGTAGAAAATAAAAAAACATTTTTATAATTAAAAAAATTACAAGAATCATTTTCAAAAATCACATTAAATCCATCATCACATAATTAAGAAATACATAACAGTTTATATTTATGTCCATCAACAAATAAAACATTAGAAATTACAACTGAATCAGTGTTACCAATTTGGCATAGGATGATGATATTTCCTTTAAATATTTCACCAAAGATGACATAGCCTTTATCGACCTTTATTAAACTTTTGAAACATGAATAATCTCCGGACATATGTCTTGAGCATCCACTATCCAAGTACCATACATTCTTGTTAGAAATCTATAAACAGGTGTCCTACAAAATAGATTTAGATAGGAAATGATTTTGATACTCATATATTCTTGGGTCTAGAATGGTTAGAAATCAAAGCTTTAGATACCCATATTTATCTTATGGATCTCATATAATTTATAGAATCAATATATTTTGAAAGATAATCTTTATTTGATCTATAACCATATGAATAACTGGTTGAAGCATAGGGATTTCCAGAACTAGAATAAGGAGAATTTTGTCCAAACATAGGAATAAATCTAGTTTTAGTGAACTGTCTCTATCCAGGTTGCTATCCCAAACCAGTAGTGTATTTAGGTGCAACTTTTTTACCTAACATTTGAGTAAGTGTTTCTTTTCCATTTGTAAATTTATCTAAGTCTTTTATACGTTCCTCATTAGACATTTTTAGTTCTGTATTTTCCCTTAATAGTTGAGCATTTTTCCCTTTTTCAATAGTAAATTCAGTTTTAATAGTAGTAGTGATATAATTCTATTTCATTAATGATTTTTATTAATCTTTAAGTTCAATTCATGTCTCTTCCATCATATTGCAGTATTTAAATAATTCCTCACTAGTTGAGTTTTCAGAATCAGAATCAGAGTTTGCATCATCTCCAGAATAATAGGAATTTAAAACATGAGTATCTAAGGTTACCTCAGATGTTTTGGTCATGAAACACATGTTGGCATGATTCTTCTCAGAATCAGAAACATCAGATTCAATTGTGTTGTCTTCAGATGCACTCCAGGTAGCCTTCATATCTTTCTTGTATGTCTTGACCTTATAATCATATTTATTTTTGACTTTTAACTTTGTACAATCGACCTTGATGTGTCCTTTCATTTTACACTAATAGTATACTATTTCATCATTCTTGTTGGCTTTCTTCTAATCCTTTTTCTAGTGTCCCTTGTTATCATACTTTCCTTTGTAATTATATTTCCTGAAGAATTTCTTCTTCCTATAAAACTTCTTGAATCTTCTGGCTATCTGAGCCATCTCAACATCACTATCTGAATTGGAATCTTTACTTGTTGAACTCTCAGTAGGTATTTGCATTTTCTCCTTTTCATTACTATTAGAGGATGTAGACTTTAGTGCTACGGATTTTCTCTTAGGTTCATCATCTTCCTCCTTATTCACTTTGAGTTCTTCCTCATACATCATTAATTTACCAATAAGCTCCTTTACTGGCAGTGCTCCAATGTCACATGACTCTCGGATTGAAATAGAGGTGCCTCACCATCATTCTGGAAGACATCTCAGAATCCTAATAATTTGTTCCTTAGCTGGAACAGCATTCCCAAGTGAACTCATTGTATTTACTATCTCATTAAACATGAGATACATATCAGAAATAGGTTCATTAGTTTTCATTTTAAAATTTTCATATTTAATAGTATAAGTATTAAATCTTATTTCATTAACATTGGTTATTCGTTCATGAGAAACACTCAAAGTATCCCATATTTCAAAGGTAGTCTTATAAGAAGAAATTCAATTAAACTATTCATCTTCTAAAGCACACTACAGGGCATTCATAGTTTTACAATTATTATTGTAAGCAGTCTTTGTAGGTTCATCCCAAGTTGTTCGTTCAGTTTCTGGAATTTTATATTGAGTCTCTATAGCAGTCCATATATCAAAACCCATACTTTCTAAATGAATTTTCATTTTCAGTTTCCACTAGGCATATTTTGTGCCATTGAAGAAAGGTGTCCGGTGTGTAGTATCACCCTCTAGTCTATTATCCATAAATAGATTTTAGAAAATAGTTTTAAAGAGATAAAAATTTAGAACTAACAAAAATTTAAGATCTTTAAAGATGCAACTAAAATCACAGTTGAAAAATAGAGTATTTCAAAAATCCTTTAACAAAAACAACCCCTTTGATACCAAATGTTGGTCAGAGTGGATATTCAAGAGGGGGGGTGAATTGAGTTCCAATTAAAATTTCATTTAAAACATTTCTCTTAAAATCCCCAAATTTAAAAACAAAGTCAAACTATAGTGAATCTATACAGAGTGTAAAGGATCAATTAGTTTCTCAAAGATTTATTAGGTCTCAGTTATCTTACATAAAAGATTAAATTAACTTTTGAAACTAACTTACTGGTTTACAATAAGTATAAACACTTTCTAATTTAACTATCATAGTAGCTTTAAAATAGTTTTGTATTTTAAAGTAATAGCAGGGGAATATATAAAATATATATGTAATACTTATAGACTTAAAATAAAACCACAACAAAGTTAAACAAGAGGTTCATTCTCAAGCCGAGACATAGTCCTATCAACAATTTATATAAATTGATCCACACCCTGGATCGGGGGTAAAAAACAGTACACTACTGTCTAGGTAAAAAGACCTATACCACAGTTCTTCGTGGAAAAACAAACAATAGCACACAGGTTGTTCAGGTATTACATGACCTCTAACACCATCCACAGTGGGAAACAAAGAGTTATGGAGTAGGAGTGAGGATTTATAAATCCTCCAGTTTAGCACAGGAGATAGTGTGTGTGTAAAATAAACAGGATACACACACTACTCAAACTGTAAAGAAAGAATCACTAAGAGAAGTATGATTGAGTTTAGAAAAGATATAGTGATTAACAGTGTAGCTCTGGACTTATTTGGTTTATCAGAAAAGCTTCTAATTCCTTCTCTGGTTTTTCTCAAAAAACAGAGTGTCATTTTCTTCTTTGATTCTTGGTCCAACTTAACAGCCTGAGTGCATGAATTGTTTTTTGTAGTTCTTCACTCAAGATGCAGCATGTGTTCTCCTCTAGAATAAGTTTCTTGGTGTGTGTCCATGATTCTTGGAGTATGTATGAAGATTAGAGAAGAATGATCCACATTTGAATGTTGTTCAGATCTTGGATCTTTCACCCTTTGTGTGTCTTCTTAGTTCCTTTTGTGTCACATACATGTATATATCTAGTGTTCTCTTTCCATCCCTTTATAGCTTTCAGCTTCGGAAGAAAAGAATAATCGCCTTTTGCATGGGTACTATGTACAGTTCCCTGACATGCAACATAAATCATTAAATAACATTAACTACATTAAAACCATCAAATGTAACTGTTATCTAAATAAATAAATAGTATGAAGAGTTTAGGGTTTGACTAGTTGGTCAATCATTAGTAGCCTTTTATTGGTAGACGTGCACAGTGGACTTTGTGTCACAAAACCTTCCATCGATAGCTCTTTTGAACTTGCATTGGTAGCTCATATACTGATGACTTTACTTCCATCGGTAGCTCTTTTTATCAGTAGTTGTCTCTCCATCGGTAGCTCTTTTCATCAGTAGTCTATTGGTAGACTTATACTATCAGTATACTTCTATCGGTAGCTCGATATATCAGTGACTATACTAGTATCAGTAACTATCTGTGAATTGGCTCTATCGGTGGACTTCTGTCTATCTATAGCTCTGGTTTGTTCTGTCGGTAGCTCGGCAGACTGGTTCTATCAGTAGACTTACTCATATAAGTAGCTATGGTTTGTGATTCAGTAGTAGTATCAGTAAGCTTACTATATTGGTAACTAATGGTAGACATGAACATCAGTTGCTCGTCTGTTCTTTCGGTAGACATTGTTTCTACTTACTGGTAACTCTGATGTGTCGGTGACTACCTGTCTATCGGTAGACTAAGTCTATCGGTAGACTGAGTATCTGTAGCTCTAGCTAAAATGCAGACCAGTAACTTAATACTTATCTGTTTCATACACAACAAATACGAATGGGTTAGAATTACTTCAAAACATATATAAACAAGGATAAATAAGAATTAAACTATCTCATGGATTATTTTAATATTATTATCATCTTGAGCACAGATTCAAAGAATTAATATATAGAAAAACATTAGATTGAGAATATGAAAGTATATAAAAGAATAATTGGGATTATCAAAATAGGTGAGGTCAAAAAACTTATATTCTTCTATTGAAATCATGTGGAGGACAACCAAATATATGAGTTTTTTATGAATCATACATTGAACAACTGTTGCAGTATAATTTTTTTTGAAATAATCATACAAACTATATTCATGAACACTAAAATTTACTTACAAAACTTCATTACCCACACATAACATTCATAAATATCCATATCCACTCATTATATCTCCCCATATATAATGCACAATAATTCTAAAAAATACATAACTTAATCATTTTGAATGAATTTTTATATAGTAGTATAAATATTCCTTTCAAACTATCATATAAATTATAAAATATCAATAACATTATACATATGTAGTTCATTTTGTATATATAGTCCATGTAAAAAAAATTTATGCAAACCAATATTTTAATATAACATGGATGAAACACTTCATGAAAAAAAACATGCATATTACTGCAAATTTGTCAATTTAAAACACACACACACATATATATACATCATAGAATAATAATTAAACAATAAAACAGAAAAATTATCTAATAATGAATAAAATAATAGTGTGTTATTTTCAATTTCCAATATATGAATAAGAAAGGGAAATGATCTAATCAATTGCTTACACCACACTTATGAGTCCCAACTAGATACAGTGTATCATCACTACATCTGAACCATAAAACATTCTATTTTTATATATTATCCTACTTTAAAACATTAAATACAGTGGTCATACCATGAACCATCCCTAATAGATCCCTTACTGGGATGGTAATATAGATAGAATTATCCAATGTAACTTATTTGTTATAAGAAACATGTTTGATATGAGAATTGGGGGTATAAATCACACATAATGAGAGGTAGTACTATATCTAAATCCTATAAAAAAATAATAATAAACCAATAATTTATAAATTAATAAAATAATACCTCATAAAAAATAATTCATATAATTTATACCAAAAAATAATGAAAATGTATCCAAACTAAATAAACGAAACTCAAGTAGTATTAAATATGAATCTAAGATTGATCACTTTTTCATGATATGGTAATTTCTAGTCTGAACACCGATTATATATTCAAGATTTGTATAAATATGATATTGAATATATAGGTTATCATATAAGTATAATCAGTGGGATCATCCCAAAAAAACCTTTTCATAAATGTTGAAGAATCATACAAAATCCTAGGTAAACAACAAAAAAACTATCATGTTATTTATCTCAAAGACAACTATAACCCATCATCACAAAATTTCACTCACCAAATTAGTATAAAATTATAAGAATATAATTATAATAAAAATATCAAGAAAGAACCTTATATTTTCTTCCCCATAGATCTAGTCACCCCCACACCCTAACAATGTAAGCCTCGATGCTCCCATTCTTTCTATACTAACATCCCCACCATTTTACCACATCATAACCACAACTATATAAGAAAATATATACAATGATTTCAACCCAAAAACTACATCCAGAGAATACTATCACATCACTTCCATAAACTACATCATTTTTATGTAACCAAATCACTATCACACAATATCTAATAGAGATCTTGGGACCAGGGAGTAGCTTGCCATCTATACCACCAATATCCTAAATGTTGTTCGTACGCCTAAACTCCCAACACTCACCAGGGAACTGGCCATGTTATCCATCTCAGGTGGATGTGAATATAAAATAAAACAATATAAAATAGCTATATAATACAACATAATCCTACACTTGGGTCTACTTACTATCAGAACACCTATTCAACCATAACTCATAAATGTATCCCCATTATTATGCAACAACAACAACTTCCCCCACCTCTAGACACACACCAAACCAACAACCACATAAAAACCAAAAACAATATACCCATTCATATTACATTTAAAACTTTATCTAGAATCTTATTAATCACATAAAATTCATTATCTATATTAATTCTAGGGTCCACACTTCCACTTTTAGTCTCACCACATTATCATATCAAAAATCTATTAACATCCCATATTAAACCCCCTACACCACATCGGACATCCATCACCAAAACCACCACCATTATCAAAGTTAAGAAAACATAATTATACTATATTATCAACAATGATACCTCATTATTCAACATAATTATTATCCCATTGATTCACACTAAAATTTACCCAAGAGATGAATGTAGAATGGTCTTTATTGTTTAGCTTGGGTTGTCTAATCAATTGAGCCCTAAGAAGATTCCTAAGATACACAACCTATGACATTGATTTTTGTCTATGAAGTTGCCAACTTTGGGTTGATTTTTGATGTGTTTAAAGTATCACTAACATATTTATGTTAATTCAAATTATGATAATGATTTGATCCCAGGTTATCACTCGGGGTGGATTGGATGAATTATTTATTTAAATATTCCCATTTCATTAACTCGAGAAGGATTCATTCAATGAATTCAAACTAACCTCATCTCCTACAGGTTAAACACCTTAACAAACACATCCAAATCAACTATACACTTGTTGTATCATTTTCATGATCACTCCAAGGTAAATTATCTTATTATTACATAAAAGTGGGGTGATTAAACTCAATTTGGAAGAAGAAGAAGAGAGAAAATTTTATAATAAAATATACTCAAATAAAAGAAATTAACAAAAATTTAGAGAGTGATAAATAACATTCAATCCAGGACCTTAATACTTCCTTGGATCAACCCATCAAATATTTATCCCCCCATTTATGAAATTTCATCAACGGAATCTGGAAGTAGACTTATGAGGTTGGAATTGAACAAGTAAAAACAAAAAAAAATCGACCACTCCACTGTTGTGTGATAAATATCACAAAGTATGGTTTGAACAAATTCACAATTTTGGTAAACGGTTTCAACGAGATATATATATGAACAAAATAAAAGTAAAGGAAGAAATTTTCTTATGAAAATAAGGTTAATTGAACAACTTACATGAGAAAAAAATGCGATTACAAAAACAAAGATGCGTCATAACACTATAATGAAACTAATAACCAAATATTATTAAATACATCAGAATAACATCCTTAAATATGCATTTTTGTAGCCTTGGGTCGAGCCTCCAATAGTAAAAAACATCCCACTTGATTATGGTAGGCCTGGAGTGGTGGTATGTAAGGGAGAGTGGACTTCTTTATCCCGGACTCGAAGTGGAAGCCAGCGTGCATCCACCAAATAGACGCACCTATATGGCCTTGTATATGAAAAAATTAGAGTGGTCTATAAAAGAAAAAAGTGAATTTATGGATGTCTAATATCTCTTGGTAAAATCTCATCCCAAATGAATTTGTCGTTGTCGAGATATGATTATATTGGTTGTCTTTTGTTCTAGGCAACATAATCTTTCCCAGAATTTAATCTCTAACATGGGACACCTGAATAACCACAATTGTGTCCAAATTGTCTCTTTATACTGAATAATTATATGTTACTATATATGTCTTCTATCATCCCATGAAATTTGGGCATTATTGAGTATGTATTGTGGGCCCCACATTCTCATTAGTGGGATGGTTTCCAATCTTCCTTCTCCAGAATTGTTTTCTTTCATCACCAAATATATCCATCATTCTTTATGAATCCTCTATTGATTCCTGAATGATAAATGATCATATTTATATTTAGATAAGTTTTACTAAATATGAAATTAAAATATGGATTATTACATTCCTTAAAATCATATGAATCTTTGTGCCTATGTTGGTTTACATTAGGCATGATGTGTACAAATGATTAGAATTGATGTTCAAAATTAAAATCCAATAACTTAGGCCCATAAGATCAAAAATGAACATTTAATAACATTAAAATCTAATTTAACATATGTGCTTTTATTGGATAATCAGACCCCCAACAAGAGATTTTTTAGTCCTGAGAAAAATGTATCTCAACCATATGAAATTCTATTACCCTTTTCCAAAAAACATTTTAATACATAATGATCACCAAAAACCCATATACCAAAAAATCATGAAACTCATCGAAATATTTTAATACAAGAAAATTTCATAAGCAAATCCCAATCCTAATCCCATTCCTTTGTTCAAATTTATCTCCATATTTCATCCAATATCAATTAGGAGTGATGATGTGTTGTGCATCACATTAGACATGGGAGTTCATCTTTATTCAAGGGGGTAGTGATATATGTTCTAGGTGGAATCACAATTCAATATTAAGATGAGTATTCAAAAAAATTATTTTTTTTTTCAATTTTTCCATGGTAATTGAAATTGAACTCAAAAGAGTAAACCCCTATAGAAAGACTTTTCCAATAACTCCCAGGCTCAAAGACCTTAGGGAACCAAGTAAATCCCACATACTCAGGCATTATCTCTAGTTAACTCAATAAAAAACTAAGTCAAATTACCATAAATAGAGATACAATTACTAACTCTGGGCCAGAAAACTATGGAGTCATGATACCCAAGTGTCATAAGCCATGCATTAGTTTGTTTCATTGCTCTACACACACATTTATTGTTTTTTAATACTCATATTAAAGCAAAAATGATCATCAGAACTATGATATTTATTTGCGGGGCCCTGAGAACTCAAACTAATACCCCACTATCCAAAGGACGTTAATTGTGATTCTTGTTTTATTTGGATGAAAACATAAACAATAAAATATTACATTAGACAACCACACATTCCAAAATCTTTTCTCATGAAATATACACGGATTAAAATCAGAATTAGGGCATGCTAAATTATTTTTTATTCAGTTTCAAAGTGTACAATGTCTATTATTAGGATCAAGGTTAATGAAATTTTTCCTTCTATTAAATTTATTTTTTTAAATCACTCATTTCTTTTGATACAAAAGAAATATTTTTTTATCACCCCTGGAAAAAAAATTACACTGTCCCTAGTGTTTAAAGAAAAGAATATTTAGAAGGGTTAGAGGTAGAGAATGAGAGTTCAAAAAGAAAATTAAAAATGAGGATCATGGAATGAAGTCACATGGTTGTAGAAGTTGAAATTCATGATGCTCACTTTTAATCCCATGATCTCCATTTCACTTTGAGAATTCCCTAGTGGTTGAAAAAAAACAATATATATACATATATATATTTATTAATATAAAAAATGTAAAATATTAGTATATGTACAATAATTCTAGAATAAGAAATCACTATAAGTCATAGGTTAGTGGTAAGCAAATGCCCCTATCTCCCTTTAGTCCCGAGTTCGAGTCCCAGTGACTTCTCTGGTTGTGACGGGGTTTTCCGCACAACCTACGATGTGGCCTTTTAATTTTATTATTATTATTATATTTTTATCTTTAATTCTAAAAACATATAAAAATAACATGAAATAATTATTCATTGTCTTCTTATTAAATTTCTGGTAAGGAATTACTCAAGGATCACACCACATGACACAGATGAATATGGAACTCCTTTTTCATTCCCATACATACTCATAATAGAAGAGCATGTCAACAGTAAATTTTTTTATTTTTTGTAAATATCAAAACGATTGATTAATCATATTTAAAATATAATGTTTATTAAAACAAAAAAAATGATTGGAAACTAAAAAACCATGTGTTTCCTCCCATCCAAACCTTTGTTTAACATTGTTAGCTTGACATGGACCCCTAATTGAATAATTATTTTCGCCATCTATGGTAGTTTCACACATTTTTCATCAACATCATGGTTTTGGAATGGTTTTATGAATGGTTTGACTCTATGACCATTAAATTTAAATGTTTTGCCATTGGAGGGAACTTGAATGACAACAACCCCATGGGGGTACACCTAATGAACTATTTATGGACCTGACCATCTAGACCACAACTTTACTAGGACTAAATAATGTTTTGAACTATACAAAAGAATATGTTTACCTTGTATAATGTGTTTGGTTTTAATATTTCATGATTTATAGGCTTGTACTTTAGATTTATTGATCCTTTAATTTTCATAAGCCTCCATCCTAAGTTTCTCAAGATCATTGAGATCTAATTTCCTTTTTTGTTTCAGCCAATGAGAGGTCATAATTCATTCTCTTAATTTCCCAAAAAGCCTTATGTTCAATTTCCCCTAGAAAATGGAATGCTTTACCAAAAACCAACATATATGGCTACATTCCTAAAATGGTTTTATATACGGTTAGATAGGCCCAAGGAGTATCTAAGAGTTTTCTCGACCAATCATTCCTAGATGGATTAACAGTTTTCTCAAGCATTTGTTCGATTTTTCAATTCACTAACTCAACTTGACCCTTGGTATGTGGTTGGTAATTAGTTGAATCATTTTGAGAAATTCCATAATTTTCCATTAGTTATAAGAATGGAAGATTACAAAAAAGAGTTCCACGATCAATAATGATATCCCTAAGAATACCTAATCTAGGGAAGATGTTTTATTTTAGGAATATAATCATAGTTTGTTGATCATTAGATATTGTGGGAATCACCTCAACCTATTTTGAGACATAATAAATAGCTAAGAGAATGCAATGATATCCCCTAGAGTTTGGGAAGGGACCCCTGAAATCAATTCCCCAACTGCCAATTATTCCAACCAATAAGATGGGAGTGAGTGGTATTTGACTCTTTTTGTGACAGACCCTACTTGTTGACACATAAAGAAAACTTCGAAAAAATATATAGGAGTCCCTTGAAATGGTGGTCTAGAAGATACCACACTAATGAATCTTATCAGATGTTTTCTAAGAGGAAAAGTGACCTCCATATGCCTCACTATGACATAGTTTAAAGATGGGCTCTTATTCAGATTTTGGGAAACACCGCTTAATGACTTGGTCATGGAATAGCTTATAGAGGTATGGATCATCAAACATATAGTTCCTAACATCAGAAATCAATTTTATTTGAGCTTAGGACCCTAAGAATTTTGGAATAACTCATGTAACAACAAAATTGGCTATGTCAGCATACCAAGGGTAGTCACTCATAGAGTATAGGTGTTCCTCAGGGAATGAATCAGACACAGAAAGGTGATTTTATTTGTCTCTTAATTCCATCATAGATAGATGATCAACTAATGCATTTTCAACACAATTTTTATCCTTGATTGTGAGGTCAAACCCTTATAAGAGAATGATCAACCAAATCAGTCTAGCCATGGTATCTTATTTTTGGAAGAGGTATTTTAGTGTAGAATGGTTAGTGAACACAATGATGGGGAATCCTAAGAGGTTTTACATAAAAAACTCTAAGGAAAAACAATATCAAGAAACATATTTTCAGTTGCGGTGTATTTTATTTGGGGATAATTTAAGGATTTTCTTGCATAAGCAATGACATAAAGAGATTTACCATAATGTTTTCTTAAAACAGCTCCTACAACAAAGTCACTGGCATTATACAGAAGTTCAAAATGAGGGTTAAAATTTGGGGATTTCATGATCAGAGGAGAGGTGAGAGATTATTTGAGGGTTTATAATGAATACTCACAACTTTTTATCTAAACAAATGGAGTATCCTTTACTAAAAGACCACCAAGGGGATAGACGATCGAACTAATGTTCCTAATGAATCTTTAATAAAAACCAGATTGTCCTAAGAAAGGCCTCACTTCGTTGACAGTTTTGGGTGATAGAAGGTGAAAAATGATGTCAACCTTGGATTTATCAACTTCAACTCCCCAACTGTAGAGAAGATAGCCCAATACTAATCCCTCTTTAACCATGAAATGAAATTTTTCCCATTCTAGGACCATATTCTTCTCTTGGCATCTTGACAAAAATCTCTCCACATTCTTCCGAAATCCCTCAAATTTATCCCCAAACATAAATAAGTCATCAATGAAATCCTCAAGAAAATCCACTACCATGCCCGAGAATATTCGCATCATGCACCGCTGGATGGTTCTAGGGGCATTGCTTAACATGAAGGGCATGAATTTGAAAGAAAAGGTTCCAAATGGACATGTAAATATAGTCTTCCATTGATCCTCTAGGGAGACCTCAATTTGATTGTACCATGAGTACCCATATAAGAAATAGTAGAAGGCATGACCTGAAACCCATTCAAGGACTTGGTCAATGAATGGTATGGGGAAATGGTCCTTCATGGTAAATGATTTTAACATCCTATAGTCGATGCAGACTCTCCAGCCACTACTCCCCCTTGTTGGAAGAATCTCTCTATCCTCATTTGTTATCACTGTGATTCCAGCCTTTTTCGGAACCACTTGGATTAGGCTCACCCACTCACTCTTAGCTATGTGATAGATGATACCATCTTTTATCAATTTCATAAGTTATTTTCTTACTACATCCATGAGATTAGGATTGATTCACCATTTAGGTTGATGACATGGCTTTGAATTAGATTCCAGAACAATCCTTTGAGTCCCTATAAGTGGGATAATCCCAAGAATATCAAACCGAGTCTAACAAGTTGTTTTCTCATGTTTCTTAAGGACATCTAGAAGTAACCTCTCATGATAGGATTCAAGAGATGAAGAAATGAAAATAAGATGTGTTTGATTAACCCCAATGAAAGAATACTTGAGTGCAGCAGAATGTTCCTTCAATTAAAGATCTTGTTGGTTCATAATTTCACGAGAATATTGGGACATTGGATCAAGATAAATTTTGTTTTCTAGAGTTTTAGATAGGATTGATTCCCCAAATCTCTACTTTTCAACTACTAGATTGGATTGATTAGATTTAGGTAAGGATTTTGGAGTGGTCTTCATGAAGGTGGTTTCCTGAAAGGCATCACTGATTTTTGGACCTAAGACTTCATCATAAGAGCAATTTGAAAATGATTCAATCCAAGGAGATAAAATTTCTTCATGTGAACAATGGTAGCCAATCTCATCTTGACTTAAATATCCATCAAATATTCCTCAATTATCTATGGATTCATTATCAATGATTCCTATCATTTTTACATCATGAATGTCCTTTGCATCCCTTATTTGTGAGCATTTATTATAGATGTTCAAGTCTAGACTAACGTTTACAAAGGTGATGGCCATGTTCCAATTACGAACTCAAATAACAGAGTTGATTTTGGAAGGGAAATGATGAACAAAGATGATTGGGGTTTCTTATTTATTTCCGTAGTTTGGATGGTTATCAAGGATAATAAATTCATCAGGGTAGATGAAGTTTTCAACCTTTTCCAGAATGTCCTTTAAAATCCCCTTTGGAACCCTAATGCTATGATCTGTAAGATGAAGTGTGACAGATGTGTGTTGGTGCTCTTCTAGGCCTTACTGGAAGTACACAACATAGGGGATGAGATTGACACTAACTCCTAGGTCACACAAGGACTCTACAACATTGATCTCTCCTAGTACAATTTTGATGTAAGAGAAAATCGGGTCTTTCAAATTAGGTGTAATGGTCCCTTGAATAGTGGTACTCAACTTCGCAGCCCAAAGGACTTGGGTTTTATGTGAAAATTTTCATTTAAAAGTGCACAAGTCCTTATGGTACTTTAAATAGTCATGTATGGTTTGGATTGCATCGAGAAGGGGAATGTTCAACCTGACTTTTGAGAATATTTACCACATTGTTTCACTAAATTCAAGCTTGGTTTTCCCCCTCATCCGTTGAGTAAATGTTGAATTTTTTGGAGTTGTTTGTTGAAGACTTGTTTCTTTCACATTGTTATAATTTTTCTTAGTTTTATCATTTGGTGAACTTGAATTTTCATTAGTGTTTGATGCTTCAAATGGTTTATCAATTATGTTTTTAGGATTCTCAATTGATTCCCCACTTATTAAAACTGTCACAACATTTAGTTAATCATGTGTTTTTTGAATGAAACATGACTCTACCCTTGATGTTTGTTGTGTAATGGCCTATGTGGGCATGAGTTCCTTCATATATTTGATGGTTTGAAGTTAATGTTTAAGGTAAGAGACTTCTATGTTCATTTTCTCCATTTTTTACACAATTTGTCAAGGATTGGAAGAGGGATAGATCGGATGGGGGATTGTGTTGGTTGGTTTATCATAGGAGGATACTTTGGTTGTTGGATGGGTTGTTAGTATTGGATAGAAGGAAGTTGGTATTTGACTGGTTGTGGTTGTAATTTGTTATGGTTTTGAAAATTCTATGTTGGGAAGGGGTTGGGTCCTTGTGGTTGGCTAGGTTATTGGTTATCACTCTAGCAGAAACCTGGGTGGTCATTATACCTTGCGTTGAATGTGTTTTGGTATTGAGTCTTTTGATATTTTAGGGCATTGAATTCAATAGGTGGACCTTCTAGAAGAACATCCTTAATGGATGGAATGGTTGGGCAGTTTTCTATCTTGTGGTCATGTTTGTCACAAATTGTGCAAGTAGGGTCTACAGTTTGTATTTCATGGATTTTTCTATGGTCTATCTTTTGAACCTTCTTAGTGAGTCCTTAGAGTTTAGCCCTGAGGCTTTCCTATTCTCTAAGTGTATGAATTCTAGTAGTTCCTTGACATGAAGGTAGGGAATCTCAGACTCCATTCCATTGAATATGGGAATGTGGTTTAAGAAATGGGGTTTAAATATTTAGTGGGAATCTCCTAGGGAATTATTTCTAATGTATGGGAGGGAAATTGGTCCAAGATGGAGTGAGTTAGTCATTCATGGTTTGATAGACTACATTCCCTAGGTTTAGAGCTTCATGAGTATGGTTTCCAATTTAATTTCCACCCTGGTTTATGAGTTGGTTCCTTTGAAGACCTTCCATTTAAATGGGCTCAATATTTGACTCTAGAGTATCAAATAGATTAGGATATAATGTAAATAATCCCCTAGGTTTACTTGACTCTCTTATCCTAGGAATTTCCACCCTAACTAGTCTTTTTGAATTATTGAGGGTGTAGGCGGACATGCACCAAAAGGAAAAAAAGAAAGAAAGAGAAAAGATAAGAGATCTTGGGTCAGAATATTTGAATAGGGTTGAGGAAAGATGTTTTGGTCTAAGTTACTTACTTGGTCCGCGAAAATAGGGCCAAAATTTTCTTCACCCTCAAATTTACCCAAGAGATTAAAGTGGAATGATCTTTCTACTCTAGCATGGGTTGTTGAATCCAGTGAGACTTAATAAGATACCTAAGATACACAACCTATGAGATGGAATTTTGGATATGATGTTTCCAAACGTGGGTTGATTTTATATGGGTTTAATGTATCACTAACAGATTTAAGTTAATTCAAATTAAGATAATGAGTGGATCCTAGGTTATCTCTTTGGGGGGACTGGATGAATTCCTTTTTTAAAGATTAAAATTTCATTAACTCGAGAAGGATTCATTTAATGAATTCAAACTATCCTCATCACCTACTAGTTAAAACCCATTAAAAACACATTCTAATAAGCTATGAACTTGTACGGTCATTTCCATGATCACTCCAAGGTAATATATCTTATTAGCAGATAAAAGATGGGTGATTAAATCCAATATGGAAGAGAAAGAGAGAAAATCATTGAATAAAAGAAACTCAAATAAAAAATTTAATAAACATTTAGAGAGTGATAAATAACATCCAATATGGCCTCTTTATAATTCCTTGGATCAACCCATAACATAGTTATCCCTCCATTTATGACATTTCCTCAACGAATGTGGGATGTATACATACAAGGGTGGAATTGAAGAAGTAAAAAACAACAAAAATTGAACACTCCACCGTTGTGAGATAAATCTCACAAAGTATGGTGAGAATAAATTCACACTTTTCCAAAACAGTATCAATGTGATATGTAGAAGAATATAATAAGAGTAAATGAAGATCTTTTATTAAGAAACTAAGTTGAATTCAATAACTTTCATGAGAATGAAATGTGATTACAAACAGAAAGTGACAACATAAAACTACATTGAAACCAAGCACCAAATATGATTAAATAATTCAACACCACTACCTAAAATAGTCATTTTGGGAGACTTGGGTAGATCTTACAACATTGAAAAGCATCCCACTTGATTATGGTAGGCCTAATGTAGTGGAAGGTAAGGGAGAGTGAAATTTTTACCCTTGACTCGAAGTGGCATCCATGTTGCATCTTCCAAACAGACGTGCCTAGATGGCCTTTTAGATGGCCGAATATGGGTGGGCCATAGAAGACAAACATCAATATCAGGATGTATTATAGCTCCTTGTAAAATTTCATTCCAAATTAATGTTTGGTTGCCAATATATGATTAAATCAATGGTATTTTTTCAGGGCCAGAAAATCTGGCACATAAGTTTATCTCAAACTTGGGCTGCCGGAATAACAACAATGGAAGCCCAATTAGCACTGGATCGTGAATAATTTTTTGTTCCCTTATATTTATTCTATAATACCATGATATTTGGGCTTTTTGGGTCTGTATTGTGGGCCTGAAATTCTCATTAGTTGGATGGTTTTCAATCGAATTTCTCCATAATTATTTCCTTTCATCGCCAAATATTTCCATCATCATTTTTCAATCCTCTATTTATGATTGAATGAAAAATGTTCATATTGAAGTGTATATCCATTTTCCAAAATATTAAATTAAAATATTGATAATTACATTTCTTAAAATCCGATGAATCAATGGACCTAAATTGGTGTGCATTAGTCTTGAAGTGCACAAATAATAAGAATGGTTGTTCAATATTAAAATTCAAAAAATTAGACACATAAGATCAAAAATGAACATTTAACACCTTTAAAATTTAATTTAACATATGTGTTTTTATTTTCTAATGACCCACCAATTCAAGTTAAATATAATGATATTAAAAAATTGATTTTAGATTTCAACATTCTTAAATTTATGAACATATTTATCTTCATTAATATGGTCAAATAACATTTTTTCATAATAAAAAATGTCTCTAAATCATGGAATTATGATAACATAATAATAAATAGAACAAGAATTAGTTGATAATAAATAAATCAGGTAAAACATACTCATATAAATTCTGGTTTCATTTCATTATTTTATTTTCATTTTTAAAATATCAACCTCTTCCAGAAATAATAATAAATCATGATTAATACATATTAATAAAAGAATAAAATAAAGATAACATGAATCCTCTAGCTTAACAATTGCTAAAACAACACAACTTAGAAAGGGGAGAAATGAAACAAATGATCAAACACCAATGATCTCACATGATCTTTCAAAACCTTGAACACATTTAAATCACCGTTAAAAAATATCACAAACTCTTCCAAACAAAACACAATCACATTAAAAAACACAAAAATAAATATTAAAAATGAACAAATTATAAGAATAAAATATAATATAACCATGGATAATGATGAATATTTTGAACAATGCTAATATTATAAAGGATGACCACAGATTTAAAAGAACACCACAACTGATCTTTGGAAATTACAAGTCCTTGAGATAAAAATAAGGTAATTAATAGATAGTGGAGTAACGAATGAATTTATAATGAAAATCAGTATGGCCACATTATAGTGAGGTGAGACCAAACCACAAAATTATTAATCCAAACCGAAACATATCATAAAACTATGCCATTAATATTGAATCTCCCATTAAATATCACTAGTTATTTTGTGTAGTAAAAAAATACAACTAGAACCACTATATAGAAACCATAGAAAATGATGTGGTCCTTTAATCCATCATTTGAACCACATAATAAACAAGATAAGGAACCCATTAAGAAAAAATGTTTTCAATATATTTCCCAATCTTCCATGATAATATCAAATTGATATGTTAAGAAAAGAACACCATTTAATAACATGGAATGTATTCATATCCATTTTCTCATTTCGTATTTCAAATAGATATTTTTATACATACCCATACATTGAAAATAGACATATCCACCATATGATTTAAACCATGATGTATATCCCTCCAAAATTACCAAATTCAACGCTATCTTCCCTTATGTGAAAAAATGAACACTAGGTCAGGAACACAACCAAATAATAATCAACCTTATACCAACCATACTTTAATGAGGTATGAAATTGGTAAAATTTTATTTTAAGAGCATAAAAATCATATTTCCTACTCCCAAACTCACTTTTCCTCATATAACTCTTATAAAACCTATTTTAAAGGGTTGGGATCAACTAAGGGTCTACATTAGATACCTCTAAAATTATTTTTGTCTTTGAGAATCATAAAAAAAATCCTGAAAAATAATTCAACACATAAAATACAAATACATCCTTAAATATATCTCAAAGATGAATCATTCCATCCTAATAGAATAAATAGAAGACAAAATATAAGAACATATTCAATCATATTAATATAAAATCAAACAATACATCACAAAAATAATCAAAACATAAATAAACTCAGAAAAATAATATTATATATAAGAATCTTAGTCGCATGTATAATCATCTATATCACTATTCATCTACAATAAAAAATATAATGGAATGTTTCATCCCTATAGAACCTTATTCTAATGATCATGTACCTCAACATGATACTCCATAAAAATCAGACAATCCTTAGTATCTATATCGCCCAAATCAATAAAAATAGAATCATCATGTATATGTCTTAAAATATTTGGCACTTTAATTTCATAAAATCTATATATCTATAGAAGAAGATCCAATCAACACTTCACCTCTACTTCACATGACAATGATATTCCATCAGAATAATGTGATCAACCAAAAATAAATACTAAGTCATCCTAATATAATACATAAGACATTGTGATTATTTTTTCTAGCCTTGATTCACTCATTAATCACATTTAATTTCCCCATCACTCTTTATAGAAAATCAATCCTTGGATCACAGACTCTCGAACCCTAGTCTAGTATAATGATGATCCACAGGGAAACCCATGTGACACTTTGAATGAATCCATAAAAATGGAAGTGTGATATATATTATTACATGAAAACTCTAAAAAGGAAAATAAATTTCCAATAAACTTTAAAACTCATCAACAGTTTCACACAACATTTCCTCTAGCTCATGGATCTCCCAAATCATCTAACTAGATGATAAAAAAAATATTTATCTGGTAATAAAAAAGATAATAAATTTTTTACTAAAGGTTCTTCCAAACTCTTGATGTAAAATATTTGTCTTTATCAAGGAATATATTCCTCAAAATATAATTAAATTACACCACTTCATCTATATTCATAATTAATAGCTTATTTATAAAACATAACTCCTTAATCACTATGAATTTTTTTAAATTTTTCAATTGATCCACAATCAAAAAAATTATATCACATATACCTAAGGATTAAATAAATTTTTTCAAATAAATCCATTAAAATTTTCCTCTATAAAAAATGAGGATAATCAAATGGCTATAACAAACACATTGGAACTCTAAGCTTGATTTTCAAATATTGGCTAACCAAAAAACATGACACAAGTTAAAAAATCATGTATCCTTCTCTAAATACTAATAATTTTTTAAATGATAAATATTAAATATAATAGGATACAATATTATAGTTGACATATGAATATTAATCAATCCCTCTCCTAATGTCATTGATAGGATGAAAATATTACTATAAGGAAACACTTGAAGCATTCCATTCTAAAATAAAAAATCTAGAGAGTATCTATATTTGAAATTATCTCTCTACACCTATAAATAACCAAATAATGTTAACCTACCATGTTATTTGGGATATCCCACCATAATTTATCCTATTGGTTTTAAAAATTGAAGGATTCCTATGGGGAACCTAACATGAGTTTTTTAAAATTTGGTAATTCATATAAACTGAATAAGAAACATTAAATTTTAATACTAAAAAAATATCATTATATGAAGAAACAAGAACAAAATAAATTAAAAATAAACTCATCATAAGATAAAAATACAATATTTATCATAAAATATAGTTTTAAAACATATATATAATAAGAAAATTAATCCAAAAAAGGCATTGAATGAGCTCAAAAGTTTTTGAGGTTATATACAAGGTAACACAAAAAAGAGACCCAAAATGGGATTCACTAATCACCTTTTATATAAGAAAATAGGGAACTCACACTTTTCCATCTCCTATAAAATCCAATAAAAATATTTATCAGTCTTCCACATCATAGAAATGACATACAATTACATTTATTAGTAAACAAATTTAAATACACTTAAAGGGTTGATATAGATTATTAGTAGAATGAACCCAGAAAAATTATACTATATACTCTATGTGTGACCTTTACTAGTTAAACCAATAAAACATATATTGAAAGAAAAAGAAATTCATATCATTTAATTTTGGTTAAATAGTCTAATAATATAATACGGAATCTAAAATAAGGATTAGGATAAAATAAGTTAATTATTTTAATTTAAAATGATCCCAAGTGAGAGAAATTACAAGTATAGATAACAATAATTAATCAATATCGTTCCAAGATTCATTGGTAAAAATAAGACCTATGATCAAGGTAGATCTAGGATCCTATTAATATACTATGGTCATCCTAATAAATATAGAAATATTCTAGGAAATGACAACATAATTTTCTTTCTTGAAGATTGAGAGATAGTATTGTGATATATATTGACCATTGTGTTATTGTGAACTAATGTGGGATGGTAATAGGATAAATAAGTTATTATCTACCTGGTTAGGTGATCCCATTTTCTAGGTGTAGAACATTTCATATTCTCTCACCTAAGATCCCTAGGTATCTGATGAGGTATCACTCAAATAAAAATGATTAAGAGTTCAAGAAACAATTTACCTCATTAATTATTTTATAGAAAAAATTTTATACGATAATTTTAAAATATAATTCAATATTTCATTAAACAATTCCTAGTTTTTTTAAATATCTCACGAAGGAAATTCATCAAACACCTTATGTGAATAAAACTATTTTAAATAAAATTATTCTTTATAATAAAACTCATTCCCACGTCACTTGATAATCCAAATGAAACTATAAATAAATTTATAGTTATCCTTAAAGGATTTAAAATAACATATATATTGTATCAATACACTTTTAAAACTATTATTAATTAATTTTTAATAGATTAATTTGACTAAAATTTAGTTTCCTATTGAAAAAATGAGAAATATGTTAGAATATTATTTAATTCCATAAATAGATATGAGATAGAGGTCCAATGAAATTATTATTATCCCTAAAAATAAAAATAAATATAATTAAATTTAAAACCCCAGACTATTGTTGTAGTTGGTTGAGATGTGGGTGCAAGATGAGGTTAGAATATAGGGGAATTATAGATATAGAGTTACTTACTTATTTAGATCCAAAAATTTCAAGAAAATTTTACGAATAAATTTAAGAGAGATATAGGGGATTAAAGTGGGTTATTTTTTTGTAGTATTAAAATCTAGTTCAATATCAGTGGAGAAGTAAATAAGGGGATGTTATCCATAAAGTACAAAAATAAACAAATTTATTAATGTTTTAGGGGAACTCTTTGTGGGAAATGTGATCATGTAGGTTTCTCATGCAACCAATTACCATCAAATGATTCGGCACCATTTTATGGTTCATTTTTATTAAACCATGTAAGTACATTATCCTAAACAATACAAGATGGAAATAACCTCAAAAAAATTCAAAATGAACCACAGTAAAAAGGTTATAAATTATTAACCAAAAAAATAAATAGCTGAAAATGAAAAAATGTGTATAACAATTCTTCCAACCATATATCATTTTACAAAAAAAGTCTATAAATATTATTGTTCTATAAGTTATGTGTCCATTTATCCCTCATATGTGATAGTACATATTAGGTGGTTTTTGTTATCTTTATAAGGTTTTCATAAAACTATAACCAAAGGGGTCATTATACCATAAAGAACATTCTCTCCATGATAAAAAATGTAGATAGACTAATTTTTTACTGATACATGACGTTCAAAAACCAAATTATCACATAAAACCACAAGGAAAACACTAAAATTATATTTCCATAATTGAGAGACATGAAATACATCATGAATAGATGTTATTTGATAAGAATGATCCAATTAATATAAAAGTTTTTACAAGATTATTTATAATTGTAAACGGACCAACATACGAAGGCATAATATTTCCTTTCTCCCATAATATCTAGTGGACCATTTATTGAGAAACATTAAAAAACACCCAATCACATATTGATAAATAAAATTGTCTCTAGTGTAAATAAATGTACGACTTCTAGTGATTTTAGGATATTAATAGATTTTTTATGAATGGGATGAATATTATTCATTTCTACTTGAATGATACTTGTTACCACTACTATAGTTTCATTAATTTTAATCTAAAATAGGGAATATTTATAAGGCTTACTATATGAGGATTCAATATGAGAAATTTAAATACTATGATTTCACAGTGTAGTTCTACGATAACTCAATCAATGAAACATGGTCATCCCATATTCCCTTAAAATAAAATACATAATCACATATCCTATCCTATGGATTTAGAATAAATATTTTAGACTATCCATCTATTTTTTCATTATATATCATGATAATATTTACGTGGATTCCCATAACCTCTATAGGGCCTTTCTTGAACTGTGAATTAAAGCAATGATCAGTAATATATGTGACCCTTGAAGGAACCCTATAAAAAGTTATAATGTTATGTCGATATATTTTTCCATGATAATAAAACATCATTATATCCTTGATTAGAAAAAATGGATTTAATTTGTTCTACTAATTAATACAAATATAGATAGAATTATAGTTTCAATGGGTATGAGGTAAACTAATTTTGAAGTCCATGTCTATCTCATCCAATTTCCTTGAAGTCATAGTGACTAACTCCAAACCTTCACTTTGTTGTCCAATGCTAATAATAATATTTACAAAAATTATCTTATACCAATTGAGGGGACTTAAATGTTAGATATTAAATCTCAAAATTAAACTCACAATCTCAAGAGTTAATGGTTTATTATATTTGAGACTATCAAATAGATCTTTTTATTTAATGAAATTTAAAAGTGAAAAGAGGGGTAATGTGAAGGAGGAAAAATTATGATGTTTTATAGAAGCACCTTAAAAAATAATAATAATAACACATTCTAATGGAATAGAACCATAACTAGAATAAATAGTCATCCCAACCACTTGGTCACTCTTCAAATCCAGAAAAATAACCCTTATATTTCCCTCACATGAAGTGTGAACAATATTCAAATCATGAAGGAGATTTAATCTAGAGGCTCTGGTAGAATAATTTATGGTCTAGGGTATGATAGAGAACCCCATTAATACATTTAGAAACGTCAAAGAGTCATATTTAACAGCTGATAGATTTATATTATTTATCTTACAATGAGTGAAAAAACAAAACATTTTTTTGGACTCACCTTGAATGGATTTTCCCTCCACAAAGTAATCCATAAAGGGGATAGAAATTTAATTCCAAAGGTCAGTAATAATAACACTATTTCAGATAATACATTGGATATAATATAAAATGTTATTTAGTTTCAGACTGAACCTAAACACATTCTATCTCACCCAAGAACCTAAACTCTTCATGAGGAAAACTACAATATAAGATATGTTGCATAAATATTAGACCTATAATACTTCAATAAAGGTATATTTATTAAATAAAAAACAAAGATTAAACATTAGATAATTAAATATATTTTTAATGTATGTATAAATATTTTTTCGCCCTTGGTGATGCTCTGCATTATTGGCTAACCAGGTCACCCACCACCTTGTAGAAAATAGGATGAATCTACCAAGATGTATAGAAGTCATGCCCAAATTAAAATGAAAAACATTTAAAGGAACTAATCAACAAAACCATAAAGATATTTAATTATTAGGAGGCACTATATTGATTACTTGATGTGCCCAGTCCATTCACTTTTGGTGAAATGATGTTGCACTAATTCAATTATTATTTACTCACAACACCAGTACTTGAAGGTGATATAGACTCCATTACATTGGATGCTGACATCTATAGAAATTTTTTGATTATTGATACTCTAAAAAAATTAATATTTTTAAAAAATAATTTTCACTAGATAATTCTAGGATAGAAATTTGAGTTATTTTGTGAATGAGGAACTTTACGATACCCTGAGTAGTTGAATGAATCTTAGGGGACTTCAATGAAGACACATTTATTCAGCTCCTCTATCATGAAAATGTCGTGATATAAATCCTTATAATATTCATAGATAATTTCTTCAACATAAAAATGATGTGTACAAGAATGAATAAATTTGACAATGGGGATAAGAAGACATGGATATAATATAAAAATACTCACCTTGTTATCCTTTGAAATATATATTTATCCTTTTCCAATTATCCACAAATAATTTTCGAGAATAAGCTAAGTGTTGCCTTGAAAAATATACCAAAAATGGTAACTAGTTGAACTATCCAAACATATATAACGTAATCAACCATAAATCCTCATGATAAATTTAGACCAAAGATAATTTCATGATATCACATTCCAGACTAAATGTTCTTTGAACAACCACAGGGTTTCATCAATTATTTTTTTGTCTATACCTACTTGAAGAATAGGTTTGGAATGTCTGGACTAGCTAGCCTAGTGTTATCATCCTTCTTCTTGAGATTCCAAAATTAAATTTTTGATAATTATTACGATGTCTATAATGATGGTATTGGGTGTTCTGCACACAAAATGATAATGTATGGGCCTAGATTAAAGATTTTTGTTAACTAAGGTGATCATTTATTCAAAAGAGTGGAATAATATCTTCTAAATTATAAATATACTCACAATTATGTTCATAATTACATCAAATTAGTGAATATGAATCCTCCCATTAGACTAGGTAGATACCATATATTCAATGGGATTGTAACTTCTTCAAAAATTTAACTTAGTTTACAAATCAAAGTTTAACCCCCCCCCCCCTTTATGTTATAAAAAATCCAAGTTTGTCCACTATCCATTATCCAAAGAGATATTATACATTAACCAATTAATTGAAGGGATAAAAGATACCCCACCAACCATCATCCATATATATATATATATATATGTTTGTGTACCATATAAATGAAAACAATAATATAATCATAAATAAACCATTAAATAAAAATGGGTTTCATAACATTTCCAAATAGTTTCACATTAAATGAATTCATGAATATGATTGATTAATAATAAAAATTCTATAACCCAAAAGGAGTATTTAATAATATCATTTATTAGGTTAATCATAAAACATAATTACATAGGATTCATATCTTTTGTATTTAAAGAATAAAATGGAATCAATATTTAAATACAAGGTCTTCAGGGAGCATTTCTTAATATCATCATAATGAAATGAATCTATGAGTCACTTAGGAAAATATCAATTTTGAGAATTTGTCATGAATACATTTTCAAAAATTAATTAATACCAAATCTAAATGAAAAATAATTGAAAGTGATATTAAATTTTTTCAATTAAAATGGAATATGGATGATATAATATATAATCATCAATGAAAAAACATTTTTAATATTAAAATACCTTTATTGAAACTCATATCGAAAAAAGGGATAAATATTATATTTTAAATGATTTAATCTGAATGTTTTTATTAAATTTATAAAATGAATATTTTTATTTCCAAATAATAATATAAAAAATTGGATTTAGTATTTAATATATATAAATAATAACATGATATTATTTGGAGAGGATACGAATTATTCATAACGTCATCAAATTTTATGATGAAAATTTCCATTGTACATGATTTATTTGATTAGAAAATTGAATTCTCTTAGAAATTAGTAAATGAAATATATTATTATCATAGGAAATAAGAAAGTGATCTTGTGGATCCATATTCAATGAGGAGTAATTATTACTCAAGAGAAGTAATAATGTAAGGAAAACTCATTACCTTTTGTTCCCAACTTACGAAAAATTTCTTTATCCTCCAGTATATAATAAATAACCATCTTAGTAACCTATTTCAGAACATTATTAAATTTATTAACCAGTATAATAAATAATTATAATCAGTTATTAAATTTTTATTAGTTTCTTATAGGATATTTTCATCAATGTATGTCAGTGATTTTGATTGTTTTGCACATGATTTTAAATGTCGATGTTGATACCCATTATTTTATAGAAATTTCATCATTCAATGATTTTAAAAGGTACTAGAATTTATTAATTATAAATATTCATAATATTATAATTTCACACCATGATATTTTTTTTCCTGAATCATGGAGAAAAAATCAATGAAGATCTTGTCTGGAGAATTTTTTACCCAGAAAAGTTGGTAAATTAAAAATGGGTCAAATATTAATATAAATTATATTAAATTTTAATAATTTCATAAATATAATTTTAATTCATTAAATACTTTCTTTTATTCATCCAACTAGGTTCGTGATGAAAAATAAAATATGTTGTTCCCTAGTGGTGGTGGTCTCCACGAACACATATCTCACATTTTGGATTTCCATAGAACAAAATGAATATAGGAATTGATCACTTTTATTAGAATATTAATAATGTTATAATTATAATATTTATTCATTAAATAAACCTTTTAAACCATCCATTTATTTTAGTAATTTAAAATAAAACATTCCATTTATGAAGTCAGTAGTTTACACGTATTCATGAATGATGTTTTTTATTTTTTCAAAAGTTAATGGAAGGAGGTAGATTATGATCATTCCCTCAATTTAATAATAATTTATGTATACAAATGACAATAATATTATTATATTATGACAATATAACATAATTTTAATTATAATAATAATACATAAGGAAATAGAAATGAAAGTGGGTGATTTTTGGAATTTTTACCTCAGTCTTTCAAATAAATCATTTTTAAATTAGATTAACGATTTTTGGGGTGGTTTTTTGAGGATTCTAGAACATATATGATGTGAATAGAAGTAATTTTGAGGGTTTTGAGAAGGTTTTTGTGATAATAAAGGGATTTGGGTTTGTGGGCCAGTGATGTAGTGTATGTTTCCATTTATAAGTGAGAGGAGTGACATTTTCATAATAAGATATACATTATTCATGTCATGTAGTTCCAAAAGTAGATAATAATGGAGATGCAATAAGTTATGTTACATAAATTCTGAAAAAATCATTTATAGACATGTTTTTATTATTTTATTGCTCATTTTTCAATTTAATCTAACCCTTTTACCACATTTAATTTTACCATGATAACTAATTTTTACCTAACTTATTTATTTTTTTATAAAAAAAATATAATGAACCTTATTACATTATTTATACTGTATGATTCAAAATAAAAAATCTATTTTATTATATAAAATTCTTATGATTCTTAAAATTAATTCTAAAATAATAATTTTATAATGAATTAATACATTTTTAGAGAAAAATATAACTTAAGTTTTAAAATGCCAAATATATTCTTATACATTAAACATAATATATTTAAATCCATATTTTTACTTATAAAATTAATATTTTTTTCAAGTAAAGGGTTTTATAAATTTTCATTTTTTCTTATACCATAATTATTTATTAAATACCTGATATTTCTAAAAACAATATTTTCACTATTTACCTAAAAAACTAATATTTTTTATAAAAATCAAAAAAATTCACCCTCATCAAATAATTTTATTCCGAATCAAATCACAAATTTTATTTTGTAAAATTAATATTCTAAAATTTTGTTATTAACTTTTAAATAGAAACATAAAATATAATTAAAACCCTTCTATAATTAGATAACATTTTTAAATTTTAACTATTTTATTTCATGTATACTATCAATTAATGATTTAATATTTTTCTATAATTGTAAACATGACATTAGAATAATTATTTTGAAAAAATAAAAATATTTTATTAAGAATAAAATTCTATTAAGTCTGTTAAAAAATTTTATTCAAAATTATAATTTTACCATTATCTAGATAATTATCTTTAATCCCAGTAACCTATGTTTATCCAAAAAAATAAAGTTGAACTTATTTACTAATTATAAAATTTAAATTAATAATATGAAAATAATTTAATATGATGTAATTCCTAAAAGTGATTAAAATTAAATTTAATGTAAGTGTTCATAAATCAAAAATACTTTTAGGAAAAATTTATCTTCAATACATAAAATAAACTTATTAATTACTAATTATTACCTATTAGATATATTTTAACTTATTTTTTTTTTTTTATTTATAAATTTGATTAGAATAATTTTTTTACCATAAACCAATAAAATATATAGTTCCTAAATTTTTTTTTTAATAAAATACTTATTTTATATATTGTTTTTTTAATTATTTTTCTAAACTTATTTGATTTTAACAACACATTAGTATTAAAAATTTACTTTTTCCATTAATAGTAGAATTCCAAAATGTATGAAATAACATATTAAATTAATAATTAAATTTTTATATTATCTTAACATCCACTTACATAACCCTTCAGATATCTACGTATGACATAAGGATAAGATAAGTTGTGTTGGTAGTCAGAAATGGAAGTTCAACTAGAATGGATCTCGTAGAAATTATAGTAAGATTTAACTTCTATCATAAACATTTTTTATTAAAATATGATTGATAGAGTTTGACTTGGGATTTGTCTTGGGATAATCCTATATCACCTCTACGATTCTACCAATGAGATATATATGGAAGACTACTTCTACCAAATACCATTTCATCACTTTTTATACATAGATTTAATAATTTGGTTTCTTCTAATTATACTAGATAATTTAATGGTTATATTATAAAGGTCAAATTACATAGTTTTATTTTAAATTAGATTAGTTTCATTTTATATTAGTGATTAATGTTAGGAAATCTATTCAATATACTATTTGTTTGAATGAAAAAATTAACATAAAAATTGTTGGCCATTACATTATCCATCCCATAAATAAATTGTGTCATAATGTTAATTATAAGTTACTGATGAAATATGATAAGGATTTCTAAAAGACAGAAATGAATCAAGATATAATTTATATAGTCATATAAGACTTCAAAATAAGTAATAATATCATATATCTTAGAATAGTCTAATAAAAACTTTAAATTGTTTTCTAGTCATTTGATTTAAAAAAATATCATGATTGGGTAACATGAATCTTATAATAGAATTAGTTTTCCAAGATAGTTAATAATAATCCATTAACTGATACATACTCAAAAGGATATATCGAAAGTGAAATGTGACTTCTTTATTTTAGTAATTAATATGGAGTTTATGTAAAGTTGGAAAATAAATTTTTAGAATCAAATAAAATTAATCTGAGATAATAATAATTATATTTTCATGAAGAAATTTCCCAAAAAAATTAAACTTGGATACAATAATCATACAACTAGAGGTACTATTTGAAAAAAAATTATTAGTGTGTTTATTTTATAATATTATAAAACATTATAGATATATTACTGTTCCTATAATCTAACTCCAGTAATATATCCACCAATTGGGGGGTTGAGGATAATTATTCTTTAATCATCATGGCCCACCTTATAATTGTTTATATAGTAGGCCCCTCCCTTTTCTCTTAGTCTGGGTTTTTTTATTCTCAATTACCCTATTAGCCCCAGGTTTATATAATTGACATCAATCATTACTTTTTTTTCTCTAAAATAATACATTGAACTATCAATGGAAATTTAGAATGAACTTTATTTCCCTTTATCTATCTCTTCATTTTTCCTCCAAATTTTTCAACATGGGGAAGTAATTTACCAAAAATAAAACATATTCTAGTAAATTTTATGATTTTCTCCAAGTAATTATTCTCACATTTTTAACACATATGAAATTGAATCTTCTTTTCTCCATAATAATTATCACTTGAACATCCATGAAACAATGTACTTACATTCTTTGGTGTGTTTTTATATTCAACCAAGTTTAAATTGTTATTCATAAAACTAGATACCTAGTCTGTAATAACCATAACATTATTGAAACTCACTTCCATTATTTTTTTTTCTCAATTGGAAAATCAATAAATTTCCCATAACACCCATTATTAAATTGTCTTCCCTTTTCATCATCCATTATATAAACAAAGAAGTGTTTAAAAGTGGTAATAATTGAATTAAATATATATAATGTAAGATATATAATAGATAACATATAAATATTTTGTATATCCTTTCTTAAGAAACCAAAGTATTCAATCTAGTTTATTTGTGGTAATTTTTAACTTATGTTTTTCTAAACTAAATACATTGAAATGGAAGATAATGGTTTATAGAGAGCATGTGAGTCCCCATAGAATATTCCAAAATATTTTTCAACCATATAATTAGTTAGGAATCTTTTTAGTCACTATGTAAAGAATGTGTTAATACCTAAACAACTATTTTAGGCTTATTACCCCAAGAGGAATTTGTGTTGGAGATTTCAAGGAATTACTTTTATATATATAGGGATGCTATTACTAGGAATCCAAAAAATCAATACAATAGACGAATTTGTGGATTTTATCATATACATAGAGTTATACTTAGGGTTATCACTGAATTTATCTCTTCCTAATCCCAAAATTACTTAACTAATCTATAAAATAACCAAATCATTCTTTTATACAAACTGATATTCCCCAAACACACACTACCGTGTCTAGTTCAAAAATAAAAATTCGTTATACATTGGATTTGATACCAACAGAGGTTATCTAGGGTAAAAATATATTTATTTTCAATTGTTTTTATAAATAAAAAAATAAATTTCCTAAATAATCTCACAACCTCAAAAAACATAAAGTTTACTATCTTTTCTGACAACCTATATAATAAACTAATTTTATAATACTTCTGTAACTGTTTCCATAATCTTACTACACAATTATCCCTTCTTTAATTATCATAAATTATACTCATCTTCATAACATGGGGAATGGAAATATATAGAGTAGTAATATAAAATTGCAGGTAAATGTAAAAAATATCAATATGATATCAGTGGTAAATCATATGAATGAGGGAACACAAGATAGTGAGAGAAATATCAATTAAAACAAAATTGTAAGGATAATAATTTTCCATAATTTAGTATATGAGAAAATTTAATATGAAATGAAAAAAAACATATATTATGTAATTAGAGTTTGGAAACATGAGATAATAAACATGATCAATGGGTATTATCATCTGAATAATAAATTAAAATGTGACATGTCAATAAAACAAGACATAAATACAAATTTTGGAACAGCCATAATCCTATAAAAGCCTCACATTATGATAAAACACAATCATAACCACCCTTTAAGTTGTGAAAAAATTAATAATTCCACGATTAAGGTTATGATAAAATCTAATTATGCACAATATTAAATTTATAAACAAATAAAAAAATGTATACACTATATTATTCCATGACATATAAAACCATAACAAATACATTGGAGGGATATATAGGACCTCGCCATTATTTTCCACACATATGTGTGTCATAATAAATCAATCATTAATCATATCATAAAAAACAATGTAAATAAAATTGTTTTTGTAACATTTTTAAATGGAATCACAAAAAATTACTTTAAGAATTAGATTTATAGATACAAAAAAAATCTCCCAAAATTAGTATTTCATAAAATAATTTATAGAGTGACTCATAAAACAAAATTCTATATGATTAGTATCTTTTTTTATTTGAAGTTGTCAATGGAATAGAAATGATAAAATGTCCTTATGAAACATTTCTTGACAACATCACAATGAGATAGTTTTATAATTTACTTTTTATAAGATAATTTATAAGAATTTCTCAGGAATAATATTTCAAAAATAATTTAAAATAATTAAATAAAAAAAACTTGAAAATATATATTTTTTCCAAAGGAAATATGGAGGGGAATATGAAATATACTATGATTAAAATAAAACCAAATGAATATTCAAAATTCCTTTATTGAGGGCCATATCATAAAGAGAGAGATAAATATTACTTTTAAAAATTTTTAATGATAATTTTTAATATCACAAAAAAAATAAAAAATTGGATTTAAAAATAATAATGAATAATATTTTCCAGAATTCTGAATATGGATATGGAAAAAAGTTATTATTTATGGATGATTGGAATTATTAATAATATCATAAAATTTTATGAAAAAAAAATCCATAATAAAAGATGTATTTTATTTAATAATATAATTACATAGTGAAGAAGTAGTAAAGGAAAAATAATATAATCATAGCACAGAAAAGAAAAATCTTGTAGAACAACTCTCTAAGTGGAATAACTATGTCACAAGAAAAGAGATGATGTAAATAAAAATCCTTACCTATTACACTAAACTTACATAAAGGTTCATTAATATCATATATAATAATAATATTATTATTAATAAACTATCTTAGAACCTTATTCATATAATATTTTCTAATATATTATTTAATTATAATAATTTATTATATATTTATTAGTTAGTTATAGTTTATTTTCATTATTCTATGTTACATATTTTGATTATATCACACATGATTAAAAATGTTGATGTCAATCCACATTAATTTCTTTTAATTTCATAATTCCAAAATTATCTAGGGTAATTTAATTTTTTCATTATAATTGTTTATAAATTTGTTATTTCATTTCATGAGAGTTTAAATCATTATCATGGAAGATAGAGACATTGACGAGCTTTCCTTGGTGTATTTTCATAAATATTTTATACTAATAAAATTTTAAATATTAATATAAATTATAAATAATATTAATAATTCAAGAAAATAAATTTAAATTATGATACTAATTTATTATACTCACCTATGTATTGTGGTGATGAAAAATAAAATACATCATTCCATTGTGGTGATAGACTGCAGATTCACCCTGATGATATTTTCATTTTATATATAATTAAAATTATGGGGGAATTGATTTCTATTTAAATAATAAGAATAATTTCATAAATATCATATTAATTCATTAAATTTTCCTTTTTAACCATTGATTTATTGTGGCGATGAAAAATAAAACACATTATTCTTGGAGATGGTAGTCTGCAAGTATGCATGGATGATGATTTTTATTTTATCCTATGATAAGCTATGGAGTTAGATAATGATTGTTCCATCAATAAAATAAAATTCAAAATATACTGATGATACTAATGATTCAATTTTAGGATTATATAATATTCTTTTCTGTAGAAGAAGAATATAAAAGGAAAAGAAACCTAAAAGGAGAAATTTGAGAATTTTTACTTTACTCTGGGATGTAAATCACTATAAATTTTGATTAATGATTTAAATAGTTATAATTATAGGAGAAAAGAACCCCTATGACATGTATATAATTATTTTTGAGGGATTTATATTACTTTTTGTTAAAATAAAGGGCTTATGGAGTGAGGAGAATTGGGGTCCTGAAGGGGTCCTTTTATATGTTAGAGGAGTGATTTTTTTATGTAAGAGGAGAATTATTCAATAAAAGTGGATCCAAGAGTTGAAAATAAGGGAAAACTAATAATTTAAGGTCAATATATTCTTTAAACACATATTTTGTGTCATATTATATCATTTTTTGGTTCTTTTACCCTTTAAATATAAGAGTTTTATGATTTTGACTTTTACCATTGTAACTAATTCTCACATAGTTTTTTATACGAATAAATAAAATAGAAATTATTAAATAATTTAGACCATATAATTTCAAATATTAAATCTATATAATTATGTTAAATATATTATTGTTTTAAAATATAATTATAAATTAATAAACTTCTATTGGATTAAAATAGTTTTAGAGAAATTCATAACATTAGTTCTAAAATGTAAAATAAATGTTTGTAAATTTTTTTTAAAAAAATTATTATTTTAATTATAAAAACATAATTGGAAATAAAATGGTTTCAAAAAATTTAGGTTAATCTTATATCATAATTATTTAATAAATGTCATGGTATTTACAGTAATTATATTTATCACTATTCACTTAAAAATCAATCTTCTTTGAAAAAACAGAAAATATCATCCAAATATAATATTATTATGAAAAATTCAAAAATAAAGTTATTTTTTTAAGTAAAATATATATAATTTTGGAATATATCTTTTAAATATAACATAAAATATAATGAGAACTGCTTTTATAATAAAATAAATTTCGAAAATTTTAATTAGTACTTCTCTTGTTTCCAATCAATTAATAATTTAATATTTTGTATATGTTTTAAATTATCATTAAAGAAATTAATTAAAAGATATTATTTTTTATTAAGATAAAAATTATATAATGATTATCCATACAATTCATTAAAAATAACTATTTTATCATTATTCTATTAATTTTCTTTAATCGCATCAACATATTTTTTATATAAAAATGAAATAAACCTTATTAACTAATTTGAAAAAGATTATTAAAAATATAAAAATAAATTTATCTAACTCATTTTCTAAATTTTGTAACTATTATTTTCAACATACGCATGTATAACACATAAAATTAATTTTATCAAACATTTATCTTCTATGCCTAAAATATATTTGTTACCTTCCTAGTTATAACTATTGGATGAATGATACCATATTTTATTTTATATATTGTCAATAAATTTAATTAAAATATTTATTTATCTATAATAATATACAATTCATAATACATAAAATGGTTATTTTTATTAAATTATATTCTTTGTTATAAATTTTTTTTATTAATTATTTAGAAAAAACTAATAGTATTTTATCAATGAATAAGTATTAAAAGAAAAAAAAACTTCCATTATAATTTGAAATAAAAAATGAATAACTTAACTTGTTAGATTAAAAATTATATATTAATATCATCTTAACTTATACATACAAAACATCAAAAGATATCCATGTTAGACTACAATATAAGTTAATCTTTTATGGTAGTCGTGGTTGGTGATTATGCTAGCATGGATCTAATAGAAATTTTAGTGAGCTTGTTATTCTCTCACAAAATATTTTTCTAAAAAACAATTGAATTTATATTTGTATTTGTATTTGGAAAACTCTTGAGAAGCTACCTTGTATCGAAGCTCAGACAAATAAGATACATATGGTATAATTTTACTACCAGATGTACTTTCATTACCTGTTATACATAGATTTCATAATGATGTCAAATCTATTTATACCAACTAATTTAATGAATTTTTTATAATTATCAAATTAAATACTTATATTTTAAAGTTACACTATTTTTTTAGTTTGGTGCTACATAGGAAACAATTTATTCAACATAGTATTTGTTTAAAGTGAAAACAAATACTAATTTTTTGGAGATGATAGATATGCAATAGTTCAAGAATCTTAAAATATTTTTGACACCATTTTTTACTTATTGAAAATTGACGCATCAAGACATGTAATATCTTATTTCTCTTCTCAAACTGATACAACATTATGATTTTTTAATGTTATAATGCATATTATTTCTTCTAGATGAGCTTCCCATGAAGAATGATTATAATCCTCGATGACATTTTTCTATAATTTGATCAAATTTATATGTTGATCTCAAAAATAAATAACACTATTTGAGGAAATTAACCACCAGCATATTGTATTTCCTCTATTTATGAATCTCCTTATATAAAAAAATTTATATTCTCTAATTTCATTTCATGTATCAATTTAAGAAGAGAGGTTTTGATCTGAATTTTTTCTTCAAAAAATTATATATTTCTCCTATTTCACCTAAAGGATTATTTTTTATTAAAAACCATTAATCTTCATACATCACTAGAATAATTAAATTCATGAGATGGAACATTTTTCCTAAGGATTTTAGTGATCAAATTTATATTATTATATTCTTATTAAATTTCAAAATTTAATTCATGAAGGTATTAATCCCATCAACTTTTCTTGAGATATAAATAATTATCGTAGAAAATATAAACATAGATTTGTGGTTAGTATATGGAGTAAAATTTTCTATAAAAATATAATTCTACCGATATTTAAACGAATTCATGATAGATACCAACATGAGATCACTAGTTGTGTAGTTCCTTCCATGAGGACATAGCTAGAAAAATATATAAGTGACCACATGTTATTATTGTGTGAGAAAACATCACAATATCTTTCCAAATACATCAAAATAAATAAAATAACCCTTCCTCGGATCATGAATAAAAATAATTGGGGCCACCATAAACATCCCCTTCAGCTCATCATAGTATTCATAATGTTTAAAAATTCATACAATTGTTACCCCTTATGTTTAAGAGCCACTAAATGGGAAACAATATATAAAAATTCATTCAAAAACGTCCAAAAGTATATCAGTAACTTAAAATGGTTTGAATCTCAAAATAATTTCATGGATGTTCCTAAAAAATAATAACTTCTTCTATTTTAGGGTATACCAAAATGCATTGATAAGATACATTATATCCCTAAAATTTCACACCTTGAATCCCTAAGTGACTATTTGATACTTTTCAGAGGTAGTTCTGTTATTAAGTTTCCCACAATTTTTATGTGATGTCAATATTACCCAAGTTCTTTTGAATATAACATAATTTCATCCTTGAATAACATTATTAAAGAGTTGATATTTGAAAATATCTTGTATATATACTATTTTAAATATAATTCCATAAAAATTGTGTTTTATTGAGTATTTTGTCCAAAGTATTACTTTACCATGTTCTAGAGTAATTAATATTTATGTGAAAATAAAGAAAAATTAAAGAAATAATAAACAATTTTATATAAGTTTGAAGTGATTTTAATAAAGGTAAAATGTTTTTTATAGGAAATAATTGTTGAAAATAAGACCAAATTATGGAAATAAAGAAAAAACTAGCACACAATAGCATAACTTAAGTAGCATGCAAATAGGCCAACCTAAGGGAGGGGATATAATATTAAGTGTTGTGCTTCAACACTCAACTCCAATGTGGTAGACCTTTTCATTGATTATTTTAAAATATAAAAAGAATCATAGTATTAAGGTGGGTTGTGAGACTTCTTCCTCAATTTGATCATGTTCACTATATCCATGGTTCCTACACCATATAAAAACCATTAATGATAACAAGGATCTCAAGCTATATTGAAATAATAATAAATTATACATCGATGTTTGGAATCCAAATCTCAAGACCATTAATATGATAATATGTTGATCTTCCCGTATCATGGTATTTTTTATACAACATGATATCTATATAAAGGTGCAAATAGATGCAGATTTATATCAAAAATATACATCATGGGTTATATATATGACATAGAGCACCCATATTTGTAAAATATGATTGTTTTATATGAGAATAAGGAGTCCAAAATATGTATTTGTGGCTTAAAATGTGTCCATATGTACACATAAAAAGGAGTTTGTTTGGTGGTGAGGGTGTGGTGTGGGTCTCTGCCTTTGTTGTGTATGTTTTTCATTCATAAAAATATATAATTTTTAATGGTTTGATAATATTTTGTGGTATCTCATATCCACATTATAGTATCAATTCATAAGATGAATCTAAGTCATAGTTAACATCCAATTCCACAAATATTATATTTGTACAAATATATTTGGAAAAAATATCTCCCCATGCACTAATTTTGATATATTATACGGTGGAGTTTGAAGTGATTTTTAATGTGTAATATTTAATATATTTTTAGAATATATATAATATTTATAGTGTGATATATTTTTTACATAATGGTTGGAAGATACAAAATTCATGTGATTTTAGATAGATATTTCTATGACGGTATGAGGAGATCATGTTGGGACTCAATAAAGATTCAAATAAATATCAAATGATGTGAGGAAAAAGGATAAATTGTAAAAGTAAATATAAATTGATATTAAAAAAATAACTAAATGATTTAAAAATTATAGGTTTTCTAACCTCCCTCATGGATATTTCAATATATATTTTGGATATGTGATATGAAGGGGAAATTCACCCATGAACACATGAAAAACTAAATGAGTATATATAATTAAGTGATTCAAAGTAGATATGATATGATATTTGACATTATGGAATATTTTTATGAGATTAAAATGGATATATCTCTTGGTTAGAATATATATAAATATTGGAAGTCTTAACCAATTTGGAACTTTTTGACTTTTTGGGATCAACTAGAGCTTATTATTTGGAATTGTGTCACTACTGCTAAAATGATAGAGTGACAACTAGAAATTTATTATTTTATTTTTTGTCCCCTCTCATGTAAATCAAAAGGGTATGTTTTTAATGACTATAAATATTTGAATGAGGGATTATATCTAGTGGAGTAAAAATATTTCCAATTCTATGATGGTTTTTTTCATTCCTTCATAATATTTGTAAATCATAGTATTCTCTTTCTATGATGACCAGTTACTGTTGAGTTTGGTATAAACTTAATGAAGTAACTGAATATATATTATTATTCAATTTAACTTTTTTAGACAAAGGTGGTAAGGTTTAAACATGGTTTTTTATTACTAGTTCTAGTGATTATGAAATGTATCTGAGAGGTTAAAAAGAGCATCATTGAGAAATAGGTTATTCACTCTGATTGGGGTCTCACTAGGGTCTAATTTTGAGGATATATAGATTATATAAATTATTTTAACTTCACTAAAAGTCTAATATACTATGATTCATGTGTTTTCTTCCTATTATTTTTTGAAAACAAATTTCAATTTCTTATTTCTCATTAGTTCCAAATATTCTTAATTCACTCTAAACCGTTCTTTGTGGAGTCTAAATTGACTTCCAATTACTAAATATCAAGATAATTACTAGTAAATTAAAGAGTAATTACTCCTAAAATGATAAATTTTTTTAACTTATAATTAAAATCAAGTTGGTCATTTTTTTGTAACATTTCTAGGGAAAATTTTCTTAATATTATTATGATAATTTGTATTTCTTACCATTGTTTGGGATTGTATTGTCTATTTTACACTTAGTGTTATCATATTATAGTTTCAGGACCATCTCTGGCATATGACTACTCTACTCAAGGTAATGTATAATACTTTTCTGATTACGATAGAGTAAGAAAATCCATAAAAATGTAAAATAATAAGAAGGAATAAGAGATGGTCAATAAAGGAATACTATGAGAGGATAAATATCTTCAATACATAAATTCATAGACAAGACTCTAATGGACTATGGAATATCCCTATGTATGGGGGTTCAACCATGAATCAGGGAACCACAAGTATTTTCACCTTATTTTAAAATCATACCAGCCATAATTATATTGATATCAAACTCCATATATTTCTCTGGGCTACCAAATGAGGGCATGAACACAAACATATAGAGTTTTATCAAAGTATTTGATACATTTCAATTTCATTATTTTTTGAAAAATGTGGTGTGGTTAATATTGTTTCTATTTTCATTGGGAAATAATTTTATGGAATGGATTCAAATACTCCAATATCATTCCATTAATATATGGGATGTGTTGGAATAGAACTTTCTAACTCTATGCTTCCCACCCTTTAAGCCCAGGAATATCCATGTCAAAATTTAAAATTACAATGTATTCAATGAAAATGTATTGTTTAATGTAAGGGAGAGTTTTCAAAAGTCAATGAAAAAATACCATAACCATGGAATACAAACATTACTTCCAATTTTGGATTTTTATAATGTTTTTCTTTTCAATATAGGGAAATTTTTACTCCAATTATAACGGATTTTTGATGAGAAAATCACCCGAAGAGAGTTATAATTTTTCTGATGAAATAGTGAGAAGTAGTTTTTAAAGGAAATACTATGGAACTTTAATGATATGTTTTCACATGGTGGGAAATGGAAGAATGATTTTACAATTTGACGTCATGATAAATAAACTATATGCAATTATTTTACATAACCAACCCTAAGGTAAGTAAATTTATGATTCTAATTATATTAATTATAATTATAAAACAAAATTCATGTGTAGAGAAAAAAATAAAAAAATACAGTAGTCCAAAAAACCAACATGGTTTCAACAACCAAATGGAACCTTAGTATAAAGCTAATTTTATACTATGGAGTTCACCTTGGCTAAATTTATGAAAATCATTAGGGATTTCCTCAGTAAAATCAAGTCTAATTCAAATGATCAAAATATTTTCATATGAAATCTTGAATACCAAGTTTCCTATACTGTTAATCAACTTATAAAGAGTTAATGAGTAGTACTACTGGGAGATATAGAGGCCCATATACATGTTAAGTTAATTACATCACCTTGAAAAGTGGTAAATTACAAAATATAATAATTTAGTAATTATAAAAGAGTAAGATTATTGAGAATAAAAAAAGATGGAAAATGATTTGGAGAGGAATGAAAATGAAAAATAAGTTTAGAATGATTTGAGAATAGAATCCTTGCCACCATAAATTATGACACTTTTTTCCAAGGCATAATTTATAAAGGGAAATTGATTGAAAATAGAGGAAAAAATATACCAATGTTTAAATGGTAACATATTAACATTTTGTTTGTTGCAGATATAGAAAACATGGAAAACTATAATATGTCTATACAAGGTATAGTCCTAAATAATATGAAACTATGAGAATTATGTACAATACAACACAAGGGGTAATACTTAGTTATAGTGTCATGGTGTATAATAAAAAAGTAATAAAACATGGGTATAATTTCAATTTTTTTACATTTGGCCTAATAAATATTTGAAAATATTTGGTTGAGGTTGGATAATGTGTGAATATATATTGATACTATACATTCTAGTTTTTTAGTATTGATAATATGATACCTAAATAAGATGTTCCACCACTGGAATATACAATAGTGAGACACCCACAGTGATTGATTAATGATGTAATATTTAATGTGGATAAATATTATTTATCAGTTCACATAATTTTGTAATAAATGGATGAGGAAGAGAGAAAATAAAAGTTTTGAAAACAATTATGGACTATGGGGGATACATTATTGATTTCCAAGCTTTATATTTTAGTATAATGGTTTTGGTGATGAAATAAAGTTCAATATACACTAAGAAGATGAAAATATAGATGAAGAAAATTAATCTAATTGATAGAAAAAAAATGGACTTTTAATATTGTTTTCATCTTATGAAAAGAGAATATATCAATATAGAAATAAATAAATAAATAATTTAAATTTAGTGAAATAATATGAAATGGTTATTGGAGAATATCAAGGATAATAAAGGTACTAATAAAGCTAGATAACTTAGAGAAGGTTGGGGGTTTGGGTGTTTCATGTGTTAACATTTTAAATTTAGAGAATATCCATACACCGATGTATTGGTTCTATGTATTTTGAGAATGTATTAACTAGGGGAATAAATATGTTAATCTTAGTTAAAGAAAATATATTGATCTATGTAGAGGAAAATAGTTCCAACCTTTCATTGAACTCTACTTGGTAACATCCTTTTTATCCTCTATCACTTGACTATAATGATGTAATGTTGAGATTAATGACCTTATTAAAAATTATTTTAAGAGGAAACACATGTTTTCTTATTATTATTAATTTTTAGTATTATAGTAATTATTTTTTATTTTCTATGGGAATCTTTTTTTAAATAGTTTAGGAAGTATTGAAAATACATTATAAATTTTAGCTTACATGATAACGGGTCTTATGCTGTCACTTTTGTTTTAGTTTTAGTTCTATGATGATCATGGGAATAAAGATCAAGTAAGAAAGAAAAATAAGATAAGGAAATATTCATGTTAATTAGGATTATGTTCATAAATTCAACATTCATTTTTACTACCCTATATTAATTTTTTTTTGAAATTCATTTTTATTTTTAATGTGAAAATGCATGCCCCACACATTGATTTATATAATATTTATATATATGAAGAAAAATTACTTCGGAATCACAATATTTCATGTTAAATCTTCCAATTATTATCATAATTAATGATTAATATTTGGTTATATTCGATTATATATAATCATATAGTTGTTTATTTAATTATTTATTATTTATGAGAGACTAATTAACTCATATAGATGAAATTTACATAAAACTATTTATAATTTTAATTTTCAAATTTTATTTGGGTTAGTTTTTTAATATTATACATTCCATGAATGATTATCTAAAATATTATTTTTCACCATTAAAGATATTATTTTAAGATAATAATTTCTATATTTCTTGATCATATTTCTTGAGAGAACATAGGATATGTAAAACTACTAAATAATTCAATGGTGTATCTTCAAAGATATGATTCAACAATTTCAAATTTAATATTATTGATTCAATTTTTAATTTTTAATTATCCTTGAGACTCACATTTTCATTGTATCCTACTTATCTAGTATATACAATGAATTTACTTTCATAGAAAAGAGACGCACTACAATCATATTTTGTCTTATCATACACTTTCACTTTTTATTTTAAATGATACTCAATGGTATAATTTTGGTGTATAGGTTTTTTATAATGGATAAAGGATATATTTAATTTCAAATAGATATTTGATGGTATTTGATTCCTTGGGATTTAGAAAGGTTTATATTTTCATATAATTGTATTATATTTTTTACCCATCTTTAATTATTTCAGAAAAAATAATGAAATTTAAATTTGATAATAAAAATGGGTTTTGTCATTATAGGGTAAATAATTACTCTCTCTTGAACAATGATCATGATAATTTGGAGTTGTGTGTGGGATGTGAAAATTTTCCTAAACAGAACTATTGAAAAAAAATTTGAAACATAGTTGGAAAAGTATGTGTAAAAAAAAGTAAAAAAGAAAAACAAGACAGTTTATATCATTAATTATGCTTTATTATATTAATGGGATTACCTTGAGATTGGGGATATAGGGAAGATGTCACTTTAGAGTGGATAATTTTCATAAATATTTATTTATTATCATGTATTTTGTTAATGAGTAAAACCTCTTTTTTAGACTTAAAATGATTGTTGATATCATTACCAACCTACCAAAATCCTCAGAGTCATATCATCCTTAATTATAATCTCACATGATTGTCTATGATTTTTTTTCATTTTAGGTTAGAGATGTGAGATCTTTTTCAAGATTGTGGATAGAAGAATGTATTTTATGTGGGGTAACAATCCATTAAAATGTTATGTCGAGGTATGATAAAAAAACAATCATGTAGGGTTTATTGCAAATATTGATGACGATATATTGAGATTATTGAATAAAATTTTGGATAAACCCATAAATTTTAAAGGAGAAAAATTAAAATTCATTATTTAATGGTTTCTTTGAAAAATTGGTAATTAGAGATGTTTTCTTATATTAAGCTTAAAATTTCATTATACTCACTAATAATTGTTTAATATTATCAATAATAGAATTTAAATATTGGTAACAAAGGATTTATGTGAAATTTGAGTTAAGATTTATGCTTGAGGGAAAGAATGGATTTTGTTTGGGGGTATTTTATTACATTATATTATGGATACTTTTTAAAATTTAATTCCATTTACTTTAGAGTTTAATGGATTATTTTTCCAAAGTATTAAATGTTTTGTCATATATTTTAGTAATTAATTATTTAATTTTCGTTTTACAAAATGAAATATAAAATAAATAAATTTATATAAGTGTCAAGTATTTATAACAAAGGGAAAATGTTTTTTTTTGGTTGGGAAATGTTTTGAAATACCGATATAGATTATAGAAAAACAATAAAAAAGCAACACAAAATAGTATAAAAGATGCATAGTGAGTGTGGATTAAAACTCAAGTGGGAAAAGGGTGGATGACATCATCACAAGATTTTTTATTTGGGCATCTGTAAAAGTACAACAACTATAGTTAGGATTTAATTAGATAATCATATTGTGGGATCTGTTATTAATAATTTTACTATTATAATCAACTCTGATGTGGGGCATCCTTTTCACGTGGTAATATACAACTTACAAAATATTTCCATTTCAAGCTAGGTCATGTGCCTTCATCATAATTTTGATTATCTAAATGATAACCACTATTATTAATAAATAGAATAGGTATTTATGATTTATGGGTGATCAATACAGTCTAGAATTTTGAGTATGGATGTGCCACATGATATACTTCTTATCATATAATCATTGAGAGGATAATAAATTGATCCATTTATGTCGTAATATATATTATACACAATGGTATTTATGTAAATTTATGATCAAAATCTAACACAAATGAGAGTTTTTTTAGCATGAATTATATCTTTGACTTAGGAAAAACATAATCGATAGAGATAATTATTTTATTTGATAATGAGGGGGTTATAGTGTGGGATTATGGTTTGAAACAAAGACATTTATTCATATGTAAAGGATTTTTTTCAATAGTGAAGTTATTTTGTTTTTCTTCATCTATGATGTGGAGGTTTTATTTTTAGAATGGACTTGGATTGTAATGTTTTATAGATCCTGTATCATTTTTAGTGCCCACACTGTATTCCTTTCCCGATATATAGTGGGAATTGAGAACATTATGTTTTATTATAGTAAAACATGCTACGCCACAGATCCTATATATGTATAGATTTTAAAAGGTGTAAATATATTCTCTTGCACATTCAATGATATATTATATACTGTATTTTTATATGATGTTATAAGTGGGAGACCTCCTATTTTTATAAAAGAAACATTATTGTTCAAGTGAGATCGGTCTATGAGTAAAATTCAAGGAGACACAAAAATTTATGTGATTTTATATGGAGATATATTTGGAGACATGAAGATAATGCTTGCGGTACTTTAGCCATGTTTATATATAGATAAAAACAGATGATTCCAAAGGATACACAATAATAGAAAATATATGGTGATATTTAAAAGAGAAAACATATTCAAATATTATAGGTTTCATGGCATATCTTTTTAATGTATGAAGATATATTTTAGAGAAGTGATATGAAGGGGAGACTTCCCGCATGGACACATTCAACATTAAATGTGTATATATGGCTATGAGATTTAAATTAGAGATAGTTAACTATATGTAATATTTGAATGAGATATACATAGAGAAATATATTGGTTGGGTTTTCTATAAATATTATAATAATTAAACATATTATGACTTTGTAATATTTTGGATCTACTAGCTCCGAAACATTAAAAAGGTATAACTACAACTACTATGGTGGACTGCTACTTCCAAAGGTCTTATTTTATTTTTCAATATCACTCATATATAGAATGTGGTAATTTCATTAATTCCATGAAATATATGGATGAGGTATTGTATTTTTTGAAGTATATTTTTGTTCTTGATATGGTGATCCATTTTTTAATTCATTCTTAAAGTTTTTAATTAATATTATTCTCTTCCTACCATTGCCATTGGGGTTGAGTTCGGTATTCCTATTAAGAAAAAACTAACTGTCTATTTTTAGTTCATGAACATTGGGTGGAAAAGGGAGGTGAATATTGAACATTGATTTGAAATAACATTCTTAGTAATTAATTGAAGTATTTAAGAGGTGAAAAGGACTATCCTTAAGACAGAGAGTGGTCTCTTTGAGAGGAGTCTCACTATGATATAATTATGATGAAATCTATATTAAGTAATTTATTTTTCTATAACGTTTTAAGGATCACTCATATATAATGAATTGTATTTTTTTTGTTTGTTTCATAACTATTATCAATATATTATTTCTTCATTCATTTTTACTTTTAGTAATTTTTAATTAACCATTTTTAATGCGATATACCTTGAATTACACTTATTAATAATATATTTATTTTATATATAGTTCTAGTATATTAATTTCTAAACTAATCCACTAGCCTAATAGGGATTCCCATCATGGTGGTCATGTTTCAATTGAAAGAGGTAGTTCCTAAGGGCTATAAATACCATTAGAGATTTATTTAGGGAAAATAAAATAAAAATGTATACCTAGTTACCAAAGATTCTCTAAAAATTATAATTGGGTATATATAATTCATTCATATAGATTTTATGATTAAATGATCATAGTGAAATATTACAAATCCATTTCTCCTCTCTAAAATGGTAAAAAGGACCATTAATATTTGTAAAAGGGTATTTTTCTCTTTATCATCACTTAATTCAACATCCTATAGTCGATATAAAGGTTAAGGATGTAACCACCATCTCTAGAAAATATAATAGCATTCATACATGGAGATACACAATCGAGAAATTCCCTTTAACAATAAGATCCTCTAGCGATATATTCATTTCCATTTAATACACTGGAACATATGATACAAAGGAAAGTAAATGGGTTCAATACCTACAAAAATGTGTATAGATTATTTGTGTAACACCACAATATTTTGATATATATTTATAATTTAACGACTATTATGTTTGATATAATGGGATAAACATAATATTAAATTAAAACTAATTGTGAAGCTATTACAAAAATAAATTATTTTGATGAAATATAAACACTAATACATTTTTAGGATCTAATATCAAATGACATGATGAAAAGTAAAAATATATTATATTAATATATATATATATATAATATAAAATATTTATCACTATGGTACTCTATAAATTATATTACCCCAACTACAACAATGAAAAAATGTCAATGAACTACAAATATAATAGCTAATATGAGAGAGAAGTAAATGAATAAATTTTAGGTAAGAATTTAAGGATATATATAGGAATATAATATAACCATTATATATATGGTAATTAGAAACATTATATATATATATATAAGGTATATTTAGATTCAATTATTTTGAAATAAATATAAAATCTTTTGAAGATAAGAGATATCATTTTAATAAAAAAAATTATGTGCACAATGTATTTTATCTAAATATAGTAATTAAATTACTACTTATAAATGATTCTAATAAAATAAGTTAATTATATATTAAATATAAGTAATTTAAATTAATTTAATTATGTTTATTAGGAATTGAAGGGGAATAAAGACATTTTACTCTTTTAAAATAAGTTTTATTCAGTAATGATTCTCATTGATTGTATGAGTTAATACAATAATTAATCTGTTCAACTTCTAGAAATTTTTTTTGATAAAAATTTCCATATTTATTTACAAATCATATTAAATACTTTCATAACATTCATTCCCATTATCAATTAACTATTTTATTATAGCCTCTTATCTAATCTAAAACATATAAAAATACATATGGAAATACTTATACAATTAATTAAAGTGACAATTATCTAATAAAATATATATAATCATAATTTCATAACATACCTCACTATTGTTTTAGAGGTTTTGAATTAACCATAATACCATACTATGAAGGTTTTATCTATAAACCAAAGGGGGTAGTTAAAGAAGATGTATAGTTCTTAACTGGGTATCTTTTTGTATTACTTATTTTACAAACATCAAATGTATTCTAACTATTTTTACATGATAACATAATTAAATTTAAATTAATTAAATATCATAGTTTTTATGGTATAACCCCTTTTCATCTCAATTTCTATCTTAGGGGAAAGGTAAACATCACTCGTGTTTACATGTGAACTACCACTTCCATGAATCGATGTGTTTAATTTTCCATCACCTGATTATATGGTGGGATAAAATGATAAAAAAATGAATATATATGATAATAATGAAATAATTATCATTATATAAATATTATATGTCATTTGTTTTCTTATATTTCCATCCATTGAAAATGATATCATCTGATGTGCATACATGTGGAGTACAACCTCCATAGGGTGATGTGATTAATAGTTCATATATTCATTTCATTGATGGTTATAATATTTTTTTGAGGAATAAAAATTATAATTATTTAATTATTAATAGTTTTTAAATTTTGTAACAATTACCCCTTTGACAATGGGCAACCCACTAATGTGATTTTTCAATTATGAACCAAAACTACCTAAATCACCGAATGGGAAGTTAACCAATTAATTAGTTAAATATGTCATTGAAGTAATTGATGTTATTTTTTAATGATAATATAATATACCTCAAATAGGTTCTTAAAAAAATAAATTATAAATTTATGTTTATTGTTAATGATTTTAGTAAAACACATAGAAAGTCTTGATTTGAGGTAATGGGTTTTATACCTCAATTTAAATTCATTAAGTTATACATCTAATTAATTAATGATTTTATTCCATGTGTACTATGATTATATGGTGTTGAATTTTGACTTTTTTTCTACTATTACACATAATGAATAAATTTTTTAATTCTAACATCAATGATATGATCCTTATAAGATTTTTCTTCTCAATATTTTTTCTCTGTGAAATGTATTTTATTATGAACTAATTTAATTTTCTAATATGTACATTCTACCTATTTTTATATAATAAAATTTATAAATATTTGATCATGATGTTTAAATTTCCTTTTATTTCATCTCTTTCATGAGGTACTACATCAAATATTATAAAATATTCAAGGGTTTTTATGGTCTCAATTTCAATTCATTGAGACATAATTCATTTTATGAACCATGTTTCATTTTCTATAGTGTATTATTTCCCATGAAAATGTTTTATCTTGTTATTTCATATAAATTATATATTTTCATAAATATTGTAATTTTATTTCATCCATTTTACTTTTAATTCAAACACCATCCAAGTTGTAAGTGTTTATCATCTCAAACTTTTTTTTGAGAAATGTTTTTATTTATTCACCAATATTAATTTATATGGTGTATATAATGACTTCTAAAATCAAATATGATGAGTCTTTTTAAACTCAATTTTTTTGATAATTTTTATGTTCTTGATTTCAATGTGTTTTTAGTTTTAAAATATTGCAAATGGGGTTTCAAATAAAATATTTCTTTAATGATTTTAAATTCTATTATCTAAACTCTTCATCCATTTTATTTATTAATTTTTAAGAATTTTCTATTTTAAACATTAATTATTACCTAAATTTATTTTCTATGATCTTTTAACTTCTTTAAAAATGTTCCAAAATAAAATTTCTTAACATTTTCTATGCGGATCACTTTTTCCCTTATTTAAAAAATATTTAATATAATGTTTATTTTTAATATTTATATCATGAACATATTTTCTCACAGTCATTAATATTTTTTATTATTTTATTAATTTATATTTTTCCATGGTATTTTTAAAGTAAAATCCATTTCTTGATATTTTTAAAAAAAATTAAAGGTATCAAAAAGACATGTATTTTCTCCTATTATCAAAGGAATATATTAAATGTTATTTTAGGGTTATTTTATTATATGTTAAAACCAATTAATGATTCGTCTCCTTCACTTAGAATAAAAAGTTTCATTAACAACAATATTCTTTCTCTAGATGTATTATGTTGATCTTTTTTGTAGATTATCTTTAAACCTATTCCTTTTCCATTGATAAAAAAAGATATAAATAAAACCATGTTTTTTTAAATTAAAATTTTTAAAATTCAATATTTTATGTGTTATATTCATATAAAGTAGAGAGAAATTATTGATGAAGAAGGTTGAGTGTGATATTTATCGTGATAATTGTTGATCCTGATATATCTTATAGGAATATTGAACCTGTTATAACTCTAAAAATAATTGTGTAATATTATTTGGGTTTAAAAGAAATAAAGAGGGAGTTAACTAGGGAGTGTTCTCCTATGAATTTAAAAAGGCTCCAGTTATTTATGAAATGAGATAACATGGGTGATGAAGATAATTTTCCATGATACCAATATGTTTTCCTTATGATTTCTATGAGTCCTTAATAGTTCCTATAATCAATATTGAAATCCCATGGACCAAGATAATTGATTCTTATCAATTATTCCTTTGGTAAATATTTCTTCAATATAACATGTTAATTGATCCAGGTAATGACAGGTATGAATTATCTTATATAATTCTCAAGAACATTGAATACTCTCATATACCCATATACTCATTTTTTTCTCGCTAAATATATTAAAATTGCAATGCCTAGGAATATCATTACTCAGTATTTGATATTACCTTGTTCTTATTGATTTTAAATCTCTAAACTTATAAGGTCCTTGGGTATGTACGTGATCCAATATTTTTTTGATGATATTATATGTTTTGGATGACTAAAAATGGGTCATGGTTATTGTTATAAAAACTAGAAATTAAAAGATTAGGTTTTTAGCTCCAGGTCATGGGGTATGGGCTTGGAAATATTATAATTGGTATCGTATAAGGGTTTAGAAAAATATGGAGATTATTATGTAAATAGGTGGGGTTAAATTAAGATATATGTATATATATCATGGGTTTATATGTTTAAGGTTTTTCACATATTCAATAGAAAAATATATTTTTAATATTTTAAGTGATATTCAATAAGGTGATTTTAATATTTTATTAAGATCTAGGAATGATATTCCATTGAGTTAATTATGGTCTATTGGCTATTGGGTTAGCCCTGATGGTTTAAATGTTATTTTGTTATACGGTAATATTATAGGGATTTTTAAGATCTTGACAACGAAAAAACTTCAGGTTTAACTCTAAATTTAATTCGTGTTATTGTGTTTAATTTAACTACATTATATGATTCTATAGTGATTCATGTTCTTTTGTTAAAATAAAGTATCACTATTAAAAATAGTTTTTAATTGCTTTTGTGAGTGATAGTTATAATTAATTTACACCAATTTCTGAAATTTAACTTAATAAATAACATATCATTTTTGAATGAATCATATAAAAATTATATTAGCTTTAATTTTTGGGTTTTTTCTGAAAATTTTAATTTTGTAGTGAATAGTGGAAATATCAATTATTTAGAAAGCAATATTTTAATTTTTTTTTATTAAGTAGAATTAATTTAATAGGTTTTGAAATTAAATGAGATTATTTTGATTAAAAATAACTCAATTAATGTCATTTAAATCTAATTTATGATTAATTTTGGTATAAAACATTTTAATACTTGAAAATTCATTTTTGAGGAAAACTATCTTTCATCATGTTTTACATGTTTATTTCAAAAATAATATCTTCATATAATTAAAAATGAATTTAAAAAAAAAATTATTCCATATTTGAAATCATGTTTTCAAAAAAAAATTAATTATTACACTTATTTTTTCACTATGAATTGTATCTTTGGTAAACAAGTTAGTTACCAGAGTAAGAGGTAAAATGGGTTAAAATTAAAATTATATAAGCCAAAATAACATAAATACTTGTCTAAATACTATTTTATGGTTATATTTCGACTATTAATCTTATAATATTCAATTATGTATCATTTTTTATCCATTTTGCTTGGGTAATAATTTTTTTATATTTTAATCTATTGAAATATTTCTAGTGTGTCCCCCCCCTCACTTATAAAAGGGCACCACGTCTCTTCTATTTTCCACACATCGAGTACCATTTAACTCATAAAATAACTACAAACACCATCTCTTAAAATTTATCCCCATGTCTTATATTTACTTTTTTAATCATTATACCATCCTCATATGGATTTAGATATAAACATAATGGTGTTTTCCAGGGAAGAGGTATAGTTATTAACTAAGTGTTTTCTTTTTAATTTCTTCTCTTCCTCCTCTAAACATATCCTAACCATTGTGATATAATAACATAAATATATTCCATATAATAAAATTTATTTATGTTTATTTCACAACCATTTTCTTGCCTATTTCCAACTTACGGTAAATGGAAACATCTCTCATGTGTATATGTATAGTGCAGCCTCCGTGAAGCAATGTATTTAATTTTTTTCATTACTAGATCATATGTGTTAGGAACCATCCATTAAAAATAAATTTTCTAGTTATTTAAGTAAATGAAATAAAATTACATTCTAAAATATATTTATGTTTGATAGTTTCATAGAATTATGATAACCTCTTACAAAGTAAACACATACATTACAAGTGGACACTTCAACACATTAACAAAATTTTCCATAAAACATAAGTTTTTAAAATAAAACATTATTTATTTTAATAATAAGTCTTTATAAATTTCCTCAGGACCTTATCCTTGTTAGAATCTCCCTTAAAACATGTTTATAACAATATAACACATGGTAAGGGAACAACAATCTTTTTAGATGAAAATAAAAGAAAGAAACATCATTAGTCGAGTGAAAAATAAGAAAAATCATGTAAAATTTACCTTTACCTTCAATTTTATTGGAGTGTATGAAATTAAAATTTTCAAAAAAAACATTTTTATCAAATAAATTCTTTAATAAACATATAAAGTGATATAAAAACCTTTTTGGTGACTTAGAGAATAATATTCATAAAACTCATTTAATATACATGAAATTAGAATAACCATATAGTTGACTTCTAATATAATTCTCCAGAGAACATAATAATTACCCAATACATTACAAGGATATAATGGGGCTCACCATTCAAACAATATATATCGGTTTATATATTTTTTATGATCAATAATGGGACTCATTTCATTATATAAGCTATATTTGGCTCACCCATGAGATATAATGGGGATCAACCCTTTGTATAAGCTATATCATGCTCACCCATAAGCTATGATGGAGATAAACCACTCATATAATCTATATCAGGCTAACCCATAAACATTAAAGAGGATAAACATTTCATATAAGCATTATTGGGCTTATTCATTCCATATATAATGATTAATACCAATATCATGAATAAAACATTTTACGATTTCACTTTTCACCATAATACCCTTTAAAAACTCTTTAAAACGCCTATGTAAAACACTATAGTATAAGAATATATATATTATTAATATAATTTTCAATACTAAAATTACAAGAACAATTTAAAGAGTGTTTTTTATGATGATAATATCATTAAAATCATTTTTTAGGAATATATCAATTTCTATTTTGAGAATACATATTTTTTTAAAAACATTTCTCACTTATAAATAAAAACTTTTTTTATAAAGAAAACCATGTATAATTGTAAAGTAGTATTACAAAAATTATAGAGTTTTGAAATAGGTAATATACTCTCATGGATTATAGGTTAATAGAAATATTCTTTTCTACTATTTCAAAAAGAGATAAAATCGAATTTTTAATGAAAAACACCTTACCACGAGTTGGATTTATCACGTATGTTATTATATTTGGGAATATAAAATTGTTAATTATTTAATTGATTGAAAACCTTTATAATGCTTATTATTCAATTTATATCACTTATTACCATGTTATAAAAATTACTTAATTATTTCTGTTCACATCAAAAATTTTGACGATATTCAGTACATGACTCCAAAATGAACTTTTTATGATGTATATAGAGAATGTGGTCGTTAGTTAAAAAAATTTATAATAATAATAATTAAATAATAATAATTTTCCTATATAAATTTACTTTAAAATTCATCCACTAAATATGGATATGAAAATGAAATATGTTACAATCATGGAGAAGGTATGTCATACACACACATCAGTAATGTTCACATTTTTCAATGAACGTTATAGAAAGAAGGTAAGTATAGTTTTTTCATTAAATAATGATAATTATATCATAAATATGATATCACTTCTACAAATTTAGTTATATATATATATATACTTCCATGGGATGCCGTGATGGAAAACAAATCACATCGTTTTGTGGAGGTTGTAATCCTCAGATTTTAATAAACAACATTTTCATTTTAGGTAGATGTAAAAGAAAGAATATAAATGATAGTTAAATCTTTAATAATGTTAAATATTTCATGAATATCATATATAAAAATTAATTCAATCATTATTACCGATCTTTTGATATGGTTATGGAAAACGAATTACATCTCTTCGCAAGGTGGTAGTCATTTGTACACAAGAACGATAAATTCATTTCCCATTTTATGGAAGAATAGATGGATTTTGGTCATTAAACTAAAATAATAACATATCAATATATATATTATACTAGATATTTTATTTTATCATGTTTGAAGATGATTTTAAGGTGTTGGGAGAAGAAACAAAACAGAAAAAATAAGATAAAAACTATACCTCGTATTTGGTAATTCCCCTTTGATTAAAATCTTATGAATAGTAAGGATGGTTTTATACATAAATAATTCCTCTATAATTAAGGTAGGTATTTTATAAAAATATTTTGGATGATATTGGCTGAACCAAAATGGATTTGAATACTAAATAAATGAGAATAGGATGTTTCCATTTATATGACAGGGGAGAGGAACTCTAATAATTTATCAAAATAATTAATTAACTTAAATTAATTTTCAATTATAAATGTATAAAAATTTAAGTTTTTAATAATCTAATTTTATTTTTGGTCTAAATACTATAATAAAATAATTTTTAGAACTTTTTTTTCTATATTTCATCGGTTTTCTTAGGGTTTTAACCCCTTTAACTCTTATTGTGACAACATGGATTTTTAAACTTTGAGTGTTAATATAATTACTATAAATTTCAAAAATATCCCTTAATGGATCATGGATTACATAATAAACTTTATCTAAATAATATTTACTAATTTATGATTTTTATAAATTTTATATAATTTTAAAAAATATTTTTTATTTTAAAATATCATTAGGGTCACTTAAGACACTATTAATTACATTGAATTTTTAAAAATATCAATAAAATATTATAAAATAAAAAATTTCATTTTAATTCATATATAACATATCTAATTAATATATAAATTTCTTTTATTACATTAATTATCTAGTCTTATATTTATTTTCATATTTTTAATATCATTTAATATATTTTTCTCTTAATTAAATAATTACTACATCTGTGTTGTGAATGAATTTAAGGCAAATATTTATTCTCTAAAAATTAAAAATAAATTACAATATTAAAGATAATTATATTAGATTTTAAAATAATTTTTATAGTCGAATATATATTCCAGATAATATGATATTAGAAATATTATACTTATTAAAAACAATAGTGTGACGGGTTTATCTTTTCTTTAAATAAAATATTATAATTTTCATAATTACTTATAAATGAAATCCTAAGACCATATATTATATCCATGAATTATTTTTGATGAATATTACTCATCAAATAAAATTAGGGTAGGTTTTATGGGACATTTTCTAGTCCTAATCATTTTATTTGTACCCTTAATCACCCAATTTCACATTTACAATGGTAACAAAAATTATGAAGGAGACTATTCATATTGTCCAAAAATAAAATAACATATCTAATAAATTTAAAAAACCTGATGAAAATATGGAATCAATTTTTTAAATTCAGAACACATAAGTTGTAATATTTAATTTAAAATTAAATTATCAAAACATGACAAAGAACAGTTTTTTTTATAAAACATCCCATTTTTATACATAATTTTTTAACATAAATTCAATAATAAAATCATTTAAAACCCCATAATTTTATTATCTTAAATAAAAATATAATTATAAAAATTTAAAACTAATTCATATCATAACTTTACAATGTAAATACATTAAATTGAAATATAGTTTTCAACGACAATCAGTATTTTTTATTATTTCTGAAAAAAAAACAGTTCATAAAACTATCAAACTTTCACAATAGGATAATTTTTATAGTATTATTTCAAAAATAATATTAATTTCATTAAATAAAATTTATAAATGTTCCATAAATTTAATATATTATTCGCTCACAAAGGCAATAATAATCTTTCCGGAAGAAATTGAATTTCAAGAATAAAATGGATTTACTATAATTAAATTTCTAAGAATTAATTAATATGTTATTAATGATTGGGAACATTTTTTGTTTCATTATTTATTTAATACTATTCATTCCTTCTAATTTAATAGGTAGGTTATAATAGTCATAGAATAACAATATTTAGTAGTGTGTTTAAACTCAATGTTGAGTATCTTTAATGCCATAGAACTTTATATTTCCTTTTAAAAACATGGGAGGTTACATGCTCTATCCATTTTGAACATTTCTTCCTCACGATTTAAATTTATGATGAAAAACATGGTTTTGAATTTTTAAAATAAATTTATTGAAATCCCTCACCATAATGAGTATTGATAAAATTTACACTTTAAAATAATGAAAGGTGAGTATGAATGTAATCAAGAGTAACACATAACTAGGTTTCTATATAGGAAAAAATTGACGTGGAAGAGAAATTATTAAACTCATGAACTAATTGAGTGTGATAGTTAACATTCCCATGAGAAGGTTAACAATCACAAAACCATAAATTATTTCTCATTATGAAAGTTAAACAGATAACATTTTTTTCACAAGATCATTTAAATAGAGTTGATGAATTATGTTACTACCTAGAGAAATAACATAAGTAAATACATTTATTTGACATGATAAATTTGATCATTTAATAAATTTTTACCATGATCTTATCACGACCCATACTTTACATACATTGTTAGTACTAAAAAATTGAAGTCCACTTATTACAACATATAACAAAACCATGGAAGGACCGTATATGTATAGTGTCTTTAGAAACTGGGAAACATAAACAACGGGTTTATAAAGCGTCTACACTGTCTCCCATTTATTTCATCATATATATAGTCCCTTTTGACATATCTTACTTAATTGCCTTCTTCCTGACCTGGGGAAAGAAAACATACAAAAGGGTGAGCTCAAATTCCCAATAAGGGTAGATAAAAGAAATATCAATCACATCATATTCATAAGAACATAACATTTTGGAAATCTTACCCGGCAAAAGAGATCATAATTAAAACAACATAGGATAAATCATGGTAGTGAAATGTAATCACAATAATCATAACTTAAAACATGAAGCTTTGTGGAATTCACATATAATCATAGAGAATCATTTCTTATTAGTCAATACTCATTGCCAAGACTATGTTAGTGGACAAAGTCCATTTCTGAACTGAGTTCATTCCTCGTTTCAGTCCTATTTCACTGAACCGGTTTAACCTTCCATTCCAGCCATGTCTATCTCATGAGATATAATTTCATTACCCAATGAATTGGAGGGAGATATAGGTCCCACCCATCTCATAATGATACCATTATTATGTGTGCCACAAAATCATAAACCATACATCATTGCATAACCAATGTAATAAAAATGGTAATCTTAAACATTGTGAATTCATAAAATAATTCATATAATATAAAGGAATTCACAAAAATAATTCCATCACAAAATAATCAAATCAATGTAATAATAGGGATAGAAAGAAAACCCTTTCTTATCGTAGATGGAAAATAATTTTGATAAAACACTTGAACTCCATTCGTGAGGAAAATATACTTTCTACTTCAAAAACACTTTTCCTTTATTAACATGTCATACAATTCGAATTAAAAAAAGTTGATTAAAAATAAACTTGAAAACTTGTAAATGAAGCTTCTTGGAAATAATGTTTTAAAAATCCATTCATGTCGTATAAGTTAAAAAAACATTCTTCTCGTACTTTTGTCAGAAAAGTCAAAAAGTACCTCGTACAAAAAACGACAAAAGATTCCTTTCATATCTTTTACTAAAAACTCACCGAAGGGTAAAATTGGATTTAAACAATTTTAGTTGGATGGAAATAATTTTACATATTTAGGAAACATGGATGTGGGTGATAAAATACACCCTAGTAAATTCCAAAGTATAAACAATCTCGGATAAAAATGATATTGTGATATTTCCCTTACCTTAGGTCTGATTTGCTTCGTAAGTGTCCGGACCTCCTATATAATGATTGAAATAATGTCATTGAATTATTCCAGAATCATACTCATTGTTATGATATCATATATGGTCATATTATTAGCTTATTATTAGTAATATTTCATTGCTACTTATTATTCGAGTGTTTATTACTTTTTGATCTTATGTGTGTTTTGTTGAATAAATTCTTATTCTTATTTTCTGGTTATAGATACCTCATTTCCAGAATGGTATTAGTGTAATATATATCATATTTATTCTATCAATTCATTTATTTAATCATTATGTAATTAAAATCATGTATAATGAGTCGCATCACATCGTGGAGACGGTATTGTGTACGTACGCACGAGCGATGATATCGTTGCCATGATCGTGGAATTGTATTGGAGTGTATGTATACAATTTCATAATCAATATCAATTTACAATAATCATATATATTCATTCTTTACACCATTATACCAATCCAAGTAAGGTGGTGGGTGAAAAAAGATTACACCATGGTGTGGAGACGGTATTCCGTACGTACGCACGCGCGGTGATTTTGTTTTCCGTAGGATGGATATATGGTGAAATAGGGTTGTTTCATACTTATAATAACATATCAGTATATTATTGATACTGATGTTATTAATTCATAATGAAACAACTAAATAAGAAGAAGTGGAAGAAGAAATAAAGTTGAAAGAATCGGTAACAGACATTACCTCTTCTTTGAAGAGCTTCATTGAGACCTCCTTTTAGGGAACTAAAATTGGTCTTTGAAGAAGAACAGGACATCTAGGATGTTTCTAGAGAAGTGGAGTGGAGAAATTGGCAGGGTTTGTCTGAGCTTGAAGGCACAAAGTGGTGTAAGGAAGAGAGGGAGGAGGTGCCCTTTTATAAGGGAGGAGAGGGGCACCTTTGGAAAAACAAAAAATATTATTTTATTATAAAGCCATATTCGGTATTAAATAGCTCCAAATTGATTTATTTCGAAGCTAATCTGGGGAGGGGTCGAAATCCTCTCATCCAATAGAATTTGGACAAGTTTAGTTTACTATTTTAACCTTATCATTTAAATTTTACTTTAATATAGATAATTTTACTTTTACCATGTCTTTTTGTGTTCTTACACTATAAGGTTAATAAACATACTATAACAAGACAAAAGAACCCCAAGTTGTTTATTATTAATATATATAACCTTATCTAAGTCATTTGACCGAACCTTAGATTTTTTGGAATAAAATAACAATTAATAATATAATATATGTTTTAAAAACTATTTTATGTCAATTTTGACACTATTTAGTAATTGATTTTTGTGAAACTCATAAAAGAATGCTTAGATCGAACACAGTTAATTAAATCAATACTAACATGTAATATTAACCTATAAAATTAGTGTAAATCATAAAAAGTCTCAAATTACATTTATTTGGGTATTTATAACATCAATTATGTCAATTTTCTATTAATAAGATAATTACTACATCATCTTTGTGTCATAACTAAATTAACATATTTAATGTCTAAAAATTACAAATAAAATACCATTATGTAGGAAATATTTATTCCTTTTTAATTAATATTTATAGTCGAATTTCTCATATGTATAACCCTATACTAATATTTATTTACTTATTAAACTTTGATTTTAACTATTTTAACCCTTCTTTAAATAAATTAATAATAAATGTCCTAATCTAATCCATGTGAGCATAAATGGTCATATTTTATTACTAAGGTTGTTTTTGGTCAAATTACCCTTATCCAATAGAATTTGGACATGTGTTAGGGTAATAATAATTTCATTATTACTCTTAATTATCCTATTTACTTTTAATTGTGGTAAATAAAAGTTTAAAGTTACTATTCACCAAAAATTATTTTCATCTCATTGAACCAAATTTTACTTACTGACATCAGCCGTGTCTCTCGGAATTTTGAAATTTCACTAACAGAATTGGTAAAATTATGTTTTATGTAAATTTGCAAATTCTCCTATGAGGCGGTGAAAAGACGGTGAAAAGTTCAATAAAATTTTTATATATCTAAAATTATTATAATATTACTCCAATGAATTACATTGAACTTATATAGATATTATGAATCAATTTTGACCTTAAATAAATTTAAATAAAATAACTAATTATTTAAATAAAAAGTCAGTTTTTAAATAGTAACCCAGTGTTTTCACTATTCGTTAAAAATTGAAAGTTTTAGAAAAATACCAAAATTTCACCCTATGCTAATTTCGATATTCTGAATCCAAAAACAAAGTCCATTTTGAAAAATAAAATTTACAAAATTTCAAAAAATTGGTTGTTACTATTCCTAACGGCTAGTTTTAATAATATGTTAATAGCATATCGTTGTTTAGTGAAACTCGGTATTGCGTACGACACAAGCTATCAAGGAAGGTCGCGATTTTGTGTAAAGAAAGCCAAGATAGTGTTGTGTGTAGTGAAATATTACTTTGATGAATTATATAAAATAAAAACAAAATATTTCTTATAAAAGTCTCGGGTGTTACATATCTCATATTTTTACTCAGAAAAATGAGTATTCAAGATGAATTTTTCATCCCAGAAAAATTAGAACAAACATATATAGATTACTAAATCAAAAAAATTATAACAATATATTCTTCATGTATTTAGATGATAATGAAAAAAATGGTTAGGATAAGGTATGATAATTCTGAAAATTAGTAAACCGTTAATTGAAAAAAATACTTCTAATCTCCAAATTCAAAATTAATACCCAATGTTAAACATAAATCATTTAATAACTATCCATATAATTCTTTAATAATATTTCAGACTAATACTAAAACTATAAAAATCATAAGGACTTTATCACATAGTCTGCTAAGATAATAGTAATATTTATCTCCAAAAAACATAAATTACTCTTTATGTCCTATACCAAAAATTACATACCCAAATCATACAATCTTTATGATTTTCTAATAATTTAAATACATCATAAAGCTACAAAAAAATAATTCAACATTTATTCCTCAAATAAAATCTCATAGTATTCTATTTGCATTATTCTAGTAATGTTTCCCAAAATTATAGTTATCTTCTACCAAAATAGAATTAACCACTTAATCAAAGAATTAATTTTCAGTCTCATTGTATTCTATAATAAAATACATATGTTCCAAAAAAACATATAATTATTCCATAAAATCATTTAACTAAAAAAAACTAATACTAATACGGACATTACATGGGCCAATTAAATGTTATTCACCCTTATTTCTCATTGGTTGTGGGTTAAAACTGCATGGAATTACCTGATGTGATGGGTAGACACATGGATTGTGGGATTTCCATTTAGAAATATATATAATTCTTATTACATTCCCAAAAATATGATAAAATCAACAAATTAACATTAATATATTCAAAATTAAATAAATTTTTTAACATTAAAGGTTATCTCATACTTTTCATTTTTCATCATAATAGGTAATAACTCATAATTACCTCAAAAAATAATAATCTATAAAAAATATCATTGATTACCTATAAATTCAATAATGTAAATCCTAAAAATAAATTTCTATGAAATTGACATTATAATCCACCATGAAATTATAAACCCATGATTGTATCCATAACTCTTAACATAACCCCACTTGAAGACATCTTAATCTCAAAATTTATTTAAACCCTACTCTGATACCAACTATGAGGACCCAAACATTAACAAATAATATTACTGTTAATTTATAACTATAAACCACTAAATTTCCCCAAATATCTTGTAGGTTTGTAGTTTTCTATAATTAGGATATAATTATACAATTAAAACCCATACCTTTAAACCTGACACTTCTATATAGTTCGCATTGTTTCAATAAAACATAAACATTTTAAATGAAACTTGATTTCTGCATTATAAGTCTTGACTATTTTATTCATAACCTAAACCATATTATTAATCTTTTTTAGACCATATTAAATATCTTTTAAAATAAGGTATTAGAACAAAAAATCTATATAAGGGGGATAAAGATAAATAAAAACCATTCATCCATTGAAAAAAACTCATATATCATTTTCTAGTAGCTTCAATTTTTATTGAGTGTATAAAATAAAACATTTTCACAGTAAAAATAAACAAACGTTTTTCTTAAGAAATCCTTTAAAACCAGTAACAAGAAATTCAAAAGATTTTTTAGGTAACTTAGAAAATCATATTAATAATATGATTTTAAAATATAAGAAATTTGAATAACCATATGGTCTAATTTTAATATAATTCCTTGGAGAACAGAATAATTACCCAATACATTGGAGAATAATAATGGGGTTCATTCTTTATATAAGCTATATTGGGATCACGGATTTTTTCATGAACTATAATTGGGCTGAACCCATTGTATTAGATATATTGGGATCACCTGTATGCTATAATTAGGATAAAACCTTTGTATAAGATATATTGAGAACACCTATGAGCTATAATTGGGATCAAACATTCATATAAGCTATATCAGGCTCACCCATTCCACATATAGTAATCTAGTACAATATTATGATTGAAACATTTTATCCCTTCAAATTTCATCATAAAACCATTTAATAATTATTTAAAAGATATATGAAAAACACTTTTGGATATAAAAATACATTAAGATAACATTTTCAATTAAAAATATACCCAGAAGAAGGGAAAGAGGTTTTTTCTTCAAAAAAATATCATTATTTTTTTAAGAATATTATATTTTTGATTTTGAATTTTTCATAAATGTTGATCATTATAAATGAAAAAATTTTATTTGAAAATAAAAATGTTTCCTCATGGTGGAAGCTACAAAACATTAAGTCACCATGAAATAGTGAAAAGATGCCCATGATGTTTAACATAAAAAACATTTCCTTTTTACTTTTTGAAAAAGAGTTAATAGAGAATTTTTAGAAGAAAGTCCCTTACCTTGAGTCTGATTTTTCATGTATGTGATTTGTTTTCATGAATAATAAATTTATATTAATTACATACTTTATTTATAATATTTTTAAAAGTTATTATTCCTTTTATATCACTTATAACAATTTAATAACAATTTTTTAAATATTTTAGTTCACGTCATACGTTCTGATCATATTCGGTATTTGAGTGCAGAAAGACTTTGGAGTGATGTCTACTATCACAATGGTCATTATTATATCATGAATAGAATAATAATAATTAAAAAATTATTATTTTAATACATAAATTATAATTTTAAATACATCCATTATGTATGGATATGAAAAATAAACTATGTTACAATCATGGAAATGTTATGTCATACGTATGCATGAGTAACATTTCCATTTTTCAATAGTCAAAATGTTAAGAAGGTAAGTATAATTTTATCTATCTATAATGATACAAGAATCATAAATATCATATAAATTCTATGAATTTAATTATATTTAACATTCCATGTGATGTGGTTGTGAAAACAGAATCACATCGTTGCGTAGAGGTGGTAGTCCACACGTACACACGTACAACGATACCATTTTCAGTGCATCGGAATATAATAATGAAAATGATAGTTAACATTTTAATAATGATAAATATCTTATTAATATTATATATAAGCACTAATTCCAACATTACAACCAGTCTTGAGATATGGTGTTGGAAAATGAATAGCGTCGGTTCATGAGGCGGTAGTCCGTTGTATATAAAAAAGATAAATTATTTTCCCATTTGATGGAAGTGGATATGGATTTAGGTCATGAAACAAACATAATAAAATATCAAAATATATAGAATATATTATCAATTATTTCATCATGGTTTAAGAATATTTTAAAGATGTTTTAGAATAAATAAAACTAAAACATGAAGATAAAAACTATTCCTCTTCTTTGTAAATCCCCTTTAATTAACACCTTAACATCACTAATGATGGTGTTATGCATAAACTTTTGCCTATATAATGAGTTAATGGATTATATAAATATATTTTTTCATATATTAACAAAAAATGGTTTTTATGTTTTAATAAATCAGAAGAATATAGGTCCATGTATTGAAGATGGGAGGGGCAGTCGTGGAATTCCCCCAAACATTAAATTAATTTAAATTAATTTACAATTAAAATTGAATATAATGTGATCTATTTCAACCAAAAAATGAGTATGGGTCAAAATAATATCATAAAATAATTGTTCTAAATGTCGTGACTATATTTTTACACTGGTATTTTGGTTTTAACCCTTATTTAACCCCTTTAACGCTTACCTTGACAACATTGATATTTACTCTTCGGGGGTTAATATAATTTATATAAAATTATAAAATACTAATAAACAGATCATTTATGAAATTATAAATTTTTTCCATTAATTTTTTCTAATTATATATTTTTATAAATATTATATTAATTAATAAAATATTAAATATTTTAAAATATCATTAATGTCAATATTGACATTATTCACTACATTAACATTTAAAAATATTAATAAAACAATATTACATTGAATAAAAAAATTTAATATACCCATAGAAAGTCATATTAGTCTATAAAATTCATTTATTTCAATAATTGGCTCATATTATATTTATTTAAAAAATGTTAATATCATTTATTTAATTTTTCCATCAATTAAACAATTACTATAATGGTGTTGTTCAATAATATATGGGAATTAATTCATAACTTAAAATTTTAAATAAATTTTCATGTTGAATATAAATATATTTTATTTTAAAATTATCTATATAGTTGAACATATCATCTAGATAACATCATATTAAATATATTATACTTATTAAAATCCATAGATGCGATATGTTTAACTTTTCATCAAATAAAATATTATGAATGACACAATCACATATAAATGGAAAAAATCAAAATAATATAACCTTGAATTAATATCAAGGAATATTACTCATACTATATAATCTGGATAATTTTTATGGTCATTTTTTAGTCCTTATCATTTTATTTTTACCATTAATTATTCGATTTACCCTTTACCATGGTAACATAAAATACTATGGTTACTATTAATATTTTCAAAAGATAATAGTAACCCATTAGCTAATTTTGTACCTTATTGTTCAAAATATATAATAAATTCAAAAATTTTAAAATAAATTTTTTTATTATTTAATTTAAAATTAAATTAGCAAAATGCAATGAAAATATTTTTTTAGTTAGTAATTTTTATACCTAAAATGTTTTTATAATAATTCAAGTAAAAATAAATTTTAAAAAATATAATTGAATTATTATAAATAAAAAAATATCTTACTAAAATTTAAAAATATTAAAAAATATATTACCATAGAAAACATTTATATTTAAATTCAGTTTTTCCTAAAAAATGAAAATTTTCTATTATTTATTGAAATATCAAAATTTTCTTAAAAAATTTGAAATTGGATAATTTTTTTATTCTAATGTAAAAAAGTAATATATATTTCATTATATAAAATTTCTAAAAGTTTATGAAATTAATTATTTTATTCATTAACAAAATAAAAACATTATTGAAGAAAGTTTATTTGAAGAATAAAACGAATTAAATAAAATTAAATGCTTAATTTTCTATTTATTAATTAATACGTTATTAATGATTAATACCATTTTATATTTCATAATTTAGTTAATAATATTCATGTACCCTATATTAACAACTAGGTTGTAACAGTCACCTAATAACAATAGTTGTTCATTTAAGCTCGATGTTGCGTATATTGTATGTTATTAGTCATTGTATTTCCTTTTAAAAAATAAATATGTTACAATACAAGAAGGTTAAAATGATTAATAAAGTTATATATAATATATTAATGTAATAATTATATTTCTTAAAAATAATCATATATTTTCTTACATTTCTATCAATTTAAGAATTATAACAATGTTTGTGTGTATATCCGGATTGGCACATCCAGAAAGTGATGTGATTTCTTTTTCAGGTATGACATTAATGGATGGTTATAAAACTATATTTAATTTATAAAACTAAAAAAATATCTAATTAATATTATAGTGATGATGTTACAATTACCCCTTTGACCAAGGTCAACCTACTAATTTATTTTTTAATTATGAGCAGGAAATCCTCAAAACACCCAACATGAACTTAACCAACTAAGTAAATAAATATTTCATTGAAATAAATAAAATAAATGGTTCAATTATAATCTAATAAACCTATAAAAGGTTCTAAAAAAACTAATATAAATTTTTTATAGAGGATTTATAGGACATACATAGAAATTCTAGACTCGAGGTAAGGGTTTCATAACTCAAATTCAATTCATTAGGTTATACATACACTTCTTTGACTATGAAATACCAATATTAAAATTTGAAATGATATGTTAATGTATTAAGGTATATTTTCATTTTTTTTGTTTCAATATTATTACACATAATAAATTCATTTATTAATTCTAACATCAATGATATGATCTTGGTAAGGATTATTCACCTCAATATTATTTATATGAGACATGTCTCATATAATAATCTTAAATCCTTATATAAGGATTATTGATATATTATATCATGAAATAATATTTTATCATTCTATTTAATTTTTATTTGATTTCATCTCATTAATGATAAATTGATTGAAATGCTATAAAATTTAAAAAGGTTTTTAGCATCTTAATTTAAATTCGTTGAGGCGTATTTCAAGTTATACGCCATGTTTTGTTCTCTATGGAATTATACTATAAGATGAACAAGTGTTAACATATTATTTCCTTGAAATTATTCACATTATTGTTTAAATTTAGGTTTCGTAATTCAATATATTTTTTATTCAAGTATTATCCACGTTGTATGGATCTCTCATCTCAAACTTCTTTATTTGATACATGTTTTGATTGATGTACTTATATTCATTTATATGGTTTATATATTGACTTTGGAAATATATTAACCAGAATCTATTTATAACCATGGGATTTTATATTTCTTTTTACACTATTTCTTTCAAAGGTTTTGTTCTTTTAAAATACCATAAATGGGTTTTCTTTAAAATTATTACATTAAAGGTTTTAATAACTTTTATCCTTAGAGTTACCACATGTTATTTTTTAATGATTATTAGTTTATGAAAATAAATTATTTTCTATATTTATTTTCTTTGATATTTTATCATATTTTGAAAGGTTTTAAATGGAATTTGTATGTTTTATACAAAGGTCACTTTTGACTATCTTTACAAAATATTGAAAAGAATTTTAATTTTCCACATTTAAAACATGAATGGGCTTTCTTAATATCATAAATATCTTTTAAATAGATGATTAATTTAAAATTATACATTATTATTTTCTAGAAAATTTATTTTCTCTATATTTTTTAAATTTTTAGTTAGTATAGGTGTCAAAAGATAAGGGAATTTTCCCCTTTTTCAAAAAAAAATTAATTGTGCTTTTAATGGTATTTTCATATATCTTAGTATCTATTAATGATTCCTAAACATCACCAATAATATGATATTAAGTAAAAATATATATTATTTATATGAATTTGTTATTATGATTAATTTAAAAATATAATCATGAAACGTGTTTCTTTTCTATGGAAAAATCTATCCATAAAGGAATGCAAGTTGTTTTTAAAATATTTGTGGTGAAAATTAAACCTTACTAATGTTATATTCATTTACAGAACTTAGAAATTATTGATCATGATGGGGGATCCTAAAATCAATCATGATAATGTTTGATACCTATATATCTTATATAATGGGTGACCCTAATATTGCTCTCCAATTCATTTGGTAATATTCCATTTCTGTAAAGGAAAAGAGAAAGTTAACTTGGGTGGTTTCTTCTATAGATTTATACGAGATTTATTTATTTATTAAATTAATGAACATATGGGATGAATATTTATGTCCAAGATTCCAAAACATTTTCTTAGTGATTTATATTATTTTTTATTGGTTCCTTTTATCATGATTGATATCAAATGGCTCGTGATTGATGATTTATGACTCTTGAAGCTTTTAAATAATTATCCTTTTCACATATATAATGAAATATGTTTGGGTGGGAATGATACTTCAATGTAATGATCATTAAATTTGAATATATTCTTATAAACTTATGCACATATTTTTCTCACTAAAGATATTCATTTTTTAATCCTTTTGTTTACCACTAATTAGAATTTTAAATCGCCCATATATTATGTTTTATTTTCCCTGGGTTATTGATAAATATGTCAAGTAAGATAACTATATAAGGGTTTGAAGTTGGAGGTGATGAAAACATAATGTGGAATAATAAAATATGGATATAATGGGAATAATACTCTGTTAATGAAATGGGTAATTTATATAATTTTTTTAAATTCCTCAAACTATAAATCTATATTGTAATTGTGTGTATAAGTGATACAATATTTTCTAATCATGTTATAAGTTTTGGATGAATGAAATTGGGTCATGATTATCGGTATCGAATTCATATATATAAGTATTATTTTTTTATCACTATATCTCAGATTATTGATTTAAGGATGTTATAATTTAACATCTTACTCGGAAGGAAACCCGAACATTTATTGGGAGAATACCACTAGGATATAATGTATCTTAATTTAAAAGTGGAACATATACTTATTTTAATGTTTAAATCCACTATTTTTTTATTTTATTAGTGTGATAATGAGTTAAAGGAGTAGTTCAAGATTTATCGGGGCCTGTTTAGATCCTAGAGCTTAATGTTTTATAAAAAACATATTTTTATGGTCAGTGCACGGTTTTTGTAAACCATGCAACTAAACCATGTGGGTGTTGTAAAAAGATTAATAGGTGGATATAATTATTTATTATTATACACCTTAAGCTACATGGTAATGTAGGCGGTTCAGTGATCTAGAAGGGTGGAATAGTTTTCCAAAAATATGCACCTAGGGCTGCTCTCTTAGTGACACTTACCTAGTACAGTAGGACAGTTATATGTATTCTTTGGATAACTATGTGGCCAGAAAAATTCCGCATTAAAACCATGGTAAAATTATATTTTTCATCTTTTTAATTAAAATCATAAAACTCATTATCCTCATTCTTTTTTATAGTAGTTTTCAATATCATTTTCTCATCACTTTTCCCCCCCCTCATATTTTGATCTTGCATCTTAGTGTAATCTTTGTTTTCTTCTCCATTGGTCCCATTAAATTCATATTAGTAATATATTCAATCTATTACTTTAATTTATTCATTATTCTATCTAGGTTTTGTACTATCTTATTGTGATATAATATGACCTATTTTTAGGTATTTTTTTATGAATTCTCCCATTTTAGCTCGAATTAAAGGATTATAACAGATGATAAGAGTTTAACTAAGCTATGTAAGGAGTTTTAGTAATTTTTCCATATTTTATTGGTGTTTAATATAGTGTTAAATTCATTCAGGAATAAAAACCTAATGGTGAAACCTCCTAAAGGTGTAATTAAATAAATTTAAATGATGTTTCAATGGTGACGGTAATTATATAAACATGTGAATCAACATCAGAGGAAGACCACCAAAACGTGAGCCACCCATAAGGGTGATCATTTTTAAGGTCTCAAAAACCTATATCTGGGGAATAATTTCTACCGCTAATTGATGTGCCTTCTATTTTCCCTTGTAAATGTAATGTATTTTAATTAGCCCAATGAATGATAGTGGGCCAAATGTGTATTCCATTTAACTTCATATTGTATATTAAACTAACCATATTAAAGGATTTAGAAAAAAATAATAAAATATTATGTTGAAGGGTATGAGTTTAATTCTAGCTATAATCATTAATTTTTACAAATTTGAGGGGATAAAGGGTTTAAATTATGTACACCTTGTAAAGGCTCATCAAGATTTACATTTATATGTTGTAATTGAATTACAATAGACAAGGATAGAAACATGGATTCATTTATGGAATCCCATAGTCTAGATCACCTGGTTAAATCCTTTTCAAAACCCATGAGTGACACATAGTTTACTAGTGGATTTTCCAGGTTGGGATCAGTGTGAAATATTGTTATATCATTCCATGAGTGATAATTAGTTCCCAATGTGTTGCACCATGGATAGGTTTAAAGGGTCTTACATTCATACTATATCGATAGTGATATATGGGATCCTTATATGGAATTCCATAGATGGAATCCTATAGTGATTAGTGTTGTAGTGCACATGGATAGATACAAGGGTTTTTTTAATAGAAAGCCTTCAATGAAACCATTTTCCAAAATAATTAAAACAAAGGATGCATCTTCAAAGACAAAGAGCATTCTTGGGTTTGGTCCACACATTATACCTAAATTTTTTGATAGCCTAATTATATATCCATGATCATATGTCACAAGAGTTATGAAATACCCCTTAAAAGTATGTATGTATTCCTCAGGATTACACCCAACATCAAGACTACTACTACATTTCTATATTTATTTACATGTATGTCCATATTAATATAATACATATATATATCTATATATATAAATATGAAGGGTGAAATATATTTAGAGACATCTAAATTAGGCTGATGTAGGTAGTGTCGGTCAAGTATAACATGAGGAACCGAATCTAATGTGATTTATTTATTTATTATGTTACATTTTTTACACTTTCACACTACTCATAGTATATTCAAAAACTACATAGTTATAGATATCATTTCTGGTGGCCTAATGAGTTTATCCCAACCCATGTTTGAGCCACTAGTTATTAATCAAAATAAATTTATGGATATAGGTAGGGAAAATAGAAGCACCATCCATCAATGTTTTACTAATTGTCCTAAGATAGAGTATGAAAGAAGAGAAGAAAGCCTATGGTCCTGATTTTAGTAGAGGTATTTATGGAATTTTTTTGTTTTTTTATAGCTTGATGTATATTATTTTACCACTATATCCCAAATACTTTCCATTTTGTATATAATAATTAAATCATTATCATTTATTCTAGTAAAAATTATATTTACTCACGTATATTATATATGGTGACTTATTAGTCCACTACTGGGTATTTATTATTTTCTATGTTGATTACCATTATTGTATACCATTGTGATACACTTGGACCATGAGGGTATATTCTCACCACCATACCGTCATATACCCTATTTACTAGTTGACATCCTCTCATGTATGGGGATTCACTCTAGAGGTCATGTGTCCAACTGGGTTTGGATACCTATCAGTGAATAGGGATTGGTACACTAAAAAGTTGTATTAGAGCTCTATTTTCATTTTTTCCTACTATTTGGGTACTAGATATGAGACTTGGAATGTTTTATAATTTTTTTAATAATATTTTTACTAGGTGTAGCTATCCTATGTAAATGGGAAATTCACATTACCAGGATTATGATATTGCAGTTTTCGTTTCGCCTATTAAAATTGCACTGATTTATCAATTGGCTAATGCACATGAGTTATGAAATTTATATCAATGTGATTTTTCCTTTACCTTGGTCGATGAGTCAAGGAGGTGACATCTCGTGCATCATTATAGGGACATGAGGATTCACATATCATGCATATGTCAGGGGGTATTTATGTAAATAAATGCATTTCATGCTCCATATTATTGGGGACATGACTGTTTTATCTGAAAATGTGCTATCATTCCTCAAATGGATTAAAAAAATAATTTTATTATTTAAACTATATGCATCAAGATAAATTGTATTTTCCTATATTTTCTGATGGTGTTACCTTAATTAACAAATTATAGTATGTTTGAGTTAAAGAAAACAAGTTCCATGTGTTAAAAATAGATTATTTATATTAAATGAGTTCTATTTGTAATTTATGAACAATATACTTCTATAAATTGGTAATTGTATTTAATTTAATAAAATCATTTTATATGACCAATTACATTCTGATATTAGATGTAAGGGTTAGGTCACAACTGCATAATGTTCTAATTGGAACTTATAAATCTTATTACTTTATAAATTAGGGATGGTGATACATCTAAATAGACCATGATATCCATATAAATATAAATCAGAATAAACTTTACTGAATTTTAATTATATTTAAACAATGGTTACTCTTAAATTGGGATTATGATTACAAATTAAATGGGTTTTCCTATATACCATATAGTTGAAACTCCATATATCGAGAAATATGGTGTGTAATTTGGGACCTTGACATTGACATGACCTTAGTAGTTGGATATATGCATTATATCTCATGACCTCTATGGTCATTTTTATTAGCTATACATGGATTTTGAAGCATATAGAGAGGAGTGAATCTTTTATAAAAAGGAATATACCTATCCTATTATAATATATATGATCATATCAACTGTTGATTTTATTTAAAAAATGTGAATTTCGAAATTGTAGATCTATGATGCAATAAAGTCATTTTTTTGCACTAAGAAGGCGGTGACGACTGTGCTCCATATGTGGTGTCCCTAGAGCCATTGATATTTCCTCCTGTGGATCAATATGATTCACCTAATACTATTCCTAATATGTGTGTTAATTCTCATTTCTAGAGTAAGTTTTATACTTCATGCAGTCTGTACAGGGAGCTCTATGACCTACCCCTACCATGAAAGAGTTGACATAAGAATTGTATCACCAATATACTCTTAATTTCTTAGGTATAGTAGATATCAAGATATTTACTCCTTATAAGAATCCATGTTATCCAAATTAAAAAATGTTGATATGACCCTAAAGAGGAAGGTCAATCTCACAACCTATATACATCATATATCCGCGTAGAGGTTTTGGGATGTTATGACCATGGCTGGTTGACATCAGGGTATTGTCCAGGAATATGTTTATATAGACTTATATGATTAATTCAACCCTAAAAAACTAATAGTGTATCATGCTAGGTAATTCATCCACCTATAATAGGGTGTTCAATCTATGATGTAGTATTATTCACAGTTCATTGAGCTCCAGTGTTTCACATCGACACTCACTGATGATGTGTTGATGAAAATGAGAGGTTTCAGTATGGGATAACATACTCTATATTATTTAAGGTGAATGTATTTTTATTGAAGAATATTTCTGAGATAGTATACTAGGCCCTCATCACTGACCAAACCTGAGGGAATCTATTAGTCCACACCAGTGTCATTCAACAAATCTCAAATCAGATGGAATGTACTAACACTTTTGTGGGATGTTACCAATGTCTTATGGCATTCCATAAGAAGCCTTGATCATATGACAATATGGGAAACCTTCAATTTATTTTATAAAAATTCCCTTTATTACATATTGGGAAGTTATATGCACTAAATATTCATTTTTTTCATGATTAGTTTCTCCACATCAAGAATGGAGTTGAACTTCTACTGGTCGATCAGGTCGATGGGATGGATACAGGTGAGGTAGCCAGCGTTCCTATATATAAAACCAACAAATTGGACCTTCCTAGGTTATATAGGTTTCATCTCATGGCTACATATTTATAAATATTTATGTAGTGCACCCTACTCCTGAGGATCATATTATAGGGCCTTCTATAGTTTGTGTTACTATTATAGTAGCCTATACTTTAGTTTCATCCTAATATGATATAGGTGGTTCACATTCCATCATATATAAGGAAATTATGTGAAATATGGGCTTATAAATAGAGTAAATATATATTATGATGACTCTTTACACACTTTTGGGGATCCAAAACAAGAACATACACTGATATAATTGATTCCCCCATATGATATGTGGTTATCATTCTATATGGGATCTATTTGTCCTCGAGATGATGGGAATCTAAAATACACTAAAGATATAATGGTGAGTGCTTAATCATGACCGCATTGATTGTTATCACTACATGGTGTCTTTCACATAACATGAGCACAATTAATATATTCATAATGGTTAATGGGATGTCCAGGTGGGTTAAGCTAGACCAGAGCATCGTGAACAAGGTGGAGTAAAGTCCTAGATGGATAGCCTCTTTATGATTTATTAGGGAATACGATGTATGTCTTTACATCCAGTTATGTATTTTTTCACGGATGTTTTCCCTAACATCTTAGTTAGATTTCCTATGGTAAGAGTGGTGGATTTCACTATTGAGCTAGTCTTAAGAGTAACACTACTGTCAATTCCACCCAAAATGATTGAACCTACCAAGTTTTAGGAACATAAGAAGCAGCTAGAGGATTTGGAAGAAGTGTATTTTATATGACCTAGTATTTTCTAATGTGGTTAAACATTTATATTATATATCACCACTTTATTTTCATACATTATGATTACATTAATATTTCAGAATACTTAACATGTTATAAAAATAGTCACCCAACGACAGTGCTACAGTACTACCTTTTAAATCATGGGAAGATAAATTCAGCTATATGAGTGAGCTAAATTAACTACCACTAGGTTCTCCAATACTATTAATCCTATTAGACATATAATACATAGAATTTATCTTCAAATCCTAGGGAAGAAAACACGAAAAATTGTGAGCTCAAATGCTCAATTAAGGTAAATTAGGGAGATATGTAAGCATAAACATGATCATAAGGGTTTGAGAACGTGATCATAATGTTAGAATATCATGCCCTACATATCAAAGATCATAATCATGAATACTAGAATAAATATTGGTAATTAATAACACTTGAATCATAAATAAGTATATAATATGAGACATGAAATCATAACATTGGAATAAAACATGGAATTGTGTCAAATGCGTAAGCATATAAAATGATTTCTATAGTATTCAATTCATCACTACCAAGGACATCTTGTTAGTATGGGTTCACTCCCCCACACTATATTAGTTTTCAGGGTTAACTTCCATTTCCATCCTAGATTTATTATTTCACTCCACATATCATCTTGGTTGTCACTATTCACTCTCATGGCCATCATATTAGTATGATTTCTCTCCCCATACCATCTTGGTACTCATGGTTCACTCTCATGGAAATCTTAGTAGTCAAGTTTCACTCCCTAATCCTTATTATTATATCTCAAGAGATATAAATTTATAACAAATAAATTGGAGAGATATATAAGTATTAACCATCTATTAATTAAATCAAACAAACATGTGCCACAAGATAATAAGAAACCATATCATAACCCATCATATGATATGGGTTCCATAAACACGTTATCATATCGTAACCTATGGGAATAAGGCATCATAATCATTTCATCAAATAATAATCCATTAAAATAAATGTGTTTAATAGATATATAACCTCTGAAGGAGAAAAAAATTCTTAAACATAGAACCTATGAAAGGTAAATAGATTTCTTAAACATAGAACCCGTAAAAGAGAAACAGATTTTATAAACATAGAAACCATGAAAGAGAAAAAACTTTCATTAACATATAACTTGTGAAAGAGAAATGTGTGTCATATGTATCATTTCATCAAATCACAAACCATTTAATATAGAATATGAATGGAACATTTTGATCATCTCCCATAAATGCATGAGTAACACCATCTGATATCATCATAGAAAAGAAATAATATTGAAGGATATTTTAAAAAACTCTTGACAAAAATATCATTTATTCATTAAAAAATACATTTAAAACATGAAACTTATTGAACACAATCTTAATTGAAAATATAATTTCATTCATATAAAGGATGATTGAAATATTTTGGAAAAACAAATTCCATGAATATTTATAAAATAATCATGAAAACATTTTGAAAACCTTTTTCAATAAAAACATACAAAATAATATTAAAAACAACATTAAATCCTTTTTCCAATAATACTTATAAATTATTCATGAAAAAATTATGAAAAACCTTTTCATAGAAATCTTATAAAAGAATATTAAAAATATTTTTTAAATATATATATTTTTTAAAATTGTTTGAAAATTTATAAAATAATCTTAAAAATAATTTAAAAATCTTGTCATTTGAAAATTATTTAAAAATGTATATAATAAGATCCAAAATCCTTGAAATTCTATTATTTTATAGCAAACTTTTGAAAATTATAAAGGATGTTTTGAAAATAAAATAAAATTAATTTCAAACATAATCCTTTTTTGAAAAACATTTTCTTTGTAAGTTGATTTAAAAACATATAAATGAATTTTTGAAAACCAAAAAACATTTCTAAAATAGTTTTTATATAAAAAATATCCTAAAATATAATTTAAAAACATTTTTAAAACATCATTTTTGAAATAAAAATTATTTATTACAGAAAATAGAAATATGGTCATATTTTTCTAAATTTTTATATTATTTATCTTATGTATGAAATAGTGGTAAAATGGTAATATTAAATGGATATATCTTGAATTAATTGAGGAAATGAAAACTCATGAGTGTCCTTGGGAGATATATTATAATACTTAATCAATGGAAGAAAAATCATAAAACTTTTTGATGAAATATGAGATTATTTGAATGAACTCTTACCAAAGGGTAAATTTGGATCATACCCTCCAAGTATGAAAATAGAATTACATAAATCATAAAATATCATGAAATTAAGTATATTCAATATAAAACACTTAAAAGGAAGATCATGGAATAGATATTTAAATACCATAAAATTGAATAATACAATTCATAGAATAAATTCATGGGAAATATATATACCATGAAAAAGATAAGATTGGTTAACATGGAATGTATCTCACATATATTAAAAGTGAGTTGAAATTACCTTACCTTATTTTATGAATCTATTCACACTCACAAAAACATAATGTATAATAATTATTATATTATTATAAATTTTTTTGAAAAATATATTCTTATATATAAAACCATATATGGTTTAATAATGACTTTACATTACCTTCTTATTAATGATTCGAAGTTATGGTTTCACATCAGGTAATATCATCTTTGTTTTTCACATCTATTTTAACTTGTTTTATTTTCTGTCTTCATACATATATCATGATTTCCATAATGTAAAACATGATATAAATATAATTTATATTCAGTATATAAATGTATTTATAATAATCCATAGTATATAGAAATATGAAATGAAATACACTATTCATGGAGATGATAGATCATACACATACATGAATGTTGTTTCCGTTTTTCTATGAAATTTTGAAAGAAAGAACGGAAAATTTATATATATATATATATAATATCATTAAATAACCAATATTATTTCATATATATCATATAAGTTCACTAAAATCATCCTTAATATGTTCCATGTAGTGTGTGAATGAATTACATTTCTTGGAGGAGGCGGTTGGCCACACTTCCCCAAAACAATTATATTATTTACATAAATTAGAATGAAAGAAGGTATCATTTATATAATAACAAAATAATTATAAATATATAACAAATATAAAAAATATCATATAAAAATATATTTATTATCATAATTCCCAACCATGGTATGTGGTAAAGGTAAACCGACCAACATCATTTCGTGAGGCAGTAGTTCACCGTACACAAGAACGGTAAGTTCGTTATCCATTTTAAATAAGTGTGTGTAATTGAATATCAACCCCATATAATAATAAAATATCATTATAATTAACAAAAAAAATTATTTGAGTAATTAAAAATAATAATTTTGGTAGTGGGGAATGAAAATAAATGAATGTAGCTTGAGGAAAGATGTTACCTCTTCTTTGGGTAACTCATTTTTCTAAGTAGAAAAGGGCTTCTATGGATAGATGTATGACCAAACCGGGGAGTCAAGGATTAATTGAGGGATTTGTTAAATTTTATTGGGAATATATTTGATTAAACTAAGTTATTTTATAGTTTTTAAGAATGGGGAGAGGTGGTGGCCTTTTATAGGGTAATGAAAGGACACCCATGGCAGTTTTTAAAAAAAGATAGGTGTACCCATAACTTTACCTAAATATAATCATTAGAAAATAATAAAACAAAATAATTTAAGGTTTATGTTCAAAATATTGTCATAAAATTTGTGTTTGAAAACATTATATGTCATTTGGGCAATTAATATTAAGGTTTAGTCACATGTTATGATTAATTTTACCTTAAATGTTGTAATTAATTTTAATCACTTTCACTATTATTTTTGGTAAAAATTTAATTTGATGTTATCATACAATATATATTATAATTATTATAAACATTTATTTACATTATTCAATATTTAATTAACATATGTTGAAAAATTATGTTTAATTCTAATCACACAAACGTGGTGAGAAAATTGGTTTTTAAATTGAGAATGTTCTAAAGTTCATTATTATTTTTTATATAAAATCAACATAATGATTAATTACAGTGACCTAAATTGGATTAATGTTTGTATAATTGATCGATTATAACTTTAAAACCAACTCAATATTTAATTAAAATCTATGAATAAATTATATGAAAACAAATTTTAGAATTAAAATTCATATTTTTTCACTATTCATCCAAAAATAATGTTTTTTTCTAAAAATAAAAAAAAAATTACTCTAAGATAATTTTAACATTATGAATTTAAAAATTATTTTTATTTTATAAAATTTAATTACTAAAATTTTCTAATATGAATTTTTTTACTTTTTAAGTAATGACTTAAAAATCAGTTCATTTGAGAAAATAGTATTTTGAAACATACAAAGACTTTACAAAAAATATATGTTTCATAAGAATTATGTTTTATTTATATAAAAAATTTTAAATAATATTTAAATTTTAGTATTAATATTAATATTATTATGTTTAAGGGTTATGTTATAAGTATCTCTTTTTATTAATTGTATTAAATAAATGAATTTTTGTAGAAACTTATTATTGTGTGTAACACAATCCAAGTTAGTGTTCTGTATAACACATTACAAGTAGTTGTTTCATATTGAGAAAACATGTATGTGGGTATATTATAATTAAATTATATCATGGTTAGTCTTAAAAATAATTAATAAATTCGTTCTCTTATATGACACAATCTAAATTTGGTGTTGCATGAAATGCAAAATATCAAAACGATTAAATTAATTTGGAAAAAAAATATTTCAAAAAAACTCATGGTGTTACATTATACCCCCCATAAATGAATTTATCCCTAATTTTTTTAGGTTTATCAATGTTTTAATACATTTAATTTCCTTTAATAGAATCCCATATAATTTAAATAAACATTGAAACTTCCTTTGAATAAGGAAAGTTGGAATCATAACGGTTACCCAGAGTAACTCATTACTGGGATTCCATGTAAGAGAACATATGTGGGAAGTGAAATCATTAATGTTAAGTAAAATATTAAATATTAATAGGTATTGATTGAGGTTATAAATCACAAACATGTGAATGATCAAAGAAATGTTGAGGGATGCAATTTTATAACGTAGTCAGGATTTAAAAGGCCATTAGTTCAATAAAATTTCGGGTATTAGGAAAAGATTATATGTATACACCATATTCCTAATGTTTAAAATTTTAATAAAAATATATAATTTAAATACTTCAAAATAACCTCACCCTTTGTTGTTACATGATCCACTTCACCTCTTTCTCCAAAAAGAGATGTGGATTGTTCATTCATGAAGCACTAATATATCATTAGATCCACGATATTCCATCACATATGTCATTATTTTTCTTTTACAAAATGTTTTTTGAACATGATATCCAATATTAATATATCCTCATTTGCTGATATAATATCGTAATCTCTCAAACTTCATCTGAAGTGTAACATATTCTTTCTATAAATGATTAACCTCATAAACCTTCTGAAAGATGAAAATCCCACACTTTAGAAATAATGTCATGAAATCATCTTAATATTTATACCCATTTATCATAATTTATATCTTATTTTACACATTAAAAACATGTTAATAACCTCCCAATTCATTCTCATGAAACATTGTAAATTACAATGAATACTTTTGAAAAATATGCATGCTTCCTTATTCCAATTATTAGTAGATATATTCTTTAAATCAAAGAAGTTTTAAAATTCATCCATTATAACATATAATACTTTTTCAACAAATATTTTATCATTTCCGAGTTAATCAATACTTCCCAACATACCTTTAACTAAACATCATTATCTCAACATTAGGAATAAATTAAGGGATACCATCCCAAAATAAAAATATCACATTTCCATGAAACCACATTTCCACCTAACTAGTAACATTCAAAATATCCTTTAAAATGAAAATATTATACTATTAATACTTATCTGTTTCATGATTCATATAACAGAATCCTTGAATTAAAAAACATAAATACTTAATTCATCCAACATTATTCTTAAACCATTACATAGGCCTCATAAACTTATTTTTTAATACATCTTTCCTATAATATAAAGTATGAATCATGTTTTAAGGTTCCTCAACAAAAATCTAATCATTGCTCTTGCACTCAATACAGAAAATAGATAAAGAAAATTCATTACCGTTCACATGTCATTTTTTGTCTCAATAACTTTAGAAGTATATCCAAAACTCAGGGACTTTCTTAATTGTCATCATGAGATTTCAATTTATGAAATCAATTCCTATCATGGATATATTATCTACATATGAATCATTTAATGGTAACCTACTTCCTTTGTGTTTCTTTTGTTGAATAATTCTTGAATTCATTGTGTGAGAGAAACTAATCATAGTAGAATACCACATAATAATAAAAAATTACCTGTATGTTGTCTAAATAATGGAACCTACTTATTTAATCTATGAATCCTTAGGTTTATCCTTGGTTATTTATAGCCAACTTATTTTTAAATACATAATGAGGTTTCATTATGTGTTTTTTAATTTCCAATTAATATCCCCTGAGAGTGTCAAACCAGGTGTGTTGTAAGGAATGTTTTTGTGTACCAGGTTATGCTGATTCGGGCCCAACACACCTTGTCAAAGTTGTTACTATTAGGTATATTTTTTTCATAAACACATCCACTCTTATTATCTATAAATGGTTGTATTTAAAGGAAACCACCCACTCAATCCTTTACCATAATTATTTTATATTTTCATAATGTTAACTGATCCATATAGTTATCCATGGATACATCCCAAGACATATCCTTAGTAATACATGAGTGAGCTACATTATATTCCAATGGGTTTTACAAGACCTCTAATACAAATCATAACTATAATATAACTTCATTATATGGGAAAGTAAATATGAAAATGTGTGAGATCAGATACTTGATAAGGCTAAATAAAGAAGATTTATAAGCATACGCATGAGAATAAGGGTATCATAATGTAACCATTACATTAGAAAAACACACCCTTCATATCAAAGATAATAATAATTAATCAAGACATTAATATTGGAATTTCATAGTACATTAATTATAAGGCCCTAGCCTTAAACCTTACTTAATCATGAGTTATTACAAGATTACACATTGAGGATCTTTTCGCGTTTAGAGTTTTAGAGAATTAAATCATAAAACTTGCATTACATTCCACATATAAACAAAGTGGTTAAATAAATATAGTATTCTTGTTTCCCATCAATAGAAACATATTTAAAATAAAACATGGATTCTTTCTTGACACATCCTTGACACTATCATCATATCATGTACCTTTCCCTTGACCTGTGAAAATCATTTCAAAAAAACTTGGGATGAGCATAAAAATCTCAGTAAGGGATATAAAAATATGGAAAGGAAACATGGGTACATATATACATAAGAATGAAATAATACTTTACCCATAAAACCTAAGAACTTCAACATACCTCATCAAATTATGAATAACTCTTAGAAATCATAAGACATAAAGGAAACTTGAGGCATTCATAACTTTCTTATGTAGGGAGTAACCCTCTTGGTTACGTTTGGAATACCCATAACATTATATTCCCTAAATCTCTTCGGAGAAACCTTAAAATTTCACTCCTTCTCATTACCCAATGCATTGGAGAGCTATATCGGGCTCACCCGCTCTTAGTTTATCACGGAACCACCCATCTTCATAATAATGCCCAAGAACCTTAACATAATCGTATCACATAAAACATGCATAAAGGAAACATAACATTTCCACCATTCAATCACAATATATCAATACAAAAAATTGATAAAAAACATTATGAAAACCATTTTCAATACCAAAATAATATAAAATTAAAACATGGTATTTATTTTTCTTTTAAAAAAGAAGGTATGGCTTATAGAGGAAGCCTAAACTCAAATAATGGTCACAGAGGCAGAGAAGTCGTTGTCTCCGCATACGTACGACACAAACATTCCCTTTTGTCGTTTAGTAAAACGCTTCATATAAAAAAGATTCTGTTTGGATAAACGCAAAATTCAAAGGGGTTTATACACCGTATAAAAAAGTTTGTGTATAAAACAAAATATGCCTCAATGAAAGGAGATTGAGACGAACTCCCATACCTCGGGTCCGAATTGACTCGGTCATTCTTTATTCTCTTGAATAATAAACATGAGTTAATTTATACTTTTTTAAGAAAATTTTTAATGTTCATTATTTCTTTTATATCACTTATTTCCATTTCATGAACACTATATAATTATTTAAGTTAATAACGGTCGTTTTAACAAGCATTGGTACTTGAGTCAAAAATAAACCCTTTATAATTACAAGTTGTTCATGTATCCATTATATACAGAATGGTATTCATGATGTAGATATCATATATGTAATATATATCAAGTACATGCATGCATTTATAATATTACATAATCATTTAGAGGTAAGAAATGAAATGCACCGTTCATGGAGAAGGTAAGCCGTACGTACGCATGAATGCTACTTTCATTTCTATTTCGTATTTTATAGAATGGAATCATAATTATATAAAGGTATATTATAATTCATGTATAATATCATATATAATATCATAGTTCCATCCTTTATACGTCCCACATATGCTATTTAACGAATCAAATCACTTTGAGGGGGCAGTAGTCCGCACTTCCTTAAATGAAGATATCGCGTTTACCCATAATGGAAACCATAAAGGTATACCCAAAATAAAAAGTACAGATGCTTAAGGAAAACATAAACATATTATATATCATATATAAATATAGTGACATCTTAACATCCACCTTTGAAGGTGTTAAAAAAATGTTGAACAATCATCATTTCCAGAGGCATAAATTCACCATCCACGGAAACAGTATGTCCTTTAACCATTAGATGTAGGTGTGTGTAATTGTAGCTCGAATCCTTCTTATAAAAAAATCCTAGTATATTTAGGATACTGGATTTGTTGCAAATGAAAAGATTAAAAAGAGTTTAGGGGGTTGGAGAATCAAAATAAAACAAAAGGACTCAAAAGAAGACATTAACTTAAAATCGGGTAACTCCCTTTGGTTTGAGCTGAAAGGCTTCCTTGAGAAGACTACTACCCAAAGTGAGTCTTCAAAGAGTAAGAGAGGAAAGTGTAGAGACATAATGGACAGGTTTTGGCCGAGCCAAAGGCATTGGAAGTGTGGGTAAGGAGGTAGAGGTGGGGGCCATTTATAAGAGGAGAGGAGGGGCACTCTTGGAATGTAAAGAAATATTACTTTATTTGAAAATTATTTTCGGATTTAAATGGTCCCAAATTGATATAATTCTAGGATAAGGTGATAAGGGTTCGAAATAAACCCATAAAATAGGTTTTGGACATGTTTAGGTCATAGATTTTACATTATCGTTTCATTTTATTTAAATCCATTATTAATGAGGTAATCGCTACATCATTATGATGTCATAAATACATTTATTTATCTAATGACAAAAAATTATAAAAAAATTACTATGAAGTAGGAAATCTTTTTATCTTTCCAATTAATATTTTTAGTCAAAAATCAGACTCGTATAAACCTATTTAAAATTTGTTTTAGTAAAACATTTCATGATTGTGTCATATTTACTTTAAAATTAAATAAAAAGTTATTTATGTCATTTCCCAACCAAAGTGGCTCCATCGGGTCCTCAAGTTGACCCATGGATTGTCTTGGTCGGCCATGACACATCCAATGAGGGTAGGACATGTGTCAAGCTCATCTCATATTATTAAAACATTATTTTTACCTTAAACTACACTAATGACCACTAATCGCGATTAAGAACATAAAAGTTACTGTTCACCAAAAAATTATTTTAATCTCATTGAACCACATTTTTCTTCTTAATGAAAACCATGTATGTAGTATTTTTGAAAATCAAATCACAGAAGTGACAAAGTTTCATTTAAATGAAAAATCAGTTTCTTTAACTACCACTTAGTGGTTTCACTATTCATCAAAAATTGATGTTTTTCAGAAAAATACCAAAATATCACCCTAAACTATATTTGATATTCTGAATTAAAAAATGATGTCTATTTTACAAAATTCAAATCATATAAGTCACATTAATTAATTTAATAATTAATTCCCATTATCATGACAAATAGCGTGTTTTTATGAAACAATAAGTAACAAAAGATTGACACTAGTTTAAGTCCGATTTGAAATTGAAATTAACTCCAATGTCCACCATTGGATTAAATGGTAAAAATATATTCAGATTACACTTTAAGACCAATTCAAAATATAATCTAATCATATAAATAAATTAGATTAAAAAGTAGTTTTGAGTAAAATGCAGTATTTTTCACTATTCATTAAAAAATGAACATTATCAGAAAAATACCAAAAATTCACAAAAAGTAAATTTTGATGTCCCAATCATAAAGAATAAGTTTATTTTGACAAGAATAGATTATAAAATTGTCAAAAGATAGATTTAAAATGGTTTTCCATCAAAAGGCAGTAAAAGAATCTTTTAAAAATATTAGTGTATTCCATGCTTAAGATTGGATTTATTTTCATTTTAAGCCTCTAAAACACTATCTAGTTCATTAATAGACATAGATAAAAATATCTATTATTCATTACATACTTGGGATGTTACATCCTTACCCCCTTTAGAAAATTTCTTCCCCGCTATTTATTTACTTATCGAATAAATGGGGGTACTTATCTCTCATTGCATTTTCAGATTCCCATGTTGCCTCGTCCATCATGGGGTTTTTCCACATAACCTTTACCTGATTAATCACCTAATTCTGTAACACTTTCTCCCTGTGGTCAAGAATCTGGACCAGTTGTTCCTTATAAGATAGGTTCTCTTCCAACTGAACAACCTCTGGACTCAAAACATGAGATGGATCTGGCATATACTTTCTCAGCATCGAAACATGGAAAACATTGTGTACTTGAGATAAACTCAGAGGTAAAGCCACTCAGTATTCACCTGATCCAACTCTCTCTAGAATATCATATGATCCAATGAACCTTGGACTCAACATTCCTTTCTTACCAAATCTCATCACACTTTTCCATTGTGATACTTTGAGAAAAACATGATCACCTACCTCAAAAGAGAGATCCTTCCTCCTTTTGTCTGCATAACTCTTCTGCCTGCTCTGAGCTGTTCTCATGTGTTTCTGAATCAGCTAAACTTTTTCTGCCATCTCTTCTACCAATTCTGGTCCCATCAACTTCCTTTCACCCACTTCATCCCAGAAAGCAGGAGTTCGACAGCGCTTCCCATATAATGCCTGAAATGGTGCCATATGTATATTGGAATGAAAACTGTTATTATATGAAAATTCAACCAAAGAAAGATATTGGTCCCAACATCCCTGATAATCCATAGAACAATCTCGTAGCATATCCTCCAAGGTCTGAATTGTTCGTTCTGACTACCCATCTGATTGAGGATGAAATGTTGTACTAAAATTTAATTTAGTACCCAACGACTTCTGAAGGCCTTTCCAAAAGTTAGAAGTGAACATGGGGTCATGATCAGATACAATGGAGAGAGGAACTCCATGTAACCTGACTATCTCTTTAAGATAAAAACGGGAAAGTTGAACTAGGGAAAAAGTATCTTGTATAGCATAGAAATGAGCAGATTTGGTGAAACGATCAACAATAACCCAGATTGCATTATTACCTCGAGATGTCTTCGGTAATCTCACAACAAAGTCCATGAAAATATTCTCCCATTTCCACTCTGGAACTGGTAAAGGCTGAAGCATCCCTTTTGGTAACTGCCGCTCTGCTTTAACCTATTGACATGTCAAACACTTCACAGTAAAATCAGCAATATCTCTTTTCATTCCATCCCACCAGTAATACTCCCACAGATCTCTGTACATCTTAGTACTACCAGGATGAACTGAAAAAGGAGAACTATGAGCTTCACATAACAACTCTCTCTTCAACTGTGAATCAAAAGGCACACACAATCTCTTCCCAAATCTCAAAACACAATCAGTATCAATGTTGAATTCAGGCAACTTACCTTCCTGAACTAGCTCTACCTTTTTCTGAAACTCACTGTCTTGCTTCTATGCTTTCTTGATTCTATCTGATAGAGATGATCTCACTGATACCTGAAACAAAACAGAAGAACTTCCTACACCAACAACTTCTATGCCAAATTTCATCAAATCCTTAACCAAAGGATCACGTTCCAAACGCAACATTGCTAATGAAGAATTACTTCGTCGACTCAAAGCATCATCCACTTTATTTGCTTTTCCCGGATGGTAATGAATTGTAAAATCATAATCCTTGATTAATTCTAGCCATCTCCTTTGTATAATGTTCAATTATTTCTAAGTGAATATATACTTTAAACTTTTCTGATCAGTATATATTTCACACTTTACTCCATACAAATGATGCCTCCAAATTTTTAATGCGAAAACAACAACAGCTAATTCCATGTCATGTGTAGGGTAATTTACCTCATTAGTTTTCAACTGTTGTGAATCATAAGCAATTACCTGATCATTCTGCATTAGGACGCAACCAAGTCCTTTCAATGAAGCATCACTGTATATAACAAACTCACCATTCCTGGAAGGTAGTGCCAAAACTGGAGCATTCACCAATCTTCCTTTCAATTCCTAAAAACAATCATCACATTCTTTTGTCCAGATAAACTTAACACCCTTCCGAGTTAGCTTAGTCATTGGACTAGATAACCGTGAAAAATTTATAACAAACCTTCGGTCATAGCCTGCCAAACCAAGGAAGATACGAATCTCAGTTACATTTGTGGGTCTTGGCCAGTCATCCACAACTTTTGTTTTTGCAGGATCAACAGTTATCCCATCTTTAGAAACAATATGACCAAGGAAAGAAATTTTTTGCAACCAAAACTCACACTTGCTGAAATTCCCATACAATTTATATTCTTTTAAGGTTTGAAAGATAACCCTTAAATGTCTTACATGCTCCTCTTTAATTTTAGAAAACACCAAAACATTATCAATGAAAACCACCACAAAATTATCCAAGAACTCATGGAAAATTCTATTCATTAAGTCAATGAATACATCAGGCACATTGGTTAGCCCAAAAGGCCATACTACAAATTCATAATGGCCATATCTTATATGGAACGTGGTCTTTGGAACATCTTCTTCCTTTACATTCATCTGATGGTACCCCGATCTCAATTCAATCTTTGAAAAATACTGAGCTCCCTGGAGCTGATCAAACAAATCATCGATATGAGGAAAAGGAAACTTGTTCTTAACAGTAATATTATTCAAGGCCCTATAATCTATGAAAAGTCTCATTGAACCATCTTTCTTTTTAACAAATAAAACAGGATCACCCCATGGTGATGTGATAGGTCGAATGAAACCTTTCTCTAATAAATCGTGCAATAACTCCTTCAACTCTAAAAGTTCAATTTGAGCCATTCGATAAGGGTGTTTTGAAATTGGCTTAGCATCAGGAACTATGTCAACAATAAACTCAACTTCTCGATCTGGTATTCTTCCAAGAAACTCATCAGGAAAAACATTAGGATACTCATTTACCACGGGAACATCATTAATCTGAACTGTTCCATTATTTTCAACGATGTTTGCAAGGTAACATTCATTTCGATCTTTTACAAGTGTCTTGGCCTCTTATTAAGTAATAAACAGTAAGGGTTCATTCTTCTACACAAACTGAAAGTCTTTCTAAAAAGAAACTTCTTTAGATCTACATTCAATCTTAGCATGGTACATATAGAGCCAATCCATACCCAGGATAACATCAAACTCTACTAGAGGTAAAACAATAAGGTTCGCAAGTAGGTTCTTTCCATAGATAAGTATTGGAAGATTCTTATAACTTCTTTTTGCCTCAAAATTTCCCCAATGTGTTTTTACCACAAGTTCAGGAGTCATTTCTTGAGATGGTATTCCCATTTTACTAGAGAAGTTTTCAGAGATGAAAGAATGTGTAGACCCCGAATCAAACAATACACTGGCATAATCTGAAAAAACAAACAAAGTACCTGATACAACTTCATTTGATGGCCCGACATCTGCTGAAGTAGTTGCAAAGGACTTCACCACCCCTTTCTTCTTGAAGTCTAATTGCTTCCCATCACTCAAGCTCTTTGTCGGACACTCAGTTGCATAGTGACCCATCTCATTTCACTTATAACATTTCACTAACTGTAAATAAAATTTGGTCTTACCTTCACCTTGATCCTTTTCAGTGAAATCACGAGCCTTATGTCCCATCTTACCACATCGGTAGCACATTCCAGAATTCAGAAGACATTCCCCAGCATGCCTTTTGCCACATTTATCACAAACTGGAAACTTAGTTTTCTTACCATCAGACTTTTTTGATGAATTCTTTCCTTTCTCCTGCCACCTCGGTCTCTTCCTCTATTGGTTGTTATAGAACACTTGATCATCGGAAAACTCCATTTCCACCTTCTCAGAACATCGAACAAGCTTTTCATAACTTTTAAACTCACGATAAGCTAATGACCTTCGATATTTTGGCTTTAATCCTCAGTAAAAACAATTGATTTTACTATCAAGGTCTCGGATAAAATTTTGAGCATACCTTGCCAATCGAGTGAACCTTTCTTCATAGGTAGCCACTAAATCTTCCTCTTGACTCAATTCCAAGAATTTATTTTCCATCCTATGTTGAACAGCCTTAGGAAAATACTTCTCAAGAAACATACGTTTGAATTCGTCCCAGTTAAGATCATCAATCTCATCGGCATCCCTAATATTTTTAACCATCGACCACCACTGATCTGCTTCACCCTCCAAACGGTAAATAGAAAGACTAACCTTTTGATTGTCTGAACACCCCATGACATTGAAAATATTCTACAGTGATTTAATCCACCCTTCAGCTAGCACAGGGTCAGATGATCCTCTGAATTATGGGGGATGTTGCCTCCTAAAATGTCCCCCCACTGACATGTTCCTCTGTGGTTGATCTGGATGATCTCGTACATGGACACCACCACCATTTAATGCTTGAGTCAACTGATCCATTACTGAAAAAACTATTCAGTTCCAATTCTGACCATCTCAGGATGCGGATTCGGAAGGTTATTTCCTTCTGCATGCCTTCCTAGCACTGCTTCCCCATTTTCTCTGCGGAAAACCATTCTGAACAAACATGTCTTAGATGAAGCAACATGGTAATATTCAAATGCTATATCACTTCAGTTTGACCATAAAAAAATATTTTTGGATAAGCATTTAATATAATTATATCTCTTAATGTTATCTAAACCGACCTTTGATACCAACTATAAGGCCCCAACCTTAAACCTTACTTAATCTTGAGTTATTACAAGATTACACATTGAGGATCTTTTCTGGTTTAGAGTTTTTGAGAATTAGATCATAAAACTTGCATTAAATTCTATATATAAATAAAGTGGTTACATAAAGATAGTATTCTTCTTTCCCATAAATGGAAACATATTTAAAATAAAACATGGATTCTTTCTTGACACTTCCTTGACACTATCATAATATCATGTACCATTCCATTGACCTGCGCAAAGCATTTCAAAAAAACTTGGTATGAGCATAAAAAGCTCAGTAAGGGATATAAAAATATGGAAAGGAAACATGGGTACATATATACATAAGAATGAAATCATACATTACCCATAAAACATAAGCACTTCAACATACCTCATCAAATCATGAATAAATCATAGAAATCATAAGACTTAAATGTAACTTGAGGCATTCATAACATTCGTACGTAGGGAGTAACCCTCTTGGTTACGTTTGGAATACTCATCATAGTATATTCACTAAATATCATCGGAGAAACCTTAACGTTTCACTCCTTCACGTTACCCAATGCATTGGAGAGCTATATCGGGCTCACCCGCCCTTAGTTTATCACGGAACCACCCGTCTTCATAATAATGCCCAAGAACCTCAACATAATCGTATCACATAAAACATGCTTAAAGGAAACATAACATTTCCACCTTTCAATCACAAGATATCAATACAACACATTGATGTAAAAACATTATGAAAACCATTTTCAATACCAAAATAAAAGAAAATTAAAACATGGTATTTTTTTCTTTTAAAAAAGAAGGTATGGCTTGTAGAGGAAGCTGAAACTCAAATAACGATCACGGCGGCTGAGAAGTCGTTGTCACCGCAGACGTACGACAAAAACATTCCCTTTTTTCGTTTAGTAAAACGCTTCGTATAAAAAATAATCCTTTTGGATAATCGTAAAAGTCAAAGGGGTTTATACACCGTATAAAAGAAGGTTGTGTATAAAACAAAATATGCCTCAATGAAAGGAGATTGAGACGAAGTCCCATACCTCAGGTCCGACTTGACTCGGTTGTTCTTTAATCTCCTGAATAATAAACATGAGTTAATTTCTACTTTAAGAACCTTTTTAAAGTTCATTATTCATTTTATATCACTTATTTCCATTTCATGACCACTATGTAATTATTTAAGTTAATAACGGTCGTTTTAACGATCACGGGTACTTGAGTCAAAAATAAACCATTTATAATTACAAGTTGTTCATGTATCCATTATATACAGAATGTTATTAATGATGTAGATATCATATATGTCAAATATATCTAGTAGATGCATGAATTTATAATATTACATAATCATTTGGAGGTAAGAAATGAAATGCACCGTTCATGGAGACGGTAAGCCGTACGTACGCATGAACGCTACTTTCATTTCTATTTCGTATTTTATAGAATGGAATCATAATGATATAAAGGTATATTATAATTACAGTATAATATCATATATAATATCATAGTTCCATCCTTTATACATCCCACATATGGTATTTAACGAATCAAATCACTTTGAGGGGGCGGTAGTCCGCACTTTCTTAAATGAAGATATCACGTTTACCCATAATGAAAACCATAAAGGTATAACCAAAATGAAAAATAAAGAAGCTTAAAGAAATAAAAAACATATTATATATCATATAGAAATTTAATGACATCTTAATGGCCACCTTTGAGGGTGTTAAAAAAATGTTGAACAATCATCGTTTCGGGAGGCATAAATTCACCATCCACGGAAACAGTATGACTGTTAACCATTAGATGTAGGTGTGTGTAAGTGTAGATCTAATACTTCTTATAAAAACATCCTAGTATTTTGAGGATACTGGATTTGTTACAAAAGAAAAGAATAAAAAGAGTTTAGGGAGTTGGAGAAGCAAAATAAAACAAAAGGACTCAAAAGAAGACATTACCTTAAAATCAGGTAACTCCCATTGGTTTGAGCTCAAAGGCTTCCTTGGGAAGACTTCTGCCCAAAGTGATGCTTCAAGGAGTAATAGAGGGAAGTGGAGAGACAAAATGGGCAGGGGTTGGCTGAGCCAAAGGCTATGGAAGTGTGGATAAAGAGGTAGAGGTGGGGGCCTTTTATAAGAGGAGAGGAGGGGTACTCTTGGAAAGTAAAGAAATATTACTTTATTTGATAATGAGTTTCGGATTTGAATGGTCCCACATTGATATAATTCGAGGATAAGATGATAAGGGTTCGAAATACCCACATCCAATAGGTTTTGGACATGTTTAGGTTATAGATTTTACATTATCTTTTCATTTTAATTAAATCCTTTATTAATGAGGTAATCGATACATCATTATGATGTCATAAATACATTTATTTATTTTATGTCAAAAAATTATAAAAAAATACTATGATGTTTTAAATAGTTTTAGCTTTCCAATTAATATTTATAGTAAAAAATATGACTTGTATAACCCTATTTAAAAATTGTTTTTGTAAAACATCTCATGATTGTGTCATTTTTACTTTAACATTAAATAAAATGTTATTTATGTCATTTCCCAACCAAAGTGGCTCCATGGGGTCCCCAAGTTGACCCATGGACTTTCATGGTCGGCCATGACACATCCAATGAGGGTAGGACATGTGTCAATCTCATCTCATTTTATTAAAACATTATTTTTACCTTAAACTACACTAATTACCACTAATCGCGATTAAGAACTTAAAAGTTACTATTCACCAAAAAATTATTTTAATCTCATTGAACCACATTTTACTTCTTAATGACAACCATGTATGTAATATTTTTGAAAATAAAATCACAGAAGTCACATAGTTTCATTTAAATGAAAAATCAGTTTCTTTAACTACCACTTAGTGGTTTCACTATTCATCAAAAATTGAAGTTTTTCAGAAAAATACCAAAAATTCACCGTAAACTATATTTGATATTCTGAATTCAAAAATGATGTCTATTTTACAAAATTCAAATCATATAATTCACATTAATTAATTTAATAATTAATTCCCGTTGTCATGATAAATAGCGTGTTTTTATGAAACAATAAGTATCAAAAGATTGACACTAGTTTAAGTCCAATTTCAAATTGAAATTAATTCCAATGTCCACCATTGGATTAAATGGTAAAAATATATTCATATTACACTTTAATACCAATTCAAAAGATAATCTAATCATATAAATAAATTAGATTAAAAAGCAGTTTTGATGTAAAATGCATTATTTTTCACTATTCATTAAAAAATGAACATTGTCAGAAAAATACCAAAAATTCACAGAAAGTAAATTATGATGTCCGAATCATAATGAATAAGTTTATTTGGCAAGAATAGCTTATAAAATTGTCAAAAGATAGATTTAAAAATGTTTTTCCATCAAAAGGCAGTAAAACAATCTTTTAAAAATATTAGTGTATTCCATGCTTAAGATTGGATTTATTTTCATTTTAAGCCTCTAAAACACTATATAGTTCATTAATAGACATAGATAAAAATATATATTATTCATTACTTACTTGGGATGTTACATTAATCATAAGAAATTAAATAACATAAAACTTGAAATTATAACACATGAATTGAATATGGAATTTTGGAAAACAAATTATCATATAAAATAACTCAATAGTAGTCAAGGAATCACCACCAAGGCCATATTAGTAATATTTCATCACTACCCCATACCATCTTGGTAGTCACAGTACACTCACATGGTCACTAACTAGTATGAGTTCACTCCCCATACCATCTTAGTAGTCATGGTTCACTCCCATGGCCATCTCAATAGTATGAGTTCACTCCACATACCATCTTTGTTATCTTGGTTCACTCCCATGGACATCTTAGTTGTCAAGGATCCCTCCCCGAACCTTTTTTGTCTATCTAATGACATATAAATCTTTATCTGCTTCATTTTAGGTGGTTATAGGTCCCAAAATCACATAATTAAATCATACATACATGTTCCACAAGATCATAAACATTCATATATTAACCCATGAAATAAAATGGTTGTCATAAACATGTGATAATATTATAACCTATGTAAAAAAGAAGTGTTTCATAATAATTTCATCAAAGAATAACCTGTGAAAGTAAATTGGTTTCACAGACATATAACCCATGAAATAGAAATGTAGTTCATAAGCATAGAACCTTTGAAAGGGAAACAAATTTCATAAATATAGAACTCAAGAATGAAATATAGAGTTCATGAACAAATAATCTGTGAGAGAGAAACATATTTCAAAAACATATAACCTATGAAAGAGAAAAGTATTTCAAAAACACCCTTCCATTAAAATGTAAGAAATGCATGAAATGATATTAATGGAACCTTTGGATCATTTACATTAATGTCATGAGTAACACCAATAGACGTCATCTTATATGGGAAATAATTTTGAAACACATTTTAAAAAACCTTTCATAATGAAGATATCCTTTCTTTTTTAAAAAGACATTTTCAAAAATGAAAATAAATAAAAACCATTTAAATTTAAAATAAATTTTAATTCATTTTAATAATTATTGAAAATATTTTGAAAAAAATTTCATTTTAAACATATAAAATAATATTGACAATATTTTCATAACCCTTTTCCTTGAAATATTATACATGAAGCTTAAAAAAATTTGAAAACCATTTTCCTTCAAAAACTATATGATATATTGAAAATATTTTAAAAACATTTGTATTCAAAAATACATTTATAAATAATAAAGGAATATTAAAAAACTTTTTAAAACCTTTTTTTTAATATACTAAAAACTTATAAAATAATGGTCAAAATCATTGAAATAATTTTAATTTAAAACTTCCTTTTGAAAGCTTACAAAGGATGCTTTGAAAACCATTAAAAAACTTTTAAAACATAAAACATTATTGAAATCCTTTTATTTAATATCTTTGAAATATAATAAAATAATCTTTGAGGAACAAAAAAACTAAAATAATCTTTCCTATAAATTACCTTCAAAGATCATTTAATAAAATTGTAAAGCATTACAAAAAATATGGATTTTGAAATAAAATAGATTTCCGACCAAAAAGAGAAATATGGTAATATTTTTCTTAAAAAAATTTCTTATTATATTATGTACAAAATACTTGGAAAAGGGTACTAGTACATGGTGATATCTTGAATAAATATAGTAGAAGAAAAATTAATGGTGTTATTGACATATGGATTATAATATTTCATCAATGGAAACATAATAATAAACAACCCTGATAAATGTTGATATTGTTTCAATAAACCCTTACTAAAAGATGATAATGGATTAAACTCTCCATGTAAAAAAATAGAATTAAATAAATCTTAAAATATCATGAAAAAAGAAGATTAATGATATAAAATTTCAAATAGAAGTATATACACCTCGAACAAATATAGGTGCATAACAACACATGTGTCTCAAAGAAAGAAATTTGAGATAAAACTATATTAAATATTTGGTATCTTTTGAAATATCAAATCCAGGAAAGGTAGATTCTAGAAAAGATATATGAATACACATAACTTTAATAATAATAATCGTATAATACATTAATAGATAATATATAAACCATACAATAGGAAAGAGTGGTGAATATTGATTGTTCTAGGTGTAGTGGAAGCATGAAGTGGTGGGAAATGTATTAAATTTTATTTTTATAATCATTTCCCAAAGTCAAGAGAGTAGAGATTTCATGTAAAATTTATAAATATTTTATTTAGTATATTAAGAAATAAATACCTAATATTATGGACTTTATTCATTGGTGAATGTTGATCATCTGGAGAGACCCTTTCAGATTACGTTCCATACATAGTGAGGATCTAAGGAGAGAATCCCCCTAGTAGTGATCCACATGTGCTCCTATGATCTATGAGAAACTCCAATTGATCTTTGAGTTCTATCATTGAAAATTGAATGTCTTTTGTTGTTCATTCTTGATGTCTTATTAATTGGTCTCGATGAAATCTCTATTTCACTCCTCATTCTTGAGAGAGAGAGATGAGTTGAGAGAGAATTCATTTTGAACAACAAATATTTAGAATCATTTTTTGATACTCTAAACAATAGAAATGTCCTTCTATTTATAGATTTGATATTTAAGTTAAAATATTATTTTCTTTCATACCAGACATTAAAAAACAATTATTACATTTAATAAAACCCATGACACATAATAATAATTATATAATTTTTTGGTTTGATGCACCATATTTCGCAATAAATAATATTATATAACAGTCTTGTTAATTAATATTTTTCACAGGACTCGGTCTTTATCCATTCAAAATCCTCTATCATTTATTGAACAAGTAAATACATATTTTATTCAAAAATAAATATTTTATTCACAATCTACAGATAAATATTTATTAAAATATTCAATAAATAAAATAAATATTTTTTTTGCAAGATGGAGAATAAATATGTATTTTATTTATATTATCACTATGACTTGAATAAAATTATTTATCAAACTAGAGAATAATATTTATTCCATTAATTAAACGAAACTATAATTTAATTTAGATCAATGAAAAAACATAGTGTGTGACCCTCTAGGATTCATTATCATTGTAATTTAGTGGTCTTGCCTAAATTTTAATATTTCAATCAATAAAAGGGTCATGGAACCCATGAAAAAGTAATTAATGTCAAAATTTTGAAAACCATATATGAACAGTCACTTTGTAATATAATCACTATGTCACAATATATCATTATCAAGGTAAGATTTATATTTCACCAAACTATATGCACAATATGACTTTATTTGACTTTGTAAAATAAACACATTGTCAAACCATCTCCATGGAATCTAATGCCATGGTTCTATTTCAATCAAAGTGGTGAGATATCAGCTTCTGTAAAGATAAAAGGGACAAATAATTCCTCAACTATTCATTAATGACATGTTATTCATGATGTACCTAATGTTCTAACTACCCCATGAACTATTATTATCATGGATTATAAAATACATCTATATATGTTAGTTGTAACAAAAATTAATAATAATCTTAATGTCTAAGAACAATCACACTTTCTCATGGATAGGAATATAAAATGACACCAAAACATTAGAAATTTGTATTATTAAGTGTATTCTTATAATCCATCATCTTAGAGGTTAGCAAGTGATAACATCATGTGAAGAAGCCTCATCTCATTATGTATACTCACAATAGATAGTCTATGTACGATGTGTCCCATCATAGTATGGTATCCAACCATATAATAGTATTTCATAATATCATCATAACACATCAAGTTTCTCCTCATAACTAAGAACTTATGTGACCTATCAATGTGACTTATACTCTAGGAAATTATTACATTATAGTCATGCAGGGAAAAAAAATTGTAACAAGAAGTTTTATTAATATTAAATACATCAAATATACATGTAATTAATGTACATCCATTTTTTCATAGGATAATATATCCAAAAAAACACCCCTTATTCTATAGGAAACTTCCCACAACCTTCAATCCATTAGAACTAACATGATAGTCATGTTTCTACTAAACACGGATTGTGTTAAGGGGTATGTTATGTTGCCTTATATTGAAATACTACTCACTGCAACTTAACCTCTCAGAGAAAAATATCTCATGAGACAATACTTTTGAAGTATAGGGTTTCTTCAATTATAAGACCGTGTATTTTTTTAAATCAACTACTATAGTATTATCACAATAGTTTTTGATAGGATATTTACTTCTAGGAAGCACATTAATTTCATGTATGAAGTTTCAAATCAATACGAATTATTTATCTTCCTCAAGAGTCTCAATATACTCGAACTCTACTGTTGAATCTACAACCACATATATTTTTCTGATCCCTTTCATCTCATAACTCCTCCATTCATAGTTAAGATGTATCCCGTTTGTGAATTCATATAATCTTGACTAGTTTGGAAACTAGAATTTGTAGATCCTATAATCATTGGTTCATCATATCCTGCATAAACCAAAACCATATCCTTAGTATGCCTCAAATACATAAGGATAGTATTTAATTCCATCCAATTATAGTCACATGTGTCATCTTGATGTCATCCTACCACACTTAATTCATAGGTGATATCTAACATAGTATAGGGAATAATACACATGGACGATCCAATCACTGATTTATATGGAATCCTTTTGATTCAATTTCTCTTCTCATGTCTCTAAGGAAAAATGTTTTTGAAAAGATGAATTCCATGTGACACTAGAAAAAATTATTTGTTGGATTTTTCCATACTGAATATCTTTAGTATATTATCAATATATGTACTTTGACATAAGCCGAGCAACCTATTTGATATATTGGGATTGATCTTGATCCCAATAATATATGATGCCTTATCCAATTCCTTCATATAGATTCATTTATTCAACCACTCCTTAAAAAATGTAAAACTGTATTTCATTTAAAATAACTATTATGTCATCAACATATTCGATTATGACAATGAATACACAACCACTAAAATGTTAATATAAACATGACTCAAATTCATTCATTATGAAACAAAATGACACTATGGCCTCTTAAAATTGAATGTTCCATTACCTAGATTATTTCATTCATCTATAAATTCATCTTTTAAATTTTCATACCATGTTTTTATTCATTGTGGTTAGAAACCCTTAAGGTTGTGTCATATAGACATCTTCATAAAGGTTCCTATTAAGGATAGATATCTTGAAATCCATTGTCCAAATCACATAATCATGGAAATCAATAATAAAAAGTATAATTATAAGGTATTTTAGCATTTCAATTACTGAAAATTTCTCATCATATTAATTTATTTGAAGTTGTATAAACCCTTTTGCAACCTGTCATGCCTTATAGGTATAAACATGTCCTTCCATGACCATTTTCTTCTTTAATACTCATTTGAAACAAACAAGATTTACATCTAATGGAGGGTCTACCAAAATCCGTACATGGTTTTGGAAAATGTAATCCCTATCAAAAATAGTTTTTCTTCTTTCCACCTACAAACATCAATTCCACTTACTATATTCTTTTCGGATATAGGGTCATTATTATCAATTAATAATGTCTCACCATCCTTAGTTACTATAAAACCATATTTTTTTTCTCAAACATCTCTAGTACTCTTATGCGGTAATGTGTTTGGAACAACTTCATGTTCCATGGAGATTTTTGTAATTTTTTCATGTTCCAAATCTTATGTATCTTGAGCATGGACTTCATCGAATTCATATCACTCCTACTATATCATTTTTATATAAGATCCTCTTTATGAAATTTGTTATTTTTTTCAACCACATTTCTTTTTTATAAATGATTGTATAGTTATTATCCCTTTGTTTCTTTTGGACATCTTATAAAGATACACTTTGTGCCTCAGAGGGGAAATCATTATACCAAAAGGGGCCTTAACAAATTCTCCACAACCCTATAAATATAAGTAAGACAAAACAAGTTCATTCCCATTGCATAAATGTTATATTATACTGTCTGTTCCTTTATTTTTCAATAATTTTAGTATATATGTTGTGGTTAGTAACACATATCCCTAAAAGGATAATGGAAGAATCACATTACTCATAATTTATCTCATTATGTTCAACAATGTGTGGTTCTTCCTTTTTCTTAAACCATTACATAGAGGTGTATAAGTTAGAGTGAGTTGAGATAGAATCCCAAAATCCCACAAAATAATCAATTTTATCTTGATTGTGATATTCTCCACAACAGTCTGAGTGATGTTTCTTAATTTTATTACCATCCGGTTCTGAAGTTCATTATTTTATTCCTTTAATTTATAAAAAAATATATTAATTATACCTCTATAAGTATATATATTCATACATAAAAAATTCAGGAGTAAAAGGTATGAAGTATGTGTACCATCCCATTATTCAATAGGAAATGGTCCATACACATTAGTATCAACAAATTCAAGAATCTATTTATCCCTTTATCCTTTCCCACTAAATAGGGCCTTGATTTTTTTTTGTAAAAATGTGTGACATGCACGAAGTTGTTTTAATTTACAATAATATAAATATCTATATTGATGTAATTTAGTGAAGTAATTTTCATTCACATGACCTAGGTGGTGATTCTGAAGTTGGGTGTGGTATGAGTCATTTGATGTAACATTGTTATCAATTTCCACTATTGGGTTCATGTAATCTTGAAAATAAATATCAATGTTTAAATGTTCCTTACCATAAAAAATTCTATCATAAAAGAAGAAACATTTATTCCAAAATTTGAAAAAAAATCCATCAATATCAATTTTGGATACATAATTAATTTCTTTAGAAATTGATGGCACATAATAACTACCATTTAAAACCAAGTTCATTTTGGTTGGAAACATGAGGTTGTAGTCCTCTATAGCTACTATAGTAAGTTTAGCTTCATTGGACTCCTGAATATCTACCTATCCTCATTCAATATTTTTGAATCTACATGGTTCTCAAATTTCACTACATATGTGGGAACGACAAGATGATATAATCCTCAATTTATAAAAATAGATAAATTGAACTTGATAAAAAATAAACTAAAAGATTCACATTGAATCTTTTTTTGGGTGTAGTTTTTCTTCCAGTGGCCTTTCTGGCCTCATGGGAAATGAAAAACATCATGCTCCCTTGATTTCCCCTTAACATTTCTCTTCTGAGAAGAGTGTGAAGAATCATTGGGATTAATTCTCTTTGTTTTACCATTATTTTGGTTCACCATAAGGTTGAACGATTTATCCAGATTCATATACATATTTACATTGAGAAGAATAATAAGAAGATCTGGAAGATACTTCTCAATGTTGTTCATATTAAAATTCACTGGAAAGATGGAGATGCTATGAGGGAGTGATTCCGGAATGGGGTCTGTTCCCAATTATTTAGTGTTTAGTCTATAGTACCTCCATGTGGTCATTATATCCAATTAGATTGACTATGGGAGACCTAGCTGGGGAACCCTTTCCATGATTTCTCTGAATGAGTTCCTTTTGAATCTCGAAAAATTTTCATCTAGATCTTTTCTGGTAAAGACCAATGAAGTGATCAAGAATTATTTGTATATCCTTTTTTTCTTGAGAATTCATTAGTTCAATATACATTGATGAAATAATTAAACATTAAATGTAGACCACATTTCCCATATGTTTTTCATAGATATAGAACTATTCATAACATTCATATTAAGTAGAAGGATTAATCATTGAGGATTCTAGCACGTAACATTTTTATTCACGTCATAACACAACTGGAAGGCAACTAAACCTCGCCTAGATTTTACTACATGTTATAAGGTTGGATTTATACAATATTGAAATTAGGTATAGTGTGGATGATGAACATGACATTTTATTTTACAATTAAAAAGATATGATTATTAGTATATTGATTGATTAGAAAATATGTGAGATATAAAGAATTAATTGTTTTTTATTTATTTATTTATTTATTAAATCACCCTCTATTTAATCAAGTCTCAATATTCATCACCATTGAAATTAGAATGTATAGTTTCTTTAACATTCTACGGGTAAGGATCCACATTAATTTTCTTAATGATCCAAATGTTTTTAATGAAAACCATATTAATGTAATTAGGTAGGTAGTCTTTCCAACTATGGTATTGAACCTCCTTGATCTGTTGAGTGGATTCCATTATCCTAAAGTCCTCTCGTGGAATTCCCAAACACTTTACAAAAAATTTTTATTGAATATAATTTGCTGTTAAACTCAATACAATTTCAGGTTGGTGGACACAAAATTCTCAAGAGAACTCCCCAATAAAAGTTAGTGACAAGACTTTGTCCATGTACGACACGTAGTTCTATGGTTTCATTCCTTGTCATTTAATGGATGGTATAGTCTAACATAATATTTATTTGAATAAATTTAATTAATTATACAAAAAAATTAACTTTTGTTATCATTTACTTGTATTGTTAACAGTAAGTAGATTCTACTTAATTAATTAACCATGTTGGATAAATCTTTTACAACTAATTCAACCATTTAATTTCCATATTATCTAATTAATTCATTTATTTATGTGATTTTGGACATACATCATTAATTTAAATAATTTTATCGACATAAATAAATAATTAATTAAATTACATGTTCATGATCTTTATATAATAGTTTACTTAATGAGAAGACATTAAATAATCCTTTGGCCCATTGGAAATATCTTCTATTTTCATTATTGGAATGACAAACAACATTCCACCTATCTAAATATGTGTCACTTGGGATGGAATAATTATGGTTATGTATGGAACCACCTCTACATGCATTGGGATTCTATTTTAGTTAGAAATATTTATTACTTAAAAGTTGGTTAGGGGAACAAAATTATTGGTTAATTTGGGATTGAATAAATATCCCTGGGCACACAGTTGCTACATAATAATAGCGGGAGAAATCACTCGCAGGAAATCAATTAATTTAATATTAAATATTTTCAAACTCATGAAATAAATTAAATTAAAACATCAAACACATACATCGGTCTTGTACAAGATCGTGAATAGTCAGACATTCAATTGATAGACAAAATTAAATGGATAACATTCATTTATTTATTCGTTCTGTTTTTATTTAATATAAATTCTCTATAATTATTAATTAATAAGTTCTATTTCATCTTAATGATCATCCAATCTTATTTGTAGATAAACAACATTAATTAAATTACTGGAAAATAAGTGGAAAACCTATAATGAATAATTATTTATAATAAATCTATTGAGCATTTAAAATTTTTCAGAACCATTATTAAAGTTTCCAACACACAAAAATTTGACAATCAATAAAATTAGGTTTTCATGCTACAATTCTCTATTATAATGTAATTTTCATTTTTCCCATTAATGGGAGATTACACAACATGTACATGTTTCTAAATTTCATGTACCTTGGTTGTATTATATCGACGTCACATGCATGGGGATTCACCATGTTAACTCAGCCAGAGTACATGGTGTGTACATTCTTGCAACACATCCTATATCTATTTTCATTGTGCCAAGATGGCCTGGTCAACATGTAGTGTGCAATTAAATCAATATGTGATATGTATTTCTTGGTGCATCTAGATACAATGTTACTAGGTATACATTGTGTGCTTCGGCTTCACATTTTTTAACCTAGTTTTACCAGCCAATGATTTGGAACTTCTTAATGGCATCTCTTGTTGTTATTCATTTTTTCTTAAACCTTTAATAAAATTAAACACTAAAAGAACATTAATAATATATAGATAACATATTAATTCAACGTTATTTAATAATAAATAACATGAAATAAAAATCCATCCATAATTTCACATAGATCAAAAAATGAGATAAATAATTATAAATTTAAACATTACCCCTCTAATACCACTTGATTGTTTTAGGCACAACAATAAGCATACATAGGTGGGTGATATATGAATATTTGTTTAATAGTCATTTCTCAAAACCAAGATCGAGGACCTTGGTCATCAAAATTATAATTAATTTATTTAATATTTGATGAAATAAATACCTAGTCTAAGGAACATTATTCATTGGTGAATATTGATTATCAAAAATGTCCCTTTTGTATTACCTTTATTGAGCTATGAGGTTCCATTGATAGAATCCTTCTATCAGTGATCCACATGTTATCCTATGATCTCCAACCAACATTACTCGATCTCTTTGTTCTAGTATGGGGAATTGAATATTTTTTTTATTCATTATTGATCGCTCATTATTCAGTCTTGAAAAAATAAATATTTCACTTATCATTCTTGAGAGATAGAGAGAATGAGGAGTTGAGATATAATTCACTCTGCACAACAATTCATTATAATCAGTTTTTGGATTCTCTTCCAAATAGACATAGCCACCTATTTATAGTGTTTGGATTTATGTTACAATATTATTTAAAATCATAGTATCCATTAAATAGAATTTATTACCCTTAATAAATACCATACCACATAATAATAATTATGTAACTATTATTATTTAGCACATGCCAACTTGCACAATAAAAAAGTATATAATGATCTTCTTAATTAATATTTTCTAGTAGACTCAACCATGGTCAATTCAAACACTTATAGAATTTATGTAGCAACCGAATAAATATTTTAGTCATAAATATTGTCTCCCACAATATAAGGAATAAATATTTATTAAAACTTTTAACAAATAAAATAAATATTTTAATCACAAGCCAATGAATAAATATTTATTTAATTTATTAAATCAATAAAAATTTAATAAAATTATTCATAATACATGAGAATAATATTTATTCCATTAATTAAGAACAAATAGAATTTAATTTAATTCAATATAAAAAAATAGTGTGTGACCCACTAGGATTGTTTCCCATTGGCATTAGGTGGGCATGCCTAAAGTCCAAGATTACTATCTAGAAATTGGTTAAGGCACCCAAGAAGAATAACATAATGTGGAAATGTTAGAAACCACATATGAATGCTCAATATGTAATATAATCACTTGGTCACAATATCTCATCAATAATGCTTCACATCCATGTCACTAACCTATATGCTCCATATATCTTTCTTTTACTCTATGAAATAAACACGTCATTACATCATGGCCATGGAATGTAATGTTATGGTTCCATTCCAACCAAAGGGTCGAGATATCATCTTCTATAAATATAGAAGGGAAAATCCTTTCTCAACTTATTCATTAATGACATGTCACTCATGATGCACCCAACGTATCCATATTTTCCATGAAATATTATCGTTGTGGTTTATAAAATAAATCTATGGAACCAATTTTTAACATGTATTAAAAATAATAGTAAATATAATGACCATCACAGTATCTCAAATATTGGAATATCTATTGACACCAAAACATGAAAAATTTATACTGGAAGGTATGTTTTTATAATCTCTAATCTTGGTGATTATTAAATGTGAACTTCATCATAAGAAGTCTCACCTGCTTACAAGTACTCACACTTGGAAGCATCTGTACTATGTTTCCCATCATAGTGCATTATCCAAATATGGAATAGTGTTTTAGAATATCATCATAGGGCATCAAAGTTCTCATCATAGAGGGAAATTGATAGGACCTTGTCAATTCGATGTATACTCTAAATAATTATTACATTAATGTAATGAAGAACAAAAATAAATTTGAAATAATAAGATTAATTAATATTAAATACATTTAATATAAATTTAATAAATTTAAAACCATTTGGTCCTAGGAAAATAACTCTGAAAAATATGGCATGTATCACATAGATATAAAAAGTCAGATGAAATTCCCTGACCTTATGTATTGACTCTCTTTGTACACATAGATACCTCCTGTGTAATAAATATATGTATATTCTACATATTTTATAGAACCATATTCCCCTATATAATACCATATGTGGGTTGAATATGACTTGATATTACCTTCTTATTAATAATTCCACATTAAGGGTTCGCTTTGGGTAATATCATATTGTATTCGTATGTGTCTTTATTTGTTATATCTTTTTTTCCCATACTTATTTCATGATTTATAAAATATAAAACATTATATAAATATAATTTATATTCTCTATATATTTATTTATAATAATATTTAGTGTATAGAAATATAAAATTGAATACACCGTTTATGGAGACAGTAGACCGTATGTACTCATGAACATTGTTTCTAATTTTCTTTGTAATATTAAAATAATTAAATTAATGAATATATATATATAATACCATTAAAGGGTAATTATTATTTCATATATATAATATATTTTTTCCAATCCAATCCTTAATATGTTCTATTTATTGTGTGAATGAATCTCATCTCTCTGAGGAAGCATTTTTCCACTATTCCTCAAACAATATAATCATATTTACACAAAATGGAAAGCATAAAGGTAGGATTCATATAATAAAAAATTACTATAATAATATTATAAATATAATATATGTCATATTAAAATATATTTTACATCATAATTCCTATCCATAAGAGGTGGTAAATTTAAAATGAACAACATTGTTTCATGAGGTGGTAGTTCGTCGTACACAAGAATGGCAAGTTTGTTACCCATTATACGGAAGTGTGTGCAAGTGAAGGCAGAACCCTTAGAATAAAAAACATAGTATATTGAGGGTCCTATTTTGATTATATGATAATGGAATTAGATGTATTGAGGTGTTGGAGAATTAAAATAAAATAAATGAGCTTGAGGAAGGATGTTACCTCTTGTTTGGGTAACTACTTTTTCATTAAACAAAAGGGTTTCCTTCAATGAATATATACCCAAAAAGAGGATTCTTGGAGGAAGTGAGGAATTTTTGGAAGTTAATTGGGAATATATTTTCCAAACCTATGTTGGTTTGTAGGTGTGATTAATGGAGAGAGGTGGTGGCCTTTTATAGGGGAGGGAAATGACAAATTTGGAATTTTTTAAAACAAGTTAGTTGTACAGATGTTTTTACCTAAAAAGTCATAAAACCAAATAACCCTAAAAATTGAATTTTTATGACTGAAATATTTCTATAAAATGTGTTTTGGACAAGTTTAAAGGCCATTTTTGCACTTAATTTTAAGGTTTAGTCACTGGTTATGTTACATTTAACCTTAATCGTTGTAATTAATTTTAATAATTTTTACTAATATTTTTGGTAAAAATTAATTTAATATTATTAGACTATAAATATTATAATTATTACTGTTATTTATGCCTATTTTTATAAATGAAACTCACTAATACAAAAAATATATATTTAATTATAAACTCATAGACGTGGTGAGAAAGCATGTTTTTAAATTCGGAATGTTCAAAAGTTTATTAATATTGTTTATCAAAATTCTACCTAAATATAATTAAGATGACCAAAATTGGACTAATATATGTATTATTTATCTATTATTACTTTAAAATAAAGATCAAATATAATTTAATTATATAAATAAATTATATAGGAAAAAAGTTTTGAATTAAAATTTATTATTTTTCTCTATTAACCAAAAAATATAGTTTCTCAAAAAAATACAAAAAATTTACCAAAAGAGAATTATTGAATTATAAACTGTAAAATTAAATTTATTTTATAAAATTAAATTTATAAAATTTTCTAAAATAAATTCTATTATTTTCCAAAGGACTTGTAAAGAAGTTCTTTTGAGAAAATAGTATTTCCAAACATATAAATACTTTATCAAGAATTACATTTTTAATAAGAATTATCTTTTTTTTAATTAAAACCATTTTATATAAAATTTAAAAACTCGTTTTTAGTATTAATATTAATAGTAATATTTTTTATTTTATAAGTATCTCTTTTAATTAAATATAAAAAAATAGTTTTGTAGAAACTCCATGTTGATTGTAACACAAGCCAAGTCGGTGTTGCAAATAACACATGCCAATTTGGTGTTTCATATAGTGAAAACATACATTTAGTTATCATATAAAAAAATCTTAGCATTGAGTATCTTACAAAGTACGAATAACTTATTTATCTCATTTTACACAATCAATATTCAATGTTGCGTAAAATCTAAAAATATCAAATAAATTAAATTAATTCCAATAAATATATTTCATAAATAATCATGTTGTTACATATTTTCTATTACAGTGGATAGAAACCTCAAAATATTCAGTCAATACTGATAGTTTAAACATCTTATGGTTAGAAATATACATCTAGTACATCGTTTAGACAACCTCTTTGACTAGATCATAGGAGTGAGAATTTTCTCCTAGTTTGATTTGAGTTTGGGCTACCATTATGTGCATTCAAGGGTGTTAAATATACCATGCACAGTTTTCCATAGTAGATAAATCTTGTTGAAGTATCTAGTTATGTTTTTTGGAATTAATAATGCATTGATAGTTTGTATATCCCAATGAATCAGGTTTTCCACTTATATCTAGATTCACATATGGTATTATTCCAGGATGATATCATGTTGCACTATTGTACTCAAAACAACCATTCAAAACTTAAAGAGATTATACTGAATAAATAAGTAAGAAAATATATATATTTATGTAAAGAAAATTCCATTTTTTGATCAATAAGGCTCTCGTTCTATGTAATAACATTTCAGAGGAAGGGGAATATGTTTACCCAGATCAGGTGAGCACTGTAGTTTCATAGGAGAATCCTAGGAATGAATTTGAAATATGTAGTTATTATGGTTGGATATCTATTTTTGGAATTTTATTTAAGAATTCTCATGCCTAGATACTCCTCTCACGATATTGACTAAAAAGGGTGTAATGTTGTTATGGTTATAAGCCTATGAGGAAGCCTTTCTATAGATAGAGATGATTTTGAATTCAATGATGATCCTAATTTATATGTATCAATTCATAAGCTATGTATTTTTTTATAATGATTCATGAATTAGTTTAGGAGAAGTTATGATACAGGTAAATAATTTTTTGTTGTATGCATCCTACCTAATTAGACATTACGAGTGGAATTACCCTATGGCTGACCACATTCCTGTAGTTGTGGTTTGTGTATTATAATGTTAAAAACATTATCTATTTGTGGAGAGGTTAATTATTTACAAGGACTTAAAAATTATCATATTCTTCTTTCATACAAAATGAATTGATTCTTAGGTATCACAACTGGGTTTAATATATGAAATCATTCAACTATGTTCCCACTTATACACTCGGGAAGGGAAAAATAGTAGCTGATACTCTAATCTGAAATACATGGAAACACATTATCCAAGAGGCTAGTAGTGAGTGGTAGTTGATGGACATGTTTTCTGATATGCACCTAGTGATCTATAATATCATGGGTAGCCTATATTAACAACATTGGATGTGAAATATTCTCTACTATAATTGGTAAAAATGAGACATATTTCCAATACAAAGGGCCAAGTTTTAAGGTAGAGTGTCTCATGGGAGAACCAAACACCTACATGGGTCATCAATGAAGAAAATATCATGAAACTCTATGAACATATTTGGGTTCATCTGAACATTCAAGAAAAATTGTTGGCTGGATTCTCATTCTTATATTTGGAAATTACACCCTAGAATTATAAATATGTGTCAAGATGTATTGAATTAGTATTTGTGCCCTGGAATGAAGAGGTAGATTTTAGGTTTAATCACATAGTGTTCGACCTATCATCTGATTAATTCTGAGCACCATCTCCCTTCTTGACATCAATAGAATATATCAATTCTAGAGTGGAAAAGTAATTATTTCGCTATGTATTTCAAAATGTACATATGGATATACCCTTGAGTTAGTGATACAGTATGGGTGATTATCGATTGGGTAACTAAGCCACACAATTTCTAAAAATCTAGGATACTTTTTGAGTAGATGATCATGGAAGGCATTTCATTTAGAAGATTATACACCGTTATGGTGTTCCCTATTCTATCATATCAGACAGGGATTCTAACTTTACATTTTAGATTCACAAGGAGTTATTGAAAGCATTCAGTTCATAGTTGTATCTATGTATATCAAAACACTCTCAAAGTTATGGTCTATCTAAGAAAACAATATGGGTGATAGGGGATATGATTAGGGAATGGATCCTTGATGTTGGAGGTTCTTGGATGAAAACCCTACATCTCATCAATTATTCCAACAAAAAAATCCATTATAAAAATATTCATATAGATCCCTATGAGGCCATATACTATTGTTTATGTCATTCACCCATGTGTTGGTAGAGGCGGGTGATGCAGCACTGCTAGGACCTCACCTCATTTAGGATACTTTTGATAAATTAAACGTTATTTAGAAGTATATGTCTATAGTTTAGTCTAGACATATTTATTTTAATGATCATCATAGTTTTCCTATAGTGTACGATTTGTGACCTAAAATCTATTTGTGTTTTTCATCTAGACAGAGACATAGATAGAATTAGAGATAAGGAAATTTATCTCCTTGATATATTGGGCCATTTTATTTCTTAGAGAGAACCAGTATGGAAGCTTATTAGTTGGATTTACCTCAGAGGTATCACACCATGCATGACGTCTTTCTTGTATAATAGATTTTTCATTATTATCCTAACCTTTATCATTCATTTTACCTCATGGTAATTGATCTTGATATAGATTTATACTTCAATGAGAATCTTGTACATATTTACCAGGAAGGTGCAGGACTAGGGCGAATGCCCATCCCCGTAGAAAATTATTAATAAAAAAAAGATAGTACAAATGCCGGGAGAGAAAGAAATAAAACAGCAAACCTCAAAGCCTCACAGCCTCATGAACTAGAGCACATCAAACACATCATCACCGCCACCTTCTGAGAACACATCCGGGTCCGCCGACTCCCATTCAGATTGTGGAGCATATTGACTTAGCATTTGTATATATTTCTCCCTCAGTCGTAGTTTCGCTGGGGACATGGGGTCCTTGCTCTGTCGTCCCTTCTTTTGCTCTGATTCTTTCAGCTTTCCATTTTTGGCAGACGACCTGGTTGCAATGGTCCTTGGTGTGTTGGAGTAATCTTTCCTATGATTCCTCTTCGGTGGAGTAGTGGAAGCTCCATTACTCTCAGCCCTTCGCCCCACTTTTCTGATAATATCACTATATGACTCTTTCATCACACTCTGTGATCTGCCTCCTTGATTCTCCTTCCCCTCACCTACCCAAAAAGAGCCCTCATGCACCAGAGGGGTTGTAACATAAACAGATTCTATGTTAACTTCTCTATGTGTCAAACATAGATACTGGTCCTCATTATTCTGCCTCTTGCAACTTCCCTCTAAGCAGTCCTACTTGTTCAAAGATGTTATCCTGCCATTCTGCCACTCTGTAATATCAGTATCACTCAATACATCCTCTGAATTGTTCCCAACCTCATCTTCAGCCATCTCCTCCTGTATCAGAAAATCAGGACCCCCATCAGCCAGCTCACTGAAGTCCTCAGCTAGCTCCCCCTCTATCAGAGTAGCAGGATCCCCATCAGCCTCCTCCAAACCCCCATTCCTACTATTTCCAAACATTTCAGCACCATCTGCAGCCATAACCTGCTGTGAGGGTGCTGCTCCTTGATCAGTGGAGTCCAGATCAACCAAATCTGAAAATCTGTTGCCCAGGGATACACCGCTGACTTGCTTCATCAAATTTTCACCTTCTCCCTTGTCTAGCATCCTGTTTCCACATTCAAAAACTGGAATTTCTTTTTCCCTGTCAGATTCAATACCAACATTGCACTTTAGATCCTTCTTCAGTCTTTTAAAAACATCTCCAACTGATGGGTTCACCAACCCACTAGATATCCTCTTCTAAAAAGAAACCTCAGCACATGGGGCCCTAGTGTGTGCATATTCAGCGGCTGTAATAACAGTAGCTCCATGTAGTCCATCTGTCTCTGGCACCATCTCTCGGTCAGGAGCAACAAAAGTTGATGCTGCGTCAACCTCACCACGACGTGTGCTGCGACGACATAGCAGATCCGAATGACCAAGGCGGCGACAAATCCCACAGAAGGGCGTCCATGACTCAAAGAGGACAGACTGATGCCATCTAAGCTCACCCTCCACCTCAACGCAGACAGTCTCAATCGGCTCTATCGAAACATCTACTTCCACACAAATTCGCGGTGCGACTGGAAGGCAAGCAACCCGTGTTCGCGGGTCCATACACAAGAAACGGCCAATCAGATTTCCAATGACACGAAGAATTGCAGGATTCTGGAAAGGTAATACGAGCCCAGGAAGCGTAACCCATAACGCTGCGGTCGGAGGATCGCGAAGAAGATGAAAGTCAAAAGACCAGCGAAACAAGAAAAATATAAACCCATTAACCACTCTCGGCGCAGAAGACCAGGCTGTAATTAAATCTTCCTCACTAGAAAAATATATTTGAAAATGCCTCGAATCCAACAGCCCAATAACCACTTTGTCTTGAAGCATCCAGGAGGAGGAGACAAACCTGTGGAAGCAGTCCACAGAGGGCCGAGCCTTTCCGAATCTTGCGACAAGGGTATGATCCAGCCGCGACACTGCCTTCGCAAACTCCAGAGAAGAGATTGAGTCTGAGATTTCACCATTCACCCGATTCGGTACCTTAGGGAAAACCTCAATTTCCGGGAAGTCCGAGAACGAAGAAGGTTCCACATGCCATGGACGAGGGATTTATGTACATTCTTAGTGGTTATAATTTTTCATAGATGATTTTTTACTTCTCTCAGAAGAGAAACTCGATAATGAGTTTTTTTAAGGAGGGTAGGTTGTAATGATATGGATTTTGAAATCGGTTAAGATACTTAGATTACTATTAAAAACCTAAATTATTACATGGGAAATGTATTAAAGAGAAAAATGAGTGGTTTTAGAGTAACTGGGGATCAGTTGGAGCCCATAACTCAAATTTTTTGGAAGATGGACTAAGCCACAAAGTTAGTACCTAGTTAGTACTAATAGACTAAATTAGCTATGTGGGTGCCACATAAAACTATATTGGAGAGAATATTGGTTATAAATATTCATCTTTGGCCACATAACTATGCGGGGTTTTTTAGTGGGATGGAAGGCCTACATGGTTTTTCCAAACCATGCACCCAGAGCTGCATCCTTATTGTCCCTTAACCAATATTGGTGTATGGTTAGTTGAATTCTTTGAAAACCAATCTGTCTAAACTGTGTTCCCATTTATAAATTGGTTAAAATATCAATTTTCCCTTTTTAGAAAAAAAAATTAAAGCCATCTTAAATCATATTTTCCTCCAGTAGGTAGTTGTGCAAGGAGTTGCTCCCTTCTCGCTCCTTAGGATTTGAACCTACATCTTCATCTAATATCCTTTTTCTTCTCCATCAGTCTTGTCAGACTCAAATCAGAATGGTATTCAATCTATTACCTTACTATCACCATTTATCTATCCATATTGGCACTATTTTGGTGTGAGTTAATATAACATATTTATAATACATTTTTCTATATTGCGTATTTCTCTTATATTAGCTCAAATCAAAGGATGATAATGGATTTGGATTTTTTTACCATCAAAACGTAGGTGGTCTTGTTCTTTTCCCCTAATTTATTAATTTTATATTTGTTTCATTATTTTTCCACATTCCGCGCCATTTTGGAGAAACCTCCTAAATATAAAATTAATTAAAATTAAATGATGTTCTCATTCTTAGTTTTATTCTAGTATCCCACAAATAAACATCATATGATGAAAACATTGATGTGAACCACCACTAAGGGTTTTAATTCCTTAAATTCCAATGATCCTAATGTCTTGGAATAAATTTGAACTACCAATTGAATTTTATTGAATTTACCCTTGTGAATGTAATGTATTTCAATTTGTACTAATGGAAAATCATGGGCCATATGTATATTCCACTTTCCTTCATTTTTTAACTTGAATTAATGATATTAAATTTTTTGGTCAACATGACCAAAACATATTGTTGAAAAGAATGTGTTTAATGTTAGTTGTGACCACTCCTTTAAAAAATGAATAGGTGATACAATAGTCTTGATTAAGGATGCCTTGGATAGGCTCATTGAGATTAACAATTAGATGTTGTAATTGAATTATAATATTCTGGGATTTATACATGGTTTATATTACAGAATACATCGAATAGGCTCTCTCGATATATGCCTTTTAAAAACACATGAGTGATACATGGTTCCCTAGCTGATTTCCTTGGATGGGATAAGTGGGAAATGTTGATATACAATTCCACAACTGATAATATATTCCCAATGTGGTTTACCATAGAAGTTATAGAGGGTATTACTTACATACTATTATGAGGGTGATAATTGGGATACATATAGGGAACAACTTGGAAAGAATCCTATGCTAATGGGTTTTATAGTTCATCTAGAGTGATACCCATTTTACTTTTTTCTGAATTCCATGGATGTTCGTAGATTTCTATTTAATTAAAACTAAGGATGAATCTTCTATGAAAAATAACATGACAGAGTTCTGACCATACTTTTTACATGAATTTGATGATGGAATAATTATATATCCTTGCTAATATGTCACGAGAGTTATGAACCCCCCTATAATTATGTATGGATTCTTTAGGTTTTCACCATAGGTCTTGACTATTGCTACATATATATAAATATAAACATATATATAAATATGTATATGAGGAATATATATATATATATAAATACCCTTATATAAAAATATATACTTAGCATGACATCTATTCAGAGACATCTTACTTTAGAAGAAGCAGGTAGTGTCGGTCGAGTATCCAATAAGGATTTTGGTCTAGTGTGATTTATTTATTTACTATCTAATAATTTGTATACCTTCATACTTATCATTTTATCTTCACATATTAGAGAGTTATATATTTTTCTGGTGGTGTCCTATTGATTTAATCTCACACCATGTTTTGGTTGTTGGTTGCTACTCAAACAGACCATATGGTTTCATGTATTGTCAAAGGGCTAATGTGGTCACATTTTGGTATTTTTTATTGAATTTTGTATATGCATGTACACCATTATCAAACATACTTACCCCTTTTATATAGAATCAAGACATGATAATCATTTTGTTTATGTTATCAATTGTTCTTCCTCTTATTTATTATATCTGATGATTTAATATTATTACCATATTTTTTATTAATATTTCTATATCATACCATTAATGTATACCATTTTTCTACACTAAAATAATATCTATATATTCCCCTACCTTACCATCATTGACCCTCAATGCTAATTTGCAGCCTCTGCAATACGGGGAGGTGTGCTTGAGATCATGTGGCCAATCGGATTCAGTTACTTATCAGTAAACCAAGATCAAGAGTCTATATAGGATAACCCTTAAAACTATAGGAAACATTTTTCTATAATTATTTTAATTAATATTGAATAATAAATAGTATCTAATACATGAAAATTTTCCATTCACTAGGGGAAGCGGTCAAGCTCAACTTAACCATGGGCCTCATCTTTCCTAAAATAGTTGACAATTCCTATCATATGAAATAATTTTTACTCTTTAGTAATAAAATTAAATATAATCATCGAATATAGAGATATAGTTCATCTCTATAAGGAGAAAAAATATATATCTCTTGGGTTACTAAGTATCAAGCATAAATAACTTCAAATATGTAAATAAGACACGATAGGCACTAAGATCCATGTTTTTTCTTTCTTACTTAGATGATTTATTATCTCAAAAACATTTTGTATAGGATAAAATGAGATATTATAGATATCCTTTATAATATTAGATGTATATGAGTGTGAGGAACACTCATAAGATAAATAAGAAACTATATATGGTCTTATAAGTTTAGTACCTCACATTGTTGATAATCCTACCTATGATTCTATAGGGTATTTCTCAATAGGCTATAATTTCACAGTTTTATGATATATCAAAAATCTTTCATTATCATTAAAACCACTTTTCAATTTGATATACACATTTAATGAACCAATTTTCTATTTACACTCATGAGGAAAAGTCATGAGGCCTTTGAAACATTAGAAAAAACCTAAGATCCCTCTGGAGTTGAAGAACCGTCTCATCTTCATCAAGGAATATTTATTCTAGAAAATAATGGAAGGTGTCCAAATTATCTTAAGAATTAAAAGTCATTTGAGGCTCATGAAATTATATTTCTAGGTGTACCCATTTTTCACAATGATCATAAATTAGTGACCCCCACCCATAGTTGAAAAATTATACTGATATGGGAACCATACATCACCTCTACTTTCCCTCCTAGAATCATGTTTGTCAAACTTCCTTTTTACAAATACACCTTAACATTATCTAAGAACATGATGATCAAATATAATTCCTGAAATATATAGTCGGATCCATCTCTACCACCAAGGATCAACCAAACAATTCAGTATAGGTTGAAAAAATGAAATGAAAAACTATATACCTAATGTCATGTAAAAGGCCCATTTTAAATAATATATCTTTTAAAGTATTATTCTAACCATATATGGTCTAAAATACACTGTCTTGAAAAAACACACAAAATATTTTATAGTCATAAAATCACCTTGTTTAAGGAAAAACTACATGACCATATCCATTAACATTGTGTTTGGATTAAATTTATATGAAGTCCTCACAGAAAATTTATATCATGTTAATATCCCTTGTAATATATCTTTCACGATAATCTCACTCCACATATAGATATGTCCCATGGGCATAAAAGTATCACATTTTAATTTTTAGTCCATAGGGGTTTCATGGATCTTAAATATTCCTTTTTATATTTTCCAACCAATTCCTTTCCTCCTAAGGATCTGTACTACCTTAGAGAGTTCAAGGGTTATGGTAAAAAAATTATTATCCTCAACTCCAAACTTGAGCTAATTTAGGCTTGGGTTATTACTCCATAACTTTAAAAATTTATACAACCACCTCATTGAGATTTGGATCAATAGGGGGTTTTCCCATGAAAACCTAAACACCTATCCATCCTAATGATTCATTGGAACTATTCTTGGAGACATGATAATGTAATAAAATCTAAAAAATTCTTTTGAATAAATTTAAATCCATTTAAAATCAAAAAAATTCCTAAATTTAAGACATAATTATTCCATGAAGAATAAAAAAACAAAAAAAAATTATTAAAAATAGAGATCAAAAAAAATCACATTCCCCAAGTGGAGTGACCTATGTGTAAGGTCTATAACCTGTTCACATTTCACATGAAACTATTAGGGTATTCTTCTAGCTCTTTTAAGAGAGATGATTTTTTATTAGAACAAAAACACTTGTCAAATCATGTTTTATGATGATAAGTATTGGTTGGAAACGTACCCAACACATTTCCCTTGAATTTTGGTGGCCCTATATCATGAATACCTTAACATCCTCAAAAATCATAGAATAGACTAAACTATAATACCAATTTATAATAAACCAACATATTTCAATCTACTATGTCACCAGGAAAAACCATCCAAAAGGACCAAAGATTCATATTGATCAATATAGGCTTAAAACATGTACCGGGGCATCAAATGTCACAACCCGTACAAGTGGGGTCTGCACTACGGCTCCCCATGCCTGCCTCTAATAGGACAGGGGCTCCTGACTAACACCGAGTAGGCATATCACTAACATGAGAGGCATTTCATAAGTACATGTACAAATGAACACATGTCCAATACCACAAGTATTGAAAATTAAAAAAACATTAAGGAGAAATATGCATGAATATAACTAAACCCAACCAATATAGTACAATGGAAAGTAATGTGCGGGAAGTAAACTGGGAAAAAATAAAAGCCCATCAAATATAAAATTATCAAAACTAAAAACTCTATATGGTAAGCAAAAAGTGGTATTGGGAATCATTCTTGTAGCCATAGGAAGACCTCATCCTGTAGGGAACACAAAAATCTCAATCTGGTCTTGGTTTACCCTAGACTCTGTCAAAAGGCCACTCGTCTGCACAAGACACGACACGTGCGGGAAAATCATGCGTAGGGTGAGTATAACAATATTGAGTAGGGGATCCTGAAAACCACAAAGCAATACACAAATAAAAGTTATAGTCGTCTCTACATAGGATTTGTCTACTGAACATACAGGAAGATAAACGCATCCAGATATAGTGGATACCTATACCTATAGTCATTAATTATCACATACCAACACTAGGGATTAAGTTCAAAGATTTAACAAGGCACACATTTGGGAGAAGTCGCTCCACATGTCTGATAGATCTGATGACGTCTATCTGAGAGCTACTATTCGTCAGGAAATGCCATGAGAGAAAATGATGCACTGATAGATTCGAAGAGAGGTGAGAAACACTCATTCCCGGATAACAAACTCCTTAGTGGGAAAATATCATGACATTCAGATGAGGATCACTGCCAAGGCCTTGGAAGATACCACGACTCATCCAGATTCACCAGCTTAGCAGAGGATCATCGTCCTATAGAACTATTCACATCGATTACTCACTCTAAATAGGGTCATGAATGGATAGAGGATCTAACTCTAGGCCCCTCAGCGGGATACCAGACTCTATTTAAGAATTTCTTGCTGAAGGGATCATTCTCTTGTGGATGGAAATGATAGTTGAACTTCAGGGGAATAGGAAAAGGGGAACTAACCCAAATTAAACCATTCCAAGGAATGGTGGACAAGAGAATCAAGCCATGTAGAAGGGAGTACATGGCGTGTAGGAGTGGTAAAACACTGTTTCCCTTGACTCTGGGTACAACCTGTGTACAATGGCCCGAGTCTGGGGAACATGTCATGTAAAAATAATATACATGGTGTGTATGATGAATCTCATGACATGTCAAGGCATTTGGGGTCTGCCCAGCGTATGCTGGCCAAGTGCTCGTACCCAACCTCATCCCGTGTATGCAATCCCGTGTAATTGGTATATGAGGTCACCCGCGTAACTACCCTCTCTTGGTCGTGTGGTCGAGTACATAGCGAGTACTCCAGTCTGTGTCTATGTATCATCTGAGATAGACCCTAATTCTTGTGTAAAGACCCACACACCATGTGACAGTGGTCACACACAATGTCTACCCTTCCTGTCAACCGGTAACTCTTTCTGCTACTGGGTGGAGCACACACACCATTTATTCTGGGAGCATGTTGTGTTCTTCATCATGTACAATGTGTAATACTTAGATGCTACCATGATGACCCAACATGGCATGTTCACTAAAGAATATGCTGTTTTATTTAGGCTTTTCCATAACGTCATGTTCTTCGCTCGGTGCCCCTAGAAATCATCATATCATCGATTTGACTATCTAATCATTGTGAAAATCAATGATTGTGGTTTCCCAGACATCCTTAAGCTGTCTCAATTGTTTCCAGGCCTCTGATAAGCCCCAAAAACACATCTCGATCCACCTATGTGATGAATTCTTGAAGAATAGTCTTCCTCTATTCAAGCTGATTCTTCGTCCTCCATAGCCACTATACATCTGATAGGTCATCACGATCTTAAATATCTGATTTTTGTTCATTGTGTTGTGAAACAATTTCACAATGATCCGTTGTTCGTCACCCCACTAAGAACGTGAAGATCAAGGGGTGGAGTAGGAAGAAATCCAATAAACCAAATCAAGGAATCAAACTTTTCTTTCACTCGTTATAGAATTAATTTTCTCCCATTAGATTTATTGAAGAGGGTGAATCAAAAACAATTCAACAATTATCATTGAAACCAATTCCCGAATCAATACCCAGGAAGAAATAAAAAACACCCACTCGCAAGAACACATTATTTGTAGATCAGCCTGTTTGTGGGTCGATCACAATTTTTCATTTAATACATGAATGGAGAAAAGAATAATCTAAATAAAAAACCCCTACTTCAAACATCAACGAAGAAGAATAACATCTGTTTTCCGGGATTTAATCACACTACACAATGATCCACTCATCATCATTCATCAGCATTCATCAAGAACTCTCCAAGGTGGCTCCAATACAAGGCTCTAGTGGATTTTAGGGAGTCTTTCTACGGTTATGAGACTAACCCTATGATAATTTTTATTTAAAACATAAATAAGCAACGTTTCATAATGGAAAAATTTAAAATAAAATTATTTTTAAATTATTTTTATTTCCATTAAAACATCCAAAAAACTGAATCTTGTATATGAACCACACAAGTCGATGTTAGGTCCTACCTAATGTAAAGTCACTTCTCTGAATGAAATGGTGCCTTAGATTTCTGATTTAGGAACACATTGAAATCTAATTAATGATTTTTTACGAAAACCGCTTGTGTTCTCTATTTAGAGTCTAATTTATTTTATACATTTACTACAGGCACTTTGAACCTCAAAATCACACATCATCAACAATACTAGTCGCATTAAAATTATAAATAATATTAAAAAAATACTTGGAAAATGAAAGACATTATATTCTCCCCATATTAGGGTATTACGCCCCCAAAAATTCCAAAATACTACTCAAATAGTTGTGGGTATTGCACACAAATCTAAGCCTCCTGCTCCCACGTGATCTCTTGAAGATTCTTGTGTTGCCACTGGACACGCACTAAGGGAATATCTCACCAATGAAGGATCATATTCTTCCGATCCTCGATCTCCATTGTGTACTATGTGATGGTCTCTCCTTCCTCGACATCCATCACCCCCAGTTGATGACGTACGATGGGTCATGCATGTACCTCCTCAGCTGGGATATAAGGAAGACATCATGAACCCAGTGCAGCTACGATGGTAGATCTAGGTAGCATGCCCTCTCATCAACTCTGCATAGTATCTTAAAAGGATCGATAATCCTTAGTGAAGATTTGCTACCCCATCCAAATATTCCTAACCCTCATCGATGTGATACCCAAAGGAAGACATTGTCCCTATCCTCAAACACCAGAGGTCTCTATCGTCTGTCAGCATAAGAATTTTTCCATCTCTGTGTAGTCTTCATCCAATCTTACATGATCTTCACCTGATTGGTGTTAGCTCGCACCATCTCTCTACCAATGAGTGGTGACTCTCTATGGTTTGTCCAGTGAGGTGGTGACTAGCATGGTCGCCTGTATAAGGCTATGAATGGTTCCATTCTAATGGTGTAGTGGTAGCAATTTTTGTACTCAAAATCCACTAGTGGTAGGTGGTCCTCCCAAATATGACCAAATTCTAAGATACATGACCACAACTTATCCAGAAGAACCTGAATGGTCCCCTCCATCTGAAAATCAGTCTGAGGATGTAACACCATTATCAAATGTAGTTGGGTCCCAAACACCTCCTATAATCCCTTCCTCAATCAGAATGTGAAATGAGCATCGCGATCTGAGACTATCATCGAATGGAAGCCATGAATCCAAACTTTTTCATGCACTTAGAGGCGTCCCAATATTTCTACAGTACCCTACACCCAGATATCAAGGAAGTGGGCCAACTTGGTGAGTCAGTCAATGATCACCCATATAGAATAATGTCCCTTGGATGTCTATCATAATCCCGTTAGAAAGTCCATTGATATTCCATCCAACTTCCACTTGAGAACTTATAGGGTGTGAGATAACCCCACTAAAACATGGTGCTATGCCTCCACTTACTGGAACCTAAGGTATCGCGAAATGAAATCTAATACTAAATTCTTCATACCTATATACCAGAACTCACATCGGAGGTCCTGATACAACTCCCCCACCACAAGATGTACCACCAAGGGGGATGTGTGAAACTCCCTCTGAACCTCCTCCTGCAATGCCACCGACACAATTGTTTTTCCTTTGAAAAGGACGAAATGCTCCTCACCTTGGGAATATCCATTATGATAATGTCTTGTGGATAATTAAGCATGTAAAATATCTCAATCGACATCCTCTAGTTGTGCCTCCCTAACTTGCTATATGAGTGGAGGGGTGACAACAATCGACTGGATATAAGTCACACCATCTCCTTCCATGAAGGATAACTGTAGCGAGACCTAATGCTCAGATGCCTCACTCACCAGGTGTGAACTAGATCTCTTAGTGAGAGAATCATTCACAATATCCCCCTTCCCAGGAGTATAGATGATCTCAAAGTCATAATCCTAGTGGAACTATAGTCATTTACCCTTTCAAAATTTTAAATCCTTCTATGAGAAAATGTATTTTAGGCTCTTATGGTCAGAGTAGATGATAAATCATTCACCCACCAGGCACTATTGCCTCATCTTCAACACAAATACTGTCAGAGCCAACTAAACATCATGGGTCACATAGATTTTTTCATGGGGCCTAAGCTGGTGTGAACCATAAGAAATCACTTCCTCTCTCTACATCAAGACATAGCCAAACTCGGTCATAGATGCGTCACAAAAAACTACATAACTGACACCCTCCTTTTGAAATCACAGGATTGGTGTGCTCGTCAATCTCTACCTCAATAGATGGATAGCTTGTTCAAGCATCTCCATCCAGACAAAAGGCTTCCCCTTCCGAGTCAAGTCTTTCATCGGTGCTGATACTCAAGAAAATTTATGGACAAATATAAGATAGTATCCTTCCATACCTAGAAAGCTATGCACCTCGATCACGCTCCGGGGTGGCCCCCATGCTATCATATCATTGAACATGGATTTATCCACTATTGCTCTATCTTCTGAGATAACATTTCCTAAAAATTAGACCTAATGTATCCAGAAATGGCACTTCAAGAGCTTCCCATAAGGCTAGTTCTCTCAGAGTACGTCTAAAAACACTTGTAGGTGTCTCACACTCTCCTCTTCTGATGCTGAGAACACAAGGTTGTCGTCGGTGAAGACCACTACAAACTGGTCTAGGTTCAGCTGGAAGAACTAGTTCATAATTCCCACAAACACTTCATGTGTGATCATCACCCCAAAATGCATCACCAAGTACCTGTAGTGACCGTAGCGACATCAGAAAGCCATCTTCGGTATATGCTCATCCCGTACTCGTAACTACTGGTAACCAAATTGATGGTCACCCTTCAAGAACAGATGTTCCCCACTTAGCTAATCGAATAGGTCATCGATCCTCAACAGTCGATACCTATTCTTCCCCGTTACCTGATTCTAGCATCAGTAATCCATGCACAGCCTCAAACTCCCATCTTCTTTTTTGGGAAAAACACTAGGGCTGCCCAAGGGGAAACATTGGGTCTTATGAATCCCTTACTCTGTAAATCCTCTAACATCACCCTCTACTCGCGGAGCTCTATGGGAGAAATCTGATATGCTGGTGATGATATTGGTGCCATCCTAGGGTGAATGTTGGTGCAGATGTCGATCTCCTAGTTGGGAGGTAATGCTGGAACATCTTCTGGAAAAGATTTCATCTTACTCTGCGACTAATTTTGGGAAGTGAAATTCACAGACATCTACTTCCCCGAGGGTAAGGCTCACCAAATCATGTGTGATCGGTTGCACCCTTCTATGCATCATACCATTCTATGCTCCATGGGTCTCCATTACATCAAAAAAGAAAAATCTCATCCCATTATTGCAGACACACCGCACTCTTCTGTTAAAGTATTCAATCTGGGCATGGAATAAATATACCCAATCCATAATGAGAATGATGTCGTAAGGCCTCGACGCTACGACCAAGATGTTCCAACCAAAACTCTTGCCTCCAAGGGAAAGATAACACTATTTTCAAATATGTGTGATCATTGAGTCTTCTCCCATAGGTGTCTCCAAGAGTAAGGGTAAAGTCAATGACTCTACTAAAATCTCAAGGTTTCGCACAAGAGATGTGGAGAGGAATGAATGAAAGTAACATGTGTCTATAAGTATGGAAGCTATAGTTGAAAAGACATAGATCATACCTAAAATCATCACTGGAGTCCCTAGGTCGTACGCCTAGACCGTATGCAGCTAACCCCGCCCCTATCCCCAATCTCCCTAAGCCTGGTGCAGACCTCCTAGGGGTGGAGGATGAAGTAGATCAAAGCATATGCCACCACCTGCATCTCCCCTACTCTTCTACCATGTATTCCACCAAGAGGGTCTATCTAATCCACTCTTTTCCTCTACCTCGGTGGTCCATCCACCACTTCCCTATCAGCAACTCGATGGGTTGGATAGTCTCGAGTTATATTTCATCTACCACCGTACGAGTATCATCACCTCTCCCTAGGATGACCAGATCCATCCTGAGATCCTTAAGTTTTCAATCCCATGTCTTGGGTCCTCCTATAATGTCTCCCTCATCCTGAACCATGTTCCTGACATCGAATCCCTACTGATGAGGTCCCCACACATATCTACCAGCTTTTGACTTCCACTAGAATCCACCACTCCACCAAGAATCTCACAACCACCAATGCTCGCTCGAGCACCCCTGCATATATCCAAATTCATAGAGACACTACAATATATCAGATATCACATCAGAGACCTCACTTGAAGGTATGATCTCTAAATTACTTATCTTTGACCATATATATTGAGTACATGGCATGCTTGGTGAACCTCTATGAATAGTCAGCCACCATCAAACTGCCCTGCTGGAGTTGGATAGGCTCCTTGATTAGCACTACTCTCAACACAACTAGAGATAAATCCTCCCCAAAGAGTCACTCTAACCCTATCCATGATAGAGTCTCATCATTATGAGCCTTTTTGGTCAAACTCCACCATTGTCCCACAGACCCTTGAAGAAGGCTCGCTCCTAGGATCACCATCTAGTCTGCTAGTGTCCTCAATAGAAAGAAAACTATGTTCACCACTTCAATCCAGTCCTCACCCGCCTGAGGGTCAGGCTCACCTCATAACATGAGGGGTATTTGTATTTGAAACCCACAGAGAGTTCTTATCCTACACCTTCTTTTGGAATTGCAGGTACAATGGGCTGCTCCACTAGTGGTGGTATAGCAGGTGCACCACCTGGAGGTAACGACTGGGGGACTGCTCCCAGTATCGAAGTCTCACCACTGAGGGGGTCATCCTCTTGATCGAGCTACTGAATCCTAGTGGGTATGCCTCGTGGAGTCATCCTATAATGAAACATGATGTACCATTTTCAACGAGTATATCTAGGGATATGACATTAAAGTACATAAAAAACACAACCCAATCCTATATGATGCATATACCATTCTGTTATTTCAACGATACTAGTGTTTCCAAGTACCAAGTTAAAAAAAAGTTTACCAGCATCTTCGTGTATGGATATGTCATCATCCTGCACCAAAACAAGTGTCCCCATCCGGAAAGGCAAGATAAAAATAATTAGCATAATTTCGCCAAACCAATATCATATAATCTAGGTTCTAATGTAGAACCGACTAGCTCTGATACCACTCTGTCAAGACCCATCCCAATGGGGCCCACACTATGACTTCCCAAGCCCTCCTTAAATAGGTCAGGGGATGGTGTCTAGCACCGAGTAGGCTTATCCCTAACATGGGAGGAATTTCTTATGTACCTATACACACACACATACATCTCCAAGACCATAAGTGGTGAAAAGTAAAAACCACTAAGGGACAAAAATGCATTAATACAACTAAACCCAACCAATAGAGTATAATGTAAAGTAAATCACGAGAAGTAAACAATGCTAGAATACATGACTTATCCCCTACCTTGATGACCCCACCTAGTGTGTTCAGCAAAGAATGTGTCATTTTCATCAATTTCTTCCATAATGTCAAGTTCTTCATTCTGTGCCCTGAGGAATCGTCTGTTCGTCGATTCGACCGTCTCATCGATGCGAAACTCCATGATTGATGTCTCCCTGACATCCTAAAGCTTTCTCTATTGTATTTGGGCCTCCAACTGGCCCCGAAAAAATGTCTTGATCCACCTGCATGAAGAACACCTAGAAAAAAAATCTCCTCGACTCAAGCCAATTCATCGTCCTCCATCAATGTCGCACCACTGCTAGGTCATTGTGATGTTTGATCTCTAATTTGGGATCATTTCATCGCAAAAAGGTTTCTAAATTATTTGTTGTTCATTTCCCCATAAAGATTGAAAAGAACATAAGGTGTGGGAGGAAGAAATTAGATAATCTTAATAGAGGAATGAACATCCACTATCATTTTTCATAGTGTTGATCTTCTCCCATTTGAATGATTAAACAGGGAAAATCAGAAACAATTCAAAAATTATCCTTGAAACCAAATCCCAAATCAAAACCCCAGAAGAAATAGAAAAACAACACCCTCCCACAAGAATACATCATTTGTAGATCAACCTATTCATGGGTTGTTCTACTTTCATTATTTAATACATAAACGAGGAAAAAATATTTGAAATAACAAACCCCTACCTCAAACATCAATCGAGCGGAAGAGAAGCTATTTTCTGAGATTCTATCTCACTACGCATTGATCCACGTGTTGTCCTTCATTGGAATTCGTCAAGAAATCTCCAAGATAGATCCTCTTCAATGCTCTAGAGAATTCTATAGAGTTTCTACAGGGTTCTGATCCAAACCCTATGATCCTACTAATTTAAAACAAAAATAAGTGTCACTGCATTGTTGAAACATTTAAAATAAAATGAATTGTTAATTTATTTTATTTCATTTAAAAAATCCAAAAACAAACTTCTGTAGCTGACTCACATCAGTCAATGTTTGGCCCCTCATTTGGTAAAGCCTATTATTTGAATTCAATAGTGCCCTCAAATTTCTGATTTGGGTACCCGTTTAAAATTTCTTCCACTTTCTTAGGAAAACCACTCATGCATGCTATTTAGAGTTTAATTTATTTAAAAAATTTATTCTGAGCACTTTGGACTTCTGAATTGCACGACGTTGAAAATCCCAAACTTGTAAAAAATCCATATAATATTTAAAACTAATACATGGAAAATCTGAGACATTACATTCTCCCCACAATAGGGCTGTGTGTCCCTGAAAATCCAAAATAAAAGGATACTCAAACACATGTGGGTATAGTGGATGAATCTAAGAATCCCTCTACAATATGATCCTCTAATGATTCAGGTGCTTCCAATATACATGTACCAAGGGAATCACATTCCCACGAAGAATCTTTTCCTATCGATCCTCGATCTCCACTCGGTACTCTACGAAGGTCACTCTATCCTTGAGGTCCATCTTTCCCCAGTCAATCATGTGCAATGGGTCATGCACGTAACTCCTCGGCTATAACACCGGGAAGACATCATGCTATTGGTGAAAATGCGGTGGTAGATCTAGGCATTATTCCACCTCACCAACTCTGTGTAGTATCTAAAAATGGCAGATAAATCTTAGAGACAATTTTCCTTCCTATCCAAATATCTGAAACCCTCATCATGCTGAGACCTAAAAGAAGACATGGTCCCCCTCCTCAAACACCAGAGGTCTTTTTAATAAATAAACATAAGACTTATTTTAGATCTGTGAAGTCTTCATCCTCTCCTAGATGATCTTCCCCTTCTCGATGGTAGCTCTCACCAACTTTTGACCCATGAGTGATGACTCTCTATGGTTGTTCCTGCAAATAAGTGATCGGTAGGGTCAGTTGTATGAGGACTCAAATGATGACATGCCAATGGTGTAGTGGTACCTGTTTTTTTACACAAACCCCACCAGGGGTAGGTGGTCCTCCCAACTACAACTAAAGTCCAAGATACATGCCCACAAAATAACCTCCATAACCTTAATGGTCCTCTCCATCTGACCATTGGTCTGGGGATGGAACGTCATGCTCAAACATAGCAGGGTCCCAAATGCATCATGCAATCCCTTCCATAACTGGGATGTGAAACAATAATCGTGACCTGATACTATAGTCTAAGGGATTACCTGAATCTCAACTATCTCATGCATGGAGAGGTATCTCAAGATCTCTATAGAACACTGCTCTTTGATATCTAAGAAGTGTTCCGACTTTGTGAGTCAGTCAATGATCACCCATATGGTATCATGTCCCTTAGACATCTATGGTAAGCCCATCACAAAGTCCATTGATATTCCATACCACTTCCACTCTTTGACTACCATGGGGAGAGCTAACCATAATACAACCTAGTGCTCAGCCTTCACCTATTGGAATGCAAGGCATCAAGAAATAAACTCCGCTACTTTCTTCTTCATACCTGTCCACTAGAACTGACTCTAGAGATATTGGTACATTTTCTCCACTCTAGGATGTACCTCCGAGGGGGATGTATGAAATTCCCTCAGAACCTCCTCCCTCAAGGACACAAGCTCAAATATACATCCTCTATAAATGATGATGTTCTCCCCACCTTGATAATATCAATCAGGAGAATGTGTTGTGGATAACTGAGCATGTGAAATATCACAGTCAACATCCTTTAGTTATGCCTCCCTGAGTCACTGTATGAGTGGAGGGGTTCTAACCATCAACTATAGATAAGCTACATCATCTTCATCTGAGAAGGATAATTGTATAAAGGCTAACTATATTGACACCTTGCATAGAAACTTCAAACTCGATCTCTTACTGAGAGAATCTGCCACAACGTTCCCCTTCCCATATGTTTAGATGATCTCAAAGTCATAGTCCTAGAGGATCTCTATCCATCGCCTCAACCTAAAATTTAGATCCTTCTATAAGAATATGTAATTGAGGCTCTTAAGGTGTGAGTAGATGATAAATTTTTCACCCATCCGGTAGTGTTGCCACATCATCAACGAAAAGACTACCACTACCAACTCAAGATCACTGGTCGCATAGTTCTGCTCACGGTGCCTAAGCTGGCATGAACCAAATGTAATAATTGTTTTTCTTTGTATCAATACTCTACTAAGCCTAGTCCCTAATGCATTATAGAAAACTATGTACCTAACACCATACTATGGAAATCTCAAGATCGGTGCACTGGTCAAACTCTTACTCATCTTCTGGAAATCCGGCTAGCTCTTACTATACATATTAAAGGCTACCCCTTCTATTTTAAGGATGTCATTAGTGCCGATACCCATGATAATTCATGGATAAATCTCTGTTAGTATCCTTCCAACCCCAGGAAGCTACACACCTCTCTCACAGTCGAGGGTGGCCCCCCAGGCTAACTCAACCTTGAATTTGGATTGTTCCACTGCTACTCCATCAGCTGAGATAAAATATCCAAAAAATGGACCTCTGATATCCAAAACTGACACTTTGAGAGCATACCAGATAGTTGGTGATCTTAGAGTACTCTAGAACCATCCGTAGGTGTCTCGTGAGACCCTTTTATGAGTTCAAGTACACAAGGATGTCGTCGATGAAGACCAATACCTATTGGTCTAGGTACGATTAGAATATCCAATTCATAACTCCCATGAACACTGTAGGGGAATTACTCATGCCAAAAGGCATCACCAAGTACTCGTAGTGACCGTTGCGGCATCGTAAAGCCTTCTTCGGTATATCCTCATCCCAAACTCATTAAATTATTTTAAGAACATCATAAGTACATGGATCATGGATTGATGTTTGATAAATAGTCTCCAATCCAAAAATGGTAAATCCATTGGATAAACAAAATTCAATTCCATCCATAGAGATGAGATTGATGACTAATGGGATGACTGCGACCTCCAAAAATGAAAACCACCAAATAAAACTAAGGAAATTTGAAACCCTCATCCAATATGGTTTTTGGGTGAGTGAAAATTGAATGTTCAGGGATGAAAATGGATAAAAAATTTAGGTCACAAAATTAGTAAGATATCCTAATTTGGAGAATATTTAATGTTGAAATTGAAGGGAGGAAATGTGGGGTCGACATAAGGATGGTTTTTGGAGAGTTTTAGACAAGCGGAGAATCAAATGAAGGGTGGTTCCCTATAAAATTGAATTAATAAATCAAATTCCTTAATGTTTCACAAAAATTGGGCATAATAAGAGTGTATGTGTAGGTTTTTCATACAACCTTCTATCATGGGAAGGGATATAAACATTTTAAAATTACCCTTCATGGGCTCAAACATGGGAGTTCAGCCTACTAATGCAAGCTTAAAAACTCTAAAAACCTAATTTTATCTCAAAACATCATCTAAAAGGAAAAAATTAATAAATATCAAAATAAATATCAAAAAATTAAATAATGGCTGTCATAATAAGACTACATGAGGATATTTTAACCAAGAAAACTCCACTTAAAAGAAAAAGGAATGAACTCTCACCATATATAGGAACATTCAACCTCCAAATGTTTACATATAATTAACTATGTGATCTCCTATGATCCTCAAATCTTCTCTAGCTTCTCAAATCAAATCCTTGATTGGAATATTTCTTATCACATGAGTGACCATATTCTTATTTCTTTGGGTGTAGGATATCTTGAAGTCATAATCCTATATAAACATCATCCATTTTGATTGATTAATGTTCAAAACTCATTGAGATAAGATATACCATAATCTCATTTGATATGTGAAGACCCCCAAGTGATAACTAATTATACAATATCTCTAGTGCTTTAGTTAAAAATTACCACCATAAAATATATGTTAGTGGTAGCATAATTACTCTCATAAGGATATAATAATCAAGACCCCTATGATATTACATCTCACTACTTCATAAATACACAAAATCATACAATGAAAATAATTACAGTATAAGATGTCAAATATGACTCATTTCCCTGGTAAGTGAGTAATATGTTCACAAATTAGAATCCTTTTTTGGTAAAACAATGTTTTCTAGAAATTTTCAATTTCCAAAAAATTATGGTCCTTTTATTTCACATCATTAAAAAGTTATTAAATCTAAGATTAATTAGACATAAACCTCTTGTAATAGCTTATAAGACCAAGGAAACTTCACACCTTTGAAATATTCTTCTGAGATAACAAAGATATACCATCCAAAATCATCAAAGATTCATCCTATAATCCCTGATTAGACAAAATATTCTCATGGTAATGCACATCACAAATCCATAAATTTAAATCGGATAACTTCCCATACAGCTAATTCCATTAAAAAACATATAAAAATATCTAAAATTCTAATCATGATCATCTTCTGATCTTGGATAATTCATGATATAAATGTTGGATGAAACTAAAAAAATAATAAGGAACTCTTGAAACTATGGGTTAACTTGTAAATTTAAAAAATCATGGGTGTTTGTGACATAAAAAGTAATTATCACAAACTCAAATCATCATTATCTTCAAATAAAATAATATTCCATGACATCATCCTCATTTCTTCAGGGTCTATTTATAACTAAGAAACAAATCAATTTTCAAGAATAAGATAATCCCATCAAAAATATCAAAAATTTATCAATCCTTTATAGGGGATAATGTTTATTAATCTTTACATGTTTTAAAATTTATAATTTATGAAAAAAAGAAAACTATTACCCAGATTCTTCAAAAACAACATAGGATCTCCATATTTAATTGTACTTGGCATGATAAAAACATTATATAAGAGGTAATTATTCTAAATATGAATCTCATGTAGCTGTAAAGGTGATATGTAATAATTATACATCGATATCAAATAGAAACATAGCTATAAATTCATCGCAGATTCATTGTCTTGGTAATGGAGTAACATCAATACCTACTTAGGGAAAACATTAGGGAACTCGTAAATAACTCTCAAAAACTCTTTTACCTATAATTTCATTAAAATTAAAATCACCCCGACCATATGAACAATCCATGACAAGGATTACTTCATAATGTTATATGTACAATAAAATGATTATCCCCAGTTATGGATGCATCCCTATTATCAACTCGAATTCTTGACATACCTAAAAAAACTATGATCACCATATATGAACATAGAAAACACAAATCATTGGAAATGTATTTATCTTAATTCAAATGCAGGAAATATGGTAGGATAAATAGTGGAAAATGATTATTTTATATCAATAAAATCAAAACATAAAGTTGAATAGAAAAAATGGTACCTTGGATGTTCTTATTCCTTCTTTGAGCTAACAACTATATCATATTCAACAGACTACACACTTTACCACTTCCTTGAAATACCTATTAATTCCTAAAAATCATAAATTATTAGCCATATGTTCATAATTATGGGTAATATCATGATTTTTTCTCTTATAAATCCATCTTCTTTATAATTTCTAAAATCCATTGGAACCAATGGGTGCTACTAATTAGGTCTTGGATGTTATAAAATTAGTCCCAAATGCACACTAAGAGGCTTGTGAATAGGGGTGTCATGTTTTCCAAATTTCAACTAGATATTATTCTCACATTTAAAATAATACATAAAAACTATGAATATAAATGTAATGCCCTGACCCTAGAATCCCAACGCTAGTACATTATTTTAATACATTGGAATGATTACAAGGAATCAAGTCTTGAAGGAATGATCAGTTTAGTAGTCTTATAGAATAGATTACATACATGAAAGTTACATTAAACATTCAATCATAAAACACAACATAAATAATCTGTTGAGAATTTCATTATTCCCCCAGCTTAATCATACATATCAAACAAAATATACTTCTTGGAATCCAAGGAAAACAAAACATAATAAAGGGGTGACCTCAGATTCACAGTAAGGGCAAATAATTTAGTGAAAGCTATAAAATTTTAAGGAAGGATGTGTAATAGAAACAACATCCTTTTAAACATAAAATTGAACATAATATGGAGAAAATAAATCAAACATTACCATATAAACATGCACATAGATATTTTACTAGTCGAATAATCAAACGTGATAATTAATTTCATGATGAGAGAATGCCTAATGTTGAACATCATTACCACGTAGTCAAGGCCTCATGTTAAGACAACAGATATATTTTTTGTCGAGGCCTAGGGACAAGACACTAGTTTGTCTCATGAGATCTATTGATGCATCGAGGTTCTATTTCGGGCCTCACCAATCGCTTACTAAGTCCACTGCATTCCTCAAATGAATATGTTGAAACATAACATAAACATTCGTAATAAAACCAATATAGTAAATTTCAATATTTCAACAAGAAACCATAAATGCTATAAAAATAACACAACCACATTCAAACATATCAAAACTCATTCAATAAAATAAAGAAGATTGTATTATAAAAAATCAAAATTAATCAAGAATAATATCCATTAAATAATTTTGATAGAGTTGAATATGATAAATAAAACATTTTGAGAGAAATATCCCTTTTGTGAAATAATTTAAAAGTCACACATTTATAAAGGAAGTCATTTAAAAGATATTTTTGAAAAAACATTCCCCATACCACTATGAATCTATTAAAAGGAATTATAATTTTAAAACAATCATGTCTATATAAATAAATCCTTATAATCATTTTTAAAACATGGACATTAATGAGAAATATTTAGAAGAATAAATATTTAAAACATTTAAAATGATGTTTTAGTTAAATTGTTCCTTAAAAGAATCATTTTTAAATTTATTTTATGAAACATAGAAAAGGATTATCAATATATTTTATAAAAAACTTACACATAAACAATCTCAGATAATAATGAGTTTGAGTAATAAACCCTTACCTTTCATTTTTCTTTGGTCGAGGGTACATTTAGCCTCTTTTATAATGGCCATAGTAAGTTATTAAATTATACTAGAACCATATTCATATTTATTATATCATACGTAATTAATTTATGACTTTATACTAGCATTTAATAATGATTTCCATGTTAAATTTACTTGTTGGGTAATAATCACTTTATTTATCGTACGTGTTTTAACATGTTATTCTTGATCGTATCATTTGGATCAGGATTTAAAAACATCTAGAATATAAAAAATGATTTATATATAATATATATTTAGAACATGAATATTTATAATATATAGATATATGAAATGGAAAAAACTATTTATGGAGACGGTTGGTTGTGCGTACGCATAAATGTTGTTTCCAATTTCATATAGTATTGAACAAAAGTAAGTGAATAAGACATATTTAAGTACATACAAACACACACACACACACACATATCTAGTAACATTTTTATGTCATATGTTCCATATTTATTAATAATATATATTTTTATAATCATCTTTCAATGGTGATCCTGGAAATGAATCTTATTATGTCATAGAGATGGTAAGCCATACGTACACACACGCGACGATATCATTTCCTTAATGATTAAAAGGTGTGGAATTGGATGACATATTTATTTTACAAATAAATTTTCATGTTATTTTCATTTCTTATATAAAAATTACTCACCATTATATCCATCCAAATAATAGTTTTAAATAACAAATTACACCATGGTGTGGAGACAGTATGTCGTACGTACGCACACATGGTGACATTATCATTCATATGATGGATAGAATAATGATTATGGTTGTACAATATTTATAATAAAATCATAGTATGTAGAAGGTACATGATTTATTATTTTGGAATGGAAATAAGAAATAAAGAGATAGTAGAAGAAGAAAATAATTTTAAAGATGTGATAAAATAATTACCTCTTATTTGGGTGTTTCCTTTTTATTCGATCAAAAGGACTTCGTAGGTTTGCTATCTACTCAATGGAAGGATTATAGGTTAAAGTGAGGGAAGTAGGAAGGATATTTGGGCAGAGGTTGGCTGATCCAAATGGATTTGGAGGTGTTATTTTGAGAGAATGGGAAGTACCCTTTCATTAATTAATTTAATATTAATTCCCACTGCCAAAACCAAAAAGCGGGTTTTTAAAAAGTAAAACCTATGAAAAAACTGACATGTGTTTCTGGGAAATTAAAATGTGAAATTACATATAATTACTTAAAATGTATTAAATGATAAAAATATAATTTAATTTTACTTCCAAATAATTCAAATTCTTAATTTAACACTATAAATTATTTCACTTAAAAAAGTTGTTTTCAATTAAAATTTTGTATTTTTACTATTCATCAAAATATAAAATTTATTATAAAAGTACCTAAAATTTATCCAAACTAAATATTTATGCCCCTATTCTAAATAAGAATTAAATTTCAATAAATTTACTATATAAAAGTGTCAAATATTGGTTTAAATTTTTTTTTAAAGGAGGTAAAATTGCATTTTTTGAAAAATACATCTTTTATCTACAAATTTGAATTCTTTCTTATAGTATGGTTAAAAAACACAAAATATGGATTGAAAAATTATATGGAGTATAAAATTAAAAATTCAGTTAATATTATTCATAACCACTTTTTGAATAGCCAGTTTGGTAAGTCGTGTTAGGATCGATCTCGGTGTTGCGTATAGCACAAGTTATTGAATTACTTTCAACAGATAATGTACAATGAAATAATGGGGTGTATAATTTTCCCCTCCATTAATAAATTGTGTCCTAATAATTTGAAATTGTTCTTTTAATTTAAATGGTTAAAAATAGAAAACTACTTTTGTGGAAAACCAACATAAAAATTGGGTTAATTAAATTTAGTCTTAATAAGATAGAAAGGGAAATTAAAAAGTCAGTACTATATTACGATCTCAATTAGGAGAACATGGGTGGAAATTAAAGACGCATAATTGGAAGAAAAAAATAAATATTAATAGGGAACGATTGAGGTCATCAGTCACAATTAAGGGAAAACTTGAGGGCCTCAAATCAATCAATTTGTGATGATTTAAAATAACATCGGTTTGACAAAAAATAAGGTATTATGTTAACACATTTTTGGTTTCAAGTTCCCTTAAAAAAAGTTTAACAATTAATTTATTCATAGAAGAAGATGAAATAAATATACTTAACATGTAGAGTTTCACCATTCATCTAATTACTACAACAAACTCATCTTTCACTCCAAAAGATAATAGAATTCAAAAATATTCTATTTATCCAAATTGTATAGGGTTATAAAAATATTGAATTTATAATTTAGTGGTCAGAGTATTTAAAAAAACTACTTTATACGAACCAGGACATCAAGTAGTCCAGTGGTAGATGTTGCACCCTTGTCATCCTTCAGTTGTGGGTTCAAGTTTCACGGCTTTTCCGGATGTGACGGGTTGTTGCCTGACCTTCGTGTTGTCCTTTTTATAACAATACAAAAATAGTATTGAGAAATTATATAACATTAACAATGGTATCTAATGTCAAACTTAACCCATTCCAACCTTTATACTTATCCAAAATACTTGTGTCCAAATTCGGAGTCCAAAAATTATAAGGAAGGTAAACACAATGAATCTCTTTTTTTTCACTTAATAACATGTGAAAACATTCATCATGTATTATTTTAAAACATGGTAACACCTTGGATTACCATAAAACAATATTGATTACATTTATTCTCCCTTATTCTTATAGATTACTATATATACTCCTTTTATCCAAAAAAGTTGTAAACCCCAAAAATAATGTAATAAAAAAATAGTCAATAAGTTTCAAAGTAGTCAATAATGTTGAATATAATTTATCAAAATCAATCATATCATATTCCAAAATCACTAACCCAGTATCATAACCATTTTAAAGTTTATCTTTCCTTCAACCATGTATTTTAAAAAAAATAACTTTCTATTGAGTCACTTTTCTTAGAACCATATAATATCAAATCTGTAATGAAATAGTACTACAGTACAATCCTTATTTATTTCCATAATTCATATAACCAGTACATTGTTGATAAGAAACTCAAAAGAAATAATTTTTTATAAAAACATAAGAAAAATAGTCATTCCTCATTATATGTTGTAGTATCATAACTTGATTATTATCAAATAGAATCATTTTGGGCATACTATGATGATTTGGACATTGATTCACGTAGAGTCCCTACTTCTTGCAGATGAAGCATTGTACATTTAAAACATTATTATTACCCTTTAAACCACGTAATTGGTGTCCTTTTTCTCCACAATTATATCAAAATCCCATTCCGTTCAAGAATTTACCAAGGTTATTCTTTACACTGTTATCACATATGGGAAAATCCTTTTTCCCCTCTTCCTTTTATCCATATTTATCTCTACCATCCTTTTCTTCTCTTATTTCACTTCAAATACATATAACTTACAGAATTATTTTCTTATATTATTAACACATGATGTTATTTTTTCATATGATGAGAATACATGGGATATTGTTTCCCTTATAAATTTTTCTTTAATACCATGAAAGATATAATCCTTTTAACTCGTTGGATCATGTGTTTTTCTAGAGTTCTCATTCTTTCTACCGGGTGCCATTTCTAAACAACATCATACACAAGGTTAGTTTATGAATCTCAATTCATAATTACAAACATGTAAAATACATAATGTAAATTGAAAATATTATCCATATAATATATAATCAAAAAAAATTCATTGAGAATATATTTAATCATAATTTTATCATAATTCCTTATAAAGAAAATGTGAATTATCCTAAGAATATCCCCCGTGAGTGTTGTATCCAAGAGTGTATCAAGGCCCATTGTAATGTACCTGGATACCCCGGGTCAAGACCAAACCTCCTTTTCTAAATTCTCACTCCTAGGTACATATGTGTCAGAGCCTCCACTACCTTCTCATATCTATACAGGTAGGTATTGCTTGGAAAATACACAAAATCTCTACATTACCAAAATTCTTGGATGTTCTTCTATACTAATCCCAAAAGTCTATCTTAGGGTAATGTTCTCTAATCAGATATTTTCTAAATATAATTTTCAAGGTTTGTACTAAACATCCTCTGATACCAATGTTAATTCCCCAACCCTAGAAGCCCTGAGCTAGTGCATTATTTTAATACATTGGCATGATTATAAGGAATCATGTCTCGAAGGACCTATCCGTTTATTAGTTTGGAAAATAGGTTTTAGACATAAAAGTTACATTACACATTGAAACATAAAACACAATATAAATAATACATTGAGACATACATTACCCCCTTATCTTAACCCTAAATATCAAACATAATATAAATCAAAGAATCATAGGAAAACAAAACACAAGAAAGGGGTGATCTCAGATGCTGAGTAAGGTTAAATAATTTAGAGGATGTTATAAGCTTTTAAGGAAATATGTTTAATTAAAACAACAGACTTTTAAACATAAACTTGAACATAATATGGAGAAAATAAATCAAACATTACAATATAAACATTCCCATGAATATTGTACTAGTCAAATAATCACATGTGATAATTAATTTCATGATGAGTTAAAACATAACGTCGGACATCATTACCACATAGTCAAGGCCTCATGCCAAGACTAAAAATAAATTTTTTTTCAAGCACATATTCCAAGACACTAGATTGACTTATGAGACATACTGATGCATCAAGTGTCTATAGTGGGCCCCACTCTTCACTTACTAAGTCCACTTTATTCCTTATATATAAATTTTGAATCATAATGTAAATATTTGTATTAAAACTAGCATACAAAATGTCAATACTTCAACCATAAACCATAAATGGTATAAAAATATCACATCCACAATCAAACATATCATAACTCATTTGATGCAATATGGAAGATTTTATTATAATAAATAAACCTTAATCAAGAGTAATATCCATCAAAGAATGTTGATGTAGTTGAAAACGATCGGTAAAAGTTTTTGAAAGAAATATCTCAATTTGTGAAATCATTTGAAATTCACACATATATAAAGGAAGTAAATTAAAAAATACTTTTGAATCAATTTTTCCCATACAACGTTGAAACTTTTGAAAGGAATTATCATTTTAAAACAATAATTTTCATATAAATAAATCATTAAAACTATTTTGAAAACATGAACTTTAATGAGAATGTTTTGGAAGAATAAATATTTGAAACATTTAAAATGATGTTTTAGATAAAGTGTACCTTAAAAGAATAATTTTGAAATGTCTTTTATGAAACATGGACATGGATAATAAATATTCACCAAAAAATACTTACACATAAACAAACTCGGATAATATTGAGATTGAGGAATTAACTCTTACCTTGCACTTTCCTTTAGTCGATGGAAAGTTTAACTTCATGTATAATTACCATAGTAGGTTATTATATTATACCCGAACCATATTAATATTTATTATATCATAAATTATTCATTTAGGGCTTTATACTAAGCATTTAATAATGATTTCAATGTTAAATTAACATTTCAGGTTATAATCTCTTTTTTATCGTACGTATTTTAACTTGTTATTCGTTATTGTATCATTTAGATTATGATTTAAATAATTACATAATATAAAACATGATTTATATATAATATATTTTTAGAATATGAATATGTATAATAGATTTATATATTAAATGAAAAACAATATTTATACAGATGGTAGACCATACGTAAGCATAAACGATGTTTCTGTTTTCATATCATATTAAACGGAAGTAAGTTAATAAGATAAATGTAAGTACAAACAAACATACATACATAAATATATATATATCTAGTATAATTATTACTTCATAAATTATATAATTATTAATAATATATATTTTTATAATCATTTTTGAATGGTGAACCTAGAAATGAATATCATCGTGTCATTGAGATGGTAAGTCGTACGTACACACGAGTGACAATATAATTTCCATAATGATTAAAAGGTGTGGAATTTGATAGTATATTAATTTACATTGAAATTATCATGTTATTTTCATTATTTATATACATATTAATCATAATTATATCCATCCAAATAACATAGCGTTGAATAACAAATTACACCACAGCATGAAGCCAGTAAGTTTTACGTACGCACGCTTGGTGACATTATCATTCATAGGATAGATAGAATAACTAGTATGGTTCTACCATATTTATAATAACATCATAATATGTAGAAGGTAATGGAGTTATTTTTTTGGTATGGAAATAATGAAGAAATCGAAAGTGAAAGAAAAATAGACCTTTGAAAAAGGTGATAAAATAATTACCTATTCTTTGGGAGTTTTCTTTTGAATTGAAAAAAAGGGCTCCTTAAGTTGGCTTTATTCTCAATTTAAGGCCACTAGGTTTATGTGAGGGAATTTGGGAGGTGATTTGGGCCGGTTTTGGACTAGAAAAATGGATTTGAAGGTGTGATTTTGAGAGAATGGGATGTACCCTTTCCTAAGAGAGGTGAGGGTCACTTTTGAAAAAGTTTGAAATATTATTATATTATAAAATCACTTTCAGTTCATAAATGATGAAAATTTATTTAATTCGAAGATATGTTGTGTATGGGTAAAAATCCTCTCAAACAATAGGTTTTAGACAAGTTTAGGTCACCATATTAACCCTATCATTTCGATTTAACTCTTAGTTAAATTGTTTAACTTTTACCACGTTCTCTTGATCTATTATAATAAATGGTTAATAAAAATACTATAATAAGCCAATAGAACCCCAAGTGGTTCATTATTGGTATATATAACCTTATATAATTCCTTTTTTGGAGCCTTATATTTTTATAAAAATTATTTCAATTAATAATATAGTATTTGTTTTAAAAACTCATTTATGTCAATTTTAACAGTATTTGGTATTTTTTTGTTAAAGTCATAAAAACATTATCACTTAAAAAAATTTAATCAACCCTAAAATGTCATATTAATCTATAAAATTAGTGGAAGGCATAAAAATCATGAATTTATATTTATTTTAATATTTATAAAATCAATTATTTTAATCGTTCATTGATAAAGTAATTACTGCATCATAATTGTGTCAAAAATATATTTCATTATTTAGTATCTGAAAATTATAAATAAAATACCATTATGTAGGAAATATTTTTAACATTATAATTAATATTTATAGATTAATTTATCTTAAGTATAACCCTATATTTAAAATGGTTTAGTTGTTAAACCTTGAATTTAACACTTTTAACTTTTCTTTAAGTAAAATAATTATAAATGCCCTACACTAATACAAGTGGACCAAAATGATCATATTTTATATCTAAGGTTGGTTTTGGTTGAAATACGCTTATATAATATAATTATGACATGTTTTAGGGAAATTATAAAATCATTTTTACCTTCAGTTACAATATTTACTTTTAAACGTGGTAAATAAAACTCAAAAGTTTCTATTTACCAAAAAATATTTTCATCTTATTGAATAATATTTTACATACTAATGTCAACCGTGTCTCTTGGATTTTTTTAATTCAATTCCAATAAGTGGTATAATTACATTTTATGCAAATTTTCAAATGTGTCTTGAAGGTGGGTAAAAGACGTTAAAAGGTTCAATAAAATTTTATACATCTAATAATATTATAAAATGACTTCAAGGAATTATATTAAACTTATATAAGTATTATATATCTATTTTCACCAAATTAATATTATACTAATTTAATTAATTAATATAAAAATTAATCCCATTTTCAAAACCAAAAAGCAGGATTTTAAAAAGTAAAAAATACCAAAAGATTGACATCTATTTATGTCAAATTTAAATGTAAAATTAATATAATGACCTAAATTGTATTAAATGATAAAAATATAATATAATTATGCATACAAATCATTCAAATGAATAATTTAACAATATAAATTATTTCAATTAAAAAAGTTTTTTTCAATTAAAATTTAGTATTTTTCACTATTCTTCAAAATATGAAAGTTATCAGAAAATTACCAAAAATTTATCCAATCTAAATTTTTATATACCTCTTATAAATAAGAATTTAAGTTCTTTTAATTAACAATATAAAACTGTCAAATATTTGTTTTAAAAAAACATTTGCCTTTAAAAGGCGGTAAAATTTCATTTTCTGAAAATTGCTTCTTTTTTCTAAAAAAATGAATTTTTTCTTATATTAGTTCAAAGAAACATTTAATATGGATTCTAAAATTATATGGAGTAACTAAAATTTAAAATTATGTTAATACTATTCATAACTGCTTTTTGAACATCTAGATTGGTAATTCGTGGTGTGCTTCAACTCGGTGTTGCATGTAGCACAAGTTATTGAATTAAATTCAAGAGTTAACCTACTATGAAATCTTGGGGTGTTACACCTAAGGATAACCAATATATGAATATAGAAATTTAAAGAGATTAAAATGATGATTTCACTTAATTATCCACAAAGAGTTACTCTATATAACATACACAAATTATGTTTATATGTATTAGAGGATATCAATAACCACTATAGATTATTAAAAGTTTATAAGACACATTTTCAGTATAATGGAAAATCCCACTTCCTCCCCCATTCAATTATAATTTCAAGGAAGAGTTACTGATGAATAAAGAACATAACTGTCACTCACAAATAAATTTCACAAGATCATCAACACTAAAATACAAGGTAGTCCATGATTCAATTACATTTACATTGTATAGATCCATTTTATCAATAGTTTTCCCATAATATAAAATCCTCTCTATTACATCCATATTTATAAGTTTCTTATTCCAAACACAATATCCCTCCATTACAAATAATCTATCTTTTTAATTCTTCAATCTTATTAAATTTAAATATTTAATATTACTCCCTTATTGTCCCTTTAACTTTTATTATTTTTAATTAAATAATTATTAGAATTAAAGATACTTAAAAATAATTATCTGATTTTCATGAATCAATAACTTTCTAGAATATTTAGACCACTATAACATGGTGATTTCCAAAACACTCTTTTTTGGTGTACAACTTATCTATGTTCTCATAGACCCATGCCATAATAATATACATTATCTCAATATTATAGACTATTTAAAATCATAAAACAAACCTTATCATAGATTACAATGTATTAATGTAATTTTAACTACAATTTATTGCTCCTTCAATTGAACCACCATCCAAAATAACCTATACCACGACCATCTACCAAATTCAAATCAATCCATAAATTTCGAATGATCAAAACACCCAAATATAGGTCATAAGATCCATGTAGGTTTGTATTTTGTTAAATACTTCATACAAAATAAAAAAACATAAATAATCTTATAATAGGGATCCCCATTTCATAATAAAATATCCTCAAAAAACATTATGGGTCGTATCAATTTCAAAATAACCTTCCCATTTTATTATATCCTCTCACCACAAAAGTATTCTATATAGATTCAATATTAGCAATAAATAGTTTCAAATTTGTTATGTCTTTATGATATCTCTATTGATTTCAAAACTTCATCAATTTTATGAAAAAAACCCTATCGTAGAAAAACCTTCTGTAGTAATTTATTTACCGGAAAAGACATTTTTATATTATACAGTGGATAGGAAATTATATATTGGAATTATGAATTCAAAATAAAGTCTGAAACACCCATAAATCATTGGAACTCCCAAGTTTAACCTATATCATGACAGTGAAGTGACAAAATTATTTGTTGTGAGTATCGTTCAAAAATCTATTCTATAAGATATATAAATGCTCCTACAAACATATATATGGCGTATTCAAATGTAAATATCATCAATTAAATCCTAAAAATATCCTTTAATGATAATCAACAAAATGAAAATACTTATACTATTCTTTCATAATTCAAATTTTTCTATAAGAAAACCATGGTTCTAACATTCTCCTCCAATGGGTTTGTTTAAAAAATAAGGTATATCATGGGAATTAAAGAAAAATAATATATGATAAATTTAAATAGGAATGTAATTAATATTTTCTCACTCAATATCTCTATGGTGAATTCATGTTCTTAAAAGCAAGAGATGAAGAGAGAAACATATTCTTATTATAACATCCCTTAATTGGTTTACCTATACTATTATCGAACCAAATGACAACATAAATAAGGAATACCTCGTTGTACATCATAGGCTAATGGCTGGTGGATATCAACCTATGGGTATTTTCTGAGGATATCATGTGGAGAATATACCCATTGGTATTGATAATTATAAATCGTAATATAGTAAATAATAATAATCATTCATCTCAATATTAGAAAAGTATATAGATATTATAGCTAAACCTTGACCATAATTATATAACAACCATTATGGTTTTACAAAATGGTAGTTATAATGTCATAGAATTCGCAAAAATATAAATAATACCACATATTGGATCATTATATAAACCAATATTAAAAAATAAATAAAAACTAGAGACAACCCCAAAATAGGTTATTAGTTATTGCATATTTCCATCTACAAACTACAACCATGCTACTCCAGCACATCATTCCCTTTCTATAGGGTCCTATATCCAAGATATATTAGAAATATAAAAACTTTCTTCTGTTTTAGGGTTCCTTATCAGGGTATGAATAAAATTTAGATAGCCACCACCAATTGTATCATTATATATATCTTATGAATAAAATTCATGTTAAATTTGATATACCTGCAATTAAATAGTACACAATAATAATAATAATGATTTTTATAGACATGGAAATTATGTAATCTACGTTTTAGTGACCATGAATACTTCAACTAGTTTCATGGGTGTAAAAACATATCACAATAAATAATAATTGTTAGAACAACATCTACACAGTCAAAATATGTGATATCAGATGGGAATCCCATCCCATGTCACAACTAGTGGGTATATAAAACTATCATAACATGATATTTGGTACTGGGTAAATATGTATCAATAACCAAGTCATTTTAGTGGGCATAAAATCTAAGTGGAAACAATTTTTGTATGTGAGCATAATTTCCAAAATCATCAACATACTAAATGGAATAGAGTACTCGGGTCAAAATTATATGCTGGAACGGCATCCCCATCCCCAATCATGATCGTATGTGGTAAAAAAATTCCCTAGATAAAAGACATGATAGGTGGGTGTTTATTGTGTCCTATATCAAAAGTAATAGTGCGCTGTTGGTCATTTACCCACTTCCACTAAAATACAACTTAATGGAAAGTGTGTCCCACTTTTATTGATAAAATTAAGCATAATGTCCCTTATTAGATATAAAAAAAGGTAACTAGGTTGTAAAACACATAATATATCTCAACACAATAATAAATTCAATCCATACCATAAGAATCGTTAATATAAGTAGTAACTACATTCAATTCCTATAGAAACCATTGAAGTGGATGATTGGGTTGTCCCTTACAAAAACAATTACAAGGATAAGTGGCATGTTTTTCACCTAATTAACTTTTCAACAAAATTTTCTATTAAATACCTAAACATAATCACAATAATATAATGTAATGATAAATAAATCGGTAACAAAATGTGTTAATTTCACATTGAGGTCGGAAGATCATACAACTCACTTTAAGTCTAACCTTGGTCGGTCCTCATATGCTCAACATATATACATTTCCAAAAACAAAGTATAACCTTTCCAAATAATCAAAATAAAGTGGTGAAGGAACACTCACATGATATACAAATTAATAATAATATATTCTCTATGTAAACCTAGTTGTTCAATATTGGTCAGTCCCCAGGTCAACCTCTCTTAATTGTATACATATCCTACGTAAAAGATGCCAAGATAAACTATTTAAGATCAATTTCATTATATTTTTAAATGGGTACATCACTATATGTTCAAAGTACCATAATTCACATAATTTAAATAAACTCATCATTTTGGGGGGCCACAGAATCCGGATAAATAATGTGAGAAGTTATTTATGACAATAATAAAGCATAATTTCTCTCAAAACTATGAAAAAAGGTATTTCAATTTATATAGGGTTAATAGAGGACTTTTATAATGATAAAACATCACATAAAGAATGGTAACATGTATAAACCATTAATAATGTTTGGCTAACATATACCGTAATACACTAAGATCCTAAAAAAATAGCTCCAATTTATGGTTTTCACACAAATTTTACTAAACATCTAAATTAGAGCATAACTAGTGGATAATGATAGAGTAGTATATAAATCATAAAAATGATGAATGAGGTTTGTTAGACTTTCCCCTAATTGTATATTGGGATAGAAGGTTTTTTAATCAATTTTCAAATGGGTGATAAATTAGTTGAAAAGGGAGGAGGCACTAAAGGGGATATCCCAAGGTAGTAACATGAATATTGACAAAATAAATGAGGAATCATTGTTTAATTTTTAAAAAATTAATTATTCAATTTAAAATTTTAAAAACTACCAATGGGAAACATTTCAATGTGACCACATGGGTTAGGGTGGAATTCCCCTTCCCTGGGTAACATATAATTATTGTCCTTAGGATTTTGATGTAGTGAAACCCTCTAAAAAATAACTAGAGATCATGATCACACCAACCTAGAGTCATGTTGTGGAATGACCCAGTTCCATTATTTTGCAACATTCTCCATGGTCTAGGGTTTCATGCAATAATGACCATGGTGTGGTATGACCACAAACCTTTGACAATAACTTCATGAACCAACAACTAGGTTAGTCTTTGATAAGAAAACATCTATAAAAACATAGTATTACATAGCCCTTGTCATGAAATGATTCCTTATATTGTGATGTGACCCTTGAATTATAGTATAATTTCATCCCAAAGCTATGGAAAAAATATCTAACCCTAACCTATGCCCTACACCAACTCCCCTATAATCCTATAACCATTAGAATTCACATGGTTTAGAAATAATTTAATCAAATTCATACCTATATATTTTATGGGTGCTTCAATTATACACTAAATAGAAACTCATTCTTGAGTTTTATCACTGAGCATCAGTAACAAAAATATTTAGTCGTTGAACTAACATGTCAGCCTCCCAAAATCGAGTATCATATTTTATACAGCTACGATTCTATTTTACTTGTACCATAGGTACCATCTTCATACATATGATTTTTTTTACTTAGGTCCACAATTTGAACTTGTTATTCCAAAAAAAATCATCATCATTTGTTAGTATTTTTTACACTAATCACTTGATAAGGGTCAGTTTGTAATCTCCTAAGATGAGATATTAATAATACATCATTTATAGAAAAATTCATATAGGTGGAATTAAATGATTTTTCATGGTATAAATCCTCTTGATAAAATAAAATTAACCTAAAAACCTATGATTAATCTTCCCATTGCTAAATATTTTATGGTATCCAAACTAGGGTGATTCCCTCAAGAAAACAAAGCTTCTCATCTGAAACTCAAGAGGAAGATTCTTTTTGATAGTATATTACTATTTCCTACTCTATATAGTTTCTAATCTATTATAGATCAACTAGATATGATTGAAAATCTTGTAAAAATACATGGTGTAATTATAGAACAATTACATGCCTCAAACCATCTTAGAAGTGGTTGGAATGAAATTCCATAAAAGGATGTAGAAGGTTTTATTTGAATAAATTTTTAATATCTATTTTAATAAGTAAAATAAGCTAAAGTGACATATCTCTTCCACAAACCATAAAAATTATGGATGTGTTCCTACAACATTTCCTCTAATACTTAGATGGTATGTTCATATTTCCCTTCAGTCTAAGGATAGTATGTCACTATCTAATTTATAGGAGAACTAAAATCAATCTATAATCCCTAATATAACAAGATATAATTATTTAAAACTCATAAAATATTATACTCCTTAGAACAATATAATAATGTACCAGGTTTCACACAAACAACCCTCATACCTCATTGAAATGAATGTCTTCCATTATCGACAATAAATGTGATATATTTGTTAACCAGTCCATCAAAGTTTATATGGTACTTCTACATCAAGGGGACCTTGACAACCACATCTTTAAATCCATCTTCATGTTATCGCATTTAAAATTATGTATGGTTAATGAACAAAGAATACCTATAGGTTTATAATTATTAAACATATACCCCTGACATTTAAAACATCATGAATGAACTCCTCAATGTCATGCGTCATCTTTTGACACTACTAATGTCTTAAAATATCATGATACATCTTGGTAAGCCCTAGGTGAACAACCCCAATTAAGGCTTTTGAATCTTATATCTTCTCATTACACATGTTACCAATATAGTCGTAGAACACCACTATATAAATATATATTATTTCCCATGGTCGTTGCTGGGAAAACACTAACAAAAAACCACAGTTCATGGGATGAGGATATGAACAACTCAATGGCTCAGGAATGGTGCATGGTAAGAATCTATTGAAGGGTAAAATAGAGACTCATATTGGGAAAGAGTGGGTAGATGGAGTCACTTTATTAGGGAACTTATGCCCAAACATCCTCCATGACTACCTGGAAATTTAGCGGAAGGCTAGGAATGGGGGTAAGAAGAATGACTTGGTGAACAATGTAGGAAAGGGGGAGTTTCCGTGTAAGCATAGGGGAATCAAAGATTCTACGGAGATTACGATAGGGACCTGATTTAACTGATTGTATGTTCAATAATCCCCCTTGACTCATGTGGAAGATACTTCATGTTATTACATCTACATTCAACTCTCAGTGGATAGCATGGACCTTATTCAAGGGAAAGGTACACACAACCCTAAAAGGGAGAAGGGGGAATGGATTTTGCGATTCAGGGAAATGTATAGTTGTCCAAGGGAGAAAAAGGGATCCCGGGATTACTCCAATTTTCCAAAGCTGATGGAGATGAGGTCGGCCAAAAAGGGTAGTAACAATGAAAGAAAATCCCTACAAAAGGGGGAAAGTGAAGAACCTAGGGAGTGTTTGAAAATAATTCTTCACTCTAAGGAAGAAATGTTAGAAAATGATGTTTGACCCAATGTCTCAGAAGATAAGATTGAATGAATTTATAGAAGTAGGTTGCAATTTAATTATAACAAGGAGAAATATCTATAAATAGATAAGGAAGATCGAATAATAGTTGAGGGATTAAATCAGAGCATAATAAACTCAGATGAATTCAATCATATAATGGAGAGTATGATTACTTGTAATGGACCGGACCCCTCCGGTCCATTCCTTTGTTGAAATCGATCTGGTCAACACAACGCACGTTATAATGATATTTTTTTGGTGACGATTTAATAAATTTTAATTGGGGTTTTGTTATAAGTGTTATACTAAATAATAATAATAATAATGTTGGCTTAATTTTTTTGAATGATCCGTTAATAAATTTAAATTTTGAATTAAATTAAATGAGATATGAGAATAAATGAGAGATTTTATGATAATTGTGTAAAAATAATTAAATAAATGATTAAAATGAATTTTGGGCGTGCCACATGGAGAATGAGGAGGAGCCATTTTGTTGTGGGCGTGATGAATATTTTGGTAGGAATGAGATTGGAGAGAGAATATTAACAATATATTAATAATGATATGAAATAAAAGGAGAGGTGCACCAATAAAATAATGATTGGAGAGAGAATTAGATTGGAGAGAGAAAAGGTTTAAATGAAATAAAGATTTAATATTTAAACCAATAAAATAAATAAATTAAAGAGGAGTCAATCATGGGACGTGTTGAACATGGAGAAAAGAAAGTGGGAGGCGCCACTTGTGGAGTGAGTTAAAGATTTGAAATAAATTGGAGAGAGAGTGTGAGAATTAAAAGTGAAGTAATAAAAGGAAAGAAAAAGAAATCAATTAAGGAGAAAAGGAGAAAGGTGCACCAAATTGGAGAGAGAGGGTTGGGTGGATTTAGGTATTTGAAATAAAACAATTAAAAATAATAATATAATAATCATGTTAATGTTTTTGTAGGTAAAACACTTTTCCAACCATAACTTATTCGTGTGACATCGGTTTCACGAACTGTCTGCGGTAGTGTGACCCTGACATCAAGACAGAAATTATGAGTCCCATATTGGAGGAATTTTTTGGGGTTTCGGATTGGGTACCCGAAGCGGTTGGTAAATAATAGATTTAATATTAATATTAAATCTTTGGCTCGTCATAACTTCCATGTGCGACGTCCGATCGGCTTCTCATCAGTGGCAATGTGATCCAATAATAAATACGGTCAATTCAGTCTAATGTTTAATATTAAATTATGGTTCGTGTCTTGGGTCCACGAGGCACCCAATAAAAATAATATTGTTATTATTACGGGATCTTGTATCCAACGTATCTCCCTCATACTGTATCAGATTGACGATCCGTCAGCAACAGCGTAACACTGAAATTATGACAGTCATTTTAAGACCATTAATGAGCTACTTTTATGACTCATGGCTCGGGTCAATGAAACACCACATATTAATAGAATTATCATTATTATTAAAACGCGTTGAAACCGCGTGACGTGTCGTGTGTTGACTAGTCAAAACACGTAACGGGTGTACAGTCACACCGTGTATTCATCAATACACGCTGCATACTGTTTTACCTATTTGTTGGATATATAAGAAAGGGTCGCGGATTATTTCCAGACCAATCGCTTCTTCTTCGCACGACGACACTCTTGGATGATCAAGAAGTCTTCCTCCTCTAACTTCATTGTCCGAGCTCCGAATTACGATCCGTCAACGGCCACAGGATCGTAGTGACGAGACGAATCTTCTAAGACCGGACTTGCCACCTTTCCTTCCGGCCTTCCTTCTCCAGCTTCCATCCTAGGAGGCGTTTGTCGGGTTTGGTGAAGGTGGAGGACACCGAAGGACGTCGTCGGAAGCGACGTGATCGGGACCTTTTGAGGTAGGGGTTTACCTTCGTCTCTCTATTTGGTGCAACATGCGGGGTGGGATATTTTTCTTTTGTTCCATGGGATGCAGTTGAACTTTAAATAAAGATAATAACCGGATAAATAAGGGTTTGGGGTTTTGTGCTGTTTCTATTGCCTTCCAGTTTCTTTATCTTCTGATTGTGATTTTGGATTGAAAGGCCTTTGCCTACTGAAAATCAAGGTCATTGGTGGCCTTTGCGTGCGCAATTGATATCTGAATTGTTTGTGGTTGGTTTTGTTAAAACACGGAAAATGGATAAGCACGTAAATACTGGCTGATTAATTGAGAATGAAAACCTTGTGTGATCACCTCGGTTGATCAAAATTGGAATAATGAACATGTTGGTGGTTTTGTTGTTTTGGGGGAAATGTTTTTGTAAACGATGGGGTTGAAATGGGAAGTGGTTGGTTGTGGAAAATTCCTTTATTTATGAAAAGTGTTTTGATTATGAAAAGTGTTTTGGAAGTAAAAGGTGTTTTCAAATGCGGAAATGTTTTTTGTGTGGAAAGGCTTTTATGTGTGGAACTTTGAAATAAATGAATGATGGAATGTTGTATGGTTGTGATAATCTTTTGTAAATGAAATGGCATGTGGTTGCTTGCATTTTACCTAACCTTGGTTGTGGATGGAAGGGATATGTTTGTGAAAGGTTTTGTCTGGATGATAGTTTCCCAGTAGTAATAATTTGTTAAACCATTGCATGAAACATGAAAACCTAAATGGGGTTGGGGGATGATTGTTTGGTTGTTGATACATGCTTCGTGGTAGCAGTGCCGAGGCACATGCTCAGTTTCTCTTTTTAAGAATCCATAGGTTGGGCTGTGTGTTTGGTATATGTATATATATAATTATATCTTTGTGTTTTGTCGCACCACACCCATGTCAAGCACCTAGTGCCGAACACTCCCATTTTATGGGAGAGGGTGTTCCCCCTTAGTTACTAGCTCCTTCCTGCTCCTTCTTCCATAGGCTATGATGGCTTGAGTTGACCTTACACCCAAGACTCTTCGGGTATGTCTCAGAGGCTGTGATGGCTTGAGGTGACCTTTAGCCCAAGACTCTTCGGGCAGGCATACCATTCCCAAGAACCTTCGGGATGAGGCCCAGGTGTCTGCGGGCGGGTTAGTGGTTGTGGCCCAGGTGTGTGCGGGCGAGATGCGTGGTTGTGAGGCCCAGGTGTGTGCGGGCGAGATGCGTGGTTGTGAGTCCCAGTTGTGTGCGGGCGGGATGCGTGGTTTGGCCCAGGTGTGTGCGGGCGGGAAGAGTGTGGTAGCGTCAGGACGTTTGCCGTTAGGAAGAGCAGTAGTTAATTAAGTGGGAAATGGTGCGGGGTACCCAAATACTTTTGTTCTATATATATATACTAAACTTGTTTGTGTTACTTGGTGAGTGTGACCAGTGAGGCAGGGTGGATAGTTTTTCCTTGTTAGTTTCTGGTTCTTCTTTTTTCTCACGGGACCTTAGGGTGTGTCCCCACTTGTGCACGAGAGCTTTAGGTTCTCTACTGAGTATACTTGTATGCTCACCCTACGTTGTTTCAGGTTTTCAGGAAGACTACCAGGGCCGTGCGGGACCCTACTAGTCAGGCAGTGGGAGCTGTGCAGTTGTTGTTTTCTTGTTTTTCTTTTGGTACTTTACTCACTTGTACTTTTGAGCTTCCTTGTACACCTACCTTGTTATAAAAATTGTTTAAACATGCATGTGGGCTTGGTTTGGGTTTATTTATATACACTTGTTCTTTTCCATTTTTGGTGGATGACTTGTCCTATTTCCCGATCCAAAATAATAAAAAGGGTAATGCCTCCCATATTTGTGGAAACTCATACCCTTGGTGCTAGTCGCCAACCCGGGGCCTACTGGAGGCGTGACTCGGGGGTCATTATCTCGCTTTCACCATTTCCAGCTCAGGAGGGGCATCTTTGGTGGGAGGGGGTCGTGACAGAATGGTATCAGAGGTGATGGCTGAGAGATAGGATGGAGTCTGGAGTTAGGCACAGTGAGGATTGCATGGGATGGTAGGGCAACAGTGTTCGTTAATCTTGGTGCGTGACATAGGCCAGGGAAGACCGGCTAGGACACAGGATTTTAGGTCCCCCCGTGATCCGATGCAAGGACTCTGATCCTACCGAATGACCATGTGAGACTATATTGATTGCCGGGTAGAGACCCTAGGGAAGGTACATGCATCATCATGTTTGTGTTTTACTTGATTTGGGTAAAACCTGATCCTTAATCAAGACGCATTAATGAGGATGCGATTAAACCCGTGCAGGCGAGTCAGTGCCGCCTAAAGCGGATAATATCTTGACATAGGAGAGGGAATTCCTAACTCATAGAATTGTTGGTTTGTTTCTTGTTATGACAAGTGCCCTAAGATGTATCTTGCGGAGTGGTTGTTTGGATCCATTCTTTTTCTTGGTTGGTTTTTAATTCTCGAGGACGAGAATGTTTTAAGAGGTATCTGATGTAATGGACCGGACCCCTCCGGTCCATTCCTTTATTGAAATTGATATGGTCAACACAACGCACGTTATAATGATATTTTTTTGGTGACGATTTAATAAATTTTAATTGGGGTTTTGTTATAAGTGTTATACTAAATAATAATAATAATAATGTTGGCTTAATTTTTTTGAATGATCCGTTAATAAATTTAAATTTTTGAATTAAATTCAATGAGATATGAGAATAAATGAGAGATGTTATGATAATTATGTAAAAATAATTAAATAAATGTTTAAAATGAATTTTGGGCGTGCCACATGGAGAATGAGGAGGAGCCATTTTGTTGTTGGCGTGATGAATATTTTGGTAGGAATGAGATTGGAGAGAGAATATTAACAATATATTAATAAGGATATGAAATAAAAGGAGAGGCGCACCAATAAAATAAATATTGGAGAGAGATGGTTGGGTGGATTTAGGTATTTGAAATAAAACAATTAAAAATAATAATATAATAATCATGTTATTGTTTTTGTAGGTAAAACACTTTTCCGACCATAACTTATTCGTGTGACCTCGGTTTCACAAACCGTCTGCGGTAGTGTGACCCTGACATCAAGACAGAAATTATGAGTCCCATATTGGAGGACTTTTTCGGGGTTTCGGATTGGGTACCCGAAGCGATTGGTAAATAATAGATTTAATATTAATATTAAATCTTTGGCTCGTCATAACTTCCATGTGCGACGTCCGATCGGCTTCTCATCAGTGGAGATGTGATCCAATAATAAATACGGTAAATTCAGTCTAATGTTTAATATTAAATTATGGTTCATGTCTCGAGTCCACGAGGCACCCAATAAAAATAATATTGTTATTATTACGGGATCTTTTAACCAACGTATCTCCCTCATACGGTATCAGATTGACGATCCGTCAGCGACAGCGTAACCCTGAAATTATGACGGTCATTTTAAGACCATTAATGAGCTACTTTTATGACTCATGCCTCGGGTCAACGAAACACCACATATTAATAGAATTATCATTATTATTAAAACGCGTGGAAACCGCATGACGTGTCGTGTGTTGACCAGTCAAAACCTGTAACGGGTGTATAGTCACATCGTGTATTCATAAACACACGCTGCATATTGTTTTACCTATTCGTTGGCTATATAAGAAAGGGTCACGGATTATTTCCAGACCAATTTCTTCTTCTTCGCACGACGACACTCTTGGATGATCAAGAAGTCTTCCTCCTCTAACTTCTTTGTCCGAGCTCCGAATTACGATCCGTCAACGGTCACAGGATCGTAGCGACGAGACGAAGCTTCTAAGCCCGGACTTGTCACCTTTCCTTCCGACCTTCCTTCTCTAGCTTCCATCCTAGGAGGCGTTTGTCGGGTTTGGCGAAGGCGGAGGACACCGAAGGACGTCGTCGGAAGCGACGTGATCGGGACCTTTTGAGGTAGGGGTTTACCTTTGTCTCTCTATATGGTGCAACATGCGGGGTGGGATATTTTTATTATGTTCCATGGGATGCAGTTGAACTTTAAATAAAGATAATAACCGAATAATGAAGGGTTTGGGGTTTTGTGTTGTTTCTATTGCCTTCAAGTTTCTTTATCTTCTGATTGTGATTTTGGATTGAAAGGCCTTTGCCTACTGAAAATCAAGGCCGTTGGTGGCTTTTGCATGCGCAATTGATATCTGAATTGTTTGTGGTTGGTTTTGTTAAAACATGGAAAATGGATAAGCACATAAAGACTGGCTGATTAATTGAAAATGAAAACCTTGTGTGATCACCCCGGTTGAACAAAATTGGAATAATGAACATGTTGGTGGTTTGGTTGTTTTGTGGGAAATGTTTTTGTAAACGATGGAGTTGAAATGGGAAGTGGTTGGTAGTGGAAAATTCCTTTATTTATGAAAAGTGTTTTGATTATGAAAAGTGTTTTGGAAGTAAAAGGTGTTTTAAAATGCAGAAATGTTTTGTGTGTGGAAAGGGTTTTATGTGTGGAACTTTGAAATAAATGAATGATGGAATGTTGTATGGTTGTGATAATCTTTTTTAAATGAAATGTCATGTGGTTTCTTGCGTTTTACCTAACCTTGGTTGTGGATAGCAGGGATATGTTTGTGAAAGTTTTTGTCTGGATGATAGTTTCCCAGTAGTAATAATTTGTTAAACCATTTCATGAAACATGAAAACCTAAATGGGGTTGGGGGATGATTGTTTGGTTGTTGATATATGCTTCGTGGTAGCAGTGCCGAGGCACATGCTCAGTTACTCTTTTTAAGAAGCCATAGGTTTGGTTGTGTGTTTGGTATATGTATATATATAATTGTATCTTTGTGTTTTGTCGCACCACACCCATGTCAAGCACCAAGTGCCGAACACTCCCATTTTATGGGAGAGGGTGTTCCCCCTTAGTTACTAGCTCCTTCCTGCTCCTTCTTCCATAGGCTATGATGGCTTGAGGTGACCTTACACCCAAGACTCTTCGGGTAGGTCTCGGAGGCTGTGATGGCTTGAGGCGACCTTTATCCCAAGACTCTTCGGGCAGGCTTACCGTTCCCACGAACCTTCGGGATGAGGCCCAGGTGTCTGCGGGCGGGTTAGTGGTTGTGGCCCAGGTGTGTGCGGGCGAGATGCATGGTTGTGAGGCCCAGGTGTGTGCGGGCAAGATGCGTGGTTGTGAGTCCCAGGTGTGTGCGGGCGGGATGCGTGGTTTGGCCCAGGTGTGTGCGGGCGGGAAGAGTGTGGTAGCGTCAGGACGTTTGCCGTTAGGAAGAGCAGCAGTTAATTAAGTGGGAAATGGTGCGGGGTACCCAAATACTTTTGTTCTATATATATACTAAACTGTTTGTGTTACTTGGTGAGTGTGACCAGTGAGGCTGGGTGGATAGTTTTTCCTTGTTAGTTTCTGGTTCTTCTGTTTTCTCACGAGACCTTAGGGTGTCTCCCCACTTGTGCACGAGAGCTTTAGGTTCTCTACTGAGTATACTTGTATGCTCACCCTACATTGTTTCAGGTTTTCAGGAGGACTACCAGGGCCGTGCGGGACCCTACTAGTCAGGCAGTGGCAGCTGTGCAGTTGCTGTTTTCTTGTTTTTCTTTTGGTACTGTACTCACTTGTACTTTTGAGCTTCCTTGTACTTGTACCTTGTTATAAATATTGTTTAAACATGCATGCGGGCTTGGTTTGGGTTTATTTATATACACTCGTTCTTTTCCCTTTTTGGTGGTTGACTTGTCCTATTTCCCGATCCAAAATAATATAAAAGGTAATGCCTCCCATATTTGTGGAAACTCATACCCTTGGTGCTAGTCGCCAACCCGGGGCCTACTGGAGGCGGGACTTGGGGGTCATTATCTCCCTTTCACCATTGCCAGCACAGGAGGGGCATCTTTGGTGGGAGGGGGTCGTGACATTACTCACCTTCAAGAGATTATTAAAGAGGACCCAGAAATCCATGTTAGTCCACTACAATTGGAACTTTATAGGGTAGCTGATTCAAGAAGTATAAGTTCTGTGTTTATTCATTTTGTGATCTCTTTTATAACGTAGTGGTCTTGTCTACAAAATATAGTTTCCCATTTGTCCTCGAAATGGATTAAAAAAAATATAAATTTGGAGTAAGCATCTCTCTACCTTGATAATTTGGGAAATCAAGACACATATCAATTAAGAGGCTCATAAACTAGCACATATTACTATCCTCATAGACTACCTTTCCCCAAGTATTACTACTGGATGTGTTAGCTGTGATATTCTCCTTACCATGGATATATTTTATCCCAATGATGATGGAAAAAATATATTTTACCCAAATTCCTTTCTAATGGTTCAAGTTAATATATGAAATTTTATAACCAAGTATTTTTTAGTCATTATAAATCATAAATATCTTACCCACCAATTTGGTATTATAACACTTTGATGTATGTACCAACACATCCAACTCCAAATCAAGAATCAGGTAATCAAATTCATACATCTTCAACAATATAAGTCCATAGGTGACTATAGGATTGTCTTGAACTAGTAACACTCAAAGACCAATTCATGATTTATCATAATATAGTGTATAATTATTACTTAGATTTAGCAATTTCATAATTGGAATACATGGAAACTAGCCTTTTATCTATTGAAAGGATCTTTTATAGGGATTATAAAACATTATGTTATTTTTTATCATAGTTTAGTTTATCATCATCATTTCCAATGAATAAAAATTCTAAAATAATATCTTCTAGAATTATCTCAATCATATGAAGCTATAGATCCCAAAAAAAATTCTTAGGTTACTCCCAAGACCCTGTGATCTCAGGCTACCTATAATATATTGTTAATCATGCCTCTGATATCATGTTACCTAAGGAAAAAACCCCACTAACCATAAAATTATTATTCAAAATTATGGTAGGAATATAATACTCTTCCAATGTACTAAACACAATATCCAAATGTGGATTGTGATCCTCGAACAATTTAGATTACACAGAATATCCTTTATGATGATTACTATAAATGAATACATATAAGTATGAATAGACTAATTCATCATAACTATAAATAATGTCAACATGTTAATCAATCCAAATGGATTAAACAGATAGCCAGCATGGATATTCCTACTCTTGAAATCAATAAAATTAATGGAATATGGCCTCAGACATAGCTGATGATCACCTAAACTTGATTCAATCTTGGAGAACCACTTATCCTCCATTTTCTTTTCAGAAAAATCTTTGATATAAGGAATATGATGCTAGTTATTGCCATTAATTTTTTTAAGATAATCCACAAATAATCAAAGTAATTCATCACCCTTATTGGAGAATAAAATAAGAGCACCCTATGGGGATTTTATTTAGAGAATGAATTTGTTTACCTCATGTCCCTTTAGCTGAACCATTAACTCTATAATATTTTTTAGATCTATATTGTGGGGAGGAATGGATATGAATACTTACATTGTATATGATTTATTTTGAAATCTATATCTCTCTCTCTATCAAGTTCAAACCCTAATATTTCCTATAGAAAAATGTCAGTGAATTGGTCAACAAAGGGAGGAAATACTGACTGTTAAATTTCCTAGTCTCTTAAAAAAATAAAAAAAAATGGACTAAAAATATCCCCAACCACACATATTCATATCTCGAATAGCCTTCCAAAAATACCACTCTATGAAATGGGAAAAATAATTAACCTAAATATACAATAATGAAACCCATCAGTGATAAAATTCAAAGTTCACTTGATATTGAGTCTAACAATCCATCCCAAGGATTACAACAAAACTACGAATCATTAAGAAAAGATATGCCGAAGAATCCAATGACCATTGATCATGATATTTATACTATATATCTTCAAATACCATCATATCTCACTAATAATAGTGTATCAATAGACATTACACCATTTAGTTACTATATCGTGATCCTTATATTTCCCACTAGCAAAGATTATATAATCAATTGTGATACAAATGTATCAAATTAACGAGATGATAGTGTAGATGACACTAAAATCATATTTGAAATATTAGAAGGCACATCACCATAATCAGGAGGATTCAGTTTGATAGTATGAATTTTTTCTAACCTAGAGCCTCTTATGTTGCCTTTATATCTCAATCTATGTTGAGGAACACTACCATACTACCTTTTCTAACACTTTTGACCACGAAATCATCCATACTCTAACTGAAAAGAAGAACTCCAATAACTTCCCTATGTTGAAACACATGATCATACTCTGGATACCTGAGCATGGGTGATTACAGGAAGACTATCTAGATGATAGTAATTTAAAAAAATAGTTATAGAATCCCCATATACCCACATAAATTACACTCCATAGGTAGTTGGTGATACTTTTGGTTGCATATAACCCAATATTCTTCACTAATAACATAAAAGAGGATCCCCCCATACTAGAAATAATGAATATATATAAATGTAACTAGAATTACCATATCAACTATATTGAGAATCACTAAAACATGACTTTAGACTACTTGAAGATTCACTCTACACTTGGTATATGAACTGGACTAGATAAGAGGTCAACCCTTAACTAGGTTCCTCTCAATAATAAGGGCCCAATTCATAACCACCAAAAAAGATGTATCTAAAAAGTTGTTCACATAGGAATGAATCAAATTTAGGAACCCATCCTCAAAATAGTGAACACTGAAAGTAACATCACCAAATATTATGGGTGAAAACTAGATATGAGCTTTAAAATGATCCACATTGTCCATCAATAACAAGATCATCAAAACAAAATTCACAAAATATCAATTTCTATGGACTCGTAGAATCTCATGAAATAAATTATTTAAAAATTGAGACAAAAATTCCTTCTAGGATAGCCCCATGTTTTGATATTTCTATACTAGGGCATTGCACTAGTTTCTTTTTCCCTTAAGTCATATACATGAAATGATTCAGCCACATGTTAGAGGGTTTATAGTTAAAAATAATTTGTATCAAGTCATCCCAGATGTCAGCAGACTATGTTCTACCCACTCTATAAAATATAGTTGGATGCTATAATTGTAGCTCCCTAGTCATATTTGACATGATAGACTTCACTCTTGTAGAGTTATATCACATAATCTAAAAAGAAGGCATGTGATTATCTAAATTTTATTGATCAATAAGAGTTAAACACGCAACTAGAGAATCCAACTCAATAACTAGTGGTGAATTTTCTTCCCCACCCTCTTGGAACTCTACTAGAGTAAATCTTGGTGTAATGTTACTATAACACTAAATTAATTCTTCAAAACATGTCTATAAAAATATTGATAATGAAAATTGTATAAATATAAATATGGATTGCATCTTACTATAAATTGCGTCCTCCCTATATACAAGGGTATCACAAAAATCAGTTACTCCCTTTATACCCAACCAACCCATCATACATTTAAACATAAAGAAACATATAAGATTCCCAACATCTATTATAAAATAGTAATAACATAGTCAGAAATATAAACTCAATTTAGTAAAATTACCCACCATCAATTTATGATGGAAAATAATATACAAGTTTCTAATAAGACATTAAATAATCAAAACTCGTATCATTATGAAGGTTCTCAACCACATGTAAGAAATAAGGTTTCATGTGAATCCTATGTACTAAACATGATGTATAAACACGCACCTATTTTATCCTCAGGATAATATTAAAACCATTATATCTAGAAATCCAAAAAAATCACTCAACACAAACCAAAAACTCAACCATAACCAAAAAAATAATACCAACAATATTATCCCTGGTAACCTAGAAATTACAAATACAAGGGCTAACTACCCTCATGAATAAGGTCTATCTCAGATTATTTCCACAAAATATATGTTTTATACTATTTTCTAAACTTATATATAAGAAAAACAATTATATGATATAAATTTGTAATTTATTCATCGCATTTCACCTCCATTGTGACTAAACTAGAGTAGTGCTTACCTCAAGAACACCTCGATGTATGCCAAAGACTTACAACAAATGGAGGGGGTGTAAGGATACCAATGAGAAAATATAAAATTTGCTATATATAATTATAAATCAATGAAGAATAAATAACAATATATATTCATCTTAATATAATATCATCAGGTATATAAAATTGTGGATCTCCAACCATAAAAAATTATATCCAATATTCTAAAAAATATATATATTTTAATTTTATATGAGTCACATAGATATAAAAAATACTTTTTGTAGGGTGATAAAATATTATAATAGCCAAAAATAAATAAAAAATAGAAAAAATGAAAATAAACATGATTGAATCCCTTCTTGATCCCATCTCCCAACTCCAATTAGGATACTCTAGCTCAACCATCCCTAGATTCATGGCATCTCCCATACGTAGTTCATGAATCATGAAATATACTTTGTTTTCAGGGAACGTGAGAAAGTTGTGAGTACAAATCGGTGGGCCTCTACCGAAGATGTCTCTAAATATATCTATGAAATAAATGGTTTTACAGTGTGACATTCAGATAATAAAATAATAGAAAACAACAATAATAATAAATATCACAACCTTGGGTGCTATAAAAGATATCTTATAGTAACTATACCTACTTTATCCTGTTTTGAGGTGTTTAAATATATCATAAGTAATAGCCATGGATGAAAAAAAATCCACCTACTCCCAAAATGAGATAGAGACTTAATATCCCATCCTAAGTCACAACTAATGGAAATTGCATCCTATCATAAAATAATATCTGACGCATGGGTATGACATCCTGATGACTAGATTTCATTAGTGAGAATAGAATCCCAGTTAAAATGATCTAAAAGTATTCATAGAACCCAATAGTATCAAAAATCCAAAATACTGACAATGCCAGTGAAAACTGATTAAGAAAACATAACATCCATAGATAAGGGCATGATCATAAGAGGGAAAAGATTCCCAACTCATGGGTGTAAATAAATGGGTGGGAATTTCCTACCATATCATTATTAACCATGAACATATGGGAATTTAATCTCCTTCTATATAAGTATAACATAATGGGATGTTTGTCCCACATCCATGGGTATCATCAGGTATGTTGTCCCTTAACAAACATAATATAATGTTACTGAACAATACATTCCATAACATATCAAAACACAAGTGGGAATTCCATTTATGACACCCAATTATTTTTAAATGTATTTTATTTAAATAATCATACATTTTATAGAATGTGGTATGCACAACAACGAGCTTAGATGAATGTAAGCATACTATAAAAATATTATAAATTAAAAAATAAGATTACAGTCTAGTTTTTTTATAGGGAAGTATGAATAGGAATAACCATATTATGGAATATATGTTGAAATTTTATCCTTAATAAAATGAATAATTATTCATACTTTGATTATAAATTAGTTACAAATAAAGATAAAATCACTTTAAGGTAGAAGATATTTTTTTCATAAAACTATTATAATCTGTGTAATTAAATTAATTAGTATTCATTTAACTATGGTTAATTTGAAATGAATTAGGATAAAGTAAATTTATTCTTTAAAAATACATTTTCAAAAATAATAATTTTTATTTCATTTTGTGCATGAATATTATGATTAATTATTCCCACTTTTAGATAGTATATTTAATCAAATGAAAATATTTTTTTAATTTCATCATTTCAAAATAATAATATGTTTTTTTGGATTTTTCTTAAAAGCAAGAGTATTGAGTTAATAATGAAAAATAATTTTTTTTTAAAATTGTATTTTATCTTATTTAAATAAATTAATTTAAAAGTGTACTTCTATAAACTATTTATTTTAAATTAACATAAGTTAATTTTAATTAAATATAAAACAAGTAATCACAAGGTAGTTAATATTAATAATGATCGTGGAAAAAACCCATTTTTATGCTTAAAATGGGTGTTTTTATGGAAACAGATTTTCAATGCATTTGACACACTTATGTAAAAAATAATTTTTAAAACTTATAAAAATTAAAAAATAGAAAATAATTTAGATATTTTGAATAATCATACTGAAATTATTAAATAATATCAGTTTCATTTTTGGTTATAATGAATAATAGCCATGATAAAAGGTTGTCACCAAAATAAAGGATAAAATAGAAAAAATGGGGTTAGAAATTTTGGATATGGTCTAAAAAATAAAAAACATCAATTTATTTCATTGGAAGATTTAATTTTTACCCTAATCATCCCAAATTCTAAAATATATTATTTTAAGACAACTTTACTTTGATTATAAAAAAAGTTATTTTTTATCTTAAGAATAATTACCAAATGTCACACAATTTCTTTTAATATCTATAATATGTCATCATGTGAATAAAAAGAATTATTTAGTGTTTATAAATTTTTATTTTGAATTTGAATGTTTTTTATGATATTAATTAATTTTTTTATTGATGACATAATTACATTGAATTCATACGTAACATCAATGCATCACTTGTCCTAGGATTAGAGAAATCAAGTAAATTATTTTCAAATCACTAAAAGTAATAAATATTGGACAAATTATGGTGTCTAAAAAATTTAGCTAATAATAATAATTTATAAAATATTTTTAATGAGTTTATATAAAAATTCCATTATTTTCTAGAATTTTTAAATTTAATTTTTTTGAATAATCTTGAAAATACCTCTAATGGTATTTAATGTATAAAAATATATTTAAATCATTAGACAATAAAAATATCCTATATTACTAAAATGGAAGGGAAATCTTATATACTATCATGAATTCATAATTTATATGTGTCCTTTTAATTTTAAAATTTTATTTCAGAGTCCTTAAATATTAACAATGTGTTGCAAAAGTTAAGGCTAAACATGGTTAATTGGGGTGGGGGTGGTTAAACCAAAAGATAGGATCCCAAATTGAAATTATACTTGAATTTTGTTTTGAATTTATTTCAACATTATACTATTTATCTCTAAATAAATATTTGTAACATTGGATCCCTCTTACATGAGTTACACGTTAATTATATATTTAAATTTTATATATTTACAAGATTCCCTCTAACCACGCACATAAAATAGAACCAAATCTCCCCTCTTCCTTAAACATATTGATCCATTTATTGTTCAAGATAACATAAAAATATATCTTCATAACCACATTTCCCCTATCCTAGATGTTATTTTCTTACCAAAACACCAAATTTAAGGGCTTAAGTTGTAAGCTACGAAGGATTTTTTCTAAAGAATATATATAAATCATAACTAATTTTTTTCATGTTTGTTTCTTATTCAACCTTTTTAAAATATTTTATAAAAAATTTAACATGATAACATTAGTATATTAAATATAATAAAATATTTATATTTTAATGCAATGTCCATTTCTCATCTATATTTCCATCCTATGAGAAACTCAAATGTCACTCACACATATGTGAGAAACATCACCCCCACAAAACGATGCTTTAAATTTTTCATTACTTCCTCACAAGGTTTGGTATTATGATGAAATTAATAAATATATCATTTGATGTAATTTCTTTTCATATTACCTCCTTTCATGAGTGACTACTAAATTATATTTAATATATAAATATAATAATTAATTAAGGATTAATATTTTTTATCGTATGAAAAAATAACCCTTTTATCATGCCAAACTTATTGAAGTTGATTTGAGATTATAAACCAAGTATCCTCAAAACATTGGACATAAACATAAACAATTTAGTAACTATATAAGACATGGTAACAAATGAAATAAAATATATTATGATAATGGAATAAACTATAAAAATTTATAAATAAATTTAATCATTAATATAATTTTATTACATTGTAGATAAATAACATACATGGAAATTTAAGAGATGAGGTATGGAATTTCTTGTCTCAATTTCCTTTCATTGAGACTAATTCCAATTTCCCCACATGTTTTATTCTCTATGAAATATGAAATACCTTAAAAATTAATTTTACCATTATTTTATTGAAATTTATGTGGTTTAAAAATCCATTTAAAGTATTATTCATAAATTTTATTCTCAACTACTTTTTACTTTCATTACATAGGTTTAAAAAGGATTTTTATTAATTTTTTTTGTACGGATCCTATTTAATTTTTTTAACAAAGAGAAAAAATAATGTTGTTTCAATGTATATGGGGTGAGATAAATTTATTATTATCATGTACTTTACACATTATAATATTACTCTTAATTTGTTTGATTTTTTAAAAATAAAATAAATTCTGCTTATATTTGGAATGTTTATCAATTTTAATGAATTAAAAAATTATATTTATCATCATTCTTATATTAAAATATAATGTTCAATAATTATAGGTTCAATTTATTTCATTCAAAGAGTATTATAATGAAATGGTTCAATCATAAAAATGTTTTGATCATGATATGATACTTGAGCATTGTAAATGATTAATGGTCAACCCAATATTGAAAATGATAATGGACGAGCTTGATATAACTCTCCAATACATTGAGTAAGGATCAATTATTGAAGAAAAAAATGATATAGACTACTGGTTAGGATTCTCTAATATAATTAAAGAGGAATATGTTTTTCTGAAATGGTTAAAACATGAGTGAACATGGGTTCTGAATATGATTCTCTAAGATACTGATTTTACACTTGTTAATGATTTTTACGAAAATCATTTGATGTCATAAGGTAAAGAAATTTTGTTAAAATTTAAATTTGGAATGATTTTTTTGAGAGAAATTATTTTTTAATTCTTTCATTGTTTTCTTATTGTGGATAATAGGTTTTATATTTTTTATTTGAGAAAGGATTGAATTTCTTATGTGGATATGTTTTATTAATGTTCTCAAGGTTTTATTGTGAAAAAGGTATATTTCATCATGGGTTTTTATGATTTCCACTTAAAGAACAATATTTATTTATTTGTTATTCCTTAATGAAATTTTCTTCTTATCCCATATTTTCAAATTTTATATAATAATGTATAAGGATTTCTAGGAACTAAATAAAGGTTAATATTTTCCCTATAATGTGTCCTGTTAAAAAATAAATAAGCGTTTTAAAATTTATATATTCTATTTTATAAAAAAAATAGACATTGTGAGTCTATCTTCCATATATAATGAAATATTTTTTCCAATTCTTAAAATATATAATCCTAAAAACCCCCAAAATGTAATAAATTTAAACTATTGTTATAAATAATGTAATTATGGGTTATTTGTGTTATTGGGCATTGTAGTTGGTATCAGAGAAAATGTTAAGATAACATTAGAGATTATGATGATTTGGATGAGTATATTTTAATAGTATTTGATAAAAAATTTGGTTAATAAGTCAACAATTGATCATGAGATTAACATCATAGATACCCTTTTGAGGTTTTATGTTATGAGATTACTTTGGGAGACTTGTATTGTGTTTCAATAAATATTCGAGGTATATATTACCCTTAAGTTAGTATGTGATTTAGTGAAAATGTTATTTGAGGATGTATGCTTTTATATTTTGTGTATATAAGTTTAAAGGTATTAGTAAACATTTGGTTTAATATGATAATTAATGTTGATGTAAATATGGTTAATTTTGATAACGGGTTGTAATATTTTTTGAATATGTGTTAGAAATATATAGATAACCAAGTGATTGAAAAGTGATTTGGTGAATACATGAATAATATTTTTTTTGAATAAGTTCTCTATTTTTGGATAATTAAATGATAAATGTAAACATAATCTGAGCAATAAATATTCGTTTAATTTTTGGAAGAATACACGATTTTATTATGGAATAAATTAGCATATTTTATAGAATATATGATTAGATCATATACATATTTGGTATGTAAGTTTATGTATGATTAATTTTTTTTGGAAATAAATGTTAAGTTGATATTAGGAGAATATGTGATCAAATATTTTGGGTTTTTTGGTTTATAATTTTTTATAAATATTTTTATGTGCTTTAAGTTTAATTATTTATGGAATGTTTAAATTTTAACGTTGGGTGTTATTGTTGAGGTTTTAGAGATTAATGTGGTACTTATTCAAATAATTTTTGAATCATATTAGATAATATATTTTCATGTTATAAACTTTTATGTTTTTGGTTAATGGATAGAATTAAGAATTATAACCTATCATACATTGGTAGATCTTATGATCCCATTAAATTTAATTTTAATGCTTAAGGCATGAATCATTAAAATTGAATATTCATTTCTTGGATTGAGAGATAAGATATAAGTGGAAACTAATGAAACCATATCCAAATGATAATATTATAATTATATAATAGAAATAAATGAAGAAAATATATTTTATCATAAAATTAATTTCAATATTAATATAATTTCTGAACTTACAAAAGAGGAAGGTAAATCAGTTGATTTCTATCACTCAAGTGTTAAGGCGTTCATTTTAAAACACTTTCACATGTATGGGCATCATAATTGTAAACATATAGTTTATGAAATATATAGTAAATTATATGATATCTATTTGAAACATAATCATTAATGTTGTTTTAAAATGGAAATTTTATTTATGTTGATTAAAATATAATTATTACCACATTTGGGTATTTAATTCCATTCTTTTGAATTGATTAAAAAATTTTTTAAACCCTTTATATCAGACTCGGGATAAAATTATGAGTATAAAATTTATTTAAGGGGGTATAGTATAAAACACCATTATTTTTGAATTTATTTTATTTAAATATAATTAACTTTTATGTAGTCTTGCATACGATACATTAAGATTAAATGATGTCCGGCATACAATATAATTATTATTATTTTTTAAAAAAACCCTTATAATCTAGTTGTTGGTTTGAAGGGTATGAATATTAATAACCATATTATGAAATATTTTTATGTAATTTATCCTTAATAAAAATAATAATCAATAAAACAGTTATTAAAAAAATTGTTATAAAATAAGATTAAATCTTTTGAAGGTAAAAGATTTATTTTCATAAAACTTGTTTAATTTCTGTAGTGTATTTTATTCCAAATAGATAAATTTAATCAATATTAATAGATTATTGTACTGAAATTATTATATTATATTTCCAATGAAATGAACTAACATTCTTTTAACTGTGGTTATTATAACATGAATTCGGATAAAGTCATTTTATTATTCGAAAATAAATTTTCATCAAAATTGATTTTATAGAATTTTTTATTTGGATATTACGATTAATTTATGAAACTTATAAATTATATTATATTAAATGGAAATATTTTTTGAATTCATAGTTTCTGAATAATCATCTGATAATTTTTTATATTTCTATGAAAAGATTTATTTTTTAGTAAATAATGAAAAATACCATTTCTTACAAAAAATCAATCTTTTTATTTCCATAGATAAAATATTTTCATATTTTCATTCTATTTTGTACTTTTTTAGAGTAAAATAAGTATATTTTTGTAAACATAGTCCAATTAATTCTATGTAAATTAATAGAATACATGATTTTGGTATAAACTAATATTTATGCTTAAAATATGTATTTTTCAAAAATCTGTTTTCTATTCTGTTTCACACAATTATATTAAAATAAATTTTTAATACTTCTATAAAATAAATTTTAAAAATTTGCTTCCATATTTTTAAGCAAAATATTTATATTATTTAATAATATAAAATTCATTTTTAGTCATAATGAATATTAACCATGAAAAATTTTTATTACAATAGTAAAGAATAAAATCTGTTAAATGAGGCCAAAACTATGGGTTAAGGTATAAAATTAAGTAAAATTATTTACTTTATTTAATTAGATGAGTTTATATTGACTATAATAATCTGATATTTGAAAAAATTTCATTTAAATTTCAGTTTCTTCATATTGAAACCTCTATAATATTTTTAAGTTATGAGTAATTATTTTATTGAACTATGTTTCTTTAAATATCATAAACATGTTTTCATTGTGATTAAAAGATGTTATAAATAATTAATAATTATTATTTTAAATTTTAATAAATTAGTTTAATGAAATTAATTTTATTTTAATGTTTGGTGATGTTATAATTATCTTTAATGCTTAGGAAATTTGGACATGGCGCTTGTGAAATTATTAGAAAAATGAAGTGAATAATGTAAACTAATTAAATGTAATATGATTGGTGAAAATTATATTATTAAATGAATTTAATTTATAATTATAACTTATAGGTGATGGTTAATTAGTTTATATTCTAATTCAATTGGTTTCATGATATGTTTAATGTCAAATTTTGTGAATGGTCCTGAAAATGACCTTAAATGATAGGTAATTTTTAAAATCTATGTTTAAATAATAATAAAATAGTAAAAAGAATATTTTAACAAAAATTAATGGTAAATGTTTTAGGATATAATTATTTTTACATGTATTTTAATCATTTAATATTGGAAATTTACTTTCATGACCCTTAATTATTGAAAATGTATTAAAACAGATAAGGTTAAACAATGTTAACGGGGCAGTTACATGAAAATATAAGGAATAAAATTCCACTTAAAATTTAATTTATTTTATTGGTTTAATTTATTTTGACCATAGCCACCTTATTTTAAAAAATATTTCACTTTTTCTCTTTTACATGAGTTATACATTTATTATATATTAATATTTCAAGTATTTACACGATTTCCACCAACCTCACATATAAAATGGAAATAGATCTCTCACGTCACACACAATTATTTAGCTATTTATATCAACCAATATTATCCATAATCCATTAGTAAAATTCCTCCCCATGCCCTATAGGTTCATTTCTCTCCAAAGTAACAACATTGAATTCTGAATGTGGAATCCAAGAAGGGTTTTCCAAAGAAAATGTATAACTATTATCTATGTTTTTTGACATTCATTTATTATTTTACCTCTTTAAAATATTCTATTTTTATTCTGATTAGATAAAACTAGTATGTTCAAAATAATTAAAGTATATTATGTTTTTTACAACACTTTTCAATCTCCTTTTCCAAAATATGATAAATTGAAACATCACTCGTGTGTACGTGTGTATTATCACCTCCATGAAGTGATGTGTTTCATTTTTCATGACCACCTCACTAAGATGGTTATGATGAAAACATTAATGAATTTATAATAAATTAAAAAACTAATTATGATTACTTAAATATAATATATTAATTGACTTCTTACTCATTAAATATTTGGAAAATGACAGTGTTACTGGTGTGTATGTTTGGACTACCACCTCTGTAAAGCAATGCGATACAATTTTCATGACCGCATTTCATAAGTGGTTATAAAATTATATTCAATGTAAAAAATGATAATTATTTCACGATTAAAATTATTTAAATGACGGAATTATGACCCCTTTGTCATTTTCATCCTACTGATGTTGTTTTGATAGTATGAACTGAACATACTTAAAATGTCAATCATGAACATAATCGATTTAAAAATTATATAAGACATTGAATTAAATAAAAAAATATATTATTATATGGAAATAAACCTATAAAATTTTCTAATGCAATTAAATAATTATGATAAGTTTATAATTTAGTATTTAAATAATTTATTTGGATAGTTATAAGATGAAGTAATGGAATTCTCATCTCAATTTTTTCAATAATACTTCAGCCATTTTAACCACATATTTTATTTTTTGTGGTCTATGAAATAAATTTCGGATTAATTTTATCATTAATTTACTATAATTAATGTTTTTTATATATCTATTTCTTGTTTTCTACTTTATCATCCTTTTTTCAAATGTTACAAATGTTTTAATGGATTTTTATATAAAATTGTTTTTTAAAGTAGTGCTTCTGAATTGTTATCATTAATGTCCATATTATACAAAATAATACCATAGTGTTATTATTCATATTTAAAAGTTTATTTAAATTAATTTTAAACTAAATTTTAAATTCTTCAAAAAGGTTTAAAAATGAATATTTTTAATGTTATCCATATGGGTTACTTTAGAATTTTTTTTCTAAAGTATAAAAAGATTTTTTTTAATGTATATTGAATGAGAATAATTTCACACCCAAATTTAATTTACTCATAATAAATAATTCCATTAATTTATTATGGTTTCAAATATTATATTCAATTCCCATTATATTGGGGGGTGTTTCATTTTAATGAGTTTTGAAAATACGAGGTATATTTGTCTAAATTTTAATGTGAAAATGGAAAGTGCTTCAGCTTTGTGTTAAAATGAGTTTATAAAGGGTTTTATAATGAAGTAGTGTAACATTGATAGTTTTTTCTTCCTCATATTATACTTTATAATTCTAGATGTGACATGTGATCCGGATATAACTATCCAATGGAATAGATAATGATTAGTATTTAATGGAAATTAATGAGATAACTAGGTAGGTTACTCCTATATAATTAACAAGGAATTGGTTATTCCGAAACATGTTAAACAAAAGTGTAAAAGGGTGTTTTGATGGAGAAGATACAACCTGAAACCCCCATCGAGGTGGATTACATTCAGACCGATGGATGGTTATGAGGTGTTTAGTTCTCATTAAACTAATAACATTAGGTCACCATTATCGTTCTTATTGGAAACTCCAATAATTCTCTCATGAATAACTGGGTACATGTTTATTTTCCAAAGGTAGGTGATCAATTTGGGTTTTAAACCTAATGATTCTTGGGGACTCACATTCGTTGAGAGGATTGAAGTTCAGGCTCATCACGCCCTTTTGGGGGGATTGTTTCCTTGTTTGGGAATCTCTTATATATTGAATATATGTTAGATAATCACTTCATAATCCTTATATGGGACCTGTATCCCTAAAAAACATAAGAGATTAAGTCACATTTATGTATAAAATAATGTTTAATCTCTTTACTGAATCTGTCTTTATGTATCTGAGGTTCTTCGTCTATTTCCATAGTAATGGGTGGTTACTTATGTATTTTAGTGGTATGACCAAATACTATGGTATTTTCTACCACATAGGGAGGTGGTTAATATATCGAGGAGGGGCTAATCCATTATATGGTGTCCTGCATAACTTGGTTATCATGGGAATAAAAACCCATATAGTTCATTAAACTCTGGAAATTTAACATCATATGTAAAAGACATATATGTGGTCTCTAAGGAACTGGTTATTGAAGACTGAGTCTCTAGGGGACTTCTTAAGTATCTTGAATATGGAAAGAATCAGATTTTTCATCGTTCAATAATTCCATTGGGACTAGCCCCAAGCTTGATTCCCTAGTTTGAAAGATATTTTTATCATGCCACTCATATGGGTTTACATACTGAGATTTACCTATCTGTTTGAGATTTTTGATTCCAATGATGTGTTTATTTTGGCCCCCTAAGACAACATGAGCCATGCTTGGTGTGGGGAATAAGGGATAACAAGTGATCGGTGTCATTTAGTATGGATATAGAACTTATGTATTAGGATATACCTTGGTGTTTTTAATATATAACTCATTACTGAGATAGATTTCCAACATATCCTGGTTATTGTAGTATTTAGATTCATCATAGTTCATCTGATTTCTTAGACCACTAAAGGATGAGGTAGGGTGATCAACCCATGGAATGTTTTGTGTCCCGATGGTTGAAATTTCATAGAAAAGGAGAGTCACACCAAGGTGGATACCCATTTTATCTTGGGATTGGGCCTTAAGAAGGTTTCTTATGTGACATGGTTATGAAAGGAATCATATTTATTATTTCTCTGTTGATTTATAATTTCACCGAGGGATGAGGTAGAATGATCAACCCATGGGAATGATTGGTTCATAATGTTTGAAATGTTATATACATGGTAGGAATTACACTAACCTACATTCCCATTTGATTTTTGGGATCATGCCTTAGTTAGGTGTCCTAGGAATCATAATTATAGTAGGAATTATAGTCCTTAAAGTAAAATGTGTCAAGTCTTACACATTGACATTTCTATTTTATACAGTACATCTCATATTATGTTGTTTTCCAAGGCTTGCAGACTAACTTTTACCTTATATGTGGGAGATATCATATTATGTTTTTTCTCAGGGATTACACTCTAACATTTCATGTTCCTTTATGAGGTTTATGGTTCAAGTGATAAAACAATTTTATCTCAATAATCCAAAGAGATATATTCTTAGTGTGAGAAAAAAAGGATAGAAATTAATCATTCTCACTACTTATGGATGTGGGGACTATGTTTTGGGACATCCCATGGGATGTTAATATAGGGTTCGAGCCTTGAAGAGGCATCCTATATATCCTGGTTATGAAAGGAATCAGAGTGGTTGTAGTTATTTTTGGTGCAGCTTACACACTAACATTTCCCATATATGTATAGCATAAAAGGTCATGCTACTGGTCATTGATTACACACTAACGCTTCCCTTTGGTCAGTGTTTACACATTGAGGGTGGAAAAAGTCATTGAACCCTATGATTCCCTATTGACCTGGCCTACCTACCTTCCTAACATGCATTGATTGTCTATTCGATGTGCCCGTTATGCCCATAGATAATTTCATGGACTGTTGGACTTATCTAGAGGACTTCATGTAATCTTGATGGAATATCTAAAGGTTATTTCACGATCAAGGATTACATATCCAAAGGAAAAAATAATACATGGCTAGTTAATTATAGAATCAATTACATGATTTTGGATGGATTGTATAGAGGGTATCACATTATTCAGTTGACTTTCCTTGGTGCCATCGCAATAGATTTCTAACATGCACGAAGGGCATCAGAAGAGTCAATGTGAAATATCTTTAAGTGTGTTTAATGTCATGGATGACATGTATGGAGAGCATCGTGAGACCTATATAGAACACCTAGAGGGAATAGAGAGTGCCTATTGACATGCCAGAGTTCTATCTTGGGACTCATCTAACAAGAATTTGTACCTTCATATGAGTCGAGTGACCTATCTGAAGGACATCGCTTGTCTTTGATGGTAATACTGAAGGGTTTTGCGAAATATGTGTGGCATGCTAGAGAGGAACCCTTTGAATTACTTGTAAATGTTTGTAGTACTTTGTATGAAAGATATAATATATCAATAGAGCTTTAAAAGATCTGGGCGACATGTCATAGTGTTGTTACGTGTCTTGGGTGTCTCATGTGAATCTAGTGAGGATTTTTGTATATGTTCTTTTCTTATGTACTACATCCCTTATTCATTCTAATATTATTTATATTGTGAATGCCTTATATTTGTTAAATGTTATTGATTTTTAAATATTTCATTATTTATTTGGTGTGTGGGATGTTCTTCACTTGTCCTTCTAGAAGTCCTTCATGTGATATATCAATGATCATGAAATGTTATTTATGCATGCTACATGATCACATAACTTATTCCCTAGTATCTTACTTGATGGGAAACTTCTCAGTTCATAGATCATTAGCTCCAAGAAATATTATATGGTGTATTAGTGCACTGGCCCTTCTAGATGAAAAAAGGACAACCTTCATCTTGAGAGTCACCATGCATATTTCATGTTGGGATGTGGAATTTATGGCCCTCTCCACCTCATATTTTTTCCTTTTCATGTAGTGAATATCACCTGGATCCATGCTAGAATTGGAAGAGTGGCCTTATTACCATGTATCTTCATGATTCCCTATCATGGATCACCCTAGGAGTGCCTTCTGAAATTCAATTACTATAATCCCATCCCACCAACACCTTCTTTATTGGATTATTTCAAATTAATTGTGAACTATTGAATCTTGTGTACACTAAAAAGAAAATTCATATTTTCATATTGACATGTCCAAGGGCCTTCATTAAATATAGGTACTTGTCATCATAGGGACTTCACTTGACCTCAGGTGACATGTCTAGTCTTATAATATTGTGATACAAACAACCTTAGCGTGTCACAAGATTTTTATGTCCACAATTGGTTCTTTAATTTCCCCTCTTTATCTTATTTGTGTTATTTTATAATAGTATGTGATTTTGAAATGTCGTATGAGTATTATTGACTATAATTACTCTACCTCTTAGTGATGTGTCATGCGGCCAACAAATGTCCTATCAAGATGCGCATGCACTTCATGGTAAATTCCATATATTTATTCATTAGCATACAAAGGGGGATTCAATGGTCCCCAAGAAATAACTATGGCTCTTCACATGATGAGGATGACATGCCAGTGGGATTTTATGATATGAGGAAGTCACATTTCAGGGGATTATAGTGTCCTGTGGACCATTAAGGACGGGTCGCATGATGTTTATGACCACAATAGGCTCCTTCATCCTCAACTTTTATATTTCATTTGTTTATTTCGAAAAGAATTGGAATCTTGTTAGTTTGGTTGAAGGTAGTCAAGGATAATCATTCTCCTCATCAATTATGTATTAAATTGGTTTTATGACTAAAAGTTGATTTCTCATATTTCATATGTTTCCACCTATTTTATAAGGAATTTGGATTGGTTGTTAGGCCTCTACAATTTAAAAAACCACATGACCTCGGGGAGCTCATCTAGATTCTTCCACTTGATTTATGATTTTCCTATGTTCCTTCATAGAATTAGAAGGAATTTTTGAAGTGATATCATAGAACCTTTTGATGGCTATGAAATTCAGGTCAACATCTTCATGACCTCTTGTTGGTCACAAGCTCACTTGTCTATTAGAGGCTTACACGATCTAAAATTCTTTTCCCACTTTCTTTTTCCTTTTCTTTGTGGGAAAAATAATTATCATATTCAAGTATTTCTTCTTTTATGTATTTTATGATACTAATTTGGTAGGAATCAACACCCCCCCCCCTCTAAATAGTGATTTCTATGGGGAAATGGAATCAGTTTTGAGGAAAGAAAATTCCTACCTGGGTATTGGTAAATATTATAAATCGGAATCTTGGATGATGTTTCATCTCCCAGGAAACATTTATTATATAATGTGATATCCTATAAATAGGTTATGGGAGGGTGATTTTATCATAGGCTACTCATTCCTATAGATGTCTTTCCCTACATCAATCATGTGCCCTAATCTCCATAACATTCTGCAAGACCTGATCATGTTACTTTGTTGTGGGCTCATTTCACAAGAACTATTCCTAAAAACTTCTTATTTGTTGGAACCCACTAAAAATGAACTATAATCTACACTTTGGTAATTGTTTTATCTTAAATTGTTAGGATTTTATGTTATTTGGATGGTTTCAAGGGATCTATAGTCTCAATTTCATAATCTTTTAGCTATCATGCAGCTCTCTTGACAATATCATTGTCTTAGGATTGTGACTCTTCTGAGGGTTCTTTTGATTTCATGATACGCTATGGTTTTATGCAACATTAATGAAACTATCCTAATTTTATGTATTTCCTTTAAAAATATTTAATTTTATCTTCCTAACAAAATCCACTTACCATTTTTCAGATGGCTTCTAGATCTCATTGATATCTTTCTATTTCCAATCAAAAGGATATTATTTCTAGAAAGCATAATGTTGGCCCCCAATATCTTAGGTATTCTGATAATGATGTTTTTAAGAGTCTCCTCTCTTCTGAGTTATAGTATTTTACTATGTCACGTCAGCTTCCTCTATATGGGTTCATCTTGTTGGATGATGTTTTCATTCCTCCTTTAAGATTCCATTATCCATCCTTCTTGAGGTCAATTAATCCAAACTGTATCCAAATGAAAATTTCCAAGGATTTCTATCTTATCATATTAAAACATATTGTAATTTGATCTACTCTAATTTTGATGAGATTCTTGGAGATACTCTAAAATGTGGATATTTATCGCTTTTTCACATTATCAATGAATAAATTTTCCTAAACCTTATACGTTATTTTCTAGTTATTTGTATTCATGATATGTATGGAATTTCATGGCTCCAATAATATGTGAATCATCAAAAATACTCATCCCATTCAAAATATTTAGTGAACACAAATTCTTGGAATTGAATGTTGGAATCCTAATATATTATTCTTGAGAAATTATCATGAATTCCCACCAACATGAGATTCTTATTTGATATATCTACTCAATTTATCTTGAGATCAATTGACTTGTATAAGGAAAATTGGGTAGAATATATTTCTTGGAGGGAGATTAATGTATCTTTTACTGAAGTTGATAGGCTTGGTGGGAGGATCTTGAGGTTTTCTAAGAACATATGGTGGGCCTTACATGCTCTTGTAGGCTAAATAACTATTATTATGTTGTTTAAGTTGTTATATATATGACCTATATCACTTTATATTGGGTTATTTGAACTCTTCCCTTCTTTCTCTTTGGTTTAGGTTCTTTTAGCTCGTACCTTCTATCTACTTAGTTCAAGGCCTTTTTTCTTAAACAATCTATTTCTTTAGTGTATGAAATTTTATATCAGACCATATATTACATTTGTTTAAGGTATTTTAGCTCGGAAAAACGATTTCATTAGTTTATTGTATTTTAGCTTGGACATAATATTTTTATATTTTATGGTATTTTAGCTCAGACTTTCTCTCACAGTAGTTCAGGGTCTTTTAGCGTGGATCTGATTGTAGATCAATGGATATGGTGAATACATTCTAGGAATGAACCAAGACATATTGAGATGTTTGGTTCTACCATAATTTTTCTAAGGATCATACGGATTAGATATCTATTCTTGTAAAGATTAGATGACTCTAGATGGTATCTTAAGGGCATTATTTAGTGATAACACTTCCAAACAAAGGTGTATCTACTATTTTCCAATGTTCATGGAATGTTTATGAGGGTAACATTGGTTGATGGTGAAATAATAGTGATGTTTTGTCCTTCTATATAATTGTAATCTGGGTGATGTACATCATAACACAATATTTTGAGGATATGAATATGATGTTTGGTAGACATGTTGGGGATGACTCATAACACTCTAAGGTGTTAGTTTCCTCCAAGGTGTTTTGATGGATCTCAAGGATTGAAACTCCAATATGTCATGGAGAAGATACCTTTAGCTAGTTGTTCAAAGATATTCTATGTTGATGGAATTGCCAATAAAAGATTATATGGACTCCATTCTGTGGGCCTTGATAGATTTTTGAAGACACAAAAATCTAGATAATTCGGTTGGGTATGTGAGTAAATCTATTTAGTAAGGGTTTTGGCACCCTTGGAGAGTAAAACATCGGATTGTGAAGAATGATCCTTATGTCCTATGGTTTCAAATCATGATGTATATAGAGAACCCAAACATTACGTACATTGGCATTACATTACTTTTGCAGAATACTTAATACATAATAAAAACAGACACACATGGACTGTAATAGTTTAGTGTCTTTGTAAACTTGGAATATAATCATCTAATCATGGTGAAATTCCTTCAACATCTCCCATAAAGATCTTCCCCTTTTGTTTTCTTACCTAAAACCTTTCTTTATATACTGCGCAAATGAAAACAATAAAAAGGTTGAGCTCAAATGCTCATTAAGGGTAAACATAGGTAACATAAAACAATCCATAAACATTTGAATGTAAAAACATGAGTATAAAATCTAAACATCAAAATCTTGAGAAATTACATAAAACATTGTTGTACATAAGGCATAGATCATAAAGGAACATTAATAATGATAAACTATCATGGGAATAAAACATGTAATTGTGGAATCCATTAAGCACTTAATATTATTTCTATTGTATCCAAGGAATTGCTTCCAAGACCATCATAGTGGACAAAGCCCCTTACTGAATCGAGTTCACTCCTCATTCGAGTCATGTATCACTGAACAAGATTAACTTGTCATTACAGTCATGTCTATCTCATGAGATATAAATATTTACCCAATGCATTGGAGGGAGATATATGTCTCGCCCATCTCAAAATGAAATCATTCTTACTTGTGCTACTAAATATACATAAATCATTCATCATAACCCAAAGAATAAAATGGGTTTCATAAACATTATCACATCATAACGTAAGTCATATAAAACAAATGGATAACATTTCATCATAAAATGAAAATTAAAACCGTGTATATCATAGAGACATTATACTTGAAACATAAACATATGATGTAATGTCATCTTAGATAGAAAATGGTTTTGATAAAACACTTGAAATGAATTCTTGAGGAAAATATCCTTTCTTCTTCAAAATCATTTTCTTTTCACAAAATGCCATTAAATTTTAAAATAAAATAATTTTGTTGAAAATAATCATGAAATATTGTAGAATAAGCATCATGAAAATTAGGTGTTATGAAACCATAAAAATCTGTTCATGCCGTATAAAAAAATATTCTACTCGTACTTTTGCCGGAAAAGTCAAAAAGTTACTCATATGGTAAAAAAAGAAAGATTCATTCCATAACACAATGTAAAAGTAAAAGAGGAGTAAACATGACTTTTAACATATATGAAAGAATATTAATCATTTTTTGAAAACATTTTTAGAAAACATGGACATGGATGATAAACATAACCCCAGTAAATACATACATATAAGCAATCTCAGATAAAAATGAGATTTGAAAAATCATATCTTACCTTATATATGATATGCTTCGTATGTATCCAAACCTACTATATAATGATTTAAATAATGTCATTTACTTTTTACAGAATCATATTCATTGTTATGATATTATATATGGTTCACTTATGACTTTATATTACCCATTCTTTTGTAACTTCCATGTTAAAGCATCGTTTTGGGTAAAATCGTTTCATTTATCGTATGTGTTTCGACTTTTTGTTCTTGATATTATTACTTATATACTGATTTACTTAATTCAATAATTTAAAACATGTTTTATATATAATATATATTCATCATATAAATATATATGATAGATCGCTAAATAGAAGGAAATACACTGTTCATGGAGATGTAGGTCGTACGTACGCATGAACGCTGTTTTCGTTTCCTTATTGAATTGAATGGAAAAATATATGTACATAAATCAAGTATCATTATTATGTAATATATTTCATGATTATTTATTATATATACTATATAATCATACTTTAATGGTTAATCATGTAAAATGAATCTCATCGCGTTCGTGGAGACGGTAGTCCATACGTACGCACGAGCGATGATATCACTCCCATAATTATTGAATAGAATTATAGTGGATGATATAATATCTAAAAATTAGTATGATGTTATAATAACCATATATAGTTATTATTTACACCATTATACCCATCCAAGTAAGGTGGTGGTGGAAAAACAGATTACACCACGGTGTGGAGACGGTATTCCGTACGTATGCACGCATAGTGATTTTGTTTTTCGTAGGATGGATAGATGGTGAAATGGGGTTGTTTCATATTTATAATAACATATCATTATATTATTGATAATTATTTTATTAATTAATAATGAAAAATCTAAAGAAGATTAATTTGAAGAAGAAAGAATCCCAAAAGAATCGGTAGAAGAGATTACCTCTTCTTCGACGCACCTCTTATAAGATTTCTCTTAAGGCACTAGAGTTGGTATTTTAATAATACAAGAACCTCTATAATATAAATAGAGAGGTTTATAAGATAAATTTTAAGGGTTTGGTTGATCTTCAATTCTCAAAATTGATTGAAGAGGATAGGGAAGGAGGTGCCCTTATATAGGAGAGGATTGGGGCACTTTTGGAAACCATAAAAATATTAATTAATAATAAAATGAAACTCCACATAAAACCACCAAAAATGCCTCAATTCGAATATGAGATGATATAGGGTTGTAATCTCATAAACCACTAAAATTTAGACATGTTTTATGTTTATTTTAAACCTTATCAACTTGATTTATCATTATTTAATCTATTTAGCTTTATTTTTGGTAATAAAATTCTAAATTCTAAATTGTTATAAATACATATTTAAATTTTATCAATTTCCCATAATTGGATACTATATTAACTTTTAGACTATATAATTTTAAATTTTTTATGTTTAAATATTTTGGAGATTTTTAAATAATTTAATAATATATTATTTTTATAAAATTTCAATATTGTCAATTTTGACACTATTCATTATTTGAATTCAAATGAAAACCACAGAGAAGTTATGTTCGAACAAAAATATTTAATAGTTTTATAACATGTCATATGAATCAAAAAAAATCATGGGGAACATTGATTTGTTCATATATTAGTTATTTTAATATTTGTAAAACCATTTATTTGGTATATCTCTTAATAAAATAATTACTAAATTTTTTTTATAATTATTTAATATACTTATTTGTTGCATAAAAATTTAAAATAAAATCCTATGATGAAGATAAATATTATAAATTTAATAATAATATTTTTACTCAAATTTAACAACTTAAAATCACAATATTTAAATTTTTATATTTATTAAATTATGAAGGTGACATATTTGACATCATTTAAAATTAAATAATATAAATGCCCTAATAGGTTTTATCAGGCTCCAAATGGTCCACCAATCGGCCCTTGGACTATTAGGGTATCTATATACTCTACCAATAATTTTTGGTCAAGTTTATTGTATTTTTAATAGGTATTATTATTTTAATAAAAACTATATTATTGATGATTCACTAAATAAATAATTTATACATCATTAATGTATAAGCTATTAAGGTAATTAAATATTTCATAAAAATTACAAATAAATTACCATGATAAAAAAACATTTTATCTTTCAAATGAGTATTTATAATAGAATTTATATTTTTTATAACCATATATTAAAAATAATCTATTTATTAATATATGAGTGAGACATATTTCACTTTCCTTTAAATAAAATAAATAAAAGGTCTTAATCAAATAAAAGTGGGTTTTATTAGATTTAATTTCGACCCAAGTATGATTTAGGTCAAAATAAAATCATCCAATTGTAGTAATACAAGTGTTAGGTTAATTTTATATTATTATATTTACCCTTAATTACCCGATTTACCTTTAACTATGGTAAATAAAATTTACTGTAGTTACTATTCATAATGCCTAAAAATAAAAATTATCTTATTAACATAATTTGTACCTAATCATTGAAAATATGGAATCCATTTTTCCAAATTCAAAACACAGAAGTTGCAGTATTTAATTTAAAACTAATCTCGTTGTTGAGAAAACGGGTTTTAAAAGTTAAAACATTGCAAAAGATTGAATTGATTTAACCTATGAATTCAATGTAAAATAAATGATAATGGAATAAATTATATTAAATGTTAAAAATATATTCTACTTATACTTTAAAACAATTTACTATTATAACTTGTCCATATAAATTATCTCGATGAAAAAAGTTGTTTTTAAGTAAAATTTAGCGTGTTTTTAATATTCATCAAAATAAGAACATTGTTAGAAAAATATCAAAACATTATACAATGTAAATTTGTATATCCTGATTCCAAAAAATAAATTTATTTTTTAAAATTGAACTTATAAACCTGTCAAAAATTATACTTAAAATGGGTACGCCATCAAAATATGGCACAACTTCATTTTTAGAAAAATACTTATTTTACCCGAAAAAAATTTATTTTGTTCTCATACCATGTTCTATAAAATGTGTAAGATGAATAATAATGTTATAAAATTAAAAATTTAGTTAATAATATTCATAACGATTGGTTTATAATAATATTATAACCATATATTGTTGTCTAGTGAAACTCGGTATTGCGTACTACACACGCTATCGAGGATGGTCATGATTGCGTGTTTTGCAAGCCAATTCAGTGTTGGGTGTAGTGAAAGACTCCTTTTTTGTTTTGTATAACAAAATCCAACTGTATTTCATTTATACATTGAATATATATATATATACAATCAGTGTTGCGTAGAATAACTACTATCAAACAAACATGAAATTGTGTGTAACACGATCCAAGAATAGTTTTGTGTGTTCTGCAAGCTAATACAGAGTTGCATATAGCGCAAGATAATCTTGGTGTAGCGTACAACATAAGATATGATAAAAAATTAAAAATAATATATCTTATAAAATCTCAGGGTGTTACATTCTACCGCATTTAAAATTAATTTCTCCCTCTAAATTCGTCGAGGTTATAAATGGTTATTAATTGACAGTTTATTTCATATAATCCCACATAATAAAAAAGAATAACAAAAATTATCATTAAAAACTAAAGTCTGAAACATAACGGTTACCCAAATTAACTAATCAGTGGTTTTCCACAGAGGAGAACATAGGTGAAAACATGGATATGAAAGAGAAATCTAACCATCATGTTCTGATGGAGAGTGGTAGAGAACATGGCTATGAAAAATCTAACAATCACAAATCCATAAATTTGTGATGATCTAAGGTACCATCTGATTCATCGGATATGAGGTCAATAGGACAACATTTTTGGTTTTCAAGATTATTCCCCTATAGTTGAAAAAATTTTAATAAGGATAAATACTTTCTTGATTTTGGTACAATCTCACTGTTGGTCGTTCCTTGAATAGTTTCCACTTCATCTCTTAAAGAAATGAAATTGAATTGTTCATTAGTGAAGTGTTAGCAGATCATGCAATAGAATGATAGTTCATTCCATCTGTCTCAAACAAAAAGTTATCAAATGTTATTAAATATACATAAGTCCATATATAGTGAAATTAATCATATATAGTTCCTAAAATGGACTTATACTTCATATATCATGCCACTTTATAAATTAAAAGTAATTTATACTAACAAGTGACTTCCTATAGGATAGTGGTATGCAATAAAGGCCTTTCGCACTTCAGTTGTGGTTTCGATTCCCACAGACTTGTCCGACGTGACGGGTTGTCGCTCGTCCTATGGGTTTTACTTTTGCTAAAACTATACTATTATAACATTACCGAAATAATATCGAAAAGCATGTTTTATTGTTAAATAATACTATCTGATGTCCAACATAATCCATTCCAATCTTTAGGCTTATCCAAAATACATATGTCCATTATCAAAGTATAAAGAAAATGATTACTTGAATGGTCACATAACAAGCACGTGAATACCATCATTTATCCCCCATATATCATAAGATATATCTTATTGATTGCATTTCAAACATGTGAATACCTTAATATTGTATTCACTTGAAACATGTATAACCATATAATCTTTGTGAAAACATGAAATATCCCAAAATTTATATATACTCAAACCATGATATCACATTGTCCTTATATCAGTCATGAGCTCATTAATATTATCAAACATTTCATCATCTCCCTATCTCTTCATTATGCGCATATCATCTCCATTCCAAAAATATTTGAATAACCTTTCATGGTTACCAGTACCATTCAACATATATTTTCAAATAACATAAGTAAAAACAATAGTGTAGAAATCCGTAGATATTTCATTATTCCAGAGTACCGTGAAATTACTTATACAACATTACTCTTGATAAACATGCAATCATTCCACTACTATCTTAAACCATTGACCGAGCTTCATCATTGTATTCCTAAACACTTCTTTCATCTCATATACCATTTATAGTCTCTTCATCATCATCAACATAAATACTACTCATACGACCATGTTGATTCTCTTCATGATATTTTCCCTTATGGAATTGGTTTGCATAATGCCCATAAGTTCAACATTTAAAACATTTAACTATTGTTGATGACTTAGAAATACCATTCTCCTTGTCTGTGGTGTTAACGGAATGTTTTCCATTACAATTACTACCTATGTTTCCTAATTTTCCACACCCAAAGCATCTTCTAGTTCCTTTCATACATTATCCCTCATACCTCTTCCCATGTGATTTACAAGAGGTAAATTGAACTTTCATTTCTCTATGATCATCATGAAATTCCATCTTTCTCTTAATAGCTGAGTCGGGGAACTTAGAAAATTTAAGATTACTGATCATATTATGAGATTTTTGATTAGGCATAATAATGATATGTAGACTTCCAGATCAAATTTCATTTGGTTTCTCATGAAGAATATCATTCCATTGTCTATCATATCCTCCATTATAATGAATCTTCCTATTTCCAGCCATTTTCTAAAACCCAAAAAGAATAGTGTGAGTGGAAAAAATCATAATCAAGGGGGAGTACCATCAATATCTAACATCTTAGGTTAAATTATAATATCATTAGAGTAATTATATGACTATAACCTATACTTATACGTAACCTTAGGTACATCCCTACACATACCTTAGAAATATCTTCTAGGGATCTCACTAATGTTTTTTCATTCTAGTTTCCAAAGGTTAACTAAAACATCCCTCTGATACCAACTATAGAGACTACAAACTTTACGTACATGTAAATTACTTTACATTTGCGGAATACTTAATACATAACAAAAAAAAGACACATAAGGAACATAATAGTTTAGTGTCTTTGGAAACTCGGAATATAATCTTCTAATCAGGGTGAAAGATCTTCAACATCTCTCATAAAGATCTTCCCCTTATGTTTTCTTACCTAAAACCTTTAATTATATCCTAGGGAAAGGAAAACATAAAAAGGGTGAGCTCAAAAGATCATTATGTGTAAACATAGAGAACATAATACAATCCATAAACATTTGAACGTAAAAACATGAGCATTAAAATCTAAATATCAAAATCTTGAGAAATGACATAAAACATTACAGTTCATAAGGCATAGATCTTAAGGAACATTAATCATGATAAACTATAATAGTAATAAAACAGGTAATTGTTGCATCCCTTAAGAAATTGATATGATTTTTATAGTTTCCAAGGAATTTCTTTCAAGACCATCATAGTGGAAAAAGTCCCTTACTGAATCGAGGTCACTCCTCGTTCCAGTCATGTATCACTAAACTAGATTAACTTTCCATTCTAACCATGTCTATATAATGAGATATCAATCTTTACCGAATGAATAGGTGGGATATATAGGTCCCAACCATCTCATAATGAAATCATTCATACTTGTTCCACAAACTAAACATAAATCATTCATCATAACCAAAATAATAAAATGGGTTTCATAAACATCATCCCATCATAACGTAATCCATATAAAACAAATCGATATCATTTCATCATAAAAAGAAAATTGAAACCTTGTAAATCATAGATACATTATACTTGAAACATACACATATGAAATAATGTCATCTTAGATTGAAAATGGTTTTTATAAAACACTTGAAATGAATTCTTGAGGAAAATGTCCTTTCTTCTTAAAAATAATCTTCTTTTCACAAAAAGAAATTCAATTTTAAAAGAAAATTATTTTGATGGAAATAATCATGAAATCTTTTAGAGAAAGATTCATGAAAATTAGGCATTATGAAACCATAAAAATCCATTAATTCCATATAAAATAACATTCTCCTCGTACTTTTTCCAGAGAAGTCAAACAGTTCCTCATATGGTAAACAAAAGAAAGATTCCTTCCATAACACAATGTAAAAGTAAAAGAGGGGTAAACATGACTTTTAACATACATGGAATAATATTAAAAAATTTATGAAAATATTTTTAGAAAACATGGATATGGATGGAAAACATAACCCCATTAAATACTTACGTATAAGCAATCTTGGATAAAAATGAGATTTGCAAAATTATCCCTTACCCTATGTCTGATATGCTTCGTATGTATCTAAACCTCCTGTATAATTTTTTAAATAATGTCATTGACTTATTAAATAATCATATTTATTGTTATGATATCATATATGGTTCACTTATGACTTTATATTACCCGTTCTTTTGTAAATTCCATGTTAAAGCAGCGTTTTGGGTCAAATTGTTTCATTTATCGTAAGTGTTTAAAATTTTTGTTCATGATATTTTTACTTAAATCCTGATTTACTTAATTCAATAATGTAAAACATGATTTATATATAATATATATTCATCATATAAATATATATGATTGATCGATAAATGGAATGAAATACACCGTTCATGGAGACATTGGTCGAACCTACGCATGAACGCTGTTTTAGTTTCCTTATTGAATTGAATGAAAATATATATGTACATAAATTCAGTATCATTATTATTTAATATCTTTCATGATTATTTATTATATATTCTTTATAATCATACATGAATGGTTAATCATTGAAGATGAATCTCATCGCGTTCGTGGAGACGGTAGTCCGTACGTACGCACAAGAGATGATATCATTCCCATAATTATGGAATATAATTGGAGTAGATGATATAATATCTCAGAATCAGTATTATGTTATAATAACCATATATAGTTATTATTTACACCATTATACCCATCCAAGTAAGGTGGTGGTGGAAAAATAGATTACACCACGTCGTGGAGATGGTATTCTGTACGTAAGCACATGTGGTGATTTCATTTTTCGTAGGATGGATAGAAGATGAAATGGGGTTGTTTCATATTTATAATAACATATTAGTATATTATTGATAATTATTCTATTACTTTATAATTAAACAAATAAAGAATAAGAAGTAGAAGAAGACAGAAACTTCAAAGAATCAGTAGAAGAGATTACCTCTTCTTCGACGCACCTCTTTTAAGCTTCCTCTTAAGGCACAAGAGTTTCCCTTTTGAGAAGACCAGAACCTCTATATTATAAATAGAGAGTTTGAGAAGAGAAATCAGCAGGTTTTTTCTGAGCATGAAGGGTCAATATTGAGTGAAGATGAGAGGGAAGGAGGATCCCTTATATAGGAGAGGAGAGGGGCACTTTTGGAAACCTCAAAAATATTAATTAATAATAAAATGATACCCCACATAAAAACCCCAAAAAATGACTCAATTATAATATGAGATGATATAGGTTTTTAAAATCATAAACCAAGAAAATTTAGACATTTTTTAGTTTTATTTTAATCCTTATCACTTTGATTTATCATTACTTAATCTATTTCATTTTATTTTTGGTGATAAAATTATAAATTATAAATTGTTATAAATAAATAATTAAATGTTGTAAATTTCCCATTAATAAATATATTATAACCTCTTAGGCCATATAATTTTCAATTTGTAGTTCTTAAATATTTTTGTGATTTTTAAATAATTTAATAATATGTTATTTTTTAAAATATCAATCGTGTTAATTTTGACTCTATTCATTATCTGAATTTAAATAAGAACCACACAGAAGATATGTTAGAAACAATATATATAATAGATATATAACATATCATATTCATCATAAAAAATAATGGGGCACATTAATTTGTTCATATAGTATTTATTTATATATTTTTAAAACCATTTATGTGGTATATCTCTTAATAATCAAATTACTACAAAATTGTTGAATAAGTATTTAATATACATATTTGTTGAATAAAAATTTAAAATAAAATCCTATGATGATGATACATATAATACCATTAATAATAATATATTTATTATAATGTATCATCTTAAAATCACAACATTTTAATTGTTATATTTATTAAATTATGAAAGTCACATCTTTGACATCATTTAAAATAAAATAATATAAATGTCCTAATCGGTTTTATAATTCTCCAAATGGTCCAAAAATAGGCCCTTGGATTCTTAGCGTATATATATACTAGACCAAAAATGTTTGGTAATGTTTCTGGTCTTTTTGATAGGTATTGGAATTTTAATAATAACTATATTATTGATTTTTCACTAAATAAATAATTTCTACATCATTAATGTATAAGCTATTAATGTAATTAAATATTTCTTAAAAATTTCAAATATATTACCATGATAAAGAAAACAAATTTTTCTTTCAAATGAGTATTTATAATCAAATTTATATTTTGTATAACTTTATATTAAAAATAATCAAATTATTAAAGTTTGAGTGAGACATATTTCACTTTCCTTTAAATAAAATAAATTAAAGGTATTAATAAAATAAAAGTGGGTTCCATTAGATTCTATTTGGACCCAGGCATGATTTATGGAAAAATATAATAATACAATTATATTAAGACAAGTGTTAGGGTAGTTTTATAATATTATATTTACCTTTAATTACCCGATTTACCTTTAACTTTTGTAAATAAAATTTTCCGTAGTTACTATTCATAATGCCCAAAAATAAAAAATATATTATTAACATAATTTTTACCTACTGATTCAAAATATGGAATCCATTTTTCCAAATTCAAAACACAAAAATTTCAGAATTTAATTTAAAATTAATCTCATTGTTGAGATAATGGGTTTTAAAAGTTAAAACGTTGCAAAAGATTGAATTGATTTAACCTACGAATTCAATGTAAAATTAATGATAATGGCATAAATTATATTAAATATTAAAAATATATTCTATTTATACTTTAAAACAATTTACTATTATAATTTAACCATATAAATTATCTCGATGAAAAAAGCTGTTTTTAAGTAAAATTTAGCATGGGTTACTATTCATCAAAATAAGAACGTTGTCAGAAAAATATCAAAACTTAATCCAATGTAAATTTTTATATACTGATTCCAAAGAATAAATTTATTTCTTAAAATTGAACATATAAACTTATCAAAAATTATATTTAAAATGGGTTCGCCATCAAAATGTGGCAAAAGTCCATTTTTTGAAAAATACATGTTTTACCCGAAAGATTTATTTTGTTCTCATACCATGTTCTAGAAAATGTGTTAGATGAATAATAATGTTATAAAATTAAAAATTTATTTATTACTATTCATAATGACAAGTTTATAATAATATTATAACCATATATCGTTGTTTAGTGAAACTCGGTATTACGTACAACACACACTCTCGAGGAAGGTTGTGATTGCATGTATTGCAACACAAGTCAGGGGTGCGTGTAGTGTAAGACTCCTTTATTGTTGCGTATAAAAAAATGCAACCATATATCATATATAAATTGAATATATATACATATATACACACTCAATGTTCCGTAGAATAACTACTATAAAAAACATGAAATTGTGTGTAACACGATCCAAGAATAGTGTTGCGTATACTGCAAGCTAATACGGTGTTGCATATAGCGCAAGATAATCTTGGTGTAGCATAAAACATTTGATATGAAATAAATTAAAAATAATATTTATAATATAATCTCGAGATGTTACAATGTGTGTTCCATAAAAGGTTTAGGAATGATGTGTCATATTCCAGCCATAAGAAAGGGGACAAAACACGGTGACATGACATGGAGGATGTTATGTCAGCTTGAATACATTGGTATGAAATTTGTAAAGCCTAATTCAAAGTGATCAGGTTAGGAGGATGATATGGGAAAATCATACTAGGAATGAATAAAAACATAATGAGGTGATGTGTTCTGGTATAGTGATTTCAGGGCTAACAATGATCAGAAAACCCTTTTGGCATAGTGACTCATTTGGTGAAGACTATAAGAGCATATGAAAGATCCATATGATTATATAGTAGTTAAAAAATGGTTCCTTGAATATAGGTATCCTTTCCATGGACTTTGAAAGATTCTTGTGATATGAGGAACCCAAATTATGAAGTAGTATTTGTGGAAGGTGTAATATCCAAGAAGGGTATTGAGAAAACTGAAAGCTATGCCACTACCTAGAGAACATATTCTCATAGAGAAGATATATGACCATCATTAGTCTATATTTCTTTGAAATCAAGGGATTCAAAGATCCTACCATATATTTTATTAGAGATACAAAGTAGACCATAAGAGATTTATTCATTATTAATTTTCACCCATATTTTTTCCCTAATCTCTGGAGATGAAGAGTTTAATGGAAAAATACATGACAATTTCCCAAGACCCCCTTTGCGATTTTTCTACCTGACAAGTTTTTTGTCTCTTTCATTTGTTGTTTAAGGTATTGTAATTGGGACCATTATTGGTAATATTTTAAGGTTATCCATATTTTACAAGTGTATAGGCATTGTTATTTCGTGACTTACATGGACATAATATGGGGGATGATACACAAGATCCCAATTAGGATATCCAATATCAAGAGTACCCCAACCCCTTTCTGAGTGAGGGATGTAAATGTTGTATATCATGGAATGAAGTTCTCAAGTCATGATTAATGATATTGGATAATCATACTGAGATTACTTCAGATCACACTAAGGTGTTGAGTGATTCCATAGTGATTTCTGGGCTCACATGGGTTAGAAATGCCTTTTCGTAGAGTGGCTCATTTTATTTATAACCATATGTTCATTTACAGGATCCATATGCCTTCATACATATTTATGAAAATGATCCTGGGAAGGCATGTATCTTTTACAAGGTCTAGGGACGGATTTGGCCACCTGAGGCTCTCAATACATGGAGTATGATTTATGGATAGATGTGCATTAAAGGATAGTGGAAGCACCCCAAACTCTGGTGGACCAAGGTAAAGACCCTGTGGTCCTATGATTGGTGATGAAAAATGGGTGATGGCATGCACAATTTATTATCATTTAGTGGGGTTGTCTTCTGTGTATTTTAATGGAAATATGTAATAATGCTTGAAATTCATTTTATTACCATGTAATAAGGAGGTTATTATTGTTCAGTTTTAAGGTCATTCTACCAGGACATTTTACTTAATGTTTAACATCATGTAGTTGGGTCATGGGAACTGATGTTAAAAATTTTGGGAACAACACATTGTAAAAACAAGAAATCAATAGGTATAATTGGATCATTCATAGGGAAAATAATATTTTTTTTATTCATCCCCTAAGAATTTGGGATGCATTTTTTATTGTTTTTTGTAGCTGGGCTTGAGATTAGAGATGCATGTGTCACTATGTATCTTGTTATTATAGGAATCAAGTCACACATAGTTTTTGAATGAGAAATTGTCTATATAGTTCTAACCAATATGAAGAGGGGGACATTGTAGCCATTGATTATAGAAACCAGAGCCTTTTACATATAACATTTCATGATTTTAAACATAATTCATCATCAGAGTACAAGGCAAGGATCGTTATGTCTAGTGTCTTGGAAGACTAGGTACATATAACACAAAACATGGGGAAAAACACTTCTTTATATTAATCTCCATAATGAGATCATAACTTCCTTTGAGCCCTTACACCTGCATAGGGGACCCTGGGGAACACATGAACAAAGGGATGAGCTAAAAATCCCAGTAAGGGAAAGAATAAGGATACATCTCAAGAATATGAGTTAGGAGGCATGACATAATGATATCCAAAGAATTAAACTTATAAAATCATTTGATATAATTATTGGATCATATAAACATGGAATCATATAAATGTGGTAGAATCATAAATCATTTCTTTAGTATGGGTTAAGTCTAACCGCCAATCCCGTTTCCCATTTCCGTAGGGGTCAAAGCAAACTTCCAATCCCGTTTCACATCGCATCTCATGAGACTTAACCTTACCCAATGCATTGGAGCGCTATCTGGGTGCAACCATCTTAACATATTCATGAATATTCTTTCCACATAAATATTCTTACCACATACATAATCATACATATTCAACCATACACAAACATAAGGTTACTCATGAATAGAATTGGGTACCACAATCATGACATCAATCATAACCAATGGGCATATCATGAATGTGTCCATATAATTAAAGAATTAAAAAAACATGGACGTTCAAAGGGTAAAATAGGCATATAACATGATAAGTGGGGTCAATCCTATGTGACAACATTTGAAAAATGTATTTTACAAATATTAGCATTAAAACATTTTTTTTGTGGTTTTAAGGAAAATACTATAGATATATTTAAAATAGTAGGGAATAAATTCATTTATATAAAATAATAATTTAAACTAGAAGGTTTTCATAATAAAAATGCAAAATTTACAAAGATAATGGTGTCTTGAAAATAAGATAGACTGCACTTGAAATTGAGTAAAAGTTTGGGAAGTTCCTTTAAAACAAGTGTGATTATTGCAAAGTATCGAAGAGAGATTCACTTATAAGAATGTATAACCATGAAAGAGAGTGATAGGTGGATCTTGGAACATAATTATTATGTTCTTCATAAAAGAAAATATGACAACAAAAGAAAGATAGAGAAACTCGAAGGAATAATGGATGTTCAGGTTGAATCCATCATGGTTTATTGGTGTGGCATCGTGAAAAATTAAGAGGGCTTGATGAGAGAGAAAAGGGGTTTCTCATCACTTATAAAACATTAGAAAGGTATTGTGAAGGTGTATAAATGTACCCCATTACTTGGTATTACACAAAAAGGCATTGCATTGAGAACAATCTTGATTAAGACTAAAAAGGGGAGGATCCCTTACCTTAAGTATGTTGGTGTTCTCCAATTGATATTAATGACCTGAATAGTAAAATTAGGATTATTAATAAATAGGTATAGAACCATATATACATGTAAAAAATTTATTATAACCTTTTTATGTTCATTTATAACCATTTTGATTGATTATAAGGTTCAATTTCAGGGTTTGGATCGGTTTGTTTCCATGGTTTTAATGATCAGGTCACTTCTATTTAGGTTCGGATAAAATGTAAGATGAAAGTGGTCAACCAGAATTGATGTTATATAGCACTAGATAATATACATAAGGTTACAAAATTATTTTGGTTAATTGGATTGAAAGAGAACCATGACATAATACATTAATGATAAACGCTTGAATTAATGTTAGCGATTTTACCCATAATTAACTTGTTTTGTATTAATATTTGATATCATGAGTGTATAAGGATTCCAGAACCATAAATGGAATATATAAAATTTAAAATATTCTGGTTCAACCATAACATAAATGGTTTCATGACCATAAATAAAGATGATAAAAGAAGTTAAAACACATTATCTGTGATGTCGATAATTCGAAACTTTATAGACAATGTTTTAATTTTATAACGCGGGGGGGAGGAGAAGAAGAATGATGCTTGAATTTTTTCCATAAACATGATTAAAATCCAGAATATATGATATTATAGATCTTTAATTCCTTTTGTATAAGGGAATGGGAAGAGGGTAAAAGAAAACAAGGAAATTGAAAACAAAACACTTGGAAATGAAAGGGGATCCTTACCCTTTGATCTCCTCTCTTTGAGATCCCTCTAAAGGACTTTTATTTTGGTATTTTGGTAAGACCAGAAGGCCTTCGACGTGGGGAAGGAGGTTGGAAGGATTTGTTTTGTGGATGTTTGGCTAGGAAGAAGGCTTGAGAGATGTGTGGGAAAGAGGTAAGGAGAGGGGGTATTTATAGTGAGGGAGGGGAGGATTTCCTATTATTTTAAGTATTATTATATTATTTAAGGCCAAGCCTATGAATAAATGAGAATTATCATCAAATATACTAAAATAATCAAGTATGATTCGATATTATCATCTTAAATCAACTATACATCACCTATGATGCAGTATATAGCATTTGTTGTAATTTGTCGTATTTTACTATTCATCAAAAAATCATGTATTTCAGAAAAATCCCAAAAATTCACCCTAACCATTTTTCAATGTGTAGAAAACAAAAATGAACTCTATTTTTCAAAAATAATTTCATAATTATGATTATTAAAATAATTAATTAAAATAATACTTTAGTATGGAAACCAGTTTTAAAACATTTACTAACTTATTCTAAAATACAGGTATATTGTACTTCAAAAACGAATATTATTTTTATGCTATCATAGGTGATGTTACTATTCATTAGGGTATATGACTATTCAAAAGGTTATGTTACTACTCATTAGGGTAGGTTTCTATTCACCAAAAATTTTGTTTTCTTTTTCTGACTCCAAATAACTTACTGATTACAATCGTGTATGCCAGATTTTTCAAATTCCAAACACAAAAGTGTCAAACTTATGTTTAGAGGTCACTTATCACTTAGTAGTTCCTGATTTTTAGTTTTCATCTACTTTTATGACATACTTATGAGAAGGTAATTTTCATTGAAAAACATTGGGTCGTTACATTCTTCCCCCCTTATGAAATTTCGCCCTCAAAATTTTCACTTCCCTTATTAGAAAATATGAGGGTAACATTGCCTCATCACATCCTCTAGTTCCAATGTTGCTTCTTCAAACTTTTGGTTTCTCCATAACACATTGACCAGGTGCATTTTCATATTTCATAGAACATTGTCTCTACGATCTAAGATCTTTACTGGTTGTTCCTCATAAGAAAGATCATTCTTCAATGGTACCACCTCTGGATTGAGTATATGTGAGGGGTCTGGTGTGTACTTTCTCAAGAGGGATACGTGGAATACATTTTGTACTTGAGATAGGTTAGGTGGGATTACTAATCGGTAGGAAACCGCTCTGATGCATTCAAGGATCTCAAATGGGACAACGTACCTTGGGCTTAGCTTCCCTTTCTTCACAAATTGCATGACTCTCTTCCATGGTGATATTTAAAGGAAGACTTTATCCCCAACATTGAACTCCAAGTCCCTTCGATGGTTGTTAGCGTAGCACTTTTACCGACTCTAAGAAGCATTGATGTTTTTCGGGTTGACTTGGACCTTCTCTGTCATCTCATGCACAAGATTGGGTCTATGTAGCTTTCGTTCTACAACTTCATCCCAACAGGATGGAGTTATACATCTCTTTCCATAGAGAGATTCATACAATGCCATCTAAATACTCTTGTGAAGCTATTGTTGTATGAGAACTTAACCAATGGAAGATGTTGATCCCATCCACCTTTGAATTATAGAGAGTAGGCTCTCAGCATATCTTCAAGCATCTAAATATTCTTTTCAGAATGGCCATCAGTTTGGGGGTGATAGGACATGCTGAAATTTAATTCAGTACCCAAAGAATGTTGAAGACTCTTCAAGAATGTAGATGTGAACCATGGATCACGATCAGAGATAGTTGAGAGTGGAACGCCATGAAATCTCACCACATCCTTCACATACATTATTTCGAGTTGTTCAAGTGAGAGGTCTTCCTGATTAGCAATAAAATGGGTGGTCTTGGTGAGTCGGTCATCCACAAACCACATCGCAGTATTTCCCTTTTAAGTATTTAGGTGTCCCGTGACAAAATCCATTGTGACATTCTCCCATTTCCATATGGGTATAGGCAATGGTTGCATCATCCCTTTGGACTTATGTGTCTCTGCTTTAACTTTCTGATATACCAAGCACATTGATATATATTCTGCAATATCCTTCTTCATGTTTTCCCCCCAGAAGTGTTCATGGAGATCACGAAACATCTTGGAATATCCAGGATGGATAGAGAATGTTGAGCTATGTTCATTGTCCAATAGCTCTTTCTTTATCTCAGGTGAAAAAGGTACAAAAAGCCGAGTTCCAAGCCAAATAGAACCATCGTCATTGATATGGAACTCTTACAGCTTCCCTTCCTTTACTGTATTGACCTTATTTTGTAACTCCACATCATCCATTTGTGCTTCCATAATCTTCCTTGGATGGATGGTTGCACAATAATTTGGGAAAGGTAGGATGTATCCCCTGCCCCTACGATTTCTAAATCCATCCTTTGCAAATACAAGAAGATAGGGTCTTCCTCAATCTATAACATGGATAGAGTAGTATGTTCTTTTTTTCTTAGAGAATCAGCTACCTTGTTCTCCTTTCCAGGATGGCAGTGAACTGAAAAATCATAATACTTGATTAGCTATAACCATCTCCTTTCACGCATGTTGTGCTCATTTTGTGTTAATATATACTTTAGGCTCTTGTTGTCGTTGTATATATCACACTTCTCACCATAAAGGTAGTGTCACTAGATTTTCAAGGAACAAATCATGGTATCCAACACTAGATCATGCATCAGTTAGTTATACTGATGGATCTTCAACTACCGTGAGGCATAGGCTATCACATTATCATTTTTCATCAGTACACAACCCAATCCATTATTGGAAGCATCACTGTATATCCCAAAACATTCTCCAATTTTTGGTAATGTGATTATAGGTGCAGTGATCATCCTTCTCTTCAGCTCCTTGAAGCTTAACTCACATTCTTTGGTCCAGACAAACATTACCCCCTTCTGCATCATCACGGTCATTGGGTTTGAAAATCATGTAAAGTTCTTCACGAATCGTCCATAATACCCTTCTAGACCCAAAAAGCTACGGATCTCTATGACAGAAGATGGCTCGGGCCACTCTTCAATTTCCTTTGTCTTGGAATGGTCCACAAATATCCATTTTCTAGTGATATCATGCCCCAATAATGATACTTCTTCTATCCAGAACTCACATTTATTGTACTTTTCATATAACTTCTCCCTTCGAAAAGTATTTAACACAGTTTTTAAATTCTCCTCACATTCCTCCTTGCTCTGGGAGTATACTAGAAAATCATTAATAAAGACTTCCAAAAATTTCTCAAGGTAATATCTAAAGACTCTATTCATTAAATCTATTAAAAGTGTCAGAGCATTAGTGAGTCTGAAGGGCATAACTCTGAACTCATAGTGTTCGTAACATGTTCAAAAGGCAATCCTGGGTATATCTTACTTCCTCACATTTAGTTGGTGATATCCTGACTGAAGGTCCACCTTAGAAAAATAACTGGCCCCACCAAGCTGATCGAACAAGTCGTCTATTCGTGGAAGGGGATACTTGTTCTTTATCGTGATTTTATTGAGCTCATGAAAATAAATGCAAAGGTGCATTGATCGATCCGTCTTCTTGACGAATAGGACTGGAGCACCCTACGGTGAAGCACTCAGGCGTATAAAACCATTCTCCATATTCTCATTTAACTGCTTCATCAGCTCTTCCAGATCTACGGTGGCTATTCTGTAAGGTATCTTTGAGATAGGAAGAGATGTAGGGATAAGTTCAATTTAGAACTCAACCTCTCAGTCTAGAGGAAGACTAGGTAACTCTTCAAGATATATGTTAGTGTAATCCCTCATGAAGGGCATGTCTTCAAGAGTGATTCGCTCCTTTGTCTCGATCATTTGAGCTAGATATTCTTGCTCATAAGGAAACAATATCCATACTTGAGATGTAGATTCTAAAGAAAAATCATGTTCCTCCTTACACTTATAAAGAATTGGTTGATACTTCGGGATGTGAAATTTGTTCTCACTTTCTCAACAGCTGATGTTGGCTTTGTCCAATGATAGCCAATCCATGCCCAAGATTACGTCAAACTCCACTAAAGGAAGTATGATGAGATTTGATGGGAGGTTCAGTCCAGAAACATTAACCAGGGAGGAGTTATTAACCATGGATATAGTGATCACCTAATTTGTATTTTTCATAGATAACTTTTCCTCCAAATTTTGATGTGGTGTTTGAATAGTTCTACTAAACTGGCAAGATATGAAAGAATGCATAGAACTAGAGTCAAATAGTACGTCTGTTATTCTTGAATGAGTAACTAGCATACCTATCACCACATTGTTGACTGGATCCACCTTAGTAGTAGTGATAGCATAAGCCCTTCTTTGTGTCCATTGAGGTTTTTGTTGATTGCCTTCGGAAACCCTCATCTTAGGGAAATTGTTCGCATAATGCCCAAGCTCCTTGCAATTGAAACACTACACTGTAGGCTGAGTGTTGTTCTGAACCATCCTTTCTTATTCAACATTAGATGTATTTTTCATATCCCTTTGGAATTTCTTGGCCATATGACCAAAGTTTCCACATTTGATGCAATTCATGGTTCCCTTGAGACAGTCACCAGAATGCTTCTTCCCACAATTTTTGCAAAGCAGAAAGTGAGGCTTCTTTCCATCATGGGATTTTTTGATGAATCACCCATGTTGTTCTCTATTTTCAGATTCTTTTCACTAGCCCCATGAGATTACTGAGAGTCTCCAATCTCTATTTCCATCTTGAGGGCACAACGTAAAATATCCTCATAACTGTCAATGTCTCGAATTCCCATCAATTTTCGTAGACTCAGTTTTAGTCCCCTAAAGAATCGATTCACCTTGAATTCGGTGTTCATGAAAAAGCTCGAGTCATACCTTGAAATCCTTGTAATGTTTGCTTCATAAGCTCTGATGGACTCATCTTCCTTTTTCCTGAGTCTGAGGAACTCTCATTATATCATGAGATGAAGTGTTCGAGGAAAATATTTGTCGAAAAACATCCTCTTGAATTCCTCCCAATCCATGGAATCAATTTCCTCTTGGGGATTTTTATTTATGATCAGTATCCACCACTAATCAGCTTCCCCATAAAAACAATATAACACTAGTACAACCATATCTTCTTCCAAGCACTGCATAACATAGAATATCTTTTCAATGGAGTTAATCCATTGTTCTATGAGGAGGGGATCAGAAGACCCGCTAAAAATGGGAGGCCTTTACTGCATGAAGGATTCTACACCATCTTGATCTTTCCATGTAGGAGGAGGGAGTTCCTCCTGATTCATGTTCATATACATAACTTGATCCGACTAAGAAAGTACTGTCATGAAGTTTTGAGCACCCACTCCCATCATATTAGGCACATCATTTGGCCAATCTTCACATTTCCTGTCACATTGGCTGTTGGAACGTGTTCTTCTATTTCATTCCATTAACTATGAAAAAGAATGATAATTAGATATCTTGAATACTTATTTATTGAGCATAAAAGTAAACTTTCAACAAAAAAGGATAAACTTATAAGAAATAAGTACATCCAAACTTGTGATTCATTAGGTTAAAACCCAGGTTATCCTTGATCTATTTCTTGACTTATATTTTAATGGGATTTTTTTCACTAATAATGGTTTGTACTGATCTCCTGAATCTACCAAAGCATATCCGCCGGGAGTGTCATAACAAAGAGTGCATCAAGGCTCGTTGTCGTGCACTAGTTCTGGTTCGAGAATAGCTCAAAGCATTGTTTTCGGGTTTTACCCCTCGATACATCTGTGCTAGATCCACCTCTACCTGCTCGTATCCAGACAGGGATGTATTTTCTTGATAAACCACATACTCTATACTCCACAAAATTTAGGACTATTTTTTTAGACATAGTCTCATCCTTAAGGTTCTCACTAAGGTTCTCCATTCCCAATCTCCAAAAATAACTAGGCTATCCTCATATACCAACTATAGTGACCTGATCCTTTTACATATAACATTTCATGATTTTAAACATAATTCATCAGCAGAGTAAATGCCAAGGATAGTTAAGTCTAGTGTCTTGAAGACTAGGTACATATAACACAAAACATGGGGAAAAAATTCTTTATATTATCTCTATAATGATCTCCTAGCTTTCTTTAAGCCCTTACACCTACATAGGTAACCTATGGAACACATGAACAAAGGGAAGAGCTAAAAATCCATGTAAAGGAATGAACATTAGGATACATCTCAAGCATATGAGTTAGAAGGAATGACATAATGATATCCAAAGCATGAAACTTATAAAATCATTTGATATAAATATGGGATCATATAAACATGGAATCATATAAATGTGGTAGAATCATAAAGCATTTCTTTACTACGGGTCAAGGCTAACTGCCAATCCCATTTCCCATTTTAATACGGGTCAAGGCAAACCGACAATCCCGTTTCACATCGCATCTCATGTGACTTAACTTTACCCAATGCATTAGAGCACTCTCTGGGTGCACCCATCACAACATATTCATGAATATCCTTGCCACATAAATATTTGTACCACATATACAATCATACATATTCAACCATACACAAACATAAGGGTACCCATGAAAAGAATTGCGTACCACAATCATGAAATCAATCAAAACCAATGGGTGTATCATGAAACTGTCTATATAAGAAAAGAATTTGAAATACATGGACATTAATAGGGTAAAATAGGGTTATGACATGGTAATTGGTGTCAAACATAAGTGGAAACATATGAAAAGTGTATTTTAGAAATATTAGCATTAAAACATTTTTGTGCGGTTTTAAGGAAAATACTATAGATCTTTTTAAATGAGTAGAGAGGACATTCATTTATATAAAACCAGAGTTGAACCAAAAATGTTTTCATAATAAAAATACAGAATTTACAAGGATAATTGTGTCTTAAAAAGAAGATATAGTGCACTTGAAATTGGGAAAATGTTCAGGAAGTTCCTTTAAAAAAATTGTGCTTATTAGGAAGTAACGAAGAGAGATTAACTCATAAGAATGTATAACCATGAAAGAGATTGAGAGGTGGATCATGGAATAGAATGTTGAAGTTCAACATAAAATAAAATATGACAACAAAATAATGATAGAGCAACCTGAAGGAATAAAGGAAGTTCTGGTAGAATCTATCATGGTTTATTAACATGGTATCATGTATAATTAAGAGGGCTTGATGAGAGAGATAAGGGGGTTTTCATCACTTATAAAACATTAAGGCAGTATGAGGAAGGTGTATAAATATACCCCATCACCTGGTATTACACAAAAAGGGAAAACATAGAGAATAATCTTGATTAAGAGTAAAAAGAAGAGGATCCCTTACCTTAAGTTTTTTGGTGTTCTCCACTTGATATTAATGACCTAAATAGACAAATTAGTTTTATTAATCAATAGTTACAGAACCTTATATACATTAAAAAAATTTAGTACAACCTTTTTATGTTCATTTATAACCATTTTGTTTTATTACAAGGTTCAATTTCGTGGTTCGGGTCAGTTTCTTTCCTTTGTTTTAATGATCAGTTCAATTGTATTTAGGTTCGAATAAAATGTAAGATGAAAGTGGTCATCCAGAATTGATGTTATATATCATTAGTGAACATCTAGAAGGTTATAAAACTCATTTAGTTAATTAGAGTGAAATTGAACCATGACATAAGACATAAATGATAAACACTTGAATTAATGTTAGCGATTTTACCCATTATTAACTTGTTTTGTATTATTATTTGATATCATGAGTGTATAAGGATTCCAGAGCCATGAATAGGATATATAAAATAAATAATAATCTGGTTCAACCATAACATAAATGGTTTAATGACAAGAAACAAAGATGATAAAAGAAATTGAAAATACATTATCCATGATGTCGATAATTCGACACTTTACGAACGATCATTTAATTTTAGAACGCGAGGGATAGGAGAAGAAGCATGATGCTTGAATTTTTTCCATAAACATGATTAACATCCAGAATATATGAGATTTTGGAGGTTTGATGCCTTTTGGATAAGGGAAGGGGAAGAGGGTATAAGAAAAGAAGGAAATTGAAAACAAAACACTTGAAGATGAAAGGGGATCCTTACCCTTTGATCTCCTCTCTCTGAGATCCCTCTTATGGCCTTTGATTTTGGCCTTTTGGTATGACCAGTAGGCCTTGGACGTGGGGAAGGATCTTGGGAGGATTTTTTGGGCCGAATTTGGGATAGGCACAAGGCTTGAGAGATGTGTGGGAAAGAGGTAAGGAGAGGGGGTATTTATAGTGAGGGAGGGGAGGTTTTCCCATTATATTAAGTATTAGTTTATTATTTAAGGCCAATACTTTGAATAATTGAGAATTATAGTCAAATATACTAAAATAATCAAGGATGATTCTATATTATTATCTTACATTATCCATACATCAGCTATGATGTTGTATTTAGCATTTATTGTAATTTATCGTATTTTACTATTCATAAAAAATTCAACTATTTCAGAGAAATCCCAAAATTCACCCTAACCATTTTTTGATGTGTAGAATCTAAAAATGAATTCCATTTTTCAAAAATCATTTCCTAAATTTATTTATTTTAATATTTAATTAATGTAATAATTTATTATGAAAACCAGTTTTAAAACATTCACTAACTTATTCTAAAATACAGGTATTTTGTACTTCAAAAATGAATATTATTTTTATAATATCATAGGTGATGTTACTATTCATTAGGGTATATCACTATTCATAAGGGTATGTTACTATTCATTATGGTAGGTTACTATTCACTAAAAATTAATTTTTCCTTATCGGACTCCACATAACTTACTGATTACAACCGTGTATGCCAGAATTTTAAAATTCCAAACATAGAAGTGTCAAACTTATGTTTAGAGGCCACATAGAACATAGTAGTTCATGATGTGGAAATTTCATGTGATTTTATGACATACTTATGAGAAGGTAATTTTCCTTGAAAAACATTAGGTCGTTATAATGGTTGTATTAAATAGGCCTAGGATTGGAGATCCAGGTACCACTATGTATCATTTGATGATAGGAATCAAGACATAATTAGTTCTGGAGGAACCATGTAGTTTAACATAGTGTGGAAATGACTTGGGATTCTCTTCAGGAAAAGTAGAATTATTGTTGAACCAAGGATTGGCGATCTAGGCACCACTATGTATCCTCTGAGATCAAGAATCAATTCACATATATTTAATTAATGTAGGTGTTGTAGGCTTCCAATACCAATAACATTTGTCCTCTCGAGCGATTCCCATAGGAATGTGTAGTTTTATGTCATTCAAGGGAAATAAACCATGCAGTTTAATGCCATGTAGAGAGGACTCGTGGGGTATCTTTTATGTCCTTGAATTTAAAACCATGATGACCATGTCAAAAAGGTTTAATTCCATTTTATTGTGGTGAAGACCTTATTTAAATTCCTAAGATCAAATTATCTATGTTCGGTGTGAGAAACAAGGGATGGAAAGGGTTTCTCTCACCATGTAGCGATAATTGGGGATAAGACAAGGAAATTTTGTATCTTGGGGTGGATGGACCATGATATTGAATATAGGTATCCCTCCTTATGTCATTAAAAATTAAAATCAATACGTACACAGTTCTAGAATACCAATAATGTTTAATGTAATGTGGAAAGGACATTAGTCATGTAGTTTAACATCTTAAGGTAAGAACATGGATCACCCGATGTGAGAATAAAGGAAGGTTGTGGCTGGGCCCAAAAATAAATTTTTTTACGGTCACTATCTATCATGTGATAGAAGGAATCAATCCAAATGTTTTTATAGAGACCTATGTAGTTTAATGTCATGTGGTGGGAACATAATTTGTGATATTTAATATCATGTGGTAAGGATGAGGTTTAACTGACATGAAGGGAAATGATGGGTGTGGGTGGGCCCAAAACTAGAATTTTGGGCATCACTATGTATCCTATAATGAAAGTAATCAAGATACATATATTTCTTGGATGTAGATATTCCATTTTTGAAGTAGTATCTTGCATATAGATGGGGGCATTTCATCCTTCTTTCACATAGAACTGGCTCTTGTGTAGTGAGTCATTAGTGAGATGATGTTTCTTTGTGAAATTTAATTTCCTGTGGTGAGGAATTAATTTGTGAAATTTAAATTCATTGGGTAAGGATGTATTTGGATAGTTTAATGTATTGCGACTGGGATGTGAGAACTTTTTTAGTTTAACATCTTCTTCCCGGATGATTCCATACAATTTTTCATCATGTGTTTAGGATGATCTTCCATGTAGTTTAACATCCCATGGTGAGGTCATTTTCTAATAATTTAACATCATGTGGTCAGGATGTCTTTATATAGTTTAAAAGCATATAACCATTAGGTTTTGTTCTTCATGATAGCTATGTGAAGCATTTCATTAGAAATCTCTCATTCGTTGGGGTGTGACACGCTTTCCATCCATTGTAGCCAATGAGTAGGATCCATTATGATAGACATTATTTATGATGTTAGGGCATTTACATTTGGGTTCCATGTTTGGAGGCTTCTTCCCCGGTATCATTGGGGTTCTAAGAGCCAATAATAGTTCTCCTTCAAGGAATGAATGGAGGAAAACCTATTTATTAAAGTCTAGTGAAATATGATTCTGATGGACTTCTGGTTTTGTAATGTACACAACCTATTCTAATCAAGACCCTCCAATTCATCCAACCACTTTTTTAGTTGGTCATCATATATGAGCTGTCTATAAATGGATATTCAGAGTGAAGTCATTTATAATTTTATTGGTAATACTATCTCAAAACCATACATGCATGAATATGGAATTTCTTGTGTAGAAGTATTTGTGGTGGTATAGTACACCCACAAAAAATATAATAGTTTATCTGAATATGTAATCTTATCATTGTTCAGAATCTTATGGAGTATATTTGATATAGTTTAATTAGAGTCATCTATTTTCCTATTTTCTACTACACGATAGTTTTAGTAGTTATTAGACTTGATATTATACACCTGGTACAGTTTTTGTAACTCTGTAGAATAGTTGTTCATGTTGTTCTCCATCAATATTTTTTTGAGGGACCCCAAACCTGGTGATGATATGGGACTTTACGAATTTGATGATATTCTTAATCCCTACTTCCTTGAGGGTATTTCCTCATCCCATTTTGAATATAATTTGGTTGTAGTAAGTATGTACTTGAACTAATTAGATATGGTTGAGGGATATGGACCCACAACATCCATTCCCAAAATAAAAAATATCAGGGAATATTTATCTTTATGTAACAACTATGGGGTTTGATGGATGATGTTTTGGTGGATCTGGAATGCATGGAAGTTTTTGGTGAATTCCACATAGTCTCATACCATGGTTTAGAAGTAATATCCCAACCCCTATATTTTGTGGGAGATCTTGTTTCCAAATCGATGATTATCCCTAGATCTTACATAGAATTCTTCAATGATAGAGAGAATCCCTCCTTCTGATATGAATCTGAGGTGTATTCAGTCAGATCCTTACTTATAAAGGGACCACTATTCATTTTGAAAATATTATAGGGTTTTTTTTGTTGCAAAATTCCTCAATCTATCAAGATAACGTCATTTTTGAGGTAACCTATATATAAGTTCCATCCATCTAGGGATGGATACATGTTCATCATGCTCTGAGGTGGTTTTGACCTGATTGATTTCTTCTATATCACAAATGGTGATCGATGAGACCACTCCTTAGTGTGTGATATTGAATATTTCTTCCTCCTAATATGTTTTGGAGAAGAATGTGGCTACATTATCCAATGTGTCAGTGTGAGCATTCGGAAATTATATAACATGATGAAATGTGGGATCCAAAGGGAACTCTGTCATAACCCCCCTAATATAGCCAGTGAGAGGGGACAATTCTTCCCTTGTTATAGAATATTCACCATTGATCTTCTTTACCACTAGTTTTGAATCCCCTTTATTATTTAGGTAGACTATATATAGTTGTGGGGATAGTTCTAAGGCAGCAATGAGGCTAGGTATTCAGCCTCATTATTCATGTACCATTATAATAGTGATAAAGAGTAGGGAAAACATTTTTTTAGAGGGATAAAAAATCCCCAAGACAACCCGATTGTGTTTCGTTTTTTCCATCCATTTTCTTATAGGATATCATGAGGAATCTTAAAAATAAATTTCCCATCTTCGGGTAGTGTGATGGGCATAGAATACCTCTGAATCTGAAAGATCAGTGTCTGTTGATGTATTATCCAAGGAAGGATTCCTTGAATGAAAATAATCCATGGATTTCACTTTCATCGACTTTTGTGATATATTCTAGATGACATATTTTTACAGAATGACAACCATCAAGTCAAATGCCCAGTAAACCTAGAATGGCCAAGGATGTACTTGAGAAGATAAATATGAGAGACTAGATAGACTTTAAGGTTTTAAAAGTAATTCCCTAGCTTTTTTACTATAAAGATCAGTGTATGTATGTTATTGTTAACGTCAAAGTATAAAGTATCAGTACCAATCATTGATTGGATAAGACAGTAGAGACTATTCTAACTCCCTGTATTGTTTTCGTATGTAAGGAAGGTTCTCATTCAGTATTCCATGGAGTCCACAAACATGTTGAGTGACCTGCCTTCCACTAAAGGCATTATAACTTATAAGAGTTGTAAATAATTCATGAGACATTTGAAGACTTCTTGACAATTATACTCCTATTGATAAGTGATTCCCTTCTTCAATATCCTGGGAAAGGGGGGATCTTTTCCATCCATGTTTGCGTTGAAACATTAAATATAGTCTTATTTTCCTTATACCCCCTTAGTTAATTGAGATTTATATGGTGAAATTGCTAATACAGCCCTATTCTTCTCCAGTTGACATCAATGTCATGGTGGAGTACCACAAAGCCATGTAAAATACCTGATGTTAGCCCAAAAGTGAATTTTAGTGGACTTATATTCAAACTATGTTGTTGTAGATTATTAGATATTTTTTTAAATTCCATGAAGTGATCAAATCACTCTCGGTATTTGAAATTTATATTTTTGAAATAAAATATGATTATCCATCCGATAGATTGATTAAAGATATGATTCATGGTGTGTTGATATGTTGTGTCGTTATTCTGTAACACAAAGGACATGGAATGATAAAAAAAGATCCCCTAATGTGCTATGAAGAAAGAGTGTTCTTTTTCATAAGGGGCAATAATTGTTTGATTGTACCTAGAATACGCATACATGAAGAAACGGGCTTAGAAAATAGCTATAACATCGATCAAGAGCTCTGTGATTGGAAGTGGGAAATCATCCTCTGGGAAGTACAAATTAATGTCTCCAAAATTGATGGAGACCCAAATCATACCATTCTTTTTCATGATAGGGATGATATTAGTGATCCATCTTTGGAATTTCACTTCTCAGAAAAATATTTATCTAAATAATTAGTCCATTTATACCTCTACATTGGTGTCATGAAATTAATGAATCCTAATAGCTGGCTACATGAATCCACAAGGATCATCGTGTACGCCGAAATCGTGCATATGCACATATGGATTTAGTCCAAGAATTTTTGAATAGTTCCACATGAACACTTATTTATATCACTTGAGAAATGTGATATATATATATATATCTTTCCCATAAAGTGTAATTCCAACACTAATTAGTGTAGGTCATGGTTCTCCTTCTGTTCCTAAATTTATCTGTCTAATCTCATTAGTGGTGGTGGAGATGCCTTTCAAGAATGTAGTAGGGGAATATATGAGGTCATCCTCATCTTCATCCACTTATTAATTTGTCGGTACACTTTAAAATGGAGCTATAAATCATGGGGATTGTCTTTCACTATTGAGGTTAGAGAGTCCATGAGATGAGACATTATCAACTCCTACTTCCTGATTCACCATAGACAGATTCCAGAACAGATTTTCTTTTACACAGACACTAGGGATAGGATGATATTAAATCTCTGGGACCAGGTCCATCACCTCAAATAGATTTATGTGGAGTACATAGTAATTATAGATCATACTCTATGTAATCACATGCGTCGTCCCCAAGCAATTATGCACTTCAACCTAAGTATAATTATCTATCACGGGTTTTTTATACACTTTTATAGAAATCAATTTCAGCATATGTGTCTTCAAAAGTGTCAAAGGGGGAACTATCAACATATTATTTGTCGGCCTTTCTATTTATGGGGTATTTCAAACATTGAAAGAATGTAGAAGGTTCTATCATGGGGCTACGGATCTAGGTCATTCTAAGGAGGCCATTTTATGTGGTTTCTTGCTGGATAATTGTAAAATTAGCTTCATATTTGAGATCCCCAAACTATGTTTTGATATTCATCATCCAGAGAGGTCTTTCATTATGATTATCATACCCTTGAATGGTTATCATTGTGGGATATAAGTCCCCTTCACTATATCCCAAATGTTAGAGGGATCAAAATGGGATGAGGTTGATAATGAACAATTGTCAATCAGATCCCTTTGGACAACTAAATTATTTAGTCTTCCTGAAACATATAATTTCTTGATGTGTCATTAAATGACCTATTAATGGACATTATATTTGATTAAAATGGTGATATTTAATTCTACTACCATATTCTCCATTCAATAGACCTCAGCTATAGTGAATTCTTTCTCAAACTCATCTGGGATGTGGCAGGCTTTAACTAGTGTCTCCCTAAGTTCCTTTGGAAGATTGAGCACATCCAAGATTGATATATCATTTTGGGAAACCATAAACTATTTCAAAATTTCAATCTTTTGTTCTTGAAGTTGTCACTTCTTGATGTGGGTTTTCTCTATAACTTGTGGTTTGGGAGCCAGGGAATTTGAATCGAACAGCCTACACTATTGGAAAATGGAATATTTGTGATACGACATTTATGATAGGGCCTCATCGAAATTTTTCCATTGTAGGAAAGGTCATCACAAATACTTTGACTGGTATTTTCAGAAAACCCTATTGTGATGATCTGTCACAAAAGGACTATCACAAATAGGTTAAAAATGAATAAAATAAATTTACAAATAAAAATAAAATAATCATAAGAAATAATAATAATAATACTAAAATTAATAATATTATTGATATTAATATAATCATAATATTAATAAATATTAATAATATTAATATTTATGATATAATAATAATATTATTAATATATTAATAAAAATAAAATAATATTAGTAATAAAATAAAAAAATATTCATATTAACGAAATAATTTTATAAGTATTTGTAAAATAATAGTAACATAAATATTTGAAAAAATATAAAAATTATAAAAATAATAATAACGATAAAATATAAAACATAAAATATGTTATAAAATAATAAGAAATTAAATAAATACAAAAATGAAATATTTTCAATAATATAAAAATGAAACTATATATAAATGTAAATAGATTATATTAAAAAAATACATTCAAATGTTTTATCATGAAAAATACAAATACATCATGGAGTGGGAGGGTCCTCTAGAGGAACTGGAGGAGATTGTATAGGGAACTCCATCCCTAAACCATGAGTTAGACATTACATGTACTTCATATGTTCATGCTGTTGTGGATTATATCGATGCATCTCCTTATCCTCCTCCTCCTACGGTTATCAAATCTCTTCCTGCTATTGCTACATCCGTTGAACCATCTCCTACTACTACCATTGACACATCTCCTCCTTCACCCTTTCTGTACTCTCTATAAGCTAACTCGGAGCTTGCAATTGCTTCAGATATTGTTCAATAGATAATTATGACTAACCAAGAGCTCCTATTGAGCTGGACACCGACATTACATCATAACATAATAACTCTCATGCATCAATCAACATTCAATACCAACAAATCATCTTTTCTCTAAGTCATGCTGGGTTTCCTGTATCCCTGTTGCCTCATCAAATCAGTGGGAATCGGTCTGATCATCAGTCTAGGCCTGAATCTCAATATGTGTTTGAGACGTTGTTGCCTCATATAACTCCTTCAATTTCAATTTAAAATAAAATAGTAAAAATATTATTCTTAGTTAATTTTAAAAGCCAAAAATAAATTATACTAACCACAATCTGACATTTGAAATCACTACTTATCTCTAGTGACTTGATCACTGTACATCCTCCTACAAACATCGAACACTATAGCATCAATCTTTTCGACTGCCTGTTTGAAAATAAAATAATTTATTACATTTAAAGTTATAAAAATTATTTTAAAAAAAACATACCATATGTTCTCTAGGTGTACCGAATGTACGACTACTAGCTAGATATGTCTCCTCCTGTCTCCCTCAGTGTTTTTGACCTACCGATGATCACTTCTAATAACGACCACCCTACTAGTGTGAACATAATTTATTCCAAACCTGAGATGAAATGCAATCAAGTTGGTGGGCGTGTTAATACTAATAAAACTCTATTACTATTTCTTTCATCATTGATTTTCATCTCAAAGTTTCCAAAAATTGAAGGTAATACTCACGTATACATCCCTCACATGCCTTCCAAATAGTGTCATGCTTTCTCCCATAGAAATTTTTAAGAAACACATTTCCATTAGGTAATAGTGTTTTAACCAAATTTAATATCAATGAAAAAATCTATTTGACATTCCATTATCTAATTTAATAGCCATAAATTTTACAACCAATTTAAATTTTCTTATCTTATAATCGGGATAAAAGGCATTCTTATCAGAACTCAACAACTCATAAAATTTTGATGGTTCCAAATCAGGAGTTAAATAAATATCATCCTGAGTTTCATTTTTTTTGAAAAGACAGAACTGCCACATAGTGTTCTAAATTTTGAAATTGTGATGGATCTTGAACCAAATTTTTAGTATCTCTTTTGTAACCGTGTTCACCTTGTTGATACCAAAAAAAACATAATCTAATTGAAAACAAAAATGTAATAGATGAATCCCAATGTTATGAAATATTTCAAACATCCTCAAAGAACATTTTTTACGAGGACAATTAATTGTCCCATTTGAAAAAAATATGGGTTTGATGATGAAAATTATAAAAAAAATTCAACACATTCAGAATAAACAGTATTTAAACTATAACTATTTAGATATTTGTACTAATTTATTCAAGCACAATCATCGAATAGTGATGTTGATAACTTTATTGTTTCATATATCTTTAAAAAATATAAAATAAATAGGGGTTTTGAATAATTTTATATAAGAAAAAACTATCCAAAAAAATGAAGAAAATTACATTCACTTTTCAATGAATTTATAATATTTTCTATTATTTTATCTGTATTTGTAGTATTTTATTTAAAATATATATTAATATACACTAATTTACAATAATTTATAATCATTACCTCAAATTATTTGTAATTATAACTAATTTATACTAATTATCACTAATTACAAGCGACACAATTTCCAATGGATTGATGGTAGCTCTTTTGTCTGACGGATCATATCCTTCCAACATTCACCAACTTGACTCACAATGAAAAATATGCTCTGACATACAAATATCCAATTTTGTAAACAACATAATAAAGATTAGGGAGGCCTCACCGTGCAGCTCTCCATTCACGTGTATAAGAAAATTAATATTCGTACGTAGGAGTATATTTTTTATAGTTATTTTAGTCGGAGAAAGCTTCAAGCAGTTGAGTCGTCAGGTAGAAGTGCCTCTTTTTCCTGACAGCTCACCTCCTTACAAATTTCTCTTACATAAATCAGTATGAAAAATTTTCTCTGATGTACGCATATCCATACTCATGAATATGAATATAGATGTCCATAAATTAAAGCAGATTTTCATAGTGATTTTAATGAGAGAAAGTTTCAAAGAGATGAATCGTCAAGAAAATGGAATACCACCAATCCACTGAAAATTATTCCAATTTTTTATAAATTATTATTATTTGTTTTTAATTATTTCTAATTGTTACTAATTATTTATAATTATTTCTATTTTTACTAATTATTTCTAATTGGTTATAATTATTACAAATTGTGGCAAATTATTTCTAATTATTTTTAATTAGTCCTGATTGTTCATAATAATTGCTAATTATTACTAATTATCGTTAATTATTGCTATTTTTTGCTAATTATTTCTAATCATTGATAATTATTTCTAGTCATTTCCAATTATTCCTAATTAATCCTAATTATTCTTAAATATTCATAATTATTAGTAATTATTTCTAATAAATCTTAAAAAGTTCTAATTATTCATAATTAATGACAATTAATCATAACTAATCCTAATTAATGATAATTATTCATAATTATACATTATTAATTCTAATTTTTCCTATTTTTTCTAATTTGTCCTAATTTTTCCAAGTTATTCCTCATTATTCCTAATTATTCCTATTTATTAATAATTATTTCTAATTATTACTTATTATTACTAATTATTATTAATTATTACTAATTATTACTATTTATTACTAATTATTACAAATTAGTACTAATTATTACACTGTGTTCAAATTTATTATTATTTATACCTATTTATTCCAATTTATGCCAATTTATTCCTATTTATTCCAAATTGATTTGAATTAAACCAAATTAACCCTTATAAATCCTAATTATACCTAATTATTCCTAATTATACCCAATTACTCCTAATTATTTATAATTATTCATGATAATTCATAATTAATCCTAGTTAATCCTAATTATTACTAATTATTAGTAATTATTTCTAATTATTACAAATTATTCAGAATTATTCATAGTTATTAATATTTATTTTAATTTTTTTTAATTGTTACTAATTGTTACTATTTATTATTATTTATTACTATTTATTACTATTTATTATTATTTATTTCTCATTATTACTTCTTATTACTAATTATTTATAATTACTCATAATTATTACTAATTAATCTTAATTATTACTAATTAATCCTAATTATTACAAATTAGTACTAATTATTACTAATTATAACTAATTATTACTAAATATTATTAATTCTTACTAGCTATTATTAATTAGTAATAATTATTTCTAATTATTGCTAATTATTTCCGATTACTCCTAATTATTGCTAAATATTATTAATTAACTTTATTTATTCTTAATTACTACTAATTAATCATATTATTTTGAATTTATCGTAAATTAATCTTAATTATTCCTAATTATTACTACTTATTACTCTCATCATTACAAATTATTCCTTATTATTATTTATTACAGTTTTTACGAATTATTCCTAATTATTGCAAATTATTACTAATTATTCTTAATTAATACTAATTATTACTAATTACTCCTAATTATTCCAGATTATTCATAATTATTCCTCATTATTCTTAATTATACCTAATTAATACAAATTAATCATATTTATTACTAATTCTTACTAATTATTATTAATTACTACTAATTATTATTGATTATTACTAATTATTACTAATTAATACTTATTATTATTATTAAATTTCACTAATTATTACCGATTATGACTAATTATGACTAATTATTATTATTTATCGATATTTATTTCAATTTACAACTTATTAACGTTAATTTTTACTAATTATCGCTAATTATTACCAATTACGACTAATTATTAATAATTTTTCTAATTAATACTAATGACTAGTAATTAATAATAATTAATATACCTATTAATTAATACTAATTAATACTAATCACAAGTATTTTTTAAAAAAATAATGCAAAATAAAAGGATCTATTTCTAATTTAATTTAGTTGTAGCTAATTATTAATGATTATAACTAATATCGAATGAAATGAATTAACAAAAAAAATAAACGAGATAGATAAATACCTTAAAACTAAATCTTTCTGATGATTTCATCCATAAATATTCCTGCGATTTAGAATTTTAAACATAGAAAAAAATGATATAAAATATAAGTAGACAGGTATTGAGGGGTAGGGAAAGGAGTGGAATGATTGAAAAAGGGAAGAGGGTATATATATGTTAGATTCGTTGCGGCGAGATTATTTACGAAGGGATTTCCATAGAAAATTCTAAGACCCCATTTAATTAGGGGTGTTGGTTAAAAATTTATTTTCGATGGGAGATAAATCTCATCATAAATACTAAAAATGCCACAGAGTATTTATGTTGGGCATTTTTTCCCATCGCAAATATACTTCCAGCGGTTTGACGCACAACTCGTGCCAAACCTTTTGCGATGGGTATCGTATACCCATCATAAATAACTAATTATTTACAATGGGCATAAGGTCCCAATGCAAATAGTCCCACTCGATAGACTACTTACAATGAGACCCTTCCGTGTTGCAAATACCTCTTCATATTTAAACTTTTTTTGTAGTGTTGGTTCTTATGTAGTGGTTTTGGGGGAATGTGATATTGGTGGCATGGGTTGTTTCAACCTCTCTATTTCCCAGGTTGAATGGATAATCAAACCCCTTCTAGGTGGTCATATAAGAAAACTGGGCATGGGTGAATTCAGGAGGGTTTTGGGATGCCTCTATGCCTCTTTTGAACTTTTTCGAGTGATTTCCCATGAGTCTCAGTTGAATATATGTCCTATGAGGGAACATGAAAAAACATCAGGTCCGACTACGCACATTTTGTCCCCACTATCCTTGGTTCATGCACATGTGACATCTCGTTCCTGCATTATATGCAGGGAACTCATATTATGAGGTATATTCATTAGTGGAGAATGTGTTTTCAAAGTGTTTAATGTTGACGAAAACAAATATGAGATCTTCATCTAATCGGGGTTCTGTTTCATGGGAAGGTCCTCATTAGTCATATATTATAGGGAATAAATCAGCAATTGTTAGAGCTTATTTTGGAGAATAATATGACTCCTCATCATTTGTTTCTTTTTACTTCTATTTATCACACCCACCTTTGGGAATAATATATAATGTTACCTCCTAGGGTGGTGGAGCTATTAAGGGTTTGTGTAGATGTACTTAAGGTGGCATGAGCACGGTTATCTATATTTTGAGTCATCTAATTCTTGAAAATCATCTCACATCTTTCCAAAACATTCTACCAACCACCCACTTCTCCAGGCTAGGAAATTGTTATGCATGCCACATGCTCTAAGGGGTTATCTTTCACCACCTATCCATAATCAACCATGACTTGAAGGGAATCATTAATGATGAAGTAGTCTTGGATATTATGAACCAGTATTCTATGCAAAAGGTAGTAGTTGGGTGGTCAGTGAGGTTGACCTCATCAGGAATCCTTGGTTGTGGAGGCCTAGGTAGATTTGTATCCATGGATGCTAAGAAATAATCAAGGAATGGTTTATTTTGGAAGAAGTATTCTTTATTCATCTGTCCCTAAAAACTCATAAGACTTTGATTTCTTTGAGATTCTGGTCAAGGAAGATAATGTGGTTATCGCCGCCTGATATGAGGTGATGGTTAGTTAAATATTTCTCGAGGTGCTTGGATAGCCACTCATATTGTCTAGAGTGTGAGAGTTACAGCTTACGCTTTGCCTATCCTTTTCCCATATGATGAGGGGATGAGTCGATATTTGAATTAGATTCATTAAATAGAATACTCAAGACATTGTGTCATTTCTACAAACTAACAAAACAAGCCTAGATACTTCATTATGATCATAGGTGTATTTTACTCAACTTGGGGACTATCAACACAGTGTTTAAGTAGTTTCTCCTATGATAGATGGCTACATTGTGAATTGGTATAACCTTTCCATCTAGCAATTAAGTTATACACCCTCTAATTTTCTCATTTCCTACAGTTTCACTGGTCGATGATTGTCTTTTTCCTCAGCCTGAAGATGAATTGGTAAACTAATTAACAACAAAGTTCTTCCAATATTATAATGAATCATACTTGAAGATTGTTGTACCAGGAAAAGGCTAGACCAGTCAGAGTCTATACAAAACACCTTATCTTTGTTGACTCATTTTGACCTTGATGGACCATCATCGACCCACATCGGGATATGAAGTGTGTGAGATATTGTTTGGGGACTAATTCCATATTAATATTTTAGAATCTTGGGTTTATGAAATTTGGTTGAGGCAAAGTGTCATCCACCCACACTGGATATGGATTTCTCTCAGGCTACACGTGTGTGTGTCGTGCTACCATGGCTTCCATTTGAGTGGTCAGGGACTCGATGATGTTAAGAAACTCTGGGGGAACATTCATCTGACCTGCCTCCCATCTATAGGGAGTGGGTGGGAGTTGATGAGGTTTCCCCACTCTCTCATTCACATAGATTCTCAATTCATCATAAGACTGAATGATCACCCAAGAAAGGGAGAGGCTATCACCGCAACAAAGTAAAGTCACTATCATTTTCGACATCCTCATCTATGTAGAATGGTTTTTGGGATCTGAGGCCTTTCTAATTCATATATTTCATTCCTTTTGGTGAACTGGCTATGGGAGGGATAATATTATCCTCATCAGGAAGATGATAGGCAATGGGAATATTGACCCTAGGAAGTTCCCCATTGGGTTTTCAAAGAGTTTTTATGTCACTATCATAGTATGACTATTATTCCTTTATGAAAGGAACTTAAACTATTTTGGATGGTGATTGGGATGTATCCATTCATTTAACATTTTATTTTGCCTTGTACGACCGTAGAGGTTTTATCTCAGTATTTGGAAGTGCTATGTTTTGGAGCCTTTTTAGTTTGGGAAGCATGTAGCCTTGGTTGGTGATCCAGATCACCCCCACTCATCATTGGTTTTTTCATGTTGTGGCCCTCTCCATTCATGTCTTGATCCACCATATACGTTTTATTTATGGTGACTATATTCATAGTGTCATATCATGAAATATTAGTTGTTCCATTACATCCAACGTAACATGCTAACACAACACAACCTTCATCAGAGTTCTTATTTGAACCCCTGACCCTATTGGGACATTTTTTCTTATGAACCCAATGGGAGTATAATCACCTTTGTTTTATGTTCTAACCATATTTTGTATTAATAGAGACTTTCAAGGAGTTTTTTGTCATGTTTTTCAAATGGGTCCCAAACAACAATTGTTTGTCTTGCGGTGAGAAAAACATATGGGATGTTGACGGTCCTTTTTTAGATCCCAACCTATAGAAGAATAATTCTCCTTATGGTGATAATTATGATAAAAATTACCCTAACTCTATAGAATGGTGTTCATTTGGGGCCACAATAGGCATTGATTGATCTTATTATTTAGGATCCAATGGTTCTAGTTCAAGATTTGATGGAACTCAGGACAGACTTTAAGGTATTCACTCCCCCAACCCAACTACATGAAGTTGATATGGAATAAAATTTAATTTCCCCAAGACACTCTCAGGGGATTATAAACCCAATTATGGTGATTTAGATATAAATTTCCCCATCCTATTGAGTTGGGGTTTTTTTTGATACTATTGAGTATATGTCCTAAATCTTCATGAGAATTGGTGATCTGAGGGGTGAAGGAGGTCCTAGATATTCCCCCAAACTGGTTGTCATGGTTCCCATGTATACAATGTTATGGAAGATACTAATTTAGCCTATTTGATTTAGTTTAGTTTTTCTCACGTAGGAATTGGGTGTGATGGAAGCTCATGGTGGGAATCATTCTTTGTTGGATTTTGTCTAATTGGTTGCAAAATATGCTTCTGTTTCTATAATTCATTTCTATTTCTTTCAGGGGCCTATTTTGGAATCATGTTTTTTATCATATCCTCCATTTTGGGATTTTGGGATATCATTAATGTGAGGGAATTATATTTTTGTGACCAATTGTACCAAGCTTTATCTAATCCCCTGATTTCATCAAAGGATATGAAATTATATGGCATTATATCTAAGGGTTTTTGTTGTTCTAGGTGTGAAAAATAGTGTCATGCACCATACATTCCACATACTTTAATATAGATGCAGGATGTTTCATCAGATATCAGTTGTTGAAAGGGTTGTGATTCAATTGAGGAAAGTGTGGTGTAGATTTGTCCTGTGATTTGCATGTTTTGGATCACAGGCCATAGAGATAGCAGTCAGGTCCAACAGACAATAGAGTATCTTGATGGTATGTAAGTGACCCTCGTATCCTGGATAAGGGAGGTGTCGAGTCTTCAGTCACTAATGAGTGGAACACATATTTCTAATAGATAATAAATTCACTCCTTTTCTTTATCATCTGGGATATCATACTCCAAAATGGAGAGGGGATGGAATATAATGAATATGTTGTTTTGGATAACTCCCTCCATATGTCAATGTCATCCTATTCTTCATCAAAATTATATGCCTCTATCCAATCAAGTCATAGAATATACTTCTGAGGGTCACCTTCTTACTATAGTAGATTACTATAGGAATTTTATTTTTATTTATATGCGGTTGACCCTGAGGTTTTGGGAACCTCTCTATAATAAGGATTCTATGTTTTTAAAACCTCTAAATATAGGTTTTTATGGGAAATGGGAGGATTTACTTTTCCTTGGGAGATATCACTATGTTGAGTTTTTCCTTGTTGGATTTTAGGATTAGTGTCCCTACAATCCATCTGAACAATACCATAAGGAGAACTATCACGGAATTTATCAACTTTTTCTTCGATTGAAGAGTTTATCGGCACTTATGGTGTTGAGAATATGTCTTGAACGACCTCAATGACACTAGAATTGAGAATATTAGGAATATGGGTATCATATTACATCATGTATCGAATACACAGGCCTTTTGTAATATTCCAAGGATGTGAGCATGCTGTATAAATGTTTCCAAAATGTTCTTATAACCATCAGGTGATGCATGAATATGTGTTTACTACAGAAAATATGTTGTAATATTCCTATGAGATATCTCGTTATTGATAGTAATTTAAACCTTTCCTCAGGTTTTTTCCCATTATCACTTGGAATGACTTGATCAGGATGGAAATATGATCCCAATCATGAGGCTTTGAGATATTCTATTTTTGTTTATTAGTAGGAGTATGAGCCTACCCCAAGGCATGTTTTACACTAACCTGGTATGCCCCAGAAGGAATAAGAATACTAACTTTTCTTGAATATGAATTATCCACCAAAATATGTTGAAGGACCTCTAGAATGGGATAAAGGATATGTGCATCCTCTTATAGTGCTCCAGAATGACGATGGAGCAGTTTCCCATCTGCAGAATTAGGAATAGGCACATGGAATCCATGATATATTGGAATATTCTAGGCAGATCCATTGATAGGAATATGAGCCTATCCATAGGCTTGTTACATTGTCATTTGGTAAGCCCTTCACAAAATGGGGATATGACCCATATTTTGGGCCATTATATTTTGTCACTAGGATTTTTTTACTGGAATATGAGCCTATCTTGAGGCATGTACCACTCTCACTAGGTGACCCACATCCATGATTAGGATAAGATAATGATCATGGGCCTTTGGAATATGTTTCCAGAACATTTCAACAGGAATGTGCCCCTATCCCAAGGCATGTTCTACTCTCACCTGGTGTGTCCCAATTGGAATGAAAAAATGAGCTCAGTCCTACTCCTTATCCTTTACTGAAACTTTCTATCAATCCTCTTGGAATGGAAAAAAATGTCCAGTTTCTCTAGAGTATCCACTTATTGACAATGACAAGATTTTTGAGTTGTCATGGATGTATGGATAGGAATATTCACCTTTCCCAGCATCTAAACAAGTGATAGAATATTCTAGTAGAGTTCTTCAACTATTACTCAGATGTGTTGGAATTTTAGAAATGTGTTTGTAGTTATGTAAACCTTCACATTTTATATATCCATTTTATACCTGTGGATTTCTTTGATTGATGTGGTTATATGATCCCACTTCCTTCCTCTTTCTTACACAAAAATATGTCTATGGGATTCATTCATGGGGTTAGGGATAAGCACATCCCCCATGTCTACTATGTGAATATCCCCACATACTTGTTTCGAGTGACTAGGGATATGAGCTACATCATTGGTTTATTATAGAATATAATATACAATATCTTCTTTGCCTGATGTTTCTTCCTTACTACCCATGCATGGGCATCTGCAGTGGCATTTTGTCGAGTGGTACCCTCAGTAGTTGACTTGTGGGTACTAGTGGGATAATGATAGGGTTGATGGTTTACATGGTTCCTCCTTGATAGACCCTAAACCATAAGGGATCAATTTTTTGACACCCTAGACCACCTTTATCACTTATTGAAGGTTATGCTCGGCATACTCTAGGGATATACTCCTAAAGTGGTTTCTTTTGGTGACGAGGGCTACTGGATTAGTTGTAGATTTCCATAGGTGATGCATACACGTTAGTTTTCATTCTTTGAAACCCTTAAGGGATGCTTCTAGGGTTAGGATTGTACCAAATTTGTGGTAATATCAAAACATTTTGTTCACCACCTGAAATTTAACCAGTTGAGTAGGTGAGATCATTTTGCGACCCATGGGTGTGGCAGTCGTAGGTGATTTACCGAAAAGGTGACTCGATTATGAATATATTATCGTGGATAGGGATTTTTTGGGGATATTAGTATCTACAGTCATGAATACAATAGAAAAGAATGTATCTAATTTGTGTAATATTGTATGTATGATTTTCTCATTCAGATATGCATGTTTAACATAATTTTTCATTCATTCTTTATAGGACCATTATACTCATGTGAAATTTTCAATCCAAGGATGGGGTTATCTCATGATAACCCTAGTTACCTATGATAATTGGTAATGTTTATTCTAGGCTTATCATCTTTTTTAGTTTTTCAAACAAAGTGGATTAACGCATGATTAACTAATCATGTGTTTATATTAGTGGTTCATGTTAGGTTCACCAATTTTTTTTTTATTGATATTACTATTATTTACACTATTTTTCATATCTATTTAAATTATTTAAACCCCAAAAATTTATCATTTTGATATAAATAGAATCATTTTTGAATTTTTGGTTTGTATTGAGCTTTAAATGCAAAATTGCACAATTTAGGAAGTTTAATTATTTTCAATAGCTTTAGTATTTCGGTTATATATTTTCCTATATAAATATAAATCGAGTGACTTATTTTTTAGGCATTATACATTCATGAGATTAATGTTTTTCGATGAGGATGATTATTTATTCAAAATCATTCTAACCAAAATAAATATGTCTTTCTGAAAAGCTGTTATACCAGGAATGATGAGCCCCACCTTATTCAAAGGTGCCTAAGTCAGCCTAAAAGACTCCAAATGTGATTATTACACCTAGATATAAATTATATGTCAATTTATCACATTCATGTTGACAATAAAATAAAAAGTATCTCATAAAATTATTCTTTGAATGAGTGAAAATATAGGATGATGAAAGGCCATTTCAAATAGATAAAGTTGTATTCATAAACTAAATCGTATATTTTGAAACATGTGTCCAAGTCATATGAAAATTATAAGGGAGAAAAAAAATTAATTTATAACAACTTTTTATAGGAAATAAAAGGGATATTATTCTAGATGTAGGTCCCAAAGAGAGCCAACATTCGAGGGACACATTCTAGACATCACCCTAGCCACCCCATTTTACATTATATTTTAAACATCACATTCATTTTAAAGATGGTTGGATTGAATAATGATTATATAATGGTAATGATATGCTAGAGAATTAGAATTAATATTTATGACAATAAATCCAAGAATGTCTAGCCACCATGTGGGGGTGGGAGTAAGGATCTGTGGTAAAGATACTTTTTTGAGATTCTGTTTTATTTTTTTTCATTTGTATTTCTCTAGAAAAAGTATTTATTGAATGAAGAGGGGACTATTATTTACTGAATTAAATATATTATAAATTAATCTAGATTTATGTTCAACTTAGGAATGTAATTTTATTATTATCGTAGTTTATATTTCTGGGGAAAGGTCTCTCTATTTAGAATAATGATTGTAATTTGATTTGGTTGCTCGGAGGTCTTCGGGTAATTGGATAACATTAAAAAGAGAATATAAACCCATATTTTAGGTCTCAATATATTGTATAGTTAATATAGATATATCCCTTTATGTCTCTATGTATGCACTGAGAAAACAAATCAATAATTCAGGTATACAATGATAAATGGAATTTCCAAAGATAAAAGTTTCTCCACCACTCCCTTGTTTAGTTTGTTTTAATTAGTATAGTTTTCATATAATTTATAATAATTGACATATTTTTATATTTTTGATCTTATTTTTCACAATATAATTTTTTATAGATCACTTTAAATCCCCATTTTATAATTATTACTCTAACAAAAAAATTAACAAGGTGAAAATTTTACATCTTAGTCTACAAAATCATCAATATGAAACCTCATGGTCTCTATTGTACTACATTTTTAGGGAGAAATTACTGACTAGAGATTAAAAAAAATATCCAACATCAATTTGGTACCATTTTCTAGGAAGTTTCCTATATTCTTTTTAATTTTATTTTGAATTTCTAGTATTTTGACAACTAATTTAGAGTCCTAAAACCCAAAAAATGGATCTTCATAGTGATTAATTTTATGCTTGGAATGATTATGAACAACATGAGGAAACTATTCATGATAAAATTTTAAATTTTAAATTACAACATAACACTCTTGAAACGGAATAAATGAATTTGGTTATTCAATAATATATTCAATAAGTAATAAAATAAATGAAAAATATTTCAAATAAATTAATAGAATTGAAGGAATTGAATGTGAAAAAAGACACTAAAGAAATGAAAAATCGTATCTCATTAACTTTTTATGTTGAGGAACCATTTGTGGGTGTGTTGAATACAAATTTGGAATCTCAATTTTTAAATTAAATAGAATAAATTATCATTGATTCTATAACTGATTTGCCTTTTTTGAATCAAAACACTTTGGAAAATAATTGGGATGAATTTGATGAAAATGAAATTTTATATAAAGCCACTATTTTTGAAATTTAAAATTTATATCCATTGTAATAATATTTGGATAAAGAGGAGGATAAAATTGAGTCATTTATTTTTTAAGAGCGTATTCTGGAACTTGAGCTAATTACCACTTTGAATACCATTATTTATTACACCCAAACAGATCCAGAACATGAGAATCCATAGGGTGAATTCCTAAATTTTGATCCATTATGTCCATATTATTTTGATAAAAATTTTCTAACAGTTTCTCCCTATATTGATTTAGTTTTCGTTGCTTCTGAGTGGATTTATTTTTATAATTATGAGGATTTCAAGGATAAAATTAAAAAATGAATTGTGTTCCCCTTTGAATATATAGGGACACATAATGATGGTGGTACCGAGCTGATTTTCAATGAAGAAATCATTTTTAAGGATGAAATTGAAAATGAACCACATCCCGAAATTATTATTTATTAACCGATGGATGATTTTTGTGATGAATTTTTTTTTTGAAGTTTCCATTTCATTATGTTATCTTGTCTAATATATCATTGGAACATAATATTCAAGGAGGTGAACATGAAGAAATTAATTTTTGGGAGCCTCTATAAGTTCTTTGAGATGAATAAAATTGGAGAAATATATTTTTTTAAGTTCATGAGGAACAAATTGCACCCACATTAAGATTAGGGATTATCTGCAAGAATGGTCTAACTAAGGGATTTGAAATCATATCACCCACTTGGAGGTAAAACCCAATTCTTCTTTCCCTAATACTTCATTTTATTTTTATTTCATTTCTTTCCAACGAATTTGACTCTTTGTTTTACTTTCCATGTAGGTTTCCAAGTTTCAACATTTAGGGGGATTCCTCATGGCTGGTATTGCTCAATAAAAATATGGTTGTGTCTTTTGTTTCCACTTATTTGGTCCTGTATTAAATTCATGAATTCCAATTCTTATATAATCTATGAAAAATTAAGGCATTATAAAAAATATGTGTTGGGGAATAAGATACTGGATTTATTAGAAAATTTAATGTTTTCTTTTTAAATTTATTTTGTTTTATTTCAAATTTTAGGTTAGAAAACAACTTTTGATCTTAAATAATGAACATTATTCTTTTTAAAACAAATGTAAATAAATAAAACTTTTGATCCATTGAAATATATCATAAATGAATGATGAAAATGACATTGTTTTATGTTTAAAACATTGTAAGTTTCCTGAAAAGACCAATGTATTTTACAATCTAATGATATATATCACAGTCTATATATTTGAAATCCCATTCATGTGAGAATTTTGAAACCATTATGAAATATTTATAACTTTCACCAAATTTCCTGAGAGATTAAATCCATGTTTATGTGAACGAAAACATGATTAATTTCTGTAAAAACATTATGGTTGAGATACTTTTTATTGAAATGATTGAGGAAATTCGTTGGAATTTGAATCCCTCTTTTCTTATGAATTCTTTTTATTTTTTCCTTCCTTGAAAATTTGAAGATTATTATCCCTTAGTAGTAATGTACATTCTTTTTGTTTTACCACATTACAGTAGAAATATCCCTTTTCAACTTATTCTAGAAGTGAAGAGGAATGATCTAATTGAACTTAAGAGTGGGGGGATATAACTTATGGTGTGATAAAACATTTTGTGTTACTTTAGGTGTAGATTTAATAATTTAAGAGATGTTTCTTCTACTGGAAAATATTTTTCTAAGAGTTGTTCTCATTAGGTTGTCTCAATGTAACTGGTGTAGTTCCTGTTTGGAGGTACTAATGAAAAAAATCTATTCCTATTTGGAGATTTCCAAAATAAGAGAAGACAAATTTCATTTTTCCTACTGAAATATTTATGGTTTGGAATGGAAAATATATTTTTAAATATTCTTAGATTTTATTTTCATTTATGTTGAGTAAAGAGGTTTCCATACTTGGGTAAAAATTACAATCATTAATTTTTCATTCAAAAACGAGCCAAAACCTCCTTATTCGGCCTCATAATTTTTCCCATATGAAACCCACCAAACATAAAACACAAAAAAACATTGAAAATTGCTTCATATAATCACCTTTTGATACATTAAATCAGGTGGATATTTTGAAATTTATCAATCCTATCTTGATTCTTTTATAAGATTGGAAGATAAAAACCATGTTGAACATACATATTTGTGAGTTGAGATAAAATTAATGTGACGTATGTTTGTTGTGTGTATAGGAGGATAATATAGGTGTAAATAGATATAATGACTTTAATTGAGAATAGAAAATATTCTTTTTAATGATACATGATATCATTTCCTTCTTGGAGATAAATTGGTAGTCCTCATTGGTATGTATTTTGAATTAACCATGAATGGATTTTGATGCTCATTTATCCTGGAGTCCAAGTGATAAGTTTTGGGTAATTGATAGAGATAATATTTACACTAATTTTCATGTCTATTTAAATTATTTAAACCCTAGCAATTTAACATTTTGTTTTTAATAAAATCTTATTTGTATTTTTGGGATGTTTTAAGCTTGAAATTAAAAATTACACAATTCTGAAAGGTTCACTATTTTCAATAGCGTCTTTATTTTAGGTATTTCATTTTCAATATTGATCCAAATTGAGTGGTTAATGTTTTTAGGGTTATTATAATACTAGTGTAAATATTTTTCAACTGGTTCAAGTCTTGAATCTAAATTCTTCTATCCTAAATAAATCAATCTTTATCAAAAGTTGTTCTAACGGGTAGGATGGCCCCTACATCATTCAATGGGGCATAACTTCTCCCACAAAAATCAAAATGTGATTATTAAACCTGGATATGAAATATATATAAATGTTTATAACATGTTGAGTTAGAAGAAAAATTAACTAATTAAATAATTATTTGAATGATTCAAAATAGGGTAAATTGAAATTTTATTTTAGAAGGAGAAATATTTCTTCCGTAATTAAATCATATCATTATTACCACATATAGAAATAATATTAAAATTGGAGGTTATATAGAATAATTAATTTTGAAAACCTCAATAGAAGAAAATAAAGGTATAATTGCATAAAAAGATGTCCGAAATAGATCCAAAATTCGGAGGACACATTTTGGACAGTACCCTAGACACCCCCTTTTCCTTGATATTTTCAACTTCAAATTTATTTCAAGGATGGTTATTTTTAATGAGGGTTATGTGATAGAAAATATATGCCGGATAATGAAGAGTTAAAAATAATCTAACGAATCCATGAAGTCCTAGACTCCATGTGGTTGTGGGAAGAGGAGATCTAAAAAATTATCCCCTTTTGAGTTTGTGTTTGGGTTTGTTTTTCATTGTATTTATATGGAAACTGTGTTTACCAAATGAAGAGGGTCCTCTTATTTTTTCAATTAAATTTCTAATAAATTAATCTATATTTATTTTCTTATTATGAATGTAAATTGGCTATTCACATTGTTTAAATTTATTTGGGGGAGGTCTCTGCGATGATCACGATGAGTGTAATCTGATTTTATTTCTTGTAGGTCTTTGGGTAATTGGATCACAAAAATAAGAGGATAGAAACCTATGTTTTAGGTATCAATATTATTCCTTATAATTATAGATGTATCATTTTATTCCTTGATTCATACACTGAGAAATAAAATTAGATAATTCATTTAGAAAATGGTCAATGGGGTGTCCGAAGATCAATGTTTTTCCACTGCTTCCTTATTTAGTTTTTTTTACTAAAGGGTTTTATTCCAATTTATAATCACTAACATAGATTTATAGTTGTAATATAATTTTTTGTAATTTAAATATTTTTAACACATTTGAAATTCCAATTTTTTAATTCTGACTTTAACAAATCCATATTAATAAAGTGGCAATTTAATAACTTAGTCAGCAACCTACTCGTGAGACAACCCTGTGGTCACCACTATACTGCATTTTTATGTTGAAATAATTAACTAGAGTTTCATGATAAAAACTCAGGCATCACTTTTAGTGTAAAATAACATAATTATGGATTACTAACCCAATACTTTTTTTATTGAGATATTCAAATTGGGTTCACAATTTTTTATTGCGTATAGTATGAAAAAATCGACCAATGGATAAATAAGCCCATCATTTTCTTAATGATAGATTCATGTCGAGATCACCATTTAAATTTCGATGTAGAATAGATGATCTGTAACCTCGTCAAGATGGATTCAGTTCAGCATGATGGTTGGTTGTAGGGGGTTTAATTATTTTACAAATAATAACAGCAGGTCCCCATTGTCATTCTTAATAGAAAATACCAATGGTTACCTCATCCCTAATTGGGTACAGAAATAATTTCCAATGGTATGTATTCAATTGGTCTTTCAGACCCAATGACAGTTGGGGACTCTCATTGGTCCAGAGGATGAGAATTGAGGCTCATCGCACTATTTTTGGGGGATTTTTTGCCCACTATGGGACTCTGTTATAAATTTAATATATGTTCCATAATATATTACTAGTCCCGAACCTTTACTAATTACACTAACAAATTGATAAATTCTTAAGTCTCTTTTATGTAAAAAAATAAAAGGGTAATATCTTTATTGAATATTTTTTTATTTATTTAGGGTTTTTAATCCATTTCCCTAGTAATGGTTAGTTGTTTATGTATTGAAGATATAGAACTAGATACTTCATAATTTTATACCATGCTGTGGGGAGGTTAATATTCTGAGGAAGAGTTATAGGCTTACACTATAATGTTTCCCTTTCCATTGTAGATGTTTATAGTTTATGTGATATAACCATCGCAACTCCCTAAGCCCACATGATCTATGCTCAGTGTGAGAAACAAGGGATAGCATGTAATTAATCTAAATTTATATAGATAAGGGAATATTTTTCTAATATAACCCTTAGGATATTAATATACAGATTAGGCCTTGGATAAGAATCCTATGTATCCCGGTTAATGAAGGAATCAAAGTCATCATAATTATTTTGGTTAGGGATTACACACTAACATCTCCCTTATATATATTTCTTATTATATCGTGTTTTTTGTCAGGTTCTACACACTAATGCAACCTTTTGGTCTAGGATTACACACTGAGCGTGCACAAAATCATTGAGATCTGGGATGACCTGTTGACATGGCATTTTTTTCTTTCCATGCATGCATTGGTTGTCCATTTACATGTTTGATATGTCGAAAGACAACTTTATAGTATAGTTGTCTTGTTTGGAGGACTTCACTAAATTATGATGGAATTTCATAATGTTGCCACTTGATCAAGACTAATTTATCTGGAGGACATCATTAGATATGGTTAGTTGATCCTAGAATCCATCACATGATCTCAGTTGAATTTTATAAAAGGTGTCATAGGAATGAGTTGGTTTTCCTTGATGTTATCTAAAGAGATAGCTAAAAAATGGAGGGTGACATTAAAGTAAATGTCACATGTCTTGTAGGGTGTTTCATTTCCTGGATGATTTGTCTGGAGGGAATCATAAGACATGGATAGCGTCCCCATAGGGCATTGTGCAAGCCAGTTGACATGCCTAGGTGCTATCACGTGACTCGGCTGACATGAATTTGTGATTCCAAATGAGTCCGTCAACATGTTTTAAGGAAATATTGAGGCTTTTATAGTGATCATGGAGTGTTTCGTGATTCTTGGGAGGCATCCCAAAGAGGCACCATGTGACTTTCTTTGACATGTCTAAAAAAAATTTCATGATCAAAATAGTATACCAAAGGAGTGTCGTGAAATATGGGTGTCATGTATTGGAGTTCTTGAAAGTCCTTGGTTATTCACATGAAGCTCATTAGGATTGTAATAAATGTTCTTTTCTTAGGTATTCCATTAAGTATTCATTATTCTTGCCTTTATATTTTTAATGCCTTAGATTTTTTTTCAATGATAGATTATTTTAAATGTCATGTGATTTAGAATGTGTGTAGGGTGTTCTTCACATGTCCTACCAGAAGTCATTCACATTATCTATTAGTGATCACATTATGTTCTTTATGCAAGCCACATGGTCACTCTAGTTATTCATCGGTATCTTACCTAATGCAAAACTTCCAGTTCACGAGATTACCCACTCTAAGAAATCTTCTCTGGTGCTTGTGTACACCAGTGTGTCTAGATACAAAAAAAGTCCAACCTTTATTCGGAGACTCAACATACAGTTTTCATGCTGGGGTGGGATATTTATAGGAAACTCCACTGCAGTTGTTTTCCTGTTTGAGTAGTGTATATCATACAGATTTAGGATGGAATCGTGGGAGGGGCCTATGTTCCATGCATCTTTGTGGGTCCTGATCATGGAACTTCCTAAGGGCATCGTCTTATTTTCTGTGACCACAAGCTCATACCATCAACACCACCTTTATTGGATTATTTCTAATAAATTGGTACCTTTTTAATCATGTGGAAAGGTTGAAGTAATTTTATATTTTCATATTAACATGTCCAAGGGCCTACCTGAGATCAGGGAGCCTATTGAAAATCCTTCCTGTAACCACATGAAACTTGTCTGAGTCTTACAAGACCATGTTTCAGATATCATTAATATCATTCAAGTTTTTTATGATGGTTAGAGGATCCATAATTTCCTTTATTTGTTTTATCTGTTTTATTTTACAATGGTTGGGGATTTCTCAAGGTTTCATGGGTATTCTCGATGAAAATTACTCAACCTATTGTGATACATCATGTAATAAACAAATACACTATGGATATCCATGACTATTTCATGGGTAATTCCATCTAGTTTTCCATAGGGAACCAAAGGGAAGTAATAGTTCACCTACAGATACCCAAGGATCTTTGCATGATGCGAATCATAGAACATGGTAATATTTTGAGATGAGGTAGACACATTGCAGGGGCTTGAATTTTCATGTGGACTTTTAAGAGTCTGCCACATTATGTTCATGACAGCAAGAAGCTCTCACCTACTCCACTTTTTTATTTACTTTTGTTTGTTTAAATAGGTTTGGAATCTCATGAGTTTGTATGAATGTCTTAGAGAAATATTATTCTTCTAATCAGTGATGTGTCGCATGAGTTTTACAACCACAAGAGGATGCTATTTTTTTTGGAAAATTTCATTCTATTTTTGAAGGTAATTGGATGGATATTCATGAATCTACTAATTGATAAGATTCATGCCCTGGGAGGTCTTATCAAGCTTCTTCCATGTGATCTACATTTGTCATAAGAATCTTCTCATTAGTAGAATGACTTGTTGAAGAGATTTCCTAGAACCTTACACAGACTATGCACAATTCATTTTCATCTGCATTACCTCCTAATGGTCTTGCGAACACATGTATATTATAGGCTAATGTGATTCTAATGTCTTTTACCACCATCATAGAACTTTTCTTTTCGATGAAAATAACACCCATATTCATTTATTTTTTACTTTGTGAATTTTTTGATGCTCAGTTGGAGGGTGTAAACAAGGGGTTGTGAATAAGATTCTCTAGGATATGGATTTTAATATTTATAATGGTTTTATGTATATATATTGATTTTATAAGGTAATTTATGTTTGAGAACATTTAAATGTTAACGTTATTTTTTCAAAGAACATTTTCTATGATGCTTTCAATTTTTTCTTATGAATTATAATAGCTTTAAAATATTTTCTTTAAGAAAAATTGAATCGTGTGGATGTTATTTAATTACCTACATGATTTTTATTGTAAAAAGGTAGAGTTTATCATGGGTTTTATTGTTTTTAATTTTTATAATTGGAGTTCATTATTATTATATCCCTTAAAAATCTGTTTTTCTCATAATACATTTTCATATGTTTAAAATAAGATATAATTAATTTTAGGAACTAAAATAAAGTGAATATTTCTGCTAGGATTATTCATGTAAGAAGAAGAAGAAGTGTTTGTAAATTTATGAATCGTATTTTTAATAAAAAAATGGACACTATGTTTCATTATTCCCTATATAATATAATGTGTTTCTTCATTATACAAAAACGAAACATAAAAGTTCCTCAAAATTTAATAAATTCAAAACCTTGTTATTAATCATTTAATTATGGTTTGATTATGTTATGGTGCATTATAGTTGGTATCGCATGAAATCTATAGATAAATTTAGAGGTTATGATGGCTCATATGAGGATATTTTAAGAGTGGTAGACACCAGAATGAGTTAATAAGACTAGGTTTGATAATAATTTTAATGGTATAGACACCTCTTTTGAGGTTTTATATGATTATATTACTTTAGGAGACATTTATTTATTTTTAATAATTGTTTTAGGTATATGTAAACCTTCACTTTAGTATGAGTTTTAGTGAATAGGTTATAGAATTAGGAATGTAGTTATTTTTTGGACATAAGTCAAAGGGTATTAAGAACCAATAGGTTTAATATTATTATTGATGTTGAGTTAAATATTCTTTACTTGGATAAAAGGTTTTTATATTTCTAGAACCTATGTTTTATCATATAGAAAACCATCTAATTGAAATTTTATTTAGTGACTATGGGACTAATGGTATTTTGAAAGTATTTTACTATTTTGGGAACATAAAATGATTAATGTAAACATAATTTTAGGAATAAATATTCATTTAATTTAAAAAATCCTATATCATTTTATCATGGAAAAAATTATTATATTTTTTAGATTATATTATTATATCATATAAAATTTTTTATGTGACATTATGAGTGATTAGTTTTATTTGGAGATAAAAGTTAATTTTCTCTTAGAATAATATGTGATCAAATATATTTTTTTTTTAAATTTGATTCTACATATTTTAAATGTATTTAAGGATAGTTATTTCTTATGTTTTTAAAGTTTTACTTTGGGTTTCATTATTCATGATTTAAATATTAATGTGGTATTTCTTCAAATAAAGGTGTAATCATATTAAATATTATCTTATCCTATTATAACCATTTCTATTTTTGGTTAATGGATTGAAATAAGTGAAATAAAATTTCATAATTTTATTGATATTGTGATCTATTGAATATAAATTTTATTTCATCAAGTATAAGAATTTTATCATGAATATTCACTGCATGGAGTTAGATGTTAGATAGAAGTTGAAAATATTCAACGTGCAACAAAAGGATAAATTCTTTAATATAGAATGGGAAAAAATTAGGTACATGTATTTTTTCATATAATTTATACTGATGGTAAAGAAATCCTTCTTCTTAATCAAAAGGAATAAAAATATGTCGATCTTCACCATTAAAGTATTGAGGTATGATTTTAGAAAAACTCTTTCACTTGTACGATTGTCATAATGTTGAATACATGGTTTAATAAATATTTAAGAAATGATTAGTTTAAATTTAAAATTAAACAATAGATTTATTTTTAAAATTAAATTCCATATAAATTGATTAAAATATATCTCTTTCCACTTATGTATATTTTATTCCACTCCTTGGAGTCGATTTTAAAAATGTTTTAATCCCTTTCTACGAGACCCAAGATATATTTGTATGGATTCAATTTAGTCAAGGGGGAATAATTTGACACCCTAATATTATATAAATTATTTTATTCAAGTAATATTACATATCATATCATTTGGTATACACAATAACGAGCTTAAATGAATAGTGATATACTATAGAAATATTATTATTTAAATAAAACAGTTATAATGTAATTGTTTGTTTAGCGGGTATGAATAAAAATAACCATATTATGACAAATATATAGAAATTTTATCCTTGATAAAATTAATAATCAATTATTAATCAATTATTGTTTTTTTATGAATGATGATAAATTCGTTTTAAGCTAAAATATATATTATTCATATAATTTTACTTATGCACACAAATTCATTTTACCTTACTATGTTAAACTAGTAAATATTGATAAATTATTCAAATGGATTTATTAGATTACGTTTAAAATTCAGTTGAATAAAATTAATTAAATTTTTGTTTTTTAGAAAGGAATGAGGATAAATTTATTTAATTCATAAAAAAATAAATTTTCACCAAAAATGGTTTTATTCCATTTTTTGTGAGGGTATTATGATTAATTTATACCAAAATTTAATATTTTATTTGATAAAAATTAAATAATTTCTGAAATAATCACTTCAAAATAATATGATGATATTTTTTTTCATTTTCAGAAAAGATTACATATTGAGTGAATACTATAAAATATAGATTTTTGTCAGACTCCCAATTTTTTTCATGAAATATAATAATTTAAAATTATAATTCTATTTTCTGGTTTTTAAATATTCACATAAGTTTTTTTATTAAAAAAATATATTTATATCCATGGGAATCAAAATTATACATGATTTTTCTATAAAATTATATATATTCTTTAAAAATGTATTTTTCTAAAAAAAAATTTAATTGTGTTTCCCACAAAAATATTAAAATTAATATTTACACCTATAGAAAGAAAATATTAAAAATGGATTCTATATTTGGTATCATAATTTTTACATTATATTATAATTTAATTTTTATTTTTATTTTCAATGAATACAAACCCTAATAAAAGTATACCACCCTAATAAAGGGTAAATTGGGTTAAATGGGGATAAAACATTACTATAATACTAATAAATCAATCCAAAACATGAAATTATATATTTTGGGAATGTTTATATGATTATAACCATCATATATTTAAATATATGGAATTTTTATACAACCATCCTTTGATTTACATCTTTCTATTTTATAATGATAAGATTCATTGAAATGTTCCACTCTATTTATTCTAAAATCTATAATAATCTTTCAAATAGATAAATAGAAGTTATGGATAATTAGATGTGGTTATTTTAAATATGAATATTTTTTTATTATATAATTTTTTTTAAAATATAATTACCTTAAATTTTTAATATGAATTCATCTTTATTATATAAATTTATTTTTAATGATGTTATAATTACCTTAAATACTTACGTTACATCTAGACAATTCTTGTGAAAGCGGTAGAAATTTAAAGTAAATGATTTATAAACTTTTAAAAGTAATATGTTCAACATTAATTATGTTATTCCATTTTTTTATAATAAAATTTTATAAATGATGATGAATGATTTTATATTTTAATTCAATTTTATTCTTGATATGTTTAATGTCAAATTTTATAAATAGTCCAAAAACCCTTAAATGGTATTTAATATTTAAGAAATCATTTTTAATCACTAAAAACATAAAAATTATATAGTAATTAATATGTATATAAATTTTTTAATTATATCATGAATATTTTATTTTATTTCAACATTATTTTTCATATATTAAAAGAAATGTATGTTTGGCTCTATTTTACATTATTTAAATAGATATTATAAGTAAATTATTTAATGTATTTACAAGAATGTCGCCAACCTCACTTATAAAAGGGAACCTCGACTCCTCTCTTACTGAAACATCATGATCCATTTATATCAAAAAATACCTAAATAAATATCTTATTAACCTTCCACCCCATTTCATAGTGTTCATGTTCTCACAAAATTCTGAATTAGAAATATTAAAGTGCAATCCAAAGGAGTTATTCCAAAAAAATAGGTATAACACTTGACAAAGTGTTTTCATGTTTATTTGTTCATAAACCCCATTAAAATATTATGTAGATATTATAATATTATAAAATTTGTATCTTTAATATATTAAAATTTTTTTATGGTAATGTCACAACACTCTTTCATCTCATTTTATATCTTATAAGAAATGAATTCATCGCTTGTGTGTATGTGTATACTATAAACCTCCATGAAGTGATGTGTTCCATTTTTCATCAAATAATAACCAGGATACTTATTATGATTGATTTAAGGAATATATATTATATTCCCGAAATGATTATAATTCTAAAAATATAATAAATTATCTATCTTCTTACCCTTATATCTATTAGATGATGATAATGTCAATTGTGCATACGTATAGAAATCCACCTCCATGAAACGATGTGATTAATTTTTCATGACTTCATTTAAATATTTATTTCAATATTATATTTTTAATACGCATTTTTTAATTTATTTTATGTACGTAATTCATTATAAATCATGTGGTATATGAAAACTAATCTTAAAACAAACTGTAATGTACTATTATTATTTAAATATGACATAGCCATTGGTTTGGAAGGTATAAATATGAATAAATTTATTATGAAATATATGTAGAAATTTTTTTTAATAACATTAATATTCAATAAGATATTTATAATCATTATTTTAAATAAAGTTAAATTTGTTTAGCTAAAATTGATATTTCTCATTAAACAAATTTTAAGTCGAAATATATATTTTGTATTAGATTAAACTTATCACTAAAAATTAATTATTTTAATAATATAAGTAGACTATATTAAACATTTAATTAATTAACATTCATTCATTTATTTTTATTATAAAAATAATGAGAATATAGTCATCTTATTATTTAAAAATATCTTTTTTTTAAAATGTTTTTTATTGCAATTTTTGCGTGGACATTATAATTAGTTTATGAAAATTTTAAAAAAAATTATTTTAAAAAATTGATATCATTTTTTAAATTATCATATCACAATTACCATATGATAAAATTTTGTGTATTTCTAAAAATATTAAATTTTCAGTGAATACTGAAACAATATTGATTTTATAGAAATTTTCCTTTTCCATTAAATTATTTAAAATGTCCCATTTTCCTTGTAATATTTTTTTGAAATTTCCTTAGTTACTTTAGATTTAAAATAATACAATATATATAATTATAATTATCATTATGCATTAATATAATATAAAAACATTTTTATACTTAAAAGTGCATTTTTTAAACTTATTTTCATAATTTTTTAGGGGGTTGTTTTTTAATTAGAATCTAACACTTATAGAAATAGAATTTGATAAATTGGAAATATTTTTTAAAATAGAATTTAATTTTTTTTTAATTATTTCACTTTCATTGTTTGTCATTATGAATAGTAATCATGTTAAAAATAACAATTACCATTCTGAGTTATAATGACTTAAAAGGGTTAAAACTAAAAATATATGGGCTAAAATGACCTTAAAACATTTAAAAATCCTATTTTATATCAATAATTTGAACATTCATCATATAATATTCTTGTATTAGTCATTTTAGTGGCATTTTTCTTGATTGATGTAATAATATATTTTAATCTTTTGAAAAATTCCAAATGTGTCATCTCCCCAACTTAAAAAGAAACACTCACTCTCCTTTCTTATCCACACATAAATAGACTCTTATATATGATAATATATAGCCATATACCATTATAAAATCCCTCTATATTTATTAGAGGCTCTTTTTTGATAAAAATACCATCAAAGGTTAACTTTATGTATAAAACTAAAGAGGTTTTTCAAAGAAGTGGTGTAATTATTAATAGAGCATTTTATTTTTATTTTTTATACCTCCTTAAAATATTATTAGAAAATGATGAAATAATAAAATAATCATCTTAAATATGATATAATTTTATTTTGTTTAAGTTATAATACATTTCATTTAATTAATTATCTAATGAAAAATAAAAACATCACTCGTACGTTCATATGAACTACAGCCTCAAAAGACAATGTATTTAATTTTTCATCCATTAATTTTATGGTTATTAATAATGATGTATAAAATTGAAATAATATTATATATATGATATAAATTTCATTTTATATTGGTAATTAATATTCTACTTAATTATTTACCATCAAATAAAATAACATCACTCGTTTGTATGTACGGACTATCACATTGGGATAAAATGTGATTTTTTCATCACCACCTCATATAGATTTTATGTATTGGTTTAAATAAATAATATTATATTTATTATATAATAATCATTATTTAATTTTAAAATTATTCGTACATTCTTTCTCTCATGTTCATTGAAAAATAGAAACATTACTCATGGGTATATATAGCCCACCATCTCCATGCTTTTAACATAATTCATTTTTCACAACCGTCATGCATAATTTGATATAAAGGTATAATTAATTTATAAACACTATAACTATAAGATGATTAATATTAAGTAAAATTATATAATCCTTGTCTATTTGATCAAATTCAATCTACAATAGGCATTTTGAACTTATGAACCAAACTTCCTCAAAACAATCAATATAAATTTTATCAAATATGTAATTAAGTATAGAATATTTATAAGAGAAATAAAAGGAATCGAAAAAATGAAAAATTATTTAATAAATAAAATAATTAATATAAGTCCATTATTGAAGAATATAAAGAAGGTATGTTATAATTTGGACATGAAGTAAGGGATAAATTACCTTTAAACCTCATTTTAAATGTTTTAATGATTGATTGTATAAATATTTTTAAACAAAATACATGACCTTTAAAATGTTTCAAGTTTGTTATTGATATAAAAAATGTATGTTTAATGTAATTTTAAACCATTTTTAATTTTCTTTATAAAAGTTTTAAACTAATTATTTTAGACATTTTTCAAAAAGTTAGTTTTTTTTAATATTTTTTCAAAAGTGTGAAAGGAATATTTTTTAGATGTACACATAATTATTGTAATTTCACACCATCATGGGCATTATTATGTAAGAATTTTACTCATTAAATTTTAGTTTTTTTTTAAATATTATTTCCTATTATTTTGGAATATAGTATTTAATGAGTTTTGATAGACAAAAAAATTTTATCTATATTTTTATATAATTTCCTAAATCTCTTTTTTATATGTGTTGAATGGGATATTTTATGAGTTCTTGTGATGTGAAATATTATATTGTTTATATATTTTATATTCCTTGGAAAAATATTATGATGATGGTTGAGCATGATATTTTCCTCCAATGAAGTGGGTATTTATCTAGTTGGAAGTAATTTTGGTAGGTTATCCAATTTTTAAGGGTTACAATAAGTATTTTAGGAAGATTTTGTACCACATAATATACATGAATTTTCAATGATTTCTAATGAGTTTTTATAGAAATATTTTTATTTCAAATGCTAATATAATGATATTTTGTTTAATGGAATGATTATTCCCATTAAGTGTAAAAATGTATTTTTTTTAAAAAAAATTATTCGGTTCTCATGTTTTGTAAGAAACCCTCATAGTTATGATTTTTCCTTAAGGATTTATTTTAAATTGATTAAATAATTGTCTATAAATACGATTTTATGTGTTTGTAGATGATTATTTTACGTTAAATTTTATTATATTACAGAAAAGATATTGTATATGGTTTCTTGGTTTTGAAATAGACTAATGAGTTGATTTTCATTTTTTCATATGTAACTGACTCATATTTTCTTATCATCCCATGTTTTCAATTTTTTATAGGGTTATGTATGAGTAGGTATAGTAAAAAATTCGAGATGAAATGTTTTAATATAGTTCATGAAAATAAAACCTGTATAATTTTTAATGATTTATATTGTGAATAAATTGGATATGGAGTGGAAGTTTGTAGAGGCCCGAAGCATGACGTACATGGACATTACATTACTTTTGCGGAATACATAATACATAACAAAAACAGACACACAAGGACCGTAATAGTTTAGTGTCTTTGGAAACTCGGAATATAAACAACTAATCATGGTGAAAGATCTTCAACATCTCCCATAACGATCTTCCCCTTTTTTTCCTTACCTAAAACCTTTCTTTAATTCCTGGGGAAAATAAAACATAAAAAGGGTGAGCTCAAATGCTCAGTAAGGGAAAACATTGAGAACATAAAACAATCTATAAACATTTGAAAGCAAAAACATGAAAATGACATCTAATCATTAAAACCTTGAGGAAAGACATAAATCTTGGAAGTACGTAAGGTATATATCATAAAGGAACATCAATCACGATAAAATATGATGGGAAAAAAACATGTAATTGTGGCAGCCATTAAGAACATGTTATGATTTCCATAGTACCCAAGGCACTGCTGCCAAGACCATCTTAGTGGACAAAGTCCCTTTCTGAATCGAGTTCACTCCTCGTTTCAGTCTTGTAACACTGAACCGGATTAACTTACCATTACAGCCATATCTATCTCATGAGAAATAAATATTTACCCAATTCATTTGAGGGAGATATAGGTCCCACCCATCTCATAATGAAATCATTCTTACTTTTTCCACAAAATAAACATACATCATTCATAATAACCCAACGAATAAAATGGGTTTCATAAACATAATCCCATCATCACATAATCCATATAAAATGAATGGATATCATTTCATAATAAGAAATGTTAAATCATTTAATCATAGATACATTATACTTGAAACATACACATATGAAATAATGTCATCCTAGATGGAAAAATAGTTTTGATAAAACACTTGAAATGAATTCTTGAGGAAAATATCATTTCTTCTTCAAAATCAACTTCTCTTCACAAAACGTCATGAAATTTTAAAAGAAAGAGATTTTCTTGAAAATATTCATGAAATATTTTGGAGGAAGCTTCATGAAAATAAGGCTTTATAAAATCGTAAAAATCCTTTCATTCCATATACGTAAAAAAACATTCTTCTCGTACTTTTGTCGGAAAAGTCAAAAAGTACCTTGTATGGTAAATAAAAGAAATATTCCTTCCATACCATGGGGTAAAAGTAAAAATGGGTAAAAAGGACTTTAAACATACATGAAAACACTTTTATAAAACATGGACATGGCCGATTGCAATAACCCTATTAAATACTTACAAATAAGTAATCTTGGATAAAAATGAGATTTGCAAAATTATCCCTTACCTTAGGTCCGATATGCTTCGTACGTATCCGATACTCCTGTGTAATGTTTTAAATACTATCTTTGACTTATTACAGAATAATATTAATTGTTATGATAAAATATATGTTTCACTTATCACTTTATATTACCCGTTCATTTGTAAATTCCATGTTAAAGCAGCTTTTTGGGTAAAATCATTTCAATTATCGTATGTGTTTCGACTTGTCCTTCTTGATATTAATACTAATATCCTGATTTACATAATTACAGAATGTAAAATATTATTTATATATAATATATATTCATCATATACATATATATATTATAGATCAATAAAAGGAATGAAATAAACCGTTCATGGAGACAGTAGGCCGTACGTACGCATAAACGCTGTTTTTGTTTCCTTATTGAATTGAATGAAACTAAATAGATGGAATACATATATATATACATAAATACAGTAGAATTATTATTTCATATATTTCATGATTACTTATTATATATACTTTATAATCATTTATGAATCGTTAATCATTGAGAATGAATCTCATCACGTCGTGGAGACGATATTTCGTACGTACGCACGAGCGATGATATCGTTCCCATGATTATTGAATAGAATTTTAGTGGATGGTATAATATATCAGAATATGTATGATGTTATAATGACCATATATATTTATTATTTACACCATTATACCCATCCATGTAAGGTGTTGGTGGAAAAACAAATTTCACCCCGGCGTGGAGACGGTATTCCGTATGTACGCACGCGTGGTGATTTCGTTTTCCATAGGATGGATAGATGGTGAAATAGGTTTGTTTCATACTTATAATAACATATCATTATATGAGTTATACTGATGTAATTACTTCATAATGAAACAACTAAATAAGAAGAAGTGGAAGAAGAAATAAAGTTGAAAGAATCGGTAACGGACATTACCTCTTCTTTGAAGCGCCTCTTTGAGACTTCCTCTTAGGGCACCAAAATTGGTCTTTGAAGAATACCAGGACCTATATAATGTTTCTAGGGAAGTGGAGAAGATACCTTTTTAGGGTTTGGCTGATCTTGAAGGCTCAATGTGGTGTGAGGAAGAGAGGGAGGAGGTGCCCTTTTATAAGGGAGGAGAGGGGCACATTTAAAATAACTTAAAATATTATCTTATTATAAAGTCATATTCGGTTTTTTATAGCTAAAAATTGTGTTATTTCTAAGATAAGGTGGGTATGCGTCGAAATCCTCTCATCCAATAGAATTTAGACAAGTTTAGGTTTCTATTTTAGCCTTATCATTTAGATTTAACTTTAAGATAAATAATTTTTCTTTTACAGTGTCTTCTTGTTTTCTTACACTATAAGGTTAATAAACTTACTATAACAAGCCAAAAGAACCCCAAGTTGTTTTTTATTGATATATATAACCTTATCTATGTCATTTGGCTGAACCTTAGATTTTTAGGAAAAAAATAACAATTAATAATATAATATTTTTTTAACAAAACTATTTTATGTCAATTTTGACACTATTTGGTAATTGATTTTTGTGAAAATCATAACAGAAATATTATTTCGAAAAAAGTTAATTAAATCAATAATAACATGTCATATTAACATATAAAATTATTTTAATTCATAAAAAGTCTCAAATTACATTTATTTGGGTATTTATAACATCAATTATGTCAATATTTCATTAATAATATAATTACGGCATCATCATTGTGTCATAAATAAATTAAATTTTTTAAAGTCTAAAAATTACAATTAAAAAACAATTATTTAGGAAATCTTTTAAACTTTCTAATGAATATATATAGTCTAATTTATCTTTGTATAACCCTATATTAAAAATGATTTACTTATTAAACTTTGATTTTAACTATTTTAATCCTTCTTTAAATAAATTAATAATAAATGTCCTAATCTAATCCAAGTGGGCCCAAATGGTCATATTGTATTCCTATGGTTGTTTTTGGCCGAATTACGATTATCCAATAGAATTAGGACTTGTGTTAGGGTAATAATAATATCATTTTTACCCTTAATTACCTTATTTACTTTTAGCCGTGGTAAAAAAAGTAAAAAGTTACTATTCACAAAAAATTATTTTCATCTCATTGAACCACATTTTACTTACTGAAATCAACCGTGTCTCTCAGTTTTTTGAAATTATACTCACAGAAGAGGAAAAATTATGTTTTATGTGAATTTGGAAATTCTTCTAGGAGGTGGGTAAAATACGGTCAAAAGTTCAATAAAATTTCTATATATCTAAAATTAATATAAAATGACTCTAATTAATTACATTGAACTTATATAGGTATTATGTGTCAATTTTTACCTAAAATAAATTTAAATAGAATAAATAATTATTTAAATTAAAAGTCGGTTTTTGAATAGTAACTCAGTGTTTTCACTATTCATCAAAAATTTAAAGTTTTCAGAAAAATACAAAAATTTCACCCTTGGCTAATTTTGATATTCCAAATCCAAAAATGAAGACCATTTTGAATGATGAAATTTAAAAAATTTCAAAAAGTGGTTATTAATATTCATAACGGCTAGTTTTAATAATATTTTAATAGCATATCGTTGTTTAGTGAAACTCGGTATTGCGTACAACACACGAAATCGAGGAAGGTCACGATTGCATGTAATGTAGCCAAGATAGGGTTGTGTGTTTTTCAAGACTCCTTTGTTGTAGCGTACAACACAAGACATCAATAAAATTAAAAAGAATATTTTTCATAAAATCTCGGGGTGTTACATTCTACCCCCCTTAAAATGAATTTCACCCTCGAAATTTGTCGGGGTTATAAATGGTTTACTACTCAAAAGTTTCTTTAATAGAAATACACATCGTAAAAAAGAATACCAAAACCAATATTTAAAAACTAATGCTTGAACCATAATGGTTACCCAAATTAACTAATCACTAGGTTTCCACGTAGGAGAACATAGGTGAAAATATGGATATGGAAGAGAAACCTAACCATCATGTTCTGATGGAGAGTGGTAGAGAACATGGCTATGAAAAATCCAACAATTAAAAAGCCATATATTTGTGATTATCTGAGGTACCATCTGATTAATCGGATATAAGGGAACTAGGACAACATTTTTGGTTTTCAGTATCATTTCCCTAAAGTTGAAAATTTTGAATTACAAGAAATACTTTCTTGATTTTGGTATAATCTCACTGTTGTTCGTGCATTGAACAATTTCCACTTTAGTTTTTAAAGAAATGAAGTTGAATTTGTTAGTCATGGAGTGTTAACAAGTCATGTGATAGAATGATGGTTCATTCCATCTATTTCAAAAAAAACATTAGCAAAAGTTATCAAATATACATAAGTCCATATATGGTGAGGTTAATCACATACGATTCCAAAAATGAACTTATACTTCATATATCATACCGCTTAATAAAATAAAACTAGTTTTTACAAACTAGGGACTTTCTGTATGCCAGTGGTAGGTGATAAAGGCATGCCGCACTTCAGTTGTGGGTTTGATTCCCACAGCCTTGTCCGACGTGATGGGCTATCGTCCGTCCTACAGGTTTTCCTTTTTTCTAAAACTACATTACTATAACATCCCATCAATAATATCGAAAAACGTTCTTATCTAAAATACTTCGGTCCAAGATTGTTATTACTTGAAATGTCACATAACAATCATGTGAATTCCATCATTTATCCCCCATATATCATAAGATATATCTTGTTGGTCAAATTAAAAACATGTGAATACATTAATCATGTATTCTCTTAAAGAATGAATACCCATTGAACCTTAGTGAAAACATGAGTGCTTTCAAAAGTTAAATCTTTCCACATACCAAAAACCCATAAAATTTACATACTCAAACGATGATATAACTATTTCCTAATATCATTCATTAGCTCATGAATACTGTCAAAAATTTCATTTTCTCCTTATCCCTTCATTATGCGCATGCCATATTATTTCCAAAAATATCTCAATCACCTTCCATGGTTACCGGTACCATAAAATTATTGAAAACCAGAATAGATCAATACATAAATATTCTAATATTCCACGATACTATATACAACATTATTTTGGTATCCCATTAGATAAACACTTAATCATTCCACCAAATCATTTTCATATTCAAAATTTCCAATAGTGATCGCATGTGACTTCCCTTTGTCCTTTACCTTAAGTGGTTGCTCATGTTGATCATCACTAACCCATGGATTAGGGAATTTATTAGCATACTGCCCCATTTCCTTGCACTTGAAGCATTGAAGTGTTGGTGGAGAGTTCTCTGTAGTCTTTTCTCTATTCACATCATTAGCAACATTTTTCCCATTACTTGGACAATCAACTGCTCGATGACCTTCTTTTCCACACTTAAAACATTTTCTAGTACCTTTTAGGAAATCTCCACCATGCTTCTTTCCACACATTGAGCATAAAGAAACATTCATCTTCTTTTCACCATTGTTCTGAGATTTCTCCTTGAACTCCTTCTTTCGTTTCTTGTCAAAACCATGAGATGGATATTTTACACTAACTTCCAGTACTACCATGATAGCACAACACACAATTTCTTCATATCTACTGATGTCTCTTATAGCTAATGCCCTTCGAAGATTTGGTTTTAAGCCACTGAAAAATCGATCAACTTTTCTTTCAGGTTGTATGATAAAGCCAGATGTATACCTTGCAAGCCTTGTAAAATTCTCTTCGTATATACCAACAGATTCATCATCCTTTTGCTTTAGTTCAAGAAACTCCTTCTCCATATTTGTTCGAAGAATATGAGGGAAGTACATATTGAAAAATAAGTTCATGAACTCATCCTATTCCATGGACTCAATTTCATCTCATGACCTTGTATTATTGATAAGATTCCACCATTGATCAGATTCACGTTCCAAACAATATACTACTAAGATGTCTTTATCATGTTCAGAACATTGAAGAACTGAAAATATCTTTTTAGTGGTACTGATCCATTGTTCAGCAAAAAGTGGATCGGAAGACCCACGGAAAGAAGGTGGGTGTTGCCTCTTAAAGGACTCAATAGAATATTGTTCCCTTCTCTTCTCATTTGGAAGTCCAGAATGATTCATAACTTGTGTAAGTATAGAAATAAGATTTTTCACTCCATATCCCATAACATTGGTTTGTTTAGGTGGAAAATAATTGCATTGTCTATTACATTTATTAACACGGTTCCTTCAAGTTCCAGCCATCTTCTAAAACCCAAAAAGAATAGTGTGAGAGGAAAAATCATGCTAGGGAAAACAAAATAGTAAAGGGGGAGTACCATCAATATCTAACATTTTAGGTAAAATTCTAAGATTGTTACCATAGTTCTAAGACTATATCCTATATGTATACTTATCCTTAGGGGCATCCCTAGACATACCTTAGAAATATATCTAGGGATCTCACTAACGTTTTCATATCCTAGTATCCAATGGTTGAAAAAAACTTTCCTCTGATACCAACTATAGAGGCCCAATGCTTGATGTACATGGACATTACATTAATTTTGCGGAATACATAATACATAACAAAAACAGACACACAAGGACCGTAATAGTTTAGTGTTTTTGGAAACTCGGAATATAAACAACTAATCATGTTGAAAGATCATCAACATCTCCCATAACGGTCTTCCCCTTTTTGTTTCCTTACCTAAAACCTTTCTTTATTTCCTGGGGAAAATAAAACATGAAAAGGGTGAGCTCAAATGCTCAGTAAGGGCAAACATAGAGAACATAAAACAATCCATAAACATTTGAAAGCAAAAACATGAACATGAAATCTAAACATTAAAACCTTGATAAAAGACATAAATCTTGGAAGTACTTAAGGAATATATCATAAAGGAACTTCAATCACCATAAAATAGGATGGGAATAAAACATGTAATTGTGGAAACCATTAATCACATGTTATGATTACCATAGTATCCAAGGCACTACTCCCAAGACCATCTTAGTGGGCAAAGTCCCTTTCTGAATCGAGTTCACTCCTCGTTTCAGTCCTATTACACTGAACCGGATTAACATACTGTTCCATCCATGTCTATCTCATGAGATATAAATCTTTACCCAATGCATTGGAGGGAGATATAGGTCCCACCCATCTCATAATGAAATCATTCTTACTTGTTCCACAAAATAAACAAACATCATTCATAATAACCCAACAAATAAAACAGGTTTCATAAACATACTCCCATCATCACATAATCCATATAAAAGAAATGGATATCATTTCATAATAAGAAAAGTGAAACCATGTAAATCATAGAGGAATTATACTTGAAACATACACATATGAAATAATTTCATCTTAGATGGAAAAATGGTTTTGATAAAACACTTGAAATGAATTCTTGAGGAAAATATCCTTTCTTCTTCAAAATAAATTTATTTTCAAAAAACGTCATAAATTTTAAAATAAAGAGATTTTTTTGAAAATAGTAATGAAATATTTTGGAGGAATCTTCTTTAAAATAAGTCTTTATAAAACGGTAAAAATCTTTTCATGTCGTATACGTTAAAAAAACATTCTTCTCGTACTTTTGTCGGAAAAGTAAAAAATTACCTTGTAGGGTAAATAAAAGAAAGATTCCTTCCATACCATGGGGTAAAAGTCAAAATGGGTAAAAAGTACCTTAAACATACATGAAAACACTTTTATAAAACATGGAAATGGATGATTGCAATAACCCTTGTAAATACTTACAAATAAGCAGTCTTTGATAAAAATGAGATTTGCAAAATTATCGCTTACCTTAGGTCTGATATGCTTCGTACATATCCGAACCTCATATATAATGATTTAAATAATGTCATTGACTTATTACAGAATCATAATAATTTTTATGATATCATATATGTTTCACTTATGCCTTTATATTACCCGTTCTTTTGTAAATTCCATGTTAAAGAAGTGTTTTGGGTAAAATCATTTCATTTATCGTATGTGTTTCGACTTGTAGTTCTTGATATTAATAATTATATCCTGATTTACATAATTCCAGAATGTAAAACATGATTTATATATAATATATATTCATCATATACAAATATATATATATATTATAGATCGATAAAAGGAATGAAATACACCGTTCATGAAGACGGTAGGCCGTACGTACGCATGAACGCTGTTTTCGTTTCCTTATTGAATTGAATGAAACTAAATAGATGAAATAAATATATATATATATACATAAATCCCGTAGAATTATTATTTCATATATTTCATAATTACTTATTATATATACTTTGTAATCGTTTATGAATGGTTAATCATTGAGAATGAATCTTATCGCGTCGTGGAGACGGTATTCCGTACATACGCACGAGCGATGATATCGTTCCCATGATTATTGAATAGAATTATAGTGGATGGTATAATATATAAGAATCATTATGATGTTATAATAATAATATATAGTTATTATTTACACCATTATACCTATCCATGTAAGGTTTTGGTGGAAAAACAGATTTCACTACGGCGTGGGGACGGTATTCCGTACGTACGCACGCGTGGTGATTTCGTTTTCCATAGGATGGATAGATGGTTAAATAGGGTTATTTAATTATTATAATAACATATAATTATATGAGTTATACTGATGATATTACTTCATAATGAAACAACTAAAGAATAATAAGTGGAAGAATAAATAAAGTTGAAAGAATCGGTAAAGGACATTACCTCTTCTTTGAAGCGCCTCTTTGGGACCTCCTCTTAGGGCACCAAAATTGGTCTTTGAAGAAGACCAAAACCACTAGGATGTTTCTAGGGAAGTGGATAAGTTAATTTTTCAGGGGTTGGACGAGCTTGAAGTCTCAAAGTGGTGTGAGGAAGAGAGGGAGGAGGTGCCTTTTTATATGGGAGGAGAGGGGCACCTTTGGAATAACTAAAAATATTATTTTATTATAAAGTCATATTCGGTTTTTAATAGCTCCAAATTGAGTTATTTCAAATATAAGGTGGGGATGGGTCGAAATAATCTCATACAATAGAATTTGGACAAGTTTATCTTTCTATTTTAACCTTATCATTTAAATTTAACTTTAATTTAAATAATTTTTCTTTTACCGTGTCTTCTTGTTTTCTTGAACTATAAGGTTAATAAACATACTAAAACAAGCCAAACGAACCCCAAGTTGTTTATTATTAATATATATAACCTTATATAAGTCATTTGCCCGAACCTTAGATTTTAGTAATAAAATAACAATTAATAATATAATATTTTCTTTAAAAACTATTTTATGTCAATTTTGACACTATTTGGTAATTGATTTTTGTAAAAATCATAACAGACAGATTAGTTCGAAAAAAGTTAATTAAATCAATAATAAAATTTCATATTATCATATAAAATTATTTTAATTCATAAAAATTCTCAAATTATATTTATTTGGGTATTTATAACATCAATTATGTCAATATTTCATTGATAATATAATTACTACATCATCATTGTGTCATAAATAAATTCAATTATTTAAAGTCTAAAAATTACAAATAAAATAAAATTATGTATTAAATCGATTTATCTCTCTAATAAATATTTATAGTCTAATTTACCTTTGTATAAACATATATTAAAAATTATTTACTTATTAAACTTTTATTTTAACTATTTTATCCCTTCTTTAAATAAATTAATAATAAATGTCCTAATCTAATCCAAGTGGGCCTTAATGGTCATACTTTATTCCTATGGTTGTTTTTGGTCGAATTACACTTCTGAATTAGAATTAGGACATGTGTTAGGGTAATAATAATATCATTTTTACCCTTAATTACCTTATTTACTTTTAACCGTGGTAAAAAAAGTAAAAAGTTACTATTCACCAAAAATTATTTTCATGTCATTGAACTATATTTTACTTACAGACATCAACCGTGTCTCTCAGATTTTTGTAATTCCTCTCACAGAAGTGATAAAATTATGTTTTATGTGAATTTGGAAATTCTCATAAGAGGTGGGTAAAAGACGGTCAAAAGGTCAATAAAATTTTTATATATCTAAAATTATTATAAAATGACTCTAATGAATTACATTGAACTTATATCGGTATTTTGTGTCAATTTTGACCTAAAATAAATTTAAATAGAATAAATAATTATTTAAATAAAAATTCGGTTTTTAAATAGTAACCCAGTGTTTTCACTATTCATCAAAAATTGAATATTTTCAGAAAAATAACAAAATTTCACCCTAGGATAATTTCAATATTATGAATCCAAAAACGAAGTCCATTTTGAAAGATGAAATTTAAAAGTTTTCAAAAAGTGGTTATTACTATTCATAACGGCTAGTGTTAATAATATGTCAATAGCATATCGTTGTTTAGTGAAACTAGGTATTGCGCACAACACACACTATCGAGGAAGGTCGCGATATCATGTAATGCTGCCAAGTTAGGGTTGCGTGTTGTGAAAACTCTTTTGTTCTATCGTACAACCCAAGACATCAATAAAATTAAAAAGAATATTTTTCATAAAATCTCGGGGTGTTACAAAGTGTACACTTTGTAATGTATGGGTTTCATATGTAAGACTTGTGACCAAATTATATAAAACTATAATGATAAAAATATAATCTACAATTATATAAAAAATTAATATATTCAAAAATGAAACTATTTATTAAGTATTAGGCCCTTATAGTATGTATCATAGAAAATGTTTAAATAACGTTAAAGGTTAAGATTATTCAGATAAGTATTGTTTAGTATTTTTAGATACCATTTTGGGTCAATAGTCAACATATAAGATAATATCGTCATTTTTTATAAATAAAATATTTTTCTATATTTTGGGAAATTACACCCCTGTCTATATACTAGAAAGTGGATATAGATGTGGAAAAAATTATTCATCAGGTAATACCTTGAAAAAATTTATATTGGGTAGTAACTCGATTTTCACCCAATTCCCAATAAGTATGCCAATGACTACACACCTAGTTATATAGTCCTAGGGGATATTCGTAGGACAATTCAAAAAATTTATATGACAATTATGTAGGATTTTAATGTAAGATTGTACAATTTAATTATGACCATAGATTACCAAGGGTGTAATAGATTTAAAGGAATGGTGTTATATAGTATGAAATGCAAATATTAATTTAGTGATTCACTTTGATTTTATTAATTAAATTATTGTTTTCTGACTCGCACATTTAATTAATAAAGATAAATTTATTCTTCAAAATGGACGGATAAAAACCAAACACAAACTACTTTTCTATTTGAGAGGATTCACTTTTATTAATAATTTTAAAATATTGTGACTTAGACACATTCTCTAGAATTTTACTTACATAAAAAAACATTTTAATCTATCCCAATCATCTTATATACTTTGATATCATGTAGTAAATTAGGATATATTTGTCCTTGTTTTAGAAAGATAATTATATTATCAAACTCGTTTTGAAAATACTAAAAGGAAAATTATTATGTTATTGCAATGTATTAAACATAAAAATGATTTCCAACATGCTAATTAGATATTATAATGGGTGAAATTTGTGTTGATTAATTATTTATCTTGTTATTTTAATTGTTGGATTTTTATATGTACCTACCATATAAATTGATGTCAAACAATATCCTAAAGTATTATGGGAAACAATTTCGATATGATGTCTCAAAGATATATATTTAAAACATGGGATTGTTTATAAATATCAATTTTTAGAAACACCACTTTAAATATTTATGTAATGATTATACCTGGAAAAACGAAGTAGAAGATCATGGAAAATTTTTGAGGAATTTTATCAAAGTATAGACTTGAACAGTTATATTATCAGGCATCTCTCTTCCAAATTAGTATTGGAATGAATGGTGATCTATATTTCAGAGTTCTGAATTATTTATGCTTAAAGTAAGAAACATGTGTAAGATCCCATCAAATCAGAGAGGTATAGATCATTTTAAAATTGTTCTAAAACTCTTAATTTTTCTAAAATGAATAAAAAACAATGGATGTTTTTCGATGTGTCTGGGCCATGTTCAGATCCTGGATCTATACGTTTTGGAGAAATAGATTAAGGCACATGGTTATTTCTATATTTTATTCTAAACTATACAACCTAAAGAGGAGGTGAATGATTAGTTTAAAAAAGTTAGGTAGGTTTATTTCCCATAAAAATCCTATAGAAAATTATAGGTTTATGACACATGGTTGCAGTATGTTTTTCCCTAACACTATATCTAACTGTTCATGTGGGTGGATTTCTTGGACAATGATCATGCGAAGGTTGTGCACTATTTTCCAAACTTTCCCCTGGATGTGTGAAGGTGTGTGACACTTTGAATGTGGTGGATCATTGTTTGAAGAATGTTTTTCAAACCATGTGAAAAAACAATTCAATAGTTAAAAAGGTTAAAATTTATTATTTTTTACTCCATCCATTTGAAACATTAACTAGCTTATTCCTACATCAAACTCAGAGTATCCACATACCATTGAGAGATCTTCTTAACTATCAATCTAGCATTTGAGCTTGATTCTTCGAATGATGTCCAATTCAAGAACTGTTCATTTCAATAGATCACCCTTGGTATATCTTTCAATCATCATGTTTCTTTTCTTTGTTTACCATATCATATTGAATGATAAATCTGTTCAAGTAAATATAACTTGTTATCAATATGTTTTTATAATTATTCATTTTATACCATTCTAGATTGGATTAAAGGTCAATACTAAATGAATAGTGGGCTAATAACATATGGTAGGTTCTCTCTCTCTCTCTTCCCTAAAATTTATGATGTCTATATCATGTTACATCATGCCAATCACTAGAATTTCCAGGTGATGCCTTTAAATTTTATATTAATATAATAAATTACTAGCACCATTGATTAGCCTTCCTAGAAACTTCATTTGTATCATAGGAGAGTGATTAACTCAACACAACATCCTACCTATGGGGAACTAAACAATTTTAATAGAATGGTTTTCCTCATTATGTGAATTAATCCACATTTTTAGGCATATTGAGTTAACCCTTCTGAATAAAATGGTTTAACTAAATTTAATGAAATGATATAAAATTTTTCTAGGACTCAAAGCCCTAGATATGTGATCCACCACATTCTAAGGTTTTATGAGTTTCCGTTGAAAATTGGAATTGTTAACTTAATTAAAAATGAATGGTGATTGGAAGACACATTTCACCTCGCCCTTTCTTAAATATAAAGTGTGATAATGAATTCCATTATTACTATAGACACTTAATTTGTTGTTATATTATGATTGTAAATGGCCATAGTACTTCAATTACCATAAATGTGTAGCATGAACTGAGTGATACACAGACTTCTCTTGTGGTTTACCTTGGGTCTGATCAGGGGATGCCAACTAATTCCTAGATGTGTATTCCTAGTGAACTACCACAATTAGAATTTGTCCATATCATTTGACTATGAATACCATAGATTATCATAGAGGGTCTACCTATATTTTTTGAAATTAAATTTTAATTCCATGGATGATTCTCTTTGGATTCAGAAAGATGTTACAAAAACCCTTGGTTAATACAATGAGATCCTTTTAATTCCATCACTAAGGCTTTGTGGGACATGATCCTAGGGATCAGCTAGAACTTTCCCCCTATGGGTGAAATTCCAAGGGTACACCCCTTTTTATTTAACCCATTTTATAAAAATTAATTTCAATGGACACATATGGAACCATAATAGATTATCAACATACGTATATTCCTTTATTTTATTATATGGGTCCCAACATAATAAATAATAATTTAAAAATGTCCTTGATTAGAAAAATATTTTCTTAGTCTTAAGATTTTAATATCATCTGTCGATTCTATGGGGAACCCAGACTGGTATTGATATTTAATTATCTCATTAATTTAATATACCTGCACATTTCTCATTGCATATTCACAAAATGGATTGGGTTATACACCATTGGTGGTGGCCTATTAGTCTTTACTCACACCCCATTTAGGCCACTGAATGGTACATGGAATGCCTTCCTGGATTTTGGTATGAGAAAGGGGAAGAAGACTATTATAGATGATTGATTATTAGTACTAGGATAGAGTATGGGAGTAGAGAATCACGCAAGAGATCGTGATGCTATTAAAGATAGATTTTGGTCATTTTGTTCACTTTTTATATCATATATTGTATTGTATCTTAATTACATGTGCCCCATGATTCCAATTTTTTATAGAATCATGTTATCATCATTCTGTATATAAATATATAAATTCAATTGGAATGAATATATTTATCTAGCTGATTTTCTTCCACTGTTTCCATTATATTGTTTATGACTCTTGTATTTATTATTCACTATGGTGATCCAATCTTATAAAGGGGTTATAGTCTCCCAAATATACCATCATAGACCCCCCATTTCCAGTCGAAAACCTCTATCATATGAGGAGGGGGAACACTTAAGACCATGTGACTAATAGGGTTGAGTTATTTTAGAGTGAACCAGGTCATGGACTTCAATAGTGGCCTTAAATTAGGTTTTCATTTTATTGTATTACTATTTTTTATTGTATAAAATAGATTAGTTTTTTTAAAAAATTGGCTAGTGATCCTCATCCTAGGAGAAGCTAACACACATATAAGAAAAATGCCAAATTACATAGGATTGGAATTTTTTCTCTGGATTATGCCTATTATAATTGTAATAATTTCACTATTGGGTAATTTAAATGACTTGTGGAATTTATTAACATTATGTGTTCTCTTTTACCCTTAGCATAGTATGAAAAGATAGTACTTATTTCATTTATCATTATAGGAAACTCAGGATTTATGTGTCATGCATATCCCATGACATGTCTACTTTATAAAAGCATTTCCTATAGCATGTTGTAGTGCCTCGATTAAAATATTTATATATTGTACTAACATTTCATGTTGGGATAAATATAAAAAATTGGTTACTGAAATTTTATTCATCAAACTAAATGGTGATTCCCGACATAGTTTGATAGTGGCACTTTAACTAATGAAACACCACATGTTTCAACCATAGACCATTCGTTGCATGGGATGAAAAAATAGTGTTTTAAATTAAATGGATTCCAATTGTAATTTATAAACTTTATGGGACTCAATATATTCGAAATAATGATCCATATAATTAATCCATCATAAAATAATGGTTGTTGTTATATGAAGTACAAATTGCAACATATAAAGCATGGAACAATATAAATTGGGAACGAAAGACACATCTAACTGCTGTAGGATATATATAATTATTGAATAATTATCATTAAATGAAATGGTTGTTGTGAAATGGGGATTATAATTGAAATGTAAAGGGTGTTTTCATCTTAAATAATAAATTGATACTTCGTATACCATAACCTGTGATATTATAAATTATACCTTGACTCTGACCTGACCTTAGTAGTGGGTAGTGAGAATGTCTCATGTGACCCTTTATGATCCTCCAAGTCATCAAAACCTGACATTATGAGCTATAAGTTATGGGTGTTACCTCTTAAATAATAATTTTTTGTAACTATCATATTCTTTTATCTATTATTGTATCTATTTTTAAATTCTATTCTATGGCATTCATTTGGCTTTGTAGAAATAGGTCACTATAATGGCCTTAATTCATGTTTGAAGAGGGTGGCAACAACCATGCTCTAGAGGTGGTGGGACATGAACCAATGGTATTACCTCTTATAATTTCACATGTGGGACCTCCTATTATTCCTAATCTAGGAACTGATGATTAGTTTGAAAGTGTATTCATATAACTAGTTCAGTATATATATATAGATCTGTAACCTACCCCTTCAATGGTATAGTTGACTAGGGAGGTTAAGAAGTATCACCCTCCAATATTTTCAGGGAAAGGTAATCCTCAGGTTGTTGAGTCATATCTAGAGCCTATGTTATCTATCTCCATGCATTTAGACACACCAATGTAAGGGGGAGTATTTCTTGACAGTTATATTCTTAGTGTAAATTCTATGAGATGGAGGGATGTTTTGATCCATGTATATCAACATAAAAATGTGATCAAGAGGGACTTCCATAGCACATATATGACTATTCAAATCATGATATATGGAGTACATATTGAGATAGTGATTTTATACACCTAGAAAAAGGTACTTTATCAATTATAAATTACTCCACAATTTTCATGGTGTAGTAGTTATTTGTACCAACATTCCTTGGTGATGCTTTTTTCAGGGCTATATGATTTTAGGATGCTCTCTTTTATTCCATATGATCATATGTGAATGTTTTTTGTTTTAATACTACCATATGGATAGTTAAACATGTCCATATATCATATTGTAACATAAGAGAAGCTAAAGGTGTCGGGAGAAGTGGTTCAGTACCTCATTAAGGGAGTTGTTCATCAATAAACATGAAGCGTGGTTTTTTGAGCCATCTCATAGAGGCTGTAGTATTCAATGTTTCTACATGGGTATCCATAAGATATGTCACATATGTGGTATGGTAGAGAACAAGAATACCCATTATAGTATGGACCTTGTTATGTATAGATCTCAAGGAAATTTGGTCATCTTCAGTGGTTTTCCATCAATTTTCCTACATTGGAAACTGAGATGGGCTATACACCCAAACCAGGTTCTAGAGTGGGATTAATACCTCTATGTCAGATAGGGAGCTAAATTAACATAGGGCACATAAGATAAGGTAGTGGATGATGCTGAGGAAGTAATATTTCTAATATGTAGTGCCCGCATGGAAAAGATAATCAGGGTATTCAAGTTGTAATTAGGACCATTGATCGATCAAAATATATGCATTTCAACATACTCCCAAGGAGAAGAGTATCATAACTTCTACAATTCAAGGTTTGATTCTAGTACCCTTTTATTTGTTATCTACCATATACAAAAATCTTCATATTATATTCTATCTTTGGATATTATGGAAATCCATGGAATTTTGATTAAATAGTTTTGTGGAGTGATGACTCTTAATACCCTATTTGTATTTGGATTATAAAGTGTATGAAAATTTATAGAGATCCTCCTTATGATGGGTGTATACCATTTATTATAGAGCCTCCACACCATTAATATTACATGTTTTGAAGTTATTATGTGAATGGAGTAGTTGGTTCCTTATCAATCCATATAGACATTTATGGTCATAGTGTGTCCTTATGACCACCTGAGGGTGGAAGCTACCAATATAAAGGTGAATGGGATGTATAAGATAATCAATCTAGACCTAAACATCATGGGCTAGGTGGGGAGATTGTCTAGATTTCTGGTACTTTTTTTCATGATCATGGAATACATTGGATTTAATTCCCTCCAACTGTGGATAATTTCATGGATAAATTCCTTGATTAATTTTTAGGGTTACCTCCTAAGAAAGAGAATAAGTTTACTATTGAGATATCTTAATGATAAACCCCGTTATATATACCTCCATACAGTATATATCCAACTATGATTCAAGAACTAAAAATACAGTTGGGGGACCCTGAAGATAAAGGATTTATATGACTCATTATATCTCATTGGGGTTCACTAACCATTTTTACCAAGACGATGGATGATACCCTCACGATTAAGTGGATTACCACTACATGAATCAGCATAATGTAAAGAACCAGTATCCAATACCTTAAATGGACAATCTATTGAATTAATTTATAGGATATTGAGGTTTCTATATGATTTATCTGAGGCCAGACTATCATTAGGTAAGGGTAAGACCCTCTGATAAACTATATAATTATTTTGGACGTAGGTATGTCCTTTATTTGTATTTTGTAATTTTTTTGGCCTCAAAGACAAGTCATCAGTCATTATTTCATAAATGGATATTGTTTTTCACCCTTATTGGAATTATTTTACATTAGTTCTCATGGAAAAATCATGGTGTACTCATAGACTTGATAAAATCATGTCGAACAGCACTAAATATTATTGAGAACATAAATAGAAAATGTGTTGTATACCAAACTCAAAAAATTCCACATATGGATTGATAAAATTTACTTCCTAAGTTACATTATCTTAGAGGTTGGAGTTTCAATTGACCTATAGAATGTGAGATCTACATTTTCTTGGGAGTATCCCAAGAATGTATTTTAGAATCTGAATTTCATAGGGATATATAGATGTTATAATCATTTTATACAGGATATATCAGGCATTGTAGAACCTCTTATGTGATTAACCAAGAAGGGTATTAAATTATCATGGTCTGAATCTTTGTAAAAAAATACTTTCAGAAGCTAAAAGGATGTCTTACCTTAGTGATGATTATGATTCTACTTAATCATGGGAGAAGCTATATAGTTTATTGTGATGCATTAAAAATCAATCTAAGAGTCATTTTGATTAAAGAGGATTAATTTTTGGTGTATGGGTCATAGTATTGGATTCCTCAGGATTGTGATTACCCAATGCATGATCTCAAGATAGTGGTAATGGTTCATTATTTTCATTGTTAAAGAAATTATTTAATGAGAGATCAGTTTTTTTGCATATACATACTATTAGAAGACTTAAATAAATTTTCAATCAGTGTTATATTAACCTCAGATAGTGAATATGGGTTAAATAACTTAATTATTTGGAAATATTTTTTTATATTGTTATAGTGGGTAATGTAGTGCTTGATTTTTTGTGTTGGAAACCTTTGACGCAAGAGATTCACGAGGCTTGTAGTGAAAAATAGTAAATAACATTGTTTTTTGAAAAAAAATGTGTAGGAGTATATCAGGTGGAATGTACTATCATTATTATCAATGACCTCTTCTATGCTAGATATAGTGAAGATTATATAGCTTTCTACTAAAAAGGGCATAGTCCTAAGGGAGTGTGAGTTGGGTGAGGTCCCACTACCTGGTTTGGTCATTAATAGGGATGAGATATTTCACATTCATTGGTGTGTATAGGTTTCTTAAGATTTTAAAGGGAAGCTAATGAGTGATTTTGACACCACTTTATGGGCATTAAATTCTAGTCTTACTAGGATGTATTGTGACTTAAAATCCCAGTAGTGGTGGTCAGGGATGAAAAGATAGATTGTAGTTTTTGTTACTCGGTGTTCCACCTGTCAGAACGAGAAGGTATAAAACTAGTGGCATGATGATCTTTTAAATCATTTACCCATTCTGGAATGGATATGGGATTAATTCACTATATATTTTCGGATATACTAAATAAAATCCCCTCATTTCAATGTCATTTTATGTGTTATCTTGGATATACTAAAGGAAGACACCCACTTCATGCCTTTAAAGGAGACCACCTTATTGGAAGAGGTTATGAGGATATACATCAAAGAGATTATACATCCTCACAGAGTTCCATTAACTACTATAATAGATATGTATTCCCATTTTTTCATGGGATTAAATTGGTTCATAGAAGGATTTGGGTTTATAGTTATTTCTAGGTACATCCTTCACCCTCATACCAATAGTCAGTATAGGTGTACTATATAGTTGTTATAGGACATATATCAAGTATAATTCGAAGATTTTAGAGGTCATTCGGATACAAATATACCACTTATAATGTTATCTTATAATAATATCTTACAAGAAACTATTTATATGCATTATTTTGAGGCCTTATATGGTAGGTTGGGTCAATGACCGCTATGCTTGTTATAGGCGGGAGAGGTAGTGCTATTATGACCAAATATCATTTTGGATACTTTGTAGTATGATCAATTGATTATGAAGAATATATATACAGATCTGTGTATATAGAATTTGTATCCCAATCATCACGGATGACCACTGGAGTTTGAGGGTAGGGATTGAGTCTTCTTACATATTTCAACTAGACTCGGGAATCACTGGTATATGTGGAAAGGTAATGTATATCATCACATTGTCATAATTTTGAGATTTTATAGAGGGTTATACTAGTGTCTTATCTAATAAAAATCTATCATATATATAGGTATATGCATCAAATTTTCATGTTTTTTAGTCACACAATTACCATTCAGTCCAATCTTATGTCATTCAGCCTGATGAGGTTGTGTTAGTTGTTGATGCTTCTTTTGTGGAATAAAAGGTTCACATTGTTGATCATAGTCTGAAGTCTCTTTAGGGATGTTTAGTTACTCTAGTATGTGTTCCATGGTAGTATGGTTTTGTATAGGATGAGATTTGGGAGTGAGAGGCTGATGTACATGCTCAAGGTCCATATTTATTCCCATATGATGTTCAACCACCAATAAAAGGTTAACTCAGGTTTGAGTTGTTTTATGAGTGGAGGTTATAAGATCCTAACTTTTTGTATAGGAAATAATAAATTAAAATTGTGTCTAAATATCTTTATTAAATTAAATGATATTGTCTAAATGACTAAGGATTTTTTTAGGAGCATTTGGGGCATGTTCTGAGCCCGATGCTCCGATTTTTATAGAATGAAATCGAGGAACATGGTTGGAAAATGGTTAGTTCTAGCCACATTCATTACTCATGTATATCAAATTGTAGGTTAAAACTTAGTTTATAGTGAAAGGGAGTTTGAACAGCTCTGAAAAAACTACATAAAATTGTAGGCTTATGTCTCATATTTGGTGAAAGGTTTTCCTTAATTGTGTTTATATCCATGAAAAGGGGTGGAGACATTAGATAGTGAAAATTCATGGGATGTGCAAGGTTTGTCAAACTATGAACCTAGCTACCTCAAGGAGTTTTTCACATAAGTAGTGGTGGCATATGATTTGCTCATACTTTGGTCAACCATGTGTCCAAACTATTTTCTCCCTTAAAATAAGGGATTTTATGATTTTTTGCTTCCATCATTTTAATCCTTTAAATCTATGCATCCTCTATAAAATTCATAGTATCCCTCACCCATTGAATTCTCTCATCCACTCTATATAATTTCTTTGATCTAAAATATACTTCTGGTGTCTAATTCATGTAATGTTCCTCTCAATGGATTAACATTGGTACGTCCATTGATCACCTTGATTCTATTTATTTATTCACCTTATCATATAAAATTTCAAATCAATGATATCTAATATTCGCTGTTTTCTAGTAATTTTTTTATTTATTCATTTTATCCCATTCTAGAATAAATTAAAAGACAATACTTTATGAAGAGTCAAATACTAGAATATGTAAGTGGTTTCTCTCTTTTCCCTAAAAAGTTTGAGGTCTATATGATGTGACATCATTCCGTGCACTATAATTTCCTTATGGTGCCTTTTAAATGTTAAATTAATATAATAAATTACTTGTTATGTTAATTGGTCAACCAAACAACCTAATTTGTATCATCAAATGATGTTTACCTCAATGTGTCCCACCCATTATGGTGTATTATTCAATTTTATTAAAAACATATGCCTCATTATAATGTTATATTTTTTAAAAAATGAAATTTTAATGGAAAATACCATTCACATATCCCTTTATTAATATTAAAGTGTGATCATGGGTATCATTATTATAATGGATACTTGATCAATTGTTATATTATGATTGACTATGGTCATAGACCTTGAATTACATTAAATTTCTAGTATGATCTAAGTGATACATGGAATCTCATTTTTGTTTACCTTAAATAAGATCATAATACACCAACTGATTAATTTATGTACCTAACAGGGGAAAAACCACACTTGGATTCAGTCCTTGTCTTATGATTGTGAATTCCCCATAATAGTACTGAGGGTTAACTAATATACATATAAATTAAATTTATTGAACAGCATGATTCTCTTTAGATATGACATCATGTTATGGATCACCTTGGTAATTACCTTTAGATACATTCTACTCTAGCACTAAGGGTAACTAGGACATGATCCTAGGGACCAGGTTTTATTTTCCCACTTAAGGTGAAATTCCAAGGGTGAACCCCTATGTATTTTACACTATTTATAAAAATAAATGGAAATGGAAACTTTAGAACCATAATTAATTATCACCATACATGGTCAGAATGGCCCGAAGGCCTTTATTTTTTTATTATTTTGATAATCCACCTTTCAAGGGGTGAGGTGGAACCCTTATAGGGCCCGAAGGCTTAGAGAAAATTACATGACCCGTAGGTCTTAGAGGGAATCACCCAGATAAGACATCTTGGAACTCCTCCTCTCTGGCCTATATCATTATACCAGCACTCCACCTTCGCAGGGCTGGTCGGCTAGTTGTCCTATGAAAGGATGCACAGGCCCGATATTGATGGAAAATCCATACCCTCTCATTCTTCCAAATTTGGTTAGCTCTACTCGTTGGATGCTCCTGCCCTGAATCCTCGTCTAAAGCCTTGTTCTTTGTAGTCAAACAAGTTCATCTGAAATCATGTGGCCCGAAGGCCTTGGGGTGGCCTTAAGGCCTTAAGGTGGCCTGAAGGCCTTGAGAATCAACTGACCTGAAGGCCTTGGGTGGCCTGAAATCCTTGCAGGATAGGAGGCCCAAATCGGTGGCCCAAAGGCCCGAATGGATGAATAGTTCCATCTACAACAATACTGAATAGTAAATGCTACAATGTTGCAATAGTACTGCTATAATACTGCTACATTATTACTATAGTAACCTCAGAAATATGCCTCCACCAGGATTTGATCTTGGGTGTCTTGGATGCACCAATCGAGTCCTTGCCAACTGGGCTGAGGATCATGTGCAATTATCACCATTCAAGGAAACCTTGTTTTTATGCCTTGGTTACAAACCTTATGAATAATTATTTGAAAATTTAATTGATTAGAAACAACCATACATAGACTGAAGTAGGTAATATTCAGTGGGTTTTATATGTGGAACCTAATCTGACAGGGATTATCACCTTTATTTAATATCTAAACACTTCTCATTATATATTACAAACCATATAGTGTTATAAACCGTTTATAATAACCTATTGGGTTTTACTAACACCTTTTTCAGACCACCTATTAGTACCTAGACAGACTCCACGGTGATAGGTAAGAATGGCATGAAAGAGACACAAGAGGGGGTGAATTGTTTTCCTTTAAAAACATGATGGAAACAAAACACCCCTATTGAGGTTAAATATATTCCATCCTTATCACTTAAATATGATAGACATGTGGTAAATAAATAAAGGAAAACATAGATATTTATAGTGGTCTGAGGAAAAAATATCCTTTATTACACTCTACAAACACGCTCTTCGTGATCTTGGTGATTTTCACTAGGAATTCCTTTTATTACGGGCTTCTAAAACTGAGTGTATATAGTTGACACCTTACAATGAAAAAAATTATTGGGAATTCTTGTTTTTTACAGGGAACCAAAATATCTAAATCATATTATGATAAGATGATACTCCACCATGATTGAGTGTTAGTTGCCAATAATCATTGAAAAATAATATTTCTGGATGTATATTTTGTAACAACATCAGCACAAAGGTACAACAACAATAACATCTATATATGTTTTTTAATAAAACACGTTATTAGTAAAATATTATTCAATATAAAATATAATTTCTTTAGATAGATTTTTGTAAAATGCTAGGTAAAGGATTAAACATGTATATCCGTAAAGTGTAACACTAATATGTAATTTTAAAAAAACAAGATAATATTAACAAAGATATACAATAGTAGCAACAATAGTAGTCAAACAAAAAGATAATGATAAAAGCATGTATGTCTCCAGAGTGTACATCTATAAGTAATGAAACATTCCTAATTTATAATTTCACATTTGTGACTTCAGAAGAATAAAATTTTTATCTTTATAAGATGAAAATATTGGTATTTATTATGACGACTAAACTCTATAAAGTCAAATAGATTCCAAAATATCATATCATAAATAAAGAATATTTAAATTAAAAAAAACTTTCAGATAAAGATATATCATCCATTTTAAATAGGAACGATATAATATTTTGAACATGATCAATTCAATTGGTCTTCAAATATATTTAAATATACATCCATTTCTAGTGAGGTCATTTTATAAATATTGAAAATATCTAGAATTTAAACTAATTCATTAACCAATTAAAATGTAGGGTTTTTTGATATAATGATAAAATAAAAAATTATAGTTGACAATGTACAGTTGAGTACAAAAGTAGAGATGATGAACCATACATTTATGATCCATACTTTTATTCAAAACTTGTGGTATACAAAACCTATGTTATTCTTAAAACATAACGTATAAAAAATTCATATTACTTATAATCCGCATCCAAAATACTTATTCTCAAAAAATAAAATAACCTTACATGGATTAAAGACTGTATATTCTTCCAGAATAAAAAATTATTCCAATAATTATCATCCTGAAATTAATGTAATGTAAATTCAGTAGAAACATAAATGATGGTGTTTTCTAGCATACAAATTAAAAAAATTAAAAAAAATTATTGAATTAAAACATTCTCAACAATCTACAACATTTAATGATCACAAAAACCATTAAAATATTAAAATTAAATTTGAGGTTGAAATCTAGAAAAGGGGGATCAAATAATTCCCATCTCTAGGGTTTTAATGAGGTAATTAGTTTCAGTGTTGATGGTTCTATTAATTTCTCAAGAAGGGTTGAACCAAGATAAAAATTTCCCTCGGTAGTCTCTAGCTCTTCTAATAATCCATAATTCCTTAAAGAAATTATTGATTTTCCATGGATCTCTACACTTTTCCTTTCCACCCTCAGAATATCGAGACACAGTCGACCAAAATTCTTGGATGCTCATCTCTATGTTTGGAATAGATCACATGCTGTTGGAATTGTTTGTGTATTTCCCCAATTCCTACTAGTAATTAAGTTCACCAACATTTATTGGGATGTTTCATCACTGGAACATCAGTTTTCTCCATTTATCAGAGGATGATTTTACCCATTTCTAGTCAGTTCAAGATCATTTTTGAGATAACCATCATTTCCTTATGTTTTGATAGATGTTAGTTTTTAGAAAATGTCCTGACAATAACTGAGTAGAATTGTGGATCTAGATGTCTAGGATTTTGATTCCCTTTCAAAAATTTTCCATTTATTAATGAATTAAAAACCATCTGGGTTCTTCCTATATATGGAAAATGTGAATCTCCTCCTAGAAAATCCATCCTCTGCACATATCTACATAGTCATTGATCTTGCTTCTCATCTGCCTAAGAGTATTCATATTTTTATTGGGAATAAGGGTTTTTTGAAATGAAACTTCTACAAATCACATATTAAATTCGGTGATACCTATCACCTTCAAGGTTGTCGGCCTGACTACTACATCCATAGGAATCAAATTGGTCGATCCTACAAGCAAGAGAGAAATACAGATGGTCCTTTACACTTAATTTTAGTCTAGTTAGGAAATGATGTGTATTAATATCATCGGAATTTTTCTCCTAATTGCCTCCTGTTCATGTTTTTTAATGGGGATATATGATGACGAACTTCCCCATTCATTATTCTTCTAGATAGGGAGACATTAATGTCAATAACATATTCCCTTTTTTTCTGTTGTTGTTCCTCCTTTTAAGGTCCACTTAGGGACACTTTTAGGTCAACACTCATTCAATGTATCTTGTGTTTTTCAAGGTTTTTTCTTCTAAAGAAATAGTTTCTGGGTGGATGATCTTGGAAATAAGGGTCTTCTTTAACAGGTTCTCTCTAATTCTGAGTGGTCTTAACTTGATGGAGGATAGAAAATATCGTAGGAGGTAGTGTAGAAAGTGGATGTGTATCTATTATAAGTTCTAAAGGATCATGGGGACATCAAAAAAGTAAATATTAACAATATTGGTATCTACAAGATTCCTCCTTATGAAAATAATTTTCTTTTTAAAACTTATTATTCAATGGTTCTTTCATTCATTAAGACTATTAAGAAATTGATTATTGATGGGGATGTTGTACTCTCTATCAATGGAGAAAGTCCATATCATATATTTCATTATCAATGGAGGGAGGAAAGAGTGTTGGATCTATTGAATAACCCCAAAGTGATCAAGGTAAATCACATCTTGATCTGGTTAGGGATTCTAAATAATATATTATAGTTTTTTATCATAAATACTAATTATGTTATCTTAAAATGAATGCATCTACCTATTTTCCCATATCCATACGATCTATGTCAAGGAATCAAGAATCCAAGGGTGATGAAACATTATCTAATTCTGAATTTTAACTGCTCTTAATAGATGAGTCAAGAATGATGGTTTAATAATTTGATTGAAACTTATATTAAGGTTCTTTTTTGTTTTTATTTTTGAGTTTGAATTATGAAATTTCATTATTATTTTATTCAAATAATCAAATGTTTAGTTACAACCAAACCTTAATGTGGCTTATAGAAAATTCAAAAAAAGGGATTTGGAGGAATATTAAAATTAAAACAAATTATAACTGTTATTTAATAAAATAAGAATAAATAAATTTCACCAAAATTTATCCCTTAAAAAGAAAGAGTTTTTTGAAATAAATTTCTCAATAAATTTCCCAATATATTTCTCTATAAATATATCCATATATTTTCAAAAAAAATTAATATATTTTCCATAAATTTTCATAATAATTTCCATATATTTCCCATAAATTTCTATCCATTTTTAACATAATAAAATTAATAAATAGTTTAACTTATTTTTTAAAATAGATGATAAATATACCAACTATACATAAACAAAGAGAACCCAGATAAAAACATTTATATTAAAAAAAATTGACTTTAGATAGGCTATATAGGTGAAGAATAGTGTGTATTTTTAGAAGGGATATATGCTTCATATACACTCTCCAAACTTTGAACTCTTTTACTTATATAAAATAAAACTCTTTATAGTTGTTCTATCCCCTGTTTGAACAACAACAGATCATTGATCCAATATAGAAGATGAGAATTATTTAACTAAAAAATATTTTATCTTATTAAGATCTAACTTAGTAATAGCTTCCCACTTGAGTATCTCTATTTTATACATCACCACCACTCTAATAATAAAACATTTTATTTATAAACTGATATTTCCTAAAAATTTGATACTTACTTTGAATTGTATCGAAAACTATATATAAAATAGAATATTTTTTATCTATTCATAAGATTTTCAAGATGCTTTTAGATCTTCATGCAGTTTTATTACATCTTCATTTAGATGATTAAACATGGACACAAACTCTTCATAAAGCATTCTATATATAACTTTTTGAGAATATTGGACTTCTAGTTCTTCAAAAAAATGAATTTATATATCTTTTTTAAATGATTTTTCAAAATACTTTTTAAAAAATGATACTAATTGTTGTTTAAATAGATTAAAAAAATAATTACCTCACTTTATATTTTGATAAAAACGTATCTCTAAGCTTTATGTTATAAGACTCTATATGCCGATGAGACAAGTTTCTTTATATAATATTCAATTATTCATTTCAAATAAGGAAGATAAAAGGTTCAAGAGGGTTTGAGAAGAAGATTAAAGGGTTCAAAATAGTAATAAGATACATTTAATTTTGATAGTTTAGAGGTGACATTTTAGATTCCTGAGCTAAAAGATAGATTAATCTTTTCAGATTTTAATTTCAAAGAGACATATTTTTTATAGAAAATTATTTTTGGAATAAAATATTAGGTAAATTTATAATATTTCAGATAAAATTAAATTTTAAAATAAAATATTAAAAAAATTATAAAATTAAGAAAATAGTTTTTCATTATGGTAATCCTATCATATATCATATAATTTTAAATTTATATAAAAAATTAATACATGATCCCCATAAATTATAATTCTAAAAATTAATTTTTTAATTGATATATATATATATATTACATATCTTAATATGAAATAAAAATAATTTATAATTAGTATGTATAATGTAATCATTGTTTTAACAAATTAGTGCTTCATAAAAAATACTAGTGTGAGAATAGTTTCAATTGATTCTGTAAAAATATATAAAAGTATTTATCTCTAGTATATAAAATAGTTAATAAATTTAAATAGAATATTAATATAGTAATGAAATACTTCATGGATTAAGATTTATGGATTATTAAATTTTAAATTCAAACGAAATTGACAAAATGTTAAAGAATATAGTAAATTATATAGCAATGAAGTCCAATAGAGAAAAACTATGATATATCAAGTTCTGAAACCATTGGTACCCATATGTTTTTTCTTTTGATAGAGTTACAAAATAAGGATTTATGTAACCAATTTTTTTTAAGAAACTCTATAATTAAACTTAGATAAATATTTCAAAAAGTAAACATGATTAACACATGAAAATAGATATTTTTTAAAATATAATTTATTTTTTTAATGTCTATTTCTTCTATAGTTAAAAAAATTATTAGTATATATAATTTTTGTCTTTGAAACAGAAACTAAAATGTTTTATATAATTTGGATTTATTTCCATTACTACCAATCACATGTTTCCCATTTTTATTATAATTGTTTTTACCAATAATTTTATTTACAAAGATTTCATGAGTAATTATAATTATAGAGGATTATTTTAAATTATTAACTTCTTCTAATAGTTCCTTAATATTTTTTTCATATAAAATACAATAACAATTAGATCTTAAATATGAAATATATTTTGTTAAAAATATTAATCAGTTAAAATTATATTATATGATTTAATAATTTTTCTATGACCCTTTTTTAAATAATAAAATTTTTCTTGAATCATAAAATAAATTCATGTTCATCATAAATTTTTTTTATGAATTGGAATTTTGAGAGTTAGAAGTGTATAATTCATCAACAAGAGTAATAAGAGATAGATTTATAATTTCATTTCAGTGATCATATTTAGAGATTATGGTAGATTCATCGCATTAATAGATGTATCAATCTAGTTAGTCCAATGAATTTCATACCATTCCATTTATAATTTTTTTCTCTTTCAATATTAGTAACAATAAAATTAGTCTTTATTTGAAATTTATCCTTATATTCATTGCACATATATTATTTATTACTTTTCTTCATCTTGTTTTACAATTTTCCATATATTTTAGTAAGATCTAATAAATCTTTTCCTGAATATATATAACTTCAATCAGATGGATCATCCATAGTATTATTAAGTGCGACATCTTCCATTTTTATAGAAATGTGATTTATATCTTCATATTTTATCTAAAATTCATATGTCCTAAAGGTGTCAATAAATTATTTTATTTTCAGTAATGAATTTGGTTTATATTAACTGGTATTAGAAGATATTCCATTATACATTGAATATAATGCTTTTAGAACTTCTAAAGCTTGATCCGATTATTTAATTGATTATCCTAAAGAAGTAATATCATTATAAAATTAAATTAATATTCCATTAATCTGAGTGATGATATAACATTCATGCATCATAAATGTATTAAATTTTAATTTTTATGTTTTTCCCATAATTTTATGATATTATCAGTTCCATCATAAGAAATAGAAATTTTCTACCACATTTCATATACAGTATCACATAAGGTGACTCGATTAAATTCATTAGTTCTTAATCCATAGAAAATATCATTCACTTATATCAAATTAAGATTGTATTATTTTTATTGATAATAATTCCAATTTTTCAAAAAATATTTAAGAATTTTATAATCCTTGAATAACGTAAAATAAGCAATTATTTAACAAATTTTCAAATAAATTGACATGTGTTCTATCAAAAATACATAATTATCACAACTAAAATAAGGTTCACATACCTCAACATACCTTCTCTATGATCCTCCATTTAGAATTATCATAGAATAAATAATTAAAATTGGAGAATTATAGTAAAAATAAATATGACCACTTGAATATATCTTATAATATATATTATTTTTATTGGATAGAAATCACAAAATCTCCAACTGTTTCCAATATATATCAATTGCATTTTTTCCTCTGATTCTAGTAGGGGTTAATAAATGAAATAGAATGGTTTTTAAAAAGATAAATAATGATTTAGAGGGCAACCAATAATATCAATTTTTTGGTTATAATAGAAAATATAAATACACAAGAGGGGGTGAATTGCGTTGATTTAAAAAACATGATAGAAACTAAACATCCCTCTTGAGATTAAAGTAATTATTTCCTTATGTCCTACATAAACTTAAGTAGTGGTAAATAAATAATGGAAATACTATATTTACATATAGTTGTTCAAGGAACAAAGATCCATTAATCTTCTACATCATTGCTATCTCTAATATCATGGTGGTTTTTACTAGAAAGTCATTTTTTTGGGACTTCTACAACTGAGTGTAGGATGTTTTTTATATACAATAAAAAAATTATCAGGAATTTTGGTTCTCTTATTGGTAAAAAATATCTAAAACTTAGTATGATAATATTACACTCCATTATTATTGAGTATGATTTCAGATACTCTTAAAAAATAATCCATTAGTATATAGATGTTGAAACATATTAAAAAAATGTGGCAACATGAACATCAGTTGTATATGATCTTTAATAAAACATAGCTTCAATAAAATATTCTTTAACCTAAAACATGATTTATTTAGATTATAGTAGAGAAAACACTAGGTACATTATTATACATGTATGTATCAAAAAAAATTCTCCGATAAGGGTTTTTTTGAATTATTGTAAAATATTAATAAAAATATACAACAATGAAAACACCAGAAGCCGAACTAACATACAAGGATAAAAACATGTATGTCTCCAAAGTCTAGTTTAAAAAAATGACATATTATTGTTTTTGAATCACAGATCTGTGTCTACATAAGAATAATATAAATATCTCTATAAGATTAATATCTTAGTATTTTTCCTGAATTCCAAACTCCTTCTGGTCAAACATCTCTAAAAATATCACATGATAAAAAATGAATATTTGAATTAATAATGATCAAAGAAAGTTATAAATTCCCCTAGAAACATGAATGATTTAATCAGTTGGAAAAATAATTGGATTAAATATTTTAACATTTTTAAATAGTTATTTAATTTTAGCAATACCATTGTATAAATATCAAAAAATATCATGAATTTAAACACTACAATTTACGAAGTAAAATGATGGGTTTGTCTGCATAGTGAAAACCTCCAATAGTATGCCTGATTTGTATAGTGTTGAAAATAATAATTATTATGAACAACATATTTTTCCCTTAAATATAGGGTTTCTTCCAAATAGAGTGTTTCTGGTCCATGATTTTATTTCAATAGTTGTGTATAAAAAACATACATTCTACTTAAAATGTAGGGTATAAAATGTTCTTTAAGATTACATATAAAGAATATCCAAAATATGGTTCATTGAGAAATCAAATAACCTCCCCTATATTAAAGACTAAATATGCCTCTAAGATAAATATAATTATTCAAAAAAAAAATTAACAAAAAATTCACGTAATGTAACTTCATTTTCAACATAAATGACTGTGTTTTTTAGAATCAAAATCAAAAATAAATTAAGGAAATTTTGAAATCTACACATGCTCAACACATAGATTTCTGTTTGTACTTGGGGAAGTGTATTGATTTGGATACTTGATTATCAGTATGAGGATGGAATACAAGATCGTAGAATTGATCTAGTTCGAATTATTCCATTAGAGATAGTTTTTAGTCCTTTTTTACATTTTTAGTGAATATATTATTTTGTAAGAATGTTTTCATGTATCCTATGATTACATTATTTATAGCATTATATATTCATCATTATGTATATGGATATGGATATTGATTTGGTTTGATTATATTTATCTAGATTATTTCTTCCCTTTTTTTATTATATTATTTCTATTGATTACTGTTATAATTTACTCTTGTGCACTACTATGATATAAGGGGTATAATCTCCCCATTACTCCATCACAGACCCTTGGCACTATTTAGTAGACTGTGGTGTGTGGGGAGGTGCACTTGAGTCCACATGACCAAACTGGTTCCATTACTTATGATTGAACATGGTCTGGGATGTTATAACATGAATATATTGATATTTATGAATATTGGGACATCATTCACATTTTTTATTTTAGATAGGAAGTTTTAAGGTAAATGATGGAAAAGTGTTGTAAATAGATTACTAAGTAAATTTAAATATTTAAGTGTTTACATATATGGAATCAAGAGTTATGATGTAGTGATGTATTTAAGGATGGTCATGATTTTTTAAGAATTAATATCTTTTGTGTTTTCATGTGATGAGAGTACATTATGAGATATTTACCGATGTTTCATAAATATTTTTTTGTATATGTAGCACTTTTTTTAACATGTGATATAATGAAAAGGTTATATGAGGAAAATGATTTTAAATTTTATAGAAAAAAGTCAAAAGGTATTGATAACCATTATGGTTATTATGATCATTGATATTTAGGTAATTATGGTATATTAGGAAAAAGAGTTTATTATATTTTTGGAACATATGTTTTATCATATATATAACCAAGGTATTAAAATGTGATTTTTTGACTAATTTATTAATGTTATTTTTAATGAAGTGCACTATTTTGGGAAACATTTTATGATTATGGTATACAGAAATAATTTTTCTTGGATGGGTTTCATTTGAGAAATAATGGGTGAATTGTCTTTTGGAAGCTTGTATGATTATATTTTAGATGTATGGTAATTTATGATATTTATTTTAAATTGGATCATATTTGGGATATTATAATAATAGGGACTATTGATTTTTTATATGGATTTATGAGTGATTTGGAGAAAAAGGTTAAGTCTTCCATGTAATAATATAAGATCAAATAACTTTATTCTTTAGGTTTAAATTTTGACCAAGATTATTTTGACGAGTTTTAAGGATACGTTTTTATGGATTGATTTTTGTTAAACTTTGGGTGGTTTTTTTTTGAGACATTTTATATTAATATTTCTTTATATGAAGTTTTTTTCATAATTTATATTATATTACCTTGTAATAATCTTTTTTGTATTGATTAATTTATAAAGATAATAGAAATAAATTTTTATCCTCTTATGGATCTTATGGTTCATTATATGTTTATTTATTCAAACATGATAGTTTCATCTTGAATAATATTTTTGTTTGAAGAATAGAATAGATAGGCATATACAATTCTTGAAACATAATCAAAGGAATAAATTGTGCAAATGGAATGAAAATAAAGCATATGTATTTCCTCATAGTTTATATCTTCAGAGTAAAATATTCTTTCACACTCAGAAATCTATTGTAATTTTTTTTTATAATTTTTACATGGATTTAAATTTTCATTGTTGAGGTTTGGGTCGGACCCAATGAGAGTATTTTTGTTTTGCTGGTAAACGAGCATTTTGGAATCATAATGTTCGTCCATGTGCATGACACAAACGAAGCCATGTGGCTTAGCCTGATTAACGTGTAGACTGCCCGTGCGTGGGTAATTAATTAATTAACGTGTTGAATAATAAATTGAGAAAAAAATTAGGAAAACATATTAACTAATTTAAGAGTTGTTTAATAATAATAATAATAAGATTATTATTATTATTTGTGTTAGTATTTAAATTAGGTTATTATTATTATTTATGTTAATATTTTAATTAGGTTATTATTTTTATTTCAGTTAATATTTTAATTTTGTTGCAATATTAAATTGTGGTCACAAATAAAAAATTATTTTACTGTAGTTTTAATAATAATAATAATATGATTATTGTTATTATTATTATTTTCATAATTAATTTACTTGGGATGTTAATATTAAAACGTTTTTTATAATTGTAAAATTATTAATATATTATAATTATTAGTATCATTATTTTTTCATATTTATTATTGATTTTGATTTGTTTTGGATTTGTGGGTTTTATTTCATTTTATTTTCCTTTTCCTTTATTCTTTGATTTTTTGTTCCTCTCTTCCTCCCCCCCCTTACTCGTCGCGCACAGCAGACCCCCCCCCCTCGAGTTTGTGTCGCACCTCCCCTCCTCCTAACCTAAGTCAGTATGTTCCATCTTCCCCCCGGAAACATCGACCCACGATGCCTCATTGCCATACGCCGAACCCACACCACCACTACCTCCCACCTAATCCTGCGGTGCCCCTGCCTCACGAAGAACCATGTCGCCGCCCGCTGCCTCACACATCCTGGACACGCGCTGCCCCTCCCTTTCGACCATATTTTCCAACGTAGCGGACCTCTAGTATCCATCTTCCATGCTCTGTTGACCTTCCTCACCCTCGTTACAGGTGTGTTCTACCTCAATGGTTGTTTCCTCAATTCAAGGGTTTTTCAGGTTTGGATTTTTTGTTTCAATTGGTTTGATTTTGATTCAAAGGGTTTGATATCTTGTTTTTAGGGTCAATTTGGATCGTTGGCAGTGTGATTGCTCTGCGGCGGGAGTTTGACATCGAATTTGTAAAGATGGTCTACACTGAGGTAGGTGGTTCCATGTTAAATTACTATTTGATTAAATAATTTTCATTTTTAATTAATTTAGAATATTTTTTATTTAATTGGTCTTGTCAAAAGTCAATCTTTTATGAGGTATGATTTGTAGTTGAAATTTTTTGGGAGAAGGTTTATAATATGTGTACTTGCTGCGGAAATATTATCTTTGGTTAATTGTTAGTGTTTTTTTAATAGTGAGGTTATCCTACTAATTAGTTTGTTTGGTGTGATTAAATTTTTTACTTAAGGTTTAGTATGTCTTAATGTGTTTATTAATGTGTTTATATGACAAGAGTATGTTGTTGCTGTGAAAATCCATGTCAGACTATTCACTAGTATTTTATAAATTGTGTAATTACATAAATAGGTTGTACATGAGGTGAAATTGGTGTTTTGTGTTGCGTAGGTATGTGTTCTATCTTAAATGAGCATTTGAGTGAATTTTTTGTGTTTTAGTCATGTGGTGTATTTTTATATGGGTTGGTAACTTTTTCTGGTAGTTTTTTTAACTATTATAATGGTATTTTTAACTGTGTGGGTGGTTTCTTTAATCCCATGTGTGATGTAAATTGTGTTCTTGATATGGTGTTGTGTGTGTGGTCATGTAAGGGGGTTTGGGATAGTCTAGTGTGTTAAGCGGTGTATTTCTCTTTAAATTATATTTATGAAAATTTTAATCGTTTTATTAAATAATTATTAAGGTTGAAAATTGTTCTGGTTAAATTGTGTAAAAAAATTTGGTTTGAAAAGTCATGTTATGTGTGTGGAAATTTTTTAATAATTTCTTTTAATAGTGCGTTTGATTTTGAAAGTGGTTTCCATGACTGTGCAGTCATTTTAATTTGTTTTGTATGTGATGCAGATTTAGTTTTAGAATATTTTAAGTGTGAATATTATTATTTAAATGGTTTTTGTGTGTGTGAGTGTAGTGTTGCATATATATAACACCTCATTTGTTTTTCTTTTTATGTTTTTCACATGACATGATCTCTAAACTACTTGAGTACAAATGGGATGCTTGGGTACTTGGTGGGAACACAATGACTTGTGAACTAGTGATATGGAAGTGGCATTGGCCCGGTTTCAGTTAGTTGGACTGACGACTAAATCACTAACTAGACTTTTGGATGATGTTTATGGACCACTAGGTTATGAATGTGTTACCCTACTATTGTCTAATTCATGAGAACATATATTGTTGTGTTTCTACACCATTTCACAACCAAGACATAGTGTTCTAAGGTCTCACTTCTCTCTTGTATCTTTAGGGCCTCTCTCAAGTTTTGTGCTCCTCGTTTTCTTTGCGCTCACCATCGGCACATGATGTTACATTGGGGTAACCATGAAAGTGTGTCTGTGTGTTTTTTTTAATTTAAGTTGTTTTTATTTAAATTATTTTTCTGTAAAACTATTTTAATATGATTGTTTAATCATTTATTTATTATTCATCAGTTAAATTGAAAATGTATTTGAAATTAATAATTATGCATGTAACCTTTTCTCGGTGGCATTCTACTGGGATTTTGGCTCACACCATACATACACCATTGGGTGTATGTAAATCATGTTTCTTTTTCATTCTAGGTTGTGGCATCAGGTATAGCATGGGTGGTTTGGGTTGTCAGTGGCGCTCTCATGTGGGATTGGTGAACGTGTCTTGTGGTTTTTGCATCTCATGTTTCATGGAGGTTTGATTTACTGTTTTTAGGTTTTCCTATATTATTGTTCCATTTGATTGGTTTTCTAGTTTATGTTTTAAAAATTAATTTTGACCCTAGTTTAAGGGACTATTTGGTTGTTTGTTTTTAGTTTTAAATTTATGTATATTTCTGTTTTTTTTATGATTATTTATTCCGGTAAAACATTCCAATGATTTATTTTTGATAAGAGGGTACTTGTATCAGCCCGTGGGGATCGTGAATTCCCTTCAGGCCATGTCGCGGACTGGTTTGGGCGCCTATTCAGATGGAGACCTGGCTTCATTTGTGGAAAAATGGTTTCAATGGAAAGTTTGTTCTTGATATTTAGGATTTTAGGTATATCGGGGATAAGAATATCGTTACTCAAGGGGTAGTTGTGGGGAGAGCGTTGTGATCTCTTACTCGTTTCGATCCTCTAGTAACTAGGGGTAGTCCGAGATTTAGGTTTTTGTCTTTTCTCAGTGTGGATAGAGGATGAAAGTCGGATTAAAACGGTACTACGCGTGGTCTCACTTGGAGTAGCAACCCATGTGATGCCTGAGAGTATGGTTCAACACCCCTAGTGGTTGGTGCTTGTCTTGGTCATGGTCTTCTAAACCATGTAGCTAAGTAAGAAACGACCACTAGTCCTCTGTTCAGGTTCATTATTGGTTGTTATGTCTTTCTTTAGTTTTGGGTTTATGAGAAAGTGTTTTTTGTTATAGAAAGCAGTCTTTGCAGTTTCTCTTATTTTATCTTGATGTGAGTTTGACATGATTCTGGTGGTGTGTTTCTTTTGAACCTTGTTTCTAGAATTTTGCCTTTGGTTTGTTGAAATTGAATTTCTAAAAGATTGTATTGTGTTTTTTTATTGAAGTGAGTTATTTTAGAAATGGGAAGAATTTTGAAAAATTTTCGTGAATTTCTGAAATGGTTTTGGGAAAATATATTTTCAGAATATTTGGAATTTTTTATTTTTTAAAGTGGAATAACATTGTTTTGTCTGGTGATATTTTTATGGGTGATAGTGTGTGAACTTGGATGTGATTACTAAACTGTAGATAGATTGTGTGGATGGGTCCCTAAGTGGTAGGAAAATGCATAATTGTGAGGCATCATGGAATATCAGTGGTGAGTGATTGATTTATGAGGTTGTTTTTTATTTCTTGAAAAGTGAGTTTTTCTCTAAAATGGGTTTTTGTACTTAATTATTTGGGAAATTTGGAAATGGTTTTGATCCCAGAGTGAAAGTGATGGGTACAAAAGAGTTTTGGGCTTTGTTGTAATATTCTTGGTTTCTTTTCATCTGGTGTTTTTCTTTTAATAAAAATGTTTTAAATTGGAAATTTTGTATTATATCAGGTATGTGAATGTTTTCTTTGTGATGCATTTGGATTTGTGTAAGGTTGTTTTGTGTTTTGATTTAGGATATGCCCCCTAGAAAGGTCTCAAGGGATTTTAGTGGGTCTCTTAGTACATATCTCAGCTTGGACTCCCAGTGGAGTGGTGAAGTTGGGTTCTACTTGATTGTGTCGACTGTTTGTAGATGTAGATGTCAGTTGGGTATTTTTGTGTTCTTGGAGAATGTTGGGAATGTCTCTAGTTTTTTGAGGACTCTAAATGTTGTGTATGCATCAGTTGTTTCGAGTATGTTTGGAGGAGTGAGACTACACCAGCAAATGGTGATTGTTCCATTTTCTTCGTGAGTGGGTACGTCATGAGAGATCCTCAAGACTAGCCTCATCCAGTAGTCGTACATAAGGAAGTGAGGGATCCTCATACGAGGTGGAGTGTGGACTGAAGGGGCCTGTTCTTGGAGTGCTCCTTCCATTATTTCATGTTGTGTGTCAGAGATACCACCGAATCTCCTATCTCTAGTGTGGTCAGTTGGGAACTATATGTCTTTCACTCCAATTCTCAGTGGGTATGTTGATAGACTGGCCACTTTTTCCACAACGAGAAGTGCATAGATTAATTATGTAGCAGAGGTGTTTCCAGTCAGTTTTCAACTTATAACTATGAGGTGGTAGATGCTTCAGACATTAGGGCCCTAGCCATAGGTCTTAGGGTGATACTTACGTGCAGTCAAAACTTGTCAGACATGGGATGATCTTGGTCTAACATAAGTCTGCAGTGACAAAATGGAGATTACATAAGTTTCCCCTATTGCGGTATCATTTATAAAGGCTTATTTATTTTTGTGAGGATCATGAATCCCTTGCCTCCTTTTTCTGGTATTATTTAATAGTAGTTCATCTTGGGTCGTAAAGTGGTTCGGAAAATATTTATTCTTGTAAATAAAACAGGCATTCTCTCTGAACATTCTTGTGGTCGTTTATGGATCAAAATTTTACTCATTTCAGATATGCTCATGTATTGTGGGATTGACATGTGCTTCTCCAATTTGTCGCTAGGTTAGGGGTTTCTGCTATCAAAACCATCTCATGAAGGGGAGTGTTTCACACTATAGGAATAATCAGTATATGTCGGCCAGTGCTGGTGGGTTTTTGATGAGGAGTTCAGTCCGTATATCTCAAAGTAAAGTAGGAATGCCCGCGTCGGTGTCCTGGTTTTAGGATAATTCTAACATGGTGGGGAGTCCTAATACGGGTCTCGTCGGCATCTCCATCTGTGTTGGTTTGGTTTAATATAGGGAGCGTGGAGAGTCAATCCAGTGTTAGAGGTTTTTCTAGGTTTAAGAGTCATTTTGGTTTGAGAACTAATGTTTAACAAAAATCCTAATATGGTGGGGAGACCACCACAGGATGAACTTGTGGAAATAACCATATTCAAAGTGCTCTTGGCTACTCCGCCTGACCATGACCATAATTCTTGGTTGGATTGGGTAGTTGGTCATTGGTTGAGTGTTTTTAGAGATCTCGAGTAGCCCTGGTAATCCCCATGTTAGGGGTTGGGTTGTTCCATGTTTTAGTTGTGCTTGGAGGTGAATTCCTTGTTGTTGGCTATTCTTCTTGGTGATTCTGGCTTTGAGATTTTTAATGTTTCAGGTCATGGTCATTTTGAATGATCGGTCTTCGGGTGATTGAGGATTTTTTTTTAAATTGTATTCATGGTATTTCTTGGAATATTTGCTTGGTCAAGTCTTTTGGGACTTTCTGGGGGGGGGGGGAAGTGACCTGGTGGGAAGAATTGTCACACCCTGACATCTATTGTAATTTTTATTTTATAATTTTTTTATGGATTTTAAATTTATTTGTTGAGGTACGGGATGGACCGACTAGTGTATTTTCATTTTGCTGATAAATGAGTGTTTTGGCAATATAATGTTCGTGCATGCGCACGACATGAATGAAGCCATGTGGCTTCTCCTGATCAACGTGTGAAATTCCTGATTCATGGGTAATTAATTAATTAATGTGTTGAATAATAAATTGACCAAAATAATAAGGAAAAATGATTAACTAATTTAAGAGTTGTTTAATAATAATATTAAAAATAAAAATATTATTATTATTATTAATATTTGTCTTAATATTTTAATTATGTTATTATTATTATTTAAGTTAATATTTTAATTAGGTTGTTATTATTATTATTTATGTTAATATTTTAATTTATTTGTAATATTATATTGTGGTCACAAATAAAAAATTATTTTATTGTTATTTAATAATAATTATGATGATGATGATGATGATGATGACGATAGACAATTATTATTATTATTATTAATATTATTTTAAATACTTTACTTTATATTAAAAAAAGTCATAATATTAAATTTAATAACATATTATCATTATTAATATCATTATTTTTTCCAAATTTATTATTAATTTAGGTTGGTTTAGGATTTTTAGGTTTTATTAAAAAATTATTTTTCCGTTATTGTATTTTTATTTTCTTTTTCTTTTTCAAATCTTCCACCGTCCCCCCTACCCACCACACACAAAAGACCCAACCTGGTTTGTGTCGCACCTCCCCTCCTTCTAACCCTAACTGGCATCTTCCGTCTTCTCTCCTACTATACTGACCGGCACTGCCCCTCTTCCTTTCTTCAAACACGGGCCACCGCTGCCTCCCACCTGAACTTGTGTCACCCTAGCATCACGTCGAACCCCATCACTGTCTGCTACCTCACACCACCTGTACCTACGCTGTCCCTCCCTTCTGGATGGATTTTCCAGCGTAGCGCACCCCAACAGCCATGTTCCCTGCTCCTTTGGCCTTTTGCACCCTTGATGCGTGAGTGTTCTATGTTATTGGATGTTTCCTCAATTAAAGGGTTAGTCAGCTTAGAATTTTTGGTTTCAATTGGTTTGATTTTCATGAAAAGGGTTTGATATCTTGTTTTTAGTGTTGATTTGGTTCATTGGAGGTGAGATTGTTGTGCACTGGGTGTTTCTCCTCAAATTTGTGAAGTTGGTCTACACTGAGGTAGGTGGTTCAATGTTTAATTGTTATTTGATTAATTAATATACAAGTTTAATTAATTTAGAATATTATTTAACTAATTGGTGTAGTGAGAAGTCAATGTTCTATGAGGTTTTATTTACAGTTGAAATTTTTTGGTAGCACGTTTATAATATGTGTACTTGTTACTGAAATCACATCTCTGGTTAATTGTTAGGGTTTTTTTTAATTGTGAGGTTAGCCTACTAATTAATTTGTTTGGTGTGGTTTAATTTTGACATATGGTTTGGTATGTCTAAATGTGTTTATTAATGTGTTTAGATGATATGAGTATGTTGTTGATGCGAAAACCCATGTTGGACTATTCACTAGTGTTTTATAGATTGTGTAGTTACTTTGTTAGGATGTACAAGGGGTGCAATTTCTGTTTTGGTGTTGTTTCAGTATGTATTCTGTCTTAAATGAGTAATTGATTGGATTTTTGGTGTTTTAGTCATGCGGAATATTTCTAAATGTGTTGGAATGTTTTTTTGGTGGTTTTTTTAACTGTTGTAATGACCTTTTTAACTATGTGGGTGGTTTCTTTAATATCATGCGTGATGCAGATTGTGTTCTTGAGGTTGTGTTGTGTGCATGTGGTCATGTAACGGGGTTTGGGTCGGTCTAGTGTGTAAAGTAGTGTTTTTCTCTTCAAAATTTATTTCTGAAAAATTTAATTTTTTTATTAAATAATTATTAAGGGTGAAAATTCTTTTGGTTCAATTGTGTAAATTTTTTTGGTTTGTAAAGCCATGAGATGTGTGGGGAAATTGTTTAAAAATTCATTTAATGTTGTTTTTGATGCTAAAAGTGGATTCTTTGACTATGAAATCATTTTAATAGGTTGTGTAAGCGATATAGATTTTTTTTGGGATTTTTTAGTGTGAATATAATTTATTAAATGGTTTTTGTGTGTGTGGGTGTAGTGTTGGGTATAGATAACACCTCATTTGTTTTTCTTTTTGATGTTTGGAATGTGACATGAAATCCAAACTACTTGAGCACAAATGGGATGCCTGGGTACTATGTGTGTAGAATAAGACTAGTGCGCTAGTGATACAAAAGTGGAATTGCTGTAGTTTCACTTAGCTAGATTGATGACTATGAAACTAAATAAACTTTTGGATGATTTTGGGAGACCACTAGGTTATGGATGTGTTACCCTATTAGTGGATCATGCGCAACAATGTATATTTTTATGTTTCAATACCATTTTTCACTGAGATGAAATGTTCTAGGGTCCCACTTTTTGCTATTATCATTAGGACCTCTCCCATGTTTTGTGCTCCTCTTTTTATTTATGCTCACCATTGGCACACGGTGTGACGTTGGGGTTACCATGAAAGTGTTGGGGGGGTTAATTTAAGGTGTTTTCCTTTAAAGTAGTTTTCCATAGAACTGTTTTAATTAATATTGTTTATGAATTTATTTATTTTTCATCTATTAAATTTCCAATCTACTTTTCACTTAATAATTATGCATGGAACTTTTTCTTGGTGGAATCCTACTAGGATTTTGGCTCACACCCTACTTACACCCTAGGGTGTATGCAGATCTTGTTCCTTTTTCATTCCAGGTTGAGGCATCGAGCATAGCATGGGTAGTTTGGGTTTTCAGTGGCACTCTTGTGTGGGTTTGGTGAATGTGTCTTGAGGTTGTTTCACCTAAGGTTTCTTGGAGGTTTGAGTTAGTGATTTTATTTTTTTTCTTTATAGTCGTTCCTTTTTTGGTTTCTAATTTAAGTTGTAAACATTAATTTTGACCCTAGTTTAAGGGATTGTTTTTTTTATTTTAGTTTTAAATTTATTCAACTTATTGTTTTTTTTATACTTATTTATTCGGGTAAACTGTTCTTATGTTTTAATTTTGATACCTGGGAACTTGTGCGAGCCCATGGGGATCAGGAACACCCTTTGTGCCATGTTGTGGACCAGGGCAGGCACCGGGTCGATTGGCGACCCGTCTTGTTTCGTGAAAAATTCACTCAAATCTAGGAAAATGATCTTTAAATAAAATAATTTACCTAGTAACCTTTACTATGAATGAATTTATAGTATAAATTATTCCCAACTAATTTATGTTTTTTTATTCCTTAACGTTCCCATTACGATGTTCTCAGTCACCCTCTATTATTCCTTAGATGTTATTTTTCCCTTCCAGGTCTATATTCTCACTTGTCACCAATGTTCATCTTATATCGGAACCAAATTATATATTATTCCATGTGACCAAAATATTTTTATTTTATTATTTTTAAAATTAATTTTAATTTTTCATTTATTTGATGTGGTTTTTAATGAAGTCATTTTTAAATTCAAAAAAAATTCCCTTTAATAATCATATGGTTTATATTCAACGCAGAAATATTCATTTTTAACCAATTTAATTCAGAATGATATAAAATTATGAGGATAAAATTTCATTATGGCCATAAATTTTAGAACTCTATGGTTTTTTTATTTATCTTCATTAAGTAATTTTTACAATAGGATGTCGTATATGCAACACCGATATTAAAACAAACAATGATATACTATTATTATTTAAAAATGATTGTTATGACCTATACATTGGTTTAGCATGTATACATTTGAATAAATGTATTATGAAATATATATATATATATATTATTTTATAAAATAAATATTCAATCATATATTTATTATCAATTTGTTGGGAGTTAATATAAAAATCTATTCGAGGAAAAATTAATGCTTTTCATAAAACTATTTTTTGTGCATAATTCCTTTTTTCCCTAGTTATAATTGATTATAATGATATAGGTAGATCATATATCCCATTTAATTAATCAATGAACATTTAGTTATGGTTATTAATAATGTAATGAAAATAATGTCTTTTTATGACTCAAAAATAATTTATATTCAAAAATGGGCTTTATTGCATTTTGTGCAAAGACATTATGATTAATTTATACCAATTTTATAAATTTTATTTGATAATATTTATAACCGTTTTTAATTTATAATATCAAAATTTACTTATAATACAATTTTTATTTTTTTTTAAACATTAGTGGATATGAAAAAAATACATATTTTAAAAAAAAAAATATTTTCCATTCAAGTATTTAGAGAGTCCAATATTTTAATAGATATTAAATTTTAATTATTTTACATTATTTAAAAATAATACCAAAATTTTTATTTTAATCAATTTTATACATGAATTTTGTATAAAAATATTTTTATACTTAAAAATGCATTTCTCTTAAAATGGGTTTCATCGCATTTCATGGGTTTGATTTTACATTAATTTCTATCACTTATAAAAATTATATTTGATAAAATAGAATCCATATTTGATATAATAATCTCATATTTGTTTAATTATTTTACATCAATTTCTGTTCATTATGAAAGTAACATTTTTAAAAAAATTATTAGCACGGTAAGTTCTAAAATGGGTTAATGGGTTAAAACTAAAAATATAAGCATTATAATAAAATAAAATATTAATAATTTTCTATTTTATTGATATATTTAAACCCTATATGATATATTATTTAAATATCAGTCATTTCAGATTCATATTTTTTGATTAAGATATTAATATAATTTAATCATTTGAAATAAATAAAAGTGTCTCCTCCCCCAACCTATAAAAAGAAACCACATATCCTCTCCTCTCCATAATTAAATAACCCATTATTTATTCCAATACCTACCTAAACCAATTTTTAATATCCCTCCCTACTACCTAGAGTCCCATTATTGATTTGAATATCATCCTATGAAGAATTTAGGTGTAAACCTAAGGAGGTTTTCTGAAAAATAGGTATAATTCTTTAACAATATTTATCATTTTATTATTCTTCTACCTCTATCAAATATTCATCAAACATGATGAAATAATAACATCATTATCTTATGTATACCTTAATTTTTTTATTTGTATGGTATAAAGCTTTTTATCTACTTAACGATCTAATAAATTAAAAAAGCATCTCATAAGCGTACATGTGGACTACTTCCTATTGAAATTTTGTCCTTCATTTTTCATCACCGACTGTTATTTTTAGTTATAATGAAGAATTAAAATGAAATAATATTATATATATATATGTGATATAAACTTCATTCATGAATGGTAAATAAATATTTTACTTCATTCTTTTACAACCAATGAAAAATAAAAACATCGTGCATGAGTGCATGCAGACTACCACCTCACGAACTAATGTTTTTTATTTTTCATCACGGCCTAACATGGATTGTATATGTTGGTGTATTTATATAAATACTATGATATTAATTATTTAATAATAATAATAGAAATATTAAAACATACTTACCTTCATTCCCTCACATTTGTTAAAAAAATATAAATATTACTCATTCATACATACAACCTATCATCTCCATGATTTTATAATCATTCATTTTGTGTAACCATCGTACAAAGTTGTTTATAAACATATAACTAATTCATCAATATTTTTATTTTAGCATGGTTAAGATTATATAAATTATATAAAAATGATCCATTTGACCAAATTCAACCTACCAAAGTCATTTTTGACTTATTATTCAAACATCTTAAAAAAATTTGAAGTAAAAATTATCTGTTAAGTAAATAAGTATAACATGGATATAAGTGAAATAAAATAAATAATTAACATTAAAATGTTTTCTATTCAATTAAAATCTAATATAATTTTCTTATACATGATGATAAATAATATATGTGATAATTCAGACTTGAGGTAAGGGAAACATTACTTTAAAATATTATACAAAATGTTGTAATGAATAATTTTATAAATATTTGTCCACCATATCCATGATATTTAAAAATTTTGAAGTATGATATTAATATAATAAAATCTATTTTAAAATTAATTTTAATCCTTGTTTTACTTTCTTTATCAAAGTTTTAAAATAAGACATTTAAATATTTTCCAATTAGGTTTTTAAAAAAATCATACCAAAACTATGAAAGGAATAATTTTTTAAATTTATAAATTGGGAGGGTAATTTCCTATTATCATAAATGTTTTTATCTAAAAAAATTCCTCCTGGATATTTATGTATTTTAATATCTTGTTTCTAATTTTTCTAATAATTTTTATTTAATGTGTTTTCAACGAAAATGATTTTATACAAATTTTTATGTGAATACCTAAATGAATTATTCATATGTGTTGAAGAGGTTATTTTATGTGGTAAATGAAAAATTATATGTTTTTTTTCATATTATATTCCTTGGTAAATTTTATTTTGATTGATGAGCCCAATATAGCTCTCTAATGCATTGGGTAACGATTATTTTTTCCAGATAATTATTTTGGAATTCACTAGGTAGGTTATTCCATTAGGAATGGTACTTGTAAGGGTTATTATAATGAATATATGAAGTATACTTCCCAAGGAACCTACATGAATTTTTTTTCTTGGAAGTAAGTTTTCATGGGAATCATTGGATTTCAAAAGTTAATATAATGATATTATTATGGAGAAATTATTCCCTTTTAGGTTGAAGAAATATGTTTTTAATAAAAAAAATCATTATTTCTCTTATTTTCTAAGAAAACCTTATTGTTATAATTTTTCAATTAAGTTTTCTTATAATGTTTTTTATAAAAACATTGGGCAATAAACCTAATTTTATGTGTGAGTAAATGCTTATTTGTGCTCCAAGTATATTATATTGAATGAATGTTCTCTTATATGATATCTTGTTTGAAAATGGACTAGAAGGTTTCTTTTATTATTATTATATTTCCCCTAATTATATTCTTGTTCACATATCACATTTTTCTACGTTTTTTAGGGTTTAAGTAGGAGTAAGAGCAATTATAGAGTAAATAATAAAGTGTAAGTGTACAATTTTTAATGAATTTTTTTACATTGTAGTTATGACCGAATTTTATAAAACTCTAAACAAGAAAATATATTTAACAATGCTAAAAAAATATTTCTTCTTAAAAAAATAAAACTATGATTAGAATAGGGATCAGGTAATCAAATTATTTGAAGTATTAAAATAATATTTATGTCCTGATTAATATTCAATATATCATGGAATAGTGACCCCTTTGACCTTGTTCAACCTACCATTTTTTGGATTATGAACTGAACATCCTCAAAACATCTCACATGTACTTAATCAATTTATTAACTATATAAAACATGATAATAAATTAAATAAAGAAGAATATAATAATTTCCTAAACCTAAAAAGTGTTATTAATCATATAATTAATTAATATATGTTTATTATATAATAGTTAAAAAATACATGGAAATTCATGATATGAAGTATTGTATTTTTCCTTCTAATTTACTTTCATTGTGACTTATCCCATTTTCACCACATGTTTTATTTTGTGTGGTGTATGAAATAACTTAAGTATTTATTTAATTATTAATCTATAGAAATTATAGTGGTTTAAAAATACATTTCAATTTATCTTATTCAGGTCCTTTGGTTTCAAAAGTTACAAAAGTTGTAAAGGTATTTTCTTTAAACACATTTTTAATGTTTTTATTTCAAATATATTTCCACCATTCTTATGTTTTTTAATTTTTTTTTTAAAAATAATTTTCAAATTAGATGATATTAAATTTTATTTTAAAATACTTTTTACTTTATTTGAAATGGTTAAAAATGGAATGTTTTTAATGTTTTCCATATGGGTCAATTTTTAATTTTTTATCAAAGTGTAAAAATTAATTTTTTAACAATATATGGCATGAGAGTAATTTACCAAAATCACCTTATATATTTAATATAAATATTAATTTTCATGTTTTCTTAGTTTTAAAAAGTAAATTAAATCCTCTTATTTTGGGGATTTTTTTCACTATAATGGGTTTTTAAAAGAAATGTTATATTTTTGTACAGTTTTTTGCAAAAATAGAAATTGATCTTATTATGTGTTCAGATGAGTTTTTCAAGGGTTTTATGATGAAAAAATATATGCCTAGTTTTATTAAATGATATATTACTTGATAATTATAGAAAATGATTGGTGATTCTAATATTGATATAGATAACAAGTGATCCTAATATAGCTCACCAATGCATTTGGTAATGATTTGTATTTAAAATAGAATCATTACGGAGACAACTAGGTAGGTTACTCCAACAGAAGTAAGTGGTCATAAGTTATTATAACACTGGTTAAACATGAGTGAACACAGCTTATGAATATGATGTTCTAAGATAAAAAATTTATTTTTGTCAATTTTTCTGGAAAACTTTTGATTTCATAAGTTAATGAATGTTTTTTTCCATTTAAAGGTGAATGATTTTTTTAAATAAATGATATCTTGATACTTCCATTGTAACAGCCCGAGATTTTATGAAAAATATTCTTTTTAATTTTATCAATGTCTTGTGTTGTACGCTACACCAAAAGGAGATTGAACAACACGCATCTTTGACTTGCCTTGCATTACACGCAATCGCAACCTTCCTCGATAGCGTGTGTAGTACGCAATACTGAGTTTCACGAAACAACGATATGCTATTAAAATATTATTAAAACTAGCAGTTATGAATAGTAATAACCACTTTTTAAATTTTAGAAATTTTAGCTCTCAAAATGGACTTCATTTTTGGATTCGGAGTATCGAATTTAGCCTAAGGTGAAATTTTGGTACTTTTCAGATAACTTTCATATTCTGATGAATAGTGAAAATTACTAAATTATAATTAAAAACAATTTTTTTAATCGAATTAATTAATAGTGATAAATTATTAATTTGAGTGGTTTTAAAGTATATTTAGAATATATTTTTACAATTTAATACCATGTTGTTCATTGAATGTAATTTCACAGTTAAACAAGACATAATCAAGGGTCAATCTTTTGATAGATATTGTTTCTTAAAAACACGCTATTTGTTTTAACAGCGGGATTTAATTATAAAATTAATTAATGCAACTTCTATGTTTTGAATTTGGTAAAATAGATTTCATTTTTGAATTCGGAATATGAAATATAGCTTAGGATGAAATTTCGGCATTGTTCTGAAAAACATCAATTTTTGATGAATAGTGAAACTACTAAGTGGTAGTTAAAAAACTGAATTTTTCATAAAACATAATTTTACCGCTTCTGTTAATGGAATTTCAAAAATCCGAGAGACACGGTTGAGGTCAGTAAGTAAAATGTGGTTCAATGAGATGAAAATAATTTTTGGTGAATAGTAACTTTTTACTTTTATTTACCACGGTTAAAAGTTAATAGGGTAATTAGGGGTAAGAATGATATTAATATTACCCTAACACATGTCCTAATTCTATTGGAAAAGTGTATCTAGACCAAAAACAACCTTAAGTGTAAAATATTATCATTTAGACCCACTTGGATTAGATTAGGACATTTATTATTATTTAATTCAAAGAAGAGTTAAAAGAGTTAAAATCAAAGTTTATTTAATAAAACATTTTTAATATAGGGTTATATATAAGATAATTTCTATTGTAAATATTAATTATAAAGATAAAAAGATTTCCTACATAATTATATTTTATTTATAATTTTTAGACTTTAAATAAATTAATTTATTTATGACACAACGATGATGTAGTAATTACCCTTTTTAAGGAAATATTAACAAAATTGATGTTATAAATGCTAAAATGAATATAATTTGAGACTTTTTATGAATTCCACTAATTTTATAGGTTACTATGATATATTAGTGTTGATTTAATCAACTTGGTTCGAACATATAATTCTGTTATGACTTTTACAAAAATCATATATCAAATAGTGTCAAAATTGACAAAAAATAGTTTTTAAATCAAATATTATATTATTAATTGTTATTTTATTCCTAAAAATCTAAGGATCGGCCAAATGACTTATATAAGGTTATATATATTAATAATAAACAATTTAGGGTTCGTTTGGCATGTTATAGTAAGTTTATTAACCATATACTGAAAGAATACAAAAAGACACGGTAAAAGTTAAATTATTTAACTTAGAGTTAAATCTAATTGATAAGGTTAAAATAATACCCTAAACTTGTCTAAATCCTATTGTATGATAGTATTGCGACCCATCCCCACTTTAGCTTCGAAATAAGACCCTTTGGAACCATTATAAACCTATGTTGACTTAAATATAAAATAATATTTTGAGATATTCCTAAGGTGCCCCTCTCCTTCCTTATAAAAGGACACCTCCTCCCCCTCCTCCTCACACCAATTTGAGCACTAAATCTCGTCCAAACCCTGCCAAAATCTCTTCTCCACTTCCCTAGAATAATCCTAGAGGTCCTGGTCTTCTTCAAAGACCAATCTTAGTTCCCTAAGTGGAGGATTCAAAGAGGCGTTTCAAAGAAGAGGTAATATCCATTACCGATCTTTTCAATTTCTTTCTTCTTCAAACTTCTTCTTCTTTAGTTGTTTCATGATAAAGTAATAACATAAGTATTTCTTATATACTGATATGTTATTATAAATATGAAACAACTCTAATTCACCTTCTATCCATCCTACGGAAAAATGAAATCACCGCGCGTGCGTACGTACGGAATACCGTCTCCACGACGCGATGAGATTCATTCTCCATGTTAACCATTTAAGAATGATTAAAAAGTATATATAAGAAATAATAATAAAATATATGACATTATAACGCTACTGGATTTATGTATATATGTATATGTATGTCATCTACTTACTTCCATTCAAGACAATAAGGAAAGGAAAACAGCATTCATGCGTACGTACGGACTACCGTCTCCATGAACGGTGTTTTTCATTTCATTTATCTATCTTATATATATATATACTGAATATATATGATATATAAATCATATTTTATATTCTTAAAGTAAGTAAATCATGATATAAGTAATAATAATGTCAAGAACAACAAGTCAAAACACCTACGATAAATGAAACGATTTTACCCAAAACGCTTCTTTAACATGGAATTTACAAAAGAACGGGTAATATAAAGTCATAAGTGAACCATATATGATATCATAACAATGAATATGATTCTGTAATAAGTCAATGACAATATTTAAATCATTATACAGGAGGTTCAGACACATTTGAAGCAAATCGGACCTAAGGTAAGGGAAATATCACAATCTCATTTTTATCCGAGATTGTTTATTCGTAAGTATTTACTGGGGTGTATTTTATCATCCACATCCATGTTCCCTAAATATTTAATATTGTTTCCATCCAATTACAATAGTTTAAATCCAATTTTACCCTTCGGTGAGTTTTTATTAAAGAATATGAAAGGAATCTTTTGTCGTTTTTTTTGTACGAGGTACTTTTTTACTTTTCCGACAAAGGTACGAAAAATGTTTTTTTTAACTTATATGGCATGTGTGGATTTTTAAAACATTATTTCCAAGATGATTCCTTTACAAGCATTCAAGTTTATTTTTAATCAACTTCTTTTTTTTTAAAGTCGTATGACATGTTATGAAAGGAAAAATGTTTTTTGAAGAAGAAAGGATATTTTCCTCAAGAATGGAGTTCAAGTGTTTTATCAAAATTATTTTCCATCTAAGATAAAAAAGGGTTCTGTTTTTATCCCTATTATTACATTGATTTGATCAAGTTGTGATTGAAATATTTTTATGAATTCCTTTATCTTATATGAATTGTTTTATGATGTCATGTTGTTTAATAATCCCATTTTTATTACATGGGTTATGAAATGATGTATGATTTATGATTTTGTGGCACACATAAGAATGATATCATTATGAGATGGGTGGGACCTATATCTCCCTCCAATGCATTGGGTAAAGATTTTATATCTCATGAGATAGACATGGCTGGAATGGTAGGTTATACCGGTTCAGTGAAACAGGACTGAAACGAGGGTTACTCGATTCAGAAAGGGACTTTGTCCACTAAGATAGTCTTGGAAATGAGTCTTGACTAACAAGAAATGATTCTATATGATTATGTGTGAATTCCACAAAGTTTCATGTTTTAAGTTATGATTATTGTCATTATATTTCACTGCCATGATTTATCCCATGTTATGAAATTATGATCTCTTTTGCAGGTTAAGATTTCCAAAAGTTATGTGCTTGTGTATATGATGTGATTGATATTTCTTTTGTTTACCCTTACTGAGCATTTGAGCTCACCCTTTTATGTTTTCTTTTCCCCAGGATATAAAAAAGGGTTTTAGGTAAAAAAAAGGGAAGATTTTTATGGGAGATATTGAAGATCTTTCACCACGATTAGAAGATTATGTTCCGAGTTTCCAAAGACACTAAACTATTACGATCCTTGTGTGTGTGTTTTTGTTATGTACCAAGTATTCCGCAAAAGTAATGTAATGTCCATATACATCAAGCTTCGGGTCTCTACAGTTGGTATCAGAGGAAAGGTTTAGTCAACCTTTGGAAACTAGGATGCGAAAACGTTAGTGAGATCCCTATAGATATTTATAAGGTATGTCTAGGGATGCCCCTAAGGATAAGTATACGTATAGGATATAATCCTAGAACTACGATAACGATCTTAGAATTTAACCTAAGATGTTAGATATTAAGGGTACTCCCCCTTTACTATGTTGTTTTCCTTAGCATTATTTTTCCTCTCACACTATTCTTTTTGGGTTTTAGAAAATGGCTGGAAACAAGGTGATTCACGATAATGGAGGATATGATGGACAATGGAATGATATTCTTCATGAGCAACCAAATGAAATAGGATTCGTAAGTCCAAACATCATTATTATGCTGAATCATCAATCTCATAATATGATCAATAAAGTAAAATTTGGTAAGTTTCCTGACTCGGCTAATAAGAGAAAGATGGAGTATCAGGATGATCATAGAGGAAATAAAGTTCAATTTCCCCTATATAAATCATGTGGGAAGAGGCATCAAGGAGAATGTTTCAAAGGAACTGGAAGATGCTTTGGGTGTGGAAAAGAAGGACACAAAGCCAGTAAGTGCAATGGAAAAGGTTCAGTTAACACCAGGGATGAAGATAATGGTATTGCTATGACATCAACAATGGTTGAATGTTTTAAATGTGGAATGTACGGGCATTATGCAAACCAATTCCCTAAGGTAAAGTCTCATGAAGAGAATCAGTATGGTCATATGGGTAGTATTTATGTTGATGATGATGAAGAGACTACAAATGATATGTGAGATGAAAGAATTATGGAAGCTCGGTCAATGGTTTAAGAATGTAGTGGAATGATGACATGTTTATCATGTGTAATGTTGTATAAGAAATCTCATGGTACTATGGAATAAAGAGACATCTAAGGATTGTTACATTGTTGTCTTTACTTGAGTTTTAAAAGTGTATGATTAATGTTACCAATATCCATGAAAGGTTATTCAAATATTTTTGGAATGTAGATGATATGCGCATAATGAAGGGATGAGGAAAAAATTAAATGTTTAACAGTATTCATGAGCTCATGATTTATATAAGGACTAAGTGATATCATGGATTGAGTATATAGAATTTTGAGGATTTTGGTATGTGGAATGTGTTAACTTTTAATTGCATTCATGTTTTCACTATGGTTCAATGGGTATTCAAGAGAATACATTATTAAGGCCTTTGAATGTTTGGAATGTGACCAACAAATCATATCTTATGATATATGGGGATCGACGATGGTGTTAAATCTCTGGTAATCGTTTTCACTATGTTATGAGAGTGGACTGCAGTATTATGGATAAGCCTAAAGATTGGAATAGACATAAGTTAGTATTGTTTAAGGATAGAAGTTTTCTTGATATTATTGATGGGATGATATAGTAATATAGTTTTAGAAAAAGGAAAACCTGCAGGACGGGCGACAGCCCATGACGTTGGACAAGGATATGGGAATCGAACCCACAACCGAAGTGCGACTGGACTTTATCGCCTACCACTGGCGTACAGGAAGTCCCTGTTTAGTAGAAACTAGTTTTATTATATTAAGCAGTATGATATATGAAGTATAAGTCCATTTTAGCAACCATATGTGATTAATCTCACTATAGATCGACTTATGTATATAATTTTTTCTAACCTTTTGTTTGAGATAGATGGAATGACCCATCATTCTATCACATGATCTGCTAACACTTCACGAATAACAAATTCAACTTCATTTATTTAAGAGATGAAGTGGAAATTGTTCAAGGCATGGACAACAGTGAGATTGTACCAAAATAAAGAAAGTATTTATTCCAATTCAAATTTTCAACTTTAGGGAAATGATCTTGAAAGCCAAAAATGTTGTCCTAGTGATCTTATACCTGATGAATCGGATGGTACCTTAGATCGTCACAAATTTATGGATTTGTGATTGTTGGCTTTTCCATAGCCATGTTCTCTACCACTCTCCATCAGAACTTGATGGTTAGATTTCTCTTCCATATCCATATTTTCACCTATGTGGAAACCCAGTGATTAGTTTATTTGGGTAACCGTTACGTTTCATAATTTTGTTTTTAATGATTGGTTTTGATATTCCTTTTTACGATGTGGGTTTCTATTAAAGAAACTTTCGAATAGTAAACCATTTATAACCCCGACGAATTTCAAGGGCGAAATTCATTTTAAGGGGGGTAGAATGTAACAGCCCGAGATTTTATGAAAAATATTCTTTTTAATTTTATTAATGTCTTGTGTTGTACGCTACACCAGAAGGAGCTTGCACAACACGCATCTTTGACTTGGCTTGCATTACACGCAATCGCAACCTTCCTCGATAGCGTGTGTAGTACGCAATACTGAGTTTCACGAAACAATGATATGCTATTAAAATATTATTAAAACTAGAAGTTATGAATAGTAATAACCACTTTTAAAATTTTAGAAATTTTAGCTCTCAAAATGGACTTCATTTTTGGATTCGGAGTATCGAATTTAGCCTAAGGTGAAATTTTGGTACTTTTCGGATAACTTTCGTATTCTGATGAATAGTGAAAATTACTAAATTATAATTAAAAACAACTTTTTTAATCGAAATAATTAGTATTGATAAATTATTAATTTGAGTGGTTTTAAATTATATTTAGAATATATTTTTACAATTTAATACAATGTTGTTCATTGAATGTAATTTCACAGTTAAACCAGACATAATCAAGTGTCAATCTTTTGATAGATATTGTTTCTTAAAAACACGCTATTTGTTTTAACAGCGGGATTTAATTATAAAATTAATTAATGAAACTTATATGTTATGAATTTGGTAAAATAGATTTCATTTTTGAATTCGGAATATGAAATATATCTTAGGATGAAATTTTGGCATTGTTCTGAAAAACATCAATTTTTGATGAATAGTGAAACTACTATGTGGTAGTTAAAAAACTGAATTTTTTATAAAACTTAATTTTACCGCTTCTTTGAATGGAATTTCAAAAATCTGAGAGACAAGGTTGATGTCAGTAAGTAAATGTGGTTCAATGAGATGAAAATAATTTTTGGTGAATAGTAACTTTTTACTTTTATTTACCACGGTTAAAAGTAAATAGGGTAATTAGGGGTAAGAATAATATTAATATTACCCTAAAACATGTCCTAATTCTATTGGAAAAGTGTATCTCGACCAAAAACAACCTTAAGTGTAAAATATTATCATTTAGGCCCACTTGGATTAGATTAGGACATATATTATTATTTAATTCAAAGAAGAGTTAAAAGAGTTAAAATCAAAGTTTATTTACTAAAATATTTTTAATATAGGTTTATACATAAGATAAATTCGATTTTAAATATTCATTAGAAAGATAAAAAGATTTCCTACATAATGATATTTTCTTTATAATTTTTAGACTTTAGCTAAATTTATTTATTTATGACACAACGATGATGCAGTAATTACCCTTTTTAAGGAAATATTAACATAATTGATGTTATAAATGCTCAAATGAATATAATTTGAGGCTTTTTATGAATTACACTAATTTTCTAGGTTACTAAGATATATTAGTGTTGATTTAATCAACTTGGTTCGAACATATAATTCTGTTATGACTTTCACAAAAATCATATATCAAATAGTGTCAAAATTGACACAAAATAGTTTTTAAATCAAATATTTTATTATTAATTGTTATTTTATTCCTAAAAATCTAAGGTTCGGCCACATGACTTATATAAGGATATATATATTAATAATAAACAATTTAGGGTTCGTTTGGCATGTTATAGTAAGTGTATTAACCATATAGTGAAAGAAAACAAAAAGACACGGTAAAAGTTAAATTATTTAACTTAGAGTTAAATCTAATTGATAAGGTTAAATAAATCCCTTAAACTTGTCTAAATCCTATTGGATGATAGGATTTCGACCCATCCCCACTTTATCTTCTAAATAAGACCCTTTGGAACTATTATAAACCTATTTTTACTTTAATATAAAATAATATTTTGAGATATTCCTAAGGTGCCCCTCTCCTCCCTTATAAAAGGATACCTCCTCCCCCTCCTCCTCACACCAATTTGAGCACTAATGCTCAGCCAACCCCTGCCAAAATCTCTTCTCCACCTCCCTAGAATAATCCTAGAGTTCCTGGTCTTCTTCAAAGACCAATCTTAGTTCCCTAAGTGGAGGATTCAAAGAGGCGTTTCAAAGAAGAGGTAATATCCATTACCGATCTTTTCAATTTCATTCTTCTTCAAACTTCTTCTTCTTTAGTTGTTTCATGATAAAGTAATAACATAAGTATTTCTTATATACTGATATGTTATTATAAATATGAAACAACTCTAATTCACCTTCTATCCATCCTACGGAAAAATGAAATCACCGCGCGTGCGTACGTACGGAATACCGTCTCCACGACGCGATGAGATTCATTCTCTATGTTAACCATTTAAGAATGATTAAAAAGAATATATAATAAATAATAATGAAATATATGACATTATAAAGCTACTGGATTTATGTATATATGTATATGTATTTCATCTACTTACTTACATTCAAGACAATAAGGAAAGGAAAACAGCGTTCATGCGTACGTACGGACTACCGTCTCCATGAACGGTGTTTTCCATTTCATTTATCTATCTTATATATATATATATATACTGAATATATATGATATATAAATCATATTTTATATTCTGGAAGTAAGTAAATCATGATATAAGTAATAATAATGTCAAGAACAACAAGTCAAAACACCTACGATAAATGAAACGATTTTACCCAAAACGCTTCTTTAACATGGAATTTACAAAAGAACGGGTAATATTAAGTCATAAGTGAACAATATATGATAACATAACAATAAATATGATTCTGTAATAATTCAATGACATTATTTAAATCATTATACAGGAGGTTCGGACACATTTGAAGCAAATCGGACCTAAGGTAAGGGAAATATCACAATCTCATTTTTATCCGAGATTGTTTATTCGTAAGTATTTACTGGGGTGTATTTTATCATCCACATCCATGTTACCTCAATATGTAATATTGTTTCCATCCACTTACAATATTTTAAATCCAAATTTATCTTTCGCTGAGTTTTTATTAAAGAATATGAAAGGAATCTTTTGTCATTTTTTTCGTACGAGGTACTTTTTGACTTTTCCGACAAAGGTACGAAGAATGTTTTTTTTAACTTATACGGCATGTGTGGATTTTTAAACCATTATTTCCAAGAATATTCCTTTACAAGTATTCAAGTTTATTTTTAATCAACTTCTTTTATTTTAAAGTCGTATGACATGTTATGAAAGGAAAAATGTTTTTTGAAGAAGAAAGGATATTTTCCTCAAGAATGGAGTTCAAGTGTTTTATCAAAATTATTTTCCATCTAAGATAATATAGGGGTCTGTATTTATCCCTATTATTACATTGTTTTGATCATGTTGTGATTGAAATATTTTTATTAATTCCTTTATCTTATATGAATTGTTTTATGATGTCATGTTGTTTAAGAATCCCATTTTTATTACATGGGTTATGAAATGATGTATGATTTATGATTTTGTGGCACACATAAGAATGATATCATTATTAGATGGGTGGTACCTATATATCCCTCCAATGAATTGGGTAAAGATTTTATATCTCATGAGATAGACATGGCTGGAATGGTATGTTATACCGGTTCAGTGTAACAGGACTGAAACGAGGGTTACTTGATTCAGAAAGGGACTTTGTCCACTAAGATAGTCTTGGCAATGAGTCTTGACTAACAAGAAATGATTCTCTATGATTATGTGTGAATGCCACAAAGGTTCATGTTTTAAGTTATGATTATTGTGATTACATTTCACTTCCATGATTTATCCCATGTTATTAAATTATGATCTCTTTTTCAGGTTAAGATTTCCAAAAGTTATGTGCTTGTGTATATGATGTGATTGATATTTCTTTTGTTTACCCTTACTGAGCATTTGAGCTCACCCATTTATGTTTTCATTTCCCCAGGATATAAAAAAGGGTTTTAGGTAAAAAAATGGAAGATCTTTATGGGAGATATTGAAGATCTTTCACCACGATTAGAAGATTATGTTCCGAGATTCCAAAGACACTAAACTATTACGATCCTTGTGTGTGTGTTTTTGTTATGTACCAAGTATTCCGCAAAAGTAATGTAATGTCCATGTACATCAAGCTTCGAGTCTCTACATCCATGGTTTTACAATGTATTATAATGTGTTTAAAAGGTTTATTTGGGAATAATTTAATTTTCTCATGTTGATGGGTTTTATTTATTATTTCAATGTTTTATTACTAAAAAGGTTAGCATTATCATGTGATTTAGTGTTTCTTACTTTACTAACAAGATTAATTTATTTTTTATCACTTAATGGGATTAATTTTTATCATCTCATGTTTTTAAATTTTTTATATAAGATATATGGATGTATAGGAACTATGTAAAGGACAAAATTTCTTTTATAGAGAATCATATTTAAAAATTAAGATGTTTTTTAAAATTTATGAATCCTTCTTTTCATAAAAAATGGAAACTGTGTTTCCTTGTTCCCAATGTAAAGTAATATTTCCAAAAAAATATATAAATATAAAATATCCAAGAAATTTTATAAGTTTAATCCATTATTATAAATCATGTAATTATGGATTATTTATGTAATGGGGTGTTATATATCCCAAGACCATGTGGCCAATTATGTCAAGATGAATAAGAATGGACACAAAGTGAGAAAAGGTGAGTGATAAAAGGGTAATTGATGAGAATTGTATAATACCATATGGGTAACACTATCATGAAGTATGATCACATGATACATAATGGGTTATGTGATACTTCTTGATTCATGCGATGAATGCTAAAAATGTTCTCCATGATGGGCAGTTCTATGCCCGTTGTTAGTTGGATGGCACTCCAAGGTTAAGGTCTTAAATTTAATGTTGAAATGTAATGGATTTTTCTCAGTCCAAATCGAAAAAAATTTGTTGATTGATGGACTGGTTTGTGCTCTATATTGTCACAAAACACACCATATATTTTCACATAGGGATGGAAGGGTTAAGAGATCGTGTGACCCTGATAGGATCACTTTGTCAGCATAAGTCATGATATAGACCCTACCCAGGTGGACACTCACTATCTCCTTTTAACCCAACACATGGGATTCTATATTTATAAAGTGTCATAAATATCACATCCCCTAACCTATAAATACCATATTGATTCTCATTTTAAAGACACACATGGAGACCCATAATAGGAGCACAGAAAGAGATTAGATGATTTGAAAAATCCAATTAAAGAAACAATATTTAACTCTTAGGTGGATGGTTAATAATTTTGATGAAACACCTACCAAATGAAAGTGGAGGGTTGTGAGAGTCATTTTTGTTTGTTTTTAATGTTATTCAGGTGACCCCTATTTAGATTGTGATATCTTGACCACACCTCTATAATGTGATCATAAATTCATTATTCAACCATGTGATCGCTTAAACACATTATAGTCATGTGATCAAAGGACCCATCATCATTCACATGATTGAATTATTTGTTTTCCTGACCATGCATATTGTCTAGGATTTTATAACCCATGTTTAGCTTTATAGACATCCAAACTCTGAAAACCTCCCCCAAAACCACTACACCCCTACAATTTGGGATTACAAACTATAATGCACCCTTTCAATCAAAGATTACCCAAATAGAATATGAATATAGGACATCATATCAAATAAATGGTACCCTAGGGGGAACCATAATCATGGATTCCCCTTGATAATGGGGATAAATATTGAGAAGACACCATATTTTCCACTTCCAACTCAATTGATGTATTTAATCTTCATTATATGAGCCCAAGAAGATAAGGCATCCCTCATAGAGTAAACACCAACTAACTATTATTGGATGTCATACTCCTCCTACCATGATATCTAATACCCCATGTTATCCTAGAAATAATATGAAATACGAACAAGTGAGTACTTTCTTTAGGCCTTTCCTAAGATGTTCCTATTGATGATTTCATCAATCATGAATCATCAACATGATAAAAGGGGAGAATGTTCTTTGGGAATCCCCAATGTGTAATACCTATTCAAATATAGTATCATGGTCTAATGAAATTTTCATTATATTATCTTATCTCCTCTTTCTATAATCGATCAAAAATAATATGATAATAAAGATATGAGTTGATTACACAATTAGTACAATTAAATCATTAATCATGTGACTTTTTCATCGGTATAATTTCCAAAACATCTTTCATAATGGGCCTTCTCTAGGTGTAAGTTCCAAAACCAATATTCTATTTATCAAAGTCTCATATCACTTATAAGAAATTAATTAAAATAAATATATTCCCAATGAATATTCTAAGGGTATCCTTAATGCATAATACAAACTAAATCATTTATTTTCAAAGCTCTTGTGGCATAGATGTCCTAAACATCATAACTCTGTGAACTTTAATTATAATCTTCACATGATATATTGGATTCCTCTCCATGGATAAATCCCCATATCCAATATTCCAATATCCCACATCCCCACAACATTTGTTAAACTTTTTGGTCTATATCCTAGTTGTATGAAGTTAAAATGCATTAAAAAATATTTATTGCATGATGTTAAACTATAATGTATGGTGTTGTTACATGACTCTAAATTATAGAATTTGAACTATAATGGAGAAGATTCTTATTATTATGGGATATGTCGAATGCATCCCTATGGTTCAAACATAACAAAAAAAATCTTCTATCCACCTCCCTTGAGGCCATATTACTTATGGACCATCCTTTCATGAGGCCATATATTGATAGAATCACGCCACTGCGTAGAGGGATATTCTTTTTTTGGGTCCTATCATTTCATCCTCATTGGGAAATTATTAATGGGAGCTATAATAATAGTTATACATCCCTTTTAATATTAACCAAATCTCAATTAGATATATTCCCTTCAAAGAAGACCAGTAAGGGACACTCATACATAAGTCCCGCACTGACAGTTATTTGGAATATTTAATCAAATCATCTTTGGTGCATGATGTTAAACTGTATGGATTGGTCCTTATCATGTCACCTTAAAACAGATGATTTTTCCTATTAAGTGGAATAAAAAAATGTTTTTTATTACTTTCACCATGATACATAAGAATACCTTTTATAGGCATGATCTGGAAACCACAAACATCCACATCCTTCTAGGATTTTGATCAACTCTAGAGACCCTGGATCTGTGGTTTTAAAACATCATGAACTATAAGACAATATCACTATGTAATAATTAGAAACAATATTTAGAGACTCTAAAACATACAAATGGTTTCATTGATGGAGAACCTCTAATACATATATATTCTCCCATTGATTGGATTATTTTGATATATACAAACATTATAATTTATATAATTTAATAACTGATTGTTGGAATTAGGGTAACTAGTCTCCAACTAGGATTTGGGAAATATTCATGAATGGGATTTAAATATATAATAAAAATCAAGAGTATTAAATAATTACCACCAATAGGGCGTAATTATTTTGACCTCCCTTCCTCTTAACAAATGTGAGTCCCTAAACATTGTTGGTAGAAAACCCCAATGAATGCATACCTTTAGAAAGAAGGAATGACACCTTTCACAGGTTTGGTATCCATTGTTTTTTTCTACTACCATGACTAAGACTCATCATAAACTACATAATAGAGGATTAGTGACACGAAGAAAAGATAATGCACCTATGATCATCCCTTCATAAATAAAGCATCAGCACATCCCATCTTGGATGGAAAAAATTATGGTGAACCATATGTGAATAATTAAATAACAAAAAACAATCAATTTTACCTCACATCAATACATTTTTGTATAAAAATTCAATGCAAACAAAAATTTTCAACCCAATGTTAATTTTTTAGTGACCCAAAATAAATAGGTTTCTAACATGTCCGGACATTTTTTATGTGTACTCTAAAAAAATGATGAATCCGATGTAAATAATTCAATAAAAAAATATTATTTCAAAAACATAATGAAATTTTGATACATGTATTCTACACACAAAAATACGATAACTTGATATTATCCTCTTAAAAAAACAAACTTCTATGTTTTTATCAAACTGTTAGAAAAGCATGTATTCTTACTTGTGATGCTTCACAAATCATTATTATTTCTTGATTTATAATTTAATCAATAGGTACCCTTCTCAATATCTCTCTTATATCCAAATATATGGATTCCTCATTAAGAAAGTGTTCTTATTCATTATCCCCCATAAGAGTTGCTTCCTCCAATAAGTCGGAGGACAACGTCTCGTGTTCAGCATCTCCCACACTAAGTGTAAAACATGATGTTAATGGAATAACATTTGTATGATACCATCCTAACCATATAGAACACATGAAAGGGGCTATAATAATTGAATCCAACTAGCCCCTCCCATCTAGGGAAATCCATAATAGAATTGGTGACACCTGTCGCAATGACCAACTGCTTTGTGCATCTAACCCCTAGTGTGTAACAAATAATTACCTACATATCTTTGAAAGGTGTCTTATGAAGTCAACCATGACATCACTCTAGTTTAGGAGTCGCCTAAGAATGATCATATCAACCAACTTCATTAGATACATATGAAATATACCCCTTATCCTAGAATTCATTGATCCATCTAGGAAATCCCTACTCCAGTCATTCAGACCCAAGCATCTATAAAATCTTACTAATAATTGAGAGATACATACCAAAGAGTGTGGGCTCATATCCCAAAATTTCTAAAAATATAATAAATTAAATATAGTTTAAACTAGTGATTAGACTCATATCCATGTTTACAAATAGAAATTATACTAATATATTCACACTTTATGCAGTGGAAAGCCTATATTCCCACCCCCATTCACTAAACCCATCAGAAAATATCAATGGATAAAGGAGTACAAGAGTGGTCATATATTACCACTTTAATTGAATTTTTATTCAAGTATATTATGGAAAATTTAATTAATTAGTAACATATTCTTTCTAAACCCCTTCTAAACTAACAGTTTATCCTAGTAGCGGTGGAGGATATTCATCGATATATTCTGAAAACCACACAAAAATTGGCACATATTCATGTTCCAATGACCAAAGCAATGTATCAACATGTAAAAAATTACCATATTTCTATTTGGGATAAATATCATATAATTTCTCTTAATCTTGATGATTATTAAAAAAAATTGATAAATAAAGAGGCCTGACAATGTGCTCATCTACCAATTCTGACCGGGGTTCGTTAACAAGACATAAAAGTCACCAGAGAGTAGGAACATATCCCTTTCATAGACATCGAATGTAATATTTCCTAGGAAAACTGGAATAAATTTAATATTCTCATTCTAGATGAGTTTCAGAAATATATTTTAGTAATCACCCAAGGGTATTATCATATTTTGACCAAAAATTCAGAATATTTCTAGCATATTACCACAACTGACAAGAGTAAAGAACATATTCCTTCTCCCATCAATAAATGAATATATCAACATAAAATACATACCATAAATGAGAAGTAATATATAAATTATCTAATTATATAGGTATACTGACATATTCTGGAAAGGAATGAACATCAGAATTGGGCACATACTATAGTTTCAACCAAGGATGACTGAAATATTCTGGTCATCAACCAAATCCAATCTCATTTTAGAATATTGTAGGAATATCCCCATATATTCCGGAAAATTCACACATATCGCTAAAATAAATATATATAGTGATTGCAATACTTCAATGGAATCTAATATATAGGATCATATCAATACTCAACCCTAAATTATAGGTCATTATATTCTGACAATAAAGTAAGAGGATGATTATATTCGTACCATATTCAATGTTGGTATCCTTGAGGCTATAAATAGAATATCTATTATATCCTATAGATTTATTTACTCTTCATAAGAAATATAATTCCATAACTACCACAGAAATTCTCATCACAATAGCATAGAAATGTATTATGGGGATTTTATCACTAATATTCCCCATAAAATACATGTTCATGGTGATATCTCACCTAGGAAAAGGAATCATATCCTTTTTAGGGAACCTTTTCAACTATAGAATGTATAAAAATTGATTCTAGCTACTTATTATTCCTCATCAATTGTCAACAACACCACACTTCAATTAGTAGATAACCTAGGGTGGTGATCACCATCCCATTCACAATAGGTAATGAGTAATAATATTCAAAAAATAAATCTATGTGATATGTCCAAGTAGTAGAATAGAACTCCCATGAGTAAGAGGGGGAATAGATAATTGGATATAATTGGTTAAAGAAATCCCCTAACTATGTTTTGGCCCATCGACACTCTCTATTAATACACCTCATATGGGTTAAATGAGGAATGCATGTTGTACTTGCACCAAAATATTTGGGAGAATTTAAACTAGTTAAAGGATAATAAAATTCTTTTATATAAATATTATGATCATCTTTAGGCACTAAAAAATATGTTTTATCTGATAATACTAACTTATTGACTCATTATTTTGATCCCATAGGAGAAACTAGTGGAACTTCATGTGGAGAACGACCATGATGAACATCAGACACAATTGATCATTCTAAAATATCCAAGAAGATTCTAGGATTTTGTGGATAGTCACAACATCTAGAGGATTATATTTCGTGAATGATATCCAAATAATTATCCAGACCAAAAAATATTATAAATGATCTGATAAGGAATAAATATTCATTATTACACTCAAACCATATCTAGTGACTGCTAAAGAACATAGGCAAGCTCTATATCCCCCGGTGCCACCAACCGAATGATAGAAAAAAATAACACCCACACCCAAATGGAGAAAAATATCATCGATGAATTGATATCTGGAGTGAAACAATAAATCAAATTCAACTTAGAAATAATGTGTTCTTCGTTACTTCCTTTCATCCATAGAAAATAATCTCTATAAGTTATCCAATATTAGTGAACTAAATGAAGTCAACCTAGTTGATCATGATAACTATTTCCATTTAATAATAGTCTCATCCATACTATCCAAGATTTCCTCATCTTCAAATACATCATCTAAATCATGGTTTATTACTGATATATGATATTGGTAAATTACCCAACATAAGTGGCTCATGTGTCCACCATCAAATAAAAGGGTGAAGGTGACTTCTAAGAAGTATATTGCAGAATTAGAAATTTTTTGATAAATGGATAACACAACAGGTAGTTGAGTTGGTTAGTTCAATTCTTAGGGAACAAATCCATCAAAAAATTATAGTTCCTAATCCTCTAACATAATTCAAATGGACTTCGTTGAACCCATCCTCTAGTAGATGTCACAACTAGTGGAAGAATAATGGGGAATGTGATTTATAGTCCCATATGAGTCCCAATATGTCATAGAATCTTGTATATCTATTTCCATAATAATTTGGAGCATGGATACCCCCACCCCACTAAATTAAATCCTCATCAGATGAATAGTTTCTCTTTATTTTTGTTAATATCATTCACCCAACTGGACCATTATATATTGATGAATACACATATGAAACTAATTTTACCATTCCCAAATGGGGAGATGTATTTTGAGGTCATATAAGTGAATGGAATAGGAGAATATATAATTGTGTTCGAGCTCAATATTCTAGACACATCCTAAAATAAGCTATATCCATAGTCAATACATATGGGCAAGCACTTTAGTTATTCTAGTGAGAGATTCTAATGACCCGACCAAAGATATCTTAGAGCTGGTGTTGGAAATCTATTACATTAGAATGATTATAAGGAATAAAATCTAAAAGGACAAAATATTTTAGTAAATATGGTAAAATTAGATACATAAATTAGTATTGTACTATAAATGAATACACAAATTACAATATAAATTTTTTTCTTCTAAATAATTAAATAACATTGAGGATAAATTTATTCCATCTAGTAAATCATTGCATATATTTAATAGTGTTATTCTTAGATTTATAGGGAAAAACATAATATAGTTCAGCTCAAATGCTCAGTAAGAGTAATGTATGGCAGAAGCAATAATGAATCAGTGAGAATAATAATTATGGCTTGGTAAATAATTGAAACACACATACCATGTAATCCAAAAAATGACAAGGAAGTGCAAAAACAATATGAAAAGGTATTAAATGGAAACACATACCATTAAAATAACTAGATAATTAAAAATCAATATATAAGGTAAGAAACTATATCACATTTTATTTAATCAATAAACTAAAAATTAAATGTATCCATATATATTTTGATGCAAGATCTCATGGATTAATAACAACTAAAACTAAATAAGGTAAATTCTTAATTATTTGATGCCATGTTTCCAAGGAATGTGGAACCATTTCCTTTAAGTGATAGTTTAACTATTATAATTTTCGCAACTAATTCACCCCAAGAGAAGACTGATGCATTGAGGTGCTTTCAATAACCAGTCCCCAAACAATGTATTTCATATCCAAAAGATTCCTTATATCGAATAAACAATATACCATATCAAATATTCGTATTGAATAAAGTATATGAATTTATAAATATTTCCCCAAATAATCAAATAAATTTAAAAGTAAACATTTTATGAAAAATGTTATACAGTTTAAGAAATAATCATATCCCTAAAAATTGATATGCACATTTAGGGGAAATTAAATGTCAAATGATCATAAGAAATTGAATATTTCAAGGGGACTAAAAGGAATCAAGGATGTGATTGTAAATATTATCATTCAAAAAAATCAATCATAATCCATCCATAAGAATATTAAGGATGGTATAAATACAACATAAACCAATTGGAGAAAAATAAATTTTTTTCGACATTAAAACATTCTTAAGGATAAATAATATTAAAACATTCTATAATGTCTCATACAACTTGAAACATTTAAATCAAAAATCCCCATTAATTTAATAAATCAAATAATATTACGATAATATAAAAATTCATGTTATAAATAGTCAAGGGATGTATATACATCATATATGAGTGAGTTGATTAATAACAACAAATAAGACTCAATATAATGTAAATTTAGATGAAATATCTGACACTATGGTAACTATGAATGAGAAGACCCAAATGTAATGATTATAAAATTAAATATTTAAATACCATGATAATAAAATAATTAATGAATTATTATATCTAAAGGGATACTAGTTACAATATATTAATGAAGTTAGTGGTTTAAATGGGGTTTTCCTCATGGAAAGGAAAGTGAGACAAGAATCACTTACCTTGAGTTTCTTTTAGGGTAAACGTTCATTAACTTCCTGTATAATAAAATTATTTTAATTTTAAAATTTATTAAGAAACTTTTTCACTTGTATACCTACTTTTATTTTTCTTATTACTTTTTTTTGTAAAACTATTTAAATAATTATGTTTATGTTGGGTGTTTTAGAAAAATATGATTTATGGGTAAAAAATAGCTTTGGTAGGTAAACTATTGTCAAAGTGTTCATTATATAAAATATAGAAAATAATTATCATGAAATAATTATCATATTTTTACATTAATTATACTTTTAAATAAACCTTTATATATTTTTATGAAAATATAATCAATGTTACAATCATGGATATGATAGGTCGTACAAACACAAAAGTAATGTTCTTATTTTTCAATGATAGTTATAAAAAGAGGTAAGTAGAATTATATATTTTTATAATTTTCATTATATAATAAATACCATATTAAAAAATAATATATACTTATATATATAATTATTTTTATATAAAAGGAATCCCAAGTCGGTAGTCCTCACATCAACGAATGATGTTATCGCGTTTTAAGTGTGTGAAAGGATGAGAAATAAAATGATATATATTAGATTTCCATAAATGGAATTATTTCATAAATATAATATACAGGTTTTTTATCTCACATACTTTTAATTAAATAATCCTTTATATATTCCATGTATAGTGTGAATGAGTCACATCACTTTGAGGGGGTGGTAGTCCACACTTCCTCAAACGATATTATCATATTCCCACCAAATAGAGTGCATTAGGGTATCTGTCAAAAAATAATTACATGTGTATAAATACATTATAAATATCATATATAACATATATAAATATATTTTCCATCATAATGGTCCCCATGATTGGTGATAATGGAAAATGAACAATTATTGTTTCATGAGGCAGTAGTTCATCGAACACAGAAACAAAATGTTCCTTACCCATTAGATGGATCTATGTGTATGTATAGGTCAAAACCATGGAATACAAAATTCTAGTATATTTTGGATAATTTAGATTTTATAAAAATAATAAAATAATAATATTCTAGGGTTTTTAAAATGTAAATTAAACTAAAAAACATTAGGGAAGATGTTACCTCTTAACCGGTAACTCCTTTGGGTTTAACCAAAAGATTACTTGGATTGATTTATTCCCACGGGGAGGATTCTAGGATATGTGGAGGCATGTTTAGGAGATATATTTTCATATATTTTATGATCCAATTTTACTTTATAGGTGTTTGTATGTAATGTTATAGGATGTTATTTTATAGTGGAGGGGGAGTGGCACTCTTTCAATATTTTTACAAAGGAATTCCATACACATTTTTCACATTGAATGTGGATCCAATAATGGTTCAAATTAAATAAAAGGTGTTATAGGGTCCAAATATGGCCATAAAATGGATTTTGGCCAAGTTTCTATGTCATTTGTAACCTTAATAGTAATGTTTAGTCCCTTACTAAGCTAAATTTATCCTTAACAGTTTTAATTAATTTTAATCACTTCCAATAATCTTTTTTGTCAAAAAAATAAATTTGGTCCTATTAGACATTATTAATTAGGATGATTTAAAATATGGAATCAATTTTTCCAAATTCAAATGATAATAGTGTAATAAATTAATTTATTTTTAATCCCATAGACGGAATGACAATGCAGGTTTTTAAAGTAAAAAAATGCAAATATTTGATAAATTTTATATTCAATTTCAGTGTGAAATTTTTTTTAATTAAATAAATTGAATTATTTTAAAGAATATATGACCTAATTTAACTTTAAAATTAATTAAATGTATGATTTTTTCTTATAAGTAAATTATATTAAAAATAATCATTGAACTAACATTTAGTATTTTTAACTATTCATTCAGAAAATAAATTCTTCAGAAAAATATAAAAAATCACCCTAAAATAATTTTTCTATTTATATATAAATAATGAAGTTAATTTTGAAATATTAAATCAATTAAAGTGTCATAATTCATATTTAAAATAGTTTCTCTGTTAAAATGCACAAAATTTTCCTTAATAAAAATACAGTATTTTATGTGTAAAATTGAGTTTCTTCTTATCTTGTGCCTATCAAACCAATTGGATGAATATAAATAATATTTTTATTGAATATATAACATATATATTTAGTTAAAATAATTTAGTAATGGTAATTAATTGTTTTTATTAAGACCAAACTCCTTTGTAATCATAAAAATAATGATATTTTATATATCCAATTGATCATTATTATTTTATCTAATTAATTAGAAACCAATAGAATCCTTTTATATTTATATAAAAAATAATTTTTTATAGGTTAGTTAATACTATTCATAACATATAACATAACATATAGATTTTATCATATTATATTAAATTTTAATATTTTAATAATACAGTGTTATTTGGTGAAACATAGTCATGCATATAGCAGAAGCTATCGAGGATGGAATCTCTTGAATGTGACACAAGTTATCAAGGAAGATAACTCTTATGTATAATATAATATAACCCAATGTTGTTTATATTATATGTTATGGAATATATTGAATATATTTAAAGTATTAAATATGTAGTTGATTCTCGGGATATTTTTTCCCCTTACACGTTTGGTGATGTGTGTCATACATGCTATTTAATACAAAGTTGTAATCTAGAATTTTTTGGTGTTAAATTATCCCCTCCTTAATTAAATTGTATCCACACAATTTGAACTCAGTTATGGTAACGTATTGTCTGGTATTTCTTATATTGAAATCCCACTTCGTGAGAAAGGTTCATAAAACATCCTCTAGAAAAGAGTTAATGGGAAGTAAAAAGGTCACATTAACAACAATATAACTAGGTCTCAAAGTATGAGAAAATTAGTTGAAAGTGAAAATATGTACATTGAGAAAAAGTGTAAATATTTTTATAGATTGGATGAGGTTATCAATCACAAACAAGTGAATAACCAATAAAAATTTGAGGGACTCAAATCTATAAATCAACGATGATTTAAGAGACCATCCGTTTAATTGAAATTATGTTATTAAGAAAACACTTTATTTCAAATTAATTTTCCTAATGTTGGGTAATTTTTTTACTAACCATGACTATATGGAAGTATTCTTACTTGATAGGTTTCAATTTCATATGAACAATCCTAAGTTTTGTTTGTAGTTTGATCAATTCTAATTTATCCCTTTACTCATAGAAATTAACTACCAATAACAAAATTTTTTATATATGGAACACTAAAATAAAATTTTAAAAGGATTGTAAGGAATATTAAAGAGTGAAAATTCTCACTATTTTCTTCAAATTGCCTTCCAAATCCAATAGGATTAATATATTAATCTCTTATTCTCAAAATTTATACTACTGGTTCATTATTAAAATTTATTCCTAAAATTATTTAACTAGAAACAACATTAATTTAAACAATACATTGTTTAGGTTAGTGGTTGGTTTCAAACCCTTACTGTCTTTGCTCATGTGTTCAATACTCGCAACCTTCCCAAATTTGATAGGTTTTCACCCGGTATACATGTTGTCCTTTTCTAAAACCATATTAATATAATTTCAAAAATAAATATGATGTACATCCTGTTAATAAGGTTAATCACTAAATAGACTTTTAACTATGGTTTTAAATACAACCTCAATGTATAAATACTTCATCCATTTATTTTCATATATGTCCTACCTTTGTCTAAGGATTTCCCATAATATCATTAGTTGAATTTCTAAATCATGACACCTTAGGTTTAACCTAGGTTATTCTTTGTCAAAATACTTCATTGTGATTTGTAAAGAAAATTTGAATTATCATAAGAATATACCCTAAAAGTGTCAAACCAGGTGTACGGTAAGGCCTGTTGTTGTATACCAGGTTACCCCAAGTCATTTTCAGAACACCATGTTGGAGTTATTACACCTAGGTACATCTATGCTATAACCTTGTCCACTTGTAGTATCCAGATAAGGATTTATATATTAGAAGACCCACATAATCTCTACCATACCAAAATTCTAGGATTTTCTTATATACATATCCTAAAATTCTACATTAGGGATACATTCTATAACCTACGTTTTCATAAATCTATTTACAATGGTTTATACTAATCCTCCCTCTAATACCAACTATAGTGACCAAATTCTAGATAGCCCATAGATAGTGTCTACTATCAATTATGTTGGAAAGATTATAGGGAATCAAATTCTGAAGGACCTAAGTGTTTAGTAGTATTGGTAAACCATATATAAAAATTATTCTTGTATTAAAAATTAATACCCAAATTATAGCATAATTTATTTCTTCTAAATAAATAAATAACATTGAGGATCACTTTATTATATCTTGTAAAAAACATTATATCATTCATTGTACTTTTCATAGATTCTTGGGGAAAGAAACATAATAAGGGTGAGATATAATGCCCAATAAGGATAATTTATGGTTGAAGAAATAATGAATCCAGGAGAATAATAATTATTTCATGTTAAATAATTGAAACACACATAACATGTAATAAAAAAATAAAAAGTAAGAACATAAAAAATGTCTTAAAGTAATAAATAGAAACACAATCCATTGAACAAACTAGATAAGGAATAATCAACATGGAAAGGTATGAAACTTAAACACATTACATTTAATCAATTAACTAAAAATAAAATGTATCTATAGATATGTCAACTAAAGAACTCATGGATTAATAATAACAAAAACTATAGGAGGGAAATGATTAATTATTGAATTCCATGTTTCTTGGGTACATGGAACCATTTCCGTCAAGTGATAGTTTACCTATTACAAATTGTTCAACTAATTCCTCACATGATACAACCAATACAAGGAGGGTCTTTCATTAACCAGTCCCCAACCTGTAGTTCTTTCCTTAAATGGTTTCCAACCCTTGTATTGCATGTCCAAAACGTTCCTCATATCGAATAAATAATATCCATTATGAAATATTCTTATTGAATAAAACATAAAGAGTTATAAATATTTCCTCAAATAATTAAATAACTTTAAAAGTAATCACCATATGAAAAATAGTATAGGGTTTAGGCAATAATTATTTCCATTCAAAATGAAGTCGATATTTAGGGGAAATTTAATGTCAAATGATCATACAAAATTGAATATTTCAAGTGGAATAAAAGGAATCATGGAAGTGAATGTGAATAATATCCTTGTAAAAATCAACCATAATATATCCATAGTAATATTAAATATGGCATCAATACATAATAAACCATGTTGAGTTAAATAAAGGGTTTTTTACATTATAACATTCTTTAGGATAAATAATCTTTTAACATTCCAAAGTGTCCCATACTAATTTGAAACATTAAATCATAATTCCTCACGAATTAAATGAATCTTAAAATATTATGAAAATAAAAAAGATTCATATTATAACATTTCATGTGAAATATATACACCATATAAGAGTGATTTTGTTCATAACAACAAACAAGTCTCATTGGAATGTTAATTGAAATGAAATCCCATACAATATGGTAAAAAATTAATTGGAAGACCCCGAAGAAATAATCATAAAACTAAATATTTAAATAACATGATAGTAAAATAATTCATGATTTATTATATTAAAATGGGTAGTGGGAATGCTACACAAATGAAGTAAGTGTAGTCAATTGTTTATGCCTCACAGAAAGGAAAGTGAGACAGGAATCCCTTACCTAAAGTTTCCTTTTGGGTGAATATTGTTTAACATCATATATAATAAACTTATGTTAATTTTATACTTAATTTAGAACCTTTTTCTTATTTATCAATACTTTTATTTTACTTATTACTATGTTGTGTACAACTACATAAACAATTATGTTTACGTCAGTCGTTTTTACAAAATTCGATTTATGTGTCAAAAACAACTTTGGTATGATGACTATGGCCAAATAGGTCATTATATAACATATCCAAAATAATAAGACAGAACTAATTATAATATTTTTAAATTATTTGTTATTTTAACATTAATCATAAAATATGGTTATGAAAAATGAATATATGTTACAATCGGGGAGATGGTAGGTTGAGTGATGTTCTCATTTTTCAATGATCGTTATTGAAAGAAGGTAAGTGAAATTATATAATTACTGAATTGTAATTGTATCATAAATACCATATTATTTAATCACGTATACTTATATATATAATTCTATTTATGTAGATGGAATCACATCATTTCGAGGATGCGGTAGTCCACACATCCACGAACAATGTTATCACATTTTAAGTGTGTAAAAGGATAATAAAAAATTTATATATATTATATTTATAGAAAGGTAATTATTTCATGAATATAATATATAAGTTTTTTATATCATATATTTTTAATTAAAATCATTCCTTATATGTTCCATGTATAGTATAAACAAATCACATCGCTTTGAGGGGGCGATAGTCTACACTTCCTCAAACGATGTTATCGTATTTCCACAATATTGAGTTTATAAGGGTATCCATTACAATATAATTATAAAATAATAATGATATTATAAATATAATATATGAAATATATAAATATATTTTCCATCATAATGGCATCCATGATAGGTGGTGATGGAAAAAAATGAACAATCATCATTTTGTGAGGTAGTAGTTGGTCGTACATAGAAACAATATGTTTCTTACCCATTAGATGGATGTCAATGTAAGTTTAGGTCATAACCATAGCATAAAAATATAATTGTATATGTAGGATGATTTTTATTTTATAAAATCAAAGAATAATAAGATTTTAGGGGTTTAATAATGGAAATAAAACTAAAATGGTTAAGGGATGATATCACCTCTTAATCAAGTAACTCCTTTTTGTTGGAACCAATAGATTCCTTAGATTTCTCTCTATAAAATAGAAGGATTATAGGATATAGAGAGGAATTTTTAGTATATATTTGGTAATATCTTTTTTGATCCAAATTTTAATGAGAGTATGGAGTAAGTGGGGGGAGAGGAGGCCCTTTTATAGTGGAGAATGAGTGGCACTCTTGTAATATTTTTACAATGGAATATCATGCACGTTTTTCACATTGAAAGTGGATAAAATAATAGAATAAATTATATAAAAGTTATTATAGGGTATAAATATGGCCATAAAATAGATGTTTTACAATTTTTTTAGTCATTCTGGCCCATAAGATTATGGTTTGGTCCCTTATTAAGCTTAATTTAACATTAATCGTTGAAATTAATTTCAATCACTTTTACGAATTTTTTTGGTCAAATTTTTATTATTATTATAAATTAACAATTATTATGATTAAAAATATATAATCCATTTTTTCAAATTCCAATTACATTATTCAGAAAAATTACTTTAAATTTAATTCTGTAGATGGAACAACATTGCAGTTTTTTTAAGTAATAATGTCCAAATATTTGATAAACTTTTATATTCAATTTCATTCTGGAATTTAGTTTTATTACCTAAATTGTATTATTTGATAAAAATATTATCTATTTAAACGTTAAATCTGATTTAAATTATAATTTATTCTTATAAATACATTATATAAAAAAGCTATTTTGAACCAAAAATCATTATTTTTAACAATTAATTAAAAATGAAGTGTTCCACAAAAATATAAAAAATTCAACCAAAACAAATTATAATGACTCTATTTAAAATATGAAGTTAATTTTTACATATTAAATAAATTACATGGTAAAAATTTATATTTAAAATTGGGTTTCCAATAAAAGGTTGTAAAATTTCCTTAATAAAAATAAAGTATTTTATGTGTAAAATATAGTTTTTTTATATTATGCCTATAAAAACTAATGAATGAATATATAAAATATTTGACTAAATATATAACATATATATTTCCTTAAAATCATTCAATAATTGTAACTAATTATGTTTATAAAGAGAGTTTGTTTTCAAGCATAAAAATAAAAATATTTCTTCTTTTATGCAATTGGTTATTTTTAGATTTTAAATTAATTAGTAACTAATGAATTAATTTTATATTTATATAAAACATTAATTTTTATAATTTAGTTAGTAATTTTATTAAATTATTATATAATGTCAAGGTTATATCATATTATATTAAATAATGATATTTTAACAATACTTTTCTTTTTTTTTAAACTCTGTCTTGTGGGTAACAAAACATATTGACGAAGGTTTCTCTTGCATGAAACTCAAGATATCAAGGAAGGCTGATCTTTTTTGTAACACAAGATAACATGGTGTTGTGTGCATTACATGTAATGGAATATGTTTAATTTTATTAAAAATATTAAATATATATTGGAGTCTCGAGATATTATATTCTATTATGTGCTTGGTGATGTGTGTCATACAAGATATCGAATGCAAAGTTGTAATCTAGAATTATAAGGTGTTAAAGAGATTATATAAACCTATGAATCCCACAATATTCATCTAAAAATAATTATATTGTAAGACTGTTTGGAAGGTGTGCAATTGTCTTGACATCCCTGACAAGTGGGTGGACCAGTGCAACTCAAACCATCAGAAAAAAGTATACATTTAACTCCTATACAAGAATCATATCAGTATACTTCAAGTGATTTATCCTCTAAGCCACATTCCAAGAAGAAACCCAATATTGGGAATCACATACCTATGAGCAATAAGTACTAATTAATGATGTAGTTGGAGACTATCCTAGCTAAGGACACAATTATAAAAGATCAGTATTATTTAAAAGATTCTATGGAGGCACTTATCAAGGCCCTTTATGGTCCTTAGGATTTTCATATAAAATTTTAAACATTTTAGGCATATCAAGAATAAAATGATTCAATAGAATATCATACAACAATATTATTCAGGGATAAATATTGAGAAGATTCCATTTAAGGGAATATTATACCCTTTGTACATGATGGTTAGTATTGAAAATTTTGTCATTATATTGGCTATGATCGATGAAATCTCTTGTACTAATCATATTCTATCACGGACCCTCTAATGTTTCCGACACACTAAGATTGATTTTTACCCCTAAAATTATTCCATTAAGGGGTAGATAAGAGTGAGTAAAATCCCCTCATAAATAACAATGTCAATACCCATTTTGGGGACCAGGTGTCTAATTCCATACTTGTAGTTTTCTAGTAAGATGCAACATATGATTTTCTAATCAATTGACAATGGCTTAATTGTCTTGGGGTGGTTCCATAATCATACCATCAATGATTATTGTACACCATAAATGGAAATTTGTGTGCTCTACATAGTGATGGTGATACTTTTGAATCTTTTGAATTTAAGTATATTAAGGTGGGTTTCTATAAGAGAGATGGAAAGAAACTGATGATAAAGACTGTGTATAGACCACATTAGGTATGGATTGTATTTGTTATCGACTAATTGAAATTGATTTTCAATTATGTTTAATAAGATAAGAAGATCTCATTGCGGTAAATATGATGAAGTAGTTCCAAAGTTAATATAGCTTTAATGAAGTCCTCAAGTCTGGATATTCTATGAAACATGTGAATAAATTAAAGACTTTGAGTTTCAAGGTGATTCCTGGTTAATTTTTATGGATTCATTAGATGAAATTGGATTCCATTGTTGAATAATTTACCCAGTTAAATATTATTATTCTTTCTTGTTTTTTATTTCACAAATTTCATATGTTGTTTGGATAAAATGTGTTGTAATACTTATTAAGGAAAGTGGGAGTAATGGTGTTTTCCAATCATATTCATGTTTCATTGGAAAGAAAGATATTACTAGATGATTGGTTTGTTAAAATAATTTCCTTGATAAATCCAATGATGCTAAATATGATTGATCCAAGGTTAAAAATAATGAAAAAACATAGTTTGTGATGAAATCAATGATCAGAAAATAGTTTGGATATGAGGTGTGGGGATGGTGATGGAAAATTGGCAAATAAAGGATTTTATATAGTAGTGTTATGCATACCGCGAAGCACGGTAGGTGGATCATGTAGGAAAAATGGTTCAGAGTTTTATTGTAGTTCACAGGAGTATTTGTTTCACAATAAGTCCATCGTTTTCGGTTGAGAGGTGATGATCCATTTGTATATGTAATCGGCCACTGTGAAATAAGAAAGGCGCTACAGAAACCACAAAAGGAAAAACAGTTCATGGAATAATCATATTCCAAGGTGAAGGTTATATGATATTAAAAATTTGGGTAAATTAGTTTACTAGGATTTCAGGATCTATTTTCTTATATAAGGACCCATAATGGGATCAGTAAGTAAGAGGGAATTTGCTAATAAAAGATCATCATTGTGGGAAGAATTTAGTGAAGCCCTAAGTAGTTCATGAGGGAGAATTCCACAAAAGATAAGAGTTCTTAGGGGATAAATTATGAAAAAGATAAAGAGTCTTGTGGGGTGTTTTTACTCAAAAAATAAAATGGGTATTCATACAAGGGTTGGTCTATAGAGTGATGTTAGTCCATCGAACTGTGGGAGTTCCTAGTGAAAAGAGGTTGTTAGTGAAGAATCGGTATTTGTTTGAAGAATCAGTAATCTACCGAAGTACAGCCGTCCATAGAAGAGAAGACAGTTATTGAAAGTAGTGGGATTCCATAGAAGAGAAGATGGTCTATATAAGAAGAGGTCATCTATGATGTATAAATGTCCTATGGAAGGAATCATTATCCGTGAAAGGAAACATTATTCATGGAAGGAAAGGTTTTTCATGATGCACTTCATCATGTGGTGAAACATAGTTTTCAAATAATAAATTATAGATCATGAAGGATAAATAGTACATACAAGCAATAGTTTACTCCCTCATCATACTTTGAGAAGAAGAAAGAGATATCAATTAACTAATATATTATTCCATATTATAGTGTATCATAAAAGAAGAAATAGAGTGTCCAATTTATATTAAATTATTCAGGTAATATTAATTATGATGATGCTAAGTTGAGATGATATTTATTGACTTCATTATCAAAAGGGAATTTTGTGATTCCGGTAAGAAAAATAAGTGATCTTGGTGTAGTTGGTTTTTCACTAAAGAAGAAAGAGGAAATAACATTAGAATATCTAGTGACCAAATTGATTTCATCTAATTATAATTTCGGTTTGAGAATATTTAGTGTTTATCATTCAACAACAAATTCATATTATAATGTCTAACATAATAATAAGTTAGTGCGGCCATAAAATTTTCTGTTGGGACAAAGTAATAGGATCTTCTTGCATGCTGCTGTGAAAGTAACAAAGTGAAGTAGAAGGTTGCGGATGAAAAAAGTTGAAATATAACATTAAATAAGAATCAAAAGTTTGATGAATTTCTTGGGGTTACAAACCCTTATCAACAAGAATAATTTTGTCTTTTATGTAGTATAATGATTCAACCAAGAGCTGTAAATCATGAATTATTATATTATTTTCATTGTGCCACATGTGTGTAAGGGTATATCTTACTGATTGTAACCAAAAAAGGATTTTTTTTTTCTATTTCTTGTGAGGTCATGATTATTTCCCACCCATTCCAAGGACTAGATACTCTTATTTAGTAGCGATCCTTATAAAAATATCATGTGTTATCTTTACTACATTCAAATACTATCATGTGACAATGAAAATATAATAAGTGAATCAAGATCCCAAAAATCCTAAGAGTTATAGGGATTAAAAGTGAAAATTGGATTAAAAACTCCCTTACATTGATTCACCTCCCCACTCTCAGTGTTAGGTGTATCTTAAAGCATTCCTCTTAGAGCACTATGAGGATTTCTACTCCCAATGTATTTAGAATTACCTCTTTTAACATTTAGAGGATTCTTAGTAATTATTATGTGTTTCATATCAACTAGATTGAGGAAAAGGATCCCACCCATGTGAGATACCATAGTTCTCAAACTTCACAGGCCCATGAGTACAAAATAGTATCCATGTCAACTAAAGTGGGGTCATTAAGAGGTAGTCAGGTCACAATAAGAGATTAAAACCATAGATAATAATGTATCAAACAAGAGTACACATTTTATAACATTTATACATTAGGAGACTCATAGACTATTGTATAGATTAGATAAACCCCACAAACCATCATTTTATAGTGAAAATCCCCATAAGATTTGTAGTAAATATCTGGATATCAATGTATATTCTACCACTAATGAAGATAGAGATGAAAGAATGAATCTTTATAGTTCTCTTCATTATTGTACATGTGAATTCATAATCTGAAGGCCCATAAATGACTCTACATACTTAAAAAGGGATTTATGTTTCCATGTAACATCCCAAGATCCTGATAAAACTTCTATAAATGTTGATATGGAAGACAATTATTTACATAGATATTTACTCGGGTGTTTGAGGAAGGAATCTCCACCCTCATTGATGAGCTCAAGCAAGTAAATCTAGTTATAGAAGAGGAAATTTGGTCCACATAGGGTAGTTCCATTATGCCCCATGAATAGTAGGATATGTACATATCCTTCTTTAAGAAACACTATTATGTGATATTCTAGAATTAAATAGAAATTTTGGGGATATATTATGATGTATCCGCCCATCATCTTGGCCTGTTAGACAATCAATGAGGATTCAAGTGGGTGGCTATGAGAATGAATCCCTCACATTATACAACGTAATGGTTTAAAATTGATAATATTATTAAATATAATTTTATTTTACAGTTCCAATTCCCCAAATGGCTCAATAAGATAATCCTTGTTAAGAAAAAAATAAGTAACTCAGAACCTACATAAATATCATGGGTCTCAATCAATATTGTTCAAAGGATGATTTCCATGTTCTAATTACATAACACCTATTTGAAGGAACCATAGTATTATAGGATATCTCTTTTATGGATGGTTACATAGGATACAATAAAATCAATACTGACCCTAAAGATGATGAATCTGTTACTTTCAGAGAACCCAAACGGATATTCTAGTAATAGTTCATGCTCTTCGATTTGAAGAATGTTGGTAGCACCTACCAACATTCCATTCAAAATACCTATAATTTATTTCTATTTAGAATCATATAATGTTATGTTCATCATATGGTGGTCAAATATTGACTACATTGTGATCATATCACTATCATTCAAGACATTATGGTCATGTTATAGCAGTGTAGATTGAAAATAAACCCTTTAATGTGTTCTATTGGGGTAAAATAAGGGGAATTACATGGATTTGTGTTATATTATCATGACATAAATGTTGACCCTAAGAATACTAGAGAAATGATCACAAATTCAAATCCTCCAAACCTCAAAGTGTTGAGATATACTAATATATGATTCTCTTACATCAGGAATTTCATATTAAATCAAGTGAGAAAATGTTTTCCTTTCAAAAATTTGATGATGAACGGAGTAACTTTTCAATGGTATGATTATTACCAACAATCTTCTTAAAAGATCAATTAATATCTTCTCTACCTAGTGGTCCTAATGTCGGCAATAAAAGAGAATTCACTTATCCTATATGCGGCTATTATGGAATGATCGCTTGACAACCTTTTTGCATAGAAAAATGTTGGAGAGAAAAAAAATGTTCTCTACTATCTTAGCAAGATAATGATAAATACCAAGACCAAATATTCCAATTTTGAGAAGAACTTCCTGGAATTATTATTTATTGTTCAAAAGATGAGGCACTACCTGCAGCACCATTGGGTCTTATTGGTCTCTTATTTCAACCTAATCAAGTATGTCATTAACTATCCTATGCTGACTAGGATTCAATCCATTGGGAAGAAATACTATAATAATTTGACATATAAGTCATCTCGAAAAATTAAATCAAAGGTAAATCACTAGCTTATATCCCCATTGAACATACTTCCCTAGAGAGTATGTCGATAAATACTAATCTTATAGACAAAGTGATTTTCTATTATCATGACAGTCCCCCAAAATGGAAGATGTATTTTGATGGATCCTCTTAAAGTTAAACCTAGAAAAAAATGGAAATACATAATTTCAATTGTGTTAGTATGTTGATTTTATTTCTTTCCCTAGTAATGGAAACCATTCCATATTCATTATTATTATCCAATGGCTACACATAAAATGATTCAAAATTACAAGCTCTTATCATGGGCCTAAGACTAACCTTACAACTACATATAGCCTATCTAAATGTTAAGGATGATTCATAGCATGATGATTAAGCAGATCAATGGTGAATATGCCATTATGAATAATGAATTGTCCCATCTCTTAAACTATATGAGGGGAATAATGGAAAAACACTATTTTGAGATAATTTTGAATCACGTTCTCCCCTCAAAGAATTCATGTACTGATGTGATGGATAATGTATCCATATCACAAGTTGACTATGACCACGATGAGATATTCTTCCACATTACACACCCTACAGTAGTCCCATTGTCATCATAAATGAGATGGAGGAGATATATTAGATTATTTATTCGTCAGGGTGTACTGAATCAACATACTCATCAATTGATACTATTACGATATTTATAATCACCATATTGGACTACCTTGAAATTGACATACTTCCATCAGAACAATCCAAAAAAGGACAAATTTTATTCTTGGTTGAAAACATTCTCTTTCATGATAGCCTAAATAAATCTAATTTTCTATACAAAAACGTTTTTATATATTCCTTTTCAAAAGTATTGAAGATGGAGAGACCCTCTCCATCATAGATATACTATGTGTAGGCTCATGTCATGATCATTAGTTAGGGACCTTGATCTCTTACAAAATTCAGAGTCGTAGATATTTCTAGTCTAGGATGATACAAGACTATGTCAAATTCACCATGAATTGTGATTCATATCAAATACATTTTAATTCCAACCAATAACACCTAGAATTTTTGAATACTACCAAATAATCCTAACTATTTTCCTTATGGGTAATGAATATCTAGGGTATAAATGCACAATATATATCTAGGAAGTTTAAGATTACACTTACTAACTCTTACTTCTTTAGGAAATTGATAAAGGTGATACCACTTAAGGAATACAATATGAAATAAATTCATTAACTTCAAAAATTGTAGAATCATAACCTAATTTAGTGTTCCTCATACAATATTGATGTACAATGGAACCGAAGTTTATTATAATGATATGAAAAGGTTGTGTCATAAGTATAAAATTGAGTCTGACCATTCATCCTACTATAATAAAGCGGAAAATGGGAAAATATATGCTTTCAAAAAGATTGTGTGAAGTATACTCTAGAAAATTGGGATAAATAATAAAATTCTATGCCAAGAAAACTCTTTCATGACATGTGGACCTATCATAACCCAACTCTGACAACCAAAAAAGTGACCTCATACTCTTTTATATATGGAATATAGGTGGTTCTTCCCATTGACGTTAAATTTACCCCCACTTTAAATCACTTTCTTTAGTTATCTCTTGGTATATGTACAATCAAAAAAGTGACTTGTGGAGTTAGAAAAAATTGATGTGAATTGTATAGATATACTAAAAAATATAAAAATACATCATAATTGGATATTAAACAACTCTGATGATATGTTCTTCCTCCACTGATTCCTTTAAGGATAGGTAGTATTGGTTATCAAAACCCATATAATAAAAGGGAAGAACACTAAAAAACTATAACCAAAGTGGGAAGAACCTTACAATATCATACGGTTTATTCCAATAGACCGTACTCATAAGACATGATGGACATGGAACAAATAACACCCCTAACCAATTCAATATTTCTTAAGAAATAATTTAAATAATTATTTCACTGGCTATAAGTCATAGAATAAATACATTAAACTATTTAGCACTAAATTCTTTATCATGTGATGTTAAAAAAACATGATATATTTGACCAGGAGGAATTATTTTAAATTTAATAGAACCCATAACCTTATTTTTTGAAGTTAAACTACATTATGTAAACCTAAAAAACATCATCCATGTCACGTGATATTAATCTAAAAGGTGGAAGTTCACCCAACATGACTATAAACTAATCAGAGTGTCCCATTCCCTATGGCCTCTTTCTCTCCTGCATGATAGGTTGATCCATGCAAAAATATATTTCATATAATATGTATATACCTCATATCATAAAAAACCTCATTCCTTAGATACGTGATTGATCTATGAAAAGAATCACTCCCTCTAAGAACTACCTGCGTCTTTATTCCTATCTTTATAGGATGTGTAGTGATACCTAAATCCCTTTTCCTAGGTCCTTATATTTTTTCAATAAAACTTCTTCCCCTTCATAAAAAACATATCAGTGAATGAGATATTATATTCAAGAACAATATATGTCTTCATTCTTATCTCAATAGGATACATAGTGATTCCCAAATCTTCTATCATGAGCCCAGCTATAAACATAATCAATGATAAATTACCTCACCAATATGTAAGATCATGATCTGCATATGGAAACCTATAGGATTTATATATAGTTTAATTATTTTCCTCACTGGATATGTAGTTTCATATAGAATTCCTAATATTGGTCCATCCATAGAGATCAAAAATAGACCCAGCCCATCTTGGTACCGGATTGGATAACTCTTTATCCATAATGAGTGTTGTCCCTTTTTATCACTAAGAAGGATTTCCATTACCACATGCATTAATCAGATCTCTACAAAATCAATAACATAAAAATCCTCCATTGTAACATCCTGATTCCAAAATCCACCTAGAGGCGCCCCATACCTGATTGGTCACATGGCCTCAAGAGCATTTTCCCAAATTCTAGAGGCTTCTGACTAGCACCGAGGGCCTTGGGTGTGATAGTGGGGAACCTATTAACTCATGGGAATAATAACAAAGAAGAGGTGAAACATATAGAAATAGCAGAACTAGTAATAACACCGTACAACATTAATCAGTGGAATACTGGAAGTAATAATGGAACACCCATATATAAATGATGCATGATACATATGTCTAAGAAAGCATCCAAACAAACCACGTTGTTGGAATTCAGTACTAAACCCATGTACAAAACAAAATCTTGTAAATATCTCCATAACATCGCAAGACTCAACTTGGTCCCATGCTCCCAGGTCCAGAGTAATTAAGTACCTAAAGTAGAAGGTTGCTTCCCCTTATCTAAACCTTCAATAATATAACTTGTTTGGGCCAAAAATCATGACCCCAATAAGGTGTGAGATGAATTACAATAGGAAACCACCAAAATATTTGTGCCTAATAGTAATTTAATATATATGGCAGGAAATAAAAAAATGAAGCAGTAAACAAGGAAGTAAACATAGTAGCAATCATACAATTCAATTGCATTTATTTTATATATCAACTAAGCGGCTAATAAAAAGTAGGTAACCCTCTTGTAAGTACTCACAACCTAACCCCTTTGGTTCAACCAAACAAACACAGGAAACCCTCTGGTAAGTACACATAGTATAACCCCTCTCGTTCTGCTTGAGCAAAGACACTCTAAGGAAGCACTCATCATCAATTCCACATGTGGTTTCGTATCGGAAACTAATAGGAAATCCGATGAAGCACTCAACGTCCAGTTCTCTATCTGGATCGTATCGAGGAAACTACAAACACTCTAAGTTATCACATTGTCCATCCCCACTATGGTCTCACAACATAACAATAAACAGACACTCTGGAGAATCCCTCAACGTCTATTCTCTCTATGGTCTACTACACCAGGTTCTCGCAGCCCTATATAAGTCAATTGTGCACAATGATACATGGTAGACAAAGTAAGCCTAAAGAACTACTTGTCTAAACAATCCAAAACTTATCATAGCATGTTATATAATAATCAATCCATCATAATAATACTAGGAATTGGAAACAAAGTAGTCTAATAAGCATGGTAGGCCAAATGGTCAAGATAATAAAACATGGGAAAACCCTCCATAACATGGAAAAATTAACACTATTCATAAATAGTTAACCTCTATCAAAACAAACAATGCATATCGGGAAATAACAGGGCTAAAAACCATAAATACACAATATCCCATCCTTGTGTATTGGGCACATTTGCACATAAAATTCAAAGACTAACTACGGAAAGGAAAAAACCACCAACATCGGCATTGTATGGAAGATATACGTGAACCTCATGACTTGAATCGCCCTAGAACATCATAGATATAAAAATATAATTAAGACATTCAATTGAGGATATCATGAAGAAGTGGAGAAATCAAGGGATGATGATCAAGAAGAAAAAATAACTCACTGATTTGATTCCAACACAATTGACGGTGGTCTATTCAGAGAACAGATGGTGTGTCCGGGGCTTGGAGAAGATCTGTGTCCATATGAATGCTCCTAGATGAGATAGGATGAGATGAAGTATGTTCTGTCCATTAGACGTGACACCGATCCATTTAATGAAAAAAAGAAAGTAAATAGTTTGTTATTTGAAAGTACAAGGCGTGTACTATCCTTTTCTGGCCTCCAATTTAGGTAGTCTATAGGTCACTACACACAGCCATGTACTTAGCCATTACCCAGCCATTACACAGTCACCCGCAGCAACTGAGTACACGACATGTACTTAAAGTACACAACGTGTACGCCTTAAATTTCTAGAAACTCATTTTTTTCTCAAAAACAACCAGAAAAGAAAAACATACCTGAAAAAAAAGATCCGAGTTCTTAAAAACATCCCCCTTAAAGAAATTCATCCCTGAATTTCACTATTAAGGTGGTGTAGAATATGAATCCTCAATTAGCTCTGACCACTATGATAGTGCATCCACCTCCCTCTCTTAATTCTCATATTGTACTCGCCCATACTGTTATAGCCCTCATACCAGAGGAATATACCGGTCACAGAGAACCTTGACACTTTGATCAATAATCTGGATAAGATGCTTCTTGAAGGATGCTTCAACCTTTAACACAACCTCCTCATGTTTGAAAACATGAGATGGGTCTGAGAAGTCACATTGGAGATGAGAAACGTGGAAGACATCATGCATAGACAGGTACCTCTAAGGTAATTGCAATCGATAGGAAATTTTCCCAACTCTCTCCAATAACTCAAATGGTCTGATGCACCTCTGTGAAATTTTACCCTGCCTCCTAATCCTCTTGTGTCCCAGCCTTCAAGTGACATATATGAAAACTTGATCTCTGACCTCGAACTCTATAGTTCATCATCGTCGATCAGCATAGGGCTTCTTTCATGACTGTGCAGTAGCCATCCTCTTCTGAATCAACTCTATCTGCTATGTGGTCTCCTGGAAAAGATAGGGTCTCAGCATAGCTACCTCTCTTACCTCTATCCAGCATAAGGGTGATCGGCATGGCCGACTATACAAAGCCTAAAAAGGTTTCATCTGAATATTTGCTTGAAAACTATTATTGTAGGAAAACTCCACAAGAGGTAAGTGCTTCCTCCAAGAACATCCAAAATCTAGGATGCATGCTCAAAGCATGTCCTCAAGCACCAGAATCATACGCTCAGACTGACCATTTGTCTGGGGATGGTAAGTTGTACTCAGAAGTACCTAGGTACCGGAATCCTTATGTAATCCTTATCAGAACCAGGAAGTAAAATATGCATCTCTGTCTGACACAATGGAGTGTGGAACCCCATGTAAATGTACAATCTATTGGATGTAAAATCTCTCAATATCATCAAAACTGAACGTCTCCTTGATCGGTAAGAAGTGGGAAACCTTCATGAGTCTGTCAGTGACAACCCATACTGCATCATTCCCTTGAGGTGACGTCGGTAAATCTATCACAAAATCAATTGTGACATCATTACACTTCCACTTGGGAATGGGTAAATGATACAAAAGCCCTGCTGGTCACTGATGCACCCCCTTCACCGACTGAAAGGTGGAACATCTCGTGAAAAACCCAACAACATCTCTCTTCATACCTGGCCAACAATACTAACGGTGTAGATCATGATACATATTTGTGACACGAGGATGAATTTCCCAAACTGAGGAATGAAATTCCCGCATCAGCTCCTCGTATATGTCTGCTAATACCCATACGCACCCATAATAATGCAAGATCCCATCCTCACCTATGGTCCATCTATGAATGGGGTCTTCTCCTGACACACTCTCCCATATGACTAGGCCTTCAAAATCTGATAGATGACAAATTATCAATCGATCAAGAAGAGTATAGGTAATAGCTATAGAATATAGAAATTTATGACATTATCTATCGTGCACCTCCAAATGCATCTCAGAGAATAGATCCATATGTTTCCACTCATTGATGGCCCCCTGAACTAACTATATTTGAGTTCTCCTACTCAATGCATCAGCCACTGTGTTGCCCTTCCCAGGCGTGTAGTTAATCTCAAGGTCAAATGATTGAAGGTACTCAACCCACCTTCACTATCTCAAATTTTTTTCATGCTGAGTGAAGATATACTTGAGACTTTTTTGGTCAGTGAAATCCAGAAAATGATCTCCCAAGATGTAGTGTCTTTAACAGTGTAAAGTACGAACCACTGTAGTTAACATGAGATCTTGTGTTTGGAAATTTTTCTCATGTGGCCTCAACTGTCGTGACTCGTATGCAACGACCCCTTCACCCTACATATTCTCTACTCTCAGCCTGATACTTGATGCATCATAGTAAATAGTATATCTCTTTATCAGCTCTGGAAAAACTAGTATCGGCGTAGAACTTAACCCCCCTTTCAACTATTGAAATCCTGACTCACAAGATTTTGACCACAATTAATCCACACCCTTCTTAGTGAGGCCCATCAGTGGTGATGCTAAGCATGAAAATTCCTATATATAATGTCTGTAGTATCCATCCAGCCCTAGAAAACTATGTACCTCAAAGACATTCTTCAGCTGCTGCCAGGAAAATACTCCTCTCACTTTCTATGGGTCTACTGATACTCATTTCTCTAAGATAACATGACCCAGGAAGTGAATCGGGTCTATCCAAAAGTGTCATTTTGATAGCTTAGCATATAACTAAGGCAATCTCAGTGTACTCAAAATGATCTCATGATGGGTATCATGGTCATGTTGATGGTGAGAGTACACCAAGATATCATCCACAAATACTACTATTAAGGAATCCAAGTATGGATGGAACACATGGTTCATCAGTTCCATGAAAACAAAAGGTGCATTAGTGAGACCAAACGGCATAACCACATACACGTATAGTTCATACCTGCTCTAAAAGGTTGTAAGAGGTACATATAATGGTCTGACATGCAACTGGTGGTATCCGATCCTCAATTCAATCTTCTAGAACACTCAGGCTCCTCGTAGTTGATCGAAGAGATCACAAATACTCGGAAAGGGATATCAATTCTTGACCATAAACTTGTTAAACATCTAATAATCTACACAAATTCTGATGGTATCATCTACCATCTTCGCAAACATGACAGGAGAACCCCAAGGATAAGTACTAGGTTGGACAAAACCCTTTTCTTGCAACTCCTCCAACTGCTTCTTGAGCTCCAGTAACTCTGGTGTATCCATCCTATAAGGAGGAATAGTCACTGGTGCCACTCCTGGAATAAGATCAATAGAAAATTCCACCTCTCACACTGGAGGAAAACATGAAAAGTCCCTTGAAAAAAAACCCCTAAAATTATCCACCACTGGAGGAAATTCCATCTATGAAGTCCCCTTGTCATCCATATATAGACTATAAATCTGGGTTATAACTCCTCCCAACCCATGATGCTCAGGTCCTTTTCTACTCACCTAGACATCCCACTCGCCCTTATGAAGAAACGATCTTCCCTCTGGTGATGTGAAACATACCCTATATAGATAGAAATCGACAACTTCTTAGAAGGAAACTAACCAGTACATTATGAGAATGAGATAATATCATGTCTTCTCTAGGACATAAACATCCCAGAGGAAGTGACACCCACCAACCTCAAGAGGGCACTCCTTTAACTAACGTATACTAGTCGTTCTTGTCCCCAACGGTATGTATAGCATCAAGATATTATCAGAAGAAAAGATACAGAGCCTAAGTCTCTCCACAATAGCAACATATTTAAATCTAATGGAAGCCCCTCTATCAAAAAGAGTATAATCTAAAAATTAGGCAAATTGGACAGTACCTTGAACTGTAGAGGGTCGTGGATCCTCCTACTATAGGGTCTACTCCACTACCAATGTCTGACCAACTCTGCAGCCCTGTGACCATATCTGGCCACCCTGATCTAATCTACTATGTTTTCACTGAAGGCCTGGAAAATGGATACCATAGTTGCGACCTCCACCTTGGTCTGAGTGGTTGGAAGATCTCTATTTCCCCGATTGATGAGAAACTGGTGGTGCTGCTTTCGAATGAGGAGTCATAGAAAAACCCATTTCACCAGTTGCTGGAGAGAAAAACTAATAGAAGCTCTGAAGATGGCCCATCTTTCCACATGATCGTCACTCTAATGGGTCTCTCGGGCAATGTGGCATCGTATTCCCACTCTTCTCGTAGTGGTAGCCCACCACCTGACTACCAGAAGAAGTGTCCCGGCTCCATGGATCCCCACACATAGACTCCCTGCGGTGCTTCATGCTGTTAGTAGGAGGGATACCAACTTCAGATGTCGAACCTCCCGAGCTCACCACTCAATAATCCCTCATAATTGTGCTCAGTGATGAGCTCCTGGTTGACTATCGAAGTGATGGAATTCAACATGATGTTTTTCACCTGAGACCAGATGTCATTCTTGAGACCATCCTCAAACTTACTTTCTAGGAATAACTCATCACCTCCTAGAATAGGCATGAATCATTGTAGCTCTGTGAAGCGATAAGAATACTCCATTACTGAAAGAGTACCTTACTCTATACTCATGAACTCTCGGGCTCGATCAGCCCTCAAAGTCTCCGGGTAGAAGTAGTCATAAAAGGAATGGTGGAACTCATCCCAATCCATAATCAGTTGGTGTCCCACCTATGAGATCACATCCAACCATCTCTTGGAAGAATCCAGAAGAATATACATAGCGAGCTTCAACCTCCTCTCTAGAGGTATCTCCAGATTCTCGAAGATAGAAATCATGGCTTCAAACCATGACTCTATAGCCTATGGTCCCCTTCCCCTATAAAAGTGGTAGGATTCTACTACTGAAAAATTCATGTCAACTCTACCATAGATGGCGCATGATGTGGTACTCCTTGGAAGGTCTGCATAAACCTCATAAATCCAACTCAGAACATTGCATCAGCACCTGTGTCCAAAATAACATCTGGTGCCAAGACTGGAACAACTGGAGGATCTTTTGGTAGTCCTTGATCTGCCATTTATGGTGTCTGATCATTTCCCTATAACTGGAGGACAACTGGAGGATGTCTTGGTGGCATGACTCTACTTGTTCAATCACACACCTTATATTAATATTAAATGGGACTGAAACATAGAAGTGTGATAATGGAACAAGAGAAAGAAAACATTCATGATTTTTAAAATATGAATACACAGCATGTAAAATGCATACATGGTGTGTCCCCTTAATCCTTTATATGGGCATGTACTTTGGATAACCTAGGTCGTGTAACACCTCAATCACACGACGTGTTGTCCTAAAACATGGTGTTTACTTGAATCCTCTTTCCCCACTTGAGTTCTTCTACATAGCTACGCCACATGGTTTCACTAGAACAATACTACGTGGTGTGTAAGTGCCAGACACGATGTGTACTAGATGAAATTAACTGACCCATATTTTTTGTTACATGGATGGTTACATGGATGACTCTACATGGCGTGTTTGTACCAAACACGATGTATACTAGAAAAATTTCACAAACCCATGTTGTTTTCTACACAGCCAGATACATGGGTTACACTACACGGTGTGTTCAAACTTGACACGGCGTGTATAACTTAAGTTTTATCCATCCATGTCATTGGTCACATAGGTGGAAACATGGTGTACACAACACAGTGTGTACATCAGGAACATGGCATGTTCCACCAAAGATTTCCCAACCCCGTGTCTCTGCCCACACATCTAGTGACATGGTTAGAGACTAAACAGTGTCTACTTAAGAAAAACAATTCCTTCCCGAACAGAAGGACACATGCCATGTATTTTTCATTACATGCCGTGTATTCTGGTTTCTTTCGAACATTATGCCTCAGAAACTACTCAGGAAGCTAGAAAAACACTAAAATGAACATTATTGTGCAAAATTCTGATCTATGAGGTCTCATACTCCTCGTAAATAAAAGCTTGGAATCTTATACATGTTATATATAAACATAACAGAGCAATGATCCACTAAATTTCGATCCATGAGGGAACATAACATCTCAAGAACCAAAGGATGGCATTGATTCAAACGAAATATTTACACAATTCAATACCCTATCAAATAATAGGCATTCTTATCAAAGAATCTATCAAAACATCTTGAAAATCTAACATAACTTCTATAAAAACAATATGAAATTTATAATGCACCCTAAATGGCATAGAAAGAATTCATGGAAGGTGATCTCTATCAAGTTCCTATATGATTCATGAGATGGAATACCCTCTCTCATCAGGTTTCAACAGAAATAGAACCACAATAATATCAACAGTAACAACACAAAACATGTGAATCACCTAATGGTGAAATCAAGTCAACTGAAAATTTGAAAAACTAGAAAAATTACAATAACATGGTAGATATTTTTTTACCTATACATGGGTTAGATACTCTCGGGCAGAGATTATTACCAAGTACTTATTACTTCCTATCCCTTGATATAGGCTCAAAATAGTAAGTCAAGAAGAAAATAATACCTCTGATACCACTTGTAACGTCCCGATTCTGGAAGCCGCCCAGAGGTTCCCTATACATGGTTGGTCCCATGGCCTCAAGCACATTTCCCTGAATGCCAGAGGTTTCTGACTAACAGCAAGGGACTTGGGTGTGATAGTGTGGAAACAATGCCCTCATTGGCAGATTAACACAATGAAAGTAAAACATATAGCAATAGAGGAAGTAGTAACAACACATACAATAGTAATAAGTGGAAGACTGGAAGTAATAACTGGATCACACATATATTAATTGTTCATGATACATTTGTCTAGGAAAGTACCCAAACAAACCATAGTGATAGAATACAGCACTACACCCAACTACAATTGAAAATCAAGTAAACAGCTCCACAGAATTTCAAGCCTCAGCTTGGCCACATGCTCCCCAATACCACGACAATTATGTTCTTTAAGTAGATAGTGCTTTCCCTTATCTAGACCTAGAACAATATATTCTGTTTGGGCCCAAAATCCTGACCCAAATAGGGTGTGAGATGAATACTAGTAGGAAACCACCCAAATATTTGTGCTTAATAGTCAACTAATTTATATGGAAATTAATAAACAAAATGAAGTTGTAGACAAGGAACTATACAGAGAAACAATCCTACAATTCAATTGCATTCATTTTCATATATCAAGTAAAAAACTGTTTACAATGAATGAATAAAAAAATATATCAATTTAAAAACTAATCAAAAGCTAGTAACCCTCTGGGAAGTACTCACAACCTAACCCCTCTGGTTCAACAAAACAAACTCAAGCAACCCTCTGGTAATTACACACAGTCTAACCCCTCTCATTCATCTTTAGCAAAGACACGCTGAGAAAGCACTCATCGTCAAATCCCCATGTGGTCTCGTATCGGTAACTAATAGGCACTCTGAGGAATCACTCGACATCCAATTCCCCCAATAGCCCATATTGAGGAAACTAAAGAAACTTTAAGGTAGTAGAAATTCCATCCCCCCTATGGTCTCACAACGTAGAAGCAAACAGAAACTCTAGAAAATCCCTCAATGTCCATTCCTCATATGGTCTACTACACCAGGTTCTCATGGCCCTTTATAAGTCAATCATATAAAAAGATACATGGAAGACAATTAAAACCTCAATAACTACGTGGATAAACAATCCACATTATATCATAGAATGTCATATAATAATCACTCCATCCTAACAATACTAGGCATTGGAAACAAAAATGCCTAATAGGTAAGGTATGCCAAATGGTCAAAAAAAGAAAACATTGGAAAAACCTCCATATCATGGAAAAATTAACCCTATTAATAAAAAAATAACCTCTATCTAAACAAATATAGCATAAAAGTCAATAATATGGATAAAATCCATAAACATGCAACACTCTGTCCTTGGGTATTGGGCACTTTTTCACATTAAATTCAATGACTAACTATGGAAAGGCATAAACCACATGCCTCAGCATTGTATAGAAAATATACGTGAACCTCAGGACTTGAATTTCCCAAGAACATCACAGATCTACAAAAATGTTTAAGACTTTCAACAAAGGATATCTTGTGGAAGAGGATAAATAAGGAGATGAATTTCAAGAAGAAAGGGTAACTCACTGATGTTATTCCAATGCAATCGAAAGTGGTCGACTTGGAGAATGGATAGTAATTCAGGAGCTTGGAAAAGATCTAAGGCTGTATGGATGCCCCCGGATGAGATAGGTCAAGAAGAAGTGCATTTTGTTCCTCAGATGTGACCCTAGTCAGTTTAATGAAAAAAAAAGTACACGACATGTTATTTAAAAGTACACGGTGTGTACTTGCCTTTTCCAGCCTTGGCTTTAGGAAGTCTCTAGGTCACTACACACAGCCATGTACTAGGTTATTACCCAACCAGTACATGGTCACCCATAGCAACTGAGTACACGGTGTGTACTTAAAGAATGTGGTGTGTAATCTGAAAATTTCTAGAAACTCCTCTTTTTTTCAAAAACAACTATAAAAAATTACCTGAAAAGAAGATATGGGTTTTACACACATTCTATGTGTGATCCATATATAAAAAAGATTCTTACTCATGGATTCCCAAGTTTTCACACCTAATCTTAAAAATCACCATTTCTCATGTATATATGTTAGATTAGTGAAGGGAATATTTTCATTGGGAACTACATGTGTCTTGATTCTTGTCCCCATAGGATACATAGTGATTCCCATGTATGTTATCCTTGGCCCAAATTCAATTTATTATCAAAAATGTCTCTCTCCCTTCATTAGATCTTAATCTATGTGAGGAATATATAAGAACTGTATGTTTCTTGATTACTATCTCTATATGATACATAGTGATTCCCTCACCCTTTATCCAAGGTCGAACTATAAATTCAAAAAAATTACCATTGCAGTCTATATATGAGTTGGACCTATAAAGGGGACCTTTTCCTTGAAAAATATGAATACATAGATTCCTATTCCCAAAGGATACATAGTAACATCCATATCTCTTATCATAGGACCAACCATTGTTTCTAGGAAAAAAATACCCTCTCTCAATATATGATTCAAATCCATACAGAGAGTTTCTTTATAATAAATATGTGTGTGTTGATTTATATAAATATCAGATGTGTAGTGATATCAATAACTTTAACTATAGACCTAATAAAAATTAAAAATACACCCTTTAACATTAGTATCATAGCTCTGATGATGAGACTAATGTTTTCTAGATAATGTTACACTTATGTGATACCAAAATTTATTCCCTCGCACATGACCTAGATCTATACAGAAGATTCTAAATAAAATTTCTCCTATTCTAAATATGAGCATAATATATGTAAGAGTCCTCACCATTGAGTTCTTCAATTTTTAACATACACTAAAAATTCCATTCACATGAAATATCTCAATATGTATTGAGAACAATAAAATGGCTATGTGTGGCTTTATTCTTATTATCATAAGATATACAGTGAAAAATAAATTCCATGTCCTGACCATAAATTATATCAATAAAAATGAACAATTAGTCTATTCATAAAATATTTTAGTTTAGACTCATTTAATAACCCGCACTATGGAAGGGGAGATCATAGGTAGGGCCCCATTTTAATACTGTTTGCACAACCATTGAACCTATTCTATGATAAAATTCCCCCCATTTTCATCAGATTTATCATTGGATGATATTAAACTATATGAAATCTAAGTCCTTATCTAATGAAATTAAGTTTCATAGTATCTATGTCATTGTTTCATGATGTCATATTGCATGAAATCTACCACATTATTCATAATGTTAAATTGAAGTAACCATTATCTGTAATCATTCCTTTTTAAAGGATTATAATAGCCTATCTTTGGTCAACTTGGGTTCAAGATCCCTCCATAAGGTTTGTTAATCATGTCAGGCCACAAATCACACTTGATGTCTTCAGTGTATGATTTTTACCCAAATTATGCATGGATATCAATAATAAGTACATACAAATTCAAGGGATATCTCTGTTTGGTTATGCATTCATTTCCCAATATTGCTTATATATATGTTCCCCCCTAGTTTGGCCTACCATCCATATATATTTTCATCCTAAGGGTATGTAACACTAATCATCAAACTCTATAAAAACATAATAATGGAATCCTTCCTTTAAATATGGTCATTGAATATCCCTTGTGTGTTAATCCCATGCCATTAATCATAATATAAGAACCTTAATCCATGATTTACAGCATCTTCATACATTATTCAAAATGTTGTCTAAGTATCCTTTTCCTTCAGAATTCAAATTGTGTTATTATTTAACACACCTCTTTTCTGTGGTCTATATATCATGAACATGAACTTTTTATTCCTTGGTACACACTTTACAGCCTTATGTTGTGTATACCTCAGTCAAAGTTATACAACCCTAATCTCTAGTTTTTGAACTCTATATCACAAAACCCTAAACTGTTGATGAAAGAGACAAAAATCATATCAAACTGAAAACATATAAAGGGAAGTATAATAAAACATCATGTATTCACTCACTAAACATTATGTTAATAACTGAACCTGGATTCCACTTAATGGGTGCCTAAAGTTTAGTGGGACACATGGCCTCAAGTGCATCTTCCCGATTGCCAGAGGATTTTAACTAGAAGAGAGGGCCTATAGTGTTTCCATGGGATGATTATGAAATCATTATCAGTGTGTAGCACACTGGAAGGAATATAATGGAATAGTAAATAGTGGAAAAAACCTAAATAAATAGCAGAAGCAACTGATGCAATAGATAAATGAGAATAATAATAATTGTATCAACTTGAACAATGATGATGTCATGTCATGTCACTAGAAAACTGGAAAACATGGATACGATAATAAAGGCATAACATGTTCCACAAATTAAAAGAAAGAAAAGACTACTCTAAAAATATCAAGATCCAACTCGGTCATTTGCTATCAAGCTCCATCCAAAACAACAAGAAATTAAGTGTTTGAAGTCGTATGCTTCCCTTTGTCAACACCAACAACCATATAATCTACTACGGGTACCAAATGGCGCCCATAGAGGGTGTGAGATAAATCTATGTGGGTGACCACCAATGGTGTCCATAACATCTGGCCCATGAAATGGAATATAAAAGTGTGAAGGCATGCATATATAATTTAAGAAATAAGTACAATATAACTAGATACCGATGTACTTACTTCATCCCTCAGTTGTTGTTTGAACATGTAACCAGTTTATTAACTAAGAAATTACCATTTAATATTAATAGTTCATGTTAGGCATATTCACCTCTGACATCACCTTGTTATAGTATAATTAGTGAAGGTCCCAAGACATAACAAAGAAACGTGACGAAGATATATAGTTAGGGAGATATAGGGTTATAACCAAGGTAACATAAATTTCACAGAATGATAACTAAGTAGTATATGAGTCTAGATGAGGGGTAAGATTATAATACAGGGATTATAATCCAATTAATTCCACAATAATCCACCTACCAAGTACATGGTTATCGTCCAAGGTAAAATGAAGCTAATTAAAGATAGGGCCCTATGGGTTTTCACCATGGCACCTATTAGTCAAGGCTAGATCCAAGTAGTGTATATGAGGTATCATGTAATAATGAAAAGGACATTATGGTAGTATACTGGGCATCCAAGAAATAGAAAAGAACTAGATTCTAGGTGGGTATCAACCTAAGAAAATGGCATCCTTGTAACATAATGGGGTTCTCGAGACCCAAGGTATTCAACTCTTAGAATCAAAGGCGATATCGAGTCATTCAATTCCAATTTGATATTGTATTCATATAATAATTCATTTTTGTCCAAGCTTGGAAATCCATTATTGTGGATATGTCATGTAGAGTTGAAACCATTTATTTATTGGTCCAAGAATTGTCCTTCATTAGGGTGGATAGGCCATGTAGCATTGCAATCATTTTATCAAGTCTTAATTAACAATTAAGTTATATCAAAATATTGGGGTTCACTATGCTATATTCTATCAATATAGAAAGGGGTGCTATGGACATGCAACATTTTTTCAATCTCATTTGTTATGTCTAGTAATATACTTAGATTACATGCAATTTCACATTTAATAATAATTTCGAAGAACTTACCTTATATGGTTCAATTGGTGATCATACAAGGTACAGTATGTTATGAAATTATCATTAATAACAACAAATTTATTGTAGAAAATCTGACCTTTATGAAGGTCAATAAAAGGCACACTAGAAGAGTGGCTCAAACATGCCGAAACACTAAAACCCCAAATATGGAATAACCTTCAACATGGGGTGGATTGAGTTATGCGTATAACCACTAAAACTTATCACATATTTGGAAAGATAATATCTATAAGATTCTAACAACTATAATCATTGAATGTGAATTTAAGAAACAATCACTGATGAAATCTATGGGCCCAACAAGAATACTCCAAAATCAAAGAACTTTAGGTATAAGTTATAGACCTCCCACCTTAGTGTTTTATGGTCCTTCTCCCATAGTATTAGCCCTTGATTTTCCTTGTATATGAGTAGATCTAAGAAAAGGATGAAAATTATCACATGACGATAACTAGGATGAGAGAAAAAGAGAAGGACGACTAAAGAGAACTTGAGTACGTATTGTTTCGCATCCAATGTGATGAACAAAATGTTTATCGGTTTTTGGCCGAAGGAGATCTCTAGATTCCCAGTTTAGATCTTAAAAAAGCCCCAAAATGAAAGAGAAATAGGTTCATGTTGAATAAACTCAGATTAGGGAGGATGAAATGACTTAATATAACATTAATGGAAAAACTGGAAAAAATTACCTAGAAAAAATAGCTTGTGCAGGGTTTGTCAACATGGTTTGTCAAATAGTGTGTAAACAATTCGGGATGGTTATGCCTAAATGGTTTGGTCTGCACGGTCTGTTGAACCATGTAAAAACCATCCATGAGTACCTAGGAAAAAGGTTGTGCTCACATGGTTAGGTCGCATGGCCATGTGCCAACTGTGTGAGATAGATCTGTCTGAAAAAACACCATCATCATGGTTAGGCAAACTGTGAGAAATTTTGTATGGTTAGGAAAACCATGTGATATTCCACACGGTTTACTCTAAACCTTTCATAGAGTCTTTTTCTACTGAAAAAATGGGTTTTGGGCTACAAACAAGACTCGGACACCCTCATAACCTTTACAATGTCATCAGGAATACATATTAGGTCCAAAGTAATGATTTATACTAAAAATTAAAGAATCCATACCTGATTGAAAATCTAGGATCATACAGTCTTCCCCCCTTTAAAGAACTCTCCCCCCAATATCTCATTATAAGGGTAAATAAACATTGTATAAGAATAAATATGGCCATAGATCAGATACATCAGCTTCCATATCCAAAGTCTCATTCTATACTTGTTCGTGCTGCCATAGCACCTGTACAAGAGGGATAGACTTTCCTCAGAGAACCTTCATGCTTCAGTCAATGATGTGTACTGCATACTCATCAAAGATAGCATCAGCATCTAACTCAACTTCATCGGGATCAAAGGTATGAGATGGGTCAACCTGATATTGGGGATGTTGTAAGGCATGAAAGACATCATTCATGGAATGGTACCTCTGAGGTAATAGTAAATGATAGGCTACCGACCCGACTCTCTCTATAATTTTAAATGTCCCAACATAATGAGGTGACAATGTTCCCTACTTATGTAACCATCTATTATTTATCCCATGTGTTACTTTAATAAATACATGATCCCTAACCTCGAACTCAAGAGGTCATCGATAGCGATTAGTGAAAGATTTTTGTCTAAGCTGAGAAATAGTCTTACTCTTCCTGGTCAGCTGACCTTGTTCTGAAGTCTATTGAACAAGATGAGGACCTGGTAGGGCTACCTCACCTGCCTCTTGCCATCACAGAGATGAAAAAATGTCCAATAATATATGGCCTCAAAAGGATCCATAAAAATAATCAAATAAATTCTATTATTATAACTAAACTCAACAAGAGGTATATGCTTCTCTATAGAACTGTCAAACCCAAGGACACATTCTTAGAGAAAATCATCTAGAACCTGTATCATCCATTCCGATGGTCCATCGGCCTGAGTGTGAAAAGATGTACTTAGAATCACCTAAGTCTCCATATCATTCTACAATCCTTTCCAAAACTAGGAAGTGAAATGATCATCCCTATCTAAAACTATATTACATAGAACCCCGTGTAGTTCTATTATCTCACGAACATACAGTCTTCTCAACTTTTCTACTGAAAATGTCTTCTGTATAGAAATGATGTCGGGTGATTTTGTTAGTCATTCAATGACTAACCAGATAGCATATCCACCCCTCATCAACCTAGGTATGTTGACTACAAAATCTATACCTACATCTTCCGATTTCCATTCTGAGACTGGAAGCCTCTGTAATAAGGCTGCAGGTCTCTTGTGATCTGCCATCACCAACTGATAGGTGGAACACCTAGTGATGAGGCTTGTAATCTGAGGTTTCATTCTAGGACACCAATACTGGAATCTCATATCTCAATACAATGTCGATATGCCTGGATGAACAGCCCACTAAGAAGCATGGGACTCTTTCATCAACTCCTCTCTCATATCTACATGAACCCAGATATGTCCTCATAGATGCATGATGTTGTCTCTATCCACAGACCAATCTGAATGTGGGTTATCTTTTGATATACTCTCATGGAGAACTAAAACTTTAGTATCTAGAAACTACATAATCTTCACCTTCTCTAGGAGGGAAGAGGTAATTGTTAATTCTGAGTGGTAAGACTTCACATGAATATCATGAAACTGCAGATGAATTTCCAAAAATAGGTTCATTAACTTCCATTATTCATTGGCTTCTTGAATGGCCTATGTTTGAGTTTTCTAACTCAGTTCATCAGTGAATGCATTTCCTTTTCTAGGCATATAGGAATGATCAAAATCAAATGATTGTAAATATTCTACTCATATCCACTGTCTATATTTCATGTCATTCTATTAAAATATATACTTGAGACCTTTGTGATCTGTATACACCACAAAGCGTTAAACGAATAGATAATGTCTCCAAAAACATAAGGCATGGGAAAATGCTTCGAGCTCAAGGTCGTGCATTGGGTAGTTTCTCTTGTCAGGCCTCAACTGCTAAGATCCATATGCAACAAATTTTTATTCCTGCATCAACACTATTCCTAGGAAAATGCTTGATGCATCTCAAAAGATGATATAACCTTTAATAAATTTTGGAAGAATTAGAATCAGTGTCAAGACAAGCCTCCCTTTCGGTTTCATAAAGTATCTCATGCATGCTTCTGACCACAAGAACTTGACACCCTTCATTGTAAGTACATAAATAGGTGATAATGATGTGATATGTCCTGTATGAAATGCATTTAATAACCAATGATCCATAAGAAACTATTTATTTCAAACACTTTCTTAGGCTATTCCCAAGAAACTACAGCACTAAAATTTTATGGGTCAATAGATACTTCTGATTCTGAAATAATATGACCCAAGAAGTGGACCTTGACGATCCAGATGACACACTTATCAAGACTGGCATAAAACGGATTCTCTCTCAGTGTACATAGAATGATCTCAAGATGTTTAGCTAGGTCATTATGAGTGCGAGAGTAAACCATGATATCATCCACAAAGTCCACAACAATAGTGTCCAAATAGCGATGAAAACCCCTATTCATAAAAGACATGAAAATAGTATGCACGTTCGTAAGACCGAATGGAATAAAAAGATACTCATACATACCATGCCTTCTATAGAAAGTTGTACAAGGTATGTATGATGGTCTGAATTTCACTTGATGATAATCCAATCTCAGGTTGATCAAACAGAACACCTTTTATCCTCAGAACTAGTTAAAAAGATCATCTATTTTAGGAAGTGGGTATCGTTTCTTGACTATAATCTGGTTTAACTATCAATAATCCACACATAGATAAAGAATTAAATTCTCCTTCTTAGTAAATAATAATGGTTGAAGCCCTAGAGAATGTACTAGGATATATAAAGCCTCTGTATTTAAGGTCCCCTATCAGACGCTTCATCTCTTGAAGCTCAGTATCTTCCATCTTGTATGGAGGTATGGACGTTGGAGTTTCTCCTAGAACAAACTCAATTATAAACTCTACCTCTCTCTTAGAAGGTAAGCCATAAAATTCAACATGAAGGACTTATATGAAATGATCAAATTCTGGAGGGAATTCAGTTTGAAGAGTACCCCAATCCTCCATGAATGGATTTGCGATTTGGGCGGTCACTTCACCTAGCCCATGATGCTTCAGTATAGCACTCCTAGCCTAGAAATCCCACTCACCTTTGAAAAGATAATTGTCTCCTTCTAGTGATGTAAAACAAACCATGAAGCGATATCAGTATAAAAAAGTGTGTTAGTGGACTAACCAGTCCATCTCGAGAATGACATCGAAGCCCTTCATCTCGAGAAAAAAGATATTTCATAGTAAAGGGTAACTACCTACCTCGAGGGGATAGTCTCTGCACTGTAGTATACCCTCCTTCTGTATTCCCAATGGTGTATCAAGGGTCATTACACCATAGTGATATTGTATCTCTAGTTGGAGACTTTCCATGATAGATACATAAATAAAAGAGTTTGAAGAACTTGTATCAAACAAAGTAGAGAAAATAGTAGAGTCTACTAAAATAGTATCTCGTACTGTAGATGGTGCCATAGCCTGATCCTCTGGAATCAGTTGTATAGCATGCAACTTACCAGATCCACAGAACTATGCAACAGATAGACTACCACAATGATGACTTATTTCCTCTGTGATACTAGTGATCAGTGGTCGAACTACCATAGCCAAGACCTACTACTCCGCCAAACGTAACGATTTTATCCAACTCCATGCCCGAATCGGTGAAAAAGAACTCGCTCATGTAGTTGGAGTGGATGCTGATCCTTTTCCACTTGAAGATGTTGGAATGGTCCTAAAAAAGTGTTTAAAGAGGACCTATATAGTCGTAATCACAACACTCCATAAGGTATCAATCACATTGGGGATTCTTATGCCCTGGTCTTCCACACTGATGACACATCATATAGCTATCAAATCGGATACTCTGGCTACCACTGCCCTAACAAAAAACCATGAGGGAACATTTTCTGCCACCAGATGAACTACTGGCCTGACACGACACTGATCCTTTAATCCTGGTACTTATTTCATCCCTCAAGTAACATTCAATGATAAGTTCATGATCATCTATTGTAGAAAAGGTAGTAAATGGAAAGACATTCACCTGAGATCGGATGTCGTACTGGAGCCATCCTCAATACATCTAGCACGCGAAATCTCATCACTAGCTAGAAGTGGTGAAAAGAAATGTAAATCAGAGAAATGTTCTAAATATTTCATAACTAATATAGATCCCAACTTGAGATTCATGAACTCTCTTGTTATATCATCTCTTATTTATTGAGGAAGGAACTAATCATAGAAGGTAGTCTGGAATTCAACCCTTAACATACCCTAAAGACGACTGGCCTAGGTAACCACATACCAACAATGCTTGGATGAATCCCAAATCATGTATGTTGAAGGATTGACTCTCTACTCTAGAGGAATTTCTAGATGCCCAATTATAGACAACATGGAATCCAACCAAGACTCAATAGCCTGAGAATTGCCATCCCCTAAAAAAGTAAGCGGATGACGCTACTAGAACTCGTGGGTCAGATCCACCATCATAGGAAAAACCTATAGAGAACCTTACATGTACTACATCAGAAGTAGGAAACTATCATGGACTTGGGCATCAACGCCCGGATCAACTACAGTAGGCGGTGCCTCATGTGGTACTCTTGGAAGTAATACTAGAGGCTCAGGGCCCACAATGTCTTGAGAATGGTTGTCACCGCCCTCATGGCGAATGACACGGGTATGTTGTGGTGGCATTGGTCTAAAAATATCGATAACATTCCTTAGAACAGTCTTAGGAGTATAATATTTTAATGACCCAAAAATATGAAGAATAATTGTTTCCTAAATTTGCATGTTATTTTATTTTTATACTCAAAAAACTATATACTCTAATTATTGAAGTGAGTATAATTAAAAGAGACCATTAGGTTTCGACTATTATATGACTGTTGGTCAATATTACAATTATAAAATATACTCTTAATGTTATGACTATTGTTTATAAATACATGTGGTCATGGTTAATTAATATAGAAAGAGAAGATTATGGTCTCATCCAATAGACTCAGGTCATACGAATCCTATATGATGGATCTTCGAAAGGAGGTAGCATCCTTGGGCTTTGCTCTGGACCAATCCCAATCCGAACTCCAAAACTTTAAGCTTGAACAGAATCTCTTAAGGGAGAACTTCAAGCTGATAGAAATCACAACTCATGCATTGTTGTCTGAGCCACCCCCAGACACTATCACCATTGCACACCTTAAACATATTACCTGTGCAGCTGTTATAAGGGGCTATGAAACAAGGCCCTATTTATTTGGTGTAATCTTTTTGTATAGAGAAAATTTTTATTTATTATTGTGGAAAAATTTGGGAATTTCAAATTTTAAAATTTATATACGATGAAATTATAGAATTTCCATATTTTTGGTGAATTTTGGGAAAACGGAATTTAAAATATTTTTGTATACTTTAAATAATTCATAATTTTAAATGATTGACCAGTAAGAAATTTAAATTCTAATAAGAACAACTTAATTTTTAGTGAATATTAAATTATGAATAGGAATATTACCCTTATGAATAGTAATGTGACCAATGGAATAGTAACCTCACTTATGAAAGTATAAATATAATTTAGCCAACTTGAATGGTAATGTGATATAATAGCTTAAGCAAATAACTGTTTCAAAAATTATTAGTTAAGTATTAGTATTTTTCATGTAAATAGTTTTTTTACTTAAAAATTAAATATCTCATAATTATAAAATTATTTTCATAAAATGGAGTTAATTTTTAAATTCAGAGCAATGATATTCAATTAGATTTAATTTTTGATATTTTTATAAAATGTTTTGTTTTTTGGTGAATAGTGAAAATACAGTTTTGAGTTTCGATTTATTTAATGACATCATTAAGGATGAACTAATTTGGGTCGACTTGTGAATAGTAAGATATGTTATGACGTGTCTGAAGTGTCCAATACCATGGGAAAATACCATGGTCAATCCCATGGTTTTTCAAATACCACTAAAGAGGTGTCCCTTGGAAATTAATAAAATATTCTCTCAATTTTGATATAAATACCAACCCATTACTTCATTCATTTCATTCAAAATTCCTCCTCAATGAAGGTTTGGTCTTTTTACCTCCCAATCCATCCTCCTAGGGTTCCCCAAAAACTATATACTCTAATTATTGAAGTGAGGGAACCCTAGGAGGATAGATGTACCTAGGAGTAAAAACTCTGGCAAGGAGTTTTGGGCTAGAACTAAGGTATCTTGGTACACAACAATATTTCTTATTTCACTCGTGTTTTGACACTCCTAGGGGATAGGTTTGGTTAACCATATGCTTTTTATGAATCATTATGAATGATTTATAGAGAAATATTATTTTTTAAGAATGAAGTTTTAGGACATAAAATCCTTTATAGTTAAAAGATACATAAATTAAATAAAATTATAACTAAGTATTTATTATTTTCGAAAATGGTAGGAAATATAAGGAACCATTCAAATGGTGACCACAATGGACCAAGCACTGATAGTCCTATGATGGAAGCTGGAATGGAAAATTTTGTGAGAATTATGATCCAACTGACTCAAGTTATGGGAAATAACATGAATCAAGCTGAGAGACCAATCTCACCATGAGGGGAACAACATTCTGTTGAGTCTTATATGCATCAACAACCACCAACCTTCAGTGGATCTACCAACCCATTGATTGCTGAACTGTGAATCAGCTCTATCGAGAAGATCTTTTCTATGTTCTGCTATTCGGAATAAGAGAAAGTTGCATTGTCTATTTACATCTTGAAGGGAGAAGCTTATCAGTGGTGTAAACTGATAAAAAACATAAGGTCAAGAGTGGAGGTTGAAGCTATGGAGTTGGGGAGAGTTCAGAGGGGTATTCTTTAATAAGTATTTCCATCGATCGTGAGAACAAAAATGGAGAAGGAATTTCAATAGATAAAGTAGAAGGAGAATGAATCTGTTGGAAGCTATAAGATGAACTTCACAATACTTTCATGTTACACCTCTATCTTTTTCATGGATCAAAATCGTAAGGTTGATAGATTCATCGGTGTACATAGACCTCATCTGTCGAAGAATATATCCAACCGATACGATGATAGCTATGTGGAGATCATGCAATGTGTGATGAAAGTTGAACTAGAGTTTTGTAAGATGTAGTGGTCTCATAAATCCAATAACAAGAAGAGACCAATAGATCCAAGATTAGGGAGAATCTTTTATTAGTGAAGAGAGGGAAAGAAAGTGAAATTCCCCATGTGTAATAAATGTGGGAAGAAGTATTTGTGGAACTACCTTCTCGGGAGCGGGAAGTGATACAAATGTGGAAGAGATGGTCATATCTTGTCGAATTTTCATAGTGAGTTGAAGACTCAAATTCACAACACTAATAAAATGGGAAAGATGGTGCATGCCCAACCTGATTTCCAATGATTTAAGTGTGAAAAATTTGAGCACTTTTCCAATCACTCTCTAATTTTGAGGGAATTAGAGGGGAATCATTATCAGCCTCAACAACAGCCAAGGGAACAAGGTTGTACTTTTTCAATCACTAAGGCTCAAGTTGAAGCGCCAAATGATGTGGTGGAAGGTACTTTTTTGTTCTCTCAAAGATAGCATTTAATTTGTTTGATTCTAGTTCTATGAATTCCTTTATTTCCACCAAGTTTTCAAGGAATTTAGAATCAACCCCTAAATTCCTAAAAGAAGTGTTATCAGTCAACACTCATGGTGGGATTTTCCAAACATCATCAGTCTTTTTAAACTCTAGTATTTACATTAGTGAGAATAATCGTATTGCAAATCTAGAAGTTATTCCCATGATGGAATATGACATTATACAAGGGATATACTGGATCTCAAAATATAATGCTAAGATCCAATGTAGAAGAAAGGAAATATCAGTAGTCATGAATGGAATACCAACAGTTATATCCAAAAGAGAGATATCTCAACCAGATATTTGTCTAGAATAACCTCACATATCCTTTTTTATGGAGTTTATCGATGAAGAATAATAAGGAAATGATACTATAAGGATTGAAAATTCCTTTATCATCAAGTAATACATTGTCATATTCCCTGAGGAATTTCCCATACCTCCCCCATAAAGAGAGGTAGAGTTCTGTATTGAACTTGTACTGGATATCATCATATATCAAAGACCTTCTATAAATTGGAAAATGTGGAGTTGGAGGAATTAAAGAAACAACTCTAAGTTCTTTTGGATAAGGGGTTTGTCTGATAGAGTGTGTCTACTTGGGGAGAACCTATTATATTTGTGAATAAGAGGGATGAATCAATGCGGCTATGCATTGATTACAGAGAACTGAATGTGGTCACAATAAAGAACAAATACCATCTTCCAAAAAATTGATGACTTATTTGACCAACTTCGTGGGGCTCAATTCCTCTCCATGATTGATCTTCAATCTAGTTATCATCAATATATGGTGAAGAAATAATATATTCCAAAAAATTCCTTCTGATCATGATATGGGAATTATGAGTTTTTGGTCATGCCCTTAGAACTGACTAATATACATTTTGTTTTTAGGGATTTGATGAATAGAGTGTTTAAGATCTACCTCAATAACTTTGTGGTATCTTTTATTTATGATATTCTGATATATTAGAAAAGTCACGAGGAGCATGAGGATCATCTAAGGGTTATTTTGAAAACTCTTTGGAAGGAGAGGCTTTTTGGAAAGTTCATAAAATGTGCATTTGGGTTACAAAAAGTTGGTTTCTTGGGGCACATTGTAACCAATGAAAGAATCACAGTTGACCTTGCAAAGACAAAGTTTGTAGACGAGTGGCCTCATCCTACAATAATAACTATGATTCATAGTTTCCTTGAATTAGTGGGATATTATAAGAGTTTTGTGAAAACAAATTCACAACTTTTTAATCCATTAACCAAGTTAACTCAAAAATGGATCAAGTTCATCTAGAAAAATGAGTTTGAGGAAAGATTCCAAGAGCTGAAGAAGAGATTAGTTACCACACCCGTGATAACTCTGCCATTTTGTGGAGAAGGATTAATTACTTTTAGAAATTCATATATGAAAGGAATTGGGTGTGTCCTCATGCAAAATTACAGGGTCATTTTTAATTTATCTCGAATGTTGAAGACTCGTGAGCAAAAATATCATACGCATGATCTGGAGCTAGATGTGGTCGTTTTTTCTCTAAATATATGTAGGTACTATTTTTATGGGGAGAAATGTGATATATACATAGACCATCAATGATTGAAGTATATTTTCACACAAAAGGAATTGAACATGAGACATAGGATATGGTTGAAACTTCTCAAAGACAATGATTGTTCTATTCATTATCATCCTGGAAGTGAAAACAAAGTCACTAATTCATTAAGTAGAAAATACATAGTTGTTCATTCCATGATGAGGATTCAAAGAGATCCTTTGATCAATGACCTAATAATGTTGGAACTGGTAACTATAGGGGAAGGGACATCACCAAACCTAACCCAAATGTTTTCTCAACCATCATTAATAGAGAAGACCAAGAAAGATTAAAAAAGATCATTTGTTACAGAAGAATTTTGAGGCTATGAAGGATGGGATGTTTCTTGAGTTCAATATTGGTCAAGAATGTGTATTGAAATTTCATACAAGACTATGTGTTCTATATATTCTGAAAATGAAGAAGGAGCTTATGGATGAAGCTTATAGCTCTATGTTTTCTATATATCCTGGAAGTAAAATAATATACAAAGAGCATTGTGATCATTATTGTTGGGATAATATGAAATGGGATATTTATTACTACTCTTCAAGGTGCCAGGTATATTATTGAGTTGAGGTAGAGTGAAAACTTCCTAGAGGTTTATTTCAACCACCACCCACATGAGCATGGAAGTGGGACAATATAACTATGGACTTTTTCACTGGTCTCCTACGAACTTCCAAGGGAAACAATGTGATATGGGTTATTGTGGACCGTCTCACTAAGACTTCCCATATTATCTCTATTTGGGAAGATTTGTATCTTGATTAAATTGAAAGGATATATGTGGAGGAAGTGGTAAGGTTGAATAGAGTTTCACATTCTATCATATCTGATCGTGATCAAAGGTTAACAACCAAATTATAGAGAATTATTCAATATTCTCTGAGTACCGAATTTAGTTTTAGTATGGACTATCACCCCCAATCTAATGACCAATCTGAAAGGACTATTCAAACACTCGAGGACATGATAAGAACATGCTCAATGGAAGTTAAAGGTGGATGGGATCAAAATCTCTAATTAGTTGCGTTCTATTACAATAAAATCATCCATTCAAACATTCAAATGGAACCCTATTAATATCAACATGGGAAGTGATGTATTTCATGACCCATCCCCCAGGGCCCATGCTGTGAATACCCCAATCCTGCCTTCCATGGGACAGGGGTTGGTGACATGCACTAGAAAGACATATCCCTAAACAAGGAAAAATTTGCCTTTAAACTTGTACAAATACACAATCCAAGAACGCAACAAGATGAAACCACAAAGTATAACTGCATTAGTAAAGATGTGTACTGAAAGTAAAGGGGCTGGAATACAATCCCAATTGAAATGTACAACTACAAATGAAAAACATAAAACAGCTTCTAGAATCATTCACCAAGGATCCTTCCTGAAGGGTAGGTACAACTCATCTCTACTGATCTCCACATTCTCCAATCTCCTCCATGTACCGCCTGGTCCTAGCTCCATCGAGTCTCAGCCAAGCTGCTCGTCATCTGCTCAAGACATAATAAGGTGCGGGAAAAACCCATGCAGGGGTGAGTAAAACAATACCTAGTAGGGACCTTGAGACCCCTGAAGGTCTCTCAGAATTCCATAGAGGAAAACCAGAAAGCTTGATCTCAATCATAAAGAACAATGAAAAAGATTCTTCTCAAACTAGATATACTCGCCTCATCTATAAAGAAACATAAGGCGCAGACCTCAATCCTTTTCAATGATTTCCAAAGAAGGATCAAATTGTAACTCAAGGATCATGTGTATATGCTCAATGAACTGGCCATCCCTGATGGCATCCGTCTGAGAGGTGTACTCCATCAGGTACAACTCAAACATTCCAAATGGAAATTCTAAAAGGATGTGCTCCATTGGGATCTTTCTACAATAACTTTCTCTAGTGCCCAACATTAGAGGTTGCACATTAACATTCTTACACCTATGGAATGACCAAGGGAAGCCAAGGGAAGAGGCCCATTCCTCAACACTGTGTACTATGGTCAATGAATATCCAACTACCCTGAAGGACCCACTCCCCGTCGCTACTCAGAGATGGGAGAGTACTACTCCACATGTGAGGAACCTCACACTACCTGATAGAGGAGTAAAACTCTAGTAGTTTGTTTGTTGTGGGGGACCCATTCCCTAGTAGGTTAGGGGTGTACCGACCCCATGCGAGAGGACCTTCACCCTTTCATGATAGGGGAGTACCGACCCTATATGTGGAGACCTGCACCCTACCCGAAAGGGGAGTACAACTCTTGTAGTTTGTTCGCTATGGGGGACCCACACCATAGTACATCAGGTGAGTACTGAATCCAGGCTAGAGGACAAACACCTAGGCATAGTAGGGGGGTACAGACTCTATAATAACTCTTCAATTTATTTCACTCTAAAACATGATATATTACATAAACATTACTTGATACAATATAGAGGCTCAAGAGGTATAGTGTCTTTGGGGATTAGGATCATTACATAAGAACATAAAACATGAAATACAACATATTTATTGAAAACTTCCTTTAAATTACCACTATATTCCCTCGTACTTAGCATTTCATGGAATAAACTCAGGACATGCATAAGAAAAGGGTGATCTATAAAGCCCAGTAAGGAAATAAACCTGGAATAACATGAGGAATGAAAAACATGTCAGACAATAGGCATATCAATGGATAAAAAGAGAAACATGAACATAAAGTCATGATAAATCATGATAATCAAAACATGGAAATGTGGCAACAACACTTGACATGGAATATAGCATGAACCAAGGCTCATTGAACATGGAGCATGAGTAAACTCTCATTGGAAATGAAGCATGAGTAAAACCTCATTGAACATGAATTAGCATGATTAAACACTCATTGCACATGATGTATCATGATACTATAAAATGAATTGGAGTGCTATCAGGGTGCACCATTCTTAAACATTTCATTTGTTGCATTAGTGTGCCACATGGATCATCTAACATAGAATCAATCAACATCATAAGTTATACCACGATTAAGTAATTTGGAATAAATAAATGAAAGAACCATTAAATATGTATATGTTCATAAAGGTTAATACCCTTTATAGAGACATGGTTATGATATACACTACACAATGATCTTGTCTGGAAAAAATGAGGTGTAATTTTAGCAGCATAACGGCATGACATAAGGAATCATGAAAATGGTTTATGAGAGATAATTGGGTATCTAATCATATGTTCATGAAATGGACAGTAAGGGGGTCATATAGATACATTTCCCAACAAACGTAATGGAATTTAGATGCATAATACAAAAACATTGCCTGGATGAAAAAGAGGTGATAGAAATCCCTCACGGAATTTCGGTATGGTAACAGGTGTACATGGGAGTCATTAATGAGAGATAAAGGGGTATTAAATCATCAAAACATAAAAAGAGAAGTATGGGGGAGGTGTGAAATAAATCCTCAAAATTGTTAATAGAAAAAAAGTGCATAACAACTTAATGAAATTTGGAAAAAAATGAGAAAGGAAGATATCCCTTACTTGGAAGTGTGATCCCAATGGCTTGGGAGAGGCTTGGGAGTGGCTTGAGAGAGGATTCTTGGGAGTTTGGGGAAACTTGGGAGGATTCTGGAGAGGGGAGGGAATAGTTTTAACAAACTCCAAGGAATTTGAGTGAAGAGAAAGTTTGATATTGGGTGGGTTTATATAGAAAATGAGAGGGAATTCGTTATTATTTAGGTTTGGGTCACCACACATTTAACTAATTGATACCACAAACCACCCAATCATTTTTTCCCATGGTTTTTTCCAAAGTGGAGTGGAAGAAAATATTTTATAAGTGAAATGTACTAAATTTTTAAAATAATAGGGTTGCTTATGTGGAGGTGAGTCACACTCTCAAGGAAATTAATTTAAAAAGTAAAAATGTTTTATAACTCTTGGAGGGTCAACTGATGTTGTGTAAAATAAATAAAACAAACGTAAGAACATATTATTTTAATGGTAAAACATATATTTTCTGAAAATATCATTTATAGTATTTTATTACATAACTATTGGGTCATTATGATGTCATAAAACACATTATATATTTAAAAGGTATTTATTTTTTGCCCAAAAATTCGACTGTGTCGGGAAATTTTGAAAAATTCACCATGGGATAATTTTGATTTCCTAATTCTGAAAATAATATTCATTTTATCTAAATAATATTCAAAATATGTGCATTTTTACTTTTAAAATAAAAAAACTAAATTTATCATAAATTCATGGGTTTTGACAAGAATGGCTTTCAAACCTTAAAAAAATTAAAATTGCATTCATAAAATTATACAATAATTTATATATAATAAAAATTAATTTAATAATAATAATATCTTATTAAAAGATTATTTAATTCAAAAATACTTTAATTCATCAAAACAGATTTCTTAGTTGAATATTAACTAAATATATTATTTTCTCTTTAAAATTTTTTAACAAAGTATCAATAATAAAATGAATGTATATTCATTATTATATACAAAAAAATTCACATAATAATTGTGCTAAGAAATTTTTACATAACCCCTTATAACACCTGTATAAGACCGAAGGGAAAGGTGTATGATGGTGACAGACTCTTGGGGTGGCTCGGATAACATTGATCAGGTGGTAATCTCTATCAACTTCCACATCTCTTGTAGGTGGTTCGGTTTGAGCATAACATGTTGAACTCATCTTGGGATTGGTGAAGAGTGAAACCCAATGAAGCCACCTCTTATCTAAGCTCTGACAAATGGGCTTCATATGGGGCAAGTCTACTAGGTGAGGCCATTGCTTCCTTTGTCTAAGTAAATTGGATTTGTTAAAACCCTATATTTATACTAATCCTGTGATCATTGTTCAACGGATATATTAGCAATGGTAGAAAAATTTAATGATATTTTTAAATCAAGAAACATAAAACAAAATAATTGAATATTTTATATAACCATTTTACATAATAAGAAATTTAATTAGATTAAGAGGAATTTTCATTAATGAATGTTTGGGTCATTACAATCTTCTTCCCCCAATGAAATTTTGCTATCAAAATTTCCTTTTACCACCCTAAAAATATGAGGTTAAATCTACTTTATCATTTCCTTTGATTCCCACGTCACTTTTCAAACTTGTGGTTTCGCCACAACACCTTCATGAGGGGCATTGTCTTATTTCGTAGGAATTTTTCCCTACGATCTAAGATCATCACTAGTTGCTCCTCGTAAAAAATATCATCCTCTAATTGTACTAATTATAAAGAGAGTATATATGAAGGGGCTGGTATGTACTTTCTTAAGAGGGATACATGAATGACATCATGTACTTTGACCATGGTAGGTGGGAGTGCTAGTTAATAATCCACAGCCCCGACACGAACAATAATCTCGAAGGTACTTATGTACCTAAGATAGAAATTCATTTTATTTACAAACCTCGTGACCTTCTTCAATTGAAATATGCATAAGAATACCATGTCTCAAACTTTAAACTGAAGGTCTCATTGATGGTTATCAGCATAACTCTTATGTCGACTATGGGCTGCCTTGATATGTTGCAGAATGGTTTTCACCTTCACCACCATTTCTTTGAATGTTTTAGGTCCTAGTAGATTATGCTAACTAACTTCATCCCAACATACCAGTGTTCTGCACCTATTTCCATACTGTTCTTCATAAGGTGTCATTCGGATTCTCGAGTGGAAACTGTTATTATAGGAGAATTCAACCAGAGGAAGATGTTGATCATGTCCTATTTTAAATTCGATTGTACACGATACTAACATATCTACCAATTTCTGAATATCTCACTCAGATTGGCCATCACTTTGAGTATGATAGGTCATACCGAAGTTTAGTTCAGTATCCATAGCATGTTTAAGACTCTTCCAAAACATAGAGTTGAATCTTGGATCTCGATCAGATACAATAGATAGTGTTACTCCATGAAGCCTTACCACTTACCTGATATATATCTGTACCAGTTGATCTAATGAAAAATCCACCCAAATTGAAATGAATTGTGCATCCATTGTAAGACGATCCACAACAATGAATATTTCATTGTTTCCTTTGGATGTCTTCTAAAGTCCAGTGATGTTCTCCCATTTCCATGTTGTATGGGAAACAGTTGCATCATCCCCTTAGACTTCTGCCTCTCTGCCTTCCATTGCTGACACACCAAGAACTTTGATGTATAATCAGTTATCTCCTTATTTATATTATCCCACTAATAACTCTCTCGGATATCTCGATACATCTTTGTCTTGCCTAGGTGAATAGAGAAATTTGAACTATGTGCATCATCCAAAAGTTCCTTCGTCAGCTCCATATGTGATGAAACATATATTCTTTTCCAAAATATCACAATTAATTCTTCATTAACATTGAACTTCAAGGATTTACCTTTTCTGATAACTTCCACTTTCTGATAAATTCCCACATCATCCTTTTGATCATCCTTTAACTTTTCCAAAAGAGACGGTTGAGAAATAATTTGTGAAAGGATCGGTGTTGTTCTTTTCTTTATGATTCCGATGAATATATTCATCAAATCTAAGAAGATTTGGTTCCTTCTCAATTATCATCAGTGATAGAATTTCTAGGTCTTTTATACTTAGAGCATCCACCACCTTGTTCACATTCCCTGGGGTGTTAATGGATTGAGCAGTCATAGTCTTTGATCAGTTCTAACCGTCTTCGTTGGCACATGTTTGAATCCTTCTATGGGAATATATACAGGAGGATATTGTGTTCTGTATATATTTCACACTTATCCCCAATGATATAATGCCGCCAAATTTTTAAAGAGAAGATCACTGCAGCCATGTCTAGATCTTGTGTTGGATAATTATTCTCATGAACATTCATCTACCTTGAATCATAGGTAATGACATTGTCAATTTTCATAAACACATAGCCCATGACCTTCTTCGAACCATCACTGAATACCTCAAAGTTTTCTCCACTTATGGGTAATGTGAGCATGGGTGTAGTGATAAGCCTCTTTTTCAACTCCTTGATGCTTTCATCGCATTCATCACTCCAAACAAACATTACTCCCTTCCGAGTTAGCTTGGTATGAGGGTTGGAAAATCCTGAGAAATTTATCACAAATCGTTGATAATATCCAGCTATCCCAAAGAATATATAGATATTCGTTACCTATGTTGGCCTCCACCACCCCTCAATTGCTGCTGTCTTAGAGGGATCCACAAATATCCTATTAGTTATGATGATATTGCCCAAAAATGAGACCTCCTTTAACCGGAACTCACACTTGTTGTACATTTCATAGAGCTTATCCTTTCACAAGGTCTCTAGTATAGTTCTTAGATGCTCCTCATGATCCTCCATAGTTTTAGAGTATATTCGAATATCATCTATAAAGACTACCAAAAAAAAATTAGGTAATATTTAGAGAATCTATTCATCATGTTCTTGAAGATTTCTGGAGAATTAGTGAGTCCAAAAGGTGTTACTATGAATTCATAGTTCCCATATCTTGTATGAGAAGCAGTATTAGGGATATCCTTTTTATTCACCCTTACTTGATAATATCCTGACCACAAATCCACCTTAGAGAATTATTATTCCTCACGCAGTAGATTGAACAATTCATCAATTCTTGGGAGAGGATACTTGTTCTTTATCATGATTTTGTTAAGCTCACGATAATCGATACAAAGGTGTATTGACCCATCCTTCTTTTTGATGAAGAGTACTAGTGCACCTCATGGTGATGCACTTGGGTGTATAAATACTTTATCAAAATTCTATTATAGTTGTTTCATTAGATCCTCATGCTCCAAAACATCCTTTCTATACTAATTCTTGGATATTGGCAATGTCCCAAGTATAAAGTCAATTGATAATTCAGCATCTCTTCAAGGAGTCAGACTAGGAAATTCCTCGAGAAACACTTCAGCGAATTCCCTAAAAATTGGCAAAGATGTATGCTTCCTTAGACTCAATAATTTGAGCATGATATGAATGGTCATAGTGTAGTATTATCAATGCTTGAGATGATGGTGCTAAAGAAGATTCATCTTCCTCCTTGCAGTTTTATAGAATTAGGGGTTGATTATCCATATGAAGAGTGATTTTCCTCTAATGAATATTTATGTTGGATCTATATAAGGAAAGTCAATCCATACCGAGAATTGCGTCGAATTCCACCCGAGGAAGTATCACGTGGTTTTCTAGGAAATTCACTCCACAAATTATGACAGGGGAGGAGTTATATTCATGGGATGAAATGATTGCCCCATTTTCTGTACTCACCGACATCATTACTTCCATGATTTTTGGTGGTGTTGGGATTTTTCAACTAAAATTTTAGGATATAAAAGAATGCATAGAACCATAATCAAAAAATTATGTTCACTATTCATGAATTAAAAACTTGTGTACATGTCACCACTTCTTTTTCGAGGTTCACTTAGGCGGTAGTGATGGAAAAATCTCACCCTTGTTACCTTAAAGGTTGATGGTTTCCTCTGAAAACCCGTGGATAAGGTCCTTGGTCTGAAAAGTTCCCGAGTTCTTTGAAATTTAAGTAATGAACAATGCGTTGAGGGTTGAGTGGAGAGTTCCTCTCCTCCGTCGTAGTCGTAGGTTTTTCTGGTCTATAGTTAATAGCCAGGTCCCCTTCTCTTCCACACCTAAATCATTTCCTCCACCCCTTCAGTAAATTTATGGGGTTCTTATTTCCACACCATTGGCAAGTGGGGTACTGTATTTTCATAGCACCATTGGATTTATCCATCTGACCACTAGAATTGAAGTCCACCTTACTCTTTTTGTCCCCACGATACCCCTAAGACTCTCCAATCTCTATTTCGACCTTGAGGGAACATCAAAAAAATTTCTTATATCTGTCGAAGTCACAGATCGCCATCACATTCCACAGACTAGGTTTCATCCCACAAAAGAAGAGGTCAACCTTTCATTCAGGGGTAACGACAAAGCCAGAGGCATGTCACGAAATCCTTGTGATTTTTTCCTCATACGCTCCAACATATTCGTCTTCCTTTTTCTTGAGGGAAAAGAAGTCCCTTTCTATCTTAAGTCAGAGGGTGCATAGAAAATATTTATCATAAAACATCTTCCAGAAATCCTTCCATTACAACGCCTCATTATCCTCCTCAGGGTTCCTATTTTTTATCAATGTCCGCCATTGATCAGCTTCACCCTCCACACAATAAACAGCCAGAAGAACCTTCTATTGTTTCAAACATTGAAGTATGGAGAAGATCATTTAAATGGAATTGATCCACTGTTTAGTGATTGAGGGATCAGATGATCCATTAAAATTAGGAGGCATTTTTCTCATGAAGCTCTCGATAGCGAAAAATTTTTCTTAGTGGGTGTTGAAAATTCCTTTTGATCCATGTTTCTATTCAATTCTTGATTTAACTGAGAGAGTATCATGAAAATGTTCATGATTCCTGCTCCAATTGGATGTGGCATATCATTAGAATAGTCATCACATTGTTCTTCTCATAAGTTGTTAGCTTGAGACCTCCCATTACCGGCCATTGGATGCAATAAAAGGAAAGTTAAGGGTAACACATAAAGGGTAATCCAAGGACAAAACTGATGACTTATAAAAAAAATTTATTTCATTAACTTATGAATCCATAAGCTTCAATCTATGTTATCCATGATCTACTTTCTAACATATATTCTAAGGGGAATTTCGTTAATAATGGTTCATACTAAGCTTGTAAATTTACCAATGAATATCCCATAGGAGTGTCATAACCAAAAATGTAGCAAGGCTCATTGTCATGTACCAGGATACCCCGGGTCAAGCCCGAAACTCCTTGTCAGGATTTTCACCCCTAGGTATATATGTCCCAGAGTAGCCTCTACTTGCTCATATCCAGAAAAGGATGTATTTTTTTTGATAAAACACTTACTCAATACCCACAAAAAATTAGGGATTTTTTTATTATACTTAATCTTGTCTCTATGACTTAACTATGGTTTTCTAATCCTAATCCCAAAAATAAATAAATCTATCTTCAGATACTAACTATAACAGGCCTTCAAATTATTTCACACTAAAACATGATTTATTACATAAACTTCACTTGATACAACTTATGAATTTTCAGAGTTCTAGTGTCTTTGGGGCATAGGATCATTACATAACAACTTGATACAGGAAATACAACATCTTTTTTGAAAACATCATTTACATGACCACTATATTCCGTTGTACTAAGCATTGCAAGAGATAACTTGTGAAATCCCTAAAAAAATGCGAGCTATAAAGACTAGTAATGGAATAAACATGGATTAAAATGAGAAATATAATACATGATTGAAAATAGGAATATTAATAGAGCATAAGAGAATCATGTACATAATGTCATGATAAATCATGATTATCAAAACATGAAAATGTGGCAACAACACTTAACATGGAATTTAGCATAAGCCAAGGATCATTGCACATAGAGCATGAGTAAACACTCATTATATATGAATCCCAAGTAAAACATCATTTAAGTTGAATTATCATGATTAAACACTCATTTTAATATGACTTATCATGATACTATACTTTACCCAATGCATTACAACATTATCAAGGTGCACCCTTCTTAAACATTTCATTTCATGCGTAAGTGTGCCACATGGATCATATAACTTGGAATCAGTCAACATCACAAGTTATTTCATTACAATTTAATGTGTAATAAATAAATTAAAGTACCATTTAATATTTTTATGTGTATATAGTTGAATACCCTTGATAGATATATGGGTATGTTATTCCCTACACAATGATCTTGGCTTGGAAAAATGCAGCGCAATTTCGGTTGCATAACGACATGACATAAGGATTCATGAAAATGGTTGATGAGATAAAAATGAGTGTCTCCTCATATTTATATGAAATGTAAAGTTAGGGGGTCATATAGATACTTGTCCCAACAAACGTAATGGAATTTAGATACATAATACAAAATAATTACTCGGATGTAAAAGAGGAGAGAGAAATCCCTCACAGAATTTCGGCATGGTAACAGGTCCACATGGGAGGAATTAATGAGAGATAAAGGGATATCCCATCATCCAAAAATAAATAGAGAAGTATTGGGAGGTGTGAAATAATACCCCAAAATTTTTAATTGAAAACAAAATGGTATAACAACTTAATAAAAACTGCACCAAATGAGAAAGGAATATTTCCCTTACTTGGATGTGAGATCCCAAAGTCTTGAGAGAGGCTTGAGAGAGGCTTATTGAGTGCTCAGGGAACCTTGGGAGGATTCTAGAGGTTGTAGGTCAGATTTTGGAGGAACTAAAAAGGATTTTAGTGAAGAGTAAGTGGGATCTTGTGTGGATTATATAGGAAATAAGAGGGAATTATTTTTTATTTAGGTTTGGGTCACCACACATTAAACTAATCAACAACACAAACCCTCCCATGTTTTTTACCATGGTTTTTGAAAAATGGGATTTGAAGAAAATATTTTATAATTCCAATGGCCAAACATCTTAAAATAATAGTGTTTCTTATGTGGAGGTGAGTCATACAATCATATAAATTCACTTAAAAAGTGAAAACGTTTTATAACTCTTGGAGGGTCCATAATAGTTTTTTCAAATAAATAAAACAAACCAAAAATCACATTACATTTATTTTAAAACATATATTGGCCTAGAATGTCATTTATAGTGTTTTATTGCATCACAATTGGGTCTTTATGATGTCATAAAACAGATTATATATTTAAACAGTATTTATTTTTTACCCAAAAATTCGACTGTCTCGGAAAATTATGAAAAATTCACCATTTGATAATTTGGGAATCCTGATTCCAAAATTAATATTCATTTTATCTAAATAATATTCAAAGTATTCTAATTTATACTTTTTAAATAAAAATGGTCATTTATCCAAAATTCATGGGTTTTGACAAAAACTGCTTTCAAACCTTAATAAAAATTACAATTTCATTCATAAAATTATATGATCATTTATATTTATTAAAAAGTAATTTAATAATAATAATATTTTATTAAAATATAATTTAATTCAAAAATCCTTTAATTCATCAAAATATTTTTCTTAGTTGAATATTAACTAAAAATATTATTTGCACTTTAAAAATTATTTTCAATGTAACAATAATAAAATGAATGTATATGAATTGTTTTATAAAAAAAATAATTCACATAATCCTATTGTTAAGGTCTTGTTACATAACCCCTTATATCACTCTTATAAGACTGAAGGGTAAGGTGTGCGATGGTGACAGACTCTTGGGGTGGCTCAGGTAACATTGCACAGGTGGTAATCTCTATCAACTTCAACTTCTATCATAGTTGGTTCCGTTCATTATTAACATTTTGAATCTCAGCTTGGGATTGGTCAAGAGAGAAGCCCAATGATGAAACCTCCTTTCCGAGCATCGACAAATGGGCTTCATATGGGAAAGTCTACAGGATGAGGCTATCGCTTCCTTTGTCTGAGTAAATTGGATTTGTTAAAGCCCTATATTTTTATTAACCATGTGATCACTGTTCAATGTCTATATTAGAAACGGTCATAATTTTTCATGGTATTTTAAAATCTTGAAACATAAAACAAAAGATGTGAAAATGTAATATAACCATTTTACATAATAATACATTTAACTAGATCAAGAGGAATTTTCATTAATGAAAGTTTAGATCATTACAATATTTCCCCCTTAAGACATTTAGCTCTCAAAATTTCCTTTTACTATACTAAAAATATGAGGGTAACTATGATTTACCACTTCTTCTGATTCCCACATTGCTTCTTCAAACTTTTGGTTTCTCCACAACACCTTCATGAGGGGAATTATCTTATTTCATAGGACTTTTTTCCTATGATATAAGATCTCAACTTGTAGCTCCTCATAAGAAAGATCATCCTCTAATTGTACTACCTCTTAATAGATTAAATGTGAAGCATTTGTTATATACTTCCTTAAGAGGGATACATGAAAGACATCATGTACTTTGGCCCTGGTAGGTGGGAGTGCTAGTCAATAAGCCAGAACCCATACATGACTAAGAATCTCTAAGGGGCCAATGTGTCCTAGGACTTAACTTCCATTTATTTTCAAACCTCATGACCTTCTTCCTTGGAGATATGCGTAGTAATTCCATGTCTCTAACTTTAAACAAAAGTTCTCATCAATGGTTATTAGCATAACTCTTCTTTTGACTCTGGGATGCCTTGATATGTTGTTGATTGGTTTTCACCTTCTCCACTATTTCTTCACCATTTTGGGTCCTAGCATCTTTTTCTCACTGACTTCATCCAATCATGTTGGTGTTATGAACCTCTTCCCATACAGGTCTTTATAAGATGTCATTCGGATGCTCGAGTGGAAACTGTTATTATAAGAGAATTCAACATGAGGAAGATGTTGATCCCATCCTCTTTTAAAATCCCATTGAACATGATTTTAAAATATCATCCAATTTCTGAATAGTTCAATCATATTGTCCATCAGTTTGAGGATGATAGCCCGTACTAAAGTTCAGTTCAGTATATAGAGCATGTTGAAGAATCTTCTAAAACATAGAGGTGAATCTGGGATCTCGATCAGATACAATAGATAGTGTTACACCATGTAGCCTTACTACTTTTCTGATATATATCTATTCTAGTTGATCTAATGATAAATCCTTCTAAATTTTAATGAAGTGTGCAAACTTTTTAAGACGATCCACAATTACCCATATTGCATTATTTCCTTTGGATGTCTTTATAAGTATGTTAATGTTCACCCATTTCAATGCTAGTATAGGAAATGGTTGCATTATCCCCTTAGGCATCTGCCTCTCTGCCTTCACTTGCTGACACACCGGGAACTTTGATGTATACTCTGTTATCTCCTTCTTCATATTATCCCACCAATAATGCTCTCAGATATCTCGATACCTTTTGGTGTTTCCTGGTTGAATATAGAAATCCGAACAATGTACATCATCCAAAATATCCTTCTTCCGCTCTGGACATGATGGATCATATAGTATTTTTTTCAAATCTCACAACTCCTTATTCATTAACATTAAACTCCAAGGATTTCCCTTTCCTAATAACATCCACTTTCTTTTGAATTTTCACATAATCCTTTTGAGCATCCTTTAAATTTTACAAAATATATGGTTGAGGAATCATTTGTTAAATGATTGATGATGTTCCCTTCTTTATGATTTCCATGTCCATCTTCATCAAATCTAGGAAGTTTGGATCCTTCTCAATTATCGTCAATTATAGAATCGCTAGGTCCTTTCTACTTAGAGCATATTCCACATTGTTAGATTTCCTAGGGAGGTAATGGATTGAGAAGCCATAGTATTTGATCAGTTCTAACCATTTTTGTTGGTGCATGTTCAACTCATTCATTTTAAATATATACATGAAGATGTTGTGGTCCATATATATTTCACACTTCTCCCCAAAGAGATAATGCATCCAAATTTTTAAAGAGAAGATCACCGCAGCCAACTCCAGATCATGTGTTGGATAATTCTTCTCATGAACATTCATTTTCCTTGATGTATAAAAAATGCCTTTTTCATTTTTTTAGAAACACACATCCCATTCCCTTCTTCTAAGAATCACTGAATACCACCAAAAATTCTCCATTTGTGGGTAATGAGAGAAGGTGCACAGTGATAAGCCTCATTTTAAACTCCTTGAAACTTTCTTTGCATTCATTACTACACGAAAACATTAATCCCTTCCGAGTTATCTTGGTTAGATGGTTGGACAATTGTGAGAAATTTTTCACAAATCATCGATAATATCCCGCTAACCCCAAGAAGCTACAAATATTCATTACCGATGTAGGCCTCAGCCACCACTCAATTGTAGCTATCTTGGATGGATCCACAGATATCACATTTCTTGTGATGATATGGCCCAAGAATGATACATCATTCAACCATAACTCACACTTGTTTTACTTTTCATAGAGCTTCTCCTATTGCAAGGTCTCTAGTACAGTTCTTAGATGCTCCTCGTGATCCTCCTTAATTTTGGATTATATTAGAATATCATCTATAATGACTACCAAAAAAATTTCGAGGTAATATCTAAAGACTCTATTCATCATGTCCATGAATATTTTTGGAGCATTAGTGAGTCCAAAAGGCATTACTTTGAATTCATATTGCCCGTATCTTGTACGAAAAGTAGTCTTGAGGATATCTTCCTTCTTCAACCTTACTTGATAATATACTGACAACAAATCCACATTGGAGAAGTATTGTACCCCATGTATTTGATCGAACAAGTCACCAATTCGTGGGAGAGGATACTTGTTATTTATCGTGATTTTTTGAGCTTGTGATAATCAATGCAAAGGCGCATTGACCCATTCTTCTTCTTGACGAATAGGACTGGTGCACCCTATGGTGAAGCACTTGGGCATATAAATCCTTTATCTAGATTCTCTTATAGTGGATTCTTCATCTCCTAAAGCTCCACAATAGCCATTCTATATAGATTCTTGGATATTGGCATCACCCAAGTGTAAGGTCAACTGAGAATTCAACATATTTTCTAGGAGGAAGACCAGACAATTCCTCAAGAAACACTTCAGCGAATTCCCTCAAAATAGGCATGTATTCAAGGATGGATTCTTCCTTGGACACAATAATCTGAGGCAAATACACATGCTCATAGGGAAGTCATATCCATGCTTGAGACTATGAATCTAAAGGATATTCATCTTTCTCCTTGAACTTGTATTGAAACGGGAGTTGATTCTCCATAGGAGATTGATTTCCATCTCACGTCAATTTATGTTGGATCTATATAAGGAAATCTAATCCATGATAATAATTGCATTAAATTCTACTAGAGGGATTATGATGAAGTTTTAAAGTAAGTTTACTCCACAAATTATGATAGGGGAGGAGTTATATTCATGGGATGCAATGACTTCCCCATTTTCCTTACTCCCCGATATCTTTACTTCCAAAATTTGTGGTAGTGTTGGGATTGTTCTACAAAACGTTTAGGATATAAAATAATGTGCAGAACCAAAATCAAAAAATATGTTCTCAATTATTAAATAAATAACTATCATACCTATAACCACTTCTTTTTTCAAGGTTCACTTCAGTGATAGTGATGGAAAAAGCTCGCCCTTTCTGCCTTGGAGGTTGTTGGTTGCCTCCAAAAACCCTTGTCTTGGGGCTCTAGTTTGAAAAGTGCTTCAGTTCATTGAAGTTGAAGTAATGAAAATTTATTATGGGTCGAGTGGAGTGTTCTTCTCCTCTGTCCCAGTTGTATGTTTTCCTTGCAGACAGTTAATAGCTAGGTGCTCTTCTCTTCCACACCTAAAGCATTTCATCGTCCCCTTCCGGAAATTTCCGGGGTGCTTCTTTCCACACCATTGGAAATTGTGGTAATGGATTTTCTAACACCATTGTATTTATCCATAAGACCACTAGAATTGATGTCGACCATATTCTTTTTATTCCCATGATACCCCTGAGACTCTCTAATCTCCATTTCAACCTTGAGGGCACATTAGACAATTTCCTCATAGCTGTCGAAGTCACGGATCCGCAACGCTTTCTACAGGATAGGTTTCATCCCCCCAAATAAGTTTTCAACCATTCATTCAGGGATAATGACAAAGCCAGAGGCGTATTGTGAAATCCTTGAAAATTTTCCCTCATATGCTCCAATAGATTCGTCATCTTTTTTCTTGAGTGCAAGGAAGTACCTTTCTATCTAAAGTCAGAGGGTGTGTGCAAAATATTTATGGAAAAACATCTTCTGAAAATCCTTCCATTCCAACGCCTCGATCTCCTCCTCAGAATTCAAATTTTTTATCAACTTCCACCATTGATCGGATTCACCCTCAATATGATAAGCATCTAGGGGAAACTTTTATTCTTCATATCATTGAAGTATGTGGAAGATATTTTCAATGGAATTGATCCATTGTGTGGTGATTGAGGGATCAGATGATCCATTAAAATTAGGAGGCCTTTGTCTCATGAAGCTCTCGATTGCAACTTGTTCTTTCTTAGGGGGTGTTGAACATTTCCATTGACCCATGTTTCAATTCAATGAACGAGTTAACTGAGAGAGTATCGTGACAAATTTCGCGATTCCTGCTCCTATCGGATTGCGCATCTCATTAGAACAGTCATAACATTGTTCTTCACATCAGTTGTTAGCGTGAGCCCTCATATTATCGGTCATTGGATAGAATAAAAGGAATGTTAGGGGTAACACATAAAGGGTAATCCAAGGAAAACACTGATGACTTTTGAAAATCTTGTATTTCATTAACTTGTGAATCCATAGGATTCTATCTATGTTATCCATAATCTAATTTCTAACATATATTCTTAAGGGAATTCCCTTAATAATGGTTCATACTATTCTTGGGAATTTACAATGCATATCCCATGGGAGTGTAGTAACCAAGAGTGTAGCAAGGCCTGTTTTCGTGTACTAGGATACCCTGGTTCATTCCCGAAACTCCTTGTCAGGGTTTTCACCCCTAGGTACATCTGTGCCTGAGCGGCCTCTACCTCTTTGTTTCTATACATGGATGTATTTTCTTGATAAAAAAATTACTCAGTACCCAACAAAAATTTGGTATGTTTTTATTATAAGTATCCTTGTCTCTAAGGCTTCAGTTGGGTTTTCTAATCCAAATCCCAAAAATATCTAAACATGTCCTCTAATACAAACTATAACAACCCTTCAATTTATTTCACCCTAAAACAAGATTTATTTCCTTAAAATAACTTGATACAACATAGAATATCTATAGTTCTAGTGTCTTTGGGGCACATGATCATTACATAACAACATAAAACATGAAATACTACATCTTTATTGAAAAATTCCTATACATGACCACTACATTCCATCATACATAGCGTTTCATTGGATAACCTGAGGACATGCATAAGAAAAAGTTGATCTATAATGACCAGTAAGGGAATAAAATGAGGAATACAATACATGTTAGGAAACAGTAATATCAATGGAGCACAAGAGAAACATGAACATAAAGGCATGATAAGGTATGATAATCATAACATGGATATAGGGAAACAACACTGAACATGGAATTTAGCATGAGCTAAGGCTCATTGCACAATATAGCATGTGTAAAACCTCATTGTACATGAAGCATGAGTAAACCCTCATTTCAATTGAATTAGCATGAGTCGACACTCATTTCACATGATGTATTATGATACTATACTTTACCAAATGCATTGGAGCATTATCAGGGCACACCCTTCTTAAACATTTCATTTCAAGCATAAGTGTGCCACATGGATCATATAACTTGGTATCAATCACCACCATAAGTTATTCCATGACTAAGTTATGTGGAATAAATAAACTAAAGTATCATTAAATATGTATATGTGCATAAATTTGAATACCCTTGATAGAAAAATGGGTATGGTATTCACTACACAATGATCTTGGCTTGGAAAAATGTGGTGCAATTTTGGAAGTATAACAACATTACATAAGGATTCATGAAAATGGTTGATGAGAGACAAATGGGTGTATCCTCATATGTGCAAGAAATTTATAGTAAGGGGTCATATAGATACATTTCCCAATAAATTTAATGAAATGTAGACGCATAATACTTTATAATTACTTGGATGTGAAAGAGGAGAGAGAAATCCCTCATGGAATTTCGGCATGGTAATTGGTGTACATGGGAGGCCTTGAAGAAAGATAAAGTGGTCTCCAATCATCCAAACATAAAGAGGGAAGTATGGGGGAGGTGTGAAGTTATACCCCCATCATTTTTAATTGAAATCAAAAGGGAATAAAAACTTTAAAAAAATTGGACCAAAATGAGAAAGGAAGATATCACTTACTTGGATGTGTGATCCCAAAGGCCTGGGAGAGGCTTAAGACAGGATTATTGGGAGCTTGGGGCATGTTGGGAGGGTTCTAGAGAGATGAGGGAAATGTTTGGAAGAACTCAAAATGCTTTGAGTGAATAGGAAGTGGAATCTTGAGTGGGTTTATATAGTAAAGGATAGGGAATTCTTTATTATTTAGGTTTGGGTCACCACACATTAAACTAATCAATACCACAAACTGTACCGTGATTTTTCCCATGGTATTGGAAAAAGGGGATTGGAAAAAAAATATTTTATAAGGACAATGGCCAGGGTTTCTTACGTGGAGGTGAGTCACACACTCAAGGAAATTCATTTAAAAAGTGAAAAATGTTTTATTACTCTTGGAGGGTCCACTAAAGCTTGGTAAAAAAAATCAAAAAAACCTAAAATCACATTATTATAATGGTAAAACATATATTTTCCGAGCAAATAATTTATAGTATTTCATTACCTCACTATTTGTTCATTATGATGTCATAAAACACATTATATATTTAAATGGTATTTATTTTTTACCAAAAAATTCGACTTTCTTAGAAAATTATGAAAAATTCACTGTTGGATAATTTAAACTTCTCAATTCAAAAAATAATATTCATTTTATCTAAAAAAATTTCTAAATATGTGAATTTTTACTTTTTAAATAAAAACCAACATTTATCGAAAAATTATGGGTTTTGACTATAACGGATTTCAAACCATATTAAAATTTACAATTGCATTCATAAAATTATATTATAATTTATATTAAATAAAAATTAATTTAATAATAATAATATTTTATTAAAATATTATTTAATTTAAAAAACCATTGATTCATCAAAACAGATTTCTTAGTTGAATATTAACTAAAAATACTATTTTCACTTTAAAAATTATTTACAAAGTAACAATAATAAAATTAATGTATATTAATTTTTATATAAAACATTAATGCACATAATAATAGTGCTAAGTTCTTGTTACATAACTTCTTATAACACCTGCATAAGACTGAAGGTTAAGGTGTGCGATGTTGACAAACTTTTTGGTGGCTTGGATAACATTGCATGGGTGGTAATCTCTATCAACTTCTACTTCCCTCGTAGGTGGTTCCATCCGAGGTTAACATATTAAATCTCATCTTGGGATTGGTCAAGAGTGAATCCCAATGACACCACCTCCTTTCTGAGCTCTGAAAAATCGGCTTCGTACGAGGAAAGTCTACTAGATGAGGCCATCGCTTCCTTTGTTTGATAATTTGGATTTGTTAATTCCCTATATTAATACTAATCATGTGATCACTATTCCAACGCTATATTAGCATTGGTCACAATTCATAACGTTATATTAAAATCTAGAAACATAAAACTAAAGAAGTGCATATGTTATTTAACCATTTTACTTAATAAGACATCTAATTAGAACAAGATGAATTTTTATTAATGAAATTTTGAGTCATCACAAACTCTACTGTAGAACTTCATAAGGAGGACCCGCACCCTGTGTGGATAAGGGAGTAACTACTCCTAACATAGTGAACCAACACCAAACTCAATAGGAGAGTACCTGACTCTATGTGAGTAAGGTATGAAAGACCCAAACCCTAGTCCAATAGTGGAATACTGACACCAAATATAGAAAAACCAATCAGAGGGAAACGAACCCGCACTCAGGATGTAAAGAGTCCCATCTCTACCAGAGCATAGGAGTAAGGAATAGATGTGCCTTTAATCATCAAGGGAGTATTCATCCTAACTCTCACTACAAGAAACACCCTGGTTCTTCTCCTCTAGTTATCGGTCATACATAAACCACCAAAAAGCTCCAAAAGGAAGTAACATGGTGATCCATCATGTCATAAGGGTTCCAACGCAACACACTACACATCAACCAGACACCTGGTCTGTAAGCTATAGACATTTTAGTGCCGAGATCCCGATTGGATTCAAGTACGATCCATCCAGGCCAAACTCCAACTTTCTCTGAAAGTCACGTGGATTATATCAAATGTAGGGAACCGGTGTGGGTTTACGCACCCGGTCTGTGTTTGACCAGCCTCAGCTCTGTTGGGCTAGGTCGTGGAGGGCACGGCCCGTTGGGCCCTGGACCGGTCCGGCCCACCCTGGCTAGGATGGGTCATGGAGGGCTCAGCCAACTGGCTGGCACAACCCACACAAGTTCGCATGGTGCGCTGCTCCCAAACGGCTCAAAGGATTAGTTCAGCTCCTTTGTTGGTGGTGCCATGTGGCATTTCTTCATCACCCACGGGACCCGTAGGGAGCAGGTCCCTTGCATCATCATGACTTCGAGTCGTGGATCCCTTCAGCACGGAGTGTGATGACGCACCGCCTCCAACTCCATGATTGGCCACTACCGGCCGCCTGTTTGACCACCACAGTGCCGAGTGACATTGGTCTTCCACCATGGATGGCGATTTCTTGCCACGACCCTTGTCCGCTAGTGTCATTCATCAGTGCCACTGCACTGGCACTTCTTCCATGTGCCATCGGGTGAGCTCTGATGGTCTGTTCTTCCTTTTGGGTGCACCTACGGTCCTCTTGGGATGTCTTCGTTGTTTTGCGCCTCATGGTTTCAAGTTTTTGACAAGTTGCAATAACCCGCCTCCAAAGAACATAATCAAAAACTAGTAGTGGAGGGTCCAAGCCTTGTTTGTTTGTCCCACACCCTCCGCATTAGCATTATAACAAGTAGGGCTAATTTATACATCACATTCAAATAATGATAAACCCCATTCATATATCCCTCAATGACCACCCGCAAATTCCAGAATGAGGTGACAGAACGTGGGAATTTCTTGAATTAAAATACAACCCCTACCTCGAGAATCATTGTAGTTGTCGTGGTGGTGGAAGGAGAACCTGCGCTTTGATGAATCCATCAGCATTCGTCGCTCCCAGTTCATTGCTTCCCGAGCATCTTTCTTCGTCGGTGGAAGGCGTTGCATCACTTCGCCATAGGTGCTTTACATGGTGAAGTCGTGTCAAAACATCACCCCAAGCCTCACTTAAATATAGGGGAAATGGTGAGTTACAAACTGAGGTATTAATGAGGTTCATTAGTTGACGTAATTAGTGTGCCACATTTATTTCAGGAGTGGTGGTTACACAACCAAAGTGTAATAGAGCATTTAAAATCCCATATTAAATGTCTGACTACCATCATGGTCCCTTCTATCGCTGACCAAGAGTTGTTAGGATAATATAAAAAAACAATTTTTTTATTTTATTAAATATTAAAAGTCACAAAAACTAACTTTTTTACCCGACCTACTATTGTCGTAGTAAAAAATCCTTTAAGAAAATATTGGTGTTTCAAGTTCAACGGTGCCCTCGGATTTCAATTCTGTGCACCAGTTAAAAATATAGAAATTACCACCTACGCGATTACAAAACATACCGTAAAAAATGTTCAAAAATTATTAGCAGTCCCACTCGACCCATGCCAATCAAGTTTAGGCTCTCCCTAAGGGAAACACTCCCTCATGTGATCAATGGTACTCTTGGTTTTCTGATCTGAGTTACCTTTTAGGAGTTATATAATTTAGCAATAAAATAATTGTTACTTAATTATTTTATTTTCCACCAAAAACTATCTTCCACTATTGGGCCAAGACGACAAAAGTTAGGATCTGACTAAAGAAATAATACCCACAAAAATTTAGCGGTGGTCTCAGATTTTTAATACGAGTCAACGTTATTTGAGTAATAAGTATTTAAAAAATAAAATAAAATAATTTATAGTTATCCCATTTTTGGGTTTTCTCACTGGAGTCATGTGCTAACTAAACTTAATTCATTCCTAGGGTAAACCTGCAATAATGAATGCAAAGGTGCCCTCAGATTTCTGATTTGGCCACCCATTTAAGAGTTATTTCACATTTTCTGGAAAACTACTCAAGCATACTATTTTAATCCTAAAACTTTTTCAATGGATCATTCTGGTAACATCAGGCCTCAGAATCACATGCCATTAGATTTTACGGTCTATTAATGAACATAAAAATTAATATAAAAAAATTATGAAATTATAGGTCTTTACATTTACCCTGCCCTAGTTATTTTCATTCCCAAAATCCAAAACAAATTCAATTCAAACAAATGAGGGTACTGAGCATGAATCTGAGCCTTCTACTCCAATTTTCTCTCCTGGAGGTTCCTGTGTTTTCACCGAACTTGCACAGAGGGATCGACCATCCACTAAGGACTTGCTCATATTGATCATATATCTCCACAAGGAACTCCATAAAAGTCACCCCATCGTCAAAGTCTAACTCTCCCTATTCAATAACGTGAGATGGATCATGAACGCATCACCTCATCTGCAACACATGTAAAACATTATGTGCATGTTCCATCTATTGGGGAAAGCTAGGTGGTACTCCACCCTGTCAACTATGCTAAGAATCTGGAAAGGATTGATGAACCTCAGAGATAGCTTGTTGCCCTGCCGAATATCTGTAATCATCATCGGGGTGATACCTGTAGGAAGACATGGTCTCCCTCCTTGAACTCTATGTGCATTCGTCTCTTGTCAGCATAAGACTTCTTCCAAATCTGTTCATTCTTCATCCCTGGCCACCAGTGCTAACATCGGAGTTCCTGGTAAATCTTTGTCACACCATGATGTACCGCCAAAGGGGATGTGTTAGACTCCTTCAACACCCCCTCTCGTAACATCACTGGTACCATGGTGCATCTTTTGAGAAGGATGGATTGATCTCCACCTTAAAAAACTTGTTCACAAGCCTGTCCTGAGGATATCTGAGCATGATAGGCCTCATAGTCTACGTCCACAAGTTGTGCCTCCCTAACACGCTGAAGGTTTGGGGGATTTACAATTATAGACTAGAGGTAAGAAACTCCATCACGACTCATGATGGGTTTTCGTAATGTGGATATTTTCTTTGTCACCTCACTCAGCAGTTGTAAGCCAGACCTGCTGCTGAGTGCATATACCACCACATCCCCCTTCTAAACTATCAACTTACGGAGTTTTGTGGGAGACTCCCAATATAAATTTGTAGATATTGGTGCTATCACTGGGTACAAAACAATTCAGAAGTCTCTCTCTCTCTACCGGGAGGTAATTCTAGAAACATATTTCGAAAAGATGTTCCCACACTCTGCCACTACTGCTGGGAACTAAAAACTCAAAACTTATGCTTCCATAAGGGTAAGGTTGGCTGACTCAAGAGTGATTGGATGCACCCTCCTATGCTTGAGTTTAACACATGCTGCCTGGGTTACCTTTTTCACTGACCAAGGTAAACCTCATTCCAATGCTATAGATATACCACAACCGTTTTTCCTAAAATAGTTAATCTGATCATGAACATTGGATGATCAGTCCAAACCCAAACTAACGTCGTAAGGCCTCAATGCTACCACCAAGTGTTTCCAACAAAAAATCTTGCCTCAAGGGTCAGATCACACAATCATCATAAGTGTGATTATGGGTTCCCCTCCCACATGAATCTCTAGATGTAAGGTTCAAGTCAATGGTTTAACTAGAAACTCTTGTTCATTAGCATGATTTTTGATAAGAAGGAATGATTAATAACTATGTCTATTAATACAAAATCTATTAGTAAACATAGATCGTAGCTTAAATAATTCCTAGAGCCCTTGGGTCACACCCCTTGACTACATGCAACTACACCCTTCCCCTATCCTTCATATCCCTAAGCCTAGTGGGGACCACAATAGGGTGGTGGTTGTAACATGTCAACATTTATACCACCTCTTGCTGATCTCCTAACTCTTATTTTATGATTTTTTCCCTGTAAATTCTTTTTTCATTATTACTTCCTCTTCCCAAAACATTTTTACATATCCAAGCTTCCATGAATGATGTCGGTTTCCCTATTTCCCACTGTTAACATTCCCAGGTTGTATCTTCTCAACCAAAGAATTTTCATCCAAAAAGGTTTTCTCTAGCAACCTAATATATGTAGGAATGCATAAAGGAATATTTCTAGATCAGATATCCCTAAACACATATCGTTTGAAGGTCTGAGCCCTGAAGCACTGGTCGTATCATATTCATCATGTACCTGGAGTGGGTGGTACACCTCGATTAATACTCAGGTACTGATGTGTCATCATTCTGAAGCTGTAAAAGCTTTTGGGAACACATACCCCTTATATTTTCATGGCAAGATACCCCCTTATCTTAGGAAGGTTCTCAAGATCAGTCTAGAGAAAAATTCACCTCATCATACGATATGGATAATCTGAACCCTACCATCACCGTTTGGAGCCACATAGAATTCTCACTACCAGTACCACTATCTAATCTAATGGTGCCCATGCAAGATGGAAACTCAGTCACCACCTAAAGCTAGTCCATAGCCTCCTAAGAATTGGGATCTCCTCGGAACATGAGGGGTCTCCGTCACTGAAACTCGTGTAAGGTACTAAGTCTATAAGTGTCCTCTATCGGTAGAACTAGTAGTAATTACTGACCAACGGACAATGGTATCATTGGGACACCACTCAATGGAACCTATCTCAGGCAATAGTCCGTGTAGTGAAGCCTCATCACTCTGTGGACAATTCTCATGGTCACGCATTGAAATCTGGGTCAGACATCTGTGTGGAGTCATCTTGAAAGAAAATCAAGATGAACCATAGTAAATAAGTTATACCTAGTGATATGGCTTAAAAGTGATCAAAAGAAAAAAATTCCAAAATACATGTAATCAGTGTATTCATGCACTAGTTGGAAATCAGAATTCAGGGTCCTGGTGTATGGATACGTTAGCCGCTTCACCAAAACTAGACTCCCCAAACTGAAAAACACACTCAAAACACATAACAATATTACTCCGTTAGAAATACCAAAGTCCTAGTTCTTTGATAGAACCTCCCTCTGATACCAATTTGTCACGAAGCGTCCACCAGGGCCCATTCCGTAACTACCCCAAGCCCTCATTCCATAGTCAAGGGGTAGGCAACTAACATTGGAAAGGTGTATCCCTAAAATGGAAAGCCATTTCCTATAAACCTGTCCAAACACACAATCAAAGAACACAACAATATAAAAACATGAAGTAAAACTGCAACAATAAATGTGTGTACTAAAAGTAAAGGGGCCAGAATACAATCCCAACTGAAAGGTACAACTACAACTAAAAAACAGAAAACATATCCAAGAATTCCTGACTATGGATCCTACTTGAAGGGTAGGTACATCTCATCTCCACATCTCTCCACATCAACCAATCTCATCCATGTACCATCTGATCCTAGATCCCTCAAGTCTCATCCAAGATTCTCATTGTCCTCACAAGACACAACAAGGTACGGGAGAAGCCCATATAAGGGTGAGTATAACAATACCCAGTGGCGACCCCAAGACCCCAAAAGGCCTCTCATAATTTCACAAAGGATAACTAAAAAGTATTATCTCAATCACAAAGAACAAATCAGAAGACACAGCTCAAACCTGATATACTCATCTAATCCACACAAAAAACATAAGGCTCTGACCTCAATCCATTTCCAGGATTTCCAAAGAATGGTCAAAGTGTAACTCAAGGATCAGGAGTACACGCTCCATGAACTGGCCATCCCTGATGGCACCCATCTAAGAGATGAACTCCATCAGGTACAACTCAACCATTTCTAATGAAAAATCCGAAAGGATGTGATCCATTGAAAACTTTGTGCTAGAAATGCCTCTAGTGCCCAACACTAGAGGTCTCACACTCATAGTCTTTCACCCGAGGCAAGACCAAGAAAAACCAAGTGAAGAGGCCCACTTTTCGACACTGTGTCCTGAAGTTGAGGGATCTCCAACTCCCCTGAAGGACCCACTCCCCATCGCTACTCGGAGATGGGGGAGTACTAATCAATATGGGAGGACCAGTACCCTACCCAGTAGGAGAGTCCAACTTTGGTAGTTTGTTTATTGTGGGGGACCCGTTCCCTTGTATGTCTGGGGAGTACCGATCCTAGGCTAAAGGACTCTCACCTTGGCATGGAAGGGGAGTACCAAATCTATATGTGAGGACCCACACCCTACCCGGTAGGGGAGTAAAAATCTGGTAGTTTGTTCGTTATGGGGGACCCACACCCTAGTACATCAGGGGAGTACCTAACCTAGGCTAGAGGACCCTCACCATGGAATGGCATGGGAGTACCATATCTGTTGTAGCACTTCATAAGAAGGACCCACACCCTGAGTTGATAGGGGAGTACCTACTCCTTTCATAGAGGACCTACACCCTACCCGATAGTGGAGTACCTGACTCTAAGTGAGTTATGTATAGAGGACCTACACCCTAGTCTAATAGGAGTGTACTGACTCCAAAGATAGAAAAACCAATTAGAGGGAAATGACCCCACACTCATGATGTGGGGAGTCCCATATCTATCAGAGGAGAGGATTAAGGAATACCCGCACCTTGAGTCATCAAGGGATAAGCCATCCTAACTCTCACTACCAGAAACACCCTGGTTCTGCTCCTCCAATTATTGGCCATGCCTCAACCACCACGAAGTTCCACAAGAAATTAACCTAATGATAGGTCATGTAATAAGAGTTACAATGCAATAGATGGATCATCAATCAGACACAGGGTCTCTTAGCTATTGGAATTTTAGTGTCAAGAGCCCAGTTGGATTTGAGTATGATCCAACCCAGCCGAACTCCAACTTTCATTGAAAGTCACATCGAGTATATGAAATAGACCATCTCACTCCAAGAATCCTAGCATCGTAGATTGTTCATCAAATAGACTTTTGGTTCACAAGATACGACCTTTTAAGCGTCTCTGGCCCTAAGAGGGGTCCCAGTCTATTTCGACTTAGTCGGATCGACCTGGCCTACGCCGACCTGACCCACTTTGGGGCCATCCTGACCTTCTTTGGGGTTGGACCAGCCCAGCCCAGTTGGGTTAGGTTGTGGTGGGATCGGCCCGCAGGGCAGCGGTCCAGCCCGACCCACCCTGACGGGGTAGGGTCACGGCGGGCTTGACCTGCTGGCCGGCGCGACCCACGTGGGATCATATGGTATACTTCTCCTGAATGTATCAAAGTATTCGCTCATATCCTTTAATGGTAGTTCTATGTGGTGCTGCCTCATCACCCACGAGACCCGCTGGGAGAGGGTCCCCCGCATCACCATGGCTACGAGTCGCGACTCCCTTCATCATGGCGCGCTGCCTCCACCTTCGTGACCGGTCATTGCCAGCCACCTCTCAATCCACTTCAGTCAGCTATTACTGGCATCCACCCTCGTCTACCAGTTCTGGTCATCGGTTTTGTCGCACTGGTGCTGCCCCCACGCTTCTTCCGTAAACCACCAGGTGAGCTCTGGTGGTCCATTCTTCCTTTTGGACATTCCTATGGTACTCTTGAGATACTCCTATCATTTCAAATCTCTTGGTTTCAGGGTTCCATCAAGTTGGAAAAACCCACCTCCATAGAACTCAATGAAAAACAAGTGGCGGATGGTCCGAGCCTTGTTAGTTTGGCTCAAGCCCTCCACAATAACATTATTAAAATTTGGGGTAATTTATACATCACATTAAAATAATGCTAAATATCATTCAAATATACCAAAATGACCACCAAAAAATTCATGAAAGTGGATAAGAAATGTGGTAATTTCTTGAATTAAAAGACAACCCTACCTCAAAAATTGCTGGAGTCCTCACGATGGTGGAAGGAGAACCTGCACTTTGATGAAGCCTCCGGTCTTCATCGCTCTTGGTTTGTTGCCACCAGAGCTTGTGTCTCCGTCAGTGGAGGGAATCACATCACTTCTCCAGAGGTACCTTGCTTTGTGAAGTCGTGTCAAAACTCCTCACAAAGCCTCACTTTAATAGAGGGGAAAAGGGTGAGTAACGCACTGAGGAATTAATAGGGTTCATTAATTGACATAATTAATGAACCATGTTATTTGAACGAGGGGTGGTTATGCAACAAATGTGTAACCGAGCATTTAATATCCCATTTTAAATTTCTGAATACCTCTGTGGTCCCCACCACCTTCTCTCAAGATGTGGTAGGATAAAATAAAATAACGATTTTGTTGTTTTATTAAATTTTAAAAGTCACAAAAACTAACTTTTTCACCCAACCTACTATGGTAGAAGTGAAGCCTCCCTTAAGAGGATCATGGAACTGTGAGTTCAACAGTTCCCTCGGACATCAATTCTGAGCATCGGTTCAAAAGATAGAAATTGTTGCCTGCACGTTCACTGAACGTACCATAAAAAAGTTCAAAAATTATTAACAGTCACCCTCAACCCGCACCAGTAGTGGTTAGGCTATGCCTAAGGGAAGTAATCCCTCACAAGCACAATGGTAATCTCGGATATCCAATCCAAGTTACCATTTTGGAGTCATAGAATTTAACAATAAAATAATTGTTACATAATTATTTTATTTGCAGCCAAAAACTAACTTCCACTCTTGGTCAGCACCGGCCAAAGATTGGATCTACCTAAGGAAAGCATACCCTCTTGAGTTCAGTGGTGGTCTCATATTTTTAATCCAATTCACCATTCATTAGTTATAGGCATTTTGAAAATAAAATAATTTTATTTAATTATTTTATTTACGGTTATGCCATTTTCAGGTTTTCTCACTGGAGGCATACACCAACATAACTTAAGTCACTCCTAGGGTAAACCTGCCATCCTTAATGCAATGGTGCCATCAGATTTCGAATATGGGTGCATGTTTAATAATCATTCCACTTTTTCATGAAAACTACTCACATGTGCTATTTTAAACATAACACCTTTTCGACGGATCATTATGGGCACTTCGGGACACATAATCATAAGCCGTAAGATTTGGTGGTCTTGTAATAAATCCAAAAATTAAAAAAATTTGTATAGAAATTTTGGGTCTTTACAATGTAAGACTCCTACATTTTGGGATGAATCTAGTGAGAGAAAGCTACTTGGGTTTGATCTTGTGCAAGAGATGATAGAAAAGGTCCATCCCTTCCAGAAACACATTAAGGCTGCTTAGAGTCGGAAAAAGATCTATGCTTAAAACCATAGAATGGACATGGAGTTTGATGTTGGTGAAAAATTCTTTCTCTAAATTTCACCTTGGAATAGATTCATGAGGTTTGGGAAGAAATAAAAGCTCAGCCCTAGGTACATTGGACCCTATGAAATCATTGATCATAAAGGAGTAGTGGTTTATCAGCTTTTATTCCTCTAAATCTAGTACAAGTTCATGATGTATTCCACGTATCCCTCTTGAGGATGTAAATACCTAACCCTTCACATGTACTAAATCTGGAGGTGGTACAACTGGATCATGACCTCTCTTACGAGAATCAGCCAATAGAGATCTTGGATCGTAGAGATAAGGTTCTGTGAAAGAAGACTACTTTCCTAGATAAGGTTTTATGGAGAAACCAAAAATGTGAAGAAGCCATGTAGGGACCCAAAGAGTATATGAGGAAGAAGTACCCACACCTTTTCTCTTGATAGGGTATGAGTTAAAATTATGGGGAAATTTTTTTTAAGGGGTAAATAATGTAACAACCCGGACTTTTGAATAATAATTGTTTCCTAAATATTCATGTTATTTTATTTTTATACTCAAAAAACTATATCCTCTAATTAATGAAGTGATTATAATTAAAAGAGGCCATTAGGTTTCAACTGTTTTATGATCATTGGATAGTATTACCATTGGAAACTATACTCTTAACGTTATGATTATTATTTTAAATACAAGTGATCGTGGATAATTAATACAAAAAGAGGAGTTGATAGCCTCATCTTGTATACTCGGGACGTATGAAGCCCATTTGTCTGAGCTTGGGAAGGAGGTAGCATCACTGGGCTTTGCTCTAGACCAAGCCCAAGTTGAACTCCAACACGTTAAGCTTCAATAGAATCGCTTAAGGTAGAGTTTCAAGGGGATAAAAATTATCACTCGGAGAATGTTGTCAAAGCTGCCATAAGACTTTATCACCATTTCACACCTTACACTTAGGTCATATGTTGGTTCTATAATGGGTTATGTAACGAGGCCTTAGTTACTTTGTGTAACACTTTTATATAATGAAATTTTTATTTCCTATTATGGTAAAATTTTTGAATTTCAAATGTTAAAATATATATAGGATGAATTTATAGAAATTCCCAATTTTTGGTGTCTTTTTGAAAGAGGGTATTTTAAAATATATTTGTGAACATTAAATAATTATTACTGTGAAATGATTTTAAAAAAATGGTCTTTTATAGTTGTGATAAGCAAGAAATTTAGATTCAAATAAGATTAACTTAATTTTTAGTGATTAGTAAATTATGAATAGTTATATTACCCTTATGAATAGTAATTTGACCAATGGAATAGTAAACTCACTTAAGGAAGTATAAATATAATTTTGACATCTTTAATGGTAATGTGATATAATAGCATAAATAAATAATTGTTTCAGAAATTAATAGTTAAGTATTAGTATTTTACGGGTAAATAGTGTTTTACATAAAAATTAAATATCTAATAAATTGAAAATAGTTTTCATAAAATGGAGTTCTTTTTTGAATAAAGATCATCAGTATTAGGTTAGTGTGAATTTATGAGATTTTTATAACATGTTTTTTAGGTGAATATTGAAAACATAGTTTTGAGTTTCGGTGTATTTAATGACATCATTAATTATGTAATAATTCTGGTCAACTTTTGAATAGTAAGATATGTTATGGGGTGACCCAGGTGGCTGATACCATGGGAAAATACCACGACAAAATTCCATGGTTTTGAAAATACCACTAATGAGGTGTCCCTTGGAAATTAATAAAATATTCCCTCACTTTTTCTATAAATTCCAATCCATTCCTTCATTCATTTAATTCCTAATTCCTCCTCAATGAAGATATGGTTTTTTCACCTCCAAATTTGAACTCCTAAGGTTCTTTCATGCACCACCAAGGTCCCACCCTTCGATATTTTGAAGTTACTCTTCAAGGTATGAGAACCTTTCCCCCTCCTCTATTAATCAACACGTGTTTTATTATTATGTCTTTGAATTTCCATTTTCTTTTTTTGGGGTATGATATTATGTATGATTATATTGTTCTTTTTATGTCCTTATGATTATTTTTTTTCTCCCATCAACTAGTTTTCTGAATTATTAATTGAATCCATTAGGCTGCTGAATTTTCGTAAAAGAAATCACATCTTCTCTTTGTTTTTTTCATGTGGTGTGTCATTACAATATCCATACAATGTTATTATCTCTATGTTATTCCTTATATTTTATCATGACTCTCTTATGAATGGGTGACCTTCATATCCCCTCTTTTTAATGTTTTCTAAAACCATGATATATAGTCGTTATGCTGCCGAATATTCATCTCTAAATCTCACTCTTTTTTCCAATAAATTATATTTTTTATTTATGTGAATACCGAAACCTATTTCATTTCAAGTATTATTCATTAAGACATAAAATTTATATATTTTATTATGTAATTGACATAAATATAACCCTCACCCCATTTCTATGGGTTATAAATGACATAATGATCTTGTTTTTAAGCACTTTTAAAACGTCACAATTTTGATATGAAACCCATTTCCTTTATTCTATTTGGAATATTTATGAGATGTTTGATTATGTTCAATGTGTATCACATGAAAATAAATACATGTTAAGGGTTCACCCTGATATTTCTCCAATGCACTGGGTAATGAATTTAATCTATAGAGATGACTAGTTTTACGATATCTCGGGGAATAACCATGGTAGTTTTTATGACACCTTGGGGAAGAACCTTGATGATATGTTCATGAATGTCTAAATTAAATTTTGTTTCCAAATATTAAAGTTATGTTTCAATTTATTATTTCTATGATATTCCTCTATATCATTCATTTACAATATCCCTCATGTTTCTTATTGATATCGCTCAAGTTCACATGTAAACTGTTTTTCTTGTTTTCCTTACAAGTCCTTCTGCTCACCATTTCCCTTGATGTATGTCTCCAGGTTATGAGATTCTATAATTGTACATAGGATGAACTTTTCATGATTCTTTTCAAGGTGATTTAAAATAATGTTTTGTGTTTTCATGTTTTATAATCCTTATTTCAAAGAAACTAGACTTTAAAGATCATTAGTTTGTAAAATATAATGAATAGTTATGTAATAAAAAGGGGGGATTCCATAAAGATTGCATCAATAGAAAAAACTAAACATAAGAAAACTCACTAACCAAGGCATACTACCCAATCTACTTGCTTATATGGCCATGTATCAGTAAGTTCTCAAGTATATGTTTCATGTCATTTCGTAGTTAATTCCCTTGTTCACTACTATACCTTTCAAAAACATGGAATGGTGGGATAAGGATGTGCAACCAATTAATTTTAGAATCTAGTGTTCACTTTATAATCTATAGACATTTCAAATGAATCAACTTCCATACACCTATCACCAGCAACAACACCCATGTATTTATAGCGTAATGGTTTGACTCAGTAAATTACTCATCCTTACCCATGAGGGCCCATACACCACATAAATTATGATAGAAATCACTCATCAAAGCCAAAGTAATACAAGTACTATCCACTATCACAACATCATTCGATAATCACAAGCTTATCAAGAAATGGAAAGCAGTGAAATGAACCTTTATGGCATGTCAATATGCATGACATGTGACTTCTAGGTGCATATAATGATCCATGTAGAAATACCCATTTCCCACATATCATTAGGATAAGGATAAAATAAATTATCAAAAGAGTAATAATCAAAAACACCACACATCATGTGCATCACCCAATGGTGAAATAATGTCAACTATAATAGGTAAAATAGAATAACTATTGCATTTTGGGTAACTTGTCTTTTACCCCAAACATGGGTTCACAAATCCCAAGAACAGCTTATGACCAGGTACTAAGAATTCATATTCACCAATATATTATCTGAAAATAGTAAATAAAGAAAATAAACCACCTATGATACCACTTTGTGACGACCTAGACCTAGATTCAATATAGTGGGTGACCTGAGCCCGATGGGTCACATGGCTTCAAGCACATCTTAGCAAAAGTCAGAGGCTGCTGACTTGAATCGAGGGACTAGGGTGTGTTTGTGGGAAGACTATACCCTCAATAGAAGAGTGTAGCACAGCAGAAGGAATATAAAGGAATAGTAAATAGCAGAAACAATATAAATAAATAGCGGATTCCACTTATGAAATAGATAAATGAGAATACTAATAAATACATCAACTAGAAGAATGATGATGTTATGTCATGTCACTAGAAAACGTGAAATAAATGGATACGGGATTAAGGTTATATCATGTTACACAAAGTAAATGGAATAAAAAACCGACTCCAAGCATCTTGAGATCCAAATCGGTCATTTACTACCAATATCCATCCTAAACAGAAAGAAATCAAGTGTTTGAAGTTTTATGCCTCCCTTTGTCAACACCTACAACCAAGTAATCTACTTTAGGTACCAAACGGTGCCCGAAGAGGGTGTGAGGTAAATATTAGTGGGCCACCACCAATGGTGTCTTTAACATCTGGCCTCTATAATTGTATATAGTTGTGTGTAGGCATTCATATATAAGTAAAGTAGGTAGTAGAATATAACTACATACCAAAGTACCTCCTTCAGTCCACTTCTATTATTTGAACATGTAACTAGTTCATTAATTAAGAAATTGCCATTTAATGTTAATAGGTCACGTTTGTCATAGCTAGCACTGACATCACCTTCTGATAGTATAAGTAGTGAAGGTCCCAAGACATAACAAGGAAACCTGATGAGGATATCTAGTGAGTGAGTTCCAGGGTAATAACCAAGGTAATGTAAATCTAAAGAAACACTAACTAAATAGTATCTGAGTCTACATAATGGGAAAGAGTGTGATCCAAGGAGCATAATCCAAGACATTCCACAATAAGGCACCTACCGAGTCCAAGGTGATCTTTCAATTTTAAATGGGGCTAAGCAAAGATAGGGCCCTATGGGATTTCACCATGGAACCTAATAGTCAATCTTTGATCCAAGTATTGTATCTGAGCTATCCTGTAATAATTAAAAGGACCCTATAGTAGTATAATTGGCATCTGAGAAATAGAGAAGAACCAAATTCTAGGTGGGTATCAACCTAAGAAAACCTCATCCTTGAATCGGGATGGGGTTCTTGAGATCCAAGGTATTCTCCTCTTAGAATCCAAGGTGAGATCGATTAATTCCATTCTTATTTGATATTGTAATCATGTAATAATTTATTTTGGTCCATGTATTGCATTCCATTAGTATGGATAGGTCAAGTAGAGTCGCAAAAATTTATTTATTGGTCCATGTATTATCTTCCATTGGTGTGGATAGGCCAAGTAGCATTGAAACCATTTAATCAAGTATTAATTAACCATTAAGGTATATCCATCCTTTTCACGATGGTGGAGGGAGAAGGGAATGTAGAGAGATAAAATGGATAATAGACTCAACCAGTGGGAGACGATGCCTCCGACAAGGGTGAGGGTCCGAGATCTTTCAAGTTGATTGTTTTGGGGGAATGTTTTTCCCAAACAGATCATAGAATTCATCCCATAGAGGTGGGTCCTCTATGTGTTGGCTGCATAAATCAGTTGTCAGCGGTTGATTTCTCGGCGGATGAATTAGGTGTGGTAGTTGTTGGTGGGAGATGGCTTTACAAATCCGAGACAAATAATTCATGGGAGAAAAAAAAGAGAAGCGGTAGGAGAAAAAACTTCACACAAAGGAGAAACATTTTTGTATTGCACACAACTCTACTAACAGATTACATATGCACCCATATTTATAGGGTATGAAAAATACACTAAAATGGACAGCCCATGCATTTAATAAAAGGAACAAAAAACAAGGCAATAATTAATTCTTTCTTGGAATTAAACAAATGCATGGATAAATGAAGAGGCACATAGAAAATAGGGGTTGCATGGGGAAGATCCGGAACTCAACGGACAGCTTTTATTTTGGTTTGCAATTTCCAACACTCCCCTTCAAACCAAAACCGACTTTATTACGAGCATCATTCTAAGCTGTTTTAATACATCTGTTGGTAGTGCCATTGTGAAAATATCTGCCACATGTTCCGTAGTATGGAAATATTCCAATTTAATCGTTTTTTGTTTCACATGATCCCTGAGGAATGAAAACGAGTATCAATGTGTTTGCTTCTCCCGTGCTGCACCGGATTTTTGGCTAGTTCAATAGCCGACTTGTTATCCACATATATCACCGTGGATCCATCCTGTGGATGCTTCATTTCCTTCAAAAACTTTCTCAGCCATATTCCCTCACAAACAGTAGAGGATGCTGCCACATACTCTTCTTCACATGTGGATAAAGCAACCACACTTTGATTTCATGAATTCCATGTAAAAGCAGTCAATCCAAGAAAAAATACGTACCCAGTACTTCTTTTTCTTTCATCTTGGTCACCTCCCCAATCACTGTCTGAGTATCCATACAGCTCCGCTTCTTCATTGTATGGATAAAAGAGACCAAAATCTATCGTTCCTTTAACGTACCTGAGGATACGTTTTGCAGCTAGCCAGTGTGACTCTTTCGGTGTCTCCATATTCCTGCTTAGAAGTCCAACACAATAGACAATATCTGGCCTTGTGATTGAGAGATACCTCAGGCTTCCAATCAGACTCTTGAACAAAGTTGAGTCAACGCTTCTTCCTTCTCCATCTTTTGTCAGTTTCAAGCTCGTTGCAACCAGTGTGTTTACAGCATTACAATTGGCCTTCTTGAATTTTTCAAGAAACTCCTTGGCATACCTCTTATGAGATATATAAATGCCGCCATGTTGTTGCTTCACTTCAATGCCCAGAAAGAAGGACATGAGACCCCCATCGATCATCTCGAACTCTTTGAACATGGCCTCCTTGAAATCATCGAACATTGGTCGACAATTCCCTGTAAACAACAAATCATCAACATACAAGCATGCAATAAGAATATCGCCACGATCATTCTTCTTGATGTACACCGCATGCTCATATGTAAATTGGGTGAAGCCATTCTCTTGGAGATAACTATCGATGTGTGCATTCCACACGCGAGGAGCCTACTTCAAACCATAAAGTGCTTTCTTCAATCGATACACTTTGTCTTCCTCCCCTTCCATGACAAAGCCTTTAGGCTGGTCAACATAGACCTCTTCTTCTAAAAATCCATTTAGGAATTCAGACTTCACATCCAGTTGGTAGATCATCCAACTGTGATGGACAACAAGGGATATAATCATTCTTACAGTGTCAAGGCGAGCAACAGGAGCAAAGACTTCTTCGTAGTCCACCCCATATTTCTGTTTGTACCCCTTTTCTACGAGCCTTGCCTTGTATCGATCGATCTCACCATCAGCATTTCTCTTTATTTTGTACACCCATTTGACACTAATGCTCTTATGGATTTTTGGGAGTGTAGTCAACTCCCACGTGTTATTTCTCTCTATGGCATGAAATTCTTCTTCCATATCCATTCTCCAGCTTTCTTCCCTCATGGCTTCCTGAAAGGTCAAAGGCTCATGATCTTCATATAGGCAAAAAAGATTTACCTCTTCAGTCTGCTCATAAATGTCACTCAAATTTTTCATCTTCATAGGATCCATAGGCGAGGATGAGCTGGCCAAATTTTGATTTGATGGAGTGCTTTGAGGAATGAGGAAATGTACTCCTAGACTTCTTCCAACTGATGATGCACCCGAGGAAGGTGTTGTGGGCGTCTGATCCTGATGATCATGTATTTCTTCAAAATCGTCAGTTTCGACTACAACATCCTTGTTTGGTTCTTCATCATCCCATTTCCATGCTTCTTCCTCACTAAAGACCACATCTCTACTAACCACTAATTTAATTGTTAGTGGATTGTAAAGATTGTAGGCTTTAGAGGCTTCACAATAGCTGATGAAAATGCATTTCTCACCACGATCATCCAACTTCCTTCTTCTTGCTTCTGGAACTTGAGCATAGGTGACACACCCGAAGATTCTAAGGTGCGCCACGCTCGGTTTGTAGCCGCTCCACGCCTCTTATGGTGTAAATTTCCTGACGCTCTTCGTTGGACACCGATTGAGAAAGTAGGCAGTAGACGCCATTGCCTCTGCCCAAAAACTCTTTGGCAGCCCTTTCTCCTTCAGCATAGTCCTCGTCATGTCGAGGATGGTGCGGTTGTTCCTTTCTGCAATGTCGTTCTGCTGTGGGGTGTAAGCAGCAGTGTATTGCTTCTTGATGTCATGCTCCCTACAAAAGTCTTGAAATGCATTTGAGGTGTATTCTCCACCTCTGTCAGATCTCAGCACTTTGATTTTGTGACCACTCTCAACTTCAACACGAGCTTTGAATATTTTAAAGATAGAAAAGGCGGAAGATTTCTCCTTGATGAAATAAACCCACTGTCTTCTACTGAAGTCATCAATAAGGGTAATGAAATACCTATTACCTCCAAGTGATGGTGTTTCCAGTGGTCCGCAGATATCAGTGTGAACCAACTGAAGTGGTTCTGTTTCTCTTTTGGACACTCCACATGGGAAGGAGTTTCTTTGTTGTTTGCCGAGTGTACATGCCTCACACACATGATTTGTTGATTCAATCGTCGGCAAGCCATGCACCATTCTTGAGGAGGATATAAGTTTAGTCCTGCTAAAATGGAGATGCCCAAAACGCAGATTCCATCTCCACGAATCATTCTTCATGAGCCCAAATAGGCACTCCTCGGCCTTTGTTTTGATGTGCAGTGGAAACAAGTGATTCTTTTCCATTTGGACTTGAGCAATAAACCTCTTGTGATCATATCTTACTGAAAATGAAGAATTATCCAAGTGTATAACATACCCCTTTTCAAGGAGTTGGCCGAGACTTATGATGTTATTTTTCATACTTGGTACGTAATACACATTGGAAATGTAATTCGACTCACCATTCTTCAGATAGATTTTGATTTTACCTTTTCCAATCACGGGTACCTTCGATGAGTCGCCGAAGGTCATGTCCCCACGAACTTTTTCAGTGAGTTCTTCAAAAAGTTTTTTGTTACCACTCATGTGGTTACTCGCACCCGTGTCAAGATACCATACATCGGGGCGTTCATATGCCTTTTCTTGTGCGAGGAGGAGTGTCATACCTTCTTCTTCATGATGAGATGCTTCAGCGTAGTTGGATCGCTCATCATGATCCACTTTTCTCCAAAAATTAGAGGCATAGTGGCCAAATTTTTTACAGTTATGGAATTGATCCTTTTTTGCATTTCCACGACCACGCGTGAGTCGGCCTCCACCGTATCCTCTTCCACAGAAGCTACTGAAGTTTTGTTGCTTTTTCGGATAGATTGGATGGTATCCACGCCCTCTACCTCTTGTATGATAACCTCCTCCTTGTGCTTGGCCATTCTTAGGTTCTTGCAGAGTCAGCTTGGACTCTAAGGCATGCTCTATTGTTGAACCCGCATTTTTCTACATTCGCTACTCATGTACTTGCAACGACCCCATCAACTCTTCAATAGATAATTTTTCCAAATCTTTTGATTCTTTGATTTCCACAACCACATGCTCGAACTTGGTTGTGAGCGATCGAAGTGCTTTCTCAATAAATCGAATATCCTCCATTTTTTTCACCATTTCTTTTCAAATTGTTAATAATAAGAATTAGGCATGAGAATTAATCCTAGATACTCTCAACTTCCTTAATTTGCGCCGCTTTGAACTCCACTCGTAATGTTTGAAGACGGACCCTCTTCACACGATCAACTCCTTTGAAAATGGTGGCAAGTGTGTCCCAAGATTTCTTGCTCGATGTTGCTTCGGCAATTTTTTCGAACGTCGATTCATCCAACCCTTTATAGAAAAGGAACAACGCCTTGTTGTCTTTCTTCTTTTGATTTTTGACGGTCGTCTTTTCTTCATTTGTGAAGGCCGCTTCTTTCTCCGCAGTGGGTACTACATAACCTTCGGTGATGATCTCCCATAATTCTTGTGACCCGAACAATTCCTTCATTTGAATGCACCACCTCTCATAGTTGCCCTTAGACAAGGTTTGAAGTTACGGCTGGATCGCGGTGGCCATCTTCGGAATTTGGAGGATTCCTTCGAACCTTCCTCTGATACCAGTTTGTTAGTGGGAGATGGATTTACAAAGCCGAGACAAATAATTCACGGGAGAAAAAAACAGAGAAGCGGTAGGAGAAAAAAATTCACACAAAGGAGAAACCTTTTTGTATTGCACACAACTCTACTAATGAATTACATATGCACCCATATTTATAGGGTATGAAAAATACACTAAAATGGACTGCCCATGCATTTAATAAAAGGAACAAAAAACAAAGAAATAATTAATGCTTTCTTGGAATTAAACAAATGCATGGAAAAATGAAGAGGCACATAGAAAATAGGGGTTGCATGGGGAAGATCTGGAACTCAACGGACAGCTTTTATTTTGGTTTGCAATTTCCAACAGTAGTAAGATTCCACAAATGGACGTTGGTGGATGCTTTTGGGCATGAAAATCCTTCCTTGAATTTCTTTTGATCATTTATGGACTCCTATAGTCTTTCCCAGGCTGCAGTGGTGTTGGTGCTTTCACGATCTACCTTTAGTATACACTTGTTCTCTAATAAGGATTCCATTCATGCTTGGTCTAGGAATGGGAGGCATTGTGGGTCCTGGTTATTCCGAGTATCTTAGTGATCTTGGGACACCCACTGTTGGTGGGAATCTAGTTTTTCAGTGGTGTGGATCAGATTACTAGGTCTACCCCTTAATTTTCAAAATCCTTCCATGCTCAAGTCGTTGGGAAGAACATTGGGAAGTTTATGGTGTATATATGATGATACCCATTGTTTTCAATAAACAGAGGCTCCCTCGATCTATGTCGAAATGGACCTTATTCTAAAATTTCACCCTTGTTTTCTCATCAGTGGTGCTTCTAATTCTGTTTTGTGTCAATGGATCTATTACCAGGATCCACCTAGGTTTTTCTCTCATTATGGATGTAAGGTCCACTCATTGGACTTCTATAGGCGTATTCTACTGATGATCACGGAGCATGGTTTGGCACCTCGTTTGGGTAAAGAGACGCTGGTGAGGGCGGTGGGTTTGGAAGAGAAGGTGGTCCTAGGGGTCACTGCTATTGTGGTTGTGGAATTAGGGGATGCTTTTCATGGGGGGTCAATGGCTCTTGGTGTGGTGGAGCAGGAACTACCGACAAAGGATATGCTGGCGAGGGGCCCGATTCCTGTGGGCGGGAGAGTTGATCCCTCAAGGATTTCAAATATGATCAATGTACCCCATGTGCGGGATGTGTTTTCAACATTTTTATCAGTTGTGTCAGGTGTCGTACAGGCTATGGTCCTGAATCAGTGGTATTATACAGCTCTAACTCAATCATTTTCCAATGGATCATTGACTCCGGTGGAGGAATCTTTGGGCAAGGCCATTGGCTCGGTATAGGGTCTAGAAATGGTGGTCGACTTTGCCAAATGGATCTTGGATAACTCAAAACCAGAGGTCCCCATCCCTTCACCCATTGTTCTGCAATGTTCAGGGGAGGTGGAATCAATGGAGGTCTGGACCATGGAGATGGTGGTGGTGGGAAAAGCAACCTCATTGGCTAGGGACAAGTATAAGTTTCTTGATCGGTTTAGAGGTATGGAAGTTTCTTTGAATATGTTTTCTAGGCTTGATATGATTTCTCCCAATGAACCAGATTTGGACGGCTCAGTGGTAGTTGTCAGGTCACCTCGTGATCTATCTGGTAGTGGTGGTCTGGTGACTCGTTCCTGGTCTAGGGAGGACCATTCGAAGGTGGAAGATGGTGAGATCTATTCTGGTGTGGGTCGCAAATACCCTATCAACATTCATCAATGACATTAGTTATGGTTTGGAATGCCTGAGGATTGGGTGTGAGGGCCAAAATATCTTACATATTCCATGAGACTTGGCATCTAAAGGTATACATCTTTGCTATGATCAAACCAAAGTAGTCATTTTCTCATATCAACTCCTTCAGAAAGTGTCTGGGATTATAACACTTGATATATAATAGTCTATGCAGTCAGATCATCTGGGTTTTTTGGAATCAGGGTGTTGAAGTGAAACAGGTGGAAGCTTCGGCCCAATATATTATGACTAAAGTAAAATTTGATCACCTAGAGGTTTTCTAGTGATTTTTTATGCAAGAAATGAGGTAGCTTTTAGGAAGGATTTATGGTGGTCTCTAGGGGATTTCATTCTTGGAAATGATGCTTGGGTTTTCTATAGGGAATTCAATACCATTGATAACATTAGGGAAAAGAGGGGTGGATCTGAATATTCAAGAGAATCCATACATGAATTTTAGTTTTTCATGGATAATAGTGAGTAAAGTGACCTAGGATTCTCCTACAGTCGGTTTACTTGGTGTAACAATTGTAAAGGCAATAGGAAAACTTTGAGAAGGCTGGAACGTTGTTTATGCAACATGCAATACATAGTTTCCTTTCCCTAGTCATCAGTTTTACACCTCCCAAGGGATTTTTCTGATCATTCTCCCCCAATAATAGCAGTGGTCTGGAATGTTTTATCTATTCTTATAGTTGGGCTAAAAATGATGAGTTCATGTATGTAGTACATTCTTATTGGTGCCAATACGTCATTGGAAACATGTGGGTGGGCCTAGAGTCTAATTTAAAATCGGTAAAAGGTTACTTGAAGTATTTGAATTAAGAAGGGGTAATGGTGTTACTCCTATTGAGGCCATGCATGTTGATATGGGCAGACTTGAGGAGAGGCTTCCACGTTTTTTGGATGATGACGTCTTTATGGAGCTCAATGATAAATAGAATCTATATGCAGAGAAAAAAAAGTTATAATTTGAAAGAATTTAGAGGGAAAAGTCGAGGTCCACTTGGCAGAAGGAGGGTGATTGTAATTCAGCTTATTTTCACATTTTTATCAAAGAAAGCTGGGTGACCAGTAAAATTAATATTAAATTACTAGATGGGTCCTTCACTAGTGATGTTGTAGTGGAACGATGTATGGATTTGGATCACATTAAAAATCTTCTAGCTGGACCGAATGGTTGCAGTGGTCCTAGGATGGAAATGGGTAGTTGTGGGTTCTAGAAGTGTATTCAAAGCATTATTAGCTAGGAATAAAATGACAGTATGTGGTTTATTTCATCCCAGGAAGAGGTCAAGGAAGTGGGTATGGGAATTAGTGTGGATAGTTCAACAGGTACTGATGGTTTTATGGGTTCATTTTACATGGATTCTTGGGTGATTATTGTCCTACGGATAGGGGAGGTTTTGTGAGACTTAATCAAGGGTGGCATCTCCCAAGGGTGACTTGTTTGACCAATGTGGTGCTAATTAAAAAGTTCAAACAGCCTAAAACCATTGACCAATTCCGACCGATATTCTTATCAATTTTTCTTATAAGATCTGGTCCACCATTATTAATAAGAGGCTTAAAAGTATTATTCCTGGGTTGGTGTCGGAGGAACAACATAGGTTTATTCAAGGAAGAAGCATATAAGTTGCATTGGGTTTTTATTAACAGATGGTGGAGGATATGAATAAAAATTTTGTTTGTTAAAACATTATTATCAATGTGGATATGGAGAAATCCAACAATGGGATGAAGTAGAGCTTCATTATTTGGATTTTACGTAGATTTGGGTTTATTCAATCGATTTGTGATTTATTTTTAGAATGTTTTGGAAAACCTTCATTCATGGGGAAGAACTTTAGTTTCTTAAAAATTGTGTGCGGTCTTAGATAGGGGGATCTGCTATCTCTATTCTTTTTCATCATGGCTCAGGATGCTGCATGAAAGAACACGAAGCGGTGTTTGATGGAGGGGTCTATTTTCCCATACCATAATAGAGGGGCTGTAGTGTGGTATTTCATCTGATGTTTGCTAACAATTTTATCTTTTTCATCAATGGTAGTATGAGTTCGGTGACTGGTTAAAAATATGATGGAGGAATATGCTAACAAAGTGGTAAGAAATTAAATATAAGGAAAAGTAATGTTTTCATCTCTAATAAGTGTTTGGTGCAGTGATCCATAGATATTCAGATCAAACTGGACATGCAGGAGAAGAATCCTTCTCCCAAATACTTGGGGGGGGGGGAACCCTAATGGGAGGATCCAAATGTGTATGTTTGAATGTATTATTAGTGTAATATCATCTTGGATATGTAATTTGAAAAATGTGTTTCTATATTTTGGGGGCCATATTACTCTTATAAATATTGTATTGTATTCCATGGTGATGCATGTGTTGTCAATAGTCAATGACCCCAAAGTAACATTATACAGGAAGGAAAAAATGATGACAAAATTATTTGGGATGCCAAAGATGAAGGAAGATTTCATTAGGTTAGTTAGAAAAGATTGGAAAATCCCATTGATGAAGGGGGTGTAAATCTAAGGAACATATCTAAGATCATGCAAGGATTGAAGGCCAAGTTTTCATGGGAAATCATTGAGGGTAAGATGCTTTGGGAAAGGCGTAGGATACATAAATATGGTGATGACTAGGTGGAATGGGGTATTAGCATAAGGAGCCCTTCAATGTTCTCTAGAGTGGTGACTGAGATCCTGGGACTACTTGTGGATATGATTATGCGGGTCATTGTTTATGGTGAGATAAGGTATTGGAAAGACAATTGGTGTGGCTCCATTATACACAATCTAGGTTGTCCTACCCCAAATATTCAGTTTAAAGAGGTATATGCCTATACAAATTTCTATAATTCAACACTTGACTCTCATCAAAAGAAAATGCTTCAACTCATCTCATTGACTGATGAACTAGACATATGTATCCTCAACTCCCTAATAGATGGGGAACTCAGTGGTAGTGTTCAACGGAAAATCATTCATGTCAGGAGTGGCTCCAATGAATGGACGGTTGTCCTAAGATGTAAATGAGTTCCAAAAAAGATCAATTTCCTTGTATGGATAATTTTTCATAATTTACTTCTGATGGATGATAATTTTCAGAGAAGGAGGGTATCACTTACCTCTTAGTGCTGGTGTTATAGGATGTACTGACAAGTATAGATTTATTACGAGTTCTTTTGGAGTGACGTGGCTGAGATATCATGGGGGTTATCTACCACTTCACTAGTGTGGTTGGAGGTGGAGACACAGTGACATCATTTTTTGAATGTAGGTTTAGTGGTATTGATTTCCATAGTGAGGAGGCAAAGGCTAGTGGTATGATATTCGTTGATACCTGTTGGGTTATATGGGAGGCCTGAAACAGGTTGAGTGAGGGTTCTAGAATATCACCTACATACGTTTAGGTACACCTTCAAATGATGTTGACAGAGCTAGGAGGGATTCATGCCTAGGTATATGGTTCAAATTCATTATGGATGATGTTATAGAGGGTTGTCCTAGCACCGGTGAGTGCAAATCGAAACAGGGGGTGTTGGTGTGCTAGATGTCACCTTCTACTGGTCTAAAACAAAATGTGGATGGATCTGATGTGGGGGGATTTATGAGAAGTGGAGAATTGGTGAGGGATGATCATGGTTTGGTCTGGTTGGTTTTCAGTGCGTGTTATGGTTCTGGCAGCTCACTAGGTGACGAATTAAGGGCTATAGTCAGCATTCTCCAATTGTGCAAGCTATATAAAATTCATTTATTAGAAGTTGAATTAGACTCAAAGGATCTCATTTACTTTATGGAAGTAATGTGAAAACCACTGTAGGAATTTATGTACCACAGTAGAAGAGTTAGGAAGCTATTGGACCTAGGTTTAAAGGTGGGGTATACATGGAGAGAAGGTAACTTTTCCACATATGCATTGGCATGTAGAGGTAACCCAAAGGAGATTTTTCTTATTTTTCCTTGTTTGGGTTTATTTCTTAAAGAGTGTTGTAACATTCTGATGGGAGATTCCCTTGGTCCCCATCACTTTATACTGCCTTAAACTCTTCTCTCTTGTTACAATTTTTAATAAAAAGTCATCTTTTTATTTATTAAGGTATATCCAATTATTGGGGTTCACTCTGATACCTTCCATCAATATAGAAAAGGATGCTACAGACATGTAACCTTTATTCAATCTCAATTCTTAAGTCATTTTAAATACATAGTATACATTTAATTTTACATTTAATAGTCATTTGTAAGAAATTACCTTATACGGGTCAAGTGGTGAGTGTACATGGTTGGTCTCACCCAAATTTACCCAACTTTTTAGGGTTAAGCCGTCAAATGTAGAGTAGCTTGGGTTCTTGATTCCTTAGATACCTAAGAAGAAACCTATACACACGCACATTCTATGGATTGTTTTAGGAAATTTAGTGATCAAATTGGTTTTGATTTTAGATAGTTTTAATTGAACACTTGGTGACTTAAGTGAAATCAAATTATGAGAAGAGTTGATTCTAGGTTATTATAAGGGGTGGGTTGGATAAAATTCTTGTTTAACGGTTTCAATTTCTAATATTTGAGATGGGTTTATTCAAAAAGATCAAACAACTACTTCCCTTACTGGTTTTATACCAAAAACCATAATAATATTCACTTATACACTTGGAATATCAAATTTATGAGCACTCCAAGGTAAAGGTTTATATTAACAGTTGAAGTATGTGGCCTTAAAATTCAACAAGGATTAAGATGTTTTAAAATCATCAAATAAAAATATTAATTAAAAGAAGTTATTACACATTAATGGGGTGATAAATAACATCCAATCGATCCCACTGATAATCCCTTGGATCAAACCATAAGTGGTTTATCCCTCCATTGATTCTATGGTTTCAATAGAAGCGGGAAGTAGACTCACGAGGGAGGAATTGAAGAAGTAAAAAACAATAAGAAGAAAACAATCACTCCACCGTTGTGTGAATAATTTCACAAGGTTTGGTATGAATAAATTCACACCATAATGAAATGGTATCAATTTTATAATAATAATAATAATATAATAAGGGAACATAAATAATTTTTATTGAAAACTAAGGTGATTTGAACAACTTAAAAATGAAGAAGAACAATACAAAGGAAAAGTGGCGGCATAACACTACAATAAAAGAAAGCACTAAAGATCACTCAATCCTAAAAAACCACTACCTTAAATAGTGATATTAGGATACTTGGTTTGATTCCCCATTTTTTCATGTCTCTTAAATTAATGGTCTTAGGCTTACGATGGGGTAAAGTAAGGGAGATGAGACTTTTCCACCCTTGAACTGAATTTGCATCCAACTTTCATCTACTGAACAGAGGCTCCTAGTTCACCTTATATATGGCTGAATTATAGTGGTCCATAGCATATAAAAATGGATCTCCAGATGTACCCAATCTTTCTGTAATGTTTAATCATAATATATTTAATGGTTTATGACATATGTGTAAAATGGTAGGATGTTTTTCTGGGCCATATAATCTAGCCTAGAAATTTATCTCCAAATTGGGCCGCCTAGAACACCATACAAATACGAATTATCTTTTCCACCAGTTTAATGAAATGTTCCTCATGATGTACTCTATCATTGGATAAATTTTTAGAATAATTGGGCTTGGATCCTGGCAGTAACAGTCTCTTTGTTGGGATGGTGTCCAGTTTACTTTTCCCAGAATGTGTTGCCAGGAAAGCCCATTTTGGTGATCTTCCAATGTGAATCATCATATACATAAAAGGTATGAATTGTTCCTTATATCATGATAGACCTTTAAATAAAATATTAAAATAAAATCAAGTCCATTTTTTATTTTAGTAGTTGTTCAAAATTGAACCATGTAATACTTCATTTTAAGGGGGAATTACAATCATAATGTGAAAAGATTTTCAAAGTTTAAAAAGAAATAAAATGGTGTTTATTAATAATAAATCACATGAATATTATATATATTAACAATTAATATTATCTTAACTAAGTGTCTATGAACACCCCAACATTATTTTTTCTAGTTTCGAGAAAAATGTATCTCACCAATGTAAAATTCTAATTCCTTTTCCAAAAACATTTTAATCCACATTGATCACCAAGAACCCTTATACCAAAAAATCATGAAACCCATAAAAATAGTTTAATACAAGATAGTTTCATAATCATATCCCAATCCCAATCCCATTTTTTGTTCAAATTTAACACCATATTTCATCCAATATCTATTAAGCATGATGATGTGTTGTGTATCACAGTAGACATGGGGGTTCATCTTTATTCAAGAGAGAAATGATGGAAGCACTAGGTGGAATCTATTTTATATTTCATGATGAGTATTTTTTTTGTTTGTGTGTATATATTTATATATATTTTCATTTTTTTCATTGTAATTGAAATTTCACTCAATAGAGTCTACCCATGTAGTGAGACATTGTCGAGCACTCCCAAGCTCAATGACATTAGGGAACCAAGTGATGCCCACATACTCAAGAATCATCTAGAGTTAAATCAGTCAAAAACAAAGTCAAATTACCAAAAATAGATATAAAATTACTACTCTAGGCCATACAACTATGGAGTCATGGTCCCCAAGTGCTGAAAGTCACACATTAGGTCATTTCATTGCTCTACACGCAATTTATTGTTTTCTTTTTTAATTTTTTTTAATTTTTTTTGAATACAAATATTAAAACTAAAACAATCACCTAACCTATGATATTTATTTTGGGGACCCCATTAACTCAAAATAATACCCCGTAATCAATAGGACGTGCATTTTAATTTTTTATTTGGATGAAAATATAAATGATGAAATATCACATTAGACTACCACTCTTTCCAAAATCTACACTCATGGAATTATACATGAATTAGAATAAAAATTAGTGAATTATATATTATTTGTTGTTAAATTTAAAAGTTTGAAATGTGTTCTATCATTTGTAAGGTTAATTAAACTATTCCTTCCATTAAGGCATAATTTTTTTTTAAATTATTTTTTTTCATAGAAAATCAATTTTTTTATTTCATCTCCCCCAACATAAAATAACATTGTCCCCATTGTTCTAAAAAACAATATTTAAAAGGGTTAGAGGTAAAATAGAGGAGTTCTAAAAGGAATTTGAATAAATAAACATGGAACAAAGTCACCTCATTTTTGAAGTTGAAGATCATGATGCTCCCGATTATTCCTTTGATCTCTATGTTACTCATGGATTTCTAGTGGAAGATGGTAGAAAATTGTGGAAGTTATGGATATAGATTATTTACCTATAAAACTATTTGACCTCAAAAACCTATGCCTCTAACTCAGAAACTAAATTAGAATCCCTCGAAACCCTGTGAGTTTCTATTAATTAAAAACTGACAAAGACAAAAAAACATACCTATTTATTTTATCATAATAAAGACCGATACGAGTATCACGTAAAAAATAATAATATATATATATACATATAAGTAAAATATAAGTATGTATAAATAATTAAAGAATAAAGAATCTCTATAAGGCATAGGTCATTGGAAATAGCGCACCCCTATCTCCCTTCGGTCCTGAGTTTGAGTCCTCATAGCTTCGCCAGTTGTGATGGGGTTTTCCCCACAACCTACAACCTGTCCTTTTAAAAAAACTTAGTTATTAATTTTTTAATTTGATTTTAACCTTTAATAACATATAAATAAAAATAAACTGACGATACATTGGCTTCTTTTTAAATTTCTGGGTAAGGGATTGCTGAAGGATTACACCACGTGACACGGATGAATATGGTGCTCCTCTTTCATACCCATCCATACTCATAATAGAAGAACAGGTTAACAATATACATTACTATCATATTCAGAGTTAAATATTATTTTTAAATATAAAATTGATTTATTAATCCTATTTAAAAAATAATTATTGTTCAAAAAGATTGGAAACATGAAAACCACAGGTTTCTTCCTATGTATCGCTTTTGTATAACGTGGATAGCTCGACATAGACCCCTAATTGTCTATGTATTTCCCTCATATATGTTTGTTTCACACAAGTCTTCATATAATTCATGATTTTGGAATGGTTCAATGAATGGTTTGAATCTATGACCATTAACTTAAAAGGTTTGACCATTGGTGGGATATTCAATTTTTACAGCCCCATGGGGGTACACCTTATGCACTGTGTATGGACCCGACCATCTGGACCACAACATTCCAAGGTATAAATGAAGTTTAAAGAAATATAAAAGAATATTTTTACCTTGTATAATGTGTTTGGTTTTAATATTTTGAGGTTGGTTGGATTGAACTCTAGTATTATTTATCCTTTAATTTTTATAAGCCTCCATCCTAAGTTCCTCGAGTTCATTGAGATCTAATTTCCATTTTGTTCGGGCCAATGAGAGGTCATTATTATTTTTCATAATTACCCAAAAATCCTTATGTTCAATTTCAAATGGTAAATGAATTTTTTTTACATAAACCAACCTATATGGGGACATTCTTAAAATGGTTTTATATGTGGTTCTATATTCCCAGAGAGCATGTAAGAGTTTCATTGACCAATATTTCCTATAGGGATTAACCATTTCTCAATAATTTAACTGATTTCTCAATTGGATAACTCACCTTGACCATTGGTCTGTGGGTGGTAAGAGGTGGACACTTTTTGATAAATTCCATACATTTCCATGAGTGCTGAGAATGGATGATTCCAAAAATGAGTTTCATGATCACTAATGATATCCCTAGGAATTCATTATCTAGAGAGGATGTTTTATTAGAAATATAATCATAGTTTGATGATCATTGGATTTTTTAGGAATGGACTCAAACCATTTGGATACAGAATTGACATCTAAAAGTGTGTATAGATATCCCCTATATTTTAATAAGTTACCCATAAAATCGATTCCCCAGCAGTCAAAGATTTCAATAACTAATATGGGAGTGAGTGGCATTCAATTCCTTTTTGTGACAGACTCTACTTTCTGACACCTAGGAAAGCATTGAAAAATGTGTATGAGTCCTTGGAGAGGGTGGGACATAAGGGACCACACTAATTAACCTTAGAAAAAGTTTTCTTAGAAGAAAAGTGACCTCCACATGCTTCACTTTGACAAAATTTAAGGAAGGAATCTTGTTCAGATTCTGGTACACACCACTTAATGACTTGGTCAGGGTAGAACTTATGGAGGTATGGATTATCAAACACATAGTTCCTAACATTATAAAGGAATTTCCTTCAATCTTGAGTCCCTATGAATTTTGGAATGACTCCTATAACTAAAAAGTTGGCTAGGACGACATACCAAGAGCAGTCACTCATAGAGTATAGGTGTTCATCAAAGAATGAATCAAACACATAAAGGTGAGATAATTTGTCATTAAATTCTATCATAGAGTGATGATAAACTATAACATTTTCAACAACATTTTTTCCCTTGATTGTGAGGTCAAATTATTGAATGATAAGGACTCGCCTAATCAGTCTAGCCCTAGCATCTTGTTTTTGGAAGAGGTATTTTAGTGCAGAATGGTCAGTGAACACAGTGATGGGGGATCCTAAGAGGTAAAAATTAATCTTTTCTATGGAAAAAAATAACAAGTAACTCCTTCTCAGTGTTTGTGTAGTTTATTTGTGCATCATTTAAAGATTATCTTTCATAATAAATATCACATGGAGTTTTCTCACACAGTTGTCCTAAGAGTGCTCCTACAACCAAGTCACTAGAATCACACATGAGTAAAAAGGGATGTTTATAATTTAAATATTTCATGATAGGTGGAGGGACAAGAGCAGACTTGAGTTTAGAGAGTTACTCCTCATAGCTTTCATCCCATAAAAATGAAGCATCTTTCACTAATAGAGCACAAAGTGGTCGAGAAATAGATCTGAAATTTATAACGAACCTTCTATAGAAACCAACATGTCCTAAGAATGACCTCACTTCCTTGATATGTTTGGGTGATAGAAGGTGACAAATGATGTCAACCTTGGATCAATCAACTTTTAACCCCCTATCTGAGACTAGATGTCCAAGGACTAGTACCTCTTTAACCATGAAATGAAATTTTTTTCCAGTTTAGAACCATATTATTTTCTTCACAACTTGAAAAGACTCTGTGCACATTCCTCAAACAACCCTAAAATGTATCCCCAAACACAGAGAAGTCATCCATGAATACCTCAATGAAATTCCCCACCATTTTCGAGAATATTCCCACCATGCACCTCTAGAAGGTTCTAGGGGAATTAAACAACCCAAAGGTCATGCATTTGAAAGAAAAGGTGCCGAATAGACATGTGAATATAGTCTTCCCTTGATCCTCTTCGGAGGCCTCAATTTGATTTTACCCTGAGTACCCATTTAAGAAACTGTAGAATGTGTGACATGTGACTCTCTCATGGACTTGGACAATTAATGGTAATAGGAAATGGTCCTTGTTGGTAAATAATTTTATCTTCTTATAGTTGATGCAGACACTCTAGCCACTACTCAACCTAGTTAAAAGAATCTCTCCATCCTTATTGGTTATCACTATGATTCCAACCTTTATTAGAACAAATTGGATTTGGCAGACGCAGTCACTCTCAGCTACAGGGTATATGATACCAGCTTCTAACAATTTCATAAGTTCTTTTCTCACTACTTCTATTACATTAGTATTGAGTCATTATTGAGGTTGACGACATGGATTTTCATTAGACTCCATACCAATACTATGATTCCCTATATGTGGGCTAATATGAGGAATATCAATCTGGGTCCATCAAATGGCTTTCGTGTGTTTTCTAAGGGCATCTAGAAGCATCCTCCCACGTTCTGCTTGAAGATAAGAAGAAATGACAATAGTATGTGTTCAATTTTTTTCCTAGGAAGTCATACTTAAGTGAAAAAGGAAGTTCTTTCAATTCAATATCAGGTTGTTTCAATTGTTTAGCAGAAGATTTGAACATTGGCTCAAGATCAATTTCTTTTTTATTAGTTTTAGATAGGATTGATTCCCCACGTATCAAAGTTTCAGCTACTAGATTTTTTTTATCAGTTTTAGGGAAGGTATTGGCAGTGATCTCCATGAATGTGGTTTCCTACAAGATTTCACTAATTATTGGTCTTAAGATTTCATCATAGGATCAATCTGAAAGTTATTCTAGCCAAGGAAATAAACTTCATTTATGTGAACAAAGAAAATTAATCTCATTCTTAATTAAACTATAGTAACCGTGATTTGAGGTATGTGGAATTTGTTTTTGCTTTTTTATGTGTTTGAAGTGCATGGAATGAGTTGGGAAGAGGTTGGGAGAGTTTGGAATGGTTTTGGATGTGTTTGGAGGCTTTAAAAGGGGTGCACGGTTTGAGAACGGTTAGTAGAAACTGTGCGGGTTCTCCAGAAAACTGTGCAGGAGAGAGAGTAGGCTTCGCATGACCTACACATGGTTTTCCAAACCATGTGAGGCAACCGTACAGACCCTTGATCCCAAGGTAGTGGCGTACGCACGGTTAGCGCACGGTTTTCCAAACCATGTGGACTAACCGTGCGACCACTTAAAAATAGGGTTATAAGTACCGGTCTCCCTCGGTCTTAACCTATTTCACTCCAAACATCCTACCACTCATGTCTCACTCGGTTTCTTCAGTTCTCAGGGGGTGGAGGAGCTTTCCCACTGACTTTGGAAGTGTTTTGAAGAGGTTTCTTGGCGGTTTGAACGTGGTTTCTCCTGAGTAAGTCTCTCCTCTTATTTCCATTGTGTTTTCCTCTAGATATACATCACTCGCTTTCATGGTTTTCTAGATCTACACTTGTTTTGTGTAGATCTATGGTTTTGGTTGCCTTGTACGTTAATATTAAGGCTTTTGGATTTTAGGTAAAGGGATCTAGAGAGGCTTCGCTGGTTCGTTCTCCGGATTTGAGGCGTGGTTGTTCGTGGGTCAATTTCTCAAGAACCCTAAAGGTAGGTGGATTCTATATCAACTCCACTTGGTTATAACTAGTGGTTCCTTGTTATAATTTGTTTTTTGTGCTTGAAATTAATTATGTTTTGATGTGAAAAATTGGTGGAAAATCCCTTGGGTGATGTTTTGGGGATTTTTGTGAAAAAGAGGGTTTTGTGGTGAAATGATTTTTTTTTGTGGATTTTAAAATGGATATTTTAAAATGGGATTCTATGGTTGATTTTAAAAAAGGATAGATTTAAATGGTTTTCAATAAAAATGTTGTTTTATTGAAATATGGTTTGGCATGAAAATGGTTTGCAATAAATCGGTGATTTATTGAAGTCGATTGATATGCAATGGAATGGGTTGATTGCATGATGATGTGACCTTGGTGGGTTATATTCTTGGCTTTGGATTGTTTTTAATGTTGTGTGGAAGTGGTGAGAAGTACCATTATAAAAATGGGATGGATAGTGGACGGAAGGGCCACCATCGAGGATAAGTGGACGAGAAGTGATGCTTGGTGTGAATGGGTGAACAGGTTGGACGGTAGCTCCACCGTTTGGTTGAATGGTTATTTTTTTTGCATTTCTTTTCAACATGAATTTTTGTGCTCATGTGTAAATGATGGAATGGTTGTGGCTTGGTTGGTTGTATTTCCCTTGTTTTCTCGGTTTGGGTGTGATGGATTGGTAAGGGCATGTTGGTCTTATGAAAATGGTTGCACTTGTGATTTATTTTATATAAACTATTTTATATAAATGTGCTATTTATTTTATCCTAGTGGCGTGTGTAGGGATGTCATTTGGGGAAATCCGACTGAGTTTTAGTACTCACCCCCTGCTTTGGCACTGTGGTTTCTTTGGAGATGGTGTGTACTGTGATGTGGGAAAAGGTAAGGAATCACCCTCCTTTAGTGGAGCATTGGGATCCCTTGGTGGAGTTTGGCATGGAGCTGTGGTGGTGTCATGGCTTGTGGTGTTTGGTTGTTTAGTTTCTATAGGTTACTCTGATGTTGTGTGGACATGTCTAGTTGTATTGGTTTTGAGTTGTGTTGGGGAACAACTTGGTGGTCTTTTGGGAATGCATGGTTGGGTAATTGAATTGACATGCATCATATAGTGGCTATGAGTGGATGGTTTAGATGATTTTGTATTAAGGAAAAATCATTCCCCACTTGATCTTGAAGCCCTCGGAATTCATTTCCAGCCTTTTCCGTGTTGGGAACATCGCTTAAGGCCAAGTATCCCTCACCGCCTCCTCAAGCCAATGAGGTAGGGGTGGGGTGTTACAAGTGGTATCAGTCTGTTTGGTCCTGTGGAGTTTATTCTTAGATTTGGTGTTGACATTGATTGTGGTATACTCCTTGATTCGGGATGGTAGCAAGGTGTAGGATTGTCGGAACTAGGAATGTACAGCATAAAAGTTCGTAGCTAACCCTTTTATGCTAAAATTCAAGTTACCAGGTAGTTGGGTACATAAGTGTTTTGGAGACACTTATAGGCATTGGATATCTCACTGTCGTGGGTGTAGCCAATGAGATGAGCATGGAATGCATGGTAGAAATGACTTCCCACTGGGATGCATATTTCCTTGGGGTATAATGATCTATGGGATGAATTGAGAAATGGTTTTTGTGTGAAACTATAATGTGAATAAATTTGATATTTTTAAAATGGTATTATTTTCAAAATTGTGAAACATGGGAAATGTGAACATCTAGAAAACCTTGTTGTGATAAGTGTTGTGTAATGTGATTTGAAATGGGATTTTGTGATGTCTACAGAAGTGAGAATCACGATTGTTTGTTTTCTGTTTATAGAAATGGAACCGGGTAGGCGTCGTAGAGACCAACTGGAGGAGGCTGCTAAGAATGTGGTAGCACCTGAGCCTCAGGTGAACCCGCAGCTGGTGCAAAGTATAGTGCAAGATTTCCAAGCTATGGGAAGTTGGAACAAAGTGGATGTACCAAGGCATGTGGATCATGTAGTTTAGTTTCAAAAGAATAATCCACCCATATTTATAGGTGATTCAAAGCCAGAGAGGGAATAAGCATGGTTGAATAGAATGAACAAGATATTCGAGTTCTTGGGAACACCGGTAGAGTTAAAGGTGAAGCTGGCCACGTATATGTTAGAAGATCTTTCCCTTCAGTGGTGGGAGTTGGTAGTCCAAGATGGGATAGACCAGGGTATTATGTGGGATGGATTTGAGGAATTTTTTAATAAAAAATTCTACCCACATACATTCATAATTAATCATATGATTGATTTCTTCAGTTTGATGCAATATCTTATGTCTGTGACGGAGTATCCAGCTAAATTTATGAACTTTGTGTGGTTTTCACCTGAGGTGGAGGGTAGAACTTCGTTGAAATAAAGGATATTTGAAGTGGGGTTATAGCAACAAATCTGATCAAAGATAGCAGTACTATGTATATATGATTACACAGAGATGGTGAATAGAGCCTCAGTGGCTGAGTGGGATCTGTTGGGCACTCTAGGCGGGGGAATCATGGTGGTACCCATGGGGAATAGTGGGAACTCTAACGCTGGGTTCAAGCGTAGGAGGGACACTTATTCCTAGGGTGGGAATATGGTATATAATCCGAAGGCAGGATCGGTAAATCTTCCTTCAAAGCCTGAGAGAAAGCCGAGATGTTTTCAGTGTGGTTCTATGAGCCACATCAAGAGGGATTGTACGACACAACCTCGAGCATGTCATAATTGTAAGCAGATGGGGCGTCTGTAGTGTTATTGTCAAAATTCTCCAAGGTCGGGTGCATGTGACACTTCTCCAGGATCGCATATGTCGTATGCTTCGATGGGACAGGGACAACAGCATACCCCTCGTTAGAAGATTAAAGAAGGTCATGGTGATTCTCAGAATACCACAACGCCTCAGCAGAGCAATAAAGAGCAGAGTGTGGAAAGCAAACATGTGTTTGGAGCTGAGCAGGTTGTGGTGGATGATTAGTAGGGAAAATCCATAGTGCGAGGTTCTATTCCTTTAAATTCTACCTTGATGCAAGTGCTGTTTGATATGGGTGTTTAACACTCTTTTATTGTTTCACATGTGGTTGATTTGCTGGGTTTAAGGGTAGAAATTATGCTCTCTGTTTTGAAACGTCAAACTCATCAGGGTCGAAGAGAGTTTTGAACCTTCTTTTGTAGAGAATGTTGTATCGTTGGGGGTGAGGTTAAGATAGTGTGGAATTTCTCAATGCTTGAGATGGATCGGCATATCATCATTCTAGGTGGGATGTTAATCCTGGAATTTAGAAAATGTATGAAGCATTGAAAGTGTAGTTCTGGTGGGCCGGTATGAAAAGAGGTGTGGTTGAGTTTGTTTCGAGATGCTTGACTTGTCAGCAGGTCAAGACAGAGCATCATAGGCTAGTAGGAATATTGTTATCCTTACCAATCCATGTTTTAAAGTGGGAGTAGATAGCGATGGATTTTGTTACAAGTCTCCCATGAATGTTTAGAAAGCATGATTCCATCTGGGTGATAGTTGATCGTCTAACGAAGGTGGCCCATTTCATCTCGATTCGTGAGTCTCTTACAGTGGAGGATCTATCCAAAATCTATATCTGGGAGGTGGTAAAGAGGCATGGTGTCTCAGTTTCGATTGAATCAGATAGAGACCCGAGGTTTACATCTCGTTTCTGTAAATCCTTATAGCAAGCCCTTGGGACGCAGTTGACTATGAGCATGGTGTATCACCCTCAGACGGATGGTCAATCCGAGAGGATGATACAAACTCTGGAGGATATATTGCGGGCTTGTTTCATGGATTATGGTGGCTCGTGCGAGGAGAAATTGTAGTTGGTTGAGTTCTTGAACAATAACAGTTATCAGGCATCCATACTGATGGCTCTATTTGAACCATTGTATGGGTGGCCATGTCGATCTCCACTATGTTGGGTGGAAACGGGTGAGTCCTTGATGATTGGTCCGAGACTTGTCTAGGAGACTACGGAGAAGATAAAGTTGATCAAGAATAGAATGAATACGGCTCAGAGTTGTCAGAAATTGTATGCGGATCATCATCGACGACCATTGTCATTCGAGGTGAGTGATCATGTGTTCTTGAGGATCTCTCCTGGGTTGGGACATCGACGGTTTGAAAAGAAGGTAAAGTTATCTCCAATGTATATGGGACCTCTTTAGATTCTTGAGCGGGTTTGTGAGGTGGCTTATCGTTCAGCTTTTCCACCAAGGTTCAGTGAGGTGCACAATGTGTTTCATGTGTCGCAATTGAAAAAGTATCAGCCAGATCGTGACCATGTGATTCGATGGGATCATGTTGAGCAATAACTGGATGCTTCGTTGGTGCATGTGCCAGTACGGGTTGTTAATAGGCAAGATAATGTCTTGTGTAGTAAAAGTATCAGTTTAGTTCGTGTTTTTTTGCAACATGGTCAGATTTAAAAGGTTACATGGGAGGGGGAGAAAGAAATGGTCGAGCAGTGCCTCGAGCTCTTTCAACAATTAGCGGGTTCACTACTTATTTAGGATAGAATTCCCAATGGTGGGGAGAATGTAGTACCCCTAGTTTTAGTTATGTGGCCTTTTTATTCTTTTTTATCTATTTAAAGAGCATGAAATGAGTTGGGAAGAGGTTGGGAGAGTTTGGAATGGTTTTTGATGTATTTGGAGGCTTTTAAAGGGGTGCATGGTTTGAGCACGGTTTGTGGAAACCGTGTAGGGGAGAAAGTAGGCTCCACTCGGCCTGCACATGGTTTTCCAAACCGTGTGAGGAAACCATGCGGTCCCTTGCTCCCAAGACAGTGGCATGCGCACGGTTAGCGCACGGTTTTCCAAACCGTGCGGACTAACCGTGCGGACACTTAAAAATAGGGTTATAAGTTCAGGGCTCTCTCTGGCATAACCTATTTCACTCCAAACTTCCTTCCATTTTTGGCTCACTCGGGTTCTTTGGTTCTCAGGGGGTGGAGGAGCTTTCCCAATCATTTTGGAAGCGTTTTGAAAAGGTTTCTTGGCAGTTTGAAGGTGGTTTCTCTTGGGTAAGTCTCTCCTCTTGTTTCCCTTATGTTTTCCTCTAGATCTACATCCCTCTTTTTCGTTGTTTTATAGATATACACTTTTTGTGTGTAGATATAGGGTTTTTTTTCCCTAGATGTTATTATTAAGGCTTGTGGAAGTTAGGGAAAGGGATCTAGATAGGTTTTGGTGGTGCGTTAACCAGATTTGAGGCACGGTTGTTCGTGGGTCGATTTCTCAGGAACCCTAATGGTAGGTGGATTATATCTCGACTCCAATTGGTTAGAACTAGTGGTTCCTTATTACGATTAATTTGTTGTGCCTGAAATTAATTGTGTTTTGATGTGCGAAATTGGTGGAAAATCCCTTGAGTGATGTTTTGGGGATTTTTGGGAAAAAGAGGGTTTTGTGGTGAAATGCTTTTGTTGTGGATTTTAAAATGGGGATTTTAAAATGGGATGCAATGGTTGATTTGTGAAAATGATTTATGGAAATGGTTTTCAATGAAAAGTATGTTTTATTGAAATAGGGTTTGGCATGGAAAATGGTTTTCAGTAAATGGGTGATTTATTGAAGTGGATTGATATGCAATGGAATGGGTTGATTGCATGATGATGTGACCTTGGTGGGTTATATTCACAGATTTTGATTGCTTTTAATTTTTTGTGGAATTGTTGAGAAGTACCACTATAAAAAGGGGATTGATAGTGGATGAGAGGGCCACCATCGAGGATAAGTGGATAGGAAGTGCTACTTGGTGTGAATGGCTGGTCAGGTTGGACGGTAGTACCACCATTTGGTTGTATGGTTATTTTTTTGGTGCATTACTTTTCAATATGTAATTTTTATGCTCATGTGTAAATGTTGGAATGGTTGTGGCTTGTTTGGTTGGATTTCCCTTATTTTCTCGGTTTTCGTGTGATGGCTTTGTAAGGGCATATTGGGATTATGAAAATGGTTGCACTTGTGATTTATTTTATATAAATTGTTTTATATAAATGTGCTAACAGTTTTATCATAGTGGCTAGTGTAGGGAATTAATTTGGGGAAATTCTACTGAGTTTTAGTACTCACCCCCTACTTTGGCACTGTGTTGTCTTTGCAGATGTCGTGTACCATGACGTGGGCAAAGGTAAGACATCACCCTTATTTAGTGGATAATTGTTATCCCTTGGTAGAGCATGGAGCTTAGATCTTGGCATGGAGCTGTGGTGGTGTCATGGCTTATGGTGTTTGGGTGTCTAGTTTCTATAGTGTACTCTGATGTTTTGTGGACATGTCTAGTTGTATTGGTATTGAGTTGTGTTGAGGAACAACTTGGTGGTCTTTTGGGAATGCATGGTTGGGTAATTTAATTGACATGCATAATATAGTTGTTGGGAGTGGATGGTTAGGTTGGTTTTTTCTTAAGGGTAAATTTTTCCCCAATTGATCTTGAAGCCCTCTGCATTCATTGCCAGCCTTTGGTGTCTTGGGAACGTTGCTTAAGGAAAATTATCCCTAAATACCTCCTCAAGCCAATGAGGTAAGGGCGGGGTGTTACATAAACCTTCCTCAAATACTCCATGATGTTCTATGGATTCCTTATCAACGCTTCATATCATGTTTACTTCATGAATATCCTCATCATCCTCTATTTGTGAGCTTTCATTATAGATGTTCAAGTCTAGACTCGGGTTTCTAAAGATGATTGTCATGTTCCCATTTTGGACTCAGATAACATAGTTTATTCTTTCAGAGAATGGATGACCAAGGATGATTGGGGTTTGTTCCTTTTTTGCCTATGTTTTGATTGTTTTCAAGGACAATAAATTCAGCATGGTAGATGATTTTTTTTACATTTACCCAAAAATCCTTTAAAATCCCCTTTGGAACCCTAATGCTACTGTCAGCAAGTTGAAGTGTGAAAGATGTGGGTTGGAGATCTTCCAGGCCAAACTGGTAGTACACAACATAGGGAATGATATTGACATTTGCACCTAGGTCACAAAATGATTTGAAAATTTTGTTCTCCCGTATATCAACATTGATGTAAGGACATCATGGGTCTTTCATATTTAGTGGAAGGGTTCCTTGGATTGTTGTGCTAACATTTTTTTCTATAAGTAATTGGTTATTATGTGAAAATTTCCTTTTAAATGTGAAGTGGTCGCTAAGGTATTTTGAGTATATAGTAATGGTTTGAATGTAATCGAGGAGTATAATGTTCATATTGACTTGTGAGAATATCTCCATCGATGTTTCACTCAATTCAGGCTTGGTTTTCCCCCTCAAGCGTTGAGGAAATGGGGTAGGTTGTGGGATTGTTTGTTGAATATTTTTTTATTTCACATTTTTATTAGTTTTTTTTAGTTTTATCATGTGTTTCAATTGAATTTTCATTAGATTTTTAAAATTTAGGTGTTTTTTGAATTATTTTTATAGGTTTATCAACTGATTTACCACTTCATAAAACTGTCATAGCCTTTAGTTGTTCATGAGTTGTTTGAGTGCAACATGAAACTCCCATTAATGTTGAGGATGGTACCACCTGAGTAGGCATGGATGCCTTCCTGGTTTTTATGGTTTGTAGTTCATGTTTAAGGGATGATACTTTTGAGTTCATTTTTTGGATATGTTTACACAACTGTTCAAGGATTTGTAGAAGTACATATTGGGTTGGGGTTTGTGTTGGTTGGTTTATCCCAGCAGAATACTTTGGTTGTTGATGGGATATTGATATTGGAAAGGATGTTTTTGGAATTTTACTGGATGTGGTTGGAATTGGTTTTGGTTTTTGGATATTATGTATAGGGTATGGGTTTGGTCTGTGTGGATGTCTAGGTTGTTGGTTATCTTTCCAGCAAAATCCTTAGTGGTCATTATACCTTTTGTTGAATGTGTTTTGGTATTGGGGATTTTAAAAGTTCAAAGCATTGACCTCTACTAGTGGTCCTCCTAGAAGAACATATTTAATTTAAGGGATGGTTGGGAAGTTGTCAGTATTTTTGTCATGTTTTTCACAAATTGTGAAAACAGGGTCAACAGTTTGAATATCATGGACCTTCCTAAGATCAAACTCCTCAAACTTCCTAATGAGTGTAGCAAGTTTTTCCTTAATGATTTCCTCCTCCCTATGTTTGTGAATTCCACCAGATTTGGGAGGCTTATCATAGAAAGGTGATGCTCCCTATGTTTGGTTTTTTCAGTAAGGATTTCTGGATACTCATAAGAATCATTTGGGGATTTATTTTTAAAGGTCCCATTACACATCATGTCAATGAATTGTTTATTCCCTGGTCTGAACCCTTTATAGAAAATTCTCACGTGTTCAGGTATAGAAAAACCAAGGTGCGGAACCATGTTTAGGTTGTATTTGAACCTCTCCCATGTTCCATAGAATAACTATCCCTCTTTTTCAAAAAAAATTTGGATACTCTTTTTAAGTGAAATTGTTTTGTGGTAGGGAATGTATTTTTTTGTAGAATTCTCTTTGTAATTGGACTCAAGAGTAGATGGATGATTGTATCAAATTGTTTAGAAACTTTTTAACTTGATCCTTTAAATAAAAAATAAAATACCCTCATCTTAGATTATTTTAGTTGATGTGTGGGATACGTGGTACTACAATGTCATTAAACTCCTTAACGTGAAGATAAGGCATCTCAGACTCAATTCCAAGGAATGTGGGAATGTGGTTTAATGATGTAGTTAGAATCTCCTACAGAATTGTGTCTAATTCATAAGATGGAATGGGTTTAGGTAGGTTTGAGGCAGTCATTCATGGTTTGATTGACTGCATTCTATAAGTTTGGTGATGCCTTATTTGGATTTCAATTCTGGCTCCCACCTGGATTTATGAGTTGGTTTCTTTGAATACATTTCATTAAAATGGGATCAATTTTTGACTCTAGAGTATTATGAATATTAAGATATAATGAAAGGAGTTCCCTTGGTTTAGTTGACTCCCCAACCCTATGACTATCCACCCTAACGAGACGGCTTTATTGGTCATAGGTGTAGGTGGACATGCGCCAAAAGAAAAAAAAACGTGAAAGAGAAAAGGTAAGATAATTTGGATAATAATAAAATAAAGGGGAGGGAATATAATGGGTGTTTAGATAACTTACTTAGGTCCCTGAAAATGGTTCCAAAATTTGGTCCTGCCCAAATTTACCCATGTTTTTAGGGTTAAACGGTCAAATGTAGAGTATCTTGGGTTATCGATTCCCCAGATACCTAAGAAGAAAACTGTAGAAACACACATTCTATAGATTGTTTTTGGATATTAAGTGTCTAAATTTTCGTTTTATTTTAGATTCTTTTAATTGAACACTACATGAATTAGTTGAAATCAAATTATGATAAGGTTTTATCCTTGGTTATTACAAGGGGTGGATTGGATAAAATTCATTTTTAACGACTTCAATTTCTTATATTCGAGATGGGTTTATTCTAGAAGATCAAAAAAATTCATCACATACTGGTTTTAAACCAGAATAACAAAATACTAATCACATATACACTTGGAGGATCAAATTTTTAAGCACTCCAAGGTAAAGTTTTGTATTAGCACTTGAAGTATGTGGCCTTAAAATTCAACAAGGATGAAGAAGTTTTAAAATAATCAAATAAAAATATCAGTTAAAATAACTAATTACACATTAATGGGGTGATAAATAACATCTAATACAACCCCTTTATATTCCTTTGGATAAACCCATAAGTGGGTTTTCCTTACATTGATGTTATGGTATCAATGGAAGCGGGAAGTAGACTCATGACGGAATAATTGAAGAAGTAAAAAAAACAATAAAAAGAAAACAATCACTCCACCGTTGTGTGAATAATTTCTCAAGGTTTGGTATGAATAAATTCAAACCATAAATAAATGGTATTAATTTGATAATAAGAGAATATGAAGAATTTCTATTGAAAACAAAGGTGATTAGAACAACTTATAAATGAAGAAGAACATTACAAAGGAAACATGGCAGCATAACACTGCAATGAAAGAATGCACAAAATATCCTTAAATACTTCAAAAACACTACCTTAAATGGGAATTTTGGGAGTCTTGGGTCAATATATCATCTGTACAAGTCTTCTAAATTAATGTTAATAGGCCTAGGGTGGTGGAATGTAAGGGAGATGAGACTTTTCCACCGTTGACCAAAAGTTGTAGATAACTTTCATCAACTAAATAGAGGTTCCTCGATGTCCTTTTATATGGCCGAATTGGAGTGGGACATAGAATAAAAAATGAATTTCTAGATGTCCCCTAACCATCTATAATGTTTCAGCCCGAAATCATTTGTGGTTTAAGAGATATGTGTAAACTAGTGGAATGTTTTTCTTGGCCGCGTAATATGGCCCAGAAATTTATCTCCAACATGGGCCCCCTGGAACTCCTTTCAAACATCTGAATTATCTTTGGAAACTGTGTAATGAAAAGTTTCCCATGATGTCCTCTATCTTCGTATATATTTTTATAATCATTAGGCTTGGATCCTGGCCACTACAGTCTCATTATAGGGCTTCTATCCAGTTTACTTTTCCCAGAATGTGTTACCATGAAAGCCCATTTTGGTGGTCTTCCAATGTGAATATTTAGATACATAAAAATTATGAATTATTTATTTTAGAATGAGATACATGAAAATAAAATTTGAAAATAAAATCAAGGACATTTTTTATTTTAGTCGGTGTTCAAAATTGTACCATGTAATCATGCATTTTAAGGGGGAATTACAATCATAATGTGAAATAATGTTCAATGTTTAAAATGCACTAAAATGGGGTTTATGAATAATAAATCAAATGAATATTATATATATTAAAAATGAATATTATCCTCATTTAGTGGATAATCAATGGTACATTCCATTATGCAATTATCATTAATAACAGACCATTTATTATAGGAATGCTCACATTTATGAAGGACAAGAAAAGGCACACCCAAACGGTTGCTCAAACATGACAAAACACTAAAAACCCAAATATGGAATAACCTTCAACATCGGGTGGATTGAGTTGTTGGTATAACTGCTATAAAATAATCACGTATTTATAAAGATCATAACCATAAGATTCTAACTAGTATAATCATGGAATGTGAATTTAAGAAATGGTCCCCGATGAATTGGTGGGCCTCACACAAACATTCAAAAATCAATGAAATTTTGGTATATGTTATAGACCACACACCTTAGGGTTGTACGATATTTCTCATCCTGCATCGGACCTTTATTTTCCTCAAATTGGAGTTGATCTAAAAAACGGTGGAAAATTCTAACATGATAATAACTAGGTTGTGGGTGAAAGAGAAGAAGAATAGCTAAAGAGGACTTGAGTGCGTACCATTGCACATCCAACGTGATGAACAAAATCTTGATCGGTTTCCAGAAAAAGGAGATCTTTTGATTCCATGTTTAGATCATTAAAAGACTAAAATTTAGAGATAAATCAGTCCATTATGTATAAACTCTGATTAGGGTGGAAGAGGTGTCTTAATATATCATTAAGTAAAAAATTGGAAAAAAATACACAAAAAATATGTTGCACATGGTCTATCCATATGATTTTTCAAACAGTGTGAAAATCGTGCGGGAAGGAATTGTTCAAACGGTTTGGTCCCCATAGTTTGTCAAACTATACGTAAACCATGCATGGGTAGCAGGGAAAAAAGGTCCACTCACATGGTTATGATGCATGACCATGCGCCAACTTTTTGAGATGGATCTATCCAAAAAAACCATCTTCATTGTTAGGCAGACCGTGCAGAATTCAGCATCGTTTACTCTAAACCATGCATAGAGTATGTTTCCTCCAAAAGGAAGGGTTTTGGGCTCCAAACAAGCCCCGGACACCCTCAGAACCTTTACTAACACATTTGGCATCTATATTTGGTTCAAATTAAAGATTTAGACCAAAAATTAAAGGATCATTACTTGAGTGAAATACTGGGTTCTTACACATTAATCTTTAAAAGTTTAGGATAAATATAGATGATAAATAAAAGAGGGAAAAATCTTTTAGTTCCAACCTTATTTCACAAGAAAAAGTTAAGTTAAGATGGATAAATTCACTAGTATAACCAAAAGTTAGAGAAATTCTTTATTATCTCTTTTACTTGATAATATGTTCATCATACAGTGAAATTCATTTTTGGTTCTAGAAGCCTCCTTAATTGTCCTTTTCTTCATAAACTACTTCATTTCCCAAGTGTGTGAGTCATAAAAAAACCATTTATTTTTATCAATGATTTTTGTATATGGCCTAAAAAAAATCCTTTGTTTGGTTATAAATGCATGCACCAATTTGGATCATGTATATGTGTCCATAGTCTATCCTTCTAACCAAAGGAACCTTCATCCCAAGAAAAATGGTCATTTAATATCCATATGCTTGAAAAACGTCACAGAAGAACCCAAAATTTGAATTTGATCAATGTTACCCATTTGTGTGGATGTCCCATCTAATCATTCATTAATAAAACTCCTTGAGATATGATTTAAAGAACCCATAATCCAACTATTCGAGTAAATTCTGTATTCCTAATGTTACACCACCATATAGTGTGCATATAATCAAAGACAGAATGTGGTACCTCATTCTTATACCTTTTGAAGGTCCTAGTCATGTGACCCTGAATCATACAATGCATTGTTATGACAGTCATGACCATAATTACCAATGTAAATAGACCTGGTACTTACATGGATGAAAACCCATTGAGGGATGTCTAGGAAAAATTTCATCCCTTTCTAATTGGATACACACCTTATATGATCTAGGTAACATTGATAATTAAAAATGAAAAATTCAAAAAGAATGTGGGTCAAAACCCATAAAGGTAATTATAAGAAAAAATCAAGTCTTTTCCCACTGATATTTTCTCATATGATGCTTATGAAAAAGTTATAGAAATAAAAAAATTGATTCAAATCTCATATAGACTTATATTTATCCCTAGAAAACTTTATGTCATTCTCATTAGGCACTAGACCTAGAAAAAAGTTGTAGTGTTCACCTTGAATAGAATACTAACCCAAATCACCTTTTTGTGCATAACTATTCAATGTTTATTTACAAATATACCAACTCTAGTGTATTAGTGACGGTGTTTATAATACCTATATCTATCCGTGAGCCATGTCTGTGGGTGATCCCTCATCATCATCTAAATAAATCAACTCTAGTGTATCGGTTAACTCATTTATAACTATAACAATATGAGATCTACACTCAAGATGAATTCAGCATCAATTTTAGTATACACTGAAACAAGTTTATAAGTGAAATTATTTTATATTTAAATCCTTCTGTGATATATTCCTAGGGGGAATTAATCATCAATTTCTAAATGGACCAACTCTAGTGTATCAGTAATTGTGATTATACTTATATCCATCCCATGAGATATAAATAAAATGGATCCATTATCAATATCCAAATGGGCCAACTATAGTGCATCAGTGATGGAGGTTATACCTATATCCATCTATGATCTACAACAATAATGAATTCATCATAAATTATTGAAGGAACCAACTATGGTTTATCAGCGAGGGTGTTTATAGCTATATCCATCTATGATCCATGCCCCAAAGGAATTCATCATAAATAAATTAATGGACTAGAACTATTGTAGTGGAAATGACACTTCTATCAATATACATCCATGATCCATACTTATGAGGATTTAATTATGTTTCATGTGTTTGAAATCAGATTTGGGATAGTATAAATTTTGGGAGATTAACCTGTCTTAATAATTTACAAGATATATGATCATAAAATATGGTATGATCAATAAAATATCGACAAATATGAAGTGAATGAAAGTAACTTTAGTTATGGATAAATCAAAATGTGTGGAGTAAACTCTACATTTTTTAGACTTTCTCATGTTTCCTCAAATAAGAGGAGTCTAAAGTTACACATTATTGATTTCATGTGATTTTATAACTCCAAAATTTTAACGATATTATACACCATGTCAGTTATGGACTACTTTAGTTGATTCATAATTTTATTATCTACCCCCTGGTAAACTATAGTTATTCCACTCTTACAATATCATCCAATATGTCCTTCTTATTTACCTCAAAAATTAATTTCTATTTCTCACCAATCTTTTCAATAATGGTTATTAGGTAAAATAGGTTGGATAGTTCTTATTGGATCCTATCTACTTAATATCTCCCTTTTGTAACTGTTCTATGATTTTTTCCACCACCACTGTATGAGGGGTTGATTCATTGAAAGCTTCACTACAATCATAGGAGGTAGAAACCAATTCCCCTATTAATTATATCTCTTGTTCGAATTACCTTCTCTTCTCCTAGGTCATGAGCACCACTTTCACCTTAGTGTATAATTCATGATAACCAGAACTATTATATCAGATAGTGTTGAACATATACTAGAGGTGACTCAATTGGTATTTTAGTTCTTTAAAAGGGAGATCGGTGATTAGTTTCTAGATGTATTTCAACACTTTTTTACCGGACAACTGTTGGAATGATACATATACATGGCTACAATTATGCCAATTCCATGTTATCACACTTCATTGGGTGGAAATTAATTCTAATATTATCCATAGCTCAATCCAAGGGGTGTCCAAAATTCCTTTTTCTATCAATGATTTAATTATAAAATCTAGTAACATTATTAATAATAGCATTGATTTTACATACACATGGAGAAAAGGAGACATGGTTGCAGACTTATTGGAATCTTGGGCCACACCGGATAACCTATGTTTTATTTTTAATAATAAGGGATCCCATACCCTATGAGTGTGTTAATATAGCATGGGATGATGCATTTGTATAACATTAATTTAAACACCCTCTACTTGATTTAGAATTCTGACCAATTTTAACCTTTTCAATAAAAATTATTAATGTTGGACGGAAGAAAATACATTTAATCAATTATATGTGGCTAAAAATAAAATCTATGAAGTGAATTATCCATAATGGACTTAAGTAGTAATAAATAAATATTTTGATGTGACACAAAGGTAGAAATGGATATTGGAGTTACACATCAATATCATGTTTTTGATAAGAAATGAAATATGAACTTCAAAATAAATTATAATATTAAAAACCAAGGAGGGAAAAATATTATCCTTCCATTATGCTCAAAGAAAAGAAGGAAACATTGAGGAAATTTACTTAATGGAATTAGTATTTTTTCCAACTGAGTAAAAGAAGTTAATTTGAAAATATAATTCTAAATTTATGGGAATGAGTTAACCAATGATTGTAGAAAATCACATCAGAACACACCACCCACACTCTAGTGTTTCAAATTCAATGAGTATAGATATTGGGCTAACCAGTTCTCAAATCTAAAGGTTAATAGAGCTGATAGACATAAATAACCTCATAATATCATATAGAAATGAAAATATCACTTGATCTCTATTTTTCATGAGGGGTAGGATAATGACATTGTGAAAGGTACACTTCTCATCCACTCAAGAACTATTAATGCCTTATTTGATGACAGATATAACCACTCATTTTTATCTGAATAACCAAATAATGGGATCAAAATATCACATCAAAAATTAGATTTTAAATTAGAAGTTAATACCACTAATGTTATTAAGATCATATATCAAGTCTATGATTCTTCTATGGTCAATGTTTTTGAGAATTCACTTCCAACAAATCTATTTATTATACATCTAGTTATATTTTATGTTATCTTAGGAATGGATTAACTTTATTTACATAAATAACACATTTATTTGTGAGTAATTCATGTCACATTTGATATTACAAACCAAAATATGACCATATATCCATGAAATAGTTAATATTAACTTTCTTTGGAAATCACATCCATTATATGGGTCTTGATTCCAATTCAAAAGGGGTGTTTATCTCATATGGGTGGATAGAAACTCTATATCAATGATATGAATATTTTTCATGAGTTTTTTGATGTATTTATAGAAATATTTCTTGGTATTACTCTAAATTATTAAATTTAGTTCTGAATAAAACTTATACATGGTGCTACATCTATTTTGGAGACTGCATACAGAATAGCTTTGATTGAGTTTTAGGAATTGAATACGAAACTCCATGATAATCTTGAAAAAGTATTCATTCAACAAATATAATCACCTTGGGGTACAACTAATATTTTTTATGAATAAATATGGATCAATGAAACTCTTAATTAATAATAATGAACTTAACAATATCAAAATAAATAAAAATTTTCCTCCACCCCATTTTGATGACTTGTTTGATCAATTTCACAGAGCTCAATCCTTTACCATGATTGAACTTCATTCTAGATATCATGAACTTAAAGTCAAGAAGGATAATATACCCAAGAAAAAATTCCGTACAATATTTGAAAATTGGGAATTTATAGTTATTTCATTTGGTCTTAATAATCCCCCATTATATTCACGGAATTATTGAATAGATTATTTAGAGAATAGATTGATCAATGTGTGGTAGTCTCTATAAATTATATTCTTATATATTTAAATAGAAATAAATACTAATAATATCACATGAGTATTTTATTAAATACATTAACGAAGGATAAGTTGTATGAAAAAATTACAAATTATAAAATTTGGGCATGAAAGTGCCATTTTTGGTTCATATAATCTCAAATTAGGGAATATCGTTGGATCCATAAAAGATGGATGTTATTGAAAGTTGGCACAAACTAACGCCTATGATTAGGATCTATATTTTTCTTAGTTTGAATAGATAATATCAATTCATTATGAATAATTTATCATGACTATACAATACACTTAGACAGTTAACTCAAAATGGAACTAGGTTCCTTTGGACAAATGAATTTGAAGAAAATTTAAAGGAACTAAAGATATGGTTAGTCAGATCACCTATCACTACTACAAATAAGTCTTATAATAACGCTAAAAACATCCTTTAACAGCTCTAAAAAGCGTTGTTAATCTTGGTTAAGATAAAGGGGGGTCCCATTTATCAGCGCTAGAAAACGCACTGATAAAGGTGTGCCATTATCAGCGCTTGCTTAGCACTACTAAAGGTAGTCTTTATCAGTGCTATTTTAAGTGCTGATAAATGTTTAATATATCAGTGCTCAAAATAGCGCTTATAAACTCTACCTTTATCAGTGCTATTTTGAGTGCTGATATATTATCCATTTAGCAGTGCTTAAATAGAACTGATAAAGACCAAAGATCCTGTGCAAAACCAGAACCTACACATAACCTACACAGAACCTGCACACATGACAACACCTACACACAGCACAAACAACACCCACACACAAGGCATAGAAGAACAAAAATGCTACATACATTTACTGGAAATCATGAGTACAAAACAACAAACTTCTATATACATTTCAAACAATGTTTAATTTGTTTACAATTACAATTTTCCAATAAACAGTTAAAAAACATTGATGTTTCATCCTTTTTTCATCCATGATCCTCTCTAAAAAAATTTCCTCCATGGTGGTGGTTTCCGAACAAAGCATTCGAACTCCGGAAAAAGATTTCACCTATATAAGAAAACAAATATTATGTTAGTAATAGAATAATGAAATAAATTAAACATTAATATGAAAGAATAAACTAATAAAATGTCAATTGTTACCGGTTACAATATTTATTTTCATTAGTTCATAGGTCTAGGAGAGATAACTATAGAGCGAGAGTTCCTTCCCCATTGTGATGTGATGACCTGGGTAGGTAAATATTTGTGGGATGGTATTTGGATTGGGTGAATTTCATGAGTATTTAAAGCTATGATGACACATAGGGGACCCAAGAACATTCCCAAGATATATGAGCCCATGTTAGTCTATATAAGAAATGAAAAACACTCATGAAACAGGTCCCTTATTTACTCATATTTCTAGAAAACTACCGCGATGCCTAGATATTAGAAGAGGACTCATTGAAGTTATACCTAGATGATGGTTTCATCGACATTTTATCTAATCTTAGGGTATTTACATCCTATTAGATTCAAAAACAGATTATATTCCAAAAGATATTGTATAAAAAGAGTGGTGGATACTAGGGGAGAATTCCTACAAAGGAAATCCACAAATGAATGCCTATAAATGATAGCATAGAGAAAGAAGCACCAGGACTCTTACACAATCGTTTCAATACTCAGATCGGTGGGTAGGGAAAGACCTCCATAGCCAGATACCTAGATAATAGAAAGGGAAGCACTTATCACACATACATGATTCACCTCACTCTATTCTTGACTAGTAGCATGAGAGAGAGGACTTGGGGAGCTCAGTTGGGATCAGAGGGGAAATATCTCTTCTGGAAAACAAATACTTATGGACTCAGATATAATGTTCGTACTTATATTGATATTTCCCTTTGGAAGAGACTCCTTGTAAATATACTCAATCAGGATACCCAACTAGAAAATGACTCCATTTATGCCTTTTGTAAGGCCTACCCATTATAGAGGGAAGAGGTATTTCAGCACCTGATTGTAGACCAACCATAGAAGGGTCTGAATAAGATCATCCTCTCTAATATTCTTACAGGATTTAAAAACTACCTAAAAAAATGGGGATATAAAAAATTACATTTTCAATGTGTAAGAGAGACCTTCAGGAACTATAAAAGAGAAGGCGACTAGAGGGAGGATGTAGGTTGTTGTTGTTGATCTCTTCTAGGTAGAAAAATACACAAGGTGTTACCTAGATCAGAAGGAAAGTGTGGCTAAATCTATCTGTCACAAGGGTTCTCCCTCACACTCACTAGAATAGAGAGGTAAATGATTCTGCATTCAGGATCCCTAGGGTGATCCCTTTGCTCAACTTTCGATTCAAAAAATTATTATCATATAATAACCACTGTAATCATATTGTCTCCTTTAGAAGGAAAGAAACCAGACTCAAAAAGTAAAAAAGGATCCTTCTGATGCTCAAAATATTCTGGTTTTGTTGGAAGGAAAAAACTCAATAGGACCCATTACTAAGTTCTTACTTTATTCCAATGGCTCCTGCTTCCTCGTAGGAATATAATTGATCTCCCAATTATCCAGACATTCTCCTGGCATTATAGGTTGAATGGTGCTACCTTATGACATACTAGGGAGTGTCCGGATCATAACAACCTATTCTTCTTGAGAAAACACCCACTGTAGGACTTCTTATTTTACTTCATCATAGTAAAATGCCTCTCTCAGGTCCAGTGGAATGTTTATCAAATTTGATACATAAATAGTTTCTTCGGGCTCTGGTTTTGACGTTTTGGGTTGGAGGATACAAGTAGGCATAGGGGAATTAATAGAAATGGGAGGCACATATCCCAAACTTGTCATGGTAAGTTCTTTTCCCTCCTGTTTTTCTAGCTTCTACTTTTGGGCTACACATTTCCTGTCATCTTTGGTTGGATCATACCCCAGAATATGGGGATAAAGGGGTTCACTCTGTAAATAATCCCTTGTTTGATCTCCATCCTCACCTTCCATCAAAAAAGTGCCATGGGAAATATGGTGTGTTAATGTCCTTTATTTCTATTGTGTATATCTAAGTAGACGATCCTTATGTATGTATGGAGTGACATGGGTATCCCTATTAGGAGATCATCTCCCAGGGGAAGAAACTCCCTGGGATATTTAGAAAGTGAACCAACTCGATCAAAATAAATATTTATGATGGTTAAAACCTGTTGCTTAAAGGGATAAAAGGCCCCGTTGATATATCCATACCTCTATCGCCCCTGTCTCAGGTTGAACTGGAGTCACCTCCCCCTCACTGTGTTCCTTGAAGTGATCCCCTTCAGCAACCAGCACCGGCCCTTCCAAGGCATTCACCCTGCCAAAAATTGTCATAGTTCCCTTTCCATCCTCGACCAACTCTCTACTGACCTCCTCCCTTTGATCAGCCACCACTGTTGGTTGAGACTCCCTGCCACTTCCTTCTAGTCTTTCTTCCTCTAGAATAGGTACCTCCCTCGCACACTGTGCTACACACCATGTTTTCATCCTTGTACATAACGTGTAGTTGGGTTTTCTATAGATTCTCAAATACTATCTCTGCATGTTGAATTTGATCCCTCTACATTAATTTCAGAAATATGTATATTTAGGCCTTATATATAACTGAAAATGGTGGATATAGGCCATATTTTTTTTGTTTCCATCAATCATTTGTTAGAAAATGGAATTTTTTGATCATCGGTGGTTTCGTTGTTCACCCTATATGCACTGCACACCATCATGCCTTACATCAACATTGATTTTTTAAAAGATCAATAATATGAATCTGGGGATAGAAAACATTGAGTAATAAATTAAGATTTTAATACATCAGAGCATTATCAATCCACAATTGGTACATATTCATATAAGGGATCGATCTGCTCAAACTATTTAATCAACAAGGGTGTAAACATAAAACTTAATATTCCTACTTGGATATTGGATCATTTTTCATCAAAAATCATGCTATCTAATGATTGAAGGATGTCATTAGGTTCCTTGTATCTAGATCTACTCTAATATTCCATTTCTTCATCATCCTAGGTTATTCACAAAAGAAGTTTGGAGGATAATCAATGATCATATATAGATAACATAAGTAGTAGGAATTCACCTTCGTCCTATTTGTGTACAATCTTCTATCAAGTATGCTGCCCATTCGTTTCTAAACACATCTATATCATCTTTTGAATATTAGTTTTTGTGATATTCATGGTAGTACTGAAAAAATATAAATACACTAAGGATTAATAAATATTTTAAATGAACTCGTAATTATTTTGGAAAATACCTCATCAAGGATGCTAGTTTTTTGATGAAATATGATCTCTTTTGTAAATTTACAAACATAATAACCACAGTATTTTCCATTTTTTTGTTTTGGACACTGCAGAAACATCGACAACAATAAGTAATTTGTTTTTATATGTGTTTGGATAGTGTAATGTTATTATATATAACAGGATACTTTTCTAGTTGTAGATCTTGTAGGCATTCTTATCCTTAGGTCGTGGATTCATTCCAAGCATTAGATGATATTGATGAACCACCCTATCATAAAAGAATCCTCATTAAAATAAAACATAAATTATATAAATGTATTCTTAGTTTTAAAATGTTCCATATAGTGTATTACAAATTAGCAAATGCCAGCATTCGTGGTCAGTTTGTTGGATATCCGTGCATTGAATCTAGAAAATAAATCTTTGGAGTATCCAAATTGACTGTAATCGACATCCAATGGTTCCTAAAATTACAAAAAGTAATAAGTAAATAAAAAATGAAAATATAGTTAATATGACTTAATTTTAGATTTTTACCCTTGTATCATTCGTATTAAAAAGATTCTATCATTCGTAATTTTGTTTTCAAACAATTTGAGTAGGGATGAATTTATTGCAACCTCTTTATCAGATTTTATTTTGTCTTCTGAAGAGGTGGTGTGAGGACTAACGAGTCCAAATTTTTGTTCATGGGGAAATCCTTTCAATTGTTTTTCATATATACGCCTATGAAAAATATAAAATGTATTTAGTCATAATTATCAGAGTATATCAGCTTTTGTAAAATCAAATCATGAAAACATACCTCATGTATACATTGAGCACTGCGGTGCCTATCCATTAATACTTGGGGAGTTCATTTACATTTTTGGCACTAATTAAATCTGATGTTTCCTCTCCATATATATTTTATTTCAAAATCAAATGTGTGAGTATTTCCATCTTTCAACATTGTATCCACATGAGCCTGCGATGATATTAACTGTGGATATAGATCGGGTGGGGTAATGGTGCTCTCAGTAGACCGTTTGAATAGGTTGGTTGATCCTTGAGATAGTTTTGAGCTGATATTTCATTTCACCCCACACTCTTTGTCATTCTGTAATAAAATTCATCGGTTCAAACCTTTTTTCATTAAATGTTAAAGGTCCAGCTTGAAAAATAGATTGGAAATGGATACCTTTTTGTCGACATGTTTTTTTACAATATTTTTCGGCCATGTGATGAATGTTTCAACAGCTTGTTCAACCATATGAATGTCATCATCGTCATTTGAAATAGGTAGCTCGACACTCGGCTCATTAGCTATGATAATTGACACTTTGAGATGATCTTTTGGAAGCTGTCTGTTGTGTAGCATGTCATTCTGCGTATTGAACATCGTAGCCCTTGCTACAAGGTGATAGGTGGGAGTTGATAGATATAAATCACAGTCAATTTCACCCTATATAATATTAGTACAGGAATGTTATCAGTGTCTATGTGAATCACATTTCATAGAAACAATTATTAAAACATTGATTACCTCAGATAAGTAAGGTTTTTTAGGGGAATAGATCACCTCAAAGCTGGTGGGGGTGGGGCGGGATCATCACGCATGGGTTTTTGTTGAGTTGTTTCTTCTCTTGGCCTCTCCCCCATCAATTTTGATATCATCTCTTTCTGGTATTGTAATTCTTATAGAAAAATAGATAATTGTTCTTGCAGTTTTTCCATTTTTTTCATTTTGATCCTTCGCTTGTTTTCATTTTTGATAACATGTTCGTGGTGTCACCCCAAAATCCGCACCTCTAACGTGGTCATACTATTCTGGCTGTATTAAGGCTACTGAAAGTATGTCTGCATCTAGTTCGTCTGTTGTTGATTCTTGTGACTATGTCATATAGAATATATAGAAAATTAAGTAGTTATTGTAATGTAATAGCGATTTCAATCAAATAAAATTTTTATTATGTCATACTTACACATGTTTCCCACACTTTTTATGTGTTTTCATCTATCAGTATCCCCTCATTATTTACATGATCCTCCTTCCATAGCACATGGTGTGGGATGGATATGGTTTTGATTTCAATTCATCAATCTATATATAAATAGAGAAACATGGTTATGGTGTTGTTTTATGTCCCATACAAGTAGTACGGTATATTTAAAAGACGTGCCAATTTTTTCTCAAGTGAAGTGTACACTATCTTTCCTTTATGGTATGGGTACGCTGGTTATGTTGTGCATTTTTTATTTTCATCACTCAGTTGTTGTTTCATAAATAAAAAACTGGCAATCGAAGTGTTGAATACAAGAAAATGTCAAACAATGTATTACCCCACACAATGTACCTGGAAATTCTGCTCCCTCCAATGGTTGATAAACTCATCCCATGCTCCTTGGGATATCAAGTGTGCGTAAAGAGGAGGTGGGTGCTTCTTGATTTTCCCTTCTGCATCTTTAAGATGATATTTCGTTAAAATTTTGTAGAAACCTCTATGAATCCTTCTTTAACACTTAATACATATTCCTTGTGCGAGGAATCTACTATAAATGCACTCTATAATGGATGATGAAGAGAAAGTAAATGTTTTGGTATTTTAGTTTATTTAAAAAAATTAAAAAAATTATATCATAATGTTACCATAATCTCTTCCCACATTAGTGTCTTCAGCCCAGTTACAACATGGTGCCATGACTATAAATCAATCGGCACGCGTTGTTGATTGAAGTTGTTCTGAAATTGAGTATAACCCCACTATTCTACCTGGTACTATCTTCATCATGTTCATTAGTATAGAATGTATTACCATTAAATGAATATGCATTGTAAGATAATACTTACACACTTGCTCCTCCGGCTAGCCATCGAAGTCGTTCTGAAATTGAGTCTGGATTTTCATCTAACTGCTTAAAAATATGGTCCTGAAACCATCCTATAAATTGTCGATTATGTGTATCTGATATCCATTTTTCAGCCCTGTAAGGATTCAAATGCCTAAGAAATTATTTTTGGGTTTGAACATATGGGTCAACATCGAAACTGTTATGCAAAATGTAAAGGTGGGACTCCTCCCGATCTGTAATATTTATTGTGACAACCTCTCTTCCGGAATTTCCTTCACCCTCAAGCCGCTTAGTGTGACGAGATTTCGATAGGCCAACAATTTCCAAACCAGACAGGTATTCAATACAAAATTCAATGGCTTCCTTAAAAATATATTACTCTGAAATACAACCCTCTAGCCGACTTCGGTTTTTGACATAACCTTTCGGAATTTTCATATACCGTTCAATGGGGTATGTCCATCTATAATGTACAGGACCACATAGTCAAATCTCTCTCACCAAATGAACCATCAAATGAACCTTCATATCAAAGAATTTCGGTGGAAAGAACATTTCCAATTCACATAATAGGATGGAAATTTCTCATTCCTCAATTGGAAATTTCGTCAGGTCTATAACTTTGTTGCATATAGCTTTGAAGAAGAAACAGAGCTTCATTAATGTATGGTGGACATTCTTGGGCAAAATGAAACGTAAAGCTATAGGAATTAGATCTTGCATCAGAACATTGAAGACATGTGATTTCAGACCCTTTAATTTTAAATCACTCATTGACATGATGTTCTTGATATTTTATGAATACCCCTCTGGAACCTTTATGTCATTCGAGAAGTTACAAAACTGATATCTCTCTTTCTTGGAAAGAGTGTAAGCAGCAGGACGAAGAAATGTTCATGGTGCCAACTCTTCTAATATTCCTATCTCAAACATGTCCAATCTAGCCTTAATTTAATCCTTTGTTTTTGCAGGTGAATTTAGCAATGTGTCGATGATAATATCACATACATTTTTTCCACATCCATAACATCAAGAAAATGTCTAACATACAAACAATTATAGTATGGTAATTCAAAAAAAATCTCTTTTTCCAACCGGTTTTCCTATGGTTTTTCGAAAACGGTTTACCAAAAGTAGTGTCCAAATATTTTACTTTCTAAAAAAATTGATCACCTGTTAGTGGAGATAGTGTTGTATGTTCTTCTGAACTTCCGTCGAATGATGTCTTCCAAGATCAGTACTTATGTTGTCGGGGTAGAAATCATCGATGTCTTAGAAACACTATTTTCAATGAATATTTCAACCAAATTGACTGTGTACCTTGTTCGCAAATGGGACACCCTTGAGTTTCTTTAATCCTATATCCTGACAAATTTCCATAAGCAGCAAAGTCATTTATCTTCCTGTACAACATGGATTTCAACGTGAAATATTCATTTTTGTAAGCATCATACACCGTAACACCTGAATCCCACAATATTTTAAAATCCTCGATCAATGGGGCCAAATAAACATCAATATCATTACCTAGTTGTTTTGGTACTGATATAAGCATAGATAACATGATGTATTTTCGTTTCATGCATAACCACGGTGGTAAGTTATAGTTTACTAACATAATCGATCATGTATTGTGACTGCAGCTTTGAAAACAAAAAGGATTATCCCCATCTATAGATAACTCTAGACGAAGGTTTCTTGGCTCGTTCACAAATTCAGGATACTCGAGATCAATTCTCTTCCACTAAGGAGAGTCTTCCTGGTGATGTAGTTTCCCATCTTTAATTATTGTATCTACATGCCATGTCAATTTTCCTGCAGTCTCCTCACTTCCATATAGAATCCCAAACCTTGGAATTATTGGAAATTATCATTAAAATTTTTAGTACTAGAATCATATTTATTGTATCAAGAAGCACCACACTTTGGGAATTTTTTAAGTGATTTATGGTCTTTAAAAACCAATATATAGTCATTCATGCTAGCATGTATTTATTTAGAGATCATACCCATCGATCGTAGCATTTTTTGGCATCGTATGTTCGGCTTGGGAGTTCATTATCTTCTAGGACCATGTCATTCATGAGAGCAAACAGTTCCGTAAAACTGGCGTCACTCCACCCATTGCCTGCACTCAAATTATATAGCTTCAATACAGCTGACAATGTTGTATATTTAGTGAAACCAACATACACTGGCATTTTTTCACAACTCTTTAACTTCTCAAACAATTTTGGGCAATCATGAAGTTCATATTCAATTGTACTTTTCATTTCCTCAATACGATCTTCATCATCATTCACATCTGTAATAACACCCTCCATACGATCTTCTTCATTGTTCATGATTGTAATCATATCAGATGATCTATAAAATGTCGTATTATCTGAGCCACTACCTATATTTTTTCCCCATGTTTATTCCAACATGTATAACTTTGATCTATTCTGTGATAGATCATGTGTTCTTCCAACTCATCTGGACTAATTTGTCTTGAATTACAATAGTGTAAACATGGATAAAGGATTTGATAAGGGTCATATTCATTATCTTCTACAAACTTGATAAACTCTTTCACGCCATCTTCATACTCTTTTATCAATCGATTTTCATTCATCCATTGTTTATTCATTTTCATCGTCTTTATGGGTTTGATCTTCAACTAGCCTAATATTATGTTTTAATTAATCAAGTAGAATTGTTTGGGTTTTATAAAAACAAATCATGGTACAAATTTCTCTAAACTCATATGAAATCTATATACACGGTGTGTCTAGTAGGGTGAACATCGTGTATGGATAAGCTGCCTGATTTAATCTAACATATATCAAATTAATTCCAAGTTAGTCTTGCAAAGACTGAATGATGCCTTTGAAAATACATGACATATAGAAATACTTGAGCTAAAGGCATGTACTTTAGATACATACTGAGTAACCTCACTATCTATGAATCGCATTTTTATGGAATACATGATGTGTATTCCTTACCTGACCACTAGGGGTGTATAGTCTATACACATCAAGTTTCTATGGTATCTATACATGGTCTGAGTGAAGTAAAACACATGTCATATTGTTCTACCATTATTTAATGGCATGTACATGGTTTCATGCTGAAGTATATGTCTTGGAGATACATTTTCTGTGACATAACATCACATTACATGTAACATTTAAAATGAAACTTATTCCATATTTGAGTCAGAAGATTAGTCACGTGGTGTAAATTTTGGAGATAAATGTTGTGTGGAATTAAAATCTATATGAAATCCATGTATGGTGAAGCATGTTCCATTTAACAAGACTACATACCATGTATTTTAAAGTGTCTCATTCAGTCCTCTAGAATTGATTTTCTAGGATTCAGTGGAATTGCATCAAAAACAAAGTGGTGGTGCCCTTGAAATGGGTAATTTTTGGATTGATATTCAACGGTGGAAGAACTTCAACATAGAAAACAAATGGCATATCAATCATACCAAAAACCACAACACCATACAAAAACAAAATCGTGATCACAATCCCAACACCATACAAACCAAAAAATCACAATTTTAGATTTTACAAAGCATACCTTATTCAATTTTTTTTGTTAATTCAGGGGTTCTCACAGAAATTTTATCATCCTGAGGTGTTCATTCATAATTCAACTATACGTAAATTTCAAATTTTTATATTCCAATGTTCAACAAGAACCAACCAAAATTCAATTCATTTAGTGCACAAACAAGGACCACCAACGACCATGATTTCCAGCGTGGCGTTTAGCCTGTACATTTCACATTATAACCATCAATATCAAATAGTAATAACATGTAAACAAGGGGAAACCAATGAGTAACAAGACAAAACTCACCGTGAAGGTATCATTAAGCACACAGAAGAGGTGACTTCATGGCAGAGGAGAGGTGCACAACAGAGGAGACTTCCAACTGAAAAGAAAATATAAAATATGGAAAACCCAAGAGAATAAAATAATATAAAAATGAGTACACCATTTAACACATCCCACAAACAACAAAAACCCACTAAAACTGAAATCAACCCACACCATGGTTAAACACACATTAAGATAACAAGAAATTATAGAACCCACCTTTGATAGAACGAGTTCAACATACTTTTAAAATATAAAAGAATAACATACAATGGGTAAGCCCTGACCAATAGGTACTCCTTACTCGGTATAAGGAACCGGCCATAAACATTACTTAATATTGAGTTATTTCAAGAATACACATTGAGGATCATTTCAGGTTTAGAGTTTTAGATAATTAGATCATAAATCATGCATTACATTCCACATTTCAATAACATGGTTACATGAAAGTGGGTATTCTTTTTTCCCATCAAAGGAGACATATTTAAAATAAAACATGGATTCTTTCTTCACACTTCCCCGACACTATCATCAAATCATGTACCTTTCCCTTGACCTGTGAAAAACATTTCAAAAACATGGGATGAGCATAAAAATATCAGTAAGGGATATAAAAGTATGGAATGAAAACAGTAGTCCATGTATACGTAAGAATTAATGAAATCATACTTTACTCATAAAACATAAGCACTTCATCATACCTCATGAAATCATAAGATTTATAAATAACTCATAGAAAAAATAAGACATAAAGGTAACTTGAGGCATTCATAACATTCTTACGTAGGGAGTAACCCTCAGGGTTACATTTGGAATACCCATCACAGTATATTCCCTAAATCTCTTCGGAGAAGCCCTAGTGTTTAACTCCTTCATGTTACACAATGCATTGGATAGATATCATGAGCTCATCCGCCCATATTTTATCAAGGAACAACCCGTCTTCATAAACAAAGCCCAAAAACCATAACATAATCGTATCACATAAAACATGTATAAAGGAAACATAACTTTTCCACATTTCAATCACAAGATATCAATACAACACATTGATATAATCAAAACATTATCAAAACCATTTTCAATACAAAAATAAAAGAAAATTAAAACATGGTAAATATTTTTCATTTGAAAATAATAATTATGCCATGTAGAGGAAGCCGAAACTCAAATAATGGTCACGGCGGCGGAGAAGTCGTTGTTGCCGCATACGTAAGACAAAAACATTCACTTTTGTCATTTAGTAAAACGATTCTTATAAAAATATTCCTTTTGAATAAAAGTAAAGGTAAAATGGATTTATACACCGTATAAAAGAGTGTTGTGAATAAAAAAATATGCCTCAATGAAAGGTGATTGAGACGAAGTCCCATACCTCATGTCCGACATGACACGATCATTATTTAATCTCCTGAATAATAAACTAGAGTTAATATATACTTGATTAAGAACCTTTTTCAAGTTCATTATTTCTTTTATATCACTTATTACCATTTTATGAACATTATGTAATTATTTAAGTTAATAATAGTCGTTTCGTCGATCTTTGGTACTTGAGCCAAAAACAAACTTCTTATAATTACAAGTTGTTCATGTGGTAAAATATCCATTATATCCAGAATTATATTCATGATATAGATATAATATATATCATATATATCCAATATATCCATGAATTTATAATATTACATAACATTTATAGGTAAGAAATTAAATGCACCATTCATGGAGACGGTAATCCATACGTACGCATGAACGCTACTTTCATTTCTATTTCATATTTAATGGAATGAAATCATAATGATATAAAGGTATATTATAATTAAAGTATAATATCATATATATTATCATTAACTCCATCCTTTATACGTCCACATATGGCATTAAATAATCAAATCACTTTGAGAGGGTGGTAGTCCGCAATTCCTAAAATGAATATATCGTGTTTACCCATAATGGAAACTATAAATTATTCCATAAATGAAAAATACAGAATCATAAGAAAAACATAGACATAATATATATCATATATAAATATAGTGACATCTTAATTTCCACCCTGAAAGGTGTTAAAAGAAGATTGTACAATCATCATTTTGTGAGGCAGAAATTCACCATCCACAGAAACAGTATGTTCTTTAACCATTATACGGGAGTGTGTGTATGTTTAAATCAAATAATTCTCATAAAAAACATCCGAGTATATTTTATATACTATTTTGGTTACAAAATAAATGAATAAGAAGAGTTTAGGGGGTTGGAGAAGCAAAATACAACAACAAAACACGAGTGAAGACATTACCTTTAAATCGGGTAACTCCTCTTGGTTTGAACCAAAGGTTTTCTTGAAGATCTTTCTGCATAAGGTAAGGCTTCTAGGATGAAGAGAGGGATGTGGAGAGATAAAATGAGCATAGCTTGGCTGATCCAATTGCTTGAGAGGTGTGGGTAAGGTGGTATAGGTGGGGGCCTTTTATAAGAGGGAGAAGGGGCACTCTTGGAATGTCAAGAAATGTTACTTTATTATATAATGAGTTTTGGATTTTAAAGGTACCACAATTATATATTTCTAGTATAAGGTTATAAGTGTTCTAAATCTACTCATCCAATTGGTTTTGGACAAGTTTAAGTCTTAGATTTTACATTATCTTTTAATTTTATTTAAATCATTCATTAATGAGGTAATCGTTGCATCATCATGGTGTCATAAATTATAAAAACAAATATCATGATGTAGGAAAACTTTTTAGCTTTCCAATGACTATTTATAGCCTAAGAGATCATTTACAGATACAAAACTAAAAAAATTTTACTTAGGTGATACATACTTTGGTTATACTTTCCCCTTAAAAAAATAATATAATAAAATGCCAGTATCACCCAAAGGTGATTCCATGGGGTCCAAAAGTTTGGCACAAGGCATCCCATGGTCGGGCATGACACAACCAGTAGTAGTAGGACACATTTTGGGCTCATTTATAATTATTATAATATTATTTTATTACCCTTAACTACCCGATTACTAATTAATCCCGATAATTAAAGATAATTACAGTCGTTACTATTCATAATGTCAGAAAACAAAAGTGTCTTACATACATAATTTGGACCTTCTGATTCCAAATAAGGAATCCATTTTACCAAATTCCAAACCCAGAAATTTTAGTAATTTATTTAAAAATAATTCTCGTTGTCAAAACAAATAGCGGGTTTTTTAGAAATAATATCTATCAAAAGTTTGAAAATTGTTTATGTCCAATTTCAAAGTGAAATTAATCCCAATGTCCACCATTGGATTAAATGGAAAAAATATATTTTATTTAAACATTAAAACCATTTAAAAATATAATCTGTCCATATAATTAATTTATATGAAAAAGTATTTTTGAAGTAAAATGTAGTATTTTTCAATATTCTTTAAAAAAATTAACATTGTCAGAAAAATAACAAAAATTTATCCAAAGTAAATTTAAATGTATCAATACTAAAGAATAAGTTTATTTTGACAAAAAGAGATTATAAAATTTTCATAATATTAATTTAACAATGGTTCTCCATCAAAAGGTGGTAAAACAATCTTTTAAAAATATTAGAGAATCCAATGCTTAAGATTAGATTTATTCTCATTTTAAGCCTTTAAAACACTATCTAATTCATAAATAGACATAGATATGAAAATCCATAATTCTTTAATTACTTGAGATTTTACATCCTTTCCCCCTTTAGAAAATTGAGCCCTCACAATTTATTTACTTATCGAATAAGTGGGGCTATTTATCTCTCATTGCATATTCAAATTCCCTTGTTGCCTCTTCAATCATGTGGTTTTTCCAAAAAAACATTTACTTAATGAATCACCTTATTCCGTAATACTTTCTCCCTATGGTCAAGAATCTGGACTACTTGTTCCTCATAAGATAGATTCTCTTCCATCTGAACTACCTCTGGACTCAAAACATGAGATGGATCTGGCATGTAATTCCTTAACATTGAAACATGAAAAACATTGTGTACCTGAGATAAACTCGGAGGTAAATCCAATCGTTATGAAACTTATCCAATTCTATCTAGAATTTCATATGGTCCAATTAACCTTGGACTCAGATTTACTTTCATACCAAATCGCATCACACTTTTACGTGGTGATGATTTGGGAAAAACATTATCACCTACCTCAAAAGAGAGATCCTTCCTCCTGTTGTCCGCATAACTTTTCTACCTGCTCTGAGCTGTTCTAATGTGCTTTTGAATCAGCTGAACTTTTTCTACCAACTCTTCTACTAATTCTAGACCCATAAACATCCTTTCACCCACTTCATCCCAAAAATCTGGAGTTCGACACAGATTCCCATATAATGTATCAAATGGTTCCATTTGTATATTGTAATGAAAAATGTTACTATATGAAAACTCAACAAAAGACAGATTTTGGTCCCAACTTCCCTGATAATCCATCGAACAAGCACGTAGCATATTCTCCAATGTCTGAATTGTTCATTCTGACTACCCATCTGATTGATAATGAAAATTTGTACTAAAATTTAATTCAGTACTCAATGACTTCTGAAGGCCTTTCTAAAAGTTTGAAATAAACCTGGGATCACGATCAGATACAATGGAGAGGGGAACTCCATTTAACCTGACTATCTCTTTAAGATACAAACGAGAAAGTTGATCTAGGGATAAAGTATCTTGTATTGCAAGGAAATGATTAATTTAGTCAAGATATCAACAATAACCTAGATTGCATTATTACCTCGAGGTGTCTTTGGCAATCCCACAATGAAGTCCATGGATATATTCTCCCATTTCTACTCTGACACTGGTAAAGGCTGAAGCATCCCTTTCGGTAACTGCTGCTCTTCTTTAACCTATTGACAAGTCAAACACTTCCCAGTAAAATAAGCAATATCTTTTTTCATTCCATCCCACCAATAATACCCCTGAAGTTCTCTATACATCTTAGTACTGCCTGGATGAACTGAAAACGGAGAACTATGAGCTTCACATAACAACTCTCTCTTCAACTGTGAATCACGCAACACACATAATATCTTCCCAAATCTCAAAACAAAATCATGATCAATCTTTAATTCAGGCAACTTACCCTTCTAAACCAGCTCTAACTTTTTCTAGAACTCACTGTCTTGCTTCTGAGCTTTCTTAATTCTGTCTGATAGAGAAGATTTCACTAATACCTCAAACAAAACAGAAGAACATCCTGCACCAACAACTTCTATTCCAAAGTTCATAAAATCCTTAACCAAAAGAACACATTTCAAATGTAACATGTTTAATGAAGCATTACTTTTTCGAATCAAAGCACCAGCCGCTTTATTTGATTTTCCCAGATGGTAATGAATTGTACAATCATAATCCTTGATTAATTCCAGCCATCTATTCTGTATCATGTTCAATTCTTTCTGAGTTAATATAAACTTTAAAATTTTTTGATCAGTATATATTTCACACTTTACACCATACAAATTATTCCTCCAAATTTTTAAAGTGAAACCAACAAAAACTAATTCCAAATCATGTGTATGGTAATTTACCTCATGAGTTTTCAACTGATGTGAAGCATAAGCAATTACCTGATCATTCTGCATTAGGATGAAACTAAGTCCTCTCAATGAAGCATCACTGTAGATAAAAAACTCACCATTCCTAGAAGGTAGTTCCAAAACTAGAGCATTCACCAATCTTCTTTTCAACTCTTGAAAACAATCATCATATTCCATTGTCCAAATAAACTTAACACCTTTCTGAGTTAGCTTAGTCATTAGACTAGACAACAGTGAAATTTTTTTAACAAACCATCAGTAATAGCCTGCCAAATCAAGAAAACTATGAATCTCAGATAAATTTGTGGGTCTTGGCCATTCTTCAACAACCTTTGTTTTTGCAGGATCAACAGTTATTCCATATTTAGAAACAATGTAACCAATGAAAGAAATTTTTTACAACTAAAACTCACACTTTTTGAATTTCCCACACAATTTCTTTTCTTTTAAGGTTTACAAAATAACCCTTAAATTACTTTCATGATCCTATTTACTTTTAGAAAACATCAAAATATCATCAATTAAAACAACCACAAACCTATCCAAGAACTCATGGAAAATTCAATTCATAAGGTCCATGAATACAATAGGTGCATTGGTTAGCCCAAAAGTAATTACTAGAAATTCATAATGGCCACATCTTGTAGGAAACGTGGTCTTTAGAATATCTTCTTCCTTTACGTTCAACTAATGCTGCCCCGATCTCAGGTCAATCTTTGAAAAATACAGAGCTCCCTAGAGTTGATCAAACAAATCATCGTTATGAGGCATAGGATATTTTTTCTTAATAGTGATGTTATTCAAGGCTCTATAATCAATTCAAAGTCTCATTGAACCATCATTCTTTTTAAAAAATAAGACAGGAGCACCCCATGGTGATGTTTTATGTCAAATGAATCCTTTTTATAATAATTATTGCAATTTCTCTGTCAACACTAAAAGTTCAATTTGATCCATTCGATAAGGGGGTTTTGAAATTGGCTTATCCTCAAGAAATAAGTCAACAGTAAATTCAAATTCCTGATCTGGTATTATTCCATGAAACTTGTCCGAGAAAACATCAAGATACTCATTTACCATTGACACATCATTAATCTGAATGGTTCCTTTGTTTTCAAAAATATGTGCAAGGTAACATTTATTTCCATATTTTATAAGCTTCTCATCCTCTTGATATGTTCTCAACAGTAAGGGTTCATTCTTGTACACAAACGGAAAGTATTTCTGAAAAGAAACTTCTTTATCTCTACAATCAATCTAAGCATGGTAAACAGAGATCCAATCCATACCCTAGAAAACATCAAACTCTACTAGAGGTAAAACAATAAGGTTTTCAAGTAGATTCTTTCCACGGATCAGAATATAACGATTCTTATAAATTCTTTTTGCCTCAACATTTCCCCCAGGTGTTTTTACCAAAAGTTCAGGAGTCATTTCGTGAGATATAATTCCCAATTTACTAGAATATTTTTTCAATATTAAAGAATGTGTAGACCCCGAATCAAACAACACATTGGAATAATCTAAAAAACAAACAAAGTACCTGATACCACTTCATTTGATGGCCCAACATCTACTAAAGTAGTTCCAAAGGATTTCACCTCACCTTTCTGCTTGTAGTCTAACTGCATCCCATCATTTGAGCTCATTGTCGAACACTCATTTTCTTAATGACTCATCTCATTGCACTTGAAATATTTCACTAACTGTAAATCAAATTTGGTCTTACCATCACCCTAATCTTTTTCAGTGTAATCACGAGCCTTATATCTCATCTTACCACATCGGTAGCACTTCCCGAAATTCAGAAGACATTCCACAGTATGCCTTTTACCACATTTATCACAAACTAAAAACTTAGTTTTCTTACCATCAGACCTCTTTGAAAGATTCTTCCCTTTCTCATACCACCTCGGTCACTTCTTGTATTGGTTTTTATAGAACACTTGATCATCGGAAAACTCCATTTCCACCTTCTCATCCCATCGAACAAGCTTTTCATAACTTTTGAACTCACGAGATGCTAAAGCACTTCGATATTTTGGCTTTCATCCTGGGTAAAAATGATTGATTTTAATATTAAGATCTTGGATAAAATATGGAGTATACCTTTCCAATCGAGTGGACCTTTCTTCATAAGCAGTCACTGAGTCATCCTTTTGCCTCAATTCCAAGAATTGTTTTTCCATCCTAAGTCGAACAGTATTAGGAAAATATTTCTCAAGAAACATACCTTTGAATTCATACCAGTCAAGAGCATCAATATCATCAGCGTCCCTGATATTTTTAACCATCGACCACCACTAATCTACTTCACCCTCCAAATGGTAAACAGCAAGAATAACCTTTTGATTGTATGAACACCCCATGACATCGAAAATATTCTCCAGTGCTTTAATCCACCCTTAAACTAGCACGAGGTCTGATTATCCTCTAAATGATGGGGGATGTTTCCTCATGAAATGTTCCTCCACTAACATGTTTCTTTGTGGTTGATCTAGCTAATCTCGTGCATGGATACCACTGCCATTTATAGATTGAGTCAACTGCGCCATTACTACAACAAACTGTTCAGTTCCAATTCTGACCATCTTAGGATGCTGATTTGGAAGGTCATTTCCTTCTGTATGAATTCCTATCATTGCTTCCCTATTTCCTCTGAGGAAAACCATTCTAAAAAAACATGTCTTAGATGATGAAACATGGTAATATTCAAATGTTATATCATTTCAATTTGACCATAAAAATATCTTTAGATAATCATTTAATATAATTCAAACTCCTAAATTTATCTAAACCGACCTTTGATACCAACTATAAGGCCCCAACCTTAAAAATTACTTAATATTGAGTTATTTCAAGAATACACATTGAGTATATTTTCAAGATTAAAGTTTTAGTGAATTAGATCATAAATCATACATTACATTCGACATTTCAACATGGTTGTTACATAAAAGATAGTATTCTTTTTCCCATCAAAGGAGACATATTTAAAATAAAACATGGTTTCTTTCTTGACACTTCCTCAACACTATCATCACATCATGTACCTTTCCCTTGACTAGTGAAAAACATTTCAAAAACATGGGATGAGCATAAAAAGCTCAGTAAGGGATATAAAAGTACAAAATGAAAACATTAGTCCATGTATACGTAATAATTAATGAAATCATACTTTATTCATAAAACATATGCACTTTATCTTACCTCATGAAATCATAATATTTATAAATAAATCATAGAAATCATAATACATAAAGGTATCTTGAGGCATTCATAATATTCTTACGTAGGGAGTAACACTCATGGTTACGTTTGGAATACCCATCACAGTATATTCCCTAAATCTCTTCGTAGGTACCATAGCGTTTAACTCCTTCACATTACCCAATGCATTATAGATCTATCACGGGATCACCCGCCCTTAGTATATCACGGGACCACTCGTCTTCATAAACAATGCCCAAGAACCATAACATAATCGTATCACATAAAACATGCATAATGGAAACATTTCATTTCCACATTTTAATCACAAGATATCAATACAACACATTTATATAATCAAAAAATTATGAAAACCATTTTCAATAAAAAAATAATATTAAATTAAAACATGGTATTTATTTTTCATTTAAAAAAGTTATGACTTATAGAGGAAGCCGAAACTCAAATAATGGTCGTTGCGGTGGAGAAGTCGTTATTGCCGCATACGTAAGAAAATAAATCCCTTTTGTCATTTAGTAAAATGGTTCATATAAAAATATTCCTTTTGAATAAAAGTAAATGTCAAAGGGTTTTATACACCGTATAAAAGAAAGTTGTGTATAAAACAAAATATGCCTCAATGAAAGGAGATTGAGACGAAGTCACATACCTCGTGTCCGACTTGACTCGATCGTTCTTTAATATCTTGAATAATAAACATGAGTTAATATCTACTTGCTTAAGAACCTTTTTCAAGTTCATTATTCCTTTTATATCAGTTATTACCTTTTTATGAACATTATTTAATTATTTAAGTTAATAATGGTCGTTTTGTCGATCTTTGGTACTTGAGCCAAAAATAAACTTCTTATAATTACAAGTTGTTCATGTGGTAAAATATCCATTATAACCAGAATTATATTCATGATATAAAAATAATATATATCATATATATCCTGTATATACATGCATTTATAATATTACATAACATTTAGAGGTATGAAATGAAATGCACCATTCATGGAGACGGTAAGCCATGCGTACGCATGAACGCTACTTTCATTTATATTTCGTATTTAATGGAATGAAATCATAATGATATAATGGTATATTATAATTCCAGTATAAAATAATATATAATATCATTAAATCCATCCTTTATATGTCCAATATATGGAATTAACAAATCAAATCACTTTGAGGGGGCGGTAGTCCGCACTTCCTAAAATGAAGATATCATGTTTACCCATAATGAAAACCATAAAGTATGCCATAAATGAAAAATAAAAAATCATAAGGAAAACATAGACATAATATATGTCATATATAAATAGAGTGACATCTTAATGGCCACCAGGAAAGGTTTTAAAAGAATATTGAACAATCATCGTTTCGTGAGGCAGGAATTCGCCATCCACAGAAACAGTATATTCTTTAACCATTAGACGGGAGTGTGTGTAAGTGTAAATAAAATACTTCTCATAACAACATCCTAGTATATTTTATATTATGGTGTTGTTTCAAATTAAAGGAATAATAAGAGTTTATGGGGTTGGAGAAGAAAAATGCAACAAAAGAACACTAGTGAAGACATTACCTTTAAATCAGGTAACTCCTCTTGGTTTGAACCAAAAGAGTTTCTTGAAAAGCTTTATGCCTAAGGTAAGGCTTCAAGGATTAAGAGAGGGATGTGGAGAGATAAAATGAGTAGAGCTTGGCTGAGACAATGGCTTGAGAGGTGTGGCTAAGGTGGTAGAGGTGGGGGCCTTTTAAAAGAGGGAGAAGGGGCACTCGTGGAAAGTCAAGAAATGATACTTTATTATATAATGAGTTTCGGATTTTAAAGATCCCACAATTATAAATTTCTAGGTAAGGTGATAATGGTTTAAAATATACAAATCCAAGAGGATTTTTACAAGTGTAAGTCTTAGATTTTACATTATCTTTTCATTTTGTTTAAATCGTTCATTAATGAGGTAATCGTTGCATCATCACGGTGTCATAAATAAATTAATTTATTTAATATATAAAAATTATAAAAAAAAATTCATGATGTAGGAAATATTTTTAGCATTCCAATTACTATTTATAGTCTAAGATATAATTTACACAAACAGAACTAAAATTGTTTTACTTCGGTGATACATACTTTGGTTATACTTTCCCCTTAAAAAAATAATATAATAAAATGTCACTATAACCCAAAAGAGATTTCATGGGTTCTAAAAGTTTGGCAGAAGGCATCCCATGGTCGTCCCTGACACAACCAGTAGCATTCGTACATATTTTGGAGTCATTTTTTATTATTATGATATTATTTTATTACCCTTAACTACCCGATTACTAATTAATCACGATAATTAAAGATAATTATCGTCGTTACTATTCTTAATGTCAAAAAACAAGTGGCTTAATTACATAATTTGGACCTTCTGATTCAAAATTTGGAATCCATTTTACCAAATTCCTAACACATAAGTTGTAGGAATTAATTTAAAAATAATTCTTGTTGTCAAAACAAATAGCGGGTTTTTAGAAACAATGTCTATCAAAAGATTGACAATTTTTTATGTCCAATTTCAAAGTGAAATTAATCCCAACATCCACCATTGATTTAAATGGTAAAAATATATTATATTTACATTTTAAAACTAATTAAAAATTTAATCTATCCATATAATTAAATTATATGAAAAAGCAGTTTTGATGTAAAATGCGGTATTTTTCAATATTCATTAAAAAAATGAACATTGTCATAAAAATACCAAAAATATATCAAAATTAAATTTCAATTTCCCAGTCCTAAAGAATAAGATTATTTTGAAAAATAGAGCTTATAAAATTTTCAAAAATAGATTTAGAAAATGGTTCTCCATCAAAAGGCTGTAAAACAATCTTTTAAAAATATTAGAGAATCCAATGCTTAAGATTGGATTTATTCTCATTTTAAGCCTTTAAAACACTATCTAATTCATAAATAGACATATATATGAAAATACATAATTCTTTACTTACTTGGTATGTTACACTCGGTATAATCTCTAAGTTTATTCTTGATAGTATATCCCAAATGAGTAAGCCATGATCAATCCTCTGTTTTCAAACCATTCATGACATGACCTATCCTAATGATGGTCATCATTAAGAACACCAAAATCCCACCCTGATGGTGATTTTTATCCTCATATGATGGAATGTCCCAACCAAATAGTTTGACATAATTAGATAACACATCACCCTTTAATGTAATTCTCCCAGATCATCCTATATCTGATGGATTCTTGACCCTTTCATGTTCTACAGGTAATTCAATAGCATCAAAAATTTACACTATATAAAGGAATAATATGGAATATCACGAATAGTTCACTAAGGGATATAAACTATCCATTAGATCATATATAAAGAATGAGTTTCAAGGTTTAATCACACTCTTGAAAGAAATAAAATCATTAAAGGGAATCAAGTGTAAACCATTAATCATGGAAGCATCATATAAAAGGACTTATTTATTAAGGAACATCCTACAAAAATCTCAACATTAACATCAATGTTCATCAGGTGTTTTGTATCCTAAAAATTTTTGACACACCAACTAGAATAATCTATCTCTCTAATAACTTATAGAACCAATTCTATATAAATAAATGGTTTTAGATAAAGGAACATGGGAGAAAAATCCAAGCGGTAGAAAAATCATTTACCTGAAAATGAATATCAATATTGGTAACATCCAAGATTATTTGAATTAAGAAGAAACTATCACTCTTGGATAGTGATTAGAGGAGAATTCACCAAGAGAAAACCTATGAGACATCATAGAACTCCACTGATCTCCAAGAATATTGTTGCTACACCAAAACTATAAATTCCTTTTTATATGACATAAGGCATCATAATCTAATACATAATAACTATATTCCATGACCAAATAAGAAAAAATTAATGAAATTTCTCTATATAAGAAGACTCACCAAAAAAATTCACTAAATTAACCAAATTTGGAATCACCAGTGAAAAAGGATAAAAGGATACCTTATATCGATGGCAGAGGCAGTATCGGTGGCGGAGGGAGCGGCAGAGGCGAGGTAGTGGTGGATTCAGTAGTGGCGGTGGAGGCAGCAGCGGCGGTGGAGGCAGCAGTGGTGGCAAAGGCAGCGGCGGTCACGGCAGCGGGGTCAGAGGAAGCGGCGGTGGTGGAGGAGGAGGAGGTTGAGGATGAGGAGGGCGAGGATGAGGAGGAGGAGAGGTCGCGGCGGATGAGGGGCCTGGTTCGGCATCCACAAAAGCTTGACCACATGCGATCGAGGATGGGTTGTTAGGGTTATTAAATAAAAACTAATGGAACCTTTATAATCACTCATTAAAAGTGCTGATAAAGGTATTTTTTATCAGTAATAAAATAAAAGCGCTGATAAAACATTCATTTATCAACACTTTTTTTCTGCTAATAAAGAGACACTGTTATTAGCGCTAAAATTCACTGATAAATGTTACCTTTTATCAGCACTAAAAAATTCAATGATAAAGGGTACACCTTTATCAGCGCTTTTCGCTAGTGATAATAAAGGTATACCCCTTTATCAGTGCTTTATGTTTTGCGTTGTTAAAGGGAAACGCTTCCCTTGCCCTGTTTTGTGGTAGTGTATGATTACATTAAACTATAGTATAGAATGGATTAGTATCTATAGTGATTCATAAAATAAGGTATTGGGATGTTTCCTCATGAATAATGATATGGTTATAGCTTATGCCTCACGAAAATTTATGTTTTGCGAGAAAATTTCGCCAATTCATGATTTGGAGATAGTTGAGGTAGTTTTTTCATTAAAGATATGGATGTATTATATTAATGGAAAAATATGTGATATATATACTAATCATAATATTTTAATGTATATAATCATTCAAAAAGTGTATAATATGAACCATATAATATCGTTATATTTGATTAAAGATAATTAATACTTAATAAATTACCACCTAGGGAAAGAAAACAATGTGTTTAATGCTTTGAGTCGAAAGGATCATGATAGATTATCTACGATGAAGATCACATAAGTTCCAATAATTCAATATTTTTAATGAATTGATCTATAAATCTTTATGGTAGGGGATAAATCATATCTTTCTCAAATGAGTGTTCAACCATCTATCCATGTGAGAAATAAAGAGGCATATATTGAAAATGTGGATCTACATAATATGGTGAGAAATGTTCCTGAATTAAACCTTGATTTTGATAGAATGATAAGGCTTAAGAACTGGGAATTTGTTCTATCCATACCAGATTTGAAGGAGCTATTGGATGAAGCTTATAGTTCCTCATTCAATATTCATATTGGAAGTATGTATATGTATAATGATATGAAGGAGTATTTCTGGTGGGAAAACATGGGAAGATATTTTTCAGAGTACATATCTCTATTATTGGTATGTCAACATGTTAGGACTGAGAGATATAATTATAATGTGATATTACAAACAATATCTATATAATAATGGAAATGGGAAAACATCACCCGGTATTTTCTTGTTAGACTCCAAAAAACAACTATGGTGAATAATTTTATTTGGGTTGTAGTCAATCACCTTATAAATTCAGAACCACTAACAATTCTATGAGAATATTATCTCTTTACTAGCTTCCCAAAATATATATTAAATAATTTATAATGTTTCATCGACTAACACATTTTATTATATTTAATCAAGATCTAAATTTTACATTGATTTTTTGGAGAGTTCATTAGTAGTCCCTAGATAGAGAGTTGAGTTTTTGTTCTTCTTTTCATGATCATAAAGATCATCAATTTGAGAGAACCATTAAATACATAGAGTATATAGTGAGATCATGTTCTGTGGATTTAATTGGTGTTTGGGATGAACACCTTCCCCGAGTATAATTTTCTTATAGTAATAAATTCCACTCAAGCCCTCATATGGATCCTTATGAATCCCTATATTTAAAGAAGTATAAAACTTCAACATGATAGGATAAATTTATACAACCAAAGATATTGGAACCTAATATAGCTATGGAAATGGTAAGCAAAGTCAGATCCATTTAGTAACTGATTAATGTAGCACAGAGTTGACATAAACTTTATGTGGATAATAATTGGAAAAATATAGAATTAAAAGTTAGTGAGAATGTATTTATACAAATTTATACATGAAAAAAGATTATAAGATTAAAAAATATAGGAAAACTAATCCCTAGAAATAGTATATTCTTATAGATTTCTGATAGAGTTCGGATGGTAGCTTATGACTTGGAACTTCCTTAGAACCTCTCTTAAGTTCACAATGTGTTAAATGTATCTCTCATGAGAAAGTACATGCCTGATACATTAGAAGAATTGAACTAAGAGTTCAAAATACTATAAGATGATATTTATTATGGAAAAATCATTATAAATTTTAGATAATAGAGATAATGTTCCACTAACAAGAATAATCACCTGGTTAGTTTTCTCTAGAGGAATCAAAAATACAAATAATATACTTAGGGACTCGAGGATGTGATGAAAAAGATATATCCTCATTTGTTTGTATCAGAGTGATGAAATTTAAAGAAAAGGTTATCTTAAGTTGTTAGAATGTAACAACCCATGTTTTAATGATATATTTATTTATAAATAAAATGTACGTATTTTATGACATTATTTACATGCAACATCGAGTATAAAAAATCGACATAATACCAATGAAATATTATAATTTAATGTGACACTTATCACATAGAAATTTTATAGGATGGAATAAATAAGAAAAAATATATTATTAAAAAATTATAGATTAAACATGTACATAATGAATTGATTAGGTATTAATTGATTATAAATGAAACTATAAATCATTTGAATGTAAAATAATGATGTTTTTCTGAAAAAAAAACTATTTTTATGAACGTAATGCCTTTTTATGTTATTATATTAAATTAATCACTAGTGGTGAATTATATTAATGAAAATTATATATTATATATTCAAAAAATGTTTTATATTTCATCTAATATCTTTTATAGTATTGGGATAAGAATAAATCTAGCTTTCTACTTAAAAATACACTTTTCGAAAAAATGGTTTTCGTCATCTTATGCGCACTTATTTTAAAATGATTTTTGAAACTTATAAAATTGAATCTTAAAAAATGAATACATATATATAATATAGAGGATTATATTTAGTAAATATTTCCCTTTAATTTTTCATTATGAATAGTAACCTTGATAATTTTTTGTCTCCTTGGTAAGGGTAAAATGGGAAAAACATTGTTGAAACCATGGGTTAAGGATTTAAAATTCATCTAACACATGGATTTATCCTATTATCTGAGTATAATTCCACCAATATCATCCATGTATTAAACATATGGTCACCTGGATTCTTTATATTTTATTTGACCTATGTTTAATTTTATGAAAAAGATAAAGACAAAATGAAACTCTCTTAAATTTAATAAATCTAAATATTTATTATAAGGATAAAATAGGATAATTTTAATTATAAAAGTTTATTTAAAAGTAGAATTATTTTTTATCATGGTAATTTATTTCTAATTTTCAGTGATTTAATAATTATCTTAAATTCTTACAAAATGCTAACATAATAATTATTCTAAAAATAAATAAATAAAATAAAAAATATTAAAAATATTAAAAGTACTAAAATTTTGGTGAATTTTTTGTTTCAATATTTTTATACATATATATAATATATTAGTAATGTGTTTATCTTTTATTTTTTAATTCATTTTCTATTATGATGTCTTTAAATATATATTAAATAAATGATGAAAAAATGAAATTAATGATATGTTATGTTGAATAATATTTTATTAAATTATTTAAAATTATTAAAATCCCAAAGGAGGAAAATTAGGAAATATATGGTTTAAAAATTCTTCACTTTTCCAATAATGAGGTAATTTTACCTTATAAGTAAAATTATAACCCATTAATATTAAAAAAAACTCATTACCATAGTTATGTTTAAATTTATTTTACTGAGGGGGTTACACAATATATAGGGATTAAAATAACACCAAACATGTATAAATTTTATTTTATGGTTATATTTAAACATTATACCATTTTTACTTCAATATATGGCCATTTGGATGCATATTCCTTGAAAATGAATTAATTATATGTTAATATTTTTAGTTAATCCAAGTGGGTCCTTTCCCTCCCATATAAAAGAAAACCCCGTATCTATTTTATGTATACTGCATTGATGCATATATTTCAAAGAAAACCTAGGTAATTATCTAATAGATTTATCTATCCATTAATTTTTGGTTCTAGTATTCTTGATATTCCATTTCAAGTGCCCTTAAATAAGCATCTAAAAGAGGCCAAATGAAGAATAGGTAACCATCTTAGCTAACCTCTTTTAATTTATTTATTATTAAAATTCCTCAAAATATATGGTATTCATCATAAAATAATAAATTAAGTATCCTTAATATAATAAAATTTTATTATATCAAAAAACCACCATCATTGCTGATATTTAACATCAAATGGGAAGTGAAAGTATCACTCATGCGTGTTTACAGACTACCACCACCATGTTGTAATAAAATTAATTTTTCATCATAATATTTAATAGATGGTCATTATTATGTGTTTAATTATTATAAATGGTATTTATGTCATTATTATTATTATTGTAGAATTACAATATCATATCTTACTTCTTGCTTTCAAATCCATTGGAATGTGATAATGATGCCCGTGTATAGGTTTAGACAAGTGCCTTGACAAAGCGATGTGATTCATTTTTTCATTATGTTTTAATCAGATGATAATAAGGACATATTTAATGAATATTTATGATATATATGATATAATAATGATTAATTAATGTATAATTATTTTTACCTTTCTTTTGTGACATCTATTGAGAACTGAAATCATCGTGTATGTGTACATACAACCTATCGTCCTTATGATCAGTGTAATTCATTTTTATAAGTATACCATTAATACATGATTATAAATATATACCTAATGAATATATAATATATTTATAACATTATTAATATTTTTTAGATCATGTAACCATGATAAATATAAAAGTACAGGGACTATCATACCAAAATTCTCATTAAAAATGATATAGTTAATACTTGGAAATGATGATTATAATATGTAATTACTAATTAATATGGGGAGAAATGTTATAATTATATAATAAATGATATTAAAAGTATATATATAATTATTATATAAAATTATAATAAATTTAATTTTATTATATAAGAGGTTAAAGTACTTTATAATCAAGTTGAACTTGAGGTGAGAGTTTTTTGTAACAAACTCATTATTTATCTAGATTGTTTAATATTAAGTTTCTAATGATGAAATTTCAAGTTATACCTCTCAATAATCTCATGAATGTTTCTTATCCAGAATTTATTGTTTTATAATATATGTTTTCATATATTTCCCTCACTTTAAGTACACCAGAGACTGAAAGAATTTTTTTAAGGAAACACAAATTTATTTATCTTTTCGGATAAAAAAACTTTTTCTTCCACGTCTTTTTTTTCTAAAAAATATCAAAAAAACATTTATTTAAAATAATTCTTATGTATGATTAAAGTTTATAAAATATAATTAAAGTTATCTTCTTTCCATTTTATGAATGAGTTACTTTTGACATTTTACCAAAAATTTGAATGGAATATTTATTTTTACCTACATATATTGAATAAAATATATTACTATCATAACCTCTTAAATATTTGAATATTTCATTACATGTATAAAATTTTATTTTCAAAATAAATTTTTCATTAAAATTTGGGAATGTTTTCAATTTTAATATTTGACTTAAAAATTAAAAGGGTAATTTACTCAGGAAATATAACAATGAATTTTTTATATATGGTAACATCCTTTTATGTGGTTAATAACAATTTTTATTGTTTTTGTTATGAATATAATGGATGTTAGTTTTTTGGAAGAATTATATTTTATTTTATTTTCAAAAATCACCTCACTTTTCTAATGTTTGTAAAAATAGTGATTTGAAAAAGATGGAATCTGAAAAAGAGGATAAGACGATGAATTTTTTAACAAATAAATCAGATGTATAAAAGTGTTTAGATGTTCAAAAGGATCATAATAATTTCTTATAAAAATTTCATTGTTCAATGTTTTTGTGCTGAAAGTTACAAATTTTTTTGGAAAATATATATTCAGAAAACCAAAATCTGGCGATGATTTATTAATTAAAAAGTGTCCAACATCACGAGTTATGAAATATATCATGATCCAAGAGTTTATTAGGAATGGGGGGAAATATTTTCAAGCATAAAGATTTTCCTCCACCAAGGTTTTATGGAGTTCCTTGGAAAGACAAAATTAAAATGAGTTTTTGGTGAGGAAAGTAATTTATGAAGTTTTCATTGTTTTTGAAGTATTTAATGATTAATAATGATTATATTTTTTTAGTAATATAATACTTTTAATGTTTATTATATATATTTAAGTTTAAAATTATATTAATTTATTATTTATTTGGATAAAATATAGCAGACAAATGTCTTTTACAAAGTATGTCTAACTAAATATTTTCTATGTTGTAATGTTTTGTTGTTATAAAAAAATCAGATGAACCTCGTGTTCAATATTTATGAATTTTATTTAAAAACTAAAACTTTATTAAGTTCAAATTATTTCTGAGTAAAAGAATTTATTAAATTAAAATCAAATAAATTCAATGTATAAATGTTCATCAGATGATTTTTTAGTACAATCTTCATTGCACAAACACGTATGATGTTATGAAGTAAAAGTTACTACATGATTGTTGGGAAAACTTTTGGTATAAATTTCATCATAATTTTTTTAAAAAATATCCATAAAATGGATATGTTCATATCTAAGGAAAAATCTTGTTGATGTTAAAAATTTTAGCCAATTTATTTTTTCTAATGAAAAAATTCATAATGGATGAAGTCCATTTAACATATGAAGTCATTATTTGAAAAATTATTTTGTGAGAAGGCATCCAATATGATCCAATGTTGTTTTATTATTCTATTGTATAGAATCTCATTGTATAAATAAAATCATTATATTTTTCAGATAAATATATTCTAGATGATATTTTTTGAAGTAAATTTCTCTATGAAGTGTTTTGTAAAGATATTAAATGAGGATATTCTATAATGATCATTAAATGTTCTAAATTTCATGGAGGAAAGATCTGTTATTATATCAGAGGAAGAAGAATTTTTTTAATGTTTATTTTATGATAAAATTTAGGAACACTCTATATGTTCTAAGGATATTTTCCAGAATTTTTTTAGTGGTAGTTTATGAAATTCATGTTTTTGTTAAAGTTAGAAAATAAATTTGAATTCCTTCATTTTCCCAACCAACTATATCAAAAAAAATATGGAAGTATAAAATGTATGATGTTTTACTATTAATTCAGGTGAATAATATAAGTGTTAAAGTATTCGTTTTTGGATAGATATCTTGATAAATTTTAAAGGCTGATTTTGAGCAAGATGTTTCAAATCAAGAAATATCTTAGTTGAGGTTGAAGAATAAGTTGATATCGATCATTGGTTTTGTGATCAGTGAATGGAGGGAGTTTTTATTAACTATAAAATATTTTCTATCATGTGAAATCATACATAAAAATATGTTTAAGAAAGTATTTTTTATTATCATTTGGAAATAGATTGACATTCTATTAAAAATGTCTAGCTGGACAGATTAGAGAGGAAAATTCGACAAAGAAACCATATTAAAAATTAACAGATAGATAATGTTCTTACCTATTACTGGATAACAAATTTAAGAAACTTTGTTTAAAAAAAGATAATAAGTGAATAATTTAAATAAGGATAATAAATATATTCTGATATTTTTATAGAAGGTTTCTAAATTTTTTACAAATTTTTTGTTATATCCATAACTGGGAAAAAAAGCACATGCACTGTGTTATTGATAATAGTGCAATAGAAGTGTATTATTATTGCCTGATTTTTGTAACCACATAAAATGATTTTTTTGCTTGTGGATTTTTTGGTTTTGTATTATATAAAAAACATGCCAAGGGATACTTTTTTTTAGTTGTGAAAGTATTAAATACTTTTGTTCTGATGGTTGTGTTTCAATGATTTTTTTAGTTAAGATATAATTTTTTGATAGGGGGAGATGGTAGTTTCATAAGAAGAGTGAAATGGTAAAAAAAATTACTAATTCACCCCCTCTACCTCTCAGATATCAGATTGGTTCTTTCAATTAGTATAAGAGGGAGTTTCCCTTCGTTGACTCTTTGATTAAGTTAGAAGAATAGAGACCTTTCTATGGATGTTCAGAATTATGTGAATAATAAATATACTCTAGTTTTCGATGAAACGATATATAATAACTATAAAGATAGAATGTTTCCACATCTTATATCTCTTGGATATGAATTTATAAAAGCATTGAAATATGGTTTCCCTCGTCATATTGAGAATGTTCACCTAATATATACTAATAAGAAAATTTTGGAGAATGATGGGAGATCCTAAAATGTTGTTTTATCCCCACTCTATGAAATTATTTTTCTTAGATTTAAATGTTTTGGAACTACTACAAAAATGTGGGATATATTGAAAAACATATATGAATGAAATGTAAATGTTAATATATCCATGTTACAAAATATTTAGTTTAGAGAATGAAGATCTCAAAATTGGTTATTGTGAATTTTTTTGACTTCTTTACAACAGTTAGTGACATTGTAGGCAGAATTATATGTCTTGGGGAGAAGTTAAAAGATTCAACTATAGTTGAAGAGAACTTAGGAATTATTCTAGATAATTTTTCTTCCAAATATTCATCATTAAAAGATAGATATCTTAAAACTGTACATGTGTATAAACTACAGATCACTATCACTTCATGAAAAATGAGAATAAAATGGTTATGAAGAGTAAATAAAAGCACAATCAGGAAATTTCCATCAAAGTTGTTGAGAATGGAGATTCTATGAAAGTTCTCAAATATGAAGATGTTAGTAAATATGACACTGAATATGAGGTTAGTAAAAATTTTAATTAATTTATGTCAGTGTTTTCTAAATATATGAAAATGAGAACTGAATATTATAAAGTAAAGTTACCACTAAAAAGTTTTATTTATGGAGGTATTTGGAATTTTACTACAAATTTATCTAAAGGGACGGAAGGTGAATAAATTGATGATGATGATGGAAAGTGAAGAATATATTTTATAAAAAATATATGAAAATACAAATATTATTCCAAGGTATATAACAAAAAAATACACTAAATTCAAAATGGTAATTTTTATAACAGTGATGAAGATGTAAATATTGTAGAAGATGTTAATAGTGAATAAGATTCTGAAATCTTAGATGATGATGCTGGTGAAAAAAACTATTATTAATATAGTGAATGGTGAAAATTTTAGCAATTATGAAATAAATAGATCTATATATGAAGAAACCCAAATGTATATTATGGGGAAAATATGAAATAATGTTTTAGAAATATTGTAAGTCCTGAAAGGGAGATAAAAAAGTTAAAGAAGAAAAATCCTACAGCAAACGATCAAGAATGTTTTCTTAAATAAATATCCATGTTTCTAAAAGATAATAATAATAATAAACAATTTATAAATACGGTAATCTCAAAATTAAACTTGAAGAGAAGATAAAATTATTGGAGGAAGAACAATATCTTGTTCAATAAAATTTTTATAAAACTAATAATGAAGTTATAAACTTCAAAAAATCAATAACAGAAGCTGGATAATGTTATGAGAAATGTGAACCAGAGATAAATATGCAAAACGTAACCTAAAATATTTATAAGAAAGTTGAACCTATTAAGAATAACAATAAATATGTGAAAACCATGTATATAGCCAAAATTAACAAATTCTAAAAATTTGAAGTTTCTAACATTTTGTTGACTAATCCAAAAAAAGATATTACTAGTGATTCTGTTAAGGATTATAAGAACTCTAAGATTACGAATAATTTTAGAAGATAATTTTTTTAGGGATAACGGTGTTCCAAACTGGGAAGTAGGAATGTGGATGAAATTAATTCTTACAACTCTTGATAGTATAGAAGTTATATGGAAAAATATTCATTCTCTCCTTACTATTGGTATTATTTTGGGTTTTCCTATACATCAATTACTTGTATGTTTATTCAATAACATTACAATGATCCCAAGGGAAACTGGAAATAGAGTTTGAGGGGGAGGCAACCCACCCAAATAAGAAAACATAATAAAGTTTGTGTGAAAATTAAAAATGGATTCTTACTATTGGAAACTATTTTTGAAAAATTTGAACTGCCTAGACACATTGTAAAATGATGTCTTGTTATGTTTCTAATATAACAAGTTTTTTATAACAATTGTCAAAATATGTATGTGAATAAATTTAAAGGTAATGAAATATATCTTATTATCATAATTTCTCTCAAAGTTACATATCATACCTTGAACCAACGCTGATATTTTGTTTTAATAATTTTATTCATCCTGGTTCTTATTTTATTTTTTGATTGAGCGGGTTATGTCCTGGTTTTAATTCTTTATTTTTTTTATTTGGAAATGGGTGTTTTGGGCTTGGCAGCATCTAGCACATGGGCAGAACATGGTTCAGGAACTATGTGGCTTCGCCTAGGTAACCGTGCGTCCTGTGTATGTTTTAAAATAAAATAAATTTTAAATGAAACAAATAAAATTAAATATGAAAAATGAAATAATAATTAAAAAAATGTTTTACAATAATAGTATTATTCCCAATGTTATTATTTTTTATTATTAATACATATATTTTTATTATTATTATTTTTAAGTTATAAATATTATTATGATTATTATGATTATTAGGACGGTGATTATTATTATTATTATTATTATTATTATTATTATTATATCTTTCCCCCCTCTTTACCCCTTAGGTCATACAACCACCCTTCCCCCTTTTCATTTTTGTGTGTCAATCATCCTTTAGCAAAGCCCCTGCCTCAAGTGCCACAATGGCCTATCCCTCCCTCCTGTCATGGTCTCTCCTCCTGATTCATGGTTTAGTCTTCTCTATTAATCCCTCCTCTTCCCTCTTCCTTCCTTACTTTTGTTTTTTTTATCTCCCTTTTTTTCCCTATTCGGTTTGGCTGAACCTAGGGATTGATTGAATAGAGTTTTTGTTTTTCTCTTTCGATGTTAAGGATGAAAATGGGTTCTTTTGGTCTCATTCATGTGTGTTACAATAGACAACGATGAAGGTAAAGTGGTTCACTTTGATTCTATCCACTTGCAAATGATTTTGGGTAAGGTTTTCCTTTGTTATTCTTTGTCTCTTAGTTTTTATTTTGGGGTTTTGTAATTTATTAGTCTTTGATATTTATTTTAAGGTGTGTTTGATTGTGTCATGTTGTTTTGGTCCACTACTGCAATCCGAGGTATGGTTTTTATGCCTCTGGTTGGTTTTGAACCCTTCATTTGAGATTATTAAGGTGTTTATAGGTGCCTAATAATTTAGTTGATGTGCTTTGAACTTTTATGCTTGGTTTATATGGTTCAAAATATTATTTTGTTGTGTTTTGGATTGTTCCGAGTGGTTTCATGTCACCGGGTCTAAGTCGACTAGCCTGAGTGTGCATAGGTATGTATATATGTATATGTGGGTTATTCTGTTACATGTATAATCATCCATGGTAGTGAATATACATGTATGGGGCTTGGTGTGTCCATGTATATTCATGAAAATTCATATGTAGGTGAGTGGGGACTAGTATATCCATATAATCATATATGTAAGGATCCCCTTGCACATGTTCATGGCCATACAAATGTATGCATAGGGGCTAGGTGTCCTTACATGTATGTAACGGTGCTTATTCTTAGTGGGGGAGAAGCATCATTTTGTTTGAAAGTGCCATGGGATGAATGTTCGGTTTAGTTCCAACCTGAGGTAGGTGCCCTATTTATATGCCTTTAAATTGAATCCCATGATTTCTTGGTTATTTTAAAAAAATGTTTTATAATTATGAAATATTCACAATCTATGAAATCATTTTGTGGTTGCTTGAAATGGTTATGACATTGTTTTGTAAAATGAAATTTATTTTTAACACCCATTTGGTCATTAGTTACTTTTCATGAAAAGTGATTTCCTATGTGTTTTTAATTGGTAATGAATATTTCCAAAGTCTTTTGGACTTTTAGATGGTTTTGTTATAAAAGTGTAATGACATGTTTGGTTTTACAAAAATCTCTAATTTGATTTTCCAAATATGTGTTTTGGTGTGAACTCTTGGTCAAATGGTTGTTTGGATTTCTTGAAAGAACTACATCATTATATGAATGGATTCAATCTTGTTTACATTTGTTATTCAATTGATCTTTTAAATGATTTTGAGAACGGAAAAGTGGTGAATGATAATGTGTTCTAAAATGAACATTATTCCTTGTAAATAATTAGGCATTTTTGAAACATTAATTATGGTTTGTGATGAAGGAAATCCCCTCTTGAGCCATACCATTTGTTTTAGATAATGATGTGTATGTTTAATGTGAGTATTTTGATATGTGCCTAGTAAGGAGGCTTGGACATTTTTGTGTGACGGAAAAAGGGGGATGTGCTCAAGGAGGGAGATCGATGGTGAGAGGTTGAGTGTTATTTTCAATAAAGAGAATGATATATTCACGTATTTTAGTTTTAGGAATACTCACCCCAACCAATAATAGATTATATGGGAAGCCTAATGTCTATAGGTGGGTGGACTAGGACTAGTACACTAAATGATACAGAAGTGGTCCATCCTGGTTTGATCTTGCAGGATTGATTATCTCAACACTAACTAAATGATTATGATGATAGGAGACAACTATGGTATGGGGGTGTCCCCTACTAGTGGCTCGCGCATGATAATGTTGTTGGTTATTGTTTCTATACCACATTTCACTAAGTTACAAGGTTCCTATATTCCCATTTGGGTTAGTCACCTATAGGGATTGACCATAGTGCTCACTTATGACATGGTGTTTTTGAAATTATTTCCATTTTAGTTGCTTAAATTTTATTTCCCCTACGTAAAAAATATGTGTTTTTAATTTCAACTATTTTTATTTCATCTTAAAATGACAATTAATGCTTATAAAATATTTTTTAAATGAGATAAAAAAAGTTTTTTCTAGGAAATTTATTTCCTAAATTTTTAAGAATGATAAATATTATTTTTTTGTGGTTTTATTTTCAAACTAGAATGATTTTTGTAAATTATTAAAGGTAAGGGAACAGATAATTTTTTATCCATGGAATTACTACAAATAATCTCAGTGCTCACTCAAACTTTACTTTTCAGTTTCATGTTCATCTAGTTTGGGTTTCTCTTGGAGAAAGTGTGGTATTGTGTCCTGTGGTGACTCATGAGGTCACTTGATGTATGTTTCACTACTTAAGTTATTTTTATTTCCATTTATAATTTTTTTAGTTTATTCTCTTTTATTAATATATTTTTCTGGTGTAAATCATTTCCAACTACATTATTTCGATCTCTAGAACTGGTTTCCAGCCTATGGGGATTGGGATTACCCTTTGTGTCATGTGACAGATCAGCTCGATTGATTGATTTAGGGTTGACCTGGGTGGGTTCTTCAAAAAGTGTTATCAAAGGAGGTTTAGACCACGTCATTTGGGGATTTTGGACAGTTTGGAGTTAGTATTGTTATAATCCAAAGGGTCAGTTATAGGTAGGTGTTTGATCACCACCTATTTAGATTTACACTTAAATTTCCATGGTGTTCTATGATGTGATTTCCTAGAAGTTTGTGCTCGGTTCTCATTTTTCATCAAATTCCATAGTCTTTTCTGTGGGTTTTTGGTTAGTTTTGTGATTCAGTGGTAATTTTGGAGTGTACTTAGTTGTTGTGAATGGCCTAGAAAGCCTTGCAAAGACCACATAATTAACTTTTATGAATTACTATGTGCTCACCTGGTTGGTGTATAGTCTACCAAAGCACGTGATCATGTTGTGTGTAGTAGTTTTTTGTTTTATAATTTGGAATCATGATTCTTTCAGTCAATTTATTACATTGAAATTTTTTTGGTGTGAGTATTAATCTGTTTTTGTGTGTTTTTATCAGGTTGAAAAATAGATTATTGGTCAATTGAGATTGTATTTAGAAAATGAAAATCTTGGTTTTTTTTGAAAATGATGTTATTTAATTCGAAAATGGATGTTCTTTTGGGAACTATTTTGGGATCTTTGAAAGATTTTATAAAGTGTAAATTAGAAGTGGATTTGGAAATGTATTTATGTTTTGGAAATTTTTGTTAAATTTGAAATTGATGTCTCTTGGAAAATGGAATTTGTAAATGATTTGTTTACCCTTTGGTATTATTATGTATCTCACGTATATGGATAATGGACATAGAGTTGGTATGTGTGGATGGGTGCTGAGTTTTCATGAGAATATACATGCATGTGAGGATTCATAGTATACCAATCGTTGGTTGTTGGTTTATGATGATCATTTGTTTTTTGTAAATGTATGTTTTGATAAGTGGGTGTATTTGAATGATTTTTTGTCCAAAACGGGATTGTAATGAATGTAAATTTTGAAGTGGCTTTAGGAATTGAGATGATTTTTTATGTGGAAATTGTCTGAGTTAGAAATTAAAGTGGATATTTTATAAGGAGATTTTTGGTTTTATTGTGTGGTTCTTGTTCTTTAAATTAGTATTCCTATGTTGAGATGATTTTGAAGTTATGATTTTATTTTTGATGGGATGTGGTGGATTTTTTTATGATCTTCGAGTTGGATTCATTTTTCTCATTTAAAGTATGTTTCCCAGAAATGATAAATTTCCTATGAAGGATCCTTTTTAGTTGATGTTTTTCAGGGACTATGAAAGGAGTTTTAGGGTGAAAACCTACTTGTATGATATTTTTTCCTTGTGGTTTTCAAGGTTTGATTGTGGTTGTGGTAAGACTTGGAGAAGTTGGGTTTTTCTTTGGGTATTTTGGAACTCTAATGTCATGAGGGTGTTAGAAATTCTCGTTTTATAAAAATGACCCTATTTGAATTGGTGAAGGGTACTTTCCCCTTTTCTTTTTGCAAGTTGAGTCACAATGGGTGGACTATGACAGAATTCATTTTAGATTCTTGAGGTGCTCGTGAAAGGTTCCCCATCCAATGAGTAGTGTGAACTATAATAACCTATTCCTTGAGTATCTCCCTCATCACTCCCTATTTCTTGATCTAAGGATCACACACTCATTACTTCTAATGTCATCAATTTTTTACTCTAAGACACTTCTCCATAATCCTTTAAAGTATTATTGAGGTTGTGGACACATAAAAGTTTTGTAAGCTATGTTGCTAGAGGATAAGCCTATGTTAGAGGTTATACGTTCCAAATTGCAGTGCATCATATGCTTGAAAACATTAGGACTCTAGGCATAGGCCCTGGATTGAATATTTTCAAATAGTCAAGTGGTCTCTAGGTGTGGGGTGAATGTGAATCCAACCTATTTCCTCTGATGTCAGACAGAATGTTGGTTAAATTTTCCTTTCTCTGGGTTGTTTTTTTGTCCCTTTTTCTTTGAAGGTCTCAGTAGCAACATTCCCGTTGTTTTCCTGGATATTTATTGGGATATAAACCCTTGAGGTTTTAGTGTTCCTTTTAATGGTTTTGGGTTTTACGTGTTACCTATTGGATATCCTCGAGTCCTGAGGAAGTGATGAGTCAGAAATCAGTTTTCATTTGGAGTTCCTTTCATTACAACCCCCCTTATTGGGAGTTAGTTTGTGTTGGTGGGTTTGTGATGGAAGGTCTGACCTGTGTTGTGTTAGCTTGTTCTTCATATGGTGGGGAGACCCATCACCACTCTCGCAGGTGTTAGGAGTTGGTTTTTTTTTTGTGAGTGGTTTTGATTTGGAAGGGTCAATGTTGACTTGAATCCTAATATGGTGGGGAGACCGTAATGAAACGATCCCAAGGGAAACTCATTCTTCAAAGATCTCATGTTGGGGAAATCACTTGTTTTTGTTCCACCCAAACTCGATTGTGGTAATTTCTTAACTGGATAATGGGTCACATAATGAATGGTGTGGGAGTTCCACAAAGATTTTTCAATTTCTATGTTAGGGGATGGGGTGTTTCATGTTGTTGTTTTGTTTGGAGATGAGGGTTCCTCTCTATCAGTCCCTTTTGTTAGTGGTTCGAGTCTTGGGGTCTCATTGATTGTTCCTTTCATTAGTGAGTGAGTTTTTGGATATTAGTCCTTAAATGATCAAGGTACTAGTTTCTGAATCATGAATTTGGACTCGTGCCTTAATCAATTGAGTCTTTGGAACTTCTTGGGGGAAGAAAGTGTCATAGTGGTGAGAATTTTCACACCACAACCCAACACTACTCTTTTATTTTAATTATTTTATTCCTTATTTGACTTATTTTACTTTTTTTATTGAGTGAGTTGAGTCATGGTTTGAGTTTTTGAGTTGTTATTTCAAAATGGGCATTTTGGGTTTGGCAGCATCTAGCACACGAGCATATCATGGTTCAGGAACTATGTGACTTCACTAAGATAACCATGCGATCTGCCTATGTTTTTTAAATACAATAAAGATTAAATGAAAAAGAAAAAATTAAATATGTAAAATGACATAAATTTTAAAATAATTTTTAATTATAATATTAATATTCACATTATTATTATTTTTTATTACTAATATGATTATTATTATTATTGGGTTATTAGTATTATTATTATTATTATTATCTCTTCCCCAGCCCTTGTTTTCCCCTTAGGTCACACAACCCCCTTCCCCTTTCATTTCTGTGTGTCGCACATCCCTCAACTAAATCCCCTACCTCATGCACGACAACAACCACTCCCTCCCTCCAATCATAATCTCTCTTGCTGATTCGTGGTGTGTTCTTCTCTAGTAATCCCTCTTATTACCTCCTCCATCCTTGATTTGGTGTTTTTTCTCCATTTTTCACCCTATTCAGTTCATCCAAACCTTGGTTTCGGCTAACCCGAATTTTTTTATCATTCGATGTTATGGTGGAAAATGGGTTACTCGGTTCTCATACATGTGTGTCCGGACAACTGCCACTTAAGGTAAAGTCATTCTCTTTGATTTGGTCCACCCACCAATGATTTCACGTAAGTTTTTCCTACATTATTCTTTGTCACTTAGTTTTTATTTTGGGGTTTTGTAATTTATGAGTATGTTATTTATTCTAAGTTGTGATGGATTCATCCGTGTTGTTTCGGTTCACCACTTCCATATGAGGTATGGTTTTATGTTGCATGTTGGTTTTTCACCCTTTATTTAAGAGTATTAAGGTGTTTATGGGTTCTTAATAATTTATTTAAGGTGTTTTGAACTATGAAAATGAGTTTTTATGGTTCCTAGTATTTATTTTGAAGTGAGTTAGACTGTTCCGAGTGGGTTCGATTCACTTGGTCTAAGGAGACTTTCCCGCATGTGAATAGGTAAGTATATATTTATATGTGGGTTCCCCCATTACATGTACTACCATTCATTGTAGTGAATATACATGAATAGGTCTAGGTGGTCCCATATATATATATATATATATATATATATGAAACTGCATATGTAGGTGAGTGGAAAAAAGTATATGCATATAAGCATATATGTATGGATCTCCTTACACATGTTCATGGCCATACAGATGTGGGCATACGGTCTAGGTGTCCTCACATATATGTGAAGGTGTATGATCAAAGTGGGGGAGCAGCATCTTTTAGTTAGAAAGCATAAAGGGCCAAATGTTTGGTTTGGTTCCACCCTAAGGTAGGTCCTCTATTCCAATAACTTTAATTTTAATCCCATGACTACTTGCTTGTTTTAAACCATGATTAATATTTATAAAATATACACTTTTTTTGAAATCTAGTTGCAGTTGCTAGATATGGTTGTGCCTTTGTTTTTTAAAATGTAATTTATTTCTAACACCCATATGGTCTTAAGTATCATTTATTGAAAAGAGATTTACTATGTGTTCTTGAATTTGTAATGAATATTTCCAAATGTGTTTTCCCTTTTGTCTGGTTTAGTTATAAAAATGTAAAAACATTTTTGATTTTCCAAAAAGATCAAATGTGATTTCTAAATAGGGGTTTCGGTGTGAACTCATGGTCAAATAGTGTTTTAACTTTATTGAAATAATTGATTCATTGTAAATATGGGTTCAAGCTTGTTTTTAAATGTTTAGTAAATTGGTTGTTCAATTGATATTTTAATGGATTTTGGAAACTTAAATGTGTTGGGTGATTCTGTGTTCTAAAATGAAAAATTATTCCTTTTAAATGATTAATATCTTTTTTTGAACATTATCAATGGTTGGTGAAAAAGTAATAAACTCCTCTTGAGGCATAGCCACATGTTTCATAAAATGATGTGTATGTTGAATGTGGAGATTGTGATTTGTTCATAGAATATAGTTTTTTTCATTTTTTGTGTGACATAAAAAATGGGGATGTGCTCAAGGAGGGAGATCAGTGGTGAGGGGGTGAGTGTGTTTTTTGAGTCAAGATAATGATATATTCATGTATGATAGTTTAATTAAAACTCACCACCACCTAAAATAGAGAACATGGGAAGCCCAAGGTATCTAGGTGGGAAGACTATGACTAGTACGCTAGATGATACAGAAGTGGTTTCTCCTAGTTTCGTTTAGAACGATTGACAATTACAACACTAACAAAATGATTATGATGATGAGAGACCACTATGTTATGGGTGTATCCCTTACTAGTAGATTGTGCATGAGAACGCTATTGGTCATGGTTTCTATACCACATTTCATTGAGGTATGAGGTTCCTGGTGTCAAATTTGTACTAGTTACCTATAGGGATTGACCATGGTGCACGCTTATGACATGATGTTTGTGTAATGCTTTTCATTTTAGTTACTTCATGCTTGTTACACCCTTTGTATTAAAATGTTTTTAATTTAAACATTTTGACTTTCATTTCAAAATGACTATGCATGCTTGTAAACTATTTTGGAAATGTGATAAAAAGGGGAAGGTTTTTCTGGGAAATAGATTGCCTAAATTTTTTAGAATGGTACATATTTTTAATATGTGGATGTATTTTCAAACTAGCATGACTTGTGTAATGACCCGAAATTTTGAATAAATATTGTTTCTTAATTTTGTGTGTTATTTTATTTTACACTCAACAAAACTGTTTCAATTGATAAAATGAGTATAATTAAAATGAGACCATTGGGTTTCAACCGTTATATGACCATTGGTTAATATGATTGCTGGAAGCTAAACGTTTCGATTATTGTCTCTAAATACAAGTGATCTTGGTTAATTAATATTGAAAGAAGATTCGATGGCCTCATCTAGTAGTCTCGGGCCAATTGAAGCCCATATAACAAAACTTGGGAAGTAGGTAGCACCACTGGGCTTTGCTCTAGAACAAACCCAGGCCGAAATTCATCGTGTGAAGCTAGAACGAAATCGCTTTCGTGAGAAGTTCAAACTGATAGAAATTACTACGCGTGCAATGTTGGCCGAGCCTCCCTCGGATTCTCTGAACTTAGCACACCTTATACATAGGTCCAATTATGGGGTTGTAAGGGGCTATTTAAGGAGACCATAATCTTTTGTTATAAATAAAATCGTGTTTTCTTCTTATGGTGAAGTTTGGGAGTTTTCAAATGTTCTAATGAATATAGGATTTATTTTATTGATGTATTTTGAAAAAAGGATATTTTAAAATATTTATGTAAACCATAAATAATTAATGATGTGTAATGATTTTCAAAAAATGTTCTTCTGCAAATGTGTTCAGTAAGAAATATAGATTCTAATAAGATCAACTTGATTTTTGATGAATAGTAAATTATGAATAGTGATTTTATTCTTAGGATTAGTAATGTGACCAAATAGATTAGTAATCACACTTAAAGAAAGTATTAATATAATCTGGGAACCTTGATTAAGTAATGTGATTCAATAAAATAGGTAAATAAAAGTTTCAGAAATTATTAGTCAAGTATTAGTTTTTTCAGGTGAATAGTGTTTTTTAATTAAAAATTAAATTAAAATTATTTAGAAATTATTTTTATAAAATGGAATGTATTTTTGAACTCAGAGCATCGATATTATGTTAAGGTAATTTTGGGGGATTTTTCTGAAAAATGAATCTTTGTTGAATGGTGTTTTTATTTAAAAATTAAATTAAAAATATTTTGAAAAATATTTTTATAAAATGAAGTTAATTTATGAAATCAGAGAATCGATATTTGGTTAAGGTGAAATTTTGGGATTTGTCTGAGAAAGTTGAATTTTCAATGAATAGTGAAAATAGGGTTTTTAAGTTACAGGTGTTTAATGAAATCATAACTGGATCATGAGGATGTGATGGGATATTTTAAGGGATGGATGACTAAAGGGGATGAATTATTGTATGAGGGGTCCCATGTGGCCAAAACTGTGGCTAAATACCATGGGCAAGCCCCTGGTTTTTCCAAAACCACCAATGAGGTGTCCCTTGGCCATTAATGTCGTGTCCCCTCAATTTCCCTATGAATACCCACCCTTTCCTCCTTTAGTTTTCCCTCCCAACTCTCCCCCTACGATTCTCTAGTCTCATTTCCTCCCAATGAGTCCTCCCAAGGTTCCCCCAAGCCCTCAAGATCCCAAACCTTGAGTTGTATGAGTTACGTTTTTAGGTAAGGGATCCTACCTCCCTCTTTATTTCCAAGTACTCTATTTTATGTCATTTATTTTATGCTCCATGTTCTCATGTTATAGGTTCTTATTTTATATCCATTCTACTGTCTTTTTCATGTTCATATGATGAGATACCCCCTCTTTCACTCATCATTTCATTTTAAGAATGTTAATGTGGTGTCGTTAGGCTGCCGAATTTTTAAGGGATTCTTTCACCCTTCTCATTTTCATGATCTATTTTCTTGTCAAGTATTTCATGTTCCTTTTAATTATGTTGGGGTCTGATCTCTAAAAACATCATATTGATACTTTATGTTCATATGATGAGAGACCCTATTTGATCTCTTCACTTCAGTATTTTGAAGTTTTAAGTGGTGTCGTTAGGCTGCCGAATTTTTAAGGGATTCTTTCACCCTTCTCCTTTTCAAGATCTATTTTCATGTCAAGTCTTTCATGTTACTTTTTATTATGTTTGGGTATGATATATATATCTAACATACTGATATTTTTTTTTCATATGATGAGAGACCCTATTTGATCTCGTCAATTCAGTATTTTGATGTTTTAAGTAATGATGTTAGGCTGCCGAATTTTCATAAGAGAAATCGTATTTTTGTCTTCCTTCCATTTATTTCACTTCATATGGTATTTCATTCAAATTTCATTACCATTTTCTTATATCCGTTATGTTATTTCCCTATACTATTTTATGGATCATCATGAGTGGGTGACCCATGTCCCCTCTCTTTTGAATATTTTCTAAAACCCTGTAACATAGTTGTTATGCTGCCGAATTTTCGTCTCAAAATGTCTCTATTTTACTCAAATTATTTTATTTTATTAATTTAATACTAAAATATCTTTCTTCTAAAGGGGTATTCACATATATTTTAAAATTTTCTATTTTAATTCTGGGATTTACATACGTGAAACCCGCCTTGCTTTTTCCGTGGGTTTAAAGTGACATAAAGATCATGTCTTTAAAGCAGTTTTTAAAAGGTTATGATTTAAAATTAAACCAATTTATTTTATTCTATATGGGTTATTTATGAAATTTTTGATGATTATATATGTGGATCACATGATAATAAAGGAAAATTTAAGGGCGTTCCCTGATAGCGCTTCATTTCATTGGGTAAAGACTTAATCTCTAGAGATGACCAATTTTAACGACGCCTTGGTGAATAACCTTGGTAATTTTCAATGAAAACTTAGGGATGGACCTTGGTGAAACGGAAAGGATTGTCTATGTTAAATGTCGTAAACACATCTTCAAGTTATGAAACATGTTATTTTTATTATGATATGCCTCATGAACTCTTTCTCATTCCTTAAAGTTATTTTTCATGAATTTTGATGTATCTCAAGTTCTCATGTAAAATGTTTCCCTTGTTTCCCTTACTGGGCATTCTGCTCACCCTTTCCTTTGATGTATGCTTCCAGGTTAGGAGATGTTGTAATGAACTTTGGATGAACCAATTAATAAGCCTTTCAAGTGTTTAAGAAGAATTTTTTTTTTGTTGTCATGTATTAAGTTCCTGGTTTCCAAGACACTAAACCTTAAAGATCCTCGGTTTCGTATAATGTAATGAAAGTTTATGTGATAAAAAGGAGGGATGTCATAGTTGGTATTAAAGGATGGTTTATTTATTTGTGTAAATTAGGATATGAAAACTCTAGGAAGGACCCTATAGAAAAGTTTAAATATAGGAAATCTTCCTGGTATTTTGGTGAGTATTGATTAAGGGGTTGCCAAGCAAATATATCCCTGTCTGGATACGAGTTGGTAGAGGTGGCTCTGGAACAGATGTACATAGGGGTAAAACCTGAAAACAACTCTTTGAGATAGACTCAAACAAGAACTAGTACACGAAAACGGTCCTTGCTGCACTCTTGGTTATGACACTCCCGGGGGATATGCTTTGGTAAATTCATAAGCTTAGTATGATCCATTATTAAAGGAACAAAGATAAAATAAAATAAAGATTCACATCAGAATATATGATCATGGATAACATAGATTGAATCCTAGGGGATCACAAGTTTGGGTATTCTTTTCTTCTACAAGTTTATCCTTCTATGATTTAAGTTTACTTTTTATGATTATTGGCTAAGTATTTATGCCCCATAATTATAATTTCTTTTCTTAGTTAATGGCAGGAAATGGAAGAACATGTCCCCACAACCAATGTGATAGGAAATGTGACGATTACCCTATTAATGTGATAGAGATGACGAGAGATCATGTTGAACATATTGTGATTATGACAAACCAGCTATCAAAAATCACAATTAATAATTGGTACCTAGTTGAATTCCCAAATTCATCACGGAAGAAGAAGACGAAGTCTCAAGTATATTCATCTAATAATGTTGATAAGGGAAAGAACACCCAATTTTATTTTTGCAAAAAGTGTGTAAAGAGACACCAAAGGGAATTTTACAAAGGAACTGAGAGATATTTTAAGTGTAGGGTTATTGGGCATAAAGTAGCTAATTTCTTTAAAAAAATGGATAATGTGATGAATAGAGATAAGGTTCTATATAATGTACCTCATAATTTTCAATGTTGTAAATGTGGATAAGTTATACATTATCCATGGAAATGCTCTCTTAGAAGGGATGAGGAGCATGATGAGCATCAACAATGTTCAAGGATAGGAGAACAATGCAAGTCCTATGCTGAGATGGATCTTGATGACTAAAGTACATGTGACTTCTTTGCAATAATTGTCTATTTCATGCTGTTTTTTTAGTTCATGCCCTCTGAGAATATATTTAATTTTTTCTAAGAACATCGAGTCACTACCTAAGATGGTTTTATATCATTAAGTAAAACATCTATTGTTCTGTACCACATGTTTATGTTGTGAAGTTGTTCTTATTGAAAAAAAAGATGATTAGGGGATTAAAAGATGATTATTATTTTGGAAGACGTTCACTATTTTGGTAACCCTATATGATTGAGGTAAATATATTACTACGGTATTTTCATTGAGGAATAATGGTTGACTTATATTTTGAAGAATTTAAAATTTTAAGGTGAACTTTTGCTAATATAGGTTACTTATGGAAATGATTTACCTATCTTCGGAAAAATATGTTCAGGTTAGCTACTTTTGTTATAATATGATAAGAGTTGTTGATGTTGTTTGGAGATGATTGATGAAGTTTTTTTTGGGAGACTATGTTATCAAATCCTTCTTGTATTTGGGTTTCAATCTTAGTTTGGTTTATTTTGAGGAATTTTAAGGACAATTATTTATGGAATGGTCTATGATAAAAATTAGGTAGAACGGTGGAATTTTGAATATTTAAAATTAGTTTCCCTTCCTATAGGTTTCTTTATTTTGGAAGGGTTATTTTTATCTTACCCTTTCTGTTTTTGGGATAATGTTTAAATATAGAAGAAATAGATAGTTAATATTTTGAGGATTATGTGATTCTATGGAAGATGATTTTTGTGCTTTGATGAGACCAAGTAGTTTTGAATGCTCATCGTTTGGAGAAAATATTACTCTTGGTAGAAACCTATTAAAGGATGAAACTCTACTTTAAGGTAAGTTTATTTCCTTGTGTTCTTATTCTATGTATTAAATGAATTCCTAAAAGCACCGTAAAACAAAAATGTTGTTGGTATAAGTTTCCTATTGGGTAATCAAATACCGTTTAACCTATCATAAGTTTGTGATTTTCTTGTTGTTAACTTTCTCTTAATCATGTTTTCTATCACTCTCCCTCAGAATGTGACCATTTGTTCTCTCTTCCATGTCCATTTTTTCCTACATGGAATCCTAGTATGGGTTAACTATGGTGGCCTTTATACTTCCTTTTCTTTCTTTTAATTTAATAGTGTTACTGACTCTTTTTCCGATGTGGGACTTTCAATGAAATTTCCAATCCCAATTTTAAAAATTGTGAGGGCGCAATTTCTTAAGGGAGGAAGAATGTAATGACCCGAAATTTTGATTAAATCTTCTTTCCTAATTTTGTGTGTTATTTTATTTTACACTCAATAAAACTGTTTCATTTGATAACATGGGTATAATTAAAATGAGACCATTGGGTTTCTACCGTTATATGACCATTGGTCAATATGATAGCTGGAAACTAAATGTTTAGATTATTGTCTCTAAATACAAGTGATCATGGTTAATTAATATAGAAAGAAGATTCGATGGCATCATCCAGTTGTCTCGAGCCAATTGAAGCCCATCTAACGGATCTTGAGAAAGAGGTAGCACCACTGGGCTTTGCCCTGGACCAAACCCAATATGAACTTAATCTTGTGAAGCTAGAATGGAATCACCTTCACGATAAGTTCAAACTGATAGAAATTACTACTCGTGCAATGTTGGTCGAGCCTCCCTCAGATTCTCTCACCTTAGCACACCTTACACTTAGGTCCTTTGCTGGGGTTATAAGGGGCTTTGTAAGGAGACAATAATCCTTTGTTATAAATAAAATTGTGTTTTCTTCTTATGGTGAAGTTTGGGAGTTTCCAAATGTTCGAATGAATATAGGATGTATTTTATTGATTTATTTTCAAAAAATGATATTTTAAAATATTAATGTAAGCCTTAAATAATTAATTATGTGTAATGATTTTCATAAAATGGTCTTCTGTAAATGTGTTCAGTATGAAATTTAGAGTCTAATAAGATCAACATTATTTTTGATGAATAATAAATTATGAACAGTGATTTTATGCTTAGGATTAGTAATGTGACCAAATGGATTAGTAATCACACTTAAAGATATTATTAATATAATCTAGGCACCTTGGTTAAGTAATGTGATTCAATAAAATATATAAATAACTGTTTCAGAAATTACTAGTCAAGTATTAGTTTTTAGTGTGAATAGTGTTTTTAATTAAAAATTAAATGATAAATAATTAGAAAATTATTTTTATAAAATGGACTTTATTTTTGAACTCAGAGCATCGATATTATGTTAAGGTAATTTTGGGGGATTTGTCTGAAAAAATGAATTTTCAGTGAGTAGTGTTTTTATTTAAAAATTAAATTAAAAATATTTTGAAAATTATTTTTATAAAATGGTGTTCATTTCTGAAATCAAAGCATCGATATTTGGTTAAGGTGAAATTTTGGTAAATTTCTGAGAAAGTTGAATTTTTGATGAATAGTGAAAATATGGTTTTTAAGTTACGGGTGTTTAGTGACATCATAACTGCATCATGATGATGTGATGATATTTTTTAAGGGATTTCCGACAAAAGGGGATGAATTATTGTATGAGGGGTCCCATGTGGGCAAAAACAAGGGCAAATACCATGGGAACGCCCGTGGTTTTTTCAAAACCAACAATGAGGTGTTCCTTGGCCATTAATGCCTTGTCCCCTCACTTTCCCTATAAATAACCACCCTTTACTCCTTTAGTTTTCACTCCCAAATCTCCCCCAACGAATCTCTAGTATCATTACCTCCCAAAGAGTCCTCCCAAGGTTTCCCCAAGCCCTCAAGGTCCCAAACTTTTTCCTTTGATTTAAAGTGACATAAAGATCATGTCATTAAAGTAGTTTTTAAAAAGTTATGATTATGAAATGAAACCCATTTATTTTATGCTATATGGGTTACATATGAAATTTTTTATGTTGATATATGCATCTCAAATGATAATTATGGAAAATGTAAGTGTGCACCCTGATAACGCTCCAATTCATTGGGTAAAGACTTAATCTCTAGATATGACCATTTTTAACGATGCCTTGGTGAATAACCTTGTTAATTTTTAATGACACCTTGGAGATGGACCTTGGTGAAAGGGAAATGATTGTCTATGTTAAATGTTGTATCCACATCTTCAAGTTATGAAACATGTAATTTTTATTATTATATGCATCATGAACTCTTTGTCATGCCTTAATGTTATTTTTCATGATTTTTGATGTATCTCATGTTCTCATGTAAAATGTTTCCCTTGTTTCCCTTACTGGGCATTCTGCTCACCATTTTCTTTGATGTATGCTCCCAGGTTATGAGATTTTGTAATGAACTTAGGATGAACCAATGGAAAATCATTTCAAGTGTTTAAGAAGAATGTTTTTGTTGTTGTCATGTATTAAGTTCCTGGTTTCCAAGACACTAAACCTTAAAGGTCCTCGGTTTCGTATAATGTAATGAAATTTTATGTGATAAAAAGGCAGGATGTCATAACTTGGGTTTCTTACTAATGGTAAGGGAATATGGAATTTTTCATCTGTATAATTCTTACTAAGCATCTCAGTGATCAAACTTACATTATTATTATGTTTCAGGTTTCTCTAGTTTGGTTCACTCATGGATGAATTTTTTTTTGTGTTTCGTTGTGACCCACGAGGTCACTTTAGGTTTTTTTACTATTTAGATTTTTTTATTTTCATTTCAATATTGTTTAGTTTATTTTCATTTATTTATCTATCTTTTCTGGGATAAATTGTTCCCAACTTCTTTATTTGCATGCCTGACACTGGTTCTTAGCCCGTGGGGATCAAGAACACCCTTCGATCCATGTCGTGAATTGGCTCTATTGACTAGTTCAGGGTCAAAATGGGTTGGTTCGTGACGTTACAAAACAAGAAGGAGCCTAGATTTTGGGAAATGGTTTATCTTAACATGTTATAAGAGATCTGGAGTTTTTAAATAATGAGAAATATTTTAAATAAGTTACTGTGACTTTTGGAATTGATGAGTCGCATAGAATCAAAGATGTTGGATCCTCTATCCTTAGGGAAAAAGTGAAATCCAAAATAGATTTATTTATTGATGATATGAAACAAAACTTATTAAGTGTTTAAAATTTTTGTGATGAACGTAATAAAGTTATTTTCAGAAAAGATGGTTTTGTTGAAGAAAGAGTTTAAGATGGAAAAGTTGTTATGAAAGGCCAAAAAACCAGGGGAAACTGGTTTCATATTTATAGTGTAGATAGTTTATGCATCTGAACATAATTGGTATTAAATTTACTTTTAGAAAATATGGATTTGTTGAAAAAATAGCTGAAGGTGGAATAGTTATTATGAAAGGCCATCAAACTATAGGAAACTTGTTTGATGTTTATAGTGTAGATAGTTAATGCATCTGAATATAATCGAAGAAAATCAGTGGTGGCATAAAAGGTTGTTATATAATTTTCATAGGAATATGAGAAAAATAAAAAATAGATAATGAATTCCTGATATTCCTGAGATGACTTAAATACTAGATTGGTGTTTCTTTTTTTTCATAAATGGAAGATTACAAACTCGATACATAAGAAAATTGATATTTGTTCAACTCATACCTTGGATTTAATACATTCTAATATGTTTGGCTTTATGAGTAAACAATCAACACATAGAGATAAGTACATCATTTCTTTCATTGAAATATTTAATCGCATTACAAGTATTATGATTTTGAAACATAAATCAGTGGCTCTTACAATGTTTGTGAATTTCTTGAGAAGTGTAGAGAAAAAATGTTGATATTAATTGAAGAAGTTACAAATTTATAATGGTGGCGAATACAAAACTAAAGAGTTCATATACTATCTCTAAAAATGTCGCATTCATCATGGGTTTAGTAAAATGTACACACCACATGAAAATGGTTTTTCTAAAAGAATAAAAATAAGTTTAGTATAGATAGAATAAACAATGTTGATTAAACATGATAATTCTCATTATTTGTGGAGATATGATATATGTATAGAAACTAGTGTTCAGAATATATGTTTTTAAAGGTTAAAATATGATATGACTCCCTAAAATGTACTTCACTGAAAATACAAGTTTAAAAAACCTAAGGATTTTCAAAAGTACTTGCATTATAAAAATTATTATATTGGAAAATTTGATGAAATTGATGTTGATGGAATCTTTCTTTGCTAACCTCCCAATAGAATATGATACATATGTTATACTTAAGAAATAGAAAATATTTTTGATTCTAAAAATGGTAAATTTCTTGAAAAATATTTTAAGAAATATTTATAATTAGATACACATATGGGAGTTGAGGAAAATAACGTGTTTTTAGTTGAGAAAAGTAAAAAATTTCCTCAAAATAAAGATTCTGGCTCAACTATTTCTAGTGATAAGGAATAACTTTTTACATCTCATCCTACACTGATAAAGATATTGGAAAACATCATTGGTGATCAACAACAAATATTTCAAACTAAAAGAACATAAATCATAGTTTTACAGACTTCCTTATACTCAAGATTTGATATAGAAATATATTAACGAATACTTTGAGCCTCAAGAGTAGATTGATGCTATTAATGAAGATATGAATCCAATTGAGAAAAAAAAATATTTAAGAACATATACCCAAAACAAATAATAAAAATGTTATTGGTACAAAATGGGTATTCCAGAACAAGTTGAATGAATATGGTGAAGTGATAAGAAACAACGAATGACTGGTTTGTAAATGTTACTCACAAATTGAAGGAATTGATTTTGATAAAAATATTTCCCTAGTTTCAAGATTAGAAAATATCAAAATATTTATTAGTATCCCTTAATAATGAGGTTATAAAATTATTTAGGTGGATTTAAAGTCAACTTTTTCTTAACATGGAACTTGATGAAGAAGTCTGTATTGAAAAACTGTTTGGTTTTGTGATTGGGAAATATGGATGTTATGTGTGTAAGTTGAAGGAGGATTTGTATGGGTTGAAACAAGCTATGAGAGTTTGGTATTGCAAATTAAGTACAAGCTTAGGGAAATATAACTTCCACTATGGAAAAACCCATCAGTCCCGATCGGTTATTTGCGATGGGTCCCTCTTCCCTTCGCAAATGGTTTGGCGTGCACTGCACGCCAAACAGCGGGAAGGTTAGTTGTGACAGGTAGTTTTCCCCCGTCGCAAATACCCTTTCGTGATTTTAGCATTTGTGATAGGCCCAGTCACAAATAATCATTTTAACCCCACCCCTTAATTAATAGGGTTTAGCATTTACGACGGGATTTTATCACCCATCGCAAATGCTATGTCAGCAAGTAGGTATTTTTGACATGTCCCATCGTAAATACAATTTTAACTGACGCCCACTAATTAATAGAGTGTTAGTATTTGTGACGGGACCAATCGCAAATAATCTTACCTATATATACCTCCATCTGTTTTCGTTCATTCACGTCACTCTCAACTCCTCTCTCCCTCCGAACTCTCATATTTCTCTCTGAAATTTTTTTAATGTTTAAAATTTCATATCGGAGCGATTTTCAAGCCTTGTATCGTATAAAAGATCTTGTTTTAAGGTATTTATCTTTGGATTTATTTTTTAGTTAATTCATTTAATTTTATGTTAGTTATAATTAATGTTAATTAACAATAATTAAATTAAATTTGAATTAGATGGTTTTATTTTTCAGTATTTATTTTTGTAAATTTGCTTTTCATTAGTAATAAATACTAATAAACTATAATACTTAGTAATAATTAGTAATAATTACGAATATTTAGGAATAATTAGTAATAAATTGGAATAATTAGGAATAACTAGTAATAAATTGTAATAATTTGGAATAATTAGGAATAATTAATAATAATATGGAATAATTAATAATAATTTGTAATAAATATGAATAATTAGTAATAATTTGTAATAATTTGTAACAATTAGGTATAATTTGTAATAATTAGTAATAATTAGGTATAATTTTTAATAATTAGTAATAAATTAGTATAATTAGTAGTATTTAGTAATAAATAGTTATAATTAGAAATAATTATGTATAATTTGTAATAAATAGTAATAAATAGTAATAAACATTAATAAATAGTAATAATTAGTAATAAATAGTAATAAATAGGTATAATTAGTAATAATTATGTATAAATTGTAATAAATAAGTATAATTAGTAATAATTAGCAATAAATAGGTATAATTAGAAATAAATATTTATAAATAGGTATGATTAGTAATAATAAGTAATAATTAGGAATAATAGGTTTAATTAGTAATAAATACTAATAAATGGGTATAATTAGTAATAAGTAGTATGAAATTGGTATAAATAGTAATAAATAGTCATGAATAAGAATAATTAGTTATAAATAGCAATAAAAATGTATAATTAGTAATAAATAGGTACAATTAGTAATAATTAGGAATAATTATTAATAATTACTAACAATTACTAATAAATATTAAAAATAGTAATAATTAGTAATAATTAGTAATAATATGTAATAATTAGTAATAATTTGTAATAATTTGTAATAAATAATAATAACTAGAAATAACTACTAATAAATAGTAATGAATAGTAATAATTAGTTATATTTTGTAATAATTAGTAATAAATTTGTGTAATTAGTAATAAATAGTTGTAATTAGCAATAAATAAGTATAATTAGTAATAAATATTAATAATTAGTAATAATTAGGTATATTTGTAATAAATATGTATAATTAGTAATAAAAATGTATAATTAGTAATTAATAACTATAATTAGTAGTAAATAAATATAAATTTGTAAAAATAGTAATACATAGTTATTGATAGTAATAAATTGTAATCAATAGTAATAATTAGTAAAAAATTGTAATATTTATTAATAATTAGTAATATTTAATAAAAAATAGTAATAAATAGGTATAAATTGTAATAAATAGGTAAAATTAATAATAAATAGGTATTATTGGTAATAAATATGTATAATTAGTAATAATTGGTAACAATTAGTAATAATTGGAAATAATAAGCAATAATTAAAAATTATTATCAATAATTATAAATAATTAGCTATAATTAGAAATAAATACGTATAATTAGCAATAAATAAGTATAATTTTGCAACAAATAGTAATAATTAGTAGCAAATTGGTAATAATTAGTAATAAATAGCAATAATTATTAATAAATAGGAAGAATTAGTAATAAATAAGTATAATTGGTAGTAAATATGTAAAATTAGTAATAAATGGGTTTAATTAGTGATAAATAGTAATAAATAGTAATAAATGTGTATAATTAAAAATAAATATATATAATTAGTAACAAATAGGTATTGTAATTAATAAATAGGTATAAATTGTAATAAATAGTAACAATTAGTAATAATTAGGTATAAATAGTAATAATTATTAATAAATAGTAATAATTGGGTATAAATAGTAATAATTGGGTATAAATAGCAATAATTCGGTATAAATAGTAATAAATCTATATAATTAGTAATAAACAGGTATAATTAGTAATAAATAGGTATAATTTGTAATAAATAGACATAATTTGAAATAATTAGAAATAATTTTAAATTATTAACAATAATTAGCAACAAATATGTATAATTAGTAATAATTAGCAATAAATAGGTATAATTTGAAATAATTACCAATAAATATGTATAATTAGCAAAAAATAGAAATAAATAAATAAAAATAGGTATAAATAGGTATAATTGGATATAATTATGTATAAATAGGTACAAATAGGTATAATTTGGTATAAATATTTTTAAATTGGTATAATTAGGTATTATTTGGTATAATTAGGTATAATTAAGTATAATTTTGTATAATTAGTTATAATCAGTTATAATTAGTAATAAATAGTAATAAATAGGTATAAGTAGTAATAAATTGTAATAAATTGGTATAATTATTAATAAATAGTAATAATATTTATAATTAGTAATAAATAATAGTAACTAGGTATAATTAGTAATAAATATGAATAATTAGTAATAAATAGTTATAATTAGTAATAATTATGTATAATTAGTAATAAATATTAATAAATAGGTATTATTAGTAATAAATAGTTATAATTTGTAATAAATAGTTATAATTAGTAATATATAAAATTAAATAGTTTTAAATAGTAATAAATAGCGATAATTATTAATACATAGTGATAATTAGTAATAAAGTAATGTAATTAGTAATAAATAGGAATAATTAGTAATTCGAAGTAATTTGTCATGACCCGTCCCCTAGGGCCCGTGTTGTGACTACCCCAAACCTGCCTTCCATAGGCTAGGGGCTTGCGACCAGCACCGAAGGCATATTCTCTAAAACTGGGAATACATTGCCTTTATAACATATAACTCATGAAACCAAGCACACAACATGACATGAACACAAGTAAATTGAATAGTAAAAAGTGTGTGTATAGTAAGTAAAAGGATCCAGAATACAAGTCCAACTAGAATATACAAGAAAACTAGAAAGTACAAGTAAACTGAACAGCTCCTGTGAACATCTGCCAAGCATCCTACCTGAAGGGTAGGTACATCTCTTGAACGGTCATCTCTGTGGTACGCCTCATCTATGGTCCACCTCCGAGCTACCTCTAGTCCTGGTACCTTCGTCCTTAGTTAGCGTTGTCCGTCATCTGCACCAAACACAACCAGGTGTGGGCGTAGCCCGTGCAGGGGTGAGTATAACGATACACAGTAGGGACCCCAAGACCCCCCAAAGGTCTCTCAAAATTTAAAAAGGATACACCTAAGAGTATGAAACAATTTTCAGCCCAACTTAGGTATATGCCCATATATATATCTAAGTTATCAATTATACCCATCTCATTCATGAGTAAACACAAGGCCCGAATCCATAGCCCAAGGCTCAACTGTTCCACAAAGGAAGTAATACCTTGAAGGTAAAACCACAAAGGTAAGTACCAGAATGGTAACACCACACAGAAAAATAACACAAATGTTTCACCAGGAAGGAAAGTACCACACAGGTACGCCACATAGAAGAATACCACAATGTTTTTTCCCCAAAGGTAAGTACCACACAGGTATGCCACACAAAAGATTACCACCAAGGTATCACCACGAAGGAAAGTACCCCAGGGGTACGTGACACAGAAGAATACCACAAAGGTATCACCATGAAGGTAAGTACCACACCGGTACACCACACAGAAGAATACCACAAAGGTATCACCACGAAGGAATGTACCACACAGTTACGCCACATAGAAGAATACCACCAAGGTATCACCACAAAGGTAAGTACAAATAGGTAAGCCACACCGAAGAATTCCAACTAGGTATCACTACGAAATAAAGTACCACAAAGGTATGCCACACAGAATAATACCCCAAAGGTATCCCAACGAAGGTAAGTACCATACAGGTACGCCACACAGAAGAATACCACCATGGTATCACTACGAAGGAATGTACCACACTTGTACGCCACATAGAAGAATACCACAATGGTATCATCATGAAGGTAAGTACCACACAAGTATTCCATATAGAAGAATACCACCAAGGTATCACCATGAAGAAGAGTACCACATAGGTACACCACACAGAAGAATACGAAAAAGGTATTTCCTTGAAGGTAAGTATCATACATGTACGCCGCATAGAAGAATACCTCCAAGGTATCACGACAAAGGAAAGTACTACATAGGTATGCCACACAGATGAATGCCAAAAAGGTATCACCACGAAGATAATGACTCAACTCACACTAGGTATAACTTAAGTACATTAGTACAGATGATTAGTCAAAGGCTAGATCATCTTATTTTGTTATGTAGCACTGCTTCTGACCCACACAGGATCGATAGGTAACTTACCCCCACTAACCCACATAAGATCTCACCCACATAGGATCGATATTCACTGATCCACAGAGGATCACTCAGTGTTCACACACACAAGATCTGACACACACATGATCGTTGTTCTTTCTTCATGTACATCCACCCACAGGGTTCCCGCACTAAGCTCACTTGATTCTGGGAGGGTCCGCTCTTAAGGCACATGTTGATACTCCAACTACCACAACGTCCCACAAAGAAGTATTCCAAAGGTATGTCACATCAAAAGGGATCCAACTCAACTGACAGTGCGTCGATCGATCATCTTATATTTAATTTATTTTCATTTCTACTCCGAGGGCCCGATTGGATTCAGGGATTTATACAACCTGGATGTACTCCATCTTTATCCAAAACTCAAGTGGATTATACCAAACGGACTGTCTTAATCCAAGGTTTCCAGCTCCACAGATGGTTCATCAAACGGACACCCGTAGCTCATGATATGGGCGAAAGAGCAAAAAGGGTTGAAGATGGTCCGGGTCGGGTCAGACCCGGGTAGGGCCGACCCGATCTAGTTCAGGTCGTCCCGGCCCGACCTGGGGATCGGACCTAGGTCAAACCTAGCCCGAGGGATCCGACCCAGCCCACTGGGTATGGCCCGGGCCACTGGCGCGGCCCACGCTTGGGGTCCATCGAGCGGCCCGCGGTGCGATGTCGGCTGGGTGGCCCCAGCTGGCCGGATGGCCAGCCTCTCCTCAGCGCGGTGCGGTCACACGCCATTCCATCTCCAGCGGCCGGTAGCGTGCAAGCCACCCTCCCTCTCTTTTGCAGCCTCATGTCACTGCTCTTGTACATTCAGCGGCACGGACGTGCACCGCCGCCCCTTTGCGCGGCCGACCGTTGTCGGTCATCGCCATTTATCCACTGCGGCCGATGGGCCGCGACCCTTCTTTGACAGCGCGGCTGACCATGGTGTCATCCGCCGCTCCTGAGTCCCACCGGTGCCTATCACCAGCCCCAGTCTCCATCCTCCTCCATAGCGAATAGCAGATCAAAACCATAAAGGTTGCAGAGTGGTCGGTCCATGTTCTTTTGGCCCGCACCCTCCGTGTTAGAGCGGTAGCAAGCGAAATAGACGTTCTTAATTAGATAAGGATGTCAAGAACATCATAAGTAGGTATAAATCAACAATAAACTGTACAAGATACCCTGCAACAACCTCCGGTAAATATTGAAGAATCGAGAGACAACCCGTTAGTCGGTTGACCCGCATTCTTCATATAAATTCAAGAACGGGGAAGAGGAAATAAAAAATGCCCAAAAGAAATAACCCCCTACCTTGAACATCGAAGAATCGTCCATTCTTTCTGGAGGACTGTGTTCTTTGTTCACGTGAATGGCTCTCAAGGATGCCACTCGCACGTCGCCCATTGGTGGTTTGATGTCATCCATCACCTCCCACTAGGTCGGCTTCATCTTCTATGTATTGTGCATCGTGGCACTTTACCAGAGCTTCATCGGTTGGTGAATCCATTCCAAATCCTCCCTCCAAGATCCATATAAATAAGAGGGGGGGAGGGTAAGTAACGATCTTAGAATTTATGAAGGTTAATTTAATAGGAACCTTCCTAAATTCCAATGACGATGTTACTTAGTATTTGACAGTCAAGACATTTAATTTACGTTGGCGCAATTAAATAGGAGGTTTCCCAAGGGACTTCCCCATGTTAAAGAGGGGTTCAGGTGGTCCCCACCACCATGAATTTACATATTGTAGTTTTCTAACTCAGGTAGCCCCCAACTCCAGGAATTCAATTGGGAGGTTAAAAATCAAATAAAATTTTGTTCTTTATTTTATTTTTATTTCCGTGAAAAACACAAAAACTAACTATCACGCTCAACCAACTATAGTTTCCGTGAATGTCTCCTTAAGTGAATACCTACACTGCGAGTTCAGTGGTGTCCTCGGATTTCAATTCCAAGCATCGATTGAAATGTTACAAAATGACACTTTTTCGTTTATTGAACATACCTGAAAAAAAGTTCATAAAATTACTAACAGTCACCCTTGACCTGTGCCAGTCAAGGCTAGGCTCTACCCAAGTAAAACATGCCCCAAAAAACCCATCGGTACTCTCGGATTTCCAATCAGAGCTACTGTTTAAAAGTTAAGGATTTTACAATAAAATAATTATCACTTAATTATTTTATTTATGGCCAAAAACGAATTTTCACCAGTGTCCCACGTAGGCCAAAGTTAGTTTCTGCTTAAATAAAGGATGAACTCATGAGTTCAGCGGTGGACTCTAATTTTCAATCTGAGCTACCATTTTTGAGTTATAAGAATTTAAAAATTAGAATATTTTATTTAATTATTTTATTTACGGTTATGCCATTTTTGTGTTTTCTCACAGGAGGCCTGTGCCGACTAAACATAAGTCGTACCTTGGGTAAAATCACTGTCCAGAGAAAACAGTGCCCTCAGATTTCTGATCAGGGTATTTGATTAAGATTTATTCCTGTTTTTTAGGAAAATTACTTACTCGCACTAATTGAAGATTAATAAAACTTAGACGGATCATTCCAAGCACTCTGGGCTTCAGAATCGTGTGCGGTCAGATTTCACAGTCTCAAAAAATTCCCATATAATTAAAAAATATTACATAGAATTTCCGAGTCTTTACATTCTACCAACCTCAGCGTTTTGCATCCCCAAAATCGACATTACAAAAACTAGGATAACATGTGGGGGTACTTAGCATGAATCTAAGCCTCCTGCTCCCATGCACTCTCCTGGAGGTTCCCACGCTTCCAACACACATGAACCAAAGGTATCGATCACCAAAGAATAACTCTCCCTTGTCGATCCTCAATCTCCACTGGAACCTCTGAAAACGTCACCCTATCCTCAATTTCTAGCTCGCCATGGTCGATGACGTGAAATGGATTGTGCACGTATCTCCTCAGTAGGAATATGTGGACAATGTTGTGCACCCAGTGCAACTGAGGGGGAATTTCTAGGAGATAAGCCACCTCGCCTAATCTACTGAAGACTTGGAAGGGTCTAATGAACCTCAGAGATAACATGCCGCCCCGGCCAAATCTCCAAAAACCTCATTGAGTTGAGACTCATAGAATAATGTGGACACTATCCTGGAACTCTATAGGTCTTCATCTCATGTCTGCATAAGACTTTTGCCAGATCTGACTAGTTTTCACTTGCAAACAAGTGAGGAACCATTATACAAAATCTGCCACAACTTTCTTCATCCCTAGCCATCGGTACTGATGTTGAAGGTCCCGGTACCACGGTACGTTCTCTAAAGAGGTCTTCATCTCATGTCTGCATAAGACTTTTGCCAGATCTGACTAGTTTTCACTTGCAAACAAGTGAGGAACCATTATACAAAATCTGCCACAACTTTCTTCATCCCTAGCCATCGGTACTGATGTTGAAGGTCCCGGTACCACGGTACGTTCTCTAAAGAGGTCGACATGCTCCCCACCTTCAGAAAATCAATCATGTGCCTGCCCTGAGGATATCTGAACACTTCTAGTCACGCAGTCAGTTTCTCCATGCGGTGCCTCCCTGACTCGCTAAAATAGTGGGGGAGTGACTCTGAGAGATTAAAGAAAAACTACACCATCTAGGTCCACAAAGGATATTCATAAAGAAGTCATCTGCTCCGTCGCCTCACCTAGTAGTTTTATACTAGATCTCATGTTGGGTAAATCTGCTACATCTTTCCACTTCCCAGAATTATAGACTATCTCGAAGTCATAGTCCTGGAAGAACTCAAGACAACGTCATTGTCTCTGGTTCATGTTTTACTGAGAGAAGATATACATGAGACTCTCGTGGTCGGAGTAGACTGTAAAACATTCACCCATCAAGTAATGCCACCACACCATCAGTGAAAAGACCATTATTGCTAACTCCAGGTCATGGGTAGAGTAGTTCTACTTGTCTGTCTCTGTCTCAGCTCCTGAAAGCTCTGCTAACACTTCTCCATCCACAAGAAAGACTCCCCCTTTTTCGTTAAATCTAAATAGGGTTCTACTACCACGGGGAAGATAGGTAAAAATGTATGTCAGTACCTAGACAAAACAGACAACCCTCTCCATTTGGGGAGATAATCCTAGATACATCTTTTGAAAAGATGTCCCCGTGCTCTACCACTCTTGTTTGGAACTGAAAACTCAAAACTCCTACTGCCACAAGGGTATGTCTAGCCAACTCATGAGTGATCAGCTACACCGTCCTATGCTTGAGTCCATCCAGTGATGCATGGGGTTCCTTTTTACCAACCCATGAAAACCCCATTCTAATGTTCTAGAGAAACCACAACCTTTTTCCCAATACAATCAATCTGAGTATGAACTATGGATGCTCAGTCCATACCCAAACTAACATTGTAAGGCCTCGATGATGCCACCAAGAGGTTCCAACTGAAAATATCACCTCAAGGGTCATATCATACTGTTGGCATAAGTGTGCTTATCAAGTCTCCTCCCAAAGGTATCTCCAGACGTGAGGTTCAATTCAACGATTTAACCAACAACTCTAGGTCTTGGACAAGATTCGTGGAATGAAGGAATGATTGGTACCTATTTCTATTGATACGGTAGCTAGTAGTAGACACATACCATACCTCAAATCATTTCTGGCATCCTTGGGCCACACTCCTTGACCGCATACAGCTACTCCCTTCCCTGTCCCTCTAGCTTCCTAAGCCTGGTAGGGACCACAAAGGGGGGATGGTTGTAATATGTCAAAATGTACACCACCTCTTGCAGCTCCCCTAGATCTAATTTCATGTCTACAGCCCTCCAGATTCATCTATCCTTAACACTTCTTCTTCCCGAAACATTTAAACATGCCCAAGTCTCTAAGACTAGTTCCAGCTTCTTGTTTTTCCAGTACTATAATTCACTTGATGTATCCACTTAGCCAAATAACATTCAACAAAAAATGTACTCTCTATCACCCCAACATAAATAGAAATTAAAAAAGGCATAGTGTGGGCTGGGATGTCCTTAATCACACTATGCTCAAAATTCCAAGCCTCGAATCACTGATCATATCGTATTCATCAAGTACCAGGAATGATTGGTACGCCTCGATAATACTCATCTATCGACATGTAGTCCTTTGGAGCTCTACAAGCTCTAGAGAACTCTCAACAACCTCCTCAATCCAGTCTTCAACTATCTATAAGTTGGGCTCGCCTCAAGACCTGAGGGGTATCTAATGCTAAATCATGCGTAAGGCACTAAGCCTATATGTGTCCTCTACCGGTACCACCAGTTGTAACTTCTAACCAATGGGCAGTGATATAGCTGACACACTACCTAAAGGTATTATCTCAGGTAATGGTCCACGTAGTGAAGACTCATCACTATGCAGACCATCCTCATGGTCACTCATTGAAAAAGTCTAGTGTCTAAGATCACCATCTACTCTACTGGTGTCTCAACTAGGCAGAAAACTCTAGCAACCGCCTCCATCCAGCCCTCAGCTGCAAGGGAAACTGTCTCACCTCGAAACCTTGGAGGCCTCTACTGTTGGAACTTGTGCAACACACTCAGTTTTTGTGAAGTGTCTTCCAGTGAAGCTGGTGGTATCTGCAGCCCAATGGGTGGTGGTGTTGCGGGTACACCACCCAAAGGTGCCAACATAGTAAGAAGTACCTACAACGGAGCCTCGTTGCTCGATGGGCCATCATCGTGTACTCTCTCAGGAATCCTAGATAACTTTCTACATAGCTTCATCATAATATAGAACAGGTGTTCCACTGTCATTTAGTTATACCTAGTGAGATGACTCAAGAAAACACAAGAAAAATTCTCAAAACACACGCACAATCAGTGCTTTCATGTATTGAGTCAGAAATCAAAATTCGGCACCCTGGTGTATGGATAGGTCAGCCACCGCACCAAAAATGTATTCCTTAAACTGATAACAACACTCACTAAACTTAACACTATTTCCATTAAAAAGATCAGAGTCCGATGTTCTACAGAAGAACCGACCCCTGTGATACCAATTTGTCACGACCCGTTCCTCAGGCCATGTGCCAGGACTACCCCAAGTCCTCATTCCATAGGCCAGGGCCTGGTGACTAGAACCGAAGGCATATTCCTTAAAACTGGGAAGGCATTTCCTTTATAACCTGTAACTCATGCAATCAATCACACAACTAGATAAAAAAAAAACAAGTAAACTGAATAGTAAAAAGAGTGTGTACATTAAGTAAAAGGGGACATAATACAATCCCAACTAGTCTATACTCCAACTACCATTAATTCAAACAAATAAGTATTCCAATGGTCCGTCACATCAAAAGAGACCCAACACAACTAATGGGGAATCAATCGGCCTCTTGGTCGGTAAGTTATTAGTGTTTATGCTCGGAGAGCCCGGTTGGATTCGGGGTTCGATCCACCCTGGCCATACTCCAACTTTATCCAAAACTCAAGTGGAGTATACCAAAATTCCATCTCAATCCAAGGTTTTTGGTTCCATAAATGGTTCGTCAAATTGATGCATGTAGCTCAAGATATGTTTGAATGAGAAAAAAGGTTCGAAGTTCGTCTGAGTCCGTTCTGACCCAGTCGGACTGACCTGGCCTGGGCCGACCTGGGGTTAGGCTCGGGGTCGGACTTGACATATGGGATTTGACCCGGCCTGGTTGGTCTGGCCTGGCCTGCCAGTGTGGCCCTGCCTGCGGAGCGGCCAGCTGGGCGGCCAGTGCTGGGCGTCCCGTCAGGCAGGCTACGGTGCAGCGTCCGTCGAGGGGGCCCAACTAGCCGGATGGCCAACCTCTCCTCCACACGGTGTGTTCACGCGCCACACCATCTCTGGTGGCTAGCTATGATCTGGCCACCCTCCCTCACTTCCACAGCCTCGTGTCTCGGCTATTGAACTCCAGGTGCCGCTGACGCCCATCGCCGCCACTTCGCATGGTCAGCAGATGTTGGTCGCCTCCCTTGCTCCACCGCGACCGACAGGCCACGACCCTTCTCCAGTGGTGCAGTCGCACTGCCCCCTTCTTCATGGCCATTCATGGTTTTGACTGACTCTCCCAAGTCCCACCAATGCCAATCACCAGCACCGGTCTCTGTCCTCCTCCATCATGAAGAAAACATCAAAACCATAAAGGTTGCGGAGTGGTTGGGCCATTTTCGTTTGGCATGCACCCTCCACGTTAGAGCCGTAGCAAGTGGCATAGACATTATTAATTCAAGAAGGATGTAAAGAATGGGATAAGGGAGTATAAATCAACAAAAAACTCTACAAGATACCACACACCAATCTCCCTCAAAGATGAAGGAATCACGGGACAACCTGTTAGTTGGTTAACCCACGTTCTTCGTATAAATTCAAGAACGGGGATGAGGAAAAAAACACGCAATTGAAATAACCCCCTACCTAACTTCGTAGAATCGTCAGTGTTTTCCGGTGGACTATGTTCTAAGTTCCCATGACCGACTCCCAAAGACGCCACTCGCACGTCTCCCATTGGTGGTTTGATGTCGTCTGTCACCTCCTTCTAGGTCAGCTTCGTCTTCAAAGTGTCGTGCGTCGCGTCACATTACCAGAGCTTTGTCGCATGGTGAATTCATTCCAAATCCCCCCCCCAATATCCATATAAATAGGATAGGGGAGGGTATGTAATGATCTTGGAATTTATGAAGGTTCATTTAATAGGAACCTTCCTAAATTCTAATGATGTTGTTTCTTAGTATTTTAAAGTCAAGCCATTTAATTTACATTGTTGAAATTAAATTGGAGGTTTTCCAAGGAACTTACCCATATTAAAGAGGGGTTCGGGTGGTCCCCACAACCACGAATTCACAAATGGGATTTTTCTAGCTTGGGAGGTCCCCACCTCCATGAATTGAATTGAGAGTTTAAAAATAAAATAAAATGTTGTTCATTATTTTATTTTTATTTCCACGAAAAACACGAAAAGTAACATTCACCCTCAACCAACAGTGGTCAAGGTGAAAGTCTCTCTATGTGAATATCAGTGCTGTGAGTTCGATGGTGTCCTTGGATTTTAATTCTGAGCACCGGTTCAAATGTTACAAAACACCGCTAGTGCGTTTACTGAACGTAGCCAAAAAAATGTTCGGAAAATTATTAACAGTCACCCTTCACCTGCGCCGGTCGAAGTTAGGCTCTGCCCAACTGAAACATGCCCTAGAAGACCCAATGGTACTCTCAAATTTTCAATCTGAGTTACCGTTTAAATGTTATGGATTTTATAATAAAATAATTTTCACTTAATTATTTTATTTACGGCCAAAAACTAACATTCACTAGTGGCCTGTGCCGGCCAAAGTTAGTATATGCTAAAATAAAGCATGCCCTTTGGTGTTCAGCGGTGGTCTCATATTTTTAATCTGAGCTACCGTTTGTGAGTTATAAGTATTTGAAAAATAAAATAATTTATTTATTTATTTTATTTACGGTTATTCCATTTTTGGGTTTTCTCACAGGAGGCTCGCACCGACTAAACGTAAGTCGTGCCTAGGGTAAAATTTCCTTCATGAGCACAAACATGCCCTCAAATTTCTGATCGGATTAACCGTTTAAGTGTTATTCCATTTTTTTAGGAAAACTGCTTACACGTGCTAATTAAAGCTTAACAAAACTTCGATGGATCATTCCAGGGACTCTAGGCCTCAGAATCGCATGGTATCAGATTCCGCAGTCTCAAAAAATTCCCATATAATTAAAAAAATTACACTTAATTTCTAGATTTTTACATAATTAGTAGTAATTAGAAATAATTAGTAATAAATAGTAATAAATAGAGGTAATTAGTAATAAATAGTAGTAATTAGTGATAATTACTCATAGTTAACATTTTTTCCTTTTTGTGAAACTTGTATTTCTTATATAAAATTATTCATAAAAAACTAAATATTTTATATTATTATAGAAATATGTAACAAGGAAGTTGACAATAGTCATTATTAGACGAACACTCTTGGATAAATACCTTTAGGCTTCCAAATGGTTCTATTATAAATCATATATATATATATATATATTAAGGGTGTTGAAACATTCCTATCATTTTCTTCAACAATACTAGAATTTGTTTTATAAGAGACAATTAGGTGTCTATGTAAAAAAATTGTTCTGAGGATGTTTGATACATTTTAAAACTTTGGGGGTCATCTATTGCATTTTGGATTTCAAAGTGACTATTGTTTTGGGTACCAACATGGTGAATGCAGTTCCAGAGAAGATACTAATAATTTAGTTCTGAATCCATCCCGGTTTAAAAAATTTTTACATGATATCGTAGGTCCATCTTTTCAAAAAATTGAAACTCATGATGATATTTATTTAACTCAAGTGTTAGAACCATCTCAATTTTATTTTTTGTTGGGGTCTGCTGTGGATTCCTTATATCCAGGTTACAAGATAAGAAAATTCAATGATGTTGAAAAATTTATGGCTATTAAATTTGATGATGGGATATCAAATAGCTATTTTGATCATATATTCTCTTTGTTTAAAACATTGATACCTAAAGGAAATGTGTTTCCAACAAATTTATATGAGAGAAAGTGTTTGGTTCATAATTTGGGTTTTGGTTATCAGAAAATTCATGCAAATTCAAATGATTGCATCTTATGTTATGGTGAAAATTATTTTTTGGATAGTTGAACCACATATAGAATATCACGGTATAAAGTGCCTCGACTAGGGAAGTCCGGATTGATTCTGGTAAAATAGTTGAGGTATTTCCTGCTTACACCTATATTTCAGTGTCTATTTGTGTCTTAGAACACAACGACATTTATGACATGGAAACAAATAATATTTCAACCAATAAAAGTTTAAATCATCTCTCTCATGGTTATTTTTGGAAATATTTTCACTATGTACAACTGTATTTCTCTTCAGAATCACAAAACGTGTGATTGGGTCTTTCTGCTGACGGTTTATGTCCATTTGGTTCTTACGGTAGTCACTATTTATGATGAAAAGTATTTATAACTCCATCGAATTTACCTGCTTGGAGGTTATTGAAGGAGACAAATATTATTCGGACCTTATGAATTCTATGACATATAAAAAAGAATATTGATGTTTATTTGAAACCATTTATTCAGGAGGTAAACTAATTTTGGAGTAATGGTTTTAGTACAAATGATGTTTTTGTGAAACAAAATTTTCAACTAAAATCTGCCTTGATGTGGAAAATTAATGACTTCCCAACATATGGAATTTTATCTAACTAGAGTTAACATGGTCTAAAATCATTTTCGTACTATATGAGAGAAAAGAAATCATTTATGCTCATCAATAGAAGAAAACATTGTTTTTTCGATTATCATCGTAGATTTCTTCCAACTGACCATCCTTTTTAATGAAACAAATATCATTTCAAAAAAAGAACAATTGAAAGAGATGGACCTCCATAAATTATCTCAGCTATGGATTAAAAATCATTTCTCTCTTAATTACCTACCATTAAATTTATTCCAACAATAAACAAACAAAAAAATTGATGGATTAGGGAAATAACAAATTGGATAAAATGGAGTATTTGTTGGGATCTTCCATATTGGTCTTTTTTATTGGTCTATAACATGTTATATTCAATGAATATAGAGAAGAAATTTTTGATAATATATTTTATATTTTTTTTGATACACGAACTAAAACTGAATATAATGTAAATGCACAATTAGATCTGGCCCATATTTGCAGGTGACCAAAACTTGAACTATTTGAAAAAGTCATATCAAAGAATTTAATGAATCCAAAAGTAGCTTATACACTTTACAAATAAAATTATTTATTATTTTGTCAGTGGATTGTATATTTGAGACTTCCAAATGGTTATGTTTTCAATTTGGCTAGATGTGTTAGAAATGGTGATATTACCCGATAAAAAATTCATGATTGTCATGTTATAATGGAAAGACTTATGCAAATTAGATTATGAGATTTGTTGAATTTTATGATTTGGGATGTTCTATTAGATATATCATATTTTTTCTAAGATATTTATGCACTGGCAATAGACTATGAGGCACTAAGAAAAATGCAAGAATATGTCTTAATTTTCTATAAACTAGAAGAAATCTTCCCATTAGATTTCTTTGACTGAATGAAACATTTGATATTACATTTTCTACATGAAGAAAAATATGGAGGTCTGATATAGATGTGATGGATATACCGATTCGAGAGATACATGAAAAAAATTTATAAAAAGTATGTAACAAACCCTAAGTTGAATGATCAATTGTAGAAACTTATTTGTAGAAAGAAATATATTTTTTATTCTCTAATTATTTTCAATATGAATATCCCTCAAAACCCAACCACATGGTCTGTAACGAGTGAAATGTTGAAGTTTAAATGAACAATCCATTATCATTTTTTAATCAGTGGTGGAGTTCATGAACAATTCATTTTATATGATGAACATCACAGAGCTCATACATATGTTCTTATCAAGTGTGAAGAAGTGACACCAATTGTATTGTGAGTTCTCCTATCACTAATTTCTATAATATTTTTTATGGTAATTTAATAATATTTTATTTGTAGGTTATATGATATTCATATCCAGAAACAGCTTCCACAAATTATAGTAGCTTCTCATGAATAATGTTCGAAAAATAATTTCTCTGATTGGTTTCAAAATATAGTAACATAAATTATTTATGGTTTAACATATACAATAAATTTATTACTTGTTATATTGATAATTATTTTACAAATTTTGAGTTATCTCAACATGCTGATAAAATTGAAAATCGATTGTGTGTATTAAGTAACCCCCCATCCAAAATGGTTATATCTAATAATTCATATGTGGTGAATAGTTTTTTATTTCACACACGTACATATGGGGAACCAGAAAAACAATGAATAGTGGTATTTGTTTGATAAAATCTCATCGTAGAGAAATTGAAGTTCACTTTTAAAGAATCTTAAAGGAAATTATTGAAATGTGTTATCTAGGATATAATTACCTAACGATGTTTAAATGAAAATCATTGGATAGTGAGAGAGGATTGTGTGTTCATCTGAGCCATGGAATCCTTGATATTAAATATAGAAGTCTTCTTGAAATAAATGAGCCATTTTTATTAGCTCATCAGACACATAAAAATCATAATACAAATTAATGTGATAATTCAAGAGAGTAGGGTGATTTGTGGACAATAATTAAAATCATATCTTGAGAAAATCAGGTTTTTCTAAGTTAATTATTGTTCCGCTGAATTGAAAAGAATTGAAAATTTTAAAGAGACTACTCCAAATCCATCTTTTTCATGAAGAGACATTAAAATTGATGATGACCCCCCCACAGTTATGTGTCGATGATGATGATGATGTTAATGATTTAAAAAACTAATTCAAAATGAAAATAGATGATGAAACTAAAACTCATATGAAAACTGACAATGCTTAGAAGGAATATGAAGATATTAACACCATTAGATATGTAAATGAGGATGAAGATAAATATTGAAAAGGTTAAATGATGTAAATAATCATATATAGTGTATATCTATATATAATAGTTGTTTTTAACTATTTTCCAACAAAAATCATTTCATGTTTTAGATGGAATCATATCTATTTCGTGAGTTTAAGGAGGGAGGTTTACCTGATGACGAGTAGAATGTTGGATCATCTGACACCCAGACTACTGACAGTTCAGGGAGGACATGGATGGGGTGTGTCCTTGAGCGATTGATGATTCTTGGCACTATCCCCGAGTGACATTCACATCATGGCTTCGATCCATGCATGCAGAGGTATGTTTACCTATTTATTTTAGTTAGTTTTTATTAATTATCATTAATTTATTTATATAATAATTTTTTGTTCATTTGTCATTTTTTCAAAACATTATGCATATAGCTATTGGATTGGGGAGTGAAATATTGTGGAATTATTTTTTTGGAGCATGGGTTACATGAGATAAGATTCCCATAGATGTTCAAAACCATATGTTCAATAATTTGTTGCTATGTAAATAAATAAAATTAATTTTGAAATTTATTTAATTAATAACATGATATTATTAATTTTTTGTAGGGTTTATGGTATCTCATCGATGCGAGAATGTTTGAGTCTCTGGTAGGCATGGGAGGGCTGTATGTGTGATCATTGTCATTAGATTTTTCACAATTTGTTGAGGGAAATAATGAGGATTATAGGAGTCACATAGTTTTATCTGTCTTGTTCCACCAACTGACCAGATTACATTTCATCTCAGGTTTGGGAATGATTATTTTTATACTATATGGGTGGTATTTTTCAAAGGATATCATTATTAGGTTGAATGAACTGTGGGATATAGGATGTGACACATCAAGATGGTAGTTATACATTTAGCATGCATATGAAACATATGGTAAGTACCTTTTTAATTAATTTATATAACTTTAAATAAAAACTGAATATTTTATATTCATATGGGTATTATAACGACGTGAAATTATGAAGATAGATTTTTATAGGATGTTGTATAGTGATTTCATCAAATGGAGAGATCATAGGTGGTTGTCAGCATTAGATTGTTGTTAGTATAATTTCTTTTTGAGTTTTAAAATTAACTACAAATAATATTTTAACTATTTTAATTTTAAATTTAAATTGAAGAATTCAAATAAGGATAAGACATCTCAGACATAAACTGAGAGTCAGGATGAGACCCATGATTCCGAAATGTACCTAAAGATTTTACAAGGTACCATGGATGTAGGTGACCTAGTATGCCTTTGAGAAAGGATGTTTTTTTTGTATCGGCTCTCGATGGGTGCCAGAGAGTTGTTATGGTACTGTTCTGATGATGACGTGAAACTCTAGAAGATCACATATAGATTCATCATTATCTTTTATAAAATATCAGGAGTAGATGTAAGATAAAGGTGATCATATATAGAGTTTGAATATGGGGAAGAAGAGCTCCATCGACTACAGAAACATTAGTGGAGGAAATGCATTGGTTGCAGCAGCAGTAGGAGGAACATATGATGGAGTACATGTGACATCTGATTCTTTGTTTAGGGAATGAGTTCCCTCTACTATTTCACCTATCTCCTCTACCTCCTCCAGACGACCCTCCCCCTCAGTGATTTATTTATTTTTGACGATAAAACATTTGAATATAATTTATTTTTGTAATATTATATATTTACATTTCTATATACTATGTATTTATTTTGTTGTGAATATTAAATTTTTTATTATTTTATTATTTTTTTAATTTTTTATTATTTGTTTAATTTTATATTATTTTTTTGAATTTTATTTATTTATTATTTTAATTATTAATTTATTATTTTATTAAACTTATTATTAATTATTATTATTAATATTTTTTATATAATTTTGTGAATATTGAGGTTATTGTTACTTAAAATTTTATTATTATTCTTATTAATTTTATTGTAATTATTATTATTATTATTTATTAATTTATTAATTTATTAATATTATTATATTATTCAAATTTATTAATAATAATTTTTTATTTTATTTTTGTAAGTTATTTATTACAGTCTCATCAGAATATGGTTTTTGAAAAACATGGATAAACTATTTATGATGCCATATTCTACAATGGGGTATTTGGGGTGGGACCCCGTTGGAAATACCACATCGCAAGTAGTATAATTATTTATAGTGTTCAATAAATATAGAGATTACAGTAATCTCTTCAAAAAAAATGTTCCCCCCATTGGTATTTTTTATATTGATGATATTATATTTTTTGGGAATAATGAAGAAATGTATGTAAATTTTTTAGGGGATAAGAAGAAGTTATTTGAAATGACCAATATCAGAGAAATTAAATTTTTTTGGGATACAAATTTCACAAAACATATGTATATATTTTCCTATCCCAAGAAAATTGTTGTAAGTAATATATAAGGTTGTTTTTCATGGAACTTTAAAAACCAATTGCAACACTAATTTTAGTGGTAACCAAGTTTTCAAAAGAAGGTTATGGTACAGAATTCTATCCTATGTAATTTATGAAGTTAGTTGGAAGGTTTCTCTATTTTATGAATTCAGGGTCATAGATTGTATATATTGTTACTTTTTGTGCAATATTTCAAATTTATCCCAATTAATCTCATATCTTGGTATGAAAATGAATTCTTAGATAATCATAGGCATAATAGATTTTGGTATAAAATATGATAACTCTTGAAATATTGATTTTTTTGGTTATACAAATGTATATTTAGTGAGAAGGGTTGATGAAAAAAGATCCACATAAGGTGGAGTTTTCATTTTTATAGAATTTTGTGTGAGTTGGAAAATAAAGAATAGAAATTTACTGACTCTTAGTATGAATGAAGTTTTGTTTGTTTCTCCCACTCAAGCTACAACACAACATATGTGGATGAAAACATAGTTTGAATATTTTTTGGTGGATGAGATGCTACCCCTAATCATACATATTGATAATCAAAGTGCTATAAATATCAATATAAATATAGTTCAACGTTCTCATTCAAAGCATATTATAATTAAATATCACTTCATCAAAGAGAATTTAGATAAGAATGAACTGAATCAAGAGTATGTTACTAAAGAAGAATTGGTTGCTGATATATTCACTAAATATCTGTTGAGAGAAACATTTAATAAACTGACATTAACCATGGGTGTAAAAATTTCACCTCTTTAAGGATAAGGTATGTAATATTTTTCCCTTATGTTATCTTTTCTTTGGATAGTTTTTTAAGGGGGTGAAAATGGGGTAAGATAAATTTATCCATTGGTATTCTCTTAACCTGTTAAGGACAATATGTATTTATGGTGGTATAATGTGGGGAAGTTTTTAATCTAGCATGTGTAAACTATTCTCTTAGTTTATTTAAGTGGATGTAAGAAACATTTTCCTTATAGGAAAAATTTCAAAAGGTAGGAAATTTTGAATTTTAAGGAATTGGTTCAGATGATGTTTCTTAAGTCACTACTTCTTGACAAAATGGTTTTGTTATTCAATTATTCTTGTTTCATAAATTGATTTTTCTCATATATGATTAGAATTATTGAATAATTAATCCATTTATTGAGTTAAAAAGTTTTAGTGACTTTGGATTCTTGGTAGGAAACACAATCCAAAGGTGGTATTGTTGGGACTAAGTTTGGCGAATGTTTTTAAGATTATTTTGAAGGTTAGTTTTTTTGGGAAAATTGTATTTAATTTTCATTATAAAAATAACATCAATTCTTTAATGTTTTTAAAAATTGTGATCAAACAATGTTGGAATTTAATTAATGTGATTGGGAACTGTTTTTTAACCAAGTTAATCAGACATATATATTTTTTCATACATGAAAAATTATTGCATTATTATTTTATAACAAATTACATTAGTCAATTTTTTTGTGCTAGAAGCTAAAAAGTTTCATTAGATAAAAATGTTTAGGAAAAAAATATGGTGATTATTTGTTGTTCTTAGGGTTTCTTACATCATGAGTTAAGAAATATTTCATTATCAATTAATTTCCTAGAAGGGTTTAGAAAGATGTTTAAATTTATAAATTTCCCTCTATCAATTTACTCTAGCATTCCTTAAGAAAAAAATTGAACATAGTTTTTGTTGAGGAAAGTTGTTTTTGAATTTTAAAAAGTTTACAAATTCATAAAAGTTAATAATGTTTGGAAGTTATAGCTTAATGATGTTTTTGGTGTCTAGAGGACATAAGGTAGTTTTATAATAATATAAATGAATGAATTATTCATATGAAATGTAGTGGAAAAATAATATGTACAATTTCTATGAAACCAAATATTTGTGAAGTTGTAAAGTTATTAATGTTGCAAAACAATCATAAGAACAATATTTTTTAGGTTAATGAATTTTATTAAAATAAGTAATATTTTTTGAGTTCAAATTGTTGTTGAGAAAAGGAATCAATCAAATTCCAATAGAACAATTTTTTTGTAAAAAGTTAATTAAATGATCATTTGACACAATTTCCATCATACTAACATCTATGATGTTATGAAGTTAAAGTTACTATAACATGTCCAGATGAACATTTGTTATATATTTATTGATAAAAACAATGGTTAAAAATTTCTGTCAAGTGGATATGTTTAAATATAATAATAAATGTTGATGATGTTTAAAATTGGCGTTACAGAAGTTTTTTCATTGGAATGAATCCATTGAACATACAAAGTCATATGTCAAGATAAATTTTGTAAGAGAAGAATTCCAAAATTTTCTTTTGATGTTTTGTTTGATTTTCATAATGAAATATCACTAGATGTAGAAATACTTTGGTGATTCCAAAAAAAATCACAATTATTTTTGTAATGTGAATTTCTCTCTAAATTGTTTTATAAAGATATTTAATATGAAAATTCTATACTAATCATTCAAAGTTACAAATATCATGATGTTAAGATTAGTGATTCTATATGAGTAAGAAGGATGTTTTTTGAAGATTTAATTTATAAAAATATTTTGGAAAACTCTACAAGTAATTAGGATATTTATGGGAATTTTTGGAGAGGGATTTTTTGAAATTCATGTTTTCATTAAAGTTGTAAAATAAATTGTCATTCCTACATTTTTTCATCTAAGAACATATATAAAATTTGGACATATAAATTATGGTGTTGTATTATTTAATCATGTGATAATTTTAAGTGATGATGAATTTTTTTGAAATATAAATTTATAAAATGAAACTTTTGAAGACCAATTTTTAGTAGGTGGTTTCCAACTGAGGAATATATTGTTGGAAGTTGAAAAATAAGTTTATATCAATCATATGGTTTGTGATCAGTGAAAAAAATCATTTTCATTCATTAAAGAATCTTTTCTATCATGTGAAATTGGTTGTACATAGGGGTGTAATAAATCTGTTTCAATCATCAAAAGAAACCTGATGGAATATCTGAATAGACACTTCAGATAGAAAAATTAGACAAAGAAATTATTTTAATTCTTAATGGATGGTTTACATTCATACTTATTACTAGGTATCAAAGTTAAGACGAAAAAGTTTAAAAAGGAAATAAATTAAATAAGTTTAACAAGGTAAGTTAAAACATTATGAGCCTACTCATAAAGGTTTCAAAATTTGTTACAAAATCTATTTTTATATCTTTAAAAATTTGAAAATCACATTCATTATAGTTTTTATAATAGTGAAATGAAAGTTTAAAAATATTAAATATTTATGGGAACCACATAAAAGGATTGTTTTCTTGTGGATTGTGTGTAATTTTATTATTTTCAAACCATGCCAAGGACTAGATACTATTTTTGATTAGTGAACCTTTTAAATACTATTATTCAGGTGGATATGTTTGGATTATTGTTTTTCATAGAAGTTGTAACTCTTTAATAGGAGTAGAGTGTTGTTTCATGAGATGGAAGAAATTATCAAAAAACAGTGATTCAACCCTCCCCCTCTAAGTTATCACATTGGTCCTTTCATATGTCACTAAAGCTTTAATGAGGAAATGATCTAATGATACCATATCTATTATTTCTCTAGATGTTTTTTGGTTATGATTTTGAAATATTGATAAAACCTATTTTTATTTTCATGAGATAATTTATGATCAATGTTTAATAATTTTTGTAATATATATAAATTCATTTCTGATTATGTGATGTGTTGTCTTATAATTATACATTCCTCCATTTCATTGGGTGAATTTTAATGTTGCATGAGCCCATCTAGTACCCTTGAGGTTATCCTAACCCCAAAACAAGAGGGTACACGGGAGATTATTCAATGATCAATGCAGTTATAGGGGAGGTTATCCCAAGACTAATAGGTTATGAATTTCATGATGGATATACATAACACAAGATTTATATGATTATAAATATTCCACACATTTTCCAATTATTTTATGATAAGACCTTATGATAAAGTTTTGTTCTCACGGATTATGTTCTTAATCCCTTTATGAATCATGTCTTATGAACATCCAAGAATTATTCCTTGACTTAGGTTTATAATCTAAAAATTATTGTATGCAATTTTCAAAGGTTATGATCATGTTATCATACCTATTATTCTAATTTTAGGTTTAAATAGTCTTTGAGATCTCTCTTTGTTACCCTTACTGTGTATCTGAGATCACCATTTATAATGTTTTCTTCATCCCTGGTGATGAATGAAGGTTTTAAGTATGATGTGAAAGGGAAGGATCCTAGTTATGAAAAATTTAGTGGGAGATGATGTAGATCACTTTTGAACATTTTGTTAATATATCCATATTTCCAAAGCATCAAGACCTATATGATTCTGTAATGGATCATCGTGTTATTTAATGAATATACATCTAATAAGAATTAATATTTAGGTATGAAAAATGGTTCTCTATATACTATTCATTAATTATCCCTTCTTTCTCTAAAGCCCTTTATTTTTTAACCTTTTGTAATGTTTAGTTATATTAAAACCATAACTATTATGTTAATGTTTAGTTTTTATAAGTAATTTTTTTCATAACTTAATTGTATTGGCTAATTCATATTTATTTAATTATCTTTAGATGTAAAATAAAATTTGATAAAGCCTTGTTTTATATGTTTAATTATTCTTAACTAGATTTTATACTCAACTCTTTACGTATATATTAGTTCTTTATTTTTAAAAGTTTTATAACCTGAAACATTTTCATGTTTTATTTAGTAAATGATATTATTTATTTAATTGGGGCTCGTGTTTGGCCTTTTAATATATCATTATTATATATATAATGTTTATTTTTAATTAAAATTTAATGTAGTTGTCTTTTACCTTAGTTAATTTCTTTTTTTTATTTACCTTCTTTTATTAAGTATATCACACCTTTAAACATTAACCTTCGTGATTTTTAATTCATTGATCTGTATTTAACGTCAGTTAAGAGCTTTCATCAATGGTGAAAAATGTTATGGTTAGTTTAGATTGAAAGGAATGATAGTATTATTAAACATATTTACTTTCTTAAACTAGCTTATTACCTAAATAGAGCATAAATATTAGGAACCCTAAATCATTTCCTTTTTACAAAGTATTATAATTTATTTTGGTTTTGAATTAATCCTTTATATTTGAGTTATTTTTTCTATGAAACGTTTTCTATCCTAAAACATACTCTTCAATATGTTTTACCAAAGTATAATTTTCAAGGTAAACTAAGTGAACTTATTTTCATATGATTAAATATTTAAATAAAATACATTTAATTGAAAATAATTACTTTCTTTATGTAGATGTTTCATTTAATGTAATCATTAATTATGAAAATACCATTTTGAAAAATAATGTTTCCTTTATCTAGGACTACTTAATTCTTTTACTCATCCATGTTCCTTGTTTATATCATCATTATTAAACATTGAGTTTTTATTTTTTTTTCTTGTTTTAGGCTCGATGTAAAGTTGTACTAGTTTTAATTGATGGATTGACCACACCAAAATTGTGTCATGTTTGACTTGATATTGGTAGCCATGGTTCCATCTATAGCTTAGTACTAATAAATTAATGGTTAATACACATACCATACTTTGTGTGTTTTTTATATTAGTGTTAATATTAATTATTTAAATTATTTTATTAGTATTTTTTCATGTGTACTTCCTTGTTTGATCCCCCTTTTTATATTCATTGATCATGAAATTATTTTCTCCATGTGCGGATTTAATACTTATGCCACCTACATATTGTCATTTAATTATCAGTTACATGAAACTAATCATGGATATTACATTAATATATTTAAATTTTGTATAAATTTTTTATAGAGTTCTTGATCAGGTATGCTAAATAATTAATTGCATGTTATTGATGGTATGAGCTACAAGATTTCCTTGAATTGGAATGGGATGGTCTGTATGATTTCCCTAACTTGTTAAATCCCTTTCTCCTATCCCAAAGGGATGAGTGGAATCAATACAGTATGAATATATATCAAATTCACTTTCACAAGACATAATGAATTCCCTTGGTTGGTATTAGGTATTTTTATTTATCAATGGTCTTCAAGACTACTACACCTAGTTTTTTCTCACAATTTGAGCAAAGGATTGATGAATGTTATACTGGTATAAATCCTCTCAATATTTGTATTTACTTATCATTGTAACTATTGTTTGATTCATTATTTCACTAATAATTACTTAAATTCTCTAATTATTTATAGCATGAACTGTGTTTTCTATATATTTAAGTAAATGAGTATCTGTATTCATGTATTCACCTATTTGTTTATTTTTATGTTGAGACATCATAGGTAGTTCCCTACTGAGTATTTGTGATCACACCCTACACATACACTTATGTGGACATTAAGTATCACTTATTTCTTTTTAGGATTATATATGTACCTTGTCATTTAGCTATGCATCTAGGATCCTTAGAGTCTAGAGTGTGAATATAGCCTTCTCAGTGTTTAGATGGGCATGAGGAATATTTTATTTAAGGCTATCCTAGGATGGTATCATCAAATTTCAATATATGGGACATCTAGATTTTAGACCTTGGGATATTTTTAGATGTAACATTGGGCCCATATTTTATTTTATCTAGTATTTTACATTTTCTTATTTTTGAGATAATTTATGTCATGGTCTGGTATTTATGAATTTTCAAATAGTTTTTCATCTACTATTGTCTAAAAAAGTCTAGTGTACTATTATTTTGATATTGATTTTTCATTTTAGTTCCCCCTAGAATGATCCTCAAGGATACATTCTAGATTCTTTAGGTAAATTTGGTTTATAAAAATTTTAAATTATAAAGGGTGAAAATTGTATCACATCTTGATTTCATTTGGCCTAAAATTTCATCAATAGCCTTTAAAAATAAGGGTATACACCTCAGGTGTTGTAGTAGACCAGACCAATACTATTCTAGTATCCAAATTAGTATTATTATTGAATATCGTCTTTGACCGTCATTTGTAGAACATTTTTCACACTTTTTGATTTATATTAATAATACATTGATGGTATAGATTGGTATCATTTTCTATTAGAAGTAGATAAGTGTTCCCCTTAATATTCTCATAATAGGAATTTTAATTTTTTTCTCTATTCTTATATCAAATAATTTAATGCCTTTCCATTGATCAAACATCCATTTTTATTGAATTTTAAATTAATACCCATGTATTATAGTTATATCACACTGAAGATATTTTGAATAAGTATATCAACATAAAGCGCGTTTTTGTTCTTTAAATCTTCCCTAGTAAAATTCTTTCTTTAAATTCCTTTGATATTAAATGAACCGTTATGTAAAAATTGAAACATTTTATTAGAAAGGCCCTTCACATTCATTAACGGGATTGTATTTATAATCATGTTGGATTATTATCCACGATCAACATTCGATGTTTTGTTATTATTTATTACTTCTAAGGAAATATTAACTATAATATCTTTCTATTTCTTCTTCTTTTCCTTATATAAAATTCTTGGTTGAGTGAAGACAATTGGTGGTCTCTATTAATTATAGTTATCATAAAAAAAATGTATACTCTTCTTCTTAAGAAGTGAAAATACTATTTTACAATATTATCATGCATATTTTTCATTCATCAATATTTATTTTACTTCCATCAGAGTTATTATCAATAATTGTTTACCTTTAATCAGTGAATTTGTGAGCAAATATTGAATAGTAAAATAAATACCCATATAGAGAATTCATTCTTTAAGAAATAAGATATTCTGTCATCCTACTTTGTTCAATCCAATGTGATCCTCCTTTCAAATAGATTTCCACCTCATCAAAATATGAAATTATAGGGACTATGAAGACATATAATTGACACTTAATCAAGGAAAATATTTCTTCACTTGCACTCTTAAAATTTCACTAGATTTTAAATAGTTCCTTGGTTATTGATAAAACCTAAAAGATTTCAGAGTGTCTCGAACCTTTTGATTTAAATTTATTTTCAAACTCATTTCCCCCTACCTTTAATGATTCATCATTAATGAAAATTACACTTTTACCCATGAAACAAAATATTTGATTAGTCCTCATTTTATCAAAACCTCTTGTGCCTCATTCAACCCTTTCATTTAGTTAATTATATGAGAATCATCAAAATTAAATATTCTTATTTAGGCCACATGTTTTCAATTTAAACTCAACATTCCTTATCAAAGTAGCCACATATTATTAAACAACTTAAAAAAATTTATCATGGCTCATAGATACAAGAATTGAGTTCATTAATCACCTTAGAATATTATTTTATTTTTACCTTAATTCCTACTTCTTCGCCTATGGTTTCTTATGCAACTCATTAATTTTCTATAATACGCTATAACCAAGTGATTTTGGATTTTATTTGGTCAACATATTTTTAATATTATATTTATTAAACCAAAAATATTCCTTTTTTATTGTATATCAAATTTTCCAATATAACCTTTAAGTTTTACATTAAGGTCTACAACAATTTTTAGTTACAATTCTTAATTAGTTTCGGATTGAGATCTCTCAACTATTTTCATTATAGAATCCTTTTAATTTCAAATGAATTCAGGTTCGATTTTTTTAAAGAGGATATACTCATCACCATCATCTTCCTTTCTCATCACACTCCACTAATAAAACATTATTCTAAATGGATTTTTAGATTTAATGTTTTATTTAGGGGAAACTTCCTTCACTGTATTTGTATGTATTCACCTTTAACATCTCTATAATTTATCCTTGTAAATATCATATCTATATGGATTAAATATATTAATTTAAATCATTGTAAATATAACCTTACTTCAAACCATAATTTTCCTTTGTTTAATTTACACATAAGAAGTTATAAGAACTCATCACTTAAATATTATTCTTTATTTATAACATCACAAATTTTTTACTTCTTACTATCATTAGAATACATTTAATTGTTTGAGTGACTTTTTGTTACTTCTCAATTTACACACATCTCATTTGTAAACAAGTTTCATTGAAAATAATAAATTAATATATTTACAAGATTTCCTTCATAGGGTGATAAAATATTTGGATAATATAAATGTGGTAGTATCTATATTATCTTATTTATAACATAGAAGCCCTATTTATAGTTACCAATAACAAAAAATAACTCTCACAAACTTGATGATGTAGTTAAATAAACCATAGAAACTTTCATTAAAGAACATAGTCAAATCATAAAATTTATTTTCAAGAATATATAGCTTCACCAAATTTTCCACATTATCACCCTCATAAATTATGTTGAATGTGTCCCAAATTTCATTCATTGATGTAAAAATTACCAACATTATGTATATCTACATTTGTATTGATGTAGAAAATGTGTTTTATTCCATTTAATATACATTTAATAGTTTTATATCTTCCTAAATCACTAAAAACTCTCTAATATCACAAATTTGTATTCAAGGAATTGTATCTTAGAATAAATAATGTTTTAGATATTATAGATATGTATCATTTAGTTCTCCCAAGTTGGATAATTTCATCCCTAAAAAAATGAACCTCAATTTTCATTCACCGATATATCTACAAAAAAAATCTTCCACTTATGAATTCATAAATTTCAACCCGATTGACCAAATACAACATGTTGCAACCAAAGTCCCAAATAAACCATAAGTGTGGGATGACACAAGGTGTCTTGTTTTTCTCATCATCAACCAGATCTTATTCTCATGTTTGTAAGAATTATTTAAACTTTTAAATCTCAAGAACACAAAATATCCATATTTTTAAAATTAAATAGAGCCATATGAAAAATTCTCCTTGGTTCACCACTAAGGGATACTTCAATGAGCATACATTATCACAATTTAAATGTACTAAAGGATATCACTACTCATTATATAATATTAAAAGTTTAAAAAATAATCAATATTGATCTTAGGGTCTCTCTTTCATTATCCCTATTTTATCACTAATTCAAAGAAGAGATACAGCTCAATACATGAAACATTGGTCACTCAATATGAAATTCCACAATTTTATCAACAATAAACAGAAAGGGTGCATCATTATGCTTCACTTTCATCTATTCAGATATATACCATCAATAGTTTTCTACAAATAGAATATTCAATCTATAATAACTTGATGTTGTAGTTTCTTCTTCTAATAATGTTACCCATCCTTCCTAAAGAACATCCCTTTTAATTACTAAAACATGTAAAATATTAATTCCACATGTTACACCCTTTTTATCCATTCAAATTAACCCATTTTGAATGAATTTATTTCCATATATAAGAAATTCAATCTATATAACTAGATGATAGATAATATACATCTTTCTAGAAAAACTATACCACCACAACACCGTGATTCCCAAAACAACAATTCTTGACATCTAGTATAGACACAATCTCTAAACACTATGGAATAATCACCCATATAATTATGATATTCCTACTTGATTCAAATCTTTAAACCAATCATACACTAGTACAAAAAACATTTACCATGTCAGCATTATTTATGTTTGTTCTATATAAACGACGTGAAAATCTGGAAAAATGGGTTTATCACGTCGGTTATTTTATAACCAGTGTGATAAATCAATGAGAATCAATTTATAACATCATTTATTTTATAACTGATGTAAAAAACCAAGATTTGATTTATCACGTTGGTTATTTTATAACTGATGTGAAACATCGAATCTGGGAACTTTATCATGTCAGTTATTTTATAACCAATATGATAAATCAAATCTCGGTTATTTATCACGTCGGATATAAAATAACCAATGTGACAAAGGATTTTTTACATCAGTTATTAAATAACCAACTTTATAAACATAAAAAATAGTTTATCACATCGATTATTAAATAACCGATGTGATGACTCTTTTAAATGATTTAACGCACCCTGTAATCTGTAATTCTACTTTCCTTAATTGGGAGACATGCGGCTCATCTCTCTTGCACGGAAAACCTAGAAATGATTCTTCAAATCCATTCCCTCTAACCTCATTTTTCCAACATCATTTACCATCTTTATTATCACTAGATCTATCAGTTCTACTCTCAACACTCAAGTAAGCCTCACACGCCTCAGTTTCATTTTTTATTTTTCGTGACTCCATAAACTTATGTTTTTAGGTAATAGTTTTCTATCATTGTTCTTTATATCATAGTATGTTTCATAGTGTTCTTTTATACCGTGCTATGTTATTTTCTAGTAAAATAAAAATAGGAGTGATATCATGCAAGTTATACTATTTTTATTGCTACCATGTCTTTTCAATCATGTGGGTGTGGGTACTTTAATGTGGGGAGGGGGTGTCAGGGGGTGGGTGGAGTCTCGGGGTGGGGGTATATACAGGGGGTGGGGGAGTCCAGGGGTTGAGGGTGTCTAGGGGTGTGGGTTGTCAAAGGAGGTGGGGGTGTCCATGTGGTGTCTAAGGGTGTGGGGGTGGTGTACAAGGGGTGAGGTGTTGTCCAAGGGGGTAGGTGTGTCCATGGTGTGGGGTGGTGGTGTCTAGGGGTGGGGGGCTTTCTGAGGGGGTATAGGGTGTCTAGGGGGTGGCGGTGTCTGGGGGTGGGGGTTGTCCTGGGGGTTGGGTGTTGTCCATGGGGGTGGGGTATCCAGGGGTGGGGGTGTCCAGGGGGTGGGGGGCTCCCCAGGGGTTGGGGTGTCCAGGGGATGGGGGTGTATAGGGGGTGGTGGGATATCTAAGGTGGTGAGGGTGTCTAGAGGATGTCCAAGGGGGTGGGCTGGTGTTCCGGGGGTGAGGGGCTATCCACGGGGGTAGGGGTTGGATAACACTCTCTCCCCCAGGACACCCCCACCCCTGGACAGCCCTACCCCCTTAGACAGACCCCTCACCCCCACTAGACACTCCCACCCCTTTGGACACCACGGGACACCCCCACCCCCTTGGAAAACCCCCACACCTTAGACACCCCCACCCCCAAGGACACCCCCACCCTAGGACACCCCACCCCCTGGACACCCCCACCCCCATGGACAGCCCCCCAACCCCCTGGAAAGCCCCCCCCCCAAGACACCCCGACCCTCTGGCCACCCCTACCTCCTTGGATAGACCACTCACTGCCCTAGACCCCACCCCCACCCCTGGACACCCCCTACCCCCTTGGACATCCCTGTCACCCCTTAGACACCCCCAACCCCCTTGGGTATCCCCCTCACACCCTCAGACACCACCCCACCCCCTTGGGAACCCTCGGGACACCCCCACCCCCTTGGAATCCCCCACCCCCTCGGCAGCCCCCCACCCCTGGACACCCCAACCCCTGGACACCCCAACCCCCATGGAAAATCCCCAACCACATAGATAGCCCCCCTCCCCCTGGACACCCCTACCCCTTGGACAACCCCTCACCCCTAGACACCCCACCCAACTGGACACCCCTACCCCCTTGGACAGCCCCCTCACCCCCGTGGACACCACCCCTAAACCACTTGGACACCCCCTGGACACCCCCACCACCTTGTAAAGCCCACCACCAAGACACCCCCACACCCTGGAGAACCCCACACCACCCATTTGAACACCCCTACCCCCATGGATAGTCCAATCACCCCCTGGATACCCCCACCCCTTTGGACATGCCCTGGACACCCCCAAACCCTTGGACATCCCCCACCCCATGGACAACCCCCACCTCTATAGACACCCCCACCCCTTGGACAACACCCCCCACCCAACACCCCCTGGACACCCCCACCCCCCTGGACACCCCACCCCCATGGACAACCCCCCCCCCCCCCCCCGGACACCCCCACCCCCTGGACACCCCCTACCCCCGTGGATAGTGTCGTCACCTTGTGGACACCACCCCACCCCTGGGACACCCTGCCCCCCTGGACACCCCATACCCCTTGGACAGCTCCCTCAACCCCTGGACAGCACCCCCACCCCCTGGACACCCCTACCCCCTTGGACAGCCCCCACCCCCATGGACACCCCCACCCCCTTAGACACCCCTCATCCCCTGGACACCCCCACCCCACTGGACACCCCCACCCCCATGGAAATCCCCCCCAACCCCCTATAAACCCCCCCCCCCCCGGATATCCCCACCATACCCCTTGGACAACCCCCTCACCCCAAGATACCCCCAAACCCCTGGACACCCCATACCACCTTAGACACCCCCCACCCCCTTGAACACCCCCTGGACACCCCCACCCCTTTAGACAGTTCCCCCACCCCCTAGAAACCCCCACCTTCCTAGACACTGCCACCCCCTAGAGACCCCCCCCCCCCCCCCCCCCACCCATTAGACACCCCTACCCCCTTGGAAATCCCCCTCACCCCTAGACACCCCAACCCCCATAGACACCCCACCCCCTTGGACATCCCCCACCCCCTAGGACACACCCACTCCCATGGACATCTCCCCCACCCCCTGGACATCCCCAACCACTGTTGCAATAGATTATATACTAGAGAGTGTATGCCCACGGTTTTTGAACCGTTGGTATACAAATATCCTAACAGATTCCATGAAACCGTTGGAATAAATTATATGCTAGACAACATGTATACCAAAGGTTCTTGAACCATTGGTATATATATATATATTCTGACAGTTTTATTGAAACCATTGGCATATATTATATTTAAGCATTCTATACCAATAGTTTCTGTAGAACTGTTGGTATAGAGCTATTGTAATGGCTATCATGCCAACGATGTGTGAAACCATTTGGTTATTCAATCCCAATGGTTCAAGGGATATCTGAATGGTTTCAAACCATTGGGATAGGTGTAATTTTCATTAGTGAATTTATAAATATTTTAATATTAATACTTCATATATCTTGTTTATGGAAGGGTGAATTTGATATCCAGTTGAACCCAGGTGTATTCTTTGTGTACTTCAAGAACAAAGGATCCAATATGAATTTATATTGTTATATCATGATCCATATAAGAGAGATGTAATACTAAAATGTTTTTCATATAAATATAAAACTATTGTATCTAACTATATTTTCTTTTCAAAATCATTTTCCTGGATTTCTTTTTCAAATACGAATATATTTGTTTTATATTTCAAAAAAAATTTACATTAAAATTATGATATTTTTCATATAAATATAAAATTGGATTATCTTAACAAGATTTATAATTTTTATATTTGTTATAGGTAAAAATGAGTCAAATTTGGATTATTATGCATTGAATGAGTAATGAATATAAAGAAGGTGTTGATACCTTTTTGAAATTTTCTAAACACAATTTTCCAAGCAGTGACATTTTTTTCTATCCATGCCTGAAATTTTTGAATATGAAGATGCTGATAAATAGAGAGATCAAAGATCATATTATTTTTCATGGTTTTAATCCAAGTTACAGCCCTTGGATTTGGCATGGTGAAATAGGACAGAATGTCAGATCTACTGATGATGATTATTTGCAAGACGGTAACTCTATTGGAATTGAAGAAATGATTCCTGATATTGTAGAAGAACAAATTGAGATAGAAATGACAGTTACACATCTATAAGGTGATGCTGAAAACCCATTGTATCCTGGTTGTTTAGATTTTATGGTTTTGTCAATGGTGTTAATATTGATTAACATGAAGGTGAAACATGGATGTAGTGGTAGACGTTTTACCGAGCTTCTACAATTGTTGAAAGGCATTCTACCAAAAGACAATGTTCTTCTAAATTCACATTATAATTCCATGAAAATATTATTCTTAATGGGATTGGGATACAAGAAAATGCATGCCTGTTTGAATGAATTTATGATACATAGGAAGGAATATGAATTTTTGTCATAGTGTCCTAAATATAAGACATCACAGTATACGTTGAAAGAAAAATCATAGGCTGATGTAGAGATTACAGAGATACCTACTAATGTATTTTGTTATCTTCCTATAATTCATCATTTAAAACTTTTATTTTCTAATTCACATGAAAAAAAAGGTTAAGATGGAATGCTAATGAGAAGATATGTGATGGAAAAATACATCATCCAACTGATTTAACACAATGGAAGAAAATTGATGAGAAGTATCCTATATTTTAAAATAAAATTATAAATCTCAGAATAGGGTTGTGCACATATAATATGAATCCATATCGAACCGTCAATAGAACACATAGTTCATGGCCTATTTTATAGGTAATTTACAACCTCTCTCTCAATGTTTGTATGATGTGGAAATATGTCTTATTGAGTAAAATGATCTCTTGTCTGAAACAACTCAGAAATGATATTGATGTTTTCTTTTCAAAATTGATTGATTATTTGAAACATATATGGGAGGATTGTATTAGGGTGTATGATTCCTAAAAAATGGAATATTTTCAACTGAGTGTATTTCTTACGTTCACTATTAATGACTTTCCAGTGTATGGAAATTTATCTGGATACAATGTTAAGGGGCATAAAGAATGACCAGTTTTCGAACGGGTAGACTTTATATTGTCAATTGCATCGTGGTAGGAAAACAGTATACATGGGTCATTGAAAGTTTTTGTCTATGGGTCACTCTTATATAAGACTAAAAAATGCATTCAATGGATCACAAGAATTTGATATTGCTCCAAAACATTTATCCCCTGATGTGTATTTTGAGAGGGTGAAAATCATTGATGTGAAATTGGGAAAGACACATAAATCTGGTAATTATAGATATACTTGGAAGAAAAGGTCAATATTTTTTGAGCTACCATATTGGAGATATCATGAAGTGAAACATAATATTGATGTTATGCATGTGGAGAAGAATATCTATGACAGTTTGATTAGAACATTGTTAGATGTTAAATGAAAGACTAAATATGTGTTGAATGCAAAATTAGACTTACTATCAATGGGAATACATTTAGAGTTATCTCCCACTCCTAATGGAAGATGAACATTTCTTCCTAAGCCTTTTCAAAAATTATCCAAAAGGGGTAAAATTAGATTTTTTTAGTGTCTTCATGATCTCAAAGTGCCTTAAGGTTATTCTTAAAATGTAAGAAATTTGTATCTTTTAAGGATTTGAAGTTAATAGGTATAAAATCTCATGATTATCATGTCATGATACAACAACTTATACCAATTTCATTGCATGGAATATTGTCAATCCTTATCAGAATGACTATAATGATGTTTTGTTATTTTTTTCAATTCAATTTGTAATAAAGTTATTGATGTGAATGCTTTGAACATTTTGGAAAAGGATGATATTTCTATACTTTTTCAATTGTAAATGTATTTTCCTTTATCTTTTTTTGATATAATGGTGAATTTAATGGTTCACCTGTTTAGAGAAATAAATCTTTATGGTCATGTATATCTTCATTGGATGTATCCTTTTGAAATATATATGAAAATATTCAAGGGGTATGTTAAGAATCCTTATCGACCTGAAGCCTAAATTATTGAAATCTATATTTTTGAGGAGGTTGCATAGTTTTGTACGAGATACTTGGCTCAAGCGGAGCACATAGTTTTTCCACCATCTCTCCATGAAAGATTTAATAATGAGGGAAAGGAGATTCATGGATTGAAAGTCAAATCATTTTCAGCTAAATAGATGATGAAGGTAGAATTATAAATCCTGAATAACATAGATAATCCTCAATCGTACATCACATTTTATATTAATGAGTTGAAACAATGTCATCCAAAGAAGAAATAAATGTGGATTTTGAATGAGCACAATAAAACATTTTTTCCACAGTTTAAAAGACCTTGCTTAGTAGATAACATATATAAGAGAAATTAAGATGGTTGGTGGGTGGTCCAATTCTAAATGTGATAACATGGTCTCAGTATGACAGTAATGGATATACATTTCATACAAAATATCAGGACAATAGAAGTGTAGTTCATAATTATGGTGTATTCGTATTTCTAGAAGCAATGCATTTTTCAAGTTCTAAAGGAAAAAACCCAATTTCTGTTTCATGTGCATGTTATGGAGTTGTTGAAGAAATATGGGAGGTTGATTAATTTAAAATTCATGTTCTTGTTTTTAACTAAAAATTGTTTATTGGTAACAATATTGTCAGACACGATGAATATGGAATGATAGTTGTTAATCTAAATAGATTGGAAGACACAACAGATTTTTTATAATTACAACACATGAAAAACAGATTTAATATGTTTTTGATCAATCAGATATGCAGTGTAATGTTGTTTTACAATGGAAAAAATAATATGTTGGTGAAAATCAACTTAAAGAAGATTATGATTTATGTGAGATCCCTACTTCCATGGAAATTTTAGTAGAAAATAATTATGAGCATGTTGAAAACATGGTTTGTGGAAAAAAGGACTACCATGATGAAGGAATTTGGGAAAACAATGCATTTGTACATTCCTAATTTTTCAGGTAACATATGATTATTTCTTGTATATATTTATTAATTTCATAAAATGTTAGATACTGTACTTTTTTTCTTTATTGAAACTTGTATTAAAACAAATAAGTAGAAATGTTTATTTATTTTAATTTTGTGTAGTTTAGTTTATCATGTTTACCATTACATAAATTATATATCTATTGATTTTGTTGAATGAAAATTACTTTACCATGTTTAGTTTACCATATTTTACCTTTATGTAACTTATATATTTATTGATTATGTTGAATGAAAATTACACTACCTTATTTACCATGTTTTTTATCTTTATCATTATTTAACATGCTTACCATACTTACCACATTTACTATTATGTAACTCAGATAATTTTTTAATTTTTTGTTTACATTAGTATATTAATATTTGAAATTGTATATTTGTGAACTAATGTTTTCTTTTTTTTATTTGAAGGATAATTACAGATCAATCAATTGATCAACCACATGATTCTGGAGATAAGAATCATGAGCATACCTCTGGGGAGGAACATTCACATTCTTCTCTTGATGTTTCCCAATCTTCCTCATGTGCTCCCATAATGACGAAGAAGAGTCCAATAGTTGGTAAACATGGCTACACACGTTTACCAAAATTATTACTTTCCCATAGCAAGGACCTAAGGATACTCATTGAGTTTGATGAGAATGATATTATTTGAGGTCCAAATACAAAATACATTAAGAGTTTTGTATCAAATCGGGGTAAAATAAAAGTAATAATTTTGTATGATGATTAGAGAAGTGTGAAAAAATCAATAATATCTCAGTTGTGGCAGATAATTTTGGTAATATATTTTTCTATTTTTTGACTAATATTTAAATGTTTCTAGTATAATATGTTTTATCTATTCTTTATCATATGACATTTGATATTCCTAACATTGGAGGAGTTAGGAGGAAATGTTTATTGATGGCTTCTTGGAGATGAAGGGATTTCAAATCAACCCTCACATATGATTTTATTTTTGTTCACATGAATCATGACAATACATGTCATATATATCCTTTCATAGATGAAGACACATAGAAACAATTTGTTGAATGTAGAAGAAAAAAATCATTTATGGTAAGGGAAATGTAAATTTTTATAATCTTTCTTATACAAATGATCTTATTGATGTTCTGTTAATGATTTATTATTCTTAATTTATAGAAAACAAATATATCTCATCTGGAGATCCAATCAAAAAATGTATACCCTCATAGTTTATCTCGGGGGAGGGGGGTATAGTTTATTGGAAGAAAAAATGATCAAAGAAAAACTAAAAAAATGTAGAGCTAGGTCTTCAAACATTTGAGAGGTTTTCCCTCCATACCCTCTATCTAGGAATGAAAAATGGAAGAGATCTCAGATGGTAAAAAAGGGTAAATTCCTTTTGGAAGAATCTAGAATCATAGCCGAGAGGATTGTAAGATATTTATTTTATTTATTTAGGTTAATTATATTCATTATATATATTGAATCATTATAGAAATGTTCAATTAATTAATACAATACTATCTTGAGTAGTAGAGCACAAAGAGGGTATTTACAGCTTTTAGGAGGCAAGATATTTTATCTACAACATTGGAAAAGCCCGAACACCCCGATCATGTACGAGGATACCCGACGAGTGTATCGGTAAGAAAAGTGTATGAACATTATTCAAATTATTCCATTGAGGGTGATTATAAAAAAAAATAGAATCCTTAAAGGCTAAATTTCATAATATTAATTCAAAAATAGAGGAAAATATTATAATTTCAGTATAGTCTATTTTTGGAGACATCCAATGACAATTTCAGACTGTATCTCCCACATCTCTACCTCCCTCTATGGAACCCATTATTTATCCTTCACCTCCGCTAGAATTTCCCACTCCCCCACCTCTAGAACCCATTATTTATCCTCCACCTCATCCTTATGACCCCATTTTTTATCCTTCTCCTCCACCACAACTTTATACTTATTGTGAGTTGTATGTTGATGATCTTCACCATTATATAGTTGCCTATGGGATGGTATATTTTATAGGAGATACAATTCATCATCAACAGTTAGTGGTAGAGCATCATAGGGTCATTATAGAGAATATTATAGATTGATCATCTTGAGTACCATTACCTATAGATGAGGTGATGACATTGGGACTTAATATCGGCCACTTTTAAGTTTGTCCATCCAGACATCTGCGACTCATTACAGTAGATGTACATAAGTTATATCTTTTATTTTATTTATTATTATAGTTTTTTTAACATTTAAAAAATAATATATTTTTCTATTTATTTAAAAGAATAATTCAAAGGTAAATAAATAATGTATATAAAACAACAAAGAGAATGGGTATGACATCAAATATAGATTTGAGTTGTCTTGATAGATTTTCACGATATTCAAATTTTTTGGTGGATAATTATTCATTTCTAATGAAAGCTTATTTTTTTGACATCCAACAAATGTGGGTATTGTGAAAAATGATATCATGGATCTTGTTACCAGAGATATGTTTGGTATCAACGTGGTGCATATTTTTTCCATGCAAGTCTTAACACCTTTACATGTATTATATTTATTAAAAATGTATACTTATATCTATTTTGTTTTATGAACCCTTATAAAGTGTGTTGGAAAAAAGAGCAGACATATGTATATGGATTCATGGACCCCCATATGATTTCCCCTGAAGCACATGCATTGGATGAGGAACAAAGAAAACTTTATATTGATGAAAGATTTGAACAGAATATAATCATGCAGTATTGGATGATGATTTTTTGTGAGAGGTATGAAACAAATATATGGAAAAAAATTCTTTATCTTTTATCATAAAAACCACTAACCTTTTATTTTCTTTTATATTAGTGATAATTAGATATAAGGTGTTTTTTTTTCAAGGGAAGATTTTATTGGATATGCTCTATCCATGAAGATGTTTTGGTAAGTTGTAAGAATATTTTAGAAAAGTAAGATTCAATTTTTTAATTTTTTATATTATAATTAATTTTAAATTTATCTCATTCATATTATTTTCTAATATGGGATGGGCATAATTTTGAAAAAATACAAAGAAAAAGAGTGCAATGATAAAATACGTAAAAGTGAAGGTAAATATCCATTTAAAATTAGTATTTTTTTATGCATTACATAAAAATTATATTTTTAATCGAAACTCATTTATATAGAATTATCATGAAAAATAAGGTGTCATCAAATGAGGATATGATATTTTAAGATTTATGTATGAAATAATTACAAATAGAACAATAATGAACTTTGACCAGGTTATATTTCCTTATAAAATTTTCCATAATATTTCATTATATTTATTCATTATACATGATAACTACATTCCTTTTAATTTTTATCTATTTGATTATCCTCAACCCTATAGTGCTCAAGAGATAAAACACATATAAGTGGAATGGAAAAATTATTTTATAGGTTTGATTTTATTTTAGTTTGTTTGTAGTGTAAAATGTAATATTGAATATTGAAATTATAATTGTGTATTTGGTATTTTTTGGATGGATTTAGGTTTTTTTAGTTGAAATTGCAAGTTTTGAGTGTTATATATGTGAATGTTAATTTTTTTCTCAGGTTCATCATGTTTTGGTCTAGTTCTGATGTTTTTCTTGTATCGATTCTGGTCTAGTTTTGTTCTGCTTTTGGTCTGGTTTCAACTTGTTTCAGGTCTACTTTGGCAGATCATAATAATGGTTTTGCAATTTTATTAAAAAAAGATTGGTTTTTTCATCAGTTGTTTTATAACTAATGTAATAAATGCATGGGTGTTGTTTATTGTGTCGTTTATTACATAACTCATGTCGTATATCCTTTTCCACATCGGTTATTTAGGAACCTATGTGAAAAACCCTTCAAAGGATCAATTTATCATATCTATTATTTAATAACAGACATGGTATATAGTTTTTCTTGTTAGTTATTAAATAAATGACAAGATAAATTGAGCCTCCTAAGGGTTTTTCACCTCAGTTATTTAAACACTGGAATGAAAAACCCATCGGAGGCTTAATGTAAGACATTTTTTATTTAAAAAATGATGTCATAAACCATATACCAAGTCAGTTATTAAATAATTGATGTTAAACACTATATACCACATTGGATATTAAATAACCAATGTGATAAATCCATCCTCTAAAGGGTTTTTAATGTTAGTTATTTAGGAAACGACGTCAAAAACTATTCAGATTTGTGCTTTTTATGTCGGTTTTAAAATAATTGACATAAAAAAACAATATTTATAACATCTCCTTTAATAATTTCTTCTAAAAACTAGTGTAAAAAATAAAGAATAACTGATGTAAAAAACTTTTTCTGCACCATTGATATCATGACCGACCACATTGTATCACATATTAGACCACAACCTAGAACTCCTCCATAAAAGATGTCATCTAAAAGAGATTCTAGCATGAACACCTTATCTTTTAAAATAATATAGTAAAGGAAAATCATTGAACCATGATAATCTATAGCATGGGCTCTATATAGTTTCTATTTTTATTGAATCTTTTTCATTAACAAAAATAACATCAATAATTTCTATTATAGGGATTATCATTTCATACAAAAAAACATTAAAAATTTCCATATGTTATGCTTATTTTATTATTGTCTTCAAATTTCAATAGAACCTCCAACCACCATGAACTTCTATATAGATTTTTCAATGACCAATAATTTGTTTCACATTCCCTATGGCTTCATGATTTCTCTATGTCATAAAAATGACTTATGCTATAATAAATGAATTCAATAGTAAAATCACATTAGTACTCAATGAATTATACTATTAAACACCTTCTTACATAACATAGTGGACATTCAATTTTAGAAAATAATTACATCTACAAAACATGAGCTTTGAAAATCTAATATAATTAGCGAACCTGATGTTTTCAAATAAACCAAGGAATAAATAATTCCAATATTCTTATATTCAGAAACCCTTCACTAAATTTTTCTATAAGTTCCACAAATTCTCCTTTAAAAATCTATAATCCTTTCACAAAACAAAATATCATTAAGTTAAACAAACACCTATATTTTATTTATAATAAACACAATTCCAATGATTCGGCTATTCTTTCATAATTCTTCTAAATTCTAGAAACACCCTTGGTTCCAACATATAATGAATATATCATTGGGGTTGTGAAAGGTCTTGGACTTTCATATACCTTTCCATTATGCATTTGGGTTGTTTTAGGAGTTTTTAGGATGTTTAGTTGTGAATGGTAGAGATTATGTGGGTGTTTTATCGAAATATTTTTCTCCAAGCATGGATCACATTATGGATATTTACATTCTTCCATGAATTGATAGATGAGTGCGATATTAGTATCTACATTCTTGTATATTTTTTCTTGATAGATACGGTCTTGGAATAGTTCTTTTGTTTAATCATGGTTCATAGGACAACTGATTTTGTGTCCATCTGGAATGATAATATATGTTGTCTTCACCATAATTGTATGGGTTATATCCTAAAGAGTATTAAGGTAATTATTTTTTATTATTAAATAATTTAAGATTCAATATGGATATGAGCACTACTATATGTAGCCCTTAGTTATTTAAATCCTTGGATATTTCATTATTTGGATTGTTATACTACGATTTTTATGTTACGTTGTGGTCTTGGTATTTAGATCATTTGGGTTTAAGATAATGATATAGTATTGATTTGTGATTCTCTATTGTTTAATAATTGTATTTTAATGGCCCTAGTTAAACCATGAACTTCATAGATTATATCAAATTTATAACACTGGACTCCAGGAGATCTAGGGATGGTTACACTTTGATTTATGAATTCAGTCACCATTGCAATGTGATAGTTCCTAATATGACCTCATGTTATGTTTTCCATATATTAATATAAATTTTATTACCACCTTATATTTTTTTTCAATTCCCACATTCTTCCCCAAGCCCTAGGTTCTTGGTGGTTTATTTTGGGAACCACTTCATTTTCTTTAGTGGATTCTGATCTTTAGTTTCATGTGATCAAGATCTTGTGATCTGTGTTGTGATACTATTTTTATTTCCTTTGTTTATTCATGTTCTTTAACATATTTGAGATCGTCCAATAATTATTTATTTGTCTAGGTGATTTTTTTTATATTAGTTATTTTATATTTTATGTTTATAGGTTGCAGGGGAAATACCAATGAATTTAGTGGTGCTTGATTAATATTTTTTCATGATTCTTGTGCTGAAATCATTGAATCTCTATTTGAGATAATGTATTAAAATTTTCTATTATATTATTATAAGAAAATGGGGAATTATCATGATTATTTTTTCAATGGACAGATTTTTAAAAGTTTCCTTTGAAAGATATTTCACTAGATTAAGGAAATTATAAATGAATAATTAAATCTCAATTTTTTTATAAATATCTATATTATTGCATATGAATTGTTATACAATGATTTACATATGTTTTTGTGAATATTTTTTTTGGTATTAATATTCCTTCCACATTTTATAATTAGATGATTAATTAAATAACGACTTGAAATGGGATATTTGAAATCTTTGAATTTATATTGGAATTAGTTCTGTGAGAAATCCTAAATAAATATTAAAGTATGATCAAGGAATATTGTTTGTTGTAGTTTAATGAAATTATTATTATTATTATTATTATTGGTTGTGAAAGCCATTTTTTTCTAGAGTGGTCTTGGTTATAAGTGTTTTGGTTAGATCTAGGGTAATGATTTAATATGGTTAGTGTGGTGAAGGTTAGAGGTGATGTTGTTTGTTCATTGTGAATGGTTCGACATAGTGGATATGGGAAAAGTGGTGGATTTATTTTTTGGTTGTTGGTTTGGGATAGTGTCGTTCTTGAAGGAATGGGTTTGTGTGGTGGATAATGCAGAATTCTTTGTGGTTTTTGTGTGTTGGGTCATAGTTTCCTAGTAATATGGAATGTTGTGGATTTAATGAAATTAGTACTTGGTGTAGGCAATGATGAAATAAAATTTGGGCTAGACATGAATAATTAATGAAATTATACATGATAAATTGGTTGAACATGTTTCTAAGTGGGTGGAATAATGAATTAATATGAGATGAGACGATTAATGAGAATATATAATGACTAAACTATTGAATAATTAATGTATTTAAATTATATATGGAGTAATTAATATAAATCGAATTGTAATGATGTGTTGAAATAGTAATTTATGATTTTTTGGAGGCTAATGCATAGTGGTGGGGTGGTTAGTTTTGTAATGATAAGTAGTGGAAGTGGTTATTGGTATGTGGAGGTATAGATAATGTGATGGTTGTAGTTATAGTACTAAATGCAATGAATTGAGTGTTATCCTTTTGGTTGGCCTTGTGTACTCTATATTATAAATAGAATATTTATTTTTATTTATTACACACTGCTTCCCTAGTAAGTTAACCATACCAACACCACTAAGATTATATATATTCCAAGGATTTATTCCAACTTCTAGGATATAGGTTATACAAATATTTAACTCCCCTATGATGACCTGATGCTCTAATTCATGAGCTATAATCAATTGATGATAGAGTCCCTACAATATAGTTGAATTGTGATATATGTTGGGGGAATACATAGAAGGGAGAGGTTATGTCATTTAAGACATTCATTTTTATGTTTTTTACAATTATATAGAGGCTGTGATGTATAGTAGAAATGTGGTTATATGGAGTATGGTAGAGTTTGTGAATATGTTTTAGTGATGTTGTTGTGGTATGTGGTGATGATGATATAGATGTGGATATAATGTGGTCATGTGGTTATGTGGATATAGAAGGAATAATTTTACTATGAAATATTACAATAAGGTGTGAGGGTGACTAGGTTAGTGGGGATGTGATTATAGGGTACCTTTATTGATATATTCTTTGAATATTATGTGATTATAACTTTTATATATATTTTTTCAGTAATCCTTATTAATAATAGTTGGTAGTTGACATGTTATAAGTGGAATGATGGGTAAATTATGTTTTAAACTAGGAATTAGTATGATTATTACAGATTTTCACTTTTGGTTTTGTAGAGGACGCTACAGATTATATATGTATGTACACTCCTATATATAAATGTTTCTAGGAGGGAGTAAGGACTCAGGTTAGACATTTCTAGCTCATGGAAATCATGATTGATGTTTGTGTCACTATGTTGAGAGTTATTTTGGTATTTAATTTTAGATAAATTTATTTCAATATGACATTTAAATAAAATATGAGATTTGGGATTATTTATTATTTATTTTATAGAGTTAATTGATTGTTATTTTCTTATATTCCTTAGATTTATGAGGCTAATACCTCCAATATGTGTGTTTATATACCCCCAATTCTACTCTTCAAACTATAAACTACTAGAGATGGTATTCATAGATAACTCACATCCTCATTATGTTCTTAGGATGTAAAGAATAATCCTTTTTTAGGGATTACTCATCTTAAAATTTGGTCACAAAATTCCATTTTGGGTGTATTTTAAATTTAGAGTGGAGCTGGGTGAATTTTGTAAAATAAGATATCAAGAGGGGATTCCTTCGTAGGAACTAACAACCACTAGATACTAGATTTTACAAAATTAGGTTCCGAATAGTTTTTATTTGATTACTCGGTGGGGCTCCCAGAGTGGAGGTGGCTCTATTGAGTCCATCGAGAACCTGGTGGCCCTATTGAAGTTATCATCTTGACTCTAAGGAAATAACCCTTAAAAGAGAATCATGTATGAATTGGTACACCTAAACATACATCCTATATACCCAAAAAATTTGTCTTACCTCCTAGTTCTAGATTTTGGCTTCCAATGTCAGCTTCCATTCCATCCTTCATCAAATATCTTCAAAATATCTCTAAGGGTTCATCTAAATTCACCATTAGGTGGTCACGGTAGTCCTCTCTTGGATAACTTAACCTGAGGCTCTCTTTTATTTTTGTATTTTGGATACCTTTAATGTACGTTTAGGTCTTTCTTAATCCCCCCTCTCATCTAGGGTTTGGATTTGGGAACCTATTCCAATGGTTATTTATCCAAGTTGTAGACGGACTCTGTAATTTGAATTCATTACGTAAGATTCTATCTATTATGATGGAATTCATATTCTATAGTCTTGTGAAGTGAACTAATTTATCTCTTAGTATAACATGGGATTCAAGTTGAGTTGGTGGGGGTAGATTTCTCCCTCAAATCAAAGAGATATATATTTTTACAAGTCTTAGTAGATAATTCTACACATTTTCCTATTATATGGAATAAGTGTGACTATTATAGGGGCATGGTGCAGTATGAGGAATACTGATTAATGGTGTTTATTAAATATCAATTTAAATAAAAAATATTAATAAACCATGATTGGTTATATTTTCCCTCATTAAACCATACAAATTTATGCCTAAAGGGACATCAATTTTTATCTAATTGAAAAATAGAGAGTAGATAAAATTATGAATATTCATGAACATTACATATTGGTTTATTACATGTTTAATTTATTTCTTTATTTTTTTCATGGTTCAAAATTAATTAATTTTTAAATAGTAAATACCATGAATAAAATTCATATTTGGATAAACAATGGATGGTTTTTTAAATTATAACTCCTTGAGGTTATCAAGAATGACTGTTGAGGAACATTGAGGTTGAGAATGAACTTCTAATGTAGTGTGGTGGGGTTATTGATTTAGAGTTTCAAGTTTTATTCTACTTATATTTATATATAATATGGTCCTTGAGATTAAATATCCCATTTAAGGTATTACATAGTCATGGCATTGGGTTTCTTTATATTGTATATTCAGGGACTGATATTGTATTTCAAGGACTAGAATAAGGCATGAGTGTAACACCCCGAGATTTTATGAAAAATATTCTTTTATTTTCATTAATGTATTGTGTTTTATTCTACACCAAGATTACCTTGCGCTATACGCAACACCCTATTAGCTTGCAGTATACGAAACACTATTCTTAGATCGTGTTACACAAAATTTTGATAATAGTTATTCTACACAACATTGAGTATATATATATATATATATTCAATGTATAAATGAAATATGGTTGGATTCTGTTATACGAAACAACGAAGGATTCTTTCACAACACGCAACCCTGACTTGGCTTGCATTACACGCAATCGCGACCTTCCTCGATAGCGTGTGTTGTACGCAATACAGGGTTTTAATAAACAATGATATATTATTATAATATTGTCATGAACTAGCCTTCATGAATAGTATTAACTAAATTTTGAATTTTATAACATTATTATTCATCTTACACATTTTCTGGAACATGGTATTAGAACAAAATAAATTTTTCAGGTAAAATAAGTATTTTTTAAAAAATGCAGTATTTCCACCTTTTGATTGCGCACCCACTTTAAATCTAGTTTTTGAAATGTTTATAAGTTCAATTTGACAAAATAAAATTCTTCTTTTGAATCAGGATATAAAAATTTACATTAGATAATGTTTTGATATTTTTCGGATAACTTTCATATTTTAATGAATATTAAAAACACGCTATATTTTAATTAAAAACAACATTTTTCATCGTAATATCTTATGTGGTTAAATTATAATATTGAATGATTTTAAAGTATAAATAGAATATATTTTTACCATTTAATATAAATTATGACATTAGCATTGATTTTACCTTGAATTCGTAGGTTAAATCAATTCAATCTTTTGCAATGTTTTAAAGAAAACCCGTTTTCTTTCGACAACGGGATTAATTTTAATTTAATTTCTGCAACTTTTGTGTATTTAATTTGGAAAAATGGATTCCATATTTGGAATCAGTGGATCCAAATTATGTTAATAAGCTACTATTTATTTTTGGGAATTATGAATAGTAACTACGGTAAATTTTATTTACCATAATTAAAGGTAAATCAGGTAATTAAGGGTAAATATAATATTTTAAAATTACCCTAAAAAATGTCAAAATCCTATTTGATGACTAAAAGTCGACCCATATCACCTAAGGGTCAGATTATATTCATTTAATTAAATGTTTTCAATGAAAATAATTTAATTAGTATTAAAACCAAAGAATGTGACAACATGTCACTTTCTTAAATCTTATAAGTATAATAATTTTAATCTAGTGATAAACTTCATCAAACTTCGAACATGAATAGTCTCCAGAATTCTAATACAATTATCTAAATCATAATAATTTATTTAGAATTTTTAGGGATTAAATAATTATCATTTATTATGACACAATGATAATGCAGTAATTATCTTATTAATGAAATATTGACATAATTGATGTTATAAATACCCAAATAAATGTAATTTGAGACTTTTTATGAATTCCACTAATTTTCTAGGTTAATATGACATGTTAGTATAAATTTAATTAACTTTTTTCGAACTTATCATTATGTTAGGATTTTCACAAAAATCAATTACTAAATAGTGTCAAAATTGACATAAAATAGTTTTTAAAACAAATATTATATTATTAATTGATATTTTATTCCTAAACATATAAGGTTCGGCAAAATGACTTAGATAAGGTTATATATATTAATAATAAACAACTTGGGGTCCGTTTGTCTTGATATAGTAAGTTTATTAACCTTATAGTATAAGAACACAAGAAGACACGATAAAAGTAAAATTATTTAACTTAATGTTAAATCTAAATGATAAGGTTAAAATATGAACCTAAACATGTCTAAATTCTATTGCATGAGATTATTTCGACCCATCCCCACCTTAGCCTCGAAATAAATCAATTTGGTGCTATTTAAAACCGAACTTGACTTTATAATAAAATAATATTTTTAGTTATTCCAAAGGTGCCCCTCTCCTCCCTTATAAAAGGGCACCTCCTCCCTCTCTTCCTCACACAACTTTGAGCCTTCAAACTCAGACAAACCCTGACAAATTATCTTCTCCAATTCCCTAGCAACATCCTAGAGGTTCTGGTCTTCCTCAAAGATCAATTTTAGTTCCCTAAGAGGAGGTCTCAAAGAGGCGCTTCAAAGAAGAGGTAATTTCCGTTACCGATTCTTTCACCTTTATTTCTTCTTCCACATCTTCTTCTTAGGTTGTTTCATTATGAAGTAATAACATCAGTATAACTCATATACTGATATGTTATTAGTATGAAACAATCCTATTTCACCATCTATCCATCCTACGGAAAACGAAATCACCGCACGTGCGTACGTACGGAATACCGTCTCCACGCCGTGGTGAAATCTATTTTCCACCACCACCTTACTTGGATGGGTATAATGGTGTTAATAATAACTATATATTATTATTTTAAAGTGATATTGATTCTGAAATAGTATACATACACTCCAATACAGTCCCACGATCATGAGAACGATATCATCGCTCGTGCGTACGTACGGACTACCGTCTCCACGACGCGATGAGATTCATTCTTCACCTTAACCATTAATGAATGATTATAAAGTATATATGATAAGTAATCATGAAATATATGACATAATAATGATACTGTATTTATGTGTATATATATGTATGTCATCTACTTAATTCAGTTCAACTCAATAAGGAAACGAAAACAGCATTCATGCGTACGTACGGCCTACCGTCTCCATGAACGGTGTATTTATTTCCATTTAATGATTTATTATATATATGTATATTCTGAATATATATATATATAAATCATTTTTTATATTAGGGAATTAATTAATCATTATCTAAGTAATCATATGAATAATTACAACTCAAAACAAGGATGACAAATGAAACAATTTTACCCAAAACGCTCTTTAACATGGAATTTACAAAAGAACGGGTAATATAAAATCATAAGTGAACCATATATGATATCATAACAATTATTATGATTCTGGAATAAGTCAATGACATTATTTAAATCATTATACAAGAGTTTTGGACACTTACGAAGCAAGTCGGACCTAAGGTAAGGGAAATATCACAATCTCATTTTTATCCGAGATTGTTTATACATTGGCATTTACTAGGGTGAATTTTATCATCCACATTCATGTTTCCTCGATATGACATATTATTGAAATCCACCTACAATGGTTTAAATCCAATTTTACCCTTCGGTGTGTTTTTAGTAAAATATATGAATGGAGCCTTTTGTCGTTTTTCGTACGAGGTACTTTTTTTACTTTTCCGACAAAAATACGAGAAGAATATTTTTTTAACTTATACAGCATGAATAGATTTTTTTTTAAATCATTATTTCCAAGAAGCTTCATTTAAAAGTTTTCAAGTTTATTTTTAATCAACTTCTTTTAGTTTAAAGTTTTATGACATGTTAAGAAAGGAAAAATGTTTTTAAAGAAGAAAGGATATTTTCCTCAAGAATTCATTTCAAGTGTTTTTTTCAAAACTATTTTCCATCTAAGATGAAGTTATTTGATATGTATGTTTCAGTTAAAATGTCTCTATGATTTAAATGGTTTCAATTTTCTTATGATAAAATGATATCAATTGTTTATGGATTATGATGGCATGATGTTTAAGAATCCCATTTTATTACATGGGTTATGCAATGATGTATGATTTATGATTTTGTGGCACACATAAGAATGGTATCATTATGAGATGGGTGGGACCTATATCTCCCTCCAATGAATTGGGTAAAAATTTTATATCTCATGAGATAGATATGGCTGGAACGGTAGGTTATACTGGTTCAGTGAAACAGGACTGAAAAGAGGGTGACTCGGTTCAAAAAGGGACTTTGACCACTAAGATAGTCTTGGAAATGAGTCTTGACTAACAAGGAATGATTCTTTATGATTATGTGTGAATGCCACAAAGTTTCATGTTTTAAGTTATTATTATTGTGATTACATTTCACTGCCATTATTTACCCCATGTTATGAAATTATGATCTCCTTTGCAGGTTAAGGTTTCCAAAAGTTATGTGCTTATGTATATGATGTGATTGATATTTCTTTTGTTTACCCTTACTGAGCATTTGATCTCACCCTTTTATGTTTTCTTTTCCCCAGGATATAAAGAAAGGTTTTAGGTAAAAAAAAGGAAGATCGTTATGGGAGATGTTGAAGATCTTTTACCAGGATTAGAAGATTATATTCCGAGTTTCCAAAGACACTAAACTATTACGATCCTTGTGTGTGTGTTTTTGTTATGTACTAAGTATTCCGCAAATGTAATGTAATGTCAATGTATGTCAAGATACGGGTCTCTACAGTTGGTATCAGAGGAAAGGTTTAGTCAACCTTTGGAAACTAGGATGTGAGAACGTTATTGAGATCCCTAGAGATATTTCTAAGGTATGTATAGGGATGTCCCTAAGGATAAGTATACGTATAGGATATAGTCCTAGAAATACGGTAACGATCTTAGAATTTAACCTAAGATGATAGATATTGAGGGTACTCCCCCTTTACTATGTTGTTTTCTCTAGCATGATTTTTGCCTCTCACAAGATTCTTTTTGTGTTTTAGTTAATGGAGGGAACTAGAAGGAATTCGGTTAACATTGAATCCAATGGACAAATTGGTGACTATGAGAAAAAAAATTGTGTAATTCCTAGAGATAAAGATATTGTTATTATGCTGAATCAGTCATCGCTATATATGATTAACAAGGTGAAATTTAGTGGTATGCCTAATTCATCAAAGAAGAGGAAGATAAACTATTATTCATGTTCGCATGTTGAGGAGCATAAAGAAAGGAAGATTGAGATTTCTAAAGAAGGGAAGAAGAACCTTGAGGAATACCTCAAATGGAGGGACCGATGTTATCTATGTGGAGAAAAGGGTCATAGAGTGACAGACTATTATGGAGTTCAATGTCTTATTTGAGAAGAAAATGGGCATTACCCAACTCAATGCCCTGACCTAAAAAGTTACTTCTAAATCAAGGAAGGACTTATTCCAGGACAATCATTGAAGTGGATGGACTGAAGTGTTTATGTATTGGTATTCAAGAATAATGTTGTTGAGGTACTTTTATGGAGTATTGAAATATTTATGTATTGGTCTATTGTGGTTTTCAATAATTTTAAGGTACCAGTAACCATGAAAAGTGATTCAAATATTTTGGAATGTAGATGATATGCGCATAATGAAGGGATAAGGAGAAAATGAAATGTTTGACAGTATTCATGAGCTCATGATTGATATAAGGACTAAGTGATATCCTGGTTTGAGTATTTTGGTATGTGGAAAGTGTAAACTTTTAACTGCATTCATGTTTTCACTAAGGTTCAATGGATATTCATTCTTAAAGAGAATACATCATTAAGGTATTCACATGATTGGAATGTGACCAACAAGATATATGGGGCATAAATGATGGTATTCACATGCTTGGTTGACGACATTTCAAGTTATCATTTTCTTTATACTATGAGCTTGGACCGAAGTATTTTAGATAATCCTAAATATTGGAATGGATTATGTTAACCATAAGTTAGTATTTTCTAAGGATAAAACTTTTTTTTGATATTATTTATGTAATGTAGTTTTAGAGAAAGGACAACCTGCAGGACGGGCAACAACCCATCGCGTCGAACAAGGCCGTGGGAATCGAACCCTCAACCGAAGTGCGACTGGCCTTTATCGCCTACCACTGGCCTACAGGAAGTCCCTGTTTAGTAGAAACTAGTTTTATAATATTAAGCAGTATGATATATGAAGTATAAGTCCATATTAGGAACCATATATCATTAATATCACTATAGATGGACTTATGTATTTTTTGATAAGTTTTCTAACCTTTTGTTTGAGACAGATGGAATGACCCATCATTCCATCACATGATCTGCTAACACATCACGAATGAAAAATTCAACTTCATTTATTTAAGAGATGAAGTGGAAATTGTCCAAAGAACGACCAACGGTGAGACTATACCGAAATCATTAAAGTATTTCTTCTAATTCCAATTTCATCAACTCTAGGGAAATGATCTTGAAAACCAAAAATGTTATCCTAGTTCTCTTATATCTGATAAATCAAATGGTACCTTAGATCATCAAAAATTTATGGCATTGTGATTGCTGGCTTTTCCATAGCAATGTTCTCTACCACTCTCCATCGGAACTTGATGGTTAGATTTTTCTTCCATATCCATATTTTCACCTATGTTCTCCTACGTGGAAACCCAGTGATAAGTCAATTTGGGTAACCGTTACATTTCATACTTTAGTTTTTAAATCCATGTTTTGGTATTCCTTTTTATGATGTGGGTTTCTATTAAAGAAACTTTCGAGTAGTAAACCATTTATAACCCCGATGAATTTCGAGGGCGAAATTCATTTTTAAGGGGGGTAGAATGTAACACCCCAAGATTTTATGAAAAATATTCTTTTATTTTCATTAATGTCTTGTGTTGTATTCTACACCAAGATTACCTTGCGCTATATGCAACACCGTATTAGCTTGCAGTATACGCAACACTATTCTTGGATCGTGTTACACACAATTTTGATAATAGTTATTCTATGCAACATTGAGTATATATATATATATATATATATTCAATGTATAAATGAAATATGGTTGGATTCTGTTATACGAAACAACGAAGGATTCTTTCACAACACGCAACCCTGACTTGGCTTGCATTACACGCAATCGCGACCTTCCTCGATAGCGTGTGTTGTACGCAATGCCGGGTTTTAATAAACAATGATATATTATTATAATATTGTCATGAACTAGCCGTTATGAATAGTATTAACTAAATTTTTAATTTTATAACATTATTATTCATCTTACAAATTTTCTAGAACATGGTATAAGAACAAAATAAATTTTTCGGGTAAAATAAGTATTTTTCAAAAAATGCAGTTTTGTCGCCTTTTGATGGCGCACCCACTTTAAATCTAGTTTTTGACATGTTTATAAGTTCAATTTGACAAAATAAAATTCTTCTTTTGAATCAGGATATAAAAATTTACATTAGATAAAGTTTTGATATTTTTCCGATAACTTTCATATTTTAATGAATAGTAAAAACACGCTATATTTTAATTAAAAACAACTTTTATAATCGTAATATCATATGTGGTTAAATTATAATATTGAATGGTTTTAAAGTATAAATAGAATATATTTTTACCATTTAATATAATTTATGATATTAGCATTGATTTTACCTTGAATTCGTAGTTTAAATCAATTCAATCTTTTGCAATGTTTTAAAGAAAACCGGTTTTCTTTCGACAACAGGATTAATTTTAATTTAATTTCTGCAAATTTTGTGTATTGAATTTGGAAAAATGGATTCCATATTTGGAATCAGTGGATCCAAGTTATGTTAATAAGCTACTTTTTATTTTTGGGAATTATGAATAGTAACTACGGTAAATTTTATTTACCACATTTAAAGGTAAATCGGGTAATTAAGGATAAATATAATATTTTAAAATTACCCTAAAAATGTCAAAATCCTATTGGATGACTAAAAGTCGACCCATATCACCTAAGGGTCAGATTATATTCAATTAATTAAATTTTTTCAATGAAAATAATTTAATTATTATTAAAACCAAAGAATGTGACAACATGTCACTTTCTTAAATCTTATAAGTATAATAATTTTAATCTAGTGATAAACTTCATGAAACTTCTAACATTAATAGTCTCCAGAACTCTAATACAATTATCTACATCATAAGAAGTTATTTAGAATTTTTAGGGATTAAATTATTATCATTTATTATGACACAAAGATGATGCAGTAATTATCTTATTAATGAAATATTGACATAATTGATGTTATAAATACCCAAATAAATGTAATTTGAGACTTTTTATGAATTACACTAATTTTATAGGTTAATATGACATGTTAGTATGGACTTAATTAACTTTTTTAGAACTTATCATTCTGTTAGGATTTTCACAGAAATCAATTACTAAATAGTGTCAAAATTGACAAAAAATAGTTTTTAAAAAAAATATTATATTATTAATTGTTATTTTATTACTAAAAATCTAAGGTTCGGCCAAATGACTTAGATAAGGTTATATATATTAATAATAAACAACTTGGGGTTTGTTTGTCTTTATATAGTAGGTTTATTAACCTTATAGTATAAGAACACAAGAAGACACGGTAAAAGTAAAATTATTTAACTTAATGTTAAATCTAAATGATAAGGTTACAATAGGAACCTAAACTTGTCTAAATTCTATTTTATGAGATTATTTCGACCCATCCCCACATTAGCCTCGAAATAAATCAATTTGGAGCTATTTAAAACCGAACTTGACTTTATAATAAAATAATATTTTTTGTTATTCCAAAGGTGCCCCTCTCCTCCCTTATAAAAGGGCACCTCCTCCCTCTCATCCTCACACAACTTTGAGCCTTCAAGCTCGGCCAACCCCTACCAAATTCTCTTCTCCAATTCCCTAGAAACATCCTAGACGTTCTGGTCTTCATCAAATATCAATTTTAGTGCCCTAAGAGGAGGTCTCAAAGAGGTGCTTCAAAGAAGAGGTAATTTCCGTTACCGATTCTTTCACCTATATTTCTTCTTCCACATATTCTTCTTAGGTTGCATCATTATGAAGTAATAAACTAAGTATCACTCATATACTTATATGTTATTAGTATGAAACAATCCTATTTCACCATCTATCTATCCTACGGAAAACGAAATCACCGCGCGTGCGTACGTACGGAATACCGTCTCCACGCCGTGGTGAAATCTATTTTCCACCACCACCTTACTTGGATGGGTATAATGGTGTAAATAATAACTATATATTATTATTTTAAAATGATATTGATTCTGAAATAGTATACATACACTCCAATACAGTCCCTCGATCGTGAGAACGATATCATCGCTCGTGCGTACGTACGGACTACCGTCTCCACGACGCGATGAGATTCATTCTTCACTTTAACCATTCATGAATGATTATAAAGTATATATAATAAGTAATCATGAAATATATGACATAATAATGATACTTGATTTATTTGTATATATATGTATGTCATCTACTTAATTTCGTTCAACTCAATAAGGAAACGAAAACAGCGTTCATGCATACGTATGGCCTACCGTCTCCATGAATGGTGTATTTATTTCCATTTACCGATTTATTATATATATGTATATTCTGAATATATATATATATATAAATCATGTTTTATATTATGGAATTAATTAATCATGATCTAAGTAATCATATGAATAATTACAAGTCAAAACAAGGATGACAAATGAAACAATTTTACCCAAAACGCTCTTTGACATGGAATTTACAAAAGAACGGGTAATATAAAATCATAAGTGAACCATATATGATATAATAACAATTATTATGATTCTGGAATAAGTCAATGACATTATTTAAATCATTATACAAGAGGTTCGGACACTTATGAAGCAAGTCGGACCTAAGGTAAGGGAAATATCACAATCTCATTTTTATCTGAGATTGTTTATACATTGGCATTTACTGGGGTGCATTTTATCATCCACATTCATGTTTCCTTGATATGACATATTATTCACATCCACCTACAATGGTTTAAATCCAATTTTACCCTTAGGTGTGTTTTTATTAAAAGATATGAAAGGATTCTTTTGTCGTTTTTCGTACGAGGTACTTTTTTGACTTTTCCGACAAAATTACGACAAGAATGTTTTTTTAACTTATACGGAATGAATGGATTTTTTTTAAAACATTGTTTCCAAAAAGCTTCCTTTACAAGTTTTCAAGTTTATTTTTAATCAACTTCTTTTAGTTTAAAGTTTTATGACATGTTAAGAAAGGAAAAATGTTTTTAAAGAAGAAAGGATATTTTCCTGAAGAATTCATTTCAAGTGTTTTTTTCAAAACTATTTTCCATCTAAGAAGACGTTATTTGATATGTATGTTTCAAGTAAAATGTCTCTATGATTTAAATGGTTTCAATTTTATTATGATAAAATGATATCAATTGTTTATGGATTATGATGGCATGATGTTTAAGAATCCCATTTTATTACATGGGTTATGAAATGATGTGTGATTTATGATTTTGTGGAACACATAAGAATGGTATCATTATGAGATGGGTGTGACCAATATCTCCCTCCAATGCATTGGGTAAATATTTTATATCTCATGAGATAGATATGGCTGGAACGGTAGGTTATACTAGTTTAGTGAAACAGGAGTGAAACGAGGGTGACTCGGTTTAGAAAGGGACTTTGTCCACTAAGATAGTCTTGGCAATGAGTCTTGACTAACAAGAAATGATTCTCTATGATTATGTGTGAATTCCACAAAGTTTCATGTTTTAAGTTATGATTATTGTGATTACATTTCACTGCCATGATGTACCCCATGTTATGAAATTATGATCTCCTTTGAAGGTTAAGATTTCCAAAAGTTATGTGCTTATGTATATGATGTGATTGATATTTCTTTTGTTTACCCTTACTGAGAATTTGATCTCACCCTTTTATTTTTTCTTTTCCACAGGATATAATGAAAGGTTTTAGGTAAAAAAAGGAAGATCTTTATGGGAGATGTTGAAGATCTTTCACCAGGATTAGAAGATTATATTCCGAGTTTCCAAAGACACTAAACTATTACGATCCTTGTGTGTGTGTTTTTGTTATGTACTAAGTATTCCACAAATGTAATGTAATGTCAATGTACGTCAAGATACGGGTCTCTTCAATGAGTGTCACCCTTTTGTTGGGATATGTATATGCATATGATATGTTCCTCACAAGTAGAATATAATAATTATATAGTGGAGGGATACACATACATATATATATATATATATATAAATCTTATATGTATATATGTATGTGTTCATTCTAATGAGAAGCCAATTTCCTCAGAGGAGGATATTATATATGTATATACAGTTCCTACCCATGATGAGAGGGTGTCCCTCAAGGTAGATGATATATGTTTTTGTGTGTTCATGTCTTGGTGTGTGTGTGTGTGTGTGTTTTCTGTTTTTCTGTGTTTTTACACTACCTTCTATAGAGGATGGTTTTGATGGACATCTTAGACCATCATACCCCATATGATGGAAAGGTACCCTATTGGGGTTTTAATCTTGAAATGAAGTAGGTTTGGATAATGTGATGATAAATCATTAAATTGTTATTGATTTGTGTTTCCTATTAACTTTTTTATATGATCACATGGTTACGGGATAAATATTTCCTCTATCATACTGGAACACTAGGAATATACATATTTATTCAATTTTTACTTTACTAATTTGTTTTATTATATTTAAAACTTTTCATTTTAACATACTTGTTAAGGTCGATTGTTTAATTCTGTGGGATCTAATGTACTCACACCCAACATATGTTCTATTGGGGATGCTTGAAGGGCCCTTTTTTAGGTCCCAGGTAATGTAAAAAACACTCATTGTAAGGTTTCTAGTATATATATAAATGATATGTGTTTGTTCTGGAATTAATCATGTTACTTTATACCATTTATAGGTCTCAAGGGTGTTGGTATAGGATTGGGAATGGGCCTTGGGAATTATCTTAGTCATAGGCATTTAATTATTTATAAAATGTTATTATGAGTGTTTTAGCATAAAAATTTTGTTATTTGAGGGTTTAGAGATGTCTGAACGGGTTAAAATTTAAATTTTTTTATGTTTTGAGGGACTTTGGGTGATGTAGTAAATTTATATAAAATTAAAAAATGTAAAAAGTATGATATTGCAGATTGATTAAAATATTATCTGTTGAGTAATATAATCAAGACTGAGTAAAATATATTAATTTGGGTATGATATTTTGATATGAGTAATATATTTTTGATTAAGTGAGATATTTTGTATGGAAAAATATTTTTTGTAATGTGTAAGATATTCTTGATTTCCTGAGAAAATCTTGGTTGAGGAAAATATTTTGAGTTGAGTAAGATGTTTTAAGCTAATTAAGATATTCTATGTTCATTAGGAAATTTTGGGCCAAGTAAGATATTCTGAATTGAGTAAGATATTCTTAGTTCAGTAAGATATTCTAGATTAATTAATATATTCTATCATGAGTAATATATTCTACGTTGAGTAAGATATTCTTGATTGGTTAAGATATTATGGTTTCGGTAATATATTATTGCTTTATTAAAATAATTCTCAATGTTTTTCCAAATAATGGATATAATTAATTATTTTTCTATATTCATATCAAAATCACCTAATTAATTAAAACACTATATAGGGATAAATTAGGTCTTTTATAACCCGTACAATAAATAAATCATCCAATTAGATCCCTCACCCATCTCTTCAACTTGAAGTGATATCTCTCTCCTTTTTAAATGGAATAAAGTGTTTCTCTCTCTATCTCTCTATATATCCATCTCTCTATCTTGTTTCTCTTTGTTTCATGAGTTATTTCTATGTCATATGATGATTTCATATAATTATTCCATATTTCTAGTTTATTTTATAATCTATAATTTATCTCATTTGATATCGAAATAGACTATACTATTTAATGAGGAGGTTCATACAAGAATAATGTAGATGGTCCCTAGATATTTCTAATTTATACATGTGTTATGCATCAAATAATAAATAAGTCTGGGTAAGTTAAAGGGTCTGTTACCAGTAATGAAACCATATAGGGTTTTGTTGTTTATAATAGGTATAGAGGAATGCTCTTATGCTGTAAATTATGATTTTGTTCTCGATGTGGTTTGGTCACCTGGTTATGGGGTTTCATGGATTGTCGAGCGTGATGATGTTGGTTTTTTTATTTCTTTTCAAGATACATGTCCTTTAGAATGTAGTGGGTATAACACATGGATGTGTAGGTATTGTTGATAACCAATAATGGGGAAACAAGGTTCCTTGTAGTATACAAATAATATTAACCATTTCCATATGTGGATATAGTGGTTTGATAATGGTTGGTTTATGGATAATGGTGATGTTTCTCACCATGGGTGGATGAGGCTATTGGGGTTGTGTGAACATAGGATCATACATATTATGTGATGTTGACCACTCATTGAGGGTGTAACCTCATGAAGATTACATGACTTAGGGTTGTGGTGTTGACCATTAACATAGTGAAGGGTACACACAATAGTTGGTCACGATAGGAGGTAGTTGATACCATCAGATGGGGTAAGAGTATTTCAATATATATTGGGTAAAATGGGATAGGTTTGAGAGTATGGGTATCTTCATGCCTTCGCTTCATCATTATATTAATTTGATGGGTGTAAAATGGGTCTGGAAGACTATAAGTCTTGTGGAATGGGTTATAAACACATCTTTAAAGAATCATTATGACTTAAATGCTATTATGGTTTTGTTATAATATCAATTTTTTTAATATCTAATTATTTGGAATGTAAATGGATCTTTCCATATGAAATATAGTGGTTTTATTGTTCCATTTTGTTACTAGATGAAGAATGTAAAGGCACCCATAGGATTTATAGAGCATGAGCGGGTGGGTTTTGTAAAATGTGTTGGGGTTCTATTTATTTAATTTTTTCATCAAATGCTATATGTATATATATTATAGAGGGAAAAAATTAATGATGTCCTTATGAGTTTATACTCAAAAAATTCAAGAGCCCTCCAGGACATTTGCAGATTTTATAGATCTTGGTATATGAAATAAAAAAAGGTTTGATGTCTGGAACCTAGTGATGTTTGGAGTGAAGATGTTGTATGAGCTGGTAGGATGGATTTTTTATATGGTCCAAGTGGTTCCTTGATGCTATGTTGGGCATCCATTTTAGTTATTTTATACCATTTTATATGTTTTTATCCAATGATAAATTATTTTTAGTCTTTTATAACTAACATGACATGTTATATGTCGTTGTACTAATAATTTATATATTTTGATTTATTGTTTATTTTTATTCAAATTACTATGATTGTAGTGATATGAGTTTATATTATTGTTATTACTATAGGGTATAGTCTCCCCGCTATGTCCCAATAGACCCTCATTGTTAATTATTATCATTTTTCATTCAGATAGGTATATCTAAGGTTGAGTGGAATACCTCTATCTAAACATTGAAGAATGCTCTAGGGAAGGGGGAGCATTACAACTTGGTATCATTACTTGGCTGTTACAAGGTAGAACCTAATTGGAGTGGTACAAATTTTTTATCAGTGAGTATTATTAAATATATTTTTTGTCAAAATGTGGTTTTTTTATTTTAGGGGTTGTATACTGAAGATTTATGTATGTTTTTGAATATGAGATAGATTTCATATTCTATTTCTGGAGGGCACATGAATGAGATGATTTCTTATATACCAGGGAAATTTGGTTTTTTATTTGGTTTTTCAAGGTTATAGTTAGGTTATTTATTTTGGATAATTTGATATTTGATTTAATTCATTTCTATTTCAGAATCTTATCCCTGAGAGGTAAGAGGGAGTACTCGTGATCATGTTAAGAAAATGGGGCTCAAATGATTTATGTGTGTTTATTGTGATTTTTTTTGTGACATAGAATAAAAAATAAGTGTTTAACTACTTAAAGTGTCATTAATAGCCCAAAGATTGTTTTTATGTATAGTAACTTAGTGAAATTATACTCATCTAACAAAAAAAAAGATGTGTTTATTGAACCTAAAAGGGGGTTGAGTGTTTTATGGGGTTGAATAAACCTATATGATGTTTCCTCATATATATTTGTGACATTATACTTACCCATACCAATTATTTGATTCCAAAATTAAATGGTTATTTTGTTATGAATGTGTATTGTGTGTTTGGTACCAGGCCCTAAAATGGGTAGGGAGGGACCACGAGGTTGAATGATATGTTACTTGGGTATGGTAAATGTGTGTAAGCCCTAGTTAGTTACACTTCTTGTTAAATATTTTCCTATTTTTCATACTTAGAATCATATATCTATATTTATTTTTTTATTTGGTTCTTAATTAGATTCTACTTAGATGAACTCTTTTGAAGAGTCAAGATAGGAGGATGTGGTGACACCCTTTCATGCATGGAATGATGACCCTGAGGGCGGGGTGTGAATGACCCATAGGTAGAGGCTCTAAGGAAATCAAGATATCCACCACAGCTATAGAAGTTAGGGAAGTGGATAAATGAGAAAATTATAGAGATACTACCTTTGGTTATCAAGAGTATTGAAAGAGGACATCATTGATAAAATCTATCTATGGAATAATATAAATGGAGGATTCAGTCACAACATTCTACTTTGTTCTTGGGATAGGTTGGTACATAGGTGATAGATTTCAAGAAATATTCCATGCATTTTATATTTTAATGGATTGATACAACTCCAAGGTGAAGAGTAAATTTTGCTATATATATGTGTGTGTGGTTTTAGGAAAATAAAAACAATGGTTATATATATAGGTATAAGAAAATAAAAATCAGAGGTTAATATGGAAGGACAAGGAGGATATGTTCTTATAGAACTCATTCCCTGAGATTTTGATGGTGGTCCATGACCATGAGTTCATGAACATGAAGTAGGGAGAGAGATTCGTTATGAATTATGTTTGGAGGTTCATTGATCTATTTCTATTTTCACTTATGATATAAGGTCATGAGATATCCATGGTGTGATGGTTTGAATATATTTTATGAAATCCTATCAGGGTATATGAAAACATATTCATGTGGAATTTATTATCATAGGTGTCAAATGTGGAACTGATTGATGAGAGGAACATGATTGATTGGTTCATACTGATATTTATTGGTGGGTTATGTGAGATGGGTATTAGAACTCCAAGTAGATATAAGTAGAGATGTGAGGAGACCTAACAAGGTAGTCAATGTAGAGGTGTAATGATACCACCATAGAGTGGATCATTGATAATGATCCCAGTGTGATCAAACACTGAATGAGAGTTTAGAATCAAGATATATGGGATATATGTAGATGTTTTGTCAGAAGGCCTTATTTATAGTTAGGAGATGTGGATCATGGAATACTCAGGCATCCATGGTAGGAACCGAAGCAGTATAAGAATTAGGTTTATTGGAAATGACTACACATGAATGGTATGGTAGTGGCTAAGATACCCAGTGGTAGGGAAAGTGGTCACTAATGAATACAAATTTGTAGGGAAAACACACATCAGATAGTCAGGCTTACGACTGAATACATATAGTTTATAATGCATATTCAAATTTGATAGAGATTTAACGTTATTCATATGCATTTCATTAGTATGTGGATATGGTTTTTGGTTTTCTATAAATGATATTATTTCATAAGGTGTATATATGATACATGAATTAACAGAGTTATATTCAATATGTGATTATTGTATAGTTCATGGTAAATTTGGGATGTGTTTCCATCAGGTATAATATTGGGAATAGGGTATAATTTAGGATAAAAGAGTGCATCATGTATTATGGGGGTGATATGTGGGCCCCAGGATGATGTAGGGGAGATGTATAATGACTAGTGGCTATATATATAGTTTTTTTGTATGTAATGGATGGGCATTAATTCATCATCATGTTAGTTAGTTTGGAAAATATACAACTAGTAATGTGATTATTATGGTGGGTTGTTACCATGAAAGGAATTAATTAATTATAATATATTGATAGGGTATTCTAGGTGTGTGGAGAAGTGATGGAGCTGTTTATTATCATCTTTGTAATTGAGAATGTCTAGCATGAGATTCTTGGGTGTTAGTAAGACTTGGTCGATAAGTGGTTGGGATTAATCTGGGATGAGATATCATATGTTTGGGAGGTTTTATGGCCCTATGTATCTAGAGTAGTTATTTTGGTTGGGTCTTGAATAAATCGTGTGAATCTAGACCTTATAGAGGTCCTATGTGGGGTCAATATATGTCGAGGAATGATCCTTAGGAGTTTAAATAGGGTTAAGTGTTTAATTTTTGTGATTTTATTTTATTTTTCTTGTATGAAACTTCTATTATATAAGGTTTTAGATATTTTTGGATGGAATAAAATGATATTTTTGAAGTTTCAGGGTCCTTGGGTCTTATAGTAGTTTTAAAAAAGTTGTTAATGGTAAAAAGTATTATATTGTATATTGACGGAAATATTATTTACTAAGTATGATATTTGACACTGAGCATGATATTCAAGGATGAGTAAGTTATTCAATGATATGTGTGATATTATCAGTTGAGTAAGATATTTTGGATTGAGTAAGATATTTTATATTGAGTAAGATATTCCTTATTGAGTTAGAAATTATAGGCTGAGTAAGATATTCTAAATAGAGTATGATATTTTGGATTGAATAAGATATTATGGGTTGTGTAAGATATTATGGTTTGAGTAAGATATCTTTGGATGACTAAGTTATTTTGGATAGGGTAAAATAATCTGGTATGAGTAAAATATTTTGATTTGCGCAAGATATTCTAATTTGAGTAAGATATTTTCCAGTTTTCTACGAAATTGGGGATATGATGAATTATTTTTCTATTTTTTACAAAAAAAAACACTAAATGGTTATTTAATCTGGAAAACACTTTAAAGGGGAAAATATAGGCTTTTATGACCTATATAGGAATGAAATCATCCAAAATAGATCCCTCAACTCTCTCTTCATATCAAAGTGATAAAACTCTCATTTCTTTATTGAATCAAATGTTTATTGATCTTGGTGATAGATAATGGTTACTCTATAGCTTTATATACACATTATCTCACTTTCATATGCTATTTCTCAATCTTATATCACTTTTTGAACATTTTTCTCTTTTGTAAATCATATATCAAAATCTATGAGTTATATAATTTGAGCTCAAATTAGTAGTTGATATTCAACAAGGAGGATCCTACGACAATAAGGTAGGTGATCCCTAGATATTTTCTATTTATACATTTTTTATTAATCATGTAATAAATAGTCATGGGTTAGGTCATGGGTGTGTGATCGGTAATTGAACCATGTTTGGTTTCCATTTTTTATTAGTGGTATTGAGGGATAATATCATGTGGTAAATGATGCATTTGGCCTGTTATGGCATAGTCTCTTGGTTGTGTGGTTTCATGGATTTTTGGGTGTGATTACAATAGTTTTTAGTGGTTATTTTCAGGATGTGGTTCAATGGGAATGTACTGGGTATAAAATATGGATATAAAATTGGTTTTGATCACTGGTAATAGGATAATGAGGTTTCTATTATGATACATATGGTTTTAACCATTATCGCGGGTATTGACGGTGGTTCTTCGAGGTGTGGCAATAAGATTTTCTTGATGACTCTAATCATGGGGGGATGAGACCCTAGTGTTTGTGTGAACATTAAATCAACCCCATCATGTTTTTTTAACAATAATTATAATTGTAACCTTTATAGGGAAAGTGGAATATGTGGATGGTGTTAGCCATTGGTATGGGGAAGTAGATGCCATAATTAAGAAAATATGATGGTAGTGGAGACCATTGGATGGGGATAGAGGATATCCATATATTTTGGGATTAATTGTATAGTTTTTTGGGATGGTTATCATTGTGCATTTAGTTTTTTGGGTTGTTGAGTTAGAAGGTGGAAAATGGGTCTAGAAAACCATAGTTCTTATAACATGAGATGTGGAAATTCCTTTGTGGAATCATGATAAAATATAATTATTATATTGTTATTTTAGAATATTAATCCAGATAATATATATATTTTTTGGAATATTAAGTGATATTATCATATAACATATTAGGGATATATAATTATACTTCAGAACTAGACTAACCTGGTATATGGTCACTCTATTTTGGTACATCTTAAGAAGGTTGGTTGTATTAAATTTATTGGGATACTGTTTATTAAATTTGTCTATCCAATAGTATATGTGTGGATATTAGTTATAGAAACCATTGGTGGTGGCCCACTGATTTAATACTCACACCTTACATGTTCCCTTTGGGACATGTGCAGACCTTATGGTTCATAGTATAATAAAGGAAAATAGTTTCGATGTTTGGAACCTAGTTTAGTTGTTAGAATATTTCATATGAGATATTTGGTGGTATTTTATAGTTGGTATGGGTGGTTCCTTAATGTTAGTATATTTGTTCATTTTAGTTATTTTTTACATGTATATTTGTGATCAGTCTAAAAGTGATCATATTTACTCTTTTATAACTTGAATAACACAGTGGATGTTTGTTGTAGTGTTCATATTTATATTTTTATTTATTATTAAGTTTTATGTAACTGTATTATTTTGTAGTGTGGTGATTTGATATTATATTTTTACTAAAAGGTATAATCTCCCCAATATCACTAATATACTCTCACTACAAATTAGTATCCTTTAGTATAAGGGGGTGTGCATTTATGGTCAAGTGGTGTACCCTTTCCCAATTATTGGTAAGTTGTTCAAGTAATGGGGATAATTACACCCATCCATGAGAGATGAGTGTTCTATATTGTGGGTGTATTTTCAAATGGTTCACCGAGTATGAGGGGATCATTTTGGAGTTCCAAAAGTTCACATGGAGGGGACATAGTAAGGTTGTACCCAGTACTTGTAATGGAGGAGTTCACCTTTGGAATTTTCTATTCAATATTTTAAGGGATTACTTGGTGGAAAAGAATTATATATTTTTACTTTTTTCTTATCTATATCCTTATATAGGTATTATGTATGTTATTGGTCCTTGTTATGTGTTATATGAATGTTCATGTATTTTTAACCCTATGTGGACCAGACGTGTGTCATGAATTGTTAGTTAATCGACCCCATATCTCAGGAACAAATCTCATACTTAATTCATATTTAATACTTATTTTTTAGTAAAATACGGAGGAGTGTAAATCATCTCCACCTAATTGATATTTTCAATAAATGTTTAAGATAACTTTTAGTGATCCAGAAGTGTTTCTGAGGTCTGAAAAATATATAACACCGATCCATTTGGGTAACCAAGGTCATGAAATTAACAAATGTTATCATAATGAATTAGGGGATCATTGGTGTGGGAGTTAGTGTGGATATGTAATATGATCATCAATACTTAGGAAGTAACCCATAAATATTCCCAGATAATATAATTACAGTGGAATATTGAGAAACTGCGTTCATTCAAAATTTAATTTATAAATTTCTTTTTTAGGTTATTATTTTCCTTGGGAGATTTATACATCATGAGTCGGCGTGTCCTGGTAGGCACATATTGGATTACATGACATGCTTCATAAATTCTAGAGGTTTTTTTTATTAATGATTGGAATTATTTTAATGTTATATTAATCAAATTCAAATTAAAAATAAATGGTGTTTTCTTTTTTTTTTATTAATGAAATGTAGGTTTCCATAATTGATTAAGGTGATTCAGTTGCTCCACTACCAATATTGTTAAATATTTTATTCATACCAATATAGTTTGTAAAAATCTTCTATTTCGGAAATGCTTCATAAAAATATGAAAATATTGACTAGTGGAAGGATGTGTGGGAGATGGGATGAGTTTTTTGATATCATTTACCAATGTGATGTTTAAATTCTAGTTTTACATTATTAAAATGGAATATAATGTGAATATCTTAATTAATATAGATCATTCCACCCTATTGACCTATTCCTAACATTTAAGAAGGGGCTAATGAAAGTTTTCTGACTTCTAGGTCACTTATGCATCCATGGGTTTTTTAGGGTATATATTTGTTTCTTCAAGAAAAATTATATGAAAAACAATGACATGAAACCTCAATTATAGATATTATTTAAGATATACAAGTCTTTCATCACTCTATTTTCAGGGGTGAAGCTTATCCTTAGGAAGTATAGGATTGGATAAATAATATACAAAAAATTTAAAGAGTATTGAGGAATTAGGACAACATTGAGTTTTTTAGTCACATTTACATTGGAAGTTATAGAGAATAAATGGTGGGATGTCATTGATAATGTAAAGAAGGACAATGGGATTGTTTGGAAGGGTTTTAAGATCTATTATTTGGATAATTATACCATGGTACTCTTCTTTAGGTGAAACCAAAGGAATTTATAGAAATTTTTAGAGGATCAATTTCTTCGAGGAAAATCCTAAAAAACTCATTTATTTATTTTATTGACTTGTTATATGAGGAAGGATAATGATTTCAATGAAAATATATTTGAGATGTTTTTTAGGGAACAATTGTATACTCAGGTGAGGATGTTTAATATCACTAACTTATCTATGGTTTTAGAGAATTTAGTGTTGTATAAAATAGTTTACCCTAATATTATGGAAGAATGTGATTCATTTGGTAACTAGAAGAGATTCCATGATGATGTTGGGTAGAGTGGTTCTTTATAGGGTAATTACAGTGGGAGTAATTTTACTCCAAGTTATATAGAGTCTCATGTTCAATGTTACCAATGTGATTGAGCAGGAGACACTAGGAGAAAATATCACTTTGAGTTTAAGTAGTTCCAATTGTACTGGTGGTATGATCATACCCATATGTCATATAAGCCTATAATGTCAGCTAATAGGGCCTACTAACAACACAAAGTCATACCACTCAGGTTCAAGTTGGTTGGAAAGTTACTGTGGGAATAAGGCATGAATTTAATAGATCAGTATAGGTTAATGTGTGTGAAATGAAAATCCAAAAATTTGTAAAACCTTTTATAGGGTAGAGATATTATGAACACGGTGATTATGATATTTTTGGAAATAATTTTGTGGCTGAGAATTCAATGGTTGATGTTGAGGAGGGACTATCATATGTTAATGTAACTATCTAGGCATATTCTACCCTTTATATTCCTTTTTTGATAATTTATAATCCCACTCATTTATTTATAAGAAAAATTTAATTCTATTGGGATTAGAAGTGGAATCATATCTGGTTATTATGAGTATCAATTCCCAATGGGGTAAATTATTAGAATAAAGTAAGATGTGTCACTCATATCCTTTTATGGTAGGATCATTCCAATATCTATGATACATATCAACCATGTATATAGGAAATTTTTATTTAATTTTTGGTATATAATGGCTAAAATAGTTAATAGATCTTAATGATTTCTATAATATGAAAAACTCATTCACTTCTCCAACTAGAAGGTAACATACCGACACTGAAAAATATAATTACCATGAGAGTAGATATGGGTTGGATCAATATTATATTAGAACTCAAACTGCTAGAAAGAAATGCCTTGTTCTTGAGGATGCCAAAAAAATAGAACTTAAATGTTACCTCCCATTTTGGGGTTCATCCAAAATGTGTTTCTTAGGTAGTTGTTTTGATTTTCTCCAAAAAATGATGTTGAAATCGAGATTGAGTTAGTATATGGAACTAAAACATTTTCTATCCCTTTATATTGAATGAAATTGAAAGACTTGTGGTTTTTAATGGTTTTACTTGAGTAGCTGGAGCCTATGGGTTTAATTAAATTTTCTGTATGTCCATGGGGTTCTCTAGTTATCTTCACCATGAAATCTCATGGGATTATATGACTTTGTATACTCTACTAATGTTTAAACTAGGTAACCATTAAAAAATTATATCCTTTACCAAAAAGTGATGATTTTTACCATTTTAAAGGTCCTAAATGGTTTTCAAAGCATTAATTGTGGTCATAGTATAATAAAACTTATGTAAGACCTAAATAACTACAAAGATATATTTGTGAAGTTCATATGAACATTTTGAGTATCTTCTTATTCCCATTGACTTATTGAATACACTGATGGTTTTTATGGATATTATGAGTATAATATTCCTTTAATATTTAGACTTATTCATAGTAGTATTTGTGGAAGGTATTTCTGTATACTTTAAGACTTAGGAATATTAAGGAATCTATCTCCATGTGGTTCTATGAATACTAAGATATCATGAAATTTATATAAAAACTCTCTTAATGATTATTATGGAATTAATAAGTTTAATTACAGGTATATTTGGTGTCATAATCTTGGATTGATATTTTCTATGAAATTATTAAATTTATTATATATTGGTAAGTTCCATATAACATCTTTATGTTTTGAATTTTCATAGGCATTTCTAGGCATTTCCATTGATTCATCCAGAATGTTTCTCCTATCAAGGCTTATATTACCACATTAATAAATAATTAGTGAATTTAGTTTGGTATAGATAGTGTGATATATAATTTTAAGAGTTAAAGAAGAGACTCACATCATCACCTGTCATCATTTTCTAGATTTAGGTAATGGCTTTGAGGATTATTGTATTTCTTATACTATATGTCTTGGGTGTGTGTCAATACAGGACCAACATGTGGCAGTATATGGTTATAAAAAATTATGAATAGATGAATGGTATAAACCAACCTATTATCTTTATATTTTTACTATTTAAGATACTATAAAATGAAGGAGTTATTATCTCTTCAGTGAGTAGTATGAGATTTAAATCAATCATAAAATGCCTCAAGTATAAATTATCTAAAAGGGGCGTAGATATAAGGAAGTTTTGAGGTATTGAAAATCTAAATACTTTTACTTTATTCTTCTTCAGGCTCTAGGAAAAGGAAATGTGATTTTCAATGCCTTGAGTAGGAATTTGCAACCTCAGAATGTATGAGAATCCATATATGAAAGGAATATTATGTCTATTTTGTCTTATCTCTACCTGAAACTTTATAAGGATTAGGATAAAATGATCTTGTTCCTTTTTTATCTCTAGTCATAGGTTATAGAATGGGTAAAACATTCTCATATTTCAAATCAAAATTATATCATAATTTGATAGAGACTTGATGGTGGTGATATCCTTGACAGATGGTCTCAAGAATCTAATTCTTTTATCTATTTCTATGAAATATTGGTCATTTAGACCAGCATATGAGAATAATATATAAAATAATAGCATTCCTGGCATTGGGTTATACTCTCGAGAATATCAAATATGTATCAATACATGCATAAATAGCCCTGGTTTCCTGGTATAAAATTATAAGGAACAAGCTTCATGTCTTTATAGATCATGTGTCACTAGGTTAATGTGGAACAAAAATGGACCAGAAGTAAGTTTCAACCTCTTTTTCAACTATTTGGAAATTAGATAAGATTACGAGGGAATTAGTAATAGCTATACCCCATAACCTAAAAGAAAAGTATTTATTGAAAGTGATTTTCAACCATATAACTATAAATGATCTATTTCTACAATATCTATATGGAATCCATAGTTGAGGAGTTTCAGAAATTATATATTTAAAATATTAAAAACAATCCATGGGGTGAAAACTAGTATTATGTCCAAATATGAAATGTGGTTTACCTATTATTTTTGGAATGTTCTATTTAATATCTTAGATGGTAAGAAAAATTTAGTACTTTATAGCATTAATAGGAGGATGGAAAATCAAATAGGACTAATGAAATTATATATGATACATTGTGAGCTTGCATCTTTGATTTTGGTGGATCTTGGGAGATATAGTTATTTATCTTTGATTTATCCTACAATAATTTCTATCATTAATCTTTATCACCTTATTTGTAAGGAATAAGATTGGATAGACAACACTAATTATCCTTATTATCATATAAGAGATTATAGAGTTTGTGAAATTGATTCGGATGTGGTTGATAATGTTGAAAAATCTTTAAAAATCATATGTTGATCAAAGACATTGAACTTTAAAACTATGGGTGTGTGATTATATGTTACTTCATTTATCCCCACAAGTGGTCCATAAATTAATGGGAAATCAATGGAAAATTTCTCCTAACATCCTATGGTTATTCAATATTTTGGAACATGTTAGGGATTTGAACATTAAGTTGACTTTACAACCTTCACATTGTCCTATACAAAATGTTTTCTATGTTTCCAAGCTAAAAAATCTATTTAAAATATGAATCATGCAGTTTACCAAGATGGAATGGATTTCTAAACATATTAAACCTTTAGAAAATACTCAATTTTTATTGTCAATTGAAGTAAGAAATTCATGTGAGATAAGTTCATTCCCTTATTAAAGGTGTGATAACGACATGAATGGGGTTCCAATGAAACTAAGGAGTGAAAATACAATATTATACCCCAATGGTTGAGACTTTTTTCTTAATAGTTCAAGATGAAGCCACTTAGGGAAGGAAAGTTGATGATGGGAAGGTTTTAAAGACCCATAATTTATTGGGTGATTTTTCCTCTCAATTCATTGTTATTAATTTCTCTTTTGGGCATATTTTAAATTAAGGGTATAGGTAGAGGGATTGAAAGGAATAAAGGAATAAGAGGGGATCTTCTCCTACGATCTAGGGATAATAAAGTATTTTATGGGTATTATATAGGTAAATTGGACCTCTTAAGTCCATTGTGTACCTGGTGGACCTGTAGTAGGTTCTTGGTAGACTCTACAAGAAACCCTCTTAAAAGAGTGGTATTTTTAAATTTTTATCACTAAAATTAATACCAAAATAACCAAGATAAAAGGTTTAGTTTTTATTTCTATATTTCATATGACAATGGTATATTATTCTCCATTTTTCTTCAAATCCCATTTTCCTAGCATTAAGGTTTCGTTTGGATTCACTATCATGTGGTTGTGGGAGTTTCTTTTGGGATAACCTAAGGTGAGTCACCATTTAATTTTTTTTGTGATTATTTTGAAGTATTTTTTTGTATTTATTAATTTCATATCTCATATAAAGTTCATATCTAAAAACCTCTTCCAAAATTTGTTCTTACATATTGTATTCAGACTCCATAATCTCTAATTTTTAGGTAAGGTTATAACTACTGTGACTAAATTCACGTTCTTTAAGTTGGGGTGGTGAACTAAGTCTTATCCTGGTCTAACCTTAGGTTCTAAATTGATTTGGTGGTGTTATATATATATATAGTCATAGTTGTTCACATATATAAGAGTCTTTGTGGGTGAACGTATTACTTTTCACTAATACGACATAAGTGTGACTATTTTAGGGGAATTGGGAAGTGTGAGGGATAGGAAATGGTGGTTTTTTTTCAAAATTATGAAACAAAAAAAACATGATTAACTATGTATGATTGGTTTGTCCCTCATTTACCCTTAATGATTAATGCTTATATTGGTCTCTAATACTTATGTAATGGAAATCTACTACAGAGTAAATGAAATTATGAATTTTCATCCACATTACATATTGGTATATGGACTATATAAAGTATAACTATATTTTTCATCCATGGTTTTAACTTTCTACATGATAAATTGTAAATATAATGCATGAAATTACTATTTGGATAAGCCATGTTGTGTATTGAATTTGAATATTATTGAGGATATTAAAAATAACCATTGAGTAAATTTAAGATTGAGCGTGATATTTTTATGTAGTGCGGTGAGGTTATTGATTTAAAATAGCATGTTTCATTCTGTTTATATATATCTTTGTTTAAATCATCATTTTTATAGCTATAATTACTTATATTTTATATATGGGTCCTTATGTTTCTCCATATTGTATATTCATGGAATTATATTGTCTTGCATATATCAACCTAAGACACATGTATCTCCCATTCATGGAGACATGTATATACATATGTTATGTTCCTATATAATAGGATATAGGATTTATTGGAATGAGGGTAATATAAATATATATATATATATGTGTATATGTTTCTTCTAATGAGAACAAGAGTGCATCCGAGGAGGATATTATATATGTATATATAATTACTCTAAATGAGGAGATATTTTAATTTAGGATAGATGATATATATATACATAAATATTTCAAATATTAATCATATAAATTATGGTTTCAATGGTTGTCCTTGGTGGTCATATCTCATATGATAGGTAGGTACTATAGTTGGGTTCCAAGCATAGATTAATGAAGGTTTGGATGATGAGATTGACAATGTTTTATGTATTATGGATATTTTTTCCTATTAGATATATGATATGATCAAAAGATTAATTGATCAATATGTATACTTTCATACCACCCCTATATGGATAAAATATTTTTTTACTTTTCACATACCTACTATGAAACCCCGTGTTTTTAATAATTGTGAAAATGAGTGGAAATTTATATTTTTGGTTTCAAAGTATTAGGAGAGGTAAAATAGTCATTTTCCCCTACCATATGATCTTATAATTTTTTTGGACTACTATATTAATCCAATAATATGGTGTTTACACTACGATAAGAGTTTGGATGAAATCTCAACCATTCAAATTTTTTATAATAATTAATATATCATTAATTAAATATTAATTATTCACACATGATATTTAGCTGAAATATTTTGAATAAAGCATCAAATTTATATTCCTACTCTAAAATTGAGCCTAGAATGGGAGAAATTTCTTAGGCAAGGATTAAAACCACTTTGGCTTCTAGGACTCAAGATGAGTGTTTCAATGGAATTTAATTAAATTAAATTTAATAAATTATTTTAAATTATTTAAAAACCTCTCACACCCAAATTTTCTTCCTATGCGTGAAAAAGTGTGAGCAGCTTCCATACATGGATTTGGACCCAAAGAATCGACAGTTTCCACATCAGGTATGCTTTTTTTAGTTTTATACTTTAATACTCATATATTTTTAGTTTTTAATTATTAAATCCCATGTATGGTTGTTTGGGACCCCATTGGGGTCAATCTATGCTTAGTAGGTGAAAAGGGGGGTCTGGGAAAGTTCATAAGGGTTTCACTATTGGAAAAAACAATCACACCACATGTGGCTTCAAGAAAAAAATTCTTAGGTTCTGTCCATTCAGTGAATTTGATTTTTTTTGGAACTACATATCATGTAGTGTTTCATGTCCATGTGGTCATTTACTTTGGAAAAAATCCCATATAAGTAGGACATGGTCATGTAGTAGTACACAACTAGACCATAGTTGTGCCTTAGTCATGTAGTAGTACATGAAAAAACCTCATGTGTGCCATTTTAATGTAGTAGTAAAATTGAAATACCTTTGGTGTATGAGGGAAATATATAATTACATTTCCATGGTGGGTTTGTTTTAGTACATTCTATATACCCAGAGTAAACAATGTGTACTAGTCCCTTAGTATCGATTTGATGGTTTTTGGTGATTTTATGCCCCGATGATATAATTATACATAATATGAGTCCATTTTAAGTGTATTCTAATTTATATTTTTTGGGGGGGGAACCCTTAGAGTGTTTTATGGACTTATAGTAGAAATTCATGGTGAGAATAAAATGAAAGAGTGGTTCTTCCAGTAGTAAATTGAACTAGAATTATCTTGAGAGAGATATAGTGTGGGACCAAAATGAGGGCATGAAAAAGGTTGGTGAAATGGTATGGGATCACCAATGACCTCATTTGGTGTTATCATGAGACTATCCCAGGTTTTGGGACTTATTTGTGACTCGAGGAGATAGATAGATTTCATGTTCAGGACAACCTAGTATGGGACCTTGGAACCAAGATAGGCTTCAAGCAATCTCCCAAGACTGATGTTTAAGTGGATTACACCTTGAGGAAAAAAGACTATTTTATGTGTTGAAACTATTTAGAAGCATGGTTCCCCTGATATACAGGCATTATCCTAAGGGGATAGTTGTGATCAAGGATCCCGAGAGGGATGGCTCCACTTATGTTCTAACCCAAAGGATTCAAACAGCGATGCCTCCACTTACATGATAACCCAGAGGATCCCAAGAGGGATTTATTAGATTATGTACTAGACATAGAGATCTTGAGTGGGATTCCTCCATGGAAATTATTTCCTAGGAAACCCATGTGGTAGCTCGTTGATAGACTGACCCTTATTGGGTGCGTGAGTTGGGTAGTGATGGTTGTGGGTTCCCCTATAGAACTTGAACCAAAATGTAAGCCTAGTAGGGATAAGTAGATAATGATATACATGGGTGTTCTCCCAGCCCATACAATATATTTATTTTTTTATTTTATTTTTAATAATAATTAATTTCCTAGGATTCATAGAATTTGGTCATTGGGCCTGACACTACTATGATTTCCAAAGATGCCTAAGAATCACCTGTTGAGATGGATGTGACCATGGGATTCTCTGTATATATAGGATCTAGTCTCATGTTATATTTGTAGTGGATTCCTATCTTGTATTGAATCCAATGATAAAGTTGATATGGAATTATATTCCAAGAGGTGGTACCTAGGATCCTGCAACCATTATCATGATACCATTTATATATTAGAATTAATATGATGAAATACTGTAGATATAACCTTTAATAGTGTAAAAAAAGACATCTAATAGTGATAAAAAAGTGTTATGGACCACAAAAACATTAAAGGGGCTTCCCCTTTATCATCACTTTCATTAGAAATAACAAATTCCCCCCTTTATTCGTGCTAGAAATAGCTCGAATAAAGGCCCAACCTATAGCAGCATACTGTTTGTATAACAGCACACTACAACAAATACATGTAACCTGTATAAAAAATATATAATTTAACTGAAATAAATTATAAATAATGAATAAAAAACACAACTAAATGCATTTCATACAATGTTTATTTTAATTACAGTTACAATTATTATGCACAAACATTTAAAACCATTAATGTTTCATCATCTTTGGCACCTGTGATCTGATCTCAAAAAAGTCCACCCATGGTATCAATTGATGAAAAAATCACCTCAGCCAAAGAAAAATAATCCACTTATATTAGAAAACAAATATTATGCTAGTAATAGTATAAAAAATAAATTAAACATTTATATGAAATAATACATTAATGAAATTTCAATTTTAAAAAAAAATATACACTTGGAGTTATATTTCTCACACTATGTGTCATATTGAGGTGTGGTTGATTCCTACATGTCAAAAATTAGTTATGGATAATTTTCCTAAATTTTCTAATTAACCCAAATATGTTTTCTTGTTTTTCAATGTGCCACTTGTTCTTTTTACTAAAATTGTTATTATTATTAAATAAAGACACATTGGGAGTCAAACCGAACACACCATGCATAAAATTGAGGTTTGGATGATTCCTACATGTCACAAATTACTTATGGATAAATTTCCTAAAGTATCCAAATAATCTGAATGCATTTTATTAGTTTCAAGTATTTTACTTGTATTTTTTACAAAAAAATTATCTCCAACAAGAAAAACATACTTTGAGTCATACTGGTCACATTGTGTATTGGTATGATGTGAGACTACTTTATGCACATAAAAAATGACTTATGATTAACTTTTTCAGCTATCAAGACAATCAGAGTACTTTTTCTTGGTTTTCTGTGAGTAGAACATTTTAAACTAAAATTTCAATTTTAAACTGATAATAGAAATTTTGAGTCATACAGGTCGCAATGTGCATTGTATTGTGGGGAAGTCAATTAATACACATAAAAATGACATATAGATAATTTTCTTAAATTATCAAAATAATGTGAATACATTTACTTGTATTCAGTATTCCACTTGTTATTTTTACTAAAATTAATGTATATTTTAAAAAAAATACATACTTGTAGTTATACTAGGAACACTATGCTTAATATTGAGGTGCAATAGATTATCAGACTTCACAAATGACATATATATCATTTTCATAAAGTATAAAAACAATTGGAAGGTATTTTCCTCAATTTTTAGTATGTTACTTACTCTTTTTACTAAAATTAATGTCAATTTTAAATAAATAGACACACATGAAATTATACCAGTCACCCCATGCATCGGATTGAGGTTTGGATGATTCTTACACATCAAAAATGACTTATTGACCATTTTTCTAAAGTATCAAAATAATCCGAATGTGTTTTTTATGTTTTTAGTATGTAACTTGTGTTTTTTAATAAAATTTAATTTGAAACTGAAAATACATACTTTGAGTCATATCAGACACAACGTGTGTAGGTTTAAAATGATATTACTTCCTACATTTCAAAAACTGAATTATCAATAGATATCCGAAATTATCAATAAATTCAGAGCACATTTACTTGGTTTTTAGTGAGTGTCGCGTTTTTAACTAAAATATCGATTTCAAATTGATAACAAAACATTTGGGTCATAGCGGTCACACCGTACATCGGATTGAGGTGTGGTTGATTCATAAACATCACAAATGACTTATGGATATTTTTACAAAATTATAACAATAATATGAATACATTTTCTTGGTTTTTATCATGTAACTTGTTCAGTTTAATATAATTAATGTCAATTTTAAATAAAAAATACTCTTGGAGTTATATTTTTCACACCTTGCATCATATTTAGGTGAGGTTTATTACTACACATAAAAATGACTTATGGATTGTTTCACTAAAGTATCAAAATATTCAAATGTGTTTTTTAGTTTTTAGTACGTTACTTATTCTTTTTTAAAAAAATTAATGTCATTTTTAAATAAATAGAAACTCCTTGAATTATATCATCCACATTGTGCCTCAAATTGAGTTGATAATGATTCCATCACATAAGAAATTACTTATAGATATATTTTTCTAAAGTAAGAAAACAATATAAATGTGTTTTCTTGGTTTTTAGTACTTCAATTATGTTTTTTAAAATAGCGTTTGAAAATATATTCATGAAATTTGAGTCATATTGGTTGCATCATGTTTTGGTTTAATGTGATACTTATTTAGACATCACAACTAACTTATGAATCATTTTCTTAAATTACCAACATAATTAGAGATCATTTTCTTGGTTTTTATTGGGAGACATATTTTTAACTAAAATGTAAATTTTAAACTAATAATGGACTTTTTGAATCATAACATTCACACCATGCATCAGATTGAGGTGTTATTGATTCCTACAATTAAAAATGACTTGAAATCCATTTTTCTAAATTATAAAAACAAAAGGAATTAATTTTCTTAGTTTTCAGTAAGTCAATTTTTCTTTTTACTAAAAATTTATGACATTTTAAAATAAAAAGACACACTCAAGGTTATATCAGCCACACTGTGCATCTGATTGAGGTGGAGTTGATTCCTATATGTCAGAAATAAATTATAAATCATTTTCAAGAAGTATAAAAACTATCCAAATGTGTTTTATTATTTTTCCAATGTCACTTATTATTTTTACTAAAATGTCATTGGAAACTGGAAACACACACTTAGAGTCATATTTGTAACATCGTTTGTCATTTTAAAATGAGACTAGTTCATACATGTTAAAACTGACTCATAAATAATTGTCCTAAATTATCAGTATAATAAAAGTGCACTTGTTTTGTTCTCGATGAGTGATACACATTTTGAACTAAAATATAAATTTTAAAATGATAATAGGCACATAATGTTATATCAGTCAAACATTGCGTCAAGTTGAGGGGAACTTGATTCCTACCCATCACAAATGACATATGCATCATTTTCATAAAGTTTCAAAATAATCCGAATGTGTTTTCTTAGTTTTTAGGTTTTCAGTTATTCTTTTTACAAAAATTAATGTCAATTTAAAATAAAAACACATACTTTGATTCATACCAGTCACACCATGTGTTGAATTGATGATTGGTTAATTACTAGATTCCAAAAATGTCTTCAAGATTTTTTCCATAAAATATCAAGATAATATTAATTTTTTTATTATTTATAAGTCTGTAACTTTTTCTTTTCACATAAAATAATGTCAAATTTAAATAAAAATACACATTTGAAGTTTTACTAGTAACATCATGCATCGAATTAAGGTTTGGTTTATTCCTTCACATAAAAAATGACTTCTGGATCATTTTCCAAAAGTATCAAAACAATTTTCATGTGTTTTCTCAATTTTGATTATGTCGCATTTTATTTTTACTAAAATTAATTTTAATTTTAACTAAAAATACAGAATTCATATATATCGTTCACACTGTGCATTATATTTAGCTATGGTTGATTCCTAAACATCACAAATGACATAAGGATCAATTTCCTAGGGTATTAAAACAATTAAAATACATTTTATCACTTTTGAGTATGTTAATTGTTTAAAAAATTAATAGTCAATTTTAAATAGAAAGATGTACATGGGGTCATACCGGTCACACCGTATGTTGGATTGAGGTTTGGTTAATTCCTACAAATCCAAAATGACTTTATGGATTGTTTTTCTAAAGTATTAAAACAATAAAAATTGCCAATTTTACAACTCTTTTTATGGAATTTCTTTGTCAAACTACCAACATAGCTTGTTGAGTCAATGTTCATTGCCAAAAAACCTTCCTATACTCTTATGTTTTTCAATAATGATTTTTTTTGGCTAAGAACATTGAATCAATATGAAATTTTGATAATTCAACAAACAAAGGTAATAAAAATTGGGGTAACAGTGGTATAAAGAAACATGTTATCTCTTTTGTGGCTTGTTTCTGATATCTGGAACAAAAATAAGGCTTCCCAACAAATCAATAAAGAAAAATAATTAAGTATTAGATAAAAAAGATAAATAAATTAAATTATAAATGGTATATAGAATGATAAAAAATTAACTATATAAGTAGTATGATTTATCGTTTCTCATGATCGTTGTATACATTATAGAACTATTTCTTTATTATTATCTCAGTTATAGCCTTGAATTCCAATCTCTCACAATTATGATAATCTTTGAATGAACCACCACAACTCGAAAAAAATAATCCATTTTTATATGAAAACAATTATTATGTTTGTAATACTAAAAATAAATAAATATAATATAAATATAAAACAATCCTTTACTAATATGTTAGTACCATATTCATGATTTATGTGTACATTCTATCGTCAGGAATGTAACTCATTCATTTAAAAAAAATCAATTTCATCTTATAAATAAGATAATTTTATATAGTCATAGTTTTACTAGAAAAATATAAATACACATAAGATTAGTAAATATTTTAAATGAAATAGAAATTATCTTAAAAAAATACCTCTTCAGGGATGCTAGTTTGTTGACAGAATATGATATATCTCATAAATTTACAAAAATAATAACCACAATATTTTCTATTTTTGTTTCAAACATTTTATAAACATTAAAAAAATTAAAAAATTTGTTTTCATATGTTTTTGGATATTGAATTATTATTACATTTACCCTGATACTTATCTTCTTATAGAACTTGTCAGACTCCTGTGCGCATGGGCTGTCCTCATTCCATGATTTTCATGATATTTAAATACTAACCTATAGTTACAAAATTATCATTAAAAATTAATATACAATATATAAATTGAATTTTAGTTCTAGAACATTAGATATGATGTATCACAAATTGAAAAACATAATAATGTTTGGTCAGTTTGTTTGGTATCCATGTATTGAATCCAAGAATTAAATCTTTGGTCCATCCAAATTGACCACCATGAGTATCCAATGTTGGATAAAAACAAAAAAATTAAATAAGTAATGAATGAAATGAAAATATATTTGATATGATTAAATTGTAGAGTTTTACCCATTAATAATTGGTAATAAGAATATTCTATCATATGTAAGTTTACTTTTAAATGATTTGTCCAGTTTTTAAACTATCTCATTCATTTTTGTTGATTCTATTTATTTTCTGCCTATATAATTGACTTGAGTAATAATGAGACCAAAATTGTGTTCATGGGGTAATACCTTCAATTAGTATTCAAATATATTCCTGAAAAAAATATGAACTGTATCTACTCATAATTAACATACTATATCAGCTATTAGAAGAAAACAATCATGAAAACACACCTGTTTTATACATTTACAACTAAGACTCATAGTCATTTATAAGTGATCATTTCATTTACATTCTCAAGAGTAATGTAGTCTATAATGCCCTCTCTATACATTTGTTCTTTAAAATCAACTATGTGAAAACTAACAATTTGTAACATTGTATGCTCGTGAACCTTCAAAGTTATTAAATGTGGATATTGAAAGGGAAGTGTAAAGGTTATTGTTGAAGATATTTTCAATAGGTTGGTTTATCCATTAGATAGTTTTGATTTAACCTTTCATTTCACCTCTTCCCTTTGTCTGTCTATAACAACATTCATCAATCTAGAAATTTTTTCTATTAGTTGTAAATGTTTTAGCATGAAAAATAAATTTAAATGAATACCTCATTATCAACATGTTTTTTACAAGATATGATGGGAATGATATGAATTTTATAACTGCTTGTTTTACAATAAAAATATCTCCATCATCAAGTGAAATGGGAAGCTCAACACTCGGTTCATGAGCAGTGCTAATTTCCACTCTGACATGACCTGTTGGAATTTCTCTGTTTTGTAGAGTGTCTTCTTGGATATTGAACATAGTAACCCTCGCAACAAGGAGATGGGTGGGTGTTGATAGATATAAATCAAAAACATTTTTACCCTATATAATATTAGTATAATAAAGGTATCAATGTATTACAATTTCACATTTCATATTAACAATTATGTGAATATTGATTACCTCATCTAAAACATATCTTTGAGGGGAAGGGCTCACCTCAATGCTGGTGGGGGTGGGGGTGGATCTTCACGTAATGTTTTTTCTTGAGTTATTTCTTCTCTTTTATCCCCCATAGCATTTTATAACAAATAATACTTCCAATTAAATTTTTCTTCAAGGGAATCTACTCTTTCTTTCATCTATTCTATTTCATTATCTTTATCCTTCTATTTTTTCTTTTCTCAAAATATGTTCGGGGTGTCACCCAAAAACCTACACCTATAATGTGGCCATACTATTCTAGCATCATGAAGGACATAAATAGTAGGTATTCATCTGGAATAAGGTGTTGATGATTACTATGTATAAGTTGTATAAAAAACAAAGGAAACCAATTAATCATTATGAAGCAAACCTCATATTTGCTTTATAGTAGAGGTATATTGGTTTTGTTTCCCATTTCTTATTTTTAACACTCCATTTTTGTTTCATAAATAAAAATTATCAATCAAAGTGATGAATACACATATTTTAAAATAATGTATTACCATACACAATGTTCCTTAAAATATATCTCCCCAAGATGGACAGTAAATAGATCTCATGCTTCCTGGATTATCAGGTGTGCATACATATGCGGTCGGTGTGTGTTTATTTTCCCTTCAGCACATTTGAGATGAAATCTTGTTAGAATTGTGTGAAAGCCTATGTTAATTCTTCCAACAATAAATAATACATATTTTTTGTGGGATTAATCTACAATAAATGTAATCTTTAAGGAATGATGAAGAGTATTCCAATGTTTCATTATTTTATTTTTTAGTAAAATATTGACAGGATATCATAATGTTAGCATAATATCTTCCCAAATAATTTTCTTAAGCATGGTCACATCATGTGGCCAAATATCTAAATCAATTGAAACAGGTTTCCGCGTGATGATCAAAATGTAACAAATGAACAAGGCCTTGTTAGGGTTAATAGGCTGGTCACACACATTCAATCGAACCTCGAATTTAATGCCTCTACATTTCACCTTAATATTGTTTTTCTAACACTATCATTCTATGATGATCCTATTTTTTATGCATCATTAGTTCTTCACCATATACCATTTCATTGGATTTAACATCTATAATATGTTGTTCCTCTAGATTATTATCATCAACATGTGTATATGGTCGTTGTTACTCCACACTGTGAGAAACTACTGTTTGAACAACATGTTATTTCTCGGGATTGGGAGCATCAATACATGTATAAGTCATAATCTGTAGAAGTAGTTTAACATTTAAGTTATATTACCTAAATGCAGCAGTGAATAGATAATAATATTATTTAATGCAATGTATATTAAAAAATATATAACCTGATTACTGAACTCTCTTTTTTTAAAAGGATGAAGGTATTTGAACCCTCTATCAAGTATCCAAATAACTTTATTATGGTCACCTATGATATAAAAAACACCATCTACATTGGGACTACTATGAAATTAAAGGGATATACCAATGAAATGGTTATCATTATCTGAATTTTCATCTGGACCTTTAGTGATTTTGGTTGAAAAAATAATAGTTGACCACTTTTGATTTATGGGATCTGGAAAATAAAATACTTGTTCTACCTATGATTCCATTATAAACAGTTCATATTTGTACCCATCCGTACTAAAATCCATTTTCACGAATCAAAATTCATCTATTTTAACAACACTCTTACTATAAATCCACTTTATTTGAAAATCATCACTTGGAATGTTGTATAATCTAACTCTCATATTTTTTTGATGATGACAAAGTATGACATATTCACATAAATTAGATTTATATATATAATTCAAAAAAAATGAATCACTTCAGCCATAAGTGTAACCCTATTCTTCACGGTACTATCTTTATCATGTTCATTTGTATGCAATGTATAAACATTAAATACCAAACAATTGTAATATAATACATACACACTTTGTCTTCTGTCTATCCATTGAAGTCTTTCTGAAATTGAATCCATATTTTCATCTGACACCTTAAAAATATGGTCTCTAAACCATCCTATAAACTATTTTCTAGGTGTATTTGATATCCATATTTTATCCCTTGATGGATTCAAATGTATAAGAATTTATTTTTTGGATTCAACATATGGGGAAACCTCTAAAATGTTATAACAAACATAATGATGGGACTACTCTTGATATGTAATATTGCGTGTGACAACATCTCTTTTGTAAATTATTTCACTTAGAAGTTTCCCAGTGTGATGATATTTTGGTAGACCAATTCTTTTCACACCAAATAGTTAGTCGGTAAAGAATCCAATGGATTACTCAACAATATATCATTCTACAATACAACCCTATGGAAGAATTCAATTTTTGACATAACCTTTCCAAATCATTATATATCATTCAAGGGGGTACAACAATCTATAATGCACAGTACCACGTAGTCGAATATCTCTCACCAAATGAATCATTATGTGAACCATCATATCAAATAATTTGGGTGTGAAGAAAATTTTTAATTCACATAATATGATGGAAATTTCTGTTACCATAGTTTGGGATTTAATCATGTTTACAACTTTGCATCATATAGCTTTGAAAAAAACAAGGTTATTGTATGATGGAAATTACTAGGAAAATGCAACAAAAATCTACATGAATTAGATCTTGCAACAAAACAAGACAATTATTTTATTTCAAAACCCATTAATTTAAATTAGTTATTCACATGATATTCTTGATATCTAATGAATACCCCTCTAAATAATTTATATAATTCAAGAATTTTCAAAATAGGTAATTCTCTTTCCTGAAAAGAGAGTAAGTTTGTAGAGGATGAAAATTTCATTTTCACCCTTCATTGGAACCAACACTACTCATATTCCCATGTCAATCATGTCCAACCTATACTTAATTTCATCCTTTTTTTCAGGTTAATTTTTTAATATACCAATGAAACTATCACATACATTATTTTCAGCATGTATAACATCAAGAAAAGTACTGATTTACAGACAATTCTATTATGGTAGTTCAAAAAAACTAATCTTTTTTTCAGCCAGTTTTCTTATGGTTTTCTGGAAACAGCTTACCAAAAGTAGTGTCCATATATTTTAATTTCTTAAACTCTTGATCACCTATTAGTGGTGAGGGTTATATACATTTTTCTAAACTTCTATCAAATGATGTCATCCATAATTGGTAATTATGTCATCATGGTAGAATTCTTCGATGTCCTAAAAACGATGTCTTCTCTGAAATTTTCAAATTAATTTATTGTTTACCTTATTCACAAATGGGACACCCCTTAGTTACTTTAATGTTATATCCAAAAAAACATCTATATAAAAAATCATTTTCCATCCCATACAAAATGGATCTCAATGCGAAATCTTTATTTCTATAATCATCATACAACATAACATCTGAATCCCACAATAATTTCAAATCTTCAATCAATGGAGATAAATAAATATCAATATCATTAACTGGTTGTGTTGGTCCTGATATAAGCATAGATAACATAATGTATTTTTTAATGCATACAATAGTTGAAAGTTATAATTTAACAACATGACTAGAGATTTATTATGAGTGTTTATTTGAAAAGCAAAAGGATTCACTCCATCTTTATATAATGAAAGATGAAGGTTTCTCAGCTCATTTATGAATTCAGGATACTCATGGTCAGTTTTCTTCCACTGGGGAGAGTTTGTAGGGTGATGAAGTTTCCCATATTTATTTTTTTATATCATCATGCCACGTCAATTACCTTATATCCTCCTCACATCCATATAGGTGCCTAAACCATGCAATGATTGAATGTACCATACAACTTTCATTGGACCTGATTCATCATTCTTGTATTTAGAAGAATCTCACTTTGGACATTATTTAAGAGATTTTTGGTCCTTGAAAAATAGTATATAGTTATTTGGAAAGTCATATATTCTTTGAGATATCATACCATTCGGCCTTTTCATTCAATTTGATTCATATGTTCAGATATGGGGATTATTATCTTCTTGCTCCATATCATTCAAGAGGGAAAGTTGTTAAATAAAACTAGCATCACTCCATCTATTAGCATATTTTTAATTATACAGAGTATGGATGAAAATGTTGTATATTTAGTGAAACTAGCATACAACGATATCTTTTCAAAACCCTTTAACATCTCAAACAATTTTGGAGAATCAAGAAGTTTGTCTAAAAATTTCTTTTCCATTTCCTCAATACAATATTCATCATCATTCACACTTATAATTACATCCTTGAAATGGTATACTTCACGTCCACACTTGTAATCATATTAGATGATACATAAAACCTAGTATTATCTCAGTCACTAGCTACATTCAATTTTTTCCCATGTTTATTTCAACATTTGAAACTTAGATTTATCTCATTATAGATCAAGTGTTCTTTTGAATCCTCTAGTTTAATTAGTCTTGAATAATAACTGCATAAATATGGAAAATGGATTTGAGAAGGGTCGTATTGAAAACTTCATGAACTCTTTCACTCCATCTTCATACTATTTTGTCATGAGATTGGAATCCATCCATTATCTATTCATATACATCCTATTTTATTCAGTGATGTTAATATTTAACAAAATAAATACACAAAAAGTAGCCTTTCAAATAAGGGGAACCCAACATTTTATTGTTTTATCTAATTTCACCATGCTTTAAAGGAAACAGGTAATTGAATTTTAGAAAATAATTACTCCAATGGTGGAAGGTTTTATCCCTTGAATTCATCCATAAGAGATGGAGGATGAGTCACAGGAAACAAAATGAAATAATAACTATTTGGGAGATGAAGCTGATGAGGATGCTAGTTATTATTTTGTTTTGTTTAATGAGACCCATCCCCTTAGAAGCTAACACCAAATCAGAGAGAAGATATAGTTGTGAAAGTATCCCCTCATTTAAACCATGAAGATGATGTTGGATGAAAATTATTTTTAGGAGTCATAATGGGGTTAAACATTAATTCACCTTTTTCGAGAGTTTGGTCACGATGGATATCCTACAGTAGGATAGAGTTAGTTACATGCCCTTGAAATGTTGTTATTACCAATCTATATTATGTATGAAGTGAGATTCTATGTAGATAGGAGGTCTCTAAAAGTTAATATGATCACTACAGGAAAATTGAGCATTTGCGATGGGTCTTTTGCGATGGGTCATTGACCCCTCACAAAAAGTCCGCCAGAAGGGCTAATTTGCAACGGGAGAACCAACACGTCACAAATAATAAGGTTTTTGGGATGGGGAGATGGTTCGCGTCGTAAAAGGTTTGGCGCGACTTGCATGCCAAAAGTGGGAAATCATATTTGCAACGGGCTATAGTAGCCCGTCACAAATACCATTCGTCATTTTTATTATTTGCGACGCGCTAAAATAGCTCGTCGCAAATACGCTTTGTCGTTTTTAGTATTTTCAACGGGGCCCGTCACAAAAGGCTTTTTAACTAGTGGCCATTTGTTAAAGTATTCTCATCGCAAATAATACTGTCACAACTAATCTGATCTATATATAACCCCATCCATTTTCTTTCTTGTCACACTCTATTCACTACTCCCCTCTCTCTCTAGTGGAAAATTCTCTCTCAAATTTTTTTATAGTTTAAAATTTTCATTCGGGGCATTGTTCGCAGCTTATATATTCTGAATGCTTCAGTTTTAAGGTATTTATTTATTTCTTTTATTTTTTACTTAATTCATTGTATTTTCTTTTAGTTATAATTATATTTATTTAGTTGTAGTTAAATTAAATTAGAATTATATAGTTTTATTTATCATTGTTTATGTTTATTTTTACAAATAATTACATGTAATTAGTATGAATTAGTATTAATTCATAGTTAATAAATTAATTATTATTAATTAGATATAAGTAGAATTAAATTCTAATAATTAGTAATAAATTAGAATAATTAGAAATAAATTGAAATAATTTGTAATAAATTGTAATAATCAGTAATAAATTGTAATAATTAGTAAAAAATTGTAATAATTAATAACAAATTGCAATAATTAGTATAAAATTATAATAATTAGAAATAAATTGCAATAATTAGTAATAAATTTATCTAATTAGTTATAGTTAGTAAAAAATTCTAAAAATTATTTATAATTTGTAATAAATTCTAAAAATTATTTAAAAATTCTAATAATTAGAAATAAATTCTAATTATTTGTAAAAAATTCTAATAATTAGTTATAATTTGTAAAAAATTATAATAATTAATTATAATTAGTAATAAATTATAATAATTAGTAAAAAACTCTAAAAATAGTTATAAATTCTAATAATTAGTTACAAATTCTAATAATTAGGAATAAATTCTAATAATTTGTAATAAATTTTAATGATTAGTAAAAAATTATAATAATTTATTACAAATTTGAATAATTAGTTATAATTAATAATAAATTCTAATAATTATTAATAAATTTTGATAATTTGTAATAAATTCTTATAATTAATAACAAATTCTAATAATTAGTAATAAATTCTATTAATTCTAATAATTAGTAATAAATTATAATAAATAGTTATAATTAGTAATAAATTCTCAAAATTAGGAATAAATTCTAATAATTATTTATAATTAGTTATAAATTCTAATAGTTATTTATAATTAGTAATAAATTCTAATAATTAGTAATATTTTGTAATATTTAGTAATAAATTCTAATAATTAGTAACCAATTTCAATAATTAATAATAAATTGAAATAATTAGTAATAAATTGCAATAATTAGTAATAAATTGCAACAATTAGTAATAAATTGTAACAATTAATAAAAAATTACAAAAATTAATAATAAATTGAAATAATTAGTAATAAATTACAATAGTTAGTAATAAATTTTAACAGTTAATAATAAATTGCAATAATGAGTAATAATAAGATATAAATTCCAATAATTACTAATAATAAGTAATAAATTCTAATAATTAATTATAATTAATAATAAATTCTAATAATTAGTAATAAAATCAAATAATTAATAATAAAATACAATAATTAGTAAAAAATCACAATAATTAGTCATAAATTCTATTAATTAGAAATAAATACTAATAATTAGTAATAAAATTCTAATTGTAAGTTATAATTAGTAATAAAATATAATAATTAGTTATAATTAGTAATAAATTCTAATAATTAGTAATAAATTATAATAATTAGCTATAATTAATAATTAGTCCTAATAATTATTAATAAATTCAAATAATTAGAAATAAATTGTAAAAATTTAGTAATAAATTGTTATAATTAGTGAAAAATTATAATAATTATTAATAATTCGTAATAAATTGTAATAATTAGTAATAAATTGTAATAATTAGTAATAAATTACAACAATTAGGAATAATTAGTTATAAATCCTAATAATTAGTAAAAATTACAAATATATTATTGTAAATGGTAATAAATGTTAATAAATTATAATAATTAGTTATAATTAAAAATAAATTCAAAAAAATATTATTAATGAATAATAAATTTTAATAATTAGTAATAATTAATAAAAATTTCCAATAATTAGTAATAAATTATAATAATTAGTTATAATTAGTAATAAACTCTAATAATTCGTAATAAATTCTAATAATTATTTATAATTAGTAATAAACTCAAATAATTTGTTATAATTAGTTAAAAATACTAATGATTATTAGTAAATTCTAATAATTTGTAATAAATTCATAATAAATTGTAATAATTAGTAATCAATTGTAATAATTAGTTATAATTAGTTATAAATTCTAATAATTTGAAATAAATTCAAATAATTAGTTATTAATAGTAATATATTCTAATATTTAGTAATAAATTCTAATATTGGGTATGAAATTCGAATAATTTTTATTAAATTATAATAATTAGTAATAAATTAGTAATAAATTATAATAATTAGTAATAAGTTGTAATAATTATTAATAATTTGTAATAATTTGTAATAAATGGTAATAAATTCTAATAATTTACAATAATTAGTAATAAATTCTAATAATTAGCAATAAATAGTAATAATTAACCATAATTAGATAAAAAATTTATCAAAATGTAATAAATTATAATAAATTTGTAGAATTTACAACATATTGGTGGCTCCCTTTTTCCCGACACCTTATCTTCTTGAAATTCTCTTTTAATGAAATCACTTTGAAAAATGTTTCCTCACGTAGGGATATACATTTTCGTATGCACGAGATTGTAGAGTAGAATAGTGAGGTGTTCATGCTCTCTGTTTCCTTATATACAAAAATGGATATGCGTATGTCAGAGAAGAATTTTCATATTAATTTTAGTCAGATAAAGTTGCAGGGAGACGAGGCGTCAGACAAAAGGTGCTCTTTTGCTTGATAGATCATCTCCTTGCAACTTTCTTCTAGTGAAAGCACTATAAAAAATCTCCTCCAACGTATGAACATCCATTTTTGATTGCATGGGAATAGAGAGCAGTGTGATGAGGACACTCTGATCTTGATCCTCGTTCATATAGAAATTAATATCTGGAAGATCTTGGATCTTGGAAAGGTATATTATAATGTATTTTTTTGGTTTGAATCACTTTTTTTGTTTAATTGAGTGCTCACCCAAGTCCTCAAGGTGGCATGGGGGTGTTCCAAGGGTTCGGGAAAAAAAGGAGAAAGAGGGGGGTTTTATTGGTAGGTAGCATAGCCTGCGCATGATTAGTGATAACCGTACAGATAACCCAGGACACCATGCAAAAGGTGGGTTTTTGGACAGTGGCCTCCACACGGTTTGTGCATAGTTTGGAAAACCATGCAGGTAGTCCGTGCAGACCAAAATATTTTAAAGATTACAATTTTCCCACTCTGGGATTTTTAACCCCAACTTGGGATTTCCCCCCCATTCACCCCTCTTCACCCTAGGGATGAAACAAATATCCCAAGATATCCAAGATATCAATCTAACTCATTTGTAAGGTGTTTTTTGTGTCATTGGTTGTAAATAAATTCTTCAAATAAGGCTAATCACATCCTTACTTCGCTTTTGAGTTTAAGGTTTGTATCTTCTTCTCCTATCTTTTTGAAGCTCTAAAACCCTACTCCTTGGGTGAGATCTAGGTTGAAGCTCCAAGGGTTGGTTGAAGTATAAGCTAAGGTCTTGATTAAGAGTTCATTCACCCATGTAATTGAGGTAGGTAGTCTACAAGTTATATCACATGGTTTATTTGTGGATTTTTGCCTATGTGGTTTTGTTCTTGGGTGTCTCTTGGTATGTTTTGATCACCCGTGGAATGTTTAAGTAAAATGTTTTTTAAAAAGGTAAATGGAGACCCTTAAAATCCCCATGGGATGCGTCGAGGGTGATGAGACTAATCCAAGTCCACCCATGGGGTGTGTCGACTTTCTCGGGCCAAGGGTTTCGTGAAGAACAAGTGAGATTGTTGTGTAATTATGTAGAGCCCTTGACAAACATGTTGATGTGACTAATTGTGTTGGGATAGAAGCTGGTTGATGCACATAGGATTGATAATAACCTAAGGGATATTGGGTTAATATGTGGAAATGATTAAATACCATAACAAAATGGGTTATCATCATGGTAATAAAGTCTAGTGAGTTAGGCATAATGAAAAAATCCTAGTGAGATAGGTACAAAGAATGAATTCTTAGTGAGATAATCATAATAAAAGGCAATTATGGTAAATGGCTAAATGAAGTGAAATGTGGAAAATGTCTTAATGGGTTAAGGCTTGGTGTTAACTCTCATGTTATTTTTATGGTTTATGTTTTCCTTGGTCAAAGGTTTTGAGGTTGTGTGAATGGTTAATGGATACATATATGTATATAATGTTCTCATAGCTTGGTATAGAAGGGTATTGACTTGAGGTTCTACACCCCTGGGTCGATTTGGACTGAGGCTCTAAACTCTACCCATAATGCATAGGTTTGGGAAGGGGACTGAGGCTCTCTTCCCCTAATGGTCGTATCCACCTGGACTAAGGCTTTGAGGTGAGGATATGGTTGTTAGGAGGAAGTTTTTACTAGTGAGATATGATAAAAATGTGTTTTCCTCATTATTGTAATTTTGTACATTAATTTCGTGTAACTTTTTGTGTTTTATGAACCCATGAAAAATGTGTTGGAAATTGTAAGGGATGGGAAACGAAATGAAATGGTAAGATACAGAAAGGGTAATAAATGTTAGTAATGTACCTAAACCGGTTAAGTTCACTTAATCTTTTCTTTTCATTTATTATTCATTTCCCTTTTGCATGAACAATTATTTATACCATATATTTATAGACACTATTGGTGGTGGTCTACTAAATATTAATCACACCCTACTCAGGCTTCCATTGGGTACCTGAGCAGACTTCATGTTTTCATGTCAGGAGAAGGGTAAAGGCCCTCACTATACAGTTGGGTTAGCATGGGTGTATGTGGAGGAGGACCTAGACATGGTGTTAGGACCATTTTGGTGATTTTTCACTTTGTCTTCATTTTGGATTTTGTTCACTTTTTCACTTATAGCAGGGCATGGCTTATTTATGGCTAGACAAAGTTGTACCCCGTTTAGGGAATGGTTGTTTATGCATACTTTGATTTTATTGGTTGTTATTATTTTATTTTGTTTATCTTATATTGTGTCTTACTTTGATAAAAAGTGGGTATAGTCTCCCCAATTGACTATTTGGACCCCCGATGCTAGTCGACAACCATTGGTGTATAGGGAGGTGTGATTAAGGTCATGTAACCACTCGGATCAGAGCACTAGTTTAGTGTCTTCTGAGTCGGGGATGTTACAAATTGGTATAAGAGGAGTTCCTTCCACTCTCTTACTATTTGGGGATGGTGGATGAATGTTTGGATGTTTCAAGCCTTGGAAATGAGCTTTTGATTGGGAGTATCTAACCCATGTATGAGGGAAACCCCAAGTCACCCAGGGTTGGAATTGTTGTTCTTGATTGTGCAATTTTATAGTTGATGATATTTCACTATTGGGTGATGCACATGGTGTGTGATGTGATTTTTTATGATATTTGGCTTGTGGACACAGTGTAATGAGGTTGTACATTCATGAATCATTATAAGAACCTAGAGAGATAGGTGAAATGCATCATGGTAGGCACACACGGGTTGGGCATGTGAGGCATGAAAGATAGGATACACCTTGCATCTTGATAATTAAAAAAGGAAAATTTTGTAAGTGAAACAATGAAATGGGGTGAATATAAAAGAATGATATGTTATGATTAATGACATATGTGTAATTAAGTGTTTGTAATGAATTGAAAATGTTTTTTATAGCATGTTGTGTGAGCCATGTGGTGGTGTATAGTTTTTACCCATGTGGACCATGGCCTACGATAGGGATGGTCAGGGTGGTGTTTTCAAAATTTTAAGGTTTGTTGGGATAGTTCATGTATTGTGGGTTGTTGTGGTTATTGAATAGCCTTCTTGTTATGAAGTTGTGAAAGTTTTATTGTATGTTTTCTAAACCTCATGTTTGGTAATATAGGGAAATTCCACCATGACGTCGAGTGTCGATTGGGAAAGTGGAGGATGTTTCTAAGTACACTCCTCCAATAGAGGAGAAATAGAATTTGGTGATACAGGAAAGTGGGGAAGAGAGTTTCTAAGAAAACATGGCACGTTTTATTCCGATGATGGATCAAGACTCAGGGTAGGTCGCACCGAGTATGTTTGAGATGGCCAGAGAGTTTTAGTTGTAGCACCCTCCGACCATACTAGAGAGGGTGGGCCAGAGGTAACAGAGTTTTGGATAGAGTCTATCTAAATGATACTTGATCATCTAGAGACTCCTTATGGGATGTGAGTCAAGTTGGTAGCTTATATGTTGCGGGGTTAGGCAAAGAGTTGGCGGGATATCCTAGCTCAGACTGAGCAGGCTGAGGGGATGTTGTTGAATGATTTCTAGGAAAAGTTTCTAGAGCATTTTTACTTAGAGACTTTGAGGAAAGAGCGGGTTGCAGAGTTCATGAGTCTGACTCAGGGATCAATGTTAGTAATGGAGTATGTTGGATGCCTCACTAACCTGTGATGATTTGTTCCAATGTTGGTGGGGGGTGAGGTAGCAGTTATGAGGTGTTTCCAAGATGGGATGAGACACGAGATCATGTCTCGGGAGAACATTATTTGCTTGAAGAGGTTTATAGAGGTAGTAGATCAAGTGCTAATCTCAGAAGGAAACCTGAAGGGATCTTCTGGTAGTAGGATTGTTGTGCAAGCTGGGAAGAGAAGTGGTGACGTTTTTGAGAAATAGAAGCATTATTTTGGAAGTTTTCAGCAAGGAGGAAGTTTGAAATATTGATAGAAGAGGAGGTCATTCTCTCAGGGTGGTGATCAGGTGTTCTGGTATCAGTGTGGCTGGTTGGGGCACATGTGTGGCTAGTTTCCTCAACCTCCAGTTGAGTTTTGGCAATATGGAATATTGGGACACGTGTAGAGGTTCTACTGGAACCCTTAGTAGGAGACCATGAATGTTTGTGAAAGTCAGATGCTATGTGGTGGAAAGGGATCAATTTTTATATATCTGGTAGGTAGTTGGAGCTCCACGGGCTATACTCACAGAGGATGTGGACATGGAACATTGGGTCAGGATCACCCACGTCAGTAGGGAAGTGCAGTGTAAAGCACACAGGTTGGAGCCCATGGTAGAGGGTTGGGTCATCTTCTTACAGTTCAGTCTTCACCTAGTGATGGTGAGGTTGGGCCATCAATTGTCCGAGGTAAAATCCTTGTAGCTTATATGCTTTCTAGTCCAATTTTTGATACTGGTGCCACACACACTTTTATTTATGCTCAATTTTTGGTAGTTTTCTGTTTGCCTATGGAGAGTGTGTGTGGGGTGATGTCGATTGAAACATGGTTGAGAAATGAATATATCAGGTTGTGTAATGGATGTTTTATGGAAGTTGGTGGGTATCATTTCTTGTGGGACTTGTTTGTTCTTGAGATGTCAAGATTTCACTTGATATTTGGTATGGAATAGTTGGTGTTGTATCAGGAGAACATATACAGTTATCATCAAACCGTATCATTCAGGTCACCAGGGGGTGATGCTTCTATCCATTACGAAGAATGGGATGTTGTAGAAGGTTATGTGGGACTGTTTTGTCAGTAGTTGGGTAGGATAACAGCTCAAGTATCTTTTCTTGTTCTGAATGATGAAAGTGTGGAATTTTCTTCCTTTCCTCTTGTAGTGGATAATTTTCAGGATGTATTTCCAGAGTATTTCTCAAGGTTTCCACCCAAGAGTGAAGGTGAGTTCATGATCGAGTTTCTTCCAGGATCAGAGCCAGTTTCTATTCATCCATTCCGAATGGCACTAAAAGAACCCCAGGAGTTAAAGATTCATCTTGAGGAGTTGGAGCATAAGGGGTTTATACACCCTAGTACGTCTCCTTGGGGATCTCATGTTCTTTTTGAAAATAAGATTGGCTGGTCATTAAGGACATGTGTTGATTATTGGATGTCAAATTACATGAATGTGAAAAACCGGTACCCTCTTCTAAGAATTTATGACTTGTTTGACTAGTTGACCAGTTCATCAGTGTTTTCTAAGATTTATCTGAGATCGAGTTATCACCAGTTGAGGGTGATCCCTTCTAACATACCGCTGATAGCTTTGAAGAGTCAGTACGGGTTGTTTGAGTTCATGTCACTGCCTTTCGTCTTAACCAATGCACCATTGGTGTTCATGGATTTGATGAAATGAATATTTCATCCTTATCTAAATCATTTTGTGGTTGTCTTGGTTGATGAAATCATGGTGTACTTGAAAAATCATGACGATCATTCCCAACATCTTGAAATCATTCTGAGTACACTAAGAGAGCATTGTTTATATGCCAAACTGTCAAATTGTCAGTTCTAGATCAGAGAAGTGGATTTTCTGGGTCACATTATCTCTGAGGCAGGTGTGTTGGTGGATACATAGAGAATTCAGGCAATCATGTCTTGGGAGCATCCCAGGAGTGTTTTAGATGTTTGTAGTTTTCTGGTATTTGTTGGGTATTACTGGAGGTTCATCCAAGATTTCTCTCATTTGGGAAGCACCATTGTCAGGCTTGACCAATAAGGGAACCTAGTTTGAGTGTTCTAGGGCTTGTGAGAATAAATTACAAGAGTTCAAAAACTGATTGACGACCACACTGATCTTTGTCTTAGCCGAGCCAAGTAGGAAGTATGTCCAATTTTGTGATGCGTCTGATATTGGGATTGGGGTTGTGCTGATGAAAGATGAGTGGGTTGTGGCTTCTGGGTCAAGTAAATTGATATCCCATGAGAGAAATTATCCCACTCATGATCTTGAGTTGGATGTTGTAATGTATTTCTTAAAGTGTTGGAGGAACTAATTTTTTGGGGAACGGTTCATGGTGTATAACGATCACAAGAGTGTAAAGAATATCTTTTCAAAGCGGGATTTGAATCTTAAGAAATGGAGATGGGTAAAGTATCTCTAGTATTTTGACATTGAGATTTTATATACACTAGGAATGGGGAACAATGTATCTGATGATTTGAGGTAGAATGCTCAGAACTAAGTGGTTCAAGAATCTAGTACAGAGTGGAAGGTGATGGATCTGTTTGCAGAGATGCACTAGGAGGTGCGAGAGGAAAACGGTCAGGTGACTCTTGCTTCCCTTACATCTAAGATGACACTTTTGAGTCGAGTTAGAGATAGTCATCTTGACGATCACGGATGTTTGTCTATGAAGGAAAGACTTAAAGGTGGTGATCCACCTTCAGGTTGGACCTTCGGAGTGGATGGGGTTGTTTGTGTTCATGGTCATGTGGTTGTGCCGGTATGTATGCGAGAAGAGTTGATGCTATAGTTACCTGCATCAAAATGGGTAGCGCATCCTCATTTGACCATGATGTATCTTGATCTCTGTAGATAGTTTTGGTGGCTATGAATGGAAAAGGAGGTTGTAAGATTTTCGACACGGTGCCTTAACTGTCAGCAGGTGAAGGCTGAGCATCAACTCCCAGGCAGTTTGTTACATCAATTTCCCATTCCATAATGGATGTCAGATGATGTGATGATGGATTTTGTGGTGGTTATTCCAAGGATTCACTAGAAAAATGATGCAATATGGGTGGATGTGGATTGGATAATGAAAGTGTATCATTTCATACCAATTTACAAGACTCTCACAGTTGACCAATTAGAAGAGTTGTATGTCTATGAAATACTACAGTTTCATGGTGTACTGCGGACTATAGTTTCAGATCATGTTCTCATTTTACATCGTGCTTCTGGCAAGGGTTACAAAAGGTGCTTAGTACGCAGGTTCTTTTGAGTACGACATTCCACCCACAGACGGACGGGTAGTGGGAGTGTACAATCCAAGTTTTGGAGGACATGTTGAGGGATTGTGTCTTGGATATTGGTGGTTCTTGGCAGAACCACCCGTCTCTTGATGAATTTACCTACAACAATATTTTTCATGCTATAGTTTAGATGGCACCATTTGAGGCTCTCTATGGGTGGCCTTGTAAATCTCTGCTGTATTGGTTGGAGGCTAGTGAATCTGAGTTTTTGGGACTAAGTCTCGAATAGGAGACTTCAGAGAAAGTTTGAGTTGATTCAAAAATAGATGGAAATGGCTTAGAGTAGGCAGAAGTTGTCAGTGAATCAAAGACCTAGACCCCTTATGTTTGAGTTGGGTGACAGTGTGTTCCTTAGGGTGTCTCCAAGGTTGGGTCACCGATGGATTAGGAAGCAGGGAAAGTTAGTACCCAGGTTTGTAGGGTCGTTTGAGATTGTGTAGAGGATCGGGCTGGTGGCATACTGATTTGATCTTCTACAACGGTATAACGGGATGCATTATATTTTTCATTTGTCACATATTCGGTGGTATCACCCTAACCTAAGTCGAGTTGTGGATGTTGACGATGTTGAGGTCGAGGATGATGCATCCATTTAGAAGCATCCAGATTGTGTTGTGGATCATAGTGAGAAAGTATTTCAGGGAAAATGTGTGCCATTAGTGCGAGTACTATGAAAGTATGGGAATGTTCTAGAAGAAACATGGGAGCGGGAATCATACAAGAGGGCTCAGTGGCCCAATCCATTTTCCTTGGAAGCGCAATAAAGCATGGGAGCTTAGCTTGAGGATGATCTGTTATAAGGTGGGGAGTTTGTAAGATCTTAGATCATATAAAGGTATGTTCTTGTTTACATTCTAGTCTGAATCACTTGTTTTGGTTAATTGAGTGGTTACCCAAGTCCTAAAGGAGGCCAGAGGGTGTTCTGAGGGTTCGGGACAAACAAAAGGAGAAAGAGGGGGTTTTCTGGGTAGGCTGCACAGTCTGTGCACGGTTAGTGCTTACCATGTGTATATCCATAGAAACCATGAGGCAGGTGGGATTTTGGATAGTGGTCTCCACACAATTTTCACATTGTTTGGAAAACCATGTGGGTATATCATGCATCCCAGAATCTTTTAAAAAAATTACACTTTTTCCACTCTGATATTTTTAACCCCAAATCGGGATTTCCTCCCCATTTACCCATCTTCACCCTATGGACGAGCCAAATATTCCAAGATCTCCAAGAGATCAATATCTCTCATTTATAAGGTTTTTTCAGTGTCTTTGGTTGTGGATTGAAGCTCCGGGTAATTCTAATCCCATCCTTATTTCTCTTTTGTGTTTAGGGTTTGTATATTTTTCTCCTCTCTTTCTGAAGCTCTAAAACCCTACTCCTTGGGTGAGATCTAGGTTTAATCTTCAAGGGTTGGTTGAAGTGGAATCTAAGGGCTCTATTAAAACTTTGTTCACCCATAGAATCAAAGTAGGGGGTCTACAAGTTATATCCCATGGTTTCTTTGTGTATTTCTTCATGTGTGGTATTGTTATTGGGTGTCTCATTGTATTTTTTGATCACCCATGTCATTTTTAGCTAAAATGGTTATTATAAATGTAAATATAGACCCTCACGATCACCATGGGATGCATTGAGGGTGATGAGACAAATCTAGAGCCACCCATGGGGTGTTCCGACTTTCCCATACCTAGGGTTTCATGAAGAAAAAGTGAGATTGTTCTGTAATTATTTAGAGCCATTGATAAAAATGTTGATGTGACTAATTTTGTTCGAATAGAATCTAGGTGATTCACCTAGGATTGATAATAACATTAGGTATATTGGGTTAATATGTGGAAATGATTAAAGACCAAAATCGAATGGGTTATGGGCATGGTAATGATGCCTAGTGAGTTAGGCATAACGAACAATGCCTAGTGAGATAAGAACAATGAATGAATGCTTAGTGAGATAAGAATAATAAAAGGGAATTAGGATAAATGGATAAATGATGTTAAATGTGGTAAATGTGTTAACGGGATAAATCATGGTGTTAACTGTCATGTTATTGTTATGGTTTATGTTTGAAATGGGAAATGGTTGTGATGTTGTGTGAATGGTAAATGGATACATATATGTATAGCATGTGCACATATATTCGTAGAGTGGGGTATTTAATTGAGGTTCTATGCCCATGGTTTGAGTTTAACTAAGGATCTAAACTCCACTCCTAATGCATTGGTTAGGTAAGGGGACTGAGGCTCTATTCCCCAAATGGTTTCATCTACTAGGACCAAGGCTTCTAGGTGAGGATATGGTTTTCATGAGGCTGTTAATCCTAGTGAGATAGGATTAAAATGTTTTTTCCTCATTCATGTCATTGGTACATTAAGCCCATGTAACTTTTTGTCTTTGATGAACACATGAAAAATGTGTACGAAATGGTAAGTGATGGGAAATGGGATAAAATGGTAAGATGAGGAAAGGGTAATAAATGTTGGTAATGTACCTAAACTGGTTAAGGTCACTTAATCTTTTCTTGTCTTTTATTATTCATTTCCCTTTTTCATAAATATTTGATTATAATGGATATTTTTAGACCTCATTGGTGGTGGACTACTGAGTTGTACTCACACCATGCTCAGGCTGTCTCGGGGTACTTGAGAAGACTTCATGTTTGCAAGTTAAGAGAAGAGAAAAGGCCCTCAATAGGTATTTGGGTTGGCGTGGGTGTACGTGGAGGAGGACCTAGACTTGGTGTTGGGACTATTTTGGGGGTTTTTGTAGTTTTTATTCATTTTTTATTTTGTTCACTTTTTCACTTGTAGCATGGCATGGCATATTTACTATTGGACATGGTTATACCCCTTTTGGGGAATGGTTTTTTATTCATACTCTGGTATTATTGGTTGTTATTCTGCTATGTTTTTATCTTATATTATGGTTTAATCTGATAAAAATGGAGGTATAGTCTCCCTAATTGACTATTTAGTCCCCCGCTGCTAGTCGGAAACCTTTGGTGTATGGGGAGGTGTGCTTAGGGTCATGTAACCACCGGGATCAGAGCACCAATTTAGTGGATTCTATGTCCGGGATGTTACAATATTTTTATGTTAGAACATAATTTTAATAGTGATTTTAGTCAGTGAAAGTGTATATGAGTCTCATGAAAAGGAGTGGTCTCCAATCCATTAAAAAAATTTCACCAAAAATTAGTAATTATTAGTAAAAATTATCAATAAATAAAAATAATTAGTGTTAATTAATATAAATTATTATAAGTTAGTGTATATTAGCATAAAAGTTTAAAAATTTACTATAAATAAGTATGAAATAATATAAATTGATCCAATTTGATAGAAAAAGGGAATTTAATTGTCTGCTATTTTTGGATAGATTTTTTATTATATCAAAATCTAAAACATAAACTAATTATTATATATTTTCTGAGAAATATGGAACAAGGGAGTTTACAATAATAATTATTAGATGATCACGCTTGGATAAATCAGTGCAATAATCCAAATGTTTCTGGTTTAAATCCTATATATATTGAGGGTGTTGAAGCTTTATTATCATTTTCATCATAAAAACCAGAACTTGTTTCAGTAGTGACAATTAAGTATCCTTGTAAAAAATGAAATCTAAGGATGTTTGGCACATTTTACGACATTGGTGGTCATTTATTTCATTTTTTATTTCGAAATATTATGTTTTTTGGTATCAACATGGTGAACGCAGTTCCAGAGAAGATGCTAATAATTTGGTTCCAGATCTAGCATGATTTCAAAATTTAGTACATGATGTGGCAGGTCCATCTTTTCAACCAGATAAAACTCAAGATGATATTAATTTAAGTCCTGAGTTGGAACCCTCTCATTTTTACGAGCTTTTGAGGTCCACTGAGGATTCCCTATATCATGGTTACAAGATTATAAAATTTGAAGCAGTTTCTAGATTTATGGCTATTAAATCAGATAATGGAATGTCGATTAGCTATTTTGATCAGATATTATATTTGGTAAAAACACAGCTACTGGAAAGAAATTTATTGACTATAAATTTCTATGAGAGCAAGAGGTTGGTTTGTAATCTGGGTCTTGGTTATCAAAAGTTCCATGAATGTTCAAATGATTTCATCTTATATTATAGTCGAAACGAGTTTTTGAATATTTGTCTCACATGTGTAAAATCAAGGTATAAATATGCTCAATAAGGTATTTCATTATTGATACCTATAAAACAATTGAGATATTTCCCACTTACACCTAGATTATAGCTTTATTTCTATCTCAAAACATAGCAACATTGATGTCATTGAACAAAACCAGTATTCCTAATGGTAAAACCTTAAATCTTCCCTTTGATGGTGATTCATGGAAATATTTTGACTGTGTGCATCCATATTTTTTTTAGAAGGCCGAAACATTTGATTGGGCCTTTATATTGAAGGTTTCTATCCATTTGGTTCTTAATGTAGTCAGTATTCATGTTGGCATGTCATTATAACTCCATAAAATTTACATCCTTGGATGTTGATGAAGGAACAATATTTTTTTGACCTTATTAATTCCAAGACTTCCAAAAAAGAATAATGTTGTTTATTTGAAACCATTGATTGATGAGTTAGATTCATTGGGGTGTAATGGTGTCATTATATTTGATGTTGCGGAAAAACAGAAATTATTGGTAAAAGAAACATTGATATGGAAAATTAGTGACTTCTTAACATATGACATGTTATCTAGAAGGAGTTAAAATGGTACCAAATCATGTCTATACAATAAGAGAGACAACAAAGTGTTTACGCTCATCAATGGAAAAAAAATTATTTTTTTGACTATCATCGCAAATTCCTTCCAATAATCATCAATTTTAGAGGAACAAATATCATAACTAAAAATGCATAATTGAAAGAGATGAACCTCTAATAGTGATCATAGGTGGAGATTTAAAATCAATTGTCTCTTCATTACCTCCCATCATATTTGGACCAACAATAAACCAACATTAAATTAATGGCTTCGGGAAAGAAAACAATTAGATAAAATGGAGTATTTTTTTGGGATCGGTCATATTTGACTTATTTTATGGTCTATCACATTTGGATGTCTTGTATATTGGAAAGTACTGTTTTGATAATTTATTTCATAAACTTTTGGATACACTAAAAAAGACCAAAGATAATGCATGGGAATGATTATATCTTTCCCAAATTTGCAGGTGACCAGAACTTGAACTGTTTAAAAATGTTAGATCATAGAAGTTAATGAATACAAATGTATGTTATAAAATCTTCAAAGAGGATCAATTAATATTTTGTCAGTGGATTGTAGATTTGAGCATTTTAGATGGTTATGCTTTCAATGTGGGCAGATATTTTAGAAATGGCCATATTCTTGGATTTAAAAGTCATGGATGTCTTGTTATAATGGAAATACTTATGCCGATTAGATTAATAGGATTGATGAATTATATGATTTGGTATGCACTAACAGACATATCATATTTTTTTGAAAAATTTGTGCATTGACATGGGATTATGATTCATTAAGCAGATTGTAAGAAGATGTTGTTTTATTTTTATGTAAACTGAAAATAAACTTATCAGTGGCTTTGATTGAACTAATGGAACATTTTATATTACATTTACCACATGAATTAAAATGTGGAGGTCTGGTATAATTCCAATGGATATACCCATTCAAGAGATGCATGAATAAATTGTAGAAAAAAGTATGTAACAAAGGATCAGTTGAAGGTTTAATTTTAGAAGCTTATTTCCAAGAGAAAAATTCATTTTTCTTCTCTCATTACATTCAATCTGAATATCCCTCAAAACACAACCATATGGGCTATAATGAAGGAAAGTTGATAATAAAATGGGAAATCAATTATCAGTTTATAATCAGTCGAAACTTTGGATTGGTGGAGTATATGAATGATGGATTTCAGGTGATTAATATCACATAGTGCATACATTTGTTCTAATCAACTATGAAGAAATGCCAAAATTGTATAGCAAGTTTTTCTATAAATTATTATATAATTTTTATTATAGTAAATTAATTTTATTTTATTTGTATGTTATGTGATAATCATATAAAAAACAACTTACACAAATTACAGTAGCTGCTATTAAAGAAAATAAAAAAACATTTCATACTAGTTTCAAAAATTAGTAACATAAATTATTTTTGGTTTATCATATATAATTAATTTATTATCTATTATTTTGATAATTGTTTTACAAAATTTTAGGTATCTAAATATACTGAAAAAAAATTGATAATCGATTGCATGTATTGAGTAACCCACCAAAAAAATGGTTAAAACATATAATGAATATGTGGTGAATGGTTTTCAATTTCATACACGAGCATATGGGGAATCAAAAAAACAATGAATAGAGGTGTTTTCTTGAGAGGATCTCATTATAGAGAAACTTAACTTGAATTTTAAAGCATACTGAAAAAAATTATTGAACTATTTCATATGGTGAAACATTACATAATGATGGTTAAATATCAGTGGTTGGATACTGAGAGATACTTGTGTGTTAATCCGACCCATGGAATCATTGATATTAAGTATAAAAGTATTAATATAGTAAATGAACCATTTGTATTGGCTCATCAGGCCCATCAAATTTATTATTCAAAATATTGTGCTACTTTAAAAGAGTTGAGTGATTGGTGGAGCATAATAAAAATTAAATCTTGGGAAAATAAATTTACTCAAAGTAAATGTGGTTCTGTTGAAGTAGAAGGAATTGGAATTTTTCAAGAGACTGCTCCAAATCCATATTATTCACAAAGAGACATGAATATTGATGATGAAACCATGTAGTTAAGGGTCGATGCTAACGATGATGTTAATGATGTATCAAATGAATTATAAATGACAAGAGACGATGAAACTAAAACTCATAAAGAAAATTTATGACACTGAAGAGAAATATGAAGACATTTACATCATCAGATATGAAGATAAGGATGTAGATGTACAATGACACAGTTAAATACTGGTTATAATCATATAATATATATATATATATAATAGTTGGTTACAACTATTTTCTAACAATAATCATTTTGTGTTTCCGATGGATGAGGATATGTATCGTCTGTTATAAGAAGTTGATCTACCATTGGACGAGTGAGATGTTGGTTCACTTGACCCTTAGAATACAGGCGGTTTAGGGGGGCTCAGAGGGGGCATGTTCTTGGATGATTTATAATTCTTGACCCTCTCAATAATTTATATATATACTATTTTTTTGATTATTTCTTCTTTTCTTCATAGCTTTACTCATATAGGTACTAGAAAGGGGAGTTCTATATTGCACAATTATTTTTTTAAATCATGGGTATCATGGGATTATATTCATGTTAATGTGCAGTACTGCATGTTCGATTATTAGATGGTACATAAATAAATAATATATATTTTGAAATTAATTTAATTAATAATTTTATATTATCAATTATTTGTAGTATTTATGGTTTCTCATCGATGATGGTATGCGTGAGTTTATCTGAAAGGCAGGGATGGGGGCTATGTGTCAGCATTACAGTCAATTTATGCACAATTTTGAGAAGCAAAGTAATGGAAATAGTAAGAGTGACGGAGTTTGATGAGTCTTGTCACCCTCACCGACCAGATTACATTTAATCTTAGGTTTGGGATGGATTATGTTCACACTGGTTGGGTGGTCATTTTTGGAGGAGACCATCAGTAGGTCAACAAAACAGGGGGAGATAGGTGATGACACATTGAGCTGGTAGTAGTACATTTAGTATTCATAGAGAAAATATGCTAAGTACTTTTTAAAATATTTTATATTACTTTAAATGTAAATGGTTTATGTTTTATTCATATAGGTAGTCTAACAAATAGATAATTCGGAGTTTTATGTTTATATTAGGATATATAGTGATCTGACCATTTGAGAGATTATAGGTGCTAGCCCACATCAGATTGTGGTCAGTATGTTTTCTTTTGGAGTTTATAATTTAACTAAAAATAATATTTAAACAATTTTAATTTTATATTGAAATTGAAGGAGTCATATGAAGCTATGACATCTCAGACACAGACTGAGAGTCGGGCAGAGACCGATACTCAAACCAGTGCCCAACAATTTGATGAGATAGTATGGATGCAGGTGAACACTTTGATTTTCAGTTTCATTTTTATTATTATTATTATTATTATTATTTATTAATTTATTAATATATTTATTTTTTACAGTTTTTTGCGAAGAACCCCATCACAAATAGTACTTTTAGTGGCCTACGGTAAATAAATGTTTCAAAAACCAGGCAAGGTTTTTTACAACGATTCATCGCAATAAGGAATTGAAACCCATGAGAACCTATTTGCGATGGATGCGCATCCCATAATATATAGTTACATTTTTTGACAGGCCATCAGAAAAAACATTACTTACGGTTCCCTTATCTACAATGGGGAAATCGCGATAGGGCCCTGTCGTAAAAGGGGTTTTGTGATGGGATCCCATCACAAATGACCCTTGGAAAATATTCTATTTCCCAGTATTGGATCATATAAATAGAGATACGACCCTTTATGAGTAAACCATGGTCTACATATGTAATTATAAAAAGGAATCAAATAAGACCCCCAAGATATATTGTTGAATATGAAATCCCAAAAAAAAAGGTAATTTTGAAACTCATTCAATACTCAATTAAAATCAAACATCCATCTTCTATCTATTATGATTTAAAACATAAAATATTGCATATAATAAAACAATTCTTAATTAACCAAATGCATTTGTTGAAAAAATAAAAAACATGTTACAAAATTATAAAAAAATGAAAGTATAATTTATAGAAATAAATTTTATGAAAGTATAAAAGTATTAAATTATTAATAAATTGAAAAAAAATATACAGGAATAAATGTATAAATTTCGGATTTATATATATTTATACTAGTATATAAAATTATAGAAATATATAAAATTATAAAATTATATGTAATTAATAAAATATTATATATTTTAATGAAATATACATAATTTATAAATGTATCTAAATTCATATATCTATATTAAATCATATATATGTTATAAAAGTATAAAAAATTTATAAAATTATGTAGTTTTACACATTTATAAAATAATAAAACTACAATATATAAAAGTAAAATTTATGAAAGTATATAAAAGTATAGAAGTTTATAACGAACATAACCATAAGTGTATATTAATCTATAAATCTAGAAAACTACAAAACTATGAATAATTAATAAAATATTATATGTAATATATATATATATACACACAATATACTATGAATTTTATAAATGTATATAAATTTATAAATGAATAAAAATATAAAAGTATAAATATTTAATAAAAAAATATTGTTAAATTATATTGGTAAAATAAATATATAGTATAAAATTTCCATGTTAATAAATTTAAAATCACATAAAAATATAAAATTGTAAACTTGAAACACTTTGAATATGTCAATATACATTTTCATACCAAGAATTTTTAGTGATTCCTATAATTATTTTTAAAAAAATCTAATAGATGGTAGATAGACTAATTATAAATATTTTTCCTTTTTAAACACATATAAAAAAATTTAATGGAATAAATTTTGTTTTAAAAATTTACTCATTTAATATGAAATGAGTTTTCTATGAATTATGGAAAATGAAAATATATTCATTTTAATTCAACAATATATCATTAATATAAAATTATAAAATAACAATATTAAATATATTTAATTTGCATCCTTCAAAATATCTGTGTGAAATAGTCTTCTATAGATAGATTAATATTTGTAATGAACTATATAAAATTCAATGAAGCATTAAAAATTAAAATATAAATTATATTTTTAATGATTTTTATTATTGAAATTTCATATTTATTTTTATTAGGCTCTCAAGATATATTTAAATTTAGAAAATCCCAAAATTTATAATAATTAAGAAAATAATAATTGTAGAAATATTTAAAATTTAATAGTTGATCTATAAAATTATATGAGATATATTTTTTTCATTTTTCATTATCAAAATTTTTGTAATAAAACAAAATTCTATCCTTTGAAAATACATGTATGAGCCAATATTATATTATAAATCAAAAACACATTCTAATATCTATTTCATATAATATTATGAAAATTTCATTTTTGATATTGTGTCAAAGGGAAGTTCTATCAGACCATTAAAGGGGTTCTACTTAATGTCACACACACTACATATTCACCATAAATTACATACTATCACTTTCTATTTAAATCAAAACCATTAGAGAGAGTAATACCCTAATATTATATGAGAATGAGTGAATTAAAATAGTAAAAAATAAAAAACAAGAATAATTACATATATATAACACATATGTAATCATTGGAAATGACCAGAAATTCAAATAAGAAAATAACCCATAAGAAAAAATTTCATGATAAGAACTACATGTAAAATGTTAAAAAAAAGCATCACTTAAGTTATTATTTCAAATTCTATGATACATTTCAGTCTTCATGGCCTAATTTTCTATAAGGAGAACTAATCTGATCGAGTGTGATGACTTGGACTTCAAATTTTTTGACTAGTTTTGGGAATGTTTAGTCTGAGTAGAAGTAGATAAAGTCTAAGACATCTGGTTAGAGGGTCACTTCATGGGTTATGGTTCCTCAAATACAAGTGTCTCTTCACACACCATAGGCCATGGTTGAAAAAATGGTAAGACCATATTTAAGACAAACAAAACTAGATCTAAAGTGGAGATGGTCTCGCACACCACTATTGAAAACCTTCAACCATATAAAAGTGTTGTCAATGATAAAATTTCCACTAGATATGAAGCTAGGGAAATATGAATGTTATGAAAAAAGAAGTATTATATGATACTCTTACTCAGACCAGACGAAACAAGGGTGTGATATATTTGATCTGGTTATCAAGAAGAATTGAAGACGTGTGGAGGCGAGGTGAGACTGAAAAAAAATTATTAGAGATGATAACAAGATAAATATGTACATACCATAGATTTGGAGAGATCTATTCATCGATAATGTATAACATTGGATGCAATAGTGTCTATCGGTAACGACAATAGTGACAACAGCACTCTAGTTTTGAAAAAGCATGAGGCGCAAGTGGTGACAAGGTTCTGTGAGGGTTCAATTTATAAGAAAGCGTTAGGATTTTATTTGATCTTTCGAAAGAGCATTGATAAAGGTCAGTTTTATCATTTATATAATAGAAATCATTATTAAAATTGGCATTTATCAGTTTTTTTCACTGATAAAGATAACCATTTATCAATCTAATAAAAAGTGCTAATAAAACATGTATATCAAATCTAAAATTCTATTGCTGATAAAGACATGTTTTGCCTATGATTTTTTAGTTAAAATAAAGGGATATCTTTATCATTGCTAAAAACAGCTAATAAATGTCTAATATTAATCATTTATATATATTATTATATATATTTATGAAATTATATATATAATAAATATATTTTTTATTTATAATTATAATTATAAATATATTTTTTTATAATTATAATTATATTTATTTATTTATAATTATACTTATAATTATTTGTATTTATTAATAATTATAATTAAAAATAATTATATTTTGAAAGTATTCATATATAATTTTTTAATCCCGGAGTTCTACATTTCCATGAATGGGATAAAGGCTTCATCCCATTGGAGGTATATAACTCATCTACACAATTTTAGGTCATATCTTTTTGTCTTGAATGGAAGTTTTGGAACTCGAAGATCATGTATGATCTTATAATTGCAAATGGTTTTCAAATAAAAATTGATAATGGAACTGAGCATGCACAGTTTGGTCAATATACAAGATTTATGGTTGAGGTTAACCTAGTTACTACCATGGTTGAAAAAATTTATCTCTCCACTAAATCTGATGAGATTGTTCATTAAATTGAATATGGGAAAGTACCAAAATTATTCACAATATTCTAGATAATTGGACATGAATCATTGAATTTTAGAAGATCTATTTATTGATCATTATGTTCAAGTAATGGGAATGTTAAAATTAATTAAAATAAGAACACTCTTCTTAAGGCATCTGCTCAGAAGCCAGATGATGAATCCTTTTCAGTACCGGGTTGTATGTAGTTCTCCTCATTCAGCTTCACAGTATGATGTATGTTTAGAGGTTTCTTTTCTTGAAGGATCTTCCATTTTTTGATAGGGGTAACTTTTCTGATTTGAATATGGTTAATACTATGAAGGATTCTTATTCCTCCCTAGGGATTAAATCATTGGCTGAAATTACTATTGAGGAAGTTTAAACAATGTATACTAATGTTCATGCACCTACTGTGAAAGATAGAGATTACATTATCCCTATTTCTAATGATGATAAAATATAGAAGGATAACAAGTATGATGATAATATTAATGATTTTGATAATTTGGAGCTTCTTGAAAATCATATCCAAACTAATCTATAAAAGGAATTTCTTCAATAACATGCTTTCACTACTTCAAACACGAATGGTAAAGATATTTCTCCCCTCCTCTTACTAAGAATATTTTTTCCTCTGATCCTCAATAGTAACCTTCGCATAGTAGGGGTATTTTTTAGGTTAACACCTCAAATACATTTGATTTGATTGATTCGGTGCAGTTTATTCCAATTTCTAACATCTGTAATGAAGTTCATGTCCCCTATATGGACATTGAAACACTTAATATTAATGAGACGATTTTATTTGAAAAATTCTTTTTTTATCTGGGGAGGGTAGAGTCGGAAGGGGCCTTGCAACAAGAAAAGACATTGAAGTTGGGTAATCATCCAAAACATCATAGTCGAGGACCTGGCTAGGAGGACTGGGTTAAAATACAAGGGCGTATGTAAAGTATGTATTCTAGGACTCATCTCACCCTAGCTTAGGAGAAAATTAAGGAGAAGTAAATTGTGCTCTTTATTAAAAATAAATCCTAGATAAAGTGGAATCCTTCTGAGCAAGTTGGAGAGTCTTTTCATGATTCTGATCATGAGTATGGTGACTTTTGACATGTTGTTTCTTTATATGAGTCATCACATACATGGAAGTGTGAATAATACAGGTGAAAATGTATAAATGAACATTTAATGAGTAATGAATATATAACATATTCTTGTGTCATCATAATAATAGGTAATCTTACATTTGGAACATATATCATCCACAAATAAACTTATGATCATAACTAGTGTCAATTATACTCACACATCTGTATATGAACATAAAGTTGTCCATAAATATCATCATTATCTCATGAGATATATATATATACCCAATTCATTGAATACAAATATTTATTTAAACTTATATAGTTATAAATATAACTACAAATAATTATATTTAAAAATTATTTATATATAATTATAAATATAATAAATATATTTATTATTTTAAAAAATTTATCATTATTTTATAATTATTTAAATATATATTAAAATTTATTTATAATCAAATACACAATTTGTTTAAAATATTATATATATATATATATATTTTAATTAGGGAAAAATATATATTAATATATAATATTTTTATGAATTATAAACATGCATTTTTTAATTAATGTTTATAAACAAACATTATTTTTGAATATAAATATAATAATTTTTTATATATTAATAATTTTGTTTTATTAAAAACTTTTATCATGATAATAATAGAATTGATAAAGATGAATATTATTAGTGCTATGAAAATCAGTGATAGATGATACACTTTTATCATCACTTTTAGCTAGTGCTGATAAAGGTAAGGTCTTTATTTGTACTTTCTATTTATCTTTGATAAAATTAGGCACTTCCGTTACAGTAATTTTCGATAGTGATGGTAGGTATTCCTCTAATATTGTGATTCCATTATGATTTCTTGGGAAACGAGATTCAAAGGGAGATACTAGAAAACCATTTTGAATTACCATTATGCTTGGGATTTGAATAGTAGTATGAGATGTTAGGTGGGAATTTTTTCCAATGTACGGATGTTGTACATCCTAATGGTGACTGTTGATCCCCTTGATCAATGTCTAGAATACCCTGCCATGATTGATCGGACACACAAGTGATGGATTGGCTGAGGATCCGTGAGATATTGGATTACTAGGGAATTGATTGCGGTATCCAAGGAGGGTATTCCCCGTGATTTTATGGGTTTCCCAAGAATTAGTCATGCCTACATGTATATGATTTCCTAGGTCCTCCTCCTTCTAGGATTCAATCGTTGTCTTGATATTTAGAATTCCTATGTACTGTCATGGGGTTCATCTAGAGGGCTTGAGGATGAGGGATTCTTATTGATCTCCCAGGATCTGTTACTCATCAATGGAGGTGTGAGACTGTGATCCTGTAGTGAGGAAATAGGTTCCATGAGGTGATAATCATGCTCAATGAAATTCTAGTGTTTGAAAAAGTAGGCATTCTAAATCAAGTTCATGTACTAGAGGATAGGTGACGCATATTGGACTTCGGTCAGGTTTTATATAGATTTCCTCGGGGAAGTGATGTTTTTGTGGTTGGAATAGTCCTTATGGAATTCTTATAGACATTTGGACACTATACAAAGCATGTTTGATTAGATTAGGTTTCTTATTATAACCCCAAGTATTTATTATGGTTTTATTATTTATTTTATTTCATTTATTTCTCATTCAAGCTGAAAATATTTCATGATCATACACTTATGATAGCATGTTTTAGGTTCACCATTTGGGGTGACCTAGTGAGAAAAATTTATGACCACCTTTATATGAACCATGGTTTATGTCAATACCATATATCATATTCCAAGTTAATATAACGTTCATGATGGATAGGCTGGAGTCATAGGGTTAAATTATTGAGTAGAGTCAGTTTCAGGGAATCTTATGACCAGTCTAGAGTAGCTCGACAGGGATTTGGAGACCGAGTGTGTGTTATGGATCAGAGATAGTAGAGTACACAATCAAATCTACTCTGTATGATTTTTGGTTTATTCTAATTGATTTTATACTTTGGTACAAGGGTAAAATCTATATATAGTTCCACATTAGAACCTATCACTTATTTATAAACCTCAGGCATATGTCACGGAACACCTACAACCATAAGAAAAACTAGTCCGTTTACTAATTGGAATGAGTCAAGTTTGGGTGTACCAAATTGATATCATATTTTTTTTATTTTTTATTTATATTTGGGATATAGTATCCAGGATATAGGAATGTGTCATATCATGCGATAAATATTGGGATGGTTCATTTTGAACACCTTCTCTAGTAGAAATATAAGGATTCCAAGGATGGGATAGATGTTCTGGATTTGTGATATTATAGTTGTACATTATTTTAATGAGTGAGATGTACATGGTGTTTAGATTTATTAGTTTTTTTTATTTTTTTATCATGTACCATTAATAAAATACCATTTATAGATTTTACTATTAGAACATATATTGAAGAGGCATCCCATGCATCATGATTTAGAATATAAGATTCACATGACATGTAGGGACCTTCTAGCATGATTTTTCACACTGAAAATGGGTTCAAGTGTTTAAAGTGTCAATAACTTCTCATATGATGTTTTCCCATATTAGTGCCTGATGGAAATCTACTTAGTAGGGATAACATATATATTTTTACTTCTAGTGTTTGGTCATTTGTAACTATGGTGATATGCTCATTGACAATGATGATATGGTCCATCAGTGTATGGGACATGAGGTGACCCTAGTAGGTTAGTAAGGGACATGGTTCATTAGTAATAAAACCATAGTTGGTTTTTAGTATTTTATTTTTGGTAGTTTAAAGTGATATTAAAAAAATATATTACATTTTACCATACATATTTAAATGGATCCGTACTTGACTAAACTTTAAGGAATTGGTTACTGGGATGCATAACACTAGTAGGGAAATGCTTAGAAAATATACCCTATATGTTTAGTTATTTAATGTCCTAGTAAAAACCTATATAGAGTATTCCTATATTGATTGTAAAATAATTATGTCAAAATAAACCTATTGGTTGTGGTTATCAGTACGAATCATCATAGGATGATTCCATTTGAGTTAGTATGCTTGTAGGGGGAGTGATTAGATGCTTGGTTATTTAATTTCTAGTAATAAACTATACAGTGTTTCCTCATATAGATTGGAATGTAATTCTAACTAACTAATCCCCTTTAATATGTTTACATAACAAAGATCATCCCATATTATACAATGTAGGGTCATCTTGAGTTAGGATCCTTGAAGTAGTGGTTTGGTAGGTGGATACTTAGTGAGGATCGGTACCTTGAGGGTGGATACTTTTGACAAGAGTGTGTTTTATTAATATGAGACTCTAGAGAGGGAACTTGGAATAGTGTTTTCATAGTTTTACTTTTACATGGGAATAATATTTTTCACAAGTGTTGTGATATTTTGGGATACTGGAACTTTGGTCTAGGTCGATGGACCTAGAGACCTTGGAATTTGACAATGTTTTTAGTGAGTCTGAGCTTTTGTGATGACCAAGGGAAGCCTCGAATAGGGGTTGACTCATGTTTATAGGTTCCTTTAAGGAGTAAAAATTGTTACATGGTAGATTTTTTGATTGATGTGTGTGGGTTGTTAAAAAGGATATGATTAAGGAAGAGTAACACCTTTGGTTTTATGGTATTAAGAACCTTGATTGGTAATGACTTGGAGTGTGTCACCGGGAGGGTCTTGGTATCCTGATAAGCATTCAATGGAAATTCTTATTGGGTTCCTAGATCTATTTAGGTTATAAACATCAATACACGGTAGAGGGAATCAGTGTATTATCATGAGTTGAAATGGTTTCAAATGGATGCTAAGCTCGTGGTTAAGTTTGGAATATGAGTTATGCCTAATTTTGAAAAGGAGTGTTGAGGCTGCTCCAGCTAGTTAGAACTGACCAACATGAGGAGCATGGTGAATGGTTTATTAATATTATCCTAGTTTTTTGGTCTATATATCATGTGAGTTTTTGATACTATGATTAATTTTTGGGGAATCACTCTACCTTATGGGGGAGTGTAGTGGTTGGTATGGAGGCATGTTTGTGCATGTTATACATAGTGCAATTTGGGTCTTGTGTGGGTCTGTTGTGTTTATCCTGATCTTGAGGGAACATGAGAGGGTGTGAGACTAATCCCAATAAGAAACCACCATGAGATCCGTGCCTAATATTCAATGTGAATATGGTAGGTAAAAGTACAAGAAATAGTAACCAGGAAGGTACTCAATAGTAAACAATCCATGTTTCAAAATCAAGAAACAACTAAACAAGAAGATAAACATAACAAGTAACCCTAGGAGAAGCACACTCATTCTAACCCCTATGGTCCAACCAAACAAGTACAAGCAAGAAGATAACACAAAGGTAACCCTCTGGGTTGTCCACTCAGTCTAACCCCTATGGTTCAGCTCAGGCATAGACTCTCTGAGGAAGCACTCACCATCAATCCCCCCTATAGTATCGTATCATAACTAAAGGCGATCTAGTGAAGCACTTACATCACATTCCCTTTGTGGCTCACGTTGAAGAACTACAGACACTCTGAGGATGCACTCAATGTCAATTCCCCCTGTGGCCTTGCATCGTAAAATTATAAAGACACTCTGGAAAAGACCTCAACATCCATTCTCCCAATGGTCTATACACCAGGTTCTCACGGCCCTGTGTAAGTCAAGAAAGTGTAGAAGCGTGTATCGGCCAAGGTAAACCTCAAGAACTACTTGTATAGCATTCTACAGTATAACATCATATTATAACAACAGTCACAACATCCTACAATATTAGGCATGGAAAAGTAAACAGCCGCCAAACAGGAAAAATAGACCCAAAGGTTGAAATAGGAAAAACATGGATGGGAAACACAGCCAAAGCATAGAAATTCACCCTATTCGCAATCAATTATCATCTACTCAAGCATAAAAGCATAGGAGGAAAAAAATATAGCTAAAACGGGAAACGCTCAATACCCCGTTCATGGGTATTGGGAAATATTTCCCATAAAACTCAATGACATTTAACATAAAGGCACAAACCACCTACCTCACCATTAGGAGATTGCTATATGTGAACCTCGATGCTTGAATCACCTTATAACGATGAAGATATACAAAAATATCTAAAACGTTCAATAGAGGATAACTTGAGAATGAGGAGGAATCATGAAACGATGCTCAAGCAGAAGCAAGAGATCATCGAGATGATCCCAATGCAATCGATAGTGGATGAATCAGATATCAGATGGAGGCTCAGGGACTCGACGAAGGATCGTGGTTGTACGGGTTCTCTCATATGAAGAAAACCTATAAGAACACAGTTCGTGTGAATAGACGCAACCTTGGTTTGTTTAATTTAAATGAAAAAAAATACACATCATGTAATTTTGAAGTACACGGTGTGTACTCTTCTTTCCGTACTCCACTTTAAGATGCCTCCATGTCACCCCCACAGATCCGTGTGTGTGGACATGACACTTCCAGCACACGACCTCCTGTGGAAAAGTAGTACACGACGTGTACTTCAAAAATTTACTGAACTTCCCCTTTTTCTAAAAAACAACCAGAAGAAGAAAAAATACCTGAAAATGATGATCTGGGTTCTTACAACCCCCCCCCCCCCCACTTAATGAAATTTGTCCCCAAATTTCCCTAGCAAGTCGTTGTAGAAGAAGAAACCCCAAATAGCTCTAGACACTACAATTGTACATCAGCCTCCCTCTCCCATGTCTCTTCTTGTACTCGCTTATTCAGCCAAAGTACCCATACCAGAGGGACAGACTGGCCACATAGAACCTTCATACTTCGATCAATAATCTGGAAATGATGCTCCTCAAACGATTCATCCACTTCCAACTCATCCTCCTCGGGTTGGAAAATATGAGACGGGTCTCAAAAGTAACGTCGAAGCTGAGAAATGTGGAAAACATCATGCATAGCTCGGTACCTCTGAGGTAACTGCAACTTATAGGCAACCGAACCAACTCTCTCCAAACCCTCAAATGGCCCAATGTACTTTGGAGAAAGCTTACACTATCTCATAATCCTCTTATGCCTTATCCTCGGTGTGACATGCAGGAAAACCTGATCCCCAACCTCAAACTCCAGAGGCCGTCTCTACTGATCAGCATAAGACTTCTTTCAAGACTGTGCAATAGTCATCCTATTTTGAATCAACTCTTTCTTATCAGTGGTCTCCTGGACAAGACGAGGTCCCAGCATAGCTGCCTCTTTTTCCTCCAGCCAACATAAGGTTGATTGGCATGGCCTGCCGTAAAAAGCCTCATAAAGTGCAATATGAATAGTTGCTTGAAAACTATTATTGTATGAAAACTCCACAAGAGGTATATTGTTCTCCCAAGAACCACCAAAATCCAAGATTCATGCTCGGATCATGTCCTCAAGCACCTGAATCATACACTCTGACTAGCCATCAGTCTGGGGATGGTATGTTGTACTCAAAAGTACATGTGTACCCAAAGCCTTCTGAAGCCCCTGCCAAACCTAAGAGGTAAAACAAGCATATTTGTTTAAAACAATTGAGTGTGGAACTCCATGTAGATGTACAATCTCACCGATGTACAACCGTCCTTGATCATCAACACTGAAGGCCTCCTTGATCGGTAAAAAGTGATCAACCATCATGAGTGTGTCAATGAAAACCCAAAATGCATCATTCCCTCAAGGAGACCATGGTAAACCTATCACCAAATCCATCGTGACATCATTCCACTTCGACTCGGGAATAGGAAACTATTTTAAAAGCCCTGATGGTCACTGATGCTCCGCCTTCACCTGCTGACAGGTGGAACACCTCATGAAAAAACCTGCAACATCCCTCTTCATACCTAGCCACCAATACTGATAGTGTAGATAACAATACATCTTGGGAATGCCAGGATAGACTACCCAAACTGAGGAATGAAAGTCCAACATCAACTCCTCATGTATGTCTGTTGGCACCCATACACACCCTTGTAAACGCAAGGTCTCATCCTCACCTATTATCCATCCAAGAATAGGGTTCTCTCCAGATACGCTTTCCAGTAGGACTAGGCCTTCTAAGTCTGATAGTTGCCTCCTTCGTACTTGATCAAGAAGGGTAGAGGTAACAACTATAGAAGAAAGGAAAGTATTCCCCTGTCTGTCGTGCATCATCAAATGCATCTTATAGAACAAATCCATAATCTACCACTCACTACTGTCCTCCTGAACTACTTTTATCTAAGTCCTCCTAGTCAATGTATCAGCCACTGTGTTGCCTTTCTCAAGCGTATAGGTAAGATCAATGTCAAAAGACTGAAGGTACTCAACCCAACTTCGCTATCTCAAATTTAGATCACGCTGAGTGAAGATGTACTTAAGTCTCTTATGTTTAGTGAAAACCAAAAAATGCTCTCCCAGAAGATAATGTCTCCAACAGCATAAGGCATGGACAACCGTAGCCAACTCAAGATCATGCATCGGGTAGTTCCTCTCATGTGGTTGCAACTGCCGAGATCCATACGCAATGACTCCTTCCCCATGCATAAGCACAACTCCCAGCCTGATACCTGAAGGATCACAATACACAACATACCTCTTTCCTGGCTCTGGAAAGAATAATATCATTGCTGAAGACAACCTCCCCTTCAGTTCATGAAAGGCTGACTCGCAAGAATTTGACCACAAAAATTTTTCACCGTTCTTAGTCAGGCCTGTCAGTGGTTCTTTTAAGCGTCAAAAGTCTTGTATGAAACGTATGTAGTATCCATCCAGCCCTATAAAACTCTGCACCTCAAAGATGTTCTTCGGATGCTCCCAGGATACTACTTCTCTCACTTTTTTTGTGTCTACTGACACTCCTGTCTGTGAGATAACATGACCGAAGAAGTGATTCTGATCCATCCAAAAGTGAAATTTTGAGAGCTTATCATATAACTAATTCTCTCTCTATGTACTCAAAACGATCTCAAGGTGGATAGCATGGTCGTGTCGAGTGTGAGAGTATACCAAGATATCATCCAAAAAGACCACCACTAATGAATCCATGTATGGATGGAACACATGCTTCATCAATGCCATGAAAACCGTAGGAATGTTCGTGAGACCAAATGGAATAACCATATATCCGTATAGGCCATACCTGATCCGAAAGTTTTTGAGAGGTATATCAGATAGTCTAACATGCAAATGATGATAAACTGACCTCAAGTCAATGTTTGAGAACAAACGAGCTCCTCAAAGTTGATCAAAGAGATCATTAATCCTTGGTAAGGGATATCGGTTCTAGAAGATCAATTGGTTCAACTTCTGATAATCCACACAAGGCCTGAGGGTGTCGTCTGCCTTCATCACAAACAGGACAGGTGAACCCCAAGGAGAAGTACTGGGTCAGATGAAACCCTTTTCCTCAACTCCTCCAACTACTTCTTGATCTCCGACAACTCTGGTATAGCCATCCTATAAGGAGGAATGGACACTGGAGCCACCCCTGGCACAAGCTCAATAGAAACGTCTACCTCACGCTCCGGATGGAAACCTGAAAAGTCCTCTGGAAAGACTTCCCCGAAACGATCCACCACTGGAGGAAAGTCCATCTGTGAAATCCCCTGGTCATCCAGATATAGACTAGTAATCTGGGCAATAACTCCTCCCAACCCATGATGCTTTGGACCTGCTCTGCTCACCTGGATATCCCACTCACCCTTATTAAGAAATGATATTCCCTCTGGTGATGAGAAACTCACCCTACGGAGATAACAGTTGACGACTGCCTGGAAGGGAGCTAGCCAGTTCATTCTGAGAATGACATAATATCCTATCATCTCTAGGACATAGAGGTACAATAAAAAGTTACACCCACAAACCTCTATATGAAACTCCTTATACTAACATACACTCATCATTCTAGTCCCCAACGGAGTGTCTAGTGTTAGGATGTCAGAAGAAGAAAAGATGCAGAGCCCAAGGCTCTCCACAACTGCAATAGATATAAAGCTATGGGAATCCCCTATATCAAAAAGAGAAGAAGCTAAAAATGAGGCAACTATGATCATAACTCAAACTTTAGAAGGTTTAGGATCCTACTCTTGCTGGGCTTACTTCCCTGCCAAGGTCTGGCCTGGTCTACGGCCCTGTGACCCTTCTTGACCACTATGAGCTGATCCACCCTATTGTTGATAAAATACCAGCGACTGACCACCACGGCCACAACCTCCACCTCGTCCTGAACGGCCCAAAGAACTCCAGTTCATTTATTTGTGTGAAACTGGTGGTGATGCTCTCGAATGTGGAGTCATAGAAGAAATCATGTCACTAGCTGCTGGTGAGAAAATCAGACAGAAGAGCTGAAGGTGACCCATATTTTCTCATGATTGGCACTCCACTGGGTCTCTCAAGAAGTGTGACCTCGTATTCCCACTCTTCACACACTGGTAGCACACCACCTAGCTACCAGAAGAAGTGTCTTTCCTCCTTGGATCACCGCACAAAGACTCCCTGCAGCGTTTCCTACTTTCAGTAGGAGGGATGCTAACTCCAGATGCTGAGCCGCCCTGGCTCACAACTCCAGAATCCCTCAGATTTTTCTCTAGGATAAGCACCTGGTTGATGATAAAAGTAATATAATTCAACCGTAATATGTTCACCTGCTATCAAATTTTGTGCCTCAAAACAACCTCAAACTTCCTTTCCATGAATAACTAATCACCTTTTGAAATAGGGGTGAAGCGCTACAGCTCAGTAAATTGGGAGGAATACTCCATAAAAGAAAGAGTACCCTACTCCAGACTCATAAAATCTTGGGCTCAATCAGCCCTCAAGTTCTCTGGATAGAATTAATCGAAGAAGATGCGTTGAAAATCATCTTGTGCCATAACTTGCTGGCGTCTCGCCTGTGAGATCACATCCCACCACCTCTTGGCAGATTCCCAAAGAATATAGCTAGAGAGCTTGACCCTCCTCTTTTTAGGTGTCTCCAGATGCTCTAATATCAGAAGAATGGCTTCTAGCCATGACTCTAATGCCTGGGTCCCCCATACCCTGAGAAAGTGGGAGGATGATGCTGCTGGAAGACCTGCGTCAAATCATCCATTGACGGGGCAGGAGTCAGTGCCCCCTGAAAGTTATACATCAACCTCATAAAATCGTTCCCTGAACTATGCATCAGCACCTGTGTCCAGTATAATGGATGGTTCCAAGACTGGCACAATAGGAAGATCTATGGGTAGTCCCTGATCAGCCACATCTGGTGTCTGATCACTACCCTGCAACTGGCACACAATAGGAGGACGTCTCAGCAGCATGACTCTGCAAGGTCAAATTCACAACTTAAATCAAGATTATCAAGGACTGAAAACATGAAGTAAAGGATGGGAATAAGAAAAAGAAATCATTCAAGTTTTTGTAAAACATGACTACATGGCGTGTATGTCCCCTACACAATGTATTCCACTAAGTCATTCACATGGGTGTGTACTCCTGCCAGAAATGGTTGGGTAACACCCCAAACACATGGCGTGTTCGGATAACACATGACGTGTACTTGAATCCTCTTTCTCTGCCCGAGTCCTTCTACACAGTTAAGTCACATGACTCTCCTAAAACATGACTACATGACATGTTCACGGTAAACACGATGTGTACTAAACGAGCTTCACCTGGCCCGTGATGATAACGACACAGATGGAAACATGGCTCACTCTAAGCAGTGTGTTCAAGGAGGAAAAGGAGAGTACGTGAAAGGATAACACTGACCCGTGTTTTTAGTGACACGGCTGGGTACCTAGGTCATGCTACACGACGTGTTCAACTAGTACATGGAGTGTTCTCACCAGACCTTCCCCATCCCATTTCTCTACCCACATGGCCGACGACATAGTTAGAGACTAAACAAAATGTACATAGAGTACACGACATGTACTTAAGAAAAAAAATTTCTTCCCGAACAAAAGAACACATGGCATGTAGTCAAAACTACACGGTGTTTATTCTGGGTTTTTCCATACAGTAATCCTTAGAAACTACTCCGGAACCCAGAAAAACACTGAAGCGGACATTGAAAGTGCCAAATTCCAATCTGTGAGGGCCCATACTCCCAGTGAATCAAATCTTGGATTCTTATGCAAGTTATAAACAATATAAACAAGGAAATGATCCACCAAATTCCAGTCCATGAGGTCCCATAACACCTCATGAACAATATTTTGGAATTCATTCAAAAGAAACCTTACACAAACAATACCCTATCAATTAGAAGGTATTTTATCAAGGAATATATCACTACAACATGAATATTCTACAAAACATCTATCACAATAACATACAGTTGCTAGTGAACCCTAGATGGCATGGCAAGAATGCCTGACATGTGATTTCTAGAAAGTGCATATATGATGCATGAGATGGAATACCCTCATGTCATCAGGTTGCGATAGAAATAGAACCTCAATAAAATAAATAATAACCAGAAAAAAACATGTTAGTCACCTAACGGTGAAAATAAAGGCAACCATAAACTTGAAAAACTAGAAAATTAAATTAACGATGTAGATTGGCTTTTCCCTGTACACGGGTTTGCTACTCCTAGGCATAGCTTATTACCAAGTACCTATTCCATCCTATCCCATACTATAGTCTCCAAATAGTAAGTCAAGATAAAATAATCCTCTTATAAATTTTTGTAACGTCCTGGTTCTGGAAGCCACCCAGAGGGGCCCCGTACCCGGTTGGTCACATGGCCTCAAGCACATTAACCTCGAATGCCAGAGGCTGCCGACAAGCAACGAGGACCTTTGGTGTGATAGTGGGTAAACTATGACCTCATTGGAAGAGTATAAAGTGGAACTAAACAAATACACACAAGAGTGAAAGTAGTAATAATATCATACAAAATAATAACAGTGGAAAACTAAAAGAATAAACTGAAGCACATATATATAATGATGCATGATACATATCTCTAGGAAAACAGAGAAACAAAGCACATTGATGAAATACTATAATAATCCAAGTACAAAATAAAAATAGTAATCAGCTCCACAGCATCGCAAGCCAAAGCTTGGTCCCATGCTCTCCAGATCCACAACATGTCAAGTACCTGAAGTAGAAAGGCGCTTTCCATTGTCTATACCGGAAACAATATAATCTGTTTGGGCCCAAAAGCATGGACCAAGTAGGGTGTGATACAAATCCTAGTAGGAAACCACCATGAGATCGATTCCTAACATTCAATGAGTATATGGTAGGTAAAAGTACATGAAATTGTAACCAGGAAGGTACTAAATAGTAAACAATACAAGTTTCAATATCAAGCAACAACTAAACAAGCATATAAACACAATAGTTAACCCTCTAGGAAGCACACTAATTCTAACCCCTCTTGACCTACCTAATAGGTATAAGAAATAAGCTAACACAAAGGTAACCCTCTTGGCAGTACACTCAGTCTAACCCCTCTGGTTCAGCTTAAGCATAGACTCTCTGAGGAAGCACTCACTGTCAATTCCCCCTATAGTCTTGTATCATAACTAAAGGTGCTCTAGGGAATCACATACATCACATTCTTTTTTTGTCCCACGTCGAGTAACTAAAAACACTCTGAGGAAGCACTCAACATCAATTCCCCCTGTGGTCTCGCATCGTAAAATTGTAAAGACACTCTGGAGAAGCCCTCAACGTCCATTCTCTATATGGTCTATACACTAGGTTCTCACGGCCCTGTGTAATTCAAGAAAGTGTAGCAGCACGTATCGGCCATGGTAAACATAAATAACTACTTGGATAGAATTCTACAGTATAACATCTTATCATAAAAACAATCACACCATACTACAATACTAGGCATGGAAAATTAAACAGCTGCCAAACCGGAAAACTACACCCAAATGTCAAAACAAGAAAAACATGCATGGGAAACCCAGCCAAAGCCCAAAAATTCACCCTATTCACAATCAATTATCATCTACTCAAGCATAGAAGCATAGTTGGAAAAGAATAGGGCTAAAATGGAAAACACACAATACCCCATTCCTGGGTATTGGGAAATTTTGCACACGAACTCAGGGACCTTCAACTTGAAGGCACAAACTAACTACATTGACATTAGGAGATCCCTATATGTGAAAATTGAGGCTTGAGTCACCTTAGAACACCGAAGATAAACAAAAATTTCTAAAACGTTCAACGGAGGATAACATGAGAAAGAGATGGAATCATGAAACGAAGCTCAAGCAGAAGAGACAGCTCATAGAGGTGATCCCAACGCAATCGACGGTGGCCAAATCAGAGATCAGATGGAGGCTTGGGGCTCAAAGAAGGATCACAGTCATACAGGTTCTATTGGATGAAGAAAACCTAGAAGAATATGGTTTTAGAAATTAGCTGTGACCCCGGTCCGTTTAATGAAAAAATAAAATACACGACGTATACTTTTGAAGCACATAGTGTGTACTCTCCTTTCTATGCTCTGATTTAAGAGGCCACCATGTCACCCCCACACATCTGTGTGTGTGGCCATGACACGGCTAGCACATAGCCTCCTGTAGAAAAGAAGTACATGGCATGTACTCATAAATTAAATGACGTGTGCTTCAAAAATTTCCATAACTTCCCCTTTTTCTCAAAAACGGCCATAAGAAGAAAACATACTTGAAAAAGAAGATCTGGGTTCTTACATGGGGACTATGTCATCTTGAGATTGAAGTTTTTATATATTCCTAATGGCTAGTGTTATAGATAGAGGTCCTTGGTTATTTTCATAAATGAGGTTTCAACTGATGGGGAATTAATATCTTTTCTCTTATTTCTACTTATTTGGACCTTAAATTTCTCAAGAATCTACCTGGAGTTATATTCTAATATGATTTATTATATATGTCATAGACTTCAATAGTTCTAATGCTCTACCATCTTTGGTGGTCAATGTGGGGAAGACGGACAGTTTTTTATACAACAATAACAGTAGTTGCCTCCATGACCTTATCATCTGTAGAAATATGGTTAGTTAGATTATTAGTAGAAAATATATGATAGATTTTCTAAAAGATATTTATGTCATGTTCCTTTTCCTTAGGAACATAATGATTATCATGTTCATATAGGTAGTCATCATCAAGGAAATCAAAACAGAGGAGTAGAGTGTGGTAAGTTAAATTACATAGAGTATTTAGCACCATGAATGATAGATATTTTGTGTGATACCAACCATTTATCTTCTACCATGAAATATTTTTATATATATTTAGTATATTTACACTTTTTCATTGAAAATACCATGGTTCAAACTCTAGAACTTAAGTTAAAGACATTACTAGTTCCCTTGTTTTCATTTATGCCTTTTAGAGGTAGTCTATTTTGTTTGAGGTGTGTCAGGATTATAAGATATTTGTGGGGATACAATAGTCATTGGGAGATTTATTTATTAGTATATACATATCCCTGTGATGTTATTCATGGAATATATTTTCTTAATTTTATGTGCACTATCATTGATTACTTTTAGAAGAGTGTCATTTTTATTAATATGGATGGTGTGTGTGTGGTTTTCATTAGTGAACTACACTATAGATAGATCATGAGATTATATATCCCATATCAATAAATCTAGTAAAGTTATTATTGTTCTTAGTGAAAGTTTAGTAATTGATGTTCTTAAGAGTTATTTAGGAGTTCCCTAATTCCTTTCTTATAGAGGTTGTGACACTATCACCTCAATATTATATCAATTTCAGGATAGAATTATAGCCTCATGTCTCTATAATTTTTATGGTTCCTTATTAAATAAAAGCCTCTATGTTTTGATAATTTTGAATTTAGATCTATGGTATATTGTAAAAGGTTTTCATTTAACCCAATGGGTCACCTTGGGGTGCTCTGGTGTTGTTAACCAAGATGGGAGATGGTTGTGTGGGATTATGTATAGACTACCTCTTGTTGAACCTAGTAATGGTGAATAACTGTTATCCCCTCACAAGGTAGACAATATATTTGATTAATTCAAGGGATTCATTTGGTAATAAATGGTTAATCTATGTTCAAGGTTTCATTAGGTGATGTTAATGGAGGAGGATATCTCGAAGAATAAAAGGACCAATTTGGGATATACCTAAAACTGAGAGGGGTTGAATCAATGCTAGGGACTTTTTAACCATTTTAACTTTTTATCCTTTTACCTCATAGACTTGTTAGGATCTTTGTTATCTTATTCTCTTTTTCTTATCACGTGCAAGTATATGAAAGTAAGTAAAGAAGGAACGTGATATTTTTACATGGTTCACTACTCAATGAGAGTATCAATTCCTTATCATGGTATGGAAATAATATAATAGAAACTAGTATAAACAAATCCTTTGTATATGGATATAGTAATTAGGGAATATCCTTTTACATTTAATTCACTATAGTCAATTGAAAGTGCACATTTTAAGGATCTTGGCTGGTTCTTTATACAGACTCTGAAGAGATTCTTCTCCTTGTTAAAGGTTTAAAACACTAACAAAGTATTGCACCTATTCAGACTCCTTTTGGATGCTATAGAGCTACTTTTATCTTCCACTTACTTATTATTTGCTTAGTTGCTTTAACAAAAGTAGGTAAGAAACGGTTCTTCTCCATAATAGAAAACTGATATCTATACAATTTTCTTCTTCTTTTAATCATAATAATAAGAATATTTTTTGGACTATTAAAAATGAAATTCATCCTAAACCAAATTATAATAAAATAAATATAGATTGGTTAGTCACATCATCTTCTACAACTGAACTTTGACACATAATAATATTAAATAGTGTAAATGTTTCATTGTCTCTTAATTATTCAGTAAAAAATAAACTACCCTAAATCACCTTTATCCAATCTTTCATGAATCAGAAACATGATTTGTTAATATCAAAAAAATGATGTTTATCTAAATATAGATTCATCCCAATTATTTATTATTCAGTCTGAATGATATGGATGTTTCTATGGTCTAAATTCTATAACATCCTTAATAAAAAATATAATAAATTGTGCATAGTATCTATTTCCAATTAGTGAAACTGAATATTTTTCAACTACTAATTACAATGCATCGAACATCTCATCTTATACATGTATTTTAATTATTCATGGAATTATCCCAAAAACCCCAACTAAACACAATTACTCTATTTTTTTATAAATCCATGTTTTTTTATGATTTATGCATACATTACCATGCATACACACTTCATTGTTCTTATTCTTACCTCTATTATATACATGTAAGTGAAACTATGTGTTGCTAAATTATTCTTGAATGAAAAAACCCTACAATATATATAAATAATTATTATTATTAATTTATGTTATTTTTATATATTTTCTTGACTCTTTATTAATTCATCATGTATTCATGTATGAATTTTTTTTCATATTCATGTATCTTGTATTATACAAATGAATACACCCACTGTTCACCGTCTTATTCTTCCTTCCGTTATCTTCTTTGCATGCACACTATCCAGTTATATCATACTTATTCATGTATACATATAAACATCTCACAAACAAAAAAAATTGATTGGATTACATTCCCCTTGAATGCAAAAACTAACTTTTTTGCATCATAATGCTTCACACTTCTTCTTCTATACATAGGTTGTTATATATGGATATTCCTTTTTCACATAAACACAACATTGTGTGTTTTTTATTATATTATGTGAAACACAATCTTTATATGATCCTATATCTTTGAAAAATCTCAGAAAAAATCACATAACTAGTTATTCATGAATCACTATGTGAGTATTTATCTCAAGCATTGGATTACTATATCAGTTCATTTCGAGATATTCAAAGTGCGTGTAAACTTGAGTCAAGAATCTTTATGTCTTCTTTTCACAAGTGTGCACAGTTCTTCTCATAACCCTGGAGGTTCATAGAAACCCCCTCTTGGAAATACCAATGAGGCTTAAGATCTTTTCCTTTTTCCTAAAGTAACACTTGATGATACTATGTTTTTTAGAAAATTGTAGTTTACATATGGAATGGGAGTAGTAGCACATCAGTTTGACTTAGAATCTAGGTATTTATAGAGAGGTTGTACTTTTTTGTAAATAATGTGTCACCATTTACACCTATCTTATAATCTTAAGATCCATTTCACAATCATCAGAGTTACTGGAATAATATTTTAAGAAATATAACAATTATCCAAAAATAACCTTTGAAACTGAAATTCTTCAAAATATGTTTCTCAAAACATCTAGACTTAAGCACTTCATCCAAGCATCATTCCATTTGGAGCCTCTTCATCATATTGACATGAATGAAATATTACTATTTCATTTATCACAATTGATATCCAATAAAATATGTTGAAAATAAATGCAATCCATACATAAAGTGGGCTCTTTGATATCCCCCTTTCTAATTATTGTAAATATCACCAAAGATATGTTCAAATTAATGTGTTAATATGTGAATTGTTTCTTTGTGATCCCCATTAATTTAACAAACATCCATTTCAAATTATCTCCATCTTATTGAAAATAAAAAAAATGTTCATGGGAAAAGGGTTTTAGTCTATACTTAAGAAATGTTTCATCCATCATTTCACTCTGATTCTACATAAGTTGTTCTTGATGAAGAAAACAATAGGATTTGGTTTAGACAAAAAAGTTTTACCTACCAGTTGATCATGATACCTCTTGAAAGAAGAACTTATATACATGTATTCATAGGTTATTCATTTTCATTCCATGATAAAGATACTAAATTGAACATAAAAGTTTTTAATAACAATCAACCTAAAGTTCCTTCACTCACTTAAACAAATAGATCAAAAACATTGAAGTGTAACAAGAAGAACAAGTTTATTTCAATCACATCCATACTTAGACATTTTCTAATTTCATTGATTAATTAATTTAGTATCCCCTTTTATTATTATTTTTTCATTTTTTATTACCAAGGATAATAGGTTAAAAGATTCATACCTTTCCCAATTACATGATCTTCCTGAGAGTTTTAGAATATACATATTTAAAACTATAGTAAATAATGATTCTAGATGCTTCTTCATATTTCTTTATTTTTCTCCCAATCTAGGGAAAAAATTCATAACATAATCATAATGATTTATATCTTTAAGAATTTATTTCAAGACGGTAAAATTTAGATAATACACTAAAATGTATCTTAAACTTATGACTATCAATATTGAAAACTTTTACAACATCACCAAATATGATTTTCTTCAATATTTGATCTTTAGAATATCAAATATATGATCAACACAAGATGATATATTATTTATGACTATTTTTCAGGATATGATATCACAATATTAAACATCATCCATTGTTATCATCTACCATATTTTTATATGTATACTATTTGATAAATCATTCAAGGATGGTGAATTCCTTAAATTTTCTATTAAGAATTAACAACACTCAATACTTCTCAGGTTATATCTCTAATAACTTGCTTCACCTTCAATTTCTTGCATTATAAGAACAAACAAAATACAAAAAAAAATTAAGGGAATAAGGTGGATCTTTCAATGCTTCTCCATTTGAACAAAAAGGTTGATATTGTTTTCTAAACTAGGTTTCTCCCTTTACTCTACTCCTCATGCTTTCACACCTAATTTTTTTTTATTTACCTTGGGTTAACAAGAATATAATTACATTATATTTTTCTTTTTGTGGTGAATTTTTTCTTCTTAACATCTTTCTTCGATGATGAATTGTAAATCCTCATAATGACTACTTCTTATAAAGGAAGAATTGATAAACTACATTTTTCAATATGACTAATTTTCTCACATATCTTACACATAACTTTTTTAACACAAGAGATTTCATTTTTTAAAAAACTCTCAAGTAATTTTATTTCATCATGTAGGATATTTTCTTTTTATTTTTCACTATCTTTATCTTGTGTATCTTTCATATTTTTTATTCTTTACAAATATTTTTTTCGGATAACTAGCATATCATTTGAAATTATGGAAGAAAGTTTGGATATTTCACATGGATTCTACTAAGTGTCATACATCTTAGTAGTTATTTTGGATGCACATTCCTTATAAATCTTGAATATGGAATTCAAGGTCTCTTCAACTTCCATACATGAAATCTTCTTCGTAGATTTTTTATTCACAACATTATTCTAATTTCTTCCCAAGGTAGCTTCTTCATTATTATTTAGATTATATGGTCTTATTTTCTTATAAAATTTTGATACGTGTTGATATGTGCACGTATTATCCTTATAAAAACCACCATTTCATAAATCATAGATGTTTTAATGCTTTTAAATATCTATTTTAATTTTACAAATTTTATCAAAACTGTGAATGTTTCTTCTTTTTCTATAGATTTATACCCCTTGAACTGGATAATTTTTATGTTTTGTCATTTAGAATATTGTACCAACAATATTCTACACAATTCATGAATCTGTTACAACACCAACATTGACCCAAAAAACATGATATCATGATACCTTCAATATATGTTTATTGGGTATTCTTCATGAATTATTATGCTTTTTGTGGGGAACCAGCTTCCACATTCTTTTTTCCTATCCAACCTAGATATTCTGGTAGGTTTATTATTAGTATTTTTCATCTATTATTATCCATAATTTGTTTTCTAACCTATGTTAGTAATTAAAACATTTTGATAAACATTTTTAAAGGATGGTATGGATTGTACATTATTCTTCTCAGCTTCTTATAATAGAACATTGAATGAATTCATTATCTTATTATCACACGTTGGAGGCCTTTCAACATTAGAACCCTCTATTGAACATTGAGTTCCAATAGAAACATTTTCCTTATTTTGTCAAGCCTCAATATATGTCTTCTCAAGATTGAACAATTAAACACCCAAATCTAAAAATTTCTTATTAGGGATTATTTTTCGATCTTTAATCATAATCTAATTCTGTTTACGAGATTTATTCATTCTTTCAACCTTATCTTCATTCATTTTAACATTTTTTTGAATCAAATATTCATGTTCCTTGATATTTATATATTTTACATCATATTGTGAATCCTTGACGTCAATGTTGTTTTCAAATTCTTATTAAAGTGAATGGATATATTCTTCAAGAGTTTTCCTGACTCTATATTTCTCTTAAAATTATTTGATCCATAGTGAGGAATTTATTTCATGTTTCCTATTTGTTTCTTCAAATTATACAACCTATTTAGAGATATTTAAAGACTATAGATTTTTTTTGTCTTGCAATTCCTTTTCCATAATATCAACTTCTTCTTCTAGTTGGGTGATTTATTAATACATTCATTGAAGGAATCCAAAAATAAAAGAGACAATTTTTGTCGAAAAACAATGAAAGATATATCTAAATATATCAATCAATATTTCTTGAGAGGTTGTAGATCGATCAACATCACCACTTTTTCTAGAATTTTCATCCTATTAAATGTTTTCCAAATAACTTACATATACCTCCTGATCACTTGAATGTTTTGATTTACCTGATGTCAGATAGTTTTTCATCTCTTGGTGGAGGTTTGAGACACCTACTCTTTATGTTCGAACCTGATATATCTTCATTATTACCAAGTCATGGAGATAATGATACTTCCTCTTCATTAGAAAAGAGGGATCACTTATTCAACTTTATTTTCTCCTTTTTCTCCTATTCATAATAATATTGGTAGAAATAGAATACTTTTCAGAGATAACTAAATCATCCCCATAATTTCACTTCATTGTAAAAATAGGAAAGAAACTCAAATGTTCAAAAGATAATGAATGAAAAGTAGATAATATAATAGAGGTAAACCAACCCTCTAATACAATTTTAATGGAATAATTTTGGATATTCCAAACACTAAGAGGGGTTGAATCATTTTCGGGGAATTTATAACCTTTTAAATGTTTTTGTACCTTTACTCTCAATCCTATAAGGATAAAAATTCTATTATTATGTTTCTATTATCGGATAAATGTATATAAAAGAATGTAAATATGACACATGATATTTTTACAAGGTTCACTACTCATTTTTAGTATCTAGTCCTTGAAATCATACAAAAATAATCAAACCCAAAAAACACTAAATATTAATCATTTGGTTATGGATATGGAAAGAATAGAATATCCTTTTACTTGCAATTAATTGTAGTCAATTAAAAATGTGTGTTTTACAACTCCCAGCTGGTTCTTTATACTACCTTTGAAGATTTTATTCTCCTTGTTAAAGGTTTATAACACTAAGAAAGTCTTACACTTATTTAGACTACTGTTGGATGTCATATATATTCTCTGATCTTCCACTTATTTCTTATTCACTTTATCACATACACAATAGTAGGCAAGATGTTATTATTATTTTTCATGGAATAAAACTGATATATTTACAATATTCTTGTTCTATTAGCCACAATAATATAAATATTTTTTGGAATATTAAAAATATAACAATTCCTGACCCAAATGACAATAAACTAAATATAGATTAGTCAGTCACTTCTCCTTATGGATCTGATATTTGACACAAAATTATGAAATAGTGTAGAGGTGTCATGATCTATGTTTTCTTCAGTACAAAATAGAATTCATAGAATCAACTTCATCAAATCCTGCTAGAATCAAAAACATCCATTGAGAATATTGAAACGATTAAGTTTATATCAACATCACTTCATCATAATTATTTATTCATTAGGCAGAATTATATGAATGTTAGTGTGGAATGAATTCTCTAACATCCTCAATACATGATATTATAAATTGAGTGTGTTATCGACTTCTTTTTAGTATAACTGAAGATTTTTAAACCACTAATTACACTACATTGAACATCTCATCTTATGCAGGTATTTTAATTATAAATGGAATTATCACCAAAACCCCACATGAACAAAATTATTTTCTTCTAGTATCAATGTATTTTTTTCATGGTTAATTCATGTATTACCATACATGTACACATAGTTGTTATTCTTGTTACCTTTATTATATTCATGAAAGTAAAACTTTGTAGAACTAACTTATTCCTACAAGAAAAAAATCACTAGAATATATACATAATATATTTCTAATTAAGTCATGTGTTTTTATATTTTATTTTCACCCTTTATCATGTAATCATGCATTCAAGTATTCATTTTTTCCTATTCAAGTCTCATGCACTATACCCATGCATGCGCACATTGTTCGTTGTCTTATTCTTACTTTTATTATCTTCTTTTCACATTCACTATCCATTTATATCATATTGAGTCTTATATGAATAAGACCTCCATGAAAATATAAAGTATTTTTATTATTATGTTCCCTTTATATGCGCAATATACTTCTGTAATTCAGAATGTTTTGTGTTGTTGCTTCTTCATATAGGGTGTTATACACGAATACACCTTCTTTACATAAACACAATTGTGTTTGTTTTTCTGACACCTACATGAAAAAAAATTAGTGTTTTATCCTACTTATTCATGAAATTGTGAAAATATTCTATAGAATTAGTTCTTGGAAAATCATATTGGGAGTTTTTAACTCAAGCACTGGATCGTGGTTTTAGTTATTTATGAGACCACTTTGTGTGTGTTACTACAATTTGAGCATCCATAGGCCTTATTCTTACAATTGTACATGATTATTATTCACCTAACCAAGGATTTTAATGGAACTCACCTCTTTTAAATGCCAATGAGGCTCATGGATCTCTTCCTTTCCCATAAAAGAAAACTTAGAAATACAATATTTTTTTAGAAAAACAAGTGTTCACATATGGAATGTGAGTAGATGAACCTCGATTCATCTTAGAATCATGGTATTTATAAAGATGTTTCACAACCTATATTTATTTGATTCAATGAATTTAATCCCATAAAACATGTCGCATAAATTAGTATTTTGAATGGTTGAAGATATAGGCATTGAATTCTTAAAACTGGGGATTAAGTGATGCTGAAAATAAGATCATCTTTTCTTACACTAAGAAGATATATTCAGTTTTCTAAATAAATCATCAACATGAAGTTAAGAGAAGATTCATGCATGATCAATCTCAAACCCTTACCATTCAAAATGAAATCTTGAATTGTAACATCTTGACTTGGATCACTTATTACAAGTGTCTGAACTTGTATTGACATGGCCTCATGAACTCTTCCCCATATGCCAGAGGCAGTTGACTAGCAGTGAGGGTCCATGGTGATATAGTGGGGAGACTATACATTCATAATCAAATTATCACAATGGTGTAATAAAAGAATAAATAGAAGAATTATAAAATCAACTGATAGAAGAAAGTAAATAATCCTAATGAAATAAACAAAAAACTATAATATCTAGTACCATATACAAAATGATTAAATGAAATGTATATATATATATATAAAGGATAAGACTATCATTGCAGTGTGCACACATATATACATGTATATCAAAATAACCTAAAAAATAAAAAGTCTATATATAGATTGCATAGAGATCCATAGATCAATATTGTGCCCCCTATTCTCATTCTACAATAAAATCAAGCATTAATAATTTGTGGCTTTCCCCAATCCCTACATACATCCTTAATGTCTGTTTGGGTGCCAAATGACAACCTGAACAGGGTGTGAGATATATTTAGTAGGACACAACCTATGGTGTCTAGAAATATCTAGTCAATTCATATGATATGAGCAGTTTGCAGATATGATAAAGGTAAGAATTAATAAAAACATTAAAGGGTCAACACTAGTTCTTGAAGGAAATTAGTCTAACACTACCCGCTTCAGTCCATGCAGAGAAAATATTTGAACAGATATCATCACAAACATATACATATAAGAGTATATGAATGTATATATATATATATATGTGTGTGTGTGTGTGTGAACTGTATACTTATTAAGTTTTATATCCATATAGTCATATACCTAGTTCTATCCAAGACTCAATGCATATATCAAGATTCCTTGTCTAGTCACTAGTGTCACACAAAATAGAAGCGGATTATATGACTGATTATCACAAGTATAAGGTATGCCTTGATCAATTATCATAAGTATAAGGGATTTCATTCCCAAGTATCATAAGTATAAGGGACTCCATTCATGGGTATCATAGGTATAAGACTCCATTCCCATGTACCAAAAGTACATGGAACTCCATGCTAAGGAATTCCAAATATAATATATTCCATGCCTAAGTATCATAAATATAAGGGACACCACACCCGAGTATCACAATTATAAGGGACAAAATTCCTATGTATCGCAATTATAAGGTACTTAATGCATGATTATCATAAATATAAGTCATTTCATTCCTGTTTATAATAGGAATAAAAAACACCATGACTGATATCACATAATAAAAGTCAAAAAACACTATCATTTGTTAACATTCAATTAAAACAATTTCATAACATTTTTTATGTCGTATCACATGATGTGGTCATACAAACCACTTTCAAATTAATTCATAATATTCATGAAATTTAGGAGTCAAGACAAAACTATATAAATTATTTCTTTCAGACATAATTAGTTATAACACTAGGGGTAGTTTCCATAGGCACATCTCAAGGGGTGGAAATAGTTAATAGGTACTTATCCCAACATGATTAAGGGGATACTATGTTAATTCTATCAAGGATATCAATTTAGCACGGTTTAAGTGTATTTTTAATTAAATACATAAAAACTCTATCATGTGTAATTATAATGCATAGAATATAGTAGAAATACATGAGGGAAAGTTACTAGACTGTCGACCTTAGGATTGTACAAGAGTACTCACCTAGTATGGACTTATAATTTTTCCTAGAATAGAAGAAATTAAAAAACCATAAAACCAAACTAAAAATATGGAATAATATCACACATAAAATTAGTTACAAAGTTGTTGAAATAAAATGGGAAAGTAATTAAGAAAATCAAATATATTATAGACACACTTTAAATGTGATAAACAGTGGTATAATCAGTGGTCATATATATGAAGAGGATCAAATCCAAAATTTAGGACAAAATAGTGATTCACTAGAATGATCTACTATGTGTGAGATAATAGAATAAGGGGTGAGGTAAATTAAAAGGTTTCTTCACCTTCAAAACAGACCCATGAAATTTACATCATGTGTGAATTATTTACACATCATGTAAAGAACGGGTTATTCTCCCCAAATTAAAAAACAATAATTGTCATGAATTGGGACTGATCAAACTAGTTCTCATCGTACATTCTAAATACATGTCATGTATTTTAAATACACACTATGTATTTGGTATACATATAGGCTCCAAACCACTAATACCTTTAAACCAACTCAAAAAAACCAAGCCTAAGGTGTGGTTTCTAAGTTTAAGCCAAAAAAATAACACAACAAGGGTTTAAATAAAAATTAATAGAACCATACCTAATATAAAAAACTGGATTTTTACTGGCTTCCACCCTTAAAACAACTCATACATATGTTTCCCTTCCAAGTTTGGTAATGTTTTTTCAAAGAATAACTTTATCCATAGAGAATGTATGCCAGCCTTTCTCTCTCAAGTCTTTCCATGTACATGGTTGTGCTACCATATCACTTGTACTAGGGGAACATATCTTCCTTGGAGATACCTCATGATCCTTTAAAAAATATGGATAAGATGCTTCACAAAATATATATCTACATCTTACTCAACCCCATCAGGTTAAAAGTTATAAGATTAATTTTAATAGTACTAGGGATACTATGAAAATTGGATGACACTATGCATAGTCTGGTACCTATGATGTAACTGCAGCTGATATTATATTTGACCAAGTCTCTCTATAAACTTAAAAGAACCAACAAACCAACGAAAAAGATTCACTTTCTATCTAAACCTAGTCTAGTGGAAACAAGTAAGAATAATCAATCCCCAAACTCAAACTTTAGTATTCTACAGGGATGACCAGTGTATAACCTCTAACTAGAATGAGTTGTTTCCATTCACATCCTAATCAATTTAAGATTCTATTATCTCTCCTTAACAACATGAGGTCCACCTAATGTTGACTAATCTTTCTCTAACTATCATAAAGTTGAATGAAATAGCCTACCATATAAAGCCTCATAGGGAACCATTTTTATTTTTTCCTGAAATATATTATTGTAGAAATCCTTGTAATATGATATATGTTTCTCTCAAGAATCCCCCAAATCATGGATGCATGCTTTGAATACAATCCTTAGTAGTTGTATCATCTATTCTTATAGACCTTAGTTATAAGGGTGAATGGTTTTCCTCAAAAGTACCTACATTCCCAAATATTTCTATAAGATTTACCGTAACTTCAATGTGAAAATATAAACCCTATAAAAAACAAAAGTAAGAGGGACCCCATGTAAATATATAACCTCGTGAACAATTAGTATACCAAGCTCATCTAAAGAGAAGGTATCCCAAATAGGTAATAAATGAGTAACCTTCCTGATCTGGTCAATGATCACATATAGTACATCATTGCCCTAAGGGGATCATAGAAATCTAGCCACAAAATCCATAATTACATCATCCCATTTTCACCCAGGAATTAACAATGATAGAAAAATACCTTCTGGTTACTGGTGCTCTAACTTCACCTTCTAAAAGGTGGACCATTGAGTAAAAAAACTATATAACTCCCATTAATACCAGGACACCAGGATTTGAGACATCGATAATGATACATATTTGTAATCACATGGTATACCACCCATTTATAATCATGATATACTCACATTAACCCCTCTTGGATGTCTGTAAGAACCCAAATGCATCCATAGATGAATAAGATCTTATCGCCATCCAGGAACCAATCAAGAAGTGGTTCATCACCGGAAATACTCTCCCATAGTAATAAGGCCTTGGGATATGATAAATACCTCATATTAACTCTCTCTATAAGTGAATAGGTCACTAATAACAATTCAGGTACAGAATGTCCATGATGGTCCTCAACCTCCAAATGCACCATATAAAATAGGCCCATAAGCTGCCACTCATCACTGGCCTCTCTAACTACCTAGGTCTGAATCCTTTGGCTTAAATAATTCTCTACATAATTTCCTTTTCTACGAGTATAGTAAAATTCAAAATATAAGTATTCCATGTATTAAAATCACCTTCTATGCCTAAGGTTCAAGTCACGCTGTGTTAAAATACACCAGAGTATTTTATGGTATGTAAACACCACAAAACTCTATCCAAGTAAAGAATGTATTCATCAACTCAAGGAATTAAATAAACTACCAAATTAAGATAATTTACTAGTTAATTCCTCTCATGTGGTCTCGACTAACAATAACTGTATAACACAACACAGTCTTCCTCAATTAAAACTACTCATATCCTAATAACTAATAAAAAACAATATAATGTATAACTTCTCCTTGGATCTAGCACAATCATAATTATTATTGAATTAAAATCCTCTATATCTCTTGAAAGGAAATATATCTAGATTACAACCACATAAACTTCACACCATTCGTATTCAAACCTGTGATAGGTGATTCAATACATGAAAAGACCTGTATGAAGTGCATGTAATAGAAATCCATCCTCAAGAAACAATATATGTTAAAAACATTCTTGGGTTTCTCCTAGGTAACTATGACTCTCACCTTCTCTAGTTCAACTCATACTCCTACCTCCAAGATAATTTGACCCATAAAGTGAACCTTATCGATCCAAAAGTGGAATTTTCTAAGCGTAACATACAGTTGGTTCGTTCTTAGTGTCTTCAAAGTGATCTCAATATGATTATCATTTTTTTGTTGATTATGATAATACACTAAGATATAATCCACAAATACTACCACAAATGAATCCAAAAATGGGTGGAAAACATAATCCATCGTATCCATGATAATTTTGGGCATGTTCGTGTAACCGAATGGCATAACAAGATACTCATAAACACCAACCTTCTATGAAACTATATTCAGGTTATTCATGAAGATCTAACCTGTAGCTGATGAAATCCAGACCCAAAATAAATATTTAAGAAAACCCTCTCACCTCATAGTAGGTCAAATAGGTTGACAATGTGAGGAAATAGATATTGATTCTTCTCCATAATCTTGTTCAATATCCAGTAATCTATACAATTCTAGAGGGTTTTGTATGCCTTTTTAGTTAAAAGTAAAAGTGAACCCTAAGGAGGAGTATTGGGATATATAAAAACCCTATCTTCTAGGTCCTATAATTTTCTCTTGATCCCCCACAACTTATTAGTATCCATTTTGTAAGGAGAAATGGATAATGATATAGCTTTAAACACTAGCTCGATATAAAAGACTTCAAATATCTTAGGTGGTAGTCTTGAAAATTCATCGAGAAAGACATCCATAGAAAAATATACTACAAGGGAGAAATCAGCTGGAAATATTCCCTAATCCTCTATATATAGGATTGAAATCTAGATTGTCACTCCACCTAATCCACAATACTCTGGTTCAGATTTACATTCATGGATATCCCATTTACACTTATGAAGGTAACTACCAGCCACTGGTGATGTAAACAATACCATGGGTGATATCATTCCATATGAACATGATAGGGGACCAACCATTGCATCCTAATACTAACATCAAATCCCAAAATCTCAGGGATTAAGAGTTACCATAAGAAATGATAACTACCAATCTCATGGGGGAATTTTTGGCACTCATGTACACTCTCTTATCAAATCCCCAATAGATTGTCAGGTGTTTTCATTCTATAGAAATAATAAATATCATTCCCCAGGATTTCCATAATATACACATAGATAAAGGAATGTGAGTCACCTATATCGAATAAGGCACACACAATAGTAGTGGCTACTAGAATAGTATCTCAAACTGTAGACGGTCTGGCACCCTTCTCCTCAGGTATACGCTACACTAAAAAACCTCACATGATCCATGGAACTATACCTCCACATAACTACCCTTATTAGGTACATGTTTCTAGATATGTGTATCTAAAGTCTTGTTACCTCGACCATTACCACCTCCATATCCCAAACATAAGGTAGTACTCCGGATACCTACCTGGAGAGGAGCTATAAATCCCGCTCCTAAAGGCGGAGCTAATATGGATCTTCTCCCACTATGAATAGATGGTAAGGTCCTAAAAAACATTAGAGATACCCCAAACTTCCACTAACTTGGAACTCAATTAGGTATCTAGGACATTGGGTACTCTTATGACCTGGCTTCCTACACTTGTGAAAACCCATGTAACTATCAGTGGGTGTCATTTGGATTCCACTTCTCCCATGTGAAGTCTTAAAGAGATGTTTTCAGCCACTAGTTAAAGCACTTCCCTATCCTAGTTCTGAACTATCTATCCCACACCATCATCTTCCCTTCGGTTATTCATGGTGATGAGGGCATAGTTTACTATTTCCAAAAAGGTGGTCAACTGAAAGACATTTACCTGAGATCAAATGGTGTATACAATCACATCTTCAAAGTGTATTTCTATCTCTAACCTATCACCAACAATAGTTAGAGAAAATCATTATATCTTCATGAACAAAGAAGAATAGTCCATAATAGACATAATACTCTACTACGTAATTATAAAATATATATTCCAATCTACTCTCAGTTTTTGAGGAAATAAATAATCATGAGACGTTTTCAGAAAACTAGCCCAAGACATACCGTAATGATGATATTCCTAGGTGATAACATCCCATAATCACTAAACAGAACCATAAATAATATATATAGATATCTTACCTTTCCTCTTAGTAAGTGTCTCAAGAATCTTGAAGACAGTCAGCATGGCCTCTATCCATGACTCTGAATCATGAGGGCCTCCATCCCATGAAAACATGGGTGGATGTTGCTAATAAAATTCTCACATGAACTCCTCCATAAAATGGGAAATCCATGGATCCCTATAAATAGTCTACATAACTCAAATAAAATCCTCTAGAAACTTAGAATCCAAAACTATATCAGGAATAACATTATATTCTACAAGAATCACTACTAGAGGTAACATTGGTGTCCTACAGCCCACACCCACCGGAGCATAAACTTCATCACCCTCCCTTTATAGGAGTTAAGGATTTTATGGTGCAATAGATCTTAAAATTACAATCAAGAACCTTATATAGAATTGGATAATGGAGTTATCCACAGGTATATAAAGAGAATAGGTACAAATCCTTTCTATATAAAATTCAATCCCCTGGTTGTACTTCTAATGTGAGGTCTGTGTGATGTATATATATAATAATGCAATAGATACAACTTTATACCCATTCCTGAGTTCATTAAAGAGTAAAGTTCTTTAATATAATTTAGGAATCTCAATATACAGAGTTTAAATTACAAGTTACAGAGGAAACACCATTTAATTTACAATTGGCATCCCCATTTAATGGTGACCATTTAATTTCAGAATTTATATCTATTTAAAAAATTTATTTATTTATATATCAAATATTAAATGGTTGAATTAGATATATCAGAAGTTCCAATTTCTAAAATCACATAGAATTTATAAATTGAAATATGGTTTCTATTTAGTCCAAACCATAAACATGTTTCGGCCCATGGAACCAATGGTTCATGACTCAATGTGCCAAAATTGACTACTTTAGGTGTTATAATTAATCAGTACATGAAAACACTCTTAGGTTGATATAGTCACTATAAGTAACCAATTTTATTTCTCACTCTCCTTCAATAATTTTAGCACAATATTATTTATTTTAGTTATAGAACTCATAATAATCAATGGAAACACAAGAAATGAGATGTACCTATATTAAATGGAATAATGCATGACATGTGAAACTCTACATCAATATGATAATGCATGGGACAACACATACTTCCTACACCAACCAATGGTAAAATGAAATCCTCAATCATAATAATAAATAGTATAAACCATACGTGTCTTCCTACGGTGGAATGAAATCAACTATAATAACCAGAATCCAAAGAAGAAATTACCATCCCTGATAATTCTGTATTTTCTTTGTATGTGTGTTTGTTACTTCTAGGAATAGTTTCATTGCTAAATAATGATATACCCTAGCCTCATTTCTACCATCCCAAAATAATAATTCAAAGAAAATAATACATTGATGCCAATTTTTAATTTACCTACCTAGATCATTTGGTAGTGGTAGCTAAACTAGTAGTCACATGGCCTCAAGCATGCCTGCCAGTATGCCATAGGTTGTCGACTATCCATGAGGGTCTATAGTGGTATAGTGGGGAGATTATACCATCATAATCAAAGAGCAGTTTAATAAAATAAAAAATATATAAATCATAATATCAAATGATATAAGATACTAAATCATCCTTACATCATAAACAAATAACAACAATAATATATATTACCATATACAAAATGATCTAATGTCATGTTTTAATTCAAAAAGGAATAGACTAATGTGGAAACAGGAACACATAAATACAATTATATTAAAAGAACCAAAAACACTAAAAGAAAATCTCCAAATAGTATCACAAGATATATATCGATCATGTGCTCGCTGCTCTTATTATACAATTAAATTAAGCATTAAAAATTGGGAACTTTCCCCTATCCATATATGCATCCAAGAAATTTTTCTAGGTACCAAATGATGTCCCAAACAGTGTGCGATATATAATCTGTTGGCCACAACCAAATGTTTCTAGAAAAATCCAATTAGTTCATATAATATTATAATTATGAAGATATAATAAAGGTATGTACTAATAAAAACTCTAAAGGGTGGTCTATGGTTCCTAAAGGACACCACGATGAAACAACATACTTTAGATTGTGCTGTGAAAATCACTGAACAGATTCCATTTGGAACATGTACATTTAATAATATATTAATGTATATATATTAGAGATATATGTGTAGTAAAATATATATCCATATATTTAAAAACCTAGTTCTATCCAGGAACCAAGGCGTAACTCATGCATCCATGTCTAGTCACAATATTTTTATAAGGTAGTATAAGATTCCACGCCTGAGTATTACAATTATAAGGGTATAGTTTCCTGAGTATCGTAATAATAATGGATTTCATTCCCAAGTATCACAGGTATAGGGGGCACCATTCCTGAGTATCACAGGTATAAGGGACACCATGGTCGAGTATCAAAAGTGTAAGGGATTCTATGTATGGGTAACACAAGTATAAGGGACTCTATGTCCAAGTATCAAAAGTATAAGGGATTACATACCCAAGAGTCAAAAGAATAATGGATTCCATTCCTAGTTATCTCATGTATAATAGGATCCATGTCTAAGTATCATAATTTTAAGGTAATCCATACCAAAGTATGAAAATTATATGGGACTCCATGCCCGAGTATCACAATTATATGGGACTCCAAGCCTAATATCATATAATAGCAGACACAACAGAATTTATCATTTATTAATATTCTATTAAAATTATGGCATAAGAATTATTTATTTGGTAACACATTACGTTGTCTTACCACCCACTTTTAATTTAATTCATTGTAGTCCTAACATTTTGGATTTAAGAAAAAACCATATAGTTGATGGCTTAGTCACATAAGTAGTTATAACACCAAGGGATGTTTCCATAGGTACACCTAAAGGGGTGGAAATTGATAATCGATACCTATCTCAATATGATTAAGGGGATATTAGGTCAATTATATCATTGTCATCAATTTAACAAGGGATGTGTGTACTATTAATGAAACACACACAAAATCATACATGTAAAATCGGGAAGCATAATATAAAGCATAAAGACATGAGTGATATTTACTAGACCACCTATCTTATCGAAGTAGGGAAGTACTCATCCATTATAGACTTTTGATTTATCCAAGAATGGATAAAATTAACAAACAAGACAACATCCCTGAAAATAGTTCATATGCTCTAACACCAAAATATTGAAAAAATTGTATCAAAGATCTAATGGACGTGCTTCCAATTTTATGAATAGTGTTTTGATTAGATGTTAGATAGGTGAACATAACCAAATAATAGCTTTAGGGAAAATGTGAGCTTCCATAGGAGGATCTCCAATGTGTGAGAGAATAAAATAATAACATAGGGAAAATAAAAGGTTTTTCCCTTTAAAATGGACACATAACATTTACACGGTGTGTAAATTCATTACATATCATTTAAAGAATGGGGTTTTCCCCTATTGAAAAAACTGATACAGATCATGAGTTGGGTTTGGCCAAATCGATTCATGTTTTGTATTATAAATACACATAATGTATTTAAAATACATGACCTATATTTAAAATACATGGCATGTATTTGTCCTATAAATAGGCTCTATACCTTTTATTTCTTTACTCCAACTCAAGACAACCCACCCTAATTCTCAATTTATGAGTTTAATCTAAAAATAGATCTCAATAATGGTTTAACTAAAAATTAAAGGAACCATACTCGATATGAAAAACTATGTTCTTACATGAATGGCCTCTATAACTTATTTTCCATTATCCCAATCCTTATTCATTGATTTTGAGATCATATGATCATGACCGAAATCATTCATGAAGCATGAATCGTAATCTTGATCTCATTTTCATTATCAAATTTGATTCTTAGTGCATGTAAAGATCATTAGTGGGGAACGATCATCAAAAGGCTATAGTTGGACAACCCACATGTTAGGAGGAAGGACATGACTATGTAGATGTATGGTGATCATAAAATTTCCTCAGATTAGATGGACATGATATGTTTAAAAATTATAATATGGGTTAACAGTCCAACTGCATCATGAGTCCCACAATGATATTCAATGTTGTTTGTCCTCACTATATAAATGATCTAATTTTTAGTTTTCATTTGAGCCAGCATCGGGGCTGAAACTCAAATACACATTACATACTCCAAGGGGATTTGACCCTAACATATATTATTCTAACCAATGTGTATCTTCGAGTGTGCACTCTACGAGCATTTACATAGTCCCACCCACTTCTTTTGGCCACTATGCACAGTATTCCTCATAATTATGTTGTCCATGGATATCCTGATAAATCTCCCTTGGGTGTTTTTGAACTATGAGTCCCACAAGTTCCCACAGTTGAGCTATGATAGGTATGTTATATCTTGAACCTTATTTTTTAAACAAGGACACCAATATAAATACTTATAAAATATCTAAGAAAATAATTGAATAACCACTTAGACAATTCCTCAAACACGTGAAATAAAAAGATATGGCATTAATTCTATTTAATTAAAACTTCTTCATTATGATAAATATTATTTTTTATTCTCTTAATTTAAACTCCTCTTCATGGAAATCAATATTTGAATGATCTCATTTAAATATTATCCTTCATCAATTACTACTTTCTTTTTTTAATGTAAATTCCAAAATCATTTCATTATCAAATCAATTTCATATAATCGTATACATTGTTGTAAGACATGTGTCACCATTGACACATGTTTTCTAAACATAAGATCAGTTTCACAGTCATAAAAGTTACTAAAAGAATTGTTCAACAAACATAACAATTATTCTAGAATAACCTTTGAAACTAAAAATCTTAAAATTATGTATCTTGAAATATAAAGACTTAAGAACTTCCTCCTGGATCCATTATCATTGTAACATCTTCATCATATTGACATAAATTAAATCTTCATATCTCATCGATCACCACTGAAAAACATTATTATCCATTGATCACAAATATAATCCAAAAATAAATTGGGTTCTTCAAATAATTCACTTATTTGTCACTATAGACACTTTTATTGTATGGTTATACCATTCTGTATCATAAATTCCCCAACTATTTTTATTATGTTGATAAAATCAATGTTTTATGAAATCTTGGATTAGTTCATGGTCATGTTCATCGATGATATCATCTTTCATTCAAGTTAATATGAAGCTCATGTGTATCACATGAGAGAAATTTATGTGGTTCCTTCATGATATCAACTCTATGAAATCTTTTCCATGTGAAAGTTTTGGATTCATGAGTTTTACTTCCTTGGATATGTCGTGTCTCGGTAGGAAGTATCATTGGATCTGTTGAAGATGGAGCAAGTTTTCTCTTTAGTTGATCTCAAGAATATTATAAAGGTTCATAGATTCATAGATATTATTAGATATTATAAGAGGTTTATTCCTAATTCCACTTATATTTTGGACCATTTCAAATCATTGACCAAAAAGATCAAGACTTCTTGTGAACATATCTGTGTCAGCAGAATTCAGGTACCTAAAGGAGAAACTGGCAAGTGCTCCTATCCTTCATTTTTTAGAGGAATTATCCATGATTGAGATTATTTATAACAATTCTCTTCATGGATTAGGTTACGTTTTTATATTATAATGGGGAGTGATTTATTTAATTTTGAACTAAAGCCACCACCATAGTGTAGTATTTTAAAATACATCTTGGCATACCTTTGAATGCACCACCACACGGTGAGTTTCGGAACAACACAATTATTTTCAATGAAATTATTGTATTAAAATATTAATCTTGGTTTAGTATCCATATTATAGTCCATCAATTTTACTTATTACATCCCCATCCTGGGTCACATCCACTTTGACCAGATTATGGTGCCACATACCATAGGCATGCCTCCCCATATGCCAAAGGTCACTGAATAGTAGATGGCGTCTGATAATATCATGGGGAGACTATAACCAGAAGTTAATTTTTCCTTAAATAATATTTCAAGTATCAAAAATATTATCCAAGTATATAAAAAACAATAATAAACTATCTTGTAAAAACTATAAAAATACCCACCCATGTTATATCAATATGAGAAACTAAACAGGTCATACCAGAACATAGACATAATAAAGATTCCATGTAGTCAAATAAATTAAAATATGATCCAAAATAATACAAAGAAAATAATTTGGAAAATAATGGAAAAATGGTATCATGACTTGTTCAGGTCCTATCCCATATACTCCATCCTGGACTACAAGATCAACCATTGAGAATTTGGACTTTGATTTTTATCATGATCTATAACCATGATGTCGGTTTGGGTACCCACCACAACTTGACCAGGGTGTGAATATAACTCAGTAGGCCACCGCCAATATTTTCCAAAAATATAACCCATTTAAATGGATTCATTTTTATGTGTTACAATAAACAATTAAATTAAAATAGAAAAAAATTATACGGCCCTCATATTCTTTGGTAACACCGAGGATTGACCAAATCTACATCAACCAATGATAGACGTATTTGAGCATAATAAATTATCAATAACGGTGTAATAACTTCCCACCTTAGAATCATTACTCATATCTCATTATCATTAAGGTGGAATAACAACCCACCCTAAGACCATTTCTTTAACAAAATCACTTAAGAATAATCCCCCCCCCCCACGAATCACATCCCATATTACATCACCCAAATGATTAATTATTCCCCACCCCATAACTATTTCTTGTATCTCAAATATCTTTTGGGGGATAATTTTCAACCACATAACCATTTACCATATCACATATATCACTACGGGGATAAGTACACACCCTAGAATGAAATCCTATATCATATATATCATTAGGGAAATAAGTTCCCTCAGTAGAACCACTTCCAATATCACATATATCATTAGGTGGATAATAGTATATCCCAGAACCATTTCTAATTACACATATATGATCAGGGGATAAGATTCCACCCCATAACAATTTACCATATCACATATATCATCAGGGGGATAAAATAACACCTCAAAAAATTTCCCATATCATATATATCATATGAGGGATACTTTCCCACCCTATATTCACTAAATAAAAAAATAGTCACTAAAATTTAATGTGGAATTATAAATTCCCACTTAACAATAAATTACAATAAAGTGATAAAAATTTCATATACTCCACATTTACCATGAATTTCTTTCCTAGGGATCATCCTAGGGGTTATATATTTGACTTACAAGGTTATTATTTCACCATGGGAACCACTTTAATTGCATCTTAATATTTTCCATTTTGTTAGTTCAAGGAATGACACACATAGTAACTAATGGTTTAGGTTTTACATGTACTTATGGACTTATCATGGATCAAATAGTGTGATATTCATTTTAAATGGAATCATAACCCATTTAATTAAGTTCTTGGTCAATATCATGTTAAGTTTTCATGACCACGCATTGTATGCACATGAAAAAATGTTAGTCCTTGGAGATAGCTTAGGGACCACCTACCTTATTCTTATAGGAATATTCATAGTGAATAAAATCAGTTGGTTCATTCTTAAATGGTGAGAATCCATAAATTTTGGAAATCATTGAAAAATATTGATAAATATCTATAATTGGCATAAATATAATAAATTGTGAAATATAATAAAGAATAAGCACATAATAAAAGATAACTTTGCCAATGGATTTTTTTTTGGAAACAAATCACCTGAATAATGCACATCAATCAATGATGATACCTCCTAAAATAAAATTGAGGAACCAAAATACAATTTTGAGTGTGTTCTTATTATTATGGTAATAAAATCCATATATCCCCTTTTATACTTTATCAAAACTTTTCATTAACATTTTAAAAAGATATATGGAAAAAATATTCTATTTCAATTTTTGACAAACACTAAGACCCTTGCATATCTCCCCTAGAGAACCCTTATGTATCAACATGATTTTACCCTTTATGGATATGTTTTTAAATCTTATATATAATACCAGTTAATATTTTATATCATATGTTCAACCATTACACATAATGTACTTTCATATTTTTTTAACCCATATAATTCTATACTTTACCATTTCCATGACCTTCACATATAAATAAATTTCCCTTACATATTGGGGAGTTACTTTTATGTATCACAGGAATAACTGTGATACTTTTCTATATTTCACTATCCAAATACTCTTAGTATTATATGTGACACCCTAGAAATTATAATACATTAAATTTATAAAAACATGTTTCACACGTAACACCAACCCAAAATGAACTTCAATACATTTTATTAAGATAAAATTTTAATTATTAGTTGTGTTCTTTATAATGTAGTTTCTTAATTGGTGGGTATACATAGAAGTAATTTCAATATGAAAATTTACATAGGAAAAAGAAAATATATTTATTTTTAATACAAAATTTATTAGTAAAATTCATATTTTTAGATAAATAACTAATAATATCATTTTATGCACAAAATGTATTTTACTAAAAAATAATTTTTATGTGTTATGTGATATTATATTAAAATTATTTTTTATAAAAAAAATTTATTATAAAAAATAAATTTAATTTTTTAATTTTTAAATAAAAAAAATAAAATTGTATTCTTATATTAACATAAAGATGAGTTACCAAAGTAGATATTATTTACCATGATAAAAAAGTTATGTTTAAAATATTTTTTTAACCAATGTGTAATTATTACCTTTAAAAATTAAATTTATACATTTTAGATAACTACTATAATTTTATGTTTAAAAATATTAACAAATATAATTACACTCAATGAATTAGTAGTAGAATACAAACATTTAAGTTATAAAAATTCATTTTCCTACAAATTTAAGTTTTTAATTTATATCTTCTTTTTATATCAAATTTTATTTTAACATATTTATTACTTTATTTGGATTAAATAGATCAAAAATTTGGATTAATCATTTTTAAATTTAGTAGAAATTGGTATGTTATATTTTCAGTAAAAAAAATAATTACCATTGTTTATTAATCAAGGTCAATAATTGTAAAAATGAGTAACATAATGTAGCTCAAATTTTACTAAATTAACTTGAGAAAAAAACATATATAAGAATATTTCTTGGTTAAAACTCCATACTTACATGTATAAACAACACTTTCTCACCTAAATCTCATTAAATTTTATTCTTACCCCTTACCTTCCATTCAATTCGAAGGAAAATTCCATCTTTTCACCTATAAAAAAGGCCACTTTAACCCACATAAATCCACACTAATATCTAAAAACTACCATTAAAATATAATCATTATAACTTTAATATAAACCATATCAATTTTTATAATCCCTTTTTCCTTGAATTTACCCAATTCATCCAGTTTAAAGAACCCTTTCAAGAGGAAGACTCAAATCCTCAACCTGGGTATCATCCACCCCAATAATTTTATTCTTTATCATTCTCATCCAATATTTTCAAAAACTATATTATACATTTTAAAATAATTAAATCAATACTATAAAAACCGGGTTTAGTGGTGGTTTTGTGGAGGCGGTTCACAAAACAATCGCTAAACATTTTCACCGAAAGGTTTCATGGCGATTTTTAATAAACCGCTGCGAAACCCACAATTTTTTTAAATCCCAACCCTTCCCTAACCCCCCCCCCCCTCCCCTGTGACCCGCGACCCCCCCAAACCCTCGTGACCCCCGCACCCTCCATTCTTCCCCTAACCCTCCCCCCCCCCCCCCGGAGACCCGTGACCCCCAACCATCCGGCGATCCCGCGACCTCCGTCTCAGGCGACCCCGCGACCTCTGTCTCCGGCAACCCCGTTACCTCCATCTCCGGCGACCCCACAACCTCCGTATCCAGCGACCCATGTCTTTTCCATGTATGTATCCATTTAAGTTTTTGGATAAATCTCATAGAGTTAGGTTTCCTTTCATTTAAAACTTATTTATTAAGACTTTACTAGTTGGATTAGTTGATTTATATTGAAGAAGTATGAGAGTTTCATTATATATGCGAAACGAATTGATGTTACGAATTCCCAACTCATTATGTGAATTTTCCAGGCGAACTCCAGGAACCCATTCATGCCATGGATTGGTTTTGGGAAATCCTCAAAACCATAATTCACTTCATTAAATATATTCATGACATGAAATTGGTTTAATTCAGTTTTTAAAATGAGGTGATAAATGTTTCAACATATTTGGGAATTGAGGAATTCATGATCTGAATTCCCTATTCACATAATGAATTATATCTTCCAAGAATTTTAACAATCCAACACCTATGTTATAAAATTTCCTATCTCCTTTATGATTCCATCAAACCTTCCATGGATGACGTATGAGAATCCTATTTGATCTATAAGCAAGACCATGTTGGATATTGGTGTTCTGAACAGAGATTTTTAAGGTAAACCTTCCAGTTCATCTTCAGATTCTTGATCTATTGTTGATTAAAATTATAGTTCTCATTGAAGGGAAGGGGGATCTGATTTCTACCACAAACATGAGTATTTTTCAAAAAAATTTCTTATTTTGAGTTGGGTGGTCTTGGAAAACCTCCATTAGTCTGTTCTTATTATGATAGTATGTGAAAAATTATGATCTCTTTGACATGCCACATGCACAACCTAAATAATTGTAATTATACCTTCTTTCTAAAATCCTCTAGTTGATCCCTCCCAAGGATCCCTTTTTCCTCTCTTAGCATTATGGTTAGGACTTGCATTAACATTTTTGGTGTTCCAACCCCTCATGATTTTATGATATCCTTTGGAATCATGGCTTATTTAAATATATTTACATTGCATGTGAAATATGAAAAATGGTTTAAGATGATTTTGGTGATTCGTATCTATAGGAGGATTTGAAAATTAGGAATAAATGGTAAAATTAATAAGTAATGGGATGAATTAACTAATATGTCTTGTAACAATATTTTATACCTGATTGATATATACGATCAGTGATTCACCCTAATACAAGAGAATACACAATTTGATATGAGATTATTAATTTTCCCCTTAATGTCACATTCCATGGGAAGACATAAGTGGTTATAGAATGTCTTAGCCCAGTTATATAGTTTATTTTATCTTAAAAACATGTTCCACGGGAAGATGTATGTAGTTATATCAATTATAGGACTGGTGAGATGGATACTTTTTCCATTTGGGGTGAAAGGCATGGGAACAGGAAAGTATTTCTATAATGTCTATACCATGATTGGATACTTGAATCATGATATTGGAAATTCATCCCGATTTAACAGAATCTTCCAATATATTTGTGAAATATGTCCTGATGTAGGAGGATCCACCTAATCAAAGAGACACCCCACATAGAGTTGATGATGGTTTGGCTAACATAGGGTGTCATCCTAGAGCCTAAGGGTCTGTGGTTTTATTTTATATATATAATTAATTTATTAAATTAACACCCTTGTTTATCGCTTTATTGCATACACTATATGCTCAGACTTGACAAGTTCACACACCATTGGTGGTGGAATAATGAGTTATACTCACCCTATTTTGGCCACTATTTTCTACCTTATAATATTTCATGGATGTAATTCCAGAAAAGGGTAAGGGGCCTTGTGTTGGTTGATTGATTGTTAGATGGGTTGGATCTTGGAGATGAGATTGACATAGAGCTAGGGAACCGGTTTTTAGAGTATTTTATTGAATATGTTATTCTTTTATTTATATAAAATTAAGAACATCATTTTTATACCCTAAACTTTTCATTTCATTGTTTTAATTATAATTTGGATTGTTTGGTTTGGCCTTTATATATTTTTTGGTTTCCTATCTGATAATTTATATTTTTTCCACTATTTGTGCTACTCTGTTATTATTTACACTATTGTTTCAAATCTATACTAGGTGGTATAGTATCCCCACTATATTTATTACAACCTAACTACTATTCGACAACCTCAGGCTTACAAGGAGTTATAGCTGAGGTCACGTAACCCACCCAACTCGATCACTAGTGGGATAAATGGTTCGGGGTGTTACAAGGTGGTAACAAAGTATAGTTTCTTTTATATTTAATTATTATTTAGGAAATGTGGAATGGAGACTAGGATATGTAGAGTATTGGTAATGAGATCATCCATGTGTGTATCTAACCCATGTGTGGGAAAAAATCTTAGTTCTTAGGGAATGTATTATTGTTCACATTGTTCGCTTGTTACAATTGATGTCATTTCACCTTGGGCAATTCACTTATTGTGTGATGTTACTATTATTGATTTTTTCTATCATGTCCCACTATGGTATGAGATGAGTATCTGTTCATCATGAACTATGAAATGAAATCCCTATGATATATAATAAAGATAAATAAATAAAACTATTATGTTATTCCTGATCACTAGTTAAGGCGTGTTAAAGGGAACCTTGAGTCAAATATGTCAGCAAAGATCTTCATAAGTTCTAAACTAGTTTCACTTACTAAATATTTTAAATTTATTATGATTGAATTATGTATAATAGTATGTGTTAAATTTTTAAATTCATTTCTAAATAATTACTTCAAATTAACCAAGATTAAGACTTGAAATATACATAAATGTTTGAAGTAAAAATTGGACATGTCCTTTGTATTATATCAAATCAAATTTTTATGGTTTGCATGATTTTTTTTAATATGAGTTGTTTGAAATATTGAAGAAAAATTTTTATAGTACTAAACAAAAAACATATTTAAGTGAAAATAACATTCATCATTCATTAGTTTTTAAAAGATATTTTAATGAGAACTCAACTATGGAAATCTAAGTGGATGAATTAAAATTGCCCAACCTAATGATATAATGAATAAAAAAGGTCTCTCCAAATTCAAGGAAATAAGAAACTCCCTCAAATTCAAAGAGAGAGGTAAATTCAAATAGATAGTGAAAAGATTGAAAAACATAAAGAGCGATGAAACATGACCAATTTTCATGAACTGGCCTAGGCTACCCATAATCCGGGTACCCAAGCTAGCCTGCGATAAGTCTCAAAGGGTGTCAAATAAGGGATAAATATTTCTAGTAATGAATTTGTACTAATGGTATGAAAATCATGCATCTTTGGTGTGTTCAATGACATCACATTCAATGGGGTGTTGTTTGAGGCAACATAAATTTGTGATCGATAGTGTTATGATAAGTGTGTAACCCGATATTCATACTGCTCCTCAATGAGGTGTTGACGCTGTCTCCTAGGGACCAGACTTGTTCCGTTTTTCTGGGTATGCTAAGTAAGTGGTAAATGTGATCAATGTATCATCTTTATTATATTATACATACTTTATGATCAATGGTTCATTTTTGTTCTATTATGTTTCTGTAATCTTACACTATCGTATATATGAAACTCTTTCTCTATTTAGTAGTAACTATGTGTTTTAATTTTTTTTATTCTATAAGCACATTGTGATATACATGGATAAAATCTGAATCACATTAACTAGGAACACACCTCAATATGTTAAGGGTTTGAATGATTTTTTAGATTTTTTAATTTCTAATCGATCCGTTTAAGGGAGTATAAGATGTCCATGTCCTAAATGTAAATTTAGAACATGGTTGAAGAGAGATGAAGTTTATGAACATTTAATACTGAAGCAATTCCCTAGTCAATATTTGTGTTGGATTTGGTATGGAGAATCGAACAATACAGAAAGATTGACTACTGATGTTAATCCACAGAATGAGGTCCCAAGTTCGTTGAAAATGGAAAATGAAATGCAAGACCTCATAAATGATGCATTCGGCACTGCATGACACCACTATGAGAATCAACACATATCTGAACAACCAGAAGAGGGTGCTACAAATTGCAACATGGAAAGTGATGTTTTTGAGAGTGTAACACAAGAAGATCAAGATTGTAACATATCATTGGATCCTCCTCTTGATTCTGTGGAGCCAAATGTAAGGGAAAACATTAGTGAGGAAAATTTGTTTCATGATTTAGTTGACGATGGAAATCAAGAGTTGTATAGTGGGTGTTTGAAATATTCAAAGCTTTCATTTTTTATAAAGTTTTACCATATCAAATGTCTATGTGGAATTACAAATAAGGCAATGTCCATGTTATTGGAATTGATTCATGATGCATTTCCTAAAGCAAAAATCCCAGAATATTTTTATGATATGAAAAAAGTTGTTAACAAGATTGGTCTGAATTATACAAAAATACATACGTGTCCCAATGATTGTATGCTTTATTGGGGAGAGGATTCAAGTAGACATAATTGTAAGAAATTTTCTTCTTCTATATGGAAGTCAAAGGGTGATGTTGGAAGTCTGATTGAACATAATTTCATCGAGAAGAAGAAAAGGAACACACCTGCAAAAGATTTTCGTTACTTTCCTTTGAAGCCTCGATTGCAAAGATTATTCATGTCATCAAAAATCGCCGAACACATGAAATGGAATTCTGTAGATAATAACAATAATGGGTTAATGAAACATACATGAGATTCCCAATTGTGGAAGACATTTGATTCATTACATCCATATTTCTCAGCTGATCCTTGGAATGTTCGATTGGGATTGGCTGCTGATGGATTCAACCCATTTGGGACTTTGAGTACCAGTTATAGCATTTGGCCAGTTGTTTTGATCCCATATAATATACCTCTATGGATGTGTATGAAACACAAATATTTTATCATTTTGATTATTATTCCTGGAAAAAAAATTCCTGGAAATGATATTGATGTATACCTGCAGCCTTTGATTGATGAATTACATGAGTTATGGAGCAACGGTGTTGAGACATTTGATGTTTCTTCTAAAACAATGTTCAAAATGAATGCTACTTTAATGTGGACCATTAGTGACTTCCTTGGGCTTGGGAATTTATCTGGTTGGAACACTTATATGGGTTTGGATTTTCCCTTTTGTAACCTTGATTTTGAGCCCAAATGGATACCTCATATTAGAAAATGGTGCTTCTTGTGCCATCGAAGATTTCCTGATGCATCTCCTAGATTTCAGCTGAACAAATCAATATTTAATGGTTCCATTGATCATATACCACCTCTAAAGTTGTTAACAGGTTCTGAAATTTTGACACAACTTGAAAATGTTAAAACATAATTTGAGAAGGTTCATCATTTGAATGATAGCGGAAAACAAGTCTGAAGTGCGTCGTCAAGTGAAATCAGAACGCAACAATAGAATAAAAAAAGTAAATTATTCAAACTTTCGTATTGGGAATTTAATTTGTTGAGCCACAATCTTGATGTGATGCATATTGAAAAGAATTTTTGTAATAATTTTATTTTCACATTACTTAATGAGAATGGAACGTCGAAGGATCATCTCAATGCTCACAAAGACTTACAAGTAATAAACATAAAATGTGATCTTTGGCCAGATGAGAATGAAAAGTATGATCCAACCATTTTTTCAATGAAAAATAGGGATAAAGATACGTTCCTATGAATTTTAAAGAATTTGAAGGTATCTGATGGGTATTGGAGTAACATCTAGAGGTTTGTTGACATGAAGAATCATAAGTTATATGGATTGAAAAGTCACGATTCACATATTTTGTTACAACAGTTACTACCATTGGCATTGCGTACATTATTACCTGAAAAAGTTACTGTTGTTGTACTCTAATTATGCACATTTTTCAGGAAATTATGTGAGAAATCTCTACATCCATTTCAGCTTGACAACCTCTAGAAGAGGTTTGTATTGACCCTTTGTGCAATGGAGAATATATTTCTGTGATTGTTTTTTACTGTCATGGTGCATTTAACTGTGCATTTGGTTGAAGAAGCTAAATTTGGAGGCCTCGTTCATTATCTATGGATATATCCAATTGAGAGGTATTTTATTTATATGTTTCCAGTTATATAAACAATTTTTGGCATTTAAATAAATGCATAATATTATTATTTTATTTCACAGATATCTTGGGCATTTGAAAGAATATGTGAGAAATAAAGCTCAGCCAGAAGGCTCTATTGTTGAAGGCTATTTGGCCGAGGAGTGTCTCACATTTTTTTCTAGATATTTGAATGATATTGAGACAATATTTAATCAAGTTGGGTGTGTTGACGACACATCAACTCAATCTCAGATGCATCAGAAATGAAAAATATTTCATGCTACTGGCTGATCAGTTGGGAGGACCTCATATGTGACACTGACAAAATTGGAATTATTACAGGCACATAGATATGTGCTACTAAATAGTAAAATTTCAGATCCATTTATTGAAGAGTTGAGGATACAAACAGAGATACGAATGAGAGGCAGAACACGAAATGAGAAGGATATAACGAAATCTATGAATAAATAGCTGGTATAATGGTTTGCACGACGTGTAAGTTTAAAAATATTTCAATAAATATAAATATTAGTTTGACACAAATAATTTGTAAATCTATTAAATTATATTTCTTTTTTTAGATCATGAATAATAATACTCGAGCAGACTTGTCATAAAATTTGAAGTTTCTTTCTAGAGGTCCTATAAAACAAGTTAGAAAGTTTTACGCTTATAATGTGAATGGATTTAGATTTCATACAGTCGATCGAGAAGTGGGTTTGAAAACATAGAATATTGGTATATTTACATTTTCTAAAGTGGGATACTATGGAATGTTTCATGATATTATTGAATTAAACTACCACGGGCATTTTTTTTGTTATTTTATTCAAATGAAAATGGGTCGATATTATCAGTGGTGTTAAAAGAGATTCCTTGCAATTTACTTCTGTAAACTTCTCTCGCTTGATGGTTGTTGGTGATCATGAACTGCATGATCCATATATCATAGAATCGCAAGAAAAAATGGTATATTATGTGAATTATGTTGTGGATGAAGGGTGGAGTGTAGTTACTCACATAATACAAAGAGATTTCTATGATATGGGTGATGAAGTGAAATATTTGACCTATGTAATTGAATTTCATCAACAACAGGAAGAAGAATTATTTTTTCATCATGATATTGAAAATATTTGTCTAGTAAGGATGAATGAAGTGGATGAAGAAATGGATCAGGAAATCGACATGATTGAAGGGGAAAATGATTGTATGTACAATTGTTTATTCATTCAGTAACCACTTGTTTCATTTCTACAGTCATTCATTGTCAATGATATATATATTCTGTTTGTTAGTACGGGGCATCTATTATCATTTTTAAATTTTTTTCTGCCTAATTTTTTTGAAATATATATTTTGAACATAATTTTATTTGATTAAATGACAGGAATTCCCAGGAGGAAGCGGTACACTATTTCATCTAGTTTTGCGACAAATAATGATCCATCTTTCCCCACGACATCTGAGGCACCCGCTACCTACACCACTACACCATCTCCCCCTACACCATATCTGACACCATCTGTGGATTTCTCATTAGAGGATGAGTCATCGACTCCACCTACAGGAGCCTCAGTAGTGGGGCGGCGACACGCCCCTTCTAGTTCATCATGTACATTCTGAAGGGTCACAGTCACAAGTACAAATATTAATTAAATAAATTTATTGCATTTTGTTTATACTAATTGTTTTCTCATTGCAGATGAAAAAAATGGAATCATGGAAAAACACATAAAAAGTTCATATGATTGGAACATGAATGGAAGGAAGATAGTTGTGTCATTTGATTCTTATGGGGTCCCGACAGATGACATCGCGGGGTTACTTGGCCAGATTATAGGTCAGATAGCAGCGGAGCCCATTTCCCTACATATTTCATATGATGATTGGAGGCATATACCTCCAAATTAGAAAATTGAAGTTTTTTATTCTCAGATAATGGTAATTTTATTACATTATGGTTTAATTGAATGTTATGTTACTAATATGTTCAAAATTAATTTCTGTATACATATGTTCTTCTACTTTACCATTACTGATGGGATAACACGGAATTAGATATTGAAAAATATTGGTAAAAAATGGAAAGATTTAAAATGGAGGTTGTGGTGTGATTTCAACAATACTTCGTTGACCGAGTAGCAAATGTATGAGAAGCTGCCCTGTGGGGTACCGAAAGAAGAGTGGAAAGTTTTTTTTGATAGACATTGTGATGAGAAGAAGATGGTATTGAAATATATATTATTATATAATCCTCATTTTAAATTTATACATGTATATGAAGAGGAGATTACATTTAATACACTACTGTTAAATTGAATTTTATTTATTTCAGGATATCTCAAGATAGAATGCATCAAACCGGGCAAAGAATGTCATCCCGCACACTGCAGGTTCAAAAAGATTTTCTAGAAGCCGGAGGTCATTAGTAATATTTTAATTAGTTTATATATTTATAAGAAAATATTATATATTTAACATATTTAATAGTTTATTTATCTTTGCTTAATGCAGTCACAGAGTTTAGGGCATGAAGCATCCCGAACTGAACTGTGGCTGGATGTTCACAAAGAAAACCGAATGGAAGTTTTGTTAATGAGCCTGCCAAAGAAGTTGGGGTATGAAGTCAATTTTTTATTATAATAACTTATTATCAGTTTTTACTATGCTAATATATATTGATATTTGATTTATAGGAAACAATTATGGAAATATGGGATGTTAATCCAGGGCAGCCCTACTCAGTCTCTCAGGATGACCTGGTTGCTAAAGCCCTTGGGAAGGAGCATCCTGGTATAATGTGCGGGATGGGTTTGGGACCCATACCATCTGAGGTCTTTGGCAGACCACTAGGGATTCAAGATGCATCTACTCTTGGTTATAGTCATTTCACACCTGAAGATGCTCAGAGGGATATGTCTTCTCTACGAGCCACAGTTCAAGACCAGGGGGCTCAGATATCCTCTATACAGAAAGCGTTGACTAATATATATCAGCAAATGAGCAGATATGCCCCTGGTGGTGGTGCATCGAGTAGTGGTGAGCAGGTAAATCACAAAAAATCAAAATCATTTAGTTTACATACATTTATTGGTTTTAAGTTTAATTATAAATATGCAACAATATTTAATTTTCAATATAATGTTCTTACAGGTGGTAGCAGGTAGTGGAGATGGAGGTGGAGAGGGTGACGATGCATCATCGGACCATGAGTAGTAGTATTGTTGATGTGTTGAAAAAATATGAGAACGGATGGTTTGTACATGTAACATGTATGGCACATATTTGACACCAAACATTTTTATGTCCTAACATTTTCTTGATTTCTCATGTTTCCTTCTATGCATTTTTTTGATTTATGATGTTTCATTTTATGTCATGATTTCTCGAGTGTGGTATACATCATTCCATTTAGGCCTATGCTTGAATTGGTAGTCAAGATTTTGGATGACTAAAGAGTGATCATTTTGTTATTTTGTTATGGTTATAAAATTAGAACCTAGTATGCAGTATAGAGACCAAACATAATAGGATGATGTCAATGTGGTTTAGCCTAATCATGTGATACGAATCATATACTCACCAATAAAAGTAGTTGGAAACAAAAATGGTGAACCTAACATGGAACCTTAAATAAAATGCATGTGTCACCCACATGTTAGGATCCTTTTTCTCTCTCAAAATATAAAATGTGGAGAAACATGGATCCGATACAATTTATTATACATGTGTTTATTTATTGATATGCTGATTTCATGAGGATTTCTTGTAAATGTTTCTCATAAGTATTCTTGAACCTTCAAATAGAACCCCCTTTGATCCAAATGACATTTTACTACTTTAAGAACACATATGCTTCGACTACTGCATAGGTTGGATCCTCCATTAAAACTAGTTCTCTATTATCAACCTTGAACCTTCAACATTGGGTCTCAAATTCACTGGTTTGGGAGTCACACCTAAATGGTACCTTTCCATCTTCAAAGGAAGATAAAAAATCCATTCATCTCAAAAATCCCTACTAGATGTCTATTCAACAATGACTAGTGGATCATATTTTTTGAAAATAGTTTCCATCTCAAACCATTTTATGGTCATATCCATGGAAGGAAATAACATGTTCCTCCCTTATCTGGGAAGGTTGATGAAGAGGTCACTGATGGACTCATCTAGATAACATAAGGGACCCTCCAAAGGGCTTCTTCTAGAATTCACCATCACCAATGCTACAAAGCAATAAAACCTCTATATGATGTGTGTGATTACCTTGGGAGTCTGACCTAAGTCTCCAAAACCTAGGTACTCAGGAAAACCCACTGAGGGTAGTGAAACATCAACCAAGAACATGGCCCTACATCTATACCCTCCAAAGAATCCCACTAACTAAATATGGTGGAAAACTATGAGCAAGGGGACACATTTTCCCACATTTACTAAGCTTGTCGGTATAATCTAATATTATTAAAAGAAATCACCAAGAATATTTTGGTAAAAAATATAGGTAATACCCATATCCTTTCCCACTGACCTGATTAACATCGGTATATACCTATATGAAATGGAGGAAAAGATCAGTACCATACACATTCTCCAACAATAAAATATGAAAATATGCATGTTTTGGTCACTGAAGTCACCTATAATATTCTAAAAATGGTTAAAGGGAAGACACACAACTATTCTACCATAATTTGGGTGACTCATTAACACAATATGAGGAGATTTAGAGAAGATACACATCTTTTCTCCCATTCAAGAGGGTCGTTGGCCAAATCCTATGTTATATGGACAACCAGATCGGGACCATACCCTCGTTCCAACTAAAGGTCATTGGTCTACCTCGGTGGGCACTATAGGGTATGAACATATCCCAACTGAAATTCCATAGACCAATCATAAAACAATCATAGTGACATGAGAGATAATCAAACAAGATTAAGTATATGTAAGATGAAATCCATAGAAAGCAACCTCTGTCACCCACAAGAGAGCATCCCAAAAGAAGCAACACCAAAGGTGATTAGAAAATGAATATCTAGTCTATGATCTTGATCTACTTCATATTGGTGTTCTTGAACCCTCATATGTTTATCTATAGATGATCAGAATATTACTCCTTTGTTACCAAATAACAAAAATAGTAGTTTCATTTTCGAAGGTCCTCTTATCTACTTTGCTGCCAGTAGCTATGAAGGTCCTCCCTATACACCCTTCCATGAAGGATCACTTAATTCTTAGAATATGATTGATTATGAGATTAAATATCCAGATCAACACCGAAAATATGCTATAAATGTCTAGATGATCAAAAAACAATGATTTATTTCCCTTAATATCATCCACCCAAAAGGTCTTCTCCAGGGTACACATTGCAAAAATTCTCCTTATGGCTTGAATTCAAGTTGTTATTGTAGTACTCCCCATGATGAAAATCATTATGAAGGTCCTCTCTACATTGACAGTTTACTTCATCATGGAGGTCCTCCCCTTGTTGGAATGACAATGAGAAAGACCTCTTATCACAATTCACTTGGGAAAACGAGGTTAGTCATGCCTGATTATTCAATATTGTCAACTGACATCCTTTCTCAATAGAAGGACAACCCAAGAGAATAGTAATTACCCAAACCACACTTGGACCATTGTATTTCCAATATAATAGGTTAAACCACTTCTAATCCCATTTTTTACAATAAAAAGTGGGGAAACAACCACTTTGGTCAGACCAAGTTGAGGAGTCTCTTGAAAAATATAAAGAACCATTTTTCTAAAGACAATATACTAGTCATGTTATAGCCATTATCCACTCCACAATATAACATTCCATAGGTGTTGTTGGAATATTTTGTGCATGAAATCTACCTAATTATATGGTCCAATCTTTATCACCTAAAAAGAAAAGTATTTACAATTACTGAGATATCAAAAAGGCCCTTACAATTACTGAGATATAAGCAATTCCCTTATTATGCCAACAAGGCCCAACGTACGGTGTATCTAGTAGAATGTATAGGTTATAGGTGTTTGGTTCATATCTTGCACATCTTCAAAACTTTTCCACCAGTTTCTCCTAGGGGGATAAGATCTTTACATATTCCACATTATTATGTGGGTCCACTTAATTTTTAGTAGGGATGTAGCTATAATAACACATACTGCTGAGGCCAAGGTGGTAGTCGACATAGTTGATACTAGACTCATGAATTAATGTGAATGAAATGTGATCCCACTCAGAATAGTCAGGTTGTAGCATATAGTCATGGTATGGAAAAACTAAATGACGTTCAACATATGATAGGGATCATAATTCCAATTCATCAATTGTTTGAGGTACTAATCTAGTAACCTCTATTATAGATTCTACGTTATTTGACACAAGTGCATCATACAATGTCATATTTGATACATTTCTAGAGATTCTGGTCCTTGATATAGTGTATTTATGTGTCATTAAGAATCTGTAAACCTCATTGGTTATTCGATCAATGATTGTTCACTGATGGAATTATTTTCCCCATCAGAAAGGAAAATGTTTTTTATATAGAATTCATTCTTTCCCATCATGTAACTGTATGATGTAATTATTGGAATGGATTTCATGCTTCCCTATAGATCCATTATTTGTTATTATCACTATAGAATAATGGTAGAATGTTTGTATGATTTCTCATGTTTCATCATGTTGGGGATACAAAGTTAGGAATAACATTTTATTTTTTTGTATGGTGTCTCATGTTCCATTTTCTAGTTTGATTTGTTTTTCAGGGCAGTGGGGCAGTAGAAGAAAAACTGCAATTTTTTTTTCTGCTCAGAATTTCGTGGCAGTTTAACCACCGCAAATGCTTTACTGGTCAGCATTTCGTGGCGGTTATAACTTCCACTAATGGTTTACTAGTAAAACATTATCTGCAGTTAAAACCTCCACGAAATTTAATCAGTTTATATATAGCGGCGCTTTTCACCACCTCAAAGGAGCCGCATCAAATGCCTGAATACTGAAGTGGTTAAAACCACCGCGCATAAAACAATATCTGGAACCCGTCAAACCGCCGCTAAATTCATGAAAACCGCCGCGAAGTGAGGAATCTATGATGCTTCCCTTAAACCGCCACGAAATGGAAAAAATCGCCGCTAATAGATTGCTGATGCCCAGTTTAGCGGCAGTTTCTGTAAACAACCACCAAACCATATAGCAGTGGTTTAAACCGCCGCTAATAGATGATTTTTTTGTAGTGAATATTTATTATTAATATATTTAAAATTTTATGATAATGGAATAATTATTCTCTATCTTCCCCCCTTCCTTAGAAAAGAAAAAACATCGTCTTTGCATATTTTTGGTATACTGCCTCTATGAGTGACATATTTTATTTATCATAACCAAATTAAATGGATTGTTCAAAGGTAATATTTAATAAATTAAAATTATATTTATAAAATTAATAATATTCTTAAATTTTAAATAAAATAACACTTCCATTCCATTCTTTGAAGAATAAAAAAATACATTCATGCGTACATACAGACTACCACCTCCATAAATAGTGTGTTTTATTTTTTACCACATAATTAAATGGTTGTTTATAAAAGTTTATTTAATAAAGTAATTTTATATTAAAAACACATTTCATAATTTTATATGATAAACCATTTTCTACTTTCTTTTTGTTCTATGGAAATTGAAATTGTCATCCCTATATATGTGTGAACTACCACCTCCATGAAGCGACGTGTTCCGTTTCTCATCAACACCTTACTTTGATGGATATAAAATATATTTTATGAATATATATGATATTTTGGATTAATATATGTCATTAATATGGTTCTTAATTTATAGCACAAATATTACATATCAGTATTATGTAATTTGTTAATATAGGTAAATTACCAAAACAAGTTCGTTATGTATCCCATTCTTGCGAACCATGACTATATTCTCCACAAAATGACCATGTGAAAATATAAATCAATTTAAAAGTATATAAATAAATATTATAATCTTTTAATGATGAAATTATAATGAAATAATGGTGTTTGATTCCATTATTACATAATATGTGAGAAACACTAAAAATTACTAACCCTTGATGATGGAAATAAACATTATCTAACTAATAAATGTGTAGTGAATGAATGTAATTGAATAATATAAAAGGAAAAATATATTAATAATTTTCTTAATTAAGTTGTTAAGGTGGTTATATTCATTATATAGGATGTAATAGAATGTTTTACTGAGGGTTCCATCTAAAATTTCTTTCTTTTAGACGTGTTTTGTATTATGAACCTATTATTGTTTATATAGTTATTATACTACCTTTTTGAGATATTATATCTCTATAAAATATTTTTTTAAGGGTTTTTTAGTATTATTTCATGTTTAGGTGTGTTTTATAACAAATATTATGAAATTTTTATAGGTTTTTTGCCTCAATTTACATTTTTCAAGACATGATTTATATTATAAACAAATTTCATTTTATATAGTGTAACTTCTTCCCCTTAACTTATAATAGATTAAATAATTTTTTATTTTTGGTAATTTAACTCCCATTTATCCTCCCAATTACATTTTCCTTCAATTCATACATTACCTAAAATGTAATATTTTATTATCTCAACTTCTGTTCCTTATAGAATGACTTGTATTATGACCTAATATACTTTTATATGGTGTACTTACTACCCCATATAATGTTATTATTGTTATTAAAAAAAATTCCTATTATTTAAAAGTATTTTTAGGAACCCCCATGTGTGTTATTTTGATTCATTTTTAATAAATTTGTAAGGTTATTTTATCATAATTTTTTTCCATCGAGACATATTCCATATTCACCATGTGTTTTATTTTGTGTTGTGTATATACTAACTTAGGGGTTAATTTAATAATAAATTTAATTAGATAAATGGATTTAAAATCCTTAACATGTTATCTCTTCTAATGGCTTCCAATTCTAGTATTACTAAAGTTGTAGGGATTTTTGGAAAACTCTGTTTTCATTAATTGAGTTATGATTTTTATTTTTAAACATTTTTATAATAAGTTGGGTAAAATGTACCTTATGATTTAATTATAATTTACCTGCACTTTATTTTATATTGATTTGTATTTATTTATCTTGGAGTCTTTTTTATGTACTATTATATCAAACCTTATTTCTTTTACTGGATATCTTTCTTTATAAAAATGCAACATTGTTGAGAATAATATCTATTATATTTAATATATATTTCTCCTCTATATCCATATAATTTATTTTGAAAAAAATACTAACATATTTTGACATCCTAATTTACATTATCTAATATGTACTATATCTTTTGATTTATCTCTTTTAAAAATAATGTTCTTTATTATCCTTTTTGTGATGTGTGTTTCAAAACATCTATTTTCAAAATATTAAAAAAAATATGTACTTTTCATGTTTTATTTATTATATCCCACTCCAAATTTACTTTTTAAAACCTTTATATAATTTTTAATGATCTATTATTTTTATTCCTTTTTGTGTTTTTTTTGAAAATCATGTTACCTCTTTGAAAATGATTCTGGAAAGTGACTCCTAACTTCTTCTTTTTATGAAATTAAAAAAAATGTTTTATTAAAACACTTTTATGATTTATCATCCATTTTACTCTTTATGTTAAAATAATTTTACCTTATTTGGAGAAATTATTCATGTATTTCCTTATAAACCACCTAATACTATTTTATTTTCAGCGATTAATATTTTAATATCAAACAGTGTAATTCTTGAACTCTAATTTTATGATACTATTCGATGTGATCTTATTATGAATGTGTTTTCCATTTATGTCAACATCTTTCAAAATTAATATATTCTATTTTGTATTTAACATAATAATTCCATAAAAATTATTTCTCTAGATAGATTATGATCATTTTATCCCATTTTTTAATTAGGGAAAGTATGAACATCACATATTGTTACTATTATAATATGAATGTTCATTGATTACTAAGGAATATTGATTATGTAATTTTTTTATATTAATTTTCTTTATATGGTTAATTCATTGAAATTAATTAAAATAATCATGGGATTTGGATTAATATATCCCCTTGTTTCACCAACAAGTCTCATGATAAAAACTATTTTTGGTATTTGGTGTATGCATATCCATTTATTTAGATATATTAGCTATAGTTATGAAAGTTATCATACATCTTGCATGAATTCTTAATGGAAACAAGTTGTATTGGCTGAGGTATTGATGGTGAGATCAAAATTTCATGAATTATGTATTCCATCATCATGAAATAATTCATTATTCTCTATAAAATTATTATTAATTCATCTGCAGATTTATTTCAAGCTCATGTGACCAATTATATAGAATTATTTGATTCAAATTATTATTTCCATATTTTTTATGTCATTATTTTACATTGAAATATTTTAGTATACACTACCCCTTACTGAGTGTTTTAGCTCACCCTTCTTATTTTTCCATTTCCCTATATTATAAATAATTGTATCATGTGTGAAATGTCTAGAATGGTATCATGGAAGGATAATTTTGTGGGAGATATTGAATACATGGTGTTATATAAGAAATTATTGGTATAATCGAAAAAATATACATTGGATGAAACAAATATGGGTTTTATTATTTAAAAAATTTTAACTCTCAAAAACTCTAAACCTAAAAGGTACTAGGTGTGTAAGTGATGCAATATTTTTTTGGTACGACACTTATAGATGGTTAATTTTGGGTGGCTTCAGTTAATTTCCAAGTAAGCATGGAATGTATGTATTTATCTATATTGATTTTATTGTAGTGTGAGTTGGTGGTATAATAGTTTATAAAAATTGGGGGTTTAGAAAACATTAATGGTTAGGTAGAGTAAATTATAAAGCTATAGGGATCCCTTAGAATTAGAATATGATTTTGTGCCATGGAAATTTTGGTTATTTTGGGAAATTATTAATACATTTTAGAAGTATCCATGATTATGGTATGTATTGATTGTTATGTGATTAATATATTTTGGGGATAAAAATTATGTTGAATTTTAAGAGCATATACTTCCATGAATTTTTGGGTTTGGGATGTAGTAGAAAATATATTGATTTAATTTTTTTCATAAATTTTTAAGGGAATACATTATAAGATACTCAAATGTGAAATATAAGTTTTGGGGAACACCCTAAAATTTTGATAAAGTTTAGTTGTAGGGTGTCCTAGAAATGAAATCTCTGCCTAGATATAGGAAAGTGGAAACATACTCAAAAAAAGATTAACATTGCGGTAATAACCTGAAAAAGGTTTTTTGTTATTAACTAGGTCTTCACATGGTGCATGATAAATAGGCCTAACTGCACACCTGTTTTGACCTTATCTAGGGATATAATTTAGTTATTCACATGATATTTATGAAAAATTGTAATTTATTTAAATATAATTTAATTATGTAATATATAAATAGTTTTTTTAGATAATCTAATGGGAAAATTATCCTAGAATCTTTAGTTCAAACTAAAGGGGATACAGGTTCATCTAATTATAACGTAGTTCAACCAAAAGTGTCATAGGTGTAAATTAAGGTTTTATAAGATAAAAAATATTATAATTGAGTTTTCATATACATATTATCATTTACTCTATTTTTATTGAACATTATATTAACCATGTTGCTTTTAGTATTTATTGGGAAATAGGATTTTGAAAATGAAGATGTGAAAGGTATGAATAAAGAAAATACTAATACTTATAATCATATGATGAGGAATATTTTGAAATAAAATGGTAGATAATATCTATAGAAATTTATTATATTGAAAAATATGATATTCATAATATTACATAAGGTTTTGAGGATGATATAATATCTTGATTCACACCCATAAAGGTTTTCTATTAGTGAATCCTAATTATAATTGTGATGAAGTATTTTTTTTATGGAGGGGGAATGTAAGACCCTAGAAATAATAATACACTATACTTATAGTAAATTTTTTCACACAAAACACCTATCCAAAATTAATCATGATACATTTTATAAAGATTGAATTGTGAGTATTATAAGTGATTATGATAACGTTGTTGTCCAATTAAGGGGTATATATAGAAGTAACCCCATAATGATATATATATATATATATAATAGATGTTATTTTAAAAAAATATTGTTAAAAATCAATTGGTGTAGGTAAATAACTGATAAGATCATTTTATGTTCAAAAATTAATTTTACAAGAAATTGAATTTCTATTCATTATGTATTCTTATATTAAAATTGTTTTTATCATCTCTATAAATTCAGTCTAATAAAATTCTTTTCACATTTTAATCTATATATCCAAATTTTTTGATAAGTTTAATTTTATTTTTAACAAAAAAAAAATGAGTTACCGAACTATATATTATTTACCATGGTAAAACATTTTTTTCAATGAATTATTTTGAAAAGAAATATGTAATTTTTATATATATAAATTAAATTTATTTATTTTAAATAATTAATATAATTTTATGTTTAATCATATAAAAAATTATATTAACACACATTTTATTAGTAGTTAAATAAAAAAACTTAAAGTATAAAAAGATAGTGTTCTAAAAAAATAATTTCCCCTATATATCTTATGATTAAAATTAAAATTTAATTTTATCATATTTATAAATTTAATTAGATTAAATTGATACAAAATAAACATTTATACTATTTAAATTTTTTGTGAAGTTTCATCTATGATATTAGTAAAAAAATATTTACAATGGTTAATTTTTACTCTTGGTTAATAAGGGTAAAACTTAGTAAAACAAATGTCTCTAATTTTAATAAATTTACTTGAAAAAAAACATATATAAGATGCCTGATTGGTTTCAAATTTATGCCAACATGTCGTACAAATATTTCTTCACATAATTCAAATGAGATTCGATTATTACCCCTTACATATCATTCAATTATAATGAAAAGTCTGTATTTTTACCTATAAAAGGAGTAGACTTCCACCCACAACAATCCATACTCATATTATGAAATTACATTTAATATATACCCATTTAACCTCTCCTATAACCCATATCCATGTGTTATATCCCTATGTTACATTAATTTCATGAAGTCATCTAATTAGAGATACCTCTCAAGAAGAAGACTCAAATCCTAAACATGAGTATTATCCACATCCTAGCTTTTTCCTCTTTATATTTATCATCCATTCTCTTAAAAACTATATTATGAATTGTAATAAAATAATAAGAGTATTATTCATAGATGGAAGAATCATTCTATAACCTTTCTCTCATTCTTATAAAAGATACAATGTTATCCATGTATACATGAGGACTAAATCCTCCATGGGTGATGTGTCTTATTATTCATAACTATCCTACACGGATGGCTAAAAGGGGTTATTAAATGAATACATATTAAACTTAAAACATTTTTAATATTTTTAAATGATAAAAAAATTCTAATTTCTTTTTGTCCTTAGAAAAATGTAAATGTGGTTCATGTGTACGTGCAGACTACTGCCTCCATGAATGACATGATTTATTTTTCATCACCGATTAACATGGATAATTATATAATTATATTTAATAAATAATTTTTTTAATTTTTTTATTCTTATAAGATAAAAAAATTCTACTTTATTTTTGTTCTATGGAAAATGAAAATTACATCCGTGTATATGTGCGGATCACCGCCTCCAAGGAGACATGTGTTATGTTTTTCCACACCACATTAAATTTATTATTATAAAATATATTTTATAAATATATATCATATTAATGAGTGAAATATTTCATTAAAATTTTTATAAAATATATCATAAATATAAATGATCATTGTAAATTAATCTGTTAATATAAATAAATTACCCGAAAAAGTTCATCATGTATCTCATTCTCAGGAACCATGCCATAGTTTCCAAAAAAATGAAGATGGGGATATATAAATCATTGAAAGGAAATTATCTAAATTGTTTTAATAATATATTAATAATGAACTTGTTATCAAATAATGGGTTTCTACGTCACCATTACAAAACATGAATGAAATAATCAAAATTACAAACATTAGTTGATAAAAATAAACATTAAATAACAAATAAATGTGTAGTTAATTATTATAATTTAACAATATAATGTTAAGAAATATAAATAAGTTTTTGAAATAAGTGATTGAGATATTTATTTTTATTATAGAGTAGTATAGTTCGTTTTTAACTAAGCAAGAATACAGTGTAAGGGTTTCTTCTCAAATTTCTTTCTTTGAGACATGTTTTATATTATCAACATATTTTCATTTATATGGTGTATATGATATATATTTGAGATATTATATCATGGTTTACTAATTATTCATTTTATTTAAAGTTTCATTTCAAATTTTCTCTTTAAATTTAGTTTTATATGAAATTCTATGAAAACCCCATGGTTTCTCTCTCTCGATTTCCATTCCATGACACGTGGTTAATATTATGTAGCAATTTAATTTTATATGGTGTAACCAATACCCCAATAATTATAATGTATTAAATAATTTATTATTATTGGTAATGATACTTTTAGTTATGATCAATCATACCATGTTCTTTAATTAATGAATTACCTAAAATTTAAGGGTTCTTTGTCTCAATTTCTATTTCTTGAGACATGATTCATATTCTGCCATGATATCATATTATATGGTGTGATTACTACCATAATTATGTTTTATTATTGTTATTAAATCATTTTTAGATTATTTTCATGTATTTTAAATAATACATCTTTATATTCCTTTTTTTAATTTGATACCAAATTCACAAGGGTTTTTTGTCTTAATATTCTTTCTTTAAGACATATGCCATATTCACCCCCTTTTTTTATTTGGTGTATATAATACCTTATATATGCCTTGAATTACCTATATAATAATATTCAATTGATTAAAAAATACACCACAATTTACTTTTCTCAATGGATTATAATTCAAGTGTTACTAAAGTTGTAGGTGTTTTTGGATCACTCAATTTTCATTCAATATGTTATAATCATTATTCTTGAAATTTATTATTATAAGTTAGGTAAAATATACCTTATGATTGAATTATAATATACCTCCATTTTACCTTATATTGATTTAAATTTATTTCTCATGGACTAATTTTTAATGTATTGTTACATTAATAATTTTTATTTTGATGGATTTATTTCTTGATAAAAATGAAACATTATTGGGAATAATCCTCATCTGATTAAATAGATATTTCTCCTCCATATAGATATTATTTATTTCCAAGTATATTTTTCTTTCATTTATTTGAAATCCTAATATATATTACCTCATTTATAATTATTATTTGCATTCACAAGTTTCCAAAATAACGTTTTATCATCTTTTTTTGATGTGGGTTTCAAAAAAAATATTTACAAATATTTAAAAATATTTCCCTTTCAAGTTCATATTTTATTCCTACAATTAATATTTCAAATTAAAAACATAAATTCCATTTTTAATTATCTAAAAATATATATTCTTTTTAAAGTAGTTTTTAAAAATGTGTTTCATGATACGTCTTAAAAAATGACTTTTAAAAGTTACTAATATATTCCTATATTTATTGATTTGTTAAAAATGTTTTATAAAAACACTTTTATGATTTCGGTTCTATTTTACTCTTTATTAAAATAATTTTACCTCCTTGGGAGTTATAATTTGTGGATGAACATTTAAATCCAATGAATCTATTTTCTTTGGGAGGGGATTAAACTTATGGTCCCTTTTTATGTAATATCATTCTAATAATTCTTCTAATGAATGTTATTTAATCTATATAACATCCATTAGGGTTCTCATGATTTATTTATTAAATTACTTGATTATACCATATACCATATTTATGTAGTAGTCTTCTAATCATGTAATTCCATTCATTCAGTAGGGAAACCATTGGCAGCCTGTTTGTTTATTATTATATTATGAATGTTTATGGATTACTAAAAAAAGTTGATTATATAATGTATTGATATTAATTTCATTTATATGATTATTGAATTAACCCTAATCATGTGAAGGGTGGGTCCCAGAGTAATATATCCCCATGATTCATATGTAGGTCTCATGAGATAAACTAGTTTAGGTATTTGGTGTATACATGTTCATTTGTTAATATTTCTTGGATGTGGTATTTGAAGTAAGTAAACATCTTGGTTGCGGTCTTGATGGTAAGAATATGTCTTGGATGAATCCTTTAAAATTATATTCATATTTTCTAAATTATGAAACCCATCACCATGAAATCATTTATTGGTGCCCATGTGATTAATTATTTTGTTTCCTCAACCATGGATTTATTTCAAGAACATGTGATCAATTTTAGGGCAGTATTTGATTCTTATTTATTCCTTACACATTTATTTATTCAATTCTTATTATTTAACATCTTTTAATATATTACTCCCCTCATTATAAGTTCATTTCACCCTTATTATTTTATAATTATCCAGGTTATGAAGAAGAGTATCATATGTGAAATTATTAGAATAGTATCATGTATGGATAATTTGTGGGATTTTTTTGATGTATTAGGGTTAAATAATAAATTCTTGGTATAATGGTGAAAATATATATTGGATGAGAAAGATATGGACTTTTCTGTATAATGTTTTTTTAGACTCTCTAAACCTCTAAACCTAAAAGGTAGTTAGAATTTAAGTGATAAATATTTGATATTTATATAATAATTGTGGATGGTTAAGTTTTCATTATCATATTTTCTTCAAAAGTTGTTATGTAATGTATGTGTTCATTAACACCATATTCTAAGATCTTGGGTCAATAATGTCACAAAAAGGGGAAAGTATAATCATTTATTGAGCTAGAGGAAGACTATAAATCTTGAGGATACACATTTGTAAGAGTAAACTCTTATGAATGTTAACCCTTATATATTAAATATTTAGTTTTATATATTTCATTTATAATGAATTAACATTTATGTATCATAATATTTACTCTTAAATATAGCAGGGTATGTCAATGTCACCTTTACATATCAAACTACCCTTATGCATTCTATACTATTGATTTTCTGACCAACACGGTGACTCTTACATATAACACTAACAATATATAAGAGTAACCTTATGTATGGGACATAGATTATTTTCGGAAAGAATCAGGTAACTTTACACATGAGAACCCTTATAGATAATAGTTTCCCTTATTTATTGTGACTCTTACATATGGTGACCCTTATGTGTATAAGTTTTAAAAAAATCCATAGATGTGTTGAAATGTAAAAATATTCCTAGATGCATCCCAAAAGAAATACAAAAAATTTAAAATGCCTATATAATTGTTTTAAATATACTATTAGATAAAAGTAGTATAAAACTCTACCCAAATCCTAAATAACATATGATTCTCAATTAATAACCTAACACCACCCCCCCAACACCTCTATCTAGTCCCAATACACACTGTTAATCCAAGATTTGATCTGATCAAAACACTTGGACACTCATCCAATCAAAGATGTTGAAATTAATATATTTATAAAAAATTTAAACATTTTTGTACCTTCAAATGGTATGAGTGTTACTTCTTTCATACTATATAGTTACTCATCACCGATTTGTGTTCCCAAACATTTTTAGGAATAATTGGTGGAAAATACTAAACAAAATGCATAAATGTCACACTCCTTATCTCATGTATCCTATTAGATACAATAGTGCTACCACAACCCTCATAATAAAGGTACTATCTTCCCTTGAAAAGTTTTCTCACTTCAATCAATAATTCAAACCACTTTCTCCGTAAATTGTGAATCAACCTCAGTATCAATGTTTATATAAAGTACTAAACTATAGTAACCCGATCCAATGTACACTTTATAATATTGGTATAAGATAAAAAGGGTCTCATCTATAAGGACTCATCAATTTATAATTCTTAATGAACCAGATACAAACATGATTCCCATATTACATTGAAAATATAAAATACATATCATAAAAACATTCTTGCATTCTTTATATTAATCATAATATCCTTCTTCATATCCAGGGGAAAGGAAAATATATAACAGGTGATCTTAAATTCTATAAAGGTGTTATGTATAATAGAATACAATAGAATCCATCATGAGAAAATAAGGAATAATCAATATGGAAATTTAAATGATTGAAAGAACAATATATTTAATCAATAACTTGAGATAAAAATTCATCCATGGATGATATCATTTTAGGAATCTCATGTATAATAATAAATAAATTATTAAGGAAGGAAATTATTAATTTTAGATGTCATGATATCAGATGTTGTGAATATCTATCATTAAATCTATGTGCCAAGATAGTTTAAACAATTAGTATAAAAACACTAAAAACACATTTAATTTGGCCAACTGATTTGTCTCATGGGACCTGTTGATACATCAAGGGGATATATAATTTTCACCCCACCCATAAATAAATATCTAATTCATTACTCATATATTTAATTAAATTAATAATAAAATGACTTATCAACAAATATATGTATTTAGTAAAGAATATGAAATATCAATATTTCCCTTGTCTATCAAATAGCATTCAAAGTAAAATACCAAATGTAGAAATGTTATGTAGTTTAGGAAATAAATATATACCTAATAAAAGGAATGTAGATATTTAAGATAAATTTAATTTCCAAAGATCATGATAAACTTAATGTTTCAAGATAAATTTAAGGATAATAATATTAATAGTATTTTAAATATTCTCATCCATTCATTAGAAATATTGGTTAGATAATGAATTAACATCCATTCGTTAAAAAATAAAATTAAAATGAAATATTAATATAAAATTCCATTAAAATTTTGTCTTTATGAAACCATTGAAAACTTTTAGAAGAATATAATAGTGTTAAATTTTTATAGTGGTGGGAAAAATCCATTAACAGTGTATACATTAAAAAAATTCATTTTGATCTTTTATAAAGAAACTCAAAAAAAAAACCTTCGTAAGACTTTAGAAATATTTTTTTAAAACATTTTATAAAGTAAATTATAACTTAAAATTTCTTTGATAAATCATTTTATTAAATAAAATTACTTTTTTAAAACATCTTTTTAAAATATGGACATGGAAGAAAAATGTTCCTAATCAAAAATATAAATAAGATTGGATTTAATATTAAATATAAAACTTAAAAGATTAACCTGAATTGAATCATTAATAATAATGAATAAATATATATTAATTTTTAATTATTTAAAATATAATTATATAAACCACATAAATTTAAATAGGCACATAATACCAAATTTGTCTCAATGGAGTGGAAACTGAGATGAAATCTCTATCATAATGTTCGACTTTCCTTGTAAGTTCTTTAATCCTCTTATATAATAAATTTAAATTTATTATAAATATATAAAATAAACATATAAATATCTATAATATCATATTTTCTCTATTTATAACATTTTATCACCCGTTTTTTAACAATCTTTTATTGTTATTATTATTTCAGTTGTTAACTACTTCGTTTTTCATGTATAGTTTGATTTTGTAGTTTCAATATTTTAGTATTTATCGTAGTTTTGTGTATAAAGAGTTTTTATCATGCTATAAATAACATATATGATAAATATATTTATATTTAGAGTCATCCATGAAATTTAGATACAAAAAAAGGAATTACACTATTTATAGAGATGGAAGGTCGTACGTAGACAGGGACATTTTTTTACTCTTCGGCAGATGAAATGAATGAAAGATAAATAATTATTCACCTTTACAATATACTTTTTATTATATATATATATATATTAAATATTCATTAAAAATATACTTAAAATTATCCATATAAAGTGTAAATTAAAAACAAATCACATCATTTTCTGTAGTTCGTAGATCACTCGTACGCACGAGAGATATTATTTTTTTCTAACTAATTAGAATGTAATAATGTATATAAGATTTTATAATTACATAATAATATTTAAGTAATAAAATTAATATATATTTATTAATTATATCTTTATATCTATCCAAATAAAGTGGAGATGAAAAAGGATTTACAATTCCATGTAGAGATGATAAGTCATACGGATGCACGAGCATTGTCTTCTCTTTTCATGGGATAAAAAAGAGGTCGAATATGGTTTCCACATAATCATAATAACATCTTTGTATATTTATTATGTTTTATTTATTATTTTAGTCTAGTTACAACACATTTAGTGTAATTATAAAAAGATATAAAATTAAAAGAGATGATAAGGACAATTACCCCTTCTTTAGTAGACGTCCTTTAGATATCCACTTATGAGACCTATGGTTGGTATTTCATAAGGGATATAACAATTATAAATTGACTAATTAATTTTATGATATGGTTTATTAGGTTTTGGTTGAGCTATGTTTTTCAAATTTGTGTAAATAAAAGTGATAATTGGTGTCCCTTTATCTGTTTGGAGAGGGGAATTCATGGAATTTCTTAAAGTATTAAATTAATATATATTAATTTTTATCTAAAACAGATTAGAATTAATATAATTCATATATAATATGTGTATGAGTATAAATACTCTCATAAAATAAAATTTGGATAATTTTTTGTTATTTTCCACCCTTTTCGTTTAGTTTTAACCCCCCATTAACCATTTTGACAGTTACTACAATATTAAAGCTTTCTACATTTTAAGGGTTAAGAATGTTACTGTAAAATGAAATAGACCCATAAATGGGAAATTGTTTTTTTAACCATATATAATTAATTAATAAGATTATAATATTTTTATTAAATTTAAATCATTTAAAAAATTATTCTTTATTATAAAATATCATCAAGGTCATTTTTTACACTTTTGATTTAATTTGACTTTAAATACATCATGAAAAAGAGGTAATTAGAATATAATATGATAACACGTCCTTAAAATATCATATGTATCTATAAATTTCATTTAACACAACAATTCATCCAATTTATGTTATTTGAAATATTTTTCAAATCATTTATTTTATTTTGTTTATTAATTAAATAAATATCATAATGATGTTGTGGAATCATTTGAGCCAATTTTTCAATAAAAAAAATTAAATAAATTAAAATAATAATAATAATTCATTAATAACTCAAATTAACTTTTATAATATAAAATAATATTTATATATCCCAATAAATAATATTATAGATATTAAAAGAATAAAAGTAACATTTCTAGTCTTTATCTCTCACTTAAATATTATAAAGGTCATAATATTGTCAAAATGTAAATAAAATGTTATATTTTTTATTTTGTATGGTTATGGATAAAATATAATCAACCAATTAAATTAATTAAAGTTTTGGGTTTATTTTAAATGTTTTATCATATTATTTTTAACATTAATTACCAAATTTACCGTCTACAGAGGTGAAATTTTTTTCCAAAGTTGTTATTAATAATGCATTAAAATAAAAGAGACTTATTTCAAAAAATTTACCTATTGATTATAAATATATAATCCTTTTTTCATGATTTAATTTCCAAAATAATAATATATTAATTCAATTTTAAAATGAAAAACACAACAAAAAATTGTTTTTTTAAAGGAAAATGCATTTAAAAAAATATTTTTATACAAAATTCAAACATAAAATTGATTAAAATGAACTTAATAGGATTATAAATAATATAATACAGCTAATTTTACATTTAAACCATTATAAAATAAAATTATACACTATAAATGCTTGATACAAAAAAAATCAACAAAAAGTAGTATTTTTCACTATTTACTATAGAACAATATTTTTAGAAAAATCCTAAATATTCAACCAAATTTAATTTTTATATTATTATTTCAAAAATTAATTCTATTTTATAAAAATCATTTTCCAAAAAAATAGAAATTTATTATAATATTTCCTCGCAAAAAGAAATAAAAATCATTTTTGAGTAGTATGTATTTTTTTAGAATAAAATTAATTTAATAAAAAATGAGTGCTTATTTCCAATTTTATTGACTAGGACCTTTATATATATATCATAATATGGTAAATAATATTCATAACCACCTATAATGACTTGGAATTTCCATGTAAATATTTTTTAAAATTAATGGGAATTTTACAAGTCTGTGAAAATTGACGACGCGGGATTTTGAGGCCCGAAGTGCCTGGAATGAATTTATAAACTTTTTTCCAGGTACGTTCAGTAAACGTGTGAGTAGTTTTTTTAACTTTTGAACCCATGCTCGAAATTGAAATATGAGGGCACCGTTGAACTTGCAGCACTGGTATTCGCTTAAAGAGACTTTCACCTCGCTGACATTTGGTCGAGGGAGGAAGTTAGTTTTTTGGTTTTTTATGAAAGAATAGTATAAAAATAAAATTGTACAACATTTTATTTTTATTTTATTTTAAAACCTCTGTGTGGAAGTTGAGAAGTGGGAACCACTACACCTTAACCTCCCATGAGAGGTGATGGTGGTGGGGACCACCCGAGCCTAACCTCCCATGAGACGTTATGGTGGTGGGGATCACTCGAGGCCTAACCTATTGAACTCCCCTCTTAATGAGGGAAAAACCTCTCTACTCTCTCATTAATGTGGAGTAGCCTTTTGAGCTTCTTGTAACCTTAATTGTGCCAACCATCAAACAATTAATTATGCCAACCTATGTGATTAATTGTCCCAATTTGAATTATGCCAACATATTCTATAATGTTGGCTAATTCATTTTTGGTGGAATTGGGAGAAAATTTTGGGAAAAGGGGGATCTCTTTGAGAAATCTTGCCAACGAAGAACTTCTTATCCAAACAAAAAACACCGACATTGACTTCGAACTTCTTCCTCGAGACAACCTCCAATGGTGGACATCTTCAAAAAATGAAGAATCATCACCATTGAAGAACATTAATCCGACGAATGAGCTTGGGATTGGAGGCATGTGACGGGAACAAAGAATGTCAACTTCAACTTCTCTCTTCATCATCCACAATCGAACAACACAAGGTAGGGGTTTATCTCTATTTTTTATCACTTCACATGTATACTCCTTCTATTTTCTTTTGCGGGTTGGGAACAATCATTATGGGAGGATAGAATTTGAAATTCAATGTTCATGTTCTTGATGAGCTGCTTGCTACCACTCTAACGTGGAGGGTGCGGGCCAAACAAACATGGCCCGACCCCTCTATCGTCCATATTGAATAGTGTACTCTTTGCGAAGGAAGAATATGACCTTGGTGATAGTAACCATAGTGGGATTTTGGGCACCGAGGAGGCACAAGAACGGTGGCCGGAAACACTGCCAGCCGTGACGAACGCGACGGCGTAACGGCGCTGCCCCATGGCCACCGCTGCCGCCCCATGGCCTCTGCACTGACCGCGGCCACCGCCGCCATCCGTGGATCTGTCCGCCACACGACTGAGGTGCTTCCCTGTGGTCGGTATGCCGACTCGCGGCCTGTCCTCCGAACCGTGGCCTGACCGCCAACCCGCGGCCTGACTTCTAACCCGCGCCCGGTCCACCGACCCATGACCCGACTGCCGACCCACGGTCAGTTGTGTTGGAAATCTTGGAGAAATTCGGTCCCTTTGAGGGATTCCCCATTGTGTTTTAGATAAATATGGGGAACTATCAGGTTAGATCGACCACGAATCCAACCAGGCCTCCGAGACTAAAAGGCTAATAACTCACAGATTGGGCGTCTGATTGACATTTCATCTGTTACTTTGATACCCCTATGATGTGGCTATCCTTTGTGACACTTATTTATGGGACTTAGTGGTAGTTGGGGTATCATCTAGTAGCTAGTGGAGTGGAGCTTCCTGAAGATGAGAAAGCATAGTACGAAGTCCTAGTGGTTGGCTGAGACTTGATGAATGCTGACCGTTCCGACTCGGAGTGACTCGACAGGCCCTATGGGGAGCACCTTGGTGACGCGGAAAACCCACAGCGGGGAGCGCCTTGGTGACTCGGTAGACCCATGGTACTCTAAATGAGGAGTACCATAGCAGGCCACGAGGGGGAGCACCTCCGTGTGATGCGGCAGACCCACGATGGGGAGTGCCTCTGTGTGATGCGACAGACCCACGGTACTCGATAGGAGGAGTACCTTTGTAATCCAAGGCTATTCTGAAGCACCTATGTGTGACGTGGCAGGCCCACTATACCCAATAGAGGAGTATTTCTCTAGGAACTGAGGTGTTCAACGTTGTGACTTGGAATATTAAATAATATTACCCCTAGAATAAATCCTAGTTTGAGCTCAGTCAGTACCTCTGTGTTTTCCTCATTATTGAGATGGATTACTTGATAACTTCGGTATATGTATGGGAATATACCTAAGTAAGGTTATCTATTGATTTCATACTTTTTGTTTTATCCTTGTTAGATTTTGTGAGACCTATAGGGTCTCAGGGTCCCAATTTAGTATCGTCATACTCACCCCTGCACGGGGGATGCCAACACCTTGTTGTGTTGGATGCAGACAACAGTCAACGCTGAATGAAGCTGAGAGTAACAGGACTGGATGGTACCTAGAGGTGGAACATACGGCATGTGGGTGCATAGAGGATACGGGTGTACGTCGAGTGCTGAGGAGGCGATCTATACCTACCCTTCAGGTAAGAACCTCATAGGATGACCCAGCAGCTGACTTTACCTTTTCTTCAGTTGTATTGTATCACAGCTGTACTATTAATTTCAAGTTGGGCTTGTATCATGGACCCTTTTTCTTACTGCACTCACTCTGTTTACAGTTCATCTTACTTGTGATACTATCTTGATGGGTGTTTGGTTATGTGTTCTTACAGGTTATAAAGGAAATTCCTTCCCGGTTTTAGGGAATACGCCTTTGGTGCTAGTCTCCAGACCCTATCCTATGGAAGACGGGCTTGGGGTAGTCACGTCACTGGCCCTGTGGGATGGGTCATGACCAATTGTTATCAGACGACTCGGTTTTACCGCAGAACTTACGACTCTAATCTTTCTTTTTAACGATAATAGTGTTAAGTGTATTGAGTGTGGTTATCAGTTTAGGGAAACCAGTGTTCATGCAGTGGACAATGTATCCATACACCAGGACCCTGACATCTGATTTCTGACTCAGTGCACAAAAACACCGATTGCTTGTGAATTTTCAAAACTTTTCTTTGTGATCTTTTAAGTCAGCTCACCAGGTATAACTTACTAACTGTGGATCACCTGTTTCTTTTCAAGATGCCTCCACACATACATCTAGTTAGGGTTCCGAGAGTTGTATGCACTGATAGCCCACCAAGCGATTAGGCCTCTGTGTAGGGCCCTTTTCCAGTATAGGAACCAGCTGAGGCACCAGCGGTACCACTCCTAGTTGGGCCACTGATGCCACCAACCCTAGCAGCATACAGTACATGCCACTTGAGCACATTTCATGAGTTCTAGTGACATAGGACACCCAGGTTCAGGGGAGAGACAGACCTGCAGGCGGCTGAGGATTGGTTGGAGGCAGTGGTGAGAGTCTTCTGACACATAGGGACACCGACCGATCTTATGGGGATCCTTTCTGCCAGCCTTCTATAGGTTATAGTATGCAGATGGTGGAGCATGATGCTCCAGCTTCATGATGAGTTGATTCTTCTTTGGGAAGACTTCGAGATCCAATTTCTAGTTGAGTTTGTCCCATTGACACTTCACATGGTGCGTATATAGGAGTTACTTCTTCTATAGTAGGGCAGTATGTCTATGGCTCACTACTCAATTAGGTTTACTGAGCTCTCACGCTAGTTCACATATATGGTGTGGGACCCATTCTTTAGGCCCTGAACCTTTTAACGTGGACGTGGACGGGAGATCAGGGCTTCGCTGATCTCACTCAGCATCCCGATGCAGGCAGGGGTGTTAGAGAGAGCCCTCTTGGTAGAGAGTTTTCTTATTGGGAAGTAACCAGCAGCAAGACCCACTACCAGTCATCAGGTAGTGGAGTCTTCTATAGTTGGTAGTAGATAGACATCACAAAGGTCCAAGAGGACCAAACCTACAGGTGGACGACCGCATAACTTGGGATCGGTTGTGCAGGGCACCCAAGGCGGAGCCAGTCATACCAGAAGTGTGTAGTGTAACTTAAGCGGAGGGAAGGGTCACATGGATCATGATTGTCTGGCCCATCGTACAGATGATCAAAAGACGGTCAAAGGACCGCCCAGGTAGAGACAGAGGTTTGACCAAGGAGATCCACAGGGAGCAGGCAGATGTGGCTGAGGATCAGGCCGTGCAGCAGGTGGTGGGCGACTATATGAGGTGTTACCACCACCACCATCAGGAGGTCCACCCCGACCGCATGGAGCAGGTGGACAGGGGAGACCTCGTCTCCATGCAGTTGAGGCCTATGATCACAGCGCTTCATAGATGATATGAGGTATGATCTGTGTCTACTCCCCCATAGTAGTAGTACTTATAAACACAGGTGCTAGTCATTATTTTATTTCCACTGCCCTCATTTGGAGTTTAGAGATTCTGACGGAGTTTTTGGCTCAATCCTTAAGGCTAGAGACTCCTACAAGGGAAGATTTGATGATTACGCACTGTTGTCGATAGTGTGAGCTTACTCTAGGAGATGAGAGATTCGGCTAGGATCTCCTAGTAGTGGCGTCAAGGCCTTACGATGTCATCTTGGGTATGGATTGATTATCTACAGTCCAAGCTCATATTGACTATATTAGGCGCAAGGTGCGGTGTGTCTGCACAGATGGGACCATGTTTACCTTCACTGGTGAGAAGGAATCCTTTGTAGTGTAGGATGGACTTACCTGGAAAAGAGTGCAGTCGATCACTCATTAGTTGGCTAGCCTTTCCCTTGGAGCTATTGATGTGGAGAGTCTGAGTTATCCAGTAGTGGTGGAACAGTACACGGATGTTTTTCCTGATGATTTTCTAGGTCTACCTCTTCGCCGTGATGTGGACTTTTACATTGACTTGTACCCCGGGACGACACTGATATCTATGTTGTCATATCAGATGGCTCCTGCGGACCTTCATCAGATGCGGTTATAGTTTGAGGACTTGCAAGGGAAGGGATACATCTGGCCAAGTGTTTCACTATGGTATGCCCCGATTCTGTTTGCCAAGGAGGATGGGATCTTGAGACTTTGTGTCAACTACCGGCGCCTGAACCAGGTGACTGTGCAGAAGAAGTACCCACTTTCGAGGATTGACAACCACTTTGATCAGCTGAAGGGAGGACGGTGGTTCTCAAAGACATACCTCGGATTACGCTATCACCATCCTATAGTATGAGATGAGGATGTACAAAAGATGGCCTTCAAGTGTCGATACAACCATTATAAGTTATTGGTGATGCCATTCGGCATGACCAATTCTCCAGAAGTTTTCATGGGACTCATGAAGAGGATCTTTCATCCATACCTTGATCTCTTTTTAGTGGTCTTCATCAATGAAATTATGATCTACTCGACTATTGAGGAGGAGCATTCCTATCATTTGTAGGTAGTACTAGACAAACTATGAGAGCACCAGCTTTATGGAAATATCTCGAAGTGCCAGTTTTGGATCATAGAGGTTCACTTTTTAAGACATTCCATATCAGAGGCTGGAGTTGCAGTAGATCCGGTGAAGATTGAGGTGGTAGATTTTTGGGTTCCACCCAGGAGTGTGATGGAGGTACGGAGTTTCTTGGGTTTGGCTGGATACTACTGGAGATTTTACCTTATTTATCCATATTTTCAACACCACTTTCAGCGTTGATGAATAAGGGGAAACCCTTCACATGGTTAGAGAGATGCCAGTAGATTTTTCAGGAGCTGAAATAGAAGCTGACTAGTGCCACAAATTGAGGCTTACAGAGGAGGGTTTAGGGTACGTGGTCTACTACAATGCATCAGAGACTGGACTCGGATGTGTCTTGATGCAAGAGTGAGCAGTGATTTCATATGGTTCTCGACAGCTGATACAACACGAGCAGAACTACTCTATCCATGACCTTGAGTTAGTAGAATTGGTCTTATCCATGAAGATTTGAATACACTATCTGATGGGTGATCATTTTACTGTGTACTCTGATCCCAAGAGTCTCAGGTATATCTTCTCTCAGAAGGACCTGAACCCGAGACATCGACGTTGTCTTGTCTTACAATAGGACTATGACTTCGATATATTCTATACTCTATGGAAGTGGGGTGTTGTTGAAGATGGACTCAGTAGGAGATCTAGTATACAGCTTTGAGGTGAGGTGACAGAGTAGCTGACCACTTTACAGATATCCTCAATGGATAGAGACAGAGCAGCTTTTCTATAGTCTCTTACAATCACTCTCCCACTTCATCAGCAAGTCAGGGAGGTGTAACATGGGGATGCTAACATTGAGGCATGAATTGCTCAGATATCTATAGGACAGGCACCTGATGGATTTTTTAAGGTGGGGAGCACGTCATCCTATTCATAGGACGTACCACGGTACTAGTGTCACTTTAGGAGGAAGTGTTGAAGGAGTTCAATGATTCCTCTCTAGCGGTACATCCAAGAGTGGAGAAGATGTACCACGATATCCAACGACACCACTAGTGGGAAGGAATGAAGAAAGAAGTTGCAGAGTTTGTCTCTCAGTTCCTCACTTGTCAGCAGAGTGAAGGCGGAGCATCAGATACCAGTGGGCTTGGATCAGCCTTTAGAGGTCCTAGAGTGGAAGTGGGATGGGATATCCCTGGACTTCATGATAGTACTTCCACATAAACCTAGAGGTAATTACACGATTTGGGTGATCGTTGACCGACTCACCATGTCGGCCCACATCCTACCGATCAGAGAGCAGGGTTCAGTAGAGAGCTTGGGATGCCTCTATGTGCAAGATATTGTGCAGCTATATGGAGTACCGTCGATGATTTTCTCCGATCGTGATTCACATTTTACTTCCCATCTATGGAAGGGGTTTCAGGAGGCTTTCGGGACATAGCTTCATTTGAGAACTACCTTCCATCCTCAGACGGACGGTCAGACTGAGCAGACTATTCAGACCCTCAATGACATGTTGTGTGCTTGTTTCCTTGACTTCAGTCATAGCTAGGAGGATCACTTTCCTTTGTTTAAGTTTGCATAAAACAATAGCTATCACTCCACCATTTGGATGACACCTTTAGAGGAATTTTACAAGCAACCTTACAGATCACCTTTGTGCTGGACTTACCTAGGGGAGTTAGCACTTATAGAACTAGAGATGGTACGAGCTACCACAGAGAAAGTGAAAATCTTATAGGAGTGGATGAAGACCGCACAGAGCAGGTAGAAGTTGTATGCTGATAGGAGAGGGAGACCTCTGGAGTTCGAGGATGGTGACCACGTCTTTCTACAGGTCTCAACCCGACGAGGTCTATGGAGATTTGGTCGAGGCAGAAAGTTATCTCCGAGATTCATCAGACCTTTTCAGGTCCTCATCATAGTTGGCGAGGTGGCATACAACATAGCTCTTCCACCTCATTTTCACGGGGTGCAAAATGTTTTCAATGTATCCTAGCTGAGGAGATATGTGTACGACCCATCTCACATCATCGACCATGGCGAGTTGGGCATTGATGATGGGGTGACTTTTACGGAGGTTCTAATAGAGAATGAGGATTGAAAAGAGCTGGTCCTTCGTGGATGTTCAATACCTCGGGTGCATATTCCCTGGTAGCATGGGAACCTCTAAGAGAGAAGATCGGAGTGGGAAGCTCAAATGCGTGCTCAGTACCACCACTTGTTTACCTAGTTTGATTTGTGTCTTATGGGGACGTAGATCCCTGAGGTGGGGAGAATGTAATGACCCGGAATTTCCATGTAATTTTTTTTAAATAAATGGAAATTTTATCAGTCCAAGAAAATTAATGGCGCATGATTCTGAGGCCCAGAGTACCCAGGATGAATTTCTGAACATTTTTCGGTTACATTCAGTAAAATTGATGCAGGTTTTTCTGGTAAACATGAGAGAGGGTTTTAGTGACCACCCCGTGGCCAATCCGCCACCTCGCAGCCAGACCACCGACTCGCGGCCAGACCGCTGCACCGCGGCCGGACTACCTCCCCATGGCTGGACTGCCACCCTATGGTCTCACGCTGTCCTTGGCCTAGCTGCCCTAGGCTGAACTGAGCTGCCTCATGTCCTTGTGGCACCCCTCGGCTGAGCCGCCCTCATAGCACCCCTAAGCCGATCCGCCATTGCGGCACCATCACGATCCTCACGGGCTGGGCCGGACCGCCGCCCTGCGGTTAGACCACTGCCCCGCTGCAGGATCGCCTCCCCACTACCGGACAGACGCCCTGCGGCTAGACTGCCGCCCAGCGGTCTCACGCCGTCCTTGGACGAGCCGAACCGCCCCACGCCCTCACGACACCACACAGCCGAGCCGCCCTCACGACCCGAGTTGGCTAATCCGGACCCAATTGGCCAGGCCTCACTTCAGGTAGGGCCAGACCTTACGAGTCAGGCTGGGTCGGACCGGACTTGGGCCCACTATGAACCATTTACTTCTTTTGGCCATAATTTTGACACCAGACATCCATTTCACAAACCATTAGTGGTTCTAGAAATCTTGGAGAAATATGGTCCCTTGGAGTGATACCCCACATTTTTTTGGATTAAGATGAGGAACAATCTGATTGGATCAAGCATGAATCCAACCTATCCCCTGTGACTAAAAGGATAATAACTCACAGACCCGGCGTCCAATTGACGTGTCGTTTGTTACGTTGAGACCCCTATGATGGGGCAGACCTTTGTGACACTTCTTCATGGGACTTCATGGTATTTGGAGTATCGACCAGTATCTTGTGGAGCGGATCCCTCTAGAGACGAGCGAGTATAGTGTAGAGACCTAGTATCAGGCTAAGACTTGACAACTGCTGACCGTTTCGACTTGGAGTGACTCGACAGGCCTAGTGGGGAGCGCCTTGGTGACGTGGTAGACCCATGGTGGGTGGTGCATTTGTGATGCATCAGACCCACGTTACTCAATAGGAGGAGTACCTCAGTAGGCCATGAGGGGGCGCCTCTATGTGATGCATCAGACCCACGGTACTCGATAGGAGGAGTACCTCAGTAGGCCATAAGGGGGGCGCCTCTATGTGATGTGGCAGACCCACAGTGGGGAGCGCCTCTGTGTAATGCGGCAGACCCACGGTAATCGATAGGAGTACCTCATTAGTCTAAGGTTAGTGGGAAGTGTCTCCGTCTGATGCAGGAGGCCCACTGTACTCGATAGATAAGGAGTTCTCTAGCCGCTGAGGTGTTTGATGTTGTGACTGGGAATATTACATGATACTACCCCTAGAATAAATCCTGGTTTGAGCTAAGTTAGTACCTCTGTGTTTTCCTCATGATTGATATGGATTAATTGATAACTTAGGTATATGTATGGGCATATACCTATGTAAGGTTATCTGTTGATTTCATACCTTGTGTTTTTTCCTTGTTGTATTTTGGGAGACCTAGAGGGTCTCGGGATCCCTACTGAGTATCGTTATACTCACCCCTGCACAGGCTATGCCCGCTCCTTGTTGTGTTGGATGCAGATGAAAAACAGTGATGACTAAGGCTGAGAGTACCAGGACTGGACGATACCTGGAGGTTGAACATACTGTGTTTCGGTACTCAGAGGAGACGGGTGGACGTGGAGTGCTGAGGGGGAGATATGTACCTACCCTTTAGCTAGGAACCTCAGAGGATGACCCAACAGGTGACTTTACCTTTTCTTCAGTTGTATTGTATCATAGTTGTAGTTATACTTTCCAGTTGGGCTTGTATTCTTGCTCCTTTTTATTACTGCACTCACTCTGTTTATAGTTCAGTTTAATTGTGATCCTATCTTGTAGTGTGTTTGGTTGCGTGTTCTTATAGGTTATAAAGGCAATGCCTTCCTATTTTTAGGGAATACGCCTTCGGTGCTAGTAACCAGCCCCTGGCCTATGGAAGGCCGGCTTGGGGTAGTCACAGAACGGGCCTCAGGGGATGGGTCGTAACTCCCACAAATTAAATATTGAATTTATAATGTTCATATTTAAATAATATAGTTCTTTTTTCATTTAAAATTGGTATTGTGTGTCATATATACTATCAAACATATAGTTATTTTAAAGTATTAAGGTGTTACATCCCCCCCCCCACCCCCATAAAAATTATATCCTCAAAATTTTAATTTTTTCTCAGTAGTCAAGTGTTTGAAATTTAAATATTACTTTGTGTTAAACTCATATCATAAAAAGGGTTAATAAAATATTCACTTAAAAAGAGGAAAGGGGAAATACGGAGGCCACTAAGAATAAAAAAAAGTAGGTTTATAAATAATATAAAATTAGTGGAATGTGAAAATATGGATATTGGGGAGAAAATTGACACCCAAGAACTAATAGAGAGTGATAGAGAACATGGTCAAAAAAAATTTAACCATCACAAGACCATAAATTTATAATAGGTGAAAAGATAACTGTTTCGTTAGAAATGATCATAATTGGATAAATTTTTTGTTTCAAGATCATTTTCCTAGAATCTAGTAATTTATTTACCATATGGAATGAAAACCTACAGAAATATACTTACTTTTCATGTAAAATTTCATCCTTCAGCTAATTTTTACTAAAATCACATCCTTTCTAGAAATGAGGAGTATATTGGATTAAATTTTTATGACTTAAGCACTAAAATTAATTTGTAATGAATCATAATATCCATGAAACAATAGAATGTCATTCCTCCTATCTCTAGATATTTTCTAAAACTAAAATAGTTACCATAAGTTATCCAACAGTAAATTAATCTCTAAAATCTCAAAAAAAAACCCCACAAGGTCAACTTAGTTCATTTCATAAATTTCTAAACTTTGGAATTCCCCAAAATATTTTTGACTAAATTCAAAACACAAAAATCGGATAAATTTTCTTAAACATTTATTATTGACAACATAAAGTTTCTCATACTGTTTCATACAAAACCTATGAATAAATTTATCACTATAAACCCTCAATGAAATGATAACCACTTTAATAAATTAACTATATCTTTATTCCTTAAATAAAATCATATATTATAAAATATATTATGTGAATCTACAGATGAAGTAAACTCCATCATAATTTCCTTTTTTATCAAATAACTGATCATATTCATGGTATTCAATAATATATAATTTACTTCATCAATTTTAATCCTCAATTTACCCCAACTAAACATTTTTACAACAACATAAGTTATATAATAATGGTTATATTTCCCCCAATCATGTGTTTTCTATAAAATATAACCTTACCACTAAATAATCATTCTTGTATATCGGAACCATTCAACATAAAATTTAAAATCCTTAAAGAAAACTATTATAGTATAACCATTATATGTTTCATGATTATTATAACCAAAATATCATAAATAATTATAATTGTTTAATAAAAATACAAAATAACATTATTCTTTCCATTTTATATGTAATAATTTAATAATAATGGACTTCTACCCTTAATATTTTTTGTGGTATGTTCCATTGATGAATGAGGAACTAGTTAAAATAATGCCCCATCACATTAAATTTTAATCATTGGATAGTGGTTTATTATTTCTTTTCCTTACATTCATTATTTAAATGACCCTCATCACTATACATATAACAAATTCTTATACCCATCAAGATTTTTTTTCATATTTCTTTCAACATTTTTTACGTTATGGAAATTACATCATTCCCTTATTCTTTTTTGATGACATAAATTTAAATTGGTGATAATTAAACTACTTATTCTCTTTATTTTAGTTAATGATATTGGATCTAGAAAATATCTACATAATCTTAATGAAACTTGATATTATATCATCATACTATTAAAATGTTTGAGAAACTGGTCCCCTTTGGAGACTCAGGTTAAGCCCATTAAATAAATAGAAAATCAATAACTTTGGGTTATATATATAGTCTGAAGCATGTATGGGTAATCTTTTGAAGTTATCCTCATATTCCACCACAATTTCATCCTCATTATACTTTAAATTGATTAAATTCCTCTTTATTTCATCTCATTGTTCTCAAGGGAATTATTTATCAAAGAAATTAATAATTTTTTTAGTCAATACATTTTAATATTTAGTATTTTTAGTGTTATAGTTAAATGAACACCATTTATAGACATATACATTCAAAAAATAGACCTTAAGAATAAAATTTTTACTTTCATTACATCCCATATCACAAAATATCTTTTTGATTTATTTAATCAATTTCTCAGCTACCAATGAATTAGTAGTTCCACTAATAGATAGAGGCTTTGGTCAAATGAATTTATCTAATATAGGGGAGTCACACTATATAAAAATTAGTTGTTCTGTATGGGTTAGTTTATTTGTCATAACCTATGTCAACTACTCTAATATGGACACTAACTTCTCTGTTTCAACACCAGATATATTTTTTTACTCAGAAGAGAAATCTTAACATTTTCTACAGGTTTTGATTCCCTTTATTTCATTAGGTTTCATCACTGAATAATTAAACTAACTAAATTAGATCATAATCATCATGAATATTGAGATATAAAATAAAATTCACATAGTAGTAAATGTTCTCAAATACTATTAATTATTGTCATAATCCTCATATTAGCTTTGTTTATTTATAATATAGTTTACAGGGTTTCTACTAAACTTACTCCTATACAAACTATACCGACCAGACTATAGTAACCTTGAGTCAATGTATACTTTATAAAATTTCTATAAGATATAAAATATCACATCTGAAAGGACTGGTCTAATTAATAGTCATGAATAACTATAAACATACATGATTCCCATATTATATTGTAAATGTAAAATTCATAGAATTAAAGCATTCTTTAATGCTTAATATTATTCATAAGATATTTCTTTTTGTCCTAGGGAATGAAAAGATGATAAATAGTGATATTATATGCTATTTAAGAGTTAAGTACGTTAGAATCTATCATGATTAAATAATGAATAAACAATATGGCAAGGTAAATGACTGAAAATACATGTCATTTAATCAATAAATTGTGCACAAAATGCATCCATGGATAATATCAAGGAAATGATATCATGGTAATAATAATAGAATTATTAATGTAGAAAATTCATAATTTTGGGCATCATGATCTCAAACATCATGACCTCTCTACCATAAAAACATGTTTCTAAGATATTTTAAACTACGGGTCAGCATACACTGAAACCCATTTAATATTTCTCACTAATTTGTCTCGTGAGACCTATTGATACATTGAGGGGATATATAATTTTTGGACCCACCCCTCACTACATGTCCAATTCATTCAACATGTATTTAATTTAATTAATAACATCATTCCTTTTTAATAAAAATTTTTATTCATTGAAGAATACAGAATATCAATATTTCCCCATTCAATCAAATAACTTTAAAATTAAAACCCTATATATTGAAATAGTTTCTAGTTTATAAATTAATTATATTAATGATACATTTAATGAGAATATGTAAGAGTAATATAAATACAAATGATCACAATAACGTGAATGTTTTAATATAATTTTAACAATCGAAAAATTAAAAAAAAGGAAAAGATGACCATTTATCCATTTAAAATATTGGTTTTGTAATAAAATCATGTTCTTTGGAGAAATAAAGAAAATGGAAGTGAAATATTAAAATAATATTTCATTAAATAGGTTTATTTTAAAAAAAATAAAACTTTTTGAATAAGATCATATCTTAAAATTATTATGGCGGTGGGAAAATCTATTAACATCATATACGTTAAAAAATATTCATTTTCACTTTATCTAAAGATGGTCAAAAATGAACTTCTAGAAAACCAATAAAAATATTAATTTAAAATATTTTAAAAATTAATTAAAACCTAATATTACCTTAATAAATCATTTTATTAAATAAAATTACTATTATAAAACAATATTATAAAACATGGATGTGGAAGAAAAATGTCCCTGGTTAAAAAAGAAAAATAAGATTGGATTTTATTTTTAACATTCATCATGAAAGAGTAACTTTAATTAAATCATTAATCATCATGGATAAATATATATTCATTTTTAATACTTTAATGGGGTATTATATAAACCATATAATATTAAATGGGTTTATAATAGTAAATATGCCTAAATAGATGGGAAATTGAGACGAAATCCCTTACCTCATATTCGACTTGAATCCTATGTTATTTTATACTCATGTATAATAAATTTAAATTTTATATAACTAAATTAAAGAACCATATACATATATATAATATCATTTTTGTCTATTTATGACATTTCATCACCCCTTTATTAATAGCCTTTTATTATTAACATTATTTTGGGTTTTAATAGCTTCGTTTGTCATGTTTGTTTTGATTTAGTAGTTTTAGTCCTTGCATCATTATCATGTTTCCATAATCTCCAGAATTTTTTTTATGATGTAAATATGACATATATTCAATATATATATATTTATATTCATCTATAAAATGTATATATAGAAAAATGAATCACACCATTCTTGGAGATGATAGGTCGTACGTACGCATGAACGCTGATTTCACTTTTTGACGAATGTAATGAAAGAAAGGAAAATAATAATTCAAATTTAAAAAACATTTTAATATCATATATATCTTTTAAATTTATTAAATCAATCTCTATAACCATCTATGTAATTTGTAAATGAAAAAACTGAACATATTACTTTATAAAGGTGGTAGTCCACACATAAACATGAGGAAAAATATCATCATTAAATAGATTGGAAGGTAATAAATTTTTTATTATATCATAATTATAGAATAATATTTATTTCATCAATAACCTTTATATTCATTATTTCAATAATTATAACGGTACATATTAAGTGGTGATGAAAAATGAATTACACTCCTTTGTAGAGATGATAAGATGTATGTATGCATGAGCGATGTTTTCACTTTTAATAGGATGAAAAAGAGATAGAATATAGTTTTACCATAATAATAGTAACATATAAGTATATTTAGTAAACTATATTTATTATTAAATGATGGTTTAAATATATTAAGAGGATGTATAATAAGAAATAAATTTGGAATATTTCATAAGTACAATTACCACTTCTTTTGTATACTTCATTTAGATCTCTTCTTAAGATAAATAGGGTTGGTTTTTGGAAGGTCTAGAATATCCAAAACATGAATAATGATATTTTTAAGGGAATTTTATGGGGATTTTTAACTTGGTTTTTTTAATTGGTGTAAAAAATCGAGATGTTTTGTCTATTTATAAGTGAGGACAGGGGAATTCTTTGAATATTTTAAAGTTTTAAATTAATATAAATTATTTTTGTGTCAAGATTGATAAAATTTGATATAATTATAATATAATATGACTAAAAGTTTAAATAATATCATAAAATAAAAAATTTACTAGTTTTGGTGGTGGTTTAACCCATATCATTTAGTTTTAACCACCTTTTACCTTTTTGACAATTACTGCATTATTAATGGTTTGTACACTTCAAGGGCTAAAAATATTACCCTAAATTTTCAAAAGAGCCATAAATGGAACATAGTTGATTTTTTTTTAAACATATCACATTTATTTTTTAAAATACAATATTTTTAGGAATTTTAAATAATTAAATAAAATAATATTTACTATAAAATATTATTTATTCTAAAATATCAATAATTTTTTTCCACTATATATTTCATTTGACATTAAATTCATCAACACAAAAACCGAATTTTAGTATAATCCCTTAAATTTCATGTGGATCTATAAAATTCAAGGAAGAAAATATTTCATTTATTTAAATTACTTCTAAAAAATTTAAATTCATTTATTTTATATTGTTATTAATTGAAAAAATATTGTGTCGGCAATGAATAAGAATTTAATACAATTAATCAAACGTTAAAAATTTAAAATAAATTAACATGATAAAAATATTCTATTACTATTTAAAATAACTTTATAGAACCAAACATAAGTTATATTTATCCCTGTCACAAAATATAATAGATATTAAAATAAGAAAAATGACATGTTTATCTTTATCACTCACTAGAATATTAAAAATTTATAATCAGAATACAAATATAAAAAAGGTAATATTTTTAAATTTAGGATGATTATGGACGAAATATACTCATCCATAGAAATTAAGGCATGTTTTGGGTTGATTTTTAACGGTTAATCACATTATTTGTTACCATAATTACACAATTTACCCATTACCGAAGGGTTAAATTTTACAATGATTATTAATCATAATGCATAAAAATAAAAGTGAAATATTTAAAATGAAAATTGCACATATTTATTAAAAATATGAAATCCATTTTTCTGGATTTAATTTCAATAAGTGGGAGAAATAAATTTAATATTAAAACATAAAAAAATGAAAAATTATTTTTCAAAAAAATGCATTTTAGAATACAAGAATATTTTTATACGAAATTAAATAGTGAAATTAATTTAAATGATTTTAATTGAATTAATAATAATATAAAATAACTAATTTTACTTTGAAATCATTTTAAAATAAAATGGAACTTTTTAGATACTAGAAACAAATATACAATTTCAATAAAAAGTAGTATTTTTCACTATTCACTAGAAAATAAATCTTTTCAAATAAAATCTAAAAATTAAACCTAAGATAATTTTTTTTGTGGTGATTTAAATAATTAATTCCACTTTATAAGATTTATTCTTTAAAATATTAATAAATTTATTGTAGTATTTTCTCACAATAATAATTAAAATCATTTATTAAAAAAACTTATTTTTAACAAATAAAATGAGTACAAAAAAATTCTGTTTATTTAAATTTTTATTCAGTAAGTACATTTTTTATATCATAATATTTTTAATATTATTCATAAATGGATAATTAATAATGTTCATATTTAAATAATAATATTTTGTGATTTTTTTAAGCTTAGTGTGGCATGTTGTTTATGTTATCGAACATTGTGTTCTTTTAAAATATAAGGGTGTTACATAATTAGTATGGATCACATGGTAAGGGTAAATATAATATCACTAAAGTTGTGATACATGAAACAAATCATGCATAATAAAAAAAATTTGAGGCAGGTCTCATTGGTATGTGACTGTATTAATTCTCTCTATAATTTCAAAGGGACCCAAGAAACTACGTGTCAGTTTCCTTTACCTATGCATTTAATGATGCCTAAGTCAATCTAACACAAGAAAGAATACCTGATATCCCACTTAAAATTAAATAGGATGAAATATTTGGTTTTTATGACTTTCTTATGATCTGCGTGGTTGATAACTACTTTCAGGTCAACCACGTATTATTTGATATCTCCTACATGATATTTACCCTAATAACATTGACTCGATGACATCTATAAAATATTTATGTAATCAATAAAACCTAACATATAATGACTATAAAGGTTCCATATGTGTCTATTCTTGATAACTATTATTCTAGTATAACTATGACAGTGAAAAATGGTTCTCCCCTTATCCCCTAAAATACAAGAAACAAGCACACAACATGTCCTCCAATATTCAGATAGTATGCTTAGACTACCCATTTTTTTAAGGATGATAAGAAGTTATCATTTGAACCTATGAATAAAGATTATTTTTTAATCTTTTACATAATTTAAATTTAAACTTATCATTACTATTTGATAAAAATACTCCAAGGAACCCCCTATTGTTGTATTATCTCTTGTATATAGAACATTCCAAGCATGTCAATAGATAAAATCTCTCATATTGGTAGAATATAGTCATCATTAGTCTATTGATACATATTAATACAAATAATATTCCTTACCAAGGGAACCCTTATAAACCCTATCAAAAAATTAGTATTTGTAGATTTCCATTTCAAATCAATAATGGGTCATGAATGGAGCATATCAGTGGGTTGTTGGTGCTCAGACTTCACCTGCAGACAAGTGCGTCACCATGGGACAAACCCCACTATATCCTTCTTCATTATGGTCCTCCAGTACTATCAACAAATACCATGGAAATCTTGGTATGTATCTGGTAAAGACCCATATTAAGGTATTTGAGTCCCTCATCAACTCCTCATGCATACTCATAGGGACTTCAACACAACCTTGGAAATATAGGATCTCACAAATATCAAGTGACTAATTCAATGGTATCTCCCCGTCATATTTACTATCCTCTTCACTAAAAAGTCTTAATCTAATTTATGTATCTATTTTGTCCTACTGAAGTGTGAGGAGGTGATATCCAAGGATATAAGTGTCGCTCGACCGTAATACTCATGAACTTCAAGATACAAATCTAAAAAAAGGTATATCATCATCCACTCATTTCTCAACAATCATATTCATTATGCCTAATTCATCCTAATATGTTATTTATCAATGATGTTACCATTTATAAGGGTATTTTCCACCTTAAAAACAACGGTCTGTAGGTACTCAACCCACCTTTATTGTCAAATTATCAAGTCTTGTTATTAGAAAATATACCTAGTTCCCTCGTGGTCAGTGTATACCAAAAATATCTTGTCCAAAATGTATAAATGATAATAAACGAGGTAGTTCCCCATCACTGCCCACTAGAATCATGTGTCAAGTAGTTCCTCTCTTACAACCTCAACTATCTTGAACCATAAGAATCCACATGTCCATCCCACATCAAAACTGTTCCAAGATTCACTCTTGATGAAAATGAATAAAATTTATATTCTTTAACTACCTCATGTAAAGTACTGATCAATGTGTTCATCAACCTATCTTGTCAACTCCTAAAAGACTCACTCACAAGAATATTTCCATAAAGAATTCACACCTTTCTATTTCAGTGAAATCATCATCATGGAATGTTGGTATAAGTCCCATATAAACCTCATGTTATGACCAACCAAACCCAAGAAAATATGGGTCTCATAAATTTTCTCAGGGTGATCCAAAGAAACTATAGCCTTTAACTTTTCAAGGTCTACTGATACACCAACCAATGATACTACATTAACCAAGAAGTTCACTATTCAGTCCAAAATTGAAACATTGATATCTTTGAATATAATTTATTGTCTCAAAGTATACTCACAAAAATCTCCAAATGTTGATCAATCCCCTCCTCTATTCAAGAGTAGATGACAATGTCATCAATAAATATGAGTTGACAATATTTAGGTCTTCAAAATGTCTAATTTTAATTTTTATTTATCATTTGGTTTAAATTTGGGGTTTTTGGGTTCTAGGGGATGAAAAACATATTTTTTGTGGAGAAAAACCAAGATGCACTATTAGTGCATGATTTTTCAAACTGTGCGGCTAAATTTTCAAGGGGGATGGGGGAGTACAATGCTCATCTACATTGTTTTGGCATAGTTTTATAAACTATTAAATTCTTAATAATAACCACGAAGCATGGTTTTGGGGGAGGCAGTATCCCCCAATGGTTGTTGCATGGTTATCCTAGATGTGTGGCCAAACTATGCATCATGTACAACTCATTATGTATTTTTTTTACCAAAATTCACTATCATTTTTATGCATTTTAGACCAAATTTATTCTAACCATCCTATTTATCCCATTATCCTTGTATTGGAAGATTTCCCTCTCCTTCCTTATAGAAATATCCTTTTCTTCAAGTTGGTTTGGCATTAGGTGAATCTTTTTCATTGAGAAATCTTCTTTCTTTACCCCTTCTTGTGTTTGTTCTTCCATTTTTATTGGAATATTTTACCCTATATAGTGAGTGTAGATGAACCTATGGTTTTAATTGGATAATTGGTTTGTTTTTTTGCATTATGTGTATGATTCCTACTACTTATTCAGGGTGGTTTTCATTAGAAGTAATGAGGATTGAACCAAATCTGACGTAGGTGTCTATATTTTAGGGTATTTTCTATGGATTATCTTTAAATTCGTGATCTTATTTAGTTTTTATTTATCAAATTTCAATTTTTTTGATTTATGGTTAACGATTACCACATAATTGGTATGATTTATGTCATTGTTTGGAAATTTGGGTGTTTGAAGAGGGTTTTCCAATTAGAATTGGAATATATGCACTCTTAGTGATTATTGAAATAGTTCAAATAGGTTTTATAGATTTATATTTTTTTATATTTTTTTAAAATGATTTAACTTTTGGTAAAGTATTTTATTAAATGGTAAGGTTGGTTTATAAAATTGGATCATAAAATATTATTTCATGTATGGAACTTGTTGTGTGATAATGTTGTAATGGAGTAACACATGGGTGAACCAGGGTGTGAGTAAAAGGTTGATTGAGGGACTATGATAACCTTTAGGGATGAAGATTATGAGATCTACAATTATTTTTCTAATGTACCATGAGATCCTTTGTTGGAAGACCGTGAGAGCTTACACATTTTTACCATGATACTAAGATAGATCTTGGATTTTGGCCTAGGGAAGACTATGAGAGCTACCAATTTTCTTAATCATCTAGAATACAAATTTCAGACTCACTCACATTAGACACTTATAGTTGTATCCCTAGGTGAACATGATCATTTAGGATTTGTTTATATTCTTGATTTGTTTCTTTACATCCATGCTGATTTGATGAGAAATGTTATACCCATTTTCATTCATTGATTATATGATGATGATGATGATATAATTTCAATTACTATTTTTTGGGTATATAGAGCATATTGTGTCAAATGTACTTGTTTGTGTATTTGATTCATACTACGAAATGTTTTGGAAAACATGTTTTAATTGAAATGGAAACCCAAAGGGATTTTAAAAATGATTATTTTGAAGTGAAATGTTTTTAAGTGATTTAGTTTTTAAAAGTGATTTCAAACTAGTTTATTGGTTTACATGGGGAAAATACTTAAATATATTTATGGTTTTATCCTAAATGGATTTGTGCCTCACACCCTATATATGAAATTGGTCATGTGTAGACTTTGTTTTTCATAACCCAAGTAAGGAAAAGGATACTATATATATTGGTGGATCTTCTTGATTACAATTGTCTATTGTTTTTTAAAAGAGGTATGGTCTCATGGGGATGGATTATGTAGTGTAATTTTGGGATTTTATATCCATTAGGATTTATATATATGTCATTTTGGTCATTTCAACACTCTTTTGAGTTTAGCTATTTGACTTGAGATACCATGTATATGTCCTATTTGGATTGTTTTGGTTTTGATGTATAATTTTTATTATGTTATCAATTTTTTCTTTCTTGTGTTTCTATGGATATTTATTTATTATATTTTTGAATTTGAGGATATTGGTGTGGTTTTCTAATTTTATGGATGGTTCATTTCGGTTTTCCAAGGGAGAAGACATCCAAAATTGGTTTTCGTTTTGCTGGGTTCTTATCATCAACATGTGAGGATTGGGAACGTGATTCAGGCCATGTAGCAGGCTATCTAGGGTGGCAGGTTAGGTTCACCTGGGTAGTTCTGTTAAAAAATGGTATCATATGATGTTTTTATGTGGTATTCAGTGGCTTACTAGAGTTAAGACCATCCAGAATTGTGAGGTGGGAGTGGGAGAGTACCAAGCTAGCACTGATTCATGTTGAAACTCAAGCTTCCATAAGTGGTACGATATTTTGTTTACATTTTAGGCCTGATGTTTAGTTTTTTTAATGATATTTTGATCTATTTATAATTTCTTGTTGGTTATCAGGGTGAGTCCTAGTGTTGTCTTCAGTTTTGGGGTGAAAACAAGGAGTTTTGGAGGAGGTGAATGGTCAAGAAACATAGGTATTAGTAACTATATGGTTTCCATATATCCTTTTATTACATGTGAAATGACACCTACACTTTTGTTAGATAGTTTTCCTAACCACATAGTCAAACCTAGAATAGTGATAAATGATTGAATTTTATGATTTTTTTCTCCTCTTTCATTTGGAGTTTCTCTTTATGCATGTGAATCTTTTTTAAAGCATGATATGGGTTATTTTTTCTTTATTTGATGTGGTTTGAGGTTGAGTTGTGCTTGATGATTCTGTTGTTTTGTGTTTCATAGATGATGCCTCCCTGAAGGACCTTATCAAGGCATAGAGCGGGTGTTGTAGAGAATACCCTATACAAAAACCATCTTTTTGATGTGGATCTTGTGGATTCTATGATTTATATGATCCAATACTTTGGTCAAGTATGTGGTAAAGAGTAGGCATGAAAGGTGGACTGTACTGAGGAGTTAATAAGGAAAAATAAACTGATGTTCTATAGTGGAACGAGACCCAATTATAATGATGAGTGTTTTGGTCATATCGAGTCAATTTTGGAGTTTCTGAAGACCCCTAATACCTCTAAGGTTGGATATTCCACTTATGTTTAAAAGGGAGTGGGAAGAAAGTTGTTGGAGTATATAGTGCTTATTAGGTAGTAGGAGGATCTCACCTTGACAAATTTCAAGGTGGATTTCAATTAAAGGCTCTACCTAGATACTTTGTGGGTGGTGAAGGTCCATGAGTTAGAGAAATTGGAGTGAGGTGATTGTTCAGTGATGGAGTATACCACCCAATTCATTGAGTTGGTTTATGTTTTTCTAGATATCCTCATGATAAAATACTTCAAGGATTAACATTTTATGATGGTCATGATTCAATGGACTAGGTATATGCATATTATTATCTATCTACTTACATATTCAAAGTTATTTGATAAGGAAACTATTACAATGGATAATTTTACAAGAAAGATATGTCTTAGTGTTGTAATTCTAGTGGGTGGTAATATCCAAATCTCTTCAACTAGACTGAAGTGGATTCATCATGAAGTAAGATTTTTGTTTTCTATTAGTGAATGAATGGTGGACACACAAGGTCTAATTTTCTAGAGACTCTGAGGAAACACCACCAGTATGCATGTTTGGGCTATCTTCTGCTCTTCTGTCAGTTTCTCTTCATAGGAGAGTGATGCATCCTCCATGTTTTTAAAATAATCTAATGTACAATCGAAATATTATAAGGGTGTAATATATCACCCTATTGAAAATGAGATTCTAACCATGGGAAGAATTCATATAGTAGGCCTATAGAATTTCATCTTCATGTAGCATAGGTTGTTATAAATGACTCAGATTCTAGGATAGCAACCATGATAGGTATAGTGTTTACTAGTTCTTTTATGGAATCTATTTTTTTTATAAAAGTGCATCCAATAATTTTATCTCGCTAAATATACTTGCTTATTTGGGTATGTGAGTCAATTTACTGCAATTCATGATGGAGTTTTTAACCCATTGGGTAGTACAAAGGAGAAAGGTTTCAAGTGTCAGTAGTGTAGTATTATAATTACAGATGTGGAATTCATTTGGGAATTATTCATGTTATACCTATATGTTTTTGAACTAATCTGTTTCATGGATTAGTTGAATAGTTTTAAGTATCTACCTAACTATTATCACTGCAAGGTATATTTTATTAATCCTTATGAGATAAATAATGTCTTTTAAGGTGAGTGGGATCCTTGGTTAGTTAGGTCGGGACTAAAATCATCAGAATTGGGGTTTATTTCTTTCCATTTATCTTGGATTTTAATTGAATTTTTTGATAATATTTCTATGAGTGGACTTTTAGTGGTCATATAAGGGTACCCAAATGTTTTTCTCACGGATTTCTCAAGATCATCACCCCATAAATAGTTCAATTTAACTATCAAAATTCTCCCTAGGATGGGCCAAAATTTCATTATTTCTAACCAAATAGATCCTTTTATGATGAATGAGTGAAAGTATCGGTAGAGGATCATAAGGTAAATGGATTTATCTTCTCCAAAATTCCACTATGGGATTCCACAATTCTAATTGATAATATGGTGGATAGAAACCTCTAACTTTTAATAGACTATAATAAGATTAACCATGTGATTATAATGAATAAATACCCATTTCCAAAAAAAAATGATGATCTCTTTGATTAGATAAGAGGAGCCTATTGGTTTTCAAAGATTGACTTGAGATCCAGATACAATAAGTTGAGTTTTGGGGAGAATGATGTTCCAAAGTCTACCTTTCAATGTTGGTATGGACATTTTAAGTATTTATTTTTTTCATTTAGGATTACCAATGATCTTATCGTCTTTATAGAGTTGATTAACCTAATCTTACATTTATTTTTGGGCTCTTTTTGTTCTGTGTTTATGGAAAACATCTTAGTGTATTTCAAGAAATAAGAGGACCATCCTGATAATATGGGAGTTTTTTTAGTGTTTTTGGGGAGAACTATCTATATTCTAAGTTGACTCGGTGCCATTTTTGGATCCAATAATTTATTTTTTTGGGATATATGATTTATAAAGTATGATTTTTCTGCGATCCAAAGAAATTTTTTATAGTTATGTCTTGGTAGCATCCTACGAATGTGTTAGATATCTATACATTTTTGTGTTTGTACAAGTATTAAATACATTTCATTCAGGAATTTTCCAGGCCAGATTCTCCCTTGATATCTTTAACTATGAAATGGGTGAAGTATCAGTGGGATGAGAAGTTGCAGAATGATTTTGAGAAGTTGTAGTCCTATTTGAAATATGCACCAATTTTGATTCTTCTTAATCCTTGGAGAGCTTATGATCTATTTTTTGATTCTTTTGCTGTGTTGACGGGATGTGTGATTATGTTTGATAACCATGTGGTGGTATATACATCATGGTATCTATACCCAAATGAGTATATTTTTCGCAACCACTGCCTTTTGTTAAAATATGTGATACATGCACTAAAGGTGTGGTGGCACTAACTCTATGGTTATAATTTTATAGTTTACTAAAATCACATTATCTTGAAGTTCATTTTTACTTAGAGGGAAATGAATCTTAGAAAGAGGAATTGGGTAGAATATATTCCAAATTTTTATTTCAACATTTCCTACCAGGAAGGGAAATGTGGTCACCAATTCTTTGAATATTAATATTATAGTGTATGTTTTTATAGATTCAATGGATGAGTGGGGTATAATGAGTTTATTTTTTATCTAAATCTAGAAGTGTGGGAGGATGGAGATTAGGTGTTCCTAGATAGTGTGGGGGTCACACACTCTCCCATCGATCGATTTAGGAGTGAGTAGGTATCTGACCCTGAGTTCTTGAAAATTAGTAGTGATCCAAATAGTGGGGAGACCATAAGTGATTTCTCTCAATCCCTAGTTACTTCTCTCATTTTTTGGATATGGAAAGTAGTTCCTTTTAGCTTGATACAAGAGGTGATACATGAGGTGAATCTTTCTAGTTTGACTATTCACCCTAGTAAAACCATGATGTTTTATACCTTAGGATGTTAATATTGATGTTGGGGGATGATACAATAATTTATGGATTTAAATTCTAGATTCTTAACCTACTAAAGGATCAAATATGAACATCAAAAACTATATGGATTTTTTCAACCCTTCCCATTCTAGTGTGGAAATGGGATAAGATATCTAAGGATTTCATGATTGATCTACCTTTTACTATATGTGGGAGAGATTCCATATGGGTGATTATTTATAATTTTATGCAATAATCCTTATATATTATTATCAATGAGTCATTAATGAAAGAGAACCTTAGATTTATGTATGTTCGAGAGGTTATTTAGATTCATGGAGTGTCTTGGAAATAATTTCAAACTGGGATTTACATTTTTCTTTCCTCTTCTATAAAGGAATCCAAGAGAATTTGGGAACCTGTTGAGATTGAGTGTCATGTATCATCCATAGATGGATGGTAACTCTGATCAAACCATCAAGACTCTCAAGGATATATTGTGATCATTGTTCTTGATTTTATAGTTTTGTGGTGAATTCAAAAACCATTGGCTAAGTTATCATATAATAATAGAAAATAAGACTCAAACATGATGTCCCTCTTTGAAGAATTATATATATGGCCATGACAAACCATGTTATGTTGGGTTGATGAGGGTGAACATTCCTTGGTTATAAAATATCATCCAAGAGATGAATGAGATAGTTTGGATGATTTAATAAGGTTTATAAAGAGGTTAGAGTCTCTAGAAGTCATATATTGATCTCTTTTTTTTGCCCACTAGTGTTCTAGGTCAGTGATCTTGTGTTTCTTTGGGTATGATTTTGACTAGAAAAGTTTCACATGGGAAAGTTTGGAAATCATACGCCATGTTATATTAGGTTATTTCATGCTGTGGAGTATCTTGGGAATTTAGACTATAAGTAAGATTTTCTACCATGAATGAAATTTATCCAAAACATTTTCTATATTTTCTAGTCGATGAGATGCCTTCCATCCCCATCTAATGTTTTATAGTGGTAGTATTTGGAGCTTGATCCTAATACTCCTATTTTGGAGTAGGCAGTTCATATCTTATATTATAAAAAATTAGGATCTCTATAGTAATTCATTATTATTGGAATGTGTTCTCTAGTAGTGTGGTGGTGATATCTATGAGACATGGTGGTGGGAAACTTTTGTGAGGGATGAGTGACCCCAACATTTTTCTCCAAATGTTTTTTGTGGAATTTCTGGGATAAGATTATGGTATGCTGGAGATTTTTGGACACTCTTTGGGTCATCGGTACACATAATTTTGAGCTTTATTTACCATTTTTTTTACCTATGTAGGTTTTAGGTTTTAGGGGATTAAAAACCCATTTTTTGTGGAGGAAAGAATAAAGGGCATGGTAAGGTCACAATTCAACAAACTGGGTGTCTAATCATGGGAGGTGTATTATAGGGAGGATAGTGCCCATTTTCATAGTTTGGTAAATATTTAACAAAATTTTCAAGGTCTATGAGTAACCATGAAGTATAGTATTTGGGTATTAAGTATCCATGAAAATTTTATGTACTATTTTCCTAACCATGTGGCTTGTCCATCTCATTAAAAAAATTTGTATTTTACCAAAATTCAAAGGTTTATTTTTATTCCTTTTGGCCCAAATTTCTTCTTAATATTAGGAACATTTCCTTCTCCTTGATTAGTGAGCTTCATATATCCTTATTTGGTATAATTTCCATGGATTCTAGTTGTTTGGGCTTAATATAAGTCATTTTCTTTGATTTTTCTAATTCCTTTCTCCTCTCTCATGCTTTTTTCCATTTTCATGGAAGTGTATAACCCTAAATGGTAGGGATTTACAAACACAAGGTTTTAATGGGAAATTTTGTTTTTTCTAATAGATTATGTGTGTTAGTTGTTATCCTTTCTATTCATCATGGTTTTCATAAGAGGAAATTATGTTGTAACCAATTTCAAGGTAGGTGTATCTATTTGAGGATGTTTTCTATGAATTACCTTTAAATTCATGGTCTCCTTTTATTTTTTTACCAAATTTATATTTTTTTTATTTATGGTTAATGATTACACCATGTTTGAAATGATTTTTGGATTGGTTTAAAAATTTGGGTGTTTAAAGTGGGTTTTCTAAATTTGAGTTCCTTTTAAGAACTATAAGTTTTTTTGATATAGATCAAAGATTTTTAATGAATTTAAATGGATTTATAAAATTATATTAGATTTGGTTTTACCTTATGGAATGGTTTTTAATAAAATAGGAATTGTGATTGGGATATTGTCTTTTGAAATTGTTTTTATTATATGTCTCTTATTGTATTATTTTATTGGCATGGAGTAACACATGGGTGAACTGAGGTGTCAACTAAGGGTTGTATGAGGTACCATGAGATCGTTAGGAAAGGAAATCCATAAGAACTTTCATTTTTTTAAGGTACCATGAGTACATCTGGTTATAAGACTGTGAGATAATCCAATTTTTTACTAAGAGACCAAGATATCTGTTGGATTTGGGATGAGGAAAAATTATAAGAGCTTCTAGTTTTCATAATTAGCTAGCATACTTTATATAAAATAAATCACATTATAACCTCATGTTTAGAGAACATAGTGAAATTACTCATATTGGGTTGGTTTATATGCTTAATGTATTTATTTAATGCTATGTTGATTTGATGATATAAGTTATTCCAATTTTTTCAATGGTTATATCATGGTGATGATGTTATTCTTGCTTGTACTATGAGTTTTTTGTATATTGAGCATGTTATATCATATGGAATTGTTTTTTTTTGTTTGAGAAATGTTGAGAAATTTTTTAGAAAACATGTTTTATTTGAAATATAAAACAAAATTTATTTTAAAAAGACTTGTATTAAAGTTAAATGTTTTCATATTGTTTTAGTTTGGAAATGTGATTTTAAACTGGTTTATTGATTTTCATCCATAAAATCCATAAATAAATTCATGGTGGTTTTCTATTGGGATTTGTTCCTCAAACCCTATATATTACATTTTCCATGTATAAAATTTGTTTCTTATGAAATAGGTAAATAAAAGTTCACTATATACATTGGTCGGACTTCTTTATTACCATTATCCATTGTTTTGTGGAGGAGATGTGGTATCATGAGGATAACTATGGGGTCATTTTGAGATTTTTTTCCATTGGGGTGTATGTATAGTAATTTTTTATTTTCCTTACTATTTTGAGTTTTAATATTTTTCTTGAGAAATAATATATATTTCTTGTCAGGAAATGCTTTTATTTTGTTGTATGATGTTGATTATGGTAACTCTTTAGACTTTTCTATGTTTATATGGATGTTTGTTTTTTATATGATTAAATATGATGATTTTGGTATAGTCTTATAGTTTCATGGATGGGCCATTTTGGTTTACCACGGAAGAAAGAATTATTGAGGGCTAAATATTGTGTCAAGTTCTTATCACCATATCATAGAAATCAGGAACATACTTTAAAACATGTGGTGGGCTAGCTTGATCGATAAGTCGGGTCAATATGGGGTAGTTCATTATATATGACCACAATAGAATGAATGTAAGGATGAAATACCAAATTTAGAAGGTCCATAAACACTGCTATCACATTTATCAACCCAAATAAAATCACATGGTACTCATATAGTTCATATCATCAATTAGACATGACAAAGGGTATGTTAAAAGGTCTTAGACTCAACTGATGATAATATGATCTCAATTAAATCATAGAGAACATTGTATTACCTCTTATAAGGTCAAATATATCATCAATAAATTTAATTTGATATCATTTCATAACTTTCAAATGGTTTAACATTTGATATTTTACACTTAATCATAAAGAACAATTTTTATTCTTTGAGAACAGGCCTGGAGAACCCTAATGAGATGTACTCTATCATATAATCCCCTTCACATCCAAATCCATTAACTAATATTTTATCTCTCTTAGCCCTATATGTTCCATATTATAGGGAAAACACATATATGATCCCTAGTTGATAAGTGATCAATCGGGAACTCAATCTCATACTTGGATGAAAACCCAAAAAAAAAATTAAGAAATTCTTCCCGATTCTAGTCTACCCCATGAGTAAAGATTGTATGACATGTCTACCCATTATCCAATATGACACTAGAAAAATGGTTCATGATCCTAACCATCTATTGACATTTAGGTCCTAAAATAAATGTCTCTATATACCACTATTACACTTGACGTATGTAATTGATACACATCGATGATAATAGACAGTATGGTCTTGATATCAAGCTATCAAATCTATTATGAAGATGATGTAAAAACTAATCATCTATAAGAAACATTAATCCCATATGCATCTAAAACCACTAATCACTCTGTCATACATGTAAAACTTATAAATACTCTAAAATCACTTTTTCATAGGCATATCAAATGACATAACTTAGGAATAATCTTGAGTAGATATAAAATAATTTCATTCAATAGTATCAAATAAAAAGTATGGAAATATAGAAAATAAAAACACCAAACCTCAAATCATAGATGTTCTAGCATCATGATCAGTATGATCATGCTCAATTGTGTAAAACTGACTGAGACCTAAGCTATGATCTCCTTTCTTAGTCCACTAAGAAGAAACTCAATTACGATAGTATTTACCCTACCCCTAGGTATATTTTTTACAACCATGAGTTGAAAAGAACATGGGAAAATAGCTACAAGAATATTATGGAATATCTTAGCCATCTTCGGAACCCTATGTTTATCTTTCTCTTTGTAACTATCTAGCTATAAGACACTCCTACAATACCATTGTAGGTTTCTTATCCCCCTATATAACTGACAATCGATAGGTGGTTTGGTAAAATTTGAATCAATATATCGATCTTTGAAACACTGATTGCACTCTACTAATCCCCCCTTATGAGTGGATGAGATAAAATATGGATTTGATACTATTTCCACCATCGCCCATGTGTGAATCATTGAACTGATGCTTCTTGTGTCCTGGGGATCTTCATCCAAACCTCTCAATAAAATCTAATTAACTGACATACATCCCCCCCATTAGGTTCTTCTTAAATATGATGTATTAGATTACGATATAATAAAATTATGATAGGAAAAAAACATTCACCTATACTTATATAGTATAAGTTAACCCATCCTCAAAACCCATATACTTGGATACAAAATCTCCAAACATCATTCAAGAAAAGATCTAGATCTTTGTAAAATGCATTGCACAGTCCATTATTGACCTTAATCTCTAGGTAATCTTCTTAAACTCCAAGTACCAATCTTCCCTCAAGGTCTCTAAAGAGAAGTGATCAAAAAATCATTCCTAAAAATCCCCCAACGATAACCCCATATGTTGGACCTCCTACACTAGAATATCCTAACAGTGTTTCTATTTCTCTTGAAGCATATAGACCACCAACATCACCCTCTTTTATGGGGATTTATCTAAATAGTAAAAAATTGTCTTAATTGACTCTACCCAGAGCTCAAAAGTCTCGGGGACATCATCACCCATAAATAAAGGTCAGTGTTATATCAAAAACAATCATGTCCAGTTAAACATAAAAGATAAATTACATGGAGTTTTCTTATTCATGTATAACATATCCCATAATAATATCTCCCATAAATAATCTTCCATCTTCAGTCTAGTCAAAACTGGGGGTTCTAGTTGAACTATTTATGAGGAATTATCATCCCCACCCTCTTTTCACTCCACTGGAGGTTTTTATGAAGGTATCGCTTCATATTCATAAAAAACACCTTAGAAAAGAATTGTATCATAGATTTTAATATAACAGTTTATGAAAAGTAGTAATAAGCATAAAATCCCTGATACTCTATATACACTCCCCATATTATCAAATTATCAAAACCCAGGAACTCTCACCTGCATGATCTACCCATTCTTGAGGTCATCATAAAATACTCAAATGAACCACATCATTTCATTTACATTGGTTTTAATTAATATTCTCCCAGTTATGGTTCAATTAAAGGAAATACCAACAAAACATTATTGAGTAAAATAATTTATAATTTGTTATTGAAATTTTATTTAACCAATAATATTTATAAACAGGATAATTAATCATATGAAATTAAAATAAAACCATATAAGGAATTAGTTAGATAATATTTCACCATAAAATTATATAGGAAAACACAATTTAATTTGTTGTGGGTACTTTAAATAACTAACCCATGTGTCTTAATTAGAAAAATAAACTACATGAAAGCACACAAATGTAAAGTGAAACACATATTACAAATATGATGCATGAATTTACATCAAATATCCACCCTATTACAAGTGTAATATTCCATAAATCAAGAATAAAAAATGCATCATATTCAGTTAGATAGCTAAACTTTGAAAGAAAAAACCAGTCTATGGTAACTTAGAATTTCCTCATATGTGAGTAATATATTCTCATAAATCAAATCATTACCAAGATCTAAATATATACTACCTCCCATATACCATGTCTAAATAATTGATTATAGAAAATAAACATCACTCCAATACCACTTTTTAATGTCCCCGGCCAGATTCACCTGCATTGTGACTAGTTCTAGTTGCCGCATACCTTAGGCATGCCTAATCAAGTACCAAAAGTTTCTGACTATTAGTGGGGATCAAACATTATAATGGGGATATTATACACCCTAAATTAGGCAACCATAAAAATATTGTTAAATTATTAAAAATATCATGCATGGGAATAAACTTGAATAAACAACTATCATATGAAATATTTAAATAAACAAATATACCAAATCATGCTATATAAATATGAGAAACTATGAATTTCATAATACAACACAAAAGTAATAAATATTCCTCATGAATGAATCATATACGTCAAAATCCAAAATATTAAAAATAAATAAAAACATGGAAAAGATAGAAAAACTGGTTTCCATGTCCTGGATCGATTTTATCCCTTATACACTATCCTAATATACCAGTTAAACCAATGAGAATGGGGTATTTATAAATCTCTTCACCTGTAACCATGAAGTTTGGTTGGGTACCCACAGTGGCCCAATCAATGTGTGATTATAACTCAATAGGTCACCACTAATGGAATCAATAAATATAACCATACTAAAAGAGTGCATTCCTATGTTTCACAATAGACAACTAAATTATAATAAGTATATTACTATCATCCCTTAGGTTATATAATGACACTTGAGATCAAATATAACTACTTTGGATAGTTTCGGGATTCTCTAAGCATAATACACTACCACTCAGGGAGGGAATAGCGCCCCACACAAGAATAATTCCCCAGATCTCAACATCTAATAAGGGGAATAATACACCATCCTAGAGTCATTCTATAACATCATTATTCAATGATAAATAGTTCCCACCCAAGAATAACTTCCCATATCACATCAACCTAGGGGGAATAACACCCCACTCTGGAACCATTTCTCTTATCTCATTTATCATCAAGGGTATAATCTTCCACCTCAAAACTATTTACCATATCATATATAAAATTAGAGGATAAAAATAGACCCCATAACCACTTCCAATATTATAAATATAAGTGTGGGATAAGATATATTTAAGGACCTTATCCTTATTCAACACATAACTAAATTTTAAAAAATAATTCATTTTCATACATTCCTGATGTCCTTTTAAGTTTAGATTTTTAATTAATTTGGACAAACTCTTAAATAAAAAAGTGTACATTTCCACATCCTATCCATTTTTTCCAAAAAAATAATTTCCTTATAAAACTAAAATGCTTCATCCATGGTACCTTTCATATCTCTAAATCTAAATTTATTGAAGTGTATGTTCAACCTAAAGCACTATGAAAAATATTTTGGAAATGTAGGAAAATGATAAAAATCTTAGTAAGAGATTTATCCAAAAAATAAAAGAATCCCATTATCCCATTTAAAAACTATGAAATCATATAAGACAGTTTTCCATTTAAAAAAATTTGAGCTCAAATAATCATTTACTTACACATGAAATTAGCTTTACTACCAAATTTTTTTATAAAACACATTATAAGAAAACATAAAGAAAAAATAATAATCATGAGGGTTTCTTAACAAACATGAGAACCCATGAAAAAAATTCCAAAAAACATACTTTTTTACCCTTGAGGGGTATGATCATTCCATTAAATAAAATACAATTAGATTACCTAATAATATATAAATATATCCTTGAAAAATAATTAACAATCATATAAAATTAAATTACTAACCTTGGGATATCATATTTATAGAACTCTTACCAAAACTATTACAAATGGAATAACTTACACAATTAATTCAAGCATAATTATTCAGAGAACAAATCATTACCCAATATATTAGAGAGATATATTGAGCTCACCCATCTTCATAAAAAATTCCACAGACGATAAAATACTGAAAACACATATAATATAGTATTTAAATCACAAAATCTCCTATAATATTCCATTTAAAATATATTCATAATCACTTTCATGCATTAAGTAAAAATAAGGATAATAATATTTTTTCTTTGAAAAAATATTTAAAAAAATTCCATAAGAGTGTGAAATGGGATATTATTTTAAAAAATAATTAAAATTTTTATATAAATCATCTTAAATAAAAACTTTATTGATGTTTTTAATTTTTTATAATTCCATATACATTAAAAATATTCATTTTTCACTTTTCTAAAACTAACATACATAATTTGTTTTTAAAAAAATAAAATTATTATTTTTAAAACATTTGTAAGAAAGTAAAATGTGATTTAAAATGAATTTTAATATAAATTTAAGAATATTAATAATGTACTTGAAACATTTGAATGAATATAAATATGGGGGAAAGTATAATAAAAATTTTTAAACATTTAAAATAAGGTTCTAAAGGAAAATATATTTCCGCTTAATAACTTTTGAACCAATAAATCATTTAAAGAATGAAATTTAAATTTTTTTCTTTTGGAAACATTAATTTTTAAATAAAATTGATAAAATAAATTTTTAATGTAGTTAATACACCACATAAAATAAAACATGTGGTTAAAATAACTTAAGTCTCAAAGAAAGGGAATTGAGACTAGTAGTCCCTTACCTCGAGTTTGACTTGTCACATACATTATTTATCTTCTTGTATAAAAAATTAATTTTTATTTATTAATTGATTAATAATATTTTTCAAGTAAATTATTATTTATTATTCCTTTTAATTTCAAATATTTTCATATCATACTTAAACTCTTAATTGATTAATTTTACATCAAATGGTTTGAGGATGATTGATTTATACGTCTAAAATGACTTTGATTATTTGACTATAGTCAAATGGATCATTGTTATATCTTTTATATAATATTAATAATTATGTATTTAAAAAATTTATAGATTAATTATAATTTTATAACTAACCATGGAAGTTGGTTATGAAAAATGAATTATTTTACATCATTGAGAAGGTAGTTCATATATACACTTGAGTAATGTTTCTATTTTTAAATGATCTTGAGTGAAATAAAGTGAGTTGTATTTTAATTTTAAATAATTAAAATTATATCATAAGTATAATATACTTTTTAAAAGAAATCACATATAAATATATATATACCATCCATGTGAGGTGGTAATAAAAAATAAAATACATCTATTTGTAAGGTAGTAGTCTGCACGTACGCACGAGAAATGTTTTCATTTTTAATTGGATAAAGAAACAATTATAATATTTATTTGACATTATATAATGAAGTTTAAATCATATATATAATATTATTTAATATTTATCCATCATTTTTACCAAGCATAGGAGGTTGTGATGAAAAATTAAATACATCATATTCCTGAGGTGGCAGACTGCACATATGCATGAAGATTGTTTTGATTTTCCATTAGATGTATATGAAGATAAAAATGGGTTATATTATAAAAATTATAATATTAAAAAATGTAAATACATGGAATTTCCATGTTAATTTTTTTAATATATGGGAATTTTACAAGTCCACGAAAATTGACGGCGCATGATTCCAAAGCCCGGTGTGCCTGGAATGAATTTATGAACTTTTTTTTAGGTACGTTCAGTAAAAGTGCGAGTGGGGTTTTATAACATTTAAACTGGTGCTCAGAATTGAAATCGGAGAGAATAAAGTATTCTAAAAGAAAGAATGTGGAAATTGTGAAAATAGTGAAAGATATTAGAAATAGGAAATACTCAGAGTTAGTGGTTCACAAGGATGGAATTCTGAGATCTTGGTCATGATTATGTGTACCACCAAATCTAGAGATAAAGAAGGAGCTTCTGAATGATTCGCATAGCTCAACCTTCTCTATTAACATGGCGAGAACAAAGATGTATCGAGATCTCCTAGAAAACTTTTATTGGGGAAATATGAAAATGGATATTTCTAAATATACATCAAAGTGACTGGTATGTCGGATGTGAAGGATGATAGGAAAAAGTATAAGGGGATGATGCAACCACTACCCATACCAAAATGGAAGTGGGATAGCATTACCAAGGACTTTGTCACTAGACTTCCAAGGAAATATAGAAAAAAATAAAGTTATATGTGTCATTGTGGATCGTTTTATGAAGACAGCTCACTTTATAGTGATTTGAGAGGACTTCTCAATGGATCAACTTGCACAAATTTAGATCAATGAAGTGTTAAGTCTGCATGGAGTACCACAATATATTATATCCGATTATGATCTGATATTTACCTCGAAGATCTAGAAAAGTCTCCAACATTCCCTAAGCACTGAACTAAACTTAAATACGGCCTATCATCCTCAAAATGATGGCCAATCTGAGAGAACTATTCATAAACTAGAAGATATGTTGAGATCATGTTCTACGGACTTCAAAGGAGGATGGGACCAACATCTTCCACTACTTGAATTCTCCTAAAATAATAGTTTCCACTCGAGCATTCAAATGGCACCATATGAATCCCTTTACATGAAAAGGTGCAGAACACCGGTATGTTGGGATGAAGTCAGTGAGTGTAAGATGCTAGGACCTAAAATGGTTGAAGAAATGGTGGAGAAGTTGAAAACCATTCAGCAGTATATCAAGGCAGACCAAGGTCGACAGAAGAGTTATGCAAATAACCATTGATGAGTACATTATTTAAAAGTTGGAGACATGGGATTTCTATGAATATCTCAATGGAAGAAGTTCATGAGGTTTGGAAATAATGGGAAGCTAAGTCCTTGGTACATCGTCTCCTTCGAAATTCTTGATCATGTTAGGGATGTAGCTTATCGACTAGCACTTCCACCCACCATGGACAAAGTACATTATTTATTGCATGTTTCCCTCTTAAATAAGTACATACTATACCCTTAACATGTAATATATTTAGAGGTATTATTGTTATAGGATGATCTTTCTTATGAGGAGCAACCATTAAAGATCTTAGATCGTAGAAAAAAGTTCAGCTAAATAAGACAATTCCCCTCGTGAAGTTGTTGTGGAGAAACCACAAGTTTGAAGAAGTGACGTGGGAATTAGAAGAAGTGATGAAGCAAAGTTACCCACATCTGTTTTAGTGTGTGAAAAGAAAATTTCGAGGGAGAAATATCTTAAGGGGGGAAGATTCTAATGACATAAAATTTCATTAATGAAAATCCCTCTTATTCCAATTAAATGTCTTATTATGTAGAAAGGTCATATAAAATGTATGAACTACCTTGGTTTTATGTTTTTGTATTTTAAAATACCATTAATAATTTTGACCATTACTAATATAGTTGTTGAACAGTGATCACATGATTAGTATAAATATAGGCCTTTAAAAAATCCAATTTAATCAGAAAAAGGAAGTGATTGCCTCATTTGGTAGAACTGCTCCATACGAAATCCATTTTTCAGAGCTTGGAATGGAGGTGGCCTCATTGGGATTTGATCTTGAACAAGCCCAAGTAGAGCTTGAATAATTTAATATTGATTGGAACCACCTATGGGATAAGTGGAAGTTGATAGAGATTACCACTTGAGTGATATTATCGGAGCCAACCCAAGATTCTGTCACCATCCCGCACCTTACCCTAAGGTCTTATGTGGGTGTTCTAAGGGGTTATGAAACAAGACCATAGAACAATGATTATGTGAATTATTTTTTTGTGAAGAATAAAGAATATACATTCATTTTATTATTGTTACTTTTTAAGTAGTTTTTAAAGTAAAAATAGTATTTTAGTTAATATTCCATTAAGAAATCTATTTTGAGGAATAAATGTATTTTTGAATTAAATTATATTTTAATAAAATATTATCACTGAATTAAGTTTTATAAATGACCATATAATTATTATTAATACAATTATGATTTTTATTAAGGTTTGAAAGCTATTTCTGTCAAAATCAATGAATTTTCGATAAATATCGGTTTTTATTTTAATAGTAAAAATTTAAAAAATTAGAAAATTATTTAGATAAAATGAATATTATTTTTGGAATTAGTTTGTCAAAATTATCCAATGGTGAATTTTTCATAATTTTTTGAGATAATCAAATTTTTAGGTAAAAATTAAATACCGTTTAAATATATAATGTGTTTTATGAAATCATAATGACCCAATAGTGATGTAATAAAATAAAAAAAACATTATGTTAAGAAAATAGATAATTTACCAATAAAATAATTTGATTTAGGTTTGTTTAATTTATTTTACAAAGCCTTAGTGGACCATCCAAGACTTATAAAGCATTTTAGCTTTTTAAATTGATTTACTTGAGAGTGTGACTCACCTCCACATAAGAAACCCTGTTATTTTAAGGAGTTTGTCCATTGGACTTATAAAATATTATTTTCCACTCCCCTTTGTAAAAAACCATGGGTAAAAACCATGGTATAGTTTGTGGTTTTGATTAGATTAATGTGTGGTGTCTCAAACCTAAATAATAAAGAATTCCCTCTCCTTTATTATATAAACCTAACCAAGATCCCACTTCCTATTCACTCAAAGACTTTGGAGTTCGTCCAACCTCTTTATTCCTATCTCTATAATCCTCACAAGGCGCCTTAATCTCCCAAGAAACCTCTCTCAAGCCTCTCTCAATCCTTTGGATCACACTTCCAATTAAGTGATTCCTTTCTTTCTCATTTAATCCAAGTTTAATAATATTTATATGCCCTTTTATTTTCAATTATAAATTTTGGGGTATAATTTCTCATCTCCCCCATAAATTCCTATTAATTTTTGAATGATGATAGACCCATTTTCTCTCTCATTAATTCCTCTCATGTACACCCATTATTGTGCCCAAATTCCGTAAGGAATTTCTCTCTCCTCATTTACATTCAAGTAATTCTTTTGTATTGTGAATCCAAATTCCATTACATATGTTGGGACATGTATCTATATGACTCCCTTACTATCTATTTAATGTACATATGGTGATACACCATGTTCTCTCTTATCAACCATTTTTATGAATTCTTATGTCACGTCGTTATGCTGCCGAAATTGCACCATGTTTTTCCAAGCCAAATTCATTGTGTAGTGAATACCATTCCCATTTCTCTATCAAGAGAATTCACCTTTATCCATATTTATTTATTGATTATATATTTTCATATATTAATTTCACATTCCTTTATCGTGGAATAAATGATGATGAAACTATGTTTTATGATCCATGTGGCACACTTATGATTGAAATGAAATGTTTAAGAAGGGTGTACCCTGATAGCACTCCAATGCATTGGGTAAAGATTAGTATCATGATACGTCAAGTGAAATGAGGATTTACTCATGCTAATTCAAATGAAATTATGATTTAATAATTCTAATTCATGTGCAATGAGGGTTTACTCATTCTCCATGTGCAATGAGCCTTGGTTCATGCTGATACCAGGTTAAGTGTTGTTGCCACATTTCCATGTTATTATAATCATTCTATATCATGACTTTATGTTCATGTTTCACTTATGCTACATTGATATGACTATTGTCTAACATGTACATTATTCTTCGTGTTATACCTTGTTTACTCTCTTGATGTGCTTTATAGCTTACCCTTTTGTTATGCATGTCCTCTGGTTATCCCATGGAACGCTATGTACGAGGGAATGTAGTGGTCATGTAAATGAAGATTTCAATAAAGATGTGTGTTTTATATTTTAATTTGTAATTTAGTGTTCCTAAGCCCCAAAGACACTAGACCTCTCAATCTTCCATGTTGTATTAAGTGAAGGTTTTATGTAATAAATCTTTTTTAAGTGTGTAATAAAGAGAAGGGTTGTTATATGTTCTTGGAGCACTTCTATCCAGAGATGATAAGATTAGAGAAGGATTTAGAGTTTATGCATCTGACCTAAGGAAGCATTTCCATAATGGATTGTGATGAACATTTCACATATTTAAACCATTTTTCTCCAACTTTGGTATCAGATGAGGCTTCTTTGGAAAAATGGTTTCAGGATAGACTTAGGTGTGAAATTAAGTCCTGAGTAAATATCTTTAGGATGATGAAATTATAAGAAGAGGTTAATTAGGATCTCATTTCATATGGGAACCTAAATAAGGCTTCTGGTACTGGGCAGGTAGTTGTCTCTAGATGATCAGGGAGTGTGCCTTCTGAGAGTAGGAAGCGTCGTTACAAGAATATTAGTTAGGATAGTGTAAAGAAAGGTGGACAGTCAGAAGTAACATCTGAACCAGATCCTACTCATGTTATTTTCCACTAGTGAAGTAGGCAGGGACACTATCGTACATATTATCCTCAACCACCAGTGGAGTGATGGTTTTAAGGCAGGATGGAGCACCTATAGATGTTCTGCAGGAAGTAGTGGCAATCTTGTGTTGAATAAGAATACAGAGTTAAAGTGTGGAAAGGGGGTCTTCTACACCATATAGGTCTGGTAGTTGGAACCCTAAGGGTCGAGGCGATATAGGTAGTGTATATGGTGCTTCAGGGTTTGATAACCTGTATCATCCGAGTGGTGCTACTCAAGGGATTTAGATGATGCCACAGGGAAGAGGGGCTAGATAGTTACATGCAATACATCCAACACTTGTGGAGAGATGGGTCGGTCCATCAATAGTGAGAGGTACTAATCTAGTTGCTTCTACTTTAGTTACTTCTTTATTTGATATTGGTGCCTCTTATTCTTTTTTATATGTAAATATTATTAATGGTTTGGGACTGGAGGTGGATTATGTATGTGGGGTGATGAATATCGATACACTGTCAGGAATACTGACTAGGGATATCTATTTATGTAATGGATTTTTTCTAGAGATCAGAGAGTATCGTTTTCTTTGGGATATATATGTCCTTGATATAATGGACTTTGACCTGATTATGGGTATGGACTGGCTAGTCACATACCAATCCCACATAGATTGTTACCGTAGAATGTTGACCTTTGTATCTCCTCTGGGTTACCGGTATATTCATCATGGAGAATGATATATCCATACAGGACAATATGGGCCAATTAATCAGCAATTGAGAGAGCTCACAACCCATATTTCTAGTCTTTTTCTAGATGATGGGAGTGGTTGGCAAGACGTCCTCCCACCAATTGTAGACTATTTCAGGATGTCTTTCCTGAATACTTTTAGGTTTTCTGTAACACCCCAAGCTTCTACGGTACGCTTCTCTTTGAATAATGCAATAGCGTGTGTTGTACGCAACATCGAGTTCTAACACACACCACAACCGATCAAACTAGCCGTTATGAATAGTAATACCTAATTTTTGAAATTTTATAAATTTTATCTCTCAAAATGGACTTCATTTTTGGATTTTTAGTATCAAATTTATCCTAAGGTGAAATTTTGGTACTTTTCAGATAACTTTAATATTTTGATGAATAGTGAAAATTACTAAATTTTGATAAAAAACAAATTTTTTTAATAAAAATAATTAATAGTGATAAATTATGAATTTGAGTGGTTTTAAAGTATATTTAGAATAAAGTTTTACCATTTAATACAATTTTTCTCATTGGACATAATTTCACAAATAAACCCAACATAAACAAGTATCAATCTTTTGATAGTTATTATATCTTAAAAACACGCTTTTTGTTTTGACAGTGGGAATTAATTTTAAATTAATTTCAGCCACTTCTGTGTTTTGAATTTGGAAAAATAGATTCCATATTTGGAATCATGATGTTCAAATTGTGTAAATAGGTAACTTTTACTTTTAGACATTTTGAATAATTATTTCGGTAAATATTTTATTTACCATGGTTAAAGGGTAAATCCGGTAAATAAGGGTTAAAAAATAATATTATAATAATAAAAAATTACCCTAAAACGTGTCCTATATTTATTGGTTGATACATTTATGACAATGGGTATCTTTTGGTCGATTTTGGGACCCCATGGTGCCACTTGTAAGTGATAGGGACACTTTATTTTAATTAAGTTAAAATGAATACAAAAAATGACACAAGCATATATCTTTTAAAAAAACAATTTTTAAATAGGGATATATATGTTGGAAATTAGATTATAAATATTCATTAGAAATATAACACAATTTCCTACATAATGGTATTTTATTTATAATTTTTCTATGTTAAATAATTTAATTTATTTATGACACAATGGTGATGCACTAATTACCATAATAGTGAGAAATTAAAATGATTGATATTGTAGATACCCAAATAAATATAATTTGAAACTTTTTATGAAATACAATAATTTTATAGATTAATATGGCATGTTAGGAATTATTTTATTAACGTTTTTCGAAGTAATCATTCTGTTTTGATTTTTACAAAAATCAATTATTGAATAGTGTCAAAATTGACATAAAAGAGTTGTTAAAAACAATATTATATTATTAATTGATATTAAATTCCTAAAAATCTAAGGTTCGGACAAGAGACTTATATCATGATAGGTGTATCATTAATGTACCACTTTGGGGTCTCTTGGATGTATATAGTATGTTTATTAACCATATAATATAAAAATACAAAGAGACATTGTAAAAATGAAACTAATTAACTAAGAGTTAATACTTAAAGATATGGTTAGTATAATGACCCAAACATGTCTAAATTATATTGGTTGAGTGGATTTAGACTTATCCCAACCTTAAAATTTAAATAATCCACTTTGGAGCCATTATAAACCGAATATGAATTTATTATAAAATAATATTTCTAGCTTTTCCAAAGGTGCCCCTCACCCCTCTTATAAAAGGGCACTCCCCCTTCTCATTATCTCACACCTTAAAAGCCTTTTTGTTCGTCCAAACTCTACCCAAATACTCTCTCAACTTACCTAACTTCATTATAGAGGAATTCCTTTAGTCAGAAAGCCGACCTAAGAGCCCTTTTTATCAAATCAAAAGGAAGAACCCGAAATAGAGGTAATGATTTCACCACCCTTTTCCAAGTTCCTTTCTTCTTCCACTTCTTCTTCCTTTGTTATTACCATTCTAAAATAATAACTCCATTATATTATATATAATATGATGTTATTATAAATATGGTACAATCATATTCAGTAATATATCTATCCTTTGAATAACATGCCATCATACATGCGTACGTACGGCTTACCGTCTCCACGTCGTGGTGTAATTGTTATTCAATAAATTATTATTTGGATGGGTATAATAATGATTTATAATTAATGTAAATAATAAATATAACAAGATAATAATTCTTTATATATGATATACCATCCAATTATATATTATTTTAATATCAAAAGAATGATATTGTCGCTCGTGCGTACGTACGTACTATCGTCTCCCCAAACGCGATGAGATTCATTCTCCATCATATCCATTCAAGTATAATTATCATTTGATGATTTAAAAATAATTTTTAAGGACTTTATATCATTATGGATATGAATAAGATACAACCTATCCATTACAAACATGTCTTACGTAACAAAACATTTAAAATAAAACAAGTTAACACCCAAAACAACGATAATACTAAGATATTATTAACAAATCAATGTTAAAAGATCATATATGATATCATAATAATGTATATTATTCTTGTATAATTTAATAAAAATTATTTCACCATTATACAGGATGTTAACCTACCCCCAACCAAGGAAAAGTACAAGGTAAGGGTTTATTTCGCAATCTCTTCATTATCCGAGGTTGTTTATACGTGATTATCTACTGGGACCTCTTTATCATCCACATCCATGTTTCTTAAAAATGTATTTCAAATAACTATTTCTATTTTAGAGACTATGGTATAAATTCATTTATACCCCTGTTGACTTTTATAAGTGGTTTATAAAAGAATCTTTTCGTCATTTTCCAAACAAGGTCCTTTTTAACCTTTTCGATAGAATTAAGGTAAGAATGTTTTTGTAACTTATACATCGGGTGCGGCTATTTTCTGCCATTATAAAATCTTTGAAGCTTCCCTTACAAGCTTATAAGAATATTTTCAATGAAATTTTTTATTTTATAAATATACGACTCTTAAATGATTTCAAAATAGAAATATATATTTCTCTAAAAAGAGTTTTGATTTCATCTATGTCAACATCCATTGATAGATTTTACACTTATTTGAAGTTGAATTATTATGATACAAAACTTCTATATTGTATTGAAGGTTTTGTGATATGTTTTAATGTGGATGTGCTATTTTTATACCATTGATGGATTATGGTGAAAGTATTGACATTTCGTATGCTAGTTTTAATACAAATGTTTATGTTATGTTTAAACCTTTTCATATGGGAATGCATTGGAATTAATATGTGACAGGTGGAGCCCGCTATAGCTCCTCGATGCATCAGTAGGTCTCATGATACAAACTAGTTTCTTGACATAAGGCCTTGGAAAATCTTATTTGTAGTCATGGCACGAGGCCTTGGCTATGTGGTTATGATAGTCTTCCATTATGCATTCCATCATTATGAGAGTGGTTATTGATATTTCATGTGATTATTCGATTAGTAGAATATCCATGTGAATTAGTAAATAGAATTATTTCATTTTATTTTTTCCATACTATATTGAAGTTCATGTTTAAAAGGATTTTTTTTAGTTATACACTACCTTAAATGTTTATTCTTATTTCTGAATGTTTCCGCTATATTGGTATCCTTACTGGGCATTTGAGCTCACCCCTTTTCTATGTTTTATTTTTCTCAGGATGTGAAGAAGTAAATTATGAATGATCTGTAGGGATATTATGAGGGGATAATAGTGTGGACTATGGAGACAATATGTTGTTGTAGTAGTTTTTCACTTTATTATGTAATGTAAAACTTTATGAATATATCTAGTGTTCCCAAGGCTACTAAACCAATCAGTCTTTCGAGATTTGATCTTTCTTGTGATCATGCCAATGTTATGTAATAATGCACCGAATCTAGGTAACTGGGTTCAGGGCGTTACCGTTGGTATCAGAGGAAGTTTATTAAAAAACCATGGAATCTAGATTTAGATAAACTCTGATTAGATCACATAGACCTAAGATGGAATTTGAGGATTAGTACAGAAGAACTTCCTAAAATTTTGTTATTATAGAGAATTTGTGAGTTTTTCGATAAATACATCCCTCACTGGATATGAGCAGGTAGAGGCTGCTCTGGAACAGATGTACCTAGGGGTAAAACCTGAAAACACCGCTTTGAGCTAGACTCGAATGGGAACTGGTGCACGACAACGGGCCTTGCTGCACTCTTGGTTACGACACTCCCAGGGGATATGTTAGGATAACTCCCATTTTCTTTACAAATCATTATGAAGGGTTTATTAGTATATACTTCCTCAAAGAAAACATTTTTATGATTATGGATTATATCCATAAATAGTTCAATTCATGTTAAGTGTTTTATAAGTATGGAATTATGTATTTTGATTCATAAACTGATCTAGTTTATGCCATTGTTTAGAAATGGCACCTAGTGGAAGAAATGGAAACTGTATCAATGCACGCACTCCATGTAGGGATTTCCCTCCTACTCAAGATAATTATAGTGGAGCTGGTGATGCAGCTAGTGCTGATTATCTATTCACCATAATGGGACAACTCACTCAGGTTATGAATAATAACCTTACCCGTATGGAGCACCCCAATCTGCGGCATGGAGGATCAATGTTAGATGGATTAATGAGGTAAAAACCACCAAAGTTCAATGGGAGTACAAATCCCTTAGTATCTGAGCAATGGATAAATTCCCTAAAGAAAATATTTCAGGCTTTGGGGAGTAGTGAAAGGGAAAAATTTATCATGGCAGTTTACCGCCTCACTGGAGATGCTGATCAATGGTGTTCATTGATTCAAAACATGAAGGAAGATGATGAAGTATCAAATTTGGAGTGGAGGGAGTTCAAAGATCTGTTTTAAGAAAAATACTTTCCCTGTGACCATCGAGCAGATATGGAAAGTCAATTTCTGAGTCTGAGACAAATGGAGGATGAGAATGTCGCAAAGTATGAGGCAAACTTTACAAGGATATCAAGGTATGTTGGAGATTATATACGTAACCCAAGAAGTAATATTGATCATTTGTTTTATGGGTTAAAACCATTTCTCCATCGATCATTAGTCTCACAATCCTTCTCGTCGTACGAAGATATTGTCTCATGTGCTATCATGACAGAAAAGGAATTCTCTAAGTCTTATGACTTTAAAGAAAAGCAAGATAATAAGAGATCTACTGATGAATCTGGGAATGGAAATAAGGGGAATAAGGGAAAGGTTGAATATCCATCCTGTGGTAAATGTTGGAATAAACACCCTGGTACTTGCTTAAAGGGAATGGGCGTCTGTTACAAATGTGGTGAAAAAGACCACCAAGATCGTGATTGAAAAGGGAAGAAGGAATCTACCAATGTTCATTTCTATAATTGCATGGAGATGGGACATTATGCAAATTAATTTCTTAATCGTCAGGGGAACTTACCTCGGAAAAGGAAAAGGGATCAAGGCCAAGCTTTTGCTATCACTACTGCTGAGGTAGAAGCTCCAAAAGACGTAGTGGCAGGTAATTTAATGGTTTCCTCAAGTTTAGAAAATGCATTATTTGATTCTGGATCATCGCATTGTTTCATATCTTCCCAGTTTGCTAAGAAAATTAGATACTTCCAATTTGATTTAACAAGGGATTTGTCAGTTAAAACTCCTAAGGGAAGTATCATTGCAACAATGTTTTGTGAATCAGTCCCCATTAGAGCACATAAATGTTCTTTATCCGCTGCTCTCATCGCCATACCTATGACTGAATTTTATATAATACTTGGTATGGATTGGCTTTTGGATTATGATATGAAGATTTATTGTAAGAAGAACGAGTTTACGATTTTTGATGATGATGCTAAGGAACACCTTATCTTTAGAGCAGAATCATCACAACCTAATTCTTATCTAGATCAACCCCCAGTAGCTCAACTAAATTCAATTATTGAGGAGGAATAGAATGAAATGACTGTGGGTGAGGAAAGTAATGTTCAAATAGAGGATGTACCTGTTGTGAAAGAATATATAGATGTATTTTCGGAAGATTTACTTGGACATCCTCCAGAATGAGAAGTTGAGTTTTCCATTGATTTAATTCCTGGATCAAGGCCTATATAGAAGACCCCTTATAGAATGGCCACTGTATAATTAGTTGAACTAAAGAAACAACTAGAGGAATTGAGTAATAAGGGATTTATTCACCCTAGTGTTTCTCCATGGGTATCCCCTGTTCTTTTTGTTAAAAAGAAATATGGATCTATGAGGTTATATATCGACTATAGGGAGATCAATGATATAGCAATAAAGAACAAGTATCCCCTACCTCGCATTGATGATTTACTTGACCAACTTCATGGAGATAAATACTTTTCAAAGATTGACCTTCGATCTGGATACCATGATTTGTGTGTAAAGAAGGAAGACATTCCGAAGACAGCATTTCGAACCAGGTACGGGCATTATGAGTTTACTGTAATGCCTTTTGGATTGACTAATTCACCCTCAGTATTCATGGATCATATGAATAGAGTTTTCAAGGAATATCTCGATGAATTTTTAGTGGTATTTATTTATTATATCTTGGTATACTCCAAAAGCTATGAAGATCATGAAAATCACTTGCGCATTATCCTGAAGACTCTAAGAATACATGAATTATATGGGAAGTTTAGCAAGTGTGAATTCTGGCTTCATGAGATTTATTTTCTTGGTCATATTGTCTCTAAAGATGGAATCTCTGTTGATCCTTCTAAGACCAAGGAAATCCAAGAATGGCTAGCACCTACGAGTATAACTGAGGTATGCAGTTTTATTGGTTTGGCAGGTTATTATCGATGTTTCGTCCAGAATTTTTCCCGATTGGCTAACCCATTAACGAAGCTCACACGTAAAGGGGTTAAATTTGTTTGAACAAAAGATTGTGAAGAAAGTTTTGATGATGTGAACAAAAGATTATTCAATGCTCATATATTGACTCTACCATCGGGGAATGATGGGTTCGTTATTTATAGTGATGCATTGAAGAAAGGACTTGGTTGTGTCCTTATGCATAATGATAGGGTTATTACCTATGAATCACGATAGTTGAAAATTCATGAGCAAAACAATCCTACTCATGATCTCGAGTTAGCAGCTGTGATCTTTACTTTGAAGATATGGAGGCACTACCTCTATGGTGAAAAATGTGAGATTTATACTGATCAAAAGAGTTTTAAGTATATTTTCTCACCAAAAGAACTCAACATGAGGCAAAGGAGATGGCTTTAATTACTCAAGGATTATGATTGCACGATACACTACCACCTGGGGAAGGCAAACAAGGTGGAAGATGCTTTGAACAGAAAAGACCATGGAGTTTTGAACAATATGAGAATTGAAAGGGATCCAATTTTCATGGATCTAGTGAAGATGGACATGGGAATAACCAAGGAAGGTGAAACATCAATGCTTTTTCAAAAGGTTTCCAAACCATCTTTACTAGAAAGGATTAAGAGTTATCAGACCGATGATGAAGAATTTAAAAAGAAGATTAAAGCTATGAATGATGGGAGATTGAGAGACTTTGTGTATGAAGATGGAATTTTGAATTCGGGAAGAGACTTTGTCTTCCCGATATACCTGATCTAAAAAGGGAATTGCTGGATGATGCTCATAGTTCCAATTTCTCTATACACCCTGGGAGCACCAAAATGTATAGAGATTTGAAGGAACATTTTTGGTGGGACAACATGAAGAGGGAGATTGCTGATTTTGTGTCAAGATGTATGGTTTTTCAATAAGTGAAAGCTGGAAGGCAACAGCCTGGAGGATCCATGCAACCTCTTCCCATACCGGAGTGGAAATGGGACAATATTGCGATGGGCTTTATCATGGGGCTACCAAAGACTCCTAGAAGGAATGATGCAATATGGGTAATTGTTGATCATCTTACCAAGTCAACACATTTTCTTTCTATAAGAGAAGATATTCCAATGGAACGTCTAGCAAGACTATATATTGATGATGTTGTGAGACTTCATGGAGTACCCCTATCGATTTTTTCTAATCGTGATCCCCGTTTTACTTCACGATTCTAGAAAAGTCTTCAAAAATCCTTGGATACTTATCTTAATTTGAGCACTGCCTACCAACCTCAAACATATGGACAATCAGAATGAACTATTAAAACCTTAGAAGAAAATTTGATATCCTGCTCACATGACTTTCAGGGTTTGTGGGATCAATATTTATCTTTGATAGAATTTTCCTATAACAATAGCCTCCATTCGAGTATTCAGATGGCACCATATGAAGCGTTATACGGAAAGAGATGTCGTACACCAACCTGTTGGGATGATGTTGGTGAAAGAAAACTTGTAGGACCAGAACTGGTGGAGGAAATAATGGAAAAAGTGAAGGTAATCCAAAATCACATCAAAGCAGCTCAAAGTATGCATAAGAGCTATGCAGATAATCGAAGGAAGGATTAGGAATTTCAATTCGGTGATCATGTTTTCCTGAGGGTATCTCCATGGAAGGGAGTCATATGTTTTGGTAAGAAAGGTATATTGAGTCCTAGGTACATCGGACCTTTTGAAATTCTAGAACGAATTGGGGCTGTAGATTACCGATTGGCAATGCCGCCAAGTCTCTCCAAAGTTCACGATGTGTTCCACATATCTATGTTGAGGAAATACATGCCTGACCCAACGCATGTACTCACCTATGAGGAATTAGAACTGGAACCCGATCTGTCTTATTGTGAAGAACCCGTCAAGATTATTGATATGAGAGAACAAGTACTGAGAAACCGGACGACGCGTCTGGTAAAAGTTTTGTGGAGAAACCATAAGATGGAAGAGGCAACGTGGGAACCTGAGGAACTTATGATGAAGAACCACCCGAGTCTTTTCATGCGGTAGTATTCTAGAAATTTCAAAGATGAAATTATTTGAAGGAGGGGATAATATAACACCCCAAGCTTCTATGGTACGCTTCTCTTTGAATAATGAAATAGCATGTGTTGTACGCAACATCAAGTTCTAACACACACCACAACCGATCAAACTAGCCGATATGAATAGTAATACCTACTTTTTGAAATTTTATAAATTTTATCTCTCAAAATGGAATTCATTTTTGGATTCGGAGTATCGAATTTAGCCTAAGGTAAAATTTCGGTACCTTTCAGATAACATTAATATTTTGATGAATAGTGAAAATTACAAAATTTTAATTAAAAACAACTTTTTTAATCAAAATAATTAATAGTGATAAATTAAGAATATGAGTGGTTTTAAAGTATATTTAGAATATATTTTTACCATTTAATACAATTTTGGTCGTTGGACATAATTTCACAACTAAACCGAACATAAACAAGTATCAATCTTTTGATAGTTATTATATCTTAAAAACAAGCTTTTTGTTTTGACAGCGGGAATTAATTTTAAATTAATTTCTGCCACTTCTGTGTTTTGAATTTGGAAAAATAAATTCCATATTTTGAATCAGGATGATCAAATTGTGTAAATAGGTAACTTTTATTTTTAGACATTTTGAATAATTACTTCGGTCAATATTTTATTTACCATGGTTAAAAGGTAAATCCGGTAAATAAGGGTTAAAAAATAATATTATAATAATAAAAAATTACCCTAAAACGTGTCCTAACCTTATTGGTTGATACATTTCCGACCATGTCCATCTTTGGGTCGATTTTGGGACCCCATGGTGCCACTTCTAAGTGATAGGGACACTTTATATTAATTAAGTTAAAATGAATACAAAAATGACAAAAGCGTATATCTTTTAGAAAAACAATTTTTACATAGGTTTATATATGATGTATTCTCGACTATAAATATTCATTAGAAATCTAACAATATATTATACATAATGGAATTTTATATATAATTTTTATACATTAAATAATTTAATTTATTTATGAAACAATGGTGATGCAGTAATTACCATAATAGTGAATAATTAAAATGATTGATAATGTAGATACCAAAATAAATATAATTTGAGACTTTTTATGAATTAAACTAATTTTATAGGTTAATATGACCGGTTATTAATGATTTAATTAACTTTTTTCTAAGTAATAATTCTTTTATGATTTTTACAAAAATCAATTATTGAATAGTGTCAAAATTGACATAAAAGAGTTTTTAAAAAAATATTATATTATTAATTGACATTAAATTCCTAAAAATCTACGTTTCGGACAAGATACTTATATCATGATATTTTTATCATTAATGGACTACTTGGGGGTCTATGGGATGTATATAGTATGTTTATTAACCATATAATATAAAAATACAAAGAGACATTGTAAAAGTGAAACTAATTAACTTAGAGTTAATACTTAAAGATAAGGTTAGTATAATGACCCAAACCTATCTAAATTATATTGGTTGAGTGGCTTTCGACCTATCCCAACCTTAAAATTTAAATAATCCACTTTGGAGCCATTAGAAACCGAATATGAATTTATTATAAAATAATATTTCTAGCTTTTCCAAAGGTGCCCCTCACCCCTCTTATAAAAGGGAACTCCCCGTTCTCATTAACTCACACCATAAAATCCTTTTGGTTCGGCCAAACTCTGCCCAAATACTCTCTAAACTTCCCTCACTTCATCCTAGAGGCCTTCCTTTAGTCATAAAGCCAACGTAAGAGCCCTTTTGATCAAATCAAAAGGAAGAACCCGAAGAAGAGGTAATGATTTCACCACCATTTTCCAAGTTCCTTTCTTCTTCCACTTCTTCTTCATTTGTTATTACCATTCTAAAATAATAACTCCAGTATCTTATATATAATGTGATGTTATTATAAATATGGTACAACCATATTCATTATTCTATCCATCCTTTGAATAACATGTCACCATACGTGCGTACGTACGACTTACTGTCTCCACGTCGTGGTGTAATTGTTATTCAATAAATTATTATTTGGATGAGTATAATAATGATTTATAATTCATGTAAGTAATAAATATAACATGATAATAATTATGTATATATGATATACCATCCAATTATATATTATGTTAATATCAAAAGATTGATATTGTCGCTCGTGCGTACGTACGGACTACCGTCTCCACAAACGCAATGAGATTCATTCTCCATCGTATCCATTCAAGTATAATTATCATTTGATGATTTTAGAATAATTTTTAAGGACTTGATATCATTCTGGATATGAATAAGATACAACCTATCCATTACAAACATGGCCTACATAAAAAAACATATAAAATAAAATGAGTAAGTTAACACCCGAAACAACGATAATACTAAGATATTATTAACAAATCAATATTAAAAGAGCATATATGATATCATATTAATGTATATGATTCTTGTATAATTTAATAACAATTATTTCACCATTATACAGGTGGTTAACCTACCCCCAACCAAGAAAAAGTACAAGGTAAGGGTTTATTTCACAATCTCTTCATTATCCGAGGTTGTTTATACGTGATTATCTACTGGGACCTCTTTATCATCCACATCCATATTTCTTAAAAATGTATTTCAAATAATTCTTTCTATTTTAGAGAATGTGGTATAAATTCATTTATACCCTTTTTGACTTTTATAAGTGGTTTATAAAGGAATCTTTTTGTCTTTTTCCAAACAAGGTCATTTTTAACCTTTTCGACAGAATTAAGGTAAGAATGTTTTTTTAACTTATACGGCGGGTGCGGCTATTTTCCGCCATTATAAAATCTTTGAAGCTTTCCTTACAATATTATAAGAATATTTTCAAAGAAAATGTTTTATTTTATAAATATATGACTCTTAAATGATTTCAAAATAGAAAGAGATATTTCTCTAAAAAGAGTTTTGATTACATCTATGTCAACATCCTTTGATGGATTTTACGCTTATTTGAAGTTGATTTATTATGATACAAAACTTCTATATTTTTTTGAAGGTTTTGTGTTCTGTTTGACTATGGATGTGCTATTTTTATACCATTCATGGTTTATGGTGAAAGTATTGACATTTCGTATGCTAGTTTTAATACAAATATCTATATTATGTTTAAAACATTTCATATGGGAATGCATTGGACTTAATATGTGATGGGTGGAGCCCGCTATAGCTCCTCGATGCATCGATAGGTCTCATGAGACAAACTAGTGTCTTCGTACAAGACCTTGGAAACATCTTATTTGTAGTCTTGGCATGAGGCCTTGGCTATGTGGTTATGATAGTTTGGCATTATTCATTCCATCATTATGAAAGTGGTTATTAATATTGCATGTGATTATTCGATTAGTAGAATATCCATGTGAATAAGTAAATGGCATTATTTCATTTTATTTTTTCCATACTATATTGAAGTTCAAGTTTAAAAGGATTTTGTTTTAGTTATACACTGCCTTAAATTTTTATTCATATTTATTAAAGTTTCCGCTATATTGTTATCCTTACTGGGCATTTGAGCTCACCCCTTTGCTATGTTTTTTTTCAGGATGTGAAGAAGTAAATTATGAATGACCTGCAGGGATATTATGAAGGGATAATAGTGTGGATTATGGAGACAATATGTTGTTGTAGTAGTTTTTCACTTTATGATGTAATGTAAAACATTGTGAATATATCTAGTGTTTCCAAGGCTACTAAACCAATTGGTCTTTCGATATTTGATCTTTCTTGTGATCATGCCAATGTTATGTAATAATGCACCAACTCTAGGTAACTGGGGTAGGGGCGTTACATTTTCCACCTAATAGAGATGTGGAATTCACTATTGAGACTGTGGTAGGGGTTGAGATAGTATCTATTCTACCATACATAGTTGAACTAAATAAGATTCAAGAGCTCAAAACATAGTTGGACGAGTTATAGGATAAAGGGTTTATCTTTCCAAGTACATATCCTTTTGAATCACCTGTTTTGTTTGCAGAGAAGCCCAATATGAGTTTACAATTTTGTTTTTATTACTAGAAGTTGAATAAAATGATCGAGAAGAATAGATATCCTCCTCCAAGTATCGATGATATGTTCAACCAACTGAAGTGGAATTGTGTGTTCTCAAAGATCGATCCTAGATCAGGGTATCATCAGGTGATAGTTCGGACCTATGATATACCAATAACTACTTTTAGAAGTAGGTATGGACTTTATGAGTTTTTTGTAATGTATTTTGGGTGAAAAATTCTTCATTGTCATTTATTGCCTTAATGAACATGGTCTTTCATCCGTACTTAGATCAGTTTGTGGTGGTGTTTGTGGACTGCATCTTGGTGTACTCTAAGACTCAGGACTATCATGCGCAACATCTTGACATCATCTTGCGTACACGAAGAGAGAATAAAATATATCCCAATCTATCTAAATGTTAGTTTTGGATTAACATGGTACACTTTTTGGGAAATATCATCTCAGAATAAGGTGTGGTAGTGGACCCCGAAAATGTGCATGTAGTGATTTCTTGTGAGCAGCCCAAAAATGTTTTTGATAACCCATGATTTTTTGTATTAGCTGGTTGTTACAAGAGGTTCATCCAAGACTTATCCCTATTGGAAAAACTTGTTTCATGTTTGAAAAATAAAGGGATTATGTTGGATTAGACAGGAGCATGCAAGAATTATTTCCAAGAGTTGAAGAAGTGATTGACATCAGCACCATTTTTTTCTTACCCGAGTCGTGTTAGGAGAACACTGGGTATTGTGATGCTTCTGGGATTGGACATGGAGCTATGTTGAAGTAAGGGGATCAATTCTTTGCTTACAGGTCTTGGTAATAGATTACACATAAACAAAATTACCCTACACATGACCTTGAGTTGGAAGTAGTGGTTTGTGATCTTCATTGTTGGAAAAATTATCTTTTGTGTGAAAAGTTTACAGTTTTTACAGATCAAAAAATCATGAAGTATATCCTTTCATAGTTAAACTTGAATCATTGGTAGTAAAAATTGGTAGATTATATGTTGTCCTTTTATTTTAAACTAGAATATACACCCGGAAAGGGGAATAGTTTATATGATTCCTTGAGCAAGAAAACTCAGAATAAGTTGGTATATGAGTCATGTGAAGAGTGGAATATGATGACTTTTCCAATGTAAATGAATTTTGTAGTTTAATAGATTCTAGATATGATTGCCCTAGTTTCTATAGCAATAGATTTTACATTCTTGGGATTGATCAGGGATAGGAAGTATGAGGATATAGAGTGTTTAGCCTTAAGGGAAAGCCTTAAAGGTGGGGAGACACCTTTAGATCATATAATAGTATAAGTTGATATCATTTATGTGAAAAAGCATATTGTTGTGCCTATGAGTATGTGAGAGGAAATCATGTGATAATTTCATGCCTCAAAGTGGGCAGTACATCTAGGGATGAAAAGAATGTATAGTGACCTACAACGATAGTTTTGGTGGCCAAGCGGGGAAAAAAGATAGTAGGTTTTGTAACAAGATGTTTCACCTGTCAGTAGGTGAAGGAAGAGCAACAACGACCAAGAGGCCTATTGCGGCCATTGCCTATTCTGGAATGGAAGTGGGATGACGTGACTATGGATTTCATGGTAAGAATTCCAAATAATATTAGTAAAAATGATGACATTTGGGTCATTGTGAATCGAATAATGAAGATAGATCATTTCTTACCTATTAGGGAAACCTTTACCATATAGTAGTTGGGAGAACTGTATCTGTGAGAAATATTTCATTTTCATGGAGTGCCACAAACTATAGTTTCATATCATGATTCACACTTTACTTTACACTTCTGGAAGGGCTTACATAAGGTTCTTGGTATATAGTTTTTGTTAAGTACGGCCTTCAACCCATAGATAGATGGGAAGTTGGAGCATACCATACATGTGTTAGAGGATATGTTTTAAGTATGTGTTCTTTACATTGGTGGTTCTTAGGAGAATCAATTGGCTTTAGTGGAGTTCTCCTATAAAAAAAGTTATCATGAAACTATGTAGATGACCCCAGATGAGGCACTTTATGGAAAACCATGAAGATCACTGCTATGTTGGTTAGATGTGGGTGAGTCATAGCCATTGGAACAGAGTCTCATTAAGAAGACATAGGAGTAGGTACAGTTGATTTGGAAACATATGGCTATGACTCATAGTAGGAAGAAGTCGTATGTTGGTAGATGAATATGAACCCTAGAGTTTATAGAGGGTGATCGTGTATTCCTTTGGGTGTCACCTAGATTGGGTCACCATAGGATATGGATGAAGGGAAAGTTAGCACCCAGGTTTGTAGGACTGTTTGAGGTGTTGGAGAAAATTGGGCTAGTGGCACACTGATTAGCCCTTCCACAGAAAGTCAACATTATGCATGATGTTTTCCATGTGTGAAAACTACAGTGGTATCACCCTGGCCTTTCTCATGTGATTTATGTGGAATAATTTTACCTCTAAATAGATACATCCTTTGAGGATCATCGAATATGTGCTTTAGACCATAGTGAGAAAGTGTTGCAGGGAAAGATTGTGTTGTTAGTTCCTGTTTTATGTAAATATGGAGGTGTTCAAGAGGATAAATGGGAATGAGAAACATACATGAGGGATCAATGGCCCAATATTTTTGGCTTGGAATCATAGAGATGTTTGGGAGGGAAGCTCAAGGATGATCTGTTATAAGGTGGGGAAATTCTAAGATCCTGGAATTTTTTTAAGTCATATCAGGTGTGTTTTTAGGTACTTTTTGAAGTTTTTAATTACCTTTGTATTGTATTAGTGTCTTGGGGTGTGTTTGGTTGAAATTTAAAAAAAAATAATGGACAATGGGCTAGGCACAATTTGACACGATTTGACAAACCATGCAACTAAACAGTGCCATGCATGGAAAACTGGAAAAAGTGGTCTACATGGTTTGAACACGGTTTGAAAAACCATGTGACCAAATAATTCTGACAATATAAACCTATACATAGATGTCTTCACAATTGGTTCATGGTTTTCTCTAACCGGGCCCCCCTACCCAGGAAATCATGTGTGTGTGATGTTTATTCTGAAAATCTATTTTAAAACCACAACCCCCCCCCCCAAGACTCCCATATTTCGACCTCGGTTCAGTATTGAAAAATTCATGGTGATCCCAGATCCTTATTGATGGATTCCAAGATGATCTAATCATTGTTATTTGAGATCAAAATCCTGGATTGAAAATCCAATCTCTTCTTGGTAAGTGGATTTCATCTTGCTGCTTCTGTCATTCATTCCTCTATCTTTACATGATCTTTTCATGGAAAAACTCTATATTTTTCATGGATATAAACCTTTTAGTGGAGATTTAGATCTAGTATTTTGGATCTAGATCTATATTTTCAAGATCTTGAAGTCTTTGATCTTAATTTTGGATTAGGGATTTAGATCTAGAGCTTGATTGATGACGTTGTGCCACCCAAATTTTGGGATTTTTTTGTGCTAGAATCTATCAATAAACAGAGGTAGGTAGTCTAAATGAAACTCCCATAGTCATGTATTTGATATGTGAATGTGAGTTTATGAATTTCAATCTTTTCTTGATAATTTATTTCCTAAATTGGTGTAACTAGGATTGTAGAATTGACTTATGATTGCCTTTGTGATTAATTCATAATTGAATCATAGAACAAATGAGGAGGGGTCCCAAATAGATATTTTTTCTGGAGATTAGTTATGGGTTGAGATATTTTAATTTATATATAGAATTTATTGTGTTTAGATAATTAATTGGGAAAAATTAATTATGAAATGATGTTGTCTATGAAAGATAATTAATTGTGAGAATAAATTATGTGCCAGGATTTTGATCAAATAATATGAATTGTGAGGAATTAATTATGGAATGAAAATTGTGTTGATTGATTAATTAATTGATTAATTAATTAATGGTTTATGTTCTTAGTTAATTTTTGACTTAACTAATGGCTATTGAAATGTTGATATAATCGTTGGAGTAGTAATGGAAAGGTATGGACCATTATTATGAATTAAAGAATGATTAAGTTGTTGTGATTTTTGTGATTCTAGACATGGTATTCTAGACCAATTTGAAGTTGGGACATAGACATGGCATTCTTCTTCAATAGTTATCCAAGCTTGATATTATGGGGTGCTAGTAATGATGAACTGCACCGAATGAGATATAGTGTGACAGGCATGGTGACCAACACTGAATGAGATTTTGGAGTGCTTGACATGAAGTTCCATAACAAATGAATGATAATAATGAATGATTATTCAAATGGAAAACATGAATTGAAATTGGGCCTAATGTGATGATAAAAGATTAAACAAAAATTTGATAACAGTTTAAATTATTCATTTTATTTATTTCTTCGTGAAATTGTATACACCATCTTTTGACTGAACTTGTTTTAGACACCATTGGTGGTGGCATAATGAGTTTTACTCACACCCTATTTGGGACGCTAGATAAGAACCTGAGTTAAATTTATTGTTGTAGGGTAGGATAAGGGAATGGCCATGGGATATGTTGATGTTTGGTATTGGAACATGGGAGAGGGAACCAAATGTGGTTCGGGAACCACTTGGGAGTCATTGTGTCTTTACTTTTAGTTTCATTGTAAACACTTGAGATTTCATTATCATATCATGTTTTACCTTTCAGTTGAGTATTGTATTTTATTTTTTTGAATATCATATAACATAGTATTATTATGGTTATTTATACACTCTCACACTTGGTTATTGTTGTTTTCTTTCATTTATGTTTTATTCAGACAAAAGAGGGTATAGTCTCTCTAAGACTGACTTACCAGACCCTCACTGCTAGTCAGCACCCTTTATCATATGGGAAGACGTTCATGGGGGCATGTGACCAACCGACTTGGGGCACCATTTAGTAGCACCGGGGTCAGGACGTAACAACTACCTCTCCTACCTCTAACCAACACAGGGGTGATCAGCATGGACTATTATACAAATCCTTATATGGATCTATATATATATTAGACTAAAATCTATTTTTATAAGAGAATTCAACTTGGAGTATATTCTTCTCCCCATAACCCCCAAAATACCGAAAGCATGTTTTTAGGATGTTCTTGAGAACCTGAATCGTTTCCTCTAGATGAAAATCTTTCTAAGGATTGTATGACGTTCTCAGAATCCCCTGTGTACCAAATACACTCTGTATCTATTTCTATAACCATGAATTATACTGGGTATCCCTATCTAAAACAATGGTATTCAGGACCCCATGAATTCATACTATCACATGGAGGTAAAATCTTCCAATCTCCCCAATACTAAAGGATTTTGTGTTCGAAAGAAAATATGGAACATTAATGATCCTATCACCAACAACCCATACAACATAATTATCTTGATATGATCTTGGTAAACATATAATTAAATCCATCACAACCTCAACCCATTTCATCTAAGGGATGGGTAGATGTTGTAAAAGTTTGGATGGTCACTGGTGTTCCTCATTCACCTATTGACTAGTGGAACACCTCATCATAAAACTAGCTACATCTCTTTTCATACCCAAAAACCAATACTCGCAATGTAAATATCAATACATCTTGGTGATTCTAAGATACACTTACCAAGATTAAGCATGAAAGTCTGACATCAACTCCTTATTCATGTATGAAGAAACCTATATGAAACCATATACTCATAGTATTTCATCCTCACCTACAGTCCAACTAGGAGAGGGTCCTCACCTAACACACTCTCCCATAGTACTAGGCCTTCTGAGTCCAATATTTTCCTCATCCCCACTCTATCAATAAGGGAGGAGGTAATATCTAAGGATGAAAGAAAGGTTTTTTCCCAACTTTCATGCACCTCAAATATCATCTTAGATAACAAATCCATAAGTTTTCATTTGCTATTGGCCTGCTAAAATTCTAGTTTCAACATCCTCTTGCTCAGTGAATTGGTCACTGCATTTGGTTTACCAGGTGTGTAGGAAAGATAAAAAACCAAAATATTGTAGGTATTACAACCACCTCAATTACCTTAGATTTAGATCAGACTATGTGAATATGTACTTGAGTATTTTTTGGTCCGCGTTCAACATAAAATACTCTCCATGTAGGTAGTGTCTCCAACATCAAAATTCATGAACAAATGCAACTGACTTGAGATCATGTATTGTGTAATTATTCTTATGTGGCCTCAACTACCAAGACTCATACACCAAGACTCTATCCCCCAGTATAAGAACTTATCCTAGCCCGATACCATAAGCGTCATTATTAATATTATAACTCATTACGAGCTTTGGAAGAATCAGTATTGGTGCTAAATTCATTTTACATTTTATCTCCTTAAAGGTAATGTCATAGGAATCAGATCACACAACTTCATACCCTTCATAGTCAAAACCTTTAGTGGTGCTACTAATTGTGATAAGTCTAATATGAAATGGTTGTAGTATCCAGAATGTCCTAGGAAAATTCATACATCAAAGGTGTTCTTGGGATACTCCAAGGAAACTACAGCTCTCACCTTCTTAGGGTCAACTAACACTACTGTCTCCAAGATAACGTGACACAATAAGTGAATCTGATCCATGTAGAAGTGTCACTTTGTGAGATTAGATTATAACTTATGCTACATTGGTGTATTAAAAAAGATATCATGACTTTTGGCATGGTCCTGATGATTGTGAGAATACACCAAGATATCATCCCCCAAAACCACCACAAATGAATCCAGATAAGGATGGAACACTCATTTCATCAGTTCCATGAAGACAATTCATGTGTTCATGATAAAGAACAACATAACCAAATACTGAAAGAGACCATACCTACTATGAAAAGTTGTGTGATGTATGTATGATGGTCTAACACTCAATTGATGATAACTGGACCTCAAATCAATATTTTAGAGGACCTAATCTCTATGGAGTTGTTAAAGGAGATCATATATCCATCATAGAGGATACCAATTCTTAATTGTCAACTAGTTCAATTTTTAGTAATCCACACATAGCCTGATATTTCTTTCCACATTTTTCTCAAAAAAAGGATTGGAGAACCCTATGGAGAAGTTCTAGTTCAGAAAACCCCTTTGTCTCTAAATCCTCTAGCTACCTCTTGAGCTCTTGAATCTCAATAGTACCCATCGTGTAAGAAGGAATGGATATTTCTGTAGATCCTAGAACTTGCTTAATAGAGAAATCTACCTCTCTCACTAACTATAATCCTAAAAATTCATCTGGGAAAACATCCCTAAAATGATCAACCATTGTACGGAAATCTATCTAATGTGTTCCTTGATTATCTAGATATAAGCTCATAATTTTGGCTTTCATCCTACACATCCCATGATGCTTGGGTCCAGCCCAGCTCTCATGGAAATCTAATTCACCTTTGTGAAGAAACTCTCCACCCTTTGGGGATGTAAAGGTCACCCTTCAGAGATAGAATTCAATGAAAGCAAGAAAGGGAACCAACCATTCCATCCCATGAATTATTTCAAAACCTATCATATCAAGGAAAAATAGGTCCCATAATAGGTGGCACCCAACAATATCAAGGGGGTACACCCTTCACTAACATACATCCTTCATTCTAATTTCTAACAAAGTGTCATGCATCATCAGGATATCTGAAGTATAAACATTGAGCCCAAGGATCTCCACAATGAGAATAGATATAAATCTATGTAAATACTTTATATCAAAAAATGTAGAAGCTAAAGTAGAGTCTAATATAATAATAACTCTGATAGTATAAGGTATATGATTTTTCTCCTCAAGGTTCTGTTGCACTGAGTATATTTAGCCAGAACCGTGACCCTATGATAATTCCTGGCAACCATGAGCATATCCAACCTCTTGTTGTAATAAAAATGGTGTCTGACTACCAAGGCCACAACCACCACCTAAACCTAATTAGAAAGTTGTATTGTAGATCCCTACTTGATCGAATGATATAGAACCCACTCCAAAACATGGAGTTAGTGCATACCCTCTCTTTCTAGTTTCTAGAGGAAACGTTCTGTAGAAGCACTGTATATGGCCCATCTTGCCTCATGAATGAAACTAAACGGCTTCCCGCTTTCATTGTGGCCTCTTATTTACAATTATACCACACTATCACCTCACCTAGATATCTGATTATATTCTCTAGCTTCTAGTATCCCCATGTGAAAGCTCTATACAATTCTTCCCACTTTTTTTCAAAGTAGCGCTAGATATTAGTGCTAAACCACCCTAGCTCGCACCTCCAAAATCTCTTAGGTAACTCTCTATTATAAACACCTAATTCACTATTCCATAAATGTTATTCATTAAAAATAAATTTACCTACAATAGAATGTTTTACCTTAGAACATCCTTGAATCGTTTGGATTAAGATAACTTGTTACCCATCAGAATAGATGAAAAGAACTGGGGCTCAGAAAAACGATATGACCATTACATAATAGATCATGCTCTATTCTCTAGGTTTATGAACTCCTGGGCCTTATCAGACCTCAACATCATGGGATATGTGTTATCATAGAAGTCTATATAAAAATCCCTCACAACCATCTTCTGATGATGACCCATCTAAGTAACAACATCCCACTATCTCTTGGAGTAATCACCCGGTATATACGTAGTGAGATTTACCCTCCACTCAAAAGTCAACACAAGATACTAAAATATGGATATCATGTATTCTAGCCATGAACCTACATCTTGTGGTCTACCATCCCTTAAGAGTGTGGGAATATACTGCTACTAGAACTCGTTTTTTAACTCTTCCATAGTCGAGGTAGGTCATGGTGCTCCCCCAAATTGTTTTCATAAAGCATAAGAACCCATCACATAACTATTCCTCAGCACCTATGTCTGGTTCAACTACTAGTTCCATAAATAGCACTACTGTAAGGTCCACTAATATCCCATGGCCCACCACCACTAGATTATGATCATATATAGCCTCTTTTTATATGACTAGAGTTCGTCATTGTGGGATGCATCTACAATTCCAAACACACTCCTCAGTTCAAGATCATTATCAAATTTCACAACTTAAAGGCATAGGATTTTTAATAGTATAGGTACAAGAATTCTTATATAAGAACAAACCTCTCTTTCTTATCCATGATTCAGGTCTGGGTGTCACATAATTCATACAAAATCTAGAGATACTACCTACTGCTCATACAAAGACCAGGTCTGCATCAAGTAACAAGTTTCAATTCTCATTTCATTTTCATATTGAATTAATTTTTCATTTCCATTTGAATAAATACCCTTTTAACATTATATAATAATTCAATTAGAAAATCATAAACCAAATGGTTCTCTAAATACTGATCCATGAGGCCCCATACACCTCAAGAACCAAAGCCTGGTGTCCACCTGATTCACAACATAAAACATTATAGAATACATATCATGAGAATAGTCATATATATATATATTATGAAACATATCAGAATAACATGAAAAAATTAAATAATCTTAATCGGCATGGAATAATGCATGTCATGTGATTCTTGGAAATCACCTCATATGATGAATGAGATGGAATTACCTCATTTAATTGGGTTGTAACATAATAGAACCCATAATAATGTCAATAATAACATCAAAATTCAAGTTCATAACCCAATGGTGGAATGAAATCAACTATAATAGTCAAAATCTTGAAAACAACAATTTCATTCGATGCAATTTGGCATTTTCCTGTATGTGGAGTAGCTACTCTGGGGAAAATCTCATTACAAATTTCCATTTCTTTCTAATCCCTTTATATTTTCACCAAAAAATAAAGTAAAACATAAAATAATCCTCTGATACCAATTTGTAACATCTCTAACCCATATTCCACTCAATATTTCCCTAATACCAGTTGGCCACATGGCCTCATGCTCATCTCCCCAAACACCAGAGTCTACCGACTAGCAGAGAATGTCTAGGTGTGTCAGTGGGGAGATTATTCCCTCATTACCAGAGTGTAAGATAATGGAATTACAATAATAGATAAAATAGAAGAAGAAGAATAAGAACCAGAAAAAAAAGAAGTAAATAGTGTAATATTGATATATAAACACTACAAAAATACATCTGATATAAAAAATGAAGATATATGTTACGTTTCTGAAAAAACATCCAAAATAGGTATACATGGATAATGTACAATACATACAACAAAAGTAAACAAAGGCCAAAAGTTTCGCAGTTAGAATCATGGGCCTTATCTTGGTCCCATTCTACCCTAGTCTTAAGTAGCAATCAATAACCTATAGTATGATACTTTCACTTATATATACCTGCAATCATATAGTCTATTTGGGTACCCAATGGTGGTCCAAATAGGGTGTGAAACATAATACTAGTAGGAAACCACCCATGGTATATTTTCACTCAATTTTTGAGTACATATAACAATAGTGTGGAGGCATAAATATAACAAGTAATAAAAGTACTTATAAGTAAACATCCAATAATTCTAGGTTCTCATTTTTATAACTGATTAATTTAATCAATATCATTTGAAAGATACGTATATGAATTAACAGTTAGTCCTATGTCAAATTATAATTAATATCAATTAATGGTTCCATTTCATATGATCAATTAGACTTGAGACCCGACACTTTTCCTCACATCCCACATGCTGATATTCTCAAGGTTTCCTAAATAGGCCACTCATAAAGTGGAAGTCAAGATTGAATCCAAGAGTATGATTTATCTTGGTAGACACATCATATAAGCCATTACATTCATTATTAAATTTAGAACCTGAGGAAATATTTGGAATTCTTATGTTGAAATCCAAGTCTCACTCCAGGTTTAATATAAATCAACACCCTATGAGCATGTCCATGGAGATCCTTAAGAACTCAGGTATCACTCTAGGTGTGGTATAACATCCTTGACATTTGAGTTCGTCCTTGGAGATCCACTAAGGGAGCCCAAGTATATTCCATTGAAAAATGATCAAATTCTCTTTGTGTCCATCCATGGAATTCTCATATGAATCCATGTATCAGCCGGCATATAAAATTAAATCCTTTATGAGTTTTCCCTTGTTTAACCAATTGAAGATTCCATGTGTCACTCGGGTATCATCAAGGTCAAGCTACATGAGTCAATCAATGTAATTATTCATTGAATCCATTTGTCTCCCAAGGAATATAATCCTTTAATCAATTCAATACCATTTATTCATTTTCATTTAACATGCCAAGGTCTAAACCAAGAACATCCAATATAGACTTCACCATAAAAATTGTCTCAGGGTATAAGACAAGCAAAGAAGTCTTGAATTCAAACTACTCGCATGGGAAATTCATTGAAAACTATAATCTCATGCTTAAAAACTATTACATGGAATAAGAACCATTTATCTCATAAGGGAACATCAAAATAAAGTTTAATTATTTTTAATCAAGTAATTTCATAATAAGGGACAAGGTTCAAGGTAATATCATCCCTTACATTTAATCCATTTAATTTCGAATTGATAACACCAATCAAATTATAATTATCAATTTAATTTATGCATCCCATGTTAAGGGGAAATTCATACCTAAGGGTGTCCAAGGATAATCCACCCATGATGGTCCACTTATATAACCAACAAACCTAAGGGTTATTTCCAAATCAAGGTCCACAACCTATAACATTTATTAAAGACCTATTTAATATAATAGGCCATGCCAGAAAAAAAAAATTATTCAAGGTTTAAAATAATTTTAGGTGACACATGAAAATTGGTTGTGTGGAACAACAACACATATAAACACTTTAGATTTTAATTGAAGGCACAAAACCATGTACCTTTGGTCTGTAGTTGATAACTCGTCCAGTATCAGCTCCTGATTCAGCTCAGAACAGGAGACAATCAAAGAACAGATGAAGAACCTATTAATAGGAAAAATTATCTTAAACCTAAATAGTACATCCAATATCCAGTAGAATAAATAATAGAAAAAATGGAACTGAGTACTCACTGATGTGGATCCAACAAGATGAGCACTGCTTGAATCAAATTTCAGACAAAAATGATCTCTTTATTCTAGGAATATCTATTCAAGGAATCTCTCAAAATAGGAGGTTAGTTGTTGTGTGTGATGAGGAAAGGAAAAATAAATTAAATTAGAATTTTAATTTTATGTGACATTATAAAATTACCTAAAATAATAGGATTTTATTGTTTAGGCACATGGTTTGAAAACTGCGTGCTAACCATTAACAATCATTTGTTAGAAGGAATAAATTACAAGGTTTGGACACACAATTTTATTGACTATGTGAATCCAAGAAAACCCCCACTATAAAAATTTCATACCTAGCCCCATTGTTATGTGTCCCAACTCACACAGTTTTCTCTAACCAAGCACCAGACCATTTCTTGCCCAAATATGGGTTCTTGGCTCTGTACCAACCCCATACACCACCAGTACCTCCATAACCCCAAGGATCATTCATATTAGGACACATTTAAGCATATAAAGTCAAAAATAATGTAAAGTTAAATATTTGTTCCCCAAAGAATAACTCGGTTCCTATAAAAACAAATCACATTAAGGGACATATACAAAAAATACAAGAAACATGTTATTCCATTTCAAAACCATTAAATCATATAATATATTTTTCTTTTAAAAAATAAGCATTGAGTTCAAATAATAATTTACATACACATGAAATTTTCCTCACTACCAAAAGTTTTCAAAAAACACTTACTAAGAAAACATAAAGAAAAAAATCATAATAATGAGGGTTTATTATAAAATATGATATCCCATGAAAAACATTTTCTTAAAAACATACATTTTTACCCTTAAAGGGAATGGTTATTCCTTTGAACAAAATATCATTTTCCTACCTTATGACATCAGTATATTTATAGAAAACTCATTAGAAAGCATATAAAAGTCATATTGCTTCCATGGAACATCATTTTAATTAAACCCTTATAAGAACCATTGTAAGAACACTTACAAATGAAACAACTAACTTTATTAATTCCTATACTATTATTTCTAGAATATAATCATTACCTAATGCATTGGAGAACTATATTGAGATCACCTATCAACATAAGAAAATTACAAGGACCACTAAATACCTAAAAAACATAGAATATTTAATTTTAATAATGATATATTTCTTTCAACATGTATAAAGAAGAACTTTTATGATTTAATTAATAATATGAATAAAAATATTATTTCATTGAAAACTCATAAAATAAAAATTCCCAAAATAATGGGAAATAAGATATTCTATTAAAAACCCTATGAAAAATGAAGATTAATCATATTAAATAATAAAATTAATGATGTTGGTAAATTATTCTCATTTCAAATACATTAAAAAATATTCCTTTTGCACTTTTTAAAAAATGTATAAAATAACCTGTTTGGAAAATGTTTAAAAGTTTCCATTTATAACATTGACAAATATAGTAAAACATGGATTAAAATTAATATATAAATAAATTTTATAATATTAATTAAACACTTTAAAAAAATTAAGACACATGGATATGGTTGAAATATTGAAAAAAATCATTTACACTTTTAAAATTGATTTTAAAGAAAATCCCTTACAGCTTGAAATCTTTTGAACCAATGACACGTTGAAGGAAAAAAATTTGAATGGATTAATAAACATGTTAATTTTTAAATAATAATGATATAATAAATCCATAAGTAATTTTATACACCACATAAAATAAAACATGTAGTGTAAATAGTTTAAGTCTCAAAGAAAGGGAATTAAGACTATAAATCTCATACCTCCAGTCTGACTTGTCACAAACATTATTTGTATTCCTAAATAATAATGTTTTGTTAATTATTTACTTGAATAAGAATATTTTTAAATTTAATTATATTTTTATTATTACTTTTTATTTCATTTGTTACCAATTCATATTTAATCACTTGTTTTATTAAGTATACTTTACAATTTTTAAGGATATTTAGTTCATAAGATCAAAATGTATCTTGTAGGTTGAATATTGTAAAATGGATCATGATTATATCATTTAAAAACATTAATAATTATATAATTATAATTTTTATACATTAATTATACTTTTATAACAAACCATGTAATGTGGTTGTGGAAATTAATTATGTTACATTATGGAGACGGTAGTCCATACGAATGCATAAGTAATGTTTACATTTTTTAACAAACATAAGTGAAAGAAGTTATGTGTTATTTTGTATTTAAAAATTCTAATTATATAATAAATATACTATTATTACTTTAAATTAACCTATATATACAATCAATTTGAGGTGGTTATGAATAAAATACATCGGTTTGTGAGGCAGTATTCCGCACGTATGCACGAGCGATGTTTTTATTTTTAATTGGATGGTGAAGAAAGAATTAGAATATTTCATTACCATTAAATAATTAAATTTATTTAATTTATATCATATTATTTAATTTTGATCTTTTTTTATTACCAACTATAAAATTTGGCGATAAAAACAAAATACATCATCTTTGTGAAGCAATAGTATGTATTTTTGCACAAAAGATGTTTTGATTTTTAATTAGATAGTAAGTAGATGAAAAGTGGTCATAAAATAAAAACAATGAAATTTCATTATATGAGAGATATTGATGTTATTATATCACATATTTTATGAATGGTTTGATAGAGGTAAAATAAAATGGAAAAAAGAAAACACTCGATTAAGAATTATACCTCTTATTTGTACAAAATCATTAGGTTTATAAATAAACCATTCTTAGGATGGTATTTTGATAAAACTAGGACCTCTAGGACATGAGTAGGGATGTTTTTGAATTATATGTGTAAGGATTTTCTTATATAATAGGTTATTTAAGTGTGTATAAGAGATGATTGGTGGTTTCTATTAATATGAGATGGAGAGGATATACTTAGAATGTTTCAAAATATTAAAATATATTATTGTATTAATCAAAGGAAATAGATATAAAAAGAATTAAATTTTATTATTTTATGTTATTGGGTCAAAATATAACCATAAATAGTATTTTTACAATTTTAGGTCATTTTAGCTACTAGCATTTTATTTTCAACCCTTTTATCTCATTTTAACTCTTACCATGGAAAATAACATTTTTTTACAAAAGGTATTATTCAAAAAGAAAAAAAAATTTCTAAATAGAAAGTTGAAAGATGATGACTCAAAATACTTATTCCATTTTATGAGATTAAATTTCTATTATTTGAAAAAATTTATTTAAAAATAAACTCAAAAAACACAATAAAACGGTTTTCTGAAAAAAAAAATGACTTTTAAGTATAAAAATATTTTTATACAAAAAAAGTATAATATCAATACCAAGGAAATTTATTGGATTATTTTTAATCAAAATAAACAAATTAAATTTTAGAAACAATAAATTTTTAATTTTAAGTTTTAAATGCATGAAAATAAATATTAATTTAAAAAAATTGTTATTCTCTACTATTCACCCAAAAATCAAAATTTTCAGAAAAATTCCAAAAATTCATCCAAGGCCTATTATTACATGATTATTTCAAAAATGATATTAATTTTAACGTATAAAATTTATATAAATGGACTAAATTAATTATAATTTCCATTCATAAAATGAAATAAGACACATTTTTCCATAAAACATATTTTTGAAGCATATAATGACTTTACCAAAAATTTAATGATTTATTTGTTATGAATTAATCTATAAATTTTTATTATTTGAAACATTTATACAAATTTTTTATAATGTGTTCATTCCTATAAATAATTCCAATTTAATTTCTAGGTTTTAGTGGTCACATTTAAATAATAATATTTTTATATTGTATCTCAAATCTCATAAAGCTCACTTTTGTATATACCACAAGATTATAAATATATTAATTAAATAAAATAAATTAAAAAATATCCACTTATTTCAATATCACCCCATAACCACCTTCCATATCACATATATCATCGGGGTGATAAGTTCCCACTTCAGAACCATTTCCCATATCACATATATCATCAATGGGATAATTTTTCATCGCAAAACCATTTACCATATCAACTATATCATCATAGGGATATACACCCACCCCAAAACCATTTCCCATATGACATATATAATATAAGGTATAATATTCCACCCCATATTCACTTTATAATCAATTGGTTAGTCACTACCATTCAACATGATATTCCAATTTCACATTTCACAATACAATACAATCATTTGATGAACAATTAACACATTTCACCTTTATCACCCATTTCTTTAATAGGTATCATCCAAGGGTATTTATTTTTATCTTCTAATTTCATTATTTAACTTAGGGAACCCTCTTATATCCTCCCAATATTTACCATTTCATTATTTCCTGGCACATTACACTTTACGACTATAATTTTAGGCTTTACATATTGACCTATCATGGATTAAATAGTGTTTGTTCCATTGGAAATAATGTTTTTCATCAAGAATGATTTAATTAAATGTTACCACAAATCATACTCACATAAAAAATATATTAGATATTGGGGATTACATAATGACCACTTTACTTTTGGAAGTGAGAAGTTTGGAATTGTATAATGTTGGCTGATTTTTTCCCAAATGACCAGAATCAAGAAATTAGATAAAAGCCTAAAAATTGGCACAAACAACAAAAAAGCATAAATATAAGAAAAAAACACAATTATAAATGCATTCGTAAGGAAAGATTTCTTTTCCCATTGATATTAATTAAAACAAACAACATTAAGTAAACAAACTAATCGATGAAGATCCCTCTCTGAGACAAAGAGAGGAATATGAGAATTATTTTGGGTGCATTCTTAGTATTTTGGACATAAAATCCCAAAATACATTTTTTATACTTCACATAAAAAAATTATAAACATTTAAAATAAATACATAAAAATTCCTCATATTCAATTTCTGACAAAAAATAGGACCCATATGTACCATCACTAGAGAAACCTTATGTAACAGAAGGATCCACCCATAGAAACTATGTGTGAACCTTTACATATCATTATATATTCCTTTACATATCATATTTTTAATATTTATACATCTAATACTTTATCAGTTTTATAATCCTTACATTTCAATTATTTACCATTTTCTAGCCTTCACAAATCATGAAATTACCCTTACATATTTGGAATTTCTATTTATGTGTCATAAAAAAATCCATTATACTTTTATAAATTTAAATTGTTGATAAATATTACATATACTATGAATTAACCTTATGCATATAACACATAACCATTAATCTACATAGATAAGGACTCTTACATATTAGGTTGACCATATATAAGAGTAAACTTTTATACATCGATGCCCTTTCATATTAAAAATATAATTTTACATATTACCTTTACTATGGATGAACCATTACATATCACCATATTTACTCTTACATGATATAGGGTAACCCAATGTTTCCATTTTGTATCGATGTACCCTTACAAATTCCAAACCATTACTTTTCCAACTAAGGAGATGAATCTAACACATGATACTAACCTTACATAACAGTACCCTTACACATGGGGCTTAGATGATTTTTTAAAGGATCTATGTACCCTTATTCCATAATAACCTTTAATATAAGTTTACCCATATGTATTTGGAACCTTAATGTATAGTGACTCTTATGTATAGTGACCCTCACATGTGGGATTTTTTCAAATATTTATAAATTTATAACAACATAAAAATATTCTATGATTCATTACAAAACATCTCTAAATGATTCTCAACACATGTAGAATCCCTCCAAACATACTATAAGTTAAATAAATTAAAACTTGACCCCAAGACTAACCAAATTATAAGACTTAATTGTCAACCTTTACTAAAATCCTTGACACCTCTACGGGGTCCCAATATGTATGTTTTATCTCCTAGTGAATTTGGACACAACTCCCAAACACTAGACCATTACATAACATATCAAAAAAATGAAATTAATTATTTTGAAAAATAATTAAAATAGGTTCATACCTTGTCATAGTCCATGATGTAATAATACATGGTTAAATTATCAGGTGATGAAGATTAAATGATTTCAAACATACAGAATAATTATTTGAATGTTAAATTATTATTATTTGAATTAACCTATACATTACAAGGTGTAGTTTTGTTTGAGTTTTTTAAAAAAATTCTTATGAATATAAAAAAATGAGTTCCAAATAGGGTTTTTGGAAGAATATATAAATATTCATAATCCTTGGATGTAGGTGTGGATCTCTTAAATAAAAACTCCTTAACAAAATGTTTCCCTTAAACTCATTCTCTCTTACCCTTTAACATAACAGTTATAAAAGACCATGGATTAGGGTGGACACTTACCAAATATTTAAATATTATTATAGCCTGAGAATACTCTGGGAGGGAGAAAACTTTTGATTGTTCCTCATTGATCTTAATGAAGCACAAGTGAGGCTTTAAAAAACTGGGTCATCATGGTGAGAGGTATGTTGTTCTATCATTATTTTATTATCCATTCCAAATATATAAATATATTCAAACTATTTTTTAGGTTTTTTGTTTTTTTTTTAATTTGTTCAAGATGAGGGGTATCCATCGAAAAACCTTTAAAGACATTAGTGAAAATATATCAATGTTTGGATTGTTTTCTTAATGAATAAAAAATTATAGAAAATGTGTTTTTTAGGACAACGGAATAACCCCTTCAAAACGGGAATTTTTGTTATTAGATTTTATTGATTAGGATACGGTTCAAGGTAAAATAGGCATTGTTCTTATAAAAGTAATAAAACCACTCAACATAACATGAAAAATGTCCATTTTCGACATTATAAAGAAATCATAAAAAACCTAGCATCATAAGATACGCCACCACAACATTGTCAAAAGGATTATTCACTACAGTTTTAGGCACCATAAATATAGAGCATGCCATAATAACAATAAATAATTCATTTTAGGAATTTTTAAGTCTTACATAAAAAATATTCACTTGAATGGTTTTAATACATAAAGTGTTGGGACTAATTGAAATGTCATGGATGGAATGGCTAGAATGAAATTTGTTTTCACATAAAACAAGTTCTAAAAGGATCAAAGTACTTCCCATGAAAATATTTATAGTATGAGTAATACTATAACATGGTGTAGTCCATAACGGCTTAAATTATAAAGAAAATTTGTATTTTTAAAATAATAAATAAACCATGAAAGGTGTGATCCCTTCTATCCCATTCCATTTTTTTGGGGGGTTTTAAACAATAAAAAATATATTTGGGTAGATCTAAACATGGTTTAGAGTTTACATATATGATTAAAATGAGTTAAAAAAAGTGTTTATATTGAATTATTATTTGCTCACAAATATAAATATAAAATTTATATATTAATAACTATATTTAGAAAAAATATGTATAATTTACACAAATGATTTCATAATATAGAAAATGTTTATTACTTAATAATAAAAGTGTTTATAAATGTCAAAAAACTCTAAAACACGAAGGAGATTATATTAAAATCATGCAAATAATAATATAAAATTTTTATATTTGATAAAAGTTAATTGTACATGTTTATCCATGCTTAAATTATAAAGTGTTTATAATTTATTAATAAATTATTCTGAAATGTTATTCTCATGTTGTAATATAAGAATAATTCATTTATTTATTTCATTCCCTTATTTATTATTCATATATATATATATATATAATTTTTATATTATGAATAAATAATTATTGGATTAGTTTAATTTCATTGTGTTTTTGAAAACCATGATTAAATAATTCATGGGAAAAAATTAGCGATGGTTTTTGAAAAACAAACACGAAATTCGTTTAATTTTTTTTATTTCAATTTTTATTTTACTTAATTTTAGAAGAGGCTTTTTAAAAACATCCCTTAAATGTAATTTTTTATTTTTTTTATTTTTAAATTTTTTTATCGATGGTTTCTTAGAAACCACTACTAAATTAATGTAAAAATATATTAAATAATTAATAATTAATTTTTATTTATAATTAATATTTTTTATTTTTTATTTATAATCATTTATTTTTTTAATTTTTAATTTTAATTAATTATTATGTGTTTATTAATAATTATTTATAATTATAATTTAGTAATTATTTAAAACTTAAATTAATTATAAGATAAGTTGAAAATCAGACTTCAGTATCAAATGACCATTAATTTTGATCTGAATATTGTTTTTAGCTCTAAAACTAGTCAAAGAAAAACTTGTTAAATTAAATATAATGAAATTATATAAAAAATTTGTAATAATTAATACAATAAAATTTATTACTACTTTAAGTGAAGTTAAAAAATAGAGTTTCAATTTCAAATGACTATAACTTTTGAAATGGGTGTCTGTTTAGGCTTCATGATATGTCAAATCAAATTCTATGAAGAGAGTTAAATTATGTTAAATAGGTGGACCTTAGTTGATATTTTTTAGAGATTAAAAAAGGCCTAGTAGGCCTCCGAAATTGAGATTTTTATTTAGATACCATGATTTTTTAACATTCAATGTGATTTTGGATTCTTTTAAGAGTGTCTTCACATGATTTTTGATCCTTCCATGATTTTATACAATGGATTTACATTCCTATTGATTTTATGGTATTTTAGTTGTTATATTTTTACCTCTTTTGGGTATTTGTTATCAATTATATATATATGTGTGTGTGTGTGTGTGTTTCTATACATTTATGTTTATTTATTTATAATTTATATATATTTATCAATATTTACTTAATATTATATATAATTGTATCTATGCTGAGATATTTGTATGTATTTATGCATATTTTTCTATATTTGTATACATTCATAAATATTAATACGTATCTATATTTATATATTTTGATAATATGTGGATATATATATAGATATTTTTATTTACTTGTGTTGATATATATATATAAATATAAAATTATATGTATGTAGGTGTTTATAAATATTTATGTAATATAAATGTGTGTTTTTATATATTTATGTATATTTCATTATATATACATATACTTATATAAATTAATGTATATTTATTTATATGATGTTGGTATATATAATTATATGTATTCTGTTGGTTGGTTTGTATATCTATGTGGGTGTCATTCTTCGTGTATTTATATACTTATATATAACATTATTTATATTTCTATATTTTTTGTAAGATACGTTTAACTTTATTTAAAAAAATCTACATGTCATTATACATAAAACTTATTTTTTCTCTTATTTATTATTTATTATGTGTGTGTGTTGTTCTGCTTACTTGTAACCTCTAGGGTCTTCTGTGATTATTTATTATATATTCATTAATTATTTATTTATAACTTATTTATTATATATTGATTTATAATTAATTATGAAATCATTATTAGATTATTAATTAATTAATTATTAATTGTTTAATATTTATTATATATTATTTATTATTATTTATTATTAATGTATTATTTATTTATTTTTTATTTATTTATTTTTTATTTTTTTATTTTTTATTTTTTTATTTTTTTATTACAATTTATGTATTATTTGTTTATTTTTTATTTATTTATTATTTAATTATTCATTATTTTTTATTAGTTTATTTTTTATTTATTTATTATTTATTATTTATTTATTATTTATTTATTTACTATTTATTTATTAATTATTAATTATTTATTATTTATTATTTATTATTTATTATTTATTACTTATTATTCATTATTTATTATTTATTATCGAAGAATTTACTCATTTATTTATTTACTGTTTTTTATTTTTTCTTATATTATTTTATTGTTTATTATTTATTAATTTTAAATTTATCTATTTTTCATTATTTTTTATGTGTTTATTATTATTATTTATTATTGTTATTATTTAATATTATTATTTATTTATACGTATTTATATGTATTTATCTATATATTTCTAATTATATTAAATTCAGTTTACTCATCACATGAAGAGCTTACTAGAGAGGTAAAGTCATTATAGAATAACAAATAGGTAAGGGGTTCATAAAGCAAACCAAGCTTTTCACGCATAAATATTACATCTTTTAAGATGAATATTTAATACATTCCACAAATACACATTTGAGGATCATGAAAGATTAATGTATTTTAAGGATAGATACACATTATTGTTGTTTCATGGAGGATCTTCAAAAACTCTGATAAAGATCATCCATTTAGAATTATTCACAAGCATACCCTACTTAAACATTTCTTTATAACCTAGGGAAAGAAGACACAATAAAGGGAGAGCTCAAATTCTTAAAAAGGGTAAACATAGGAGATATCAATTGATGATCATAAGAAAGTATAAGGTAAACATAAGGGTATGAGATCATGAAATAACTTATAAAGTTCATACCCAACCTATCATGAATTGTAAACATGATTCATGGCATAAAACATTATCATTTCAGAAGTCGTGTATTGTAAGAGTGAAAAATCATCATAAATAAATCATAAACCATAAGTTCAAGTCATAAGATTACGACACAATAATAAGTATAGAAATCATTTCATATACCAATTTTAAAAATTGATACTATCAAATCATAATATATTAGGAATCAATAATTATTTCATATATTGGATTAACCATATCGACTTGTTTCCCACGGTGGATCAAGTACATCGACTTGTTTCCCATAACGGATCAAGCACATAAACTTGTTTCCCATTACGAATCAATCACATAAATGTGTCTCCCATAATTATATCATGAGATATAATACATTTATTAATTCATTGTATGGATATATAATTTTGGTCCCACCATTCACATAATTAAAACCAATAATATGTGTGTCATAAGATCATGAAATTTTCATCATGTCATCATATCATATCCCATGTAAAGAAAACAAGGTTCATAAACACTTAATAAATTCATCATAGCGTAACCCAAGGAAAATAAAAAAAGTTTCATAAACATATTATCATGATAAACCATCTATATAATGAATAAGGATGGTATCATTGGATCATATCACTAATAAATAAATAATTTTCATTAAAGGAAGTTATCTTAGATGGAAATTCTTTCAAAAGATCACTCTAAAAGTTTCTTGAGGAAAATACACTTTTCAATTTGAAATCACTTATTCATGTTCTAAAAAAATTCCAAATAATAAAGAAAATATTTTCTATGAAGAGAACATTGGAAAATTTTAATGTAAGATTTTAATCACTATGTAGTGAAGATGGCGAGATACTCCATTCATGTAGTATATGTTAAAAAAAGTTTACTTTCACATTTTTTGGTAAAAATCAAAAGTAACCTATTCAGAAAATGATAATAACGTTCCATTTAAAAAATTAAAAATTAAAATAATGTTAAATAAATTTAAAAAATGATTATAGAATATTAAAAAATTATTTAAAACAGTTTTAGAAAACATAGACACAGAAGATAAATGATTTTCGACTGAAGATATAAATAAAATTTATTTTCTTTAAAATTATTCTTTTTGTATATTGAATACATAAAGAGAGTAAAAATTAATGGAAAACATTTATTTTCAAAAAATAACGAGTGTATAATAAAATTTATTATATTATTTTTATATAGACCATAATATTTAACCATCAGAACATAAACATAAATATTTATGTAAACAGTGAGATTATAACATAAACCCCTTACAGCTTTGGTAGATTTTGAATCATAATCCCCAGAAAATAAAAAAACTTTTATGGAGATTTAAACCCCATAATTCTCACAATAATTATCATAAATACATTTATGATTATTATTTACCCCAAATAAAAGAAATAAGTGGTGAATATGGCATGTGTCTCGCGGAAGTAAAAGTGTGACGAAAATACATTACCTCAGGTATGGCTTCTTTTATGAGTGTTCAAACCTATTATATAATAAAAATATAAATATTATAAATATTTTAAAGAACCATAATAATATGTATCATTTCATATATTATTTACTTATAACCTTTTATAATTATTTTGTTAATAATTCTTTATTAAAATCACCCTTCTAGGTGAAATTTTTTTCATTTTTCCAGTATGTTTTGATTTGGTAGTTTTGGTCCTTTTACTTTGATCATGGTTAAATCATCTCAATAATGTTAAATATGATATAAATTTCATATATAATCATTATTTACATATTAATAGTCTTTAATAAATGATAGAGATAGAAAAATTATTTAAATCGTTCTTAGAAATGATAAGTTGTATGTACTCATGAAAATTGTTTACACTTTTCGAAGGATACAATGAAAGAATGGTAAATATTAATTAATATTTATATAATCATTATTATATAATATATATCATTTATATTCATTAAATATAACCTTAATACCATCAATGTAAATAATAAATGAAAAACTAATCACATCACTTCATGGAGGCAGTAGTCCACACGCACACATGAGTGACATTATCATTTTTCAAAAGGATGAAGGGTAAGAAGATAGATGTGAAATTATAATTTTATAATTATAATTATATTATAAATACCATATAAATACTTTAAATTGGTCATTATATCCACCTGTGAGAATTGGTTATAGAAAATGAATTACATTAGTTCTGGAGGGGGTATTCTTTTGTACACACAATTGACGGATTCATTTCCCATTTTATGGAAGAGTAAATTGATATAGGTTATAATATTGATGTAATAAATTATTTTTATATGTAATAAACTATTTTATTATTTCATAATGTTTTATGATTAATTTAATGTGGTAAAATAAGCAATAAAATGAAAACTTATAGTTAAGATCTATACCTCTTCTTTGGAAGACTTCTTTAGGTTGATTCCTAAATCCTTCCTTGGATAGTTTTCTTATATAACAAGGGAATATATGTTATTGTAAATTATTAAAGGGAAAATTTTGGATATGTATTTTATGATCCAAAAGGCTATCTAATTGGTAATAGGAGGGGATATGGGGTGTCAATTTAGTATTGAGGTCAGTGGAACGCCTGTAATTATTCAAAGTTTTAATATAATGTCAAGTCACTTTCTTGGAAAAATGGATAAAAATGAACCATTCCTAATAATTATAATATTTCAGGTTAAAATATAGATAGAAAATATAAATTATAGAACTTTTATGTCATTTTAACTCTTATCTTTTTATTTTAACCACTTGTAAACTTAATTTAACCTTAATCATGGAAACAATTTTTTATTATTTTTGTCGTTAATTATGACCAAAAATTAAATTGAAATTATTTCCTAATATAAATTATGTTGATTAAAAATATGGAATACATTTTATATAATTAAATTTACATAATTGGAATAATTAGTTTAAATTTAAACCTGTAAACACTATAAAAGTGGTTTTTGAAAGAAAACTTTTTCTTAAGTATAAAAGGTTTTTATATCAAAATTAAACATAAAATTTATTTTTATGTCCTAAATTGGATTAATAATAATATAATTGAACAAATTTTACTATTAAAACTATTTTAAAATAAAATTTTAATTTCTAAAACTTTATAATAAATTATAATTTTTTTTAAACATCATAATTTTTCCCTATTCATTTAACAATTAGTCTTTTTAGAAAATTCTCAACAAATTACACTAAGATAATTTGGAAATTTTTATTTCAAAAATGAAGTTATTTTTTAAATAAAATTTATGAAAGTGGTAGGAAATTAATTATATTATTTTCTCATATAAAACAATAAAAACCATTTTAAGGAAAAAATATATTTTTCTTGCATATTAATACTTTACTAAAAATTTATTTTCTTTACCTAAAATATTGATAAATAATTTTAAAATGTGGTTATACTTATTCATACTTCCAATTTTATAGATATGTTACAACAGTATAATATATTACTGCACATTTAGACTGAGGGTTGAGTGTGTCCCAAGCAATCAAAGAGAAAGAAATATATCATAAAATTAGGGGTGTAACATTATACCCCCATTTAAATGAATTTAACCCTTTAAATTACATTAATATGACACAAAAAATGAGGATATATCTACCTCATAACATCATTGGGTTCTCATGTTGGTAATTCAAATTTATGATTCCTCCAGATAACTTTAACTAGAAGAGTAGTCTTGTTCTGTATCACATTATCTCTATGATCAAATATTTCTACTAGTTGTTCATCATAGGAAATATCATGCTCTATTAAAATGAACTATATTTTTAGTACACATGAAGAATAAGATATTTAATTTATTAGGATGGATACATGGAACACATTGTGAAATTGATATAGGTTTAGAGAAACCACCAAACGTTATGTTCTCACCCTTACTTATTCAAGTATCTCAAAGGGAAAAATATAATTAAAGATCAAATTTCACTTATCTCAAAGTATCATAACCTTATTCTATGGAGAAATTTAAATAAATAACTTTTCATATATGTTTAACTCTATATATTAGTAATGATTATCAGCATAACTTTTCTATTGACCATTAACTGGTTTATTGTGTTGTTGAATGGTTCTGACTTTTACTACAATTTACTTAACTTGTTTAGGTCCCAAGGGATTTCATTATCCTAAATAATTTTAATTAAGCCCTTAATTATTTATTTATTTTTTTGATTAACCCCTTTTTAATCAGGTACAGAGGGAATTATTAAATGGCATGTAGAACTAAGGGCATAAGGCCTAGTTAATGATCTAAAATGTTATAGGCACAAGGCCCAGTACATGACCTAATAGCACAAAGACATGATTACACATGAACTACCCCTCCTAATTAGACGACTCATTTATGTCACCAATCTCCCCACCTCACATCATTGATCAACTACTATTTTCATGCACATAACTACACAGTTCTTGATATCAATGTTGATTGTTATACCGTCTCATCCTTCTAATTCAATCAACATAGCTCTATTGGGTACTAATTGCTCTAATTATTCTACTATTTTATGTTGCTATATAGTCTAGATTGATTTCTTGTGGCCCTATATCCCATATCCTGAAGGTCTTAGGTGATCTGGCAGCCCTGTGGTCTGAAGGAAAATGGTTTCTCAAAGTACCTGTGGACCGTAGGCCCAATCTAGTGACCCAAAGGTCCAAATTTAATGAATAGTTACAAATGTTTTAATACAACTATAATACTTATATATAATATTATAAATATCCCTCTATTAGGATTTAAACCTTGGTTTCATATAGGATTACCGGGGGTTTTAACCACTCATATACCACCCCAATTTCAATAGATTTCTTTATCCATCTTCTTATCATCATGTTGGATTTCTACACTTCTTTACATAGAGGGAATTATAAGTAGTCTTATGAATGCTCAAGTGAAAGCTATTTGTAACAACCCAAACATTTATTAATAAACATTCCTCTTGATCTAATTAAATGTATTATTATGTGAAATGGTTATATAACATATGAACTTATTTGGTTTTATGTTTTTGAAATTTAAAATACCGTTAAGAATTGTGACCTTTGCTAATATATTAATTGAACAGTGATGACATGATTAGTATAAATATAGGGCTTTAACAAATACAATTTACATAGACAAAGTAAGAAATGGACTCATCTAGTAGATATGAATCCCATTTTTCAGATCTCATAAAGGAGGTGGTGTCATTGGGATTTTCTATTGACCAATCCCAAGCCAAGCTTCAACAAGTTACGCTCAAATGGAACCGCCTACAGGAGAAGTGGAAGTTGATAGAGATTACCACCCGAGCGATGTTAGCCGAGTCACCCCAAGATTCGGTCACCACCGAACACCTTACCCTTCGGTTTTATATGGGAGTTATAAGGGGTTATGTAACAAGACCTTAGAATTATGATTATGTGCATTATTTATTTTATATAATAAATAAAATATATTAATTTTATTATTGTTACTTTGTAAATAGTTATTAAAGCACAAATAGTATTTTTAGTTAATATTAATCTAAAGAATATATTTTGATAAATTAATGGATTTTTGAATTAAATAATATTTTAACAAAATATTATTAAATTACATTTTATTAAGTATAAATAATTGTATATTTTTTGTGAATACATTTTTAATTTTTATTATGGTTTGAAAGCTGTGTTTGTCAAAACCCATCAATTTTCGATAAATGTCGGTTTTTATTTTAAAAGTGAAAATTAAAATATTTAAAAAATTATTTGGATAAAATTAATATTATTTTTGGAATCAAAATATCGAAATTATTCAATGGTGAATGTTTCATAAATTTCTAAGACAGTCGAATTTTTGGGTAAAATTTAAATATCGTTTAAATATATATTGTGTTTTATTACATCATAATGACCCAATAGTGATGTAATAAAAAACAATAAATTATATTTTCGGCCAATATATTTTTTATATTTAATATAATGTGATTTTATATTTGTCTGATTAATTTTATGGTTCCTTAGTGGACCCTCTAAGACTTATAAACCATTTTGTCATTTTATATTTTTTTCCTTAACTGTGTGACTCACCTCTACATAATCAACCCTATTATTTTAAGAATTTATTCCATTTGACTTATAAAATATTGTTGTTCAATACTTTTTGGAAAAAACTATGGGCAAAAACTATGGTCTTGTTTGTGTTTTTGATTAGTTTAATGTGTGGTGTCCCAAACCTAAATAATAATGAATTCCCTCTCCTTTCCTATATAAACACACCCAATCTCCCACTTCCTATTCATTAAAAGACTTTGTAGTTCATCCAGCCTCTTCCCTCATCTCTCTATAATCCTATTAAGGTGCTCTAATCTCCCAAGAATCCTTTCTCAATCCCCTCCCAAGCCTTTGGGATCACACTTCCATGTATTGGATTTCTTTCATTCTTATTTTTTTCCAAATATCATTATGTTTTTATTCCCTTTTATTTTCATTTAAAAATGTTGGGGTATGATTTTTCACCTCCCACGTACTTATCTCTTTCTATTTGAATAATGAGAGAAAAACTTTCTCTCTCATTAATTCCTCCCATGTACATTTGTTACCATGCCAAAATTCCATAAGAAATTTCTCTCTCCTCATTTACATTCAAGCAATTATTTTGTATCATGTATCTAAATTCTATTATAATTGTTGGTACATTTATCTAAATGATACACATACTCTCCATTTCATGTTAATAATATGATACACCCCTCTTGTAACATCCCCAAATGATAAAGGGTTAAATGACTAAATGATATGACTCTTGTCAACAAGGTACACCTTCCTTTTCATGAGCCTATCTGATTATAACTCCACAGTTAAGCGTTCTTGTCCTGGAGTAGTGATCAGGATGGGTGACCTCCTAGGAAGTTTCTCAGGGTGTGTGCGAGTGAGGAAAAAGCACACTAGAAAGGACATGTGTTGGCCTGTGGGGACTATCATTAGTTAGATGACTCGTTCGGTATTTTCTTAGAAACGCCTTTTTGGGAGTTGCATTTGCTCGGGTGTGGTTTTTAATTTTTGGGGGTTAAGTGAAGAAAATAAAATAAAGTGGTGCGACAACTTTATTCTATTTCACTTAAAGCCACTTAAAAGCCACTTAAAGCCACTTGAGCTAAGTTAAAGCGGATGGGGTGCAATCCAAAATATCCTACCCTCTTGGTAGGATATTTGTGAGGTGGGCCCCGCACGAGCCCCACCATTTCTTTTCCTCTAAGTAACGCACCCGCGAAAACTCCTCATTAATGAAGTCAACTGGTGCGTTTTCTTAAACTCTTAAACGCTCCTATTAATTGGGCGGTTTAATCGTTGAAATTAATTCTATGAATTAATGGGTCGTTACTTAGTTTGTTTTTCAATTTGTTGGCATGTTAATAAAATAAGACCAACGCTTGTCTTATTGAGGATTTCTTGTTGAGAGAATTGGGAGAATCTTGAAGATCTTCATCCTCCTTCGTGAAGAACACGAAGAACGCGAAGAACGCGAAGAATGCCGGCCTCCGACGAAGGGCAACGAAGAACACCAAACCCTCGGAGATCGATGACGTGACACGGACAGTTCTCCCTCTGCGACGCTGCTTCCACGATGATCCATCCCCATGTCAATCTTTGATCGACAACTTGAGGTAGGGGGTTTACGTGATTTTCCTTATGTGATTCTCTTCTGTCTTTTATCCGCGATATTTGGACCGCATGATATCAGTTAACGGGAGGAGGTCGGACCGCACAAACACGGTCGTCCCCCTCCCTTATTATTTTTCTTGTTGTTGTGGATTGAATGAATTGATGCGGTGTCATCGCACCATGCGGGATCGAGCGGCAAGGATGCGTGACATCGTCACACCACGCGGGATCGAGCGACAAGCACGCGGGACATCGTCACGCCGTGTGGGATCGAGCGGCAAGAATGCGCAACGTCGTCACACCGCGCATTCAAATTTTAAACTCTCATGCGTGGGTATTTGATTGCAAGGTGTTCGTATAATTTATTTTGGATAAATTATACCCTCTTCAATGATTAAAATCATGTGTTTATTATTTTCCAATTGATAACACCTAACACGGAGGGCGCGGGCCGAACAAACACGGCCCGACAACCCTCCGCAGCTTGTTTATCGATGTGCGGATCGACAGACGACGATGAAACCGGCCACCATGGCGTTTGAGGGCCTTGCAGTGAAGATCGGGTCCCGGGAGGACCACTTCAGAAGACCGCACGCAAAACGGACCACCGGAGCGCGTCCGGTGGTCCGCGGAAGCTCCCCTCGGCGAGCCACACCGGCGCGGTGGTGCCGGCAGCGGCCGACCGCCAGGCGGCGGCAGCGCCCGGCATGCCGCCGGCAAAACCAGCCGCGACTGAAGCCGCGGCGATGTGGTCGGTTCCGCGGCCGCGCTGAACCGAGGGGCGGGACGCGGCCGGCATGCCGCGTCCGGGTGCCGCGGAGCAGCCCCCGTGCGGGGGGGTGGGGGGGCGCGGTTCCCTTGCTCGGCCGGTCGGCCGAGCCGACCCGCCGGGCCAGGTCACACCCAGGCCGGGCCGGGTCGTGCCCAACCGGGTCGGACTCGGTTTGGGCCGACCCAGGGGGGTCGGGCCGGTTCGGTCCGGTCCCAGACCCACCGTTTTCAGACCATTTCGGTCTTTTGCTCATAACATGAGCTACGGGCCTCCAAACAACACGCCGTCTGTGGCGAAGTGATCCTTGGATCGAGACGGTCATTTCTGTATATTATACTCAAGGTTTCGGAGAACTTTGGGTTTGGCCGGGTTGGTTCGGATACGAAACCAACCGGGCCCTAAGAGCGGAAACGCTTATATCTTGAGCTCCGGACATCCGATTGGCGTACCGTCGACTTTGATGGATTCCTCTAAGTGAGACGGATCTTTTGTCTTACTCTGCTCGAGTTTTGGATGTCATTGGAGTGCGGTCGGGTTGGTTCGGTCACAAAACCAACCGGGCCCCTGAAACGAAAATGCCAATAACTCACAGACCGGGCGTCTGATTGACGCGTCGTCTGTCTCGTTGTTTTTCTCTTGTTGAGACTGAACTTTTGGCGTACTTCGCCCGAGTTTTTGATGCAGTTGGATAGTGGCCAGGTTGGATTGTACCCAAAATCCAACCGGGCCCCTGGAACGGAAAAGTTGATATCTTTCAGACCGGACATCAGTTTGACGAACCATCAGCGGCGTTGGTGAACACGTGGAGAAACGGTCCCTATGAGTATACCCTATGAGTTTTCGGGGTACAGTTAAGATACAGCTGGGTTGGTTCGCTCACGAAACCAACCGGGCCCCTAGGATGAAAAGGCTAATAACTCACAGACCGGGCGTCCGATTGATGCACCGTCTGTTGCGTTGGGACCCCTATGATGAGGCGGTCCTTTGAGATAATTCTTTGTGGGACTTGTGATACCTGTATTATCGACCTGTAGCTCATGGAGCGGACCCTCCTAGAGATGATTGTGCGGAGTACGGAGACCGTGTAGCCGACTATGACCTGACGACTGCTTGACAGACTCAACTTGGAGTGAGTCGACTAGCCTAGTGGACGGAGCACTACTTTGTGAGGTGCAGACCCATGGCAGATGGAGCACTACCTGTGTGACAGTGCAGACCCGCGGTACTCGTTCGGAGAGTACCTCTGCAGGCTACTAGGGGGTGTGCACTACTGTGTTTGGGTGTCATACCCCGGCGGGAAGCACTACTGTGTTTGGGTGGTTGGCCCGCGGTACTCGACAGGAGGAGTACCTCAGTAGTATTAGGTTAGTGAGCAGTACCTCAGAGTCGTGACGGGACCATTGTACACTCCAGAGATGGAGCTCTTCAGCAGTTACGGTTTTGATAATAAAAATCCTGGTTTGAGCTGAGTCTGTGACCTTTGTGTTTCCTCATGATTGAGATGGGTTACTTGATAACTTAGGTATATGTATGGGCATATACCTGGGTAGTGGTTATCCGTTGATTTTCATAACCCTTGTGTTTCTTCATGATTGAGATGGGTTACTTGATAACTTGGGTATATGTATGGGCATATACCTAAGTAGAGGTTATTTTTTGAGATCTTATTTGTGGTTATCCTTGTTGGTTTTAGTGATACCTTGAGGGTCTCGGGGTCCCTACTGAGTATCGTTATACTCACCCCAGCATGGGCTATGCCCGCACCTCGTTGTGTTGGTTGTAGATGACGGGAAATGCTGACGGAGGCCGAGTGTTCGAGGACTGGACGGTACCCGGAGGTGGACTACACGACGAGTCAGTACCCGGAGGTGGACTACCCGATGAGTCAGTATCCGGAGGTGGACTTCACGGAGAGACGACACTCGGAGGAGGTTGACGGGCGAGAGCGTTTTGGAGGCTATCTGTACCTATCCTTCAGGTAGGATCTGTGGTGGATGATCCAGGAGCTGCGCCATTTGTACATACCATTCAGGTAGGATCCGAGGAGGATGACCGAGGAGCTGCTTCCGTCCTTCCAGCTATTGTCTTTTTCTGTTCCACTTTGTTCAGTTGTAGTTGTACTTTATTTTGGGTTTGTATTCTGGCCCATTTACCTTTCAGCACTTCTCTTTGTACTTAGTGTTTTACTTCTGCTTGTACTCTGTGGTGTTTTGATTACTTTTATAAAGGAAATGTCATCCCAATTATCAGGATTTACGCCTTTGGTGCTAGTCGCCAGCCCCTGGCCTATGGAAGGTGGGCTTGGGGTAGTCACGGCACGGGCCCCGAGGACGGGTCGTGACAAATTGGTATCAGAGGAGTCGGTTCTACCATAGAACTTATAACTCTGATATTTTATTTCTGTGAAGCAATAGTGTTAATAGTACCGAGTGTTGTTTTCAGTTCAGGGAGTCCAGTGTTGGTGCGGGCGGCCGTCGTATCCATACACCAGGACCCTGACAAATGATTTCCGACTTTGTGCACGAAAACACTAATTGCGTGTGTGTTTCCAGAAGTTTTTAAATGTCAACTCAAACCAGGTCAGCTCACCAGGTATAATCTTTTGACAGTGTCACGTTGTTTCGTTCAGGATGCCTTTTCTCGAATGACCAGCTAGAGCCCAAAGGGATGTGTGTCCTGACAGCCTGTCGAGCGACGAGGCTTCGGTATAGGGCCCTCTTACAGTTGAGGCACCAGCGGAGGCACCAGCGGTACTACCATATGTTGGGCCACCGTTGCCACCAGCCCCAGCAGTAGGTGATGCACGCCACTTGAGCGCACTGCACGAGTTCCAGTGCAAGAGACCACCCAGGTTCTGGGGAGAGATGGACCCGCAGGCAGGTGAGGATTTGCTGGAAGCTGTGGTGAGAGTCTTCAGGCTAGTGGGGATGCCTGCAGACTTCATGGTGATCTTTGCTTCCAGCCTTCTTCAGGAAGCAGAAGGCAGGTGGTGGAGCCACTTGTTCCAGTTTTGCGAGGGGATGACCTTCACTTGGGAAGACTTCGAGACCTTCTTCATGGTGGAGTTTGTGCCAGTAGCTCTACACCCCGAGCGTGTACAGGATCTTTTGACTTTGACGCAGGGTTTTCGATCAGTAGTAGAGTCATCTGTGGGCAGTAGACAGATGATGCAGAGGTCCAAGAGGACTAGAGCCAGCCGTACGAGGAGTGGGAAGTGTTATGAATTCGGCAGGAAGGGTCACTTGGCATGTGACTGTCCGACTCCTCGTACAGTTGATCTGCAGGCTTTGGAGGAGCCACCGAGGCATAAGTAGCGGTGGGTGCTTGCGCAACAGTCGAGCAGTGGACAAGGCAGTAGTGCTCCGGGAGTAGGTGGACAGGAGAGGAACTAGTGGATACGTCCCTTGTACTTCTAGTTCCATGTTGTTGTGGTATTCGTGTCTTTGTACTATGAGCTGCAATAATAAAAAAAAGACACTTATCTTTGTGATGTTTGCTTTCCTATCCTTTTGTTTGGTTGATACTGAGAGGTCCCAATTAAAATTGTTTTCTTGACCCTCACTTTCGAAATTTCTATTGGAGGAGACCCAGTGACCTCACACTGATGCCGACAGTGTGACTCGACCCTTGGAGGCAAGAGTGACAGTTGGATCTCTTGGTAGTTACGTCAAGACCTTACGAAGTCATCCATGGCATGAATGCATCACTCATGTCAGGATTAACTGTATTAGGCAATGGGCGTGGTTCATCCAGGGGATGAGACTGAGTTTCTCTTTTCCGCAAAGGAGAAATTTTAGTAGATCTTTCAGATCGTAGGCAAAGAAGGTGCAGATCATCCAGGAGCGGATGAAGACTGCACAGTTCAGTAAGAAACAGGAAACTGGCGCCAGTATTAGAGACTCGAGCATGTTAAATGTTTCAGGAAGAGGAATTTTTAAGGAGAGATGAGTCTGTGAAGCAGCAGACGTGGAGGCAGATCTAGGAGAGCAGCATGAGGTGGTGTACATTTTAACATGCTACAACCACCCACCTTAGTTATCCCCGCCAGGATCAGGGAGCTGGAGGGCGGAGGAAGAGTGCAGCTGCATGCGGTAAAGGAGAGTGACCCAATGGCTCTAAGAATGATTCAAGGGACAGTCCGTGTCCACTACTAGCTGCTATAGTAACGGACGTTGATATGAATAATTCCTTGCTTTCACAAATCTTGTTCCATACCTAGAGTTTCCGGTATTCCGTGGACTTGACCCTAACATCTGGAGATACCTTGGGAGGATACTCGATAATCACACTTACGCTGACAGTGTGGTCAGACCCTCGAGGCGAGAGTTTCGGTTGGAATCTCTTGGTGGAATCATCGAGGCCTTATGACGTTGGTTTCAGTATGGACTGGGCAATCACAGTTCATACAAAAATTGACAGTATTAGGCAAAAAGGTTGTGGTTTAACTACGACATCGGGATGGGTTTTCCTTGGTCGGCGAAAATGAAACCCCAGGAAGCACGGGTTAAACTCTTGCATAGGAGGGTGCGACCGATCACACTTGATTCGGTCAACCTTACCCTCGTGGCAGTAGTCGTTTGAGTTCCAGTTCTAACAGGAATTGGAAACCTCTGGAGTTCGAGGATGACAATCATGTCCTTATACGGGTCTCACCTCGACGAGGTTTACGGAGATGTGGCCAAGGCGGCAAGTTATCTCTATGGTTTAGTGGACCTTCTTAGGTCCTCAGCTGGGTAGGCGGGGTGGTTTACCGCTTGACACATCCACCTTAGTTGCACCAGGTGCACGACGACTTCCACGTATCTCAGCAGAGGAGATACGTGCTCGACCCTTCGCATATCATCGACCATGGGGAGATGGACGATGGCAATGGGGTGACTTTCACGGAGGTTCCAGTGGGGATTGAGGATCGACAGGGGTGGTCCTACGAGGGTGGTCGATTCCTTGGGTGTGCTTTCACTGGCAGTATAGGAGTCTGCAGGTAAGCACATGGGAGCGAAAGGCTCAGATGCATGCTCAATACCGCTTTTGTGACCCTAGTTGGTGTTAAAGCTTTACGAGGACGTAAATCCATGTGGTGGGAGTAATGTAAAGACCCTAAAATTTCAAGTGAAATTTTTTCTAAATTTTCTTTGGGATTTTACAAGAACGCAGTTTCTGACGGCACCAGATTCTAAGGCCCGGTGTGCCCGGAATCATTTTCCGAAGTTTAGCTCAGGTACTTTCAGTGAACGAACGAGCGGGTTTTTCTAACTTCTGAACCGGTGCTCGGAATCGAATTCTGAGGGCACCGATGGAATCGCAACACCAGTATTTTCATAGAAACGCCTTTTCCGGAGTTGTGTTTTCTCGGGTGTGGTTTTTAATTTTTGGGGGTTAAGTGAAGAAAATAAAATAAAGTGGTGCGACAATTTTATTTTATTTCAGTTAAATCCACTTAAAAGCCACTTAAAGCCACTTGAGCTAAGTTAAAGTGGATGGGGTGAAATCCAAAATATCCTACCCTATTGGTAGGATATTTGTGAGGTGGGGCCCGCACGAGCCCCACCATTTATTTTCCTCTAAGTAACGCACCCGCGAAAACTCCTCATTAATGAAGTCAACTGGTGTGATTTCTTAAACTCTTAAACGCTCCTATTAATTAGGCGGTTTATTTGTTGAAATTAATTCTATGAATTAATGGGTCGTTACTTAGTTTGTTTTTCAATTTGTTGGGATGTTAATAAAATAAGACCAACGCTTGTCTTCTTGAGGATTTCTTATTGAGAGAATTGGGAGAAGTTTGAATATCTTCATCCTCCTTCATGAAGAACGCGAATAACGCGAAGAACGCGAGGAATGCCGGCCTCCGACGAAGGGCGACGAAGAATGCCAAACCCTCGGAGATCGATGACGTGACGCCGACAATTCTCCCTCTGCGACGCTTCTTCCACGACGATCCATCCCCGCGACAATATTCGATCGACAACTTGAGGTAGGGGGTTTACGTGATTTTCTTTATGTGATTCTTTTCTGTCTTTTATCCGCAATATCTGGACCACATGATATCAGTTAACGGGAGGAGGCCGGACCGCACAAACACGGCTGTCCCCATACCTTATTGTTTTTCTTGTTGTTGCGGATCGAATGAAATGATGTGGTGTCATCGCACTATGCAGGATTGAGCGGCAAGGATGCACGACATCGTCACACTATGCGGGATCGAGCGGCAAGCATGTGCGACATCGTCACGCCACGCGGGATCGAGCAGCAAGAATGCCCGACGTCGTCACATTGTGCATTCAAATTTTAAACTCTCGTGCGTGGGTATTTGATTGCAAGGTGTTCGTATAATTTATTTTGGATAAATTATACCCTCGTCAATGATTAAAATAATGTGTTTATTATTTTCCAATTGATAACACCTAACGCAGAGGGCGCGGGCCGAACAAACACGGCCCGATAATCTTCTGCAGCTTGTTTATCGATGTGCGGATCGATGGATGATGACTAAGCAGGCTTCCATGGCGTTTGAGGGCCTTTCAGTGAAGATCGGGTCCCGAGAGGACCACTGGTGAAGACCGCAGGCAAAACGGACCACAGGAGCGCGTCCAGTGGTCTGCGGAAGCTCCCACCGGTGCGGCGGCGCCTGGCACACCGCAAGCAAAACCCGCCGCGGCTGAAGCCGCGGCGGCGAGGTCGGTTCCACGACCATACGGAACCGAGGGGCGGGACACAGCTGGCATTCCACGGAGCGGCCCCCGCGGGGGGGGGGGGGGGGGGGGGGGTGGGGGGGGGGGCGGCGCGGTTCCCTCGCTCGGCCGGTCGACCGAGCCGAGATGACCCGCCGGGCCGGGTCGCACCCAGGCCGGGCCGGGTCGGTCCGAGCCCAGACCCCCCGTTTTCGGACCATTTCGGTCTTTTTCTCATTACTTGATCTACGGGCCTTCGAACGGTGCATCGTCAGTGGAGAAGCGATCCTTGGATCGAGACGGTCGTTTCGGTATATTATACTTAAGGTTTCGGAGAACTTTGGGTTCGGCCGGGTTGGTTCGGATACGAAACCAATCGGGCCCTCAGAGCAGAAACGCTTATATCTTGATATTCGGATGTCCGATTGATGTGTCGTCGACTTTGATGGATTCCTCTAAGTGAGACGGATCTTTTTGATTACTCCGCTTGAGTTTTGGATGTCATCGGAGTGCGGTCAGGTTGGTTCGCTCACGAAACCAACCGGGCCCCTGGAACGAAAAAGCCAATAACTCACAGACCGGGCGTCTGATTGACGCGTCGTCTCTCTCGTTGTTTTCCTCTTGTTGAGATGGAACATTTGGCATACTTCGTCCGAGTTTTTGATGTAGTTGGATAGTGGCCGGGTTAGATTGTACCCGAAATCTAACTGGTCCCCTGGAACGGAAAAGCTGATATCTTTCAGACCGGACGTCCGTTTGAAGAACCGTCAGCGGTGTTGGTGAAAATGTGGAGAAACGGTCCCTATGAGTATACCCTATGAGAGTTCGGGGTATAGTTGAGATACGGCCAGGATGGTTCACTCACGAAACCAATCGGACCCCTAGGACGAAAAGGCTAATAACTCACAGACCGGGCGTCGGATTGGCACGCCGTCTGTTGCATTGAGACCCCTCTGACGAGGCGGTCGTTTGAGATACTTCTTTGTGGGAATTGTGATACTTGTAGTATCGACATGTAGATCGTGGAACGGACCCTCCCAGAGACGAGCGTGCGGAGTACGGAGACCGTGTAGCCGACTGAGACCTGACGACTGCTTGACCGACTCGACTTGGAGTGAGTCGACTAGCCCAATGGACGGAGCAATACTTTGTGAGGTGGAGACCCATGGAGGACAGAGCACTACCTGTCTGATAGTGCAGACCCGCGGTACTCGTCCGGAGAGTACCTCTGCAGGCTACTAGGGGGTGTGCACTACTGTGTTTGGGTGGCATACCCCAGCGGGAAGCACTGCTGTGTTTGGGTGGCTGGCCCATGGTACTCGACAGGAGGGGTACCTCAGCAGTCTTAGGTTAGTGAGCAGTACCTCGGAGTCGTGACAGGACCACTGTACACTCCAGAGACGGAGCTCTTCAGCAGTTATGGTTTCTATAATAAAAATCATTGTTTGAGCTGAGTCTATGACCTTTGTGTTTCCTCGTGATTGAGATGGGTTACTTGATAACTTAGGTATATGTATGGGCATATACCTGGGTAGTGGTTATCCGTTGATTTCATAACCCTTGTGTTTCTTCATGATTGAGATGGGTTACTTGATAACTTAGGTATATGTATGGGCATATACCTAAGTAGAGGTTATCTTTTGAGATCTTCTTTGTGGTTTTCCTTGTTGGTTTTAGTGAGACCTTTAGGGTCTCGGGGTCCCTACTGAGTATCATTATACTCACCCCTGCACGGGATATGCCTGCACCTCGTTGTGTTGGTTGCAGATGACGGGCAGTGCTGACGGAGGCCGAGTGTTCGAGGACTGGACGGTACCCGGAGGTGGACTACACGACGACGTCAGTACCCGGAGGTGGACTACCCGATGAGTCAGTATCCGGAGGTGGACTTCACGGAGAGACGACACTCGGAGGAGGTTGACGGGCGAGAGCGTTTTGGAGGCTATCTGTACCTATCCTTCAGGTAGGATCTGTGGTGGATGATCCAGGAGCTGCGCCATTTGTACATACCATTCAGGTAGGATCCGAGGAGGATGACCCAGGAGCCACTTCCGTCATTCCAGATGTTGTCTTTTTCTATTGTACTTTGTTCAGTTGTATTTTTACTTTCTTTTGGGTTTGTATTCTGGCCCATTTACCTTTCAGCACTTCTCTTTGTACTTAGTGTTTTACTTCTGCTTGTACTCTATGGTGTTTTGTTTACTTTTATAAAGGAAATGCCTTCCTAGTTATCGGGATTTACGCCTTTGGTGCTAGTCTCCAGCCCCTGGCCTATGGAAGGTGGGCTTGGGGTAGTCACGGCACGGGCCCCGAGGATGGGTCGTGACACCTCTCTCCCTCATCAACCTTTTTTATGAATTTTTATGTCATGTCATTATGCTACCGAAATTGCATCGCGATTTTCCAAGCCAAAGTCATTATGTCATGAATACCATGCCCATTTATCTATAAAGTTTATTCACCTTTATGAACATTTAAATATTGTTTAAATTGTTTAATTTCGGTATTCCACATTCCTTTATCCTATAATAAATGATGATGTTGAATTGTAATAACCTGGTTCTTATTCTTGAGGTACGGGTTTATTCCTTTCTCTTTTCCTTAATTGTTTTTGAGAAAATAAGAAAAATGGGATGAAATCATAAATTTTGTTACTACATGCCATGTAATTTTCCACACGCCATGTATTTTGGCCATGTAGAATGAGTACACAGGGTGTGTATGTCGGTCGACGATAAATGGTGTAAAAACAGACTACACGCCGTGTAGTGGATTTTTACATGCTGTGTAGTCAGTCGGTAGGAAAACAGTAAGGTGGTGGGAGCTGAGCGATAGTACACGCTGTGTAGGCAGGTATTACATGCCTTGAACTCATTTTGACAGATGAACAGTGCCGCAGTGGAAAGAATCCACCGAAAGAACAGTTAAAAAAAGAAAAGTAAACGTCTTGTACCCAATAGTACATGCCGTGTAGTTTGTTTTTTCACCTAAAATGGGAAATAGCCTCATCTGTTCATAGAGGAAGCTTAGAACCGGAGGATATATTGGGAGAGATGGCTGAAGCTTGGAGGACCTACCGACCACACACTGGGAACCTGTTTTCGGCACCGTCGATCTCTATGGAACCGAACGGGTGAGTTCTTACTCCTCCTTGCGTAACTCTTTCCAATTATTCATCTAAACGAAGTTATTTAAATTTTAATCAGAATTATTTTAACTCATATATACATCATTCTTGGATGATCCGAGGAGCGTCGTTCACATATACCTATTAGGGGCGATCGAGGTAGGTGGTTTGGTGTTTAAATTCCAACTGATGTGTGCTTTTGAGTACCATTTTGCAACGAAACCATGTTGGGGTGTCATGTGGCTGAGTACTTGGATATTTTAAATACTTATAATTTCATAGGAAATTTAATGAAATTGTAAAACTCCTTTTTGGGATCTCTTCTTGGATCCAGGACCACCCTAGGGGTGTGTTCCTCTGTTTAGTCGTTTGGCCAGGTTACCCGAGGGTATATCATAAATTTTAGCATGTCTTAAATTAACTTGAGAGGAATTGTATAAAAATCCATTGTTTATATGTTGGGCATGGCCTGGTTACTTGTTTATCCTGAGGCCAGTGTTGTGATTAGCCTGTGGGCAGTGCTCTGTTCAGCCTGAGGGACACTTCTTTAGTGCGCGTGGGCAGTAGATTTTGTCCTGTGGGTGACACCTCGTATGCCTGTGGGCATTATTCGATATTCTTGTGGGATGATTCTTGTGGGTTTGGAATCTCTTTACATGAAGGTAAGGGTTTACGTGTCTGAGGACACTGATTGTTTACTTATAAATACACTATGGTGATTTATTGATATTGAATGATTAAATGAATATTAAAAAGGGAAATATAACTGGTACAGTTAGTTACTTTGAGTACTGCTTGGTTTATTGCATTTACTACTTCACACTGCTGTTGCACATTTACACTGACAGTTGGTCACAGACCTTTGGTGGGTGCCTACTGGGATTCATTTCTCACACCCTATTTGGGACATGTCTTTTTTCCAAATAGACTATATTTCTGAAGGTGTGGGTAAGTGCAAGGGTCCCTATACAGGTACTTGAGTGTTGATGAGGTGTACGGGAGCATGGGACCGAGCTCAGGCTCGTGATGCTGCCGGCTATTCTGTTTTGTTCTGTTGTACCTATACTTTCTTTTATATCGTATTATATTATTGTGTAACATGTTCTGGCTATTTTCTTAGGACTAGAGACATGTTTCATCATTATCTATATAGAATTTGGTTATCGTTTACTATAGTTGTTCATATCAGTTGTGTATGGTTTATTACTTCTGCTGTTGTTGTATGTTTTATACTATATTCCATTGTGCTACACTTTGAAAAATGAGGGCATAGTTTCCCCACTATCAGACCTGGGCCCTCACTGCTAGTCGGCAGCCTTTGGCATATGGGGAAATGTGCTTGAGGTCATGTGACCAACCGAGTTCGGGGCACCCGTGGAGTGGCACCCGGATCTGGGACGTTACAAAGAGGTATCAGAGGGTTTCTTTTCCTTGACTTACTATTTGGAGCCTTAGTCAGGGATAGGATGGAAATGGTAGTTGGTAATAAGGTGTGCCTAGGAGTAGCGAACCCGTGTACAAGGAAAATCCAATTTACCTCGTGTTGCAATTTTACTAGTTTTTCAATTTTATAGTTGATTTGATTTTCACCGTTGAGTGGAGCACTTGTGATTGTGTTGTTTATATGTTATCCATGGGTTCTATTTAGTTTCAACCCGATGAGATGAGGGTATGACATCTCATGCATCATTTAGGCACTTGTTAGAAATCACATTCCATGCAGAGTTCCATGCCATGTAGGCGCATTAGAAATTTCATGTTGTTGTGATAGTTCTAGTGCTAGAAAAGAATGATGTTGTGATAACTGCTTTGATAAATACCTACTATGTGATAGGGTATTTTTGTGTGATCCTGTTGATAGGATGAATGCCAAACATTGGTTTTGGGGGAGTATGGGCCCTCAATGACTGGAATTTGGTGGATCGTTGACTTGTTTACTTGTGTATAACATGTATAAGATGCCAAACATTGATTTTCAGGGAGTATGGTCCCTCACGGATTGGAATTTGGCACTTAGGTGCTATTTTTAGATATTTTCTGGGTTCCAGAGTAGTATCTAAGGCTTACTGTCCGGAAAACCCAGGATACACACCGTGTAGTTATATGGACACACATTGTGTGTTCTTCTGTTTGGGAAGAAATGAAAACTTTTTTAGTACATGTCGTGTACCCTGAATACACGTCGGGTAGTCTCACCCTGTGTCATAGACCGTGTGGGTGGGGACACGGGGTAGGGAAAGACTTGGGAAAAACACATCGTGTACCGGATGTACACGTCGTGTAGTGTTGACCTGGATTCCGCCCGTGTAACTAACAACACAGACGGAGGAGAGCTTAACCCATACAATTCGTGTCCACCATGGAACACATCATGTAGTCTGGCCTGGGGACCCGATCGTGTAGCTAAAAAACATGAGTCAGTGTTACCTCTTCTTGAACAAGCCATGTACCTGAGGGACACATTGTGTAGTCCTTACCAGTGGGAGACCATGTGGACTTAGCCGTGTAGCTAAGGAAACGGGGTGGTGTACACGCCGTGTGTGGGTGTAACACGCCATGTGGTGTTGGCTGAGTAGTCGGTCGTGTAGTGAGAAAGAAAGGTAGGTCTGGGGATTCCTGTACACACCATGTCTTTTTAAAAACATGTTGTGTAGTGTGGCCTAGGTATACAGGCCGTGTCACGAATGACACGGGTAGTTGGAAATTAAAACATACACACCGTGTAGATGTTATACATGTCATGTAGTCTTGCTCAAGTGAGTCGTGTGGCTTAGTCGTGTAAAAGGACTTGAGTAGGGAAGAAGGATTCGAGAACACACTGTGTAGTACTTATACACGTTGTGTAGTCAATTTTTGAAAATTTTGTAAACTTTCCTTCTCTATCTCCTTGTTTTCAGTCTTTGGTAATCTCAATCTAAGGTGTGTGTTTGACCTTGTAGATTCATGTCACTGAGATGACCACGTGTTGTTCTCTAGGAGAGTAGTAATTATTATACTTCAGAGATGGTAGGCCATGGTCTACCAATGGATCCTCCAGCAGAGCCAGATGCGGTGTCAGCCATTATACCAGGCACAGCCATGGATGCACAGTTCCCTGAAGGCTTCATGCGGTTCATGCAGACCTTTCATGGAGCACCATCGGCTGCCGCATCTATGGCTGAGCTGAATTGTATATTCTAGTAGCATCATCTGCATAAGTTTTCAAGGGATGGCAGAACACAGGCTGTGGAGTCTTGGTCGGGTTCTATGCAGACTATTTTCGATCATCTTGATATGCCTCCAGGGCGGAGGGTCAAGCTCGCGACTTATATGCTGCGTGATTCTTTCCAAGAGGTGGTGGGATGTTACCACCCAGTCTGAGTGTCACAGAGACATGTCATGGAAATATTTTCAGACAAATTTCTATGAATTCTTCTTCCCAGAGATGCTAAGGGCAGATAGAGCTCGAGATTTCATGAATCTGCAACAGGGTGCTTTGTCGGTGATGGATTATTTTTCTTCTTTCACCAAGCTTCAGCATTTTTCATCTGTTCTGGTGGGTGATGAGATGTTGAGGGCTAGACGCTTTGAGGATGGTCTTCGATATGACATCCGAGCACTAGTGAATGTTTTCAAGTTTCCTAATGTACATGCTATTGTGATCCAGACACTAATTACTGAGAGGAACCTGCAGGAAGCTAGTGGTGTGGGTCATGGAAGTTCAACACCAGTTTCTGGTACTATTTCTACTAGTAAGAGGAAGAGGCAGATGGATTTCTCGCATGCTGGCAGTACTATCCAGAGGAATACTTCAGGTGGACAGGTCATGTCCTACTAGTGTGGTAAGGAGGGGTAAAAGAGACCGTACCATCCATGTGACCTAGTGGAATGCCAATCTTGCGACAGAATGGGGCATCTGTAGTGCTTTGGAAGGGCATTTTTACCAGTGGTGAGTGAGAGGGGTTATGTGCTGACTCTGCATGCGGGAGTAAGACCAGCAGCTTCTTACCAGTCGAGAAACTGGAATACGTCAGGGCATGCAGGCAGAGATGGTGGTCATGATCGTGGTAGCCAGACACCATGATCTCAGAGGTAGCAGGGTGGGACAACTCAATGTAGTTGGGATGTGTCGCAGGGTCGCGGCACTGGGCAGGCATATGCATTGCAACAAACCCAACAGGAGCAGGATCTCGAAACTTCTACTATCAGAAGTACTATTCTAGTAGCTTCTGTCTTATCTTTAGTAAATTTTGATATGGGTGCTACACATATCTTTGTATCTGTTACTGTTATGGAGAGACATGGGCTTTGTCTTTCTTCTTCTTCTGATGTTATGACGCTAGACACTCTGTTGGGGACTAGAACGGCTAGTGTGTGTCAGTGCAGGTAGTGCCCCCTTGAGGTTAGTGGGTGTCACTTCCTTTGGGACCTCTATGTCTTGGAGAGGATGAGTTATGATGTCATTCTCAGGATGGACTGGTTGGTTCCCTTTCGAGCCTTTATAGACTGCTATCGTCGCAGGGTGTGTTTCCCGTCACTAGAGGGAGGAGAGTTTCTATAAAAAGGCGAGTGGGATGTTCAGGCGAGTTGAGATGGACCAGAGCATTGTGGGTGAGGTTGAGTCACAACCCAGATTGCAAGTTTATATCTGGATGACCAGGGGACTTATCATAAGGATTTACCTCCAGTGGTTGATTGTTTCAGGGATGTCTTCCTAGATGACTTTTTGGGTCTACCTCCAGAGAGTGAGGTGGATTTCTCTATTGATCTTGTGCCAGGAGCGGCACCGTTATCCATTCCTCCTTATGGTATGGCTACACCTGAGTTACAAGAGCTCAAGAGATAGTTAAAGGAGTTACAGTCAAAGGGTTTTATCTAACCTATTACTTCTCCTTGGGGTTCTTCGGTCCTTTTTGTGAAGAAGGCGGATGGTACCCTCAGACTCTCTGTGGATTATCGGAAGCTGAACCAGCTGACGGTTAAGAATCGATATCCCTTGCCAAGGATTGATGATCTTTTTGATCAACTTTTAGGTGCACGAGTGTTCTCAAAGATTGAATTGATATCTAGATATCATCAGTTACGCGTTATACCATCGGATATACCTCTCACAGACTTTAGGAGTAGGTATGGTCTATATGAGTACTTGTTTATGCCATTCGGACTCACGAATGCACCATTAGTTTTCATGGATCTAATGAATCATGTGTTCCATAATTATCTGGATTCTTTTGTGGTAGTCTTTGTGGACGATATCTTGGTGTACTATCACACTCTACACGACCATTCTACCCATCTTGAGATCTTATTGAGTACACTGGGAGAGCATTAGCTATGTTCTAAGATCTCAAAGTTCCACTTTTGGATGGACCAGATTCACTTCCTGGGTCATATTATCTCAGAGGCAGGATTTGGAGTAAACCCAGAGAAGGTGAGAGGATTAGTTTTCTGGGAGATTCCTAAGAATTTGTTTGATATACAGAGTTTCTTGGGGCTGGCTGATTACTACAGGCATTTTATTCAGGACTTCTCCCACTTAGCAGCGTCGTTGATGGGTTTGACTAGGAAGGGTATTAAGTTAGTTTGGATAGAAGCTTGCCAAAAAACCTTCCAGGAGCTGAAGGGAAGGTTGACATCAGCACCAATCCTGATATTCCCAAAGTAGGGGAAGATCTATATAGTTTACTGTGATGCATCAGGTATTGGGCTGGGAGCTGTGTTGATGCAGGGTGATCGAGTTTTTGCGTACGGGTCTCGGCAGTTGAGGCCACATGGGAGAAATTACCCGGCACATGATATTGAGTTAGCAGTAGTTGTTCATGCGTTATGTTGTTTGAGACATTATCTCTTGGGAGAGCATTTTGTGGTTTTCACCGACCACAAAAGTCTCAAGTATGTCATTACTCAGTGTGACTTGAATCTGAGGCAGTGAAGGTGGGTCGAATACCTTCAGTCTTTCGATTTTGAGCTTGCCTATACACCTGGTAATGGAAATACAGTTTCTAATGCACTGATCAGGAAGTCTCAGACACAGGCGGTTCATGAGGCTAGTGGTGAGTGGAAGCTTATGGCTTTGTTCTCTGAGATGCATTTGGAGGTGAACGACAGTCAGGGGAAAACCTATCTTTCATCTTTAGCTGTGACTTCTACCCTCCTGGATAGAGTGAGGATGAGATAGCTATCTGATTCCGAAGGCCTAGTTCTATGGGAGTCAGTGGAAAATGAGGACCCTCCTCCTGGGTGGATGATAGGCGATGATGAGGTACTGTGTTTCCATGGACGAGTGTGGGTTCCAGGGGATATACGTAAGGAGTTGATGCAGGAGGTTCATGCTTTAGCTTGGGCCATTCATCCCGGAGTTACCAAGATGTACCATGACTTGAGACGTCAGTACTGGTGGCTGGGTATGAAGAGAGAAGTAGCTGGTTTTGTTATGAGATGTTCCACCTGTTATCAGGTGAAGGCAGAGCATCATAGGCTAGCCATACTTTTACAGCAGTTACCCATTCCAGAGTGAAAATGGGATGATGTCTCGATGGGATTCTTCACTGGGTTTCAGACGTCACCTCGAGGCAATGATGTCGTGTGGGTTGTTGTGGGAAGACTCACAAAGGTAGCTCACTATTTTCTGATCAAGGAGACCTTCAGTGTTAACAAGATCATAAAGATGTATATCCAAGAGGTTGTACGTCTTCATGGGGTTCCTTATTCTATCATTTCAGATAGAGATGCCCATTTTACGTCTTGTTTCTGGCAGAGTTTTCAGAGTTCATAGGGTACACAGGTGCTTCTGACCACAGCTTACCACCCTCAGACCGATGGTCAGTCAGAGTGTATGATATAGGTGTTAGAGTACATGCTGCGTGCATGCGTCCTGGAATTTGGGGGCTCTTTGGAGAAGCATATACCCCTAGTGGATTTTACCTACAGTAACAGTTTTCAGGCGACTATTGAGATGGCACCTTATGAGGATTTATATGGTAGGCCATGTCGACCACCCTTGTGTTTTCTGGAGGCAGGTGAGGAAGCTCTACTGGGACCATGCCTCCTGCAAGAGACTCTTGAGCAGGTCCAGTTGATTCAGAAGTGGATGGATACCGCACAGTCTCGTTAGAAATCTTATGTTGATCGTTGTAGATGACCCCATGGATTTCGGGGTTGGGGATCATATTTTCTTGTGTGTTTCACAATGGTTGGGACACAGACGGATCAGGAGACAGGGTAAATATTCACCGAGGTATGTGGGGCCATTTGAGATTCTGGAGAGAGTCGGGCTGGTTGCCTATCGGTTGCAGTTACCATAGTGGTATCAGGCCATGCACGATGTATTCCATGTATCTCAGTTTCACCATTATCATTCAGACCGATCTCACGTATTTCAGCTAGAGGAGGTTGAGCTTCATGTCGTTGCATCATTTGAGGAGCATCTGATTCGTATCATTGATAGGAGAACAAATGTTCTCTAAGGCCGGTTAGTTCCTCTCGTACAGGTGTTATGGCAGCATGGCTGAGTGCTGGAAAAAACCTGGGAGTAGGAGACTGACATACGTGCTCAGTGTCTAGAGTTGTTCACAGCTTTATCTTCACCACCCTTGGATGGGAAATTCGGGGATGAATTTCTTTAAGGGGGAAGTTTTTAAGAACGTGGTTCTTATTCTTGAGGTATGGGTTTCTTCTTTTCTCTTTTCCTTAAGTGTTTTTGAGAAAATAATGAAAATGGGAGGAAATCCTAAATTTTGTGACTACACACTGTGTACTTTTCCACAGATCGTGTATTTTGTACATGTGGAATGAGTACACAGGGCACGTAGGTTGGTCGATGATGATGGGTGCAAAAACCGACTACATGCTGGGTAGTGGGTATTTACTCATCATGTAATCATTCAACTGGAAAATAGTAAGGTGGTGGGAGCTGAGCAATAGTACATGGCTTGTAGGAAGGTATTACATGTCGTGTACTCATGTCGATAGAAAAATAGTGTCTCGGTGGAAATAAGTCACCGAATGAACAGCTTAAAAAGAAAATTACACGTCGTGTACCCAATATTACATGTCGTGTAGTCTGTTTTTTTCACATAAAATGGGTAGTAGGTTCCTCTGTTCACATAGTAAGATTAGAACCAGAGGAGAGCTTGGGAGAGATGGCTGGAGTTTGTAGGACCTCCCGACCGCACACCGAGAACCCATTTTTTGAACCGTCGATCTTCTTGGAACTGCACGGGTGAGTTCTTGCTCCTACTTGCATAACTCTTGCGAATTATTGCTCTAAAGGAAGATATTTACATTTGAACAAGAATTATTTTACCTCAGATCTATGTTGTTCTTGGACGATCCGAGGAGCATCGTTCATGTATACCGATCAGGGGTGATTGAGGTAGGTTGTCTGGTGTTTAAATTCCAACTGCTATGCGTTTTTGTATACCATTGTGCAACGAACCCATGTTGGGGTGTCGTGTGGCTGAGGCCTTGGCTGTTTTAAATATCTATAATTTCATAGGTAATTTAATGAAATTGTAAAACTTCTGTTTAGGATCACTGCTTGAATCCAGGACCACCCCAGGGGTGTATTCCTCTGTTTATCCATTTAGCCAATTTACCCAACGGTATACCATAAATTTTAGCATGTATTAAATTACCATGAGAGTAATTTTATATAAATTTCTTGTTTATATGTTGGGCATGGCCCGGTTACTTGTTTATCCTGAGGGAAGTGTTGTGATTAGTTTGTGGTTGGTGCTCTATTCAGCCTGAGGGCAACTTTTTCGTGCCTGTGGGCGGTAGATTCTATGCCTATGGGTGACACCTCATACGCCTATGGGCATTATTCAATATGCATGTGGGTAGATTCCTGTGGGTTTGTATTATCTTTACTTGAGGGTAAGGGTTTACGTGCATGAGGACACTGATTGTTTACTTAGAAATACACTATGGTGATTTCCTGATATTGAATGATTAAATGAATATTAAAAATTGCAATATAACTGGTATAGTTAGTAACCTTGAGTACTGCTTGGTTTATTGCATTTACTACTGCACACTGTTGTTTCACATTTACACTGAAAGTTGGGCACGAACCATTGGTGGGTGCCTACTGGGATTCATTTCTCACACCCTGTTTGGGTCATGTCTTTTGCCCAAACAGAATATATTTCTGCAGGTGTGGATAAGGGAAAGGGTCCATATACAGTTACTTGAGTGTTGCTGAGGGGTAGGGGAGCATGGGACTGAGCTCATGATCGTGATGCTACCAACTGTTCTGTTTTGTTCTGTTGTACTTGTATTTTCCGTTGTATCATATTGTACTACTGTGTAACATGTTCTGGTTGTTTTCTTAGGACTAGAGACATGTTTCATCATTATCTATATAGTAGTTGGTTATCTTTTACTATAGTTGTTCATATCAGTCTGTATGGTTTATTGCTTATGCTGTTGTTGTATGTTTTATCTTGTATTCTGTTGCGCTGCACTTTAACAAATGAGGGCATAGTTTCCCCACTCTCAGACCTGGGCCCTCGATGCTAGTCGGTAGCCTCTGGCATTTGGGGAAATGCGATTGAGGTCTTGTGACCAACTAGTTTCGGGGAACCCATGGAGTGGCACCCAGATCCGGGACGTTACATTGAATCATTCCATGTCTTATGGTCCATGTGGCACATTTATGCATGAAATGAAATTTTTAAGAAGGGTGCACCCTAATAGCGGTCCAATGCATTGGGTAAATATTAGTATCATGATACGTCAAGTTAAATGAGGATTTAATCATTCTAATTCAAGTTAAATTAGAATTTACTAATTCTAATTCAACTGAAATGAGGAATTACTAATTCTAATTCAAGTGTAATGAGTGTTTACTCATTCTCCATGTGCAATGAGCCTTGAATCATGCTAATACCATCTTAAGTGTGGTTGCAAAATTTCCATGTTATGATAATCATGATATATCATGACTTTATGTTCATGTTTCTCTTATGCTCCATTGATATTCCTATTTCCTAATATGTATTTTATTCTTCATGTTATTCCTTGTTTACTCCCTTACTATGCTTTATAGCTCACTGTTTTCTTATGCATGTCCTCAGGCTATCCCATGCAATGCAAAGTATGAGGGAATGTAGTGGTCATGCAATGGATGTTTTCAATAAAGATGTTGTGTTTCATGTTTTAAGTCATTATGTAATGTTTCTATTCCCCAAAGACACTATAACTCTTGATATTCCATGTAGTATCAAGTGATGAGTTATGTAATAAATCATGTTTAAGTGTGTAATAAAAATAAGGGTTGTTATAATTGGTATTAGAGGATAGATTTAGTTATTGTTGGGATTAGGATTAGAAAACCCTAGTGATGACTTAGAGACAAGACTAACTATAACAAAAACATCCCAAAATTATGGGGAGTATTGAGTAAGTGGTTTATCAATCAAATACATCACTTTCTGAATACAAGTAGGTAGAGGTGGCTCTGGAAGAGATGTACATAGGAGTGAAAACTCTGAAAAGTAGTTTCATTCTTGACCTGAGGTATCCTGGTACATGATAATGGGACTTATTTCACTCTTGGTTATGACACTTTTGGGGGATACGCTTTGGTAAATTCACAAGCTTAGTGTGAACCATTATTAAGGGAATACAAAAATCCCCTAAGAATATATGTTGGGAAGTAGATCATGGATAACATACATTAATGCCTATAGATTCATAAGTTAAGGAAATAAAAGTTATTTATAATTCATCTATTTTGTCCTTGGATTTCCCTTTATGTGTTACCCCTAACTTCCCATTTATTCCAGCAAATAACCGACAATAGGAGGATTCAGGCTGACAACCGATGCGAAGATCAATGTGATGGCTATTCCAATGTGATACCTAATCCGATGGGAACATGAATCACAAAATTTGTCATGATACTCTCTTAGTTAACTCATGATTTGAATAGAAACATGGGTCAAGATGAAAGTTCAACCCCTCCTAAGAAAGAACAAGTCACTATACAGAGATTCATGAGATGAAGGTCTCTTACTTTTAATGGATCATGTGATTCCTCAATCGCAAAACAATGGATCAACTACATTGAAAAGATCTTCTCCATCCTTAATTTTCCCGAACAAGAGAAGGTTCTTCTGGCTTCTTATCGTATAGAGGGTGAAGCTAATCAATGTTGGACATTGATCAAAAATATAAAGCTTGAGGGGAAGATCGAGATGTTGGAATGGAAGGATTTCCAGAAAATGTTTATCGATAAATATTTTCCTCGCACCATTCAGCTTAAAATGGGAAGGGAATTCTTTTCCCCAAATAAAAAAGATGAAGAATCCATCGGAGCATACGAGAAATACTTCACAAGTCTTTCACGATACACCTCCAGCTTTTTTGTTACCCCCGATTGCAAGGTTGACCTCTTCTTTGGTGGGTTGAAACCTAGCCCACGAAAAGCCCTAGTGATCCATGACTTCGATAGATAGGAGGAAATTGTTTGATGAACCCTCAAGGTCGAAATGGAGATCAGATAATCTCAGGGGCATCATGGGGATAAGAAGCGAAAGGTGTAATTCAATTCTAGCAGTCCGATTGAAAAATCCAATGATGCTAAGAAAATCCAGCACCCCACTTTCCAAATGTTTGGAAAGAAGACCCTCACAAATTGCCTAAAGGGGAAGATAAAATGCTTTAGGTGTGGAAGAGATAGGCATCTAACTGTTAACTACCGACAAGAAAAACATGTGGCTGCAACAGAGGAGTGGAACTCTCTGTTCTAACCTCAAAAAGTTGTTCGTTGCCTAAACTTCAAAGAACCATGGCACCTTGTAAATCATTTCCCTATTCCAAGGATTTTTAGAGGCAACCAACAACCTCCAAGGCGGAAAGGGTGGGATTTTTCCATCACTTCCGCCTAAGTGAACCCTGACAAAAAAGTGGTGACAGGTACACTAGTTATTCAATAAATAATTGTGAATATACTTTTAGATTCTAGTTCTAAGCATTCTTTTGTATCCCAAAGGTTTAATAGAACAATACCAACACCACCAAAAATAATGGAAGTAAAGATGTCAGTGAGTATGGGAAATGGAAAAATCATTTAATCCCATGAATATAACTCCCCCTGTCATAATCGGTGGATTGAACTTCCCAGTGAACCTCATCATACTCCCTCTAGTGAAATTTGATGCAATTCTCAGCATGGATTTTCTTTCCTTATATAGAACCAACATAAATTTTCATGAGAGGGAAACCACTCTCCATATGGCATATCGACCCCTAATTCTGTACAAGTGCAAGGAGGAAGATGAATCCTCTTTAGCATCATCATCTCAAATGTGGATATTACAGCCCTATGAGCACTCGTATCTGGCTCACATGCTTAAGTCTAAGGAAGCAACCATCCTTGAAGACATGCTTATTGTGATGGAATTCACTGAAGTGTTTCCCGAGGAATTTCCTGGTCTTCCTCCTAAAAGATATGTTAAATTCTCAACTGATCTTATACCTGGGGCATTTACAATATCCTATAATCTGTATAGAGTTATTTTTGTGGAGATTGAGGAGTTGAAGAAACAACAACAGAAGAATCAGGATAAATGGTTTATATGACCAAGTGCTTCACCATGGGGTGAACTAGTCCTCTCCATCAACAAGAAGGATGGGTCAATGCACTTTTGAATTTATTATAGTGAGCTCAACAAAATCACGATAAATAAAAAGTATCCTATGCCACGGATTGATGACATGTTTGATCAACTACATGGAGCACAATACTTCTCAAAGGTAGATTTGCAGTTGGGATATTATCAATTAAGGTTGAAGATGGAATATATTCTCAATATTTCTTTTCGTACAATTTAACACCCCAGGATTTCATAGTATGTTATCTCATTAAAGTAATTCAATAGCTTGTGCTACACAAACACTGAGTTCGAGCGTGCCACAACTTACCAAACTAGCCGTTCAAAAAGTGGTTATGAATAGTATTAACTACATTTTGAATCTCATATACTCTATATAATTTTAACACCCATATTATGTGTTTCTTAGACATAATATAAGAACAAATTCAATTTTTCAGATAAAAGAAGTTTCTTTCAAAAATGCAATTTTACCACCTACAAATGGTGAATTTTTTTAAATCAAACATCTGAAAAATTTATATTAAATTGTAAAAACATAACTTCTTATTTAGAAGTGGAACAAAAAATTAGTTTGTATAAATTCTTGGTACTTTTCTAATAACTTTCATATTTTGATGAATAGTGAAGAAAATACTAAATTTTAATTGAAAACAACTTTTTTAATCGAAATAATTTATAGTGATAAATTATGCATTTGAATTTTTTATAAGAATAATTAGAATATACTTTTATCATTTAATACAATTTAGGTCAATATAAGTATTTTCACATTTAAATTTGAAATAAACACATTTCAATCTTTTGAAAGTTTTTACTTTTTTCAAAAACCCTCTTTTTGGTATTGACAAGGGGAATTAATTTTACATTAATTAATTAAACTTATATATTTTGAATTTGGTAAAATAGACTTCATTTTTGAATTTGTAATATCAAAATTAGCTTAGGGTGAATTTTTGGTATTTTTCTGAAAACATACAATTTTTTGATGAATAGTGAAAAAACCTTGTGTTTTTCTATAAAATCGACTATTTAATTAAATCATTATTTATATTATTTAAATTTATTTATAGTAAAAATATGAAAATAATACCTATATTAGTTCAATTTAATTAATTGGAGTAATTTTATAAAAAATGAGATGTATAAAATTTTATTGAATTTTTTTAACGTCTTTTACCCACCTTCTAGGAACATTTGCAAATTTGCATCAAACTAAATTTTACCGCTTTTGTGAGTTGAATTTCACAAATTCGAGAGACAAGGTTTACATCAGTAAGTAAAATTTGGTTCAATATGATGAAAATAATTTTTAGTGAATAGTAACTTTTGACTTTTATTTACCACGGTTAAAAGTAAATAGGGTAATCAAAAGTAAAAATGATATTATAGTTACCCTAAAACATATAATAATTCTGCTCGATAAGTGTAATTTGACCAAAAACAACCTTATAATAAAATATGATCATTTAGGTCCACTTGTATTAGATTAGGACATTTATTATTATTTTATTTAAAGAAGAGTTAAAAGTGTTAAATTCAAATATTATTAACTAAACCATTTTTAATATAGGGTTATACATAAGATAAATTAGAATATAAATACTAATTATAAAGATAAAAATATTTCCTACATAATGGTAGTTTAATTATAATTTTTAGAGATTAAATAATTAAATTTATTTTTGACACAATGATGATGCAATAATTATCTTTTTAATGAAATATTAAAATAATTGATATTATAAATATCAAAATAAATATAATTAGAGACTTTGGATAAATTAAACTAATTATATATGTTAATATGACATTTTAGGGTTGATTAGATACTTTTTTTTAGAAGTTCTAAGGTTGTTATGACTTTAACAAAAACAAAATACCGAATAGTGTCAAAATTGACATAAATTAGTTTTTAAAACAAATACAATATTATTAGTTGATATAATATTCCTAAAAATATAATGTTCATAAAAAGGGATTAAATAATATTATATATTTCATTAATGAACCACTTGAGGTTCTCTTGTAAGTTTAGAGTAATTTTATTAACCATATAGTGTAAGAATACAATAAGACGCGGTAAAAGTTATACTATTTAACTAAGAGTTAAATCTAAATGATAAGGTTAAAATGGTAACCTAAACATTTCTAAAAGCTATTGGTTGAGATTATTTCATACAATAACCACATAAGTATCTAAATAAATTCATTTGGGGCCATTATAAACAGAATATGATTATATAATAAATTAATATTTTAATCTTTTCCTAATGTGATCCTCACCCATCTTATAAAAGGGCACTTCAACTTCTCTCAAAAATCACACATACAAAGTAATTTGGCTCGGCCAACTCCTGCCAAAATATACTCCCAACTTAACTCACATCAACCTAGAGTCCTTTATTTGATCATAAAGACAACCTTATGATCCCATTTGATCAACTCAAAAGGAAACACTCGAACAAGAGGTAATAATTTCACCACCCTCTTTCAAGTTTTTTTCTTCTTTCACTTAATCTTTTTTTTGTTTTCATACCAAAATAATAACTACAGTACCTACTAAATACTTTGATGTCATTATAAATATATTAAAACAATATTTGTTATTCTATCCATCCTATAAATGACAGAGTCATCATACGTGTGTACGTACAGCTTACCGTCTCCACATCGTGGTGTAGTATGTTATTCAAACATTTTATTATTTGGATGGGTATAATAATGAGTATAACTGATTTAATAAGAAATATCATATGTTAATGATTTTTTATATATGATATACCATCCAATTAAAAATTATTTCACCATTAATATAATGATGTTGTTGCTCGTGCGTACTTACGGATTACAGTCTCCACGAACGCGATGAAATTCATTCCCCATCGTTATCATTCAAGAATAATTTTCATTTTATGATTAAAAATAATGTTTAAGAAATTAATAACATTTTGTATATTAATAAAATACATCCTATCCATAAAAAACATGTCTTACGTAACTAATCATATAAAGGAAAATATATCAGTTAACACCCGAAACGATGATACTACTAAAACATCATTAACAAATAAATATTATAAGATCATATGTGACATCATATTTATGTATGTGGTTCTTGTATAATTTAATAACAATTAATTAACTATTATACAGAATGTTAACGTACCCTCGACCAAGGAAAAATACAAGTTAAGGGTTAATTTCACAATCTCATTATTATTCGAGGTTGTTTTTACATAAGTATCTACCAAGATATATTTATTATCCATGTCCATGTTTCATAAAAGAGTTTTCCAAGGTATTATATTTAAGGGAATTTTTTACTAAAACATCATTTTATATTTTTTAAATATTTATTCTTTTAAACCTTTCTCATTAATGTCCATGTTTTCAAAATGGTTTTAAGGATTTATTTATATGGACATGAATGTTTTAAAATGTTAATTCCTTTCAAAATTTTCAAAGTGGTTTAGGGAACATTGATTCAAAACTATCTTTTAAATGAATTCATTTATAAATTTTGTGACTTTTGAATGATTCCATTAAAAATGGATATTTATCTCAAATATTTTTACTGGTAATTTTCAACAATGTCAACATCCTTTATGGGATATTATTTTTTATCGAGGTTGATTTTTTATGATACAAATATTCCAAATTGTATTGAAGGTTTTTTGATATGTTTTAATATGGATGTGTTATTTTTTATACCATTCATGGTTTATGGATAAATTATTGACATTTAGTATGTTGTTTTAATAGGAATATTTATGTTATGTTTAAAACTTTTCATATGAGGATTACATTGGAATTTGTAAGTGATGGGTGGAGCCCGCTATAGATCCTCGATGCATCGGTAGGTCCCATGAGACAAACTTGTGTCTTGGAACAAGGCCTTGAAAAAATCTTATTTTTAGTCTTAGCACAAGGCCTTGACTATGTAATTATGAAGTCTGGCATTATGCATTCCATCATTATTGAATTTAGCTATTGATATTATATGTTATTATTTTCCTAGTAGAATATCCATGTGAATAAGTAAATGGAATTATTTGATTTATCATTTCCATATTATGTTGAAGTTTAAGTTTAAAAGGCTTTTGTTTTTGTTTTATACATTGACTTAAATTTTTATGCTTATTTGTGAAAGTTTTTTCTATATTGTTATCCTTACTGAGCATTTGAGCACACCCATTTATTATGTTTTATTTTCCCAAGATTACAAGAAGTTTTTTTATGACTGATAAGAATGGTTAAGCTTGGGGATTGATGGAATTCTCAAATGATAATTTATGTTGTGTTTTATTTTCTAATGTGTAATTTAATGTTCATGTATGTAATCTATTTTCCAAGACTGATAAACTAATCGGTCTTTGGGGACTTGATTCTTTGTAATGATACCAATGTCTTAAAATAATGCACTGACTCTGGGCTTCTGGGATTGGGGCGTTACAGTTGGTATCAGAGAAATTTTAGCAACAACCTTGGAAATAGATTTAGAAAAACTCTGATTAGAGAAAATTACCCTAATATATACTTTGAGGATTATTATAGAAGAACATCCTAGAATTTTGGTAATGTATATATTTTGAATATTTTCCAAGAAATAAATATATGTCTGGATATGAGCAGGTAGAGGCGGCTCTAGAACATATGTACCTATGAGTGAAAACTCAGATAAGGAGTTTCGGGCTTGACCCGGGGTATCCTGGTACATGGCAATGATCCTTGCTGCACTCTTGGAAATGACACTCCTAAGGGATATGCTTAGGATAATTCACATTTTCATTAAAAGCCATTATTAAGGATTTAGGACTAAATAATTCCTCAAAAAACATTTTATGATTATAGATTATATGCATAATCTTTTCAATTTATGTTAGGTATTTTACAAGTTTGGAATTATGAATTTCGATTCATAAACTAACCTAGTGTATTCCATTGTTTAGAAATGTAACCTAGTAGAAGGAATGAGAATTCCTACAATACGCATGATCGAAAGATTAAAAGGGATCATATATTTCATGGTATTAATCAACCATTTAAAATGAAAATAGTCTCCCACGTATTCTCATCATATGAAGAAATAGTATCATGTGTTAATAAGATAATTAAATAATTCTTTGAGTCCTATTGCTTTTAAAGGATGTAAGAGAAGAAAATGTTGGAAGAGAAAAAGATGGATAAAGAGAAGAGGGGAAAGAATGATTTTCCCATATGTGATAACTATGGAAAAAAACACCTTGGTAAATGCTTGAATGGAATGGGAGTTTGTTATAAGTGTGGAGAAAAAGGACACCATGTACATGATTTAAAGGGTAATAAAAAGGTTTCAAATTTACAACTTTTCATCTTCAAGGAGTTGGGACACTATGTGAATTAATGTCCAAATTATCAAAGTATACCCCAAATGTTGCTATTGGATAATAATCATGTTATGATACTACCGAAGATAAAGATAAATGATTAGAGTTATTATATTATTATTTAATTATTGTTTCATTTGAATATTTTATTAATGATGTACAGTTATAATAATTATACAGTATATAAGGATTGTACTGCAGTATTATTTCATTAAGGACTTGAGATTGTGTGGAACCAAGAAAAGGGACTCACAAGCAGGTTAAATTTTTTAGAAAATATATGGTTGAGAGAAAGATAAACCATAATGTGTTTCTGATACTGAGGAAGAAATTTTGGAATAATATATTATTGATTTAGATAAATTATATTGGATATTATTGACTACCATGAAACTGATTAATGATTTGTATATTCCATCATTGTTAGATTTTACAACATTTTGGATAGAAGGAGTATATCCAATATTCTATAAGGAATAAAGGATGATGAATGTAATCAATAAGGTTTTATGGTAATTGAGGGTGTTACAATGTTTTAAAAGAATACATGATGAAGGTATTCACATGTTATTATGTGGTAAAAAGGATCTTCATTGTGTTTACCTTCCTTAAAAAAGTTGGACTGTGAGTTTGGAATGAAGTATTTTTGATAAGTCTAAAGGTTGGAATCAATTAAGTTTGACATTTGATACTATTGTTATGGTTAAATCATTTCTTGAGATTATTTTTGGATTTTCATAAAAAGGAAAACTCGGAGGTCGGGCGACAACCCGTCACGTCTGACAAGGACACGAGACTTGAACCTATAACTGAAGAGCGATAAGGGTGCATCACCTACCACTGGCCTATGTAATGTCCTGATTTGTATAATGTAGTTTTTTTAAAATTTTATGATAGATAAATAATAAATTTAATTTTTTAACCCTATATGATTAGGATAAATAGAATATTTTTTAATTCTATTATCTTTTAGAGTGAAAGATAATTTTTTGGTAGGAATTAGTTGAAGGACGAAACTCTATTATTCAAGAATGTATATATATATAAATATTTTTTTCCTATTATTCAATTAATAAATTAATTCTAAAACTTTTGGGAGGGGATCTTAAAACCAAATTTTTTTATCCTAATACCATATGTTTTTTTGAACCAATGATATTTTACATCATCTTAGATTGATGGCTTTGAGGCCCTCAATTTAACACTTGTTTGTGATTGATGACCTCAATCACTCCCTATAAATATTTACATTTTTCCTCCAATTATGTGTCTCTAATTTCTAACAATGTTCTCCTAATCGATATCATAATTCGGTGGTGAATGTTTCATTTCCCTTTCCATCTAATTAAGACTAAATTTTATTAACATAATTTCGGATGTGGGTTTTCCACAAAGGTATTTTTCTATTTTTAACAATTTATTTTTGAAGAAAATTTTCAAATTGTGAGAACACAATTTATTGAAGGAGGGGATAATTTAACACCCGAAAAGTTCATAGTATGTCATCTCATTAAAGTAATTCAATAGCTTGTGCTACATGCAATACTGAGTTCGAGCACACCACAACTTACCAAACTAGGAGTTCAAAAAGCAGTTATGAATAGTATTAACTACATTTTGAATCTTGTATACTCTATATAATTTTAACACCCATATTATGTGTTTCTTAGACAAAATATAAAAGAAATAAATTTTTCAGATAAAGAAATTATTTTTCAAAAATGAAATTTTACTGCCTACTAATGGTGAATTTTTTTAAATGAAATATATAAAACATTAAATTAAATTTTCCAAATAAAATTCTTATTTAGAGGTGGGACAAAAAAATTAGTTTGGATAATTTTTTGGTACTTTTCTGATAACTTTCATATTTTGATGAATAGTGAAAAAATACTAAATTTTAATTGAAAGTAACTTTTTTAATTGAAATCAAATTTTTAAATCAAAATAATTTAAAGTGTTAAATTATGAATATTAATGGTTTGTAAGTATAATTAGATTATATTTTTATCATTTAATACATTTTAGGTCATTATAAGTAATTTCACATTTAAATTTGACATAAACACACATCAATCTTTTGATTGTTTTTACTTTTTTTTAAAACCCGCTTTTTGGTTATGAGAAGGGGAATTAATTTTAAATTAATTGATGAAACTTCTATGTTTTTAATTTGTTAAAATAGAATTCATATTTGAATTCAGAATATCAAAATTAGCTTAGGGTGAATTTGTGTTATTTTTCTGAAAACTTTCACTTTTTTTATGAAAAGTGAAAAACACTGCGTTTTTGTTTAAAAATGGATTTTTATTTAAATATTTATTTATATTATTTAAATTTATTTAAATTCAAAATAGATAAATAATACCTATATTATTTCTATGTAATTAATTGGATTCATTTTATAATAAAATTATATGTAAAAAAATTTATAGAATTTTTTAACGTCTTTTAACCACCTTTTAGGAGCATTTGTAAATTTGCATATAACTAAATTTTAACGCTTCTATGAGTTGAATTTAAAAAATCCGAGAGACACAGTTGAAATCATTATGTAAAATTTCATTCAATAAGATGAAAATAATATTTGGTGAATAGTAACTTTTGACTTTTATATACCGCGATTAAAAGTGAATAGGGTAATTAAAGGTAAAAATGATATCATAGTTACCCTAACACATGCCCTAATTCTACTGGATAAGTGTAATTCAACAAAAATAACCTTATATATAAAATATGTTCTTTTAGATCCACTTGGATTAGATTATGACATTTATTATTATTTTATTTAAAGAAGAGTTAAAAGTGTTAAATTTAAATTTTGTTAACTAAGAAATTTTTAATATATGGTTATACATAAAATAAATTAGACTATGAATATTCATTAGAAAGATAAAAATATTTCCTACATAATGGTATTTTATTTATAATTTTTAGAGACTAAATAATTACATTTATATACGAAACAATGATGATGCAGTAATTACCTTCTTAATGAAATATTAAAATAATTGATATTATAAATATACGAATAAATTTAATTTGAGACTTTTTATGAATTAAACTAATTTTATAGGTTAATATGACATGTTAGTGTTGATTAGATAAATATTTTTGAAGTGATAAGGATGTTATGAATTTCACAAAAACAAAATACCAAATAGTGTCAAAATTGACATAAATTTGTTTTTAAAACAAATACTATATTATTGGTTGATATAATATTCCTAAAAATATAAGGTTTAGCTAAAGGGATTAAATAATATTATATATGTCATTAATGAACCACTTGAGGTTCTTTTGGAATTTTATAGTATGTTTAATAACCATATAGTGTAGGACTACAAGAAGACACGGTAAAATTTAAACTATTTAACAAAGAGTTAAATCTAAAAGATATGGTTAGAATATTAACCTAAACTTGTATAAAACCTATTGGAAAGTATTTATACCCCTAACCACATAATTTACTAAATAAATTCATTTTTATTCATTATAAATTGAATATTATTGTATAATAAATTAATATTTCAATCCTTTCCTAAAGTGACCCTCACCCCTCTTATAAAAGGGAACTTCCCCTTATCTCAAAATCACACCTCCAAAGCCATTTGTCTTGGCCAACCCCTGCCCAAATATCCTCCCAACTTCCCTCACATAAACCTAGAGTCCTTACTTTGATAATAAAGCCAACCTAATGAGCCCTTTTGATCAACTCAAAACGAACCACCCGAATAAGATGTAATAATTTCACCACCCTCTTTCAAGTTCTTTTCTTCTTCCACTTCCCCTTTCTTAGTTGTTTCCATACAAAAATAATAACTTATGTACCTCCTACATAATGTGATGTTATTATAAATATGGTACAACTATATTTGTTATTCTATCAATCTTATAAATGACAAACTCACCATACATGCATACGTACGGCTTACCGTCTCTACGTCGTGGTGTAGTTTGTTATTCAAAAATATCAATATTTGGATGGAGATAATAATGAGTATAATTTATGTAAATAATAAATATAATATGTTAATTATTCTTTATATATGATATACCATCCAATTACATATGATTTCACCATCAATATAATGATATTGTCTCTTGTGCGTACGTACGGATTATTGTCTCCACGAACGCGGTGAGATTCATTCCCTATTGTAACAATTCAATAATAGTTTTCATTTTATGATTTAAAATAATGTTTAATAACTTAATATAAATATGGATATGAATAAAATACATCCTATCCATAACAAACATGGCTTATTTAACCAAGCATATAATGGAAAATAGGTCAGTTAACAACTAAAATGATGATACTACTAAAATATTATTAACAAAGCAAAATTAGAAGATCATATATGATATAATATTTAAGTATGTCATTATTTTATAATTTAATGAAAAATATTTAAATTTTATACAAGAGTTTAACTTACCCTCAACCAAGGAAAATTACAAGGTAAGGGTTAATTTCAGAATCTCATTATTATCCAAGGTTGTTTTTACATAAGTATCTTCTGGAACATATTTATTATCCATGTCCATGTTTCATAAAAGAGTTTTCAAATGGATTCTTTTTATAGCGTGTTTTTACTAAAACATAATTTTAAATGTTTTAAATATTTATTCTTCTAAACCTTTCTCATTAATGTCCATGTTTTCAAAATGGTTTTAAGGATTTATTTATATGGACATGAATGTTTTAAAATGTTAATTCCTTTCAAAATTTATAAATTGGTATGGGACACTTTGATTCAAAACTATCTTATAAATGAATTCCTTTATAAATTATATGAATTTTAAATAATTCCATGAAAAATGGATATTTCTCTCAATTATTTTTACTGATCATTTTTAATTATGCCAACATCCTTTATGAGATATTATTCTTTATCGAGGTTGATATATTATGATACAAATCATCAATATTGTATTGAAGTTTTTGTGATATGTTTGACTATGGAAGTGTTATTTTTATACCATTCATAGTTTATGGATAATTTATTCACATTTCATATTCTAGTTTTAATGAGAATGTTTATGTTATGTTTAAACCTTTTCATATAAGGAATGCATTGGACATAGTAGATGGAAGATGGATCCCGCTATAGCTCCTCGATGCATCGGTAGGTCTCATTAGACAAACTAGTGTCTTGGGACAAGGTCTTGAAAAAAATCCTATTTTTAGTCTTGATATAAGGCCTTGACTATGTGGTTATGAAGTCTGGCATTATGCATTTCATCATTATGAAATTTTCTATTGATATTACATGTGATTATCCGACTAGTAGAATATGCATGTGAATAATTAAATGGAATTATTTGATTTATCTTTTCCATATTATGCTGAAGTTTAAGTTTAAAAGGATTTTTTTTAGTTTTATACATTTCCTTAAATGTTTATGCTTATTATTTAAAGTTTCCACTATATTGTTTTCCTAACTAAGCGTTTGATCTCACCACTTTCTTATGTTTTATTTTCCCAGTATTACAAGAAGTGTATTGTGATTGATAATCAGGGTTCAGATAGAGTATTAATTGTGTTCTCAAAGTATCATTTATGTTGTGTTTTATTTTCTAATGTGTAATGTAATGTTCATGTATTTAATCTATTTTCCAATACTGGTAAACTGATCGGTCTTTTGGGACTTGATTTTTTGTAATCATGAAAATGTATTAAAATAATTCACCGACTTTGGGATTCAGGGGTTAGAGTGTTACATACCAGATACAGGCACTATGAATTTATAGTAATGCCTTTCAGACTCACTAATTCTCCAGTAATATTCATGTACATGATGAATAGAGTCTTTATAGATTACCTCGACAAATTTGTGGTAGTCTTTATATATGATATTCTAATATACTCCAAAACCAATGAGGATCATGGGAAGTATCTAAGAACTGTACTAGAGACCATGCGAAAGGATAATCTCTATGAAAAGTATAGAAAGGATGAGTTCTAGTTGAAGGAGGTCTCATTATTGGGTCATATTATCACAAGAAATGTGATATGTATGGATCCCTCGAAGACAACTGCAATAGTGGGATGTCGAGACCAACATCGGTAACTGATATTCATAGCATCTTGGGGTTAGCTGCATATTATCTCTGATTTTGAGAAATTTCTCATGATTTTCCAACCCTCTTACAAAGCTAACTCGAAAGGGAGTAAAGTTTTCTTGGAGTGATGAATGCGAAAATAGAATCAATTAGTTAAAAGGGAGGCTTATCAATGTTCTTGTACTCAAATTACCCATAAGTGGAGAACTTTTTGTGGTATTCAGTGATGCTTCAAAGAAGGGCCTAGGTTGTTTGTTGATTTGAAATGAAAAATTCATTTCCTATACTTCAAGGCAATTGAAAGTTCATGAGAAAAACTATCCAACACATGATCTAGAGTTTGATGTAGTGATATTAACTTTTAAAAAAAATTGGCATTATCTCTTTGGGGAGAAGTGTGAAATATATACAGACAACAAAATCCTCAAGTATATATTCACACAGAAAGAGTTGAACAAGTGCCAATGAAGATAGTTAAAGCTGATCAAAGACTATGAATGCTCAATCCATTACCACCCTAGGAAATCGAACAAGGAGGAAGATGCTCTATGTAGAAAGTAACCCTCAATTATATCATAGATGGGAATTGAAAAGGATTCAATATTCTTAGATTTTATGCAGATGTACATGCGGATCATAAATAAGGGAAAATCATTAATCCTTTCACAAATGATTTCTCAACCATCTATTTTGTAAAGGTTAAAGGATTATAAAAAGGATTATGTGGTAATTATAAAGAAAGTGGAAGCTATCATAAAAGGGAAATCCTCAGAGTTCAATGTTAATGAAGAAGGAATTGTAATATTTGGGAAAAGTCTACGTGTTTCATCAAGTTCTAAGCTAAAGAAGGTACTTTTGGATGATGCACATAGTTTGAATTTCTCTATTCACCCCGGAAACAAAAATATGTATTGAGATCTCCGAGAGCATTATTGGTGGGATAACATGAATAAGAAGCTCACTAAGTATACATCAAAGTGCCTAGTGTGTCAGCAAGTGAAGGCTGTGAGGCAGAAGTCTAATGGGATGATGCAACCATTGCCCATACCATCATGGAAATGGGAGAACATCACAATGGAATTTGTCACTGGATTTCTAAAGACATCCAAAGGAAACAATGCTATCTAGGTTATTGTGGATCATCTTACAAAGGCTTCACACTTCATTTCTATTCAAGAGGATTTCTCATTGGATCAACTGGAACAGATATATATCAAAGAAGTGGTAAGGTTATAGGGAGTACCACTATCATTGTTATCTGATCGAGATCCAAGATTCCCCTCTAATATTTGGAATAGTCTTCAACATTCTCTAGATACAGAGCTGAACTTCCGTATGACTTATCATCCTCAAACTGGTGCCCAATCTGAGTGGACTATCCAAACACTTGAATACATGTTGAGAAAATTCTCAATGGACTTTAAAGGAGTATGGGATCAACATATTCCTCTTGTTGATTTCTCATACAATAACAGTTTTCAATCAAGCATCCAAATGGCTCCTTGTGAAGCCCTTTATGCGAAAATGTGTAGAACACTAGTGCGTTGGGATGAAGTCGGTGAGCGTAAGCTACTAGGACCTGAAATGGTCGAAGAAATGGTGGAGAGGGTTAAAACGATTCAGCAGTATATCAAGCAGCCCAAAGTCGATAAAAGAGTTATGCAAATAACCATTAATGATACCATGAGTTTAGAGTTGGGGATATGGTATTTCTATTCATATATTCATGGAAGAAGGTCATGAGGTTTGGAAAGAAAGGTAAGTTAAGTTCTAGGTACCTTGACCCCTTTGAGATTCTTGATAATGTCAGGTATGTGGCCTATCGACTAGCACTTCCTCCTACCATGGAAAAAGTACATGATGTATTTCATGTACCACTCTTAAGTAAGTACATACCAGACCCCTCACATGTACTCTCTTCAGTGGTAGTATAATTAGAGGATTCTCTTTCTTGCGAGGAGAAACCAGGGAAGATCTTAGACCGTAGGGAAAAAGTTCTACGAAATATGAAAATTCCCCTCGTAAAAGTATTGTGGAGAAACCACATGTTTGGAGAAGCAGTGTGGGAATCAGAGGAAGTGATGAAGTAGAGTTTCCTTCTTTTGTTTTAGTGTGGGAAAAGGAAATTACGAGGGTGAAATTTCTTAAGGGGGGAAGATTGTAATGATGACAAACATTCATTAATAAAAATTATTCTTGATCTAATTAAATGTATCATTATGTGAAATGGTTAAATAACATATTCACTTTTTTGGTTTTATGTTTCTAGATTTTAAAATACCAAGAAGAATTGTGATTGTTGCTAATATAGTCGTTGAATAGTGATCACATGATTTGTAAAAATATAGGGCTTTAACAAATCCAATTTACCCAGAAAAAGGAAGTGATGGCCTCATCCTATAGAATTTCTCCATATAAATCCCATTTCTTGGAGCTTAGAAATTAGGTGGAATCATTGGTCTTCGCTCTTGACCAATCCCAAGATGAGCTTCAACATGTTAAGCTCGAACGGAACCGCCTATAGGGGAAGTAGAAGTTGATATAGTTTACCATCCGAGCGATGTTATCCGAGCCACCCGAAGAGTTTGTCACCATCGCACACCTTACCCTTCAGTATTATTTTGGTGTTATAAAGGGTTATGTAATAATACATTAGAACTATGATTATGTGGATTATTTTTGTATGTAATAAATAATATATGTTCATTTTATTATTGTTACTTTGTAAATAGTTTTTAAACGCCAAATAGTATTTTTAGTTAACATTCAACTAAGGAATATATTTTGATAAATTAATGGATTTTAGAATTAAATAATATTTTAATAAAATATTATTAAATTACTTTTTATTAATTATAAATTATCGTATAATTTTTATGAATAAAATAGTAATTTTTATGAAGGTTTAAAAGTTGTTTTTGTCAAAACCCATGAATTTTTGATAAATATCAGTTTTTATTTTAAAAGTTAAAATTCACATATTTAGAAAAATTATTTGGATAAAATTAATATTATTTTTTGAATCAGGACATCTAAATTATCCAATGGTGAATTTTTCATAATTTTCTGAGACAATCAAATTTTTTGGTGAAAATTAAATGTCGTTTAAATATATAATGTGTTTTATGACATCATAATGACCCAATAGTGATGTAATAAAATACTATAAATGATTTTTTAGGCTAATATATGTTTTATCCTTAAAATAATGTGATTTTATATTTGTTTTATTAATTTTATGGTTCCTTAGTGGACCCTCCAATACTTATAAAACATTTTTTCTTTTTAAATTGTTTTCCTTAAGAGTGTGACTCAACTCCACGTAAGCAATCCTATTATTTTAAAAAGATAGGCCTTTGGATTATAAAATATTTTTCCACTCCACTTTGTAAAAACCATGGGAAAAAACCATGGGCTAGTTTTTGGTTTTGATTAGTTTAATATGTGGTGTCCCAAACCAAAATAATAAAGAATTCCATCTCTTTTCCTATATAAACCCACCCAAGCTCCCCATTCCTCTTCACTCAAAGACTTTTGAGTTCATCCAAAATCTTTCCTACTCTATCTATAATCCTCCCAAGGCACCCCAATCTCCCAAAAATCCACTCTCAAGCCCCTCCCAAGCCTTTGGGATCACAATTCAAAGTAAGGTATTTTTTCCATTATAATTTTTTTCCAAAAATCATTAGGTTTTTTTGCCCTTTTATTTTCAATTAAAAATATTAGGGTATGATTTCAAACATCACCCAGAATTTCCTCTTTATGTTTGAATAATTATATACCCCTTTTCTCTCTCATTAATGCCTCCCACATACACCCGTTACCATGTCGAAATTCTGTAAGGAATTTCTCTCTCCTCATTTACATTCAAGAAATTATTTTATATCATGAATCTAAATTCTATTACAATTGTTGGGAAATGTATCTAAATTATCCCCTTAATTTCTATTTCATGTTCATATTATGATACTCCCCTTCATCCCTCACCAACAATTTTTATGAATTTTTATTTCATGTCATTATGCTATCGAAATTGCACTGAGATTTTCGAAGCCAAAGTCATCGTATAGTGAATACCATGCCCGTTTCTCTATCAAGGGTATTCACCTTTATGCACATTTACTTATGGTTTAAAAAGTTTCATGTATGTATTCCACATTCCTTTATTATGTAATAAATGATTATGTTGAATGATTCCATGTTGTATGATCTATGTGGCACACTTATGCCTGAAATGAAATTTTTAAGAAGGGTGTGCCCTGATAGTGCTCCAGTGCATTGGGTAAAGATTAGTATCATGATTTATAAAGTGAAATGGGGATTTAATCATGATAATTCAAGTGAAATGAGGATTTACTCATGCTAATTCAAGTTCAATGAGGATTTACTCATGCTAATTCAAGTGCAATGAGGGTTTACTCATGCTCCATGTGCATATAAGCCTTAGCTCATGATAATATCATGTTAAGTGTTATTGCCACTTTAACATGTTATGATAATCATGCTATATCATGCATTTATGTTCATGTTTCTCTTATGATCCATTGATATGTTTATTTCCTAAAATATATTATATTCTTCACATTATATCTTGTTTACTCCCTTACTAGGCTTTATAGCTCACCCTTTTCTTATGCATGTCCTCAGGTTCTCCCATGAAATTCTAAGTACAAGGTAATGTAGTTGTAATGTAAAGGAATTTTTCAATAAAGATGTTGTGTTTCGTCTTTCAATTCATTATGCAATGTTCTTAATCCCCAATGACACTAGACCCCTCGATATTCCATGTAATATCAAGTGAAGAGTTTATGTAATAAATCATTTTTAAGTGTGTAATAAAAATTAGGGTTGTTATACTATTGTTATAAGAAAACATGAATAGATAAAAAAATTATCCCATCTATGATTGAAATCCCTAAAAAAATATCTCAGCATATCATCTACGGTTTGAATTGTTCTCTTAGACTGACCATCTACCATAATATGATAAGCAAAAGTTCAACCCATCTCCATATCCAAATTTTGTTAATGAATTCACCAAAATTTTGAGATAAAACTTGGATATAGATTAGACACAGTAGGATTTGGTACACTATGAAACATTTACACTTCTTTAATGAATATTCTAGAAAGAATATGAAGAGATAAATCTTCCCTAATAGTAATTTAGTGTGATGACTTGGCAAGGTGATCTATTTCTACACAAATAGTGTTATGACCTTTAGAAATTGTAGGGATTTTAATGATAAATTCCATAATGATGCTTTCCCATTTACATTCTAGTATAAGTAATTTTTGTAACATCCTATTATACTTCTATCTCACATCCTTAACTTGTAAATATACCAATCACTAAGATACATACTCTATAATAAATCTCTTCATGTTTCCCAACTATAAATACTCTTTCAAATATCTTTAAATATTCATAATACTAGGATAAATAGAGAATGATAAACTATGTGCCTTATTTAACTTCTCCTTCTTCAAATATAGTGTGTGAAGAACATATACACCAATCATAAACCCTATTATTACATCATAGTCAAGGTTGAACTCAGGGTAATTACTAGCTTTGTTCTGTAGATATACATCTTTCTTTTTCAACTATTTAATCCTTACATGGATAGATGGTTGAAAAATTATTTGAGATAGATAATATTTATCCCCTTCCTTTATGATTTTAAGAACCATCATTTAGAAATACAAAAATATTTAATCTTTTTTTATCCTCATCATTATAATCTAGCATGATCCTTTTTACTCAAACCATTAGCCACCTTGTTCTCTTTCCCAAGGTGGTAATGTATTGAGAAGTTATAATATTTAATTAGATTAAAAAATCTTCTCTGGAATATATTCAACCCTTTCTATGGGAATATATAATTTAAAAATAAGTATCAGTATATAAATCACACTTTTCTTCATAAATATAACGTCTCTATAACTTTAATGAAAAAATTACTGATGCTAACTTTTAATCATGATTTGGGTAATTTTTATTAGGAAAATTAAATTTTACTTAGGTGTAAACTATAATTATATAATTTTGCATCAGAATTCATTCCAGTTACCTTATTTGATGCATCTTTATATATCAAAAACCCTTCATCAATACAAGGTAAAGAAAGAATAGGTGCACTTACTAACCTTCTCTTCTACTCCTTGAAATTTTCCTCACATTAATCTATCAAAAATAAATCTCATCCCTTCTGATTGAACTTGGTGAGGTCACTAGATATCTATGATAAATTATCCACAAATCATTAATAATACCCATCCAAACCAATAAAACTATGAAACTCAAAAAATGTGGTTGTTTTGGACCATTTCTCAATAAATTTCATCTCTAAAGGTGCTAGACCCAATGGAAAACTCAAGTGGGAGGTGAATTGAGTTTCTTGTTAGAATATTCATTAAAAATTATTTAAAAATAGAATCGATAAATTCCTAAAATATTCCCAACAAACTAAAATATCAAAGTTGTATATTTTGATCTTTTCAAAAATATTCTTATAATTTTGATCACAACTCAATTAAAAATAAATTTTAAAACTCATTATAACTTTTGATACAAGTTTATGAAAATAAAAAACTGTACGTAAAAAAATAAAGTTAACTATTAGATTGATTTCTTTTATATAGTTTTCAAAATATATACAAATATTTTTTTTAAAGTCGTTTAAACAAAAAAATAAAAAAAAATTTATAAATAAACAAGAGATTCAGTCTCAAGCCAAGACCCAATCCCCTCCACTTAGAAATCACCCAAATTGAAATAGTTTATTATAAAATAAACTAATATAAAAAATAGATTAGGTTTAACATAGTAGATAATAATTATTTTAAGGATTTATAAACCATCTTCCATAGTTCTACATGGGAGAAATAAATAAACGACATATGGACCCAGGTAGTCCAGGAGGCACAACCTACATCATAGTTCTTCATGGTAGAATGGAAAAGGTAATTATAAAGAGAGTATATTATACTCTTTAATCTAGTGTAGGATCTATTTTTAAATGATAAAAATTATAAATCCCACATATAGCTCAAAATTATATAAAAATAGAGTAATATAAAAATATTAATTATGTTCAGCAGAGTATGTTGTTCTATTTTTTTCAATAGATCCTTCTCATATTGTTTTATTATTTTGATTTGGAATTTATGGGTGAAGATTTTTAGTTTTTATTAGTTGTATTATCAAACTTTTAGTGATAATAGAGAGTCACATAATTTCAAGACCAAGTATATGTTCTTTTTTTCATTTATGAAAAATTTGAATGTCTCTCTGTTATGTGTTTGCCTTTTTATATTTATTTCATTTCAAATTTTTTTCTTTTATTTTCCTTTTAAAATTATAGGCACTATTTGAAAATAGCCATTAATAAATCATCATGAATATCCTTATAATTTTGTAGGAAATCTATGATCATTAAATTATTCTAATTAGAATTATATTCTACACAGAAAAGTGGTTGTATTAATATATTACTAATAAAGTAATATAATACTTACCTTTATAAATGGTTTATTTAATATTTTCACATCATAATTCATGGTATATTCCATTCTTTATGGATTCTTTAATATATTTTATGTTCGACCACTTGTATCTAAAGTTGGTTATTTTTTACTTGTAATTGATTAAAATTTAATTATGATCGTCCACCTTCTAATTGTGTTTGATCCCAAACATTTTCAATTTTGATAATTTTTTCCCACATTACCTTTATTTTATTGTGTATTCTCATGGTTTCTCATTTGGTTGATCTAATAGTTAGTGACAAGAAAGATATGGTTGATTTTTTTACTCATGCAGTTGATTGGTTGGTCTTAGAGTCACTTTGTTTTGTCTTATTATTATCTGTCTTTGTCATGCGGTCTCTTGAATTTGTTATAAGGTCACCATGATTGATCAGTTGTTTTTTGGTTCAATGCATATATTTTGATTTCAATTACATATTTCGTACATTCAATTTGATACTTATCAAAATTTTCATACTTTTCTAGAAAATGAATTTATTTTCATAAAACATAAAATGGATTATGAATAAAAAACATTATTTATGATTATTAAAATAATGAATTAATTGAAGTATCAAACAATATCCACTTTTTTATGACAATGTACAATGAATAAAAAAATAATAAACTAATATTTTTTAAAAATATAAAAATATTACATAGTCCGTATCATATTCTAGTTAGAATAAAAATCATCAAGTGATCGATTTGTTGAATGTTCAATGAAATCCTTCCCTTTTCCAACATCAAAAGTAGGAGTGAGAGTAGTGTGAGGAATGATAGTTTCTCTAAGAATTGATATACCCTTTAAAACTGTAATGATATGGACTAGGTATTGGAAAAGTGTGAGACCAAAATATCATGTACAAAGTGTTGGTAAGGTAGAGGTTGTAATAGATGAAGTGGTGGGAACTAAAACTATGGTTGAGGTTTGGGTTGGAGAAGTAGAGGTGAAATTAATAGGAAGAGAAAGAGATGAAAGAATAGGTACATTACTAACATACTTAAAAGGCTCTAAAATTCACATGATATTATCCATAGATCTTGTCCCTTGTTCCATAACACGAAGGAAATCATCTTTTTCTGAAATATACTAATTTAAAATAGGATTAACTACTAGTAACCTCTCATAAAATATCTTTAAATATAGTTGGCATAGCTGGAATATTTAGATATCAATCCAGTGATAGGAACTGAGTCATAAGACCTACCTTAGTTTAAATCCTTCCAATATAATATTTTATTTAACCCTTTATTACACCTTTATCTTTGGAAAACTTAATGTATTTGACATTAATAAAATAAAATTAATTTTTTCATGTGAAGTAATTTTTATTTTTACTTTATTTTTGATATCTTTTACACTTTCCAAGATAATATAATTCTCTTCATGAATCAACATTTGAATAAAATTGTTATCAATAGAAATTGAAGTAGTAGTGGGATATTTATTAGAAACTTAAGTTCTAGATAAACTAGTTATCACTAAGAGATACCTTACCTCTATGGTAGCTAATATATCTGATAGATTTTCATGTAAGACTTCAATGTGGCTTTAAAAATTTTTGATTTACCTTCTTGAAGATCGAATCTCTTTGTGAATATGGTTTATCCTTAGAAATATCTTGGTATTGATGTTTGAAACAAAACTTTAAATGGTTTATATAATTTCAGTATCTCTGTCATGGGTATTAGATTAATAGTGAAAAATAATTTCTTAAATAATTCCAAAAGGTCATTATAGAATTGAATGAAGTTTTATGAAGTTATTAAAAAAGTTTGAATAGATGAGGGTATAGATTCTTTATGTTGAGCTTCTCAGTCATGATTTGGATTGGTTTAAGGAAGGAAATAATAATTCTAATCATAATAATGATAAGACAACTCATGATTATTTATCCATGATTCTTCTTTAGGATATTAAATACCAGTAGGTATAGGAATTTCATTTGATGATGTCTTAGATTTATTTTTAGAATATTCTATAGCCACCACTTATATTTTGGTAGAACAGTTATAGATAAGATATTCTTGATAAGGGTTAGCATATTCATCTTTGAGAGAAGGTGGAGTATCCAACTACTTCAACAGAACATTAAAATTCCCATGTATGAATGGTATTTTGGAAATAGGTGTAAATATTTTTATCTAAATAGATTATTCAACCCTTAAAAAATATAAATAATTGGTTCATCTAGCTTTATTGGATTATCATCATCATCATTTCTAGTCTCATTAGCATTATTATACTTTGCATTAACGAGTTCGTAAATAAATGGTGTAGTAGACACATCCACATCAAAGGATGGATTTTCAATAGGGGATTTATCTTTGTAAATAGAGTAATCAAAAATGGGTTATCCCTTATTTTAAACATAGATATATTCTTCACTTTTGGATCTAAATCCTTATCACTTTTTGGATCATTAAGAGTCAGTCCAAACAACATAAACATAAGAACTTTCTCTCCCTTGAGAGGTGTATATTCTCTTACTATTTCAACCAACAATGGTAATTCTGTATCTTTAGTAGTTTTATCTAGAACTTTAGAAATAATTTTTACTTTATTAGAATAATGTAATTCCTATTTCATAAGTTTTTATTAAACTATAAATTCAGGAACATGAATCCTTTCCAAGCTTTACTCAAAAGCACTTTTTTCTTTCCTATCCATATCCAAATTTTTATATTCATTATTTTCAGAGGAGTAATCTACATCATCAATTTCATCTGGTTTCAAACTAGGGTTAATATTATCTATTAGACTGTAGGGATGTGAGATTGGATTAAATTTATCATAGAGTATCTCTTCATCAGAAACCCACATAATTTAATAAGGATTCAAAATAATCTTCACCCTATTATAGGTGGTCTAAATCAAATAAAACCCACTTGGAAACAAAATACTCTCAACTCCCATCAGAAACAATATCTTTTATTCCTGCAAACCAGAAATGAATTTATGATATGGAAGGGTGTTGAAATGATAGGTTGGTTTGGTTAACTTTTCCATATGTCTCATAAATAAAAAAAGATAATATTATCTAAATACCATTTACCATCAGATATAAGAAGAACAAATATTGATTCATTACATAGTTGAAATATCCCTTCCTTGGGAACATAGAGTACATAATGAAAATAAAAATCAATCAATATTTAGTACTTATCTCATTTGTAACTGGTATTTGGTATGTTCTATCATTTATTAGCACCTTCTGCACATTTTCAATCTTGAAATGAGGATGGTTCACATGGCATGAGCTCTTGTAGTCATCATATTCTATAATATGAAGGACTCTTATACAGTCAACCAAGAAGTTCAAGTGAACTTTCTTTCTTGATTATCAATGACTATCTTAATCACATCCTCATACTCTTTAGGTTTAAATACCATATTCAAATAAAATTATTATACTACGAGAGGATAAAAAGGTTTATTTTCTTTCAAAAACAAAATTATTTAGTATTGATGTTAAATGGATCTTCATGTAAATGAACGGATGGTTATAAACAATTCAACATTGACTTCTCTTTCACTAACTATTTTTAATTTCAAAAAATTCAGTTTTGAAAGATTTATTAACTTATATAAAATAGATTTTTATCTCTTGGATAATTCAAGATTATATTTACCCAGAGTCTTTTGCATCTCATCTACGAAGAATGATAATTTTTATTAAAAATTAAAATAAAACTTTGATAAAGAGGGTTAAAATACCAGTTTTGGTTTCAGTTAGATGGAAATGTGATTACTCTATTTTTATTTTACACTAAAATCATTTATGTATTTACTTTTATAGTGATACATAATAAATAATCATAATTATTTAATATATTCCAAAATCTATATAATATATTTTAATATTAAATAACTAAAGTGTAATTGATAAAAGAGGAACTTATATATATCAAAAAAATTAAAAATAATGTTAAAACTTATATTAAAATATTTCTAGAAACATTTAAAACAAAATTATTGAATTTAAATTCATGTTTGATATAACTTAATCTATCATTATTGAGAGGATTTGTAATAATGTAACAAATTTTATGTTATATTACAATGAATTCCATAGTGATATCTATTTTTTGAAAGTGATCTCTAAAAAACTAATGTCTTATATCAATATGATTTGTTCTTGAGTGATACATGATAATTTTATAAATTTTTATAATTGTCACAATTTATAGGGACATTTCTAAATTTATATCCATAGATAAACAATGTGTGTTTCTCCCAAAAAATCTATGCAAAACAATTTTTGATATCTATGTACTCAAATTTATTAGTATTTAATGTAACTGAATTATATTTCTTAATAAACCATATAACAAAAGACTTCCCCAAAATATGGCATGTTCTAGACGTACTCTTTTTATATAAATTAAAACCACCAAAATCTGAATCTAAATAACTAAATAGTACAATTACATTTCCTTTGGGTAAAAAATCCAAAAATGGTTGTATTCTTGAGGTATTTAATAATTATTTTAATGGAATTTAAATTTGATTCATTAGGGTTATATTAAAAACATGAACACATTAACTCACTAAACATAATATATGGTCATATCAAAGTTAGGTATAATAAACTTACAATCATACCTCTATAATTATTTTTATCTAAGGATTTTCTTGTTTCATCAAGATACACTTTATATCTTGATATCATGGGAGTATCATTTCATTTAGTGTTGACTATGAAAAAATATTTAAAAAACCCCTTTTTGTAATTTATTTGATTTAAAAAAATTCTATATTTATTTTGAAAAATTTGAAATCCAAAAAACTATATTAACTAACACATTAAAATAATTTTAAAATTCACTATGCATCATTTTTTAAAATTCAATATGTGGTTAGTTTTTGGATAATCCCAAAATAATATAATCAATATAGATTTATATTACTAAAACATCCTTTGAAATTATTTTTATAAATATGGTAGGGTTAGCAACACCTTTTGTATAACTATTTGAAATTAAAAAAGTGGTGAGTTTATCATTATATGATCTAGAAGATTATTTTAATCCATACTACTCTTTTCTAAATTTAAAATTATGATATAGAAAATTAGCGTTTTGAAATAAAAGGGGTTATTATATAAAATCATCTTCAATTATATATCTATTTAAGAATGTTCTCTTGACATCTATTTAAAAAAAATTTAAATTTAAATGTGTTTCATAGGAAATAAACATTTTGACAGCCTCAAATATAACTAATTTGAAAAGGTTTCATCATATTCAATATCTTCTTCTTGATTATACCCTTTTTTATCCAGTACAGATTTATTTGTAATTATAGTTCCTAATTCATCTAATTTTTTTCCAAACACCCACTTAGTGCTAATGGTTAGGAAGTCCTTAGGTATTTCTACTACTTCCTAGACTTCATTTCTGTCAAACTGATTTAGTTCTTATTGTATTTTCATTACAATGAATTCATCATATATTTCTTTAGTAATTTTCTTAGTTTTAATCTGTGACATTAAATCTTGATATTAAACCTAGTTTCTAAGATAATAACAAGTATGTGTACCAATATTTAGATATAAAACTATATAAAATTAGGGATGGTATCTATAAGTCCTAATAATTATAAGGATACAATTATTTGATATTTTATTTTGTTCTATAGGTTAAGGTTTAAATAGATCCTCTAGATTGGATGATTTTTCTACAATAAGTTTCAAATAATTATCACTAGGTTTGGAATTGATATCTATATTTTAAAGGTCTTCCTAAAGGTTCTCAAAAGAGGACATAGGTATATGTGGATATATTTCATTGAATTTCACATGTAAAGATTCTTTCATAACTTTAGTTATTTTATTGAATACCTTGTATGATGTATTAGAAGTAGAATCACCAAGGAATATTCATTTATCACTTTTGGTTATGAATTTTTCTAAATTATCCTTTTTATTGAGTATAAATAACTTTCAACAAAAAACTCTAAAGTAATTAGCCTTTGGTTTTCTCCTATTTCCTAACTCATATGGGGTTTTCTTTAAAATAGGTTTAATAATAAATACATTAATAGTATATCAAGTTGTCTTCATATCCTCTGCCCAAAAATAAATTGGTAAATAATATTCATTAATAATGGTTTGGGAAATCTCTTTAAGATCTATATTTTTAAATTCTATTACATCATTCTGATGTGGTGTCCTAGGAGAAAATATGTTGTGACTATAGCCATGTTGTGAGAATTGATATTTTAAGTACTGATTTTAAAATTCATGACCATGATAATTTCTTTACGTTTTGATTTATATTACACTATGGCATTTTATAGATTTTGTATAATTGAAAAAATAAGAACATTCTTAGCTTTTTAAAGCTAAAGAGAATAAATAGGTGTATCAATAAGTCATCTAATATAAAATTAGAATATTATTAAAAAATAATCTAGAAACACTGTAGGATCAAAATTATCTTTCTAAACTAACTCTAGGGGTTTATAAGTTGAAACTTATTTATTTAGTTTGAAAGAGATCTTATGATGCTTCCATTTTTTACATGGGTTGCATACATTTTCTATTGGAAATTCTAGTTTAGGTAAATCATTGACTAATACATTCCTAGATATATTTCTATGTGAGTAAAGGTTTTAATGGCCTATAATACTATTCCAAATCCAAGACTCTTAATTAAATTCACTTAAACAATAAAAATTTTGAAAAAATAACAAATTTAAATCAACAGCATTATGAGTATCATTATGCAAAGCACTAAAAACTAAAACCTTCTTTGAATTATAAATTTTGAATGAAATTTTTTCAAATTTAACAAGATATAGATCATAAAACAAATAAGATATACGAATTAGACTATATTTTAGGCCACATACAAATAATAATTTGTTAATAAAAATAGTACTAGAATTATCAATTTGACCGAGTCTAATTATCATCTCTTTCACATTATCACCAAAAGTGATATGTCCACCATCTACATTGATAAAGTTATTAAATATCAAGTACTATCAAGACATGTTCCTTGAACATCCACTATCTAGATACCATAAGTTCTTATTATAACACTTTAAAAAGTTTTCCCATGGAGAAATTAAACCAAAAATGATTTTTGTACCCATATTTTCTTGGGTCCAGAAATATTTGTAATAAAATCTTTATGAATCCAAATTTTTTAACATATTTCCTATAAAAATATATAGAATATTAAGAATAAACACTCTTTTAGGTCCATAAGAATAATATTTATCTACATAAATAGCATAACATAAACTATGGGAAAAAATTTTCTTATAATTATTTTTCTATTTAGGTTAGTAATCAATCTCAGTGGTATACATGGGTGTGGTTTGTTTACTAAGAATATGAGTAATATTTTCTATACCATTTATAAATATTTCTATATCTTTTTCAATGTGATAATTGGAAATTTTGATTCTGTTGTTTCCTTTAATAATTGATCATTTTTCCTTTTATATAGTAAATTTATATTTCAAGTGATCAGAAAAAGAATATTACTTCTTTAAACTTTTCTGCTAATATTTTATCTCATTAAATGTTTCCTTCAGTATATAATGATATTAAAATAAATCATCACTTATCATATTTTCATTATTAAAAATATCTAAAATATGAATAGGATATTTGGAAATATTATTTATTACCTCATATGTGTTTATCATGAAATACATGTTAGCCTTATCATTTTTATCTTCCCTTATCAAGTTAGAGTTGGGTGAACTATCCTTGGAGGTGCTCCGAGTGGATTTTATAATAAAAAATTATACCTTTTACCTTTGTCCTCGTACTTTTCTTATATTTAATCTTGGGATAATATACCTTTATGTGACATTTTATTATTCACTAATAATAGGTTATTTCATTAATGGAATCATCATTTTCCACTATTTTGACTAATTTCCTTTGTTTTCATACTTACCACTATAATTTTAATTCCTGGAGAAATTTATCTACCTTTAGAATTTTTTGAATCATCTAGATAGGGGATACATTTCCACATCAATATCAGTAGTTGATTCATCATCACTCAAAATTTCATCTTTGATTTAAGTCACAAGTCTTGATGGAAACAGATTTTATCTTTGTTTCAACATATTCTTATTTATTCATTTTGAGCTCCTCCTCATACATTATAATTTTTTTGATAAGCTCTTTTAATATTAATTTTTTTATATCATAGGATTCTCTGATAGAAATAGACAAACTTAGTCACCTATCTGGTAGATGTCTTAGAAGTTACATCTTGTGATCTGTGTTTATAATTTTATTCCATAGTGTATGAATCTGATTCAAAATCTCATTGAATCTGAGGTAGATATAATAAATTTTTTTTTAGGTTATATATTTAATGTATCGTATTTAATGTTATAAGTATTTAGGTGAATCTCTTTCCTTTATAAGAAATAATTAGTGTGTCAAATATTTTAAAAGTTGAAGAACAAGAAGATATTCTATTAAAATTTTCTTCCCCTAATTCATAATATAATGCATTCATGTTTTAAAATTATAGTCATATGTGCACTTAGCAGAATTTATCAATTCATATCTAGTAGCTTTAGGTTTTTATTATTATTCATTGATAATGGTCTAAAAAACAATTATCAGGCTTTCTATATTGATTTTCATTTTGATCTTTCATTAAGAATAATTAGTTACCTTAAAATAATAATATTGGTAAGTTGTAGTTACTTCTTGTCTACTTATATACATATATAAATAAATTAATAATTAGCAAAAATATTACATATTTTGGTAAAACTAGATCACATTTGAATTTTCTTAAAAAGCTCTGATACCCACTTTTGGTCCCATTAGATAACTAAATAGGGGAGTGAACTGAGTTTCAAATTAAAATTTCCATTAAAATTATTTCAAAACTAAATCCCTCAATTCATAAAATATGATCTATTAATTGAAACAATATATTTATATAATTTGGAATTTTTTAAAACCTGTTTATAATTTCAATCACAACTTAGTTAAAAATAAGTTTCAAAACTCATTATAACATTTCAAGTGGATTTTTTCAAATCAATCAATTTATATAAAAAAATAAGGTTAAATATTAAATTAAAGTTTTTATATATATTATAAAATATATAAATATATTTATTGAAATTAGATTAAATAAAAAACATATAAAAACCAAATGTAAATAAACAAGGGTTTCGGTCTGAAGCTGAGACCTAATCCCTTACACTTGTAAACCAACCAAATACAATGATTTTATTATTAAATAAACTTATCCAAAACATAGATAATTATTTACACAACCACGCACAAGGTTTTTTAGGATTTACAAATATCATTCCATCATTCTATGTGGGTGAAATAAATAAACAATATACAGGCAGTATAGGATACATAGCCTCTTCCATAGTTATTCCTAAAAAATTGATAAGGCAATAAGAAAGAGATTGTATTTCCCTCTCCATTTCATCATAGGAGTTGATACTAAAATAAAATAGTTTACAACACATACAACTTAAAAGTAAATAAAAAATAAAGTAATAGAAAGGAATATTATTTGGTTTAGTATAGTATTTTGTTCTGTTATTATGTAACATATCCTTCTATATTAATTTTCATCATTAAATTTCGATTTTATGAATGAATATTTTCATTTATTATCACATGATTCATCAAATTTATATTGAGAGAAAAGCATCCCAAACACTCAAAAAATCAGATGTTCAATATTTTTATTCAGAAAAAATTATGATGTCTCTATGTTATCGTTGCATCTTTTTCTCTTTATTTCATTTCATATTTTTTATATATTCAATTTTAATTTTAAAAAAATATCACTACAGAAATATTCATTGAGAAATCATTATTATGATCATCATAATTTTGTAGGAAATATGGGCTCATTAAATTCTTTCAAACAATATTTAATTATACACCAAAAAGTTGATAGATTAAGATATTTAATAATTAATAATATAACAATTACATTTATAATTGTTTGATTTGAATTTTTCATGTTAGTAACTTTGGTCACTTCCAAAATTTATAGATTCTTTGATATTTTTTTATAGTTGATCACTTGTATCTAGGGTTGGTCAATTTTTACTTATGGTCGATAACCCTATACTTTTGGTTGGTAACCTTATACTTTAAATTAATTACATACTTTATCAATTTTCAGAATTTTAACCATATTTTCTTAAATTTATTGTATGGTCACATGTTTTCTTCTGCGTTCAATCAAATATTTACTACTGATATAGCTATGGTCAATCTTTTAGCCATCTAGTCAATCTGTTGGTCTAACATTCACCGAGTTTTGTCTTGGGGTCAATTGTATTTTTCATACAATCTCATTAATTTTTCATAAGGTTACCTGGTTGATCATTTTTTTTGTTGGCTATATATACTATGTGGTAAATTACATTTGTCGTGTGTTCGATTCAAGACTTAGTGAGATTTCCTTAATATTCCAAAAAAATACATTTACTTTCATAAAATATAAAATTGATTATAAATAGAATAAAAATGAATTTTGATTGTTAAATTGAATAATTTATAGATTAGTATAATAGAAGGATCCTCTAAAATACCCATAAAATAAATTATATTACCTAATAATGAAACTTTATGAAGCCAAAATTCACACTCAATTAATTTTTCATATAACTTCTCTTTACTAAGGGTCTTCTATACAATTCTCAATTCATATTCATGATCTTACTTGATCATTGAATATTGTATTGGAGTCGCATGACGGGGTCGTGGGGAAGAAACGTGCGCTACCCAATAGTTGATTAGAGAAGGTTGGGTTTTACTTAATCACTCATATCGGGTGCACCATTTTCCGCCTCAAAACGCCCAATGGTTCCATATCTAATAATACATGGACCTGCTTTCCAAAGGCAAGTGTTTGCTAGGTGGTTTGGCCAGAAATACTTAAGAACTCACATTGGTTGAGAGGATGGGAATTCGGGATCATCGTGCCCTTTTTTAGGGTAATTATTGCCTGTTCTGGGACTCTCTTATAGATTTAATACATGTTCATATGTTCGTGGATATTTGGTTTATACCCAAGCATAGTATCCATGGATTACTCCTGTTTGGAAACTGTCAGCTAGACGTAGGGGTTCAGAATCATTTATGCCCAAGGATTACCATCCCTCATTGGATTAATGACCCCGAGGAATCTGGACGCATTGAGACGACACTAGGTTTGATGCAATGAACTGATGTGAAGATAGTATGATTGACCGATTGTTGGGCTTGAACCTCAGGGAGGATTCCTACGTACCCTACCTAGGATATAGAGATCAAAGTCCACGTAGTTCGAATTGGGGTGTTGGAGAACCGATGTGAATGTGGACCTGGGGGTCTGATGGTGATCGGGCTTGAACTTCTTGGAGGCTTCCTACGTATCTCTATGGTGGGGAATCAAAGTCCTCGTAGTTCGCATGAGTGGGGATTACACTCTGAGGTAGCCCAGGAGAGGATTTCATGGTTGATTCTTACTCTAAGCCCACGTGAGTCATGCTCGGTGTGAGAAACAAGAGGCAATAGGGACCAGACGATCACGTCATGAAAGGTGCGTCCGTGAGAAGCGCGGTGGGGCTTACGCATGGAGCGGCCCATAAGGTCAGGGCTTACTCCAAGATGGACGCCCAGGGAAACAAAGCGCAGATGGAGAGGGAAAGAGGTGATCTTGTGCCCGTCACCTCCCTTGTTCCTGGGGGAAGTATGGATGTGCATGGGGGCTTCCTTCTGATGGATATTTTACTACCCCCCAATGAAGGGAGATGTTCCCCGGCCCCAACAAGTGGAGGGGCAGAAAAGGGAATCCCGAGCTGAGACTCCACATTACTGTGGGAATGTGAATCTAGGAATACCTCAAAAATACACTAAAGGGTTGGGGAAACCCCTTCTCCCCTACTTGCCATGGGTATGTGAACTCAAAACAGCGCGTTGATGCACCTGAAAGTCACATCACATGCATCTGGTGGCTCTGGTGGGGGCCTCGGCTTGGGGATGATGAGTAGGCCACCAAAGGAGTCACGGAGGATCAGGCTGGATTGGAAGTATTTTATATGGCTTGGGGAACGGGAACTCCGAAGGATTCGACGAGACACATGGGGGTATGGGTGGTGGAGCCCTTCATGTAGTGAAGTGCTGCGTAGTTGGAGAAGTCGTCCGTGAACCGGGGTTGTCCGTGGACTAATGGGAATCCTGAAAACCTGGGTGGTTCGCGTAATGGTGAGAATCCCTCAAACCAAGGTGGTTCGCGGCTTCAGGTTCGATCTGCGTACCATGGTGGTTCGTGGAGGGTTCCATGTGAGCAGTGGCGACCAAGGGCGGCACTACTTGGGGGTTCGTCGGTCGGGGCTTCACCTGCATAGGAGGATTCTACGCGGTGCGACGGATTGGAAAATGGGCATAAACTCCCTAGTCTATGGGGAGTGGATCCGCGGAGGGGCCATGGTTCGCGGTCTTCTTTTCTTTGCTATTTTATGTTCGCAATTCACCTAGTTATTATGTGTTCTCATATTCCTTATTAATTCTTTCCCAGGTTCATACCTACTCTAGTTCGCGAACTGGAACTTTGTTGTGAAATCCTAAACCTTCCTTCAAAATCCTTACACACGAATATGATTGATCTCCTTTCATCCCCCTTCTTTCTATTACCCTCAATCTACTTTTATAGACTGGGTAAAATGATGTATCTATTGTCATACGTCACCTTTTTTAGAGGCCCACGACCAAAAACCTGATTCAGGGATGACCTGGACAATCCGCAACTCGCGGGGGGCATCGAGCGCATCTCCCCATGAACCGAACAAGCTCAAAGAGTGCTTCACGGTCGCGGAGGGTTCCGCCTCCATTCCATGAACAATAGTGGATGCGGACCGGGCCGGTTGAGGTGGTCCACGGCTGGGGTCGATTCGTGATGGTGGACCAGTTCGGCGCCTGTCCTGCTTCGCGCCTATGGAGGATCTCCGCCCCCATTCCTCGAATGACAATAGTCCGCGAAGGGGGTGATTCGTTGAATCAGCCGCGTGGCATCATCAGTTGGGATGGTCTGTGAACTGGTTTGGCTTTGTGCATCCTTTGAGTTTTCTCCATTTTTTGGGGGTAATTCAGTAGAATCTCCTTTGAGGACTTTTTAAGACCCTACAAATTCCCCCAATCAGAATGGGGTCCGATCAGAACGAAGATGAGGCCATTCCGATGTAGAGTGGTCCTGAAACTTGGATGGTTTGCGGTAGATGGGTGGACCTAGTAGTGGACCATTCCTATAAATACGGGGGGCCCTTCCTTTGTCTTTTTCTGGATTCTCCGCGATACTAGATCCCTCTCGCTTTTTTGTCTCCGCGTGCTCATTCCTTCGCAAAACACCTCGTCTGCGAACCAGCTTCCACTTTCCGCAAATCATTCCTCCTCGTGGTCGCCTTCACCCGCGGACCAATTTCCCAACCATGAACCAATACTTTTAATTAATTAAAAATTAATTCACGATGGGCTATGGAAGAATTCTCTTCGCGGTTTCGATGCATCGCAGACTGAGGTATTTCTGACTTTAAAAATTTCCTAAGTCCTCCGAACATAATTACTTAAATCTGGGATTAGGATCCCACAGAGCAACCTGGTTCACAGTTTTCTAGCCAATGCCCCACGGGCCAGTACACTGTGAACCCCTTCCGTGTAAGGTTGGTTCACAGGTTGACATCATTAAGAACCACATTATGAGGCCTGATCACGAAGGCTTCTCGATTCCTTTTCCATACAGCCGATATTTTTGTCCATATTTTATTACTTTGAACTAACCATTTTTCTTGTTTCTATAATGTAGGGAGAAAACATGGTTCCTCCTCGCCATTCACCCCGACATGCTTCCAAGCCTCTCCCAACTAGTTTAGGGAGACGTCTAGCCATGATTCGTATAGAGGAGAGCGTCAAAGAGGACCCTAGTCAGCCCATCATTCCTGAAGATGGTGTATTGAAGGACTTACTCTCTCCTGAGTTCTTGAGTTATCCACTATCAAATCAACTTCCTCTTTACGGATTCAGTCTTCAAGACAACATCCCTATCCCACCTACTTTCTCAGGTCTTCCGTCACCTAGCTTGGAAGCATCACCGAAGTGTATTCAGGAAAAACTCACCCAATTGGGGAAAATAATTTCAGATCCTAATCTAAAAGACACTTTCATTTTGAGAGGTTTTGTTTGGACCCAAAGTGACCAGTGCGCACAAGAATTATCTCAAGAAGCTGTCCTCAATAGTTACCCCTCCATAATCCACCTTTCTCGAGTGGACCCTGACGCGGAGTGGATTTCTAGGTGGGATCTGCAGTCTGTTGGTCTTTTCTTGAATGACTGGGCCTGGACCTTTTGGGTCCATCATCATTGTCGGGAATCTCCCAAGTCACTAGAAGTAGTAAATTTATACTCCGAAATGTGGGCTTCCCAATTTTCTGTTTACCCACCATCTCTGATCCTGCCTGACCTGCTCAGTCGCTGGTGTTCAAGCACTAATACTTTCCACCTTTCCCATGGCAAAGTTGGCATTAGTATGTGGGGCATATATCAATTGGGAGGTCTACCAATTATTAGTGAGATGTACGATGAGTTTCTTCCCACTCTCGGTGCGTGGGACGACGTCGAACAAGTGCCTTCATTGGTGAGGGATTTGCAGATTATGTTGGAGAAATCACTGGGTCAGGCCTTGCGTGCCCGCACTCTAATTCCCAATAGCACCTGGATAGGGTTATTTTTGAATGCCACTGGTCTTGTGCCAAAGATCAAGCACCCCAAGACTCATCCTTCTCAACAGTCACGAACCATCCCAAGTTCCTACTGGGCGGTTATGGAGGCGGACGGTTACCTTTAATGGGGTTACGAGGTGTGCCCCAGTGTGCTGCCTATGCTCCAGCTAGCAGGTATGTTTGCTATGTTTTTTAGTGGGTGGATATTCCATTCTCGGGATATCAACCCAGGTGTCAGGGCTTGCACCTTGATGATGGCAGTTGAGTTGGCAGAGGGTCGTCCGATGAATTTGGTCGTGCCCACTTTGGCTCGTATTTACGAACTACTTAGCCACATGTAAGAGGGAGGGTCACCCTACCGTATAAGTGGGCCATTTCAATTCTTATATGGATGGATAGAGAATCATTGTAGATGTTATGAGTATTTTCATAACACGGTCATCCCGCTTCCTACTTTCTGGACTACCCTGCTTGATATAGCTGGGGTTCGTCTGAAGTCCTTCAATTCTGATGAAATCATTGATATCCTGAGTGAATTCTCCGAGTTTTCTTTTTCTCCCTACCCCAATCCTTCTGGCGTCGTGAATGACAACCACAGGGGGATCCATGAGGAGCGTTCTTACACGATTTTGCTGCGGGATTGGTTTTTGGCTGTGCAGATTTACGGGCTTTATTTATGTGAGTTGTATACCCCCAATCATTTCTCCCATAATTTTGGGTGTATGAAACTCCATGTTTCCCTTCCCCCTCCTCGGGATCGAGGACTACACCAGGCCACTCTCTGTCAATGGTGGTTGATTCTGATGCAGGAGGGATCTGACATAAGCATTCTCTTGCCTAGTATTGGAGCGGCTGCCAGCCTATCCTTGGAGTATAAAAAGATGTGGGTGAAACATTACCCCAATGGGATCCTGGGGAAGGCTGTCTGGAAGGTTCCCAAGTCAAGAGTCATTGCGGCTGTTGTGCCTACCGCACCTTCCTCATCGGCTCTGAGGTAGGACCGACAGATGGATCGTCGGTCAAAGCGACTCAAGGGATACTTCTCTCCCAGCTCCTCTTTGGCCGAAGTTCAGATGAACCCAACCTTCTTGGACGCGGATGAGGATGACCCGGTGGATTTGGGTCCTAATGAGACAATTCCTGAAGTTTTACCAACTGATACCGGACTCAGCAACTTGATTCCCAAGACCAAACTAGGGTTAGAAGCTTCAGACCTTCCAGCTCTGGAACCGTCTTCTGGCGTGCACATGTCTGTGCTGATTGCAATGCCAGACTTTGCTTTCGTGCTATCCAGTGAGGATACCAAAGATCCTCATGCCATGGTGGACCACCGAGCAGTGCGCAGGTGGGACTGGCCCTAGATTTTTGAGATTGTTGCTGAAACTCCTCTAGCTAAGATGGAAACTAAAACTGAAGCTCTCTGACAACTCTTCCTGGGTTTGAGTTCAAGAGGCTTTGACTATCGGCAGTTCCATGCTCTCACTTGCCAAGTTTTCATGTCCCATGAGGAAGTTTCCACTAGTGAACACAAACTTTCTCACCTCGCTACCTCTCATTGCGGGACCCGAGCCATAAAGGAAGCCACGATATAGATCCATCAGCTAATAGTGCAGGAGGGGATCTCTCGAGATCAGGTGGCGATCCTATCCTCTAAGTTGCATGAATGTGAAGAACGGGAAGCGATGTTAAGGGATCAATTATCAACTATGACTGGTCGTCTTGAAGCCACCAAGAAACGGATCAACGATCTACAAACAATAGTGGAGTATACTTGTTCAGTGGCTGAGGTTGAGGCCAGGGAGAAGGTCGTGCTGGAGCAGTCTTGCAACAACCTTCGCCGCTTGGTTGTTGATCTGGTGGAGAGAGCGAGTTAGGCTCATTTATGACTATCAGAGCCAATCTTGTACTCTCTGATTTACTTATCCCTTTTTTTGTGAGGGAGAGACCCCAGCTTGTGGACGTCCTCCCCCCTCCCCCTTTTTAAACGGAATACAGCCTACTAAAATCTTCTATTATTGTAAAATTTGATTGTTGTTGGAACAATTGTTGCGTAAATAACAACTCACTAAATCATAATTAATCATAACTCAGGAAAATAGAAACAAACACTAACTTTTACCTGGACCATGGGGTCCAGCGGTCATAGTTTGACTATTTCTAGAGTTTTGTAGAAAAACCCCAAAAACATTTTGTATTTTCTTTTAATACCCTAATTTTTCCTGGGCCCATTTAGTATAGACCCATCGGGTATGGCCCGACTTTTTCTTAGGTCACCCTTTTCAGGTTTTTTTCCTAACAGAATTTGTGCCTCTTTTTGTGAGTGGTTTAAATTCATGTCATCATGACTATCATTACTAATGTTTTAGGTCAAATAGCTTTGACCAAGTATGGTGGGGCGAGGGCCCCAATGAGGTTTGGTTGATTAAAAGATGTCTCAATATAACGACCCAAAGCTTGACGTACATAGACATTACATTACTTTTGCAGAATACTTAATACATAACAAAAACAGACACCAAAGGACCGTAATAGTTTAGTGTCTTTGGAAACTCAGAATATAATCTTCTAATCTTGGGGAAAGATCATCAAGATCTCTCATAAAGATCTTCCCCTTTTATATGCTTACCTACAACCTTTATTTAAATCTAGGGGAAAAGAAAACATAAAAAAGGGTGAGCTCAAATGCCTAGTAAGGGTAAACATAGAGAACATAAAACAATCCATAATCATTTGAATGCAAAAACATGAACATAAAATCTAAACATCAAAATCTTGAGCAAAGACATGAATCTTGGAAGTACGTAAGGAATATATCATAAGGGAACATAAATCATGATAAAATAGCATGGGAATAAAACATGTAATTGTGGCAACCATAAGCACATGTTATTATTTCCATAGTAGCCAAGGCATTGCTGCCAAGACCATCTTAGTAGACAAAGTCCCTTTCTGAATCGAGTTCACTCCTCGTTTCAGTCCTATAACATTGAACCAGATTAACTTACCATTCCAGCCATGTCTATCTCATGAGATATAAATCTTTACCCAATGCATTGGAGGGGATATAGGTCTCACCCATCTCATAATGAAATCATTCTTACTTGTGCCACAACATAAACATAAATCATTCATCATAACCCAAAGAATAAAAATGGGTTTCATAAACATCATCCCATCATAACATAATCCATATAAAACAAATGGATATCATTTCATCATAAGAAATGTGGAAACATGTAAATCATAGAGACATTATACTTGAAACATACACATATGAAATAATTTCATCTTGAATGGAAAATGGTTTTGATAAAACACTTGAAATGAATTCTTGAGGAAAATATCCTTTCTTCTTCAAAATCATTTCCTTTTTAAAAAATGCCATGAAATTTTAAAATAAAAGGATTTTGTTGAAAATAGTCATGAAATCTTGTATAGTATGCTTCTTCAAAACAAGGAGTTATGAAACCGTAAAAATCTGTTCATGCCGTATAAGTTAAAAAATACATTCTTCTCGTACTTTTTCCAGAAAAGTCAAAAAGTACCTCATATGGTAACCAAAAGAAAGATTCCTTCCAAACCTTGTGGTCAAAGTCATAAAAGGGTAAAAATGACTTTAAACATACATGGAAGAATACTAAACATTTTATGAAAACATTTTTAGAAAACATGGACATGGATGATAAACATAACCCCAGTAAATACTTACGAATAAACAATCTTAGATAAGAATGAGATTGGAATAATTATCCCTTACCTTAGGTCTGATATGCTTCGTACGTATCCAAACCTCCTGTATAATGATTTCAATAATGTCAATTACTTATTACAGAATCATATTCATTGTTATGATATCATATGTGGTTCACTTATGACTTTATATTACTCATTCTTTTGTAAATTCCATGTTAAAGCACCGTTTTGGGTAAAATCATTTCATTTATCGTACGAGTTTCGACTTGTTGTTCTTGATATTATTACGTATATACTGATTTACATAATTCCAGAATGTAAAACATGATTTATATATAATATATATTCAGCATATAAATATATATGATAGATCGATAAATGGAATGAAATACACCGTTCATAGAGACGGTAGTCCGTACGTACGCATGAACGATGTTTTCGTTTCCTTATTGAATTGAATGGAATTAAGTAGATGACATACATATATATATACATAAATACGGTATCATTATTATGTCATATATTTCATTATTATTCATTATATATACTTTATAATCATTCATGAATGGTTAACATGGAGAGTGAATCTCATCGCGTCGTGGAGACGGTAGTCCGTACGTACGCACGAGCGATGATATCATTCCCATGATCGTGGAATGGTATTGAAGTGTATGTATAATATTTCAGAATCAATATCACTTTAAAATAATCATATGTAGTTATTTATTTACACCATTATACCCATCCAAGTAAGGTGGTGGTCGAAAACAGATTACACCACGGCGTGGAGACGGTATTTTGTACGTACGCACGCGCGGTGATTTCATTTTCCATAGGATGGATAGAAGGTGAAATAGGGTTGTTTTATATTTATAATAACATATCAGTATATAAGTAATTCTGATTTTATTACTTTATAATGAGACAACAAAATAATAAGAAGTAGAAGAAGAAAGAAACTTGAGAAAATCGGAAGAAGAGATTACCTCTTCTTCGGCGCACCTCCTTTAAGCTTCCTCTTAAGGAAGTAGAGTTGGTATTTTGAGAAGACCAGAACCTCAAGAATGTTTCTATGGAAGTGTATAAGAGAAATGGGCAGGTTATGGATGATATTAAAGGCTCAAAAGGGTGTTAATAGAAGAGGGAAGGGGTGCCCTTTTTATAAGGGAGGAGAGGGGAACCTTTGGAAAAACTCAAAATATTATTTTATAATAAAGTCATATTTGGTTTATAATTGATCCAAAATGATTTATTTCGAAGATAAAGTGGGGATGGGTCTAAATCCTCTCAAAAAATATATTTTAGATAGGTTTGGACATTATATTAACATTATCCTTTATTTTTAACTCTAAGTTAATTAGATTGACATTTACCATGTCACTTTGTATTTTTATATTATATAGTTAATAAACATACCATATACATCAAAGAGACCCCCAAGTGGTCCATTACTGATTCACCTATCATGAAATAAGAATCTTGGCCGAACCTTATATTTTTAGGAATATAATAACAATTAATAATATAATATTTGTTTTAGAAACTATTTTATGTCAATTTAACACTATTTGGTAATTGATTTTTTTGAAAATCATAACATCATGATTAGTTCAAAAAAAGTTAATTAAATAAATACTAACATGTCATATTAACCTATAAAATTAGTTTAATTCATAAAAAGACTCAAATTACATTTATTTGGTTATTTATAACATCAATTATGTTAATATTTCATTAATAAGATAATTACTGCATCATCATTGTGTCATAAATAAATTAAATAATTTAATGTCTAAAAAATTATAAATAAAATACCATTATGTATGAAATATTTTTATCTTTCTAATGAAGATTTATAGTCTAATTTATCTTATGTATAACCTTATATTAAAAATGATTTAGTTATTAAACTTTGATTTTAACTATTTTAACCCTTCTTTAAATAAATTAATAATAAATGTCCTAATATAATCTAAGTGGACCTAAATGGTCATATTTTAATCCAAAGGTTGTTTTTGGTCGAATTAAATTTATCCAACAGAATTAGGACATTTTTTAGGGTAATAATAATATCATTTTTACCCTTAATTACCCTATTTACTTTTAACCGTGGTAAATAAAAGTAAAAACTTACGACTCACCAAAAATTATTTTCATCTTATTGAACCACATTTTAGTCCTTGATATTAACTTTGTTTCTCGAATTTTCGAAATTCCACTCACAGAAGCTGTAAAATTATTTTTTATGTGAATTTCCAAATTCTCCTAGGAGGTGGGTAAAAGATGGTGAAGAGTTCAATAAAATTTTTATATATCTAAAATTATTATAAAATGAATCTAATGAATTAAATTGAACTTATATAGGTATTATGTATCAATTTTTACCTAAAATAAATTTAAATAAAATAAATAATTATTTAAATAAAAAGTTGGTTTTTAAATAGTAACCCAGTGTTTTCACTATTCATCAAAAATTGAAAGTTTTCAAAAAAATACCAAAAATTCACCCTAGGCTAATTTTTATATTCTGATTCTAAAATTGAAGTCCATTTTGAAAGATAAAATTTATAAAATTTTAAAAAGTGGGTATTACTATTCATAACGGCTAGTTTATATAACATATCGTTGTTTAGCGAAACTCGGTATTGCATAAAACACACGCTATCGTGGAAGGTCGTGATTGCGTGTAATGCAAGCCAAGTCAAGGATGCATGTAGTGCAAGCTCCTTTTGGTGTAGCGTACAACACAAGATATCAATGAAATTAAAAGGAATATTTTTCATAAAATTTTGGGGTGTTACATTCTACCCCCTTAAAATGAATTTCGCCCTCGAAATTCATCAGGGTTATAAATGGTTTAATACTCGAAAGTTTCTTGAATAGAAACCCACATTGTAAAAAGGAATATCAAAACATATCTTTAAAAACTAAAGTATGAAACATAACAGTTACCCAAATTAACTAATCATTGGGTTTCCACATAGGAGAACATAGGTGAAAATATGGATATATAAGAGAAATCTAATGATCATGTTCTGATGGAGAGTGGTAGAGAACATGGCTATGAAAAAGAAAACAATGAAAAAGCCATAAATTTTTTATGATTTAAGGTACCATCTGATTCATCCAATATATGGACACTAGGAAAACATTTTTTTTTGTATTCAAGATCATTTCCCTAAAGTTGAAGAATTGTTGAATTAAAAGAAATACTTAATTCATTTTGGTACAATCTTACTATTGTTTGTGCCTTGAACAATTTCCATGTCATCTCTTAAAAAATGACGTTGAATTTATCTTCCGTGAAGTGTTAGCATATAATGAAATAGAATTATAGGTCATTCCATCTGTCTCAAACAAAAGGATAGTAAAAGTTTTTAAATATACATAAGTCCATCTATAGTGATATTAATCATATATGGTTCCGAAAATGGACTTATACTTCATATATCATACCTCTTAAAATAATAAAACTAGCTTCTACTAACCAGGGACTTCTTGTAGGGCAGTGGAAGGTGATAAAGGCCTGTCGTACTTTGGTTGTGGGTTCGATTCCCACAGCCTTGTCCGACGCGATAGGTTGCCGCCCGTCCTATGGGTTGTCCTTTTTCTAAAACTACACTATTATACCATTCCAGAAATAGTATTGAAAAAATTTCTGGCCTTAAACAATTCTATCTGATGTCCAACTTAATCCATTCCAACCTTTAAGCTTATCGAAAATACTTATGTCCAATCTTATAGTATAAAGAAAATGATTACTAGAAATGTCATCAACCAAGAATGTGAATACCATCATTTATCCCCCATATAAGATATATCTTTTTGGTCACATTCCAAACAAGTGAATACCTTAATCATGTATTCTCTTGAAAAATGAATACCCATTGAACCTTAGTGAAAACCTGAATGTTGTCAAAATTTAACACTTTCCACATACCAAAATCCCAAAATTTCTATATACTCAAACCATGATATCACATTGTCCTTATATCAGCCATGAGCTCAACAATACTATAAAACATCTCATTATCTCACTGTCCCTTCATTATGTGCATATCATCTACTTTTCAAAAATATATGAATTAACCTTTCACGGTAACCGGTACCATTAAACATATACTTTCAAATACTTTAGGAAAAATAATAGTGTAAAAATCCTTAAAGGTGTCTTTATTACATAGTACCATTACCTATACAACATAACTCTTGATAAACATAAATCCTTCCACTATCTTCTTAAACCATTGACCAAGCTTCAACACTTCTTTCATCTCATATATCATTTTTAGTCTCCTCATCATCATCCACATAAATACTACCCATATGACCATGCTGATTCTCTTCATGAGATTTTCCCTTAGGGTATTCGTTTGCATAATTCCCATACATTCCACATTTAAAATAGCTAATCATTGTTGATGTCATAGAAATACCATTATCCTTCTCCATGGTGTAAACTGAACCTTTTCCTTTGCACTTACTAGATCTGTGTCCTTATTTTCCGCACCCAAAGCATCTTCCAGTTCCATTGAAACATTCTCCTTTATGCCTCTTCCCACATGATTTACCTGAGGGAAATTGAACCTTCTTTCCTCTATGAACATCATGAAACTCCATATTTCTCTTTTTAGATGAGTCGGGATACTTACCAAGGTTGAGATTATTGATCATATTGTGAGATTGTTGATTAGGCATAATAATGATTTTTTGACTTCCAAATCCCGTTTCATTTGGTTTCTCATGAAGAATATCATTCCATTGTCCATCATATCCTCCATTATCGGGAATCTTCCTATTTCCGGCCATTTTCTAAAACATAAAAAGAATAGTTTGAGAGGTCAAAATCATAATCCAAGTGAAGTAATTTCAATATCTAACATCTTAGGTTTAATTCTAATATTGTTACCATAATTCTAGGACTATAACCTATTCTTATACTTAACCTTAGGGACATACCTAGACATACCTAAGAAATATCTCTAGGGATATCACTAAAGTTCTCGCATCCTAGTTTCCAAAGGTTGACTACACCTTTCCTCTAATACCAACTATAACGACCCAAATCTTGACGTACATTGACATTAAATTACTTTTGAAGAATACTTAATACATAACAAAAATAGACACCAAAGTACCGTAATAGTTTAGTGTCTTTGGGAACTCAGAATATAATCATCAAATCTTGGAGAAAGATCTTTAACATCTCCCATAAAGATCTTCCCCTTTTATTTTCTTACATAAAACCTTTTTTTTAAATCCTAGGGAAAAGAAAACATAAAAAAGGGTGAGCTAAAATGCCCAGTAAGGGTAAACATATAGAACATAAAACAATCCATAATCATTTGAATGCAAAAACTTGAACATAAAATCTAAACATCAAAATCTTGAGCAAAGACATGAATCTTGGAAGTACGTAAGGCATATATCATAAGGGAACATCAATCATGATAAAATATAATGGGAATAAAACATGTGACTGTGGAAACCATTAATCACATGTTATGATTTCCATAGTATCCAAGGCATTGCTTCCAAGACCATCTTAGTGGACAAAGTCTCTTTCTGAATCGAGTTCAGTCCTCGTTTCAGTCCTGTAACACTGAACCGGATTAACTTACCATTCCAGACATGTCTATATCATGAGATATAAATATTTACCCAATGCATTAGAGGGAGATATAGGTCCCACCCATCTCATAATGAAATCATTCATACTTGTGCCACAACATAAACATAAATCATTCATCATAACCCAAAGAATAAAAATGGGTTTCATAAACATCAACCCATCATAACATAATCTGTATAAAAAAATGGATATCATTTCATCATAAAAATGTGGAAACATGTAAATCATAGATTCATTATACATGAAACATACACATATGAAATAATTTCATCTTGGATGTAAAATGGTTTTAATAAAATACTTGAAATGAATTCTTGAGGAAAATATCCTTTCTTCTTCAAAATAATTTTCATTTTACAAAATTCCATTAAATTTTAAAAGAAATGGATTTCTTTGAAAATAGTCATGAAATCTTGTATATTAAGCTTCTTGAAAATAAAGAGTTATGAAACCGTAAAAATCCGATCATGCTATATAAGTTAAAAAAGACATTCTTCGCGTACTTTTGCCAGAAAAGTCAAATAGTACCTCGTATAGTAAACAAAAGAAAGATTCCTTCCAAACTTTGTGGTAAAAGTCATAAAAGGGTAAAAATGACTTTAAAAATACATGGAAGAGTACTAAACATTTTATGAAAACATTTTTATAAAACATGTACATTGATGATAAACATAACCCCAGTAAATACTTACGAATAAACAATCTCAGATAAGAATGAGATTGGAATAATTATCTCTTACCTTAGGTTCGATATGCTTCGTACTTATCCGAAAATCCTATATAATGATTTAAATAATGTCATTGAATTATTACAGAATCATATTCAGTGTTATTATATCATATATGGTTCACTTATTAATTTTTATTACTCGTTCTTCTATAAATTCCATGTTAAAGCACTGTTTTGGGTAAAATCGTTTCATTTATCATACGAGTTTCGACTTGTTGTTCTTGATATTATTACGTATATCCTGATTTACATAATTCCAGAATGTAAAACATGATTTATATATAATATATATTTAGTATATAAATATATATGATAGATCGATAAATGGAATGAAATACATCATTCATGGAGACGGTAGGCCGTACGTACGCATGAACGCTGTTTTCATTTCCTTATTGAATTGAATAGAATTAAGTATATGAAAAACATATATATATTCATAAATCCAGTATCATTATTATGTAATATATTTCATTATTATTAATTATATATACTTTATAATCATTCATGAATGGTGAACATGGAGAATGAATCTCATCGTGTCGTGGAGACAGTAGTCCGTACGTACGCACGAGCGATGATATCATTCCCATGATCGTGGAATTGTATTGAAGTGTATGTATAATATTACAGAATAAATATCACTTTAAAATAATCATATGTAGTTATTTATTTAAACCATTATACCCACCCAAGTAAGGTGGTGGTCGAAAACATATTACACCACGGCATGGAGACGGTATTTCATACGTACGCACGCGCGGTGATTTCATTTTCCATAGAATGAATAGAAGGTGAAATAGGGTTGTTTCATATTTATAATAACATATCAGTATATAATTAATACTTATTTTATTACTTTATAATGATACAAATAAAGAATAATAAGTAGAAGAAGAAAGAAACTTGAGAAATTCGGAAGAAGAGATTACCTCTTCTTCAACGCAGCTCATTTAAGCTTCCTATTAAGGAAGTAGAGTTGGTCTATTCAGAAGACAAAAACCTCCTAAATGTTTCTAGGGAAGTGTATAAGATAAATGGTCAGGGTTTGGCCGAGCTTCAAGGCTCAAAATGGTGTGAAGAGAAGAGGTAAGGGGTGCCCTTTTTATAAGGGAGGAGAGGGGCACCTTTGGAAAAACTCAAAATATGATTTTATAATAAAGTCATATTCGGTTTATAATTTCTCCAAAATGATTTATTTATAAGATAAAGTGGGAATGGGTTAAAATACTCTCAACTTATAGATTTTATATAGGTTTGGGCATTATATTAACCTTATCTTTTAGTTTTAACTCTAAGTTAATTAGATTGACATTTTCCATGTCCCGTTGTATTTTTATATTATATAGTTAATAAACATACAATATACATACAAGTGACCCACAAGTGGTCCATTAATGATATACCTATCATGATATAAGTATCTTGTCCGAACCTTAGATTTTTAAGAATATAATAACAATTAATAATATAATATTTGTTTTAAAAACTATTTTGTGTCAATTTTGACACTATTTGGTAATTGATTTTTGTGAAACTCATAACACCATGATTAGTTCAAAAAAAGTTAATACAATAAATACTAACATGTCCTATTAACCTATAAAATTAGTTTAATTCATAAAAAGTCTCAAATTACATTTATTTGGGTTTTTATAACATCAATTATGATAATATTTCATTAATCAGATAATTATTGCATCATCATTGTGTCATAAATAAATTAAATTATTTAATGAATAAAAAATTATAAATAAAATAAAATTATGTAGGAAATATTTTTACCTGTCTAATTAATATTTATAGTCTAATTTATCTTATTTATAAACCTATATTAAAAATGATTTAGTTATTAAACTTTTATTTTAACTATTTTAACTCTTCTTTAAATAAATTAATAATAAATGTCCTAATCTAATCCAAGTGGACCTAAATGGTAATATTTTATTCCTAAGGTTGTTTTTGGACTAATTTCATTTATCCAATAGAATTAGGACATGTCTTAGGGTAATAATAATATCTTTTTTACCCTTAATTACCATATTTACTTTTAATCGTGGTAAATAAAAGTAAAAAGTTTCTATTCACTAACAATATTTTCATCTCATTGAACCACATTTTAGTCCTTGATATTATCTGTATCTCTCGAAGTTTCAAAATTCCCCTCCCAGAAGCGGTAAAATCATGTTTTATGTGAATTTCCAAATTCTCCTAGGAGGTGGGTAAAAGACGGTGAATAGTTCAATAAAATTTTTATATATCTAAAATTATTATAAAATGACTCCACTGAATTACATTGAACTTATATAGGTATTATGTATCAATTTTGACCTAAAATAAATTTATATAAAATAAATAATTATTTAAATAAAAAGTCAGTTTTTAAATAGTAACCTAGTGTTTTCACTATTCATCAAAAATTGAAAGTTTTCAGAAAAATACCAAAAATTCACCCTAGGCTAATTTCGATATTCTGAATCTAAAAAAGAAGTCCATTTTGAAAGATAAAATTTATAATATTTCAAAAAATGGTTATTACTATTCCTAACGGCTAGTTTATATAACATATCATTGTTTAGAAAAACTAGGTATTGCATAAAACACACGCTATCGTGGAAGGTCGCGATTGCGTGTAATGAAAGCCAAGTCAGGGATGCGTCTAGTGAAAGCTCTTTTTGGTGTAGCATATAACATAAGACATCAATGAAATTAAAATGAATATTTTTCATAAAATCTCAGGGTGTTACATTCTACCCCCCTTAAAATGAATTTCGCCCTCGAAATTCGTCGGGGTTATAAATGGTTTACTACTCAAAAGATTCTTTAATGGAAACCCACATCGTAAAATAGAATTCCAAAACTTATCTTTAAAAACTAAAGTATGAAACATAACGGTTACCCAAATTAACTAATCACTAGGTTTCCACATAGGAGAGCATAGGTGAAAATATGGATATGGAAGAGAAATCTAACCATCTTGTTCTGATGGAGAGTGGTAGAGAACATGGCTATGAAAAAGACAACAATGACAAAGCCATAAATTTGTGATGATTTAAGGTACCATCTGATTCATCTGATATAAGGACACTAGGAAAACATTTTTTTGTATTCAATATCATTTCCCTAAAGTTGGAGAATTGTTGAATTAAAAGAAATACTTTATTTTTGTACAATTTTACTATTGTTTGTGCCTTGAACAATTTCCACATCATCTCTTAAAGAAATGAAGTTGAATTTGTCTTCCGTGAAGTGTTAGCAGATCATGTAATAGAATGATAGGTCATTCCATCTGTCTCAAACAAAAGGATAGTAAAAGTTATTAAATATACATAAGTCCATCTATCGTGAGACTAATCATATATGGTTCTTAAAATGCACTTATACTTCATAGATCATACCGCTTAATATAATAAAACTAGCTTTTACTAACCAGGGACTTCTTATAGGCCAGTGGTAGACGATAAAGGCATGTCGCACTTTGGTTGTGGGTTTTATTCCCACAGCCTTGTCCGACGCGATGGGTTGTCTCATGTCCTGTGGGTTGTCCTTTTTCTAAAACTATACTATTATACCATTCCAGAAATAGTATCGAAAAAAGTTCTGGCCTTAAACAATTCTATCTGATGTCCAACATAATCCATTCCAACCTTTAAGATTATCGAAAATACTTTTGTCCAATCTTATAGTATAAAGAAAACGATTACTAGAAATGTCATCAACCAAGCATGTGAATACCATCATTTATCCCCCATATAAGATATATCTTTTTGGTCACATTCCAAACATGTGAATACCTTAATCATGTATTCTCTTGAAAAATGAATACCCATTTAAACATAGTGAAAACATGAATAATGTCAAAAGTTAACACTTTCCACATAGAAAAATCCCAAAATTTCAATATACACAAACCATGATATCACGTTGTCCTTATATCATCCATGAGCTCATCAATGCTATAAAACATCTCATTATCTCTTTATCCCTTCATTATGCACCTATCATCTACTTTCCAAAAATATATGAATTAACCTTTCATGGTTATCGATACCATTCAACCTATACTTTCAAATACTTTAGGAAAAACAATTGTGTAACAATCCTTAGATGTGTCTTTATTCCATAGTACCATTACCTATACAACATAACTATTGATAAACATAAATCATTCCACTACCTTCTTAAACCATTTATGAGGCTTCAACACTTCTTTCCTCTCATATATCATTTGTAGTCTCCTCATCATCATCCACATAAATACTACCCATATGACCATGTGGATTCTCTTTATGAGATTTTGCCTTAGTGAATTGGTTTTCATAATGCCCATACATTCCACAATTAAAATATCTAATCATTGTTGATGTCCTAGAAATACCATTATACTTCTCCATGGTGTTAATTGAACCTTTTTCTTTGCACTTACTAGATTTGTGTCCTTCTTTTCCACATCCAAAGCATCTTCCAGTTCCTTTGAAACATTCTCCTTGATGCCTCTTCCCACATGATTTACATGAGGGAAATTGAACTTTCTTTCCTATATGATCATCATGAAACTCCATATTTCTCTTATTAGATGAGTTGGGATACTTACCAAGGTTGAAAATTATTGATCATTTTCTGAGATTGCTGATTAGGAAAAATAATGATTTTTTCACTTCCAGATCTCATTTCATTTGGTTTCTCATGAAGAATATCATTCCATTGTCCATCATATCCTCCATTATAGTGAATCTTCCTATTTTCGGACATTTTCTAAAACCAAAAAAAGAATAGTGTGAGAGGTGAAAATCATAATCAAGGGGGAGTAACTTCAATATCTAACATATTAGGTTTAATTATAATATTGTTACCGTAATTCTAGGACTATAACCTATACTTATACTTAACCTTAGGTACATCCCTATACATACCTTAGAAATATATCTAGGGATCTCACTAAAGTTATCGCATCCTAGTTTCCAAAGGTTGACTAAACCTTTCCTCTGGTACCAACTATAACAACCCAAATATTGACGTATATAGGCATTACATTACTTTTTCAGAATACTTGATACATAACAAAAACAGACACCAAAGGACTGTAATAGTTTAGTGTCCTTGGAAACTCGGAATATAATCTTCTAATCTTGGTGAAAGATCTTCAACATCTCTCATAAATATCTTACCCTTTTATTTTATTACTTAAAACCATTCTTTAAATCCTAGGGAAAAGAAAACATAAAAAATGGTGATCTCAAATTCCCAGTAAGGGTTAACATAGAGAACATAAAACAATCCATAATCATTTTAATGCAAATACTTGAACATAAAATCTAAACATCAAAATCTTGATCAAAGACATGAATCTTGGAAGTACGTAAGGCATATATCATAAGGGAACATCAATCATGATAAAATAGAATGGGAATAAAACATGTAATTGTAGAAACCATTAATCATATGCTATGATTTCCATAGTAGCCAAGGCATTGTTTCCAAGACCATCTTAGTGGAAAAGGTCCCTTTCTGAATCGAGTTCACTCCTCGTTTCAGTCCTCTAACACTGAACCGGATTAACTTACCGTTCCAGCCATGTCTATCTCATGAGGTATAAATCTTTACCCAATTCATTGGAGGGAGATATAGGTCCCACCCATATCATAATGAAATCATTCTTACTTGTTCCACAACATAAACTTACATCATTCATCATCACCCAAAGAATAAAAATGGGTTTCATAAACATCATCCCATTATAACATAATCCATATAAAACAAATGGATATCATTTCATCATAAGAAATTTGGAAACTTGTAAATCATAGAGACATTATACTTGAAACATAAACATATGAAATAATTTTATCTTGGATGGAAAATGGTTTTGATAAAACAATTGAAATGAATTCTTGAGTAAAATATCCTTTCTTCTTCAAAATAATTTTCTTTTTACAAAATGCCATGAAATTTTAAAAGAAAATGATTTTGATGAAAATAGTCATGAAATTTGTATAGTAAGCTTCTTGAAAATAAGGAGTTATAAAACCATAAAAATATGTTCATTCCGTATAAGCTAAAAAAGACATTCTTCTCGTACTTTTGTCGGAGAAGTCAAAAAGTACCTCGCATGGTAAAAAAAGAAAGATTCCTTCCAAACCTTGTGGTAAAAGTCATAAAAGGTTAAAAATGACTTTAAAAATACATGGAATAATACTAAATATTTTATGAAAACATTTTTAGAAAACATGTACAGGGATGATGAACATAACCCCAATAAATACTTACGAATAAACAATCTCGGATAAGAATGAGACTGGAATAATTATCCCTTACCTTAGGTCCGATATGCTTCGTACGTATCTGAACCTCCTGTATAGTGATTTATATAATGTCATTGACTTATTACAGAATCATATTCATTGTTATTATATCATATATCTTTCACTTATGACTTTATATTACCCGTTCCTTTGTAAATTCCATGATAAAGCATCGTTTTGGGTAAAATCGTTTCATTTATCGTATGAGTTTCGACTTGTTGTTCTTGATATTATTACCTATATCCTGAATTACATAATTTCAGAATTTAAAACATGATTTATATATAATATATATTCATCATATAAATATATATGATAGGTCGATAAATGAAATGAAATACACCATTCATGGAGACGGTAGGTCGTACGTACGCATGAACGTTGTTTTCGTTTCAATATTGAATTTAATGGAATTAAGTAGATGACATACATAGATATATACATAAATCCAGTATCATTATTATTTCATATATTTCATTATTATTCATTATATATACTTTATAATCATTCAGGAATGGTTAACATGGAGAATGAATCTCATCGAGTCGTGGAGACAGTAGTCCGTATGTACGCACGAGCGATGATATCATTCCCATGACCCTGGAATTGTATTGAAGTGTATGTATAATATTTCAGAATCAATATCAATTTACAATAATCATATATAGTTATTTATTTACACCATTATACCCATCCAGGTAAGGTGGTGGTCGGAAACAGATTACACCACGGCGTGGAGACGGTATTATGTACGTATGCATGCGTAGTGATTTCGTTTTACGTAGGATGGATAGAAGCTGAAATAGGGTCATTTCATATTTATAATAACATATAAGTATATAATTAATACTGATGTTATTAATTTATAATGAGACAACAAAAGAAGAATAAGTAGATGAAGAAAGAAACTTGAGAAAATCGGAAGAAGAGATTGCCTCTTCTTCGACGCACCTCCTTTAAGCTTCCTCTTAAGAAAGTAGAGTTGGTCTTTTGACAAGACCAGAACCTCCAGAATGTTTCTAGGGAAGTGGAGAAAAGAAATGGGTAGTTGTTTTCCGAGTATCAAGGCTCAAAAGGCTGTGAAGATAAGAGGGAAGGGGTGCCCTTTTTATAAGGGTAGAGAGGGTCACCTTTGGAAAAACTCAAAATAATATTTTATAATAAAGTCATATTCGGTTTATAATTGCTCAAAAATGATTTATTTCGAAGATAAAGTGGGGATGGGTCTAAATACTCTCAGAAATCATTTTTTAGATAGGTTTGGGCATTATATTAACCTTATCTTTTAGTTTTAACTCTAAGTTAATTAGATTGACATTTACCATGTCACTTTGTATTTTTATATTATATGGTTAATAAACTTACCATATACATCCAAGTGACACCCAAGTGGTCCATTAATGATACAAATATAATGATATAAGTATCTTGTCTGAACATTAGATTTTTTGGAAAATAATAACAATTAATAATATAATATTTTTTTAAAAACTATTTTATGTCAATTTTGACACTATTTGGTAATTGATTTTTGTAAAAATCATAACAACATGATTAGTTATAAAAAAGTTAATTAAATAAATACTAACATGTCATATTAACCTATAAAATTAGTGTAATTCATAAAAAGTCTCAAATTACATTTATTTGGGTATTTATAACATCAATTATGTTAATATTTCATTAATAAGATAATTACTGCATCATCATTGTGTCGTAAATAAATTAAATTATTTAATGTCTAAAAAATTTTAAATAAAATAAAATTATGTAGGAAATATTTTTATCTATCTAATTAATAATTATAGTCTAATTTATCTTATGTATAACCCTATATTAAAAATAATTTAGTTATTAAACTTTGATTTTTACTATTTTAACCCTTCTTTAAATAAATTAATAATAAATGTTCTAATACAATCCAAGTGGACCTAAATGGTAATATTTTATTCCTAAGGTTGTTTTTGGTCGAATTACATTTATCCAATAGAATTATGACATGTGTTAGGGTAATAATAATATCATTTTTACCCTTAATTACCCTATATACTTTTAACCGTGGTAAATAAAAGTAAAAAGTTACTATTCAGCAAAAATTATTTTCATCTCATTGAACCACATTTTAGTCATTGATATTAACTGTGTCTCTCGGATTTTCGAAATTCCACTCACAAAAGCGGTAAAATTATGTTTTATGTGAATTTCCAAATTCTCCTAGGAGGTGGATAAAAGACGGTGAAAAGTTCAATAAAATTTTTATATATCTAAAATTATTATGAAATGACTCCAGTGAATTACATTGAACTTATATAGGTATTATGTATCAATTTTTACCAAAAATAAATTTAAATAAAATAAATAATAATTAAAATAAAAAGGCAGTTTTTAAATAGTAACTCAGTGTTTTCACTATTCATCAAAAATTGAATGTTTTCAGAAAAATACCAAAACTTCACCCTAGGATAATTTCAATATTCTAAATCCAAGAATGAAGTCCATTTTAAAAGATAAAATTTATGAAATTTCCAAAAGTGGGTATTACTATTCATAACGGCTAATTTATATAACATATCGTTGTTTAGCGAAACTCGGTATTGCGTACAACACACAATATCGTGGAAGGTCGTGATTACGTGTAATGCAAGCCAATTCAGGGATGTGTGTAGTGCAAGATCCTTTTGGTGTAGTGTACAACACAATACATCAATGAAATTAAAAGGAATATTTTTTCTAAAATCTCAGGGTGTTAAACTCAATGTCCTTCAGACGCATGTGGAGGGAGTGTGTTTAGATTTGAACGACAAGCAAGACATGTCTCAAGGCATGAGATCCATATCAGCATGCATAGGTGGGAAGAGCATTTCCTAAGGAAATATTTCCTTTAGTAGATGGGTCAGGGGCGATCAATATGCAGAGCCGTTGAGGGCATGGTATGCATAGTCGTGCAAAGGTGTCCTTAAGTCAATGACTCTCCATTTCTGATGGCCATAGGACTTCATGAAAGTCTGGATTAGGGAAACCACCATGGGTGGCTTGGAGAATTATGAAAACCACCAGGGTGGCATCAAAAGGGTATGTGATGTCTGAAAGGTTTTGAGAACATCTGTATCAATCAGGAGTGTGGAAGCAAGGTTCCTATCCTATGCATTTATCTAATGTAAAGGACGGTTGGAGCTTGGCGTTGTTTAACATCATGCAGCTGGGACATTATCTAGAATGGAATGGCTTCTCCTGGTCCTCGGTAATCTCATCAGAGATATTCCACCATATTCAGGGAGGGTTGTGAAAGAGGATGGTAAGCCGTATCTCAAAGTGTTTCTAAATCCTGGGATGAACATAGGGGCTCAGGGGCCAAGAGGCATAGAGAGAAGCATTGCCTGAGGAAATCTTGCCTTTGGTAGATGGGCTAGGGGACATCAATATGCAGAGCCTCTGAGGTCATGGTATGCATGGTCATGAAAAGGTGTCCTTGGCTCAATTATGTTTTCCTCCCGATAGCCGAGAAACTTCAGGGAAGTTGAGATTCGGGACCACCAGGGGTGGCTTATGAGAGTTTGTCTTTTTATGAGTATTGAGTATGGTTTATGAAGAGAGGGCACCTAGATAAGGGAGAAGCTTCGAGGATAAATATCCTAAGGATGGGTGAAGTCATTCCTTCTCACGCTGGTGTGAGAAAATGGTTCGTGCAGGTCTGACCCATGCACTGAGGGATAGAGAAAAAGCCTCGGTTTCTTACTGATCCCATAACGGGTTTGACTTTGCAGTTTTAACGTCATGCGATAAAGACGATAAGCATTATTAGATTTCATGCAGTTTAACTTCATGTGTTAAGGATGGCTTCCGTGCAGTTTAACATCATGTGGTAAGGACGAGGAGCATTTTTAAAGGGTGATGTATAGTTTTACGTCATGCAGTGAGGACGGGGGCATTTTTAAACCAGTGAAAATGCTTGTAGTTAAAGGCATTTCACGGGATGGTTAATGCTTGGTCTTTGAAGTTTTATGCCAAGTGGAAAAGATGTTTCGTGTAGTTTAACATCATGCGGTAAGGACATAGTTTCAAAGGCCGTTCTTGATTAGAATGTAACTGGGTTTGATCATCTCAGTATACCCAAGACATGGAAAGGGGATTGATTGGTGTAAATTGTGGTTCTGGGGCTTCTTGGATCAGGATAAATGATATGGGGGCTCTGAGGCCAGTAAGCATACAGAACTATAAAGGGTGTCACCTGTGGAATTATCACCATTGGTAGACGGGCCAAGGGCTATCAATATGCAGAGCCGTTGATGGCATGGTATGAATAGTCATGCAAAGGTGTACATGGGTTGATAACTTTCCACTTCCGATGGCCGTGAATAGTTATGAGGATCCGCAATTGTCTGGGCCACGAAGTCTGTCATTCGGTAAGAAAATATCTGTACATATCGGTCATACTCGGCCCTAATTGCTGTTAAAGCTTAGAGAGCTCCCTACACTAATTTATTTTGTGTGTGGGGGTGTACCTTTACTCCATGCATTTTAACATCGTGCGGTAAGGACGAAGTACTCCTAGTTTAGAGGTCATAGAGCTCGGACCACTGGTTGACAATTACTATAGCCACTCAAAGTATAACTAAGTTAACATGCTCTAATATACTCTAGACAGAGTGGGGGATGAAGGTTGTAAACTACAACTCTAAGGTTTCCTGGATCAGGAGATGGGGTGTGGGGGCTCTGAGGCCAGTAAGCGTACGAAGATAGGAAGAGTGTCGCCCAAGGAAATATTTCCATTGGTAGATAGGCCAGGGGGCTATCAATATGCAGAGCCACTGAGGGCATGGTATGCATATTTATGCAAAGGTGTCCCTAGGTTGATAATTTTCCACTTCCGATGGCCATGAATGATTATGAAAATCCGAGATTGCTCATAGTACAGAGTTCATCATGTGGGGATAATGGTGTCCGAGTATACAAGAAACATCTTCACCACAATTGTCTGTTGAGTCAAAGTAGCCTAGTCCTAGCTTGATGTTCGTAGATACAGATCATCATGTGAACCACGGGTGGATACATAGGCTAACTAGGTAGTGATACCCTGGCGAAGTTTTTATGTGAAAAGGTGACTAACTTATAAACCATTGCGCCATAAATTTCGGGATCAGGAGGTATGGTATAGGGGATCTGAGGTCGGTAAGCGTATGGAGCTAGGAAGAGTGTCGCCTGTGGAAATATTGACTTTGGTGGATAGGCCAGGGGCTATCAATATACAGAGCCACTAAGGGCATGGTAAGCATAGTCATGCAATAGTGTCCACATGTCAATAACTTACCACTTCTGATGGCCATTAATGGTTATGAAGATCCATAATCTTCTGGGTTGTGGAGTCTAATTTATGGGGAGGATGCATCCAAATGTGCAACAAGTATTTCCTTCTCGTTTTTTCATATATCTTAGGTGGTTTGCGACGAAATCTGTATAGTTTAACGTTGTGTTGTGGGGACCCGGTTCGTTCAGTTTAACATCATGCGGTGAGGACGAAAAATACACCCCTTGCAAGTATGGTCCATAAACGGGGGAAAGGGAATTTTTAATTTCTACTTGGGGATGGTTGAGCCAGGGTGAGGGAACCCTGGCGTCACTATGTATCCTGCGAGGGAAAGAATCAAGCCCTAGGTAGTTCTTTGAAGTCCGTGCAGTTTAACATCATGGGGTAAGGATTAGGAGTACACCATATGTAGGTCTGGTCTGTAAACGGGGAAAAAATGGTATTTTACCTTTCATTATCTATGCAGTTTAACTCCATGTGGTAAGGACATAAAAATACACCCCATGCAGGTCTGGTCCATACAAGAGGGAAAGGGTCCATTATTAAATCTTATTATCCGTTTAGTTTAACATCATGTGGTAAGGAATAAAATTACACCCCATGCAGGTCTGGTCCATACACGGGGAAAAAGGCTTTTTTGTATCCTTATCTGTGATGTTTAATGTCATGCGGTCAGGACGAAAAATACACCCCATGAATGGATGGTCCACACACGGGGGGAAGAGAGAATTTTTAACTTTTATTTGAGGTGGCTGGGCCAGGGTGTGGAATTTTGTCATCACTACGTATCCTACGAGGGTAGGAATCAAGCCTCACATATTTCTCTGATAAATACACCCTGTGCAGGTCTGGTCCATACACGGGGGAAGGGGAATTTTCAAATCTTATTTGAGGGTGGCTGGGCCAGGACGGGGAATCCTGGCATCGCTATGTATCCTGCAAGGGAAGGAATCAAGTCGTACATAGTTCTTTGAAATCCGTGCATTTTAACGTTGTGCGGTAAGGTTGAGAAATACACCTCATGCAGGTCTGGTCTGTTCACGGGGGGAGGGAGAATTTTTATCTTTCCTTCATATTTTTTTAGAGGTGGCTCCGCTATGATGGGGGGTCCTGGCATCACTATGTATCATGTGAGGGTAGGAATCAATCCTCACATAGCTCTCTTAAAAACAACACACCCCGTGCAGGTCAGGTCCATACATGGGGGAGAGGGAAATTTCTAAAGCTTCTTGTCTGTACAGTTTAACGTCGTGCGGTGAGGACGATATACTCTTAGTATTGGGTCATAGGGTATGGATTGTTGGGTGCTTGGTAGTTTAACATCATGCAACTCAGATGATTCCCCCCTTTTTTTATCCGTGCAGTTTATCATCTTGAGATAAGGACGAGGGGTACACCCCATGCAGGTCTGGTCCGTACACGGGGGAGAGAGGACATTTTTAACTTTAATTCGGGGGTGTCTGGGCCAAGATGGGGAACCCTGGCATTGCTATGTATCCTGTGAGGGTAGGAATCAATCCGTACGTAGTTCTCTGAAATCCGTGCAGTTTAACGTTGTGCGGTAAGGACGAGGGGTATTATTAGATTCCGTGCAGTTTAACGTCATACGTTAAAGATGGGGGTATTATTAGATTCTGTGTAGTTCAACGTCATGCGGTAAGGTTGAGGGGTATAATTAGATTCCGTGCAGTTTAACATCATGCGGTAAGGACAGGGGGTATTATTAAATTTCGTGCAGTTTAACTTCATGCGGTAAGGAAGAGGGATATTATTAGATTCTATGCAGTTTAACGTCATGTGGTAAGGACGGGGGTATTATTAGATTCTGTGCAGTTTAATGTCATGCAGTAATGAAGGGGGGTAGTATTAGATTCTCTGCAATTTAACGTCATGCGGTAAGGATGGGGGGTACTTTTGGTTTCTATGAGAAATACTTCTTCAGGAATCACGCATTGGTAGGAGTCGTGGTGAATTACCCATCTATAGAGATCAGGGCATGTGCTCTGTTGTAGTAGACCTTGTGTATAACGTATGGTCCCTTCCAATTGGGCTCCAAGTTTGGAGGTTTCCTCCCAGGTATCATTGGGGTCCGGAGGACCAACACCAATTCTCCTTCCAAGAATGACCGAAGACGGACCTTTTTATTGAAGGATCGTGCAATCCGGTTCTGGTAGACTTACAGATGGTGCAAAGTGTGTAGCCACTTCTCGTCTAACTGTTCCAATTCACCTAACCTATTTTATGATTTCTCAGCGTTGGATAATTCATCATAGATGGTAACATGGAGTGGGGGAAGTTGGAGTTCAATGGGTAGGACCACCTCTGTGCAGTATACCAGTGAGTATGGGGTATCCCGTGTAGCGGTGTGGATTGTGGTTCGATAAGACCACAATTCATGGAGGAGTTTATCCGTCCATGACTTCTTGTCTTTGTCCACTATTTTTTGGAGAATGTTGGAAAGGGTCTTGTTGAAAGACTCTATCTGTCCATTGGCCGATGCAGGTAGCGGGATGAGTGGTTAGCCTTGATACCATATTCTTTGTATAGTTTCTCCACTTCAGCAGAGCAGAAGTTGGTGTCGTTATCCATCAATATGGTATGAGGGACACCAAATATGGTGATGATATTTGTTTTCACAAAGCTGACAATGTTTCTTGCCTTGAATTCCTTAAGGGGTACAGCTTCCACCCATTTGGAAAAGAAGTCGGCTGCCATGAGGTTATACTTCAGCTATTTGGCTGTGGCGGGGGGATATGGTCCCACGACGTCCATTCCCCAGATGGAAAATGGCGAGGAGTACTTGGCCTGATGAAGTATCTCCAGGGGTTGGTGTGTGAAGTTGGCATGACTTTGGCATGAGTGTCATTTTGTGGTAAATTGCTCGCAATCTCATGCCATTGTGGGCCAATACTACCCAAGCCTCCAAACCTAATGGGAAAGATTGGTCCCTGGCTGATGTGATCCACATACTCTGGCATGCACTTCAGTCATGATGGTGGCGGTTTCTTCTCCATCAATTCATCTGAGGAGGACTCCGTCGATGCCTTGTTGGTAGAGGACCTCTTGTTGACCCATGCCGCCACATAGGAAAAAGTTGATTTCCCTTCTCCGTATTTTCTCTTGTTAAGCCCAATCTGATGGAAGCTATCCCGGTTGAAGGTAGTTTGGAATGGGGGCATCCAACTAGCAGCAGGAGAATATGGCTCAGGGACAGGACTGATTTCGTGGGTCTCCTTTGTCTTGGTCTAGACAAAAGGCAAGACCATTCTGCGGTGAGAAATACTTATTAATGTTTCATCCCGGTCTGGGTTGGCTAAGGCTGTGGCCGCATTGGCTAATGCGTCGGCCAGGGCATTCTGAGACCGGGGAATATAGGTCAATGTTGGTTCTATGGAAAATTCCACCATTAACCCTCGTACATGGTCAAACAGGGGAATCAGCTTCTCCTTTTTAATAGCATAGTCACCATTGATTTTCTTAATGACTAGTTCTGAGTCACCTTTTACCATAAGGTATTGTACTTGTACCTGAAGTGCGAGTTCTTGGCCTGTAATGAGGTCTTGATATTCCACTTCATTGTTCGTACATCCCTCTGACAGGAAGAAGGAATACGGCCAGACTTCCTTTTCCGGGGACATGAGTATTATCTCCAAGCCCACCTTGTTAAATTTAGGGTCTTCCATCCTATTCCCAGTTGGGCTTCGAGATTCATCGTTTAAGTATTGTTCCCATGTTTGGAGTTCAAATTGAATCATGAAGATTCCTTCATTCGGTAGCTCAATGTTTGGTGTGATAGTCCCTGTTGAGGGGTGATCTTCCCAAAAATCTGCTAATTCCTGGCCCTTGATGGCTTTCTGAGGCAAAAACCAGATGTCAAACTATTTCAGGATGACTGCCCATCGAGATAGGCACCCAGTCAGCATCAGGCGGTTGAGGATGTACATTATCAAGTTATTACGCGAGACCAAATGGACTTCATGATGCTACATATAATGTCACAACTTTTGAACTGTGAAGAACAAGGCCAAATAGCTCTTCTTGATGTTTGAGTATCGAGTCTCAGCATCAATCATCACTCTGCTGAGGTAATAGAGACTATTTTCACTACCGGCGTCGTTCTTTTTCATGAGGAAGGCTCCCAGTGATCGCTCTAGGTCCATCACGTATAGGATGAGAGGTCTTCCTTTGACTGGGGGAATGAGCACCGGTGGGCTTAAAAGGTAGCTCTTTAGGCTTTCAAATGCCTCTTGGCAGTCATCTGCCCATTGGTATGTGACTCCCTTCTCCATTAACCTGGTAAAGGGAAAACATTTGTCTGCCAGGTTGGATATGAATCGCCTGATATAGGCCAAGTTCCCTTGGAATGCTCTCAACTCAGTGAGGTTTTGGGGAGGTGTCAGGCCAAGGATAGCCTTTGTCTTTTTTAGGGTCAACTTCCATGTCGCGATGATGTATAACGAAGCCAAGTAATTTCCCTGAGGTAACCCTGAAGGCGCACTTCAAGGGGTTTATCTTCAAGCTATGCTGTCGAAGTTTGTTGAAGAAGGCCTCAAGGTCTGGCAGGTGATCTGAGCATTGTCTTGATTTGAACACCAAGTCATCTACATAACATTCGATGAATTTCCCCAGGAATAGCATGAAAATGCGATGCATGGTGTGCTGATATGTGGTGCCAGCAATCTTGAGACTGAAGGGCATGACCCTGTACCAGAATATTTCTTGACGGGCCCTAAAGGTAGTGGCTGCCTCGTCTTCTCGGGCCATCCTGATTTGATTATGGCTAGAATAGCCACCCATGAAGGACAGACCCTCATACTCGGTTGTTGAATCGATTAATAACTTGGTGATCTGGACTGGGAAGTCATCTCTCAGGCAATGTTGATTGATGATCTCTGAAATCGATGCAAACGCGGATTTTCCCATTCGTTTTCTTCAAGGGGATGATGTTGTCCAACCAGATGGGGTACTAGACCTCCCGAATGATTCCTACTATAATGAGCTTATCGACTTCAGCCTCTATTTTGGCGGCATGTGAGGTATGTGTCCTTCTAGTGGCCTGTTTATAGCCCCGGTGGTCTTCTGGAAGACCCAGGTGATGTGTCGCCACTTCAGGATCGAGTCCCAGCATTTCTATGTAATTACAGGCAAAAAATCCTGATTTTGCTTTAGGAAAGAGGTATATACCTCGTTCTCCTCAGGGAACATGGCTTCACTAATGACAGTAGGCCTCAGATCTTCCTCATTACCCAAGTTTATTTCCCTGAGCTCGTCTACCATGGTGGAGATACCCTCCTAAAATGCAGGAGGTGCATCTATGAGGTCTTCCTCCTCTTCTTCTCCCAAATCCTCGTCTTCTTGATCTGACGGGGGGAGATCTCCCAGCACAGGTTCTTTGGAGTCTAGAGTAGGGGGAGAGGCATCGTGGGCATCCCCGCTCGAGTATTCGTCTCTAGATTGTGGGTTGGTGAATGTTCCTGAATTGTCACACTCGGCCGTTGTGGCTAATGTCATGAAGACAGCTGAGTGTGTGTCCGAACATGAACCCATGCTCTCAATATGGTTGATGGAAAGTACGTAGTATCTGCCGAGATGCCTGAGGGGGTCATCAGGAACCACTTCCAGACCATTTGGAGTGGGGATCCAGTCAACACCATCGGCCAAAGGCTTCTTCTGCTTTTGCTCATAGAACCTGGCTTCAATGTAGTGTGACTCAGAGAGCTTGAAAGGGTCTGTGTCGGCATGTAGTTTCCCACTTTTCCCATTGACCCAGTACTTAATAAACTGGTGGTAGGATGAAGAAACAGCCATGTGCTTATGGAGCCACAGCCTTCCCAGCAGGGCATTGAATGTTGTGTTCTGTTGGACCACCAAGAATTCTGAGTAGGCCACGAGGTCACCAAAATCGGTGTTTAGCTTAATTTGTCCCATTGGCTTCTTCTCGCTCTTGTCATAACCCAACAAAGTGGTCGCTGAGGGTATTAAATCATCCTCACTGTGGCCCAGCTTACGGAGTGTCCATAAGAGAAGGAGGTTAACTCCATAGCCATTATCAATAAATACTTTACAGATATCAACATCATTCAGTGTGCCAGACACATATAGTGGATTGATGTGTCCCTGCATGATGGAATCTTCATCTAGATCGGTGAAAGAAATCACAGCATTGCATTCAGCCGAGCCAATCTTCATCTGGTAAATATCACCGGCATCTACATCATCTTGAAACTTTTGGGGGATAAGAAAGGCTTCAATAAGTGCCTTTCTGAGGTCGGCTGACAAACCCACGGCCTCCAGGATAGACAGGTTAGCTGGTACTGATGCCAGATGCTTAAGGATGTCGTAATTTTGCTCCAACAGCCGACGCTTCTCCGCTGGCGGGATAGTTCTAGAAAGTGGCTGGGGATCTGGAGTGCATGAAGAGGAGGTATCGGTCGAGGGGTCAGATGTCGACGATGTTCCCACGTTCTGGGGACTCGGCCCGACAGGTCTGTTTGTGCACACTAGGTGGCTAAACATTTTTTCTTCCTCTGATGGGTATCGTAGAATAACGGGTCCAGGGTGGCTGCTTGTAGAGGTGGGGCGATATTCTTTATCCTGTTGAGTCTGTTGAAGGGCCCTCCCATGGGTTTCCGCAATATTGACAGTTTGGGCCGAGGTCCAATCGTAGGGTTGGTTTCGTTCGTGACTGCACCTCCCCTAGTATCCCCTACCTTTGCGATTCCTCGTCCCGGCTCCTCGTGTCGGGAACTCGAGTTCATAACTGTACCCTTCATCAGGGGATGATTACATAATATGGATGACATTGATGGAACCAAAGATTGTCTCATCATCCTCTGACAAGTAAACCTTGTCGGTTGTCCCTGATGGTGCTGTTTGGTGGGTCGGTTCTCGTGGTTCCAAATTCAAGTGCATGAAATCTGACAGCATCAGGGCTAATTTTGGCTGCGTCATAGAATGCTCATCTTGAACTTGTCTCCTCCCTCTTTGATTACGCCTAGATGACTGGCTTGTAGAGGGTTGTGAGACAGATATTGTCGGATGTGCGGTGTCAGGGTCTATTGGCGGCAACACCAGCTGTTGTAGCTGAGCTCAGAGTATGCCTTGGGATCGGTTGATAGTCTTCCGAGTTATCCAGTTATCAAATTTCTTCCCCTTTTTTCTGGTGACTTCCTGTCACCCCTCCCCTTTGTTGGAGTCAGCGGTAGAAATATACGTCACATGTGCTGGGGGTGGTCCCAGCTTGGCCTGCCTGGAGTCTACCATCCTTTGTAGGAGGACTTTGAAGACAAAGCATTCCAGAATATTGTGCCCCAACATCCGATGGTAAGGACAGTATTATGTCCTATCATCATGGCCGACTTCTTCGGGTTTACTTGGATCCGGGAGGTGGTGAAAGTTGCAATTCATGGCGGCAATGAAGTAGTCGCGGACTTGGTCCTCTCGGAACAAGTATGATTTATGTCTTTGTTCCTCAAACCGGTTCTACTTCTCCCCTTTCTGATTTTCCTACCAGGGTAGAGGCAGCCACTGATATACAGGGGGCCCTTGATGATTTTGTGGAGGCCTAAGCGGTGGATCAGGCATTGGGGATAGCTTGAGTGTGACAGAGGACGTTTAGCTCTAGATGCTCTCTTTGTGGGAGCCTGCGAGGCTATTCGGGACGTCAAATTGGTCCGTTGTAGGGAGTCCTCAATTCTCTGGGAAATGGTCGAGAGATGGCGGAAGCCAGTGGTGCACTCTAATGGTATGAGCGGTTTCCGCAGCTCATCTCAAAGGTTATCGATGCATATGGTGAGCAACTCATCTTGAGGAATTGGTCTGTTCAGAGAGTATGCAAGACCATTCCATCTAGCGATGAAATCTGAGACCCTCTCATTCTCCCTCTGCTTGCAGTTCATGAGTTCGATGACCGTTGTCTTAGGCAATGTTGAGCTGAAGTGGAATAGGAACTGCTACTGAAGTCCTTCCTAGATTTTTATTGACTGGGATGGTATACTCTTATACCAGACAAAGGTGGATCCTTGCAAGGTCTGTATGAAGCTTCTGAGTTTCACTACTTCTTGTTGTTCCGGAGTCCCCATTATAGGGTCTCAATAGGATCCATAGTGTATCAAATGATGTTTTGGATCACCTAATCCATTGAAGATAGAGAATACAGGGCTCCCAAAATTGGATAGAGGAGGTGTGTTTCTCACCCAATCCAGGTAGGGCTTCCGCTATGGCTGTATCGAAGCGCGTCGGCCCTCCATCACTTCCAATAGAGATGTTAGTGTCTCGATGGTGTTGGTGAGACCCTGGTTCACATCCTTTTGGGCCCGTTCTTGGGCAGGTTCAGCATGAGGCACTGCTTGAGGATCTGGCTCAGCCGGAACCAAGGGTGCATATACCGTTTGGGACACCCTTAGAGGGTTTGGGCATACTTTCTCTGGTTGCTTCCTGAGTGGAGGGAAGTCTTCGTATTCATCCAGATCCATATTTAGGTAGTTGGATGGACCAGGTGCCTCATTGGGCAGGGTAAACCTAGGTCCTTGAGGTGTACTTACTAGGAGTGCAAGATGTGGCTATTCTTGGGATTCACTTTCAATAAGATGGTTCCTCTGGAGTAGCTCAGCGTTAAGCCGCCTCAATTCCTTCATTTCCTCTTTCTGTCGAGCGAACCTCTCTTCGAGCATGAGTGGCTCATTTTTGCCAAGAGGAGGGGATGGATTAAGGGTAATCGGTCATTTTTTATTATCCTTGTTGGAAGCTCATAGGGTAAGCGGAGGAAGGTTAGCTGAGGGGGCTTCCATGTTTAAAGCAGCCCTCTGGTTCCTAGTGCACACACCTGGTGGTTCGTTGTGCGTTGCAGCCTGACCAGAACCATCATCTCCCGATCCATCCTGATTTGCATCATCTCTGGTGTCACCCGTGGGGTTAACCTCTATGATGTTGATAGATGCATATAACAGGGCAGATAATATGTCATCTTCTAAATAGGAAGAGGATCTCCCACATCTTTTATTGGCCTTCCCTTTCATTTTTCGAGATTGCCTTCGGACGTCTTGATGAAGGGTGACATGGAGAGTTCTTTGATGAGACCTTACGGTGCGCCTTCCAATTGGAGGGGATGACGATTCAAATGACGGGATAGGATGGGAACCTCCCCTTTTGACTGTCCTCGCTAGATGAGAGAATACTGACTCTCATGGGGGAGGTTGTTGTTGAGGGGTTAATAATGCCCCCGGCCCTGAGGGCTGGGGTTGGCTCCATTCCCTGGATGCTGGGTCTCTTCCCGCTTTTATTGGTCTTATGGGAGCATTTGTTGTTAAAAATTCCCCTAGTCTTGTAGGCTGGGGTTGACCCTGGATTGCGGTAGTGGAAACGGCTATCACTACCTACCTGACCTTGCGTTCCCCCATTCGGAGGTGAACTAGGTTTGGTGCCGAATTCTTCTATGAATAAATACCTTCTAGGGAGGCAGGCAAAGATCACTGATTGGCCTCTCTTAGGTGAGAGGACTGTTGTATGCTATCGGTGGCCTGATTGAAGAGTTCTTGAATGGATTATTCCCGTCGGGCCTGACCCTCCGGGGACATAATCAAGGCCTGACTCTGCTGGGTGTGTTGCCTTTCACGAGCAGGGAGACCACTCGATTTCCATCTTGATGTGATGACATTTCAAGACACCATGACTAATGGGTTCATCTGGGTGGGGAGTGGAGTGAAATGCAAAGCTCCATGTTCCCCCCCATCCCCTGATATGGACTCCCGTCGAAGTGTCACCGATGAGGCAGTGCAGCTGGTGCAATGCACGGAGGCAGGCTATCTCCATGTTTCCCTTGCGCCTCTCAGGTCGCTGTTGTCACGCTGAAGGAAGAGCTTCCAGGTCAACATGACGCAGGAGGTCTCCTATTGTCTTGATGTGGTCTATATACCCGTCGTAGGGCAAGAAGCTTGATTTCATCTGGCGGAGGGTTGTCCATATATTGTAGCGGATGTCATGCACGCATTCTTCCGACAATTATCTAGGTGTGTCGAATTGAGAGGTGGTCATGGGACAAAACAAAAATGGTATATCATCCCTAGCCAGTTGTTTCCTCAGGTGCAACATGTCGGCATACTCCTCCACTAGTGACTCCTCTACTTGGTTGGCCTAACTGAGATGCCCATCGATAGTGTGGTCAAAGGAAGCGGGACTGGTTGGTGCTGAATCATCATGTGGGTGATTCTGAGGTGGTTCAGAAGATAAACGTGGCCCCGAAACATCTCCTGATTGAAGAAGGATGTTGTTGGCGATTAACTAGGAATCTGGCATGCTTGATCCCATCCTTCTGAGTGCCTCAGCTTAAGAGGGATTTTTTGTTCTTGATTTGGTAGGGGGGAGCTTCTTGTCAATATGATATTTCATTGTAGGGTGGACCTTCGCAATGGTGGCCGCAATGGCGAGGACTACCATCACAACTTGACGCCTCACTGCATAGAGGACTTTTGCAGTGCATACCCTGGGGAGGACCTCCAAGGCATGTCACGACGAGGGGAGGACCTTCTGGATGCGTAGCATTGTTACGAGGAGGGCCTTCGCAATAACTGTCATCATGGTGAGGATGAACATCATGGTTTGATGTTCTATGTGCATCCTGGGGAGGACCTTCAAGACACACTACGACAAGGGGAGTACCTTCTTGTTGCTTGGGGCCAATGTAGGGAGGACCTTCACAATGGTGGTCGTGGTGGTGAGGACTGCCATCATAGCTATTATAATGGCGAGGATTACCATTACAGCTGTTGTAGGGAGAACATCTGTGGGGTACACCCTGGGGAGGGACTTCAGAATGTACCGCAACGAGGGGAGGGACTTCTCGTTGATTGACGTCTCTACAGGGAGTACCTCCATTATCAGGGTGGTGAGGCCTACCACCGTGATCTGATGCCCGGCTGCGCGGAGTGTCGTTGCAATGTAACCCCTGGGGAGAACCTTCAGGGCAGGCCTTGAAAAGGGGAGGTCCTTCTTGTTGTGATGAGACGTCACTGCAGGGAGGGCCTCCGCAGTCGCAACTATGATAGCGAGGACTACTATCATAATCTGTGGTCCCACTGCATGGAGAGTGTTTCTAGCATATACCCTAGGGAGGACCTTCAGGGTGGACTGCAGCAAGTGGAGGTCCTTCTTGTTTATCTATCTTCTGGTCACATGGAGGGTTTCTGTGTCTCGCATCAAAAGAGGATCTCTCGTGATTGATCGTTATATTCCCACGGGGGAGGCCCCCGTGGGTGCTCTGGGGAGGACCTTCAGAGCTACTGGAAGCGATATTGCGGGGGGGGGGGGGGGGGGCCTTCGCAACTGCTACTACCACTCCCATAATATGGTAATGGGTGGGAAAGTTTCAGAGCCTTCAATATGCGTTTAATGGCATTAGGAACCCCAGCTTTTAGCAGAGCGGAGTCATGAAGCTGCTCTTTATTTTCGAGCTGCCTTCGGCGCGTTCAGGATACATTCTTGTGGGCAGCGAGTACCGTCTTCTATTGACAACGGCCTTCATCTTTGGGTCCCTGTCTAATTGGGTCTCGTGATGCTGCTGGGATATGCCAACGAACATCTTGACTTTTAGTAGGGATATATGCATTCTCTGGAGCTTCCACCGTGATGGACAGGTGTCCCCCAGTTGGAACGAGTGAACCTGCTCGATCCGGTTGCCCTTGCGTCGCGGAATATAGACGGAGACCCTCCTGGGTGGGACCAGGGATGCTGATCTTCTCCGAGGAAGCTATCTCGTCTCTTAGATGATCCACCTCAATTGGGGAGACGGTCTCATAGGACCGAGTCCTTTCTGTTGCTGCTGATGCAATTACACTCTGGAAAGTCTACAGGATATGATCTGGGATTGATATCTGCTCCTCCATCATTGCCAGGATATGCAGAGAGACATATTTGGCTGGAAGGAGTATGAAGGCCCATTCTGGTATCATAGTAGGAATATCCTGCTTCAGTCCTCCAGTGGTCAGTGGGTACTGACAATTCTCCTGTGTCGAGGTAGGTGAAAAAATCTTCCCCTGGGCTAGGATATGCTAGTTTATCTCTCTGTTTTTCCCCACATCGGGATGGCGGACTTTACTTGCATCTGTAGGGAGCTGGCCCTACATATGTTGGTTTCTTACCATATCGATTCGGTGGACATTATTGGCGGGGAGACGTGCCTGACTATGAGTTGCCTCCACATCTGGATGGTGGTCTTTGCTGATCACCACCACATCGGGATGTTAGGCATTAAGAGGATCTTCTAGGATCCGGTCCTGCAGACATTAGGTCGCCACGTCAGGTTGGTGGGCTTCAAGACCCTGGGCAGGGAGATGTGCCTTCTCGGTAAGTGTCGTCCTATGTGAGTGACGGGTTTGATGGAGCTCGGCGGTGATGCGCACCTGCTCGTATGATTCCGACATATATGGATGGTGGGCTTTAGAGGAGCGAACAGGTGTATGTGCCTATTAGTGATGCATCTTCATGACTGGGCAGCGGAGCTCCTCTTCAAGGAAAAGGGTGGTGACCGGTCCCTAGTTTTATGTTTGCCTCCCTTATCAGGCGGTCCGAGGAGCCAAAGCCCAGGGAGAGTGGGCTTGGATCCTCGGGGCTACATCCTCCTGAACGTGAGGATGTTGATTTACGGCGTGACCGCGACGACGTCTTCCAGCAGGGGCCTTGGAATGGAACCCCCGTTCAGCGGGGATGAGGTCCTCAACGTCGACCTCATTCACCTCCCTAAGGTAAGGGAAGTACACATTGTCTCTTTTCGGGGATAAAATCCCGAAATAGTGAGAGATAGCAACAGGGGCCATCTGGATCTGCCTCTGTGACCACTGCTGGGCAGGCGACCGGTGAGTTCTGGCGGATTGGAGGGTGTGCATGGCCGCCTCCACCGTCAAGAGAGTACCGTTCACGTGGTACTATCAGATTAACGCATCTGAAACCCAGCGTTGAAGACGCTGGGTAGGTGACCAGGACCTCCGTTGGTGAGGATGCTCGGGCATTGCATTTTTGGAAGCACATGCTTGAGAGTTCCTTCGTGACACCATTGGATTGAAGGGAGTTCTGTGTGGTACCTGTAAAACATTTTAACAAATACAAACAGCAAACCCGTCAAAGCAGCATCTCATGATCCCATGTGTAATTAATGACCTTTCTTGGCCCTCCTTATGAGTAAAAGGGGGAACATGATGGAATTGGGTTAAATCCATCATTCTTGGTTAAAGATTCACGTCATGTTCACCATTTTTTTGTCTTGGAGGTGCACGACGGGGTCGTGGGGAAGACACGTGTGCTACCCGACAGTTGATTAGAGAAGGTTGGGTTCTACTTAATCACCCATATTTGGTGCACCATATTCCTCCTCGAAACGCCCAATGGTTCCATATCCAGTAATACATGGACCTTCTTTCCAAAGGAAGGCATTTGCAGGGTGGTTTGACCAGCAATACTTAAGAACTCACATTGGTCGAGAGGATGGGAAGTCGTTCTATTCGTATCCTTTATGAGGGGAATTATTGCCTGTTCTGGGACTCTCTTATAGATTTAAGACATGTTTATATGTTCATAAATCTTTGGTTTATACCCAAGAATAGTATCCACTGATTACTCCTGGTTGTCAATGGTCAGCTAGACGCAGGGGTTTGGAATCATTTATGCCCGAGGTTTACCCTCCCTCGTTGGATTAATGACCCCGAGGAATCTGGACTCATTGAGACGGCACTAGGGTTGGTGTAGTGAACCGATGTGAAGATAGTCGGATCAACCAGTTGTTGGGCTTGAACCTCGGGGAGGCTTCCTACGTACCCTTCCTGGGAGATAGGGATCAAAGTCCACGTAGTTCGAATTGGGGTGTCGGAGAACCGACGTGAAGGTGGACCCGGGGGTCCGATGGTGATCAGGCTTGAACCTCTTGGAGGCTTGCTACGTATCCTTGTGGTGGGGGATCAAAGTCCTCATAGTTCACATGAGTGGGTATTACACTCTGAGGCAGCCCAGGAGAGGATTTCTTGGCCGATGCTTACTCTAAGCCCATGTGAGTCATGCTCGGTGTGAGAAACAAGAGGTAATAGGGACCAGATGATCACATCGTGAAAGGTGCGTCTGTGGGAAGTGGGGTGGGGCTTACGCATGGAGCATCCCATAAGGTTGGGGATTACTCTGAGATTGATGCCCAGGGTGAAAAAGTTCAAAGGGAGAGGGAAAGAGGTGATCATGTGCCCGTCACCTCCCTTGTTCCCGGGGGAAGTACGAAAGTGAATGGGGGCTTCCTTATAATGGGAATTTTACTACCCTCCGAAGAAGGGAGAATTGACCCATCCCCAACAAGTGGAGGGGCAGAAAAGGGAATCCTAAGCTCAGACTCCACATTACAGTGGGAATATGAACCCATGAATTCTTTGAAAATCCGCTCAAGGGTCAGGGAAACCCCTTTGACCCTACTTATCGTGGGTATGTGAACAAAAAACGGCACGTTGATGCGCCTGAAAGTCACATAACACAGGTCTGGTGGATCTGGTGGGGGCCTCGGCTCGGGGCCGATGAGTAGGCCAGTGAGGGAGTCGAGGAGGATTAGGCTGGATTCGAAGGATTTTATATGGCTCGAGGAATGGGAACTCCGAAGGATTCGGCGGTCCACACTGGGGTATGGGTGGTGGTGGCCTTCACGTAGGGAAGTGCTATGTGGTTGGAGAAGTTGTCCGCAAACCAGGGTGGTCCATGGACTGATAGGAATCCTGCGAACTAGGGTGGTTCACAGAATGGTGAGCATCCCACGAACCAAGTTGGTTTGTGGCTTCGAGTTCGATCCGCGTACCAGGTTGGTTCGCGGAGGGTTCCATGCGATTAACGGCGGCCAAGGGCGGTGTAGCTCTGGGGTTCGTCGGTCGGGGCTTCGCCCGCATAGGAGGATGATACGCGGTGTGACGGATTGGAAAAGGGACATAAACTCCCTAGTCCATGGGGAGTGCATCCGCAGAGGGTCCATGGTTCGTGTTCTTCTATTCTTTTCTATTTTAAGTTCATGGTTCACCAAGTTATTATGCGTTCTCCGGTTCCTTATTAATTTGTTCTCAGGTTCATACCAGCTCTAGTTCGTGAACTGGAACTTGGCTACGAAATCATAAACCTTCATTCGAAATCCTTCCACCCGAATCCAACCGATCTCCTTTTGTCCCTCTTCTTTCTCTTCCCCTCAATCTCCTTTTATAGAGTGGGGGAAAAGATGTATCTATGGTCATGCGGCACTTTTTGCGGAGGCCCACGACTGAAAACTCGATTCACGGATGACCCAGGGAATCTGCAACTCGTAGGGGGCATCAAGAGCATCTCCCCCGCGAACCAAATGATCTCAGGGAGTGCTTCATGGCCGCGGAGGGTTCCACCTCCATTCCACGAATGACAGCGGATGCGGATAGGGCCGGTTGAGGCGGTCTGCGGCTAGGGGCGGTTCGTGACTGTAGATCGGTTCGGCGCCTGTCCTGTTTCGCACCCGCGAAGGATCTTCGCCCCCATTCCGAAAACGACAATAGTCCGTGGAGGGGGTGCTTCGCGGAACCGGCAGTGTGGCATCATCATTTGGGCCGGTCTGCAGACCAGTTCATCTTTGTGCATCCTTTGAGTTTTCTCCATTCTTTGGGGGGGAATTGGGCAGAATCTCCATTGCGGATTTTTCAGGACCCTACAAATATATAATAATATAATCCAAAAATAATATTAAAAACGAATCTAGGTAATCCCTAAAGACTCTATTCATGAAATCCTTGAAGATAAGAAGGTAATTTGTAGGACCAAATGGCATCGGTGTAAATTCATAGTGTTCATACATCACACGGAAGGATGTATTGGGTATGTTTTCACTTTTGACCATCAAATAATAGTACCCAAATCAAAGATAAATCTTGGAAAAGTATTGATATCCTCATAACTAAAAAAACAAATAAATTATATGGGGTATAAGAAACATGTTCTTGATTTTGATCTTGACAAGTTCTCGAGGAATAACTAAAAAGAATATTTTTTATTAAAAATTATATTTTACTTTAAAGAATTTTTAAATTTAAATTTTATTTTAAAATGTTTTTAAATGTATAATTAGTTCAATAATATTATTATTAATCCATATTTGGTCATTGGAATCAATTTTATGTTGAATTTTTATATAAAAACCTTCTATACTTAAGAAAACTTTTTCTTTGTAAAACAGCTTTTTGTTGCATTTGTGGGTTTATTTTTAAATAAAATTCATAAAATTATATGATTTGAATTGGATTAAATTAATTACATATTTATAATAAAAAAATCTATTATTTATTAATTTCAACTTTATTTTTTTCATAATTAACGCTAAAAACCATAAAAAAAATTACCACGGTTAAGGTTAAAATAGATTTATCAGGGGTCAAACTAAAAAGATAAGGGTTAAAATGACATAAAAACGTATATAGTTTATCATTTATAGCATTATTTCAATATTATATTATATAATGTTTAGTAATTTTCCATTTTGGATCTATTTTTAGTGAATAATATATTAAATTATTTTATTCTTTTCAAATATTCCAAGTATATCCTTTGTCCAACATATAAAGGGACGCCCACTCTCCTCTCTTATTTACACTTTAGAAACTTCCTATTTCAGACAATACCTACCCAAATAAATTCTTTACATACATATCTATGTCCTATAGTCCCTTTTTTATTCAAAAAACTATCCAACTATGGAATTAGGTACCACACTAAAGAGGTTTTCTGAAGAACAAGTATAGTTCCTAACCGTGGGTTTTCATATTATTTCTTCTTATAAATATTTAAAATATTATTAAAACATTATGAAATAATAAAACCATAATATTAAATATACTAATATTCTATTATGTTAATTTAATAACATATATGTGTCTCCTATTCCATTAAATTGGAAAAAAATTGTCTTTTGTGTGTATGAAAACAACGACCACACAAACACATGTAATTTGTTTTCCATAAATGTCTCTAACAAATGGAGATATTGATGGATTTAAATTATGTAAATTAGATATATTAAATAATTATAATTTCATAATTATAATACCCCATCTACATTCTTACCTTCCATTGAATTGGAAAATGATAATGTCGCTCGTGTGTACGTGTGGATCACCACCATCACAAAGTGATGTGATCCATTTTTCATTTCTTGTTTACAAGGATGGTAATAAGGATAGATTTAATGAATATATATGATATATAATTATGATATAATAATTAATTTTTAAATTTTAATTAATATTTACCTTTCCTTCATTCCATTCATTGAAAAATTATAACAGCCATTATGCGCAAGTACTGCTTACCATCTCCAAGAATGTTGTAATTAATTTCTCTATGTATATCCTTTATAGATGACTATAAATATAAATAAAATGAATATTTATGATATTTATATAATTATTAAAATTCTATATATTATGGATCCAAGATAAAATTACAAGTCTTAAAATTATAGAACCAAACATAAATTAAAAACGAAGCAATTATCACCCAAGACTGTGATTTTAATAAATAATTATTAATAAATTGCTTATAAAAGGTATTATATAAATAATATATGGAATTATATATATTATTATGACTCATAATATATTTCTAATAAATATATAATTATTATATAAGATTTTCGAACATGTGTGAAGGAAGTCGGACCTGATTTAAGGGATTTTCGTCTCACTTTTACTTTTATGAGACAAATGTCATATTCAGGACTTGTTTATTTTATGTGGTGTATATATTTCACATGAATTAATTTTATAATTATTATTTTGAAAATCATATAGATTTACATGTCCATATAAGGTTATTTATTTCAGGGTGATTAAGATTCAAATGTTACCAAAGAGTTAAGGGTTTCATGTTATAATATCATTTTTTGTTGGGATTTTTTATGGTTAGGTTCTAATGATAAAATATTAGTCTATCTCTAATGAATCCCATGAATTTTATTCCCCTCAATTTAATTATTGAAATTAATTTTTTTCATTTCATTTTCATATTTTTATGTACTCAGGGGACTGAAAGTATATTTTTATGGAAACCCGACTTCGTTTCTCTCTTCAGTTGAAATTCCTTTCTATTCTATTTATATGGTTTCTAAAAATATTTTTAAGAATATTTTTAATATCATACAAAAAATTTTAAATTTCAAAAACCCATGTTTTAATTTTTACAAAATCATTTAAGAATAATCTTCTTGATATTTTTCAGACAAATAACATTTTACTTTTTACTAAAAATGTAAAATAAATATTTATTTTAACATATAGAGCATGAATAGAATTTTAAACCATCATGAATGATTAATAATATGAATATTACATTATTATTTAATAATTTTATTTTCAAAGGAAGTTTTTCTTTAATATTTGGGAAATTTTAATATTTTAAATAATTGATATCTAAGTGAAAATGGTATTTTCCTTGAGAAATTTTTCAATTAATCTTTTAAAAATATTTTCTATCTAAGATGGAATCATTAAATGATAATTAATTTTTAATAGGGATATGATCCAATGTTAAAAAACTTATTCCTTCACTAAATGGTTTATGGTGATCGTATGTATATGAAACCCATTTATTTTTCATGGGTTATCCTATGATTAATTTATAAAATGCTTATGAAACTAATTTTCATTCCATGGGTAATGATGTTAGGATAAGAGAAATGTTTTATGATCTTTTAGAATATATAGTTATAGTTTTCATTATGTGATGAGTGGTCACTAAATTATATATCCCTTTAATATATTGGGTAGAGTATTATATTTCATGAGATAATAATGGGAAACAATTCGACATACTTGATCTTCTATGGGAAGCATGTTGATGTTCCTGATCTGTTATGGGAAACAAGTCAATGTTATTGATCCACTATGGGACCTAGGTTTCAATTATTGGTCCATTATGATTTTATAGTCTTGGTTTTTAACCTTGATATTTTAAATGGTTAATATACTTATGATGGTTTCACACTCTTATACATGAAATTATGGTTTATGTTTGATTTATTTTGATAATAGCCTATGAGATCTGGAGTTTAAAGTTGGTGAAAAGTTATTTCTGTGAATTTGTATATTTAAGAAGGATATGATATATAAAAAATAGAAACTTGATACCTAGGTAAAATGGACCCTATGAGATTCTTTATCGAGTAGGGGTGGTAGTTTATCGATTGGAACTTCTATTATACATGTATCAAGTTTATGAGGTGTTCCATGTATTTATACTAAGGAAGTAAATTTATGATACCTCAAATTTAATGAACCTAGATTTTATACCACTATATCTTGATATTTTCTATAAATAAAAATCAGTATCAATCTTGGATTGTAGAGATAAAGTGCTATGGAACAAGACTGCTCACCTAGTTAAACTTCTCTCAAGGAATCGGAAATTCAAAAAAGCTACTTGGTAACCTTAGGATTTAATGAAATAGATATATACTTATTTCTTGTATCTAAATAATTTAATTTGTATGGAATGTTTTATTTTAGGTGGGGGTAGAATGTGACACCCTGAGATTTTATCATATATTTCTTTTTAAATAAATCTCTTTAACGGCTTGTAATACACATAACCTTGAGTCTAAATGCACTGTAATATATTACATAATTATAACCTATAAATTAAATTGTAATTATTAATATAAATAACCAAATTTATAAATATTTATATAGGATTTAGATAAATAAAATATATTTTTAGTAAAGTTGTTATATTCTTCAAAAAGATATTTTTTTCCTTAAAATGGTTTTTACTGATTTTTTTTAGAAAATAATATAATTAATTTTCTGAAACTTTAAGATAATTTATTGGTTGAAATTAAATTTATTTATTAAATATAAATGTGAAAATTATTTTAGAATCAATTTTTAATAATTATATGAAATTATTAATTTTTTATGAATAGTGAAAAATTCAAATTTTTATTAAAAAGGTTATTTACATTTAAGGAAATTATAAAGTTCCATTTTCTTATAAAATGTTTTTAAAAGTAATATTAGTTAAATAATATTATTATTAATCTAATTTTTTTCTATGGAATAATTTTTATTTTTAACATTGATAAAAATACTTTTAATACTTAAGAAAACATTTTATTTGGAAACCCTCTTTGTCATCATGATTGTGGCTATAATTTCAAAATAAATTATAACACTTATATAAATTGAATTTCATAAAATTTATTCCATATTTTTAATCATAATAAATAATTTTAGGTAATAATTTCCACTAAATGTTTTTCATAGTGAATCTTAAAATTTGTAAAAATCAATTAATGTGGTTAAAGTTAAAATAGGGTTTCCAAGGGTTCAACTAAAACTATAAAGGTTAAAATGACATAAAAACTTTTATAATTTATATTTTATAGGAATATTTAGATCCTATATCATTTTATTTTTATTAATGTTACATTTTTTATCTATTTTTCTCAGTAAGTGATTTAGAATTATTTTAAAACCTTGAAAAATTATAATTACATCACTCACCTCAATTATAAAAGGACACCCCTCTCTTCTTATCTCCACATTTGAATATCCTTTTTTAAGAAAATACCTTCCCAAATATCTTATTTACATCCATATACATTATATATAGTAAATTTATTATTCATAGAACTATTATTGTAAGGATTTATATATAAATCTAAAGAGGTTATCTGGAGAAGAGGAATAGTTCTAAACCATGAATTTTTTTTAATTTCTTATTATACCACCTTAAAATTTTATTCCAAAATGATGAAATAATAATTTCATTATTTTTAATATATTTATATGTTATTATGTTAATGTAATATCCTATATCCATCTCCTTTTCCATCAAATGTTAAACGAAATTTTTGTTCATGTGTACATCAGACTACTGCCTCGCGAAACGATATAATTTATTTTCCATCATCACCTCTCATGAATGGATATAATAATGGATTTGGAGCATATATATGATATTTATAAATTAATTATACTTTTAAAATAATAATATCACATCCACCATCTTACCTTACAAACTTTTGAAAAATGATAACGCCACTCATGCGTATGTGGGGACTACCTCCTCCACAAAGCGATGTGAATCGTTTTTCATTTTTCATTTAAACAGCTGGTAATAAGGATATATTTAATGAATATATATGATATATATAATATAATAATAATTTTTTAAAGGTTAATTACTATTTACCTTTCTTTAATTCCATCCTTTAAAAAGTGAAACCAACATTCATGTGTACGTACAACTTACCGTCTCCATGGAGGGTATGATTCATTTTTTCTACCCATACACATTATGTATTAATATATATATATATATATAATAAATTTAATGTATATTTATATCATTATTATAATTCTATAGATAATTTAATCATTATCATGTTACAATGACTAAGCATGTCGAGCCAAAACATACATGAAAAATAAAGCAATTATCACCAGAAATAGTGATTTTAATAAATAATTATTAAGAAAAGGGTGATAAAAGGTTTATATAAATCATATATGGTTTTATATAGATGATTATGGTTTTTAATATATATAAATATATATAATTAATCTATATTTATCATATATGAAGTTCAAACGTGTATGAAATAATTCGGACTTGAAGTAATGGAATTTCATCTCACTATTACCTTTATGAGACACAAGGCATATTCACCAAATGTTTCTCTTATGTGGTGTATATAATGACCAATAATTAATTTAAGATTAATATTATAAAAATTATAGGGATTTACATATCCATAAAATTTTCTTTCTTTCATGTGTCATATGATTCAAAAGTTAACAAATTTGTAAGGGTTTTATGTTACAATCTCATTGTTTATCATGATTTGTTTATGCTTAAGTTATTATAATGAAATATTATGGTCTATCTCTCAAAAATATCCGGAATTATTATTATCCTATGGTTACTTATTGAAATTTAGTTCTTTACTTTAATTTTCCTCTCCTTATATACTAAATATAGCAAAAGATTATTTTTAAGGAAAACTGAATTTATTTCTCTCTTCTGTAAAAAAACCTTTCTATTCCATGTGCATGTTTTCTAAAAATATTTTCATTAATGTTTTTAATATTTTCCAATGTTTTTTTTAAATAAATTAAACATGTTTTAATTTTTACAATATGGTTTAAAAAGAGTCTGGCTTTCATTTCCTGAACCTGTTACATTTGACGTTTTACAAAAAATATGAAATAAATCTTTGTTTAAACATACAATACATGAATGAAATTTCCCACCTTTCTTAACTATCACTGATTTTATGATTCCTTTATGATTATACAATGTTATTTTTAAATGAAATGTTTTATTTGTAAATTTTTAGATTTTAAATAATTGATTTTAAATTTAAGTGTTCATTTTCCTCAAGAAATGTTTCAAGTGATCTTTTAAAATCATTTTCCATCTAAGATGACATCATTTAATGGTAATTATGTTTTAATAGGGATATGATCAAATGATAACATATTTATTATTTCTTTAGATGGTTTATGAGTATGATATGTCTATTAAATCTATTTATTTTTTATAGGTTATTCTATGATGAATTTATGAAATATTTATGAAACTATTTTTCATTATATGTTCTATGATATGATGATATTATGAATGTTTTATGATCTTATTGAACAAAAATATATAGTTTCTATTATGTCATGGGTGCTTCAAGAATTATATATCCTTCAAATTTTTTGGTAAATTATTATATCTCATGAGATTATTATGGGAAATAACTCAATGTACTTTATCCATTATGGGAAAAAAGTTGGTGTGCTTGATCCATTATAGAAAACCAGTTTATTTTATTCATCTATTATGGGAAATAAGTCGATGTTCTTGATCCACTATGAGAAATATGTTTTTATGCCCGCTCTATTATGATTTTAGGGTCTTTTCAGTTAACCTTGTCATATGAAATGGTTTATATACTTATGATGATTCCACACTCTTTTTATATGAACTTATAGTTCCGAATTTATTTATGATTATTTATCACTCTTATGATACATGTCTTTTAAAATTGAAAATTTTTATGCCTTGAATCTTGTTTATGATCCATGGTAGATTGGGTATGAACATTGAAAGATATATTCATGACATCGTACCCTTATTATTATCATATGTTATTTTATGATCTTCTATTGATATCTCCCTTTTTACCCTAATCTAGGATTTAACCTTTATAAGAGTTAATTGACATAGAAAATTACTAGGTTCTCCACATTTAAGACAATGAGCTATAAATATATCTCTATGGTGAAATTTATTTCTCTACATTAAACACGTCATTTTTCTTCATCAATTCATTTATTTGTGCCCTTATTTTCTAAATATAAAACATATTCCTATTACATTTAGATATTTACCTGGGTTTCACTTTCCACATTTTTTACATGAATAAAATTGATCCTTATTTCCACCATTCTCTCCACCACTCGATCTCTTAGTAGACTCCATCTTTCTCTTATTTAGTGAGTCTGAGATTTTGGTTATGTTATGGGTTATTAATCATATATCACAGTAACTCTTTAGTAATAATCATGATATCTTTAACTTCATTCATTATCTCATTTGGTTCCTCATAATCAATTCATTTTCCATCACATTTAATGTTAACATCATTCCTCCTAGTTATAGCCATTATCTAAAACCAAAAATCATGGTGTGTTCAACAATAATAATATTCATGGAAAACAATTTATTAGATATCTAAATAAAGAAACATTATTTTCAATCATAGACACCTTGGGTTTAACATAGGAAATCCATGGTCATTACTAAAACTTTTGGATTTTATCATATACTTATACATATACCAAAGGTTCTAACTAATGTCATATAATAATAATCTCCAGTGATTGGATAAAAATGTCCAATGATACCAACTGTAGTGACCCATGCTTTTAATAAATAAATATTACATCTTTTTATATTAATATTCAACATATTTATAAAATACACACATGAGGACCGTAAAGACTTAGAGTATTTGGATAATGGAAACACATTCATCCCATTTCATGAAATATAATCAAAATTTCCCATAAATATATTTCCATTTATTATTATTCATAGATATAACCTACTTAAACCATTATTCATAACCCATGAAATGTAAACAAAAGAAATGGTGATCTCAGATGCCTAGTATGGGTAAACATGAGAGACATCAATCGATGATCATATAAAATAATAAGATAATAATAATGATAATAAATCATGAATATAACTATCAAAGTTAATACCCAATATATCATGGATCATAATCATGTTTTAGGACATAAAAATAATTACTTAAAAATACATGTACCATAAAAGTGATAAATCAACATAAATCAGTCATGAACTATAAGTTCATGTTATAAGAGTGTGGCACCATAATAAATATTAAATACATTTCATATGTAAATGTTAACAATCAAGATCCTTAAATCATAATGAATTAGGCATCAAAACCTATTTCTTATAGTGGATTCAACACATCGACTTGTTTCTAACAGTAGATCAAGCACATCAACTTGTTTCCCATAGTGGATCAATCATATAAACTTGTTTATTATAATTATCTCATGATATATAATAAATTTCCCAATGCATTACAAAGATATATAATATCAATCATACCTATCATATAATGAAAATCGTATATATGTGTGTCACAAGGTTATAAAACATTCATCATGTGATCATATCGTAAACCATACAAAGAAAATTAGTTTTATAAACATTTCATAATTTCAGTATAGAATAAACCATTAGAAAAAAGTGGGTTTTATAAAAATCTCATCATATTAACAATAAAACATCTAGAGAAAGAATAAATATCATTTCATTGGATTATATCCCAAATAAAATATAATTAACATCAAATCATGGTATCATATATGAAAATTCCTTTAAAATAATCACTGAAATATTTCCATAGAAAAATACCCTTTTCACATTGAAATAAATTATTTAAAATATAAAACAATTAACAAACATTAAGTAAAAAATATTCTTTGAAAACAAAATGATAAAAATTATAATGTAATATTCAAACCATTTAGTGGTTATGATAGCAGGAAATTATGTTCATTTTGTATAAGTTAAAAGAAAACATTCCTTTTACACTATTATAAAAAATTAAAAAAAATACCTCAATCGGAAAATAAAAATAAGATTCCCATTAATTTTTTTTTAAAATTTAAATAATGGTTAAAAATAACCTTATGAAATCATAGTATTTTATTAAAAACATTCTTGAAAACCTTTTTAGAAAACATGGCTATTAAAGAGAGAGAAAATTAACCAAAGATATCAATTAGGTAATTTTTACTTAAAACATTACTTCATTCTATTAAGTACATAAAATGAGTAAAACTAAAGAAAAAAAATTATTATTCATAATTAATTAAAATATAAGAAAATTCATGTTATTATTGAGAGATATATCCTAAAATTTCATCATTGTAAACATAATCATAAACAATCCTCGTAAACAATAATATTTTGACATAAAACCCTTACAACTTTGGAAAGTTTCAAATAAAAACCTCAAGAAAGATATAAGATTATATGGATATGTATATACCAATAATTTTCTTTAGTATAATCATAAATTACCTTAATGGGAAGTATATACAACAAATAATATAAATAAGTGATGAATATGGTATATGTATCATAAGAATAAAAGTGAAACGAGAAACCCTTACCTTGAGTTCCACTTTCTTAGAAAGTACTCTAAAATCCTATAAAATAAATTTAAATTTATTTTAATTATATTATATAATAATTCACATACTTATAATATCATAAATTATCCATTTATAATATTAAAAAATCCATTTATTATTAATTCCATATTAAAATCTTTGTTTTGGGGTGTTAACTATTTCGTTTTTCCTGAGAGCTTTGGTTTGATATTTCTAGTAATAGTTATTTGATCATGGTTCTATCATTTACAGAATTGTAATAGTGGTATAAATATAATAAATATTCATTAAACATATATATTTATATTCATATATAAAGGATATAGATAGAAAAATGAATTATATCTTTCAAAGATATGGTAAGTCGTACGTACGTATGAACACTATTTTCACTTTTTGACAGATATAAAGACATAAATGTAAATATTTATTCACCTGTAAATTATAATTATTATATCATATATATAATGTATATACATTAAATATATTATTATTATCATCCATGTAAAGAATAAATCAAAAATAAATCACATATCTTCGTAGAGGCAATAGTCCAAAAACACACGTACTCGATGTCATCATTTTTCAATAAGTTGGAAGGTAAGTAATTTGATATTATATTATCATTAAAAAAGAAAAATTATTTCATAAATATAATATATAAACTTTAAAAATATAATAATAACCATCCATAAAATATAGTGATGAAAAATGAATTGTATCGCTACATGGATATGGTATGTATTACATTTGTACGAGAGATACTTTCACTTATAATTTAATTGGAAAGAAGATGGATAATGGTTGTTTCATAATAATAAAAAAATAATTATATTTAGGATACTAAATTTAATATTTTATTATAAATACTATATATTAATTGTAGGTAACATAATAATTTAAAATAAAGTGATTGGTTAAGGCAATTACTTATTTTTTGAAAGAACTCATTTAGATCTTCTCTTAAGGATCATAGTGTTGGTATTTTGGGAAGACCAAAACATATATAATGTGTCAAAATATTTTTATAAGATATTTTGGTATGTTTTGGGTGAGCTATAATGATTAATGTGGTGTAATTAACAGAAAGGGGTTCCCTTTTAAAAGTGAGGGGAGCGGCACATTTGGAATTTCTTCAAAGATTAAAATATAAAAAGATAATTCTCTATCCAAATTATTCAAAATGTTAATTTTATTAATATAATTTATTATTTTATTTAAATAACATAAAAAGTAAAAAAATTTATAGCTTTAAGTGGTGTTTTAATCATTATATTTTGGTTTAACCCATTGGTTAACCTATTTTAACATTAACCGTGATAACGCCTTTTTCATGCTTAAAGGGTTGTAATTTTATTTATAAAAATAAAATTTGATAATAAATAAAAAAGGTATAAAATATTAGACCATATATTATCGAACTTTTCCTCTTAAACTATTTTATGATTTTAAAAAAAATTAATAAAATATTATTTTCATAAATTATTAATAGTGTCATTTTTTACACTATTCATTTAATTTGACTTTAAAGGCACCAAGGAAAGGATTTAAATTAAATATATTCATTTAAAAAATCTATAATATTCCATATGTATCTAAAAAATATAATAACAAAATAATACACTCATATTATATTAATTTTAATATTTTTAAAATAATTTATTTTATTTTTCTATTAATTGAAGAAATTTTGTGCTAGTGTTGCATAAGAATTTAAGAAAATTATATAATTACTAATCATTAAGAAAAAAAGTCGCCATTAAATAATTTCATTATGAAAAAATTTAATATTAATATTCATTCAAAAATTATTCTTTCCTTATGTGAACACATAATTAAATTTTTAAATGTAAGAGAGTAACATTTTATCATTTTTCATACTTGAAATATTGTATAAGTCATTTTCTTGGGAAATTACCTCATAAAAAATAAAATTTGACTTGAAGGTGATAATGATGGAATTAAATTATTCTAATAATAATTAATATGAAAAATAATGTCCTTTACACTTAGTTTTATCCTAGTTTAACTTAATTTATGCTTTCACCATGTTGACATTTGTTTCACTATTTTTACTATTAATTATGAGAAAAATTAATTTGGTCTTATTAAATAAAATTAATTATTATAATTAAAAATATTGAATCTATTTTACCAAATTAAATATCTATATATTATAGAAATTAGTTTTATAAGTATCCCATAAAGCGTTGTGAAAAACAATTTTCCAAAAAAAATATTTTTTAAGTATAAAATTATTTTTATAATGAGATCACATATAATGTTCATTCATATATAATTAATTATGTTATTTATATCTAAATAATTCTTGTATTAATTTATGATCAAATTTAAAATATTATATGTATTTTTCATTAAAAATAAATGATAGTTTTCGAAAAATAATTATTTTCATCATTCATTGAAAATTCAATATTTTCAGAAAAATCCCAAAATTTCAGCCTAAGATAATTTTTACAATATTATTTGAAATGAAGATTATTTTATAAAATAAAAATTATAAAAGTGAAAAACAAAATAATTATAATTTAATCACACAAAATGAAATAAAAATCATTTTTGAAGTAAAAAATGACTTTACTAAGAATTAATTACTTATTTCCTAACCGTTATAAAAATAATTTTCATTAAGTATGAATTTTTTATATTTTATAATGTGGTTATTACTATTAATAAAATTAAAACTAATTTCTAGGTTATAATTTCTATGTTTAAATAAAAATATTTTAATAGTATATTGGTTTGTTAAAACTTGATGTTGTGCGTAATGCAAGCTATCAAAGAAATAAAATTGATTTTAAAAGAAATATATTTTTAAATATTAGGGTGTCACATCCCACCTCCCTAATAAATTTTATCATTGTAATTCGAACTTGTTATCGGTAATCAAGGGTTTTACATCTGAAAATTCTTTTTTGGAAAACACACATCCTTAAAAGGGTCAATAAAACATCCTCTTGAATAATGAAAATATGAAGGTCATTAAATAACTACGTTTGCAAATAGAATATCATTAGTTGGAATTTAAAATATGTACATTGAGATAAAAACAAAAAAATTACATAATTATGGAGACAAATAGATTACATTAATCATAATAAATTGATTGATCAATATAAAGTCAACAACCACATAACCATAAACTGGTGAGGTGTGAAAAAGTCCATCGATTCATTGGAAATGAAGGTAATAGGATAATATTTTTGTTTCAAGATCCTTTTCATAGAGTTTAGAAATTAATTTACTATATATATGAATAACATATCGAAATATACTTATTGTATAAGTATAATTTCATCCTTTAATCATTTCTCACCACAATCTCATATTTTTTTCCAAACGACGAGTATTCAAGATTAATTTTCCATGCCTAAATCACTAAAATCAACTTCTAATAGAATAGATAATATATAAAAGGATATCATTTTATTCCTCCAATCTTTAGGCATTAACAAAAACCAAAATTTTTAGAATAAGATAATTCTCATAATTAATAAACCATTTTATGAGGAAATGTAGCATTGATCACAAAATCTTCAATAATTACACCAAAAATTCAGCTTTGGTTATTAGATAAATAAATAAATTTAAATTTTTTCAAAAATATTCCAAACTAAAAATTAAAACCAAAGATTAAAATGATTTGATCCCATGTTCTTCCAAGATAAGTTTAACATATCATAAAATAACATCAATCACTCTTAATGTCTTATATAAAAAAAGTATATACCCTAATCATATAACCTCAAATATATGTTAATAACTTCAATAAATAACCTTAATCACCATAAATACATATTAAAATAAGATAAGATTCCAAAATAAAGTTCAAACTTTATTCTATAAATAAAATATCATAATGTTCTATTTACCTTAATCATATAAGGATCCCAAAGTTGTGATATTCTTTAGAAATAAAATTAATCACCTGATCATAAAATAAAATTTCAATACCATGGTTTTATATATGATAAAAAAAGTGTCCCCAAGAACATTGAATTGTTTCTCATAATAGATCATACACACTGAACTTTTTTACATGAAAGATCAAGCACTGTAACATCCCAAAACTCACACATTCGGATCTGGTGAAAAAAACATAAACACTAAATTTATAGATTGGATATTGATAAATGTGACCCAATTTTTTTATAAAAAACTTAAAAATCAAAAGGAAATATTGGATCACTTACACACCCAAGGACCTTTTAGGTTTAGAGTTTTAGAGAAATAGGGTAAATTCTTAACAACTTGGGTTCATAAAAAACTCATTCATAAATATCAGCATCATCTCCCACTAAAATATTCATATATAGAAACCCTATTTGGTATAAAATAATTAAAATATTTCTTCACGACCTAGAGAAAATGAATATAAGAAAAGGGTGATCTCAAATTCTTTGTAAGGTTAAATGAGGAGATATTAATGATCACATAAGAAAAACAGGAGAAAATGGTATGCGAACATGATATTAACATTTAAAAACCATAACTTGAAAATCATAGGTCATAATTATGATTCATGGCATAAATTTTGGAAGATCCTAATACATGAATCATAAATGAATTAAACAACAAGATCAATGAGCATAACATTGGAATAAGACATAGAATGTTAGCACACACATAAGTATAGAAAATCATTTCCTTAATAGTCAAGGATCTTTTACAAGACTCCCATATTGAGGTGGACTCACTCCCCAAACCATCATAATATTAAAGGTTCACTCCCAAGACTACCATAATGAAAAATGTCACTTAATGAACAAGGTTCACTCCCCATTCTAGTCACGTTTATCCCATGAGATATCAATATTTACCCAATGAATTGTAGTGATATATAGTTCCCACACATCACATAATTAAAATCATTAATATGGGTTCTAAGAAATCATAAATCATTTATCGTATCAGAACCCATAAAAATAAATTTCTTTTATAAACATTTAATCACAACATAAATCATGGAAAATAAGTAATATTCATAAAAATATTTCCATCATAAACATAAACCATAAAAAGAAATAATAAATATGGTATTTCCATAACATATCCCTAGTAAAGCTTAATTAACTAAAAATAATTTTATCTTAGATAGAAAATTATTTTTAAAGATCACTTGGAATAATGTTTTATTAAAATAACCTTTCCATTTTTTGAAATCATTTTTTTTAAATATCATGAAATTATAAAGGAATTTTTTATTTGTAAATAACATTTTAAACGTTTAAAGTATGGTTCATATAATTAAGGAAACATGATTTCATGAAAATCAGATCATTCTATAAATGTTAAAAAATCATTCCTTCTATATATTTTTTCAAAAAAGTCACCAAGTAACATGTTATGAGAATGACAAAAATATTAATTTAAAATTGATTTTTAAAATGAAAAACATGGGAAAAAATGAATTAAAAAAAATTTGAAAAAAAGAAGAAAAAATTTTTTGAAAAAAAATTATAAAACATTTACATAGAATAAAAATATTCCTCAGTGGATACTTAAACATAAACAATCATAAATAATGATGTGACTGTGAAATAAACCCTTACCGCATTGGTATCATTTGAATGAAAAGACCCATGAAAGAATGAAATTTATATGGATATTTATATCCCATAATTTTTAGGTAAAAATCATAAAATACATTCATGGGTGGTATATACACCATACAAAAGAAACAAGTGGTATATAAGATATATGTCTCACATAAGTAAAAGTGAGATGAAAATCTCTCACCTTGATTCTTAATCTTCACGTATGTTATTTATCTACCAAAATAATAAAATTAGGTTAGTTATTTAATTTTTTAAGAAAAATTTAGGATTATTATTTCTTTCATCTCACTTATTACCATTTTATAACAATTACTTAATCATTTTCATTAATGTAGAATGTTTTAGTGCTATTTGAATCATAAGTCCAAAATGAATTCGGTAGGTTGAATATGGTCAAAGAGGTCATTATTTAATCATCTATATAATAATAATAATAATGAAATAATTATCATTTATATTAAAAATTTATACTTTTAAATCCCACTCTTAATTATGGTTATGAAAAATGAACTATATTACAATCATGGAGATAATAGGTCGTACATATGCTTGTGTAACATTTACATTTCTAATTATCCTTATGGAACAAAGATATGTATTATTTTTAACTTTAAATAATGATAATAATATCTTATATATATAATATTAATTATTTAAATATATATATATATATCATCTATGTGATGTGGTGATGAAAATAAAATCACATCGCTTCGTAGAGGTGGTTGTCCACACATACTCACGAACAATGTTGTAATTTTTTAGTTCATATAATGGTAAGAAGGAAAATGATATATTATATTATTATAATTATAAATATTTAATTAATATTATATATAAAAATTAATTTCATTATTAAAACTATTCTTGAGAAATGGTGATGGAAAATTAATTACATCGGTTCGCAAGGCGGTAGTTCGCGTACACACAAATTATGAATTATTATCCTATTTTATGGGTGTTGGAGATGGATATAGTTTATGATTTTAACATAATAAAATCTCATTATATTAATTATAATGGTTTAATTATTTTATCATGGTTAAATATTATTTTATTTAGGTGTAAGAAGATGCAAAACAAAAACAAGTGGATAAAAATTATACCTATTCTTTGGAAAACATTCTTTAATTAACACCATAATCCTCCAAAAATTAGTATTATTTATAAAATAAGGATTCTAAAATTATTTTATGGATTATAGGAATGTATTTGGGTAGTTATTGGAAAAAACAAATGGGTTTTTAATCATAAATTATTGAGAAAAATAGTTACCGTTTTATAAGAGAGTGGAGGGGCACTCTTAGAATTTCTCAAAATATCAAATTAATATAAGTTATTTTTCAATTAAAAATGGATAAAAAGTAAATTATTTCAAAGAAAATAAAATTATTGGTTGAAATACCCTCATAAAATGGAAATTATACAAGTTTTGAATATATTTATATCCTTATCTTTTGGAATTAACCCCTATTTATCCACTTTAACTTTTACCATGATAGAAAGGATTTTTACTCTTTAAGAGTCAATATAGTTACTATAAATAAAAAAATCCCATTATAGACCATGGATTATATTAAAAACCATATTCTTACCACTTATCTGAACTTAATATTTTTAGTAATTTCATATCATTTAAAAAAATATTATTTACTTTAAAATATCCAGAATGTCTATTATTAGAACTATTCATTTCTTTAACTTTAATAATATCATTACAACATCTAAAATTAGAAGAAAAAAATTATATTCTTTAAATTTCATTATAATATAAAAAATATTTTACCACTTTTTATCTCAAATTATCTTTATTATAATATTTTTAATATCATTTATTTGATGTTTTAATTAATTGAATAATTATTATACCATCATTGTGTAAGAATTTAATGTAATTATTTCATCACTAAAAATTAAAAAAAAATTACTATAATGCAGATAAATCCATTATATTTCAATATAATATGTATATTCAATCAATTCCTCTAGATAACCCTTTGTTAAAAATATTTTGGTTATTAAAAATAAGATGGGGACATGTTTGACTTTTCTTTAAATAAAATATTATAAAAGTCATAATCTCATCTAAGTGGCCCCAAAAGTCCATATATTATACTTTTGGATGGTTATAGATAATATATAATAATAAAATAGGATTTATTAATATGTTATGGAAATTTTATAGTCCTTATCATTTTATTTTTGACATCAAATTACCCGACTTTCTCATTACTATGGTAACAAAAAATAATAAGTTTACTATTCACATTGACTAAAACTAAAATGTATCTATTTCATAAATTTAGACTCACTACTTCCAAATATTGAATCCATTTTTCAAATTTCAACATGCAAAATTGGAAGAATTTAATTTAAAATTAAATATAGAAAACACAATGAAAACTATTTATCGGAGAATTTCCCTGTTTCAATATAAAATTATTATACTAAATTCAGGTATAAAAACTATTCAAAAAATAATAATTTAATTATTTTAAATAATAATTAACTAATTATATTTTTAACATTAATCTAAAAAATAATTTTAATTTTTAATTAAAAATATATAGTTATCAATAAAAATTAGTATTTTCACTATTCATTGAAAAATCAATCTTTAATGAAAATAATCAAAAACACATTTTAAGATAATTTTTACATGATGAATTAAAAAATTATGTTCACTTTGTAAAATAAATTTTCAATAAATTAATTGTAATATTCACTCATAAAAGATAAGAAAACTCATTTATGATGAAAAAGTATTTTTGACGAACAAAATGACTTTAATAAAAATTAAGTGATTATTTCATAAGAATTATTCAATACATTTATATTGAGTGGGGAATTTATATTTATTTCATAACTTAGTTATTTCTATTCAAACCTTCTAATTCAATGGTTAGTTTGTAAACATCACATTTAAATAATATTATTTTATTAATCTTTTAAGATCAGTGTTTCATATCATGTATGTTATTTAATATATTATTTCTATTTAAAATATTAGGGTATTACATTCTCCCCCTCCCCCCACCACCACCAAATTTAATAATTTTTGTCCTCTAAATTTGAAATTTTTCTCAGCAACTAAAGGTTTGAATTTTCAAAATACCTTTGTTGAAATATTGCACTGTAAAAAGGGTCAATAAAGCTTCCTCTTAAAAAAGATAAAGGAAAATATGATGGTAATTTAGAATAAAATATAGCCAGGTTTCCATATAGGAAAACATTTTTGTGAAGTGAAAACAAAGATATGAAAGAGAAAACAAAATCCCAATGACTGATATAAAGTGACAAATAACATAATCATGAGTAAGTTAACCATCACAAAACCATAATTCTATAATGGGTTAAAAGACCATTAATTTATCAATAACAAAATTAAATGGATAATGTTTTATTTCATGATCCTTTTATAAGATTTGAGGAATTGCTTTAATTTTTATTCTAATAACATATGTAATATACTTAATTGACAATTAGAGTTTCAAACTTTAATTAATTTCCACCACAATCCCATGTTTTCCTCTAAATGATAAGTTTTTAATATAAATTTTTTCATGCCTGGAGCAATAAAATCAACTTCTAATGGAACACATAGTCCAAAAAAGAATAAAAATATATTCCTCATCTATTTAGGCATTAAAAATCCAAATTTTTTTGAACATGATAAGATGACTACCAAAAATAATAAACCTTTCTATGTGCAAAAACAAATTTCATCTCCAAAATTCAACTGTAATACCCAAATTTAATCTTAGACCTTCAAAAAATGATTATCCTTAAAATTACTCAAAATATTCTAGACTAATATTTATACCAAAAAAATCAAAAGGATTTTTTCACCTAGTCTTCCTTTATAAATTAAGTATTTATCTACCGAAATCTACATTCCCTAAACATATAATCTTTATGATACACTAACCATTTCCATAAATAACCTGAATCACCATAAATCATATATTCCTATAAAATAAAATTTAACCTTTTTTCATTAAATAAAATTTTATATTATATTATTTAACTTAATCATATAGTGTTATCAAAATAATTAATGTCTTCAAAATAACATTAATCACTTACCACCAAATCAATTTCCAATCCCATGGTTATCTATACAATAAAATATATGTTCCCCAAATGAACTTAATATTTATCTTTCAGATAATTTAAATAAATAAAAAATGATACTAACTACACTATAAGAAAATCATAGGTTAGTGGTGGTTTATTAAGAGTGATTATATTAACTGCTAAAAAAATCAATTCGATTTAAAAATAATAATATTGTAGTTGTTTTATAAAACAACCACTATATTTTTTTACTAATAATTGCTGTAAGTTTCCATTAAACTACCACAAAATGTTTTAAAAAACCTTATATTCCCCCTCACCTACTCCATATTCATGACCCAACCCCGACCACTATACTCCCCCACTCCTCGTGCAACCCCAACCCCATGACCCCCCCCCCCCCCCCCCGCCGCCACCACCACCACCACCCTATGACCTCCCTCTCTCTAGCTGTGATGCGAACCCCCCCCCCCCTCCAACCTCCCTCCTCCATCCTCGGCATTTACCCCGACCCTTGTGAACCCCCCTCCAACCTCCCTCTTCTCGACAGTGATACAGAACCCCCAATCTGACCTCCCTCTCCCCGGTGGCTCCCCTACTCGACGATGATGCAACCCCCCCCCCCCCCCCGACCTCCCTCCCACAGGCTTGGTTCCCCTCTTCCTATCCTTTTAAGGATTCTTTATCCTTTTTGTGGTGATTTAAAGTCCCACATTATGGAAGGGGTATATCAAATGTTGGTGTTCTCTATTTCATAGTTTATTAAATTAATGAACACTGATTTATTTCCTCTTTAGGATAAGTTTTAGATTCCTAATTAAATTATTATATCTGTATAAAAATCTATTTTAAAGTGAAACCATGTTCCACTTATTTTCCATGGAATGCGAAGTTTTTTTATATGAAAACATTTATTTTAAATTTATTTTTTCTACTACTATGAACACATAACATTGAATAAATTAGTAGAATCTATTTTATTATGTTATTTCATGACTTTGAAAGTTTATTTTTTCTTAAAATAATTTTTAATGACAAATCGTGACTTCCAAAGGTGTGCATGGATTTTTAATAACCACTATTGGGTTACCTTGGATATAGTGACTTTATGATGATTGAGTATTTGAGTTCTTTAAAAGAAATTTTTTAAATTGGTTTCTCAAATTGTATTCTCTTGTGGCCTCCATCACTAAAAATTATTTTATCTATTATAATATATATAATTGGAATATGTTGATATATCTTGATTTTTTCACAATAATTGGTGGAATAATGACACATAGTTATACCCCTATGATTTAATATAAAATTTTACACCATGATTGTTTCTTTCTTTAGTTTTCCTCTTTTAACTACTTATTCTACTTCATTATATTGATTAACTTTATTCATTTATTATTCCTTCATTTTTCTTCCAAAATAAATTCTTACTATTGGGATTATATTTGAAATTTTAATCCCAGATTTAATAAATTTATCTGGAGTATAATATTCATGAATCGATATTGTATAATAAGAAATTTCCATTACAAAAACACCAATCCTAAAGGGTAAAAATGACAAAATAAATATGGTGAGAAATGACATGTATTAATATATCAAACATAATCTTCTACTAAGTTCACTGGATAGCTGGTAATAGTTCTAAAAACAAGAATAATATTCAAAAATAATTACTTATCAAACTTTAAAAAATTTATAATTTTAAATATTTTTCATTGAAATCACTAAAAAATAATGTGTAGTATGTGTCTAATAAAACGTTCCCCAATTGATTTTTTAGGACATTTAAGTGTACATATAAAATGACCTTAAATTTTATAATGAAGTATAAGCACATATAACAACTTAAAACATCTATGTTTATCAGTTTTATACATCTAATAGTATGTGATATCCAAATAAAGTATACTTTGAATTCATATTTTTAAAGGGGTGCTCTTTCTCTTAGTTAGAGAGTGTGAAATGGTTCGGACATTGATCAATGTAGATAATTTTTCAATGTAATGAACCCTCCTTAGTTACAACACTAAGTTAGAATACACCATTATCTTTTTCTCAAATCAAAATAATATCATATAAATATAAAATATAAAATATTGATACATATTTATCATATTTAATGTAGATATTTTTTTCCACACTTTAATCATTAAATATTAATTGTTTCAATCATGTATATAACCTAAAATAACATGCTCTTGAGTCTTATTCTAAATTATATAGAATCTTATTTAATTTAGATTGTACCTATATAATTAAACATTTATATATTTATATTCTAATGTATACGGAGAATAAAATCCAATACCAATGGATAAAATTTCGATTAATTTACATTGAAACACACCATGTTATGCCAAGGGATTGGAAGAATGTTTAGATTATGCAATTTAAAACTGATCAGTGGATGGTAAAATAAAATTTTAGTGTCTGGATTATAAATTCAAGTAATGGTTGAATAGAAATAAAGTATATGATAATTTTATATTTAAATTGTTTCTTAATCGATATGTATGTTGGATTTTTCATATTGAATCAATTGTTATGTAAATTCAAAATAATAAAAATACTATCAATTAAATACAAAGTGACCCAGAGGAGGAAAATTTAGTTCAAAATTTATTGAATAGAGCATTTGGTTTTGCAGAATACAATGTCCAAGATTTTAATAGATTAGAAAAACCTTCAGTTGATTATTAGAAAGTTAACCTTTCTCGTAACTTTAGTGACCAAACAATTATTTTTATGAATTTGTTAAAGATAAAAATCAAGAATTATATGAAGGGAGTTGTAAGTATTTGAAGTTATATTTTCTACTTAAGATGTATGGTATCAAGTTTATCTATGTAATTAATGAAAAATAAATGTCCATAATTTTAGAGTTTCTTTATGATTCATTTAGTGAAGATAAAATCCCTTAATCATTCTATGAGATTAATAAAGTCATCTTCAATTTTGGACTTTATTATATAAAGATACATGTATGCCCTAATGATTGAATGATTTTTTGTCGAGAAGAGTCAAATAAAGAAGAATGCTCAAGATTTCATATAATATGATGGAAGTCAATGAACAATAGTGAGAGTATAAATCAATGAAACACTTGGAAGAAATATAAGAAGAAAATTATAAAAAAGGTATTTTGTTACTTTCCTCTAAAACAACACTTACAAAGATTTTTCATTTCATCTATGACTACAGATGACATGAAGTGGCAGGATTAGGATAGTAATAATGGCTTGGTGAGACATCCAAAAGATTCAACATCATAGAATTTGTTTGATTTACTATATCGAGATTTTTCTTTTGATCCTAATAATATACTTTTAGGATTGGATTCTAACGGTTTTAACCCTTTTGGTACTTTAAGTAATAATTATTGCATTTGTCTAGTTGTTTTGATCCCCTATAATATACCTCCATGTATCTGTATGAAGAATAATTATTTCATTATTTCTAATATTATTCCAAGAAATAAAATGCCTAGAAAAGACATTGATGTATACCTTCAACCTATAATCAAAGAATTGTGAGAATTATAGGACGATGGCATGGAAACATATGATTCCTCAATGAGACAAATATCTAAAATTCAAGATACTTTAACGTGGAAAATTAGTAACCTTTCTATAATAGGAAATTTAGCTATTTGGAACACTCATACTGGTTTGGATTTTCTATTTTTTAATTTTGATTTTGAACCTCAACAATTACCTCATAGTAGAAAATAGTGTTTTATGTTTCATCATTGATTTATTGATGCTTCTCATAAATTCAGGATTAATAAGACACGATTCAATGGAGATATTTAAATGATAAAGTCATTGAAGGTGTTATTTGATTTAGAATTCTTGGGATAATTAGTTAATGTCACTGAGGAGTTTGGAAAATGTCATCAGTTTAATGAAGGGAGAAGGGTGAGAGGTATAGTATATGAAGATTCTAAAACACAAAAATGGAAGAAAAATAGTATATTTTTCGAACTTCCATGTTGGGATTTTAATTTTTAAACATTATAATCTTGAGGTAATTCATATTCAGAAAAACATATGTGACAATGAAATTTATACAGTTCTAAATTATTTGGGTAAATCGAAGGATCTTCTTAATGCTCATAAGGATTTGGATTCAATGAATATAAATCATTGTTTGTGGAAAAATGGGAATAGAAATTAACTTTTGGATATTTTTAAAAACAAAAAACTTGTTAAATACATTTTCCTTCAAACTTAAAAGAATGTAAAAGTGCCACATCGATATTCAAGTATCATATCAAGGTGAGTTGAATTGAAACATCGAAATTTAAATGGATCGAAAATTCAATACCCAAATATTTTTATGGAGTAGTTATTTCCATAGTATTTTCATAACACTTTACCTAAAAAGTAACCATGGTTCTATTCAAGTTTGTTACCATTTATAGAGATTTGTAGAAAAACTTTAAAACCAACCAAGCATGATAAACTTTAAAAGGTATTTTTTTAACACTATGTCATTTGGAGATGTTATCTACCCCTTCATTCTTCACATTCATGATTTATTTGACTATTAATTTGGATGAAGAAGCTGAACATAGTGGATCAGTACACTATCAATTGATGTATCAAATTGATAGGCATGTTGATATTTTTTTTTATTTTCATTGGTGAATTTGATCTTATCAAATCATTGTAAAAAAATTATTAATATGTTTCTTATTTTTTAATCAGGTAATTAGGTAATTTAAAATCATGTATGAGGAATAAAGATCAACCAGAAGGCTCTATTTTTGAAGGTTACATAGATGAAGAGTGTTTGACCTTCTGTTCTAGGTATTTTGATGGGATTGAGACTAGATTCTATCATGTTGGACATACTGATGACATATCCACTAATTCTCGTACTAAAAATCATTCATCAATATATCTAACTATGGGAAGACTAATTATAAAGGGTTCAAATTTTACATTAACTGAATTGGAGTTAGTAAAAGAGCATAGATATGTGTTACTCAATAGTGTTATTGCAGATCCATTTATTGAAGAATTGTGACTACAAAAAAAGAGGTGGCTAAGGGTTCGAGCTCGAAATAAGCTGGAATTAACAATAGATGTTAAAAAATAGCTTGTAAAATGGTTCACCCATCATGAGAGTATATACTCAGATTCCTATTATTGATGTATATTTATTTTTTCTATGTTAAAAGTAACATCTTATATATATTTTTATAGTTAATGAATGTAGAAAATAAATCTGATATATTGAATGAATTGAAGTTTTTGGCTCAAAGTCCACTAAGGAAGTATAAGAGATTTGATGCCAAAAATATTCATGGATTCAGGTTTTGTACAATTTATTATGAAAAATACATGAAAACTTAGAGTTGTAGAGTATTTACATTTCTATAGGTTGGATGATATGGGAAGATGATTGATATAATGGAAGTAAAATATCATGGAAAGTTTTCAATTTCTTTATTCAAATGAAAGTGGTTCAAAATTTATAGGCTTATAATGAAATATCAATTACATTTTACTTCTATCAACTTCTCTCGCTTGATGGATACTATTGAGCTTTCAAAGCATGATCCATTTATCTTGGTTTCACATGAGAAGATGGTTTATTATGTAGAAGATGAAATACATGAAGTTTGGAGTGTTTTGTACACTTAAAGAAGAGAGACTTATCTGATATGGGTAATGAAGATAAATTGGCACTTTGTGATAGTGAACCTCATCAACCAAAAAATATTCAATAGTGACTTCATAACAACATTGAAATCATAGAACTTTCATGTGAGGGTGAAAATGTATGACTTGTCACAATGGAGTTTGATAACAATGAAGATAATGAATATGAAGATAATTGAATGTATAAATTGGTAATGAAATTATATTATAAGTTATCAGTGATAAAGGTTTCATACATATAAACATTGTACAAATTTTTCTTTTTCTTTTTAAAATTTTTTTTTCATTATTTATAAATTTAATATACCTTAACCATTTGAAATGTAGAAATGCCTATTGGTGATGCTGTCAGAATATATGGGCAGATTCTTGGGCAGCTTTCTTATGAGTTAATGAGCTTTACAAATAATTATAAATATTGGAGGCATATTCCTATAGCTTGGAAAAATGTGGTTTTTGAAACTCTAATAAAGGTAATATTAATTTGATATTCCTTGATAAATAATAAAAAGACATGAGTAAATTTTTTAATATACTCATAAATTGTTATTTTTTCTATATATTTTTCATTTAGATGTTGTTGACTCTATTTCCCACCCATGGACTTTGCAAAGAACTCATATAACATCCATAAAAAACCAAAATGACACTTTTATGTAAAAAACATTCATTTTGAGTTATACCAACCTCATCTTGTTTTGGATTAATATTTGGTTAATTCCTATATGTCAAAAATAAATTATAAATCATTATCCATAAGTTTGAAAAAAATATAAGCTTGTTTTCTAGGTTTTGACTTGGTAAGCACTTATAAAAGGTATAAAAATCCTTTAAAAACAATTTTCAGGGGGTAAAAATAGGAAAATGGAATAGGTTTTTCCTGAAATTTTGGAACAATGACTGTAGATTTAGTTCTAAAATGTAGGAACTGATGGTGCACCATTCCGAATGATGGTATTCTCATTATGACTGTAAATGTATTTTTACTATTTTAAAACACAAAAATTAGTGTGGAAATTAAAACCCATAAAAACATTGTTGGGTTTCCATGAAATATTGGGAAATAACCATAGATTTAATTTTTAAATCTAGGAATCGATGACGCATCATTCTGAATGATGGTTTTCCTGTTATGGTCACAAACACTTTTTTGTGTTTTAAAACACTAAAACATGCTTAAAATGGTCAAAAACAAGAAAACATCATTATATTATCCTAAAATCAAAGTAAAACCACTTATTAGTTGTTTTTTATATCTACGAGTAGACAACACATCAATCCAGTGTGCGGTGTGATCATAATTACTTGGTACACACATATGAAAGGTATAAAATCCTTTAAAAACAAGTTTTAGGGGGTCAAAAATAGGGAAACAATTCTATTTTATCCTGAAATCAAGGGACAACAACCATAGATTTAATTTTAAAATTTATGAAACGAAATCATTTCATTCTAAATGATGGCTCGCCCGTTAGGGTTGTGAATTTGTTTTTAGTGATTTAAAACACTAAAACGTGCATAGAATGGTGAAAACCAGACAAATGAAATCAGATTATTCTAAAATTAGGGAAAATTATTGTAGATTTAATTTTCAAATTAATGAACTGATGGCACATCATTTTAAATGATTCTTTTCCTATTATGTCCATAAACACATTTTTAATGTTCAAAATCACTAAAACATACATGAAATGATCAAAACCAAGAAAACAATATTTGATTGTCCAAAAATCAATGTAAAAAAACACATATTAGTTGTATTGACATGTATGTGCAGACAACACATCAATTATTTATGTAGTGTTATCATAATTTCTTAGGGAACACTTATGAAACATACAAAAGCCTTTAAAAACAAGTTTCAAGGGGTCAAAACTAAAGAAACTACACTGAATTGTCCTAGTATTCGGGGATAATTACCATAGATTTAATTTTAAAATATAGTATTTAAGTACACATCATTCCAAGAGACGATTTTTTTATTATGTTTGTAATCACATATTTTGTGTTTTAAATCACTAAAATATGTGTGGAGCGGTCAAAACCATAAAAATAATGTCTAATTGTCCTAAAATTATGGAAAAAGGCCATAGAATTAATTTTTAAATATATGAATTGATGGCACATCATTCTGAATGATGGTTTTCCCATTATGTTCATAAACACATTTTAGTGTCTTAAAACACAAAAACATGCCTGGAATGGTCAAAACTAGATAAATGTTGTCAAATTTTCCATAAGTTAGTAGATATCAATAATAGATATAATTTTCAATTATAGGAACTGATGGAACATCATTACAAGTGACTGTTTTCCCATTATGGTTGTAAACAAGTTTTTAGTGTTTTAAAACACTAAAATGTGCATCAAAAAGTCAAAACCATGAAAATGATATTGGATTGTTCAAAAATCAATGGAAACCAAACTCTTAGTTGTTTTTTATGTGTATATATACACAACACATAAATATGACCTATAGTGTGATTATAATTACATGGTAAAAAATTATTAAAGGTATAAAAGCCTTTAAAAACAAGTGTCATGTGGTCAAAACTAGGTAAACGATGCCATATTGTCCTGAAATTAGGGTCCAATGATCGTATATTTAATTTTGATATGTATAAACTGATGAAACATCATTCTGAGTGATGATTTTCCTATTATTCCCATAAACACATTTTTAGTGTTTTAAAACACTAAAACATTCATGCAGTGGTCAAAACCAAGAAGAAAATATCTTATTGTTCTTAAATATGGGTAAAACCACCGTATATTTAATTTTTAAATGTTGGAATTGACAACATTTCATTCTAGGTGTTAGTTTTCCCATTATGGATTTTAATATTTTAAAACATTAAAACATTTGTAGAATGACCAAAACAAGTCAAACAATATTTTATTATCCTAACATAAGGGTACAAAAAACCATATATTTAGTTATGAAATTTAGGAACTAATGGAACTTCATTCTGAATGATGTTATTCCTGGTATGGTCATAAATATGTTTTTAGTTTATTAAAACACTAAAACGTGCATAAAACAATAAAAACCATAGAAAAAAACTCAGATTGATGTGAAATCAGGGGAAAAACACTACATAGTTATTTTTTAATTATAGGACTTTCTCTAATATTAAGATCATTAAAAAAATGTATTAAATAAATTTCAAGCACACCGCACATCGCTTTAAAAATAAATTCGGATATTTACTTATCCATTTTCAATTTTAAGTTTGAATCTTATCTTAAATAGGTGTGTTTCTATTTTCAAATTATTTTTCATTATATATTATTTTTATTATATTAAAATTTCTTTTATTTTATCAAAAAATTACAAATTTTATGTGAATCATTCTAAATATATTCTATGTCGTTTCCCTTTTATCTTTCTTTTACTAAATGTTTTGATTTTAATTATAGGTGGTAAATTTCGGCAGTATATAAGAGGTTAACCATTCGGATCCATGAAATTCTTCAGAAGTCATTCATTATGCTTCTTATCTTCCATGGTATGTTAAAAAAGTTAATTACTCTACTATATTTCTTTTTTATTATGTTTTGTTTTAATTTTAATTTTTATTTTTGTTACAACTGATAAAATGAGGTGATCAATTATAGTTTATGAGATATAGAGGCATATTGATTCATTTGAGGTCATTACATGGATTTATATTAGGAATGGTTTATTTTTGGATATGTTTTATATGTATGAATTGTGAACGAGATATGGGTTGATGTATTGGGGGACTCAAACTTATGTTATTTTGACCATGGTTTTATATATATGACCCGAGATGTGTGATACATTAATGATGGGGTTATCATATATTTATTTTTTAGTTTATAGAAAAGTTAGTTTTTTATTTTTATAGTTTTTTATTAAATATTTTTTAAAAAAACCAAATAAATTTAGTGAAAGATTGTAGTAAACACCGCTAAAAATTTAACATCGAATGTATTTTGTAGTGATTACGAGGAACTACTGCTAAAGAGAACTGCAGCTAAATTCTAAGTGGTAGTTAAATTTATTTTATTTATATTCATAGTAAAAATTATTGAACTTACACTAATTAAAAAATAAAACCTTTTTGAAAAGATAAAAAAATAACACTTAAAAAACCACTACTAAATAACACAAACCGCTTCTAAATGACTATAAACATTTCAATACGTGACAGTTTTTTAAACCTACATGAAATTATTAGGTGATGGTTTAAACCAACACTAGACCACTAAAAACCCACCTTGAATGGACCGTTTTTTTAGTGATAGGAAATCACGTAGGCTATTTGTAGGTGATGCACCTTTATTTCCCTTTAGTTGTGGGTCCAAGCCTCATAGCCTTTCTAGATGTGATGGGTTGTCACCCAACTGGTAGTTTGACTTTTCTTAATCTATATTAATATAATATTTATAAAATTCAGATAAATTTTATAAACATCCTCAAAAATAAACTCAATACATTCAACATTAAATACAAATTTTAAGCACAAAATTTATCTCATTCCATTCATTTTTCATAACAAAAATGTAATAACTCATATTTGCCTAAAAATCAAACATCATATAAACCCTAATGTTTATAAATAAATTTAAAAATTATTACTACAAAATTTAAACATATTATTCCTCAATTAATACTTCTTATTAATCTTAACGGTTATATATTTATGTCCCAAAATATCATTAGTCTCCTTAAAATTCCGTCACTTAAAACCTTAAAGGGGTATCCAATACTCTAAAATTATGGAAAACCTAAAAATTATTTGCCCATGATACTATCCATAACTCTTAATAAAACATATCATGAAACATACTAATTTTCAAAGTTATATACGCCCTACTTTGATACAAAATGTAACATCCCAAAACGCGCACTTCCAGATCTGGTGAAAAAAACATAAACATTAAATTTCCGGATTCCATAATAGTACATGTGACAAAATTATTTCCATAAAAACTTATAATATAAAAATTTAATATTTAGCCACTTACATACCCAATGAAAATTTATTGTTACATTTTTAGATAATTAGTAAAATAATATTAACAACATGGGTTCATAAAAAACTTATACATAAATTTCAGCATCATCTCCCACTAAAATATTCACATATAGTAACCCTATTAGGTATAACATACTTAAAACATTTTTTCATTTCCTAGAGAAAATAAACATAAGAAAAGGGTGAGATAAAATGATTGGTAAGGGTAAATAAGAGAAATATCAATTATCATATAAGTATAACATGGGAAAAGGGGTATGATAACATGGTCTTAACATTTGAAAACCATTACCTATATATCATAGATCATAATTTTGATTCATGACTTATATCTTGGAAGTTAACCAGACATGAATCATAAAGGAATTAAATAAAAGGGTCTATGATCATAACATTGGCATATAGCATGAAATTATAGTATACACGTAAAAATAGAAAATTATTTCCTTAGTATTCAATACTATTTTCCAAGACTATCATATGGGAATGGGTACACTCCCTGAACTATCATTGTAGTCAAGATTCACTCCCATGAATATCATATTGGACAATGTTTCTTATTGAACTAGGTTTATGCCCCATTCCATCCCTTTTTATCTAATAAGATGTTAATATTTACCCATTAAATTATAGGAATATATAGTTCCCACTTGTCACATAATGAAAATCATACATATGTGTTCCACAAGATTATAAATCATTCATTATATAAGAACTCATAAAAATAAATGGGTTTCATAAATATTTCATCAAAACATAAATTATAGAAAAGAAATGGGATTCATAAACATCATTTCGTCGCAAACATAACCCATCCTAAGAAAAAATAAGGATGGTATAATTGGATTATATCCCTAGTAAAGAATAAGTAACATCAAATAATTTTATCTTATATGGAAAATTATTTTGAAAGATCACTCAGAATAATTATTTAGTAAATTAACCCTTCTATTTTAAAATAATTTTTTAAATAAAAACAAATTTAAACGTAAACATTTTATTTGAAATTAACCTTCTAAACATGTAAAGGAATCTTCAAATCATTAAGTCATCATGATGGTGGTAAAATCCTATCATGCCTTGTAAGTTAAAAAAACATTCCTTCCATATTTTTGTTTCAAAAGTCTCAAGGTACCTCATTTGTAAAATAACACAAATATTCCTTTCAATATTTTTTGTCAAAATAAAAACATGGGTAAAAATGGATTTAAACAATTTTCGGATAATAGTAAAAAAAATTGAAAACAATTTTAGAAAACATGCGCATAGAAAATAAATATTCTTTAGTGAATACTTAAATATAAAAAATCCCATATAATTATGAGATTATAAAATAAACCATTACTTATTAAGTATCATTTGAATCAAAATCCCCATGAAATAAATTAATTAATTGGATATATATATCCCATAATTTACATGATAAAAATCATAAAAGTTATTAGTGGGAATTATATACACCACAATAAAATAAACAGGTGGTATATAAGTCATATATCCCATATAAGTAAAATTGAGAAGAGAATATCATACCTTGATTCTGCCTCGTCACGTACATTTTTTATCTTCATGAATAATAAAATTATGTTAATTATTTAATTTATTAAAAAAATCAATTTTATTATTCCTTTTACCCCACTTATTACCATTTTATAAAAATTACTTAATCATTTGTGTTAATGTCGATCATTTTAGAGATATTTGGATCATAAGTGAAAAATTAATTCAGTAGGTTAAATATGGTAAAATTGGTATTTATTAAATCATATATAGAAAAATAATCATTAAAAAAATTACATTGGTTCTCAAGGAAGTAGTCCACCTTACACAAGAATGATGAAATATTCTCACATTTAATGGATGTCAAATATGGATATAGGTTATGATTTTAACATAATAATATATTAGTATATTTATTATACTTTTTATTATTTTTCATGGTTTTATAATATTTTAATGTAGGGGAAACAGAAAGAAAACTAAAATAAGCGGATAAAATTTATACCTCTTCTTTGGAAAACCTCCTTTGATTAACAGCTTTAGCCTTATAAGTTTGGTATTCTTCCTAAAATTAGACCTCTGGAATTAGGTTATGGATTTTAGGAATGCATATGGATTTTTCACCAATAAAAAATGTGATTTAAATATTGAAAGACTAAAAGTAATGGGTTCCCTTTTATAAGAGAGGGGAGGGGCACACTTGGAATTTCTCAAAATATTAAATTAATATGAATTAATTTTCGATTACAAGTCTCTATAAAGTTAATTATTTTGAAGATAAGATGATAATGGGTTTAAATCCACTCATAAAATAAAAATTATACATGTTTTTAATATATTTATATTCTTATCTTTTGATATTAACACTTATTTGACCCATTTAACTCTTACCAGGACAATAAGGATTTATACTCTTTGAGGGTCAATATTATTACTATAAATGGAAAAAACTCACATAAATTAAATATGGATGATATTATCCATAATATACTAATAACTTTTCCAAATTTAATATTTTTAGGAAATTTATATCATTTAATAAAATATTATTTACTATAAAATATCCATAATGTCAATTATTAGAACTATTCATTACTTTGACATTAATAACTTCAAAAAACATCTAAAATTAGAAAAAAAATATTATATCCTTAACATGTTATGTTAATTTATAAAATTATTTTATAACATTATATATCTAAAATTAAATTTATTATAATATTTTTAATATCATTTATTGGACTTTGTAATTAATTGAATAATTTCTTCATCATTGTTCTATAAGAATTTGAGGTAATTATTTATTAATTAAAAATTAAAAAATCTATGATGGAGATAAATACTATAAATTTCAAAATATTATTTATAGTCGATCATTCCCTCTAGATAACCACATGTTAAAAATATTTCAGTTATAAAAAACAAGAGGCTGATATATTTGACATTTCTTTAAATAAAATATTATAAAAGCCATAATATCATCCAGGTGGCCCTAAAAGTTAAACAATTATACCTTTGGATGTTTATGGATGATATATAAGAATAAAATTATATTTATTAATTTGTTAAGGTAATTTTATAGTCCTTATCATTTAATTTTTAACCTTTAATTATCTAGTTTTTCATTTACTATAATAACAAAAAATATTCACTTTACTATACATATTGAACAAAAATAAAATGGTCCTATTTACTAAATTTGTACTCTAAAATTAAAAATATAAAATTTATTTTTTAAAACTAAATGCACAATAGTTGAATAATTTAATTTAAAATTAAACTGGCAAAATGAAATGAAAAACAGTTTTTCAGACACTTGATCTTTTTTAATATAAAATAATTTTATATTAAATTTAAGTAGAAATATATTTTAAAAATAATAATTTAATTATTTTAAATAAAAAGAAAATAATTATATTTAATAATAATAAGAAATTTAATTTTACTTTTTAAATAATAAAAATACAATTTTCTACAAAAATCAGTATTTTTCATTATTCATTGAAAATCGATCATTTAAGAAAATTCTCAAAAATTAATTTTAAGATAATTTTGAATTAATGAATTTAAAAGTTTAATTAATTTTTTTCAAATAAATTTTCTATAAACTATATAAATTAATTTTAATATGCACTGATAAAAATATGAGAACTCATTTATTAAGGAAACATATTTTTGGAAAATAAAATGACTTTATTAAAAATTAAGAGACTATTTCCCAAGAATTATTCAATATATTTTTATTTGATAGGAAATTTATATTTATTTCTAAAATAAGTTATTTATATTAATACCAACTAATTTAATGGCTAAAAAATCATGGTCACATTTAAATAATAATATTTCATTTCTTATTTAAGCTCAGTGTTGTGTATCTTATACGTTATTAAACATATTATTTCATTTTAAAATATTGGGGTATTAAAATAACATATTCATTTTCCCATAATTATCTCATAAGATATAAAAATTTACACAACTAATTTGAAGGTGATATAATTTATAGTGCACCCATCACATAAGAAAAACCATATATATGTGTACCATAGGATCATAAAATATTCATCATATCATCATATCATAACTCATGAAAATAAAATAGGATTTATAAACATTTCATTAATTCATTGTAGAATAACCCATAGAAAATAAATTTGTTTCAAAGATATATCATAATTATAAACCTTGAATAGAAATATTAAGAATGGTATCATTGGATTAAATCCCTATAAGCCCATAATTATTATCAAAGCATGTCATCTATTATGTAAAATTATTTTAAAAGATCACCTTGAACATTTTTTGAGGAAATTACCCTTTTCACTTTGAAATTTCTTATTTGAAATCTAAGAATTTACCAAATTTTAAAGAAAACATTTTATTTTAAAATAACATTGTAAAATTATAAAATAATCTTCAAATCATTGAGATATCATGAAGGTGGGTAATTATATCCATGTTATTTATGTTAAAAAAAGTTTTTTTTACATTTTCCATAAAAAGTCAAAACTACCTCATTTAGAAAATGAAAATAAAATTAATTATAAAAACATTTTAACTAATTAAAATATTGGTAAAATAATTTAAAAACACATTGAATATTAGTAAAAATATTCTTGAAATTTTTTTTAGAAAACATGGACATGGAAGAGAAAGTATTTTTAATCAAAGAGAGAAATAATGTTGGTTTTAATTTAAAATATTATTTCAGTATCTTATGTATATAAAGATAGTAAAATTAAAGGAATTTTTTTTTTCAAGAAATAACCATAATATAAAAAAAATCAAGGTATTATTTATAAATATACAATAATATTTCATCATTAGAACTTAATCATAAACAATACTAATAAACAATGAGATTATAACATAAAAACCTTACCACTTTGGTAACTTTTCAATCATAAGACTGTGAAATAAAGAACCTTAGATTGATATATAAATACAAATAATATTAAAAATAATAATCATAAAATTCATTCATTATAATTATATTCACCACATAAAAGAAAAAAGTGTTGAATATGGCATGTGTCTCACAGAAGTAAAAGTGAGACGAAAATCCCTTACATTAGGTCTAACATTCTTCATACATGTTAAAAACTCTTGTATAATAAATATATAATTATTATACGTATATTATAAATATAATAATCCATACCATACAATATATGATTTATTTATAACCCTTTTTCACTTTTTTATTAAAAATTATTTATTAAAATCACTATTCTTGGTGGTAATTGCTTCATTTTTCATATATGTTTTGGTTCAATAGTTTTATACATTATACTTTTATAAGAGTTAAATAATCTCAAAAATGCTAGTCATGATATTAATATAATATATAAAAATTATATATATATTCATATTTATCCATAAAGTATAGATTTAGAAAAATGAATACATCATTCATGGAGAAGGTAAGTCGTACATATGCATGAATGTGGTTTTCACTTTTCAATGGATGGAATGAAAGAAAGCTAAATATTATTTCAACCGTATAGAAAAATTATTATATCATACATATATTTTTAATATATCCTCACTACCAAATATTCAAATAGTAAATGAAAAGCTAATCACATTGCTCTGTGGAGGAGGTAGTCCACACATACGCATGAGTGACATTATCGTTTTCCAATGGGTTAGAAGGATAGAAGGTAGACTTTATAATATAATTAAAAAAGTTTAATTATTTCTAAAATATCATATATATATATATATATATAATATAAATCAATAATTATGTTTATTTGTGAGATGCGATGATGGAAATTTAATTATATTGGTTTGTGAGGCAGTAGTCCTTCGTAAACACAATCGATGATTTTGTTTCCCATTTAGTGGAAGATATTGTGGATATGGGTTAATCATTTAACATAATAAAATATAAGTATATTTTAGATAATTTTTTTACTATTTAACCATGGTTTAAGAATATTTTAAGGAGGTATAAGAATAAATAAAATTAAAATTCATGGTTAAGAACTATATGTATTATTCAGACGACGTCGTTATTTTTATAGATAAATACTAATTTGGGTAGTTTTATGATCAAAAAAGGGACTCTATATAATGTTTATAGATGTAATAATGTAATTTTATAAAGTATATATCAATCGAAAATGTTCTTGAAGTGTGTAGAGAAGAGTAGAGTGGGTGTCCTTTTATAATTGAGGTGAGTGGCACACATGTCATTTTTCAAATTTTTAAAGTAATTATAAGTCACTTTATTAGAAAAATGGATCTAAAATGGACCATTATTGAACAATAGAAGAGATATGTCCAAAATATTTCCAAAAATATAAATTAAAAAAAATTTAGGTCATTTTTAACCCTTATATTTTTATTTTAAACCCCAGTAAACTTCTTTTAACCTTAACTGTGGTAACAAATTTCTATTATTTTTACTATTACTTATGACCAAAAGTTAACTAGAATTTATTAAATAATATTAATTCTTTTGATATAAAATATTTAATCCAATTTATTAGATTAAATTCATATAAGTTTAATAATTTAATTTATAACTGAACCCACAAATGCGACGAAGGTTTTCCAATGAAAAAGGTTTCTTAAGTATAAAAATACTTTTATTTAAAAATTCAATAATAAATGTATTAAAATAAACTAAATTGTATTAATAATATTATAAATTAAATAATTTTACATTTAAAACCATTTTAAAAAAAATCAACTTTGTAAATTACTTAAATGAAAAGATAAATTTTAATAAAAAATTAGTATTTTTCATTATTCATGAAAAAAATTAATCTTCTCATAAAGTTCTCAAAATTTCACTCTAAGATAATTTTTTCATTTTGATTTAAAAAAAAGTTAACTTCATACAAAAAATTTTATAAAAGTGTCATAAAAATAATTATATTATTTTCTAACAAAAAAAGAAAAAAAATTAAGGAAAAAGTATCTTTTTTGACCATATTAAGACATTACTAAAAATATATTTTCTTATTATAAAAAATTTATTAATATTTTCATAATGTGTTTATTCCTATTAATACATAAAATTTAATGGATATGTTATACTTGTAAACTATATTACAATTCATTTATTCTTGGGGTTGCATGTGTCACAATATATCGAAGAGATTTATTTAAAAAAGAAATATATCATAAAATTTGAGGGTGTTACAATTCAAATCTCACCCACCATATATATATGTTGAATTTATTTATGGAATCCATGTAATATGAATTCATGGTATGATAAATAAATATATATATAATACAAAAATACTTTAAAAAATTAAAAAAAAATAAAAAAGTTAAAAAAGTCACCACTAAATGATTAAAAGAGGATTAAATCACTGAAAAATAATCAAAATTGTTTGATTCAAGACATAGGTAAATGTAATAGTTTTTATAAATAATTAATCAAAATTTATTGGTGGTTTAAATGACTGTTAAACCCCCCAAAACTATTGTGAAATTTATTTTTTTCGTAGTAAATGTAGGCTTTAGTTTAAGGCATTATATTGCATCTTTAAATTATCATACATGAATTTAAGAAGTCACGTTATAGGTAATATAATTGTTTTAGTTTAATTTTACCATAAATTTATCTTATTCATAATTTTTTTAAGGATTTACACATAAATATGTTTTGAACATATTAATTTGGTAGAAGGAATAAAGATTCCAAAAAATAATAATTAGAAGCATGAATACATATAAATGGAATAATTGAGTTAAGATAGTCAGGTAAAATATAATTAAAAACACTAAGTTTCAAATTCTTATGAAATCAATGTTTTTTAAGTTCTCATTCATCATATTGGGTAGGTCATGCCAATGTTGGGTGACCTTGGATTATCTTTGTAATCCAAGAAAGTAATCAGATGACCCTAACTATTATGAACCATTTTTTTGTATGTTTTTTGTTTCACTTATCTATGAAACACTAATTTTTAGGATACCATATGAATAGAGTTGTGTGGATCCATGTGATCAATTAGGATAATGATTTTTTCCCTCAACTATCGAAGAGTCACTTGTGATATAATTATCTTCTAGATATAGTTAGAGATTATTTAAGTTCTTAACTAGTGTAATTAATGATGAAATATGAATATTGTTCCACTAATAGATGTTATGTATTTTAAATGTTTCATCATTTTAGTGGGATGAAATTTATTTAGATTCCTTATAAAATTATTTTAAAATATGATACTCAAATGATAAGATAATCTATTATAGATAAATGGCATCATCATCATCCAACATAACATTAAGACTAATATTTCAATAATAGAATATTAATGAAATAAACTAATTATATAATTCATAAGTAATTAAAAAAATTCTATGTGTTAGAAAAACTCCTTCCTGAGTAAAATAATATTTAATTAGTTCAATAGGTGGATCTAGTTTATGCTTACAAGAAACAAATAGAGATTCACTTAAGGTTTCAAAGTCATCATTTATATGCACGATGGACAAATGGATTTTAATATCTTCTCATATATTAAATATAATTGGATATGTAAATGACTTGGAGAGGCTGTAGGTTTCCCCTAAGGCTTGTTCTGAATATGGATGTTATTCAGTGATCATCCTTGAAAATATTTTGGTATTGTATTAGAAATACAAGTGGATAAAAGTTCAAACCAAAAGAAGAAAAGTTAATTGGAATTTCCAATAATGTTTCTTCAAGTTTAGAGTCAACAAAAATTAAAACCAAAATAATATGCTGAGAATTAAAATGTTTCCATAGGATGAATTTTCCGAGATACCTAAAGGGATTTATGAAACTCCATGGAGATTTTATGTTATATATTATTATTATCGAATCAATTATTACATTTCAAATTTTCTATGATAAAAAGGGATATTTTACTAAAATTTTAAGTATATATAAATTAAAAATCAATGTAAAAATAAATGAATCTTGTAGTTTTCATTAAAATGGTGAATAAAGGGGTTTCTCAATCATGGTGTGAATACAAGGGAATATTTTAATCTTCGATGGATCAAAATAAAGGATGTGTATTTTAATATTATTTTTCTTATATGGTTTTTTTAAACAATGATTTATTATAAAAAATATAATAAGATTATTTTAATAAACATGATTATTTATTCCTCAACTTATATAACATGCATGAAAATAAGATAGCGATAAAAGGAGTTTTATCCATGAGAAAAGATCTTATCTAATATATTTGTTCAAATATGATGGAAAGAGTTCCCACCACCCATTAGTGAAATATTTTAAAGAATACAAGTCTTATTTTTATGATAATTCTCTAAACACAAATATTTATATATATAATATGGATAAAATAGTATATTTGTTAAATATTTCCACTAAGGAAAATAATTAGTATTTATTAACACAAAAGAATTTATATTTCTTACCATGATATTCTAGAGTGAATATAGTTTTAAAGATACTAGTAAGAGTATATTTTGATATAGAAAATTTCAAAGAGTAACAAATATAAATTAAACTGGTCAAATTCAATGTGTATTTCACTTAATATCCAAAAAGATTTTATGGTGTGTTGAAAAATATATATTTAAAAAGTTGCATTTAGTTACTATAATGAAGTAAAAGTCACTTTATATCCTAAAATGTGTTTAGTATGGTTGGTGGTGAATAATATATTGTTATATTAATTACCAAATGATTAATAGAAAATTTCCAAGAAAGATAATAATGACTATAAGGCCCCAGCCTTAAACATTACTTAATCTTGAGATATTTCAAGAATACACCTTGAGGATCTTTTCAGGTTTAGAGTTTTAGAGAATTAGATCATAAAACATGCATTACATCCCACATTTAAACAAAGTGGTTACAATAAAAGATAGTATTGGTTTTTCCCCATCAACGGAAACATATTTAAAATAAAACATGGTTTCTTTCTTGACACATCCTTGACACTACCATCATATCATTCACCTTTCCCTTGACCTGTGAAAAACATTTCAAAAACTTGGGATGAGCATAAAAAGCTCAGTAAGGGATATAAAAGTATCAAAAGAATGTATGAAATCATACTTTACTCATAAAACATAAGAATTTTAACATACCTCATCAAATCATGAATATATCATAGAAATCATAAGGCATAATGGTAACTTTAGGCATTCATAACATTCTTACGTAGGGAGTAACCCTCTTGGTTACATTTGGAATACCCATCACAGTATATTCCATAAATCTCTTTGTAGAAACCTTAACGTTTAACTCCTTCGTGTTACCCAATGCATCGGAGAGATATATCGGGCTCACCCACCCTTAGTTTATCATGGAACCACCTGTCTTCATAACAATTCCCAAGAACCATAACATAATCGTATCACGTAAAACATGCATAAAGGAAACATAACATTTCCACATTTCAATCACAAGATATCAATACAACACATTGATATAATAAAAACATTATGAAAACCATTTTCAATACCAAAATAAAAGAAAATTAATACATGTTATTTATTTTTCATTTCAAAAAAAAGTTAGGTTATGGCTTTTAGAGGAAGCTGAAACTCTAATAATGGTCACGACGGCGGAGAAGTCGTTGTCGCCGCATACGTACGACAAAAAAACATTCCCTTTTGTCATTTAGTAAATGCTTCTTATAAAAAGATTCCTTTTGAATAATCATAGAAGTCAAAGGGGTTTATACACCATATAAAAGAAATTTGTGTATAAAACAAAGTATGCCTCAATGAAAGGAGATTGAGACGGAGTCCCATACAAAGACAGTATCCTTGGATTAAGGATAAATCAATTACATAATTATGTGTGACAAATTAATAAACCAAATATAAGCGGATATTAAGTGTAAAAAAATCAGAGGTTATTCACACATATTCATATAACGACATATTCAAGGAGTACAATTTTATCCCAAATAATCAAAATTGGGTTAAGAAGTTCCCTTGCAAAAAATCGACATCCTAATGGCGTCACTTCAAATTTCAGAAAATGAGTTGATGAGAGATAAAAAGGGTTTATCATCACTTGGACATAAAATTTACATCAATAAGGATATAGAAGAACATATCCAAACATAATAAGATGTAATTTAAAAGACATAACAAAATAAGTCATTTTAAAAAGAGGAGGGTGAAAGGTTCCCTTACCGACTTGGGTAACTTTCGAAACATACAACCCATTGAAGAAGGTTCATACAATGAATATGTAAATACCCATAAATGAAATTATATTACACAAGTAGTATAATAATGGTCATTACATGCACCACTCAAATGAAATGGTGGAAAATGTAGCATAAATCTCACGGAAATAAAAGTCAGATGAAAAATCCCTTACAAAAACTCGGCAGCCTAACGGCACCACTTAGAACATCCAAAAATGGATTGATGAGATCAAAATAGGGTCTCTCACCATATTAAAATAAAATTTAAATCAATATGAATATAAAATAACATCCCCTAACATAACAAATAGGATCTTAAAAGATGTGACATAAAGGAGAGTACTTAAAAAGAAAGAGAGAGGTTGGATCTCTTATGAAAATTCGGCAGCCTAACGGCGCCACTCAAAACTTCCGAAATGGATTGATGAGAGAAAATAGGGTCTCTCATCATATGAACATAAAAAGTACAGTAAGAGTAATATAAAAGAACATCCCAATCATAATAAATATTATCTTAAAAGGAACAACATAAAAGAGTGTACTTAAAAAGAAAGAGAGGGGTAGGATCCCTTACCTCAAGTCCAACTTGTCTTGTTCGTTTCTTTATATTCCTGAATAATAAACTTTGGAAAATTTATAATTTCTTAAAGACTTCATTTAAATATTATCATTCAGTTCATATCATATATTATAATGTTATAATAATTGTTTAATAATGTTAGTTCATATCAGATGTTTTTTGCCGATGTTTGGTACATGAGTAAAAAAAATGAACTTGTTTGAAAATGATTGTCCATGTAGTTATAAGTAAATCATTTATAGAATATTATTAATTATTAAAATATCATATATATCCAGTACATATTCATTTTATACTATTCCATAACATTTGGAGATAATAAAAATGAAAAGCACCGTTCATGGAGACGGTAGGTCGTACGTACGCATGAACGCTACTTTCATTTTTTTTTCATATTAATGGAATTAAAAATAAATGATATATATATATATATTATAATTCCATTATAATATAAATGCTATATAGGTCACATATGTTCATTAATTTCATTCTTTATACATTCCATGTATTTCATTAACGAGACACATCACCTGAGGGGGCGGTAGTCCACACTTCCTCATATGAAATTATCGCATTTGCACAACATGAAAAGAATAAAGGTATTTTTTAAATATAAAATACAGAAGAATATAGTAAACATAAATACCATATATATCATATATAAAATACAGTGACATCATAATGGCCACCTTTAAAGGTGTTAAAAAAATATTGAACAATCATCATTTCGTGAGGCAGAAAATCGCCAACCACAGAAACAATATGTTCTTTAACCATTAGACGAAGGTGTGTGTAAGTGTAGCTCAAATACATCACATAAAAACATCCTAATATATTGAAGATACTGGTTTTTTTACAATATAAAAGAATAAAAAGAGTTTAGGGGGTTGTAGAAGCAAAATAAAACTTAAGAACACAAGAGAAGACACTACCTTTAAATCGGGTAACTCTTTTTGATTTGAGCTCAAAGGCTTCATTGGGAAAACATCTGCCCAAAGTGAGGCTTCTAGGAGTAATAGAGGGATGTGGAGAGACAAAATGGGCAGGGGTTGGCCGAGCCAAAGGCTTTGTAATTGTGGGTAAGGTGGTATAGGTGGGGGCCTTTTATAAGAGGAGAGGAGGGGCACTCTTGGAAAGTTAAGAAAAGATACTTTGTTATAAAATGATTTTCGGATAAAAAAGGTCCCACAATTATAAATTTCGAATATAAGGTGATGGGGGTTCGAAATAAACCCATCCAATAGGTTTTTGACAAGTGTAGGTCTTAGATTTTACATTATATTTTCATTTTATTTAAATCATTAAATAATGAGGTAATCGCTGCATCATCATGGTGTCATAAATAATTTAATTTATTTAAAGTCTAAAAATTGTAAAAAAAATATCATGATGTAGGAAATATTTTTAGATTTCTAATTACTATTTATATTTAAATATATGACTTGTATAACCCCATTTAAAAATTGTTTTAGTAAAACAACTCATGTTTGTGACATTTTCATTTTAACTTTAAATAAAAGTCATTCATGTCATTATCTTACCCAAGTGGCTCCATGGGGTCCCCAAAATCGACCCATTGGTTTTCTTGGTCGGCCAAGACACATCCAATAAGGGTAGGACATGTGTCTAGGTCATTTCATATTATTAAAACATTATTTTTACCTTAAATTACACTAATTACCTCTAATCGCGATTAAAAACATAAAAGTTACTATTCACCAAAAAAAATATTTTAATCCCATTGAACCACATTTTACTTCATAATGACAACCATGTATGTCGGATTTTTGAAATTAAAAACACAGAAGTGGTAAAGTTTCATTTAAATGAAAAATCAGTTTTTTAAGTACCACTTAGTGGTTTCACTATTCATCAAAAATTGAAGTTTTTCAGAAAAATACCAAAACTTCACCCTAAGCTATATTTGATATTCCGAATTCAAAAATGATGTCTATTTTACAAAATTCAAATCATATAATTCACATTAATTAATTTAATAATTAATTCCCACCGTCATGACAAATAGCGTGTTTTTATGAAACAATATATATCAAAAGATTGACACTAGTTTAAGTCCAATTTCAAAGTGAAATTAATTCCAATGACCACTATTGGATTAAATGGTAAAAATATATTCTAATTTCACTTTAAAAACAATTCAAAAGAGAATTTAATCATATAAATAAATTATATTAAAAAAGAGGTTTTGAATTAAAATACAACATTTTTCACTATTCATTAAAAAAATGAACTTTATCGGAAAAATACCAAAAATTTACACAAAGTAAATTTTGATGTCCCGATTCTAAATAAGAATTTTATTTTGTCAAATATTACACATAAAAGTTTCAAAAAATGGATTTAAAAGAGGTTCTCTATCAAAAGGCGATTAATCGGCCTTTTAAAGAATATTAGAATGTTTGCACTTAAAATTGGATTCATTCGCATTTTTAATCCTCTAACATTTATTGTAAAGAGTAAAAATATTTTACAAACATATATAATCATTTTTTAGTTAGTTCTATTCATTCCCTCCATTACAACGGTTAGGCGTTAACTACCATTTAAAATAATATTATTTTATTATTAGAGTGTAACATAAGATTCCCAAGAAACTCGTTGTTGCGTATTGGGTACGCCATCGAGCATAGCATCCCCTTTAAAGTAGTATTAATATTTTATTCACAAATATGGATAAATTTGAATATTTAATATTCTTTATTTACCTGGGGTGTTACATCCTTCCACCCTTTTGGGAATTGCGTCCTCGCAATTTTAAAATTGTGCTTGGAAACTTCATTGAAAATCCCACATCAGAACAAGAGTAAGTAAAAAAATCACTTTAAAATAAAGAAAGAGAAGTACAAAGGTCACCCGAGTTAACCCATACTAGGATTCCATGTAGTAAAACATGGATATGGAGGAAAAAACAAAGGGTCATCATCTGAGGGAGAGTTATAGAAAATATGTTTAGGAGAAAGTTAACCACAAGAAAATCACGTACTTGTGGTGGGTTAAACGGTATTTGATTCCCCCGTAGGAAAATTTAATAGACAACATTTTTGTTTTAAGTTACTTTTCATTGACGAATTTATTTTTGATCTTAAGGAAACATACTTACTTTTCATGTTGACTTTCAAATTTTACTAGATTTCTTACACAAACTCATACTTTCCCCAAATGATGAGTATTTAGGAAGACTTGTTTACATTAAGAGAGCTATAATAAACTACTATAGAATCACCTAATTCCACAAAAGATAACTATATAATTCCCATGTATTTAGACCTTAACCAAAACTAAAACCTAAAAGGTTAGTATGAGATCAGATAATACCCAAAAAGGATAAAAAAATCTATTCTTAATCTCCAAAAATTTTCAAACAATACCCAAAGTTCAACAAAGACCATTCAATAAAAAATTTGTCCATAAAATTATTCAATGTAAACCAAACTAAGATTGAAACCCAAATATTTTATGGATTTAATCACATAGTCTTCCAAGGTACAAATTAACACTTATCTCTAAATAACATCAGTTGCTCTTAAAGTCTCATATTGCAAAGTAATTAACCTAATCACATATCCTCCATGATAGGTTAATAATTTCCATAGATAACCCAAAATCAACTTACTCTTAATTCATAAAATCATCTAACTAAAAAGAATAAGTCCTACTAACCAGGGACTTCATGTAGTCTAGTGGTAGATGATAAATACAAGTCGCACTTTGGTTGTGGGTTCGATCCCCGCAGCTTTGTCCGACGTGATGGGTTGTCACACGGTCTGCGTGTTGTCCTTGTTATAAAACTCCAAAAATAACCCTAACATGTTTTAACCTCAATATTTTCCTTATACCTCTCATTTTCATCCAAATTCATTACGATGTCAACTTCTTAATTCTTGAAGTCTTATTTCTCCACCATAAAATAAAACGATTCCCCAAAATGAATAACAGCATACCTTGATCATGGTGTCCACTCGGTTTCATCTTCATCTTGTTCACGTAGGTAGAAGTCCCTTTCATTACAACAATGATTTATAGATCCTTAAAAATCATTTGCTTCATCCATCCAAATAAACCTTGTACAACATGGGTCATATGGGTGTTCACAGAAAAACAATTTTGGAAAATAATCATGTATGACATATAATTCCAAAACATATGATAAAACATGATTTTTATAAAATATTCGGACAAAATTTGAGTTGAAACTTTCTATTATTGGTCCTTTTGAAATACCATAATTATGTGCTGAGAGACTATATTTTAAAAGCAAATATAAATAGGTTGCGCAAGGGTATCCTTCCTCCGCACCATTTTTAAAATCATAATATTCTTCAAATTCTTGTGATAAGGTAAAATATTTGAAAATACCTTGATAGTATTTACCTTTCTTGAAAATATGAGAATATTGTGAAAATAGTATTTTCCTAAATACAACCCATGACCCATGATGATAACAAGGTATAGTGGAGGTGTTTGATATCTCAAACAACTTCTTGCAAGTGAGTTGTATGCTAGAAAATGTTTCACAATCATCCGAACATGATTTTGCAATAATTATTGCCAGTATGTCATCAGGAAGAGATAGGAATGTCATTTGAGATCCTCCTCCTTCCATTCGTAACCGACTTTACTTGACCTGAAAAAAGTTATAAAACAAGGATTTAACTGAAATAATAGATATAGGGACTAATCATGTGTCGAACAAAAACTCATAATCCCTAAAGTTTTCTAAACCGACCTCTGATACCAACTATAAGGCCCCAACCTTAAACATTACTTAATCTTGAGATATTTCAAGAATACACCTTGAGTATCTTTTCAGGTTTAGAGTTTTAGAGAATTAGATCATAAAACATGCATTACATCCCAAATTCAAACAAAGTGGTTACAATAAAAGATAGTATTGGTTTTTCCCCATCAACATAAACATATTTAAAATAAAACATGGTTTCTTTATTGACACATCCTTGACACTATCATAATATCATGCACCTTTCCCATAACCTATGAAAAAACATTTCAAATACTTGGGATGAGCATAAAAATCTCAGTAAGGGATATAAAAGTATGAAAAGAAAACATTAGTCCATGTATGAAATCATACTTTACTCATAAAACATAATCATTTTAACATACCTCATCAAATCATGAATAAATCATATAAATAATAATGCATAGAGGTAATTTGAGTCATTCATAACATTCTTACGTAGGGATTAACCCTCTTGCTTACGTTTGCAATACCCATCACAGTATATTCCCTAACTCTCTTCTGAGAAACTTTAATGTTTAACTCCTTCACATTACCTAATGAATTAGAGAGATATATCGGGCTCACCCACCATTAGTTTATCACGGAAGCACCCATATTTATAACAATGCCCAAGAACCATAACATAATCATATCATGTAAAACATGCATAAAGGAAACATGAAATTTTCACATTTCAATCACAAGATATCAATACAACACATTGATATAATAAAAACATTATGAAAACCATTTTCAATACCAAAATAAAAGAAAAGTAATACATTTTATTTATTTTTCATTTTAAAAAAAAGCTAGGTTATGGATTTTAGAGGAATCCGAAACTCTAATAATGGTCATGACGGTGGAGAAGTCGTTGTCATCGCATACGTACAAAAAAAACATTCCCTTTTGTCGTTTAGTAAACACTTCGTATAAAAAGATTCCTTTTTAATAATTGTAAAATCCAAAGGTTTTTATACACCATATAAAAGAAAGTTGTGTATAAAACAAAATATGCCTCAATGAAAGGAGATTGAGACGGAGTCCCATAAAAAGACAGTATCCTTGGATTAAGGATAAATCAATTACATAATTATGTGTGAAAAATGAATAAACCAAATATAAGTGGATATTAAGTGTAAAACAATTAGAGTTTATTCACACATATTCATATAACGACATATTCAAGGAGTACATGTTTATCCCAAAGAATCAAAATTGGGTTAAGAAATTCCCTTGCAAAAATTTGAAAGCCTAACAGCGTCACTTCAAAATTCAGAAAATGAGTTGATAAGAGATAAAAAGGGTATCTCATCACTTGGACATAAAATTTAAATCAATAAGTATATATAAGAACATATCCCAACATAAGAAGATGTAATTTAAAAGACATTACAAAAGAAGTCTTTTTAAAAAGAGGAGGGTGAAAGGTTCCCTTACTGACTTGGGTAACTTTCGAAACGTACACCCCATTGAAGAAGGGTCATAAAATTAATATTTAAATACCCATAAATGAAATTATATTACACAAGTAGTATAATAATGGGCATTACATGCACCACTCAATGTAAATGGTGGGAAATGTAGCATAAATCTCACGGAAATAAAAGTGAGATGAAAAATCCCTTACGAAAACTCGGCAGCCTAACGGCGCCACATAAAACATCCAAAAATGGATTGATGAGATCAAAATAGGTTCTCTCACCATATTAACATAAAATTTATAGTAAGAGGAATATAAAAGAACATCCCCCAACATAACAAATAGGATCTTAAAATAAGTGACATAAAGGAGAGTACTTAAAAAGAAAGAGAGAGGTTGCATCTCTTATGAAAATTCGGCAGCCTAACGACGCCACTCAAAACTTCCAAAATTGATTGATGAGAGAAAATAGGGTCTCTCATCATATGAACATAAAAAGTAAAGTAAGAGTAATATAAAATAACATCCCAATCATAAGAAATATTATCTTAAAAGGAACGACATAAAAGAGTGTACTTAAAAGGAAAGAGAGGGGTAGGATCCCTTACCTCAAGTCCGACTTGTCTTGTTCGTTTCTTTATATTCCTGAATAATAAACTTTGGTCAATTTATAATTGATTAAGTACCTCCTTTAAATATTATCATTAATTTCATATCACATATTATAATGTTATAATAATTGTTTAATAATGTTATTTCATATCAGATGTTTTTTGCCAATGTTTGGTACATGAGTAAAAAAATGAACTTGTTTGAAAATGATTTCCCATGTAGTTATAAGTAAATCATTTAAATAATATTATTAATGATTAAAATATAATATATATCCATTACATATTCATTTTATACTATTCCATTACATTTGGAGATAAAAAAATGAAAAGCACCATTCATGGAGACGGTAGGCCGTACGTACGCATGAACGCTACTTTCATTTTTTTGTCATATTAATGGAATTAAAAATAAATGACATATATATATATATATTATAATTACATTATAATATAAATGTTTTATAGGTCACATATGTTCATTAATTTCATTCTTTATACATTCCATGTATTGCATTAACGAGTCACATCACTTGAGGGGGCGGTAGTCCACACTTCCTCATATGAAATTATCGCATTTTCACAACATGAAAAGAATAAAGGTATGTTTTAAATATAAAATACAGAATCTTATAGTAAACATAAATACCATATATATCATATATAAAATACAGTGACATCATAATGGACACCTTTAAAGGTGTTAAAAAAATATTGATCAATCATCCTTTCGTGAGGCAGAATATCGCCAACCACAGAAACAGTATGTTCTTTAACTATTAGACGAAGTTGTGTGTAAGTGTAGCTACAATCCTTCACATAACAACATCCTAGTATATTTAATATACTCTTTTTGTTACAAAATAAAATAATAAAAAGAGTTTAGGGGTAGGAGAATCAAAATAAAACATAAGAACACAAGAGAAGACACTAACTTTAAATCGGGTAACTCTTTTTGATTTGAGCTCAAAGGCTTCCTTGGGAAGACTTCTACCCAAATTGAGGCTTCTAGGAGTAATAGAGGTATGTGGAGAGACAAAATGGGAATGGGTTGGCCGAGCCAAAGACTTCTTAAGTGTGGGTAAGGTGGTAGATGTGGGGGCCTTTTATAAGAGGAGAGGAGGGGCACTCTGGGAAAGTTAAGAAAAGATACTTTGTTATAAAATTATTTTCGAATAAAAAAGGTCCCACAATTATAAATTTATAGGATAAGGTGATAAGGTTTTGAAATCCACCCATACAATAGGTTTTTGACAAGTGTAGGTCTTAGATTTTACATTATATTTTCATTTTATTTAAATCGTTAAATAATGAGGTAATCGCTGCATCATCATAGTGTCATAAATAATTTAATTTATTTAATGTCTAAAAATTATAAAAAAATATCATGATGTAGGAAATATTTTTATCTTTACAATTACTATTTATAGTAAAAAATATGACTTGTATAACCCCATTTAAAAATTATTTTAGTAAAATAACTCATGTTTGTGACATTTTCATTTTAACTTTAAATAAAAGTCATTAATGTCATTATCTTGCCCAAGTGGCTCCATGGGGTCCCCAAAATAGACCCATGGGTTTTATTGGTCGGCCATGACACATACAATAAGGTTAGGACATGTTTATATGTCATTTCATATTATTAAAACATTATTTTTACCTTAAATTACACTAATTACCTCTAATCGCGATTAAAAACATAAAAGTTACTATTCTCCAAAAAAATTATTTTAACCACATTAAACCAAATTTTACTTCATAATGACAAACGTGTATGTAGTATTTTTTAAATTCAAAACAGAGAAGTGGTAAAGTTTTATTTAAATGAAAAATCAGTTTTTTAAGTACCACTTAGTGGTTTCACTATTCATCAAAAATTGAAGTTTTTCAGAAAAATACCAAAACTTCACCCTAAGATATATTTTATATTCCGAATTTAAAAATGATTTCCATTTTACAAAATTCAAATCATATAATTTACATTAATTAATTTAATAATTAATTCTCGTTGTCATGACAAATAGCGTGTTTTTATGAAACAATATATATCAAAAAATTTACACTAGTTTAAGTCCAATTTCAAAGTGAAATTAATTCCAACGACCACTATTGGATTAAATGGTAAAAATATATTCTAATTTCACTTTAAAAACAAATTCAAAAGATAATATAATCATATAAATAAATTATATTAAAAAGAGGTTTTGAATTAAAATACAACATTTTTCACTATTTATTAAAAAAATGAACTTTATCGGAAAAAAACCAAAAATTTACACAAATTAAATTTTGATATCCCGATTCTAAAGAAGAATTTTATTTTGTCAAGTATTACACATAAAATTGTCAAAAAGTGGATTTAAAAGAGGTTCGCCATCAAAAGTCGGTTAATCGACCTTTTAAAGAATATTAGAATGTTTCCGCTTAAAATTGGATTCATTCGCATTTTTAATCCTCTAACATTTATTGTAAAGAGTAAAAATATTTAAAAAACATATATAATAATTTTGTAGTTAGTTCTTTTCATTCCCTCCATTACAATGTTTAGGCGTTAACTATCATTTAAAATAATATTATTTTATTATTAGAGTGCAACGTAAGATTCTCAAGAAACTCGTTGTTGTGTATTGGGTACGCCATCAAGAATAGTGTCTACTTTAAAGTAATATTAATATTTTATTCACAAATATGGTTAAATGTGAAAATGTCATATTCTTTATTTACCTGGGGTGTTACAATGACAATCATAGAAAGACTTCTAAGTAAACAACAGAAGTTACTAACATCATAACATTGGATGTTGTGGAGTAAAGGAGTTGAGATGATATGTTTGAAGAGTTAAAAATTCGAAATATTATTCCCAGATCTCACCATTATTAAATCAAGTTTTTATCTTAAATTATACTCACTGATAGAATTCAATGGGAGGGTTTTTTCAAATGGTAACATTGAGATATGGAAAGACTTGTATAGAGATGTAGTGAGTTTAATAAAACCATAAAATTGCACCAAACATAAGGTCTCTCTAGTGGTTTTTAATATGGTATATGATTAGGTAGATAATTATGTATAGTTTTTATATTATTCTTAAATGGGTTTAAGAATATGAAATATAACATTTTATACAAAAGGTAGTTTCAACTGTTTCATTCATTTATATAGGATACTTATATTTCATAAAGTGAAATGATAATTAACCTCTCAAAATATAACATTTATTTATCCCTAAATTATGGTATTCATGGAGTATTACACAATATAAATAAATTTTATGGTTAATATGAGTAGTATAAAGTATATAGATACCTAATACAGTCATCGGGCACAAAACTAATTTTTTCACTAGATGATTCGCAATGTATACCACATACAGTGTCATATATTATGTCTATGGTATAATAGAGTATCATATTTCATATTTAATCCTTGTACTAGAGTTTATAAAGGTACTTATCATGATAACCATAATATTTTTATATCTATTGTGTGAATTCATTAATTATTATCTAATTGAATGTGTTTGGGTATACCAATAATCATGTCATCAGTTAATGCTTAACCAAAATTTGATTTTTCCACTCATATAATTAATATGATATCTTGTATATATATTGATAAAGAATAATTAAATATTTTTACATACTTAGATAAATTATATATGTTTACTTATATATTAGGATTAGGGGCATGTGATGTGCCTATTTACTTATATGAATGACATTTGATGTATTCATTGACATGGTTGGTCTATACTCTGAGAACTGAGAACATATGAGTAAGATATATGGTATTGACATAATTTATGTCCCATGGTCACTCTATGAATTGTAAAATGGTATTATATGATTATTCATATTATATATGATACAACTCATGGATACAGGTGTGGATATATATGTGATTGATAGAGATCATATCAGATCCCTTTACATCTTGAGCAACATTGATTCTTTATTAGTGGATACACTTTTATTAAATTTATGGATTTAGGATTTCATAATTTTTATAAATTTTGTGAAGGCACTAGATATCATACCTTATGGTTTTGAAAATGTTAATCAAGATTATACAACTTTTACATCTTCCATAAAAGTGTTTCAGAGGATATCCGAAAGAAGTTTTGGATGAATTTTCGTAAGTTTTTTCATATGATGTAGCATGTTCTAAAAAGGGGTGATATATTTTCTAAAAGGATTGTTTTATATGTTTTCACAAGATAGCACAAATAATTTAATATAACATGACATCATGCTACGTCTATGAGGATTTAATTCAAGTAGGGGATTGATGGAATTTTGTACTAAAGGCACCACCATGAGATAGTGGTTTAGAATACAACAAGGTATACCTTTTGATACACCATTACATGGTGAGTGTAACCACACCAAAGTGATTTTCATGTAAATTATGAAATTATATGATGATTATTGGTTAATTTGAAATCTTCCACTTCAGTTTCACTATTCAATTGAATTATTATGTGATGATGACTAAAGTATTTTAAACATCAAAAATAATAATCTAAATATTAAAAGATAAATATAAGAATTGTTCTATATATTATAAGGAGTTTTAATAATTGATAATTTTTTAAACATATCATGAATATAATTTAATGTTCAAGTTAAAAATAGGGGATTGTTATTAATATATATACAGGAATAATCATTGGAAAAAATGTGTTAATATATTATATAAAAACTCAACTATAAAATATATCCCTTAATATATTTTCTCTTATCCTATAACTTGAAGGTTATTAATGACCATTGATAATGGATTGTCATTCCCAATCATTAGTAGATTCATGTATCCCATGGATACTCTAGTAGTTAAAAACTAGTCAGTTACACGCTAGTGATCTTGTTCAAGATTATGTGATTCGTTGAAAAACTGAATAATCAAGGTGGAAGGTATGTCATTTTATCTTCATTTTATTATTCATTCTAAAGATATATATTTATCATGGTTGTTTTTTTGTTTTTTTGTTTGTTTCTACTATTTTTAGTATAATTAGAATACCCAAAAAAACATTAATGATCTCATATGGGTTTTAGATATTTTTCCCCATAAATATAACCATGATACTCATGATCTCGAATTAGTGACAGTGGTGTTTTACCAAAAGTTCATGTAGGATTACAACATTGGTTATGGCTTGATGGTATTCATGGATCATAAGAGGCTAAGGTATATATTATATTAGTGGGATTTAAACCACATCAATGATAATATATGGAGTTCTTATAGGACTATAAATTTGAGAAATCACAGACCCTAAATAAAAGTAAGTAGTAATTGATGTGTAGATTAAGAAGTCTCACTGAGATTTTGTTTACGAGTTTAGATATACATCAATCACAAAATAGGAGTTTCATCCTTGTGTCTTGATATATATTAATTATGTGGATAGGGTTATTTTTATTAGATGACATTGTAATCATCATTTATTTAGTGGTTGGAGGAATATCAATTTGAAGATTTTGAGGTGGAGGTTTTTCTAGGTCATGTTGCTTATGGTGATGCACCTTAGGGTTTTTCATAAGATGATTGACATCGATTTTTGTTTCAAGGAAAGGTTTTTATTCCATTTTTTATGTTTTATATTTCTCTTTATGAGTTTTATATCTCACAGATAACATTTTATCTTCATATATCCAATATGTATCATGCCTTGAGGAGTCATATATGATGGCCTTAAATGAAGAGGATAGTGGTTGAGTTTATCACTCAATTATTAGTCTGTTAATAGGTGAAATAAAACCATCATGTTCTTGGTGGTTTCTTATACCAATTCAATGTTCCTAAGTAAAAGTAGGAGGGAATCTCAATATATATTTCACAACTTGACTATTATGAGATTAGGGAGGATGTGATGTTATATAGGTGGTAAGTATTGAATAATAAAGTCACCTCATTTCATGGAAATCAAGGATTCATGTACATTGGATTATTTAGTGAAGATATATGTAGAGGATATTAAATATGTTCATGAGGTTACAAAGATGATCACATATGATCAAAATAAATTTTTAATCTTGAGAATTTGGAAGGTTATTCAACATGATTTTGGATTTTATCAATGATTTAACAATATATTATCTTTGTAGAAGGATAGTAATATGGAGTTGGATTTTAAGAAATTAGATAACTTGTTGAGAGAATGTTTTATTGATTTTGAACTTCCATTAGAGAGGCACCTAAACTTATTTGTGTTTGATTATAATAATAGTTACCACTCTTATATTATAATGGACTCATTTGAGGAATTTTATGGGTGTTCATTTAGATTTTTAATATAAAGGACCTAGGATAGAGAGTTAGTGATTCTTAGACTAGATTTCATCAGGATAATGATAGAGAAATTATATGTGATTAATGAGTGAATGGAAGATTTAAAATATCATTATAGGTATTATGATGATTGGAGGAGAAGACCTCTGGAGTTTGAGTTCAATGATCATATGTTCCTAAAGGTTTTATCTCATCATGATCAATAGAGTTTTGGTAATTTTAGAAATATATCCACTCAATTAACCATACCTTTTGAGGTTTTGTTGTGATTCATTGTGGTAGTGTATTAATTGGGGCTTCCTACAAAGATGGATCATATCCACAATGTTTTCAATACATCATAGCTTCACCATTATCTTCATAATATATATAATTTTATTTATTGGGGTGTGTTAGATGATAAGAATGATGCAATATTAATAGAAAAACCTATTTATATTTATGATAAGTAGGAGATGGTGTTGAGAGTTTGTGTCATTCCCTGGGTTATGTCTTATGGAGGCAATGTGGATTTGATGAGATTACATGGTAATTTGAGTCACATATGCATTACTAATGTCTATATTTTTTTAGAAAAATATTTTGGTTATGATTTTGAGATATTTGGTTATATATTTTTTAATAGATTGAGTACATTCCTTTATTTGAATTGTTTTTTCTTTCAATATGGAGAGATTATTATTTGAGAGGTATCTCAAGGGATGTTTAGTTTTATGGTTGTTTGATTTTCATCTTAGGTTTGGTTTTTAATCTTTAGGATGAGAATAATTTTAGAGGTATATAATGTAAATACAAGGATATAACTAGACCTTTCAATTGTGTTTTTCAGGTTTTGTGTGTTATGAGGAAGTTTCGAGGCTTTTGAAGAAGAACAGTGGGGTTTTGTATAAATTATCAGTTTTCACCATGGATCACATTGTAACATCTCAGACCAGGATGTCACTGAATGGTTCCCCAAGCATAGTTGGCCACATTTCTTTAAGTGCATATCCCTAAATTCCATAGGATTTGGACTAGAATCTAGAGACTAGGGTGTGTCCATGGGGAGACTATGCCCTCATTACTAGATTGTAACATATTAGGATAACAATAACATTCAATAGTGGATCAAGAAATCAATTAGACAGTAGATAAACATCCAGATGATAGATATATTCAAAAAAATGAAAAAATTTATCTCATATACAATGATGATCTTTTCATGTGTTTACAAAGTATCCAAAATAGGTATACATGGCATCTTTACAATACATGTATTCAAATAGTTTGTTTGGGTATCCAACAGAAGCCCGAACAGGGTGTGACATACAATCCCAATAGGTCTCCACCCAAAGTGTCTATAACAAATCCTAATCATGCAATATAAGCTAAATAAGTGGGAAATATATATCATAGTTAAGTAGTAAATAAAAGTAAAGTGTACATGGAATATGTACTACAGAATAAGTGATACTATATAGCCCAAAAAGGTTCCCTAAAAAATGGGTTGGGCTCCTATAACAAGGCAGTTGTAAGAATAAGTATTTAAAGCACCATGGCCTCTCTGTATACACAACATATCATATCACCCACAGCATTGAAATACAATCTATATATCAAATAAACCATAGTTGAGAAGTATAATCATCCAAGTCACATTTACCACAGCCAATCCATATAATCATTCACGCCATGTTTACCATGGATGTGTTGTATAATTAGAAAATCCAGGGCCCTTGGGGCCAAATCCTAGGTATAATGGACTAAGGAATCCTTATTGAGTCCTAAGATCATATTTATAGAAACCTGGTGGGCCTTGAATTGGGGTCCAATGAGCATTTTTACCAACCATGTCCTCTATGATCCCAAAAAAATTTCATCCAAGGGGTAGAAAGGCCCAAGGCATCACATAGAATTAGAATCCAATGAGTATATAGGTTCAAGGAATTCTATACCATTTTCAATACCCAAAATGCAACACAGTCATGTAATCCTATATAATAATTTTGTATTCAATTAAAATACCATTAAATACCATGAGTTTACCCACTCATATATCAATTCACAACCAATTACATTTTATGAGTTTACCTACTCATTTCCATAGTTGATAATTAATCCATTCAAGAAATTCAAGTTCCATATAAATCATTTAACTAAAACAATAAAAATGAGAAAGAGGTAATACCCATATAATAATAATCACTTCAATTTAATTTATCCATTAATATTCTTCCTCTAATTAGGAAAGCACTAACTCACCCCATGGGTGGTTTAACAAAGTCATAGGCAAAGGAAATTCACATGAAACACCCCATGTGTCTCCTTGGTTGGGGAAACAAGCTCGAACACATCTCAAAGGAACTAAAGGGAATCCCTGACATGTCACATTTCATTTAATTCAATTATTTAGTTAATTTTCAGGGTCGTGCAAAAACATTTGGTGGTATAAATAACAAAAAATAGCTATATAAAGAACCAAACCACTTGGGAAAAGTATATACCACCTTTCATATGTTAGTAGTAGAGTTATTATCTAGTATCAGCTCTTGGTTTGACATAGATCATGAGAAAAAGGAATAACGGATGAAGAACCTGGAAATAGGAAAAATTATCCTACACCTAAATAACTCTATTGATACAAAGTCAAACAAATAAAAAAGAAAAATTAATTGATTACTCACCATAATGGATCCAACAAGACCGATGGTGCTTGATTCCAAGATTAGATGAAGAAATAATGGAAAATCCTAATATTGGATTGAAGAGGATCTATCCAATGGTGTTCTATTGTCTATAAGAAGAAATAGAAAATAAGTTTGAGTTTAATAAATTTTTAAGAAAAAAATGGTAATTCCCTCAAAATTTCCTAGGATGCACAGTTTGGATGTAAGTTTGGCCAAATTGTGTGCCAACCGTGTTCCCAACATTCTAAGGAGGGGATCCTCACATGGTTAGTGTTCATGATTTGACTAACTATGAGTAAATCATTCCTACATCCACTATCAAAAACTACAGAGGACCTTGAATTATCATGAACCTTTATCTACATTATTTCCACAAACTATGATGCCTATAGAACCCCACTATCCAACCTCGCATGTCTAGTAGTAAATATAAAACCTTCCCCACACGATTTCTACATAGACCTCCCTAGTATTTCAAAAACAATAGACATTAGGCTCTCAACAATACCCCCATAACCTAAAATGGAATTCAAATTAGACCATAATTAATCATTTAAACCAAAAAATATCCATAACTCATACTAAAACCCAAGATATTACAATATTATCCCTTAAAGAAATCCATCCATGAATTTCACTGTTAAGGGTGGTCATGATTTTTATAAGAATAACTCTCTCTACTGAGCACATGTGTTGGAATATAGCTTCCAAGACTCTTACTATAAATGGTCATGTTGTCATAGAACACATACTAGAGGAACTAACTGGCCTCAAAGAACATTCATAATCCTATCAACGATATGAATAAGATACTCCTCAATGGATGAATCAACCATTAACTTCACCTCCTCATGCTTTAGAATGTGAGACATTCCTTATTGATAATAGTGTAGATTAGATACATGGAAGATGTCATGTATGGCCTGATACCTCTGAGGTAAATAAAATCTATAGGCTATTGGCCCAAATTTCTCTAGAATCTCGAAAGACCCAACATATCACGGTGGAATATTACCTTATCTCCAGGTTCTTCGATGTTCTAGCATTGGTGAAATACATATAAAAAATGATTCCTAGCCTAGAACTCTAAATATCTTCGGCAGTGATCGATGTAAGATTTCAATTGAGAATGGGTTGTATCCATCATCTTCATAATCAATTTTACCTACTTAGAGGTCTCCTACATAAAATGTGGTCCCATTAATTCTACCTCACCTACCTCTAACCTACACAAGGGTGATCAGAATGGCCTACCATACAAATCCTCATAAGGTGCCATTTGTATCTTCGCCTAATATCTATTGTTGTAGTTGAACTCAACCAGAGGTATATGCCTCTCCCAAGATCCCTAAAAATCTAAGACACATGTTCTCATAATTTCCTCAAGAACATATATCATACACTTTTACCAGTATTTAGACCGAGGGTGGCATGTTATGATCAGAATAATTTATGTACCCAACATCCTCTACAAAATCTTCCAAAAACAAAATATAAACTGAGAATCATTATTTGAAATAGTAGGGAAAGGGACCCAGTGAAGTCATACTATCTCACATATATAAAACCTCCAAATCATATAAACATTGAAGGTCTCCTTAATCAATAGAATATAATAAACCTCCATGATCATTTCAATAATAACCCACATATCATCTCAACATCGAGGAGACCTAAGAAAACTGATCAAGAAATCTATTACAACATCATCCCATTTCCACTCTATAAAAGTCTAGTTGGTCAATGATGTTCCACCTTCACCTATTGATAGGTGGAACACCTCATAACAAAACTATATACCTATCACTTGATACTTGGCTACCAGTACTAACAGCATAAGTCACGGTACTTCTTGAAGATTCTGAGATGCACTACCCAAACTAAGTCATAAATCTCCTACATCATATCCTCATGAATTCCAAATGGAACACAAATGTGACCATGGATACACGAGATATCATCCATTACTATGGTCCAACCAGTATGTGGGTCCCCACTTGCCACACTATCCCATAGAACTAGACCCTACTAATATGAAAGTTTTCTCATTCTCACTCTATCTAGAAGAGTAGAGGCCATATTAAGAGAAGAAATAAAGGTATCCTCTGACCATACTTCACCTCATAGAGTATACCGGGAAAAAATCCATAAGTTACCACTCACTACTGGCCTTTTGAAATTTTTGTATATGATTCCTCCTACTATGTAAATTCTCCACTACATTTCCTTTCCCAGTCATGTACATAAGAATTAAGTCGAAACATTATAGGTATTCAACCCACCTCCATTTCCTCATATTTAGAACATACTATGTAAATATGTAGTTGTGGATTTTGTAGTCCATGTACAAAATAAAACACTCCCCCATTAAGTAATGTATCCAATATATCAAAGCTCAAACAACTGCATATAACTCAAGATCATGCATCAGGTAATTCCTTTCATGTGGCCTCAGATGCCAAGACTCATGTTCCATGAATATATCTCCATACATATACATTTCTACAAGGATGATACCTAATGTGTCACAATATGAAGTGTATCTCCATACCTTATATATTAAAATCAGAACTATCATTGAATTAAATATCCCTTTCAGCTCCTGGAAGGTTGTATCATAGGTATCTTTCCATAAAAACTTCATGCCCTTGTTAGTAAACCCCATAAATGGAACATATAGGCATGAGAGTTCATGTATAAAACATCTATAATATCTAGATATCCCAAAGAAACTCCTTATTTCAAAGAAATTCTTGGGTTATTTCCAAGAAGCTACAGCTCTCACCTTCTTCGGGTCAATTGATACCCATGTCTCTGTGATAATATGACTCAAGAAGTGAATCTTATCCATCTAGAAGTGTCACTTTGTGATATTAGAATATAATTTTTTCTTTCTCAATGTATTCATAATGATCTCAAGATGTCTATAATGGTCATTTAGATTTTGATAATATACCAAGATATCATCCATGAAAACCACCACAAACAAATCCATATAAGGATGGAAAACTCGACTCATCGGTGCCATGAAAAATTTTGGCTTATTCTTGAGATCGAATGACATAACCAAATACACATATACACTATACATGATATGAAAATTTTTATGAGGTATGTATGTAGTTCTAACATGCACCTAGTGATATCCTAGTCTCAAATCATTTTTTGAGAATACCTGAGCTCCTCAAAGCTGGTCAAAAGTGTCATTTATCTATGTCAAGGGATACTGATTCTTAACCCTCAGCTAGTTAAATTTTTAGTAATCCAGGAATATACTAAGGGTACCATATACCTTTTTTACAAAAATAACTAGCGAACCCCATGGTGAAGTACTAGTTCAAATAAACCCCTTCGCCTCAAAATCCACTAGCTTCCTCTTAAACTCTTGAAAATCCATTTTATCTATCCTGTAAAGGGAAATGGATACTATTGAAACTACTAGAACGAGTTTGATGAATAAATCCACATCTATATCATGAGGTAAACCCAAAAAAACGTTATCTATGTTGATATCTCTAAAATGATCAACCACTGGAGGGAAATATACTTGTCATGCTCCCTGATCATCTAAATACAAACTAGAAATCTAGGTTATCATCCCACCAATCACACAATGTTTTGGTCTAGATCAGCTCACCTGGAAATCTCATTCACCCTTGTGAGTATAAATTTTTCCCACTATTTATTTAAAAATTCTCCCTCTAGTGATAGAATTCAATGAAGGATCTAAAAGACACTTTCCAATCCATCCTGATTACGATGTAAAACCTAGTCATCTTGAGGAAAAAAATATTCCAGATGAAGTGACACCCACCAACTTCATGGGGGAACTCCATAAACTGGTGTACATCCTCCATCCTAATCCCCAATGTAGTTTCAAGCATCATAACATCCTCATAAAACTAAATCATGAGACAAAAAATCTTCCCAATAGGTATAGATATAAAAATATGTGATGAACCAGTTCCAAAAAGATCACATTCAATAGTAGAGGCTACTAAGATCATACCTCTCATTGTAGATGGTTTTATGCCATACTCCATTGGTGTAGGCTATATAGAATAGATCATCACTAAACCTTGTCCCTATGACACCACCTCACTACCTGAAGAAGTCCCGCTCTACTATCTCAGTACAACTAGTACATGGCTACCTCAACTATAACCACCACCACCTCAACTTAACTTACTAGTACTACACCAACTCCCTTCCTCATACAGAGATATGAAACCTACTCCTTAACCAGGTGTCAATTTTATCCCCCTACCACTCACTGCTAGAGATAAGTTCCTATAGGAATGTTTCACATGGACCATCCTTATAACATCCCGTCTTTTTATAACATAACTTTCATTCCATTACACGGAACTGGGGATCTTTAAGGTTTAGTGTCTTGGAAACAAGGAACATAAAACATGAAAAAAAAACATTCTTCTTAAACACTTCAAAGGATTCTCCTCATGTTCACCCTAGGCTCATTACTGCATCTCATAACCTGGGGACATACATCAAAAGAAAGGGTGAGCAGAAGGCCCAGCAAGGGAAACAAGTGAAACATTTTACATATGAACTTGAGATACATCAATAAAGTCATGAAAAGAACTTTAAGGAATGAAAATGAAATCATGAGGCATATCATAATAAAAATAAAATTTTCATAACTTGAAGATGTGGCTGAAACATTTAATATTGACAATCGTTTCGTTTCACCAAGGTCCATCCCCAAGGTGTCGTTAAAAATTACCAAGGTTATTCACCAAGGCGCCGTTAAAAATGGTCATCTCTAGAGATTAAGTCTTTACCCAATGCATTGGAGCGATATCAGGGTGCACCCTTAAATTTGCTTTTATTATCATGTGAGACACATATATAATCATCAAACATTTCATAAATAACCCATATAGCAGAAAATAAATGGGTTTCATTTCATAATCATAACGTTTTAAAAACTGCTTTAAAGACATGATCTTTACGTCACTTTAAAACCCACAGAAAAGGAAGGTGGGTCTCATGTATGTAAATCCCAGAATTTAAAATAGAACATTTTGGTATATATCTTAATACCCCTTTAGAATAAAGATCTTTGAGTATTCACTTAATAATATAAAATAACTTTAGAAACAGAGAGAGACATTTTGAGACGGAAATTCTGCAGCATAACGGCTATGTTACGAGGTTTTAGAAGACATTAAAAAGAGAGGGGAAATGGGTCACCAACTCATAAATGATCCATAAAACAGTAGAGGGACATAATATGAAGGATATATGAAAATGATAATGAAATTTTAAAGATGTACCATATGAAATGAAGATCATGAAAGGAAGACAAAAATAAGATTTCTCTTATGAAAACTCGGCAGCCTAACGGCGTCACATAACCTTCAACCAAAAATGAATTGATGAAATAAAATAGGGTCTCTCATCATATGAACATAAAAGATCAGTATGATATATATAGAGATCATACCCTAAAATAATTCAAAAGTAACTTGAAACACTTGACATGAAAGTTGATCTTTGAAAAAATGAGAAGGGCGAACGAATCCCTTAAAAATTCGGCAGCCTAACGGCGTCACTTAAACTTCAACAAAAAAATGAATTGATGAGATAAAATAGGGTATCTCATCATATGAACATAAGAGTCCAGTATTATGGATATAGATATCATACCCCAACATAACAAAAAGAAACTTGAAAGAATTGACATGAAAGTAGAACTTCAAAACGAGAAGGGTGAAGAACCACTTAAAAATTCGGCAGCCTAACGGCGCCACTTAAAACTTCAAAATACTGAATTGAAGAGATCAAATAGGGTATCTCATCATATGAACATAAAAGATTAGTAGTATAAATTTAGATATCATACCCCACCATAATAAAAAGGAACTTGAAATACTTTACATGATAATAGATCTTGAAAAATGAGAAGGGAGAAAGAATCCGTTACAAAAATTTCGGCAGCCTAACGGCGCCACTTAAAACTTCATAAAACGAAATAATGAGAGTAAGAGGGGATCTATCATTATGTGAACATGAAAAGGGCAGTAAGAGGAGTACAAAAGAACACCCTTTAACATAAGAACATGGAGCATAAAATAAATTAAATAAAAGAGATATCTTGAAAAGAAAGAGAGAGATCGGATCCCTTACCTTAAAACATAACTCTTAAAATACAAAGGTTTGGACCTTGAGGGCTTGATTGCACCTTTGGAGGACTCCTTGGGAGGTAAGGAGACCATAACTTCGTTGGGGGAGAGTGGGGAGTCGAATGGATGAGAGGATGGCTTGGTATTTATAGGGAAAGTGAGGGGACAAGTCATTAATGGCCAAGGGACACCTCATTAGTGGTTTTGGCAAAACCATGGGCTTGCCCATGGTATTTGCCCATGGTATTGGCCACTTGGGACACCTCATACCTTATCTTACTATTCATAAGTCGACCATATTGATTACATACTTAATACATCATTTAATGATGTCATTAAACACCCGTAACTTAAAAACTGTATTTTCACTATTCATCGAAAATTCAATTTTCTCAAAATAATCCCAAAATTTCACCTTAACCAAATATCAATGCTCTGATTTCAAAAATGAAATCCATTTTATAAAAATAATTTTCTAAATATTTTTAATTAAATTTTTCATTAAAAACACTATTCATCGAAAAATTATTTTTTTCAGAAAAATCCCCAAAAATTACCTTAACATAATATCGATGCTCTGAGTTCAAAAATGAAGTCCATTTTATAAAAATAATTTTCTAAATATTTTTAATTCAAATTTCAATTAAAAAACACTATTCATCCGAAAAAACTAATACTTGAATAATAATTTATGAAACCGTTATTTAACCATTTTATTGAATCACATTACTTAATAAAAGTGCCTAGCTTATTTTAATACTTTCTTTAAGTGAGATTACTAATCCATTTGGACACACTATTAATCCTAATCATAAAATCACTATTCATAATTTACTATTCATCAAAAATCAAGTTGATCTTATTAGACTCTAAATTTCGTACTGAAGATAATTGTAGAAGACCATTTTTTGAAAATCATTACACATTTTTAATTATTTAAGGTTTACATAAACATTTTTAAAATATCCTTTTTCTAAAATTCATCAAAAATATGCATACTATATTTATCCGGTCATTTGAAAATTCATAAAAGAAATCGAAATTTTTATTTAAAACAAAGGATTATACAATACAGTTACGATCTCCTTACATAGCCCCTTATAACACCAGCATAGGACCTAAGTGTAAGGCGTGCTAAGGTGAGAGAATCCGAGGGAGGCTCAGCCAACATCGCACGAGTAGTAATTTCTATTAGTTTGAACTTCTCGCGAAGGAGATCCCGTTCTAGATTTATATGATGAAGTTCAGCTTGGGTTTGGTCCAGAGCAAATCCCAGTGGTGCTACCTCCTTCCCAAGTTCTGTTAGATGGGCTTCGATCGGTCCAAGACTACTGGGTGGGGCCATCGAATCTTCTTTCTATATTAATTAACCAAGATTGCTTGTATTTAGAGACAATAGTCAAAACGTTTAGTTTCCAGTGGTCATATTGACCAATGGTCAAATAAAAGTCAAAACCCAACAGTCTCATTTTAATTATACTCATGTTATCAAATGAAACATTTTTGTTGAGTATAAAAATAAAATAAAATAACACATAAAATTAGGAAACAATATTTATTTAAAATTTCGGGTCGTTACAATCTTCCCCCCTTAAGAAATTGCGTCCTCACAATTTTTAAAATTGGGTTTTGAAATTTCGTTGAAAGTCCCACATCGAAAAAGGAGTCAGTAAAACTATTACTTTAAAAGAAAGAAAGGGAAGTACAAAGGTCACCCGAGTTAACCCACACTAGGATTCCTTGAAGGAAAACATGGACATGGAGGAGAAAACAAAGGGTCAAGTTCTAAGGGAGAGTGATAGAGATCATGATTAGGAGAAAGTTAACCATAAGAAAATCCCAAAATTATGATGTGTGTAAACGGTCTTTGATTACCTAGTAGGAAACGTAAACCAACAACATTTTTGTTTTACGTTTCTTTTCATAATATTGAGGAATTCATTTACTACATAGAACAAAAACATAAGAAAATATACCTACCTTCAAGTAGAGTTTCATCCTTTAATAAGTCCCTACCAACACTAATCTTTTCTCCAAATGATGAGAATTCAAAAACACTTGGTCTCATAAAAGCACAGGAATCATCTTCTAGAGAATCACATAATCTACAAAATATTAACTATCTATTTCTTCTATCTTTAAACATTATCCCAAAAACAGAAAGGTTAAGGTAAAACAACTCTTCAAAAAGAAAGAATCTCATAGTAATGGAAACTACTTTTAAATCTTCAAAGTTCCATGGTACTACCCTAAGTTCATCATAGACCATTCCATAAATAATGGTCCTTCAAATTCCTCAAAATAAACCAAACTAAGATTGAAACCCAAATACAAGAAGGATTTGATAACATAGTCTTCCAAAACAACTTCATTGTTCATCTTCAGACAACATCAACCACTCCTAACATATTATAACAAAAGTATCTAACCTAAACATATTTTACCCAAGATAGGTTAATCATTCCCATAAGTAACCTAAATTACTATAATTCCACCTTAAATTCATCAATTATTCAAAATATAAGTCAACCTTACTCCTCAATGAAAATACTATAGTAATCTATTTACCTCGATCATATAGGGTCCCCAAAATAGTGAACATCTTCCAAAATAATAATAATCTTTTAATCCCCTAATCATCTCTGTCATATTAATATGGAAATCATCGCATTTCATATCACATTGGTTTTTGGGACACATTATTCCATTTCCCACCATTAACTAAGAAGAGAAAGTATAATTAGAGGCTTAAATACTTAACCAATTATCATGAAAAGGGACTTAAATCATATAAGGATAACTTGTAGAAGAAAAGTATACCCTAAATTGTGATCCCATAGGTTCCCATCTAGGTTATCCATGATCATATATTCTTATGTGAATATTTATTTTATTTTATCTTTGTCCCTTTAACAGTGGTTCATACCAAGCTTATGAATTTACCAAAGAATATCCCCCGGGAGTGTCGTAACCAAGAGTGCAGCAAGGCCCGTTGTCGTGTACCAGTTCCCATTCGAGTCTAGCTCAAAGCGGTGTTTTCGGGTTTTACCCCTATATACATCTGTGCCAGAGCCACCTCTACCTGCTCGTATCCAGATAGGGATGTATTTTCTTGGCAACCCCTTACTCAATACTCACCAAAATACCAGGAATATTTCTTATATTTAAAATTTTCTATAGGGTTCTTCCTAGAGTTTTCATATCCTAATTTCCACAAATAACTAAACCATCCTTTGATACCAACTATAACATCCCGTCTTTTTATAACATAACTTTCATTCCATTACACGGAACTGAGGATCTTTAAGGTTTAGTGTCTTGGAAACAAGGAACATAAAACATGAAAAAAAAAACATTCTTCTTAAACACTTCAAAGGATTCTCCTCATGTTCACCCTAGGCTCATTACTGCATCTCATAACCTGGGGACATACATCAAAAGAAAGGGTGAGCAGAAGGCCCAGCAAGGGAAACAAGTGAAACATTTTACATATGAACTTGAGATACATCAATAAAGTCATGAAAATAACTTTAAGGCATGAAAATGAAATCATGAGTCATATCATAATAAAAATAACATTTTCATAACTTGAAGATGTGGCTGAAACATTTAATATTGACAATCGTTTCATTTCACCAAGGTCCATCCCCAAGGTGTCGTTAAAAATTACCAAGGTTATTCACCAAGGCATCGTTAAAAATGGTCATCTCTAGAGATTAAGTCTTTACCCAATGCATTGGAGCGCTATCAGGGCGCACCCTTAAATTTTCCTTTATTATCATGTGATCCACATATATCATCATCAAAAATTTCATAAATAACCCATATAGCATAAAATAAATGGGTTTCATTTCATAATCATAACGTTTTAAAAACTGCTTTAAAGACATGATCTTTACGTCACTTTAAAACCCACAGAAAAGGAAGGTGGGTCTCATGTATGTAAATCCCAGAATTTAAAATAGAACATTTTGGTATATATGTGAATACCCCTTTAGAATAAAGATCTTTGAGTATTCACTTAATAATATAAAAGAACTTTATAAACAGAGGGAGACATTTTGAGACGGAAATTCTGCAGCATAACGGCTATGTTACGAGGTTTTAGAAGACATTAAAAAGAGAGGGGAAATGGGTCACCAACTCATAAATGATCCATAAAACAGTAGAGGGACATAATATGAAGGATATATGAACATGGTAATAAAATTTGAAAGATGTACCATATGAAATGAAGATCATGAAAGGAAGACAAAAATAAGATTTCTCTTATGAAAACTCGGCAGCCTAACGGCGTCACATAAACTTCAACCAAAAATGAATTAATGAGATAAAATAGGGTCTCTCATCATATGAACATAAAAGATCAGTATGATAGATATAGATATCATACCCCAAAATAATAAAAAAGGAACTTGAAACACTTGACATGAAAGTTGATCTTTGAAAAAATGAGAAGGGCGAACGAATCCCTTAAAAATTCGGCAGCCTAACGGCGTCACTTAAACTTCAAAAAAAAAATGAATTGATGAGATCAAATAGGGTCTCTCATCATATGAACATAATATTCCATTATGATAGATATAGAGATCATACCCCAACATAACAAAAAGGAACTTGAAAGAATTGACATGAAAGTAGAACTCCAAAACGAGAAGGGTGAAAAACCACTTAAAAATTCGGCAGCCTAACGGCGCCACTTAAAACTTCAAAATACCAAATTGAAGAGATAAAATGGGGTCTCTCATCATATGATCATAAAATATCATTATGATAAATTTATAGATCATACGCCAACATAATAAAAAGGAACTTGAAATACTTTACATGATAATAGATCTTGAAAAATGAGAAGGGAGGAAGAATCTGTTACAAAAATTTCGGCAGCCTAACGGCGCCACTTAAAACTTCATAAAACGAAATAATGAGAGTAAGAGGGGATCTCTCATTATGTGAACATGAAAAGGGCAGTAAGAGTAGTATAAAAGAACACCCTTTAACATAAGAACATGGATCATAAAATAAATTACATAAAAGAGATTTCTTGAAAAGAAAGAGAGAGATCGGATCCCTTACCTTAAAACGTAACTCTTAAAACACAAAGTTTTGGACCTTGAGGGCTTGATTGCACCTTGGTAGGACTCCTTGGGAGGTAAGGAGACCCGAACTTCGTTGGGGGAGAGTGGGGAGTCGAATGGATGAGAGGATGGCTTGGTATTTATAGGGAAAGTGAGGGGACAAGGCATTAATGGCCAAGGGACACCTCATTAGTGGTTTTGGCAAAACCATGGGCTTGCCCATGGTATTTTCCCATGGTATTGGCCACTTGGGACACCTCATACCTTATCTTACTATTCATAATTCTACCATATTGATTACATACTTAATACATCATTTAATGATGTCATTAAACACCCGTAACTTAAAAACTGTATTTTCACTATTCATCGAAAATTCAACTTTCTCAGAATAATCCCAAAATTTCACCTTAACCAAATATCAATGCTCTGATTTCAAAAATGAAATCCATTTTATAAAAATAATTTTCTAAATATTTTTAATTAAATTTTTAATTAAAAACACTATTCATCGAAAATTTATTTTTTTCAGAAAAATCCCCAAAAATTACCTTAACATAATATCGATGTTCTGAGTTCAAAAATGAAGTCCATTTTATAAAAATAATTATCTAAATATTTTTAATTAAAATTTTAATTAAAAACACTATTCATCCAAAAAATTAATACTTGAATAAAAATTTATGAAACCGTTATTTAACCATTTTATTGAATCACATTACTTAATAAAAGTGCCTAGCTTATTTTAATACTTTCTTTAAGTGAGATTACTAATACATTTGGACACATTATTAATCCTAATCATAAATTCACTATTCATAATTTACTATTCATCAAAAATCAAGTTGATCTTATTAGACTCTAAATTTCGTACTGAACATAATTGTAGAAGACCATTTTTTGAAAATCATTACACATTTTTAATTATTTAAGGTTTACATAAACATTTTTAAAATATCCTTTTTCTAAAATTCATCAAAAATATGCATACTATATTTATCCGGTCATTTGAAAATTCATAAAAGAAATCGAAATTTTTATTTAAAACAAAGGATTACACAAGACAGTTACGATCTCCTTACATAGCCCCTTATAACACCATCATAGGACCTAAGTGTAAGGTGTGCTAAGGTGAGAGAATCCTAGGGAGGCTCGGCCAACATCGCACGAGTAGTAATTTCTATTAGTTTGAACTTCTCGCGAAGGCGATCCCATTCTAGCTTTATACGATGAAGTTCAGCTTGGGTTTGGTTCAGAGCAAAGCCCAGTGGTGCTACCTCCTTCCCAAGTTCTATTAGATGGGCTTCGATCGGTCCAAGACTACTGGGTGAGGCCATTGAATCTTCTTTATATATTAATTAACCAAGATTGCTTGTATTTAGATACAATAGTCAAAACGTTTAGTTTCCAGCGGTCATATTGACCAATGGTCAAATAACAGTCAAAACCCAACAGTCTCATTTTAATTATACTCATGTTATCAAATGAAACATTTTTGTTGAGTATAAAAATAAAATACAATAACACATAAAATTAGGAAACAATAATTATTTAAAATTTCGGGTTGTTACAATCCTTCCACAAGGTCAGCACTCGATTGGGTCATGATCGCACTGATTCCTCATGTGTCCCTATCTACCACACTAATGAAAAAATATAATTGTACTACCAGTACTAGTAACCTGGTTGGTACTCATCTCATAGGAATCCTAAAAAATGGTGCTTCTTACCATTGGAAGTCAAACTAATAGGTTGAGAGACTACACTTCTTTGCTCTGCTCCCCCAGCTTCCCTCAAGTTTCATTCTATAAATATCACCTAATTTACAATTTTATTAATAGTTATCAATCAAAACATGTTGACCTGAGATCAAATGGAATTTCAAAGACATTCCTCGAAGTGTCTGACCCTCTATAACTCATTAGCAAGGTATGTCAGTAGAAAGCATTGAATCTTTATAAAGTGTTCTGAATACTCCATAATTTTCATAGCTCCCTACTCCAGATGCATGAAATCACTAGGCTTCTCTTACCTTAGGGTCTTGGGGTAAAATTATTCATATAATCTAGTTTATAAATCAACACAAATCATATCTCATATCCTATCATCCTAGTTGAGAACATCCCACCAATTCTTTGATTCTCCTTGAATAATATAAGTCATGAGATTCACTCTCCTATGAAGAGGTATCAACAGATGTTCTAAGATCAATAGCATAGTCCCAAGATAGAAATCAATAGCTGTGAACCACCATCCCTTAAAAATGTGTGAGGATTATGCTATTGGAACACATGCTTTAGCACATCCATAGTCAAGAAAGGTTGTGGTTCTTCCTAAAAATTTAGCATTAAGCATAAAAACACCTCATAGAACTATACCTCGTAACTTGTGTTCAGAACAAAAACTGGTGTTATAGTTATCACTATAAAAGGATACACTAATAACCCATGGCCCATCACCTCTAAAGTGTGTTCGTCACTACCCTACTGGCAGAAAAGTGGATGTTGTTGTGATGTAATGTCCCTACAATTCCAAACACAAACCTCTAAAAAAAATGATATCGAAGTTTACATCTAAAGGTATCAGACCAATCAAAACCTTCCTATAAATATCTCATACCCCATATCCTTCTCATAAATCTAGGAATATTAAAAATAAACAGCTATAAAATTCACTAGATTCACTTCCTACTACCCACTCAAAACCAGGTCAAGTTCTCTATTTACCAAAATCAATTTTTTCATTTGAATTCATATTAATTTAACATTTCATTTAAAATATTTGAAATAAATGGTTCAAAAAATTTTAATCTATAAGGAAACTTACTCATCATGAACCAAAATATAGTTTCCATCTAATCTATGCTATAATATGTTCCATTCCATATGATTCATGGTCCATGACTCAATATGCCACAATTGTATGCTCAGTATGTCTTTTGTAGCCTAATCCGAAAAAAAACTGCTTATTTTACGGTTGTTACATTAAGTACCAACCACTTTTTCCAATTCCATTCATAGAATATCTATCAAAATAGTAGGTATATCACACAAGTAACATATAAAAAGTCACATTGTAAAGAAATTCACCCTATATGGAATGGTATAATGCATGGAATTTGAATTCCAGTAGGTTCTGACAATGATACATGAGATGACATACCCTCATCTCATCAGGTTTCAAAAAAAATAGAATCCTAAATCATATCAATGATAACATCACAATTCAAGTGCATCACCCAACGGTGGAATCAAATTAACTTTAATATCCAAAATCCAGATAACATCAAATTCCATTTGAGTAAATTTGGATTTTTCCTGTATGTGGGTTAGCTATGCCCAAGGCACAACTCATTACCAAATTCTTATTTCTTATTATCCCTTTATATTGTCTTAAAATAAGAAATAAAACTAGAAAAGAATAGTTATGATACCAATTTTTAATTTCCAAGACCCAGATGCCACTGAACAGTTCCCAGAGCTTGGTTGGCCACATGCCCTCAGGTGTATCTCCCCAAATTACAAAGTCTACCAACAAGAAACAAGGGTCTAGGGTGTGTATGTGTAGATATTATGCTCTTATTATCAGAGTTCACACAGTATAATAACAATAATAGTCAATAGAGGAAGTAGTAAATCAATGAGACATTGGAAAAATGTTAGGACCAAGTTGTTTTTTGGTTGTATTTGTTGTCAATAGATCAAAATGTTTTTTATGTTGAATAAATAGAGTATACTGAGAAAGGTAATGGAAATATAGATTTAAAAAAGTTTTATATGATTCTCTATCGGATCCAGACTATCGGCATGTGAATCTGATCCAGAACCATTGGCATGAAGATTGGACTCACCATCAGAATGAGGAATATTTTTTTATAAGTGTTGTAATTTCTTATTGATGGAAATAAATCACCTCACACTGTAAAATAAATTGAGTGATTGTACTGACCATCATATTCATAACATTTGACTAACAATTCATAAGAAAGTCCATCATATTGGGAAGATATTTACTAGAAGAAAAGTCTCATCAGAATCACCTTGGGTCTAGAATGGTATTTTGGTTATAATGAAGAAGAGAATCAGATTCTTTGAGGATCCAATGTAAATATGATGATGCTTTTCTATTTTTATTTCTCTCAAAAACATAAGTTCTCTGGAAAACTTATAATGATATCCTTATGAATGAAAGGGGGGTTATACCAATCCTCTTCAGGGTTAGAAGAAAAGTAATATGTTTCTAGAATAATGGGAAGTTATAATACTTTCCATTATAACTTAGACAATTTCAAACATAATCTTTAATGTTTTCAAATTCATAAAGAAATTAATGCTTACAAGCATAAGTTTTTGAAATAAGGAAGTTGCAGGAGCCAAAGATTTCTATTCACAACACATCGGTGTAAGAATATCATACATAGAAGGTTATGAAGGCTGGTAAGGATTGTTGGAAATGTAAAAATATGAAGATGTTAGGTTTTAATCAGACCAATAATCCAAAAGATATAAATATTTTGATAAAGAAGTTAGTGGTTATGAATAGTTCAATGGTATTGTAATTAGAAAATAAAATAAGTTGATGAAGTTGAAGTTGCTTGAATCGGTCCAATGGACTTTATGTGAAACCTATAATTGGAGTTAATCTGACTTCAATTAGTTGTTACATTTTTTTGGTATCCTAATTACATAATAGGAATATTGATAAGAAAATTTTGTTGAGGCATAAATTTTTTAGGAAGAATTGTCTTGCAAGATTTTGGGACAATTGAATAAGAAAAGTTTATTAAGACCAAGATCAATCAAGAATATAGTCAACTATTTCCCATTAATATGATTTTTTGATTGATTAAAGTGATAAACAAGGTTTTGAATATCTCTAACAAGTGGATCAAGAGAAAATAATAAGAATATGAAGAATATTATTTAAAGACATTTTGAAAGTTTTGTCCAAGGGGGCAGGAAGATTGCTTGAACTTCCAAGAATTTTTTCCCTTTGTTTTTATTATGGGGTATAAATAATCATAATTGGAACACATATGTTATAAATTTTTTACAATTGATACAGATAAATGTATTGAATAATTTTTTTTCTTCAATGTATTGATGAAATTATAATTGGAAGATTATTTTTTCAATTGGTGTAGAGAAAATTTATAAGATGTATTTAGTTCTATTTTTTTAAAACTGGGTCAAGAAAATCAGAGTGACCAAATACTTTTATCATAATGAAGAAATCATATTGTAAAATAAAAATAAATAATTGGATTCAGAATGATGATTTTTTAGGAAGTATGAAGTGTTTAATAATTCAAAGAGATATCAAAATGTGAATGTAAATTAAAGAAATGAGCAAGTTAAAGAAAGAACCATGATTTAAAGAATATTGATGATTGGGGAAATTTTGTAAAATGGTAAAATGTTTTCATAATACTACTTAAACCATTTTGGCATGTCTATAAAATAAAGAGAACACTTTGTGTATTCAATGACTTGTATTACATGAAAAATAGGATATATAATCTCTATAATTATAGCAAGAAGAATTTTATGGATTGTGCTTATATGTGGATGTTTTTTAACATAATAAAAAAAGAAGAGATAAGATCATATTCAGTTGGATACCATATCGGGATTGATAATCAGATCGGGAAAATTATATTGAGATTTCTAGAGTGAGTAAGAAGAAGTTCAGAATTGTTTTAGTGGTATTTTGATATGGCTATATTTTCCATATTGAGAAATAATACTTGGGAATCAGACTAAATATCATTAAAAAGTCTAGGAAGTTCCTTCACACTACTAGGTAAGAAAGTGAAGAATTGTTTCTGAAGAACATACTTCTAAAAGTTGATCAATTAGTATTGTAACATGTTTATTACCCAAAATTGTATTATATCATCTGTGCTATAAGGAGCACACACACTACTTGATTGTTTACATAGTGCTACATGAGTGTAAGGGATTATCCTACTAATTTTATTACACACAGAATTATTTTTTTCTAGTGGATTTTATGGTATCAGATTGTTGATATACCATACCAAAGACATAAATACTCATGTTTAGTAGTGAACCATTTAAATAATTGTGTTCCTTCGGATGTGTGTTTGATTTATTTTTAGTAGGGAAATAAATATTTAACTTTATAAGAATTTTATTTAATTCATAAGGAAATGTAAAAGAAATAGATATCACTTATTCACATCCTCTCCCTCTCAATGATACTTGGATCTTTGTTGGGAACTTACAAGTGGTATCAAAGGTGAAGGTTCCCTTCAATTATTCTTTGTTGATGTTTTGAAGAATAAGTTGAGGTCTATAATCTGATTTGTGTGAATAGTAATGGGATTTAGATCTTAAATGATAGAAATTATTATATTTGGAAAGGTAGAATGTTGTTATATCTTATTTCCCGTGGGTATGATGCTTCAAAATATACAATAGATGGTTTACCCCCTAATGTTTATAATGATCCTCTTAAAAATACGGATAAGGAAAACCTTGAGAATGAGGGAAGAGATAAGAATTCTTTACTCTCATCACTTATTGAAAGTGAGTTTTTAAGATAAAAAGTTATTTCCACTGCCAAAGGTTTTTTGGATAAGATGAATAACATTTATAAAGACAATTAAAAGGTGAATAAGGAAAATTTACAAATTATGAGATTGATGTATAAAAATATCAATATGGGTGAGTATGAATCTGTTGGTAACTTCTTCACCAGGGTGAATGATATTTTCAGTAGTATTAGATGTCTTGGTAAAAAGTTGGATGATTCTACTATTGTTGAAAAGATCCTGAGAATTATTCCTAAAAATTTTATGTTAAAGTGTCTTCATTATAAGATAGATATCAAAAAAACATTATCTCTGGAATATTTTCATATAACTCTTATTTTTTATGATATTAAAAGGGATAAGGTTATGAAGGCCAAAACAAAATTTTATAGAGAAATTTCTTTCAAAGATGCTAAGAATGAAATGTCAAAGTAGATTATTATTGAAGAAGAAGCTGGTGATTTATATTCTGAAAATGTTGTATATAAAAGTCTTAATGATATTTTATCCTTGTTTTCTAAAAATGTGAAAATAGGTACTTGATGGTATAAAGGTAAAGTTTCATTATTATTATTTTGTTTGTGGAGATATTGGGCACTTTGTTACCAATTTTCCTCAAAGTGGTAATGAAGAAGAAATTGATGATGAAGAAATTCATGAATAATAAATAAGGAAAAGAAAATCTTGGAAGAAACATGGTGATAAAGAAAAATTATATTTCAAGAAGAATGATAAGAAGTTATCCAAGTGCAAAAGGAGAGTATTTTGTCTAAGAATTATGATATTGAATATTGAAAAAATGGTGTTTAATAGAACACTTTTATTGAAATATTTAATTAGGAAACTTTTTATAGCAGTTAAAGTAGTTATTCTGAAGAGGAATAAAGTGAATTTGAATCTAAAAATTCTATTGAGCATGCTGGAGAGAATAATTTTTTTGAAATAGTTAACAATGAAGAATTTAGAAACAACAGTTCAGAAGAAGAATACACTCGATTATACTTTCATCTAAAAGAATAATTTAAATAATGTCTTGGTAAGATTGGGAGGATTGAAAAGGAAATCAGGAAGTTGAAAAGTGAAGAACCTTCAACAAACAATCAATAATGTTTTCCTAATGATAAATTTAAGCTGGTGAAGGATATTAATGATTTTAAAAAATATATTGAAAAGGAAAAGAATCATAATGAACATATATAGGTTGAGTTGAAGGTAAAAAATAAGATTTGGAATATTTCCAACAAAAAAAATTTGAATTTGAGTATGGGGGTTAAAAGTTTTGACAATTTTATCCCTGATGTTGGTGAAAGTTATCATAAGGATGAACCTAATAAGGATCAAAAAAATGTATCTTCAAAGGTTAATAAGAAATATGTAAATAGTTATGAAATGAATAAAACATGGAAATTTATGTATGTGGCCAAGAAAAAATATGTCAGGAAGTCAAAAGTTTCTAAAAATCCTAAGCCTCAAAATGTTTCTATTACTTTTGGTTCTGATAAGGCTAGAAGTAAAACTAAGAAAAAAAGAAAAATTTAGTTAATAATAGAAAGGTTTGTGGTTAGTAAATTTTTGGTATGAAATATAAGAAGGTTTCTGATAAACATTTCAACAATACTTAATGGTATAGAAGTTACAAAGTAAGGTATTCCTTCTATCAGTTCTACTGTCATGGTGGTGGATTTGGTAATATGGGTAAAATGTGTCAGTTTAACCAATAACATTACATATATTCCATGATTTATATAATGAAATGTTTTAGGGGAATCCAATCAAATCAAAGGATGAAATTTAAAAAAGTTATTTTGAAGCCTGATAAAAATAAATATACCTGAGTCTGAAAAGAGAGATTTCTTAGTTATTTAGATAGAATAAGTAACAATGGAGAAAAAGTTGGAAGAAGAAAAAAAATCTTCTAAAGAAAAGGGGGATAAAATGGTTTCTAAAAATGAGAACAAATTTGGTAAAAAGATATCAATAGATTGTGATTTGAAGAACCAAAAAAGATATAATAGATGTGAGAAAGATGGGAATGTTTCTAAAATTTGTCTTACAATGTTGATTTTCCAAGAAGAAAACATGAATAATATATTACAAACTAAATTCAACAAATATGTCACTAAATTTGAGGAAAAGTAAACCACCTCATAAGAAGATTCTATAGATGAGAATAAATTTGTTACAAAATATAACATAGTTAAAAATACGGAATAAAACACATCCAATGAAAAATAAAATAAAAAGAAGAAAAATTCAAGACTAATAAAGGACTCTCGGTCCAATTTTTTTTTTTAAGATACAACGAACATTCCTCCTTATTCCCAAATTTTTTTATACTTGTACTAATAATGCAAGTAATTGAAGGAGTCGAAATAATTAAAGATGGTGTTGATGAGTCTCTTACTATTCATGAAAAAGAAGGTTATGTGGTTACAAAAAACAAGTGTTTTTGGAAATTTGGGTTTTTATACACCTGATCATTCTGATATGTTTTCTGATACGGTTTTAGTTTACTATTATCTTAAAAAAATTCTTTCAAATTTTTCCCTAGTCATGAGAATGTTGAAAGATTCATGAAATGGTATTATATGAAAGATGTGTAATGGAAAATGATAAAACACAATTTTATATAATATTTTATTGAGATAATATCTAGGACTCATTTTCTAACAAATAATATTTCTAGAAGGATATATGTTTCATGCATTTTTGTTCTCAAATAGGCAGTGAAAGTTGTATTTATGTATTTGGATGAATTTCCCCATTCACACTTGAAACCTCTTTAAACCCAGCCTCCCATGTACTCTATAAATTGGTTTTTTTCTCATTTGGAAGAGTTGGGACGTGAATTGTAACATTTAAGGCATATTAGAAGTGGTTTAACTCTAATTATACAAGCAATTAAATAAGGGTATCTCTTGAAGCAAGGATCCCTTTGTCGAAGCCTTATTATTCTTTGTGTTGTAAGGTTTGTGTTTACGTAATATACTTTATAGTTCCACTTTTATTTATTATCTTTTATTATGTTTTGTTAAAAATTATAATTCTCTTAATCTTCATATTTAGTCTATAAATAAATATTATAAACAAGATAGGGCTCTACCCTTTCTAAACCTTTGCACATGCAAAACGTTTCTACGATGACTAAGCTGCTCATTGAAGAGTTGTTCTTTTAGTAATCAATATACCTCTAACCTTCTTCATTAAATTATTTTTAATAAATTTTATACTTTAATTAACTTAATATGATCTATTAATTGTGTATTTAATTTAATTTAAACTAATCAAGCAATTTAATGATTCATGAAAAAACATGTGAGGTCGAGAATTGTGTGAATTGTTAGAGCGTGGGCTTAATCGGTAATTCAAAACCATATGGGATAAATTTTTAGAATTCAAACATAATCCCTATTCTCAATTAGTCCTAATTTCAAGAATGTATATGTGCCTTAATTTACCACTAACCATAATATATCCTTTTAAAATCAATCAAATTAGGGTGTTGTGATTGCATGTTCCAATGATAGGCTAGGGTTTAATTCACTTCATCTTTGTGGTAATGTTAATTCTTGTAGGGTTCAGGGGTTAACAAATTTAGGGATAAAAATTAAGTAGAGATTAATTTAAATGATAATTATTAATAATTAATTGAATATATAGATTTATATTGATTACTCCTTTTAAAATATTTTCTAAGAAATTTATTCTTATTGTGTCTTTTTAATCGAATTTCATCTCAAAAATAAAAAACCAAGAAATTCAATCTTCTTCCAAAAAACTTCTTCTAGTTTTATAAATTATAAACAACCCCACCCCCCATCCTTTCAAGTATTATGTTTATATTATTTTATTTTTATTTCAAAATAACTTTAATATGTTGTTTTAAATTACTTCCTCCTTTGAGAGATGGTCATGGTCAGCCACTCAGCTGCATCTAAATAAGCTAAATTCAAACATCATTTGAAAAAACCCACAATAGAGCCTTTCAAATTGGTGACATTAACAAGAAGTCAAATAATTATCTCAACTAATTATAGGTATTCCTTTTATTTTTCATTTTATTCTCTTCTTATTTTCTTTCTTTCTTCTTTACCCAATTTGAATTTTTCCTCTTCTTTTGTTTTCTTCTTCTTCTTCTTTTTGGACCATCAAATCAAACTTATAATTTTCATTTTATTATGGTCTAATTTTATTATTTTTATTTTTATTTGATTTATGACATGAACTAGTCTCAAATATCTCTTAGATCATGACCCGGATATTAAACGCAGCCTTAGGGCTTAAATTAGACATTCTCAGTCTATGGGAAGTTTCAACATTCAACTAGTTGGATAATTCCTCCACTCCAAGAACATTGAAATTGGAAACACTTATAAATGCATATTTAAACAAGAACCAATGGATGAAAACAATAAAAATGAACTTAATAGAACCATTATAGAATCGGATACACTAGATATTAATTATCAACAAAATTGTATTACAAACCCAAATCTCGAATCAAACTTTGAACTGATATCTGGGTTAATTCACCTTCTTCTAAAGTTTGATGTATTATCTAGTGAGGACCCAAACAAGAATCTTATAGAATTTAATTTATTTTTCTCAACCCTTAAATCAAGAAATGTATCTGAAGATCAAATCAAACTAAGATCATTTCCATTTTCACTTGATGGAGCTATGAAAGATTTGATGTATTATTTACAACCTGAAGATGTAACTTGTTTGAACGATTTGAAATGTATTTTCTTATAGAGATTTTTTCCAACATCAAGGACCACATCTATTTGAAAATAGATCTCTAAGATCAATCAAGCAGAAGGGGAGTTAATGTATGAGTACTGGGAGCGATTAAAGAAGTTTTGTTCAAGTTGTTCACATCACCAAATCTATGAGAAACTACTCATCTAGTAATTCTATGAAGGAATCACACCTATGGAGAGGATAATTGTGTATGACCTAGCTGGTGGAGCATTGTTGGTCAAAACACTAGTAGCTACATGTGTGTTTGTCGACAAGATGGAAAAAAACTCCCAACAATTTGGCGATTGAGGTACACCACATGTCATAGGAGTACTCAGGTAAGTACTTTCTCTCTTGAAAATCATTTGATTGATACTAAGTTGGAAGAATTGACCACTATGGTGCGGCAGATTTCTTTGCATACAAAGACATATCAACCCACACCTATGAGGCCATGTGTCATTTTCACTAAAATATACCACCCAACTGATTATTTCCCCCAATTACAAGAGTTATAGGATTGTGCAAAGGTATTCCATGGGAGACCATATCAGCAACAACGACAACCACATCCCCAAAATAAGTATCATTCCTTTGAAAAAACAGACAACCAAGGGTGGAAGGATCAATCGAACAAGAGGTATGGATCTAGAAAACAAAAATTCCCCCTTTTCGACAAAATTTATATCTGCCTCTTCCTTACCAATAGAGTTCCCAACAACCCCAAAATATATTTGAATCCCAAGAATCAAAAGTCCAACAACAAGGGAATCCCCCACCCAAGATAGATTCTAGCACTGATGACCTTTTGAAAAAATTGTTCTTAATCAACATAATGAGAAAAAGAGTCAATGTTTGAAGCTGAGGGAGATGAAGACTCAAAGGAGACAGATTTCCACTGCCCTCAATGAATTGGTAATTAAGAATTATTAAAATCTACCTTCCCAAACTACTCCAAATACCAAGGGGAATTCTAGTTACATCACATTGAGAAGTGGGAAGAAAAAAACTAATACATTTGTACCTGTCATTCCACTGGGATTCAGCTCAACTCTAGAGAATCCCCATTCCATACCAATTGATGAGAAACCTAAGGAGAAATATAAAGGTAAGAAAAAGATTGATTATGTTCCTCCTAAACCCATTCCATTTCCAAACAAAGTTTAACAAACCAAGAATATTCTTGATGTGGCGATTCAAAAAGAAGTTTTAGACACGTTAGAGCATGTTGAGATCAACATACCTCTACTTGAAGCAATAAAGAAAATCTCATGGTATGCCAAATTCTTAAAATGATTTAGTACCAATTGAAGAGGGCTCATGATAAATGAGAGGATCAAACATGGAAGGATTGTGTCACCACTCATTGCACCAACTATAGAAATTCCAACAAAGTGCTAGGATCCTAGGACATTCACAGTCACATGCACTATAGGGGATTTGAACTTTTTTGATGCTCTTTGTGATTTAGGAGCTTCTATAAATGTAATGCCTCACTCCATATTTTCTTCTTTATAGTTTGGTGAGTTGAATCCGATGAGAGTAGTGGTGTAGTTGGAAAATAGAGCTATAGCATATCGAATAGAAGTCCTTGAGGATATACTTGTCTAGGTAAGAGACCTGATCTTTCTAGCAAATTTCCACATACTTAAAATGGAGTACGATCATGTGTGTTCATGTTCCCCCATTATATTAGCTAGGCCCTTCCTCAAAAGTTCTAAAATGGTCATAAATGTTCATGAGGGTACACTTTCCAAGGATTTTGGAGATGGATTTGCTATATTTATTGTTATTGACTCCATTAAGTACCCCTCAGAGGACCATTATACTTTTTTTATCTCCTATTTTGAACCACCAAGTAAAAAACCCATGGAATTTGATTTTCCTATGCTTAGAGGGATTATAAGTATTCGTTCTAGTTTGATGTCTAAGAAAACTTCCACATATGTTTCTAATGTACAAAACTCTCTTATATATGATTTCGAAATGGATTTATATTCTGATTTTGATCATGTTCACACTAATTATGACATGGTTGTTGAGTATGCTTATGGATTTGATGAATTATTCTATGATTTTCATGATGTTTACTCTGATACTAATGTTATTTTTGTACATATTTTAGTTCCTTCAATGTATCCATCTATATATAACCCCACTTCATTGAAGCTCAATCCATTTCCTACTCATACTTGTTAAGCTGAAATAGATTACCTATTATAATTGCTAATAATATTAATTTTGATCATAAATAAAAACTTTTGAATCCTTTGAGAGAAAACATTAAGAAAATTGGGTGGACCTTGGATGACATATTAGGTATTATCCCCTCCATTTTCATGCATATGATTCTTTTGGAGGGTGGGGATAAACTAGTGAGGAATCCAAAAAGGAGACTCAATCAAACCCTTCTAGAAGTTGTTAAAAAAAGGATGAAAATTTTCTCATGGTAAGTATAATCTATCCCATTTCAGATCCCCAGTGGGTAACACCTATTCAGGTTGTGCCTAATAAAATTGGTGTTATAGTTGTTAGAGATTATAAAGATGAGTTAATTACAATGATGGTGAAAAACAGTTGGCATGTGTGTATTGATTATAGGAAAATAAATCTATCCACTCGCAAGGACTATTTCCCCCTCTCATTTATTGATCAAATTCTTGAGATACTAGCTGGGAAGACACATTATAGTTTCTTGGATGGATTTTCTAGATATTTTTAGGGTCCTATTTCTCTGGAGGATCAAGATAATACAAAATTTTCTTGTCCATTCAGTGTGTTTTCCTACTAAAGGATTCCATTTGGACATTGCAATGCCCCAGGTACCTTCCAAAGATACATGGTGAGTATTTTTTCTAATTTTATTGAGACTTGCGTGGATTTATTTATGGATGATTTTATATTTTATAAGTCTTCATTTGATGATTTTGTCTCTAGTTTGTGAAAGGTTTTGAATCATTTTATTGAGAATAATTTGGTCTTAAACATTGAAAAGTGTCATTTCATGGTAGTTCATGGGATTTTCTTAGGGAATGTAGTATCAAAACATGGGATAGAGGTTTATAGATCTAAGTTAGATATCATTTCATCCTTACCATATCTTTCATGTGTGTTTGATGTTAGATCTTTCTTATGGAATTCAAGATTTTATCTGGGATTCATCAAAGATTTTAGTAAGATTGATCTTCCTAGATCACAATTAATTTAAAAGGATTCTGATTTTGTGTTTTTTGATTCTTACAGGACTTCCTTTGATGAGTTAAATAAGTGTCTGATCACTCCACCAATCATACATCCCCCACAGTGGGAGCTTCCTTTTGAGCTTATGTGTGATGCCTCTAACTTCGCAGTTGGAGTTGTCTTATCTGATTGGGTATAGGGATGCTCACATGTGATTTTCTATGCATCAAGGACACTAGATTTATCCCAATATAACAACAAAACTATGCAAAAGGAGTTTGTTTCCATTTTATTTTCTTTATATAAATTCCGTTCATATTTATTGGGCTCTAAAGTATTTTTTTTCTTACCATGTATGAGGTGCCTCTTGAGGAAGCTAGAGGCAAAGACCAAACTTATCCAATGGATAATCCTTCTTTAAGAATTTGATATTAAGATAAAGGAAAATAAGGGGTCAGAAAACCGAGTGGTGGACCACATGAGTAGTATTACTCACACATTAGAGGCTAACACCTTAGAATAGGTACCACTTCGGGACACTTTCCTCGATGACCATCTTTATTTCATCTAAGGTATGCATCCATGGGATGCTAATTTATTGAACTACCTTGTTGCATCTAAAATCCCAAAAAATTTAAAGAAACATCAAGTCCAAAAATTAAAAAGTGAGTCTTGGTATTATGTGTGGGATAATCCCTACCTTTGGTGCATGTGTAGTGACCAAGTAATTAGAAGGTCTGTTACTATTCATGAGTTTAAGTTTGTTCTGCATTTTTGTCATACACTTGCTTATGGTGGACACTTTGGACCCCTATGAAAATCTAAAAAAGTCTTAGACTATAGATTATATTGGCCTATCTTATTTCATGATGCCCATGTGTTTTGTAATTCATGCACTCATTGCCAACACACTGGGAACATTTCTAGGAGACATGAGATACCCTAAAAACCCATAATATTCTGAAAGATTTTTGATGTATGGGGAATAAATTTTATGGGCCCTTTTCCTAGTTCATTTGGTTTTTTTTATTTTGGTTGCTTTTGATTATGTGAGTAAATGGGTGGAGGCTAAGGCCACTAAGAATGATGATTCTCATGTTGTAGTGGACTTTGTCAAGACACAGATTTTTTGTAGGTTTGGAGTATCAAAGGACATCATCAGTGACCAAGGGACACATTTCTATAATTGGAATTTTTATTCCCTCCTTTAGAATTATGGGGTTATATAAAAAAACATCAACACCATACCACCCCTAAACAAATGGACAGGTTGAGGTTTCAAATCAGGAGTTAAAACAAATTTTTGAGAAAACCGCACAGTCAAATAGAAAGGATTGGGGCAAGTGATTGGGTGATACAATATGGTATTATAGGATATTATATAGTACACCCATCTATATTTTCTCATTTTATATTGTTTTTGGGAAGTCCTTTCATCTTCCTGTAGAAGTCAAACATCATGCATATTGGGCAATAAAGAAATTCAACATGGATTTTACCCAATATTGAATTCAATAAAAGCTAAAAATTCAAGAACTTAAGGATATTAAATTGTCATCATATGAGAACTCAAGTATTTACAAGGAAATATCAAAAGCATCTCATGAAATAATTATCCAACAATGGGAGTTTCATGTTGGAGATAAATTCCTACTCTACAGTTCACGACTGAAGTTGATTCCTGGTACGTTGCATTCAAGATGGTTAGGTACTTAAATTGTATCTAATTTTTTTTCTTATGATGTTGTGTAGATCACACAGGAGGTAACTGGAAGGATATTTATAGTCAACAGGCTACGTTTGAAGCAATACATTTAGGGAATTTCTATTAATGTAGTGGATTTCATCACACCGCATGACCCCATCATCATTTGAGAATATCAGGTTATTCCAAACCCTTTCACATTTATATTATTTGTCCTATTTAAAATAATATATTTCATGTGAACATATTATCTCATGTGTTTACATTGAGGAAAATTTAATATTTTAATTGTGGGGTAGGAATCCTTTTCATTTAGTAATTTCAATTGTTTTTCTATTTTTCAAAAAAAATGTGTTTTTTTTAATTTTATTATGTTTCTAAAAAATTTAGCTGAAATGATTCTCATCGGCATTTTTAAATCCAAATAAATAATTGAAACAATTTATCCAATGAAACTGAGCTTAAATGAATGTTGAAAATGACTTTGTTTCAAGTTAAAACATTTATTAATTTCATAAAATATACTCTAAATTTTGAATCCCATGCCACATCTCACTGTCTTTATATTTAAAATCACTTTCCTGTGAGGCTTATGAACCATTCTTTTCATACTATTTACATTTACCTCACTTCTTGAGAGAACCAAAACATGCTTTATTTAACCAAAATTTGATTTATTACTATCAAAATATGAAGGTTTGAGGCACTTTTATTTTAAATGATTGAGGAATTTGTTTGGAATTAAGTATATTATTTCAATGAATCCTTTTTATAAAGGACTACTATGAAAATTTAATCCTTGTAGCCCTTAGAATCCTTGAATAGCCTATTATTTTAGCCACATTACAAGACAATTTTCCCTATCTAGCCAACTTTTAAAGTTAAATTGCATAATCTAGTTGAACTTAAGTGTGGGGGAATATTGTGCTACCACATTTTTTGATACTTTTGTGTGGAACATTATATTCTGAAGAGATGTATTTTCTACTGAAAAAAAATCATTCTGTTGAATTTTGTGACTTTATAGATCTTTCATGATAAAAGTATATTTTAATTTCTCGATCTTCCAATGAAGAAAGAAATTTGTGCCAATCTAGAGCTTTCACGAAAACAAACTATGTTTGAGAAGATTGACATTTTTGTTGCTGAAATGCTGAATGGTGTAAAATTTCCATAATTTTTCCTGATGATGGAGCTAAATCGATACCATGGGGAGTGAGCAGGAGACCATACTTGATTGAAAATAAGAGTAATTCAATTTTTCTTCAAAATGAGTCAAGCCCTCCTCATTCAACCTCAACATTTTTCACATCTAAATCCTACAAACCAAAATCTACAGAGTAGACATGAAAAGTACTCATGATAAACATATGTCCTTAACTCACATCAGGTAGAGATATTGGAATTTATCAGTCTTTTGGTGACCCTTGTATGAGTTTGGATGGTAAATACATTTCTAAAAATTGACATTTGTGTGAAAAGAGAAAATTTAAGTGAGGTAAGTGTTTTGTGTGCATTGGAGGAGGAATGCAGTTGAAATATATTGAATGATATAAATGGAAAACATAAAATAATGGGTTTTTAAGAGGCATTATATCTTTTTTTTCTTGGTGTTTAATTATTGGATCTCAAGGATATGTTTTTTAAAATTTGTTTTGATTTGATATTGATGTTTACTTGTCAATATTTTTTTGAATACATGATATGATGTTTTACCCAGAAGTGAAAAGGGGTAATTATGAGGGTGTTGATAAAACACAATTTTATTGAATATTTTATTTATAATAAATGATATAATTTCCTCACATTGTGGTAACTATGTTCATTTATTGAATATTTGTGATTAGATCATTCATTTAAAAATTTGATGGAAATTACAGTTTTATCCATTAAAAATTCACTCTAGTATTTAGAACATAAATAATTTTATTTGAATTATTTGAAATTAATATAATTTAAATGTGTTTCTAACATAATTTTCTTCAACTTTTATTCAGTACATCTAAGTTAAATCATGCATTTGGTTGGAGAAAATGGGGCATGAATTCAAATTTGGGCTGGACACACCACATTGGACATTGGTTCAATATTTGGGTCATAACTTCTTTATCTGTGATTGTATTAGGACCAAATTTTTAGAGGTTCTATAGAACTCATTTTCTCAACAATAACCATTCTGTAAGGATGGTTGTTTTATTAGTTTTTTTGGTCAAATAGGTTGTTCAATTTGGATTAATGTATTTGGCCGAATTTACCCATTCACACTTGAAACCTATTTAAACCTAGCCTCTCCTATACTCCATAAATTGGTATTTTTATCCTTTGGAGGGGTTGTTACATGAATTAGGAAGGTAAGGGAATAGAATAAGTGGTTTAACTCCAATTATCCGAGAAATTAAATACGGGTATCACTTGAAGAAAGGATCCCTTCATCGAAACCTTCTTCTTCTTCGCGTTGTAATGTTTGTGTTTGCATAATATACTTCTTAGTTCCACTTTTATTTCTTCTATTTTATTATGTTTTGTTAAAATTTATACTTCTTATAATATTCTTATTTGGTCTAGAGATCAATAATAGAAACTATATTGGGTTTTACCCTTTCTAAACCTTTGAACATGCAAAACGTTGCTATGATTACTACACCGCCCATGGAAGAGTAGTTCTTTTTAGTAATCAATTTACCTCTAAACTCCTTCATTAATTTTTTTAATCAATGATATACTTTAATTAAATTAATATGATATTATAATTGAGTTTTTAGTTTAATTTAAACTAATAAAGCATTTGAATTATTCATGAAAAAACACATGAGGTCGAGAATTGTGTGAATTGTGAGAGTGAGAACTTAATCGAAAATTCAAAATCATAAAGGATCAATTTATAGAGTTAAAACATAATACCTAAACTTAATTAGTCCCAATTTATATATTTTATATGTGCCTTAATTTACCAGTGACCATAAGCTATCCTTAAAACATCAATCAAAGAAGAGTGTTGCGATTGCATGTTCTGAAGAATGCCTAGTGTTTAATTTACTTCATCTTTGTGGTAAAGTTATTTCTCGTAGGGTTTGAGGGTTAAAAAATTATGGGATTAAAATTAAGTTGAGATTAGTTTAAATGATAAGGATTAATAATTAAGTGAATAGGTATAGTTAGATTGATTATGCCTTTTCAAATATTTTCTTAAAAAACATCTTCTTGTTGTGTCTTTTTAATCGAACTTAATTTCAAAAATAAAAAAAATGAAATATTCTTCTAGAAAAATTCTTCTAGTTTTATAAATGATAACCGCACATCCACCCATCCTCTCAAGTAGTGTGTTTATTTTATTTTATTTTATTTTTAAAATAACTTTAAGATGTTGTTTCAAATTACTTCCTCATTTGAGAGACGACCATGGTCAACCACTCTGCTACATCTAAATAACATAAATTTGAACATCATTTTAAAGCACCCATGATAGTTCCTTTAATAAAATGTTGATAACCTTAATTATACAATATTTTTTTATACATAGGGTATACCCATGTACACTTATAGTTTTTTAGTTAAAGTAAATCTGTTTAGAAACTCATGTGATACTTATATTCTCCTAAAGAAGAATTTTAAGATTCAGAGATGAAAAGTTCCAAACCATGAGATCAATTTTCCATAATGGGGAAAATTTTCATGATGACACATTTAAATTTTATTGTCCATAATAGATTGAGATAAGAAATATGTGGAATAAAAAATGAATTGGTAAAATAAAAAGTGAGAAAATAAAACTTCAAGTGGTATTTCATAGAATTTATTGTTCGGTATTGTAGTGGGTATTGACAACAAACACAAAAGGGGAGAATGTTGGTCCCAATTTTTGTTTTGGTTATATTTTTTCTCAATATATAAATATATTTATTATGTTGAAGAAATAGAGTATGTTGATAAAGCTAATGGAAATATGGATTGAATAATGTTCTATGTGAAGCTATATTAGATCCAGACTATTGGCATGAGAATGCAATCGAGAACATACAAAATCATATTCAATTTGGTATCATATTGTTCTGGATAATCAGAATGAGAAAATCTTATCGATATTTTCAGACTAAGGAGAAATAAGTTGATAATTTTTTCAGTAGCATTATGATAGGGTTATATTTTCTTTATAGAGAATTCAGACTTGGCAATTGGACTGGAGAATTGGAATGAGTAATATTACAATTTCTAGGAAGTTCTTGCCAGCTACTGGGTAAAAATTGAAGAATTTTTTTTGAAAAACATATTTATGAAATTTGATTAAGCATCACAGAAACATGTTTGTTCCACAAAATTTTATTACATCATCTATACTAGAAGAAGCACATGCACTATTGGATTTTTTTTATATAGTTCTACATGAGTGTAGGGGAATATAAAACTCATTTTATAACTCATAAAAGGATTTTTTTTCTAGTGGATTTGATGGTATCATATTGCTTCCATACCATACCAAGGATGTAGATACTCTTATTGAGTAGTGAACTTTATAAATTCTTGCATTCATGTGGATGTGTGTTTGATTTTTTTCAGCAGGGAAATAAATATTTAATATGAGGTGAAGGTTGTTTCATTTGTAAGGAATATTAAATGAAAATATATCATTGATTTAGCCCCTCCTCCTCTCAATGAGACTTGGATCCTAGTTGGGCACTTACAATAACCATCTAAATGAAATATATATATATAAGAAATTCCAAAAGTGATCTCATATACAATGAAAATCATTTAATGTGTATAAAAAACATCCAAAACATGTATATATGGAATTAGTACAATATATTTATCAAAGTACCAAAAATACCAAAATCTATCCCAAATATAATCACAAGCCTTATCTCAATATTTTTCTCCCCTAATCCTAAGAATTTCACAATGTCAAGCATCAAAATATGGGTGATTTCCCCAATCCCTACTTACATCCAACTAGTCTATCGGGTTACCCAACTATGTCTTGAATAGTGTGAGATATACAATCCCGGTAGGTATCCACCCAAAGTGTCTATAAAAATTCCTAGTTGTATAATATAAGTTCAATCATTGTACAATATATATCATAGTTAAGCAGTAAATAAAAGTAAAGTGCATGTGGTATGTATACTACAAAACAAGTGATACTGTATAGCCCAACAAGGCTCCCTAAAAACATGGGTCAAGCTCCTATAAAAATGTAGTTATTATATTAAGGAAGTAAATAAACATGACATCTCTATATATATTGTATCACCCATGGCCTATAAATATAATATGTATATCAAATCAACCACGACCAAGACATGTAATCTTATAAGTAACATTTACCATAGTCGAGTCGTATGATCAATCATGTAATGTTTACCTTGATCATGTTGTATAATAAGAATATCCATACCCCTTGGGTCTAAATCCAAGGCATAGTAGATCAAGGCATCCTATTTGATTCCTAATAGAATATTTATGGAATCTTGGTTAGTCTTGGATTGGGTTCCATGGAGCATGTCTACAGACCATGTCCTTTGTGAGCCCAAACAAAGAAGATCTAAGGGGGAGAAAGTCCCGAGTTATCCCATGGAATCAAAATCCAAAGAGCATACAGGTCCAAGGAATTATCTACCATTTTCATGACCCATAGTATATCACACTCATGGAATCCAATGTAATAATTCAACATTTAATTAAATTACTATTTCATACCATGAGTTTACCCACTCATATATCCATCCACAACCAATCCCATTTCATGCATTTACCCACTCATTTCATTCATTTCAAATTAATCCATTCAATCAAGTCATGTTCCATGTAAACCATTCAACCAAAATCATTAATGTGTAAAAGAGATAATACCCATCTTCTAATGACCACTTTAATTCAATTTTTTCATTAATAGGATTCCTCTAACTAGTAAATCACTAACTCACCCCATGGGTGGTTTAATAAAGTCATATGCATAGTCAATTCACATGTCACACACCATGGGTGGCATAGGTTTGGGAAACAACCTCCAACAAATCTCAAAGGAACTAAAGGGCATCCCTAGCTTGTTCTATTTAATTTAATTCAATTATTTAGTTAATTTTTAGGATCATATCAAAAATTATGGCTGAAGAAACAATGTAAACTAGATCAATAAATCACCAAACCACTATAAAAAAGTATATAACACCTAGGGTAGGATGTTATTAGAGTTATTCTCTGGTATTAGCTTCTGATTTGACTTATATAGAGATAAAAACAAAGAACGGATGAAGAAACTGAAAATAGGGGAAAATATCTTGAACCAAAATAACTTTTTTGATACCATGTCAAATGAATAATGGCATAAAAGTAACTGAGTAATCACCATTTTGGGTCCAAAAAGACCAAAGGATCTCAATTCTTAGATCAGATTAAGAAATGGTGTCAAATCCTAAGATTGGCATAAATCAGAGCTCTCCAACGATGTGTTGTTGTCCATAGTAATAAATATAAAATAGTTCTTAGTTTAAAAACATTTAAGGTAAAATGGTAATTACCCCCAAAATATCATGGGCCGCAAGTTTTATCTACATAGTTGTTCAAACCGTGCAACAATCATGTGCCCTTCACTGTAAGGAGGGGATCCTTGCACGATTAGTACAGATGATTTGACTAATAGTGTGAAAACTTTTCCTAAAAACAATATCAAAAAACTATACAGACCCTCACATATTCTTGTGCATCTATCCACATGGTTTCTTCAAACTATGCAGCCTATATCACCCCACTGTCTATCCAAGAATGATTATTAGTAATTGTGCGACCTTCCTCGCATGGTTTCTACTAACCCTACAACCTACCTTGATTTTTCAAAAATATGGGAACCAAGATCCAAAAAAGACTCAAATTCACTTGATACCCCCATGAACTCAAAGGTTATTCACATTAGGGTGTAATTAATCATTTAAAATGAAAAAAAAAGATATCTACCTCATACAAAAAACCCATGATCTTACACACATCATAAAAATATGCATTTCAATATAACTAGCTATTTTGGAGGAGAAGAGTAGTCGTAGTAATTTTTATTTAACTGGTATTGATAAGGTTGATGAATTAATCTTATATTGTAATGTCAGATAATATATTGTAAAATTATTTTGTGATTATATTTGGTTGGGCTTTATTGGTTAAACCATAATTGTATGGGTTAAGACATATAGAGTCTTAGGGTTATTATTATTTAATCTTCCATATGGGTAGTTTCTTTGTAGTTATAGGTGATACTCTATGTATTCATTGGTTTTAAAATTTATTAGCTCTATCATTTTTTAGGACATGGAACTGTGGTGTTTTCATAAAATGTGGTTTTGGTCTTTGGTGTTATTAGGTTTGATATGAAGATAAAGGATTTTAAAATGATTATAGGGTGTTTGAGAAGTATATCATGTAGCCACTAATTATTTTATAACCTTAATAATTTTTATTGAATTTAAGAGGTTTAACTCTAAGATCTATGGAGGTCCATGTCATGATTTCCAAATCATGCTGTTATTGTAGCATGATCATTCCCATCGCACCATGATGTTTTATTTTATAAATTTTAATATAATTTCAAGTGCCCCTCAAATTATATTGAATTTAAACCATTCCAAAACCCTATTTTCTATGAGTTTAATTTTGGGACCCCCTTGGTTGTCTTTTAGTGGATCTTGATCCTTGGATTTGGGTGACCAATATCTTACAGTCTGAAGTGAGTTCAACTTACTCTTTCCTTTATTTCTCTGTTTCCTTACCTCATTCTAGGTCATGGAATAGGTAAATTTTTTTGTTTGGTGATATTGTATCAAGTTTTTGATGGGTTTTTTATCTATATAGGTTTCATGGGGTGTCCTTATGAATTTAGTGGTGCTTGATCGGCATTTTCCCACCAGTATTATGAAGAAGTCATTAAATATATGATTAAGGTAGGTTATTTGAAACTTATATTCTATTATTATTATTATATATATATATATATATATATGGAATTATCATGCTTATGTTTTTAACTAGAAAATATTTATAATTAAAATAACTAATATAAGGAATTGTTTTAATAAAATTGGATTGCAAGATGTAAATCATATGTGTTTTATGAATTTCTATGTTATTTCCTAGGAATTTATATATTTTGATTGATATTTTTTTCTATAAAACTCTTTTATTATTTCTATTGATATTAATTCCACCTTATATAGATTTATAATCACTTAAAAGGTGTAAAAAATGTGATATATAAAATTTTTGAATTTATTTTGGCATTGGTTTTTCATAGTGTAAAAGAATATGGGGGTTTGGTTAATTTATATTTTCTAGTGTGGTTTTTGTTGTTAGTACTTCCATTTGATTCTATTTAGTTTTGTAAATAATTTTATGGTTATATTGGTTTTTTTATGGGTTATTGTGGATATAATTAGGGTGATAGTATAATGTGGGTGTTGGGATAGAATTTAGGGGTGATGATGTGTTATCATTATGTCGGGTTTGGAAAAATTGATATAGAAAAAAGTTTGGATTTATGTTGTGGTTTTTAGTTTGGGATAGTCTAGTGGTTACTAACATGGTTTTGTGTATAGGGTGATTTGGTATTAGGTGTGTTTTTATGGGTTGTTTTAAATATTTCCAGTAATATGGAATGTTAATGAATTAAAGAAATTGGTAATATGTGTGGGGAGAGATAAAATTATTGATTAGTTAAACATGATAAATTCTTGTAATTATGAATGGGAAATGGTTGAACATGATGATTGAATGGGTTGAATACTGAATTAATGTGAAATGGGATAGTTAATGATGAAGGATAGTGATTGAACTAATGAATAATGTATGGATTGAATTTAAATGTTGAATAATGAATATAATGTTGTTGGTAAGGATGTGATGAAATGGAAAGTTATTATTTTTTGGGGGGTTATTTTTTAGTGGTGGTTTATTTGGTTGTGTTGTGGTTAGTAATGGTAATGGCCATTAGTGTGCAGTGGTGAAGATAAAATTATTATTTTAGTTATTGAAATAAATAATATTCAATGAGATTCGACCCTTAGGTTGGGGTCGTGTAGTTTGTAATATACATTATATATTTCTTATTATTTTTTATACACCACCACTCGATTTGGGTAATCTTACTGATACCCATATGAGGTGATGGGTTCTGGTTGTTTTCCCAAAAATCTAGCATTGATGTGACATGGATGTCCTAAGTTTATGATTCATGGGCAATAATGGTTTGAGAATAGATTTCTATGATGTGGTTTTGTTTTGATGCATGGTGGTGGTATATATGGAAGGAGGAGGTAACATGGTTTATGTAATGACCCAAAGTTTTATCAATGAAAATTAGATTAATATAATTATTTCATATAGTATAAATCACATTAAAACACATAAATAATAACATATAAACTTTATAAATAGAGGCTGAATGAAATAATAAGTATTTCAATAAGTTAAGAAATCTATAGTGATGAAATACTAACTTGACCTTGTAAATAGTAATGTGACTCTTTTGAATAGTAAACTATACAACAGAATACTAACCACACCTATAAAAGTATAAATAAATTTTAATCATCTTATAAATGGTAATATGATAAATATTTTAAAAAATATTAACTAAGTGTCCGTATTTTTCTAAGTTATAAATAATAAATTATAATTTTATGATTAATTTAACAATTTAAAAGAAAATTCGTTTTCATAAAATTTATTTCTAAATTAGTATTTTTATGTCTTACTATTATAAGATAATTTTATGATACCTTATTTAAATGTTCAAAGTCCTATAAAATCAGCTATAATTTTCAAATTGTATTTTCCAAGTAAATAATGATTTTAATTAAAATTAAAATTTCTCATATTTAGAAAATTGTTTTCACAAAATGGAGTTCATTTTTGAATTATACACATTGAAAAATGGTTATGGTGAATTTTTGGGATTTTTCTAATATACTTGAATTTTTGTGAATAGTAAAATGCCATTATTTACAATAATTACTAAATACTTGAATTTTGGAGTTATAGCTAATGTAGTGGTGATGTAATCACATTATCTCGAAATCAAATGATCTAATTACTATATTAGTCTCAATAATCAACAATATTTCTAGTCTCAAGCAAAATAATAAAATAATGATTAAAATATTCAAAAAACACCCCCTCTTCCACTATTAATACCACCCCTCACCGCCTCTTCCCTCACACCTCTCAAGCCTTGATCCATGTCAAAATTCTACCCAATAAACTTTCCAAACCTCTTCCCCACATCTAAGAGCATTTTTTCTTAATGAAATACCAAAACCAATCCCCTAAGGAGGTTCTTAAGAAGAAGGAATCAAGAGCTAAAACCCTCTTCCTTTTCCTTTAATTTCTTTTCATTTTCTCTCCTCACCAACCCTCATAAAAATATCATTAAAACACCATTATCTTACATATACTGTAATTTTTTCGTGTTGATAGAATAATTCTTTATCAAAGATCTTCCCCTCTCTCTTTTACTTTAAGAATGAAAACATCATTTGTGAGGTACTGATTAACAACCTTCATGGACGATGTGCTTTCATATTTAAATTCCATATTCAAGGATGGACATGAAACCATTTTTATTTTCAAACCAATTTAAAATATATTTATTATATCTTATTTAATGTTCTTGAATCATTTTTTATATGTGATATTAATTTATAAAATAATATAATTTCATTGGGATAAAAAAACTCTAAATCAATATAAATGATTATCCTTAATGATTTATCTAATGAATAATTCTTACTTATAGAGACAAAAAAGTATTTTAATATTATATAAGTTTTTTAATAACATATAAGTTCATTTATGGAAAAATATCATCATTCTACTTGATTTTCCATACACATATACAAGTAAACTGATCATGAAAACAAAGGAAATCAACACTCCCAAATGATGAAATTGAATCTTTTAACCCATCAAAAAGTACATAAATGAACTTGATAAATTTATAATAAATAAAATACATGTATAAATGGTTCTTTACTTACTAATTAATGAATCTAATTTTATCATTCAAGACATTAAGATCAAGTGTATAATCATTTCAAACATAAGGTAATGGATTCTACATAAACCTCCATTATTCCTTCGGGTTACTCTTTATCTCTTTTTACGCCAATTAAATTCTCTTTTATTTTATGTATTTATTCTAAATGATGTTTATATGTTCCAAATAATGTATCATGATTCATTCATCCTTATTCTTCAAATATATACATGTTTTTGAAAGGTTCCCTACTCAATTATTCTCAATAAGCAAGCCTAATTTAAGAGAACTTCTAGAATTCTTACACATTTTCAAGTGTGCTCCATAATATATTTTAATCCACCATCATTTTTATCAAATCAAAAAAATTATTATGAAATATTTTTTGGTTCACTTCTATTTTTATATAATATATTATTCTCTTTTCTACTTCAAATTCTCTTTAATATTTTCCTTAAACCACAGTAAAAAAATTTATTACTAAAGTTTCTTAAACGACATTTTTTACATGTATTAACACCAGTTTGACATAAATTATCATGATATATACCTATTTTTGTAGAGACTCGGTTTTTTCCTAACAATACTTTGAAATATTTCTAATAATATTTTCAAAGATGGGCGCTGAGACAACGTGCAATTCCAAGGCCCAGTGTGCCCAAAATTAATTTTATAAAAATGTTAAATGTTTTTATATTACGCATGCACGGTTAACTAAAGAAAATGGTATATATCTTAAAATATTGATCGGATCAGAAATTTGAGACCATGGTTGGGTCTGAAACGCAGTGTTTCCCCTAAGCGTGACAAAAAATAAGTTGGCACAGGACCTTCAGACCCCTTGCTCATTGGTGGTGTGTGTAATGGATAAATTAAATTATTCATTTATTCATTTAATAGCTCAAACCCGAATAACTAATGGAAGAGGGATCGAATGAGAAATATGAGACCACTGATGAGCTCGAAACGTAGTCTTTACCCTAGGAAGGGTATAACCTTTGTCGGCATAGAGTGTTCGGTTTATGCGCCATCGTGGGAAAATAATTAAACAATTAAATGGTTATTTATTTAATTATTTGATTAAAAACTATTTTAACCTAATAAGTGGTTATAAATATGAGGATTTATGGGTTTGGCCTCATAATCCCTACAATTATCTAGAAAAAACATAAATCTTCTCTAGAAGAACTCATCCCTGACTAAGAAAGACGAAAGAAGAACCCTTGGCTCGAGGCGGATCGAACGACAACGAACGCAACGAATCTTCATCCTCCATTAGCGAGCACATTCTTCATCAAAATAAGATTCAAGTTTCAAGTAGGACATTTCTTTGTGGATTTCTTATCCCGATTTAACTTCCACGAAAAACATGAATTAAATTCGTTTGAATAATTTAATTTGCAGATCGAACAAAAAAATTGGTTGAAGAAATTCCATTCTCATTTTTCTTGCATTTGGAATTATTAGAGTATAATAAGTATTTAACTATCAATTCCTATCATTATTGAGTCTGGACACCAATGGAAATCCCTGTTTGTGTTTCATACATTCTATTCCTCTATTCTACGTGAAATCGTGATCAATTTATTTTTGGGACCGTGGTGCAACAATATCAAAAAACAAACAGATAGGTCCGCAACAAATTTCTTATCAACATAATCCAACAGCAACTCATTTTGGAGAGAGGGAGGTGCGACCCTCGGATAGCATTTCCCAAGTAGATCGCCGGTAGTCTGGTTTCGAGGGCGAGGCAGTGTTCAGTCAGCGTGAGTTGGGCTCGGTCGAGCGGAGGTGGCTGCATACATGAAGTGTGATGACAATAGCAGGTGTGGCCAGTGGAAGACGGTGGCGGCGGAAAGCCGGAGGGTGGAGTCCCGACGGTACAGGGGCAACGTGATTTCCGGGATGTCGTTAGGTGCTCAGAATGGTGGCTGAATTTTAGGGTTCTAGGGAGAAGCCGCGTGAAATTCATGGGAGGAATTGGTGATTGGAAAGAGAAGATTATTTTTTGAAAATAAATAAAATAAAAGAAAAATAAATAGAAAATAGGGGAGGTTCTCTGTGGAAGCTACCTAAAAAAGGGATACCCCTTGCGTGAAACTCAATTTGAGTTTCGAATTAACGTTAAATAAATAAGTAATTAATAATAATAATAAAATTTTATTATTATTACTCTTGTTGATAAAACACTTTTTCATCTGTGCAACCTCGGTTTCGTGAACCGTCAATAGCAGTGTGACCCTGACTTCGAGGCAGAAATATTGGATGTCTTTTTTAGGTTTGTGGATTGGATACCCGAAACGCTCAAATAATAATAATAAATTATTATTATTAAATATTTAATCCACCCTAACTCCTACGTGCGACATCCGATTGACTTGCCATCAGCGGCGACGAAACTATGTCTTTAAGAGAGTCGATTCAAGTCTAAGGTAAAATATTAAATTATAATTTGTGGCTCAGACCCTCAAAATGCCCCAATAATAATAATAATAATATTGTTTCAGAATATTGCATCGGTCCTAACTCTCCCATATAACATTGGATTGGAGAGCTGTCAGCAGTGTTATGACCCTAACTTTGAGGAGGAATTTTCAAGACTAATTTCAGGTGTTTAAACTAAAGTTGAGGTGCGGACCCCATGAAGCTGGTTCACACACATTACGGTGGAATGTGACTTTTTCACTGAGTATCCATTCTGGACGAATGAGTAGTCGATCTCGTGTATTTTTCTGAGAGGATAGCAATGGAGTGATCCATACAATTTGTTTTGGGACCAAAGTGTGGGCCCTGTGTAATACCATTCAAGCACAATGCGGTGATATATGAATTTTCTATTAGATGTCTGTTCAGGGTGAATGAATAGTCAAACTTGTGTGTTTTACTCCAATGATCGCAATGGTGGGATCTGTTTGGTTATCCCGTACCATTTGAGGAGTATTGTGAGTAAAAGTACATTTTTCCCACTTCTCTTTAACAATGAGCATAACACGCCCATCAGCCTTTTGTCTAGATATGTCATGTACTGTGGGAGTACACTTGCACACCTAAGGGGTACTCGATTTGCAGTTTAGTACCTGAGTATGGAAAGGTACATGGCTAGGTGAAGATGAAAGGACACACAACATGTGGGCCTCACACACACCATGTACCACTTTACGAATCTTCTATCTCTCGTATCTCCTTCTTTTGGACTCTGAATTTGGCATATGAGTAGCCTATCCTATGTGTTTTTTTCATATAATGTGATGGTGCCCTCCATGGTGGATTTTGGGATATGATGTGAGATGTTTAGGGTGCGACGCCTATTCGGGGTGACACCTGATGACTTCAGTGGCGTGTTTTCTGAGAGGTACCATCTAGCAGGGATGGCTAGTGTTCCTTCGTGATTTCTGAGAGGTACCATCCAGCAGGGATGGTCAGAGTTCCTCGATGCTTTTCCGAGGGGTACCATCCAGTGGGGATGATCAGAGTTCTTTGATTCTTTTCTGAGATGTAACATCCAGAAGGGATGATCAGTGTTCCTCAGTGCTTTTATGAGAGGTACCATCAAGTAGGTATGGCCAGTGATCCTCAGTTATTTCTGAGAGGTACCATCCAGCAGGGATGACCAGTGCAGTTCTGGGCTGACCCTCCTGCTAGGTTAGGTAGCATAGTCCCAAGGAGATACCGGGATAACCCAGAGCGTAGTCCTCAATGAGATATAGGGCTGACCTAGAGAGTAGTCCCTGAGGAGATATCGGGCTGACCTAGATCACAGTTCCCAATGAGATATCGGGCTGACCTAGAGTGTAGTCCTCGAGGAGATATCGGGCTGACCCTCCTGGCGGGCCGGGTAGTGTAGTTATCGATGGTTCAGAGAAGACCCTCAACTGTGCGACATGGTGGAGATGCATGGTTCGACTTACCTAAGGACCCACAAGGAATAGGGGAACTTTCCCCCACTGATATGCTTCCTTGTGACGTGACTTAAAACTGTGCGGGTGAGTCAGTGCCACCCAAAGTGGATAGTATAGAGGTTTGGTGATTTGGGCCCCCTTTGACTTGGGCTTCTTGGGAATATGTGACAAGGTGTTGGGAATTGTAGATGGTTTTACTTATAACTGTTGGCTATGCACTTTCTTGGGCTGAGCTATGAGATGGAGATCCCCTTACTCCCTTGTTTGGGTTTCTTTGACCGAGCACACACACACACACAAGTATATATATATATATATATATATACGATTTTTATTTCCCACTCCTTGGGCTTTGGATACTCCCCTTCCAATATAGGCAAAGACGCGCGGGGTGTGCCATGTGATTTCTATGTCTAAATTTTTATGTTTAGATGAGTCCACCCACCTATTATAGGTAGAAATGATTTGACGGGGAGTTCATCTCCTTATCATTTTGAGCTCCTTGTGTTTGGATGAGTCTACTTTCACTATCTTGTTGGGTTGAGTTGTACTCATGTTCACTTTTACTATAATTTGTTCCCATACTAGTCTCCTTCTGTTATATCTCTCACTGCTCCCCTATTCAGTACCTCTCTTTCTACACCCTCAAGACTTCGGGGCATCCTATTGATTATTCTCATACTCACCCTAGCATGGGAATTGCCTGCATTTTGGTGTTTTCTTATAGAAGATGGAAAATTTGATCGTGATATCAAAGGAGCTTAGGGATACGGGGTGCTTGTACTGTGTGCAGTGGTCATAGCTTGGGATTAAAGAGTGGGAATCTCCTAGTTGTTCTACATTTTTACCTATTGTCGGGTTGTGGCACTTTTCTAGTTGGGTGTGTATTTATCCCCTTTCCCTTTCAGTTTTACCTTTATTGTACTTGTACTATTTATAGGTCATTGTATTTATGTCTGGTTTCCCTTTTATATCATTTTTGTATCTTGCTTTATTTTCCTCTCCACTTTTTCATTGATATGGTTGTGTGTGTGTGTGTACAGTTTCTTAGGCAAAGGCCTCCCCTAGTTTGTTGTGCCTTCGGTGTTATTCGCTAGCCCCTGGCCTATGGAGGCGGGCTTGGGGTAGTTGCAGATTGAGCCCTGGTATGGGTCAGGCCGTGAAAATTTTACCTTATGAATATACATGTATGTTTTAAATCCTTTCTTTCATTGACACCATTATGATATCCCCTTATGTTATTCCTTTTGACATGATTATGATACCCAATTCTTACCATGGGTAAAACTTATGTTTATGTTTGATTCCTTATGTATTATTCTTCATGTGGCACAGATTCTCAAGAACATTTTAATATTGGTGAACACATATAGTGTTCCAATGTATTGGGTAATGTTTAGTCTCATGATATGTTTTGTGCAATGATCTTGGTGGTTATCCTTGACTCGTGCTCGATTTGCAACAGTCTTGGTAGTTAGACTTGACTCGTGATCCTCTATGTGCAACGAGCCTTAACTCATACTCCCCTATATGCAATGAGCATTGACTTGTGATAAATTCATGTTTTATGTTTCTTCCACATTACTATGATTCCATGATTATATGATCTTTTGTTCTATATGTTATTATTCCTTATGTTTAATCATGTTCCATGCCTTTATATATATTTATTTTATTCTTTAAAACCCATGTGCTAAAATTTATTTTAATGTTTATTTCCTTACTATCCTTTTTATCTCATCCCTTTGTTCATGTTATCCCCTGGTTATTCTATGTAGATTTAAGGGCTCAAAGGAAGTTAGGAGTTCTTACTGGATGATAACAAATTAAATGTTTTATTAAGTCCCATTTTTTCAGTTTTATTTTCCTAGTATTCCATGAAACTAGAATTTATGATCCTTGTGCTGTGTTTTTATGCTTAATTATTCTTAAAATCATGTAATGATATGCATAAAAGGATAGGGTTGTTATAATTGGTATCAAAATATTGTCTAGTTTTTTTAGAGACTAGTAATAGATAACTTTAGTAAGAACCATAGGGATAAGATTAAGTATGAGAAAACATCCCTAAATTTTGGTTACTATTGAGTAAATGGTTTATCAAGAAAATATTTTCCTATCTAGATACTAGAAGTGTATGTGGTTCTAAAATAGATTTAACTTGGAGTAACAACTCTAACAAGGTGTTCTGAGCTTGACTCAGGGTAACTAGGTACCTGACCACGGGCCTTACTGTGCACTTGGTTTGATACTCCTGAAAAATATGGTTTGGTAAATTCATAATATAATTACAAACCATCATTAAGGAAACAAAGAAAATTCTCATAATAAAATATGTTAAGAAATAGATCACAGATTACCTAGATTGAAACCTAGGGAATCAAATGTTAGGATATAATTTTCCTTTAAGAGTTTATCCATTTATGTTTAAAGTTTCCTTTTTATGATTATTAGATAAGTATTTAAGCCCCTATAATTGCACTTTATTTTCTTAGTTAATGGAGGTAAATATAAGATAATGCGCCCAAAATTAATGTGATAGTACTTTCTCAACTAGCTCAAGTTATGTATAATAACTTAAATCGTATGGAACTCCCTCATTCTCCAAGTAAAGATCATGTTACCATCAAATCCTTCATACAACAAAGGCCTCCCTTGTTTAGTGGATCTTTTGATCCCCTCCTTGCAGAATAGTTGATTAACTCCATTGAAAAGATATTCTTTTTTCCTTCAGTGATTAGAAGAATATAAAGTTGTGTTAGTGGTCTATCGTTTTGATGGGGAAGCTTATAAATGGAAGAAATCGATCAAAGATACAAATTCCAAGGAGGAAATTAATTCTATGGATTGGGAGGAATTCAAGAAAATGTTTTTCAATAAATATTTTTCCTGAACCCTCTATATAAAGATGGAAAGAGAGATCCTTGGACTTAAGCAGAAGGAATATGAGTCTATCAGGGCGTATGAAGAAAACTTTACAAGTCTTGTAAGATATGCCCCAATCTTTATCATGAACACTAAAACCAAGGTGGATCTTTTATTTAGCATACTAAAGCTAATTCTACAAAAATATTTTGTGATTCGACACGTCAACAGTTATGAAGAGATTGTATTTTGTGCCATCAAGGTTAAAATGGATATCAAAGACCCTTAATGGTATCATAGGCCCAGTGAAAAAAAGTGAAAAATGAAGTCTAATATGGGTGGATCAGCAAATAAATCCCATGATGGAAAGAAGACTGAATATCTCACGTATCAAAATTTTGGGAACAAGAGTCATGGGAACTATCTAAAGGGAACCGGGAAATGATTCAAATGTGGAAGAATGGAGAATATATAAAAATAATTGTTGAAAGTATATGAGAATCCCAATAATGTGTAATAATAAAGGAAGGTTCATATCAATTCTTAGACAGTAATGCAATGTTTCAAATTCAAGTAACATGGGATTTATGTGAACCAATTACTAAAGTCGATGGTTTTTTGATGAAATCAACAACAAACTCCAAGGAAACAAGGAAGGGCTTATGTTATCACTACTACTGATGTGGAGTCGGACAATGATGTGGTGGTAGGTATGATCATTATTCATTCAATAACTATTAACATACTACTTGATTATGGTTCTATTCATTCTTTCATATCATTCATGTTTAGTAGAATAATTAAAACACCACCTCAAAATTTGGAGGTTGAGTTATCTGTGATAACAGCTAATAGGGAAATTATTGTGTCCAAAGTACATAACTCCACCCTAGTTAATTTTCATAGACTAAACCTCCAATAAAATCTTGTCATACTACCTTTGGTAGAGTTTGATGCTATTTAGGGCATGGACTGGCTATATTTATATAATTCCAAAATAAATTATTAGGAAAGGGATATAACTCTTCACATCTCAAAGAATCCACCCATTCTTTAAAAGTGTAAGGATTAAGATGAATATTCTTCAGAGTCATTGTCTCATGTGTGGATATTATTGCCTTATAAGAAAGCATATCTTTCTCAAATGATTAAGACAAAGGAGATTATCATGATCAAATACATTCCCATCTTGAGGGATTAGACTAATGTATTCCCCAGAGAATTTCCTACTCTTCCCCCAAACTAATAAGTTGAGTTCTCAATTGAATATATTCTTGGATCTATGACCATTTCAAAGACACCTTATAGAATGGACACCATTGAGATAGAATAGTTTAAGAAGGGGTTACATGAGAATCTGGAGAAGGGTTTTATATGCCTGAGTGATTCACCATGGGGTGTGTCAAACCTCTTTTTCAATAAGTAGGATGGATCAATGTGCCTTTTCATAGAATATTGTGATCTCAATAAAATCACGATAAAGAACAGGTATCCCTTTTTTCATATAGATGACTTGTTCGATCATCCAAGTGGGGTCAGTTATTTATCTAAGGTGGACCTTCAGTCAGGATATCACTAATTAAAGGTGAGGAAGGAAGATATTCCCAAGACTACCTTTCGAACGAGGTATGGATACTATGAGTTCATAGTGATTCCCTTTTGGACTCCCTAATGATCTAGTAATTTTCATGGATTTAATGAATAAAGTCTCTATAGATTACCTTGAATTTTTTTTGATAGTCTTTATTGATGATATTCTAATATACTCTAAGAGAAAGGAGGAACACGATGAGAATTTGAATACTGTGCTGAAGACATTGAGAAGGGAGAAACTATATGAAGAGTATAGTAAATGTGAGTTTTGGATAGAGGAAGTACCATTCTTGGGGAATTTTATCACCAGTAAAGGAATATTTGTGGACCCTTACAAGATAAAGGAAACTAAAGAGTGGCCCAGGACAATATCTGTAATAGAGATCCACAATTTTCTTGGTCTATCTTGGTATTAATGATGATTTTTAAAGAACTTATCATGATTGTAAAACCTAATAACCAATATAAAACAAAAGGAAGTGAAGTTTTTATGGAATCAAGAATGTGAAGAAATCTTTAAAGTGCTCAAAAATTGGTTTATCATTATGTCAGTACTAACACTCTCGATAAGTGGAGAATTATTTGTGGTATTCCGCGATGATTAAAAAAAGGATTAGTATGTGTAAAGATGTAGAATTATAAAGTGATATCCTACACCTCATGGTAGTTGTAAAATCATTAGAAAAACTATCATACGCATGATCTAGAGTTGGCATCGGTGATATTTGCATTTAAAATCTAGAGACATTATCTCTATGGGGAGAAGTGTGATATATATATCAATCATAAGAGTATAAAATATATATTCACATAGAAGGAGCTTAATATTTTCTAGTGAATATAGTTAGAGCGCATTAAGTATTATAACTTATCAATCCATTACCATCCTGGTAAGTCAAATAAGGTGGTAGATTCTATTAGTAGAAAGGATCCTGAATCTTTATCAATGATGAAAATTGAGAAGGATCCAATATTCGTATACTTACAAAGGATGGACATGAGAATCATTAAGTGAGGAGCCTCACCAATCCTTTCTTGAATGATTTCTCAACCATCCCTTGTGGAGAAAATAAAGGATGATCAAAGAAATGATCTAGAAATTCAGAAAAGGATGGAAGCTATCCTAAATGGGAAATCATCCAAGTTTAAGATAGGTGAAGATGAAGTCACAAGATTTTGGTCACAACTATGTGTTCCATCCAATCCATATATAAATAAAGAGCTTATAAATGACGCATATAACTCAACCTTCTCTATTCACCCAGAGAGCACAAAGATGTATTGATATCATCAAGATAACATTTTGTGGGACAATATGATAGAGGATATCACTGAATATACATCAAAGTGCTTAGTATATCAGCAAGTGAAGGTTGAAAGAAAAAATTCTAAATGGATGATGAAACCATTACCCATACCAGCATGGAAATGGGAAAACATCACCATGGACTTTTTTACTATACTTAAAAATACATCTAGAGGAAACAATGATATATGTGTTACTGTGGATCATATTACAAAGATAGATCACATTATTGAAATTTGAGAGGACTTCTAACTGGATAAAATTTCACAGATATATATCAAAGAAGTGGTAAGGCCGCATGGAGTAGCAAAATCTATTATATCTGACTAAGATCCAAGATTCACCGCTAAGTTATGGAAAAGTATCCAACATGCTCTAAGTGTAACGCCCCGACCCTAGTTTCCCAGAGTTGGTGCATTATTACAAAACATTGGCACGATCACAAGAAAGATCAAGTATCGAAATACCGATTAGTTTAGTAGCCTTGGAATAACTAGATACATTCATAAAGTTTACATTACATAATAAAGTGAAAACTACTAAAACAACATCTTGTCTTCATATCCCCTCATATTATCCCTGCAGGTTATTCATAAATTACTTATTCACATCCTAGGAAAAATAAAATATTGAAAGGGGTGAGCTCAGATGCTCAGTAAGGATAACAATATAGCAGAAACATTCATAAATAAGCATAAACATTTAAGGCAATGTATAGCTAAAACAAAAGCCTTTTAAACTTAAACTTCATCATAATATTGCAAAGACACAATGAAATAATTCCATTTACTTATTCACATGGATATTCTACTCGTCGAATAATCACATGCAATATCAATAACCACTTTCATAATGATGGAATGCATAATGCCAGACTATCATAACCACGTAGCCAAGGTCTCATGCCAAGGCTACAAATAATATTTTGTCAAGGGCTCGTGTCAAGACACTAGTTTGTCTCATGAGACCTACCGATGCATCAAAGAGCTATAGCAGGCTCCACCTGTCACTTATTATGTCCAATGCATTCCTCATATGAATAGGTTTCAACATAACATAAACATTCGTATTAAAACTAGTATATGAAATGTCAATACTTTCACCATAAACCATCAATGGTATAAAAATAACACATCCACAGACAAACATATCAGAAAACATTAAATACAATATGAAAGTTTTTTATCATAATAAATCAACTTCAAATAAGCTTAAAATCTATCAAAGGATGTTGACATAGATGAAATCAAAACTATTTGATAGAAATATATCTTTTTTTAAAATCATTTAAAAGTCACATAATTATAAAATAAAACATTTAATTTGAAAAAAAATTATAAGCTTGTAAGGGAAGCTTCTGAGATTTTATAACGGTGGAAAATAGCTGCACCCGCCATATAAGTTAAAAAAAGACATTCTTACCTTAATTCTGTCAAAAAGGTTAAAAAGGACCTTGTTTGGAAAACGACGGAAAGATTCCTTTATGAAACTCTTATAAAAATTCAAACAAGGGTATAAATGCCTTTAACCCATATTCTGTAAAATATCAAGAATGTTTTGAAATAAATTTTTAAGAAACATGGATTTGTATGATAAAGAGGTCCCAGTAGATAATTACGTATAAACAACCTCGGATAATGAAGAGATTGTGAAATAACCCTTACCTTATACTTTTACTTAGTTGATGGTATTTTAACCTCCTGTATAATAGTTAAAACATTGTTATTAAATTATAAAAGAACCATATACATAATTATGATATCATATATGATCTTCTAATAATACTTTGTTAATAATACTTTAGTATTACCGTCGTTTCGGGTGTTAACTTACTCGTTTTCTTTTATATGTTTTGTTACATAAGTCGTGTTTGTTATGGATAGGTTGTATCTTATTCATATCCAGAATGATATAAAGTCTTTAAACATTATTATTAATCATTAAATGAGAATTATTCTTGAATGGATACGATGTGGAATGAATCTCATCGCGTTCGTGGAGACGGTAGTCCGTACGTACGCACGAGCGACAATATCATTATTTTGATATTAAAATAATATATAATTGGATGGTATATAATATATACAGAATAATTAACATGTTATATTTACTATTTACATGAATTTCAAATCATTATTATACTCATCCAAATAATAATATATTGAATAACAATTACACCACGACGTGGAGATGGTAAGTCGTACGTACGCACGTATGGTGACATGTCATTCAAAGGATGGATAGAATACTGAATAGGGTTGTACCATATTTATAATAATATCGCAGTATATAGGAGATACTGGATTTATTATTTTAGAATGGGAATAACAAGGAAAGAAGAAGTTGAAGAAGAAATGAACTTGAAAAAGGGTGGTGAAAACATTACCTCTTCTTCGGGTTCTTCCTTTTGATTTGATCAAAAGGGCTCCTTAGGCTGGATTTCTGATCAAACTAAGGCCTCTAGGTTGAAGTTAGGGAGGTTGAGATAGTATTTGGGAAGGGGTTTTCTGAACAAAAAGTCTTTGAAAGTGTTAAGAATTGGTTATAAGTGGTGTCCTTTTATAAGGGGGAGGAGGGGCACCTTAGGAAAATCTAGAAATATTATTTTATAATAAATTCATATTCGATTTCTAATGGATACAAAGTGTATTATTTAAAGTTTAATGTGGGTATGGGTTGAAAACAACTCAACCAATATAATTTAGATAGGTTTGGGTCATTATATTAGCCTTATCTTTTAGTTTTAACTCTTAGTTAATATGTTTGACACTTACTATGTCACTTTGTATTTTTATATTATATAGTTAATAAAATTACCATATACCTCCAAGTGACCCCAAAGTGGTCCATTAATGATACAACTATCATTATATAAGTCTTTTGGCCGAACCTTAGATTTTTAGGAATTGAATATCACTTAATAATATAATATTTGTTTTAAAAACTCTTTTATGTCAATTTTGACACTATTGGGTATTTTGTTTTTGATAAATTCATAACAGCATTATTACTTCAAAATAAATTTATATAAACAATCCAAATTTGTAATAGTAAGGTAAAAAATTATTTGAATTTATAAAAAGTCTCAAATTACATTTATTTGGGTATTTATAATATCAATTATCTTAATATTTCATTAATACGGTAATTACTACATCATCATTGTGTCATAAATAAATTAAATTATTTAATGTCTAAAAATTATAAATAAAATACCATTATGTAGAAAATCATTTTATATTTCTAATAAATATTTATAGTCGAAATTATAACATATATGACCCTATGAAAAAATTGTTTTTCTAAAAGATATATGCTTTTGTCATTTTTGTATTCACTTTAACATATTTAATATAAATTGTCCCTATCACCTAAAATTGGCTCCATGGGGTCCCAAAATCGACCCAAAGATGACCAAGGTCGGACATGTATCCAAAAATAAGGTTAGGACACATTTTAGGGTAATTTATTATTATTATAATATTATTTTTACCCTTATTTACCGGATTTACCCTTTAACGATGGTAAATAAAATATTTACCGAAGTAATTATTCAAAATGTCTAAAAATAGAAGTTTCCTTTTTACACAATTTGGACATCCTGATTCCAAATATGGAATCCATTTTTCCAAATTCAAAACATAGAAGTGCCAGAAATTAATTTAAAATTAATTCATGTTGTCAAAACAAAAAGCGTATTTTTAAGAAATAATAACTATCAAAAGATTGATACTTGTTTATGTCCGGTTTAATTGTGAAATTATGTCCAATGACCAAAATTATATTAAATGGTAAAAATATATTCTAAGTATACTTTAAAACCACTCAAATTCATAATTTATCACTATTAATTATTTTGATTAAAAAAGTCGTTTTTAATAAACATTTAGTAATTTTCACTATTCATCAAAATATAAATTTATCTGAAAAGTTTCAAAATTTTACCCTAGGATAATTTAGATATTCCAAATCCAAAAATGAAGTCCATTTTGAGAGATAAAATTTATAAAATTTTAAAAAGTGGGTATTACTATTCATAACGGCTAGTTTGATTGGTTGCGGCGTGTGTCAGAACTCAAAGTTGCGTACAACACACGCTACTGTATTATTCAAAGGGAAGAGTACCGTGAAAGCTTGGGGTGTTACATTCTACCCTCCTTCAATTAATTTCATCCTCGAAATTTCTAGAATATTACTGCATAAAAAGACTCAGGTGGTTCTTCATCATAAGTTCCACGGGTTCTCACGTTGCCTCTTCCATTTTATGGTTTCTCCATAGAACTTTTACCAGACGAGTCGTCCGGTTTCTCAGCACTTATTCTCTCGTATCAAGAATCCAGATGGGCTCTTCACAATAAGATATTGGGTTCCAGTTTTAATTCCTTATAGTTGAGTACATGCGTTGGGTCAGGCATGTATTTTCTCAACAGTGATACGTGGAACACATAGTGAACTTTTGAGAGATTTGGTGGCATTGTCAAACAGTAAGCTATAACCCCAATTCGTTCTAGAATTTCGAAAGGACCGATGTACTTGGGAATCAATTTAACTTTCTTTCCAAAATGTATAACTACCTTCCATGGAGATACCTTTAAGAAAACATGATCTCCCACCTAAATTTCCAAATCCTTCCTTCGGTTATCGGCATTACTCTTCTGCCTACTTTGAGCTACTTTGATGTGGTTTTGGATTACCTTTACCTTTTTCATTGTTTCCTCCACCAGTTCTGGGCCTACAAGTTTTATTTCACCAATATCATCCCAAAATGATGGTGTGCGACATCTCTTTCTGTATAACGCTTCATATAGTGCCATCTGAATACTTGAATGGAAGCTATTGTTATAGGAAAATTCTACTAGAGGTAAATATTGATCCCACATACCCTGAAAGTCAAGTGAGAAAGATCTCAACATGTCTTCTAAGGTTTGAATAGTCTGTTCTGATTTTCCATCTGTTTGAGGGTGGTAAGAAGTGCTCAAATGAAGTTTAGTATCCAAGGCCTTCTGAAGACTCTTCCAGAATCTCGAAGTAAAACAAGGATCTAAATCCAAAACAATCGATAGGGGTACTCCATTAAGTCTCACAAATTCATTAATATATATTCTTTCTAGACGTTCAAGTGGTAAATCTTCCCTTATAGCAAGAAAATGTGCTGACTTGGTAAGACGATCAACAATGATCCATATTGTATTGTTCCTTCTAGGAGTCTTTGTTAGTCCCATGACAAAGTCCATAGTGATATTGTCTCATTTCCACTCTGGTATGGGAAGAGGTTGCATGACTCCTCCAGGTTGTTGCCTTCCATCTTTCACTTGTTGAAAAACCATACATCTTGACACAAAGTTAGAAATCTCCCTCTTCATGTTGTCCCACCAAAAATGTTTCTTAAAATATCTATAAATTTTGGTGCTCCTAGGGTGTATAGAGAAATTGGAGCTATGAGCATCATCTAACAATTCCCTTTTCAGATCAGGTATATCGAGAACACAAAGTCTCTTCCAGAATTTGAAAATTCCTTCTTCATACACAAAGTCTTCCAATCTCCCATCATTCACAGCTTTAATATTCTCTTGAAACTCTTAATCACCGGTCTGAGAACTCTTTATCCTTTCTAGTAAAGATGGTTTGGAAACTATTTGAAAATGTATCGATGTTTCACCTTCCAGGGTAATTCCCATATCCACCTTCACTAGATCAATGAAAATAGGATCCCTTTCAATTCTCATCATGTTCAAAACTCCATGATATTTTCTGCTCAAAGCATCTGCCACCTTATTTGCCTTCCCCGAGTGGTAGTGTATTGTGCAATCATAATCCTTTAGTAGTTCAAGCCATCTCCTTTTCCTCATGTTGAGTTATTTTAGTGAGAAAATATACTTCAAACTCTTGTGATCAGTATAAATATCACATTTTTCACCATAGAGATAATGTCTCCATATCTTCAAAGAAAAGATTACAGCAGATAACTCAAGATCATGAGTAGGGTAGTTTTGGTCATGAATTTTCAACTGCCGTGATGCATAGGCAATAACCCTAATATTCTGCATAAGGACACGACCAAGTCCTTTCTTCGATGCATCACTATAAATAATGAACCCATCATTCCATGATGGTAGAGTCAATATAGGAGCATTGACTAATCTTCTCTTCGATTCTTCGAAACATTCTTCACACTCTTTTGTCCAAACAAATTTAACCCCTTTATGTGTGAGCTTTGTTAATGGGTTAGCCAACCGGGAAAAAATCTGGATGAAACGCCAATAATAACCTGCTAAACCAATAAAACTACGTACCTCAGTTATACTCATTGGTGCAGGCCATTCTTGGATTTCCTTGTTCTTAGAAGGATCAATAGAGATTCCATCTTTAGAGACAATATGGACAAGAAAAGAAATCTCCTGAAGCTATAATTCACACTTACTAAACTTCCCATATAATTCATGTCTTCTCAGAGTCTTTAGGATAATGCGCAAGTGATTTTCACGATCTTCATAGCTTTTGGAGTATACCAAGATATCATCAATAAATAACACCAAAAAATCATCGAGATATTCCTTGAAAACTCTATTCATTAGATCCATGAATACAGAGGGTGCATTAGTCAGCCCAAAAGGAATTACTGTAAACTCGTAATGCCCGTACCTGGTTTGAAATGATGTCTTTTGAATGTCCTCCTTCTTCACACAAAACTGATGGTATCCAGATCGAAGGTCATTCTTTTAAAATTATTGAGCTCCAGGCAGTTGGTCAGATAAATCATCAATGCGAGGTAGGGGATACTTGTTCTTTATTGTTATATCATTGATTTCCCTTTAGTTGATACATAACCTCATAGATTCATCTTTCTTTTTAACAAAAAGAACAGGGGCTCCCCATGGAGAGACACTAGGGTGAATAAATCCCTTATTACTCAATTCCCCTAGTTTTTTCTTTAGTTAAACTAATTCCACAGTGGACATTCTATAAGGGGTATTTGATATAGGCCTTGATCCAGGACTTAAATCAATATAAAACTCAACTTCTCATTCTGGAGGATGTCCAGGTAAATCTTCCGAAAACACATCTACATATTCTTTCATAATAGGTACATCCTCTATTTGAACATTACTTTCCTCACCCACAATCATTTCATTCTCTTACTCCCCAATAATTGAATTTATTTGAGCTACTGGGGGTGGATCTAGATAAGAATTAATTGGTGATGATTCTGCTCTAAAGATAAGGTGTTCCTTATCATCATCATCAAAAATCACAACCTCCTTCTTCTTATAATAAATCTTCGCATCATGGTCTGAAAGCCAATCCATACTGAATATTATATCAAACTCAATCATAGGTATGACGATGAGATCAGTGGATAAAGAACATTTATGTGCTCTAATGGGGACTAATTCACAAAAATTTGTTGCAATGATGCTTCCCTTTGGAGTTTTAACTGACAACTCCTTTGTTAAATAAAGTTGGAAATATCTAATTTTCTTATCAAACTGGAAAGATATGAAACAATGCGATGATCCAGAATCAAATAAAGAATTTTCTAAACTTGAGGAAACCATTAAATTACTTGCCACCATGTATTTCAAAGCTTCTACCTCAGTAGTAGTGATAGCATAAGATTGTCCTTGATCCCTTATCCTTTTCTGAGGCAAGTTCCCCTGACGCTTAGGACATTCATTTGCATAATGTCCCATCTCTCTACAATTATAGCATTCCACGTTGACAGAAACTCTCTTTCCCTTGCAATCATGATCTTGGTGGCCTTTTTCACCATACTTGTAACATACTCTCATTCCTTTTAAGAAAGTACCGGGGTGTTTCTTCCCACATTTACTTCAGGATGGATATTAAACTTTTCCCTTATTCCCCTTATTTCCATTTCCAGATTGATCAGCAGATCTCTTCTTCTCTTTATTTTCTTTAAATTCATAAGACTTAGAGAATTCCTTTTCTGTTTTGATAGCACATGAGACAATGTCTTCGTACAACGAGAAGGATTGTGAGGCTAATTCTCGATGAAGAAATGTTTTTAACCCATCAAATAAACGATAAGTCTTACTTCTTTGGGTTACGTAGATAATCTCCAGCATACCTTTCTAACCTTGTGAAGTTAGCCTCATACTTTGCGACATTCTCGTCCTCCTTTTGTCTCAGACTCAGAAATTTCCTTTCCATATCTGCTTGATGGTCATGAGGAAAGTATTTTTCTAATAAAATATCTTTGAACTCCCTCCATTCTATATTTGATACTTCATAATATTCTTTCATGTTTTGAATCAATGACTACCATTGATCAACATCTCTAGTGAGGTGATAAACCGCCATGATAACTTTTTCCCTTTCACTACTCCCCAAAGCCTAAAATATTTTTCTAGGGAAATTATCCATTTCTCAGCTACAAATGGATTTGTACTCCCATTTAATGTTGGTTTTTGGTTCCTCAGGAAGCGATCTAACATTGATCCTCCACGTTGTGGATCAGAGTGCTCCATACAGGTAAGGTTATTATTCATAACCTGAGTGAGTTGGCCCAGTATGGTGATAAGCTGATCAGCACCAGTTACATCACCAGCTCCACTATAATTATCTTGAGCAGGAGAGCAATCCCTACGTGGAGTGTTTGCATTGATACGGTTTCCATTTCTTCCACTAGGCGCCATTTCTAAACAATGTCATAAACTAGATCAGTTTATGAATCAAAATACATAATTCTATACTTGTAAAACACTTAACATAAATTAAACAATTTATGGATATAATCCATAATCATAAAAATGTTTTATTTGAGGAATTATATACTCATAAACCATTCATAATGGTTCATAAAGAAAATGAGAATTATCCAAAGCATATCCCCCAGGAGTGTCGTAACCAACAGTGCAGCAAGGCCCGTTGTCGTGCACCAGTTCCCATTCGAGTCTAGCTCAAAGCGGTGTTTTCAGGTTTTACCCCTAGGTACATCTGTGCCAGAGCTGCCTCTACCTGCTCGTATCCATACAGGGATGTATTTCTCATAAAACTCACAAAATCTCTATAATACCAAAATTCTAGGAAGTTCTTCTATATTAATCCTCAAAGTTCATATTAGGTCTATGTGATCTAATCAGAGTTTATCTAAATCTAGCTTCCAAGGTTTTTAATAAACTTCCTTTGATACCAACTGTAACACCCCAACCCTAGTTTCCCAGATTTGGTGCATTATTACATAACATTGGCATGATCACAAGAAATATCAAGTCTCTAAATACCGATTAGTTTAGTAGCCTTGGAATAACTAGATACATTAATAAAGTTTACATTATATCATAAAGTGAAAACTACTAAAACAAAATCTTGTCTTTGTATCTCCTCATATTATCCCTACTAGTCATTCATAAATTACTTCTTCACATCCTGGGAAAAATAAAACATTGAAAGGGGTGAGCTCAGATGCTCAGTAAGGATAACAATATAGCAGAAACATTCATAAATAAGCATAAACATTTAAGGCAATGCATAGCTAAAACAAAAGCCTTTTAAACATGAACTTAAACATAATATGGAAAAGATAAAATGAAATAATTCCATTTACTTATTCACATCGATATTCTACTAGTCGAATAATCACATGCAATATCAATAACCACTTTCATAATGATGGAATGCATAATGCCAGACTATCATAACCACGTAGTCAAGGACTTGTGCCAAGACTACAAATAAGATTTTGTCAAGGCCTCGTGAAAAGACACTAGTTTGTCTCATGAGACCTACCGATGCATCGAGGAGCTATAGCGGGCTCCACCCATTACTTATTAAGTCCAATGCATTCCTCATATGAACAGGTTTCAACATAACATAAACATTCATATTAAAACTAGCATACGAAATGTCAATACCTTCACCATAAACCATGAATGGTATAAAAATAACACATCCATAGTCAAACAGATCACAAAATCTTCAATATAATATGGATGTTTTGTATCATAATAAATCAACTTCAAATAAGCTTAAATCCATCAAAGGATATTGACATAGATGAAATCAAAACTATTTGAGAGAAATATCTCTCTTTTTTTGAAATCATTTAAAAGTCACATAATTATAAAATAAAACATTTACTTTGAAAATATACTTATAATCTTGTAAGGGAAGATTCTAAGATTTTATAATGGCGGAAAATAGCCGCACCTGCCATATAAGTTAAAAAAGACATTCTTACCTTAATTCCGTCGAAAAGGTTAAAAAGGACCTTGTTTGGAAAACGACGGAAAGATTCCTTTATAAACCTCTTATAAAAAGTCAAACAAGGGTATAAATGAATTTAACCCATATTATGTAAAATATCGAGAATGTTTTGAAATACATTTTTAAGAAACATGGATGTGGATGATAAAGAGGTCCCAATAGATAATTACGTATAAACAACCTCAGATAATGAAGAGATTGTGAAATAACCCTTAACTTGTACTTTTCCTTAGTCGATGGTATGATAACCTCCTGTATAATAGTTAAAACATTGTTATTAAATTATACAAGAACCATATACATAATTATGATATCATATATGATCTTCTAATAATGATTTGTTAATAATACTTTAGTATTATCGTCGTTTTGGGTGTTAACTTACTCGTTTTCTTTTATATGTTTTTTTACATAAGTCATGTTTGTTATGGATAGGTTGTATCTTATTCATATCCAGAATGATATAAATTACTTAAAAATTATTTTTAATCATTAAATGAGAATTAGTATTGAATGGATACGATGTGGAATGAATCTCATCGCGTTCGTGGAGACGGTAGTCTGTACGTACGCACGAACAACAATATCATTATTTTGATATTAAAATAATATATAATTGGATGGTATATCATATATACATAATAATTATCATGTTATATTTATTATTTACAAGAATTACACATCATTATTATACCCATCCAAATAATAATATATTTAATAACAATTACACCACGACGTGGAGACGGTAAGCCGTACGTACACACGTATGGTGACATGTCATTCAAAGGATGAATAGAATACTGAATATGGTTGTAAAATATTTATAATAATATCACAGTATATAGGAGATACTGGAGTTATTATTTTAGAATGGGAATAAAAAAGAAATAAGAAGTTGAAGAAGAAATGAACTTGAAAAAGGGAGGTGAAAACATTACCTCTTCTTCGGGTTCTTCCATTTGATTTGATCTGTCACGACCCGCCCTCGGGGCCCGTGATGTGACTACCCCAAGCCCGCCTTACATAGGCCAGGGGCTGACGACTAGCACCAAGGCGTAAATCCCAACAAAAAGGGAAGGCATTGCCTTTGAAAAGTAAACAACCACCACAGAGTAAGCAAGCGGAAAAGTAAACACTAAGTAAAAACAGAGTACAACTGAAAGTGCGGAAAAGTAAATGGGCCAGTATACAAACCCAAACTGAAAGTAAAGTACAACTCGAAAGGGAAAACAACAACTGAAAAGTAAAAGCCGCTACACCGAGTTGTCCACTGGAGATCCCACCTGAAGGGTGGGTACAGATAGCTCCACTGCTCCATGGGTCCCGTCGTCCGCTCCGAACATGTCCCGCCCAGTGGTCCACCTTCAGGTACCGTCCTGCTCTGCAAGCCTCAGCCAAGATCAACGCTGTCCGTCGTCTGCAACCAACACAACGTAGTGCGGGCATAGCCCATGTAGGGGTGAGTATAAGCTACTCAGTAGGGACCCCGAGACCCCTGAAGGTCTCCCAAAATCCACAAAGGATAAACCACAAAGGTGAGATACAAACATGAAGTAACAACCGACACTGCTTAGGTATATGCCCATACATATACCTAAGTCATCAATTCCAATATGCTCCAACCTCCGAGCCCAAGTACAACTCAGTCCACACAGGAAAGTATACGTATTCCACACAGGATAGCACAACACAATCCACACAGGATAGCACAACACAATCCACACAGGAAAACAACAGGATTCAGCTCACACAGGTATACTTCTTCGAAAGACGATAAAGATGATCTCTGATCCATCTAATTCGTCGGACCCACGAAGGATCGATAGGTAACTAACCCCCGCAAAGACCCACACAGGATCGGGCCCACACAGGACCTGTAGGCGCTGGTTCACACAGGACCGCTGAGCGCAAAGACCCACACAGGATCGGACCCACACAGGATCGGGCCCACACAGGACCTGTAGCACTGATCCACGTAAGAACGCTGAGTGTTGTAGTCGTCGTCGAATCCACACAGGATCTCTGTACTGTCGTCGTCGCAGTCACAGTAGCAGTAGCAGTAGTAGTAGCAGTAACAGTCGCAGCCAGCACTTGGGTTCCCGCACACAGCAAGCTCGTTCGGGAGGGTCCGCTCCACGAGCCGAGAGGCTGATACATCAACTGTCACACAGTCCAGAGTTGATGTATCCAAAAGTTCCGTATCGTCAACAGGAACTCAACGCAACAGACGGCGCGTCGATCGGACGCCCGGTCTGAGAGTTATTGGCTTTTTCGTCCCAGGGGCCCGGTTGGTTTTTAAGGCAAAACCAACCCAACCATAATCCACCTGCGTCCAAACCTCGGGCGGAGTATGCCAAAAGATCCGTCTCAATAAGAGGAACACAACAAAGCTGACGGCACGTCAATCGGACGTCCGTAGCTCAAGATATGAGTGTTTCCGCTCCGAGGGCCCGGTTGGTTTCGTGTACGAACCAACCCGGCCGAACTCAAAGTATTCCGAAACTTTTAGTGCGATATACCAAAACGACCGTCTCGATCCAAAGATCGCATCGCCGCTGACGGTTCGTCAATCGGAGGTCCGTAGCTCATGTTATGGGAAAAAGACCGAAATCGATTCGAAAACGGGGGGTCCGGGTCCGGGCCGACCCGGCCCGGCCAGGCAACCCGCGACCCGCGCGCTGGGGTCCGGTGTGCTGGCGTCCGGCGCCAGCTATGCGCAGCGCATCCACCGCGCTGCGATGGGAGAAACGGGGGCACACCCCCGTGTTTAAGAAACCAACCCCCCCCCCCCCCCCCCACGTGGAAGGGGGCCCGCTCCAACCATCCGGGGGTTCAACCCCCGGGTCTTCAGGGTAACGGCCGGCTTTGCCGGCCGTTCTTCATAAACGCGGGACCCAGATGGGGTCCCGCCCTGACCACCTCAGCCGGCTTTTCCGGCCGCTTTGAAGACCGCCGCGGCAATGCCGCGACTGGTTTCTCCGGCGGCGCGCCGCCGCCGCCGGTCGCCGGCGCCGCCGCGCCGGGGTGGTGCGCCACCGTCGAACTCTGCGGACCACCAGTCGCGCACCGGTGGTCCGTTTTGACCGCCGCCTGCGCCAAAACTCTCCTCAGGTCGAGAACTTTACTGCGGTGATCTCAAAACCTTAATGTTGTCCTGTTGCTTCATCGCTGACTAAACCGTACAACAAGAGCAAAAAAACAAAGGGTTGTCGGCCCGTGCTCGTACCGCTCGCACCCTCCGCGTTAAGTGCTAACAGTTGGAAAAATTAAACACTTGTTCCTAATAATTCTTCCGTAACAAAAATATTCTCATCCCACGAATAAAACATGCGTAGATCAACTAGAAAAGTGCGTGTGTTGATCCGCGTTCTTTTTATAAGAGAAAGAAAGATGGAAAGAAAGTAGTTCTTTCAAAAATAAATCCCTACCTCGGTTTCAAGTATGATGTTCGTCAACGACCCGCGGAAGACAACGTCGCGGAGGTCGGGCGTCGCGGTAATCGTTCGCCAATTCTATTGACGAAGAGGTACGTCCGAAGAGGTACGTCGTTGGTGAATCTTCGTAAGCCGACGAAGGAAGTCCGAGGAGGAAGCGGCGTTCCCTTCGTTGACACGGAAGGCATCGTCGATCTTCGGAAACAAATCGACTACGAAGAAGAGAGGAGCGATGTTCTTCGTCGAAGCTTGAGCATTCTTCATCAAAGTTTGAAGAAGAAGGAGGAACTCCCAAATCCTCTCAAGATGGCTAACCAAAATAAAATAAGCTAATGCTTATTTTATTTACACAAACATCAACTTGAATTTCAAAGGTTTGAAATTAAAAACAACCCACCTTAACTAATTAAACCAAGATGTCAACATTAATTAAAGGGAGTTATAGGGGAGTTTTGAGAGAAGATAAAGAGTTGGGGTTCATGTGGGCCCCACCACACTTAATTCTCCCAAGGGTGGTTAAGTGGTTGTGGGTCCCACATTTAACTCCCTTTGGGAGAAGTTAACCAACAAAATAAAAATAAAAAGTGTTTCCACATTTTTATTTAACTTCTTTTAATTTCTCCCAAAAACTAACTTTCGTCCCGCATAAAACGCAACCTCGGAAAAAGTCTCCTTAAGAGAATATCGGCGTTGCAAGTTCATCGGTGCCCTCGGATTTCAATTCTGAGCACCAGATCAAAAGTTATAAATTCCCGCTCGTTCGTTCACTGAACGTACCCGAGCCAAACTTCGGAAATTAATTCTGGGCACTCCGGGCCTCAGAATTAGGTGCCGTCAGAAACCACGCTCTTGTAAAATTACAAAGAAAATTAAGAAAAAATTTCCCTTGAATTTTACGGGTCTTTACATTACTCCCACCTCAGGGCTTTACGTCCCCGTAAAGATACATCAAAAACTAGGGGAACAAATGAGGGTACTAAGCACGCATCTGAGCCTCCCGCTCCCTTGTGCTCTCTTGGAGGTTCCTGTGCTGCCATCTGATGCGCACAAGAGGAATCGATCGCCCACATAGGACCCGCTCCTTTCGATCCTCGATCTCCACCGGGACCTCCGTAAAAGTCGCCCCATCGTCAACGTCAAGCTCTCCATGGTCAATGATGTGTGTCGGGTCGTGCACGTATCTCCTCAACTGAGACACGTGGAAGACGTCATGCACCCGGTGCAACTGAGGTGGTAGAGCCAGGCGATAATCCACCTCGCCAATCCTGCTGAGGACCTGGAAGGGTCCGATGAAGCGCGAAGATAACTTGCCGCCTCGGCCAAATCTCCGAATACCACGTCGAGGTGAGACCTGCAAGAAGACGTGGTCGCCATCCTCGAACTCTAGTGGCCTCCGCCTCCTGTCAGTGTATGACTTCTGCTGGCTCTGAGCTGTCCTCATCCGCTCCTGGATGACCTGGACCTTCTCTGTCGTGGCCTGGACCATCTCCGGTCCCACAAGTGCTGACTCCCCTGGGTCTGTCCAGCACAAAGGAGATCTACAAGGTCGGCCGTAAAACGCCTCGTACGGTGCCATCCCGATGGTGGAGTGTAGCTGTTGTTGTACGCAAACTCCACCAAGGGTAGGTGGTCCTCCCAGCTACGACCAAAGTCGACGACACATGCGCGGAGCATGTCCTCGAGAGTCTGAATGGTCCTCTCCGTCTGACCATCCGTCTGAGGGTGAAAGGCTGTGCTCAGACGTAGCTGCGTCCCGAACGCCTCCTGTAACCCCTTCCAAAGCCGGGAAGTAAAGCGAGCATCTCGATCGGAGACAATAGATGATGGCACGCCATGGAGCCGCACAATCTCTTGAACGTAGAGACGTCCCAAGCTCTCCACTGAGCCCTGCTCTCTGATGTGTAAGAAATGTGCCGACTTGGTGAGTCGGTCAAAAATCACCCAGATGGAGTCGTGACCTCTGGAAGTGCGTGGAAGTCCAGTCACTAAGTCCATAGATATCCCGTCCCACTTCCTCTCCGGGACCTCCAAGGGCTGTACCAAGCCTGCTGGTACCTGATGCTCTGCCTTCACCTGCTGGCAGGTGAGGCATAGAGAAACGAACTCTGCTACAGCCTTCTTCATGCCCGGCCACAAGTGCTGTCGTCTGAGATCCTGGTACATCTTCGCCACTCCTGGATGTACCGCCAAAGGAGAAGTATGAAACTCTCTCAGCACCTCCTCTCGCAAAGCGACTGGTACCATGTTACGTCCTCTGAAAAGGATGTCGTGCTCTACTCCAAGGGAGAAACCATCAGGTTCCTGTCCCGAGGATAACTGTGCACGCCGTGTCTCACAGTCAGCGTCCTCACGCTGTGCCTCTCTGACCCGCTGCATTAGTGGAGGGGTGACTATGAGAGACTGAAGGAAGGCTGCTCCATCTCTATCCACGAAGGATATCTGCAAAGAGGCTAGCTGCTCTGTCGCCTCCTCAAGTAGCTGAATGCCCGTCCTCCTGCTGAGGGCATCGGCTACTACGTTCCCCTTCCCAAGAGTATAGACTATCTCAAAGTCATAGTCCTAGAGTAACTCGAGCCATCGCCGCAGTCTCAGGTTCAGGTCCTTCTGCGAGAAGATATACCTGAGAATCTAATGATCAGAAAAGACTGTAAAGCGCTCACCCATCAAATAGTGCCTCCATGTCTTCAGAGCGAAGACCACTGCTACTAACTCCAGGTCATGGGTAGCGTAGTTCTGCTCATGTGGCCTCAACTGACGTGATCCATAGGTGATCACTGCCTGCTCCTGCATCAGAACACATCCGAGTCCGGTCCCTGATGCATCGCAGTAGACTACGTACCCTACTCCCTCCTCAGGCAACCTCAAGATAGGTGCGCTAGTCAACCTCTGTCTCAGCTCCTGGAAGCTCTGCTGACATTTGTCTGACCACACGAAGGGTTTCCCCTTCCTCCTTAACGTACGACAAAGCTGCAAAGATTTCTCCTTTTCCAAAAAGTGAAATCCGGTCTCATCCCCTGGATGAACCACGTTCCTTGCCTAATACAGTCAATCCCGTCATGATTAGTTAATTCATGGCATGGATGAAGTCGTAAGGCCTCGACGCTGCTACCAAGAGATCCAACCGTTACTCTCGCCTCCAAGGGTTGAGTCACACTGTCGGCATCAGTGTGTGGTCACTGGGTTTCCTCCAGTAAGAATCTCTCAAGTGAGGGTCAAGTCAACAATTTTTTTTAAACCGGCACCTCTTAGTAAAAACAAACAAAAGACAAGAAAAAAAAAAGTCACCAAGGCAAGTATATTTTATTACTTCATCTTAAAGTACAAGGACACAAGGCAACACAATCTACGAAGCTAGAGGCATTATGGGCAAAGGCCTCTATGCCTGGAGCTAGTCCCGCACTAGTCCACCCGCTTCCGGAGCTCCATGATCGTAAGATTCAGCTGCCTGAAGTTGTTCTCTCCCCTGAGGTCGGGGTGGACCTCCTGGTGGTGGTGGTGGTAGAGCCTCAAAGCGTCGCCCACCACCTGCTGCTCGGCCAGCTCCTCTGCCTCGTCCTCCTGCTCCCTGTGGACCGCCACGGTCGAACCTCTGCCTCTGCCTAGGTCGTTCCTCAACCGTCTGCTGCTCCTCTGCATGGCGGGTCGGGCAGTCACGATCCATGTGGCCTTGCCCGCCGCATGCATAGCACTGTCTTCCACTCGAAAGACTGGCTCCGCGCTGTGTGCCCCGCACTGCTGAGCCAGTGTCCTGAGGTCGTCTGCCTGAAGGTCTGGTCTGCCTGGACCCCTGAGTCATCCGTCTACTGCCAGCCGCAGAAGACTCTGCCACGTGCCGCCCTGCGGTGGGTCTCGGCACTGGTGTAGACTCAGCAAGGAAGCTCTCGATCAAAAGGGCCCGCTCCAGTACTCCTGTCTGAGTCGGTATGCTGAGGGAGATCAGCGATGCCCTGATCTCGTGTCTCAGACCCTGCTCGAAGGTCCGGGCCCGAAAGAATGGGTCCCGTACCATGTCGGTCGAGTAGCGCGAGAGATCAGTAAATCTCGCCGAGTACTGAGCGACCGTCATGCTGCCCTGCCGCAGCTGAAGAAGCTCCTAGATACGCACCGCACGAAGGGTGGCTGGGACGAACTCCGAGCGGAAGAGGCTCTCAAAGTCCGTCCAAAGTAGAGATGCCTCATCGTGCACCTGGAGCATCAAGCTCCACCATCGTCCTGCTGTTGCGTGTAGTAGGCTCACAGCGAGGATCACCATGAGGTCTGCAGGTGTCCTCACTAGCCTAAAAACTCGTACCACTGCCTCTAGCCAGTCCTCTGCTGCCTGGGGTCCGTCTCCCCATGGAACCTAGGCAGTCGCTGGCGCTGAAACTCATGCAGTGCGCTGAGGCGACGTGAATCATCAGCGGCTGGTGCTGGAAGCATCGGTGGCTCGATGGGTAGAGCTATCGCCAGTGCCACTGCTGACAAAGGGCCCTGCACCGAGGCCTCGTCGCTCGGTGGGCTGTCATCACACTCGACTCTTGGAACCCTAGCTGGTTGCCGTCGTGGGGCCATCCTGAAAAGGAACAGGTGCGCCACGGTCAAACAGTATACCTGGTGAGCTGATACAAAGTAATCACAAAGAAAACATTGAAACACACACGCAATCAATGTTTTTGTGCATTAAGTCGGAAATCAGAAGTCAGGGTCCTGGTGTACGGATATGTCGGCCGCCGCACCAACACTGGGCTCCCTGGACTGATAACCACACTCAATACGCTAAACATTATTGCTTCACATAGAAAAGATCAGAGTTCGCGGTAGAACCAAACTCCTCTGATACCAATTTGTCACGACCCGCCCTCGGGGCCCGTGCCGTGACTACCCCAAGCCTGCCTTCCATAGGCCAGGGGCTGGCAACTAGCACCAAGGCGTAAATCCCAACAAAAAGGGAAGGCATTGCCTTTGAAAAGTAAACAACCACCACAGAGTAAGAAAGCGGAAAAGTAAACACTAAGTAAAAACAGAGTACAACTGAAAGTGCGGAAAAGTAAATGGGCCAGTATACAAACCCAAACTGAAAGTAAAGTACAACTCGAAAGGGAAAACAGCAACTGAAAAGTGAAAGCCGCTACACTGAGCTGTCCACTGGAGATCCCACCTGAAGGGTGGGTACAGATAGCTCCACTGCTCCACGGGTCCCGTCGTCCGCTCCGAACACGTCCCGCCCAGTGGTCCACCTCCAGGTATCGTCCTGCTCTGCAAGCCTAAGCCAAGATCAACGCTGTCCGTCGTCTGAAACCAACACAACGTAGTACGGGCATATCCCGTGCAGGGGTGAGTATAAGCTACTCAGTAGGGACCCCGAGACCCCTGAAGGTCTCCCAAAATCCACAAAGGATAAACCACAAAGGTGAGATACAAACACGAAGTAACAACCGACACTGCTTAGGTATATGCCCATACATATACCTAAGTCATCAATTCCAATACGCTCCAACCTCCGAGCCCAAGTACAACTCAGTCCACACAGGAAAGTATACGTATTTCACACAGGATAGCACAACACAATCCACACAGGATAGCACAACACAATCCACACAGGAAAACAACAGGATTCAGCTCACACGGGTATACTTCCTCGAAAGATGATAAAGATGATCTCTGATCCATCTAAGTCGTCGGACCCACGAAGGATCGATAGGTAACTAACCCCCGTAAAGACCCACACAGGATCGGGCCCACACAGGACCTGTAGGCGCTGGTTCACACAGGACCGCTGAGCGCAAAGACCCACACAGGATCGGACCCACACAGGATCGGGCCCACACAGGACCTGTAGCATTGATCCACGTAGGAATGCTGAGTGCTGTAGTCGTCGTCTAATCCACACAGGATCTCTGTACTGTCGTCGTCGCAGTCACAGTAGCAGTAGCAGTAGTAGTAGCAGTAACAGTCGCAGCCAGCACTAGGGTTCCCGCACACAGCAAGCTCGTTCGGGAGGGTCCGCTCCACGAGCCGAGAGGCTGATACATCAACTGTCACACAGTCCAGAGTTGATGTATCCAAAAGTTCCGTATCATCAACAGGAACTCAACGCAACAGACGGCGCGTCGATCGGACGCCCGGTCTGAGAGTTATTGGCTTTTTCGTCCCAGGGGCCCCGTTGGTTTTTAAGGAAAAACCAACCCGACCATACTCCCCCTGCGTCCAAACCTCGGGCGGAGTATTCCAAAAGATCTTTCTCACTAATAGGAACACAACAAAGCTGACGGCACATCAATCGGACGTCCGTAGCTCAAGATATGAGCGTTTCCGCTCCGAGGGCCCGGTTGGTTTCGTGTACGAACCAACCCGGCCGAACTCAAAGTATTCCGAAACTTTGAGTGCGATATACCGAAACGACCGTCTCGATCCAAGGATCGCATCGCCGCTGACGGTTCGTAAATCGGAGATCCGTAGCTCAAGTTATGGGCAAAAGACCGAAATCGATTCGAAAACGGGGGGTCCGGGTCCGGGCCGACCCGGCCCGACCCCCCCCCCCCCCCCCCCCCCCCTGGGTCGGCCCGAACCGGGTCGACCCGACCCGGCCAGGCAACCCGCAACCCGCACGCTGGGGTCCGGTGTGCTGGTGTCCGGCACCAGCTGTGCGCAGCGCGTCCAGCGCGCTGCGATGGGAGAAACGGGGGCACAGCCCCCATATTTAAGAAACCAACCCCCCCCCCCCCACGTGGAAGGGGGCCCGCTCCAGCCATCCGGGGGTTCAACCCCCGGGTCTTCAGGGTAACGGCCATTTTTTCCGGCCGTTCTTCATACACGCGGGACACAGATGGGGTCCCGCCCTAACCACCGCGACCGGCTTTGCCGGCCGCTTTGAAGACCACCGCGGCACTGCCGCGGCTGGTTTCTCCGGCGGCGCGCCGCCGTCGCCGGTCGCCGGCACCACCGCGCCGGGGTGGTGCACCGCCGTCGAACTCTGCGGACCACCGGTCGCGCACCGGTGGTCCGTTTTGACCACCACCTGCGCCAAAACTCTCCTCGGGTCGAGAACTTTACTACGGTGATCTCAAAACCTTAATGTTGTCCCATTGCTTCATCGCCGACTAAACCGTACAACAAGAGCAAAAAAACGAAGGGTTGTCGGGCCGTGCTCGTACCACTCGCACCCTCCGCGCTAAGTGCTAACAGTTGGCAAAATTAAAAACTTGTTCTCAATAATTCTTCTGTAACGAAAATATTCTCATCCCACGAATAAAACATGCGCTGATCAACTAGAAAAGTGCGTGTGTTGATCCGCGTTCTTTTTATAAGAGAAAGAAAGATGGAAAGAAAGTAGTTCTTTCAAAAATAAATCCCTACCTCGGTTTCAAGTACGATGTTCATCAACGACCCGCGGAAGACAACGTCACGGAGGTCGGGCGTTGCGGTAATCGTTCGTCAATTCTGTTGACGAAGAGGTACGTCCGAAGAGGTACGTCGTTGGTGAATCTTCGTAAGCCGACGAAGGAAGTCCGAGGAGGAAGCGGCATTCCCTTCGTTGACACGGAAGGCGTCGTCGATCTTCAGAAACAAATCGGCTACGAAGAAGAGAGGAGCGGTGTTCTTCGTCGAAGCTTGAACGTTCTTCGTCAAAGTTTGAAGAAGAAGGAGGAACTCCCAAATCCTCTCAAGATGGCTAACCAAAATAAAATAATCTAAGGCTTATTTTATTTACACAAACATCAACTTGAATTTCAAAGGTTTGAAATTCAAAACAACCCACCTTAATTAATAAAACCAATATGTCAACATTAATTAAATGGAGTTATAGGGGAGTTTTGAGAGAAGATAAGGAGTTGGGGTTCGTGTGGGCCCCACAACACTTAATCCTCCCAAGGGAGGTTAACTGGTTGTGGGTCCCACCTTTAACTCCCTTTGGGATAAGTTAACCAACAAAATAAAAATAAAAAGTGTTTCCACATTTTTATTTAACTTCTTATAATTTCTCCCAAAAACTAACTTTTGTCCTGCATAAAACGCAACCTCGGAAAAGGTCTCCTTAAGAGAATATCGGCGCTGCGAGTTCATCGGTTCCCTCGGATTTCAATTCCGAGCACCGGATCAAAAGTTAGAAATTCCCGCTCGTTCGTTCACTAAACGTACCCAAGCCAAACTTTGGAAATTAATTCCGGGCACTCCGGGCCTCGGAATCAGGTGCCGTCAGAAACCGCGCTCTTGTAAAATTCCAAAGAAAATTAAGAAAAAATTTCCCTTGAATTTTACGGGTCTTTACATGATCACAATGGCTCCTTAGTTTGGATTTCTGATCACAATAAGACCTCTAGGTTGAAGTGAGGGATTTTGAGAGAGTATTTGGGCAGGGTCTATCCAAACCAAAAGGCTTTGAAAGTGTGAATAATTGGTTAGAAGTGGTGTCCTTTTATAAGGGGGAGAAGGGGCACCTTAGGAAAATCTAGAAATATTATTTTATAATAAATTCATATTCGGTTTCTAATGACTCCAAAGTGGATTATTTAAAGGTTAAGGTGTGGATGGGTCGAAAACCACTCAATCAATAGTGTTTAGACAGGTTTGGGTCATTAGATTAACCTTATCTTTTAGTTTTAACTCTTAGTTAATTAGTTTGACACTTACCATGTCACTTTGTATTTTTATATTATATAGTTAATAAACTTACCATATACCTCAAAGATACCCCCAAGTTGTCCATTAATGATACACCTATCATGATATAGGTCTCTCTGTCGAACCTTATATTTTTAGGAATTGAATATCAATTAATAATATAATATTTGTTTTAAAAACTCTTTTTTGTCAATTTTGACACTATTGGGTATTTTTTTTTGATAAATTAATAACAGCATTATTACTTAGAAAAAAATTTATATAAACAATACTAATATCTAATAGTAACCAATAAAATTATTGTAATTTATAAAAAGTCTCAAATTACATTTATTTGGGTATTTATAATATCAATTATCTTAATATTTCATTAATACAGTAATTACTGCATCACCATTGTGTCATAAATAAATTAAATTATTTAATGTCTAAAAATTATAAATAAAAAACCATTATGTAGGAAATTGTTTTATCTTTCTAATGAATATTTATAGTTGAAATTATAACATATATAACTTTATATAAAAATTGTTTTTCTAAAAGATATATGCTTATGTCATTTTTGTATTCACTTTAACTTAATTAATATAAAGTGTCCCTATCACCTACAAGTGGCTCCATGAGGTCCCAAAATCAACCCAAAGATTCCCATGGTCGTAAATGTATCCACAAATAAGGTTAGGACATGTTTTAGGGTAATTTATTATTATTATAATATTATTTTTTACCCTTATTTACCGGATTTACCCTTCAACCATGGTAAATAAAATATTTACCGAAGTAATTATTCAAAATGTATAAAAAAGAAAGTTACCTATTTACACAATTTGGACATCCTGATTTCACATATGGAATCCATTTTTCCAAATTCAAAACATGGAAGTGGCAGAAATTAATTTAAAATTAATTCCCGTTTTCAAAACAAAAAGCGTGTTTTTAAGAAATAATAACTATCAAAAGATTGATACTTGTTTATGTCCGGTTTAACAGTGAAATTATGTCCAATGACCAACATTGTATTAAATGGTAAAATTATATTATAAATATACTTTAAAACCACTAAAATTCATAATTTATCACTATTAATTATTTTTATTAAAAAAGTTGTTTTTAATGAAAATTTAGTAATTTTCACTATTCATCAAAATATTAAAGTTATCTGAAAAGTTCCAAAATTTTACCATAGGATAATTTCAATATTACTAATCCAAAAATGAAGTCCATTTTGAGAGATAAAATTTATAAAATTTCAAAAATTGGGTATTACTATTCATAACAGCTAGTTTGATTGGTTGCGGCGTGTGTTAGAACTCGAAGCTGTGTACAACACACGCTACTGTATTATTCAAAGGGAAGCGTACCGTGGAAGCTTGGGGTGTTACACTAAGAACCAAACTAAACTTCAGTATATCTCACCATCCTCAAACTGAAGGACAATCTGAGTAGACTATTGAAAAATTAGAATACATGTTGAGAGCATGTTCTATGTACTTCAATGCATGATGGGACCGAACATCTTCCACTGGAAAATTATCATACAACAATAATTTCCACTCGAGAATCTAAATGGATCTATATGAAGCCCTTTATGGGAAATGGTGCATAATACCGACATGTTGGGATGAGTTCGGTGAATTTAAGAAACTAGGGCATAAAATGGTTGAAGCAATGATGGAGAAGATGAAAACCATTTAGTAGAACATCAAGGTAGGCTAAATTCCACAAAATAGATATGCATACAATCTTCAATGAAACCTTGAGTTTAAATTTGGAGACATGATATTACTCTACATATCTCCATTGAATATGATCACGAGATTTGTGAAGAAAGGGAAGCTAATTACTAGTTACATCGGCCCCTTCAAGATACTTGATCATGTTAGAGTTGCGGCCTATTGATGAGAACTTTAACCAACCATGTCTCAAGTACATGATTTATTCCATGTATCCCTCTTAAGGAAGTACATGCTGGGTCCTTCGTGTGTTCTAACTTCATAGGTTGTACAGTTGTAGAATGATCTTTCTTGCGAGGATCTTCCAGTGAGGATCTTGGATTGTATAGATAAAGTTATATAAAACAAGATAACTCACCTGTTCAAAGTACTATGGTGGAACCATAAGTATGATGTAGGAGCATGGGAATCCGAGGAAGTGATGAAGGAAAAGCACCCATACATGTTTTCAACTTAGAATGTAAAATGAAGTTTCCAGGGATAAATTTCATGAGGGAGAATGTAATGACCCAATGTTTTATCAATGAAAATTACCTTCTTATAATTATTTCATATAGTATAAATCACATTAAATCGCATTAATAACACAATATAAACTCTATAAATGAATAATTAATGAAATAATAAGTATTTCAAGAAGATAAGAAACCTATAGCAATGAAATAGTAACTTTACCTTTGGAATATTAATGTAACCCTTATGAATAGTAAACTAGAAAATGGAATAATAACCTCACCTATGAAAGTATGAAAAAAAATATAATCACCTTATAAATGTTAATATGATAAATATTTTAAAAATTATTAATTAAGTGTTGGTATTTTTGTAAGTCATAAATAAAAAATTTCAATTTTATGATTAATTTAATAATTTAACAGAAAATTTATTTTCATAAAAATTATCCACAAATTAGTATTTTTATGTCTTATGATTATAAGATAATTTTATGATACATTCGTTAAATGTTCAAAGTGTTATAAAATCTGCTATAAATTTTAAAACAATATTTCCCAAGTAAATAATGATTTTAATTAAAATTAAAATCTCACATATTTATAAAATTATTCTCGTAAAATAGAGTTTAATTTTTAATTTTACACATCAAAAAAAATTAGGGTGAATTTTTTGGACTTTTCTAAAATACTTGATTTTTGTGAATAGTAAAATACGATAATTTATGATAAATGATAAATACTATAATTATGGATTCCTAGGTGATGAAGTGCTAATGTAAGACCATTATCTCAAACTAACATGATTTTATTATTGTAATTAGTCTCAATAATCAACATTGTTTCTTTTCTTGATCAAAATAATAAAATAATGATTAAAATATTCAAAAAACACCCCCATCATCCACTATTAATACCAGCCCTCACCACCACTTCTCCCAACAACTCTCAAGATTTTTTTCCTTGTCATAATTATGCCCAATACTCTTCCAAAACCTCTTCCACATATCTAATATATATTTTTGTTAATAAAATACCAAATCCAATCCCCTAAGTAGGTTCTCAAGAAGAAGGAATCAAGAGGTAAAACCCTCTTCCCTTTCTTTTAATTTCTTTTCAAGTTACTTTATTTTCGTTTTCTATCCTCACCTAACCTCATAAAAATTGAATGAAAACTAAAATATATTACATATACTATAATTTTATCATGTTTATGGAGTAATTATTCAAAAAATCTCTTCTCCACTCTTTTATTTTAAGAATGAAAATATCATCTGTGAGGTGCCGATTTACCACCTTCATGGATGATGTGCTTTTATCTTTCAATTCCATCTTAAAGGCGGGTCATGAAACCATATTTATGGTTGAACAAGATTATAATATATGTATTATATCTTTTTTAATGTTCTTTAATCATTTTTTACACATGATATTAATTTATAAAACAAAATGAGTTCATTGTGATCAAAATACCCAAAATCAATCTAAACAATTATAATTAATGATTTATGTAATGAATAATCCAAACTTTGGGGAAAAATGGTATTTTAATATTATATAAGTTCATTAATAACATATAAGTTCATTTATAGTCAACTATCCTCATTATACATTATTTTCCATACATATATACAAGTAAACCAATCATGAATACCAAGGAAATCAATGCTCACAAATGATGAAATTGAATCTCCTAACTTATCAAGAAGGCCATAAATGAACTTAATAAAGTTATAATAAATAAAATACATGTATAAATTTTTCTATAATTATTAATTATTAAATATAATTTCATTATTCAGAACATTGATATCAAGTGAATAAACATTTTGAATATAAGGTAAGGGATTCTACCCGAACCTCCATTATTCCTTCCGGTTACTCTTTATCTCTTTTTACACAAATGAAATTATATTTTATTTTTATTTAAATATTATAAATGATGTGTATATGTTCCAAAATAATTTATTAATATCCATTCATCCTTATTTTTCTGGGATATACATGTTTTTTAAAGGTTCCCTACTCAATTCTTCCCGATAAGCAAACCTGATTTAAGGGAACTTCCCGAATTATTACCCATCTTAAAGTGTGCTTCATAATTTGTTTTAAGACACCATTATTTTTATAAATTAACACATTTTATTATTAAATATTTCTTGGTTCACTTTTGGTTTTATATAAAATATTATTCCCTTTTCTGCTTCAAAGGATCTTTAATATTTTCCTTAAATCGCACCAAAATGTTTTATTACTAAAGTTTATTAAATGCCATTTTTGACAATTATTCAATTTAGTTTTACATCACTTATCATGATATATGACTATTTCTTTATGAATTTATATTTATGATTTAAATAATTTCTTTCAAGGACGCCATTATGACATCCCCTTATGTTATGCCTTTTGACATGATTATAATACCCAATTCTGACCATGGGTAAACCTTATGTTTATGTTTTATTCCTTTTGTATGATTCTTCATGTGGCACACATATTCATTAACATGTTAGTATGGTTTCACCTATATGTTTCTCTAATGAATTGGTTAATTTTTAGTCTAATGAGACATTATGTGCAACGGTCTTGGTGGTTATCCTAGACTCCTGATCCATGTGCAACGGTCTTGGTAGTTAGCCTTGACTCATACTTCTATATGTGCAGAAAACCTTGACACGTGCTCCCCTATGTGAAATAAGATTTTAATCATTCTAAATTCATGTTTTATTTTTCTTCCACATTATTATTATTCCATTATTATATTATCCCAAGTCCTATATGTTATGATTAATTATGTTTAATCATATTCTATGACTTTATATATATTTATGTTATTATTTATAACCCATGTGCTAAGCTTTATTTTAATATTTATTTCCTTGTTGGTATTTTTATTTCATCCATTTGTTAATGTTATCCAAAATTTATTCAATGAATATTTAAGGGATCAAAGTAATTTAGGATCTCTTAATGGATGATACATAAAGAAATGTTCTATTAAGTGTCGTGTTTTCAGTTTTATGTACCTAGTATTCCAAGACACTGGACTTTATGATCCTTGGATTTTAATTTTATGTTTAATTGTGCTTAAATCATGTAATTATATGTGTAAAATGATAGGGTAACTATAATTGTTGTACTTTAAGTTTATATGACCCAATTTTGATGAGGAGGGTGTGATGTTTTATAAAGACGTTGTTCCATGATAGAAGAAAGTTATGACATCCCTAACCTGGGTGCCACTTAAAAGGTGCCCCGAGCCCGGTGGGGCACATGGCCTCAATCACATATCTCCAAACACGAGAGGCTAATGACTAGTAACGAGGGACTAGGGTGTGTCCTTGGGGAGAATATTCCCTCGTTACTAGAGTATAGCACAATGAATAAATATAAAGAGAGGTAAATAGAAGAATTAATATAAGTAAATAGAATGCATAGTGGACAGATACAAAGATAACAATAACTGAAATAACTAGAATAATATACTATAACTGATAATGATATGTCATGTATCTATTAATATAGAAAAAATGCATACAAAGTATCAAGCATACATGAAAAAACTAATGTAGAAAATAGAAATGCATAAACTATCCCAAGAATCTAGAGCTACATCTCAGTCATCTACTACCATCTCCATCATAGAACAGTAAGAAGTAAAATTTCTGAATAATTGTGTTTCCCTTTAACAAAACCTGTATAAATGTAATCTACCCTGGGTACCAAATAATTCTTGGAGAGAAAGTGAGATAAATCTCAGTTTTCCACCACCAATGGTGTCTATAACATTTGTCCTATGTAATGGAAATGTAATGGTGTTCAAGTATGTATGTATAAAGTAGTAAAATATAACTAAATATATATGTACCTTCTTAATACCTTAGCTAGTGTATGAAAAAATAACTAGTTCATAAATTAATTTATTACCAGTTTATATAAACAAGTCACATGAGGAATAACCAACACTCACTTCACCTCCTGATTGTATAAATAGTGAATGTTCCAAGATGTGACAAGGAAACATGTAATGATATTTAATAATTAAGTTTCAAGGTAATTACCAAGGAAATGTAGGCCTCAAGGGTCACCAAATTAGAAATGAATATAGACTGGCTAAGGCTAAAAGTGAAATATATGGAGCATAGTCCAAAGCATTTCACAGTAAAATGTCTACTGAGTCCAATGAGTTCATCCAAGGTAAAAAGGGGCTAGGAAATGACTGGGCCCAACAGGATTTAACCATAGCACCTAATTTTCAATGCTAGATCCAAGGAGTGTATCCAAGGAATCCTATAATATTATTTAAGGGATCCTATGGTTTCATACCTGGCATCCAAAAACAGATAGGTATTGGGTTCTAGGTGGGTCTCAACCAAAGAAAGTCACATCATTGAATCGGAATGGAGTTCCCAAGTGATCAAGTAATTCCTTAAGGAATATGAGGAGATATCGAGTTAGGACACTCCTATTTTGATAATTAATTAATATATAATTCATAGGGTTCAATATGTTACCTTTCATTAGCGTGACAAGGATAATTGAGAATGAAACAATTTAATCAAGTCCTAATTAATCAATAAGTCTATTTGGTTCAAGACTTGTCTTAAATTAGTGTGACATGGACAAGTACCTTGAAACCATTTATTTAATCCTTTTAAGAAATTTTCAATCACCAAGGTTCACTCTTATACCTTCCATTAACATGGTAATGGGTGCTATGGACATACAACTTATTATTCAATTATATTTAATAAGTCCAAGTCATATATTTAGTATACTTGCCAATTTCCATTTCACATTTAATTATCAAATTGGAGAACATACCTTAGGTGGTTCAAGTGGTGAGCATACATGGTAGTTTTAATAGAGGGGATGTTATTCAAATTCCACTTATTAAGTTGAAGGTGTGATCACAGAAGCAATATGATCCTAAGGCATCCATTTAATTAACGGAATATAAATGGTTAATCAATTTCATATGAATATATGTTCAATAGAAAACTAATAACAAGAATTCAAAATCTATCACAGGTGCACAAACAATGACCCCCAATGGCCATGATTTTTAGTGGGTTGTTATCCCATATTAATCAAAATATCAAAAGGTAATGACAAATAGCAAGAACATCCATCACCTTTCCACAACCCCTTGTATATTAATCATTAGCATATTAAATTATCTTTATTAATTGTTTTTAACCATCTTCCCAAGGAAAAAACATTCATACATTCAAAAATATTCCTCTCCCCATTTGGAAATTAAGAAATGGAGATAATGAACCCTGATTCTTACCTCTTGTAGGCCCTGGGTTGGTCACTAGCACCAAGGGTATAACAATCTCAAAATATGGGAGGCATTACCCTTTTCTAAACAAAATTGAGAGATATGATAGATCATCCACAAAAAAACTCCAAACATATATATAAATAAATCCAAAATCATCCCACATGCATGTTTAATGTATAAATGATACAAATAAAAAAATACTCTAAGTAAAGTAGCAAAAGTAAAGCTAAGCAGCAACATAGAAACTGTCAAGATCCGAGCTAGTAGGGTTCATCACAGTCTGCGTAATCATCCAAGAAACCTAAAATAAGACATATATATATAGGGTGATCATATTGGGATACTAATTAGAAAAAAAAGTCTCTCATGGACATGTGAATGAATCATACTAATGCTCCTATGAGAAAATAGCAGATCCAAAACAACACCTAAGTAGGTAAACTAAGCACCCCAACCAAACCAAAGGTTCGGTCACCAAATAACGCAATTAAAGTAATGTAATATATAATAAACATCGATGATTGGGTACCCAACACCACTTTCCCACTGATTATATACTCTCACACCCTAACAGTAAATGTCTTGGAATTCCCACCTCTTCTGAACATACCACATCACAACCTGCCCGCACACACCAAGGCCTCACAACCACATCCCGCCCATAGACACCTGGGCCACGTACCACATCACATCTCACCCATAGATACTTGGGCCACGTACCACATCACATCCCACCTTCATAAACCTGGTCCACATACCACATCACATCCTGACTGCATACACCTGGGCCATATACCAGACCTTATCTTGAAGACACCTAGGAAATCACAACACATCTCATACTGAAGACATCTGGGAAATCACAACCTGCCTTCACACACCTGGGCCTCACAAACCGCAACCTGATTGAATAATATTTGGATACCACTACCTAGAAGAGGGATCAAGGAAGAGAGATTGTCCAGCCATCCATCCTCCCACTAGGATGCTTGGTAAAACACCCTTCCCCATAACAGTTGTGGTGTTCGGTGCATAGTTCTCAACTTAGGGTGGAGTGAATATAAAAATCACCAGAACATACAATGTATGTATATATAGTATCAATAAATAAATACCAACCTATGGTATTCACAACAACTACTACATCTATATTCATTTATTAGTATCAGCAATAATCACTTTGGAAGTTGATAAATTTAAGCGGTTTCACAAAGCTTCTTCGCTTAACACCCATTCATTTCATTATTTAGCTTTAACCATAGTTAAATTCACAACCCATCATTTAACTTTTCATTAAAAACTCTATACCATTAACCAAATAAACTCATTTCATCTTGAAATTATTAAGCTTTCATTTATTCCATCACTACCAGGGAAACTATTAAGCACCACATAAACCAAGAAACACATCATGCCACAATCTCTCTCTTTAACACCCATTCAGGAAGCCATCTTCAAGTTATTAATGGAATATCATACATACCAATCATTACAATCATTTTTATTTGAATTCACCCTACCCAATCCTTCCTCTCAATAGATCAAATCCCCAACTCGCAACCTCACCCAGCAACACATCTCATTACAACCATTTTTAGCAGCCCAGATACACACCCACACCACACCCATCACAACCCCACCTTAAAACCACATCCATTTATTTCCTAACACAAAAAAACCCCACAATAACCACACATCACAACCATAACACATTATGAAATTCAAAATTTAAATCAATAAATTTAATATATAAAATTTCACCCTTAGAATGGTCAAGCCAAGGCACACCTGAATGGTGGCTCAAACATATCAAAACACTAAAATGAAAATTATTGGAAAAACATCCTACATGGGATGGATAGAGTTGTGGGAGTAACCACTAAAAATTAATCACATATTTTTAAATAGTATAACCATATGGTTTTAATGATTATAAGCGTGGAATATAAATTCAATAAATAGAACCCAACGAAATCAGTGGTCCCCACACATAATTTCCAAAATAAAAAAACTTAAGGGATGATCTATAGACTACTCACCTTAGGCTTGTATGAATCATCTCATACATTATTAGCCACTAATTTGTATTGGAATGGAGTATATCTAAGAAAAGATTAAAAATGATTAAACCTTGATAACTAGGTTGAGAGAAATAAATATAAGTAATGGATAAAAAGGAATCTAGTACCTACCATTATGCATCCAGTGTGATGAACAAAAACTCAAATAGATCCAAGATTAAGGATATATATTGATCCCAAGGTTAGGCCTTCAAAAATATCCAAAATAAGAGAAATGGATGTTAATTCCACTAGGGATCAAATTAAGGAATAAGGACGGGCTTAATTAGATCATTAAGAGAAAAAATGTAAAATTACCCAAAAAAATAGCATGCATAGAGTTTGTCTACACGGTTTTCCAAACCATACCCAAACCATGCACAGATACCTAGAGAAATGGGTGAGCTTCATAGTTACTCCACACGGTTTCCTCTAACTATACGCCAACTGTACGGTAAGGCTCTATCTCATAAAGTATTCCACTCGTATGATTTTTTCTAACCATTCAAAGTTTCCATACATTTTACTACAAACTATGCACCATTCCTAGTACTCCAAAAAAGATGAGTTTCAAGATCTGAATAATCTCTGAACACCCTTGGGACCTTCTCTAACTCATTAGTCATCCATATTATTTCCAAAATAAATAATTAAACTAAAAATTAAAGGATCCATACCTGAGTGAAAAAATGGTTTCTTACAGTCTTCCCCTATTAAATGAATTCATCTCTGATTTCACCTTACAAAGGTGGAAATACACTATCTAATAAAAAATTAATCCACTGGGAAGATACATAGGCCTCTCACTTTCAAGTCTCTTCATGAACACAATTTTTCTTTCATAACACCCATACTAGAGGACAGACTAGACTCAAATATCATTCATGATCCAGTAAAAAATGCATACTAGATACTCCTCAAAGGTAACATCAATATCTATATCAACTTCCTTAGGATCAAAGGTATGATATGGTTCGACATGATATTGGTGAAGTTATTAAACATGGAAGATGTCATGCATGGCACAATACCACTAAGGTAGTAGAAATCGATAGGGTACCATACTGACTCTCTCTAGAATATCAAAAAATCCTATGTAATGAGGAGATAGATTCCCTTGCTTATGTAACCATCTATGCCCTAGCCCGGGAGATACCCAAAGGAAAAAAAATTATCCTTAACCTCAAACTCCAGAGTTCATCGGTGATGATCATCATAAAATTTCTATCTTTACTGAGCAGTATTCATATGTTTCCATATTAGTTGAACCTACTATGAGGTCTCTTTTATGAGACAAGGACCTAGTATGGTTTCCTCAACTACATCTATCTAGAACATGGGTGAATGGAACAACATACCATATAAGGCCTCAAAAAGATTAATTTGAATTATCACATGAAATATATTATTATAGGTGAACTTTATGAGAGGAATATTCCTCTCCCAAGAACTAAAGAAATCAAAGACACATACTCGGATCATGTCCTCTAAAACTTGTATTATCCATTTTTATTTTCCATGAGAATTATGCTTAGAATCACCTTTGTACCCATAGATTTTTGAAAACCCTACCAAAACGGTGACATTAAAGGAGAATCCCTACCTGAAACTATAATATGAGGGACCCCGTGTATTCATATGATCTCATGAAAAAACAGTATTCCATCTCATCAACTGGGAAAGTCTTTTGAATAGGAATAAATCAGGATACTTATGTTAGTAATTCAACAACTACCCATACAATTTCTCTACCCCTCAGTAACCTAGGTAAACCAAATACAAAGTCCATTGAAACATCTTGCCATTTACATTCCAGGACTAAAATTGACTATAACAATCCTGTAGGCCTCTGTTGCTCCATATTCAACTACTAATTGGTGGAACACTTAATGAAAAAGCCTGATATTTGAAGTTTCTTCCAAGGCCACCAATATCAGCTTCATATATCTTAATATGTTTTTCATATTCCAAGATAAACTACCTACTAAGAAGAATGGGACTCTTTCATCAACTCTTATCTCATATCTCTAAGAACCCAGAAATTCCCCTGAATATACAGGATGCCATCTATGTCTATAGAACAATCTGGATGTGGGTTATCTCCTAATATACTCTCATGGATAACCAAGCCCTCGGGATCTAAAAATTTTCTACCCTTCACCTTGTCATTGAGGGAAGAGGTAACTGTAAAGGATGAGAGGTAAGACTACTCATTACTATCATGAAACTCCAGATTCATTTTATAGAAGTGGGCCATTAACATGTATTCATCGATGGCTTCCTGTATGTCATGTACTTGAGTTTTCCAATTCAGTGCATTAGTGACTACATTTCCCTTCCCAATTATATAGGCAAGCACAAAATCAAAGGACTGTAGATATTCAACACATATTCACTATATGAGATTCAAATCACTTCATTAAAATACATATTTGAGGATCTTGTGGTCTGTATACACCACAAAGCGCTTACCTAATAGATAGTGTCTCTAGCTACATAAGGCCTGGACAACTGTTACTATCTCAAGGTCATGCGTTGGGTAATTTCTCTCATGAGTCCTCAAATATTGATATTCATGCACAATTAATTTATCCTCCTACATCAACATTTCTCCTAAGATTATTCCTTATGCATCACAAAAGCTTATATAACCTCTGACAATATTTGGAATAATTAGAATAGGTTCTGATAAAATCCTCCCTTTCAGCTCCTAAATGTATATATCACACGCTTATGACCATAGGAACTTAACACCCTTCTTTATAAGTACAGTAAGGGTTCAAGCAAGGAATGAGAATTACTATATAAAATTACTATAATATCCATTCATAACCAAGAAAATCTATATATAAAACACATTCTTGGGTTGATCCCAAGAAAACACCACACTCACCTTCTCTTGGTCAATAGATACTCTTGATTCTCATATGATATGCCTAAGAAGTGAACATTGATGATCCATAGGTGGCACTTATAAATCATAGTAAAAAATTGATGCTCCCTCAATGTACTTAGAACAATATCAAGGTGTTTATCATGGTCACTAAGAGTATGATAATACACCAAGATTCCATCTACAAAGACCACGACAAAAGAATCCAAATAGGGATGGAAAACCCTATTCATTAGAGCCATTAAAATGATGGTCAAATTCATAAGACCGAACTGCATAACAAGGTACTCATATAAACCACACCTACTAAGAAAGGATAGACAAGGTATGTAAGATGGCCTTACTCTCACTTTGTGATATCACAATATTAGGTCGATCTTAGAGAATACCCTAGATCCTCAGAGCTGGTTGAAGAGATCATCTATTTGAGGTAATGGAAACCAGTTCTTCACCATAAGCTAGTTCAAACATTTTTAAACCATGCACAGACATAAGGTTCTATCTTCTTTCTTGTAAAAAAGCATGGGTGAAACCTAAGTGGATGTATAGGGTTGTATAAAACCATTGTACTATAAATCCTATAACTTCCACTTAAGATCCTGAAGCTCTATAGGTTCCATCCTGTAAGGAGGAGTAAACACTAGAGCTACTACTAGAAAAAAAACTCAATCATAAACTCTAACTTTCTTTGAGAAGGTATTCTTGATTGAGAAAAACATCTATAAAATGATCTACTACTGGGGGAAATTCAGCCTGGTCTAAGCCTTGATCCTCTTTGAAGAGATTTGCAATCTAGGCAGTCACTCCACCTAACCAATGATTCTCTTGTCCTACTCTACCATCTTGGACATCCCAATAACCCTTATGAAGATAAAATCTTCCCTCTAGTAATGTAAATGATACTCTACGATGATATCAATCTACCAAATCGGGATACAGAACCAACCAATCCATCTTGAGAATGATATCGAATCCCATCATCTTGAGAAAAAAAGAGGTCCCATAATAAAGGGCAATTTCTTACCTCAAGGGGGAAATCCCTACATTGGCAGATGCCCTCTGATCACACTCCTAACGATTTATCTAGTGTCATTACACCACAACATCAATTCATTTACAACCTAATGTTTTCCATGATAAATAAAGAGATAAGTGAGTGTGAAGCACCTATATCAAATAAAGTAGATATTATAGTAGATTCCACTAGAATAGTACCTCATACTATAGATGGTCCCACAACATGATCCTTAAGAATGGGTTATAGTGCATGAAACTGGGTTGATTCATAACCCTATGCAATATCTTGACTACCACGATCATAATTGCCCAATTAGAACTATTGGTGATCAGGGGTCTGGCTACCATGGCCACGAACACCTCCTCATCTCGTCTTATTAGTGTTATCCAACTCCCTGCCTAACATGGTGCAAAAGAACCCACTTTTAAAGGTGGAGCTAATTCTAATCATTTTCCACTTGAATATGGTGGAAAGTCCCTATAGAATCTCTAAAGATACCCCATATGGCCACAAACATGTCACTCCATTGGATCTCTATCACAATGAGCCTTCAATTTCCACTTTCATCCACTTTGATGACAAAAATGGGTACTCTGGTTGTCACTTCCTTAAAGAGAAACCTCAGGGGAATGTTTCTTACCATTGGGAGAATTACTAGCATGGAATGACACTGATCCTCTATGACCAGTGTTATTTTTATCACTCATGTAGTGGTGATAAGAGCCTGATTGGCTATTTCAGAAAAATTAGGTAGGTAAAATACATTCACCAGTGTACAGATGGTGTACACAAGACCATCCTAGAAGCATGTAGCATGAAAAATCTCATCACGGTCTACAAGAATTGAAAAGCACTAAAACTTCTTGAAATGTCCTGAATATTCCATAACTATCATAGAACCCTACCCGAGATGTATGAACTCTATGGATTTGTCAGATCTCAACATATAAGGAAAGATATGATCATAGAAGGTAGTATGAAAATAAACCCATAACATTCCATGATGATGACCAGCCTGGGTAATCACATACCACCAAAATATGGTTGAATCATGTAACATATATATAGCATGTTTGACCCTATTCTATAGAGGCGTCTCCAGATGCTCAAATATAGACAGAGTGGACTCTAGAAAAGACTCAGTAGCATGTTGACCTCTATCCCCTAAGAAGGTGGGAGGATGTTTCAGTTGAAACTCACAAGTCAGATCTTCCATCATAGGTGTATCTCATGGAGCACCATGCATGGATTGCATCAAATATAGGAAACTATCACAGACTTGGGAATAAGTGCCCAGATCAGGTACATCAGGTGGTACCTCAAGTTGCACTCCTAGCGATAAGACTAGAGGATCAAAGCCCACCATGTCTGGATCATGGTCATCACCACCTTCTTGGAGTACAACATGAGGAATTCATGGAAAAATTGGTCTACAAATTCCAAGCACACACCTCATAACAATCTTAGAAACATAAAGATAGCATCACTAGAGGAAGATGAATGTAAGAAAACTCTCTACCCAAGGAAAACTACCCCAAATACCTACTTATATGGCTAGGTATTAGTAAGTGAGAAGATATTGTTTTCATTGGTTCCAATATATGAAGGATTAATAATGACTTTCCTCATCATTTACTGGAAACCATGTTGTTTCTTTTAACATTTAATTAGTAGGTTTTCACATTTACCTTTCATAAAAAGACATGAAGGATAAGGACGTGGAACCATTTCACTTTTATGATTTCATTTACTTATAACCTATATTAAGGTTACTTTATAATGAACTTTCTTTCCTAGTGAATCAGGTCCCATACCCCTTATCACTGAAAATGTGTAACACCCCGAGATTTTGAGAATTATTATTTTTAATTAATTTATCTTTTCAATATTTTTTCATTTCACATGACACTAGAAATATTTCATTATATATATATATATATATATATTAAAATAAAAATTCAAATATTCCTTTCACATGCAATACCAACTTGGCTTGCACTGTATGCAATACCAACTTGGCTTGCGCTCTAAGAAACACTGACTTGGTGTATAATGTATGCAACACTGAATTTCTATAATATATCTTTTTAAATATATATAATTATAACCTCACCATTAAACATATTTATATGAATAGTAATAACTACTTTCCAAATATTTTTCATAATTTGATAAAGATAGCTGAGGTTTTTGCTAAAGCCCTTTTATGTTAAAAATACCATTTTCTTGAATGGACAAATTTTTAATAATAAAATTAATTTTAGAAACATTAATAAATTTAATTTGATAAAATAAACATCATTTTTTAATTCATAATGTCAAAATTATCCTAGGGTTAATTTTTGGTATTTTTCTGAGAAACTTCATTTTTTAATGAATTGTGAAAAATACTGCTTTTGAGTTAAAAAATACATTTTTTCTAATTAAATGTTAATGATAAATTATATTATAAATATTTTTAAGGTAAAATTAGATTAATATTACATATATTATTACAATTTAATTCATTATAATTAATTTCACTTTGAAATTGAATATAAAATCTTAACAAACTTTTGACCTTTTTCCTAATTTAAAACCTCGTTATTTTGTCCCATCCGTGGGGTTATCACTAATATTAATTTTTCCAATTATGTGATTTTAAATTCAAAAATATGATATAAACCATTATATTCATTCTATTATTTATATTTTAATAATTCCACGTTAATTGTTTACTAAAATGATTAGTAAAAGTGATTGAAATTAATCACAACATTTAAGGCCAAATTGAGCTTAATTACCTTAAAATTAAGGGCCCAAATGACCTATAAAATTTTCCAAAACAATTTTTTGTCCATATTTAGACCATAAAACTTAAAATATTTATTTTTTTTGTTATGAATATTTTTACGTAATAACATGTGCAGGCCTAACTTGTTTCTAAAAATTCCAAGAGAGTCCTTTTCCTTCCCTATAAAAGGCCACCACCTCTACCCATTCCTCACACCTATAAAATCATTTAATATCATTAAATATTTTCATAAGTATACTCCCAAAAATCCTATATTATAACCTAAAGCCTCACTAAGGTAATAAATCTTCCTAATGAAGCCTTTTGGAACAAACCAAAAGGAGTTACCCGATTTTGAGGTAACGTTTTCTCTCAAACTCCTTCCATTTATTTTCCTTCTCCACCCCTACACTATATTTATTACATTACTGTGTAAAAAAACAATATAATTAATATATTAGGATTTTTTATGAAAATTTTATTACCTACACATACACACACCTCAATCTAATGGATGTTGAACATATTGTTTTGGTGTACGATGAACTACTACCTCACGAAATGATGATTGTACATTTATCCTTTACCACCAATCATGGTGGCCATTATGATAGAAAATGTATTTATATATGTCATATATTATATGTAATATGTATTTAAGATTCTTTATTCCTTTTAAAACAAACATATCTTTACTTTCCATTTGGTGTTAATATGATGATCTCATTTGAGGAAGTGTGGACTACCGCCCCCTCAAAGTGATGTGATTCATTCACACACCACATGGAATGTATTAAGGATGGTTTTAATGAAATTATTTAATATATATAATATATTAATGCTAATTTAATAATTATACATATTTATACATACATATATATATATATACATATGTAATTTACATACTTTCTTTTAATGTCATAATAAAGACGGAAACAACATTCAAGCATATGTATGGCTTACCATCTCCATGAATGGTGTATTATATTCCATAATCCTATATTATATATATTATTATAATACACATATAATTTTTATACCTTATATTTATATCAAGTTTTAAATTTTTGAATCATGATATATGTTTAAGGACCAAAGACATAACAAATTAAGACAAATGCGAAGAACAAAGTGAATTTTATCTGAAGTGAATATTTAACATAGGATCATTAATAAGAGGGTAATATAAGGTAATAATAAAAACATATATGGTATTATTTATAAGAATATTAATCATTAAAATCTTAATAATAAACTTATATTCATTATACAAGAATCTTGTTCGAGTACGGATAAATTCAAGACACGAGGTAAGAGGATTTCATCTCACTTTAAATTTCTATGAGATACAAGCTATGTTAACCACTCCTTTATTTTGTGTAGTGTATGTACTAAACATGATTTTGTCATATGTATATTTTACTTAAATGTATGGTTACTCACATTCCCATTTTATTATCCTTATTTCATGGGGTTTAAGTTTTAAAAGTTACCAAATTGGTAAAAATGTTTTGTCTCAATTTCCCTTCTTTGAAACTTATATTTTGTTATGCATATAAACTCGTTTTTTAGGTGAATATACTTCCATTTTAAATGACATGTATTGAAGATAAATATTTTCATTATATTTTATTCTTTATGTAATTTCATTTCCTTACATTGAGATCATGATCCTAGGATACTAAGTTATAAGTGTTTATTGAGACAATCTCATTACATTTCAAGATTGTTTATGTTTGTGATTACTTTGATGAAATATTATGATATATATCCCAAAAAATATTCATGATTTTCCTTAAAATATGTTATTTCATGATATACTTATGTATTAGTACCATTTTCTACTCTTTGGTACATAATATAGTTAAGAAATTGTTTTTAGGAAATCCCGACTTTACCCTCTCTTCGGTCAGAAATCTAGGTTTTCTAAAAAGGGTTTCCTAGAATATTATATAATTACCGGATAATATATAAAATAAAATTTTACCATTTTTTCTTTTACCAATCTTCTAAAGGTAATCTTCTTGTCTCTTTCCGAACAAGGCACTTTTCTATATTTTTTACCATGAAAAGGGAATGTTCTTTTGACCTCGTACGACATGTAAGGATTTACCCATCATCATTTCTTCAAAGATACCTTTTCATTATTAAAAAGGTATATTTAGGAAAATGTATTTAAATGTAAATTTCAAGGAACATTGTTTTCAAAATGGTTTCAAACTTATTTTATATGTTTTCATGGAAAAATATTTTCAAAATTAATTCGAGTCTTATTTACAAGTTCTCAAAGTGCTTTCAAAGAAATGGTTTTCAAAACATTTTAAAGATTATTTTAAAAGTTTCCAATAAAATGGGATTCAAAAAAAATAGGATTTATTTATAAGTTTTCAAATTATTTTTAATGAAATGGTTTTAAAAAATTCAATTTCTTTAAAAAAAATTAAGTGTTTTTAAAGAAAAACATTTTTAAAAAGTTTTGAATATTATTTTAAAAGTTTTCAATAAAAATGTTTTAAAAATGATTTCATGTATTCTTTATAAGTTTTCAAGGTATTTTCAAATGGTTTTATGTATTAAAACCCCTTTTTCAAACAATAAAGGATATTTTCCTTAAGAAAATTTTTTATAGTATATTTCAAAATTATTTTCCATCTAAGATGGAATCTATTCATGTTAATCATGAATTTATTGGAAATGATCTAAAGGTTCCATTCATATCCTTTTTATGAATGAGTTGATCTTAATGTCATGTTATTTATGAAAACCATTTCTTATTCAGGGGTAATATGTTTAGGAAACTTGTTTCTCTTCCACAGGTTATATGCATTTGAAACCTGCTACTTTTCATGGGTTATGTTTATGATGAAATGGTTATGAAACCTGTATATTTACATAGCTTAAGATATGTTTGCATGTTTATTATACACATTTCAATTAAATGGTTATGATATGTTTATTTATTATCTTATGGAACATGTATGTACGATTTCATTATATGACAGGTGGGACCTATATCTCCCTCCAATGCATTGGGTAAAGATTTATATCTCATGAGATATATAGGACTAGAATGAGGGTTTACTTGGTTCAGTAATATAGGTTTGGAACAAGGGTTTACATGGTTTAGTAATATAGAGATAGAATTAGGGTTTACTTGGTTCAAAAATATAGGGATGGAATGAGGGTTTACATGGTTCAGTATTACAGGTCTAGAACAAGGGTTTACTCGGTTTAGTAATATAGGGATAGAATTAGGGTTTACTCAGTTCTTTAATACTAGGATGGAATAAGGGTTTACTTGGTTTGGTAATACAGGGCTGGAATTGGGGTTCACCTGGTTCATAAAAGGACTCTTTCCACCAAGATGTTCTTGGAAGTGATGCCTTGGATACTATAGAAATCATATTATATGATTATGTGTTTTCCACAATTACATGTTTTATTCCTATATTATGCTTTCATGTATTATTCTATCTATTTAATTATGATTTTCATCTTATGAACTATCAATCCTTAAGACATGATATATGTTATGATCTTTGATATACAGGGTATTATATTTTATTTTCATGATCACATAATCATACCCTTATGATCATGTTTTTTCCTACATGTCTCCCTTTAGTACCCTTACTGCACATTTGAGATCACCCATTTTATATTTCCTTTCCTCTAGGTTATGATTATATTTAATATCTTTGATATTTCTTATAAGGGTTATAGTCAATAATAACCTAGTGGGAGATTATGTAGCTCATATATGCACCAATGTTTAGGTTTTTATGTTTCCAAAGGCACATAACCAACAATGGTGTTTGGGAATCTATTTTTATAATGTGTAAGTATTCTGCAATAGTTGTGTAATGTTAATGTTTTGAAAAGTGAGGGTCGTTATAGTTGGTATTAGAGAAAAGGTATAGTTAACCTTTGGAAACTATGATGATAAAACCTTAGTGAGATTCCAAGGTATATTTATAAGGATATGTCTATATATGTCTCTAGGGATAAGTGTGAGGATGAGTTAACATTTATGAAAATGTCCTTAAATTTTGTTAAAGGATAGAGTGAGTGGTTTCCAAGAAATAAATCCCTGTCTAGATATTACAAGTGGATTTGGATTTAGAAAAGATTTACCTAGGGATAAAAACTCCGACAAGATGTTCTGATCTTGACTTAAGGTAATCTGGTACATACCAATAGGCCTTGTTGCACACCTGGTTTGACACTCCCAGGGGATATGCATTAGGAATTTACAAACTCTTGATGAATCATCCTAAAGGATTTAGATATAATTTATCCATGAATAACCTAGGATAACTCCAAGGTGTTATAGATTATGGAGGGTGTCATAATTTATAAATCCTTTAAGTAATTATTTTAGGATCAAAATAATGAATGTAGATTCTCAATATATAGGAGGGGGTGAATTGTATAATTTAAAAATTCCTTTAGAACCTTTCATGTTGGTATAAAACTTCAGTTTTTAACCTTGAATAAAACTATGTTTAACAAAGTTAAAGAAGGTAAATTCTCAAGACCACTTAGTTCTACAAACTTTCTTGGTTTTGGAAATATGGTTCCGGAAATGAAACTTAAGAAAAGTTTACAAGGAAAATGATTCTACCATAAAGCATATAGAATCTTACTAATCGGAGTAAACAAGTTAAAGAAATTATAATATAGTTATACTTTCCTTATTAATCAAAATGAAGTGGAAAATAAACTTAAAATAATACAAGTAACAAGTATGAAATCTTTTAACCCAAAGAGTAGGGTATCCAACAACCATGGATAGAGGTCCCTTGATTTATACTTTCAAGAAAGTCTATATTACCCACACCAAGGTAAGCCCTTGATAGGAATATTGGAATCTATATTGCTATCCCCGCAAGACCTTGAACTTTAAGGTAGTCAGAACCTATGTCTTCCTATCCCCAGAAGTCCCCAAACTTTATGGTAGTCGGCACCTCTATCTTCTTATCCCTACAAGTCCTTGATTGTACACAGCAACAATCAGATTTGCATGAAGAAAACAGAACAATATGTTTAGTACCCACAAATAATGAGAGTCTCTCTCTCTAGAAATCACTTTAGTAGCATGTAATCTATATATTGATGGATCAATAATGAGATCGTTCAAATGAGATCATATTTATAGACATTTTCCCAACAGTCATCTCCCTCCTCCAATGGTCATATTTTTCCTTGAATCTCAGAGGGACCTATACACATGTCACTCAAACAATAGTTAATTATAAATAGATTGAACGACATCATTTCATAACTATAATAGGGGTAAGTAAAATATGGTTTCTTAACCAAATCTAATTTTTGGAATGTAAGGAAAAAAATAAAGTTTGGAGTCTAAGTAGATAAACACTTGGAGACTATAAATCATAAATATTTGGATTCTACTTTTCAAGGAATTCAAAACCTGAATTCTATATATTTAAAAGTCTGAATTATATGGAATTTGGAGTCTAAATTATAAGGAATTAAAATCTTGAATTCAGAGGAATTCAGAACATGAATTCTGAGGAATTCTGAATCTGAATTCTGAGGAATTAGGAGTCTGAATTTTAGAGAATTTGGAGTCTGAATTTTAGAGAATTCAGAGTCTGAATATCATAGAATTTAGAGTCTGAATTTCATTTAATTCAGAGTTTGAATTTCATAGAATTTGGAGTCTGAATTTCATAGAATTCAAAGTCTTAATTTCAGAGAATTCAGAGTCTGAATTTCAGATAATTCGGAGTCTTAATTCCAGAGAATTCGAAGTCTGAATTTCAGATAATTTAGAGTCTGGATTTTTGAGAATTTCAAATCTAAATTTCATAGAATTCAGAGTCTGAATTTCAAAGAATTCAGAATCTAAAAACAGAATACTCTATATCTAAGAATTTATAGGATTCCATGGTTTTAGATATGAAACTGATTTTTAAACTTTATAAAATAAAAGGAGTTAGAAATAGAGAAACTATAATATGAACAATTAAAACAAAGATAAGGAGAAAATTTAATTAGGGAAGAAAAATTTTCCTTATTAATATAAATCTTAGGGGAAACAAAATTTTCCTTGAGATAGAGTGTTTGTGATTTTCAAAACATAGAAGAATGGAAAAGTCATAAGGAACCCTTATTGACATAACAATATCCCCCTTTTTGGAAATCAACTATATCCTTAATAAAAATAATATAAGTACTTAAAAAATTTATGGACTTGAAAACAAAAATTTATCTCCCATTACTTATGGATCATAGTGAATACGACTAAATCCCCCTTAGGCTTTTAAATACCTAAGGATTGTATTATTGATTTCCTGAATAATATTTTTCATTTTGTATTCGAAAAGCTTAATTGATAAGAACTTTACTCTAGATGAACTCCCCCTTACTTAGGAAAATCTCTTCTTTACATTGTATTCTTTTTATCACTCATTTATCCCCCTTTGTGATTTTCAAAAATGAATAAAAGGAATAAAAAATTATTACCTAAAACATTAGTACTAAACAACCACAAACAAAATATATAAAGAACAACCAAAATTTCATTAATGTTGAAAGAATTTGTACAATAAAAAGTAAAACAAAAGATCAGATTGGAAAGAAATTATCCTTCTTTCTCCTTTGACATCATCTTGTTCACAATGGTTTTTAGCTTCTTGAGCTCCTTGGGATCTTTCTCCATACGCTTGAGCAGCTGATCCTAAACTTCATTTTTAATCTCTAAGGATTTAATTTTTTTCTTCTTGATCCTTAAGACATTCTTCTTGTGCTTTAAACATTTCTTCTTGCTTAACAAGCTTCTCTTTAATCTCAATTCTTAGATCCCTTTCCCTCTTCCAATTCATGGCCACAAAATTAAGCTTTCCATTCAGATCCTTAACTTACTACTTCTAAGTAGCCTATTCTAGACTTAAATTTTCCTCAAAACTTTTTTTAAGATCCTTGATCTTCCAATATTTGGTGTCAAAAGAATATTTTACATTATCATGAAATTCATCAAATATTCTCATTTCTTTTATTATCTTCTTTGAACGGCTTGTAATATTTTTTCAAGATCTTTTATGAGCCTCATAACCAATTAAGAAGGTTTTGAAATCTGCCTCTAGTGTGACACATTTGTCCATAACCATGGAAAATGAATCTGACTTCTGATTTATCATATACTGAAGCATTTTGAATCTTGAGTCTATGCTTGGTAATAAGGGAATAGTACCAACAACCTTTTTCAATGACTAAACAACAAAATCATGTCCAAGGGAAGATGATTCTGAATCCGAGTGTTTGGTTGGTGAGGATTCGTTTTCTATGTCTTCATCTTTCCTCTTTGATGAAGCACCAACATATTTCTTCTTCACCACAGATTTTCTAGGTGTATCTAATGATACCTATTTTCTCATATCAGCTCTCGAAATGATGTCTTGTTCTTTGGTAGATTTGTGTTCACTATCTGATAGCTGAAAAATCTTATCTTCATCTACTTACTCTTTCTCAGATCCTACCACAACATCCTCTTGGTGGATAAAATAATGATTGCTAATTTCTTCTTCAGACAATTTATTCACTTCTTTTTCACCCTTCTCATCTTTTCCTAGAGAATCAAGTTTTGAAGACTCATATTCAGAAGTTTGGATTGATAATTTCTGATAAAGACTTTCCTTCTCAGGATAATCCTCTACTTGCCTTATTATGTCCTCAGTATCACCATTGCCATATTCTTCTCCATCTTTTTCCAATTATTCTTCCACTTCTTTTTCTTCATCTATTTCTTCTTTATGATGTGATTCTGGAATCACCACTTTCTTTCCTGGAGTATCTATTAGTGATTCTTGTAGAAAGAATTATGGCACCAGAATTTTCTCAGAGGCTTTTTTAGCAGCCTTAAGAAGATATTGGACAATTTCAGCTTTTGAAAATTCCTTCCTCTGCTTCTTTTCTTTCTCTTCCTTTTCAATATTCTCATCAGACTTTTCCTTCAAATAGTTTTCCTCAGTAGGATATAAGACAAAATTAGACTCCCCTTCTTTCCTATTTTTCTTATCCTCTCTCCACCAAGCCACTACTTCATCAGGGTAGGTTTTTTGCGTATTTTTCTTCGGTGGTGCTGACAGAGTTTTCTTTGTCATGACCTGTCCCTCGGGGCCCATGCCATGACTACCTCAAGCCTGCCTTCAATAGGACAGGGGCTAGCACCTTGTACCAAAAGGCTTTTCCCCTAAAACTGGGAAGGCATTGCCTTTAAAACCTGTAAACTCATGAAACCAATAACACAGCAATATACAAACACAAGAAAACTATATAACAAAAAGAGTGCTGAAAGTAAAAGGGGGCCAGAATGCAAGCCCAATAGTAAAGGTACAAGTACAACCAAAAAACAATACAACTGAAGAAAGAGAAAAAGACATCTACTGAATTGTCCTCTGAGGTTCCTACCTGAAGGGTAGGTACATATCGAATCCTCAACACTCCACATCCACCCATCTCCTTTGCATACCGACACACCATATGGTCCACCTCTAGGCACCGTCCAGTCCTGGTACTCCCAACCTCAATCAGTATTGTCCGTCATCTGCATCCAACACAACAAGGTGCGGGCATAACCTGTGTAGGGGTGAGTATAATGATACTCAGTATGGACCCTGAGACCCTCAAGGTCTCACAAAATTCACCAAGGATAAACCAAAAGGTATGAAATCAACAAATAACCCTACCTAGGTATATTCCCAAGCATATACATAATTTATTAATTAATCCATCTCAATCATGAGGAAAAACACTGAGATACTGGCTCATCTCACACAAGGATTTATTCTAGGGGTAGTAACAAGTAACATCCCCAGTCACATTGTCAAACACCTCGGATGCTAGAGAACCCCTCCTCTATCGAGTATAGTGGGCCTTCCGCATCACACAGAGGCACTTCCCACAAATCTTGTACTGTTGAGGTACTCCTCTTGTCGAGTACCATGGGTCTACCATGTCACAAAGAGGCACTACCCTTCGTGACTTTCTGAGGTACTCCTCCAGTCGAGTATCGTGGGTCTACCGCATCACACAAAGGTGCTCCCCACCATGGCTTGCTGAGGTACACCTCTTGTCGAGTACTTTGGGTCTGCCATATTACACAGAGGTGCTCCCCACCATGGGTCTTCCACGTCATACAGAGGCACTCCCCACTAGGCCTATTAGGTCACTCTGAGTCGAAAAGGTCAGCAGTCTTCAAGTCTCATCCAGCCACTGGGTTCCCGCACTATGCTCGCTCGTCTCCAGAAGGATCCACTCCACAAGCTACTGGTCGATAATCCAACTACAACTAAGTCCCACTAATAATCATCTCAAATTTCTTCCACGTCATAGCGGTCTCAACGCAACAGACGGTGCGTCAATCGGACGCTAGGTCTGTGAGTTATTAGCCTTTTAGTCTCGGGGGCTCAGTTAGATTCATGCTTGATCCAACTTTATTGTTCCCCATATTAATTCAAAAATCTAGTGGGTTATACTCAAAGTTACCATCTCGCTCCAAGATTTCTAGCGCTTCTAATGATTCGTCAAACAGACATCAGGTGCCAAAGTTATGGCCAAAAAAGTGTAAATGGGTCATAGTGGGCTCGGGTCTGGTCTGACTCGGTTGGACCGACCCGGCTAGGGCCGACCCGGTTCGGGTCGACCTCACCTATTGGGTTCAGACCAGATCACTGGGTCTGGCGCAACCCGTGCTGGGCTGCCCAACCCACTGGGAGGTCCGGCCGGCTGCGAGGGGCCACGGGGGCTCGGCTGTAGATAGCGCGAGGCCATAGGGTGGCTCGGTCGTGGCAGCATGGCTGGAGTGGCATGGGGTCGTGGGGCGTCTCGGCCGCGGGTTGGCTCAGCCACAGGTGGCTTGGTCGGAGCGACTCAGAAGACGACGACGATGGCTGGGCAGACGGCGGCGGCGGCGCGGCGGACGGTGGCGGTGGCTTGGCGGACGGTGGCGGCGGCTCGGCCCGGTCGGCGGTGCAGGCTCAGCCCGGTCAGTGGAGGCAGCTCAGCCCAGATGGCGGTGGTGGATCGGTGCAGACGGCGGTGACCTTGGGAGGCGCGACAGGGCTGCGGGTGGTAGAGCCACGGGGTGCGATGATCGTGGGTGCCGCGGAGCGGTGTCATTGCGCCATCACCTTCGTCACGTTCAACACCACAAATCATTATAAGATTTGTGGAGGGGTCGGTCCATGTTTTTTTTGCCTGTACCCTTCATGTTATGGTGGTAGCATATGAATCAACAAGAACTTTAAGAAGAACATCAAGCTTTACAACCTCCCGCAATGAGTTATTCCCAATCCTTAAAAATAAATCATCTACGTTCTTTATTTTAAAAAGAGAAGAACATGGGAATAGTATCATACACAAATTAAACCCCTACCTCATACACTTGATGACGTCGAAGAGGTCGTGAGGAAGAAGACAAATCGTTGTGAAAAGACGTCCCACACTGGAGGATGTCCCGAGGAAGAAATTCAAAGTCACGCATCAGTGTTCTTCATTGGAGAGCTTTCTCCCAATTCTCCAAAGCTCCCCCCTTTGCCAACCCTTTTCCCCAATTCCACCAAAATGAAAATATAGGAAACTTCTTAATTTAAGTTTTCAAATTAAATTATGTTGTCCCAATTTCAAAATGGTTTAATTAATTAATTAATGGGTGGTATAATAAATTATGGGGAGGGTTGGCATAATTAAGTGCGGAGCACAATAGGTTTCTCCCCACTTAATAAGGAGTTCAAGAGGTTTCAAATATCAGGTGGTCCCCACCACTATAACCTCTCATGGGAGGTTAGGCTCGATGTTCCCCACCTCCATAACCTCTCATGGGAGGTTTTAGTTCATGTGGTCCCCAACTATGAAATATCCACATGGGTGGTTACAACAAATAAAATAAAATGTGTGATTATTTTATTTTATTATTTCCATGAAAACCCTAAAAATTAGCTTTCACCCTAGACCAACTGTCGTCGAGGAGAATGTCTTCTTAAGAAAATATCAGTGTTGCGAGTTCAACGGTGCCCTCAAATTTCAATTCCGATCACCGGTTCAAATGTTATAAAAACCCGCTCGCACGTTTACTAAACATACCCGAACAAAAGTTCAGAAACTTATTCTGGGAACTCTGGGCCTCAGAATCATGCATCGTCAATTTTCACAGACTCGTAAAATTCTCATATATTTAAAAAAAATTACATGGAAATTCCGGGTCTTTAAATTCTCTCCACCTCAAGGATTTACGTCCCTGTAATCCATGACTCAAACTAATGGAACAAGTGGGGGTACTGAACATGAATCTGAGCCTCCCGCTCCTATGTGCTCTCCTAGAGGTTCTCGTGCTGCCAGGAAACGCGCATCTGATCCTCCCGCTCCTGATGCTCTGCCTTCACTTGTTGAAAAGTGAGGCACCGAGAGGAAAACTCTAAAACTGATTTCTTCATTCCTGTCCACTAGTGCTATCGTCGGAGATCCTAGTACATCTTCGCCACTCTTGGATGTACCGTGAGAGGGGATGTGTGTAACTCCCTCAACACTTCCTCCTGAACTGACACTGGTACCATGGTACATCCTCTGAAGAGGATGACGTGCTCCCCACCTTCAGAAAATCCATCAGGTGTCTGTCCTATGGATATCTGAGCACGTTGTGTCTCACAGTCAGTGTCTCCACGCTGCACCTCCCTGACTCACTGAAGAAGTGGGGGAGTGACTATAAGAGACTGAAGAAAAGATGCTCCATCTCTATCCACAAAGGATATCTGCAAAATGGCCAGCTGCTTTATCGCCTCGCCTAATAGCTGTAGACCAGATCTCCTGCTGAGTGCATCTGTAACAACATTCCCCTTCCCAGTAGTATAGACTATCTCAAATTCATAGTCCTAGAGGAAATCAATCCAACATCGTTGTCTCAGGTTCAGGTCCTTCTGAGAGAATATATACCTGAGACACTTGTGATTCGAGTAGACTGTAAATCGTTCTCCAATCAGATAGTGTCACCAAATCTTCAAGGCGAAGACCACTGCTGCTAACTCTAGGTCATGGGTAGCATAGTTTTGCTCATTTTGTCTTAGCTGTCGAGAACCATATGAGATCACCACTCACTCCTGCATCAGGACACATCCGATTCTGGTCCTTGATGCGTCGCGGTAGACTATGTACCCTACGCCCTCCTCTGGAAGCCTCGAGATGGGGGCACTAGTCAGCCTCTATATCAGCTCCTGAAAACTCTTCTGGCATCTATCCGACCATACGAATGGTTGCCCCTTCTTTGTCAAGGCAGACAGTGGTGCTACAACTCTGGAGAAATATGGTACAAATCTTCGATAGTATCCAACCAAACCCAGGAAACTATGTACCTTCATCACACTCCTTGGTGGATCCCAAGAAAGTACCGCCTCAATCTTCGCTGGATCTACTGTAACTCCAGCCTCCAATATGGCATTCCCTAGAAAGTAAACCACTCAGATCCAAAACTGGCACTTCGAGAGCTTACCATAAAGCTGGTGCTCTCAGAGTGTGTCCAGTACTACCTTCAAATGATATGCATGCTCCTCCTCAGTAGGCCAGTAGATCATGATCACATCGATGAAGACTACTACAAAGCGATCAAGGTATAGCTGGAAGATCCTATTCATGAGTCCCATGAACATTTCTGGTGTATTGGTCATGCCAAATGGCATAAACAATAACTCATAATGGCCATACCGAAATGTTAATGTCGTTTTCTACACATCCTCGTCTCGCACTCTGAGCTGGTGATAGCCTGATCTAAGGTCTATCTTCAAGAAGCATCGTGCTACTTCTAACTGATCAAAGAGGTCTTCAATCCTCAAGAGTGGGTACTTATTCTTCACGGTCACCTGGTTCAGACGCCAATAGTCAAAACACAGTCTCAAGCTCCCATCCGCCTTCTTGGTGAAAAAAATTGGGGCTTCCCATGGAGAAACACTGGGTTGAATGAATCCCTTCCCCTATAATTCCTCCAGTTGTACCCACAACTCACCAAGATCAGTGGAAGCCATCTGATATGATGGTGTAGATATTAGTGTTGTCCCAGGGTATAAGTTAATGTAAAAGTCTAACTCTTTGCGAGGAGGTAGACCCGAAACATCATCAAGGAAGACATCCGCGTACTATTCCACCAATACAGGATAACTCAGACTCTCCACATCAACCACTCCGAGGGTAAGGCTAGCCAAATGATGAGTGATCGGATTCACTCTCCTCCAGGTAAGTCCATCCTATGATGTAAAGGCTCCCTTCTCGCCAGTGAAGGTAAAACCGGTCCCATCTATGTGGAAACACTGCACTTTGTGCCTAATATAGTCAATATGAGCATGGACTGTAGATAACCAGTCCATACCCAAGATGACATCGTAAGGCCTCGACGCTGCTGCTAGTAGATCACAGCTGAATCTCTCACCTCCTAGAGTAAGCTCACACTGTCGGCACCAGTGTGTAATCGTCTAATCCACTCCCATATGAGTCTCTAGCCGTAAGGATTGATCCAAAGGCTCCATCGGAATCTCCGAGCTCCGAATGAGGGTAGTGGAAATAAAATAATGACTGGTATTTGTGTCTATAAGTACTGCAGCTAAGGTGGAATTGACACAGATCGTACCTTGTATCATCTCCAGAGCGCCATGATCATTGGCCTCAACTGCCTGGAGTTGATCTCGTCCCTATCCACCTACTCCCTATGGTCGGGGTGGACCTTCTGGTGGTGGTGCTGGTAACATCTCAAATTGTCGCCCACCGCCAGCTGCCTGGACAGCTCCTCTGCCATGTCCGCCTACTCCCTGCAGACCTCTTTGATCGAACCTCTGTATCTGCCTAGGCGGTCCTTTTACCGTCTACTGATAATCCATACGACGGGTCGGATAGTCACGATCCATGTGAGCCTGCCCGCTGCATGAGTAACACTGCATAATCCTTGCCTGACTGGTTCCTCCTTAGGTGCCCCTCACAACTGATCTTGAGTCATGCGGTCATCCACCTATAGGTCTGGTCCTCTTGGACCTCTACGACATTTGTCTACTTCCAACTGCAGAAGTCTTCTCCACGTGATGACTGGTGGTGGGTCTCATTGTTGGTGACTACTCATCAAAAAAACTCTCCACTAAGAGGGCTCTCTCTAACACCCCCGTCTGGATTGGGATGCTGAGTGAAATCATCGAAGCCCCGATCTCTCACATGAGCCCTTGATCAATGGTCTGGGCCCTGAAGAAAGGGTCCTGCACTATATCTGTGGAGTAACGTGAGAGGTCAATGAACCTCACTGAGTACTAAGCTACAGTCATATTTCCCTGCTACAGATGAAGAAGCTCATGTATACGCACTCCATGAAGAGTCTCTGGAACAATCTCTTCCCGAAATAGGCTCTCAAAGTCTACCAAGAGAAGCATCACCTCATCGTGAACTTGGAGCATAAAGCTCCACCATCTTCCTGTTGCTTCCTATAGAATACTAGAGGCAAGGATCATCATGAGATCGGTTGGTGTCCCTACAAGTCGGAAGACTCTCACCATAGCCTCCATCCAATCCTCAACCACTTGTGGGTTCATCTCTCCCCTGAACCTGGGTGGCCTCTAGTGTTGGAACACATGTAACGCGCTCAAGATGCATGCACTCTCTACTTCTAGGGATGGTGGAATCGGTGGCCCAACGGGTAATGGTACTGCTAGTGTCTCTACTGGTACCTCTACTGGAAAGGGCCCTACACTGAGGCCTCATCACTCGGTGGGCTTCCAGTGCGTATAACTCTTGGAACCCTAGCTGGTTGTCTGTGTGTATGCATCCTGGAAAGAAACAAGTGTCCCACGATTAATAAGTTATACCTAGTGAGCTGACTCAAAAGATAACAAATAAAACTCTTGGAAACACAAATGCAATCAGTGTTTTCGTGCACTGAGACGAAAATCAGAAGTCAGGGTCCTGGTGTATGGATACGTCGGCTGACGCACAAACAATGGACTCCCTGAACTAAAAACCACACTCATTACCCTTAACACTATTGCTTCATAGAAAAAAGATAAGAGTCCTAGTTCTTTAGTAGAACTGACTCCTTTGATACCAATTTGTCATGACTCACCCCCCAAGGCTCGTGTAGTGACTACCCCAAGCCCACCTTCCATAGGCCAGGGGCTGGCCACTATCACCGAAAGGCGTTTTCCCTTAAACTGGGAAGGCATTGCCTTTATAACCTATAAACTCACAAAACCAAGAACACAACAAGATACGAACACAAGAAAACTGTATAAAAAATGAGTGCTGAAAGTAATATGGTGTCGAAATACAATCCCAACAGTAAAGGTAAAAGTACAATCAAAAAACTGTACAACTGAAGAAAGAGAAAAAGACAGCTATTGGATCATCCTCTGAGGTTCCTACCTAAAGGGTAGGTATAGATCACCTCCTTAACATTCCACTTCCACCCATATTTTCTACGTACAGACATGCCGTATGGTCCACCTTCGGGCACCATCCAGTCTTGGTACTCTCAATCTCAGTCCGCGCTGTTCGTCGTCTACATCCAACACAACAAGGTGCGGGCATAAACCGTGTAGGGGTGAGTATAAAGATACTTAATAGGGACCCCGAGACCCTCAAGGTCTCACAAAATCCACCAAGGATAAACCAAAAAGTATGAAATCTATAGATAACTCTACCTAGGTATATGCCCAAACATATACCTAAGTTATCAATTAATCCATCTCAATCATGAGGAAAAACACAGAGATACTGACTCATCTCACTCCAGGATTTATTCTAGGGGTATTAATAAGTAACATCCCCATTCACATCGTAGAACACCTCGGCTGCTAGAGAACCCCTCCTCTATCGAGTATAGTGGGACTTCCGCGTCACACAGAGGCGCTTCCCACAAATCTTGGACTGCTGAGGTACTCGTCCTGTCGAGTATCATGGGTCTGCTGCGTCACACAGAGGCACTCCCTACCATGGTTCTACTGCATCACACAGAGGTGAACCCCCTCATGACTTGTTGAGGCACTCCTCCTGTCGAGTACCATGGGTCTTCCGCATCGCACAGAGGCGCTCCCCACCGTGTCCTGCCGAGGTACCTCTCCTGTTGAGTACCATGGGTCTTCCGTGTCACACAGATGCGCTGCCCACTGTGCGTTTGCAATGTCACTCAAAGGCGCTCCCCAATGGTTTTGTCAAGTCACTCTGAGTAAAAAATGTCATTATTCGTCAAGTCTCATCCAGTTACTGGGTTCCCGCACTATGCTCGCTCGTCTCCGGGAGGATCCGCTCCACAAGCTACTGGTCGATACTCCAATTACCATGAAGTCCTATGAATAAGAATCTCAAAGTTCTGACACATTGTAGGGGTCTCGAAACAATAGACGGTGCATCAATCAGACGTCTGGTCTGTGAGTTATTATCCTTTTAGTCCCGGGGGCCCGGTTGGATTCGTGCTCAATCCAACTTGACTATTCCACATCTTAATCTAAAACTCTAGTGTGGTATACTTAAAGGGACCATCTAGCTCCAAGATTTCTAACGCCGCTAATGGTTCGTCAAACGGACGTACAATGCCAAAGTTATGGCCAAAAGAGTGTAAATGGGTTGTAGTGGGCCCAGGTTCGATCCGACCCGGTCAGACCGACCTGGCCCGTCCCGGCCTGGGCTGACCCGGTTCGGGTCGATCCGGCCTGACCCGTTGTGTGGCCCGACCCATTGGGTTTGGCCCGGCCCGCTGGGTGGTCCGACAGGCCATGAGGGGCTGTGGGGGTTCATACACGGACGGTTCCAGGCCACATGGTGGCTCAGCTGGGGCGGCTCGGCCGGAGTGGATCGGGGCTGCGGGTTGGCTCGACCGGTGCAGCTCGGCCATGAGGTAGCTCAGCTGGAGTGGCTCGGAAGAAGGCGATTATGGCTTGGCGAAAGGTGGCAGCGGCACGGCGGGTGGCGGCGGCGGCTCGGCGGATGGTGGCGGCGGCTCGGTGGATGGTGGTCATGGCGTGGCAGACGGCGGCGGCGGCTCGACGGACGACAGTGATGGCTCGGCCCAGTCGGTGGTGGCGGCCCAACCCGGTTGGCGGTGGCGGCTCGGCCCAGACGACAACAGCGGCTCTGCCCAAACGGCGGTGGTCGTGGGCGGCGCGGCAGGGCCGCGAGTGGCGGAGCCGCAGGGCGCAGTGGTCGTGGGTGTTGCAGAGCAGTGTCGTTGCGTCATCGCCTTCGTCGTGTTCAACACCACAAATCATCACAAGATTTGCGGAGGGGTCAGGCCATATTTGTTTGAATCGTTCCCTCCATGTTAGGATGGTAGCATATGGCTCAACAAGAACTTGAAGAAGAACATCAATCTTTATAACCTCCAGCAATGATTTATTCCCAATCCTGAAAAAAGAAATCATTCATGTTCTTTATTTTAAAAATGCAAGAACATGGGAATATTATCATACAAAAATTAAACCCCTACCTCATTCGCTTGATGACATCAATGAGGTCGCGACGAAGAAGATGAATCATTGGGAAAAAACTTCCCACAATGGAGGATGTCTCGGGGAAGAAAGTCGAAGTCGTGCGTTGGATTTCTTCATTGGAGAGCTTTCCCCCAATTCCCCAAAGCTCTCCCCTTTTCCAACCCTTTTCCCCAATTCCACCAAAATAAAAATCTAGCAAACTTCTTAATTTAATTCTTCAAATTAAATTATGTCGGCACAATTTCAAAATAGTTTAATTAATTAATTGATGGGTGGCATAATAAATTATGGGGAGGATTGGCATAATTAAGTGGGGATATCAAGAGGTTTCTCCCCACTTAATAGGGAGTTAAAGAGGTTTCACACCGCGGGTGGTCCCCACCACCATAACCTCTCATGGTAGGTTAGGCTCGGTGGTCCCCACCTTTATAAGCTCTCATTGGAGGTTTTAGTTTAGGTGGTCCCCACCTATGATATATCCACATGGGTGGTTACAACAAATAAAATAAAATGTGTGATTATTTTATTTTATTATTTCCATGAAAAAACCAAAAAATAACTTTCACCCTTGACCAACTATTGTCGAGGTGAAAGTCTTCTTAAATGAATACCGACACTGCGAGTTCAACGGTGCCCTTAGATTTCAATTCTGAGAACCAGTTCAAAATTTAGAAAAACTCGCTCGCACGTTTACTGAACGTACCCGAACAAAAGTTCAGAAATTTATTCTGGGCACTCCGGGCCTCGGAATCACGCAACGTCAATTTTCATAGACTCATAAAATTATCATATATTTAAAAAAATACATGGAAATTCTGGGTATTTACATCCTTATCCACAAGTTTTTTTATTTTCTCTTATGGTTTCTTATTCTTTATCTTCCTTCCTCCTTTCTTAGAGGTTTCATCCACTTCTAAATTCTTTGACAAAACTTCTACATCTTCTTCAGATAGATCCTAAAATTATCTAGATTCATTAGAGAAGTCAGCCTTTATCCTATTTAAGGTATCATCACTCAACAACATTACCTTGTAATTTCTCATCTTGGAACTGCATGATATTTTGAAATATTCTAAACAAAGAACTATAATCTTTGAGACAATAGCCGGATACATAATGATTTGAGATTTTAGATTTTCATTCTTGATATTTCCAATCAACACCAAGATATATTTAAGGAAGTTTATATTCCTAAGGTTCACCAAATAATCCAATATATATATATCACTCTTCTTCAGAGTATCTTTATTTCCTTTCCTTGGAGTTATAAAGCCTTGAACCCATAATTCAAGAATCTGTAAGTTCGTAGATAGATGAACAATCTTTTGAGTATTACTTCTTTCAAGACAATACACTCTATAGCCTTTTCTTTATCAAAAGATCCTAATACATTAGGTAATTTGTGAGTACAGAATTCTGCTTCTTCTTCATAAGGAATTTCAATCAGACTTTCTTCCTTGCTATAAGAAAGAGAGTAGGTATTTCCATAACTCTTGAAAGAAAATTTATCTCTTCCTCCTTCATTGAAGAAACTAACTATTTCATAGAACTCTACCATCAACTCTAGATACACCAGATCATGTGCCTTAAGTTTTGAAATTCAAAGGCTCTCCGAACCATTCAACTTAATATTCTTATAAATGATAGAATCATATTTGGTGAAGAATTTTGGATCAACTAACCTTTATCGGTATATCTGCCATTCAAATATTTCCTTAATAGTCGACATATCTTTCTGAGAAGAAGATTCAACAAAAATTTGGAACTAAGATAACTTTGGAGATTCAGAATGACCTTAAATACAGAGGAAGATCTTCAGCACGTGAAAGATTGATAAAATGATGTGGGACAACAATCAGAGGGGCTTTATATAGGCAATTGAGGTGACGATTCGACTTCTTTGGTTGATCCAATGGTTGAAAAAATTCTGATCAAATTTGACAGTTGAAATGATAACCGAAGAAAGATTTTGATAGGTTCTGATATTTTTAGGTTTTTTTTAATAAACATTCAGATTAAAGTAAAAGTGAATCCGAAAAATTTAAAACAAAATAAAAATAACAGCAATTAAAAAATATGATTACGAAAACATAGGAAATGAAACATACCTTTAGGATTAGTTAGAAAGATTATTCGTAATGAGGAAAATTATTCTTGAGGAACTTTAAATTCTGTAAAATTTAATAAAAAATTTAAAGGATAAATTTGATTACAAAAATTTGATTACGAAAATTTTGACTACACAAAATTTTGACTATGAAAAATTTTGACTATGAAAAATTTTGACTACGAAAAATTTGACTATGAAAAATTTTGACTAAGAAAAATTTTGACTATGAAAAATTTTGACTACGAAAAATTTTTACTACGAAAAATTTTGACTAATAAGAAAATGTACTCCCCCTAAGAAAAGGAGTTTCTTACTATAAGGAGATAGATTTAAAAAAGAAGTTAATATAAAATATTACCATACAGTTATCATTCCTAACTTCTGTTTAATATATTCAAATCTATCAGAGGGTAAAGATTTTGTGAAAATATTATCAAGTTGATCTTGCATTCTGATAATTTGAAGAATGATATCTCCTTTTCGTTTTGTGATCCATATGAAAGTGATGCCTAATATCTATGTGTTTTGAATGAGAGTGATGTATAGGGATTTTACTTAAGGTAATGGCATGAGTATTATCACACAATATTAGTGTTTTGGTAAAACTCATACCATATTCTGTGAGTGTGTGTTGCATCCACAACACTTGAGCACAACAACTTCTAGCTGCTACATATTCAGCTTCAACAGTGGAAAGTGCTACAGAGTGTTTCTTTTTTCATGACCAAAAAACTAATGAATATCCTAAGAAATTACAAGTTCCAGATTTACTTTTACTATCCATTCTATATCAACCAAAGTCAGCATCCAAAACAATTTTTAAAACAAAATCATTTCCAGAAGTATAAAAGAGTCCTAAATCCATGGTTCCCTTTATGTAGCGAAAAATGATTTTCACTACCTTTAAATGAGATTCCTTAGGGTTGTATTGATATATTGCACATAAGCATATTGAAAACATTAATTCTGGATGACTAGTTGTCAAGTAAAGTAGACTTCCTATCATAACTCTAAAAGATGTTTGATCTACTGGTTTCCTAGCTTAATCAAGATAAAGTGAATTTGAGGTACCAATGGGAGTATTTATACTCTTAGTGTTGTCTTGTCCATTCTTTTTAAGAAGATATTTAATATAATTATTTTGAGATATATAAATTCCTTTTTTTTAGAAATTTGAAAACCAAGGAAAAATGTTAACTCACCCATCATACTCATTTCAAACTCGGATTTCATTAGATTCGCCAACGAATCAGTTAAATATTGTTGAGTTGAGCCAAATATAATTTCATCAACATAAATATGAACAATCAAAACATTTTTCTTATCTTTATTTATAAAAATGTTTGGATCAACATTTCCCTTAATGTAATTGTTTTGAAGAAAAAACCCTGTAAGTCTATAATACTAAGATCAAGGGGCTTGTTTAAGTCCATATAAATCTTTAGTAAGTTTAAAAACTTGTTTAGGATGTTTGGTATCTTCAAAACCAAGAGGTTATTCAAAAAAAAACTTCATCTTGAACATATCCATTAAAAAAAGAACATTTAACATCCATTTGAAAATGTTTGAAATTAAAGAATGTTGCAAACACAAGTAGAATATGAATAGATTCAAGTCTAGCTACCGGTTCATAGGTTTCTTCATAGTCTATACCTTCTTTTTGACTATAGCCTTTAGCAACCAATATGTCTTTATTTCTTACTATGATTCCATTTTCATCACACTTATTTATGAAGACCCATTTTACTCCAATAACAGCAGTTTCCTTAGGTATTTCAACTAAGGTCTAGACTTTATTCCTTTTGAATTCATTAACTCATATTTCATAGATTTTATTCAATCATCATCACCTAAATCCTCATAAGTGCATTTAGGTTCTAATTGAGAATGTAATGCCAGATGTTCTACTTCATTTCTTAAGTAACTTCTAGTCCTTACAGGTTGATTTACATCACCAATTATGCTATCACTGGGATTATTCTTAAGAAATAACTGATTTGGGTTTTGTAAAACATGTTCATCAACATATGGTAGGAAATCTTCTGGGTTAAATGTCTCATAAACATTTTCTTGAACATTTTCCTTATCAGAAGGATCTTCTATCAAAGGTTGATAATCAGTTTTTTAAAACACATCGAAAGATATAGGTTAAGGTTGTTTAGAAACAAACAGATCAGTTTCATCAAATTTAACATGTATTGTTTCTTCAATAGTACTAGTATTTTTATTTAAAACTCTATAAGCCTTAAAAGTAGTGGAGTATCCTAAGAAAATTCCTTCATCATATTTTAGTGAGAATTTATGTAGATTATATTTAGTATTCAGAATGAATACTTTGCAACCAAATACCTTGAAGTAGGAAAGTCTGGATTTTCTACCATTCCATAACTCATAAGGGGTTTTGTTAAGAAAAGGTCTAATCAAAACACAATTTATAGTATAACAAGAAGTACTTGAAACTTCATCCCAAAAATGATTGGCTACCGAATATTCACTCAACATGGTTCTAGTTATCTCTTGAAGAATTCAATTTCTTCTTTCAACAACACCATTTTCTTGAGGAGTTCTTAGTGCTGAGAAGTTATGAGTAATGCCATTTCTACTACAAAAAGTTTCAAAATCAGAATTTTGAAATTCTCCTCCGTGATCACTATGAATAGTTATCAAAGGAAGATTTTTCTCATTTTTAACTTGGGCTCTAAAATTTTTTAAATAATAAAAAGCTTCAGATTTATTTTCTAGAAAATAGACCCACATAAATCTAGTGTAATCATCAACTAAGACAAATACATAACATTTGCCTCCAATGCTTCCAGTTTGTGTTAGAAAAAAAAGATCCATATGCACCAACTGTAATGCATCAGTAGTTGAGACTTCACCGACTAATTTAAAACTTGATTTATGTTTCTTTCCATATTGATAAGGATCGAAAAATTTTGAAGAATAAAATCTATGCTCTGATAGATCCTTAACTAGTCTTTTATTATAGAGTTTTCATGGTTATTAAGGTTACAATATCCTAAACTTCTATGCCATAACCAAGAATGATTTTCCATTGTACGAAGATAGGGTAGATCTTAGCTCTTAATGTCTTCTAAGTTTAGTGTGTAAACATTCTCTTTCCTATGAGAAGAAAGAATAAACTCTTCCTTGGAATTGTGAACTAAACACTTATCGTTCATAAAATTCACAAGGTAACCTTCATCACATAATTGACTTATTCTAATGCGATTGTTCCTAAGAACCTTAACAATTAAAACATTTTAAGTCAAAGGTTTTCCAAGAAGAACAATGTTACCTATACAAATAATGTCTCCCTGAGCATTATATCTGAAAGTTACTTTTCCTCCTTTCATCTTGATAATATTTTCAAAGAAGTTTTTGTCACCAGTCATGTGTTGGGAACATCCACTATCCATGTACCATGTATTTCTATTGGTACTATCTTTATTTTCCTGAAAATAAAAGTGTTAGACTTTCGGAACCCAAACTTTCATGGATCCGAAAACTTCAGAAAGCAATATTTTAGGAATCCACATTTTCTTGGAAAAATAAGCTTTATGAAAACCTAAAGACTTTGTTTTTTAAGGAATAATTTTTTGTCCAATTCCCACCACACTGACACTTAGTGCAAAATGGATCACTTTGAGGAACAAAATAATTATTACTAAAAACTAGTTTTGAAGGAGTATAACCAAATCCAAAATTATTCCTTAGAGGTCAAATTTGGGAATTCATCTTATCAAAGTTTTATTTACCTAAATTAAAGTTTAACAAACACTTCTTCGAGGAAAATATTTCTGACTTCAGTTTAATAACTATGTTTTTATCCTCAAAAACATTATTTTTAGCACTAGAGTTAGCCTCTAAAATATTTTTCTAAGAATTTAATTTTTTTAAATCCTTAGAAAGTTTATTCTTCTCAGAATTAACTTCCTCAAGGGTTTTTGAAATACTTTAAAAATCATAAATTTTCTTATCAATATCTTTAGAAAGATCTAATACTTCTTTACTAAGAATAGAAATTCTAGAATTTTCTTTATCAATCTTTTTATTGATTTTATAATTTTCATTCTCAAGAAGCTTAGAAAACCTAAAAACTTCTTCATAAGTAGGTAAAGTATTATCTTCATCAGAATAAGATTCTTCATCTGAAGATTCATAATATTTATTATCACTATAATTAGTATTCAAGGATAATTTTGTTATAGATTCATCATTGTGTACCTTGGCCATTAGTCAATGATTTTCAATGGGTAACTTGGCAAGTAAACCGAGATTCTTCTAACAAGAACATTCATACTCTGAGGATTCATCAGAAGAGTCTCCACCACTGGCACTCCAAGTTTCATTAGCTTTCAAAACTTTTTTAGTTTTAGATTTGTAGTAATTATTTATATTCTTTCCAGAATGATTTTCCTTTCTATCCTTTATCTTAATCATAGGAAAATTTGGACTTATATTCCATGGTCTTTTTCATTCATAACAAGTAACTTTATAGTCTTACTTGTCCTTTATTTCTTTCTTATTAAATCTATACTGAAAGTCTTTCTTCCCAACAATCTTGTTCATCCTTTGAGAAAAATTAACTAGCTCATTCTTAGAATGTTCACTTTCACTTGATTCAGATAAAATAGTGACTTTATTTGACTTGGATCATGTAACATTTTCAGGAGTTTGAATTTAGCAGTTGTAAAGTCTACACTTCCATTTCCATTATTCTTCTTATTTAGATCATCATATTTTTTCATTCTTGTCTCATATTGAATAATAGTTCTAAAAAGATCATCAAGAGTAATATGAGATACTTTCCTATTCTCATCAATAGTTGTTCTCTTAGATTATCACTCATTAGGCATGATGTCTAAAATATTGTCCACAAGTGCCTCATCATCTAAACCTTTTTCACCCATGGATTGTAAACTGTTAAGAATAGTCATAAACCTTTTTTGTACCTTACACACTGGTTCTCTATAAGGAAATAGAAATCCATGATATTCCTCTCTAAGCATAGCTCTTCTAGTTTCTATAACCTTTGATGTAACAAAATGAGTAACCTCTAACTTCATCCAAATAAAATTTTCATCTTCATAAGAAGAAATGTGACTATATATATTCCTAGTCATAGAACACAAAAGAGTATTGCGTACCTTGTAGTTTAGTTGATATTATGACCTTTCTTGATTAGTAAAAGTTCTGACTTCCTTATCAGTAATCTTGTAATCTCCAGTAAGCATAAAATAGTTTTCCACTCCAGTATTAATAACAAAAGTATTCATATGATCTCTCCAATATTCATAATCATTCCCATCAAATATAGGTGGTCTAGTAGGATTAAGATTGTCAATCGAACCAACATTCATTCCTGCCATCTAAATGAAAATATATTTCCACAAAAACTTGTTAATAGAAAAAAACATTAAACAAGAATAAAAATCCTGAGCATGGAAAATATATTCAGAACAATGAAAACTTGAGCAAGAAAACTTATATGTGAATATAATTATTTCAAAGACCTCCTCCGATACCAATTGTAGGATCAAAATAATGAATGTAGATTCTCAATATAAAAGAGGCAGGTGAATTGTATACTTTAAAAATTCCATTGGAACCTTTAAATATGGTATAAAACTTTCATTTTTAACCTTGAGGAAAACTATGTTTAACAAATTTAAACAAGGTAAATTCACAAGACCTCTTAGTTCTACAAACTTTCTAGGTTATGGAAATATGGTTCTGGAAATGAAACTTAAGAAAAGTTTACAAGGAAAAAGAATCTACCTAAAAGTGTATATAATCTTACTAATTAGAGTATAAAAGTTAAAGAAAGTATAAGATAGTTATACTTTCCTTATTAATCAAAATGCAGTAGAAAATAAACTTGAAATAATACAAGTAAAAAGTATGAAATCTTTCAACCCAAATAGTAGGGTATCCAACAGTCTTGGATAAAGGTCCCTTGATTTATAATTTCAAGAAAGTTTGTATTACCCACACCAGGGTAATCCCTCGATAGGAATATCAGATTATGTCATGTTATCCCTGAAAGACATCAAACTTTAAGGTAGCCAACACCTCTGTCTTCCTATCCCTATAAGTCCTCGATTGTACACATCAACAATTGGAGTCGCATTAAGCAAGCTAAACAAGAGTTTTAGTACGCACAAATCATGAGAGTCTATCTCTCTAGAAATCACTTCAGCAGCATGTAATCTCTAGATTGATGGATCAGTAATGAACACATTAAAATGAGATTCTATTTATAGTAATTTTCCCAATGGTCATCTCCCTCCTCCAACGGTCATATTTTCCCTTGAATCTTAGAGGTATATGTACACGTGTCACTCCAACAATGGTTAATTATAAACAGATTTCATGACATCATTTCATAACTATAATAGGGGTAAGTGAAATGGGTTTTCTTAACCAAATCCAATTTTCAGAATATAAAGAAAAAAATAAAGATTGAGGTCTAAATAGATAAACACTTAGAGACTATAAATCATAAATATTTGGATTCTATTTTTCAAGGATTTAGGAACCTAAATTCTATAGATTTCAAAGTATGAATTCTAAGGAATTCAGAGTCTGAATTCTAAGGAATTTGGAACCTGAATTTAGGGGAATCCAGAACATAAATTTTAAGGAATTTAGAATATAAATTCTGAGGAATTTGGAGTCTAAATTTTAGACAATTCGGAGTCTAAATTTCAGAGAATTTGGAGTCTAAATTTAAGAGAATTCAGAGTTTGAGTTTCAGAGAATCCAGAGTCTGAATTTTAGAGAATTCAGAATCTGAATTTTAAAGAATTCAGAGTCTGAATTTCAAAGAATTCAGAATCTGAAAACATAACACTCTATATCAAAAAATTTATTGGATTCTGAGGTTTTAGATATGAAACCTATTTTTAAACCTTAGAAAATAAAAAGAGTTTAAAATTGAGAAACTATAATATGTACAATGAAAACAAATATAAGGAGAAAATTTCCATGGGGAAGGAAAATTTTTCTTTATTAAGATAAATCTTAGGGGAAATAAAATTTTCCTTGAGATAGAGTGTTTGTGATTTTCAAAAAAATGAATGGATAAGTCATAAAGAACCCTTATTGACTCAATAATTATTTTCATGGATATGTGATTTTTTTCTAGGATAAGTAATGCTCACACTATGATTCTGGTTTTAGCCAATGGTGGTAAGCATAAGGAACTAGATTAATGTTGAATGTGATGGAAGGTTTTTTTATGATCATTCAAGTGGGATGATCACTGGAGTGAAATATGTCATACTCATGCCTAATTAGTTTTCATGGAACATGATTAACAATTTTTACCTTAACCAACTCTCAAACTCACCAAGGAAGAGAAATAAATACTTCATTGAGAGTTCAAGTAATGGAGACCCTGGGGGAAAGAAGATTTGGTTTCCTTTGTGTCAAGAATGTGGAAATAATCACCTAAGTGAATGTCATAGAGGAACAATAAAGTATTTATAAGGTGAAAAATAATCACACAAATTAAGTGACTTCAAGGGAAAAATGAAGATTTTGATTAATTAAATGGATGGGAATTTTGGCCTCCCTATGTCGTCATTGAAGGTTAAGTGTTTTAAGTGTGGAAAAATGGTCATTATGCAACCCAATGTCCCAAAAGGAAAGTTCCTGAAGAGAATCAGCAAGATGGTGTGATTAATGGTTACATTGTGGATGATAAAGAGACTACATAAGAAATGTGAAAGTAAATAGGTATTATGTAATAGGATGAGGTATAATTTTTAATGGATTAAGGATGAAGTAATCTAAGTATTTAAATATTTGGATTCAAAAGTTATGAATGATTAAATATACAAGGATTGTTCAAATTATGTTTGTTTTTCTTAGTATTTTCATTTTTATGTTGGACTGGTGAAGTGATTTAAGGACAAGATGATATTTTCACTAAGGGAAGGTAACCCCTAATATGTTATTTATAATAAGATAATGTTGTATGGATAAAGATACATGGGATATTAATAATTAATTATATAGTATTGATAACCTTGGAATAAATTAAGTAATTTTTTATTGGTGTTTTATGCTATCACTGATGAAGTTTACAACATTTTTTAATTTAAAGAGAAAATATAATATATTTGGAATGAGGAAGCATGCTTGTTTTCCAAAAGTATTTATGGTAATTCAAGAGAATATATGATGAGGGTATTCACATGTTTAGAATGCAACAAAAAATAGATACTTTTTACATGAAAGGGAATCAATGTTAAGCTAATTTTATGACTCTCTTTCTATAGTTTTGGATTTTTCATATTTGAGAAAGGTTATAAGGTTAACTGTTCATGAAAAGTTTAAGTTAAACTTTGGAGGAAGTATTTTTTCACTGAGTTTGTGCTGAAAACCTTGGTTAAAATGATAATTATTTATTAACCTTATTTTAAGGATGTACATATTATATATTATATTAGTGTGGTTTTAAAAAAGGACCTCATGTATGTCTGGTGACAACCAATCAATCTCGACAAGGTCGCGGGTCTTGAACCCATGACCGAAGGATGATAAGGGTTTCATGCCTACCATTGGCCTACATGATGTCTTAGTTAATGTATATTTATTGGTAACAAATAAATATTTATGATGATCTATTAGTGTTACTTTTTATTTTTTATATATTAATGCATGTTTTTTAAGAGAGAAATAATTATAATTCTAATTCTTTATGGGCCTTAATATCCATTAAAATCATATTTTAGTGTTTTATTCATCAAATTTAATTTATATACATTCATTCCATGAGGTAATGGATGTGTTAAAAAAAATTCAAAGCACAACCCAAGAATGAAATTTAGTTTATATAAATTTATCAATAATTACACAACATTCTGAAAGTGATCAAAAAAATTGTTGTCATAATACCTTAATTTTCATCAAGATGATGGCCTTTTAAATCATCACAGGTTTATGAATTTGAGGCCCTCATATTTTCTTTGATCATTAACTTTTTTTTATTGATGAACTCAATCACTCCATATAAATATTTACATTTTTACTTTATTCCCAAACATCACTCCCATCCTATGTTCTCCTATTTGGAAACCTAGTTATATGTTACTTTGGGTAACCGTTGTGGTTCTAAATTTTTCTTTTTAAGTGAAGTTTAAGTATCCATTTTTTAAATTTTGGTTTCTATGAAGGAAAAAATAAAGTATTAAACCTTTTATAACCCAAATTAATTTTGAGGGAGAAATTCATCTTAAGGGGGTAGAATGTAACACCCCAATATTTGGAGAATTAATTTTTTAAAATTAATTTATCTTTTCAAAAAAATAATTTCACATGACACTGGAAATAGTTATATATATATATATATATATTAAAACACTAATTGAAACATTAATTTCAGTTGAAATGCCAAATTTTCTTGCGCTACACACAATACCAACTTGGCTGGCACTCCAAGCAACACCGACTTGGCGTACGATGCACGCAACACTGAATTTCTATGAAACATCTTTATATATATAATTAATTAAATGATATAATTATAACTTAAACAATAAAAAAAGTTATATAAATAATAATTACTACTTTCCAAATAATTTTCATAATTATTTTATATAAATAAAACATATTGATAATGAAAGATGAGATTTTTAGTAAAGTCCTTTTATGTTAAAAATATTATTTTTTTAATGGACTAATTTTTAATAATATAATTAATTTTACACACTATTATAAATTTAATTTGATAAAATAATGTTTATTTTTTAATTTATAATGTCAAAAATATCATATGGTGGATTTTTGGGATTTTTCTAAGAAACTTTATTTTTTGATGAATAGTGAAAAATAATGATTTTTAGTTAAAAACTGCCATTTTTTCTAATTAATTATTATTGATAAATTATATGATAAAATATTTTTTAAATTAAAATTTGATGAATATTATATATATTAATACAATTTAATTTATTATAATAAATTTCACTTTGAAACTAAATATAAAATCTTAACAAACTTTGGAACGTTTTCCTACTTGAAAACCTCATTATTTCATCTCGTCTGCGAGATTAGAACTAATATTAATTTTTCCACTTTAGTGATTTGAAATTAAAAAATCATATATAAACCATTTTATTCATTATTATATTTATAGTTTCATAATACTATGTTAATTTTTGACCCAAATGATTAGTAAAAGTGATTAAAATTAATCACAGCAGTTAATGTCAGATTAAGCTTAATTAGAGACTAAACCTTAAAATTAAGGGCCCAAACGACCTATAAAATTTTCCAAATCCCATTTTATGTCCATATATAGACCATAAAACTTCCATTATTTAGTTTTCTTGGTTTGGTGTAACTTTTTTAATTAATAACATGTGCACACCTAGCTTATTTCTAAAAATTCCAAGTGAGTCATTTTCCTTCCATATAAATGGACACCACCTCTACCCATTAATCACACCTCTAAAACATTTTAAGTTCGTCCAATATCTTTCCAAGTATCCTCCCAAAATTCCTCCCTTATACCTTGAATCCCCCCTTTTTTCAAAAAGCTTACAAAGGATGACCTTTGGAATAAACCAAAAGGAGTTACCTGGATGGGCACGTAAGGGGCAGCACTCCGCTAGGTTTTCCCCCATCGTCTCCCTTCTTCCTCTCCACGGATCGGCTTCAGCTTATCTTCTTGGTGCTCTTGCTCGACATCATTCTGGTTACATCATCCTCCTCTACTATTTTGACGTCCCTCACCTTTTTCTTTCCTGACTCTTGTCCTACCCCCTTTGATGGCTAGGGCTTTCTTCGGTGGCACAGTGATGCTCATGCTGTCGGGATCTTTAGACTGAGGTTGTGATTTCACCATCAGATGAGAGTGTGTGATATGGTCCTCTTTGGTCTCCAGGTGATGTTAGATGGTGGCTATGGGTTTTAAATTCTTCCTATATTGTGTTCGGTGTTCTTTATGGGTCAAGAGGCAGCAGGGATCTTGGGCTTCGTCCGGTGTCCGGGTTGTTGGTGGAATTTTCATCGGTGGATAGTGATGGGTTTTCTCTTTAATGTTTCATATTTTTGATCTAGTTATTACTATGATGTTTCTTTTTATGGTGAATCTACTGTGCAAATCTGATTGATTCAAGTTGGGTGGTGTATTATGCTATGAGATTCTGGTTGATTCTGGTTGGGTGGTGTATTATGCAGTACGGTCAGAGGTACTAGGGCCTATGCTTCTATATCGACATTAGGGGATACTCCAGAGGATGTAAGAGTTGAGAGTTTCCATCAGATCATATCTATTTGGATTCAGATGTTTGAGAGGGTATGGCTTTTGCCATCAGTACCAGGCCCATGCATCTCCGCACGGGACGACTATCCAAGTAGCGATGAAAAGGTGGAAGCTAGACTGATTGATTTATGCTGGGGAGCGGCTGCCTTTGTTGATTTGATTTGGTTTAATGGATTTTGATCCTTTAGAGTACAGATTAATGTCTTTTGTATTTGAATTCATGTTGGGTTTTCCTTCATCCCTTAAAAGGGGTTTATGATTTAATAAAAATAATAATTTTCAGTTAATCAAAACGAGTTACCTGATTTAGAGGTGACATCTTCTCTCAAGATCCTTCCATTTATTTTTCTTATATACCCCCTACACTCTCTTTATTACCTTATTGTGTAAAAAACTAATATCCTCCATATACTAGGATGTTTTAATTCAAATTTCTTACCTAAACTTACACACACCTCAATCTAATTGATGTTGAACATAATGTTTCTGTGTATGGTGAACTACTGCCTCACGAAACGATGATTGTCCAGTTCTCCTTTACCACCAATCATGGGGGTAATTATAATGGAAACTCTATTTATATATGTCATATATTATATTTAATACATATTTAATCTTATATATTCCTTTTAAAACACACATCTCTTTACTTTCCATTTGGTGTTAATGTGATAACCTCGTTTGACGAAGTGTGGACTATCACCCCCTCAAAGCGATGTGATTCATTCACACACCACATGGAATGTATTAAGGATGTTTTTAATGAAATTATATTATATATATAATATATTCATGCTACTTTAATAATTATACATATATATACATACATATATATACATATGTTATTTACATACTTTCTTTCAATATCCAATAAAGATAAAAACATCGTTCATGCGTACGTACAGATTACCATCTCCATGAACGGTATATTCCAATAAATAATCCTCTATTATATATATTATTGTAATATAAATATTATATATATACCTAATATTTATATCATGGTTTACATTCTGGAATCATCATAAAATTCTAAGTACCAAATATGTAATAAATCAAGACACATGCGAAGAACAAAGTGAATTTCACCCAAAGTTAAACTTTAACCTAGGACCAATTAAAAGCGGGTAATATAAGGTCATAATAAAACCATATATGGTATTATGTATAAGATATATTATTTTTTAAAAGATTTATAATAAACTTATATTTATCATACAAGAATCGGGTACAAGTATGGAGAGATTCAAGAAACAAGGTAAAGGGATTTCATCTTACTTTTAATTTCTCTGAGATACAAGAAATTTTAGCAACTCTTTACTTTGGTGTGGTGTATATATATAATATTATTGGGTTATATATATCTTTTAATTAAATTTATATATATTCATATTCCCATTTTATGATCCTTATTTCATGGGTTTTAAGTTTCAAAAGTTACCAAATTGGTAAAAATGTTTTGTCTCAATTTTCCTTCTTTGAGACTTATGCTTGTTTATGCACCTAAACTCTTTTTTAGAGGTGCATATACTTCCATTTTACATAAAATATAATTAATCAAACTATTTTAATTATATTATATTCTTTATGTAATTTTCTTTCCTTACATAGAGAACATGATCCCAAGATACCAAGTTATAAAAGTTTATTGAGACAATCTCATTGCTTTTCAAGATTGTTTATGTTTATGCTTCCTTTAATGAAATATTAGGATCCATATATCAATCATATTCATGAGTTTACTTATCCTCTTTTATTTCATGATATAATCAGGTATTGATACCATTTTCTACTGTTTGGTACAAAAGATATTTAAGAAGGTGTTTTTAGGAAAGCCCGACTTTACCCTATCATCGGTCAAAAATCTATGTTTTCTAAAAAGGGTTTCCAAGAATATTATACCATTCCCCTATAATACCTAAAATAAATTTTTACCATTTTTTATTTTACAAATATCTTTAAGGGAATCTTCTTGTCACTTTTTGAACAAGGTACTTTCTATCCTTTTTATTATGAAAAAGGAAAGTTATTTTGACCTTATACGACATGTAGGGATTTACCCGTCGTCATTTCTTTGAAGCTCCATTTGCATTGTTAAAAAGGTTAATCTTTAAGAAATTTTTTTTAAATGTAATTTTCAAGGAATTTTTTTTAAATGGTTTCAAAGGTATTTTATATGTTTTCATGGAATTTTTTTTTCAAGTCTTATTTACAAATATTCAAAGTCTTTCAAAGAAATGGTTTTTAAAAATTTTTCAAGATTATTTTATAAGATACCAAGAAAAATGGTTTCTAAAAAATTTTCAGGATTTCTTTATAAGTTTTCAAACTATTTTCATGGAAATGGTTTTCAAAACATTTTCTATCTTTCTTTAAAAGTTTTAAAGTGTTTTTAAAGAAAAAGGTTTCTAAAATGTTTTGAATCTTATTTTAAATGTTTTCAAGGAGAAAGTTTATCAAAATGATTTAAAGTATTCTTTATAAGTTTTCAAGTTATTTTATAGGAATATTATTTTCAAACAGTTTTATGTATTAAAAATCCTTTTTTAAACATGAAAGGATATTTTCCTCAAGAAACGTTTTTAGAGTATATTTAAAAATTATTTTCCATCTAACATGAAATCAATTGATGTTACTTATACCTTTCTAGGAAATGATCTAAAGGTTCCATTAATATCCTTTCTATGAATGACTTATTCTTAATTTTATAGTCTTAATGAAAACTATTTCTTCTTCATGGGTAATATGTTTAAGAAATTTTTTTCTCTTTCAAAGATTATATGCTTTTAAAACCCACTTCTTTTCATGGGTTATGTTTATGATGAAATTATTATGAAACCTATCTCTTTCCACAGTTTATGATATGTTTACTTATTTATGATACCCATTTCATTTTATGGGTTATGTTATTTTTATTTTTGATCTTGTGACACATGTATGTATGATTTCATTATGTGATGGGTAGGACCTATATCTCCCTCCAATGCATTGGGTAAAGATTTATATCTCATGAGATATATCGGGCTGGAACAAGGGTTTACTCAGTTTAGTAATACAAGGTTGGAATGAGGGTTTACTCAGTTCAGTAATACTAGACTGGAATGAGGGTTTAATTACTTCAATAATATAGGGATCGAATGAGGGTTTTCTTGATTCAGTAATATAGGATTGGAAAGAGGGTTTGATTGGTTTATTAATACAGGGATGGGATAAGGGTTTACTCAATTAAATAATATAGGGCTATAATGATTTTTCACTTGGTTCAGTAATCGAGAGATGGAACGAGGGATTACTCAGTTCAGTAATACAGGGCCGGAATGGGGGTTCACCCGATTCAGTAAATGATTTTTTCCACTTTGATGTTCTTGGCAGTGATGTCTTGGCTACTATGGAAATAATATTATATGCTTATGTGTTTTCCACAATTCCATGTTTTATTCCTATGTTTTGATTTCATGGATTATGATCTCTATTTCATTATGATTAATATCTTATGAACTTACAATATTTATTCCATTATATCTATAACAATATTTGATATGTAGGGTATGATCTTCTATTTTTAGGATCATATACTCATACAGTTATGATCATGTTTATTCTTACATGTCTCCCTTGTTTACCCTTACTAAGAATTTGAGATCACCCCTTTTATGTTTCCTTTCCCCCAGGTTATGATGATATGTACTATATTTGATATATCTAAAAAGGGTGTTAGTCAAGAAGAACTTAGTGGGAGATGATGTAGCTCATATATGTACCAGTGTTTATGTTTCCATGTTTCCAAAGGCACTATACCAACTACAATCTTTGGGTGTCTATTTGTATAATGTTTAAGTATTTCACAAAAGTTATGTAATGTTAATGTTTTGAAAATTGAGGGTCATTATAAAACGACACACATTTGAATTTATAATAAAATGATTGATTAATTAAACTAGTCATTCCAACCCATGATGTCCCATAGAACCTCATAAATTGAAATAGGAAACCACTCAATCACAGCTCATAGTAGCACAAGAAAAATATAAATAAGTCAAGTCTCACTCATAAATCACTGGCATAACAAGCAATTAAAATTAGTGTAATTAACCTATATGGAATGGAAATATGCATGATAATTAAATACTAGGTGTTTATAATGGTTCATGTAACAATTATCCTTTACCTCATATCATCGGGCCAAGGTTAAAATAGAATCTCAATCAAAAGAATAATCAACAACATCACACAGCATGTGCGTCACCCAATGGTGAAAGGATATCAATTGTAATAGGAAAAAGCACAACAATAATTATATTTCAGGAAACTAGGCTTTTACCCTGAACATAGGTTTGTGATTCCCAAGCATGGATTATATGTAAAGACCTGGATTTTCAATGTAATTTTTTTAATTATATGGAACTATTATGAGGCTGCGAAATCTGACGGCGTTTGATTCTGATTCCCAGTGTACCCAAAATGGATTTTTTTAAACTTTCCTAAGGTATGTTCAGTAAACGTGTGAGTGGGAAATCCTAACATTTGAACCGGTGCTCAGAATTGAAATCCTATGGCACCGTTGAACTCGTAGTGCCAGGATTCTCTTAAAAGAGCCTTAACCTCGACCGCAGTGGGTTGAGAGAAGAAGTTGGGTTTTTCAGTTTTCGATGAGGATTAATAAAATAAATCTAATTTATTTTAAATATCTACAACCTCTCTTTAGGTTTTGGTGGCAAGGAACATAGGGGGTGGTTGGGCATTTAAGGGAGTACATAAAATTCCCGGTTACACAAAAATGTGTTACCACCCTACATGAAATTAATGAGGTTCATTAATTGCACCAATTAATGAACCTATCTTAATTATATGTTGTAATCTCTTTTTGGTTTTTGGGAATTCTTTGGAAAAGGGTGGTGTTTTTTGGAGAGGAGGATTTTGGACAATCCTCTTGATGAAGAATGGATCCATCAAAACTGGGGATCGTCATTTGAGTGGCATCATTGGAGGCTTTCTTCAGGATCAACGAACACCAACCCACCATCAGACATGGGATTCTATCCAATGACTCAAAAGGTTGGGTTTATTCTTGTTTAAATTTCAAGATTTTTTGAATCAATTATCTTCTTCCTTGTTAAGATGCTAATGTGGAGGGCGCGGGCCAAATGAATAAGGTTAGGTCCTTCCGCATCTTTTTTATCATTGTGTTATACACAAGTAAATTTTCAAGTTGGACGAAAGCCAAATCTGGGGGTCAAGAAATGAATGAGACTACCCGGGAAGCCCGTAGGTGCGATTAGATAGAAAAATGGACCGCCGAAGCTCACCTGGTGTCCTGTGGAAGACTGTTGGCGCAGCATCGGCGTCGGCAAGTAATGGTAGCGGCGGGCACCAGTCGGTAGTGGTGGTGGCGGTACGATGTCATGCACCACAGGAGGAGGTTGTGGCACTAGGCCATGGTGGTCAGCAGGCGGGAGGCACCAGCCAACCGTGGGGATGGTGGCAGCACACCGTAGGAGGAGGAGGTCATGGACTTTTAGTCCCCGCGGTTGAGGAGGGCGGCTGGTACCAGCTGTCCACTAAGGTAGAGTGATGCACCATCGCGTGCCCATTAAGGTGGTCGTGACTCGAAGCTGCAGCAGAGGCTGGGACCCGCACCCTTTAGGTCCCACGGTAGAGGCTGGGAGCCTAACCCTGCGAAACCTGCAGTGGCCAGGCGGTGCCACGTGACGTTGTCTCTCCATATTCCGATCGACTTAGCCATTTTCGGAAAAAGGGGGGATATTTTCACCCGTTCCAGCTAGTGTGGTCCCTGATCCTTTCTGCGGTCTATACTACTTCTCCCTACAAGTCAGGATGTGCACCCTACGGGCTAGGTCGTGCCCCCTGCGGACCGGGCTGCACCCCCTGTGGGTCAGCCCGGACTACAGGTTGGGCCGAGCCAGCCCAGGCCGATTCAGGACAGGCTGAGATGGACCCGGACTGGGTTGGGTCGACCTGAACCAGGTCAGTTGGGGCCATACCGGTTGGGTAGGGTCAGTCAGACAAGGTCTAACCAGCCCGAACCCATCCAGTCCCAGTTTCACTTAAAATTCCATAACATAAAATCCAGACGTCCATTTGATAAATAGTCTATAGGTCTGGGATCCTTGGAGTGATATGGTCCTTTTGGTATACTCCACTTGAATTTTTAATAAAGTTGGAGTACGGTCGAGTTGGATCGAACCCAAATCCAATTGGGCCCTCAGTACTAAAACACTTATAACTCAGAGACCGGGAGTCTGATTGATGCATCGTCTTTTGTGTTGGAACCCTTAAGACATAGTGGTACTTTGGGTTACTTTTTTAGAGATTAGTGGTAGTCCAGTTATGACCGATATCTCAAGGGTCAGAATCTATGGAACTCAAGTGCACCGAGTGCGGGGAATCCTGTGGCTGACTATCTTTGAAGTAACGGCCCTATGTGGATTAGAATTATAGTGACCCTATATTGATCAGCATCGTAGCTACCCAAATAAGACCAGTTTTAGAGCATCCTATCAAGGATTAGTACCTAATGACCTTGAGTGGATCAGTACTGAGCAACCCCGTGTGGATCAGCATTCCAGCGACCCTATGTGGATTAGCATTCTAGAGACCCTGTATGGATCAGGAGTAGCATGACCCGATGAGGACCAGCCTTATAGTGTCCCATCATGGAACATAAACTTACATCCATGAGTGTATCAATAAATTAAAAACTTCTTTATGGATCCGTTGTGGAACTTCTAAATGTAATAAGATGATATAGCCTAAGACTAATCATCTATATTCCTAATCTCTGAATTGTATATCTAGTGTGGGATGACTATTGGTTAGTTCTTTGTTATTGAGGTCTTTCTTTGTGGTTTTTCCTTTGTGGAACTCTGGGATACCTTTAGGGGTCTTGGGGTCCTTAATGAGTATTGTTATACTCACCTCTTCACGGGCTTCGCCCGTACCTTATTGTGTCTTGGGAAAACATAGGACATCTTTGAATGAGGTTTCGGATCTAGGACTGAATAGTTCTTGGTTGTTGAACTTTAGACGTGATGTGTCGCAGTGATGACCGACCGTGATTTGTACCTACTCTTCATGTAGGAACCTTGGCAGATGATTCCAGAATCTGTTTTTATGTTTCTGTTGTACTTTTTAGTTGAGATTGTATTCTAGACCTCTTTACTTACAATACTCACCCCTTTTACTTTCAGTACACATCCTTTTACTAGTGTAGTTTTACTATATGGGTTTTTCTCGTTGTATTCTTGGACTGTGTGTTTGCTGGTTTAAAGTCAATGCCTTCCCATTTTTTAGGGATATGCCTTTCAATGCTAATCGTCAACCCCTGGCCTATGGAAGGTGGGATTGGGGTAGTCATGTCAAGGGCCTTGGGGGACGGTTCATGACAAAGTGGAATCAGAGGAGTTGGTTCTACTGAAGAACTAAGACTCTAATCTTTCCAATAGAGCAATAGTGTTAACTATTTTGAGTGTGGTTTTCAGTTTAGGGATTCCATTGTTGATGCAGAAGCTAACATATCTATACACTAGGACCCTAAATTCTGATTTCTGACTTGGTCCACGAAAATTCATATTGCTTGTGTTTTAAATTTTTTTTCTTGGATCTATTTTGAGTAAACTCACTAGGTATAACTTATTGACTGTGGTGAACCTATTTCCTTTTAGTATGCCTCCACATTGACAACTAGCCAGGATTTCAGTGAGAGTTTGTGATGACGGCCCACTAAGCGATGAGGCTTCAGTGCAGGGCCCTCTTATGGCGATAGTACCATCTAGTGGTGTACCAGTAGTACCACTACCCATTGGGTAGCCATTTCCACTAGCCCCACCAGCAGATGATACATGCTGACTGAGCACTTTTCACGAGTTTTAGTAGTAGAGGCCTATGAGTTACTGAGGTGAGACGAATCTGCAGGCGGCTGAGGATTAGCTGGAGGCAATGACCAGAGTTTTTCACCTGGTTGGGACACTAACTGACCAGATGGTGATCCTAGATGCCAGTCTTTTCCAAGGATCAACAGGGAGATGGTGGAGCCTAACACTCTAGATACACGATGAAGTGACCCTCACCTAGACAGATTTTGAGGGCCTCTTCAGGAAAGAGTTCGTTCTAGGTACTCTATGCTATGTGAGTATATAGAAGCTGCTACACTTACAGTAGGGTAGCTTGACCGTGGCCCAATACTCAGAAAGTTTAAACAACCTCTCATGCTACTCTACCGACATGGTTTGGGACCCTTTCTTCAGGGCCCAGACCTTCGATCAGGGAATTCAATGGGAGATTAGATCTTCGATGGTATCTCTCAATATCCCAATGCATGCTGGAGTGCTAGAGAGAGAACTCTTGGTGGAGAGTTTCCTTGCTTAGAAGACATCTAAAGTGAGACCCACCACCGGGCGACATGTAGAAGAGTCATATGCGGCTGGTAGTAGGAAGATGACATAGAGGTCCAAGCAGACCATACCTTCTGGTGGATGACCTCAGGATGTAGGGTTAGTGGTGCGAGGCTCACGAGGTAGAGCAAGACAGTATAGGATTAGATTGTAATTCATGTGCGGCGGGCAAGGTCACATGGATCGTGAATGACCGAACATCTGCAATGACAACCAGTAGATGGTCGATGGACCGTCGAGGTAGAGGCAGAGATTCCGAGGAGGGAGGACTGCAGGCAGCAGGTAGACATGGCAGAGGATTTGGTCATGTAGAAGGTGGTGGGCTATGATTCGAGGGTCTACTACCACCACCTCCAGGTGGTCCACCCCAACCATAGGGAGCAGGTCAATAGGGATGAGCTCAGCTCCAGGGAGCTGAGGCCTACAACCACGGTGCTAAAGAAATGATTCGAGGTACGATCTGTGTCTACTCTACCTTAGCTTCAGTACTTATAGACACAGGTACCAGTCACTCTTTCATTTCCACAACCCTCGTTCAAAGCTCAGAGATTCTGGTGGATTCGTTGGCTCTATCCTTATGGCTAGAGACTCCTACGGGAGGGAATTCGATGATTTCACACTGGTTCCAGTAGTGTGACCTTACTCTAGAAGGTGATAGATTTGACTAGGATCCTATAGTAGTGATGTCGAGGCCTTAAGGCATCATATTGGGTATGGAATGGTTTTCTATAGTCCATTCTCAGATTGACTACATTAGGCGCCAAGTGTGGTGTGTCCATGAGGATGGGACTAGGTTTTCCTTCATCAGTGATAAGGGAACCTTTGCAGCATAGGATGGACTTACCCAAAGGAGGGTGCAACCAATCACACATCATTTGGCTACCTTACCCTTGGAGTAGTTGATGTTGAGATTCTGAACTATCCTGTAGTGGTGGACCAATATGTTAATGTCATCCCTGATGAAATTCTGGGACTACCTTATTGCAGAGAGGTGAACTTCTACATCGACTTGTACCTCAGGATGTCATTGATATCTACACCATCATATAGAATGGCTCCCGTGGAGATTTGTGAGTTATGAGTACAACTGGAGGACTTGTAGAGGAAGGGGTTCATAAGTCCCGGTGTTTCCCTAAGGGAAACCCTGGTTTTGTTAGCCAAGAAGGCAGATGGGAGTTTGAGGCTCTATGTGGATTATCAGAACCTGAACCAGGTGACCATGAATAATAAGTATCTACTTCTGAGTATTGATGATATTTTCGATCAGCTAAAGGGAGCTCATTGGTTTTCAAAGATAGACCTCAGATCAAGTTATCTTCAACTCAGGGTACAAGATGAGGATGTGCAGAAGATGGCCTTCAAATATCGGTATGGACACTATGAGTTCTTGATTATGCCATTCGGCATGACTAATTCCCCTGTAGTGTTCATGGGAATCATGAACAAGATCTTTCATCTATACCTCAATCGCTTTGTGGTGGTCTTCATCGATGACATCTTGATATACTCGGTGTTAGAGGAGGAGCATGCCTATCATCTACAGATAGTTTTGGATACACTCTAAGAGCACCAGAATTATGGTAAGCTCTCGAAGTTCCAATTCTGGATATGGGAGGTCCAATTTCTCGGACACATTATCTTAGAATCTAGAGTATTAGTGGATCTATTGAAGATAGAATCTGTGCTAGATTGGGATCCACCCAAGAATTTGAAAAAGGTGTAGAGTTTTCTAGGGTTGGCTAGGTACTACCAAAGATTTGTACTTGATTTTTCCAGAGTTGTGGCACCCTTTTCATCATTAACGAAGAAGGGACAACCCTTCATGTGGATAGAGAGATTCCAGTAGAGTTTTCAGGAGCTGAGGAAGAGACTGATGAGTGCCCCCATCTTGATGCTACTAGAAGAGGGTGTTGGGTATGTAGTCTACTATGATGCATCAGGGATAGGATTTGGATGTGTTCTGATGTAGAAGCAAGCAATGATTGCTTATGGTTCATGACAACTGATACAACATGAACAGACCTACGCTACCCATGACCTATAGTTAGCAATAGTGGTCTTCACCTTGAAGATTTGGTGACACTACTTGATGGGTGAACATTTTACAATCTACTATGATCACAAGAGTCTCAGGTATATCTTCTCATAGAAGGAACTGAACCTGAGACAACGGTGATGGATATATTTCCTCCAGGACTATGACTTTGAGATATTCTAAACTCCTGGGTAGGGTAACATGGTAGCAGATGCACTCAGCAGGAGGTCTGGTCTATAGTTTTTGAGTGAGGCGACAGAGCATCTATATGTGTTGCAGATATCTTTCATGGATAGATATAGAGCAGCTTACCTCTAGTCTATGACAGTCACTCCCCCACTCCATAAGCGATTTATGGAGGCGCAGCTTGGGGACATTGACTTCATGGATCAACATGCTCAGATATCCTCCGGACAGGCACCAGATGGATTTTTTGAAGGTGGGAGCATGTCATCCTCTTTAGAGGATGCACCACGGTACTGGTGGCACTATGATAGGAGGTGTTGAGGGAGTTCCATACGTCATCACTGGCAATACACCCTGGTGTGGTGAAGATGTACCAGGACCTCTGGCGTCATCACTGGTAGAAAAGGATGAAGAAATCAGTGGCATAGTTTGTTTCAAGATGCCTCACTTGTCAACAAGTGAAGGCTAAGCATTATGTTCCATAAGTCTTAGCACAACCACTAGTGGTTCCGAAGTGGAAGTGGGATGGAATTTCCATGGATTTCGTGATAGGAATACCATGTACGTCCAGGGGCCACAATTCTATCTAGGTGACCATTGACTAACTCACCATGTCATCCCACTTCTTACCCATCCGAGAGTAGGGATTAGTAAAGGGCTTTGGATGCCTCTACATATAGAAGATTTTATGGCTTCATGGGGTTCCATTGGTGATCATCTCTGATTGCGATGCATGTTTTACATCCAGGTTATGGAAGGGATTGTAGGAGGCATTCAGGAATCAGCTACATTTGAGCACTACCTTCCATCCTCAGATAGATGGTCAGATAGAGAAGACCATTTAGACACTGGAGGACATTCTTTGTGCTTGCGTCCTAGATTTTGACGTAGTTGGGAGGATCACTTTCCCTTGGTGGAGTTTGCGTACAACAATAACTATCACTCCACCATAATTTTGGCACAGTTTGAGGCCTTGTACAATCGACCATGCAGATCACCTTTATGATGGAAAAACCTAAGGGAGTCATCACTTATGGGTCCAGAGTTGGTGTGGGATACCACTGATAAGGTGAATATCATACAATAGTAGATGAAGACTGCACCGAGAAGTCATAAGTCTTTTGATGACAGGAAACAGAGACCTTTGGAGTTCGAGGAAGGAGACCATGTCTTCCTATGGGTCTCACCTTGATGAGGTTTGCAGAGATTTGTCCAGGGAAGAAAGCTATCTATGAGGTTCATCATACCCTTTTAGGTTATCAGTAGAGTTGATGTGGTAGAATATTGCCTAGTTCTCCCCCCACAGATGCCCCGGGTGCATGAAATTTTCTATGTGTCGCAGCTGAGGAAGTACGTACGTGATCCATCGCATGTTATTGACTGGGGCAAGCTGTAAATTGATGATGGGGAAACATTTACGGAGGTTCTAGTGTAGATTGAGGATCAATGGGAGCGGTTCCTTCATGGTCGACCGATACCTTTAGTTCATGTTCGCTAGCAACACAGGAACCTCTAGGAGAGCACATGAGAGAGGGAGGCTCAGATTCATGCTCAGTACCCCCATTTGTTTCCTAAGTCTATGTTGTGGATTTTGAGGACGAAAATCCCTAAGGTGGGGAGAATGTAAAGACCCAGATTTTTAATATAATTTTTTTTAAATTATATGGAACTATTCTGAGGCTGTGAAATCTGATGGTGTTTGATTCTGATGCCGGTGTGCATGGAACGGAATTTTTTTTAAACTTTCTTAAGGTACGTTCAGTAAACGTGCAAGCAGGAAATCCTAACTTTTGAACCAATGATTAGAATTGTAATCTGAGGGCCCTGTTGAACTCGTAGCACTGGGATTCTCTTAAGGGAACCTTAACCTCAACTGCAGTGGGTTGAGAGAGGAAGTTGGTTTTTGCGGTTTTCATGGAGGATTAATAAAACAAATCTAATTTATTTTAAATATATACCACCTCTATTTATGTTTTTGGGGAAGGGACCATAAGGGGTGATTGGGAATTTAATGTAGGACATTAAATGCTCAGTTACACAAAAATGCGTAACCACCCTACATGTAATTAAGGAGGTTTGTTAATTGCACCAATTAATGAACCTCTCTTAATTATGTGTTGCAATATTTTTTGGTTTTTTAGAATTCATTGGAAAATGGTGGTGTTTTTGGAGATGAGATTTTGGAGGAGCCTCTTGATGAAGAATGGATCCATCAAAATCGAGGATCGTCATTTGAGCGGCATCGTTGGAGGGTTGCATGGGGATCGATGAACACTAGCCCATCTTCAAGCATGGGACACTCTCCAATGACTCATGAGGTAGGGTTTTGTCTTGTTTAAATTTCAAGAGTTGTTGAATCAGTTATCTTCTTCCTTGTTAAGATGCTAACACAGAGGGTGTGGGTCAAATGAACAAGTCCTGGTCCCTCCACCTCTTGTTTATCGTTTTGTTATATGCAGGTGAATTTTCAGGTTGGATGGAACCCAAATTTTGGGGAAAAGTAGTAAAAGAGATGACCCTGGAAGCCCGTACGTTTTCCCCTATGCCAGCTAGGGCGGGCCCTGCACCCTCCTGCGGGTTGGGTTGTGCCCTCTTGTGGGTCGGGCTATACCTCCCTGCGGGTCAGACCGCGCCACCCTAGGGGCTGAGCTACGCCCCCTGCAGGTCGGTCCACGCCCCTTTGCGGGTCGGTCTGTGCCCCCTGCGGGTCAAGCCGCACCCCCACCCCCCCCCCCCCCCCCCGCCCCGCCCCCCCAGCCGGTCAGGCCAGACTACGACCCAGCAGGACGAGCCCGCCACGGCCCAATCCAACCAGGTCAGCCCAGGCCAATTCGGGCTAGGCCGAGATGGACCCAAGCTGACTTGGGTCGACCCAAACCGGGTCAGGTCAGCCCAGACCGGGTCAGACTGGACCCGGACCCATCCAGGCCCAATTTTGCTTAAAATGCCATAACATGAAATCCAGACATCCGTTTGATGAACCGTCTGTGGTGCTGGGATCCTTAAAGTGAGATAGTAATTTTGGTATAATCCATTTAAATTTTAGAGAAATTTTGAGTATGGATGGGTTGGATCGACTTGAATCCAACCGGGCCCTCGATACTAAAACGCTTATAACTCGCAGATTGTGAGTCCAATTAATGCACCATCTGTTGCGTTGGAACCCTTAAAGCATGGAGGTCCTTTGGGATACTACTTATTGAGCTTAGAGGTGGTTTAGGTATGACTGATATCTCGATGGGAGGAATCTATGTAACTTGAGTGCATCGGGTGCTGGGAATCATGTGGCTGGTTGTCTTTGATGTAGCGACCCTTGTGGATAAGCATCATAGCGACCCTGTGTGGATCAGCATCATAGCTACCCAACGAGGACCTATTTTAGAGTGGTCCATCGATGATAATAACATAGTGACCCTGTGTAACACCCCGATCTTCAACGATACGCTTCTCTTTCAATAATGCAATAGCTTGCATTGTACGCAAGTTCGAGATTCTAACGCACCGCGACCAATCAAAATAACCATTATGAATAGTAATACCCACTTTTTGAAGTTAAATATATTTTATATTTCAAAATGGACTTCATTTGTGGATTCGGAATATCGAAATTATCCTATGTTGAATTTTTGGTATTTTTCTGAAAACTTCCAATTTTTTATGAATAGTAAAAAATACTTAAAACCAAATTTTTTAATCAAAATAATTTTTAGTGATAAATTATACTATTGAGTTGTTTTAAAGTACAATTAGAATATATTTTTACCATTTTATCCAATGGTGGTCATTATAATTAATTTCACTTTAAAATTGGACATAAACAATTGTCAATCTTTTGATATATATTGTTTCTTTAAAACAAGCTATTTGTTGTGACAGCGGGAATTAATTATAGAATTAATTAATGAAACTTATATGTTTGGAATTTTTTAAAATAGACATCATTTTTTAATTCGGAATATCAATTATAGCTTAGGGTTAAATTTTGGCATTGTTCTGAAAAAATTCAATTTTTGATGAATAGTGAAACCACTAAGTGGTAGTTAAAAAACTGATTTTTCGTTTAAATGAAACATTACCACTTTTGTGATTTTCTTTTCAAAAATTTGACATACGCAGTTGTCATTAGAAAGTAAAATATGGTTCAATGGGATTAAAATAATTTTTTAGTGAATAGTAACTTTTAAGTTTAATTAATCGCGATTAAAGGTAATTAGTGAGATTTAAGGTAAAGATGATATTATAAAAATATGAAAATACCTTTACACTTGTCCTACACATATTGTATGAGTCATGGCCGACCAAGACAATCCATGGGTCAACTTGGGGACCCCATGGAGCAACTTGGGTAAAAAAATGACATTAATAACTTTTTATTTAAAGTAAAAATAAAATTGTCACAAACATGTGTTGGTTTAATAAAACAACTATTACATGGGGTTATATAAGTTAACGTTTTTAATATAAATATTCATTGAAAATATAAAAATATTTCCTGCATTATGGTAATTTTTTTATAATTTTTATACATTAAATAAATTAAAAATTTTATGACACAATGATGATGCAACGATTACCTCATTAATTAACGATTTAAATAAAATGAAAAGATAATGTAAAATATAAGGCTTAAACTTGTAAAAAACCTATTGTATGAGTATATTTAGAACCCATATCACCTTATCCTTGAAATATATCATTTTGGGACTTTTATAATCCTAAAAGCATTTCATAATAATGTAACATTTCAATCTTTCCAAAAGTGCCCCTCCTCTCCTATTATAAAAGGCCCCCACCACTACCACCTTATTCACACCTCCCAAGCCATTTGGCTCGGCCAACCTCTAAAGAAAAACTCTCTCAACTTCCCTCTCCTACTCCTAGAAGCCTCACTTTGGGAAGAAGTCTTCCCAAGGAAGCCTTTGGCTCAAATCAAAAAGAGTTTTCTGATTTTAAGGTAATGTCTTCTCTTGTGTTCTTTTGTTTTATTTTGCTTCTCCAACCCCATAAAATATTTTTATTACTTTATTTTGTAACAAAAACAGTATCCTCAATATACTTTGATGTTTTTATGAGAAGGATTTTATTTACACTTACACACACCTTCATCTAATGGTTAAATAACATACTATTTCTGTGGGTGGCGAATTACTGCCTCACGAAACGATGATTGTTCAATCTTCTTTTAAAACCTCTCATAGTGGCCATTATGATGTCACTATTTTTATATATGATATATATTATGTTTTTGTTTTCCTTATGATTCTGTATTTTTCATTTATGGCATACCTTTATGATTTCCATTATGGGTAAACGCGATAATTTCATTTTAGGAATTGCGGACTACCGCCCCCTCAAAGTGATTTGAATCGTTAATGCCATATGTGGGATGTATAAAGGATGGAGTAAATGGTATTATACATTATATAATACTGTAATTATAGTATACCTTTATATAATTATAATTTCATTCCATTAAATATGAAATATAAATGAAAGTAGCGTTCATCCGTACGTACGGCTTACCGTCTCCATGAACGGTGCATTTCATTTCTTACCTCTAAATGTTATGTAATATTATAAATGCATATATATACTGGATATATATGATATATATAATATCTACATCATGAATATAATTCTGGATATAATGGATACTTCTCCACATGAACAACTTGTAATTATAAGAAGTTTATTTTTGACTCAAGTACCAAAGATCGACAAAACGACCGTTATTAACTTAAATAATTACATAATGTTCACAACATGGTAATAAGTTATATAAAAGGAATAATGAACTTGAAAAAGGTTCTTAATCAAGTATAAATTAACTCTAGTTTATTATTCAGGAGATTAAATAACGATCGAGTCAAGTCGGACATGAGGTAAGGGAACTTCTTAACCCAATTTTCATTCTTTGGGTTAATCTCCTACTTTCGAATTATGTCAGGATATTATTATGTCTTATCTTGTATTTATAGTTTCTTTATGTGTACATATGGTGAATACACATAATTTATCTTTTTCATTTAAAAAATGATCTTTGTAAGGGACTTCGTCTCAATCTCCATTCATTGAGGTATATTTTGTTTTATACAAAAATTTCTTTTATATGGTGTATAAACCCCTTTGACTTTTACTTTTATTCAAAAGGAATATTTTTATACGAAGAGTTTTACAAAACAACAAAAAGTAATGTTTTTCTTGTTGTACGTATGCGGCGACAACGACTTCTCCGCCGCCATGACCATTATTTTAGTTTTGGCTTCCTTAACAAGCCATAACTTTTTTTAAATGAAAAATAAATACCAAGTTTTAATTTTCTTTTATTTTAGAAAATGGTTGTGATAATGTTTTTATTATATCAATGTGTTTTATTGATATCTTGTGATTGAAATGTGGAAATGTTATGTTTCCTTTATGCATGTTTTATGTGATACTATTATGTAATGGTTTATGATATGTTTAAACTTGTTCATATGAGGAATGCATTGGAATTAATAAGTGACGGGTGGAGCCCGCTATAGCTCCTCGATGCATCGGCAGGTCTCATGAGACAAACTAGTGTCTTGGCACGAGTCCTTGACAAAATCTTATTTGTGTTCTTGTCTTGAGGCCTTGGCTATGTGGTTATGATAGTCTGGCATTATGCATTCCATCATTATGAAAATGGTTATTGATATTGAATGTAATTATTCGACTAGTAGAATATCCATGTGAATAAGTAAATGGCATTATCTTATTTTACTTTTTCTATATTATGTTGAAGTTCAAGTTTAAAAAGCTTTTGTTTTAGTTATACTTTGCCTTAAATGTTTATGTTTATTTATGAAAGCTTCTGCTATATTGTTATCCTTACTGAGTATCTGAGCTCACCCCTTCCAATGTTTTAATTTTTCCAGGATGTGAAGAAGTATATTATGAATGACCTGTAGGGATAGAAGTGTGGACTATGGAGACTATGTTATTTTGATTTTTCACTTTATGATGTAATGTTACATTTATGAACGTATCTAGTGTTTCAAGGCTACTAAACTAATCGGTCTTTCGAGACTTGATATTTTGTGATCATGCCAATGTTACGAAGTAATGCACCGACTTTGGGTAACTAGGGTCGGGGCGTTACAGTTGGTATCAGAGGTAATTTTGTACTAACCTTGGAAGATAGATTTAGATAAACTCTGATTAGAGCACATAGCCCTAAGATAGACTTTGAGGATTAGTATAGAAGAACTTTCTATAATTTTGGTATTATAAAGATTTTATGAGTTTTCCGAGCAATACATCCCTGTCTGGATATGAGCAGGTAGAGGCGGCTCTGGCACAGATATACCTAGGGGTAAAACCTGAAAACACTGCTTTGAGCTAGACTCGAACGGGAACTGGTGCACGACAACGGGCCTTGCTGCACTCTTGGTTATGACACTCCCAGGGGATATGCTTAGGATAATTCTCATTTTCTTTACAAACCATTATGAAGGGTTTATGAGTATATAATTCTTCAAAGAAAACATTTCTTTTTATGATTATGGATTATATCCATAAATTGTTCAATTTATGTTAAGTGTTTTACAAGTATGGAATTATGTATTTTGATTCATAAACTAATCTATTTTATGCCATTGTTTAGAAATGGCACCTAGTGGGAGGAATGAAAACCCTATAAATTCACACACTCCATGTAGGGATTTCCCTCCTTCTCAAGATAATTATTGTGGAGCTGGAGATACAACTGGTGTTGATAACCTTATCATCATACTGAGACAACTCACTCAGGTTATGAATAATAACCTTACTCGTATGGAGCACCCTGATCCGCAATGTGGAGGATCAATGTTAGATCTTTTCATGAGGCAACAAACGCCAACATTTAATGGGGGTACAAATCCATTAGTAGCTGAGAAATGGATAAACTCCTTAGAGAAAATATTCCACACCTTGGGGAGTAGTGAAAGGGAGAAGGTTGTAATGGCAGTTTACCGGCTCACTGGAGATTCCGATCAATGGTGGTCGCTGATTCAAAACAAGAAAGAAGATGAAGAAGCATCTAATATGGAATGGAGGGAGTTCAAAGTGCTTTTATTAGAAAAATACTTTCCTCGTGACCATCGAGCAGATATGGAAAGGCAATTTCTAAGTCTGAGACAAAAGGAGGATGAGAATGTTGCAAAGTATGAGGCTAAATTTACAAGGTAGCAAGGTATGCATCAGATTATATATGTAACCCAAGAAGTAATATTGATCTTTTCTTTGATGGGTTAAAACTTTTTCTCCGTCGAGCCTTAGTCTCACAATCCTTCTCGTCATACGAAGATATTGTCTCATGTGCTATCAAGATAGAAAAGTAATTCTCTAAATCTTATGACAATAAAGTAAAGCAAGAGAAGAAGATAATGTTGGAACAATAGACAAATAAAGGGAAAAAGGGAAAGAAGGATTTTCCATTATGCGATAATTGTGGGAAGAATCACCCCAGTACTTGCCTAAAAGGAATGAGAGTTTGTTATAAATGTGGAGAAAAAGGTCACTAGGCTCGTGATTGTAAGGGAAAGAAAGAGGCTATCATTGTTGAATGCTACAATTGTAGAGAAATGAGGCATTATGCAAATGAATTTCCTAAGTGTCAGGAAAACATACCTCAAAAAAGGCCAAGGTATCAAGGCCAATCTTATGCTGTTACTACAGTTGAAGTGGAATAATTAATGTATTGGTGATTTTGGACTCAAGGATTATATTCTGGTTATAAGAATAATGTGATATATATAAGGATTGTACTGTAGAACTTGTTGTTTTCATTAAGGTTTTAATATGATGAAGGTAATCATATTTTTAGTGTGTGACAATAAGAGAAACTTTACTTTGTTTGGGGAATCTGATGTTACAATTGATTTTGGAATTTAGATACATTTTAGAGAAAGTCTGGACAGAGGTATTTTGGATAACTATAAAGGTTGGAATGGATTAAGTTTAACTTTGGATAGTATTGTTTAAGGTTAAAACATTTCTGAAGATTATTTTTTTGGAATATTATAATACTATAGTTTTAGGAAAAGGACAACTTGCAGGTTGGGGGATAACCCGTTGCGTCGGACAAAGCTGTAGGAATCGAACCCACAACCATAGTGCGATAGGCCTTTATTACCTACCACTAGCCTACAGGAAGTCCCTGGTTATTACAAAATAGTTTTCCTAATATAAATGGTATGTGGTAATATTTGGAACCTTATACAATTAGGATAAATATAATATTTTTGAGTTCTGTTACCATTTGGGGTGAAATATGGGTTTGTGGTAAAAATTTATTAAAGAATGAAAGTCTGCATGACAAGTATATTTCCTTACGTTCTTAGTAAATCTCTTAAACAAATTCCTCAACTTTATGAAAGGTAACTTAAAACAAAAACGTTGTCTGTTAACTTTTACAACTGGGGATTCAATGACCATTTAACCAATCACAAGTTTGTAATTTTCTTGTGGTTAACTTTCTCATAATCATGTTTTCTAAAACTCTCCATCAGACCTTAATGGTTTTTTTCCTCCATATCCATATTTTTATATAATCCTAGTATGGGATATCTCAGGTGACCTTTGTACCTCTCTTTCTTTCTTTTAATGTTATATTTTTATTAACCCTATTTCCGATGTGGGTTTTACACAAAGGTATTTTCAATTTTCAACCTTTTATTTTCAAAGAAAAATTTCAAATTGCGAGGATGCAATTTATTGAAGGATGGGATAATGTAACACCCCAAGCTTCCATGATACACTTCTCTTTCAATAATGCAATAGCTTGCATCGTACGCAAGTTCGAGATTCTAACACACCGCGACCAATCAAAATAAACATTATGAATAGTAATAACCACTTTTTGAAATTATATATATTTTATATTACAAAATGGACTTCATTTGTGGATTAAGAAAATCAAAATTATCCTATGTTGAATTTTTGGTATTTTTCTGAGAACTTCCAATTTTTTATGAATAGTGAAAAATACTTAAAACCAACTTTTTTAATCAAAATAATTTTTAGTGATAAATTATACTATTGAGTTGTTTTAAAGTATAATTAGAATATATTTTTACCATTTTATCCAATGGTGGTCATTAGAATTAATTTCACTTTGAAATTGGACATAAACAATTGTCAATCTTTTGATATATATTATTTCTTAAAAACACAATATTTGTTGTGACTGTGGGAATTAATTATAGAATTAATTAATGAAACTTATATGTTTCGAATTTTGTAAAATAGACATAATTTTTGAATTCAGAATATCAATTATATCTTAGGGTGAAATTTTGGCATTGTTCTTAAAAACTTCAATTTTTGATGAATAGTGAAACCACTAAGTAATAGTTAAAAAACCGATTTTTCGTTTAAATAAAACATTACCACTTCTGTGATTTGATTTCCAAAAATCCGACATACATGGTTGTCATTAGGAAGTAAAATTTGGTTCAATGGGATTAAAATAATTTTTTGGTGAATAGTAACATTTAAGTTTAATTAATCGCGATTAAAGGTAATTAGTGAAATTTAAGGTAAAAATGATATTATAAAAATATGAAAATACATTTACACTTGTCCTACACTTATTGGATGAGTCATGGCCGAGTAAGACAATCCATGGGTCAACTTGGGGACCCCATGGAGCCACTTGGGTAAGAAAATGACATTAATAACTTTTTATTTAAAGTAAAAATAAAATTGTCACAAACATGTGTTGTTTTAATAAAAAAATTATTACATGGGGTTATATAAGTTAACGTTTTTACTATAAATATTAATTGGAAATATAAAAATATTTCCTACATCATGTTAATTTTTTATAATTTTTAGACAGAAAATAAATTAAATTGTTTATGACACAATGATGATGCAGGGATTACCTCATTAATTAACGATTTAAATAAAATGAAACGATAATGTAAAATATAAGGATTAAACTTTTCAAAAACCTATTAGATTAGAATATTTCGAACCCTTATCACCTTATCCGCGAAATATATCATTTTGGGGCCTTTAGAATCTGAAAAGCATTTCATAATAATGTAACATTTCAATCTTTCCAAGAGTGCCCCTCCTCTCCTCTTATAAAAGGCCCCCACCACTACCACCTTATTCACACCTTCCAAGCCATTTGTCTCGGCCAACCTCTGCCCAAAAACTCTCTCAACTTCCCTATCCTACTCCTAGAAGCCTCACTTTGGGCAGAAGTCTTCCCAAGGAAGCCTTTGGCTCAAATCAAAAAGAGTTGCCTGATTTTAAGGTAATGTCTTCTCTTGTGTTCTTTTGTTTTATTTTACTTCTCCAACCCCCTAAAATATTTTTATTACTTTATTTTGTAAAAACAAAAGTATCCTCAATATACTTGGATTTTTTTATGAGAATTATTTTATTTACACTTACACACACCTTCGTCTAATGGTTAAAGAACATACTGTTTCTGTGGGTGGCGAATTACTGCCTCACGAAACGATGATTGTTCAATCTTCTTTTAACACCTCTCATGGTGGCCATTATGATGACACTATTTTTATATATGATATATATTATGTTTTTGTTTGCCTTATTATTATGTATTTTTCATTTATGGCATACTTTTATGATTTCATTATGGGTAAACGCGATAATTTCATTTTAGAAAGTGCGGACTACCGCCCCCTCAAAGTGATTTGAATCGTTAATGCCATATGTGGGATGTATAAAGGATGGATTAAATGGTATTATACATTATATTATAATTTAATTATATTATAACTTTATATAATTATAATTTCATTCCATTAAATATGAAATAGAAATGAAAGTAGCGTTCATGCGTACGTACGGCTTACTGTCTCCATGAACGGTGCATTTCATTTCTTACCTCTAAATGTTATGTAATATTTTAAATGCATATATATAATGGATATATATGATATATATGATATCTACATCATGAATATAATTCTGGATATAATGGATATTTCTCCACATGAACAACTTGTAATTATAAGAATTTTATTTTTGACTCAAGTACCAAAGATCGACAAAACGACCGTTATTAACTTAAATAATTACATAATGTTCATAACATGGTAATAAGTTATATAAAAGGAATAATGAACTTGAAAAATGTTCTTAAGCAAGTAGAAATTAACTCTATTTTATTATTCAGGAGATTAAAGAACGTTCGAGTCAAGTCGGACACGAGGTAAGGGAACTTCTTAACCCAATTTTCATTCTTTGGGTTAATCTCCTACTTTCAAATTATGTCAGGATATTATTATGTCATATCTTGTGTTTATAGTTTCTTTATGTGTAAATATGGTGAATACACATAATATATCTTTTTCATTTAAAAAAAATGATCTTTGTAAGGGACTTCGTCTCAATCTCCATTCATTGAGGCATATTTTGTTTTATACACAAATTTCTTTTATACGGTGTATAAACCCCTTTGACTTTTATGTTTATTCAAAAGGAATCTTTTTATATGAAGCGTTTTACTAAATGACAAAAAGGAATGTTTTTCTTATTGTACGTATGCGGAGACAACGACTTCTCCGCTGCTGTGACCATTATTTGAGTTTCGGCTTCCTTAACCAACCATAACTTTTTTTTAAATGAAAAATAAACACCAAGTTTTAATTTTCTTTTATTTTTGAAAATGGTTGTGATAATTTTTTTATTATATCAATGTTTTGTATTGATATCTTGTGATTGAAATGTGGAAATGTTATGTTTCCTTTATGCATGTTTTATGTGATACGATTATGTTATGGTTTATGATATGTTTAAACCTGTTCATATGAGGAATGAATTGGACTTAATAAGTGACGGGTGGAGCCCGCTATAGCTCCTCGATGCATCGGCAGGTCTCATGAGACAAACTAGTGTCTTGGCACGAGGCCTTGACAAAATCTTATTTGTGGTCTTGGAACGAGGCCTTGGCTACGTGGTTATGATAGTCTGGAATTATGCATTCCATCATTATGAAAGTGGTTATTGATATTGCATGTGATTATTCGACCAGTAGAATATCCATGTGAAAAAGTAAATGGAATTATCTCATTTTACTTTTTCCATATTATGTGGAAGTTCAAGTTTAAAAGGCTTTTGTTTTAGTTATACTTTTCCTTAAATGTTTATGTTTATTTATGAAAGCTTCCGCTATATTGTTATCCTTACTGAGCATCTGAGCTCACCCCTTCCAATGTTTTAATTTTTCCAGGATGTGAAGAAGTATATTATGAATGACCTACAGGGATAGAAGTGTGGACTATGGAGACTATGTTATTGTGATTTTTCACTTTATGATGTAATGTAACATTTATGAATGTATCTAGTGTTTCCAAGGCTACTGAACTAATCGGTCTTTCGAGACTTGATCTTTTGTGATCATGCCAATGTTAAAAAGTAATGCACCGACTCTAGGTAACTGGGGTCGGGGCGTTACACCCTGAGTGGATTATCACCTAGAGACCCTGTGTGGATAAGAATTCCAGTGACCCTGTGTGGATCATCATTCCAGCGACCCTCTGTTGATCAGCATTCTAGTGACCCTGTGTGGATTCGCAATAGCGTGACCAGACGAGGACCAGCCTTATAGTGGCCTGTTTTGGAACAACAACTTATGTCCAAGAGTTTATCGATAATACAACAACATCTTTTTGGATCATTTTTGGAACTTCTAAATGGAATAAGATGATATAGCTTAAGATTAATCATCTATATTCATGATCTCTGAGTTGTATACCTTTTGTGAGCTAACTATTGATTCGTGCTTTGTGATTGAGGTATTTATTTGTGATTTTTCCTTTGTGGAAATCTGGGAGACCTTCAGGGGTCTCAAGGTCCCTACTGAGTATTGTTATACTCACCCCTACATGGGATTCACCTGCACCTTGTTGTGTCTTTTGCAGACGACAGACAACTTTGACCAAGGTTTGGGAGCCATGACTGAATGATGATCAAAGGTTGATATTTAGAAGTGATGTGCCACAGTGATTATTGACCATGATCAGTACCTACCCTTCAAGTAGGAACCTTGGAAGACGATTCCAGAAGTTTTTTTTCTGTCGTTGTTGTACTATTCAGTTGGGCTTGTATTCTGGCCCCCTTTACAAACAGTACTCACCCCTTTTACTTTTAGTACACAGCTTTTTACTACTATAGTTTTACTATGTGGGTTGTTATCGTTGTATTCTTTGACTGTGTTTTTTGTAATTTTAAAGGCAATGCCTTCCTGTTTTTCAAGGATATGCCTTTTGGTTCTAGTCGCCAACCTCTGGCCTTTGGAAGGCGGGCTTGGGTTAGTCACGGCATGGGCCCTGGGGGATGGGTCATGACATTATGAACAAGTTACAAGAATTCCTAATCTCCAATATATTGTATCCAAATAGTAAAGCAAGAAATTAACCCCATTGATACCACTTAGTAATGTCTCTGGCCGGAATTCCACTTAATAGGTGCCCTGAGCCCAGTGAAACACATGGCCTCAAGCGCATCTCCAAGAACTCTAGAGGCTACCGACTAGCAGCGAGGGCCTAGGTTGTGTTTTTAGGGAGACTATTTCCTCATTACCAGAGTGTATCATAGAGGATAAGTTTAAACACAGGTAAATAGTGGAAGAAATATAAGTAAATAGTATGCACAACAGAAAGAGACAAGGATAAAAATAACTAAAATAACTGGAATAACATACAATAACTGATGATGATATGTCGGTGTATCTAGTAAGCTGGAAAATATGGATACAAAGTAGCAAGAATAAATAAAAAACTAAATGTAGAAAAAATAAATGCATAAATTATCACAAGCATTCCAAGCTGCAGATCAATCATCTACTACCATATCCATCCTAGCACAGCAAGAAATCAAGTGCCTGAAGCATTACACATCCCTTTATCAACACTTGTATACATGTAATCTGCCCCATCTACCAAATGGTTCCCAAATAGGGTGTGAGATAAATCTTAGTGTGCCACCACTAATGGTGTCCATAACATTCATCCTGTGTAACAGAAATGTAACAGTGTGCAAGAATGCATATATAAAGTAAATTAGTACTCTGTAACTTAATACTCAAGTACCTACATCATCCCTCAGCTAGTTTCTAAACATCTATCCAGTTCATTAATTAATTGATTACCATTTTATATAAAAAAAGTCATGTGAGGAATATCTAGCACTGACATCATCTCATTATAGTATAAATAGTGAAGGTTCCAAGATGTAACAAGGAAACCTGTAATGATATTTAATAATGAATTTCCAAGGTAATAACCAAGGAAATGTAGACCTCAAGGGTCATCAACTCATTAATGAATGTATCCTGGCTAAGGGTAAGAGTGTAATCCAAGGAGCATAGTCCAAGGAATTCCCCAATAAGATGTTTACCGATCCCAAGGAGTTCAACCAAGGTAAAACAGGGCTAAGCAATGACTGGTCCTGATGGGAATTAACCATGGAACATACTTATCAATGATTGATACAAGGAGTTTATTCAAGGAATCCTGTAATATTATTTAAGAGATTCTATGGTGTCAAACTGGGCATCCAATAACAAAAAGGATTGGGTTCTAGGTGGGTCTCAACCAAATAAAGTAGTATCCTTGCATTAGAATGGGGTTCCCAAGTGCTCAAGGCATTCCTTACAGAATCCATTGTGAGCTCAAGTCATGCCAATTCTATTTTTATAATGAAGTCATATATAATTTATAATTTTCAAACCATTACCTTTCATTAGTGTGATAAGGCTAATTGGGAATGAGACCATTTAATCAAGTCTTAATTAATCAATAAGTCTATTTGGTTCAATTCTTGCCTTTCATTAGTGTGTCAAGGTCAAGTAGCTTAAACCCATTAATTTAATCCATTTAAGGAATTTTTAATAATCATGTTTCACTCTACTACCTTCCATTAACATGGTAAGGGGTGCTATAGACATGAAACCTATTATTCGATTTTATTTAATAAGGCCAATTCATATACTTAGTATACTTTCCAATTTCAGTTTCATATTTAGTTATCAAATTGAAGAACTTACCTTGTGTAGGTCAAATGGTGAAAATACATGGTAACTTACATTATGCAATTCACAATTTAAATCAATATATTTAATAAAGAAAATCTCACCCTTAGAAAGGTCAATCCAAGGCACACCCGAATGGCGGCTCAAACATGTAAAAACACTAAAAAAATATGGGAAACATCCAACATGGGATGGATGGAGTTGTGGGTGTAACCACTAAAAAATAATCACATATTTAAAAATATCATAACTATATCGTTATAATAATTATAAGCATGGCATATAAATTCAATAAATGGAACCTGATAAAATCGGAGGGCCCCACACATAATTTCCAAAATCAGTGAACTTAAGGGATGAGTTATAGACCACCCACCTTAGTCTTGTACAACTCTACTTGTCTAGTATTAGCCTCTATTTTTTTGTAATGTAGTATATCTGAAAAAAAGTGTAAAAATTCTTGCACCTCAATAACTAGGTCGATAGAAATAGAGATGAATAATAGATTAAAAGGATTGAAGTACTTACTGTTGCACATCCAACATAATGAATGGAAGATCAAATGGATCCCAGATGAAGAAGATCTCTTTATCCCTATGTTATTACTTCAAAATTCTCCAAAATGATAGAAATGGAGGTTAATCCCACTAAGGATTAGATTAGGGAATAAGGAGGGGATTAATTTGTTCATTAAGGAGAAAAATGTAAAATTACAAAAAAAATATCATGTGCATGGTTTTTCCATACAGTTTTCCAAACCATGTGCAAACACAACACTGGTATATGGAGAAAAGGGAACACTTCATGGTTAGTTTTCATAGATAGGGAAACCGTGCACCAACCGTGCGGTAAGGATCTGTCCGAAAAAACATTCCAACCACACTATTTTCTCTAATCATGTGGCCTCCCCGCACGGTTTACAAAAAATATTTTGTTGGGCCTTGTTCTCCCAAAAAGATGGGTTTCGGGCACTAAACAAGCTTAGATACCCTTTTTAACTTTTCTAACTCATTAAGAAACCATAGTAAGTACAAAATAAATAATTAGAGTGAAAAGTAAAGGAACTATACCTGAGTGAAAAAACGGTTTCTTACAGAAGTATTTGTGGATATGTAGTGGTGATGGAGTTTTGGTATGTAGCAATGATGATGTGGATGTGGATATGATGCAGTCATGTGGTTATGTGGATATAGAAGGGATATCATCATCACCTATTAATTTTTTGTGTTAGTGAGACTAGATTAGTGGGGAAGTGATTGAGGGATACCTTTCTTAATATATTATCTTTATATTATGTTATTATACCTTATATATAGGTTTGGTGAGAAATCCTTAGTGAGGATAGGTGGTATGTGACCTGATATGTTTGATGATTTAGTTTGAATGTATATTTATTAAGTCATTAGTATATTTCTTCAACATTTTCATGAAAGATCTTAGAGAGTACCCTACTAAGTTTACTTATTTTATCACCCCATAAATGTGTGTGTGTGTGTGTGTGTGATTTTTTACAGGTTTCCAGGAGGGAGTTAATGATTGGGGTATGTCCTATTAGTTTAGGAATATCGTGATCAGTGTTGGTGTTGTTTCCTTAAGAGTCATTTTGGTATTTTATTTTGGATTTCCTTGTTTATGTATGAAATTTACCTGAATTATTGGATTATAGTATATTTATTATTTCTGTGATAGAGTTGATTAATGGTTTTTTCCTTATATTCTTAGGATTTATGAGGCTAATACCTTCTATATGCTTGTTTTTATACCCTTGGTGATAGTTGTAAATTGGTACCCTATAGAAGGTGGGCTTCAGGGGCCACTCTCATCTTTTATTCTAGCCTAGGAGGGGTTCTAATAGGGGTGGGTCATAATAGGCTATATTTGAAATTAGCCATTATCCTTACATTGACCACTAAGGAAGGTCATACACTAAAACTTCCAATGTTTACACCCACCACAAAAAAACCACACTAATGGTCCTAATGGAAGTCTAAGAACTACCAAGTCCAAATAAACAAGGTGAATAAGGATAATATTGACTCCTCGTTGATCAAAACATTGTTCTCCCTAGAAAAAAAAGAACCTCTTTCTAGATCTCTACACATTGGGAATTTTTTATGAATTCCCTCTCAAGTATCCATCTACACAAACATATTATTTTTCACCATAGCCTTCATGAACACCTCTATATACATAAACATTGATAAAGGGGTGTTATGAAGTTGGATATCTTGATGAAAAGCCTCTTTAAAATTTCATTCCCTTGTCTATTAATCTAGAAGAAGATAGATATCACAGTGAATATGATTCATAATATTTACTTCAATGTCTCGTAAACTCAATATACCCTTCCATATAATAAGAAACTCCCACCACTACATTAACTTCATTTTCAAATATTAAAACTCACCAAAAAACTAATTCCAAAACTTCTCCTATGAAGCCTCTTACTCATCTTGATCACCAAGAAACTGAATCCATGACTTCTGATTTGAAACCCTCAAAAAATTGACAATCAAAGGAATCCAATGCTCCTTACTTGTACAAATCAAACCAAAGGAAATAACAAGCTCCACTTGACACCTCTCCATCTCCATATCATAGAAAATCCCCTCATACTTCAGAAAACTATAATGTTGAATCTAATGTAAACCGTTCATCTAAGAATCATCCCTCTTGGAATTGACCTACCCATGGTCTAATGGAATATTATATTGAACCTCACTAACTTAAACCACTTGAGGAAACTTTACACTATCCCTATCTATAATGAAAAATATGAAATACTAATCTCTGGAAATGGATTTCATTTAATAATATTTTATTTAAATTAATTTTAATTTCCTGAATATTTTTTTTAATTGAAATATAGGCTCAAGAATGTATGATGCATATACAACCTACCCCATAATTAGCATAGTCTCACTTTAAGATGTTTAATATCTAAAGAATAAGAAACTATTTATTAGCAGTAGGTTTCTAAAGGGGGTTATTCACTACCCCCTCTAATTTATTTTATTATATTATTTAGAAATGGTTTTGGTAAAATCTCTACTAAATATATATTTTGAATTATTAAAAATAAAAAAAATAGAAGGGGTTATAAAACACTACTAATTTATTTTGTTAACAATGATTGAAAATTCCCTCTAATATAATCAATTAGCATATATTTATAACCCTTCTTAAAAAAATAATTTTTTAAATAAATTGATGTATATATTTAGCAGTAGTTTTACAAAAACCACCACTGAATTAACATGTAGAGGTTTTTTTGGTAAAATAATTTCTAAATATATAACTCAATTTATTTAACAATTTTAAAAATGGAGGGGGATTTAAACCACCACAACTTACTTATAATATAGGGGATTAAAAATCCCATCTAATTTTTCTTTTAATTTTTTTAGAAAAATAAATTTTATGAAAATAATAGTAATAAGTGAATATGTTATATATATATATATATAGTTATATACTGTTACATATAAGAATATATACATACATACTTATATTTGTGTGTGTGAATATAAAAATACAAAAAAATATCTAATAATAATTGTATAAATGCAAATATATATTAATATACATTTATGTATTTAAAAATTATATATATATATATATATATATTATAAATAAAACATATTAAGGTATATAAATATATTAATATATAATACTTTATATATATTTATATAAACATAAATAAAATAAATGTATTTAAATATAAATATATTTTATTAACACATTATATAATTTCATTTATAATAAATATATTATATAAATTCATTTTATATAAATGAATTTATAATTAATACATTGCATAAATATAAATTAATTAATACATTTTTTAAATTTATTTATAATAAATACATTATACATATAGATACATATTATTAAAATGAATATATGTATTTAAAAACTACACACACACACAAACTCATACATATATATTAAAAATACATTACATAAATGTAAATAAATACATAAATATATCCTTTATTATATAATTGTATATAAATATCATTAAATAAATGTATTTAAATATATTATATAAGTTTATTTAAATGAAATATGTAAAAATATAATACAAATGTATTTATAATAAACGTATTGTGTAAATATACACAAAAAAATACATTATATTTTTTATACATATTTTTAAATATATTAATTATATAAACATGATATATATAAATGGATATCTTTAAATATATTAATATACATGTTTTAATATGTAAATATACATATATAAGAATTTATATTTGGAAAGATTGGGCAAGATCCCTCCACCCCTGACCCAAACCCTTCTTTGATGCTCAATTTGGCATTGATTCTGAAAAAATTGAGCTCTATAGTGATGTTTAGGAATTAATGTGGATAATTAGCTCACTATAATGATTTCATAAGTTAAATGTTGTCTGAATAATTATTTTGAAGAATTTGTCCTTAATATTTTATCACATGATTTCTATTTGGAATTGGTTGGGGTCTTCAATGGATCCAATCCCTCTCTATAAATGATTAAATTATTAGAGGAACGGATTGGATTCGATTATTTCTTAGTGGGTCTTATGTATGATGATTTCATTCTTCTTCATTTAAAATACAAGGAATAATTTTATAAATGTTTGTGAAGATAAATCTAAAATATTATCTAGGCATCGATGAAATTCTTTTGGTGGTCTCCTTAGGACTCTAATGATTTTTTTATATTCAGTTCTATAGATCTGAGTGGTATTTTAAGGTATCAATATCCATCACATTCATTAAAACTCCATGAAATTTATTTCTAGTATTATTGGTTATATTATTAAATCATACTATTCAAATTTTAACTTACTATGTCCATTAGTTACAATATTTTTCATTGAATTTGATATTTTTAGTGAAATTATATAATAGATTTTGATCAATAACAGTAAGGAAGGTTTCTTCCAATCAGTTGTCTATGAATATCTACCTTTTTTTCTAAAATGTAATATAGTGGGTGATATCTCTATTTTATATCTATATTTTCCTTGGATTTTATATATATTATCATTAAGTTTTTATTGTAAAATTATAGATTCTGGTGATGTTATTAATATTTTCACGACTTATTATATTCCCCCTTTACTTATTTTATATGAAATGTGCATAATTTGTGTGAAATATTAATGTTTTAATATTAAGTATAATATTTGAGCATTTTTAGAAGTAGTCAAATTGAGTCAGTTTAATGTTTTAATTATAACTATCACTATACTGATCCAAATTGTGTGTTTCTTGTTTTGTAGGATTCTCCTTTCAATATACAACATTTCATTAGAAGGAACCATGAACCAATTCTGCCATTTGAAGGGTCATATGGTCCTCACAAACAAGACCAAAGAATCTGTGAACAAACTGGACCATCCTTGCATATTGATTTACTGGGTTCAATCCAGAAGTCCAAAGACCTTCAATCTCCACCATAATTCGGGGGACACTACATTTCATCTTGGATAAAAATTTCATGGCCCAAATCCAAGTACAAGGGGCCCAAATAAACCTTTGAAGTCCAGCCCACCATTTTGGCCGAGAATTAAAATCAGTATAGTATGCATGACATATCTCCTGATGTAAGCATCCAATCGAGCTGAGATTTTTCAGTGTGAAAGAGTAGATATAGTCGGCCGACTTTGTTGAAGAAGTCATTCGAATTTTAAGGCATATTCCTGTTCAAAAATCCATTCACATTTTGGCCATCGAAAAAGAATGGATAGAAATGGACAGTTTACCTTTGTTTAATCAACCGGCCATAACTTTGGCTCCAATTGTCCAAATGCCTCCAAATTTTGAGAGTAGTCGTCCAACATTATTTTCTACAACTTTGAATAAGGATGTATTTGAAGATTCGGCTGTCTGTATAGCTCAATTGGCGAAGCAAGTGGAGGGACAGATTGGGAATGCAAACAGTCCACTCCTTGGGCTATAAATACTCTCCCCTTCTCTCCTTGAGAGGGGTTGGCATTTCAGAAGAGAGGAGATCATATTGGCACGACCAAAGCTTTGCCAAAGGCTTGGGAGGACCTGCCAAACTCAAGTTTTTACTTGAGAGATCTTTCCTCCTCTCTTTCTTTTCACTTACTTTTGAGTTCTTCATTTTTGTAATCTTGTAATTCTCTTTCTTTGTAATTCTGTTTTAATGCAAGTTACTTCTTCAATATCTCTTATTCTCTTCCACCTTCTGTATTTTAATATTAATGTTCTTAAAATAGTTTAAATTCAGTTCAATCCCCTTCCCTTATTAAGCTTCCTCATTCAATCGAAATTCCATTTTTGATTCTTAAATTATTTCGTGTGTGTGTTCGGCACACTACTCTTATCTTGTCCCTTTCTTTTTCTTCTCTTTATAATTCATCACCATAAACATATATTACCAGATTATTAAACATCCAAATGGCTGAGTAAATCTCTCATTGGGGTGAGTTATAATTTAGGTATGTTAAGTGATTGAGAGCTTCTTCTCGATGAATATTCTTTGAATTAACATTGTGTATGTTGGACTTAACATGTCATGGATTAATGACTTGTTTTGTTTAACATGTGGTTTCCATGGATTATTGGAACCATAAATACACAACCATAAATAAGATATGATTGAGATTATAACCTTAAGTTAAGTTAAGTCTTGGTTTAAAGCCTTAACACTTAAGAATTCTAATCAACATCATCTTGTGACATGGGTGTTAATTTAAATGCAATATAAAGCAAAGCTCGAGGATATCACAAGCTTAACTAACCTAATGATGAACTCACCCCAATATTTATCAATTTGGTAAATCAAACATCATCCATAAATCATTTCAATTAAGCTCTGCAAACAAACCCCCCTAATCAAAATACAATCAACTAAAAACAAACGACTACTACAAAGTATCATCGCCGAGGATTCGACCCGAGTGCTGCTATACACATTAGCAGAGCACCGGAACCTTGAACGGTCGATAGGCGACAATCGGCCGCACTTTCAAATGGCGCCGTTGCCGGGGATGGTGCTTTAAGTAGTCATTAGTTTCTGGTTATTGTCAAGAAAACACAAAAAAAAAAAACAAATTTTTAAAAAAAAAATTGAAAAAAAAACACAAAGAAAAACCCGTCTTCTCATAAAAATCATAAACTGAAAAAATACAAAGAAAAACCTGTCTTCCTCTTTCTTCCAAAATCTCTCTGAATGCCCCGTAGCCTTCCAAACAATCCCTCGGATTTGTTTGACCCTGAAATTGAGCGAACACTTCGCCAACTTAGGAGGAACATAAGAGATACTCAAATAATTCAAGAACCAATCATTGCCCTACCAATTGAATTAGATATGGCCAATCCTAGGGAACAAACATTGAAAGAACTTGCTGCCCCTGATATGAATTACCAACCTCTTGGTATTCAATATCCAAACATTGAAGCTGACTTCGAACTCAAATCGGGTTTGATTCATCTTCTCCCTCATTTTCACGGGTTAGCCGGTGAGGATCCACATCTTCACCTTAAAGAGTTCCAAGTAGTATGCTCTACCATGAAGCCTCAAGGGGTTTCTGAAGAACAAATCAAGCTTAGAGCTTTCCCCTTTTCCCTAGCGGATTCTGCCAAGTCTTGGCTCTACTACCTCCCACCTGGTTCCATAAACTCATGGGTTGACATGAAGAGACTTTTCCTTGAGAAGTTCTTTCCCGCTTCCCGAACAGCTTCTATCCGAAAGGAAATAAGCGGCATCCGTCAATTCCCTAATGAATCACTCCATGAGTATTGGGAGAGGTTCAAAAAGCTTGTGGCAACTTGTCCACACCATCAAATCCCTGACCAACTCCTGATCCAATACTTCTATGAGGGGTTATTGGCTATGGAGCGAACTCTCATTGATGCCGCAAGTGGCGGTGCTCTTGTTGACAAAACTCCTGCAGCTGCACGAGAACTCATAAGCAACATGGCTGCAAACACGCAGCAATTCCATACTCGAGAACATGCTCAAGTGAAACAAGCCCAAGAGAATCAATCCATAGAGCCCAACAAGATGACTGAGTGGATGAGTGAACTTACAGGTCTTGTGCGTCAACTAGCGGTGGCTACCAAAGCCCCAACCTCATCTTCTCCACAGTCACTATTCCCTGGACCTATCAAGAATTGTGGAATATGCAACTCTCCATCTCATCCGACTGACACATGTCCACAACTTCAAGATGATCCATCTGATTCATCTAGTCCAATGGAGCTCAATGCGGCATATGCTCAGTGAAACTTCAACCCTCAACAATCAGGTCAGTTTGTTAGAAACTTCAACCAACCCCACTCTGAGCCCTTCTCTTCTACCTTTAACCCACCTCTGAGGTATGGTAATCCCATTTCTCATCCTCCGCAGTTCCCTCCTCAAAACCCAAACCAGTTTCAATACAGTCAAGGTGTTGGTAACTTCCAACAACCTTACCCTTTTGTCCCTCAACCCCAAAGGAACAATCCTCCTCCTGGATTCCACTATCCTAACGAGCCTTCCCAATTCCCCACCCAATACAATCGCTTTCCCAAGAACCAAAATCAAGGCCAACCCAATTTGGGACAAGCCTCTTCTTCTAAACAACCATGGGAAAGTGCTGTAGAGGATCTTGCTTCCTTCACCCGTTCTAGCCTCAAGAACATTGAAACCCAAATAGGTCAACTTGCATCCCACCTTAGCCAGCAACAACCATCCAATTCATCCCAACTCCCAGCTCAACCATTACCCAATCCTAAGGGTAATGTAAGTGCAATTGCACTTAGATCGGGAAAGCAAATTGCTATGCCCCATGCTGATTCCTCTACCTCCCCTTTCAATGTTGATCTAGAAAATGAAAAGAACAAAAAGCTGGAAAAGGAACTTGAATCCACTCCTTCACCTCCTTCCATTCCTCTAAGGAACCCAATTCCTTTTCCTCAAGCCATCTCCAAGCCTAAGAAGTCCTTTGAACCTGATCCTGAAATGCTTGACATGTTTAGACGTGTTGAAGTGAACATCCCCCTCTTAGATGCCATCAAACAAATCCCTAAGTATGCCATGTTTCTTAAGGAATTGTGCACCCATAAGAGGCAACTTAGGACCTTTGAAAATGTTTCCACCCAGCAGTCTATTCCCATAAAGTGCAAAGATCCAGGGACCTTCACAGTTCCATGTCAAATAGGGAGTTCCAACTCTGATGATGCACTCATAGACCTTGGAGCCTCAATAAATGTCATGCCCAAATCCATTTTCTCCAACCTTGGTCTAGGTCCCTTGCACCCAAAGGGTATTGTCATTCAATTAGCCAATCGAAGCACTGCCAGTCCTGAGGGGATAATTGAGGATGTTCTTGTTCGGGTCAATGATCTTATCTTCCCAGCTGATTTCTATGTCCTTGACATGGAAGGTGAGACGACCTCTTCTCGATCTCCCCTAATTCTAGGAATACCATTCCTCATGACTGCGAGAACCAAGATTGATGTCCACTCAGACATCTTATCCATGGAATTTGGTGACCAACTGGTCAAGTTCAACATTTTCCAAGCCATGCGATACCCATCTGAGGATCACTCTGCATTCTCAATCCATGCTTTTGAGGACACTTCTAAGATTCAATTGAACCCCAATCCACCATGTTCTTCATGTTCTAATGATAAAGGATCTTGTGAAATCTGCACCATGATTAACAAAGTCATAAATGGTGAAGTTGATGTGGACCTCTCATTCATAGACTCCATCAATCTAGAGGAACTTGAAAACTCTCTTGAATCCCACATCAACTCTGATCTCTACTGCTCCACCTTGGACAGTGTTGAGGAAAATGATCCAAACCCATCTAGAATCCCTTCTCCTGCTCCTAACTTGTCTAGCTCTCAAATCAAGGTTGAAACTGATCTAAAACCACTTCCTTCACACCTCAAGTATGCATTCCTTTTCCATGATCCCTCCTACCCTGTCATTATCTCTGCTTCACTTTCTGAAACTGAGGAGTCCCAACTTGTTCAAGTGTTAGAGGAAAACAAAAATGCCTTAGGCTGGACCCTAGAGGATATTCTAGGAATCAACCCTGCCCTTTGTATGCATCACATCCATTTAGAGGAATCATCCAAACCAATTAGGCAACCTCAAAGAAGACTCAATCCACTCATACTTGAGGTAGTTAGGGAAGAGATTACCAAGCTTCTTCAAGCTGGTATTATCTACCCAATTTCTGATAGTGAATGGGTTAGTCCAATTCAAGTCATTCCTAAGAAGGGCGGGATAACAGTTGTCACAAATGAACATGGAGAAGTAGTTACAACTCGAGTGAAAAACAAATGGCGTGTGTGCATCGATTATCGCAAATTGAATGCTGAAACACGAAAAGATCACTACCCACTTCCTTTCCTTGACCAAATGCTTGAGAGATTGGCCGGAAAGTCACACTATTGCTTTCTTGATGGTTACACCGGCTACTTCCAAATTCCAATCGCACCTCAAGACCAAGAAAAGACCACATTCACTTGCCCCTTTGGAACCTATGCCTATAGGCGAATGCCTTTTGGCCTTTGTAATGCTCCTGCAACATTCCAGCGGTGTATGATGAGTATCTTTTCTGAATTCATTGAGAATTGCATGGAGGTATTCATGGATGACTTTACCATTTATGGCGAGTCATTTGAATCTTGCTTACATTCACTCTCTTTGGTCCTTCAAAAGTGTGTCAAGTGCAACCTTGTGCTGAATTTTGAAAAATGTCACTTCATGGTTTCAAATGGGATTGTTCTAGGGCACATAATTTCTCAAGAGGGTATCCAAGTTGATCCAGCCAAAATTGAGGTGATCCAATCACTTCCTGAACCCAAATCAGTTCGAGACATTCGGTCCTTCCTTGGTCATGCTGGTTTCTATCGGCGATTCATTCAGAACTTCAGCAAGATTTCCCTCCCACTCACTCGTTTACTTCAAAATGATGTCACATTCAATTTTGACGAGGCTTGCAAGAGAGCCTTCATTGAACTCAAATCTGCTCTCACATCTGCTCCAATAATCCAACCCCCAGATTGGTCCTTACCATTTGAATTGATGTGTGATGCTTCTGATAGGGCCATTGGGGCTGTTCTTGGTCAAAGAAGAGAAAACATTCCTCATGTCATCTTTTATGCCTCAAAAACATTGGATGAAACTCAATCACACTACACTGTGACTGAAAAAGAACTTTTAGCTGTGGTTTTTGCCTTGGATAAATTCCGGCCCTATCTCTTAGGTGCCAAAATCATCATCTTCACGGACCACTCAGCATTAAAGTTCTTACTTAAGAAAAGTGATTCCAAACCAAGGCTAATAAGATGGATTTTAATGCTCCAAGAGTTTGACCTTGTGATAAAAGATAAACCTGGAAAAGAAAACCATGTGGCTGACCACCTGAGTAGAATTTCTAATTATTCTCATTCTGAAATAATTGATCCTGAATTTCCAACTGAACACCTCTCCTCTCTCACTCCAAAGTTACCATGGTATGCCCCAATTGTCAATTACTTGGTTTCCGGTGTTTTCCCTGAATATTTTTCAAAAGAACAAAAAGAAAAGATGAAAAGTGATTCAAAGCATTATTTTTGGGAAGATAATAAACTTTGGAAAACCGGGGCTGACATGGTAATCAGGAGATGTGTTGATGAAACTGAACAATCCTCCATCTTGGAATTCTGCCACTCATTGCCTGGAGGTGGCCACTTTGGACCACAAAGGACTTCTCGAAAGGTCCTAGATTCTGGATTCTTTTGGCCTTCACTCTTCAAGGACTCACACGAGTTCTGTCAATCATGTCCCACTTGCCAAAAGTTTGGCACAATTTCCAAAAGAAACGAAATGCCCCAAAAGCCATTAATCTTCTGTGATCTTTTCGATGTTTGGGGCATCGATTTCATGGGACCTTTTCCCCCTTCCAATGGATTATCCTACATTCTTCTTGTGGTCGATTATGTTTCTAGGTCGGTCGAGGCCAAACCCACTAGGAAAGATGATGCTCAAACTGTGAGTGAGTTCCTCAAAACCCATATCTTCCATCGATTCGGAACACCACGTGCTTTGATAAGTGACTTAGGAACTCATTTCTGTAATAGAACCATGGAGTCACTTTTGAAAAATAATGGGGTTGTACATAAAACATCCACTGCATATCACCCTCAAACAAATGGAATGGCTGAACTTTCTAACAGAGAAGTGAAAAGAGTGCTTGAAAGAATTGTTAAGCCCACAAGAAAAGACTGGCCCGATAGACTTGGTGAAGCACTTTGGGCCTATCGAACAGCCTATAAGACACACATTGGGATGTCTCCATTTAGGCTAGTCTTTGGTAAAGCCTGTCATTTACCAGTTGAAATCCAACATAAGTCATTTTGGGCTGTCAAAACATGTAATTTTGATTGTGAAAAATCTGGTGAAGAAAGATTGTTGCAGTTGACTGAATTGGAGGAGCTTCGACTCGATTCGTATGAGAACTCCATTCTCTACAAAGAAAAGGCAAAGTCACTCCATGACAAGTACATTCTTCGAAAGGTATTTCATGAAGGTGAAAAGGTAATGCTCTTCAATTCTCGATTTCGACTTCACCCAGGTAAGCTCAATTCTCGTTGGGATGGACCTTTTATTATTACTAATGTTTACCCATTTGGTGCAGTGCAAGTCGAAGACCCTTCTTCAAAAAGAACATTCACGGTAAATGGACACCGGTTAAAGCATCACCATGAGAGGCCATTCACTTCAGGTTCCACATCGACTTCCATTGACCCACCACTAGATGGAAATGGCGACCCACCAAATCCAAACCAGGGGGCACCTCTTTCCCTTTAACTCTCTCTCTATCTCTTCCTCTCTCTACCTCTTTCTTCTTCTTCCTCTCTCTTTCATTTTGTTACCACTTTATTCGTCAAACCCTTTCTTTTTATCTTTCTTGTGTGGTTGTGTATTTTAAAAAAAAAACCTTAAAAACTAAAAAAACCAAAAAAAACAATTACTTAAAAAAAATTATTACAAAAAAAGAGTCATGCTTACTCACCATCTAGTTTTGAAATTTTGTCCAACCATTTTGGGGAGTCAAAAGGCTTGTTTTAAACTCAAATATATTGAATTTTTATCTCAAACTTGGGTAAACACTTTTCTGTCAATAACAAACATTTTGAATGAACAATTTTTGGTGGAAAATGATTCTCCCCTACCGTGAGGAATAACATTAGCCTTCATGCCAAGGTCATCTATGGCCATCTTTTTCATTGTGTGTCTTCACCACTGATTGTGAGTCTTGCGTTTGTGGACCTTCGAGCTGAATTTCCATCTTTTGTGTGCATTAATATGATAGAGGCATTTTCTAAGCCACATGAGAATCAGAATAGCCAAATAGCCTCCCGTTACCCTTACATTGATCCTAATTTTGAAAGCCCCTTTGAGCCTATGAAACCCTTTCTTTTGATAACCACATTACAAGCCTAATACCTTGTCCCACCCAACATCTTCATGGATTTTCATTGTACAATTTATTGAAATTTAAGTGTGGGGGGAATGGACTTCATTTTTGGGCGTACTTTCATTGATTTCCAATGTGTCATCATATGCTTGAGGGCAAGCATCCATTCAAGTGTGGGGGAGAGGTTGTAATTCTGTGAGATTTGGGGTGTATATGTGTAATTTTCATTTGTACAAAAGTCATTGAAAAGTGTTCAAAAAAATGAAAAAAATTATATTAAAAAAAATGAAAAAAAAGGAATGGGTTGTGTCTTGGGTGGGTCAAAAATCATTCATCATCAACCTTTGATCATGTTATAACTACTAAAATTAGTTCCATGAGGAGATCAAGCATGGGTTGGGAGATGACTGTGAGACTTTTTTTTTTCAAGCACAACTTTCGAAAAAAAGAGCAAAAAAAGAAAGAAAAAAAAAGAACACTTGACTCATCTTGTATTGTGTCATTATTGGAAGTCTTCCATGTTGTACATATTCCATCATCTCACCCTATTCCATTTTCTATCTCCCTCACTTTTCATTCATCACACATTCATGCCCTTGTAAATATGTGTTTCTATTTCCTTTCAATTCAAATTTCAAAAAAAATGTGCATTGATTTTTCCATGTTGGTGTTTTTAACCCCTCTTTTCCTTTGGACATTATATACCTACCGTCCCATAGCCACTGAAAAACCCCTTAAAAGTCCTCTTGATTCTTGTACACATTAGATTTGGGAATGGAAGCTGAGAGCTCTTACAAACTCTTGATTTTCACTTTTTGTTGGTGAATGAGTGAACCTCCTAAAATACATTTTTATCATCTTGAGAGGAGTAAGTTTTGAGTGCCTACATTTTCCAATTCAAACCTTGAACATGAAAAAATGAATTGTTTATGATGCATTATTTTGAACCAAATTTGTGATGGAAATCAATATGGATGAGTGAAATATTCTAAACCTCCCTTGATTGGAGAAAACAAAATTTTAATATTTGTTGGTGAGTGAAAATGATTTTGTCATGTTTTTATATTTGTTGCACATGAGGACACGCGCAAATCTAAGTGTGGGGGAGTTGATGTTATTAATATTTTCACGACTTATTATATTCCCCCTTTACTTATTTTATATGAAATGTGCATAATTTGTGTGAAATATTAATGTTTTAATATTAAGTATAATATTTGAGCATTTTTAGAAGTAGTCAAATTGAGTCAGTTTAATGTTTTAATTATAACTATCACTATACTGATCCAAATTGTGTGTTTCTTGTTTTGTAGGATTCTCCTTTCAATATACAACATTTCATTAGAAGGAACCATGAACCAATTCTGCCATTTGAAGGGTCATATGGTCCTCACAAACAAGACCAAAGAATCTGTGAACAAACTGGACCATCCTTGAATATTGATTTACTGGGTTCAATCCAGAAGTCCAAAGACCTTCAATCTCCACCATAATTCGGGTGACACTACATTTCATCTTGGATAAAAATTTCATGGCCCAAATCCAAGTACAAGGGGCCCAAATAAACCTTTGAAGTCCAGCCCACCATTTTGGCCGAGAATTAAAATCAGTATAGTATGCATGACATATCTCCTGATGTAAGCATCCAATCGAGCTGAGACTTTTCAGTGTGAAAGAGTAGATATAGTCGGCCGACTTTGTTGAACAAGTCATTCGAATTTTAAGGCATATTCCTGTTCAAAAATCCATTCACATTTTGTCCATCGAAAAAGAATGGATAGAAATGGACAGTTTACCTTTGTTTAATCAACCGGCCATAACTTTGGCTCCAATTGTCCAAATGCCTCCAAATTTTGAGAGTAGTCGGCCAACATTATTGTCTACAACTTTGAATAAGGATGTATTTGAAGATTCTGCTGTCTGTATAGCTCAATTGGCGAAGCAAGTGGAGGGACAGATTGGGAATGCAAACAGTCCACTCCTTGGGCTATAAATACTCTCCCCTTCTCTCCTTGAGAGGGGTTGGCATTTCAGAAGAGAGGAGATCATATTGGCACGACCAAAGCTTTGCCAAAGGCTTGGGAGGACCTGCCAAACTCAAGTTTTTACTTGAGAGACCTTTCCTCCTCTCTTTCTTTTCACTTACTTTTGAGTTCTTCATTTTTGTAATCTTGTAATTCTCTTTCTTTGTAATTCTGTTTTAATGCAAGTTACTTCTTCAATATCTCTTATTCTCTTCCACCTTCTGTATTTTAATATTAATTTTCTTAAAATAGTTTAAATTCAGTTCAATCCCCTTCCCTTCTTAAGCTTCCTCATTCAATCGAAATTCCATTTTTGATTCTTAAATTATTTCGTGTGTGTGTTCGGCACACTACTCTTATCTTGTCCCTTTCTTTTTCTTCTCTTTATAATTCATCACCATAAACATATATTACCAGATTATTAAAAATCCAAATGGCTGAGTAAATCTCTCATTGGGGTGAGTTATAATTTAGGTATGTTAAGTGATTGAGAGCTTCTGCTCGATGAATATTCTTTGAATTAACATTGTGTATGTTGGACTTAACATGTCATGGATTAATGACTTGTTTTGTTTAACATGTGGTTTCCATGGATTATTGGAACCATAAATACACAACCATAAATAAGATATGATTGAGATTATAACCTTAAGTTAAGTTAAGTCTTGGTTTAAAGCCTTAACACTTAAGAATTCTAATCAACATCATCTTGTGACATGGGTGTTAATTTAAATGCAATATAAAGCAAAGCTCGAGGATATCACAAGCTTAACTAACCTAATGATGAACTCACCCCAATATTTATCAATTTGGTAAATCAAACATCATCCATAAATCATTTCAATTAAGCTCTGCAAACAAACTCCCCTAATCAAAATACAATCAACTAAAAACAAACGACTACTACAAAGTATCATCGCCGAGGATTCGACCCGAGTGCTGCTATACACATTAGAAGAGCACCGGAACCTTGAACGGTCGATAGGCGACAATCGGCCGCACTTTCATTTGGTCTCACCATGTTTTTTTCATGTTTTTAGGCTTGTAGAGAAAAGTGGAGTAAAATGGAGGAAAACAAAAAATAAATGAAAAAAAATTAGATTCAATGGAGAAGAATACCCATCATAGTTCAATGTTAGGAAATAGGTAGGTCCATAATGGGGGAGGAACTAACTATAAGATTGAGATGGTGGTTATAGTGTGGGGCGACACCATGGGAGGAATGACCAACTGAGGTATGCTCAAAAGGATAAACATGTGGATGGTATATTTGGAAGTTTAATGTGGGATGTTGAAGTATGGGAAAATATTAAACATATTAAATGTTCATGGAAATGGAATAAAGTTATATTATTTGAGATCATCATCCACCCAAGATTTATGGTTGTCATGGTTCACAGTGTGACATTAACCCTAGCGGTCTTAAACCATGAAAACCCTAACTTATTAGAGAATGATGAGACCAAACAATAAAACATTATCTCATTTCCACTTACACTTAAAATTTTGAATGGTTCTTAGAAATTTAGAATACTAGATCAAACTTTCGAATATATCAGATTTTTTTTAACATTTTGATCATGTCTTGGATGCTCATTTCCTTCAACAAAAAACACTATCCTAATTTTCCAATGAGAACTACCCTCATGCTTGTACTTTCTTCTCACCCATCACTGAATCATGTTGGGTATTATCTTCCATTTCTACCAATATAGCTATGGTTGAACTTAGCCATGACCTTATGGTAGTAGATCCTTTATCCTATAGTTGACTATGGTTCGCCTGTTTTTTTACTCTTTTTTTATTTATCTTTACTTTTACTCTATTAGTATATATTTATCTAAAATTATAAAAACATGTGAAACAAAATAGTAGGACAATAATATCACATTTTATAATAAAAATTATTTTTCTAGGTGTAGTGAAAGTGCATATTGGGGTCAATCCCAACTCTAAAAATTTCAGATTTGGTGGATCATTCACATATTTTACAACATGTGAACGCCATGAGAAATAAATTTTTTCCATTGAATATTGAAAATAAAAAACACTGAAACCAATAGGATATATTTTCAAATTAAAATTATTAATAATTTAAATAAATCAAAATAAATAAAACCTCTGTCTTGGGATCTTTCTTTGATGATGTTATTGATCATCTAAAACCCTTTTTGATTTACTATTGTTGTGCTTATAAGATCCAATGTAGAATCGCTATAGTGATTATCCACACATGATCCTTTGATATCCAAACAACACAGATGGATTGTTGGGTGCTAGCGTGGAGGAATGATAATCTTGCAATGTTCATTTGGATTGCTGCTCTAATTCCATCAGGATTAAAGAATCATCCTTTCACTCTCATTCTTCATAGGATGGAGGATAGAGGAGAATCTATAGATCATTATTCAGTCTTGATATAGAGATCAAGATTTATTTGTACACAAATATTTTAAATTTTGATCAATCCTAGTCAACCTCCAAAATTATTGACATAATCGTTTATTTATTAAGATAGGGTTAGGACTATAGATATTATTTAATTGCACAGTGTCTCTTAAATAATATATTAAACCTTATCTAACCACATGCCATTTAATAATATTACTATTATTATTTTCCTAGTATACCCAAACTGGCATAATGATAAATATTATTTTACCAAATTACAAGTTAATATTTATCATCGGACACAATCTTGGCCTACCCGTCCTCCTCAACATTTATCAAATACTCAAATAAATATTTAATTAAATATTTATTCATAAAATAAATATTCTATTCATGGTCAGGTGAATAAATATTTATTAAATATTCAATAAAAAATTTAATTCAAAGTCTATCAATTAAATATTTATTAAATATTCATGTAATTAAATAAGTTAATTATTAATGAATAAATAATTATTTATTACCTTATGGGTAGTATTTTTTATTTATAAATCCTAAATAAAATTATTTCTTAGTCTTAAGAATAATATATGTTCCAATAATTAAATTCAAATAGAATTTAATTTAGATCAAAAAAAACACTTAGTGTGTGACCCTATAAGGTTCATTTTTATTGGAATTAGGTTGGATTAACTAAATTCTAAGATTAATATCTAGAAATGGGTTAAGTAACCCAAGATAAATACATTAATAATGAAAAATTGAAAACCACACATGAGAGCTTACTATGTAATATAATTCCTTTGTCATGATATCTCATCAAGCATGTTGCACACTCATTTCATCAAACTATATGCCTGATATATATTTATTTGACTATATGAAATAAAAGTCAATAAACTATGGATATGGAATTTAATGGGATAGTTATATTTCAATAAAATGGATGAGATATTGACTTCCATAAATATGAAAGGGATAAATACTTCCTCAATTTATTCATTAATAACATATCATTTTTGATGCACCCAACATACCCAACTTCTCCATGAACTATTATAATCATGGTTTATGATAGTATATATAAGTGTAAAAGTCATGATATGGATCAATAACTATATTAAGGTTTAAAGACCCTTATACACACTCTCACAGAGAAATATCTGATGACATATAAACATACATAATTTCAATATGCGGGTATGTTCTCGTAATCTCCCATCTTAGATATTACCAGGTGAAAAATTCATGAGAAGAAGCCACATCTTCTTATGAGTACTCAAAACTGACGGTAAGTATACTATGTTCCTCATTATAGAATTTTATTTTACCATAGAACTAATATTTAAGAGGTATGTTTATAGAATCACGGGGTTCTCATCATAGTGGGTACTAATACAACCAATTTTGATGTGAAATATACCATAGGACATTATCACATTAAATTTATCCAAAATAACAATCAATATGTGATAAGGTATTTATATTAATATTCACTTATTTGAATATAAATGTAATCTAAGGTACAAAGTAGTTTGTTCAATGACACCAACTCCAACAAACTCTTAATTACAATACATCCAACTATTACAATCCGGTTAGTTCTCACACATCAAACATGATTCTTCTAAGTGAGGATATACTTGTTAGGCCAATCATGTTTCCATGATAAGGGTGGGTAACACCACATGTTTGTGTGGGGAATTTTCTTACGGAAACATTACTACCTTGATAAAATCCCTCAATTAGTGATATAACTGAGTAATTGACTTTTATTCCCATGTCAAATTCTTGACATCCTTGCTAAGTCCATATTCAATGCTTATCATAATAATGATTAAACAATTTATTTTTGGTGTATCCCAATATTAGAATAGGACGTTGCTAAACTGCTCCTTAAGCTACATCAAAAGCTATAACATAATCAGATATTATAGATATGAAAACTACGGGTTGTAATAAGTATTTCTAGAATATTAACTTAGACTTGTCTATGATACTATGTAAAATTGAACCAAATAAAGATAAATATTTAATTCCCTTGATCACTATTATTCTCACTTCTCCAAAAACCAGGGACTCATCATGTTCTACTTTTATAATTAATATTGTATAGTTATATTATAATTTGATGCAGTTATGTTGGATATGTTTTATATTCACCTATTATGCATAAATAATACCAAATTATAGTACATATCATGTAATATGAGATAAATTTAAAGAGCATAATCTTGTCATATTCTTTTAATATCAATAATATCTTTGTATTCCCACACATGGTCTACTAGAAGGATTATATTTCAAAAACAATTCTGTTTTGAATTGTCTCAATTTTTATTTTTCAATACTTTACTATATGTACTATAACTATATTTAGAAAACACAAGGATCTATTTCTTAGATATTTTTATCTAGAACATTGTTTATACTTTAAGTCATACTTGGAGAAATTTTTTTCCTCTTCTTAACAAACTGGTAAAACATGATATTTTTTTCCATATGTTATCAACATCTTTGTCTTGAAATTTTATAATGCTCCCACTAACTAGTTAGATAAATATGTTACTAATTCCATAAAAATTAATATTTCATGACCATTATTCATGATTTATTCATAAATAAATTTAAATAATATGTATATATTATTTTCATTTATTGATTTCACTGATCCTTTCTAGTTATATATTGTAGACATATACCATTTTTTTTGGTCACATAATATAGACATCTTTCATAAGTATTACTCCAAATGGGGTGGGCTTGACCATAAATATCCAAATATAATGATCATAGAAATATTCTTTGATGATTAGAATTCAAAGGATGTTAATCATGATGATTAATGTATAGGTTTTTTCATATACTAAAAAATTAAATAATAAATCACTCCTTATTAGCACCATCTTTTACCGTCCATGTATAGTTCCCGTAAAATACTCATTGTCTGTATAATATATTTTAGATATTAATAATATGGAGTCTCTTAATTATTATATATGGATTTAATTTCTTGAATTTATTTTTACTTTTCAACCTTATCACATTTCCATTTACTTTATATTTATAGGAATATTTATTCTAAAATAATAATATATGTATTACCCACCATGTTGATTATAAAAAACCTCTTTAGCTATGAATTCCTTCATAATATCTATCTCTAGAACTAATCCTCTCACTAAGGTAAGGGTATATAGGATTATTAACTTAGATTAATCTTAGTTTTTTATTATCATTTGTACCAAAATTCCACTTTTAACAAATGGTTTTCAATAAACACTTGTAGTAGTTTCCTATTATATTTTTATCATAAAAAAATTTATATGATATCCATTGTTAGTTTCACTTCTATTTTCAAAACATGTCTTAAAAGAATTAGTTAAATATTTTCAATATATATATGACTCATAATTGATATTCATTTTACTACCATCATGAAATTGATGTATATACAGAAATTTGATTTCGGGATTACCTTTTATTCACATGTATGAACAATGATTACTTGGATAATATGTTCTACAACAAGAAATCTCAGATATTTCTCAATATTTACCCATTTTTCTCATTTAATTCATTGAGAATTTCTAAAATTTCTTAAAGTAATCTCATGAATTATATAAATTTACCTTTAGCTTCATAATATTTCACATATATATATTGAACTAAATCTAAAATATTTGCGAGATAACTTTATTTATAAAGGTTTATTTATCTAAAACATTATAATTGGATTGTTTGTATATCCAGTAGCTTAGATCAATTGAGACTAAAAAACTTGTATGGTATAAACAAGTCAACTACCTTTAGTTTTATTTTATAAATAATTATCTTCCCATATTTAGGTAAGATTATTATATTTTATATTAATCATTCATTGTAATGGATATCTATGATTCTAGAGTTATTAAAACAATAGTTTTGTATTGATGTGCCATAACAACATTTATTCAAAATATGAAATAATATCTTGGTGTGTCTATATGAAAACTAAGTTAAATGTTTTGGTAGCACTCATTAAAAACTTGAATTGATCCATTTTGGAAATGAGAAGTAGTGACCTCCCCTTTTCTAACATAGAAATATTTATTTATCATCTCCTTTTGAGTTCACTCTAAAACCTTTCTATTCATGATTATTTATTATATTAAAATAAATGTATTTTTATGAATATTATTTTTAATAAATAAGTGGTGAATATAAACTTAATGAATGTATCGGAAGTGGATGAAACTTCTTGCTTCTTCAATTCATTTAAATTTATTTTCCAATGTATATTCCTTCTATATAAGAAAAAATAGCCTCCTATTCATTTTTATGCCTATAAATCTTTTATCCTTTTGAAGAAAATTGTAAAATATATTTTTGTTTTATATTATCCATGGTATCTTTATCTTTTTCTTTAAAAATTTTCACTATAAGGGTGGATGAACATGTTTTAACGAATCCTTATCTTCTTGGTGAAGTATGGAAAAACGTTTCCTAAGTGGATTATCCATTTTTTATCTAATCTTGGATGAATAAGGAAAAACATAGTGGTGAGGATAATAAAATAAGATTAATTGATAATTTCTTATCCAATTGGATGTCCAATTTCACTACATGATCTATATACCCCAATATTTTGAAACCATTATTAGTATCTAGATTACCTTCTTTTAGTTTACACTAATATAATTCATTGATAATCTTATTTATTTGAAGCCTTTCCTTGTATTTCTTAAGAAAAAGAAGATGATGTATTATAGTGTAAGCATAAATTTCATTATGTTTTATCATAAAATCTCAGAACATGGTCGATGATATAATACAATAAACATAGGAAGCACCCTATATATATCTCTAGTATACATCCTTTTAACCTTTTCCCAGCTACTAGGCTGGAAAAATAATAATAGGGGATTCCAATACATAATAAAAAAATTCTAATAATAATTCATTTCATAAAATATTATACCATATCATAAAATTTGTATTTATAAGGACATAACCTAAGTTAGAAAATTATTATCATGGGTTCATGATTTCACTTCCCATTTTTATACAATAATTAAAACAAATGACTAATAATTTACTTGATTATAAATTATGTGGCACATAATAATTTTAATTTTATTAATTCTCCCACTATTTTATCAAGTCTCAATGGCCCTCACCATTAATAATGTAATGTCTCGTTGTATGGACATTCTAGTGGAAAGGATTCATATTCCCCTTTTCATAACCCAAGATAGGGATCAATAAATTACTTGAAGGTGTTTGTCTAGGAATTTATTTTCCAACTATGGACTTAAAACTCCTTGATCTGTTGAGTGCACTACCCAATTCAGAAACCTTAACTCTAATTTCCTCAACACTTTCCTCCAATTTAAATCTAGTCTAGTGAGATTTACTTATCTTGATGTAAATTGGTTAGGTCAACCCAAAAAGTTCATAAGAACTCTATAATAAAATTAAGTTCCTCAATAAGGGTTGGTCAAACACTTAGTTTAATGGTTTTCATTCCTAATAAAGTAATTGAAGGATTGGTATGAATTAATATTAAGTTGAAGAATTTTATTTATTATGAGAGAAATTTTTATTTTTTAAACCTTTACAAGTCTTGTTAATATGAAGTTGATTTTACTTTAGGGATTAAACATGTTCCTCATAAAATATTTATCCATAACCCATTTATTTTAATTCTATATTTTTATATTATTTCATTTATTTATGAAATTTCATTCTAGAATAAAAAAAATCAAGCATAATACATAAATAAAATAAATAAATGACATTGTCATGAGATTATATGATGGTTGATTTATTAAGAAAACAATAAATAAACCTATGACCCTAGGGAAAAACTCATTATGTCGATCTTTACATGAGTTGCATCATCCCACCTATCCACCTATGTATCTCCCATATTGGTTTCATCTTAGTTAAATATTCAACCTCCTCCACCTTGGATTCATATTGAACTAACTTTATATGCCTTCAGATACTTCTTTTATTATATATGTTTTAAAACTACTAGTTAGCATTCATTTTATATGTTCTTTAATAAGATAAAACATGCATGAATTAATCTGATTAATTAAATTATTAATCAATTGATTGAATTTTATATTAATTTATCCAATCATATTGAAATTATCATACTTATATGATTTTAAATAAAATAAATAATTTCATTTTATTTAAAACTTAATAAAATAGTACATAGATTTTTACTTAAGAAACTGGTGATTACTTGTCTAAACTACTCGATATGGTTTTAATTATAAACAATTCACTCATACAACATATTGTGTACATGTCATGTTTCATAATTTCATAGTGTGTAATTTCAATTTAATTCCACATAGAACACATAAAAAATTAAGTTGCATGTACAATTTAAATCATTGAGTATTTAGTATATAATAACCATAAATTATTCGTATTTTCCAATATTACATGGAATTTATTAAGAATTTAATATAATATAAAACCAAATGAATAGTGTTTAAGGTCAAACAAACAACACATGGAACTCAGTTTGATAAAGTTTAATGGATTAATAAATTCAATTTAATATTTCCATGTAAGTACATAAGGTACATGGTGTGTGCATTCTAGCCACACAACATGTACTTCTCTTCACTGAATATCCACATTACATTCCTATGGACTTGGAGTCTACTTATTATGGAAATTTTTGAATTGTAAAGAATGTATAAAGGTAATATGATGTTTACTTTAGGTTACAAGGCTAGCAGCCTGTACGCATTGTGTATTCAATACATGCAGTGTACTAATTACATGGCGTGGTTTGACCTTATAATTTACACCTTGAAAAAACATTGACTACATAGCATGTAGTAAATATACATGGTGTGTAATATGTAAAATTTGTACCCTGGATGGTCAATATGTGTTGCGTTTATTACAATTTTAATGTACTAATTACACAAAAAACACAGAATCCATGTAGGAATCCTTATTAAATGAACAAGGATACACAATGTGTAACGAAGGATTTCATGTCGTGTAGTCTTGTATTATCTAGACAAAATTCCGGTCACCTATGGAAGGGTTCTTCAGATGTGATCTTCATTAATTATTAACCGATCATGGTAAAATGAGTGAGAAATGAAGAAGATGAAGAATTTATTTTGAAGATGGATCAAGAATGAATTAAAATTTGAAATGTATTTTAACTTTTAAATGCATAATTATTGAAAACAAATAAATAATTATAACTTTGACAATAACCCCTCTAATACCACTTGATGGTTCAAGGCATAGCAGAAGCGCTTATCAAGGATGATCCAAACTCAAAAAATATTAGATTAGATGGGTCATTCACATATTGTACAAGACATGAACATTATTCGCAATGAAAATTATTTATATATGATTAATAATGAAAAATAATGAAACAAAGAGAAGATGATTTTACATTAAATTTATAATTAATTTAAATAAATCAAAAGAAATAATCCTTGATCTTGGGATCTTTCTTCGATGATGTTTTTATCATAAAAAAACCTTTTTTATTTAATGTCATTGTGCTTATAGGATCCAAGTGTAGAATCCCTATAGCGGTGATCTACATGTGCTCCTTTGATCTTCAAACAACACTGATGGATTGTCTGTTGTTAGAATGGTTGATTGAACATCGTGTGATGTTTGTTTCTATCATTGTGCCTATCCTTCATTATTGAAATTTTTTCTTAAACTCTCATTCTTGAGAGGATTGAGGAGAGAGAATAATTTCTAGATTTTTATGTGGTCTTGAGAGAGAGATCTTGACTTTTTTTGGCACAATGACTCTCAATTTTGATTAGTCTCAATCAACCTCTAAAACAATAGTCATAATCGTCAATTTAAAGAGATAGGGTTAGGGTTAAAAATAATATTTAAGTTCACAAAATCCATTAAATAATAAATTAAACCTTATCTGACCTCATGCCATATAATATTATTATTATTATTGTTTTCATAGAATTTAAAAACCAATGCAATGATAAATATTATTTTACATTCTTGAAAATTAATATTTATCACCAGACACAATCTTTCTTTTATTTTCCTCGTCTGTGTTTATTGAATACTGGAATAAATATTTAATTAAATTTTTATTCAAAAAATAAATATTCTATCCATATTCTAGAAAATAAATATTTATTAAATATTTTATAAATAGAATAAATATTTTAGTCACAGTCTAAAAAATAAATATTTATTACATTTAGTGTAATTAAATAAATAATTGTGTAATGAATAAATAATAATTTATTACCTTATGAATAATGTTTTTGATTGATAAATCTTGAATAAAATTATTCCTTGACCAGTGAAATAATAATTATTCCAATAATTAAATTCAAATAGAATTTAGTTAAGATCAATGGAAACACTTACTGTGTGTCCCTCTATGATTTTTTAACATTGGAATTAGGTGGCCCTACCTAAAGTCTATGATTATTGTTTAGAAATGGTTCAATTTACCAAATAAAAAGAAATTAATGTCTCAACATTAAGAACAACACATGAGAACATATTTTGTAATATAATCCCGTTTTCACAATATCTCATAAAGTAGGTTTCACAATTGTTTCATCAATATATATGCTTGATACATCTTTCTTTGACTTTATGAAATAAACATCATTACACCATGAACATCAAATTTATTGTTATAGTTATATTATAATCAAAGTCTGAGATATAAACCTTTATAAATATAGAAGAGGAAAATCCTTCCATGACTTATTCTTTAATAACATATCATTCATGATACACCCAATATTCCTAACTTCACCATGAACTGTTATCATCATAGTTTAAGGTAATGAATCTAAGTGTGTGGGTTATGATATGCATTAATAATAATATTAAATTATAAGGACCACAAAACATGCTCATGGATTGGAATATATGATGACACATAAACATGTGGAATTATTAAAGGATAGTTTGTTATCATAATCTCTTTTCTTGGAGATTACTAAGTGTGAACACCAAAAGAATATGTCACATTTATTATGAGTACTTGCATCTAATAGTGAACATACTATGTGCCCCATCATAGAATTTTATTTGATCATATAACTAATATTTAATATATATAATCATATAATCTCAAGTTTATCATCATAGTAGGGAACTAATTGAAGTTTTTAGGCACAATGGAAGCACCTTGTTGGGTGAAAAACCAAAAGGTTTTTGTCAGGTCCAATGAATCATTCACATATTGTGCATGATGTGAACGCTATGACCAATAATTTTTTTTACATCAGATATCATAATAGAAAATCATAGAACCCAAAGAGGATATTTTCACATTAAATTTATAATTAATTTGAATATTATTGAACAATGTTTTACCTCATCTTAGTAACATTCTTTGATGAAGATATTAACGATCATCTAAACCCATTTTTTATATTACCATCATTGTGTAAGGAGAATCCAAGCATAGAATATATCTAGCAGTGATCCACACATGTTCCTTTAATCTCCAAACAATACTTATTGACTGTTGGCTGAAATTGTGGAAAATTGATCATCTTGTGTTGTTTTTCTTGATCGCTCTAATGACCCATGAGCTTAAAAGGTTTTTTCTCATTATTGAAAAGATGAGAGAAAGGAGATTCAAAATATTAGTATATTGTGTGAAATTATTCCTAATTATTAAATCTCAATTTTTTTATTAATTCTACATACTATATATAACCATCTATTTATAGAGATAAGTTTTAGGTTAAAATATTATTTAATTGTGTACCAACCATTAAATAATATAATAATCTTTATCAAATATCATTCAATCTAATAATAATAATAATATTATTATTATTATTATTATTATTATTATTTGGTGTGCATAACTCACCTAATGATGATTTTATTTTAGAGTATTTAAAATTAATTTCCATCACCTGATTTTATCTTGGTCTACTCTAACTCCTCAATATTTATTGAATACTAGAATAAATATTTAATTAAATATTTAAATCATCAATAAGTATTTGAGATCGATAAAATATGAATAAAATTATTCCTTAATCTTGTGAATAATATTTATTCCATTAATTAAATTCAAATTGAATTTAATCAAGATAAATAAAAAAACTCAGTGTGTGACCCTATAGGATTACTTCTCATTAGAATTAGGAGATCTTACCTAGAGTAAATGATTATTTCCTAGAAATTGGCCAAGGAAATGAAGATAAAGAACTTAAGATCGCAACGTCAAAAACTAATTATGAATTATCACTATTTAATATAATACATTTTTCATGATATCTCATCAATTATGTTTCACATTCATGTCATCAACCTATATTATTGATACCTATTTCTTTTACCATCTAAAATAAATACGTTGTTACACCATGTCCATGTAATGTAATGTGTTGATTCTATTTCAATCAAAAGTCTGAGATATTAGATTCTATAAAGATGATAGGAGAAAATCATTCCTTAACTTATTAATTAATAACTGTAACACCCCAAGATCTCATAGTATGTAATCTCTTTAAATTAATTCAATAACTTGTGATACACGCAACACCGAGTTCTAGCGCATCACGACCGATCAAACTAGCCATTTTAAAGTGGTTATGAATAGTATTAAGCATATTTTTAATTTTATATATATCCTATATAATTTTAAAATTCATATTTTGTGTTTCTTAGACATAATATAAGGAAAAAATTAATTTTTTAGATAAAAGAAGTATTTTTCAAAAAATGCAGTTTTTCCCTTTTAATAGAGAACCCTTTTTAGATCTAATATTTGAAACTTATATATTAAATTTAAAAAAATTAAATTCTTCTTTAAAAGTGGGATATAAAAATTTATTTTAGATAAATTTTATGTACTTTTCTGATAACTTTCATATTTTGATTAATAATGAAAAATTCGAAATTCTAATTGAAAATAACTTTTTTAATCAAAATAATTTATATTGATAAATTATGAATTTTAGTGGTTTTAAAGTATAATAAGATTATATTTTTATCATTTAATATAATTTAGGTCATTGTAAGTAATTTAACATTTAAATTGGAGATAAACACATGTAAATCTTTTGATAGTTTTTACTTCTTAAAAACCAGCTTTCTGGTTTTGACAACAGGAATTAATTTTAAATTAATTAATAAAACTTATATGTTTTTAATTTAGTTAAATTAACATAATTTCTTAATTTGAAATATTATAATTATCTTTGGTTTATTTTTTGGTATTTTTCTGAAAACATTCAATTTTTGATGAATAGTAAAAAAACACTGTTGTAGATAAAAACTGACTTTTTCATGTAAATAATTGTTTTTAATTTAAATTTTATCTTAAAGTCAAATTAAATACATAATAAATATATTATTCCAGTGTAATTCATTGGAGTCATTTTATAAAAACATTAGACATATAAAATTTTATTGAACTTTTTTAACGTCTTTTACCCACCTTCTAGGAACATTTGAAAATTTGCATAAAGCGTGATTTTACCACTTCTGTGAATTGAATTTCAAAAATTTGACAAAAAATATTGTCATCGATGAGTAAAATGTGATTCAATTGGATGAAAATAATTTTTTGTGAATAGTAAATTTTGATTTTTATTTACCACAGTTAAAAGTAAATATGGTAATAAAAGGTAAAAATGATATTATAATTACCCCAACACATGTCCTAATCCTATTGTATAAGTGTATTTTGACCAAAATAAACCTTAAAATAAAAATATGATCTTTTTTTATCCACTTGGATTAGATTAGGACATTTATTATATTTTATTTAAAGAAGTGTTAAAAGTGTTAAATTCAAAGTTTATTAACTAAACCATTTTTAATATAGAGTTATACATAAGATAAATTCGACTATAAATATTAATTATAAAGATAAATAGATTTAATAAATCATGGTATTTTATTTATAATTTTTAGAAATTTAATAATTAAATTTATTTATGACACAATGATGATGCAGTAATTAACTTATTAATGAAAGATTAAAATAATTGATTTTAAAAATATCAAAATAAATTTAAATTTAGACTTTTTATGCCATCCACTAATATTATAGATTAATATGAAATTTCAGTATTGATTCAATATATTTTTTTGTAGTAATTAATTTGTTATGACTTTAAAAAAACAAATACTAAATAGTGCCAAAATTGACATAAATGAGTTTTTAAAACAAATACTATTTTATTTAATGATATAATATTCCTAAGAATATAAGATTAAGAAAAATTACTTATATAATGATATATATGTCATTAATGAACCACTTTAGGTTCTCTTGGAATTTTATATTAATTTTATTAACTATTTAATATAAAAATACAAGAATACATGGTAAAAGTTAAATTATTTAACTAAGAGTTAAATCTAAAAGATAAGGTTAATATGGTGACCTAAAATTGTCTAAAACCAATTTATTGTGATTATTTATACCCATACTTACCTTATCATAGAAATAAATCTATTTGGAGCTATTATAAACTGAAAATGATTTTATAATAAATTAATATTTCAAGATTTTCCTAAAGTGCCCCTCACCTCTCTTATAAAAGGGAACCTTCCCTTATCTTAAATTCACACCTCCAAATCCATTTGGATTGTACAAACCCTACAAAAATCTTCTTCCAACTTCCCTCACTTCAACTTGGAGTCCATAACTAGAGCATAAATCCAACCTAAGGATCCCTTTTGTTCAAATGAAAAGGAAACATTAGAAGAAGAGGTAATTATTTTAAAACCTCATTTAAAGTTCTTTTCTTCTTTTACTTCCTATTTCTTTGTTGTTAACATACTAAAATAACAGATACAGTAAATTATACATTCTAATATGTTATTATAAATATGGTACAACCATATTAATTATTCTATCCATCCTATGAATGACAAAGTCACCATGTGTGTGTATGTACGGCTTACCGTTTTCATGTCGTGGTGTAGTTTGTTATTCAACACTATATTATTTGGATGGGTTTAATAATGAGTATAATTAATTTAAATGATGAATATAAAATTGTAATGATTATTTATATATAATATACCATCCAATTAAACACTTTTTTACCATCGATAGAATAATATTGTCACTCGTGCGTACGTACGGTTTACTGTCTCCACAGCGCGATGAGATTCATATTCAATGATCACCATTCAAGAATTTTTTTAAATATATATATATATATATTGATTAATTATGAGATATATGAAATTATATTTTTACTATAATAATATATATTTATGTAGATAAATATATGTCGTTTACTTACTTCCATACTATACGATAAGAAAACAGAAACAACGTTCATGCATATGTAGGGACTAACGTCTCCATGAACGGTGTTTCCATTTCATATATATATCTATTATACATATTTATATTCTGAATATATATGACATATAAATCATGTTTTATATTTTTTAAGTATGTAAAACATGATCTAATTGATACGATCAAGAATAACAAGTTAAAACACGTACGATAAATAAAACAATTATTACCTGAAATGTTACTTTAACATGGAAATTATTATTAAATGGGTAGTATAAAGTCATAAATGAATTATATATGATATAATAAATATTAATATGGTTCTGTTATAATATAATAACATACTATGGTCATTATACAAGAGGTTAAACATACCCTCAACTAACGGAAAGTAAAAGGTAAGGGTTAATTCCTCAATCTCATTATTAACTGAGATTATTTATGTTTAAGTATTTACTGGGAAATATTTATCAACATTTTCCATGTTTCATAAAAATGTTTTCAAAAGGAATATTTTATGTTTTTTTGGAAGGGACTCTTTATCAAGATCATCATTTTAAATGTTTTAATGATTGGTTTTTCAAAATCTTTTGAATTAATGTCCATTTTTTCACAATGATTTTAAGGATTTATTTATAGGGAAATGATTGTTTTAAAATTTTAATTCATTTAAAAAGTTTCATATTATTTTGGGAATATTTGATTATAAAATATCTTTTCAATTTATTCCTTTATAAAAGTGTGACTTTTAAATGATTTCTCAAAAAAAGGATATTTCTTCTAAAGAGTTTTACTAATCATTTTCAGTTATGTCAACATCCTTTACTGAATATTTTTCTTGATTGAGGTTGATTTATTATAATACAATCTTATATGTTGTATTGAATGATTTATGATATTTTTGACTAAAGATATGATATTTTTATACCATTCATGGTGTATGGTTAAAGTATTGACATTTCATATGCTAGTTTTAATACGAATATTTATGTTTTGTTTCAGCATTTTCATATGAGGAATGTATTCGACTTAGAAAGATTTGAGAAGGGCCCTTTATATCCCCTTGATGCATCAGTAGGTCTCATGAGATTAACTAGTATCTTGGCGCAAGTACTTGAAAAAATTTATATTTAGGATCTTGGCATGAGGCCTTGACTTTGTGGATAAGATGTCCGACATTATGCATTCCATCACTATGAGATTAGTTATTAGTGTTACATGTGATTATTCAACTAGTAGAATATACATGTAAAAATGTAAATGGTATTATTTTATTTATATTTTCCATATTATACTGAATTTTATTTTTAAAGGGCTTGTGTTTAAATTTTATGCCTTGCCATAATTTTTTTGATTATTTATGATAGCTTCCGCTATACTGTTTATTCTTACTGAGAATCTGAGCTCACCCCTTTCTTATGTTTTATTTTCCCAAGATACTAAGAAGTGTATTATGTTTTATATACAGGTTTAAGCTAGGAGAATAATGGAATTATCAAAGGATTGTATATGTTGTATTTTATGGTTGAAATTATAATGTGAAGTTCATATATGTAATCTGGATTTCCAAGACTGCTAAACTATTCAGTCCTTCAGGATTTGTTTCCTCATAATAATGCCAATTTTATGTAATAATGCACTGGATCTAGGCTTCTGGGGTTGGGTCATTACAATAACATGTCACTCGTGACACACTAAACATATCTAACTTTTCAACAAACGGTTATCATCATGGTTTATGAAATACATATAAGTTCATGAGTTGTTAAATGAATTAATTATAATCTCAAAGTCTAATGACCATTACAAATGATAATAAATTTGAATATACAATTACACATAAACATTCATAATTCTTACTAGCGGTTCTATTCTCAAAATCTCTCTTATTGGATATTTCCAAGTGAAAACTTTGTGATAAGAAGTTTCACCAGCTTACAATTACTCTCATATTATATTCAACATTATATGTATCCCATTATAGTATATTATACTACTTTAGAACTATATTTATGAATATCATCATAGAACTTAAAGGTTCACATTATATTAGGGAATATTTATGACCTTATCAATGTGATAGATACCCTTGGGAATTAGTACATTAATGTCATGCAGAATAATGAACAATATGGAATAATTTGTTTTTATAAAAATTAAAATCATTAAATATACATGTAATATGAAGTAAAAATAGTTGGTTATAGAACAAAAACTCTAACAAACTCCCACTTGGACTAGAGCTAGTTGTTTGCAACTTTCAGTCTCCTAGACCTCACATAATGATCATGTTTCTGTTGAGTTAAGACTCTAGTTATGGGGTCCACCATGTTTTCTTTCATGGAAATTATGATCACAATGACTTTACCTATTTGATAAAAATTCCTCAAAATATGATAATTCTGAATTATGTATTTCATATTTTATGTGATCTTAGATCCTTTGCAAGTTTCAACCCTACAGTATTATCACAGTAGAGTGTGATATTATCTTTACTATTAGATATCATGGAAAGATCTTGGATGAAGTTTTGTATCCAAACTACTTCTATAGATACATCATAATATAGAATATATTCATACTCTACTATAGATTTTTTTACCAAAACCTTCTTTAAGATCTTCCAGCTTATAGCACCTCCATTTATAGTGAATATGTATCTCCTCTATGATTTTATATCTTTTTAATCTATTTGGAAACTATAATTTTCATATCCTTTTATGACTATTTCCTCATCTCTTCTATATACTAGGAATATAACCTTAGAAAACCTTGGATACTTAAGGATATTCTTGACTACCATCCAATGGCGGTTAACTGAGTTAGCTTAATATCTTCCTACTATACTCAAGGAGTAAGTGACATCTACCCTAGTAAATTTCATAGCATACATAACTATCCAAATCACATATGTGTATGGAATACTTGTTCCTATTTATTTTATCATGTGTCTAATTACATATTTTTCAAGAAAGATGAATTCTATATGATAATAGAAAGAATGTCCTATTATATTCTTACATACTAATTCTCTTTAGTATCTTTTCAATATATATACCTTGAATTAGGACATGCACTCTCTTGGGTATATCATGATAGATCTTGATCCCAAGAATATATGATACCTCACATAAGTCCTTTATAGATAATAATTTATTCAACCAAGCCTTAACATAATATAAAATAGTTATATCATTTCTAATGATTAGTATGCCATTGACATATACTATTAAGAAAATGATCATACTCCCACAAAAATTCTTATAGACTCAAGTATCACATTAATTATTTATGAAACCAAATTACATTATGGAATTATCAAATTTAATATTCCATGGCTTGGATGCTTACTTTAATCCATAAATGGATCTTTGAAATTTTCATACATTATTGGAATCCTATGGAGTCACAAACCCTTTGGGTTGTGTCATATATAAATCATCCAAAAGGTTCCTATTATAGAATGTTGTTTTAACACCTATTTTCCAAATCTCATAGTCATGTAATATGTAATGGAAGGTATGATTTTAAAGTATTTTATCATGAATACTAGTTAAAAGGTTTCTTCATAATCAATGCCTTATCACTATTTGAACCCTTTTGAAACTAGTCATGCCTTATAGGTACTTACTTGTCTATCCATGAACTGTTTGTTATTTAATACCTATTTACAAACGATAGGATTTACATACATTTTATTATCTACCAAAATATATACATGGTTCTGGTATATGGAATCCATTTCAAATTTCATAACTTCTTTCCACTTGGAAGCATTTTTTACACTTACTAATTCCTTATAGGTTACAGGATCATCATTATTAAATAATAATGATTCACCACCCTTAGTGACTATAAAACCATATCTTTAGGTTCTCTAACCTATATTGCGCTCCTATGCAGAACTTGTGTCTCAAGAACTTCTCCTTCCATGAGGATTTGTGGAATTTTTTCTATACAAACTCTTATGTATCTTGAGCTTGTACTTAATTAAATTCTATATCACTCTCACTATCTATTTTACTGATGTGATCCCCTTCAAGATATATGGGATGACTATTAGCCACAATTTTCTTTTATTTAGGTTCATATAGGTAATATATTTTCTTCTAAAGGATACCCAATAAAGACACACTTAGTACCTCAGGGTGTAAGTTTGTTTCTAGAAATAGCCTTAACAAACACTTTGCAACCCCATAATCATATTTATAAAAATATGGGTTTCTTTCCAATCCATAATTGAAATGGAATACCATATTACACTTTATTTGGAACTAAATTTAGTATGTATTCCTTTTTTTGTAATTTTTATCCATAAAATGATAATGGAAGACAAGTATGATTCGTTATTGATCTCACCATGTCAAATAGAGTGTAGTTACTCCTTTAACTTACACCTTTCCACTAAGGTGTATAAAGATTAGTGAGTTGATATATAATCACAAACTCCCATAAATAATTATTGAAGTATTAATTAAGATATTCTCCACCATGGTCTGAGTAGAGTTTGTTAATATTCATACCAATTTGGTTCTTAAAATCATTCTTCTATTCCTTTAATCCATCAAAGGAACCCAAATAATACCTCATTAAGTAGACATATCCATATCTACTAATATCATTAGTAAAAATTATTAAGTATGAGTACCCACCAATTTCTTCATATAAAAATGGTCCACACACATTAGTAAGAACTAATTCAAGAAGCTATTTGGAACTTTCACCTTTTCTGCTAAATAGGGATTTGGTTATTTTTACTTTTAAAAAATGTGTGATTAAACCAAGTGGTTTTAGTTAAAAATAATCTTAATATCCATCTTGGTGTAATTTATTCAAACTATTTTTGTTTACATGACCAAGTAGATCATGGAAAAGTTGGGTATGATTCATGTGAACTAGTTTCATTATCAATTTCCATTACTTGACTCATGTACTCTAATATATAAAGAATATTATTTAAATGTGCCTTACCCTGAAAAATTTTATCCTTGTAAAAGAAGAAACATTTATTCCCAAATTTGAAAATACACTCATCTGTATCAATTCTATATATATAAGTAATGTTTTTGGTAATGGATGGAACATAATAAAAATATTTTAAAAGCAATATTACTCTCATCAGTAACGAGAGGTTGTACTCCCTGGTAGCCACATCAACAATTATTTCCCTATTGGATTCTTTTACATATACCCACTCTTAGTAAATATTCATGAATATACTTGGTTACAATATTTGAATACATATTTTATCTCCACAAGCTGTATCTAGTGTCCAATTTTTAAAAATAGATAAATTACAATTGATAAAAACACACATGAATCTTTTACTTACTTCATTTCTGGGGTATTTTTTTTCAGTTTCCCTTATTTATGTATGAAAAAAACTAAATCATGTTCCCTTGAATTCCCCTTGATATTTCTCTTCTTAGAATCACATTGATAAGAAGATTTAGGCATATACCACTTTTTCTAGTCTTTCCTTTTGTTCATCATAAGGAAACAAGGATTTTCTCACTTTATCTCCTTATAAATTTGGAAAAGCTATGTGATAATATCAAGAAGATACTTTTATATGTTTTTTATATTAAAATTCACCAAAAATATAGAGAATATATGAGTAATTGATGAAATAATGATATCGGTGCATAGTTATTTAGTAAATTTAAAACTGAGAACCTCTAAAAGATCAATGTAGCTAATAAGTTTGACAATGTGAGGCCCCGATGGTTCACCTTCACTGAGATTACTCTAAAAGATAACCTTGGAAGTCTCAAATAATTCTTGTATTTATTTCTCCTAGTATAAACCATAAAGATGTTCAAGCATGCTATAAGCATATCTGTTTTCATGAGACTTCATGAGTTCACAAGACATGGATGAAAGTATTAAATATTATGCATAGACTATGTCACTTATGTGTCTATCATAGAGTGTGAACTCTTCATCACTCAAATCCTTAGAAGGTATATATATAAGTGAGGGTTTTATTATGTAATATTTCCATTCAAGGTGCAAGACAACCCAAAATCATCATACCCATTCCAAGAAGTTACTGCTAATAAGAAGATAGACTTTCTTCGATATTTATCACATGGATAATGTGAATGATTAACTTTCCATTTATTCTATAATTTAAAACTGTATATAATTTTTTTTCTCTACTTGATTATAAATTACATGATACATAATGAATTTAATTTTTATTAAGTATCCCACTATTTTATCAAGTCCCAATAGCCCTCTCTATTGAACCCAGAATGTCCAATCCCTCAAGATATTCTAATGAAAAGGATTCATATTTCCATTCATGATGATTTAGACATTGGACATGAAAATCATGAAAAATTATTTAGGTAGGTGGCCATTCTAATTGTAGTCTTATAGTTCCTTGATTCATTTATTAGACTCTCCAATCTAGAAATCCCAACTAGAAATTTCTCAACACATGCCTCCAAATTTGTATTGAACAATATTTGGAAATTAAATTCAATAAAATTTTAGTTAAGTCAACCCATCAACTTAGTTAATAATCCCCAATAATTAAAATTCCCCCCGTAATTTGGTATGAATCGACATGTTAAATCTTTTTTCATTAATTTATATGTTAGAAGGCGTAATGTCTTAATATTAACTTGAGGGATTTTTTTATTATTTGTAAAGATTTATTGTTTTATCCTTTACATGTCTTGTTATTATTAATTGGATTTTACTGAAGTGATTATCCATGTTTTGATAAAACATTAACATATAATCTATTTATTTAAATTCCATATTTTCATATTAGTTTATTTATTTATGTGATCATTGTATTTCATCCATAAAATAAATTAGGCATAAGATATAAATAAATTAATAAATGACCTAACCATGAGATTATCTAATGGTTGATTTATTGAGGGGATAATTAAACAACCTATGACTTATAGTATAACTCAAGGTGTAAATATTTGAATGAGTTTAAACATTCCACATGCCCACTTGTGTATCACTTGTTATGGCATCATCTTGCTACCTTATGGAACTGAATTCATACACCTTGGGATACTCATTCTATTACATGTATTTATAACTAACCTAGGAACTACATAAATCGCATAACATATGTAATTTCTATATAATAAAGTAGGTAGAAATGATTTGCATGCCATTATATTTAATTTAATTTTTTGAATAATTTAAAATTAATGAAATAAATTAAATCAATTAAAACCATCATATACCCAGGTATCGTTCAAACTCTTGAATGTTTATGCACATGCAACGAATACAAAAAAGTATACCAGTTAACATTCATTTATATTCTTTCTTTATAATTAATATAAATGTGATTTCATTAATTAATTAATTAATTAATTCCTTTTTACCTTAATGACTATCTAAATTCTCTTGTAGATACCCATTATAAATTCATTCCTGGAAAATAAATAGTGTGACCAATAATTACATATAATTAATTTATTTTAATTGAATAGTTTAATAATTATTTAAACCCTTTATTATATATTCAAACACATCTAGTGTGGATAGTGTAATTAGATTTTAATGTTGCAATTAATTAATTAATTAATTAATTAATTAATTTTTCCATTTATTAGGATACTATACTGTGTGTACTTATAATATACATTCCATGTATCCTGTTTTCCTTTTACTAAAGGTAAATCCTTAGGGATTTAAAATGTACCTCATCCAGACTACACATTGTGTACTAAGCATCTACATACCCTTTATCATGCTTGTCATGTTTTTGTGTAATTCATCAAATGACTCAACACATTTTTCATATGTGGGACCATGAAATGTGTACTCCAGTTACACATCATGTGTTCCACTAGCTGTGTGTCCTCATAAATCACAAAATGACCCAGTGTGTAGCAAAAAAATTGGAAATAATGAAGTACATGCTATTTATGCTTGTTACATGTCATGTATTTCATTAATGTTTTTGGTTGTTAGTCAGATATAGTATAGAACATGTATTTTATCCCATGGTTAGTGTGAATTTCACTACTTAACTATATAGAATACACAATGTGTACTCCTTCTACACGCTATGTAATCTGACAATCCATGTATCAAACCGGCCTAGCCGACACGTGGTGCATAATAAATACACCACATGTAATTATTGATTGACATTTTGTGTATCCCACATCATGTCTAGGTTCAGTACACTTGGGTATAATGAATGTACTTTGACTACACACCGTGTAACCCATGCTATCCAACCATAATCCTTGGTACTTCCTAATTAAACATTCAATCATTCTTCATCTATTGTTAAAAAAAATTGGGTACAACCATGAAAAAGGCACACAACATAAGGAAGAAAATTACATTAAATCACAAGCTTGGGTACTTGACCATGTGACCTGCCCCTCACATCCCCAAACCCTTACCACCCCACCACCAATGGTAGGGTGATAATTCATTATCTATTCATAGTACATTAAGAAAATATGAATATTGAACAAATTAATTATAATGTTGAAATGATTTTAATTAAACATTAGATTAAATAACGAATAATGTGGAAATGAAAAATCAATACACTATTGCACATATAAATCAATAAAAATAATAATTATAAATTTGAAATGTGACCTATCTAATATCACTTGAAGGTTCTAGGTATGGAAGAAGTTCCTTGGTGGGAAATAAACCAAAAAAATGTTGGATCCAATGGGTCATTATAATATTTTTCATGGCGTTAATGCCACAACTAATGAAAATTTTCAAATAATATATTAACATAGGAAATCCAAGAACCATGAGAGGACCTTTTCATGTTAAATTTATAATAAATTTAAATATGATCGAAAGAAATGTTACCACATCTTAATAACTTTCTTCGATGAGGATATTTTTTATCATCTGATACCCTATTCGGATTACCTTCATTCCATAGAGAGGATCCAAGTGTAGATCCCTCTAGTGGTGATCCACATGTGCTCCTTTGATCACCAAATGAAAATGATTTATTTTCAAGTTCTCCTATAAATAATAGATCATATTTCATTGTTTAGCTTGATCACATTATGATCCTTCATAATTTATGGATTTATTATCATTCTTGAGAAGATGAGAGAAGGAGGAGTCAAGATAGAATTATGTTTTGCATAATGATTCGTAATCCTTGATTCTCTATTTTTTTATTAACCTTACACAATAGACATTAAAATCTATTTATAAAGTTAGGGTTTAGGTTATAATATTATTTAATTTAATATTAGCCCTTAAATAATATAATAATCATTATCAAACCCCATTCCATATAATAATAATATTATTATTATTATTTTATACTGTGTTCTAACTCATGAAATGATGATATTATTTTACAGGACTTTAAATCAATATTCATCATCAGATATGATCTAGGTCAAATATAACTCCTCAATATTTATTGAATACCTAAATAAATATTTAATTAAATATTTCATTCATCAATAAATATTTTTGATCGATAAAACATGAATAGAATTACTCCTTTCTCTTGTGAATAGTATTTATTCCACTAATTAAATTAAAATAGAATTTAATCGGTATCAATGGAATCACTTAGTGTGCAACCCTATAGGATTCATTCTCATTGGAATTAGGTGAGCTTGCATAAAGTCCAAAATTATTTTCTGGTAATGAGTTAAGATATCTAATAGAAATAACATAATTTCATAAAATTGACAACCACATACGGACACTCAGTATATAATATAATCCCTTTTAATAATATATAATCAAGAAGGTTGAACATCTATGTCATCAACATATATTCTTGGAATGTATTTTATTGACTATATGAAATAAACACATCAACAAACAATCTGCATGGAATTTAATGTGATGGTTCCATTTTAATCAAAGGGTCAAGATATCATTTTCCATAAATATGGAAGGTACAAATACTTCCTCAATTATTAATTAATAACACATCACTCATGATTCACCCAATATATCCAACTTCACCATGAGTTGTTATCATCATGGTATTCAAAATACCTCTAACTACGCAAGTCATAAGATGAATTAATAATAATATTAAAGTCTAAGGACCATTATAAATGCTTTCAAATAGGAATATCTGATGACACATAAACCTAATGAATTTCTAATAGTGGGTATGTTATCATAATCTCTCTTATTATAGATTACTAAGTGAGAACTTCATGTGAATAAATATCATTATCTTATGAGTACTCACACTTGATAGTTAACATTATATGTGTCTCATTATAGTATGTTATTCGACTATAGAGCCATATGTAAGAATATTGTCATAGCACTTCAATGTTATCATCATAGATGGGGGATGCTCGACCTTATCAATGCAATAGTTACACATAGACATTTTTAAATTAAAGTTATAGAGAAAAATGAAAAATATGTATTAATATTTTTTATAAAAAATAAATTCCTCAAATATATATGTAATCCATAGTGCAAAAAATTGGTTCAAGAACACAAACTCCAACACTGATATGGATTATTTTGATGTGACGGATACCCTAGGACATTATCATATTAATTTCATCCAAAATAAAAATCAATATTTGATATGGTATTTAAATTAATTTCCAATTATTTGAATATACATGTAATCAAAAGTACAATGTAGATGGTGTTAGGGAAAGAACTCAAACAAAAAAAAACCAATGAGAATATATATAAATAATCCAATGAAAATATTGATATAAAATAGAGATATCAATGGGGAATTTGGAATGTGTCTGTTATCACCCTAGTCTTTCTTAGTGATATAAAACTAATAATAGATACTCATTTATGGATGAAGATGAAAAAGAGTGTGGTGCCTCTAACATTTATATACAGGGGACTTAGGCTCCTACTAACCTGATTTTCCATGACTTTAATGTGTTAGGAGTTCGTTATGTGCCTTTAGGTGGAACCCTAGCATAGGAATCAAAGGATCTTACTTGATTAAATGATCTAATTATGGATACTATAAATAACTCAATAGTTAATCATTCATTTCTTGAAGAAGTGTTGGGATGAGGGACCTCCTGGGAAGTTTTACAAGGTGTGTGTGAGTGAGGAAAAGGCACATTGAAATAACATGTGTTTTCCTATGTGGATAGTCATTAGTCTGATAATTAATCATAGTGGGTAATAGCATATGGTGTGTTGGTAAGGTAAAAAATGTATTATAGGTGATCCATGGGGTTATATGACTAGTTTCATGGCTTAGAGAGTTAGGGTCATGAAAAATTATATCAGATCCAATACCCAAATAAAAGTATAGTGGAACTGAGTTTGTAGCAAGAAAAGATATGTATCGTATGAATATTTATTTTTTTGAGTATTTGATATTATATGTTGATAAGAAGTAAAAAATTATACCTTATAATTCTATATATGAGGTTTTAGATACATTTAATGAGGATTTTTATTCTGTTTAAGGGTAAAATAGATTTAGTAGTGCCAGTAACATATGTGAAACATAAGGGGTGGAAGGGAAGGTCATTGAAGAAGTTTATGTTTCTTTATATTTTAAGGTTATGATTGATCAAGAGTTAAATAAAAATATATATTTTCATATTAATGGTAGAAACACTACAGTTTATTCCACTGATGTTGTGGATATTATAGTAAGAAAAAAATAATAAGGTAAAAGGTTGATGAATAGGACTATAGAAATTGAAGACTCTCTAATACCCACTAAAGATAAAGTTGATAGCATATATTTTTTAAGTAATTTTAATGTGAAAAATAATATCATTAAACTAATGGATTCAGAGATTTTCAATTAAAAAAATTACATTCTAAAAAACTACTTGTGTATGCAATGTATTATGGTTACTAGATCTATCAATAAGGATATTTCATGAAATAAGGAAATATAAATGAATCTATTAAAAGAAGTTAAATTGGATACAATAGATTCTTTAAATTCATCGAAGTAAATCCCCACTCAAATAGATTTTATTTTTTTGTTTGATTCCAATAGGAATATATAGGGTACTATATCTTTTTATAGAAATAATTAAAAGGAGAAAAGATATGAAACTTCTAAAATTTTATTAAGAATGTATTCTAGAAACCATAATTCTTGGTTCTTTAATAAAATGTGGCTACTCTTAAATGGAGTTAAAGTTAAGTAGATTAGTTTTGATCATAGTTTTTTGGGATGAGGAAAAAAATTTAGATTATTTTGAGGGTCTTCTTCTTATAAATCCAAATATAAATACTTAAGATCATTATTGGGAAATTATTTTGGATCCTCAAATTAATCAACTATTATTTGAGGGGAAGATCAAGGATTATTAAATTGATTTTAACATCTGGATCCAGGTTCACTAACAAGTAAACAAACCTAATTGGCCACATTAACTCAAGTTATCCTCCTCATACACTATATGATTCTAAATACTAGTGAGGGTATATAGTGGAAAAATAGGGAAACTATACTCTCATTATATGAGTGGTGCACAGTGGTAAATAATAGATAAATACTGGAAACATAATAATAGAGATAACATAAGTGAATCATCCAAATAGTAATAACAGATATGGGTAATAATTAGTGTCATATACAAAATTATGATGTCATGATTCTATACAAAATGGGGTGAAAATGGAACACAGAAGAAGGTATACAACAGTTCATGCTATAAAAAAGTGTTTAAAAAGACCAAGAGTTAAACTCTAATAGAATTAATAGAATCAACTTATTCCTCTGCTCTTATACCCCAACCAAGCATATAAATCACATGTCCAAAGCTAGGTGATTTCATTTATCCCTACCTACATACAAGAAGTCCATCCGGGTAACAAACAATGGCCCAAATAGGATGTGAGTAAAACATAGTAGGCTTCCACCAATGGTGTATAATAATTTCCACTCTATGAATACATCATGAATCAGTGTGTAGGTAATAATAAAAAAAAGTGGTGAATGAACAAAACAAACCCATGTCATCTCGGTTTCCTCATGGGACACAAGTTTGATATTACCTACTTGAGACTAATTTGAAATGTCTATAAATATTTATTATTTTATAACTAATAAAGAGTTTATTTTCCATTAATCTCAAATAAACAATGAGGAACACATGACCATTTATTCCAAATAAATGATAATGAATTACATATCCATTTTATTATAAATAAACAAAGTTGAATGTCATTTAAATTAATTCTAAATAAACAATGAGGATGGTCATACTCATAATTACAATTAAAAATTATGAATGTTGTGTCTTTAAATTATAAATAAACAACGAGTAAAATCATATCTATAATTACAATTAACAATGAGGAACATCATGTCTTTTAATTCCAATAAACAAGGATAAATTACATGTTCATCAACAAAATTATTAATGAGAAACACTATGTTTGACACATAAAATAAGCAATAAAGTAATCACATCCATGTCATATCATAACTCAAGACCAAGTAATATCATCATTGCCAACCATCAATTTAATTCCCCAATTAAATCTATATGATTGATAGGAAAATATAATGGGTCGAGTGTAATCTAATTTTCATACTATATTTTAATTTATAGTTAAAATATAGTCCAGAATATACTTCACAATTAAACAAGGGTTGAGCGACATGGTCATCCCATTCACCTTTCATTTAACTCATTTATTAGTGATCAAGTGGTCCATGGGTATTTCTATTTGACATAAAATTTCATTAACCAAGTTTATAACCTTTCACCAACCAACGTCAAACCAAACACACCTCAGTGGTGTTTTAGTCACATGGGAAGAATAAGTCATTAAGGAATATGATCAAACCCACCTAATAGGTGGTTCGTATTATGGTTTTTAATATCCAACCAATTATAATGGTTTTATAACATGTCTATATCAATTTTTAAACAATTAATGTAAGGTTTTATCAATTTTGAAATAAATGTCTAGAAAGTATGATGTGCAGTACAATGATGACACAATATAAACGCCCAAAATTTTAGGGAAAAGTACAATACCACAAACCTTATACCGGTAGTCAAATCCTTATTCAGTATTGGCCTATGATTCAGGTTGGAATGAGAGAAAACATAATAACTAGAAAAATTCCCTAAAATGGGGAATATTATCTCATATGGAAATAACATCCAATACGGTGAAATAAACTAAGAAAATAATAATCAGAATTAATAGTATTACCGATAGTAATCCAATGTGATTAATTTCAGTATGATCAGATCTCATATGAGGGATATATCTAAATATTATGAAGATAAATGTGATATCTCTCAAGAGGGAGGGATTTTTGTGTGTTTAAGGGAGGAATAAGATCGTTAAAGGGTTTAAGGGTTTAAGGTAAAAACAGTCATTTTACCCTTTTTAAGGGGAAATTGTATTTTTTTTGCATGTTTTTTCAAACCATGCACCAAACGTGCATGGAACACTATCAAGGATCAATCCACTCACACAATCCATGCACATGGTTTGACAAACCATATCCTCAACTCTTCTCCATGGCACATACCCCCATTGGTTAGGTACTGATTAGTATCAATTGTTCGCAAGACATGTGAAATACCTCTTAAAAAAATTTCAAGTTTCACACGGTCGTGTGGCCCTCTTGAATGGTTAAAAAAACCTTCTGGTTCCCCTTATGGACTACATAGTTGAGCTGCATGATTATCATTAATCATGTGCTAACTATGTGTCTCTCCTTTTTTCTCTCAAAAAACTAGATCTCTGGGCTCCAAACGATCCTGGATTCTCCTAAACTCTTCCTTAATCTCTCAGGAACACTTATTTAAAAAAAACAATATATTTAAATTGAAATTAAGGAATTAATACCCCATAATAAAATTGAGATATTACATTTCTGATTATGATGTTTCTTGATTTTTTATTTTCTCTTGTTTGGAATGCTTGTAATTTAGTTTTCCTCACCCACGGGTGAGAGTGTTACGTTATTTTCTTTTATATCAAGTGTGTGGGTATCAAAAAGTTAGTTAAAGTTACATTAATAATAATTTTTATTTAATTTTTATGCAAACGTAAATCTATAGATAGCCTATAAAAAATTACATTGTTAACAATAAACATATATATAACCACAACATATAAATAACATTTTATAAATATAAATCATTAAAAAAATATGTGTTAAATAGTAATAATAATAATATTATTAAGTAATATTTTATTTTTTATTTTTATTAATTTAAATTTATGATAATAGTAATAATTAAATACATTTAACACATTTGGTGTTATATAAATATATTATATAAATATAATTTATTATATTTAAACATATTTATATAAATATATCATTAAATACATAATATAAATTTATTTAAATATTTTTTGGATAATAATGTATATTTAATTATAAAAATGTATATATAATGAACACATTATTTAATACATTAGACATATATAAATGAATTTAAAAATATTATATAAATTTATTTACATTAAATACATTATATATCTATAAAAATGTGTTTGTAAATATACCATTGTGTGTGTGTAAATATGTCATTTCACTGCTATATTTATAAATAATTATATAAATATACATATATATAATAATAAATATATAAATTTCAAAATATTTATATAAATATATGTAAATATATATAAACATACAAATATAGAATAGGTTTTATAAAAAATCACATAAGATAATCGATAAGATCACTCATAGAGCTATTGGAGAGAAGTTCATGGTTCATTATGCTAGGGGAAATCTTGTGGGGAAACAGATGTGTGGTGGAGGTTGTTCCCTGAGAAGGTGGTGGGAAGATATGAGTTTAGGAACTAAAGAAAAAAAATTGAAGACAAAATTAGCAGTGTAAGTTAGTGTTTTTATAATTATTTTCTCCTAAATTATTAGGTATATTTCAAAAACAACATCAAATATTTTAGAAAAAAATATTTTAAAAAATTTGATAATAATTTATAATAGTATTATTTTTTAAAATTATATATAGGGGGTTTTAATCATAGCTAAAATAAATACCACATAAATTTTTAATCTATAAATGGTTACCGATAATCACAACTAATCACAGTAGGTGAGTATATTAGTAGTGGTTCTCCATAACCACTATTAAATCATATAGAGGGGATTATAACTTGAAGCTAACTTAATATATAACCTCTCCTAATAGTATTATTTTTTTAGTGTGTAATATCAATGTTTTTACATTAGATTATAGGGGCTTTGTATGTGTCCTTAATGGTATCACTTGCCTATATCACATGATAAGATCGAATGATACTATTTATCTACCAAAATAATGAATTATTTCACTAGTATATAACTCTTAATGCAATCCCAACTCTCAACCAAATCTTTGATACCACTCTATCATAACTCATCCCCACTCTAACCACTTCTAGGTTGGTGGTGAAGGGAGAAGTAGCCCTTGAATCCCATATACTTTAAGTCATGAGTTTACAACTTGAACCAAGATTATAAAATCAAACTCAATGAGATGCTTTACCTTATATAAACTTAAGAATGAAAGAAATATATATTAATCAACACTAACCCAATAAATAAAAAAATCCATATTCCCAATACAATTCATGTAATAACATATATAAATATAAACAAAAACATCTCCAAAATAAATAAAATAATCTCTAATGATAACAAATTTAACTCTAACCTTGATCACCACATCACAAGATAGAAATGAACAAACTAATCACCAACTATATATCTTAAATCTATAAAAATAGCATATAAAAGATAGGGGAGAGCATACAAGTATACTCAGCAGATTCCTCCCCGTAAACTCTCATGAAAATTTGTAAGAAACATACAAAGGACTTTTTAAACAACAAACAAAACTAAATTTTATCTATATTAATGTAAACTATGATCCAAACATACCAAGGTCCACTCACTAAACCTATATAGAAGTATAGTAATGCAATAATGATGAAAAACTTAAAGAAGGTACCCTGTACCCACTCCCTCACTGATCTAGTTTCTTTCACATCCTAATGGAATTTATCAAACTCTCAATCCTTCAATATCCGCATAGAAAATCTTCATATTTCATCATAGACACAAATGCACAACCATAAACATATACCACATACCATAAAATAACCACATCACTAACACATCATTACATCACTTCTACATCACCACATCATCACTGCATTACCATATCACTACCAAACTATTTTTAGAAGAGAGATTGGGTGAGGGGGAGAATTCAATCATCTGTATCACCTACATCTTGGATATTGGGGGTACACCTAGAACCCAAAACCTCATATGATTATTGGTTGTGTTGAACAAATTGGGGGTGTGTGAGAAATAAAAAATCTCAATGGATATATAATAGCACACAAGACTAACCTGCAGTCCATATCCTAGCACAACACCTCTACTACCACAATCCATCACTACATAGCTACCACCATACAAAAAAACCATTTCCACCTTTAGAAACGCACTAAACCAACAATTGTACAATAACCCCGAAACATTTTATCATTCATATTTCATTACCAATTACACCAATACATTTACAAATAACATTAAATTCAATAGAAATATTATTTACATCATCCAAATTTTCACTTTCACATCATTAATTTTAATATATACATAATAATTCCACAACATTAATTTTAACAATTTAGTAAATTATTTACTTATCACAAACACATTCTCATCAATCTTCATCCAATTCATTAATTAATTTTGAGCAAGTTCTACATCATTATTACATTATTTTTACATTACTATTAAATTATCTTCACATCATAGGTAACTATACCACACTAACCACATCAAAATCCCCATTCCATTGCATCGAAAAATCACTAATATCCCATAATAAACCTCCTCTACTATAGTAGACAACCTACACTAAATCCACCACCATTATCAAAAAAATACAAAATATATATATATAGTAGTAAGAAAAAAATATAATTACTCAAATTCATTATTATTTGACCATTTCATACTTAATGTAATGATATTAATCAACCAATTCTATATTTATACATTTTTTATTTCATTTTTGTTATTATTTTGTTTAAATAAGTTAAAGTGTAACTTCTCATAATCAAAAAAAATTCTTTCAATCATAGAAGTATGCTAACAAAACAATCAATCAAATAAAAATATATCAATAGAAAATAAATAATATAATACATACTCAACTCACTTATTATTCTAATTTATTTATTTATCTTTATTAGAAAAATATAAATTATTTACCCGATTAAAAATAAAGTTTTATTAATATATATTAACACTAAAATAAAATAGAGCTAATTTTAATCACCAACCTCAAATGAATATTTAACAAAACATCACCAAAACAAGATAAAATAAACTAATAATAAATTTCTAATGAACTCGCAAGGATCCTTCAAAAACCTATAACACATTATCTTCTCATCAAAAATGTATCTATACTCTGCCAAACCAAACACTAATATTTCCAAAAAATCTATGAGAATGAGGAAATAGTAATGAATGAAAGGAAGATAACAAAAGAGAATCTTGGATCCTAAGTAATAATTCAAATGAATATGATGTATTAAAGGACCACCAAGGAATCACAAGATCACCATAGTTGATCCACATAAATGCCTGCAGTTTTAGAGAAAATAATAGGATAAAATAAAAAATAGGGATAGATGAATTTATAATAAAATTTAAGAAGAACACAATAATACATGGAGAGACTAAACCAAATTTTGGTGTTTATCAGTCAACATAGATCTAAAAATTATGGCCTTTAAAATAGATCCCCCAAAAATCTCATTGAAATTTACCATAACTAAAAGTAGATTTAACCATAATAATGACATAGTCACCTCTGTTCATGATATGGTCCTTAGATCATCTCTTTAAAAAAATGACAAGGGAGAGGCAACCATTAAACCAATGAGTTTTTCTCATATTTAAATAAACCACTATTTTATATACATTTCATGGTAGTATAAAAACCATGATATTTGACACAATAATAAATCATGATTTTTTCTCCCTCCTAAATTAAAACATGAATTTTTCTACGAACTATGACATAAAAAAGGATCCCCTACATGATATAATTTAAACCATTATGTATTATCCATCTAGAATGGCTAGATATAACTCCAACATCCATTGTATATAAAAATAGACACCTGAATATGACCACACAAAAAACCATGACCAACCCAAGACCAAATACAATGTAATGAGGCTAGAACCATGTCATGGTTTTCTCAAAGAGATCAAAACTCATATATTTACCTCTAAACTACTCCCAAACTCACTCTAGAAACCTCCAAGTCCTATAAAACACAATTTAGAGGGATAAAAAAGGACAATACTTTATATTTCATCTCTAAATGATGTGTTTTGATATAATGTCATCTCACCATAACTGGTCACTTATGAAAATGTCAATAGATATAGTTATGTATTTCCATCTCTTGAGATATCTCCCATCTCAAATATTGTGGCACCAACCATGATACTGATTAATCAAAATGATATCCTTATAATCAAATTATCATTGATACTAAAATCCACCAACCAATGTCATTTCTTTTGGTAAGGTTGATACCCACTCTAGGTTATCCTCTATAATTCTATTATTTCACTTTGATCATTTACACTCATCCACAAATTTTCATTTGAGATTTATCCCATATTAAAATTCTTTAAATCTATAATCTTGTTGTTGTATTCTTTTTATGAGTATCAACGTCCTTTAATCAGAGTCACTCTTGGTCCCTTCATTAAAACTACCATTTCATTAGTTAGTTTTGTATTGACTCTTAACTAGTATCATTAGTAAACTCTCAATATAGAATTTCCATGAGATCCAAATAGAATGTACCTACATATATCCTAGTATTTATCAATAATACCTCGATTATCCAAAAAAATAAACTACCTTAATCCCAAATGAGTCGATATTTTTTCAATTGTATCCACAAGGGTCGAACTCTAAGAAACCGCTATTTCAATCCTCTTGATAGAATCACCCTAGTCTTTGTATCACTACCATAAATATACCAAATACCAACATTTTTTAATTATTAATGGACATAATACCCACTTATTAAAACCTATCAATCATTACCTATGAGATTTTATCGCAAATTATTTGATCTTATTCTATTTAAACTACCATCGGGGATCACTATTCATCAAAACCAGCCATTTCTATGCTAAGTTCCCTAAGTAGACATCACCTATTACCCATAAAACCCATATACACATCAATCAGTAACCTATGGTCTATACCCCTTAATTTTTAAACACAACCCATTGTAACCTCTAAACTCCCTAATGAAGAGTTTTTCAAAAAAACATATGATTTCATTCCCCTATAAAACCAATTAACTCACCTATGAATTGAAAATACCAATATAATTATATGTATCCTATCATTATCTTAGGGATTTCATAGGAATGACTTGGAAATATCATCAAACATAAGTAACTAACACTCTCCTTTATAAACCCCTTATCAATATTTTAAAAGGTTTACAAATTACTCATTCCAAGGTTAGTTTAACTAAGGAACTACCCATAAAAGGATCTCCTAATCCACTCTCCACATTTCATGAATTACTTCCCCACAACATTTTATTCTAAATCCTTTCTACTCACTCAATGGTTATTCCTCAATGATCAATTCATAGTTTATTTTGTAATCACCCATCCTTTAAGAACTCCCCCTCTTTAACATGACCCATAAGGGTCATATACCACTCTTACACATTTATATAATTCCAATATTACTATAAAACTATTAAATCTAAATAAAATTTCCATTTAAATATAATCACACAAAATTTATATCACATTCCTCATCCTTCCATTTTCAAGGAACACCATTCCTTAAAATGATCATATGACCCAGTTATTTTTTATATTATACCTCACATGGATTTATAACACTAAAATATTATAAATATTTCCCCATACATATCTATATTCAAATAACCATTCTTTTATATACCCTCAAAACTAGTCATATCCAATGATAAACAACTATAATTCTCTACTCAATGAATCCATTTTCTCACCATCACATATCATTTCTTAATTATAAAATTGTATAAGGAAAATTTGACTATTTATATTATTTAAATAGCCTCAAGAATCATCCATAAACCTCATAAGATATAGATAAAATGAATATTTTTCATCTATTGTAAGAGAGAATATACAAAAACCTATGCCTCCATAATTTCCTCTCACTTTCCTTCATGGATAGTGAGAACCATTAACCATACTATTTCCAAAACCTTGATTTTCACATTAAATTGAGTGCATGATTTATTTCACCACCCTAATATCACACTTGAACCATGATACCATGAATCCAATCTCACTAACTTTTGGATCTCAAGCTTAATCAATTAGGATAAGTATCGCATTGGTCCCACCATGTACATACAACCATTTATGCCATGAATCATAATATATATTTTTAATTTCCATCACTTATAAGGATCCCCACTTGCCTTACTATATCCACTTAGAGTTTTCAACTCATTAAAGCATCTAATTCCAAAATCATCCCTTATTTAGGGTCATAAGTCCCATATGATCCATAATATTCCCTACCTCGTGCCTAGACTACCTATATTGGACCATACATGAAACATCCCTTTCCTCCATTGAAACATATCCAAGGAATAAAATGAATTTTCCCCACCCATTAAAGTTTTACATCATACCACATGCACATAAAAATCATGATTAATAAGAGAAAATATCCATAAAACACACCTATTGGGCTTAGTTAATTAACATTACAAAATTAAAATATTCAGAAAAATAATAAAAAAATAGTTTTGAATATTAATTAACCAAAATCCCCTTTATAAAACCATTTTAAAAAAATCTTTTAATTTTTTTTTTGTGTATGAAAATCATTTTTTCCAATTACACTGGATCATGCTCATGTCATGTGAACTTATGTGATAAGTGTAATGCATGAACCCGTGACCTCTAGAAAACCCATCCAAGAGTAAAACCAAATAAATATACAAAAAATGTGATTTATCATAACAACTCAAACCTAATAGAAAAGTACAATAAATGTAATCCCAAAACCCTGGTAACTTGAACATCCATTATATGGGTATTCCTGTTGCATAAGGCTGATGAAAATTATATGCTTTTACCAGTATTATATCTTTCTACTAGTCCCCACAATCATAAGAAAAAAAACATGGGTCTTATATAAATTTTTTAATGCCCCTGACCTGGTATAACTAAAAAATTACTAATATAGGGTTTCCATGTCACCACAAGTGTATCTCTCCATATGTCGGAGGCTTCCATCAAGTAGAAAGGTTCAAGTCCATACATTGGGAAGACTATAACCACTATATCATAACTATATAATAACACTAAATAACTAAAACATAAACAATCCATCAAATCATAATATGGAATTATAGAATAAAGATAACCATAACAATAATATAACCCATGTTTTATCAAAATGAATCTCATGTTGAATGCATAAAAAATTTATAATACATGATTTCCCTCAATGGTTTAATCATATTCATGAAAAGATTGAAAAATTGAATAAAATGAAACTTGAAACTCTATTTCCAACCCAGTACTCAATCACAACTCTAAAAAACTCCAATACTTATAAATCCACTTCATATCTAACATGATTGGTAGTCCTTTACCCTAACCTACATCCCAAATATAAAAGTTGAATATCCACTGGAGTGCATGTGAAATTTGTGAGTATAAGACTCGGTATCTTACCACCAATAATTCCCCTAGAATATACTATCATGTTTATATATGTGATTTCATGGAAAATACAATAAAAATTCATAATAATTAGCATGAAACAAATAAGTTGAGATGGAATGTGCTAACCAAGCCACTACAACACCCAAACTTACCTATTTCACCTAATTCTAATTAATCTCATACTTCATCATGGAATAAGTTTATATGACTTCCCACTCTCACTGCTAGTCTATCCATTGAAAATATTTAACAAGTCGTATGGAATCCTAGTCTCATTATCGGTCGCTTTATCAATGGTACTCAAACATTCAAGTTATAATCCCAGTCTCACTACCTTTATATAAATCGGTGATACTCAAAAATTCTATAAATTGTGTCCTAGTATAACTATCAATCTATACATTAATGGTACTCAAAATTCCAAATGGAATCCAGGTCTCACTATCAGTCTACCACTAGTATACTCAAACATGCTAGATAATATCCTGGAGTCATTTTCAATTTGTCCATAAATGAAACTTTAACATTATATATGTAATTATACCCTCACTATCGTTCTATCCATTAGTGGTACTCAAACATACAAATAATAGGAGAGGAATAACATAGCCAAAAACCTAGTCATCACACTACTGCATCAAGCCATTAGTTATAAATTGATGTTTCCCTCATGTTTTACTACTAAATACTTCTAGGCCTCATCCAATGGACCTACCATACTAATAACTACTCACTCTGATCCTAGAATCATGAGGGACTGATCATCATACTCTAGATCATTTTCTAGGTGATTTCATTCATAATGACCACAACTATCATCCCCATGCCTTGACTCCAAAGTTGAACCACCCTAAATGGTACTCCAAACATATACCCTCTTGATGATTCATTTCATCAATCCTAAGGACTCACTCGACTCCCTTGTTACTCATCATTTACCACTATGGAGAATTTCCCTCCCATATGCAGTCCTTATAATATACCATAACTTAATCCCTCAAGAGTACCACATATTGATTTCAAATTCAAGATCCTTTTACCATAGATAATTTTATTTGGCTAAATCACACCTACTTCTAATCATTGTTTTATTTTATCAATTCACATGCGACCATCAAGGCCTTTGATGATTCAAATCAATTCACAGTATCCTATCACCATAAAGGTGTGGTGTAAGTTCCTTAAATGAAAACACACCCTTGGACATGCCATGATAGATATAAAAAGATAGTTTCCTACTATATAACCATATACCCACATCTATCTTTACAACCTTTACATAGCCATGAGAGTATAACCTGGAACCTTATACCCAACTTATCATTTGAGTGCCCCTTGATACTCTCCATCTTAACCAACCCATGTATCATGATAAAATATGGTCTATAATATATTCTATGACCATTACTTAGTAAAAATAATGTTTAATCCATGACAAAAAAGGTTATACCTATTTATCACACAATATCAATTTCTATCAATTCCCACTCAAGACACCTTGTACAAGTACCCATGTTCTATTATCACACTACACACAAAAATGCACAATATTTGTGTCTTAATAATTTAGGGACCACCTACCTCATTGTTCAAGTTAAACTCTCTTAGTTTCATTTTATTAACCTCACCCCAAGCCTATGATGAGCATTATCAGGCTTATGAAATCCTATCTCATGCCTCAAATCCTAATTAATTAATTAATAATCTTTGTGATTAATTTTACATAGCTAATCAAATAATTATAATCTCATAAAACTCTTAAAACAACATGGTGATAGGGAAATTGCAACCACTAGTGTGTGAATGGTCCATGGTGTGCCCTTGTTACTCACATAAGAAAAATACCTATGATTTCATACCCAATTTATTGTCAATTTTAAAATAAATTAATCAAATCCCAAGGAAAATTGTGGTTTATCTTATTCAAGAGAGAGAGAGATAAGGTGTCTTCTTTATCTTTTAGTATCCTTTAGACACCACAAAAAAATATCCATGGTTGGGGATGGATTTCACTATAATACAGTGAAATATATCATAAAATACCTAACTTGGACAATGAAAAATCAGAGAAAATGGAGAAGAGGAACAATGAAGGAAAAATAGAAATAATCTTATATTAATATGGGGTACCAACTCACTCCAAATCACCCAAGATCAATAGAGGAATCGATGAGAATTAGAGGGTGACTGGATAACAAAAAATGGTCCCTTTTGAATGCCTTGTTCTTCTAAAACAAGGGGTGGTTGACCATTAAATTCTCATAATTCAACTTTTTTGTAAAAAGTACCATTAGGTCTACTATTTTACTATAGGGCCTCAAAAATCCACCCAATACCACTGTAGGTACTTGGTGGATCCCCACGGACCACTCGATAACCTGGATAGTGGTTCAGTACCACTGTCCCTCTCACCGGATACCTAGTTGAACTAGATTGGGTACTTAGTAGAACCTAGTTCCACCCTCCCCACTCTTATTATTTAACAAACATCTCAAAATACACTCTTGTGGTTTTAAATTCAAAATTCCACCCCAAAAATATTTGTATCCATAATAAAAACTCACCCTGAGCCACCTTCCTTCAGTCTATATTCCCAAAAATCAAAATTTCCCAAAACTTGATCCTTTGATACCCATGATTTTCTCAATACCATTAACACATAATTACATGATCTATTATATCATGCATGGTGAAGTTAATAATATTAATGAAAATAATTTTTCAAGAGTTTGGTTGTGTCTATATATAGTATTTATCAATCTATGAAAATAAAGGAATGTGGTTGAGTCCATGTATAATCCTTGGATCATATCTTGAGGATTAATCATTAAATTAAATGTGTTATAATTTATCATTATTGATATATATATCAAGAATAAATAATTATGGATAAAATATTATAGTTTTTGAGAGAATCTACTAATAAGGATGGGGAAGTTGACTCTCTTTATCCTCCTTTTCACTATGAAAATTGAAAAATGAAAATAATAACATATCTTACTGATGAAGAGAATAAATTAGTTTGAAATATTATAAGTTATTAATATTTTATTTATTATTAATTAAATTTATATTTTTTTTGAAAAACATTTATTATATGTTTTTTATATAAATCTATCGAGAATTAGTTAATCCAAGTGAAATTTTTAAAATTGGTATTCAAGAGTATTTTTTAAACTTCTCTAGAAAAGGAGGAACATGTGGGGTATGTATGATGAGTAAGAGGAGTAATAATAAATCAGGTTTTTGGATATTCCACTTGTATCACCCAGGAGGATGATTATAAATAATAAATTTAAAAAATTTAAACAAAAAATGGATAACACATAGGATACCTTAGAGGAGTATATATGATTTGTGGTACAAACTATATTCAGTGAAATATAGATTGATTTTCTGATAGGCCAACCAACTCCACCACTAGTTATGTAGAAAAGAATAATACAAGGATCTAACTTAAACTCACGTTGTGAGTTATATGTTAAGTATTTCCATTTTTATTGAAGTTTATGACATTATACATTACCTTTGGGGATGTGATACAATACTAGAAGATGGGGTTATATTAACATGTAATTCCAATACATGACATTTTTTATGCATATGAATCAATGTGATTTCCCACTAAGGTGATAATAAAAGTTAGGTAAAGTTCCACACACTTTATTAAGTGTCTATCTAGGTGCCTATGTTATTTGACATATCAGTTGAGATTTATTATATTTAGTGAAAATTAATTTTTTCAGAGTTTTTGTTTAATATTATTTGTGATGACATAAATTTTAGTAGGAATCCAATTGTGAACAAATTCACTAGGATCTTCCCACCAGGTTATTGCTTATATTACAATCATTGTTATTTCATACCAAATGTTTAGGCCATTCTTAATAAGAAATTTTCAACATTAAAATATTATTATTTCATTCTCATGGTTGATGATATTATTGGATGAGAATAAAATTTTCAAATAAAATTAAGGATATCACTAACCTTGTATTAGGGGATATGACAGGATTATAGTTTAGAACTTTTGTATAATGCAGGTAAACATGAACATAGATTTATTATAAGTATATTCATATTATATCAAACTAATATCATTATTTTATTCAGCACCTACAAAATATTTTTCACAAAAAATGATATAAAATCATTTTAAGGTTTTTTATCCATACTCTATATCAGCTTTGAAAAAATATAAAATCGATGAAATGTTGAAAAATTTCATTAGGAGAAAAAAAATGATAAACAGATAATGTTGGATGTTTCAATATCTTTAAAAGTATTAAAAAATAATCAGATCATTTTATATTATCATTAAATTAATCTTCATTATTTAACATGGGTATTCTTATTACCATGTGTATTAGATATTGAGTTTTTTAATACATAAGGAAAAAAATTGTATTGGTATTTATTTTTGAGATGTATAAATAATATGTAATTTAAATAATTTATTGAATGAAAAGTATTAAATTTATGTTACATTGAATTAATTAAAAAAATTTGATTGATATTTCCTTTTAAATGATTATAAGTTGAGTATTAAAACTATTTCATGCATGTATGAAACCAAATTTATAAATAAAAAAAGTTTTGATGGATTTACTGAAAAGTAAGTTAATTCATCTTAAATTATTTCAATATCATCTTGTATGTAAATTATTTTTCCACATGATATTTGATTCATTTAATTATGTATCATCATTTTCAAGATAGGAAAAGTGTGGGTACGGTAACCTTAGATACATGTATAAAACTATTTCAACTAGTATTCTTATAACTTTTCAAAATGATAATATTTAATAATATGTTATTTTTATTTGAAATATGAATTTTATATTCACTTAAATGTTTTTTTAAAACATTAAACTCTTTTATGACAATAGAAAAGTGTCATGTCACACCTATAATGTCATTTTAAGCTATGAAATTTATTATTTGTCATTTTTTATTTTTATTTCCTTTATTTAATTATTTTATAGGCGTTTTTGGTATTTTTAGTGTGTTTATAATTTTTTTTTTGAGTTATACAACATTATAGAACACCACGCCATTAATTATGGGAACACAACATGGTGAGTTTGATTCACATAAATTCCTTGGGAGGCATCACAGCATGAAGGCATGGGGATGAGTTTGGGTTAATTATATTTGAGGTTCACATCATAGAACATGGGCATTATGGTGTTACAAGAATAGGGAGAGATAGTCACATCATGTCCCAAGGGAATCATGGTGTAATTAGTGTTGGGGGAAGTTAGAAATGATAAAGTCCCAAACATATGGGTAATCCTTATGGAAGTGGTTAATATTATATGAAGGGGTTCCCCAAGTTTAAATATCCCAAAAAGGGTGAAAATTTATAGGGGATGAGTTTCATATCATGGTTGGGGGAATCACAAGATGAAAAGTGTATAGGAATGAAATTTTTTTGCAATGTCCCAAATGTAAGAGTCATCGGATTAACTATTATGTTTGGGAAACCCTGTGAGAAAAAACCTAGTGTTTGTGATAAATTTGAGGAAAGTAAGTTCATATAATAATAGGAGAGTTCATTCCATGAACACAAATAAGTTTCACCCAGTACAGGTACCCTTATATATAAGAGTCCCTTCTCTTGGGATATTTGGGAGAGGGAATAGGCCACATCATGATGGGTGTGCACCACACCATGATGGGATTTCGCGGGTGATAGCCTTTTCATGGAGGCTATCCCCATGGGGTCACCATGCAGTGAAGACCCTAATTATTTAAAAAGCTCATTTATTAATTAAGTGGGATTTTAAAAGAGGGTTTTTTATTTCTATTAGTGTTTTCCTTGAACTACACCATTCAAAACTTCTAGTACATGGATGTCACCCCTCTTTTATATCTTCCCTTTCTTTCTGATTCAAGAGTATTCATTACCAAGAATATTCTATGGATCATCTAGTAAGTGATTTCCCTTCTTTAGGTTCTAATATTCTATTATCTTTAGGTTTCTTGCTACCTAATGACCATAGAGTCCTGGGGTTATTGATGACCAAACTATTGATAAGTAGATTTAATGTTAAGGTTTTCCCTCCTCTTCCACAGTGAATTATTGTCGGTGACTAGATTTTTATTTAGTTTGAGTTAGGTGGTTCCATGCTTTTCACTTATTTGAAGAACCATGCATTCTTGAATTTCAAAAATAATGATATAAATTATTTTTAAAAAAATTTCTACCATATTTTAGGACTATTATAAATTTCATATTATTTTCTGATCCCTTATTTTGATATTAGTAAGCAATGTGGTTTTAAAATCATGTTTCATAAGTAGAAATTGATTCTTCCTATTAAGTGTATGATGAAATACTATTTTTCATTGAAATGATTTTTCAAAAAAGTGTTAATTACTTGTAACTTATTATGCCTCATGGGAACCCTAGGTGTTTAGGTAGAGATCTAGGACAAGTACTTGATAAGGAATGATTCCACTCTACCAAGCTTATTCTCTATAGTTACGTATGAAACTTTGTCCAGTGGCGGTGCCTCTAGTTAAGTATTTCACTCTATCCAGTAGACCTTCATGAAATTTGTTATTTTGGTTAAGGATTAGTACAAGGATCCTATTATTCCTTATACTTAGTGAACTAATGGTTTATCCTATGATACTTTATTGGAAATGTATGTTTTTTAGAAATTCAATTTTATAATTAAATATATAAAGTATTCTATTTGTTCCTTAGATTTTAAAATGTGTATTAATATTTTTATTTCAAACTAGATCAATTGTATAATCTAATAAAGTTTACATAGGTATAACTTGGTGACATACCACTAGTCTTGTTATGATCACACCCTACATACACCCAATGCAAGTATCAGGGCCTTGTTTTGAGTGACATGTGTAGTAAAAAGGCACTGATTGGAGGTGGTGGATTCCCATATTATATTTAATTGGGTTTAATGGAGTAAACACGATGGGAGTAAGCTCTCATGTCACACTTAGATGTAAATTAACAATTTTTTGGTTTATTTTCCTTCGGGTTTTCTATTATAGACTTATGTATTATATCCCCTTACTGGCTTCCCATCTAGTCCCCATTTGTCTCATTTTGGATTGATATGTATATTAAATCTTGTTTTGTATTTATATTAAAGTTTGGGGTATTTTTTATTTATTTTTATTCTTATTTTTGGGAAAAACAGTTCTCAAATTATGTATCCTTTATTTATAGGTTCTACTTTTCAACTCCTGGGGATCGGGAATACCATTCAATCCTTGTTGTAGGTTGGTTTGTAACACCCTATCCCTAACCATTATCTTGGGAAGAGATACGGTGCTACTGACCTTAGGTGATATTCCCCATACACCAAATGATAAAAATAAATGAATTGGGATTAATAAGTCATTTGGGGATGATTTTAACTTTAATCATACACAAACTTTCAATAAAAAATAGAAACAACCAAACAGATACTATATGATTCATGAAAGGTAAGCATTACAACTCAAAATCCAATAACCAAACAATATCAATGTAAAAGTGGAAATAAAAAAAATATAATAACTAAGACTTTTTTGGTACTCATAATTGTACATAAGGCACTTTTCTATTAAGAATTTGGTAAGTGTGAATCCCATGAAAAAAAAATAATGATTTATTTTGTATGAAGGACAAGGTGATAAGATTGAGAATTACAGGATTGGGTTTCATAATGTAAATATGAATTTTCAATTATATATTAATTCTATAATTATTATATGAACTTATGATAGTTCCTCATATAAAAAAAATAAAGATAACCATAGCTAACCAAGCTTTCCAGCTCAACCAGGCACATGTCGGAGCCTCCCCAACCACACTCAGGAGCCAGCCGATTGGCTAGAATAGGTAGCATGTGATGGGCTTTAAGAACTCACTAAAAAGTAGTAGAGCCATGTTGGGTGTTGGTAGTAAAGCGGATGAGAGGGATGGCATAGGAAGGTTCTAGAAAAAGGAGGCATAGGATGGGAGTGGACACCTTACTCTATTTTGTCCTTCTTAGCACACAAATTTTCTTATACGGCGGAGCAATGATGCATGGAAAAAATTATGTGGGACTCATACTTTTAGGAACTATTCACCCACCCTTAAATGATATGCATATTTCATGGGTTTTTAGATGTGATGAACTCGAGTCATTTGATCACAGCAGATATTATTTTCTTCCTACCATACACTAAACCCTTCATGAACAAAGGATTTACATGACCAGACTATGTGTGGGCTTTAAATGGTATGAGAGATCATCCAAAACTCAATGGAACAATGGAAATAACTCAATTATGGACTTCTGTAAAGTATAAGTATGATTTGCGATGAATTTGAGATCGGTGGAAGATGCCATTGTCCAACTACATACGATATCAAACAGTATGTGGGATGAATCTATAGATGTTTGAAAAACTCTTATGTATGAATTTCCTAAAAGTATATAAATTATTTGTGATATTGATTTGTAAAAGATTAGAATTCTATGGAGGAGGTTTATCTTGTGGATGTATTTTAGTATACACAATATGCTATGCAAACAAGCTATCATGCAGATTCTTCAAATCTTTAGGATTATTTAAAAATAGCTAAATATAGTTTTTAATCAAATTATAAAGATAGTATGAAAGGAAAATTTCAGAAGGACATATCAGCTTGCGTTAATGGTGAATTTATAGTTTCACATGCTATTCTAATGAATATTTCCATACAAATATTACAATCTATTTGTGGAGACTTTCTTCATGCAGATGAGATTTACAGTATGATAATTTTAATAGCATATTAAATTCTATGTGGGAATGAAAGTGGATATTATATGATAAAGTATTATTTTAAGTATATAATACCTCATATTATAAAGATTTGGTATGTAAAAAAGTCTTTGTGAAGATGTCATGTGATCCAGATACCATACGACCCCATTTCTTTGCGATGGATGTTGAGTTTGAAAAACACACATGCATACAATATAGAAAATAAATAAATTAATATACCATAAATATGTGTTCATAAGGAGGATGTTATGTGAAGAGAACACCACACCAATGATTTTCTATGTGTGGAGACAAATTAATTTGTAGTATAAGGTGATACATTTCAGCCTCCCATGAAAAAAATCATTTTAGTCAGAGGTATTATTTTATGACCCCCCACATAATGAATAAATTTCTTCGTGTGAATTCTAGGAATCAAGTATGATGTAGCCTTTATTAATTACTTTTTTCACATCATTTTTTATATTTAATGGTATTTTAATATCAAAATATTTCATTTTCTTAATAAATGAAATTTGATTCCATTTTTGTATTAAATTATTAAAACTGTGATTATTTGTTAAAGTATGCATTTTATTTTTTATTTTAGTTATTTTGAATAATTTAAATTTAAATAATTAATTTCATATTAAATGCCTTTTTTATTACTATATACTTGTTTTAATTTTAGTTATTTTTTATTTAAATTATTCTAATTCTTTCATTATTTCATTTTATGTTTTTCAAAATTATAATTTCAATTTTGAATTCAGTATATTATTCTATTAATTATTTATTTAATTTTATTTCTAATTAATAAATTTTAATTTATTAATTTATTCTTTTTATTTAACTGATATATTTATTTTCAATTTTTTTAATTAATTTATTTTATTATGTTTTTATTGTTATTTTAAATCATTAATTCAAATAATTATTTATTTTTTTATAATAAATAATTTTAATTTGTTGTATTGTCATTTTAATTTGTTTTGTTTTCATTTCTTTTATAATTAAAAAAAAGATTAAATTTATTTTTTTAGGTGAATGAGCTTTAGTCAGTCCTTCTACTACCATTAATGCATATAATACTATCACACCCCAATGGTAGCACAAATCTTCTATCACTGCTCATCTTCGAACCATCTATCGATGGTCACAATTTTTCCCATGTCGGCCTCCTCTACATCTACTGCCACCCTCCACAACAGTGCTACTACCAAAACATGGAATCTTCCTTTCCTACATCAATCAATCACCTTCCATCTACCATTTCCTATCTACTTCTTTTCCTTGTTTGACCCACCTCTATCACCAGCATCACTTCCACTGGTAGATAAACATCTACTAGTTGGAAATCTACCACTTTTTCCCATCCTTCTCTCGCTTCACTCACTATCTACCAGTAGCACTACATTGAAAAACTGGAAAAATGAATATTTTAAATGGGTTATTTGTGAAGATAACCCATAAAAATATTTATTTGCAATGGGGTACTGTCGTAAATAACCCGTCGTTGAAAACGGCATCGCAAAAGATAATTTTTACGATGGGTCGTCGCAAAAACTATCTTTTACAACAGGGAAGTTTCTTGTCAAAAATAGTTTTTTAAACGGGTAATTATTTGTGATGGGTTTGTCACCCATCACAAATAAGTTTCAAAATAAATAAATAATATATATATATAATTTAAAAATTAAAAAATTAAAAACCTTAAAGAAATTTAAAAAATTGAAAAAATAATTCTAAAAGTCATAACCATCTAAAATAATAAAATTTGTAATAAAACCTGCTGAAAATATGTTTCCAAAAATAAAAAAAATAAAACTAATATATATATGTGTGTGTGTGTTTGTAAAATAAAAAAAATTAAAAAATTAAAAATATTAAAAAATTTGAAAAATTTGAAAAATTGAAATAAATAAAATTGTAAACATCTAAAATAATAAAAATGTTACAAAAAATATTTTCAATTAAATTTTTACATATTAAATATGTACAAAATATATTCATCATTATGGATGGGGATGGGAATGGGGAGGGTCATCTGGTAGAGGATGGAGAGGGAACTCCATGCCTAAGTCCTAAACAAATCACCACTTGTACTTGTTTTGTTGCTCCTATCACCGTCGCATCTCCTCCTTTTTCTACTAGTGTGGTAGATGGAGCCCATCCTTCTCCTTATGTATGGCCTGAATAACCTTACTCTAATCTCGTAGATGATCCTCATACTATGAGGCATATGATGATGACTCTCCTTTATCTCCCCTCAAGATGGATGTTAACCATGAAGTAGTGCCATAAAAATTGTCAGGCGTTAATTGAGAACGGATACTAACCACTCTACCCTTCTCAAAAGAATACAGTATCACCTACATCAATGATGCATCATCAAATCCTATTGCACTAGTGGTCTGACTCTCAGTATCAACATGACTCTCATCATGTGTCTGAGAATTCATGACCTCATATGACTCCTTCATTCGTAATTTGAATTTCAAATAGTTAAAAAAATATTTTTTTAGTCAATTTTTAAACTTAAAAAAATATACTGACCATAATATGATACTCACAACCACCTGTAATCTCTCCAATAATATAATCATTCTAAAACCTCTTATAAATGTCGAACTCTATAATATTTGGATGTTCAACTGCCTATAAGAGTATAAAATTATTATTTTATATATAAATTTATATAAATTATTAAAAAATTATTTATCATATTTCATCGATGCGTACTAAATGTACGACTACCAATGCGATGCGTCACCTCCTGCCTCTCTTGGTTCTACTGACCTAATGACTCTCTCCTCTAAAAAAACACCAATGATCCAATATGAACATAATCTATCCCAAACCTGATATGACATTTAATTAGTTCAATGGGCGTAGTAGGACTGATAAAAATTTGTGAATCCCACCTTGTTCATGGTTTTCCACCTCAAATTGTGAAAAAACTAATGAAAGTGCTAATGCATACAAACAACCCATACCTCCCTAATAAAACTCGGCATGTAATCAACAATGGGATACCATAACCCCTTTAGTTTCTAATAATTTCAAGTTAATAATTAAATACTTCTTTAAATAACTATTATTTATTAACGTATCATCTAGTGATCAAACATGAGCTATTGAACATCATTGGGAACATGATCCCACATCAATCATGCCTCATAAAAATAGTTCCACAAAATATCACTTCCCTTCCACACAAATATATGCAAAAATATGTGAATAAAAAAAATTAAAAATATTAGTACATAAATAGATTAATGATAAGTAATGAAAAATAACTAAAATACACAATTGAACATACCTTTACATGCATGGATTGAAGTAAATATGTGGTCATCACTCAGGAATAGGATCGGGAATCATCAATCTCACAAGGCATTTACTTATCTAAGTTGACGAGGAAATTCTAGGGAACTAAGGGTCTGATGACATATCACCAGGCTCATCACATGGTAATACATCCTCTAAGAGGTCATAGAATATGTCATCATAAGTCTCATCGGCCATCTAAAACACGAAACCAAATTTGTTAGTAAATAATTGAAGATGAATATTATATATATATATATATATTGACTATAACCAATAAGTAATTGTTTCATTCTATATCTTTATCCTCATCTTCATATATAATGGTGTTAATATCTTCTATTCCTCTTCAATATCATCAATTTACAATTGAGTTTTAGATTAATCATCTCTTGATATTTCAAATTCATCTGTTACATCAATAACACCATCGCAACCATAGACCCATAACTGTGGGGTGACATCATTGATATTTATTCCTCTTTATGAAAAAGTTGTATTTTAAGTTACCGTTCGAAAATTTTCAATTAATTTCACTTCAGAATAACCACATTCACTTTAGATAAACTGATTTTCATGAGATTTCATTTTTATTATGCTCCACCAATCACTTAACTCTATTGAAGCAACATTATAATTTTTATAATAAATTTTATGTGCCTAATGAGCCAATAAAAATGGTTAATTTACTACAAGAAGGATTTTATATTTAATATAAATGATTCTATGACATGGATAAACACACCAGCCTCTATCAGTATCCAACCAATGACATTTAAATATCATTACATATTTTTTTTCCTAGATAACATAGTTTAATTATTTCATCTTATAAGCATAAAAGTCAACTTCACTTTGTTTATTATGATATCTTCTCAAGAAAATGCCACTATTCATTATTTTTTATTCACCATAAACACATGTATGAAATTGAAAACCATTCAACACATATGAATTATAATATTTAACTATTTTGGAGGGTGGGTTACTCAATGCACACAATCGATTATCAATTTTATCAGCATGTTGAGAAACCTGAAAATCTAAAAAACAATTATCAACATAACAAGTAATAAATTTATTTTATTTGTTAAACCATAAATAATTTACTTTACCAATTTTTGAAACCAATATAAAAAATCACTTTTCCAACATTTATCAAGAGAAGCTGTTGTAATTTGTGTAAATTGTTTCTTAATTTAACTATCATATAAGGTATAAATAAAAAAATATTAATTTACTTAAAAAAATATAGAATAATTTATAGTGTAACTCACTTTAAAACGGCTTTATTTCTTTATAGTTGATCAAAACATATGTATGATCCATATTATGTTCATCATCCGAAATCCATCATTCATGAACTCCACTAAATCCGAGTTTATACTGACTAAAAACTAATAATTTATTATTCATTTCATCATCAACATTTACCTCATTATATCCCATTCATTTATATTTTGAGGGATATTCAGATTGAAAATATTGAGAGAAAAAAATAGAAATTTTCTCCTATAAATAAACTTCTACAATTGATCCTTCTACTGATTCTTTGTTACATATCTTTTTCTTCAATTTCTACATGCATATCCCATATGGGTACATCCATTATAATTTTACTGGCCCTCCACATTTTTTTTTCATGTGTAAAATGTAATATCAAATGTTCCATTGAATCAAATAAATATGGTGAGAATTTTTTTTTCAATTTACATAAAATTAAAACAATGTCTTATTGTAATCTAATTAGTGCATTGTAGACTATTTTCTCCTCACAAATGTCTCAAAAAATATGATATTTATGTTAGCACATACCATATCATAGAATTAAACAATACTCTAAATCCAATCAGTAGAATTCTTTCTAATATAACATCACAATCATGAATTTTTAATCCAGTAATATGACCATTTCTGAAACATCAATATAAATTGGATACATAACCATATAAAAAACTCAAATTGGAAATCCACTTAAAAATAGTAAATATTTTTCTTTGGAAACTTTATAAGATGCTTTTGGATTTATTAACTTCTATGATCTATCATTTTCAAACAGTTCAAGTTCTGGTCGCTTGCAAATTTGAGAAAGATCAAATTATGCCTTTACATTATCTTTGGTATTACTAGGTGTGTTTAAAAATATATAGAATATATTATCAAAATATTTATTCCCAATATTCATTACATCCAACATGTGATGGAACAACAAATCATACCAATATATAAGATCCCAAAAAATACTCCATTTTATCTGATTGTGTTCTTTCCCAATTCCAATTATTTTTTATTGGTTTATAATCAGTCTAAAGGTAATGGTAGGTAATGAATACACAATAGATTTTAACTCAATACCTGAGATCATTTTTGGAGGTCCATATCTTCCAATTTTTCGTTTTCTGAAATGATATTTTTTCCTCTGAAAAGGATGATCAGTACGAATAAATCTTCGATGACAGCTGAAAAAAATGGTTTTCTTCTATTGAAGAGTGTAAAGGATTTTTTTCAATCATATAGTATGGAAATGATTTTGGACCATGTGTACTCTAGCCAGATAACATTTCATATGCTGGGAAGTCACTAATTATCCACATTAATATAGATTTTATTTGTAAATTTTTTTTTACAACAACATCATATTTACTAACACCATTACTCCACAATAAATTTAATTCATCAATCAATGGATTCAAATTTACATTGATATTATTTTTTCTATGTCCTAAATTAAATAAGGTTAAAAATATATATGGATCATTCATCAACATCTATGGAGGTAAATTGTATGGAATGATAAAGATGGACCAATAATAATATTGACTACTATAAGAATCAAGTGGAAAAAAACCATCAGTAGAAAGACCTAATAAAATGGTTTGGTCTTCTGAAGTAAAATAAGGATGTACTTGGTCAAAATGTTTCCATGAATCAATATCACAAGGATGATTTAATCTACTAATGGTCGAAATATTTGTTTTGTACCATGACATTAATGATATTGTGTTCTGAGACATAAATAAATGTTGTAATATATGAGTAAGTGGGAAATAACTCAAATGTTTTACACGAATCAATCTAAAGCTCCCTAATTGAGCCTCTTTGTACCTCGATAGTCCACATGAATGAAAACTAACCAACGACTCATTTTCACCATAATATAAGACATAATCATTTGAACATGCATGAATATTCTGATAACCAAGACTCAAATTACGAACCAGCCTCTTTCTAACATAAAACTTTGTAGGCAACACATTTTATTCAGGTAATATTAATTTAACCAAGGAGAATATTTTATCAAAAGAAGTATTTTGGATTCTATTATCTGATTTGATAGCCATAAATTTTTTAACCACTTAAAATTCACTTATCTTGAACCATGATCTAATGCATCTTCAATAGACTTCAAAAACTCATAAAATTGAGATGGTTATAACACAATAATTAAATCAATATTATCCTTAGTTTTAGTTTATTAAAAATACGGACTATCCATATCATTTACTAAATTTTAAAACCATGATGGATCTGAAACCAAATTATTAGTATCTTCTCTATAATTGTGTTCACCATGTTGATACAAAAAACATAATATGTTAGAAAACCAAAATTAAATAGATGACCCGTAATGTTTTCAAATGTCTCAAACCTCCTCATACTACATTTTTTACATGTAAACTTAATTGTCCCTTCTAAAAAAATTCTGTTTTTGATGATCCAAATGATGAAAAAGCTTCAACACCTTTAATATATATAGTATTTATACCAAAACTATTTGGATTCCTATTATGATTTATCCAAACTTGATCATGTAATGAAGACAACTATTGAATTCCTTCTTCCATATTTATCTAAAAAATATAAATTATATAAATTATTAATAAATAATTAGATATAAGAATAGACAACCCAAAAAAAAGAATAAAATTAAAAAATTATAATTTACATGTAAATATAGTAAATTTTATCTATTTACTATTGATTTTTTCTAATTAACGTTGATTTTTACAAAATACTTTTATTTTTTACTAATTTAGTGATTTAAGGTTCATTTTATCTAATCTTTACAAATTATTGCTAATATTTTGTAATTATCACTATTTTTTGTAATTAATACTGATTTTAAGTATAATTTAATAATAAGTAAAAACATATATAATAAATTACTAAAAAGGTGTAAATCATAGAATTGTCAATTTTCAGTTCATGAGAAATGACCAATTTGGGTCAACCATATCCAAAATTTTCATTTCTCATGACCTAAATAGATACGACTTATTTAATTTTCACTTTTCTAGTAATTTATAACAATTTATATTATTTTATAGAAATTTCTAATAATTTATAGTTATTTATATCAATTTACCGTAAATTATCTCATCTCTTACTAATTTTTACTAATAATTATTAATTTTTACTATTTATTACTAATTTTTACTAATTATCAATAATTTTTAATAATTACTACTAATTTTTAAAAAAAAATACTAATTAATAAAAAAGATTTACTAATTATTACAAATTATTACTAATTATTACTAATTTTTAGTAATTATTACTAATTTTTAGGAATTATTACTAATTATTAATAATTTATAATAATTACTGCTAATTCTTACTATTTTTAAGTTTATAATAATTAATTACTAGTTTTTATTCGTTTATAACCAATTATTACTAAATTTTACAATTTATTGCTAATTATTACTAATTGACACTAATTATTACTAATTATAACTAATTATTACTAATTACTACTAATTATTACTAAATACCACTAATTATTACTAATTACCACTAATTATTACTAATTTCCACTAATAGTTTTTTATTTTTACTAATTACTGCTATTTTTTACTAATTACCACTAATTACTAATAATTATTATGAAGCATTACTAATAATTATGAATTTTTACGATCTTCTACTAATCTTTTCTAATTTTTACTAATTTTTACTAATTATTATTAATTTTTACTAATTATTACTAATTATCGCTAATTTTTACTAACAGTTATTAGTTTATAAAAATTTATTACTAATTATTACTAATTACCACTAATTACTACTACTAATTATTATTATTATTATTATTATTATTATTTACTAATTATTACTGATTATGATTAACTTTTCTATTTTTTATTAGTTTATAACAATTTATTACTAATTATTATTGATTACCACTAATTACAACAAATTCTCACTAGTTATAATGAATCATTACTAATTATTAGTATTTTTTGTTAATTTGTACTAGTTGATACTAATTATTACAAATTATTAATAACTATTACAAATTTTTACTAATTTTTACTACTTATTACTAATTACCACTAATTTTTACTAATTACCACTAATTTATACTAATTACCACTAATTTTTAATAGTTAATAATAATTTAATACTAAATTTTGCAATTTGTTACTAATTAATACTAATTACAGTAAATTATTATTAATTACCACTCATTGTTACTAATTATCACTAATTGTTAGAATTGTTCACTAATTATAACTCATTTTAACTAATTATTACTAATTATTACTAATTATTTTGAATTTTTATGGATTTTTACTAATAATTACTAATTTTTACTAATTATTATTAATTATTACTAATTATTACTAAATATCACTAATTATTACTAATTATAACTGATTTTTAATAATTTTTATTAGTTTATAACAATTTATTACTAATTCTTACTAATTGCCCCTAATTAAAACATATTTTTACTAATGATTAAGAATCATTAAAAATTATTAATAATTTTTACTAATTATTACTAATTTTTATGAATTATTACTAATTATTAATTATTATTACTTATTATTACTAATTGTTACTAATTTTTAATAATTATTACTAATTTTTACTAATTTTTACGAATTATTATGAATTACAACTAATTTTTAATAAGTTTTACTATTATTTACTAATTATTAGTAATTACCACTAATTTTTACTAATTGTTACTAATTGACACTAATTTTTACTAATTACCACTAGATATTAATAATTTTAACTAATTACAACTAATTTTTACTAATTATCACTAATTATTATTAATTACAACTAATTATTAGTAATTATAGCTAATTACTACTTATTACTGATAATTAAAACAAATTATAGAAAATTAAAACTATTTACTTTTAATTAAAAGCATTACTACCAATTAAAACTAAATATTTATAAACTAACTAATTCTAATTAAATATAATTACTTCTAATTAATAATAATTATTACTAATATATAATTTAATAAATTAAATAAAAAAATTAAAGCATTAAATAAATACCTTAAAACTGAATCTTTCAACAGATGCAAAGCTCAAAAGTAGCTCCCCTATAAAGTTTAAAACTCTAAAAAAATAAACTAGAAAATATGATAGTATAGAAGGACAGAAAAATTCAGAGAATAATGGAATGAAAAAAAAATCTAGTAGGGGTATATATAGGTTAGTTTATCTGTGACGGGAATCCTGTCGAAAAAAATAGTATTTGCGATAGGACCCGTCGCAAATAGTATCACCGTTATTAATTACAGCAATGGTAAAAAATAGTATTTGCAATGGAGTCGTCGCAAATACTCATTGCCGAAACTTTATTTGCGATGGTTGTACTTCTTGTTGCAAATAACTTAAAATGACGGTAAGTATTTATGATGGGACCCATCGCAAATACTATCCTACTGACAGAATATTTGCGATGAAGGTAAACACCCATCGCAAATAACAAAAAACACAGGATAACATTTCCGACGAGAGCACGTTCCCATCACAAATATTCCTCCCACGGTGGGCCACACATTGCGTACAAGAGGTATTTGCAATGCGAATATATTCCCATCATAAATACTCTTTTTTAATTAACTATTTGTGACATGATACAATTCCTCTCACAAATAGTCTCTTTTGATGGACTATTTATGGTGGATATCCACCGTGACTACTCCTCACCAGTTACACAACCAACATCTATCACCAACCATGATCTCTGCTACCACCAGCCTCTTCCCCTGCTTCCTTTCCACCCCAGATCTATCATTGCCACAACTCCTCCAAGGAAAAACACCTGAACCACCACAACCACCCATCTCCAACGATCCTCCAACCCGATCCTCCAACCCTCAAAAACTCAAATGGCTGAAAAATAAAACTGAAACACTTGAAATCAGAAATCCTGACACCAAATCTGTTGAAGAATCCCTATCCAAATGGTCACTACTAAATCGGCAGAAGTTGACTGAGCACCACCAATCGTAGATGTTGTCGGATTATGAACCTGTAAAGCTGAGCACCACTTTGATTGAACGCGTAAAGAATGAAGAAATCCTATCATTCAAACATCAGTCATGTAGTGTTTGAAGAAAACCAAAATTGAATCCACCACTGAGCCCTCACTGGAGGAAGATAAGCTGAAATCCACTATCTTGCCTCCAATCTAGAAGTCGCCACCATGGCATCGTGAGTAAGACAACACTGATCCCTCACTGCCCCTCCTATTATCTAATAAGAACCCCCCCCCCCCACCCACTCCTTTGGATTTTATTATATTTTTATAATAATAATAATTATTATTATTATTATATATAATTATAAATTTACACATATATATAATAATTATTATTTATAGTAGAGGTTGTGGATACAGTTGTGGTTGAGGATGTAACAAAGAGCTCACTTTGGACCAGCAAAATCTTAAGGAGAAGTACATGCCACTCTTCAAGAAAATTAACTCACAGTCAGAATGGGAAACTGTTGATTATGATGATGCCTCTAATCATGTGGTTATTAATGTTCATGTTCTTAACATGTAGTCTTTCACTATGTATGAGGCCAGGATTTTTGTGATACCTTCTTTCATTTTCTTGTCCTTGTCAGTTTTCCTTTTCTAAAAAAAATTTTAGAAGCAGGCCTTCCTGTCGCCTGAACCTTTTAAGTATAATATTAATCTTTTAATTAGTTAATGTTTTTTATGTGTATGTTTTCATCAGATGGTGGAGGTTCCTCTATTCTTCTCTTCTATTGTAGATACAAATAATTTTCGAACAACTAGTGATGTTAAGGTGATGTGGGAACATGATGTAGGAATGTGGATGGATATTGTTACTAGAAAATTCTAGAAATCACTGAGATTTTTTGCAGATATTGTTCCTAGAAATCAAATGTATTGTTCATGTACAGTTTAAGCATATTTTTTTAGAAATTATCTAGAATCTATTGAATTTTGGGTGACACATTCATTTGTGAGATGCATAATTGGTTAAAGGAGTTTCACTTGAGTCATTAGAGGAGAAGGATGTACAATAATGTTCATGCCATGTGGAAGACATGGATATTTGACCTAGCGATGACTATGAGCGCACAGAGGTGGCACACATAGTTTTTTTATTAAAAGGATGATCCTTGAGAAGGTGGGGGTTGATCCATCCATTCGATAAAAATATAATCAATAATCAAAATCCTATAATCATTCACATAGGGACATAGAGAACAGAGAGTAGGCAACCGAGCTGTGAGTACACTCGAAGCAAGAGGACAGTGGAGTTTGAGTAGGAGGAAGAATCCAAGTATACCAGGAGTACTTCTTATCCCTTTTATTATTCCATGTTTCACTATACTGAGTCATTTTTAATAAATTATATTTTTTTGTTGCATCTATTATTAATAGCTAAGTATTTTAGTGGGTTGGATCAGATTCATTGAACTACATTTCTTAGTCTCACAATCTTTCTCAACATACGAAGATATAGTCTCATGTGCTATCAAGGCAGAAAAGGAATTCTCTAAATCATATGACAATAAATTAAAGCAAGAGAAGAAGAGAACGATGGAGCAAGAGACAGATAAAGGGAAAAAGGGAAATAATGATTTTCCATTATGTGAAAATTGTGGGAAGAAACACCCTGGTACTTTCCTAAAAGGAATGAGAGTTTGTTACAAATGTGGAGAAAAAGGTCATTATACTCGTGAATGCAAGGGAAATAAGGAGGCTGTCAATGTTGAATGCTACAATTGTAGAGAAATGGGGCATTATGAAAATTAATGTCCTAAGCGTCAGGGAAACTTACCTCAGAAAAGGCCAAGGGATCAAGGCCAATCTTATGTTGTTACTACAGTTGAAGAGGAATAATTAATGTATTTGTGTTTTTGGACTCAAGGATTATATTCTGGTTATGAGAATAACGTGATATATATAAGTATTGTACTGCAGTACTTGTTTTTTTTTTCATTAAGGTTTTAATATGACTAAGGTAATCATATTTTCAGTATGTGACAATAAGAGAAACTTTACTCTATTTGGAGAATCTGATGTTGTGATTAATTTTGTAATTTAGATACCTTTTACAGAGAGTCTAGACAGAGGTACTTTGGATAACAATAATGTTTTGGAATGGATTAAGTTGAACTTTGGATAGTATTTTTCAAGGTTAAAACATTTCTTATGAATATTTTTGGAAAATTATGATACTATAGTTTTAGGAAAAGGACAACCTGCAGGTCGGCCGATAACTCGTTGCATCGGAAAAAGCTGCAAGAATTGAACCGACAACCATAGTGCGACAAGCCTTTATTACCTACCACTAGCCTACAAAAATTCCCTAGTTATTACAAAATATTTTTTCATTATAAAGGTATGTGTTAATTTTTGTAACCTTATACTATTAGTATAAATCTAATATTTTTGAGTTCTATTATCTTTTGGAGTGAAAGATGAGTTTGTGGTAGAAATTAATTGAAGGAAGAAAACTCTACTTTTCAAGATGTGTATATATATATATATATATCATATTATATGTATAAATTAATTCTTGAACTTTAGTTAAGGGATATTAAGACCAAAAATTTGTTATCCTAATACCTTATGTTTTGTTGAACTGATGATATTTTAAATCATCATAGATTGATGGATTTGAGGCCCTCAATTCTACACTTGTTTGTGATAGATGACCTCAATAACTCCCTATAAATATTTACATTTTCCCTCTAATTACTTGTCTATAATTTCCACAAATGTTCTCCTATTCAAAACCCTAATTTGGTGGTGACATTCTCATTTCCCTTTCCCTCTTATTAAAACAAAATTTTATTAACCCTATTTCCGATATAGGTTTTCCACAATGGTATTTTCTATTTTCAACCTTTTATTTTCAAAGAACAATTTCAAATTGCGAGGACGCAATTATTTGAATGAGGGGATAATTTAATACCCCAAGCTTCCACGGTACGCTTCCCTTTGAATAATACAGTATCGTGTGTTGTACGCAACTTCAAGTTCTAACACACACCACAACCAATCAAACTAGCCTTTATGAATAGTAATACACACTTTTTAAAATTTTATAAATTTTATCTCTCAAAATATACTTCATTTTTGGATTCAGAATATCAAAATTATCCTAGGGTAAAATTTTGGTACTTTTCGGATAACTTTTATATTTTGATGAAAAGTGAAAATTACTAAATTTTAATTAAAAACAAATTTTTTAATCAAAATAATTAATGGTGATAAATTATGAAATTAAGTGGTTTTAAAGTATATTTAGAACATATTTTTATTATTTAATACAATTTAGGTAATTGGACATAATTTCACATTTAAACCGGACATAAACAACTGTCAATCTTTTGATAGTTATTATCTCTTAAAAACGCGCTTTTTGTTTTAACAATGGGAATTAATTTTAAATTAATTTTTTCCACTTCTATGTTTTGAATTTAGAAATATGGATTCCATATTTGGAATCAGAAGGTCCAAATTGTGTATATAGTTAACTTTTATTTTTAGACATTTTGAATAATTACTTCGGTAAATATTTTATTTGCCATGGTTAAAGGGTAAATCCGGTAAATAAGGGTAAAAAATAATATTATAATAATAATAAATTACCCTAAAATGTGTCCTAACCTTATTGGTTGATACATGTCCGACCATGGTCATCTTCGTGTCTATTTTTTGACCCCATGTATCCACTTGTAAGTGATAAGGACACTTTATATTAAATAAGTTAAAATAAATACAAAAATGACATAAGCATATATCTTTTAGAAAAACAATTTTCACATAGGGTTATATATGTTTTATTTTAGACTATAAATATTAATTATAAAGATAAAAATATTTCCTACATAATTTTAATTATTTATAATTTTTAGACCTTTAATAATTAATATTATTTATGACACAATAATGATGCAGTATTTTTCTTATTAATGAGAGAATCAAATAATTGGTATTATAAATGTTAAAATAAATCTAATTTGAAAGTTTTAATGACATAAATGAATTTTATCGGTTAATATGACATTATAGTATTTCTTAAATGAGTTTTGTTTGAATTAATAAAGTTTTTAAGACTTTAACAAAAATCAATTATTGAATAGTGTCAAAATTGACATAAATAAGTTTTTAAAACAAATATTATATTATTAATTGATATTCTATTCTTAAAAATCTAAGGTTCGGCCAAATGATTTATATAATGATATTTGTATCATTAATGGACCACTTGGGGGTCTATTGGATGTATATAGTAAGTTTATTAACTATATAATATAAAAATACAAAGTGACATGGTAAATGTCAAACTAATTAACTAAGAGTTAAAACTAAAAGATAAGGTTAATATAATGACCCAAACCTATATAAATTCTTTTGGTTGAAATTATTTCGACCCATACCCACCTTATACTTTTAATAATCCACTTTTTATCTATTAGAAACGAAATATGATTTTATTATAAAATAATATTTCTAGCTTTTCCAAAGGTGCCCCCCACCCCTCTTATAAAAGGGAACCCCCCCCCCCCTCTCACTAATTCACACATTCAAAGGATTTTGGCTTGGCCAAACCCTTGAAAAATACTCTCTAAACTTCCCTCAATTCAATCTAGAGGCCTTAGTTTGATTATAAATCCATCTTAAGGAGCCCTTTTGATCAAATCAAAAGGAAGAACCCGAAGAAGAGGTAATGTTTTCACCACCCTTTTTCAAGTTCCTTTCTTCTTTAACTTCTTCTTTCTTTGTTATTAACATTCTAAAATAATAAATCCAGTATCTTCTATATACTATGATGTTATTATAAATATTTTACAACCATATTCAGTATTATATTCATCCTTTTAATGACATGTCACCATACGTGCGTACGTACGGCTTACCGTCTCCACGTTGTGGTGTAATTGTTATTCAAAATATAATTATTTGGATGAGTATAATAATTATGTGTAATTAATGTAAATAATAAATATAACATGATATTGATTCTTTATATATGATATACTATCCAGTTATATATTATTTTAATATCAAAAGAATGGTATTGTCGTTCGTGCGTACGTACGGACTACCGTCTCCACGAACGTGATGAGATTCATTCCCCATCATATCCATTCAAGTATAATTCTCATTTGATGATTAAAAATAATGTTTAAATACTTGATATCATTCTGGATATGAATAATATACAACCTATCCATAACAAACATGACTTATGTAACAAAACATATAAAATAAAATGAGTAAGTTAACACCCGAAACGACGATAATACTAAGATATTATTAACAAAGCAATGTTAAAAGATCATATGTGATATCATATTAATGTATATGATTATTGTATAATTTAATAAAAAATATTTCACCATTATACAGTAGGTTAATCTACCCTCAACCAAGGAAAAGTACAAGGTAAGGGGTTTTCATCTCACTCCTTATTCCCGTGAGATTCATGCCATATTGACACTATTACCTTTTGTGTGGTGTATGCACAGCCCATAATTGTATTATTTATGTAATAAACATTAATTTATATGTATTTACATATTCATTGTATGATACCTCTTTCAGGGGGTGTATGTTTCGTAAGTTACCAAATTGGTAAGGGTTAATTTCAAAATCTCTTTATTATCCGAGGTTGTTTTTACGTAAGTATCTACTGGGACATATTTATTATCCATGTCCATGTTTTATGAAAGAGTTTTCATATGGATTATTTTAAGGGACTTTTTACTAAAACATCTTTTCAAATGTTTTAAATATTTATTCTTCTAAATCTTTCTCATTAATGTCTATGTCTTCAAAATGTTTTTTAAGGATTTATTTATATAAACATGAATGTTTTTAAAATGTTAATTCCTTTCAAAATTTTCAAAGTGGTATGGGACACTTTGATTCAAAAATGTCTTTAAATGAATTCTTTTCCAAATTGTGTGGCTTTTAAATGTTTTCATGAAAAAAGAGATATTTCTCTCAAATATTTAGGATTTCATCTATGTCAATATCCTTTGATAAATTTTACACTTATTTGAAGTTGATTTATTATGATACAAATCTTTTATATTTTATTTATGGTTTTGTGATATGTTTGACTATGGATGAGTCATTTTTATGCCATTAATGGATTATGATTAATGTTTTGGCATTTCGTATGCTAGATCTAATATGAATTTTTATGTTATATTTCATCCTCTTCTTAAAATTAATGTGTTTTACTAGTATGTTCTGGGTTGGGGACCAGTAAAAGTAAGCCCTCCGGGTTGGTGTACGGTTATTAGAGGCACTCAGGGTTGGTGTCCGGTTATTAGAGGCACTCCGGGTTGGTGTCCAATTATTAGAGGCACTCCGGGTTGGTGTCTGGTTATTAGAGGCACTCTGTGTTGGAGTACGGTTACAGAGGCTCTCTGGGTTGGGTTCCGGTTACAGTTATCCCTTAGGTCTTGGCACAAGGCCTTGACACAGAAATTAAAGTTTTGAATTATGCATTCCATAATTATGAAAGTGTTTAGTGATATTTCATGTGATTATTGGACTAGTATAATATCCATGTGAATAAGTAAATGGCATTATTTCATTTTATCTTTGCCATATTATGTTGAAGTTCAAGTTTAAAAGGCTTTTGTTTTAGTTATACATTACCTTAAATGTTTATGCTTATTTATGAAAGTTTCCGCTATATTTTTATCCATACTCAGCATCTGAGCTCACCCCTTTCAATGTTTTATTTTTTCCAGGATGTGAAGAAGTAATTTATAAATGACTTGTAGGGATAGTATGAGGGGATAAGAAGACAAGATGTTGTTGTAGTAGTTTTAACTTTATGATGTAATGTAAACTTTATGAATGTATCTAGTGATTCCAAGGCTAATAAACTAATCAGTCTTTAGAGACTTGATATTTTGTGATCATGCCAATGTTATGTAATAATGCACTGACTCTGGGTAACTAGGGTCGGGGCGTTACACCCAAGTACTGAGTAGTGAAGGGTAGAGTATCATTTTTCCTTGGTGACCACAATTGATGTAATAATATAAAAAAGTTTGGGGTAAGATCTTCTCCATAATGAAGTTTTATTTTCTTAGGTTCTGTAAGAGATAATTATTCCCAAGAGATATCACTGGTGAGGGTGATTTATCTAATTATGATTAGACATTTCATTCCTCAACACATAACCTGAATACCTCTAAGATTGGTTCTATTCAAGATCAATGAAATTTCAATCAATCTATTCTAATCCAATTCCCCTAACTCAACTTCTTATTGTATCTCTCCCTCTCTCTCTATAATTTTTCTCATTGCATCCTTGCACATTTAGTTCATAATTCACTTTCACACCCTACACCACATCCATTTCACCTTTCTTTTCATTTTATGATTTTTTCTTTTTTCTTTTTTTTTCTTCTTGTTTTGGTCACATACACACACACACACATATTAATCCCTCCTTATAGATATGAACCTCTTTCTCACCACTATTCTAGTAGTTAGTAAGTTTTAAATAATTCATTTGTGTGAATTTCAGTGATGCCCGTGTAAAATTTTGGCATCATTGATGGGGAGGGGACGTGCGATCAAATCAAAAAAAATCCAAAAAAATACATAAAAATTTTGAAAAAAATATAAATCTAATCTAAAAAACTATTTGGTGTGTTTTATATGCACACAAGGTCTTCTAAGTCAGATATTGAAACCCTAATTTTTGAAATTAGTAAACACTAATCTGTTATTATAAAACAAAAGAAAATTGAAATGGAAAATTAGGAAAACTTAGATTTAGGAAGAGATGAAAATAAAAACTAAAATGTTCCACAAACTTTAGTTCCTACACCTAAGAGACCTAGAATTATGGATTTCCAAATTAAAATTTTATTAGGTAATATTTCTTGTATAAAATTTTCCCTTAGGTTTAGGAAATATGAGATCAAACAATATCATCTCTCTCAGCTTCCTTTATTAAATGGTCTTCCAGCATAGGACTCATTAGAGTTTATCAGATATTTTTATGGTTCTACCCAGTAATTGCCTTAGAAAGATTTTAGTGAATTGGAGTTTTGGTTGAGATTGATTTCATTCTCTCTTAAGGGGAAGGCTAGTTTTTGGTTCCAAAACTTAGATGAATAAAATTTTTAAACCTATGATGAGGTTTTCAATGCCTTTTTATCAAAATTATACCCCAGTAACACCACCATTGAAGTGAGGCACAAGATCATTGGGTATATATAAGATTAGGGAGAGTTGTTTCACAAATAATGGGATAGGTTTAGAATTCCTTTTAGTCATATTACCAGCCATCAATTAGCCACCCATCTGGTCATGGATAATTTTTATAATTATCTTACCCCTTATAATCATAATTTATTTGATCAATATTGTGGAGGTGATTTCTCTAATTTAACTACTAATGATCTTAAAAAAATATTTGATAAACTTTCTCAAAAGTCCCAGCATAAGTTCACAATAAAGAGAGTCATTCATAGAGCTGAAAAAACACCCAAGTTGTTGTTGTTAATGATAGTGTTTTTAGGGAGTAGTGTTGTCGTTGTGGGATATTTGGTCCTAACAATAAATGTCATCCCAATGGTTTCCTACCTATCCATTCCAAGTATAGTGCCTAATTTTTGGATTTTAGATATAGAAATCAGGGTGTTAAAGATCCCTTTTCCAACCAATAAATTAACGGATACAAAAATCACCTTAATCCTTCCTAGAAGGAGAAATATTTAATTAAAAATCCTACTACCCCAAATTACCAACCACGACCAAATTTTTTTTTTCAAAATCAATATTGGGTTGAGTCATCTAATTATCAATAAGAAATTAAGGGGATTTCACATCAGGTTTTGGGTGGGATAAGTTCATTAAGGAAAGATACAGACACTAGTATTCACAGTTTAGAACTACAAATGGGTCAAATTGCTATAAATCTATGTGGTGTGGATAAGGGAAAGTATCAAATCACTAAAATTACTAATTAAAGAGAAAATTTCATGGATTTTACCACTATACCTAGCATTCAAACTCAAAAAAAAAGTATAAAAAAACCTGGGGAAGTAAGAATAATTAAAAAACTGATTCTAAAAATGAAAACCTAGAAATTTTAAAATTAGGAAATATATATATCTTCATCTAAAATAAATAGAATGTTGAACCCACACTTTAAAAATCCAAATAACCAAGGAAAATATGTGGGAATTGATTAAGTAATGGAAGAAGAAAGTTGGTATTGAGGAGAAGGTGAGAAATAAACCTTTTTTAAAACATTATTCCCCTACCATTGTCTTTCTTGAAAGTGTAAGAAATAGTGATAAACCTGACTACCTGAGATTCCTAAAAATGATTTGAAATTTTAACATCAATATTAAATTTTTGGAATCCTTGGATAAAATTCCATAATATGTCAAATTCACCAAAAGGTGTCTATTAAACCAAAATGATTGTAAAAATTTAGATTCCATTAATATTAATGAGGAATCTTGTGTTGATATATTAAGGAATTTTCCTCCAAAGTTGAAGGAATCTATAAATTTTTTATTCAATTATGAATAGTAGGAAGTAAGAAACTAATTTTTTTTTTGTGATTTAGGAGAAAGCATTAATTTGATTCCTTACTCATTGATTAAAAATCTAGGATTTAGGGATTTTCAACTAACTATTATTTATCTTAAACATGCTAATAGGTCTCTCACTCATCCCTATGTAAGGGTGTATGACTTATTAGTTAGTGTATTAAAACTATAACTACCCATGAATTTTCTAATTCTTAATATAGAATGTGATGAAAATGTCCCAATCATCTTATGAAAACCATTCCTTTATACTAGAGGTGTTATCACTGATGTGTCTAAAGGAAAACTTACCCTATAATCTATGGATGATGGGGAAAAAATTCAAGTTTTTGAAAATCCCAAACCTGTATTAGCATATGAACTGATTGATTTTTTTGAGAATCAATGTTTCAAAAAAGAGTTCCGGTCAGATTATATTTATTTTTATCTTGATGTAACAAATATTTTAACTCCACAACCAATTGAGATTTTCACACAGTCTCCTATTGTTGAGGAAATTATTTCCCCAGAAACCATTCTAAATTTTGATTCATAACTTTTTCCTAAGTTGTCTAGACCTATTTATGAAATTTTCGATTTTTAAGTTGAATGTTTGAATGTTCTTGAAGATGGGGAGTGTTCTCGTTTAAGTCTTTCTGAAAAACTAGATTTTTCTCATTATGAACAAGTTTATTCCCTTGAAAACTAATTACCTATTGAGTTTGATCTTCTGTATAATGAATTCCAACCAGAAATTTAATGATTCACATCATTTGATTCTTCTATGTACATTGGGAAATATCTTTTGAATTTTGAATTCAGATATTTCAAATGGTATAATTCACTTCTCCTCAATCTGAAAGCTATTTTAGGAATATTTTCTTGAAATATTGAGAAGTTTGTGGCTATATTTGCTTCTATTTATAAGATTTTACAATCCTCTAAGTATGGGGTAAGTTGGGGAAAAATTTTCAAATAAATTATTTTTATGGTATTTTTTTAACATTTTAAGAGTTGAGGAAGTGGTTTTTAGAGGTCAAGTTGATATGGAAAACATGATAACTCAAGTTGTGTTGGAAGATTTTTGGAGATTTTTTCTTACTGCTGAAGATGGAAATTTAGTTATTGATCCTATTATTACTTCCTTAGAAAATAGTGATGTGAAAACCATTAATAATTCATACCCATTGAATGACCATGGATAGAAATTTTTAGGGGTTAAAGTCCGGCTGAAGATTTTAAAGTCAACATTGTATGAGAGGCAACCCATGAACTTATAGTTCTACTTTTTTTAATTTTTTTAATAAATGATCCTCTCATGGTTTTGTGACTACCTGGATTAGTGAACCATAGTTTCTGGAGCTTCATTATCATATTCTTACTCATATTTGATATATTCTTATTTAAAAAAAATTACAATGTATCATGAGGTGTAGTTGGTTTATAGTTGGTGGTCTTGGTTGGATGTAAGAACTTTTACCAGAGGAAGAATATTTTAGAACATCAATGACAAAAGAAGCTTCTAATTAGAGAAAATTGGATAAAACTTCCCTCAACTCAAAATCTGGTCAATTTCAAATTCTATTTATTGAAAATTAAAAAAAATATATTTTTAAAATCACTTTTAAGGGAAAGTGAGAACCCCAAAGATTACATGTCATACTAGGTTCAAACCACATAAAAATTACCAATTTATTCTAGAACAACTTTAAAAAAATTGAATTAATCACCCTATATAAGCTTCATAAGATAGTGGTTACCATAATATCTGGATCATATTTGATGAGATCCTTGAAGTTCTAGGTCAACCTATCTCGGGACTGAATTTATTATTCCAGATTTATTTTCCCCATTTTGATTTGACGATCCAAAATATGATATTTTCTTATCTAATTAACTTACTCATCATTATGATTAACTCCAATTGATCTCTCATACATTCAATTAGCTTATTCCTTTAAAATGTTAATATCAAAATCATTCTCCATCATCTCTTAGTTAGAATGTAGGAGAAGCTTCAAGTCAACATCCTCCATCCTTGACTCCTTCAAGATGTCATCATATGCTTCTAGATCCAACAACTGGTTAGAATCTTCTAACCTATCATCTTTAGTATCTTCGTACTTATTACTATAAACCTCAACCTCATCACCAGGAGGTATTTATAGAAGATCGTGATCTTTAAGGGAAGACTAAATAGGAAACCTAATTTTAATACCCTTACCTACTGATAGAGTGTTCATTGATTTTGGAAGGTATTAATAATATTTCCAAGCCTTGGTCCTTCTAACTACATTTACCAGATAGTGTCCAACATCAATGATATTTTCTTCCCTTCCATATATCCATTTGGGGGGTATTGAGTTTCCCATCCTTCTCATACTCTAAAAGTGACTAGGGGAATCAATTATAAGTACCACATTTTCTGGAGATTTCCCCATAGAGGATGGGAAGATCTTCTTAGCCTTCACATGTATCATTGTTTTCCATCTCCCTTGTTCCTTATGAATCATCCAATCTATTTTACAAAATGGGAAAAATGTTCTGTTGGAGGACTCGTTGGATATACGTCGGTATTGGAAGCATATTATGTGACTTATTCCCTAAAGATCTATTTATTTATCACACTGATTAACCCCAGGGGGTCTAATCTAGGGTTCTAGAAACCTAAAACATCCCCTTAAGTTCGAATAACCCCTTCTACAGATGGAACAAAGTTTCAAACTCTATCGGCTTCAGAAGAACCCAACCTAGTCTCAACTGCATAATACCTCACCAACTCACTACCTGCATACTCAACATCACAAACTAGGGTTGGTTTATTATATCCTTGGCTGACTGAACCATACCTACATACCTATTATAGGTGACCAATACAACAAAAGAGTAGTAAAAATCCATCCAATAATCAAAACAAACCACTTGTGTTATCCAGCATTCATGTTTAATCTCAATCCACACAAAGTCAACTGAAGTTTTAGAAATATCTATTTTAACACAGGTGAAAGGAGAAATAAAGTGGAAATGGATCTTGATTTATTTTCAAAGAACAAAAATATTCCTACCAAATTTCCAAGAATTGATAGAATTTAAGGGTTTTTAAAAGGTAACATAAGGCTCAAAAAACAAACCCAAATTGGTGTTGTTGGAGGATCCTATATCAAGTTGAAGTCCAAATACCAATATAAAAGGAAGTATCAAACACCGTTGAAGGATATTCATCCACCAAACCAGGTGGAGAAAAGTCCATCCTCCATCTCAAAGTGAATTAGAATATAGCAGGGGTCTAGTAGCATTACTACAACATGATACTGTAAGTCCCACAAATTTGAGATGAATCGGTTTAAGGTGTCGAATGATGGTCGATTATGACCAAATATAGATACTAGATAAATCCTATAAATGTATGATGCCTCTACAAATTCCTATATAGAAATCAGAAGCTTGGGAAAGCCCTAATTGAAATATGGAACCTTGGGGCTAAGCTCAATGTCAAGGAAGGAGGGTAGATTAGATGGGTCTGTAAGAGGGGGGGAAAGGAAGATGGTTATTCAAGACCACATGACCCCTCCCTCTCATGGTAGGGGGAGGGAAAAATTAGTGACCATGGATATCAGGCCATGGAAGACCTAAATGAGAGGAGAAGGGCCCTGATATTTTGATCCTCTCTTCATAGTAGTTCAAAGTCTGCTTTAAATTCTAAATTTTCATGTTAATCAGTTCATTTAATATGAGCCTTAAGTTTTCAACCAGACAAATTTTTCATGGATTCAAGGGTGGTTACAATTTTACTATTCAAAATTGAAAAGTTTTTCTATATATATGGGTAGTAGCTATTTTAATTCTTTCTAATATGATATATCACTATTACTGTTTTCATTTAATTTTCTAATTTAAATTTATTACTGAAATTTTGTCTTTCATGAAATATTTTTGAATTTATTGTTGGTCATTATCTTTTATGAGTTATTTTTTATTTGGAATAATTTTTTCACTGTATGATATATTAACTAAACCGTTGAAAATCATTCATGAACTCACCTGTATCATACAAACTTTTGAAAATCATTTTCTGTTATGGATTGGTAGGAAGTGTCCAATAAGTACCCTTCTTGTATGGTTGTAAATTGTTCGGTTTTATTATTATGTGGAATACTAATTTTTGATTTTTCCCTAATACCCCTTAATATAAAACATTCTCTATTCTTATTTTCAATTATATTTCAATCAAAATGTTTAATTTTTTCTCCCACCTTAAGATTCACCAATGGGTATATTTTTTAGTTTTAAGTGTGGGGGTATTAATTGTTCTAAACTATGTTTCACTGATTACACATCAAAATCCCTTAATTTTGTTTTCAAATTTCATCCCTTTAAAACTATAAATACTTTGTATGGTTGTAAAAAGAATAAAAAAAAGTAATTTTGTCTTTCCTATGTTATAATTTCATTCTTAATTAAGGTGTTTTAAAGTCTATGAAAAAACTATAATTTCATGATTGGTGGGTGTTTGTGACCAACTATTTTTACAGAAATTCAGTTTCAGAACTAGGAAAGGAAGTGTGAAGGGATATATTTTAATGGAATTGAGATTATAACATTAGAAAACTATAAATTTGAACTTGAATTTAGGTTACACACTCTTTTTGAATGAACACCTCATGGATCCAACTCAAATGATAATCATTTATGTCCTTAACTAGATTAAAATGGTAAAATAGGATCCCACAGTAAATATATGAGACTTTAGTCATTGGGTGTGTGTGTAATCTCTCTGTGCATATCAAATAAATGATTTTTCACAGTTCTCTGCACATGAATGTTTGGGTAAAAAAACTATAATTTTTATAATAGTTAAAAATGAGTTCATTAAGGTGAAGGGACATTTGATCCCAATTGAAGAAGAGAATAATTAATTTATTTAATAATTATTTGAGTTTAATCAATGAAGTGATGAAAAAATGGATCTTGAATTTTTGGAACCTGCTGTAGAGTAATAATTAATAGTTTCTATTGTTAAAGTGTTAATTCCACTCCTTTATAACATGTTTCACTCTGGAAACTAGAACCTAGTATGAAATGGAAATAAGTTAGTGAGTGACATTCTCATATAAGACATGATTATTTCAATATTAGAAGAAATTTTTGGATTCCGTTTGATTCTAGAGCGATTTAGAACTTAGGTGAGATAGTATTTTTCTTTCTTTTAGCCTTTTTTAATAAATAAAATGTAATGAATTACCCAAGAGTTAAATTGATTAAGTGTGTGGGAGTTTGATGTAGCCTTTAATCGTTACTTTTTTCCATGTCATTTTTTTTATTTAATTATATTTTTAATATCAAAATAATGTTTTTTTTTGAATAACTTAAAATTGTTTTCATTTTTTTATTAAATGATTAAAACTATGATTATTTGTTAAATTATGAATTTTATTGTTTATTTTAGTTATTTTAAATAATTTAAAGTTAGATAATTAATTTTGTACAAACTACCTTTTTTTATTCCTCTATTTTTGTTTAAATTTTAGTTACTTTTGTTTTATATTATTTTAATTATTTCATTATTTCATTTTATGTTTTTCGAAATAATAATTTCAATTGTTTAATTCATTTTTATATTCCATTAATACTTTATTTAATTATATTTATAATTAATAAATATTAATTTGTTTAATTAATGTTTTTATTAAACTAATTTATTTATTTTCAATGTTTTTGTAATTAATTTATTTTCTTATGATTCTTCTATTTTTTGTTTAATTCATTGATTCAATTAATTCATTATTATTTTTTGATAATAAATAATTTAACTTTGTTTCATTTTAATTTTAATTTTTTTTGTTTTTATTTCTTTTGTAGTTTTAAAATATATTTTTTAAGTTAATTTTTTTAGTTGAATGATCTATTGTTCACCCTTTTGTTAATGGTCTTGTATCTGCTGGTTCCACACCCCAATAATATCACAATTCTGATACCATTGCTTATTTTTCACCCATCTACTACTGGCCATCAACCTCCCATGAATCTACCACCATCCACCATAGTCGTGCTACCACCAAAACAAGGATCTTTGCTACTATCGCCCTCCTCCCCTTCCTTATGTTCCTCTCCATATCTACCATCGCCATAGATCCTCTAAGGAAAAACACTCAAATCACCATTTCCACCCATCTTTTACAACCTAAAATCCTGATTCTCCGGCCCTTGTGAACTCAAATGGCCAAAAAATTGAAATACTCAAAAAAAATCTAGACACTAGATCTGCTGAATAAGACTGAGATAAATGTGCCACTGCCGAATCAGCAGAACTCAACCGAGCACTACCAACTGAAGCCTTCGTCATCCAACGAACCAATGAAGTCGATCACTCTTATAATTAAATACTTGAAGAATGAAGAAATATCTTCACTCAAACTCTGACCATCTTCCGTTTGAATAAAATAGGAACTGAACCCACTATTGATCCCTCATTAGAGGAAGATAGACTAAAATCGACTTCCCTGCATCCAATCCTGAAGTTGTCATCGTATCGGTGTGAGGTGGATGACACTAATCCCTCTCCACCCCTCATAATGTCAAAAGAAGAACCCCCTTGATTTTTTTATATTTATATGATATATAATAATAACAATTATCATATATATATAATAAAATGTACACATATATATAATAATATGTATTTATATATTTATATATATTTATTAATTAGTAATATTTTTATTATTTTATATTTTTATATTTTTATATTTATTTTATTTATTATTATAATATTAATATTTTATTTAATTAATGTTTTTGATATAAAGTTTTTTTTAAGATAATGGAGGGTTCTCTATTCATCCCCACTATTACAACTACAAATATTTTTGAGTATTTGGTGATGTTGAGGTGATGTAGAAACCTAAAGTAGCAACATCGATAGATATTGTCACTAGAAGATTCAAGAATGCACCGAGAATGCTTATAGATATCATTTTTGAAAATCAACGTGTTGTTCATGTAGAGTTTAAGCCTATTTATACAAGAATTATCTGAAATCTACTGAAATTTTGGAAACAGAGTCATGTGTGATAAGTGGAATTAGTTAAGGGATTTTTTCTCAAGTCACTAGAGGAGTATGATGTACATTAACATAAATTCCACATTGGAGATAAAGAGATTTGACCTTGAATTGACTATGAACACATAGAGGAGGCATGCAGAGTTTTTATGTTAATAGGAGTATCCTTAAGAAGGTGGGGGATCAATCCATTTATTTGAGAATAATTTGATTGATGATCAGAATCCTTCCATAATTCACACTGGGACACAAAGAATAGGGAGAAGATAACTGAGTCGGGAGAAAACTTGGAGCAAGAGGATAGTGGAGTTTGAGTTGGAGAAAGAAGTCAATCAAACCAAGAGTTCTTTTCTCCCTTTTTTATTCCCTATTTCATTATACTGAGATATTTTCAATGAATTATTTTTTTTGTATATATTATGAATAGTTATGTATTTTAGGGGCTTGGATCTGATGGATTGAACTATATTCATTTCTTCTGTTCTTATGGTCAAATTAATCATAAAGGGATGATGTGTACCATCCAATGATCACTTTTTCTCTTCCTCGTGATCATTATTTCACTTGACCCCAAGTACTGATAGGTGAATAGTAGATTATCCTTTTGTCATGGTGACCACAACAGAAGTAATAATCTGAAAAATATTGTGGCAGGCTCTTATCCATAAGGAAGCATCATTTTCTTAGATTCTATTAGAGATAATCATTCCCAAGAGATATCACTGAGGAGGGTGATTTATCTAACGGTAGTTATACATTTCATTCCTCTACACACAACCTCAGTACCTATAGGATTGGTTCTAGTAAAGAGTAGTTAAATTTCAATCAATCTATTCCTATCCAATTCCCCTAACTCTACTTCTAATTATCTCTCTCTATCTATCTCTCTATCATGACCCATCCTCTGGGGCTCATGTCGTGACTACCCTAATCCCACCTTCCATAGTCCATAGGCTGGTGACTAGCACCGAAAAGGAATAACCCAAAAAGAGAAGGCATTTTCTTTAAACCTATACACACACAGACAAGGCATACCACACAAAACAAACCACAAAGGAAATAAAGTAGTACAACCACTAAAAAGTATCACTACTGAGAGTAAAGTGTGTAAACAAAAAGTAATGGTACCAAAATACAAGCCCAACTAAAAGGAAGGTAGAATAAAAGAAGTACAAGATCTGGAGGTCATCCTCTAAGGATCCTACCAGAAGGGTAGGTACATCTCTCTGTCATCTATCACTGCAACACATTACATCTATCGATCCACCTCTGAGCACCGTCTAGTCTTGGCTCCCCAATGTCCCATCCAAAGTTTCCCGTCGTCTTCAAAAAACACAGCTTCAGGTGAAGCCTGTGTATGGGTGAGTATAACAATACTCAGTAGGGACCCTGAGACCCTCGAAGGTCTCTCAGTAATCTACAAAGTAAAACACCACAAAGTAAAATACCAAAGAGGTAATACCACAAAGAAAGATCTCAAACACATAGCACAAATTGAAATAGGCAGCTCGCACAAGGTATAACTTATGTACAGAAGTGAATATGATTAGTCGTAAATCTAGATCATCTTATTCTGTCGAGAGGATCTACTGTTGATCTGAACAGGGTCACTAGGTGCTGACCCATAGAGGATATCTAGGTGTTGACCCACACAGGATCGCTAGGTGCTGACCCACACCGGATCTCTAGGTTCTGACCCACATAGGATTTCTAGGTGCTGAACCACTCAGTATCGCTAGGTGTTGACCCACTCCGGATCTCTAGGTTCTGACCCACACAGGATCACTATTCTTTCTTCACGTCACAACCAACCACTGGATTCCCACACTTAGCACGCTTTATTCTGAGAGGATCATATCCTTAAGCCATCAGTCATACCTAAACCACCATGAAGTCCCACATAGAGTAACCTCAAAGTACATTCTCTTTGTAAGGATCCCAATGCAAAAGATGATGCGTTGATCGGACGTTCGGTCTGTAAGATATAGGCATTTTTGTAAAAATGGTCTGGTTGGATTCGAGTCTGATACAAACCATCCATACTCTATATTCCATAAAAATTTAAGTGGGGTATGTCAAAATAACTACCCCATTGCAAGGGTCCCAAAACTACTGACGGCGCATCAATCGGACGTCTGGTCTGAGAGATACAGGAATTTTAGTAAATAGGGGCTGGTTGAGTCTGGGCCTTTTCCGACCAGGTCGGACAGACCCGACCAACTTGGCCTAGGGGTCCCACATACCCCGGTTTAATTCGATGGACTCAACCTGACCTAGCTCGGGTCTGGGTCGGTCTGGTCCATCTTGGCCAGTGGGCCAGGCCCGATGGACTTTGATGGACCTGGCCTGGTTTGGTTGAGGGTCCAGGCTGCCGAGTCACTCAGCAACCCATTCTCATCCGACCTGGCCTGAAGGATGCGGGATAGGCCTATCGGTGCGGGTCTTGCCTGCTGGGTGTGGGTCATACCCGCTAGTGCAGGTCCATCCTGGCCAGCTGGTTGGGGCATAGCCCGCGAGCCAATGACCAGCCGCGTGGTGCGGTCGGTGGGGTGCTCCTGGGATGTGGAATCTAGCCGAGTCCGACCTCCGCTAGCCCCGTTCGGTATAGAGCCTTCCTCCCACGGTGGTAAAATGACCGCGGCTCAGCACGTCCAGGTGGCCCGGACACAGGACACCCCCTACACACGGCGCTTCCCTGGCAGCGTGTCACCCCATGGAAACAACAGCCAGCTGGTTGTGGACTCCTACCACCGCAGCGCACCGATGGGTATGCCATTGTCCTCCGCCTATGGCTTCCGCCACCGGTGATACCTTCGGCGGGCCACCAGAGTCACTCTGGTGGTCCTTTTCTTGAACTTATTGCATTTATGGGCTCTATAGGATTCCGCCTTCACTACGAAGCCCTTGGAAATACATCACTGGCATGTTGATCATCCAACCTCAAAGAATGTGCAAAGCACAACAACAGAAGAGGGACCAGGCCTTGTTTTTCCTACACCCTCCACGTTAGAATTTATCCATGGGGGAAACACAATAATAATCACTAAGTTTTAATGAAACCTCAATTCAAATCCCCACATTAGAACCACCTGAAAAAACAAATGGATTGTGGATCAGCCCATTATTCATTTGATCCGTGTTCATTTTTTATTTTAAGAATAAGGAAAGAAAACTCAAGTAATCAAAAACCCCTACTTGGATTCATTAGTTCCACTAATGATGAAGGATGTGATTCACGGCATCTCTGATCTGTGATCGTTCGTGTTCATCGCCGCTTGTCAACCTCCAGATCTGATCCTCCAAAGTCCATTTCGTCGTTCTTCGTTATAGAGGGAAACTATCGGCGGTTTTTTAGATATTTCCCCATGATTCCTCCTCCTCTATCCAAAAGATTATATTATTATTAAAAGAAACACATCGCAAAGTTTTAATTACGTTGCAACATTGCGTTATTAATGATGCTCATTAATGGACCTCATTAAGTGAACCATTTAAAGACCTTCATTAAAGTGTCTTCCTGCACCACAGTGTCGCCGCTCAACAGATTAAAAAATAAAATAACTTTGGAAAAGTTATTTTATTATTTCATTTAAAAATTAATAAAATTAAGTTTTCCATCTGACCCTTGCCAGCTGAACTTAAGCTTTGCATAAGAGAATCCTGGTGTTCTGAGTTAAACAGTGCCCTCAGATTTTTTATCTGAGTACCGGTTCAAAAGATAGATAATCCTACTCGCACGTTTACTGAACGTGCCTTAAAAAAGTTCAAAAATCCGATCTGGGCTCACTAAGCCTTAGAATCACTTGTCTTCAAAGCGTGCGGTCTCGAAATAATTCTATAAAATTAAAAAAATACATATAAATTCTGATACGTTACATTCTCCCCACCTTAGGGCCTTAAATCCTCGAAATCCAAAACAAAAACTAAACAAACAGATGGGGGTATTGAGTAGTAATTTGAGCCTCTCTCTCCCATGTTCTCTCTTGGAGGTTCATGTGCTTCCATCAAATTCCCACTAGAGGAATCGACCGCCCACATAGGACTCACTTCTGTCGATCCTATTTCTCCACCGAGAACTCCACAAACATCACCCCATCATCAATTTATATCTCTCCCCAGTCGATGGTGTGTGATGGATCATGCACGTATCTCCTTAGTTGTGACACATGGAAAACATCATGCACCCAATGCATCTATGGGTGAAGAGCTAGGTGGTATTCCACCTCACCAACTCTAATTAGGATCTGAAAAGGTCTGATAAACCTCGTAGATAGCTTGCCACCCTAGCCAAATATCGGTAATCCTCATTGGGGTGAGACTTGAACGAATACATGATCACCCTCCTAAAACTCCAAGGGTCTCCTTCCCCTGTCGGCATAAGACTTCTTCCAAATCTGTGCAGTCCTCATCCACACTTGGAGAATCTGCACCTTCTTAGTGGTAGCCCATACCAACTCTGTACCCATGAGTTCCGACTCCCCTGGGTATGTCTAGCATAGGGGTGATCTATAAGGTCGTACGTAAATGGCCTCAAACAGTGTCATGCCAATGGTGGAGTGATAGTTGTTGTTGTATGCAAACTCCACCAGTGGCAGGTGATCCTCCCAACTATGATCAAAGTCTAGGATGCAAGCATGTAGCATGTCCTCTAGGGTCTGTATGGTCTGCTCTGTCTTACTATCCATTCGAGGGTGAAAAGTTGTGCTCAAACCCAGCTACGTCCCAAACTCTTCATGCAATCCCCTCCACATCCAGGATGTAAAGCAAGTGTCATGATCTGAGATGATTGTCGAAGGTACCCTGTGGAGCCTCACTATCTCCTGGACGTAGAGGCATCCCAAACCCTCTATTGTTCCCTACTCCCGAATGGGTAAAAAGTGAGCTGACTTGGTGAGTCGGTCAAAGATCACTCAAATAGTGTCATGGCCCCTGTATGTACGTGGTAACCCTATCAAAAAGTCCATCGAGATACCATCCCATTTCTACTTTGGTACCTCAAGTGTTTGGGCCAAGATTGCTGGAACCTAATTCTCAGCTTTCACTTGCTGACAAGTGAGGCATCGAGAAATGAACCTAGCCGCTACTTTCTTCATCCCTAGCCACCAGTATTGATGTCGAAGGTCCTAGTACATCTTTTCCAATCTAGGATGTATTGCTAAAGGGGAAGTATGGAACTCCCTCAACACCTCCGCCAACAACATCACTAGTACTACTGTGTTCCCTCTAAAAAGAATGACATTATCCCCACCTATTGAAAATCCATCAGGTGCCCATCCTAAGGATAACTAAGCACGTCGGGCCTCATAGTCACCATCCACAAGTTTTGCCTCCCTAACTAACTGTAAGAGTGGGGGAGTGATAGTCATAGACTGGAGTTAACTTGCTCCATCACTATCCATGAAGGATATCTGCATCATAGTTGTCTACTCTGTCACCTCACTCAACAGCTTCAAACCAGACCTTCTGAGTGAATCTGCCACCACATTCCCCTTCCTAGGAGTATAGACAATCTCAAAGTCATAGTCCTAGAGGAACTCCAGCCATCGTTGTTGTCTCATGTTCAGGTACTTATAGGAGAAGATATATCTAAGACTCTTTTGGTTGGATTAGATGGTAAATTGTTCACTCATCAAGTAGTGCCACTACATTTTCAAGGAAAATACCACTACTGCTAACTCCAGGCCATGGTTCGCGTTGTTCTACTCATGCTACCTCAACTATCCTGAGCCTTAGTTAATCACTTCTTGCTCCTGAATTAGGACAAAACCCAGTCTGGTCCCTGATGCATCACAATAGACTACATACCCAATGCCCTCTTCTGGTAGTCTCAAGATGGGGGCACTCATCAGTATCTTCCTCAGATCCTGGAAACTCTGTTGTAACCTCTCCGTCCACACAAAGGGTTGTCCCTTATTTTTCAAATATGACAAGGGTGATTATAATTTGGAAGATTAGGGTATGAACCTCTGGTAGTACCCGTCCAACCCTAGGAATCTCCGCACCTCATTCACACTCTAGGGTTTCTCTCAATCAAGCACAGCCTCTATCTTTGCTGGATCCACTACAACTCCAGCCGTCGAGATGACGTGTCCCAAAAAGTGGACCTCCTAAATCTAGAACTAGCACTTTGAGAGATTACCATAAATATAGTGCTCTTGGAGTGTGTCTAGGACTATCCGTAGGTGAGTAGTGTGTTCCTCCTCTAACACTAAGTATTCCAAGATGTCATCAATAAATACCACAACAAACCAGTCAAGGTATGGCTGGAAGGTCCTATTCATGAGTCCCATGAACACTACTGGGGTGTTGGTCATGCCGAAAGGCATCACCAGGAACTCATAATGGTTGTAATGACACCTGAAGGTTGTCTTTGGTACATCCTCATCTCATACCCTAAGCTGGTGATATCCCAATATGAGGTCTATCTTAGAGAACCACCTCAATCCATTCAGCTGGTCAAAGAGGTTGTAAATCCTCGTCAGTGGAAACTTGTTCTTCACGGTCACCTAGTTCAGGAAACAAAAGTCCATATAGATCCTCAAGATCCTATCTACCTTCTTGGAAAACAAAACCGGGGCTATCCATGGAGAAACATTGGGCCTTACAAACCCCTTCATCTTCAATTCCTCCAGTTTTACCCTCAACTCACGAAGCTCTATGAGAGACATCCGATATAAAGGTGTATATATCGGTGTCATCCCTAGGTAAAATTAAATGCATAATTCTACCTCTCTATGAGAAGTTAATCCTAGAAAATCTTCTATAAAGACATCCTCATACTCGTCCACCACTATATAAAATCTCAGACTCCCCTCGTCCACCATACCGAGGGTGAGGCTAGCCAACTAGTGAGTGATTCGGTGCACCCTCCTCTGAAAAATTCCATCATGTGCTGCAAAGGTTCCCTTCTCTCCAGTGAAGGAAAACCCGGTCCCATCATCATAGGCACACCACACTTTGTGCCTAAAACAGTCGATCAGAGCATGGACTGTGGATAACTAGTCCATACCCAAGATGATGTTGTAAGGCCTTGATGCTGCTACTAGGAGATCCTAGACGAAGCTCTTTCCTCCTAGAGTAATCTCACACTTATGGAACCAGTGTGTAATTGTTGAATCTCGTCTCATTGGAGTCTTTAATTGTAAGGATCTATCCAATTTCTCCACTGGAATCTCTGAGCCTCGAATGAGATCTGTGGAAAAGAAAAAGTGATTGGCACCTATGTCTATGAGAATTGAAGCTAAGGTAGATTATACATAGATCGTACCTATAATTATCTCTAGAGAACTATGGTTTTAGGGCTCTATCACCTAAAGTTGGACCCACCCCTATCCACCTACTCTTGGAGCTCGTGGTGGACCTCCTGGGGGTGGTGGTGGTAGTACCTCGAATAGTCGTCCACCACCTGCCACTCGAGCTGCTCCCTTGCCACATTTTCCACCCTGTAGAACTCCTCACTCGAACCTCTATTTTTGTCTCAGTAGTCCCTCGACTGCATGCTGGTCATCCACATGGGGAGCCAGATAGTCACGATCCATGTGCCTCTATCCACCGCAAGAGTAACAAACTCTATCCCTTAGATGACCTCCTCTACCTCATAATCTCCCCAACTCTGACCTTGCATCCGGGTGTCATACTCTAGAAGGTCTAGTCCGTTTGGCCCTCTATGTCATCTTCCTAATACCTGCTATAGATGACTCGGCCACCTGTCGTCCGATGGTGGCTCTCACCGTCAGCGCCTTCTCGGCTATGAATATCTCTACCAGTAGGGATCACTCTAGCACTCTAACCTGCTTCCAGATGCTAAGTGAAATCATCGTTGCTCAGATCTCCCATCAAAGTCCCTACTCAAAGGTCTAGGGCCAGAAGAAAGGGTTCAGTACAATGTCAGTGGAGTATTGGGAGAGGTCAGTAAACCTCACTAAGTACTGGGCCACAGTCAGGATTCCCAGCTATAGGTGAAGTAACTCCTGAATACACACTGAGTGTAGTGCCACTAGTTCGAACTCCATCCTAAAGGGGCTCTTGAAATCCAACTAGAAAAGGGTCACCTCCTCATGTATCTGGAGCGTCAAGCTCCACAACCTTCTTGTCGTTCCTTGAAAAAGGCTAGTGGCTAGAACTTCCATCTGGTATGTCAGTGTCTCTACTAGGAGAAAAAACCAAGTAACTACCCCCTATCAATCCTCAGCTGCCTGAGGATTTGTCTCACCTCGAAACCATAGAGACCATTGTCTCTAGAACTCGTACAGTATGCTCAATCGGCGCGCACTGTCCACTGGTGGGGATGGTAGAAACTTCTTCTCTCTGGGTGGTGGTGTTGCTGGTACACCACCTGAAGGTGCTATCGCTGTAATCAGTCCCTACACCAATGCCTCATCGCTTGGTGGACCATCATTGTGATCTCTCTTTGGAATCCTGGATGGTTGTCTTCATGGAGTAATCCTGTAGAGAAAAAGATGTTTCGTGGTCAATAACTTATACCTATTGATCTTAATCAAAAATAGATCTAGAGAAAGGCATTCCCAAAACACACGAAACCAGTGTATTCATATACCAAGTTGGAAAACTGAATCCAGGGTATTGGTGTATGGATATGTCGGTCTTCGCACCAACACTAGATTCCCTAGACTAGAAACCAAACTCAATAAACTTAACACTATTTCCCCCATTGAAAAATACAAACTCTTAGTTATTTTGGTAGAACCGACCACCCTTTGATACCAATTTGTCACGAAATATCCCCCGGGGCCCATGTCGTGACTAACCTAAACCCTCTTTCTATAGGCCAGGGGTTGGTGACTAGAACCAGAAAGGCATAACCTAAAAAGGGAAGGCATTTCCTTTAAACCTGTACACGCACAGACAAGGCATACCGTAAAAATCCAACCACAAAGGAAAAAAAGTAGTAAAACCACCACAAAGTATCACTACTAAGAGTAAAGTGTGTAAACTTAAAGTAAAGGGGACATAATAAAATCCCAACTGAAAGGAATGTAAAACAAAAGAAGTACAAGATCTGGAGGTCGTCCTCCAAGGATTCTACATAAAGGGTAAGTACAGCTCTATGTCGGTTGTCACTACAACACACCACTTCTATCAATCCACCTCCAAGAACTGTCTAGTGCTAGCTCCCCAAAGTCCTAGTCAAAGTTTTACATCATCTTCACAAGACACAAATAGGTTCGGGAAAAACCCGTGTATGGGTAAGTATAACAATACTCAGTAGGGACTCCGAGACCCCCTGAAGGTCACTCAGTGATCCACGAGGGAAAACACCACAAAGGAAAATACCACAGAGGTAATACCACCGAGAAAGATCTCAAACACATAGCACAAAGTGAAACATGCATCTCACACTAGGTATAACTTAATTACATAATTAAATATGATTAGTCGTAAAGCTAGATTATCTTATTCTGTCAGGAGGATCTACTACTAATCCACACAGGGTCGCTAGGTGCTGACCCACAGAGGATCGCTAGGTACTAACCCACACAGGATCTCTAGATGCTGACCCACAAAGGATCGTTAGGTTCTGACCCACAAAATATCTCAAGGTGTTGACTCAATCAGGATATCTAGGTGTTAACCCACAAAGGATCACTATTCTTTCTTCACATCACAGTTAGCCACTAGATTCCCACACTTAGCACGCTTAATTCTAGGAGGATCCACTCCTCAATAAATTGGTTGTTCCTCAACCGTCACTAAGTCTCCCATAAAGTAACCCTCAAGGACCATATTTTCATAAGGTTCCCAACGCAATTGATAGTTCGTCGATTGGACGCTCGGTCTGTAAGATATGGGGATTTTAGTAAAAAGGGTCTGGTTGGATTCAAGTCTGATCAAATCCAACCATACTCAAAATCCCACCAAAACTCAAGTGGAGTATCTCAAAATGAATTCCCTATTTCAAGGGTACCAACTCCACTGATGGAGCATCAATTGGACACCAAGTCTGAGAGATACAGGCGTTTTAGTAAATAGTGGTCAGTTGCGTCTGGGCTCAGTCCAACCCGGTAGGACCGACCCGACCAACTTGGACCAGGGGTCCCACATACCCCAGTTTAATTTGACTAAATTGAAATGACCCATCTCGGGTCTGGTTTTATTCAGTCTGGCCTGGCCAGTGGGTCTGGCCCAATGGGCCTCGCTGAACCCGGCCCGATTTGGCCGAGGGTCTAGCCTGCCAGGTCGCTCAGCGACCCGGTCTCATCCGGCCGAGCCCGGAGGAGTGGGTCTAGCCTATCAGTGTGGGTCTAGCCCAATATCCATATCTCATCAGTGTGGTGTGGTCTGTGGGGTGCTCCTGGGATGTGGCATCCAGCTGCTTCTGGCCTCTGTTGGCCCCACGCAGTGCGTGGCCTTCCTCCCGCCTCAGTCAAACGACTGCGGATCAACGCATTTGGGTGCTACGAACATGGGTCACCCCCTACACATGGTGACAACCTGGAACTACATCACCCTATGGCTGCCGCATCCTCCTTTGTTCACGGCGTGTTGATGGGCGTGCCGCCGTCCTCTGCCCGTGGCCACCTCCACAGGTCACCGGCTGTACCTTCGACAGGCCATCGAAGTCACTCCAGTGGTCTATTTCTCAAACTGCTTGCTTTTACAAGCTCCATAGGATGCCCCCTTCACTGTGAAGCCCTTGGAAATGTGTTTCTGTCATTTTGATCATCCAACCTCAAAGAAAGTGCAAAGAACAACTATGATGGAGGGACCAGGCCTTGTTCGTGTCGGCCCGTGCCCTCTGCATTAGAATTTATCCTTGGGGGAAACACAATAATCATCACTAAGTTTGAATGAACCAAAATTCAAATCCCCACATTAGAACCACCCGCACAAACAAATGGATCAAAGATCAACCCGTTAGTCGGTTGATCCACGTTCGTTTTTTATTTCAAGAACAAGGAAAGAAAACTCAAGAAATCAAAAACCCCTACTTGGATTTGTTGGATCTATTGATGAAGAAGGATGTGATTCACATCATCATTGATCCAAAATTGTTGGATTTTTTCACCGCTTTTCAATCTCTAGATCTGATCCTCCAAACTCCATTGCTTCATTCTTCGTTCTTTGTTGAAGAGAGAAATTTTCTGCGGTTCGTCAGAGATTTTCCCACAATTCTTCCTCTTCTCTCCATCTGATTATATTATTATTAAAATAAAAATGTCACAATGTCTTAATTATGATGTTACGTTTCATCATTAATGACACTCATTAATGTCCATCATTAAATGAACCATTTAAAGACCTTCATTAAAGCATCTCATTGCACCATTGTGTCACTGCTCAACAGATTGAAAAGTAAAATAACTTTGGAAAAGTTATTTTATTATTTTTTTTAAATTAAGTAAATTAACTTTTCTATCTGACCCTTTCTGGTCGAACTTAAGCTTCACTTAAGAGAATTATGGTGTTCTGATTTCAACGATGCCCTCGGATTTTCATTCCGAGCACTGGTTCAAAATATAGAAAATCTCACTCACATGTTTACTAAATGTACCTTAAAAGTTCAAAAATAAATCCTGAGATCACCAGGCCTCTAAATCACATGTCTTCAAAGCGTGCAGTCTCAAAATAAATCCATATAATTAAAAAATTTACATAGAAATTCTGAGATGTTATAGTCTCTATCATTATTTTTTAGTACATAGTTGCACATTCTAGTTCAAACTTCACTTTCACCGCCTTCAATGCATATATTTCACCCTTTTTTCTATTTTCCAATTATTTTCACTTTTCTTTTGTTGTTTTTTCTTATTTTGGACACACACACATTAATCCCTCTATATGGATATAATACTCTTACTCACAACTACACTAGTAGTTAGTAAGTTTTATATAATTAATTTGTGTTAAGTTCAATGATGTTCATGTCAAATTCCATTGTGAGCCTATTATGTGGAGCTCCTATGCAATCACCCTCAATCGTCTATGCCTATATGGCCAGAATTTTTAGAGAAGCAGTTATTTACTACTGCCTATAAATATCATCACCCACTTCAGTGGAATAATAGGATTAGAGGTAGAAGAGGAAAACATATACATAGAGAATTTGTAGAGGCTCTGACTAGACTCCCTCTCCCAGAATCACTCAGTTAAAATATATAAATTTTAAATTAGGAATTTCCATTGAATGAAATCCCATGAAGGTCTTGTACAAGTAAATCCCTTCACAAATTAATTCTTCCATAAAGAATGAATATTCTAAATTCTATGTGAAACTCAGGTCTCTTGCGATACAAGGTGTCATTTTATGACCCCTCGCTTAATGAATAAATCACTTTGAAAATTTCTTATGCATAGATTCCTTTGTGAAGCTCTTATGTGGGGTTCCCTTGTGGTAAATACCATGTGGACAGCCCTTTTAGAGTTCCATGTGGCCAATATACCAATAATATCATGTATCACTTCATGAGGTTCCAAAAATATAGGAGACATCCTAGGTATAATCCCCATTAAAATCACTATTGATTCAAGATAGTCCACATAGTTAAATATTAAATTAACTATGGATTGATATACTCTTCATGGTTATAGAAATATGGGAATCCTCCTAGGTATAAGCCCTGTCAAAATCTTAAATAACCATTGATTTAAGATACTCCTCATGGTTAAATCATTAATTAACCATGAGTCAAGATACTTCTCATGGTTCCAAAAATATGGGAATCATCCTAGTCATAAGACCCTATAAAATCACCATTAAGTTGAGATACTATTTATGGATAAATATTCAATTAACCATGAGTTGAGATACTCCTCATGGTTCCATAAATACATACGTCCTACTAGGTATAAGACCCATCAAAATCTTAAATAACCATTTAGTTGAGATACTATACCTAGTTAAATATTCAACTAACCATGAGTCAATATAATCTTAATGATTCCAAAAATATAGGTGTCCTCCTAGGTATGAGCCCCTTAAAAATCATCATTGAGTTGAGATACTCCTCATTGTTAAATATTCAATTAACCATGATTTGAGATACTCCTCATGGTTCTAGAAATATAGGATTCCTTATAGGTATAAGCCCAGTCAAAATCATAAATAACCATTGATTCAAGATACTCCTAATGATTAAATCTCCAATTAACCATGAGTTGAGATACTTCTTATGTTTCCAAAAATATGTACATCCTCTTAGGTATAGGACTTTTCATATTATTAAAAAACTATTGATTCATGATATTCCTCATGTTTACATATTCAATTAACCATGAGTTGAGATACTCCTCATGGTTCCAGAAATATGGGAGTCCTCCTTGGTATAATCCCTTTCAAAATATTATGTAACCATTGAGTCGTGATACTCATCACAGTTAAATCTTAAATTAACCATGAGTCAAGATACTCCTCATGGTTCCAAGAATATAGGCATCCTCCTAGGTATAAGACCCATAAAAATCTTAAATAACCATTGATTTTAGAAACTCATCATGGTCAATTATTCAATTAACCATGACCTGAGATACTCCTCATATGGCATCCGGCCTTTTTATTACATAAATTTTCATTTCATTTTACAAACAGAGGATCTTTAAAGTTTAGTGTCTTGGAAATAAGGTACATAATACACGAAAACATATAACAATATTTTAATTCTATTGAAAGGATTATTTAAAAGTTAATCCTAAGAACAATTACTTCATCTCATAACCTGGAGACATACATAAAAGGAAAGGGTGAGTATAAGGCCCAGTAAGAAAAACAAGTGAAATAGTGTACATGCGAACTTGAGCGATGTCAATAAGAACATGAGGAATATCATAAAGGTATGATAAAGAGGCATATAATAATAATAATAATAATAATAATAATAAAATGAAACATAACTTGAAAATGTGGCTAAAAATTTTAATTTGGACATTCATAAGCATATCACCAAGGTTCATCCCCAAGGTGTCATGAAAATTACCAAGGTATCATAAAACTTATCATCTCTATAGATTAATTTATTTTCCCAATATATTAGATAATTATCTTAGATCACCCTTAATATGTATTTATTTTCATGTGATCCACATATATCATAATAAAATATTTCATAAATAACCCAAAGAGAATAAAAGAAATGGTTTTCATATCAAAATTGTGATGTTTTAAAAAGTGCTTAAATAACAAGATTTTTATGCCATTTTAAACCCACCGAAAAGGAAGGAGGGTTTCATGTATGTTATTCCCAAAATGAAATAGATAATTTTGAAATATATATGAATGAACTTAGGGAATCAATAGTTTTGTGTATTCAAAAAATAAAATGAATGAATTGCTTGAAGAAAAGATAAGTTTTGAGATGAAAATTCTGCAACATAATGACTTTGTAACATGGTTTTAGAAAACATTAAAAAGAGAGGGGACAAGGGTAACCCACTCATAAATAACTCATAATACAGTATAAGTACAGAATAAAATATAAATAATATCATTTTATAGATATTTTAATAAAATACCACATGAAAGGAAACTTGAATGAAAAGAGAATATGTGATTTCTTTTACAAAAATTTGGCATCCAAACAGCGTCAATTAAAAATTCAGAAAATGAATTAATGAGAGAAAAAAAATGTATATAATTATATGAAAATAAAAATTAAAGTAATAGTAATACATAATATTATACCCCAGCATATGAAAATTGAAATTCAAAGATATAACATAAAATAAGGTTTGACTAAAAAGGAGGGTGAAAGGTTCCCTTACCTTGAAGAGTAACTTCAAAAACTCAAAGTTTGGGACCTTGAGGGGACTTGAGGGCACCCTGGGAGAACTCCTTAGGAGTTCAAAGAACATATATTAGTTTAGGAAGAATTTTGAATGAAAGTAATGAAGGAATGGGTTGGTATTTATAGCAAAAGTGATGGAATATTTTATTAATTTCAAAGGGACACCTCATTAGTGGTATTTGAAAAACCATGGGCTTTCCCATGGTATTTTCCCATGGTAGTGTCCAATTAAGACACGTCATAACAAATTTTATTCCTCAAGAGTCTACCATAATTATTACATCATGATTACATCATTAATTATGTCATTAAACACACCGAAACTCAAAATTGTATTTTTACTATTCACTAAAAAACAAAACATTTTATAAAAATCTCATAAATTCACCTAAACCTACTATCGAAGTTCTGAATTCAAAAATGATCTCCATTTTTTGAAAATAATTTTATAAATAAGATATATTTAATTTTTAAGTAAAATCACTATTTACCTGAAAAAATACTAATACTTAACTAATAATTTATAAAATAGTTATTTACTTATGATATTATATCACATTACCATTAAAGATGCCTAAATTATATTTATACTTAATTAAGTGAGGTTACTATTCCATTAGTCACATTACTATTCATAAGGGTAATATTACTATTCATAATTTACTATTCACCAAAAATTAAGTTAATCTTATTAGACTCTAAATTTATTACTAATAACAAATGTATAAGATGATTCTTTGAAAATAATTTCACATTATTAATTATTTAAAGTATTTAAAAATATTTTAAAATACCCTTTTATTAGAATATTCATCAATAATATGAAACTTTTAAAAATTCATCCTATATTTATTTTGACATTTAAAATTTAAAAAAATTACCATAATAAGGAATAACAATTTTATTTATACAAAAAGATTACATAAAGTAACTAAGGCCTTGTTACATAGCCCCTTATAACACATGCATAGGACCTAAGAGTAAGGTGCGAAATAGTGATAGAATCTTGGGGAAGCTTGGAAAAAATCTCTCGAGTAGTGATTTCTATCAGCTTGAACTTCTCCTAAAGAAGATTACGTTCAAGCTTAACATGTTGAAACTTAGCTTGGGATTCATCTAGAGTAAAGCCCAGTGATGCTACCTCCTTCCCAAGCTCTGATAGATGGGCTTCGTACGGCCCAAGTCTACTGGATGATGCCATTGACTCTTATTTCTATATTAATTAACCATGATCATTTGTATTTATAAACAATAATCATAACATTAACAGTATAGTTTTCAACGGTCATATTGACTAATGGTCATATAATAGTCGAAACCCAATGGTCACATTTTAATTATACTCACTTCATTAATAAAATGATATAGTTGTGTTGAGTATAAAATAAAATAACACACAAATTCAGGAAACAAATATTATTCAAAAGTTTGGGTCATTATACCCCATGGTTCTAGAAATATGGGCATCCTCCTAGGTATAAGACCCATAAAATTATTAAATAACCATTGAGTCAGGATACTCCTTATGGTTAAATCTTTAATTAACCATGAATCGAGATACACCTCACAGTTCTAGAAATACAGGCGTCCTCCTAGGTATAAGCCCTGTCAAAATATTAAATAACCATTTAGTCGATATACTAATCATGGTTAAATATTAAATTAACCATGAGTCAAGATAATACTCATGATTCCAAAAATAATATTGTTTTCTTAGGTATAAGCCCTGTTAAAATATTAATTAACCATTGAGTCAAGAAAATCCTCATGGTTAAATATTTAATTAAACCATGAGTTGAGATACTCCTCATGGTTCCAAAAATACATGCATCCTCCTAGGTATAAGCCCTATTAAAATATTAAATAACCATTGAGTCAAGATAGTACTCATGGTTAAATATTCAATTCATCGTGAGTTGGGATACTCCTCGTGGTTCTATAAATATGGTCATCCTCCTAGGTGTAATCCCCAATACACACCCTTAATTGATCCACATTCTAGGTCAAGTATCTAAGGTAATATCAAGCATAATATCAAATTTATTTATTTTTTTTATCCCCTTTCAATATATAGGAATCCTCCCAGGGTATCCTCAATGCATAAAACCCTCCATTCAAATATAATGGTATTCTCTCATACAATGTAATAGATCTTCTATTTTTTCTTGTTTCTCACACTAAACATAAATCATGTGGGCTAAGAGATCTGAAATTATCATCCCATTAGCATGGTAAAAAGTGCCTCCATTATAGTAATCCTTCTATATGTAATACCCAACCAAACCCTAATATCCATGAGTTGATATTCTCCTCATGGTTCCAAAAATATAGGCATCCTCCTAGATGTAAGCACTAACCAAACCTTCCATAGAACTACATGGGCTTTGATTGTTGTTCTTAGTAGGATACATAGGACACCACTTAGATTTCTAAATCCAATTTCATTTCCCATTTACCCATTCTATCTAACTATATGGGTATTGATTCCTTATTTCATAGGATATGTAAGATGCCTCTTCAAGGTTCAATCCCAACTCCAAAACACCAACCACCTCCTTGGATAGCAAAAAACTCCAAAGAGCCCAACTATCCAGCTTTATACCAAGTATCACAAATTAATAAGAGAAGATGGGGAACCTATAATGCATATAGATGTTTACATGAAACACATAGTCTCAATCAGATCACTCGTACAGGGGTAAATAATCCCACACTTGGATTTGGGAAGTATTGATTAATAAATCTTAAATCTATAATAAAGTACCAAATCAGGTAATAATTCCCCCCAAAAGGGTGTGATAAGCCTGAACTCCTATCCTCTCAACCAAAAAATTTTCTAATATGTCATTGGAAAAATCCAAGTGCCTTCCTGCCTTTGGGAAGTAGGTCTTTATTAACTCAAAATGAGTATGGGTATCAAATCTGTTAGAAAAAAAATGGTGCACCTAATGTGAATATGTCAAATATTCTATCTTTTTCACAATAGAATGCCATGCCATTATCATATGAAAAAAATGGACCAATTTTAAGTCTTTAACTGTGAATGAAATTGATCAACCATGAACTCTTATATGTGATGATATACTATTAGATTTATTTTTTGTGTTTCCTACTCATAACATTCTTGAATTCAATCCAAATGGTGTCACTAAATCTACTAATGAATTCCAAGATCATTAGAAAATATGGTAGCATCTGTAGGACACCTACACACAACTAGCCGATATGCCAAAAATATTCCTTGAGGGATTTCAATACCATGGCCTTGAGTACTCAATGTACACTTTCATCAATGAAACAACTCCAGTGCTAGGTGTCAAATTTACTATTTTGCGGCAGTATCATTATGATGCCTCCATCCCAACACTGGAAGAATTTCATCAATGTCTCTAGATAAAAAATCCTTATAAGTCATCCTATCAATTATGGGATATGAGGAATCAAGTGGAATCCATCACAAAATCCAATTATTTTGGGATCATATCCTTTGGGGGAATAAACTCATTCCATATCTATCTTGGGTAGGTGAAGGATAACTCCCTTGATGTTAAAGAAATCTACCCAGAGCTTCCAAATTGTGCTCTTATTCACTGTGGTCATCATCATCATCCCTAATATATAACCCCAATTATATAAGAAATTTTAGGGGAAATAGTTCATATCTTATCCATCAATATTTAGTCATCCCAAAGGAGAGATCACCAGAGGCAGACAGCCACTGCAACTCTAAGAAATTTCCATACCCCTACTACTTCCAACAACTCTAAGCCCCATCGGCACATCCTGAAAATTTATCAAGTTCAATTCCTGATTAACACTAGTAAATATATTTAAACATCTATGAAGATAGCCTTGGTGATAGTATAATCCCAGTGAAAACTTTATCTTATAGGGCTGGGGGAATTTTTATCCTTTAATTCATCTCTTATATCATCTATTGGGCAGAAACATACCAAGATCATAGATATTTCTCCCCCAAGGAAATCTATATTTATTTCCACTTGTTTCAAATCAATGAATTTAATCACTTCTATACCATCTAATGATGTAAATATTGATACAATTTATAATGATATAGATGTGTTCACATTCACTACCCACTCATCACATGACTATGGTGAAGCTATCTCAGGAGAAAAGAATATTTCTCAGCTCAAAGAAAGAGTAGTAAAACTTAAGTAGGTCATATATAAATTACTTAGGGCAGGAAAATTCTTTGAATATGGTTATTTGATTGAAGATTATATTCCTTCAACTAAACATCCTCAATGTGGTAAGGTTTTTGGATCCTTGATGGATGAATCAATTAACCCCCCATGAATTGATATTACATCAATAATCCCATTATACTAGGACACTAATTGATTGACAAGTGCTCCCACCACTGGGAGGACATAAACTACCAGTTCAGAAAACTTATCTGAGTCTAAATAAAATTAGAATATTTCAAGAATTACTTGATTCCATCATTGACCATATGAATTCTATTAAAGAAATACATGCACTAGTAAAACAATAGATAAAGTTGTATCCTGAGTGGGTGGACGTGACTCATCCCCCTCCAAACTCTAGGAACCCAAATTTCTCTACATTCAGTGGACTGGGTAATCTATAATAGAATCTCACCCACTTCTCTTCCAACTGTGTCCCAATTTTGGGAACCCTAGAACAACAAAAGGCTTCCAAGCTCAGATGCTTTATGTGGACTATGGAAAGACCCACCATTGATTGGTATAGTAACATTATAACTAGGCCTATCTCATGATGGTAATATCTATGTCATAAATTAATCTACCAATTCATCTCTACACTGAGGAAAAATGAAATCCTTGACCTATGCAATTAAAAGAGGTAGTAAAATGATAGAGTTATGTATTTTATTTCAAGATGGAAGGGTCTGACATATTCTATGGAAATAAAAAATCCAAAAAAAGTTATTAGAGATATGCATGAAAAAAATATGAGATGATTTTCAACTAAAATTATTCTTGGGAAATAAACCAGTTCTTTCCAAGAGTTTCTGACTATAGCACAACATACAGAGTATACTATTTATAGAACCAAGGAAATATCTTATCAAGAAACACCAGCAAAAATATGGAATCTATGGAAAGTTGAAGTAATTTTTTCCAAAAACAAACCAAAAAGGATGTGATGACATGACATTGAATATATGAAGAATAAAATATATTCCTTCTATAATGATCAGGTCTTTGGGTACTTCATGATTTCTCTTTTAGAAAATCTAATTATTTTTTCAAAAATCAAGAAGCCGAATAAAGTAGGGCAGGATAACCATCCAAATTACTACCCTTATCATCATATGATAGGTTACACAATCCATGGATGCTTCATCATCAAAGATATGCTACATATGATGGTTTAATAAGGTCATATACCATTGGATGACCCAAATGAACATATGGAATGTTTCTTAACCATCTTCCTTAAAGAAGGAAAGAATGGTCATGAGTGTCGACCCACCAAACGAGTAAATGGGTGTTGACCCACAAAATGAGAGAATAGAAGTCAACCCACCAAACTAGAGAATAGGAACTGACCCACCAAATAATATAATGGGAACTAAAACACCAAATGAGATAATGGTTGTCAACCCACCAAACGAGTGAATTGGTGCTGACCCGCCAAACGAGAAAATGAGTTCTGACCCACCAAATAAATGAACAGGAACCGTCCCTCCAAATGGGACATCCCCTTGAAGAGGAGAACCATCTCACCTGAATATCTATCAATATGGTATCAACCAAGTCTGATGACTTCCCATCAAGTTCTGATGATCACAGTCTTAATGAGGATTACAAATTTCTTTAATCATTTAATCCCCATAAGTTTATCTCATCCTCTACTCAAAAAATTGGTAACTAAGGGCTCAATGATACCCTTTTTACCTTTACAGAATATGTTATCAACCCTATTCCGGCATCATTGTTTAAGGTTGATGTAGAATATTCCCAATTTCAATATCATATCCTATCTCTAGGGTATATTTTGAGACTCTCATCATTATCCATCTATATTACCACTAAAAAAGGAAAGAGTGTCGACAATTCTTCTACATGTTTGCACATTGAGGAAGGTAGGACCATATTTTTTGAAGAAACAATCACTCAGTTGAAACTTGAAAATGAGGATCTCTATGAAGTAATTATTAATATGCTTCATGGATCTTTTCCCCATGTTATACTATCATCCTCTTAAAAAGTTCCTCCTTTTAATAAAGTACCCCAACCCATAGGGTTGGGGGTATTTTCAAAATTTTAACCCCCTCTTCTATTGAATTTTGGACCACCATACACCTCACCCCAGTCCATAGGGCTGGGGAATTTTTATATTTTAATTTCCCCTAACCAATAGGGATAGGGGAATTTCCATATTTTCTACCTAGTCATCAAGTGTATTTCAGACATTGTTCGACCTCAATAGTTTCCACAAAGTCTTTGGGAGAGTCAAAGTTCCCCAATATATGGGATACATCATCAATATATAGGGCCATAAATTATTTATATTTTGCTACTGAATTGATCAAGATTAGGTAACTACCTCGAAGATCCCAAATTCATCCACATGCCCATACCAATAGAGTCATATGTAACATAATGGGGAAGTAGTGTCATTATTTATCACTTGATTACAAACAAATTAAAGTGTACTCATTATAACCAGATAATATCCCCAAGTATTTATCATATTCCATGGAAAATGATTTGATCATGATACAATGAATTAAGAGGCATGAAGAGGTATATTTGACAGAACATCCAAAATACTTTCTTTGTCATCGACTGTTAGGGTATAAAATAAAGGGGTACTTTGTATTCAAGGATTTTCTTCAGATGAAAATAGATTGGGGTATATTACATCCATTGACACCCTAATCTCATCATTATCCATGTGGAAACCCTGATTAGAACACACAATGTGTATCAAAGCCTCTAAGCCAACCATACCTTATAGATAAACAAAGTAAGGTCTGTTCATTTAAATCTAAGGTTATGGATTCATACTTCACATACTCATTAGAACACAACCTTATCAATATTTTTAGGATCATAATACCCATGGATAAAATAATGAAATATCATCCCAATTATTTTCCCTACTGCCAAGTTTTGGGATATGTAATTGAGGAATGTTTTTTCCTCAAAGATTGGATATATAAGAAATTATATGAAGGCCTGATAGAGTTTGATAATCCTTAGAGTCATGTTGCATGCATGTAAGTTTTTCTCACTCTATTGGAATATCACCATGCATGATGAGTTACCACCATGGTCCTAGTCATATGACCTAAAACTAAAAGACACCACAGTCTGAGATATAATAATTTAAACTAAAAATTCTCAATTTCCTAGTCACATGACATAAAACTGTACAACATGATCCCCAATACCCTATGTAACAAACATAGGATTTCTCATAGTATAAGCATGATATTCATTGTATGATAAGATGAAATACCCCATTCAATGAACACAAGATTCCACAGATAAGTAATAATAGATACCTCAAGTGAACAACATGAAAATATGTCATGCCATTTGGGTGGAAATTAATGTCCTTACTATATGACTATAAACTAAGTGTTCATCATCCTTTCCACAAGCTGTTAAATTGTTTGGTTCATTCTCCATCACATAATTTAAAACCATGTGATACCAGGGGTCCTCATCAGAGAGGATTTCACACTTCCAGATTTGGCCTATCACCACATCGTACTATAGAACTATGTGTGGATTAATTCCTATCTACAAAATATATATAGTGACTCCTCAAACACATATATTTGGTCTAGCCATGAATTCTCTTAAAAATTTTCTTATCGTATACCCCTTAATTTTTATAATTCCCTCCAAGATTTGCGCAATGATAGGACTCTATTTCCCCCTATTCAAGTCATGTAATTTCATTTATTGTGTTGTAAAAATCTCCCTAAAACACATAGCACCCCATTTTCCTTATCACATGATGTTAAACTACAATACATTTAGTCCTAGTCATAATAACCTAAATTTCAAGAAACCATAGTCAAAGTTGTAGGGATTTAAACTATATAGCCTAATATTTTTTCTGCATGTTGTAAAACTACATAGTTTAGACCCCTATTGCAGGAAGTAAAATTGAGAAAGACTTTAGTCCTCACCTAAGAGGACCCTAATCATGGTGTTGGTCTCCCATTGAATTACCAACCTACTATTTTTCATAACTACATGTTTCTTCATTCCTATCTACATAGGATACATAGTGACACCCATATCCCAAATCCAAGGTCTATCTGTAATATAATATAAAAAATTCCCCCTTCTTGTGTATGGGTTAGACCAACACATGGATTATTTTATATAAGAACTAAGTGTGTCTTGATTGTCATTTAGAAAATATATGTAGTGATTCATGGATTCTCCGACCTAGGACAAGTTACCACACAAACAAACAATAATCCCTCACTCTCCTTTGTACAAGCCATGTCTGCGTAGGGAATTCTAGCTTGATTTTTGCTTCCATTTATAAACCTATACTCAAGAAAAATCTACATTCCTCGCACAAGAACCTAATAAATTTGTGGAACTTATTTAAGAACTCTGTGTCACTTGATTCCCATTTCATGAGATACATAGTGATGCCTCAATCCTCATTCATAGGACTAGCAGCATGTTCTTCCCCATAGGTGAGAATGTATTCACTAGAATTTAGCACTCGAGGCCCCTATTCACATTGAGTTTATTATAAATATATAGAAAATATGTCTCACCCTCACAATTGGTCAATTCTATATGATCCTAAACCATAGTGATCATTCATCATCATTATATGATGTTAAACTACATGATATTTGATCCTAACCACATTGTAATATCCCATCTTGGCTTACCATCAAACCGGTGGCTGGACCGGTGGGTCCCATGACCTCAAGTGAATCTCCCTATATGCGAGAGGTAGCCGACTAGCGGCAAGGGTCTTGCGAGGTTATAGTGGGGAGACTATACCCTCTTATCAGAGTTACACAGCATATATCAAAATAAATAATAACTATAAATAGTAGGAGAAATATATAAATAGATGAAAAAGTAGTGAAAGACAAGTATTAACAATTCACTAAAAGTGTCCAATGCTAGTTTATACAATATATGAATGCATGCCATGGTGATGATACAAAACTGAAAGTAGTAAATAGTACATCATGTTTTTCATTACAATAAAAAAATAATAAAAAGACATCAAAGCCCTATGAGTGATCTCCTTGAGCATCCCAAGCTCCAACTCAGTCTTTTTCTCCTAACTCCCAAGTACAAGAAATACATCAAACAACCTAGATCCTGAAAATATAAGGTCTACTCATATACTAAGGGTACCCGATCAGGGTGTGAGATGAAATCTCAGTAGGCTAGCACCCATGGTGTCAAGCCCAATCCAATTTAATATAAATTAAATAGTGAGAAGGTATGAATAATTTAGTAAATGGAACTATATAAATAAATAACAGTCGTCCAAGTTTCTAAGGGACACCTAATGGCTATACTAGCTTCAGCTCATTGTCAGGATATTAGTCTGATCGTGTCGCTATATATATATATATATATCATAAATGGAATGAGTTAATCATGCCTCCCTCCCATAAATAGAAGATAACTGGCATTCATTACGAATTCCTCCCATCCATAACGTTTATAATAATAGCATGGGGTATGAATGAATCGCATCCATATATGTATAGAGATTATAACTAGAATGGGTTAAGCATTCCTCCCACCCATAACATGTATATATATCTGGCATTAGGTAAAACTACCTCCCATCCATAATCATTTATATTAATGTAATGGGGTAAACTACCTCCCATCCATAGTCATTTATATTAATGGCATGGGGTAAACTGCCTCCCATCCATAGTCATTTATATTAATGGAATGGGGTAAACTGCCTCCCATCCATAGATAATTTACATATATCACATGTTTATATAAGTGGCATAATCACATTCAAACAAATGTACTTAATTAAACACATCATAATCATTTCAATTTAAAAACACCAACATAGGCCTAGTCACATTCAAATTATTCTATGAGGCAAGGACTTATCATGTATTCCCTTATCCATACACAATTCCATTCTGAAGAAACCATTTCATTTAAAACCTTTAATATAAGGTAAGAAATTCATTAAGACTTAACCATTTAATTTATGCATTCCATTTAGCATAAGTCGTCATATTCAAGTTCATTCCACTCAATTTTCCTAAACATGGAAAATTGATTTAAGTTATGAGTGTCTTGGTCACTCCATCCAATGGATGGAACTATATCATTTAGAACCTCCCATTAAATTCCATTTTTATTAACCAATTATGTTACCCATTAAATCATGGTAACTTCTTAATTACCTACTTGGGAAATTTCAAGCCTAATAAGTCCAAACACTAATGGGGTTTCTTGGTTTAACTGATTTACACAAGGGAAAAGAGACACTTAATTTAGATAGGAAATTCATTTAGTTTCTAAAATAGGATGAGGTCCTAAACATGTCACTTATCATACATATCTTCAAATCATAAGTAATACATATTCAGCAAACCAAGAAAACACAAAAGTCTACTTTATGTATTTTTAGCATAAAGGTAGTGCACCGCTATTGGTTGGGTTTTATTATGAAACCATGACTTTTATTATCAAACATTAATTAATCTTATTTAATCATTACTTCTATTTAACCATAGAGAATCATTTCACCCTAAGGCCCATATTTACATCAATTTTATTATAACTAGCTAGAAAATGTGTGTCACCCTTTCCATTGGTCAATTCTATATAAACCTGAACCGTAGCGACCATTCATCATTGTCACATGATGTTAAACTACATGATATTCGATCCTAGACACATGAACTTTAAACTATGAGGTTCATGGTTAGGATCATATAATAATAAATTTCTCAAGAATTCTACTCATATATGATCTCAATAAATAACCAATATTTTCCCATTACATATTTAGTTCTAGCTCCATTCATTACAAGGTTTTATTGAACTTTCCTTTCACTATAGTTTTATTCCTCTTATCAATATATAAGTTTTATCACATTATGGTATATCCATGTAATTTTCCAAAACCATTTGAACACCCCTTAATCAACCCAAAATACTATATACCTTTATATGAAAAAAAATCATCCAGTTCCTTAAGTCGATTAGTCCTCTTAGTCCTCTCTCACATGGAAATTTTGGTAATAATGTTTGATTGACTTGAAAGGAACCCTATAGGAAATGATGCTGAATATCATAGTTTTCCACTGAGACAATGAAGTAACCCCTAGTGTACATTTTGGTCCTAGAGGAAAATTCCACCTAAACCCCATGCACTTTTCCAGATTGAGTGTGGTAATGGCCTGCCTAATCCTAGAAATCTCCATCGAATATACGTGGAATTAGTTTTCTAACATTACTAATAGATATTCTACTCCTGCCAGTATCTAGTCCTGATTTAGACATTTGAGGACATGTTTTAATTTATCCATTTTCCTATGTTCAAATGAATCAATAATGTGTCTGTGTTTTATGCCATCATACTCTAAAACTACTATTAGGGGTCCTTTATTTCAAATGAGCATAAAACTATATAACCCTATGGTCCTAGTCATAAGAGCCTAAACTGAAAGATACCATGGTCACATGACCATAAAATGCATGACCTTTACATCCTATTCAAAAGACATTAAATTATAAAACAACATCCTTTTCACATGACATAAAAATTCATGGTTCACATCCCTATTGTATGATGTAAAACAATGTAATACTTTATTCTATGCCTGATCTGACCATAATTCTTAGTGTTGATATCATAAAACACCACTGAATTATCCTTCTTTATAACTACATGTGACTTGATTCTCATTTTGATGAGATACATAGTGATTTCTGGACCTCTATACTGGGTCCAATCACAAAGTAAGTAAAATCACCTCCCTCATCACATGAGTCATATCCATGTAGGGAGTTACATCCAAAACTACATATGTTTTGATTTTAAATCTAATGATATATGTAGTGATGACTATATTTCCTATCCTAGGTTCATCCACAAATATTTTTTCCAAGTACTATAACAATAAACTATGTGTTTCACCTAATGGTATAATCTATTCTAATAGTGGGATTGTCATTCACATCGGGATTTTTTATTCCCTATCTATGCAATATGTCCCACCCTTTTAGTCCAAGATGTGTGACCTTAACCATCAATAACATTTTTTCAAAACTACATGACCTTAAACTTTAGTCCTGCATGGTCCTAATTGACTTAGAATTCACTTTTTATTAAAATAACCAACAGAGAGAGACCCCCGTCCATTTTAGTTCAATGGGGCTGGAAATGATGAATACCTAGTTCATCACCTATTACAATAAGCTTATATTTATTAGGAAAAGACCTTGAAGTGGTGTACAAGATAATGTAATTCCCTTAGATACCTTTGTTGGCTAAGGCATCTGCCCCAAGTTCCCATACCACCAAGTACGACTAACCTAAATTCCTTGGTTGAAAAAAGAATTGTAGTTCTTAATAATATAATAAATTTCCCACGGTAGTCTATCCTTCCCTTGTATGAGTTGGAAAAGCAAGGTATAATTAGATTCTACTTCTGAAATTAGGATATTATAAAATCTAACATAGCTTGAAATCGATAACCATGTCTTTGGAAACTACTCTAAGAGAATTACTTGGACCATGAAAATAATTAAATCCTAGAATCATGGATCCCTTGTTGTATCTAACAAATCCTCTTCCTCTCATCTCTTCATTCATGTAAGATCCATCCATATTTAATTTCATCACTATTTTTTAATCCTCTTTATCCATTTACTCTATTTACCTCAATCATTTTCCATACTACAGCAAGTCCTTGGTAAGAGCCTCCATAATGAAGCAAAAGACTCCACTCTATTGATAAGTGTTTCTAGATATGAAATAAGGGATATCACCTAAACCTATTGTAGTGTCATTGAATACCTTCTCATGTTGTGTTCATTGTTCCTTGCTTCCCATAGAAACGAGAACACCACAAGAAAAATCATTTCATGAGCCTTCACATCCACCCCTTTCTTCCCTACTCCTTAGAACCATACCTCCAACACCTCATATATTGAATCACCCCCCCCCCCCCCGTATGAAAAAACAATTTTCCAATTTAATTTAGATCCCCCTGGAAATTAACCACTAAAAAATTCAGGCCACGGTGATTCTTGATTCATCCTTTCACAATAGTGGAATCGGTAAATGTGATAAATATATGATGGTATAACCATTAGGGTTCTCGAACCCTTATTGATTATTCCTATTCTTCATGAACCCACTTTATATCTCTGATTTATAACTCAATACAAACAAAATTTCTTAACCCAAATTCTCCTTTTGGGATCCCTAAACCTTGAGTATATTCATCCTCTTAGTTCTTTCTTACATGTAAATTTTGGAAACAAGGTTTTATTAATCTAAAGGGAACCTACAAGGAAATGATAGTGAATATCATAGTTTTCTCCTAATCCTATGAAGTAAACCTTAGTGGATTTTTTGGTCTTATAGGAAAGGTCTACCTAAACCCATTGAACTTTTTCCAGATTGATTGTGGTAATGTCCATCCTACTCCCACCAATCTCTATTGACTAAGTGTGGAATTAGTTTTCCACCATTACTAATGGTTATTATATTCCCACTAGTCATTTGTTTCAATTTATTTGTAAATTCATAGGTTATGATTTACAAACTCTATAACCTAACTATTTTAGAAGATTCAAGTACTCTAAATATTACAAATTGGTGCATTTTTTCCACTTTAAAATCAATATTATGACTATATTCATATTCCATGGGTCCAAACTTCATGACCTTAAACTAAATGCATCCCTTTTATATGATTTAGTTTATATTGGCATCGAGATCCACCATTCATGTTGAGTTTTCTCCTTTACCTTACCATATAAGTGGCCTCTTTCCACAGTCAAAGTAGTTTGACATTAAAAACTTGCAATATTGGTCTGGCTTGCAAGACCTTAAACTACTAATGGAAGCATACATAGTACTCTCTAGGTTGAAAACTTTAAAATGGAACCCTAGAAACATTTTGAGTCTATGCTCACTAGGAATGCACCTCACATATCCTAGGAGAACATGATCATTTAAATCAAGAATGAAAAAGGCATAACACTTGTTATTTTGAAAACACACAATGGGAATCCTGAGTAAAAGCCAAGTCCTTTCCCACTAGGCCTCCCCATTAATGTCTTAGAAAAAAATTAGGGTGAAAATAAAAAGGTACAAATCTCTTAGGGACCACAATTTAGGCCTAGAAAAATTAGGTTATGCTTTCTAGGTCCATTAACCTAGAAAAAAAGTAGAGCATATATTTTTTTCCTAAGAACCATATGAGGATTCCTAGTCCCCAAAAAACTTTAAACTGTATTAGATTTGGTATGTCCTACATGACCTTAAACTAATTAGATCAATCTACCCCATGTGGCCTAAATTTTTTTCATGAGATTAAGATCCATGAAACATACCAACTCAAATATAGTTCCTTACCCATGATTCTACCACAAAATTATGACATCCCATTTACTACACACAAACAAAATCTATATAGGAGATTTCATCATAGAGTTATTAATATATGAACCTATGTAACCTATTCATGATATTAATCTTTTTATTATTCTTCTATATCATAACTATGTATGTCTTGATTCCTATCCCATTAGGATACATTGCAGTGTCTATATTTTTTATCTTGGACCCAACCAAAAATTCCTTTACATCCCAATATATTTTTTATCTTGGATATTTTACTTATTCTCTAATCTGGGATATTTATTCCTTAAGATAAGCTTATCCCTATGGAAAATTTGATTCCTTGAAAATATTATTCATCTTGGAAACCAAAAGGTTATCCCTTCCAAAAACCCAAACATGTTAGGTCGAGACTCTCCTCTATGTGGTACTCAAAATCCCTTAATCAATATACTTTTATTAATAAATCTTATCATGGGGTTCCGTATCAAATCCCATCATATGTTTAAGTATGTGAAAAAGTGATCTATGGTTCACCTTATAATCGAATTCATTTTTTCTGAATGAATCCCATTCTATCATGGGGCATTTGTTGGCACTCATAATTGTGCACTAGGAATTATGCCACTGATAATTTTATTAGTGTGAATCCCATGAAAAAAATACCTATTTATTTCACATGAATAATGATGCGATAATATTGAGAATTAATAGATTGTGTTTCATAATGTAAAGGTGAATTTTCACTCAGATAATTATTCTATAATTATTCTAGGTACATGTGTGAGTTTCGCATGTAAAAACATTAAGGTTATCCATAGCTAACTAAGCTAGCTAGCTCAACTAGGCACATGAACGAGTCTCTTTAACTTCACCCAGGAGCCAGTTAGATTACTAGGACAAACGGAAAGTAGTGGGATACAAGCACACAATGAAAGGGAACAGAGTCATTTTGTGGGTTAATAGTGCAGTAGAGGAGAGGGACATCATGGGTTGGGGTTGGTGAATGGAGGAATAGGATGGGAGTGTACCCCTTACTCACTTATAGCCTTATTATCACATGGATTTTCTTATAAGGTGGATCCATGCTGCATAAAAACATTGATGTGGTACTCGTCCTTTGTGGGAACTATTTACCTGCCCTTAAATGATACACATATTTCATGGGCCATTGGATGGGATTAATTCAAGTAGTTTGATCATAGCGGAGATCATATTCTTCCTCACATTCATTGAAACCTTCATAAAAAATTCTTTACATTTGTAGACCACATATGAGCTTCAAACAATATGTGAGATCATCTAAACCTCTATAGAATGGTAGAAATCACTTAAGTATAGACTTTTTGAAACTATAATAATGGTTTATGATTAAATTCATATCGATGGAAGACACCATAATACAACTTTATATGATATCAAATATTATGAGAAATGAACCTAAGGAAGTTTAAAAAATTTCTAAGTATGAATTTCCATAAATCATATAAATGCTTTGTGATGTCTAGTTTTTAAAGATGAGTGTTATATAGAGGAGGTTGAGTTTGTGGATGCAGTTTAGTATGTGGAATACACTACACAAACATACTTACATGTATATTATTCAAATATTTAGGAATCTTTAAAAACGTATAAATATTGTTTTTTTTAAATCATAAATATAGTATGCAATGAACCTTGAAGAAGGATTTATCAGTTTATGGTGATGGTGAATTTATGGTTTCACATGCTATGTGAATGAAGATGTCCATGTGAAGATGATAATCTATTTATAGAGACCATATTCATGCAGATGATATTTACAGTATGAAAATCCTCATATCATATGAAATTCTATGTAGGAATTAAATTGGTGCTCACATGATGAAGGGTTATTATAAGTATATAATACTTCATACTCGGAAGATTTAGTATAAAGAAGAGACTTTTTTAATATGTCATGCAAGATGGATACCACATGACCCAATTTCTTTGTGATGTATGTTGAGTTCACAATGAACACATGTATACAATATAGAAAATAAATAAATTCACATAAAATGAAGATGAGTTCATGGAGATATTGTTTTGTGAAGAGAACACCACACTAATGAGTTTTCATGTGTCTCCCTATTACAAAATAAAGTTGTTTTCATTCCAAGGCATCATTTTATAACCCATTCATAATGAATAAATTGCTTTCTGAATCTCTTAGGTTGTAATTTCTTTTTTATCCTTCTATGTGGAGCTCTTGTGCAATCACCCTCAACCGCCAATAGCTACATGGCCGAAAGTTTTGGAGAAGTGGATATTTACCATTGACTATAAATATCATCACCCAATTAGATGGAAAAGGGTGATTAGAGGCATAATAGGATAGAAAATACATGGATAATTCATATATTTTTGGACTATACTCCCTCTCCTAGAACCACTCAGGTGAAATTCATGAATTCTACATTAGGTATTTCCATTGCAATAAAGTTTCATTAAGGCCTTCTGGAAGGAAATCCCTTTCACAAATTAATCTTTCTACAAAGCATGAAATGAAAAATTCTATGTGATACCCAATTCACTTGTGATGCATGGTTCTATTTTATGACCTCTCTCATAAAGAATAAATCACTTCATAGAGTTCTTATGTGAACTTTCCATCATGAATATCCTATGTGGGGCTCCCTTGTGGCCAATACCATGTATTTATCCCTTGAAAAGTGTCATGCAGCCAATATTCCTATAAGATCTTGTAGAACATCATGAGGTTCCATAAATATGGGTGTCCTCCTAGGTATAATCCCCATAAAAATAACCATTTAGTCATGATACTCCTCATGGTTAAATATTCAATTAACCATGAGCCAAGATACTCCTCATAGTTCTAGAAATACGGGTATCCTCTTAGGTATATGCCCCATCAAAATATTAAATAACCATTGTGTCGAGATACTCTTCATGGTTAAATATTTAATTAACCATGAGTTGAGATACTAGTCGTGGTTAAAAAACACAAGTATCCTCCTAGGTATACACCCCATCAAAATCCCCATTGAGTTGAGATACTAGTCATGGTTAAATATTAAAATAATTATGATTCATGATACTTCTCATGGTTCTAGAAATATTGGAATCCTCCTAGCTATAATCCCCATAAAAATCTTAAATAACCATTGAGTAGAGATACTTCTCTTGTTTAAATCATCAATTAACCATGAGTCAAGATACTCCTCATCGTTCCATAAATATGGGTGTCCTCCTAAGTATAAGCCCCATCAAAATCAACATGGATTTTTTATACTTCTCATGGTTAAATCCTCAATTAAATATGATTTTAGATACTCCTCATGATTCCAAAAATATGGTTGTCCTCCTAGGTATAAGCCCCATCAAAATCGTAAATAACCATTGAGTTGAGATACTCCCCATGGTAATAGAAATATAAACATCCTCCTAGATATGATCCCCATAAAATCTTAAATAACCATTGAGTTGAGATATAACTCATGTTTAAATCTTCAACTAACCATGAGTCGAGATACTCATCATGGTTCTAAAAATATGGGCATCCTCCTAGGTATAAGCCCCTTTAAAATATTAAATAACCATTGATTTTAGATACTCATAATGTTTAAATATTCAATTAACCAAGAGTTGAGATACTCTTCATAGTTCCATAAACACGGGCATCCTCCTATGTATAATCCTCATAAAAATATTAGATAACTATTTTAGTCGAGATACTCCTTATGTTTAAATATTCTATTTACCATGATTTGAGATACTCCACATGGTTATAGAAATACGAGAATAACTCTAGGTATAATACGCATAAAAATATTAAATGATTATTAATATGAGATACTCCTCATGGTTAAATAATCAATTAATAATGATTTGAGATAATCCTCATGATTCTAGAATTACAGGCATCCTCCTAGGTATAATTCCTTTCAAAATCATAAATAACCATAGAGTTGAGATACTCCTCATGGTAAGATCTTTAATTAACCTTGAGTCAATATAATTCTCATGGTTCCATAAATACAATAATCCTCCTAGGTATAAGCCTCATAAAAATCTTAAATAACCATTGAGTCGAGATAATACTCATGGTTAAATATTTAATAAAACCATGAGTTGATATACTCCTCATGGTTCCAGAAACATGGGAATCAAACTAGGTATAAGCCCCATAAAAATATTAAATAACCATTGAGACAAGATACTTCTCGTGGTTAAATATTCAATTCACCATGAGTTAATATATTCATCATGGTTCCATAAATATGGGAAACCTCTTAGGTGTAAGACCCAAAACACACCCTTACCTGATCCAGATGTTAGGTCAAGTATCTCAGGGAAGCTCAATCATAATCCCTACCTTATTTCATATTGTCCCCCCTTTCACGACATAGGAATACCATTAGGGTGTCATAAATGAATAAAAACTCCTTTCAAATATAATGGTATTCTCTCATGTAATGTGATAGATCTTTTGATGTATCTTGTTTATCACATCGAGAATGACTTGTACAAACTTTAACTTTTATAAATAAAATTCCATTATGATTTAATTTTTGATTATGTAATATGGTTATAGAAAATTCATGTACTTATTTTGTTTTATTGTATCCAATTGAATTCAAAATAAATTTAATAATCTTTACCATTGATAATATAATCATTAAATAGTGATCACATGATTAGTATAAATAAAGGTCTTTAACAAATCCAATTGACATAGACAAAGGAAGTGATGATCTCATCCAGTAGTATTGTTCTTTATGAATCCCATTTATTAGAGCTTCCGAGGGAGATATCATCACTGGGATTTTCCCTTGACCAATCCCAAATTTAGATCCAACAACTTAATGTTGAGTGAAACCATTTATAGGAAAAGTATAAGCTCATTGAGATCACAGGAGAAACCATGTTTTCCAAAAGACCCCATGAAAGTCCCATAATCATACACATTACTATAAGGTAGTATGATGGTTTATTAAATGGATATGTATTAAGACCCTAGAAAATTTATTATGTACATTATTTTTTAAATAATAATGAATATATTTATATCTTGAAACTATAAAACATGAATAGTATTTTTGGATATTAATCAAATCAATTAAGGAATTTATTTCGATGAATTAAATTATTTTTTAAATAAATAATATTTTAATTAAATATTATTATTAAATTATTTTTATTAAATATAAATTATCATATACTTTTTATGAAGTTAAATGTAATGTTTTATTAGGGTTCAAAAACTGTTATTTCCAAAAACCATTCATTTTCAATAAATGTCAAATATGATTTTTTTAAAGTGAAAATTAGTATATTTAAAAAATTATTTAGATAAAATTAATATTATTTTTTGAATCAGAACATAAAAATTATCCAATGGTTAATTTTTCATAATTTTCTAAGACAATCAAATTTTTGGGTAAAAATAAAATACCGTATAAATATACTGTGTGTTTTATAAAATAATAATGACCCAAAATGATATAATAAATACTATAATGAGTATATTTGAAAAAATATATGTTTTCCCTTTAAAATAATGTGATTTTATGTTTATTTTATTATTTTTATTAAGCCTTTATGAATCCTCCAAAACATATAATATATTTTATGATTTTAAATTCATTTATTTAAAAGTGTGACTCACCTCCACATATGTAAGGGTATTATTTTAATATTTTCATAAAATTTCATAATAAAATAATTAAAAAAACTCCCCTATTTAATAAATCAGGGGTGAAAACCATGGTAAGGTTTGTGTTTTTGAATATTTTATTTTGCAGAGTCCAAAACCTAAATATTAAAGAAATCTCTCACTTTTCATATATAAACCCACCCAAGATCCCATTTATATTCACTAAAAATAATTTTAGAACATCTTTAATTTACCCTCCTATTTATAAAATTCTTAAAAGGTTCTCTAATCTCTCAATAATCCACTTTTCAAGATTTTTTATGTACACACTCAAGTATGGGTTCTTTCCTTTCTTCTCTTTATTCAAGTTTATTTATAATGTTGTGCATTCTATTATCCCTTTAATAATGTTGGTACATCTTTTTACATATCTCTATTAATTCCCATTTAATTTAAAAATGATAATATTCCCCTTTATCTCTTGTAAACACCTTTTATGACTTTTTATGTGACGTCATTAGGCTGCCAAAATTTCATAAGGGAACTTCTCTTTCTCCCATTTATTCAAGAATATTATGCATTTTATTCCATTTAATATTAAATTCCTAACTATGGGGTATGTTTTTTAACCTTCCCCATAATTTAATTATGATTTATAAATTATTATTGACCCATTTATCTCTCATTAATTCATTCCATGAATATTTACAATTCCCTGTTATGCTTCCAAAATTTCACTACGGGAATCCATGCCAAAACAATATTGTAGTGAATACCATACCCAATATCTATCAAAGTTTTTCACATTAATGAACTTATACTCATTATTATTGGGTATTTAAATTTATTTATTCTATACTATATGTTCATGGAATAAAATATTATGATCAATAAATCTATGTTGTATGATTTGTGTGGCACACTTAAGCATGAGATTGAAATGAAAGTGACAGGTGCGCCAAAAATTATATAGTGCTCCAATGAATTATGTAATGTTTAGTATCATGATACATCACTTTGGTATAGGGAGTGAACCTGATTCCTTTATGGTACTTTTTTCATTATGATGTCATTGTAGTTAGCCTTGGCCTATGACGCAGTGTTTTAAGTTGTTTCCACATTTCCCATGTTGTGTTTGTGCGATCATGTTATATCATGTCTTATCATTCATTTTTATGATTCCTAATATTTTCCCCACTTTATATGTCTATTTTATAATATGATTTACCTTATTCCATGTTTAGTCCCTTACTAGACTTTATAGATCACGCCTTTATTATGTACTTCTTCAGGTTATCCCATGCAGTTTTAAGTGTGATCATGTTAAAAAAAATTCAATAAAGATATTTTATTTAATGTTTTAAGTTGTAATGTAATTTACCTAATTCCAAAATACACTATAATTATAAATCTTTTAGGTTTAATTAAGTTTAATTTTATGTAATTAATCACGTGTTAATGTGTAATAAAGGGAAGGGTTGTTATAGTTGGTATTAGAGTAAAAGTTTAGTTATTTTTGGGATTAGGATTAGAAAACTTTAGAAAATTACTTAGGGATAAGACTAAGTATAATAAAAAATACCTAAATTTTGGTTAGTATAGAGTAATTTGTGTATCAATAAAATACATATTTGTCTATATACTATAAGTGGGTGTGGTTCTGTCATAGATGTACCTAAGAGTAGCAACTCTGACAATGTGTTCTGGGCCTACCTTAGGATAACCTAGTACATGAAAATGGGTGTTACTGCGCACCTAGTTTGACACTATTGGGGGATATGATTTGGTAATTAATAATCTCATTGTGAACCACTATCAAGGGAGTAAAAAAATCCCACCAGAGTATATGTTAAGAAATAGATCGTGGATAACAAATACTGAATCCTAGAAATCTGTAAGTTAAAGAAATACATGTAAGTTATAAGTAATATCTTTAATGTCATTAAATTACCCCTTTATGTGTTTAATAGTTGAAAAATAATCATCCTTAATTTTTATTTTTATTTTATCCAATGGCTGTAAATAGGATTAATTAGGTAAATAATCAATGTGAAGAGAAATGTGATGACTTCCCCAATGAGATGCCCAACCCGATGGGAGCAGGAATCATGCACTTTATGATGATGTTATCTCAGCTGACTCGTATTATAAATAGAAACCTAGATCATGAGGAGAAACCAATACTCATAAGAGAGAGAAAGATTCGATCAAAATATTTATGTGACAAATACCTATGACTTTTAATGGGTTATCTAATCTATTAATCATGGAATAGTGGATCAACTCCATTGAAAAGATCTTCTCCATAATTCAATGTTATGAATAAGAGAAGGTTATGCTAGTTTTTTATCATATGAAAGGTGAAGATGATTGGTGGTGGACATTAATCGAAAATACGAAGCCCGATAAAGAGATCTAAACAATGGTCTAGAATGATTTTTTGGAAAATTTATTTCGATAAATATTTTCCTCTCACTCTCAATCTTAAAATGGAAATGGATTTATTTACCCTTAAGAAAAAAGATGAAAAATAATCAGGGTGTATGAGGAAAACTTCACAAGACATGCACAGTATGCCTTAGGCTTTTTCATTGCCCCTAAATGAAAGTTTGACCAATTCTTTGGTGGGATAAAACCTATTCTACAAAAATCCTTAGAGATCCATGAATTTTATAGATTTGAGGAAATTTTCCAATGTTTCCTAAAATTCTAAATAGAGATCAGAAAATCTCAAGGGTATCACAGGGGTAAGAAGTGGAAAGTGGAGTTTAATTATGGAGGTATAATAGATAGATATAATGGTTCTAAGAAATTCCAACACCCCACTTTTCAAAGGTGTATAAATAATCACCTTGGAAATTTCCTAAAGTGGACAAGGAAATATTTTAGGTGAGGAAAGGAATAGTACCTAACCAATGATTTCCAACAGAAGAAACCCACTTCTGCGATGGAGGAAAGGAATTCTTTGGTCAAACCTCAATGCATTTTTCATTACTACAACTACAAGTAACCAGGGCACTTTCCATACCAATGCACTAAGACAAGGTTTTTTGGAGACAACCAACAACCTCTAACATTAGCATGTGTGAGCTTTTTCCATCACTACCACCAAAGTGAATCCCGAAAATGAAGTGTGGATAGGTATTCTAGTTATTCATTTAAGAATATAAAAACTAATTTTTTGATTTTGGTTCTACACATTCCTTCATATCATGAAAGTTTAGTAGAACTATCCAAACACCACCACAAATCATGGAATTAGAGTTGTCGATGGAAATGGAAAATAGAGAAATTATTACATACTAAGTATATAAATCCTACCATGCCAAAGTTTGTGGGATTATTTTTATATAGAACCTTGTTATTCTCCATTTGGGGTAATTTCATGAAATTTTGGGCATAGATTTTTTTCCCTATATAGATCCAACATAAATTTCTGTGAAAAGGAAATAACTCTCCATATTGTGAATCATTCTCAGATTCTGTACAAACGTAAGGAGAAGGATGAATATTATTTAGCACCATCATATGAATAATTAATATTATTTATATAAAAGAAAGAATATCTATATTAAATGATTTATTCTAAGGAAATATTCATCCTTTAATACATTCCCATTGTGAGGGAATAATCTGATGTGTTTCTCAAGGAATTTCCTTGTCTTCCTCCTAGCCAAGAGGTTGAGTTTTCAATCGATCTTATACCTGATATATTACCATCCAAGAATTCATATATAATGGATGTTGTGAAACATTAGGTGCTGAATAAATAACTATAGGATAATTTGGATAAAGTGTTCATATGAACAAGTGCTTTACCATGGGGTTTACTAGCCCTCTTTGTCAATAATAAGGATGGGTAAATGCAACTTTGCATTGATTATCATGATCTCAACAAGATCACCATAATGAATAATTATCCTATGCCTAAATTGATGAATTTTTTGATAATATACATGGATCAAAATACTTTTACAAGGTGGATATATGGTCGGGATATTACCAAGTTAGGGTGAAGAAGGAGGATATCCCCATAACTTCTTTTTGTACAAGGTATGGGAACTATGAGTTCATAGTGATGCCTCTTGGACTCACTAATTATCTAGAAATATTCATGGACTTGATGAATAGATTCTTTAAATATTACCTTGAATAATTTTTGGTAGTCTATATAGATGATATTCTAATATACTTCAAAACTAAGGAGGGTCATGAGAAGAATATGAGCATCATGATAAAATACTTGAGAAAGGAGAATATTTATTAAAATTATAGAAAATGTGAGTTATGGTTGAAGAAAGTCACTTTATTGAGACATATCATCATAATAAATGGGATATTTTCGGACCCTTCAAAGATAGAAAAAATTAAAGGATGGTTGATGCCGGCATCTATGACAGATATCCACATTTTCCTTGGTTTGGCTAGGTATTATCATTAATTTTTGATACATTTATCATGATTTTCAAACCCTCTTGCCAAGATAACTTAAAAGTGAGTAAAGTTTTCTTTGAATGAAAAATTTGAAGAGAGATTCAAGGAGTTTAAAAGAGTCTTGTCACTTCCAATGTTCTTACACTACCCTTAAGTGGAGAACGTTTCATGATATTTAGAGATTCATCAAAAAAGGGCTTGGGATGTGTGTTAATGAAAAATGAAAAGGTTATATTTGATGCTTCAAGGTAGTTGAAACTTCACTAACAGAACTACCCAATGCATAATCTGGAGATAGTTGTAGTGATCTTTACTTTGAAATTTTTTTGGTATTACCACTTTTGGGAGAAGTGTGAAATATATATGAATCACAAAATCCTCAAGTATATATTCAAATAGAAAGAGATGAATATGTGAAAATGAGGATGGTTAGAGCTAATCAAAGACTATGACTACTCAATCCACTAAAATACTATGAAAGAGAATATGTTATAATATGCTTGAAGAAAAAAGGATCCAACAATTATATTATTGATGAAAATTAAGAGGGATCTGATCTTCTTATATTTGGAAAGGATGGGAATGGGAATTATAAATTAAGGTACATCATTAATCCTTTCAAAAATTATTTATCGACAGTCTCTTTTGAGGAGGTTAAAGTACTCTCAAATAGTTGATGTGGTAATTAAGAAGAAAATAGAATCCATAAAGAAAGGGAAATCCTCATATTTCAATGTTAATGATGAAGGTGTTTTAAGATTTGGGTCAAGACTATGTGTACCATAAAATCATGAGTTAAAAAAATGAGTTATTGGATGATACACATAGCTTAACCTTCTACAACAACCTAGGAAGCACAAAGATGTATTAAGATCTCAAAGAACACTATTGGTGGGATAATATGAAAAATTAGGTCACAGAATATACATCAAGATGACTTTTATGTCATTAAGTGAAAGTGGAAAAGAAAAAATCCAAGGGGATTATGCAACCATTACCCATACCTATATGGAAATGGGAAAACATCACCATGTATTATGTCACTAATATTATAAATACATCATGAGGGGATAATTCTATATTGGTTGTGGTGTATCATCTTACAAATACTACACACTTCATTGCGATATGAGAGGAATTATCACTGGATCTACTTGTATAGATATACATCAGGGAAGTTTTTAGGATGCATGGACTACCGCTATTTATTTTATCCGATGAAGATCCAAGATTCACATTAAAGTTCTGGAAAAGTCTTTAGCATTATCTAAACATTGAGTTGAACTTCATCATAGCTTATCACCCTCAAATTGATGGAAAATCAGAGTGGACTATCCATAAACTTGAGGACATGTTGAGAACATACTCTATTGACTTCAAAGTAGGATGGGGTAAACATCTTCCTTTGGTAAATTTCTCTTACAACAATAGTTTCCACTAAAGTATCTAAATTTCCCCTATGAATACCTTTATGGGAAGAGGTGTAGGACACCTACATGTTAGGATGATGTTGGGGAACAAAAATTGCTAACTCTTGAAATGGTCAAAGAAATGGTGTAAAAGGTTAATACCATTCAGCAGCACATCAAGGATTCTTAGAGTCAACAAAATATCTATGTATACAATTGTCGACAAGACTTAGAGTTTGATTTTGGAGACATGGTATTCCTCCACATATCTCTATGGAATAAAGTGATGAGATTTTGGAATAATGGAAAGCTTAGTCTAAGATACATCGACTCCTTTGAGATCCTTGATCACATTAAAGTGGTGGCCTATCAACTTTTAATCCCACCTAACCTATCTCAAGTTCATGATGTATTCCATGTATCACTCTTGAGGAAGTACACACCTGACCCTTGACATGTACTCAATCCATAGGTGGTGCCATTGGAGAATGACCCTTCCTATGAGGAGCATCCAGTGAAGATCTTAGATCATAGAGACAAAGTACTATGAAATAATACAATGCACCTTATCAAATTATCTTGGAGAAACCATAATTTTGAAAAATCAATGAGGGAACTGGAGGAAGTGATGAGACATAATTACCCTCATCTTTTTTAAGGGGGTGAAATAAAAATTTTGAGGGCTAATTTCTCAAGGGGGTAAGATTGTAACAACCCAAACTGTTATAAATAAAATTCCCTTATGGTTTAATGTTTTATTATGTAATATAGTTATAGAAAACACATGCACTTATTTTGTTTTATTATAACTAATTAGATTCAAAATATCATTAAGAATATTTACCATTGATAATATAGTCATTAATAACTCATCACATTATTAGTATAAATATAGGGCTTTAACAAATCTAATTGACACAGAAAAAGGAAGTAATAGACTCATCGAGTAGGATTGTACCATATGAAACCCATTTATCAGAGCTTCTTATGGAGATATAATCATTATAATTTTCCCTTGACCATGCCCAATTTGATATCCAATAACTTAATCTTGAGTGAAATCGTTAACAACAGAAGTTCAAGCTCATCAAGATCATGGCCCAAACCATGTTGTCGAATGACCCCATGAAAGTACCATCATTTCACACCTAACTCTAAGGGTGTACACTAGTGTATTAAAGGTATATTTATTAATGCCCTATAAAATTTATTATGTACATCATTTTTTATAGAATAATGAATATATTTTAATTTTGAAACAATAAAACATGAATAGTATTTTTGGGTAATATTAAATTCAATTAAAGAATTTATTTTTATGAATTAATATATTTTTGAAATAAATAATACTTTAATTAAATATTAGTATTAAATTATTTTTATTGAATAAAAATTATCATGTACTTTTTATGAAGTCAAATGTAATGTTTTATTCGAGTTTAAAAACTGTTATTTCCAAAACCCATCATTTTCAATAAATATTATATATAATTTTTTAAAAGTAAAAATTCATATATTTAGAAAATTATTTATATAAAATGAATATTACTTTTTTAATCAGAATTTTTAAATTATCCAACGGTGAAATTTTTATAATTTTCTGAGACAATCGAATTTTCATGTAAAAATTAAATACTGTATAAATATACGGTGTGTTTTATGACAACATAATGACCCAAAATGGTGTAATAAATACTATTATGGGTATATTAGGCCAAATATATGTTTTAAATTTAAAATAATGTGATTATATATTTATTTTATTATTTTTCTTAGGCCTTTATGAATCCTCCAAAATATATAATGTATTTTATGAATTTAAATTCATTTATTTAAAAGTGTGACTCACCTCCACATAAGAAAGGGTAATATTTTAATAATTTAGGAAAATTGACTAATAAAATAATAAAAAACACTCCCCTTTGGTATAAAACATGGGTAAAAACCTTGGGAACATTTTTGGTTTTGATTTTTTTTTTTGTAGAGTTCAAAACCTAAATATTACAGAAATATCTCTCTTTTCCTATCTAAACCCACCAAATATCTCATTTATCTTCAATAAAAATACTTGGATCATGTCATTACTCTAACATCATCTTTATAGAATCTTTTCAATGTTCCCCAATCTCTCAAGAAGCCCCTTTTCAAGCTTCTGGAGTCACGCACTCAAGTAAGGGTTCTTTTCTTTCTCCTCTTTATTCAAGTATCTTTATTATGTTATACCTTCTATTGTCCATTTCTTAATGTTGGGACATCTCATTACATTTCCCTATTATGGACCATTTGATATCCAAATTATTATATTCCCCTTATTATCCCATCAAACCCTTTTATGAATTTTTATGTGACGTCGTTAGGCTGCCAAAATTTCATAAGGGAACCTCTCTTTATCCCCTTTATTCAAGAATCGTATTCATTTTATGCCCTTTAATTTTCAATTACTAAATATGGGGTATGTTTTATCACATTAACCATAATTTCCTTATGATTTATAAATGATTATAGACCCATATTTATCTCATCTATCCCTTCAATGAATATTTACACTTCCCCGTTATGCTGTTAAAATTTCACTACGTTCATGCCAAAACAATTGTATAGTGAATATCATACCCAATTTCTATCAATATTGTTCACATTTATTCACTTATACTCATTATTAATTGGTATTTATATTTATTTATTCCACACTCAATTTTCCTGGAATAAAATATTATGATGAATAAATCCATTTTGCGTGATTTATGTGGCACACTTAAGCGTGAGATTGAAATGAAAGTGACGGGTGCGCCCAGAATTATATAGCTCTCTAATGAATTGTGTAATGTGTAGTATCATGATACATCATGTTGATATAGGTAGTGAATCTTATTCCTTTATGGTACTTTTTTCCATTATGATTTATTGGCAGTTATCCTTGGAATATGATGTCATGTTTTAAGTTGTTTCCATATTTCCCATGTTTCCTTTATGCTATCATGTTATATCATATCTTATTATTCATGTTTATGATTCCTACTCTTTTTATTCCCCCTTTATATGTCTATTTTCTAACATGTTTTACCTTATTTCATGTTCATTCCCTTACTAGGTTTTATATCTCACCCCTTTGTTATTTATTTTTTCAGGTTATCCCATGTAGTTTTAAGTGTGAGAATGTTAAAGAAGTTTTCAATAAAGATGTTTTATTTTATTTTTTAAGTTTTAATGTAATGTACCTAATTCTCAAAGATACTAGACTTCTCTATCTTTTAGGTTGAATTAAGTGTGATTTTATGTAATAAATCACGTTTTAATGTGTAATAAAGGGAAGGGTAATTATATGACTCATGTGGGATTAGAAATCTATGATGATCCTCCCATTAGAATAGATAAAGTGCCTATATTATGGGCATACTCATAGATGTGATCCCAAACTAAACCCTATTCTACATGAGTTGATATTATCTTTGTGGTTCTAGAAATATGGGCATACCCCTATGAGTAAGCCCCAACCAAACCCTCTATAGAACTACATTTGCTATGATTATTATTCTTAGAAGGATATGTATGATGCCTCTTAGAAGATACAACCCAATTTTATTTACCCTTTACCCATTCCATCAAACTCTATGGGTTTTGATTCCTTCTTTCATAGGATACATTGGATGTCTCTGATTTTCAATACCAACTCTAAAATAAAAACCACTTCCTTGTATGGAAATAAACTCTAGAGTTTACAACTCTATTTCTTTAGACTAAATTATCATGAATTAACAAGAGAATATGGGGATCCTATAATGCATATAGAGTATTAAATCAAATGCATGCTCTTGATCGTATCATTAGTATAGGTATAACCAGTCACACACTAGGATTTGTGTAGGATTAATGAATACATAATAAATCTATAATATATTCCCATAGTTGGAAATAATTATCCCCAAAATGGTGTGATGATTCTGACCTCTCATCCTCTAGGCCAATGCATTTTATAAGATTTTAATGGAAAAATCCAAGTGATTGACTACCTTTGTAAATAAGGTCTGTATTAACTCAAAATGAGTGCATACATGAAATACATTGGAAAAAAACACCAAAGTAAATTAAGACTCATAATATCACATAAATGACTTATTTTAAATGTATTTTTCAATTAATTTATATTCTTTCTTTGTTTCGGGGGTTTCCCAGGCATTTTTGGAGGAAATTGTGGGTTTTCAAGATTTGGGCCAAACCGTGATCCCATTTCCATATTTAAAAAAATGTTTCTTTTATAACTCCTTCGTTTTTCAAAAAAAATTCATCCACTCCACTTCCCACTTGTCCTTCCCAAACCTATTCAAACCACCATATCCATTTGGACCCATTAGGAATCTACAATCATGGTGGATTTGGGTGGTTTATTTAGGATTTGGGCCAACTCGTGAGCCCATTTCCTATTTTAAAAAACATGTTTCTTTCATATCTCATTCATTTTTTAATTTTTTCGGTTATTCCACCTATCCCAACATCCCTAAGAACGCCCCCATGTTCGTTTACCCCTCTTTGAAGCTCATCTATATCGCAGACTAGGGAAAATTTTCTCAGGCTTTCTCAAATCACCCATATTTAAAAATATAATTTGTTTATTTCATAACTCCATCATTTTTTACTCTTTTTACCCCATTTCAATTTCAATTTACCTATTCATCCTTATTTTAACCTCAATATCAGTTTTGACTGCTTGGAGATTCACCTATTGGTGTTTTTGGGGTGATTTCTTCAAGATCTCTGAACTAAGTGGGTTTCCTTCCTTCCTCCTCCCATTTTCTTAGGATTTCTTATATTTCTCCTGAAGTTTATAATGTCCAAAAATTAGGTCTTAGAACCTATATTTTTATCATGGTTTTCTTGGTCTAATATTGTGGTTTTAGGTATGATTTAGAACCCTTGTGATGTGGTGGTGGTGCAGTTGAACTTTCGCACAAGGATTTAGTATTTTTGACACTTTCTGTAGGTGATTCCATGTGTAAGAACTACTAGATGAGTTATCCTTTCTTGATTTATATTTTTATCATACTTATATTTCATTGTTATTACTTATAAAATTGTTTTTGTTGGAATTTGTTAGACAATTGATTTTTAAATTCCATTTTTGTGTGAAAATTGGTGCTTTACATGTGTGTTCGATGTTTTTCCACTTGGGGTTGTTTTATAATTCATGATAGGATCTTATTAAAATGTTTTTTTGCTGAAAATCATGGTTTGGGATAATATTGTTGTGCATTAGGTTTTGAAAGAGGTATTTTAGATGGATTTAAAGTGAAAATTTTAGTTACATTCCTTGAAAAATTTTTGTGGGAATTATAAATGGTTCATTGAGTTATATTAATGGTGAAAAGAATGCATAGATAATTTTTTGAGTGTTTATTACAATAAATTGTGTTTTATATGAAAATTAAATTTGGTAACATGTGTAAATTATTTGAGCACAAATGGGGAAACCCAGGTATCTAGGTGGGCGGACGTATACTAGTATGCTAGTGATCCGGAGTGGTTTTGTCCCTATTTAACTTAGAAAGTTTGACATTGATAGAACTAAAAAACTATAATTATGATAATTGGGGACTACTAGGTTATGTTTATGTTCCCTACTAGTGGATATTTTATGATAATGTATATTTTTATGGTTACTTTACACTGAGATACAAGGTACATGGGGCTCGAAACTAACTAGTGCCTAGAGAAGTTCCCAAGATTAGTTCCCATTTACTATTTCTTGTTGATCATTGGAATATTATGTGTTTGGATGGAAAATTAAGTATCTTACATGTTTTATTGAAATATTTCATCCTTTTAAAATGGTTTACTTTTAAAAGTTTCATTATTTATAAATTATTTCCACCATTTATTGTTTATTAAAACATGAATTCTTTTTATCTTGCATTGCTTACTATATGGAATATTTGGGTGGTATCCTATTGGGATTAGGCTCACACCATAATTACACCTTCGGTTGTAAGTATACTTGATCATGTTTGATGCAGGTAAATTAAAGGACTTGGGTGATGGCGGTTTGGGTTGTTAGTTTCATTCCATGGTGTGATGTTGTGGAGACGTCTCATGGGTGATGAACCCTTGTCGTGTGGTGTTCCTTGGGCTGTTTGGATGATACTTTTATATATATTAGGACCTCTTGTGTCATGTTTAAAACCATGATTTCAGTTATTAATTTTATTTAAGGCTTGTTTTGTTGGTAATTTTCATATTCGATTTATTGATTGTTTTTTGTTGTTTTGTGTATACATACTCAGGTAAATCATTCCCAAACAAATATTTATGATACCTAAGCACTTTTTCCAACCTATGGAGATAGGGAACACCCTTAGAGACTTACCACGGACCAGGTTAGGTGCCCATTTTAGTATATATGAGATTCGGTTCGTGATAAAATGGTATCAGAGGAGGTTTATCTTTTTGGATAATATTATTATTTTGGGGTGAGTCTGGTTAGACAGGTGCTAGGACTATCGGGTCTTGGTGTTTTGGATATGATTAGGGTTCTTAGATAGTACCTCTCATGAAAAACCTTGAGTATCCATGGGATTTTGGGAGTATTTGTTTGACTTCTCTTCCAGATGGGGCGTGCAGGCTGCGGACTGCACGTATACATCGGGTGGGAGTGAAGTGGTTGTTTATTTCATAGTTGTGATGTGTTAAACTTATTTATATTTGATGTAATTTCTGAAACTTTTCATAATTGTTGTACTGATGATTTATTTTGTAACTATTTCTTTTTTTAGTAACATGCCTCCTTGAAAATCTCCCATGAACCCACATGAGGATGCCAAATAGAGTTCTCCTTCACTGATTGATCAAAGGATGGTAGAAATTGTGGTCAGGGATATCTAATCCCTAGGATAGGGAGTATCACCCACTTTTGCTTCATCTAGGGAAGAGGATTCTGGTCCTAGTATGGAAAAATCCCAGGAGTTCCTAAAGAAAAATCCTCCTACATTCTGAGGTAGCACGGAACCCCAGGAAGAAGAGGAGTGGCTCAAGAATATTGAGTGCATGTTTGAGTTCCTAGACATGCCTGAGGAGGTTAGGGTGAAATGTTCCTCATTCTTGTTAGAGGGTCCCACCCACAGGTGGTGGGAATCAGTGCTTCAAGTTTGTAAGAACAAGTAGATAAGCTGTAAGGACTTCAAGGTTATCTTCAACTACCAGTACTTCCCTAACATTTTGGCATATGCTCGATCTTGAGATTTTATGGAACTTTTTCAGGGTGGTCTTTCAGGGATGGAGTATGCCAACTATTTTTTTGAGTTGTTTTGGTATACTCTTAAAATGGTCTCCAATGAGAAGATTAAGGACCATAAGTTCGAGAGGGGTTTATAGCTAGAGATCTATTCTCAGGTCTTCCTGTTCAATCATATTCTCACTCTCAAGAGTTTATGGAACTTGTTCATGGGGATATTTTAGTGATGGATTATTCCAAATTTTTTGATGAGTTGGTCTGGTATGCTCCATAAATGGTCTCCAATGAGAAAATGAAGGCCTAGAAGTTCGAGAGGGGTTTGCGTCCAGAGATATATTCTCGGTTATTTCTGTTCAATATTAAAACCTATGCTAAAGTGGTTGATATATCTTGCATGGTGGAGATAGGCCGTAAGGGGAGGTATGGTTTCTCTAGGAAATTGGAAGTGATGGGTAGTGTCATCACTTCTGAGAAGAAAAAGAAGCGATAGGAGTTAGGAAAGAAGAGAGGTGGCAGCTCAGGACAACCTTCCAGGTAGTTTTCTTTGGTGGCTTCTGATGCGAGGTCCATTGTGTTCCACCAGCGTGGGAGGATAGGACACATCCAATCAGCATGCACATAACCTCTTAATCTCTATTATTAGTGTGGAGGTGTGGGACACTTTCATCATTTTTTCAGGATGGCACTTCCACTCCAAAGTGAGTTAGGATTAGTGGATTCCAGGTGAGTTCTGTATCAGTTGGAGCCATCAAGGATGGTGGGATCTTGATTGGTGTCCATAGAGGTAGGGTCTAATCATCTTCTAGGTAGATCCAGTTTAGGGTAGAGCCCTAGGAAAGTGGTCATTCTCAGGAAGAGACTAGGAATCTTTATGCAGTGGATGAAGCACCAACGGGATTAGAGGTAGTACTATCAACAGTTCGAGGTACCATTTTGATTGCATCTTCTATAGCTACTACTATTTTTTATACTGGTACTTCTGTTTCATTCATCTCTGACCGTATTGTTAACATGCTGAATTTTCCAACTGATCTTCTGTCTTTTAACATGGATTTAGTGATGTCGCTAGGAAAGAATAAGGAGTAGGGTCTTAGGTGACCATCGTGTGCACTTTTCATGTCAGGGTTTGATATGGAGTGAGACCTCCTAGTCTTAGATATGGATCTATTTGATGTGATACTTGGCCTGGATTGGCTGGTACACTTTCAAGCACACATCAATTTATATAGGTGTCAAGTGAGTTTCATGGTATATAGTGTAAGTCCGTAGGTTTTTCGTTGAGAATGGGATCCTTGGTCGGGTCATGCGAGACCTCTACTCCCAGAGTTGGGAAATACTATCTTCCATTTATCATCACTCACGCTATAGGATGATGTTCATGCTACTGAGGGTGTGTTATCTCATGTAGTGGATGAGTTCTCGGAGGTATTCCTAAATGATTTTTCTGGCTTACCCCTAGAGAAGGGCATGGAGTTCTTGATCAATTTGGCATTGGGAACACATCTGATATCTATTCCCTCATATCATATGTACCCCACTAAATAGAGGGAATTAAATATTCATATGGACGATTTAGAATCCAAAGGATTCATTCACCTAAGCATCTCTCCTTGGGCTGCTCCTGTTCTCTTTGTGAAGAAGGCTGATAGGTCCCTCTGGTTTTGTGTTGATTACTATAAGCTAAACAAGGTATCCATAAAGAAAAAATATCCTTTGCCCCAAATAGATGACTTGTTTGATCAATTTAAGGGGAAAAAGTGGTTTTCTAAAATAAATTTGTGTTCAAGTTACCATCAACTCAGGGTGAAAGAGTTAGATATCCCAAATACAGCCTTCTGAAGTAGGTATGGCCACTTTGAGTACTTGGTCATGCCCTTCGGATTTACCAATGCTCCAATGGTCTTTATGGAACTAATTAATAGAGTGTTCCACCAATATCTCGACTCTTTCATTGTGGTATTCGTGGATGGCATCCTTGTTTACTTTAGATCTAAAGAAGAGCATGAGAAATATTTGCAGATCGTGTTGGGTACTTTGCGGGATCACTACCTTTATGGAAAGTTGTCCAAATAAACCTTCTGGATCAGGGAGGTAAAGTTTCTGAGGCATGTGATCTCGGAGTAGGGAGTTTTGGTGGATCCTAAAAGATCAGTGCAGTGATTTCATGAGAGAAGCCAAATAACGTGTTTGAGATTAGGAGTTTCCTTGGCTTGGAAGGATACTACAATATGTTTGTTCAGAATTTCTCTCAGTTTGCTTCTCCCATGACTGCGCTCACCTAGAAAGGGGTGAAGTTTGTTTGGGGCCTAGAATGTTAGGTATCCTTTGATGAGCTGAAGTGACGGTTGATTACAGCCTCCATTTTGATCTTTCCAGAATCTGGAAAGGGATATGTGGTGTATTGTGGAGCTTTAGGTAGGGGTCTCGGGTGCGTGATTATGCAGGATGATCATGTGGTGGCATATGGCTCCCTCCAACTCCGACCACACGAAAATAATTACCCAACCCACAAATTGGAGCTAGAAGTTGTGATGTATTCTTTGAAAACATGGAATCACTACCTCTTTGAGAGAAGTTTGTGGTCTATTCTAATCACAAAATCATGGTCTACATCTTATCTTAGAAGGATCTCAATCTGAGGTAGTGTCGCTGGATCGAGTAATTGCAGTGGTTCAACTTTGACATTGTCTATACCCTGGACAATGAAAATGTGGTGTCAGATGATTTGAGTAGAAAAGTGCAAGTACGAGCTTTGAGGAAGTCCAGTAATGAGTGAACTTTGATGGGTCTCTTTAATCAGATACATGTGGAGACCAAGGAGCACAGTGGAGGCACATTCTTAGTGAGCATTCAGTTTAATCCTTCTATCTTAGAGTTTATTCATCGAGAACAGTCCACTGATAAGATTTGTCAGTGGTCGAGGAAGTTTCTTCATAGTGGGGATAAGTCTTCTGATTGGTCATCATCACCTGAGGGAATCTTGTGCTTCAAGGGCCGATCATTAGTTTTATCTTCTCTTAGGAAGGCGATGATGTAGGATATCCACCAGTCTTAGTGGGTTGTCTATCCCAGTGCCACCAAGATGTATTATGATGTGCATCAGTAGTTCTGGTGGCTAGGTATGAGATGATACATACCTAACATCGTGTCGAGATGATTCATATTTCAGTAGGTAAAATCAGAGGACCAAAGGCCCTCCGATTTTCTCCATCCATTACCCATTCCTACTAGGAAGTGGGAAGAGGTCTCCATGTACTTCATTATTGCCTTTCCTTGTACACCTCAGGGAAAGAATGCCATATGGGTAGCGATTGATCGTCTGACAAAATCAGCCCACTTCATTCTAATCAAAGATATAACTAAAGTAGATGAGTTGTATTGTTTTTATATTCAGAAGATGGTAATTCTTCATGGTGTTCCATCAGAAGTTGTCTCAGATAGATACCCCTATTTCACTTCTCGGTTTTGGGAAGGCCTTAAAAATTCCTTGAGATCACAATTTAAGATGAGCACAACATACCATCCTTAAACGAATGGTTAGACAAAGCAAGAGAATTAGATATTAGAGGACATGATTTGTTCATGTGTTTTAGACTTCATAGGTTCTTGGGATATCCATTTGGGTTTGGTTTATTTTTTTTTTATAATAATAGTTATCAATCCTCAATTGTCGGCCTTGTCGTTCCCCCCCCCCCCCTATGTTGGGCTAAGATATGTGAGACTTCACAATTGGGGTTGATCCTTGTTCAAGAGACATCTAAGAAGGTCAAGTTAATCATCCATCGTTTATTGATATCTCATATTCACCAAAAATCATACACTTATTAGAGGCGTCGAGACCTAGAGTTTTCAGTGGGTGATCAGGTATTCTTGAAAGTGGCCCCTCATTTGGGTCATCATCGCTTGGGAAAGAATGGAAAGCTAACAATGAGATATGTCATACCTTTTGATATTACTGATTGGATTGGAAATGTGTAATATAGTTTATATTTTCCTTCTCAGTTTATATCTATCCATGATGTCTTCCATGTCTCTCAACTGAAGAAGTAAAACCCGGATCTGTCCCATGTGGTGAATTAGTAGGAGTTGGATATAGAGCCTGATTTGTCTATTTTTGAGCAAACAGTGTAAATAGTTGATTACTAAGATAAGTTTCTTTGGTTAAAGTCTATTTCACTAGTTTTGGTTCCTTTTCCAGCATGGGAATGATGTCCACAAAACTTGGGAGCAGAAGATGTGGGTTGAGAAAGAGTACCTATTCTTGTTTTCTGATTAATCTTTAGGTTGACTTTATGGGGTGAAAAGTCTTTCATGGTTGGGATAATTGTCACATATAGGACTTATTTTAAAGGTATTTTTCATTTAATTTATATTCTTTCTTTTTTTTGTGGGTTTCCCATGTATTGTTTGAGGAAATGGTGGGTTTTCAAGATTTGGGTCAAACCATGAGCCCATTTCCAGATTTAAAAAAAAAATTTCTTTTATAACTCCCTCATTTTTCAAAAACAAATCATCCATTACACTTCCCACTTGGCCTCCCTAGACCTATTCAAACCACCATATCCATTTGGACCCTTTAGTAATTCACAATCATGGTGGATTTGGGTGATTTATTTAGGCTTTGGGCCAACCCGTGAGCTCATTTCCTATTTAAAAAATATATTTCTTTCATATATCATTCATTTTTTAATATTTGTTGGTGATTACACCTATCACCTAATCCCAATATCCCTAGGAACTCCCCCATGTTCGTTTCTTCCTCTTTGGAGTTCATCTTCATTGAGGATTAGGGAAAATTCTCTCAGGATTTCTCAAATCGTCCATATTTAAAAAGATAATTTGTTTCTTTCATAAATCCTTCATTTTTTACTATTTTTTCACCATTTTAGTTTCCACTTAACCTCCCCGGCCTTATTCTAACCTCAATATCAGTTTTTTCTGCTTGGATATTCACTTATTGGTGTATTTGGGGAGATTTCGTCCAGATATCTCAAGTAAGTGGGTTTCCTTCCTTCCTCCTCCCATTTGCTTAGGGTTTCTTCCATTTTTCTTGAAGTTTCTAATGTTCAGAAAGTAAGGATTAGAACCTAGGGTTTGGTCATGGTTTTATTGGTCTAATATTATGGTTTTATGCTTGATTTATCACCCTTGTGGTGTAGCAGTGGTGTGGTTGAACCTTCACACAAGGATTTGGTATTTTTGACACTTGTGGTAGGTAAATCCATGTGTAAGCACTACTAGATGAGTTATCCTTGCTTGGTTTTTATTTTTAGAATACTCCTCATTCATTTTTATTGCTTTGAAAATTATTTTTTGTGGAATTTTTTAAACAATTGATTTTTAAATGTCATTTTTGTGTGAAAATGTGTGTTTTACATGTGTGTTTGATGTTGTACCACTTAGGGTTATTTTATAATTCATGGGAGGGTCTTATTAAAATGTTTTTTTGATGAAAATTATGTTTTGGGATAATATTTTTTTTCATTTGGTTTTAAAATAATGCTTTTAGATGGATTTTAAGTGCAAAGTTTGGTTATATTCCTTGAAAATGTTTTATGGAAATTCTAAATGGTTTATTGAGTTATATAAATGGTGAAAAGCGTGTGTAGATAATATTTTGAGTGTGTATGACCATAAATGGTTTTTTTATATGAAAATTTAATTTGGCAACATGTGGAAATTTTTTGAGTATGAAGGGGGAAACTTGGGTATCTAGGTGGGTAGATGTGTACTGGTATACTAGTGATCGAGAGTAGTTTTGTCCCTGTTTCACTTAGAAAGTTCGACATTGACAACACTAACAAAACTATAATTATGATGATTTGTGACCACTAGTTTATGGTTATGTTCCCTACTAGTAGCGTGTGCATGAGAATGGATATTGTTATGGTTACTTTACACTGAGATACAAGGTACATGGGGCCTAAAACTAACTAGTGCCTATGAATGTTCCTAAGATTAGTGCTCATTGACTCTTTCATATTGATCATTTTATTATGGTGTGTTTGGATGAAAAATTCAGTATATTTCATGTTTTATAGAAATGTGTTCATCCTTTTAAATCTTCCTTTGAAATTTTTTTACAAATTTTCATTCTTTAAAAATTATTGCCACCATTTCTTGTTTATTAAAACATGCATGCTTTTTATCTTGTATTGCTTACTATATGAAATATTTTGGTGGTATCCTATTGGTATTAGGCTCACACCCTACTTAAACCTTTGTTTGTAATTAGAATTGATCATGTTTGACGCAGGTAAAGGAAAGGCCTTGGGTGATGGTGGTTCGGGTTTTTAGTTTCCTTCCCTAGTGCGGTGTTGTAGAGATGGCTCATGGGTGATGAAACCTTTTCATGTGGTGTTACTTGGAATGTTTTGATGCTACTTTTATATATATTTGTATCTATTGTGTCATTTTTAAAACCATGCTTTCAGTTCTGAATTTTATTTAATTCTTGTTTGGTTGGTAATTTTCAGATTCTATTTATTGATTATTTTTTGTTTTTTTATGTATCCACACTTGGGTAAATCATTCCCAAACCAATATTTATGATACTAGGGCACTTGTTCAAAACCATGGGGATAGGTAACACCCTTTTATACTTTTAATGGACTATTTTAAGTGCCGGTTTTAATGGAGACCAGATTCGGTTCGTGACACAGACACTAAGGTGGAATCACTCTAACTCCCAGAACACGACCAACTCCCAAGATCCACCTTCAACATCAATGATAGCTACATAAAGAATCCATACTAGATAAATATGAAACTTTACCCTTTATTGTATCATAGAAAAAAAATTTCAATGCACCAAATTTCATATACAAAGGTTGAGTATAATAACCCAGTAGGAAAACCCCAGTATAATTTTACCACATGCCACTAAAGAAAGAATTGGGTTGTCTCGTGGTTTTATGATACCCGGGCACTTGTGCCAAACCATGGGGACAGGTAATGCCCTTAGGGACTTTTTATGTACTGGGTTAAGTGTCAGTTTTAATGGAGACCAGATTTGGTTCGTGACATAGACACTAAGGTGTAATCACTCTAACTCCCAGAACATGACCAACTCCTAAGATCCACCTCCAACATCAATGATGGCTACATGAAGAATCCCCACTAGAGAAATATGAAACTTTACCCTTTCCTGTATCATAGAAAAATGTTTTCAATGCACAAAATTTCATATACAAAGGGTGAGTATAATAACCCAGTATGAAAACCCCAGTATAATTTTACCACATTCCACTAAAGAAAGAATTGGGTTATCTCATGGTTTTATAAAATAATTATAAAAAAAATAAAAAAATAATTTATAATCGTTTCAGTGATATCATATAAAATAGAAGTATCAAAGAAATTTACAAAAAGTATAGTTTTAATAAATAGTATCCAAAAATAATTTAAACCCACTTAGCACCCACAGTTCTATTTCTCACACACACACACCCTTTTATGTTGAATAATAGTCCCTATACTCACGACCAGTAACATTTCCTTCACTAAGTTGACACTTTTAGATATATCTTTCCATGCCTCCATTCTAGCACCGAGAACCAATTATGTACCAACAAGGCCTCGTATAATGAAAATATGGACACATGACACATCCATGATTTTTCCAATATTTCACACCCAAAAACCATTTTTGTTTTAAGGGAAACCATTAAATCATATTATCTTACATGTTGTGGGCATCACCCAAAATTGAATATTTCAAGATCAACCATAAATATTAATTCTTAGTAGAGAAAAAACAATTTTTTCATTATAAGGTAGAAGGAATTTATTTAGAAATAAGAGAGCCTTCACATTATATAGAAAGTTGAACGAGGGAAAATCCACCTACCTTGAAAACGTCCAACACAAAGAATATTTACATGATATCACAGATATAGACTCTATATTTTGTTTATATTTTGTTTCTAAGATCCATCACTCAAATAACCATTGAGAACAGAGTCTAGAATTCAAATATCATTAGAATATGGAAGGTAGGTAACTCAACTTTGATAGATAAAACATATATCTTGAACTCGGGGATCAAATCCACTGAAAAGTGGTCGAAAGACATCTAAAGGAATCACTTATATAACTTAAGAATTGAGATAAAAGGTGGAATAATGATGGTGTTTGAGAGGGTTTGGAAATTAATATGAAATATTTAAATTAGAAGACCACAACACAACACCCTAGATTTCACCACAACATGCTGACATTGAGAGGATTTTATGCTGCAAGGAAGAGGACCACACCGTAATGGGGATGGAAAAACTATATCAAAGAAATAAAGTGTTGTCCACACCATGGATCTTATAAAAAAATAAAATATAACATGATACAAGTAAACTACCACACCATGGAATTCTAAATCTAAATAAGAAGGCCACACCATAGACCAGCTTCACGGTGCAGTGAACCTGAAACTAAAAGAACTACATAAATTCCCCCCTCTAGGTCTCTATACCCTAGAGAATCTATAATGATGAAAATATTATATGAAATTTTCATCCACAGAATAGATTAAGTTCCATGTCATAGCTACCTCGAGATCAACAAAACAACCAAAACTCCCCAAAAAGATCTTATAAGACTCCTTGCCATAGCTTAGTTCCCACGGTGTAAACAACCAACTCACCAAAACCACCAAAACCCATTATCCAAGACTCTAAATTGAACTGCTCTACCTCACACCATAAATTAAACCTCCATGGTGTATTAAACACTACCATGCTGACCATTCCTTAAGGAACTTATCTAGACATAATCTCAAACCATGAACCCTTAAAAAACATCAAAACCCATTCTAAAACCATCCAGAATCTTGTTGAGACATATCCCAACTATTCCATAATAAAATACATAATAAAATAGATTATTAAATCAAAATGGGGGTGTTATATTCTCCCCACAATTTTTCTTTCCTTCCTTATAAATATGGAATTTGGATTTTCCTTTTAAGAGTTTTTATCATTGCTCCAGCATGAATTTATCTCGTTCACAAGAATTTTCTTGAATCTAACCCTACTTACATAACACTCATACTAAGGAAATAGTTCTCCCTTGAAAGTTATTTCCCTAATATCAAGAATCTTTATTAGTTCATATAAAAAATTTGTATCTAATTCAAGAGTAACATGAACCCTGATAATCACATTACTATGATCTGAATGGTACTTCTTCAATTAAGATACATGGAAAACTCTATGTAAAACACTGAATCTAATTAGTAAGTATAATTAATATGAAACAAAATCAATACATTACAAAATTTGAAATGGTCCCACATATCGAGGATAAAATTTACCTTACTCTCCCAAATGATTATGACCAAATCACGGTGACACTTTCAAAAAAACATAGTCACCTACACCAAAAGATAATGGTAAATGATGATGATATGCATATGATTTATATTAGTTCTATATGGTAACCATATACTTCCTGATCATATGAATCATTTATGTAGTCTCCTAGATAAGACTTTGTCTAATTATTGACATTTCTCCCATTTCCAACAAACAAAGTGGAGAGAAAAAAAGGATACTATAAAATGCCTTGAATGGGTCCATGTGTATCATAACATGATAAATACTATTATATGAGAACTCTAATAATATAATATGATCTTACCATGAGACACCAAAGTCCAGGGAATAAGATCTGGGAATATCTTCCAATGCCTGAAGTGTACATTATAACTACCCGTTCATATGTGGATGATATGTTGTGCTCATGTTCAATTGGTTTTCAAACACATATTGAAAAGAGGTCCAAAACTGATAAGTAAAATAAGGATCTCTGTCAAAGTTAATATATTTTGGTACTCTATGCAACTTAACGGCTTCCCAGATATACAATTTTCTTGATATTATATTATATTAGGCCCTTGAATTGGGAGAAAATGTGTTGAATTTTTGAGTTGATCTGTAATTACCCAACCAATATCATGTTTATGAAGCATTTATGGTAGACGCATGAAACATTCTATAGAAATATACTCTCATTTCCAAATAGTTATAGGCATATATTATAGCATATCAGATAGAAATTTATTCTTGGCCTTTACCTATTGAAAAGTTATACATTTCAGGAAATAATCCAGAAAATTTATTTTCATACCTAACAACCATAAATAATATTTTATTTCTTTATACATTTTCCGATTACCTAGGTGAATATCCCATCTTAAATAGTAATATTCTGAAATAATATCTTCCTAGAAAGGTTTTGGAACCACAATTTGGTTTTGAAAATGAAAAACTAAATTTTAATTCTCTATACAATCATTCATAGTCTCCCCACCATTTATGTCTGACCAAATTGTTATGTATCAAGGATTGGATTGTTAATCCTCTTTTACTAAATCCATTAAATTAGGAACAAGAGTGGTTGGGATGAAAACTAAGTTTTCATTTTATTTGAATCAATCTAGATTCATGTTAGAAATAATGCTCATCTATTACCATTGGTAATGATCTTCTCTATCCATTTCATTATAATTCTTATTACTCAAAAAAATTGACCTCTAAATTCCCTTTCTGGGATGTATACACCAAGTTGAAGTTAAAAATCTAGAGATACACCATTGAACATCATTGAATCAAGTTACAGTCTCTCTGAAAGAGGATGTATTTCAAGATTTCATGATCATTGAAAATTATGAAATTTTCTTAAAGATATAGTGGCACCATGTATTTAAGTAATGAACCACTGCAGCTAATTCTAGGTTATGAGTTGGATAATTCTTTTCATGTGTTCAAAACTATCTCAATATATAGACCACAACATGATCTCCCTATATAAGAAAATAGATCGGTCCCAATCTAGATGCATCAAATTATACCACATAGCTATGACATAGTTCTATAAATATGAGGATATGTTCCAAAGTGAGTTGATCTTTAAGCTTCTGAAAGGATTTATGTAAATATTCATTCGAATGGAATGGAAAACCCTTTCTCATTAAAAAAATCATAGAATAATAATGTAACACCCCAGGTAAATAAATAATATTACATTTTCATATTTATCCATATTTGTGAATAAAATATTAATATGTCTTTAAAGGGGACGCTATGCTCGATGGCGTACCCAACACGCAACAACGAGTTTCTTGGGAATCTTACGTTGCACTCTAATAATAAAATTATATTATTTTAAATGGTAGTTAACATGTAGCCGTTGTATTGGTGGGAATGGATAGAAATAACTAAAATATGATTATATATGTTTTTAAATATTTTTACATTTATCCAATAAAAGATAAAGACATAAAATACAGAAAGAATTCAATTTTAGGCGTATATGCCCTAGTTTTCACTAAAGGTTCACTTATCGCCTTTTGATGGAGAACCATCATTAAATATAGTTTGTTCACTCTTATACATTCTATTGGACCAAATATAACTCTTCTTTAGAATCGGGACATCAAAATTTACTTTGTGTAAATTTTTGGTATCTTTCCGATAAAGTTCATTTTTTTATGAATAGTGTAAAATGTGGTATTTTAATTCAAAACCTCTTTTTAATATAATTTATTTATATTATTAGATTATCTTTTTAATTGGTTTTAAAGTGAAATTAGAATATATTTTTACCATTAAATCCAATAGTGGTCGTTGGAATTAATTTCACTTTGAAATCGGACTTAAACTAGTGTCAATCTTTTGATACTTATTGTTTCATAAAAACACGCTATTTGTTCTGACAGCGAGAATTAATTATTAAATTAATTAATGTGACTTATATGTTTTGAATTTTGTAAAATATACTTCATTTTTTAATTTGGAATATCAAATATAGCTTAGGGTGAATTTTTGGTAAATTTCTGAAAAACTCCAATTTTTTATGAATAGTGAAACCACTAAGTGGTAATCAAGCAAACTAATTTTTCAGTAAAATGAAAGTTTACCACTAATGTGTACTGAATTTTGAAAATCCGACATACATGGTTGTCATTAGTATGTAAAATGTGGTTCAATGGGATGAAAATAATTGTTTTTTGTGAATAGTAACTTTTTTTCATTAATCGCGATTAGAGGTAATTAGTGTAATTTAAGGTAAAAATGATATTATAAAAATATGAAAACACCATGAAACTTGTCCTAATCCTATTGGATGATTCATGGCCGACCAAGACAACCCATGGGTCAACTTGGGGACCCCATGGAGCCACTTTGGTTGGAAAATTACATTAATATATATTTATTTAATGTTAAAATTAAATTGACACAAACATGAGTTGTTTTACTAAAACAGTTTTTAAGTGGGGTTACACAAGTACAAATTTTGACTATAAATATTCATTAGAAAGATAAAAAAAATTCCTACATCATAGTATTTTTTTTATAATTTTTAGATATTAAATAAATTAATTTAATAACGACATCATGATGATGCAACGATGACCTCATTATTTAACGATTTAAATAAAATGGAAGGATAATGTAATATCTAAAACCTACACTTGTCCAAAAACTATTGGATGGAAATATTTCAAAGCCTTATCATCTTATATTCTAAATATATCAATGTGGGACCTTAGAAATTCGAAACACTTTTGAAAATAAAATAATAGTTTCATGATTTCCAAAAGTGCCCCTTCTCTCCTCTTATAAAAGGCCCCCACCTCTACCTCATTTAACACACTAATAAAGCCTTTGTCTCGGCCATACCCTGCCTATTTACTCTCTCCAAATCCCTCTCATCATCCTAGAGTATTCCCTTTGGGCATAATCCTTTCAAAGGAATCCTTTAGGCTCAAATCAAAAGGAGTTACACTTTTAAAGGTAATTCATTCTCTCATGTTCATTTGTTTTATTTTGCTTCTCCAACCCCCTAAACTCTTTTTATTTACATCTTTTGTAACACCACCAGTATCTTCAATATACTAGGATGTTTTTATAAGATTTATTCGAGCTAAACTCTCACACAACTACATCAAATGGTTAAAGAACATACGGTTTCTGTGGATGGCGAAATTCTGCCTCCCGAAACGATGATTGTTCAATACTCATTTAAAACCTTCAAAGGTGGCCATTATGATGTCACTATTTTTATGTATGATATATAATATTTTTATTATTTCCTTAAGCTTCTGTATTTTTCATTTATTTCATACCATTATTGTTTCCATTATGGGTAAACACGATATCTTCATTTTAGGAAGTGCAGACTACCGCCCCCTGAAAGTGATTTGATTCGTTAATACCATATGTGGGATGTGTAAAGGAAAAAGTTAATGATATTATATATGTTATTATACTGGAATTATAATATACTCTTATATCATTATGATTCCATTCCATAAAATACGAAATAGAAATGGAAGTAGCGTTCATGCGTACGTACGGCTTACCGTCTCCATGAACGGTGCATTTCATTTCTTACCTCTAAATGTGATGTAATATTATAAATACATGTATATGATGAATATATATGATATATATGTTATCCAAATCATTAATATCATTCTGGATATAATGATCCTTTTACCAAATTAACAACATGTAAGTGTAAGAAGTCTATTTTTGACTTAAGAACCAAATACCGACAAAATGAACATTATTAACTTAAATGATTACATGATGTTCATAACATGGTATAAAAGGGATAATGAAATTGAAAAAGGTTCTTAATCAAGTAGATATTAACTCAAGTTTATTATTCAGGAGATTAAAGAACGGTGTGGTCAAGTCGGATATGAGGTAAGGGATCTTACTCCTCTCTTTCTTTTTAAGTACACTCTTTTATGTCATTCCCTATAAAGCTAATATTTCTTGTTATTGGGATGTTATTTTATATTACACTTACTTTAATTTTTATATTCATGTGATGAGATACCCTATTCTCTCTCATCAATCCATTTTGGAAGTTTTGAATGGCGCCGTTAGGCTGCCGAATTTTCGTAAGAGATCTAACCTCTCTCTTTCTTTTTAAGTACACTCCTTTATGTCACTTCTTTTAAGCTCCTATTTGTTATATTGGGGGATGTTCTTTTACATTCCTATTTCTATAAACTTTAAGTTAATATGATGATATACCCTATTTGATCTCATCAATCCATTTTTGTAAGTTTTATGTGGCGCCATTAGGCTGCCGAGTTTTCGTAAGGGATTTTTCATCTCACTTTTATTCCCGTGAGATTTATGCTACATTTGCCACAATTTTCTTTGAGTGGTGTATGTACTGACCATTATTTTTCTCATTGTGTAATATTCTTTCATTTATGAGTATTTACATCAATGATGTATTGCCCTTCTTTCACGGGACATATGTTTCAAAAGATACCCATGTCGGTAAGGGAACCTTTCACCCTCCTCATTTTAAAAGACTTCGTTTGTTATGTATTTTAATTCACATACTATTATGTTGGGATATGTTATTCTATATCCTGATTGATGTAAATTTTATGTCCAAGTGATTAGATTCCCTTTTTATCTCTCATTAACTCATTTTCTGAATTTTTGAAGTGACGCCGTTAGGCTGTCGAATTTTACCAAGGGAACTTTTTAACCCAATTTCGATTTCTTTGGGTTCAACATGTAGTTATTGAATATGTCATCCTTTGAATATGTGTGAATGACCTTTTTTTGTTTTACACTTAATATCCAATTATATTGGGTGTATTTATATTTTTCACACATAATTTTGAGATTGATTTATCCTTAATTTAATGATACCTTCTTTATAAGGGATTTCATCACATTTTACATCTCTATTGAGACTTCATTGTTGTTATGCACCAATTCACTCTTATATGGTGTATATACTGTCCTTTGGAATATTATATCATGAATCCATTTATTCTCATGATATTATAAAGTTTTGATTAAATGTTATTCCTCAATTATTGTATTCAAGTTTCTCTAATTTTGGTAAAAACCCTTTAACCAAAATATCGCTTTAAATGTTTTAATGATTTGTTCTTATTAATATCCATGTTTTCAAAATGGTTTTAAGGATTTATTTATATGGATGTTAATGGTTTAAAATGTTAAAATCATCAAGGTGGTATGGGACACTTTGATTCAAAATCTCTTTATTAAATGTTTTAAATGGTTTTGAAAATGGTTTTTTTAATGGATTCATTATTTCAATATCCTAAAATGTTATATTGTGATTGAAATGTGGAAATGTTATATTTCCTTTATGCATGTTTTATGTGATACATTTATGTTATGGTTATTGGGAATTGTTATGAAAACGGGTGGTTCTGTGATAAACTAAGGGCGGGTGAGCCCGATATATCTCTCCAATGCATTGGGTAACTCGAAGGAGTGAAACGTTAAGGTTTATCCGAAGAGATTTAGGGAATATACTGTGATGGGTATTCCAAACGTAACCAAGAGGGTTACTTCCTACGTAAGAATGTTATGAATGCCTCAAGTTACCTTTATGTCTTATGATTTCTATGATTTATTCATGGTTTGATTAGGTATGTTAAAGTGCCTATGTTTTATGGGTAAAGTATGATTTCATTATTATGTATATATGAACTCATGTTTCCTTTCCATATTTTTATAACCCTTACTGAGCTTTTTATGCTCATCCCAAGTTTTTGAAATGTTTTTCGCAGGTCAAGGGAAAGGTACATGATGTGTTGATAGTGTCAAGGATGTGTCAAGAAAGAATCCGTGTTTTATTTTAAATATGTTTCCGTTTATGGGAAGAATGAATATTTTCTTTTATGTAACCACTTTGCTTAAATGTGGAATGTAATGCAAGTTTCATGATCTAATTCTCTAAAACTCTAAACCTAAAAAGATCCTCAATGTGTAATCTTGTAATAACTCAAAATTAAGTAAGGTTTAAGGCTGGGGCCTTATAGTTGGTATCAAAGGTCAGTTTAGATAACTTTAGAGGTTAGGGTATTCTTTAAGCATAAGTGACATTACCATAATGGTTAGGATTTCAGAAAGAGTCCTAGTTTTAGATAAAGTAAATGAGTAAGTGTATCTTAGTGTTTACCTTCCTCATTAGTACATGATGGTTTTGTTGATATACTCACACTGACATTTCTGTTTTTAGTAAATGGATGGATCTAGCAGGCACCAAAGTGACAATTGGTTTGAAGGAAACTGTGGTGGTTCTTTGATTAAGAGACTGGATGAAATGGGGTATTCAATGAGGAAACTCGTGGTTGTTCTAAACCAACTATCAAGGAGTCATGATCAACCACTTGAACCTTGGTATGTTCTGTAATGCATCATGTACGAGATGACCAGTCGATGTGGAAGTTCATGTAATAATTATAAAGGTAACCATTAGAGTTTATATGATCCTTACTTTTGAGGTTATTATGGGTTATTATATGATATGCTGGAAAATGAAAGTCATGAGATAAACTTGAGGTTAAAATATGTAATGATCATTTTTGATGATTTTATCCCTTTTTGGGGAATGATTTGAGAATTATATAGTTTTGGAAAAATGACAACACGCAGACCGTGTGACTACCCGTCGCGTCGGACAAAGCTGCGGGAATCGAACCCACAACCAAAGTGCGACTGGTATTTATCGCCTACCACTGGACTACGTGAAGTCCCTGGTTAGTTTGACCGATTCATTTTAGTTATATGATTTTATGAATTAAGAGAAAGTTGATTTTGGGTTATTTATGAAAATGATTAACCTATCATGGAGGATATGTGATTAGGTTAATTACTTTTCAATATGAGACTTTAGGAGCAACTGATGTTGTTTGGAGATAAATGTTACGATTTAACTTGGAAGACTATGTGACTAAATCCTTCAAATATTTGGGTTTCAATCTTATTTTTGTTTACTTTGAAGAATTTTATGGACAAATTGATTATAGAATGGTCCTTGTTGAACTTTGGGTTTTATTGGACAAATTTTGGAGATTAAGAATAGATTTTCTTTTTATAAAGGGTTATCCTTTTCTGGATTATCTGATCTTGTAATAACCTTTTTTGTTTTGGTTTTGGTTAAAGTCTAAAGACATGGGAAGTATATAGTTCTATTTTGTGGATTAGGTGATTCTCTAGAAGTTGATTATAGTACTCTTAATGCGAACAAGTCTCCCTAAATACTCGCCTTTTGGAGAAAATATGAGTTTGTGTAAGGAATATAATAAAAATTGAAAGTCAACATGATAAGTGATTATGTTTCCTTATGAATAAATTCCTCAATAAAAAGTGATTTAAAACAAAAATGTTGTCTATTAACTTTTCCTACTGGGGAACCCAACACCGTTTAACCCATCACAAGTTTGTGATTTTCTTATTGTTAACTTTCTCCTAAACATGTTTTCTATCACTCTCCATCATAACATGACCCTATGTTTTCTCCTCCATATCCATGTTTTCCTATATGGAATCCTATTATGGGTTAACTCAGGTGACCTTTGTACTTATCTTTCTTTATTTTAAAGTGATTGTTTTACTGACTCTTGTTCCGATGTGGGACTTTCAAGGATGTTTCCAAGCTCAATTTTTAAAAATTACGAGGACGCAATTCCCAAAAGGGGGGAAGGATGTAACACCCCAGGTAAATAAAGAATATTACATTTTCATATTTATCCATATTTGTGAATAAAATATTAATATGTCTTTAAAGGGGACGCTATGCTCGATGGCGTACCCAACACGCAACAACGAGTTTCTTGGGAATCTTACGCTGCACTCTAATAATAAAATTATATTATTTTAAATGGTAGTTAACATGTAGCCGTTGTATTGGCGAGAATGGATAGAAATAACTAAAATATTATTATATATGTTTTTAAATATTTTTACATTTATCCAATAAAATATAAAGACATAAAATACAGAAAAAATTCAATTTTAGGCGTATATGCCCTAGTTTTCACTAAAGGTTCACTTATCGTCTTTTGATGGAGAACCATCATTAAATATAGTTTGTTCACTCTTATAAATTCTATTGGACCAAATATAACTCTTCTTTAGAATCGGGTCATCAAAATTTACTTTGTGTAAATTTTTGGTATCTTTCCGATAAAGTTCATTTTTTTTATGAATAGTGTAAAATGTGGTATTTTAATTCAAAACCTCTTTTTAATCTAATTTATTTATATGATTAGATTATCTTTTTAATTTGTTTTAAAGTGAAATTAGAATATATTTTTACCATTAAATCCAATAGTGGTCGTTGGAATTAATTTCACTTTGAAATCGGACTTAAACTAGTGTCAATCTTTTGATACTTATTGTTTCATAAAAACACGCTATTTGCTCTGACAGCGGGAATTAATTATTAAATTAATTAATGTGACTTATATGTTTTGAATTTTGTAAAATATACTTCATTTTTGAATTCAGAATATCAAATATATCTTAGGGTGAATGTTTGGTAATTTTCTGAAAAACTCCAATTTTTGATGAATAGTGAAACCACTAAGTGGTAATCAAGCAAACTAATTTTTCAGTTAAATGAAAGTTTACCACTAATGTGTACTGAATTTTGAAAATCCGACATACATGGTTGTCATTATTATGTAAAATGTGGTTCAATGGGATGAAAATAATTTGTTTGGTGAATAGTAACTTTTTTTCATTAATCGCGATTAGAGGTAATTAGTGTAATTTAAGGTAAAAATGATATTATAAAAATATGAAAACACCATGACACTTGTCCTACTCCTATTAGATGATTCATGGCCGACCAAGACAACCCATGGGTCAACTTGGGGACCCCATGGAGCCACTTTGGTTGGAAAATGACATTAATATATATTTATTTAATGTTAAAATTAAATTGACACAAACATGAGTTGTTTTACTAAAACAGTTTTTAAGTGGGGTTACACAAGTCCACATTTTGACTATAAATATTCATTATAAAGATAAAAAAATTTCCTACATCATGGTAGTTTTTTTATAATTTTTAGATGTTAAATAAATTAATTTAATTACGACATCATGATGATGCAACGATGACCTCATTATTTAACGATTTAAATAAAATGGAAAGATAATGTAATATCTAAAACCTACACTTGTCCAAAAACTATTGGATGGAAATATTTCGAAGAATTATCATCTTATATTTGAAATATATCAATGTGGGACCTTATAAATTCGAAACACTTTTGAAAATAAAATAATAGTTTCATGATTTCCAAAAGTTCCCCTCCTCTCCTCTTATAAAAGGCTCCCACCTCTACCTCATTTCACACACTCCTCAAGCCTTTGGCTCGGCCATAACCTGCCCATTTACTCTCTCCACATCCTTCTCCTCATCCTAGAGGATTCCCTTTGGGCATAATCCTTTCAAAGGAAGCCTTTAGTCTCAAATCAAAAGGACTTACACTTTTAAAGGTAATTCATTCTCTCATGTTCATTTGTTTTATTTTGCTTCTCCAACCCCCTAAAATATTTTTATTTACATATTTTGTAAAAACACTAGTATCTTAAATATACTAGGATGTTGTTATAAGATTTATTCGAGCTACCCTCTCACACAACTACATCAAATGGTTAAAGAACATACGGTTTCTGTGGATGGCAAAATTCTACCTCCCGAAACGATGATTGTTCAATACTCATTTAACACCTTCAAAGGTGGCCATTATGATGTCACTATTTTTATATATGATATATAATATGTTTATTCTTTCCTTAAGCTTCTGTATTTTTCATTTATGGCATACCATTATTGTTTCCATTATGGGTAAACACGATATCTTCATTTTAGGAGGTGCGGACTACCGCCCCCTGAAAGTGATTTGATTCGTTAATACCATATGTGGGATGTGTAAAGGATAAAGTTAATGATATTATATATTTTATTATACTGGAATTATAATATACTCTTATATCATTATGATTCCATTCCAGAAAATACGAAATAGAAATGGAAGTAGCGTTCATGCGTATATACGGCTTACCGTCTCCATGAACGGTGCATTTCATTTCTTACCTCTAAATGTGATGTAATATTATAAATACATGTATATTATGAATATATATGATATATATGTTATCCAAATCATTAATATCATTCTGGATATAATGATCCTTTGACCAAATTAACAACATGTAAGTGTAAGAAGTCTATTTTTGACTTAAGAACCAAATACCGACAAAATGAACATTATTAACTTAAATGATTACATGATGTTCATAACATGGTATAAAAGGGATAATGAACTTGAAAAAGGATATTAAGAAAGTAGAGATTAACTCAAGTTTATTATTCAGGATATTAAAGAACGGTCGGGTCAAGTCGGATACAAGGTAAGGGATCTTACTCCTCTCTTTCTTTTTAAGTACACTCTTTTATGTCATTCCCTCTAAATCTAATCTTTCTTGTTATTGGGATGTTATTTTATATTAAACTTACTGTAATTTTTATATTCATGTGATTAGAGACCCTATTCTCTCTCATCAATCCATTTTGGAAGTTTTTAATGGCGCCGTTAGGCTGCCGAATTTTCGTAAGAGATCTAACCTCTCTCTTTCTTTTTAAGTACTCTCCTTTATGTCACTTCTTTTAAGCTCCTATTTGTTATGTTGGGGGATGTTATTTTACATTCCTATTTATATAAACTTTAAGTTAATATAATGATATACCCTATTTTATCTCATCAATCCATTTTTGTAAGTTTTATGTGGCGCCGTTAGGCTGCCGAGTTTTCGTAAGGGATTTTTCATCTCACTTTTATTCCCGTGAGATTTATGCTACATTTGACACAATTTTATTTGAGTGGTGTATGTACTGACCATTATTTTACTCATTGTGTAATATTCTTTCATTTATGAGTATTTACATCAATGATGTATTTTCCTTCTTTTACGGGGCGTATGTTTCGAAAGATACCCATGTCGGTCAGGGAACCTTTCACCCTCCTCATTTTAAGTCTTCGTTTGTTATGTCTTTTAATTCACATACTATTATGTTGGGATATGTTATTCTATATCCTGATTGATGTAAATTTTATGTCCAAGTGATGAGATTCCCTTTTTATCTCTCATCAACTCATTTTCTGAATTTTTGAAGTGACGTCGTTAGGCTGTCGAATTTTACCAAGGGAACTTTTTAACCCAATTTCGATTTCTTTGGGTTCAACATGTAGTTATTGAATATGTCATCCTTTGAATATGTGTGAATGACCTTTTTTTGTTTTACACTTAATATCCAATTATATTGGGTGTATTTATATTTGTCACACATAATTTTGATATTGATTTATCCTTAATTTAAGGATACCTTCTTTATAAGGGATTTCATCACATTTTACATCTCTATTGAGGCTTCATTGTTGTTATGCACCAATTCACTCTTATATGGTGTATATACTATCCTTTGGAATATTATATCATGAATCCATTTATTCTCATGATATTATAAAGTTCTGATTAAATTTTATTCCTCAATTATTGTATTCAAGTTTCTCTAATTTTGGTAAAAACCCTTAACCAAAATATCGCTTTAAATGTTTTAATGATTTGTTCTTATTAATATCCATGTTTTCAAAATGGTTTTAAGGATTTATTTATATGGATATTAATGGTTTAAAATGTTAAAATAATCAAGGTGGTATGGGACACTTTGATTCAAAATCTCTTTATTAAATGTTTTAAATGGTTTTGAAAATGGTTTTTTTAATGGATTCATTATTTCAATATCCTAAAATGTTATATTGTGATTGAAATGTGGAAATGTTATATTTCCTTTATGCATGTTTTATGTGATACATTTATGTTATGGTTCTTGGTAATTGTTATGAAAATAGGTGGTTCCATGATAAACTAAGGGCGGGTGAGCCCGATATAGCTCTCCAATGCATTGGGTAACGCGAAGGAGTGAAACGTTAAGGTTTCTCCGAAGAGATTTAGGGAATATACTGTGATGGGTATTCCAAACGTAACCAAGAGGAGTTACTCCCTACATAAGAATGTTATGAATGCCTCAAGTTACCTTTATGTCTTATGATTTCTATGATTTATTCATGGTTTGATTAGGTATGTTAAAGTGCCTATGTTTTATGGGTAAAATATGATTTCATTATTATGTATATATGAACTCATGTTTCCTTTCCATATTTTTATAACCCTTACTGAGATTTTTATGTTCATCCCAAGTTTTTGAAATGTTTTTCACAGGTCAAGGGAAAGGTACATGATGTGTTGATAGTGTCAAGGATGTGTCAAGAAAGAATCCGTGTTTTATTTTAAATATGTTTCCGTTTATGGGAAGAATGAATATTGTCTTTTATGTAACCACTTTGTTTAAATGTGGAATGTAATGCAAGTTTCATGATATAATTCTCTAAAACTCTAAACCTAAAAAGATCCTCAATGTGTAATCTTGTAATAACTCAAGATTAAGTAAGGTTTAAGGCTGGGGCCTTATAAATAAAGCCCAGATAAATCTAAAATGAAGTAGCAATAATAACATACTAATCATAGAAAAAACATATCTCAAATTCATTCTTTGATGGATTCCAAGAAATGACTACTTCAATTATCCTAGGGTCAATTGATATTCCTTCTTCAAAAATGGCACGAATAAGGAAAAAACTTCTTATATCCAAAAATCACACTTATAAAATTTAGTATAAAGTTGGTGATCATTTAATTATCTCAATAAAATATCCAAGTGATCCTCATGGTAATTAAAAATTTGATATTAAATAAAAATATCATCAAAAAATATCAAAATAAAGGAATAAATATACCTATGTAAGATACAGTTCATCAAGTCCATGAAAATTAAAAGTGCATTTGTTATACCAAAGTGAATGATAACATATTCATAATGGTCATATAAACTCCCTAATGTTGTCTTTGTAATATACTCTTTCCTAACTCTGATATGATGATATCCCAATCATAGATTAATATTATAAAACCACTTTGATCCATTCAATTGGTTAAATAGATCATCAATTTTAGAAAGAGAATAAAAAGTTTTATAATAACTTGATTCATTCTATGATAGTCAATACATGATTTAAGTGTACTATTTTCATTCTTTTCAAGGATAATCGGAGTATCTTAAGGTGATGTACTTGGATTAAGGAATACCTTACTCTCCAATTCTTCTAGTTGGACCTTTAATTATCACAACTCTTTTGGAGCCATTCTGTATGATGGAATTGAAATAGGACTTATTCCCAAAAGGTTATCGATAGAAAAATCGATTTTATATTCATGGGGTATCCCATAAAAATAATTCATAAAGGCATACAGGTATTGATTCATTATTATAGGAATAGTATTGTTTCCAGTTTCATCTATAACACTTAAATCACTACTGTCAGCGTACTAGAAAAGGTTCCATATACTGCCACTAAAGGCCCTACTTGTAACACCCCAAGATTTTATGAGATATATTATTTTTAATTTCTTTGATTTCTTGTGTTTTAAACTACACCAGTATTATTTCTTTCTATATGCAACACTGTATTAGCTTGCGGTAAATGTAATACTATGCTTGGCTTATGTTATACAAAATTTTAAGTTCATTTCCTATAATTCATTTCATGAATGACCGAGTATAAGTGAATAACTAAATATTATTATGTTACCTTATAACATAGCTATTAAAATGGTGGGAATGAATAGTATTAATTTATTTATGAAAATATTGTTTATACATGCATTTAATTAATTATTTAGTGAACAATTATTTATAAATGAAAATAAGTGAGTTTATAAAATAATAAAACCACACCTTATGAATTTTATTATAGAAATATATGTTTAATATATTCAATGTAATGTTAAAAATTCATCTGATATATTTTCTAGTCATGATCTAAGAACAAATTCAATTTTATTGATAAAATGAGTGTTTTTCTAAAAATGCAGTTTTACCGCCTTTTGATGGAGAACCCATTTTAAATCTATTTTTTAAACTTTTATAAGTTATTTTTAAAAAATAAACTTCTCCTTTGTAAGTAGGGCATAAAAATTTACTTTTGTTAATTTTCTGGTATTTTTCTAATAATATTCAATTTTTTAATGAATAGTGAAAATACTACATTTTAATTTAAAAATGTTTTTTCATATGATTTATTTATATAGAAAGGTTATACATTTAATTGGTTTTAAATTATAATTATATTTTTTTTTTCATTCAATATAATTTTGTTCATTGGACATAATTTCACATTGAAATTAGATATAAACACGCATCAATCTTTTGATGGTTTTTACTTTTAAAAAAACTTGTTTTCTCACCTTGACAACAAGAATTAACTTTAAATTAATTACTGAAACATCTATATTTTGAAGTTTGAAAAATAGATGCCATATTTGGAATTAGTGGGTCCAAATTATGTTAATAGGTTAATTTGTTTTTTGGATATTATGAATAGTAACTACGGTCATTTTTATTTACCACAATTAAAGGTAAATCAGGTAAATTAGGGTAAAAAACAATATGATAAAGATAATAAAATTATCCTAACATCTGAAAAAATCCTATTTGATGAATTAAATTCGACCAATATCACCTAATGGTCGGTATTGATTCATTTAATAGACTTTTTCCCATAAAATTGATGTAATTATAATTAAAACAAAAGAAAGTGAAAACATGTCACTCTCTTATATCTTATAAGTATAATAATTTTAATGTAGTGATAAACTTGATAAAACTTATAACATAAATAGTTTTCAGAAATCTAATAAAATTATCTACTTCATGTTAATTTATTTACAATTTTTAGATATTAAATAATTACCATAAATATTGACACAACAGTGATACAATAATTATTTTATTAATAGAAATGTCAAATAAATGATATTATAAATAGTAAAATAAATATTATTTTAAATAATTTATGTCATAGACTATTTTTCTAGGTGAATATTACATATTATAAGACTTTTAAATTATTTGGATTGAAGTTATATCTCTGTTTGGGTTTTATGTAAATTCAATTAAATGAATAGTGTAAAAATTGACACTATTGATATTTTATAAAAATAATATTTTATTAAATTATTTAAAAATCATAAAAATATTTTAAAATTAAAAAGTAGCTATTTTAATGTCTAAAAGTTAAATAAGTTTCCAATTATGTGAAATTTACCCCATATAAGTAAACTTAATTTCCTTTTAATAATTAAAATGTTGTTACCTCAATTAAAATTAAAAGAGTGTAATTAAGGGTAAACTAAAAGGATAAGGTTTAAAATAATATATATATATATATATATATATATATATATAAATTATTGTATGAGATTATTTATAATTATCCTTATATGATCCTATAAATATATCACTTTTGAGATATTATAATTTGAAAATCAATTTATAATAAAACAATATTTCAATATTTTTCTAAAGTGCCCCTCCTCCCTCTTATAAAAATCCACCACATCTACCCACTTACTCACACCTATCAAGTCCCTTAGATCATCCAAATTCATCTCAAATAATCTCCCAACATCCATTCATTCCTCCTAAAGACCGCACTTTTGGAATAAATACATCCTAAGGAGACCTTTTGTGCAAATCAAAAAAAGATACTTGAAAAAAATGGTAATTATTTTATCACCTCTTTTAAAATTATTTTCTTCTTTTACTTCCTATTCTTATGTTTTTCCCATAAAGAATTAATAGAACTAGTATCTTATAAATTTTGAGATGTTATTATAATTATGGTATAACCTTATGCCTCCTTTTATCCATCCTACGAATAACAATATCACCATGTGTGCATACATATGGCTTATTGTCACCACGTTGTTGTGTATTTTTTTTCAACAATACTTAATTTGGATGGGTATAATTATGATTATAATGGATTTAAATAATAAATATAAAATGATAATTGTTCTATATAATTAATATACCATTCAATTCCATACAATTTAACCATTAAGTGAATTATATCGTCGCCCGTATGTACTTATGACCTACCGTCTCCACAATGTGATGTGATTCATTCTACAAGATATTAATTAAAATGTGATTATATACATAAATTTAATGAATAAATATGATATATATTATACTAATATAATTCTGTAAATGATATAACTATTACATATAAATTGTAACATGAACTTATCTGACAAAACCTACATAAGAACATAAAACAGTTAATATCTGAATAACAAGTGACAGTGAAATGTTACTAACAAACAGATGATAATATAATCATATATGATATCATAAAAATAATTATGATTCTGGAATAAATCAATAACATTAATTAAATCATTATATAGTATGTTTGGATTCATACGAAGGATATCGAACCTAAGGTAAGGGATAATTTCACAATCTTATTATTATCTGAGATTGTTTATACGTAGGTATTTACTGGGGTATATTTTTCATCCACGTCCATGTTTCCTTAATATATAATATTATTTATATTAATCTAATATTTCTTAAAGTCAATTTTTACCATTGGTGAATTTTTATTAAACGGTATGGAAGGAATCTTTCTTTTGTTTTCTATATGTGGTACTTTTTGACTTTTTTGATAAGAGTACGAGAAGAATGTTTTTTAACTTATACAGCATGAACGGATTTTTACATATTCATAATGCCTTATTACATGAAGATTCATCTAAAATATTTCAATTTTATTTTCAACTAAATTATTCTCTTTTAAAATTTCATGGCGTTTTGAGAAAAGAAAACATTTTTAAAAAAGAAAGGATATTTTCCTCAAGAATTAAGTTCAAGTGTTTTATCAAAATTATTTTCCATCTAAGATGACACTATTTAAATAGGGTTATGTTTATATCCCTATTATTACTATGATTTTATTGTGTTAATGATGGAATAATATTTTATATGGATTATTTTATGATGGAATGATGTTTATGAAATCCATTTTATTTCTTGGGTTATGTTATAATAAATGATTTATGTTTTTGTGGCACATGTAAGAATGATTTAATTATAAGATGGGTCGGACCTATATCTCCCTCCAATGCATTGGGTAAATATTTATATCTAATTAGATGGACATTACTAGAATAGAAAGTAAATATAGTTCACTAATACAGGGATGGAATAGTAAGTAAACTGGGTTCAGTAATGGAATTTGTATGCTATGATGGTCTTGTCTATGAACCTTGGCTAATATGGAAATGATTTTGTATACTTATGTGTTTTCCACAAGTTCATTTTTTATGAAAATTCTATATATAATGTTCCTTCATTATTTATTTCTTACGTACTTCCCAGTTTTATTTTATGACTCAAGATTTTGATATTCAAAATATATGTTCATGTTTTTACATTCATATGTTTATGTTTTGTTTGATGTTCTCCATTTTTACCCTTACTGAAAATTTGAGCACACCATTTTTATGTTTTCTTTTACCTATGATATAAATAAAGGTTTTAGGTAGGAAAACTAAAGGGGGAGATATTTATGGAAGATGTTGAAGTTATTTCACCAAGCTAGAAGAATGTGTTCTGAGTTTCCAAAGGCACTAAACTAATATGGTCTTTGGGAGTCTATTTGTGTAATGTATTAATTATTCAAAAAATGAAATTTAATGTCCTTGTATATCAAAATTAGGTCATTAGAGTTGGTATCAGAGTGAAGGTTTAGTTAACCTTTTGAAACTAGGATGAAAAGTGAGAACCTTGGAGATATTTCTAAGGATTTGTCTAGGTATGTCCCTAAGGATAAGTCTAACTATAGGTTACTATCCAAGAATTATGGTAATGAACATGAATAAAATTGTACTAAAACTAAGATTATATAGATTTAAAGTACCCCCCCCCCCCCATTATTATGTTGTTTTCCTAGTATCATTTTTTCCTCTCACGCTAATATTTTTGGGTTTTACAAAATGACTAGAAATGGGAGGATTCATGTTAATAGAGAATATGATGGAAAATGGAATGAAATTATTCATGAGAAACTAAATAAAATGGGAGTTGGAAGGTGAAACATCGTTATTATTCCTAATCATCAATCTCATAATATGATCAATAATCTCATATTTGGTGAGTTTCTTAACCCAGCTAATGAGAGAAATATGGAGTTTCATGGTGATCATAGAGGAAAGAAAGTTCAGTTTTCCTCATGTAAATCATGTGTGGAGAGGCATCAAGGAGAATGTTTCAAAGAATCTAGAAGATTATTTGGGTGTGGAAAATAAGGACATAGAGCCAGTAATTTCAAATTAAAGGGTTCAATTAACAAAATGGACAAGGATAATGGTATTGCTAAGACATCAATAATGGTTAAATGTTTTAAATGTGGAATGTATGGGCATTATGCAAATCGATTCCCTAAAGGAAAATCTTATGAAGAGAATCAGCATTGTCATATGGGTAGTATTTATGTTATTAATGGTAAATAGACTACAGATGATATATGATATGAAATAAGTGTTAAGGAATAAAACTATGAAGCTCAATCAATAGTTTGAGAAGATAGTGGAATGATTACATGTTATCAAGAATAATTTTATATAAGTAATTTTCTGATGTTATGGAATAAAGAATCATATAAGGATTGTTACACTATTTTTTTTACTTAAGTATTTGAAAGTATATGTTAAATGGTACCGGTACCCATGAAAATTAATTCAGATATTTTTGGAAAACGCATGATATGTGAATAATGATGGGATAAGAAGATAATGACATGTCTGATAGTATTAATGACCTCAGGACTGATATAAGGACAAAGTGATATCATGGTTTGAGTATATAAATTTTTTTGGATTTTTGGTATGTTGAAAGAGTTAATTTTTTACAGTATTCATGTTTTCAATAAGGTTCTATGGTAATTCAAGTTATTACCATATTTCAAAAAGAAATACATGATTAAGATATTCACATGTTTGGAATGTGACAACCAAGAACTGCCTGATGAGATATGGGAGATAAATGCTAAGTCAATTTAGTTCACCTCTTTCTAAATTTGTATATTTTCAGTTTTTTTTAGGATTGTAAGGTTATCCATTTATGTATAGTATAAGTTATACTCTAGTTTAAGTTTGTAAGATTAATGTATTATCTCTATATAGGTGGAATTGTGCATATTTGATAACTTGTGCTAACCTTTTTGTTAAGATAGATGGAATGACCTAGAATTATATTTATGGATCACATGATCTGCTAACACTTCTGGAATAAAAAATTCAACTTCATTTCTTTGAATAAGAGATGAAGTGGAAATTGTTCAAGGCATGAACAATGGTGAGATTGGACTGAAATTAAGTAATTATTTCTTCTCATGTTCTTTAAATTTATGGAAAGGATCTTGAAAACCAAAAAAAATATCTTAGTACCTTCCTATATGTTGGATTTGATGATCCCTTAAATCATCAAAAATTTATGTATTTCTAGTTGTTAACTTTATCCTAACCTTATTCTCTATCACTCTCCTTCAGAACTTGATGGCTAGATTTTTCTTCTGTATCCATATTTTTACTTCCCACCTATGTTATACTATGTGAAAACCTAGTGATGAGTTACTTTGGGTAACTATTATGTTTCTAACTTTACTTTTTAAAAGTAAGTTTTAGTATTCCTTTTTATGATGTGGGTTTCTATGAAAGAAACTTTCAAGTAGTAAACCTTTTATAACTCCAATGAATTTTGAGGGAAAAAATCATTTTAAGAGGGGTAGAATGTAACACCTCAATATTTTATAAGATAGATTATTTTTAATTTCTTTGATTTTTTGTGTTTTATGCTACACCAAGATTAGTTTGCATTATACGCAACACCGTATTAGCTTGTGGTATACGCAACACTATGCTTGGCTTGTGTTACATAAAATTTCAAGTTCTTTTGCTATAATTCATTTCACACAAGAATGAGTATAAGTGAACAACTAAATTTTATTATGTTACCATATAACCTAGCTATTAAAATGGGGAGAATGAACAATATTATTTTATTTATGAAAATATTGTTTATACATGCATTTAATTAATTATTTTGTGAACAATTATTTATAAATGAAGATAAGTGAGTTTATAAAATAATAAAATCACTTTTTATAGATTTTATTATTAAAATATATATGTAATATATTAAATGTAATGTTTAAAATTAATCTTATATATTTTCTAGATATGATATAATAACAAATTCAATTTTACGGATAAAATGAGTTTTCCTAAAAATGTAGTTTTACCACCTTCTGATGGAGAACCCATTTTAAATCTTGTTTTTTACACTTTTATAAGTTATTTTTGACAAAATAAACTTATTATTTGGAATCAGGACATCAAAAATTACTTCGATTGAATTTTTGGAATTTTTATAATAATATTCATTTTTTAATGAATAGTAAAAAATATTGCATTTTAATTTAAAACTATTTTTTCATCTGATTTATTTATGTAGAAAGGTTATCCTTTTAATTATTTTTAAAGTATAATTAGATTATGTTTTAATCATTTAATCCAATTTTGGTCATTTTATGTAATTTCATATTGAAATTAGATATAATCGCACATCAATCTTTTGATGGTTTTTACTTTAAAAAAAACCTCATTTTCTCACTTTAACAATGGGAATTAATTTTAAATTAATTAATAAACCTTCCATATTTTGAATTTTAAAAAATGGATTCCATATTTGGAATCAGTGGGTTTAAATTATGTTAATAGTTTGCTTTTATTTTTTTGGATATTATGAATAGTAACTATGGTAATTTGTATTTACCACAATTAAAGGTAAATCTGGTAAATTAGGGTAACAAATAGTATGATAAAGATAATAAAATTATTCTAAAATCTTCAAAAATCATATTGGATGAATGAAATTATACTAATATCACCTAAGGGTCAGGATTAATTCATTTAATAGATTTTTTTCTATGAAAGGGATGTAATTATAATTAAAACAAAAGAAAGTGAAAACATGTCACTCTCTTATCTCTTATAAGTATAATAATTTTAATGTAGTTATAAACTTAATAAAACTTCAAAAATAAATATTTTTCTAAAATATACTGAAATTATCTACATAATTTTAATTTATTTATAATTTTTAGATATTAAATAATTACCATAAAAATTGACACAAAAATGATACAATAATTATTTTATTAATAGAAATATCAAATAAATGATATTATAAATAGTAAAATAAATATTATTTTAAATAATTTATGTCATAAACTATTTTTATAGGTGAATATGACATGTTATAAGACTGTTAAATTCATTAGATTGAAGTTATATCTCTATTTTGAATTTATTTAAATTCAATGAAATTAATAGTGTAAAAATTTACACTATTGATATTTTATAAAAATAAAATTTTATTAGATTATTTTAAAATCATAAAAATATTTTAAAATTAAAAAGTATATATTTTAATGTCTAAAAGTTAATTAAGTGTCTAATTATTTAAAATTTACCCCATATAAGTAAACTTAATAGCCTCTTAATAATTAAAATGTTGTTACCACAATTAAAATTAAAAAATATTAATTAAGGGTAAACTGAAAAGATAAGGTTTAAAATAAAATTAATGCATGTCTAAAAATTATTGTATGAGATTATTTAGAACTATAATCATCTTATACTTGAAATATATCACTTTTAAACTATTATAATTCTAAAATAAATTTATAATAAAATGATATTTCAAGACTTTCCTAAAGTGCCCCTCCTCCCTCTAATAAAAGGTCACCACATCTACCCACTTACTCACACATCTCAAACCCCTTGTATCATCCAAGTTCTACTCAAATAAGCTCCCAAAATCCCTACCTTCCTCATAGAGACCAAAATTCGGTCATAAATTCATCCTATGAAGATATTTTGTGCAAATCAAAAGAAGATACTCAAAAAATAGGTAATTGTTTTATCACCTCTTTCAAAAAAAATCTTCTTTTACTTCCTCTTATTATGTTGTTTCCATACTAAAGTAATAAATAAAATGTCTTCTACATTCTGAGATTTTATTATAATTATGGTACAACCTTATACCTCCTTTTATCCATCCTACGAATAACAATATCACCATGTGTACGTACGTACAGCTTACCGTTTCTACAAAATGGTGTAATTTTTTATTCAACAATACTTAATTTGGATGGGTATAATGATGAGTATAATGGATTTATATAATTAATATAACATTATTATTATTCTGTATAATTAATATATCATCCAATTCCATACTATTTAACCATTAAGTGAATGATATTGTCACTCGTGCGTACGTACGACCTACCATCTCCACAATGTGATGTGATTCATTCTACATGATATTCATTAAACCAAGATTATATAAATGAATGGAATGAAAAAAAAATATGATATATATTATACTAATATAATTATTTAAATGATATAACTATAACCTAATAAGTGTATCATGAACTTATCCGACAAAACTTACATAAGAACATAAAGAAGTTAATATCCGAATAACATGTGACAATGAAATGTTACTAACAAACGGATTATAATATAATAATATATGATATCATAAAAATAATTGGGATTCTAGAATAAGTCAATAAAATTATTTAAATCATTATACATGAGGTTTGGATACATACGAAGGATATCAGACCTAAGGTAAGGGATAATTTTGCAATCTCATTATTATCCAAGATTGTTTATATGTAAGTATTTATTGGGGTATATTTATCATCCACATAAATATTTCCTAAATATATAATATTATTTCTATTATTATACTATTTTTTAAAGTCAATTTTACCTATTGTTTAATTTTTATTAAATGGTATGGAAGAAATCTTTATTTTGTTTTCCATACGAGGTACTTTTTGACTTTTCCAACAAGAGTACGAGAAGAATGTTTTTTTAACTTGTACAACATGAATGGATTTTTACATCTTTATAAAGCCTTATTCCCATGAAGCTTACTCTACATGATTTCAAGTTTATTTTTAACTAAATTCTTTTCTTTTAAAATTGCATGGCATTTTGAGAAAAATAAAACATATTTGAAGAAGAAAGGATATTTTCTTCAAGAATTAAGTTCAACTGTTTTATCAAAATTATTTTCCATCTAAGATAACACTCTTTAAATAAGGTTATATTTATATCATTATTATTAATATAATTTGATTGTGTTAATTATGGACTGATATTTTATATGCATTATTTTATGATGGAATGATGATGCACCTGATTTGTGTATACATTTTCACATACTTTATTGAAAATAAGAACAAATTTTCATTAATTACCTACTACTTAGGGAAAAAATAATTTTATTTTGGTGATCTTGTTCATTTACAAGAGATTTATGGCCAAAAATATAAAACAGGGGAGAATTGAGAAAAATTTACAAACTACACGGTGTGTACTTATTTACACACTGTGTACATCTAGACTCAGACACGAATTGACCAGGAAAAGTACATGCCCAAGTAATTAGAATCTGTTACACGCCGTGTTCACACTTTACACGCCATGTACACCCTTCTACAAGCAGTTGGCAGATGAGAAGAAGTCTACACTCCCATGTAGCTGGCTGAAGGGAACACTCTGTGTTTAACTTATACACTCCATATAGACCTTTCTAGAAGTGGTTGGTGGCTGAAAAATGAGACTACATGCCATGTATGGCGGTGCTACATGTCGTGTATAGCTACCTACTAGGTGGTGTCGTGTTCTAAGTCAAAGATGACATGTTAGGCCACCAACCAGTGGAGAAAACAAAGGCAAAAGTGCGTTGAAAGAATTACACACCGTGTACTTCTGCCACACATTGTGTAGTTATATTTTCTATAAAAGGAGGCCTTGGCCTCCGGTTTAAGAGGGTGGTGTATGGAGGAGAAATTTTGGAGAGAAAGAGTTGAAGATCCTAAAGGAGGAAGTTCTGTTGCCATACTACCATCATCCACCCATATACCGAAGAATCACTTCCCCCTTGAAGTTTCAAGCATGATCACATCAGGTATCAAGAGTTTTGTGATCATCTTTACCTTTATGTGTAACTAAATACCTAGTGTGTTGGGGTTGTGGGAGATGATGAGTTGTAATTTAAACTAGTTGTTATGAATGTTTTTGTTATATTAACTTCTTCTTATTCTTCTTAAATCACTTCATCTTATCACTGGAAATTCTAAACCAGACCAATGGAAGAATTTTCAAAGATTCAAAAGAAGAGTACCAATGAATAATTTCATGACCATTGGAAGTATTCATCGACTCAAAATGGACTAAGCCAAATAAAGAACTGTGAAACACTGACTACTGGACCAAGGAGTTAGTTTCTTCATCTCTAAATATAAGTTTACTGGAACAAGGAAACTTTATTACAAATTGAAACCTAGAGTGTTGGATTATTATGAAGAACACAACCTCATAAGAAATTTGATTTAATAATCAACTTCTCATAAATCCATAACCCCAACGCATTTCTCTCCTCATTTTCATCAAAACCAATTTTCTTGTGTTTACTTTTATTCTGTTAAGTAATTTGTTAAAAGAAAATTAAAACCAATTATTATTTTTATCCAAACAACAACAATCGACTCTAAATTCAGCACACTTCACTAAAACAAAAATACAAACTAAGTTCAACAAGACAAGAATAACTTCTTTTTCCATGTGTATTGACCCCTTACTGGTGCTATACTTGTTAGGGTAAAAATAATTTGGGATACTGATAATATACCTTTGATTAAATGACTCGCCAAATTTTGGTGTCGTTGCCGGGGAATCAAATAAAAGATAACTTTGTTCTTGTTTCCATTTAGTTTGTATGAAATTTTAGTGGAAATAAAAATTATAAATTCCCAAAAAAAATCCTTTTCTGATCTCATTTCTTTTTATCTTTCTTTTTCCTAGTTTACGCTTGGTGTGTTTTATATTGTGCAGGTCTTTAGGGGTATGAGTGGACACCTCACACATTCCAAGAATGCTGAGTCGTTGGGGTTTTTTCTAATTGATTCAGAGATTGAACAAAAATTCTTGAGGCACCAACGAGAAATCATGAACGATCACAACCAAAGCACTCTAATGGTGCAGAACAAGGAAGGAAATCCAACTATTGTCCAAAGTGCTAGACAGCAGTTAGGTTAGGATGACAATCGGAACCAGCAAGCTCCACTTTCTCCAGGTTATGGCCCGCAGAAACTCCAATAATTCCAACTAGAGAAAATGCCATTTTTACAACTAGGTCAAGGGCCATACTATGCCTCTCAAGAAAAACAATACATGCCAGTTCCACTCCCATAATAGCCACCTCAACACCATACTCTCATGGAGTATGGCCTGTCATCCATCCAAGGAGCTGACACAAGCATCGTCTGTCCACCGATGCAAGCTCATCACTTCGATATCAAGCCTTCTATCATGCAACTGATCACTGTTCAATTTAGAGGTCTTCCCAGCGAGGATCTCAAAGTCGATCTCTCTAATTTTCTATAGGTATGCGACACATTCCGCTACCACGGAGTGTCCACGGACATCATTTGTCTTTACCTCTTCCCATTTTCTCTAAGGGATAAGGTGAAAGACTGTATTAAAGGATTTACACAATAATCCATCCTCACCTGGGAGGATCTTTCCCAGGCATTCCTGTCTAAATACTTCCCACCCTAGAAGACGATGATGTTGTGAAATAAAATCCATAACTTCCAGCAACATGACTCGGAGTCATTATATGAATCATGGGAGCTCTTCAAAGAGATGTTGTGAAAATGTCCACACCACAGACTCCCACTTTGGATGCAGGTCCAAACCTTTTATGGAGGGTTGAAAATGAATACAAAGTCCGTGGTGGATGCTGTTGTCGGAGGTACAGTAATGAAGAAATCCCCTGAAGAGCTTTTCGAACTACTGGAAGACATGTATTTAAATATATTCCAGTGGCATTCCGAGCAGGGCACCTAGAAACAAGGTATGCATAACATTGATGCAACTACTATGCTTGTTGCCCAGTTAGATGTTCTATAAAAGAAGATCGACGCGCTCAATATGAAGGGCGCGTCCCAAGTACATACGGAAAACTATCGGGCGTGTAGCGAATGTGGTGATAACCACATCATGGGAGAATTACCAGGTTCTGCTAGAGGCCCTTCAATAAGTGAGGTGAGTTATGTTGCACAAAATCAAGGGCCCAACCAATACCAGTAGTACCAGAACCCGGCATGGCATGATCAAAAAAACACAGGCTGGGGCCAAAAACAACAGAAACCTATGCCCCGGCAATCGCTCGGCTACAACCAAACTCTTTATCAAAACCATTACGAGAGGTTGCAACATCCCCAACAGGGCCCTTATCAGTAGCAATGGTATCAAAAATCTCTCCCACAATAGCTGACGCAGCCACCACCTCCACCGTCTCAACAACCACCTCAGTAGGAGAACACCTCAAGGTTAGAGGATCTCATGACAAAATTTATATCTACTGCTGAGAACAGGTTACAAAACTAGAAGGCTTCAATTCAAGTCCTGGAAAACCAAATTGGCCAATTGGAAAACCAAATCTCAGGAAGGAAACCTGGCACACTATTGGGTAACACTAAGAAGAACTTGAGGGAGGAGTCCCATGTCGTCACACTTCGGAGCGGAAAAGAGCTACCATAACATAACCAACCAGCACAGCCAGGTAAACCCACACCCCCTGTTGATGAAAAAGGTACAGATACAGACCCCTATTCATCCAAAAACCCACTAAAGGAGGCTTCGTAGAATAAAGGGAGGGAGGTTTTCAAACCCTTTGAACCTGCCTTACCCTTCCTAGAGAGATTTAAGCAGAGAATGATGGACCACCAGTTCGGAAAATTCATGGACGTATTCAAGAATATGCACATAATATTCCATTTGTAGAAGCAATGATGCAGATGCCCACTTATGCGAAATTCATGAAGGAAATACTCTCCAACCGAAGAAAGATGGAGGGTCTGGGAACCATTTCCCCAACCAAGGAGTGTTTTGCAGTCGTCTAGCATTCAATTCCTCCCAAACTCTAGGATCTAAGTAGCTTTACTATTCCATGTACTATTGGACCATGTGAGTTTGGGAAGGCCCTTTGTGACTTAGGGGCTAGTGTGAACCTCATGCCCCTTTGAGTTTTCAAGAATCTAGGGCTTAATAATTTGAAGCCTACACGAGTAGCCCTTCAACTTGTTGGTTGATCTATCAAACATCTGAAGGGACCACTGGAGGACATACTGGTCAAGGTGGGTAGGTTGATCCTCTCCACTGATTTCATAATCCTTGACATGGAGGATGACCAGGAGGCACCTCTTATATTAGGAATACTTTCCCCATCCACTGATAAGGTACTGATCGACGTGCACTAGGGAGAGATAATTTTTTGGGTAGGAGAAAAAAGAGTTTCCTACAATGTCCTCAAGGCTGTCAAGCATGCATCATTGTCTGAGCATGATGATTGTTATGCTATAATCACCATGGATGGTAATTTGAGAGAAAAATGGGATGATTTGGAATGTTATTTTACTTCAGATAACTTTATCATTCTAGACATTCCAATTGCATAAGCGCCAGAGGACTTGTAAATCCTAGAAGGCCAGGGCGGCCACTATTGGCAATGTGCAGTTGTTCCTGATAGTCTGGAATGGGACAAGGTGAAACCACTTGTGCCTTTGATTTTAAATGTGTCTGAACTATAACTGAAGCCTCTTCCATCTTCTCTAAAGTACGAGTATTTGGGAGACCATCAAACATTTCCTGTCATACTTAATGCAGAACTATCACAGGAGTAGGAAGATGCACTTCTGCAGGTTCTGAAATAGTGGAATCATGCTATTGGGTGGACAATCTTTGATTTGAATGGAATCATCCCTACCATTTACACCCACAAAGTGATACTTAAAGAAGGTGTCAAGAAATCTTAGCAACCACAGCAGCGTCTGAATCGCCCCATGAAGGAAGTTTTAAAAAAAGAGGTGATTAAATTGTTGGATGCAGGCATCATTTATCCCATCTCGGATAGTTTATGGGTGAGTCCCCTACAAGTGGTACCCAAAAAGGGCGGTATCACTGTGATATCAAATGATAAAAATGAGCTTATCCCTACATGCACTATCACAGGCTGGCGACTATGTGTGGATTACAGAAAGATGAATTATTCCATGAGGAAAGATCATTTCCCCCTACCATTCATGGATCAAATTCTAGAGAGACTAGCAGGGCAGAACTTCTATTGCTTCCTCGACGGCTATTCCGGCTACAACCAAATTTCTATTGCCCTAGAGGATCAGAAGAATAGCACATTTACTTGACCCTATGGTACATTTTCTTACGAAAGGATGTCTTTTGTCATGTGCAACCCACCCACCACCTTCTAGAGTTGTATGTTGTCTATCTTCCATGACATAGTGGAACAGATCCTAGAGGTATTCATGGATGATTTTTCCGTTTACAGAAATTCATTCACCACTTGTTTGCGGAACCTCAAGCTAGTTTTAGAAAGATGTGAGAACACTAACCTGGTTTTGAATTGGGAAAAATGTCATTTCATGGTGAAAATTGGCATCATCCTTGGCCACAGAATCTCAGCAAAGGGGATAGAGGTGGATCCGGCAAATATAGAAGTCATTTCATGACTACCTATTCTGACTTCCATCTGAGCCATCTGCAGCTTCCTGGGGCATGCAGGTTTTTACAGGCGGTTTTTCCATGAATTCTCAAAATTATCATATCCCCTCACCAATCTTCTAACCAAGGATTATATATTTGAGTTCAATGAGACATGTGCCATAGCTTTTGAACACCTGAAACAGTGCTTGGTGGAAGCTCCAGTGATGATTTCTCCCAACTGAGAAGAACAATTTGAAGTGATGTGTGATTCTAGAGACTATGCAGTAGAAACAGTCTTGGGCTAGTAGCTTTTCCAGATTTTCTAACCTATATATTATGCCAACAAGACACTCAACGAGGCACAGATCAACTACACCACCACAGAAAAGGAGATGCTTGCAGTGGTTTTTGCATTTTACAGGTTTCGTTCTTACTTAGTGTTATCTAAATTTATTGTTTATACTGACCATGAAGCACTAAAGTACCTACTGAACAAGAAAGATGTGAAGCCTCGATTTATCCACTAGGTACTCCTCTTACAATAATTTGATCTGGAGATCCGAGATAAGAAAGGGAGTGAGAACGTTGTTTCTAACTAACTCTCCTGCCTAGAGCTACCTCATTTAGAGAAGGAGGAAGATCAAGAAATCATGGAGGATTCCCCTGATGAACACCTCTTTTCAGTTAACAAAATACCTAGACCTTGGTATACTGATATTGCTAATTTTTTGGTTACAGGTGTCGTTCACCCCGATCTCTCCTTCCAGTAAAGGAAGAGATTTTTCTCTGATGTGATCCTGTGGCGTTGGGGTGATCTGCCATTACATCCTGGAGAATGAAATTCACGGCATCCTGGAGTTCTATCATGCCTTAATAGTTGGGGGGAAATCATGTCCCTGGTCGTACGATAGCAAAGATCCTGAAATCTGGGTTTTTCTATCCCACCATGAATAAAGATGCTTGGGCCTTTGTTTCCTGTTGTGATCAATGTCATAGGATTGGTAAAATGGTACGTAGAGCTGAGATGCCCCAGCACCCCATCCTGGAGGTCGAGATCTTCGACGTCAGGGGTATAGATTTCATGGGTCCCTTTCCCCCATCTTTCAAAAACACTTACATCTTGGTATGCATTGACTACGTCTCCAAGTGGGTGGAAGCCACTACTACAGCACAAAACACATCCAAGGTAGTAATGAGCTTTTTAAAGAAACATATTTTTAGCAGGTTTAGAGTTCCTTGAGTACTGATCAGCGATAGAGGGACCCACTTCGACAACACAATGATGAGAGGAATACTATCGAAGTATGGAGTAAAGCATCAGATGGGGACACCATATCATCCCCATTCCAGTGGACAAGTGGAGCTCTCCAACCATGAGGTCAAGCAGATCCTGGATAAAATAGTGAAAACTTCGAGGAAAGACTAGTCCAAGAAGTTAGATGATGCTCTGTGGGCATATCAGACTGCTTTCAAAACACCACTGGTAATGTCCCCATTCTGCATCATCTATGGAAAGTCATGTCATCTGTCAGTAGAGTTGGAACACAAAGCCTACTGGGTCATCAAGGCCTGAAATTTTGATCTGGAGGCAGCTTAAGAGAAGCGAAACTTCCAACTATCGGAACTTGATGAAATCATATTAGAGGCATATGAGAATGCTAAGCTGTACAAGGATAGGACAAGATTAATTCACGACCAGATGATTTCATGTAAATCCTTCCAACCTAGTGATCAGGTACTTCTATTTAACTCTCATCTTCAATTATTCCTAGGGAAGTTAAAGTCATGATGGTCGAGACTATTCCATGTTATATGCGTATTCCATCATGGAGCGGTGGAAATTTATAGAGAGAATGTTCAACCATTCAAGGTGAACAGACAGTGGTTGAAGGCTTACCATCACATTGACGACATGATGGGAATGTTGTCCACCATACATTTTAGGAAATATGAGGTAAGTAGGTCAAGCCAATGACCTAAAACAAAGGCACTTCTTGGGATGCAACCCAACGGATACATGTCATGTACCACCTATATACACGGTGTGTACTTTTTCCTTTTCATTTATTTTATAACTATTATAAATATATATTTTAACTAAGTAATAAACATGGATGATTTTAGTGCTGATAGTAAGGTCACTGAAGTTTATCTGAGCCGTCACTGGTTCGAATCCTCCTCACCTACCTTCGGTACGGAGTTCCTCCTTTTTCTCTTCATATTTTCTTACATGGCATGTGTAGTATTTTTCATATATATATATTCTTATAAGAAAACCCATGGTGGGGATGGATCGGTTGGCCAAGATCGTAACCTGGCTCCAAAAGACCCGGGTTCAAATCCTGACAACCGCCCCATTTCCATCATTTTTCCTTTTAATAAAACCACACGGTGTGTCTTTTGATATACGTCATGTATTCCATGTTTTCCTTCTAAAAATGAAAATATTTTTCGTATAAATTAATTCATGCGGGTGAATTTGGTAGATTGGCAGAGTCTCATCCCTGGATCCAAAAGACCCAAGTTCGAACTCGGCTAATCTCCCTGCTTCATCCCTTTTTTTAAAATTAAAAACCACACATCGTGCATTTACTTTCTTCCCATATAGTATAATCCATATACATTAAATATATATGTGTATAATAAATAGGAGCAGCAGTACAACCTTTGCTTCAGTGGTTGAGGGCTTTCATTCGGAACGGCCGATCTCCAGTTCGAACCTCACCCCAAGCACTGGACCAAAGGTTGTACTTCTCTTTTTCCAATTTTAAAACACACAAAGTGTATTTCCGGATACATTACGTGTATATTTTTATTTTTTAATTATGTATATATATACACTTTTACTATTTTAATTATTAATATTAATTATTATATAGTTTACTATAATAATTATATATCTATATATATTTATTATTTTTGAAAAAAACGGGATACATGGTGTGTAGTATATTGTAAACGTTGTGTACCTTGGCTATAAAAGTCGCAGGCCAGCCAGCTTCAACCCATGTCGCGCGGCCCCCTCTCTTCTCCCTGTTTCTTCCCTCGTACGCCACCCAGCCTCCCCACTCCCAAATCCACTGATTTAGGGCATTTATTCTTTTGATTTCTCATTCATTGTGATCCTCGTTCCAGGTATGCCCTTATACACCCTCTATTTTAAGTTATCATACGTGTTTAGGGTGATTTGGGGATCGGACGACCGTTCAAATTTCGTGATACATGGGCACGATTTGAAGAACACTCATTGTGTACTTTTGTACATGGCCACACACTAAATGCTTCACGATTTGTAAATACATGGTGTTTATGTTCGGTACACACCATGTACTAGCCCCATCGTGCCTGGGTATATTTTTCACACGGCCTCGCACAGCATGTTCACGTATACTGCGTGTGTGTTCGGTATACGCCATGTATACCATTTCTTTCGTCCAGCCCATGTCTAGACCTCCACACGGCCATGTTACCTCTTCTCTTGCACACGCCATGTTGGACTTGTACATGGCATGTCCTATATTATTAGAAATGATTACATGGTGGTCGTGTTCTTTCCAATACATGACCAGGACCACTTTACATGTACATGGCATGTATGTTTGGTACACGCTGTGTAGCCTTCCCTGGTCTATCCCCTGCCCCCTCGGCGTGTCTATCTAGAGAACACAGGATTCCAACCTGCTTTGACTACACGTTGTGTACTCTGGATGTACACACCGTGTACTTTTTCCTTTTCAGTTATCTCACATTTTCTTTTTTTCTTTTTATTTTCTTTTTCTTTTGTTTGGATTTTCTTTCTTTTTCAGGGTATAGCAGATAGAGATCCTTCTTGTGGGAAGTGGCATGTATCCCTACTAAGGGCGAGAGGCCCATTTATCATCACGTACGACTCTGGCCCACGACATCATCTGATCCAGACTCTCCAGTGTACTAGCTCTCTCTGTTGTCTATCCTTCCCCTGCTCACTACCTCTATCAAGGCTAGTACTAGTAGCGCAACACCTCCACCATCTAGCACCGAGCCTCCATGCACCACCCATACTTCTCCACAAATTGCCACTCCACCTGAGCTATCCTCATTCATAGATGGTCCATCATTGACCGCCCCATCCAATGACTCCACCTACTGCAGCCACTTAGCCCCCAGAGCCAGCTCCCGCTACTACACCTCCACCTAGGTCGGGACCTTCAGGTGTTTCCTACCCTTGTATGGTGTTCCTAGTCATCGATTTGGCACACGATAGGGTCTGGTGCTTCTCTTACCACCCAATTACATTGAACGGATGTTATTTGGATAGTAGCGTCCCATAGCAACTGGGTATCTGGGGTGAGTTGGAGGATCTTCTCAGGTACACCCCATTACTCTTGATCTTCCAGGTCAGCACTCCTATTTTTCGAGATTTATTTTTGGAGTTTGCTGCTTCCTTCAAGTTAGAGGGAGATGTGTACCAGGAGACGCCTGGTGATGCAGTACTAGTGGTCTGGTTCCGGCTAAGCGGTCGACCCTTTTCCCTTACCATGACTGAGTTCGGTCAAGGGTGCGATTTATATTCTCATCCTGTCACCCCACCCCTTGTCTCCTCCATGACCCGACCCGAGCACTCTGACCTCATTTACATGTGGCAGGAGATTTCTGGGCCTAACCACCACTATACCCCTACCTCCCATAATAGTACCCTTATAGCTGACTCTATCCTTTGCTTCATCCACCGGTGCTTTAGAGCCATTCTTTTTCTTCTCCATGAGGATATGGGGGTCGTGACTGGTCGTGACATGGAGCTCCTTACCTGTGTCATCCGGCAGGACTACCCAGACCTCCCTTACCTTGTCGCATCTTATTTCCATGCCATATTTACCAGCCATCAGGGGAACCTGAATGGTGGGTTTTATGCCACTCGCCTTGCACACCACCTCGGGGTTTTTGAGCCTTCTCTTCCCTATGATAGGCTAGGTTTCCCCCAACAGATAGACTTTATCATGCTTATTCACATGGGATTGGTTCAGAAGTAGGGGTTCTTATGTCCTTGCCCAAGCACCACCCCATCCACCTACTGACCCTCCTACCCCTACCGATGCACCTGCTCCTCCTTCCCCACCTCATCCCCCTTCTTCTGACCCCATCTCTTCTGGTCTTCCTTCTTTTATTACCCTAACTACCCCACCTACCCCTGCACCCTCGTTCGATCTATCTTTTTCCCTCCACCTAGCTGCGTTGGAGCAGAACGTGGTTCATCTCAGTCTCCATCAGGGCACTTAGAGCATATGTTTAGGCTTCTTCTTCAGCATCATGGTATTCCACTACCCCCGCTACTTGCCTCTACCTCGGATCCTGGCCCTTCCTCCGCAGCTCCACCGCCCTTTACTGCACTGGCCGCAGATTCAGTTCTCCTATCCACTATAGGCCCAGCTACTACTATCACTGCTTCCACCATTGATGCTAGTCCTGAGAGTGATTTTGATCTTCTTATTCGAAGTCCATCTCCTGTAGCTCCTACTTCTACAGCTTCTCTTTCGGGTGTAGATTTTGAGCATCCGATTTCCACGGCTCCTGATCCTTCTCTACCAACTATTTTTGTACCGAATGATGCCTCTTCTGAGGTGACCCCCTGACTGGTTTTTGGCCACATGATTTTCATTATATATATATTTGTGATATATTGTGCATGTTTATGTTGTGTGTGCTTGCATTGTTTTCTCTCCACCTCCATCACAGGTACTATGGCACGTTTTGGGCTGCACTATTCCATCACCTCCCATATTTCTTCACCTAGACACGAGGGGAGTATGGTTTTTTTATGTTTTTACATTGTTTTCTTCTTTTCTTGATTTACTTCTTTCCATACTTCAACTCATTCTGGTCCAGTTTTGTATCCCCACTATACCTTGTTCATCTTTATGGGCACTTGGTGGACCACGTGTGCTATTAAGTATGGGGGGAATCTCTCGACCACTTTATTCTTTTTCCCTTATCATCATTCTAGGAGACATCATTATTAGAAGATATATTTGAACATGTGAAGACATTTTGGTTAACCATATTTTTAAATAATAAAGCTAAAAGTGGGATATTTTTTAAAAAAGTTGCATGATTATTTTGGTTATTAAGTATTTTAAAATGATTGCTGATATAGTTTAAATTACAACTTGTAATCCTTGGATAATTACATCAATTAAACTAATCAATTATATGCAAGTCATGACCCGATTGTCTCTTTATTTGTTTTCTCACTCCTAAGAGGTATTCTAAACCCTTTGTCATAGTCTTCCTAATACCCTCTTTTTTTATAGATTCTTAGTATATACATAACTACCATAATTTGCAAGTTTTCTTTTAGAAACATGAGGAATTTTTGAATTAAATTAAAATGATTGAGGCATTAGATTTTTTTAACCCCATTATCTTGAGACCTACCCTATATCTTATCTTCATGAAGCCCCTAGAAACCATGAATATCCTTTATAGGAAGCCATATTACAATCCTATTTCCCTTCCTACCTTAATTCTTTTATTATTTTTCATGATTATTCATTTTATCTCAAAATAAGGGATTGGAAACACATGGAATACTTTCAGGAATTGTCAAGAAATTAAGTATGGGGGAGAGCCTCTTGATCATTCGAGGAAGAAAGGGTTCTAAACCTCTATTTTTGGAAATTCTGAAAGGTTCCCTTTGTCCTTTTAAAAACAAAAAAAACAAAAAAAACAAAAAAAAAGATACAGAAAAAGGGACCTTATACTCACTTGTTGGTTTGTGAACCCTACCTACCCAACTAAAGGAGATGGTGGTGATGAGATTATTTGATAAAGCTTGTTGAGAATGCTTTTAAATTGAGCTTAACATTGAATATCATGCACTATTATTTAAAGAATTTAGACTCCTTTTTCAAGCCTCGTAGTTATTTTTCACATTTTTACCTACCAACCTTTAGCCATAGAAACATTTGATCCTTATTGAAAAGCCCTCATGATTTCTTTAAATCAATTTTTTGAAGTAGAGAACTAGATTTCTTACAAACCTATGGATAGAGTGTATATATATTTGATTGAGAAAAACTTTTATTTAAAATTTATTGAGTGTTGATTATATTATTGGTGAGGTAGATCATCAAGTGGCTTGTTTATTATTGAAAGGTTTAAACATGTGTTTAAAAGAGGATGAAAAAATTTAATTGAATTATATATGAGGCATGATTAGAATATCTTCTGAATTGAAACTATTTTGTAGCTTTTTAGAATTTTCTCTTATTACTTATTATTTACATTTATGATTGATTGAATTCATTCCTTTTAAAATATGGACTCTTTAAATTAGATGTTGAGATTTTCCTGAGGGCAAGAAAATGACTAAGTGTGGGGGAGTTTGATGCACCTAATTTGTGTATGTATTTTCACATACTTTATTGAAAATAAGAACAATTTTTCATTAAATACTTACTGCTTAGGGAAAAAATACTTTGATTTTGGTGATCTTGTTCATTTTCAGGAGATTTATGGCCAAATACACAAAACAGGGGAGAACTGAGAAAAATTTACAAACTACATGGCGTGTACTTATTTACATGCCGTGTACATCTAGACTCAGACACAGATTGACCAGGACAAGTACATGCCCAAGTAATCAGAATCTGGTACACACCGTGTTCACACTTTACACATCGTGTACACCCTTCTAGAAGCAGTTTTCGAATGAGAAAAAGTCTACATGCCCATGTGGTCGGCTGAAGGTAACATGCCGTGTTTAATTTATACACGCCCTGTAGACTTTTATAGAAGTGTTTGGTGGCCGAAAAATAAGACTACACGCCATTTATGGCAGTGCTACACGCCATGTATGGCGGTGCTACATGCCATGTATGGCGGTGCTACATGCCGTGTTTAATTTATACATGCCATGTATATCTACCTACCATGTATATCTACCTACCATGTATGGCAGTGCTACACGCCATGTACTTTTTCCATACACTGTGTAGTTATATTTTCTATAAAAGGATGCCTTGGCCTCTGGTTTATGAGGGTGGTGTGTGGAGGAAAATTTGTGGAGAGAAAGGGTTGAAGGTTCGAAAGGAGGAAGTTTTGCTGCCATAATATCGTCATCCTAGCATCTACCGAAGAATCACTTCTCCCTCAAAGTTTCAAGCATGATTAAATCAGGTAACAAGAGTTTTTTGTTCATCTTTACCTTTATCTGTAACTAAATACCCAGTGTGTTGGGGTTATGGGAGATGATGAGTTGTAATTTAAATTATTTATTATGAATGTGTTTGTTCTATTAACTTCTTTTTATTCTTCTTAAATCACTTCATCTTATCACTGGAAATTCTAAACTAAACCAAGGGAATAATTTTCAGGGATTCAAAAGAATAGTACCGATAAATAATTTCATAACCATTGGAAGTATTCATCAACTCAAAATGGACTAAGCCAAATAAAAAACTGTGAAACACTGACTACCGGACCAAGGAGTTAGTTTCTTCAGCTCTAAATATAAGTTTACCGGACCAAGGAAACTTTATTATAAATTGAAACCCAGAGTGTTCGGTTATTATGAACAACACAACCTCATAAGAAATTTGATTTAATAATAAATTTTTCATAAATCCATAACCCCAACGCATTTCTCTCCTCATTTGTATCAAAACTAATTTTCTTGTATTTAATTTTATTCTTTTAAGTAATTTTTTAAAATAAACTTAAAACCAATTATTCTTTTTATCCAAACAACAACAATCAACTCTAAATTCAGCACACTTCACTAAGAAAAAAATACAAACTAAGTTCAACAAGACAATAATAACTTATTTTTCCATGTGGATCGACCCCTTACTGGTGCTATACTTGTTAGGGTAAAAATAATTTGGGACACCAATAATATACCTTCAGTGAAATGACCTGCCAAATGATGTTTAAGAAATCCATTTTATTTCTTGGGTTATGTTATGATGAATGATTTTTTTGTGGAACATGTAAGAATGATTTCATTATGAGATGGGTGGGACCTATATATACTTACAATGCATTGGGTAAAGATTTATATCTCATGAGATAGAAATGACTAGAATGGAAAGTAAATTTGATTTAGTAATATAGGGCCGGAACGGCAAGTAAACCCAGTTCGATAACGGACTTTGTCCGCTATGATGGTCTTGGATATGAGCCTTGGCTAATATGGAAATGATTTTCTATAATTATGTGTTTAACACAAGTTCATATTTTATTCCAATGTTATGTTTAATGTTCCTTTATGATTTATTTCTTATGTACTACCAAGTTTTATTTTATGACTCAAGATTTTGATATTCAAAATATATGTTCATGTTTTTATATTGATATGTTTATGTGTTGTTTGATATTCTCCATGTTTACCCTTACTGATCATTTTATGTCACCCATTTTATGTTTTATTTTCCCCAGGATATAAATAAATGTTTTAGGTAGGAAAACTAATGGGAATATATTTATGGGAGATGTTTAATATCTTTCACCAAGCTAGAAGAATGTGTTCCAAATTTCCAAAGACACTAAACTAATACGGTCTTTGGGAATCTATTTATGTAATGTATTAATTATTATGCAAAATAAATTCAATGTCTTTGTAAGTCAAGCTTGGTTCATTAGAATACTCTTCCAATAATCACATATAAATCCCCTTTGAATAAATGAACATCTCCATCTAGGGATATAAAGTTATTTTTTGAGCGTAGAAATAAATATGGGCTTTGGATTCCACTGAATTTTCCATTACAAAGATTACATTGAAAATATCCATCTCTAAGACAACAAAATCCCATATAAGGTGGACTATATAAATGGTAATGATACAAGATAGGCACTTGAATCCTCTTCATTCTTACTAACCAAGAGGTGTCTTGATTCTCATGACGTGGGGTGTCATCTCCAAATAAAATCCCAATTATTTGACTACCTAAAAAACAATAAAATAATGTGATTCACTAGTATAAAATAAGACATTAATAAGTGTTGAGTTCAAAATAATGGTACCTCACACCATAAAGGGACTTGCTAACTCAATAGAGATAGCCTACTCAGCTCCAAATAACTGTCGATTATCTCCCATATAATATTCCTTTTTCCCTTGTTGTGGTGTCATTTGGACAGTCGATGTGTTCCTAAAGTGATCCCAGTTCAACCAATTCTATGCATGAGAACTATTATGATGAGATCATCCTGATTGATAATGGGATACATGAGACTATTTTGATCCATCTCCTCTTGTTGAATTCAGAGTTCTAAGGAAATATTTCTTTATATGTCCTCTTTTTACACCATTGTGACAATATCAAGGCAGTATAGTAAAATATTTCTTATACTGAAGACAACCATGCTGAAAGAAACTTGGTACATTTCTATGATGCAATGGATAAGATACTAATATGGTGGACAGATTCTATGATGCCCTACTCCCTTGGGAATAAATATTTTTTTTTCTTATTCATCACATGGGAGTTCCTACCAACACTTGGATGTATGAAGGTTTCCCCAACACCAGGATTCCCTACATGATCCATCTCTCCTAAAAACACCTTATTTACCATTTATATATAATTTATAATATAGAACATTACTACCTTAGAGTTAATATTTGGCCATAGAACTTCCTTGAATATCCATTCCTTTATCCTTTCACTAGAGGATGCCTATATTATGAAATGAACCACATGCATGAATTGAGTAGTATATTAATTCACTGGCATACTTCCTTATTTCAATTGGAAGAATTTTTTCATCTTCACTATATAGATGGTGTGTGGATAAATTTTTTTATTGAACAGATTCTCAAACCCTCCCAAGTAAGACCCTGATCTATCTTTTATTGAATAGTTAATTCCTACCATTTTAGTTCTAGGTCTTCAAGAATGTAAGTCACTAGCTTGAACTTTATCTTCACTAGATTTTCAAATAATTTGAATATTTTTTTCATCCTAACCAGCCATACTTTTTATTTCTAGGGTCTCATATTGCCTCAAAATTTTTATGGATTATACTTCTGGAATTATGATGAGTGATTCATGCGATGATGTTCTTCATTACAATGTCCCTTGTTGATATCCTGGAATTCTTTCAAAATACTCTGAACTAACTAATTTTTCACTTGTGGTTTAGGTGGATCCACATTCTCTATTAAACCCTCTTTATTCTTTTTCATTATCCTCACTTATGGTATTTATATTCTATAACCATATCTATAATTTACAATTAATTATTTTACTAATTTTTTATTTAGGTTTATATCATATATTATATCATATTGACCAAAATCAAAATAGTGTTGTAATAAAATCAAATAATCTTATGATAATGTAGTCCTAGAGGGAAGTCTCTTTACAAATGCATAATAGAAAACACTCGTTGGATAAACCCACAATGATGAGATGATGACATGCCTATAAGTGTTTTAGAATACTTTTTGTACTTGGAACACACTAGTAACTTGAATTTCAACATAAATATGTTAGATACATCTTTTTATGTTATACATTTCAAGTTCCAATGCGTCATATCTCCTTGCTACCATATTTACTGATGGTCCAAAACTAACTGATGCTATTTGTAACACCCTATAACCAACCTATCATGAAAAAATAGAAGAAAAAAACAATATTGTATGATGCATGAAAATTAAACATTATAACTTAAAATACAACAATCAAACAATATCATTATAACATCAGAAATAATAAAAATAAATAGAATAACTAATTCTCTAAAGTAAATCAAGACTCAGGCACTGAGGTGGCACCACTATAACTCCCAGAACATGACCAACTCCCAAGATCCACCTCCAACATCCCTGACAGCTACATTAAGAATCCCCACTTGATAAATATGAAACTTTACCCTTTACTGTATCATATAAAATAATGTTTGTATATACACCAAAGTGCATATACGAGGGGTGAGTATAACAACTCAGTAGGCAATGCCCAATTGACTTTTCCCATGTGACACTAAAACAAAAAATTGGGTTAGCTCATGCTTTTATAAAAAAAATTATATAAAATACAAGATCTGTTAAAATAGTTTCACAAATATTATATAAAATAAAAGGAAGCATATCAAAGTGGTTTATCAAAAGTATAGTTTCAATAAATAGTAAATACAAATATTCTAAACTGACTTGGTGTAACACTCCAAGATTTCATAGTATATTACCTTTTTAAATAAATTCAATATCTTGTATTGCACACAACACTAACTTGGCTTGTGTTGCATGAAACATTAAGTTTCTGTGAAACAACACTTTAGTATTATAATTATTTAAATGATATATTTATAACTTATCAATTAAATATAGTAATATGGATAGAAATAAATAAATTTTAAATGTTATTTATAATGTTTCCACATAAATAAAACATATTTATAATGAAATGTATAAGTTTCGGTAAAATAGTTATATGTTTGTAAATACTATTTTCTTAAAAGAACTACTTTTTATGTCCTTTTGTGAACAATAATAAAATTAATTTTAGACACTCTTAGAAATTTAATTTGTTAAAATAGACTTAATTTTTGAATTTTTAATATCAAAATTATCTTATGGTGATTTTTGGTATTTTTCTAAAAAGTTTCAATTTTTGATGAATAGTGAAAAATACTGCATTGTTGTTAAAAACCAACTTTTCATTTAAATAATTGTTTTAATTTAAATTTATTTTAAATTAAAAATATATAAATAATACATTTATTAATCCAATTAAGTTCATTGGAATTATTTTTATAATAGAATTAGATCTAAAAATTTATTGAACTTTTGAACGTCTCTTTTACCCGCCTTCTAGCCACATTTGCGGGATTAACATTATACATAATTTTTCTACTATTGTGAATGGAATTTAGAAAAATGGAAATAAATGGTTGTAATTAGTATGAAATTTATGATATAATAGGATCGACTTTTTTTTTTGAATAGTAACTAGTAAGCTTTTATTTATTTACCACGGTTAAGGGTAAATTGAGTAATTAAAGGTAAAAATAATATTATAATATTTAAAAGTTACCCTAAAACTTGTCATAATTTCATTTTATAAGTGGTTTTAAACAAAAATAAATATTAATTTAAAATTAAGATCTTATTAATCCACCTGGGTGAGAATAATATATTTATTTTATTTTATTTAAAGATAAGTTAAAAATTTCATACTCAAACTTTTAATAACTAAATAATTTTTAATATAGGATCATAAATAATATAAATTCGACTATAAATATTCATTAGAAATATAAAATTTTTATCTAAATCATGAAAAATTATTCATAATTTTTAGACATTAAATAATTATATTTAATTATGATACAATGATGATGTAGTAATTGATTTATTAAAGTAAGAATCAGATAAATGATATGAATAATATTAAAATAAATATAATTTGAAATATTTGACGTCATAAAATAATTTTTTGGATTACCATGACATGTTATGGAATATTTAATGTAGTTTTTTTAAAGGAATTAAGTTTTTATGATTTTTTAAAAAGTCAATTAATAAATAGTTTCAAAATAGACATATATGACATTTTAAGATAAATAATATTTTATTAAATGATATAAAATTTATAAAAATATATAATTCATAAAAATAACTATTATAATTTTAAATATTTCATAAATGATCCAACTTGGGTTTTTTTGGTATTTTATAGTAACTATATTAACCATATAGTGTAAAAAGAAAATTTGTCATGGTAAGAGTTAAATTGTTTAACTAAGGGTTAAATCCAAAAGATAAGATTAATTTTGTGACCTAAACATATCTAAAATTTATTGGTTTAGATTATTTATACCCATACTCATCTTAGTCTCTAAATAACTCACTTTGAAGCTATTTGAAGTCGAAAATCAATTTATAATAAATTGATAGTTCTGGAGTTTCTAAAAGTGACCCTCCCCTCTCTTATAAAAGGTTACATCTCCTTCTCTTTTATTAACAAATATAAAGCCCTTTGGATCGGCCAAAATCTGACCATTTATCCTACCAAATTCCCTATATTTGTCCTAGATTCCATACTTTGGGCATAAAGCCAACCTAAGGAGTCCTTTTGTGCAAATTGAAAGGAGACACTCAAAGAAGAGGTAATTGTTTTACCAACCCCTTCAAAAAAAATTCTTCTTCTAATTCCTTTTCCTAATTTGTTTCCATACTAAAATAATAAATCCATCATCTACTATTTTGTGAGATTTTTTTTTATTATGGGACAGTTTTTCTTTTTCCCATCCTACAAAAAACAATATCACCGTGTGTGCTTACGTACAATTTACCGTTTCCACATCATGGTAAAAACTATTTTTCATCTATACCTTATTTTTATGGGTATCACGATGAATATAAAGGATTTAAATAAAAATTATTAAATGAAAATTATTATTTATTGTTAATATACCATAAAATTCCATACTAATTAACCATTAAGGTAATGATACCTTCTCCCATGAGTACGTACGACCTACCGTCTCTACAACGTGATGAGATTCATTCTCCACGTTAACCATTCAAGAATGTTTATAAAAATATATATAATGAATAAGTATGAAATGTATGACATAATAATTCTAGTTTAATAATATATATATATATATATCATTTACTTGTTTCCATTCAATATGATAAGAAAACGGAAACAACGTTCATGCGTACGCAAGGCCTACCATCTCCAAAAACGATGTATTCCATTCCATATATTTTATATATGTATATATTTATATAATGAATATATATGATATATAAATAATTTTTTATATTTTGAAAGTAATTAAATCATGATATGAGTAATATGATCAAGAATAACAAGTCAAAACACGTACAATAATAATATGTTTAAAACCATTATACCGGATTTTGGACACATATGAAGAGTATCCGACCTAAGGTAAGGGAATTACGTCTCACTTTTAATTTTAGTGATATATAATCCATGCTCGCCACCTATTTATTATGTGTGTTTTATTTACTACCAATATTTTATTTCATATCATGAATACATTTATCTTCATGGTATTTAAATATTCATTTGAAGATATCAGGCTTATGATTTAAATGTTCAAAGTGGTATGGGATGCTTTGAATGTTTAAATAATTTCTCCCTTTCAATATTCTTGATATTATCATACATATTTATTTATATGTATATAATGGATTATAAAGAACATTTTATGTCTATTTTTAATTTTATTAAAATGTTTTCAAAATGAATCTTTTTAATGTTTATGTAAGGGACTCTTTAACTAAAACATCATTTTAAATGTTTTAAAGATTTATTATTATAAAATATTTCTCATTAATGTCCATGTTTTCAAAATTATTTTAAGGATTTATTTATATGGACATGAATTTTTTAAAATTTTAATTCCTTTTAAAAGTTTCGAAGTGGTATGGGACACTTTGATTCAAAAATATATTTTTCAATGTCTTATTTTATAATTGTGCAGCTTTTGAATAAATGATTTCAAAGTAAAAGGGGGTATTTGTCTCAAGAGATTTTTAATGATTTTATTAGAGTATTTTTATCTATGTCAACATCCTTAGTTGAATCTTATGCTTAATTGAGGTTTATATTTTATGATATAATTTACCATATTGTATTGAATTGTTTATGATTAGTTTGATTGTGTATGTGCTATTTAGATACCATTTTTGGTTTATGGTTAAAGTATTCATATTTCATATACTAGTTTTTTATACAAATTATTATATTGTTTATATTTCACCATTTTCATATGAGAAATGTATTGGACTTAGTAAGTGATATGAGGGGCCCGCTATATCCCCTCGATGCATTGATCGGTCTCATTAAACGAAATTAGTTGGTGAAAAGCCCTTCGCATTTGTTTTCCATGCAGTTTAACAATTTCAGGAGGATAGATATTGACACAAACTATATGGGTTTCTAACCAGTAACATAAACTGTCATGAGTATAGATCTTGATAGTAGTTATCTTGAGGATATATTTTGATAGTGAAGATGTCCAGAATTATGAATTATCTCATTATGAGATTAGTTATTGATATTATATGTGATTATTCAACTAGTATAATATCTATGTGAATGTTTAAATGAAATTGTTTGATTTATTCTTTCCATATTATTCTTCCACTGTATTATTTACCATTACTGAGCATCTGATCTCACCTCTTTCTTATGTTTTATTTTCCCAGGATACCAAGATGTGTATTGTGAGTTATATGAAGGGTTAAGCTAGGAGAATTATGGTGTTCTAAAAGTATTATCTATTTTTTATTTTATGTTTTGAATTGTAATGTAAAGTTCATTCATGTAATCTATTTTCCAAGACTGTTAAACTGGTTGGACCTTTGGGATTTGATTCCTTGTAATCATGATAATGTATTAAAATAATGAACCAACTCTGGGCTTATGGGTTTGAGACGTTACACTTGGAATCTATAGTGTAAGAACCCAGTTCTTATTTTTGAGGTAAAGGTTTCTTATTTTCCTTTTCCTTAAGTTTTTTTGACAAAATAAGGAAAATGGGGAAAAATCACACATTTTGTGGGTACACGCCATGTACTTTTCCACACATCGTGTACTTTGGCCATGTTGGATGAGTACACAGGGCGTGTAGGCCTGTCAGCAATGAAGGGTGTAAAAAATGACTACACACCGTGTACCTTGTATTTACACGCCATGTAATCAGTCGGTAGGTGAACAGTAAGGTGGTGGAGGCAGCTACCAGCGGAGTGACAGTACACGCCGTGTAATCAGGAATACACATTGTGTACTCATGTCAACTGATGAATAGTGTCGTGGTGGAAAGAAGATGTCAGAGGAAAAATTTAAAAAAATGAAAATTACATGTCATGTACTTGAGAGTACACACCATGTAGTTTGTTTTTTTCGCTTAAAATGGGAAGTAGACTCCTCATTCAGCAAAGGAGGTTTTGAGTTCATTTTAGAGCCGGGAGAGGAGGCCAAAGCTTTAGAGATCTCCCGACCGCACACCGGGAATCTGAATCCTTCTCTGACGGTCTCGATTGAACTGTGCGGGTGAGTTCTTCCCTCTCCTTGTGTGTTTCTTACCAATTCTTTATCGAGGTAAAGTTATTTAAGTTTGAATGACTATACATTTATCCCAAATCTACGTCGTTCTTGGATGATTTAGGAGGATTTGTTCGCGTATACCGATCAGAGGTGATCGAGGTAGGTGGTATGATGTTCCTTTCAACTGTTGTGTTGAAATTGTGTATTGTTGTGCTACGCTCCCACAGCTGGGGTGTCGTATGGCTGAGGCCTTTGCTGAAAATATATCTAGAATTACATAAATAATCTAATGATAAGTTTAAACTGCTATTTGGGATCACTGTGTGGATCTAGGACCACCCTGGGAGCGTGTTCCTTTGTTTAGCCATTTGGCCAGGATACCCGAGGGTATGCCATGATTATATTGTGCACTGAATTTTCTTGAGAGAAAGTTTATGTAATTTTATTTTATGCTTTGGGCTCGGTCAGGTTCCTTTATCCTGAGGGAAACATTCTATTAGCCTGTGGGAAGTGTTCTATTAGCCTTTGGGCAGTGTTCTATTAGCCTGTGGGCAGTGTTCTATTAGCCTATGGGCAGTGTTTTACTTAGCCTGTGGGCAGTGTTTGGTTAGCCTGAGGGTAACCCTTGTTTATGCCTGTGGGAAGTAGTCACTGTTCCTGAGGAAAATATCACATATGCCTGAGGACAATGATCGTTATGCCTGAGGGAAATCACCTGCGGGTATTTGATTCTGTTACCTGAGGGTAAGGATAGTATGTCTGAGGAAATAGCTATTTAGAATATTCACTGTGGTGATTTTCTATGTTGTACCTTCCAATTCAAAGCACAAGCTTGGAGGTGATAAGTTATAATTAAAATTTCAATGAAACTGGTAGTGATAGTTACTTTTGAGTACTTACCAGTTTACTATATTTACTTTTTCACACTATTGTTGCACATTTTCACTTACAGTTGGGCACGGGCCTTTGTTGGTCGTTTACTAGGATTTATTTCTCACACCCTATTTGGGTCATGTCTTCATCCCAAACAGACTATATTTTTGTAGGTTTTGACAAGGGCAAGGGTCCCTATACAGGTACATGATTGTAGTAGAGGAGTAGGAGAGCATGGGACTGAGCTTAGGCTTGAGATGCTGTTGCATTCTGTTCACTCTGTTTTGTTCTATTGTTGTACCATATACTTTGACTTGTATTTTATTGTGTTGTAGTGTATCTTTTTTGGGATGCTTTCCTAGGAATAGTGACATGCTGCATTTTTATATATAACTGTTGGTTATCTTTTACAACAGTTGTTCATTTCTAGTTCATATTGTTTACTACTTCTGTTGTTGTATGTTATCTTCTTTTCCACTGCGCTACACTTTGACAAATGAGGGCATAGTTTCCCCACTATCAGACTTATGCCCTCGCTACTAGTCGGCAGCCTCTGGCATTTTGGGGAATGCGCTTGAGTTCATGTGACCAACCGGGTTCAGGGCACCCATTGTGTGGCTTCCAGATCTGGGACGTTACAAAGTGGTATCTGAGAGGTTCTTTTCTTTGACTTACTATTTGGAGCCTTAGTCAGGGATAGGATGGACATGGTAGTTGGTAATAAGTTGGGCCTAGGAGTAGCTAACTTGTGTACAGGGAAAAGCCAATCTACCTCGTTATTTCAATTATTACTGGTTTTGCAATTTTACAGTTTATTTGATTTTCACCATTGGGTGACACACTTGTGATTATGCTATTTATATGTTATACATGGGTTATATTTAGTTGCAACCCAATGAGATGAGGGTGTGCCATATCATGCATCATTTAGGCACATGTTATAAATCACATGTCATGCATTCCTTCCATGGCATGTAGGTGATTTAGAAATTTCATGTTGTTGTGATAGGGTATGTGCTAGAAAAGCATGCGATTGTGATAGCTGCTTTGATAAATACCTGTTATTTGATAGGGTAATGTAATGTGAGATTTTGATAGAATGAATTCCAAACTTTGGTTCTTGAGGAGTATGGGCCCTCATTAATTGGAATTTGGTGGATCGTCAACTTTCTATAACATGTATAAGATTCCAAGCTTTGATTTTTGGGGAGTATGGGCCCTCACAGATCGGAATTTGGCACTTTGGTGTTGGTTTCAGTGTTTTTCTGGGCTCCGGAGTAGTTTATAAGGATTACTATCTGGAGAAACTCAGAATACACGCCGTGTAATTATGATTACATGCCATTTACTCTTCTGTTCAGGAAGAAAAGTAAAATTTCTAAGTACACACCGTGTACCATATGTACATGTCGTGTAGCTTCTACCCGTGTCATAGGTTGTGTGGGCGGAAACATGGGATAGTGAAACTTTGAAGGAACACATCGTGTAGTTATTATAAACTCCATGTTGTGTTGAACTTGTGTCCTCTGTGCAACTAACAACACGGGTGGAGAAATCTGACCATATACACGTCGTGTCAATGATGAACATGCTATGTAGTTTGACCTGGGGATCCAACCGTGTAACAAACAAACACGGGTCGGTGTTACCCTACCTTGTACACGCCGTGTTCCTGTGGGACATGCCATATAGTTTCATTCATGTAGCTAGTCGTGTAGAGAATAACACGGGTCAGTATAAGGCTTCTTTGTACACGTCGTGTCGTTTTGGAACACGCCATGTAGTGTGACCTGAGTACACAGGTTGTGTCACGAACAACACGGGTTGGTGAAGAGCTTGTTGTGTATATGCCGTGTTCCTATGGTACATTCTGTGTAGTTTTGTTTTAGGAGATCCATGTGGCTTAACTGTGTAGAAGGACTCAGGCAGGGAAGGAGGGTTCATGTACACGTCGTGTATTCAGAAGACACGATGTGTGTTTGGGGTGTTACACGACTAGTTTTAGCTAGAGTACACGCCCATGTGGATGTCCTGTGAGAACATGCCATGTAGTATTTATACACACCATGTAGTTAAGTTTTATAGATCTTTAATGCTTCCTTCTCCTATTCCCTTATTGGTCTCCTCGTTTTCAGTCTTCAATAAATATTGATGTAAGGTGTGTGTTTGACCTTGTAGAGTCATGTTGCCGAGACGACCACCAGTTGTTCACCTGGAGAGCGGAAATTATTATACTCCTGATATGGTGGGACATGGGCTACTATTGGATCCTCCAGTAGTTCCATATGTGGCGCCAGCCGTTATATCGGACACAGGCACGGATGCGCAGTTCCATGAAGGCTTCATGCGGTTCATGCAAACCTTCAAGGAAGCACCGTAGGCTGCCACATATATGGCAGAACTGACGCGTATCTTCTAGCAGCAGCATCCTCCTGCCTTTTCAGGGGATAGCGGATCACAGGCTGCAGAGTCATGGATGGATTCGATGCAGACAATATTTGAGTATCTGTAGACGCCTCCTGGGAGGAGGGTCAAGCTCGCTACATACATGTTGCGTGATTCCGCCAAGAGGTGGTGGGATGTTACCACCCAGTCTGAGCATCACCGAGACATTGCGTGGGAAGATTTTCAGGCATCCTTCTATGACTTCTTCTTCCCGGAGACATTTCGGGCAGATCGAGCTCGAGAGTTCATGAATCTATAGCAGGGCGCCATGTTAGTGATGGATTATTCTGCCAGCTTCACCGATCTACAGCGTTTTTCACCTGTTCTGGTAGGTGATAAGATGTTGAGGGCTATACACTTTGAGGATGGTCTTTGGTGTGACATCTGAGCGCTGGTAAATGTTTTCAGGTTGCCTATCGTACATGCTATTGTGAACCAGGTGCTGATTACTAAGCGAAACCTGCGGGAAGCTAGTGTTGTGGGCCAGGGAAGTTCGAAACCAGTTGTTGGTACTATTCCTACCAGTAAGAGGAAGAGGCAGATGGATTTCTCCCACGGTGGTATTACTAGCCATAAGAATACTTCAGGTGGCTAGGTTATTTGCTACTAGTGTGGTAGAGAGGGGCACAAGAGACCTCAGTGTCCACGAGACCCAGTGGAGTGCTGAGCTTGCAGAAAGATGGGTCATCTCCAGCATTTTTGCAAGGTGTTTCCACCAGTGCCTAGTTAGAGGGGTTATGTGTAGACTCCACGTGCGGGAGCAGGACTAGCAGCTTCTTACCAGTCAGGAAATTGGGGTACGTTAGGGCGTGTGGGTAGAGATGGTGGTCGTGGTCATGGTAGCCAGACACCAGGATATCAGAGGAAGCAGGGCGAGTCAGCTCAGGGTAGCCAGGCTGTGTCGCAGGGTCGCGGCATTGGGCTGGCATATGCAGTACAACAGACCCAGCAGGAGCAAGATCCCAAACCTTCTACTATCAGAGGTACTATTCTAGTAGCTTCTGTTTTATCTTCATTACTTTTCGATATAGGTGCTACACATAGTTTTATGTCTGTGGCCATTGTGGAGAGCCTTGGGCTCTATGTTTCTTCTTTTTATGATGTTATGATGCTAGACACTCCGTTGGGAACTAGAACGGCTAGTGTGCATCAGTGCAAGGAGTTCCCCCTTGAGGTTGGTGGGTGTCACTTTCTATGGGACCTCTATGTCTGAGAGATGAAAGCTTATGATGTCATTCTCGGGATGGATTGGTTGGTACCCTTTCAAGACTTTGTGGATTTCTATCATCGTAGGGTGAGTTTCATGTCACCAGAGGGTGGAGAGTTTCTATACAAGGGCGAGTGGGATGTCTAGGAAAGCTGAGATGGACCTGGGCATCATGGGAGAGGTGGAGTGATAGCCCAGATTGCGATCTTATATCTGGATGACCAGGGAACTTGTCAGAAGGATTTCCCTCCAGTAGTTGATCATTTTACGGATGTCTTCCTAGACGACTTTTCAGGTCTACCTCTGGAGCGAGAGGTGTATTTCTATATTGATCTAGTGCTAGGAGCAGCACCGGTGTCCATTCCTTCTTATAGTATGGCTACACAAGAGTTTCAGGAGCTCAAGAGGCAGTTGGAGGATTTGCAGGTAAAGGGTTTCATCCGACCCAGTACTTCTCCTTGGGGTTCGCCTATCCTGTTTTCTAAGAAGTCAGATGGTACCCTCATAATTTGTTTGGATTATCATAAGTTGAACCAATTTATGGTCAAGAACCGATATCTCTTTCTGAGGATTGATGATATTTTTGATCAACTTCAGTGATCACGAGTGTTCTCAAAGATTTTCTTGAGGTCCATATATCATCAGTTACGCATTAGACCATCTGACATACCGCTTACAGCTTTTCGGAGCAGATACAGTCTATACGAGTACTTGGTCATGCCGTTCGGACTCACAAATGCGCCAGGAGTTTTCATGGCTCTGATGAATCGTGTATTCCATCCTTATCTGGATTCTTCTGTGGTAGTCTTCATGGATGATATCTTGGTGTACTCTCACACTCTACATGACCATTCCACCCACCTTGAGATCATATTGAGTACACTGATAGAGCATCAACTATAAGCTAAGCTCTCAAAGTGCTACTTCTGGATGGACTAGATACACTTCCTGAGCCATATTTTCTCATAGGCAGGAGTTGTGGTAGACCCAGAGAAAGTGATAGCAGTAGTTTCCTAGGAGAATCCTAAGAACGTGTTTGAAATACGGAGTTTTTTGGGGATGGCTGGTTACTATAGGTGTTTTATACAGGACTTCTCCCGCTTAGCAGTGTCGTTGATGGGTTTGACTATAAAGGGTGTGAAGTTCATTTGGTCGGAATCTTGTGAGACAAACTTTTAGGAGCTAAAGGGAAGGTTGACATCAGCACCAATCCTGATACTTCCTGAGCAAGGGAAGATCTATACAATTTAATGTGATGCATCAGGTGTTGGGTTGGGTGCAGTGTTGATGCAGGGTGATCGAGTAGTTGCATACGGGTCTCGGCAGTTGAGGCCACATGTGAAGAATTACCTGAAGCATGAACTTGAGTTGGCTGTATTTGTTTATGCATTGCGTTGTTGGAGACATTATCTCTTGGAATATCATTTTGTGGTTTTCACCGACCACAAAAGTCTCAAATACATCTTTACTCAGCGTGACTTAAACCTGAGACAGTGAAGGTGGGTCAAATACCTTCAGTCCTTCAACTTTGATCTTGACTATACACCTGGTAAGGGTAATGCAGTAGCTGATGCACTGAGTAGGAAGACTCAGACATAGGCAGTGCAGGAGGCCAGTGGTGAGTGGCAGCTTATGGCTTTGTTCTCTGAGATGCATTTGGAGGTGCACGATAGTCAGAGGAAACCCTATCTTTCATCCTTAGCTGTGACTTCTACCCTCCTGGATAGAGTGAGGATGAGACATCTATCAGATTTAGAATCCCTAGTTCTATGGGGGTTGGTGTCAAGTGAGGACCCTCCTCCTAGATGGACGATAGGCGATGTTGAGGTACTGCGTGTCCATGGACGAGTGTGGGTTCTAGGGGATATATGTGAGGAGCTGATGCGGTAGTTTCATGCTTCATCTTGGTCAATGCATCTCGGAGTTACCAAAATGTACCGTGACTTGAGACGTCAGTATTGGTGTCCAGGTATGAAGATAGAAGTAGCTGGTTTTGTTGCAAGATGTTCTACCTGTCAATAGGTGAAGGCAGAGAATCAGAGGCCAGCTGGACTATTATAACAGTTACCCATTCCGGAGTGGAAATGGGATGATGTCGTGATGGACTTTGTGACTGGGTTTCTAAGGTCACCTCGAGGCAGTTATGTCGTGTGGGTTGTTGTAGACATACTTACGAAGGTAGCTCACTTTTTTCTGGTCAAGGAGACCTTAGGTGTTGACAAGTTTGGAAAGTTGTATATCTGAGAGGTAGTACGTCTTCATGGGGTCCCTCGTTCTATCGCTTCTGATAGGGATGCCTGCTTTATGTCTTGTTTCTGGAAAAGTTTTTAGAAGGCATTGGGTACACAGGTGCTTCTGAGCACAGATTACCACCCTCAGACCGATGGCCAGTCAGAGCGTATGATATAGGTTCTTGAGGACATGCTACGTGCATGCGTCCTAGACTTTGGGGGCTCTTAGGAGAAGCACATACCCCTAGTTGAGTTTGCCTACAATAATAGTTCTCAGGAAACTATTGATATGGAACCTTATGAGGAATTATATGGTAGTCCATGTCGATCACCTTTGTGCTGGATGGAGGCAGGTGAGGCAGATTTACCGAGACCATGTCTCATGCAGGAGACTTCTAAGAAGGTCCAGTTGATTCAGAAGCGGATGGATACTACACAGTCTCATCAGAAATATTATGTTGATCACTGTAGACGACCCTTGGAGTTCGTGGTCGGGGATCAGGTTTTCTTGCGTGTTTCACCGAGGTTGGGACATAGGCGAATCAGGAGACAGAGTAAACTTTCGTCGAGGTATGTGGGGTCGTTTGAGATTCTGGAGAGAGTCGGTTCAGTTGCCTACCGGTTGTAGTTACCAAAGTGGTATTGGGCCATGCACGACATCTTTTATGTATCTCAGTTGTGCTGCTATCATTATGACCCATGTCACGTTTTTCAACCCGAGGAGGTTGAGCTTCAGGTCGATGCATCCTTTGAGGAGCATTGGATTCGTATTATTGATAGGAGCACGAAGGTTATCCAAGGCCGGTCAGTTTCTCTCGTTCGGGTGCTATGGTAGCATGGACGAGTACAGGATGAAACCTAGGAGTGGGAGACCAACGTACATCATCAGTGTCCAGATTTGTTCACATCTATATCCTCACCACCCTTGTACGGAAAATTCGGGGATGAATTGCTTTAAGGGGAGAAGTTTGTAAGAACCTGGTTCTTATTTTTGAGGTATGGGTTTATTCTTTTCTTTTTCCTTAAGTTTTTTTTAGAAAATAAGTAAAATGTGGAAAATCCCACATTTTTTGGGTACACACCGTGTACTTTTCCACACACCGTGTACTTTGGCTATATGGGATGAGTACACAGGGCATGTAGGCCTGTTGGCAATGAAGGGTGTAAAAAATGACTACACGCTATGTACCTTGTATTTACACGCCGTGTAATCAGTCGGAAGGTGAATAGTAAGGCGATGGAGGCAGCTTCCAATGGAGTGACAGTACACGCCGTGTAATCAGGAATACACGCTATGTTCTCATGTAGATGGATGAACAATGTCGTGGTGGAAAGAAGCCGCCGGAGGAACGGTTTAAAAAAAATGAAAAGTACATGTCGTGTACTTGAGAGTACATGCCGTGTAGTTTGTTTTTTTTCTCTTAAAATGGGCAGTAACTTCCTCATTCAGCAGAGGAGGTTTTGAGTTCATTTTGGAGCTGGGAGAGGAGGTCGGAGCTTTGGAGATCTCCTGACCGCACACCGGGAATCTAAATCCTTCTCTGACGGTCTCGATTGAACCGTGTGGGTGAGTTCTTCCCTCTCCTTGTGTGTTTCTTACCAATTATTTACCTAAGAAAATTTATTTAAGTTTTAATGAGTGAACATTTATCCCACATCTACGTTGTTCTTGGACGATTCGGGAGGCATCGTTCATGTATACTGATCAGAGGCGATCGAGGTAGGTGGTCTGATGTTTCTTTCAACTGTTGTGTTGAAATTGTGTACCATTGTTCTATTCACCCATGGTTGGGGTGTCATATGGCTGAGGCCTTTGATGAAAATATATCTATAATTGCGTAGATAATCTAATGATAAGTTTAAACTTCTGTTTGGGATCACTCCTTGGATCCAGGACCACCCCGGGGGTGCGTTCCTCTATTTAGCCGTTTGGCCAGGATACCTGAGGGTATGCCATGATTATAATATGCATTGAATTTTCTTAATATAAAGTTTATGTAAATTTTTGTTTATGTTTTGGGATCAGCCCATTTCCTTTAGCCTAAAGGAAGCATTCTATTAGCCTGTGGGCAGTGTTCTATTAGCCTGTGGGCAGTGTTCTATTAGCCTGTGGGCAGTGTTCTATTAGCCTGCAGGTAGTGTTTTACTTAGCCAGTGGGCAGTGTTTGGTTAGCCTGAGGGTAACCCTTGTTTATGCCTGTGGACATTAGTATTTGTGCCTGAGGGTAATATCATGTATGTCTGAGGGCAATGATCGTTATGCCTGAGGAAAATCACCTGTGGGTATTTGATTCTGTTACGTGAGGGTAAGGATAGTATGTCTGAGGACACGGCTATTTAGAATATTTACTGTGGTGATTTTCTATGTTGTAACTTCCAAGACGAAGCACAAGCTTGGAGGTAATAAGTAATAATTAAAATGGAAATGAAACTAGTAGTGATAGTTAATTTTGATTACTTACTAGTTTACTGCATTTACTTTTGCACGCTACAGTTGCACGTTTTTACTGACAGTTGGGCACGGGCCTTTGGTGGTCACCTACTAGGATTTATTTCTCACACCCTGTTTGGGTCATGTCTTCGGCCCAAATAGATTATATTTTTGTAGTTGTCTACAGGGGCAAGGGTCCCTATATAGGTACATTATTTTAGCATAGAAGTAGGAGAGCATGGGACCGAGCTTAGGCTTGTGATGCTGCTGCATTCTATTCACTCTGTTTTGTTCTATTGTTGTACCATGTACTTTGAGTTGTATTGTATTGTGTTGCAGTGTATACTTTTTGGGATGCTTTCATAGGAATAGTGACATGCTGCATTTTTATATATAACTTTTGGTTATCTTTTACTACAGTTGTTCATTTCTAGTTCATATTGTTTACTGCTTCCGCTGTTGTATGTTATCTTCTTTTCTGTTGTGCTACACTTTGATAAATGAGGGCATAGTTTCCCCACTATCAGACCTGGGACCTCGCTGCTAGTAGGAAGCCTCTGGCATTTGGGGAAATGCGCTTGAGGTCATGTGACCAACCGGGTTTAGGGAACCCATTGTGTGGCTTCTGGATTCCATTTCTCTCACACACACACACACCCATGCATGGGCAAGGTGCATGGGATGTAGTTGTAAAATTGGTTGTTTATTTTATTCTCATTTTCTTATGGATTTGAATGATTAACTTTGTCCTAAATTAAATGTTTATGGTTTCAATTGATGTCATTTACTTTTTTTTATGGTCCTCATTATTGTTATTTTATTTATATAGCATTATTCCCCCATGAAGACCTCTTTATAATGTTCTATAGGGGGATGTAGATAATTTCCCCCTAGTTAATCCTCCTATGGATCATAAATGGATCAAGATAATGGTAGGAAACATTTGATATTTGGATCTAGGAGTTGTCATTGGCCCAAATTAGTCTATAGAAGTAGGTCCATGTCTGATTCAGGATGAGGATCAGGCTTAATAATTTCTTTACCATCTACCTCCACCCTTTTGGAAAAGAAAATACCCTCAAGAGGCATGGGCTTGGTTAGAAAATATTTAGAGTGTTTTTTAGTTCATTTATATATCAGAATCCATCAAGGTGAAGTGTGATACTTTTATGCTTTAAGGTACCATCAAAAAATGGTGGAAGATCATTTTTTAAGACAAGCTACATGAGAATATTGAATTCAAAAACTTCAATGTTTTTTATTAATCTATTTTACCTAGATGCTTTGTCACTAGAAAAGTATTGGGAGTTTTTGTACCTACAGAAACATAACAATATGGTTACAAATTTTTAAAATAGATTAGTTAAACCTATTCATTTCTCTTTCAAGATGGTCACAAATGATGGATTGAAATTCCAGTGTATTGAGATGGGCTTGTAGCCTAAAATATAATCATAGGTCTTCATATTTAAGCTTTCCACGCATGTGAAAGTAAAGGGTAGAGAATTGATGGTGGATATTGATCAGTCTAGGATATTAGGGATGATTGATGATTCCTTTATGCTCAGTGGATGTAAAAGTGTATTCTTGTAAAAGAAGATAAAGTAGGATGAATCTTGAAGGGTGAGCATTGATGGATCTAGGCATCCATCACAAACATTTTTCTTCACCCCTATGGGGAGAAGGTCTATTTTTTCCACTAGTATGGAAAGGTTGGGAATATTAAACCATATTTACCAAATACCCACAAGACTTTCAATACTTTTGGGTGTGCGGGTCATCATCAGAGTTTTTGTAGATCATTCCCCTCTCTTAAAAGTAGTGTGGGTTTGTCAGCTTCAAGGGGATCGCAAATGCAGTTTAATGCTTCTAAAGTAGTGGGGCATATATCTTATGGGAAAAAGGTATAAAAGGTTCATCTTATAGGTATATTTAGATGAGGCATGGATATCATGCTATTATAAGGTCTCAAGCCCATTCTGAAGCAATTCAATTGCATGCAGTTGAGAAATTTCCTGTTGAATCTGATGCAAGTCCAGTAACTGTGAGAGGTACCTTTCACATTTCATCATTTATGGATTTTTATTTATTTGATACTAGTTCATATCATTCATGTATATCTTCCCATACCATATATTTATTAATTATTCTATCTGATCTTATATTGTATGTAATGGTGATATCTACACCTCTTAGGACGAAGGAATGTGGTTCTTGGTATCCTTTATGTGTTGTCTTCATAGCTGTGGTGGATTTATCATGTGAATCCCTTATTCTTAAGATGGATCTCTTTGATGTAATTCTTGAGATGGACTGGATGATCTCTTTTAAATCATGCATTGATTGTTATCATCGAAGGGTGGCCTTCACTATCCTTGATGAGAGTTCTCATTTATTTCAAGGAGAATAGGACCCTCAGTCTATTCAGGCAAGAAATATTATTCCTGAGGTTGGTAGAGTGTAAATTCATATGTTTCCAAATATGATAGGATTTAATGAAGGGAAATTCAATATTGTGATTCCTACAATGGTTTGGGAGTTTCTTGAAGTGTTTCTAGATAAATTCGTGTGGCCGCCTTCAGAGTGAGAAGTTGAGTTTTCTATCGATCTGGTGCTCAGGTCACAACCAATTTCATTACCCTCTTATTATATGGTACCTCTTGAGTTAAAAGATTTGTAGGTTTAGTTGAATGACTTGGAAACCAAGGGACTCATTTGTCCTGGTGTATCTCTAAGGGATACACCTTTTCTCTTTGTAAATAAAAGATATGGGAATCTTCATTTATGCGTCGATTATAGAATTTTGAACTAAGTGACCATCAAGATAAAATATCCCTTGACCCACATTGACATGTTTCATCAACTTAAAGGGTAAAGATGGTTTTCAATTATTGAACTTCAGTTAGGATATTATTGGATCAAGGTGATAGATTTTAATATTCCCAATACTACTTTTAGAAGATGGTGTGGTCATTATGAATATCTAGTGATGCCTTTCATCCTAATGAATTATCATTAAATGTTTATGGATCTTACGAACTTGATATTTCATCGATACCTCAACTCCTTTTTCATAGTATTTTTTGATGGCATATTAGTTTATTCCAAAATTGAAGGGAAGAATGACCATTACTTGAAGATTGTTTTGGTAACTCTTTATGAGTTTCACCTCTACACAAAACTATCCAAGTGTAGTTTTTGAATATAAAAAATAAATCTCTTAGGATATTTGGTTTCAAAATTTAGAATTTTAGTTAATCTTAAGAAGGTTAAAATTGTGATTTCATGGGAAGAACCAAGGAAACTCTTTGAGATATGTAGATTCTTGGGCCTAGTATCCCATTACTTTTGATTTGTTAAAAATTTCTCTAAGCTTGTATCTCTTCTAAAAACTCTCACTCAGAATTGGGTGAAGTTTATATGGATCACTTTGTGTCAATATTGTTTTTATTAGTTAAAGTTTCCTTTTACATAAACTTCAGATCTTTTTTACCTGAGGTCAGGTAGGGTTATGTCATTTATTATGATGCATCATGAATGGGTTTGGGTTTTGTGATTATAGTGTATGATCATGCAATTCCATATGATTCCTTTCAACTGCGACCACATGAAAATAATTACCTAACCCATGACCTTGATCTAGTGGCATTTATACATGCTCTTAAGTGTTGAAAACACTATCTTTTTAGTGAGAATTTATAGTATATTCTGATCACAAAAGATTTCATTATACTTTCTCTCAAATGGAATTTAATTCTAGGAAGATTTGATGGGTGGAATACCTTCAAACATTTTCTATTAGCCTTGTTTATATGCTAGGTAATGGTAATATGGTTTTTGATTATCTTAGTAGAAAATTTTTGTTGAAATCCTTGAAAGAATCTTGTGATTGATGGAGCTTGATGAGATTATTCACTGATATTAATTTGGAGGTGAAATAAGAGAAGGATGTCATGTTTCTAGATAATATTTAGTTGACACCTTCTCTTAATAATCTTATTTATTAGGAGAAACTAGAGAATAATGAGTTCCAACATGTGAGGAGAATTATAAATGGTGGGGAGACTGACAGTGAGTGGTCCTTATCTCTAAAGGGAACTCTTTGTTTCAAGATCCTTTTTGAGGTTCATCTATTCATGAGGAAAGTAGTGATAGGGAAGACCTGAGGAAAATGATTTCCCAAGATAGAGGTTGAAAATGTCTCCCTTTCATTGAAAAACAAACACCTATAATCCTAAAGATAAAAAATAGTTTAATTGAATTTACCAAGCATGGTAGTGGAGATACAAAAATATTCAAAAGGAGAACCGTTGTAGCAAATTGTGAACCCCAAACCAGATTGTAGGAATGTAGAATATTGTGAACCCCAAACCAGATTGTAGGAGTAGATTACGAACCACAAACCAGATTAAGGCATGTAGGAGATTGCGAACCCCAAACCAGATTTCAATCAGTGACTATGACATCTCGGGAAAACACACACTACTCACTGATACAATCTTGGGATTTCTAATCTAAATGGTGTGTGGTAGGGTCGAGTTCATCACATATCACAGAGGGGAGAGGTGGGGGAATGTGACAACATTTGGGATGAATCTAAAAAATAACGACACTAAGGAGAGGTGTAAGGAGTGCCTAGAGGGTACTGCAACGGTGTCCAATGATGTTGGATGAATGAGGAGGTGTCAAGGAGGGGTAGTATGAAGAAGTTTGAGATGACTCATAACAAAAGATGTTGAGGAGAGGTGGAAGGTGAGAATGTGTTGCGACGAAGAATAGGCAATGTCGGCAGATGAAGAAGGTCGGATGTGAGGGAGGGAGAAGAGGGTGGTTGTCCCCTGGCCTCATGTTTCCCTAGCTCAGGGGCTTGCAGAGATTCCCCTTAGGTCGGGCCTGAGTGGTGATGAAATATTTTCATCACTCTCAATGGGTGGTCCATCTAGGATCCACCAAGATGTATTATAACATGAGGCACAAATATTATTATCCTAATATGAGTTGTGATATAGAAAGTTTTGTATCATCATGCAATATTTGTCGGTAGGTTAACTATAAGAATCAGAGACCTTGTGGTTTTCTTCATCCTATCTCTATCGCCACTTATAAATGGGATGATATATCTATATATTTCATTATCAGAATACCTCATTCCCATCAATGAAAGAATTATATTTAGGTTATGATTGATCGATTGAAAAATTTAGTGATTTTTATTCTGATCAAGGATAGAACGAAGGTGGAGGATCTAGGGAAGTTGTACCTGCAAGTGATTATGACACTGTAAGAGGTTATTTTTTCAATCATTTCTAATATAGATCCCTAATTCACCTATCAATTTTGGATAGGCCTTCAAGAGGTGATGGGATACTAAGTGAAGTTGAAAATGACTTATCATCCATAAATGGATGGAAATGCAGAGAGGTTGATCTAGATTCTATAGGATATGATTTATGTTTTCATTTTTATTTTGGAGGATCATGGGATACCCATCTGATACTGATTGAGTTTTCTTATAATAATGACTGCCAATATTCTATCAGAATGTCTCTTTTCATGGCCTTATACTACCGTCCATGTTGATCTCCCCTATGCTAGACTGAGGTGGGTGAGACTTCTCTGGTGGGATTAAGCATTGTTCAAGAGATGACTGGTAAGATTTAGATTATTCAACAGTGGCTAGTGAAGGTTCAGAATAGTTATAAATCTTATTCTAACTATCATCATTTTCCTTTGGATTTTTTAGTTTGTGGAAAAATATTTAAAAGATATCACCTCTTCTAGGTCATCAATTACTCAATAAGAAAGGAAAACTCATACCAAGGTGTACATGACCCTTTGAGATAATAGAAAGGATCATGGAGGTTTCTCATCAGTTGGAATTCACTCCTTAGATTAAATCCATTCATGAAATTTTTCATGTATCATAGTTAAAGAAGTTTCATCCTAATCCTTCCCACATTTTGAGCTAGAAGAAACTGGATCTAGAACTAGATGTTTTGATGACTGAACAACCATTCTGAATTTTTGACTCCCTAGATAAAGTGATACATGATAAATATATTTTTTTGTGTTGGGTATTATGTTAGCATTAGGGTGGTTCTCATGATGCATGGGAATGAGAATCTTTTACGAGGGACAAATGGCCTTTTATTTTCTCTGATCAAGCTCCAGGTTGAATTTCTAGGGACAAATTGTGATGTGGTGGGGAAAATTGTCACACCCACATGTCATTTTTTGTTATAAAATGTATTATTTAATATTTTAATTTCATTAATTTCTTTGTTTTTTTTTTGTGTTTTTGGGGTGTTTTGTAGTTTTAAGATAGAGTTTTGTAGTATTGCAGAACACCATGTTGTGACTTATGGGGAAAAGTATGTTAAGTGTGAGTCACATCATGGCCTAAGGAGGCATCACAGTGTGAATGCCCGGGGGTGAGTTTTATTTGAGGATGCTTGAGGGTCGCATGGTAGCCTAGGGGAATCACGACATGGTAGGCACATGGAGAGACAATCACATCATGATCTAGGAGAACGACGAGATGGGTGTTGGGGAAGATATTGATGATAAAGTCCTTGGACATAAGGTTAATATACAAGGGGTTACTCTTACATAAATGGGGTCCCATTTCATAAAGTCCCCTAACTTGGTGAAAAGTCTGGGGGTTGCGTCGTGACTAGGGGAATCATGGCATGATGAGTTTTTGAGACTGCCAAATTTTTAAAAAGTATGATACAAACGAGTCATCATATTGAATCTTATGTATGGGTACCCCTATGTAAATGTATTAGTGTTTGTGATAGATCGCAGGAAGGGAAAGTCATGTGGTGACTGGGGAGGTCACATTGTGACCATACATAAGGGTCACCCTATACAGGTACCTTTATATGTAATAGTCGTTGCCCTTGGGATAGTCGGGTGAGGGAAGAGTTTGCGTCGTGATGGGTGTGCATTGTTCTATGATGGAATGTCGTGGTTGTGAGCCACGTTGTAAAGGTTGTTCGTGCAAGGTCACCAAACTATGAAGAACTTGGGCATGCCATGGCGTGACCTTAATAATGGAGTTGTATTTTCTACCTAGTATAGGGGAGGTGTGCTACGTTGTGATAGGAAAGGTCACCCTGTGACCTTTCTAGTCTGGATTATTTATAATACTCATTTATCAATTTAATGGGATTTTAAAAGAGGGTTTTGTTATTTCCACTAGTGGTGTCGTGGAAATTCCCTCATTCAAACTTTTCATGTCATGGATGTCTCACCACTTGTATCTCTTCCCCTTCCTCAGATTCAAGTGGATTTGTCAGGAAGAGTAGCCTAGGGATCATCTAGGAAGTGATTTCCCTCCTTTTGGTTATAATATTCTCTTCTCTTTGGGTTTCTTCCTACCCAACGACCATAGTGATCTAGCTAGGTTCATGTTGACCGAAATTATGATAATGGGTTCTTGAAGTTAGGGTTTTCCCTCCTATTCCTTGGTGTATTCTCACCATCGACTAGCGATATCTTCAGTTTAAGGTAGGTGGTATCATGTTTACCCTTGTTTGATAAACCATGCACGCTTGCCATTCAAAAAGAATTATTGTAATTGTTTCAATTCTTTTTATGCCATCTTTGAGGACTGTTATAAATTTCATATTGTTTTGTAATACCTCCTTTTAATATGAATGAGCAGAGTGATTTCTAAAGAATGCTTTATAAATGGAAATTGATGTTTCTTATTATGTGTTTGATGAAATGCCACTTTTCATGGGAATGAATGTTTGATGAAGTTGGAATTCCTTGTAAAAGATTATGCCTTATGGGAACCCCAAGTGCTTGGGTAGACATATAGGAAAAGTGATTTCTAGGGAATGATGCCACACTCTATAGCCTATGCTCTCAGTTATGTATGCCACTTTGGCTAGTGGAGACACCGTTAGTTTAGTATGCCACTCAGGCTAGCAGCCTTGTGTGCAGTTTGAATTGTTGGTTATAGATTAATATGAGGATCATAAGAGGCCTTAACCTTTATGACCCTAGAGCTTATCCCATGATGCTTGGTTCAAAAAGGTATGTTTTTCTTCGCACTTCACTTTCCTATTTAAAATATACAAAGCATGTTATTTGTTCTTTAAAGTTAAAAATGTGTCTTTATGTGTTTATTTCAAACTAGCATAATTGAATCGCCTAGCAAAGTTTACTCAGGGAACACTAGATGAGATCCTACTGGGCCTGTTATGGTCGCACCCTACATACACCCAATGAGTGTATGTAGACCTTGTTTTGACTAGTGTGGGTAAAGGAAAGACACCGCTTGGAGGTGGTGGATTCTTATGTTAGCTGTGATTGAGTTTGGTGGTGGTGACATGGTGGGAGTGAGCCCTCGTATCACACAGAGATGGATAACGACTATTTTTTGGGTTATTTGGCTTGGGGTTTTTGGTTACAAACTTATTTATTGTATCACCTTATTAGCATCCCATCTCTTGTCTCATTTTCTATTGTTGTGCATATTTACTATTGGTTCATGTTTATATTAATGTTATGGATGTTTATTTATTTTTCTTATTGTTATTGGGAAAAACTATTCCCAAATGATGTATATTTGATACTCAGACGTTAGTTTTTAGTTTGTGGGGATCGGGAATGTTCTTCGGGTCTTGTCGCAAATTGATGCGGGTGCCCGAGTTAGGGGTAACTCAGGTTGGTTCATGACAAGACTGATGATGAAATGAATTGCTTAGGTTGGTTCATAACAAGACCAATGATGAAACGAATCGCTTACTTTTTTAGGTTTGATTAAGTTATGCTTGACAATTTTTTAAAATGTAAGATAAACTCGTATTTTTTTGTTAAATGAATTACATGAAAGTTGAGTTTTTATAATTTTGTTTCATTTTGATAAATGTTTGTATTGCCTGTAACACAGGGTGACAAAATCAATTACAATTATAAATATCAAAAAAACAATTTTACCATTTGTTATCTAAATAACATACGCTAAAAAGATTTCCATATTGAATATAACCAATATGAAAAAGGATTTTAATGCCATTTTTTTATTTTTATTTAATTTTTTATGACAAATTTTCCATTCCCAGTATTTAATTTACGTCGAGCCTTAATAAGAAATGGCATTACAAATTTATTTATAATTTTGGTTAATGTTGTATTTATTAACGTCTCTCGGTCATTTATGTGATCCCCGCTATAATTAAGTGTGACCATAATGTCTTACATTTGATGGATGACCTAAAGACTCGCTACATGGTTGATTCGGAGACTCCAATAGTCTATGTTTAAAATCAAGTCTTTCTGTGGGTTGAGACGGATGTCCGATATTGTTTACTTGATATTGATGCATTGAAGCCCCTTGATGCCTCTAAGATCCACTTAAGAGTAATGGTGCAATGTTTCTTAAAATAATTGTGAAGTTCTTTAATTGTCGATCTTTGAAGAAGGATTTTTGGGATGTCAATTTCATTCACTATTATTAATTGAGTGAAGTATTTTAATGCTCACTTTCTATCTAGAAGAAAACTATTATGGCCAGTATTATACAACCCACAATTAATATTTGACATAAGATAAATATCATACATATAAATATGCATATACATACAAATCTATATTTCATTTATATCATGTAATAAATGAAATTTATTTTTATAATAAATTGATTTTTTTTAAATCGGCCATTTTGTTTTCTGTTCTCTAAAATTATATTTTATTTATATAATTCAAGGCGTCATTTAATATATTCATTAAAAAATATATAATACCAAACCAAACACAGCGTAAATTGGATTTGGCGAGGGTGGGTGGGATTAGGTGTAGATGGCGCATATGAATAACATTCATACAATTTTGTCGTGAAAATGATGAGATGCGGGATGGTGGAGAAAAAGAAGGGCGAGTGGGGGCCCAATTGGGGAGCTGCCTGCCTTTGTGATTGCCGCCGTCCCTTCATGCTCCCATTGATTCCCTCAAATGATGGATTCTTTCTAATGTGGCGGACATGGTTAGTGGTGACGATAATGACAAAATATTTACTTAATATTTATACATTTATAATATAATTATAGGCATATAATATATATATATATATATATATATATATATATATATATATATAATTTATATAAATATAAATTTAATGGAATTAAATAATTTTGATTATAATTAATATACATTTACTGAAATACATATATAAATAATTTTTTTTCTAAATACATATATTGATATGTATATACATATATACATATATATATATAAATGTTTATATATTATGGTTATAGAAATAAATAAAAATATATACAAATCCAACATACATATAAAGGGTTTTGATAGACGTCTCTATGCCTAAAATGCCGCAGAAGAAAATAAAAATGTCAACCATAAGATCAATCGAGAGAGGAAACATGAAAAAGAAATGAAAAATAAACCATGTGTGCCTCAGTGATAGAGTAAAACGAAAAAAAAACATGTGTACTAACAGAGTTAAACCTTTCATTGCCTTTTATATGTATTCAATGAATTTAACCTGGTCATTTTGTATTTTTGAATGAAATTACATCATTTTCAGTTTTTATGGATGTTTTGAGAATTATTGTGAAAATGGAAAAATTCCTGATTTTTAAGTGTATCATTTTCGGATTTCTATAATAACTTTTTCTAAACCAATTTAAACTGCTTTTTTTGTAGGATTCTATGTTTATTGGGCTTCAATTAATTCAACAGAACCTAGTGTTTAATTGAACCATATGAGACTCAATTAAAGCATTCAAATCGAAAAACTTTTGGGTGGACAAATTGACCAACCTTCACTAAATGAGGCATAACTCGATCTACATAACTCCAAATGAGCTGATTTTCAGTCAGAAATGAAAGAGAACGCTATAAAGCACGTCTATTAAATGTCATGGAAATATCCTGTAAAGTCCCGGTTTTTGCCTAGTAAGATTTTGAAATATTTATATATATATTTCCAGAGATAGGCGCTAAGACATCGTGTGATTCCAAAATTCGGTGTGCATGGAATTTATTTTATAAAATTATAAAATATATTTTATAGTGTGGGTGCGCAACTTCTTAAAGAAAACCGTATAACTTTTAAACAGAAGCTGAGATCAGAAATTTGAGATCACGCTTGAATCTGAAACGCGGTGTTTACCTTAAGCGTGACCTAAGATGGGTCTGTTGGAGTTGGTGCCCTAGAAACCAAATTCTTTGAACTTTACGATAAACCTATATTCATTGGATGAATATTAATAAACTATTTATCATGTCATGATTGTTCTTCCGCGTGACATAGTATGTGATAATGTCCTATGAATAGTTGTCGCATTAAAAGGTCATAACAGATCTCTGTTATGATGAGAACCTGAAAATGTCATGACACTATTCTTAAATATATGTTCTATGGTCGGATGATATCATTTGAAGGGACACAAATGATACAAGCTATCAAGGGTGGAAACTCATGAAACTTTGAGGCATCTTCTCATAGTGTGCGCCCTTGGTAATATCTAAGAGGATATTATGAGAACAAGACCCGCTAGTAGGAAATCCACACTCATAAGTGTCATTGAATATTCCTATCTGCGGACATGTGTATTGGTCGTTAGACTTTAAGATTGTTATTAATGACTATTATGACTCACACACTTAGATGTATTGACGAAAACCGTGATGACATATGTTCGCAAAGAAATATGATATGTTGGACGTGTCACGAGTAATACAACATTAATGAATAATGCGAGAAAGGATTTATCGCTTTTACGGAAGTAGATATCTCAAACTCTTTGATGGAAATGATATAGACTAACTAAATTCATGGTCACAACGTTCTCTAGGAAAATTCAATTCCGGGAAGTCAAAGAATAAGAAATTGAGCACATGGGTTGATGACACTTGCATGCAACATGCTTGATTGGAGATATCGGGACAAAGAGATTATATTACACAGTAAGCATTCGTATGAGGTGACAAGTCATTGCGACATCAACTTCTCTCTCTTAAGTGTCTTGACCCGTTGCTAGACAGTAATCTTGGACTTTAGGCAAACCCGCCTAATGCCAACGAGAAAGAGGCTTAGAGGGTCATACACTAAGTGTAGCCAGTATCTAAGTTAAATAATTTATTTATTTAACAAGTTAAATAAATATTATTTCTGGTTGTGGTTTAATAATTATTCAAGTATGTCTAATCACATTTATTACGTCACTAGTTATTTGAGAGAATATATTGCGAACAAAATATTTATTTATCGGTGAATATTGCAGTTATATTTATTTAATAAAAAAATAGTCATTATTCAAGACCCAGTAAATATTGAGGAGGATTGACAGACCAAGTTATGGGTCCGGTGAGAAATAATATTTAAATATGATGTGCAAGTTAAGCACATGTCATGAAAATAATAGCATTGTTACTATTATTTAACATAGGGTTTCACATGGAATAATAAATTAAGTAATGACACATGTGCTAATTATTTATTATAACCTAGTAAATTAAATTCTCCGTTATGTTATTATTTTCTAAATTAGCCAAGAGGTCATTCGACCGACTAACCAATCGTTGTGTGCACAACATCTTCAGAGAAAAACTCTCGAACATAGATAACTCTTCCCTCTCCAAAAATGCTCTTAAGAACGAAATAGATCCTCCTCCACCAGATCAAGGAGAATGCTTTGAAAGTGATTCTCAAGGCGATCGAAGGTGGACATCACAAGCGCAAGGATCTTCCGCGCTAGCACTCGGAGACTCTTTCGGCGACATTCGGAGATACATGGAGCACGTGTGGATCACCGCTAGAGGATTACTATCCTTGGATTCTACATCGTAACAAAGCCGCACCTCAGATCTGTGGTCAGATGCATCAACAAAGAAAGAATCACCTTGGTGGTAATTCTATAATTTAATTAAATTAATTATAAACAAATATGTTGATCCTCTCTTCTCGGTTCCAAGTTCTCTCCTTCATCTTTTATCTTTGATTCAATTATGTGGATACTGGCGTTCATCGTCGTATTGATCCCAGATTAATCATTGATCATAACAATTTGTAAAGTTGGGTACACGCTCATCCTGCGCTTCCACTGCACCCGGAACCTACAGGGTCGACGTGGGGCATTCAGACTTATCACTCATTGATGCCACGTTCAGTGAATAAATGAATAAATGAATGGATTAATTAATTAATTGTTTTATTTTAATGCAGTTGATTAAGAATACTATCGGGGTGAATTGGTCAGGGTTAACCTCATAATCCTAGAATCACCAACGACGATCTCTTTCCTCCTTCTGTTGGCGGATCCCATCTAACGACAATGAAACACCAGATCAGAGAAAATCAGGACGCATCGAACATAACAATCCCTTTTCCTCGTTGGTGAGTATATTCTTAATCAATGAACAATACAAAAACCAAGTAAGACTCATCAATTGATGATTTACACCATTTGATTAAATTAATTGAGCAGATCCACCATTGTTCTTGGGTCTGCACCAATTGCGGATTGAGCATGCGCCTATGTATTTGATTTTATTTTGATTTATTCGATGTTTCTTGACCCGACATCACTGTTCTTGATCATTGGTCAAGAATGATTGATCAACTATGAATAAACCATTGTTATGGTGCCTTTCCCGCTCATCTTCTTTGTATTCATCACCGGTAGGACCTCGCAGTCATGGTTCGACTTAGTCATGTGGTACCAAGCCCAATTACGTTCAAATCATTGATCGATGAAATGGGCACAGATCTAGGTTTATTACAAAGCATGGATGATCGTTTTGATGATCATAACTTGTTTAATTAGCAATGGAAGCCTTGGTGGTGGGTGGTTCATACGATGAATCCTCGATGAATGAATAAAGATCGATTCCCTGTGAATGATGGCTGAAAATAGATATTTTTGGCTAGATCCACCATTTTTGGCCATAGATAGTGCCAAATCTAAAGTGGTGAGACTAGATTCGAAGCGTTGAAAGAGGATCAGGAGACTTGGGATTTCTGGAAAAATTCAGAGCACACGCTGTGTACAAGTATGAACAGACGACGTGTAGCCCCCTCTGTAGCGACGAATAGGGTTTTGAGAAAAGTTAAGGATGACACGACGTGTAGCCCTCCAACACGCTGGGTACCCCTTCCCCGATTGGACAACCAGTGTGATGGATCACATGAATTGGAACCTGCGTGGAATTACACGACCAGGTACACGATCGTGTACCAGAGTACACAAACACGAGGTACGATACACAGACACAACCCGATCCCGGGTAGCATGGACACGCCGTGTATTCCACCTACACGATATATACTCCTACACAGTTGGGAGACATGTGCCGGCCAGGGACACAACCAGGCAGTGGAGCAAGACCACACACTGTGTGGGTCCCCTAACACGTCGTGTACCCCTTGACATCTTTTGAGGAAACTTCAAGATTTCGCATCTCCTTCATTTAGACTCAAATTTTAGCCCACAAGTAACATATTGTGAGTGTTTTTTTTTGCATAGAATGGGATGGTTCCTCATTTGTGGATTACAAGATACAATGTGAAATGTTCTGGTCATGATGCTTATTGAGGCGATGCCTGATGACGATAGTGATCAGGTAGGATCACTAGAGACTTCTTTCGAGTGGACCCCCCCGTTGTATTAGGGCAGAGGTCCTCGATGACTAGAGTGGAACCCCCTGGCGCATCAAGGCACAAGTCCTAAATCACTAGAGTGGAACCCCCCATCAGCATGGGTGTGGTTCCTCTACAGCTACCTTCCGAGTGAAACCCCCCTACTGGGTAGGGAATGGGTCCTCGATGACCAAAGTGGAACCCCATATTATACCAGGGAACATGTCCTCAAATTATGAGTGGAACTCCTCTATCATGTAGGGTGCGGGTCCTCGATGACTAGAGTGGACCTCCCATCACATCATTCTATGGTTCCTCAACCTTTAGAGTGGAACCCCCCATTGGCATGGGTGTAGATCATTTACCTTACCGAGTGGAACCCCCCTATGAGCTTAGGGCGTGGGTTCTTGTGATAGTAGAGTGGAACCCCCCATAGACATGGGCGCATGTACGCTACAAATACTTATAGAGTAGAACCCCCCTAATGTACTAGGGTGTGTTCCCTCTACTTCAAGTTTGTGGCCCCTCTATTGTGCGACACAGTGATGAGGTGTGATTTGAATTGGATGGTTACTTTTGGGCAGAAGCGTGATATGTAGGGCATCGTTGATGGACTTTTGGAACCGTTGGCTAATTTTCTACCTAGATTGAGCTGTGAGATGGATATCTCCTTACTCTGTCATTTGATCTTCTTTTGAATGATCATATATATATATATTCATATGCATTCATACCCTTGGATTTGGTTAGTCTCCTTCCAAGAGAGGTGAAGACGCACGAGGCATGCCACATGCTTTCCATGTTTAACTTCTCGTGGTTGGATGAGTCTACTCTCTTACTATAGGTGGAAAATACTTGACATGTAGCTCATCTACTCTCCGTGTTGAGCCCTTTTGTTTGGATGATGTTACTTTCACTCTTATTTTTGGGTTAAGCTGTTCTCTTTGAATGTATCTGGCATATACTGTCTTTCTTTCCTATTGTATCTCTTACTTCCCCCTTCAGTTCTCAGAGTGTCCTATTGGGAATGTATATACTCACCCCTACATTGGTTTTTCCTACAGGTGTCATGTTTTATACAGATGAAAGACAGGTCGATGATGATTTCAGATGATCTTAGGGATACCTGGTACTTTGGATCACATACAGTGGTTGTAGCTTGTGATTCAGGAGCTGAGCTCTCTCAGTAGTTTACTTTTCTAGTTTTTTCAGGTTGATACATATTTCTGGTTGGGCATGTGTTTTTCCCCTTTACTCTTCAGTTTACACTACCATAATTTTGTACTATCTAGAGGTTCATGCATGCTTCTTTTACTTTATAGTTATGTTACATTTTTTACTCCCTCTTCACTTTTCACCGAGATGACTGTGTGTGTGCATACAGGTAGTTAGGAAAAGGCCTCCCCGTGTTAGTTATGACTTTGACACAGGTCGCTAGCCCCAGAACTATGGAGGCAAGATTGGGGTAGTTGTGGATCAAACTCCAACTCGATTCAGGCCATGAAATATTGGTATCAAATGTTGTTTGATCCTTGGGACGTTGTTCGAACTATCTCCCTTAAAAGTATTCAATTGGGTTTAGGGAAATAGTGTCAAAGTATCTTGAGTGCGACTCTTAGGCCAGAGAGTCTAGTGATAGTGCGAGCGATCGATATATCCATTCACCAGGACCCTGACTACCTGCTTGTCAACTCGGCATGCCAAGACATTTGTTGCAGGGATCAATGGTACATGCATCATATAGGATTGATTCTTTGACTATACTTATTGAGTCAACTCTCCATTTTTGTTTATATGTGTGTGTGTGTATGCACAAGCTTATCAGATAGTAGTACATCGTGATAAAACTTAGGATGCCTCCATGATGCCATCCAGTCAGGATACCAGTTCCAAATTGTGATGATGATCCGATGAGAGACAAGGCATCAATTCAGGGTCCATCCCATGAGCCCATTCTTCAGGGTGGGAAGGTAGAAGGACCCCCATCCATCGAGCAACAGATTGTTCCAGTAGAGAAGGTTGAGGACGTGTGAAGTATTAGTGCGCTCTATGAGTTCCAACACCAGAGGTCGTTGAGGTTCCATGGTGAGACAAATCCTCAGGAAGAAGAGGATTGGATAGAGTCGGTAGTACATATCTTCAGTCTTGTTTGGACCTTGATGGATCAGGTGGTTGCGCTGACAACTAGCCTTTTCCACAGAGTAGATGGGTGATGGTGGAGTCTCGTTATGAAAATGAACAATGAGTCGACACTCTCATGGACCAACTTCCAGAAGCTATTCCATGAGGATTAATACCCCTCTTACTTGCGCTCAATATGTATTAAGGAGCTTTTGGAGTTGAAGTAGGAAGGGACGATGATGGCTGAGTATGAAACGAGGTTTACAGACCTTACCCGCTACTCTCTTGACATGATATGTGATGGATACTTTCAAGCATGGAATTTTGATCAAGGACTATATAGAGAGATCTGATCCAACATCATTCCCATGTGCATCCCCACCTATGTCGGGGCGTTGGAGTAGGCACTAGTGACATAGAGATTTCTATCAGAGGGATTCCAGAGAGCTAGAGATGGCAGTGGGTACCATAGAGTTGAGTCTTCTAAAATAGCCAATAGACCCCAGACATTTAGATATCGGCATAAGAGACCTCCCTATGTTCATGATTAAGAATATTCACTAGTATAAAAATGGTTTTTAACATCGAAAATTTGACATCGATTTTTTTTAAAATCGATGCCAAAAATAAAAAAAATTAGTTTGGGCGTCAGCTTTTTTTAAAAATTGACGCCAGTAATTAGATTTTTTATTATATTTTAGATTATTTCCTAAACATTGATTTGATAGGTCGTGGATGAAAAACTGAGTTACGGATTAAAATTTATGAATTTCAGAAGTTGATATTCTCTAAGAGAAGTCTTAAATAAGTCCAACTTTATAAGTCCATAACTTTTAATCTGTAACTCCATTTTTACTCCACGACCAGTCAAATCGAATCTTAAGAAATTCTCTAAAACATTGTAATTTTTTATAAATTTTCGCATCGGTTTTCATAAAAACAGATGCCAAAAATATGTTTTTTTATTTTTTGCATTGGTTTTTTTAAAAACTGATGCCAAAACTATTTATTTTAATTTTTGGCATCCGTTTATTTAAAAAAAGATGCCAAACATATTTTTTTTTTACTTTTTGGCGTCGATTTTTAAAAAAATCAACGTGAAAAAAATATATTTTTAAACTTTTTAGAATCAGTTTATTAAAAAACCAATGCCAAAAATGATATCCATTAGAATTTTTGGCATCAGTTTTGTAAAACCCAACACTAAAAGACCAATGTAAATCATCTTTTTCATTAGTTTTAAATAAAACCGATGCCAAATAGTGTTTTCCAATACACGAGATCAATATTTCATTTTTTTTCACAATACATGTTTAACTTTTTAAAATCCCACCTATATTTTCATACAACGCCATCAAAAATATTTTTTTTCTAAATATAAATAAATTTTCTCCTTAGTTCATCATTTTCAACCTCTTCGATTCAATCAAGTTTTCAACATGGCTTCAATCGTTAATTTGAACATGGTATCTATTCTAATCATTTATTTTCTTTATTATTATTATCCTTCATTTCTAAAAAACTTGATTAGCTTGCTTATAAAGATGATTTATTCTTAATATCAAGTTATAAATATAAACCATTCAGATGATATTTACCAACCATGGTGTAAATTTAATTATCGATCACCATTTTCATTATTTCATGAGTTCTACCCTAAATATAAGAGATATGATGATAAACAACATATCATTTTGATGGAAGCTCTTAAAACCATTGAAATATGTTTGAAATATTATGTTTATTTTAATTCATTTGGTGTACGTGATTTTAATTCATGTTTATCATGATTTCTTGGAAAAGACTTGTATCAACCAAAACTTTGACAATTTCAATTCCGATGACAATAACTTTTGATCCGTAACTCTGTTTTAGCTCCACAACCAGTCAAATCAAAGATTAGGAAATTCTCTAAAACATAGAAGAAAAAAATTACCTTTTGGCATCATTTTTTTGTAAAAAACAATGATATAATTATTATTTTTTTTCTTTGTGGCATCAGTTTTTTTAAAAAAATAGACACCAAAACTATTTTTTCTTTAAATTTTTGGTGTTAGTTTTTAAGGAAACTGATGCCAAAAATGATACCGATGGTTTTTTTGGCATCAATATTTTTACAAAATCGATGCTATTAAACAAATGTAATTCATTTTTGGCATCATTTTACAAAAAATGATGACAAAATTCATATTTTTACATCGACGACTTCAATGTTGGTTAAAAACTAACGACAAAATAAAAAAAAACTGACATTAAAGAGCATTTTTTTACTATTGATGGTTAGTGGTAGCACAGAGGAACATGGAAACCCAGAGAGGGGTGGTGCTTTACTTGTGAAGGGCGATGTCACATAGTGTGAGACTGACTAACAAGACGTGTTGAGTAGCAAAGACAGATAGCCAATGGATCTCCACGGAAGTGACAATGACATGACCAGGGATCTCCCAGGCATGGACATGGTGGTCTATAGGGAGGAAAAACTAGAAGAGGAGTAGAAGGAGCTATGGGTGGTGGAAGATGTTATGAGATCCTTCCACCACCACCACCAGGCGAACTACACCAGGCTTAGGGAGCTGACAATTGAGGTCATGGATAGCTGCAAGATTTGGATGTTTTTGATCCTACAATACACAAGATGATTATAGGTGTGATCTGTGGGTTTTCTAATTTTTCTTAAGTATTAGTATACGCAGGTTCCAGTCATTCCTTTATCTTTATACTCTTGGTACCAGAGCTAGAGATCCCAGTTGAAATGCTAGCCCATAAGCTTTTTCTTGAGGTTACTATATGCAACACTTATTCTATATCTTTTATCCGTCGGTAGCATGATGTATCTCTTGGTAGAGAGAGGTTCATGTCAGAACTTTTGTTTATCATGATGGAATATTATGATGTCATCTTGGGTATGGATTGATTTTCCATAGTCTGAGCCCAGATTGACTGTCAACATAGACAATTCAATTGTCTTTTCACTAATGGGATGCGATTCTCCTTTTTTGGTGAGATAAATCTCATCTAAGAGAAAGTGGGTTCTGTGAGGAAGAGGTTTCATCCTATCACCCATCATTTTAAGAGTGTATCCCTTGGTTCAATAGGCTCTTCAAGCATATGGGTTCCTTCAATTATGGTGGATTAGATGGATGTATTCCTCAAGGATGTTCTGGGATTACCTTTGCAACACCCTGACCCCAGATACCTAGAGTCGGTGCATTATTTTAATATATTGGCATGTTTACAAGGAGTCAAGTACTAAAGGACTGATCAGTTTAGCAGTATTTGAAAATAGATTACATACATTAACTTTACATAAAAATATATAACATAAAACTCATCATAAATAATCCTTTGAGAACTCCATTATTCCCTTATCTTAAAGATGCATATAAATCATAATATACTTATTGACATCCTAGGAAAAATAAAACATAAGAAAGGGGTGAGCTTAGATGCTCAGTAAGGATAAACAATTTAGCGGAATCTATAAACTTTTAAGGAAAATGTGTAATAAAAACAACAGACTTTTAAACATAAACTTAAACATAATATGGAAAAAAATCAAACATTACCATATAAACATGAACATGTATATTCTAATAGTCAAATAATCACATGTAATAACTAATTTAATAACAAGGTAATGCATAATTCCGGACATCATTACCACGTAGTCAAGGCCTCGTGCCAAGGCTACAAATAAAAATTTTGTCAAGGCCTTGTGCCAAGTCACTAATTTGTCTCATTAGACCTACCCATGCATTGAGAAGATATAGAAGGCTCCACCCGTCACTTACTAAGTCCAATACGTTCCTTATATGAAAAGGTTGAAACATAACATAAACATTTGTATTAAAATTAGCATATGAAATGTTAATACTTTAACCATAAACCATGAATGGTATAAAAATAACACATCCACATTCAATCATATCACAAAAACTTCAATAAAATATGGAATATTGTATCATATTAAATCAACTTCAAACAAGTGTAAAATCTATCAAAGGATGTTGATATAGTTGAAAATGATTAGTAAAACTCTTTGAGAGAAATATCCCTTTTTTATAAAATCATTTAAATGTCACACAATTTAGAAAGGAATACATTTAAAAGACATTTTTAATAAAATTTTCCCATACCACTTTGAAACTTTTGAAATGAATTAAAATTTCAAAACATTCATGTCCATATAAATAAATGTTTAAAACCATTTTGAAAAAATGGAAATTAATGAGAATGATTTAGAAGAATATATATTTAAACCATTTAAAATTATTTTTTAGTTAAAAAGTCTCTTAAAAAGAATCCTTTTGAAAACTCTTTTATGAAACATGGACATGGATAATAAATATGTCCCAGTAAAAACTTACACATAAACAATCTCATATAATAATGAGATTAAGGAATTAACGCTTACCTTGTACTTTCCTTTGGTCAAGGGTATGTTTAACCTTATGTATAATGACCATAGTATGTTATTAAATTATAACAGAACCATATTCATATTTATGATATGATACTTGATTCATTTATGGGTTTATACTACCCTTTTAATAATAATTTCTATGTTAAAATAACATTTCGGGTAATAATTTATTTCTTTATTATACGCGTTTTAAATTATTATTCTTGGTTGTATAACTTATATCATGATTTAATTGATTCTAGAATATAAAAAATTATTTTTGTATCATATAAATTCATAATATAAGTATGTATAATAGATAGATATATGAAATGGAAAACACCGTTTATGGAGATGGTAGTCCGTACGTACGCATAAACAACGTTTTCGTTTTCATATCATATTGAATGGAAGTAAATGAATGAGATATATGTATATATATATATATATTTCCAGTAGAATTATTATGTCATATATTACATAATTATTAATAATATATATAATTATAATCATCGTGGAATAGTGAACGTGGAAATGAATCTCATCGCGTCGTGGAGATGGTAAGCCGTACGTATGTACGAGCGATGATATCATTCTATTGATGGTGAAATAGTATGTAATTGAATGATATATTATATATACAGAATAATTAACATGATATATTTATTATTTAAATCAATTATACATCATTGTTATACCCATCCAACTATTGAAGTGTTGAATAACAAACTATACCACGACGTGGAGACGATAAGCCGTACGTACGCACATATAGTGACTTTGTCATTAATAGGATGGATAGAATAATGAGTATTGTTGTATCATATTTATAATAAAATCACAGTATGTATAAGGTACTGGATTCATTATTTTGGTATGGAAACAACAAAGAAAGATGAAGTGAAAGAAGAAAAGAACTTTGAAAGAGGTGATGAAATAATTACCTCTTCTTTGGGTTATTCCTTTTGATTTGAACAAAAGGGATCCTTAGGCTGGCTTTATGATCAAAGTAAGGAATATAGGATAAATTGAATGTATTTTGGAGGATATTTGAGCAGGTTTTAACTGAGTCAAATGGTTTTGAGGTGTGAATTTAAGAGAAATGGAAGTACCCTTTTATAAGAGAGGTGAGTGGCACTTTAGAAAAATCTTCAAATATTAATTTATTCTTAATTTATTTTTGGTTTATAATAGATAAAAATGGATTTATTTAAAGGATAATATGGGGATAGGTCGAAATACTCTCAACAAATAGGTTTTATACAAGTTTAGGTCACTATATTAACCTTATTTTTTAGATTTAACCCTTAGTTAAATAGTTTAACATTTACCATGTCTTCTTGTCTTATTATAATATATGGTTAATAAACATATTATAAAATGACAAGAGAATATCAGGTGGTTCATAAATGATATATATATCATTATATAATTCCTTTGGATGAACCTTGGATTTTTAGGAATATTATATCATTTAATAATATAGTATTTGTTTTAAAAACCCATTTATGTCAATTTTGACACTATTTAGTATTTGGTTTATTTTAAAGTCATAAAAAGTTTATTAATTAGATAAAAATAAATTAAATCAATCCTAAAATGTAATATTAACCTATAAAATTCGTTAATCTCATCAAAAGTCTCAATTCACATTTATTTTGATATTTATAATATCAATTATTTTAATCTTTTATTAATAAGGTAATTACTACTTCAATATTATGTCATAGATAACTTCAATTATTTAATTTCTAAAAATTATAAATAAAATACCATGATGTATAAAATCATTTTAGATTTATAATGAATATTTATAGTCTAATTTTTCTTATGTGTAACCCTATATTAAAAATGGTTTAGTTATTAAATTTTGAATTTAACACTTTTAACTCTTCTTTAAATAAAATATAATAAATGTCCTAATCTAATCCAAGTGGATAAAAAAGGATCATATTTTATTCCTAAGGTTGATTTAGGTCTAAATACACTTATTCAATATAATTAGGACATGTGTTAGGGTAATTTTAATATCATTTTTACCTTTAATTACCCTATTTACTTTTAACAGTGGTAAATAAAATTCAACAGTTACTATTCACTAAAAATTATTTTCATCCTATTGAACTAAATTTTATTTACTGATGTTAACTGTGTCTCTCATATTTTTGAAATTCAACTCAGAGAAGTAGTAAAATTATGTTTTATGCAAATTTACAAATGTGCCTAGAAGGTGGGTAAAAGACGTTAAAAAATTCAATAAAATTTTATATATCTAATCTTATTATAAAATGATTCCAATTAAATAAATTGAACTGATATAGGTATTATGTATCTATTTTAAATTTAAAATAAATTTAAATAAAAATGATAATTATTTAAATAAAAATTCAATTTTTATGTACTATGCAGTATTTTTCACTATTCATCAAAAATTAAAAGTTTTTAGAAAAATACCAAAAATTCACCCTAAGATAATTTTGATATTCCAAATTCAAAAATAATGTCTATTTTACCAAATTCAAAACATAGAATTTGCATTAATTAATTTAAAATTAATTCCCGTTGTCAAAACCAAAAAGCAGGTTTTTGAATAGTAAAAACTATCAAAATATTGATATGTGTTTATGCCCAATTTAAATGTAAAATTACTTCCAATGAAAAAATTGGATTAAATAATAAAAATATAATCTAATTATAATTCAATACTATTCAAATTTATAATTTAAAAATATAAATTATTTCTATTAAAAAAGCTGTTTTCAATTAAAATTTAGTAATTTTCACTATTCATCAAAATATGAAAGTTATCAAAAAAACATGAAAAATTTATCCAAACTAAAATTTTATTTCCCGCTTATAAAGAAGAATTTTATTTTGTAAAAGTGTCAAATATTGGATTTAAAAAGGGTTCTCCATTAAAATGTAACACCCCAAGCTTCGACGGTACGTTTCCCTTTGAATAATGCAATAACTTGCATTGTACACAACTTCGAGATTCTAACACACCGCGACCAATAAAGCTAGTCATTATGAAGAGTAATATCACTTTTTTAAATTTTATAAATTTTATATTTTAAAATGCACTTCATTTTTGGATTTGGAATATCGAAATTAGCTTAGTGTGAATTTTTGGTATTTTTCTGAAAACTATCAATTTTTGATGAATGGTGAAAAAGATTGCGTTATTGTTTAAAACCGACTTTTTATTTAAATAATTAATTATTTTATTTAAATTTATTTTAGGTCAAAATAGATAAATAATACCTATATATGTTCAATGTAATTCATTAGAGTCATTTTGTAATAATATTAGATATATAAAATTTTATTGAACTTTTCACCATCCTTTACCCACCTCCTAGGAGCATTTGCAAATTCACATAAAACATAATTTTACCACTTATGTGAGTTGAATTTCAAAAATCCAAGAGACACGGTTGATATCAGTAAGTAAAATGTGGTTCAATAAGATGAAAATAGTTTTTGGTGAACAATAACGTTTTACTTTTATTTACCACGGTTAAAAGTAAATAGGGTAAACAAGGGTAAAAATGATATTATTATTACCCTAAAAAATGTCCTAATTATATTTTATAAGTGTAATTAGAACAAAATAATCTTTAGGAATAAAATATGATCCTTTAGGTCCACTTGGATTAGATTAGGACATTCCTTATTATTTTATTTAAAGAAGAGTTAAAAGAGTTAAATTCAAAGTTTAATAACTAAAACATTTTTAATATAGGGTTATACATAAGATAAATTCGACTATAAATATTCATTAAAAAGAATTTTTTTTCCTAAATAATGGTATTTTATTTACAAGTTTTATACATTAAATAATAAAATTTATTTATGACACAATGATGATGCAATAATTACCTTATTAATGAAAGATTAAAATAATTGATATTATAAATATCCAAATAAATATAATTGGAGACTTTTAATGAATTCCATGTTAATATGACATCTTAGGGTTCATTAAATGATTTTTTTTCAAAGTAATAATGCTGTTATGAATTTAACAAAAACAAAATACCATATAGTGTCAAAATTGACATAAAAGAGTTTTTACAACAAATATTATATTATTAATTGATATTCTATTCCTAAAAATCTAAGGTTCAGCAAAAGGGCTTAAATAATATTATATATGTCATTAATGAACCACTTGAGGTTCTCTTGGAGCTTTATAGTAAGTTTATTAACCATATAATATAAAAATACAAAGAGACATGGTAAATGTCAAACTATTTAACTAAGAGTTAAATCTAAAATATAAGGTTAATATGATGACCTAAACCAATATAAAATCTATTGGTTGAGAGGTTTTAGACCCATACCCACCTTATCCTTTAAATAATTCATTTTGGAGCCATTATAAACCAAAAATTATTTTATTATAAAATAATATTTCAAGCTTTTCATAAAGTGTCCCTCACCTCTCTTATAAAAGGGAACCTTCCCTTCTCTCAAATTCACACCTTCAAAGCCATTTTTCTCAGACAAAACCTGCCAAAATATCCTCTCAACTATACTCCCATCATCCTAGATGCATTTTTTTGTCATAAAGTTAACCTAAGGATCCATTTTGATCAAATTAAAAGGAAGAACCCAAAGAAGAGGTAAATATTTCATCACCTCTTTCAAGTTATTTTCTTATTCCACTTTCTATTTATTTGTTGTTTCCATTCTAAAATAATAACTACAGTATCTTATATATAATGTGATGTTATTATAAAAATATTACAACCATATTCATTATTCTATCCATTCTATAAATGGCAAAGTCACCATACATGCGTACGTATGGACTACCATCTCCATGTCGTGGTATTGTTTGTTATTCAAACACTTCATCATTTGGATGGGTATAATAATGAGTATAAATTATTTTAATAATAAATATAAAATGATAATTATTCTATATATATGATATATCATCCAATTATATACAATTTTAATATCAAAAGAATGATATTGTCGCTCGTGCGTACGTACAGATTACCGTCTCCACGAACTCGATGAGATTCATTCTCCATCGTATCCATTCGAGACTTATTTTCATTTGATGATTAAAAATAATGTTTAAATAATTAATATAATTATGAATATTAATAATATACATCCTATCCATAAAAAACATTACTTACATAACAAATCATATAAAGGAAAATGAATCAGTTAACACCCGAAACGATGATACTACTGAAATATCATTAACAAAGCAATATTAGAAGATAATATATGATATAATATTAATGTATATGGTTCATATATAATTTAATAACAATTATTTCACCATTATACAAGAGGTTAACCTACCCTTTACCAAGTAAAAGTACAAGGTAAGGGTTAATTTTACAATCTCTTTATTATCCGAGGTTGTTTGTACGTAAGTATCTACTGGGACCTCTTTATCATCCACATCCATGTTTCTTAAAAATGTATTCCAATTTTTTTTACTATTTACTAGACTATGGTTTAAAGTCATTTATACCCTTATTTGACTTTTTATAATATGGTTTGAAAGGAATATTTCCTTCATTTTCCAAACAAGGCACCTTATGACCGTTTCAACAAAATTAAGGTAAGAATGTTTTTTTAACTTATACAGCGGGTGTGGCTATTTTCCACTATTATAACATCATCGAAGTTTCCATTAAAATATTGTAATAATATTTTAAAAATGAATGTTTTCTTTTATAATTATATGGCTTTTAAATGATTTCAAAATAGAAAGAGATATTTCTCTAAAGAAAGTTTTGATTTCATCTATGTCAACATCCTTTGATGGATTGTGAGCTTATTTGATGTTGATTTATTATGGTACAAAACTTCCATATTGTATTGAATGTTTTGTGATATGTTTGAATATGGATGCGTTATTTTTATACCATTCATGGTTTATGGATAAAGTATTGACATTTTGTATACTAGTTTTAATACAAATGTTTATGTTATGTTTAAACCTTTTCATATTAGGAATGCATTGGACTTAGTAAGTGACAGGTGGAGCCCTCTATAACTCCTCGATGAATCGGTAGGTCTCATGAGACAAACTAGTGTCTCAGAATAAGGCCTTTACAAAATCTAATTTGTTGTCTTGGAATAAGGCCTTGACTATGTGGTTATGAATTCTGACATTATGAATTCCATCATTATGAAAGTGGCTATTGATATTGCATGTGATTATTCGACTAGTAGAATATCCATGTGAATAAGTAAATGGAATTATTTGATTTTATTTTTGTCATATTATACTGAAGTTCAAGTTTAAAATGCTTTTGTTTTAGTCTTACATTTCCTTAAATGTTTATACTTATTTATGAAAGTTTCCGCTATATTATTATCCTTATTGAGCATTTGAGCTCACCCCTTTCTATGTTTTATTTTTCCCTAGATGTGAAGAAGTATATTATGACTGACATATAAGGATAGTATAAGGGATATGAGTGTGGCCTATGGAGACTATGTTTTTTTACTTTTTCATTTTATAATGAAATGTAAAACTTATGAATGTATCTAGTATTTCCAAGGCTACTAAACTAATCGGTCTTTCGAGACTTGATATTTTGTGATCATGACCATGTTATGTAATAATTCACCGAATCTAGGTAACTAGGGTTGGGGAATTATAGTTGGTATGATAGGAAGTTTAGTACAAACCTTGGAAGCTAGATTTAGAAAAATGTTGATTAGAGAACATTACCCTAAGATAGAATTTGATGATTAGTATATAAGAACTTCCTAGAATTTTGGTATTGTAGAGATTTTGTGAGTTTTCCAAGAAATGAATCCCTGTTTGGATATGAGCAGGTAGTGGCAGCTCTGGCACAGATGTACCTAGGACTAAAACCCAAAAACACCACTTTGATCTAGACTCGAATGATAATTGGTTCACGAAAATGGGCCTTGCTGCACTCTTGGTTATGACACTCTGAGGGGATATGCTTAGGATAATTCTCATTTTATTTACAAAACATTATGAAGGGTTTATGAGTATATACTTCCTCAAAGAAAACATTTTTATGATTATTTACTATATCCATAAACTGTTCAATTTATGTTAAGTGTTTTACAATTTTGGAATTATGTATTACGATTCATAAACTAATATAGTGTATGCCATTGTTTAGAAATGGAACCTAGTGGAAGGAATGGAAACTGTATCAATACACATAATCCATGTAGGGATTTCCCTCCTACTCAAGATAATTATAGTGGAGCTAGTAAAGTGACTAGTGCTGATCATCTTATCACCATACTAGGACAACTCACTCGGGTTATGAATAATAACCTTACCCATATGGAGCACCCTGATCCACAACGCAGAGGATCAATGTAAGACCGCTTCATGATGAAAAAATCACCAAAATTCAATGGGATTACAAATCCATTAGTAGCTGAGTAATGGATAAATTCCTTAGAGAAAATATTTCATGCTTTGGGGAGTAGTGAAAGGGAAAAAGTTGTCATGGCAGTTTATTACCTCACGGGAGATGCAGATCAATGGTGGTCATTGATTGAAAACACAAAGGAAGATGATGAAGTATCAAATATGGAATGTAGGGAGTTTAAAGAGTTTTTATTAAAAAAAAACTTTCCTTGCGACCATTTAGTGGATATGGAAAGGCAATTTCTAAGTCTGAGGCAAAAAGAGGATGAGAATGTCGCAAAATATGAGGCTAACTTTACAAGGTTAGAAAGGCATGCAGCAGATTATATACGTAACCCAAGGAGTAAGATTGATCGATTCTTTGATGGGTTAAAACCATTTCTTTATCAAGCATTAGTCTCACAATCCTTCTTATCATACGAAGATATTATCTCATGTGCTATCAAGACAAAAAAAATAATTCTCTAAGTTTTACAACTTTAAAGTAAAGCAGGAGAAGAAGAGATCTGCTAAAAACTTTGGAAATGAAAATAAGGGGAAGAAAGGAAAAGTTGAATATCCATCCTGAAGTAAATGTGGGAAGAAACACCTCGGTACTTTCCTGAAGGGAATGTGAGTCTGTTATAAGTGTGGTGAAAAAGGCCACCAATCTCGTGATTGCAAGAGGAAGAAAGAGGCTGTCAATGTTGAATGCTACAATTGAAGAGAAAAGGGGAATTATGAAAATTAATATCCTAAGATCCAAGGGAACTTACCTCTAAAAAGGCCAAGGGAGCAAGGCCAAGCTTATGCGATCATTACTACTGAGGTTGAAGCTCTGAAAGACATGTTGGTAGGTAATTTAATGGTTTCCTCAAGTTTAGCCAATGATTTATTTGATTCTAGATCATTGCATTATTTCATATCTTCCCAGTTTTCTATGAAAATTAGATATTTTCAATTTGACTTAATAAGGGAGTTGTCAGTCAAAACACCTAAGGGAAGTATCATCGCAACAAATTTTTGTGAATCAGTTCCCATTAGGGCATATAAATGTTCTTTATCTGCTGATCTCTTCATCATACCCATGATTGAATTTTATATAATACTCGGTATGGATTGGATTTCAGACCATGATGCGAAAATCTATTGTAAGAAGGAGGTTACAATTTTCGATGATGATAAGGAGTGACTTATCTTTAGAGCAGAAACGTCACCACCTGGTTCTTATCTAGATCCACCCCCAATATCTCTACTAAATTCAATTATTGGGGAGGATGAGACTGAAATAATTATGGGAGAGTAAAAGAATATTCGAATAGAGTACGTACCTATTGTGAAAGAATATGTTGATGTGTTTCCAGAAGATTTACCTGGACATCCTTCAGAACAAGAAATTGAGTTTTCTATTGATTTAATTCCTGGTTCAAGGCCCATATCGAAGACCCCTTATAGAATGGCCACTGTGTAATTAGTGGAACTAAAGAAACAACTAGAGGAATTGAGTAATAAGGGATTTATTCGCCATAGTGTTTCTCCATGGGGAGCCCCTACCCTTTTTGTTAAGAATAAAGACAGATCTATGAGGTTGTGCATTGACTACAGAGAGATCAATGCTATAATAATAAAGAAAAAGTATCCCCTACCTTGCATTGATGATTTATTCGACCAAATTCATGGAGCTCAATATTTTTCAAAGATTGAACTTCGATATGGATATCATCAGTTGTGTGTGAAGAAGGAAGACATTCTGAAAACAGCATTTCGAACCAGGTACGGTCATTACGAGTTTATAGTAATGCCTTTTGGGCTGACTAATGCACCCTATGTTTTCATGGATCTAATGAACATAGTTTTCAAGGAATATCTTGATGACTTTGTAGTGGTATTTATTGATGATATACTGGTATAATCCAAAAGATATGAAGATCTTGAAAATCACTTGCGCACCATTCTAAAAACCCAAAGAAGAAATGAATTATATGGGAAGTTTAGAAAGTGTGAATTCTGGATTCAAGATATTTATTTTCTTGGCCATATTATATCTAAGGATGGAATATCTATTGATCCTTCAAAGACCAAGGAAATCCAAGAATGGAAAGCACCGATGAGTATAACTGAGGTACACAATTTTATTGGTTTAGCAGGTTATTATCAGCATTTTTCCAGAATTTTTCCTAATTGGTTAACCCATTAACAAAGCTCACACATAAAGGGGTTAAATTTGTTTGGAAAAAAGAGTGTGAAGAATGTTTTGAATAACTGAAGAGAATATTAGTCAATGATCCTATCTTGACTCTACAATCAGGGAACGATGGGTTTGTTATTTATAGTGATGCTTCAAAGAAAGGAATTGGTTGTGGCCTTATGTACAATGATAGAGTTATTGACTATGCATCACAACTAAAAATTAATGAGAAAAACTATCCTACTCATGATGTTGAGTTAGCAGCTATAATCTTTGCTATGAAAATATGGATACACTATCTCTATGGTGAAAAATGTGAGATTTATACTGATCACAAGAGTTTGAAGTATATTTTATCACAAAAAGAACTCAACATGAGGCAAAGGCGATGACTTGAACTACTCAAGGATTATTATTGCACAATAAACTAGCACCCGGGGAAGGAAAATAAAGTGGTAGATGCTTTGAACAGAAAGGATCATGGAGTTTTGAACAAGACGAGAGTTGAAAGGGATTATATTTTCATGGAACTAATGAAAATGGATATGGGAATAATCATAGAAGGTGAAACATCAATACCTTTTAAAATGGTTTCCAAACCATTTTTACTAAAAAGGATAAAAAGTTCCCAGGCTGATGATGAGGAGTTTAAAAAGATAATTAAAGCTGTGAATGATGGGAGATTGATTGAATTTATATATGAAGACGGGATTTTGAAATTTGGGAAGAGACTTTGTGTTCCTAATATACCTAATCTAAAAAGGAAATTTTTAGATGATGCACATATCTCCAATTTCTCTATACACCCTGGGAGCACCAAGATGTATAGATATTTGAAGGAACATTTTTTTTGGGACAACATGAAGAGGGAGATTGCTGATTTTGTGTCAAGATGTATGGTTTATCAACAAGTGAAACTGGAAGGCAACAACCTAGAGGAGTCATACAACCTCTTCCCATACATGAGTGGAAAAGGGATAATATTTTGATAGACTTTGTCACGGGGATACCAAAGACTCCTAGAAGGAATGATGCAACATGGGTCATTGTTGATCGTCTTACCAAGTCAGCACATTTTCTTGCAATAAGAGAAGATTTACCACTTGAACGTCTAGAAAGACTATATATTAATGAAGTTGTAAGACTTCATGGAGTTCCCTTATCGATTTCTTCTAATCGTGATCCCCACTTTACATCAAGATTCTGGAAAATTCTTCAGAAAGCCCTGGATATTGAACTTCATTTGAGCACTAACTACCACCCTCAAACTGATGGACAATCAGAATGAACTATTCAACCTTAGAAGACATGTTGAGATCTTTCTCACTTGACTTTCATGGTATGTGGGATCAATATTTACCTATGGTAGAATTTTCTTATAACAATATATTTCATTCAAGTATTCAGATGGAACCATATGAAGTGTTATATGGAAAGAGATGTCACACACCAACTTGTTGGGATGATGTTCGTGAAAGAAAACTCATTGGCCCGGAACTTGTTAAGGAAATAATGGAAAAGTTAAAAGTTATCTAAACCTATATCAAAGCAGCCCAAAGTAGGAAAAAGAGCTATGCCGATAACCGAAGGAAGGATTTGGAATTTCAAGTAGGAGATCATGTTTTCTTGAAGGTATCTCCATGGAAGGGAGTTATAAATTTTGGTAAGAAGGGTAAATTGAGTCCCAGGTATATTGGACCTTCCAAAATTCTAGAATGAATTGGAGTTGTAGCTTATCGTTTGAAAATGCCTCCAAGTATCTCCAAAGTTCACGCTGTATTCCATGTATCACTATTGAGAAAATACATGCCTGACCCAATGAAAGTACTCACCTATGATAAAATTGAACTGGAACCTGATCTATCTTATTGTGAAGATCCTATAAAAATTCTTGATACCAGAGAACTAGTGTTGAGAAACCAGATAACTCATCTGGTGAAAGTTCTATGGAGAAACCATAAGATGGAAGAGGCAACGTGGGAACCCGAGGAACTAATGATGAAGAACCACCCAAATATTTTTATGTAGTAATATTCTAGAAATTTCAAGGATGAAATTATCTTAAGGAGAGTATAATTTAACACCCCAAGCTTCCACAATACGTTTTCCTTTGAATAATGAAATAGCTTTCATTGTACGCAACTTCGAGATTCTAACACACCGCGACCAATCAAACTAACCGTTATGAATAGTAATACTCACTTTTTGAAATTTTATAAATTTTAGATTTTAAAATGGACTTCATTTTTGGATTTAGAATATCGAAATTATCTTAGGGAGAATTTTTGATATTTTTCTGAAAACTTTTAATTTTTGATGAATAGTGAAAAACACTGCGTTATTGTTTAAAACCGACTTTTTATTTAAATAATTAATTATTTTATTTAAATTTATGTTAGGTCAAAATAGATACATAATAACTATATATGTTCAATGTAATTTATTGGAGTAATTTTGTACTAATATTAGATATATAAAATTTTATTGAACTTTTCACCTTCTTTTACCAACCTCCTAGGAGCATTTGCAAATTCGCATAAAACATAATTTTACCATTTATGTGAGTTGAATTTAAAAAATACAAGAGACACGATTGATATCATTAAGTAAAATGTGGTTCAATAAGAAGAAAATAATTTTTGGTGAATAGTAACTTTTTTACTTTTATTTACCACGATTAAAAGTAAATAGGGTAATTAAGGGTAAAAATGATATTATTATTACCCTAACACATGTCCTAATTCTATTGGATAAGTGTAATTCGACCAGAAACAACCTTAGGAATAAAATATGAACCTTTAGGTCCACTTGGATTAGATTAGGACATTTATTATTATTTTATTTAAAGAAGAGTTAAAAGAGTTAAATTCAAAGTTTAATAACTAAACCATTTTTAATATAGGGCTATACATAATATAAATTCAAATATAAATATTCATTATAAAGATAAAAATATTTCCTACATAATGGTATTTTATTTATAATTTTTAGATATTAAATAATTAAATTTATTTATGACATAATGATGATGGAGTAATTACCTTATAAATGAAAGATTAAAATAATTGATATTATAAATATCCAAATAAATATAATTGGAGACTTTTAATGAATTCTAGGTTAATATGAAATTTTGGGGTTTATTAAATGATTTTTTTTCTAAGTAATATTGCTGTTATAAATTTAACAAAAAACCAAATACCAAATAGTGTCAAAATTGACATAAAAGAGTTTTTAAAACAAATATTATATTATTAATTGATATTATATTCCTAAAAATATAAGGTTAGGTAAAAGGGCTTAAATAATATTATATATTTCATTAATGAACCACTTGAGGTTCTCTTGGAAGTTTATAGTAATTTTATTAAACATATAATATAAAAATACAAAGAGACATGGTAAATGCCAAACTATTTAACTAAGAGTTAAATCTAAAAGATAAGGTTAATATGATGACCTAAACCTGTCTAAAACCTATTGTATGAGAGGTTTTAAACCCATACCCACCTTATCCTTTAAATAATTTATTTTGGTGCCATTAGAAACTGAAAATTATTTTATTATAAAATAATATTTCAAGCTTTTCCTAAAGTGACCCTTACCTCTCTTATAAAAGAGAAGCTCCCCTTATCTCAAATTCACACCTTAAAAGCCATTTTTATTAGACAAAACCTACCTAAATATCCTCTCAACTGTCCTCTCTTCATCCTAGAGGCCTTCCTTTAGTCAAAAAGAAAAACTAAGGATTCCTTTTTATCAAATAAAAAGAAAGAACCTAAAGAAGAGGTAAATATTTCATCACCTCTTTCAAGTTATTTTCTTCTTCCACTTCCTATTTATTTATTGTTTCCATTATAAAATAATAAATCCAGTATCTTATATATACTGTGATGTTATTATAAAAATGGTACAACCATATTCATTATTCTATCCATCCTATAATTGACAAAGTCACCATACGTGCGTACGTACAGATTACCGTCTCCACGTCGTGGTGTAATTTGTTATTCAAACACTTCATCATTTGGATGGGTATAATAATGAGTATAAATGATCTAAATAATAAATATAACACGATAAATATTCTGTATATATGATATACCATCCAATTATATATGATTTTAATATCAAAAAATGATATTGTCGCTCGTGCGTACGTACGGATTACCGTCTCCACGAACGCGATGAGATTCATTCCCCATCGTATCCATTCAAGAATAATTTTCATTTGATAATTAAAAATAATGTTTAAATACTTAATATAATTCTTAATATGAATAAGATACATCCTATCCATAAAAAAATTACTTACGTAACAAAGCATATAAAGGAAAACAAATCAGTTAACAACCAAAACGATGATACTACTGAAATATCATTAACAAAGAAATAGTAGAAGATCATATATTATATCATATTAATGTATATAGTTCTTGTATAATTTAATAACAATTATTTCACCATTATACAGGAGGTTAACCTACCCTCGACCAAGGAAAAGTACAAGGTAAGGGTTAATTTCACAATCTCTTTATTATCCGAGGTTGTTTTTATGTAAGTATCTACTAGGACCTCTTTATCATCCACATCCATGTTTATTAAAAATTTATTCCAAAACATTTTTAATATTAACTATACTATGGGTTAAATTCATTTATACCCTTGTTTATAAAATGGTTTGAAAGGAATCTTTCCGCCATTTTCCAAACAAGGTACCTTATGTCCTTTTCAACAAAATTAAGGTAAGAATGTTTTTTTAACTTATACGGTGGGTGCGGCTATTTTCTGATGTTATAACATCGTCGAAGTTTCCCTTACAAGATTATAAGAATATTTTCAAAACAAATGTTTTCTTTTATAATTATATGACTTTTAAATGATTTCAAAATAGAAAGTAAATCCATGTGAAAGTGGCTATTGATATTTCATGTGATTATTCGACTAGTAGAATATCCATGTGAATAAGTAAATGGTAATATTTGATTTTATCTTTTCCATATTATGCTGAAGTTCAAGTTTAAAAGGCTTTTGTTTTAGTCTTACATTTCCTTAAATGTTTATGCTTATTTATGAAAGTTTCCACTATATTCTTATCCTTACTGAGCATCTGAGATCACCCCTTTCTATGATTTATTTTCCCAGGATGTAAATAAGTATATTATAACTGACCTGCAGGGATAGTATAAGGGATATGAATGTGTCCTATGGAGACTATTTTGTTGTAGTTTTTCATTTTATAATGTAATGTAAAACTTATAAAGGTATCTAGTTTTTCCAAGGCTACTAAACTAATTGGTCTTTTGAGACTTGATCTTTTGTGATCATGCCAATGTTATGTAACAATGCACCGAATCTGGGTAACTAGGGTTGGGGCGTTACAAAAAGGTGGTAAAATTGATTTTTTTAAAAACACTTATTTTATCTGAAAATTTTTATTTGTTTTTATATTTTGTCTAAAAACACATAATATGAATGTTAAAATTATATGGAGTATATAAAATTCAAAATGCAGTTAATACTATTCATAACCGCTTTTTAAACGGCTAGTTTGTTAAGTCGTGGTACGCTCAAACTTGGGGTTGCGTATGACACAAGCTATTGAATTAATTTAAAGAGATAATGTATTATGAAATCCTAGGGTGTTACATTCTACCCTACTTCAATAAATTGCTTCCTCACAATTTGAAATTGTTCTTCGAAAATAAAAGGTTGAAAATAGAAAATACCTTTGTGGAAAACCCACATCAGAAACAGGGTTACTAAAATTTAGTCTTAATAAGAGGGAAAGGAAAATGAAAAACTCACCACCAAATTAGGATTTCGAATAGGAGAACATTGGTGGAAATTAGAGACACATAATTGGAGGAAAAGCATAAATATTTATAGTGAGTGATTGAGGTCATCAATCACAAACAAGTGAACAATAAATGGAATATTGAGGGCCTCAAATCCATAAATTTATGATGATTTAAATATCATCGGTTCAACAAAACATAAGGTATTAAGAAAACACATTTTTTGTTTTTAGATCCCTTCCCTAAATTTTAAGAATTAATTTCTTCATAGAATAAGATAAAAAAAATAATTGACAAGTATAGTTCCATCCTTCAACTAACTTCTACCACAAAATCATCTTTCACTCCAAAAGATAATAGAATTCAAAAATATTATATTTATCCTAATTGTATAGGGTTCCAAAAATAATGAATTTATAATTCATTTGTCAGACCATTTAAAAAATCTACATTATACAAAACAGGACATCACGTAGGCCAGTGTTAGGTGATGCACCGTTATCGCACTTTGGTTGTGGGTTCAAGTCTCGTGGCCTTGTTGGACATTACAGTTTGTCGCCCAACCTCTGGGTTGTCCTTTTTATAACAATCCAAAAATAATCTTAAGAAATGTGTTAACCTTAAAAAATAATATCCAATGTCCAACTTAATTCATTCTAACCTTTAGACTTATACAAAATACTTTTGTCCAAACTCAGAGTCCAAAATTTATACAGAATACAAACATAATGATGATCTCTTCTTCTACGTAATAACATGTGAATACCTTAATCATGTATTCTCTTAAAAAATGGTAACACCATGAATCACTATACAACCTTATTGAATACATTCATTCACCTTTATTTCTTATAGAATACTGAATATACTCCTTAAATCCAAAAATGTTGTAAACCCCAACAATTATGGAATAAACAAAAAATTAATTGGGTCCAAGGTAGTCAATAATATCCAATATACTTTATCCAAATCAATTATATCTTATTCCGAAATCATTATCTCAGTTTCAGAAACATATTAAGGTTTATATATTCCCCAACCATATATTTTCCAAAATGTTTAACTTGAAACTATGTCACTTTACTTGGTACCATAAAATCTCAAATCCTTAATGAAAATTTACTACCGTAAAGTCCTCAAATACTTTATAATTCTTATAACTTGTACTCAAATGACACAATTATTTGATAACAACTTAAGAACACTAATAATTACTCTTCATCTGCAGTAGTATCATAACTTGATTATTATCCAATAGTATCATTTGGGGTATACTATGATGATTGGAACATTGATTCGCATAGTGTCCCAACTCCTTGTAGATGAATAATTGTACATTTGAAACCTTTTTCTTACCCATGAAATCATGAACTTGGTGTCCTTTTTATCCATACTTATAACAAACTCCCATTCCTTTCAAGCACATCCTAGGGTGATTCTTTCCACAATTATCACATACGGAAAAATCTTTCTTTCCCTTCTTCCCTTCTTCCCTTTATCCATCTTTTTATCTATTATCCTCTTTTTCTCTGGCTTCCCTTCAAAGAAATAGGACTTAGAGAATTCTTTACTTATCTTATTAACACATGATACTATTTCCTCAAATGATGAGAATACATGGGAGGATATTCCTCTTAGAAATGTGGGCTTAAAACCATGAAAGATAAGATCCTTCTTACTCTTTGGATCATGCGTATTTCTAGAGATCTCATTCCTTCTACTAGGTGCCATTTCTAAATGATGACATGCACTATATTAGATCATATCATAATTTATATTCCAAAAACTAAAAAATTTCTCAACATTAATTGAATATATTTACACATATAGTATCATAATCATAAAAATGGTTTCTTTTCTGACATATATATTTGTAAATCATTCATAATGGTTTGTAAAGAAAATGTGAATTATCCTAAGAATATCTCCTAGGAGTGTGATAACCAAGAGTACAGCAAGGTCCATCTTCATGCACCAGTTCCCATTCGAGTCTAGCTCAAAGAGGTGTTTTTTAGGTTTTACCCCTAGATACATATATACCAGAGCCACCTCTACCTACTCATATCCAGAAAGGGATGCATTGCTTGGAAAATTCACAAAATATCTACATTACCAAATTTCTAGGAAGTTATTATATATTAATCCTCAAAGTCTATCTGAGGGTAATGTTTCAAAATAAGAGTTTATATAAATATATTTCCAAGGTTGTTACTAAAATTCCTTTGATACTAACAGAAATACCCTTTCCCTAGTTACCTAGAGTCAGTGCATTATTTTAATACATTGGCATGTTTACAAGGAATCAAGTCCCGAAGAACCGGTAAGTTTAGTAGTCTTGGGAAATATATCACATACATGAACTTTTCATTAAAATTTCTAACATAAAACAAAAAATAAATAATCCTTTAGAAATTCCATTATCCCCTTATCTTAAACCTACATATAAATTATAATATACTTCTGGACATCCTGGGAAAAAGAAAACATAATAAAGGGGTGATATCAAATGCTCAGCAAGGATAATCAATTTAGCGGAAGTTATAAACTTTTAAGGCAAGATGTGTAATAAAAACAACATACTTTTAAACATAAACTTGAACATAATATAGAAAAAATAAATAAAAAATTACCATATAAACATGAACATGGATATTCTACTAGTCAAATAATCACATGTAATAACCAAGTTTATAACGAGGGAATGCATAATGCCGGACATCATAACCACATAGTCAAGTCATCATGCCAAGAATACAAATAAAAATTTGGTCAATGCCTTGTTCCAAGACACTAATTTGTCTCATGATACCTACCCATGCATCTAGGATCTATATAAGGCTCCACCCGTCACTTACTAAGTCCAATGCATTCCTCATATGAAAAGGTTGAAACATAACATAAACATTCGAATTAAAAATAGCATACGAAATGTTAATAATTTAACCATAAACCATTAATAGTTTAAAAATAATGCATCCATAATCAATCATATCACAAAACCTTCAAAACAGTATAGAAGATTGTATCATATTAAATCAACTTCAAACAAGTGTAAAATCCATCAAAGGATGTTGACATAGTTGAAAATGATTAGTAAAACTCTTTGAGAGAAATATCACATTTTCATGAAATCATTTAAATGTCACACAATTTATAAAGGAATACATTTAAAATACATTTTTGAATCAAAGTTTTCCATACCACTTTGAAACTTTTTAATGGAATTAAAATTTTAAAACATTCATGTCCATATAAATAAATCCTTAAAACCATTTTGAAAACATAGACATTAATGAGAATGATTTAGAAGAATAAATATTTAAACCATTTAAAATGATGTTTTAGTTAAAGAGTCCCTTAAAAATAACCCTTTTGAAAACTCTTTTATGAAACATGGACATGGATAATAAATATGTCTCGGTAAAAACTTACATATAAATAATCTCAGATAATAATGAGATTGAGGAATTAACCCTTACCTTGTACTTTACTTTGGTCAAGGGTAAATTTAGCCTCCTATATAATGACCATAGTATGTTATTAAATTATAAAAGAACCATATTAATATTTTTGATATGATACTTGATTCATTTATGGATTTATACTACCTATTTAATAATAATTTCTATGTTAAAATAACATTTCGGGTAATAATTGCTTTCTTTATTATACATGTTTTAACTTGTTATTATTGATCGTATAACTTATATAATGATTTAATTGATTAAATAGTATAAAATATTATTTATGTATCATATAAATTCAGAATATAGGTATGTATAATAGATAGATATATGAAATGGAGAACACTATTTATGGAGATGGTAGGCCGTACGTACGCATAAATGACATTTTTGTTTTCATATCGTATTGAATGGAAGTAAGTGAATGATATATATATATATATTTACAGTAGAATTATTATGTCATATATTACATAATTCATAATAATATATATAATTATAATCATTTTTGAATAGTGAATGTGGAAATGAATCTCATCATGTCGTGGAGACGGTAAGCCGTACGTATGTACGAGCGATGATATCATTCTATTGATGGTGAAATAGTATGTAATTGAATGGTATATTATATATAAATAATAATTAACATATTATATTTATTATTTAAATCAATTATACATCATTATTATACACATCCAACTTTTGAAGTGTTGAATAACAAACTACACCATGATGTGGAGACAGTAAGCCATACGTACACACGTATAGTGACTTTTTGATTCATAGGATGGATAAAATAATGAGTATTTTTGTAGAATATTTATAATAAAATCAAATTATTTAGAAGGTACTAGAGTTATTATTTTGGTATGGAAACAACAAATAAAGAGTATGTGAAAGAAGAAAAGAACTTTGAAAGAGGTGATGAAATAATTACCTCTTGTTCGGGTTATTCCTTTTGATTTGAACAAAAGGGCCCCTTAGGATGGATTTTTGATCAAATTAAGGACTCTAGGATGAATTTAGGGTATTTGTGAGGATATTTTAGTAGGTTTTGGCTGAGAAAAATGTCTTTGGAGGTGTGAATTTAAGAGAAGGGGAAGTACCCTTTTATAAGAGAGGTGAGGGACACTTTAGGAAAATCTTGAAATATTCATTTATTCTAAAATTATTTTCGGTTTCTAATAGTTCTAAATGGATTTATTTCTAGGATAAGGTGGGTATGAGTCGAAATAATCTCAACCAATAGGTTTTATACAAGTTTAGGTCACCATATTAAATTTATCTTTTAGATTTAACCCTTAGTTAAATAGTTTAGCTTTTACCATGTCTTCTTGTCTTATTATAATACTTGGTTAATAAACATACTATAAAATGCCAAGAGAAACTAAAGTGGTCAATTAATGAAATATATATCATTATATAAGTCCTTTGACCGAGCCTTAGATTTTTAGGAATATTATATCATTTAATAATATAGTATTTGTTTTAAAAACTCATTTATGCCAATTTTGACACTATTTAGTATTTGGTTTTTTTGAAAGTCATAAAAAGTTGATTACTTCGAAAAAAATACATTAAATCAACACTAACATGTCATATTCACCTAGAAAATTGTTTTATGGCATAAAAAGTCTCAATTTACATTTATTTTGATATTTATAATATCAATTATTTTAATCTTTCATTAATAAGGTAATCACTGATTCATCATTGTGTCATAGGTAACTTTAATTATTTAATGTCTAAAAATTATAAATAAAATATCATGATGTAATAAATATTTTTATATTTTTAATGAATATTTATAGTTGAATTTATCTTATGTGTAACCCTATATTAAAAATGGTTTAGTTATTAAACTTTGAATTTAACACTTTTAACTCTTCTTTAAATAAAACATAATAAATTTCCTAATCTAATACAAGTGTATAAAAAAGGATAATATTTTATTCCTAAGGTAGATTTAGGTCGAAATACACTTATCCAATAGAATTAGGACATGTATTAGGGTAATTATAATATCATTTTTACTTTTAATTACCCTATTTACTTTTAATCGTGGTAAATAAAATGAAAAAGTTACTATTCACCAAAAATTATTTTCAGCCTATTGAAACACATTTTAATTACTGATGTCAAATTTTTCTCTTGTATTTTTGAAATTTAACTTAGAGAATCGTTAAAATTACATTTTATGCAAATTTACAAATGTGCCTTGAAGGTGGGTAAAAGACGTTAAAAAATTCAATAAAATTTTATATATCTAATCTTATTATAAAATGACTCCAATGAAATAAATTGAACTAATATAGGTATTTTGTATCTATTTTGACTTTAAAATAAATTTAAATAAAAATTATAATTATTTAAATAAAAAGTCAGTTTCTATGTACTATGTAGTATTTTTCACTATTCATCAAAAATTGAATGTTTTTAGAAAAATACCAAAAATTCACCCTAAGATAATTTTGATATTCCAAATTCAAAAATGATGCATATTTTACAAAATTAAAAACATAGAAGTTTCATTATTTAATTTAAAATTTATTCCCATTGTGAAAACCAGAAAGTGGGTTTTTGAAAAGTAAAAACTATCAAAAGATTGATATGTGTTTATGTCCAATTTAAATGTGAAATTACTTTTAATGACCAACATTGGATTAAATGATAAAAATATAATCTAATTATACTTCAAAACCATTCAAATGTATAATTTAAAAATATAAACTATTTCTATTAAAAAAGTTGTTTTTAATTAATTTTTTTGTATTTTTCACTATTCATCAAAATATGAAAGTTATCAAAAAAATCACCAAAAATTTATCCAAAATAAATTTTTATTTTCTATTTATAAAGAAGAAGTTTATTTTTTAAAAGTTTCAAATATTGGATTTAAAAAGGGTTTACCATTTAAAGGTGGTAAAATTGTTTTTTTGAAAAACACTTCTTTTATCTGAAAAATTGGATTTGTTCTTATATTATGTCTAAAAACACATAATATGGATGTTAAAATTATATGAAGTGTATAAAATTCAAAATTCAGTTAATACTATTAATAACTACTTTTTAAATGGCTAGTTTGGTAAGTCGTGGTATGCTCGAACTCGGTGTTGCGTGTGACACAAGCTATTGAATTACTTTAAAGAGATAACGTATTATGAAATCCTGGGGTGTTACAACCTCTAAGGTGGGAAATAGTTTTTTCATAGAATTGAATCCCGATACCACTCATATATCTTTTTTGGAATATCATATGGCCTCTAATGAGCTCTAAAAGCTACGGTTTCATTTGTAGGACCTTAGAGAGAAAGGTTTCATCAGACCTAGTGTGTCCCCTTGGGTAGCTGTGGTTTTGTTCATGAAAAAGGTGGAAGGGAGATTAAAAATTTGTATGGATTATCATCACCTAAATCCATGATAAATAACAAGTACCCCTTTCTGAGGATTGAAGAACTCTTTGACCAATTGCGAGGCACGAGATGGTTCTCAAAGATCAATCTTAGGTCCAAATACCAATAGTTGAGGTTTCATGAGGCTGATATTCCAAAGTTGTAATTTTGACGTCGTTAAAGACACTATGAGTTCCTAGTGATTCCATTTGGTGTGATGAATTCCCCTTTATTGTTTATGGATTTTATGAACTAGGTTTTCCAATCGTACAAGGAACAATTTTTTTTTCTTCATAGAATACATACTCTTCTACTTTGCATTAGAGGAGGAGCATGTAGAACACTTAAGGATGGGCCTAGATTTTCTTTGAGAGCACTAGATTTAGTGAAAGCCCTCAAATTTTCAGTTATGCATTCATGAGGTTCACTTTCTTGGGAATGTCATTTATGAGCATGGTTTATCCATGGATCCAACAAAGATCAATGCAGTGCTTTCTTGGGAGCCTCCCAAGAGAATGTCATAGGTGCAAAGTTTTCTTATCTTAAAAGGGCCATACATGAGATTTTTGGTAGAATTATATTGAATTGCAGCCAATTTTACTACCCTGATGTGGAAATGATAGCCTTTTACCTGGTTTGAGCATTTTTAGAGGCCTTTGAGTAGTTGAGGCTGAGTCTGATGAGTTCCCTAGTGTTGAGACTATTAGAGGAGGGCATGAAGTGTATATTATATTTCAATGCCTCAGGTTATGGACTCGACTATGTGTTGATGCAACGATAGGATGTTATCATATATGGGTCGAGGCAGTTGAGACCCCAAGATCATAAATACATGACTCGTGACCTAGACCTGGAAGAAGTAGTCTTCACCTTGAGGTTGTGGAGGCACTAGATTCTAGGGGAGAACTTTGTAGTTTTCTTAGACCATTAGAGTCTCAGGTACATCTTCACACAGAGAGACTTGAACCTGAGATGGCAGTGCTTGTTGGAGTTCCTGTAAGACTATGAATTCAAGATAGTATATATTATAGGTAAGGGAAACATAGTAATAGATTCCCTTAGTAGGATGTCCCATGCTCACTTAGTGAAGGATTCTTCATAGTAGTTGACCTCCTTGCAGCTGAACCTAGTGGAGTAGGAGGGTATAAATTTTCTACAGTTGATGGTGTTGACTTCTCCTCTTCTCAAGCGTGTGAGAGAGTCCCATCTGGGAGATATTGACACTGAGGTATTATGTGATCATATATCTATAGATGAATCACTAGGTGGATATTCTAAATGAGGGAGTCATGTTATCCTTTTATAGGGATGAACATTGGTCCCAATCACGTTGTGGGAGGAGGTGATGTAGGAGTTCCACACTTCACCCCTAGTTGTACATCCTAGTGTGGGGAAGATGTAGAAAGACCTTTAGCGGTAGTTTTTGGGGTCCGAAATGAGATGAATCATAGCTGAGTTCATATCTCGGTGCATCACCTGTTAGCAGGTGAAGGATGAGCACCAAGTTCTGGTAGGGTTTTTGTAGCCCCTTGAGATCCTGGAGTGGAAATGGGACAATATATCCATGGACCTTGTGACAGGGATTCCATGAATAGTGAAATTTTATGACACCATATTGGTGATAGTTGATCGACTCAAAAAGTCAACACTCTTCCTTACTATTAAGGAGAAGAGTTCGGTGAAGAGCTTGGGGTGGCTGTACATACGAGATATTTTTCACCTTTATAGGGATACCTCGATGATTATCTCCAATCATGACACGTGGTTTATTTCACGATTGTGGATAGTCCTACAGGAGGCATTCAGAATGAAAATGAGGATGAGTATAACCATTCACTACCAGACCGATGGGCATATTGAGCGCACTATCTAGGTGTTGGAGGATATGATGAGGTCTTATGTGTTAGACTTTGGTTAGAGTTTAAAGGATCACCTAAACTTGGTAGAATTTGCATACAACAAAAAATACCACTCTACCATCAGAATGAAACCTTTTGAGGCCCTATTTAGGAGATCCTACAGGTCACTGTTGTGTTGGATAGAGATCAACGAGACATATCTTGTGGGATTATAGATTGTGTAGGTGATGGAAGAGAAATTCTAGGTCATATGTGAGCGGATGAGGATGACCCAGAGCAGAAATAAATCTTACACAGATCACCATCATAGTTCCTTGGAGTTTGATCAAGGATACCATGTTTGTCTGAAAGTATCCCCACGATGAAGATTACTGAGGTTCACCTGAGGAGGTAATCTATCCTCTAGGTTTATAGGGGCATTCGAGATCATCCAAAGAGTCTACGAGATTGATTACCACCTCACCCTATCCCCATAGCTGGAGCGGGTGCACGATGTCTTCCACATGTTGTAGTTGAAGAAATACGCACATGACCCCATGCACATCCTTGACTAGGGTGAGTTGGACATTGAGTATGAAGCCACCTTTATGGAGCACCTGGGGATGATTGATGATCGACCAAAGATGACCCTTTATGGATGGAATATACCCTTAGTTTACATACTGTGGCAACATGTAAATGTGTAGAAGAGTTACTGGGAGTGGGATAGCCATGTTTGGGCTCACTATCCTGATTTTTTTAGTTTTTTCTTTTTAGGGTGAAGATATTGAAGGATGGAATGATGTAGAGAGCTGATTTTTTCTTATAATAATATTTCTATATATATTTATAGAGTTTGGAACTGAGATGATGTGTGATTACAAGCCCCTATGTGCTTAGAATTTATTTTATAAAAATATTAAATATATTTTTTATTGTGCACATAGTTTCTTAAAGAAAACAGAAAAACTCTTAAAAAAATCTTGGATCAGAAATCTAAGACCACTTTTGGGTTCACAATATGGTGTTTACCCTAGGAGAAACCTAAGATGGGTTGGAACAGGGTGTTAGGAATCCTCGATCATTGACGGTATGTTCAGTGAAATAAATAAATAAATAAATAAATAAATAAATAAGTAAATAAATAAATTTTTCATTTTAATACAGTGGATTATTCTATAAGAATACTATCATGGTGAATTGGACAGGGATAACCTCATAATCTTGGAATCTCCAATGATGATCTCCTTCCTCCTTCCATTGGCACATCACATCGGACGATGACGAAATGTCAGATTGGATTCGATCAGGATGCAATGAACATAATGATCCATCTTCCTCATTGGAAAGTGAATTCTTCATCAATGAAAAATCTAGAAACCAATTAGGACTCAACAATTAGTTATTTCTGCCCTTTAACTAAATTAATTGATCAAATCCACCCTTGTTCTTGGGTCTGCGCCAGATCTGGATTGAGCATGCGCCTATGTATCATATTTTAAATCGATTTATTTGGTGTTTTTTGACCCAACATCACCATTATTGATCATTGGAAGATAAATACTGGAAAAAATATGATTAAAACCTTTTTATAATGAATTTACCCCTCATATTCTTCATTTTTATCACCAGTAAGACTCCACGATTCTAATTCTACTTTTTCAGGCAGTACTGAGTCCGATCAGACCCTTAGAACCATGACAGAATCACGTGAGAAGCATGGATCGATGAAATGGGAAAAAAATTGGTTTTATTGTGAGTAAAGGATGATCATTTTGATGATATAATTTTTTTTAATTTTCATTGAAATCCTTGATGGCATGTGGTTTGTGCGATGAACCCCCGATGGATGAACGCAGGCCAATTATCGACAAATGATGGCCAATAAACTATTATTTTCAACTAAATACAACATTTTCAACTAGAGATAGTGCTGGATATGAAGTGGTAAAACTATATTTGAAGTAATGAAAGTGGATTTGAAGATATTTTATTTCTGAAAAAATCATGACTACATGCTGTGTACAAGGATGAACACACATACATGAGGTCTGTTACATGAACACATGGTCCAATACACAGACATGGCTAGAAAGATACAAACCATACCAGGTAGCTTGGACACACCATTTAGTACACCTGTATGGTGTGTAATCTTACACGGTCAGGAGCCATGTTCCAGCCAGGGACATGGACAAGTAGTGGAGCGGGACCACACACTATGTGGGTCCCCTAACATGTCATGTACCCCTTGATCTCTTTTGAGGAAACTTCAAGGATCCGTATCTCATTCATTTGGAATCATATTTTGGTCTATGATTAGCCTATCTTGAGTGTTTTTATATGTATAACATAGTGATGTACTCTATTTTCTATTAAAATACATGATGTGAAATGTTCTGGGCACATCTCTTATTGAGGAAATGCCTGATGATGGCAGTGATCATGCAAGATCACTAGTGTCTTCTTTCAAGTGGAACCCCCTTGAAGTACTAGGTTAAGGGTCCTAGATGATTATAGTGGAACCACTTATCACACGAGGGTTTGGGTCCTCAACCACTAGAGTGTAACCCCCCATCAACATGATCATGTGTCCTCTACAACTACCTTCCTAGTGGATCCCCCTACTGGGTAGGGCATAGGTCTTCAATGACCAGAGTGGAACCCACCTATTGTACTAGAGCGTGGGTCCTTGACTTCCGATTGGAACCCCCTATTGGATTTGGTGTGGGTAATTGATGATTATAATGGAATATCCCCATCACACTAGGCTGTGGGTCCTCGAACTTTAGAGTGGAACCCACCATCGATGTGGGCACAATTCCTCTACCTTACTAAGTAAACGCCCCTACCAGTATAGGGGGTGGGTACTTGTGACACTAGAGTGCATCCCCCATCGATATGAGAGTGGTTCCTATATGGATATTGACAGAGTCGAAACCCATTACGTTATAGGACATGGGTCCTCTACTTTGAGTATGTGGTCCCTCAACTATATGGAACACTGACAATGCATGGTTTGACTTGAAAGGTCACTTCTAGGTAGACACATGAGATGTAGGGCATAGTTTATGGACATTTGAAAATGTTGGATACTCTTCTCCCAGGATGTTCTATGAGATAATGATACCATTACACTCTTATTTGGGCTTCTTTTGACTAATAATATATATATATACTTCTATATCTATACCCTTGTATTTGGTCACTCTCCTTCTAGAAGTGATGAAGATACATAGGGTATGCCATGTGCTTTTTGTGTTTAGCTTCTCATGGTTAGATGAGTCTACTCTCCTACTATATGCGGAGAAGACTCAACATGTAGTTCATCTACTCCCTATGTTTTTCACCTTGTTTTTGGATGAGGTTACTTTCACTCTTCTTCTTTGGTTGAGCTATTATCTTTGAATTTATCATGAATCTACAATCTTTTTTTCCTATTGTACCTCTTACTACTCCCCATTCAGTTCTCAGGGTATCCTTCTAGGTATTTATATACTCACCACTACTTGGGATTTTCCTGCATGTGTGGTGTATTATGAAGATGATTGACAGGTCAACAATGACTTCATAGAAGCTTAGGGATATTTGGTACTTTGGGCCATGTACGATGATCATAGCTTATGGATTCAGGAGTTGGGATCTCTCAGTAGTTTACTTTTCTAGTTTTGTTAGGTTGGGACATATTTCTAGTTGGCTATTTGTTTTTCCCCTTTACTCTTCAGTTTACACTATCATAATTTTGTATTATCTAGAGGTTCATGCATGCTTGATTTAATTTATTATTGTCTTTCATATTTTACCCCGTCTTCACTTTTGCATCAATATGGATGCGTGTACACATATAAGTACTTAGGAAATGGAATCCCCATGTTAGTTATACCTTCAACGCTAGTTTCCAGCCCATGGACTATAGAGAAAGGCTTGGGGTACTTGTGGCTCAAGCCCTGGCTTGGTTTGGATCGTGACATATTCAATCAAAAATAAAGTCAATGGACACATGAAAGTGGATGAAAAAAATCATCTGTTCATCCAATTTTTTTAGTAATTTGAACATAATTTTTTATAAAAATGTATAATAGACATCAATTTTTTTGGTGTAAATCCATGTCTAGGGTAAAATAATTTTCTAGTTACAGACCATTCGAGATTTAGTCATCTATTTGGACAAAAATGCACTCAAATTCGATCGATATAATTAGAGGGAAAATCTAACTCAAATATTCTTTATAAATAAGTGTCTCCACTTCCATTTCAAGGGTGTAAGAGAGATTAAGGCATGCTAGAGAGAATTGAATGTAGAATATGGGTATACACAATGTAATCCATCCATGCCGAGATAAACTCCCAAGTGGCCATGAAAAATGTAATCCCAAGGAAGATTTTATCATTTTAGTTATATGTTCTTCATTGTAATATTTTTAATTATTATGTATTCTATTTTTCTTCAATTAAGAGGGTCCTTTTCATTCTAAAATCGACCTTCTTATAAAATACTATAGTTTATTGTTCAAACTTATGAAAGTAAATTGGTTTCTATTATTTTTTAATTTTCTTTGGCGAGGTCTTGCTTTTGAATATAGCAGGTTTAATTATTTTTAGTTTCTAAAAGGTATTTCAGAAATTGAATCACTTTCATCAGCGTAATAACACCCATATTTGAGGTCTCAATATGGGTTTTAGTCATCTTTATGTGTATAATTTGAGGTCTTGATGTATACATTGGGTAATTTCACTTGATAATTCATTTATAGACAAGGATAATGGGAGTGTCTGAGGGTTAAAACTTGTTCATTATAGCTATCTCAAGTTTTTCTTTTTCAATTAGTCAAACTTCTAATATATAACTTTAATTTATAATATTAATTTGATTTAATTTCCTTTTAATTTTCATGACCTTTTGTAAATCCTCAATTTACTAATCCTTATAAAAAAAATTTAAAAAAGTGACAGTTTTTTAACATAGTTTGCAACCTCTTCATTAGACAACCCTGGGTACTAATGAAATGTATTCTTAAGGGGAAAATTATTGATAAGGGTTAACACAACTAAACCCCATTTTATCAATTGAAACCATTTTCAGGGAGGTTACCTAAGTTACTTAATTTTTTGAGTATTAAAGATGATTTTTTAAAATGGTTATTCATAAGCTTGTCATGTTCATTAATAATTCTATGAAGCTAACAAAAAAAATTATCTAAAAAAACTAGTAAAAAATGCTATAATACTTCAAATTTTTAGTAAACAAATAGAACATATTTCTAAATACATGAAAAAATTGAAAACAAAATTTTAGAAAAAAAATCATTCTCATCATTCATTCCATGAATTCATTGAAGAGGTTGATGATGCACTTGAAAATTATCCACTACCCTATCCAATAAATGAATTACTAGTGGATTTACAAGAGGATAAAGAGTTTGAATCTGAATTTTATAAGGGGGATACATTTTTTAAGTATCCATTTAACTTTGATTTTATTTAATTTAATTTATAAACTAAAATACCTTGTACTATGTAATATCCTAGACCGAGTTCACCCATAAGTAACCAAAATTGGTTGGTCACATAACCTCAAGAATGCATTCTTGTATGCCAGAGGCTTCCAACTAGTATCGAGAGTCTAACGTGTTACAATGGAGAGACTATACCCTCATGGTTAGAGTAGAACAACAGTGATAATAAATGAACAAATAAGAGAATCATAATAATGAAAAATTGAGAAATGAAAGTAAAATCATCAATAAAATGGTAGTAGTCATTCCAAAGAGGAAACATATATAAAATGAAGATAATTTCATGATACTACTAAAGAAACATATTAACATGGAAGTAAGAATCCAATACAGTATATATATAACAAAAGAATAAAAGAAAAAAGGTCATATCCAAGCATCACAAGTGAAGGATTGGTCTTGTGATTCTAAGATCCTATGATACAAATCAATCAAACATACATGACTAAGAAATTTTTCTTTTCCCTACATGTATTCAATAAGTCTTTTCAGGTACCAATTGGATGCTCGAAAAGGGTGTGATATATACTTAGTAGGCCACTGCCAACGATGTCTATAACAATTCCAACCTATGTATGAAAACTATAACTGTGTGTCGGTATAACAGGAAAATCTGTAATATGAATGAAATATATAAATAAAACTATTATCAAGGCTGTAACTATGATTAGGCAATAACTAATGAATATTAATACATAAAAGTTTAGTGTTCTAGTATCTACTTGCTCTAGCATGCGCCACATATGTAAAAAGTATCAGACCACATGGTCTAGGTCCCAAGGCTGTAGACCATGGTGACCTCCTAAAGTTCAAGGAACTTAGAATAATATCAGGCCTACATGGGTTAGGAACCTAGGGCCAAAGGCCGAGGCATCCTAATATCTGAAGATATATGTGTATATGGAGGTCATATGTGACATACCTTGACCCCCCTCATTAGTGTCATATTTTAACAATGATCATTTCCATACCATAAAAAAACATGAGTTCCATACCAAATTAATAAAAATCAAGAAGTATTATAAAATCTAGGGCTATGTTAGTGTCCATACCCAAGTAAAATTCTCCATTCATCAACACATTTTATTTATTCAAGGATTCCACAAATGGTGGCAAGCTTACACAATCAAATGGGAGATTCTTAGCTTAGGTAGATGGATAAACCCACCTCAGAGGTAGCTTGGGTTGAGGTTGAAAACATCCAACCATGTAAAGGTGCACTTAGACATCAGATTAAGGTTTGAACAATTAATTTAAGATATTGACTAATTTTTAGGAGAAATGTTCAGAAGGTTTGGCGTGTGATACATTGATGGTGATTTAATAAACAACAAAACCTTATGGAAAAGGCATAGACAACTTAACTTATGGTGGTATAGTATCACTAATATAATATCAACTTTTTATTTTGAATATAATGAGAGAAAAAGTAGAAATATAAAAATACTATCAAAATAGGTAGTATTAGCTTATACAAAAATAGCACAAAAGTTGGCAAGATAAACCAAAAAATAAGGTAACAAATCGAAGCTCTTATTTATTGCAATCCAATGAAACATATGGTGCTCAAAATAGATTTTGGCCAGAGAATGGATATTAAATACTATATTAGGACAAATGGGAGCACTTCACGTGGGATGAACTGCTAGAGGAATGGAGAAATAAAAGAGGGTTTATGTTTTTAAATAAAGGAGAGAAATTTGAAAAAATTTCCTTTAAAAAAGGGGTCTCAAAGTATGGATACATGGTTGGACAAAAAATTCACCAAACATATGAAAAACACAGTCCCAAGTCACCCCTCATATGTATTAGGTGCATGGTTTGACCAACCATGAAAAACCTATGCAAAACACCCATGCAATGATACATACAACAATTTCATGGTCATGTATCCTAGGATGCATGTTTAGGAATAACGTGTGACCATATTCTATGCACTAGATCACACAAAGTGATTTAAATAAAACATGTGAACTGGGTATCATGATTCATACTAACCATGCATCCCACCTATTTCCTCCAAAACTTTGGGATTCGGGATCTGAACAAGCCCTGAAACCCTCAGAACCTCTGAAACATAATTAAGAACTAATATTAGGTCAAAATAAAATAATTAAATTAAAAGGTTTAGTACCTTAGAGAAAACTGGGGTGTTATAGCCTCCCCCACTTAATACAACTCGTCCTCAAGTTTCCCTTCCAAGGGTAATAAAACAATCAGTTGGGGTTTGGCCTAGTTGAATAGGCATCCCCATAATACTGCATCAACCTTGGATCAAATCTAGGTTGCCTCAAATTTGGGGATTGGAATGATGGGGTGGTGTGGTGTACGATATGGAGGCGGTCCATGAGGGTGGCTTTTTCGATGTTCAGGGCACAAAAGAGAAGGAGCAGTGATGTGGAAGGCTCGTTGGGCTCCGTTTTTAGATGGGGAAAATGAGAGTAGGACGGTGATATCCTGTCAGGGGTGGTGGGAGGGGTAATGCAGAAGGTATGGAGGTAACCTAACATGGTAGGAGGGTAGAAGAATTTAAAGGATAAGTGCTATAGTTGGGTGGACAACGTCGGGGTAGGTGGTTCCTAATGCAGTCAGGTGGAGGCAGAGAAGACCATCAGTTAGTGCTATGTCAAAAGAAAGTACCAACAAACTTCAGTAAAAAAAATATAGATAAAATATCAAGGTTTCAGTCCTAGATGTGGTCAAAGAAAAAAGAGAAATCACCCTTAATGTGCTTAGATTTGAATGAATGAGAGGGTATGTCTTTTCTATCGGTACCAGATCCATGAAGTAATGTATTGGGATTACTAAGCATAGTGACTTATAGGTTGGTCTCTATAACCAAACATTTTTATCAGTTTGGTAGGGATTGAAATTGGGTGTTTGATCCTTGGGCCTATAAAAAATCCATGTATTCAAGGCTTAATGACTCTAGGTCTATGGACTATGTAAAGGTTACCCCTCAACTTTTAAAATAATATTATCAAAAAAATTAATAAAAAATGAATCCTTCTAGCATTTAGGTGGTAATAAAACACCATATGAGAAAACATTGAGCCACTGGACATGTATGTAGGTCTCTTTCTTGCAAGAATCATCCAATGAAAAAGCATGTTTTCATAGCACCCAGACTAAAGGAACTAACATGCCTCATAAATTATTTGTTCTCTGTTCCACGATGTGAATAGGGTGCTACTTCAAAGAAGAATCAACATGTATTTTCACCTCATTAGGTTGGAAAACATGAGATAGGTCTGAGTATTAATGACAAAATTGAGAAACATGAAAGATGTTTTTCATAGCTCTATATCTCTTAGTAAGTTCTATATGATAAGATACTGATCTAACCCTCTATAAAACAACAAAAAGGTCCAACAAAGTGAGGTGAGATCTTACCTTTACACCTAAACCATCAATGCCTCAATCTAGTTTAAACTCCTAAAAATACTTGATCCCCAATCCTAAACTCTAGAGGTAATTGATGGCATTAGACATATGATTTCCACCCAGACCAGGCTGTAGCCATTCGTTTCCAGATTAGTTGAACCTACTCTAAAATCTCTTGAATGAGATGAGGTCCAAGTAATGTTGCCTCCCCTTCCTCTAACCAGTATAAATGTGAATGAAAAGGCCTACCATATAAATCCTCATAAGAAACATCTATATCATCTTATGAAATCTATTATTGTAAGAGGATTTGGATACAAGTATATGTTTCTTCCATGATTCTCTAAAATCAAGTAAACATTCTCTAATAATGTCATCAAACACCCATATTGTCCACTTGGACTACCCATTAGTCTGATGGTGGTTTGTTGTACTCAAAAGTACATAAGTTCCTAACACCCTATACAACCCTTTACATAAATGATAAGTGAAACAGGAATCCCTATCTGATACATGAGTCTTTGGAAATCCATGAAGTTGGATAATATCTAAGATATAGATCCTTAAATTTTTATCCATAAATAAGGTATCCCTGATTGGTAAAAAGTGAGCGAACTTTGTGAGTCTATCAAAGATCACCCATACCGCATCATTGTCATGAGAGGATCTTGGTAAGACACTCAAAAAATCCATGGTGATGTCTTCCCATTTACACTCAGGAATGGGAAATGACTGTAAAACCCATGCCAATCATTGGTGTTCTACATTCACTTGCTGATAGGTGGAAAACTTGGTAATAAATCCATATATCTCTCTTTTCATTCCAAGCCACTAGTATTGGTGATGTAGATCATGATACATCTTTGTAATTCCAGGTTGTACTACCTAAGTAGAAGCATGATTCTCCCACATCAGTTCCTATTGGATGTATTTAGGACCCTAGATGAATCCATGGAAGTGCAAGAACTCATCCTCATCAATGGTCCATCATGGTAATGGGTCCTCATCTAATATGATCTTCCTTATGACTAACCCCTTAGGATCTAATAGTTGCCTCATCTTCACTCTCTCTAGGAGTGAAGAGATCACTGCCAATGATATAAGGATATGATATCCATGATGGTCTTACACCTCTAAATACATCTTATAGAATATATTTATAATCTTGAACTAACTACTAGCCTCTTTCACTTCCTATTTCCAAGTCCTTTATCTCAAAGCTTCCACTATAGAATTAACCTTCCTAGGCATATAGGCAAGATCAAAATCAAAGAACTATAGAAATTCAACCCATCTTCTCTACCTGGGATTTAATTCATTCTATGTAATGATATACTTGAGGCTTTTATGGTTTATATACACCACAAAATTCTCTCCAAGTAAATAATGTCTCCAACAACATTAGGCATGAACCAAAATTACTAGCTTGAGATCTTGTTTTGAGTAATTCCTATCACGTGGCCTCAACTGATGAGACCCACATGCCAAAAATCAATCTACCTACATCATAACTTCTCTTATACTAATACATGATGTGTCACAACAAAATATATAGATTCTTCTCATCTTTGGTAGAATCTGGATCAACGCTGAAGTAAATATTACTTTATTCTCCTGAAAGGATGTCTCACATGAATATAACCATAGATTTTTGAAACTCTTCTTAGTGAAGACCATGAGAGGTGCTTTTAGTCATGAAAATACTTGAATAAAGTGCCTATAATAGGAAAAAACCCCAATAATCTTCAAATATCAAATACATTCTTGGGATTATCCTAGAAAACCACAACACCCACCTTATATGGGTCAACTAATACTCTTTCCTCTGAGATAATATGAACCATAAAGTGAACATTATTGATCCAAAAGTGGTATTTACTGAGATTACCATATATATGGTTCTCTCTTAGTATTTTTAGTATGATCTCAAGACGTTTGACATGGTCTTATTGAGTGCGATAATACACTAAGATATCATCCATGAAGAACACCACAAATGAATCCAGATATGGGTGGAAAACTTGATTAATCAAATCCATGAAAATGGCAGGAATGTTCATCAAACTGAACTACATAACAAGGTAATCATAAATACAATATATATTAAGAAACACTGTATAAGGTATGAAAAAATTTCTAAAACACACTTGGTGATAAATCAAACTCAAATCAAGATTAGAGAAAACCTGAACTCCTTAGAGTTGATCAAAGAGGTCTTCTATGTGTGGTAAATGATACATGTTCTTCATAGTAAGATGATTCAATTTTCAATAATCCATGGAATGCCTCAGGGTCTCATATACCGTTTTAGTGAAAAGTATGGGTGACCCCCAAGGTGAAGTATTGGGTCATATAAAACCCTTATCCTCCCAGTCATATAATCATCTATTGATCTCTTTAAACTCAGTGATAGCCATCCTTTAAGGAGGAATGGACACTGGTGAAGCTCCTGGAGATATATCAATAAAGAACTAAACCTATTTTAGGAGGTAATTCAAAAACAAATTCAGGGAATAAGTCCCTAAATTGATCTACTATAGGAGAAAAATTAGCCTAATGTATTCCCCAATCCTCCATATAAAGGCTTGTAATATGGACTGTCAATCCACCCAACTCATTATTATCTAGTCTAACTCTACTTTCCTAGTCATACCATTCACACATATGAATATCAATTATACCCTATGGGGATATAAATGAAACCCTTTAATGATAAAAGTCTACATAAGCATGAAAAGAAGCCAACCAGTCTATTCCGATAATTATGTAAAATCCTATCATCTCAAGGATGAAGAAGTTACTTAAGAAATGATTTCTTCCTTCCTCAAGGGGAATTCCTTGAACTGGAATACACCCTCTGATTGGGTAACCAATGGGGTGTCAAGGGTCATTATTCCATAAAATTACTCAATATCATGACCAATTCCTTCCACAATTGCAACAAAAATAAAGGAGTGGGATGTACTTGTATATAATAAAATAGATTTCAAGGTAGATATTGCTAAAATCATACCTTGATCCATAGAAGGCCCAAGACTCTTCTCCCCTGATACAATGTACACTACATAAATTTGGCCTGATTTGTGGCCTTGATATATAACCTGACTACCTTGAGTGGGTCCACTCTGCTAGCGTTGTATCACTAGGTTGATAAGATGGTCCACTTTAATCTGTACATATAACTTCCATTAGGTTATGTTTGGTAATTAGATCCTAGTTTACTATTTCAAATATGATAGTCAACTGAAATAAATTCACCTGAGATCAAATAATATTCCTGAGCCCATCCTCAAAGAATATTGTTCTAGAAAGATCATCGGTGGTATATATAGGTGAAAAGTGCTGAATCTCTATGAAGTGAGCTGAATAATCTATAACAGACACAATGTACTGATTTATTTGTATAAACTCCTCAGCTTGAGAAGGCTTCAAAGTCTCTGGGTAAAATTTGTCATATGAGCAAGATTTCAAATCCATCCATAACATTTCTTAGTACTGATATTTATGGTTATGGATATCCCACCAACATTTGGAAGATCCTCAAAGTATATACATCATGAGTTTTACTATCCTCTTTGGAGGCATCTCTAGATTCTAAAAGACATATAAGATGATCTCAATCCATAAATCACCAGCCTAGGGGCCACCATCCCCTAATAAAGTAGTTGGATGCTACTACTGAGACTCTCACATCAACTATTCCATATAAGTGGTTGGTTGAAGATCTCCCTTCATAGTCTGCATAATATGCAAGAATCCTAATTGAAACTAGGAGTCATTGCCCTCATTGGGAATAGTAGGAGGTACCGTAGGTGGCACTACTGGAGGTAAAACTGGTGGATCAGGTCCCGCCACCTCTAGGGCATGGTCATCCCCACCCTCTTGGTGCATGAATTGAGGATTTCATTGTGTCATAGCTCTATAAATGCCAAGAAAAAACCTCAATTTGGATTTGATTACAAAATACTTCAGATAAAAGAGAAAGAAAGGTACAAGCCTTACTATAAGTAAGTCACACCCCTATGCCTACTCCTAAATCTAGGTCTATATGATGTATCATACCATAAAGAATCAAAAGAGACACTGTCTACTACCCACTACTAAGTCCGGGTCTAGTTCAATCTCTCTATTTTAGTTAGGGGTCCCAGTATATGGAGTGTCAATTGAAATTTATAGAGTAAAGAAACCATTAAGTTGAAATTGCCATCCCCTTTTAATAGAGAGCATATTATAATTTAAAATTTATCAATTATTTCATTCATATTATATAATATCTAAATAAAGTACAATTCCCAATTTATTTAAGTACCTACTTTATAAATTAAAATTGACAGCTCATTTAACTTTATCTAGACCTTTACATTCAATAGTGGAATATAATAGGTAGTTTAAGATGATTTGACTAAATGAATCATCATTTCCAATCTATAGAGGTAAATTCACTCCTTAAATTAAAAATTACATTCATGTATTCAAAATAAACCAATGATTCAGTCTAAGTAACCTCAGTTACATAACTCAAAATTTAGATAATTCATTAGTTAAGATTCCATCATAAAACTATATAGAAAACACCATTTAGGTTGATGTTGAAACTTTAATAATAAATTATTTAAATCCATTTTCACTGTATAAAAATTAGTTTCATAATAGATATATCACTCAATTCAATACAACAAATATCATGCAGTTAGGAAATGCAACCCACATGGAATGGCATAATGCATGGCATGTGAATCACTAAGGTGTCTATAATGATGCATGAAAAATTCTTCCTTACCATACCAGGCTAATGATAAAGTAAAACTAATACTAGTAAAAACCAAAACCACACCTCATGTGTGTCACCCAATGGTGAAATCAGTTTAAGTTTTTAAATAAAAGAGTAAAATTAGGTAATTACCCCATTTAAAAAGGGGTATCATAGTTTGGCTGCATGGTTGGCCAAACCATGCACCAACCGCAAGAAATAAACTATCCCAAGACACCACTTTCACGAGCTAGGTGCACAGTTTGAAAAATCTTGCAAAACCCATGAAAAACACCTTTGTAAAAAGACCTAAAACATTATCATGGTTTTGTGGCTTGGGTGGCATGGTTAGGAAAAACCATGTGAATCCATACTATTCACCGAAGCCCCCACACGATTTAAAAAAACCATATGGACTAGGTGGCATAGTTTCTTACTAATCATGTGGCCCACTTTTTCCTACAAAAAATCAGAGCTCCATGATCCCAATAATACCCAAACACCCTCAAAACCTTTGAAATGTAATTAGGTACTGATATTAGGTAAAAAAATAAATAAAATTGAATTAAAAGGTTCTGTAAATTAGATAAAAACTATGGTATTACATACCGTGATTACTAGTTTTGTACCATTGTTGAAAACATTGGTGGAAGAAGATAAAAAAGTGATTTATGATTATATGGAGAATATAGAGAAACTAATTGTGTTGTGTAATGGATTACATGAGGATGATGTTACCAAGATAATTTTCAAGGAATAATTTATATTCCAAGCTGAAACTTAAGTCAAACCACATTATTGAATGGACTTAAAACAAGTGGATTTCTATTCTAATGAACATGTGTTGGGATTATGCCATTAAATTTTGTTTCACATTCCACTAATTTATGTGAACTATTATGTAATAGAAGGGAACATGAATAAATCAATATTTGGGATATTTTACATGTTTTTCTAGTTGAAAAAAATAGGTTAAAGTATATTTTGTCATTTGAGAAAGAATATTTACCCTTCTTAAAATAGGGGTAACCCACTATCACCACCTAATTTGGGGATGTAAGATACTAACACCTATTTGGAGGGTTTCACCCAATATCTATCATCTTTTTCTATTATATTTTCTATTCTCCTTTTTTCTATTTTTGTTTTATTTCAAGAAAACTTTAATGTTTTTTGTTGTTTCCATGTAGTTTTCTAGTTGGAAGTAATTGTAACTCCCAGACCCGAGCCGCTGAAACAAAACTTGCGCGGGGAAGCAACATGACCAAAAGTGAACCTCTTAGTACACTAGAGGCTGCAAACTATTATAGAGAGAATAAGATAGTCATGGATAGAATATGAACTGTAAAAAAAATCCAGAGGGTCATGCCTAAATATACTGAAAATTTGGCATGGACCATTTATATAATGGAAATCCAAAAAACCGGTAGACATAAAACAAAGATCAAAATAGGCCCCTACAATCTGGAATAGAAAGTTGAAAATATATATGATAAAAAAGAAAAAAAAATTATATAGTCAACAAAAGATAAAAATGGAAATATATATCAGTAGAATGTCACACTGACTAGTACATGCTAAACAATAATTGAAAGTAAAGTACAATGGACTCCAACCCGATTCACATAATGAAAATTTTCAAAACTCTAACTTATATAACATGTTCAACCTATACCTTGTGTTCAACTTCAATAGTTACCCATTTCCTGATAAAAAATAGGAAGCTTTACCCACATACATCGAAATCCATGCTATATATATGGAGAGGGGATGAGTCCAATAACCTATTAGGAATCCCCAATACCTTAATAATATTGAGTGTTTCTATGATCAAGTGTATTTTCATGAAAAAATATTTTTAGTCATTCTCGTGTAACACCCCCCCTGAAAAAATAACACACAAACACATCAAACACAAATGTCGAGTCGTTGGGTTCCTAAATGGACACATAAAGCCCCAAATATACCTACATCAGCTAGTTCTAGAGTGTCTCTAAAAATGTTATACTAACCAATTATAGAGATCAGTTCATTCCCTAAAATCAATATGTAAATATCATACCTACATCGACTAGTTTTGAAGTTTCACCAAGTGTGTGAAATACATTATCACCAATTTTAGGCCCACAACCAATTCCTAGAAGCATGTACTGGGTAATCAGTAGTATCAGGTTTAATGGACGTATCCTATGAGAAATTACTAGGATTTCCGTGGTACCACATATGAACCAATGAGTGTGTCCAAGGATTTCCAAACCAATATTTATTCCAAATACAAGGAAATAATCCAAGGAATTCCAAACTGATAGCATAATGAATCTAAGGATATCATCAAATGCATTCCAAAATGATAGCATAATGAATATAAGGATCTCATCTAAGGAATTCAAAATATATAAATTAATTAATCCAAGGTAAAAATCCAAGTTATTACTAACTAGTGGTACATCTAAATCTATGTACCATGTCTAAGTAATTCTAAACTGATAGCACATCCAAATCCAAGGACCATGTCCAAGTACTTCCAAACTGATAGCACATCCAAATACAAGGACCATGTCCAAGGAATTAAAAACTAGTGGCCCATATAAATATAAGGATAATGTACAAGGTATTACAAATATCTCAATACATATTAGTGGCTAGTGCGTCCCACCCGAATCATCCCATCAGTAACAGGAGTGAAGAATGGATCCAAGGAAAACACCCAAGGAATCCTATGCATCTCAATGCATCACAATGGGTGGCGCACACTACCCGAATAATCTCATAATATGCATCTCATAAGGTTTGACCATTTTCCCAAACCCATATCAAAATTATGTGGTTGGTCTCTTAAGCGAATGACCTATCACTACCACATCCATAAAAGGCTCATACTAATGATTCGATCATTAGAAAAAACTTATAATCATCAACACCCATATCTCTCACTCACCCTCTCTAGGTTCAACATACTACAAGGTATCTTACCATGGTTCCCTAGGTAAAACCAAAAAATGGTCACCCAACATGGCTTCCTCAATCACATTTCCATCCATCGACACTAACCCATAATTCTAATCACAACGTCTCTTAATATCCTTAGGGTCCTTCAGACCCATCCTTACCCTATAAGGGGACATTCATATCTTTAAATCAACCCACCACTTGATACTATGTGTAACTATCATAAAAAATATATATAACATGTATTGACATGAAAAAAGAAACACACATGGAAATCCCAACAAGGGGCATATGATAAATCAATCATGCTTTAGAAAATAGGTCATTTCCCTTATGATATCAAATATTCAAAAAATGATCCATGTCAAGACCTTCCACATTCCCTATTTTAAATTCCAATTAAGTACACTTTAAAATCATTTAGAATAGGAACCACATGATATCTTTTAATTTAACCAATCCCTTGACCAAAATCTCATGAAAAAATTCTTTAGAACATTCCACTTCTTTTTTGAAATACCATTTTGAAACCCTTTTGAAAATAACCACTTTGTCTTTGAAATTCCACTTGATCCAAATCACTTTTTAAATCCAAATTTTGAATGTAAATACATTTTACTTTAAAAATATAATGCATTCCTCTAAAAAAACCAAAAATAGGAGAATAAACACCAATTAAACTGAGGATTCACCATCAAATTGTTTATCAAGCTATATAGTTCTTATTGACTATTAGGCCGATGTGAGCATACCCCAATTTATGGTAGTATCACAAAAATTATAAAATATATAGGAAGATATAATAATCATGGAACATGAAAATAAAACCACATACTGAACAAGATACTTATAAAAATCAAGTCCACCTACCATAATCAATCCATTTTACTTTAATTTACAGATCGACCATCACTACCTAGACTTGTCCAAGATCCAACATCGAACCAAGATCCTATAAAAATCCACTAAAACACAAGTAATTAATTATATATTTTTAATCAATTATCCAATCCAATTAAATTAATTATGACAATTATAATTAATTCAAAAATTTATTTCAAATTGTAATAAATCTCAAAACCTCACTGAGAAACATCTGCTCACCAAAATTGTGACCCATCACCCATGGAAGGTCCATGGAGAACCCTTGGAACCATTCTGGGTAACATAACTATCGCATGATTCCAATTCATTAAGTAATTTTATTTAATTTAATTCAAAACCCTAAATTAATCTATAGTGAAACATACCTCAATATAAAAAATGAGCAAAGGCTTGATTACATCCTATTAGGGACTCCTCTATGATCTGTACATAAAACCCAAAAGAAGAGGGATGATTTCCACCATGATCCAATGTAAATCATCATAAAACCTAAACTTGAGAATCCAAAAATTAGAGTAAATAAAGGTTGAGAGGAATAAAGGGTGGAATGTACCTCAAAACTCCAATGAATCACATTAAAAAATTACCCCATTTAAAGAGGGATCAGGAGAAAAGAGAGGGAGAGAGGCCCAAGGCCATCACACACACAAGGTAGAAAGGCAAGGAGTGTTTGTGGTTAAAATACCATAGGGTATTTTAGTTAATTTCATAATTTTTAACAAAAATAATCAAACCAAATGGTTTTCCCAACCACGTTCCAAATGTGAAAATTCCAATGTTTAAGAAAACCTTCATCACAAGGTTTGGATGCATGATTTACCAAACCATACACTAACTGTGAAAAAAATTATTTGTAAAAAAAATTAGATTTTTCATGGTTTTTTTATATGTTCACAAACCATGCACCATACTTTATAAAAAACCATCCTACATGGGTTGGACACATAATTTCTCTTAACCGTGCATCAACTGTGTAGAGGGAAAATATTTCCAATATTTACAAAATTCAACCCAAATATCCTGATACTGTTCTGAGAACCTAATTAACCTCTCAAGACTTAATCCATATCCAAAAAATCAACTTGGGACACTACAAATCTCTGGCTTTTAGTTTAAATCTAAATTATTAAATTGACATTTTCTTTAAAAAATCAAAAAATTTAAATTTCCTATGAAAGTTCATAACTCATAAAAGATTGGGTTTTTATAACCTCACCACAATAAAAATTCTATTCCGTAAGAATTATTGATATTACTTCTATCATGAATCTTGATTTACCTAGGTCATCTATTCATCACTGACTACCACGTTCTACCCCTGAAAGCTGAATACACTTCCACTATGAAACTCCAAAAACTAATCCCATTCACACCAAATTTCCTCTAAAATTATTGGTATAGTCCTAAAACCACATTTATCATGTGATAAATTATGTTCTAGATTCTTTTTCTACCTCACTATATCTAATCACAAGAAGAGACACCGATCAAACCTCCCCTGACCAAAATTTCACAAAAAAACTCAATTGTAACCACCAACATACTATCAAATCACCTAATCATGATGAATTAATCATTCTAATCATCATTGAATATCTTAGGTACTCACACTAATGTCCAAATTTGACTCTTGGTGAATTTTTATGGTTGGATCCTTAAATAACCAAACCATACTCCCTTCTCTTGCCTCGAGCACCAACACAGAATCGATCCAACGCATTCTCATATAACATCAAAATAATCTTGAGCATGATACCAATGAATGAATTCTATCCAAAATTGAATCTATATCTCAAATATAGTATTAAATAAGGGACTAGATAAATTTGTATTCACCTTCACACCTATATCCAAATACTAGATAGACCATCCAACAACTGGTCTCATTACTCAAGTCCCTTCCAACATGATAGTTGTACCTCAACAACTGATAAAACTACCACCACAATATCTCCTCACCAAACTAAAATACCAAATCTCTACTTCCCAAATATTTTACATTACTAATCATAACGAATGGGCATGACCACCCCATTCATACCCGAGCATTAACATAAAATACCATTCACTAAACACAAAGATGGAACCCAACCGATCTCATTTATCTTAGAGCACCATAGCATCAATTATTGATTCATCCTAATTCTGTATTTTTTAACACTATAAAAATCCACTAAAATACCAATTCAAAATAATGGTGCTCCCCACCCTAGGAATCACCTATTAAAAACCAAAATCTACTAGTCCAAAAAATAGATCCAATAAAACCATGAAACCAGCTATAAAATCCCAAAATAAAACATAAAACTCATGATATTTCCATGTATTATTCTCTTAAAAACATTCACGACATAACCATGACTACAAATGCTAAAACCTGGGGTGGCTCTGGCTCATCACTAAAAATCCAGAAAATCAGTCTACACAGGAACCAACCATTGTTTACACACCACACCTAGAGTGACCCAAGCTTATAATAAATATATGTCACATCATTTTTTATGAATATTCATTACATTACAGAAATAAAAAACTAATGACCATAATATTTTAGTGCCTTTGGAAACTTAGATATAAAAAAACTTGTCTATAAGTAAACTAAATCATCTCCCACTATGATCTTCATAACTAGCACCATTCTTAGACATATCAAACATAATACATTTATTCATAACTTGGGGAAATGAAAAATAAGAAAGGGTGAGATTAGATACTCAGTAATGTTAAACAATGGAGACACATAAGCATAATATGAACATAAGGGTATGAGAACATGAGCATAACATTTGAAAAATATACCCTACATATCAAAGATCATAATCTTGAGTCATGTAATAAAGATTTGTATTTCAGAAGACATGAATCATAAGGGAATAAAAGAACATGATACATGAGATCATAACATTTTCATAAGACATAGATTTGTGGCATACACATAAGCATATAAAATCAGTTCCATATAAATAAAGACTCATTTTTAAGGCTATCACAGTGGAATGGGTTAACTCTTTAAACCATCATAGTAGTCATGTTTCACATCCAATACCTTCATAGAAAACAAATCCCCTTACTGAACTGGGTTTACTCCCCATTCTATTCCTGACCATCACATCATATATAAGTCTTTATCCAATGCGTTAGAGGGCGATATAGGTCCCACCCATCTAATAATGAAAACCAAATTTACATGTTCCACAATATCGTAAAAAATTAATCATAACATAACCCATGAAATAAAATGGGTTTTATAAAAATTTTATTATATCATAACCCATGAAAAAAGAGACAAGTTTCATAATCATTTCATCATCTTTTCATTGCATAATCCATGGAAAAATAAGTGGTTTTCATAAGGCTTTTATTATGGTATAACACATAGAAGAGAAACATGTTTCATAAACATAATGCCATCATAAACACAAACCATTACTAGAAATAATAATAATGGTATCCTTGTATCATATCCCCAGTAAGGCATAAGTAACACCAACATATGTCATATTAGGTGGAAAATGATTTTGATCGATCATTTAAAACATTTATTGAGGAAAATATCCTTTCTAATTTTAAGAACCATTTTTAAAACATAAAACCTTTTGAAAATATTTTTCTTTGGAATTAAACCTGAAAAATTATAAATTAATCTTCAAATAAAATATTGGTCAACATGACAAGATGTTTCATTCATGACGTACATGTTAAAACAAAGATTCCTTTCACATTTTTTGATAAAAGACAAATGAGAATTATTTGAAAAAATACATGAACATTAATTTCAAAAAATTTCTGTAAAAAGTAAAACATGGGTAAAAATTTATTTTAATAGTAATATGAGAATAATAAAAATTTTGAAAACATTTTTATAAAACACAGTTTTGGAAGAAAATGGATTTTCAACTGAAGAGAGGAATAATGTCAGATTTTATTAAAAACATTTTATCATTTATTTTAAGTACTAAAGAGTGAAAAAATGGTAATATTAATTAAAAATAACATGAATAAACATATTATAATAAAATTATTTATTTTATTGAGATATGGATCATAATATTTTATCATCAGAAACATAATAATAAATAATCCTGATAAATGATGAGAGTATGATATAAAATCATTACCACCTTGGTAACTTTGAACTATAAGACCCATAATAGAATAACATAAAATGGAAGTTAAAATATCATGAGGATAAATAAATTCATGATATTACATTTTAAGGGTCTATATATAAACCTCGTGAAAGAATGTAGGTGCATAACATAATGTACATCCCAAAGAAGGAAAATTGAGACCAAGATCCCTTACCTTAAGTCTTGACTTCTGGAATACACATTAAAAAAATAATACATAATAAATATAAGTTTATTATAAATCTATTATAGAATAATTTTTATATATATCATACCATATGTTATTTTCTTATGTCCTTTTATTACCTATTTATTAATAATTCGATGTTAAAGTTATGTTTCGGTTAATAACCGCTTTATTTTTCATATATGTTTTGATTTGTTATTTTTGGTACTATTTATTAGATCATGGTTTAATAATCTCAATAATTTTAACCATGATATAAATATAATATATAGTCAGTATATATATATATATTTAAAGTAATTCATAAAATTATATGATAGAAAATGAAATACACTATTCACAGAGACAGTAGACCGTACGTACTCATGAATACCATTCCAATTTTATTGTGGGATTTAAATAAATAAAGGTAAATGATATATTATAATTTTATAATAATTTTTATTTCATATATATCACATATTTTCATTAAAACTATCATTATTACCATTTATATAAAGTGTGAATGAATCACATCACTTCGTGAGGCAGTAGTCTTCCGAACAGATGATTGGCTTTATCGTATTCCAAAAAAATGGAAGCATGAAGGTATGTGTGATATAATAATTAAAAAATCATAATAATATCATAAATATCATATATAAATAACAAATCTATCATTATGTCCAACTACAAGAGGTGGTAATAAAAAATGAATGACATCGGTTCACGAGGCGGTAGTCTACCTTATACATGAATGATGATTTTGTAACCCATTGGATGGAAGTGGAGATTATTTAATGTAATTAAAATAACATAAAAAAATATAATTACACTAAATATAATTATTTATTATATCATAATGGTATAAAAATAATTTAATGAGGTGGAGGAAGAAATAAAACAAAAACGCTTGTTGATGAATGTTACCTCTTCTTCGAGTATCCTGCTTAGGTTTGCACAAAAAGACTTGGATGGATTTATGACCAAAATAAGGCTTCTAAGATGAGAGGAGATAATTTTTGAAGTTATTTGTGAAGGTATTATCTGAACCAAAAGGTTTTGAATGTGTTAATAAGAGAGGATAAGGGGTGAACTTTTATAAGTGTGGTGAACGGTACACTTGTAATTTTTGGAAAAGGGGGAATTACACTCACATGTTTTTCTTGTCAAAAGGATCTAATTATATAAAATTATAAATAATATAATGGATAAGCTCTAAATATTTCCATCCAATTTGTGTTGGACAAGTTTTGGGTTATTTTTAACACTTAACTTTTTAGTTTAACACCCCTATAAACCCATTTTTACCTCAATCACATTAAATAATTCTTATTATTTTTATTATTCATTTTGGTAAAAAATTAAGTTGAAATTATTAGATAATATAAATTATTCTTATTAAAAATGGAATCCATTTTTCCAAATTTCATTTAAATATGTGGAAAAATTTAATTTAAAAATTAATCCCATAGATGCGATGAGTAATTGAGTTTTTAAAGAGAAAATGTTCTAAAGTTTACAAAGTTTTTATACCAAAATTCAATTTGAAACTAATTTAAATGACCTAAATTGAATTATTTGATGTATAATTGAACTAAATTCACTTTAAAACCAATTTAAAATATAATTAAACATTATAAATGAATTAAATTAAAAGAAATTTTTCAATTAAAATTCAGTTTTTTTTCTATTCATCAAAAAAGAAAATGTTTCAAAAAATTCAAAAAATTAACCCTAATATAATTTTGAAATTATAATTTTAAAAAAAAATTATTTTATCAAATTAATTTTCTAAAACCTTGAAAAATTCATTTTATAAATTTTCACCAAAATAAATAAAAAACATTTTTTAAGAAAATAGTATTTTCGAAATAACCCGGTAAGTGAGTTAGAGGTGAAAGACCCCTGACCATTTATTAAAAGAAATAAAAGGTATAGTAGAGCATGAAAAAGAATGTAGACGAAAATCTTTCGCTAATCTGGATATCAGTTCCAGCAGAAATGAGACAATTACATATCATAGTAGTCATATCCTTCACCACCTTCATAATAAGGTGTTTCCTCTGCAGTAGCCGATTCCCACTCTGAATTCGTTTCATATTGCTTCAAGAAATTGATGTTCATCTCTCTTAGATTCAATTATTCTAATGGTAAATCCTCTTTCTTGGATTTTCCACCACCTTTTTTGGAAGCAGGGATATACCCTCTCTCCCTCTTAGATGAAGACCTGGTGTTCACTGACTTTGGTAGGTAAGAATAATCTTTCCCTATTTTCCTCCTTGGTGGCATAGTCCTCATTATATCAATTTCAGACGTCTTACTTCTCCTACCTTGAACAATTTCACTATAAGTTCTGATAATTCCACTGTTTTCTTTATCACTATTATTAAAGATTCCCCATTTTCCAGTGATTTTTACAGAAGAAAATTTATTGACTCCGTTATCCTTCCTCACTAGAATACTTTTTTGCAGAATCTAGAATCCCTCTCAGATCATATTGGTTGTTATGGTCAATCAGGGCAATAACTTTATTATTCACCATGTTTCCACGACCATCATGCAACTCCTTCTCATGTTCCATCATACCAGATTTCACTTGATTGCTGGGATCAATCTGTATAACATCAGACAATTGAGGTCTCTCAGTCACAACAGGAACCTCCTCATGTTCGAACCAAGCAAACCGATTTTCTGTTATACTATGGTCTTGCACCCCATTGTTGTCACAATCCACACTGCCCAAAGGCTTCTCATTCCTAATACCCGAATTCAAATGAGAACAATCATCAACATTCTACATTACTGATAGCTTCCCAATACTAAAATCACTCACCAACCTATCGAACACTCTCTTAACTGTCATGTTAGTGGGCACCTGCAACTCCTTCACTCCACAACCACTCACATGATCCTTTATTGGGTCACCCTACCACGTATCTTGCACCAAAACTACATCCGAAGGTTCTTCAACCACTACATCACCATTTCAATCCCCTCCCACACAAACGCCCTCATTGCTACCCTCCACTGCCAAATGAACCGGAACAGGATCCTCATGTTCATCACTAATCTTCCTCTCCATCACCAGTAGACTTCGAATCAAATTTACGTTACAACAAACCAACTTTGAGTGATCAAAGAAGAAACAGGTCATACATTACTGCATCCAGGATTCAAACACAAACTCTTTCCTCCAATGAAACTCCTTACCGTCTGTGATCCAAATGCAGTTCACCGAAGGCCTCGCAACATCGACCTCAATGAAAATCCACAGAAAAAATTGGATGACACACAACCTTAGTGTGATGATCAGAACACAACAACATCCCTATCATATTCCCGATTGCACAAAAAATGGAAGGGTTATGAAAGGAAATAGGTAAACTAGGAAAGCTTACCCATGTCACTATCGTTCAAGGGTCGCGCCTCATGTGAAAATCAAAGCTTCAGAAGAAGAGATAGAAGGATGATCCACTGCAACGTCTAGGTGACCTAGACTAGGCATCGATCAAGTCCTCTTCTGAACCAAATTAGATCATGAAGTGATTCTGGTCAAGCAAACCATTGACTACACGTTGTCTCAAATTCCAAGAAGCATTTAAAAAATGATCAAACACTTCCACTAAAGCTCAATTGAGCCAGAAGAGAGGCACCAGGGTGAGACGACATAGATCTGAGTCATTATTGAGCTCTTCTGGAAGCAGATATAGAATGGTAACCTCCCCAAAAAGACCTAGAACCTTCAGAGATAGTCATATTCTTGGTAAGGGAGGAGGAGAAGTGAAATAAGATGGGAAGGACCTAACCATCAGTGTCACATGTAATGCATTCTAACCTAGTGTTGCTTATAGTGAAAGCTTAACTTGGTGTTGAATGTAATGAAAGATATGAAAGAAATTTAATTTATTCAAAAAAATAATTCATAAAAACTCAAGGTGTTACATTATACCCACCTTAAAATGAATTTCACCCTCAAAATTCATCACCCTAACACAAAAAAATGAGGATACTTTTCCCTTCCTCAGGTTCCCATGTAGCTTCCTCAAACTAGTGGTTTCTCCAAAAAACTTTGACTAAGTGAGTGGTCTCATTTCATAGAACATTCTCTATACGATCCAGAATCTCCACCAGTTGTTCCTCATAAGAAAGATCTTGTTCTTGTGGTATGACCTACGAGTTTAGTAGATGTGAAGGGTTAGGTATATACATTTTATGGAGAGATACATGTAATACATCATAGACTTGAGAGAGTTTTGGTGGAAGTGCCAAGAAATAAGCTACGATTATGATATGATAAATACTTTCAAAGGGACCAATATACCTAGGGATTAGTTTTCCTCTATTCCAGAATCTCATAATATTCTTTCATGGAGAAATTATTAGAAACACCTTATCACCAAATACTAATTATAGATCATACCATCAATTATCAATATAACTTTTCTACTGGCACTGAGCTTCCCTGATGTGTTTTTGAGTATCATTAACCTTATATTCCATTTTTAAGCAATATTAAGAGCCAATAACATTCTTTCTCCAAATTCATTCCAGTACGTTGGATCTCTACATTTCTTTCCATATAGGGATTCATAAGGATCCATCTGAATTCTTGAGTGATAGATATTGTTGTATGAAAACTTAACTAGAGGAAGTTGTTGATCTTGATCACCTTTGAAATCCAAATAATAAGATCTCAACATATCTTCTAGGGTTTTAATTGTTCTCTCAGACTAAATATCTATCTGAGGATGACATGGAGTGTTTAAACTCAACTTTGTATCAAGATATTGTGGAATAATTTTCTATAACTTGGAGGTAAACCTCGAATCTCGACCAGAAATAATAAAATGTGGTACTCCATGCAACCTTACCACTTACTTAATGTATATCTTAGCTAGATAACCCATATATAAGTATTCTATGAAAAAAATAAAGTGTGTTTATGTAGTATTATGATTGAATATAACCCATATAACATTATTCTATTTAGATGTTTTGGGGAGTCCAATAACAAAATCCATGAAGATGTTTTCCCATTTTCATTCTGGTATGATAAATGGATGTAACCTCCCCTTATAATTTTTTCTTTCAACCTTAACTTGATGACAAACTAAGAAATGATATGAATAATCTGTAATATCTCTCTTTATTCCATCCCACTGGAAATATTCTTTCAAATCTCTATACATCTTTATACTTCCCAAATGAATAGAGAATGAAGAACTATGAGATTCCACTAACAACTCCTTCAAATCTGGTATGGACGAAACACATACATGGTTCCTGAACCTTATCATTCCATAAATATCAATATTAAACTCAAGAACATTTATAACTTTCTTTTACAACTCTACATCTTCCTTCCACACCTCTTTAATCTTCACTTGGATAGATGGTTGAACATTCAATTGATCAAGATAATATTTTTCACCTTCTTTCAAGACTTCCAGATTCATCCTTTTCAAATATAGAAATATTAAATCTTTTGTAATCCTCATCATGGATAATATGTCATGATCCTTTCGTCTCAAAGCATAAACCAACTTGTTCGATTTCCTAGGGTGGTAATGTATTGAGAATTCAAAATCTTTAATCATATATAGCCATATTATTTGGTGCATATTCTATGTGAATATGTACTTTAATATTTTATTATGAGTATATATATTATAATTTTCTCTATAAATGTAATGACTCTATATATTTAATTAAAAAATAATTATTCTTAATTTCAATCTTATTCAGCTACTAATAATAAATATAGAGTTTTATCGATCCATATTTATTTTTGACAAAAAGAATAGGTGCACCCTATGGTGACACACTTGTCTAAATGAATCTATTTTCAAGGTTTTGCTGGCGTTTCTTCTTCAATTACTGCAACTCAATTAGGGCCATTCCTTAGGTAGTATTTGAAATTGGTATGGAATTAGGTACAAGTTCCATTAAGAAATCAACTTCACATTTTGGGGGAAGGCTAAGAAAATATTCTATAAAGACATCAAAAAACTCTCACACAATGTTCATATCATCAGTGTTACGTTTCTCCCCAACCATTTTAGGTAAACACTCCTTCTGAATGAGAATTAAGACCCATACAATAGATTCAATCTCCATTGAAAGTTCATACTTATCATCACATTTATAGATGATCAATTTTTGGTTTGTAATATCAAATGTAACTTCTATTCCTTGAAAATTGATGTGGGATTTTTGTATAGAAATACAATCTATGACCAAGATAACATCAAATTCAATCTGAGGAAGAATTGAAGGAAGCACATTCCCACCAACATCAACTCTAGGGGAATCATAGACTTGAGATACGATCATTATACCATTAGGGGTTTTCACTAATAATTCTATATCTAATAATTTGTGTGGAATATTGATACCCTTAAAAAATTATTTAGATATTAAAGAATGGGTAGATCTATAGTCAAATAATACATTAAAAGTTCTAGAGTAGATGATAAGTATACCTTTCACCACACCATTATTACACACCTCATCAGAGACAATGATAACTTGATATTTCCCTTTGTATTTTGTATTAAGAATATTCTATCATCCATAAGCACTACTAAACTTCAAATTTGGTAATTGTTTAGTATAATGACCATACTTCTTGAATTTGAATCACTAGAGTGTGGGTGGTGCATTTTGTGTTGCTTTATCTCTATTCATATCATTAGTTAACTTATTCCCATCACTTTAGTGATGAATTTCCTAATGACCTTCCCTTCCACGCTTAAAAAATTTACCATTCCCCTTAAGAAAATTTCTTATATGCTTCTTCCCACACTTTTAGCATAAAGGAAGCTAATCTTCTTCTCTTTATGGTTCTTATATTTTCCTTTGAATTCCAATTTTATCTTCTCATCAAAACCATGAGATTGCCACGTAACTCTAACATACATTTACACCTTTATAGCATAAAAAAAATCAATTCATAGATCCTGAAGTATCTTAAGAATAACACCTTTTAGAGAATTTGTTTTAATCCATTAAAGAATCAATAAATCTTAATTTCAGGTTGGAAGATAATACTAGAAGTGTACCTAACAAGTCATATAAAATTTTTCTCATAGCTACCAAAAGATTAATTATCCTCTTTATTTAGCTCAACAAATCTTCTTCTCTATCTTTGTATAAATAATACAAGGAATGTACTTATTGAAACAATTTCTTGTACTCATCCTGATCCATGGAGTCAATTTTCTCATGTTTCCTTGTATTCTTGATAAAATCCCACTATCGATCCACTCCACCTTCTATATGGTAGACAACCAAAATGATGTTTTCATGTTTCGAACATTGGAGAATAGAAAATATATTTTCTGTGGTATTGATCCATTGTTCAGTAAATAGTGAATTAGAAGACCCACTAAAAAGAGGTGGATGTTTCCTCACAAAGGAATCAAAAAAATATTGTTCCATCCTTTATTCATTTTTAAGTCCAACATGATTCTTAGATTGAGAAATTTTTTTGAGCGTATCAATGATATGTTGAAATCTAGATCCCATAAAATTTGGATGTTTAGGAGGAAAATCATTGAACTGTCTATTGCACTAAGCATTAACATGGTTAATTCAAGTTCTAATCATTGAATAAAAACAAAATGCATAGTGTAAGAAACAATAATCATGATGGGAAACCATATAATCATGAGAAATCACTCATAGGATGTATAAATCACGACACCTTATTTTTAATCTATAAAACATTATGATTATACTTGGTCATTCATGGTCATCATCTATTTAAATCCTTCATGATAGTTCATAAAGAGTTTGTGAATTTTTAAAGTGTATCCTACAGGAGTGTCAAACTAGGTATGCAACAAGACCCATTGTCATGCACCAGGTGTCGATCAAGTTTAGATCAATGGATCCCTTTCAGAGTTATTATCCCTTGGTACCTCTGTTCCAGATCCACATCCACTTTTAGTATCTAGATAAGGATGTAATTTCTTGGAAACCACTCGTTGTATCCTTCATCAAAATTCCAGGACATTTTCCTATACTTTAACTCATCCTTAGACTTATCCTTAGACATTTCCTTAGGGATCTCACTATGGTTTTCTCATCCTAGTTTTCAAAGGTTAACTAAACCTATCTTTTGATACCAACTATAGTGATCAAGTATTATCAAAAATAGATATTATATCATTTTTTATGAATGCTCATTACATTACAAAAACACATGCCTAAGTACCATAATAGTTTAGCATCTTTGGAAACTTGGAAACACAAAAAACTGGTCCATCATAAAACCACATCATCTCCAACTATGATCTTCATAGCTATAACCATTTATAGCAATATCATATGCAAAACATTTCTTCATAAACTAGGGAAATGAAACATAAGAATGTGTGAGATGAGATGATCAGTAAGGGAAAAAAATGTATATATGTAAACATATGATTAAATCCTATCACGAGGTTCTTAGAAAAATAATATTTGAACATAAGAAGTATGCAGTAGAAGTGGGACTCAGATTATCTATGGAGAATATTGTGTTTTGAATGTTTTTAAATCTGGTTTTGTGGGTTCATTTTCTTAAAGAGACAGTAAGTAAAACCATGTTGGTTTCAAAATAAATTTCATGAAGTAGGGGTTGAGCATAAGATTATTACCTCAATCACCTATTGAATCATTATTAAATAATATTACAAGTATCCTCTCACCAATTGAATCCAACTGATTACTTAAATCTGGTAATTTTGATTCAGGTAAAGAAACCCAATAATCACTTTATTCCCTAACCTCTCTTAGCCTAGTATTTGGATATATACATTTACCTTTGAATTACCTCCACTGTCTTCTATCACATGTATAGGACTTAACCCAATTGAATTATGTGTGAAATATTTAAAGTAATTAAAATATTTTAAAGGAAATAATTCAAAATAAACCTCTACTGACAATACTAGTAAATTCTATAGAGAAGTTAGAAAATTGAAAGAGAAGAATTCATCAATATGGGGTGGGTGAGGAGATTCTCCTTGGATGAACCACATGAGGTTTAATGTTCCATCATCAGAGTATTACAAAGGAAAATTAAATTACACAATAGTTATTTCCTTTGGTTATCAAAAAGCTCTCCCCCTTATATAGTGCTCAAAGCTGAGGTTATGTTCATGAGAAGGATATGTGCTTATTTAATGAATTCTGGAATGTATATTGGGATCAAGTATTATTTAATATTAATGTTAAAACATTTCCAGAAGTAAGGGTATGTATGGATTCTCCAATGAATCAGAATGCTTCCACAATCAAGCCCAATATTATTTTAAAAGAAAACTTATCCAGTGCTTCGTAGTAGTAGGTAAAAGAAAATGGGATTGAGATTTAAATTTTGGGCCTTATTATTTCATACAGTTCCTGGAAATATTTATTTTATCCATGAGACATCACTTCTACTAGAATATGTAGTTGGATTTTCCCATTATTGGCTGATGAAGGCCAACCATTTCTTTTTTTGTGGCACTACATCTTCTCCACATAATTTGTTTTTTGGCTTACCTCATGCTCATATCTCTCACCCAAAAATATTTCTATTTAATTATGGAGGGGGTTTCTTAAATAACATGGATAATGATACTCCCTCTTGTATTTAAATTCCTCATGGGCACTTAGTCCTTTGTTACGCAACTCTAGTTTTGACAAGCATCATTTTTCTTCATGACCGAATGGAGTACCAAATCTCCCTTAGAAGCTGCACAGGTAGGGAAACTTAACTTGTGGCATGCTTAGCTAGATCTTCCCCTCAGTCAATGTAGAGATAAAACAAGATTATATTACTACTATAAATCTATTGTATAAGTAGATTCACTCTATTATCATCTCAAATTTAGGGGTGGCAGCAGAAGGTGGCGTTGACAAGGTTGGTGTCGCCCTGTTCTTCCTTGGGATGGAGGTATATAAATGGTGGTGTTATCTTCCTTTTTGGAGTATATCATAGCCTCTAGACCTTATTAAGTATCAATATAAGGGTTAATGATCTTTAGGGTATGAGGATGCTTGGATTTTATTTATTTCCATAGGGAAGGTAGAGGCATGGTAGGATTGGTGAAGCTTGTGGTAAGAAATCTTACCATGTATGTCACGATCAGTGTCCTAACCACAATATATATTTTGAGAAGTAGGATAATGATAGGTATGATTAGCATGATAGTGGTAGTATGGTAATAAAATTTATTCACTCAATCATCTATTTTTTTACTTTGAAGATTTTATTTATCACACACGGCCAGCTGAGGTCACTCACGGTAGGTATTCCTATCATAACAATAGGGTGCAGTAATGAGGTCAGGTGACCATGAGTAGTGCTCATGGTAGGCTTAAGGCATAGTCACCATTCCTACTATGTGACATTAGGTTCATGTATGGGAAACATATGATCGAATCCTATAGAAATCATAGTTACTATGGATTTCATGATCATGGTTGGCCTTGGTAATTTTCCACCCTATAAAAGTTCACAATCTTGCTTAGTGTAGTATTAAAGTTCACCTAAAAAGAAATAATTTCGTTAATTATAGATAAAAAATTTAAATCAAAAAATTTATTCATCAATAAATACCATATTTAAATCCAATTTATAATTAAGTTCTAATTTAGGAAAGTCAAAATAACAACTATTAACCTGGGAATTGAACTATAATGAGGCGTATTTTCAAGGAATAAAATTTATTAAATGTTGAGAATTCAAGTTCACATCACTCCCCCACACTTATAATATATCACTCCTAGTAAATTTATCATTTAATTAAAATTATTAAGAAAGATAAAGAAATTTCATTCTACTTGAATTTAAAGTTAACAGCTAGAGTTGAAACAAATCACAAGTTCTTCCAAAGTTATAAATATCATGCCTCATACACGAATTAAGTCATTGACTTATTTAAATTTAATCAAAGTTTTAGTTCAAGAGTGGATCAAATTATATTTAAGTGGAAGAAAAATTTTAACAAGAAGAACTTCCATTTATCCCTCTTTCTTAAGTTTCCTAAACCACCATTTTATTTCCTACATCATTGATACAACTTAAATGAACGTTTTATAAGTCAATTTACTTATTTTTATGGTTCAATATTCCCCTCAACTAAATAGATTCATTTTTGACAAGGTCCCTTTATTTTATTATATTTTCCCCAACCATAATTATGTGTAAATCACTTATTAAAATGGTTTTTTAATTATAGAAACAAAACCAGTGACCTTGTCTCAAAGATCCATGATGGGTTACCAATTTCCCATTTGTATTATAGGTTCAAAGGAATTATCTTATCTTCATTTAAGTTGGATTTATAAGGAATTCTATCTCATTTAGGTAATATTACCTTAGATTAAGTTCAAAATTATAATGTATTAAAGTTATAAAATTGATTCCACACAAATATTATTACTCACTCTCCATATCTTAATTCTAAAACCAAACTTATATAAAAGTAGTAAAAAATCACTCACAAATAACTTAAATTCTCATAGTTTTAGAACCAATGAATTCCAAAAAATATAGTATGAAAATTTTAAAAAATTTAGGTTAGAAATGAAGTTCAAGAAATGGGTGAAAATAAAAACTAAAACTATACAAAGGTATGTATAAAACTGTAGGAAAAAGGGTTTGTATTTATTTAAAAATTCTAGCTTCTCTCTTCACCCACACTTGGTTTTAACACTATTATATTTGAATTTCAACATTCATCTTTAAAAGAGACAGTTTAATAAAATAAACATCCAAACCAAAATGAGGGAAATAAACAACTTGAATTTTTTTAATTTTTAGTTATAGGGAGGAGTCTGGACTCCTCCACAAGTTCTTTACAAAAATTATCCTAGTACTTATTTAGTTGTTTACCATTCACTTTGAATGGTTTATTTGAACAACTTCCTTAAATCCCAACTACAATAAAAGGGAAAGTGGTAATTATTGTATATGGACTAGTCTATTTATAATGAAGATTACTTGGAAAAAGTTTCATCTTTGAATAAAATAGTAGTACTTTTTCTCCAAATTGAAATTTTATTTTCTAGATAATCTTTTCATGTCCAGACTTGGTTTTCTATTTTTATAGTAGTGAGTTCTCAAATTCATCTCTTCTCAATTCCTCAATATCCATTAATTGTAGTTTTCTCTATTCTCCAGCATTTATAAACTCCATATTTATTCATCTGATAATTGGTTTTGTTCTGTAGCTCAACAGGTAAGTGGAAATGTTTTCCATTAACAATTTGGTAATGAGACATACCTAATGGGGTTTTGTAAGTAGTTTTTTATGCCCACAATGCATCTTCTGGCTTCTTAATCTTGTCCTTGGGGTTAGTTTTTACTACCTTCTACAAGATACTTTTGAACTCTCTTTTGGATACCTATTCCAAACCATTCATATGTTGGTGGTAGGAAGTGGAGGTTTTATGGTGAACTATATATTTTCTAATTAGGGTCACCATATTTTTGTTTCAAAAATGGGTTCCTTGGTCACTGATTATAAATTAAAGTATTCTAAAATTAAAAAATATGTTTGACTTAAGAAATTAAATTTCCATTTTTGAGTCATTAGCCTAAGTTGATTTAGCCTCAATCCACCTAGACACATATCCCACTACCAACAATATAAAGGGTAATCCAAATGACATGGGAAATGGTCACACAAAGTCAAGTCCCCATTCATAGAATATTTCAAAAAAGTCAATGGTTTTTTTGGGAGTTTCTTGTTTTTTTGGATATTCCACCAGTAAAATTCAATTTTGGGATTTTTTTACAAAAATAATAAGAATTTTTAAAGATGGAAGTCCAAAACAAACCTGCTTAAAATATTTTCCTAGCGGTTCTTAGAGGTCCAAAATGGCATCTAAATGCAATTATATAAAAATAAGAACATAATGTATTTATTACTTAGGAATTAATCTAAAAATGATTTGATTATTGTATATATTCCACAAATAAAGGTCTTTCCAAAAACAGTGTTTCAATTTAGACTTTAATTTGGTAGTTTTATGTTTAGAGAAGAAAGAAGGTACCTTTGTTGTGACCAGAAATTTCACTATGCCAGTATAGAAGGGAACTTGGTTTAAGCTATATAATTTCTCACTAGGGAATGAACCATCTAGACTGGTTCTTGGGACTAATTATACCTTGGCAGTGTGATACGGTCTTCTCATGTGGTCAACCACTATATTTTCACAACCATTTTTATCTATAATCTCAAAGTCAAATTATTATAGTAGCAACATCCATCTCACCAGCTTAGGTTTTGCATTAGTATTATTGATCAAATATCTTAAAGCTGCATGATAAGGATAAATAATCACTTTACTTCCTAATATGTAAGAAAAAAATTGTTCTAAATCTATAAAAATAAATAAAAAATTCCTCTCTCTTGTTTTATAGTTAATCTGGGAAGGATCCAAGGTTTGTGACATATAGGATATCACTCATGGAGTCTTATCAATCTTTTGGGAAAACACAAATCCTAAAACTCTATTGGAAGATCCACCCAATATCTCGAAGGGGTGACTCCATTTTGGTGGGTATATTATGGGGTAGTGTTCAAGAATTCTTTCAATTTATCAATGGATATATTATAAGAATCATTAAATGAAAAATTTGTATCTTTCTTGAGTAAATTAGTTAGAGGAAAAGAAACTTTTCTAAAGTTCCTAATAAATATTCTATAAAACCCAAAATAGACCAAAAATGATATAATGTGTATGAAAGTGATGAGATATGGTAGTGTCAAAATGAAATTAACCCTAGATCTATCCACTTAAATTCCTTCTTTAGAAATTGAATTTCCTAAGGTATTCCCTTTTTCTACCCTAAAATGTCATTTCTCAAAATTCAAAACCAGTTGTTTCTCAATACATCTTTGTAAAAACTATTATAAACATTACATTTTTTTGAAATATATTTCCATAAAAAAGTTAATTCATCAAGGATTACCTCTAAACTATTCTCATTCAAGTTTGAAAAGATTCTTACCATGCAGCGTCGAAAGGTACCTGGGGAATTGTAGAGACCAAAGGGTATCCTTTAATAGGAAAATGTTCCGAAGGGATATGTAAAGGTGATCTTTTATTGATCAAAGGGTTCCATAGGAATATGAAAGTATCTAGAAAAAAAATCAAGGAAGAAATTATGTCCTTTCCCATCTAGTATTTCAAGAATTTATTCTACAAAGGTTATGGGGAAATGGAATTTTCTAGTCACATGGTTTGATTTTAAATAGAGGATACAAAATCTCTAACTATTCTAGATTTTTGAAGGTACCAATTAATTATTTTAAATTTTCACATTTTTTCTACATGTTTTCTTTGTAAAATTTTTAATGGGGCTCATCCACTAGGAGTCTAATATGGGATAGATTATTTCAAATTTTAAAATTATTTATACTTCCTTTTTGGCACCTCTGGGAGGGTTGGATTTATCTTTATCTAAGGTTGTCTTACCGACTTGAATCCTTCTTCCATAAAAAGTTTATGCATGTAGGTGGTAGGTATAATTCCAATAATATCCCCCAATTTTCTTCCTATGAATTTAACATTAATTTTTAAGATGTTAAATAGTTTATTCTCATAGACAAGTTCTAAATTATTGGAAATTATGACTGACAGTTTCTGATTTTCTTTTAAGAAAGAATATTTTAAATTTAATAGAAACAACTTAAGTTATAAATTCATGGGATTTTTTTAGAGATGTTTTAATTTCAATATTCTTCATTCTAGAAACCTACACATGTAAGGTATTTTTATTAGTATCAAATTTTATCTACTCATCAAAAAAGATTTCATCAATTTATTTAAATTGATCAATAATTAAAATTCTCTCCATATTTAGTTCCCTTTTTAAAAATAGATTTTTACAATAGTTTGGGTGTTTCTAGAAATTATACTAGCCTAATAATTTCATTAAAAATAATTATTTCCAACCTAGATGAATAGGAAAGTTCAAAATGTTTTAAGGTGAAAATAGAATATTCTTTTTGTGGATATTTCATTGAATCAAGAATGTTAAAATATATTATATCCTCACAAAATTTCATGAAAAGAGAACCTTAATTTACATTTATGATTGTTTTATAAGTCTTTAAAAAGGTTCTACATAGAATAATGGGACAATGAACTTTACCTTTACCTTCTTCCATGTTGAGAATGTCGAAGTCAGTAGGAAATGGGTAAACTTGTACACATACCAAGACATCCTCAAGGACTCCTACCGAATTGAAATTGGATCTATTTGAAAGTTATAAAATCACACCAGTGGGTTTAAGTTATCACATATATAAATAAGAATAAATAAAACAAGGAATTACATTAATGTAATCTCCCAAGTCACACAATGCATTAGAAAAAGTGAGCTCACAAATTGTGTAGGGAATAGAAAAGTACTTGGATCTTGAAATTTTTGGAGAATTTCAGGGGTTACAAGAGTAGAATTTTTTACCCATTCATACCTCTTTATTAACTTCTAATCTCATTCTACTAGTGCACATATCATTAATTAATTTTCATACATTGGAATCGGTTGAATGGATTCCAATAGGGGGTATTGATTTTTGATTTTTTGAAAACTTCTAGTATATCTTACTTTAATGATTCCTCCTTGGTTTTTATTGGTTACTTAATTATTATAGGGAAGGGGAGTAGTTTTGTATTGACCATTATTTCTATTTTTTCATTTTATGGTGCCTTATTTTCTTCTTCCTCAAGTTCTTTTCTTTGGGAAGATTCTTTATATTCTTGATGTTATACACTTCTAGTTTCAATTTCCTGGGGGTGATCTTTTACCATATACCAATTATTTTTCACTTATCAAGGTAATGTCACTAATATTTACTTTAATATTTTTAATTTTTTAAGAAACAATATTTACTATAACTTATTTTACCATATCATTCAACGTGGTCATGAGTTAACCAAATTATCCTTTTAATTATTTTAGTTCTGACCCATGGGTGGTAAGGGTGGTGTGTTGATTATTTTGAGATTATATTACTTGTATCAACATGTATTTCATGGAAGGTTCCTATGGTTTTCCTTAATAATAACTCATATATGGTTGTAAATCATGTCTCTGGATTGGAGGAGTTATAAATATTGTTGAGAATCCTATTTAAATGTCGGTCTTTGAGTTTTTTGGCTCCCAACTCCAAATTTATTCCTGGAGAATTATTTTAATCCTTGGTTTATACTTGGTTGGCTTGGGAATTTACTTGGGAACATTGCATCACAAATTTTAGTTCCTTGAACTTGAGGGAATCCATCAGTATAGTGGTCCTAAGAATAAAATAGTTTGAAGGACCTTGGGGGTATGGTGGTGGATGATTATTATACGTTGTTCACATCCAATTTTCTCAAAAGGGAAATTAATTCTTCAATTTTATTTTCTAACAAGGGTGATTTGGATATTTGTACCACATGGGATTCTATGGTTGTATTTCTAGTACCAAAATATTAATAATTTTATAAGATATTTTAAATGAGTTCTCATACCTCAATTGGTGTTTTATCAATTAAATCCCTTTATGAAGGAGAATTAAGTAGATTTCGATCGTTTTCCATCAATCCTTGGTATAAAAATACCAATTAGACCGAATGACCTGAATACCTTAATTTTTTTATTGATTTTTGATAACTCCCCTTTCAAGGGATGAGGGGGAACCCTTAAAAGGCCCATAGGTTTAGAGATTACATGAATCGTAGGTCTTAGAGAAAATATCCAGACTATAACTATATGGAAATGCTCTTCCCCAGCATCTGCAACGTGATATCAGCTCTCAACCTTCATATGGATGTTCGGATAGGCTTCCCATGCATGCACAGGATGGTCTAGATGGAAATTACATACCCTCTCATTCTTCCACATCTGTTAGCTTCTTCTCTAGTGAATATACCTGCTCTGAATCCTTATCTGGAATCTTCTCCTTGTAGAGTCTACCTGGTCCATTAAGAATAATTTTAGGTGTCCTAAAATACTTGAGGTGTATCGAATTCCTTATGGTGTCCCTAATTCCTTAAGGTGGCCTAGAAGCCTTACTGGTCCAAAGGCCTTAGGTGGCCCAAAGGCCTTGAAGGACCCGAGGACCAAACTGGTGGCCCAAAATCCCAAATGGATGAATAGTTCCAACTACTACAGTACCGAATAATACCCATTATAGTACTACTATAATGTTTACTACAGTACTGCAACAGTGTGTGCTACAATACTGAAATCCCAATTAGTGATGTTATTCACATGGATAGTGTAGGGAAGAGGTAGTTAGTTTCTTGAATCTCTCCAAAAACTCATAAAGATTCTCTCTAGTTTCTATTTTTATTCTATAAATTTCTTTTCTATGTTGGGTAATTATTGAAAAAGGAAATAATTTCTGGAGGAAAGCCTTCTATATCTCTTCCCATAAGGTGAATTCTCTTGGATTCAGGTTGTAAAGACACTCCTTAGTTTCCCCTTCAAGTGATAATAGAAAATCCTTACAACTGATTTGAACCTTAGGGAACCCTCTGGTTTTAAATCCATTATAAAACTCTTTAAATGATCTTATGTGACTATTAGGGTTTTCAATAGATATCCCATGAAACTTAGTCATTATCCCAATCATTCAAGTTTTTATTTCATAGTATTTTTGATAATTTATTTGTAAATTTTAGTTGTTAATATTGAAATTGGATGCATAAATTTCTCTCAAAATTATATTAACTTATGATAGATTTCCTTCCATGATTTTTCTTTCTATTATAACTTCTAAGGTGTAAGAAACTGAGGCGGGAGAATCAACCAATGGAATGGTGAAAAATTCTATTCCCTCTTGTTCTATGTTCCTTAACTTTTTGAGTCTTTCCAGAACAGTTCTCTCAACTTCTAGATTAAAATCATTGAAGTGGGAAGAACTAAATCTATTTATTTGAAAACATTTTTTTAAACCAAAATTAACCAAAACACTGGTGTTACCTGACAATTATGCCAATTTTGATGAACTCATATCACATGGTGCTCAAAAAAAATAATATTTGAACCCAAGAAATATAAATTATAAGTTGGACTCATATTTTCTCCAGATAAGGTAGTGTTATAAATGTGTTTAAATCTGGTTTTTTGGGTTTATTTTCTTAAAGAGATAGTATGTAAAAATAGATTGGTTTTGAAATCAAGTTAAGTAAGTAGTGGTATAACTTTATATTATTACCTCTCTCACATTTTGAATCATTATTCAATTGGTTTTCAATTATCCTCACATTAATTGAATCCAACTGATTACTTAAATTATGAAATTTTATTTCAAGTAAATAAAAACAATAATAACTATATTACATACCCTTCCATAGTCTGATATTTTTATATCTTTATTTACCCTTGAATTACCCCCAATATTTACTATGATATGCAGAGGACTTAATGAAAGTGTTTTGTGTGTGAGATCCTAAAAGTAGGCATAAGAATTTAATGGTAATAATTTAAAATAAACCTCTACTATCAATACTATTAAATTATATAGAGGAGTTATAACATTGAAAGAGAATAATTAGTCAATAGGGTGTGAGGAGATTCTGTTTTTCTGAAAAATAAAGGGTTTAATGTTCCATCATCATATTATTTCACAGGAAAATTAAATTACACAAGATTCAATTCCTTTGGTAATAAAAAATCTCTCCCCCTTATATAGTGCTTGACTGCCAAGGTTCCATTCATGAGAGGGACACACACTTCTTCATTGAATTCTAGATTTTCTATTAGGAGAAGGTATTCTTTAATATTGATGGTTGAAACATGTACATAAGGAAGGATCTAGATGAATTCTTCAATGCATGAGAAATATTCCATCATCTAACCCACTATTATTTTAAAAGTGTACTTATTCAGTTCTTCATTGTAGTGGGTAAAGAAATGTGGGCTTGGGATTTTAATTGTGGGCCTCGTTATTTCACACAGTTCTTGGGAAGAATTATTTTACCCATGAGACATCACTTTTACTAGAATATACACTTGGATTCTCCCATTATTGGTTAGTGAAGGCCAAACATTTCTTTTTCAATAGTGATACAACTTATCTACAGAATGGTTCTTTTAGATCATCTAATGATCATAGCTCACACCTGATAACTATTTTATTTAATAGTGGATAAGGATTCTTAAATATCATAGACATTGATGCTCTATCATTTCCTTCAAGTCCTCCTGAGTGCCTGATCATTTTTCATACAGCTCTAGTGTCGACAAGTAGAATTTTCCTTCATGATAGAATGTAGTAGTATATATACCTCAAAAGTTATATAGGAAAGGTGAATTTTATCATGGAACAATCAGTTTGATATCACCCTCAGTCAAAGAGAATATAAAATGGAAGTAGAGTACTATCGTGAATCATCTAGAAAATTAGCTTTACTCCATCATGATCTCAAATTCACGGGGTGGTATCAGAAGGTGGATTTGACAGGGTAATATTCACCCTATTCTTCCTATGGGTTGAGGTACATAAATGGGGGAAGTATCTTCCTTTTGGATATATCTCTTAGCCTATAGACCTCAGTAATTATCATTCAAAGGATTTCTTTACCTTTAGGGGAGGAGGAGGATCATATTATTTTGATTGCCATAGGGAAGGTAGAGACATGGTAGGGTGGGTGAATCTTACAATAAGAATGCTTGTTATGAATGTCACGATCAGTGTCCTTAAAAAAATATGTATTTTGATAAGTGGGATCAATGTTGGGTATTCCTACCATGTGTAACATCCCGACCTGGCTCAGCACTAAGACGGTGGTCAGACAAGTCGCCACATGACCTCAAGCGCGCCTACCCGTATGCCAGAGGATGATGACTAGAAGAGAGGGTGTAAGGATAGTCAGTAGGGATACTATACCCTATTATCAGAGTTGTACATCAGTATAACAGAGTAAATAACAATCAACAGAAGAAGAAGTACTGTATAATTGAAAAAGCAGTGGAAGAAAAATTTCATATAAATGAACAAAAGTGGCCAATGCCAATTTATACAATAAATTAATACATTACATGGTATTTATAAATTACGGAAAGTAGTAAACAATACAACAATATTTTCAATACAATACAATGTAGGAATCAAGTAAGAAAATAACTAAGATCCCAAAGGCGATCTCTACGAGCATCCTGAGCTCCAGCTTAGTCCTTTGCTCCTAACTCCTGGGTACAAGCAAACAACAACAAGCAAGGTTCGAGGCCCTATGAAAAAGAAATAACTACTCGAGTACCCCAGTGCAATGATAGCCCAAGTAGGGTGTGAGATATCAATCTCAGTAGGCTGGCACCACCAGTGTCTAACCCAATCCTGATAGTGTAATATAAATTAAATAGGGTGTAAACATGCATAAATAAAGTAAGCAATACGATATAACTAAATAACCAAGTACCTGATTCAGACCTCAGCTGGTCTGGACATGTAATCAGTTCATTAATTTAGTATTATTAATTTATTCATAAGTCACATGTGAGTAAGTCACATACCGAGTCCAAGGAGTTTACTCCAAGGTAAAATGGGGCTATAAAAATGATCAGGCCCAATGGGCTTCAATTATGGAACCTACTTGTCAATGCTGGACCCAATGAGTGTATCTAAGGCATCCTATGATAGTACTTAGTAATAAATTCCCAAGGTAATAACTAAGGAAAAAACCTTTTAGATAGTATAAGTAGTTAAGGTTCCAAGATGTAACAAGGAAACCTGAAAACGATATCTGTTGAGAGAGTTCCAGGGTAAAAACCAAGGTAATGTAAATCTCATAGAAAGATAACTCAGTAGTATCTGAGTCTAGCTAAGGGGTAAGAGTGTAATCCAAGGAGAATAATCCAAGGAATTCCAAAATAAGGTGCCTACTGAGTCCAAGGAGTGCATCCAAGTTCAAACATGGCTAAGTAAGGACTGGTTCCAAGGAGTGTATCCAAGGAACCTAATTGTTAATGGTGGATCCAAGGAGTGTATCCAAGGAATCCTGTAGTACTACATGGGGACCCAACAATATTATACCAGGTATAAAAAGATAAAATAAGGAATGAGATCTAGGTGGGTCTGAACCATAACAACCTTTCCTTGAATTCGGAAAGGGTTACATGAGTGCTCATGGTATTCTCTAATTAGAAACCATGATAAGATTGATTCTAACCATTCCTATTTAATAAATAAGTCATTTAATGATTCATTTAGTTCAAGTCTCTTCTTCCATTAGTGTGTATAGGTCAGGTAGAGTTGAAACCATTTATTTATTGGTTCAAGCCTTTCCTTCCATTAGTGTGGAAAGGTCAAGTATCATTACAACCATTTAGTAAATCCATTAAGGAATTTTTAAAAGTCAAGGTCCACACTGTTACCTTCCCTTAACATGGTAAAGGTTTCCATGGATATGAAACCAATTATTCTCTCATGAACCTAGTTCTGTCCATGGAATTCTTACATGGGAATCCATGTATCTCCCAAGGTATGAGTATGAAAACCCATTGAGTCCATCATGGCATTCGTACTTGGGAACCCACGTGTCACCCAAGGTGTTATTAGCATTCAAAACATTTGAAAACAATTTGGTAATTTGTTTTGAGGGTCAATCATTAAGCATTTAACATTTATTTAACTCAACTCATTCCATTTACCAAAACATGTCAATTGAATTTATAAGGATCCAAGTATCCGTGAACAAGGAGAATTACCTTCATTGGTAATTCTGATATAAAAACTGGACAAAACCCTTAGACGGTGCTTTGGTCCTTTAATCATTTTAAAAAAGGAAACTCAGTGTTTCTAATGCCATTAGGGACATGTCCTAGACATTCCATGTTTCAAAACAACATCAAGGCATATGAATTATAAACACGACAAGTCAATCAAGAAAGGTCTAACCACTACTTCTTATCTTGAAGGTAGCGCGCCTCCATTGGAGGGGTTTTATTATAAAAACCTGATATTGATTATCAAAAATAATTTATCATCTTTAACATTTTAAATATGAAACATGCTAAACCAAATTTAAGAGCATTCAATTTAGATACTTCACTGCATGAATTTAAATGCTAACTAAAGTGCAGTAAGTAATTAATTAATGCATTTATAGAATTATAGGACTTGGAAAGGGGACCTACCTCAAGGTGGAACCAAGCTATCCACATCGACTCTTGTAGCTTTATAACTCAAGTAGACAAACCACTCGCATGCATATACAACTATATATATTTGTGTATACCCTTACTACATTTCCCATATTCCCCAAACCATGAGAGAATACACACATGGAGGATATACACCTATATATATATATACACACATACCTCCATATATTCCCGCGAGCCTTATGAAGGCATGAAAACTCACCACAACAACACCTGACATCCATAAACACCATAAGATACAAAAAAGGGAGGTGAGAAACCATTTAGCAGCATAAACACTTAATCTGGAACAAAATCAGTGGACTAAAACCATGTGAACTGCTTCTCCTTTAGCAGTGGTTTCCGGAACACGTCCCCATGGGTCCTAGGAGACCATTCACACCAACCCTAAGCAAGAGAGAGAAAAAGATTTGGGTTATACTTAAACCTGAGGTTTTTACACACCTCACCGGGAACCAATTAGGTTGTGAAGAAGATGGAAACGTGGATAAAAAGAAAGTATAGGACTCACCATGATGATTTGGATTAAAAACTGGTGGAGATCCGGTGAGAAATGATGAGGTAGGGAAGGTCGTATAAGAGGGGAGTCATGCGCGATGAAAGAGAAACCCTTTTGGGTGTTGCGTGTGTCGCGTATGAGGGAAGAGGGAGGGATATTTGAGTGATTTATTTTATTTTTAATTTAATTTAATTTAATTTTGATTTAACTCAATTCTTTAAAATAACCCGACAGCATGGTTTGACCCACATAGTTTTCCAAACCGCGCGCAAACCATGAAGAGTCTTCTGCCACTAAGACACACCCCTCATGGGCTAGGATCATGGTTTAGGAAATTGTGTGTAGGCCGTGTGCAAGCCACTGTCTTTTTTAAGACAAGGTCACATGGTTACCTATAGTGGGATGCATGGTTTAGCAGACCGTGCACAAATCGTGTGCCCTCTACTATCACTTAAAAACTTGAAGTTTTTCAGCTCTGACACTCTATAAAATTCTTGAACCACTCAGGGAAACAACTATGGCCTTCTCCCATGCCCAAAAACTTCAATTAAGAGTGATCCATCTCTATTTATTAAGTTACAAAGATCGTTTTAAAAAAAGGCCGGTTTAGTAAACGAAAAAGTTCAAAATCCTTCATACTTTTGGTCCGGTTCAAAACACAGGTTTCTACAATCTACCCACCTTAAAAACTTCTCTTCCTTGATAAGACTTCAAGAACAATGTAAACACCACCAAAATTTTAAGGTTTGTAAAGTTTCGTTTAAATGGTTTCATTACATTACCGATGCCCAATGCATCTTAAGCATTTCCAACTCACTCCGCACTTCAGCCTTTACAGTCCGATCCAACACTCAAAGTTCAACTTAAACATAGAAATAGAGCTTACATGAGCTCATTTAGATAGAGAAACAATCACATCATCATCTTGATTGATATTCAATTGATGGTTCTCACCACCACAGGTCATAACTTAATAAGGGGGAAATTGCTTGCCATGATACCTCCACCATTGGAATTGTTTTACAAGGCAAAACTCTAAGTGTTTTTATGACACTCCTGGCATGATTTCATAAAAAGGAAATGGTCAAATTCTGATCAACTTAACAGAACCAATCAAGAAATATCTCTTAGAAGACACTTCTGACCTTGAGACCACTATTTCCTTTACCTGGAAACACTCTTAAAAATTCCCCCCTACAACCAACATCAAACCGAAAGAAATATAATGAGTCGATCGACTTGGTTGACATATCTCATAGAGGTCTAGCTTAGGTGGCCAAAGAAATTAAATGAAATAGTTTTAGTCCATGAGTCTATACAAGGCATTTCTACATGGGAACCTAGGAATCACTTAGTACTTACCAAGCCTTAATGGGAACCATGGTTTAACGTGTAACATAGACGAAGATCATCCAAAAAAATCAATAGCTTTTAAAGATTTAGCGCGGCATAAGACCAACACTCTCTTAGTGCATCGAGGACGACGTCAAGATAAGGGATATGATCATCTCTTAATAATAGTACACTAAGAGTATTTAATACGGGGTTTCTAGTCAAACACACCTAGATAATCAAAGATAAAATAGTCAAACCAGATCAAAGTAGTGCTGCTAAGAAAGCACCCATACAATTTAAGACTTTCAAGCCTCAAGGGCATTCAATATAACCCAACCAATTCCCAATGGTCCACTTAGGTTGTGTTCCTTCTACATGGAAGGATGCATTTAATAGGTTTAAAATGACACTACCCACCTTAGGAGTGTCTTAGACGAAAAGGAAGGAAAACTAACTGCTCACAAGAATGATAGATTATAACAATTAGACCGACATATCAAAGCACCCAAGTCTTTCGAAAGTCATTGCGAGTATTAGAATGGAACTGATTCTTTAATGCTCAAGCCAACCTACTTGGAGATAACCCGAGACCTTACTCAATAGTACAAGAAGATTTATTTCAGAGTCGTATTGCCTCACATGACCATCATCTTAGATGATGCCATAACATTCATCCATTACTAAGAAGAAGAAAGGGCCATACGACTTACAAAGCATCCGACCATTCTAGATACACATCTAACCAGCTAAAAAAGAGAGTTACTGGATTCTTAAGCTCATAACAAGGTCAAGAAAAGACATGAACACCTGTCTAAAAAAGGTGTCACTATAAAACTGAAATTCGTACTTGGGAGAATGAAACACAAACGACACCAAGAGTGAGAAAGGTCACTGCACTAGAAAGGCATTTAAGTTATTAGGGAACTACCTACCATGAGTTATCCCATTATGAAGAACAAGTTTCAACCCTGACCGCAGGTCTTGTTAAAAAATGTCACTAGGCTCAAAAGCTGATCATAAATCCATTGCTATGGAAAATAATGCCTACAGAAAGTAATCATGCTTCTATTCCAAGGTAACTTAATGAGAATTCCAAACTACCCCTTACATGAGGGTTTTAAATAGTGGAAACCAATATAGGTTTTATTTCCAAGCCTCTTATATTTAATCAAATTAAATCTTTAATCATTAAATATTTAATCAAAACATCAAAGTACCATTTTCAAAACAAAATAAGGTACTTGATTTTCACCAATTCCCAAAGGAAAAAACATGCAAGTTTTATAAAAATCCCATTTAAAAACATTTTACATTAGTTGACATCCCTTCATTTTTAGGAAACTTATCAAAATAAATTCCTTTTAAGTAGATAAGGAGACCTGTGAAGGTCCGATTTTAACCAATTGGGGTTCATTATCATGTAACCCAATACACTTTACAAAATTCATTAAAATTTTAAACCCCGAAATGGGTCATCTCATAAAAAAACATTTACCAACTAACATACTTGGGTCCAATTTAATTTTAAAAACTAACCATTTTTATTTCAGATCAACATTAAACACCTTTAACACTTATAATCATTTCACAAAGCATCACCATTTCATTTAATATGGGTTTCTATTTCCCAATTCATGAATCACCCATACACTCCATGGATTGAAAATTGGCTCCCATTAATTAGTACCAATGTAAATTCAGAATTTTACATTATCAACTTAATGGTCCAAATTATATGGGTGGCCACCTACCAACCTGTAAAGTGCCCATACAATTTTTAGTTTGGAATTTGGATCCATTAAGTCAAAACTAACTTCACCTAACAATTGAATTTAGTAGCCTTTTCAAAATTTTACATGGGTTAACTTTTCCTAGATATAAGGCATCCATACACCTTAAAATAGAAAACTAGATCCCGTTATAATTACACATATCAAGGTAAGCTAGCATGTCACTACAAGCAGCTAACACAGAGAAAAAATCTATAATCATAGAAGCATGGAATTTTAATCATAGAAATATTCTATAATAAGAAGTAAGTATAGAAGGCATGCTAATGTATTACCTAAACATGTATAAATCTAAGTATGGAATATTGATAAGGCACTAAATCATACTTAGCTGGCAACCTAATAATGCAACTACATGGCATGGCATATATGCATGGCATGTGAATTTATAAGTTCCTAATATGATGAATTTAATGAAACTTCCTTGCCATATCAGGATAAGGAAAGTTTTCAAAACTCCAAAAATCATAAGCAACAGAATATACAACAGTCACTCAAGGTGAAATCATATCAATTGTAATAGAAAATTGCATAAACAGTAATCCTAAACCTGGTCACTTGGTCATTCCCCATATATGAGGTGATCAGTCCCAAGAATGACTATTAACCAAGCACCGAAACTTTCCTAGTCTCCTATCTAACAACTAAAAATAGTAAGAAAAAAGGAAAAACCACCTCTGACACCACTTTCTAACATACCTACTCGGCTCACCACTGTGACGGTGGCAGGACCGGTCACCACATGACCTCAAGTGCGCCTCTCCGTATGACAGTGGCTGCCTACTAGTAGTGAGGGTGTAAGGATAGTCAGTGGGGAGACTGTACCCTTTTATCAGAGTTTCCTAGTGGTATAACCGAGTAAATAAAAATCCACAGAAGAAGCAGTACTATGTAATTGACAAAGCATCGGAAGACAGATTTCATATAAATGAACCAAAGTAGCCAATTCCAGTTTATACAATAAATTAATGCATGACATGGTGTTGATACATGATGGAAAGAAATAAATAGTAAAACATTCCTTTCAATAAAATACAATGTAGGAATCAAGTATGAAAAGAACTAAGAGCCCAAAGGTTATCTCCACAAACATCCTAAGCTCTAACTCAGTCCTTTGCTCCTAACTCCTCGGTACAAGCAAATAGAAAAAATCATGGTCTGAGGCTTTAAGAACAAGAAAGGACTACTCGGGTACCCCAGTGCAATGGTAGCCTGAGTAGGGTGTGAGATATAAATCTCAATAATCCGTCACCACCAGTGTCTAACCAAATACCGACAATTTAATATAAATTAAACAGGATGTAAACGTGTATAAATAATGTAAGTAGTAAATAATACCTAAATAACCAAGTACCTACTTCATCCCTAGGTTGGTTTCCAGACATATAATAAGTTAATTAATTTAATATTATTAGTTTATTAATAAGTCACATGTGAATAAGTCACCTATCGAGTCCAAGGAGTTTCCTCCAAGGTGAAATGAGGATAAGTAAATGATCGGGTCCGATAAGATTTAGCCATGGCACATACTTGTCAATGCTAGACCCAAGGAGTGAATTCAAGGTATCCAATGATGGTACTTAGTAATAAAGTCCCCAGGTAATAACCAAGGCAAAAAACTTTTAGATAGTAGAAGTAGTGAAGGTTCAAAGATGTAACAAGGCAACCTGATAAAGATATCTAGTGTGGGAGTTCTAGGGTAAAAACCAAGGTAATGTAAATCTCACAGAAAGATAACCTAGTAGCATCTGAGTCTATCTAAGGGGTAAGAGTGTAATCCAAGGAGTGTAATCCAAGGAATTACACAATAAGGTGCCTACCTATTCTAAGGAGTGCATCCAAGGTAAAACAGGGATAAGAAAAGAATGTTTCCAAGGAGTGTATCCAAGGAACCTACTTGTCAATGCTGGATCCAAGGAGTGTATCCAAGGCATATTTTTGTAATACATGGGGACCCAACAATAGTATACCTAACATCCAAATATTAGACAAGGAACGAGATCTAGACATGTCTGAACCATAGAAACTCATCCTTGAATTCAGAAAGGGTTACACGAGTTCTCCTGGTATTCTTCGATCAGAAACCATGACAAGATCAAGTCTAACCATTCCTATTTAATAAATAAGTCTTGTAATGATTCATTTGGTTCAAGTCTTGACTTCAATTAGTGTGGATAGGTCAAGTAGAGTTGAAACCATTTATTTATTGGTTCAACCATTTCCTTCAATTAATGTGGAAAGGTCAAGTAACATTGCAACCATTTAGTAAATCCATTAAGGCATTTTCAAAAGTCAAGGTTCACACCATTACCTTCCCTTAACATGGTAAGGGTTTCCACAGATGTGGAACCGATTATTCTCTCATGAACTCGGGTCTGTCCATGGATTTAATACATGGGAATCTATCTATCTCCCAAGGTATGAGTATAAAAATCCATTGAGTCCATCATGGCATTCCTACTTAGGAACCCACATGTCACCCAAGGTGTTATTAGCATTCAAAACATTTGAAAACAATTTGGTAATTTGTTTTGAGGGTCAATCATTAACCATTGACCATTCATTTAACTCAACTCATTAAATTCACCAAAACATGTCAATTTCATTTATAAGGCTCCAAGTATCCATGAACAAGGACAATTACCTTCATGGGTAATTCAGTTCTAAAAACTGGACCAAACACTTAGAAGGTACTTTGGTCCTTTAATCATTAAAAAAAAGGAAACTCAGTGTTTTTAATGCCATTAGGGACATGACCTAAACATACTGTGTTTCAATATAACATCAAGGCATACAAATTATAAACATGACAAGACAAACAAGAAAGGTCTAAACAATAATTTATAGCTTGAAGTAGCACATCTCCATTGGAGGGGTTTTATTATAAAAACATGATATTTTTTATCAAAAAATCATTTATCATCTTTAGCATTTTAAATATGAAACAAGATAAAACACATTTAATAGCATTCAATTTAGATACTTAACTGCATGAATTTAAATGCTAACAAAAATTTAATAAGTAATTAATTAATGCACTTATAGAATTAGAGGAATTAGAAAGGGGCCCTACCTTAAGGTGGAACCAATCTGTCCACATCATCTCTTATAGCTTTATAACTAAAACATACAAACAATTTGTGTGCATATACAACTATATATATTTGTGTATACCCTTACCCCATTTCCCGTATTCCCCACGCCATGAGGGAATACACACATGGAGTATATACACCTACACACACACACACACCTTTATATATGCCCATGAGGCTTCTGAAGGCACAAAAACTCACTACAACAACACCTGACATCCATGAACACCATAAGATACAAAAAAGGGAGGTGAGAAACCATTTAGCTATATAAACTCTTACCCCAGAACAAAACCGGTGGACCGAAACCATTCAAACTGCTTCACCTTCAGTGGTGGTTGCTAGAACATGCCCCCACGAGTCCTAGGAAACCATTCTCACCAACCCTAAGCAAGAGAGAGCCGAAAATATGGGTTATCCTTAAACCCTAGGTTCGACCGTACCTCACCAGGCACCGATTAGGTCAAGATGAATTAGGAAACAAGGAGAAAAATAAGGGATATGACTCAACATGATGATTTGGATGAAAAACTGGTGGAGATTTGGTGAGAAACAATGAGGGAGGGAAGGCCCTAGAAGAGGAGATCCGTGCACGATGAAGGGGAAAGACTTTTGGGTGCTATGTGAATCACGTATGAGAGAAGAGGAGGGATAGTTGAGTGATTTATTTTGTTTTTAATTTAATTTAATTTAATTTTAATTTAATTCAATTCTTTTAAAAAACCTAATACCACGGTTTAACTCACACAGTTTTCCAAACCGTACGCAAACCGTGCAAAGTCTTTTTCCACCAAGACACACCCTGCATGGTCTAGGCGCGCGGTTTAGGAAACCATGTGCTTGCCATGAAAAATCCACTGTCACTTTTAAAATGGGTTCTCATGGTTACCTATAGTGGCCTGCATAGTTTAGAAATCATGCACAAACCCTGTGCCCTCTGCCGTCGCTTAAAAACTTAATTTTTTTTTGTGTTTGACACTCCCGAAACTTCTTGATCCACTCAGGGAAACAACTCAGTTCTTATCCCATGCCCAAAAACATCACTTATAAGTGATCCAACTCTTAAAATTAAGTTTTGAAGCTCAATTTAAAAAAATTACTGGTTTAGTAAATGTAAAAGTTCAAAAACCTTCATACTTTTGGTCTGGTTCAAAATACGAGTTTCTAAACCATGAGAGTGGTCATATGGTAATAAAATTTCTTCATGAAGTTACCTATTTTTTCTTTGTGGATTTTCTTTAGCACACATGATCAGCTGAGGGCACTTACGATAGGTATGCCTACCATGATAATAGGGTGTGATAAGGTGGTTAGGTGACCATGAATAGTGATCATAGTAGGCTTATGGCATGATCACCATGCCTATTGTGTGAAAATAGGTTCATATTGGGGAAGCATACAGTTATCAACAACAACAAGCATAGTGACCATGAATGTCATGATCACTCTTGGACATTGTAATTTTACACTCTACAAAATTTCACATTCTTGCTTAGTTTAGTATTAAAGTTAACCCTAAAATAAATAATTTACTTAAAAATGGATTCAATATTTAAATAAAAATATATATTCATCAATAAATAACATATTTAAATCCAATTCCTAATGAAGTTATAATTTATGAAATTCAACAGAAATAACTATTAACCTAGGAATTGAACTACAATGTGTGGTATTTTCAATAAATAAAAGTCAGTAAATGTTGAAAATTGTAATTCAAATTAGCATAACATGAACATAAGGGTATAATAACATGAACATAATAATTGAAAACCATAACCTCTTTATCAAATATCATAATATTGAGTCATGAAATAAATATTGGTAGCTCATAAGACATGAATCATAAGGGAATAAAAAAACACGAGCCATGAGAGCATAAAATTTTCATAAGACATATATTTGTGGCATACCTATAAAAATATAAAATAATTTACATATTAGTCAAGGATAATTTTCAAGGCTATCATAGTGGAATGGATTCAATCACCAAACCATCATAGTAGTCAAGGTTCACTCCCAAGATCATCATTGCAGACAAAGTTCCTTACTGAACTAGTTTCACTCCCCATTTTAGTCCTACATATCTCATGAGATATAAATATTTTCCTAATTCATTGGAGGAAGATATAGGTATCACCTACCTTATAATGAAAACCATATTTATATGCGCCATAAGATCATAAAACATTCATAATATTATAACCCTTGAAATGAAATGGGATTCATAAACATTTCATCATATCATAACCTATGAAAAATAGATAGGTTTGATAATCATTTCATCATCTAATCATAGCATAACCCATGAAAAAATAAGCATGTTTAATAATAATTTTATCACGGTATAACTCATGGAAGAGAAATGGGTTTCATAAAAATCATGATCTAATAAAAATAAACTATTCACATAAATAATAAGAATTTTATCCTTGCAATATATCCCCAATAAGGAATAAGTAACATCAATAAATGTCATCTTAGATAGAAAATTATTTTGATCTACCATTTAAAAAATTTATTGAGTAAAATATCATTTTCTCTTTGAAAAATACTTTATAAAACATAAAAACTTTTGAAATAATTTTCTTTTGAAATAATCTTTAAAACTTATAAAGGAATCTTCAAATAAAATAATGTTCAAGATAATGGTAAGTTTCTTTTATTCAGTACACATTAAAACAAATTTTCCTTTCACATTTTTGGTAAAATTTAAATGGTCATTATTTAAGAAAAGATATAAAGATTCATTTAAAAAAATTTTTGTAAAAATTAAAATACATGCAGAAATTTATTTAAAAAATAACAGGATAATAATAAAACATTCTTGATTTTTTTTAGAAAATATGGTTTTGAAAGAAAATAGATTTTTGACTGAAGAGAGAAATAATGTTGGATTTTATTGAAAAAGTTTCTCGATTATTTTAAGTAAAAAATAGTGAAAATAGAACTATTACTTAAAAATATCATGAATAAACATAGGATAATAATATTATTTAGTTTATTAGGATATGTATTATAATATTTTATTATGAGAAACATAATCTTAAATAATCCTGATAAATGATGAGATTGCCACATAAAATCATTATCACTTTTCTAACTTTGAACTGTAAGACCCATAAATTAATAACATGAAATGGAAATTATAATACAATGAGGATAAATTAATTCATTATATTAAATGTAAAGTGTTTGTATATACACCTCATGAAATAATATAAGTGCATAATATATAGTATGTCTCAAAGAAGGAAAATTGAGAAAAAAATTCTTTACCTTAAGTCTTGACATTCATCATAATATTCAGAATGTTAACAATGATATAAATATTATATATATTAATTATATATGTATTTATATTAATCTATAAAATTTAGTGATAGAAAACTAAATACACCATTCATGGAGACAGTAGGTCGTACGTACACATGAATGTTTTTTCCATTTTATTCTCAGATTGAAAGAAAGAAAGGTATATGATATATTATCATTGAAGAATAATTTTTATTTAATATATATAAATATATATATATATATATAGCATCCTGCCTTTTTATCACAAAAACTTTCATTACATTATACAAAACTGAGGATCTTTAAGGTTTAATGTCTTGGAAAATAGGAACTTAATACATGACAACATAAAACATTCTTCTTAAACACTTGAAAGGATTATTCATTGTTCATCCTAAGTTCATTACAAAATCTAATAACCTAGAAGCATACATAAAAGGAAAGGGTGAGCAGAAGGCCCAGTAAGGGAAACAAGGGAAACATTTTACATGTGAATTTGAGATACATCAAAAAGTTATGAAAAATAACTTTAAGACATGAGAAAGAGATAATGAGGCATATCATAATAAAAATAACGTGTTTCATAACTTGAATATGTGACTAAAACATTTAAATTTGACAATCATGAACATATCACCAAGGTAAACCCCAAGGTGTCATTTGAAATTACGAAGGTAAACTCCAAGGTATCATTGAAATTGTAATCTCTAGTGGTTACATCATTACCAAATGCATTGAAGCACTATCAGGGCGCACCATTAAATTTGTATTTATTATCATGTGAGCCACATATATAATCATAAAAATTTCATAAATAACCTATATAGAATAAAAGAAATGGGTTTCATTTCACAATCATAACATTTTAAAAACTGCTTTTAAGACATGATCTTTATGTCACTTTAAACCCACAGAAAAAGAAAAGAGGGTTTTATGTATGTAACTACCAGAATTAAAATAGATCATTTTGATATATATGTGAATACCCCTGTAGAATAATGAGCTTTGAGTATTCACTTAATAAAGTAAAATAATTTGAGAAAAAGAGAGAGACATTTTGGGATGAAAATTCGGTAGCATAACGACTATGTTGCAGGGTTTTAGAAAACATTAAAAAGAGAGGGGACATGGGTCACCCACTCATAAATGATCCATAAAACAGTAGAAGGACAGAATATAATGGATATAAGATCATGGTAATGAAATCTGAAAGACATACCATATGAAATGAAAAACATTGAAGGAAGACAAAAATAAGATTTCTCTTATGAAAATTCGGCAGCCTAACGACGTCACTTAAAACTTAAAAAAAATGAATTGAAGAGATCAAATAGGGTCTCTAATCATATGAAAATAAAAGATAAGTATGATAGATATAGAGATGATACCCCAACATAATAAAAAGGAACTTGAAAGACTTGACATGAAAATAGATTTTGAAAACGAGAAGGGTGAAAGAATCCCTTAAAAATTTGGCTGTCTAACAACGCCACTTAAACATTCTTAAAAAGAGTTGATAAGAGAAAGAGGGGGTATCTCATCATATTAACATGAAAAGGACAGTAGGATGAATATAAAAGAACATCCCCAATATAAGAACATGGAGCATAAAAGAAATGACATAAAAGAGAGTACTTGGAAAGAAAGAGAAAGGTAGGATCCCTTACATTAAAACGTAACTCTTAAAACTCAAAGGATGGGACCTTGAGGGCTTTTAGGCACCTTGGGAGGACTTCTTGGGAGGTAATGATACCAGAGCTTTATTGGGGGTGAGTTGGGAGTGAAAACTAAAGGAGGAAAGGGTGGGTATTTATAGGGAAAGTGAGGGGACAAGGCATTAATGGCCAAGGGACACCTCATTGGTGGTATTGGAAAAACCATGGGCTTGCCCATGGTATTTGCCCATGGTATTGGCCACTTGGGACACCTCATACAATAATTCATCCCCTTTAGTCGGCCATCCCTTAAAATATCTCATGACATCATCATGATGCAGTCATGATGTCATTAAACATACCGAAACCCTAAAACTGTATTTTTTACTATTCACTAAAAATTCAACTTTTTGAGAAGACTCCCAAAAATTTATCTTAACATAATATCAATGCTATGAATTCAAAAATAAACTCCATTTTATAAAAATAAATTTCTAAATATTTTTAATTTAATTTTTAAATAAAAACACTATTCACAGAAAATTCATTTATTTTTAGAAAAATCCCCAAAAATTCCCTTAACATAATATTGATGCTCTGAGTTCAAAAATAAAGTCCATTTTCTAAAAATAATTTTATAAATATTTTTAATTAAAAAACACTATTTACCTGAAAAAACTAATACTTGACTAATAATTTATGAAACCGTTATTTACCCATTTTATTGAACCACATTACTTAATCAAGGTGCCTAAATTATATTAATAGTTTGTTTTAGTGAGATTACTAATCCATTTGGTCACATTACTAATCCTAAGCATAAAATCTCTATTCATAATTTACTATTCATCAAAAATTAAGTTGATCTTTTTAGACTCTAAATTTCGAACTGAACATAATTGTAGAAGACCATTTTTTGAAAACCATTACACATTTTTAATTATTTAAGGTTTACATAAACATTTTTAAAATATCTTTTTTCTAAAATTCATTCAAAAATATGCATGCTATATTTATCTGGACATTTGAAAATTCACAAACTTCATCATAATAAGAAATCACAATTTTTATTTAAGTCAAAGGATTACACAAGGCTGTTACGGTCTCGTTACATAGACCTTTATAACACTAGCATATGACCTAAGAGTAAGGTGTGCTAGGGTGATAGAATCTTGGGGCGGCTCGACCAACATTGCACGAGTAGTAATTTCTATCAGTTTGAACTTCTCGCGAAGGTGATTCCGTTTTAGCTTCACACGATGAAGTTCGGCTTGGGTTTTGTCCAGAGCAAAGCCCATTGGTGCTACCTCCTTCCCAAGTTCTGTTAAATGGGCTTCGATTGGCCTGATACTACTGGATGAGGCCATCAAATCTTCTTTCTATATTAATTAACCAAGATCACTTGTATTTAGAGACAATAATCGAAACGTTTAGTTTCCAACGGTCATATTGACCAACGGTCATATAACAGTCGAAACCCAACGGTCTCATTTTAATTATACTCATGTTATCAAATGAAATAATTTTTTTGAGTATAAAATAAAATAACACACAAAACTAGAAAACAAGATTTATTAAAAATTTCGGTTCGTTACATTCTTCCCCCCTTAAGAAATTGCGTCCTTGCAATTTTTAAAATTGGGCTTGGAAATTTCATTGAATGTCCCACATTGGAAATGGAGTTAGTAAAACTATTACTTTAAAATAAAGAAAGGAAAGTACAAAGGTCACCCAAGTTAACCCATACTAGGATTCCATGTTGAAAACATGGACATGGAAGAGAAAAAAGGGTCAAGTTCTGAGGGAGTGTGATAGAAAACATGATTAGGAGAATGTTAACCACAAGAAAATCACAAACTTATAATGTGTGTAAATGGTCTTTGATTACCCAGTAGGAAATGTAAACCATTTTTTTTGTTTTACATTCCTTTTCATAATTTTGAGGAATTCATTTACTACATAGAATAAAAACATATGGAAATACTCCTACCTTCAAATAGAGTTTCATCCTTTAATAAGTTTCTAGCAAAACTAATATTTTCTCCAAACGATGGGCATTCAAAACTACTTGGACTCATCAAAGAACAAGAATCATCTTCTAGAGAATCACATAATCCATACAAGATTAACTATCTATTTCTTCTATCTTTAAACATTATCCCAAAAACAGATGGGGTAAGATGAAACAACTCTTCAAAAAGAAAGAATCCCATAGGAAGGGAAACTTCTTTAAATCTTTAAAATTCCACAGTACTACCCAAAGTTCATCATAGACCATTCCATAAATAACTGTCCTTAAAATTCCTCAAAATAACCAAACTAAGATTGAAACCCAAATACAAGAAGGATTTGATAACATAGTCTTCCAAGATAAACTTTATCGTTCATCTCCAAACAACATCAACCACTCCTAACATCTTATAACAAAAGTAACCAACCTAAACATATTTTTACCCAGATAGGTTAATCATTTCCATAAATAACCTAAATTACCATAAGTTCACCTTAAATTCATCGATTCTTTAAAATATAATTCAACCTTTACTCCTCAAAGAAAATACTGTAGTAATCTATTTACCTCGATCATATAGGGTTCCCAAAATAGTGAACGTATTCCAAAATAATAATCATCTTTTAATCCCCTAATAACATTTTTTTAATAAGAACAGCTTCACTACATCAACATGTGGTACATAACAATAGATTTTTTCCTTAATGATACAAAATTATCTTAGGTAGTGACTCGATGATCTTAGAAAACATAAAAGATATGCTCATAGAGCATGAAATAAAATACAACATGACATAGACAATTATTGTGAAGAAGTTACTTGTACTTCAGTCATCATGATCCATCTCAGCATAGGAATTTCATTGTTCCCTTGTCCTTGAAGATTGTTGATGCTCATCATGCTTCTCATCCCTTCCAAGAGAGCGTTGCCTTGGATAATTTCCAACTTCTCTACATTTACGATATTGAAAAGTATACGGTACATTAGATCGAACCTTATCTCTATTCATCACATTATCCATTTTTTTAAAGAAATTGGATACTTTATGCCCTATATTCCCACACTTAAAACATCTCCTGGTTCCTTTGTGACATTATCCTTGGTGCCTCTTCCCACAATTTTTGCAAAAAGGAAATTGGGTATTCTTTCCCTTATCAACTTTATCAGATGAACATCCTTGAGACTTTGTCTTCTTCTTCCTTGATGAATTTGGGCATTCAACTATGTACCAATTATTAATTGTGATTTTTGATAGCTGGTTTGGCATAATAACAATATGTTCAACTTGATCTCTTGTAATCTTTGTCACATTAATAGGGTAACTATCACATTTCCTATAACATTGGTTGTTGGGACATGTTCTTCCATTTCCCACCATTAATTAAGAAAAGAAAGTATAATTAGGGGCTTAAATACTTATCCAATAATCATTAAAAGGAAACATTAAGCATAGAAGGATAAACTTGTAGAAGGAAAGTATACCCTAACTTGTGATCCCCTAGGTTCCAATCTTGGTTATCCATTATCATATATTCTTAAGTGAATCTTTATTTTATTTTATATTTGTTCCTTTAATAATGGTTCATACTAAGCTTACGAATTTACCAAAGCATATCCCACGAGAGTTTCATAACCAAGAGTGCTTCAAGGCCCGTTTTCGTGTACCCATTCCCGTTCAAGTCTAGCTCAAAGTGATGTTTTTGGGTTTTACCCCTATGTACATCTGTGCCAGAGCCACCTCTACCTGCTCGTATCCAGACAGGGATGTATTTGCTTGGCAATCCCCTTACTCAGCACTCACCAAAATACCAGGAAAATTTCCTATATTTAAACATTTCTATAGGGTTCTTCTTAAAGTTTTCATATCCTGATTTACACAAATAACTAAACCATCCTTTGATACAAACTATAGAATCCCGCCTTTTTATCACATAAACTTTCATTACATTATACAAAACTGAGGATCTTTAAGGTTTAGTGTCTTGGAAACCAGGAACTTAATACATGACAACATAAAACATTCATCTTAAAAACTTGAAAGGCTTCTTCATTGTTTATCCTAAGTTCATTACAACATCTCATAACCTGGGATCATACATAAAAGGAAAGCGTGAGCAGAAGGCCCAGTAAGGGAAACAAGGGAAACATTTTACATGTGAATTTGAGATACATCAAAAAGTCATGAAAAATAACTTTAAGGCATGAGAAAGAGATCATGAGACATATCATAATAAAAATAACGTGTTTCATAACTTGAATATGTGGCTGCAACATTTAACTTTGACAATCATGAACATATCACCAAGGAAAACCCCAAGGTGTCATTTGAAATTACCAAGGTAAACCCCAAGGTATCGTTAAAATTGCAATCTCTAGTGGTTACATCATTACCCAATGCATTGGAGCGCTATCAGGGAGCACCCTTAAATTTGTATTTATTATCATGTGATACACATAAATAATCATCAAAATTTCATAAATAACCCATATAGAATAAAATAAATGGGTTTCATTTCATAATCATAACATTTTAAAAACTGCTTTTAAGACATGATCTTTATGTCACTTTAAACCCACAGAAAAAGGAAAGAGGGTTTTATGTATGTAAGTCCCAGAATTAAAATATATCATTATGATATATATATGAATAACCCTGTAGAATAAAGATCTTTGAGTATTCACTTAATAAAATAAAAGAATTTGAGAAAAAGAGAGAGACATTTTGAGACGAAAATTCGGCAGCATAACAACTATGTTGCAGGGTTTTAGAAAACATTGAAAAGAGAGGGGACATGGGTCACCCACTCTTAAATGATCCATAAAAAAGTAGAGGGACATAATATAATGGATATAAGAACATGGTAATGAAATCTTAAAGACATACCATATTAAATGAAAAACATTGAAGGAAGACAAAAATAAGATTTCTCTTATGAAAATTCGGCAGCCTAACGACGTCACTTAAAACTTCAAAAAAATGAATTGATGAGATCAAATAGGGTCTCTAATCATAAGAACATAAAAGATCAGTATGATAGATATAGATATCATACCCCAACATAATAAAAAGGAACTTTAAATACTTGATATGAAAATAGATTTTGAAAACGAGAAGGGTGAAAGAATCCCTTAAAAATTCGGCAGCCTAACGGCGCCACTTAAACATTATTAAAACGAATTGATGAGATAAATAGGGGGTCTCTCATAATATGAACATGAAAAGGAAATTAGGATGAATATAAAAGAACATCCCCAACATAAGAACATGGAGCATAAAAGGAATGACATAAAAGAGAGTACTGGGAAAGAAAGAGAGAGGTAGGATCCCTTACCTTAAAACGTAACTCTTAAAACTCAAAGGTTGGGACATTGAGGGCTTGGGGTTACCTTGGGAGGACTTCATGAGTGGTAATGAGACCATATATTCTTTGGGGGAGAGTTGGGAGTGAAAAATAAAGGAGGAAAGGGTGTGTATTTATAGGGAAAGTGAGGGGACAAGGCATTAATGGCCAAGGGACACCTCATTGGCGGTATTGGCAAAACCATGGGCTTGCCCTTGGTATTTGCCCATGATATTGGCCACTTGGGACACCTCATACAATACTTCATCCCCTTTAGTCGGCCATCCCTTAAAATATCTCATGACATCATCATGATGCAGTCATGATGTCATTAAACATACTGAAACTCTAAAACTGTATTTTTACTATTCACTGAAAACTCAACTTTTTCAGAAGACTCCCAAAAATTTATCTAAACATAATATCAATACTATGAATTCAAAAATAAACTCCATTTTATAAAAATGAATTTATAAATATTTTTTATTTAATTTTTAAATAAAAACACTATTCACTGAAAATTCATTTTTTCAGAAAAATCCCCAAAATTTACCTTAACATAATTTTGATGCTCTGAGTTCAAAAATAAAGTCCATTTTATAAAAATAATTTTCTAAATATTTTTAATTTAATTTTTAATTAAAAAACACTATTCACCCGAAAAAACTAATACTTGACTAATAATTTATGAAACCGTTATTTACCCATTTTATTGAATCACATTACTTAATCAAGGTTCCTAAATTATATTAATACTTATTTTAGTGAGATTACTAATCTATTTGGTCACATTACTAATCCTAAGCATAAAATCACTATTCATAATTTACTATTCATCAAAAATTAAGTTGATCTTTTTAGACTCTAAATTTCGAACTGAACATAATTGTAGAAGACCATTTTTTTAAAATCATTACACATTTTTAATTATTTAAGGTTTACATAAACATTTTTAAAATATCTTTTTTCTAAAATTCATCAAAAAATATGCATGCTATATTTATCTGGACATTTGAAAATTCACAAACTTCATCATAAGAAGAAATCACAATTTTTATTTAAGTCAAAGGATTACACAAGGCTGTTATGGTCTCGTTACATAGCCCCTTATAACACCAGCATAGGACCTAAGAGTAAGGTGTGCTAGGGTGATAGAATCTTAGGGCGGCTCAACCAACATTGCATGAGTAGTAATTTCTATCAGTTTGAACTTCTCATGAAGGTGATTCCATTCTAGCTTCACACAATGAAGTTCGGCTTGGGTTTGGTCCAGAGCAAAGCCCAGTGGTGCTACCTCCTTCCCAAGTTCCGTTAGATGGGATTCGATTGGCCCGAGACTACTGGACGAGGCCATCGAATCTTCTTTCTATATTAATTAACCAAGATCACTTGTATTTAGAGATAATACTCGAAACGTTTAGTTACCAGTGGTTATATTGACCAACGATCATATAACAGTCAAAACCCAACGGTCTCATTTTAATTATACTCATGTTATCAAATGAAGTAGTTTTTTTTGAGTATAAAATAAAATAACACACAAAATTAGGAGACAAGATTTATTAAAAATTTTGGGTCATTACAATATATCACATATTTTAATTAAAACCATCCTTTTTACCTTCCATATAAAGCATGAACAAATCACATCACTTCACGAGGTGGTAGTCTGCCGTACACACACGCAATGTTATTGTATTCCCAAAAAATGAAAAGAATGAAGTTATGTGTGATATAATAATTATAGAAACATAATAAAATCATAAATATCATATATAAAAAATAAATTCATCATAATGTATGACCATTAGAGGTGTTAATGGAAAAATTAATGATATCGGTTCGCGAGGCTGTTGTCCTCTGTACAAACGAACGATGATTTCATAACCCATTTGATGTAAGTGTAGATAGTTACAGGTAATTCCCTTAAAAAATAAATATATAGAAGTTTATATGGATATTATATCATCATGTTATAATAATAATTTAAGGAGGTAGAGGAAGAAATAAAAAAATTCTCATTGATGAACACTTCCTCTTCTTCGGGTATCCTCTTTAGGTTTGCAGCAAAAGCCTTCCTTGGTTGTATTTATGTAAAAACTAATGCTTCTAGGGTAAAAGGAGTAAAGTTGGGAAGTGTTTTGGGTAGGTATTGTATGAAACAAAAGGTTTTGAATGTTTGAAAAATAGAGGATAAAGGGTGGCCTTTCATAAGTGACGAGAGTGACACACTTGTATTTTTTTGAAAAGTGAGAATTCAAACCCGATTTTTTTTCATGTCCCAAGGCTCCAGTAATGAAAACTTTTAGATAATATAAGGTTTAATTTCAAAATATTTCCATAAAATTTGTGTTTTATTGGTTTTGGGTTTTTTTAATCCTTATATTTTTATTTTTTTGACAAAACCCTTATCTTTTTAGTTTAACCCCATGGTAAACCCATTTTTACCTTAACCATGATAAATAATTTTTATTGATTTTACTATTCATTGTTGTTAAAAATTAAGTCGAAATTATTAGATAATATACAATATTCTGATTCCAAATATTGAGTACATTTTTAAAAATTCAATTCACATAAGTGGAAAAAATTTTATTTAAAAATTAACCCCACATACGTGTTGAGAAAGTGGGATTTTAAAGAGAAAATGTTCAAAAATTTATAAAGTTTTTATATCAAAATTCAATATAAAATTGATTGAAATGAACTAAATTATATTATTGGATGTATAATTGAAATAATTTTTATTAATAAAAATTAAAATATAATTTAACTTTATAAATAAATTAAATGAAAAGGCAATTTTCAATTAAAATTCAGCATTTTTCACTATTCATAAAAAATGAAACTTTTCAGAAAAATTCAAAAAATTCATCATAAACTAATTTTGATATTTTTATTTCTAAAATTATGTTTAATTTATTAAATTAATTTTCAAAAGTGTCAAAATTTAATTTTATTAATATTCACAAAAATAAATAAAAAACATTTTTTGAGAAAATAGTATTTTCAAAACATATAAAGACTTTACCGAAAATTAATTATTTTTTTATAAATATGTTTCTTTTATATAAAACCATTATAATTAATATTTTAAAATTAGTTATTAATATTCATATCTCTGTGATTAATGTATAGGTTATAACAGTTATGGTTAAATAACTATATTAATAATATATTGTGTTTTTGTTAAAACTTAGTGTTGCTTGTAATGCAAGATGACCTAGTGTTTCATATAGTGTAAGCTTAATTTGGTGTTTCATATAACACAAGATATAAAATAAATTTAATTTAGTCAAAAAATAATAATTCATAAAAAATTGGGGTATTACAACACCCATCATTCCAACACACACATCATCCAGTCTTTGTAGTTTCCAAGAAAAAATGACATACAAGACAAGCACACAATTCAAACATTTGGTTCACCCTGAACAAGCACAAAAAAATAAAATAAATATGAGATACATAGGCATAATTTTATTCTTTTAAAAAAGCTTTTCAAATCATTTTACACACTCCAAAACCACCTAAGTTTTTAAAACACCCTTTGGCATCTAAGGGGTTTACACTAAAATCTAAAATCACCAAAATCCTCAACCTTACCAATCATTTTTCCTTAAAAATTATCCCATTTTTAAGTCTAATTAGAAAAATTTATATAGATTCATAGAAAACCTAAAAATGAAAAACCATATAAAAATCACCAAATCCATGATCTATTTCAAATATAACCAACTTTTAAAACCAATTTATACACACCTCACACCACCAACTGAGTTTTCTTATCAAAACTAGGTTTTTAAAAAAACTAACCATTATGAAATCCATTTTCATAGGTCAAAAAAATCAAAACATCATAAGAAATAAAAAAAAACTTGTGAATACATATGAATATAATCACCCGTTATAATATATTATGTAAAACACTGATTATATTATAAGTTTCTTCAATTAATAGCAGTTTTTGATGAGGCAACATGTCAAACAACACCACGCATAGACAAATTTATCTTTCCCAAAGTATTTAACTATCATAATGCATGCACAACTAATTATATCCCATCTAATTCCTATGAATCATCCTGAGTCTCACCCATCCACATTGGGATTCTCGGTCTAATCCAACACCTCACTCATTATAGAGTCCCCAGTCTGGCACTGGATATCCCATAGAAACTTGGATTTCATCCCATGTAATTCTTTCTAAACATGAACTTTATCTACCAAATGATTCCCAAAATATTAAATCTATATCTATATACATTATCCCATCTCAAGAAATAATTTGACACCACTTTATAACACCCCATCCTGGGTCGTCCGAACATCGTCCACATGAGGATGCTACTAGTACTCATGTCACCTTCTTATATTGAAAAGGATACTAAATTAAAAATAGGGACTAATATAGTCATGGGTAGATTATTCCCTCTAAAACAAATTCTAAGGGTCATTCCCAAATCTACCAAAAATTATGAATGACTTGTCTGTATAATGGACATCCAGAAAACCTATATAAATAAAATAGGGAGCCAAATGGGCCCCTAAAGTGTATAATATAAAGGAGTAAATATATATAATGTATCAAAACAAAAAATATTATAGAAAATAGATAAATATGTAATTATATATATAAAAATACACAACATGATGTATATGCGAAACAATAACTGAAAGTAAAGTATAGTAGCCTCTGACCAAGCTCATATAATCCAACCTATTGAAAATTCAACCTCCACAACCCACTAGACTTGTACTGTGTGTATAAGTACAAGTGATACCTATTTACTAATATAAAACAAGAAGATCTACCCACATAATTCAAAACCCATATGATGTGTATAGGTAGGGTTGATTCCAACAACCCAATAGGAATCCTCAATGACCTAACAATGACGAGTGTTGTTGTCATCAAGTTGATGTGCTTGATATATGTATATATATATATAAATATATAATATGCACATTCATTCTATTTATGTTGAATAAAGTATTTTTTAGATATTATTACATGATTATTAAACAAAAATATCCCTTAATAAAACAAAAGGATCATAAAGTCTTAGTGTATTTTGAAAAATAGTTTTATATTACATCAAAAGAAACTTAAAACATGGAATCCTTATTTTATTCTCTATAGCGAGCTCCTAAAATTAATTTGAGATCATGAAACTTCATGGGATAACATGGGGAATATATAGTGAAAGGAGTGATATAAAATCCCAATAAGGGAATAAACATTTTAAGGAATCATAACAAGTAAGTCAAAGGTATATCATGATATCATAAAAGATAAGGTTCATGAGTAATCAAGTGAAATCATAACATAAAGAGAATGGTATCATATAACCATGGAAACATATGAAACATTTCAACAAAATATAACATGACATAAAAATGAGTCAATCTTAACAACTTAGAAAATATCACATGGTGGTCAAAGTCCCATAATGGATTAGGTTTACTCCCTAATCCCATACATGACTTATCATGAGACTAAATCTTTATCCAATACATTGGAGCACTATTTGGGTGAACCCATCATAAAATATTCATAATATATGTGTTCCACATATTAGAATAAACTATAAGGAATAACAAAAAAATTACCCTTGTAAAGAAAATGGATAACATAATCTTGCTTTATATCACAAACATAGGAAATTTCATAAAGATGGCATATGAGAAATGGTCATAAGGAATGTTTTACCACATAAAATGATGGGATAATAATATAGGTATATATTTGGGAGACATATATAAAGAATTTATAGTCATTTAATAACATTAATAGAGAGATAAATTTAGTTAGAGATAGAAATTTCATAACCTGAAGGAAAGGGTGGTTTAGAGAGATCCCTTACCTCGAGCCTAATTTATCATGTGCATTATTTATATTCATGAATAATAAAATTATGCTTCTTATTTAATAATAAAGAAACATTTTAAAGTTTATTATTCCATTTATTTTAATTTTTTCCATGTTCTATAAAATTACTTAACCAATTAATTTCACATTAGATGTTTTAACGATAAACAATTCATATATCCAAAACCACTTTGGTTAGTTGACTAAAGTCAAGAATATTATTAATTAATCATATAAATAATATTAAAAATTAAATAAATATCTTTTTTATACACAAATTATAAATTTTAAATCAACCATGAAATATGGTTATTAGAAATGAACTACATTACAATCATGGAGACGGTAGGTCATACGTACGCATGAGTAACATTTAAATTTTTTGAAGATCACAATGGAAGGAAGGTAAGTGTTATTTTATATTTATAGAGTGATAATTATATAATAAATATCATATTATTTCTTTAAATAAACTTACACATACCATCCATATGATGCAATAATAAAAATGAATCACATCTCTTCGTGAGGAGGTGGTCCACCGTACACATGAACGATGTTATAATTTATTCAATGGATGATAAAGTAAGAAAGTATATGATATATTGATTTTATATAATTATTAATATTTTATGAATATATATATATATATATATATATATAAATTATTCCTTTTTAATTTCTACTTAAATCATAAGTGAAAAACAAATCGCATCGCTTTGTGAGGCGATAATCCTCCATACACACGAGCGACATTATCACATTCTCTATAGAATGGAAAGTAAGAAGGTATATATGAAATTATAATTAAATAAGTATAAGTATATCATAAATATAATATATAAATATTATATGGATCATTATATCCATCCATGCAAAGCAGTGATCGAAAATGAATTACGTCAGTTCGCGAGGTGATAATCCGCCGTAAACACGATCAATAGTTTCATTTCCCATTTTCGGGAGGAGGATATGGTTATAAGTCATGAAATTAAAATATAAAAATATATTTATATTTAATATGATAATTTTTTTATATAATTTTTTTAACAATATTTTAAGGAGGTGGATGAAGAAATAAAATAAAACGCTCGATTAAAGATGTTACCTCTTCTTTGAACAAATTCTTTTGGTTTTCACCAAATACTTACTAGGTTGGATTTATGACCAAAAAAAGATTCTAGAATTAGGTGATGGAATTAGGAAATTTATTTGGGTAATTATTGTCTGAAATATTTTTTTTTGAAGTGTGTAAAGGAGAGGAGAGTGGGTGTCCTTTTATAAGTGGGGGAGAGGTAACACTTGAAATTTTTGAAAAGAAATAATTCCACACAAAATTTTCCCATGAAAAAAAGATCCAAAATGAACCATTCTAAAACCTTGGAAGATATAAGGTGAAAAAATTACCATAAAATAGGAATTATAAATGTTTTTGGTCATTTTAACTCTTATATTTTAGTTTAATCCCCAGTAAACATGTTTTTACCTTAACCGCAGTAAATAATTTTTACTGCTTTCTCTATTAATTAATAAAAAAAAAATTAATTTTAGATTATTATATAATATAACTTATTATTATTCCAAATAATAATTACATTTTTTAAAATTAAACCCACAAAAGTGGCATAATTTAAATTAAAATCAAACTTGTAGACGTGTAAAAAAACAGTTTTCCAAAAAAAAAACTTTAAAAAGTTGAAAAAGATTTTATATCAAAATTAAAAATGAAATTAATTAAAATTTCATAATTTTTATTTATAAATATATAATTTAAATAATTTTACTTTTAAAACCACATTAAAATAAAATGGGTCTTATAATTTCATTAAACAAAAGGCGATTTTTAATAAAAATCATTTTTTTCACTATTCATGAAAAAATGAATCATTTAAGAAAAATCAAAAAAATTAACCCTAAGATAATTATGATATAATGATTTAAAAAATTAAATTCATTTTATAAAATAATTTTTATAAAATTTTAAAAAAATAACTTTAAATTATGCGTTCAATGGAGGACTAAACCACCCTTTAAAAAAGATACTGTTTTTTAGAAAACATTTTTTGTCATTTAAATGGTTGCTAATTTATTTATAATAATTAGATAATCATTGAATTTTTTTATACACATATAAACCATATAATTATTCATAATTTATTTATCTATATTCATACCCACCAACTTAACGACTAGGTTTTAATTACAATTTTTAAAAAATTATATTTTAAGAGAGTATCATTTTTTATTTAAACCCGGTGTTGCATGCATCACAATCTATCAAAGAGATTAATTTTTTTAGAAATAAATATGTATTAAAGTATTAGGGTGTTACATTATTCAACCATTAAATAATTTTACCCTCAAAATTTCATATTACATACTAAGGTGAAAACAAGTGAGGGTACTTATACTTAATTACCTATTCCAGTTCCCAAGTTGCTTCCTCAGACTTGTACGTTTTCCACAATACTTTACCAGGTGAGTTGTATTGTTTCATATAAATTTGTATCTACAATCTAAAATCTTCACTGGATACTCTTTTTATGAAAGGTATTTTTCTAAAGGCACCACCTTTGGATTCGGTACATGTGAGGGGTCTGGTATGTACTTCCTCAAGAGGGATACATGGAAAAAATAATATACGTGAGATTGGTTATGTGGGAGTTCTAGTATGTATGTCACTGATCTAATGTAATAAAGGATATCAAAAGGGGACTATGTATCTATGAATAATATTTCACTTCTTACCAAACCTCATGAATTTCTTCCATGGTGAAATACAAATGAACACCTTATCTCTGACCTTAAACTCTAGCTCTCATATATGGTTATCAACCTAGATTTTATGTCAAATTTTCATGGATTTTTTGTGAAACTAAATGGTTTATACATTCTCTGTCATCTCTTTGGAATGATGAGGTCCCATCAGTTTCTACTATCCATCTTAATCTTAATATGTTGTAGTTTGATAACTATTCCTATACAGATCCTCATGAGGTTCCATTTTAATTCTAGAATGGAAATGAATATCATATGAGAACTCTACTAGGGAATGGTGTTGATCCCAACATCCTTGGAAATATATTTAATAAGACCTCCATATATCCTATAGATTTTGGATGGTTATCTCAGACTGACCATCCATATGAGGGTGATAAACAGTTCTAAAATTTAGTTCTATATCTAATTCTTGTTGAAGGATTCTACAGAACCTTAAGGTAAACATTAGATCTCAATCAGATAAAATAGAGAGTGAAACTCCATGAAATATTACCACATAAATCATGTATATCTTATCATATTTTCAAGAGATAAATATTCCTTGATATAAATGAAATGTGTTGACATTGTAGGATGATCGAATACCATCCAGATGGATTTATTACCTTTATGTGTTCTAGGGAGTCCTATGATAAAATCCATGGTTATGTTTTCCCATTTCCATACTAGTATGGGAAATGGTTTTATCATACCCATAGACTTATGTTGTTCATCCTTGAATTGTTGGAATACCAATCATCGAGATACAAATTCCACAATATCCCTCTTTATGTTATACCATCAAATTTTTTCTTCAGATATCTATACATCTTAGTGGTTCTTATATGAATAGAGAATGATATAAAATGTACATCATCTAGAAGCTCCCTCTACAACTATGGTTTTGATGGGACCCATATCTGGGTTTGAAAATTTATAACTATATCTTTATAAAGTTGAACTTAAAAACAATTTCTACCTTTTTCTATAGTGGCTCATTATCTTTTTGGGCCTCCTTGATCATCTCAATAATGCATGGTTGAGATGCTATTTGAGAAAGGTTGGATGAAGATACTTTTATTATTACCATATCCATATTTTCAAATCTATTAATATTGGATCTTTATCAATTCTAATCACTGATAAAATCACTAAATCATTTATACTTAAATAATCTATCACTTTATTTTCTTTAGTAAGATGGAAATGGATTGAGAATTCATAGTCCTTGATTTAATATAACCATTTTGACTGGTTCATGTTAAGATCCTTCTATGTGAATATATATTTAAGGCTCCTTTGATCTGTATACATTTCACACTTTTCCCCATAGAGATAATGTTTCTAGATATTTATCACAAATATCACTACATCCAACTCCAGATCATGTGTTGTATAGTTATTCTCATGAAATTTCAACTAAATTGAGGAATAGGCTATCAATTTATCATTATATATTTGTATAAAAAACAAAACCTTATTTTAATAATCACTGTTAACCACAAAAATTTCCCCACTTGAGGGTAGTGTAAGTACTGGTGTAGTGATAAGCCTTTTTTTAAACTCTTTAAATCACTCTTCGCATTCACTAGTCTATATAAATTCTATTCCCTTACCTTTATATTGGTCAGTGATTTTGAAAATTGTGAATTTTTTTTCACAAATCGTTGATAATACCCAACTAATCCAAGGAAACTATGGATATACATTACAGATGCTTGTCTAGGACAGTCCTAAATTACCTTTGTCTTAGAAGGGTCTATAAATATTTATTTTCTAGTGATAATATTCCCAAATAATAATACTTTATCCATAAATAAAATTTATGGAAATTTGAATATATATTCTCCCTTCTGAAATCACATAAAAATGTATTCAAATGATCCTAAGGACCCTCCTTGATTCTGGGGTAAATCAGAATATCATCTATAAATACTACAATTTTTTCAAGGTAATATCTAAAGACCCTATTCATTAAGTACATAAAGATTACTATAGCATTGGTGAGTCCTGAAGGCATCAATATGAAATCATAGTGTCTATACATTGTTTGAAATGAAATTTTTTGAATATCATAATTATTCACCCTTAATTGGTGATATAACAAATGGAAGACCACTTTAGAGAAATACTGAGCTCTACATAGTTGATTGAACAGGTTGTCAATCCATAGTATGATATACTTGTTCTTTATCATAAATTTTTTGAGTTCATGATAATAAATAAAAAGGCACATTGATCCATCCTTAATTTTAATAAGAATACTCGCACACCCCATGGTGAAACACTTGGGTGCATAAAACCTCTTTATATATTCTCTTGTGACTACTTATTCAGTTCTTCTAACTCAATGGTGGCCATTCTGAAAGGAGTTGTGGATATGGTTAGAGATCCAAGTACAAGTTTGATTGAGAACTCAACCTCTCAGTTAGGAGGAATACTAGAAAACTCTATAGGGAATACATCAGTATAAACCCTCAAAATGGGAATGTATTCAAGCATGATTCTTTACTTTGTCTCAATAATTTAGGCTAGATATTCTTTCTCACATGGTTCTTGAATAGAAGACTCCAGGGGAGATTCATCCTCATCCTCACACTTCTATGAATTTGGAGGGTGACTTGGGATGTGGATAGTTCTCTCACTCTCTTGAAATTTGATGTTTTATTTATATTAAGATAGAAAATCCATGCCAAAAATAGTATCAAAATCCTCTAAATAAAGTAAGATGATATTTTACATAAGATTACATCCATAAACATCAACTAGGGAGGAGTTATATACTTAGGATTCAACCATCATTACATTTTCTATTCTCACAAATAGCACAACCCTTATATTTTAAGGTGGTTTTTAAACAGTTATACTAATCATTCAAGATATAAAAGAGTGATTAGAACCATAATAAAAACATTCATTTTTTATTCTTGAATTAGTAACTAGTATACCTATCACTACATCATTGTTAGCATCCACCTTATCTATAGTGATAACATACTCCCTTCCTTACTAACTTTTAGGCTGTTTTCGATGATTATATCTGATAACCCTTATATTAGGGAAATGAATTCCATAATTCCTATGTTCATTGTAGTTAAAAAACATTATGTTGGGAACAATTTTTATTTGAAAATTCTTTTATTCTTCCTCATTATTTGGATTATTTATTTCGCTACAACATTAATTATTCTGATTCCCCTCTTTTCCTCACTTGAAGCATCGCCCTATTCCCCTTAATAAATTTATTGGATTCTTCTTCCCAAAATTTTGACAAGTAGAATGTTGGGTTTTCTTTCCTCCATGGGATTTATCAGTTTATGGTCTCAAAGGAAACTCCATGTTACATTTCTTATCTCTAGTCCCATGAGATCACTGAGAGTAACCAACATCGATATCAAATTTAAGGGCATAACAGACAATATCTTCCTTATTATCAAAGTCTTGAATCACCAAATATATTTGTTGGATATTATTTAACCCACTAAATAGAAAATTCACCTCACTTTTGGTGCAAATAATAAAGAGGTATTTGATTTAAATAATAAATTGAGGCTTCAGCCCCAACCTTAAAAAAAAAATATAGAGGTATACTGTGAAATCCTTGTGAAGTTTTCCTCATACACCCCAATAGAATTTTTTCTTTTTCTTCAGATTGAGGAACTCCATATCTATTTTAAAGAGGAGAGTTCAGGGAAAATATTTATTAAAAGACATTTTTTTGAATTATTCCCATTCTATGGAATCAATATCCTCATTTTACATTATGTTTTTTATTAGTTTCCACCATTGATAATCTTCTCTCTTAATTCAACAAATAGCTAGAAGAAATTTCACTTACTCTATGCATTAGAGGAAAAAGAATATATTCTCAATATAGTTAATCCATTGTACATAAATTAAGTCATCATACGATCCAATAAGGGTAGGGTTCCTTTATCGTATAAAATATTTAACTACAACTTGATCCATCTTAGGTGGAGTAGGGAGTTCCACATGATTCATGTTCTTATTCATAACTTGAGCTAGTTGAGCAAGTACTTCCATGAAGTTCTTAGCTCCCACACCCATGAGATTAGGCATATAATTGGATAAAACATCACATTTACTATCATGTTGGTTGTTGACATAATTATTCTATTTTATACCACTAACTAGAAGAAAAAAAAATGAAAATACATTAATTAATAATATTACATGAGTAAAATTTATAAACTTAGGTGAAATAACTTATAAATGAGAACTACATCCTAAATTACGAGTCTCTAGGTTTCAAACTAGGTTATCTATAGTAATTTCACTATGAGTTTTCCAATATAATATATGCTCAATTCCTTAATAATGGTTTATAATGTTTTTTTGAATTTCAAAAATATATCCCCCACGAGTGTCAAATTTGGTGTGTAACAAGACACATTATTATTCAATAGGTACCGATCGAGTCCATATCAATGCACCCTTTTTGGGGCTATTACCCCTAGGAACCTCTATTCTAGATCCATATCCACTTTTAGTATCCATATTTGGATGTATTTTCTTGGAAACTACTCACTCTATACTTCATTAGGATTCTTGGAAAATTTTATATACTTAGTCTTATTCTTAGACTTATCCCTAGGGTTCTCAATTTTTTTATTATCCTAGTTACAAAGGTTAATGAAAAATTTACTATGATACCAACTATGGTGTAAAAATTCTCTTACACATATTATTTCATGATTTATAAACATAAATATTTCTTAATACAACACAAGGATCGTAAAGGATTTGTGTATTTGGAAAATTATGTTATTATTAAATCAAAAGAAAATAAAAACATAGAATCCTTATGTTATTCTCTTTAGTGATATCCTAAAGTAAATTTGGGATCCTAAAACTATATGGGATATTCTAGGGAATATATAAATAAAGAGGTGAGATAAAAATCCCATGAAGGGAATAAAAAAGATAAGGAAACATAACATGTGAGTCAAAGGTATAACAAGACATCATCAAAGAGAAGGAACATGAGTAATCAAGTGGAAGCATAACATAAATATCATGGTATCATAATATCATGGAAATATAGGAAATGTGACAAAAACATAATACATGACATAAACATGAGTCAATAATAACTTTCTAGAAAATATCACTTGGTGGAAAAAGTCCCATAATGGATTAGGTTTACTCCCTATTCCCATACATGATATATCATGAGACTAAATATTTATCCAATGAATTAGAGAAATATCCAGAAACACCCATAATAACTTGTTAATTATCTATGTGTTCCACCTAAATTAATCAACCATAAGGCATGACATAAAAATTACCCATAGAAAAAAAATGGGTTGCACAATATTGCTTCATATCATAAACAAAAAAAATTCACAACGAAGGAATTTGAGAAATGGTCATAAAGAATGTATTAACCCATAAAAAGAAAAAATAATAAGATAGGTATACATTTTATATAAATATATATAGAATATATAAGCATTCCATAACATTAATATAGAGACAAAATGAGTTAGAGAGAGAAAGTACATAACCTAAAGGAAAGGGTGGTTTAGAGAGACCCCTTACCTCAAGCCTTATTTGTCATAAGTGTTCATTATATTCATGAATAGTAAAATTATGTTAATTATTTAATTTCTTAAGAACCTATTTAAAGTATATTATTCCTATTAATTTAATTGTTACCATGTCATATTCAATTACTTAACCAATTAATTTTACATCAGGCGTTTTAACGATAAATGGATTATATGTCCAAAATCACTTTGGTAACTTGAAAATGGGTATTGATATTATTAATTAATCATATAAATAATTTTAAAAATGAAATAAATATCAATTTTATACAAAAATTATACTTTTAAACCAACCATGATATATGGTTATGAGAAATGAACTATGTTACAATCATCGAGATGGTAGGCCGTACGTACACACGAGTAACATTTTCATTTTTAAAGATCATAATGGAAGGAAATTAAGTATTATTTTATATTAACATGAAGATAATAATATCATAAATTTCATATTATTTATTTAAATACCCTTACACATACAATCCATATGATGTGGTAATAAAAACGAATCACACTGGTTCGTGAGGTGGTAGTCTGTCGTACACACGAACACTATTATAATTTATTCAATAAATGATAAGGTAAGAAATATATGATATATTTATTTTTAATAATGGTTAATATTTCATAAATATAATATATAAATATCTAATTATTCCTTATTACCACCCATGTAAAGTGTAATTGAAAAATTAATCACATTGCTTTATGAGGCAGTAATCTGCTGTACAGATGGAGAACATTATCATATTTTCTACGGAATAGAAATTAAGAAGGTATATATGATATTATAATTACATAAGTACAATTAAATCATAAATATAAAATATATAAAATATAAAAATTATTATATCCATCCATGATAAGTGGTTTTGGAAAATGAAATACGTCATTTCGCTAGGAGGTATTCCGCCGTAAACAAAATCAACAGTTTCATTTCTCATTTATGGTAGGAGGAGATGGATATTGGTCCTAAACATAGAATAACAAAATATAAATATATTTATGATAATAAGTTTTTTATATCATCATTTTTAAAGATATTTTATGCTTTCAGATGAAGAAATAAAATAAAATTCTCAATTAAGAACGTTACCTCTTCTTCAAACAACTTCTTTTGGTTTGCACCAAAAGCATTCCTAGGTTGGATTTATAACTAAAAAAAGGATTATATAATGAGGGGAGGTAATTAGATATTTAATTATGGTTGGTAATTTCAGAACCAATGGATTTTTGAAGTGTGAAAAGGAGATGAGAGGGGGTATTATTTTATAAGTGGGGGAGAGGATACACATGGAATTTTTGGAATGAAAGAATTTCACCCACATTTTTATCCTGAAAAAAGGAAAAAAATGATTTGTTTTTAGAAAATTGTAAGATATATAGTATAAATATGAATATAAAATATGAATTATAAAAGTTTTGGGTCATTTTTAACACATATATTTTTAGTTTAACCGCTGATTAAACCCATTTTTACCTTAACTCGGATATATAATTTTTACTATTTTCACGATTCATTATGGTAAAAAATTAAGCTGAACTTATTAGATAATATAAATTATTATAATTAAAAATATGAAATATTTTTTTTTTCAAATAAAACTTATATAAGTGGTATAATTTAATTTATGATTAAACCTGTGGACGCATTGAAAAAACGGTTTCCAAAAGAAAAACTTCCAAAACCTGAAAATAATTTTATATCAAAAATCAACATAAAATTGATTAAAATGACCTAATTTAAATTAATTAATATATAATTGAAATAATTTCACTTTTAAAACCACATTAAAATAAAATGGGTCATGTAAATTCATTAAACAAAAAAGAAAAATTTTCAATAAAAATCAGTATTTTTCAATATTCATTGAAAAATGAAAATTTTCAGAAAAATCCCAAAACTTCACCCTAAGATAATTTTTATATTATAATTTAGAAAATGAAGTTAATTTTTTAAAATAAATTTTATAAAAGTATAAAAAAATTATTTTAAATTATGTGTTCAAATCTTGGCTAAACTGCCTTTTAGAAAAAATATTATTTTTCAGAAAACATTTCTTTCTTTTTCAAATAGTTATTATTTTATTTATAATCAGTAGATAATAATTGAATTTATTTTATACATGTAAAAAACCATATAATTTTTCATAATTTAGTTAATCCTAATCATACCCACCAACTCAATTTCTTGGTTATAATGACCATGTTTAAATAATAATATTTTAATAGAATATCATGTTTTTTTAAACATGGTGTTGCGTGCATTGAAAGATATCAAAGAGATTGAATTTATTTAAAAGTAAATATATCTTAAATTCTCAGGGTTTTACACTCATGAAGCTTAACCACTTGGAAATTAAAATTTATTCACATGGAATATACATATCGGTTCTTTGGGTGCTTAACAATACACCTCATGCCCTGACCATATCTGCTTTGGCTGGTGATAAAGTCTCTCTGAATATGTTACACTAATCACTCATGGTATCAAATTTCAACCTTGAAATAAATATATTAATATCATACTTTTTTTGGCTAGTTCCAGAATGTGTCTGATCATGTGGCATACCACAAAAACCAGTATCAGGCCCATAATTGATTTCTAAGAGCATGTTATAGCTATTCCAGTAGTATTAGGCTCAATGACTAGATTCTAGGAGCATGTACTAGGAATACCATGGTAGCACATATGAATACAAAGAGAGTTTACAATACATTTTAAACCAATAGTCAATTTGAATCCATGAAATTTTTCCAAGGTATTCCAAACCAATAAAATAAAAAATCTATGGAGCACATCCAAGTCATTCCAAACTGATAACATAATGAATAAAAGGATCTCATTAAAGGTATTAAAAAATGATAGCATAAAGAATCTTGGGAAATAATAAAAGGTATTCTAAACTAGTGGAACATCTAAATCCAAGTATAATTTCCAAGGCATTTCAAACTGATAGCACATCATAATCTATGGACTATGTCTAAGGAATAAAAAACTAGTGGAACATCCAAATCCAAGTACTATGTCTAAGGAATTCCAATCCGATAACACATCTAAATACAATGAACACGAACAAGGAATTACAAACTAGTGGCACATCTGAATCTAATGTGCATCTATATGCTACTAAAAATATCTCAATACATCTTAGTGGGTAGTACATCCAACCTGAATCATCCCATAAGTAGTAAGAACAAAGGCTTGATCCAAGGAAAACACTCAAGGAATCCTATGTATCTCAATATATCTTAATGGGTAATGTGTCTTACCTAAATAATCTCATAATATAAATCTCATAAAGGTCATCTATATGCCCAAACCTATCTCAGAAGTCTAGGTTCAACCTCTCAAGAGCACAACCTATCACTGCCTCTTCCATAATATTCCCATACTTATGATTCGATCCTAAGGAAACACCTATAATATTCGATAACCATATCTCACGCACACCCTCTCTAGGGTAAAGATACTACTTGGGACCCTACCAAGGTACCCTAGGTTAAACCATAAAAAAATCACCCTATATTGTTTCCTCTATCACATTTCCATCTCTTGACCCCAACCTATCATTCCAATCATAACATCTATCAATATCCTTATGGTCCTTCAAACCCATCACTACTCTATAAGGGGTCTATCAAATCTATCTGGATCAACCTTCCACTTAATACCACAAAATATAGGTTAGAGTAGGGTGAAATGGAATAAAGTAGAGGGGGGTGGGATGATTTCCTCTTTAAAAAAAGAATGGAAATAATTAAAAAAATAAACAATAAAAACTTATTTTAAAAAATTGATGATTATAATCTTTTTAATGATTTTACATAGAACAAATTAAACAAGTAAAATAAATATAAAAGTTCAAAGATATAACTCTATATATTTATAAAATAATAAGAATAAAAAATGAGTGATTTTTAAATTAAATGATTAAGCATATTGGTGGATTGAAAAATTGACTAATTAAATGAATGAAAGTGATTAATACATAAAAATGGAGAAATTAAATAAGGAAAAAAAATCAGTAAGGATGTTTGATAATATCTCAATAAGATTCTCTATGTTTACCACCTCAATAGATCTAGGATTTAATGTATTATACCCTTTGATATAATGGTATACAAGATACCAAAACTCTCTTACTTTTTAGGTTGTAGCAAGAAAGTAGATACAACAATCCCTAGATTTTTAATGGGCATATCTAGAAACCTCAAAGAGAAATAGTCCCTTACCTTTTAGCAGTTATGGAAAAAACCCCAGTCCCTCAATTTAAAGGTAGTGATCACTGATAATAGAAGAAGCATGAAGAAGAGAAAATTGCAAAAAACAATTATATTTTATCATGATATTTATTTTATCAAAAGAATAATAAGGAATTGGAGACAATGATAAAGATAGGAGAATTATAGGAATATTACTATAATATCACACTCTTAATAGGATGAGAGAACACTTATAAAAATAGAGCACTTGATATCAATTTGGAGATATTTTCTTGTTGGAATTGAATAATGGATGAAAAGATTTATTTCTAAGGCCACCAATATGTCTATTTATATCTTCAAAAATATTTGAGAACATTATAGAATTCATTAAGGGTAATAAAGATGAAGAAACCATAATTAATTAATTTTTTACCATTATTAAATAATGTCTTGGAGCTATTGTCCTGATGCTATAAAATACTTGGAATCCTCTATCAAGAAGCTGATAGACCACCTAGAAGACCCTTCACACTACCTTATTACACCAAGTTTCCAATGCTCCTCCATCAGATAAATGGTAGACACATGAAGAATACAATTCTTCTTTCTAACTACACTATTTCGTCGGTGCACCTCCATAGGCTAGTATGTAGGATTCTACTACAAGGGGAGCTGATTTCCTTCCCCACTGACTGGTAGGTGGCTACGAACTAGCTAGTAGATTATACCTGATTATGTCCAAACACCTCATGGCCTCATAGTTTCCTTCCTTTACTTCAAAATATCCAAAAAATTCACTCCATGAGTTCAACAAGAATAAAAATAATTCTCTAAGGATTCTTCAAGGTTTTTTCAAGATTCAAATAGGATCTCATTAATAACTTTAATGAAATAATTGAAAACATTAAAGTGTTTTTGTGATATTTATAACTTAAAAAGGTTAGAAGCACAATGATATCCCCCTTTTGGATTATAAAAAATTTGAATAATTATAAGTGAATAAAACAAGAATATAACAATAATAAAAATATTTACATCATTTATCCCCCATAATAATTTTCCTAATTTCTCCCCATAATTAAATAACAAAAATAACAACAATCAATATATATTTCTATAATTACCAAGATTACCCCCTTTGGAAAACAATAAAAACCTTATCCTCCTTTTAGAAACAACAAAAAACTTCTCCCCCTTTGAGAAACAAAAAAATCACCCATTTGAGATTATAAAAAAGGGGTCATAGAAAGGGTTAGAGTAAAAAAGGGATATAAAATTTCAAACTATGTTTATCATCTTTAATGATATTTTTAGGAGATATTATTTTTTTAAAAAAAATTTAGAAAGGTTTAAATTTAGAAAGAGAGATTTTAAATAAAGATCAAGATAGAAAACAACATTTTTCATTTAAAAATATTTCTCAAGAGAGAAGTAAAACATTGAAAAAGTTTTTGAAGAAGATAAAGATTATTTTTTTTATAAAAATAAATTAGGAAAAGAGTTGTCTCTTATAGAATCATTTTAGTATTAACAAGATTATCTCCCCCTCAAATAATTCATTATAAATATGAGGATCTAATAAAAAAACTATATAAATAAATAAATAATTTTAAAGATAAAATTCATTCCATGATTAAGGTTTATAAAATACTATGTTAATAAACCTTAGAAAATTCCCCAGGAGTTTTAAACTAGTTGTGTAGTAAATACCTACTACTTATTCCCTGGGTAAAGATTAGATTAAAAATCAAACCATCCCTTTTTGAGGTAATAAACTATAGGTGAATCTAATGTAGTGCCATATCCACTTGTTTGTATCTAGAAATGAATGTTCTTTAGATCATTACAATCACTTAACTTTATCAATATTATGAAAAGTTTGAAGACATTTTTTAGTTTGAAAATAAAAAATAGTTATCAAATATTTTTTTTGGAAAAACAATTTTATTTTTTTGAAAATATAATTAAAATAAATCATAATGATTTCAAATGTTAATATATAAGTATCACAAGCTAATAATATAAAACTCACTCTTAATGAAGTCAATGAGATCAAAATTAAGGGGTTTAGTGATGATATCTATTGGCATAATCTATCACCTATTTATTTTAATGATCCCAAATAATTTTTATTGTGTTTCTAATGAATTTAATGTTTTTTGATAGTCAACTGTTATTTGGATAAAATGATAAAATTGGATATGTCTTGAACCTACCATGAAAACCTACCACATGTGTAATGTACATGCCTTGTGAAGAAGTTAATCTGACCATTAAGGTCAAGTGATTATGTGTGAGTGACCAGACATTTTAATCCAATTGAAATCATGTGAAATAAATTGACCATGAATTAGATAAGATTATTCAATACAAGTTAATAAGTGAAAATTTGTTAAATTTAAGTGACTACATGAAGGATTAAACCTAAAATATGAGCAACCAAGTTACCATGAAACTGGTGAGTAGAATTTATTTAAGTCTCCAACTAACCATATGTCTATATTGTAGTAACTACATAGACAAAGGAACCTAACACAAGAAAAAAGATAGTGACTATGAGAATTTATGAACCCACCACAATAATAAGTCAAGGTACTATGAGTATAAATGAAGCTATCGTGAAAAGAAAAGAAGCTACCATGTGAATTCATGAAGCTACTACATGAATAAATGAACCTGCTACAAGAAGAAATTAAGTGACCATGTGAGGAAGTAAAGGGAGAACACGTTTAAAATAAGTGAATACAATAGTAAATGAAGTTACTATTCTAAGTTACAATGCCAATCCATCATTCCAAGTAACTATGACAGGTAACCATGATATAAAGTAATCGTGATTTACGTAAAGACAAGTGACTTTGTCTAACTTAAGCAGTGCAGTATTTTCAAAATCCCAATGAATATATCTTCGAGAATTAATTGTAGAGATAATGCATTTATGACTATAATTAATTTCCTCCAATGTCTAATTTGATATGTAGTTATATTTAAGAATAATAAATACACATGTAAAAAATATAACATATAGAATATAGAATAACAAAGACAGTGAATATGCCCACATATCTAATCTATGTTTGAAAAAGAAAAGTGATACATAGGGGACTGCTTCTGAACATTCCATGATACTCTTTTTTTTTCTATAAATCTCTATAACAAATTTATTGAATATTTTTAAATATAGATTCAAAGAAATTTATTCAACAAAAGATGATTAGACTAAGCTACATTGAATATTATCACTTTCCATTATTTTCTATTTTTGTTATAACTTACATTATGAGTTATGTTTTTTACACTTTTTATTCATAAAAATAGGTTCTTATTTTGTATTAGAGAGTTTTAGACACACTCCCTCATTTATTGTTATATATTTTCCAACATCGAATAGTGGAAGAGGATCTATATAGGAAGGAAAACCTTGTGTGATATTCTTTATATAAAACACGATCCAGGTTATAGATCAATGTTTTCATTAATAAACTTCTTAGAAATAGGTAATTTTCTAGTGGAGAGGACTAGGTATCAGCTTGATATTGAACCTATTGTTTTATCCTTCTATGTGATTTTATTGTTTTATTTACCTTTTTTAAAACATATCTATTTTAGTTTTCAGAACTCAAAAGAAAAACATAAGTTTGATAGTTAACTTTAATTTAAGTTTTATATACTGTGTCGGATACAAGTACAACTGTTTCAAAATTTAAAATAGATTTAAAATTATTTTAAATGAGTTTTGATAAAACTTATAACAATATTATTGAAATATAAAATTATATAATTATAAATTTTATTTAACTAGGTCAATTTTATAAATTGAGGTATTTATGTTCTAAATAATTTTTAATATAAATTTTAATTAGAAAATCAATTCACCTACTTATTGAGTTGTCCACTTTGACCAACTTTTTGTATCAAATGTGTTTGAATTACTATTAACTATGATCGATTTTTTTAACCAAAATATTAATTTTTATTATTTCAAATTTTTTATCTTTATAGGTAATAATTGACTTGAGGGAGTGACCACTAACCAGACTACTTATTTTAATTTCACTAATTATGCTCAATGGAAAATAAAAATGAAAATCCATATTGAGAGAAAGAGATTTGATATTTATACCGTAATTGTGGAAAGATATAAAACACCCAAATATTCTAGAGATGAATAGAGCAACAAAAATAAGGTAGCTTAGGACTGTAATAGTAAATCCTAGAATGCATTATACTATACATTAGGAGAAGACATGATTAATAAAATATCTACTTGTTCTACAATATTTTAAATATGGGCTATAAATTATATTTTTCATTAGTGAAATTCAAATGTTGAAGGAATTAATTTAAATACTTATACCATTAAATATGATACATTCAAGATGAAACCTAATGAAACAATTTATGATATGTATCTTAGGTTTAACAAGATTTTGAACACAATGTATTCACTTGGGAAGAAAATTAAAGATAAATATCAAGTGATATGACTTCTATAATGCTTACTTGATAGGTAGAGAGTAAATTATATTTACATTAGATTATCCTTTGACACAAGTAAACTACTAATAAAGGAGATCATTAGAAAGATAATGATGTATAAGGTGGAACTCAAAGTGAAACAAGTGAAGGAATATGATCTTAATAGAAAATTAGTTTCCTTCAAGACTTCTAACTCAAAGCTAAAAGTGAAAATCAATGAATATAGTTCAAGTGATATAGAATCACCTATAGATAGTTATGAGGAAATGTATCACCCAACCAAGAGATTCAAAAAGTTCCACTAAAATAATAAATTTTTAAGAAAAACATTTATGAAGGAATGTATGATGAAGGGAATTGGAAAAAGGATAATCAGTCATGTGAGGTAACCTATGACAAATGAAAAAAAGGGAATATAGAGAATGATTTTTCTAAATTAAAGTATAAGAAAAATATACGAGAAAAAATTTAAAAGTCTGAAGAAGGATACGAAAGAAAAATGGATTTCCTTTGAGGATAAATTAGATGAATTTGACTCAAAAAGAGAATACAATAATGATATAACTAACATGTGTTTTATGACAAACTCATTCGAGGTACTAAATAATTTTTTTTAATATTTAGTTCATATTTAAAATATTTATAAAACCAAAAATAATAAATAAAACATAAGTAGTAAATATTTATTTGAGTATTGTAATATACTAGAGGGAATGTTAAATGAACTACAAGATAAATATAAAAAATTAATGAAGTAACATGCTTTATCATTTCATTTTAAATCTGACTTTGTTATAGAGAAAGACAAGAATGATCCATTATTAAAAGAAAAAAATGAACAAGAAATGTCCAATGTAAAACTAAAAAAGTATATGGAAAGTCCTATACATGTTATAGAAACTTTAAATAGGATTCTTATTAAAAAAACACACCCATGTATACCACTGGGATTGGTTATCAGCTTGGCCAGAGGAAAATTTATAAGAATAATTTTTTTTCTTTATCAAGCTCTGCCAACTCTATAAACTTTTAATATTCTTATGTATTACACAAATTATCCAATTCAAAAAGTATAAATTCTATTTATAGAAATCCTATTAAACTAATTTGGATTTCTAATTTTTTTATTTATAATATTTCTACACCCAAGAAAGTATGGGTACCAAAATTATTTATGGTTTAATTTTTTTTGTAGGAAAAATGATTGAAGAGTACCAGTAAATACTTGTGGTATCTAGATATTCGATGTTATAGACACGTGATAGGGGACTAATCGAGCTTCAAAATCCTCATTAAGGTAAATAATGGACATTACACCTTTGGAAACAACACTAAAGAAAAGATAATTGGACTCAATCAAATCAGTAATTCTAGAACTATTTTTATTTCTAATGTTTTATTTGAAGATGGTTTAAAATATAATATTATTAGAATCTCAAAATTATGTGATTATCATTATTATTATGAATTTGAAAATAATTCTTTTCAAGTTTATGATTCTAACCATAGTTTAGTTTTTACTACCTTGGGCAATGAAAATGTTTATGTTGTTGATTTATATTTTTTATTTTTCCAAAATATTTATTATTTAAGTTCCTTTCATAATGTGTCTTAGATATGGAATAAGAGACTTGGAAACTATAACTATCAATCAATTAAGAAGATAAATAGGAAATTACTATTTAATAATCTTCCCAAACTAATATTCCCAATATAAAAAGTATGTAACCCATGTCAAAAGGAAAAAAATCATAAGATCGCTTTCAAACCAAAGAAATAAGTTTCAACTTATCAACCAATAGATTTGGTTCACATGGACTTATTTGTACCCTCTAGAGTTTCTAACTTAGATGGTAACCACCTTGCTTATATTCTAGTAGATTATTTTTCTACATACACCTAGGTATTATTTTCAGCTAAAAAAAGTAAAGCTTGTTCATATTTTTCTAAATATGTAAAATTTGTAGAAAACCTTTGTGGAATTTATATTAAGACATTAAGAAATGATCATGACCATGGGTTAAAAAATGAAGACTTTGAATATTTATTTTGAAAACATGGTTTCAATAATTTTTTTTTCTTCTCCCAGGACTCCACAATGAAATAGTATTATAGAAATAATGAATATAAAACTCTTAGAAATTTCCTGGACCAGGATTAATGAGTATGGCCTACCTATTTATTTTTGGGTAGAATATATAAATAAAAATTGATATATTATCAATAGGGTTCTTGTTAGGAATTTTAAAAAATACTTATGAGTTATGAAATGGACTAAAACCAAAGGTCAATTACATTAGAGTTTTTGGATACATGGTCTCTATACTCAATACAAAGGAGAATTTAGACAAGTCTAAATCAAAAAGAGATGAAGGATTTTTTATTGGATATTGAACATCCAATAAATCATATAGTGTATTAAATAAAAGAACCAATTTTTTTAAGAATATAAACATGAAAAACTTTATGAAATAAATCCATATGAACTAAATAACTCTCTAGAAAACCTTGAGGATAATATTTAAAGCTTTAATATCAATACCTCAACCATTACTAATGACCTTATTATGAAGCCATATATAGAAAAATCACATAGTTTGAAGAGCTGTTTAAAGTAGAACTTGATGAAGAAAATGAATTACCAAATACTTCTATCTATAGAACCATTAGGACTTATAGAGACCATATCTTAGATTCCATAGTTGGAGATCTAGATAGGGGAAAAAGAATATAGATTCTCTTAGAAATTAGGTTTAACATTAATCCTTCTTGTCACAAATTGAATATAAGAATATCAGTAAATAAATAGATAATGAATTTGGGGTAATGGCTATATAAGAAGAATTGGATCAGTTCAAAATGAACATAGTCTAGGAATTAGTAGAAAGACATAAGAAATTCCTAACTATAAGAACTAAGTGTGTTTTTAGTAACAAAATTGGAGATCATGGTATTATAATTATAAATAAAGAAAAATTGTTTTCAAAAGGGTATATTCAAGAATAAGTTATTGAATATAGGGAAAACTTTTCACTAGTAGAAAAAATTGAAGCTATCAGAATGTTCCTTTCCTATAAAACAAATTATAATTTTAAATTATACCAAATGGATGTCAAGAGTTCCTTTCTAAATGGTTATATATTGAGGATATTTTTTTTACAGAAAACCCCCTATATTTCAAAACCATCACTTTCCAAATAATGTTTTTAAAACAACCAAATATTTATATAGATTAAAAAAAGCCCATAGATATTAGTATGATAGGCTCAAATCATTTTTTATTTCTAAAGGTTTTTCAAACGGTATATATGATCTTACTTTATTTATCAAAATAATTTCAATAGATGTTTTAGTAGTTCAAATATTTGTTAATGATATTATTTTTGGATCATCAAAAAAATATTTTGGTACTGAATTTTTAAAAATGATACAAAATGAATTTGAAATGAGTTTAATGGGTGAGTTGAAATTCTTCCTTGGTTTTCAGATTTTTTAAAGAAAGAAAGGAATCATTTTAAACAAAATTAAGTACACTAAAGGTCTTATAATTTTTTTCCGGTATGGATAACACTAATGGTAGTGATATTTACATGAGTACATACTTTAAGTTGTATCTTGATGAAACTAAGAAACCAATTGATCAAAAAACTTATAGAGATATGATTGGAAGTTTATTATACTTAACTTCTACTTGACAAGATATTATTTTAGTGTGTGCATGTGTGAAAATTTTCAAGAAAACCCAAAATAATCCCATTTTAATTCCATTAAAAGGTTTTTTTAAATACCTAAAAATTATAAACAATTTATTATTATTTTAATATAGAGGAAAATCATTTTATTGAGTGAGTTATTCGTATGCAAATTTTTATGGTTGTAAGTTAGACAGAAAAAGAACCTCTAGAATATGTCAATTTTTGGGAAAGTCTCTAGTTTCATTGTGTATTAAAAAATATAAATTTATTTATTTGTCCATTAATAAAGATAAATATATAGATACAAGCATATTTTGTGCATATATTCTATAGATGAAGCACATATTACTAGACTATGGATATCAATTTCGACATTTACCTAAAAATTGTGATAATACAAGTGCAATAAAATTTTCCAAAAATCCATTGTCTCATTACAAGGGATAAAATATTAATATAAGGCATCATTTTTGGAGAGATCGTTTTAAGAAGGGAGATATTACTCTTTAATTCATTGGTATTATACATTATCTTGTTATTATATTTACAAAGCCATTGAATATTGAGAGAATAAATTATATCTTAGATGAATTAAGAATGAAAAAATATTTATATGGATTTAGATTTAGTTTACCCTTTTTTATTTATATAAATTCATATTATAAAGTTTTAAATTATTCATATTAAACTATTTCTTAAAGTAACCATGATTTTTTGTTCACAGGACCAGTTAAGAAAAAATGTGTTTTTATTCATGCAATCAATAGAGTGATTGTGACTACTTAGTATTATAGTCACTATACCTACCGTGAACACTTACTCACATGGTCACCATATCTATCATGAAATTAACTTATACACTTAGTATACTTTCCATGAATTAAAAATTAGTAGACCTACTATCACTTAGTTTCTACAAACACACGATTATCATACCTACCATGTCTATTTTTACTTATAAATTTTACTTAATATTTTTGGTGGCATTATGTTTAAATATATTATTATATTCTATTACCTAAAAAATTGAATTTAAAATTAAAATTGTAATATTAATTGACACAAATCATTTTCTCTAAAAATCACTCCTTTATTTTAAAAGACTTATATTCTCTTAAAAACCTCTCTCTTTTGATTCCAAACCTTATTAGAAATTAAATCAAAGTGTGAGAATGTTAAGGAATAAATTATCTCTTGATACCGCATCTCCTGCTGAAGAACCACTTGAAATGAAATTAAAAAAATTTCAAGGTGGCATGAGTATTGTAGTGAATTCGTGCTACCCAAATTTGATCAATTGACCAGTGTGTGAAAAAAAAGAAGTTGATGCTTAGTGGATATAGTCAAGAAAATCATTTGTTTTGTATGTGATCTAGAAAAAATTTTAGGATAATTTTTTAAAGAGAATGGAAATTCATTCTATCATAGGATTTTTAAGGAATTCTATGTGAATTTGGAATTTATCCCTAGATAAAATAGTGACATAATTTAGATTATGGAGAATGTGAGAGTTGTTTAGTTTTCTTCATAACTATAGTTTAAAATATTAGGTTTACCTCATAAGGGTGACCATGAATCTTACAAAAGATCTTACCCAATAAATCCTTCCATTTTAAAATTCTGAAATTCTCTAGAATAATTAATTGGAAGTGGAACTCTGAGGAGACAAACTTTAGTAGATCTCATTGGTGAATGTAAGACATTATCCAAGTTTCTTTATCATGTGATTTGTAATAAGAAAGGGGAATTCAGTATCCTAAGGTACCAATATTTATTCTTCCTATTTTTAATGTAAAATGGAATACCAATTCATTTGTGTAGATATTTTTTGAGACATATAACAGAGCCATGTTATACCTCTTGTATGTTCAACTCTATACCATATACAAAGTTTATATCATCCTTTTTTCTTATAGATTTTTAGTTCCTTATGTGGATGAAATTATAACTTCTTTATATTGAATATGATTATTATAAAAAATATATAATTAGATAAGAGTAAATTGGAATCCCTGGAAAAGAGAATTCTTAATCGATTCTGAGAAATTATATGTGAATTTTGACCATATCAAATATCTATTTAGAACAAGGGATCTATTTGATATAGTTCTTAAACCATATGATGTTTTGGAGTACTCTTTTGATAAGTAAGATACTATTTCTATAGAAGAAGAGTAAGATGAAGAATAGGATATAGAGGTGGATTATATTTATGAGGAAGCTGGGGAAGCCCATGAGGATGAAAAGAGACCTTCTCCTATCACGTCTTTTAGGCCACATGACTCTCCTATAACCTTACCATATCATGAAGAAGATTTACAAGATGAATATTTTATTGATACTAAAGTGTTTGTTGTGATTTTATGGATGAGCCTGAATGGTACGCCTCTAGCGAGCCTGAAGAGGATGAAAAAAGTTTTAACAGATCTTCAACTTTGAGTCTTGATATTGGAAACACTCCTAAACTGAGTGTTATAGATTCAACTTCTATGTGGGATACGTCCCCAATATATGTAGTGTTATGTCGAGAATATTATGATTCTAATGATGATGATGACTTTTGGGCTAGTCCACCTCATTATAGTAGACCTTTTATCTACTCTTCTTAGAGATATTTTAAAGGTTATTTGATTACTGATATAGATTCTTAGTATATATTTTAACTCTCTCCTTTCTTAGATTTAGTAGAAAAAACTTTATAAGATATTTTTGGTCCTACTCCAGCCAGGGGAGTTGAAGAACCAATAAAAATTTGTGAGATAACACCTATTGGACACCAAAAGATAGGTTTTCATGAGGTTGGTGAGGATCTAGATAATAAGGAATAAGTTAATTCTATGAGATATAGGTCTGTAAACTTTTAGGACGATGGTAGAAAACTATATTATGATCCATATCATTATATACCTATGGATAAAACTTATATTTCTTCCACATCATATGTTACAAGGGATGATTTGAATGATTTACAATAAGATTTCATGGGTTTTATGAAAGAACTCTTTATTGGTTTTGGACAATCAATGGATTCAATGAGAGAAGAAGATATATCCATGTTAGTATATTTAGTTATTTATCATATTTGGCCTATATTTAATATCAATATGGAACTAATACAGAATGTGATTCAAGGTTTGAGAGGAAAAGTTGGTTCTTTGTAAGAAAATCTTTTAGATATGATATTGGAGCTAGGCCAAATGTATCTAAACTCAATATTTCATGATTCAATTTCTACTACTCCACCTCCTACTCCTCCTATCCCATATATTGAAAATGAGGGTAAAATTATAGAACTCATAATATATGAGTTACAATTTCTATTTGATGAGTTTCATAAAATAAGGGAAGTGGTGTTTGAAAGTTTTCAAACCCATGCTTCTAAGAATTTGGTTATATTCAGAAAATATGACAAACAAGATGAAAGAGATAAATAAACTAATAAAAAATCCATTGATTTCTACCTTAGAATAATATCAACCAATTTAGACTTAAAATAAATGTTTAGATAATTAGTTAGTGATTTTTGGATGCCTCCCTTGAACCAACCTTTCAAGTTTCAGGTTATAAATCTAGGAATTCTAACTCTTATTATAAAATATTTCATGAGAAATAAAGTGGACCAATTTCAAGAAATGTAACATGGATATAGGGAAGTAAAGGATTTTACTAGGTTATTGGAACCCTACCTCTACACTACAAAAACAATTATAGCTCATCCTATATTACCTATTACCTTAACACCTACTATTATAAGCTATTCTGTTAACTATTTTTCTTGTCTCCTAGACAAGCAGTCCAACATCTCATACTAGTTTCTATGTGTGTGGTAATTCAATACCCTAATGAAAATTTTGGACCAAAACCAACACAACTAACCCAAACTTCCTTAGCCTATAAATCCAAAGGAAAAGATCATATCATCCTTATTGAGATCATGGATCTGTCATATCTGTATTCTGATTATAATTCCAAATAGGGAAACTACCTTTGTATTTTTATTCTAATCCTTTGAGTTAATAATGAAATACTATTTTTACTATATTTGTGTTTATTAATTCCCAATTATTTAATTTACTATCTCTATATTATTTCTTTTCCCTTTGATATATTTATTGATAATATCAAATGGGGGATAAATTATGAAATTCATTAAATATATTATCATAGTTTTAGGATGCGTTAATTCTTTGAAAATATTTTATATTTGAAAATCATATGCTTTTGATATATTCAATTAATTTTATTTTTAATGATTTTTGATCATAAAAAAGGAGTATATGGTTATCTTATTTTACAAACTCCTTATTTTAATGGTCCAAAATCATTTTTATTATGCTTTTAAATAATTTCATGTTTTTTGATAGATTTTATTTTCTGGATAAAATGATAAAATTGGATAAGTATTGAACCTGCAGTGAAAACCTACCACATGTGTAATGTACCTACCATATGAATAAGTTGAACAAATTTTGAAGGTCAACAAAATATATGGAGGTGAATACACATTGTACTCCAAATAACCACATGTGAAATCAAATTTCTGTGTATCAAATAAGATAATTATGTACAATTCATGAAGTGACCATGCATTCAATTATAGTGACTAGATAACGGATTTAACCTACCATATGAATAGACAAGATATAATGGGATAGGTGAGTATAATTTTTATATGTCCTGAACTGACCATGTGTCTATACTGTAGTGACTGCATGAACAAAGGAACCTATTGCAAGAACAAATCTAGTTACCGTGAGAAGTAATGAACCTACCGCAAGAATAATTCAAGTGAAAGTAAGTATAAATTACGCTCTCATACAAATAAAAGATGATATCGTGTGAATTAATGAAGCTAATTAATAAATATATGAACCTACCACATGAAGAAATCATGTATCCATGTGAGGAAGTGAAGTGAATACATGCTTAAAATAATTGACCACATGATTAAATAAAGTTACCATTCTAAGTGACCATTCAATTTAATATTACAAGTAACCATGTGAAGTAACTATGAGCTAAAGTAATTGATATTTAAGTGAATATAAGTGACAATGTCTAACTTAATCAGTGAGGTATTTTAAAAATCCCAATGACTATATTTTAGAGCATTGATTGTATAGATAGTACATTTATGATAACAAGATTTTTTCTCTAATGTATACTTTGATATAGAGTTATTATTAATAAGAATAACTACACATGGAAAAATAGAATTGATAGAATATAGAATAACTGAGATGGTTAATACTTACATATTAATGAACTATGTTTAAAAAATAAAATTGATACATAGAGGGATCATTCTGAACATTCCACGACACTCTATTTTTCAAATCTCTCTATGAAAAATCAGTTGAAACTTTTCAAAGATAGATTCAAATAAATTTGATCAATAGAATATGATTAGACTAAGATTCATTGAATATTCTCACTTTCTATTATTTTCTATTTCCGTTCAAACTTACAGTATGAGCTATGTTTTGTTATACTCTATTTATTTGTAAACACAAGATCTTATATTTTATTGGAGAGTGATATACACACTATCTCTCATTTCTTATTATATGTTATCTCATGAAGAATAACAGAATAGGCCTTGTGTATCATGGAAATAATTTTACACTTTTGTTTATATAAAACTTGATTCAGGTTGTGTATCCGTTTATTCATTAATAAACTACTTGGTAGTGAGTGATTTCCAAGTAGAGAGGACTAGTCCTTGTCTTGATACTAAACCTCTTGTTTTATTATTCCATCTGATTTTCTTTGTTTGTTACTATGTTTTTAAAATCATTTTTAGTTTTTAAAACTCATAAGTAAAACAATAATTTTATAGTAAACTTTTATTTGTATTTTATATACTGTGTTTGATACAAGTAAAATTGTTTCAAAAGATAAAAGACATTTAAACTTGTTTTAACTACGTTGTGAGTGAAATTGTAAAAATATTTTTGAAAGATAAAATTATATACTTCTATTATTTTAGTTAATTTGGTTGATTTAATAAATTATGGGACTTAAGTTTTAAATAATTTTTAATATAAATTTTAATTTGAAACTAAATTCACCCCCTCTTGAGTTATCCTCTCTGACCAATAATATTAGTAATTTAAAGGTTGGGGAAAAAAAATTCAAGAATTATATCATGTTTCTGAAATTGATCTCATAGAAAATGGTATTTAAAACCAATTTTCTTAGTGATATAATGTTGGATAGGGTTTTTAGAGATACTATTCACACTAGTATTGGAAAAAATGATAAGTATGTGATCAAACATAAGTCTAAAGTCTAAGAGATGATGTTTTATCCAAATTATTTCGGTACAAAAACTCCTAATGACATTATATTACACTTAATATATAGAAAGATAAATAGAGCTATTATTTTTACTACTCCATGAGACAAGGTATTTTCTTAGTAAGTGGAAAGTCCAACTTGTAGGTTTCCTATATAGATGGAATCCTCCAAAATCAATATAATAAAAAAAATCAAGTTCAAAATAAGTTTATTTAGGATAATATAATCCAATATTTCTAGTTCATTTCAAATATTAAAAAATTATTTTGATATTTTTAAATGAGATTCCTTTGTATTTGATTTAAAATAGGTAGAAAGGAATACACTGAACATGATGTCTGACCAAGCCACAGCATGGTAAAGTTGAATTCCAATCATACATTTATAAATCTTGTTGTAAACTTACTTTACAGCTTTATCCAACATTAAATTATGTTTTTTACTAATGGGTGTTATAATTTCTATATCATGATCCATTCCAAACTTCTTTAAAATTTCATCAGTTTATTTACTTCATTTTTAAAAATTTATATCAAAATTTTGGGAAATTTGAAAACCAAGGAATAAATTCAGTTCTCCCATAAAACTAATTCAAACTCTTTATTCATTAAATAATAAAATTATTACAAATAGTTTCTATATTTGAACAAAAAATAACATCATTAATATAAATTTGAACAATTAATAAATCATTTATTTTTTTGGGAAAAAAGTGGAATTTTATTTTCTTATTTTAAAATAATTTGATAAAAATAATTTAGTTAACCTTTTATACAAAGCTTGAGGAGCTTATTTTAAACCATAAAAATATTTTGTTAACTTAAAAACATGATTTTGAAATTTAGGATTTTCAAAATTGATTGGTTGATCCAAAAAAACATTCTTGAAAATAAAATCATTTAGAAAATCAAATTTGAAATCCATTTGAAAAGTATAAAATCAAAATTAGTGGAGAATTACAGTAAGATTATAATGAATTCTTGTCATGAAATTGGTGAAAATTTTTCAAAAAAAATCAGAAACCTTCTTCTTGATTATATCCTTTAGAAACAAGTCAATCCACATTATTAATGATGATTCCTTGATCGTCAAGTTTGTTTTGAAAACCCCACTTAGTTATAATAATAGGATGATTATCGAGTCATTATATGAGAGAAGAAACTTTTTTCCTTTTAAATTAGTTCAAATACTCTTGTATGGAAAGTATTAAATTCTCATCATTAATAAAATCATCAAGGTATTAATGTTAATGGTGAGATAGAAAAGTTTGATGTTCAAACTCATTCGAGGTCTAACTTCTAGTATGAGTTTTTAATTTCAATTCACCGATAAAATTCTCAAGTGGATTGTTTTTGGATTAAATACATGACTTAGGTAAAAGAGGGAAGGGGATTAATTAAAATATTCCATTAATTTGGAAGATTTTGGTTTAGTTAATTTCAAACTGGCTTATTCAATATCATCATCAATTTGACGATTTGATATAGGAATATTCTCCTCAAATTTGTTGTGAATTAACTCTTATAAGGTCTTGGTTCTATTATTTAAGACTAGGTAGTATTTAATTGGGTTTGAGTTCCTAATAAAATACCTTCATTATATTTAGTGTCAAAATTTCCTTTATTATCTTTAGTATTTGGGATAAATCATTTACAACTGAAAACATTAAAGAATCCAACTTTAGGATTTTTTCCTTTCCAAAGTTTAATGGGTTTTTCCCTAATATGGGATATGAGAACACAATTAAGGATAAAAAAGAATATATATTTACCATCTTGACCTAAAATATTTAAGAAGGTTAAAATCATTCAAGAGAGTCCGATACATTTCTTGGAGGGTCCTATTTCATCTTTCAAAAACCCCATTTTTGAGGTGTTTTATGAGTAAAGGAGTGATGATAACTTTGAGAAGCACAAAAATCATCAATGTATTTTTATCTAATTATTCACTACAATAACTTTTAATGGAAACTATTTTTTTATCCTTTTTCATTTTCAACCTTCTTTGAAAATTTTATAAATACATTACAAGCCTCATTTTTGTGAGCTAAGAAGAAAACCCATGTGAATATAATATAGTCGACAATAATTACAATGGTGTAAGATTTAATTTCGATACTTGTAACTTGAGTTTATCCAAAAAGGTCATGGTGAAATAGTTATAAGGATTTATAATCTGAAAAAACTTTTTATATTTTAAATAACATTTTTATTTCTTTTTAAGTTGGTAGGGTTCACAAAATAAGTTATCTTTGAAAGAAAATTTTGGTAAATCTCCTACTAGTCAGTTACAGTTGAGGCTGAAAAGAGAGTGAATATTACAATAACCTATGAGATAATGAAAAATAAAATATTTATTATCTTTTATACTTAAACACTAAAAATTATTATATAAAAGAGTTTTATAATTTATAATATAAATATTTTAAAAGTGGGATGCAGTTAATAAATGTTTTCCTTTAGAATTAGAAACTTTACAAAAATAACTTTCAAAAATAATTTTAAAAATCATATCACATAATTTAATAATACTTAGTAAATTATTATTCAATTAATTAACATAAAAAAAACATCTAAATTTAAAGTAGTGTTGGGTAAATTGATCATACCAATACCAATGATTTTATATTTTGAATCATCTCTAAATGTAACATGTATTCCATCAAAGTTTTCAAACTGATTAAATTAAGAAGGATCGTCACACATGTTCCTCACACACCCACTATCCATATACCATGTAGCATCTTAGGTTTTTATTATGGGACTATTTTACTAAAAAATATTTAAAGACTAATTCTTTTGGTACCCATATCATGGTTCCACATAAGTTAGTCAATAAAGACATTGGAATTCAAACTTGTTTAGAATTTTTTTCCATTATAAATATGAGATGGGAGATGAATTAATTTTGATCTACCATATCTATAATTTTTAAATTTTCATTCATAAAAAATTTAACCAATTTTTTTACAATAATTTAAAATTTTTTTTTGGGAAGTTCCTTTTACCAAAGTAGTGTTTTTATAATTTTTAGGAAAACTATATTATTTCAAATAACCAATCCTATAATTACTTTTCACAATACATTGAGATCCAAAAATAATATTTAAACATTTATCACCATGTCTAAATTGATAAAAATTATTTTTAATATATTTAATTTGATATTAAATATTTCATACATTTAGATATTCTTTTAGTTTTTAAACCAAACCATATTTTTCTTTTAAAAGTTATTTTTTTTAAAAAACAAATAGACTATAATTATTTTTAAGATAATTAAATTTTAAAACAAGATCAAAAAAACTATTTTTAAGATGATATCTAGTATAATAATGATCTTTATTACTTAGAGAATATATTTAAGAAGTATAGGAGTGTAAATTAGAATAAGAAGAATTTACTTGGTTACATACCTCAACATCGCTACGAGGCACTTAGGACTTCCATAACTTGATTAATATGTTAAAAGAGTGTCCTAAATAGCACTCTAAGTTGAAAATTTTGGATTATTAATACTTTTATTCTTATCTTTATACATTTTGTTCAAGGGAAAATTAGGATTGATGTGGCCCTTTTTTTTGAAACTGAAGTAAGTAACTTTCATTTCTTGTTTTTTCTTTTAGAATAATTGAGAATATATTTTCTTCTTCATGTACTTGTTTATCCTCTTGGAAATATCAGAAGTATAAACATAAATTTTGGATGTGTATTCGATGATTTACTTGAAACATATTGTATTTATAGTTTCTTTAACCTACTTTTCCTAATTTTCATATTTTCTTCTCATAGTTATATCATATTTTATGAGATATTTGATGTGTTCCTCAACTATAATGTTCTTTTTGTATTTAGATTATTAGATCATGGTGGCATTGGGTGAAAAATTTCTTAGTAAAAGAAAAAGTATTTTCTTGACTGAAGTCTCTATAGAAATAGTATCACCAAAATACTTTTTATCAATAAAAATGTTAGTGAATAGAGTAAACATTTTAGTAATTGATTGTCACACCCGGGTTTTTGGATTTTCCTTTGTTCCGATTTGGTTTAGGTTATTGATTATTTTTATCAGGAGTCGAGTGTGATGGGTTTGAATTTTGGAGGTATTTCCTTTGCCTATACTTAGAATAGTTCTTACCCCTTATTTATCCTTGTAATTTTCAAGAAAATGTTTGAAAAATGGGTGGACAGATCCCGATGCATGGTTGGCGCACAGTTAGTGGTAAACGTGTGCCTCAGCCTAGGTAACCATGCAGAAGGTCAGGTCTCATCCAGAAGTGACCACACTACTACCACACATTTAGTTAGACCATTCAGGTTTCCTATGTGGTTGGTCTCCTTCTCAGTGGAGGAGGTCACATGGCCACTACATAGTTTGAAAAACCTTGTGGACTAATCGTATGGCCAGTCCATATCATTAAAATTTTGGGGTTTCTTTTCTCTCTCCCCAATTTTAAACCCTAAACACCCCTATATCTCCCCCATTTAGTATCCTACACCCTATAATCCATCTACCCCTCTCTTTTCTCTCTTGTACCTCTATTTTTGGGAATTTTGGGTGTGCATTCTTCAAGGGATATTCAAGTAAGTCTGTTATCCCTTGTTTTCTTCCATATTTTTAGGGTTCCTTCCCCCTTTCTTGGGGACCCCTTTTCTCTAGTGTCTAGGGTTTTATTTTTATGGTTCATTATTGTTTAATAAGGGTATATCTTGATGTCTTATGTTCTATCTTGAATTATTAGGGTTTTCTTATGGTGTGGTTGCAGTTTCACACCATTTTCTGGAAGATTCTTCATATAAGTTAGGTTATTCCATGATTAACCATTGTTTTATAAATTAATTATGCTTACTTGTGTCTTTTTTACATTTTCTATGAGTATTATGTTAGGTGAAAAAGTGGTTTATGAGAAGGTTTGATATGTATTTGACTTTAAAATGGATTTTTCATGTGGAATTGAGTATGTTCTTGGTTTAAACCCCTACTTTGCATCTTGTAAATGTTTTATAAATTGTATAAATGATTTTTAAGTTGTTTAAGTGATTTATTAAATTGTATAAATGATGAAAATGAGGTTTGAAGAAAGTTTTGGGGTACGTATGATTTTGAAGAGGATTTGGGTGCATTTTTGGTGTAAATTTATTATGGTACTTCTTGAAAATGTTTTCGAGATTATTTAAATGAGTTATTAAATTATATAAGAGGTTCAAATCATGTTTGGTTAAGGTTTTGAGGTGAATATGTTTTTAAAATGGAATTTGGAGGTGCCGGTGATGACTTGTGACGTGTAATGCTTTGTAAATGTTTTATAAATTGTTTAAATGATTTACTAAATTATATAAGGGATGAAAATAATGTTTTGAAATGATTTTTGTGTGTGTTTGATTTTTAAAGAGGAGTTTGGATGTGCATGTTGTGTCTTTTTTTGTGTGCAATTCCTTGTTTGGCTTATGAAACATTGATGTGGTGTGTTATGTGACATGTTAAACTTGTTTGAGAAAAAAGGGAAGCTCGAGTATCTAGGTGAGCAGACTATGACTAGTGTGATAGTGATTCAGAATTGGCTATGACCCAGTTTCACTTAGCGAGATTGATGATGAAAACACTAAATAAATACGAATGATGATTTAATATCACTATAATTTTGGATGTTGCTCCCCTCTAGTGGCTCGTTCATGAGAATTCAGTTGGTTGTGGTTTCTATACCACATTTCACCAAGATAAAAGGTACCTAGTGTCCCATTGTTAGTTAGTGCCTAGGGGTATTTCTGATGACTAGTGATTATTGTCTATATCGCACTTTCCGTCAGCATACAATATGTTTTTTTTGGTAATTTAAAAAGAAAGTGTGTTTTATATAAATTTGATTTCATTAAAATTTCTTTTCTTTTAATGTTTCTTCCCTTAAAATTGTCCTATAATTTCTTTCATTTATAAAATTTTCATGTTTATTTTTCATTTAATGTTTAGTGCATGGAATCCATTTTGGGTGGAATCCTATTGGAAAAAATGTCACAAACCAGCCCGAGTCGACCCTGAACTGGTCACCGAGGCCAGCCCGCGACAAGTCCCGAGAGGCGTTCTCGATCCTCTCAGGATGGTGACAAGAACCAAGGGCATCAATAGAGTACACAAGGGAACAATTCCACCCATATATAAATAATAAAACAAATAACGGAAAGAAATGGATAGCCCAAAATACATTTCTATAAAAATTGAACTGAACATTATTTGTACAAGAAACTGAAATTAAAACTAAACTAAAAACTCAACTGACCAAATCTGATAACCTACTAACTCCATGTGACCCCACTAGTAACTATCCAATAAAATTATCACACGTCGCCCAAGGTGATCAAACTTAAGCTGAAACCTGCACAAGGGCTAAAAACAGAAGAAGACTATAGGCGTGAGTATTAAAACTCAGTAGGTTAGCCCGATATTCTATTCCCAATGCACATCCTTTAAAATAAAAGAAACATCAATTTCCATTTTTAAAAACAAAATATAAAGGAATGTTTTCCAAATAAGGTCCAATGCTATATAAAACAAATTAGCAGACAAAAAAGTTCATGTTTTATAAACAAGAATGCTAGTAACAATTTTCAAAGAGGTGCAATTTCAAAATGAAAATAGTTTTCAAGAGGGATGCTTTAAAGAATTTACACTTTTAAATAAATCACACACACTAATGAATTTACCAACCAAACACACTATATTTCGACGGTGAGTTCAAAATATCCAATGAGCACAAGTCACGAGAACACCCCTTGGCACTAGTTAGTTGTGAGCCCCAGGTACCTCGTATCTTAGTGAAAGTAAGCATAATAAATATCCATTATCATGAACATGAGCCACTAGTAGAGAGATTACCCATAACCTAGTGGCCCCCAACATTATCATCATCATAATTTAGTTAGTGTTGTCATCACCAAACTTGATACGTGAAACAGGGGCCAAACCCCACGGAATCACTAGCATACTAGTACACGTCCGCCCACCTAGATACCCAAGATTCCATTTAGTGCTCAATAAAGTTACAAATAATATCAAATAAAAATTTCACATCAAAATTTCATTAAAAAACCATAAACACACAAACATCCCACAAACATGCTTCACATTTCTTTCACAAATCAAGAAACCACTAAAAAGATTCGTAAAAAAATTTCAAAAAGTATAATAAGGCCTTGCACATAAAATCCATTCAATAATTCTCTTTTACGTCCAAAAACCCATAAATAACATAAAAAAATAGATTTGGAATCCCCAAAACCAATTAATAAATAATTTTCAAGGACTATAAAATTGTCCCAAAATATAGAACATGAAATACACCTGGAAACCATTTTTACAAAAAAACTAATTCCAAACGGGCAATTAAGCCTTTATCAAAACTATCATTTGACTAAGGTATGCATTTTAATTTTATTAAATAGGTGTATAAAAACTATTTACTGTAGAAAAACACATTCATAAATCCCTTAAAACATCCAGGTTACAAATTCAAAACCCAACCATTTTCATAATGATGTGAAAATGGCCATTTTCCGACAACTTGGGCCAAAACATGTTATAAACCAAAACCCATTGTTTGTGAAACCAAATAAAAATTGTAAATACATATAAGGACCCAAAAATATCATTTATAATTTTTTCATTTCATTTATAAATACAAAAAAATAATTTTTTAAATCAAACATAACACATAGATGCCAACCGGGAAATTTACCAAATACAAGACATTCCCTTTTAAAACAAAACAATTTATTTTAAGAACATGACATGGAATAAAGAATCAATTTCATGAAATATTTTACACAAGATACTATAATATATTCAAAATACCACAAACTAGGTTCTAAAACTCACAAAATAGTTTTGAAAGAAAGTGGAACATTTAAACAAACACTTGGTGTGCACTTTTATGACAAAACAACATTACCTTTCACAAAACAAGGATTAAACAACCATTTTGGACTCAAAGAAAATTATACAAATGCTGAAAAATAATAATAAACATATATAAAACATTAAAAAAATATTAAAATTATGAATTTTAAAAGATAAAGTCATTTTCAAGGGATATCCTACCTCAAAACCTTGGCGTAATAGAAACACACACCCAAAATCACCATCTGAGGGTTTACAAACCCTAAAACTATGACGACCAACCAAAAACAAAAAAAACCCATCAAAAATCATGTGATAACAAAACACTAGGTCGATCATGACTAGGGGAGATTATAAAATCAAGAAATAATTAATGGAGGAAGAAGAGGGAGGATAAAGGAGAAGGAATATCACCTTTTCAACTAGAAAACTCATTGTATTCCATTAGATCTGAACCCTTAGAGAAAAGGTAATGGATTTAAACTTCTTGAAGATTATCCTAAGTTCTTTATGAACTAGGGAAAGAATATTTGTGATAAAAAGTTCACTAATTTAATGATTTATGTATGAAATAATTTACCTTATCAATTCTGTACGATTTGAGGTAACATGAGAACTTTTTCCCTAATACGCGACTCATATGAGCTCCAAAGAGGGAAAATCGATAATGGGGGTGAGTATAGGGATATTTTATTTGAGTGTTATGTAGAACAACCGAAAAATATTAAAAAATTAATTAGATATAAAACAAACAAATTATTTTTTTAAAACTGGAAATGGGCCCTTGGGCTGGCCTAGTACCTAAATAAGTAACCCCAATTCACCATGTTTATGAAATTATAATGGGTCCAAAAGGATATTTTAGTATTAATATTTCAGTGGAGGCCAAGTGGAAAGTATAATTAATGAAAAATGTTGAAAAACAAAGTAGTTATTAAAGCAACAAATTTGGATTTTAAAACTGAAAATGGGCTCACGGTTGGCCCAAGTCATGAAATAACCACCCTTTCTCAAAAAAATCCTAAACAAGAAATGGGGAACCCAAATTTAGGTGATTATAAATATATGGAAGTTAAAAAATCAAAATTAATCTCACCCAAAACCCAAAAAAATTATTGATACATTCAATGAACCAGATCTAAACCAAGACATGAAAAGAAAAAAACCGGGTGTGACAAAAAACTCACACCCTTCTTACACACTTGAGTGTAAGAAGAATTGTTAATTTTTGATACAGGTGAGGGTAGAGATTTTGAATATGGCGGTTTGGGTTTCTAGTAGTCATCTTGGTGCGGTGCTGCAAAGATGGCCTGGGGGAGTTTCACCCCCACGCCATGTGGTGTTTTGAGTTGGTTTTGGGTTTCTATTTTGGTTGTAGCCATTTTGGGTTTATGCAAGCCATTTTAAACATAAATATGGAATATTTTTTAAGGCTTGTTTGGTTATGAATTTTCAGTTTGTGTTTATTTATATTGTTGGTTGTTTCATGATTTTTTTAATTTTGGTAAATCATTCCCACATGTTTTATTTGATACCCGGACACTGGTACTAGCCCATGGGGATTGAGAACGCCCTTCAATCCTTACCACTAACCGAGTCGAGTTCTGATTCAGATGAAGACCCCACTTGGTTCATGAAATTGATTGTATAGGATGTATAAAAAAACTCTAAAAGTCTTTGATAAACATATCAAATCTAGTATCTTTTACTTTGTTTGTTTCTTCATGAATTACTTCTAAGAGTTTAAATATTTCATGAGTCATTTTTCATGTATAAATTTTATTAAATTTATTTTAGTCTGAACCATAATGCAAGGAATTCATTTATTTACCATCTAATTCAAAAGTATAAATATCATCAAGTGTCTATTTTTCTTCTTTTTTAGTAGTATAGATATAACCAGACATAACACTATTTCATATAGGATAACCAATAAATATGAGAAATGTTATATGATATTTTTCCAATAACCCTAATTATTACCATAAAAAAGCACCAAAAACCATAGAGTGTCTATTCGGAGATCCATGAATAATTTAAAAATCCATTTATAAAAAGTTTATTTTCTTGAAAAACCAATTAAATATTTTGAAAACAAAATAATTTTTAAAAGATTTTGAAAACAATTCATGTTTCTTTTGATTCCAAATGGTGGTTGGAGTATGGTAAAATGAAAATAGGGGGGGAGGGATTTTCCTTAAAAAATGAAGGAAATAATTAACTAAATAAATACTAAAAACTTATTTTTTATATATTTATAATAATTAAAACCTTTTGAAGATTATAAAGAGAATAAATAAAACAAGTAAAAAAATTATGAAAGCACACTGATATAACTATATAAAAGTGGAAGAATAAAAGGACGATGAATTCATAAATTAAATGATTAAATTTATTGATGGATTAAATTATAATTTAATTAAATGAATGAAAATTATTAATAAATAAAAATACAGAAAGTAAACAGGTAGAAAATTTGGTAAGGAAGTTTAGAAATAGCTTAATAAGTTCCCATACATCTACCAACTCAATGACTTGATGATTTTATGTATGAGCCCCTAGGATTTAACGGTTTCAAATATACCAAAACTCTATTTTTAAGTTTTAATAAGAATATAGAATATAATTTACCCTATATTTTTATTGAGTATAACTATAAACATGAAAAATAAATAGACCCTTTACTTTTAGTAGTTATGTCAAGAAAACCAAATTCCCCTCACTTTAAAGGTAGCGAATGATGATATTATAAGGATGAAGAAGGGGTGGATTATAGAAGTAATCAAATTTTATAACAATATTGATTATCTCAAAATAATAAGAATAATCACTATGAGATAATGAAAAAATGGTGGAGTGTGAAGAATATTACAATAAGATCACACTCTTGATATGGTGAGAGAGCAATTAGAAAAAGAGAGAACTTGAGAGAAATTTGTTGATCATATTTTGTCGACATTGGAGAATGGTTGAGAAGTTTTATTTATAAGTTAACTAAGAGAGGTCTATTTATAGCCTCAAAAATATTTTGGAATATTTTTGAATTCTCTAGGGGTAATAAAGCTGAAGAAAACCAAAACTAATTAATTTTTACCACCATTAAATGATGTCTTGGATATAATATACTAATGCCACCATATACCTAGTATCCTCCACTGGGAAGCCAGTGAACCACCCGGAAGACCCTACACATGACCTTCTTCCACCGATTAGTCGGTTCTCCTCCAATAGATGGATGATTGAATTCTACTGTAGGTGTAGCATGCTGCCTTCACCACTAGCTAGATGGTGCTTCCTACTGGTGTCTAAACACCTTAATGGATTTCTAAATTCCTTCATTTGATTTGAAATATCCTATAAATTCATTCCATGAGTTTAAAAACAATATAAATGCTTCTCCAAGGATCATTAATGGTTATTTTAATATTCTAACATGATGTTATTAATGAATTAAATGAAATTATTAGACACTTTAATGAGAGTTTGTGGTTATTAAAACTTAAGAAGGTGAGAATCACAATACAAATAACTATGATAAGACAACCTGAAAGAACTTAAAAAAAGTGTAACATAAGGAAATCACATAAAGGGTCACATAAAAAAGTTCCAATGTTTTATAAATAGTTCATTGAGATCATGAGGTCAAACATATAATAAATAATCCAAGTCAAGCCATTATAGATTACCCCTTTAAAAATCCAATCAAATCCTTTTTTTTGATCATTTAGAATAGGCACCACATGTCATATTTTACTAACTTTACGAACCTATCCCAAATCCCATCAAAATTTTCTTTATAAAATGCCACTTCCTTTTTTAAATACCATTTTGAAACCCTTTCAAAAATCACCTCTTAGTCTATAAAATCCCATTTGATCCAAATCCATTTTTAAATACACATTTTAAAAGGAAATACATCTTAATATAAAAATCCAATTCACAAATCCAAATAATCCATAAAGGTGGACACCATCACTCATTCTACCAAGTTACCATCATTAAAAAATTTAGAAAGCTATGTGGTCCATGTTGACTATTAAGTTTATGCGTGTCCATCGTAAACTATGGTAATATCACACAAGTCATACAATATTTAGGTAGATATAGTATTTATTCAATTTGTATATAAAATCAATAACTAAACAAGAGACTTAGAAAAATCAAGGCCACCTACCCCAATCAAGACATTTTCATTTAATTAATAGCTCGACCATCAATGTCTAGGATTTTTAAAGATCCATCATTGAACCAGGGTCCAATTCTAATCCCCAACTCCAAAATTAATTAATTATATCATTTAATAATCAATTATCCAATCCAATTAAATCAATTATTCTAATTACAAATAATTTTATAATTTAATTCAAATAAGAATAAATAAAAATCCTCATTGGGAAATATATTCTCCCTAAAACTATGACCTGTCACCCACAAAAGGTCCATGGAGAACCCCCCCAACACTATTTTAGTTAAAATACCTATCACACTATTCTTATTCACTAGGTATTTTTATATAATTTAATCAAAAAACTAAAATTAATATAAAATACACCATACCTCAAGATAAACGAGGAAAAAAGTCTTGATTATATCATCTTGGGACCTCATCTATAATCCAAACATAATATCCCTAATAAAATGTATGATTTAAACCATGCTTCAATTTAAATTTATAGAAACCCTAAACTGGAGAAACCTAAAATCAGTGGAAAAGGAGGAGAGGAATAAAGGGTAAAAAGGGAGTAATTCACCTCAAAAAATTGACGAATAACACCCCAAATAACCCAATTTGAAAGGGGATCAAGAGATAAGAGAGGGGGAGAGTCCCCTGGACTTCGCTCACATAATGAAGGAAGAGGTGGGTTTGAGATTAAAAATTTGTAGGGGATTTTAGGTAATCTCACAATTCTTAACAAAAATTATCAAGTATCATAGTTTGGTCATATGTTTTTCCAAAACATGCTCCAATCATATAGAGAGAATTATTTAAACAAACCTACCTCACATGATTTGGATACATGGTTTAACAAACCATAAACCAACCGTATAAAATGTCTCTATAAACAAAATTCATATTTTTCACTATTTGTCTAAAATTATATTCAAACCTTGCACTATACCTCTAAAAAACATACATGAATGGTTTGATCACATAGTTTTTCCTAATTGTGTTCTAACCATGCATAGGTAAAAATACTTCTAAATTTTATAAAATTCAATCCAATGATCCAAAGAATCTTTCAAGAACCCGAGACACCTCCCCATCATCAATCCATATCCAAAAACATCAACTCAGGATACTATAACTCTCTAACTTCCAATCCAAATGTCAATTATTAAAAAAAAAATTTCTATAGAAATTTTAAAATTCAAATTTCCCTTAAAAATTCATAACTCATTATATAGAAGGGTTTTAAAGTAGTTAAAAGACTAACTCAATGATTTTTCTTCTCCACTATGTTGTGTCTTTACTTTTTTAGTTTTTTATGTCTATTATTCTAGATTTTAAATTATCATATGAACTAATATACAATGATTAAATTCCCCAAAATAAGTGTACAGGGGAGGAAAATCCTTTTTTAGAATAAAATTTTTGGTTTTTTTCTTTTTAAATTCCACATACCCTTTTCTTTAAAATTTCCACTATTTTTATTTTATTTTTTGTATTTATTTTTCAAATATTCTTTTTTTTGGAAAACCTATGAACAAAAAATTTACAAATTTTTAACTTTTTAAACCCAAGTTAATGAGTTAACTGATTCTCCCATGAAACTAAATTTAAATGAGTGATAAAATAATCCTTGTGTCAGATTCATAATTTTTTGATTTTTTTTGAAAATACCCTTAAATTTTTAATCCCAAGCCATGAATTTTAAAGGACTAATTAGTATCTTCCTGATCACTAAGAGGGGGAAGTGTGTGAATCTGTGATCATCTATTTTTAATGATTTATTTCATAAGAAACAACCATTACATCAGGTTAGTGAGAAATGACTCCTATGAAAAAATCAAAGAATTACAACCACAAGAAAACATATATTGAAAAGGTTTATTACTCAATAATAGTATATAGTCTTTTTAATGGTTTGAAAGTAATCCAAGAATATAAAACATTCTATAAAATAATACTTTTTGTGGTTATAGTAATCAAGGAATATCCTTTCATTTTCATAGCAATATAGTCAATTAATAGTGCATGTGATTATTATATAGATAAATGATATTACAATGTTCTTGTAACAACTATATGAAATTTCAACAAATTTAATTAGTATGTTATCACTATGCTACTTGAAATTTCTCCAAAATTTCTATTCTTGAATGTTCTTCACATTCTTACAAAATAAAGAACAAGAACCTCTTCCTCAACTTATGTAGGAAATTGTCCATCCAATGTTTTCTCCATCTAGAATGAACTATCTAACAAAACTCAATCTGATGCCCTATTTTCCTGATCAACTCTATTTGGATGATCTCTCTTATTAGAATGATTTCTTATTCTCACTATTCATCTATTATCTATTTAACCTATTCATTCAATCTATTCTTCACACCATCTATCTAATACTAACTTATAAAAAGACTCTATCAGGTAACCATTAGATGAATTACACTTAAATATGTTCATCTGATCAACTATATACTTCAACAATACTTTTTTTATCTACAAAAGAATTCAATTAATTCATCAAAACATAAAACCCATTTATATAGGTATTTTTTCACTCAGATTTGAGTAAAATTCAAAAAATCTAATTCAAAATTCCTACTCAAAACTTTGAATTTCCCCCTCAAAAATAACCTTCCTTTGACCACATTCAAACCTCCTAATAAGTAGGATAATTTCTTAAGACCTGGAATCAACGTTCTTCATGAAACTTCCTTAAGAATCCATAAGAATCTTATTCTTCCTCCATGATTATTGTAATGTTAAAAGATCATATTGGAATCATCAAATTTAATATATTTATGAAAAATTCATATATTTATTTGAATCTTCAATCCATTACATCTTTACAACATATTTCAATTTATGAAACTCTAACCATTATTCCTTATAAACTTAATAGGAATATCTAAAATGTTTGTTTCTTACTCTTCCTTAAACCGATGACTTGTATAAAAAACCATCAACCATATCCTTTTATTTAAAAACTCTGAATGATAAACTTAATATGGGAACTTCTTTCCAATGATATTCATTACAAAACATCTATATGATAAATTTGTAAATAATCATTCACAGGACATGTAACTTTTCCTCTCTCTAAAGAACTCCAACCATTGATATTTTCATGATTTAGCGGCTAGTCTTCATACAATGTCATTTTCTATTGATTTATGTATGATACTTCTACAAGCTTCCTTTGATCGAAAATATTAAAAAGGTATGTATAATGAAAATTCATACCACCAAAACATAATTTATTCATAACCTTCAAACATGGAAATGTGAAACTTCGTAACATTAATATTTTAACCCTACCACCCCATTGACCGGTAACATCAGTTTGATATGATTCATACATATTAGTAGCGTGATCCTTGTACAACCACACTACAAACACCCCTTTGTACTTAAGATTGGATCATGAAAACTTTTATCATTCATTATTATTCGAACTATAAGAATAAAAAATAATTTCCATATTTAAAACATCACCAAACATTCCATCGTATGGAACTTGATAAGAAACATAGATAAACATTTAGTATTGTAACTCTTGATGATCACATCAGACCAATAAAATTTGACCATTAGACTCGATTCAATACACTCAAGATGATAAACATCATATAATTAGATTTGAAGTGAAATGAAACAATGTAAGGTTATTTATGTTTAGAAAATAAAATAAAAGACATTGAGAAACCCTTATTTCATTAGTTTCCTTCTTCCTTCAAATTCTTCTCAAAACATCTCTAAACATCTTAGTCCCAATAATCCCTCCTTTTGATTTTGTTATAAACCAAGGATAATAAATCACTAAAACATTAACACTCAATTAAATTAGTACTTATCCAATAATTCTAATCCTATATGAGTGAACTCATTATAAGAAATAATAATCATTGAATAACAATATAATACTATCCATAAGTAGTTATCTAAGAAACTTGTTCTATCACTTTAAAATTACCATCTTTAAAAACAACTTCAACCTATAAAAAAACATAACACACCCACTTCAAAAAAATATTAAAATATTTTACACATTTTGAAATAACAGATTACCTCTTTTTAAAACCCCCCCTAAAAATATTCTCTTTCTTAAAAATTCATGCACATACCAATGGATAAATTAATGCTAGAATTTTTCTCACCCTTTTAAAACCCAATACAAAGACAAGATAAGAGTGGGGATTCATATTCAAATTCATAACCCTTTAAGAGTGTGAGGCTATACCACCATGATCATCCCCACTTTATGGAATGTTTCCTTTAGAAATGGTTTGGTGAATATATCAAAAACTACCATGTTAGAAAAAAACACCAACTTTAGTTTATTTATTTCTACATTATATTTGATGATGTGATACTTGATATCAATGTTCCTGGATCGATAATACTATATTTTATTTTCATTGATATTTATATAAATTTTATCATCATAATCCAATAGAAGGTAAAACTTTAGATCATCTAGAAAATAATCCAACTATGTTTTCATACATATAAGTTGTGTTGCATCTTGAGTGGTAGCTATATGATTATATTTTGAAGTGATGGGAGATACTGAATTTTACATATTTGTATGCCAACTCACACATATTTATACATAGAATAAACTCCACTATATGTGGATGTTATATCCTCAACACAACCTACCCAATCTGTATTTGTGTAAGAAAATAGATTAATATTTCTTATGTTTTTATATTTTATTCCAGAATCAATTGTGTCTTTAATATATCTGAGAATAATTTTTCCAAATATAAGATGAGATTTATTTGGATCACTTTGATACTTAACACAAAGAGTACCAAGATACATAATATTTGGTCTTGAAGCTACTATATATAATAAGATTCCAACCAACTTTCTAAACTCCTTAAAATCAACCTAATTTACTTCCCCATCTATTTATAACTTTTCCCCACTAAAATATGTGTGAAAAAAAGATTTTAATCTTCCATTATAATCTTATTTAAAAGTTCCTTGAAATAATTATATTGATATGAGAAAATCTACTTCTTATTTTGAGAGATTTATATGCCAAGAAAGTATTTCATTTCACATATCATGGACATATCAAACAACTTCTTTATCCCCTCAACAAACTTTTCACACATTTCTTCATCATTACCTATAAAAATGATATCATTAACATAAATATAACAATTAGGGAGAACTATTTATTTTCTTTTGTGTAGTTGTTACTATAATCTCTTCCTTTCCTAAAATTCATCTTCCTTAAGCAGGTATCAAATTTAGAATACTGATCTCTAAGAGTTTACTTCAACTCATACAAATCCTTCTTCATCCCTCATACATAAAATTTATCTTGAACAATAAAAAATCCACATTGTTGTTCAATAAAAACTTATTCATAGAGTTATACATTAAGAAAATATGGATTGATATCCATTTGGAAGATATTATATTTCTATTGTGAAATGATAACATGAAATATTCTGATAGTTTCAATACTTTTTACTAAGGAAAGTTATCATAAAAATCAATTCATTCAATTTATGAGAAAGCTTTAAAAACTTGTCATGCCTTATTTATTATCATGTAACCCTTTTCATTCATCTTTTTAAGAACACTATTTTTCTTTCCTTGTAACATTATTATATTATTGTTTTTGTATAAGTTCCTATTTATTATTCTTCTCAATTTGATCAAACTCTCCATTTGTGGAATCGATCCAAACTTTATGCTTAAAATATTATTCAACATGTATTGGCTCAACCAATGCATATAAGGAAACTTGTAAACTTATTAGTAACTTTCTTCTAGTTTGAACCTATTTTCCTTGATCACCAATGATATTTTAGACTTCCACTTTATTCCACAGACTAGGATGAGCTTAAGATAATTTTTCCTCATCACTAGAGATAACTGAGTTAGAATTTTCATCTCGAATAACTTCTACATTAAAAATTTTTTCAAGAAATTTATAATTATATTTAACTCAACCACCACATATTCTATTTCTTCCATATCTATAATTATATTTGAAACTTTATTATCAGAATTTTATAGATATTTAACATCTTAAGAGTTAAAAATCTTTCCATTTTATTTATTAGTGTACCTATATCCTCTACCATTAGTAGGGTATCCAATAATGTATCTATCAACGCCCCTATAATAAAAAAACCAACATTCTATCCCTTGACACTGATAATACAAGGACTAAAAAACACCCTTATGCATTTCAAACACGGGTTTTGTTTATAATGCATATCTTAAGAATTTTAATCAGAGTTCATCTTATAAAAACAATGATTCTAAATGTGAATTACTACTCCGATAGAATGCCTCTAAAAATATTATGAAGTATCATGTTCGATCAACATAATTTGTGCCATCTCAACCAAATTTATATTTATTTTTTTTAAGAAAAACCATTTTGATGTGGTGTGTATGGTGCACTATATTCATAATGAATTCCATGTATTTTAATATAGTCTCTAAAATTACCATTTATATACTCTTCACCATTATTTATTAAAATATTCATTATGGAATAACCACATTTCTCTTTAGAAGTTATCCTAAAAAAATTTAACATTTTTATAGCCATTGAATTATGTTTCAAAATCATAATACATGTTATGTGATTATAATAATCAATAAAAGAAATAAAGTACTTATCTATATTTTTTGATTGATTTATCATGGTCCCACATATGTTAAAATATATCATCTCCAAGGGTTGAGTTGAAGTTATCTCAACTTTTATAAATGAAGAGTTTTTAATATTCCCTTTTTTGAAAATGAATCAATAAAAATATATTTTTCTTTTATTTTTATGAATATCCTAAATACTTTCTCTATTTTCTAGCTTGATTATATTTCACTAACACATATTCCCCAAAATCTTTTTACATAACTAAATTTATTCCATAATGCTTATATAAAATGAAATCTACACATCAACAACTTGAAACAAGTGTCCCTTGGTTCATTACCTTTTTGTAACAATTTACCATCATTGATTTATTAAAAAAACCATCACTTTATTACAAAACATTGCTTCCTTCATTACCAAGTTTTGAAACACTTAATAGATTGTGTTTAGCCCATCAATAAATAAGGGTCTTTTGGATTTTAACTTTTCTTCCCTAATGATAACATATCTAACCCTTTTTATCTATAGGGAATCATCATTTCCAAACATAAATTTCTCTTCATTTTAATATTTTAGATTCTTAAACAAGTTAAAATATCCAGCCATATATAAAGAACACACACTATCCAATATCCAAGGTCATTCTCCTTTTGTATCTTTGAGAGAAATTTCAAAAACTTAGGCCTTTTACTTTCCTTTTTCTTCCATTTCATATACCTTTTGAGATTTTTTATATGAATTTTTTTCCCAATAACATAATAATATATCCTTTATCATGATATCTAGGTTGTTCATATCCTTTAAAAATAGTTTTCAGAGGTTGGAATCTATTTTCAACATTCAAATTGGCTTTCTCAGGTTGTACTCATTGAGTGGGTTAACTCCCCCTAAAAATATATATCCATTTTCTCATGGATTCATTGTAGTTTTTATGATTGAACCAAAAAATATTTGTAGTATACTCAAAGCCTCTATAGTACCTACAATATACATGGAAAGAATTTTTTCCTTTATAACTCACTTGTTGTTTAGAACTATGTACTTTTTTTCATCTTTATTACCTCTAATCTTGGAAAATTATTGTGTACCAATGTTTTAGTAACGTTTTTAAAACTTATTTTTTTGAATCTATTTATTATTAGGCTTGAATAATCCTTTTTATCTGACTTTTCAACCTTATAATTTTTTGTATTTTCAACTCCACTTATTTTCCAACATACATGATCTTATTTACATGATTTTTCTTTTGAATATATTCAACCTTGTTTTTAACCTGTGAGGATAAATTTTACTAATTTTTCCAATGTTAACATTTATTATAACTCTCAACAACTTTTTAAAAATATTTTTGTAAGTTTTATATTCTTCTCTTAGATTCAATATGTTTTTACTGAACAAGATCAAATTATTTCTAATTCACCTTCATTTTTTCTTTAATATTGATATTGATATTTTTATCTTTATCAAGTAACTTTCTTATATCATCAATATATTTTAGAAATTTGGATTTTTCTCTTAGAAAACTTTCTTTATTATTTTCTAAAAGGTTTTCTTTATTAATTTTATTGTTATACCTTTAAATTATAACAATCCTTGAGAGAATTATAAGAATTTGAACTGGAACAAGAAAAATTTTCTTTGATAAATAACTCAATATCAACCATGAGTCACTTTAGAATTTTATTAGTTAATTAATATGTTGAAACTGTATCCTCACTAGCACTTCAGGTTAGAACTTTTAGAGCCTTATTAATTTTCTTCTTATTTGTATATTTTTTGTTCAAGAGACAATATGGATTGATGTGACCTTTATTTTTGCAACTTAAGAAAGTAACCTCCATTTATAGTTTATTATTTTTAAATCATTGAGAAGATATTTTCGTTTTCACATAGTTTTTCATCCTCTTGGAAATATGAGAAATCTCATCATTAATTTTTTATGTGACTTTATTGATTTCCTTGAAAGCTATTGTCTTTATTGTTTATTTGAGCACAATTTTCTCTTTTTCATATTTTATTCACATTGTTATCTAATATTTCATGAGAGATATGAGGAGTTACTCAACCACCATGTTCTTTATGACTTTATCTTCTTAGATTGTGGTGACCTTGGGTGCCCAATTTCTTAGTAAAACCTAAAGGATTTTCTTGACTAAAGTATCTATATTAAGAGTATCACCAATATCCTTTCAATCAATACAAATGTTACTAAATTAAATAAAAAATTTAGTAATTGGTACTATAGGATGTATAGAATAACTCTCAAAGTCTTGTATAAACTTATCAAATCTAGTATATTTGTTTTTTTTACTTCATGGTTTACTTTTAAGAGTTTTCATATATCATGAGTTATTTTTTATAGAAATTTTATTAAATTCATTTTGGTCTAAACCAAAATACAAGACATTAATTTCATTACGATATAATTAAAAATTTAAAATATCATTAGGTGTCCATTTTTCTTTTTGGTTGTATGGATATAACCATGCATAATGATCTTTCATATGGGGTAACCAATATATCTATAAAAGGTGAACATTAAAGTTTTCCAATGACCATACTTATTACTATAAAAAGGGAGAATTAACCATATAACATCCATTGAGAGCACCATGAGTGTTTGAAAATGGAATTGAGAAAAATTATATTTCTTGAAAAAAAGTTAATGATTTTAAGAAAGAACATTTTTTTTGAAATATTTTGAAAACAATTTATGTTCCCTTTGATATCAAATGTTTTTATGAGCAGGGTAAAATAAAAATAGATGTGGGGGGGGGGGTGGGGAGGTTAATTTTACTTAAAAAAAGTATTAATTTTATAAAATAAAGACTAAAAACTTAATTTAAAAATATTTTTTATAATTAAAACATTTTTATGATTTTAAAGAGAACGAATGAAAAAATTAAAATAAATATGAAAGTGCAATGATATAGATATGTATATTCTTATAAAATATGAAGAATAAAAGGAAGATCTATTCCTAAATTAAACAATTAAGCATATTGTTGGATTAAAAAATTTATTAATTAAACAAATAAAAGTAAATAATAAATAAAATTAAAAAAAGTAAAAAGGAATAAAATTTGGTAAGGAAGTTTATAAATAACTCAACAAGACCCCCTACATCTACCACCTCAATGTATTGATGGTTTAATGTATTAGTACATTGTATTTAATGATTTAAAATATACTAAAACTATCTTATTTTTAATTTTTTTGTATGAAACAAGGATAAAATCAACCCTAAATATTTTTAAAGTATAGATAGAAACCTAAAAAATAAATAATCCCATTCCTTTTTTGTATTTATGTCAATAAAACTCGATTCTATCACTTTAAAGATAGTGAGAACCGATAATAGAATAATTAAAGATAAGAGATGATTTCTATAATTAGTCAAATTTTAGAATGGTCATGATTATCTAAAAATAATAACAAGAAGCATTAAGAGATAATTAAAAGGATAGTAGAGTGAGAATAAATTTACAGTAATAGCACACTCTTGTTAGGATGAGATAGAACTTAGAAAAAAATATCACTTGAGAAAATTTTGTGATCACAACATGTTGGTATTGGAGAATGGTTGGGATGGTTTATTTATAAGGCCACAAAGAGGTATATTTAAAGACTAAAAAATATTTTTTAATATTTTGGAATTATCATGGTGTAATAAATATGAAGAAGATAAAAGTTAATTTATTTTAACCATCATTAAATACCATCTTGGAGCTATTATCCTAATGCCAATAGATATATAGTGGCCTCCACTAGGCATCCTATGAACCACTTATAAGGCCCTACACACTATGTTCTTCTACTAGGTAGCTGGTACTCATCAACCGGTTGGATGGTGGAATTCTACTATAAATTTATCCTATTACCTTCACCAATGGATGGATGGTGATTCCTATTGGTTCGAAACACCTTCAAGGCCTCTTAACATCCTTCCTTACCTTCAAAATATCCAATAATATCATTCCATGAGTTCAAAAATAATAAAAAGTATTCTATAAGGACCCTTCAAGGATCTTTTAAGATTCGTACAAGTTGTCATCAATCAATTAAAGGAAATCATTAGGCACTTTAAAGAGTGTTTTTGATCATTAAAACTTAATAAGGTGAGAATCACAACACAAATAAATATTATCACACAACATGCATAACATTCATCTACTTGAAATAAGTAGTACACAAGGAAATCACATAAAGGATCACATATAAAATCACTGATGATTTATAAAGTAATGTATTTCCCTTACAAGGTCAAACAAATAAAAATTTTTCTAATTTAAGACCATATGAATTCCCCCATTAAAAATCTAATCAAATCCATTTTATGATCATTTTTAATAGGAACCACATGTTTTTAGGCACTTTTGGACCCTATCCCAAATCAAATCAAAATTTTCATTATAAAATTAATCTTCCTTATTGAAATACCATTTCAAAACACTTTTGAAAATCATTACTTGGCATTTGAAATTTTACTTGATCCAAATCGCCTTTTAAATTTACATTTTAAAAGTAAATCCATTTTAATTTCTAATTCCAATTCACACCTCCAAATAAACCATAAATAGGTCCACTATTAATCATTCAATCAAGGCACCATCATTAAACCATTTAGCAAGCTATGCAGTCCATGATGACTATTGGGCTGATGAGTGTCCATCCTAATTTATAGTAATATCACACAAGTCATACAATATATAGGAAGATAAAATATTTATGGAAGATAACATAAAATCACCAAATAAACAAGATACATATAAAATTCAAGGCCACCTACCTCATTCAAGCCATTTTCATTTAATTCATAGCTTGACTATCACTACCTAGGGTTTTCTAAGCTCCAACGTCAAACCAAGGTCCCATATAAATCCGCAACTGCATAAGTAATTGATTATACCATTTTATAATAAATTATCAAATCCAATTTAATTAAATATACCAATTATAAATAATTTAACAATTTAATTCAAATAGGCATAAAGATCAGAATCTCATTAGGCAATATCTTCTTGCTAAAACGGTGACCCATCACTCATAAAATTTCTATAGAGAATCCTCAACACTATTCTAGGTAAAATCATTATCACACAATGCAGATTCCTTAGGTAGTTTTCTCACACCCCATCCATAGTTTCTATTTTTTTTTATTTCGAGGTGTTGGTTCTTTTGGTTAATGTCAGGGTCGAATTTTTAGTGTGAGTTTTTGAGTTTGGTAGGTTTTGGGTGGGTTTTGACCCTTTTATTAGTTTGATCATGGTTTTTGCAAACCATGTGATGCCCAGGAAAAACTTTGTAGCACCTAGTCAGTGTTTGGGATAAAGCACACAACTTGTGCATAGTTAGAGGAAACCATACGATAAGCATACAGAATGGATTAGTACAAATGATAGAATAGAGTTGCATAGTTGTCTTATGAGTTACCAAACCCTATATCCAACCCATACGGGTGTCCCCTTCTCAAGTAGGGTGTGCACAGTTAGTGCATGGTTTGAAAAAATATACAATCAAACTAAGATACTTTCCCAGTTTATTAAAATCCCAAATTTCCAAGTTTTCCCCTCCCTATTTTAACAAATTTCGGGTTTCTCATCTCCTTTTTCATTTTGGTCTTATGATAGGTCTCCCAAAATCACCTCCCTTGGTTTATATTTCTCCCTTGGTGTTTTATTAAGGTTTCTAGGTAAATTTCCTTTAGAAATTTGGTCGATTTTCCCTTCTCCTCTTCTCCATCTCTTGGTTTCTTGGTTTATCTTGTCTTGGTTCTCTCATGGTATAAACCTAGGGTAAAGGGTTAATGTTTGTATTATGTTTATTTGATTATAAGGTGTGAAGATCATCTCTTGAGGCATGTCCTTCCTTCTCCTAGAGTTTCCTTGCATCTGCACATCATTGAGGTAGGTATTTCCATTTATTTCCTTTTTTAATCATTCCATGTGATGCTTGATCATTTTTAATAAATTTATAAACATGTTATATATTCTTATGATGTGTTGGTGTGAATTTTTATGGTGATTTAATGTTGGTGATTTAAAGAAAAATGGGTTTTCAAAGGTGTTCCTTGGATTTTTCTTTCTATAAGAATACAAAGGGCTTGATGAAATTATAATTGGTATTTTAAAATGAAATTGGGTATTTTGGATTGTTTTTCATCCATATTTATGTCTTGGAATTTTTTTTGTTTGTGAATTGAGCCATGTGTATGAGTTTTGGTAACTTTGGTGCTTATGTGTAAACCCCACGTGTCTGGTTGTAATGTTCAATGTGTTTATTTGAATAGATAATTTGTTACTTTTATGGATTTAAATACACATTCTAATGGATGTTGGAATATCCATGTGTGCACAAGGTTCCCTTATGTATAGGTATACAAATGATAATGGCTCTCCATAATGATGTTCACCAAGAACCTTAGATTTTCAAACATGCTTCTTCCATTATTTCCTCTACTACATACCATATTTTAAAATGGTTTCTTCCAAAATTACCAATGTTATATATGGTATTAATTAGTCCCTAAATAAACTCAAATGTGGTTTTAGATGTGTCTTCAAATTTTTAGACCGTTTGGCACCTCAGATGTATGGTTTGATAAAAAACTTTAATCAAAATGAAAATTTGGAATCTTGTAAGAATGAATTGTTTTCTCCTTGTAAATTAGAAATGGAAATGTATTTTTAAATTCTAATTCCTGATTGGTGCTTTTTGGAATTTTGGAAAATGGTTTTAAAATTAATGTGATATGTAAGATCGATTAGAACTTGTGTATGGATTGACATGAGACCGGAACATCTATGGTTGTCCCTACGAGGAGAGGGCCTCCACATAGTTGGTGTTAGATTTTGGGTTAGGAAATAATGGTGGCATCTATGGGTTATTGATTTATTCCACACGTATGATGATGTCCTAATTCTCTATGTACTTTTATCCTGAGATTCCTGGGAATCATCTAGAGGTTCTAGTGATAGTTTCTTACTGACCTTGATTAGATGGGTTGGTACCCCTTTGATTTGTTGAGATGTCAGGTGGGTTGTGCCACTTGTGAGGCTAGTTTAGAGAAGCAAGTTGTTTATTGACCATAGAGCTGCAACATATTCCTACAGGTGAGTCTAAACTGAGTATATATAGGAATTTCTTTTAGATATATTTATACAATTCCAATTATTTCTATCTATATGATTACTGCTTTATTTTTTTGTTCCTCTTGTACTAGTTATTTTATTTTTGGCATAGTTATTTGACCACCTTATTTGTTTTCCTAATTGGAATTTGGTTTTTAAACTGGATTTTGAAATGTAAATATTTTTTATAAAGGGTAATCATGTTTTTTTTATAAAAATGGATTTCTTATAGAAAATCCATGTTATGTTATTTAAAATGGTAAAATCCCTATCTTTAGTAAATGTATTTCAAACTATATTTTATGGACTATTTTGGGAAATGAAATATATAGATTCTATTATTCTTACCTACTAATTAATTTTATGCTCACACCCTACTTTTTCCACTTGGTGTCGGTAGACCGGATATATTTTTTAGGTTTAGGTTTTATTTAGGTTATCTTGTGGATTTGATAGATGGAGTGACAAAGAGTTCACTTGGATATCATGTCAGTTTTGGATTGGTTTGGTTTTGTTTTTAGTTTTATTTTTATCAGCTACTACTATATAAGGAATCTGCTTGTATTTATTGATGATCAATTATTATTGGTTTATACTCCGTACTATACTTTGGTTATTTACATCTATTGGTAATTAGGATAAATATTTCCCACTTGTGATATATGTGATTTACAATAGTAGTCACCATCCTATGAGGATCAGGAACACCTCTCGAGCCATGTCACTGACCGATTTGGGTGTTGGGTCGAATGGCTGCCCAGCCTGGTTCATGAAATAATTGTATCAGAGGAGCCCTTTTTTATTTAGGGCATTACTTAGTTTGGAGATTAGGACTATCAGAAATAGAGAGGTATCTATGGGAATCATGTCATGAAACCTTTCTCGTTCAGATCCTCGAGTTTCCAAGGGTAGACTAGGATTCAAGTATTTTGTTTTGTGCTTTGGGTTTATAGTTTGGGGAATGACAATAGTGGTGATACAATGTTATATAGAGGGATTACATAGAGTAGTGACCCATGTGGGGCCCGATTTTATGGTTCACGATACTTCCAGTGGTTGGTTCTTGCTTGGGGAATGGTCTACTAAACCTTGTGGTTAGGCTATGCATGACCACTAGTTCCCTATTTAAAGCATTTCGATGTGAGTTACACTTTAGATTGATTTTGGTTGGTGTGAGTGGATTTTAAAATGATAAAATGAGTTTTTTTGAAAAAGGGTTTTAAAAAAGAAATCGATTTTAGGAAATTGATTTCATTTAAAAAGTAGGGTATTGTGTTTAAATTGTATTTGAAAGTGAGTGGGAATTTGAAAAGTAGATTTGGAATTAAAAGCAGTTTAAGAAATTGAAATGGAAGTTGGGGATTTTTAAAGTGGACTTTGATTCCATTTGTAATGTTTATATTATGATCCAGGTGTTTTTGTGTGGGGTGTTCCTTTTAGTTTAATTTTTTTGGGTGTTGATTTTGGTTCAATGTTTTTTCTTCTGTCTAGAGTATTCCACCTAGAAAGGTCACCAATGTTTCCAACAAGTCTTATTCAGTTGTTGGACCTTCCTAGACTCTTATAAGAGTGGAAGTGTTGAATTATTCTTAGTGGATTCTTGTTTTCCATGGTGATCAAGGTCCATTGGAGGATATAGAATGGCTTGAAAAAGTTTAAAGTGTTTTCTGGTTTTTTGGAACTCTAGAATCCATGAGAGTGCATTACATTCTAAGTTTGTTTGAGGGTCTAGGTTTGGATTAGTGTAAGGTGATTGTTCCTCCATCATTTCAAGTTAGGATACCTTGAGATGTTGTGAACATAAATATTATCTTATATTTCACACCTAAGGAGGTGAAGGTGAGGAGAGTGGGAGAGATATTGAGTATTCAAAAAGGTCAACAGATGGGGAAGGTCTATATTAATCACTTCAAGTATATAGTTTCATTCTATCTATAGATAGATTAAAGGGATCAATTGAAGGATAAAATATTTATACGAGTTCCTCATTCTAAAATCAAGGAGAAATTTCTACTTTCTAGGTGAGTTCAGTTCAAGAAGTTTTTTGGTGAGTCATTTCTAGCTGAGTTAGTTCCTGGAGTGCACTCAATAGCAGTTGGAGATCCAATTTCTCTTAGAGCTCATGAAGGTTCTCCACCTGGAGAGAGGTTTATACCATAGGAAACTATTCCTAAGGAGTTTCCTTTTTCGGTTTTGTATTCTTGATCATTAGACTATTTTCTCGTGGGCTTCCATTATGGATAGTTTAGGAATTACAATCTATCTTGTCTTAATCCTTTGAAGGATTTACAATTATTTGAATGATTGGGTCACTTGGAGAAGTTTTGAAAGCATGGTTTCCATAAGAGTAAGTCTTAGTCAATTATCATCAACTCCTAACTATAGGGAAGTAGATGCTTCAAGGCACCATGGCTCCAGCCATATACCCTAGAGTGGGGAACTTTGCGCAGTTTGGAATTTTTGGGCATGGGGTTGTTGGACCACCTTTTATCTATGATGTTAGAGAGAGGAAAATTTAATTTCTCCTTGTTGTAGTTTTCTTTTCTTTTTAAAATAATTATTGGTCAAAGGATTTTGGTACTCTTGTATCTTTGGAAGTTTCTATAATAGAAATTTATGGATGTGGATCTTTTAATGGTTTTCCTTATTATGGACCAGTTTTGGTTTTGGGTTTTTCTCACATTAGAGAATATTGTGTCTTGAGGAAATGATGAATCATGGTTCGGTTCACTGTTTAGTTTAATTTCCTTTCATGGGTTTTTTCATGGGTTTCTCATTTAGGTTGGGAGTTCTTGATGTTTGTTCTGTTTGGTCCATGTTGGGAGTTATGAGGTTAGTCTAAGATGGTCAGTTCTTAATTGGTGGGGAGACCCACCGTGGATCTTGTTGTGGGTTATCCTAGTGTATGTCAGTGCTAGATGGTTTCTTTTGGTGGGGAAACATTTATTATCTATCTATAGATAACTATGTTGTGTTTTTCCCAAGAGTTGGTTGGGTGTGACTTGAGAAGTTGAAAGAGTCACACTGAGGTTTATGGTTTTTCTTGGATTCATTCAGTTCTGAGACCGAGTTTGGTTCCTCATTTGGTTGGGTGTCTTTTAGGGGTAAGAATGTTTTTTGTGGGTAGAATTTTCAAACCCCGACCATATTTTCCTTTTTTTGTTTATTTCTAGGAATTGGTTTTTTGGTTGAGGTTCAGATCAAGTTTCCCGCATGAGTTTTGGAGGTTTTTGGGTGGTTTTTGTCTCTATGAACAATTTGAGCTCCATTTGGTACAAACCGTGTGAGTTATAGGACAAATCATTATGCTCTTGGTTACTATTTGGGATAAAGTGTAGGAAAAGCACATGGGTAGAGGAAAATGTATGGCAAGAATGCAAAATGGATCTGTAAAAATGACATAGTTGAGTTTCACTATTGGAATAAAGTTTCCCAAACATGCAGCCAACCCATGCAGGTGTCCCCCTTCTCTAGTATGGTTTTTACGGTTGGTGAATGATTTGTAAAACTGTTCATCCAAACCATGTTACTTTTCTATTCTTAAAATCCTGAATTTCCAATTTTACCCTCCCTCTTTTCAACCCATTTGAGGTTTCTCCTCCCCCATGCTCATTTTTGTCACATGAGAGGGCTCCCAAGCTCCTATCCCTTGGTTCTTCTTCCTACTTTTCTGCTTCCTCAATTTTATTAGGCGAGTTTCCTTTGGATATTTGGTTAATTTCCTCTTCTCCTCTTCTCCATCCCTTTGTTACTTGGTTTTTTTTGGCTTTTATATCTCTTTTTTGAACCCTAGGGTAAAGGGTTTATGTTTGGATTGTATTTATTTGGTGCTAGGGTGTGTGGATTATCTCTTGAGTCTTGTTCTTTCTTATTTGGTAGTTTTAGTTCATCCCTACATCATTGAGTTAGGTGTTTCTATCCATTTAGCTTTTGAAACATTCCATGTGATGATTGAGAATTTATAATAAATTTCTAAGCGTGTTATACATGCTTGTGATGTGTTGGTGTGAATTATTGTGGTGATTTGATGTAGGTGATTTAGAGAAAAATGGGATTTTAATGAAGTTCATTGTCTTTGACTATATATATGTATACAATGTACTTGATGAAATTCCAATTGGTCTTTTAAAATGTAATTGTGTATTTTGAATTATTTTTTTCCTTAGTTATGTCTTAGTACTTTGTTTTGTTTATGAATGTAGCATTGTGTTGGGGTTTTAGTTACTTTGGTGCTTATGTGTGAACCCCATGGGTTTATTTGTAATAATCTTTGTGTTTCTTCAATTATATCCCATTGAACTTGTTTGGATTTAGATACATATTCTATTGTATGTGGGCATATCCATGAGTGTATAGGGTGTACATATGGATAGGCACAAAAATAAAAATGGTTCTCCAAAATGATATTCACCTTGAACCCTAGATTTTCAAACATTCTTCTTCCATTCCTTCCTCTCCCCCATCCTATCTTCTAAAAGGTTTTCTTCCAAAACTCCCAATGTTCTCTAAATGGTTTCTTACTTCCTAAATAAACTCAAATATGGTTTTAAATGTGACTTCAAAATTTTATCCTGTTTGGAATCTCGAATGAATGATTTGATAAAAAACATTATTCAAAAGGCCCATTTTGCATCTTCTAAGGATGAATAATGTTTTAACCTTGGAAATTAAAAATGAAATTGTATTGTTAAATGCTAATTCCTTGTTGGTACCTTTTGTAATTTTGGAAAATGGTTTTTGAAATTTTTATGGTGTTTAGGCCTGATTGGAACTTTTGTATGGCTTGATATGTGATGGTAACCTCTATGGTTGTCCCTCTAAGGAGAGGGCCTCCATATAGTTGGTATTAGAGTTTGGTATAGGAAAGAACATTGGTATCTATGGGTTATTTGTTTATTCCACACATGTGATTTCCTCCCCACTATTTATGTACTATTATCATGGGAATCCTGATATTAATCTATATAATAGAGTGATAGTACCATGATAACCCCAATTAGATGGGTTGGTACCCCTAGATTTGTTGAGAGGCCAGGTGGGCTGTTCCACTAGTGAGGCTAGTTTAGAGAAGCTAGTTGGTTATTGACTATGTAGCTATACCATACACTAGTAGGTGATTCTAAACTGAGTACATCCAGGGAATTATTCTAGAGATGTTTAGGAAATTCCCATGATTAGTATCTATATGATTCATAATTTATTTTTTTATTGTGATTTCACTAGTTATTTTATTGTTGGAATATTTATTTGATCACCTTATTTGGTTTTATACATGGAATTTTGTTTTTAAAATATATTTTTAAATGGAAATATCTTTTGTAAAGTGTAATCATATTTTATTTATAGAGGATATTTCTTATGGAAAATCCATGTTTGGTTATTTAAAATGGTAAAAACCCTATTTTTAGAAAATTTATATCAAAGAATTATTTATGGACTATTTTGATAAAGGAAATGTATGAATTATATGGTTCTTACCTATTGAGCTATTTTAGGGTCACACCATACTTGTTCCACTCAGTGTTGGTAGGCAAAATCTAATTTTCAAGTTTATATTTTTTTCGTTTTCCTAGAGTGGGTGGGTTTTATGGATGGTGGTGATCAATAGGTCACTTAAAGATTATGTCAATTATAATTTGGTATGATTTTTTTCTAGTTTTTTTGTTTAAATACTGTTGTATAAGGAGTCTGGTTGTATTTATCGATGCTCAATTATTATTGGTTTATACTACGTACTATTCTTTGGTTATTTACATCTGTTGGTTATAGAGATAAATAATTCATAGTTTTTATATCTTTGATGCCTGATGCCAGTAACCAACCTGATAGGATTGGTAACACCTTTCAGGCCTTATCACGAGATGGGTCAGGTGTCAGGTCAGATGGAAGCTTGACCAGGCTTGTGATAAGTTTTATTTAATTTTATCCAAAACCATAAATTAATTTGTGACAAAACAGACATCAAGATAAATAAAAAATGTTGTCTGGATTATTTCATCTCCAAATATCCTTTAGAAGAAACATAAAAAATACCCAATAATAAGGATTATTTCCACTATGATCCATTGGAAATCATCATAGACCCTAAATCGGAGAAGCCTAAAACTAGTATAAAAGGAGGAGTGTAACATTAGGAAACAGATGGAAGAACATACCTAAAAAAATGACAAATCACACCCCAAATCACCCAATTTGAAGGGGTATCAAGAGATAAGAGGGGGTGGGGGGGGGGGGGGTCCCTTGGCTACCACATGCATGATAAATGGAGAAGAAAATTTGGGGTTAAAATATCACATGGGATTTTAGGTAATCTCACCATTTTAAAAAAAATGAAATGTCTCACAATTTTTTCATACAACTTTCCAAATTTTGTGCCAATTGTATAGATGAAACCATCTAAACAGATCCCCTTTACATGATTTGGCCACATGGTTGACCAAACCATGTACCAACTATGTAAAATATCTCTACAAAAAAATATTATTTCACATAGTCTATACCAAAACATATTCAAACAGTGACCCATACATTGGAATAAAATTAACCGAAATGGTTTGATAACACAATTTCTACTAATTGTGTATAAACCATTCATAGGTAAAAATAATTCCAAAGACTCTAAAATTTGACCCAAAGATCCCAATATCCTCTCAAGAACCCAAGGCACCTCCCCAACCTTGTTCCATATCCAAAAACATAAACTCAGGATAGTCTAAATCTTATAATTATATTCCAAATTTCAATTCTCAAAATATACTTTGATCTAGAAATTCAAATATTCAAATTACCCTTAATAATTCACTAATTATAATGGAGTGTGGTTTTAAAGTAGTTAAGAGTCTGACTCAAGGATGTTTCTTCTAAACTAGGTTGTGTCTTTCCTTCCCATTTGTTCTTGATTGTGTTTATGAATCTTGATTTTGGATTCTCATATGAACTATTTTACAGTGAGGCAATTTTAGAAAATAAGTATGTGGGATAGAAACATCCTTTGTTAGAATAATCTTTTTTTTGTGATTTCTTTCAAAATCCCACTCCCTATTTTCTTTAAATTTGTTGTTTTTATTTTATTTTTTGTTTATTTTTTCAAAATTTTATGTTTTTTAGAAAACATGTGAACAAAAAATTCATACCTTTTCTAACTTTTTAACCTTATTTTAATAAGTGAACTGATTTTTTCATGAAAATGTATTTAAATAAGTTCTAAAAGAAACCTTGTTTTAGATTCAAAATATTTTATAAATTCACGAAAAGGCTATGAAAATTTTAATACCTTACCATGTGTAGAGACCCAATATTGACGTACATATACATTACATTAATTTTGTAGAATACTTAATACATAACAAAAATAGACACTAAAGGACCGTAATAGTTTAGTGTATTTGGAAACTCGGAACATAATCTTCTAATCGTGGTGAAAGATCTTCAATATCTCCTATAAAGGTCTTCCTTTTTTTTCTTACCCAAAACCTTTCATTATATCCTAGGGAAAAGAAAACATATAAAGGGTGATCTCAAATTCTCAATAAGGGTAATCATAGAGAAAATAAAACAAACCATATACATTTGAACTTCAAAACATGAACATAATATTTAAACATCAAAATCTTGAGCAATGACATAAATCAAGGTAGTACGTAAGGTATAGATCATAATGGAACTTCAATAATGATAAAATAGCATGGAAATAAAACATTTAATTTTGGAAAATCATTAATCACATGATATGATTTCCATAGTAGCCAAGGCATTGCTTCTAAGACCATCTTAGTGGACAAAGTCCCTTTCTGAATCGATTTCACTCCTCGTTCCAGTCCTGTATCACTGAACCAGATTAACTTCCATTCCATCCATGTCTATATCATGAGATATAAATCTTTACCCAATGCATTGGAGGGAGATATAGGTCCCACCCATCTCATAATGAAATCATTCTTTTGCATGCCACAAAATCATAAATCATACATCATAGCACAACCCATGTAATAGAATGAGATTCTTAAACATCATGCCATCATAACATAATCCATATAAAAAATGGATACCATTTCATAATAATAAAAATAAAACCATGTAAATAATTGATAAATTATATATTAAACATAAACATATTAAATAATGCCATTTTAGATAAAAAAAAGTTTTGAGAAAACACTTGAAATGAAATCTTGAGGAAAATATTCTTTCTTCTTCAAAATCATTTTCTTTTCACAAAATACCATGAAATTTTAAAAGAAATGTATTTTGTTGAAAATAATCATGAAATATTGTAGAGTAATCTTCATGAAAATAAGGTGTTATGAAACCATAAAAATATATTCATTCCGTATAAGTTAAAAAAACATTCTCCTCGTACTTTTATTGGAAAAGTCAAAAAGTTCCTCATATGGTAAACAAAACAAAGATTCCTTCCATAACACAAAGTAAAAGTCAAAGCGGGTTAAAAATGACATTAAACATACATGGAATAATATTAAACACTTTATGAAAAACATTTTAGGGGCATGGATGAAAAATATAACCCCAGTAAATGCTTGCATATAAGCAATCTTAGATAAAAATGAGATTACAAAATTATCCCTTACCTTATGTCCGATAGGCTTCGTATGTATCCGAACCTCCTATATAATGATTTAAATAATGTCATTGAATTATTAAAGAATCATATTCATTGTTATGATATCATATATGGTTCACTTATGACTTTATATTACCCGTTCTTTTGTAAATTCCATGTTAAAGCAGCGTTTTGGGTAAAATTGTTTTATTTATCGTATGTGTTTGGACTTGTTGTTATTGATATTATTATTACATATAACATGATTTAATTACTTCCAAAATGTAAATCATGATTTATATATCATATATATTTAGTATATATATATATATAATAGATAGATGAATGAAATGAAGCACACCATTCATGGAGACGGTAGGCCGTACGTACGCTTGAACACTGTTTTCCTTTCCTTATTGAATTGAATGGCAGTAAGTAGATGACATATATATATATATAAATAAATTCAGTCACTTAATTATGTCATATATTTCATTATTATTCATTATATATACTTTATAATAATTTTTGAATGGTTAACATGGAGAATGAATCTCATCGTGTCGTTGAGACGGTAATCCGTACGTACGCATGAGCGATGATATCGTTACCATAATAATTGAATGGAATTGGAGTGGATGATATAATATCTCAGAATTATTATGATGTTATAATAACTATATATAGTTATTCTTTACACCATTATACCCATCCAAGTAAGGTGGTGGTGGAAAAACAGATTACACCACGACGTGGAGACGGTATTCCGTACGTACGCACGCGTGGTGATTTTGTTTTCCATAGGATGGATAGAAGGTGAATTGGGGTTGTTTCATATTTATAATAAAATATCCGTATATGAGTGATACTGATGTTATTACTTCATATTGAAACAACTAAAGAAGAATAAGTAGAATAAGAAATAAAGTTGGAAGAATCGGTAACGGACATTACCTCTTCTTTGAAGTACCACTTCTTAACCTCCTCTTAGGGCACTAAATATGGTCTTTGAATAAGACTAGTACCTTTAGGATGTTTCTAGGGAAGTTGAGAAGGGAAATTGGTAGGGGTTGGCCGAGCCTGAAGGCTCAAAGTGGTGTGAGGAGGAGAGGGAGGAGAGGGGCATCTTAGAAAAAACTTAAAATATTATTTTATAATAAAGTCATATTAAGTTTTAATAGCTCCAAATTGATTTATTTCGAAGCTAAGGTGGGGATGGGTCGAAATACTCTCAACCAATAGATTTTATACAAGTTTAGGTTACTATTTTAAACTTATCATTTATATTTAACTCTAAGTTAAATAATTTAACTTTTACCGTGTCTTGTTGTTTTCTTACACTATATGGTTAATAAAATTACTATAACAAGCCAAAAGAACCCCAAGTGGTTCATTATTAATATATATATATCTTTATCTAAGTCATTTGTCCGAAAATTATATTTTTAGGAATATAATAACAATTAATAATATAATATTTGTTTTAAAAACTATTTTATGTCAATTTTGACACTATTTGGTAATTGATTTCTGTGAAAATCATAAAAGCATGATTAGTTCGAAAAAATTTAATTTAATCAATACTAACATATCATATTATCCTATAAAATTAGTGTAATTCATAAAAAGTCTCAAATTACATTTATTTGGGTATTTATAACATCAATTATGTTAATATTTCATTAATAAGTTAATTACTGCATCATCATTATGTCATAAATAAATTAAACTATTTAAGGTCAAAAAATTATAAATAAAATACCATTATGTAGAAAATATTTTTATCTTTCTAAGGGATATTTATAATCGAATTTATCTTATGTATAACCCTATATTAAAAATGTTTTAGTTATTAAACTTTGATTTAAACCTTTTTAACTCTTCTTTAAATAAAATAATAATAAGTGTCCTAATCTAATAAAAGTGGACCTAAAGGGTAATATTTTATTCCTAAGGTTGTTTTTGGTCGAATTTAACTTATCCAATAGAATTAGGACATGTTTTAGGGTAATAATAATATCATTTTTACCCTTAATTACCCTATTTACTTTTAACCGTGGTAAATAAAAGTAAAAAGTTACTATTCACCAAAAATTATTTTTATCTTATTGAACCACATTTTACTCCTTGATATTAACCGTGTCTCTCAGATTTTCAAAATTCCACTCACAGAAGTGGTAAAATTATGTTTTATGTAAATTTGAAAATTCTCCTAGGAGGTGGGTAAAAGACGGTGAAAAGTTCAATAAAATTTTTATATATCTAAAATTATTATAAAATGACTTCAATGAATTAAATTGAACTTATATAGGTATTATGTATCAAATTTTACATTAAATAAATTTAAATAAAACAATTAATTATTTAAATAAAAAGTCGGTTTTTAAATAGTAACCCAGTGTTTTCACTATTCATTAAAAATTGAAAGTTTTCAGAAAAATACCAAAAATTTACCCTAGGCTAATTTCGATATTCTAAATCCAAAAATGAAGTCCATTTTGAAAGATAAAATTAATAATATTTCAAAAATTGGGTATTACTATTCATAATAGCTAGTTTTAATAAAATTTTAATAACATGTCATTGTTTAGTGAAACTCGGTATTGTGTACAACACACGCTATCATGGAAGGTCGCGATTGCGTGTAATGTAAGCCAAGTCAGGTATGCATGTAGTGCAAGATCCTTTTAGTGTAGCGTACAATACAAGACATCAATGAAATTAAAAAGAATATTTTTCATAAAATCTCTGGGTGTTACACCTTGAATCTGAAAGGACTAATCAAGATATGTGTGATCACTGAAAGGGTGAGGGGGTGAATTAATGATCTTATATTTTTTATGTTTCCTTTTTTAAGAAATAACCTCCACCTATGATTTTTGAGAAATGACACTTCTAAAAAAACATTCAAATAATTACAACCACATGAACATATATATTTAAAAGGGTCACTACTGAATAAGATTTGCTAGTCCCTTGATTGGTTTTGAAGTAATCTAAGAAAAAAAAACGATTAGAAAATTATCCTTTGGATGTTATAGAATTCTTGGAATATCCTTTCACTTTCACAACACTATAGTTAGTCAATAGTGCATTGTATATTTATATAGAGAAATTATATAATAATATTTTTGTAACAATTGTATGAACATTGAAGAATAATATTTAATATGTTTTCACCATGATGATTTAACTTTCTCTTCTTAATGGTTATTAACATTCTTACAAAACATGAACAATAAATCCTTCCTTAAATTATGTAGGAAATTTTCCATCAAAATTTTTCTCCATCCTATATGAACGGTCTGATGAAACTCAATATAGAACCTTGTTTGTTTGATAAACTCTATTTATCAGATCACTCCTATTATATTGATTTCTTATTCTCACAGTTCATCCACTATCTCTTCAACCAATTTTTTTGATTGCTTCTACACACCATCCATATGATAATAACTGATGTAAAGACTCTATTTGTTATCCATCAAACTGATTCCTCTTTAATATGTTCATTTGATTGACTCTCCACTTCAGCAATTATATAAAGAACTAAAAAAATCAATTTGTTCCTTAGAATATCAACCCATATTTTATAAGTATATTTGTTATGAGTTTTTAGTGAAATGAATGAATTGTAATTCAAAATTTATTCTCAAAATTTGAACACCCCCCTTAGAAATAACCATCCTTTGATTTCATTTGATCCTCCAAAAAATTAAGAGTTTTCCTTAAGACCTGACACCAACTTTCTTCATCAAACATCCTTAAGAATAGAATAGAATAATGGTCTTTTTCCATGATTTTTGGAATGTTGAAAGACTATCTTAGCATTGACACATTTAACATCTTTACGAAAAATGAATAAATTCCTTCAAACCATACATCCATAAAATCATCATAACATCCTTGTGATTGATGAAACTCTAACCATTTTCTTTACAAACTTCATGGAAATCTCTAAAAAGTATTTTATCAGACTCTTCCTTCAACTAAGGACTTATATAAAAAACCTTCAATTGTTTCCTTTGGTACAAAGACTCTGACTGATGAACTTTATATGGTTACTTATCTCTAATGATATTTATTAAAAAACATCCATCTGATGAGATTTTACATAATCACTTAGCAAGAATGAAACTTTTACCTTGTCAAATGAACTCCAATAGCTGAATGTTTCTTTATTTGGATGATAGTCTTCTTCTGATGTCATTTTCTAGTGATTTATGTCTAATACTTCTACAAAATTACTTTTATCAACAAGATCCAAAAGGTATGTTTGATGAAACTTCATACCACCACAACATCATATCTTAGTAACCTTATTACTTGGAAATATGAAACTTTATTACATTAATATTTTAACCCTACACAACCATACCTTTGACCAACAAAATCAATATGATATACTTTTTACAACTTAGTTGAACGATCCTAGTCCAACCACACCAAAAACTAACCTCTTTTACTTAAAATTAGATCATAAAGACTTTTAGTAGTCATGGTGTTTATAACTAAAAGAAAAATAAAGAATTTATTGATTTAAAACTTCACTAAATGATATATCTGATGGAAATTTAGAGAAAAATTGTATAAACATTTAGTGCTGTAACTCTAGACTATCACATCGGACCAGTAAACTTTTAGTGTTAGACTCAGTCTAATATAATCGAGATGATAAAAATTATCAGAACACCTTGGTAGTAAAATTAAACAAAGTAATTTGATTTATTATTAGACAATAAAATAAAACACTTTAAGAAACCCTTCTTCCTTCATCTTCATCCTTCCTTTAGCTTCTCAAAATATCTCTAAAATTATTTTTCCTAATAATCACCCCTTTAGATGTTATTATCAACCAAGGATTATAAATCACTAAAACATTTAAAGTCAAGAAAATTATTACTTATCCAACAATTCTGAGCCAATGTGATTGAAATCATTTTAGGAAATAAAAATCATTGAACGAAAATACCATACTGTCCATAAGTAGTTAAAAAAGGGAATTTTATGAAAAAAATTATAAAACATATTTTATAACTTTAAACCACCCTTATTTAGAAACCACTTAAACCTGTAAATACAAATTCTTGCACCCAATTCATAAAATTATTGAAACGGTTCACACATTCTAAAATCATAACTTATCCCATTTTAAAAACTCCCCCTAAAAATAATCTCTTCCTTGAAAATTCAATCAAATACCAATGGATATATTTATGTTACACATTTTCTACCACTTTAACCACACTATCTAAAGATGATATGAGATAAGGTATGGAAATCCATATACCTAAGACTTGAAGAGAGTGAATTTCTACACCCATGATCAACCATATTTTCTAAAATGTTTCCATTATAAATGGTTTGGTGAAGATATCAAGAACTTACTAAATTATAAAGAATCTCAAAATTTAGTTAATTTCATCATAAATTACCTTTGATGAAGTGATATTTGATATCAATGTGCCAAGATCAATAATGTTGTATTGTATTTTTAGTGATATTTATAGAACTTTGATTATCACAACCCAAGAAAAGGGGAAACTTTAGATCATCTAAAAAATCTTCCAACTATATCTTCATCCATACAAGTTGTGTTACATCTTGAGTGGCATCTACATAATCATCTTTTTCAGTGCCAAGAATTATTGAAGTGTACTTATTTTTATAAAAACAAACAAAAATTTCTAACAAGAAAAAACTCTACCAAATGTGGATCTTCTAACATCAACACAACCTTCCCAATTTGCATATGTGTAACCAAATAGATCAATTATTACCGATTTTTCATATTTTAGCTTTTAATAATTTGGGACTTTTATATATCTTATAATTATTTTTCCAACAATAAGATGAGATTACTTTTGTGTAAATTCGATACCTGAAAAAAAAGAGTAATGATATACACAATATATGGTCTTGATGCTATTATATATATTAAGATTCTAACCAAAATTCTAAACTCTTTAATACCTACCTCATTTCCTTATCCATTTTCAAAAACATTTTCCCCTCTGAAAGAAGTTTGGAAACAAGATTTGAATCTTCTATTTTGAACTTATTTAGAAATTCCATGATGTAATTGTCTTGTGATAGGAAAATGTAATTATTATTTTGAGAGATTTTTAATCCAAAAAAGTATTTAATTTCACATAGAATGGACATATCAAAAAAATTGTTCATATCCTTAGAAATATTTTCACACATTTCTTTAGAATTCCCTATAAATATGATATCATCAACATAAATAATCACAAGGTGGGAAATCCCTTGATTTTATTTTATGTATAGGTTACTATAAACTCTTAAATTCATGAATTCAACATCCTTAAGCAAATATCAAATTTATAATACCAAAAAGATGATGTATTAATTAAACCCATTCAAATTATTCTTCAACTTGAACATATAAATTTTATCTTGACCAAGCAAAAACCCACATGGTTGTTCAATATAAAGTTCTTCATAGAGCTATCCATTAGAAAAATACTATATAAAATACATTTTTAATACATTATATTTATATTATAAATCAGTAACAAGAAATATTTTGATGGTTTAAATCTTTTATATTGAGATAAATATATCTTTATAATTAATGCTTTCAATTTGTGAGTAACCTTTATAATCTAATCATACCTTTTTTTCTTAACACTTATCCTTTTTCATTTAACGTGTTTCAGAACACCCATTTTATTCTAATAACATTCTTATATTTTGGTTTGGTAGTAAGTTCCCATGTATAAATCATCTCAATCTAATCTAACTCTTCATTCATGGAATTTATCCACTCTTGATGCTTCAAGTATTCTTCAAAAGCTTTTGGCTCAATCTATGAATATAAGGAAGCATATAAAAATATCCTCAATGTTCTTCTGGATTGAACACATTTCCCTTGATCACCAATGATATTTTGGGATTCCACTTTGTTTCTAATCCTAGTATGAGAAGAATATTTTCACAAACCATACTCGGGGCCCGTGCTGTGACTACCCCAAGCCCGCCTTCCATAGGCCAAGGGCTGGCGACTAGCACCAAAGGCGTAAATCCCAATAAAAGGGAAGGAATTGCCTTGATAAAGTAAACAATCACAACAGAGTACGCAAACTAAAGTAAACACTAATTAAACTGAGCTACAAAAGTAAGTGTTGGAAATTAAATGGGCTAGAATAAAAACCCAAATGAAAGTAAATTACAACTGAAAAGAAAGTATAGCCGCAAAAAGGTAAAGCAACAACTCCAATCCATCCTCTGGAAATCCCACCTAAATGGTGGGTACAGATTGCCTCCTCAGCTCCTCAGCTCCAGCTGTCTGATCCAAGTACATCCCATCCAGTGATCCACCTCCAGGTACTGTCCAGCTCCACAAGCTCCCACCTCTATCAGCGCTGACCGTCGTCTAAATCCAACACAACGTAGTGCGGGCATAGCCCATGCAGGGGTGAGTATACGCTACTCAATAGGGACCCCTAGACCCCCGAAGGTCTCCCAGAATCCACGAAGGATAAACCACAAAGGAAAGATACAATCACAAAGTAGTAACCAACTCTACTTAGGTATATTCCCATACATATACCTAAGTCATCAATTCCAGCTTGGCACCAACACGTGAGCCCAAGTACAACCCAGTCCACACATGAAAGTAAAACTCAATCCACACAGGAAACCATAACTCCATCCACACAGGAAATCACAACCCAATCCACACAAGAAAGCAAGTCAATCATATCGAATATAAATATTGAAAGTCAAGAGTCAGCTCACACAAGTATACTTATATTCCACAGAGGATCGATAGGTACTAAATCCCGCAATGACCCACATAGGATCTGACCCACACAGGATCGGTATTCGCTGACCCACACAGGATCGATGAGAGCTGACCCACACAGGATCTGACCCACACAGGATCGGTATACACTGACCCACACATGATTGTAGAGTGCTAACCCACACAGGATCGGTAGTCATCACTGTCGAACCCACGGAGGATTCCAGTAGAGTCGTCATCGTCGCAGACGCAGCTAGCTCTAGGGTTCCTGTACACAGCATGCTCGATTCTGGGAGGGTCCACTCCATGATCCAAGGGGGTTGATACATCAACTGAAACAAATTATGGAGTTGATGTATCCCAAAGTTCCTTCTCATCAAAAGGAACACAACGCGACAGACGATGCGTCAATCGAACGCCCGGTCTGAGAGTTATTGGTTTTTTCGTCCAAGGGGCCCGGTTGGTTTTTAAGTCAAAACCAACCCGACCATACTCCAACTGTGTCCAAAACATGATTGGAGTAAGCCAAAAGAACCATCTCACTAAGAGGAATCCAAAAAAGTCGACGAAACGTCAATCGGACGTCCGGAGCTTATGTTATAAGCGCTTCCGCTCCTAGGCCCCGGTTGGTTTCGTGTTCGAACCAACTCAGCCATACCCAAAGTTCTTCAAAACCTTGAGTGTAATATACCGAAATGACCTTCTAGATCCATGTATTTCTACACAACTAACGGTGCGTCAATCGTAGTTCTGTAGCCCAAGTTATGGGCGTTTGAATGGATCTGACTGGAAAATAGGGGGTTCTGGCCCGGTCCGACCCGACCCGATACCCCTGGGTTGGCCCAAAACGGGTCGACCCGACCCAGATCTGGGTCTGTCCTGCTTGGGTGTGGCCTGACCCGGCCCAGCGTGGGGGTCCGACCCAGCGCGGGCGGCCCAGTGCGGGTGCCCGCATGCTGAGCGGACGCGAAAGGGGGGGAGGTCGCCGCCACCTTTGAACCGAACGGCGGACCCGCAGGGGTCCGCCCTTGCTGTGCTGGCTGGGGGTTCAAACCCCCCGGTTTCTTCAGGTAACGGCTGGCCATTAAGGCCGACCAGTGTTGCTACCGCAGGACCAGCCAGACCCGCCTCCCTGTCCGCCGGGGGCCGGCTGAGTCTGGCCTCCTCCCTACTGAACCGCTGCGGCCCTTGGTAGTGGCTCTTGCCGTCCAGCACAGCGTGATGGCACCGCGCCCCTCCGCCGTGGCCTGACCCGACCGCGGCCTCTTTTGGTCAAAGGCACGGTGCGATAGCGCCGAGCTCCTTCACCACGGCCCGCACCTGCCACGATTCCATTGTTTCCACGCGGTGCGATGGCACTGCGTTGCCTCCGTTCCAATCCATAACGAAGTTCAATCAACAAAAGGGAGAGGAGGGTCGGCCATGTTTGTGCGGTCCGACCTCATCCCGTTAATTTGATAACAAGCGGCTAAATATTTAATGATGAACGCCATAAATAATCATGAACATAGAAACAAACTCCTACCTCGAAATAGTTCATAGAAGGTAGCGTCGTGGAAAACGGCGTCGCGGGATGAAGCTCCGTATACATAGATGGAGAACGTCCGAGGAGGAAGCGGTGTATCCCTTTCTTTGAAGTGGAGAGAAGATGGAACGGCGTGCGTCCAAGAAGGGAACGTCGTCTCACACTGACTGTGGAGAGAAGAAGAGATGGCTCGTCGATCTCTCCTTGCAGTGATGACGTTCTTCGCCGAAGCCTTGGCATTCTTCGCGTTCTTCAAACTTAGAGAATTATCTCCAAAAATCTCCACAAAACGATACAACAATAATAAAATAAGTCTTTAGCCTTATTTTATTACTCATGCCAACTTTTTTTCAAAATTCAAAACTTGAATTCACCTAATTAATTAAACATGTGTTGTCAAATTAATTAAATGTTTAATTGGCATGCATTAATGTGGAAGAGTTACAAATTTAAGGAGGGGGGGGGGTTTAGGGGAATTGAAGGGGTGGGTCTCGTGTGTGCCCCACCTCACTAATGTCCTACCAAGTGGAGTTAGGATGTAGTGGGTCCCACCCCAACTTCCATCCATATGTTATAACTACTTAGAATAGAAATAAAATTGTAGCGCAAATTTTATTTCACTCTTCAGTTAACCCATTTTTTTTAACAACACCTCCAAAGAAAATGAAACTCTAGAAAAGGTCTTCCTAAGCAATTACTGACGTTACGGTTTCATCGGTTCCCTTAGATTTCGTTTCCGAGCACCGGTTCAAAAGTTAGGAAAACCCGCTCATTCGTTCACTGAACCTACCCGAGATAAACTTTGGAAATTGATTCCGGGCACACCGGGCCTCGGAATCAGGTACCGTCAAGAAACTGCGTACTCGTAAAATCCCAAAGAAATTATGAAAAAAATTTCTTTGAAATTTACGGGTCTTTACATTACTCCCTCCTTAGGGATTTGCATCCTTGTAAAGATACATCACAAACTAGGGAAACAAATGAGGGTACTGAGTATGCATCTGAGCCTCCCACTCCTAAGTGCTCTCGTGGAGGTTCCCGTGCTGCCACCTGATGCGCACTAGAGGAATCGATCATACACATAGGACCCGCTCCTGTTAATCCTTGATCTCCACTGGGATCTCCGCAAAAGTCGCACCGTCATCAATGTCTAGCTCCCCATGGTCTATGATATGTGTCGGGTCGTGCACGTATCTTCTCAGCTGAGATACGTGGAAGATGTCGTGCACCCGGTGCAACTGAGGTGGTAGAGCCAGGCGATAAGCCACCTCTCGTATCCTACTGAGAACCTAGAATGGTCCGATGAAGCGTGGAGATAACTTGCCGCCCCAGCCAAATCTCCGTAATCCACACCGAGGTGAGATCTGTAAGAAAACTTGGTCGCTATGCTCGAAATCTAGTGGTCTCCGCCTCCTGTCAGCATAAGACTTCTCTCGACTCTAAACTATCTTCATTCTCTCCTGGATGACCTGGAACTTCTCTGTCGTGGCTTGGACCATCTATGGTCCCACAAGTGCTGACTCCCCAGGGTCTGTCCTGCACAGAGGTGACCTGCAAGGTCGGCCGTACAATTCCTCGTATGGTGACATCCCAATGGTGGAGTGGTAGTTGTTGTTGTACGCAAACTCCACTAAGGGTAGGTGATCCTCCCAACTGTGACCAACGTCGAGGACACATGCACGGAGCATGTCCTCGAGAGTCTGAATGATCCTCTCCATATGGCCATCTGTCTGAGGGTGAAAGGCGGTGCTCAGGCGTAACTGCGTCCTGAATGCCTACTGCAACCCCTTCCAAAGCCAGGAAGTAAAGTGAGAATCTCAATCGGAGATGATAGATAATGGAACACCATGTAGCCGTACGATCTTCTGAACGTAGAGGCGTCCCGATCTATCCACTGAGCCCTACTCTCTAATAGGTAAGAAGTGGGCCAACTTGGTGAGTCGGTCGACGATCACCCAAATGAAGTCGTGACCTCTGGAAGTACGTGGAAGTCCAGTCATGAAATCCATAGATATCCCGTCCCACTTCCACTCCAGGACGTCCAAGGGCTATACCAAGCCCGCTGGTACCTGGTGCTCTGCCTTCACCTACTGACAGGTGAGGCATCGAGAAACAAAATTTGCCACAACCTTCTTCATACCCGGCCACCGGTGCTGTCATCTGAGGTCCTGGTACATCTTCGCCACTCCTAGATGTACCGCTAATGGGGAAGTGTGAACCTCTCTTAGCACCTCCTCTTGTAAAGCAGCTGGTACCATGGTACGTCCTCTGAAAATAACGACGTGCTTTCCTCTTATAGAGAATCCATCAGGTGCCTGTCCTGAGGAAATCTGTGCACGCCGCGTCTCACAGTCAACGTCACCATGTTGTGCATCTCTAACCTGCTGAAGAAGTGGATGAGTGACTGTGAGTGACTGAAGAAAAGCTGCTCCATCTCTATCCAAAAAGGATTTCTGCAAAGTAGCTAGCTGCTCTGTCACCTATCCAAGTAGCTGGATTCCCATCCTCCTGCTGAGAGAATTAGCTACTACATTCCCCTTTCTAGGAGTATAGACTATCTCAAAGTCATAGTCTTGGAGGAACTGGAGCCATCGTCGCTGTCTCAGGTTTAGATCCTTCTGTGAGAAGATGTACCTGAGACTCTGGTGGTCAGAATAGACTGTAAAGCACTCGCCCATCAGATAGTGCCACCACATCTTCAGAGCGAAGACCACTGCTGCTAACTCTAGGTCATGGGTAGCATAGTTCTACTCATGATGACTCAACTGTCCTGATCCATAGGTGATCAATGCCCGCTCCTGCATCAGGACACACCCGAGTCCGGTCCCTGATGCATCGTAGTAGACTACGTACCCTACTCCCTCCTCTGTCAGCCTCAAGATGGGTGCACTAGTCAATCTAGGTCTCAGCTCCTGGAAGCTCTGCTGACATCTATCTAACCACATGAAGGGATTCCCCTTCTTCGTCAAAGTTGAAAGTGGTGATGAAACTCTAGAGAAGTTTGGCACAAACCTTCAATGGTACCCAGCTAGACCCAAGAAACTCCACACCTTCGTCACGCTCCTGGGTGGCTCCCAAGCTAGCACTACCACGATCTTCGTAGGATCCACCGTAACTCCCGCCTTAGAGATGATTTGTCCCAAGAAGTGGACCTCATGTATCTTGAACTGACACTTTGAGAGCTTACCAAAAAGCTGGTGCTCTCAGAGTGTGTCCAGCACAACCCGCAAGTGGTAGGCATGCTCCTCCTCAGTGGTCGAGTATATCAATATGTCGTCGATGAAGACCACGACAAATCGATTGAGGTAAGGCATGAAGATCCTGTTCATGAGACTCATGAAAACTGATGGAGAATTGGTTACACCGAAAGGCATAACCAAGAACTCATAGTGTCCATACCGACATCTGAAGGCCGTCTTCTGCACATCCTCATCTCGAACTCTGAGTTGATGGTATCCTGACCCGAGGTCTATCTTTGAGAACCACCGTGCTCCCTTGAGCTGATCCAAGAGGTCGTTAATCCTAGGTAGTGGATACTTGTTCCTCACGGTCACCTGGTTCAGGAGACGGTAATCGGAACATAGTCGCAAGCTCCCATCCGCCTTCTTGGCGAACAAAATCGGGGAAGCCCAGGGTGAAACACTGGGTCAAATGAATCCCTTGACCTATAAGTCCTCCAGATGTACCTGCAGCTCTCAAAGCTCAGCGGGAGCCATCCGATATGCTGGGGTAGATATCGGGGTTGTCCCTGGGTACAGGTCGACATAGAAGTCTACCTATCTGTGAGGAGGTAGTCCTGGAACGTCGTCAGGAAAAACGTCCGCATACTGATCCACCACTATAGGAAAACTCAGACTCCACACGCCCAATGCTCCTAGGATGAGGCTAGCCAACTGATGAGTGATCGGCTGTCCTATCCTCTGCGTGAGTCCATCTTGTGCTGCAAAGTCTCCCATCTCGCCGGTGAAGGTGAACCTGTTCCCATCGGTGAAAACACACCGCACCTTGCACCTAATATAGTCGATCTGAGCATGAAATGTAGATAACCAATCAATGCCCAAGATGACGTCGTAAGGCCTCGACGCCGCTACAAGAAGATCCCAACCGAAGCTCTTGCCTCCTAGAGTAAGCTCACACTGCCGGCACTAGTGTGTAATCATCGAGACTGCTCCCGTATGAGTCTCTAGCTGTAAGGATCGAGCCAACAGCTTCGTCAGAATCTCCGAGCTCCAAAAAGGGTAGCAACAATGAAAGAATGACTCGCTCCTGTGTCTATTAGAACTGCAGTAAGGGTGGAGTCGACACAGATAGTACCTCGAATCTTCTCTGGTGCGCCGTGTTCGTAGGCCTCTGCCGCCTGAAGCTGAGCCTGCCTCTGCCCGCCAACTCCCTGTGGTTGGGGTGGACCTCATGATGGTGGTGGTGGTAGAGCCTTAAAGCGTCGCCCACCACCTGCTGCTCGGCCAGCTCCTTTGCCTCGTTCACCTGCTCCCTGCAGACCACCACGGTCGAACCTCTGCCTCTGCCTAGGTGGTCCCTCAACTGTCGACTGATCCTCTACATGGCTGGTCGGGCAGTCACAAGCCATGTGGCCCTGCCCACCGCATGCATAGCACTGTCTGCCTCTCGACTGACTAGCTCTACTGCATGTGCCCCGCACCTCTAAGCCCGTATCCTGAGGTCATCTGCCTAATGGCCTGGTCTGCTTGGACCCATGTGACATCCGTCGACTGCAAGCTGAAGAAGACTCAACCACGTTCCGCCCTGCGGTAGGTCTCGCTACTAGTGTAGGCTCAGCAAGAAAGCTCTCTACAAGAAGGGCTCACTCCAGTACTCCTTCCTGTGTCAGAATACTGAGGGAGATCATCGAATCCCTGATCTCATGCCTCAGTCCCTGCTTGAAGGTATGGGACAGAAATAATGGGTCTCGTACCATGTCCGTGGAATAGAGAGAGAGATCGGTAAATCTCGCCGAGTACCAGGCTACCGTCATGCTGCCCTTCCACAGCTGTAGTAGCTCTTGAATGCGCACTGCAAAGAGGGTGGCTGGAACAAACTCCGAGAGAAAGAGGCTTTTGAAGTCCTACCAAAGGAGAGATGCCTCATCATGAACCTGAAGCATCAGTCTTCACCATCTGCCTGCTGCCGTGTGTAGGGGACTCACTACAAGGATCACCATGAGGTCAGCTGGTGTCCCTACTAACCTAAAAACTCTAACAACAGCCTCCAGTCAATCCTTATCTTTCCGAGGGTCCGTCTCCCCACGAAACCTGGGTGGTCTCTAATGATGAAACTCATGTAGTGCAGTAAGGCGATGTGCACTCTCAGCGGCTGGGGCAGGTGGAATCAGTGGATCGACGGGTAGAGGTACCGCTGGTGCCTCCACTGTAATAGGGCCCTGCACCGAGGCCTCATCGCTCAGTGGGCTGACGTCTCACACAAAACTCAGAACCCTAGATGGCTTCCATCATGGGGCCATCCTGAAAAGAAACAGGTGTTCCATGGTCAAAACAGTATAATTGGTGAGCTGACACAAAGTAATCACATAGAAAACTTTTTAAACACACATGTAATCAATGTTTTCGTGCACTGAGTCAGAAATCAGAAGTCAGGGTCCTGGTGTATGGATACGTCGGCCTCCACACCAACACTGGATTTCCTGGACTGATAACCACACTCAATACCCTAAACACAATTGCTTCACATAGAAGAAAGTTTAGAGTCATGAGTTTTTGCGGTAGAACCGAACTCCTCTGATACCAATTTGTCACGACCCGTCCTCGGGGCAGGTGCCGTGACTACCCCAAGCCCACCTTCCATAGGCGAGGGGATGGCGACTAGTACCAAAGGCGTAAATCCAGATAAAAGGGAAGACATAGCCTTGATAAAGTAAACAATCACCATAGAGTACGCAAACTGAAGTAAACACTAAGTAAACTGAGCTACAAAAGTAAGTGCTGGAAAGTAAATGGGCCAGAATACAAACCCAACTAAAAGTAATGTACAACTAAAAAGAAAATACAGTAACAGAAAGGTAAAGCAGCAACTTCGAGCTGACCTTTGGAAATCCCACCTGAAGGGTGGGTACAGATAGCCTCCTCTGCTCCTCAGCTCCAGCTGACTGCTCCGAGTACATCCCGTCCAGTGATCCAACTCCAGGTATCGTCCAACTCCATGAGCTCCCACCTCTATCAGTGCTAACCGTCGTCTGCATCCAACACAACATAGTGTGGGAATATCCCGTGCAGGGGTGAGTATACGCTACTCAGTAGGGACCCCGAGACCCCTGAAGGTCTCCCAGAATCCACGAAGGATAAAACACAAAGGAAAGATACAATCATAAAGTAGAAACCAAATCTACTTAGGTATATTCCCATACATATACCTAATTCATCAATTCTAGCTCACCTCCAGCACGCGAGCCCAAGTACAACCCAGTCCACACAGGAAAGTAAAACTCAATCCACACATGAAAGCATAACTCAATCCACAGAGGAAATCACAACCCAATCCACACAGGAAAGTAAGTCAATCATATCGAAGATAAAGATTGAAAGTCAAGAATCAGCTCACACATGCATACTTCTATTCCACACAGGATCGATAGGTACTAAATCCCGCAATGACCCACACAGGATCTGACCCACACAGGATCGGTATGCGCTGACCCACACAGGATCGCTGAGCGCTGACCCACACAGGATCTAACCCACACAGGATCGGTATGCACTGACCCACATAGGATCGCTGAGTGCTGACCCACACAGGATCAGTAGTCGTCGCTGTCGAACCCACAGAGGAATCCAGTACAGTCGTCGTCGTCGTAGACGAAACCAGCTCTAGGGTTCTCGCACACACCATGCTCGATTCCGGGAGGGTCCGCTCCACAATCCAAGAGGGTCGATACATAAGCTGACACAAATTCCGGAGTTTATTTATCCCAATGTTTCGTCTCGTCAAAAGGAACACAACATGACAGACGGTGCGTTAATCAGACACCCAGTCTGAGTGTTATTGTCTTTTTTGTCCTAGGGGCCTGGTTGGTTTTTAAGTCAAAACCAATCGAAACGTACTCCAACTGCGTCAAAACCTCGAGCGGAGTAATCCAAAAGAACCATATCACTAATAGGAATACAACAAAGTTGACTTCACGTCAATCGGACATCCGGAGCTTATGTTATAAGTGTTTCTGCTCTGAGGGCCCGGCTGATTTCGTGTTCGAACCAACCCGGACATACCCAAAGTTTTCCTAAACCTTGAGTGTAATATACGGAAATTACCGTCTCAATCCAATGATCGCTATGCAACTGATGGTGCATCGATCAGAGGTCTGTATCCCAAGTTATGAGCATTTGAACGGATCTGACTGGAAAACCGGGGGTTCAGGCACGGTCCGACCCAGCCCGATACCCCTGGGTCGGCTTGAACCGGGTCAACCCGACCCGGATCTGGGTCCGGGCCGGCTGGCACGGCCCGACCCAGCTAGTGCGTCCCGACCCGACGTGGGCGGTCCGGCCCGGCCCAACCGGTTCGGCCCTGTGCGGGCGCCCGCGTGCTGAGCGGACGCGGAAGGGGGGGAGGCCGCCGTCCCCTTCAAACCGAACGACGGACCCGCTGGGGTCTTCCCTTGCTGCGCTGGTTGGGGGTTCAAACCCTCGGTTTCTTCGGGTAATGGCTGGACATTAAGGTCGGCCGGTGTTGCTGCTGCGGGACCAGCCGTTCCCGCCTCCCTGTCTGCCGGCGGCCGGCTGAGTTCGGCCGCCTCCCTGCTGAACCGCCATGGCCCATGGCTGCGGCTCTTGCCGTTCGGCGTGGCGCGACAGCGCTGTGCCCCTCCTCCACAGCCTGCCCCAGCCACGACCTCTTTCAGTCAAAGGCGCGGCGTGACAACGCCGTGCCCCTTCACCGCGGCCTGCACCGGCCGCGGTTCCATGGTTTCCACGCGGTGCGACGTCACCGCGTCGCCTCCGTTCCAATCCATAACGAAGTTCAATCAACAAAAGGGAGGGGAGGGTCAGCCGTGTTTGTGCGGTCTAGCCTCCTCCCATTAATTTGATAATAATCGGCTAAATATTTAATGATGAACGCTAGAAATAATCACGAACTTAAAAACAAACCCCTACCTCGAAGAAGTTCACAGAAGCTAGCGTCACGAAAACGACATCGTGAGATGAAGCTCTGTATACGTCGATGGAGAACGTCCGAGGAGGAAGCAGTGTCTCCCTTTCTTTGACGTGGAGAGAATATGGAACGACGTGCATCTAAGAAGGGAACATCATCACACACTGACTGCGGAGAGAAGAAGAGACAGCTCATCGATCTCTCCTTGCGGTGACAACGTTCTTCGTCGAAGCCTTGGCGTTCTTCGCGTTCTTCAAACATAGAAAATTCTCTCCCAAAAATCTCCACACAACGATACAACAATAATAAAATAAGGCTTTAGCCTTATTTTATTACTCATGCCAATTTTTTTTCAAAATTCAAAACTTGAATTCACCTAATTAATTAAACTTGTGCTGTCAAATTAATTAGATGTTTAATTGGAATGCATTAATGTGGAAGAGTTACAAATTTAAAGGGGGGGGGGGTTATGGGAATTGAAGGGGTGGGGATCATGTGGGCCCCACCTCACTAATATCCTACCAAGTGGAGTTAGGATGTAGTGGGTCCCACCCCACCTTCCATGCATAGGTTATAACTACTTAGAATAGAAATAAAATTTTAGCACAAACTTTGTTTCACTCTTCAGTTAACCCAGTTTTTTAACAACACCTCCCGAGCAAATGATACTCCAAAAAAGGACTTACTAAGAAATTACCAGCGCTGTGGTTTCATCGGTGCCCTCGTACTTCGTTTCTGAGCACTGATTCAAAAGTTATGAAAACCCACTCGTTCGTTCACTGAACGTACCTGAGCTAAACTTCAGAAATAGATTCCGGGCACACCGGGCCTCAGAATCAAGTGTTGTCAGAAACTATGTACTCGTAAAGTCCCAAAGAAATTAAGAAAAAAATTTTCTATAAATTTACAGGTCTTTACAAATATAGTTTTTACTCATTGCTTGAGATAGCTAAGTTAGAATATTCTTCTTGAATAAATTCTACATTATTATTTTTTCAAGAACCTTATCATGTTTTTTAATTGAAACTATCTCATATTCACATTTATATATATCTAAAATTTTCTATAAAACATACTTATCATACTATTATAGAACTTTCACATCTTCGTTATCAAAATTATCTCCTATTTCACTATTATAGCACCTATATCCTCTACCATTAGGAGGGTATCCAAGAAAGATTCCATCAACTCCTCGATAATCAAACATCCCAAGATTCTTTCTATTGAAATTGATAATGTAAGGACCGATAAACACCATTAAGTATCTAAAACTTGGGATTTCTTTGTAATTAATCTCATAAGGAGTCATATTAGAGTTTGGCCTATATAAATAGTGATTCTAAATGTGAAATTATTCTCTGATCGCTTGCTTCAAAATATATCAATAAGTGTCATTCTCAATCAACACCATTCATTACATCTAAACCAAACATCTATTTCCTTTTTCAGAATCATTATTTTGTTATGGTGTGTATGATGTGTGGTATTCCATAGATAATTCCATGTTTTTTAGGATGGTCTAAACACTTTCCATTTATATACCCAACACCATTATATATTTGAATATCCATCATGGAATAAACACATTCCTTTTTATCACTTATCTTGAAACTATTATACATTTTTAGAGCCACTGAATTAAGTTTTTAAAAAATAATACATGAAATGTGACTAACATAATCAATAAAAGAAATTAAGTACTTATCTACATTTTTTGATTTATTCCTCAAGGGCCCACATATTTTAGAATGTATCATCTCTAAGGGACTAGTTGAATGTATCTCAACTTTCTTATATATAGAGTTTGTAATATTCCATTTATAGAATATATATCAACACTAATATCTTCTTCTTTTCATGCTAAAAACATCCTGAATACTTTATATCTTTTTTAGGTTACTCATATTTCTATAACATATATGCTTCAACCTCTAATTCCATAGCTGATTTTCATCTATCATACTTAGATAACAAGAACTCAATGCATCGTCGAATTGAAAAATGTTTCCATTGGTTCATTATTTTTTGAAAAATAAATTTCATATTCAAGTCAATTAATAAAAAAATAATCTATCCTAAACACAACTTTTTTCCCTTCATCACTAGGTTTTGAAACACTTAACTGATCGTGTTTCATCCCATCATCAAATAAGAATCTTTTGGACATTAGCTTTTAATCCCCAATAATAGTAGATATAATGCCTTTGATTCTAAGGGGATCATACATTCCAAATGTCACTTTCCATTATTTTTCATATTTTAAATTCTTAAATAATTTTAAATTAGTATTCATATATAAATAACACCCACTATCTATTATTCAAGATCATTCTCCATCTGTATTTTGAGAGAATTTTCAATAACTAATTCCCTTTACTTTCATTTTTCTTCTTTCTCATACAAATTTTTAGATTTTTTATATATTTTTTGGGATATTAACATAACAAGACACCCTTTGGGAAGATATCTAAGATTTTCACATCCTTTAAAAATAGTATCTAGCGGTTGGAATCTATTTTCAATCTTTAAGTTGGATTTCTCAACTTATATTCATTGAGTGGGTTGACCCCCCTCAATCTTTAAATCTAGTTTGTCATAGATTCATTATAGTGTTCATAAAAGAAACAAAACATCTTCATAGTATGTCTAAAGCCTCTATAGTACTAGAAATATCCATAGAAATCATATTTTCCTATATAACTTATATGATATTCAGAACTATGTGCCTACTTTTCATTAGATTTCTTACCATCCATCTTAGAAATTTTTTATGTACCCAAGTTTTGGTAACCTATCAATAAATTATTCTTATTAATATATTTATTATCATCCTTGAAAAGATCTTCAGTAGTAGCATCTTTTGGTTTAGACTGTTCCACCATAGAAATTTTAGGATTTTCAACTCAGCTTTTTTTTTCTACATAAGTTATCTTCTTCACTAGATTTTTATTTTTAACATATTCAACCTTTTTTTAATCTATTATGATGAATTTTAAAACTCTTTCTGAGGTTTACATTTATTATAAATCTCAAAAACTTTTAAAAAATAGTTTTGGAAGTTTGATATTTCTGTATTAGATTTAAAAAGTTTTTATAGAACAATATCAAACTCTTTCTACTTCACCTTCATATTTTATTTAATGTTGATATTGATATTTTTATATTCATTGAGTAACTTACTTAGATCATAAATATATTTTAGAAACATGGATTTTTATTTAATAAAGTATTCTTTATTTTTTGTAAAATATTTTCTTTATTCAACATCTTGTTTTACCTATCAATTATAACAATATTTTCAAGACATACTTTCAACTCTCACATAAGAATAAATTCAATCTGAGACTATTATTATTCTTATTCAAATATACCACTTTCATTACTAGTGAAATTTTCCTCATTCAATTTTTAAATTAGTAATATTTTAGCAGTATCATCACTAGAGTTTTTTAGATTCAATTTCACTATCATTATATTAATCAAATTTTGGAAAATATTTTCCCTGATTATATTTTGAGAAGTTCTTATCCTTTCCCTTTGCATAAGAAATTGATTTTTCGCCTTATTCTTAAAGGATATTCTTGACTTTCCTTCTTCAAAATCACTTTATTCATCTTCCTTTAACTATAAAAAATTTACCCAGAAATATACACTGGCTCCATTACTAAATCACTTTAGAGGTAAATTTTATATATACTTACCTGTAACTGTTTTCACCTTTTAGAAAAAATATATAAATTCAGAATTTTTGAGATACCTTTTCTTTGGTTAAAGAGTAAATAATTTCTTCCTAAAGAACTTTCTTACACATTTCGTACTTATAATATATTTAAGAAATTTCATGGTCATCTTTTCCTTTTTTATTTTTATCATTTTCTTGTCTTATTTCATAAGTGATGAGAATGTAATAAAGATCACCCAAAGATGGAATTTTAGGATATATATCTTCAAATTATGACACCTTGGAATCAAATTTATCTGGAATAATTCTAAGAATTCTCTCAATAATAGTTGAATCTTCCAAATTCTCACCGAAACATATTTTGGTGCTTACAATGTCATTAATGATTATAAAAAAGTCACCAACAAATTAAACTTCACTCATTTTAAGATCTTCATAATTCAATATAAAGATTTCTAACATTAATTTATTTATATTATTATTTCCTTCATAGATTTATTCATCTTTACCCAAATGCCTTTAACTATTAAAATACATTTAACCCTTATAAATCAAATTTTAGATATTGAGGAAAGTATAGTATTTTTGGATCATCCCTCAATATCCAGATTCCCATTGTCAATAACTATTAATGAAACACCCTCTATAGGAGGGGGGAAACCATTTTTTTAGATCTAATTTCTTAATAAATAATGGATATAATATATGGTAACATTATATTATTCTAGATATTTTTATTCATACCACAAAATATAGGAATCCCCTTACCATTTATAGACTCCTAGACAACTATAACCACTCTACTATTCTTCAAACTTCAATAAATAGCCAATAAAAGAAACATGGATCTAATACCACATGAAATAGATAACCAAGATATTTGTAATAAATAAGAGGGGGGATGGGTGAATCATGGATCTCATCTTTTTAAGTTTTATTTATTAATAAAAAACATTCACCTCTAGTTAGTGAGAAATGAATTTACTAGAAAACAAAAAATTAAGCACAATTACAGGAAAAAAAAATTATTAGGTTCACTAATCAACAAGAGTATATAGTACTTATGATGGTTTAAAAGTAATAGAAGACCACTAAACCACTATAAAATGATAATTTTGGTTGTTACCCCAAGTAAGTAATATCCATTCACTTTCATTTCACTATATCCAATCAATAACACATATACTCCTCACACATATAAATGATATAACAATGTTATTATAAAAAATATTATAATCTTTACCAAAATTATTTCCTACGTTTTCAATAACTTTGTTTAACATTATCCAAACTTTCTCTTCTTTCACGTTCTTCAATTTATTACATATCAACAAACAAGAACCTATTCCAAGACTTTTATAAGAAACTATCCATCCAATATTTTTCTCTATCAGGTATACATAGTCTGATAAAACTCAGTTCAATACCTCATTTGTTTGATTAAATATGTTTATATGATCACTCATGTTATACTGATTGAATCTTCTCACCATTTATCTATTGTCACTTCAAACATTCCATTTGATCACTTCTTCCCAATATCTTTCAAATACCAATTGATGGGAAAAATCCATTCAATATCTATAATACTGATTCCACTTCAGTATATTTTTCCAGTATATTATATACTTCAGAAGCACTTTACCCAACTAAAAAATAATTCAATTAATTCTTTGATGCTTCTACCCATTTATATAGCCATAGTTTCTCCACGTTTTTAGGGAAATATGAAAACTACAATTCAAACTGCCCACTCAAAAATTTGAATGTCCTAGTCAGAAATAACCATACTTTGACCGCATTAAAACTTATTTCAAATTATATGATTTCATTAATACACAAAGTTAATGTTATCTATAAAAATTACTTAATACTTGGAAAGAATCATGATATTCCTCTATGATTATTATAACATTGAAAGATCACCATAGAATCGTCATATTTAATATATTTAAGAAAATTTGTAAAGTACATTGAAACTTAAATCCAATAAATCTCCCTAACATCCTTATATACAATGAAGTTACAAACATTATTCCTACCAACCTTCATAATAATCTACTGAAACACTTTTTTCCAGTCTGTTACTTCCACCAATGACTTTTATAAAAAACCTTTAACAATTACCTTTTCATAAAAACTCTTGATTGAGAAATTATTATGGTTACTTCTGTCTGATGAGTTTCATTCCAAAAAATACATCCAATTAATTTTTAAATAATAATTTAGAGTACATGTAACCTTTTATCTATCTAACAAACTCCAACCACTGAAATTGTTTAGATTTGGGAAATTGTCTTGGTCTGATGTCATTTTCTTGCGAATTTTGTCTCGTACTTTTATAAAATTCCTATGAAAAATAAACTTCAAAATATCTATTTGAAGAATTTTTTTTCTTCAAAAAAATCATATATTTATAAACTTTAATCTTTTAAATGTGAAACATTATAGAATTAATATTTAAACCTTACACAGTTGAAACTTTTACTGATACCACCTATTTGTTATACTTTGTAAAACTTTATAGCATGATCTTAGTATAATTGCATAAAAAATCCCCGTTTGTACTTAATACTGGATGATGATAACTCATAGTATTAATGATGTTTGTAACTATAATAATAATAAATCATAACTAGATTTAAAAAATAATCAAACATTCCATTCGATAAAATTTTAGAGAAAACTTGAATAAACATTCAATATTGGAACTCTTGATGATCACATCAGATTGGTAAACCTAGACCATTAGACCTAATAAAGTACAATTGATCATCTAAAATTCATCTAATAACCTTTGAAGGAATATGAAAAAAATTAAGGTGATTTATTCTTTGATATAAAAATACAAGACTTTGAGGAAACCTTCTTCATTCATATTTATTTTTTTCCTTTAGTTTCTTCTCACAACACATCCAAACTTCTTAGTCACAAAAAATCACTTTCGAATTTTTTCAATCAATTAACTTGGAATATTATGAATCATTTTTTATTATTCTTTACATTCACATAACTTATTGATAGAACTAAAAACTTATTTATTTAACCAATTTTTTTTTGTGTTTGTTAATACTTAAGAGTTTGAGGAACTTGTATTAAAAATGATTGTGGAAATTATTTATTATTAAAATCCCCCTTTCTAAAATAACATATTAATTTTGTCAAAATTTTAAAATTTATCATTGTGATACCTTGTAACTGGATGAAAAACCACTCAGTATTCTACATTATAATGTTTTAATCCCTATCTAAGATATACTAAAAGTGAAAATGCATGTTCTAGTTAAAGTAAAGTGTGGGGGAATTCTATCATGTGGTTTTGTACATTAGGTTCAATATGAGGAAATTAGAATATGAAAATAATTTTTATAATTTAATATAATGTTTGAGTAGTCACACCATTAATTTAAATTCAAATAAGTCCTACCTTCCTTCAATATTAAATCTATATAGGATTTGAAAAAATAAAAATAGGAAATTAAATTATATTAAAGGAAATTGAGTGGATAAAATATTTTTTATACTTTGTTTAAGGTTTTATATATCCTTAAAATTTCTTAAAGATGTTTGGAGTAGATTTATCAATAAGGGGAGTAAGGAGAAGACTATTCCCGAGTGAAAAAACCTAGAATGTCTATTTATTTCTTCAAAAAGAGAAAAATAACCTTATTATTCCTTAGATATTTTTAACCTTAAAAACCTGTAAACTTGAATCCAATAACCATACCTTGAAATTATTCCTAATAAACATAAGTCTTTGTCTCATTTTTGTGGATATTTAAGAAGATTTTATGCCTATGTTGACTCTTTCATGTGTTTTAGATGAGAAAAACATTTTTAAAAAAAATTCAAATATGTATGATGAGAGAAAATTATAGAGGTAAGTGTTTTGTGTTTATGGGAGGATAAATTAAGTGGGAATATATTGAATTAACATAATTTAAATAAATATTGTTTAGGAGGAATTATAATTTTGAGTTTCTTGGTTTTGAATTAGTGGAACTCATGGGATTTTGTTTTGAATTTTCTTAGTTATTTTTTTGATTCTTACTTATACCAAAGTCTATGTCTTTAGTGTGGGTGAATTGATAGAGATGAAATTTAATTACTTTATATATGTATTTAATGTAATAAAAACCTCATTATTTTTCTTTTTGAATGGAATTACACCATTTTCAGTTTTTATTGCTAATTTGAGATTTATTTTGAAAACTAAAAAATTCATGATTTTTAAGTCTATTTTAAATTTTCATATTTCATCCATAATATTTTCTAAAATGAGCCAATTGAATAGTTATTTTTTTTAGTATTATGTGTTTATTGAAGGTAAATTAATTCAGTGGGACCTTGTGTTTAGTTAGAATATATTATGCCCAAATAATTCATTAAAATTGGAAAACAAATTTAAACAGAATTAACCAACCTTAATTAAACGAGGCATAAATATAGATACATAACTCTAAATAATCCGATTATAATCATAAATGAAATAAAACTCTACGTATCAAATTTCCATTAAACATCATGAAAAAATTTATTCATTTAGATTTTCATTGGATGCATGAAATTGGTTGAAAGTGAATAATTAGTTATAATAAAAAACATTTACTCAGTAATTCATACATATCATTTATACACTTATAAAATAGACTGTAATTGTTTTGGTAGTAATTCCATTATGTGTATAAAAAACCTTCTAGTTGAATACCTTTTCAGATTTATCCATATAGTGGGACTAAGATTCACTCAAATTTGATGTAAATAATTAAAAGGAAAGTTCAACTCAACTCTTCATAAAAAATATGTGTATGAAATTCCATTTCAAGGTTAAAAGAGTGTGAGTGGGATATGATGGAGAAGATTATCTAAAGAAGAGGATTATGCATAGAGTAATCTATCCATGATGGGATAAACTCTCAAGTGTGTGTGGTCAGTATAAATACAAGGATACTTTTCCATTTTGAGTTTTTTATTTTCATTAAAATATTATAAATTATTCTAGAAACTATTTTTCCAAAATTAAGTGGGTCATTTTTTTCTCAAATTCACTTTATTATAAACTATTTCACGGTCTTAACATTGAGCATAATAGGTTTAATCAATTTAGATGCTCATATGTCTTTGGAAAATTAAATCACTTTCAAAAGGGGATGAACCACCATATTTGAAGTATTAATATGGGTTTTATGTATATTATGGTGTATAATTCAATTTATTAACTTATACATTGAGTAATTGAATATGAAAATTCATTTTTAGGCAAGGATAAAGGGAGTTTCCTAGAGTAAAAACTTATCCATTGCAACTAAATCAAGTATGTATTTTTTTAATTAGTAATTCTAATCTATAGCATTATTTTATATTAATAATATAGTTTAGTTTCTTTTAACATTGTTTAAACTTTTTTAAATCCCAAATATACTAATACTTACAAAAAAAGTGACAATTTTTCTAACGTAGTCTGAAACTCATCTTGAGAAAACCCTAACTACCTCTTTACTTAATTCTTAAGGGTAAAATTACTGATAAGGGATAACATGAATAAGCCCACTACTATCATATACCTCATTGTTGAAGTAAAATGAAATTAAAAATGAACAATTAATACTTAACTATTGATATCCATTCTTGCATGACCAGTGACGTTAATGAAGAACCCATTGCAATTACCAACAAACACTTATCTTCATAGGTATCCAACAACCAAATGGAATCATTGAAAACTTTGGTAGAATGTATTATCCTTTAAAATGGAATGTAATTATAGCCTCTATGGTTAAAAATGAGAATATAATGAGATATATTTTTGGATTATTTGATATTAAACAATTGGATCGCAATGGGGTATTTGAACTCCCTTTAAATTGAAATCCTTCATTAAATAAAGAAGTTTAATTAGAGTTTATATGTTTCATTTGTTATGAAATAATCCCACTTTTAGATTTATCCACTGTAATGTTCACAAAAAATACATCATTCATTAAGTGATAATTAAAATCATTAACCACTTTTAATATTCAAGTAATCATCAATTCATCATTATATAATGAAATTTAGGCCTTAAACAATATAATAATTTGCATAGAATAAATATATACCCAATGAAAAATTATATCTCACATCATTTTACCATGATGTGGTATAAAAAAATATATCATTCCGACCTAGAATCTACTAATTGGTGCCCTGAGTTGGTTGGCCACATGACCTTATGCGTACTTCCATGTATGCTAGAGGATGCTGAATAGTAGCAAGGGATGAGGGTGTGTTCATGGGGTAATATTTCATCTTGATCAGAGTGTATATTAAGGTTAATTAATAATTTTAAGAAGTGGAATAATAATAAATAAGAAGTAGTAGAGAAATAATAAATCATATTATATAACTAACAGGAAGAAGCTAAATCAAAATCAGATACAAAAATGAGGATCATACGATGATGCTATACAAAAAGGGAAGTACATAGGAAAAAGGGTACATAAATATAAAATATTATACCCAAATATAGAAAGACTAAAAAATAAATCCACTAGAATAATCTACATAGGCTTAGTCATATGCTCCCATACTTTATCCTAGTACTAAAAACAAAACATTGGAAGATGGGAGATTCCCTTTGTCTACCCCTAAAATCATGAATAATTTTTAGGTACCATACGAATCCAGAAAATGGTTTGAGATATACTTAGTAGGTAACCACCAATGGTATATAGAACTATCTAGTACATGCATATAAAAGTTTTAGTATGCAGGTAAAGGTAAGGGAATAAACAAATAAATAAACCACATCGAACTGGGTTCCACATGGGACCACCAACCTACACTACCTACTTTAGCCTGATTAGGATATCTCGGAACCATGATAAATATATAAAGACATAGTATATAGGTGGAATGTGTGTGTGTGTTTTTGTATATATATATATATATATAATTTACTAGCATAAAATTATAGTAATCCTATCAAGTCTGTCATAAAAGTCAAAAGTAAACATGGATTGATCCCAAGCATGTTATTTAACTTGGAAGATGCATCCTGGGATATGGATAATTATCTTAATTAATTTTAAATAAAAAAATCCTTAGTTCTCAATAATGTGGAATTGTGATCCCATCTGAGGTGATTCCTATAATGGAACCCAAGTATCAATCCAGGAGCACTATAAACATCCATCACTATAAGAGTTCTTCGAAGGAGATCTATAAATGGAATCCTAATTATCTCTCTCAATATGGTGTAATGCCATAAACCTCTAAGCCTATCCATGATATTCCATATTGAGATCCAAGTATCACTCATGTAATGGTATAAAAACACTTCCCACTGATCCCATCCAAGGAAATCTACTAGGAAACCAGGTATTACTCATGGGTAAAGTACGTAAGGAATCTTCCTGGTGATCCCATAGAAGGTATTCTATATAAGAAATCAAGTAACAATCCCAAAATAATTTGATTTATTTACAAAATTAAAATATATAAATCTCAGTGATCCCATCCAAGTTTTACTTAATTCAGGAAACTTGCATCACCTTCGATCTGAAGAAATGGTATGGGGTTAACTGGTACTAAACTCATACCATGTATGAAAATAATTATAACCATCACAAGTAAAAACACACACTTACAATGGTACTTTAAATTAATTTATGGATTAAGGATCATATGAATTTTGGGATGGCACACCCCTTGAGTGGATTGCGTCAGGGTAGTCCCACTAAAATGTTAATTCATGAGTCTATAGGTTAATATTAATTATGGGTTATAATTTAATTTAATTTGTTAAAAATTTGGGAGGCATTGATAGAGAAGTCCGAAATGAGAGATAATAATGCATGATAAAATAAAATGATACTTTTAGGGAAATGAAATAGGCCACCTACCTTGTGCCTGTAGTACTATCCTCATCCAATATCATCCCTTAGTTTAGTCTGAACTGAAGGAAAGTGGAAGAATTAAAAAACTTCTTAAAAATAGGGAATATTAGCTCATACCAAAATAGTAAAGAATATGGAAAGATAAATTAATAATATAAAGAAATGGAATGAAGAGCTTACCGTTGTAGATTAAACATGACTGAAAATGAAGAAAACATAGATAAGGTAAATTAGATCTGAAGGACCCTAGGTTACGTGTGGAGGAAGAGTTTTTGATTGGATGGCCTCCCATGTGGGGGAAAATATAGATTCCCATATCAAAAAATATTGGGTTTTACACCTTTAAAAAAGAATCTAGGAATTTAAATGAAAGTATATTTTTACACATTATGTAATGATCATATTTTTCCCTCTCAGGAAGAACCAACACATATTGTGAACTTGGTCTACCTAGACCATTACATGTTATGAATATTGAATTCATGAAATTTATTCAATTCAAAACATGTAATGAGTTCATTCCCTATAATAAATCATGGGAACTGGCTAGTGAAATTCATGCCATGTATATTACAGACATGTTATGGATTAAATTCATATCATAAATTTAATTCACGTTGTATATTTATCATGCATCCTGCCTCCTTCCCACAAACTACCTTTCATCACAAAAGGAAAAAAACTGGACTAAAGGAATGGTTACCAGATCTTGAGATAAAATAGAAACTTAACAAGGTTTCAAGTGAATTTAAATAATTCATACATCTTTGAAAATATGGGATGATACAACCTCCCCTCCTTTAGAAAATTCATCCCTAATTTTCCCTTCCAGGATTGGTAAAATGTCATCTCAGAAAAGATATGGCCACCAAGAATGAACATCAACAAATATATCATAGGTATCATCCTTCAAACAACCATGCTTCTATTACACTCGAACCAGAGTAACTGAACTACCTCATTGAGCCTTTATGCTCTGATCAATGATACATATCAGATTCTCTTCAAAGGATGGATCTAGCTGTAGCTTGATATCCTCAGGATCAAATGAATGAGATTGGTCAAAATGATAACAGTGAAGCTGTGATACATGGAAGACATCGTGCATGGCTCAATACATCTGAGGTAAGGCCAACTAATATGCTACCAACCCAACTACCTCCAAGATATCAAAATTCCCAATGTAATGATGTGATAGCTTCATTGTCTTCGAATCCATCTCTGACCCAATCTAGGTGAAACTTATAGAATGACTCGATGTCCCACATCGAACTATAGAGTTCATTGGTGATTATTTTTATAATACTTACACTCAGTATGAGCTACAACCATTTTCTTTTGAATTAGTTATACCTGCTCTAAAGTCTCTTGAACGAGATGAGGTCACACTAACACTACCTCACCTACCTCTAACCAGCATAATGGTGAGTGAAACAACATACCCCAAAGATCCTCATAGGCACCCATCTAAATAGTTTCTTGGGATATATTATTGTAGAAAACTCAATGATAGGTATGTTATTATCCCAAGAACTTCCAAAATTGAGGATGCATGCATGGAGAAAGTCCTCTAACACACGTATTGTACTCTTGGACTAACCGTCCGTTTAAGGGTGGTATGATGTACTCAAGAACATCCATGAAGCCAATGTTTTTTCAACAATTTCTAGAACCACAATATGAATCATTAATCTCTATCTGAAATGATCAAACGGGGAACACCATGAATGTATATAACCTACTGAATATAAAGCCTCCTAAGATCATCAACTAAGAAGGTATCTTAGATAGGTAGGAAGTGTGAGACCTTGGTTAATATGTCGATGAACACCCATACATCATCACTATCTCGAGGGAATATGATAAATCCCATAAAAAAAATCCATAGTTAAATCATCCCATTTTCACTATGGAATAAATAATGATTATAAGAGTCCCACAATCCACTAGTATGAAATCCTACCATTTTATTGCAAAAATTTGTATAACATGGTAAAAAAAAGACATTTTCAAGTTTAGTTTCTTGAAAAAAATGTACATAATATATGAAAAATTAAAATATTCTTCTAAAAACACTTTAAAGACACATTCATGAGTTTAATCTAGGTTAATTTTACTACATATCATATCCGGGTGACATACATGGAAGGAAATGGGTGAGCATGAAGCCTAGTAAGGGAATAAACAAGAGATAGATATGACATGTGGTCTTGAGATATATCAATAAGAACATGAAGAATAATAATAAGGCTCAAACAATAGGCATATAATAATAAAAAAAACATTAATAATAACATGGAAATTTGGATACAACATTTAAATGATATATCCATAATCATATAACCAAGGGGTAATAAATGAAAATTACACATAGTTATTCACTAAGGTATCATAAAACATGTCATATATAGAGATTAAATTATTTACCCAGTTCATTTGAGTGCTATTAGGGAGAACACTTAATATGTATTAATTTCATGCGATCCATATAATAAATCATTTCATTAATAACTTAAGGATAAAAAATAGCAGGTTTTATATAAAAAATCATGGAATAAAAAAGATATTAAAGGAATGTTCATTATTTCATTTTTAACCCATGAAAGAAAATATGGATTTAATATATGTAAATCCATGAATTGGAAATTAAAATTTTAATTTATTTGAATACCCATTGAAAATAAAAGAGGTTTGGGTATTCAAATACAAAGGAAAAGATAATTTCTCATGTAAAATAGGAAAATTTGAGAAGAAAATTCTACAACATGATGGGTATAAAACATAGTTTTAGAAATGGAAAAAATGGGAGGGGATGATGGAATCCCATTTATAAAATACTGTTATTATATTAATGAGATAATAGAAATTAGAATAATGAAATTATTTTGGAAATTATAAGACATAACACATGAAAAGGGAACTTGAATGGAAAAGAGAAGTGGTTATTTCCCTTTCCTTGAAGTGTTGTTCTTAAAATTTGAGGATGAAACCTTGGGGGATTGAAGACACCTTGGAGGAATCCTTGGGAGGAAAAAACACCAGAAATTCATGGAGGATGGATTGGTTGTGAATGTAAATGGATAAATTGAAGGGTATTTATAGGAGAAGTGGAGGAATTTTTTAATAATTTTCAAATATAGGTCTTGGAAAACTAGGTTGTGGAAAATGAAAAAAAATTGGCTTATCAATTGTTTTTATGCATGTTTTTGTACATTTGGGCCGTATTTTATGTTATTTTAACCCAAGAAAATAGAAAATTATTTTTAAATAATTTTTTTTCATTGAAAAGTGAAGATTCCACATACTAATTTTTTTTAGAAAAAACCAAACTTTCCTTTTCAGAATTTGGAAAGTCACTTATAGTTTTAAAAATTGATTAATTATTTTATAATGCTTAATATTAATAAAATTACTTGATTTAAGTCGTGTATTTTGTTTATTTAAGTATTAAATAATTATTACATAAATATGATTTCATAAAATATACCAAAACCCTAAAACCTTATTCTTTACTATTCATGAAAAAGTAAAGTATTTTAGAAAATTATCATAAATTCACCCTAACCTAATTTTTACATGATAATTAAAAAAATGATGTTTATTTTATCATTAAAGTTCTCTAAATATGAGGATTTTAAAATTTAAATATAAAAATTATTATTTATTTTTTAAAATAAGAGTTTTTATGGCCCAATTTTTTTTGACACTTAATAAACAATTTCCTAGGCCATTATAAAATTATTTTATCATTTATTAGAAGTGCTTAAAAATACTATTTAATTAAAAATATTATTCATAATAGATTTATTTATTATAAAAATTGTATATATTTTATAAAAAAATCAATTATGTTTTATTTGTATACAAAAATCAAATTATCAAATTAATTTCCATTAAACATATATTTTATTAATAAAAAGTATTCATAAGAGGAATTAATGAAATAAATATTTTTTTTAGTTGAATGAATTTATAATTTATGTAACTAAGGACTAGAAACGTAACACCTTATTACACCCACACAGGCCTAATGGGTTAGGTGTGCAATGGTTGTAGTTTAATGGGGCGACTTTGCTTACATCGACTGAGTGGTAATATACACTAACATAAACTTCTTCCATTGGTGATTTCATTAAAGATTTACCTATTGAATCTCTACTTGGGATTGGTTAAGGGTGAACCCCAATAGTACTAAATCCCTTCCATGTATGTACAAATGGGCTTCAAACAACATGAATCCTCTGGTTAAGGCCTTCGATTCTCCTTTCCCTGTTAATTATCCTTTGTCGTTACTACTTATAAATACTAATTATAATGGTAAAATTATCATCCAAGGGTATAGTTTACAATGGTCATATTGAGTAATGGTTATATTGAACAATAGTTATATAATGGTCAAATCCCTACGATTATATTTCCCTTTCTACCTTATAAATATCACCTTTTTCTTTCACTCAAAATTGAATAAATTTTTATTAAGGTTATATTTTTCATTTTTATAATATTTTTATTGGTTTACTAATAATATTTTTATTTTTATCACATTTTCAGTGGGGTGATGTTTCTTATAGATTGGAATAATTCATAATTTTATATTTTAGATATTCTATTTTATATTTTTTGTCCCATTTCATAGTTTGGAATTTTAATTTGTTTCATAGATAACTAATGTAATGACCATTTTTAAAGATACATTTTTTTGGTTTCTATTTATTTTTTTATGTGTATAATATTATATAATATATAAGAAAAATTTATTCAGAAAATAAATATCATTTAAAAAAATTATGGGGCATTACATTCTTCCCCCTTATGAAATTTCATCCACAAAATTTCAATTCATTTTCTTAGTTTAGAAAATGTGAGGGTATTTATATCTCATTGTATACTCTGGTTCCCACTTTTCTTCTTTATATTTTTGTTTCCTCCATAGACCTTTGATGAGGTGGGTAGTATTTTTTCATAGAAACTTGTCTCTACAGTCTAAGATCTCCACCAGGTTCTCCTTATAAGATAGTTCATGTTATAGTTGTACAACCACTGGATTTAGTTTATGTGAGGGATCAAGTATGCAATTTTTCAAGAATGATATGCGGAATACATCATGAACTTGAGCTAGATTTGGGGTATGTGATAGTAGACAGACCACTACTCTTATGCGATCAAGGATTTCAAAGGGGGAAATGTACCTAGGGATAAACATTCCATTCATTCCAAATAATATGAATTTATTCTATGGTGATATTCGAAGGAAAACATTGTCCCCAAAATCAAACTCCAAGTCTATTCAACAATTTTTAGCAAAGCTCCTATACTGAATATCAGTAGAATTTATATGCTGTTGGATGGAATGTACCTTTTTTGTTATGTTTTGCACAATATCAGGCCCAAGTAATTTCCTCTGATCAACTTCATCCCATCAAGTAGGTGTTTTACATCACTTTTAACATAGAGCCTCATATAGTTCCATTTGAATATTCTTGTAAAGGATTTTATTATATGATAACTCAACTAATGGAAGGTGTTGAACCCATCCACCTTTAAATTCCATTGACCTTTTTCTCAGCATGACCTCAAGTTTTTGAATAGTCATTTCAGATTAGCCATCATTTTTTTGGTGATAAGCCATACTAAAATTTAATTCAACATTTAGATAATATTGGAGACTTCTCCATAATTTTTATGTAAACCTTGGATCACAATTAGAAATGATAGAAATTGGTACCCCATGCAACCTCACCACTTTATTTGTGTATATATTGGAAATTTGTTCAAGAGAGAAATCTTCCCAAATTGTTATGAAATGAGAAGTCTTAGTGAGATGATCCAGTACAAACCATATCACATTGTTTCCATGGGATGTTCTTGGGATATGCATGAATAATTCCATGTTAATATTTTCCCACTTACATGTTGGTATGGGTAGTGGTTTTAATATACCTTTAGGAAGTTGTTTCTCCACCTTCACTTTCTGACACACGAAGCACCTTGTAGTGTAGTAAGCAATCTCTCTTTTCATGTTATCCCACCTATAATGATCATGAGGGTCCCTATAAATTTTAGTGCTTCCAGGATGTATAGAAAATGTTGATCTATGAGCTTCATTCATAAAATTCTTCCTTATCTCTGGTATAGATGGGACACATAGCCTTGTATGAAATTTCAGTATACCTTTTTGATCAATATTGAACTTAGGAAACTTCCCATTCTTCACATTATTACTTTGTAATAAAGGATGTTATCTTTGATAGTTCATGATATTATCTATTTGTGATGTTTGAGAAATCATTTAGGATATGGTTGATGATGTACCTCCCCTTATGATTCCCACATCCAGTTTTACTAGGTCCTTGATCAAAGGACCTCCTTGATTCCTTATCATTTCCAGTACAATAGGGTCTTTCCTTCTTAATTAATCATCAAATTTGTTTGATCTTCTCGGGTTATAATGAATTTAACAGTCATATTATTAAATAATTTCAACCATATCCTTTTTTTGTGTTCAATTCCTTTTGCATGAAAATATACTTCAGACTTTGGTGGTCTATGTATATATCACATTTATCCCAATAAATACAGTTCCTCAATTTTTTTAGAGAGAAAAATAATTGAAGTTAGATCTAGGCCATGTGTAGGATTATTCTACTCATAAGGACTTAACTATGGAGATTCATAAGTAATCACCTTTTCATTTTTCATGAGGACACACCCAATCACTTTTAGAGATGAGTCACTAAAAAAAATCCATATCCTATAGAGGATAGAGTTTACATAGGTTCAATATTGAATATATTTGTCAGTTATTGGAAAGTTTATTCACACTACTTTTTCCAGATTAACTTAGCTCATTTTTTAATTTAATTTGGTTAGTGTGTTAGAAATTGGTAAAAGTTTTTTCACAAACCCCCTATAATATCTTATTAAACCAAGGAAACTATGAATCTTAGTTACCATTGTAGGATGGGGCCAAACCTCCACTACATTATTCTTTACATGATCAACTAATATTCCTTAAATAAATACAATTTTCCCCAATAATGAAAATTTCTATAACCACAATTCACATTTTCTAAATTTTTGAAAAAGATTCTCCTTCCTCAGAGTTCCCACAGTAACCCTTAGTTGATCCTCATGCCCCTCGTGACTTTTGTAGTATATCAAAATTCCATCAATAAAAACTACCATGAATTTATCACGGTAGTCCTTAAAGACTCAATTCATCAAATCCATAAACATAACAGGAGAATTGGTCATGCTAAATAGAATTAGAAAAAACTCAAAATGACTATATCTTTTTCGTATAGAAGTATTTGTAATACTTATTTCTTCAAACTAAATTTATTATATAGAGATTAGAGGTCAATCTTGGAGAATAATCGTTCCCCATGAAGCTAGTAAAATAAATCATCTATCCTTGGGAGTGGGTTATTGTTCTTTATAATGATCCAGTTAAGTTATCTATAATCAATTTGTTGTTATATTGATCTATCCTTCTTCATCACAAAGAGAACCTATAATCCCTAAGGAGACACACATGCTTTGATGAATACCTTCTACATAAGATCTTGATGTTGTTTCATTAATTACTCTATCTCCATATTTTGCATTCTATATGGGGTATTTGATATTGGATTGGATCCAGGTATGAGTTAAATAGAGAAATCTACCTCTATTTCTAGGGGAGTTCCAGGTAACTATTTAGTGAATATATTAATGTATTCCTAAATTATATGAACATTCTCTATATTTATACATTCATTTTCTTCTCCCTCGTAAATGATCATCTCCATAAAGAAATCTACATGAGGTACTTCTAAAAAAATCTCAGGCTGAGATTTCTCTCATTTGAAAATGATTGTAGGGTTTTTCATTTAAGTATACATTTACTTACTTCTATAGTTGATCTTAGCATTATACTTTGAGATCCATAACATCCCTAATATAATGTTTAATTCCACCATAGGAATTACTACTATATCTATGATGATATTGAAATCACCAAAGATAATAATATTGTTTCTATGAAATGTTGATGCTAGGATAATTACTCTAAGAGTCCGACTGATAAATAAACTTCTAAAAGTTTAGGTATTGATTCTATATTCTTTTAAAACTTGGATGAAATAAAGGAATGCATAGAACCAGAATCAAACAAAGTAATTCATAGATCTGATAGCACAACACATGTACTTTCCACCACATAATTCAAAGACTCCACTTCAACCATCATGATAGAAAATGCTTGACCTATATCCATAGGCCTATAATGAGGTTGATGGTGGTTCCCCTCCATTATATTATGAATTTAAAATTTATTGGAAAAGTGAACAAGCTATCCATTCTTGAAGAATTAAAATGCTGTATTGGATTTCACCATCTTGTCTTTGTCATTTGTGTTGAGAAGTCGAGGCTTCATTTCACCACAACATTTTTGAGATATATGGCCATATATTTGGAACTTTTAGCACTTTCCACTCCCATATAAGTAGTTCCCTGAAATATTCTTCCCACATTTTTTGTACATGGGAAGTTAAACTTTCTTTCCACCTCTTCCATGATCAACGTTCTTCAATGAGTTTGGCTCCATTGCTATCTTCTTCTCATTAAACCTATGTGACCACTGTGTCTCTCCAAACTATAGTTTAAGCTTCATAACACTCTTTACTATCTCTTCATGGATTTCATAGTTCATATTTTCTAGATTCCACTGTATATGGGGTCTCAATGCATTGAATAATCTATCAACATTTACCTTAAGATCCATAAAAAATCTATAGGTGTATCAAGAAAGTCTTGTAAAGTTCATCTCAGAGATTGCCACCAATTCATTTTCCTTCTTTTTTAGTTCATGGAATTCCTTCTCCATTTTCATTTATATCAAATATGGGAAATATTTATTGAAAAATATTCCCATGAACTATTCCCACTCCATAGCATTAATCTCCCATCTTATTTTATTTCTTTTAATTAGTGTACACCACTGACCAAACTCTCCTTCTAAGTGGTATACTTCCATGGTTATAGTCTCTTTCTTTAAATAACAGATCATAGAAAATATCGTTTCTATAGAGATTATCTATTTTTAAAAAATTAATGGGTCTGTAGATCCACTGAAATAAGGTGGTCATTGATCCATGAAGGACTCAATGAAAAGTTCTTCTTTTTAAGGTGAATCTATTCTCTAAACTATATTCAAGTTATTATTCATAACTTGATTTAGAAGATTCATTATCCTCATGAAGTTTTCCATTCTATTTTCCATTGAAACAACATTAGTGCATCGTTTGTTTCAATCATCATTTACACATGTCCTCCTATTTCCCTCCATTTTTATAAAAGAATAAAACCTTAGTGAGAAACATGTTACTTTTATGAATCTCATAATTATAAAGGTGTTTTATGTCTTAAAACACCATTCCTAAATATTTCATTAATCTCCTCTAATAACAATTACATTTTCTATATATCCTTCATAATGGTTCATAAAAATCTTATGATTAACCAAAAATATCTCCCAGGAGTTTCAAACTAGGAGCGAAGAAAGACCCATTTTCTTGCACAAGCTGCTATTTGAGTCTAGTTCAAAGTGGTGTTTTCAGGTGTTAACCATAGGTACATCTATTCTAGAGCCACATCCACTTGTTCTTATCGAGACTAGGATTTCTTTTCACAGAGCCCACTTACTTAATACTTAAAAAAATACCAAGATGTTTTCCTATATTCAGACATGTCCCTAGGTTTTTTCCAGAAGTTTTTATGTCCTAAATTCCAAAAATAACTAAACTATTAATTAATACCAACTATTTAATATCACATTTTTATTACATAACTTTTCATTACATAGTACAAAACAGAGTGTCTTTTAAAGTTTAGTTTTTGGAAAAAGGTATATAATACATGAAAACATAAAAAATTATTATAAAACCACTTGAAATAAATCTTCATCAGTTCACTATAGGTTACTTTTACTTTATTTCATATACTAGGGACATACATGAAAGGAAATGTGTGAGCATGATGTATAGTAAAGGAATAAACAAGAGAGGCATATAACATGTGCTCTTGAGATATATCAATAAGAATATAAAGCATTAAAATAAGGCATAAAAAAGAGGCATGTCACAATAACAAGAACATAAATCATAACATTGAAATGTGGTTACAAAATTTAAATGATAAATTCATAAAAATATTACCATGTTTTATCACCATGGTGTCATAAATGAAAATTACCAAGGTTATTCACCAAGGTATTATAAAACATGTCATCTCTATTGATCAAATTATTTTCCAAATGAATCAGAGAGATATCAAGGTGCACTATTTATATGTATTAATTTCATATGATCCATATAATAAATCCTTTCATTAATAACCTATAGAGAATAAGGTATGGGTTTCTTATAAAAAATATTAGCATAAAAAAAATCTTAAAGACATGATCATTACATCATTTTAACCTATGAAAGTAAATACAAATTTTATATATGTAAATCAATGAATAAAAAATTTATTTTTAAATCTAGTTGAATAACCATTAAAAGTAAAATAACATTGGCTATTCAAATAAAAAGGAAAATAAAAAATTTCAAGTAAAAGTGAAAAATTTGAGAAGAAAATTTGAAAACTTGACAGGTATAAAACCTGGTTTTAGAAAAGGGAAAAATGGGATGGGACAAGGGTATAACGGTCATAAAAGACTATTACCACAATAATGAGATAATATAAAGTGTAAAAACGAACTTATTTTGTAAATTTTAAGACATACCACATGAAAATGGAACTTGAAAGTAAAAGAGAAGTGGGGATTTCTCTTACCTCGAAGAGTTGTTCCTAAAACTTGAGGATGGAACCATAGGGGTTTGAGGACACCTTGGGGGGAATCATTAGGAGTACAAATCACCATAAATTTTTGTAGTATGTATTGGGAGTGAAATGAACTAGATAAATAGGTGGATATTTATAGGATAAGAGTAAAAATTGTATCATAATACCCAAATACAGGTCTTGGAAAACTAGGTTGTGAAAAATAAAAAACCATTATTGTAACTATGTTTTTTTATCATGGTTTTAGAAATTTGGGTCACATTTTAGGTTATTTTAATCCAAAATAACCGAGATTAATTTTTAAATACTTATTTTGGCAAGGAAAAGTGAAGGTTCTATAAATGAATGTTTTTTTTAAAAACTCAAACTTTCCTTTTTAGACTTTGGAAAGCCACTTATAGTTTTAAAAATTGATTAAATATATTAAAATAATTAATATTAATAAAATAAAATTATTTAATTCATGTATTGTGTTTAATTAATTAATAAATTATTATGACATAAATATGATGTTATAAAATATACGAAATCTCTAAAACTGTATTTTTTTACTATTCATTAAAAAATAAAGTATTTTATAAAATTATCATAAATTCAGCTTAACCTGTTTTGAACATGTTGATTTAAAAGATGATTTTAATTTTTTCCTAAAAAATTATTAAATATGATATTTTAAAATTTTAATATATAAACCATTATTTATTTTAAAATAGCATTTCTTAAGGCACAATCCAAGTTCCGAAACTAATAAAAAATTTCCTAGGACATTATCAATATATTTTTTCATTTATTATAAAAGTGTTTTAAAATAATATATCATTAAAACAAATACTTTACATAATATCTTGGTTTATTGTAAAAATTATATATTTTCTATAAAAATACACTTATGTTTTATTTGTGTGAAAAATTTAATGTATCAATTTTATCTCCATTAAACATATATTTTTTTAAGAAAAGCTATTCATAAGAGGAATTGATAGAATAAATTTTTTATTTATATGATGGAATTTACACTTTATGTATCTAAGGTTTGGACACATAACCACTCATTACACCTGCATATGCACTATGGGTAAGGTGTGAAATGGTCATAGATTCATGGGGAGGCTCAGATAACATCTACTAAGTGGTAATATCCATTAACTTGAACTTATCTCGTATGATATTTTATTCAGGATTCATTTTTTGAAGCTCGATTTGGGTTTAGTCAAGGGAAAACCCCAATGATGCTACCTCCCTCTCAAGTTCAGACAAATGGGATTCAAATGGCATGACTCTACTAGTTGTGGCCATCAATTCACCTTTATGTATCAATTATACTTTGTCAATACTACTTATAAACAATGATTTTAATAGTAAAATGATCAAACAATGGTATATTTTCCAATGGTCATACTGACCAAAGGCTATATTGAACAATGGTCATATAATAGTTGAATCCAAATGGTCACATTTCCCTTTATGCAATATAAATAGAAATTGATTCATTCAATCAAGATTAACTAAAATTTCTCTTAAGGTTATATTTTCATTTTCATAAGATTTTGATTGGTTTACTAATATTTTTTTCTATATCATTTATTATGGGGGTGATGATTCTTGTAGATTGGGGTGATCCATACTTTACTATTTTATATATTTTATTTTATTAAATCCATACATTCCTATTTTATATATTCTATTTTATCTTATTTTTTTAGTTGTAATTCTTGACATTTTAATTACTTTCATAGCTGACTAATGAAATGATCATTATTAAATATATAAAACTTTTTGGTTTCTCTTTATTTTGTATGTGTATGCTATTATATAATATGTAACAAACATTTATTCAGGAAATGAATATCATTTAAAAAAAGTATGGGTCATTACAGCTAGTGCTCCACCTTCACCCACCAATAGGCATAACACCATGTGATAAAACTCACAATATGACTCTTCATACCTACCCACCAATACTGATGATGTATGTCTCATTACATATTTTTAAGACCAAAATGTACTACCCAAATAGAGGCATGTGATTCCTATGTCAACTCTTATTGTATGTTTGAAGGGACCCAAACTTTTCTGTGAAAGTTCATAATATCATACTCATAAATAACCCAACTAGGTGTTGGGTCCTCAATTGAAGCACTTTCCCTCAGGAATAATCCTTTTGGATCAGAAATATGTCTCATCCTTATCTGTTCCAAAAGTGAGGATGTCACTTCCCAAGCTGCTAAGACAAGATTACCATCGTATCCCTAAACCTAAAATTACATCTTAGACAATATATCCATCAATTTTCATACATTAATGGCCTCTTAAATGACATATGAACGTGTCTTCTGGATTCGGGAATTATCTACTACATTTCCATTTCTGGGTGTATAATCATGCTCAAAGTCAAAAGACTAAAGATACTCTACCCACCTATGATGCCTGAGATTCAAATCACGCTATGTGGAAATGTATTTGAAAATTTTTTAGTCCAATTAAATGAATAATATTTCCCTAAATAAATAATTCATCTAACAGAATAAATCATGAACCAAAGAATCTATCTTGAGGTCATGCATAGGGTAATTCCACTCAAGAGGTCTCAGTTGGTGGGACCTGTATGATACAACCCGATCTCCCTACATCAGAACTACTCCTAGACGAATTACAAAAGCATGAAAATAAACCATATAGATCTTAGTTGGCTCTAGAATAATTAGGATCAACACAAACATTATCCTCCCTTTCATCTCCTAAAAGGCTTTCTTACACGTGTCTGACCATAAAAAATTAAAACTCTTTTTAGTCAAGCCTATAAGAGGTTCTACTAGTCATGAATATTCATTAATAAAATGCCTGTAATAGACATCCATCCCCAAGAAACTACTTATGTCAAAGAAATTCTTGGGGTGTTCCTAGGAAACTACAATGCTCACCTTTTATGGGTCAATAGATACTCCTGACTCTTAGATAATATGACCTAATAAGTGAACCTTATCAATCCAAAAGTAAAATTTGGTGAGCCTAGCATATATATGGCGCTATCTCAGTGTATTCAACATTATATTAATATGTTTGGCATGATCATGTTGAGTGTGGGAATATACCAAGATATCATCCACAAAAACTACCAAAAAATGAATCCAAATATGGGTGGAAAACCCAATTTATCAAAGCCATGAAAATTTATGGAGCATTCGTAAGGCTGAAGTACATAACAAGATACTTATACAAGTAGTATCTTCTCTAGAATGTCATACATAGTAGGTTTTATGGTCTCACATGAACCTAATTTTATACCAACCTCAAACTGACCTTAGAAAAAACCATCACTCGTTAGAGCTAGTCAAAGAGGTCTTCTATAAGAGTCATTGGATACTAGATATTTATTGTAAGAAAAACCTGAGGGTACCTTATTATTTATTGTATAAAATGATAAGTGAACCACATGATGATGTACTGGTTCATATAAAACCCAAAGCTGTAAGTATTTTAACTAATTCTTGAGTACTTAGAGCTCAGTAGGTTTTATCCTGTAAGGAAGAATAGACACTACTGTTTCACTTGTAACTAGATCAATGGTGAACTCCACATATCTCACATGAGGTAATCCAAAGAATTCATTAGGGAAAAAATCCCTATAATGATTAATTATAGGAGGGAATTCTATGAGCCCCATTCCCTAATAACTCATAAAGAGACTATCCACATGGGTGGTCAATTCTCTAACCCCATGATGCTTGATTACATCTTGAATCTCTTGGACATTCCATTCTACCTTAGGAACCTAAGAACTACCCTCAGGTGATATAAAAGAAACCTTTCGATGATAGAAATAAACATTGAGATAACATGGAACCAACCAATCCATCCAAAGAATGGCATTGAATCCTATCATCTCAAATAAAAAAAGATTCCAAAGGAAGAGATATCCACCCACCCTAAGAGAGAAATCCATTTAATGGTATATACTCTCTGATCATGACCCTAACGGTGTGTCAAGAGTTATTATACAATATAAGTATTCCATTTCGAGGCCCAAAATTTCCATAATTTCCAAAAAATATAAAAGTGTGTGAGGAGCCTATATCAAATAAGGTTGATATTAAATTAGAGGCTACTAGAATTTTACCTCAAACTATATAAGGCATTGGACTATACTATTCAGAAGTAGGATTCACTATAAAGATATAGATAGATCCTCGACCCTGAGATGCAAAATAACTAACCTGAGTAGGTCTACTCTATTGGTGTTATACTTTTGAAGTCTAACCACCTCAGACATGTCCACCCCTCATCCTGATCATCCGGTAGTGTTCAAGCTCCCTAACTTTTGTGGGTCTACATATACAGTACCCAAATATGGTGTTGGTACATATCCCTTTTCACTGGGCATTGGAAGGAAAATTTAGTAGAGATTCTGAAGGTGGTCCATCATGTTTCAAGATCAGTACTCTATTGGGTTCCTCATGCACTGAGGATTCTTATGGCCTGTCCTTACACAATAGTGATAGAGTAAATAACTATAAGTACACATCACTTAACTAGTTCTACCTTTGAAAGAAACCACAAAATGATGTTTCTTTCCGCTAGAAGGATTGTCTCCCAACCTCAAAGTAGAACTTCCATGAATCACACTTCATGCTTATATTATGTTCCACTCTTTGATGACAACATGACTCATTATCTATAAAATAGAGGTTAGTCAAAAAAAATAACCTATGATCAGATATAATATACAAGCCCATCTCAAACCATATCACAATCTCAAAATCATCACTAGTTGGTATTAGAAAAAACAAAGAATTTTAGTAAAATGAGATGAATACTCCATCAAAGACATATTTCCCTTATATAGGTGCATAAAATATCTAGAAAAGTTTGTTCTCAACATCTATAAAAAAATAAATCATAATATATTATATGGAAGTCCACATATACTATACCATTAGATCGATTATCCTAAGATATGACATTCCACCAATGTTTAGTCGAGTTATGAAGAATTTAGGGGGAGAGCTTGAATTTATTCTCTAGAGGCATCTAAAAATGATCAAATATGGATAACATGGACTCTAAATATGACTCATTATCCCAGGACCTCAATTCACTAATAAGTTAGGAGAATTATACTTCTCGAATTCTCATATCAACTCTTCCATAGAAGTGGAAAGTCACTGATATCCCTATATAGACTGCATGAAAAGTAATATTCTCTCTTAAAACTATGGATCGAGTCCTAGTGGATGATCAATATGAGGCACCTCTAGTGGAACTGTAAGAGGAAATGCTAGTTTCTGAGGCCCCAAAAACTCTAGGCATGGTCATCACCACCCTCTTACCATACAACTAGAGCATTCCATGACAAAATAGCTCTATAATTTTAAAATTCATGTCTTAAATATAATTTAACAATATATAGTATCATCGATAATAGAAAAGTAAAGGTATAAAACATTTCTATAAATGAGTCACATATCTATTCCTTCTCCTAACTCTAGGTCTAAGTGATAAAAAAGGTCACAGTGCATCTCAAGAGATACTACCTACTACCCACTACTATGGTCATGTTAGGTTTGAGGTCTCATATAACACTATAGAGGTTCTCATATATGGAGTTTCAATTGAAAGGTATAGAGTAAAAATACCTTTACATTTCAATTGGGATCCCCATTTAGCATTATCCATTTGATTTGAAATTTGAAATTTATTTAAATTAATACTTATTTTTATTCATATAGATATCAAATACATATTAGATGTGTCACAATTCCCAATTTATAAAGTCCCATACTCTTTATAAATGTCAATTGGTGCGTTAAGTGATTAAAACCTATCCTTTACATCAGGTATCTGGATGTAACAAGTCCTTTGATGTGATTTGATTAAATTAATTACCATTACAAGTTTATATAAGTACATGCTTCATAAATTACAATTGGAATTCATGTAATAAAAATCATCTAATGTTTCTACCCATGGGACCAATGGTCCATGAATCAAACATGGTGTAATTTTCTAATTAAGGTTCCATCATCAATATATATGGGAAAACACCATTTATATTGATGACTAAAGTTTAATTGATATATTTATTTTATCTCTATAAGAAGTGTTAGAATATTTCCATTTATATCAATCAAGGTAATTACAATAAGAAAGTATAATAAAAGAAATAAAACAATGAAATATACCTATGTGGAATGGAATAATGCATGAAATTTGAATCCTAAAGTGCCTATAATGGTGTATGAGATGATAAATCCTTTCTATATCGGGACATGAAAAAATAAGTCCATAATAATAATAATATCAATAACAATGCCACAAAACATGTGTTTCACCCAATGATGAAATCAGTACAACCATAATGGGTGAAAACCAAAATAGAAATATCCCATCCCAGGTAATTTTAGTTTCCCTTATATGTGGGTTAGCTGCTCCAAGGAAGAGGCTCATTAAAAAATTTTGATACTTTTTTAGTCTTATAAATAATATCCAAATATTAATACAAAAGAAAAAATCACCCTTTGATACTACTTTATATCATCCCATCCCGTAATCCACTAACTGGTGCCCCAAACCGGTTAGCCACATGACCTTAAGCGTGCCTCCACATACGTTAGAGGAGGCTGACTAATATTGAGGGCCTAGGGTGTATCCATGTAGAGACTATTCTATCATGATAAAAGTGTAGCACAATGGTAAGTAATAAGTAAAATTAGTTGAATAATAATAACAAAGAAGAAGGAGAGAAATAATAAATCATTCAACATAACCCATAGGAGGAATCTAAATTAATATCAGATAAAAAATGAAAATCATGCCAAGATTCTATACAAAAAGGAAATTACATGGTATTCATGGGTACAATAATATACAACAATATAATGAAATACAAAAATACCAAAAAACTACCTTTACATGCATCATGATCACTGGATTAGTTCTCTACTCTTGTACTCCATCCTAGTACTGAAAATCAAACATCAGAAGCTAGATGATTCCCTTTTTCTACCCCTAAAATCACGAATTCTCTTTGGGTACTATAGGTAGCCCAAAAAAGGTTTGATATATACTCAGTAGGTGACAACCAAAGGTGTCTAGAACTATCCAGTTGGTGCATATAAAATAAGAAGTGTGCATGTAAAGGTAATGAAATAAACAAATAAATAAACCACATTAGACTAGGTTTCTCATGGGACCCCTGAAAAATAATACTTACTTCAGACTAAAATAGATATCTATAAAACATGGGTAACCTATATAGATATAGTATATAGGTTGAATGTATTTATATATATATTCCAGTCTGTTGACTTACCAGAATGAAAATCCTACCGAGGACGTCATAAAATTCAAAAGTAATCATGTATCGAACCTAATCATGTTATTTGGCTCAATAGACACATCTTGAGGCATGGATAATTTCCATCCATAATTTTAAATAAAAAAAGAACCATTATTTCTAAATAAATAGGAATACTGAGCATGTCCAAGGTGATTTATAGAATAGAACCCAAGTATCACTCTAGGAGCACTATAAGCATCCATCACTGTAAGAGTCCATCCAAGGTGATCCATAAGAGAAATCCCAATTATTAATCATGGAATAGTTTATAGAAATAACCCTCTATTATCATCTATAGTATTCCACATAAATATCCAATTATCACTCATGGCATGGTATAGACACATTTTCCACCAAGGTCACCCATGGAAATCCACCTGGAAACTAGGTATCACACATTTGAAAAGTACATAAGGCATATCTAGGTGATCCCATCCAAATTATTCTATATAAGAAACCAAATATCCATCCTGGTGTATTTATATTCATATACAAAATTGAAATTTATAAAGCTCAATGAGCCCATATAAGGTTTCCTTAAGTTAGGACCCTTGTATCACCCTAAACCTAATGAAAGGGTATAAGTTTAACTAGCTCTAAACTCATACCATATATGAAAATTAGTATAATAATCAGAAGAAAAAAAAACAAACCTCCATAAATGGATTAAAGTAATTTAAGGATTAAGGCTCATAGCCCTTTAGGGAAGGCACACCCCTCTAGTAGATCGCATTGGGTTAGTCACCCTACCATATTAATTCATGAGTCTCTAGGACTATATTAACTATGGGTCATCATTTAATTTAATTTTTTGAACATTTTGGAGTAATTTTTGAATAATTATGGCATGTGGTAGAATGGAACATGATAAAATATAATGATTCATTTAGGGAAAGGATCTAGATCTCCTACCTTATGATTACATGTCTCTCTTCATCCAGTATCAACCCATAATTTAGTCTATATCAAAGAAAAAAAATTAAGAATCGACATATTATTTGAAAATACGTAATATTGTCTCGCACTAAAATATCATATAATAAGTCAAGATAAATTAATAAGAGAATAAAAAGGAATGAGGATCCTACCATTTCAGATCCAACATGACTCACAATGAAGAAAATGAAGCTCATATGAAAAATAACTGAAGGAACTTAGGTTTGGAATAGAGGAGGATATTCAGCTAGATAGACTCCTATGATGGAGAAAAAAGGAGCCCCTATCAAAAAATAAGGGGTTTTAACCCTTTATAAAAAATGATTCCTGACATTTACCGTATGTGTATATTTTTACCCACAGTGTAATTCCTGGGTGTTTCCACTCCTAGGAAAAACTAACACACAATACGAACCGGGTCTTCCCAGACCATTACACATCATGAATATTAAATTCCCAACCTGTATTGAATTCATAACCTGAAAAAACTCAAAGGGCATGGATAGCATAATTCACATCATATATATTGAATACACACTTTGAATTAAAATCATGTTGTGAATTTAATTCATGTCATGTATTTCTTATATATCCACCCTCTAATACACCTACAACCTTTCCTTCCACAAGGAAATATACTATACTGAAGGGGAAGTTACATAGTATTAATCTAAAAGAGAAATTTACAAAGGGTTAAATTAATTTAAATAATTTGTTCCTCTTTGAAAAGATATAATTTTACAACAAATATGCAATAACACAAACTATTGTGTGGTGTATTTAACCATATGATGGTTTATTATTTATTTCATACATATAAAAATATTTCACTTATAATAAATCCCCTTATAATTTAATCAAAACATGATAAATATTCATAAATTCATCCAAAATCATCTGAATATTATCATCATATAAAGGCTCTTAAATTTTGGATAATCACTTTGTACTAAAATTAATCACTTTACTAGGGCATAATACGTTTCACTATGGAACTCTATAGCATTGGAAAAAATGACGAATTATTTAATTCCTAATCATAAGAAAAGAGTGGCCCTTAGAAAAATGTCATTTATACTTAGGATACAAAGAGTTTCATGATCTATATTAAACAGACTCAATTATTTATGTGAAAATTCCAATCAGTTATATCACATAAAACTTTTATACTTATGTAATCCCTTTTTCCAAGAAATAATTTCCACCTACTAGACAAGGAATAACTCAATCTAGTGTAGAAAAATTCAAGTATTATTGATTCCTTGAAGTAAAATGAATAAATTGAAGGAATACATCACTTTTTTATTTATCCAAGTAGATGAGAAATCCACACATCACTAAAATAATAATAGTTATTCATTTCATATATCTAATTCAATCATGGGGATAAATGTAACACCTATCATATATAAAGAACAATCCCATATTGGATACTAAATATCTATGACGTAAATTTTAGATTTGGTTCCCTAGTACCAATTTTTTTTACTCCTGATTACCTATACATTTAAAAACATGAATATTAATAAATATCTTATCACATGATAAGTATTTTTCTATATAAAATTATTGTGATAATTTTATTAGAGTATATATCACATTTAATGGTCATAGTAGTCCCCTATTATGATGTAAACCTCAATGTTAGATGAAAAATTATTAAATATATGTACTATGGTTAGATGAAATCTATATAATAGGATATTAATGATACAATCTATATATTTTAGTGGGATCATAAGACATTAATACTTCTTCTCATGAAGTTAGCACTTGGTAATCTCAAATAGAAGAGGTTATAAGAACATACCTATTAATTATAATTACATATGTTTATGTGACATTGGATATTTCATAATACACATATGTTTATTGGTTCTTATAATTGAGATTATTATTAATCTATATAATTAATCATTTACTTATATGTATTGATGAAAATCATGAAAACATATGATCTTGGTGAGTTAGGATATGTAGGGTATGTCATAAGTGATATGACATTAATAGATTAGTCAAGAAGGGATTTTTTCCATTTAATGAAATTATATATCTCTGGACCTTTTATTGAAGTGGAATATTCATATTAGGTTCATGGCCATGTAAGTTTATCGATGATTTTATTTTAAGAAAGTCAAAGAAATAATATAATTTTATAGGTTGGTGACACAAGTATGAATATTTTTTTGATGAGATATTGAGAAAAATAGATTATATTATACAATAAGAGTCTGTATAAGGTTTTTTCAATTATGACATTAACATATTTCTTTATGGGTGTCTTGGTGTGTTACTTGATGATGATATTGTACTTTATTGAATCTCATGTAATGCCATTGAGAAATAGGTCTAGAGGGTTACACACAAGGTGTATCGAATACCTAAATTAAATTATATTTTAATTAAATATTTTAATAAATAATATTCTCAAGTTATGACGAGTTTAAATTATTTGGGTTATATTTATTAAAAATATTTATTCAGATGTTATTTGAAAGAATATATATATTTGGTGAATATTAAATAAATATATATCCACCAGTTAAAAAGAATAATATTTATTTTTTTACTGAATTAATAACATTTATATGATTATTTATTCAATTTACACTTATTATTTAAGGTTTAACAAATTCTGGGGAGGATTTACTGAAGGAGTTAACAGTCAGGGTGAAATGATATATTTTATTTAATATCATTTCAATAAATATTGATTGTTTTATTTAATAAGTGATATTCAAATATTCACAAGTTGGTGCACGTTAAGAAATAATAATATTGATGTTATTATTATATACGAGGTTCATTTAATACAAATATATTATCCAAGGGTCTTTGTGAAATTACTAATATTTAACCCTAGTTATAAAACTTGACTTTTTTCATTTCTTGGGATGATAGTGATTGTGTACAACACAATCTCTCCAAAGAATTATATCAAAACCAAGAGATATATTCTCAATAATTCCCTCAAGAGTAGAGAGAAATGTCCCTCTTCCTACTTATAGAGACCAATATAATTAGATAATAATTCAAGAATATATGGAATTATTATTATGATCAATAGTGAAAAACATAAGTGATTTGGTTCTTTTGTTCTAGCACCTGAAGTTATAATGATGATGCTTTAATGTTTGTGGAGCACATATGGATACTTATAGAGGGACTCTACTCATGGATCCTTTATTGAAAGAATAATATGATAATAAGGTAAACCAATTTGATAAAAAAGAAATAATTTCATGCAAGGTAATTCTTATTTAAATAAATTAATTATAAATTTTATGGAAAAGATAATAAATTAGACTCTTTTGGGGTCGTATTCATTATGTTACGAGGATTTAATACAAAGAATCTGATGAAATACATTGTTGGGAATTTTACCAACTACTTCCATGAAACCCCAAAACCTATTAGTAATATCAAATAAGTCACATATAAATTTATAATTATTTTTTATTTATTGATCAAATTACACATTTGTTTTTTTAATTTTTTATTTCTTTATTTTCATTCTTAATAAAAAATTTGAGATAACATGAACATTTAGTTTCATATGACTATGAAGAATCTAGGGGCATATTAAGAACATTTGATGATCTCATTCAGAGGTGTCCGAGATTATAGCTACATGACATGGATACATGACGTGTAACTAAAGAGTACATATTGTGCACCCATAGTCAACCATAAAAGTATGATCCATGAAAATCACAACACATCTTTTATGGGAATAATACATAGTTTCATTAAATTCCAGGTATTGATCTCAAATTGGAAAATGGTTTAGTGGGAATTACATAATGTTTATTTTGTTTACACCTCATGTAACCCCACATGGTTTAAACCATGGGAATCATGGAAGTCATGTTGTTAAAGTATGTGGAATATAATTAATACATGTTTTAAATTTAGTTCTATCCATGAGACACATCAATACAAAGAGTACATGTCATGTAGTGGGCTGTAAATTCCATGCAGCATGTTATAATCCACATGCGATATACACCGATTCATTAGGTGTATAGTGATATTGGCAAAAAATGAATCACACATCATGTAGATGGTTGTACATGATATGTAATTCGAGAAAACTCACATAAGGTACACATTGAGTAAGTCATGTCATGTGATTCAACACATGAATAGAATTATTTTTTAAATAAAAAACTGTACTACAGAGTGTATATCTAGATATACATTCTCTGTGATAGGATTTTCTAGACAAAATACACCCCGAGTGATTTAGTCATACAGTACAAAATATTATATTATTTGTTAAATATTTTCTATATTTTTTATATATAAAAAATATTTATGGTTATTAAAAACATTGTGTACATCATGATCATCACCAGTTGAACATGCCATGTATATTTAAGGCATACATTTAGTCTTAAACACCATGCTAACTATGTGACTTACCTTATAGAAAAACACATTGTGTATATCATGACACACCATACATTCATACATTCCTTATCAATACACTATCCATGAAAAAAAATTACACAACATTATTCACACATAGTGCGTTGTAATGGTATACACTGTGTCATAGTTGAACTCTAAAAATGAGTTTAAGAAGAAGAAGAAGGGTACATGTCATGTCACTTAAAGTATTCAATGTATACTTAATTAATTATAAATTATATTAATTTATTTAATTTATTTAAAATTACAAAGAATGGAAATATCGTGGACCATTTTGAGTTAAAATTAAGATAAAAAGTTAATTATTTAATAATATAATTAATTTATTAATTCAAAAAAATTCTCAATAAAAATAGATTAAAATTAATAATAATTAGTTTTATATTAGTATTAGTTGAATGAGTGGATGATCATGAGATTAACTAACCTATGTATGTGTTGTGTTTATTTTAATTTAATTATCATTGTATGGGTTCAGTGATAACTATTATTAAATTAAAATGATGATTTGTGTATTATCCCTTCCTCCATATTATGTATTTGCCTACATGTCTACTGTTTCTTTCCCATGATTTAACTCGTCTATATATGAGTGAACATATATAAATGAAGGAAATTTGAGGTGATTGGAGACAATTAGTGACATAGACTAGATGCAACTAATAAAGGAGAACATTGTTGGGAAAATTTTTAATACTATAACTTCAACCAAGAACATTTATAGGTATTATTCCCCTAGTGGCAAGGTTAATTTTATCATCTAAGAAATAAACGAACCATGTAGTAAAAACTTGTGATCATTCCACATATGAATTTTATTTTTTCTTGTGTATGGTATATTATTTATTTATGAGATGCATGCTTGTGGGATGTTTAAACTCAATAACATAAAGTAAATGAATTAGTAAGCATGTAAAATGGAATAAAATAAATTTATTATGTGTAAGTTATTTAATTATGTAAAATCCATATAATATTAAAAATCATGTAAAAGGATAAATGAAGTAATATTTACACATAATAATAAATTCCATTAAGAAAATATTAAGTAAGAAAAACATTTCATTTCTTGAGTTAAAATGGAATCACATTTCAAATTACTTTCCTTGCCTAAGTTAAAGTGATTTTATTTTTTGTGGAGTTTTAATTAAACTTATGGGTTTACTTAACTTATTTAGCATCAAGGGTTTATTTCCTTATAAATAATCAATGTAACTAAGAGAAAATTGTTGAGGAAATCATAGTTTTGGATTTTAGGATTGGGTATTCCAGTCAACAGATCAAGGTACTATAAGTTATTGAATTTGAAAAAAAAACTACCTAAAATACCTTCAAATAATTTTGCATTACCAAGTCTAGATTATGGGAGGGAAATTAGTATCATATACACTATAATAACCACACGATATAATTTTAAAATCCAACAATGATTTCTATTTTGATTTTTTAAAATAGTGGGAGACTAATAAATAAAATTTATTACAACAAATTTTGGTAATCAATATAAATAAATAAAAAATACTTTTATTCATTTTAGAAAATAGAAATAAATATGACCTCAGCATTATCTATATTATTGATATTAGATAAATAAAATATTCTCATTGACACTAAATTCCAAGAGTGGTACAAGTGCATGTGTGTTTTACTATTCCAAGAGAAAAAGTTATATGTACTGAACTCCCCTTTTCTAGATAAAGGGCCTTCTATAGAGGATAGTTAGGAGGAAAAAGTTATCTTATGAAAACACATATATGATTAATTGGATGTACAATGCCTCTTGATATCATCTACAAATAGTCAGATCCAGAATCTGCATAAGGAAATAGATGCATATACCATGTTGTCCTTTCTCTACAATATTTATCAGGAGAAAGATAAACATGAAAGGCATGTGATATCAAAAGAACATTTCACTATAAATCCTAGAGAAGATATGTGAGACAAACCTCATGTATTCAAGATGATTGGATATGTTGAGAATTAAAATATTATGGGTTTCAAGATACCCAAATAATTATGCATTGAACTTGTAATTTCCTCACTACCTCAGAGCTTATCTAGTTTTTTTTGAAAATTATAATATGAATAACATTGAGAAGTCACTCCAAGATATTTTTACTCCTATAATATAGAAATATATGGATATGAAGAACGAAAAAATATAGTCCTTATAGTGAATAGAAGGAAGGGAAATATTCAGTGATCTAAAACTACATTCAAGTCTAAGGATTCTTCATATGACCCAAATAAGAGGAGGAAGATCTATAGGCAAGAAAATAAACAAGGTGAAGAATATTTTTAATTAGAAAATAAGGTCCATAAATAGAATAAATTAACCTCAGTAAAGAAGAACATGGAAGCTTCAAGTGCATTTATTATCAAATAAAAATCTTATATTTCTACAATTTGAGTATTAGATATAGTGTGTGGTGATCACTTTATTATCTAAATATAGAAACCAAGTAAATTCATGAATGTTGATAGAGGTGCAGTGGATCTTCAAAATTATAATGGAGAATTAATGGCTTTAACGGATATTGGATATTTTCAACTTACTTTTTTGACGTGATTTATTTTAGTTTTAAGGAATTGTTATTATGTTTATAGTATTTAAAATAACATTATATCCATTTAAAAAATAGATATGAAATGAAATATTTTCAAATTTGTAAATATAAGATGATATATTTGTAAAGATAATTTTTTATGGCATGAAACATCATAATAATAGAATTTATGTACTAGAATAAAAAAACCAAATGCTGTAAATTAATAATGAATTAAGTTCACATTTCTTATATCACACCCAAATGTGGAATCATTGAATTGTTCATGTAAATGAAAATTGTTTAACAAAGAAATATCAAGATGGTTATGTAGATTATTTTGTACTAAAACCACATGATATGTGTAAAATATGTTTTAAATGAAAAATTACCAAACCTACATTTAGTTTAAAGGGTTAAAGACTACATATATTCAATAATTGGTTCACATAGATATGTTTGGACCTTTTCTAATTAATTATAAAGGTGGATACTCCCACTCTATAACATTTATTGATGAATTAAATATATTTGAGTATGTATTATTAATGAGGTATAAGTATGATTACTTTGAGAAATTTAAATAATACAAGAATAAATTAGTCAATCACTTGGTAAGAAGGTAATTAAACTCTTCTAAGAGTGAGGTGTATAATATCTAAACCAAGTGTTCATTGACTATCTAAGGGATATGGGATTATATATCAACTCACACATCCTAATAAAATATTATATAATGGTGTTAATGAAAGGAGGGACCAGACCTTGTTATGATTTTTCATACCGATCTTACATTACCTTTTTATTGATAAAAATTAAAAAATTAAGTATATGAACTAAAATTTCTGCCAACTGATGAATCAAACATGGATATATTTCTGTATTGGAGTGGAAATAAACATGTTTTCACATACACGTGTTTGGGGATGATGAGAATTTATTAAGACTCTTTTTGGAAACAATCTAGCTTACCGAGGCATGGAATGTATCATTATGGTACGTCCCAAGGAGAAAGGGTAAATTTTTGAACCAAGGTGATCTAGTTTATGGTTGTTTTTTTTGTTTTCAATTAATTTTTTTGGAGGATATTATAGATGTTTTATTCTTTGTGCTTTCCTAGTGCTGAAGAGGAATTTAGGTGAATGTTATTTATCTAGAAAGTTCTTAATAATTATTAAAGTAGTTTATCTGAAGGTGTTTTAAGGTGGTGCATTTTCCTAGTGTTTGATAATTTTTTTGGGTTTAATGATTTTATAGGATGATTGGGTGTTTTTTAAATGAGGATCAAAATTTAATTCTAGAGAAAAGGGGGACTTTTATCGATAGTTAAACTTGGGAGCCTTGGGAATGTTCCATGTGATAGTATGAAATGCACATTCTATATGCATGTTAAGCTGTGTGCATATCTGAGTATCTATTACATGAAATTATGGGAAAATGATGAAGGGTTATGTTCTATTAGGGGTTTTGACTATAAATTCCTCACTAATATTCTTATTTGGGATTAAAAAAATAGGATATGATTTGAGGCTATCCTATCGCATAAGATATTCCTACACAAATATTTCCTAAGTGATGTAGTAGGGTGATGGAATTACATGAAGTTAGAAGTGAGAATATTCAGAGTAAAGGGTTTATGAAAATAAAGTTTCATGAATAGGTTTTAAAAAAGTTTGTAGGGTTAACCTACCTAGGAAAACATACATTAGATATGAGAGTTTTAGGAATAAGACATGGTAAAGGATAAGGAATTGAGTGAATTTTCCTTGAGTGAAGAAGGGAACCTGGGTGTATCATACCTAGTTGAAGTTTGGTACTTGGGTGAAGTAGACCTAAGGGAATCCAAGGAATTGGGAGAATGTGACATTGATTAAGTGAGGGACTGGGGATAATTACTTAGGAAAACTACTTAGAATAACTCTAAGGAGTTTTTTATTGAATAAAACTAAAACTTTAATTATTATTTACTAATTCAAAATTCAGACACATTTGAAAAAAACTTGAAGTCATTAAACTAAGGAATAATTCATCTTGAGTAGCGTGTGGGGAGTAGTCAGTATAAGTGATATGAGGGAGGAAATTCCCTATCCCTAAACTCATTGTAAAGGTATTTAAACTAGAATAGAGTTACCATGGATGAAAAATTGTAATCCACTATGACTACTAATGAATATTTTATTTTTTTATGATTAACACATCATCAACATATGCAAATAGACTATCCCTTTATGGTGAACCAAGAATTTTTTTTTGATTTTCATTTAAATTACTACATTTATGTTTGTTATGTAAGTGTGATTGAATGAAATAGGGTTATCCTATTCTTAAATACATGGGGACAAGATCCAATAGAATCAAAGAAAAATATGACACCTTGATTTATCCCTCCCATATAATGGTCTCTCGGTTTGAATTAAGTGGGTTTAGAATAATTATCTTGGTGTTAAAGTGGTCTCTAGGTATTATTTGAGATAGATATTTTTTTAAATTCAAGGGGTGCACCAATTTTTGATGGAAGAAACTACCAGATTTGGAAGAACAAAATGATATGTCATCTGAAAACTCTTATGATGAATGTTATATTTTCCATATTTCAAGGTATTCATATAAGTGATACAATAAGATTATCTATGACCAAATAGAATCAGAATATTCAATATATATTCCATTACTGAAAATAATATTACTAGAAAACTGTTAGATCAAATATATTTCAAGGTAATGAGTTTTACTATAACAAAGTCTATGTGGGAAAAATTATAAAATACATATGAAGGTGAAAAAAATAAAGGATGTGAAACTCTAATATCAACATAATAAGTTTGGTGATCTAAAAATAAATCCAGATGAAAATTTAGATGATTTCTTTAACCAAATTACTGATTTTATTGGAGTGATTCTAGGTATTGGTGAAGAAACTAAGGATAATAACTTTGTAAAGATGATCCTAAGAAGGTTTCCACTACTATAAAATATAAAAGTTATAGCTCTTGAAAAAATAAATTTATCTAATCAAAATCTTGATGATATATAAATTAGTTTGGAGGCTTATAAAATGAGAGTTAAAATAGAGGAGACACTGAATTTTTTAAAAGAAATGAAATTTCATTCAAAACTATGGAGAAACATGACATTGGTAAAGGTGATGATGATGAATATGATGTGGTTGATGTTTTTATTTCTCTTTTGGATAGAAAATTTAAAATAAGAAAATAGAGATTTGAAGGAAAGATACCCCTGTGTTATTTTAGATGTTGTATGGTTGGATAAATTTTGAAAAGGTTTCCAATAATATTTGTGGATTGTGAAGATAACTAAATAGATTCCCCTCATAATCCCCAAATAAGTCCCCCAAAAGTGTGTTAAATTTTGGAATCTCTCATGTAAATAGGTTTAAAAGTAAGAGTTTTGGGAGAAAAGTATAAGATAATTATGAAGAAAATTTTGAGGAAGATAAATTATATTTTAAAGTAGATAACAAATATATCATGATGGTGACTGTTGATAAAATATAAGAAAAAAATAAAAAAGGTTTTATTGATATTAAATCTGAACTTGAGGAGGATTTTGAGGAGATCAATATACAAAAAAAATAAATATTGGATTTCTTCCAAAAGAATCTTCTAATTATATTGATTTAATTTAATCTTAAATTTATAGACTATATAAAGAGTTTTATAATCAGTTATCCAACCATGAAAACTTAATAGAGTTTGAGAAATTCAATATCAAGATTTAAGAACAAGTAATGGTTTTTGCTGATCAATATGTCAATTTAGAGAAGATATATAATAAACTTGAATCCCTCAAATAATAAGTTATTACCCTAAGGAGTACACTATAAAACCAAATAAAATAAGGAGAATGGAATAAGAAACTACAATTTTGAGAGTTATTATATGAAAATCTATTAGAAAGGGTCAAATGAGGCACTGAAGGTGTTGAGAAAGTTTTTAATGATCAAAGACCCAAATATATGGGTAAAAGTGGTGTTTTTTATGATGCAGATTCATCAAATGTAGAAATGTTTATAGATCCGAATAAAGTAAAGCATAAGGGTGTTGATTTTAGAATCAAAAGTGGGACACAAGAATCATGAAATCTGAGTGTACCGAACAAAAGGTACCAAAGTATTATTAACCTTATTAAATATCTGAGGGTTAGTAAAGAATAAATAATTATCTATAATGTTATGGAGAAATTAATGTGGGAATATGTTTCCTCTTATGAAATGTCAATTTTATGGATATCTTTACCACACTATATTTTACTATAAAGAGGTTATGATCTATTTGAATGGGGAATCACCAGGCAGCCAGAAATGGTGAATGATCCCGTACCCTTTATCATATAGATGAAATAATTTATATTTATATTTCTATAATTTTTCTAACTTTGGGAACACATACTTTGACAATAGGTAAATGGGAAATAGAGATAATAATTATAGAGCTCAAATACTTATGAACACATGCCAACCTAGACAAATATTTTTAAAAAATAGACTTTATTAGAAGAATAAGATGTTCTTGATTTCACCATAAATATTGAAAATAATGTGGTGAGGATAAATTTTACCTCTTCTTAACCTTGTATCTAGAGTAAGGAAAATAATAATATCATGAAGTCTAATCTGGTAGAAATTTTACCCAAAGTATTGAAGATAGTATCACCTGCATTCTTGATAGTGGGTGTTCATCCTATATGAGTAGAAATGTGAATTTAATTAAAAATATTAAGGTAAGGGTTAATAGAACAATTATTATCAATAATGATGGTTCCTTAATGATAAAAGGTATTTGAAATACTTGAATATAAGGTGATGAACTAAACAAAATAAAAGTGTAGTATATATACACTATGTGTCATAACCTCTTGAGTGTGATTCAAATACAAAACTAAATAATGGTGGTGAAATTCAATAAAAAGGGATGAACTATCAGAGTAAAGTCCATAAATTCAATCATGAAAGGTTAGACGATGAATTATAATCTATACCAAGTGGATAGTAATGAAAGAATCTACTTATTATTAGTTTAATAGGAAAAAAACTTATGGTACTGAAGGTTAGTTTACATTAAACAACAATGCTTGGAAAACTTACCCAAGATAAATAATAGAGTGGGCATTAAAAAGATTAAGTGTGATCAATAAAATATATGTGATTCTTCTATGTGTTTAAAGGTCCAAAATCCCTATAATCCAAATAAAAAAGGCATCAAATCTTCTTGATCTGGTCTATAATTATGTGTGTGGTCTAATGCATAGTTATAACACATGAAGAGAGGTAATTCATTCATTTTATTTATGATAATAGAAGAATGAATTATTACATGTTTATGCATAGAAAATAAGAACTGATTGGATATATGAAGAGATACCTTCAAAGAGTTGATAATGGAAACTGGTCAGATAATCCAAATACTACATTATTATAATTAAAAAAATACACATCCATTGAATTTAAAAATTTCCTATAAAAACATGGGATCAATAATGAGGTATCATTATTGATAAATCCTAAATACAATAGTGTTGTTAAATATATAAATTAATAGGTGAACAATATAACATAATCTATACTGATTAAGAGTGGTGTTTATCAACACCAATAGAAAGATGTTGTTCAAGATGTGGTGTACACTCAAAAATAGGAATTTATATATCCCTAAGAAGAAATAACACTATATAAAATTTGACAAGGAAGAATTTACTAAATCATTTACATGTATTTGGAAGTAAATATAAAATTCTAAATAATTAATGCAATCATTGAAATTATGTAGATGTTATAGATGAATAAATATTCCTTAGATACTCAATGAAGCAGAAGGATAAGAAATTATACAAAAATAGGATCAAGAAAATTAGGCAGAGAAATGATGTCAAGATCATTAAGGGTAATATTTTGAAGAACTCTAAAATCTCAAATGATGATGTGTTTGACGGTGATGAAGAATGTGAAAGTAAAATTGGATTAAATCCAATTTTTTAAGGTTCGTCAATATTTTGGGTTCTCCAAATAATGATGATTTAGAGGAGGAAACCATTGTTGAAAAAACTTGTCTTGCACCTTAGAGGAGAAGCATAAGAGAATAAATAGATCCATCCAATATTATGGGAGATTGTTCATCAGTTACACAAACATGGATAATTAGGATTATTGAGCATTATTATATACTATCAATGGTTGTACCAAAATATTTTGAAGAAGACAAAAAATTATGATCCATTTTTTAGAGGCACGAATGGAGAGCTTTATAAAATTTATATAAATCAAAAATAGAAAACTTTAAATAATCACGAACATCACAATTTTATTGAAACTAAATGGATCTTTAAAATTAAATTTTATGAACATGGGAATGTCATCTAAAACAAGGCATGTATGGTTTGAAAAGGCTACGCACAAATTTAAGGGATTGATATCGATGAAACATTTTCACCAGTGTCTCAAATAGAGTAAATCAGACTCTTATTGACCATGGATATCTATAGAGTCTTGAATAATTTATATATTGATATTAAAAAACATTTTTGAATAGTGTGATCTAGGAGGAAGTATATATTGAACATTTAATGTATTTCTTGACTGGTTATGATGAAACAATGGTGTGTGAGTTTAAATAGGCCCTATATTATAAAAAAAAGGAACCTTATAAATATTATTCATGATTTAAATCATACTTAAAGAATTTGAAATTAAAAATATGTGGTTTTGACCAGAATCTATACACAAAAAGATCTAAAAAATTATAATTCATGGTGATTGTATATGCTGATGATATCATATTTGGAAAAAGTAAGTAAAATTTTGTGGAATAATTTTCTATGTTTATGAGAAAAAAGTTTGAAATTTCTATGATAGGTGAACTCACTTTTTTTATTTTGTAGTAAGTGGTTAAAAATGAGAAATATGCCTTTAACTACTAGAAAAAGTTATCTAGAAAACTTCTAAAGAAATTTTACTTGCACGATTATAATCCAATGCAAACTCTGATTGCGGTTAGAACCAAGGTAGAAAAACCAAAATATGGGAAGTTATTGGATCATACCTTATTAAAGAGAATTATTAAAATATTGTTATATCTAATTGAAAATTGACTGAGAAATTTTTTTGAAACTAGATTAGAGGCTCACTTCTAGAGTGGCGCAATGTAAGAACATCTCATATCAGTTAAAAAAATTATGATGTACTTGAAAGGTACTCTCAATTATGATTATTTTTTTTGTAGGAAAATATCATGATTTATCTATATTTTTCAATGTGGGATAGTATATTAATGTGGTAGACTGTAAATAAACTAGTGGTGGTTCATTTTCAATTTATATAAAATGTTTGGAATGACAAATTACTAAACATGATGACACATCTCTAAGAATAATGAAAACAAAATATATCTTAGTGACCAATGAATGTTCATAGATATTATAGATAAAAAAACTACTATAAGATATTTGTGAAGAGGTAAAACAACCCATGGTGACCAAATATAATAATAAGAGCGTGATTGAGATCATAAATAATCCCATTGAACACTCTAATACTAAACATATCGAGATCTGATATCACTTTATCAAGAAAAAGGTTGATCAATGAATGTTAAAATTGGAGTATATTGAAACCAATAAGGATTTAATAGATATAATGATGAAATTTTTGGCCACTACTATATTTGAGAAGTATCATATGAACCTCAAGGTTCACCTACCTCCCTTATATTGCGGAGGTTTGGAGTTGTCTCTCTCCCCATGTATTTTTTATTTCTGACTATTTGGGTACCTATGAATGTTTCAGGGTGAGTTACAATCCATGTGGTATTTTTGTACTGGATGAATATTTATTTTGATAATTGGATGCTTTCTGCTGGCTGGAATGGGAGGTGAAGGAATGAATTGAGAGGTAGGAGCTCCTCTCCTTTTATAGGAAGAATTCTGTCCTCCGGATGTTTGCGCGTAGAAGGACCATTAAACTACATTTGTTCGCGTTTCCTCCTTCATAAAGTATGTTCATAAATGTCTTGTATATCTCCCCTAAAAATTACAGCACATTTGGACTCCATATGTAGAAGTTATGAATTTTTCATTGAAGGATTCTGTTTCTGGACGAAGCTTCCAGGAAGGTTCCTCCAAAAGTATGTCGTTCAATGGCCTCCTTAATGACCTCAAACATCACCAAATTTATTTTATAGTCGGATCTAGATGTCATAGTCACATCCCAGGTAGAAAAACCTCAGTTGGATGTGTGTAGGCCGCGTTTTGGTTCCGTTACTTTGCTGGTGTCCACGCTGTTCGCCCGAAACAATTTGTCCAACTTCAATGAATTTTAAAGCCCTTTATATGACCGAATCATCTCCTGGTCCAGTAGAAAAAAATGAAGGAAATAAAATAAGTATTATAACAAAATTTTAATCAAAAAATTTGGACATATATTTTTTACTAAATGAAAAAAATACCCTTGTGGTCAAAATCTGTCCAAAATCCAGAATTATGCACTTTTCTTCAATTATGACCATTTTCATTATAAAATTCAAATTACCCATTATTTTAATAAAACAATGAAATATATGGTTTTTATCATTGAAAAACAGTAAAAAAAATACTCATTATTTGGTCAAAAATATGCACGTAAATTTGCTCTGTCAAATACCCCCACACTTAAACAATGCTTGTCCTCAAGCATAAAATCTCAACATGGAAATCAGAGGACACCAATGTTACCAATATTCAAATTTCAATGCAATAAAATCAAAAAAATTTCCATGTAAAATCAAACATTCAATAATCTTCATAAAATATCAATTTAGTTTCCCATTTTTCAACGAAACAAATAATTCACATATTATACTTTTTCCCTTTGAAAATTGATGGAACTTTTCATTTCATTCATTCAAGCTCCTTGATTCATCATTATTAAACATGCCATGTCATGATTTACCTCACTTTTGATTTTTTTTCTCTCATCACTCATGATATAATTCAAGTAGAGTTATGCTCATATCATGAAAACATGCTTCTTATCCATAGGCTTGAAAATGAACTACTTTCTACACTTTGTAAAGACAAAAGACACATAAAATCATGAGGACTTGAAATTAAGGTTCAAATGACTCTGAGGCTTAAGGTTGGTAGGATTTGATGCTTTAAAAATTAAGGCTCAAGGAGGAGGATAATCTCTTAAGTACAATGCATGATATCAAATGTAAAAGTGTAATGAACTTCTCCCCTTCAAAGTAGCAACACCCAATTCCCAAAACTCAAAGTAAAGGTTGTGATCAAATTATGCATAATGAATGATTTTTGCACCCTCTTGAATATTTTTTTTACTTTTGTACTTTTTTTTCATTTTTTTTCGAAAATTATGATTTGATAAATCCTCACATCCATCACCTAACCACATACGATCAGAAGATCGTCAGTCTGGAAAATTGTGATTTTTGGTTTTCCCAAATCACAACCCATTTTTCTATTTTTTTGGATTTTTTTTTCATTTTTGTCATTTTTTTATTCAAGAGGGGAAAATAATAGAGTATCATGAATGATTTCACAACCTTTTCTAATTTCCATAATAACACCCCCTCAATTCTTCCTTACAATGTGTATCATCCCATCCACCATGATTTCCTTTACCCCCACACTTCAACTTTAAATATCATGCAAATACCAAGAGTAGGGTAGGAATGGATAAAAATGGATTGAAACATGGTTCATCCCTATAAAGGTCATTCATGGTCTCTATGGGCTAAAAGAAGGATTCATGTAAAGGTGGTATTTTAAGGATAAGTGGATTTTCAAAGGATGCTTCAATCATTTTAAATGTGTTCTTGTACAGTCATAGCTTTGACAAGTTTCAATACAAGTTCTAGTCAGTTACATGTCCAAAGATCACTCAAGAAATATGCTCAAGAATAAATAGGAAGTACTTGGTCTAGAAATTCTCTCGGGAATAAGAAATATAACATTGGACAATCACTCATGGCATGACTAATAATAATAAATCAATTCACATAAATTTCAGAAATTCAATGCATGAAAGATGGTTGGGAAATTTTATTTACATGAATTAATTAGTTCCTTCGAATCATGAGTCATCATTTCAATATCTATGCTTCATATTTAAAAATTCAATTCTGCATTTCAATAATTTAATCATATCAACCTTGAAATCTAAAACATGGCATCATTGGGTTCCTAAGCAACTCATGTCTCCTAGACAAGTCAAGTAAAACATGAATTTAAGTGTGGGTATGCAATTTCAACTTTTAAAGCTCAAAACATGATTTTGATGAGGGGAAAAAAATGAAGGGAGTTTAAATGATCATCATGATAAGTGAACTCCCTTTTTACATAAAGCTTTTGTTCCTCTTCCTCTTGCTCTTGGGTCTGCCTTGTGGCTTCCTTCCATGATGGTTCTTGAAAAAAAAAATTAAAACCACTCATACCAGTGTAAGAACCATTCCATTATAGCTCAATTGGGTGATGTAAGAGGTAGATGAATAGTAAATCCCATGAAAACAATGAAACTCGGGTTGCCTCCTGAAAGTGCCTTTGTTTAATGTCATTGGCTCGACCTTACCTCATGAAAAGAAATCAGTATATAGGTTGGATAAGATTGACCTCCTCAACTGGTTCTTGATGTAAACATCCATAGAACTTCTTCAGCCTTTGACCATTGATAGTGAATGGGTTTCCTCCTTGTTTCTCAACCTGAATGGCACCAAAAGGATATACATTAGTAACAATAAAAGGACCTTCCCACCTAGAACGAAGCTTACCAGGCGTTAACTTCAATCTTGAATTGTAGAGTAGAACTTGGTCTCCAGGTTGAAAGGTCTTCGGTTGAATCAGTTTGTCATGTGCCACCCTAGTTCTTTCTTTATAAATTCTTGAATTTTCAAAATATTCTCTCCTGATTTCTTCCATCTCCTGAAATTGTAGTTTTCTCTCCTTCCCAGCACTCTCCAAATCCATATTCACCTTTTTCATAGCCCAGTATGCTTGGTGCTCTAATTCCACCGGTAAGTGACAGCTTTTTCCATAAATCAACCGATATGGGCTCATACCAATGGGAGTCTTGTATGCTTTCCGGTATGCCCATAATGTATCTTCAAGCCTTTGGATCCAATCTTTTCGGTTTGGCTTGACTGTTTTCTCCAAAATTCCTTTAATCTCACAGTTTGATACTTCAGCTTGGCCATTTGTCTGCGGATGGTAAGGTGTAGATGTTTTGTGATTCACCGAATACTTCCTTAGCATAGCCTCCATTCTTCTATTGCAAAAATGTGTCCCTTGGTCACTGATGATGGCTCTTGGTACTCCAAACCTACAAAAAATGTTTTCCCTGACAAAATCACAAACCACTTTGGCATCATCAGTTTTGGTGGCTTTGGCTTCCACCCATTTCGAGACATAATCAACAACAAGTAGAATATATGATTTCCCAAAAGACATGGGGAATGGTCGCATAAAATCAATTCCCCAAACTTCAAATATCTCACAAAAAATTATGGGGTTTTGGGGCATTTCATTCCTTTTTGAAGTGTTTCCATAAAATTGACATTTTTCACATTTCTTATAGAAATCATGAGAATCTTTAAACAAGGTAGGCCAATAGATTCCAGATTCTAAGACTTTCCTAGCTGTTCTTTGAGGTCTAAAATGTCCTCCACAATCAAGTTTATGACAAAATTGAAAAAGAGATTCTACTTCACTTCCTGGGAGACATCTTCTTATGACTTGATCATTACAAATTTTCCAGAGAAAGGGATCCTCCCAGATATAGAATCTTGATTTAGCCTTAAGTTTATGTTTTTTATGGGAGTTAAAGGAAGAAGGTACCTGAGATGTAGCCAGATAATTGACTATGTTAGCATACCATGGCACTTCATCCTCCAGGATGTAGAGCTTCTCCCCGGGTATGTGATCATTGAGTGGGTCTAGCTCAGGAATTCCTACTTCAGCAGTGTTGGGAAGCCTACTGAGGTGATCCGCCACCTGGTTTTCAGCTCCCTTTTTGTCTTTAATTTCTAGATTGAACTCTTGTAATAGGAGTATCCATCTCACCAGTCTTGGTTTGGCATCATCCTTCTTCATCAAATACCTGAGTGCTGCATGGTCAGAAAATACCACTACTTTAGTTCCAAGTAAATATGACCTGAATTTATCTAAGGCAAATACAACGGCGAGAAACTCCTTTTCAGTTGTTGAGTAGTTGACTTGAGTAGAATCCAAGTTCTTGAAGCATAAGTTATGACTTGGGGGTTTCCTTCAATTCTTTGGGAAAGAACTACTACAATAGCTTGATTTGATGCATCACAAAGGAGATCAAATGGATGTTCCCAATTTGGGGGCTACATTATCGGTGGGGTGATCAACTTCTGTTTTAGCTCATCAAATGCCTTCCTGCAATTATCATTGAAAACAAATTCAGCCTCTTTCAATAGCAATCTTGAGAGTGGAAGAGAAATCTTACTGAAATCTTTGATGAATCTCCTATAAAATCCCACATGCCCTATAAATGATCTGATGTGTCTCACACAAGTGGGGTATGGTAATGAATTGATCACATCAATTTTAGATTTATCCACTTCAATGCCCTTTTGAGAAATGATATGTCCTAGAACAATTCCTTTTTCAACCATAAAGTGGCATTTTTCAAAGTTTAAAACCAAAATTTTCTCTATACATGTTTTCAAAACTTTTTCAAGGTTTCCTAAGAAATGATCAAATGAATTCCCAAAAATTGTAAAGTCATCGAGAAATACCTCCAGGAAGTCTTCTATGTGATCGGAAAAAATACTTACCATACATCGCTGAAATGTACCTGGGGCATTGCACAATCCGAAAGGCATCCTCTTGTAGGCGAAGGTTCCAAAAGGACAGGTGAAGGTCGTCTTCTCTTGGTCTTCTAGGGCAATTGGAACCTGAAAATATCCAGATAATCCATCCAAAAAGCAGTAATGCGTTCTACCTGCCAGTCTTTCTAACATCTGATCAATGAATGGAATTGGGAAATAATCTTTTCATGTGACTTGGTTTAGTCTTCTATAATCAATGCATACCCTCCAACTGTTCTGGACTCTCATGGGGATTAATTCATTTTTCTCACTCTCCACAATGGTCAAACCTGTTTTCTTTGGAACCACATGGATAGGGCTGAACCATTGAGAGTCATAAATTGGGTAAATTATATCAGCTGCCAACAACTTTTCAACTTCTTTTTTCACAAAGTCCATGATGGTGGGGTTCGATCTCCTCTAGGGTTGCCTAACAGGATGTGGGCCTTCTTCTAAAAATATTCTATGCGAGCAGACCTGGGGATTGATCCCGGGTATATCCCCTAGACTCCATCCTATGGCTCGAGAATTTCTTTTTAGAATTTCAATTAGTGTTTCCTCCTGGGTTTCAGACAGATTATTGGCAATGATCACAAGAAATTTGTCTCCCTCTGATAGATATACATATTTCAAATCACTTGGAAGAGGTTTTAATTCAAGACTCGATGGTTGTTCTATGGATGACAATGAATTCACTTCCCCTACATCAAAAGCTTGGATTCCCTTGGAAAAGGGCATCATATCAGTTTCTTCCAACAAGTTATCAAAGAATTCAGAGGTGACTTCAGAATTTTCAAATATTTGAGTATTCTCTCCTCCCATGGTGTGAAATTCTAAAGCTAAGAATTCTTGAAACATACCTGAATCATCAATGGAGTCGCTGACTTCTTCATGGGAAACCGCAAAGAGGGAATGGTTGCTTAGTGGCCTTCTTTTTGAGTCAAGGACATTGAATTTGACCTTGCTATCTCCTAGCTCCATGGTCATAGTTCCTTCATGTATATTGATGACTGTTTTTTCCGTTTTCAGGAATGGTCTTCCCAAAATTATGGGTGAATACCTCGGCGTATTTTCCTCCTCCATGGTGAGTACGTAAAAATCTGCTAGAAAAATGAGTTCTCTAACTCTTACCAGCACGTATTCCACAACTCCGGCTGGATAAACAGTGGATCCATTTGCGAGTTGGATCACCACTCTTGTGGGATTAAACTAACCTATTTTTAAAGAAGAGAAAACAGAATTAGACATTACATTTATTGATGCACCAAGGTCGCACAAAGCATCAGAAAAATATAAAGAACTCATTGTACAGGGAATAGAGAATGTCCATGGATCTTGACATTTTTTGGGTAATGGTGGGGTGGAAACGGCTGAGACACTCTTTCCAAAACTGATTTTTCCATCCTCATCATGCTTCTTTTTCTTGGTGCATATTTCCTTTAGAAAATTTTCATATTTGGGTGTTTGACGGATCGCCTCCAATAAGGGAATGTTGATTTCCACTTTTCGGAAGGTTTCATGGATTTCCCTTTGAAGTTTTTCTTCTTCAGCCTTCAATGATCGAGTTAGTGCAGAAGGGAATGGTACCTTGTTTCCTCCTTTCTCTTTTTGTTGCCTTTGACTTTTTGTTTCTACCTTCTTCTTGGGGTGGATGAGTTTTTCTTCAGGTTTTTGTTTGGAATCATCAAACTTACTTGGCTCAGGTGGTGGAAGCTCCTTTCCGCTTCGAGTCGTAATTTCACTAATATTCTCCTTTGGATTTGGGATAGTTTGGGATGGGAGTTTGCCTTGATTCCTGGTTAAAATATCCATAAGGTTATCAAACTTGTTGTCCAAATTTTTCACAGTCTTCTTCAACTCTTCAATCTCTTTTTCTTGGTGTAACTTTTCAGAACTTGATGGTGGCTGTTCAAAATTCTTTCGTTGGAAAGGTGGTGGTTGAAATGATTGTTGTCCCTGGAAGGACTGCTTGTATGGTGTATGGTTCTGAAATTGCTGTTGAAATGGTGGCCTGGCCTGGTTTTGTTGTCCTCTGTATCCTTGTTGGGTTTGACCTTCTCTCCATTGTTGATTTTGTGGGAATTTCCTTTGTTGGAATGCAGCTGCACAACTTTCTGTATCCTGTATCTCAGCACATTGATCAGTATAATGATTTGGTGATGAACATAACCCACATACCTGAGGTGGAGATGGATTCTCATTCACCTGCTTGATGGCCATTTTCCTCACAAGGCTTGTTAGTTCTTGAATTTGTGTTGTAAGAAGAGGAGATGAGTCAGAAGTTCTTACCTCATGCATCCACCTTGTACCAGTGCTTCTTGTCCCGAATTGTTGGGAATTCTGGGCGATCTTCTCAATCAGGCTTCGGGCTTCTCCAGGTAATTTTTCAATCAATTCTCCTCCAGAGGATGCATCCAAAAGGTTCCTATCGCTGTCTAGGATTCCTTGGTAGAAAAATACAAGGAAGTGGTGCTCCTCTATAGCTTGGTGGGGGCAACATGCGCTATGATTCTTGAATCGTTCCCAATACTCGTAAAGAGTCTCACCGGTAGCTTGTCGAATGGCGTATATCTCCTTCCTGATTGCTGTACTCCGGGAGGATGGGAAGAACCTTTGCATGAAACATTGTTGAAGATCATCCCAGTCTTGGATTTCTCCAAGTTGTAAGGTATACAACCACTCCTTCGCTGCTCCCTCAAGTGAAAAAGGGAATGCTTTCCACTTCATTTTCTCCTCCGCTACTCCTCTTGGTTTGAAGCTTGAACACACATGGATAAATTATTTAATGTGTCAATTGGGATCCTCACCTGCAAGGCCATGAAATTTAGGTAGCATGAGAATCATGTTTACTCTTAATTCAAAATCATTTGGTTGTTCAGGCATGTTTAACCGATTCTGCTGGTTAACAAATTTTGGGGCATAGAGGTCCCTCAAAGTTTGTCGTGGGTTTTGTGCCATTATTGGTGGTTCTAATTGGACACTAGAGTCTTCTAAACTTATTTCTTCAAAATGGATTTCGATATTGAGATTCCTACGCCTATTAAACAATGTTCTTTCTATCTCAGGGTCGAAATCAAGTAGTTCCTCGTTAGAGGTCCTGGTCATGCAGATTTACACTTACTCCCCGGAAACGGCGCCAGTTTTGACACACTCTTGTCATGAGGTGTGCAAAAACAATTAAATCCCCCTAAGTGTGTAGTATGAATGGTAACCAGAATGTCGTTCTCCAAGGAGCAGTGTTTTAATCTTGGTGTCACTTAAAAATAACAAGTTTGAAAAATTAAAGAAAGTAAGAGGTTTTCTTAAAAAGGTTTGTGAATTTAATATGAGAGAGAAGTGATTGGATTTAGGTCGGGTTTTCCCATTTGTGATGTCATCATAGTTTTTATAAAAATATGAATCCTTTGGTTTTAGAAAAGATAATTAAGTGAAATTAATAACAATTGTTTCTTCGTTTCACCTTTGATTTAATTATTTATCAAAGCGTAGAAATCTTAATGGACTAATATTAATTACTTAGGAAATACCAAATCTGGTATTTAATTCCCTAAATAATTAAATTAATCTATCTTAATTTCTCCACGTGATTTAGCAATCACCGAATCACTCCCTTAGTTGATTTTCTTCATAGATTAACCAATTGGTGTAAAAATGAATAGATCAAGCAAGGGTAGAATAATATTTAAATCAAAGAAATTTAATATTTAAGAATAAATAAAAATACAATCGTATTTAATTTAAATTCAAAAATAAATTAAATTGATAATCATTCAATTAAAATAAAAGAATCCCTTTGAATTAAACTTTAGAAACTCAAACATCACAAAATGGGGTCCCCTTCCCTTCACCCAATCACAAAAGATTCTACCCCTTCATGCAAGGTGGGGTCATCGAATTCAAATGAAAAATAAACATGGAGGAAGTAATTAAAAATGAAGAACAAGGAAAAGGAGGTTCTCCTCCTCTTGTATGCTTTCCGCTGGCTGGAATGGGAGGTGAAGGAAAGAATTGAGAGGTAGGAGCTCCTCTCCTTTTATAGGCAGAATTCTATCCTCCGGATGTTTGCGTGTGGAAGGACCATTAAATTACATTTTTTCGCGTTTCATCATTAATAAAATATGTTCATAAATGTGTTTTATGTCTCCCCTCAAAATTTCAGCACATTTGGACTGCGGATGTAGAAGTTATAAATTTTTCATTGAAGGATTCTGTTTCTGGACGAAGCTTCCAGGAAGGTTCCTCCAAAAGTATGTCATTAAATGGCCTCCTTAATGACCTCCAACATCCACAAAATTTATGTTATAGTCGGATATATATTTCCTCGTCACATCCCAGGTAGAAACACCTCATTTGGATGTGTGTAGACCGCGTTTTGGTTCCGTTACTTTTCTGGTGTCCACGCTGTCCGCCCGAAACAATTGTCCAACTTCAATGAATTTTCAAGCCCTCTATATGACCGAATCAGCTCCTGATCCAGAAGAAAAAAATGAATTAAATAAAATAAGTATTATAAAAAAATTTTAATCACAAAATTTGGACATATATTTTATGCTAAATGACAAAAATACCCTTGTGCTCAAAATCTGTCCGAAATCTAGAATTATGCACTTTTCTTCAATTATGACCATTTTCATTATAAAATTCAAATTACCCATTATTTTAATAAAACAATGAAATATATGGGTTTTATCATTGAAAAATAGTAAAAAAATACTCATTATTTGGTCAAAAATATGCACGTAAATTTGCTCTGTCAATAATTTATATTTGGGTTTATTATCAAAGGGGTGAAATGTTTTTTTGTGAAATTTTGTAGAAGATTATTAAATGAGGAGATGTATATTGTTTTCCTCACATTGAGGGGGAGTAAATGTTTTAAAGTTTTGGTGAGCTCTTGGAATGTGGTATGTCATGAAGATTTCAATACTCTGTTGAACTCTTGTTTTCTATACTATGCATTTGTCATATTGATTTAGAATAACAGATGAGATATTTTGGTGCTATATAAAATAAATAGTGAATCTTGGTGAAAATAAATTTAACTTTGGAAATCCAAAAAACCTAGGTGAAATAATTTTGGAATAAAGGTGATCCAAGCTATGGTTTTTTAATTCACTTTATATAGATGAGACTATTGTTATTGAATTATTTGTTCTTTCCTAGTGTTAAAGAGTAATTCATTTTAATGCTATTTATTTTTAAAGTTCTTGTGTATAATTAAAGTGTCTTATTAGAAGGTGTTTCAAGTGGGAAGAAATTACCAATGTTTATAATTTTTTGAGCCAAAAAATTTTAGAAGTTGATTGGGTGATTATTAAAGGAGGCTCAAAATTTCATTCTATAAAAAAGGGGGTTGTTTTTTCCTAGTTGAAACAAGGACCCTTACTCATGTTCTATATGCTAGTACCACAAATACATGCCGCATAAATTTCATGTGCTTCACTTTTCTGAGTGACTATCATGTGCTAGTGCTGAACACAATTTTGGGGGAATAAACTAGGGTTACAAGCAATTAAGGTTTTTGCCTATAAATACCCAACTAATAACCTCATTTTGGGTTAAAAATTTAGGATAATGATTATAGGATCTCCTGTTATGTAAGGTACACCTACATGGTTTTGACCTAAATGAAGTATTTTGGTAAAGTATTTTCATGAATTAATAAGTTATAAAACACATAACAAAGTACCAATGGGAATAGAGATCCACATACATGGTTTAGCAAAAGAAATAGTGTAACCCCACTTGGGAAAACATACCTTAGCGAAGAGATTTGTGGAAAGTGGACTTAGATGAGTCCATAGACTTGGAATAAGTTGTCTTGAGTAAATTATGTGACCTAGGTGACGCCAAATACTTGGGATATGTAGAACATAGAAAATTTAGGGACTTCAGATAAGGTGACCTTGGTGAATCCATGGACATCGGTGAACTACCTAGAAAAAATACACTGAATTTATTTAAACATAAAAATCAAATTTTAATGATCAATTACTAATATTACATTCATTAAAATTTAGAAGTGACCTTCATGCCATTAAACTAAGGAAGTCTTCATCCAAAGAAACGCATAAGGAGAAGTCAATGAATGTGATGTTAGGCAGGCATTAATATATCACTAAATTAATTGAAAAGGTAGTGCACTTGGAACTTAGTGACCATAGATAAAAAATTAAAATCCACTAATACTAGTAAAGCATAGTGGATTTTGGTATAACTGACACATCATTTATGTATTCCCCTTGGACTAGAGATTTGTGTAAAACCAAGTAAAAATTATTGTACTCTATTTTTTAATACTTATATAATTGTTTTTTGTATGTTTTATTGAATGAAAGATATTTAAGGAATTAATTACAATATTTGGAAAATAACTTAAAGAATCAAATAAAAATATGACACCATGGTTCACCCTTACACTCTCAGGGTGTGTTGGGTTGAAACAAGTGTAATCAGATCAAGGTTCAGGGAATTAAATATATCTCTAGGTATTCATTGAGATGGATAATTTTTTAAATTATAGGCTATTATCTATATTTTATAGAGGAATATACAATATTTATTAGAATATAATGAGATATCATCTACAAACTCTTGGGATGGAAGTTATTTTTTCCATAGTAGAAGGGATCTAGGCGAGTAATTCAAAAAGACTGTCTATGAATGAATATGTAAGGAAAATTATATATGAATATGATAATGGTAAAAATTCTAATATTAAGTCTCTTTAAAATAAATTATTCTTAATGTTAATTAGTTTTAATATGAAAAAGTATTTGTGGGAAAAACTGGAAAATATATATGAATGCAACAATAATGTGAAGGTGGTGAAACTCTATGTTTTGAACAATAAGTTCTATGAATTAGAAATTCGTCCATATGAAAATAAAGATTATTTCTTCAATCAAATTACTTATTTTTTGGATTTATTGAAGGAATTGGTGTCGAAATTAAGTACATTGAAATTTAAAGTAAGATCCTAAGAAAGTTTCCACCCCCATATAATCTAAAAGTTTTAGATCTTGAACAAATATATTTGTATAAGATTTTTCTTGATGAATTTTTATAAGTTTAGTGGTATATGAAATGAGAGTTAAAATATAGGAAACAAAATTTTTTTAAATCATGTAAATAACATTTAAATCCTTGTAGAGACTTGACATTTCTAAAGGAGGTGATGATAAATGTGAAACTTATGATTATTTTCCTTCTCTTATGGATAGAAAATTCATGAGAGGAAAAATGATATTTGAAGGAATTTTAATCTTATATTATTTCATATGTGGTAATGTTGGACACATTATGTAAAGGTTTCCAATAATATTTGATAACTATAGAGATAAAAAAATAGAATCCACTCAGAAACACAAAGGAGTTTCCCCCTAAAAAGAGACTTCAATTTTGGAAGATCTTCTAGAAAGATGTTTCATATGAAGATTCTTGTGAGAAAATAATAAAATAATTGTAAAGAATATTTAGGGAATAATCAAATATAGTTTAAATAAGATACAAAAGATTTCATGATGGTGCCTGTTGATAAAGAAGAAGATAAAACATAACTTGAATGTGTTTTTGATCTGAAAGCATAACATGAGGGGGATCTTGAGGAGCATGGTATACAAACAAATAAAAATTGAAGCATTATGTCCCTTATGAAATAATTATCTGAATATGTGGATCATTTTGAAGAGGATATCAATATACTGTAAGAAGAGTAAGATGATATGTTATCCATCCATTAAAACTCAAGATAAGTTCTATAATTAAAACTCAATAATAAATAACATGAAAGGGTTATTAATGATATTTGTGATTATTGGAGGATATATCTTGAAATTTGAATCCCTTGAAGAATAATGTTTTACCCTAGGGAGTACACTATAAACCAAAAAAACATTAGTAGAATAGAATAAGAAAATATAGTATATAATTTTATCAGATTCAAAACTATTAGAAATATTCAAATGAGGCTCTTAAAGTGTTGAGAAAATTTTTAATGATAAAAATACAAAATTTATGGGTAAAAGTGGTGTTGGATGTGATTTTGAGTCATACAAATTAAGTAATTTTATGGAATAGAACAAATAAAATCATAAGTGTGTTAATCCTGGCATCAAAACTAAGACACTAGAGTCATGAACTTTTAGTGCACCTAAGAAAGGGAACCCAAGGTCTATTAACATTCCTCAATATTTAAAGATTAGTCTAAAAATAAAAAAGTAACTCGAATGGAAGAGTAATGGGGATTAAAAAACGTGAGAATATGTTTTCTCTTATGAAATGTCATGGATATCTTGGTCACACTATATCTTGTTATGAAGGGACTTAGTGCTATTTAATTGTGGATGAACTAGGAATTCAAGAGAAGAGAATGAGTATGTATACTTCATCATATGTAAGAAATAATTTCTAAGGATATTGTTTTATTTGATTTATCTACATGTGTAAATAATTTTATTGTAGGAAAAGGGGAAGTGAAAATAGTAACTATAGAGTTTAGAGACTAATGAACACATGTAAACACATGTAAACCCATCAAAACACCATTGAAAAATAAATACTCTTTATTATAAGAAGAATATGATCAAGATTTCACCATTCATATAGAATTAAATGTTTAAAGAACATATTTTAACTATACTTTACCAAAAATATCATAGAAGGAGAAGAAAAATATTGAGAAGGCCAATCTGGAAGAAATATCACTCAAAGTAATGAAGAATAATTAAACCTAGGTACTTGATAGTGGTTTCTCATCCCCCAATACTAAAAATGTGAATTTGTTAAAATTTATTAAGAAAAGTGTTAATGTAATAGTGCTTTTTAGTAATGATGGTGCCTTAAATATCAAAGGTAGGGGGTGAGGTCTAAGTATAAGGAAATGAGCTTAATAAAATAAAATAACTCTATATGGATGGTCTACATAATAACCTATAGAGTGCGATTCATATATATTACTTCGGACTGTTGGTGATATTAAATCTAAAAAGGTACATTATCAATAGAAAGGATGAAAATTCACTCATTAAAGGTTGGAGGATTAATGGTAATCTATTCTAGGTGGATCATAAATAATGCACATTCTTATTTATAGATGAAGAGGAAAACATCATAAAACACTAAAGGTTAGGTCACATTAATAAACAAAGCATGCAAAAATTATCTAAGATGAATTCTTTAGTGGACATTCCCAACCCAAATCATGATAAAGAAAATACAAATGATGGTTTCATGAAAGGAAAAATGGTTCAAAATATTTATATTCCAAAGTACAAAAGAGAATTGAATCTACTCAATCTGGTCCACACTAATGTTTATGGTCTAAAAAATATAGTTGGAATACATGGATAAAGGCAATTCATTATTATTAGTGATAATTATAGTAAAATGACCCATGTGTGGTTATGTAGAGTAAATAATAATTTATTTACTACATGAAGAGATAACTTTGAAGAGTTGAGAATGAATCTGAACAAAATATAAAAATATTAAGTTCTGAAAATGTAATGGAATACATATATATTGAATTTGAAGATTAAGTTTTAAAGCATTGGATCACACAGGAGGTGTTATTAGTGATAACTCCAAAAAAAATGGGGTTACTGAAAAATGAAATTGATAGGTGAACAATATGTCCAAAACTATACTAATTGAGAGTGGAGTTTCTCAACACTACTAGAAAGGGGCAGTTCAAGTTATAATGTACACCCAAAATCAAGTAGTGATTAGTCTAAGAGAAGAAAGGAAACCATGTAAAATTTGGCATGAAAAGAAGCCTTCACTAAATAATTTTCAATTTTTCAGAGTAACCTTAATATTTGAAACAAAGAAAAAATAAATAATGTATGGAGATACTATATATGAAGGAATATTCATTGGATAATCAATGAAGAGAAAATCCAATAAATGTAACAACAATAAGCTCAAACAATTATAGAAAATAATAATGTTAAGATCATTGAGGTTAAAATTATAGAGAACTCTAAGAGCTCAAATGATGATTTGTCTTATGATGAAGAATAAGGTGAAAATAAAATTGGTTCAAATTCAGAACATGTACAAGGTTTTCCTAACATTTAGGGTCCTCTAAGTGATTATAATCCACATTTGGAATCAAATGAAGAAACAATTGCCAAAGGAACTCGACCAAAACCTTATATGAGCAGTATAAGAGAAGAATTTGATCCATTGAGTATTATTGGAGATAGGTCAACACCTACACTGGCTCAAATATTGAGGAATTTAGAGTATTATTCTCTAATATAAATAGTACAACCAATAACTTTTTATGAAGTGGGAATAAATTAGTCATGGGTTAGATACATGAATCTAGAGATTGATTAGATTGAAAAAAAAAATAAAATGAGTGAGATTGTGAAGAATCATGAACATCATAATGTTATTAAAACCAAGTGGATATTCAAAAATAAATTTTTTGAAAATAGAAATTTCATCCTAAATATGGAAAAACTAGTTTTCAAGGTCTAAACACAAATTTAATGGGTTGATATTGATGAAGTGTATATTCTAGTATAAAAAATTGGGTCAATAAGACTCTTCTTGGCCATCACTATATATAGAGGTTGCAATATTTTTCTAATGTATATTTATTGATTTCCTCCAAATGAGCATTAACAATTTTAGGATTATATAAATACCCAAAGAATAGCTATTATTTTCTCAATAAAGGGTAGAAAGGAGAATCCTGACTACATGGGGATTATGCACCTAATTCATACAAATCACATGAACCTAAAGACATCACATGAGTGGTTTATACTATTCACGTGTCCTGTTAATGATCACACAATTCCACTATGACTAGATTTCCTGATCTTGTTAAGGCTTTCAAGAAAGTTCTAATGATCATGTCATGGCTTCAAGATGAGTTACCCTAACCATGAAACATATTAATCAACAAATGCCTGAAAATCACCCATACCCTTTATAAAATAAAAACTGTAAAATGAGTAATCTTCATGAGAAAGTTACTTTCACTGATTTTTATTCATAGGGTTGATGAGTTCAATGTGAAAAGTCAATTGATCATGAAAAATCCCTTTTCAAAAAGTCATATTTTCTGAGTGAAGGCTATTGAACATTTCACCTTCATCATGTGAAGGATCTCTAACATGTCCACTTGATCATATGAAAAAACGATGGAAAATCGATGGGAGAAGAACATAATATTTATAAAATAAAAGTTGGAAAATGTAGAAGCTTCACATGATGGGAGGTATGCTAATAATAATGCAAAGGTCTCCAAAAATTCCAGATCAATCTCATGAAGGGATCTAGACATGCCGAATTGATCTTGCGAAGGGTTCTAAACATTCTAGCTTGATATTATGAAGGGCCCTAGACATGTTATCTTGATCATGCAAATACCCTTTGAAATTTTGATTTGATTTTGATAAATCCATTTGAAAAGACATGAGTTCAATAAATATTCCAATGATGGAGTGATAATGTGGTCATTGTTTATCACATGATAGAAGGATGATGTCACAAATGTCCTATATCGAGTTTATCAAAAATATTTGATGTGACACTCCATACACCAAATCAATCCCACATATGAAATTTAAATTCTATTCAAATAGGCATAGATCCTATGTGGAAAGGCTTATAAATCCCCCCCCATGCATAAAGAAGCCACACACAAGTGTGTATAGGTGAGATCTGGTTTATCAATGTATAGATCCACACAATTACAAGAGTGTTACACTAGGAAAACCCAGGAAAAAATTTAAGGGATTACATGGTATGTCTATACACCTCACATGATCACAACATTGATCATGAAAATGACACCTAACATTCCATCCAGATCATGATAAGGCACTTCCAAGTGTTAACTTGGTCGTGTTAGGCCTCAATAGGTCAACACCAGATGAATGTTTAAGTATTTATGTGATAAAATGATGAAGAATACCTAATACTTATTATAATATGGACACAATTATTTTCATGTGTGTGTGTGGGGGGGGGGGTCCATGCAACTCATATGAACCATTTGTTAGTTATACAATAACACCCATACATGTTAGGTGAATCACATGACAACCTCTTAAAAATGTGTGATAGCTTTTTGGACATGTCAATTGGTTCATGAGACATCCTTTGGAAATTCCAGACAAATTATGTGATGGAATCTAGACATATCATCCAAATCACTCGATGCCCTCTGGGCATGTTATCCAAGAAGATCATTCAAAGACCTTTAGAAATGTTATCCAAATTATGTAATGTCTTATGGACATATCATCCAAGTCACGTGATGTCACCTAGAAATATTAGTAGAATAATGAAAAAGATCTTATACATATCATCTTTGATCACATGAAGTCTTTTGGACGTGCCAAGAAGACACCTCTGGACAAGTAAGGTTGACATCCCCATACATGTCAGCCATGTCCAGTGGGAACACTCAGCCATGTGTCCTAAAACTCTGTGAACCCCAAACTATGAGACTTTGGCTGATAATTCCCCATTCATATAGGATGTTTCCATAATGCACTTTTTATATTCAATCATTATGATATCCTCATGACACTCTTGGTCTCCACCCTCTACATGTTAAAGGGTAATGGTCAGATATCTTCCAATGGGCATCCAACTTGGCATAAGCCCTTAAATGTCCCAAAACTCTAGATTATGGGACCAAAATTCTTTTATGAGTCTATCATTATTCCCCGACCATGAAAATATAGTAAATGGGCTCATACATGGGCATCCACTTTGGTGTATGTCCCTAATATTTCATGGGACTCACCTCTTATGGGACTATCATTCTTCCTCATCCATTAGTGGATTGAGAAGATAATTGAACTATGTGTACTCTAATTCCTATTATAAGTAGGGTATTTAGGACACCTTACTAAGGCTTTATATCTATATCAGACACTCATGTTAAGTCGCCATGGTGCATAATTTTCATATCCATATGCACTGAGTTTGATTACATGATATCCATTATTTCTCACACTATACATGAATAATGTGGGCTTAAGGATTTTTAATAATCATATCATTGGAATTATAAAATTACCCAATTAAGGGAAACCTTATTGTGCAAGCCCCATTCAATGAAATGATTCAAATTACTTCATACATGGGAATGCTCTTTGGCGTAAGTCTCGAAGTCATTACCATATTGGTAAACCCTAGGGAAATATCCCTCATGGGTACTAATTATCCATCCCTATCCATAAGTGGGTTGATGAAAACCAAAATACAAGGAATATGATTCATTTTATAAGAGGTCACATAGTATGACTTATTAAGGCTTGATCTCAATACTTGATTCCTAGGCATCCTCATATACATTATTTATGTATGATGTTAAACTGCATGACTTAGACCTAAAAAAAACTACGTCGGTTTGGATTACTATTTTCACAAGATATGTATGAAACATCATAGAGGTTAAACCCAATCATTAAACACCAATCTCTTTCCTAGATAGAGGTAAAATCCAGAGTACCTAGTTGTATGGCTTCAAAATACAAGCAACTACCCATTTCTAAACAATAATGGGAAACAGATTGAGAATATCAGATATATACAGAAAATATCATTAATAGAACACCCTTTACATGTATAAGGACTCAAAACCCTATCATTTTATATGGTTAACCAATCCCATATCAATATTTGGAATAGATTAATGAACCTATCTTAAATCTATAAGAGAGTCTCAAATAAGTTAATAATTCCCCCCAAAAGGGCGTGATGTTCCTGACCTCCCATCCTTTTGACCAATGTGAGTTCCTAAGTGTTGTTGTCTTTGAAACCCTAAATCACAACCTTCCTTTGGAAATAAGTTCTATTCTCTTTTATGTATGTGGGATCCATTTGGAGTTTCCATGAGAAATAAAAATGGAGAACCTGATGTGAATGATTGTGAAACAATACTCGAACCCCCCATAATCAATCATCGACCCCCATTTTTCATTGGAAGTAAAGATGGTAAAGTTGATATAAATATTGAAATAATAACATGATATGAAATCCTTTAACTATGTAATCCATTTCATAGGTTAAAAATTATAGATTTCCCAATTCCCATTGATCCATTATTCTGAATCCTCTTCAAACACAGAGAAAAATGGTGAACCCAACATGAATCTATAAAATAATAAAAATGATTAGCTGACCAAATGTTAGCCATTTTTTTCATCTTCTACAAAAATAAAAATGGTATACCTAATGTTAAACCCTTCAATAATCTATCAGGGTTCCCATGAAATGAGTTATTCTCACCATAAAAATTCTACGTGATAAAAGTGATTGAACTGATAACAAGAATGAAAAATCATTTTACCCATACATTTCTAATTAATAATGTTTCATACATGTGATAATGAACTAATCATTGAACTTGTTATTTATTTTATTTGGGACAAGATACTACTCTCCCAAACAACAGATTGAATCAAGATCATGTTTTTATTAATTGAATGTTCTCAAACGTCAACTATGATAATAAACTCCACAGGTTGAAGTGAAACCTCACATAACCAACACATTTAGCTTTGGGTGGAGAACATGATAGTTCGGTAATATCACTGACATGGTAGGATCTGGACCCTTGAGTCCACACATATTGGTATCCATATGATTAATTCAAAACATTCATCCCATTCAATAAAAGTTGTAAGGAAACTAGTGTCACCTACCGCCACCACTAACTACTTCAGAAGTTTATACATAGAGCATGGAAATCATCACCTTACTTAACTTAATAAGGTGGATCAAGGAGTTGACTATGGTTCCATCCTAGTTTAGGATATTCCTAGGAGGGATCCAATCAACCACCATTACCAACATCATCTCACCAGTTTCCCTCACTCACCTACTGAGGGCACTAAACAAAAACTTTCTACCCTAGATACTCATGAAAGGGTTGGACATAGGTCTTGCTAAGTATATAAAGCTATTGAATAAATAGGAGAGGTCTCATATCCATGCTTCAAGTTATGAATCCCATTGACATATTCTGGTGGTGTCTAGTGAGGAGGCTCATATCCCTGCACACTTGGATAACATCTTATTGCATATTCCTATAATAGTCATGGGGGAGGAACATATCCCTTAAACCATGCATAAATACCATTAACATATTTTGATGGAACAAGGAGGATAAGAGTGGTATTATATCCCCAATTCAATTTAAGAAAAATTCTGGTATATCTTGGATATCGATAATGTGCAAGCATACATCCCTGAAAACACTTTACTGAAGTGTGACCACATTCTAGAAAGAGTAGATGAGCTTTGATGACATATTCAAGAACTAGTACAAATAGAGGGAAATAAACATATCCATATCCCAAAACTATAGTAGCATATCACAATGATCGGTAAAAATAGGTGGTTACTACAGATAAAGAAATATTATTTCTCTCATCTAGGAGGATTATCAACATATTCTGGTAAAGGACAAGGCATAAGACCATGCTTATATTTCCATTCCGACTGGTGCTCCCCAAACTGGTTTGGTACATTACTTAGGATAGGACCACATTACTTTGGACTAATGCTAGTTCTATACTCTAAATGAATAGGACTAGGTTATACCACTTTTACAACAATGTTTTGTTAGTATAATATTCAAATAACCTCATGAAATGCTCATATCCCCTCTGATAAAGCTACTGTATATATTCCAGTAGCTTACCAAATCCTGGATCATATCCCTAGTTCTACAAATAAATGAATACATCATCATCCTTGATAGGATTTATAGGAGGAGTTACATATCCCTTTTCCTATTATGGACCTCCTTCGGTATATTCTAATGGGGAATGCATATTTGAACCAGGATTATACCCCTACTTCAACTAGGATTAACTGAAATACATTGAAAACCACCCACATGTAGACTTATATTCCTTCCGATGATACAAAAGAACACCAACATACCCCACAATATTCTCAGTAGTGGGATCATTTCCCTATAAAACCATAAAATTATCAATATATACCAATAATCATCACGTATCAGGTTTATTTCCCTACTCAACCCCAAAATGCAGGTCAACATATTCTGACCACGATATAGAATGAGTATTATATCCCTAATCTTATCAATGATAGTGTCCTTGAGGATGTTTGATGTATATTAGCAAAACCTCCCAGGTTTGTTGACTCTTAAACTAAAGTAAAAGGTGATCACTACCTCGATAGTCCTCTTCCTGGTAGTGAAAATGTGGATCACATGGACTCTACTCCTGATGTTTACTATGGACAACCTCCCCATAGTAATATATCTCCTAGAAAAATCATCCCCTTTCCCAAAAACCTTCTTATAGAGAGGTTCCCTATAACACCAAGGTTAACCATATATAGTGACGCATCAACTGTCAGTAGTTTCTCACCACAATTAGTAGGTGAACCAAAGAAGAAACCTTTATGGTTTGACTAGGTGGGGCCATGTTACCCAGATAAATAAGATTCCTACATGGATATATGGAGACATTTAGTCCGAGAAAACCTCCCAACCATGTTTTGGACCATTTACACTTTTGACTATGAGATCCCAGATGATCTAAAGAATGAGTTAATGCCTTACTTATGCCAAAAAATGTGGGTGAATCATTATCAGTTGAAAGATAAACAAATCCCTTTTAAAGGATATGAGGAAAATATCTAGATCATAAATACACTATGTTATTACCTAGACAAGGAAACTTTCTATGTAGACCATAACCTAGAATTTTAAATGCATTAAAACACATATGAATTATTTATCTATGTACCATAACAACTGTTTATAGACTTATTTTTAGAGCCCCGTCAAAAATACATATCTGAGGATGGGGAATGTGTGGAGAATTTCACTTCACCATGTCCATAGAATAGAAAAGATCCCTAGATATAGAATCCTATAATGTTATAGATGTAAGAGAAATTAGGGGACCAATTAATGCATGGGCTAGTTGGTTGAAACAGTGAGACTCCTCCACTTTGAGGATGCAAAGACATTGCAAATGAAGAGAGCAGGACACTAGTAGACTCCTAAGTTGGGACACTCAAGAAAATGGGAACACAACTCAAATATGGAAGTTTAAGTTGTGTAATACCCAAAAAAAATTCCATAATAAGTGATTCCCATCATAATTTGATATTTCAACCTACCCATATGCAAATAAAATTTCACCAAAACAAACAGATCGCAATAGAAGCTACTATACCAACCATACAAAAGAAATCCCAACCCATAAATATGGGGCCATATTACCACAAACTCCACCCCTAGGGTCATCAAACATTGATAGGATTCTAGAAATATCAGTGGTAGCTATGAGACAACCCCAACCCATCATGTTGGGAGTATTTTTATCTCAATATCCACCACCAGGTTTATCACATCGCAAGAGGGTCTTGGAGAAATAATTAGTGGTTCCATGTCAACCTTAGTCCATAAGGAAAGTAAAATTTATATCTCAATTTCTATCTTAAGATTAATCAGATAATCTACTTGAGTCTGTAGATCCTCTACAATAGGACCATAATGTTCTAATAGCAGGCCCAAATATTCCCCAACCTATAGACCGGGGGGAATTTTTATCATTATCATCACCCTAAAATGAGTCATTCTTCTTCAAGTTAGGATTAAAATACTGAAAGATGGAATCCTTACCATCCCCCATGGGACACACCTCTTTCATTTAGTTACCACTCTGAAATAATGACCAAAAAAACCCATAAGGTCACTATTTTTTGATCGAGATAGGGGGAACATGTGACAATGGTGGTTAAATCCCATTAGTTTTATAAGAAATAATAGTATATTATGAAAAAGGGTAGAGAAATGAAATCTGTGAAACCATATATGTAGGAGTAAGTAGTGAAGAAATTTTATATGATGTGGGAAGTAATGGGATAAATACCATTTTTTGATACACCTTAGTGAATTTCGTCACCATCAATACAAGAAATGATGTGGAACAAGACATAAATATAGAGGGATAGAACCTAAAAACTGTTCCTTTAGAGGTAGGTGATCTGGATGCAAAAATTGAGGCTACATGTACATATAATAAAAGAAGAATCAAGAACATGGCACCTACGAATGATGAATTCCCATATAGTAGGTAGAACTATTCCATGGATAAAGGGAAAATTATAAATACATCCCATTCAATGCCTAGTAGAGTAAAAAATATACTTATATATGAATGAGTAGAACAATATGAGAATGAGATATATAATCTCATACAACATAATGAGGAATTACTTAGGGAAAATATTTTCAATGCATAGAGTATTTAAATAGAAACAAATATACCATCACCATAAATTAGAAGAGAGAAAATACGCTTGTATCTGAGCATTTGGCTAACACTTGATCTTGGAAATTGGTTTACATAAATGAGAAAGCTGAGGATGATCATGAATTTCCTCTATTATAGAAACAAACTCTCCCCACTAGGGTGACAATTTGGTCTTCGTACAAATCAAGAGTCATTAGGATATAAAAATGGTCCCCCTCTTCAAACTAAACCCACTCCCTATAGATGGTAGGTGGTCTATTAAAAAAATACCACTATAACTCCTCAAATTTCATCAAATCCATGGTTGCTCAAATAGAATCTATGGAAGGGAGACATTCCCCCATCCATGATTAAAAGAATCAATATATTGAATGGATGGATGAAACTTTTCCACAACCCAATTTTGAAAATCCTATCCTCTAAAATTTTTATGGTGTGGGAGATCCAAAACAACATCTCACACACTTCATGTCCTGATGAAACATGCTTATAAACCCTTGAGATCATCAAGAGGAAACAAAACTAAGATATTTTGTACAGTCTCTAAAATAAAATACTTTTTTATACAATTACCATTGATCAGGATCCATTATGGTATGGGAAGACCTTCGTCATCAATTCCTTTATTAGTTCATCTCCACTTTAAGGATGTCACCAATTTTGACCTCACAAATTAAAAAAATTGTGAAAATGATAGGGTTTATGACTTCTTCATCAGATGGAAATGTTTAACATATTCACTCAATATCCCTCTCTCATAAGAGAAATTTATAGAACTTTTTACTGAAAATCTATGGGATGAGATACAAACACCCTTGATCCGGATGAGGTATTCATGTTGATTCTATGAGTTTATAAATATGGAAAAATTCCTAGAATATTCCATTTAGTGAAACTAGGATAAATCTCGACCCTTTCCCTTGGAACAAGGAAAGAGGTACGAAAAGGAAAAGACAACTACTGCTACTCTAAAACTAGTATCAGTGCCCGTTCAAGCACCCATGATGTTCTCAAAATTTCTGGAACCTCTTGTGGAGTAGTAGTAGTAACAAAATCTCCCTCAGATGGAATAAAAAATAGATTAAGGTCACCCATGAATCTAGGAAAATATGAGAAAAGTGTATTTCTTCTAAAATGGTAAGTTTATTAGTTATTTCCTTCCATCCATGGAAAATAACATACTCAAACTACCAAAACGTAGTAAACGCAATGGGGTCAACCTCACCGACCATAACGAATACTTCCTTTTTGACAGGAGACTAAGACAAAATATCCAAGTCTAATTTATCTTCAAATATTCCATATAGAGAATGGTTGATTCTAGATAGGTGATACTGGAGGAGTCCCTGGCATAGGTGACCTATGTAACCATCACCCTACAAGAAGAAGAGGGTGATTGGAAATAATTTCCCACCATTCATGGACAAAAGTTTGATAATTGGATGACTAAAAAGATAGTTGACTAAGCTCATTCCATCCTAAGATCAAAACTTCACATACTAATAATGATCCCAAAAACTTGTGAGGTTTCATTGAATATACCTCATAGAGGTAGATTTAATCTCTAGAATTAATAAAAGACACAAGAGAAAAAGTCACTCTAACTCAATATCTGACTCTTGGAGAATTATTTTCTTAAATATCCAAAGAATGGGGTATTCCCCACCAAAAAAATCCCTCATTAGATGAATATCTCATTTTTTGGTTCTATTAATGTAGTTCAATTAACATATCCCTTCTATAATGATGAATACACCTATGAAAATGAGTTTCCAATACTTGACTGAGGTGTTAGCGGCAAAGGATGTAGAAGACGAGGGTATAGGGGGCATCAAAGTAGTGAAAAAACCCTACATTCCTATCACATACCCATAAAATCATTATATATTGTTGATAAACATGGGTATTAACTTCATCAAGACAACCATAATCATGGTGATGCATTAAAGTCCTCCAATGGTTGTTTAGGACCAGTCGTTTTATATGAATAATTAGTGGGGGTGTGATTGAGTTATCTTCCTAGACAAATGGGAAAGATGGCATGATATATACCACTTATAGAAGATTATCACTCAATATACTTTAAAGAACCAGGTCCATACACCTCAAACACCTTATCTTCTGAGCTATATAATATGGATAAACTACACCTTGGGAATCAGAAATCTCTGGAATAAAAATATGACATTTTGAAATAGTTGTTGGTTGTCCTAGAAATCTCACAATCTTGGATGATTTATGTATTTCAAAAGAACTCATAGAGGAATTAATCAAGGTCCTCTATATCCCATATTAGTTCGATATAAAGGTCTCTGTAAACAAGGTTTATCATATGGAGACTATTCTATCAGAATTTCATATTACCATCTTGTTCACAGAGCATGATCATGAAGAAGTTACCCAGGGACATGTCAGAACCCTGTATATTTCAAGAAAACATGATAATGTTGAAATCTAAAAGAATATGGTTAATTTTTTTTTCAGGATCAACATCATACCATTTTATACCATCTGAAATTTAAGATATAGTGATGGGTATTTATCTCCAACAAAGCTAACAATTAAAGGTTATGATAAGAGTGAGTAAAGACCTGTTAGGAAGATCAATCCCAAGGCTCACTATGGGGATCAAAAATCTAATTATGAGTTCATGGTTATCCAACAAGAATCAACATATAATTTCTTTATTTTAAGACCTTGTATCCATATCTATGTGGTAATACCTTCAAAATTTCATCAATTCCTGAAATACCCCATCGATGGAAAGGTTGGAATACTACATAGTGATAGTGGACCCTTAAATTCTTGTGAGGCCATATATGATGATGAAAGTTTATACAAGAGGGAAGTAAATAAACCAATTATGGGTGATGATACATAGATTTCCACTTCTAATGGATTAGGGATCACCCCTAATTATCCCTTGAGCATGCTCAACAATGATTATTTGTTTCCCATAAACCTGATTAAGGAATAATATTCAATCCCTATAAGATATTGTGAACCAAAAAATTTACTTGATCATGTCTATGTGATAAAAATAGCTTCAAATAAAATGTATTTTCCAAGGGTTAATCATACTAATACTCTATTGGTATCTGAGAATTATCTTTTTACATTAGTCGATATCAAATATTCTCCCAATACATTCTATGAAACTCAGTGTGTCCATATCTTTCCTTCCCCCAGTAGCAACTCAAAAGAAGAAATACATCCCCAAATACTCTCTGTAATGACTATATAAGTTCAGGATATTAATAAAACTTCTCATGGATTCTATTATCTCGATAGTGATAGGGATTCCCTTGGATTACCCACTACATCTAAAAATTCCTCTATAGACATAGAGATGGAAGAAGAAGAGGATGACCTCAGGAACACCCCTCCCACATCTGATGAAGGAATCTCCACCACCATCGATGAGATCAGTCAGGTGAATTAGGGAATAAAAGTAGACCCATAAACTATATTAATTATTACTTACATTCATATTAAAGAGAAAGTGATATACATTTCATTTCTAAATCAGCATCGATATGCATTCAATCAGAATTATATAGAAATTCCTGGTTTGAACCTTGATGTCACTACTCATTACCTAGGATTTTTCAATGATAATCAATGTTTCAAATATGTATCTAGTATAATGAACCCTTATCATGATAATAAGTTAGAATCAAAAGTTGATAAATTGATCAATGCCAACTTTTTATGGGAAGTGTAGTACCGAAAATGGCTCATGAACATCATCCCTATCAAGAAATATAATGGGAAGATCAGTGTCAGTATTGATTTCAGAGACATCAATTGACACTACTTGAAGGATGATTTCCCATTACTGATCACATAACTTTTGATCAATGAAACTTTTATATTTTATTCCATTTCATTCATAGATGGTTATTCAGGTTATAATCAGATAAATATGTCCCCTAAAGATGAGTATTAAATTTACTTCAGAGTCCCTTAAGGAATCTCTTACTATCTTGTCATTCCCATTGGATTAAAGAACACTGGCACTACTTACCAACATCCCATGCATAATATCTTTAAACCATTCTTGAGAGGAACCATGGAACGTTATGTCGATGACCTAGTGGTCTAATATCAATGAATATTTTATCAACTCATTGATTTTAAATCGATATTTTGATAGTTTCAGTAACACAGTTTGAAGACGAATCCTCTAAAGTATTCCTTTGAAGTAAGGCCAGGGAAATTCATTGGATTTGAGGGATGACACTATGACATATAGGTTAATCAAGAAAATAATTGTGCAATCCTAGTGATTTCAATCCCTTAGAATCTTAAATAATTGATGGGGGTTCTAGGGGTAACTTTCTTGTATTCAGCATTTCATAGCTAACTTAGCTAGAAAATACCTCCCCTTTATTAAGTTAACGAAGAAGGTAGTCACCTATTGATGTGATAGGGAATGGAAATAATATTTCAAGAATATGAAACAATACTTACTACACCCATTAGTGTTTAAGACACTGTAATAAGTAAATACACTTATCTTATATGTGGTCTCCATGGAATGATTTATTGGTGCTACCCTCTTGTAGAAAAATGATGTAGGGAATGAAAACATCCTCTACTATCATAGTTGAAAAATGTTAGGTACCAAGACTCGATATTCCGAAATCAAGAAGAAATAAATCACATTCATATTTACTATTCAGAAGCTTAGGAATTATTTAAAACTTCACAAATTTAACTTGGTCTCCCATATTGATCTACTCAAGTACATCCTTGGAACCCCTATATTGAATGGGTGCTTGTCCAAATGGGATATTATCCTACAATAATATGACATCCAGTTCTTGTCACACAAGGTTGTTAAAGGGTATCCCTTGGATGATTTCCTCAGGAAACACCCCTCCTTGGAAAACACACCAGTAGAAACTAAACTTCTATATGATGAGTTTTTATATTCTTATGAAACTCCTAGAATGGGGAGATGTATTTTGATGGTTCCTCCAAAAGTCATACTAGAAAAAAGATGGAAAACTTAAAATTTAACTAGGTTGGTCTTGGTAATGTACTTATTTCCCTAAAAAAGGAACATTTTATTTACTTTTTTCACTATCCAAAGGCTGAACTAATAATGAGGTAGAATACCAAACTCTCATTGTCATCTTAGACCTATCCCTATGACTATTGATGTCCTACCTGAACACAAATAGGGAATCATAGTTAGTGATCAAACCAATAAATGGGTACTATGCCATAAAGAATAAATAATGGGCCCTTATCATTAATTATGTTAGAGTATTGATGGCATAATTCTATTTTGAACCAATATTATATCATATATGTTAGTCATAAATGGTCACACTAATGTACTAGATAATGCATCCACAATATTTATTGACAATGATTAGGATGAAGTGGTTTTACACATCACACACTAATGTGTGGCCTCATCAGTCATCATCAATGACATAGAAAAAATAAATCATGTCAAAACTTCTACAGATCATGATGAAATGATATCCACACCTGGATGGATGGATCCTATAGTTGATTACCTCGAAAATGGTACCCTCTCATTAGATCAATCTAAAAGAGTATATACTTGATGTTGAGTAGTGAAATTTACCCTTTAGGATGGGCCAAATGAGAAGAAATCCCTCTATAAATGAATCTTTGATGGAGTCTTCATCAGATTCATTATAGGAGAGACTCTTTCCTTCATAGAATAAGTCCATACATGCTCATATAGTTCTAATTAGTCTAGGACCAGAATCTCCCACCAACTTAGTTGGCTTGGTTACTACTAGAAAAAAATGATATAGGACTATGTGAAATTTAAAATGAATTGTAATGTATTCTTCATTCCTGAAAACTTAATCCATCAACCCCTATAGTTTCTACATATAGCTAAATATTCATGGCTATTTTTCTTATAAGGAATGGACATTGTGGGACCATATCCCCCAGCTATAGCAAAACAATTTAAGAAAACCCTCACCACTACTAACTTATATTTCAAATGGGATGAGAAAATACCCCTTAAAGAATTTGAGACTAATAATATCATCAACTTTATAAAATTCCAATATCATAACTTGATTTAGTATCCCTCACATGATACTAATAGACAACGACACAAAAAACTATTCTTACAAATTGAATAAACTGTACCAGGAGAAAAAAATCGATTACAACCATTCATCCCACTATCATACAAGTAAAATGGATAGATAGAGGCCCAGAATAAGAATATATAAAATATAATCTAGAAAATGGTGGAAAAGGAAAATTAGTACTGTTTGGATAAGATCAATCATTATTTATTGTCCAACCATACCACCACATTCACTACGACACAAGAAACTCCATATTCATTAGTTTATAGAACTAAAGTAGTGTTTCCATAAAAGTCTATTTTCCCTTGACCTGAATAGTTATTTGTGTTAAAATATTAGAAAAATAGAAATCACAAAAGTAACTGTCTGAGTTGGAATGCCTCGATGAGAAAAGGTTTTTATACACTTCACAACCTTGAATTTCATTAGAATCATATGGAACAAGCCTTCAATAAAAAGGTTTTCCTCCAGTAATTCCATCAAGGAGTACTAGTGATGGTTCTTAAAACCCCAATCACACCAAGAAAGAAACCTCCAAATATGGATCTTATGTAGGATGAGACTTATATCATACATATGGCCAATTCTAATAGATATTAATCATTATAAATAATGGATGAGGAACGTGCTACACACCCACCAATGACTAGTTTCCCAAAAAGTACTTTGCATAGCTTCCATCAGGGATGTAACATCCCAGACCCGGATGCCATTCAACAGTTCCCCGAGCCCAGTTGGTTACATTGCCTCAAGCTCATCTCCCCAAATGCTAGAGGCTACCGACTAGAAGAGAGGGTATATGTGAGTTAGTAGGGAGACTATTCTATCATTACCAGAGTATAACAACGAAAGTCAAACATACAATAAGTTGCAGAAGCAAAATAAATATCAGTCAACTGAAAGTAGGATAAGACAAGAATACATATCAATAACCAGAAGTGTCTCATATACAAAATTATGTAGATAATACATGTATCTATAAAGTATCCAAATAAGGTACATGGTAATGTAATATAGTACAAGTCCCAAAAATTACAAAATACAAAAAGGTATCTCAGCATCGCAAGCCTCATCTTAGTCCTCTACTCCCCTACTCCAAAGCCATATTCAATAATTTGTACCAGGTTGATCCCCCTATCATCACCTGCAACCATATAATCTATTTGGGTCCCTGAGGAGTCCCAATAGGGTGTGAGATAAACATCCTAGTAGGAAACCACCCAAGTCTATACATTTCTAATAGAAATATACAGAATTCTAAGAAGTTTAAGGAAAACAGTAAAGGAATAGTGCATGCCCATGCCATAAATCTACTACAGTATGTAAAACCAAATAGCCTTCAAGGCTACCTATAATATAGTCAACTCCTAACAAAGCATCTATAATCAAGTAAACAAGTCACATGACCATGATTTATATCCATCCATGTTAATTAACCCACAACCACATCGTATAAAAAGTGTAGAATTACATGGCCATGCAGTATAGTGAAGAGTAGACCACAAGGGTTGGATCCAAGGTGTCAAGCACTAGGGAATCCATGAAATAAATCTAAAACAAAAATGTAAGGATCCAATGAGCCCATCCAAGGCATCCACATCAAGTCTCATGGGCATCCCAGTAGAAACTCGGTCTAGGCACTCGTTGGAGTCCTAGGAGCATGTGTACCAACATGTCCTACACAAGTCAAAGTAAGCTAGATACATAGGGTAGAAATGCCTGAGGTAGCCCATGGAATCAAGACCCAAGGGGTAGAGTGAACCTAAGACATCCACTACCACATTCCAGACCCATGGAGAGAAGTTCATGGAATCTATCAAACCATTCAATTAATTCATTCAATGCATTTAAAAAAAACAATTAAACCCATGTGAGTATACCCACTCACATAATATAGTACAAGGAATGTGTATAACCACTCATTCATTAATTTAACCAATCACCCTTCATATAGGCCCACCCTCCCATATTCACCATTTAAAATGTCATTAATCAATTCATATTCATATACCCACCCATATCTCCCATATAACAATACCAAATAATCAAAAATAAGCATGGCATAGTAAGATATCACAAATCAAGGAGGCATCACATCCCATAAGTAGTTTTTAAAAACCAATAAGGCATTCAAAAGCTTACCCTAGCTATAAAAGCACAAGAACACACCCCTTGGGTGGTTTAAATAAGAATAAACAGGGCACTTTCTAAAGGCACAACCCATGGGTGACCTTAAAACAAGCAACAATTTCCAACTCACCTAAAAAGAACCTACAAGAATCCTCACTAGGTCTAACTACAACTAATAAAATCAACTCACTCAAAAACAAGGCCACGCCAGAAAGTATGCTGTGTGGAGAAAAGGCCTAACACCTTAAAGCCACTAATTTTTTTGAAAGAAAGTACAGAACACCAACCTCAGCTTGTCAGTAGAGATCTCATCTAGTATCGAGTCCTGATTCGTCCAAGTTTAGGAGAGATCTGAAGAACGGATGAAGAATATAATATCAGGGAATATGATCCTGAAATCAAATAATGAAATTTATTTCTAGAATTATTGAATATGGTTATAAAGGAATGTAGTACTTACTAATATAGATTTGATGAGACAATTCATAGTCAAAATAAATATCAGACGAAGAGTAGGGATCAATACCTATGCTAGGCGCCAAAGGAGAGCTCCACAAGAGGGGGGGGGGTGCGTGTAAGAAGAAACCCAACAATGGTTTTAAAAGGATTTTAGGTTTTTAATTAATTTTTTTAGAAAAATCATGTAGCAGGATCGCACGGTTTACCCACACGGTTTCCCAAACCGTACTAAAATAGTGCATAGCTCACTACCTCCAAGGGCACATCACACGGTTTCTCTGCACGATTTGACTGACTGTATGGAAACACTTTGTTAAAAAGCTAAAAAAATTTCAGACTCTTGAATGGCCATGTGGCCTAACCTGCATGGCTCTTACTAACCATGAGGCCTCCCCTTTTTAGCAGAAAACATGGTTCCGGGTTTCGAACAATCCCCAAACACCTCCAAAATACCCATGATCACAAGAAGTACATACATAAGGCCATAAAAAATCATTAATATTGAAAATAAGGAGATTCGTACCTCATATGAAAACCTGAGTTCTAAAGATCTTCCCACTTATAGAAATTCGTCCCCAAATTGCTCTCTGAATGGTGGTATAGATTATTCTAAGAACAACTCTGGCCACTGACCATGTACATCATCCTCCCACTCCCAAGTTTCTTCCTATAAATGGACATGATGCCATAATAACTATACTAGAGGAACTGGATGACCTCATAGAACATTCGGGCTCCCATCAAAAATAAAAATCAGATTCTCCTCAAAGGATTCCTCAAAATGAAGCTCAACCATCTTGGGATGAAAAATGTGAGATGTGTTTGGATGATAACATCACAATTGAGATACATGGAAGAAGTCATATATGGATCGATACCTCTGAGGTAACTGTAACTGATAGAAAACCAATTCAAATCTCTCTAGAATCTCAAATGGTTCGAAATATCATGGTAAAATATAACCCTATCCCCTGATCCTCATGTGTCCCAACCTCAGTGACACATGAATGAAGACCTGATCCTAGACCCTGAACTCTAGAAGTAATCTACGACAATCAACATATTATTTCTAAAGAGACTATGTGGTAGCCATCTGCTTCTAAATCAACTGGACCTTCTTATAAGTCTCCTGTGTGAGACGTAATCCCTACAAAGTTTCTTCTCCTACCTATAACTAGCACATGGGAGAACGACATGGCCTACCATATAAAGACTCATAAGGTTCTATCTATATCATTACCTGATAACTATTATTGTTGGAAAACTCAACCAGGGGAATATGCATCTTCCAAAATCCCCCAAAATCCAAGACACATGCTAGTAGCATGTCATGTAGAACATGTATCATACACTCTGACTGGCCATTAGTTCGATGGTGGTACGGTGTGATCAGAAGCCCCTGTGTACCCAACACCCTTTGAAAACTCTACCAGAAATGAGATGTAATGTTGGTGTTTCTATCTGAAATGATTGAACGAGAGACCCCATGTCGTTGTACGACCTCTTAGATATACAACCTTTCGAGCTCATCAACACTGAAGGTCTCCTTGACCAGCAAGAAATGAGCGACCTTTGTAATCCTATGACACTATTGAAAAAACGACCTATACCCATGGTTCAAAATAGTGGGTATAGCCCCCAAAACCGTGGGTATAGGCTATAACTACGGTTTTGGGAACCGTGGGATGGAACGACGTCGGTATAGGGATCTCAACCTATACCCACAGTTTTGGATAATCGTGGGTATAGGGGATTCATAGTGTGCCCCACAGCTGTTCCAGCGTGGCACACAACAGACCCCACAGTTTGAAAACCGTGGGGTATAAATTTCAAAAAATTCGTGGCAGGCAAGACTTGAACCCAGACTCCCACTACACAACATAGCTTCTCAACCAACCAATCTGCGAATTCATTTTATTATTTATACATACATCAATGTATATGTATTAATTTAATTCACGCAGTTAAATTCAAAAACGCAGCAAATGGGAATCGAACCCGCGTCTCCGGCTGGGCCTCTTGGCCGTGCACCACGAACAGACCAACTGACCTAGAATTTTTAATTGTCATTTACATATACATATACGTATATATATATTAATATTATTCAAATCGGATATATAAATTCAAAAAATCCAGACGGAGGGATTCTAGGAGTCTCACATCTGTGCCCCAACTTGTAAACAACCGAGATAAACAAATTATAAGTATATAAATTTATATTTATATAAATATATTAAACTAATCCGTGAAAAAATATCTTCCCGCCAATTTTTTTTTGTTCCCCGCATAATTTTCACTCCCTGCCATAAGCTATACCCACGGTTCTGGAGAACCGTGGGTATAGGTCTTCAAAAAAACCCCAATACCGACGGTTCTCCAAAACCGTGGGTATAGGTTCACATATACCCACGGTTTTGGAGAAACATGGGTATAGGTTCACGTACTATCCCTATACCCATGGTTTTTTGCAAAAACATGGGTATAGACCTATTTTCCAGTAGTGTGAACAAAAACGCACAAAGTATCATTACCTCGATGAAACCATGGAAAACAAGTCATGTAATCTATCACGACAACATCCCATTTCCACTATGAAATACGTAAATACAGTAAAAGACTAGTTGATCACTGATGTTCTTACTTCACATGCTGATAGTTGGGACACCTCGTAACCAAAATAGCTACCTCTCTCTTCATACTCGGCCACCAATGCTGACGATGTAAGTCACAATACATCTGGGTGACACTGGGATGCACTACCCAATATGAAGCATGAAAATCCCGCATCATCTCCTTGCATAAATCCACTAGAACCCAAAAACATACATGGATACATAGGATTTTATCATCACCTACCATCCAAATAGGAGGAGGGTTCTCACCTACCACACACTTCAATAGAAATAGGCCTTTTGAATCTGATAGTTGTGTCATCATAAATCTATCTAGTAGGGTAGAGGTCACAACTAAGGATGGAATATAAGTTTGTCCCTGCTTAACATGCACCTCCAGAGGCATCGTAGAGAACAACTCCATAAGCTGCCACTCGCTACTGGATTACTATACTGCCTACATCTAAGTTCTCTTAATCAGCGCATCATCTACTATATTGCCCATACCAAGTGTGTAGGCAAGCTTGATGTCAAAGGACTGTAGGTACTCTAACCACATTCACTGCCTTAAATTCAGATCATGCTGTGTAAAGATATACATGATGCTTCTGTGGTTTCTGTATACCAAAAAACACACTCCCAGTAAATAGAATCTCCAACAGTGCAATGCGTGTACAACCACTACTAACTTCAGATCGTGCATATGGTAATTCCTCCCATGAGGGCTATAACGCCCCGACCCCAGTTACCGAGAGTCGGTGCATTATTACATAACATTGGAATGATCACGAGAAAGATCAAATCTCAAAAGACCGATTGGTTTAGTAGCCTTGGAAACACTAGATATATTCATAAAGTTTTACATTACATCAATAAGTGAAAAGCTACAACAATATATTGTCTCCATATTCCACACTCATATCCCCACATACTATCCCTGCAGGTCATTCAAAAATTACTTCTTCAGATCCTAGGAAAAATAAAACATAGAAAAGGGGTGATCTCAAATGCCCAGTAAGGATAACAATAATGTAGAAACTTTCATAAATAAGAATAAAAATTTAAGGCAATGTATAACTAAAACAAAAGCCTTTTAAACTTGAACTTCAACATAGTATGGAAAAAGTAAAATGAAATAATGCCATTTACTTATTCACATGGATATTCTACTAATCGAATAATCACATGCAATATCAATAACCACTTTCATAATGATGGAATGCATAATGCCAGACTATCATAACCACATAGCCAAGGCCTCATGCCAAGACTACAAATAAGATTTTTCCAAGGCCTTGTACCAAGACACTAGTTTGTCTCATGAGACCTACCGATGCATCGAGGAGCTATAACGGGATCAACCCGTCACATATTAAGTCTAATGCATTCCCATATGAAAAGGTTTAAACATAACATAAACATTCATATTAAAACTAGCATACGACATGTCAATACTTTCACCATAAACCATGAATGGTATAAAAATAGCACATCCACAGGCAAACATATCACAAAACCTTCAATACAATATAGAAGTTTTGTATCATAATAAATCAACTTCGAATAAGTTTAAATCCATCAAAGGATGTTGACATAGATGAAATCAAAAATATTTGAGAGAAATATATCTTTTCTTGAAATCATTGAAAAGTCACACATTTATAAAGGAAGTAATTTAAAATAGATTTTTGAATCAAAGTGTCCCATACCACTTTGAAACTTTTGAAAATAAATATCATTTCAAAACCTTCATGTCCATATAAATAAGTCCTTAAAATCATTCTGAAATCATGGACATTAATTAAAAATATTTAGAAAGATAAATCTTTGAAACAATTAAAATTATGATCTTGATAAAGAGTACCTTTCAAAAATTATTAAAATATTCATTTTGAAATCATTTAAAAGTCACATAATTATAAAATAAAACATTTACTTTGAAAATATTCTTATAATCTTGTAAGGGCAGCTTTGAAGATTTTATAACAGAGGTAAATAGCCACACCCGCCGTATAAGTTAAAAAAAACATTCTTACCTTAAATTTGTCGAAAGGTAAAAAGTGACTTGTTTGGAAAACGACAGAAAGATTCCTTTAAAAACACATAAGGGTATAAATGACTTTAACCCATATTCTTTGTAAATAGTAAAAATGTTTTGAAATACATTTCGAAGAAACATGGATGTGGATGATAAAGAAATCCCAATAGATTATTACGTATAAACAACCTCGGATAATGAAGAGATTGCGAAATAAACCCTTACCTTGTACTTTTCCTTGGTTGGGGGTAGGTTAACCTCCTCCTCTTCAGGTTCTTCCTTTTGATTTGATCAAAAGGGCTCCTTAAGTTGGATTTCTGACTAGAGGAAGGCCTCTAGGATGTAGTAAGGGAAGTTGAGAGAGTATTTGGGCAGAGTTTGGCCGAACCAAAAGGCTTTGAAGGTGAGAATTAATGAGAAGGGAGAGTGACCTTTTATAACAGGGGTGAGGGGCACCTTTGGAAAAGCTAGAAATATTATTTTATAATAAATTCATATTCGGTTTTTAATGGCTGAAAAGTAGATTATTTAAAGGTTAAGGTGGGGATAGGTGGAAAACCACTCAATCAAAAAAATTTAGACAGGTTTGGGTTACTATATTAACCTTATCTTTTAGTTTTTACTCTTAGTTAATTAGTTTGACACTTACCATGTCACTTTATATTTTTATATTATATAGTTAATAAACTTACTATATACCTCCAAGAGACCCCTAATTGGTCCATTAATGACACACCTATTATGATATAATTATTTTGGCCGAACCTTATATTTTTAGAAATTTAATATCAATTAATAATATAATATTTGTTTTAAAAACTCTTTTATGTCAATTTTGACACTATTCAATAGTTGATTTTTTTAAAACTCATAACAGAATTATTACTTAGAAAAAATTTAATTAAATAATTAATAACATGTCATATTAACCTATAAAATTATTTTAATTCATTAAAAGTCTCAAATTATATTTATTTGGGTATTTATAATATCAATTATTTTAATTTTTCACTATTATGGTAATTACTGCATCATCATTGTGTCATAACTAAATTAAATTATTTAAAGTCTAAAAATTATAAATAAACTATAATTATGTAGGAAATAGTTTTATCTTTCTAATGAATAATTAAAATCGAAAATACAACATATATAACCCTATATAAAAATTGTTTTTCTAAAAGATATATGCTTGTGTCATTTTTGTATTCATTTTAACTTAATTAAAATAAAGTGTCCCTATCACTTACAAGTGGCACCATGGGGTCCCAAAATCAACCCAAATATGCTCATGGTCTAACATGTATCAACCAATAAGGTTAGGACACGTTTTAGGGTAATTTGTTATTATTATAATATTATTTTTAACCCTTATTTACCTGATTTACCCTTAACCATGGTAAATAAAATATTTACCGCAGTAATTATTCAAAATGACTAATTTTTTTTTACCTATTTACACAATATGAACATACTGATTCCAAATATGGAATCCATTTTTCCAAATTCAAAACACAGAAGTGGCAGAAATTAATTTAAAATTAATTCCTGTTGTTAAAACAAAAAGCGTGTTTTTAAGAGATAATAACTATCAAAATATTGACACTTGTTTATGTCCGGTTTAATTGTAAAATTATGTACAATGACCAAAATTTTATTAAATGGTAAAAATATATTCTAAATATACTTTAAAACCACTCAAATTCATAATTTATCAATATAAATTATTTCGATTAAAAAAGTTGTTTTTAATTAAAATTTAGTAATTTTCACTATTCATCAAAATATAAATGTTATCCGAAAAGTTCCAAAATTTCACCCTAGGCTAAATTCGATATTCCGAATACAAAAATAAAGTCTATTTTGAAATATAATATATATATAATTTCAAAAATTAGGTATTACTATTCATAACAGCTAGTTTGATTGGTTGTGGTGTGTGTTAGAACTCGAAGTTGCGTATAACACACGCTACTGTATTATTCAAAGAGAATCGTACCGTGGAAGCTTGGGGTGTTACATTGTAGATTTTTTTATGTCCCCATTCTAAATAAATTTATTTAGTCAAATTGAATATATAAAAGTTTAAAATATTGGATTTTAAAAGGGTTCACTATTAAAGTTGGTAAAAGTGCATTTTTGAAAAATACTTCTTTTATCTGAAAAAAAAGAATTTGTTCTTACATTATGTCTAAGAAACTAATAATATGGATTCTAAAATTATAAGTATTATATAAGGTTCAAAATTTAGTTAATACTATTCATAACCTCTTTTGAACGGCTTGTTTGGTAAGTCATAGTGCGCTTGAACTCGGTGTTGCGTGTAGTGCAAGTTATTGAATTATTTTGAAGAAATAACACACTATTCAATATTGGGGTGTTACATTCTCCCCTCCTTCAATAAATTGCGTCCTCAAAATTTGAAATTGTTCTTCGAAAATAAAAGGTTGAAAATAGAAAATATCTTTGTGGGGAAACCCAAATCAGAAATTGGGTTACTAAAATTTAGTCTTAATATGAGGAAAAGAGAAATGAAAGGGTCACCACCAAATTATGATATCGATTAGGAGAACATTGGTGGAAATTTGAGACATATAATTGGAGGAAAAACGTAAATATTTATAGGTAGTGATTGAGGTCTTCAATCACAAACAAGTGTAAAATTGAGGTCCTTAAATTCATCAATCTATGATGATTTGAAATACCATCTGTTCAATAAAACATAGTGTATTAGGATAACACATTTTTGGTTTTAGGATTCCTTAAATAAAGTATAAGAATTAATTTCTTCATAGAATAAGAGAAGAAGAAAAATATATTCTTAATAAGTAGAGTTCCATCCTTTAACTAATTTCTACCACATACTCATCTTTCACTCTAAAAGATAATAGAACTTAAAAATAATATTCTATTTATCCTATTCGTATAGGGTTAAAAAATGAATTTATAATTCAACTAGCAGAAACATTAAAAAAATGACATTATTCAATCCAGGAAATCACGCGGGTCAGTGGTAGGTGATACACCCTTGTCACCCTTCGGTTGTGGGTTCAAGTCTCGCAGCCTTACCGGACGCGACGGGTTACCGCCCGACCTCCGAGTTGTCCTTTTATGGAAATCCAAAATAATACAAACTAGAACTATCTGAAATAATTCAGTCCAAAATTTATAAGGAAGGTAAACACAATAAAGTTCCTTTTTTCCGCATAAAAACATATGAACACCTTCATCATGTATTCTTTTAAAACACTGTAACATCCTGAATTACCATAAGAACTTATTGATTACATTCATGATCCCTTATTACTTAAAGAATAATAGATATACTCCTTCAATCCAAAAATGTTTTAAACCCCAACACTGATGGAATATACAAATCATTAATCAGTTTCAAGGTAGTCAAGAATATCCAATATAATTTATCCAAATCAATCACGTATTATTCCAAAATCACTACCTCAGTATTAGAACTATATTATGGTTTATCATTCTCTCAACCATATATTTTCAAAAAATTTATCCTGCTATTGAGTCACTTTTCATTGTTCCACACAATCTCAAGTCCTTAATGAAATAGTAATTCAGTAAAATCCTTATATACTCCATAATTATTATAACAAGTACATTTGTTGATACAACACTCAAATGACATAATCAACATAAGAACTCTAATCATTCCTCTTTATCTGTGGTAGTATCATAACTTTATTATTATCCAATAGCATCATTTGCGGCATAGTCTGATGACTGGGACATAGGTTCGCGTAGTGTCCAAACTCCTTTCAAATGAAGCATTGTACATTTGAAACCATTTTCTTAACCTTGCAGTCACGTACTTTGTGCCCTTTTCCTCCACACTTATAATAAACTCCCATTCCTTTCAGGCAAGTTCCAGGGTGTTTCTTCCCACAGTTATCACATATGGTAAAATTCTACTTTTCCCTCTTCCCTTTATCCATCTTTCTCTCTTCCATCCTTTTCTTCTCTTTCTTCCCTTCAAAGCCATAGGACTTAGTAAACTCTTTACATATATTATCAACACATGATATTATTTCTTCATATGATGATAATACATGGGAGACTATTTCTCTTATAAATTCTGGGTTAAGACCATAAAATATATGATCCTTCTTTCTCTTTAGATCATGTGCAATGCTGGAGTTCTCATTCCTTCTACTGGGTGCCATTTCTAAACAATGGCATACACTAGATTAGTTTATGAATAATAATACCTAATCCCAAAATTTTAAAACACATAAAATAAATTAAATAGTTTATGGATATAATCCATAATCATAAAAATGTTTTCTTTGAGAAATTATATACTAATAAACCCTTCATAATGATTTGTAAAGAAAATGAGAGTTATCCTAAGCATATCCCCCGGGAGTGTCATAACCAAGAGTGAAGAAATTCTCGTTGTCATGTACCAGTTCCCATTCGAGTCTAGCTCAAAGCGGTGTTTTCAGGTTTTACCCCTAGGTACAACTATGCCAGAGCCGCCTCTACCTGCTCGTATCCAGACAGGGATGTATTGCTCGTAAAACTCACAAAATCTCTACAATACCAAAATTCTAGGAAGTTCTTATATACTAATCCTCAAATTTCATCTTAGGTCTACGTGCTCTAATCAGAGTTTATCTAAATCTAGCTTCAAAGGTTTGTACTAAACTTCCTCTGACACCAACTGTAACGCCCCGACCCCAGTTACCCAGAGTAGGTGCCTTATTACATAACATTGGCATGATCACGAGAAAGATCAAATCTCGAAAGATCGATTGGTTTAGTAGCCTTGGAAACACTAGATATATTCATAATGTTTTAAATTAAATCAATAAGTGAAAAGCTACAACAATATATTGTCTCCATATTCCACACTCATTACCCCACATACTATCCCTGCATGTCATTCATAAATTACTTCTTCACATCCTGGGAAAAATAAAACATAGAAAAGGGGTGATCTCAAATGCCCAGTAAGGATAACAATAAAGTGGAAACTTTCATACATAAGAATAAAAATTTAAGGCAATGTATAACTAAAACAAAATCCTTTTAAACTTGAACTTCAATATAGTATGGCAAAATTAAAATTAAATAATGCCATTTACTTATTCACATGGATATTATACTAATCGAATAATCACATACAATATCAATAACCACTTTCATAATGATGGAATGCATAATTCCAGACTATCATAACCACATAGCCAAGGAATCGTGCCAAGACTACAAATAAGATTTTGTCAAGGCCTTGTGCCAAGACACTAGTTTGTCTCATGAGACCTACCGATACATCGAGGAGCTATAGCGGGCTCCACCCGTCACATATTAAGTCCAATGCTTTCCCATATGAAAAGGTTTAAACATAACATAAACATTCGTATTAAAACTAGCATACGAAATGTCAATACTTTCACCATAAACCATGAATGGTATAAAAATAGCACATCCACAGTCAAACATATCCCAAAACCTTCAATACAATTTATAAGTTTTGTATCATAATAAATCAACTTTGAATAAGCTTAAAATCCATCAAAGGATGTTGACATAGATGAAATCAAAACTATTTGAGAGAAATATCTCTTTTCTCGAAATCATTGAAAAGTCACACATTTATAAAGGAAGTAATTTAAAATATATTTTTGAATCAAAGTGTCCCATACCACTTTGAAACTTTTGAAAATAAATATCATTTCAAAACCTTCATGTCCATATAAATAAGTCCTTAAAATCATTTTGAAAACATGGAAATTAATTAAAAATATTTAGAAAGATAAATATTTAAAACTTTTAAAATTATGATCTTGATAAAGATTACCTTTAAAAAATTATTAAAATATTCATTTTGAAATCATTTAAAAGTCACATAATTATAAAATAAAACATTCACTTTGAAAATATTCTTATAAGATTGTAAGGGAAGATTTGCTGATTTTATAACAGCGGTAAATAGTCGCACCTGCCGTATAAGTTAAAAAAAGATTCTTACCTTAAATTTGTCTAAAGGTAAAAAGTGCCTTGTTTGGAAAACGACGGAAAGATTCCTTTAAAAACACATAAGGGTATAAATAACTTTAACCCATATTCTTTGTAAATAGTAAAAATGTTTTGAAATACATTTAGAAGAAACATGGATGTGGATGATAAAGAAATCCCAGTAGATTATTACATATAAACAACCTTGGATAATGAAGAGATTGCGAAATAAACCCTTACCTTGTACTTTTCCTTGGTTGGGTGTAGGTTAACCTCCTCTTCTTTGAGTTCTTCCTTTTGATTTGATCAAAAGGGCTCCTTAAGTTGGCTTTCTGACTAGAGGAAGGCCTCTAGGATGTAGTGAGGGAAGTTTAGAGAGTATTTGGGCGGAGGTTGGCTGAACCAAAAGGCTTTGAAGGTGTGAATTAATAAGAAGGGAGAGTACCCTTTTATAATAGGGGTGAGGGGCACCTTTGGAAAAGCTAGAAATATTATTATATAATAAATTCATATTCGGTTTCTAATGGATCCAAAGTAGATTATTTAAAGGTTAAGGTGGGGATAGGTCGAAAACCACTCAATAAATAGAATTTAGACAGGTTTGGGTTACTATATTAACCTTATCTTTTAGTTTTCACTCTTAGTTAATTAGTTTGACACTTACCATGTCACTTTGTATTTTTATATTATATAGTTAATAAACTTACTATATACCTACAAGAGACCCCCAATTGGTCCATTAATGATACACCTATCATGATATAAGTCTCTTAGCCGAACCTTATATTTTTTGTAATTTAATATCAATTAATAATATAATTTTTTTAAAAAACTCTTTTATGTCAATTTTGACACTATTCAATAGTTGATTTTTGTAAAACTCATAATAGAATTATTACTTCAAAAAAAGTTAATTAAATCATTACTAACATGTCATATTAACCTATAAAATTAGTGTAATTCATTTAAAGTCTGAAATTATATTTATTTGGGTATTTATAATATTAATTATTTTAATTTTTCACTATTATGGTATTACTGCATCATCATTGTGTCATAAATAAATTAAATTATTTAATGTCTAAAAATTATAAATAAAATATCATTATGTAGGAAATATTTTTATATTTATAATGAATATTTACAATCGAAAATCCAACATATATAACCCTATGTAAAAATTGTTTTTCTAAAAGATATATGCTTGTGTCATTTTTGTATTCATTTTAACTTAATTAAAATAAAGTGTCCCTATCACTTACAAGTGGCACCATGGGGTCCCAAAATCGACCCAAAGATGCTCATGGTCAAAAATGTATCAACCAATAAGGTTATGACACGTTTTAGTGTAATTTGTTATTATTATAATATTATTTTTTAACCCTTATTTATCGGATTTACCCTTAACCATGGTAAATAAAATATTTACCGCAATAATTATTCAAAATGTCTAAAAATAAAAGTTACCTATTTACACAATATGAATATCCTGATTCCAAATATGGAATCCATTTTTCCAAATTCAAAACACAGAAGTGTCAGAAATTAATTTAAAATTAATTACCGTTGTTAAAACAAAAAGCGTGTTTTTAAGAGATAATAACTATCAAAAGATTGACACTTGTTTATGTCCGGTTTAATTGTAAAAATTATATACAATGAACAAAATTGTATTAAATGGTAAAAATATATTCTAAATATACTTTTAAACCACTCAAATTCATAATTTATCAATATAAATTATTTCGATTAAAAAAGTTGTTTTTAATTAAAATTTAGTAATTTTCACTATTCATCAAAATATAAATGTTATCCGAAAAGTTCCAAAATTTCACCCTAGGATAAATTCGATATTCCGAATCCAAAAATGAAGTATATTTTTAAATATAATATATATATAATTTCAAAAAGTAGGTATTACTATTCATAACGGCTAGTTTGATTGGTTGTGGTGTGTGTTAGAACTCGAAGTTGCGTACAACACACACTACTGTATTATTCAAAGAGAAGCGTACCGTGGAAGCTTGGGGTGTTACATTGTAGATTTTTTTATGTCCCCATTCTAAATAAATTTATTTAGTCAAATCGAATATATAAACGTTTAAAATATTGTATTTTAAAAGGGTTCACTATTAAATTTGGTAAAAGTGCATTTTTGAAAAATACTTATTTTATTTGAAAAAAAAGAATTTGTTCTTACATTATGTCTAAGAAACTAATAGTATGGATTCTAAAATTATAAGTATTATATAAGGTTCAAAATTTAGTTAATAATATTCATAACCTCTTTTGAACGGCTTGTTTGGTAAGTCATAGTGCGCTTGAACTCGGTGTTGTGTGTAGTGCAAGTTATTGAATTATTTTGAAGAAATAACACACTATGCAATCTTGGGGTGTTACAAGGGCTCATCTACCGAGTACCGTATTCCACGACTTGATCCCCATGAATGAACAATGCCCCCAAACCAATACCTAAAGCATCCTAGTAAACCATGTAACTCTTTCCATTCTTCAGTAGTATTAGAACTGGTGATGATGTTAACCTCCTTTTATCTTTGGAAAGGTTGTCTAACAAGGATCTGACCAAAAAAAAACACACCCTTCTTAGTCAAGACTATTAATGATACATATAAGCATGATACATCCTTTATAAAAGGTCTTTTGTAACTAGATATCCCCAAGAAACTCCATATGTTAAAAATATTCTTGGGATTTTCCTAGGAAACTACATCTCTCACCTTCTTTAGGTCTATTGATACTCCTATATCTGAGATGATGTGACCCAATAAGTGAATTTGATCCATCCAAAAGTTGAAATTTGTGAGATTATTATATAACTAATTCTCTCTTAGTTTATTCAAAATGATATCAAGATGGCTGGAATGGTCATGTCAATTGTGAAAATATACAAAGATATCTTCCATGAAAACAAACACAAAAGAATCCAAGTAAGGATGGAACACTTGGTTCACCAGTGTCTTGAAAACCGCTAACACGTTTGCAAGGACAAACGACATAACCAGATACTCATATAACCCATACCTACTACAGAAGGCCATATGAGGTATTTCTGCAGGTCAAACACATACTTGGTGATATCCTTACCTCAAATCAATATTCGATAACACTCTATCTCCTTGGAACTATTCAAATGAGTCACTTATCTGAAACAAGGGATATAAGTTTTTAACAATTAGCTGGTTTAGTTTTCAATAGTCCAAAAATAACCTAAGGTTACTATCCACATGTTTCACAAAAAGGACAGGAAAACCCCACAGAGAAGTAAGAGGTCTGATAAACCCCTTATCCTCCAAATATTATAGCTACCTCTTGAGCTACTGAAACACCATCATAGCTATCTTGTAAGAAGGAATGGATACTGGTGCAGCTCCTAGAACTAGCTCAATGGAGAACTCCACCTCTCTCTCAGGAGGTAACCCAGAAAAGTCATTGGGAAATATATCCCTGAAGCACTCAACCACTAGTGGGAAGTCCACATGACTCACTCCTTGATCATCCTAAAATTAACTAGCATCTGGGATGTCATCCCGCCCAGCCCACGATGATCATGTCCAACTCGACTTTCCTGGACATTGAATTCACCCTTGTGAGTAGACACTTTACCCTGTAGTGATGTAAAAGTCACCCTCTAGTGATAGAAGTCAATGTATGCTCGATATGCTACTAGACAGTCCATCCTAATAATGATGTGAAACCTTGTATTCTTGAGAACATAAAGGTCCCAGATAAAGTGAAACCCTCCAAAATCAAGGGGACACTCCATACACTGGTTCCGATCACCCGTTCTAACTCCCAATAGTGTATCTAGCATCATAACACCCTCAGAAAGCAAAAAAAAACAAGATTGATGATTTTAACCACCAGTGAAGATATAAAAATAAGTAACAAACCTATATAAAAAAGAGAAGATGAAATAGTAGAAGCTATAAGATTATACCTCACAATGTAGATAGTTTAGGATCCTACTCCTGTTGGGTCTTCTAGACAACAGATGTCTGGCCTGTACTATGGCCCTATGACACTACCTGGATACCTTGAGCTGATCCAACTTACTGTCTATGATAACCTTGTGTCTATCTACCACAACCATGACCAACACTACCCTACCCTGACCGGACTGCACTACTCCAACTCCCAATATGATGCAGAGCTGAAAAACCTACTCCCGAATCTGATATCAGAGATGACCCCTACCAATAATAGTTGGAGGAATGGTACTGCAAAACCACTACATGTTCCCCATCCTACTACAAGATTGATACTCAACTGGGACATGGTCACACTGATTTTTCATGTTTCCTTCCCTACCACATTGATGGAAATACACAAAAATTCTTACACCCATAACCTGATAGGAACTCATGTCACAGGAAGCCTCAAAATGGTGCTTCCACCAGAAGGCGTAGATCCATTGGGGCGAGAAGCAAAAATCCCCTATTTTGAACCCCCAGCTTCCCTTAGGTTCTACTATGTGATCAGTGTTTGATTCACAATATTAGTGATAAAAGTCAATCTGAACACATTGACCTAAGACTTGATATCATGTCTGAAACCTACCTTGAATAATATCACCCTCATCAACTCAAAAGTAAGATACATCTGCACAAAACAGTGCTGCTCTGTAAATAATGTCGAGTATTCTATAACTATCATCATGCCCTACTCTAGATGCATGAACTCACTATCCTTCTCTACTCGCATAGTCTTAGGGTAAAAGTAATCGTAGAAGCGGGTTTGGAAATCAGTCTAACCCATACCTCACAGCTAGTCAGACTAGTTCAAAATATCGCACCAGTACATCTCCAGTCCACATAGAATATAAGTCATGATCTTGAACCTCTACTCTAGAGGCATCTCTAGAAGCTCAAAAATTGATAATGTGGTCTCAATCCACAGCTATGTAGCCTTTGGACCTCCATCCACCATAAACATGGGATGCTACTACTGCTGGAACACCCATGTCAACTCAACCATAGAAAAGGATGGCTGCAGTGCTCCCTGGAATTTCTGGAGACATCTCAATAAGCCATCACAAAACTTTACCTCAACTCCTATGTCCAGAATAGCCTATGGTTCCCAAACCGGAAATAAAAGAGGATCAAACAGTAGCTTGTTTCCCACCATCTATGATGTTTTGTCATCACATCCCTCATGGCGTACCACTGGTCGTTTTCAGGTTGGAATATCTCTACAATTCCAAACATACACCTTAAAGAATAAAAAAATCAAATGACATGGCTAAAAATCATAGGACAGGTCAAAACCCTCCATGAAACCAAGTCAAACCCACAACTTACTCCTAATGGTAAGATTGTATTAAGAACAGTCATCAAACCACTAGAAACCATGCCTCTTTCCCACTCAAAAGCTGAGTCTAGGTCAAGTATATATCCATCTTTACAAGTTTATATTTCCATCTCACATTTATTTATACATGAAATTCCACCAATAGATTCCAATTCTGAATCCATGAGGTCCCATAACACCTCATGAACCCAAAACCTAGTTCCCATTCAAACCATACATATAACAAATTCACTTAACATTTACATTCCATCAGTGTGTTATTTCCCAATTCATGAGGGCCCATAATCCTTATTAATTAAAAGATAAAGTCACTCATTTATATATACTACACCCAAACTAACACAACAACAAGCACAACTATCACATCAACTATCACAATAACACAAAAATGACTAATGCATCATAAATGGCATGGCATAATGCATGATATGTGATCTCTAACATGTCTCTATATGATGAATTAGATAGAATAACCTCATATCATCAGGTTCAAATTGAAATAGAACCCACATTTGATCAATAGTAACAACATAAACCATGTGTGTCACCCAACAGTGAAATCAAAGAAACTCTAACCACCAAAATCTAGAAAACAAAAATTCATTCGAGGTAATTTTAGTTTTCCTTGTACGTGGAGTAGAAAATCCCAACTAAATTTATTACCAAACTCCATTTCCTTCCTATCCCTTTCCAATTTCGCTAAAAAACAAGTCAAACTATTAATGGGAACTCCTTTGATTCTACTTTGTAATGTCTTAGAACTGGATTCAACTTAATAGTTCCCTGAGCCCAGTTGGTTACATGTCTTGAAGTGCATCTCCCCAAATTCCAGAGGCTTCCGCCAAGAAGAAAGGGCCTAGGTGAGTCCTTGGGGAGACAATACCATCATTACCAGAGTATCAAAATAGAATTCAAACATACAATAAGCAGCGGATGTGAGATAAACAATGGTCAGCTGAAAGTAAGACAAGAAAAGAATACATATCAACAACCAGAAGTGTCACATATACAAAATGATGTAGATAATACATGTATCTAGAAAGCATACAAAGTAGCTACATGGAAATATAATATAATAAAATTCCAAAAAAGAATATAAGATGAAAAGGTATTCCAACATTGCAAGCCTCATCTTGGTCCTCTGCTCCCCTATTCTAAATCCATAGTCAACAACCTTTACCAAGGTGATTTCCCCCATCATCACCTACAACCATATAATATATTTGGGTCCATGAGGAGGCCGAAATAGGGTGTGAGATAAACATCCCATTAAGAAACCACCCAGGTCTATATAGTTCTAAGAACAACATACAAAGTGCTAGTAAGTGTAAGGAAATCAATAAAAGAATATTGTATGCCTATGACATAAATCTACTATGGTATGTAAAACCAAACATCTCTCAAGGCTATATGTAACAAAGTCAGCTCCTAACAAGGTAGTTATAAGAAATTAAAGAAGTCACACAACCATGTCATACATCCACTCATTTTAAGTAACCCATGGTCATGCTGTATAAAGATATGTAAAATTCCATGACCATGGCATATAATGAAGGGTATACTACAAGGGACAGACCCAAGGTGTCATTTACTAGGGAATATAGGAAATAAATCTAGACCATGAAGGGTTGGATCCAAGTAGCTCATTTAAGGAATCCACATTGAGTCCAATGAGCATCCTAGTTGAAACTTGGTCTAGGAACTGGTTGGAGTCCTAGGAGCATGTGTATAGACATGTCATATGTGAGTCCAAGCAAGATAGATCCATAGGGTAGCAAGTCTTGAGGCATCCCATAGAATCAAGACCCAAGGGGAAGAGTCAACCCAAGGTGTCCACTACTGTGTTCCAAACCCATGGAGAGCAGTCCATGAAATCTATCAAACCATTAAATTAATTCATTCAATGCATTCAAAATCTATAATTAAATCCATGTGACTATACCCACTCACATAATACTGTACAGGGCTTGAGTATACCCACTCTTTCATTTATTTAAGCAATAACCATTCATATGGGCCTACCCTACCATATTCACCATTAACATGTCATTAATCAATTAATATAGGAATACCCACCCATATCACCCATTTAACAATACCAGCTAATAAAAAATAAGAATGGCATATAAATATATCACTAAGAAAGGGGGGAATACATCCCCTAAGATGTTATTCAAAACTATTAAGGCATTAATGATATTCCCCTAGCTAGGAAATTACAAGAACACACCCCTTGGGTGGTTTAAATAGGCATAAAAAATTCACTTCTTAAAGGCACACCCCATAAATGACCTTGAATCAAGAAATAGGTGCTAAAAACCTAAACGAAACCTACGTGAATCCTCACTAGGTTAGACTACAACTAATAGAAGAAACTCGCTAAAAAAAAAAGGCCACACTGGAAATTATGACGGGCGGGGAAAAGAACGAATGCCCGAAAAGAACTCAAAAAGCACACTAAAAGTAGAAAATAGTATAGAACACCTACCTCAGCTCGATAGTAGAGAGCTCATCTAGTATTGAGTTCTGATTCATACTGGTTTAGGAGAGATCAAAATAATTGATGAAGAATGGAATATTAGGGCATATGATCCAAAAATCAAATAGCGCAATTGATTGCCAGAAGGATCGAATATGGATAACAAGGAATGTTTTCCTTATCGATAAAAATCAGATGAGATGATACATGGTTAAACAGAGGTCATATGGAGATTAGGGATCAATCCCTATGCTAGGCGCCAAAGGAGAGCTCTACGAGAGGGGGGGGGGGGGTGCATTGAAGAAGAAACCCAAAAAATTGGTTCAAAAGGATTTCAATTTTTTAATTAATTGTTTTAAAAAACTCATCTTGTAGGATTGCACAGTTTACCCACACAATTTCCCAAACTGTGCAGAAACCTTTCATAGCTCACTGCCTCTAAGGGCACATCACATGGTTTCTTTGCACAGTCTGAAAAACCATGTGATAACCATGAAAAAACGCTCTATTAAAAAACTATAACTTTTTCAGACTCTCGCACGACCATGCATCTTGACCCACGTGGTTTATCCTAACCATTTGGCCTCCCCTTTTTATATAAAACTTGGTTCTGGGATCAGAACAATCCCCAAACACCTCCAAAATACCCATGATCGCAAGGGGTACATACGTAAGGCCATAAAAAAGAAATAAAAATAAAAATAAAAGGATCCATATCTCATATGAAAACATGGGTTCTTACAAGGGAATCCATGTCCTGGAAGTATGAATTTATACCATGTAGAATATTTCATCCTTACCACATGACTTTAAACTGCACAGAATACATACTTCTTGCATGATGTAAAAAATTCACAAGTGACATCCTTACTACATGAAATAAACTACATGAAAGATGTCCATATATAATGGCATTAAACTACATTTAGAATTTTACTCCATGAATGATTCACTACGCATGATCTAGATATGTGCGAAAGAAAAATGAAGTACTCCCACCTCTATGTGTGAGTTAGATCCACATTGGGAATTTTATCTTTAATGAACTATGTGTGGATTTATTCTTATTACCATAAGATATGTAGTGACACCCATATCTCCAATACTGGTTCTAAACACAATATAAATGTAAAATAATTCCCCATGTGTATTGGACATGCCTATGTAGGGAATTTTCCATTCAAGAACTACATGTTTCTTGATTCTTATTACCATAAGACATGTAGTGATGCTCGGGTGTTCAATTTTGGGTCCAAAAGTAATATAAAAATGTCCCCCTCCCCAAGCATGGTTTATACCTTCATAAGTTACTTTTATACAAGAACTATATGTTATAGATTCTTGTTTACATAGGATGCATAGTGAAAACTAGATCTTTAATACTTGGTGCATCTTCAATATAAATGAAGAAAACATTCCCCCTACATATGGGTTAGAATGTCTCCAGGAATTTTCAATTAAAAAACTACACATGGATTGAGTCATGATACCACAAGATATATATTGACACCAAGATATACAATCCTGGGCCCAAATAAAATAATAATGGAAAATATTTCCCCCCTCTGTGTACAGGTCAGATCGGCAAAAAGAATTTTCCCTTTAAATAAATATTAGTGGATTTATTCCTATTCTAATAGGATACGTAGTGATGCCCAAATCACCAAATCCCATGCCTAGAAAAAATATACATAGAATCCCACCCTTCCAAGATACAGTCCATACCTATATAAGAAACTTTTTCAAGAACTAAGTGTAGATTTATTCTTTCCACACTAAGATACATAATGATTCCTAGATCCCAAATCATTGGTCCAACCACAATATAAATGGAAAATACTCCACTTGTGTATGGGTCAGAACTCCATAGGGGATTTTTCATTCAAGAACTATGTTTGGATTTATTCCTATAACGACATGATATGTAGTTATGACCATATATCTAATATTGGACCCAAATTCAATAAAAACAAAAAAATACCCCCTCTCTACATATGGGCCAGACATGCGTAGAGAATCTTGTGTATAAGAACTACATGTGGCTTAATTCTATTCCCATAAGATATATAGTGATTTCCATATCCAAATCTCATGCCCAACCAATGTATGATAAAAATTTCTTTTCCCAACACAGGAACTCAACCAGTGTGGGGAATTTTATATCTATGAACTATGTATGGATTGTTTCCTACCATCCTAGGATACATAGTGATGTATGGATCCCTCATTCTAGGCATAAACACAAGTTTTAATCATTCCCAAACATGTCCATACATGAGGTTCAAATCAATGAATATTTTCCAGTACACATTATATTATAAACACCCCCACACATTCCCTGATATGTATTCTCACAGCTTAATCGACTGCTCAATTATCCCTTGTTTCTCCCACTGGGCATGACTCATGTGATTTTAGGGAACCCAAAAGGATGCTCTAGTTGACTCAATCAAGAAATGATCTGGATATTGAATAATGTATTAGTCACATGTTGTTAAACTAAATTCCGACGTCCTAGTGTCGTTGTTTTAAAATGAACAAAAACTTCATAGTCACATGATTTAAATTTCAAGACAATGTAATAGTTTTAAGGTGTTAAACTGAATGAAAAAAATCCAAGTTTCATTCCATTAAACTTCATGAAATCATATAAGTCTCATGATGTTAAAAAACATGACAAGTAGTCTTCATTCTGAATTTATCATCTTCCTGATGGCTATGTATTCGAGAATCACATGTGTTATCCCTTCACCTCAAAATGTTTTCAATACACATTATTGTTTCCTTTAGGGTGATTCAAACCTTATTGAATCTTATATTCTATAGTAACCAAAATTATTTATTCAATACATAAGATGATACCAAAAAATTCCTTGAGCTGTTATTCTTTTCTTATAACCCCATAGACCTTGGGATCCCCTACTCCAGGTTCTCCCATATAGAAATCTAGTAAAAGGACTGGTTAATCTAAAGGTCCACCACTGGGATTCAACAATGAATAACACAATGCCTAAGATATTTTTTCTAGTGGGTGTTTTGGACCCAAAGGAGAAAACCCCCTTAAACCTTAGGGTTATTGTCCAAACTATGTAGAATACATGATTACACCATTATCAATTGTTGACCAATACACACCAGTTTCCAACTCCAGTTAACTTATATATTCTTGGGTCATGATTTATACTTCCCATATCCCAAATATTCTAGCTGATTAATATACTCTTGATGTTACACATCAACACATCATACCCATTATCAATGAAAGATTATGAATCTCATTCTTCTACCCTTTTTATTTCAAGGTGTGAATCTATTATGAAGGCATACATACCTTGAGTTTCCAATTATTTTTGGACACCCCTAAGTACATGACACATTTCATCCATTTTTCCTCACATCCAATAGGAATAAATAATGACATAGTTGTTTATTACTACATATTGCATGTCTTGCAGGAAGAAATCTAAACTACACAATATTCATATAAGAACCATGTGTTTCTTGATTCTTATTATCACAGGATATGTAGTGATGCTCTGGTATTCAACTCTCTAACTAACTGCAACATAAAAATAAAATTACCCTTACCTGTAAACGAGCCTGATCTGTGTGGGGATTTTTCTTTTTAAGACTATGGGATATCTAGTGAATCATGAATCCTTTATTCTAAGCCCATTCATGAGTTCTCATGACTGCCATATTTTTCCATCGATATGAACCAATTTTTTGTGGGGATTTCCTCTCATGAAAAAATGTGAATACCCCCACATAGTCAGTATTATTCACTCTCACAAATCTCAATTTATTAACCGATTAACCCTTGTTTCTCACACAAAGCATAAACTATTTGAGCTTAGGGAACCTAGAAATCCACTCTGGATAGCATGATCAATATGGGTTATGGATAGTGAATTAAGTCCTTATCTCATGATGTTAAACAAAAAAACCACATCCTAGTCATATGACATTAAACTGAATGACAATTTCCTAGTCACATAATGTTAAACTACAAGATATCATCATTGTCGCATGATAATAAACTACACGACAAAAGGTCTTCATGTGCAACAGATCATCCCCATTGATGATTGTGTACTCAAAAATCGAATTTTTTGTCCCATAACCTCTAAATGTGTTTAATACAGGTCATATTAGGCTTTATGGTTCTTGAACACTTCTTGAATCTTATATCCTCCATGAACCAACTTTATATCTTCGATACATGAGTTGATACCAACTGATTCCTTAAGATGATATTATTCTATTGAAACCCCATGGTCCTTGGGATCCCCTATTCCTAGTTCCCCACCTATTGAAACTAGCAACATGGACTAGTAAATCTGAAGGTAAACCAGTAGGATTCGATCATGAATAATGAAATAGCTAAAAGCTTGTTCCTATTGGGTGTTTTGGTCCTAGAAAAGATTCTTCCTTAAACCCAAGAGTAATTGTCCTAACCACCTGGAATATTGGATTTATAAACTATAAATTTTTGAACTATACCAATACTGACTTGGGTTCTGACATGTAAGTCTTTGGAATATTTCAGAGAATATTTTCAAAGTTAGGTGCTAAGTCGACGTAGGATTTTGGGGCTTGAAGATCCTTAATGTAGTGATATTAAAAATATTAAATATATTTTGTCACGTATGCACATTTCATCTCAAAATTTAGAATAACTCCTATGTTTATTCTTAGATTTTAATTTTGAGACCTTGGGTGAGTTCATAGCATTGGGTTTTCCCTAGGCACGTCATAAAAATTGCTAGTACCGAGTTTTTGGTCAGGGGAGAGTTAGGAATAGAGTGTTAAAAAAGAGTTAATTGATTTTATTTAATCAAATCAATTTTAACCCTCCCCCAATATATTTGGTGAACAAGATGTAGGAGGAGGGACCCCTCTAATCTCCCCCTTTAGAAAACAGATGGATCCGAGGTGAATCAAAGTGACGAGGTGCTACTGATCACTGTTATTGATGCTGATCGTCATCAGATCGAGGAGCAGCATGATCTAGGAATCATTTAACATCTGAATCTTAGGTGTTTCTCCCTCAAGGTAGGATTATTTGAGTTTTAGTCATGTTAACATTTTTATGATTTTAAGGTTCTATTTCCCTATTACGATTGCTAAAGACCCACTCATGGTTGATCTGCTTGTTTTTAGGAAAACCGACATGATTCAGGTGACTCATAGGGAGATTATCATCCGAATTCCTTTCTACATGGTGTGTAGACTAGTGAGACACACCGTTTGTTCTTATTATTCAAGGAAGATAAATTTTAGGGACTAGACACTCTATATCAGGGTTACATGCCATGTACTGACCTCATGTAGTGTTGCCATAGAACAATTCCAGGGTAGATTTGTGATCATACTTGGCCATGTGAGACAACACGACCAAAGTAAATGGGCATAGTGTATCAGAAATGAACATAGAAAAATGGAACGACCAAGTGGCCGTTTGTCCTAGACACATCATGTACTTGATAGTACATGTCGTGTGTGAGGCATGGATAACCAGGCTGTGTAGAGGAAGAACACAGTCGAAGGCCAGGTGAGGTAGGACATGCCGTGTACGGGTCGTACACGCTATGTATGATTACATTTCTAGAAAGTTCTGGAAATGGGGGTCCCAACAAGGTCTTTAGGTAGGATCACACACCATGTGGACCCAAGTTCATGCAATATACTTTCTTGAGTTATTCCCCCTTGCATATATTCTACTATAAGACTCGGATTCAGGCTTATAAGTATCCTATCCTAAGTAGTTTTCTGCTCAGAAAACAATGGTGGACTTCATATTGTTCTTAGAGATACGATGTGTCATAGTTAAAGAATGATGATATAGTAGTGGTTCTTATCCTTGGGTAATGATCATAGTGGATCCCTGGTTTGACGTCGGGGTCGATAACCTTACCCATCTACTTAGGGTATGGGTGCCTTAGACTCTTTAGGCTGATAGAGTGGTGCTACCCTATTGTATTAGGGAAAAAGTTTTCTACCCATGGTAGTGTTTTGATATAAGGTTTGATAATTGTGATTTTCCTTTCCATAGCACATTATCGATGTTATAGATCAGTGTGGATCTTAGAGAGAGATGTTGGGACTGGTACTCCCCCATGGAATTAGGGAATATTTTCCCCTATCTATAGTCTTTGGTAGAGATATAACCCCCCATGACTTTGGTGTAGGTTCTCTACCCATGCAGTAGATATCTTGGGGATGATACTCCCCTTTTGGACTAGGGTGTGGGTCCCATGTATAGTTCGTGTAATTAGAGATAGAGATCCTCTGTCATACTAGGGTATGGGGCCTTTATGATTATTGTCTAGATAGGGTAGGTATTTCCCAGTTGGACCAGGGTGCATGGAATTTATACATGGAGTCGGTACTCCCCTGCCGAGTTAGGGAACAAGTCCTCTATATGTGTTGTTTTAGTAGAGTTGGTACTCCCCTATCATACTAGGGAGAGGTTACTCTATCATGGGGTCATTACACCCCTATTGTTTCTAGGTGTGGGTCCCCCATAGTAATCGTGATGGTAATGTGGAACTCCCATATCGTACTAGGGTGTAGGTCCTCATTTATGGAGTAGTAATCCCCCATCTTCGAGTAGAAGTGGGGAGAGGGTCTGACATTGGATTTGGAGCTCCCTCATCTATTGAGTATAGTTATGAAGAGTGGGACCCTCCACTATTTACATGAGATACCTGGTTAGGTGCTAATTATCCCTCTACAAATTGAGGTGTGGTCCACTCTATTCAGGAGAGATAAAGGTTTCACAGGTTATTTAGGAGATAATACTCCCTAGACTGTATGGAAGTGTCAAGGTGTAAGTCCCTCCATTCTCTCTTGTTAGAGAGGATACACACAGTGCATCATTTGAAGCAATTTTACCTCAACTGTGTGTAGTGATGTGGGGTGGGGCTCTCCACTTGGGTTTTTATAACCCAACATAGGGAAAGAGTTAGCGTTGAAAGGACCTCTAGTGATGGGAACTTGAGTTTGAACAAGTGAGTTATTCTCAGTAAAGAATGCAATCTTAGACATACCATTAGTAATGGTAGAGTTTTTCCCGATGGAGTGTATATATAGAATTGTTGTGATCTGGGATGACTAAGCTCATGGACTCTATTCTTTTAGTTTAGTGTTACCTTTAGAGCTTCGAGTATAATCCAATAGCTGGCTATAAGGTTAAAACCTCATGATACTTGGGTATAAGATGATTATATATGGGTGATTATGGGAGTCCATGCAGTGTTTTCACATGTCTAAGTTGACATATTATGACCCTAGTCTTTTACACATATCATTACATGATTTTAATCATAATTTAACATCACGTTACAAGTTAAGGATCGTAAAGTATGGTGTTTTTGAAGACTAGGTACATAAAACTGAAAACATGAGATTACAAAAATTTATTTATTTATCATGAATTATAAGCTCCTAACTTACTTTAAGACCTTAAATCTTCATATGATAACCTAGGGATAACATGAATAAATGGATGATCTAAAAATCATAGTAAGTGAATAAACATTAAAATAAATATTATCACATGGGTTAGAAGGCATAACATAATGATTTAAAAATGCAAGAAACTTGACTAAACCTAAGGAATCATAAAATTGGATCATAAAATCATGGATTAATTTTAATGTGGAAGAAACATAAAGCATTAATTTAGCATGATTCAAGGCCTTTTTCACATAGAGAAGCAGGATTCAAGGCTCGTTTCACATAGATAAGCATGAGTCAAGCCTCTTTACACATAGAGGAGCACACGTTAAGGTGTACCAAGACAGTTTCACATAGAATCTCATGAGACTAAACATTACCCAATGAATTGGAGTGAAATTTGGGAACACCTATAAAAACATGTTCATGAAAATGTTTTCTACATGAAGAATCATACATAAGAAATCAAACATAAACATAAGGGTTACCCATGGAAATAATTGGGTATCATAATTATTTCAAAAGGTATATCAAAAGGGAATATCATAGTGGTATCCATGAAATGATTTATATAAATCATACATGGAAATTCATAAGGTAATATGGGAATATATCCAAATAAGAAGTTTCAAACTAAAGTGAAGATAGTGTTTAATAAATATTAGAAATAAAACATTTTAGTACGGTTTAAGAGAAAACTTTCAAGATTATTTAAAATGGAAAATGAATAATTGTTTTTATAAACTTAAAATAGAAACAAGGTATTTTTAATGATAAAAAAGATTGATTTTAAACAAATAATGGTGGATTAAAATAGATTATGGATCACACTTGAAAATGGGTAAAAATTGGGAAGTTCCCTTAAATCCATCTTGCTTATTAAGAAGTATTAAGTAGGGAACCTTTTAAAAACATGAATATCCTTGAAAAATAAGGATTAATGGATCTTAATACATGGGTTTGTTATATATAAACAACATTTATAATATTTAAATAAAAATAAAATAGAATTTCATTTGGGTAAAAAAGTAGAAAGAGTAACCTGAATGAATAATGGAGGTTCGGGTAGAATACCTTACCTTATGTTAGAAATGATTATGCACTTGATCTTAATGTGAAAAATAATAAAATTATATTAATTAATTAATAATTAAAGAACAATTTATAAATTTATTTTACTTATTATAACTTTATTATGTTTATTTATGGCCTTTTTGATGGGTTAAGATATTCAATTTCATCGTTTGGGAGTGTTGATTTCCTTGGTTTTTATGATCAGTTTACTTGTATATTTGTATCGAAAATCACATAGAATGAGTATAGTTTCCCGGAAATAAAATTATTTTTTATAAATAAACTTATATTATATTAATTTTTTTTATATTTATAAGTGAGGATTATTCATTAGATAAATCATCAATGATAATCGTTTAGGTTAATTTATCATTTTTTGATCACATAAAACTAATTTTGTTTTATAAATTAATATCATGTGTAAAAAATGATTCTATAACATTACATAAGATATAATAAATATATTTAAATTCGGTTCAACTATAATTTTTTTTTCATGACCAAACATGAATTTATAATTGAAAGATGAAAGCACGTCATCCACGAAGGTGATAAATCATCACCTCACAGATGATGTTTTCATTATTAAAGTAAAAGAGAGAGGAGAAGATATTTGATGAATAATTATTCCATAAACATGATAACATTACAATATATGTAAGATAATGGAGTTTTCATACCATTTTTATGAGGGGATGTGTGGATAGAAAAAGAACATAAAGGAACATGAAAAGAAATTGAAAGAAAATAGAAGAGGGTTTTACCTCTTGATTACTTATTCTTGAGAACCTCCTTAGGGAAATGGTATTTGTGTTTTATTAAGAAAAAAACCTTCTTGATGTTGGGGAGAGGTTTAGTAGGATATTTGACCAGAATTTGGACGTGGATAATGGATTGAGAGGTGCAAGGATTTGAGGTGGTGAGGGGTGGTATTTATAGTGGAGGAGAGGGGGTGTTTTATCATGATTTACATTTAACACAACCCAAATATTCAATAGGAATAATATACTATTGACATGACAAATTTTTGCATTTGAACCACTATCAATGTAATATTATAATATCATATTCTTTTACCCCTTCATCTTGGGTTGTGCATGTTTTGTTAAGACCCAATTTACTTTAGTTAGTCCTTCCTCCTGGAGATAGGTCCTAGTTGCATGATGTTTAACTATATGATGATGTAATAGTTACATGATGTTAAACTAAATTACAAATATTCTATCCTAAAGGACCTAAAATTTTCTAGAGTGGACATACTATCTATGAATCTATGTTTGGGATGAATCTTTCACCTCCATACTAGAATGAAATATGGAAATCCCCTTTCCCTATGTATGAGATTGATTTATACATAGGACCCCTTATCTGACCATGATGATGAGATTCACTAAGGGACATAAAAAAACATACCCGTCTCCCCAGAATAGGAGTTTGATCTATAGACAGGGATATCCTTAAAAGATTTGACTATGGCATGGTTCATAACATTACAATATTCTTAGCGAAACCCAAGAAATCCCAGCCATAAAAAATTTCATATGCCTCTACTTAAAGATTTTCAAGTTATACAAACTCACTTTGATTACATATGACTCAGATATATGTATAAATTTATTTTTCATGAGAAAGATATATGTTGGAGAGGTTCTAGAATATTCCTACCCTCTAGTAATACTATAAAAGGATAAAATATGCCTCTCATATCAAAGTTTCCCTAACCATTTCAAAGTGTCCTTAAGAATATCTTTCACGATCTCACATCAGTTTCAATGTCTTTATTATATTAAGATAAACTCCATAGAATTTGTCCTTACCATGTGACATTAAAATATATGGTATATGTCTCCCTGATACGTGATGTTATAATTTTAGAAACATCATCTATCAAAACTTCTCATCAAAGGACCAAAAGATACAGATTGTGTTTAAAAAAAGTTCAGAGTTCTTACATCACATTTCAGAGAACCTAAGATTTCAAACCACAATTCATGTATGGAGTTTCTTGAATTTCCAAAAAAATTATATGACCCTTGGGAAACAACGCCTATCTTTAAGGTACCCTTTGTTAAAGTATGCATGTCTTTACCTGAATTTTTCATATGAGCTCTTAGCCAAACCAAATGTGTATTTTCCTTGAAAAAATGGATTCTTATCATTGTTATCCCTGAAATCATCATAGTGGAGATAATAAAAAAAGAGTGATTCACGATCATCCTTGACATGAATTTTCAATACCATTACTCATGATTTGATAACCTTGATTCATGATTTACAACATTCCCATCCTCCTCTTAAGAAGGTGTTGGGTTACTTTAGACCTTGGAATCTTAATTTGGATATTGTGTAACACTCCCCTCATATCAGGTTCATGTATATCACGATCCTGAATTGTATACACTTTTTTCAAAGATGTTATACCTTAAAAAATATCCTTTTATAGTCCAAATAAAAAAGACCCTAAACTTCTAGTGAAAGAGACATAAAACATGTTAGGCTAAAAACCAAAAAAGTGAGGTTAGAGAAAATGTAAAGTTTCCACTCACTAAAATATTCATGTATAGAGTTTAAGAAAAAATTTTAGTGTAAATAAAAAAGGCATATAGCTCAGGGGGCCTATTTAATAGCCCTAGTAAAATCCAAGTCATGCTTGCTAGATCCCTTGATCTAAGAAAAAGTTATAGTAATGATTTTTCACACCTCATTGCCATGATAATGTGTTCACTAGGTAGATACACAACTTTTAGGATGCAAAAACCCTTCTTCAATATTTTTTCCACAAATCAAATTTATATATTCAATGTCTAAGTTGACACTCACCAATTCCTTATGTTGGTACACTTCTCTTAGAACCCCATGTCCCTAAGATACTTATCATGGTTATTATCTATAGTGTATTGGTAACTTGGACTAACTTCTTGGAAAGGGCCCCACTATTATTCAATGGTGAATAACACAACACCGTAGAGCTTGTTCCTAGTTGTTGGTTGGGTCCCGGAAGAAAGGTCCCCCTTAAATCAATGAGCTATTTTCTTAGATACACATGATACTAGTTTCAACATTTAATAATGGTTGAACTGTATCCACTATTCCCTAGTTTCAATTAACTTTGATATTCCTAAACAATGATTTAGAACCCCAATAACTGGACTATTCCAGAGGTTTAAGCATCCTCGATGTTACATCACCATGTATTGTACCCGTTATCAAAGAAAGAATTCAATATTACATTCCTAAACCTTTTTATAGCCCACACTATGTGAAATGAAACCACATGGAGTAGGGTACAAGATTCACAACCATGAACTAAAATCCCCTAGGTTCCATAACCCTTTTTGTATAACTATGTTCTCCACATTCCACTTCATCATACAAACATTTTAATATTTAAAAAATATTTCATGATCCTTGGAAAGGAGCGGTGAACCCTTTGATTGACCATGTATGTATGCCCTATAGGGAAATGCATAAGGGCCTTTGACCCATTAACTTGAGGAATATCTTCCTTGTATGAAAATAACTCATTTTCTCATGACCCCTGACAACATCACAGTGGAAATCGATATGTAAGAATGTTTCTATATCATCTCTAGAATGTCTAACCCATACCATCATCATCAGTTTAAAATTTTGGGTTTTGACCCACATAACCCGTATTCCAACTATCAAAGTGGATTCTGTGTCTCTAATACTATAAAAAAATACATCTAAATAGACCTCAACAAGGATGTAGGTTATCACAACCCACCATGTATACTTATCATTCATAATTTCTGCAAGAATATAGGGTGTCAAAACCCTTCATGAACATACATTATTTATCATATAAATTATTAATATAGGGCATCTAAATTCTTCATGGATACTCATTATTTAGAATCAAAGAAAGGATATTGGGTTCCCAAACTCCTCATGAATACCCATAATTCACAACCAACAATAGATATTCAAAGATAAAATATCCTAATCTACAATAATATATGGTCTAAGCTAGAATACCCAAAAACGAAAAGAATATAAGGATCATGTTTGAAGACCCAAAACTATAAAAATAGATGGTCCATGTCAGAATAATCTAAACTACATCAATATAAGCTCTGAGATAGAAGACCCTAAACTATAGAAGTGGTTTAAATGAAAAGGATATAAACATACATTTGAAAGAAACAAAATGCTCACAAGGATGAATACTCATAAAGGGATCCCTGGGGAAAAGGATAGTCTCTGATCATTGGATACACACTTTATGTGATCTATGAAATATTGAGAACTTATTAAATATAAAAGGTATAAAACTTTTCAGGTTGAAAACTGATAAAGGGATTTCCTGAGAAAAATCCAAGTCCATTCATGCTAATCTTTCACCATATGAAACTTAGGAAAAAGTTATGGAATTTTAAAAAAAAGATACAAGGATTTTAGGGATCATTATCAATCCCTAGAAAAAATCAAGCTATTCTTGCTAAGTCCACTGGGTTAGGAAAAAATTAAAGTGCCCTCTCTGTCAGATATATTCACCCAAGTTATCCTTTTAGACCAGGTGATCCTGGGATGACCAGAGAAAATAAATCAATGATGATTATTATGTCCATAATCATTAATGGGTAATTATAAGAAGAATCATTTTATCATTCAAGCATTCAAATTTAGGTGTTTGGGTTTACATAGTATTATACAAAAGATGAGTGTCTTAAATGGTCTATATGATGCTAAGATGATGAAATTCCATGTACATGTTGAGTGAAATAAAACTTGATAGTGAAATTTAAAGTTTTTAATGTTTTATTAATTTATAATGTGTAAATGTGGGAAGTATCTCTACAACCCAAAGTCTCTCCCACAAAACCTAAAAAAAGTTGAGGATCATAAAATTATATGAACATTACAAAATTTTATCATAGGATTCATTTATCTCTACCAAATTATAATCTGAGGAAGCTATGGATTGGAAAAATTGGTCAACTGATTCAGTTTCCACCTCTACAATGAACTTTAATTCCCCCTCCCTAGAAACAACATCATGTCTGGGCTTCTCCTACAGGTTGAAGATCCCTCACTACTCTGACATAGTTTTCTATAAGTTTTGTAGTGTATGGTACAAATGAGATAGTTCCTACTATATTTGACTGGTTTCAAATTGAAATCATCAAATCTCAACCTTACCATCATTGATAACATTTTTTAATACATATCAGCTATCACACATTATGAGGTCTCATTTAGGGACTCATCTGGACTTATTTTGAAAAAATAATCCTCCATCGCTACTACACTTAGTTCAAGGGTCCTCCTCTACTCTATCAAGGAAATAACTTCCTTCACCCAAGCATAAAGAGATATATGTAAAAATCCACCATAGATGAAGGTGGTAAACATATAACTGAGGTGACCTAGTTGGTTCTTTATCTCATCAAAATTTCCCTCCAAGAGTAGGGTCTAAACATCCAGAGACACTTGTTTCTTCATTTGTTGATGAAGTGCCATGGACATTGATCCTTGACATAAAAACAATCCAACAATAAGAATATATTTGATGACTAAGTCATTGATTGAAGGAATCAAACTCACGACCTTCAATAAGTTTTTTATGGACACAACCTCTACATTAGTCACCTCAGTTAGAGAGAATTATAAAAAAGGGACCAAAACTTATGAGATTTTAAGTGAAGGTATTGTAATGAGAAGAAAAAATATTATCAATTAGTAGGTGAATAATATGATGCTTTCAGATAATAAATTAAATTGATCAATGCTATAAATATAATTTTCTCAGTTGTATTGTTGTAAACATTTTTTCCCCAATCCTATATTTAGGGGGAGAGTCGATACCTTCTTATGATGAGCAACTTGGTGCACTGTTGATGTTTTCCATTAGCCTAGTTTGTCTGATGTATTTAAGGGATGTAATAGAAAAGAGATGTTAAGTGATACAATAAATATTGGAAAATATGTTTGGTCTCTAAATAAGTGATCAAATTTTCCCAAATATACCTCTATCAAGGCTAAATCAATAAAAAATTGACCCCAACATCAACTTCCTCCAAAAGTAAATTTTCCTATGTCTGGTAAAAAAAGATAGAGAATCAACAAAAGGTTCCAGGTATGATTATACTGGGACCTCAATAATTTCCGATACATGATGGATTTTCCCATTGTAGAATCTTCTTCAATAGTAGTATAAATCCCACTAATATTCTCGGAAAGGTTGTTTTTTCATCTATATGGGATCAATGGGGGCCTGTAACTTTTGATAAATTAGAGTAAGATATATAAATGGATTAGAAAAATGAATAAATAAATCATGACCCTTAATAAATGATTCTGGATGAGAAACCTCTAATTACTTGGAGTGATTTATTTTTATTTTCATATCTATGGAATGATCCATAGAAGGAGACGACGCTGTAGGCACTATGGAAGGTATAGATTGAGACACCTTAAGAATGAGAACCACCACCCTAATTATATTCATTTTACCCAAGGATCCCTCATCATTGGTCACTTGTTTATTATCTAAGTTAGCTCTAATATTTTTACCCTTGAGAGAATAAACTGAGGATTAAGGGAGTAAACAGTCCCTTTAATCTCTTTACTATACCTAGTGAGATAAAAGACATGTTAAGAATAGTTTTGATAGTTATTAAGTAATTTGTGGATGGTGATGAAATTAGACTTACTGGTTTATTTAGGATAAGATGTTTTCCCGCATTTACAATGACTACAACTATTATGAAGACCATAATCTGTTTTACTTGAGGAAAATTGTGGACTCAGATTTTCACACATTGTAACTCCCAATCGAGGTTTTCGATGAATTCCTTAATAGGTTGGTATTTAAAGGTGATGTTTACCATAGCATTTATTTATGAAAATCCCATCAATTCTGTTATCACTTGAAGTAAAAAACCCCATATTTCAGCAGATGAGTTATCCTCCCTCTAGATTTACCATTCCTGATATGCACAGGGAAACACCATCCTAGTTGATACTTTACATATAGGATATTCACTAGTTATATCTATGATAACTAGAAAAATACTTTTAAATAAATTATTATATACACCTTACTTATTTACAAGTAATCTAAATGGTTTTTGGTTTATTAGAATCTAGTTTCTTTATAGGTCATAGACTGGCTTCAGCTGTTCATGGTAGCCTTACAGCCTTAGACACTAATGTGGGTAATTGTACATTCAGATAAGAGTGAATCAAAATCTCTACATAGAATTGAGACTGAACAATCTTAGTTTTAGTCAGATGAAATTAAATATGAGTCTAAGTCTCCTCTTTGATAAACATTAAACATAATTGAGAAGCCACTATTAGGTGGATTTGATATCAAATGTAAAGAGGGGAAGTAATCTTTGTTTGAATGCATCAATAATGTTGACTAAAATAATAGGGAATATTCCACTCACAGAGTATGTTACCATCAATTTAGGTGGAATATAGTTCTTTTTTAATTGAAATCATGTAAGCCTGAGCCATATAGTCTCCCCGCTACTTCCCATTATATTATCAATGGAAATCTCGTAAGGTTTGAAAGAGAAGTGGTCATAAAAGCTTAGGTAATACCTAATTTCCCATTTCTTGAATGTGGTTTTCCTTATAACACTAATTCACTGTAAAAAGGATTTTATGTAGGCTCCAAGGATATTATGGGTGCTAAAATATTCATAGCCACCGAGGTTACCCCCCATCCAACCCCATGACACCTGGAAGGGCCAAGAGATTCTATGTGGGTATGTTCTCCTGTAAATGTAATGAATGAGGTGATATAGTCTGGAAAACATAGAAATTTACAACCCAACATGCATTTATCCTTCCATGGATGATTCCATCATAAAGGTTGAATCTCTGACTCTACCCTTCTCTTAGGTTGGGAGTTGATACTGACTCTAGTACATAGTGAGAAATCTAGCCAACCAAATAGCTCAGTTGATGTCAGGAACAACCTCCCACCCCCATTTGTCAAACAAACCATCTTCAAATTTGGTATAGTAGAAACCTTCAACACTATGGGAATACTTATATGGGAAAGAATTTTTCATATTGGATTTAGGTTCATAATGTTCCTTCTTGAGAAAGTATCCCACTTATTGGTAAAATGGGATGTCCTCCCTATGTAGTGGGACATTTCTATGGTCCATCACAGCTAGCTTGATCAACTCCCTAGTGATGATATGGGTTACATCTACATCATACCAAATATAATATAGAGGGAGAAACTTGTCATACACTTCTCCTAAAATCAGTGCACCATATATTGTCTTGACATCCCTTAGATAGATGCTAACTTCACCATATGTAAGATGAAAGGTGTTGATATTTGGACTCCACCAAGTGACCAAATTTACATTCAAAACATTTTTATAATAAGTTAGGGGTTGGGATATAAAAATGTATTAATAAAACCTAATATGTTTTAAGTTAGTGACCAATACAGTAGTAGTATGCTGCAACCAAAATGCCCAACCTCCATCTATCTCGAAGCTCCATCATGACCAAAATTCCCATCTAGGAAAGCATCCAAACTTTTGGTTGATGGAAGATTTATGAATTATTAATAATTAAATTAGTATGTTAAAATCATATTCATGCTGGTTTTCTCTAAATTCTATCACTATAAACTTCATTATATAGTCATCTAAGTGCTTTTCCCCCAGTAATGAAGTGACCTATTTGAGTGATATCTACTCTAAAAGTGTTATGGGTCCTCAAGAACAAAGAAATATCCACAATCTATAATTATGGTAGAATTATGTGAGTATTGTTTTTAATTCCAAACCCATAAAGTGTAATAAGTCCAATTGGGTATATTCCACAAGATATATCACCCTCAGGTTTGGATGTGCCTTATGGGATGACAGAGAAATGCAATAATGGTCAGTGTCCACACTAGCAATCATATCATTCCACCAAGCCATAACTACTATAATTCCATTCCTGGGATCCATATATATTATAAAAAAGAAATAAAATACAAGTAAAACCCTATTTTGAAGGAAAATATTTGGTATAAACATGAAAATAAAAGGGATTCACATGACTTAGGAAACATCATGTGAATTTCATGATCTATTGATATTCATGCCTTCATGAGATCAATATCCAGTCATTTGAATCGCATAACCATTTAAAGGTTATGAGAATCACATAAATACTATACACATTTAATGTCCTACTACTATGCATGTGGGGCACAAGATCCATTATAAGTCTCATGACCTCTTTACCATGATATGGTCATGAGAATTACATAATGATCAAGAGATCATGTGACAATGCCAGTTCATGTAAAGAATACAAATGCAAACCCATGGTCAAGTATATTATACCCAAATTTAATAAATTAATATTGATTAGTTCAAGGATAATTTCATGATATGATAGGACAAGTTAGTTATATGTTCAAGGTCATATGAACGGTTCTTACGGTGAGGTCATTCAAAGCGATCTTATGAAGTGATAACATGAGAGTAGAAATCATGAGAGCTATGGAGGTATAAATATCTAGTGAAATGAATGGATACTCACTCACTTATTCATAGGGAACTCCAAATAATGTGACCAGTATCCCAAAAGACTAAAAGTCACCAAGATCACCGACCAACAGATTCTCAATGGACTTAGCCAGGCATTTACATTACTCAGAACTAAGTCCTTATCCCTTCATAACTAACTTATGAGGGGGGGGATTTATTTACACCTAACCAACAAGAATAAAAAATTTTAGGACCAGAGAAATACACATAGGTCATATGAATCAAGTATCCATAGAAAATCACATGGATGGGTCATGCACTTCACATGACCTATTAATGATCCCATGAAACCCATTGGACTAGTACTACTAATCATTTTGTTGATTCCATACAAGCACATATGATCATCCGAAGGCTTCCAGATTAGTTCCCCTAATCATGTGACATCTCTATTAACAGATTCCTAATAATCCGCAAATCACTTTATAAATTTAAAGTTGTAAATGTGGAATCTTCATGATAAAGAAAGTTACATTTATTTTTATGTGAAGGTCTGATAATTTCTATGTGAAAAATACATAAATCATGAAAAAATACATGGTAACATATAGTCTTTATCGATTGAAGGCTATTAGATATGTTACCTTCATCATGTGAAGGATCTCAAACATGTTCACTTGATTATTTGATGCCCTAATATATAATTCATGGGAGAACTATATAATATTTATAAAATAAAATTTGGAAAAGTAGGAAGATTCATACATAGGAATTTATGATAATATTCATGAGAAGGGATATATATATATACTAGATTGATCTCATAAAGGGCTCCATAGATACCAGCATGATCTCACAAAGGGTTCTAGAAATGCCAGCTTGATCTTGTGACAGGACCATACATATTATCCTAATTCTTAGTAGTCCCTTTTACATGTCAATTTGATTATGAAAAATCCATTTTACAATTGATGAGTTAAATAAATATGCCAATGAAAGAGTGATTATACAGTCATTTTTTATTAGGAGAGAGAGGTATGTATTCATAGATGACCCATGGAATGTTCACATGAAATGCATGATGCGATGATACCTCCATTGAATCAATCCCATATATGATATTTAAGTGTCATGTGAAGTGGCATAGATCTTTGGTGGAGAGTACTATAAATTACCCCACTCAACATAAAAAACACACACACATGGGAGAATAAAGGTGAGAGAGGACTTCTTGGAGTGGAGAACCTTTCAATCACAAGAGTATTCCACCAGGTAAACTTAGGGAACAACATAAAAGATTACATGGTATTTATATATTAATAGCATGATCACTCCATTTATCATGTTAAGGACTCCCGGAATGTCAGTCTAATCATGTAAAAGATCTTCCAACTGTTGACTTGGATGTGAAAGGCCTCAGTAGGCCATCAACTAATGAACATTCAGGAATTTGTGAAATAAAAGTACGAAGAGGACTAAATCCTTATAAAATGATAAACAAGTTAATTTTAATGTGAGTGGGGTGGGGTCATAAACCTAATTTAACCCATTAATTAGTCATGTGAAAATAGTTATAAATGTCAGGATAATCATGTGAAAGTCTCTTATAAATGTGCAAAAACATTTTGAACATGTCAGTTGGTTGATGAGAAGTCCTCTGGATATCTCAGCTAGATTATACGATGGCCTCTAGACATATTATCCAGATTATGAGACACCCTCTGGATAGGTCATCAAAGTCAAGTGATGACCTCTGGACATGTCCAATATTTCATGTGATGTCCTATAGACATGTTATCCAGATTATGAAATGGAATCTGTACATATCAGCAAAGACACACGATGAAATCCATACATATTATGAGAATCATGACATAGCTCTTAGAAATTTCAAAATTGATCATGAAAAACCCTGGATATGTCAATAAGACACGTTAAGATATGTCAATTTGGAATCCCCAGACAAGTCATCCTTTTCCTGTGGGAACACTAAAACATGTTCCCTCAAACCATGTGTACCCCAAACTATGAGAATTTGGATGAGAATTCTCCTTTCATATGTGAATTCTCCATAATAGACTAAGGATATGCAATCATTATGAGATCCCCATGCCAGAAATGGTATCCACCCTCTACCTATTAGAGGGTAAGTGTTGAATATATTCTAATGGGAATCCACCTTTGTGTAAGCCCCTCTATGTCCCAAAAAATTTACCTCATGGGACTCAAATGATCTACTGAGTCTATCATCATTCCTTAACCATCAATGAATATGAAATCAGATCATAAATGGAAATCCACTTTGGTATAATTCCATAATATTTCATAGGACTCACCTCATGTGGGTATATAATTATTCCTCATCTATCATCATATTGGAAATCTAATTAAAATAAGAGTACTATGATTCTTACTATAAGTAGGTCAATTAGGATTCCTTCAAAAGGATTTATCTATATAACAAACAACTCATCAGGGATAAACCAATACATAAGTCACATATCCATATGAAGTGAGTCTAATTACTTGATATCCCTTATTTCTCACACTGACCATGAGTCACATGGGCTTAGATATTTGCAACTATCATTTCACTAACATTATAAAATTCCTCTAATTAGGGAAACTTAGTGTGTAAGACCCATTCAATGACATGATGAAAATGTATCCAAATATGGGAATCCACCTTGTGTATGTCTCGAATGCATTCCCATATTGGTAAACCTTAGGGGAATAACCCTTATGGGTACTAATTATATGTCCTTATCCATCAGCGGGTTGAGGGAAGACTGAATTATGAAGACACTAATCCCTATTATAACAAAGACACATACGAAGCCCTTATAAGGCTTGATATATATAACCAATTCCTAGGTTCCCTCATGTACATCCTTTCCATATGACATTAAATGGAACAAATTATACCTAAATGAACTACATGGGTTTTGATTCCACTTCTCATAGGATATGTGAGATGTCTCTTGGAGGTTCAATCCCAACCCCGAATCACCAATAACCTTCTTAGATGGTGGAAAAATCCATATTTCTAGGTTATATGGATTCAAAATATAATAATATGTCCATTTATAAACTATAAAAGGAAATGGATATAGAATATCAGATACATAAAAACAATCTCATTAATATAACTCTCTGTACATTTATAGGGATTCAACACCCTATACTTTTATTAGGGTATCTAGTCCCATATTGTGATTTGGAAGAGATTATTGAACATATATTAAATCTATAAGAGAGTCCAAGAGTAGAAAATAATTCCTCTCAAAAGGCAGTGAGGTGCCTAAACTCCCATCATATCGACCAATGTGAGTTCCTAAGAATCATTTGATTTGAAACCCTAAATGAATGGATACATTTGGAATTCAGGTCCGTGCCTTGTTATATATGTGGGAGCCATTGAGATTTTCTTTGAGAAATTAAAATGGTAAAAACCATATAAATGATTGTGAAACCATACTTTAACCCCACCAAATTAGTCATCAACCCCCACTTTTCATTGGAATAAAAGATGGAAAACTTGATATGAATCTAAAAATAATAACCAAATATGAAATCCTTTAACTATAACTCCCATTTCACAGGTTAAAAAATATAAAATACCCAATTCTCATAGATCCATTATTATAATCCACCTTAAAATGGAAAAAGTATTAATAGATAATTTTTGAATGATTTTCCCTAGGCAGTAGTCTATATTTAATAACTAGTGGGTTTTATTATTGGTGATGATGAAACAAAAGTGTTTTTGTTGAAAAGGTAACTTTATAGTCTAAATAATATACCTAAGAAATGTTATTATTGACTAGTATCATACCTAAAGAAGATATAATTCAAAAGTTATTATGTCTACCACACTCTGTATGTGAAAATATATATAAAATATAAAATTTTGGTGCTTTTTTATGTTGATGATATCATATTTATTAGAAGCATACAGAAGTATATGGAAGAATTTTTTATTTTGATGAGAATGGAGTTAAAAATGTATATGATATGTTCATGTGTTTAATAAGGATAATGACACCTTTATCTCTCATAAAAAGTATGATAGAGTGCTACTGAAGAAATTCAACATATATGATTATATAATAGTGTCAACTCAAATTTTGATTGGAACCAAGATTGAAAATCACGAGGATGGGATGTCTGTGGATCATGCAATATATAATATAATTATTGGAATAATATTACATCTATATACCACCTGAATAGAAATAAATTTTTAGCTAGATTGGGGGATTATTTATAGAGTGACCCGAAGGAATAGAATCCCATAATAGTTAAGTGAATTATGAGACACATCAAAGAACTTCCAATTATGGACTACTTCTTGATATAGGAAAATATTATTAGTTATCTATATTTTATAATGTGTTCTAGGTTGGTGATGCGGTGGATTTTAAATCCACTAATGGTGGTGAATTTTTTATTACATACAAATTTGTGGGATGGTTGAGTAAGAATTTGAAAAACACATATATAAGAGCAAGGAAAAAAAATATATATCAGTGAGAAAGGGGTTTACAAAACATATATGGATTGTAATGGCCTGACCCTAGTCACACAGAGTCAGTGCATTATTACATAACATTGGAATGATATAAGGAATCATGTCCTGAAAGACCGATAAATTTAGTATTATTGGAAATAAGATACATACATAAGTTCAACATTACAACTTGAAAAGAAATAAAACACTAATTTATTCCATTAGAAACATCCAAGACTCCTAGATTATACCTAAAAATCACTCATAAATAACTTTTTCATATCTTGGGAAAATGAAACATAAGAAAGGGGTGAGCTCAAATGCTCAGTATGGGTAATCAATACAGCGGAAGATAACATAAACATTAGGCACGATGAATAATTAAAAATACATGCCTTTACCAATAATAAACATGAACACTTTATGGCAGGAATATGAGATACGTAAATAATGCCATAATAAAACACATAATGGGTATTATAATAGTCAAATAACCACACGAACCATCATTATTATTTTCATAATGAGGGAATGTATAATGCTGGACATTCTGAAACATTTTGTCAAGGCCTCGACCATGATGTATAAAAATGATTAAGGTATCATCCAAAACCATATACCAAATTGAGAAAGGCCTCAGCCAAATCCATGCCTAATTGTCTCATGAGACCTACTGATGCACCGAGGAGCTATAGCGGGATCCACCCGTCACATACTAAGTCCAATACATTCCTCATATGAAAAGGTTGAAACATAACATAAGCATTTGTATTAAAACTAGCATATGAAATGTCAACACTTTAACCATAAACCATGAATGGTATAAGAATAATACATCCACAGTCAAACATATCACATAACCTTCAACACTATATGGAATATTTGTATCATAATAAATCAACTTCAAATAAGTTTAAAATCCATCAAAGGATGTTGACATAGATGAAATGAAAACTATTTGAAAGAAATACCTCTTTCTATTTTGAAACCATTTAAGAGTCACATAATTATAAAAGAAAACATTTATTTTGAAAATATTCTTATAAGCTTGTAAGGGAGGCTTTGATGTTGTTATAATGGCAGAAAATAGATGCACCCTATGTATAAGTTAAAAAAACAATCTTATCTTAATTTTTTCAGAAAGGTCATAAAGTACCTTATTTGAAAAACGATGTAAATATTCCTTTAAAAACATATAAGGTAAAATAAGGGTATAAATGAATTTAAACCATAGTATATTAAATAGTAAAAATGTTTTGAAATACATTTTTAAGAAAACATGGAAGTGGATGATAAAGAGGTCCCAATAGATACTTACGTAAAAACAACCTCGAAATAATAAAGAGATTTTGAAATTAACTCTTACCTTGTACTTTTACTTAGTAGAGGGTATGTTAACCTCTTGTATAATAGTTAAATCATTGTTATTAAATTATAAAAAAACTATATACACAAATATGATATCATATATGATCCTCTAATATTGCTTTGTTAATAATATTTTAGTAATATCATCGTTTCGGGTGTTAACTAATCCATTTCCATTTAAATGCTCGGTTAAATAAGCCATGTTTTTTATAAATAGGATGTATTTTATTCATATACATAATGATATTAAGTTCTTAAACATTATTTTTAATCATAAAATGAAAATTATTCTTAAATTATTACGACGGGGAAGGAATCTCATCACGTTTGTGGAGACGGTAATCCGTACGTACGCACGAGCGACAATATCATTATATTGGTGGTGAAATTGTATATAATTGGATGGTATATCATATATACAGAATAAATAAAATGTTATATTTATTATTTATATTAGTTATACTCATTATTATACCCTTCCAAATAATGAAGTATTAGAATAACAAAATACACTACGACGTGGAGATGGTAAGCCGTACGTACACACGTATGGTGAATTTTTCATCATATGATAGAATGAATATGGTTTTAACATTTTAATAATAACATGACAGTATATATAATATACTAGAGTTATTATTTTTGAATGGAAACAACAAATAAAGAGGAAGTGGATGAAGAAAAGAACATGAAAGAGGTGATGAAATATTTACCTCTTCTTCGGGTTCTTCCTTCTGATTTGATCAAAAGAGATCCTTAGGTTGGCTTTATGACCAAAGGAATGCATCTTTGATGAAGGGAGGAACGTTGGTAGGATATTTGGCAATGGTTTGGCCAAGCCAAATGGCTTTGGAGATGTGAAATTAAGAGAAGGGGAAGTTCCCTTTTATAAGAGAGGTGAGGGTCACTTTAGGAAAAGATTGAAATATTATTTTATAATAAAATCATTTTCGGTTTATAATGGCTAAAAAATGATTTATTTAAAGTAAAATATAAGGATGGGTCTAAAACCTGTCAAAAAATTGGTTTTAGACAGGTTTAGGTCACCATAATAACCTTATCTTTTATATTTAACTCTTTGTTAAAGTGTTTGACATTTACCATGTCTCTTTGTATTTTTATATTATATGGTTAATAATCTTACTATAAACTAACAAGTGAACCCCAAGTGGTTAATTATTAATTTATAAAACCTTATCTATGTCATTTGGATGAACCATATATTTTTTTGAATATTATATCAATTAATAATATAGTATTTGTTTTAAAACTCAATTATGTCAATTTTGACACTATTTAGTATTTGATTTTTTTGAAACCATTAAAACTTTATCACTTCGAATAAAATTTATTTAACCAACCCTAATATATTATATTAAACTAGAAAATTAGTGGAATTCATCAAAAGTACAAATTTACATTTATTTGGATATTTATAATATCAATTATAATAATATTTCATTAATAAGGTAATTACTGCATCATCATTGTGTCATAAATAAAATAAATTATATAATGTCTAAAAGTTATAAATAAAATACAATTATGTAGGAAATATCATTATATTTCTAAATAATATTTATATCCAATTTTATATTGTGCGTAACCCTATATTAAATATGGTTTAGTTATTAAACTTTGAATTCAACTCTTTTAACTCTTCTTTAAATAAAATAATAATAAATGTCCTAATCTAATCCAAGTGGATCAAAGGGGATCATATTTTATTCCTGATTCTGTTTTGGGTCAAATTAAACTTATCCAATAGAATTATGACAAGTGTTAGGGTAATTATGATATCATTTAAACCTTAATTACCCTATTTACTTTTAACCATGGTAAATAAAAGTGAAAAGTTATTATTCACCAAATATTATTTTTATCTTATTGAACCACATTTTACTTAATGATATTAATGGTGTCTCTCGGATTTTTTAAATTCAACTCACAAAAGCAGTAAAATTATGTTTTATGAAAATTTGTAAATACTCCTAGGAGGTGGGTAAAAGAGGGTAAAAAGTTCAATAAAATTTTAATATATCTAAAGTTATTATAAAATGACTTCAATGAATTACATTGAAATTATATAGGTATTATGTATATATTTTGACCTAAAATAAATTTGAATAAAATAAATAATTATTTAAATAAAAAGTTAGTTTTAACCAATAACGCAGTGTTTTACACTATTCATCAAAAATTGAATTTTTTTAGAAAAATAAAAAAAATTCACCCTAAGCTAATTTCAATATTTCAAATCCAAAAATGAAGTCCATTTTGAAAGATAAAATTTATAAACGTCCAAAAAGTGGGTATTACTATTCATAACGTCTAGTTTAATTGGTTGTGGTATGTTTGAACTCGAAGTTGAGTACAACACAAGTTATTGTATTATTCAAAGGGAAATGTACCGTGGAAGTTTAGGGTGTTACATTCTCCCCTCCTTAAAATAATTTAGTCCTCAAAATTTCTAGAATATTACTGCATAAAAATATTTTGGTTGTTCTTCATCATATGTTCCTTGGGTTACCACATTGCCTCTTCCATCCTTATGGTTTCTCCATAGAACTTTTACTAGACGAGTCATCCGGTTTCTCAGCACTTGTTCTCTAGTATCAAGAATTTTGACAGGCTATTCACAATAAGACAGATTAGGTTCCAGTTAAATTTCCTCATAGGTGAGTACATGCGTTGAGTCAGACATGTATTTTCTCAACAGTGATACGTGGAACACATCATGAACTTTGGGGAGACTTGGAGGCATTTCCAAACAATAAGATACAACTCTAATTGATTCTATAATTTAGAAAGGTCTGATGCACCTGGGACTTAATTTACCCTTATTACTGAATCGTATAACTCACTTCCATTGAGATACCTTCATGAAAACATAATCTCCTACCTAAAATTCAAAATCCTTTAGTTATCGGCATAGCTCTACGGACTACTTTGAGCTGCTTTGATGTGGGTTTGGATAAATTTCACCTTTTCCATCATTTCCTCAACAGGTTCTGGGTCTACGAGTTTACTTTCACCAAAACCATTCCAAAAAGTTGGTGTGTGACATCTCCTTCCATATAACGCTGCGTATGGTGCCATCTAAATACTTTAATGGAAGCTATTATTATAGGAAAATTCTACCAGAGGTAAATATTGATCCCACATACCTTTAAAGTCAAGTGAGCAAGATCTCAACATGTATTCTTAGATTTGATTAGTCTGTTCTGACAGTCTATTGGTTTAAGGGTGGTAGGAAGTGCTCAAACAAAGTTCAGTATCTAGGGATTTCTGAAGATTTTTCCAGAATCTTGATGTAAAACGGGGATCATGATTAGAAACAATCGATAGGGGTACTCCATAAAGTCTTACAGCTTCATTAATATATAGTATTTCTAAACATTCAAGTGGTAAATCTTCTCTTATTGCAAGAAAATATGCTTACTTGGTAAGACGATCAATAATGACCCATATTGAATCATTCCTTCTTGGAGTATTTGGTAGCCCCATGACAAAGTCCATCATAATATCATCCCATTTCCACTCAGGTATGGGAAGAGGTTTCATGACACCTCTAGGATGTTGTCTTTTAGTTTTCACTTGTTGGAAAACCATACATCTTGACACAAAATCAGAAATATAAATTTTCATATTATTCCACAAAAAATTTTCCTTCAAATATCTATTCATCTTGGTGATCCAAGGGTGTATAGAGAAATTAGAGCTATGAGAATCATTCAACAATTCCCTTTTTTGATCAGGTATATCGGGAACACAAATTCTCTTCCAAAATTTCAAAATTCTATCTACATATATGAAGTCACTCAATCTACCATCATTTATAGCTTTAATCTTCTTTTGAAACTTCTCATCATCAGTCTGATAATTATTTATATTTTCTAGTGAATATGGTTTGGTAACCATTTGAAAAAGTATTGATGTTTCACCTTCTATGGTTATTACAAAATCCATCTTTACTATATCCATGAAAATAGGATCCCTTTCAACTCTTATCTTATTCAGAACTGCATGGTCTTTTCTTCTCAAATAATCTACCACCTTATTTTCCTTCCTTGGGTGGTAGTGTATAGTGAAATAATAATCCTTGTGTAGTTAAAGCCATCATCTTTGCCTCATTTTGAGTTCTTTCTGTAAAAAAATATACTTCAAACTCTTGTGATTAGTATAAATTACACATTTTTTACCATAGAGATAGTGTCTCCATATCTTCAGAATGAAGATTACAGCTACTAACTCAAGATCATGAGTGGGATAGTTTTCTCAATAATTTTTAGATGTCATGATGCATATGCAATAACTCTATCATTTTGCATAATGTCACAACCAAGTCCTTTCTTTGAAGAATCAATATAAATAATAAACCCATCGTTCCCTGATGGTAGAGTCAAGATAAAAGCATTAACTAATCTTCTATTCAGTTCTTCAAAACATTCTTCACACTCTTTTTTCCAAAAAAATTTATCCCCTTTACATGTGAGCTTGGATAATGGGTTAGCCAACTGGGAAAAATTCTGGACAAAATGTCGATAATAACCTGCTAAAAAAATAAAACTACGTACCTTAGTTATACTCGTTAGTGCTGGCCATTCATGGATTGACTTGGTACTTGAAGGATCAACATAGATTCCACCCTTAGATACAATATGGCCAAGAAAAGAAATATCCTAAAGCCAGAATTCACACTTTCTAAACTTCCCATATAATTCATTTCTTCTAAGAGTCTTTAGAATAACGCGCAAGTGATTTTCATGATCTTCGTAGAATTTGGAGTATACCAATATATCATCAATAAATATCACAAAAAATTAATCAATATATTCCTTAAAAACCTTATTCATTAGATCCATGAAGATAGAGGATGAATTAGTCAATCCAAAAGGCATTACTCTAAACTCATAATTCCCTTACCTGGTTTGAAATACTTTTTTTGGAATGTCTTCCTTCTTCACACACAACTGATGATATCCAGATCGAAGGTCAATCTTTGAAAAATACTGAGATCCATAAAGTTTGTCGAATAAATAATCAATACGAGGTAGGGGATACTTGTTCATTATTGTTATAGTGTTGATCTCCCTGTAGTCAATGCACAACCTCATAGATCCGTCTTTCTTCTTATAAAAAAGGACAGGGGATACCCAAAGAGAAACACTAGGGCGAATAAATCCCATATTAATCAATTCCTATAGTTTTTTATTTAGTTCCACTAATTCCACAGTGGTCATTCCATAAGGGGTATTCAATATGGGCCTTAAACTAGGAATTAAATCAATGGAAAACTCAATTTCTCATTCTGGAGGATGTCCAGGTAAATCCTCTCGAAACACATCAACATATTCTTGCACAATAGGTACATCCTATATTCGAACATTATTTTCCTCACCCATAATTATTTCATTCTCATCCTCCCCAATAATTTAATTCAGTAGAGATAATAGGGGTGGATCTAGATAAGAATAAGATGGTGATGTTTCTGCTCTAAAGATAAGGCACTCCTTATCATCATCAAGAATTGTAACCTCCTTATTCTTAAAATAAATTTTCACATCATGGTATGAAAGCCAATACATACCAAGGATTATATCAAATTCAATCATGGGTATAATTATTAGATCAGTAGATAAATATCATTTATATGCCTTAATGAGGACTGATTCAATAAACTTTGTCGCAATGATACTTCCCTTAAGAGTTTTGACTGACGACTCCCTTGTTAAATCAAATTGGAAATATCTAATTTTCTTAGAAAACTGGAAAGATATGAAACAATGCGATGATCCTAAATCAAATAATGCATTGGCTAAACTTGATAAAATCATTAAATTACTGGCCACCACGTCTTTCAGAGATTCAACCTTAGCATTAGTTATCGCATAAGCTTGACCTTGATTTATTGGACTTTTCTGAGGTAAGTTTCCCTGAAGCTTAGGAAATTCATTTTCATAATGTCCCATCTTCCTTTAACTGTAGCATTGAACATTGGTAGATTATTTATTCCCCTTAAAATCACTATAAATATGTCCTTTCTTTCCACATTTGTAGCATACTCCTTTTCTTTTTAGACAATCATGAGGGTGCTTCCTTCCACAATTATCACAGGGAGGAAATTCAACTCTTCCCTTCTTACCTGTTTCCTTATTTCCTTTCCTAGAGTGTTCAATAGATCTCTTCTTCTCTTAATTTTCTTTAATGTCATAAGACTTAGAGAATTCTTTTTCTGTCTTGATAGCACATGAGATAATATCTTCATACGATGAGAAGGATTGCGAGACTAATGCTCGATGGAGAAATGGTTTTAACCTATCAAAGAAATGATAAATATTACTTCTTGGGTTATGTATATAATCTGCATCATGCATTTCTGACCTTGTAAAGTTAGCTTCATACTTTGTGACATTCTCATCCTCTTTTTTTTCTCCGAATAAGAAATTGCTTTACCATATCCGCTCGAAGTTAATGAGGAAAGTATTTTTCTAAGAAAATATCTTGAAACTCTCTCCATTCCATACTTGATACTTCTTCATCCTCCTTTGTGTTTTGAATTAATGACCACCATTGATTTGCATCTCCGGTGATGTGATAAGCTTCCATGACAACTTTTTCCATTTCGCTACTCCCCAAAGCATGAAATTTTTTATCTAAGGAACTTATCTATTGTTCAGCTACAAATGTATTCATAGACCCATTGAATGTTGGTGGTTGTAACCTCATGAAGCGATCTAACATTGATTCTCTGCGTTGTAAATCAGGGTGCTCCATATGGGTAACGTTATTATTCATAACCTCTGTGAGTTTTTCCAGTATGGTGATAAGCTGATCAACACCAATTGCATCACCATCTCCACTATAATTATCTTAATCAGGATGGAAATTTCTACATGGATTAGGTGCGTTGATATGGTTTCCATTCATTCCACTAAGTGCCATTTCAAAACAATGGCATACATTAGATTAGTTTATGAACCGCAATACATAATTCCAAACTTGTAAAAGTCTTAACATAAATTGAACAGTTTATGGATATAATCCATAATCATAAAAATGTTTTTTTGAGGAGGTATATACTCATTAATCATTCATAATGTTTTGTAAAGTAAATGAGAAATATCCTAAGAATATACCTCGAGAGTGTCGTAACCAAGAGTGCAGCAAGGCCCACTGTCATGCACCAGTTCCCATTCGAGTCTAGCTCAAAGCGGTGTTTTCAGGTTTTACCCCTAGGTACATCTGTGACAGATCCGCCTCAACCTACTCATATCCAGACAAGGTTGTATTTCTTGCAAAACTCACAAAATCTATACAGTACCAAAATTCTAGGAAGTTCTTCTATACTAATCCTCAAAGTCTATCTTAGTGTAATGTTCTCTAATAAAAGTTTTTCTAAATATAGGTTCCAAGGTTTGTACTTAACATCCTCTGATACTAACTATAATTCCTCGACCCTCATTACCCAGAGTCGGTGCATTATTACATAACATTGGCATGATACAAGGAATCATGTCCTAAAAGACCGATCAATTTAGTATTATTGGAAATAAGATACATACACAAGTTCCACATTACAACTTGAAAAGAAATACAACACTAATTGTTTCCATTAGAAACATCCATGCCACCTAGATTATGCCTGCAAGTCACTCATAAATAAATTCTTCATATCCTGGGAAAATAAAACATATGAAAGTGGTGATCTCAAATGCTCAGTAAGGGTAAACAATATATCTAAAGATAACATAAACATTAGGCATGATGAATAATTAAAAACACATGCCTTTACAAATAATAAACATAAACACTTTATGGCAGGAATATGAGCTAAGAAATTAATGCCATAATAAATCATAGTCATGGGTATTCAACTAGTTGAATAACCATAGGAACCATTATTATTATTTTTATAATGAGGGAATGTATAATGCCGGACATTCTGAAACATTTTTTCAAGGCCTCGTCCAAGATGTCTAAAAATGATTAAGGTCTTAGCCAAAACTATATATAAAATTGGGAAAGGCCTCAGCCAATTCCACGTCTAATTGTCTCATGAGACCTACCGATGCACTGAGGATCTATAGCGGGCTCCACCCGTCTCATACTAAGTCCAATACATTCCTCATATGAAAAGGTTGAAACATTACATAAACATTCATATTAAAACTAGCGTATGAAATATCAATACTTTAACAATAAACCATGAATGGTATAAAAATAACACATCCATATTCAAACATATCAAAAAAACTTCAATACAATATGGAAGATTTTTATCATAATAAATCAACTTCAAACAAGTTTAAAATCCATCAAAGGATGTTGACATAGATGAAATGAAAACTATTTGAAAGAAATACCTCTATCTATTTTGAAACCATTTAAGAGTAACATAATTATAAAAGAAAACATTTATTTTGAAAATATTTTTATCAGCTTGTAAGGGAAGCTTTGATGATGTTATAATGACAAAAATATCTGCACCCTCCGTATAAGTTAAAAAAACATTCTTACCTTAATTTTGTCGAAAAGGTCATAAAGTACCTTGTTTGGAAAACGATGAAAAGATTCATTTAAAAAAATATAAGGTAAAATAAGGGTTTAAATGATTTTAACCCATAGTCTAGTAAATATTAATTTTTTTTCGAATACATTTGTAATAAAACATGGATGTGGATGATAATGAGGTCACACTAGATACTTACGTAAAAACAACCTCAGATAAAAAAGAGATTGTGAAATTTACCCTTACCTTGTACTTTTCCTTGGTCAAGGGTAAGTTAACCTCTTTTATAATAGTTAAATCATTGTTATTAAATTATAATAAAGTGATATACATAAATATGATATCATATATGATCCCTTAATATTGCTTTGTTAATAATATTTTAGTAAAATCATCGTTTCAGGTGTTAACTGATCCAATTTACTTTAAATGATCGGTTACATAAGCCAAGAATTTTTTGGATAGGATTTATATTATACATATACACAATAATATTAAGTTCTTAAAAATTATTTTTAATCATAAAATGAAAATTATTCTTGAATGATTACGATGAGGAATGAATCTCATCGCGTTCATGGAGACGGTAATCCGTACGTATGCACGAGAGACAATATCATTTTATTGATGGTAAAATTGTATGTAATTGGATGGTATATCATATATAAAGAATAAATAACATGTTATATTTATTATTTACATCATTTATACTCAATATTATACCCATCCAGATAATGAAGTGTTTGAATAACAAACTACACCACGACGTGGAGACGGTAAGCCTTACGTACGAACGTATGGTGACTTTTTCATTAATATAATGGATTGAATAATAAATATAGTTTTAAAATTTTCATAATAAAATCATAGTATATATTAGATACCAGAGTTATTATTTCATAATGGAAACAACAAATAAAGAGGAAGTGGAAGAAGAAAAGAACTTGAAAGAGGTGATGAAATATTTACCTCTTCTTCGTGTTCTTCCTTTTGATTTGATCAAAAGGGATCCTTAGGTTGGCTTTATGACCAAAGTAATACCTCTAGGATGAAGGGAGGAAAGTTGGGAGAATATTTGGGTAGGTTTTGGCTGAGAAAAATGGCTTTGGAGGTGTGAAATTAAGAGAAGGGGAAGTTCCCTTTTATAAGAGAGGTGAGGGTCACTTCAGGAAAAGTTTGAAATATTATTTTATAATAAAATAATTTTAGGTTTATAATGGATACAAAATAATTTATTTAAAGGATAACGTGGGTATGGGTCTAGAAACTATTAAACAATAGGTTTTTGACCAGTTTAGGTCACCATATTAACCTTATCATTTAGATTTAACTCTTAGTTAAATAGTTTGACATTTACCATGTCTCTTTGTATTTTTATATTATATGGTTAATAAACGTACTATAAACTACCAAGAAAACCCCAAATGATTAATTATTAATATATATAACCTTATATATGTCCTTTCACCGAACCTTAGATTTTTATGAATATTATATAAATTATTAATATAGTATTGTTTTAAAACTCAATTATGTTAATTTTGACACTATTTAGTATTTGATTTTTTTGAAAGCCATTAAAACATTATCACTTCGAATAAAATTTATTTAACCAACCATAAAATGTCATATTAACCTATAAAATTAGTTAAATTCATAAAAAGTCTCAATTTACATTTATTTGGATATTTATAATATCAACTATTTTAATATTTCATTAATAAGGTAATTACTGCATCATCATTGTGTCATAAATAAATTAAATTATTTAATGTTGAAAAATTATAAATAAAATACCTTTATTTAGGAAATATTTTTATCTTTCTAAATAATATTTATAGTCTAATTTATATTGTGTGTAACCCTATATTAAAAATGGTTTAGTTATTAAACATTGAATTTAACTCTTTTAACTCTTCTTTAAATAAAATAATAATAAATGTCCTAATATAATATAAGTGGACCAAGGGGAATAATATTTTATTCATAAGGCTGTTTTGGTTTCTAATTAAACTTATCCTATAGAATTAGGACATGTGTTAGGGTAATTTTGATATCATTTTTACCCTTAATTATCCTATTTACTTTTAACCGTGGTAAATAAAAGTCAAATGTTACTATTAAACAACAAATTATTTCATATTATAGAACAAAATTGTACTTAATGATATTAAAAATTTATCTTGGAGTTTTAAAATTCAACTCACAAAAGAAGTTAAATTATGTTTTATGCAAATTTGCAAATGCTCATTGGAGGTGGGTAAAAGGCGGTAAAAAGTTCAATAATTTTTTTTATATCTAAATTTATTATAAAATGACTCCAATTAATTACATTGAAATTATATAGGTATTATGTATCTATTTGCACCTAAAATAAATTTAAATAAAATAAATAATTATTTAAATAAAAAGTCAGTTTTAACCAATAATGCAGTGTTTTTCACTATTCATCAAAAATTGAAAGTTTTCAGAAAAATACCAAAAATTCACCCTAAGCTATTTTTTATATTATGAATCAAAAAATGAAGTTAATTTTGAAAGATAAAATTTATAAAATTTCAAAAAGTGGGTATTATTATTCATAACGAATAGTTTGATTGGTTGTGGTGTGTTTGAACTCGAAGTTGCGTACAACACAAGTTATTGTATTATTCAAAGGGAAACATACCATGGAAGCTTGGGGTGTTACATGGATAAAAATTTAGGAAGATATTTGTGAAGAGGATGAAAAACTAATAGTGATATATTGTGATAAAAAGTTTGCAATTGAGCTCAGGGAGAATTCCATTCAACACTCTTATACAAAAGATATCGAGATTAGGTATCACTTTATCAAGTAAAAGATTGAGTAAAGAATGGTCATGATGTATTATGTTGTCACCAATAAGTAGGTGGTAGATATCTTGATGAAATCATTATACACTACAATATTTGAGTAGAATCATATGAACCACATGGTTCACAAATTCACTCAGCTTAAGGAGGTTTAAAGTAACCCCTCTCCCAATGTATAAATTGTTTCTATATATTTATGTAGCTGTATAGGTATTAGGGATAGATACAATCCATGGGGTGTTTTTTAATCCATAGATATTTCTTTTGAAAATTTCCATTTGGTTTTATTATCAATGTTGAGTAAATGACAATTCTGTTCAATTATATTGAATATTGTCAAAGGAGGATATGTATGATGTTTTCCTATCATTAATGGGGGAATCATGGTTTAAATTTAGGGGGATAACCTAGAATGAAGTATAGTATGAGGCAATGAATAATCTCTTGAACTCTTGTATTATAAACCAAGAATTTATTACATAGACATAGAGTGGTGGATGAAATATTATGGTTCCATCTGAAAGAAATGGTTAATTTATGTGTAAATAAATTTCACATTGGGTTTCCAATAAACCCAAAGGGGGAGAATTTTAAATCCAAGGTGAAACAAACAATAGTTTATGTTGCGTTTTTTTTAATCCATTTTATGTAGAGGTGACTGAATTTGATTCATTATTTGTGCTTTCCTAGTGTTAAATAGGCAGTCATGTGAGTGTTATTTTACTTGAAATATAATGAATAAAATTAATTTAGTTTATCACAATGTGTTTTAAGGTGGCATAGTTTCCTAGTATTATACAATTTAGGGGTCCAAAAATTTTGGAGGATGATTGGGTGTTTATTAGAGGATGATCATAATTTAATTCTAGAGAAAAGGGGGTTTTTTCTCTCTAGTTGAACCTAGGAACCTTGTAGAGTTTTTTCACACTCTTACCGCATGCATGTTCCACACATATGTCAGGTTTTTCACTTATCTAAGAGTCCATCACACACTAGTACTGTACACAATTCTAGGAGAATAATGAAGGATTATAGGAAAGTAGGGAATTTTCCCATAAATACTGAGATAATCACCTCATTTAGAGTTAATGAAAACTAAGAGAATAATTGGATGTTCTCCCAATGAATAAGGCACACATGTGTGAACTAGTCCTACATGAATATGTCAGGTGAACAATTCTCATGAATTTATAAGTGAGAAAAAGAGCATCAAATGATATTCATGAGTAGAGTTTCACAAATAGGCAGTCATGTGAGTGTTATTTTACTTGAAATATAATGAATAAAATTAATTTAGTTTATCACAATGTGTTTTAAGGTGGCATAGTTTCCTAGTATTATACAATTTAGGGGTCCAAAAATTTTGGAGGATGATTGGGTGTTTATTAGAGGATGATCATAATTTAATTCTAGAGAAAAGGGGGTTTTTTCTCTCTAGTTGAACCTAGGAACCTTGTAGAGTTTTTTCACACTCTTACCGCATGCATGTTCCACACATATGTCAGGTTTTTCACTTATCTAAGAGTCCATCACACACTAGTACTGTACACAATTCTAGGAGAATAATGAAGGATTATAGGAAAGTAGGGAATTTTCCCATAAATACTGAGATAATCACCTCATTTAGAGTTAATGAAAATTAAGAGAATAATTGGATGTTCTCCCAATGAATAAGGCACACATGTGTGAACTAGTCCTACATGAATATGTCAGGTGAACAATTCTCATGAATTTATAAGTGAGAAAAAGAGCATCAAATGATATTCATGAGTAGAGTTTCAAAAATAGGGTTTATTGAAGTGATTAGGTAAAAACTTCTTATATGAACATACATTAGTTAAGGGAGTTTAAGGAAGCAGAACCGAGTGAAGCCAAGTACTTGGCTGAAGTAGACTTGAGTGAAGCTAGACACTTGGGCTAATGTGACCTTGGTGAATCGTAGGACTTGGGAGAACTACTTAGGTAAACAAACTATAAATAATATGATGATTTTATTAAATCATTAAACTTAAACTTTAATTATTCAATAATATGAGGAAGACTTCTTGTAGAGTAGTGCATAAGGAGAAGATAACATAATTGATCTAAGGGAGGTAGTGCGCTATCCCTAAAATCATTATGAAATTTTTGCAACTAGAAAGAAGTAATTGTAGACAAAAAATTATAATCCATAATGGATAATAAATAATAACGGACTTCCATAGACCGGTACATTATCAGTGTATGATACATGGACTATCTCAATTTTGTGATCCTTGTAAAAAAAATTATACTTTGTATTTTAATTCTTGAAAACATGTTTTTTTATGTATTATCGAATGAAAAATGTTTAATGAATTCATACTAATGTGGGGGAAATATTCTAAAGAATCAAATAAAAACATGGAACCCTAATTCAACCCTCCCCTACCAATGTGTCCTGGGTTAAAACAATATATTAACTATAATATCCATTAGAAAAAATAAAAATAATATAAATACATTCCATATTCTTTGAGTGGGATAAAATATTAAAATTTATATTAGGAGAATGATCTCCTTTGATGAAGTTGATGCTCAATATATGAAATAATTGGAATATAAATTAATTCCACATGGCCCTATATAATTTTGTTTTCTAGAGACACAAGTACAATTTACAAGAACCATTAAGGTTAGATAACCAAATAGATATAGTTTTATAGCCCCTAAGGACATAAAATCATTATTAGTTGATAATACTAAAACTCTTTCCTATAAGTAGGCAATAAACAACTCAAAAGTTTTAAGATGAAAAAATAAATGAATTATTATATGGATTCCATATACTAGAACCGATTTTGGGTTTTGGTAGATCCCTTATTTGATGTAAATAATGTTAGTATCAAGTGGGTATTCAATAAAAATCTGGACATGTAAGGTAATGCTATTACCTATAAATCAAGACTAGTTAATAAAGGTTTTAAGAAGCATCAATGTATAGACAATGATGAGACCTTTTCACTAATTTCTATGATGACATCCAACGAATCTTTTCTTTCCAAACAATATTTCAAAGATTATGATATTTGGAAAATGTATTTAAAATCAGTATTATTTAATGGGAACTTTATGTAAGATCAATATATGACACAACCATAAAGGTTTGTGACACCAACATATGCCAATAAGGTATAAAAGTTACAGAGATCCAGTTATGGGTTGAATCCAGAATCTTGAACATAAAACATTCACTTTTATGAATCCCTAAGGGAATTTGGGTTCATAAAGAAAGAATGTGAGCCATGTGTCTATAATAGGTTTATTGATTGTGCAGTCATTTTTTATTAGTATACACAAATGATATATTACTATTTGGAATTGAGATATCTATCTTATTGTCAGTTAAAATGTGGCTGAAAAAATATATCTCTATGAAGGATCTATGTGAAGTAGCCAATATTCTAGGGATAGAGACCATTAATGATTGGTTTAAGAGTCTATTTGGAATAAATCATGGGATATATTAACAATTAATTGAATATATTTTTTGTGGAACAATCAAAAAGTTTATTATTACTAGTGTCACATGGTATATATCCCACCAATAAAATTCTTCCCCAGACACAATAAGAGAGAGTGGATGATTAGAATCCCTTGTGATTATATGATAGTTTCTATCATGTATACCATGTTTTTTACTAGATTTTATGTTTCCTACACCTTGAGAATGGTAAGAAGATATCAATAAGAAGTAAGAGAAACACATTAGAACACTGTAAAGAATATCCTAAGGCATGAGTGGCATACCAGTGATATGTTACTAGTTTATAGAGTAGATGAGGAACTAATAATTAAGGGATATAAAATTTACAGTTTCTAGAATGATAAAAATGATATGAAATCATAGTTTAAATATTACTTCTACTTTAATGGAGGAGTTTTGAGCTAAAGGAGCTCAAACCAGCCAATTTTTCAGTGACCCTGTAGTAGAGTTTGGGTATATTATTGCTTTTGATATAACTAAATAAGTAGTATAGATACAAGACATCATCTAAGAGCTTGAAATCATTTCCAACTATAAATATCCCATCACACTATATTATGATAATACTTCAGTGGTGGTCCTTTTGAAGGAGGCAAGGGTACCTTGATGGATAAATCATATTGATATTTCAAAATATTTTTGATATATTAGTGTTTCATTTTTTTCAATGTTAAATTTTGGATACCAATGTGATATTGAAAAATATGTGTGATAGATTAGAGTTGGATACCATTGGAGATTTAAATGTAAATACTATTTATATATAAATTGAAATTTTAGAAGCATGTTATTGTTGGAACATCTGGACTGATAGGTTTTATGGGAATCCCTTTAACATGTGACAATTGTTGAGCTAGTCCTCAAATAAAATAAATGTACCAAGCTAGTTGACTATTATTTATAATATTTTGGATAGTAATAATGTTTTAGAATATGTATACAACTTTTTATAGCTATGGTTATGAAGTTTAAAGTACATATTAAGAAGGATAATGATGACCAGTGTGTTAAATAATACATCCCTATGTAGCTATGATTTTAACAACTAAAATAAATGATGAAATATACTTGGATTAAGGTTGAATTGAGTTGAATTGATTAATAAAAAAAGCTACATTAAATAACTCAATGAGGAGTTTTTTATTTACTATAAGTTATTTGGAATGGAGATGAGGTGTTTAAGAATGTTTGATAAATTCTCAAAGGTGTTTTTAAGTGTTGATGAGTAGGTGAGAATGAATAGTGATGGATTGGATGAGTTTAGGATTGAAATGAGGAAATATAGAAAATCAACCAAAGTCCTAGAGCCAAATAGTTAAAGTCCCCTTGTATGAGAACTCACCACATAAGAGAATTTCACCATGTATATGAATGTTATCATATGTGAAGATCGAAATTAGGAAATTTTATCTATGTATGTAAATAGATTTATGAGTTGGGATTATGTATAAAAAATTCATGTAAGTAGATTTTAACTTATAAAAAAATTTCACTTATGTACTAGGTGAAATTTTTTAGTTTTTGGAATTATTTGTTTGAGGATAAATTTTATTGTAATGATGCTAGTACTATTTTTCCTTATTAAAAAAATATTGAAACATTGAAGATCAATGATTCAAGCCTGTTTTGAGAAAGATGATCTTTAATATTAATATCTCTTAAAGTTATAAATCTTAAAATCAATGAGGAATTAAATAATTTTCTTTTCTATAATATTTATGAAGAATATTTTGAAATTGTTTAGAACAATGATATTTGTGAAGTTTTGTAAGTGTCATAATATTAAAATATTGTTGAAATGAATAATGTAGGAGTCTTAAAGAGATTTTCAAAATGATATAATTTGAAAACTAAAATTATAGAAATTTAAATGGTGATATTTTTCAATGATTAAGAGACATAACTTGGAAATACTACAAGAATAATCTATTATATATGCTGGATGAGATAAATGAGAATTTAATGATACATAAAAAATAGAGGAAACTTCTATAAATGTTCAGGAGATAGTGGTTGAGTGATAAGTTGAATTACCATGATCATGGTTGCATACCTTGTATGAAAAATGCAAGAAATTAAATGATGATCATGGGTGTAAAATATTTGTTGAGAATTATCTATATTCTAAATATAGAAAAATAATTTTTGGTGACCTATGTATAAAAGAAAAAAGATACTGGTAGAAGATTGAGTGAGAGGAGTTCATAAATTGAGAAATTAGGAGTTGTTATTCCCTTACAAATATTGAATAACACTACCAAAGAACAATGATAAGGATAATATAAGATTTTACTCAAGTTTAGGATCTTTTGGGTATTAAAGAAAATGAACAAGAAGTGATTCCTATGACAACTGTTATTGTATAAGCTTGAGATGAAGAAAAACAGAGCAATGATGATATGATGTGTATGGTTTCATCTCTTGGTGTCAATTTACCTAAAGAATTATGAATAGATACTGAGTTTTATGATCATAAGATCTAATAAATAAAAAAATCCATGTTAGAATATTTACTAGAAGTTATGAGAATCTGTTCTATGAGTCAAAACCAAATTAAAAATTTTTCTTGAAAACTTTTTATTATTCAAAGAATATATTATTGGGATTAAGCATATCATTATTATTGATGTAGAGGCATCTTGTGACATGTTTCTAATCAATTTACATTGTAGATCCTAAAAGGATCACTTAATATATATAGTGAAAATCCATAGAACCTGTGTGACTCTGGGTGCATAGGGATATCAAATGGGGACTTTGTGACTAAAGTGTGAAGTTGTTAGAGGAAGTTTGATGTGAAGTGGAAAGTGGCTGGTGTGACTCTAACTAAGAGAATATTAGTGTGACTTAAATATGATCAACTTGTAATTTATGAAATTTCTTATACTAGAGAATCCATGTTGGGGTGTCTAACCAACAAGACAAGAAGTAGGTTTTTGTATTGAACCGTGTAAAAATACATTGTGCCTATCTATTTTCATTACTTTCATGCATGCAATTGAAAATTTCAATGCCAAACATAAAACATAAATATTATCACTAACCCAAAAATAAGGTTTAATTCCAAAGGTGTTTCATGATAGTTTATAAATTTATTCAAATTGGAAACACTTGATTGGCACCCTATTTGGTGTCTTCACCAATCTCATGGGGCATAAATTATATAATTTGGATGTATCACCTCTTGAGGTAATTTTCTCAAAGGTTCAAAGTCATAGAAATAAAATTTTCCATTAAGGAAAATACAAATGACCCATTTACTAAATCCTCATCCCAGTAGAAGTATTAAAATAATCATAGATCCTAGAGATTTAGAGTTTTTAGTTGTTATATCTAGTATGAGTGGGAGTCTATTGGAGTTAGTTACCTAGAAAAAACTATTCTATACATTTAATTACCTATATTTTCAAATAAATTAATATTGATAAATGTATTATCACTTTATGGGTATTATTTTATTCAACATTAATGTGAAAATATTGTTAGTGTATCCATCACATTGAATGTTCATGAAAGTTACCTACTAATTTTTGAACCTTAATGTATTATAAACATATTCATAAAAACATGTTCTATGGACTAATGACATCTATATGATAGGATACTAATGATGTAAGATATTGGGTGTAGGGGTATTATAAGAAATTGAGACCTATTATCATGAAGTTTTCACTTGGTAATATACAAGAGATATAGTTTTGAGAATAGACCCACCAATAAGAGTTCTAAATTTTTATGTGTCATTAGATATTCCAATATACAGACATGTTCATTAGTCCTTAGACTTGATATTATTATTAATGTATATCAGAATTATGTAATTAAATGTTTTGAAAAAAAATATGATGACATATTTTCATGATGAGTTTAGATACATTGGGTATATCTATTTGATATGAAATTAATGAATAATTCATGATAAGATTTTACCGCTCCATTTAATGAAAGTAGATATCATTATACCTTTGATTTTAATGGAAAAATCTGATTAAGTCTATGTAAATTTTATTTTATTGCTAAGTTCATTTCACAAAAGCTAAAGAAATAATATCATGTATATATATATTGATGATCCAAGTATGTTACCTTATTAATGAGATATCAAGACAAAGGGAATATAATATATATTATGTGTCTGTATAAGTTTGTTTTAATTTTGTCATGACCATCTTTCTCTGTGGGTGTCTTGACGTACTGATAGAAACTGATGTTGGACTTTAGGCCAACTCACCTAATTCTACTGAGAAAGAAACCTAGAGAGTCACACACTAAGTGTATCTAGGACCTCATAAAAATTATATTTGAATTTTACATCATAATAATTATCATTATCAAGTTATAAAGAGTAATTATTATTTAGGTTGTGTTGATTGTATAGATTCAGTCACATATTATTACAAATAATATACACGTGAGTTAAGAATTAAATAAATATTTACTTGCAATGTAGTGAATATAATATATAATTATTTATTAAATTAATAATTTAGTGACATTTATTTATTTAAATAAATATTTATTATTGAAGTTTTGATAAATGCATAGGAGGATTGATAGACTGAGTTAAGAATCTAGGTAAAATGATTTATTTTTTTAATATAATTTAAATAAATATTTACTTTTTTATTTAATATGATATATTTAAAAATACACAAGTTAACACACATCAAGAAATAATAATAATAATAATAATAATATTATTATTATTACTTGTGAAGTTTACTCAGAGTAAGAAAATTAACGAAGGGAATCTTTTATATTACTAATATTTAACCATAAGTGTAAAACCTAACTTATGACATTTATAGGATTGATGGTGGTTGTGCATAAAAAATTCTACAAACATAATTCTATGAATACCTTGAGAGATAGTCCCAATAACACTCTCAAGAACAATGAAATACAATCCATTTCTCACTTCTCAAGACTAAGTGTACTAGAGAAAACTTCATGACATGAAGGGATTATTCGTAAGAGAAATGAAAAATAATGAAATATATTTGGTTTTTCCATGTTAGAACTTAAATTTACAATGGTGGAATTATAAGGTTCATGGAACACATGTGGATAATAATAGAGGTATTTTACCCTTGGGTCATTCAATGCAATGATAGTATGAAAATACATTCAACTGATCAAAACAAAAAATAAATAATTTCAATCAAGTTAATTCTTATCAAAATAAATTATTTATAAATTATATGTGAAAATATCCTCTCTTTGAATCTTATAGGACTAATTTCTTCATGTTTTGAGGATTTAATCTAAAGAAATCGATGAAAAACTATTTTTGGAATGAGACCAACTGCTTTTGATATTCCCCAAAACCTATAATAATTGGCTATATAACCAATTACCATCTAATTAACCCAGTATCAGGACAGAAAAAATAAATGCATCAATGTTGTAATGTCACATGCAAGGGTACTTGATATCCTCAAGTATTGTTGATGAATATAAGTTTACATCACTAAGTATATAAATAAACATTTGTATAAAATTCTATGTGATATACACTTTTAAGTTAGTCTATATGATATGTTATACTTATAATATCATGAGTTTACTATGTATCATATATTAGTATCTATACACATCAATCATAATATATCATCAAAACCCATAATAATCCATTGTGATAATTGATTTTGGACAACTAAAAGTTATAATTTGAGGTGTTTAATCATTATATTAATAGGAAAAAATTAAAAAACATGAATGAATGATAAATAGTGTCTGACTTTATGAAAACCCCTATATTACATACATGATTATTACATAAAATCTAAGAAAAACTTATAAAATATTACAACTCAAAAAATCGATAGGTTTAGTGATATGGGAAAATTGTTTTCTTACAACATAAACACACATAAAACTAAAAAATGTATTTAAATCCTTTTTTGTTTTACTATTATAGGATATCAGAATCCATTTAATACATGTAATCACCTGGGGACAATAATTAAATAAAGGGTGAGCTGAAATCCCAGTAAGGGGAGGAATAATAGGGAAGAGTATGAAACATGAATCAAGACGAGAACATGGGAAGACATAATCATCATAATGATATCATAAGCATAAGGTCATCATCATAAAAACAAAAAAATAATTTGAATAATACATGGAATGTGTAATATTAATAAAAGTAAAACATAATATGTTATTACCTTATTCCAAGAAATCATATCATTTTGGTTAATGTTAACTGTATAATATCTATTCGTAATATTGAATGTAAAGATAAACATATTTTTTCTATGTATAAAAATATTATGAGAAATAATAACTTACACAATTCATAAGAGTGATATATAATTATATTTCCACATTTAATATCATAATATTTTCATAATCATGATTTTCATATAGAAAAGGATTATATATCAATCATAAACATGTAATAAACCCCTAATAAAATATTGAGGATCAAATGATATCATAAGGAAAATGTTAATGAATAATCACGGAGGTTACCAAAAGATTAATGGGAAAATATTATTTTTCACATTCAAGGGTATAATCAAAAATGAAAAGAACATATTTTATGGAAAGTATAAGAATAAACATAATATGAATTAGTGGGATATTTTGAGAAAACAATTCTCTAAAAAAAATCATGATAGTGGATAAGAATGTATCTAAATGAAATAAAAACAACTATTTCAATATGAAAATAAAATAAAATTTTAAATAGAAGACATTTAGAGTGGATTTTATATGAAAAATATGAAAAATAAAAGAGAAATAGGGAGTGAACCCAAATTATAAGGTAAGAGTTGAGAGTCCCCTTACCTTAAGTACCATTTTATTTCATCACGTTTAAACCTCCAATATAACCAATATATGAATTTTAATAATTGATATTAAAGTATATTAAATTTATTTATTCTATTCATTATCTATTGTGATCATTTTGATTCATTTAATAACTTTACATTAGTGATAAAATGATATGATTATATGCTCGTTTGAATTATCCCATTTTCATATTTATTTCATTTTTTTGATTCATTGTTATTTTTTTAGTAAAATTAAATCCATAAGTATAAAAATACATTAAATAGAATATTTATATTTTATAAATTAGTTATGATAAGTATTTTTTATAGTAGTTTTAATTAAATAATTAACAAGGCCGACACAAGTGGGTAAATTGATCATTAATAGGTCTTAGTTAAAATATGGTTAGAGATATGGATATATTGTAATTATTTTTTAATCATTATAATATAACATAATAATATTCATATGTATATATTTAAAAACCCAACTATAAATATTAATGAATTGAAAATGTCCCCATAGGAGGGTAGGCCAACCATTAATAAGACATTATCAAAAGTGAGAGAGAAAGATAATATATATACATATATTATAAATATCATTTCCCAGTAGCTTAATATCATTAATATCATGTTAATATAATAATTAATTAATTTTGGAAAAATTATTTTTGAAATAGGAATGAAAATAGAATAATTTTAGAATATAAATCTGAAGGAAGTTGAAAGAACGTTTTCTCTCCCTTAATGTTTAATACATTTATAAGGCCTTAACACCTTAGAGGCTTGTAGTTAGATAACACCATAACACATATAAGGTTAATAGAAGGATTACGTGAAGGTATATTGGAATATATTGTAAAATTAGTAGTGTTTGGGATGTGATTATCCATGGGGGGATTGAGATTATATTTATAGTTAAAGGGGATTGGTATTTCAGTATAAAATAATGAATAAAAATTATTTTAAGACCAATACTTGTAATAGTGGTCCAATTTGAGACTATGAACAGAATTTAATTAAAATAAATATTTTTATGACATTTAAAACCTTATACCACTTAATTTAGTTTTTTATAAAAATTATAAGAGAAAAAAATCAAAAAATTATGTTTAATAAAGTACTTTATTATTTTAGAATTTGGGAATTACATATTTTGGTGGGGAAATTGAGTTAATTATTTTTTTAATGAATTATTTATCTTATAAAACTTATTTTTGGTCATAATAACCATTTTAGAAATTATTAAGTCATTATTATATCAATATTATTCCCTAAAACTTAAAATATTTGAAAAACTAAATTTTACAATTCACATAAAAATTGATGTAATTGAGAAAAATACCGAAAAGTTATATCTAGATAATTTAAACATGTTCATTAAAAAATATTTTTTTAATAAAAATAATTCTAAAAAGGTGTAGTTATAATACTTAAATTTTATCAATAAAAATATGGTTATTTACGAAATATGTTAAAATACACTATTAAATTATACACTTATGCTCACATTGAGTTTTAAATTTATATATATATATATATATATTTACTTATTTCAATAATGTTAAATTCCATTTATATGTTATTATACTATTTTAATGGTGAATATACTATTATAACAGTCATGTTAGTATTACACTAACCATAGTACGTTTTCAACAATCACATTTACTTTTCTAACAATAATATTAGATTTATAATTCCTATAAATCCCTATCATTTCCTTCATTCATTATTGAATTAGATTTACTTCAATTTTATTTACATGTTTTATAAAATTACTATCATATTCCCAATATTTTGTTTTCAATGTACAATGTTGTTCACTTGTGTGATATTTAAAGGTATGTAAGACATGATAGATTTTAAAATTCTACTTATGTAGTTTATTTTATTTACCATTGTAATACTTTTAATTTTATGGGGTATATTTATTTTCCATATGTGATGTTCAGTATTTATGAAATAAATTATTATTGGATTTTATGATGTAGTACATGTGTTTTTATTATAACTTATAATAAAATGTTTTACCTATACATTTAGAAGTGAAATTTTATATAGAATGGTCTTGATCATTACATTCTCCCCTATTAATAAATTTCATCCTTGAAATTTGAACTCATACCCTAAGTAAAGAATAGTTGAGATTACTTTTTAATCCTTAGGTTTTCATGTTTCCTTTTCATACTTATGGTTTATATAAATTACTTTAATATAGTAATTTTTCATGTCTCATTGAGCTTTGAATCTATGGTCTAATATCTTCACTAGATTCTTTTCATAAGAAAAGGTAACGATCCAATAAAAATGCTTCTCATTTTTTTACATGTGAGTGATAATGTATGTACATATTCAAGAGAGACATGTGGAACAAATTATGTACTTGATATAGGTTTGGGGTAAGTTATAGTTGATAGGCCACATATCCTACGTGATTATGATCTCAAAGGGGACAACATACTTAAGTTTAACAGTCATATCACAATTTGAATGATAATGTTTACTATCTCAATAGACATATGGGATTGATAGTTGTTATAAATACAAACTATTTTCTTTATTAATCATTAAATTAGTTTTATATCAAATTTCATTACATCATTTATAAAATTACAAATTTATTCTAATTTTACTTTATGTTTACAATGTTTTTTGCTGGTATGATATTTTTAGGAGGCCATGATCAAATGGATTTTTAAATACTAGTTGTGTTGTTTATTTTTTTATTATTACAGTATAATTTTTTTAAAATGTATGGGGTATATTTATTCTATATATGTAATGATATAAATTGAATAAATAAATTGGTGTTGGTTTTTATTACATATAAAATGTGTTTCAATTATATATATTAGGTGATTGGGGGTACAACTACATCAAACTCACACACACCCCACACATAGGACAAAAATGCATGCCATAATCCCCCAAGGGATAGCCCAACCATGAATCCTTAATTATTCAATACACGTCTTTTAGGACCAGTGGACATGAATCCCATTACATGGCCCATAGGCCAGCATTATATGGACTAAATTCCTTTTCTTACATCTGTCTGCATAACCACCTTCCCATGTCATTCCTGCATCACCACCTACTTGATGGCTCAAAGGCCAAGTGGCCTGAAGGGCCATTTGGTATAAATAATACTACTGCTTCAGTACCCTGCTATATTATCTACTACAATAACTGTATTTCTACAATGTTATAATTTTGCTACAGTACTACTACATTCTCCCATGTATTTTATACTAAGAGACTTTACATGAACCTCATTATTTTTTATTCAAAATGAATTTTTAAATGGATCTGTTACATTATCATATATAGTAACCCAATATATCATTATGTCACCACCTTAAACAATTTATTTAATGATATGGTGTTTATAAAGGTTGTGTTTAATCTTTTAGTGATATTGAGGAACTTTGATTGGGTGATTTATCAATTGATTTCATAGTGGAGATCTAATGGTATAGACATTACAGGAACCACACTATGTTTAAGGCTAAAATTATTGTTATAAAAAACTTCATTCATTACATCTGATGTAGTTATGTAATCTATAATAATATTCTATTATTCAATGGTGGACTGTTTGGAAAACTTCTGAATAATATCTGTACTATTGGGGAAAAACATGAAACAAAACTGAGATCATGAATTCTCCTTGTCTATGTAGAAGTTATCTACAATGTAAATTTTAATAATGATGTCTTCTTCACCACCAACAACTTAGAAAAAATTCCATATTTTTTCTCAAGTATTTAATTTTAATGCCCTGACTAAAATCTCTCAACCAATACCTATCTAAATTTACACAAGACCTCAGACCCACCTCCTCATGTGCCTAATGGTGTTGACTAGTGGATAGATTCTATCTTCAAAATAGGGAGACTATACTCTTGGTGTCATCACATCCAATAAAAAATAAAATATATAGTCATCATAAAACATCATATTAAACACACAAATCTACTGGTGAGTACTAAACCTTAATAAAACAAGCATTAACGAAATATATTGAATGTGACTAATGTTAGGAAACACAAAACATATAACAATGATAACCCTTTGGTCTAGTCATATACTAATAAATAAAATAATAAAAAACCTATGGATATATATATCCACAAAACTAATTCCACCTTGGTCCCTTCTACTAATCATCATTAATCTACTCTAGCTAGACCTCATATACAACCTAATAACTAAAAGCTAATAAATATTTATGAACATGCACCAGAGTACCCATATATGGTGTGAGCATAAAACACAATGGGGTATCAACAATTTACCCATATATATGTCCTCATATATATTTAATGCATGTATAGAAAATTAAATAATAAATATACAAGAAATCACCTCAGGTCATCATGTACTAACAAGGTCACCAGGATGCCTAACACCCCCAATAAACCAATAAAGGTAATATGTTTGTAATAGATACATGCATTGGAATTATATCAAGGAAATGGAATCTCAACAGCCAATCCCAAGGATATAGAAAACCTATCTGGGAAAGCCATTATGATAGCCTACCTCAAGAACATAAAAGACCAATTATTGAGATAAAGGAAGTTATTTGAAGAGGTAATCTCTATATAAAACCTATCACATATTCCTAAACACCCCCTCTATCTAAGGTTATATTACTATAGATTTTATACAATGATAGAAATAGGATGTTATTTGTGGGGATGGGGGATCTCAATAATCAACCTCTAATTCCAGCAAATCAGAACCCTTTTTAGAGGTGAGGTCCCATGATTAATAACATATATAGAAATTAGATCTTGAGGATGGTAACAATGGAACAAAATTCCCACAAAATCTAAACCATTATGTTAGGGTTTGACCCATGTCTAAACAAGACATCTCCATGAAAAACATGGTCATGAGATACAATAAAAATATAGGTAAAAATTTCCCGTAGCCTAACCCTCAATTAGCTATAATACCCAACCTAAAACCCATCTATTGGGTAACCTATACAGCTTACTATGACCTTCCCTAAACTATCCCATCATACATGGTCCTGATATAAACTACAGCTAGAAAAACTCCATATCTCAGGCCATACTCACAGCTTAACCTAATCCTATGGTCTTACCTATCCATATTGAACACTAATCCTCTCATAGGTGAAGAAATTATCTATAGGGTATCTCAAAAAAAATTATATACAACAACTCTAAACCCTATCATATTGATTATACCCAAATATACCTACATGTATTCCACCAGGCTCTATTTCCTCATTTAATCATGACCCAAACATCACATGACTTCCTACTAGCAACTAATTCCATCCCATACTCTAATTTCATTTCAATGGGAGTACCATTCACAAATAATCCCATGACCCATTTTACCATCACTAAGTGAAACAAGGCCCCCTTAAGAGGGTGTGGTTAACCATTATAATAACTAATCAAATGAACATACCAAGACCCATGGATTTCAATGGATCATTAATTTCATTATTGTTATGTCATTCCTTTCCCTTATTTTATTTTGAGGCTCCAAGGATATTATCATAGTATTTTCCATACAATTCGTAAATACCAACACTAACTATAATATATAAACAGGTCCTCACCATCCCAAAGGTCACAAATAATCTCACCCAATCTTAACCTATGCTATCCATAATTTACACATTTTACCAAGAGAACATAATGGTCCCTTAATCCGTTCTTAATACTCAGAACCTTCTTGGCATAATAAAAAAAACGCTCAAATATTCAACTCATGAATGACACACTCAATCAAAATAAAATAGATTTATCCAAGGCTATTCTATAATTTTGGATTTACCCAACCACGTTTTATATATTTATTAATCCCAAACTCAAGGCACACACATTCAATGCACATGGAAATACACATACGGCTAAGTATCAAAGGGACCACCTACATCTAAAATAGTATTACCATACTAATCAATGATAACTTAACCAAAAATAAAGCATGGATCAAGCACTTACCTGACCCCTATCCATTATCTCAAACCAAAAGGGTATAAAAACAAATTATAAACATTTATAATTAATTAACTTATTTAATACAATAAGGAATAATTACAGAAAATTCACCAAGAATCATCATGTCACTAAAACTATTGAGACCAAAAATTGATAAGATGGTGAGATAAAGAGTTTTTGTGACATTGGGAAGGTTTTTAAGACCCAGGGGTAGATTTAATAGCATATAAGGTTAAAAATAGTCCCCTTGAACTATGATTTTTAGGGAAGTTTAATTAGATAAGTGATAAAGTGGATATGGTTCTAATGTTGTATATTTTTGTTAAGAAATAAATAGTGTTTAAATTGAAATGTCGCATGGTGTTTCATTTTAAATGAAGTTTATAATAGGTTATGGAATGATTAAAAGAACATGGAAGGAGTTTTGATGTTGAAGAGTGATGTTTTACACCGTTTGAAGTGAATATGACCTTACTAAACAATAGAAAAACATAAAATAGGCATGGTGCTAGTTTAAGAAGTGAAAAACATGGATTCTCAGGAAATAAAAATCTTTGTTATCGATATTCTGAGGAATAAAATATGACTATATCATTGAACAAAAAAGTACACACCATATAAAGTTAAATAGGGATATCATTTCAAAACATGTATTTTGGAAGGTGTTTTAATTGAGAAATGTAATTCCCTTATATTTTACTTTTAATTTTACAATAGATAAATATTATGTTAAATTTACTGTTTCATACAAAAAACCAAAATAAAAAAACTAATAAAATCTTTATAAAATATTAAAATTTCAGATAAAATTTAATATATTATTAGAATGAAATATTTAACAACATTAAGAAAATTATAAGAGGAATAAATGTGTATGTAAATAAAAATACAATGAATAAAAAATATTTATCCTGGTGTTTCTAAATGAAGATCATTACATTTATTTCAACTATGGAAGTAAATAAATAATTATAAATATATTAGAAACATTAAAAGATAATAAAATAGGATGAATGATTTTAGTTTATCTAAACAAATGAAATATGGACATTATATATGTTCATTCAAATTATATGGCCATTGAGATTATATAACCATTTCAACATTACCATTGAATTTGTGGGTATAAACACAAGTAACCACATTATAAAATTTATGGAGAAAAGGAAATGAAAGTGAAATGAGTAGTATAATTTTTAATTATGAAGCTCATTTTTATGAGCTTTAAAGGGAGGAAACATCAATAGGGTTTTCCATTAAATAATTCCAAGTCAAACTCCAAAAATTGTGTCTTGGTAGAAATAATTTTAAATAGAAGTTAAAGAAAGTGGAAATTTCTATAAAATCCATGCTATCTAAATATCCTCTTACAAAACAACTACTACATATATTACCCTTATATATTTTATGAAATATTTTAGGGAATTTATAAGAAGTTAGGATGATATAATCCTAAAATTATTCTTAAATTTTATATTCTAATTATAATGTGTTCTTTAAACAATTTTATTTTATATAAAATTTACATTTAAATAATAAAAATAATTTTATTAGACATAAATGTCCCGAACACCTCCCACAAAAGATACTGTAATGAGGGAAAGAGATTAGGACCCCCAAGTCTTACCTTCAGTAGGCCCTATGATGACAACTAGAACCAAAGGTCTATAAATCTCACAAAATGGGAGGGATTATTTTTTTTATGAAACAAGATCGGGCGATATAATGAATCCACAAAAATCAACACCATGGAATATTTATATGAAAACAAAAAACCATCCCACATTTAATGGGTAAATATAACTAATACAAGTAAAAGTATCCACTATAAATACCAAAAAATAAAACTAGGGAAACAATACAACAACTATCCAAGGTCTGAGTTAGTGACACACAGCATGGTTCACATAATAATCTTGGAAACCTGAAAATTTTTTTTCTATCCATAGGCTGAGTATATAGGTATATTGAGTAAGAAAATTGATGTCTCTTGTGCACAATTGGATAAAGAATACTAATTCACCCTTGAGAAAATAGAAAAACCAAACATCACCTAATAAATAGACTAACTATAACCCCAACCTCACCAAGGATTGATCACCAAATAACGCATCAAAGAAATATAATTTAATATTAATCAGATCAATTATAGGGAATCTCACACCACTTTTCCACTGATTAATCACTCTCACACCCCAATGGAAAACATCCTGGTGCTCCCACCTCTTTTGAATGTATCACATCATATCTCACCCGCACACACCAAGGCCACACCTCAAAGAACATACAAACCACACAAACTTGATTCATCTCAACACATCAAACCCCTCTTGCACACACTTGGTCTATCACAACACAACTCATCCCGAAGAAACCTTGGACAACAAAACTCAACTTATCCTACAGACACCTAAGAACACACATCACAACTCGCTTGAAGACTCCTGGGCCACTATTGACTAAAAGAGGGTGCATGGAAGAGCGGGTGGCCAACCATCCATCCTCCCACGAGGATGTTGGTAAAGACACCCCCCACAAGACTATGCGGGTGTTAGCACATAGTGCTCGATAAGGGTGGGGTGAATATAGAAATCATAGGAACACATAGTGTTTATACGTATATATAGAGAAAAGTACACAAGCCCAACCTAGGGATTTACAAACAAAACACCAACATACTCATGACTCCCCCAATTTACTACTACCTCTAAATTCATAACACCATTCAAGAAAAACAAACGCCATAGTTCGTTTTTAGTATTTAATTAATATTAAACCATTTAACCAAATTTTAGTTATCGAACGGTTCCACTAAAATAGGTGTCGTTTTATTTTTAAAGATCATTGTTATCCCTATCCATATTAATTAGGAAACTAACATAGCACAAAATAAAATAATTAGTATAGTTAAAAAGAATCCCAATAGCCATGTACAAATCCATCTTCCACCATAGACCTACTTCACAACCACATCTTGTTCACTTCCCCAAAACACATAATATCTTATACAATGTACTTTCAGATTTATTAGAGCATCTATTTTCAATTCCAATTTTTTAATTAAGGGTATTGTCACAAAAACCATTACATTTTGGGGAATTTAATTAATTAACCAACTATACATAATTATCCAATTATTCATGATTATACCAAAAAATCAGAAAAAATAGAGGTTTCAAGATGAATTTTCTATAGTAAAATCAATCCACCACCTGATATGATATTCATCTAGGAAACATTCATATACAAACATAATATCAAATAAAAAATCAAGAAAATATGTTAGATAATACTTCATATTTTCCCACCGCCTTATATTTTATTTAAACAAATTTGTTATATTTCATAGTACAGAATCAACTGTATCCATAAGGGTAAACATTTATATACCCATACCACATGATACACAATCATTAAAGATGAAGGAATTATTACTTGTAAGGAAGAAGCGTTTTTCACAAGCTTGCTTTACCAAAATAGGGGCATGCGTATAGAAGGGAACTACTTGGGGGGGGGGGGCTTAAAACCAAATACAAAACCTCGTTCTAAAACCCCAAGGAAGAAGGATTTGGGATCTATAGTATCAATACAATGAATAAGGAATGAAAAAATGGGGATCTCTGCCTTAGAAAGAAAAGATATGAAATTGATGGGGTTGAAACATCTTAGTTGACCTTTTAAGGAGGATTTCATTAAAACCATGCATTTTATACATTTAGAAGGTTCCCTAACTTTTATAAAAAGTAAATATATGATTGGAAACTTTTAAAACAACTTCAAAATTCATTAATTATGTTATTAAACTATTTTTTTCATCAAAATAGATGTAAAAAATAAAAATATGTAATTTTTTTTTGAAAACTGGAAAATTATGGAAATTTGGAAAACTATTGGAAATGAGACACCACTAGGGTGACACGATACTGAGATGAAATTCCACCAGGATGACACACATCTAGGATGACATGCCACTAGGATGAAACACCACTAGAATAAAACACTACCAGGATGGAACACAGTCAGGATGACACAAAGTCAAAATGACAGACCACAAAAAAAACTGTAAATTGGGAAAACTATTAGAAATGAGACACCACTAAAATTAAATAATACCAGAAATGAAACACCACAAGGATGACACACCACTAAGATGACACACCTCTAGAAATGACACACCGCCTAAATGACATGCCGCAAGAATGACACATCACCCAAACGACAAGACTCAAGAAGGACACACTACTAGAATGACACACCACCAGAATGAAATTCCCCTATAACAACTTGCCTCTAGAAAAAATGTCCACTATAATGAAATTATTCTAAAATTAAATTACACTAGAATGATACCCCACAAGAAAACTGAAAATTTGGTAGACCGTTGAAATTAAACACCATTGGAATGACTCACATGTCCCAAAGACACCCCGAACTGCGCTCATACACATGAAACATCATATTTTTGGAAAAGTAATGGGCCAAAAGGTCTGTGATGTTATATTAGATACATCTCAAACTATTATATCCCTCAAGAATTTAAAACCAACCTAGAACAAAAGAAAGGGTCTGAACAACCATCTCTCAAGATACCTCTCAAGGATATTGTTACACCTGAAACACTACCATGTATAAAACCCATGAACCCAATATCTCATAACAACTAAACAACCATAATTTCTTAGACATAAGAATCAAAGAAATATATCCTTTATGTTAAGATACTATCCAATTTGGGTAGTACTAACTCTATCACATGGGTTTAATCACATCATAGTAAAATGATTCCTGACTTGGAATAAGGTCTTTCATTTTTATCATGTTGGAACATTATCACAGATCAACATAACTCTTCACATCAAGGGGGAAACAAAATATTCTATAAAATAGGATGGTCTTAATGTCACATCACAAGGAAAATTGAGAAGGGGAAAAACTGAAAACAACTCCAAGTACTGGTCCCCAATTTACGTCTCATGCTCCCAAGTAATCTCATGTAGAACACCATGCCTCCATAACACACAAACAAAAATAATGGTTCATTCTCTTAGCAAATTATCTCGATGGTCTTGGATCTCCACCGAATGCTATATAAAGGTTGTTTCATCCCCAATATCCAAATCTCACTAGTCAATGAAATGAGATTCATTGTCAATATATCAATGAAGTTGAGAGTCATAGAAAACATCATGGATCCTTCCTAGACATGGTGGAAATTCCAACTGATATTCTACCTCACCTACTCACCCCAACACCTTGAAAGATCCAACAAACTATGGAAAGAGATTACTCCCATTCATGAACCTCCACTTCTATGTTGAGGAGAATATTTAAAAACACATGGTCTCCAACCTCAAATTTGGGGAACTGCTCCTGTGAAAAACATAAGACTTATTCTTGTATTGTGTTACATTAATCCTCTCTCAAAATTACTAAAACTTCTCTATTGTTTTATACACCACTCTCAGAACATGAACTACTACCTCCCCAACCTTATTCAAGCCCAGCATAGAACAACATAGTCGTCCATAAAAAGCTTTAAATGGGGTCAGGCCAATGGAATAGTGATAAATAGAACAAGGGAAGATGTTGTACCCAATATCTTTTAAATTACAGGATGCATTCCCATAACATGTCCTCTAGAATTTGGATAAATCTCTCATTCTCCTAGTCCATATGAGGGTGAAAGTGAATGATGAGGTGTAACTAGGTTCTGAAATAATGGTGTAATACCCTTTAAAATCATGAGGTAAAATGTGCATCTCAATCTGAGACAATGGACCTCATAACTCCATGAATCCACACCACCTCATCCACATAAATGTTATCCAAATCATTCACTACTCTTGGCTCTTTTATTGCTAATAAGTGGACTGATTTAGTCAACCGATCCGTGATCACCAATATAACATCACAACCTAGATATGATATAGGTAAATCTATGATGAAATCCATCAAGATGTCATCCAATTTCCACTGGGGGACATCCATGGTTTACAAAAAACCACCAGGAATACAATGATCTCCCTTTTCCTTCTAGAAAACCAAGAATATTTCCCTAAACTTTTCCACTTCATGCTTTGTCTTAGCACACAAGAACTCCATTCTCAAGCCACAATACATATTTAAAATTCTTTGGTGTATTTCCAAATGTGATATATGAAACTCACAAATAACTCCCTTTCACATTTATACCAAAAAATATCCTTCCTCAAAACAACATCTGGTTATGAATATCCTATGAACATCCCTTCAGAGCATCACCATGGCCAACACGATCACACATAACCTCTACCTATGAGTCCCCCACTGAGACCCCTCCACTTTACACATCAAATAAGATCACATTGTCATATAAAACATGAAAACTCCTCCATTGAACACCCTTTCCTTCAAGTGAAAGGCTTCCAATTCCTACATTACTCTCCAAGCTTCTATAAAATCTCGAACAACATCCTTTTTTAAATTACTAATCAGGGAATAAACCATGAAATGACACTTTTCTAATGTGTAGAAGATCTTAAGCTCATAGTCCTGAAGAAACTCCATCCACCTTAACTTCCACAAATTTAGATCATAATACAAAAAGACATACCTCATACTCTTTGGATTCATGAAGATAACAAAGCACTCCCAAATAACGTAATGTCACCAAAAAATTTGTGAAAACACAAAAACCACTAGGTCTAGATCATAGGTGGAATAGTTATGTTCATTGGGGTGTAACTGCATATACCCATAAGATATCACTACCCTATACTATATCAATACACACCATGAGCACATACATGAAGTGTAATAATACATATCAAACATAAAAACCTCCTCCAACACCTAAATAATTGGAGCACTGAAAAACTTCCCCTTTAGGTAATAGAATATAGCTAGACGCTGGTCAGTCCACAAAAAAGATTTGTCTTTCTTGTTTAATGCTATCAATGGGGCTGCAAGTCAAGAGAATTCAGGCACAAACCTATTAAATTATATTGCAAGACCAAGGAAACTACAAACTTCTACCAAATTCTTGGGTTCTTACCAAGAAACAACATCCTATACCTTCCTTGGGTCAATTAACACACCTTGGTGAGACAATAAATGACTAAGGAAGTGTAGCCCTAATTTCCAAAACATTCACTTGGAAAACATTCCATGGAGCTAGTGGTGACGAAGAACATCCAAAATAGTTTTTAGATGTTTGATATAGTCCTCCTCTGACCTTGAGTAGATTAGTATGTCATTGAAGAACACAATGACAAACTATTCCAGGAACTCACAGAACATGGAGTTCATAAGCCCCATGAACACGATTGGTGCATTCATAACACCAAAAGTCAGGGCCATGAACTCAAAGTTTGTATACCTACATTTGAAGGTAGTCTTATAGATATCTACACCCTTCACACTTAACACATGATACCCAGACCATAGATTTATATTGGAGAACGAAATGGTACCCCTAAAATAGTTGAAAAAAATCATTTTTTGGAAGAGGATAACGATGATAATCACTTGATTGAACATCTTATAGTCCATACACAACCTTATACTACCATCCATCTTCTTGTAGAACAGCACTAGAGAGTCCCATAGTGAGATGATAGGATGAATGAAGAATTTAGGCATCGGTTCATCTATCTAAATACCCAAATAGAACAAATTATAAGGTTCCATCTTGTAAGGATACATCGAGATCGAAGAATCGAAATCCTTCAAGTCTGTCCCAAACATAAAGTCACGTTGACGAGGTAGTGTGGAAAATTACTTGAAAGAAACATCCATGAATTCACTAAAAAACCTAAGATACTCCTCTATACCTATGTATATTGATTCATAAAAAACTCATCCATCATTGAAGTAAGGGGATAAACATGTTTTTTCCCACCTGGAAGCTTTGTACACTAATGAAAACTGCCCGTTGGCCTTCCACTTCTTAGAACAAGATTCTTCTCCAAAAGAAGTCAAAAATAACATGAACTGAATAAAAACGATCAAAGATAAGGATTATATCATATGGATTCATCTCAAGAAATATAAGGTTCACACATGACTGATGTTTCCCCATTACTAGTATACATCCCTGAAAAACATCAAGCAAGCTAGTCTATCCTCTGATTGGTGTAGTCAACACCAGGGGCATGGAAAGCCTATATATTAATAGTACTAAAGAATGGAATAGAAAGTTAAAAACAAAGGATTGTGAAGATCCCAAATCAAATAAGGAAAAACAAGGGTAAATGATAAACTGATTATACCTCTAATGATCTTTAGCCCATCTGGTGCTACTACCTCTGCTGCATGCAACTTACCATGCCCATGTTGCAGTTGGTGGCCTAGAACCAACTAATTTGTACTTTATTCATTAATAAATACCTTATCACATATTTATTGTTCTTTTGCATGAAAATGTATTTGATTATGTCCTAAGGATATATATTTCACTAAAAGGTCAGAGTGGATCCCTACTGTGATGAGAACCCAGAAGTTCCATAACACTGTTTCTAAATATACGTTCTATGATCGGATGATGTTATTTAAGGGACACAAATAATATAATCCATTAGGGGTGAGAAATCATAAAACTTTGAGGAACCTTCTCATAGTGTGCACCCTTGGTAATATCCAGGGGGATATTATGAGAATGAGACCCACCGGTAGGAAATGCACATTTCATAGTGTAATTGAATGTTCATATCTAAGGACGTGTGTAATGGTCCTTAGACTTTAGGATTATTATTAATGGGTATTAAAAATCACACACTTAGATATATTGATGAAAACTATGACGACATGCTATTCACAGCGAGGGGTGCGTCACAAGTAATACTGCATTAATAGATAATGCGAGAAAGGATTTGTCTCTTCTGTTCCATAACGAAAGTAGATATCTCATGCACTTTGATGGAATTCATATAGACTAAATAAATCCATGTACATGGTAAGGAATGGGAGTGTTATTTTCCAGGAAGTCAAATAAATAACAATCGAGCACATGGGTTGATGGAACTAGCATACAACCCACTTGATTCGAGATATCGAGAAAAATGGATTATATCACACAGTAAGAATTCATAGGAGGTGACATGCCATTTCAGCATTAACTTATTTCTCTATGGGTGCCTTGGTTTGTTTCTAGACACTAACCTTGGACTTTAGGCAGGCTCCGCCTAATGCCACTGAGATAGAGGCATAGAGGGTGACACACTAAGTGTTCCCAAGTATCTTAGTTAAATATTAATATAACAAGTTGAATAAAGATTATTCCTGATTGTGGTTTAATGATTATTCAAGGATGCCTGATTGCATTTATTTCAATATTAGTTATTCAGGAGAATATATTATGGGAGAAATAATATATTTATTAGTGAGTAATGAAGTGATATTTATTTGAGAAATAATTATCCATTATTCAAGGTCTAATAAATGGGGTGGAGGAAATAAAAAAAATGGAAAAACAAAAGTACACATCATGTATATTAATATACTCACCATGTATTTTTCTTGGGGATTTGTGAGAAATAATATTATCTATTTAATTAAATAATATTAGGTGTAATTCCCTAGGTGAATGTCAAGTAATAATAATAGTCAACTGTTATTATTAGACATGGATTTTACTAAGAATTAAATGAAATGAATAAATTATTTAGGGTTATTAATTCCTTTTATTATTCTAAGTGGTTAAAATAAAAATTATATAATTATCATTAGCCTAGCCATTTTTTTGGGGTTGTTCACAATAGATCTGGAAAAGCTCTCAATCCAAGAGAGAATACCTTTTTCCACTAATAACACTCTCAAGCTATGAGAGAGATCCTCCTCCACTGGATCAAGGAGAGTGCTTTATAAGTGGATGTCAAAGAGATCAAAGGTGGACATCACAAGTGAATGATCTTCCATGTAAGCACTTAGAGATCCCTTCAGTGAAAACTAGAGATATGTGGAGCATATTTAGATCTCCTCTAGAGGAATACTACACTTGAATTCTATGACGCAATGAAAGATCACATCAGATCATGTCTGAAAACATCAACAGAGAGAGAATTCCATCAAGGTAATTCTTGTATTTTAATTAAATTAATTATAACCAACATATGGTGATCCTCTACATGGTTTCAAGAATCCCTTACTTTTCTTTCATTCTTTGTTAAATTTCAAAGATCTAACGTTTTATTATTGCGACAGATCTTGGATTGATCGTTGTTAATGGAAAAATTAATGTTGGGTAAACCTACCAACATGCTTCCACTACACCCAGAACCTATAAGTGGTATCAGAGAGGTCATATCATTGATTCTAATTTTTTAGTTTTTTGTTGGTGATTTACACATTTAATAATTTAGTTGGTTCAATTTAAGTTAATCATTCTATAAATATGAATATCAAGATCTATTCCTCCTCTTTCATTTCTCATTCACCTTACAGAAATAATTTTTTCTTTTAATTTTGATTAATATAAAACAAAAGATATCATCTGGAGTTTCCAAAGAATCTTGGACGTAGAACACCAAAATAAATGGTGTGTTTTCAGCAGTACACGCTATGTAGTATAATTTCCATGCACCAAGAATGTCTACAAAACTAGGTCGTGTCATTGGATTCTATCTAAGTCTTTAAGACTCTATGTGTTGACCAGGAATAGGTGGAACATAGTGTCTAGATTACATGGCATATGACCCATTGAACATGGTGTGTAGTCCCTTTAGGTTAGAGTTGGAGCATGTACCCCGTACACAGCTTACCCTACTAGAAACCATGCAACACAGATACTACACTACGTGTGTCCCACTGAACAGGCCATGTAATCTAAAGATTTCCAAAGTAAGTCTACACGACATGTCCTCGGGCATGTACTTCAGATGGACGGTGAACAAAATTACAGGTAGTGTAGTCAGAAATACAAGCCGTGTACTCATCCAAATTACACAGATTTATTAAAATTTGTTATTATATTATACAAATCATTAAGACGTGTACCATAGTGCAGGTGTAAAGCTGAGCCACAACACGTGATAGATGTTATGTATATATTTGTTTAATTTAACATCTGCGTAATGTTCATTTCTACTCATTGAGTAGTTATGAATGGGAATTCACTAGGTTTCCTCTAAGGTACAAGTTAAATACAAAGATAATTTTAAATGAATTTATTTATTTAAAATTATGATGGATGAGAATCTCAAGGAAATTCAGAAAAGGTTTTATGATAAATGGATTGATTAATTAAAAATAATTAATTGATTTGAGCGTGATTTATCTTAAATAAGAATAATTAAATAATTGAATTCTCGTTTTCTTTAAAGATAAATATCATTTCATATATGGATTATCATGAGCTATAACAAGACCTTTGTATGTGAATGGGTTTCTTTTAATTCATTTATTTAAATTATGTTTTTTGGCCTACGAGCCTTCTCCCCCTTAATATGTAGGGTATGTGTTCTCAAAGTTTCTTTTATGTAAAAACTTGTTTTTACCCATCACATGTGATTGAGATAAAATCATATGTAATGGATGGAGCTCCCAAACTAGTGGATGCGGCTCAAGTTATGAGCCAAGGTAAAACCAATCCAAGGAGATACAAAGGAGGACTAGTGGAAAACTGTAAACATGAACCCAAAAGGTTCAAGGTGTTTCTCCCCTAGGTCTTGGGTTAGTTTATCAACTGCTAGATAAACTAACAAATAGAATAATCTCATTATCATACCATTAATTTTATTTCTTTCAGTTGCATGGTTTATTTATTATGGTTGTGTTGTCACGATCACACAATTAATGAACTAAACAAGCATGCGAGATGGAACTAAAATAAAACTAGCTTATGCGTAAATATTATCTTAGACATGGTTAATCACTTATGTATATCCTACTTAATATTAAAAATCATGTAGTCAATGATAATAAAATGTCAATTTATGTATAAGGATAAAACACCTAAATGTAATATTAAGTCGGTGTAGCCTTCCATAATCTTGGTTAGAATCGAACCGTAGTTCATAGTGCATGACCAACCCTAGGTGGGGTGCCTTAAATTATTAGGGAATTATAATTCAAGGTTTTGGGTTGACTTGACTTGGTTGAAATCAAGGGTTGACTACCATAGTAGGACTTGGTGTGACTAAGAGGCAAAGTTTGAGGAAATCCAAAATAAAAGGATTTTAGGATTGGGGATTCCACTCAATGGATCAAGGAGTTGCGAGTTAATGAATTTGGCATTTGGAATGCCAAAATAAAACCCTTCATGTTTCTTAACCAACCCTAGTTGGGTGAATAAAAAGGGCAATATGGATCCTTGCCACTATAATATTCCAGCAACAAAATATTTCGAAGTCAATGGTGAGGGAAATTGGATTTTGATAAAATAGTTGGAGAATAATATGTTTTAATTTATTTATTTGTCTCAATTTTATCATAATAAAGTACTAAACCCTTACCTATTGTAATTTTTAGAAATGAAAATAAAAATGACTTCAAACATATCATTGCAAACCATACTCGAGAAGGAAAACCTTCTCATCGGCACCAATTTTCCGGAACGACATAGGCGTTTATGCATCATCCTTCACCATGAGAGGAAATTGTATGTGCTAGAAGAGCCTGTTCCAATTGTGCCTGGAAAAGAGGCCAGTGATGAGGAACTATCTCTCTATATGAAACATATAGATGATGTTATAGATGTAAAATGTTTCATGATATCAGCCATGTCTAATGAGCTCTTGAAGCAACATGAAAACATGGATGCGTATAGAATGATGTCTCACCTTAAGGATCTCTTTCAAGAGAAGGCGAGACATAAGAGATATGAGATCTTCAATGCTTTTTTTACAATTATACTTATAGAGTCTGTGCCATCTGGGCATCATGTATTCAAGATTATTTGATACATTGAATGCCTGGACATCTTAGGGATTATGTTCCAGAAAGAGTTGTGTACAGATCTCATCTTATCATTAGTGCCCAAGATCCTCTCTAGATTTTCTGTCAACTAAAAAATGAGAAACCATGAGAGGAATCTATCAGAACTTCTGAACTTAATTCACTAGGTATATAAGGACATGGGGCATGAAAAACCCACAGTCCTTACAGTGAATAAGAAAAGAAAGAACAAGGAAAAGGGGCCAAAGGTTCATAAACGCTCTGAATCCCCTGAGCACCATCCCTCTAATAAGGGGAATGTCCGAAGGCAGGGAAAGGAACGAGAGGAGGTATGTTTTGCATGTGACAAGCCAAGACACTAGAAGAGGAACTTCACCTAGAAGCATGGGGATGCTAAAGGTGAATTCCTTATCGAGTGTAATCTTTCCATTTCAACACATTGGGTATTAGATACATCTTGTGGGGCTCACATTTGTATTCAAATGCAGGAACCAAGTAGATTTAGAATGATTTTCAGAGGAGAGGTGGATCTTCGAGCTACAAATGGTGCAAGGCTGGAAACATTATCCATTAACGATTACTACCTCTCATTACCAACTAGGATCATTTTGGTTTTACATAACTGTTATTATGTTCCTAGTTTTAACAAGAACCTAATTTCTGTTTTATGTTTGGATATGGATGGATTTATTTTGAAGTTTGGAAATAAGGGTTGTTTCTTTTATAAGAACAATTTTTGTTATGGTATAATGCATTTAAATAATGGTTTGTATGTATTAAATTACGAAAACCAAGTGTTTAAAATCAACAAAGAAAAAAACTCACATGACTCATACATCACCCAGTCATGGAATCACCATCTTGGTCATGTAAACGAGAAACACTTGAAAAAGATATGCCAAGATGGTTATTTAGAAACCTCTAAGCTAAAACCACTTGATAGATGTCACACTTGTTTACAAGGTAAAATTACTAAGTCTCCTTTCAGTGGACTGGTTGAAAGGGCCACAGAGCCTCTAGGATTGGTGTACATGGATGTGTGTGGACCATTTCTAGAAGAATCCAGAGGTGGATATTCTTACTTCATTACTTTTATTGATGATTGAAGTAGATATGGATATGTCTAACTAATGAGGTATAAGTCATAGTTCTTAAATAAATATAAGGAATTCATGAATGAAGTAGAGAATAAACTTGGTAAGAAGAGAAAGAATCTTCGATCAAATTGAGGTGAAGAATATATGAACCAAGAGTTCATCGATCTTCTACGGGAGTCTCAGATTCTATCTCAAATCACTCCACCAAACACACCATAATGGAATGATGTTAGTGAAAGGAGGAACCACACCTTTTTAGGCATGGTTAGGTCGATGATGAGTCATGAAGATCCTCCATTATCCTTTTGGGGATATTCATTACAAATAGAAGCATACACATTAAAATGAGTACCAACTAAGGTAGAAAATGGAATTCTCTCTGAGTTATTGAATTGAAAGAAACCCATTTTTTTCACACACATGTATGGGGTTGTGAGGTGTTTTATAAGGCCTTATTAGGAAACAAACTAGAAACCCAAAGATCAAGGTGTATCTTTAAAGGATATACCAAGGAAATGAAAGGATATTACCTATATAACTCTTCAGACAAGAGAGTGACTATCACAAGACAATCCATATTTCTTGAGAGGAAGCACATCCTCAAAAGGGATAGTGGGAGAAAGATTGACTTAGACAAAGTTTATGCTCAAGATACACAATAGTTGGTATAGGAACAAGTTCCACAGGTCCATATAAAAGAGGTTCCAGAAACACAAGTACTATGTAAGAGCTCAAGAGACGTAAGGGAACCAGAGATATTTAGTTTCCTAGCCACCAAGGATGGTGAATCATTATTGTTGGACATTGATGAACCTGTCTCCTACAAAGAAGTAGTAGATAGCTCATAATCTACAATATGGCGAGAAGCTATGAATTCTTATATATATTTCGTATATCAGAACCAAGTCTGGGTTATGGTCAATGAGAAAATTCACATAATTCCTATTAGATGAAAATGGGTATTCAAGAGATAGTTGGACATGGGAGGCCATGTTAGCACCTATAAAGAATGTCTAGTGGATAAAGGATTCAAAAAATGTCAAGTATTTGACTATGATGAAACATTCTTTCCAGTTTCCATGTTTAAATCAATAAGAATCATACTTGCCATAGTATATTACCATGACTATTATATTTGAATGATTGATGTCAAAACAACATTCCATAATAGTAACCTTAATGAAGATGTCTATATGACACAACTAGAAGGTTTTTTTAAGCCAATTAAATAAAAATGGTTTTTGAAGTTATATAAATCCATTTATGGATTAAAAAAATCATCCAGGTCATGAAACATTCTATTTGATGAAGACATAAATGAATTTGGTTTTATTAAGAATTAATGTGAGCTATGTGTTTATAAGAGGTTTAATTGGAATGTGGTCTTTATCCAAGTAGTATATGTTGACGACATATTTCTTATTGGAAATGATGTACTAGTCTTACAGTTAGTTAAGGGTTGGTTGAAAAAGTGTTTCTCCATGAAGGACTTGGGTGAAGCAGCTGACATTATAGGGATCAAGATCATTCCTGATAGATCCAAGAGGCTTCTTGGAATAAGTCATGGAACATACATTGACTAGATACTAAAGATATTTAATAAGGAATAATACCCAAGGGGATTGGTTCCAGTGTCACATGGCCTACATCTTTATAAGAAAATGTGTCCTCTAAAACAATAGGAGAAAGATAGAATGAGTAAGATCCCATACACTTAAGCTACAGGATCTATCATGTATGCCATGTTATGTACCTGGCTTGATGTTTCCTACGTACTGAGCATGCTTGGAAGATATTGAGAAGATCCAGGAGAACAACATTAGACTGCTGTTAAGACTATCCTTAGGTTTTTGAGAAGAACTAAGGATATGTTCCTTGTGTATGGAGGAAATGAGAAGCATATCATCAGATGGTATGCTGATGTTGGTTTTTAGATAGATCATAACGATCTGAAGTCACAATCTGGATATGTTTTCTGTCTCAATGTAGGAGTTGTGAGCTGGAAGAGTTCAAAGAAACTAGTTTTTGCCGATTCTTTCATAGAGTCTGAATATACCTCGGCTTATGATGTGACCAAGGAAGCTGTCTAGATTCATAACTTTGTCTAGGAGAATGATGTGGTGCCTAGTAGTAAACATCCTATCACATTGTGTTGTGATTATAATACAACTATGGCTCTTTCAAAAGAACCAAGGTCACATCAATAGACAAAGAACATACTCTGAAAGTAAAACCTCTTAGGGAATTTCTATAAAATGGGTGAATTTGTAGTGAGCAGAGTGTCCATGGAAGAGAACATGGTAGACCACATGACTAAAGTCCTATCTTAGTAGAAGCATGAATATCATGTGAGAGCTAGTGGATTAATGGTTGTTAGCAGTTGGCTCTAGTATAAGTGGGATTCTGTTGAATTTTATGGCCTAGAACCAACTACTTTGTACTTTATTCATTAATAAATACCTTATCACATATTGATTTTTCTTATTTATGACAATGCACATGATAATTTCCTATGGATAGTTGTTGCACTAAAAGGTCATAGCAGATCCCTACTATGATGAGAACCCGTAAATGCCATAACGCTGTTCTTGAATATATGTTCTACAGTTGGATGATGTTATTTGTGGTACACAAATAATATAGGCTATTAGGGGTGAGGGCTCATAAAAAATTGAGTCACCTTCTCATGGTGTATACTCTTGGTAATATCCAGGAGGATATTATGAGAATGAGACCCACTAGTAGGAAATCTACATTACATATTGTTATTGGATGTTCCTATCTGCAGACATGTGTATTGGTCCTTAGAATTTAAGATTATTATTAATGGGTATTACTAATAACATACATAGATGTATTGACAAAAAATATGATGACAAACTAGTCGTAGTGAGGTAGGATATGTTGGGTGTGTCATGAGTAATACTGCATTAATAGATAATGTGAGAAAAAATTTTCCCCTTCTATTCCATAATAGAAGTTGATATCTCAGGCCCTTTGATGGAATTTATATATCCTAAATAAATCCATGTCCATGGTAAAGAATGGGAAAGTTCAATTCTAGGAAATCAAAGAAATAATAATCGAGCACATGGGTTGATGTCACTAGCGTGCGACCTGATTGATTTGAGATATCGAGAGAAAGGAATTACATTACACGGTAAGCATTCGGAGGAGGTGACACATCATTTGGGCGTTAACTTCTTTATATATGGGTGATTTGGTGTGTTTCTAGACGCTAACCTTGGAATTCAGGTAGGCTCCACCTAATTCCTCTAAGAAATAGGCCTAGAGGGTCACACACTAAGTATGCCCAAGTATCTTAGTTAAATATTAATTTAACAAGTTTAATAAAGATTATTACCGATTTTGGTTCAATATTTATTCAAGGATGCCTGATCGCATTTATTTAGACACTAGTTATTTGAGAGAATATATAATGGGTGAAATAATATATTTATTAGCAAGTAATGCAGTGATTTTTATTTGAGAAATAAATAGCCATTATTCAATGTCTAATAAATGTGGTGGAGGAAATAAAGAAAATGGAAAAACAAAAGTACATGCCATGTATATTAATATACATGCCATGTAGATTTTTCTAGGGATTTGTGAGAAATAATATTATTTATTTAACTAAATAATATTAAGTGTAATTTTCTGGGTGCACGCCAAGTAATAATAATAGTCAATTGTTATTATTAGATATGAGGTCTTACAAAGAATTAAACGAAATGAATAAATGCTTTTGGGTAATTAATTCATTTAATTATTCTAAGTAATTAAAATACCAATTATATAATTCTCATTAGCCTTGCCATTTTTTGGGGTTGTGCACAATGGATCTGGAAAATCTCTCAAGCCAAGAGAGAAATTCTTTTTCCACAAAGAATTATCTCAATCCATGAGAGAGATCCTCCTCCACTGGATCAAGGAGATCACTTTGCAAGAGGCTCTCTAAGCGATCAAAGGCGGACATTGTAAGAGAAGGATCTTCCATGCTAGCACCTAAAGATCTCTTTGGTGACATCCAAATATATGTGGAGCACATGTGGATCACCTCTAGAGGAATCTGACACTTGGATTATATGACGTAACAATGGATCACATCAGATCGTGACCAGAAACATGAACAGAGAGAGAACTCCATCAAGGCAATTATTGTCTTTTAATTAAATTAATTATAACCAACATGTGATTATCCTATCTATGGTTTCAGGACTCCCTTTCTTTTCTTTTTTTTTTCTTAATTATATTTCTAATATACTGAATTTTATTATTGTGATGGACCTCGGACTGATCATTGTTAATGGAAAAATTAAAGTTGGATACACCCACCCATGTGCTTCCACTACGCCCAGAACCTACAACCTAACTCCCCTACCTCTATGTTGATGGACACATCCATGAACCCACTCTAGTCATGGATGATAAGCTCAAGGAATATACTAAGGTCAACCTTTATCTACCTTATCTACCCTAAATAAACCCTAAGTCCACTACCCCCACTATTGGAACGACCTCGTAGGAAACTGCTGCTGAGGCTAATGCCGAACATATCCACCTCAGCCAAACTGATCTCAAGTAGCCATGGGGTACTCGTATTGAAGATGTTCATGAAACCCATAAAATAAACACATCGGCTCCAAGAACAATAGTAAGGGTAAAAAACTAGAAGGTTGAAAGGGAATTCATCATGGTCGACTCTCAGCTGGTCGAAACCTTGAAGGCCCTAGAGTTTGAGACCTACCACTGAAAACTCCACCCCACAAGGAAACCTATTGGTTCGTCTATTATGGGAATCCTCCTCATGGGTGCATCCCCTTGATCACCTATTCATTATTCTAAACTTCCAGATACATTGAAAATGTAAAAGGTATAACTGCATACTAGATCGAAGGATGGAGTGCCACCTCAAGATACCTCACTTAGGAAGCTTCATTTGTAAAAATATTGGGGGAAAGTGTAGAAGGTCGTTGAACTTGAACCCAAGATCTTACATAGGCATAATAATCTTTTTTAGGGAGAGTATATCCTACCTTTTCTTAGCCTTCATGGTTGAAGAGATGAACTCTTCCCAAAACTAATTCTGGAAGTTGATCCATGAAACATCTACTACCTTCTTTTAACCAAGTTACAACGTCCACCACTGATGCACAACTCCTCGCATTTGACTAACCTAAAAAGGGAACCTATACATCATTGGGGACCAGATAAAACCAAAAGTTATTTCCAAATCCTATAGGAATCTCGTTGTTTCTATATCAGAAACTCTCCCATTGTACTTTTCTAAATATTGAAACTTAAAATAACATAACATCTTCTACCACCGATCATCATCCTCAACCAAATAACCCTCTGTTGATCAACCTTGTCCACCTGATGAACCTCCATAGCCTGAGCCGCATGTAGACGACAACCAAGATCTATAGATAAAAGAGAAATAAATATTTCCTAAGACTAATATTATGGAATTTTGTTATAATATATTTTAATTAACTTTAATCCATTTAATTCATTTTATCCATTTTGAACTTCCCCAAACAGCCCAATTCAAATAAGAATCCAAGTAATACTAATGCATTTACCTCTCCAGTGACTCTACCTTTCAAGTTTTCCCATATCACTTGGTCATTAAATAATCTCAGAGTCCATGCACTGGATAATGGGGGCCCCTAAAATCCCATGTCCTATTTAGTCTTCCTAGCCTATTTTGTGTAACAAGGTGAACTGGAACTGTTACCTTACCAACCCATGAAGTCCTCACAATCCCTAACTTTGAACTCTACCCTATATCTAAACCACCACCTATAATACCAATCTATCACAACCCCCTCCAACAAAATATACCGCAATGAGGGGAGAGAGACAATGACCCTCAAGTTCCACCTCTTATAGGCCCCAGGTTAGCGACTAGTACTAAGGGTGTACATATCTCACAACATGGGAGACATTACCCTTTTTAAAGGAAACAAGATCGAGAGATAGAATGAATAAACCAAAGTCAAATCCATGTAATATTTATAAGAACACAAAAAACCATACCATAATAAATGTGAAAATAAAAATAATACAAGTAAAAGTTTCAAAAGTAAATACCCAAAGAAACTAGAGCATCAACACAACAATTGTGCAATATCCGAGCTAGTGACACCCAACAATATTAATATAATCCTCCTGGAAATAATTTTTTTTCTATAAATATAGCATGAGAATATAGTTATAATCAGTAGGAAAACCATAGTTCTTCATGTACAAGTTGAAGGAGCATACTGATGCACCTGTGAGAAAATTGAAAAAACAAACAACACCTTACAGGTAGACTAAGTGTAACCCCAACCTCACCAAGGATCACTCACCAATTAATGCATCCATGAAATATAATATAATATAAATCACTTCTATTATAGGGTAACCCACACCACTTTCTCCCTGATTAGATACTCTCACACCCCAATATAAAATGTCATATCAATCCCACCTCTTTCAAATGTATCACATCTTGTCCTTCCCATACACACCTAGACCACAACTCATAGCACATCCTGAACATACACACCTGATCCATATCAACACATCACATCCATCCTGCAAACACCTGAACCATCACAACACAAATAATCCAAAAGAAACATGTGAAAACACAACACAACTCATTTAGAAGACACCTAGGATCACACATCAAAACTTTCCTGAAGAAATCTGTGCCACTATCATCTGGAAGAGGGAGTAAGGAAGAGTGGGTGACCATCCATCCATCCTCCCATGGGGCTGTTAGGAAAGACACCCTCCCATGTGACTATGTGGGTGTCATTATATAGTTCTTGAAACGGGTGGGGTCCATATAGAAATAACCAGAACATATAGTGTTTATAAATATATATAGATACAAGCACATAAGCCCAACCTAGTGATTTACAAACAAAACACCGACCTACTCATGAGTTCCCCACTTTACTGCCACCTCTAAATGCATAATACCATTCAAGAAGAACACATATAATGGTTTATTTTCAATATTTAATTAATGTTAAACCATTTTTCTAGTTTTTTAGTTTCCAAACTATTCCAGTAAAACATGTATAATTTTGTTTTTCAATATCATTATTATCACCATCCATATTAATCAGGCAACTAACATAATACAAAGAATAATAAGAAGTATAATTAAACAAAATACCAATAGAAAAGTCCAAATCCATCTCTCTACACAACCTCGCTACACAACTATATCTTGACCACTTCCCCACACAAATCATATATCATACAATATATTTTTATATTTATCAAAGAAACTCTTTTAAATTCCACATTTTTTAATTATGGGGTTTTTTCACCCAAACCATTTGATCCCAGGGCATTTAATTTATTAACCGACTATACATAATTGTCAAATTATTCAAGATGGTACCAAAAAATCATAAAAACATTGGTTTCAAGAGGAAGTTGATACAAAAAAATCAAGCCACCACCCGATATGATATTTATCAAGGAAACATGCCCATAAAAACATAATATCAAATAAAAACAAAACAAATCAATAAAAACTATAAGATAATTCTTCATATTCCCCCACCCATTTTTATTTGATTTAAAATAATTCATTATCTTTATTAATCTGGAATAAAATATCTTTACATGGATAAAAATTTATATACCCATCTCACATGATACAAAATCAATAAAAATGATGGAAATCCTACTTGGGAGAAATAATCCTTTTTACCAAGCTTGTAGCGCCAAAATAGTGGTGCACATACATGAGGGAACTACTTCGGGGGGGGGGGACTTCAAACCAATTGTATCACCTCATTCGAGGTCCCCAAGGTAGAAGGATTTAGCACCTCCAATATCAAGAAAAGAATAAGGAACGAACATAGGGAAGATCTATGAATTAGAAGGACTAGATCCAAAACTGATGGCGTTGAAATGGATTAGTTGACCATTTACGGTGGATTTCATTAAAACCATGTGTTTTAGCTGTTAAGAAGAATCCTGAACTTTTAGAATAATTAAAGATATGATTGGACACATTTGAAAAAACTTAATTTTTTTAATTATGTTAATAAACTCATTTCTCTTCAAAACAAATGTAAAAAGGAAAAATATATTTTTTGGAAAATAGAAAAATTATAGAAATATGGAAAATTAATTGAAATGAGAAATATGAATTTTTTTTGAAATGAGACACCACTAGGATGACACACTACCAGGATGAAACATCTTTAGGATGAAATGATACAAGAATGACTCACCATTAGGATGACACCCCAATAGGATGACACACTTACAGGAAGACTCACTACTAGGATGACACATCATTAGAATAACAAATGAGACATCACCGGAATGACATAATACTAGAAATGACACACTGCCAAGATGACATAATTCTAGAAATGACACACCGATCAAACGACACACCCCCATAATGAAACATCGCTCGAAGGGAAATCTTCTAGATTGACACGTCACCAGAATGACATGCCACTAGAATGAAAGAACCCTAGAATGACACATCCCCAGAATGAAACACCACCAGAATGAAACGCTGCTTGAACGACACGCCGCTATAATTTCAAACCATTGGAAAACTGGAAATTTGGGAAAATTTTGGAACAACACAACATAGAGATGACTCACATTCCTTAAAACACCTCGGACAACCCACAAACACCTCAGAAATCACATTTTTGGAAAATTAATAGGATGGAAGGTCCAGTATATTACAATAAATTTATTGGTAAAATTTAATTTTGATTAAATAATTAATCAATCCTAAAGAATTAGAAATAAAGTCATTTAGTGATAAAAAATACTTTTTATCTAAAAATTATATACTTATATATATTATATATTTTTAAAACAATTGATCACCAATGAATAATATACAATATATTAATAATATATATAAATAAATTAATTTTCATATAAATATTTTCACTTATCATGGAATGTGAATAAATTATATGTGCACTTATATTAAAATTAATTTTTATCAACTTTATAAATAAATTTTAATAAAATGGGTTTCTTATAATTAATAATCATATCCAAATTGATAATTATTTCCATTTTTATATTTAAGATAAAAAATAATAATTTACTAATGTAAATATTAGCTAACACAGTAAAATAACTATTTTTTCAATATTTTTATAAATGTTATTTAATTTTCTTATGAATGAATTGATATATTTTTTATGAATATAATATGATTTTGAAAATATAAAATAATATATTTAAAGTCATTTAATTTTTAATTTATGGGAAATAATAATAAAAATAATTAATGTATAAGAAGACATTGTTTACAAAAAATTGCATTTACTATATACTATGTTTTGATTTAAAAGTTAATTTTATCATATTTTGAAATTTAATTAGATTAAATGGATTCAAATTTTTTGAATTATCAAATCATAATTTGGTAATATGGGTAATCATATATTTTTAGTAAAAAATAATTACTTGGTAAACATTTAATCAAGTATAATGCGGGTAAAAATGGGTAACAAAAAGTGGCTTGAATTTTGTTAAGTTTATGTGAAACTTAGACCTTGTAAAAGAAATTATATAGGTTGTAAAATCACACCCACATGTATCATCAATATTTTCCCACATAACTCTCTTAAATACCATGTGATTCCATATTTAATCCTCAAATAACATTTGATTCCAAGGAAAAATCCTTCATTTTCACCTGTAAAAGGATCTCACACCCACTCACTCAAAGACACATTTACGAGTAAAATTACTCCTTAAAACAAAATTTTTATCTCTCCAAGAATTATATTAAAATATTCAAGCTATTGTATCTAATTAAGTTTCCCAAATCCTTGATTTTCAAAGGATCCTTCAAGAGAAGATTCAAACTCTCAACATGAGTATTATCCACTCATAAACTTTCTCTTCTATATTTTTCCCATCCAACCACCTACAAACCTATTTTAACCATATGAATATAATTAAATAATTATAATTAATATAATAAAATTTTATTAAATAATTTTACAATAATTAGATATCTCCCTCCCATCTATTGGAAAAATGAAAATGTCGCTCATGTTATATGCAGACTACCACCTCCATGAACGATATGTTTTGTTTTACATTACAAATATTCATGGATGGTTATAAAAGAGATTTTAATGAATTAATAATATATTTATGAAATTATTAATATTATTTAAATATTAACTAGTAATTCTATTACTAATATTAATAATAAGTTACCACTAAAAATTTAACTACCTCAAATGAGCATACAAAGAAGAAAAAAAATTTCTTCATTGTAAGTAATAGCTTTTCATAAATTATCATATTCTTATAATACTTATAAAATATAATTTATTACATTATTAAAATTTAAATAAGATCATTATACTTATTTAATAATGATATTTTAACTAAATCGCTTCATAGTCATATATATACATTAATTATAGCATATTCTTATTCAGGTTAGTTTAACAGCCTATATGGATGCTACTATAAGTTTATTTAATGCATGACTATGGAATAATAATCATTGGTAACATTATATACTAATGATGAAATAATTTTTTGATTTTTTTTATGGAAGTTAATATTAATATTTAAACTTTTTCTTAATATACCAACTTTTGTTCATTAAAAATTAACAAAACTAGCTTGTTAATGATTTTATCTTCATGAATCATATCTAAAAATATCATGGGATGGAATTTGAAATTTGTAAATATTTTTGGGAATTTTATTCTAGTAAATTAAATAATATAATAAATATGAACTTGGTGTCAATGAATGAGGATAAAACTTAGAAAGAGAGTATGAAACTATCAAAATCACCTATAATGGATGATGAGAATAAACAAAAACTAGGTAATTTTTTTATAAGAAATGATTATAATTAATGTGTATAATAGTAAATATATTTGAATATGTTTTATAAGTGGGTTAGTAATATGGTTATGTTTACGATACAAGTGGTTTAAGTAGTTTCATGGAAGTTGAGAGTAAAGGAAATGTATTTGTTAACTTAAATATCATTTATTTGAGTTATTATGATTCCTCTAGAACTTATTTATTATATTATTGGTTTCATAAACATAAATAATTTATTATATGGTTATTTCTATATATATATTTGGAATGCAATTTTTTTATTCAAATATTCTTTCTTGATTAATTTATTGTCATAAAATCATAACACTATTAAAAATAATTCTCATCATATTTAAATATTATTTTTCATTCATATCCATATTATTTCTATCCAAATTTTTTATTTATTATTTTGAAAGAAAAATATGTTTTACCTCTTTTGATATTCATAATTTTATTTATCTATTTTTAAAAATAATTTTTATTACTCTTCTCATGATGTGAATTTCAATAAATTTATTTCAAAATATTAAAAGGGTTTTCCTTTCATGGTCATATATTTTTTCTTCCACTATATATTACATTTAGATAACCATTATGTCTATTTTAAGTCTAAATTATTGAGATTTCATTCCAAATAATTTATTGAAAGTCACTATGTCTATTTCTAAAACAAATTATTGTCAAAAGTGACTCATAACTAATCTAAGAAAGATTTTCTAAGGTTATTTATTAATGTTTATACTTTTTCCATCTTAAACTATAAAAATATGTACATAATATAAAGTTACGTTACATGAATCAACCTCTAAATGAACATATAAAATAATACTTTTGGGACATTTAAGTTTTGTATCAACCGATATAAGTATTTTATTAATGTAATGCAATACCATTGGAAAAGGGAGATGAAGCCTAGTTTCATTACTTGGGGTTTTCATGATATATTTTATTAATGATTGTATGTGTATGTAATATAATTATGTGAAAGGTGGGTCCAACATAAACCTTTAATATATTGTCTAAATATTTATATATCATGATATTATTTTGGGAAATGAGTAGTGATACATGATTCTCTATTGAAGATGAGTTATTATACTTGATACGCTATGGGAAATAAATTGTGACACCTTATCCACTAAGGGAAACAAGTAGTGATGCATGATCCACGATGTTATGATTTACACTCCTATTTTTTTTACACATTCATTTTTATATTAAAATTTCATGCTATAGGGATTATGATTATTGTCACATTTATACACACTCTTATTCCATTGTATTTGTTTGATCATTTCAGGCTACATATTCTTATATCACAACTTATGGTCAAATCTTATTATTACATGTTTCTTTTTTTAAAATATTTCTCCCACACTTATATTTCTCACATATTTATAATATAAATTATTTATGAATATTTGATAATATTTTCCCTTACTAAGTGTTTGATATCATCCTTTATTTTGTTTAGGGGATTATATTTAGGATGGTATTTAGAAGAAGGTATTATATAGGTATACTTTATGGGAGATATTTATTCAGCTATCTGAAATATGATTTTTTTGTAGCTAATATTCAAAGTCACCAAACCTTTGGGTTCTGTGATTGTTTGAGTATTATGAGATATAATGTATGAATTATAAAAATATATGTGTGTTTTAATTGAGTCTTATCACTTGGTATTAAAGAAAATAATTAAAGTATGTGGTTGTAACACTATATCTATAAGTGTGGTTATATGGTGTCTCAATTTTTATCTAGGTAAGGTTTAGTTATTTATGTGGATTATGAGTACAAAATATTTGTGAAAAAACCCTAGAGATAAGTCTAAGTATATGAATAACTTGGTAAAGTAAATAGTGTGTGACTTCCTAGAAATGGAATCTTGTTTTTGATACAAAATAGTGATGTTGGTTCTAGCTCAGAAGAACCAATGGGTAATAACCCTGAAAAAGGTTGTTTTGGTATTATCTTCATCTTCACATGGTTTACAATTAATGGGTGTAACTACACACATAGTTTGAAACTCCTAGGGTTTATTATTTGGCTATATATTGTGATATTTAAATACTATAAAGAAATATTTAAATAGAATTTGATGATGTAATGTATAACTTGTTTTGTTAGAAAGAAAATGTCCAGGGATAATATAGATTTAAACCAACATATTCATAATTTATGGTATACACATTATTTAAGAGTTAATTCTTCAGAATTTATAGATTAAATTTTTATAATTTTATTAATTTAAATATTATCATCCCTAAACATTACATTATTTAATGTAATAGATGAATACTAGAGTAATAAATTTGGAAATGGGTTCCATGGAAAATGCTGTGATTATTTAAATGTACAATTAAATGAAATAGGAGTTGGAGTGAGAAATTTTATGGTTATTATTAACCGTCCATATCATGTTATTATTGACCATTTGATCCTATCTGAATTTTAAAACACACTAAATAATATAAATATGGAGTTTCATGTAAGTACAAGTGATAAATACCAGATATGAATGACTATTCAACTGCCTATGTGTTAAGAATATAGAAAGAAGCACCCAAGGACATGTATCAAAGTAACCAGACGATTTTTTATGGTAAAGGAGTCATCAAGAAGTCAATTACTAAAGAAGAATTAAGAGTTAAATTAACATGATAGAGGAGGTTAATTTTCTTTCTAAGGTACCACTACTTATTTTATATTTTAAAGGAAAGTATTTAGGGAATTAAGAAAGTCAATTCCATAACCAAAGGGATAATAAAGATAATATACATCTGTAACCTATAAGACAAAGGGAACAAGGAATAACGTATTCAATGACTACCATTTAAGTGGATCAAGATAATTAAGGAAAAATTTCCCTTAAATCTATATTTGTGGATGTCTTATTGGATTGTAGTTCTTGACACTCCATTATATTCATGATGTTTTTTAAGTGCACTAAATCTCCACCCAAAGTATTTTATTTTGACTTATCATAGAAAATTTCAAGCAATATGATTATTTTATCCCAAGTTAAAGGTTGTGGGAATGTTCTTAATGAAAATATTATTATTCTTACTTTAGATAAAATTAATGTGAATTTTTGAATGCATTGACTATCTCAACATTGACTATCAATTAATTACTAAAATAGGGAAAATGATATTTTATATTCAAAATCAAGAAATGATCATCTATCTACACGAGGATGAGAATGAATAATCTAGTAAAATTAATTACATTATATAGGTTTTAATAACCAATCACGAGGGATGTTTAGCTCAAATAATTGGGGTGAAACTTAATATTCGAGATATACTTATTATAATAGAAAATACATGTTTTCTTGTCTTACCTAAGATGGTAAGAAAAATTTATCATTAAAAATTATAAATTGTGTCATGTAGTTCTTTCTATACACCCTTATTTATTTTAACAAGTATGTGATAATTTAAAATTACGATGATGAAATTTTCCACGACCCATCCTAGAGGGGCTTGTGCAGTGACTACCCCAATCCCACCTTCAATAGGCCAGGGGGTGGTGACTAGCACTGAGTAGGCATATCCAAAAAATGGGAGGCATTATCCTAAATTACCCAAACACACACACACATAGATACTAAAGCCACAAAGTGTTGAAATGTAAAATAACTGAATGGATACATGCATCCATATAAGATCCCATAATAGAGTATGATAGTGAAATTAAACAGGGCCAAAAATAATCCCACCAAAAAGAGTCTTGAAACACAAGTCCAACAAGAAAGAAAAAGGTAATGGGACTACTGTCTGAAAACCATAGAAACACACCTCATTCTATTTGGTATCACTAAGAACCACCTATTATGAGTTCACCTAAGACTCTATCAAAAGGTCTATCATCTACACAAGACATGACCTGAGTAGAAAAATACTATATAGTGTTGAGTATAACAATACTAAATAAGACACCCCAAAACTAAAAATCAATAAAACAAAGAAAGAATAGTCATCTATACATGGGTATATGTCTACAACACATATAATAATAATATCCAGATATACTTAAGAGTGACACTATGCCATCTGGTGGTCACAACCAAATATCATCCATATGATTCTTCTCGAAGCACACTAATTCTAACATAACTCACTCCTAGAGCCACATTATTATCAAGGACAATTGATGAAGTGGTTGAGCTTGTATGGGACCCACTAAAACAGAATACATTGGTTAAGGAAGACTATGATACACAGAGAGGGGGTCATGCCTAGAACTGACCGGGGACACCACATACCGCACCCAGAATTGACCGGGGGATACCATATACCCAAATATAATTCAACCTATTATGCAGGGGATCACACCTAGGTACACTATGGGATACCAAAAACTCTACTGATTAGGCCCACTAGGTGTGGCATCAACACCCTGATCAAGGAGGCTGTGCGATTCAACAAAATCCACTATGGGTGATAGAGGATCAAACTACAGTCTCATGGAGGGATACCATTCTCTATCTAAGACTCGACCTCTAGAGGAGATTAAAATCCAGTTCTATGGATGTAATTCCATACCGAACCCTTGAGGAAAGAACCACAAGAATTCACTCAACCTATACTAGTCCAAAATAGGAAAAGGAAGAGCCTCAAGCACTCTAGATGGGAGTACACATTGTTTCCTAGGGGGTACATGATGTGTTTTACTATCCCAAATCATTATCCTAGGGAATAAACTCACACAACATGTAGTCTCTATATAAAAATTTTGTAGGATGAGTACACAACATGTATAGACACATGGTTCTATGCTCGTGTTTCTTGGTCGTCTCTGTGTTCTGAAGCCATGTTTTTGCACCAGTCTGCATATGCCAAGCCATGTCGATGTCTAAGTACATGCCATGCCATCTAGACTTATACTGTTACTCATGTCTGTGTACTCTCCAGAGTACACGCTAATTCATCTGGGAAGGGTCACATTCTGTGTGATAAGGTCCACACGCCATGTTTTCCTTAAATATGATCACACCCTAGCACCACAGCTAGGGGGTTCCACACGCCGTGTAATCCCAGATTACATGTCATGTTCTTTGGGATTTTTATAAACTACCTCTATTCCTCCATGAACCTTCTCTGGCAATACTCATTTGATCCATTGATCAATTCACTTAAAAATCAAAGATCCAAGGTTTACCATGCCTTTCTATCAACAAACAATGCGTTCCATCTCTGTATCTTCTTAGGAATCAGATGAAACCTTTATTCTTCATTTCAAACTGAAGAAAACTGAAGAACGAGAAATAAGGAATCATCCATCAACTGATTCACTCAGTCAACATGATCTCACATTTTTTGTGTCGTGCCAATCCTAGATCTATTATATTGAATCATTTAACTAAGAAACAAGTGCACAAGGATTGATTGATTAGAAATAGTCGAGTTGCAGACCAAACAATGGACGCCCACAAAGAATGATGAATCTGGGGAGAAAAATCACACAAAAAATGGGACAAATGAACCTTGATCAATATTTCTGTCTATCTCAATTTTTTCCATGAAAAAATTAATGAAGATATTTATAAATAATTCTCCCAATTTACCCCATAATAAACCATATCCCTCAAGGTGGTTGATCTGCAAACCAATCTGTTCGTCGATTGATTTGTGATCATCATAGAAATTAAGAATGAGGAATAAAACAATTGAAACACATGACCTACCTATATTTTGGATTGATTGTTGATGAGGAAAAGTTTCATTTCCACCATTGACGAGATCCTCTAACACCACTTCCATGATGATCCACAATCCGATCCAAACCCATTGTCCTCCACTAAGAACATTATCCTCCAAGGGAGTCTAGGTATCTAGGGTTTATTGGGCAGCCCTAGGAAAATTTCATTTTCTATGAAATTATAGTGAAAATATGTCACAATGGTGAAAATAAAATAAAATAAAATAAAATATAATTAAAATTAATTTTAATTTATTTTATCTATTTCACGGTCCTGAAAAATTTTTCACAAACGAACCACACTGACCAATGTTTTTCATACCAAGGGAAAACACCAAATTGAAAAATAAAAAATGGTCTCATATTTCCAATCTAAGTCCCTATCCATGGGTTATTGGGATTTTAAAATAAAATAATTTTATTTAAAATTTTTATTTATAGTTACGTCCTTGGTGAATTTTTCTACGGATGACACATGATGGAAAATGTTAGGTCACACCTAGGGTAATGATACTATTATAAATTCAACAATTCCCTCATATATCTTAATTAGGCACCCATTTGGGTGTTATTCCACTTTTTCAAGAACACCGTGTACATGTGCTATTAAATACTTTAATATTTTTTGACCATTTGTTCTAGGAACACCTATCATCAGAATCAAACATCATATCAGTGCATGGAATCAAAATTAATCCATATAAAATCCAAAAATAATGAACATACAATCCAATATATTACATTCTCCCCACCTTGGGGCTTTATGTACCTGAAAATACGAAACAAGGGCTACTAAAAAAGATAAGGGTAGTGAGCACAAATCTAAGCCTCCCACTCCCATGTTCTCTCCTAGAGGTTCCCGTGCTTCCACTGAACATGCATGAAAATAATTGATTTCTTGTTAAGGATCATCTCCTTCTGATCCTGAATTTATACTAGGTACATAGTAAAAGTCACTCCATCCTTGATGTCCAGCTCGCCCTAGTTGTTGACATGTAATGGGTCATGCAACTATCTCCTCAACTACAAAACATGGAATATTTATTATACCCAATATAATTATGGTGGTAGAGCAAAGTGGTACACCACCTTTCCAACTCTTTGCTATATCTGGAATGGATCGATGAACCTCAAAGATAGCTTTCCACCCTAACCAAATCTCCGTAATCCCCATCGAGGTGAAACCCAAAGGAACACATGGTCTCCTTACTCAAACAACAAAGGCCTCAATTATCTGTCAACATAATACATATGATGACTCTATGCAGTCTTCATCCACTTTTGAATGATATAAACTTTCTCTGTAGTAGCTTGCACCAACTTCGGCCCCATGAGTATTGAATCTCATGGGTCAGTCCAGCAAAGTGGTTCCCTACAGGGTCGGCTATACAAAACCTCTAATGGTGGCATACCAATGGTGGAATGATAATTATTTTTGTTATAAAAAATCCAATAGTGGTAGGTGATCCTGCCAACTATTACCAAAGTCTAACATGAAATCCCACAACATGTCCTCCAAAACCTGAATGGTCCACTTAGTCTGTCCATCCATCTATGGGTGAAATTCTATGCTCATGTGTAGATGGTTCTCAAATGCCTCCTGTAATCCATTCCAAAACCATGATGTAAAGCAAGCTTCATGATCAAAATCTATCATCGATGGGACTCCATAGAGTTTAACTATCTCTTACACATAGAGGTATACCAAGATATTTTCTAAAATCTTCTCTTGGATAGCTAGGAAGTGTATTGACTTGAAGAGTCGGTCAACGATCACAAAGATGAAATCATGTACTATAGATGTATGTGATAAAATTGTCACTAATTCTATCTCTATTACATCCCACATCCATTCTAGAACCTTAAGGGGTTGAGCTAAACCCGTTCGAAATTGGTGCTCATCCTTCACTTGCTGACAAGTAAGGCAACTAGAAACAAACTATGCAACTCCTTTCTTCATCCCTAGCCACCAAAACTAACATCATAGCTCCTGGTACATCTTTTGTAAATCTGGATTTTTCTGCTAAAGGGGATGCATGAAACTTTGTCAGAAACTCATCGTGCAATGCCATGGGTACTATTGTGCATCCTCTGAAAAGAACGACTTGCTCCCCAACTTTTGAATATCTATCAAAAGTATTACCTATGAAAATCTGAGCACATAAAGTCTAATAGTTGGCATCCCCAAGCTATGCCTACCCAACTCACAATAAGTGTGAATAGGTGGCAACCAGCAAATATAAGTAAGATTCTCTATCTGTATCCATAAAGGATAATTACAATGAGGCCAAATAATCTGGTGCCTCATTCAACAACTACAAATTAGATCTCCTTTCGGGAGCAACTTCCACTATGTTCCTCTTACCAACAATATATAAAATCTCAAATTCATAGTCCTGGAGGAACTATATCCAACACCTATTTCTCAAGTTCATATCCTTCCAAGAGAAGATAAACTTGATAATATTATGATAAGAATAGATGATAAACCACACACCCATAAGGTATTATTTACACATAATCAATGTGATGACTATAACTACTAACGCAAGATCAATAGCCACATATTTCTTCACATGTAGTCTCAACTAGAATGAACCATATGCCATCACTACATGCCTCTGTATCACAGAACACCATGTACTCGAAAACTTCATCCAGTTACTTTAAGATGTGAGTGCTCATCAACCTCTTACTAAACTTCTAAAATCATTTCCAATACTTTACTATCTACATGAAAGGCCCCAATTCCATATCAATGATGTTAAGGGTGTTCACACTCTAGAGAAGTCAGGTAAAAACCTCCAATAGTACCCTGCGAGTCCATGGAAACTCCCCACCTCGGTAACACTCTTGGATGGATCCCAAGAAAGTACTACCTCAAAATCCATTAGATACACTAAAAATCCAACCTCTGAGATTATGTGTGTTATAAAATAGAAATATCAAAAAAATAGCACTTTGAGAGCTTCTTATACATTTTTTTCTCCTAGAGTGTGTCTAGGACCATCCTCAGGTGACTTGTGTGCTCATCCTCAGACTCCGAGTACACTAGGATGTCATTAATGAAGACTAACATGAATCAGTCAATGTAAGGATGAAAGATCCAGTTCATGAGTACCATGAACACTACTGAGGTATTTTTTAGGAAAAAAAATCACCTAGTATTCACAGTGACAGTAATGACATTTGAAGGTCATCTTTGGTATATCCTCATCCAATACTCAAAGTTGGTGATAGCATGATCTGAGGTCAATATTCAAGAAACTCCATGCCCCTTTCAACTGATCAAATATGTCATCAATCCTTATTAGTGGATACTTGTTATTCATGATCACCTGGTTTAAGTTCCATAAATCCAAAAATAACCTCAAGTTCCCATCTTCCTTCTTGGAAAACAACATTGGGGCTACCCAGGGTGAATCACTAGGTCTTATGAATCCCTTCTTCTATAAGTACTATAATTGTTCCATCTTCTCAAAAAGCTCGATGAGAACCATTTAATATATAGGTGTAAATATCATTTCCATCCAAGGGTGTCAATCAATGCAGAAGTATATCTCCCTACGGGGAGGTAAACCTGAAATATCTTCAAGAAATACATCCTCATCCACTACCACCAATATAAGAAACTGAGGACTCATCTCATCCACTACACCGAGGGTTAGTCTAGCCAACTGATGAGTAATTGAATTAAAACTCTTATGTTTTAGTACATGCCGCGCTGCATGTGTTTCCTATTCACAAAAATGAAAACCCTATTCCATCACTGTAGACCCGCTACACTAAGTACCAAAAATAGTCAGTATGAGCGTTAAATTTAGATAACCTATCCATACCATGAATGATTTCGTAAGGCATCAATTACACTACCAAGAGATAGAAACTGAAACTCTCACCTCCAAGAGTTAGCTCACACTATTGACATTGGTGTGCGATTATCGAGTCTCATTTAGTAGGAGCCTCCAAGCATAAGGGTTGAGTCAACAGTTCAAATGGAATCTTCAAGTCTCAGTCAAGGTTTATGGAAAGAAAATAATGAGTAGAACCAATGTCTATAAAAACTAAAACTAAGGAGGAAAAGACACTGATTACACCTCATATCATCCCTAGATCCTCAGGGTTATAGGCCTCCACTTCCTATAGTTGTCCTGGTCTCTACCCACCAGATCCCTGAGCCTGACGTTGGCCACATTGGGGTGGTAGTGATAATAGGTCGAACCTCTGAACTCCTCCTGCTACCCTGCCCTTCTCTCTGTCATGCCCTCCACCTTACAGACAACCCTAATCTCATCTATAACTCTGCCTCTGTGGTCCCTCGACCATCTCTTGACCGGTTGTATGACTCGTCAAGAAATCTCATGTCATATATCCCCGACATCCACATGAGTAAAAGTTTCTTCCCCTTGGATGATTCTAGCTACCTTGGGAGCCTTTCATCACTATCCCTGAGTCCTATGATTACCCCTGAAGTGCCTGACTTTTTAGTATCCCTAGGACTTCCATTGGCTACCTGCTAACGAGGCCTTAGCTACTGTGTTCCAACTTCTAGCTTCCACTACTAATGTAATATCCCACCTCATATCATTGGATTGAGAGGGTAGAGGAATGATACTTCTCCTTAAGAAACATTCCCTAGGTGCCAAAGGCTGGAAATATATTCTGGGGACTTCAAGAATAATTTGGAAAACTATTTTCTTTTAGGACAAAACCAACCAACCAAACAATCCTTTATCCACAAGCTACATGATGCATGTAAAGAGAACAACCAAACTCATATGTTTCCAAAATACAACCAAGTTGTTTCACAATAATTCCCAAAAAACAAAACATCAAAATCATACTAGAACAATATCAGAGTGCTATGAAGAATAATAAACAAGATAAAACCATGACACAATCCACCGATCCACACCACCCTCCATGCTCCAAGCACCATCATATCTCCCAAGCATCACCACAAACCACTAGAAATGAGATTATTTACCTTTAACGGTGTCCTAGAATATGACATCTACAAAAGTACCAAAGTTCCAAAGCAGGGGGTTATTACTAATAATAAATAGATTTTCCCCAAATGACTTCCCTACACACACCACTAGGATAAAACCATTACCACATTTAATATAATAGTTTATATAAAATAGTCAATTGTGAAACAACTTACAACATGCCAAACATACCTTTACCAATCCATGAAAACAAAGGAAATCCAAAAACATGCCACAAGACATATCCTCATCACACATTAGCCCAACAAATTCCATCTTCAAAAAGCAACACACAAAAAAGAAACCATTATGGTGGGACTTCCGCCCATCCCGTTCACCCCGTTCTCAACTAGCATTACTTTTTAACCACTTCCCATAACGGTGGTTCTTTCGACCACTATCCATCATCTTTTATAGTGAGACATCCCTCCCACTTCTATAATGGTGGTTCTTCCTATTACCGTCCATCACCTATTATAGTGAGACTTCCCGCCCACTTCCACACAACCAACACAAGCCATAACACTCAATAAAAAAATAATCACTAATCATCAAGGAAACATAATAATCCCATAACCGTTTCCAACACATTCCAATTCACTTTAATAAATCATCCATTTAGTTAAAATAGTCTTTAAAAATTTTCCATGCCAAACAACATTTTAATAAAACAAAATCTATATTGAAAACCATTTTGATTAACCATTTTCACAAATCAATCCTAGGAACCCATTTTAAAATCTCTATTTCAAAATCCACAACAATAACATTTCACCACAAAACTCTTTTCCCCTAAAATCCCACAAAACATCACCAAAGGGATTTCAAACCAATTTTGAACATCAAAAGAACAACTAATTTTAATAAAAAAAATCCATTATAAAAAAGATTCAAGTTCTAGAAAAGTTGAGTTGAGAGAGAAGCCACCTACCTTTAGGCTTTCGGTGAAATTGACCCACAAGTACCCGCACCCCAATCTAGGAAAACACTTCACGAAAACCACTCTAGATCTCCTTAGCTATCATCCAAAAGCCTTAAAATCAACACCCAAGTCAACCAAAAAACTATATCTACATGAAATGGATTTAGATCTAGAAAAGTGTGAGAGAGGGAAGAGAAGACCTAGAGAGAACCAAAGAGAAACCAAGAGGAGAGACTTACCCGAGAAGAATTGAATTCAATCCACCGATAATACCCTTTGATTTGAATTCAAAACAAGTGGGAGATCCCCTTAAAACATTGAGAACCAAAAATTATGAGTGCTGCTCTAGTGGGAGAAGAATTTGAGTGAAATAGGTTAAGCCTAAGGGAGCCTAACTTCAAAAACCATTCCTTTAACTGGCCTCACGGTTAGACTGCACGATATGGAAAACTATGCTCAAATTATGCACATGGAAATTCCTCAAGAGTGGGGGTCCACATGGTTGCCTCACATAGTTTGGAAACCATTAGTTGGCCGTGTGAAGCCCACTGTCTCCCCCTGCATGGTTTCTTGGAGAACCCACACAACTTCCCCTAACTGTTCTCAAAATGTGCTCCCTTAGAAAAGCCTCCAAACATAATCAAAACCATTCCAAACTCTCCCAAACTCATCCAAACTCATCACATTAACTTTAAACACATTAAAAGGCCTAAAAAATGGCTAAATAACTAAAAAGGGGTGCTACATTCTACCCACTATTGAACATTCTGTCATCCAAATGTAGAAAACCATATCTTTATCGAAAGAGATTGGGCCATTGCTCAACCATCCCATTCTACTGTTACCAAGTCTCCTCTTGAATATAACCATGCTACCACAAAACATGAACTAAACCTATGCTTTTAACATTCATGACTTTCTTCTATCTATCCACAATCCCACTAGTATGCACACCAAAGAAGCATCAGATTCTAGCTCAACATGATTCCAACAAATCACATGGTCACAATCCGGATGATAATCATTCAACCACGACTCATGAAACACATTATGCACCATGATAAACCAAGGTGGAAAAGACAAAAAATAAGCCACATCTCTAATGCAATCAAGTATCTCAAAAGGACCAATATAACTTCAGAGATAACTTACCATAATTCCAAAACTGATGATGTCCCAACATTGGAGAGATCCTAAAAAACACATGGTCACCCACCTTGAATGACAATAGTCATCGACGATAGTTTGAATATGATTTATAATGACTTTGAGATATCTCCAATCTCTTACTAGTCAACTTGATCTTTTCGTAGTCTCTTGGAAGAGGCATGGCCTGATCATCAAAGTCTCATTTGTTTCCACCCAAATTAGTGGAGAATGACACAGATGCCCATATAATGCCTCAAACTGATCCATAGGCATCAAATCCTAATAACTGTTATTAAAGGAGAACTACACCAATGGTCAGTGATCCTCCCACAATCCACCAAAATCCATCACACAATACCTTAACATATCCTCCAGGGTTTGTATCCTCCTCTTGGATTGGCCATTCGTCTGCAGATAATATGCCATGCTCATAGTCAATTGTTTCCTAAGGGCTTGCTACAATGATTTACAAAAAAGAGTTGTGAACCTCAAATTTCTATCTGATAAAATCAAAAATGGAATACCATGCCTCTTTACTACCTCCCAGATATAGATTTTGGATAGACCCTCCACCGTATTAGATTCAGAAATCAAGATCAAAAGGGCTGACTTTGTGAGCCGATCCACAATCAACCATATGGCATCGTGATTCCAGACCGTTCTTGGGAGACCAATCACAAAATCCCTTGTTATTTTCTCCCATTTCCACACTGGGATAGGTGAAGACTACAACATGTCTACTAGCCGCTGATGCTCTGACTTGACTTACTAACAGGTAAAGCATCTCAAGACAAACCCGACCGCATCCCTTTTTATACCAGCCCACCAAAACTGCACTTTTAACGCCTTGAATGTTTTTTGAATACCATGATGAACAACCCATCTGGAATGATGATATTCCCTAAGATGTTCCTTCAGTCAAGCCACTGGTACCACCATTTGAGTACTAAAAACATAAGAAAAATTTTCCATTCAGTTCCCAGCCCTCAATGGTCTCCCTATCATTGTGTTTCGACATCATTTCCATACATTTGGAATCAGATGTTTGTGCCTCTTTAACCAAACTAGGCAAGTTAGAAACCAATGAAACCTAAAATAAGACCGCTCTTCTTCCCAGGTCCTCACATTTTAACCGCATGTCAGCTATGAACGACATCAACTACCACTAATCCAATGCCTGTTTCACCAGTCGAGCATATGATTTTCTAATTAATGAATCTCCCACAAAATTTCCCTAACACAATGTGTACATTAAGTCAAAATAAAACATTTGGATATATTACATATATCTCCTTTGCCTCAAGTTCAAATATCTCTATGAGAAAATATGATTTAAGCTCTTATGTTTGGTAAACATTGTAAATTTCTCACCGAAGAGATAATGACACCACACTTTTAAAGCATTAACCACTACTGCCAACTCCAAATATTGTGTTGGGTAGTTCTTCTCATGCAACCTCAAATTCCGTGAGACATATGAAACCACATGAACCCCTACATGAGAACTCACCCAAACTTGATTCTGATGCATCACAATACACTACGTTCCCTTTCTCTAGTTCTGGAAAAACCAAGATTAGTGCTTATGTAAGGTGACCTTTAACTCTTCAAAGATTTTCTAGAACTAGTCATCCCATTGAAATGGGATATTATTACTTGCCAAAGCTTTCATTGGTGAAGCCAATCATGAGAAATCACGAACAAAATGTCGATAATACCCAGCTAGACCAATGAAGCTCCATATCTCAAAAACATTCTTTGGTTGTTGTCATGAGTATAAGGCCCCGACCTTAAACATTACATAATATTGAATTAACTGAATAATTCACATTGAGGATCTTTTCAGGTTTAGAGTTTTAGAGAATTAGAACATAACTATTACATCTCAAAAGATTACAAAGTAGACACTTCTACTAAGTTTCCATAGAATAAAAAAAAACTCTTAAAAAGAAACATGTCTAGTTCCATGTTTTATATAGCATGAAATTCCCTTGATCCCATCCTTGACCCTATTCCACATTAAGTCATGTGAAAAAAATTTCAAAAAAAAAACTTGGGGTGAGCATAAAAAGCTCAGTAAGGGATACACAAATAATGAAAACAGTTAGTTTATCAAAACAACATTTAAACCATGTATACTTTAACAAAGTAATACTTTTCACCTTTATGATGTAGTAAAAACTATTCACTGAATAAAAGATCATTACTTACCCTTTTGTAACCAAAATATTACCATAAAACCCATAAAAAGATCAAATAACATATAAAGGTAACTTGAGACATAAACATACATAAGTGGAATAACCATATGGTCGACTTCCACACATATCACTTAATGGAATAGCCATTCGGCCACCTTCCATACATACTTAATGGAATAGCCATACGGCCGACTTCCATACATACTTAATGGAATAGCCATATGGCCGACTTCCATACCCAATGCATTGGAGGTTATAACGTAACCACCCATCCTGGTATTCATGGCACCACCTGTCATATGGTTCATCATGTAACCACCCGTCAAATGTCCAAGTACCATTATAAAATCATAAGGCATAAATCAAACATAAAGGAAAGAAAACATTTCCACACTTCGATCACAATATATCACTCAAATATATTGACATAACAAATCCATTATAAAAACCATTTTAAACACCAAAATACATAAAAGAGTATATGGTATTTATTTTATTTTAAAAACATTACGGGTTGTTGAGGAAGCCAAAGACCAAATAATACTCGCGGCGGCGGAAAAGGTCGTTGTCACCGTGTACATTAAAAGAAACATTCCTTTTTTTTGTTTAGTAAAATGCTTCATAGAAAAACATTCCTTTTGTATAAAAGTAAAAGTAAAAGGATTTTATACACCGTATAAAAGAAAATTGTGTATAAAACAAAATATGCCTCAATGAAAGGAGATTGAGACGAAGTCCATTACAATGATCATTTTTAAAATAAAATAGATCTATTATGTGTATTCACTATATGTACACATAAATAAAGTACAAATAAAATATAGGACATAATAATATCATGACATAATTTGAAAGTAGGAGATTGACCGAGAGATTGGAAATTGGCTTAAGAAATTCCCTTACCTCGGGTCCGACTTGACTCGATAGTTCTTTAACGTCCTGAATAATAAACTTGAGTTAATTTCTATTTTTTTAATAACCTTTTTTAAGTTCATTATTCCTTTTATATCACTTATTTCCATGTTATAAACATTATGTAACCATTTAAGTTAATAATGTTTGTTTTGTCAATATTTGGTTCTTAAGTCGAAAGTGGACTTCTTACAATTACATGTTGTTCATGTGGTCAAAGGTTCTTTATATCTAGAATGACATTCATAATTTGGATATCATATATATCATATATATCCAGCTTATACATTTATTTATAGTATTACATAATTATTTAGAGGTAAGAAATGAAATGCACCGTTCATGGAGACGATAAGCCGTACGTACGCATGACCGCTACTTTCATTTCATTGTCATATTGATGGAATTAAAACTAAATGAGAGGTATGAATATTTTAATTCCAGAATTATATTCATCATTTAGATGTATCATTCATCATATATATGTATTATATACATGTACTTATAATAGTAAATTACATTTGGGGATAAGAAATGAAATGCACCGTTCATGGAGACGGTAAGCCGTACGTACGCATGAATGCTACTTTCATTTCTATTTCATATTTTAATGGAAATAAATAATAATTATATAGAGGTATATTATAATTCCAGTATAAAATCATATATAATAACTTTAAATACATCCTTTATACATCCCACATATTGCATTAACGAATCAAATCACTTTGAGGGGGCGGTAGTCCACACTTCCTTAAATGAAGATATCACGTTTACCCATAATGGAAACCATAAAGGTATGCCAAAAATGAAAAATACAAATTCTTAAGGAAAATATAAACATATTATATATCATATATAAATATAGTGTCATCTTAATGTCCACCTTTGAAGGTGTTAAAAAAATGTTGAACAATCATCGTGTCGGGAGGCAGAAATTCACCATCCACGAAAACAGTATGTTCTTTAACCATTAGATGTAGGTGTGTGTAAGTGTAGCTCGAAATATTCTTATAAAAACATCCTATTATATTGAAGATACTGTATTTTTTACAAAATAAATGAATAAAAAGAGTTTAGGGGGTTGGAGAAGAAAAATAAAACAAAAGAACACAAGTGAAGACATCACCTTAAAATCGGGTAACTCTCCTAGATTTGAGCTCAATGGCTTCCTTGGGAAGACTTCTGCCCAAAGTGAGGCTTCAAGGAGTAATATAGGGAAGTGGAGAGACAAAATGAGCAGGGTTTGGTCGAGCCAAAGGCTTTGGAAGTGTGGGTAATGAGGTAGATGTGGGGGCCTTTTATAAGAGGAGAGGAGGGGCACTCTTGGAAAGTAAAGAAATGTTACTTTATTTTCAAATGATATTCGGATTTAAGAGGTCCCAAATTGATATAATTCGCGGATAAGGTGATAAGGGTTCTAAATCCACTCATCCAATTGGTTTTTGACATGTTTAGGTCTTAGATATTACATTATCTTTCCATTTTATTTAAATCGCTAAATAATGAGGTCATCGCTGCATCATCATGATGTCATAAATAATTTAATTTATTTAATGTCTAAAAATTATAAAAAACTACTATGATGTAGGAAATATTTTTAGATTTACAATGACTATTTATAGTAAAAAATAGGACTTGTATAAACCCATGTAAAAATTGTTTTAGTAAAATATCTCATGTTTGTGTTATTTTTACTTTTAACATTAAATAAAAGGTATTTATGTCATTTTCCAACCAAAGTTGCTCCATGGGGTCCCCAAATTGACCCATGGATTTTCTTGGTCTTCCATGACACATTAAATTAGGTTAGGACATGTGTCAAGTTCATTTCATTTTATTAAAACATTATTCTTACCTTAAACTACACTAATTACCTCTAATCGCGATTAAGAACTTAAGAGTTACTATTCACCAAAAAATTATTTTAATCTCATTGAACCACATTTTACTTCTTAATGAAAACCATGTATGTCGGATTTTTGAAATTCAAAACACAGAAGTGGTAAAATTTCATTTAAACGAAAAATCAGTTTTTATAAGTACCACTTAGTGGTTTCACTATTCATCAAAAATTGAAGTTTTTCAGAAAAATACCAAAAATTCACCCTAAGATATATTTGATATTCCGAATTCAAAAATGAAGTCTATTTTACAAAATTAAAAACATATAATTCACATTAATTAATTTAATAATTAATTCCCGCTGTCATGACAAATAGCGTGTTTTTATGAAACAATAAGTATCAAAAGATTGACACTAGTTTAAGTCCAATTTCAAAGTGAAATTAATTCCAACGACCACTATTGGATTTAATGGTAAAAATATTTTCTAATTTCACTTTAAAACCAATTCAAATGATAATCTAATCATATAAATAAATTAGATTAAAAAGAGATTTTGAATTAAAATACAACATTTTACACTATTCATTAAAAAATGAACTTTATCAGAAAGACACCAAAAATTTACAGAAAGTAAATTTTTATATCCCGATTCTAAAGAGGAGTTATACTTCGTCCAATAGAATTTATAAGATTGATCAAAACTATATTTAATGAAGGTTTTCCATCAAAAGGTGATAAGTGAACCCTTAGTGAAAATTTGGGTATAAATGCCTAAAAATGAATTCTTTCCATATTTTAAGCCTTTATCTTTTATTGGATAAATGTAAAAACATTTAAAAACATATATAATAATAGTTTAGTTATTTCTATCCATTCCCGCCAATACAACAGCTACATGTTAACTACCATTTAAAATAATATTATTATATTACTAGTGTGCAACATAAGTTTTCAAAGGAACTAATCGTTGCGTATCAGGTACGTTATCGAACATAGCAACCCCTTTAAAATAAATTTAATATTTAATTCATAAATATTAATAAATACCAAAATGTTTTATTCATTATTTACCTGGGATGTTACATCCTTCCCCCTTTTTGGGAATTGCGTCCTCGCAATTTTATTCACTTATCAAAATAAGTGGGGGTATTTATCCCTCATAGCATTTTCAGATTCCCACGTTGCCTCTTCAACCATATGGTTTTTCCACAAAACCTTTACCTGGTGGATTACCTTATTTCGCAACACTTTCTCTCTTCGGTCAAGAATCTAGACTGGTTGTTCTTCATAAGAGAGATTCTCTTCCAACTGAACCACCTCTGGGCTCAAAACATGAGATGAATCTGGCATATAATTCCTCAACATCGAAACATGAAAAACATTGTGTACCTGAGATAAAATCGGAGGTAATGACACTATGTATGCAACTGATCCAACTCTCTCCAAAATTTCATATGGTCCAATGAACCTTGGACTCAACTTTCCTTTCTTACCAAATCGCATCACATTTTTCCATGGTGAGACTTTGAGAAAAACATGATCACATACCTCGAAAGATAGATCCTTCCTCCTGTTATCTGCATAACTCTTCTGCCTGCTCTGAGCTGTTCTCATGTGTTTCTGAATCAACTGAACTTTTTTTGCCTTCTCTTCTACAAATTCTTGTCCCATCAGCTTCCTTTCACCCACTTCATCCCAAAATGCTGGAGTTCGACAAAGCTTCCCATATAATGCCTCAAATGGTGCCATCTGTATACTGGAATGAAAACTGTTATTATAAGAAAACTCAACCAAAGAAAGTTGTTGGTCCCAACTTCCCTGATAATCCATTGAACAAGATCGTAGCATATCCTCCAAGGTCTGAATTGTTCGTTTTGACTGCCCATCTGATTGAGGATGAAAAGATGTACTAAAATTTAATTTAGTACCCAATGACTTCTGGAGGCCTTTCCAAAAGTTAGAAATGAACCTGGGATCACGATCGAACACAATGGAGAGAGGAACTCCATGTAACCTGACTATCTCTTTAAGATACAAACGGGAAATTTGATCTAGGGAAAAAGTATCTCGTATAGTAAGGAAATGAGAAGATTTAGTCAAGCGATCAATAATAACCCAGATTGCGTTATTACCTCTAGATGTCTTCGGTAATCCCACGACAAAATCCATGTATATATTTTCCCATTTCCACTCTAGCACTGGTAAAGGATGAAGCATCCCTTTCGGTAACTGCTGCTCTGCTTTAACCTATTGAGAAGTCAAACACTTCACAGTAAAATCAGCAATATATCTTTTCATTCCATCCCACCAGTAATACTCCCGCAGATCTCTGTACATCTTAGTACTGCCAGGATGAACTGAAAACGAGGAACTATGAGCCTCACATAACAAATAATTCTTCAACTGTGAATCACAAGGCACACATAATCTCTTCCCAAACCTCAAAACACAATCATCATCAATTTCGAATTCAGGCAACTTACCTTTCTGAACCAGCTCTACCTTTTTCTGCAACTCACTGTCTTGCTTATGTGCTTGCTTGATTTTGTCTGATAGAGAAGATGTCTGTGATACTTTTTTGACTCAAATCATCAGCCACTTTATTTGCTTTTCCCGGATGGTAGTGAATTGTACAATCATAATCATTGATTAATTCTAGCCATCTCCTCTGTCTCATGTTCAATTCTTTCTGAGTGAATATATACTTTAATCTTTTGTGATCAGTATATATTTCACACTTTACTCCATACAAATGATGCCTCCAAATTTTTAAAGAAAAAACAACAGCAGTTAATTCCAAATCATGTGTAGGGTAATTTACCTCATGAGTTTTCAACTGACGTGAAGCATAAGCAATTACCTGATCATTCTGCATAAGGACACAACCAAGTCCCTTCAATGAAGCATCACTGTATATAACAAACTCACCATTCCTAGAAGGAAGTGCCAAAACTGGAGCATTCACCAATCTTCTTTTCAACTCCTAAAAACAATCATCACATTCTTTTTTCCAGATGAACTTAACACCCTTACGAGTTAGCTTAGTCATTGGACTAGATAACCGTGAAAATTTTTCAACAAACCTTCGGTAGTAACCTGCCAAACTAAGAAAACTACGGATCTTGGTTACATTTGTGGGTCTTGTCCATTCTTCAACAACTTTTTTTTAGCAGGATCAACAGTTATGCCATCTTTTGAAAGAATGTGACACAGGAAAGAAATTTGTTGTAACCAAAACTCACACTTGCTGAATTTTCCATATAGTTTCTTTTCTTTTAAGTTTTGCAAGATAACCCTTAAATGACTTTCATCCTCCTATTCAATTTTAGAAAAGACTAAAATATCATCAATAAACATAACCACCATTTATAACCTGATTCAACTGAGTCACCACTATAGTAAACTGATCAATTCTGATTCCGACCATCTCTGGTTGCTGATTCAGAAAGTCATTCAACTCTATATGCCTTCCCAGAAAAGCTGTTCTATTTCCTTTATGAAAAATAATTCTTAACAAAAACATATCTTTGTCGAAGCAACATGGTAATCTTCAAATGCTATATCATTTCAATCATACCATAAATTAACTTATAATTTAACACTTTTCTAACTCTTAAAGTTGTCTAAACCGACCTTTGATACCAACTATAAGGCCCCGACCTTAAACATTACTTAATATATAATTAAATGAATAATTCACATTGAGGATCTTTTCAGGTTTAGAGTTTTAGAGAATTAGAACATAACTATTACATATCAAAAGATTATAATGTAGACACTTCTACTAAGTTTCTATAGAATAAAAAAAAACTCTTAAAAAGAAACATTTTTAGTTCCATGTTTTATATAGCATGACATTCCCTTGATCCCATCCTTGACCCTATTCCATATTATGTCCTGTGAAAAAAATTTCAAAAAAAACTTTGGGTGATCATAAAAAAGCTCAGTAAGGGATACACAAAGAATGAAAACAGTTAGTTTATCAAAACAACAAGTAAACCATGTATACTTTAACAAAGTAAAAATTTTCACCTTTATGAAGTAGTAAAAACTCTTCACTGAATAAAAGATCATTACTTACCCTTTTGTAACCAAAAGATTACCATAAAACCCATAAAAAGATCACATAACATATAAAGGTAACTTGGGACATAAACATACTTAAGTGGAATAACCATACGGTCGACTTCCACACATATCACTTAATGGAATAGCCATTCAGCCAACTTCCATACATAATGGAATAGCCATATGGCTGACTTCCATACATACTTAATGGAATAGCCATATGGCTGACTTCCATACCCAATGAATTGGAGGTTATAACGTAACCACCCGTCCTGGTATTCACGGCACCTCCTGTCATATTTTTCATCACGTCACCACCCGTCAAATGTCCAAGTACCATTATAAAATCATAAGACATAAAGCAAACATAAAGGAAAGAAAACATTTCCACACTTTGATCACAATATATCACTCAAATATATTGACATAACAAATCAATTATAAAAACCATTTTCAACACCAAAATACATAAAAGGGTATATGGTATTTATTTCATTTTAAAAACATTACGGCTTGTTGAGGAAGCCAAAGACCCAATAATACTCACGGCGGCGAAAAAGGTCATTGTCACCGCATACGTTAAAACAAACATTCATTTTTTCCGTTTAGTAAAATGCTTCGTAGAAAAATATTCCTTTTGTATAAAAGTAAAAGTCAAAGGGTTTTATACACCGTATAAAAGAAAATTGTGTATAAAACGAAATATGCCTCAATGAAAGGAGATTGAGATGAAGTCCCTTACAAAGATCATTTTTAAAATAAAATTGATCTATTATGTGTATTCACTATATGTACACATAAAGAAAGTACAAATAAAATATAGGACATAATAATATCATGACTTAATTTGAAAGTAGGAGATTAACCCAGAGATTAAAAATTGGGTTAAGAAATTCCCTTACCTCGGGTCCAACTTGACTCGATCGTTATTTAACGTCCTGAATAATAAACTTGAGTTAATTTCTATTTTTCTAAGAACCTTTTTCAAGTTCATTATTCCTTTTATATCACTTATTTCCATGTTATAAACATTATGTAACCATTTGAGTTAATAATGTTTGTTTTGTCGATATTTGGTTCTTAAGTCGAAAGTGGACTTCTTACAATTACATGTTGTTCGTGTGGTCAAAAATTCTTTATATCCAGAATGACATTCCTGATTTGGATATCATATATATCATATATATCCAGCTTATACATGTATTTATAATATTACATAATCATTTAGAGGTAAGAAATGAAATGCACCGTTCATGGAGACGGTAAGCCGTACGTACGCATGAACGCTACTTTCATTTCTTTGTCATATTAATGGAATTAAAACTAAATGAGAGGTATGTATATTTTAATTCCAGAATTATATTCATCATTTAGATGTATCATTCATCATATATATCCGTTATATAAATGTACTTATAATAGTACATTACATTTGGGGATAAGAAATAAAATGCACCGTTCATGGAGACGGTAAGCCGTACGTACGCATGAACGCTAATTTCATTTCTATTTCATATTTTAATGGGAATAAATAATAATTATATAGAGGTATATTAAAATTCCAGTATAAAATCATATATAATAACTTTAAATCCATCCTTTATATGACCCACATATGGCATTAACGAATCAAATCACTTTGAGGGGGCGGTAGTCCGCACTTGCTTAAATGAAGATATCGCGTTTACCCATAATGGAAACCATAAAGGTATGCCCAAAATAAAAAATACAGAAGATTAAGGAAAACATAAAAATATTATGTATCATATATAAATATAGTGTCATCTTAATGTCCACCTTTGAAGGTGTTAAAAGAATGTTGAACAATCATCATTTCGGGAGGCAGAAATTCGCCATCCACGGAAACAGTATGTTCTTTAACCATTATATGTAGGTGTGTGTAAGTGTATCTCTAACTATTCTTATAACAACATCCTAGTATACTTAAGAGACTGGATTTGTTACAAAATAAATGAATAAAAAGAGTTTATGGGGTTGGAGAAGAAAAATAAAACAAAATAACACAAGTGAAGACATCACCTTAAAATCGGGTAACTCTCTTAGATTTGAGCTCAAAGGATTCCTTGGGAAGACTTCTGCCCAAAGTGAGGCTTCAAGGAGTAAGAGAGGGAAGTGGAGAGACAAAATTAGAAGGTGTGGGTCGAGAAAAAGGCTTTGGATGTGTGGGTAATGAGGTAGAGGTGGGGGCCTTTTATAAGAGGAGAGGAGGGGCACTCTTGGAAAGTAAAGAAATGTTACTTTATTTTCAAATGATATTCGGATTTAAGAGGTCCCAAATTGATATAATTCGAGTATAAGGTTATGATGGTTCTAAATACACTCATATAATAGGTTTTGGACATTTTTAGGTCTTAGATATTACATTATCTTTCCATTTTATTTAAATCGTTAAATAATGAGGTCATCGCTGCATCATCATGATGTCATAAATAATTTAATTTATTTAATGTCTAAAAATTATAAAAAAAATACTATGATGTAATAAATATTTTTAGATTTCCAATGAATATTTATAGTAAAAAATATGACTTGTATAACCCCATGTAAAAATTGTTTTAGTAAAACATATCATGTTTGTGTTATTTTTACTTTTAACATTAAATAAAAGATATTTATGTCATTTTCCAACCAAAGTGGCTCCATGGGATCCCCAAGTTGACCCATGGATTTTATTGGTCGGACATGACACATAAAATGAGGTTAGGACATGTGTCAAGTTCATTTAATTTTATTAAAACATTATTCTTATCTTAAACTACACTAATTACCTCTAATCGCGATTAAGAACTTAAGAGTTACTATTCAGCAAAAAATTAATTTAATCTCATTGAACCACATTTTACTTCTTAATGACAACCATGTATGTCGGATTTTTAAAATTCATAACACATAAGTGGTAAAATTTCATTTAAACAAAAAATCAGTTTTTATAAGTACCACTTAGTGGTTTCACTATTCATCAAAAAATTGACGTTTTTCAGAAAAATACCAAAAATTCACCCTAAGATATATTTGATATTCCGAATTCAAAAATGAAGTATATTTTACAAAATTCAAAACATATAAGTCACATTAATTAATTTAATAATTAATTCCCGCTGTCATGACAAATAGCGTGTTTTTATGAAATAATAAGTATCAAAAGATTGACACTAGTTTAAGTCCGATTTCAAAGTGAAATTAATTCCAATGACCACTATTGGATTTAATGGTAAAAATATTTTCTAATTTTCAAATGATAATCTAATCATATAAATAAATTATATTAAAAAGAGGTTTTGAATTAAAATACAACATTTTACACTATTCATTAAAAAATGAACTTAATCGGAAAGATACCAAAAATTTACACAAAGTAAATTTTGATGTCCCGATTATAAAGAAGAGTTATATTTGGTTCAATAGAATATATAAGATTGATCAAAACTATATTTAGTGACGGTTCGCCATCAAAAGGTGATAAATGAACCCTTAGTGAAAATTAGGGTATAAATGCCTAAAATTGAATTCTTTCCATATTTTAAGCCTTTATATTTTATTGGAAAAATTTAAAAACATTTAAAAACATATATAATCATATTTTAGTTATTTATATACATTCCCTCTAATACAATGGATACATGTTAACTACCATTTAAAATAATATTATTATATTACTTGTGTGCAATGTAAGTTTTCAATGGAACTCATCGTTGCGTATCGGGTACACTATCGAACATAGTAACCCCTTTAATGTAAAATTAATATTTAATTCGTAAATATTAATAATTAAGAAAATGTTTTATTCATTATTTACATGGGATGTTACAATGAGATAACCACCTCTATCTTTTCTGGATCAACTGAAACACCCTTCTCAGAAATAGCATGTCCAAGGAAACAAACCTTTTGTATCCAAAAGTCACACTTTGACAATTTGGAATACAACCGATGATCTCTCATGATCCCCAACACTATCACCAAGTTATGATCATTCTCTACCATTTTCCTCGAATACACCAGTATATCATCAAAAAATACCACCACAAAAGAATCTAGATACCTATAATATATTTGATTCATCAATGCAATAAACACCTTTGGTGCAATCATTAGACCAAATGGCATAACCACATAAATCTAATGGCCATATCTACTTATGAATGTTGTTTTTAGAATATCCTCCTTCCTCACCCACAACTAGTAATACCCTGACCTCAAGTCACTCTTGGAGAACCACTAAGCTCCCCTCAAATAGTCAAACAAATCATCAATGCATGGAAGTGAATATCGGTTCTTTATCGTAACCTGATTATGTCTATGATAATCAACACAGAGCCGCATGGTTTCATATTCCTTTTTAGCAAACAAAATAGTTACTACCCACAGAGACGTGCTCAGCCAAATGAACCCTATGTTTTCTAACTCTTCCAACTGCACCTTTAATTCCCGCAATTTATCTGGTTCCATTCAGTATAACGTAAGTTAGATAAGACTGGTCCCTATAAGGATATCAATCGTAAACTAAACTTCTCTCATGGGTGAAAACCCTAAGAATTTATTGAGAAATACATCCATAAACTGATACACAACTTCTGGAAGAACACTCTGCTCAATACCTTCCACCGATGCCAATGACAAGGCCTCTAACTGATACGATATTGTGTGAAATGTTGGTGCCAAAAAACCTGTTTCACCCTACCTCGCACTCTTCTCCCCCTTAAAGAGGTGTCCAATTCCATCCTCTATCATAAAATTTACCGTTCGCACATATAAATCGATGTGGACCTTAAACTTTTCCAACCAAACCATTCCGAGGATTATGTCATAAGAATCCATATCAACCATTAAGAAACCCCACATCAATTCATTGTCATTCACAACTAAACAACATGCTTGTCATAGGAAGTCTCGACAGTTTCTTTAATGCAAAGGATTTTATAGTTTCAAAATAGAAGACATAATTTCCATGTGGAAACCCAACAGATCAATGATGCGAGAAGTAAGAAAATATTGGGAAGCACCCATATCAAACAATGATTGCATCAAAATGGAAATTAAAAGAACCATAACTCACACTCTGGATGGTCTACACTAATCATCCACTACAACTTTCTCAGCTCTAAGAAGATGCATTCTTTCTATGCTCTGCTGTTTATTATCCTGATGAGACTTCCCTTCTTGAGGAGTTTCACGAACTCCCGACCTCAGAGCATTATGACAATCCTGCTGGAGATGCCCCATCTACTTGCAATTATGAAATTCTCAAGGTTGTGTCTTACAATCCCACATGATGTGGCTCGTAGAGCTGAACTAAAAATCTACCAGATTACAATAGGGTATCAGAGAAGGTTTTAACAATCTTGTGGTCCAATTCTGATGTGCTCTATATCGGTGAGAAAAAGGTTTCCATCTTGCTCTTTCTCTCTGTGTTAGTGTTCACACCTTCTCTCGTGAGGACAATCATACTTTTATTACATGGTTTTTTGACCATGATTGATATCGTAAGAGGTGTACTTGGTTTCAGTTCTGAATGCAATGTTTGAAAAGCCCGAATGATGCTTTGGGCCAACTGTTGGTTCACCTGGGGTGTAGGTGCAACAAAATTTCTAGTAGCTTCCTATGATTAGTCTCAATAATTCCTACCCAGTTCCATCTCTATCAATAAAAGAATCACCATAAGTCTCACTCCCTAGAAACTAAATTCTTACAATTTCAATTTCCATTAAATAGAAACTATCACAAATAGGCATTAATTTTTTTTTTACATTTCCCATGTTGCAGCATTTTTGAAAAATCCCCCCACGTTTTGAAAATCCAACCATTTTTAAAATACCACTTCTATTATCTTTTCAAAATCTGCACATTTAAAAATATTTTTGACATTTTCCAAAGACAATAAATTCATATCACGGCATAGATCATTATTCCCCAATGAAATATACATCCTAGAGAGAAGTCATTTCTACCATGCATGTCATGCTCATCTCATTGGCTACACCCATGAAAATGTGATATCCAATGCCTATAAGTTTCTCCAAAACAGATATATACCCAAATCCTTGGTAACATTAAGTTCAATATAAAAGGGTAATCCACATCCTTTTATAAAATACATTATATGTTTTGATGATCCTATGCCTTGCTACAATCCAGACTCAAGGAAAAATCCAAGAACAAATGTCAAAACCAAGACCAACAATCAATGCTAAAGATGGAACAACTTCTCTCACTCGAAATCCAAGGACCGAACGAACTGATTCCACTTGTAACATCCCTCCCCATCTCATTGGATTGAGAGGATGGAGAAATGATACTTGGCCTTAAGGGATATTCTCAAGGCACTAAAGGATGGAAATAAATGACGAGGGCTTTGAGAATAATTTGGGAAACGATTTTCCCTTAAGACAAAACCAACCAACCAAAAAAAATTTATCGACAAGCTACATGATGCATTTCAAAAAAACAACCAAACTCATATGTTTCCAAAAGACAACTAGGTTGTTGCACAATAATTAACAAAAACCAAAACATCCAAATCATACTGGAACAATATCAAAGTACCATGCAGAAGAATAAACAAGAGAAAACCAAGACACACTCTACAGCTCCACACCAAGATCCATTCTCCAAGAACCACCATATCTCCCAAGAATCACCACAAACCACTATAAATGAGATGATTTACCTTTACCTGTGTCCTGGAATACCACATCTGTAATAGCACAAAAGAGCCAAAGCAGGGGGTGAGTACTAATACTCAGTAGGTTTTCCGCAAATGAATTTTCTACACACACCACTAGGATAAAACTGTTATCACATTTAAATAAAACAGTTTACATAAAACACTCAATAGTGAAAAAATTACAAGATGCCAAACATACCCTTACCAATCCATGAAAATAACAGAAAGCCACAAACATGCCATAATTCATATTCCCATCACGCATTAGCACAACAAATTCCATCATTGAAAAGAAACACACAACCAATAAACCATTATGGTGGGACTTCCACCAATCTCGTTCACCCCATTCTCAACTAGCGGTACTTCCTGACCACTACCCAGAATAGAGGATCTTCCAACCACTATCCATCACCTTTTATAGTGAGACTTCCCACCCACTTCCATAATGGTGGCTCTTCCAACAACTATCCGTCACCTTTTATACTGAGACTTGTCACCCAATTCCACACAACCAACACAAGACATAATAGTCAATCAACCAATAAGCACAAAGCACCGAGGCCACACAATAATCACAGAACCATTTTCAACACATGCCAATTCACTTCAATAAATCACCCATTTTTTGAAAATAATCTGTAATCAGTTTCCATTCAAAAAAAATTTAAATAAAACCAAATCTTTATTGAAAACCATTTTTACCAACCATTTTCATAAATCAATCTCAGCAACCCATTTTTAAATCGTTATTTTAAAATCCACAGCAAGAGCACTTTACAATGTAAACCTTTTTTTTACAAAAAATCCCCCAAAACATCAGAAAATAGATTTCCATCCAATTTCTCATATAAAAATCCCAACTAATTTTAAACAACACAAATTAATTGTAACCAATATTCAAGTTCAATCAATGTGGAGTCAATAGAGAACCACCTACCTTTAGGGTTTTGGGGAAATCAACCCACAAGTACCCGCACCCCAATCATGGAAAACACTTCATAAAAAACGCTCTAGATCTCATTACCTATCATCCAAAATCCTTAAAATTAATTCCCAACGCAACCCCAACACTAGATATACATGAAATGGATGTAGATATAGAAAACCGAGAGAGAGGGAAGAGAACACATAGAGGGAACCGACGAGAAACCAAGAAGAGAGAATTACTCAAGAAGAACTAACTTCAATCCACAAAGAAACCCCTTCTTTTAATTTCAAAACGAGTGGTAGAGAACCTTAAACCTTTGAGAACCCAAAATCCTAAGTGAGGGTCAGGTGGGAGAAGAATTGGAGTGAAATAGGTTAAGCCTAAGGGAGCTTGATTTTAAAAACCCTTCTTTTATGTGGCCCCATGGTTTACCCGCACGGTTTAGAAAACCTTGATCTGACCATGCACAAGACACTTACTTGAATGAAGAGGTCCACATCGTTGCCTCAAAATATTTGGAAAACTATGAATAGGCCATGCGAAGCCCAATGTCTCCCCTTACACAGTTTCCAAGAGAACCCGCATGGTTTCCTCTAACCGTGCTCAAACCGTGCTCCCTTAGAAAAGCCTCCAAACTTATTCAAAACCATTCCAAACTCTCCCAAACTCCTCCCAACTCATCCAATGCACTTTAAACACATAAAATGGCATAAAAAAGGATAAAAATCTCAATTCGGGGGGGGGGGGGGCTACAACCAATGTATCCTCTTCCAGAAAACATTCCACTAACTTGGCTCACTCAAGTACCCCAATAGTGGTAGAAATACTAAGGGATAACACTATTTTCCTAATGTACTGATGAAATACCTACTAAACTGTACATTACCTAAAGAAGTATCCTCAAACAATATCTAAGGAGTAGTATGAAAGATCAGGAAACTTTATTGTCCTCCATGGTTATATTTCCCAATAGTAGATACAAAATCTACTGTAAAAATACTGATCACAAAGTGGCCAAATAGAACTCCTCCCTGAAGAGAGACTCAAAGTCTATCTAGGGGAGAGCTGTCTAATCATGTTACTGAGTCACCAAGCTCCACCATTTCTATATAAATCCATGAAGAAGTCTCACAACAAGGACTTCCATCTAGTTGAAAGGTGTCCTCATAAGGGGGAAACATGGTTGACTGCCTCTAGCCAATCCTCATCTATCTATGGGTTTGGCTCACCCCAAAACCTGGGAGGTTGCTTCCTATGTAACTCATGCAATGCACTCATACTGTGTGCATCCATAGCTGGTAGTGCTGGATATAGCTGCTTCTTGATGTGTGGTGGTATAGCTGGTAAACCACCCAGAGGTTTTATCTCCGGTACAAGCCCCTATACAAATACCACATCACTAGGAAGATAATCCTCATGATCAGGTAGAGGATTCTTGGTTGGCTGTCTACATGGAGGCATCCTAAAACAAAAAAATATATACCATGATCAGTAGAGTATAACTGGAGAGATGAATCAAGACATTTATGGAAGACAGAACCATTTCTATATCATGCATGTACTATTGTTTCCTCCTTAAACTAGTGTCTCCATGTACAGAGTAAAAAAGCAAGAAATTAGAGTCTTGGTGTATTGATATGTTGGCCACCACACCAACACTGGAGTCCTTATCCTAAAAGTTGAACTTGAAACACATAACACTGATTCCCAAACCAATCTCACAGACCTTCAGTCCTAATGTAGAACCAACCCTCCCCTAATACCACTCTGTCATGACCCTTCCTAAAAGGGCATGTGGTGTAACTACCCCAAGCCCACCTTCAATAGGATAGGGGATAGTGACTGGCACCGAGCAGGAATATCCCCCAAGTGGGAGGTGTTAACATAAATTACCTGTACACATACACACATATCTAAGCTAAATAATACTAAAATGTAAAATAATTGAAAGGATGTATGCATACATCTAAGATACCACAATAGAGTATGACAATTAAAGTCAAAAAGTCCAAAAAACTACCACCCCACAAAGAGTCTTGAAAAAAATTATAACCTAAAAGAAAAAGGTTCTGGGACTGTTGTTTGAAAGCTGCAAGAACAAACTTAATTCTTTCTGGTCTTGCTAAGCATAACTTGGTCCTGGTCCACTAAAGACTATGTCAAAAGGTTGATATTCAACATAATACATGACACATGTAGGCAATGACCACACAGGGGTGAGTATACAAATAATCAGTAGTACACCCCCAAAACATACAAAAAAAGTAATATAGAGTCAGATCTATATAGGTATATGTCCACATGACATATAATAAGAATATATGGATATACACAAGAGAGACACCACTCCATCAGGCGGTAATAACCAACTACCAGCCACCAGATTCTGCCCAAAGCAGGCTCATTCTAAGAGAGCTGACTCCTCAAGACACATTATCATTCGAGACACTCATTTAAAAGGTAGAGCTTGTTTGGGATCCACCTAAAGAGAACACACTGGTCAAGGAAGACTATGATACATAGAGAGGGGTTCATGCCCAGAACTGACCTGGGGACACCAGAGATCATTACCAGAACTGACCAAGGGATACCATGTACCCAAATATGGTTCAACCTAATACATATGGGATCACACCCAGACACAATGGGGGATACCACATACCCTACTAATGTGGCCCACTAGATTATGGATCAATGCCTTTCTCAAGGATGTTACATGATTCCATATACTCAACTATGGGTGATATAGGATCACACTCTAGTCTCAGTAAGGGATACGATACACTATTTAACACTTGAGCTCTATAGGGGATTACAATATAGTGATGTGGATGGAATTTCATACTAAACCCTCAAATAAAGGACCATGGAAACACACTTAACCTATACTAGTCAAAAGTAGGAAACAAAGTTCCTAAGACAGTCTTGGTGGGAGTACACAGCGTATTTGAGGGGTACCTGACATGTTATACTATCCCAAATATTTCTCATGTGGAAGAAACTCATACAACATGTAGTCTCTATATAGATAGCATGTAGGATGAGTACACAATATATAGAGACACACAGTTCTCTTCCCATGTTAGCTGTCCATGTCTGTGTACCAAAACCGTGTCTATGTACCAGTCAATGTATGCCAAGTTGTGTCCATGTGTAAGTACATGGCGTGCCATCTGGCCATGTATTGTTACCTGTGTCCATGTAGTCTTTGGAGTGCATGCCAAGTTATCCAGGGAGGGTCACATGCCACGTGACAGGGGTGACACACCACTTTTCCTTAACTCCGGCCAAACCCTAGCACTACATCCAGGGGGACCCATATGCTATGTAATCATAGATTACATGCCACATTCTTCAGGATTTTCCATTACCAATGTTCTTCTTCTGCGCGTGCCATCCAATTCTATACCATCAATTCGGTGATCGATTCTCGATGTAATTAAATATTAAAGGTCTCCCATTCATTGTCATTAAAAAATAATGAATTCTGTCTCCAGATCTTCTCTAGAATCAGATCAAACTGATGTTCTTTGATATTCGTTCAAGAATGCCGAAGAACAAGAAATTTAGAATCATCCATTAGCCAATTTCTTCTATCCCCATCATTGTACCTCTATCATGTTGTGCTGATCCTATATCTATGATATCATAATATTTCACCAAGAAACAGGTGTGCAACATTTGATCGATCAGGAATAGTTGAGTCGTGGGAAAAATAAAGAATTCCCATGTAGAATGCTGAATCGGGGGAGAAAATCACATAATGAATGAGAGGAACAAACCTCTATCAATTTACATGCATATCTTGATTCATTTCTTTAAGAAAATCAATACATATATTTAAAAATAACTCTACCAATTTACCTCGTAATAAACCCATCTTGCAAGGTGGTCCATCCATAAACCAATTCATTCGTTTATTGATTTTCCATTTTCACATAAATCAATAACATGGAATAAAATCATTGAATCGTACAACAGACCTAGATTTTTATCGATATTTGATTAGGAATAGTTACATTGCCTCTGTTGACGAGATCCTCCAACTTCATTGGTGCAATGATCTAAGATCCAATCCTGATCCGTTGTCGTCCACCAAGAACATTTTCCTCCAATGGAGTGTAGGTCTTTAGGGTTCAATGAAAAACCCTAAGAAAATTTACATAGACATAAAATTATATATAAAACAAGTCTATGCATTGAATTTTTTTTCTTTTATTTTATTTTATCTATTTCTCTACCCCGATAAAATTTTCACAAACAACCTACACCGAAAAATGTTATGTCGTACCTTAGGAAAACACCACAATACAAACTCAATGGTGGTATTAGATTTTCCATCGGATTCCCCATTCATTAGTTATTAGGGTACAAAAATAAAATAATTTTGTTTAATTATTTTATTTATGGTTACGTCCTTGGTGACTTTTTTCTAAAGATGACCCGCACTGAAAAAAGTTAGGTCACACCTAGGGTAAAGCTGCTTTTATGAATTCAACTATTCCAATGGATTTCTGATATAGACACCCATTTGAGAGTTATAGTACTTTCTAAATAACACCATGTACATTTTCAGTTAAATATTTTAATATTTTAAAACCTTTTGTTTCGGGCACACCGTGCCTTGGAATCACACAAAATCTCAATGCATGGTCTCAAAATCAATCCATTTAATATCCAAAAAAATACATGGAAAATCCAAGTCATTAAAAAATTTATATAGGGGGGAATATAATAGCCCAATATCTTCATTAATTTCCATTTAAAAAAATATTATTTTAAAAAAGTTGTTTTGAATGAAATAATTGACTAAAATAAATGGCAACATATTTTTAACATATGAAAGATCATAATAAACATTAATACAATATGAGAATGCATATAAAACCTCATTAAGAAAATTAAAAGAGGAATAGATCAAAAATTAAATATAAATACCACAAAAATAAAATCATCCCCATGGTTTTCCATGAATATTATTACCCCAATTGGAACTGTTTATGTAAGGTAGAAAATTAGAAATATAAAAGATATCTTGAAAATGAGAAAATATGATGAATGATTTTATGTGTTTTATAAGAACATAATATCACTATTTTATATGTTCATTCAACTTATATAGATTTTTTAATTGTATTACCATTGAAACATTACTTTTTAGTTGGTGGGTATAAATACAAGTAACTTCAATATGAAATCCAAATATAAAAGGGAAATATATGGAATTGAATAGTAGAATGTTTCCTTATAGTTCTTATTTTTCTATATAATTTACTTTTGAAGAATAATAAAGTTTTTAATAAACATAAATGTACTGATAAATTTTAATTCTTATTAAATAAGTAATCAATCGCAAAGAATTAGGAATAAAATCATTTACTGATTAAAAATACTTTTTCTCAAATATTACTTTTTCTATATATTTTGAATTTTTAAACCAATTGGTCACTATTGAATAAGAAATAATATATTAATAATATATATATATATATAATAAAATATTTTTTATTTGGATATTTTTACATGTAATGGAATATGAATAAATTTTTATTGTACCTAATAAATATATTTTTTCTAAAAATTGTTTTCATACTTTATGCAAGCTTGTACTAAAATATATTTTTATCAAGTATATAAAAAATTTGTAATAAATTGGTTTTTAAAATTATTAATAATCAAATATAAAATTTTTAATAATGATATTTTTTATTTTTAACATAAAATAAATAATAAATTAACAATTTAAATGCTAGTTATTATAAAAAAATACTTTTTAAAGATTTTTTATAAAGATTTTTTAATTTTTATCTAAATTAATTAATCTATTTTTATGAAACTAATATTATGATAAAAAATATAAAAATATATTGACACTATTTTAATTTTTAATTGATATGAAATATTAATGAAAACACTCAATGTATAATTTTTTTATAAAAATGTTTTTTCCCTATATCTTATGATTTAAGTTTAACTAAAATTTATAAATTGAATAAATTGAATTAGATTAATTAGATTAAAAATAATGAATCATTATTTTGTAATTTTTTAATATTGGTAATTTTATTTTTTAGTTAAAAAATAATTACCATTGTAAATTTTTAATCATGGTTGATATGGGTAAACATGGGTAACATAAAGTGGATCAAATTTTATTATGTTTAAATGAAAATGAGAGATTATAGAAGAATTTATTTATGTGGTAAAGTCATACCCACATGTCTCACTAGACTTTACCCACATAACTCACCTAACTACAATGTGTTTCCATCTTTACCCTGTACATAACTTTTCATTCCAAGGAAAAGTCCATCTTTTTCACTTATAAAAGAAACTCACTATCAGCCTCTTCAAGACACACTTATCCTTTTGTTTACTATTAATATCTTACCCATGATAAATCTACTAAAATAATATAAAAATTTTAAAATACCTATTTTGAAATAAAGTGTCCCAAATCCTCCATTTTTAGAGGATCCTTCAAGTGATGTTTCAAACTCCCAATGTGAGTATTATCCACTTCCTAAATTTCTATTCTCTATTTTTCTCATCCTCACTCTTAAAAACCTATTGTAACCATAAAAATATAATTAAATTAGTATAATTATCCTATTTTTTTATTATATTAATTGTATAACAATTATTGATCTCATTCCCATCCATTTGCAAAATGAAGACGCCCCTCGCGTTACATGTGGAGTACCACCTCCATGAAATATGTATTTTCTTTTTCATAAAAAACATTCCTAAATGGTTATAAAAATGGATTTAATGAATAAATATTTTATTTATGAAATTATTTAGACTATTTTTAGATAAGATACACATTATATTAATAATATAAACAATATGTGATCAATGTAAATTTAACCTCCTAAAACGATCATACTAAGAGGAAATATGATTTCTTCATTGTAAATAATAAATTATTATCAATTTCATTATTCTTATGCATATTATAAATTATTATTTATAAAATTAATAAAATATAAATAAGAAAATTATACTTATGAAATAATGATATTATAACCCATTAATTATATTGTCATACTTATACATTAATTATATCATGTTCTTATATAGGGTGGTTTGAACACCTACATAGAAGATGCTATAAATTTATATCATGGATGAATATTGAAACTTAATTAAAGTTAATATTAGATATTAATTAGTAAATAATGTTTTTTTATTATTTCTTGAAAGCTAATAGCAATTTTTAAACCTATTATTATTGTTCATTAAAAATTACAGAAACAAGATGGTTACAGATTTCATCTTCATGAATTATAACTAAAAATATCATGTAATTAAATTATAATGTTTTAAATAATTAATGAAAATATATTAAAGTAACTTATATAATCTTATAAATATGAAATTGGTATCAAATAAATTGCATTTACCTTACAAATAAAGTGCGAAACTATCAAAATCATAAGTATCTGATAAAGAAAATAAACAACAAACTAATAAATATATAATAAATGATTATAATTGAAGAGTATAAAAATTAATTTTTTTTATAAGTTTTTGAAATATGAAATAAATATGTTTATGTTTATGATAGATGAGGTTTAATCACTTTGATGGAAGTTGAGATTAAAGTTATGGTATTTTGTGAACTCAAATATACTTTATTCATGTTTTAATTATTCCTATAGAAATTATTTATTCTATTTTTTTAATTCCACCAAAGGATTTTATTTTATTGTGATTTATATTTATATATGGAGAAATTTTATTTTCTAATCAAATATCATTCCTTGAAAAATTTCTTTCTCATAAAATTATAACATTGTTAAGAATAATAGTTATACTTTTTAAAGATTATTTTTATTCCATATTTGTATTCTTTATTTCCAATTTTTTTTTTAGTTTATTAGTTTGAAATAAAAAATTATAATATCTCTTGAGATATTTATATTTTTAGTTACACTTTTCAAAAAACAATCTTTATTACTCTTTTTACGATGTGGGTTTCAAAAAATGTATTTTAAAATATTAAAAATGTTTTTCCTTTCTAGGTTAGATATTTTATCATTCAATACAATTTTAATTTGGATAAAATTTATTTATTTTCCAAGGATCCATTATTAATATTTATTTACAAATAATTATTTCAACATTATTCATTTTAATTTTTCAAAAAATTATCTTTTCAAAAGTGATTCATAACTTCGTTAATAAATGTTTTCTAATTACTCTTTTACATTTTGCCTACATTTTTCTCTTTAACTACACAATATATATATTCTATATAGTTACATTTTATGAATAAAACTCTAAATTTCATTGTGAAATAATCCTTTTGGGTGATTTATTTTTGGTATCAACCGATCCAACTCTTGTTTTAATGTCATACAATACAATTGGAAAATAGTGATGAAACCCATTTTCCTTCCTTATATTTTTCATGATATGATTTATGAATGATTACATGTGCCACAAATGTGTGTGGATTATCATTACATAATTTATGGGTCATATATAACTGTACAATTAATTTGTAAAATCTACATAACTCATGAGATAACTATGGAAAAAATTTATGATTCTTGATCCACTATGGGAAATGATTTGTGATGCTCAATACACTAAATAAAAAGTTGTGATGTATAATATCCTAAGGGTTTCCAGTAGCGATTCAAAATCCACTATACTATGATTTTTATGATTATTTTTTGGGCCTATTTCTTTATTATATAAAAAATTTATACTCCACTTCTTATGATTATTTTCAGAAATTTCTACACTCTTATGTCATGGTATTTGTTTTATATTTTGAGGTTTCATGTTATTTTATCATGAATTATGGACAAATGTTATTGTTATGTGTTTATTTCTATTAGATATTTATCCCAAGATCATTTTTTATCAATTATTATTATATAACGACATTGTGAATATTTAATGACTTTCCTTTTCTAAGCATTTGAACTTACCCATTCTTTTGTTTCCCATTTACTGAGGGGATTATAAATTAGAATATATTTAAAAGGAGGTCTTATATAGGAATTATTATTGGTATATGTTAAATTAGTTATATGAAATAATATTTTTTATATAACTAATCTTTAAATACCCTACAAATTTAGATTCTGGGATTGTGTGAGTATTGAATGATGTAATGTAGGAATTATGGATAACTATATAAGTTTGGATTGAGTCATCTCACTTGGTTTCAAAAATAATAAATAAATTATATATTTTTAGTATTATATTAAATAGTGTGGTTATAGGGAATGTCAATAAAGTTTCCTATGAGAAATGGTGAGGATTATACCAGTGATGGTGAAATCCATGGTGGCCTGTGTATGAGTCATTTGAAAAAAGAAAAAAATGATTGTGGATATTGAATGATTGATTTAGAGGAAAAGTATTTTCATATGATTAATCTATTGGAATCTCAAAATAGAATTTATTGTCAAAAAAAAGTGAAAAAATTAAATTTATATTATAAGAATCAAAACAATGGTGACTAAACCATGGTCTATATATGGTGGTCACATTGGAGAAATTAGATACTTTAAGGAGGCTTGTACCTAGGGAAGTTAAATGTCTTGGTTGATTTATAACTATTTTTTGAGGTTTAAAACATGAATTTTAATGTCAAGGTGTGAGAAGAAAATTTATTTTTAATATGACAATCAGGGAATATGTTGTGTGATAAAGAATTTTGATTTGGGTTCAAATATGTTCAGGGTAGTTTGAACTAAAATGATATACTACATTCCATTGCTGAGTTGAATATGTTTTGGTAAGTGGATAATTCTAGACATTGAGTGGACTTGATGACCTGACTCCATTTGTGACCCAAATTATACTCATAGTTTATCTATAAAGTCGCATTAAAAATCAATGGTGAATACGTTATATTGAATGATCTAATGCATAAAAAATAAACGTGATAAGTTGAATATAAATTTAAGGATGTTTTGAATTTGAATTTGAATTTTAAATTAATATTTTAATAATTCTAAAGATGTTTTTTATGGGATACCATATAAAAGAGGTCCTAAATGTATCAAAAGAATCTATAAAGAAAGATATAGAAAATGAGAAGTATATAAAATTTCTTACTATAATGAAATTATTATAGAAGATGCAAAAAAATAACTTGGGGGAAATCTAACATAGTTTTAGACCTTATTTTTGTTAAAATTAGGATTTTATATATCTTTTTACTACTCTCTTGAGTAGTAAAGCTTCTAAAAATTTTATGTCTCTATTACTTTTGTTCCTTAGATTCTTTAGATTGTACACATTGATCTTGTTACTCACTTTAATAGGCATCGAAGGATGGTCTGATAGAGAACTATAAAAAGTAGTAAATTAATTGATTCACCTCTATCATAAAATTATTAATTTCCTTGAGGTTTCATTTCAATTGTATTATATAATCCTAGTTTATTTAAATGTTGAATTTTTTTAGAGCTAGAATATTATGTTTTCCTACGTGTTTAATGATTTAGGATTTAAATTTTTTTTTGAACATGGAAATATTTAATTTAGTGAACAACAAAAGTATTCCAACATTTAATGGGAAGAATTATTATATTTTAAAATATTGGATGCTTCCATATCTTCTGTAAATTAGTTTTAATGTATTGGAGGATACCATCAATGGTTTTCTCCTCATACCAAAGGTTACATGATGATGATAGTAGATAAAAATATTTAAAGAATGATGGTCTTTATCAAAATTCCATTTTATCATATCTTTTTAAAATGGAGTCTCTCAAGGTCAAAGGGATGAAAAAAAAAAATTCAACCTAATATTTTAATGTATTTTTCCTCTAATTAAGTCAAATAATTTCAATAAATTTCTCCACATGAAACACTAAACGAAAAGGAAACCATGATATTTTTACACCATTAAAACCGAGATGTAGAATTATTAGGCTTGGATTGATGTAACTAAATTACAAAATACATTAATATATATATATTAATTAAAATTTATTTTATAAAAAGTTTCTTAATTCATTATTGTTTTTAAGAATATTTTTTTATTAACTATATTATTTATTTAATAAAACTAAGACTATTTTTATTAAATTATTATTTTAATAAAACACAATATTTATTGATTAATGATAGAGTTTTTATTGTTTTATTGAAATTTTTAATAAGAATGAATAAAATGTTTAAGTAGTTATTTACCTATAAATATAGTCTTTAATTGTATATGATGATTTTATTTAATAGTTAAAATATGAAATTATAAAAACTAACTTTTAAAAAATAAAATTCATTCCTAGATTTATTATTTCAATTTTAGTTAAGGTGTATTTTTGTTTGTTTTTCTAAAATTATTGATTTTCAGGCGAATAATGAAAAATATAATTTTTAAAAATAATATGAATTTTATGAATTATTTAGTATATAATTTTAAAATTTTAATTTTTGAAACCCTTCTATAAGAACAAAATTGTATTTTCTAATTGAATTTAAATCTATAAATTTTTTTGTTTTAAATCAAAAAATCATATTTTATCTTTTAGAACTTAAGTTAGAATTTTCAAAAAGTAGTTTTAATAAATTAAACATTTATTATTATATAATTATTTATTTTAATTTATATAAATTTAAAATAATAATATTATTTCATTTTTGGATTTATCATGTGAAAATGTGATTAGGATTAATTTTTGGTATTTTTCTAAAATAATTCATTATTAGATGAATAATGAAAAATACAGTTTTTTTAAAATGGTGACATTTATCACCTCATTATTATATAATAGAGAGAAATAATTTTTTAATTTTTTTTAATAAATTTAAGGAATAATTTTATTCATTTTAAATTCATTTATTCAAAATTCATAAAATTTATATTCAACCTTATAAAACATATGTAATATTTTAATTCTAATAAAAAACTATTTTTGAGATTCTAATTTAATTGAACATTATTTTGGTGAATTCAGTTATGTATTGATTACATAGAAACATAAATAATGTTTTATATATAATAAACCAATTTACATATTAAAAATAAAAACCAATTATAATATTATGATACAGTTAAATTTTAATTTTGAAATGAATTTTTTCTGAGGAACTGTTTTTACACATTTTTTTCTTTAATTCTAAAATTTATTCTTTTAAATAATAGAAATTTTAGTTTATAAAATTATACCCATATCTAGAATTATAATGTAATATTAATTAAATAACTTTAATTTTAATCTTGGATTGTAATATTATTTTCTTGTAGTGAAAGTGGATTTACTGTGGTAAGGGTAAATTAGGGTAAAAGTGGGTTATCATAGTGAATTGAAAAAAAAAGCGGAAAAAAGTTTAATATTGAATGGTGGATAGAGGATCGGCCTAAGATATTTTACCTCACTGTTATTGTAAATTTTTTAGAGCCATAAACCTTGAATAATGGAGTGATATTATTGAATAATAATTAGTATTTACAAAAGTGATATTTTATTCACTTATAAAAGGAGACCTGCTACTCCCCATTTATACTCTAATTAAAAATATCTAACTCAAATAAAACATTTAAATATAATCTATTAGATAAACTATCCACACAATTTAATCATTTTTCTCAAAAAAGGCCCAAGTTAAGGATCCTTAAAGAGCTACCCGATTTAGAACTTCCATGGGAGAGTTAATACTCTATGTCCAAACATTATATTTCTTTTCTGTTTTTACATGCCTAAATTACCATATATCTGTGATGGTATGAAAATTGAATAATTTTTAATATTATTATGTTTTTTAATACTAAAGTAATATTAATTTTATGCAATCCATAAAAATCGTTCAGAGAAAGGGAAATGTCCTCTTGCATGTGTGTGGATTAATACCTCCGTGAAAAACGTGTTCAATTTTACATCACCACCTTAAATGGAATGTTAATAATGGATATTTAATGAAATAATATGATATTTTTGTAACCATTAATAATCTACAAGAATAATATTGGGAATTATATATGTGTTATTACCAATAAATGGTCATGGTAACTTTTACACCCTTAAATGGTTTTATCAAGGAAGCTTTTTAAATTTGGGTCTATTTTGGTATAAAAATTTAAATTTTATAAGTGTTATTCAAGTGGAATAAAAATGGACATAAACCTAAATTTTTATGGAGGTCGTGAATTTATTTTATATCACATTAACCACTTTTAACAAATAGAATGTGTTTCAATGAAATTAACCAAACCCCAAGTAACTGAAATAAGTTGAAACTATATTCAAAATAAATAAAAAAAGATAATAAATGGAAATTATAAAATTAAATATTTATTAAAAATGTTTTTGGATATATATTCGATGGGCTTAATTCAATTATTTATGAATTTAAGCACAAGTGTATAACACATTTGTATATGAGGTAAGAGATATTATGTAAAAATCTTATTACCTTTGAGTTACATGTTCTCTTTCTATTTATCAATTTTTAATGAAATCTTATTTTGATGAAAATATTCATTTTTTATATATTTAACTTAAATATATAAATTTTTAAATATACCTTTCATTTCATGGGTTATATATGTTTTTGATTTCTTTAAAAGTTACACTTTTAAGTAACCCCAATTTTATGGAACTTTTCTATTTTTTGCTTCATGTCATGAATCGCCTCTATAAATATTTTTCAAACCGTGAAAACAAATCCTTATTCAATGAATATACTTCTTAATTTAATTATGGTTTTACTTTAAATATTTACATTTTATTTAAAATATTCTTAGTTAGTTTAAAAAGCATCACACAAGGTGTTCATTTTTATTCTTCCTTATCCTAAATCCCTCTCATTAATTTTATATATTAAAACCAAACATTCAATAAATATATACCTTTTCCATTATTAAAGTTCTCAATTATTTAATTCCTTATTATATTGATAATACTTATTATTTATATTTCATTCATGCCTTAAATCATAATTACTAAACCCACTACCTTCTCATGGGTATGATAATGTTTATGGCATATGTATGGTTTCCTCTTATTATGTCTTATGAATAAGTATGATTTTAATTATGTGATGAGTGGTTCTATAATTATATTTCCTTCCAATTTATTATTTAATAATTTATATATCATGATATGGTATGTATTGGACTAGAGAATGAGCCTAAACCACTATAGAACTTTATCCACTATGTATGATGTATGAGGGGTTAACCTAAGGACACTATTTTATGTGACTGGTGGGATCAAAATTATATAGCCCTTCAATGTATTGGTTAATGGTTTATACATCATTAGATATTATATATGGGATTAGATAGTGAGTCTAATCCACCATGGGATTTTTTACACTATGTTTATGGGAGTGGGAAGTGAACCCAATCAACCTTGGGACTTCATACACACTCTCATGATGGTATTGGGATGGACTATTGACTTATGTTTAGAATGTCATGTATTTTGTTATTTCCACACATTTCATGATTCCATGATCATATGATTTCATTTACTTATGACATGTTTCCATGATTATTATCACCCTATTTAATTTATTGGGTATAAATTATATATTTTATGTTCATGTTCCTTGTTAACATTCTCATATCTATATTCATATCTAGTGATCAATTTTTATGTTTTATTATTATTACTTTTTCTACACATACTGAGAATTTTATCTCACTAATTTATTATGTTTTCATTCATAAGGTTATGAAGATAATTATAATGTATATGAATTACTGAAGTGGGTATACAAGAGTTTGATTATAGAGAAATTTTCACAATTATTGTGGAATATGTTTCCTATGTAACTATCCCAAAAAGGATCTAAAACTTATATTATTCAAATTTTGATATTTTATGTGAGATATAATGTCCAAATTATGAAAATGATATTAAATTAATATATTTTTATCTTAGGTATTCATAAAAAAAATTAGGTTACAAATTAGTAAATACATATAAAGGTAAAATGAAATTAAAAAAGGATATGCTACAAAATTAGAGATTCAAATATGAAGATATAAATTTTAATTATGTTGAAATATTGGATGAATTCTTCACTAGTGTTCACAAAGTTGTGATTACCATTAATGTTTTTGGTGAGAAGATAATGTATTCTATGGTTGTCAAGAAGATACTATGTGTTTTTATAGACAATATTGATGTAAAGGTCTTGGTTCTTGATGTTTATGATCCCTACAATCTTTCATTGGATGATTTACATTGCATGTTAATTAATTATGAAATTAGAATAGGGAGTGATTTGAGGAATAAGATCAAGGATGATAGGGAAATATCCTATAAATATTTAAATATATTGAGTTACATAGGGAATAAATCATGACGATTTCATAAATGAATGATTTATTCAAAGGATAAAGGTAATACTTTTCATAATTAAAAAATAAAAATTTATTATAAAAGAATGAAGATAATGATAATAGTAAGGGTGATGAAGAAGTAAATACTTCAAGTGAAGTCGGTGAAAACCTATTAATTACAATGGTGAATGAAAAATAAATTACTAGGGATTATAGGAACAATTATGGAAGTAAAAAATAAACTAAAATAGTTTTTATTTTATAGGAAAACTCAAGTAATTCCTTTCAAATATTTCAAGGATGGGTAATTAAAATAAGAATATAATGAAATATAATCAACTATCAAGAAACAATAATGTATTAGATATTAACCTAGATTCATAGTTGATGAATAAAATTTACAACTAGAAGATTATACTCACTTATTAGAGGAAATGGAATATTTTCATGGAAGAGAAGGCTAAATAAAATGAGAAGGATCTTGAGATTATATAATACAAATTGATCGATGTGGAAAAGGAATTGGAAAATTTAAAATCTAGATTTCAAAATACTATCCAATAAATTAGATTAATATTGAAGAAGATGTTGATTAAAAAATTTTATGTGAAGGAACACATTGAAAAATTTAATTTTTTTTACAAAACAAGATAGTTGTAATAAATATAATAATTATTTAAAGGAAAAATTTAGGACAAAAAATACTCCAAATGGGGATTCTATTAGGGTTAGAGAGAAATATGGATTTAAGAATAGATTGTTTTAGTCTAACATAATTTTAGTTCGGGAAAAAAGAATATTTTTTGATATTTACAATTTGAAATAACAGTAGGATTATACTTCTAGAAGTAGGTTGTGTTTAAAAGAAAGTATGCACTTTATGGATACTGATAGTATTATAGAGGCTTTAGGGACATGGAAAGGAAATTTTTGTTAAATAATAAATATTCTTAAGATCCCAAAGAATATAAATGGTAAATATTGGGGAGGATTAAAACCAATTAATATAGAAAATATTAGAAATAATGAAAAAATATATAAAAAAAGTTGAAAATAAATTTCAATCATTATAATAAGATTGTGGATATTGTGACAAACCAAGTCACTTTTTTAAGGATTACCTCACCGCACTATCCACTAAAATAAGTGTCATTTGAGATGAAAAAAATTATAAAAATAATGAATAAAAATAAAAGGGGAATAAATTGTTTATTGAAATTAAATTCAAATAATCTCAAAAGGAATATCCATATATTTTCAATAGTGAATATTCTTTCAATATAAAAAAATATTTAAAGCCACTAAATGATGTTAAAAAGTGAGAATAATGGTAGATGAAATGTGACCATGATGGGTCACTCAAAATAAATGGATTTGGTTAAGTAGTAATTTGTTATGGTAATCTAAATTGAAATAACACTATAATTTTTAATCAGCTGACACAAAAATATCAGAGTGTATCTCAACTATGTGATAAAGTAAATAAAGTGTTCTTTTGAAAAGATAAATGTTTTCAAAGTGGTTAAAAAATGAAGATATACTAATGTCAAGAATGGGAACGTGGATAAACATGATTTATGTTGGGTATAAAGAAAATTCATGTATCTTTATGCAACAACATAAGATTTTAGAAGAACATTATGTTCTATAGTGTATACAACATGCAACACCAAGCTTCAACGAACCACAAAATATTTTTATTTAAATATGACCGTTTTACTTAACCATTGAATTGGTGGGAATGAATAGGGTTAACCAGATTATGAAAAATATGTATAATGTATCTATATAATGTAATGATTAATAATAATTAATTAATATTTTTTTTGTAAAATCATTTTATATTATAAACATATTTTTTCTTAAAAAATGGTTATTATGGAATTTTGTGTGTGAACATTATAATTAATCTCTATAAATTTTAGTAATATTATTTTTTAAAATTAACATAATTTTTGAAATCATAATATCAAAATTATCATATTGTGAAATTTTTGGATTAATATAAAAAGATTAACTGTCTAGTAAATAGTGAGAAATAAGGATTTTCATTGAAAACTATATTTTTTGTTTCAATAATTTAAATATTTTCATCTTGTTTTGAAATATTTTAAAAGTAAAATTAGTTATGTTATATTTTTAATTATCTAATTAATTTTATTGGAATCATTTTATGGTTTAATTTATTATAAAAATGTTTTATACTTAAAAAGTAATTTATTTGAAGAAACCGTTTTGTCACGTTTTGTGTTCTAATATTAAATTAATTTATGCCACTTATAGAAATTGAATCTTGAAAAAATGGATTCAATAATAATAATATTTATTCTAAATATGGTAAATATATCCCTTTTATTTTTTTTTCATTATGAATAGTAACCATAGTAAATAATTTCCACCACAATAAGGATAAATTGGGTAATTATGGTTAGAAATAAAATGATTAATAATAAAAAGTGATCCTAAAACCTGAAATAATCATATTTTTGGAGTGTATAGAGGAAATTTTCATCCAAATATTAAATATATGGCCACTTGGAAACATATTCTTAGGATTAGGATGATAATATTAATTTATGTAAAGAATAAATACAAAATGTCACTCTCTTGATTTTAATAACTATTAATTTGTATTATAAGGAAAAATAGTAAATGTTTAGTTATAAATTTATATTTGAAATATAATAATTTTTCAATTATATTAATTTGTCTATAATTTCTAGTGATTAAAAAATTTACTTAAAATCTCACGCAACATCGATTTAGTATTTCTTCAATTAATATAAAATTTAAATAAATTATTTAAAAAAAATTAAAAGTAATATTTTTTGAGTGTGTTATAGAGAAACATGAATTTTATTGATATATATTCCATAATATATATTTTTTAAATTTCTATATTCTAATGAAATTTTTATTTTAATGAATTTAAAGTGAAATTAAATGAATAGTGTTAAAAATGACATTTTTGATATTTTCTGAAAAGTAATATTTTATTAAATTATTTAGAATCCTAAAATTTTAAAAATAGGATGATGGGAATAATATATAGACTAAAATTAAATCCATTATCAATATATGGGTGAATTTTTATCTTATAAGTATAGTTATAACCCTTTTGCACAACTACGGTTAAAATAGGTTAACTAAGGTATTCAACCGAATAATATGGTTTAAAATGCCATTTAAACCTATAAAAAATTAATTAGTTGATTATATTTATATCATATACTACTTTATATTGAAATATATTCTTATTTTTAATCATTTTTCTTGATAATGACTTAGTTATATTTTAATTGTTTTGTAATTCCAAGCGTGTACTTTCCCTCCTTTATAAAAGGGCACCACTTCTCCTTTTTTCATCACACTACATTGATCCATTTAAAAAAACCATAACCTGAAAAATTATATTCTCAGAATAATTATCCTCATTCTATAGTTTCTTTTCATCCTAAAATACCATCCCTAGGATTCTTATTAGAATATTTAATTGGATTATTTCAAAGAAGAGGTTATTTCCTTAACCAATCACATTATTTTTTACTTATTCTTTCACCTCATAAAAAAATGATATTTATCATAAAATAAAAACTTAATTATTATAAATATACTTATGTTTTATTATTATTATCATGAAAATACCATAATCAACCCACTTTTCCATCAAATGGGATGTACAAATATCTCTTATGCGTACGTATGATTTACCGTCTCCCCATTGCGATATGATTCATTTTATATAACTATATTTTATGGATGGGTATTATGATTGGATTAATTTCAATATATTATAATTATGATATAATTATTATTTTTAAATGATAATATCATATCTACAGTCTTACCATCCAATCTGTTGGAAAATGATAACGTTGCTTGTGCATATGCGTGGAATACCACCTCCACAAAGAGATGTGATTAATTTTTGAAATCAACTTTATATGAATAGTAATAATTATATAATTAATGATTAGATAATATATATATTATATAAAAATAATCCTATAAATGTAAACTATTATTTACCCTTCTTACATTCCATCCGTCGATAAGTAAAAATAGAGTTAATGCAAATGTACGACACACCATCTCCATAAAGGATGTGATATATATATATATATATTTTTTATGGATGAAACCAAATATTTATATATATAATATATATGAAATTTACATAATTATTAACATTATGTATATGATTTAACCCTAATAAAGTTACAAGGACCACAACTATGAAAGCAAAACATACATGAAAAATAAAGCAGTTATCACACCAAATAGTGATTTTAATAAAGAATTTGTAATAATTGGGTCGTAAAATTATGAAGGTAAATAATATATGGTATGATATATATGATTATGTATTTATAATAAATTGAAAATAAATTTAAAATAATTTTTTATTTATTATATGCGAGGTTTAACACAAAGGAACAAAGTTGGACCTCAGGTAAGGGTTCTTCATCTCAAATTATTTTCTTTGGGACATATGATATGTTATACACATATATTATTTTATGAAGTGTATCTAATAACCATTTGATATTTCATATCATTAATATATTTATACTCAATGTATTTAATATTTTATTTTTTTATTTATTTCATGGGGTTAATGATTTGAATGATACCAAAGTGGTTCAAGTTTATTTCACAATATTACCATTATTCTGGATTGTTTATTTTTATATCTCCACTAGTGGAATATATTTACAATTATATATTAAAACCAATATTTTTTCTTATACTTATATTATTTCATGAAAATAATAGTTTTTCTTTAATATTAATCTTTTTATGTACTAAAGAAACTAAAATAATTTGTTTAAGGAAAATCGACTTTGTTTTTTCTACTTTGCTGGGAATATTTATATTTCATGTCTATATTTACCAAAAAATGTTTTAAAGAATTTATTTAATATTCTAAAAATATATATAGAATACATTTTTCCCATTTTTAAATTTTACTAAAATGTCTAAGATGAATATTCTTGTAATTTTTCAAATGAGGTACTTTTTGAATTTTCATACAAAATTGTGAAGGGAATGTTTATTTATATTATATGACATGAATTGAATTTCCTTCTTTAATGATAGATCAGTGTTTTAAATATTTAAATATAATTTTAAAATTTTATTTTCATAGAAAATGTTCTATTTAATATTTATGAAAATTTTATAATTTAAATTGGAGATTTCAATATGAAATAGGTATTTTTCCCAAAAAAATCTTCCATGATGACTTAAAGTATTTTTTATCTATATCAACATAATATTTGGAATATTATGTTTTATGATGATATAAAACTAATATACAATCCAAAATATTTTTATGGTTTATGATCAATTTTATAATGGAAAGTATTGAAATACCATTTTATAGATCTTACAATATAGACAATAATTAACTTTCAAATAATATTGATTAAGTTGTGTTGTTTATTCATTTGATAAATGAATTAAAAATTATTAGGTGATGGGTGTGGCCTGAAGTTACATATACCCTTGATTAATTATTATATCTCATGATAAAAACTAGATTAGATATTTTTTTGATACCTTACCCATTATTATATGATTTCTTGGCATGAGGCCTTGATGATGTGTTTTAGATGCTTTGGCATGAGACCTCAACAATAGGTTTCAGATGATCAAAATCATGCACTATATCATTATAAATTTTTTTATTGATATCCATGTGATTATTTGAATTATTATGATAACCATGGATAAGTTTCAATATCATGGGATTATTTATATGGAATTATTTGAGAATTACTTATTCCTTCCATATTATTCTTCATGCTTAAGACATTAATAAAATTTGACTTGTTTTCAATATTTACCTTTCAATATTGATTAATTATTATTTACTCATGATATATTCCAATATATGTAAACCTTACTGATCATTTTATACAACCCTTATTTTGTTCTTTCTCGCTAGGATATAAAGAATGGATCAATGAATGAGATTAAGGATGTAGACTATTTACTTTCACTTTGTTTTTTATTTTATTGTAACGCCCCTACCCCAGTTACCCAGAGTTGGTGCATTATTACATATCATTGGCATGATCACAAAAGATCAAGTCTTGAAAGACCGATTAGTTTAGTAGCCCTGGAATAAATAGATACATTCATAAAATTTACATTACATCATAAAGTGAAAACTAATACAAAAACATCTTGTCTTCATATCCCCTCATACTATCCCTGCAGGTCATTCATAAATTACTTCTTCACATCCTGGGAAAAATAAAACATTGAATTGGGTGAGGGGAACCTTTGGAAAAGTTAGAAATATTATTTTATAATAAATTCATATTTGGTTTCTAAGGGATACATTGTAGATTATATATATTTTAATGTGGTTATGGGTTGAAATCCTTTCAACCAATATATTTTAGATAGGCTTGTGTCATTATATTAACCTTATCTTTTAGTTTTAACTCTTAGTTAATTAGTTTGACATTTACCATGTCACTTTGTATTTTTATATTATATAGTTAATAAACATCATATATACATCCAAGATACCCCCAAGTGGTCCATTAATTATACACCTATCATTATATAAGTTCTTTTTCCGAACCTTAGATTTTTAGGAATAGAATATCAATTAATAATATAATATTTGTTTTAAAAACTCTTTTATGTCAATTTTGACACTATTGGGTATTTTGTTTATGATAATTTTATAACAACATTATTACTTCAAAAAAAAATGTATATAACCAATCCCAATAAGTCATATCAACCTATAAAATTAGTTTAATTCATAAAAAGTATCAAATTACATTTATTTTGATATTTATAATATCAATTATTTTAATATTTCATTAATTAGGTAATTACTGCATCACCATTTTGTCATCAATAAATTAAATTATTTAATGTATAAAAATTATAAATAAAATACCATTATTTAGGAAATTGTTTTAGCTTTTTAATGAATATTTACAATCGAATTTATCTTTTGTATAACCCTATATTAAAAATGTTTTAGTAATTAAACCTTTATTTTAACTCTTTTAACTCTTCATTGAATTAAATAATAATAAATGTCCTAATCTAATCAAAGTGGACCAAAATGATAATAATTTATTCCTAAGGTTTTTTTTGGTCGAGATACAATTTTACAATAGAATTAGGACATGTGTTTGGGTAATATTAATATCATTTTTATATTTAATTACCCTATTTACTTTTAACTGTGGCAACTAAAAGTAAAAAGTTACTATTCAACAAAAATTATTTTTATCTTATTGAACCAAATTTTACTCCTTTATATTGACCATGTTTCTCAGATTTTTGAAATTCCACTCACAGAAGCGGTAAAATTATGTTTTATGTGAATTTTCAAATTCTCCTAAGAGGTGGGTAAAAGACGGTGAAAAGTTCCATAAAATTTTTATATATCTAAAATTATTCTAAACTAACGCCAATGAATTACATTTAACTCACATAGGTATCATGTATCTATTTTGACCTTAATTAAATTTAAATAAAATAAATAATTATTTAAATAAAAATTCAGTTTTAAACTATAACTCAGTGTTTTTTTCACTATTCATCAAAAAATTGACTGTTTTCAAAAAAATACCAAAATTTCACCCTAGGATAATTTCGATATTCAAATCCAAAAATGAAGTCTATTTTGAAAGATAAAATTTATAAAATTTCAAAAAGTGGGTATTACTATTCATACGGCTAGTTTGATTGGTTGTGGTGTGTGTTTGAACTCGAAGTTGCATACAACACACGCTACCGTATTGTTGAAAGAGAAGCGTACCGTGGACGATTGGGGTGTTACATTCTCCCCTCTTTCAAATAATTTCTTCCTCGGAATTTCTAGAATATTATTGCATATAAAGGCTCGGGTGGTTCTTCATCATAAGTTCCTCGGGTTCCCACGTTGCCTCTTCCATCTTATGGTTTCTCCATAGAACTTTTATGAGACGAGTCCTCCAGTTTCTCAGCACTTGTTCTCTTGTATCAAGAATCCTGATTGGATCTTCGTAATAAGACAGATCAGGTTCTAGTTATAATTCCTTGTAAGTGAGTACATGCGTTGGGTCAGGCATGTATTTTCTCAACAGCGATACGTGGAACACATCGTGAACTTTGGAGAGACTTGGCGGTATTGGCTAACGGTAAGCTACAACCCCAATTAGTTCTAGAATTTCTAAAGGTCCAATGTACCTGTGACTCAATTTACCCCTCTTACTGAAACATATAACTCCCTTCCATGAAGATACCTTCATGAAAACATGATCTCCTACCTGAAATTTAAAATCCTTCCTTCAGTTATCGGAATAGTTCTTCTGCCTACTTTGAGTTGCTTTAATGTGGTTTTGGATTACCTTTACCTTTTCCATCGTTTCCTCCACCAGTTCTAGGCCTATGAGTTTTCTCTCACCAATGTCATCCCAACAGGTTGGCGTGGGACATCTCTTTCCATATAACGCTTCATATGGTGCCATCTGAATACTCGAATGGAAGCTATTATTATAGGAAAATTATAACAGAGGTAAATATTGATCTCACATAACATGAAAGTCAAGTGATCATGATATCAACATGTCTTATAATGTTTGAATAGTCTGTTCTGATTTTCCATCTATTTGAGGGTGGTAGGCAGTGCTCAAACGAAGTTCAGTACCCAAGTCCTTATGAAGAATTTTCCAGAATCTTGAAGTAAAACGAGGATCAAGATCAGAAACAATCAATAGGGGTACTCCATGAATTCTCAAAAATTCATTTATATATAGTATTTCTAGCCATTCAAGTGTTAAATCATCCCTTATAGCAAGAAAATGTACTGACTTGGTAAGCTGATCAACAATGACCATATTTCATCGTTCCTTCTAGGAGTCTTTAGTAGTCCCATGGCAAAGTCCATCGTGATATTATCCCACTTCCACTCTGGTATGGGAAGAGGTTGCATGACACCTCTAGGTTGTTGCCTTCCAGCTTTCACTTATTAACAGACCATACATCTTGATACAAAATCAGTAATCTCCCTCTTCATTTTGTCCCACCAAAAAATTTCTTTTAAATATCTATACATTTTGGTGCTCCCAGGGTGTATAGAGAAATTAGAACTATGAGAATTTCCCAACAATTCCTTTTTTTGATCAGGTATATTGGGAACACAAAGTCTCTTCCCAAATTTCAAAATTCCATCTTCATACACAAAGTCACTCAATCTCCCACTATTCACATCTTTAATCTTCTTTTGAAACTCTTCATCATCGGTCTGAGAACTCTAAATCCTTTCTAGTAAAGATGGTTTAACAACCATTTGAAAATGCATTGATGTTTAACCTCCCATGGTTATTCCCATTTCCATCTTCACTATATCCATGAAAATAGGATCCCTTTCAATTCTCATCTTATTCAAAACTCCATGATCTTTTCTGCTCAAAGCATCTTCCACCTTATTTGCCTTCCCCAGGAGGCAGTGTATTGTGAAATCATAATCCATGAGTAGTTCAAGACATCGGCTTTGCCTCATGTTGAGTTCTTTCTGTGAGAAAATATACTTCAAACTATTGTGATCAGTATAAATCTCACATTTTCCACCATAGAGATAATGTCTCCATATCTTCAAAGAAAAGATTACAGCAGCTAACTCAAGATCATGAGTAAGATAGTTTTTCTCATGAATTTTTAGCTGTCGTGCTGCATAAGAAATAACCCTATCATTCCGTATAAGGACATAACCAAGTCCTTTCTTTTATGCATCACAATAAATAACGAATCCATCATTACCCAATGATAGAGTCAATATAGGAGCATTGAATAATCTTCTCTTCAGTTCTTCGAAACATTCTTCAGACTCTTTTGTCCAAACTAATTTAACACCTTTACGTGTGAGCTTTGTTAATGGGTCAACCAACCGGTCAAAATTCTGGATGAAACATCGATAATAACCTACTAAACCAATAAAACTACATACCTCAGTTATACTTGTCGGTGCAGGCCATTATTGGATTGCCATGGTCTTAGAAGGATCAAGAGAGATTCCATCATTACAGACAATATCACCAAGAAAATAAATCTCCTGAAGCTATAATTCACACTTACTAAACTTCCCATATAATTCATTTCTTCATAGAGTCTTTAGGATAACGCACAAGTGATTTTCATGATCTTAGTAGCTTTTAGAGTATACCAAGATATCATCAATAAATACCACCACAAATTCATCGAGATATTCCTTGAAAAATCTATTCATTGGATCCATGAATACAGAGGGTGCATTAGTCAATCCAAAAGGCATTACTTGAAACTTGTAATGCCCGTACCTGGTTCGAAATGTTGTCTTCGGAATGTCTTCCTTCTTCACACACAAATGATGATATCTAGATAGAAATTAAATCTTTGAAAAGTATTGAGCTCCATGAAGTTGGTCAAATAAATCATCAATGCGAGGTAGGTGATACTTGTTCATTATTGTTATAGCAATGATCTCCCTATAGTCGATACATAACCACATAGATCCGTCTTTCTTTTTAACAAAAGGAACACGGGCTCCCCATAGAGAAATAATAGGGTGAATAAATCCCATATTACTCAATTCTTCTAGTTGTTTCTTTAGTTCAACTAATTCCATAGTGTCTATTCTATAAGGGGTCCTCGATATAGGCCTAGATAAAGGAATTAAATCAATGGAAAACTCAACTTCTTGTTCTGGAGGATGTCTAGTTAAATCTTCCAGAAACACATCTACATATTCTTTCACAATAGGTACATCCTCTATTTGAATATTCCTTTCCTCACCCATATTCATTTCATTCTCTTCCTCTCCAATAATCGAATTTAGTTGAGCTACTGGAGGTGGATATAGATAAGAATTAGGTGGTGATGATTCCGCTCTAAAGATAAGGTGTTCCTTATCATCATCATCAAAAATAGAAACCTCATTCTTCTTACAATAAATTTTTGCATCATGGTCCGAAAGCCAATCCATACTGAGGTTTATATCAAATTCAATCATACGTATGACGATAAGATCAGCGGATAAAGAACATTTATGAGCTCTAATGGGGACTGATTCACAAAACTTTGTTGCAATGATACTTCCCTTAGGAGTTTTAGCTGAAAAATCCATTGTTAAATCAAATTGGAAATATCTAATTTTTTTATAAAAATGGGAAGATATGAAACAATACGATGATCCAACATCAAATAATGCATTTTCTATACTTGAGTAAACCATTAAATTACCTGCCACCACGTCTTTTGGAGCTTCTACCTCAACACTAGTGATAACATAAGCTTGGCCTTGATCCCTTGGCCTTTTCTGAGGTAATTTCCCCTGACGCTTAGAACATTCATTTCCATAATGTCCCATCTCCCTACAATTGTAGCATTGGACATCCGTAGCTTCCTTCTTCCCCTTGCAATCACGAGCTTGGTGGCCTTTTTCACCACACTTGTAACAGGCTCCCATTCCTTTTAAGCAAGTACGGGGTGTTTCTTCCCAAATTTACTACAGGATGGATATTCAACTTTTCCCTTATTCCCCTTATTTCCATTCCCAGAGTGATCGGCAGATCTCTTCTTCTCTTACTTTTCCTTAAAGTCGTAAGACTTAGAGAATTCATTTTTTGTCTTGATAGCACATAAGACAATATATTCGTATGGAGAGAAGGATTGTGACACTATTGATCGATGAAGAAATGGTTTTAACCCATGAAAGAAATTATCAATTGTACTTCTTGGGTTACATATATAATTTGCAGCATACCTTGATAACCTTGTAAAGTTAGCCTCATAATTTGCAACATTCTCCTCCTCCTTTTGTCTCAGACTTAGAAATTGCCTTTCCATATTTTCTCGATGGTCACGAGGAAAGTATTTTTCTATGAAAAAGTTCTTTGAAATGCATCCATTCCATATTTGATACTTCCTCGTCATCCTTGGTATTTTGAATCAAGGACCACCATTGATCAGCATCTCCAGTGAGGCGGTAAACTACTATGATAACTTTTTCCCTTTCACTACTCCCCAAAGCCTGAAATATTTTCTCTAGAGAATTTATCCATTGCTCAGCTAATAAGGGATCTGTACTCCCATTGAATGTTGGTTTTTGTTGCATCATGAAGCGATCTAACATTGATCCTCCACGCTGCGGATCAGGGTGCTCCATATGGGTAAGGTTATTATTCATAACCTGAGTGAGTTGTCCCAGTATGGTGATTAGTTGATCAACACCAGTTGCATCACTAGCTCCACTATAATTATCTTGAGAAGGAGGAAAATCCCTACATGGAGTGTGTACATTGATATGGTTTCCATTTATTCCACTAGGTTCCATTTATAAACAATGTCATAAACTAGACCAGTTTATGAATCAAAATACATAATTCCATACTTGTAAAACACTTAACATAAATTGAACTATTTATGGATGTAATCCATAATCATAAAAATGTTTTCTTTGAGGAAGTATATACTCATAAACCCTTCATAATGGTTTGTAAATAAAATAAGAATTATCCAAAGTATATCCCCTGGGAGTGTCGTAACCAAGAGTGCAGCAAGGCCCGTTGTCGTGCACTAGTTCCCATTCGAGTCTAGATCAAAGTGGTGTTTTGTGCTTTACCCCTAGGTACATCTGTGCTAGAGCCACCTCTACCTGCTCGTATCCAGACATGGATGTATTGCTCGGAAAACTCACAAAATTTCTACAGTACCAAAATTCTAGGATGTTCTTCTATACTAATCCTCAAAGTCCATCTTAGATCTATGTGTTCTAATCAGAGTTTATCTAAATCTAGATTCCAAGGTTTGTAATAAAATTCCTCTAATACCAACTGTAATGGCCCGACCCCAGTTAACCAAAGTTGGTGAATTATTATATATCATTGGCATGATCACAAAAGACCATGTCTCGAAAGACCGATTAGTTTAGTAGCCATGGAATAACTAGATTCATTCATAAAGTTTACATTACATCATAAAGTGAAAACGAATACAACAACATCTTGTCTTCATATCCCCTCATACTATCCCTGAAGGTCATTCATAAATTACTTCTTCACATCCCGGGAAAAATAAAACACTGAAAGGGGTGTGCTTATATGCTTAGTATGGATAACAATATAGTGGAAACATTCATAAATACCCATAAACATTTAAGGCAATGTATAACTATAAGAAAAGCCTTTTAAACTTGAACTTCAACAAAATATGGAAAAGATAAAATGAAATAATTCCATTTAATTATTCACATGGATATTCTACTAGTCGAATAATCACATGAAATATCAATAACCACTTTCATAATGATGGAATGCATAATTCCAGACTATCATAACCACAGAGCCAATGCCTCGTGCCAAGACTACAAATAAGATTTTGTCAACGCCTTGTGCCAAGACACTAGTTTGTCTCATGAGAACTACCGATGCATCAAGGAGCTATAGCGGGAATCATCCGTCACTTATTAAGTCCAATGCATTCCTCATATGAACAAGTTTAAACATAACATGAACATTCATATTAAAAATAGCATATGAAAAGTCAATACTTTATCCATAAACCATTAATAGTATAAAAATAACACATCCACAGTCAAACATATCAAAAGACCTTCAATAAAATATTGAATTTTTTGTATCATAATAAATAAAATTCTAATAAGCTTAAAATCCATCAAAGTATGTTTACATAGATGAAATCAAAACTATTTGAGAGAAATATCTCTTTTTGAAATCATTTAAAAGTCACATAATTATAAAATAAAACATTTACTTTGAAAATATACTTATAATATTATAAGGGAAGCTTATTAGATTTTATAACGGTGGAAAATAGCCGCACCCTCCGTATAAGTTAAAAAAACTATCTTACCTTAATTTTGTCGAAAAGGTTAAAAAGGACCTTGTTTGGAAAATGATGGAAATATTCCTTTATAAACATCTTATAAAAAGTGAAACAAGGGTATAAATGACTTTAAACCATAGTTTGTAAAATAGTAAGATGAATTTGAAATACATTTTTAAGAAACATGGTTGTGGATGATAAAGAGGTCCCAGTAGATAATTACGTATAAACAACCTCGGATAATGAAGAGATTGTGAAATAAACCCTTACCTTGTACTTTTCCTTGGTCGAGGGTAGGTTAACCTCCTGTATAATGGTGAAATAATATTTATTAAATTATTCAAGAATCATATACATTAATTTGATATCATATATGATCTTTTAACATTGCTTTGTTAATAATATCTCAGTATTATCGTCATTTCGGGTATTAACTTTCTCTTTTCTTTTTATATGTTTTGTTACATAAGCAGTGTTTGTTATGGATTGGTTATATATTATTCATATCCAGAATTATATAAAGTTCTTAAAAATTACTTTTAATGATCAAATGATAATTAGTCTCTAATGGATACGATGAGGAATGATTCTTATCCCGTTCGTGGAGACAATAGTCCGTACGTACGCCCGAGCGACAATATCATTCTTTTGATATTAAAATAATATATAATTTGATGGTATATAATATATACAAAATCATTATCATGTTATATTTATTATTTACATGAATTACACATCATTATTATACCCATCCAGATAATAATATATTGAATAACAATTACACCATGACGTGGCTTTGAGAGAGATTGTAACAAAATCCCATCTTTCCGAACATTGTAATCCTCTTGCTTTCTTATATATTTTGTGCTTTGGTCTTTTGACCGAAGCATTACCTTTAAAAAAAAATTACACCATGACGTGGAGACCATAAGCCGTACGTACGCACGTATGGTGACATGTCATTCAAAGGATGGATAGAATACTGAATATGGTTGTACCATATTTATAATAACATTAGAGTATATAGAAGATACTGGAGTTATTATTTTATAATGTAAATAACAAATAAAGAAGAAGTTGAAGAAGAAAATAACTTGAAAGAGGGTGGTGAAAACATTACCTCTTCTTCGGGTTCTTTCTTTTGATTTGGTCAAAAGGGTTCATTAAGTTGGCTTTATGATCAAACTAACGACTCTAGGTTGAATTGAGGGATGTTTAGAGAGTATTTGGGTAGGGGTTGGACGAACCAAAAGGCATTGAATCTATTAATTAGTGAGAAGGGGGAGTGCCCTTTTTTAAGAGGGGTGAGGGGTACCTTTGGAAAAGTTAGAAATATTATTTTATAATAAATTAATATTCGGGTTTTAATGACACTAAAGTGGATTATTTAAATTTTAATGTGGTTATGGGTCGAAATAATTTCAACCAATAGATTTTAGATAGGTTTGGGTCATTATATTAAACTTATATTTTAGTTTTAACTCTTAGTTAATTAGTTTGACATTTACCATGTCAGTTTGTATTTTTATATTATATACTTAAAAAAATTACTATATACATCCAAGAGACACCCAAGTGGTCCATTAGTGATACACCTATAATTATATAATTCCTTTGGTGAACATTAGATTTTTATAAATAGAATATCAATTAATAATATAATATTTGTTTTAAAAACTCTTTTATGTCAATTTTGACACTATTGGGTATTTTGTTTTTCATAATTTCATAAAAGCATTATTACTTCAAAAACAATTTATATAACCAATCATAATATGTCATATTAACCTAGAAATTTAGTTTATTTCATAAAAAGTATCAAATTACATTTATTTTGATATTTATAATATCAATTTTTTTAATATTTCATTAATTAGGTAATTACTGCATCACCATTGTGTCGTAAATAAATTTAATTATTTAATGTCTAAAAATTATAAATAAAATACCATTATGTAGTAAATATTTTTTATCTTTATAATTAATATTTACAATCAAATTTATCTTATGTATAACCCTATATTGAAAATGTTTTACTAATTAAACCTTGATTTTAACTCTTTTAACTCTTCTTTGAATTAAATAATAATAAATGTTCTCATCTAATCCAAGTGGAAATAAATGATAATATTTTATTCCTAAGGCTATTTTTGGTCGAGTTGCACTTGTCCAATAAAATTAGGACATGTGTTAGGGTAATATTAATATCATTTTTACCTTTAATTACCCTATTTACTTTTAACCGTGGTAAATAAAAGTAAAAAGTTTCTATTCCCAAAAAATTATTTTTATCTTATTTAACCACATTTTACTCCTTGATATTAACTATGTCTCTTGTATTTTCGAAATTCCACTCACAAAAGCAGTAAAATTAAGTTTTATGTTGATTTTCAAATTCTCCTAGGTGGTGGGTAAAACATGGTGAAAAGTTCCGTAAAATTTTTATATATCTAAAATTATTCTAAAATTTCAACAATAACTTAAAAATTCAAAATTAAAATTTGAGGAGCAAAAATAAAAGCATTTGCAGAAACTAATGTTATCCGCTTCACGTTAATCAGTTTGTCGATTCCTATGATGGCATGTCTCACGCTGACTGAGGTACACAAGCCCCAAGGCATGTCACTTCAAGATCCTGGTACTATGAACTCACCGTCGTCTCTCTGCAATCATCATGCCGATGAAGAACCTAATCAATCATCTTCAGGTAGTGTCAAATAAAACCACCAATGAACACATCACTAAGCAGCTTGCAGCACCGCAAAAATAATAGGGGACATGATAAAATCGTGAACTCTTCCTCGAAACTACCTTTATGCGAGTAGATAATAAACTCAATCGTTGATGAATAAAACAACATAAACCATAATAGAAAGTGAAAAGTGTAAAACCAAAACAGTAGGTAGGAAAATCCAAAGAGTATTGTGCGATAGAGAATAATAGGATAGAAAGTCACCCGCAAATAGCTTCTACAGTTGGCCAAAGAACTATCTGAATGTCGTTTCCCCTATCAACACATAAATGAGGGAGAACTATCCAATGAAACGGGACCCCGCTAGATCCAAAAAAGTGGTACAACTCTGCTCTGGGTTGGGAGATCTACCATCAGGACCTAGGGGAACCACCAGATATGGATATTGGTTTGAAAAAAGATGATATCCTCCGCTAGAGGGTCGTGATCTACACCAACACGAACACCAAGAGAACCATCACTCGGAGGAATGTGAAACAAAAAACTCACGATGACATAGGTCAAATCAAGAGGAAATAAACATTAATAGGGCCTTGAACAAGAGAAAATGAATGCAGTGGAAGATAAGAAATGGGGGAACATAAAAGGGACATGCTGCAACTGTCAAAACCCAAGTGAATAGGGAAGGGAACTTGAGAGATACACATGTGGGAGAATGGAGCCATCCTTATAGTAAAAGATATTCTAACTCCTTTATTTATGGATATTATTATCCATTAAAAGTTAATTTTTGTACATTTAGAATACAAAAAATTCATCTTGAAGATTCATTTCTTAGAGTAAGAGATGAAGTGAAAATTTATTGAAGGAAAAACAAAGGATGAAATTATGATTATGAAAAATAAATATATCAAGTATCTTTTAGGGTGTTCCCAATAATACTAGTAAAATAATCCCACAACATAGAAAAAGGGACTCAAAATGAAAATATTATAGTTTACCATCATTTATGATGAAATAATGGTCTTTTCACCCTTAAAAAATTTATGGTTCTATAGTTTTTAATTTTCTCATTACCATATTATCTATTAATATCTATTAGTGCTTGGGAATTTTTTCCTCTTCCATGTAAATATTATAAATTTACACTAATGTTATCCTATTTTGAAAACTAATATTTTTTTATTCTAGATGACCTCTATATTTCCATTTTCATATATTTAGAGCATATTTTATTCACCCTTTTAAGACGTAGGTTTTCAAAAATGGAATTTTAAATTGTAAAACCCCTGACTTATGAGAAGTATTTCAAATTTCAAGGATGAAATTTATTTTGGGGTATGAGTGGAGAATGAGACACCCAATGATTTTAATAGAACACTATATATGACATCATATACAATACGCAAAACCATGCTTAAACAAGACATAAAATGTTATAATTTAAAAATGGTTGTTATAAAAAAACCATTATATTGGTGAGAATTAGTATGGTTATTTAAATTATGGAAAATATGTATAAAGTTTTTTTATAATGTGTTTTCTTATAATAAATAATTACTGAATTTTTAGTACAATCATTTTATATTTCAACAATATATTTTCTTCAAAAATGTTTTCACTTTCATATTATATGATATAATTATAATTAATTTACTCAAATTTTATTAGTTTTATGTTAAAAAATTAAAATCATTTTTGAAATACGGTAAATTTTATTTACTTAGCATGGTATTTTGGAATTTCTTTGATAAGAATAATTTTCTAATGAATAGTAAAAAATAACAATTCTCATTTAAATGTGTTATTTTGTTTCAAGAATCTAAAATGTTTTGTTTTAAAATAGTTTCAAAGTAAAATTATTTTTATTATATTATTAAATATCCAATTATGTTCATTTGAATCTATTTATGGTTTAATTTATTCAAAGGATTTTTTTTTGGAAAAGAGTTTTTCGTTCCATTTTTATCATAAATTAATTAATTAAACATATAGAAATTTAATATTGAAAAATTGATTTCATATTTTTAATTATGTGGTTTAAATTTGGTAAATAAGTCCCATTAATTTTTGGTCATTATGAATAGTGACCATAGTTAATAATTTTCGCCATAGTAATGGTAAATGAGGTTGTTATTGTTAAAAATAATATGATAAGGACTAAAGAATGAACCTAAAACTTCCCTTTATCCTATTTTATGGGTTTCTTTCAACAAATTCCATAAACGTATATACTATATGGGAACTTGGTGTCACATTTTTTTGATTAGGACCATTATATTAATTTAAGAAATGAATAAATATTAAATGTCACTCTCTTTAATTTAATAAAGCTATTTTTATTAGAAGAATAAAAAGAGGAAATTTATGTTCTAAATGTTTATTTGAAATATAAAACAATATTTTTATCATTTTAAATTATTTATAATTTTTAGTGATTAAATAATTACATTAAATTATTATAAAACTCTCATTTTGTATTCCTTCAATCAATATAAAAATATATTAATTTATATTTAAAAGTATAAAAGTAATGTTTTTTGAGAGAGTTATAGTTACAATTTTTTTAGATATATATAGAATATTATAGATTTTTTAAAATTATATATTCAAATTATATATTTTTATTTGTGTATTTAATGTTAAATTAAATGAATTATATCATAAATGACATTATTGATATTTTATGAAAAATAAATTTTTATTAACATATTTAAAATTTTAATTTTTTAAAGGATACATGGGGTATAATATATGGTTAAAAATTACATAACTTAACCATTTATTTTCAATTTTTTACCTTAGAAGTAAACTTATAACCATTTGAGAGTGAAAATGTTGTTATCGCTGTTAAGGTTGAAATCGGTTAACTAAGGGGCTATACCAAAAGGAAAGGTTTAAAATACCACATAAAACTATGTAAATTTTGTTTTTATAATATATTAAAATGATATAATACCTTATATTTTAATCTATTTCCATTTTTAATCATTTATATTGAGAACAAATTAATTACATTTTGATCTTTTTTGTAATTCCAAGTGTGTCCTTTCCCTCTATTATAAAACGATTCCTCTAATCTATTTTCAACACACCAAATAGATTCATATAGATACAAAAACCTGAAATATTATGTTATAAACATCCTCACACACATTATAGAGGTTATATTCTTCCCAAAAAACTAACCTTAGTGTCTTTTAGAGGAGTTCTAAAGGTCCTCTTTCAAAGAAGAGCTAATCACCTTAACTGATCACATTATTTTTATTTATTATTTTACTAGCTATAAATATGTATTATTTATCATAAAATAATAAATTCAGTATAATAAATGTACTGAAATTTCATTATGTTTATTAAATAGTCATTATCCACCCACTTTTTCATCTAATGGGTAGTGAAAGTATCGCTCGTGCATACATATGGCTTATTGTACCCACGTAGTGATACAATTCATTTTTCATAGCCATATTTATTTATAAGTATTATGATGGGTTTAAAGTTTTTATATTATATTTATTACATAATTTTTATTCTAGAATAATAATTTCATATCTATATTCTTACCTTCCTATGTGTTGGAAAATAATAACATCGCTCGTGCGTATATGAAGACTACCACCTCCATAAAGTGATGTGATTCATTTTTTATTTCTTTTTTATATGGATGGTAACAAGCATATACTTAATTAATATATAATATATATATGATATAAAAATAACCACATAAATTTGAATTACTATGTACCATTCTTTGATTCTATCTTTTCAAATGTGAAAACAATGTTCATGCATACGTACAACCTATCATCTCCATGAATGATATAATTCATTTTTATATCTCTAATTTTATGGATGAATATAAAAATATTAATATATTGAATATATATTATATTTATATCATTATTAAAATTATTTAGATAATGGAACCATCATTAAAGTAAATGGATCAAAACCACCTAAACAAAACAAAAATGAAAAACAAAGCAGTTATCACCTGAAGCCACATGTTTAATAAAAAAAATATTAATAAATTGACGATAAAAGGTTGAAATTATATCATATATTGTATTATATATGTTATTATGGTTGTATAATATATTTATTATAAATCTATATTTTTTATTTAGAAGGTTCAAAGACATATAAAGGAAGTCAAACCCGAGGTAAGGGTTCTTTATCTCAAATTATTTTCTTTCGAACAAATATTATATTATACACATATCTTATTTCATGAGGTGTGTCTAATAACCATTTGATATGTTATATAATGAATATATTTAAATTAATGATGATTAAAATTTCATTTTAGGTTATTTATTTCATGGGGTTTATTATTTGAAAGTTACCAATGTGGTAATGGTTTATTTAACAATCTCATCATTATTCAAGATTATTTTTGTTTAAGTATTTTCATGGATAATTATTTAAAATTTTAATATGAAATAAAGTATATTTTATTATCTTTTTAGAGATAAATATTTTCCTTAAATTTTTCTCTTTTTATGTACTCAAGATACCTAAATAATGTTTTTAAGGAAAATTGACTTTGTTTTTTCTACTCAGTCATGAAGCTTTTTCTTCAATGACTATATTTAACATAAATTGTTTTAAAGAATATTTTTAATATACAAAAAGATTTATTGAATTCATTTTTACCCATGTTTGACTTATATTTTTTTTAATAATAAACTTTTTATTTTTTCCCAACATAGGTACTTTTTGAATTTTTTATAATAGAGTAAATGGAATATTTTATAACTAATACAACATAACAAAAATTTCCTTCCTTCATAAAAACTCAATTTTTTAAAGCTTACAATACAAGTTTATAGGTTTCTTTTTTAATAAAATGTTTTCTTAATATTGGAGAGATTTTTTGATTTTAAATAAGTGATTCAAAGTGAAAATAGATATTATCCAAAGTAAAATTTGTTATAGTACTTTTAATGTATTTTAATCTATGTAAATATCATTTTTTGAATATTATTATTTATTAAGGATACACTCCAAAGATACAATAAACCATATTTTTATGGATGGTTTATGATCAATTTTACTGGGTAATGTATTGATATTCTCTATAGTAGTTCTTCAAATCTAGACAATTATTGTTTTTAAGGCATATTTATTAAGTTGTATTGCCTATTCATATGATGAATTCATAAGACATATTAATTGGTGGGTGGGGACAAGAATTACATATCCCCTCTATGAATTGGTAGGTATCACAAGACAAACTTGGTGGGGTATTTTTTCAGGGACTTACCCATTATTATAAGATGTCTTCGAATGAGGGATTGATGGTATATTTTAGATGGATTGTATTTAGGCCTTGATGATAAGTTTAAGATGTTTAGAATTTATAATTCCATTTTTATGAAATCAATAATTTATTTTCATGTGATTATTTTAATATTTATTATATCCAGGAATAAGTTTTAAATTCATGAGATCATTTATATGGAATTATTTGATCATCATTTATTCCATAAATATTACTCTTAATTACCATGTTATTGATCAGATGACATATTTTTTCAATATTTCCAATTTCATATTGATTATTCTATATTTACTCATAATATATTATTCTATATGTAACCCTTATTGATCCTCCTAGATCACCCTTATTCTTTTTTCCTTAACCTAGAATTTGAAGTATGAATATTTGAATGAGTTCAAGGATGCAGAATATTTACATTCACTATGTTTTATATTTTATTTTTTTAAATGTAATGTTAGTTTCATTTACATATATAGTTTAAAAATAATTATAAACTTTTACCTTTTTTGGGATGTAATAAATTGTATCGAGTTCAAGTGTAATAAATTAACCGCCGGCTTTAGGATAGTGGGTTTATGGTCTTTACAGTGATATTGAAAAAATAAAATTAATTGTGGCATCGAAGGCTAAACAACATTTGAAAAATAAATAATTTAAAATTGTGCAAGAAATAATTTTTGTGATGTTACTATATAGGATAGAGATTAAGATAGAGATATAGTAGATGTGATATAACTTTCAAATGAAGAGTATTTTTAATTACTTCTACATGAAAGTTGGGATTAAAACATCTTGCCCATTGTTTCTCATTCATTCAATAATTTTTTGGCTTATGGGTATGAAATCAATAAGTATAGATAATTATTTTATTTTCTTTATTAATTAATTAACTCATATTTGATTTATTTTATTTATGTAACATAAGTTATATCCCTTAGATAAGTTTATTTATTTTGAAATACATGTAGAAAAGAAATGTGGATTCACATTAAAGAAGTTGTAGAAAAATAATGGTGCTAAATACATTAGTGGAAAATTTTAATTATAACTTCGAAATAAAAATATTCTCTATTAATTTACAACACTATATATGCCACAAAATAATAATATAGCTTAATCTAAGAATAAAAGTTTGGTGGAAATGGTTTGCACTATATTAACTAAGAATGACATGTCTTTATTTATTTAAAAGAGGGAAATTATTACAATGACTCATATTTAAAACCCTTGATTGGGCCAATATAATTACGATGTGAAAAAATATGAGATATATTAAAATAATAACCCAAGATTAAAATAATTATGGTATTTTCAATACCTTGTATTTTAAAGGCGAAAGGTGAAAATATATAGAAGTTTGAGCTAAGAGGAGTTAAAAGTAACTTTTTAGGTTATACTCTAAATGAAAAGTGTTTCACTAATACAACAAGGATTCATGGAATATTGTGGATATTTCGAATTTTAATGTATTATAACAATAAAAAATAATGTTACATATCATGAAGAAAGTTCCATAAGTGATGATTATGATGCATAATTAGTTGATAAGAAGGATTATATTTATGAAAAATATGAATTCAGCATATGTGATGGTTAAAAATAATGATTCAATAATTTAAAATGATAGAGATAAAACTTTATCAAATAATCAAAGAATAATAATGCATGTTTTGTTCTAGATTTTTATTGGATATCTTAGAAATTGATTCAAGATTTGATATCCTTGACGATAAAAACACATATCTCATTGTTTTCTCAGGTTGTACCAAAGGATGTTAAAGGTGATTTGAAGAATCAAGAGTGGTACAATTTAATTAATTGAGAGTTAGATTATGTTTATAAAAATGAAACTTGAGAGTTATTACTTGATATAATAAATAATAATTTCATAGGAACAATATTTGTGATCCATAACTAGTTGAATGGGAAAGTAGATATGATGAGAAACAAGGTAAGACTAGTGTCAAAATTCCATTTATACATGGAATAAATTTGTTTTTATGGTTTTTTTACATGGGTTTCCTAGATTTATAATATTATAATTAATCTTTTAATTAATGAAAAAAAGGATATGTAAACCCTTTTAAATGGATGTCAATTCATCCTTCCTTAATGAAGAATTTCAACAGGATTTTTACATCGAGTAACTTGATGGATTATTTATCGGAGAAAATGATGGATATATTTTTAAGATGAAAAATTAATTATATGTTTTAAATAAATGAAAAAGGACATAGTACTAAAAACTATATTCATGAGTGAAGGTGCTGAATTTTAAGAAAGAAATAATGGAAAAAACCACAATATCAATGAATATTAAGAAGTATCATTGATTGTTATTATCTCTATAGATGATATTATATTTTATAGAAATAATTAATTTGTTTTCCAGAATTTTCATTTATATAAGAAGAATATATTTTAGTTTTTTATGTTTAAATATATTACACATTTCTTAAATTTAAAAATTTCTCAATAAAATGATCATATTTTCATATCTCATGGGAAGTATGCCTGAGAAATTTTGAATAATTTTTGAATAATGTTTTTATATATTGAATCTAACTTAACTTTTTTAACAAAAAAGATATTAAATAATTAATATGTAAATGTAGTTAATTCTAGGGTTTTCATGAAATTTAATGAGAGTTTTCTCTATTTTATAGTTTCATGACTGAATGCAGTTCATGCCGTCGCACTATATTTAAAATTTGAACATGCACCTAAAGAATAAAATATTATAGATACAAATAATATTATTAGATAAATAAAAATAATTATAAATTATTTTTAAATCTTAATGTTAATGAAAGATCAATATATTTAGATATAAAGATCCTGATTGGGCGAGAAATTTGGATGATGGAAAAACAACATCTAGTGGATCATTCTTTTTTTGAGAGAATTTTTTGTCATGGAATATAAAAATGAATATATTGGTAATATTTAGTACTCTTGAGGTGGAGTATATTATTTAAAATCAAGATAAAAAAAATTAATGTGGAAAAAGACTCAATATAAGGATATTTAGTTAAATGCGATGATGTTTGTACTATTGGGATGTGATAGTCCAACTTCTATAAATGTTTCAATAAATCTAGTTTAGAATTCATGAAAAAATAATTTTGATATAAAAAATAAATTTCATATGGAGTTAGTTGAGAATGTAATGATATAGTTAGAGGTTATTCCCACAAAGTAACAAGTTACTGATGTGTTCACTAAGCCACTACTAAGAGATTTATTTCAGAATTTGTGGTTAATAATGGGAGTTAAACCTCATCCCACTCAGGGATAATGTTTGGTGATTTTGTCCCCTACTTCACTTGTTCATTTTATATTTGATTCTAAATGGGTAGAATAAAGATAAATATCTAATTTATCATTTTTTAATTTAATTAGTGATTAAAAAAATTAATTCAATGTATATACCTTTGCTTAAGTTGGATCACATATGTTGGGAGATATTTTCTAAAATAATGGGTAAGCTGAAGATTTAGTATGTGCGCATGTGTTTGAATATTGTGAACTTTTTGTAAATGTATTTTTATATAGTATATGATAATATGGTATTTAAAGGTTCAAATAAATATTTTTATGAATTAAATGAATATCCATGAAGAAATATATTTTTAAGGAAGTGAATATAAGTCAATTTCATGGAAAAATGATATCATTGTTCAATGATCTTATTTAATTCACCAATATCACTCACATAGGTATAAAATTATATAATTATGATTCAATACTAAGTGTGTTGATTTTGAAAATTTATTTATGTTCAATAGTTTCAAAAAAAATTAAAGGGGTAAATTGTGGAGACCAAGAATGAAGAATATGCGGAGTTAAAAAGTGGTTGTGACCTTATAGAGTTTGTTGAAACCTAGGGGTAGCATGATTAACTTATAATCTAAAGGATAATTCCCAATTATAGTGAAGTATGTTTGGGAAGATGAATTTTAGAACAGATGTAGTGGATATTATTCTTACACTATATTTTGTTATCAACGTAGAAATCCTATCCAAACTCAAGTGTTACATGTTGTTTCATTTTATGTGAAGTTTTTTATAATGTTTTGGAGTGAATAAAATAACATGGAAGGATTTTTAATGTTGGAGAGTGGTGTTTGAAAATTTTCTAAGTGTTTGGAAGTCTCAGTATTCTATAGTAAAATATAAATTGAACATAATTCTAGTTTGGGAAGTGAAATATATACGGATTATTAAGAAATTGATGTATCAGTTTCTCACAGTATGATTAAAAAGACCCAACTATATCTTGTTTTAGAGAAATGTATTCCATACCATTTAAAATAGGGAGAAAATACTCTAGAAAAATGTTTTAATTTTTATCTCAATTGAGAAATTTTCCTATAAAAAATGGAGAGGCTTGTACATTTCTTAGTTGAATTTGTGATAGGTCACTTTTTGTTTAATTTTATGAAATATAAAAATGATGGTGACTTTTTTATAATTGAACTCAAGGATTTTTTTTCATGAGATTAATATTAAGGAATATAAAAATTTCAGGGATGGTGAATTGGTTAAAAAAATATAAAAGTAGTTTTATGAAAACAAAATATTGGTGTACACATCATGGTCTACTTATGGTGGTTGTTTTGAATAAAGTAAAAATATTGATAAGTCTTGTACTAATTGAAGTGGAATGTATTGGTTTTTTTAGATTTTGTATAAGGGATAAAACAAAGATTCCTATGCTCTATAACATGTTGTGTTATAAGAGGAAAATCCCTATCTAAAATAGAAATGATAGAACACACTGTGATATAAGGAGTTTTTTAAAATGGTATTAGACTAGTTCAATGTATTTTGAACTGAAATGATGTATAATAAATTATGGTGAAGTCTAGAAAGTCTTTGTTATTGAATAATTATATATTTTTAGTGTATTCAAGTACAAAAATCATTTGGTGACACTTGTGATTCTCATAATCGATATCAAAAGTCTTATTTATAAATAAATGGAGATTAAGAGGCTTTAATGACCAAAAAGATTAAAAAATGATATTATTTTGTGAGAAGTTTAAAGAAGTTGGGAATCTTAATTCCAATTTGAAATGAAAATTTTAATGATTTTAAGGGATTTTCTTATGTGAGACAATGTGAAAAGGGGTCTTTCAAAAATTAATATACTGTAAAAAGGAATATAGAGAAAATTATAATTATATAATAGTGGTTTCTATAGTGAAAGTAGATGAGTAAGTAGAAGAAGTGGAAGAAGAAGAGGAAGAATCACAAGGACAACTTGATGGAAGTATAAATTAGTTTAAGACTATATTATTGTTAAAATTATGTTGTTATATATCTTTTTGTGTAGGAGTACATTATAGAATTTAGAAGAAACATTATGTATCATGAGTTAAAGGATAATCCTCACCATTTTTTATCCACATAGTTATTCTATTGGAATGTGTTATCGTGAGTTTTACTGGATCATTCCAAATATGTAGTAACTCATTTTTGTGTAGTTAACCTTATAAAAATATGATGTTCGCTCTATGTTTGTTCATAGAATTTTGTGTAGATTTTGTACATTTATATCCTCATTCACTTTAATAGGGTTTGAATGTTTTTTAAGGTGATATGTAAAAAGGAGTGAATTCACTAATTCAGCACCCCCTTAGTGAGTTTTCACAATCTATAAGGATATTTCAAAAATACAATAAAAAACATGTGAAAGACTCATTCCTCACCTAAAAAAATCTTATAACTGAAATTCATATGAACCATTGTTCACACTATCTCCAATATCAAACTAATTTGTGGAAATAACTATAAAATAAATGAGTTAGTTCGCCTATATCAAAATGAACATCAATAAGAAAAATTCATTCAATTTTGGAATCCTTAAGACACTGAAACGGGAATCCCATTATATCAAGATGTTTCTACCATAAAGTAATATAATTATCTTAAGGAACATATATTTAACCAACTAAAATAAAATAAATAAAAACAATAATAAAAATATAAGGAGTGATTACCTAGATCTAGTGTGGTAAAATGAAATCAAATTGGCCAAAAAACCAATGTAAATCATGTGGGATTCAAGGGGAAGGAATAGAGGGGGATAGATTACTAAGATGGACTCTCCCAAGCACCAATATTGATATATAAGAGATGATTTAAACCTTTATAAAACATATATAACCCTAATTTAAATATAATATAAAAATGTAACATTGAGGCATAACCATTTGTGTCACAACACAACACCTCAACCTAGGGCCAGGTTGTGGTGTGATCATGAGGTTCATAGTGAAAAACATATACATCTATAGTAAAACCTCACCACCACCCCATTATTGTGTGTCCTAATTCTATATAATAAAACAAACCTTCTTATGGTATAACCTAAGAAACACGATCAATTACTTCAAGGAATAGTCTATGAAGGCTATTAAATGATACTTTCCCTTGAACATAGTTCATGTTGCAACCCCTTTGTTATAGCATGCCACATACCTTGTCACCTGACCTCCAATTTTCACATCCCAATTTCCATGACAAAATTACCACCTTTAGAGCTTGGTCAATAAATTTTAACATAATTTCATCTCATTACCATATATTACTCATTAAACATTCACCCAGAACCACTAAATACCACAAGAACACCCAAAAATACATAAAACATTTCATAGAGATGTTTCAACTCATAGTATACTACTTCAAGTCTATATTATCAAAACACACCTCCTCCAATGTTCAAAAATTAAAATTCCATTTAAATATCCCAATATCTAATTATGAGTGTAATTATTAAGTCTCCACCATGGGGATTTGCATCCTCAAGTTGTATCTAGGAAATCCCATGATACTCAACAAATCCTTAAAATTAGTCACCAAGTTTCATTCTTGATTCTGAGATGTCATTGTCCACTATGTAAATCCCCAATCTAGGAAAATTAATTTTTATTGAAAATCATTTGTTTGTAACACCACACACATAAATTGTCATCCAAATGATGTACCCAATAAAAAAAATACTTTCTTCTTTCACACTAAAGACAATGGTATTCATTGTCTCCCAATGCACCGACTTTATAAAAACATGCACCGACCTACCATGATAGCAATTACTGATCTGCTGGTAGATTCTTCAACATGAATGATATCATTTAATACATGATCTACACATAACCTATTGATTTATATCATACAATACATTATATTTTTGATTTATTGATAGAACTCATCATTAAAGATGGTCTACCAAATTTGGAGTTGTTCTAGAACTAGATGTGGTTCATTGTATCTTCATCATAATCATCATTTAATCCATTAGCCTACATGATACATCTAACTTTACATGAACCATCAAACATAACAAGGGAATCGATATCTAAGACTGGTGGGATTATTCCCACTGTAGAGATTTTCATACCATTTTTATATGGAAATAACCACAAAAAACCCCAATATCCTATTAATACAATCCACATAAAAGATATTGTTATCCAAAATTAGTAATGTCAAACCATGGTATACACTATAGAGTCATGAAACCCCAATATATCTCTAAAAACTCTCCCATGACCTAGAATATCCCCAATCAACAACTATTACATGTGACACACATTGGTGGTATACTAACATCACTAAACCTCTATCTCATATTTCTGAGTATAATCGGTGTCCTAACACATTCCTCTCATAAAGACACCAACACTCTTTGACATCATCCCTATTTTTTATAGATGTTAATTCTCTTTATTCATCACCAAATAGTGGAAATAAAATTCATGGAAGCTTCACTTATCCCTTTAGAAAATTCCTTTCAATATTCTCTATCTTTTTTAAAAAATCATTTCCTTTATGGATATAATTATATTAGTCGTGAGTATTACACAATCCACTAAAGACCAAAAAATATTTCCATTAGTTCACAAACCAAAAATCACTATTTATCTTTTCAAGACCCCCTATTGACTGTTTTGAAGGTCCATCATATGATCTATCCCCATGTATTTTCATCAAGGCACTACCAATTGGAGATGTGTCCAAATCATGCGTGATGTTCTAAGATAAACTTAATACTTGGATTTTCTCATAAACACCAAGAACAAAACATAATATTCACACCTCATTAAAACACATACTAGCTACTAAACATTTATTAATACAATATCCCAAGTTTCCTCAATGAATTTTTAACAGAAACTAATTAATTTTTCAAATAAGGTTCTATGAGTAAGTTAAATCTTTCATTAATCAACCCACCATGAATCACATGGATTTAAAATTTTTTAGTCATAGAGAACAAACACCAATATGATCGAAAATCCAAATTTGATTCCAAACTAAAACCATGATCTAATCATAATATTCCAAATTTTATAAGGACACCATACTATTACTAATACTCCGGTGGTGACTTCATTACCAACACAGTCAAGAAAGTGTCTAAGAAAAAATAAAGACTAAATCCTAAATAATTTGATCTCTATTCCACCATCTGGTCATCTAGACATGCTCTTCTATATCTAGGATGCAACCTTGGTACAAACCATGATCGCCCCATGAAGAGTAACATCTCATTATCTCAAGGTAATAATACTAACTATTTTGACCCACACAAGTGTCTCTAATCTTCCAAATCCTCTAAAGAGGTGTAAAACTATATCACAAGAACCCATACATGGATCCTATAATAAGGTAGGTCATACCCAAAGTTTCTAACTATTTGTTTTGCTTATACCATAAACATTGATTAAAGTATCATAATATCAATAATAATATGGAAAAAAATAAAAAATGTTTAAATTAATTAAATCACAACTTATAATTTATTTAGGAAAACCTAAATTAAATTATTATTTATTCTTTCTCTAATTGAAACATAAGTACCAAAATGTTTTTTCAAATATTATTTCCTTCAAATATTTTTCGAAATTGTTTCCCCTTTTTGAAAATAATTTCATGTTAAAAAGAATCCACACACATGTCTAAGATACCCATGTCCTTAAGATGATCTAAACAAATTCTTTATTTCCACCCTAAGACAAGATTAAAAAGGAAAAAATAAAAATATTACTCTAGAATTTCATTCTTGATTGAAAATCTCAATCATAATAGTGTAAAGTAATTAAAAAAAAATTTCCCTATTAACATAGACATTCCAATATATAGAAAATATTTTAAAAAGAATATGATCCACCTTTAGATCTAAGAACATCTTACCTCTAACTACCACACCTAAATAGTCAGTCAAATAAAAAATTGATATGATACCACTTTATAATTACCTATATAAAGTCGCTTGAAGGATACCTGGATAAATTTACACAAGTGTTTTAGCACACCTCCCCATTCACTTGAGGTTTTTGACTAATGGCGAGAGTCTATATCCAACATGTGGAGAACAATACTCTTAATATCGCCACATATAATACAAAATAAATAAAATAAGCATCATAAAATATTATAGTAAATGAATTGATAAATTTCTATGTGCTAACTAGTATAAATAACATGTATCAACACACTATATAATATGTGACACATTCCCACACATATAAAATATATTAAAAAGACCAATCATTGGTCCATTTATATAAAAATAAAAAAATTATGAAATATTGGTGGGGAAATATCTAAAAATCTATGTCCCCTTCAAACTTATCTCTAAAAAAATATCTAGTTACATTATTCAAATTCATTATAAAACCTATAACCTAAAAGAAAAACCAATGATCTGCATGTGTAAAAGGGAAAATGTGAAATATGTGCGCATAAAACATAGTAGGTTCTCAACATGTTTCCATTATATATAGTAATATATCTTATATTCATGTATATGGAAATAAATATGCAATCTAAACATAACCACATTATCTTATTATGTGATTACCAGGCCAAAAAGACACCTAACATTACCTGTATATGCCAATGTTGAAAATACAAACATCATAGACACATGTCATATAAATACCATTTGGTAAAAGGAATATAAATAGCTATTACTATTAATATAGGAAACCCATTAAATAAAGTAAATATTATATGCATTCCAAAGAATATAGAAAACCCATAACTAACATCATGGAAGTGATCAGGGGAGAAAATTGAAATATCCAACCTCTCATAAAAACATAGTCATCCCAATCAGGGAAAGGCCCATGGATCAATCTCATACTAATGGGGTAATATTCATGGCTAACCTCTTGGTCATTCATAACTAACACCCTTCTTGAAGGTGAGATCCCATGAATATTCACATATACAAGAAGTGGACCATGATGAAGGTAATAAAGGAGCCAAGTATAAATTCCTCAAAATGAAGGGGGTAATTTAGATTAGATATTAGGTCAAAATATCATATTTTGACCCTATTGAGGTGATAAGAGTTTCTCTATAAATCAATAATTTATTTTGGGAAAATCTACTTAGGCTTGGGGAACAATTTTGTAGATGTAAGAAACAACATTTTAGAATAAGGGAATATGGAAAGATGAAGATCAACATACTAATAAATAGATTAGTGTGGGTGTATGGTCTTTCCCCAACCTTGGGGAACCATGAAAAAAATTGTGATTTATAAAGATATATTTTGGGAATAGACTAGGACTACACTATATTCAAGGGAATTACAATATGGAAGGTGGTTTGTAAGAATGGATGAGTTTAGTATATGATTAATTTTTTTGTTGAAAGTTAATGATGAAAAAATGGGGTTTTTTTATCACTGAATGGTGTATAATTTAAATAAAACTTCATCGTGTAATATTAAATTATTGTGTTGGTCAGAAATCACGGTAATGTTGTGGTTTTCACCGGAATGAGTATTTCAATGAAATTAATTGCACCTTAAAGAGTAGGGTCACACTAAAATGTGACCCTATACGAAGGATTCATATTTATGTTTCTCTTTTATAGATATGAATCATGATATGACCTAAGGCTTTATATCACAAGGGTTGTACTTGAAGAGAGAATCATGTTGTGATACTTAGGTCCATACTTTGAGGGTTTTCCTAACATGGAGAAAATTATTATGAGACTTATTGTAAAGCTATTATGGATGTACTAGGAATTTTTCTAAATTTAACTATTTATTTTAATAAATATTTTACGAAATATGGATCCCTTATTAGAATACATTCAACTAGGGTAGTATCCTAAAACCCCAATCTCAGTATTAATTCTTCCCATATATAGTATTTTATCCATTTCTTTCCCATTTTTTCATTTTATTTATTATTGAGAGTTACTATAAGTATCAAAAAATATATTTTTTATATTTCAGTATTAATCACTATTGTGATTATTCTTAAAAAAAATATCTTAGGTATTTTTATGTGGTTTTTTATTTATTCTAATTGAAGTCAAATAAATCCAGGATTCTCAATGAGTGCAGTCCTATTAACACCTGATATTTTGTTCCTATAGTATTCTCATGTTTTATGCATGTTTATGTATCATGTAACAATCATGTCCTGGTAGGATCATTACAATGTCTATGAATCGAACCACTTTCAATTTTCATTATTTTTGCAAGATTCTTAGGGGCAGTCTCATGGGGAAATGATGGGTTTATCCTGATAGTTGTTTTATTCCTGGTTGTGTGGTTTCAAGGATTGATTTTTGTGGTTTCATGTGTTATATATTATGTTCCTTAGGATGTGATTATTGATTTGATTCCTTGGGAATGTGATGGGTGTAACCTATTCTTATATAGGGGATGTTGACATAGTGGTGTGGTTTTGTGGTGTGACGTAGATGGTGTTTACCCTTTTTTAGGTAGTGATAGTGTTTCATCGAGTTATGGACATTGGTTGTTAGTTTTTTTTGCTCAGCATTGGGGATGAGGCCATTGGTGTCATGCGAACAGAGAACATGGACTAGGAGGTTCTTTGGATACTTTTTATTAATGTATTCCTCAGTATTTTTGAGTGTCTTAGGGGTGATATTGTTATCCATTTTTTCAAAGGAGGGATATTCTGTTGGTGTCCATGAGATACGGGTGGTGATTGAGGTCATAGGATGGGAGCATGTTCTCACTTACATGGGAACCATTAGGATATTTAAGGATTTTTTTGTATATAGGTTTCATTGAGAAAAAAAGAAGATGGTTGAAATAGTATATTATGGGAGATTGAGTTCATCAATTTAGGGTAGGATTCTCATATTATATATAAGATATGTTGGGAATGATGGGTCAAACATGTTAATGTATGGGTGTTCACCATACCTTGTGTTTCATTATACTAATGAGTTAATGATTAGTAAATGGTTCAAATACCCATAGAACTTTTGATATTATATGTGGGCATGATTTCATGGTTTTGTGGTTAAATTGGGATCATTACATCAGTTATGGGTTGGAATGTGACATCAAGTGGTAGAAAACTGGTTGGAAGGCTATGGGTGTCTCTTTTATGGTAGGCCATGGGTATCTTGTACCAATATAGAATTGGTCAAAGTAGGTAAAGAGATATTCTATGGATGGTAGAGTAGAAAGTTGAATTGTTTGTGTGGGTCAGTTTTTTGTTATTTTTTCACATTTCATAAACCTATATATGTAAGGATATTTTCTTGGGAAACAATTGGTGGTGGCCTATTGAGTTCATACTCAAACCATTCAAAGGACCACCAGAACACATGAAAATATTATGTATTGTGACATGGGAATGAGAAAGGGGTAGGGAATTAGAGTTTAGTAGATGATGGTGTAGATGGTGCACAAGTTGGATTTTATGGTTGGAGTTGGACCAAGAAGATCCTAAGTGCCTAACTTGTGGTTATTTTGGTTAATGTTTAGTGTGAAAGTATCCTACTGGTGATCCTATTTACTTTTGAATTATGAACACAACATTAATGATATTAAATTCATATATCCTGTGAAATACGGCTGGCTGTGCCTATGTTTATATGTTATGTATTGTTATTTATTCTTAGGATTCTATTTTTGTTGTTGTTTTTATATTATAATGTAATCATCTCCCCCAAATCAATTAGTATACCACTCCACTTGTCTATAACCTTTGGAATATGAATAAGTGCACATGGGGTTTATAGGTTTCCAAACCATATAACGTTTGGGCGATCCGGTCCAAGGATGCTACCCAACCCCCCATATAAGTATAAGAATCCCCTCAAGGAAGGTCCCATGGATAAACAAGATATCTAAAAGTAAAACATTGTCATAATAAATAATAAAAATTAGGGTAAACATAGCACATAGACTATTCCTTAGCTAGCCACAGTTCGAAGACTAGCTCTCTACTAGAGGGTAACTCATATAACATAGCATAACCCACCCTAACTGGTCTCATCACAGGTGATCATCATACAAACTAAATCCATGTGAACTCCACCGTCATCCTAGTTCCTCAGGATATATTGAGGACCCAATCCGACCCTAATGTCTTACATAAACTCACTAAACACTAAACCTCTCACATTTCATGTACTACCTCATAAGGTCCTTTAGAAATACATATCAATATCAACTCCAAACCCAAGAACATATATAGTAATCAACTATACTATGAGGGCTCATCCCCTTATCATTATGATCTAAACCTCAAAAATCATTACTAATAGCTACCTGTATCCATCCCATAATTCAAGTCCACTCTTAATGGGATTTCATAATCATAGAACACTAAAAACTGTTTTATTATCACAATGTTACACTAAGTACCCCAAAGAATGAGTTTCTATCCAACCTTCCATTTATTCACATAAAAATATAGAGGCATAAATATTTTTATGGACCACTAGGCTCATTCTCATCATCCCAATAATTTCTGTCAAGGGGGTTTGTGGTTCAAGGAAAATTGTATAGCCTTTGACATTCAATTCCCAAATCCTAATAGTAGCTAGGAAATCTACCAAATGTTTTCACCATCGTATAAGTCATGAACCATCTCTCTTGTTCTTAACATAGGATATTAATAAATTTTCCAACATTACATGACCACATCAAGGCCCCTTAATCTATTCTTGATATTCTTTCCCTTAGAGACATAGCTTATAAAAAACTCTTGAATATATTACTCATATGTGACACACTCATTCACTATAAAATACATTTATCCAATCCTATTCCAAAATTTTAGACTCTCTCATACCCTTATAATAGTTTTCTCAAACCCATACTTGAGGAACATACATGCGATCCACATGATGATATGCATATGGTTAATGATTGAAGGGACCGTCTACCCCAAAAATAAAGCTAACTTTCTAAGTTGTGAAATACTAACCTTGAACTAAGCCCAAATAAATAATCACTAGGCTTCCATGCCCTATATCACAATATAGTTATTCAAATATTAATTATATACATTTATAATTAACTAACATATTTAATCTAGTAGGGTATAATATTTGATAACGCACTGAGCATTAACATGACAATGAAACCAAAACTAATGAATTTTGGAAGAATCACTCCATAAATACCATGCTCTAGTGAAAAAAATACCCAAGTTCATTTACCCACAAAATCACTAATTTGAATCCAATTTGGATAAATCTAAATAAAAATTCATCAGGAGATGTATCTCTATCACAATGATGAAAAAATGTGACATTAATCCTATATAGAAATACATAAGCCATAATACCCCAAATAAAAACTATATTGGGTTTATTCTATCATTATCTAATGTAATTTTCTTAAGAACCCTATATAGACCAAATGAAATCTAATAAAGACAAATAATAAGAATAATTGTGGGAGGGATTACCCTAATCAAGTGTAGTGAAATAAAATCCAATAATCCACAAAACCAAGGAAAAAAATTGGGCATATAGGGGTATAAATAGAGGGTTTCATTCCAGCCAAATGGTCTTTCATAAGTTCCATATGGATGAAAAAGATATCAGGATAGCCTATAAATGATAGGTTAACCCCTAATTTCTAATAAACTAGAAAAGGGAATGATACAAAATTACCTTATGTGTCCGAGTGAAATTTCATAACTTGAGGCTAGGTTGAGGAATAAAAAATAGGTCCTTAGTGTAGTAACACCTTCTATATCCACCCCAAAACACTAAAGACAACCCTTTTTGTTTTGGCATAATTCATCATGAAAAAACATGTCTCATCAAGAAAAAACCTACAGAACCTGATGAGGCTCTTTATAGAACAATCAATTAGGGCCATGATGTGATACTTCCCGTTAAGAACAATTTATAGTGAAACCCTTGTATTATGGAATGATGCATCCATATATATGAAATTTCAATTTTTACAAACCACACACTAGGCTCCAACACCCCCTATTATGCCATTGTCTTCCACCTACAATACAATTTCCTCCCCACACTATGTAGAAATCGCATAAGAATCACATAATTCCCCCGGATACCATGTTAACACCAAAAAATAAATAAAAAAGTCTTAGTAATCTTATAACTTTTATAATTTTAATATAAATCTCGATTCTCATAACGATCCTCCTCCTTCTTCAAAAATTCATATTCCTATAAAATCCACTAATCTATAATAACACAAGTCATTATTTTAAGAATTTTATTTACTACAATCCAATGATTCTCATTAGGTTTTGATTAGTACCCACAAATTGTGCTAAACAATTGGATACATATAGACATTTAAACAACACAACATAAATATTAGTTCAAATTTATGAAGTATATATAACCTACTTAAGAAAATTTATATCAAACTAAGTAAAAGGATATTGATCCTTTATATGAATCACACTATGTATCTCTTTTGGAGAAACCTTCTTATAGTTCTCCATGGTATAACAATTTAGAAGTATCCTAATATATATATATATATATATATAGGATCAAAACATAAAAACTATTTCAGAAATTTTTATGGATCATAATATAGACTGTATAGGATTCTTCTCCCAAGGCATTAATTGAGAATAATTTTCCCATCCATACCTTTATATAATGGAAATTTGTGATTTCATTATGAAAAATTATTATTTCATCCATATAAAATAATATAAATACTACACTAATCACACTTACCTATATGTATGAATACGAAATATCCAAGTCCTTAGTGAAACTAATCAATTTGATTTCGTTATAAAATTTTATGTTCCAACTCTGAGAACCTTTTAGTAGTACATAAATGCATTATTACAACTAACATAACCTAGTAAATTACTTTTGATCCTCAAATACCTTTTGTTGTATCATATTCACATCATCAAATAAATTTGTATTATGAAAATATATTTTGACCTCTATTCAATATATCTTATAATCATAATAATTTTCAATGGGAAGAAATGTCTGAATAGAATTTATCATCTCTACTAGGGAATAATTTCTTCATAGTGAAAAATAATAATTTTTTATTTCATTTTTATACCAATTCATATTTATATGTTGATATTCCACAATAAATTTATCCTTTCTTAATGAAAACAAAATTCTCCCTATGCGTCTAACCTATTTAAGTGAATCATTCATGTATATGGATTCTATATATTTTTTATATACTTTAAAAATTTATTAGAATTAAAAATCTAAATTTCCTCCTGATAGGTAGTAGATTCACCTTCAATGAATTTTACATTGTCATTATTTATGATAATAAATACATATATAAATTACGATATTAAAAAATCATATTAGATATTCAAGATTCATTCCTGAAAATGAATAATATTTAATATAAAAGATATTACTTCTAAAGAATATCCTAGAGTGATATAGAAAGATCATAATTAATCATCATAGATCAGACAATGTCCTATAAGTCATGATTCCACAACTTATTTATGCAATTACATTTTGGAGTTCAAGGATGAGTAGGTTGTAAAACTATTCGACAATTTATTAGATGATTAGTAATTTCCGAACTCAAATATTCACCACTAGAATATAATAGAGTAATGATAATACCTATTACTATTTAATTTATATATTTTTTTGTATACTCATTGAAATTTTTGAAAGTTCACAACTCGTATATAATAAGAAACATATAACTGTATATACTGAAGTCCTGATTAAAGGTTAGTATATATTGATACCTACCAATTATTTACTCATTAGTCCATATAAATAATAATTTATTAGGTATAATATTCCATTATACATATCTTTTTTTCCACTAAAAGATTATTTTGTTATTTTCATAAAGAAAAAGAGTCAATTTTTTTAAATAATTCATAATTAAATGATTCTAGCCATTGATATCTATAAATTATATGACTTATTTTCTCTTTTATATTTCCCTGTAGATAATGAAAAAGATAATTAGTTTTTGAAATTCTAGATTTTAGTGGGGAAAAAACTTGTCCAAACATAAAAAAAATTAACCACTAAAACCCTTTTTTACAAGATTCAAACACAAGTTTGAATTGAAAATAATATAAATAGAGAAAAACACTCAATGTTTTGGATCGAATAATTTTAATATATTGTAGATCATATTGATAGAGAACACTTAGAATTAATCAAAAAAATCCTTCCTCATATGAAAACCCAAAAATTTTATTAATCACCCAACAGTTAGGTATGATTCCTCTTTGATCCACAACCGACTAAAAACATTGTGTTAATGGAACAAATGAAAAAAAGGAGATAAAAATCAGAAGTTTCACTGATTGAGTGTTAAACACACTTTCACATGCCATTAAAAAATTCTTGAACCAATTATTATAAGCTTATAAATTAATATCCCATACTAATACATCAACTTCAAGCCCATATATGTTAAGATAGAATGATACATGGACATAAGTGAACCCCCCTTGATAATTAATGGTTGAAAATAAACCTTTATAGATAAATAATTACTTTAAAATATGGATTTTACCTCAAATATCACACTCCACTTATGAAAGTATCCTACAAAAATATTGGAATTTTATGTCCATATTTATGACATACCAAAAATTAAAGGAAAAAATAAATAATAAACAATGAAAATAAAATATATGATGTATAACATAAAACTTTCAAAACATGTGATTATACTAAAAAATGATGTGATAAGTGTATAAATTCCTGTAATAAGAGACAACAAGGTTATAAAATAAAAGAACAAAGAATATATCATCCAAATGAATCCTCTATGCCTCCCCAAAATATCTTTGAGATATCCAATAATTTAAAAGATCCTCTTCTTATATAGCTACATTTTCATGGATATGGTCCATCACTAGTGAAGAATGATTTTTTTACTTTACCTGTATCACACTATATATGATATACATGTCAATAAAGGTGGGAATATATGGGGGTAGGTACAAGACCGAGTTGGATTTACCCAATAATTCCAATACACCCCCTGAATGCTAAAATGAAGTATGATTTAATATATTTTATAAAACATTCTCCTATCCCATTAAATTTTATAAAACCAATGTATTTTTTTTAAAACACAACAACAATAAAGATTTCATAAAACTATAACAAAAAATGTCAAGACTACCTCTATTTCCAAACCATTCACCCACACACACTTGTAATTTTTATAAACCCAAGGGATCCCTTTGGCCATGAAAAAAAAACTAATGGGTACATCTGATATAAGAGTTTGAAAACTACCCTAACCCACATTTTATTATTTATATTGCCCCAAAACTGTAGTAATTATTTATAATATCTTCATAAAACCTGACGAGTCACATACAATTAAGTAAGAATTATCAATCTAAAAACTATATACTCATAAAAAACAACCTACAATATATATATTACCATCAAAATTCCATAACAAAATTATTAAAACATCAGAACACTAACTTTCTATATTTGTTCTAGAAATTAATCATTCACCTTGAACACCACCCTTACCTTTTTAATCAAAATTAACACACACCAAATCACTCTTCCATAACCAATTTTCAATCATTCTTAAATCATTTTCACTATAATTTTAAATACAATATAAATTCATAAAATATTTGGAAAAACAAATTGTTTAGGTTAATCGACCTAGCTCAACCCAGTGGAAAAGAGGATTTGATCCACCATACTCGAGATACACATTCTAGTCAACCTTCTAAAGCATATAACAACAAAATAACTGAATATTATTACCTTTAAAGCCTTTAATCTTGTCAAACTCGATCTATTAAGGTCTTACTAAGAGAGAAATAAAATTAAAACAATATAAGGAATATCTAAAGTCACTAAGCTTTGATCCAATCCCTATACATCACAAGAAACAATGTGGGAGGAGATCTAGATGTGAGAATCACCTAAAATTACCCAAACATCACCTTAATATGAGGGGCCCACATGATAGAGCATGAGATAATGGGGAGTAATTACCAAAATATAGATAAAATACTAGTGTTAAAACCAGAAGGGGTCCTAGATACCATGAGATGGGGGGTGAATTAGGGTATGGATATTCAATTTCAAAAATCGTCTTGCCCCACTAGATCTTGACCTTATATTAAAAGGGTCTCTTTGTTTGATTTTATGTGTTTATGTTGATCTCTTCTTTTTATCTTTATCTGATGGTTATTCTTTAGATGCATTGTAGGGAAGAAATCAGGCATACATAGAGATTTTTACTTGTTTCACCCTCACTGGGCTACGTCCAAGGAGCATACAACGGTGATGTTCCACTGTACCAAATCCACTAAGGCTCACTACCAATTTACAAAGTTCGGGCTAGATCACTTCTATGCCCAGGCTCACTGCCTTTACAAGGTTTAGGGTCATCTCACTGCTTTCCCAAGGGTTACTCCCTATTTCTATCTCTCTGGCTCACAGCCAGTGGGGAGGATCACCATCTTTCTCTTCCTTTGCTCACTGATCTGGAAGGAATCCACTCACAGTTTATAGACCTGTAGGTCTATTCATTATCACTAATGAATACATCCTCTATTGTATTTGGATGCTCTGTTAAAGTTCAACTTTCATCCGTAGATGAATCTCACATTGCAGCGAAGGTATCAGGAAATCTTCTAGCTTTAACGCAGCCTCGAATCTCTACCATGAATCAACCTTACTTGGTGTGCAAGTCTAATCCAGCATGCATGTATCAGCACGCAAGTCACAACTGGAACACAAGTCTACCTCAATCACTTTCACAGCACAATCTTCTGCAACTCCAAACTTGCGTGACTTAACCCCTTTTACACCCAAGACAAAATTGGCATGCAACTACCAACCGGCGCGCAACTTCAAACAGTTGCGCGCAAGTCCACCTGTGCGACCACACACCACCTGCATGACCACCACATCTGCACGATGGGAGCTCAGATTTTTCTAAGTGTTAAAATCACTGAAGAATCAGGAGGTTTGACCCGTATTTATAGGCATTTGAACACCCTACACAACGGTGCAAAAGTCTCCCCTCGGCGCACAAGTTTCAGCGTGAAAGTCTTCTGTCCCACTAGACACTTGCGTGACCATCTTAAAAACTTCTCCACCCCTACTTTCTTTTCAACATTTTTATGATCTGATCACGAAGTAAAAATGGCACGCAAGTTTCCAATCCTTCTAGGCATCGACGTTCAAGTCCTTTCTTGGCACGCAAGTCACTTTCGCGACCTACCCAATACTTGAGCTCCCATTTTCCCTTTTCCATTTTTTGATGTTCTGATCTTGAAAAACATTGGTCGCAGGTGTTTGTTCTTTTGTACCACCTCCAGATCATACATTCCTTTGCCGAAGTTCTTGAATCAAACATTGATCGTTAACCATAGCTCTTGAACTCAACATACCAACATGAAATCCCCTTTGTAAACAATTTTGTATGTCATGGTTTTCTTTGTCAACAATCATAACACAGATGTCCACTTTGTCAACAAACACAATAAGCTCAAAAATACTTCAATGATACCTTGAAGGATTTTTTCCCAACAATATCCCCATTTGGGTTTGTTGACAACTCTTCCATAAAAAGAAACATCATTAATTCTTCAACCACCATTCGCCTATTGCGATTCTGATAGCAATCAGGGATTTAATCAACACATACTCTAAGCCCACATGAGCAATGCTCGGTGTGAGAACCAAGTGTAAATGAAAAGCTCATCAATGAATCACTTTAACTTTGACATCCACTGTTGACACAAAACAGAAACCAATTTTTGGAAATATTCTTACCGCATTCCCAAACCACTCTTCTGGTTTTATCACGACCTTCATCTATCATGATATCTATTCTTTGATCAATCACTTCTAGCATTGTCAGATTTAATACGCTCCCACTTTATCATTGCTCCCCCTATCTCGCTGCTCCACCTATCAGCTTCTCCCAATATCATTCATGATTTTTCAAATAGCCACACTGTCTCCCCCTTGAATAATCACTATTTTCGCCCCCTTTGTCAATAAACCCAAAGGTCACTCCTTTGTAGTCTATAATAGAGTAGAGAAAGCATATCATAACATTAGGGAAAAACACACATCATACCTCAGGGAGAGGGGGATCCACATCCACACTCTTTCAAGTGAGGGGAGTAGACTGAACTCCCAGAGCTAGTCCATAAATCTCAAAAGCTTCCTTGGGTAAGGCCTTTGTCAGAATGTCTGCAACCTGTAGCTCTATAGGCACATACTCCAACTTCACAATTCCCTGCTCAACCTTCTCCTTGATGAAATTATACTTTATCTCAAGGTTCTTTATACTCGAGTGATGAACAAGATTTTTTCTGAGATTTATAGCAATTGAGTTATCAAACTGGACTCCGATCAGATACTTCACTTCAACTCCCAAATCTTCAAGCTGCTTCTTCATCCACAACAACTCTGTGCATCCTTCAGTGGACGTAATATACTCAGCTTCTGCGGTGCTTAATGAAATGAAGTCTTGCTTCTTACTTAGCAAAGAAATACACAATACACCAAGATATAATGCAGCTACTGAAATTGATTTTCTATCATTTGCTGATCCGGCCCAGTCTGCATCAGTATATCCCAATAACTCTATCTGAGATTTTTCATTATATGTCAAGCTGAAGTCCACCGTGCCCTTGATATACCAAAGTATTCTTTTCACTACAAGCATGTGGATTTCCTTGGGATTACTTTGGTATTTCGTTGCTTGGCATGTGGTGAAAACAATTTCAGGCCTTGTTGTAGTCAATTATAATAGACTTCTAATGATTTTCCTATATTCTGTGATATTAACTACATTGTCATCCTCATCTTTTGATAATTTCATCCTGGTAGCAACTTGAGTCTTCATCTCCTTGGAATTCCCATTCCAAACCTTCTTAAAACCTCCTTTTCATATTTGGATTGAAAAATTAATGTTCCATTCCTTCCATGTGCCACCTGAAGACCAAGGAAAAACGTTAGATCTCCAATCATTGACATTTCAAACTCATTTTTCATGAATTCAGAAAACTATCTGCACTGAGATTTATCTGATCCACCAAATATTATGTCATCGACATAAAACAACACCATCATCCTTTGATTAGTATAGTTACTAAAATAAATATTGTAATCAACTCCCCCATGTTGGAAACCAAGCTTCTTCAAGTACTAATCAAGCCTTGAGTAACATGCTCTTGGTGCTTGTTTTAGCCCATATAACTCCTTTTTCAGCCTGTAAAATTTGTTCTCATCCTCATGAATAAGAAAACAATATGGCTGCTCAATGTACACCTCTTCTTCCAGAACCCCATTTAGAAATGCAGATATGACGTCCATCTGGAATACTTTCAACTTTCTTTGCACTGCTATGGCTAAAAATAATCTGAATGTCTCCAACCTTGAAACTGGTGAAAATGTATAACCAACATCAATACCCTCAATTTGGGAGTATCCTTTTCACACCATTCATTCTTTATTTCAAATCACTATGCCATCTTCGTTCATCTTGTTGTGAAAGACTAGTTTAGTCCTGAAGACGTTCTTATCTAATGGCATCTAAACAATCTCTCATGTATGATTCTTTTCTGAATAAGCATCAGTCACTTATGCTCCCCCTTTGTTTCTTTCCTCCTCATCACATTCATTAGAAAACTTCTAAATGTTCCATTGTTCAGTGGAATCATTCCTTTCATCTACTTTTTAGATCTTCTTAGTATCCTGAAAACAGTCAGCTGAGTTGAGTAATACAATTATTGGTTTGATTTATCTTGCATCTCATTTTGTTATTGAATGCTACCCCTATGTTCACTTCCTGTGGTTAGGCCCATAAACATTATTCTTATTCAGCATCATTTATTCTCATCTTCCACTCGAAATTGAGCCTTTAACAATATCTCTAATCCTACTGTGTTGGAACTCGGTGTAGGAAACAAGAGATAAAGTTAATAACACAATCACTTCATATTCTACTCTATTTCTTCTTTTCTTCTTCAACTTTGGTACAATATTTGAGTCAATTAAAACTCTGAAACATATCACTTCTCCACATTTCATCTTTAGATATCACTAACCCTTGGATCATATCTCCCTAAAACCTAAAACATTTGAATCATTAGTTAATAGCATTTATATACATAGGGAGAGGGATATTTCGGGAATCCTCAAGATGAGGATAGTGGTTGATCTTGATGGGTCAACCCTTTGATTCTTTCTTGCAGAGCATCACACACTTTCCTTGCTTCTTCTAGTTTCCTAGCCAACGACTAAGCATTCATTACCCACATGTTGAATATTTTTCTGATATGCAGATTCCGAAGGCCTGGCCTTTCTCATCATTTGGGGTTTAAACCCACTAGTTCACATTACTTTCTTTGATGTTCCACCAAAATTCCATTTCCCTTGATTCTTTATCTGGGTAAAAATCTCTCTACTTATCATCATCCCTTTCTTCTTCCACCATTGCAGGTGTCTTTATCTTTCCTTCACTTCTTGCTGAGGAACACGACATGCATATTTTTTTGTTCATTTTTTGTTCATCTTTATTTTATCATATAACTGAGTCACCACCCTACTTTGTGTTGTTGGTGGGTCCTCCACTAAACATACATTCTTCTTACTCAAAGATATAGTGTTTCCTACAATTTTATTCCAGATTTGTTAATGTTCTTTCCTAGAGGGAGGTTGTGAGTGTGACAGAGGAGGTGACAGATACACCTTTCATTCAGCTCCTTGTGATTCCCCTAAGGCTCTAAGCCTATTCTTCTCCTTAAAAATTTCTCTCCCAGGGTAGAATTTCTCATTATGAATCATTGGGGTCGAGAATTTTTTTTTGAGTTCCTTTTACTTTCTCGCATTCTTCTTGCTGCAATTTCTTTCCAAATGCCCATAATTTGAACATATAAAACATCTTCCATCAAAGGTATACCTCGTTTTATCATTTCTATGTCGAGATGCTAATACAACTTGAGTTCTCCTTCTAACACATGGCTCTTGATCTTCCTAACACATACTCATGGTGTGTCCCATTCTTCCATAGTAATAGCATCTAACAGATGATTTCCTCTGAGAGATTCTTCTTTCTGATTTCTCATGACACATCTTCTTCTTCTCAGATCTAGTAATGTTTCTATTTTCATAGCCTTAGATGTATTTCTGTGCCTCTAAACAAAAGCTTGATGTGTGGCCATGAATCCCACAGTAATAGTACATGTCTTCAATACTTCTTGGAACTGTCCTCTTAGGCCTATCTCCATCACCTACAAGATTTTCTCTACTTCTGGAACTATTCACAGCTCTCTTTCTGTCATGCATGGGAGGGAATTCATCAAATCCAATAATGGTTTTTCCCAAACTGTATGGCATTTGAGATGTGATAATTTGTTCTTGGATATTTTCAGAAATATAAAATGTTCTTTTCATTTCATTATCACCAGCCAAAGGATGATTGAATAGTAAGTTTAAGGCATCCTTCATTTTAGGCTTTCCTTTAGCATTGGATTTCACCACTTCCTTCTTCACTGATTCTAGTTCTTCTTCCAACTTTTTAATCATCATATCCCTTGATTCAAGTTGGGTATTGAGTTCTCTTCTGAGATTCTTTCCACACCTCATCTCATCTTCCAATTCTCATGTGAGCTTCTCTACCATGTCACCATTCTCATTTACTGTTGATTTTTTCCGAGAAATAGCTTGAGAGAAAGATTATTTCTCTTGTTGTAGACTTTGATTCTTCTAAACCTCTTCAGACAACTGTGTTTCTAGATCAACATTTCTAGCTTTTAGATTCCAAACTTCATATGACTTTTGATTCTCTTCATAATCATCAGCCTTTTGTTTTCCTTTCATTTTAGCCATATTTTGTAGTTCTTCACCTTGACAATCATTCGTCTCCTTTAGGTCAGTTTCCACATCATTAAGACTTTTATTTAATACTCTTAACTTGTTGACCTCAATTTACAATACTTGGATCCGAATATCTTTAGATTTAACTTCTTCATCCAATTTTTGATCCAATTTCTTTGTCATGTTGACAATATCTATTAGTGGCCTTTGATGTTCATGTACTTCACTCATGCCAACATTATGATTGAGTGAATCAATATTTTCCCTATTAGATTCATCTAGGCCTTCCTTCAATAAGCTGTTTGATTATTTTAGTTGAATCACACTTTTTCCATAAACACTTCCACACTGAGGGATATCACCTGACTTCTGATTCTTCTTTGATGTTTTTCCCTTTTCCATGGCACACCGAGATAAGAGTAGACTAATTCTTTAACAACACAGATCGACTACACCAAGTCGAAGCAAAAAAACTTGATAAAAGTAACCTCCCTATGATACCAATTGTTTGAACCAAAAGGGGGCCTAGATACCCTGAGGGGGGGGGTGAATCTGGGTATGGATATTCAATTTCAAAATTCTTCTTGCCCTACTGGATCTTCACCTCTATATTATAAGGGTCTCTTTATTTGATATTATGTGGTTATGTTGATATCTTAATTTTATCTTTATTTGATGGTTATTCTTTAGATTCAATGTAGGGAAGAAATCAGGCAGACACATAGATTTTTACTTGGTTCACCCTCACTGGGCTACGTCCAAGGAGCATACAACGACGATGTGCCGCTCTACCAAATCCCCTAAGGCTCACTGCCAATTTACAAAGATCAGGCTAGATCACTTCTATGCCTAGGATCACTACCTTTACAAGGTTTAGGGTCAGCTCACTGCTTTCTCAAGGTTCACTCCCTATTTCTCTCTCTCTGGCTGACTATTGGTGGAGAGGATCACCTTGTTTCTCTTCCTTTTCTCACTGCTCTGGAAGTAATCCACTCATAGTTTGTAGACATGTAGGTCTCTTCATTATCACTAATGAATACATCATATATTGTATTTCTATGTTTTGTTGAAGTTCAACTTTCACACATAGATGAATCTCACTTTGCACTGAAGGTTTTGAGAAATCTTCCAGCTTTCACACAGCCCTGAATCTCTTCTGTGAATCATCCTTACTTGCCGTGCAAGTCTAATCCAGCGCGCAGGTATCACCGTGCAAGTCACAACTGGCGTGCAATTCTACCTTAATCACTTGCGCAGAACAATATTCTGAAACTCCAAACTTGCACGACTCAAATACTTTTATTCCCAAGCCAAAATTGGCGTGCAACTACCAACCAGCGTGCAACTTCAAACACTGGCATGAAAGTCCACCTGTGCGACCACACACCACTTGCGTGACCACCACATCTGCACAACGGGAGCTCTGATTTTTCTAAGTGTTGAACTCTCTGAAGAATGAGGAGGGGTTGAACTATATTTATAGGCATTTGAACACCCTGCGTGACGGCGCGCAGGTCTCCCCTTGGCGCGCAAGTTTGGGCGTGCAAGTCTTCTGTCCCTAGAGACACTTGCGCGACCAACTTAAAAACTTGTGCACCCCTACTTCATTTTCCATATTTTGATGATCTGATCACGATGGAAAAATGGCGTACAAGTTTCCAATCCTTCTAGGCATTGCCACACATGGCCTTTCTCAATGCACAAGTCACTTGTGTGACCTACGCAATACTTGAGCGCCCCTTTTACCTTTTCCATTTTTTGATGTTCTGATATTAAAAAACATTGGGCACACAAGTTTCCTCACATTAAAGTACATGTTGTGCAAGTCCCTTTTCCCAAAACCACTTTTCTTTATTTGTCAATTTTCAGGACAAAAAATTTGGAAAACAAAGGAAAACGACGCCACCTTGTATCTGTTTTTTTGTTCTGCCTCCAGATCATCCATTCCTTTGTCAAAGTTCTTGAACCAGACATTGATCATTAACCACTTCTCTTGAACTCAACATGCCACCATGAAATCCCCTTTGACAACAAATTTGTATGTCATGGTTTGCTTTGTCAACAATTAAAACACATATGTCCACTTTGTCAACAAACACAATCACCTAAAAAATGCTTCAATGATACCTTGAGGGATTTTTTCCAAAAAAAATGTTTTATTGATGTTTTGAAGTTGATTTAGGAATTGACTACCTGATCTTAGAAACCATGTTTCCAGCTATGAATTTTTCCCTAACTCCCCCAAAACAACTTTATGGTCCTTAGTACATAATGCGTGATCCCTCAGTTGAGGATCTACATGTTTATACTACCAAAATCCAAGAAAAATCCCCAATATCACCTTAAACCCACTAAACATCATTATAACTCAAATATTAACTTTACATACCACAAAGGGCCCTATATTTAAGGATTATCCTTGGGATAAAACCATTTTACAAATCGTTAAATATAAATTTTATCATTTCATAAATATTTTATTACAATTTAAACTTTTTTTAAATTCCATTCAACCTTCCATCAATTAGTTATTGTTTAAATAATTGACATGATTGTCAAAATTCTTTATACATCATCCAATGATAATAAAAATAACATATGATATCTTACATTGATTAAATGATAAATTCACACATTATCTCACAATATATGAAAAATAATGCACTAAACCAAAATGAAATGAACTTAAAAATGACATGGTTTACATTATTATAAACCACAATATGGTTTATACATTTATATTATGTTTTTGATTTAGTATATAATTCAATAAATTTCAAAATTTCTCTAATTCCTCATAGACTTAGATGATTTTAACTTTATGTCAAATAATCTACAAGAACTTGTAAAACTATACCCAAAAATCCTTTTTGATATGATTCAAAACTATTTATAGAGAATCTATCATTATTCCCTAAATGTATTATATAAAAACATTATAATAAAACATTTCATCATTCATACAACAACTCTATGTTAACCCATGGGATATTATATCTTTTAAAAAAATTATGACTTCTTTAATATATACTTTTAATAAAGAATAATCATATATAAAATAAACAATTATACTCAATATATATCAATATTTAGTATGATTTTTATCAAATTGATGTATCTCTGTAACCATGTCCACCAAATATATTGTATATATCATATATAAGAATATATATTCATTTAATCATATTATCCAAGATATAAAGTAATCACAAGGCATATATTATATCAATATCATGTAGAATATTATACATTTGAAATTATTGGATGAAATATTGAATAACATAAATGAACATATATCTTATCATTAATGAAATTATATGGGTACATCACATTTCACTCACCTAAATAGACGAGCACAAAACATGTAACTTATGTATGTATTGATATATACTTCCTCAAAATTTCTCAATCGATGGCCCAAATGTCATATCAGCCATACAAGAGAAAAATTACCATCTTGGTTAATAAAATCCTATCATATGATCAACAAAAAATCTGTACATTCCTTGATTAGGTAAGATTGAAATATAAGATATGTAATTTATCTAAGTATAAAAGTTCATATGAAATATTACATATTAACCTTAGAACATGGGGATTATTATAAAAAAAATAAAACTTAGTATACTAATTACATAATATGATATTCTTTATAGAATGCATAGTGGGATTTCCAAAAAAAAATTTATGCCTCATGAGTGAAACTCAAAATCTAGTTATAACCCCCAACTAATTCTAATCTATACATATAATCACAACCGATAAAAAATTATTATGATTATCAATTATAGATAATTTGAAGTCATGATTCATGGTATAAATTACCATTTTATTCTATGAAATATGCAACCCACATTAATGCATGATAAAACAGACAATCAATTTATATAACATGGTACATTTTGAATATTCCTAAATTAATTCATGAATACAAATAAAATAAAATTTATTTTTAATATTTATCACATACAATGTAAAAATATCCATAATATATTCTGTTTGATATATTTTTTAGTATTTTTAATCCAGTTACATCTCTATGTAACATCTGTTACAACATGTTATAACACCTTATAAATATCTTGGTGGAAATTTGATAACATTTTCCTACTATTATTCTTTAGGGATATAAAATTTAAAAATAAGTATTTTTTGAATAATTATGAGATTAGGAATCATAAACCTTATATTTATAATTTGAAAAGTATCTTCAAACATATTTTTTACAACATTTAATGTTATGATTATAAATAATTTTATTATTTTTAAATACTTAGAGCTCATATATGTTTTATACTATCATCATATTCGATATTTTCTTGAAAATTTCATCTTTTTTAAGATCATTTGGTAATATATTTTGATGTAATTACTTATGTTATTCTCTTTTTATACCAATATATCTTAAAGAACATTAGGATATAAATTAACATTAAATCTGAACTATATTGGTATAGTCATTTATTTTTACACTTTGAAATTATTCATGTAAAAAACTTATTCCTCTAGACTCTTAGAAATTATATTTTTTTAAAATATTTTTTTATGATACAAAAATAGTTAAATGATGAAAATAACACTTATTTTATTTTGTAAGTAAATTTTACAAGTAAAATATTAACAACCATGTAATATATAGAATTACATATTTTTATAGAAATTTATTTGAATTCAAAATCCATATTTTTTCAGAAATTTCATTGTTTGGTTGTGGGTGGGTGAACTATTATACTTATTTTAATAAATAAGAAGGGTAAAACAATTTTATATTAGATAAGTCCCTTTTATCCTAGATAAAACATTTTTATCCTAAAATAAATATTTTTAACATTTTATATATTTTTAAACAATATTATATAATGGCTAAATTTTATAATTATGTGTAATAAAACCATCATATAATTTATGGATATAACCATTGTTCACAAAAATTGTTATCTTATCATATAATAGAAAAAGTGCTGAAAATACATATCAAAGTTTATAATTTTAAATTACTTATAGCCTGAAGTTTTATATTACATTCCATATGTCTATATATATAACTATTTAGAACTTTTGAATGAAAAATTCAGTCTTACTCAATTATTTACTTAATTTTAAACTCTTATAAATATTTATTACAATTGTTAAATGTATAGTTTGTGTCATAAAATCTTTAAAAAAATAATTGATATCCATAATATTAATATTTAACCTCGACTCCCCATGATGTTTTTATACCCTTTTAAAGTGTTCCGTGAAATTTCTTTCAAATTTCAAATATTTTAACAATGGAAACATTTCCCAATCATCTTGATAATTATTTTAGGTTTCAATGACTTAGTCCAATTATTATACCCTCCAAAAAATTTATTCTTCTTATGGGTTAAAATTTTATCCTTTTTTACTATTAATGAAGCACCAATTCATATCCCATGTTCGATTTAGTCATACTCAACCTATTAATGAGATATAGTAAAATTTTATTTTACTTAATCATATTGTAATTTTTAATAAATTACTAGAACCTTTTTAGTAATTATTTTAGAATAAATTCTATATCTCAAAACAGTCCTTAATGGATAACCTAACCCAAGTTATTAATACTCCCAATTATATTAAGTTCATGTCATGAAACTGAATTTTTGCTAGTTATTTTTCATCTAAAAAATGACTTTGAAATTTTTTTTATATTATACATTATATTTTATTGATATATCATTTCTAGTTATCTGTCATCTTTGAAACATTTATGTTTTGATGTTTATTTCACAACGTAGGATCTATGTACACAAGAATTATAGTGGATAAATTAAATAAATCCTTCACATGATTTATGTAAGAATAAATATATACATGTTGACCAACTTAATCATTCATCATATTATGAAGGGTTTACTCTAACATAAATTATTTTCTTTTATATAAAAAATCTTCTTATGTTTCATTACCTATTTAATAAGTTTATTCCATTAATCATATACATTAATATTATTTATAAAAAAGATAATTTAAATGATGACTCTATTTTATCTTCAATGTTACCTTTTATCATATTAGTATCATGTTTTATAGTCATAAATACTTTAATAAAATGGACTCCCACTAAAATTATGAACTATTTAATTTCACATCATATTTATTTTTTAGACATGGTCCTTGTTCCACTTAATCTTTGAGTCCACTCTAGTGTCCCTTTAATTTCTTATTTTTAGGTAGAAATTCATGTTAATAACATCCTATATGAATCTTATGCTATTGAATGGAATACTCATTATCTAAATCCATAATATAGATTATCCCAAATAAATTTCACTAGTATCATAACTTTTAGTATTTCCCATCTATCTCTAACACAATGCTCATATAATTTATATGATATAAATCAAATTAGGTTAATGTATTACTTTCTAAACATATACAAGATAATTCATGGACACCAAATCCTATTTGGGCCACCCATTCTGAATGATCTATTTTTTGATGAGTGTTTAATTTGGAAGGAATCAAACACTTTCTATTTTATGGGTTTTTTTAATTTTTCACCATATTATCTCATGTAATCCCTTAAGACATGAGTGCTTAATTATTTAATTTTTATATCATATACATTCAAACAAATTAATATATTATAAACATATTAATGTATAACACTTTATACAACTCTTTATTTATGTTACTTGTAAAAAACATAAAATGTAATGATATAAAAAAGTATCTAAATTTATCAAATGTATAAGGTATACAAAATAAATTCATGAAATGGTTTAGAAACACACCAAATTAAAGTATACACAAGTTTATAGAGATATAGGTAAATAACCTTGATTTTTATATATAGAGACAAATATCTTGGATTTGTGATAAGTTTATCCCAATGTCACACTATCCATATATCTATATTCAATAGAGACCTCAATTCCAACAGAATAATAATAATAATATATACAAATCATAATAAACTTTTACTATTTTGTTCATAAATTAAAAAAACGACTACATTGGTTGAACATAATTAAATATTATGTCATACATAGCATGTATTTCATTATATGTTGGATATGAAATTTATAATAATAAAATTTAATAGTAGAAACTAAATTATACAACCATTAAGTATATAAACCAATTATATTCATGAATAATATACATGTTGGGAATCACTAAATAACTAAACATTTCATAAATTTAGATATGAGATATGCATTTATTAACTCTTCATAATCAAATAATTATAAACAATTTATAATTTAGACATGACTTTATGGACATTTCCTAAAATATTAATATGAAGAAAATATATTTATATCTAAAATATTAATGTTTTATATTTAATTACTTAAATGGTATACATATGAACTTATTCATATTAAAATATATGATTATCCTAAGAAATATAATGCCTTGAAATTTCCTAACATATGAACACTACACATTGATAGTGTAAAAAATTAAAATTATTTTAATATCATATAAATTATATTCATTTCAAACATTGGGTATATCCACCAAAACCTTTTTAGATTAGTCTAAATAATATATTAAAATAAGTGTTTTAAAATTAATTTCTATATGATAATTTTTGAATAATTTATATAATAATATAAAATTATTTATTTATTTATTATTTTCTTGTTTATAAGAAAATTATAAAATAAAACCCATGTAAATCCAAATTAAAACTAGATTACACCCAAAATTTTTTGTATGAAATAATGAACCCTTTGGATTTAGTACAGACCCTGTAGGCCCCTGTCAGAAAAGGTTTTTTTGAATGTATGTGATATGATTTTTCTTCAGATATTATAAAACCACATCATGTTTCTTAAATAACCATGATATATATAGAAAAAATTATAAAATGAAAAATATCATTTTCTTTTTGAAGAAATAATTTAGTTAGAGCCTTAAAAAATCTTTCTTATGAACCATGAAAATGTTTTTCACAACTTAGCTATGGGTTTTCCACATGAAAAATGTAATCCTATTAAAACCATGTTATTATTGTCAAAAAATGGCCCATGACTATTTTTATAATATTTTGTGTTTTAGAAAGATTTTACGTGATCCATTTTCTTAAAACCGTAATGTGATTTTATAATTTCCATAAACTATTCCCAATTTTTGTTAAAAACATCATGGTAGTCAAAAATTTTATAAACCATGACTGTTTTATAAATAATAATTTAGGGTTCCATAAAAGATTATTTATTAAAACTATTCTTTTATTCAACATTCAATGAAAATGAAATTAAATTCACATTGATATAAACTATTTTCTTTAATAAATAAAAAACATACCTAATCAAATAATAATTTAAGAACTAAAACACTATTAAAAAATTCCTTTGAATTAAATATAATATAAATGAACAATGTACCCGACTTCTCTGAAGTGGATTATGTCTACTTGGTCATGATGGAGATATCTTAGAATAAATCCAAAAACACTATCCATATAGGATAGTCCACATATTGTGTGAATCAATTAATTATTAGGTAGGATTAATGTTTGATTATTGACTTCGTAGAACATTATTATTAAAGGAAGAAAATAAAATAGAGAGACACAGATCAATGTGTTTTTCTAAATCAAGTGTCAAACACACATTTATTCATACCATTGAACAAGGATTAAACCATTTTAAATTATTTTCTAATGATTCTCCATTAATTTCCAACATTTCAAAAATGTTTGGATATATATTTTAATCATTATTTACCATTATAATTACTTATAATATGACATTTAAACTTGTAAAAATTTTCAATCATTTAAAAAATATAGTTGAAAATTATAACCTTCTTAAATGTATTCCAATGTCGTTACCAATAATATATGATATCTTAAATTGAGTGATAAATAAACAATTAATTATCTAATAATGAATTTACTAATACACACGAAATCATTATTTAATGAAAATTATAACCTTCTTAAATGTATTCCAATGTCGTTACCAATAATATATGATATCATAAATTGAGTGATAAATAAACAATTAATTATCTAATAATGAATTCACTAATACACATTAAACCAGCATGGGAAATGTTTCCTTTAGTCTATAATTTTATTAATAATTAACCATACTGGACTTCTTATCTTGAATAATATATATTGGATTATCTATATATATATAATTCATAAACTATTCACCATATTCCCAATACCATAAAAAATATTATTCATGTATACATAAAAACCATTGTTTCAACCATTAATTAAAACTACCTATTATATAAATGAGGCATAGAATGATTTTTTTTATTAATAGTAAAAATAGGGTAATATTTCCCAATTATAAAATTAATCCTCTATGTTGATATAAATTGTATTTACCAATCTATAATATCAAAACTATACCTACATTTAAAACATATTGATCTAGATATCTTTTCATAGTTCTCTAATATTTCTATTTATATGAACATTAAAAGAAATATGTGAGTACAAATGAAATCTAATATTGAGGTGTTAGAATTAGAGAAATTTATTTCTATAACATCATATCCTTATTCGTAGAATGATTCTCCCTAAGAACACTTCTGATACAAAGATACTAATATATTAAACTATTATTCAAACCTATCATAAAATTATATTCATTATTCATAATATAACCTAAATAATAAATATTTATTAGGTAGGTATCATGTTTTATTTCCATTCAATATGAAATTTTATTAAACTTACTCTAACAAAAATAATGACCCTATAAATCAGACGTTTTATATGTCTCTGATATGTATTTAACTAAACTTTTTTTCCACTTCAGTGCTCCTATGATTTTTTTATATAGAATTAAAATCATGTGAATTATATTAAATGTGATTTTTTAATACTTTGGTGGGAAACTCATTATAAAAAAGTCATCATATAAATTTTCACAAACACCATTAATTTATTTACATAAATTTTAGAGTTAGATAACTATGTAAAACCTGAATTATAATATATTATATGGTCACTAATATTTTAGTATTAAATAAATACTCCATGTAACATTCCCCCCTTCACCCATTATATTGGGAAGAGGTTGAGCTGATATTGACCTTAGGTGACGTCCCCCAGACACTAATATCTAGCAACAAGTGCTAAGGGAATACATGATCATTGGGGGAGAATTTTCCCTAATATATGGACAAACTATACAATATGAACAAATTCCACAATGTTATATACTATGTGTAATGTAATATACTAAACCACAAACCAGAAAGTACCATCAGAGAAGTAGAAGGGAAATTAAAGGTAAAAAGATCACCCATTAAAGGAGTGACAGAACATAAAGACACAAAATTGGCATCAACCCAATCATCATCCCAAACGATATCTAATTTCCAACTCTATGTCCCAATCCCAATATATCATGGTTCATGACTATATAAGTAATACACCTTCCCTTTTCCTGTATCTTAGCACACAACATCTATAAATGAACCAAAGGTCCTAATTAGGGGGTGAGTACCAAGCCAAAATGTAATCATGAAATACTTTTGAACATAATTACACTAAGAAAACGAACAACTTATCTCATGTTTATATAAAATAAAGTATGAGAGTACCAAAATAGTTCATTATAATAAAAAAAATTTAATAAAAAATTTGAAATAAGTCAATAATTCATTCATTCTTTCCACTTAGAATATTCATCCATGCTTCACATGCACACATTCATATATTCCCAATAAATGACCCAATTATCATGAGTGGTGAATCATCCCATATACAATCATCACTTAATTGAATCTCATGTGATAATTTTACATCATCCTTAAATACAAATTAATAATGTATCACTAATGCAATTTCATTAACTCACACCAAGCACAAAACCATGCCCCCAACAAAAAATTTCATTGAAACCAGTGTTCTTTCAAATAATAAAAACCATATGTGTATCATTTGAAATTAAAATAACTAGGTACTAAAATCAAGGATATTTTCCAAAAATCTATGATATAGTTATTAAAACCTCAATCCTTTATATTATAGAACAATTATAATGGGATATAATCTACCCACCTCACACCAATTGAAGTTAATGAAGAATGAAACAAAAACCACTAAACATGGACTTGAAGCTTATTCCCTTAATAGATACCAATAACATCTCATTAAAATAAACATCATTGGAACAAGATGAATCTATAAAAAGATTATATTTATCACTTTGTAGGAGAGTAACTGTGTAAATATAGAGAGAATAAGGAAGAAATTTGAGTCCCCATTGATTACAGAGATCCAATTAAACTTGATACATAAAACATGTTTATATATTTTAATTAATCACCAAGTATTTCTATATAATCATAAGACTTTGGGAGACTTGGATAATAGTATAAAAATGAGAGTTTTAGTGTGTAAATTATAGTTAAACATTAATTTTCATAGAATTTAATGAATGCATCTTGGTTTGGTCACTAAAAGTTTTAAACCATGTAACAAACATGTGAGTAATACTATCTATAAACCAAATATAGAAATAGTTATTCCACATGGTTTTTAATATAGTGTAATAATTATGTGAATGATATTATAAATTATCAAGGGAGGCACACAACCGTGCCATATGGTTTATCAAATTGTGCACCATCAGTTCACATTCCACTATGAAAAATATCCCATTCCAAACATTTCTCCTTATCACTTTCACAATTTTTCAAAACCGTGCACCTACCCAGTGACTCATAGAACCTATTTTATAGTTTCTTAGAGAATTTTCAATATTTTATCTAACTATGCTCAAACCATTCATCCTTAAAAACCATCAAAAAACTCAAAAACCATCCATAAAATCCTCAAACTCAAACCAAATAATATATAAATTAAAAAGAATAATAAAATGGTAAATTACTTGAAATAAGGGGTGTTACAGTTTCCTCAACATTGGTCTTTTTTTCCCCATAATGTTAAAGTTTTGAATTGATTTAGAAGAACGTGGGCCACTGTTCTTGCATTTCCTTATAATAATCCCATGTTTATTCCTACAGATAACCTTGCTTATATAATATTCACACCAAAACACTACTATTTACATAAAATAGCTTCTCCAATTTGTTTGCAATATGTTTTCGAAAAATAATAAATTTAGTATCTGGCTCTAGATCAACATGGTCACATCAAATAACATGGACATGGTCAGAGTTTTATATCTTCTATTAAGATACATGAAATACATTTTAAACTAAGTTAAACTCTTGTGGTAAATCCAACCAACAAGTTGCGTCATTGATTCATTCTAGTATCCCAAAATGGACAACTTACTGAGAATATATTTTAACATATTTAGACAAACTATGATGCCCTATACTTAGAGAGTCTCTCAATAAAACATTATCAACCTCATTAATTGATAATGGTCAATGATGAAAATCCACATACAATGTTTGATGTCTCTGAGCCATCACTATCCACATCTTGATCATATGATTTTTTATTATCTCATGCACATTTCTTGGTCCAATAAGTGAATTCTCACCAATTTACACCCAATAATTTGGATAATGACAAGGAATATCATACAATGATTTGAAATAATGCATATTTATTGAGGTCCAAAAACGATTATTGTATGAGAAATCCACTAATAGCATATCATCCCACCATGATCCTCTAAAATTAGTAACATAATCTTTATGTGTGTCTTACAACATTTGGATCCTCTTTTTAGACATTCCATCCATTAGAGGATGATAATCTATGATCATGGTTAACTAGGTTTTGAGGGATTTCTATAAGGACTTACCAAAATAAGATGTAAAATAGGGGTCCTGGTTAGACACAATTGAAATAGGCACACCACGAATCCTTCCAACTTACCAAATTTAATTTTTTAAAATTATTCCAATATATTAGATTAAAAAATAAGGATGAAGTGAGCCAACTTTTTAATCCAATCCATAATCACCCATTTGTAATCATGTGTCTGAATCATTCTTGGTAGACCGATGAAAAAATCCTTAGCTATTTGATCCCATTTCAACACATTTATATGTAAATATTTAAAGATAATATATATTGGCAGATTCTCCACCTTAAGATAATGACATGTGAGGCATCTCGAGACATACTCCACCACCTTCATTTTCATACCATCCCACCAAAACTATACTCTCATCATATTAAACATATTACAAATATTAGTATGAAATTACCATCTAGAGTGGTGGTAAGTAGGAAGGAGATATTCCTAATAAGTTATAAGAATAAAAATTTGATATCTAAAATGAAACATAAATATATCATTTATTCTCCATCAATCGATGGTCTCCCCACTATTGGGTTTAAATATCATGGATAAAAAGTGAAGATCAGATATCTAATAATCTTTAACCTACACAATATAATTAGAAATTAGAGAAATAGGTAATAAAACCACACTATCACCATTCTCAATAAAATACAAATTTATATCATCTATGACCGCCATCATCTTCTATTAATATAAATCCTATTTATAAAACTGACTACATAAATATATACATAATTAATCATCCAAAAAACTTCCTTTACTTTGTGTGTATATAAAGTCAAATTCAAATATCTGAAGTTTTTATATCCATATTAATTGAATTATATTTAAATATATTTATGAGAAAATGTGTTTCAAGCTTTTATGATCTATGAACACCCTAGATTTATCAAAAAAATGATAATGAAACTATGTTTTCAAGTCTGGAGTACAATAGATAATTTCAAATCTTGTGTTGGGTAATTCATCATATAAACCGATAACTTTCATGACCTATAGGACACAACAATATCTCTTTGAATGAGAAAAAAAAATCCCAAACTAGATCTATATGAATCATAATAGACCAAATCACCTCTTCCTACTTTTTAAATCATGAGAATTGGTGCTGATGTAATCCAAAAAATAATCTATTTAAAAGATTTATGGACCGAATCGCTCCATTAGAATAGCATTACTTTCCTTTTTAAAGCTAACATCATACAGGTAAGTCATGAAAATCAAAAAAAAAACAAAGAATTGGTATTACCCTACAATGCTAAAAACATTGTGCATCTCAAAGATGTTTTTTGATGGTCACTAATAGATAAATACTTCTACCTTTGTAGAATCTACTGAGGTTCCTCTTTCTGAAATTTCATGTACATGGAATCATACCAATTTTATCCATAAATCACACTTTTGAATATTATCATAAAAGTAATTTTCCCATATGATGCCCAACAATATGACCAGAATTTGTTAATGATTATTCTTAATCTAATAAAACACTAGAATATCATCATAAAATAAAACCACAAATGAGTTAAGATACTTTTTAAAGATCTGATTCATCAATATAATAAATACTATTGGAGTATTTGTAAGACAAAAACTAATAATCACATATTCATTATGACAATATTGAATCTAGAAATATCTCTTTGTAATATTCCCCTTCCAAACTCAAAGTTAGTGATACCCTCATCATAAATTAATCTTTTAGTACCATTTTAATCTCCTAAATTGGTAAAAAAATCATCAATTTATGGATGAGGATATCAATTATCTATATTAACTTGGTTTATATTGATACAATCTACATGAATTCCAAGAGTTCCATCTACTTTCTAGAAAGAAAAGAACTGGTTATTCCCAAAGAGATTTATTAGATTAAATAGATCATTTTCCCTATAAGTCTTTGATCTAAAAATTCAATTAAATTAATTAAATTGGTTATATATTATAGTACATAAATGAAATAGGGATGGTCATTATATAGGTATCAATCACAAAATACACTTCTCTAATGGGTGTAAACCTAAAATATTATCAGGAAAGACCTCAAGAAATTGATCCACAGTGGCTGGAATATATCTATATATGATTTCATCAAGAATTTCTATTGTAAATTATTCCAAATGGTAGGAGATAATACCAAACACAAATATTAAAAATCCTACCCTACATCCATTCACATTCCAATCTAATATAAATATATGCTTAATGCCATCAGAAGATGGGAAACTAAATTTATAGGATTAACAGTTGATGTGGGAATTGAATAATGTATACCAATACATTTCCAAAATCAAGACCAAGATATTGATAGAAAGAAAGAATAAATCCTAAATAAATTATATATCATTGGTTGTTTTAGAACACACTGCACGCTTGATGTATTTATATTATATTTGGCTAGAAGACGGTTGTTAAGTTAAAAATATCTCTTTGACTTTTCCATTTATTTTTTTGGAAATCAGAAACATATTCTTAATAAAAATAAATATACTTTTATATCCAAATTATTTTAAATCATTTTTATAGAAATCATATTATTTTACCATACCTAAAATAGTTTTGAAGAATTCATGAATATACATTAAAATTATCATAATGAGCATGTATGAGATTATTATCTGATTCACCATATCATATCAATTTAAAATACACCTTATCGCGTATTCATACTAAAATGTTTTTTAACCAGATTCTAATTTTGAATTGACACAATCGGATCGACACTCATTAAAAAAATCGCAATGACATGTAAATCCATGGGATTAATAATCCATCAGATTGACCTTTGTTTCACTCGAGAATACAAAAAACTATTTCATTGTAATGGAATAAATTTAAATATGTATGAAACAAAATGATGTCATGATTTTAGTTACAATATGACCATTGAAGTTCTAGGTTTCCATGTCCTCCTGAAAATATCAGAGAAAATCTAACCATTCCAGATCAAGATGACTATTGGGAAGAATGCCTATAAATACCAACTCATTTAATGGACATGTATGAGTTGAATGAGACACTATTTGAGAGCTATGCCGATTTCACAACCATGTGAAAGAACTAAAAATATTAAAAGTGTGAACAAATTGTTATTTTGTACTTGTAATCTTTTTAGTGTTTATTTTTCTTTGTGAAACTTTTATTGTTACGATTACGATTGAGGGCTTCCAAAGCTTGGAAGATGAAATCTGATCAGCCTGATCAAGGGATCACGAGGCTAGAAAGAAAGAATATGATCCATTGGATCAATGGATTATAGGTATAGAAAGATAGAGGATCCAATCACATTATTCATTGAGGGATGTTAGGGATAGGCAGACAGAAGATGATCATCATAATGAGGACTTACCCTAGTGTGGGAAAGACAGTATTTATTGAAAGTATAAATTATTGGAACTTTATCCAAGGGTGTTAGATACCCTTATCTCTGGGTTAAAATAATACTATTCATTTTTATTATGTGTTACATTACAAACATTTTATATTCTCCTGTAATTTGTAATAGAAAGTGAGTTTGTTATATATAAATTTTTCTATTTTGTTTATCATAAATACTCTTATTATGATACTTTTTATTACACTATGAATATGATATTTGTGATGACGATAAAATAATTTATTCTGATTATGATAATATATGATATAATTTAGAGTGATATGTTTGGTGACCTGTGGCTTTATAATAATATTTGAATGAACCTGATTAAGATATCTTTATAATCAGACCCAAGGTCCAGTTTGATTAATATTTAAATATAGAATAAGATTTTTGAATTAAATTAGTTTAAAATCTTTTAAAAATAATTCTTTTAAGGTTAATAATTTTTTTAAACTTACAATTCACCCCCCTCTTATCATTTTTTTTTCAACATATACATTTTGATCCAACAATTAGTATCAAAGAAAAGTCTTTGTATTACTGATACTACAATTTTGAATCATAGGAGGATTAAAATTCGAATACTTATTAAAATTTACTTATTTTATTTTAAAATATAGTTATAAACATTTTTTTAAATAAAAATTACACTAACGAGTATTATAGGAAATATTTTTATTTTTGTCTTAAGGATGATAGGATTAAGTGTCTAGTATATAGATAATATAAATTTTTCTAGACTACTGATCATTTATGGTAATGATTTATAATAATGGAAGAATATAATGATGAATTTTTTGATCAAAACTAGAGTTGGTGATTTTTTAATCCTAATTGATGATTATAAAATTTCTGACAAGGAAGTCAATCAATTTATAAATCAAGAAAAGTAGGAATACCAGTTGAATTACAAGTGAGAAACACTTTATCTTATTCTATGACAAGAAATAGTTATAGTCAAATTTTATCTTATGAATCTTCCAACATTATTTGAAATAAATTAAAGATCATTAATTTTGAAACATCAAAGGTATTTGAAACTAGAGGAGTTATGATCAAGGCTAATTATCAAGTTTTTTAATTTCCATATGGTGAAACATTTACAAAGGTACAATAGTGATTCATGAAAATATTAAATAGTTTACAATCCATGAGAGAGAAAGGTTTGTAGGATTTAATTATTTTTGAAAAAATATTTGAAATTATAACTAATGAGTGGTAATCTAAGTAGAAAAATATTGATGAGACAAGGAATATTATTAATCTTACTCTTTATGATTTTTTGGAACTCTTTTACAATATTAGGGATGGTTGAAAAGAGATACTGTGAAAGTAAAAATGAAGAATAATAAAGTTGGTTTCAATATTACTAAGATTTATATCAACACTACAACACAAAAAAATATGTTCAAATCTTCTAGAAAGAAAAAGGTTGTGATTCTATACGATTTTAGTGATTATAAATATTGATAAAATGAATTATCAAATTTGTAATGAGGGATGAACAATATTATAAAGAGAAAATAATTTCAGTATAATTATGAGAAAAGTAACAAGGACATGAATGAATGTAAATATTTTGAAGTCATATGTTATGAATATTAAAAATATGGACATATCAGACATAATATTCATAAATTGAAAATGAATGATGGTAAGTAAATACATTCCAAAATAAATAAGAATAAGTTTTACAATAAAAAATCGAATAAAGTCTGGAAATCTTTTGACTCATGGAGTAATAGTGGAGTAGATTCTTCTAATGATTCTTTAGATAATGAAAATTCTGGATAGAGGAATATTGGTACCTATTCTAGAATACCTTTTGAAAATCAATGTCTTATGTATAAGGTACATAATTATGATTCCTTAATTAATATGTAATTAAATGAAAATTATCTTTATAAAAAATGTTATATTTCTTCTGATGAAGAAACTTCATCAGAAAAATACAATACTTTACCATCATAAGAATAAATCTCTATATTTTCTAAATTTCATGGAAATGAAAATTATAAATTTATTAAGAAAAATGAGAATGAAAATTCTAGAATAAATGTTTTGACAAAATAATTATATGTTATTTCTAAAGATATTGATAAAAAATCTTTTCAAATTGATTATATTTTCAAAAACCTGGAAAAATATAATTATGAGAAGGATAAATTTTTTATACATTTTGAAAAATCTATTTCTGAAAAAAAATATTTTAGAAACAAAAACCACTTTTAAAACTAATATTTGTGAGGATAAGAATTTAATTATCAAACTAAAATATTATTTGTTTTAAAAACTCTTATTAAAATTTAACATTGGAAAATAAAATTTTAATAGAATATATAAAAAAATCTCTCTCATGGCAATAGTAATTAAATGGTATATTATCATTCAAATCTTATTTTTATTAATAATTATTTTATTCCTAAATGTTCCCCATTTTTCACTAAATTTAAAATTGGAGGTCACTAGAATAAAAATTATTTCTTAAATAAAATTTAGTCTTTAGGGTTCCAAAAAGACCGTTTTTCAAAACAAATGTGGATTCCTAAACTTTTTTTTATAAAATTTCCAAACCCAAGATTTTTTGGGTAATGAAAACCTAATTTTTTTAGGAAAACAATAGAAGTACCAAAAAAAAGAATACATGGTACATGGGCTATGGTTGTTCCCAATATATGTCTAGTAACCAATAATAATTTTAAAAGATTATCAAAATGAAAGGTGGAAGGGTTACTTTCAAAGATAACGATCAAGGAAATATGGTTGGTATATGTAATATTATTCTTCAAGGAAAATATTTGATTTCAAATGTTTTATTTGTTAATGTTCTTATGAAAAATATTATAATTATATGTAAATTTGGTCATTAAGGTAACCTTGTGAATTTTAGGTATGATTAATGTTAAAATCACAATTCCAAGAATGAATTCATTTGTTTTTCCCGTCAGTATGAGAATATTTATAAACATAACTTAGATGACCTAAGGAGCCAATACCTACCTTTACATAGTGAAATGGAAAATAAATCATGGTTATGACATATAAGGTTAGCACTCTATAACCATAGGAAATTATGTAAATTGACTAAGAAATTTTTTGAAGGATCTAATGGAATATAGATTTGATTATTCTAAAGTCTATAATCATTGTTAATATGGTAGGAAACATAATTCAAGGTTTTTATCAATTGGTGAAGTTTCAACCCATGATGATTTATAGTTAGTGTGCATAGATTTATTCAGTCCCATAAAAATTGGAAGTATTGGAGGAAAGTACTATGTATTTGTTTTAGTTTACGACCACACTAGATATACATAGGTCTATTTTATAGAAAATAAATATGAAGCCTTATGTTATTTTAAAAACATTGTAGAAAAAGTTAAAAATGATAAAAACATTTCCCTAAAAACTATTCATCACGATCATGGTGGAGAATTTAAAGATTCATATTTTGAAACTTTTTGTAGTAAAAAATAAGATACTGATAATTTTTCAACTCCTAGAACTCCTTAGTAAAATGGTTCTTTTGAAAGAATAAATCATATTAATCAAGAAATAATAAGAACTATGTTGTGTAAATACGAAATTGCTAATCATTTTTGTGCTAAATCTATAAGTAGTTATTATTATACTATAAATCGAGTTTTAATTTTACCTTTTATAAATAAAAAACCTTATGAGTTTTATAAAGGAAAAAAACCAAAAAATTCATACATCAGAGTATTTGGATACAAAGTATTCATTTTGAATACAAAATATTACTTACACAAGTTCTCACCAAAATCCAATGATTGTATATTATAAGGTTGTTCTACTACTTCTAAGGCATATAGAGTTTTTAATAAAAAAAATTTATATTGTTGAAGAAACAATAAATGTTAAATTTGATCAAACTGATCCTTTTGTTTGTAAACAAACCCAATCAGCATCCTAAAATGCATTTTACAAAACTAATTATCATCCTTTGTTGTAATATTCTCCTCCTAAGGAAAATACTCAAGAAATTGTTTCTGAAGTATATACCCATGAATATTTTCTACCATATGTCATGTTTAACAAAACCCAAGTCAATTGTTTCATAAAAATAATCTCGTGATAGTATCATTGGGGATGTAAATCAATCTGTAAATACTGGATGATCTTTGAGAAATGATGTAGAACATTTTTATTTTGTTTCTCAATTTGAACATAAAAATCCTTATGAGGCTTTAGGTGATAAAGATTTTATTAAATAAATTCAAGATGAGCTAAATGAATTTTATTGGAATAAAGTATGGACCTTGGTTTAATGATCTATAGAAACCTCTATTATTTGAGTAAAATAGGTTTTTAGAAACAAATTTGATCAAAATTGAATATCAATTAGAAATAAAGAAAGACTTGTTGATAAAGGTTATAATCTTTAAGAGGGAATAGACTATATAAAAAACTATTCCTCAGTAGATAGACTTGAATCTTTTCATATTCTATTACCCTTTACAACATTCTTTAATTTAAAACTTATTCAAATGGATGTAAAGTGTGAATTCCTTAAAATATATGTTTAGGAGGATGTTTATATTGAACAATGTCCAGGTTTTGATGATAAAAAACATAATAATTTCATTTACAAACTTACCGAAGCTTTATATGGCCCTAAACAGGCCCCTAAGGCCTAGTATGATAGATTAACAGGATCATTGTTACAATACAATAATGTTAAGTGAACTTTTGATCCAACTCATTTTATAAATAAAGTAAATAAAAACATTTTTATTGTTTGAATTTATGTTTATGATATTATATTCAGGTCAACTCAAAAATATTTTACAGATTCCTTTGTAAATCTTATGAAATAAGAGTTTGAAATGAGTGTGATGGACGAGTTAACATTTTTTCTTGGTCTTCAAACTTCTAAAAAACATGAAGTTACTTATATATCATAACCTAAGTATATTATATATCTTCCTAAAAAGTATGGATATAAAAATACTAATTTTATTAGTACTCCAATCAGTGCCTCAAATACACTTGATTTTGATGAAGTTGGGAGACCAATTGATCAAAAAAATAGAGGTACGATAGAAAGATTACTATATTTTTCCGCTAATCAGCCATACCTAATGTTTTTAGTATTCATATGTGCATGGTATCAAGAAAATCTAATGGAATACCTTTGAAAAGTTATAAAATTATTTTTCATTATTTAAAGGGAACTATTTATTTATGAATTTTTTGTTTTTCTAGAAATGATTGTGAATTAAAAATATTTTCAGATACTGACTTTAGTGGTTGTAGAATGGATAAAATAATTATTTATAGAACTTTTTATTTTTAGGAGATTCTTTAGTTTCATGGTCTTTCAAGAAACAACACTCAGTATTTACTTCCATTATTGAAGTTGAATATGTCGCAGTTGAAAGTTTTTGTGCTTAGGTGTTGTGGATGGAACACACACTCACTAACTATGGAAAGAGTTTCACAAAAACCCAAATAAATTTTTATAATAAAAGATCCACTACCTTAAGTAAAAACCCTACACATCACTCCCATAAAAAACCCATTGATATTAGGAATCACTTTCATATAGATCACACATAGAAGGGAAATATCATTTTAAAATTCATCGGAATGCAAGAACACCTTGCTAGTATCTTTACAAAAACATTGAATTTTGATAGATTTTAATATGTTAAATACAAGTTAGGAATGATCATAGTAAAGTAATAATTCATATCTAATTATTTATTAAACAATATCCTTACATTGAGATACTCCTTTTCATATGGTGATTACAGATGAGTGCTTTTTATAATCTTTTATATATTCAAAATTATTAATTGGATTTGAATTTTCAATAGGATTTAAAAACAATTGGATTTAGAAAAAAATCATATTTGAGTTTAAAATTAGATTCTAAAAAAAATCAGATGTGAATTTTCATCCATATTTAAAAATAATTAGATTTGAATATTTAATCAGATTTTGGAACATCAGATTCAAATTATAATCAGATTTGAGTTTTTCAATTTTTTAATTAAAAATGTATTTTAAATTTTTTCACAATTCTTCTAAAATTATTGTATTTAATTTTTTTTAAAAGGATCAAATTATAATATCAATACATCTACTCCAAAAAGTATTTTTCATCCTTTTATACTTTAAACATTATTTTAATTAATCTTATTCTTGTTTATTATTATACTGAATGTTTGTTTTTCAAAATTCTTTTACTTTCTCAATTTTATTCACCCAATATAATTAAAAATTATTAATACCTCAAGAGTTTATATTTTAATAAAATCTTTATTTTGGGTTTAATCTCAACCGTCATATCAACAGGATTGAATTTCTGACATCAGATTAATCTTGTAATATCAAACGTCAATCAATTTTTTCCTATAAATAGGGCCACCCCCTATCCCACATTGGTTTACCTCATGTTTTCATCAAAAATAATTGAAGAGTTTAAATATCAAACGATAATTCATTTCTGTCTGCTTCCTCTATTTCTAGTACATATTTGATGACTCAAACACATGATTATAGAAAGTAGTTCATCTTCTATGAAAGGTTTGTATCCAAATCCTTTTATGACAAGTATAATTCATAATTGAAAATAATGATCCAATTTCAATGATGGAAATCACTCTATGAAGAAAAACAATATCCGAATTATGATTTGTTTTATCTAGATATAGTTCATGAATTATATGATTATGTTAGGTTCTACAAAAAAATGGAAAAAATGTTTTCATTTTGGATTTATAATAAAAACTATGAGATTACTATGATAACTTCTATTGGATTCCATGGAATATCAGATGAGAGATATTTATTCAACCCATCTCAAAACTTATCAGAGTATAGGGGTTCACTTGAAAAAGAAAGAGATGAAAAATATTTATTTAGAATAGATGAGGATCCATGAAAAGTTACACATTTGATTCTAGATCATAGATTAATAGATACACGGATACAAGGTTTTCTTATCCCAAGAAGAGGTGATAGAGATACTCTTAAAGTATGAGATGTTTTCATTTCAGAATATATTTTCAACATGAGAATGATAAATCTAGATGTATTAATTATTATGACTGTGAAGAATGTCAAGTCAAAATCTATCATGTCTTAGATAATTATTTTCCCCATCCAGATCAATAAGATGATTGAAAATAGTCTATGACATTTCAACATAGAAATAAAATCTAATCCTACCAGAGAACACATCATTTATTAGTGAAGATATGATAATAATAAAGAGATTTGTTTTTTATCCTTAATCAAAGAAGTTTGTAAAGAGCACTTATATATCTTCATCAGAGGAAAAACCCTCTCCGTCAAAGAAAGCTGAGAAAGGGTAGAATATGAAAAGAAAATATGATTCTATTCCTCTAGATAAATAAAATAAACAAATGTAATACCAAAAAGAAGTTGTGGATGAATGGGGTAAATGGAAATAAGAAAGAAAAGAAGGTGGACCATAGATTGGTCTCGATCTTGTAAAAGTTTTTTCTCTAAGACGTCATAGAAATAAATTATTAGATAAATAAGAAAAAATAAGAAAATAAAGAAACTTTTAGAAGCACTGATATGTGGGAAGTTTTTAAAGGGTGTAAAATCAGCCTCAACCAATTGTTTTAACCAAAAATGATACTATTATTGTTTTAAAACAAACCACTGTAGTTCATGACAATTACTACTATGTTAAAGACAAAGGAAAAGAAATTTCTATTGGAAAAGTAGACATGAGGTCAGATCTTCAAATTCATGAAATAATTAAGCTAGGAATTGAAGTAAAAGATAGTGTTTTCAAACAGATAGAATAATATGAAGATAAAGAATAAAAATAATAAGAAGAAGGAGAAGAATAAGTAAAAGAGGAAGAATAATATGAAGAAAAATAATAAAGTGCTAATAGTATAGAAAAACCAATCTCCAAAGAAAATAAAGGGAAGATTGGTTATGATAAACTTTTTATAAGAACATATCCAGCTTCATCAATAAACTATTTTTCTTCAGGAAATCTTTTTGAAAAGTTAGTAAGCCATGAGAAAAAAATTTCTTTTCATATATGAAATTGTATCTTTATCCAATAAGGTTTATCAAAACAAAATGGCTAAAGGAAGTAAGAACAATAAAATTGAAGTAATTAAACTTTCTAATGAGAAGAATGGTGATCAAAGGGATCCAAAACCAGATGAAGGTAAAAAGTAATGAAAGTAACTAAAAGAAGAAATTGGAACAAGTAGGATAACCATCAAATAAAAAATCCGATTCCCAAAATACAATCATTAGAAAAGGTGTTGATTTTATTTTCCATACCATAACTAGATTGGAGAAGACAATTCCATTATTTCCAGGACATGAAACAAAATATGACTTGGTGGTGAAAAACCAATACAAAGACTTAAATTCAGAAAAATATATGGTAGATAGGGTAATAAGAGTGGAAGTATATTTCAAATCATTCAAAGAAATTTCTGAGTCCCACAGAAAGAGTTGCACAAATTTTTTGAAATGGACTCGGGGAGTTGATGAAGAGTTTAAGATACATGATCAGAATCTTGGAAGATTTAAGAAATCCCTAGATGAAACTGATTTGGCCTTCAATAGTTTGATAAGATATATTAAGAATAAGTTAAAGTTTCTTAACACTTTTAAAATTGACTTTGATAAAATAAAAAAATACATTCTAGATATTCAAATAGACTTCAAATTCTTGATCAATAAGATTACTATAATCAATTACTATAAAAAATAAAATTTTAATTTATTGAATAATTAAGAAAAATTATAAAAACGAATTATAGTTTTGGAAGAAAAGGTTCAAACTCAAGATGAAGAGAAGAAAAAATACAATTAAGGATTTTAGATCCAAGAGGAATGGATCTAGGAGCTTGAAAAAAAAGAAATCTCAGCAATAGCTTTTGAAAAATGTTTAAGAGGAAATAAAAGATCTCAAGAAACTAAAAGATATTGTCAAACACTTATTCCAATGAAAGAATGGATTTTTCTAAAAAACTTTTTGTTTTGTCAGTATTTTGAAAATCTTAGTGAAATTTTTTTCATCCATATTTTTTTTTTGATTTAATTTATTCCAATTTTTCATTGTTGAATTTTCTTTCACTTAATTTTGTATAATTATTTCATATAGATTTTTTCTCTAACCCTTTTCAAGTACTTCAATGACTATTCCAATTCATTTTTAAAATAAAAAAGATGGAGAACATTTTAGATAAGGGGGAGAATTACATAAGGGTTAAATTCTATAGATAGTGGGAGAAGTGTTATTAGAAAATCTCATATTAAGGGAGAGAATTACATACAGAAGAACAAAATGAAATTCTTAGGGACTTTCATATCCTAAGGGGTAGTTAGTTGTATTTAATTTTTCATTCATAAGAGGTATAAATTCAGGTTCTGTCACACCCTGACCTCGGATACTCCTTCATTTTTTTCACGATGTTGGATCTTTTAGTTGAGGTTTGAGCAGGTTGTCCAACAAAAGTACTTGTGTTTTGGTTGTATTAGTTTTATTTTAGGCCTATTCATGGTTATTTTGAATGTTTTGGGATGAAAAGTGGCATGTTGGAGAGTTTGTGATGCCCTCGGTGTCTCTATATTGTGTTTAAAACTTTGAAGGATGTTTGGGTGGACTTCCGTAGTGTTTGGGGTCTAATTTGGGGGGGTTTTGGACAATTTTGGGGTTCTCATGGTTTTAGAACGACCTTACTAAACCGTTCAACCAAACCATGCAAAGTTACAAGAGTTTTCCATTTTCCCTCGTACGTTTTATGCATGGTTTGACAAACCGTGCAGAAAAACCATGCACCCACATTCGGGCTTTATAACTTATGACATGGAGCTCCGTTTTGAGCGATTCCACTTCTCAAATGAATCCCCAGGTGTTGGATATCAACCAGAGAGCTCCTCCTCTTCTTATTTCTTCAACCTGGGGTGATTTTGGGGAAATTTAACAAGAATGGTTGGTGATTCTTCATGTTTCCTTCACCGAATCTCCTCTCCTTCTCTTCCTCTATTTGTTTCTTGGGGTTTCTTTGGGGTTTCCTCCCTTGTCCAAAACCTAGGGTTAGGTTTGGATCATGTGGTATGTTTATCTTATGGTTAGGGTGTGCGGACAGTCTGTGGGGCTTAGATATCTCTTCCCTTGAAGTTTCACCGCATTCACACAACATTGAGGTAGGTGCTTCCAAGATTTTCCATTACATTTCAAACCATTGATGATTGAACACTTTGGATTAATTTTTAAACATGATTTTAAACTCTATAAGTATTATATTAAACATATTGTGTTGTTTTTATGTTGGTTACAATTGTTAAAAATGGAATTTAAAAGGATTCCTTGATTATGTCTTTCTGTTGGTGCCTTGGAAGTGTTTGATAAAATGCCTTTTGTTTTATAAAAAGGAAATTGAGCCCTTGTTTTATTATTTGAACTTGGTTTTATATATTTTATTAGATGAAACATGAATTGGAGCATTGAAAGTGATTTGGGAGCCTATTTATGGCTTAATAATTCATGGTGAAATGTTTTGGAAAAGGATTTCGGGTTTTTGAAATGTTTTTGAGAGATGTTGCAATTGTGTTGGTTTTAAGGGAAGTTGTATTTCTAGAAAAATGTTCTAGGGTATTCTTATAGATCTCGAAAGGGTTTGATTGGATGTTCACGCATCCATGGGTTCACTAGGTGCACGCATGGGTGGGCATTCAAGTGAAAATTACACTTAAAAATGATGTTACACATGAAACTTGATTTATGAAATTTTGTCTCTACTCTCTCCCATTATCATCCTTATAAAATGGATCTTGATTTCTAAAAATTGTATTGGTATTTAATGTGGATTTATATTGATTTTTTTTGCTTTTAATTTCGAACTGTGGGGCATTTTGGGACACAGTTGGTTTCAAATGGTTTAATGGACCGTTTGCCTTTGTATACATGAAAATGGTTTTAGAAATGATTTGGAACTACTTTGGTAAATATATTTGGGTGCATAATATTGAAGGCCCATTTGGAATTTTTAATTTTAAAGGTGATTTTTTTGTTTATTCTAGAAAAGAATGTGATTCAGAAAATGTAAATGCCCGGTGGGAAACTTTGAACATTTTATGAAATGGATTGAATGTTAAATGGTGTGACAGCCTGGTTAACACTTTTTTGATATGAAATGATCGAATGCGTATTTGTGGGGTGATTCTATCTAGAGTAACCATTTATGGTTGAACGTATATGAAGCGTTCGTGTTTGGGGTAGGCAAGTGCGGCGAGATGAGTCACACGTGGGAGGGCCTTCCTACAAACATAGTATTATTATCACCACCATGGGTTCCTGGGCATCTTTTAGATGATCGAGTGATGGTTGCTGATCAACCTCGATTAGATGGGTTGGTACCCCCTAGATTTTGTTAGATGAGACAGGATTTTCCACTGGATTGGTCAGTTATGGCGGCCAGTTGGTTATAGACTTTGGAGCTTCACCATACGCCAGCAGGTGGTTCTGAAACCGAGTACCTCCAGGGGTCTTCTAGGGGTGTTTAGGATCACCCATGGTTACTATCTATAGTTATTTTTACTTTCTACAAAATTTAATGTTTTCTTATTCAGTTTATTTATTTTTAGCACAGCCCTGGTGTTTTGGACTTGTTTTTTATTTAAAATGAAAAGTCAATTTTGAATGTGAAAACATTGTGTGCATAGATTTGAATAAGGGAATGAAATTTTTTTATTTATAAAAATAAAGGAAACCTATTTTTATAGAATTATTTTCAAACTAGTGTTAATGGATTGTTTTGGGAAGGGAAACACATGGAATCTTTGGTGATTGCCTACTGAGCTGTCCAGCTCACACCCTACTTGTACCATTCGATGTCAGTAGACCCAAATTGTTTTGTAGGTTCATATTTTGTTCAGGTTTTTCTGGTTCAAGTAAATCTTGGAGAAGGGTGGTATTATCAATGGAGGTGACCAAGAGGTCACATGGAGATCATTCTAATAATTGGTTGTTTTATTTTATTGTAGCTTCTGGTTATTTAGGTGTTTTTTTATTTAGTTTTATTCGTATTAGACTATGTTATTCATTTATTGAGATTCAATTGTGGTTAGCTCTACTAATTTTTTCAATTTTGTATATTTTGATCCTATTATTATTGGGATAAATCATTCCCTCTTGTTTTATTTTGATGCCCGACACTGGTTTTCAGCCCGTGGGGATCAGGAACGTCCTTCAGGTCATGTCGCAGACCAGCTCGGTTGACCAGCTTAGGGTTGACCCAGGTAGGTTAATGAAAAAATGGCATCAAAGGAGGCCTTTGTTATATGGAGTGTCTGGTAGAAGGATTTTAGGACTGTTGGGGCTCAGAAGGTAGGTTACAGGTCAGTGCCTAATCACTACCGCTCGTGATGAGACCTGATTTACTAGGGTTAGTCCAGGATTTGATTGTCTTTTCATTAGTTTTTTTGGATTGAGGGATGACAATAGAGGTGAATCAGTTCACTTTGTAGCATCACATGGGGTGGTGACCCATGTATAGTCCTAGTTCCCAGTTTAAGGTCCTTACTTGGGGCATAACCTACCACCATGTCGTCGAGTTAGGCATAGAAACTAGTCACTCATTACCCTAGTTCATTGTTGGTTGTGTTTCATTTTGGTTTCAGTTTGTGTAACAATATGTTGAAAATTAATGTGTATTTTGAAATGAAAATGGATTTGAAAACATAACTATTTTCCATGAAATGGTTTTAAATTGGTAAAGTGGGACATCCAACATTCAAGGTGTTTCAGCTTTGAGAATGTTAATAAAATGCGGCCCTTGGTATTTCTTATGGACGTTGACAAGTGTGTGGGTATGTGTGGGAAGTGTGTATTGGAACATGGAATTGGAAATGGATTGAAAGACATGTAATGGTTCATAAGATTCTATAAGTTGGGTTTTCGAGTTAAAGGTTTGGAATTTTTTTTCCTAAAGTGGATTTGAATAAGAAAATGATTTCGAAATTTTATTTTTCTTGAAAAATGGGGTTTTGGTTTTTGGGAATTAGCCTTTGAAGAATAAAGTTTTGAGTTTTAAAAGGAAAATGATGGTTCTTGATAAAGGATATTCGGTTGTTGTTTGATTTTACTTCGCTTCTGAGCCCGTTGGTTTATGTTGGAGGTGTTCCTATTTGCTTTTTCCTCTGTTTGATGTTGGATTTGGTATGAAGTTTTCATGTTGTTCAAGAAATACCACCCTGAGAGGTCCCCAATATTCTTAATGAGTCATGCCTGATTCCTTTTCCTTCACATGTTTTGCCTATTTTCTATGGTGATTGAGATTCATTTGAGGCTGTGTAGTGGGTTGAAGAATTCGAGAGTGTTTCTAATTCATTGGGAACTCCTGATGTTGTTAGAGTCTGTGCAGTTCAAAGGTTGTTTGAAGGTCCAATATTGGATGTGTGGGGGTTGGTTTCCCCGTCATCAATGGAAGGTGAGATGTCATGGGAGGATTTTAATGCCACTTTCATCAAACGGTTCATACCGGAGGAGGTGAAGCAGAGGAAGGTGGAAGAGCTGCAGGATGTTCAGTAGGGCCAACGATCTGTAAAGTCTTATGCTAACCATTTTAGAGAGCTGGTCCCATACTCTTTGGAAGTAGTATTGGAGGATCAGATGAAGGCTTCTATCATTTTCTGGGGTCTTCATCTTGAATTTTATGATAAAATGCTCTCATCCAATGAAACATGTTTTGAGAAGTTGGTGAATGAGGCATTCATGGATGAATTGGTTTTCAAGGTGAAACCGATGGTAGTGGGTTCTCATTAAGGTTCCCCATATGGTGAGTGAGGTATGCTAGAATAGCCTATTTCTAGAAAATATCCTTCATCGGTTTTGTATTCTAGTTCATCGGTCTGTTCTCTTGTCTGTTTCCAATGCAGTTAGTTTGGTCAATCAAACACGTCTTGTCATATTCTTCCAAATAATTTTCGACGCTGTGGCCATTTGGGTCATTTGGAGAAGTTATGTAGAAAGTGCAATCGGAAAATGAAGTCTTGATTGGAGGATGCATTTCCATACTTTGAGGCAGGAGATGCTTCAGCCATCAGAGCCCCAACCACAGGCCTCGGGGGGAAGCTCACGCATAGTTAGAAGTGATAGTGGTGGTGTAAAACTCCAACCTAGTATTGTTTTCTATGTTGGGATGGAAATGATTAACATATATTTGTTCTTATTTCCTTGATGTTGTAAGTTGATTTTTTGGTAATGGTACGATGATCTAGATCTCTTGTAATCAAAGAAGTTGTGTCTATCTGAATGTGGCCTTTGAAAAATTTTCATTCTCCTTTGAGTTTGTCTTTCTATTGTGTAAGATGGTCTCAATTTTAACTTTCGACAGTGTTCATTTGGAGATGATGAATATTTGTAGAATGGATTTATGGTGGGTTCGGTTCATGTGGGATATTCCTTAATTCAGTGGCGGTAGTGTCAATATTTTACATGGATGTTCGGGTTTGAGCCCAGTCCGAATTTTTGGTTTTTGGAGAATTCAAGAGATCTTTCTAGGTGAAGCACAGTTACTGCATGGTTAGCACATGGTTAGTCAAAACCATGAGACCCTAGACATGTAGATAGAACCAACAACACAACAAGCATGTAGTCATGCAGTAGGTCTCATAACCGTGTGGCTTGGTGTCATTTTCGGGTTGAGGAGTGGGCACGGTTGGCACATTGTTTTGAAATCGTGCGGCCAAGTCGTGCGTGGTTCCCATTCATTTCAATATCTTGCGCACAGTTGGCGCATGACTTGGTAAACCATGCAACCAAACCATGCAAGCTGCCCTAAAATTTTAAATGTTCAAATTCCTTGTTCTTGATTATAGTGTAGGTTTTTATAGGGTTTAAATGTTGTTTGCATTATTGGAGTTGTTGTAGTGGGGTGAACCCGCTCATGTTCTCCCCTAATCATCATTTATGCATGGTGGTTTCTTCTTGATTGGTCCAGTGAGACTTGTGGAGTGAATATTCATCCCAGGGTTCATGGATAACCCTTAGTTTTTGTTGGGATTGGACTTGATCTTTGGTTGACTTTCAGATGGGTGACTTTCTGGTGGTAGAAAGTGTCCGTGGTGGGGAGAATTGTCACACCCTGACCTCAAGTAATCCTTCATTTTATTTTCTTCCCGATGATGGATCTTTTAGTTGAGGTTTGAGTTGGGTGTCCAACAAAATTACTTGTGTTTTGGTTGTATTAGTTTTATTTTAGACATATTCATGGTTATTGTGAATTTTGTGGGATGAAAAGTGGCAAGTTGGAGAGTTTGTGATGCCCTCGGTGTCTCTATATTGTGTTTAATACATTGAAGGGAATTTGGGTTGAATTCCCTAGTGTTTGGGGTGTAATTTGGGGGTTTTGGAAAAATTTCGGGGTCGTATGGTTTGATCACGGCCTGCCCAAACTGTGAAACCAAACCATGCGAAGTTGTAGGAGTTTTCCCGTATCCCTCGCAAGGTTTGACAAACCGTGTAGAAAAACCATGGAGCCACTTGCAGGATTTATAAATTTTGACATGGAGCTTCGTTTTGGGTGATTCATCCTCTCAAATGAATCCCTAGGTGTCGGCTATCGACCATAGGGCTCCTATACTTCTTCTTGCTTCTACTTGGGGCGATGTTGGGGAAATTTAACAAGAATGGTTGATGATTCTTCATGTTTCCTTCACCGAATCTCCTCTCCTTCACTTCCCCTCGTTGATTATTAGGTTTTCTTTGGGGTTTCCTCCCTTGGATGAAACCTAGGATTAGGGTTGGATCATGTGGTATGTTCTTATTGTGGCTAGGGTGTGCGGATGGTCTGTGGGGCTTAGATATCTCTTCCCTTGAAGTTTCATCGCATTCACACTCTGTTGATGAAGGTGTTTCCATGATTTTCCTTTCCATTGCAAACCATTGATTCTTGAACACTTTGGATTAATTTTTAAACATGATTCACAACTCCATAATTATTATAGTTAACATATTGTGTTGTTTTTATGTTGGTTACAATTGTCAAAAATAGCATTTAAAAGGATTCCTTGATTATGTCTATGTGTTGGTGCCTTGGAAGTGTTTGATAAAATGCCTTTTGTTTTATAAAATGGAAATTGAGATCTTTTTGTATTGTTTGAACTTGGTTTTATATATTTTATTAGTTGAAACATGAATTGGAGCATTGAAGGTGATTTGGGAGCCTACTTATGGCTTGATTATTCATGGGGAAATGTTTTGGTAAAGTCCTTCGGGTTTTTGAAATGTTTATGAGAGATGTTGCAATTGTGTTGGTTTTAAGGGAAGTCGTATTTCTAGAAAAATGTTTTTGGGTATTCTTATAGATATTCAAAGGGTTTAATTGGATTTCCATGCATCCATAAGTGCCCAAGGTGCACACATGGGTGCGCATTATAGTGAAAATGACACTTAAAAAGGATGTTACACATGAACCTTGATTTATAAAATGTTATCTCTTCTCTCTCCCATTATGATCCTTCTAAAATGGATCTTGATTTCTAAAAAGAGTATTGGTATTTAATGTAGCTTTATATTGATTTTTGTTTCTTATAAATTTGAACCGTGGGGCATTTTGGGACACGGTTGGTTTCAAATGGTTTAATGGACCATTTGTCTTTGTATACATAGAAATGGTTTTGGAAATGATTTGGAACTACTTTGGTAAATGTATTTAGGAGCGTAATATTGAAGGACCATGGGGTATTGTAATTTTAATGGTGATGTTTTGTGTTTATTCTAGAAAATAATGCGATTCAGAAAATATGAATTCCCAGTGGTCAAATTTGAACATTTTATGAAATGGTTTGAATGTTAAATGGTGTAATGGCCCGGTTGGCACTTTGTTGATATGAAATGATCGAATAGGTTTTTGTGGGGTGCTTCTATCTAGGGTAACCATTTATGGGTGAACGTATAGGAAGCATCCGTGTTTCGGGTAGGCAAATGCGGTGAGATGAGTCATGCGTGCGAGGGACTTCTTACTTACACAATATTATTATCACCACCATGGGTTCCTGGGCGTCTTTTAGATGATCAAGTGACAGTTTCTGATCAACCCTGTTTAGATAGGTTGGTACCCCCTATATTTTGTTAGGCCAGACGGGATTTTCCACTAGATTAGTTAGTTATGGTGGCCAGTTGGTTATAGACTTAGGATCTTCACCATATGTTGACTGGTGGTTCTGAAACCGAGTACATACATGGGTCCTCTAGGGATGTTTAGGATCACCCATGGTTACTATGTATAGTGCTTGTTACTTTCTTCTACATTGAATGTTAGTTTGTTCAGTTCATTTATTTTCAGCATAGCCCTGGTGTTGTTGATTGGTTTTTTTATTTAAAATGAAAAGTCTATTTTGAATGTGGAAACGTGGTGTGCATAGTTTGGAATAAGGGAATGAATTTTTTTTATTTATAAAAATAATGAAAACCAATTTTTATAGGATTATTTTCGATGTAGTTTTATTGGATTTTTTTGGGAGAGGAAACACATAGACTCTTTGGTGATTGCATATTGAGATGTCTATCTCACATCCTACTTGTACCATTCAGTGTCGGTTGCCACGAACTATTTTGCAGGTTCATATTTTGTTCAGTTTTTTCTGGTTTGAGTATCTCTTGGAGTAGGGTGGTCTTATGGTTGGAGGTGACGAAGACGTCACATAGAGATCATGTTAATAGCTTTTTTTATTCTGTTGTAGCTTCTGGTTTTTTCAGTGTTAGTTTTATTTATTTGTAATCATATTAGAATCTATTTTTCTTTTATTGAGATTCAATAATGGTTAGCTCTGCTGCGTTTTCAATTTTTTATATTTTGATCCTATAATTATTGGGATAAATCATTCCCTGTTGTTTTATTTTGATGCCCGACACAGGTTTCCAGCCCGTGGGGATTGAGAACGCCCTTCGGTCATGTCGTAGACCAGCTCGGGTGACCAGCACTGGGTCGACCTGGGTTGGTTCATGACAGGTGGAGCTATGTAAATTTTTACTTTTGAATATGATATTTTTAAAAAATAAATTTGGACATAAAATTTTCAAAGTCATTTCCATTTAAGATTTTGGGTTTTTTCTTTCCAGAATGGGGGATATTATTGAGTCAAAAATATATATTTGATTTTTCAATTCTTTTTATTTTGTAAATCACAAAACCATTCTTCAAAATATAATATCTGAATAATTTTACATTCAAAATATTTTGTCATTTTTTTAAAGAAAACATATTCTTTTACCATACTTAAAATAGTTTTGAAGCATTCATAAATTTACATTACAATTATCATGATGAGCCTAAATCTAATTATGATCAGATTCACCTTATAAAATAAATTCAAAAGAATTTCTATCTTATATTCATACTAAAAAAAGTTTAATCATATTTGAAATCAGAACAGATAACATCAGATCCAAACTCATTAAGAAAATCATAATGACATGTAAATCCAACAGATTAAAAATCCATCAGATTGATAGTCCATCAGATTGAACTCTATCATAATCCTGAATATAGAAAAATATTTTATTATAATAAAATAAATTTCATATTTATGAAAAAAATGATGTTGTTCTTTTAGTTACAAGATGCTCATTGAATTACCAGGTGTCCAGTTCTTCTTAAAAATATCAGAGAAAAACTGAGTGTTATATATCAAGATGATTGTTGGGATGAATACCTATAAATACCAGGCCATTTAATAGACATTTACAAGTTGAATGAGACACTGTGCAATGGATCTTCTTATTTGATTATCGTGTTCAAGAACTCTAATGATTATAAGTGTGAATATCTTGTTCTTTTTTACTTGTAATATTTTTATAGGTTTTTTTGTTTTGTGAAACTCCGATTTTTGTGATTACGATTGAGGGATTTTAAGGATAAGGAGATAGAATATGATCAGCCTGATCGAGTGATTGTGAGGCTAGAAAGATAGAATTTGATCCATTGGATCGAGGGAGTCTAGGTATAGGAATATAGAGGAGTTGATCACCTTCTTAATCGAGGGATGCTAGGGACACGTAGACGAAGACGAAAAGGATATTGAGGGATTACCCGAGTGTGGATATGATGAAATTTCTAGAAATTATAAATCAAGGAAACTTTATCCAAGGTTGTTTTATAACCTTCTATTTGTGTTAAAATAATTCAATTCAATTCTATTACTTGTTACTTTACAAGTCTTTTATATTCCACTAAAATTTATAATAAAAAGTGGGTTGTTTTATATATTAATTTTTCTATTATATTTATTTTAATTACTCTGATTACAATACTTTTTGTTTTACACTATAAATATGATATTTGTGATTATGATCACATCATTTACTTTGATTATGATCCTATATACTATAAGTTTGAATAATCTATTTGGTGTCCTTTGACTTTAAAATAATATCAGAATCAACCATATTATGATATCTTTTTAATCCGACCCATGGGCCAACTTAATTATAGTTTAAATACATAATAGGTTTTGTGAATTCAATTAGTTTAAGCTATTTTAAACTGAATTATTATAAGGTTAAAATGAAAAATTTTAAACATAATATTCACCCCTCCTATAGTTTTTCATGTACATATACATTTCAATGCAATAACTTTTTATGTTTCAATACACAAGGAATCATTTAAACATAAAATACCATATGATCCACAAGAAGAGAATTAATAAAAGTGTGGGTTATGATAGTATCAAAAAAATATTTCATGAGTGTAGTGTTCCCCGATCCAACACTCTCTCAAGTTGGCAATCATGGTTTGTTACAGGACCTCAAGTGCATATCCCTTCACCCCAAAGGCTTCCAAATAGAAGTGGGGGTATAAGGAACTTAGTTGGTAGACTATACCCCAAATTAAAGAGTTATAAGAATAGTGGAAATAATATTAGAGTAATAAAAATAGTGGATATAATAGGAAAATAACAGATAAAACAAATAGTGAAAGAAACTGTCCAATTTGAAAATACATAGAATAATGTAATGATAGGTTGGAATGTATTTAAATTTCAAGATGAAGTAATACAAATCAATGAAAAAAACAACCCATAGAAATAACCCAAGACCATAGTATTTATCCACACATTGGACTTATATCCATGATATAACCCATATAGTAAGGAATATGAAAATAACAAGGTCCTTTTCTATTATCTAGACATTTATCCATGAATTCTTCTCAGGTACCCAATGGTGTCTCGAACAGGGTGGGAGAAAAACTCAGTAGGTTGATTCCACCAGGACTAAACAAAGCATTCTATTTGTAATTTCATACAGTAATGTAATAAAAACTAGTATTAATTAATCAATTAATACAATACATAAGATTAACCTACCAACCCTTGAGTTCCAGGTTAACACTCTAGGCTATCCAAACCTACTTCATCTTTAACCCGTATGTCTATGTCATATGGATAATCCTCCTAAACCAAGATGGATTTCTCATACCATGTCTCAAGAATTCGAACTAGGCCCCATGAGAATTTTTTTTATAGAGCATATTATATTTTTATTGGGTAAAATACTATTACAAGTAGGAAGTAACCATCTAATACTGGAATCCATGAAAATTACCATGATAGAGACATTTACATCTTCCCATATAAATGTCACAAGGTGTGAATACCATCTTAAGTGGTGGGTTCTCATTTCCCAGGATGAACCACCAATTCTATATCTCATGAGATAGGGGTCCAATAACATATGAATTCTTTCAGCAAACATATATACATGAAAACCATGTTTACCTTTCATTGCTATTCATATTATATTCCTAGTTGGTTAATTTATCTCATTCTATTAACAAGTCTTATATTCTTAATTAAGTGATTATTCTACGATATTTCAAGAACCCTTATCTTTTTTAGGTATGTTTTCCTTTTTTAGTGTTTTTGAGGAAAAAGGAGTTTTTTTAAATTTCTTAAGTATGTACCGTGTCACGGCCACACACATGACCGTGTGTGGTGACCTAGAGACCACCTAATGCGGGGGCTGGTAAAGGCAAGTACTCGCTGTGTACTTCTAAAGTACACGCAATGTACTTCTAAAGTACACGTCGTGTACTTTTTTTTCATTAAACATACTGGGGTTGCATCTAATGGAAAAAAACACCTCCTTCTAGGTCTGTCTCATTCGGGAGAAACTGTATGACCAAGATCCTTCTATGAGCTCATGATCGAGCATTGATTCTCTAATTCGACCGCTGTTGATTGTGTTGGGATGTCCTTAGTAAGCTCTTCCTTCTCTTAGAGATTTGTTTCATGATTCCTCCTCTTTCTCCAGTTATATTTGGTTTAGTGTTTTTATCATTTTTATAGATCTACAAAATTCATGGGAAATTAAAGGTTTGAGGTTCACATATAATGATCCTACAACACCGAGGTAGGTGGTTTGTGCCTTTATATAGAAATTCTTTCAGTTATATGTGCAAAATTTCCCAATACCCTTGATCGGGGTATAGCGTGTGTACAGTTTTAGCCCTTTTAATTACCTGATATGCTTGTATGCTCGAGTTAAGGTTAATTGAATGTTAATAGGGTTAATTTCTAGGCTTTAGAAGTTTTTTCCCATGCATGTTTTGTTTATGACCGTTTGGTCTTGCTTAGCCTGTTAGGATGCCTTATTTGGTTACCATCCTAGTATTATAGGATGGAGTGTTTATTATCTGACATGTTGTTGTGTTATATACCACTTATCCAAGTAGTTATTGAGGTTTTCTTTGTCTGCTTTTCATTACTATGCTTGTTTTACTTACACAGTGCCATGAGAACCTAGTGTAGTGGACCATAGAGAGGATGGACATAAGGACTTCTCCAGAGTTTCCATTATTATTGTTTCGATGTGAGACCATTGGGGGAATTGACGTAAGTGCTTCCTCAAAGTGTCTGTAGTTCCTCGACAGGGGCCACAAGGGGAATGCGATGTATGTGGTTCCCCAGAGTGCCTTTTAGATACTGATATGAGACTATAGTGGGAATTGATGGTGATTTCTTCCCCAGAGAGTCTATACTAAAGTTGAACCAAAGGGGTTAGACTATGTGTACTTCCCAGAGGGTTGCTTGTGTTTTCTAGGTAGGACTAGAGGTGATTAATCCATGAGTACATCCCAAAGGGTTATTTTTTTTGTGATTATCTATTTAATTTCTATGTGGAATTGAATTCTTTGAAACTATGGAATTGTTTAATTTTGATTAATTCCTTGTTTACTGCTTCTGTGTTTATTTCCTGCCATATATATATATATATTCACTGACTGTTAGGCACATATCATTGGGTGGTTTCCAAATGGGATTTAATCTCACACCCTATTTGGTCCATGCTTTTGGGTCTAAACAGATTATATTGTTGCATGTATAGATAAGGGTAAATTACCTTCTAGTTCAGGTTCTGGACTGCTTTGGAGTTGGAGAGAATGTGACCAATATTTGTCTTGCGACGCTGTGGATTTTTTCACTATTTTTATTGTACTTTGGTTTAGTACTAAATTTCAGCATTGTGACATGTTTGGCTGGTTCCCTAGACATATGTATCATGCATCATTATATGTGTGCTCCAGCTGTTTATTTCTTTATTCATCCACTGTTTCTTTCTATATAAAAATATTACTGCTTCCATGATGGGATATTTGTTTTACTTATAATGTGTTACTATGAAAATGAGGCTATAGTTTACCCACTATCAAATCCAAGTACCTCACTGCTAGTTGGAAGCCTCTAGTGTCTGAGGAAATGCGCTTGAGGCCATGTGACCAACTGGGAACGGTGTGTCTCTGGGCGGCTTCTGGAACAGGGACATTACAAAGTGGTATCAAAGGAATTCTTTTCTTCTTGACTTAATGTTTGGAGCCTATAGTTAGGAATAAGATCGAGATATGTACTTGGTAATAAGTTTTTCCCAGGAGTAGCTAACCTGTGTATAAGAAAAATCTAATCTACCTCATTTATTGTAATTTCTTAGTTTTTTAATTTTACAGTTTATTTGATTTCACCGTTGGGTGATCCATATGCTTTGTGTGTTATTGTTGATATTATCAAGGTTCTATTTCTATTTCAACCCAATGAGATGAGGATATTCCATCTCATGCATCATATAGGCACTTATTAGGAATCACATGTCATGCATTCTTTCCATTCCATTTGGGTGTATTAGTGATTTCATGTTGTTGTGATAGATGTTGTGGTAGATATTCATGTTGTTGTGATAGATTCCTTGATAAATTACATATTTTTTGACCGGGAATTGATTGTGTAAGGTTTTTTTTAAATGAATGCCAAAATTTGGTTCTTGAGGTGTTATGAGCCCTCATGGATCATAATTTGGTGGATCATTTCCTTGTTTTTCTTTTTCTAAGATATTCCAAGATTTGATTCATGGGGAGTATGGTCCCTCACAGATCAAAATTTGGCACTTTAATGTTCGTTTCAGTGTTTTTAGGGCATCCGAAGTAGTTTCTGAGACTTACTATCTGAAAAAACCCAGAATACACGCCGTGTAGTTTTGAATACATTCCATGTGTTCATCTATTCAGGAAGAAAATATTTTCATAAGTACACACTGTATAGTCTCTAACCGTGTCACTTGTTGTGTGGGTAGAGACATGGGGTTGGGAAATATTTGGGGGAACACGCCATGTACCGATTGTACACGCTGTGTTGTGTAGACCATGTGTCCACCTGTGTGACTAACGACACCGACAGATAAAACATAGGTTATTTATTCCATATCAATCATCAACACACCGTGTAGTGTAACACATGTATCCTACCATGTAGCGAACAAAACAGGTCAGTGAAATCTCTTTGTTCACGCCGTGTCTGCCACAAAAACGCCATGTATAGTCAGCCGTGTAACCGACCGTGTCACTAACAACATGGGTCGGTGAAGCTCATCTAGTACATGCTGTGTCTGGAAATAAATAGTTGTGTATTCTTGTTTTAGGAGAATCATGTGGGTTAGTCATGTAGAATAACTTGGGCATGGAAAGAGGATTCAAGTACACACCGTGTGTTAGGAAAACACGCCGTGTGTTTTGGGTGTTACATGACCAGTCTTGGCAGACGTACACACCAATGTGAAGTCTTAAGGGAACACGCCATGTAGGTATTTCACACGCCATATATCCATGTTTTTAGAAACTTGAATGATTTATTTCTCTTATTCCCTTCTTACACTTCTCAATTTCAACCCATGTTAATCTTTATCTAAGGTGTGCTCTATACCTTCCAGAGTCATGCCAATGAGATTCCCTCCAGTTTTCTGTCAGTTGCAAGGCGGTGATCAGATGCTAGAAACGACTGATAAAGGACCTCCAGTAGATCCTCTAGTTTTGTCAGTCTTGGAACCAGACGTCATTTAGGACACAAGTGATGATGCATAGTTTTGAGAGGGCTTCATGAGGTTAATTTAGACCTTCCGTGGAATACCACATCTTACCCCATCTATGGCAGAGTTGACGTGGGTCTTTCAGCAGTAGCATCCTTCCACTTCCATAGGGGAAGGAGGACCTCAGGCTTTTGAGTCATGGTTAGAGGCCATGATTTCTATCTTCGAGCATCTGGAAAGGCCTCTAGAGAGGATGGTAAAGCTTGCTACGTACATGCTTCAGGACCCTGCCAAGAGATTTTGGGATGTGATCTCACAGGAAGGACACCGGCAGGTCATGGCCTTGGATGACTTCCAGCGTTCCTTCTACGATTACTTCTAGCCAGATACTTTGAGGGATGATCGTGTCTAAGCTTTTATGAGTCTAGAGCAGGGTTCTCTTTTCGTTATGGAGTATTCTTCTCACTTAACAGATATGCAATGCTTTATGACCATACCAGGAAGTGATGAGTTATTCCGGGCAATGAAGTTTGAGGATGGTTTGAGGCACAACCTCCAATATCAGGTGAATATCTTCAGGTTGATGTCTATCACTTCTATCTTCAACCATGCACTGATCACAGAGCGCAATATGAGGTATTATGGAGTTGTGAGCTAGGGTGGTTCGACATATGGATTTGTATTCCCTCCTACTGATAGTAGGAAGCATCGTAGGGGTTCTTCGCGTGGTGATCCAAGGAGGAAAGACACTTCTTCTGGTATCCATGTGGTGTGCTACCAGTGCGAAAAGAGCGGGAATACGAGTCCACATTTCCCAAGAGAGCCAGTGGAGTTCCAATCTTGCGGCAAGATGGGCCATCTTCAGTGCTTTTGTCAGTTCTTCTCACCAGTAGCTGATGACAGAGGTTATTCTATTCCTCCTCGTTCAAGAGCAGCACCACCAGTTTATCATTAGTCTAGGAACATGAGTTCTTCTGTCCGTTCAGGCCGAGGTGGAGGTATCGGCTGTGGTAGTCAGTCACTAGGATTTCAGCGAAGATAGGGTGGATCAGTTCAGAATGGTCAGGCAGGGTCACATGGCTGTGGTACAAGTCATACTTTTGCTGTGGAGCAAACCCAACAAGATATGGATTCTGAACCCTCTACAGTTCGAGGTACTATTCTAGCTTCCACAGTTCTAGATTCTACTCTTTTCGATACAGGGGCTTCCCATAGCTTTATATCTGTTGAAATTGTGGAGAGACTCTGGATCTGTATCTTTTCTTCTGTTTATATCTTTATGTTTAACAATCTATTGGGGACAATAATGACCAGTGTACAACTGTGTAAGGAGTTCCCTCTTGCGGTTGGTGGGTCTCACTTCTTAAGGGATCTCTATGTCCTAGAGATGACATGCTATGATGTCATTCTCGGAATGGATTGGTTAGTTCACTTCTTGGATGTTGTCAACTACTATCGTCGTAGGGTGAGTTTCACATCACCATAGGGCATATCATTTCTTTATAAGGGAGAATGGGTTGTCCAAGCGAGCAGAGCAGGACCCGAGCATCATGGGTTGGGAGGAGTTACAGCCCAGATTGCTAGTCTATATCTAGATGACCAAGGGAATTTACAGTTGGACTTTCCTCTAGTGGTGGATTGTTTCAGGGATTTCATTCCAGAGGACTTTTCAGGTTTACCTTTGGAGTGAGAGGTAGGCATTACTATTGAGCTCATTCTAGGAGTGGCACTGGTGTCCATTCATCTTTATAGGATGGCTACACCAGAGTTATAGGAGTTGAAGATGCAGTTGGAGGAGTTGCAAGCAAAGGGTTTCATCTGACCTAGTACTTCTCTTTGGGGTTCGCCTGCCCTATTTACGAAGAAGGCTGATGGTACCCTCAGGCTTTGTGTGGATTATCATAAGATGAATCAGTTGACAGTCAAGAACCGATATCCCTTGCCGAGGACTGATGATCTCTTTGATCAACTTCGAGGAGCCCGAGTGTTCTTAAAGATTGACTTGAGATCTGTTTATCATCAATTTCACGTTAGACCATCTGATATACCTCTTACAGCCTTTCAGAGCAGGTATATTCTATATGAGTATGTAGTTATGTCATTTGGTCTCATGAACACACCTTAAGTTTTCATGGCACTAATGAACCGAGTGTTCCATCCATACATGTATTCTTTTGTGGTGGTTTTGATGGATGATATATTGGTGTACTCACACACTCTACATGACCATGCCACCCATCTTGAGATTGGTTTGAGTACACTAAGAGATCATTAGTTATATGCTAAGCACTCAAAATGCAACTTTTTGATGGACCAAATTCATTTCATAGGTCATGTTATCATAAAGACAGGAGTATCAATAGACCTAGAGAATCTGAGAGCAATAGCTTCCTTGGAGCATATGAAGAACATCACTGAGGTACAAAGTATTCTAGGGCTGGATGGATACTAAAGAAATTTCATAGAGGACTTATCATGCATAGCAGCGCCACTGGTGGGACTGACTAATAAGCGTGTGAGGTACTTGTGGTCAGATTCTTGTGAGTTAGTCTTTCAGGAGTTGAAAGGGAGGTTGACTTCAGCACTGATACTAGTATTTCTAGATCCGAGAAAGAGCTACATTATTTATTGTAATGCTTCAGGTATCGGTCTAAGAGAAGTGCTTATGCAGGGAGAAGGAGTCATTTGGTACGAGTCTTGGTAGTTGAGGCCACATGAGATGAATTACCAGACGCATGATCTTGAGTTGGCAACAATTGTTCATGTCTTACGATGTTGGAGACATTATCTTTTGGGATATCATTTATTGGTTTTCACCGACCACAAAAGTCTCATGTATATCTTCACCCAGCATGACCTAAATTTGAGATATTGAAGCTGGGTTGTGTACCTTGAGTCCTTTGACTTTGAGCTTTCCTACACGGTTGGGAAAAGCAACACTGTGGCTGATGCACCGAGCAGGAGGACTCAAATACAGGCAGTTCAAGAGGCCAGTAGTGAGTGGTAGCTTTTGAATATATTCTCTGAGATGCATGTGGTGGTGCACGACAAACAGGGGAAAATTTTTCTTTCTTCTTTAGCTTTTACCTCTACTCTGCTTGATCGAGTTTGAATGAGGAAGCTATCAGATTCTCATGGCCTAGTCCTATGGGAGAGTGTTTCAAGAGAGGACCCTATTCCTGGATGAACCAAAGGTGAGGATGAGATCTTGAATTACCTGGGGTGCGTATGAGTGTCATCAGACATACATGAGGAGTTGATGTGGGACATTCATTCCTCAATTTGGGTAGTTCATCCTGGTGTCACTAAAATGTATCATGTTTTACACTGTCAATATTGGTCGCCAGGTATAAAGAAATATCTTTTTGGGTTCTTCATGAGGTGTTCCACCTGTTCGCAGGTGAAGGCGGAGCATCAGTGACCCACTAAGCTTTTGCAGCAGTTACCCATTCCTGAGTGGAAGTTGAATGATGTCGCGATGGATTTCGTGATAGATTTTCTGAGGTTGCCTTGAGGGAATGATTCTGTATGGGTTGTCATTGACAGACTCACGAAGGTTTCTCACTTCTTGCCGATCAAGGAGACCTTCAGTGTTGATGAGATGGGACGGTTGTACATCCATGAGATTTTACATCTACATGGAGTTCCACACTCCAATGTGTCAGATAGGGATTCACGTTTTACTTCTTGGATTTGGTATGTACTTCATAAGGCTTTGGGTACACAAGTACTTCTGAGTATAGCTTACCACCCTCAAACAGATGGACAGTCCGAGCGTACGATGCAGGTGCTTGAGGATATGATGTGAGCATGCATCCTTGATTTTTTGAGGTTCTTGGGAGAAGCACATACCTCTTGTAGAGTTTTCCTACAAAAATAGTTTTCAAGAAAATATTTTGATGGCAACTTATGAGGCTTTTTACGGTAGGCCATACCGATCATTCTTATGTTGGCTTGAGATAAGAGCGACAACTATTCTAGGACATTGTCTTGTCCAGGAGACCACAGAGCAAATAGAATTGATTTTGAAGAGGATGACTATTGAAAAATCTCGATAGAAGTCTTATAATGAACAGTGGAGATGACCTCTGGAGTTTGAGGTTGGGAACAAGGTTTTCCTACATATCACATTGAGGTTGGGGCATAAGAGGATTAGAAGAAAAGGTAAGCTTTCACCGAGGTACATTGAGATGTTTGAGGTTTTGGAGAGAGTCGGGCTGGTTGCCTATCAACTACAGATACCTCATAGGTACCTAGCTATGCACGATGTATTTCACATTTCTCAACTTTAATGTTACTTCTCAAACCCGTCTCATGTTCTTCAACCTGAAGAGGTTGAGTTGGAGGTGGATGCCTCGTTTGGGGAGCATCCTATCCAGATTGTTGATCACAGTATGAAGGTTCTCTGTGGATGGTCTGTTCCTATGGTATGAGTGCTATGGAAGCATGGGTGAGTACATGACGATACTTGGGTTAGGGAGACCGATGTACGATTGTAGTGGCTGGAGTTGTTTGAGGATTCTTCTTCTATACATCCTTTATAGGGAAATCTAGGGACAAATTTCTTTAAGGGGGGAAGTTTGTGAGAACACAGATCTTCTTTTCAGGTATGTTTTACTTTTTCTGGTGTTTTTGAGGGAAAATAGGAGTTTTCTGGAAATTTCATAAGTACACGCTGTGTACTTTAAAAGCACACACCTTGTACTCGGTTACCGTTGGTAGCCGGGGGCAGGCCGTGTCCCAGCCAGGCACACAACCGTGTGTGGTGATCTGGAGATTGCCTAATGCGAGGGCCAGTAAAGGCAAGTACATTCCATGTACTTCTAAAGTACATGATGTGTACTTTTTTTTCATTAAACATACTAGGGTCACGTCTGATGGACAGAAACATCTCTTTCTATGTATGTCTCGTCTAGGAGAAACTGTACGACCACAATCCTTCCCTAAGCCCCCAACCGCATATCCGTTCTCCGATTCGACCGCCGTCAATTGCGTTAGGATTGCCTCAGTAATTCTTCCTTCCCAAAGATATTCATTTCTTGATTCCTCCCCTTTCTCAAGTTATCTTCTGTTGAGTGTTTTTTTCATTTTTGTAGATCTATGGTGTTCTTTTCCGATTCAAGGATTGAGGTTCACATAACACAATCCTACAACACCGAGGTAGGTGGTTTGTGCCTTTTTGTAGAAACTCTTTGACTTATATGTGCAAAATTTCCAAATACCCTTGATCAGGGTATTGAGTGTTTATGATTTTATCCCTGTTAATTGTTTATATGATTTTATGCTTGAGTAGAGGTTAATTGAATGTGAATAAGGTTAATTTATATGCTTTGGAAGTGTCTTCCCATCCATTTTTTTGTTTATGACCGTTTGGTCTTGCTTAGCCTATTAGGCTGCCTTGTATGTTTCCCATGCCTAGTATTATTGAATGGAGTGTTTATTATCTGACTTTTTGTTGTGTTGTAGACTGGTTAGCCATGTAGTTCTTGAGGTTTACATTGGCCTCTTTGAATTTCTATGCTTGTTTGACTTACACTGGGCTGTGAGAACCTAGTGTAGTTGATCATTGGGTGGATTGAAGTTAGATCTTCTCTAGAGTGTTCGTTATTATTGTTACTATGAGAGAACCTAGGGGAAATTGAGAAAAGTTCTTCCTCAGAGTGCCTATAGTTCTTGACACAGGCCACAGGGGGAATGAGATGTAAGTGCTTCCCCAGAGTACCTTTTAGTTTTCGGTACGAGACTATAGGGGTAATTGATGGTGAGTGCTTCCCCATAGAGTACACTATGGATGAACCAGAGGGATTAGAATCTGTGTACTTTTGAGGGGGTTTCTTGTGTTTACTAGGTAGGACCAGAGGGGATTAGGCTATGAGTACATCCTAGAGGGTTACCTGTTAGTGATTATCTGTTTACATGCTATGTGGAAGTGAATGATTTGAAACTGTGGAATTGTTTACTGTTGAGTACTTCCTTGTTTACTTATTCATTGTTTTTTTCCTGCAATATATATATTCAATGACAATTAGGCATAGATATCTTGGTGGTTTCCTATTGGGATTTATTCTCACACCCGGTTTGGTCAATGCTTTTGGTCCCAAACAGATTATATTGCTCCAATTATAGATAAGGGTAAGCACCCTTCTACTTCAGGTTCATGACTACTTTAGAGATGGAGAACATGGGACCAATCTTTGCCTTGCGATGCTGTGGAGTTGTTTATTGTTTTTATTGCACTTTGGTTAGTACTGTATTTCATCATTATGACATGTTTGGAAGATTTCCTAGACATATGTATCATGCATCATTATATATGTACTCCGGATGATTATTTCATCAGTCTCCCATTGTTTTTTGTATATAAATATTACCGCTTCCGCTATTGGATATTTGTTTTACTTTTGCTATGTAATTCTATCAATGATGGTATAGTTTCCGTACTATTACTCCCAAGGCCCTCACTGCTAGTTGGTAGCCTTTGGAGTTTGGGGAAATGTGCCTGAGGCCATGTGACCAACTGGGTTCGGGGTGTCTCTGGGTGGCTTCCGAAACCGGGATGTTACAGATAGAATGAATCACCACAATCAAACCATGAAAGGTTTCCATTTATTTATATTAATTTTCCAATACATAACATACTAAAATGTAAATTTAAATTATTAAAAAAAAGATCAAATTTCATAATTGATGATTCATTGTAACCTAAAGGGAAGGCTCACCACCTGGGTGGACACAAGCCCGATCTCATCTCTAATGGACCTAGTGGGGTATAATGGGATGCCTATGCACTTAATTTTTATCAAACATAGATTAAACGTATTATTTTATCCTTTCGCATGACATTCCAGTATGATCACAACTATTTCACATACCTAGAAAATTGGGAAAATGCATTAGGGTTAATTTATATACCACCCTACTTAATTCTGAAACCAAATTAATATTCTCAAGGGGAAAAAATGAAGAACTAGGGTGGAGGAGATCCCAAGAAAAACCTAGATCACCCAAGCACCAAGACCAAAATCCCAAGTTAATGAAAAAAAGGAGATCACAACACTATAATGGATGATAATTAAAGGAAGAAGAAAACTAATGTGAAAAAACTCACTAGGGGTCAAAATCTTGACTGAGATTTCCCAAAGTGAAGGAATCACCAAAAAATTACATGGATTTACCCTAGGGATCGTTAGATGGGGATACACGATGAATGAAAAGTTTTTCTAGTGTCTCTTTATAAAATCCCACCGCACTTGACGGATTCATGACATGAATCACAGATTCATGTTATGAATTCATCGTGTAGAATATATAATGAAAAATACATTTTATCAATTTAAAACTGCCCTGATAATCCTTTCCATGACATGAACCAGTATTTGGGTATATAAAATTTCATGATATAAACCAGTTCAAAAAATCTTCTGGATAAAATATTCAGGTCATGTAACCCATTAATGATGTGTATGTTTCCAATAGATAGATCACAAACCAAATTTTACAAAAAAAAACCCCACAACCTCCAAATATTTTCAAACCCATGGGGAACCCTCATAATCCTTTGATATATTTATATCCGGACTCCAATAAATTCAAAACAACATACATCCACAAAATTTTGGTCATTTGATCCCAGGAAAATCTCTCCATCCTCATGGTAATGTTCCGAAAACCAAGGTTTTAATATAAGAGAAATGAAACAAAAAGAGGTTCTACCAAAATTCAAAGTGGCACATAATAAGAAATGATAGGAATATACAACCTCCCCACCAAATAAAAACTCATCCTTGAACATATTTGAGCATCACTATGGGGTCTTGGAAAAAGAGTCTACCCACTATGCTCTCAGATCATATTCCCTCTCCTAGGTCTCCTCTTGAGCACACCCATGCTTCCACTATACCCAAACTAGAAGTACAATCTTTCCATTATCCTCAAAGCATTTATATACCCCAAGCTCTACGTCATAAATATCTACACCATGAGAAGTGTTAGGTTGAAATCATTGAAGATGCGATCTGTGAAACACATTTTACTTGGAACTATAGCGCTCTAGAAGGTCCCATCAATACGCCAACGTAATGAACCTTCCCAATATCTTGAATTGACAAAAAGAAACCTATGGAATAGTTTAAACATTTTCATTTTCCCAAACCTAGGAGGAACCCAAATGAATACATGATAAATAGCCTCAAACTCTATTGGTCATCTTCGATGGTCTGTGTATGATTTATACCAACTTTGCATGGTCACCAACCACAACCTGATGAATTGAACCTACTTATATATATCTTTCATGAGAATTGATCCAATGAGTACTAAATCACTTTTCTTATACCTAAAATGAGGAAAATGATATAAAATACCATATAAATCATCAAAATGTGATATTTGGATCAATTCCTAGATGTTTTTATTACACTCAAACTCAAAGAGTTCTATATGTTGATCCAAATAACCATTAAAATCTAATAAACTAGCTCATAAAATATCCTAAAAAATTTAATGCATCCATTCTTATTGACCATCAGCCTAAGAATGATAGGATGTAATTATAATAACTCACAATCCTAGGGCCTTCAAATGACCCTACTAGAAATGATATGTGAAATGAGAATCTCTATTAGAAATGATTTTCCTCGAAACACCATACAATCATACTATCTTCTATAAATTAAGACTACCCATATCATCAATGGTGAAAGTTTACCTAATGGGGAAACGGTAGTATACCTTCATAAATCAATCTACAATCATCTATACTACATCATTATTACAACATGTCTTGGGTAATCCCATTAAAAAGTCTACAAAAACATAATCCCAATTTCATTCTTGAATGGGAATATCCTGTAACAACTGAACTAGTGTATTTTTCTTGGATTTTACCTATTGAAATGTGAAATATCATGTTATAGATCTCACTACCTCCTTTTTCGTTTTTATAAACTAGTAATTTCAATGAATGTTTCAATACCTATTTGTCATCCCTAGATGTAACTCCCATATAGAATTGTAAAACTCTCTCATCAGCACCTCACACAAGCCCATAGGTTCCCATACTTGGACACAAAAAAAGAAGAAAATTTATACTACAAAGTGACATTCCTAATGGTGAATCCACACTATATAAGATCTCCCTTAGAGGTAAGCCCTTAAAATCAAATAACTACTCATTCTTGATCCAGTCCAAAATAATGGGTATAATAGATGTCGAGTAAAGATCTACTAATATATGGGACTACAAAACATTTAGATGCATAACTACAAATCATTACATCATATTACAGTCATCATAAGATTCCCGAATTGCCTATATATTCAAATTTTTTCTTAATGAATAATCAATTATTTTAAATTTATGTGGTGTATAATCCAGATCAAAGTCTAAAGACTATAGATACTCAAACGACCTCCTCTTCTGAAAGATTAGGTCCCACTGACAAAAGATGTAATTCAGTCTCTTATGGTCTGTGTACACCAAAAACCTATCACCCAAAAAATATTTTGTTTAGAATATCAAGATGTGTACCACCACAAATAACTCTATATCATGATTTGGATAACTCCTTTCATTAGATCTCAATTTTCTAGATCACTTAGTAACAACTCTATCCTCCTATATTAGAACTATTATGAGTCCAAATCCAGTTGTTTCATAGCTCATGGTATGTAAATTTCCTAGAATTAGAAAGGTAAGGATCAATATTGAGGTAATTATACTATTCATATCCTAAAGAACTATCTTATAAAACTCCAACCAATCAAACTTTATTCCATTCTTGGTCACCCCATACATTGGTGATTCCATATGGGAGAGGTCCATGATGAAACCTCGATAATACCACACTACACCAATAAAACTATATATATCGAAAAATTATTGGGTCAATCACAAGTTACTATAGCTGAACCGTCTCTTTTCCACATAAATGCCAACATCTAAGATGAAATGACACAAGAAGTTCACTTTATCAACCCAAAAAAAATTATTTGGTTTTCATGGTGCAAAGTAAATGCTCTGTCAATGTTGTCAAGATGATATTAAGATGTTGTTCATGATTTTTTACTGGTCGAGAGTGTACTAAGATATAATTGACCAAAACCACCACAAATTGATCTAGAAAAGGATGAAAGATCCAAAACATCAAGGGCTTGACTACTATTGGTGTGTTCATTAGACTGAATGGCAGCAACATGAACACATAAAAGCCATACCAGCTTCTAGAAGTAGTTCAAGGTATGTATAATGGTCTCAAAATCAACTGATGTTACATAGATCTGAATTTAACCTTTCAAATGATATTGGATGATATTATCTGATCGAAAAGAGTTTCAATTCATGGAAGAGGATACTGATTCTTGACCATCGTCTAGTTCAATCTCTTATAGTCCACACATAAGTGCAATGTTCTGTTAGCCTTCTTGGAGATAAGCATGGGAGAACATGAAGGTGACTTACTAGGCCTTATGAATTCATTTTCTTCTAGATCCAACAATTTAAAATTAAATTCCCAAATATTCATTAGCACCATCATGTCTGGTGAGAAAGAAATGGGCTCTACTACCAACTCCACCTCGATTATGAACTTGATCACCAAATCAGGTTACAATCCCTAGAACTCATTAGAAAAAAACACAATTAAAATATTATATCACTTGAGGAAAGGTATATTTCTATATATCAAAATTTTCTAATGTATTAACTTTGATATGTGCCATGAGATAACAGAATATTCAGTGAATTTTTCCAGCATAGCCATCCTGAAGGTCCCACTCATCCTGATGAAAATAACTTCCTTCTTATAGAGATAGAAAGGCAACATTACTATTATAATAGTTGATATGATACTAGTATATAACTAAACAATATATTTGAAGAATAAAATTTAAACATATAATTTATAGTACAAAAATTTCTTAAAAGAAATGGTAACAATCAATTTCTAGAGAAAATGCCTTCCAACACTTCATATTCTCTGGCTGTACTCCAAACAGGGTATCGATAGTTAACACACCATCAAAGCATTAAAAAACAATGCATGAACTATTTTAAAAATAGTATATATAATGAAATGTGATTCTCCTATATCAAAAAAACACATGAAATGGTAGATTATACAAGAATTATACATCTAAGGGTAGAAGGTCCTTTATCTAAACCATCCAGAGTAGTTTTATGAGCATGAAACTGACCTTCCCTTATATCATGGGTAGTAGTCTGAATCCCCTACCCTAATCCCTCTTAGAAGTACTAACAATATTGAACTTGAGAACAAAATCCATCACCTCATACCAAATGTCTAGTTTAACACCAACTACCAGCCTACTAAGGGATAGATGAGTCTTTTCCAAACTCAAGTTCTCAGCCTAATCGCTTACCAATCTCTACTACTATAATATCCTATAGAACCTATAAATATTTCCCACAATAATGCAAAACAAAACACTCCTCATTGGGTTAATGAAATTGATAGTGATTTTGGAAACTCTTTCAAAACTAAATGCACTCTAATGAGCCATGATTCTGAGATGTATGTCTACTCCCCTAACTGATCCTCCCACTACTGACCAGGAGGTAACAGTTATAACAATTCTTCTCACTACTAGAATAATAGATCTCAAATCATCCTATTGAAACTGCATAAACACCTCTCAAGGCCTATCTTATACTCCCCTCTATTGTAAGAACTTGTGTTTTAAAACGGGTCAAAATCCCGACCATGTTTGAATTTTTTTGACTAGTTTCTGATGAAACTGGAGGATTTTGGCAGTTTCTGGAAATTTACAGACTACACGCCGTGTACTCTAAGTACACGTCGTGTATTTGTTAAGCGATTCTTGGGCGTGTTCTCACCAAGTACATGCCGTGTGATGACCGTGTAGATGATTCTTACTACACGACATACAGTTTGACACAAGTCGTGTACCCGCGACCGTGTGGTGGCCATACATGGCATGTAAGCCTGTTGGCTATGTCGAACCAAGTGCACACCATGTTCCCCTTGAAAATTCCTTGTAGTCTAGCCATATATGTGGAATATACATGGTGTGTGGGTAAGTCAGCGAGGAAGAGAAGAGAAACCCGGTACACGCCATGTACCCATGGGTACATGCCGTGTATGCAGGTCGGCATGTTTGGAAAGTAAGGCGGTGGAATTCAGCCATCTTATGAACAGTTAAATGATATACACGGCATGTAGTCATGAAGCACACGCCCTGTATGTTCTTTTTTTTTTGTGTTAAAATGTGCAGTAGCCTCGTTTTGAGGCAGAACCTCAAATTTTCGCCCAGTTTTGTGAACCAAGAAGGCCTGAAATTAAATCTTCCCCTAGATCATCATTCAAACTTCGTTTCAATCATGGATTGATGAGTTAGAACAACCTCAGTAAGGCCTTGATTCCTCTTCGTCCGTTTTTTTGATTTTCGTTCTAGATCATGTTATAGGTGTTTGAATGGTATTGAATATTTTGTAGATTTACCGTGTTCTAGACTGAAATGGAGGCTGTTACCGGAGGAATAGCATCGTACGAGTCTCAGGTAGGTGGTGCATACCTCATTTTGTGTTTTCGTGGTTGTTTGGGTGACAAGGCCTTTGGAGCGTTTTTAGGTATTTTGAGCGGGACCCGTTTTATCTGCTATTTCATATTAAATTTTTTATTGGACCTATGGTATGCCTTTGGGTATGCCCTGTTACCAATTTGCGTGAGTGGGTCGGGTGAGGGGCCGTGGATCATCGGGGCATTTTGGTTGGGGAACGCCAAAATTGTTTTAATTGAAATATTAATGTGTTAAACTGTTTAGTTTAATTTATTAAAGCCAGTTATATTTGTTAGAGGCATTTAAAACCTTAATGCTGGTGTGGGAAAACACCTTGTATAGTGCAATTCAACTGTTTAGTTTGTTTTTACCGTTTATGTTTTCTGTTTGAATATGTTATATATGAAATTGCTGAATTGAGTCTGTTGGAACCTTTTGTTTGGGATGTGTTGGGCTTGGCCCAGTTACGCTTGAGTGATGTTGATCACAGGTTGGGCTTGGCCCGGGTTACTTTGGGTGGTTTTGACCATGGGATTGGGCGTCATGTACGTCAGCTTGAGTCAGTATGACTGTCAGGTTGGGCATGGCCCATGTTACTAGGATGTCGATGCCATCAGACTTGAGCGGCATGGTTGCAGGGACACAAAGTGTCAGATGTGTTGGTGGCTTAGGTACTATTTTGGTGATTACCACTCACTTGGGACTTTGAGTAGTGTGCACAGAGAGATACCCCTTGATGAGGTGGTTTTGACCAATCGTGTGGGTAGAGGCCACGTAGTTTCATGTGGGAGGTGAGCAGCTTTCAGGGGATGGGTGTGCCTTCGGGACGTCGGTATTTGAGACATAGGGTGTCAGGAGGCACATGGTGCCGAGTTACTATTTTTGGGCGTGCCTTTCAGATGTCGGTACTTGAGACACAAGGCATCAGGAGGCACATGGTGCCGGGTTACTATTCTGGGGCATGCCTTCGGGACGTCGGTACTTGAGGCATGAGGTGTAAGGTGGCACATAGTGCTGGGTTACATGACAGCGATTCCGGCGTTGGCCGAAGAAGGTGACACTCCATGGTGGCTGTTGAGCACCAGTGGAGTTTGTGTTTTTTTGTGCGTTGTACTACTTACAGTTTTCCTTACACATGCATGACTATTTAAACACTCATATTAGGTACGCACCACTGGGTGGTATCCTAATGAGATTTTTCTCACACCCTGCACGGGCCATTCAGGACGCATGCAGACTTTATGGATTTACGTGCAGGAAAGAGGCCAGCTTCAAGAGCTGGGCTATGTTAGTTATTTCATGGAGATGATATGAACCTTGAGGTCATACCAAGATAGGGTTTACTTTGTTCTGTTTTCTTTTCTATATCGGCATTCTTACTTGTTGTAGCTACTATTAGTAAGCCATTGGCGCCCTTTTTATATTCAGTTGTGTATGACCTGCTTTGGATGCATGTTTTACTGTTTAGTTGTAGTTACATGTTATCAGCAAGCTGTTGTGTTTATTTCTGCTACTGTTGCTAAAATTACTGCTTCCACTGTTTATTAAATATTTGGTATGCTTCCGCTTTGCGGGTTTGGTTCGAGTCTGCTGTGTATTTTATTCCGCTTCATCTTTACTATTAGACTCATACTAGTACCGTTATTATGATCCTCTGAGGGGTTATAGCCTCCCCACTATACCTAACAGACCCTCGTTGCTAGTCAGTAGCCTTTGGCGTTCGGGGAGGTGCGCCTAAGGTAGTAACATCCAACCCGATTGGCACTGTTCGGGTGGCTGGTAGGGTCCGGGTCATTACAAAGTGGTATAAGAGGAGTTCTTGAAATGGATTTAGTAGCAGTGTTTTTTGGATACTAATGAGATTGATACTTCTCTTTTTATTTCTGCTGGATTTACTATTTGGGATATGGTAGACTAGAGATAAGTTGTTGTTACTGGAACTTGGTTTCTAGCTTGAACTTGGGTGCCTACAGCCCCAGGTACGAGGGATGGAACAAGTTTCCAATGGGTGGGAATTGCTGTTTTCTTCTTGCTCAGATTAAAATTTATATGATTTCCACGTTGGTGGCTCACTTGGTATGTGATGCTCTTGGTTGTGATATGTGACCCTTGACCCGGTGCAGTAAGAGAGAATTGGACCTTGGCCCGGTGTAGCGAGGCTTGTTTGCATGGATTTTGATAGGAACATTTTTGGGTATTTCAATTTAATAATTGCACATATTCTTTGTAAAGTGATAATGCCATGTGAATAAAAATCAATTTCCATGATTTATCTGTTTTGAACTGTGAATTGGTGAAATTCTTGGTAGAATTGCTAGTTGTGAAAACGTGTATGCCATGCTGTATATTTTTCTAGAATTTCACGTTATAGGATAATTGGGTCTAACTCTTATGAGAGCAGGCATGTACTATGGTTGAAGCAGTGTAACTATCAGGATTGGGTGACTCGGTCATCGGTTTGAGGCAACATGAGTTGTCAGGATGGTCATGGCCTGTGGTACTTTTGATACTTGGCTCTGTTGAGGGCGGGTAAGGAGGCCATGAGGTCAGGATGTCAGGGGGCATGGGTTGCGGTGAGGGGGGAGTAAGGGTAGTTATTATGCACTTCCTTTCTCCGCTTTCCATATCTGCATAGAATATATTGTTATATGTATATTCATTGTCTGAACAATTTTGGTATTTAGCGGGTTACTCCTTTGCGACTCGATGGAGCGTCAGGCAGGAGATAATACAGTGCCACATGACCAGGTTCAGGATTTAGAACAGGCAGAGCACGACTCGCAGGGACAAGCTCAGGGACTGGAGCAAGTCCAGGATTCAGTGCAGTCAAGACAACAACCGGGTTTTATAGCATTCATACCTTGTCTTGACGAGCAGCTCCGAGCTATCCTGGTATGTGTCTTTCAGGGGATTGACAGAGGTGCATAGGGTACCAAGTCTCCTATGGCGTATCTGACGCATGAGTTCCAGTCGCATCACCTGCCGCTTTTTCAGGGTTAGGGTGGTCCCCAGGCGGTTGAGAACCGGATAGAGAGTATGTAGATGATCTTCGAGCAGCTCGAGGTTCCTCTATGGTGGAGGGTCAAGTTGGAGACATACATGCTGAGTGGACCGGTGAAGCGTTGGTGGGATGTGCAGGTACAGGCTCGTCGACACGAGGGAATGGCTTGGAAGGACTTCGAGGACAGGTTCTTTGAGAACTTCTACCTGGAGACACTGAGGGCAGAGATAGCCAGGGAGTTCTTGAGTCTTTAGTAGGGAGATATTTCTATCATGGACTATGCAGGTACCTTCACAGAGTTGTATCGCTTTTCACCTGGTATGGTGAGCGATGACGCAGCTAGGGTGAGGTGCTTCGATGATGGCTTGCGACACGACATTCGGGTCCAGGTGAAAATATTCAGGCTGGGTTCCTTCTCTAAGGCGGTGAATTAGGTGCTCATAGCCAAGGGCAATGAGAGAGAGAAATCTCGCTTGGTCAGGGTGACAACTTTAGCTGATGGCTCGGATAGCCGGAAGTGAGGATGGGATGAGTTCTAGCAGGGCAGTCAGGCTAGGGATTCAGCTAGACCACCTCATGGGAGTTCTTCAGTGATTTTATTCCAGTGTGGACAACTGGGACATGTTCGGGCATAGTGTGATAGGCCTCCGAAGGAGTGCCGGGCATGTGGACATGACAGACATCTGGAGAGGTTTTGGAGGCAGCCTTCTCAGATAGCTGGCAGGCAAGGACCAGGACAGACTGTAGCGTATGGAGTTGGTTCAGGTTTGGTACCTGGTGAGGGTATTCGAGGTTCAACTATGCATATAGGTCATGATAGAGACAGTGGGACCCAACTGAGGGGTCAGTGGTCGGTGACCGGCACAACATCACAGGGAGGTCAGGCATCAGGCAGCCGTGTTTCAGGCTTGGTGCATACTGTGGAGCTGCAAGAGGCTGAGCAGGCCGGTGAGCCAACGACAGTCAAAGGTAGACCACGGCATGGTAGTGATCTCCATGTTTCCTTTTTGGCATGACCTGTAGAGGCATGTCTGTTTTGAGTGCATGTGGTGCACAGGATCTGAGTGGACTGGCTAGCTGCTAGGCAGTGGGATTGGCACCATATCAGGTGCGTGATATATTCTATATATATATGTATGAGTTGCATAGCATCGGGTCATCAAGGATATGGGTTACTTGAGGTGCCGTAGGCATCGAGGCATCGAGGATGCGGGTTACTTGAGGTGTCGTGGGAATCGGGGCATCGAGGATGCGGGTTAATTGAGGTGCTAGACACCATGACCTCGTGGAGGTGGACACCGATGCGGTGCAGGCTAAGTTGGGTGTCGGGAATGACACATGAGTGCAAATGGGGTGCAGGGGTGACGATGCGTCACAGAAGGACTACGTGTCCAGAAAAAAGGTTAGTAAACCTTGGTTGCTTTGAGCTTTTTTGGTTGAGACCGAGTAGGGAATTCCTAAGGTGGGGAGCCCCATGAAAATTTTAGCCAGAACCTTGGGACCGGGGTAGTCCAGGTTTCTTTAACAGGGATGGGAATGTTCGGTTCCATCTTTGGTCTTTGTTTGGTAGCTCGGGGATGAGCTACGTTAAGGTGGAGAGTTTTTAAGAAGACGAGTTTTTAGAATGGGTCAAAATCCCGACCCTCTTTGAATTTTTTTGAGTGGTTTCTGATGAAACTGGAGGATTTTGGTAGTTTTTGGAAATTTCTAGACTACACGCCATGTACTCTAAGAACACGCCCTGTATATGTTATGCGAGTGTCAGGCATGTGCTCACCGAGTACATGACGTGTGATGACCGTGTAGAAGTTTCTTACTACACAGTGTGTATTTTGATACATGCTGTGTACCCACGACTGTGTGGTGGCCATACATGGCGTGTAAGCCTGTTGGCCAGGTAGAACCAGGTGCACATCGTGTTACCCTTGGAGACACCATGTAGTCTAGCCGTGTATGAGGAATATACTTGGCGTGTGGGTATGTTGGCGAGGAATAGAAGAGAAACCTGGTACACGTTGTGTACCCATGGGTAAACGCCGTGTACACAGGTCGGCATGTCTGGAAAGCAATGCGGCAGGATTCAACCATCTTATGAACAGTTAAATGACCTAAATGACATGTAGTCATGAAGTACACACTGTGTAGTTTATTTTTTTGTATTAAAATGGGTAGTAGCCTTGTTTTGATGCAGAACCTCAAATTTTAACCCGGTTTCGTGAACCAAGATGGTCGAGAGTTCAATCTTCTCTTGGATCGTCGTCTGAACTCTGTTTCGATCACGGATTGATGTGTTGGAACCCCCTCGGTAAGGCCTCGATTCCTCTTTGGCCATTTTTTATTTTAGTTCTAGACCAAGTTATAGTCATTTGAACGATATTGAATCTTTTGTAGATTTATCGCGTTCTAGACCGAATTGGTGGCTGTTACTAGAGGAGTAGCATCGTACGAGTCTCAGGTTGGTGGTACATACCTCATTTTGTGATTTCATGGTTGTTTTGGTGATGCGGCCTTCGGCACGTTTTTCAGTATTTTGAGCAGGACCCATTTTATCTACTATTTCATATTGAATTGTTTATTGGACCTATGGGATGCCTTTGGGTATGCCCTGTTACCAGTTTGCATGAGCGGGCCGGGTGAGGGGTCATGGATCATCAGGGTATTTTGTCCTGGGAATGCCAAAATGGTTTTAATTGAAATATTAATGTGTTAAACTATTTAGTTTAATTTATTAAAGCATGTTATTATTGTTAGAGTCTTTTAAGGCCTCAGTGCTGGTATGGGACAACACCTTGTGTAGTGCAATTCAACTGTTTAGTTTTTTTTTCCTGTTTATGTTTTCTGTTTGAATATATTTTATATGCAATTTCTGAATTGCATCTGCTGGACGAGTTTGTTTGGGATGTTTTGGGCTTGGCCCGGTTACGCTTGAGTGATGCTGATCAGAGGTTGGACTTGGCCCGGGTTACATTGGGTGGTCTTGACCACATGATTGGGCGTCATGGACATCATCTTGAGGCAGTACGACTGTCAAGTTGGGCATGTCCCAGGTTACTAGGATGGCAATGCCATCAGACTTGAGTGACATGGTCATAGGGACACGAAGTGTCCGATGTGTTGGTGAATTAGGTACTATTTTGGTGATTACCGCTCACCTGGGACTTTGAGTAGTGTGCACACAAAGATACTCTATGATGAGGTGGTTTTGGACACTCATGTGGGTAGAGGCCCCCGTAGTTGCGGTTAGGTACTTTGGTTGGGGGTTCTTGCTGTAGAAAGTCACGTGGGAGGTGAGGAGCCTTTAGGGGATGGGCGTGCCTTCAGGACGTCGGTACCTGAGACAAAGGGTGTCAGGAAGAACATAGTGCTGGGTTACTATTTTTGGGCATGCCTTCAGGGTGTCGGTAGTTGAGACACTGGGTTTTAGGAGGAACATGGTGCCTGGTTACTATTATTGGGCATACCTTCGAGACGTCGGTACTTGAGACACGAGGTGTCAGGTGGCACATAGTGCTGGGTTACACGATAGCGATTTTGACATTGGCCGAAGCAGGTGACACTCCATGGTGGCTATTGAGAACCAGTGGAATTTGTGTTTATTTGTGCATTGTACTTCTTACAGTTTTCCTTACACTTGCATTTCTGCTTAAACACTCATATTAGGTATGCACCATTGGCTGGTATCCTACTGAGATTTTTCTCACACCCTTTACGAGCCCTTCAGGATGCGTGCAGACTTTATGGATTTACGTGTAGGAAAGAGGCCAGCTTCAGGATATGGGATGTGTTAGCTGTTTCATGGAGATGGTATGGAATTTGAGATCATACCCAGATGGGGTTTTCTTTGTTCTGTTTTCTTTTCTATATCGGCAATCTTACTTGTTGTAGCTTCTATTGGTTTTCCACTAGCGCCCTTTTTATATTCAGTTGTGTATGACCTACTTTGGATGCATGTTTTATAGTTCATTTGTAGTTACATGTTATAATCATGTTGTTGTGTTTATTTCCGCTGTTGTTGTTATAATTATTACTTCTTCTGTTTATTAAATATTTGGTATGCTTCCCCTCTGCAGGCCTGGTTCGAGTTTTATGAGTCTTTTATTCCGCTGCATCTTTACTATTAGACTCATAACAGTACCTTTATTTGGATCCTCCGAGAGGGTATAGTCTCTCCTCTATACCTAATAGACCATCTCTGCTAGTCGGTAGCCTTTGGCATTCGGGGAGGTGTGCCTAAGGTAGTAACACCCGACCCGATTGTCACTGTTCGGGTGGCTGGCCGGGTCTGGGTCGTTACATCTATGATGATAGCCTGATTCATCATTTCTTCAAAGGTACTCATCTAAAATACATTCACATGCAATCATATCTAATAGAAAATCCTATCAACAAAATGTCTCAGTCTGAGTACCTCATCAGTTATTAAGGATGGAGAAAAACACTACAAGTTAGTGAAATTTCCAACATGGTCCATCAATTAATAGATATTATTTATTAGGTGTATGAACTCATGATCCTTCTCATCTCTCAAAATATTTGGATAAAATTCCCTTAGGAACATTTCCTCAAAGTCCCTACCAATTATCTCCTCCTGCTGGTCAACTTTCTCCCCAATGTCCCAACAATGGATGGATATTCCAAAAATTATGTATGTATAAAGATTCACCCTCCTTATAGTGAGTGTATCGAGGTGCATAAATATCGTCTATAATGACTTGATATAGAGCTTAACTACTTGGGGACCTCCCTACACAGTGAACATAGACAAATGTAGCAGTTGAAACTCTCTTTTTATCTCAAATATCAAATAAACAATGTGAACAATCTCCCCACACATGGATCACATGATAGTTTGGAAGATATCTCAGAGATGATCGTACATCTGATTCTCATGAGCCACATGAAGCTATGATTCAACTACATTAAGAAAATCTTAATTTATGCTCTCCTGATACACAATTCATAGACAATGAGGATGAATTTTATCAAAATACAAACAAACTCCATGGAATACGAGATAAAAATTATGGTTAATCTCAATATGTGAAAAAATAGAGAACTAGTGACATAAGGTTCCCTTATAATTGGATTAACAAGTGAACTATCATAACAAATCAATTCATTCATTTACTTCCTTTTTATCTAATATAACTAGAATCTCGTTTCATAGTTCATATAGTAAAAATATATCATATGAAATAAATATGTCCCTATCATAAAAAATTCACTTTAATATATATATATATATATATATATATATATATATCCCTATGTCCCTACGATGATGAATACATCGTCATATTACACAATAGTAGTCCATGAGAATAAATCTCAAGAAATAATAACAACACACAACATGTGAGTCACCCAAGGTTAAATAATATCATATGTAAAAGTGAACAATAGGAACAAAAATTATAAGGACCCTGCCTTATTACATACATAATATTGAATTTAGTCAAGAAAAAAATTTGTTTTACATTGAGGATATTTTCAAGTTTATATCTTTAGAGAATTATGACAATACATTCATAACATTACACATTATTATATAGTGGATACCATAAAAAAGTACTCATTCCTTCCAAAATTTAAAACTTTCCAAAAAATCATGATTTCTTTCATAGATCTTCAAACATTTAACTTGGATTCCATAAATTTATTAAACATCCTTATAACCATTGAAAATCATTTAAAAACTTGGGATGAGCACAAAAATTTTAGAAATGGATATAAAAAAACACATTAGTCCAAGAATACTTGTAACATATGAAATCACTTTCAAAAGACATGCTTTTCACCCATATATACTTACTTTGTAAAAAACGATATTTAAACTAAACATACACACAAAAAACAAGAACATAAATATAATCATAAAGGTATATTGGGGAATTACTTACATAATCTTGTAACCATTCTTGGCTACCTTATAATTTGTAAGCCTCACGGCTACCTTACTTTGTGTGACGATCGCAGTTACACTTAGAGTAACCATATAGACGACCTCCAACACACACATTCCCAATGCATTTGAGGGAGATATATGTCCCACCCTTAATCATAAAAAATTCCCAATAACCAAAACATAATCATACAACATGTATAATTCCATAAAAATATTACTTTGGAATTTCATAAAACCGAATTTAAAAAGAGGATTTTGAAAGAAAAATCCCTTATAAATATCATACAATTGAAGAGAGAATTAATAAAGTGGATGGAGTATGTATATATACTATAAATAAAAATAATAAAACATGATATAAACATAATATATCACACAAAAAATTTGAATAGCACATAAATAATGAATTTGAAGGTTAACCCAATGAATGGAAATCGGGTTAAGAATTCCCTTACCTCAGGTTTTTCTTACATAAAATTTGTTCAAACTTCCTGTATAATGGTTAAAATAGTTTTATTAGTATTTAAAAAAAAATTCATGTTTATAACATCTTATATTATCATTTCATAAAATCATTTCAACATTTAACTGTTAGTATTTTTCTCCTTGCACTATTTTTGGGTGAGTTCTTAACAAGATTTCCATGATTGGTTCATGGTGGATGATCATGTCGATTGGAAGTGAAATTCTAGAATTGGAATAGAAAGGTATTTACATATTTTTAGTACCATAATTTATACCATTTATAATTTTGATGTTTAATATGAGGATGATTCATAAGTTAAAACATTAATTATGTTTGTTTAGATCATTTTAGTGGTTCTTTGATAATAACAACTTCATTTTGTCTTATAAATTAGAACCATGAGTAAAAAATAATTACAGAACCATGGGTGAGTCATAAAACATATATTATAACCTTTTTCAACCATATAAATGGTTTCAGGACTAGAATTAAAATAATTAATAGAAATTGAAATCACATCTTCCATAATGTCGGTAATTCGACACATAACGGACAATGTTTTTATTCCTTAAATAAGTGGGAGAGGAGAAGAATAATAATGAGAAATTTTCCATAAAAATGATAAAGTCCACAATATACATTATTTTTGGATATTTCATGCCTCTTGGGTAAGGAGATATGAAGAAAGAATAAGGAACTCAAAATAAAACAATAAGTGAGAAATCTCATACAAAAATTCAGCAGCACAACAACTATGCGACAGGGTGTTAGAAAACCTTAAGAAGAGAGGGGAAAAGGGTCACCCATCAAGAAATGAATAATAATATTGATTAGATCAGGAATAAGATTGAAATAAGAAAATGGTATGGAAACTTTAATGTTATACCACATAAAATAGAACTTGAATGAAAAAAAAAAGAAATTAAGAATTTTCTTACCTTGTAAGGTAACTTTTCGAACAAGATTGTTGGGACCTTAGGGGATTTAGGAAACCTTGGGAGGACTACTAGGAAGGTAAGGAGGCCAGAGCTTCATTGATTATGAATTGGGAATGAAGTTAATGAAGGAATGGGTTGGCATTTATAGGAAAAGTAATGGAATATTTTAATAATTTTCAAGGGACACCTCATGAGTGGTATTTGTAAAACCATGTGCTTGAACATTGTATTTGCCCATGGTATAAGCCACTTGTGAAACCTCACATCTTATTTAACTATAAAAAATTCAACCAGATTTATGACATCATTATTGTATCATTAATTATGTCATTAACAAACAGAAACTAAAAACTGTATTTTTACTATTCACCGAAAAATCATTTGTTTCAGAAAAAACCAAAAATTTCCCCTTACCATTTTTCAACCTGTAGAATTCAAAAACAAATTCCATTTTTTGAAAATAATTTTCTAAATATTATTAATTTAATTTTTAAATAAACGAATACTTAATTAAAAAATTAACAATTCTAATTTTATAACAACTTCTATATCATGATGAAAAAGTAACCAAGATGTTATTATCTTAAATCCTTAAGAAAATAAAATAATAATAAAATTTACTATTCATTAGTGTCATATTACTATTCATATTACTATTCATAAGGGTATGTGACTATTCACCAAAAAAACATGTTGGTTCCAATAGAATCCAAATAACATACTGAACACAATTGTAGATGACAGTTTCTTAGAATTCAAAACATAGAAGTAGAAAAGTTATGTTTTAAAGGCTAGTTACAAATGTCTACTTAAAAAAAAGTTCCATTCATTTCTATTTATTTTTAGAAAAACATGGGGGTGTTACATTATCCCGACCTTATAGAAATTGTATCCTCAGAATTTTATTTACTTATTAAAAAACTGAGGGTACTTTTCACTCATAGCATTTTTAGACTCCCATGTTGCTTCTTCAACCATATGGTTTCTCCAAAAAACCTTTACCTAGTAGATTACCTTATTCTGTAATACCTGTTCCATTCGATCAAGAATCTGAACTGGTTTCTCTTCATAAGAAAGGTTCTCTTCTAGCTGAACTACTTCTGGGCTCAAGACATGTGATGAATCTGGATCATACTTTCTCAACATTGAAACATGAAAAACATTGTGTACCTGAAACAAGATCGGAGGCAAAGCTATGCGGTATGAAACTTTTCCAAAATTCTCCAAAATTTAAAAAGGGCTGATGAACTGTGGACTTAACTTCCCTTTCTTACTGAAATACATCACACTTTTCGAAGGAGAACTTATAAGGAAAACATGGTCACCTACCTTGAAAGAGAAGCCTTACCTTATGTTATCTGTATAACTTTTCTGCCTACTTTGAGCTGTCCTCATGTGCTGCTAGATCCTCACTTTCTCAGCCAATTCTTCTACAAATTATGGCCCTATCAACATTATTTCACTGACTTCATCCCAAAATGCTGGAGTCTGACACAGCTTCCCATACAAGGCCTCAAAAGTTGCCATCTGAATACTGGAATGAAAATTGTTATTATAAGAAAACAAAACTAAAGAAAGATGATGATCCCAACTTCCCTGATAGTCCATTGAACAAGCTCAAAGCATATCCTCCAATGTTTGAATCATTCGTTCGGACTGCCCATCTGATTGAGGATGAAAAGTAGTACTGAAATTTAACTCTCTGACCAATGACTTCTGAAGTCCCTTCCAACAGTTATAAGTGAACCTAGGATCTCAGTCAGAAACAATGGAAGGGAGAACCCCATGTAACCTGACAATATCCTTCAGGTACAGTCAAGAAAGCTGATCCAAAGTCATTGTATCTTGAATAGAAAGAAAATGTGCAGACTTTGTTAGTCGATAAACAATAACCCAAATCACATTGTTACCTCGATATGTCTTTGGTAGTCCCACCACAAAGTCCATTGATACATTCTCCCATTTCCACTCTAGCAACGGAAAAGGCTGAAGCATCCCCTTCGGTAACTGCCGCTCTGCTTTAACCTATTGAAACATCAAACATTTCATGGTAAAATCAGCAATATCTCTTTTCATTCCACCCCACCAATAATACTCTCTAAGGTCTCTGTACATCTTAGTACATCCAGGATGAATAGAAAATGGAGAACTACGATCTTCGCACAACAAATCTTTCTTCAACTGAGAATATCTTGGCACACACATCCTTTTTCCAAATCATAAAACAAAATCTTTGTCTAGGTTAAATTCTAGACAATTACCCATTTTAACCAATTCTACCTTTTTCTGTAGCTCACAGTCTTCCTTCTGCGCTTGCTTAATTCTGTCTGACAACGAAGATTGCGCTGAAACCTGAAACAAAACAGAGGTATTCCCTACACCAACAAATTCTAAGACAAAATTCATCAAATCGTTAATCAAGGGATCATGTCCCAAATGTAACATTCTTAATGATGCATGATGTTTCTGACTAAAGGCATCCTCTACTTTGTTTGATTTTCCAGGATGGTAATTGATCGTACAATAATAATCCTTTATCAGTTCAACCCATATTCTATGCCTCATGTTTAATTCCTTATGAGTGAATATATACTTCAGACTTTTATGGTCAGTATATATTTTACATTTGGTTCCGTATAAATGATGCCACCAAATTTTCAATGAAAAAACCACATATGATAATTCCAAGTCATGTGTGGGATAATTTAGCTCATGAGTTTTATGTTGTCTCAAAGTATAGAAAATTACTCGATCATTCTACATCAAAACACAACCAAGTCCCTTCAAAGAATAATCACTATAGATGACAAACTTACCATTTCAGGAAGGTAATGCCAAAACTAGAGCACTCACCAATCTCTTCTTCAGTTCATGAAAACAAACACCACATTCATCTATCCAAATAAATTTAACACCTTTCCATGTTAACTTAGTTATTAGTCTAGATAACCGTGCAAAGTTCTTAACAAACCATCGGTAATAACCTGCTAACCCAAGAAAACTACGAATCTCTTTAACATTTGTGGGTCTTATCCATTCATCAAATACTTTTGTTTTGGTAGGATCAATTGTTATTCCATACTTATTTACAATGTTCCCAAGAAAAAAAATCTGTTGCAACCAAAAATCACACTTTCTGAATTTTCCATACAATTTTTTTCTTTTAAAATTTTCAAAACAACCCTTAGATGTTTTTCATGCTCCTTTTTATTTTTATAAAGTACCAGAATGTCATCAATAAATTCAACCACAAACTTATCCAAAAAGTCATGAAATACTCTATTCATAAGATTCATGAATACCATAGGTGAATTAGTTAATCCAAATAGCATAACAAAAAATTCATAATGCCCATATTTAGTACGGAAGGCTGTTGTCGGGATGTCATCCTCTTTCACCTTCAGCTTATGGTATCAGAATCTCAAGTCAATCTTGGAAAAGTACTGAGCTCCCTTGAGTTAATCAAATAAGTCATCTATATGAGGCAAAAGATGCTTGTTTTTAACAGTGATGTTATTCAAAGATCTATAATCAATTCAGAGTCTCATGGAACCATATTTATTTTTAATAAACAAAACAGGGGCTCCCCATAGTGAAGTGCTAGGAAGAATAGAGCCTTTGTCAAGCAAATCTTGCAACTGATTTTTCAATTCAATAAGTTATATTGAAGCCATATGATATGGGAGTTTTGAAATTTTCTTAGAATTAGGAACTAAGTCAATTGTGAATTTGACTTCTTGATCAGGTATGACACCAGGTAACTTATCAGGAAAAACATCAAGGTATTCATTTACCACTAGCACATCATTAATTTGAATAGTTTATTTGTTTTCAACAATATGAGCAAGGAAACATTCATTTCCTTCTTTCAATAGTTTTTCAGCTTCTTGATATGTTATCAACTGTTTGGTTTCATTCTTGTATACAAACTGAAACTCTTTCTAAGAAACAACTTCTTTTCTCTATAGTCAATATTAGCATGATAATCAGAAAGCCAATCCATTACCAAAATAACATCAAACTCTACTAAGGGTAAGACAACACGGTTTTTAGGTAAATTATTTCTATAGACCACAATAGAAAGATTCTTATAATTCATCTTTCCTATAACATTTCCCCCTGGTGTTTTAACAACACGTTCGGGTATCATTTGTTAAGTTGATATTTCCAATTTACCAGAAAATTTCTCAGAGATGAAGGAATGTGTAGACCCTGTATCGAACAAAACTTTAGAAAAATATAAGTGAACAAATAATGAACCTGATACAACATCATTGGATGTCCTGACATCTACTGACGTAGTCACAATGGATCTCACTACACCTTTTTGCTTGTAGTATTGCTTTTCTGTATCATTCGGATATCTCTTTGAGCAAAAATTTTCATAATGACCCATCTCACCACATTTAAAAAACATTATAATCTACTTTTCCAGATTAGTCTTAGGATCATTTTCATTGCAATCTCAGGCCATATATAGAAACTTACTACATTAAAAACACATCCCACTTTTTCTAAGACATTCCCTAGGGTGTTTCTTGCCACACTTTTTACAAACTATAAATTTGATTTTCTTACCATCAGATTTCATTGGTTGATTCTTACCCATTACTTGACAACTGGACCTCTTATTATCTTTGTTTCCAAAATGAACGTGATCATTAGGAAACTCCATCTCGACACTCTCAGCACACTAGTCAAGTTTCTCATTACTTTTGAATTCACAGGAGGCCAACACCCTTGGATACCTTGTATTCAATCCTGAGTAAAAGCGGTTGATTTTGATATCAAGATTTAGAATAAGATTTGGATCATACCTTTCCCGTTGGGTGAAGTTCGCTTCATACACAGCCATTGAATCTTCCTCCTTTTGCTTCAATTCTGGGATTTTCTTCTACATTCTAAGTCGCACCACCTTAGGAAAATATTTTTCAAGGAAAAGAATTTTAAATTCATCCCACTCTAAGGCATCAAAATACTCTCTACCCTTCATATTACTTACCATAGACCACCATTGATCATGTTATCCTTCAAAAAGATAAATGGAAAGACTTACCTTTTGATTGTCTGAACATCCCATAACATTGAATATCTTTTCAAGGGCTTTGATCCATCCTTCAGCTGCAACTGGGTCAGAAGATACATTGAATGAAGGAGGATGTTGTCTCATAAAATGTTCTACTACTATCATATTCCATTGTGGTACCTCTATTGGTTCTATTGCATGGATTACACCACTGTTTATTGTCTATGTTAGCTGAGCCATTACCATCACAAACTGCTCAGTTCCAATACCTACCATTCCGGGTCGTAGTTCTAAAAGGTTGTCATTATTTCAGTGCCTCTCCTCTTCAGCATCCCAATTTATTCTATGGAAAACCATTCTGAACCAACATATCTTAGATGAGGCGACATGGTAATATTTAAATTCTATAACATTTGAAATTAAATAGAGAGTTCAAATCTTTTATGGTATTCTATTAATATCACCCTAACCCCTAAAGTTATCTTAACCATTCTCTAATACCAACTATAAGGACTCAACCTTATTACATACATAATCATGAATTTAGTCAAGAAAAAAATTCTTTTATATTAAAGATACTTTCATGTTTATATCTTTAGAGAATTAGGGCAATACATTCATAACATTACACATTATTACAGAGTGGATACCATAAAAATAGTACTCATTCCTTCCAAAATTTAAAACTTTCCAAAAAAACAGGATTTTGATAGATCTTTAAAAATTTAACCTGTATTCCTTAACATTCAAAAACATCCTTATAACCTATGATAATCATTTAAAAACTTGGTATGAGAACAAAATCTCAGTAAGGTATATAAAAAAACACATTAGTTCAAGAATACTTGTAACATATGAAATCAATTTCAAGAGACATGCTTGTCACCCATATATACTTACTTTTTAAAACATGAAATTTAAAATAAAACATACACACAAAACATGAGAACATAAATATAATCATAAATTTATCTTGGGGCATTACTTATATAATATTGTAACCATTCTTGGCTACCTTATAATTTGTAACCCTCACAACTACCTTACTTTGTGTAACCATCACAGTTACACTTGGAGTAACCTTACGACTGACCTCAAACATACACGTACCCAATGCATTGGAGGGAGATATAGGTCCCAAAATTCATCTTAAATAATTACCAAGAACAAAAACATAATCATACAACATGAATAATTCCATAAAAACATTACTTTGGAATTTCGTAAAACCGAATTTGAAAAGAGGATTTCTAATGAAAAGCCCCTTATACATATCATACAATTGAAGAGAGACTTAGTAGAGTGGATGGAGTATGTATATATACTGTAAATACACATAATGAAACATAATATAAACAGAACCTATAACACAAACAATTTAAATAACACATAAATAATGAAGTATAAGGTTAACCCAAAGAATGGAAATTGGGTTATGAATTCCCTTACCTCGGGTTTTTTTTACTTAAAACATGTTTAAACTTCCTGTATAATGGTTAAAAGAGTGTTATTTGTATTTTAAAGAATCATTTTTATGTTTATAACATCTTATATTATCATTTCGTAACATCATTTCAACCATTAATTGTTAGTATTTTGCTCCTTGCACTGTTTTTTGGTGAGTTCTTAACATGATTTCCATGATTGGTTCATGGTGGATGTTCTTGTTGATTGGAAGTGAAATTCCAAAATTGGAATGGAAAGGTATTTAAATATTTCCAGTACCATAATTTATACCATTTATCATTTGGATGTTTAATATGAGGATGCTTCATAATTTAAAACATTAATGATGTTCGTTTAGATCATTTTAGTGGTTCTTTGATAATAACAACCTCATTTGGTCTTATAAATTAGAACCATGAGTACAAAAGAATTCCAGAACCATGGGTGATTCATAACACATATATGATAACCTGTTTCAACTATATAAATGGTTTCATGACTATACTTGAAAGAATTAATGGAAATTTAAATCACATCGTCCAAGATGTTGGTAATTCGACACATAACGAACAATGTTTTTATTCCTTAAATAAGTGGGAGAGGAGAAGAATAATGATGAGTAATTTTTAATAAAGATGATAAAATCTAGAATATACATGATTTATGGAGATTTCATGCCTCTTGGGTAAGGAGATATCAAGAAATAATAAGGAAGGAACTCAAAATAAAAGAATACGTGCGAAATCTCTTACAAAAATTCGGCAGCCCAACGGTTATGAAACAAGGTTTTAGAAAAAATTAATAAGAGAGAGGACAAGGGTCACCCACAAATAAATGAATCATAATATATATTAGTTCAATAATAATAAAGAAATAAGAAAATGGAATGGAAACTTGAATGTTATACCACATAAAAGAGAACTTGAATGGAAAAATAAAGAAATTGAGAATTTTCTTACCTTGTAGAGTAACTCTTAGAACATGAACGTTGGGACCTTAGGGGATTGAGGAAACCTTGGGAGGACTAATAGGAAGGTAAGGAGGCCAGATCTTCATTGAGAAGGAATTGGTATTGATGTTAATGAAGGAATGGGTTAGTATTTATAGAAAAAGTAAGGGAATATTTTAGTAATTTTCAAGGGACTCCTCATGAGTGGTATTTGAAAAACCATGGGCTTTCCCATGGTATTTTCCCCTGGTATAAGAAACTTGGGACACCTCCCATATTATTTAACTATACACAAGTCTAACAGATTTATGACATCATTATTATATCATTAATGATGTCATTAACACACCAAAACTAAAAACGTTATTTTTTACTATTAACAAAAAAATCAATTGTTTCAGAAAAAAACCCAAATATTTACCCTAACCATGTAGAATTTAAAAATGAAGTCCATTTTTGAAAAAAAAATTATAAATATTATTAATTTAATTTTAAATAAAAGCAAACTTAATTCAAAAATTAACAATTCTAATTCTATAACGACTTCTATACCGGGATGAAAAATTAACCAAGATGTTATTAACTTAAACCCTTAATAAAATAAAATAATAATAAAATTTAATATTAATTAGTGTCATATTACTATTAATATTAATGTTCATAAGGGTATGTTACTATTCACCCAAAAAACAAGTTGGTTTCAATAGACTCTAAATAACATACTGAACACAATTATAGATGACAGTTTATTGAAATTAAAAACATAGATGTGGAAATGTTATGTTTTAAAGGATAGTTAAACATATCTACTTACAAAAAAGTTCCATGAATTTATATTTATTTTTAGAAAAACTTGTGGTGTTACAAAAATCACATCCTCGGGAACTTGAATTTCCCCCCATACATTGGTTGGATACTCCATTAAACAAGATTATTAATAAATCCCGACACATTCCTAGTCTCCTTTATTCCTTTACCAAATAGAAAGGAAACATATTAGAAAAACCAAAATTCTTTGATACCACATTGTAATTACCTCTTATCCACAAATCTCTCACATGGACAAATCAGGTTGGTTACTAGACCTCAAGTATGTCTCCCCATATGCCAGAGGCTTCCGACTAGTAGCAATGATGTAAGTAACATATTGGAGAGACTATACCCCATGGAATATAGTTTTAATTAAATAGGAATAAATATCAATGTAACATAAATAGTTTAAATAGTAAAACAACAACATATAAACCAAATAGTGAAGGAAACTATAATCTGACATATGGAGAGTAGTATAATTACAAGCTTTACTGTATCTAAATGTCAAGATGATGTAATAAATATGAATGAAAAAACCCTAGCATGAAAACCAAGACCCTATTCTCAATCTCCATTCTGGTCTCATATCCAAGCTAAAACACATCCAGTAATCAATAATCAACAACAAGGTCCTTTTCCATTACTTAGATATACATCCATGTAATCTTCTCGATTACCCAATGATAGACAGAATGTGGTGTGTGTAAAAATAAGTAGGTTTCAATTGAATTGTCCAAATAAAACGATCTGATAGTAATGGAATGAAGTAAAATGATAAACAACAGTATTAATAAATAAATTAATATAATACATAAAATAAATCCACCAACTGTTGAGTTCCATATTGACATTCATGGTCATCCAAACCTATTTTGGATCCATGATTGATGTATCTATCACAAGGATGATCCTATTATATCTTCATGGATCTCCTATATAATGTATCAAGAAGAAAAAAATGGTCTCAATGAGAATTATCATTATAGAGTCACTTACATCATCTCAAGGAACAATACCATGCCATGGGGAGAGTAACCATCTCATACTATACTGCAAATAAATTCCCAATATAGAATCAATTATATCTTCCAATGATCTTGTCATAATGGTTGACTATCATTTCAACAGGCAGGTTCTCCTATGACAAGATGATCCAATGGAGTATCACCTCAAGAAAGAGTGGCCCAATCCCTCCAGAATTTGGTCTGCAAACATATATACAATAATATAATGTACACCTTTAATATCCATTCACATAAGATATGTATTTGGTTAATTTTTCTCATTCCACTAACCATGTATATATTCGCAATTGGTAGATTCTCCTATGATAGGACGAATCCCCACAATCAAACCATGATATGTTTCCATTTAACTCAATTCATTTTCCTTAATGCAACATGGTGTAATATTAATTCATATTGTTAAACCAAATAATAAATTTCATAATTTCTAATTCATTGTAACATCAAGTGAAGGCTCACCATGTGGGTGGATGAAATCCAAATATCAATGCTAATAGACCAAGTAGGGTCCAATGAGAGGTATAATAACTTACTTTTTTTTAAAACATAGATTTAATCAATAATTTGAGTCATGCACACAACATGATAGCATGATCATAATTAGTGACCATACCTATATAATTGGGAACAAACATTAGGGTAATATTTTGGACCACCCACATTATTCTGGTTATCAAATAAGTACTCTCAAGGGAAAGTGAATAAATAAATAAGAAAAAGAGATCATAAGGAAAACCTAGATCACTTAAGCATCAAAATAAAATTTCTGAGTCAATAACTAAAAGGATATCATATAATTATAATGGAGGATAGTGTAAGAAAGAAAAAAACCAATGTGATGGAACTAAATGAGGATAAAACACTATACTATGGAATCTAAAAGGGAAGTAATCACTCATAAATCACATGGAGTCACAATAGGGTTTGAGATAAGATGATACATGTTGAAGAAAATGTTTTTCATGTGTCACTATAAAAAGCATGCCGCACATAATGAATTCACATTGTTAATACTAAGTTCATGGATTGAATGTAGCACATGGTGTATACAACAAAAAATACATCACCTTATGTGAAAATAAACACAATTAAACTTTTCAGGATGTAAACCAGTCTCACAGTGTGTAAATGTTTCATGATCTATACTAGTTCACGATGTATTTCAAAAAACATCTTCACATTGTGTCACCCTTTCATGATGTGAAAGTGTCCAATAGAAAGAAAAACTCCTAATTTTTTCATAAAAAACCCAAACCTCCTCCAATTATTTCCAAACCCATGAATAACCATCATAAACCATTGAACAAATTATACCCAAACTCCATTATATTAAAAAAAACATATATATCTATAATCTATGTCATTATTCCAAGAAACGTATCTTTATTACTATATAAATGGTTCGTCCACCAAGGTTTTAAAAGAATAGAAACCCAAAAAAAATAGGTTCAACCAAAAATCGAATATGGATATACCGAGAAATGGAAGGATAATACAATGGTAGTATAATGAATGGGAATCATATCTCACACCATCTAAGGACAATATTGATCATATGTAATCATCTTATCATCACTATATAACTATTTACTTAGTTCAAATAATAATGGTTTGTTAATTAGATACGATTATGATGATTAATGAGATATCACTATGGCCCAAGAGTTACCATTGGTTGCTCAATTTTAGGGGTGATTACCATGGTGTCTTGATCTATATGAATGAGAATAATAAGATTGGGATATGGTTAATTCATTTCCATTAGTTATACTTGAATTATCCATTATATAATTTTTTAGATATCCCAAATATCTATAGTTTTGATACCCCTATAGAGGCACAAGGTATTCCTTCGAAATCTCTTTCTCTTCTATGTCCACGTTCAACACACACACACACACATGAATTCCAAATAGATGTCTGAATAATCAATATTGGTGACCCATACTATAACTATTTCATCACCTAATGTATCCCCATGTTGCAATTTGACATTGTCTCCATGTCCAAAACAATAATTCACCACAAATGAAATTTTAAGAACCAGTGCCAACCACACATTCCATGTTCTAAAAAAATCAATTTTTTGAAAAAAAATTTATTTCTTGAAATTTATCAAAAACATAATGTGCATAATTTAAAAACAAAATATTTAGATACTAAAACCACGTATGTTTTTTAATAAAACACGACAGATAAATTAAAAAACAGAGAATTCCAGTTCTAGAACAAGTATAATGTGAGGATATATTAATTTTATTAGGGAAGTGGAAGTGCCTTAGTAAGTGATAAACCAGGATGGTTTTTTCAATTAGGTTGATCAATAAAAATATTTTACATGATGTGAACTCCATGAATTTTTTCCATATAATATTTACATACTAAAAACCAAAATCATAGGGAGGATATCTTCATGTTAATTTTATAATTAATTTTGTTTATGATATCAATAGATGGTTACCTCATCAATGAATGGTCTTTAATGGTGATGCTAATCGCATGTAAACCCTTTTCAAATTACATTTTTATGGGGAATATATAAGTATATAATTCCTCAAGAAGTGGTCCAAAAATGTTCCTTTGATATATGAGGGGCACCAATTGACTTATATGTTCTTTGGAAATGAATAAATTTTCTTAAATTACATATGTTGATCAAATCTAGTTTCTTCAAGTTTTATGGAATCACACTAGTGCTTATCATTCTTTATAGGGAGTGTAGATGAGGAAAGTATAAATAATTATATTTTGGGAAATGATTATAAAATCTTAATTAACCACACATACTAGACATAAATATCTATTTATAAATCTTGGATTAAAGTTAAAATATTATTTAATTATGTACCGTCTCTTAAATAATATGATAATAATTATAAAACACCATTACATATAAAAATAATAATATTATTATTATTTTATGTCATGAGATAACTAATTTAATGATAAATATTATTTATTAGCGTCCAAATTCATATTCATTACGAGAAAAAAATCTTACTCATCCTTAACTCCTAGGTATTTATTGAATATTTAATAAATATTAAATTAAATATTTAATTCCTCAATAAATGAAAAAAAATCATTTAAAATCTAGAAAATAAATATTTATTAAATATTACCATATAAAATAAACAATTTATTAATGAATAAAATATTATTTATTACCATAAAAATATTCAGAGATCAATAAAACCTGAATAAAATTAATCCTCACCCTTGAGAATAATATTTTTTCCAATAATTAAATTCAAAGAAAATTTAATTTAGATCAACAGAAAATCTTATTGTATGACCCTATAGGATTTTTTATTAATGGAAATAGGAAGTATTTCTTAAAATCAAAGATTACAATCTAGAAAAGGGTCATGAAACCTAAGAGAAATAACATAGTGTCGCAACATCAAAAACAATATAAGAATAATTGATGTGAAATATAATACCTTTGTATTAATATATCATCATGAATGTTTCAAATATGTGTCATCATCCTATAAAATATATCATTCTTAAAAAAAATAAACAAATCATTACACTATGGCCTTGTAATTTAAGGCAACGATTCTATTCCAATCAAAGGGTTCAGATATCAACTTCTATAAAGATGCAAGGGAAAACTACTTACTTAACATATCCATTAAGAACATGTAAAACACGATGCACCCAACATAACCTATATAAGTAATTATCATTAAACATTACATAATATTTTAGTTTTAATTAAAAAATTCATTCTCTTAATTTTTTTGTATCTTTTTAGGTTTAGAGTTTTAGAGAATTAGGTCATAACTCAAACATTATAAAAAAATATATATACAAATTGGACACATTTGATCTATATCCATTTTACCATAGTACAAAATTTTTTAAATAATACATGATTTATTTTCATGAAAAATATTGAAGACCTTCAACTTCACCTATTCCTTTCTCTTACTCATCCATAAACCCTATAAAAACATTTTAAAATGTGGGATGAGTAAAAAAAGATTAGCAAGGGACACAAAAAGAAGAAGTATTTCAATCCAGGGAAGAACATTAAAAAACATGTCATGTTTAACTTTATCTTAATGTTATTTGAAATAAATTCAATAAATAATTTTCACATGAAATCATACACAGATTTCCCTAAAAAAAACTTTTAAAACATATATAAATCATGTAGGTGACTCAGGACACCACAATTCATTTTAATCTTACAAATAGAATAATCAATATCGTTAACTTCCATCTCTAAAGAACAAAATTCGTTGGAGGGATATCATTGACCAACCCATACATCGTTTATCATGGATTCATCTATCCTTGGATAATAATTTTACTAGACATCCATTGTTTATAATGGAACGACACCTCAATTTTTTATAATGTAGCCACCCACACTTGGTTTATAATAGAACCACCTATCATTGGTTTATAATGTAACCACATGTCTTGGGTTTATAATATAACCAACCATCATCAAATTTTTTTTCATGAACCATAAAATAATAAAAAAATCATGAATTCTTGAATTTCTTATCATAAAACTTGTTAAAAAATATTTTAATACTACATGATAAAATTCTTTAGTTATCAAAACAACTATATAATTAAAAATATTCAATACCAAAATTCTAATAAAAGGTGAAATATGTGGTTACTTTGAAGAAAATATTTAATATTGTAAAGTAATAGAACATTAAAATAGTTTTTACGATAGTGGAAAAATTCATTGTCACCTTATATGTTAAAATAAAACATTAAATTTATTATTTGTAGTGAAATTCAAACATTTCATACAAATATAATTAATTTTTTATTTTTTTGACAGAAATAAAAAAATTACTGTATGAAAGTCTCATGTTCATATAATACATTCATAATGTCATTTTGAAAACATGTACATTGAAGACAAATAGAGTTTTAAGGAAAACTTCAAAAGAATATTTTTATAGAAAAGTCTATTACTAGTTTATAAACATTTGAATTGTAAGACCCATGAAATAATAACATTAAAAAAGATATAAATATAATGATAATAGATAAATTCATGATATGAAATTTCAAAGGGGATATGTACTCACATCATAAAAAGAATATAGGTGTATAACATCAAAATATACAACAATGAAATGAAATTGAGATGAAGTACCATACCATAAGTTTGATTTGTACCAATAATTATTTTCCTTATTTAATAACTAATTTATGTTAATTAATTACATACTTAAGAACATTTTTCAATTTTATTTTTTCTTTTCTTCAATTATTACCCTATTATATAATATTACTTGATCATTTATGTTCACTTTGGTTTTTTGATGGCATTCGACTTATATATCAAAAATGACTATGGTATATTGACCATGGTAAAATAAAACATTATTTAAACACATAAATAATAAAAATAATGAAATAATTATCAAATTTATACATAAATTATAATTTTTATATCTAATTAGGAATTATGGTTATAAAAAAATGAACTATGTTGCAATCAGGGAGATAGTAGGCTATATGTAAATATGAGTAAAATTTCATTTTTCAATGATCATTACAAGAAGAAGGTTTATATTATTTTATATTCATTCAATGATAATAATATCCTAAATAAAATATTATTTCTATAAATATACTTATATATATCATCCATGTGATTTAGTGATGAAAAAAGTGTCCCTTCACATTATGGAAGTGGTTGTCCACATGTACGCATGAGGGACATTATCATTTTTCAATGATTGAAAGAAACCAATATATTATATTTTTTAGATTGTTAAATATCTAATGAATATAATAATTATTTAATTTATACAACATATATTCATTAACCTTATCATTTTTTCCGTCCATGTAAATCATTAGTGAAAGACAAATCACATAACTTCGTGAGGTAGCAGTTGTACACACAAACAACGTTATCATATACCCCACAGAATTGAAATTAAGAAGGCATATGTGATATTATGATTAATGGAGTATAAATATGTTATAAATTTCATATATATACTTTAAATCCATAATTATAAAAATCTGTGAGATGTGATGATAGAAAATGAATGACATCGGTTCATGAGGCGCTAGTCCCCCATATACATGAATGATGATTTCATATCCCTTTTGATGGAATTGGGGATGGATTTAGGATAATTTTTTAAAATAAAAATATCATAGTATATGTAATATATTAGTGTTATTATATAAAAATAATTTAAAAATATTTTTTAGAGGTGAAAGAAGAAATAAAATAAAATAAAACTATCAAACATGATACCGGTTATTTAGACAACCTTTTTAGGAAAGCAACAAATGCCTTCTTAGGATGGATTTTTGATCAAAATGAGGGCTCTATGTAATTTGGAGACAATTTAAGAACTTATTTGGTATGTTATTTTCTAATAAAAATGTATTTTATTGTGTGAATTTGAGAGGAGAGGGTGTAATGCCCCGTCCCCAATTACCCAGATTCGGTGCATTATTTTAATACATATACATGATTACAAGAAATCAAGTCTCGAAGGACCAATCAGTTTATCAGTCTTGGAAAATAGATTACATACATGAACATTACATAACATTATAAAATGAAAAACAACAACTACATTGTCTCTATTGACCACATTAATATCCCTTAGATTGTCCCTATAGGTCAATCATAATATACTTCTTCACATATTGGAAAAAATAAAACATAGAAATGGGTGAGTTTAGACAGTCAGTAAGGATAACAATATAGTGGAAACTTTCATAAATAAGCATAAACATTTAAGATAATGTATAAAATTAAAACAAAATCCTTTTAAACTTAAACTTCATTATAATATGGAAAAGGAAAATAAAATAATTCCATATAATTATTCAAATGAATATTATACTAGTTGAATAATCACATGTAATATCAGTAACTAATTTTATAATGATGGAATGCATAGTGCCAGACTTCATAACCACATATCAAGGCCTTGCTTCAAGAATAAAAATAAGATATTTTCAAGGCCTTATTCGAAGAAACTAGTTTGTCTCATGAGACCTACCGATGCATTGAGGAGCTATAGTGGGCTCTACCCATCACTTACTAAGTCCAATGCATTTATGATATGAAAAGGTTTAAACATAACATAAACATTTATATTAAAACTAGCATACGAAATATAAATAATTCATCCATAAACCATGAATGGTATAAAAATAACACATCCACAATAAAAAATAACACAAAACCTTAAATATAATATGGAATATTTGTATCATAATAAATCATACTCGATCAAAAATAATATCACATAAAGGATGTTGACATAGTTGAAAATGACTAGTAAAAATATTTCACAGAAATATACCTTTTTCATAAATAATGTAAAATTATTATAAAGGAATTCATTTAAAAGATAGTTTTGATTCAAATTGTCCCATAACATTTTGAATCTTTTTAAATTAATTAACATTTTAAAACATTCATGTCCATATAAATAAATCCTTAAAAACATTTTGAAAACATGGACATTAATGAGAATTGTTTAGAAGAATAAATCATTAAAACATTTAAAAGGATGTTTTAGTAAAAGTTCCCATTAAAATAATCCCTTTTAAAACTCTTTTATGAAACATTTACAAGGATAATAAATATTTCCCAGTAGATACTTATGTAAAAACATCCTTGGATAATAAAGAAGATTGTGAAATTAACCCTAACCTTGCACTTTTGTTTGGTTGAGGGTACATTTGAAATCATATATAATGACAATAGTATGTTATTAAATTATAAAATAACCATATTCATATTTATTATATCATAAATTGTTCATTTATGACTTTTTACTACCCATTTCATAACGATTTCCAGGTTAAATTAACATTTTGGGTAATAATCGCTTTGTTTATCGTACATGTTTTAACTTTTTATTCTTGATCGTATCATTTACATAATGATTTAAATAAATTTAAAATATAAAACATGATTTATATATCATATATATTCAGAATATAAATATTTATTATTGATAGATATATTAAATGGAAGGCACCATTTATGGGGACGGTAGGTCGTACGTACGCATAAACGTTGTTTTAGTTTTCATATCGTAATGAATGGAAGTAATTGAATAAGATATATGTAATTACACATACATATATACATATATATCTCGAGTAGATTTTTTTTAATATATTAAATATTTATTAATAATATACATTTTTATAATCATTGTTGAATGGTGAACGTGGGAATGAATCTCATCGCTTCGTGGAGATGGTAATCCGTATGTACGCATGAGCGACAATATCATTACATTGATGGTGAAATATTATGAATTTGGATGGTATATAATATATAAATATTCATTAATATGCTATATTTATTATTTACATAAGTTATACTCATTATTATACCCATCCAAATAATGAAGTGTTTGAATTACAAACTACACCACGACGTGGAGACGGTAAACCGTACGTACGCACATATGATGAATTTGTCATTTATAGGATGGATATAATAAAGAATATGTTTGTACCATATTTATAATGACATAAAAGTATTTATGAGGTACTGGAGTTATTATTTTGGTATGGAAATGACAATGAAAGAGGAAGTGGATGAAGAATAGAACTTAAAAGAGGGTGGTGAAATTATTACCTCTTCTTTGGGTGTTTCTTTTTGAGTTGATCCAAAGGGATCCTTAGGATGCATTTCTGATCATAGTAAGGAATATAGGTTGATGTGAGGGATGTTGAGAGGATATTTGTGCTGGTTTTGCCCGATCCAAATGGATTTGGAGGTGTGATTTTGAGGGAAGGGGAAGTTCCCTTTTATAAGAGGGGTGAGGGTCACTTTAGGAAAAGATTACAATATAAATTTATTACACAATAATATTATATTTATAATGGATAAAAATGAATTTATTTCGTGTTTTAGATGGTTATGGGTCTAAATCTTCTCAACCAATAGGTTTTAGACAAGTTCAGATGATCATATTAACCATATCTTTTAGATTTAACTATGTGTAAAAAATCTTAACTTTTACAATGTCCTTTTGTATTGCTATAATAAATGGTTAAAAAACATACTATAAAATACCAATAAAATACCAAGTGGTTAATTAATGAAATATATATTATTATATAATTCCTTTGGCTGAACCTTATATTTTTAGGAATGTTATATCATCTAATAATATAGTATTTGTTTTAAAAACTGATTTATGTCAATTTTGACACTATTTGGTATCTGGTTTTTGTAAAAGTCAAAAAACTTTATTACATAAAAAAATATATTATATAAATACTAACATGTCATAGTAACATATAAAATTCATGGATGGAATCAGAACTTTCAAATTATATTTATTTAAATATTTACAATATCATTTATTGGATTCTTTTATTAATAGTGAAAATACTGCATCATTATTGTGTCATAAATACATATATTTATTTTATATATAAAAAATATAAATAAAATATAATCATGTAGGAAATAATTTTATATTTAAAATGAATATTTATTGTCAAGAAGATCAATTATATAACCCCATATAAAAATGTTTTACTAAAAGATACATATTTTTTTATTTTTGTCTTTACATTAAATTAATTAATATGAAATGTCATTATCACTCCCAAGTGGCACCATGGGTTCCTAAAATCGACCCAAGGATGCCTGTGGTCAGAAATATATTAGAAAATAGGGTTATGAAATGTGTTACGAAAATTTAATATTATTATAATATTATTTTTTACCTATATTTTCTGGATTTAGCCTTTAACCATGGTAAATAAAATATTTATCAAAGTAATTATTCTTAATGTATAAAAATAAAAGTTACCTATTTACATAATTTTTACCTCCTGATTTAAAATATTTAATCCATTTTTCCAAATTCAAAACACATAAGCGGTAGAAATTAATTTAAAATTAATTTCTGTTGTCAAAACAAAAAGCGTTGTTTTAAGAAATAATAACTATCAAAAGATTGATACTTTTTTATATACAATTTAAATGTAATATTAATTAAAATTACCTAAATTATATTAAATTATAAACATATAGTCTAATTATACTTAAAAACCATTCAAATATATATTTTAAGACTATAAAATTTTTCAATTAAAAAAGTTGTTTTCAATTAAGACATAGTATTTTTAACTATTCATCAAAATATGAAAGTTATCAAAAAAGTACCAAAAATATATCCAAACTAAATTTTTTATGTCTTGATTCTAATGAATAAGTTAATTTCATTAAATTAAATATATAAAGTTTTAAATATTGGTTTTAAAAACGGTTTTCCATTAAAAGGCGGTAAAATTTCATTTTTTTGAAAAATACTTCTTTTATCTGAAAAAAAAGATTTTGTTCTTATATTATGTCTAATAAACACTTAATATAGATTCTAAAATTTTATAGAGTGTATAAAATTAAAAATTGAGTTAATACTATTAATAACCACTTTTTGAACGGCTAGTTTGGTAAGTCGTGGTGTGCTCAAACTCGGTGTTACGTGTAACTCAAGTTATTGAATTAATTTGAAGAGATAATGTACTATGAAATATTGGGGTGTTACATTCTCCCCTCCTTACAATAAATTATTTTCTCATAAATTGAAATTGTTTTTTGAAAATAAAGGGCTAAAAATAGAAAAAATACCTTTGTGGAAAACCCACATCGAAAATTGGGTTAATAAAATTTATTCTTAATAAGATGGAAAGGGAAATAAAAAAGTCACCACAAAATTATGGTCTCAGTTAAAAGAACATTGGTGGAAATTAAAGACACATAATTTGAGGAAAAACTTAAATATTTATAGAGGGTGATTTGGGTCATCAATCAAAAACAAGTGTAGAATTGAGGTCCTCAAAGCCAATAATCTACGATGATTTAAATTATAATTAGTTCAACAAAACATAAGGTATTAGGATAAAACATTTTGTGTTTTAAGATACCTTCTCTAAAGTTTAAGAATTAATTTATTCATAGAATAATAATAAAAAAATATACTTGACATGTTGAGTTTCATCCTTCAACTAATTCCTACCACAAACTCATCTTTCACTTCAAAATATAATATAATTTAAAAAATATTGTATTTATCTTAATTGTATAGTGTTCAAAAAATAATGAATTTATAATTCATTTGTTATACCATTTAGAAAAATTCTACATTATATAAACCAGGACCTCACACATGCTAGTGGCAGGTGATCCACCTTGGTCACCCTTCGGTTGCGGGTTTATGTCTCATGACCTTGCCGGATGTGACGGGTTGTTTCCCGACCACCAGGTTGTCCTTTTTATGAAAATCTAGAGATAATATCAAGAAATTATTTAACCTTAAAAATCATATCTAATGTCAAAATTAATTGATTACAAACTTTATACTTATCCAAAATACTTTTATCCAAACTCACAGTCCAAAATTTATAAAGAAGGTGAACACAATGAAGATATTTTTTTTCCACGTAATAACATGTGAGTACCTCCATCATGTATTTTTTTAAAACACTTTAACACCTTGAATTACAATAAAACATTTTTTATTACATTCATGCTCCCTTATTCCTTATAGAATACTGGATATACTCCTTCTATCCAAAAATGTTGTAAACTCCAACAATGATGGAATATACAAATCATTAATTAGTTTCATGGTAGTCAAGAATATCTAATATAATTTATCCAAATCAATCATATATTATTCCAAAATAACTACCTAATTATCAGAACCATATTATGGTTTATCTTTCTCCCAACCATTTCTTTTCCAAAAAAAAATTAACCTACTATTGATTCAATTTTTTTTGGTTCCACATAATCTCAAGTCCTTAATGAAATAGTACATCAGTAAAATCATGTGATACTCTACAAATATTATAACATGAACATCATTAATACAATACTAAAATTAAAAAATACATTAATAACAACATAAGAAATATAAGATTTCCTCTTCATATTCGGTAGTATCATAACTTTATTATTATCCAATAACAGCATTTAGGGTATACTCTGATGATTTGGACATTGCTTCACATAGTGTCCCAACTCCTTGTAGATGAATCACTGTACATTTGAAACCTTTTTCTTACCCTTGAAATCACGTACATGGTGTCATTTTTCTCTACACTTATAACAAACTCCCATTACATTAAATCATTTACCAAGGTGATTATTTCCCCAATTATCACATATGGTAAAATCCTTTTTCCCCTTCTTCCCTTTATCCATATTTCTGTCTTCCATCCTTTTCTTCTCTTGCTTTCTTTCAAATACATAGGACTCATAGAATTATTTACTTATCTTATTAACACGTGATACTATTTCTTCATATGATGAGAATATGTGGGAGACAATTTCCCTTTTAAATGTGGGCTTAATACCATGAATAATATAATACTTTTAATCTTTCAATCATGCGTATTGCTGAAATTCTCGTTCCTTATACTAGGTTCCATTTCTAAATAATGGAATACACTAGGTTTGTTTAGGAATCACAATTCATAATTTCAAACTTGTAAAATACCTAATGTGAATTGGAAAGATTATGCATATAATCTATATTCATGAAATTTTTTCTTTGAGGAAGTATTTACTACTAAATCCTTCATAATTCATTGTAATGAAAATGTGAATTATCATAAGCATATCCCCCAGGAGTGTCGTAACCAAGAGTGCAACAAGACCCATATTAGTGTACTAGGATACCCCGAGTTAAGCCTAAAAATCCTTGATAAGCATTCTCTGATACCAACTGTAATGCCCCGACCCTAGTTACCCATAGTCGGTGCATTATTTTAATACATTGGAATGGTTATAAGGAATCAAGTCCCGAAGGACCGATCGGTTTACCAGTCTTGGAAAATATATTACATAAATGAACGTTAAATTATATTATAAAATGAAAACCAACAACAACATTGTCTCCATTGACTCCATTCATATCCATTATATTATCCCTCTAGTTCTGTCATAATATACATCTTTACATCCTAGGAAAAATAAAACATAGAAAGGGGTGAGCTCAGATGCTCAGTAAGGATAACAATATAACAGAAACTTTCATAAATAAGAATAAGCATTTTAGACAATGTATAAAATTAACACAAGATCCTTTTAAAATTAAACTTTATAATAATATAGAAATGATAAATCAAATATTTCCATTTACTTATTCAAATGAATATTCTACTAGTCAAATAATCACATGTAATATCAATAGATAATTTCATAATGATGGAATGGACAATTCCAAACTTCATAACCACATAGTGAAGGCCTTGTTCCAAGACAACAAATAAGATTTTGTCAAATCCTTGTACCAAGACACTAGTCTGTCTCATGAGGCCTACCAATGAATTGAGGAGCTATAACGTGCTCCACCCATCACTTACTAAGTCCAATGCATTCCTCATATGAAAAGGTTTAAACATAACATAAACATTTGTATTAAAACTAGAATACGAAATGTCAATACGTTATCCATAAACCTTGAATGGTATAAAAATAACACATCCACAGTCAAACATATCACAAAACCTTCAATAAAATATGGATGATTTTTATCATAATAAATCAACCATGATTAAGAATAATATCCCATAAAGGATGTTAAAATAGTTAAAAATGATCACTAAAAATATTTCAGAGAAATATCCTTTTTTCATGAAATCATTTAAAATTCATATAAAGGAATTAATTTAAAAGATGGTTTTGAATCAAAGCGTCCCATTCCACTTTGAAACTTTTTAATGGAATTAAAATTTTAAAACATTCATGTATGTATAAATAAATCCTTAAAACCATTTGGAAAACATTGACATTAATGAGAACGGTTTAGAAGAATAAATATTTAAAACATTTAAAATGATGTTTTGGTAAAAATTACCTTAAGAAAATCCCTTTGAACACACTTTTATGAAACATGGACATGGATAATAAATATTTCCTAGTAGATACTTACATAAAAAAACCTCAGATAATAAAGAGATAGTGAAATTAACCCTTACCTTGCACTTTCCTTTGGTCGAGGGTACGTTTAACCTCCTTTGTAATAACAATAGTATGTTATTAAATTCCACTAGAACAATATTAATAGTTATTATATCATAAATTATTCATTTATGACTTTATACTACCCATTTAATAATGATTTCCATGTTAAATTAACATTTTGGGTAATAATCGCTTTGTTTATCGTACGAGTTTTAACTTTCTATTCTTGATCATATCATTTAAGTCATGATTTAAATTCATCTAGAATGTAATACTTGATTTATATATCATATATATTTAGAATATAAATATTTACAATATATTTATATTAAATGGAAGGCACTGTTTATAGAGATGGAAGGCCGTGCGTATGCATAAACGTTGTTTCCGTTTTCATATCGTATTGAACAGAAGTAATTGAATAAGATATATATAAGTACATACATACATATATATATCTTCAGTAGCATTATTATGTCATATATTACATACTTATTAATAATATATATATTTATAATCATCGTTGAATGGTGAACGTGGGAATGAATCTCATCGCGTAGTGGAGACGGTAATCCGTACGTACGCATGAGCGAAAATATCATTATATTGATGGTGAGATTGTTTGTAATTGAATGGTATATCATATATAAAGAATAATTAACATGTTATATTTATTATTTACATAAGTTATACTCATTATTATACCCATCCAAATAATGAAGTGTTTGAATAACAAACTACACCATGACGTGGAGACGGTAAACCGTACGTATGCACGTATGGTGAATTTTTCATTTATAGGATGGATAGAATAATGAATATGGTTATACCATAATTATAATAACATCAAAGTATATAGTATGTACTGTATTTATTATTTTGGTATGAAAGCGATAAAGAAAGAGGAAGTGGAAGAAGAAACAAACTTGAAAGAGGGTTGTGAAATTATTACCTCTTCTTCAGGTGTTTCATTTTGAGTAGATCAAAATGGATTCATAGGTTGTATTTATGATCAATGTAAGGACTATATGTTTATGTGATGTATGTTGGGAGGATATGTTTCAAGGGTTTGGCAAGCCCAAATGGCTTTGGAGGTGTGATTTTGAGAGAAGGCGAAGTTCCCTTTTATAAGAGGGGTGAGGGTCACTTTAAGAAAAGATTAAAATATTAACTTATTATACTATCATATTATGTTTATAATGCCTCCAAATGAATTTATTTCGAAACATATGATGGGATGGGTCTAAAACCTCTTAACCAATAGGTTTCAGACAAGTTTATGTCACCATATTAACCATATCTTCTAGATTTAACTCTAAGTTAAAAAGTTTATCTTTTACAATGTCTTCTTGTATTACTATAACAAATGGTTAATAAACTTACTATAAAATGGAAAGAGAACCCAAAGTGGTTCAATAATAAAATATCTATTATTATATAATCCTTTGGCCAAACCTTATATTTTTAAAAGTACTATATCAATTAATAATATAGTATTTGTTTTAAAAAATCATTTATGTCAATTTTTTCACTATTTGGTATTTGTTTTTTTTGTGAAAGTTAAAAAAAACATTTTTAGTTAAAAAAAATACATTATATCAATCCTAACATGTCATATTCACCTATAAAATTCATGTATGGAATCAAAACATTCAAATTAGGATTATTTTAATATTTACAATATCATTTATTTGATTTTTTATTAATAAGGAAAATTCTGCATCATTATTGTGTCATAAATAAATATATTTATTTTATGTCTATAAATTATAAATAAAATATCATTATGTAGGAAATATAACTATGTTATTCACCTAGAAACTCATTCTTCAATTGGGAGTTCCAATGTACAACAAAACTTTTTCAAAATAAAAAAAAACTATTTTAATCAATAATAAAATCATGAAACGTACTATTATTAATGGATTTTACATTTTTATGAAAAGAATTATCTACCTTATAAACTTTCTTAGTTATTTATAAACATTTTTACTTTATTTAAAACCAAAATAAAATAGTGTATTTCCTTAAAATCACAACTTTTATGCCAATATTCATCAAATCATTAATCAAAGGTTCATATTCCAAACATAACGTGGTTAATATCGTATTATTTTTATGATGAAAACATTAGCCACATTATTTTATTTTATAAGACAATAATGAATCATGGAATCATAATCCTTGATCAGTTCCAACCATCTTCTTGGTCTCATGTTAAATTATTTATAGGTGAATGTGTACTTCAAAATTTTTCGATAAGTATATATTTCAAAATTTAATCTATACAAGTGACACCTCTAATTTTTTATAAAAAAACATAGTAGATAATTCTAGATCATGTGTAAGGTAATTTAACACATGATGTTTCAACTAATGTGAAACATAAGTAAGTACTTGATCAATATAAATTAGAAAGAAACAATCCATTTCAAATAATCATTACTATAAATGAAATATTCACCATTTCTAGATTGAAGGTTAAAGAATAGAGAATTCACTACACTTGTTTTTAGTTCAAAAACAATAATCACATTCTTTATTTCTAGATGAATTTAACTTCTTTTCAAGTTAACTGTAACGTCTTGGTTCTGGAAGCCGCCCAGAGGTGCCCCGTACCTGGTTGGTCACATGGCTTCAAGCACATTTCCTCGAATGCCATAGGCTGCCGACTAGCAGCGAGGACCTTGGGCGGGATAGTGAGGAATCTATTCCCTCATTGGAAGAGTAACACAATAGATGTAAAATAGGCAACAATAGAGGAAGAATTAAAACAGGAAATCGGTAAACATCGAAAGTAATAAACAACTGGATCACACACACACACACATGATGCAAGACACGCATATCTAAGAAAGCATCCAAATAAGTGACAATGCTAGAATACCATACTAAACCATAGTTTAACATAAAATAGAAAAATACTCAATAGCATCGCATACCTCAGCTTGGTCCCATGCTACCCAACTCTGCTATAATCATGTACATGAAGTAGAAGGGAGCTTGCCCTTTTCTATACCTATTGTAATATGATCTGTTTGGGTCCAAAATCAAAAACCAAATAGGGTGTGAGACTAAATCCCAGTAGGAAACCACCCAAAGATTTGTTCCTACTATTCAATGAATATATATGGCCAGCTATAATCAAAATGAATCAGTAAACAAGGAATTACTCAAAAGTTAACAATCCTAGAGCATCAAATGCATTCAATTATTAGATATCAAGTAAGCACCTAATCATAAGCAGGGAACCCTCTGGGAAGTGCTGACAGCCTGACCCCTCTAGTCCAACCAAAACAAACATAAGAAACTCTCTGGGAAGTACACACAGTCTAACCCCTCTAGTTTAGCTTTTGCATAGATTCTTTGAGGAAGCACTCACCATAAATTCCTCCTATATTCTCGTATCGGTAACTATAAGGTGCTTTGGGGAAGCACTCAACATCAAATTCCCCCTGTGTCGTACATAGAGGAACTAAAAACACTCTGAGAAAGCACATACATCCATTCCCCCTATGGTCTTGCATCGTAACAGTAAACATACACTCTAGAGAAGCCTTCAACGTCCATTATCCCAATGGTCTACTACACTAGGTTCTCACTACCCTATGTAAGTCAATCGAGCAGAATGATATATAACAGCCAAATTATACCTCAAGAACTACTTGGATAAATACTATATAACATAACAACATATCAGATAATCCTATCAGCACTAGGAATGAAAATCAAGCAGCCTAACGGGATAAGTAAGACCAAATGGTCATAAACAATACAGGCATGGGAAAGACATACATATAATATCAATTAAAATTATTCAAAATCAATTAACCTCTACTCAAGAATATAAATCATAGCAGGGAATAATAGGGTTAAATCCCTAAACACTCAATACCCTAAATGGGGTATTGGGCACTCTATCACATATAACACAAAGACGTTCTACGAAAAAGAACAAACCACATACCTCAGCATTGTATGATCGATATACTCTAGTGTTGGCCCTATCATTGACCTAGAATATGGTATATCTATAAAAATTTCTAATAAATTCAACCGAGGATAACTCACGAGAGGAGAGAAATCAGGAATCGTGGATCAAGAAGAAGAGAGAACTCACCGATGTGATTCCAAGGCAACCAAAGGATTTTGATTTAGAGAAAAGATGCTCAATCAAGGGATTGGGGAAGGATCAACGCTATACGGATGTTCTCAGTCGAAGAAGGAGAAGAAAAAGAAATTTTTTATAATTAGACGCGACCTCAGTCCGTTTAATTAAAAAAAGCACACGATGTGTACATTATAAGTACACGACCTGTACTTTCCCTTACCGGCCCCCGCATAAGGCAGTCTTCAAGGAACCACACATGGATTTGTGCATGACCATTACACAGCCAACACAAGGATATGTGTGGAAAAAGAGTACATGATGTGTACTTCAAAAATTTCTAGAAACTTCTCTTCTTCTCAAAAAAACTAGAGAAGAGAAAGACATACCTAAAAAGAAGATCTGGGTTCTTATAAACTTCCCCCTTAAAAAAATTCATCCCCAAATTTCTCTAGCAAGGAAGAAAAGAAGAAGAATCCTAGAAAATATCCAGCCACTGTGATCAAACATCGGCCTCCCTCTCCCAAGTTTTGTCCTGTACTCGCCCGTGTTGCCATAACAGTTGTACCCGAGGAATAGACTGTCCATGAAGAACATTCATGCTTCTATCAAAAATCCGGATAGAATTCTCCTCAAACAAGGAATCCACCTCTAACTCAACCTTCTCTGGTTAAAAAACATGATATGGGTCAGAGAAGTTACATTGAAGCTGTGAAACGTGGAAGACGTCATGCATAGCCTAATACATCTGAGGTAACTGCAACTGATAGGCTACCAGCCAAAATCTATCCAACACCTCAAATGGCCCGACGTACCTCGGTCAAACCTTACCATGTCTCCTAATCCTTCTATGTCTCAGCCTCTATGTGACATGTAAGAAAACCTAATCCCCAACCTTGAACTCCAGAGGTCATCTCCATCGATCAGTATAATACTTACGTTGAGACTGTGCAATAGATTTCCTATTCCAAATAAACTCTATATGATCTATGGTATTCTGGACAAGACGAGGTCCCAACATAGTTGCCTCTCCTACCTCCAGCTAGCATAAGGGGGATCAAAATGGCCTACCATAAAAAGCCTCATAAGGTTCCATCTGAATAGTTTCCTGAAAAATATTATTGCAGGGAAACTCCACAAGAGGTATGTGAATCTCTCACAAACCTCTAAAATCCAAGATGCATGCTCGAAGCATGCCCTCAAGCACCTAAATTGTACGCTCAGACTGGCCATCTATCTGGGGATGGTATGCCGTACTCATAAGTACCTATGTACCCAAAGCCTTCTGTGACCCCTACTAGTCCCAAGAACTAAAACGAGAATTTCTATTAGAAAACATGGAGTGTGGAACTTCATGTAATCATACAATCTCTCGGATGTACAACCTTCCAAGCTCACCAACAATGAAGGTCTCCTAGATTGGAAAGAAGTGAGCGAACTTTTTGAGTCTGTCAATGACTACCCACACTATATCTTTCCCTCAAAGCGACCTTGATAAACCTATTAAAAAATTTATTGTGATGTTATTCCACTTCCACTTAAGAATGGGTAACTACTGAAAAATCCCTATTGGTCACTGATGATCTGCCTTTACCTACTGACAGGTGGAATACCTCATGAAAAAACTAGAAATATCTCTCCTAATACATGGCCACAAATACTGACTATTTAGATCATGATGAATCTTAGTGATGCTAGGACGAACTTCCCAATCTGAGGAATAAAAGTCTCACATTAGCTCCTCGCGTATGTTCGCTGGCACCCATATGCACCATGAGGATGCATGATCTCATCCTCGCCTATAGTCCATCCAGAAATAGGGTCCTCTCCTAACACAAATTCTTATAGGACTAGGCCATCTAAATCTGATAGCTGTCTAATTATCACTTGATCAAATAGATTCGAGGAAATAGCTACATAAGAAAGAAAAGTCTACCCATGCCTATCATGCACCTCCATATGCATCTCAGAGAACAAAGCCATAAGCTGCCACTCACTGCTGGCCTCATAAACTGCCAGTATTTGAGTCCTCCTACTCAATGTATCAGCCAAAATGTTGCCCTTTCTAGTCATTTAGGAAAGCTCAAAGTCAAAAGACTAAAGGTACTCAACCCACCTTCATTGTCTCAAATTCAGATCATGACGAGTGAAGATATAATTGAGATTCTTGTGGTCAGTGAAAACCCCAAAATGCTCTCCCAGAATAAAATGTCTCCAATAGAGTAAAGCATGAACAATTGCAGCAAGCTCGAGATCATTTGTCGGGTTGTTCATCAAATGTGGCCTTAATTACTAAGACCCGTACGCAAAAACCCCTTCCCCTTGCACAAGCACTACTCCCAACCTGATACCAGATGCATCACAGTAAACAATATATCTCTTTCTCGGCTCTGGAAATACTAGTATCAGTGCTGAATTAAACCACCCTTTCTGCTCTTGAAAGGATGACTCATAAAAATCTGACCACAAGAACCACACACCCTTCTTAGTCAGGCCCGTCAATGGTGCTGCTAAGCATGAAAAGTCCTGTATGAAACGTCTGTAGTAACCATCCAACCCTAGAAAATTCCATACCTCAAAGACATTCTTCAACTGCTCCCAAGAAAATATAGCTCACACTTTCTATGGGTCTACTAATACTACTATTTCTAAGATCACATGACCCACAAAGTGAATCTGGTCTATCCAAAAGTGGCATTTTGAGAGCTTAGCATATAAATGATTTTTTCTTAGTGTACTCAAAATGTTCGCAATATGTATGGCACGGTCGTGTTGAGTGTGAGAGTACACCAAGATCAAGATTAAAAAGGGCTGAAACATAGAAGTGTGAGAAGGGAACAAGAGAAAGAAAGCATTCATGTTTTTCAAAACATGGATACAAGATGTGTATAATGACTATACAGTTTGTTCCCTTAAGCCTTCACATGGGTGTGTACTTTTTCCAACCTAGGTCATGTAACACCCCATACACACATCATTTTTTTCCTAACACACAGTGTATACTTGAATCCTCTTTCCCTACCTAAGTTCTTCTACACAGAGAAGCCACATGGTTCTCCTAGAACAAGACTACACGACATGTTAGTGAGATACATAGTGCGTACCAAAAAAACCTCAGCGACCTGTGTTTTTAGTTACACAACCTGATACAAGGGTTACACAACACGATGTGTTCAATCTTGACACGATGTGTATAACCTATGTTTTATCCATCAGTGTCATTAGTCACACGGGTGGACACAAGGACTTTAAAACATGGTGTGTACATTAGGAACACAGAGTGTTCCACCAATGATTTCCCAACCCCATTTATTTTCCCACACAGCCAATGACATGATTATAGACTACAGAGCATATACATATAATACATGGAATGTACTTAAGGAAAATAGTTCCTTCCAAACAGAAGGACACATGGACTCTATACATCATTACACACAATGTATTCTAGGTTTTTTCGGATAGTAAGCCTCAGAAAACACTCCAGAAGACCAAAAAAACAGTAAAATGAACATTAATGTGCCAAATCCCAATCTGTGAGGGTCCATACTTCCCGTGAAAAAAATATTGGATTCTTATACATGTCATATATAAACATAACAGAGCTATGATCCACCAAATTCCAGTCCATGAGGGCCCATAACACCTCAATAACCAAAGTTTGGAGTTCATTCAAACAAATCCTTACAAATTCAATACCCTATCAAAAGCATGTATTCTATCATGGCATCTATCACAACTACATGCATATCTAGAACAAAATCTATCACAATAACATGTAATTACTATTGTACCCGAAATAGAATGACAGGAATGCAGGACATGTGCTTTTTAATAAGTGCCTATATGATGTCTGAGATGGAATGCCCTCATGTCATCAGTTTTCAACAAAAATGGAACCTCAATAACATCAACAATAACAACACAATGGTGAAATCAAATCAGCAATAAAATTGCAAAACCAGATTTTTTTTTCAACAATGAGGTAGATTGGATTTTCCCTGTACATGGGTTAGCTAATCCTGGTCACAAGTTATTACCAAGTATATATTCCTTTATATCCTTGGCTGTAGGCTCTAAATATTATTTTAAGAATAAAGAATCCCTCTGATACAACTTTGTAATGTCTTGGTTCCAGAAGCCACCTAGTGGTTCCCCACACCCGGTTGGTCACTTGGCCTGAAGCGCATTTCCACGAATGCTAGAGGCTACTGACTAGAAGCAAGGGCCTTGGGTGTGATAGTGGGGAATATATGCCCTCATAGTAAGAGTAACATAGTAGAAGTAAAATAGATAGCAACAATGGAAACAGTAAAACATGAAATAGGTAAACCACAGAAGTAATAAACAACTGGATCACACAGACACACACATATACAATGCAAGATAAATATGTCTAAGAAAGAATCCAAATAAGTAGCAATAATGGAATGCCATAAAAAACCAAAGTTCTACAGAAAATATAAAAAAACACCATAACATCACAAGCCTCAGTTTGGTCAAATACTCCCCAGATCTGCAACAATCATGTACCTGAAGAAGAAGGGCGCTTTCCCTTATCTATAACTGCAGTAATATGATCTGTTTGGGCCTAAAAGCATGACCCAAACAGGGTGTGAGACTAAATCCCAGTAGGCAACCACCAAAAGATCTGGTCCTAACAGTCAGTGAATATATATGACAGGCTATAATCAAAATGAAGCAGTAAACAAGGAAGTACTCAAAAGTAAACAATCCTACCGTTTCAAATGCATTGAATTATCAGATATCAAGTAAGTATCTAATGATAAGAAGGGAACCCATTGGGAATTACTCACAACCTAACACCTCTGGTCCATGAAAAACAAAAACATGAAACCCTCCAGGAAGTACACACTGTCTAACCCATCCGGATCAGCTTTTGCACAGACTCTCTAAGGAAGCACCCACCATCAATTCACCCTATAGTCTTGTATCGATAACTAAAAGGCACTCTGTGGAAGCAGTCAACATCTAATCCCCCATGTGGACTGCATCTAGGAACTATAGACACTCTGAGGAAGCACTTACATCCATTCCCCCTATGGTCTAACATCATTACAGTAAATAGACACTCTGGAGAAGCCCGTAATGCCCATTCTCCCTATGGTCTACTCACCAAGTTCTCACACCCCTGTGTAAGTCAATCGAGCTCAATGATACATAACATCCAAATTATACCTCAATAACTACTTGGATAAATAGTCTACAACATAACAACATGTTAGATAAATAATATTACTCCATCTTATCAACACTAAGAACGAAAAGAAAGCTGCCTAACAAGCCAAATAAGACCAAACAGTCATAAACAGTATAAGCATGGGCAATACATCCATAGCATAGCAATTAACCCTATACACTTTCGAATAACCTCTCCTCTAACATATAAATCATAGCAGGAAATAATCGGGTTAAAACCATAAACATGCAATACCCCAAATGGGGTATTGGGAACTCTTGCACATATAACCCAAAGATTATTTACGGAATGGCACAAACCACCTACTTCAGCGTTGTATGAATGATATACTCCATCGTAAAACCTTGGATTGACCTAGAACGTATTAGATCTACCAAAATGTCTAAAACATTCAACCATGTATAACTCATGAGAGATGATAAATCAAGAAATTAGGTTCAAGAAGAAGACGGAACTCACCTATGTGATTCCAATGCAACCGACAGAGTTCAATTCAGATAACAGATGCTCAATTGGGGGCTCGGGGAAGGATCAAGGTCATTCGGATGCTCTCGGTTGAAGAAGGAAAAGAAGAAGAAACTTTTCCAATTATATGTGACCCTGGTCCATTTAATGAAATAAAATAATGTACAAGATTTGTACATTATAATTACACAACATTTACTTTCCCTTACTGACCCCCGCATAAGGTGGTCTTCAGGTCACCACTCACGACTATGTGCTCGACCGTTACATGACCAGCACACGACTACATGCAAAAAAAGAGTACACGACGTTTATATATAAGTACATGATGTGTACTTAAGAAATATCCAGAAACTCCAATTTTTATCGAAAACACCAGAGAATAGATTAACATACCTGAAAAGAAGATACGGGTTCTTACATTAACATAGTCATCGGGAGAGACAATTGAGAAAAGTTTTTAACAAACCACTGTTAGTAAGCCAATAATACCAAAAATCTATGAATTTCTATGATATATGGGAGTGTTTTACATTCTTCAACAAATTTTATTGTAGTAGGACCAATAGTTATGATATATTTAAAAATAATATGACCTTGGAAATAAATTATATGTAACTAAAATTCATAATTAATAAATTTTCCATACAGTTTATTTTCTTTTTAGGGTTAAAAACCAATCCTTAGGTATCTTTCATATTCCTCATAGATTTTATAAGATACCAAAATGTCATGGATAAACACAACCAAAAATTTATCCAAGAATTCAGGAAAAAATCTAATAATAAGGACGTAAAATATAAGAGGGGAATCAAATAACCAAAAGAGAATAACTATAAACACATAATACCTATATCTAATCCATAATACAGTTTCATGAATATCTTCTTCCTTCTCTTTCAACTGATGGTTACCTAAACTGTAATAAACATTTTAAAAATATTTTTCTCCCCTGAGATGATCAAGAAAATCATTGATATGAGGAAAATGATTGTTTTTCTTTGTAGCGATGTTTATAAAATCTCTATAGACAATAATAATTCTAATTGAACCATCTTTCTTTACAAATAAAATAGAATCTCCCTATGGTGATGTTATAGGATGATGAAAGATTTATCTAGAAACTCATATAATATATTTTTCAATTATAAAAGTTCCACTTGAGCAATTATATAAGGGGGTTTAAAATTTGATTACCATCATACACCATCTAAAAAATAAACTCAACCTCTCGATCAAGAACCAAACCTAGAAAATAATTAGGAAATACATCCATGTATTCATTTACTACTTACACGTCACTAATTTGGATAGTTTATTTCTTTTTTATAATATAATATAGGTAACTTTTACTTCCATTTATAATCAATTTCATATCTTCTTTGTACGTTATCAGTGACTTTTAATAACTATATATAACTTTATTAGCTTTGAAATCAATCTTTACATTATAAAATGAAATCCAATACATACTAAGAATGATATAAAACTCCACTATGGGTTGTTCAAAAATATCAATAATAAAGACTATTCCACTAATGGTGTTATTAATATTATTATAAATCTTGGTATCTTTAATACTGACACCCGAAGTTTTCACCAAAATTTTCATCTTACATTAATGAGGTGATATTCCAAATTTACCAGAAAATTTCTCAAAAATAAAATTATGTGAACATCTAGAGTCAAATAGTGCATTGGAATAATTTTTTTTAACAAGAAACATACCTATCTCCACTTCAATTTATGGCTCAACAACAACCATAGAAGCGACAATAAAATTTTCCACACCTTTCTTGTTTTGGTGTTGATGATCCCCCATAATGACTAACATTGGGCACGTGATAGAATAATAACCCAACTCAATGTAACTTAAGAATATTACCACCATCATTTCATCATTCATTTTATATTTTTACTTATGGTCATGGTCCACAAGTCTAAATTTATCACATCATAAGAACATACTAGAATTCAGAATACATTCTAAAGGATGCTTTTTACTACACTTCACAAATGATGGGAACTCGATTTTATTACATATATATTCCTATAATGGATTCTTCCCCATTGTATTCCATCTAGAAATTTTCTTAATCTTGTCATATCAAGGCACATAAGTGTCAGAAAACGCCATCACCACTTTCTCAGGACAATGAAAAATATTCTCATAGATTTTAATTTTCTACAGAGCCAAATATCCTCATCAGCTTTTTTTTATCCCTAATTAAAATATATTAATATTATTATCAATGTCTTGGAAAAATATATGGTATGTACATGGCTAGTATTATAAAATTTACTCTATACATGACCAAAGAATCCTCATTTTCCCTAAATTCTAGAATTTTTTCCCATCCAAGGATGAACAACCATAGAGAAATACTTATCAAGAAAAATATCTTTAAATGATTCCCAATCAATGAAATCAAGATACTATTTATCTCAGGTATTATTAACCTAATACCACCATATACAAACTTTACCTTCAAAAAGATAAACTATAAGAGTTATATTTTGACATTCCAAACATTCCATGACTACAAATATCTTCTCCAAAGCATTGATCCATCATTTAGACAGCACCAAATCTAAATATCCATCGAATACTAGAAGTTTTTGTCTCATAAAATACTCTAATATTGAAATGTTCCTTCATGGTATACTAGGTTCTTCTCAAGCATGGATACCTACACCATTTATATCTTGTGTCAACTAACACATCATTGTGACAGACTCTTCTGTTCCAATTAAAACTATCTCAAGATACTAATTTGAAAAGATATTTTCTGCTCATTTGTCACGACCCGTCCTCGGGGCCCGTGCCGTGACTACCCCAAGCCCGCCTTCCATAGGCCAGGGGCTGACGACTAGCACCAAGGCGTAAATCCCGGAAAAAGGGAAGGCATTGCCTTTGAAAAGTAAACAAGCACCATAGAGTAAGCAAGCAGAAAGGTAAACACTAAGCAGAAACTGTAACAAGCTGTGCTAAAAGTAAAAGGGGCCGGAAATACAAGCTCAAATGTAAAGTACAACTGAAAGGGGAAAAGAACAACTGAAAAGAAAAGGCGCAGCGTCGAGCCGTCCTCTGGAAGTCCCACCTGAGGGGTGGGTACAGATAGCCACCACTCCTCCTCGGGTCCACCTGACCGCTCCGAGTATGTCCTGCCCAGTGGTCCACCTCCAGGTACCATCCTGCTCCACAAGCCTCCACCACGATCAGCACTGTCCGTCGTCGGCATCCAACACAACGAGTGCGGGCATAGCCCGTGCAGGGGTGAGTATAACGATACTCAGTGGGGACCCCGAGACCCTCAAGGTCTCAATAAAACCAACAAGGATAACCACAAAGAAGATCTCAACAGATAACCTCTACTTAGGTATATGCCCATACATATACCTAAGTTACCAAGTAACCCATCTCAATCATGAGGAAACACAAAGATCAAAGACTCTGCTCAAACCAGGATTCTCATTATCCAAACCGCAACTGCCGAAGAACCTCATCTCTAGAGTGTACAATGGTCCTGTCACGACTCCGAGGTACTGCTCACTGACCTAAGACTGTTGTAGTACTCCACCTATCGAGTACTGCGGGCCAGCTGCTACAACCAAGCGCTCTCCCGTGCCGCTACAACCAAGCGCTCCTCCGTCGTGGGTCTGCCGCTACAACCAAGCGCTCCCCTGTGCCGCTACAACCAAGCGCACCTCTCTCGTGGGTCTGCCGCTACAACCAAGCGCATCCCTGTGCCGCTACAACCAAGCATACCTCTGTCGTGGGTTTGCCGCTACAACCAAGTGCTTCCCTATGCCACTACAACCAAGCGCACCTCTGTCGTGGGTTTGCCGCTATAACCAAGCGCTCCCCACTGGGCTTTCTGTAACACATCGAGTCATTCGATCAGCAGTCGTCAGGTCTCAGTCGGCTACGTGGTCTCCGTATTCCGCACGCTCGTCTCTGGGAGGGTCCGCTCCACGAGCTGCTGGTCGTTTATACAAGTATCTCAAAGTCCCACGAAAAAGTATCTCAATGTACCTCCACGTCTTAGGGGTCTCAACGCAACAGACGACGCGTCAATCGGACGCCCGATCTGTGAGTTACTAGCCCTTTCGTCCCAAGGGCCCGGTTGGTTTCATGAGCGAACCAACCAGGCCGTATCTCAACTGTACCCCAAACTCTAATAAGGTAAACTCATAGGGACCGTTTCTCAACGTGATCAACAACGCCGCTGACGGTTCGTCAAACGGACGTCCTGTCCGAAAGATATCATCATTTCCGTTCCAGGGGCCCGGTTGGATTTCAGGCACAATCCAACCCGGCCATATCTCAACTACATCCAAAACTCAGGCGCAGTACGCCAAAAGTTCCGTCTCATCAAGAGGAATTCAATGAAACAGACGGCGCGTCAATCGGACGCCCGGTCTGTGAGTTATTGGCTTTTTTGTTCCAGGGGCCCGGTTGGTTTCGTGAGCGAACCAACCCGACCGCACTCCGATGACATCCAAACCTCGAGCGGAGTAAGCCAAAAGATCCGTCTCACTTAGAGGAAATCAAAAAAGTTGACGGCACATCATTCAGACGTCCGGAACTCATGTTACGAGCGTTTCCGCTCCGAGGGCCCGGTTGGTTTCGCGTACGAACCAACCCGGCCGAACCCAAAGTTCTCCGAAACCTTGAGTGTAATATACCAAAACGACCATATCGATCCAAGGATCGATTTTCCGCTAACATAGAGTCTTTTGGAGGCCCTTAGCTCATGTTATGGGCTTTTGACCGAAAGTGGTCCGAAAACGGGGGTCTGGGCCCGGGGCGACCCGGCCCGACCCCCCTGGGTCCGCCGAACCGGGTCGACCCGACCCGGGTCCGACCCGGCTGGGCCCGGCCTGGCCCGGCCCAGCTTGGTCCGGCTCGGTCCGGCCTGACTGGCCGGCCGCAGCTCGTCCAGCGTGGCCGAGCCAAATCGCGGGAGGGGTACGCGACTCCCCCACCCTTCGCCGCTAATTGAGGTCTGCGGTTCGCCGGCCGCCTTCCGCGGAACACCGGACGCGCTCCGGTGGTCCGTTCCTTCGGTCGGCTTCGCCTATGGTCCCCCCGGGACCCCACCTTCACTGCGAAGGGACTCAAATACCCAAACGGCCTTCTTCATCATCGCTCGTCAATCCGCATGTCAAAACGAAACGCGCCATCTTCATGGTTCTCCGGAGCGGCGTGCTGGCGCCGCGCCCCTTCGCCGTGGCTCCACTCCGGCCGCGGTGCCTTCGACTTCCTTCGACGCGGCGCGACGACGTCGCGTTCTTGTTCGACTTCTCGACATGGCACGACGGCATCGCGTAATACTTGCCGAGCGATTCTCGCGTGGTGCGACGGCACCACGCCATCCCGTTCCATTCACAAAGAGACAATCATGAACATAGGAGGGGGTTAGGCCGTGTTTGTGCGGTCTGGCCCCCCTCTTTTTAAACGATAACAAATAGTCTATTAACCACGAAATTCGACAGGCTAGAATCAAGAATGGAAAATAATTTAATAAAATAACAATAATCCCCTACATCGGTTCAGGAACGAAGTTCGTCAACGACCCGCGGAAGACGAGCGTCACGGAGGTCGGGCGTCGCGGGGAAAGAACGTCGACGTCGCGAAGCGAGGATTCAAAGTTCTTTGATGGTGATTTCGTCGTGGAAATCCGTCGCGGAAGAGACGACGCGGAAGAAGAACATCACGTCGCGGATACGGCATCGCGGAAGAACCGTGTTCTTCGGCAGAGAAGTTCTTCGTTGAAGAACGGTGTTCTTCGCGTTCTTCGTCGAGGTTGAAGAAGATGAAGAAGAAGAAGAAGATGCTTCCCAACTCTCTCAAGGTGACAAAACTCTAACCAAAAAATAAAATAAGACTCTTTCTTATTTTAATAACACATCAAAACATTTGAATTTCAAGAGTTTGAAATTCAATAACCACACACAACTCACATCATTAAACTCTTTACATATAAGTCATAGGTTATAACTTAAGTTAACATAATTTATGTGGGAGTTGAGGGGAGTTTTAGAGGATATGAAGAGGTGGGGTTCACGTGGGCTCCACCACCCTCATAACCTCCCACGGGAGGTTGGGTGGTTACCCAACTTCCATCAAGAGCTAACACTTAGTGTAAAATAATAAAAATTGTAGTGTAATTATAAAATAAACTTCCACAATTTTTATTATCAACACTTGTGTAAACTCAAATCCGGAACAGGAGTTACTAAGAAATTACCGGCGCTGCGGTTCCATCGGTACCCTCAAAATTCGATTCCGGGCACCGGTTCAAAAGTTAGAAAAACCCGCTCGTTCATTCACTGAACGTACCCGAGCCAAACTTCGGAAATTGATTCCGGGCACACCGGGCCTCAGAATCAGGCGCCATCAGAAACCGCGTTCTTGTAAAATTCCAAAGAAAATTAAGAAAAAATTTTCCTTGAAATTTCTGGGTCTTTACATTACTCCCACCTCAGGGATTTACGTCCCCGTAAAGCTTCAACACAAACTAGGGTCAGAAAAGCGGTACAAAGCACGCATCTTGAGCCTTCCGCTCCCATGTGCTCACCTGGAAGTTCCCGTACTGTCAAAGAAAGTGCACTCGAGGAATAGATCGTCCTCGTAGGATCTGATCCTGTCGATCCTCGATCCCCACTGGACCTCCGTGAAATTCTCCCTATCATCGACGTCAAGCTCCCCATGGTCAATGATGTGCGTCGGGTCGTGCACGTATCTCCTCAGCTGAGATACGTGGACGACGTCATGCACCCGGTGCAACTGAGGTGGTAGAGCCAGGAGATAGGCCACCTCTCCAATCCTACTGGGGACCTGGAAGGGTCTGATGAAGCGCAGAGATAACTTGCTGCCTCAGCCAAATATCTGTATACCACGTCGAGGTGAGACCCGAAAGAAGACGTGGTCGCCATCCTCAAACTCTAGTGGCCTCCGCCTCCTGTCAGCATATGACTTCTGCCAGCTCTGAGCTGTCCTCATCCGCTCCTGAATGACCTGGACCTTCTCTATCGTGGCCTAGACCACCTCTGGTCCCACAAGAGCTGCTATGATTTTTTCCTTTCCGATAAGAGAAATCCGGTCTCATCCCCTGGATGAACCACATTCTTTTACCTAATACAGTCAATCCTGACATGGATGATACTAATCCATACCAAGGATGACGTCGTAAGGCCTCGACGTTACTACCAAGAGATCCAACTGTTACTCTCGCCTCCAAGGGTTGAGTCACACTGTCAACATAAGTGTGTGGTGACTCGGTCTCCTCTAGTAGATGTCTCACAAGTGAGGGTCAAGTCAACAGTCTAAACTGGAACCTCTTAGTAACAATACAAGAGAGGACAGGGAAGTAAATTCCACAAGAAAAGGTGTCTTTTACTACTGCAGCTCAAGTACAAAGACACAAAGCATCCACAAACATACATCAACAAATCTAGAAGAAACATGAACAAAAGTCTCCAGGTCTGAAGCTAGTCCCGCTCCTGTCCATCTGCTCCCGGAGCTTCATGACCGTAGGCCTCAGCTGCCTGAAGCTGAGCTCTCCCATGTCCTCCTGTCCCCTGCGGTCGGGGTGGACCTCCTTGTGGTGGTGGTGGCAACACCCCGAAGCGTCGTCCACCTCCAGCTGCATGGCCAGCTCTCCTGCCATGGCTGCCTGCTCCTTGCGGCCCGCCCTGATCGAACCTCGGCCTCTGCCTGGGGGGCCCTTCGTCCATCTACTGGACATCCGTATGGCGGGTCGGACAGTCATGAGCCATGTGACCAATCCCGCAGCAGGAGTAACACTGCCCTCTCATGGCAGGTCGTTGTCCACCCCGAGTGCCTCACACAAACGATCCAGAGTCATACTGTCTACCACCTGTAGGTCTATTCATCTTGAACCCTTGCGTCACCTGTCTACTGCCCGCTGCAGAAGACTCTGCCGCATGCTGGAAAGTGGTGGGTCCTGCTGCTGGAGACTTCTCACCAAAGAAACTCTCCACTAAGAGGGCTCGCTCCAACACCTCTGCCTGAGTCAGAATGTTGAGGGAGATCATTGAAGCTCTGATCTCGTGCCTCATTCCCTACTCAAACGTCCACGCCTGGAAGAACGGGTCTCGTACCATATCTGTGGAGTAGCGCGAGAGATTAGTAAATCTCACCGAGTACTGGGCCACTGTCATGCTGCCCTGCCGCAGCTGTAGTAGCTCCTGGATGCGTACCGCTCGGAGGGTGGCTGGGACAAACTCTATGCGGAAGAGGCTCTCGAAGTCCGTCCAGAGAAGAGATGCCTCATCGTGCACCTATAGCATCAAGCTCCACCATCGGCCCGCTTCTGCGTGTAGTAGGCTCACCGCGAGGATCACCATGAGGTCTGATGGTGTCCTCACTAGCCTGAAAACTCGTACGACCGCCTCCATCCAGTCCTCGGCTGCCTGGGGGTCCGTCTCCCCGCGGAACCTGGGCGGTCGCTGGCACTGGAACTCATGCAGTGCACTAAGGCGACATGCATCGTCATCGTCTAGGGCTGGTAGCATCGGTGGCTCGGCGGGTATAGGTACCGCCAGTGCCTCAGATGTCAAAGGGCCCTGTACCGATTCCTCGTCGCTCGGTGGGCTCTTGCCATGCACATCGCTCGGAACCCTAGCTGACTACCGTCATGGGGCCATCCTGAAAAGGAAACAGGTGCGCCACGGTCAGAACAATATACCTGGTGAGCTTACATAAAGTAATCACAAAGAAAACTTGAAACACACATGCAATCAATGTTTTCGTGCATTAAGTCAGAAATTAGAAGTCAGGGTCCTGGTGTACGGATACGTCGGCCGCCGCACCAACACTGGACTCCTTGGACTGATGACCACACTCAATATGCTAAACAATATTTCGTCACATAGAAAAGATCAGAGTTCGCGGTAGAACCGATTTGTCACGACCCGTCCTCGGGGCCCTTGCTGTGACTACCCCAAGCCCGCCTTCCATAGGCCAGGGGCTGGCAACTAGAACCAAGGCGTAAATCCCAGAAAAAGGGAAGACATTGCCTTTGAAAAGTAAACAAGCACCACAGAGTAAGCAAGCGGAAAGGTAAAAACTAAGCAAAAACTGTAACAAGCTGTGCTAAAAGTAAAAGGGGCCGGAAATACAAGCTCAACTGTAAAGTACAACTGAAAGGGGAAAACAACAACTGAAAAGAAAACCCGCAACGCCGAGCCGTCCTCTAGAAGTCCCACCTGAGGGGTGGGTACAGATAGCCACCACTGCTCCTCGGGTCCACCTGGCCGCTCCGAGTATGTCCTGCCCAGTGGTCCACCTCCAGGTATCGTTTTGCTCCGCAAGCCTCCACCACGATCATCATTGTCCGTCGTCTGCATCCAACACAACGAGTGCGGGCATAGCCCGTGCAGGGGTGAGTATAACGATACTCAGTGGGGACCCCGAGACCCTCAAGGTCTCACTAAAACCAACAAGGATAACCACAAAGAAGATCTCAACAGATAACCTCTACTTAGGTATATGCCCATACATATACCTAAGTTACCAAGTAACCCATCTCAATCATGAAAAAACACAAAGATCAAAGACTCCGCTCAAACCAGGATTTTCATTATCGAAACCGCAACTGCCAAATAACCTCATCTCTAGAGTGTATAGTGGTCATGTCACGACTCTGAGGAACTGCTCACTGACCTAAGACTGCTGTAGTACTCCACCTATCGAGTATTGCAGGTTGGCTGCTACAACCAAGCGCTCCCCCGTGCTGCTACAACCAAGCGCTCTCCCGTTCCGCTACAACTAAGCGCTCCTCCGTCGTGGGTCTGCCGCTACAACCAAGCGCTCCCCTATGCCGCTACAACCAAGCGCACCTTTGTCGTGGGTCTACCGCTACAACCAAGCGCTTCCCTGTGCCGCTACAACCAATCACACCGCTGTCGTGGGTTTTCCGCTACAACCAAGCACTTCCCTGTGCCGCTACAACCAAGCACACCTTTGTCGTGGGTTTTCCGCTACAACCAAGCGCTCCCCACTGGGCTTTCTGTAACAAACCGAGTCGTTCGATCAGCAGTCGTCAGGTCTCAGTCGGCTACATGGTCTCCGTATTCTGCACGCTCGTCTCCGGGAGGGTCCGCTCCACGAGTTGATGGTCATTTCTACAAATATCTCAAAGTCCCACGAAGAAGTATGTCAAAGGACCGCCTCGTCATAGGGGTCTCAACGCAACAGATGCCGCGTCAATCAGACACTCGGTCTGTGATTTACTTGCCCTTTCGTCCTAGGGGCCCGGTTGGTTTCGTGAGCGAACCAACCCAGCCGTATCTCAACTTTACCCCGAAATCTCATAGGGTAAACTCATAGGGACCGTTTCTCAACATGATCAACAACGCCGCTGACGGTTCGTCAAACAGACGTCCTGTCTGAAAGATATCATCTTTTCCATTCTAGGGGCCCGGTTGGATTTCGGGTACAATCCAAACCGGCCGTATCTCAACTGCATCCAAAACTCGGGAGAAGTACGCCAAAAGTTCCGTCTCATCAAGAGGAATTAAATGAAACAGACGGCGCATCAATCGGACGCCCGGTCCGTGAGTTATTGGCTTTTTCGTTCCGGGGGCCCGGTTGGTTTTGTGAGCGAACCAACCCAACCGCACTCTGATGACATCCAAACCTCGAGCGGAGTAAGCTAAAAGATCCGTCTCACTTAGAGGAAATCAGCAAAGTCGACGACACGTCATTCGGACGTCCGGAACTCAAGTTACGAGTGTTTCCGCTCCGAGGGCCCGGTTGGTTTCGTGTACGAACCAACCCGGCCGAACACAAAGTTCCTTGAAACCTTGAGTGTAATATACCGAGACGACTGTCTCGATCCAAGGATCGTGTTGCCGCAGACGGCGAGTCGTTTGGAGGCCCGTAGCTCAAGATACGGGCTTTTGACCGAAATTGGTCCGAAAACGGGGGTCTGGGCCCGGGGTGACCCGGCCCGACCCCCCCTTGGGTCGGCCGACCCGGGTCGACCCGACACGGGTCTGACCCGGCTGGGCCCGGCCCGGCCCGGCCCGGCTCGGTCCGTCTCGGTCTGGCCCGACCGACCGGCCGCGGCTTGGACAGCGCGGCCGAGCCGAATCGCGGGCGGGGTGCGCGGCTCCCCCACCCTTCGTCGCTAATTGAGGTCAGCGGTTCGCCGGACGCCTCCCTTCCGGCGGCGCGCCGCCGCCGCCTTCCGCGGACCACCGGACGCGCTCCGGTGGTCCGTTCCTTCTGCCGTCTTCGCCTATGGTCCCCCCGGGACCCCACCTTCACTGCGAAGGGTCTCAAACGCCCAAACGGCCTGCTTCATCGTCGCCCGTCAATCCGCATGTCAAAACGAAACACGCCATCTTCATGGTTCTCCAGCGCGGCGTGCTGGCGCCGTGCCCCTTCATCGTGGCTCCGCTCCGGCCACGGCGCCTTCGACTTCCTTAGACGCGGCGCGACAGCGTCGCGTTATTGTTCGACTTCTCGGCGTGGCGCGACGGCGTCGCATAATACTTGCCGAGCGATTCTCACGTGGTGCGATGGCACCACGCCATCCCGTTCCATTCACAAAGATACAATCATGAACATAGGAGGGGGTTTGGCCGTGTTTGTGTGGTCCGGCCCCCCTCTCGTTAAACGATAACAAATAGTCGATTAACCAAGAAATTCGACAGGATAGAATCAAGAATGGAAAATAATTTAATAAAATAACAATAATCCCCTACCTCGGTTCAGGAACAGAGTTCATCAATGACCCGCGGAAGACGAGCGTCGCGGAGGTCGGGCGTCGCGGGGAAAGAACGTCGACATCGCGAAGCGAGGATTCGAAGTTCTTTGACGGTGATTTCGTCGCGGAAATCCGTCGCGGAAGAGACAACGCGGAAGAAGAACGTCGCGTCGCGGATACGGCGTCGCGGAAGAACCGTGTTCTTCGGTGGATAAGTTCTTCGTTGAAGAACGGTGTTCTTCGCGTTCTTCGTCGAGGTTGAAGAAGATGAAGAAGAAGAAGATGATGCTTCCCAACTCTCTGAAGGTGACAAAACTCTCACCAAAAAATAAAATAAGACTCTTTCTTATTTTATTAACGCATCAACACATTTGAATTTCAAGAGTTTGAAATTCAATAACCACACACAACTCACCTCATTAAACTCATTACATTTAAGTCATAGGTTATAACTTAAGTTAACATAATTTAAGTGGGAGTTGAGGGGGGTTTTAGAGGATATGAAGAGGTGGGGTTCCTGTGGGCCCCATCACCCTCATAACCTCCCAAGGGAGGTTGGGTGGTTACCCAACTTCCATCAAGAGCTAACACTTAGAGTAAAATAATAAAAATTTTAGTGTAATTATAAAATAAAATTCCAAAATTTTTATTATCAACACTTGTGTAAACGCAACTCCGAAACAGGAGTTCCTAAGCAATTACTGGCACTGCGGTTTAATCGGTGCCCTCAGAATTCGATTCCGGGCACCGGTTAAAAAGTTAGAAAAACCCGCTGGTTCGTTCACTGAACGTACCCGAGCCAAACTTCAGAAATTGATTCCAGGCACACGGGGCCTCGGAATCAGGCGCCATCAAAAACTGCGTTCTTGTAAAATTTCAAACAAAATTTAGAAAAACTTTTCCTTGAAATTTCTGGGTCTTTAAATCATTACCTTCCCAGTACATATTCTATATTTCCTCTATGGAATACCATTATGACAATACATTGTTTAGATAAAAAATATGGTATTATATAAATTTCATATCATTTCAACATAACCATAATGTAAAATATTTCAACATTGTGATATTATAATTATCCTAAAATCTAATGTTATATCAATTGAACTTTGATACCAATTATATGGAACATCTATTTCTCATTACATTATATTGAGCTTTAATTCAAAAATTCATTCTTTTACATTTGAGGATCTTTTCAAGATTAGTGTTTTAGATAATTAAGTTATAAGTAATACATTAAAAACCATATATATATATTAAGTGGACACTTATGGATATTGACTATTTTCACCAAAATATAAAACATTAAAAACAAAACAAGATTTCTTTGCATGAAAAATATTCACGACATTCAACTTTACCTCTTCGTTTCCCTCAATAATCCTTAAACCATATGATTTTTTTTTAAAACATGGATTGGGAAAATAATTATTAGTAAGGGACATAAAAATAATAAGTTCATTAGTCCAGTGAACAAATTAAAGGAAAATAAATGTTTACCTTTATCTAAAATTTATTTTAGTGAAATTAAATAAATAATTTTCAAGTGAAATTAAACACACATTTTTCTAAAAAAATCATTTCAAACTCGTATCAAGACAATATAAATCATGCAGGGACATCATCATTCATACCACTCTTATGAATGGAATAATGAACATGGTAAAATTACATGTACATATAACCCATTGAATTAGTGGGTATCACAGATCCACCCAACCATGGTTTATCATAGAATTACCCATCCATGGTTAATAACATAACCACCCATAATTAGTTTATAATGGAACCACAGTTCATTGGTTTATAATGCAACCACACATCTTTGGTTTCTAATGAAACCACCCATCATTGGTTTATAAATTAACTATAAATACTTAGTTTATAATGGAACCAATCATCATTATAAATAATTAAAAAGAATGATAACATAATAAAAAATGTTGAAATCTTTCATTTTCACCATAAAACTCATTAAAAACTCTTTTAATACTATATAAAAAACTCTTGCAGATATCAAAATAACCATATATTTTAAAAACCATTTTCAATACCAAAATTTACTGAATTAGATATTGAGTATTTTTATTTGAAGAAAACATAAAATTAAATAAATAAAGAAAAACTTCAATTAATGGTTGTGATGGTAGATAAAGTCGTTATTTCCTTACATATTAAAATGGAACATTCCTTTTATTATTTGTAAAAAAAATTCTAACATTCTATAAAAATATTCATTTTTTTAAAAAATATTTAATGAAATAAAATTTTTTCTTAATACAACTCTCACATCCATATTATTACCTTCAAAAAATTATTTTAAAAACATGGACATAATAAATAAAGAGAGTTTGAAGGAAAATTTAGAAGATTATTTTTTAAAGAAAAGTATCTTACCACTTTTGGAACTTTTCAATAACAATATCCATGAAATAAAAAAATTAAAAAATATTTACATTTCATGATAATAGACAAATTAATTATATAACATTTCAAAGTTCTGTATATACCACTTAAAAAATAATATAGGCACATATCATTGAAATATTCTCCAATGAATGGAAATTGAGATGAAGTCCCTTACCTCAAGTTTGATTCATCGTGCTCATTAATTATCATAATGAATAATGATCTTACATTAATTATTTACTATCTAAAATACCATTTCCAAGTATAATATGACTTTGATTTCACATATTACCATGTTAAATTCCATTACATAATCATTTATGTTTACTTCGGATGTTTTGACGTTGTTCCTCTTATATGTAAAAATGACTATCGTAGTTTGAAAATTGTAAAATAGGTCCCTATTTAATAATATATAGAATAATTATCATGAAATAATTTTTATACTTATACATACACTACTCGAAATACCCCTATCCTAATGCCACTATTCCAACAGTTTATAACAACCATTGAAAAGTCCATGTATAAGAGTATTTCCCAACAGTTTTGTTAAAACATTGGGGTAGAGTGAAATAAATAAGCTTATCCTAACATTTTATATAAACCGTTAGATTAATTATCAAATTACCAACGGTTATTTCAAACTATTGGTATACCTTACCCAAATAAATACCATAGTAGTGATGGATGTCTTGACGGTTTTTTAAACCCTTACGGATGGATTTTCCACATTAAAAAATGCCCCACCCTCCTGACTCCACACCAAATAAGCGCGCACAAACCCTAAACCAGATTTACATCGTGCCATTATTCCCATGGATGTGGTTATCCTTCTTCCCAATGGTTCCCATTCCTCCCGAATGTTCCACCCAACACCCCATTAACAGCACGTATGGAACCATTCTTCCCAGCAGTTCTCGTTCCTTCTAGTGGCCCTTCACAACACATGCAGTTACAGTTCTTCCCAACTATCCCATCTCGATTTATGTCCTTTTTTGTCTTCCACTTCAAATTAGTAATTTTACACTATGTGATATCTTATGAATTGATTTATTTTTTGTTTTTTCTTAGTTTTTAAAAACGAATCAATGATTATTAACCAAATTCTTCTCAATAAACTACTTGAATGATGTCAACACTCTAAGAGGGGGGATTAGTTTCCTATAACGAAAGAACCCCTCTTTTTTCACAAGATGTGAATACAACCTCCCAAGTGATGATAAATCATTTTTTACATTATAGTTTCATCTTCCTCATTACATTAGTAGGTTCTAAATATGATTTATCTTATGAATCCATTTCTTTTTAGTTTTTTCATTCTGATTTTATGAAAATATAATTGTAAATGTGAAAAATATTTTGTTTATTTCTTTTATCCAATTTGAATTATGAACCCCTTATGTGATTGATTGTTTGAATTCATCATTAATAAAATATTATAATGATAAAAATAGTAATAAACTAGTAGTGTGAATCAAGAAAATTTTGGGAACATAGCCATGAAAGAGATGAGGAAATGTTTTCAAATCCCCCATTAAATTAAAATTGGGTTAATTATGGTAGTGAAAATTTATTTCTATTCATTCTAGTGTGTCTGTTATTTTTAGATTGTGTTTTTTGAACTTTTTGGGAAATTATGGTGATGATTATGACCATTTTCGATGTAGATTAATTCATGTAGCCCGTTTATAGTTGGATTTACATGGAATATGTTGATGGATGTTTAGTGGTGAATGGAAGATGCTTGTTATTGTGTGATGGTTATTCTATGGTGATGTCTTAGTGATGAAATGTGATGGTGGTTATTAAATTCTTGATTTTTTTTTGTAGTGGTATTTTTGTAGTTAACTAGTGGATAGGGAATGTGATTAGTGATAATAAAATGGGAATTACATCAGTTGAAATTAAATAAGTATGGGATGAAATACAATATGTGGTAATTGATTAAAAATTTGTCTGTTAAAAAATATGAAAATATAGAAATTTGTTGAATCTGTATAGGTATTCAAACTCAAATAACAACCTATATAAAACTGTATGATCCCTAGAAAAGTCATTAAGAACCAATAGAATAAATAATGATAAATACAAATCAATAAAAAATGACTTTTCCCAAGATGATTTCCTTAAAAAACCTATAAAAAAGGAATCCATGGTTCACTCAAATTTGAATGAATTCTACCTCCCTCAAATGAAAAATCTAGAACCCCCCGTACTTGTCTCTCCCTCATACTCAATATTGATTTCTGATTATAGTATCATGGATTTAATAGTTTTATTTTACCAATTTTACAATTCTTGTCATTCTAGAATTTTTTATCCAGTGTGTTTGGTACAATGTTTTTTAGATAGAAATGAAAAAAATCATGGGAGAAGGAATGAAAGAGATTGGTGAATCAATAGTTTGGAATTCCTAGAAACATTAATATATTAATCAGAGTTAGGGTTATGTCCCATAGAAAATGGATGATATTTTTAACGGAGGAGATCAAACCATTTCAATTAGGTTCTATTTGAAGTGATTTCATTTTTTCCCATATTATGTTATGAGGACATGGTTACTAGTTTTATGTAGTGATTTTTTGATTTCTTTAACTAATTTTTTGATAAATTTTGGATTGTTTTTTAAGTTTATTTTTTTATCACAACAGTTTTCCTTTCTATAGGATAACCTTGAAGAATTTTACACAGAAATATTTGGGGGTTTAAATTTTTTAGTGTTCATTTTTTTAATATAATTAACCAATTATATAATTCTAAACTCTAATTTTTATTATGATTGGTTTACTATTAGTTAATGATGATTTATTCATGAGAGGCTAATTCACTTGAGATGTTGGAGATCAAGAGTATATGTAAGTGTACATGAATTTTTAATCATGTTCATTCAAGAATTATAGTTTAAATTTAGTATTTTTTCTAAGAAATAACATATATTATATTCTATTTTGGTTGTTTAATAAAGATATTTTATAAAGGGCATAACATAAAATAGGTACTAAATATTAAATTTTTAAAATTAATTTGGATTAATATTTATAAAAAAATTTAAAAATTAATTATCTTTATCTGATATAGTTTATTAGATGTTAGAATTGAATCAATTAAGGTATTATTTGTGTATTCAACCATGTTAAATCTAATTATAATGAAAAAATTGTAACTAAAAAATTCTTTATAGACCATGAACATAACATTTTCTATCATTCCATTATTTATAGGCAATAACTGTAACATTTTATATCATTCCATTCTTTATAATGTGAATGAGTGTGTCTGTAAAGTTGTTACTTAGATCTATAGAGGAAAACTGGCTAATGTTGCTCTAATAAATTGGTATATGGATCCTAGGTGGAAGTCATTAACAAAGAGCCAGATGATCCGCCCGAAATTGATGATGAATTATGTAATGGATCTATACCCAACTTAGTGTTGTGTCTTGTTTAGGTAACATTTCTTAAAAACGTAATTTTTTACACTATATGGGAGACATAATACCTGACAGGCTAATCTCACTTGAATGAAATAACGAACACCATGTTGATTATGGTGGCATTACCACCTAGTGGGATTTGACTAACTAGAAAAAAGAACTGCTAATTGTAGATATGCTTTTTTGGATCAGGATAAAATGGTGAAGTCAATGAGAAAGGTGCAAAATGTGTTGGTGTATTTCCCATCCTATATGGGGTTCTATTCTCCTGAAATCTCTAAGAACAAGCACTAGAAGTGATGACTGAAATATGTATGCTTCTTGTTTTTCATTTTTTTTCAGGATGTGTTTGGTTCATCAATTTTTTTTGTGGAATGCAGTGTAATCCTATTTTAGTGATTCAAATCATGAGTTTTTTCATGTGTGTGGAAGGTGGAGAATCCAAAGAAAATGTCTAGGGACAGATACATGGAGTCAGAATTCTCATCTTTCACATCTGAGGATAGTGTCATGGGTGAGAGGGTGTTATTTAGCCATGTTTACTGACTACATATTCCATTTGGATTCAATTTTCACCAACTACATCCTCTATTTTACTCAAAAAGTTTTTTTATTTTCCATTGATGTATGAGAATATTTGCTATTGAATGTTATAAAATGAGAAAGTGTATCTACATTGTTTCTGTCTAGTATGTTTTGTTCAATAATTATTTGTGTTCAGATAACATTAGTCCAATTAATAATTTAAGTGTGATTTGTATTGAATGTGTAATAGGCCATTTTTCGCTTCATATATATCGAAGTGGTGCTTCTAGTTTTAATCAATTATAGCACTACAATATTAAATTTCAGGTGTAGTTGGAGGTGCAGTAGGCGTGGATGTATTCCAGGGATAATGATGAAGTTTTTAATTTAAGTTTCTAGTATAGTAGGGATGGAGGTATTCCAAGGATAGATATAGAAATATATCCCAATGGTTCACCTGAACCGTTGGTACTTGAAAGCAATCCAGCCTTATCCAAAGGTTTACATATAACTATTTGTATAGGGCTATCCTACGACCAACATATCAATGGTTCAGTAAACCATTGGGATAACCTATCTCAACAGTTTTATGGTTTATACCAATAGTTTAAAACCATTTTTATAGATTAAATTTATAGTATTGATAAATTATAATTTCTAAAATGAATCATGAAGGATGGTTAAGAAAAATGAACTACGTTATAATCCCGGGGATGATAGGATGTATGTATGCATGTGTAACAGTTCAATTTTTCAATGATTATTATGTAAAGAGGGTATATATTATTTTATAATTCTAGAGTAATGATAATATAATAAATACCATATATATATATATATATAATCCATGTGATTTGGTGATGAAAAAAGAATCACATCGCTTCATGGAGGAAGTAGTGCACACATATACTTGAACATCATAATCATTTTTAGTATAGGAAAGAAAATGATATATTATATTTTCATTAGGATAAATATGTTATTAAGGGAATAATTTTTTCTATTATAAAACTAATATTCATTAAAATTTCTATTTTACCTTCCATTAAAAACATTAGAGAAAAACAAATTACAACACTTCACGATGCAGTAGTCCGACATACACACGAACGACATTATCGTATCACACAAGGAATGAAAATTAATAAGATATATGTGATATAATAACCAAATAAGTATAAATATGTTAAAAATGTCATATATATTCTTCTAATCCATCATTCTAACAAGTTGGGATAGGCGATGATAGAAAAACATGACAATAGTTTGTGAGACGGTAGTATGACGTATACATAGATGATGATTTCATATCTTATTTGATGGAAGAGGGGATATATTTAGTTTATTTGGTTAAAATAATAAATTATAAGTATATAAAACATATACTTGTGTTATTATATAATATTAATTTTAAAATATTTTAAGGAGGTGGAAGAAGAAATAATATAAAAACACAAGGTTAAACATGATACATCTTCATCAGACAACCTCTATATGTAGACACCAAAAATATTTTTTAAGATGGATTCATGAAAAAATAAGGGTTATAGGTCTTGGATAGTAAATTTTTATGGTATTTTGGATGGGTTTTTTTAATAAAAATGGAATTTAAGGTGGTAATAGTATAGGATATGGGGTGACCTTTTATCAATGAGGTGAGGGGCACCTTTGTAATTTTTGAAAAGAAAAAGGTGAACCCACATTTTTCAAAGGAAAAATGGAAAAAACAGACCATTATCTATAATGGGACATTATAAGGTCTTAATATGGATATAAAATAGGTTTTATAAAAGTTTTGAGTTCATTTTAAGCCTTATCATTTTATTTTAACCTATGGTAAACCAGTTTTCACCATAATCAAGATAATTAATTTTTAATGTTTTCACTATTCATTATAGTATGAATTAATGTTGGAATTATTATATAATATAAATTGCAACGAATATAATATGTAGACCATGTTACCATATTGAATTAACCGAAGTGGAATATTTAAAATTAAATTAAACATGGAGAAGTGATGAAATATTTGGTTTTGAAGAAGTGTACTTTTCAAGAAAAAGATGATTTTATATTAAAAATATGTGACCAATAAGAATAATTTTATAAATATAAATTAATATTTATTTATATATTATATATAAATATCATTCAAAACATTCCTCATTAGGCATTATTTTAATTAATTAAAATTGAGAAACATTATACACATTAAAATAGTTTTCAGAAAAACCTATTTTTAAACACGAAAATAAACTTATAATAAAATCCAATATAATGTTGATAAAAGAGAATTTAATTTTAATAAATATAAAAAAATAATACATACGTTACTTGAAATTATATTAAAAACATAATAAATCTTTTAAATTGAATTATTTATTGGAAAGAATTGACTTTTTATCAAAAAATAGTATTTTTCACTATTCAAATAAAAATTAATATTTTCTAAAAAATCCCAAAAATTGTAATGTCTCAATTTTTCTATGTATTATTTTTATATATTATATGGAATTATTTCGAGATCAGGCATAAAAACAGCACTTCATTCTGAGACCCAGTGAGACCAAAATCGTGGTTTGAACTTTTTTTATGTTAAGTGAGTCAGCACTTGTGCGCGGTAGTGGCAGTTTCCAAACAGATGCCCGAATTAAAAATTTGAGGGCACTGTTACATCCGGGAAGACGACTTTACCTAAGGATGGGTTTAACCTCAACTAGCGCGGGTCGAGGGAAAACGTTAATTATCTGACATTTTTAGTAAAAAAAAATCGAAATAAAATAAATTCGTAAAGTTTATTTTATTTTTATGGAAGTATCTGATGCATCACAATGACATGGAAGCTGTTTCAATATTAAATTCCATGTAATAATGGATTAATAAACAGAAAATTGACTTATTAATGTCACAGAGTGACAGAATGCTGAATCACGTTTCCCTTTTTAATGGATTAAGTAATTGGTGGTCGTTGACGATTTTTTTGAGGGGAAGATCTGGATAAATTCGTGGAGCCTTGGAGGTAACTCTCGGTGACCAATGACGACGAATCAAAGCTGTGAATCACTGCACCAATGAAGTTGAAGGATCTCGACAATGACGGAAATGCGACATGACGATCATTCCTCAACCGGTTTGGGGTAGGGGTTTGTTATTTAATTTTGCTTTTCCCCTCTTTCAATTTAAACGAAGAATGAAGATCAACCATGAACAAGTTGATCCACGGATTCATTCGTTCTTGTATGAGGGTTTTATCGGGATGATTTGGAGAATTTATCCATGTTCATTTTTTTGTTTGATTTTTCCTTGTTTAAGCCTACTAACGGGAGCGGATCAATGCCGTGACGAAGGATGGCGGAGGTTCATTCCTCATGTGGTTTTATTGTATTTTCATTCCCACTTACCTCTCATGAAATATTCGCATTCTTGACGGGGTGACAAAAAACAGATCATTGCAAATCTTTTCTGCGGTGCAACGATCCCAAAATGAAATATCGATACTCTAATGACCTTGAGGAGGTGCGACAACGATAGCAGACGACGAATTGTTCCGGATCGGGAAGGGCCATTCTTCTGGAGTTCTTCATGTAGGAAGATTAAAACATGTTTTTAGATCCGATCGGAGGTCCAAAAACACCGGAAGGGGATTTGTCTTTTCGGGGTGACCAAAACCCGAGAGTTTCGTGGTGATCGAACGACCGGATCAACGAACGGGGCATCTCGGAAGGCACAACGGTGGAAGGCCGCGACTCTAGAAATTTCCTGAATACAGAGTGTGTACTACCGAAGAACATGCCGTGTAGTGCTTGTGACAGAGGCTAGGGTTTCGGGGGTCAGAGAGAAATCACACATTGTGTGAGCCTGGTCACACGACGTGTTGTGCCTTCCCCAAAGCTCGGCATGTATTTTGGGTAGTACACAGACATGGGTTGGACTACACAACTTCAGGCGACACAACATTTACAGTATGCCAAAGGCGGATACATGAAACTCGACATGTATCCAGGGGGTACACGGACACGGGATAGAGTACACGATTGTGTACTCCATCACACAGCTAGGTGAGGCCAGTTACGCGGGCCACCCCGTGTACCGATTACACATGTTGGAGTACATAGGTTGATGACCGTGTATGGGTATAAGTCCAGCGTACATGGAGCCAACCCGAGTCACTCGGGCACGGTGTGTACACTGTACTACACGCCCGACACTATGTTTTCTACATGACCAGTATTACAACATGGGCCATTATACACAGGCAGTACACGGGGCCAAACAAGATGGAGTGTCACTTTTCTACACGCCGTGTACTTCTTGGAAAACGGCATGGTCCTATTGTTCACCACATCTTGGACATCGTCTGTTTGGGTTAGTGACCCTTCTTCTCGTTCCCTTGAAGGTCGAGAATCGTTTCCTTCTACAGAAGTATGATCCCGTCAGCAAGACTTTCTGTGATAAAGTGAGGTATCCATCTGAGAGGCCTGGATCGAGGTCCTCTATCCATTCTTGACCCTAGGTAAAGTCCTACATCAACGTGACCAACTACACTAGGCATCGATCCTCTACCTAGCAGGTGAATTCTGGATAATTCATGGTATCCGCCATGGCCCTGGCAGTGATCCTCATCTATGTATCGTGATCTTTCCCACTCAGCAGTGTGTCTCCCGTAATGAGTGCATCTATATACCATAACCTTCCCACTTAGGAGTGTATCTCCCGTAATGAGAGTAACTACCTCTCATGACGCTTCCCAATGAACAGAACATCACATACAGACGTCACTAAAGCTATAATACTTGTGGAGTGTGTTCTCCCTGAATGAGTGCTTCGTGGAATCTTCGAACTGAACCCCTAGCTCGGGGTATGCGGTTGTGTGACTTGCCTCTAGACTACAGGTCTGTGTTTTGAGTGTATCTATTTTGTGCTATATGTTCTATAGACTTATACTGTGCATAGCAGACGGTACGTTTACATTGTGTACTACTTTATGGTTTTCAGGGTCCTCTACTAAGTTTGTTATACTCACCCTTGAAAGGGGTTTGCCTACACGTGTCGTGTCTTGTGCAGACGGGTAGCCTTTTGACAGAGTCCAGGGCGGACCAAGACATGACTGAGCTTTCTGAGTTCTCTACAGGCTGAGGCATTCCAAAGTCTACGAGCGGAAGTCCCAGTAATTTTTGTGTTTACAGGTTGGACTTTGCAGTTTTTAGACTTTTGTTTTGGTGGGATTGTATTCTGGTCCAGTTTACTTTTAGTACTTTACCTTCCATCGTACTCGATTGATTGGGTTTAGTTGTATGCATGCATTTTGTTCCTTTGTGTTTTTCTACATTTCAGTATTTTTGGTCTTGGAGATGTGTGTGTGTGTGTATAGTTACTTAGGAAATGCCTCCCATGATTAGTAATGTTCCTACTTGGTGCTAGTCACCAACCCCTAGCCTATTGGAGGCGGGCTTGGGGAGTCACACCAGGGGCCCCACTAGGACGGGTTGTGACAGAGTGGTATCAGAGGTGGTCAGTTCTACCTCAGGACCAAGATTTTGTGATATTGGTTGGGGGAAACAGTTTTGAGTGTTTTGGGCTCGGCTTTTAGGCCAAAGACTTGAGTGTTAGTGCGGCGGCCGATGTATCCATACAACAAGACCCTGATAACCTTCTTTTCAACTCAGTACACAAAAACACTGGTTGTGGGGAAATAAATGAATGGTAAATGCATCATATAAGAATGGGTTTTGTTTTACATATCCTTTGTGTCTGCTATCCAAATATACTCATTGACCATGGTACATCCTGTTTTATTACAGGATGACTCTGCGATGCATACCCGCAAGGATTCAGGAGAATGATCATGAGGATGACCCCCTCAGTGACAAGGCTTCAATACAAGGACCAGTTCTCAAGGCGTTTCCACTAAGTGGTTCACCTGCTATGCCACGACTAGTGGAGCGGCCAGTTGTACCTGCGGTACTGACCAACGAGGAGCGCAGACTTAGCGCACTCCATGATTTCTAGAGACAGGGATCCCTCAGGTTCCGAGGCAAGCCCGAAACTTAGGCGGTTGAGGTCTGGATTGAGTTGGTGACTAGAGTTTTTCGTCTAATGAGGACATTAGCAGACCAGATGGTGATCTTAGAAGCGAGCCTTCTTCATGGTTCGGTGGGATGATGGTGGAGTCTGACCACACAAACTCATGACGAGGAGACTCTTTCATGGACGTAGTTTTAGTGACTCTTCCGGGAGGAGTTCTCTCTGGTTACACTGAGTGCAATACATATCCAAGAGTTTCTTCAACTTGAGAAGGGTAGTATGATAGTAGCTGACTATTCATCGAGGTTAACCAACATCACCCGATACTCAATGGATATGGTTAGGGATCAGTACTTCAAAGCTCACACTTTCGAGTGAGGACTATGACGAGACATCCTAGCTAGTTCCATGACTCTATGAATATCAATATATGCTAGAGTTCTTGAGCGAGCCTTGGTGATCGAGAGCTTCTTGGCAGAGCAGAGACAACCGACGATGGTCAGCAGCAGGCAGACATGTGCGGAGACCCCAACAGCAGGGATCCAACATCAGGCTTAGGGATCTGGATGCGGGAGGTGTCATAGGAAGACCCAGGACAGAGGATTGACAATCCAGGGCTCTCAAGCTGGATCCATTCAGACTAGGGAGAAAAAATTTTATGCGTGTGATGGCCAGGGACATCTCGCTAGAGATTTCTCAACCCATCAAGTTGCTAACAGGGAAGCGGTTGATGGACCACCAAGGCAGAGGCATAGAGTGGAGCAGACTGACCCGCTGGGTGGCAGACATGGAAGGGGAGTAGGGAGAGCTGTGGGTGGTGGCAGATGATTTGACTTACTTCCACCACCACCCCTAAGACGTCCGCACTAGGCTCAGGGAGCTGGGGATAGGGGTGGGGACAGCTGCATGCAGTCGAGGCATACGACCCAGGGGATCCAGGGATGATTCAAGGTATGATCTATGTCTTCTTTACATTAGATTCCATACTTATAGATAGAGGTTCTAGTAATTCATCCATATCCACATGTCTTGTTGGAAACTTCAAGATTCCGGTAGAACCGTTGACTCGATCCTTACGCTTTGAGACACCTATGGGAGGAGACTCGATGATCACGCACCTTTCCAGGCAGTGTGATCTTACACTTCGAGGCGAGAGTTTCAGTTGGAACCTCTTGGTGGTAGTGTCGAGGCCTTACGACATCATTCCTGGTATGGATTGGTTATCCTCGGTCCATTCCCATATTCAATATTTTAGGCGAAGTGTGCGGTGTGTCTGCCGAGATGGAATGAGGTTTTCCTTTGTCGGAGAGAGGGAAACCTAGGTAGCATAGAATGGGATTATGCATAGGAGGTTGTAGACAATATCTCATGAGTTGGCTAGCCTTTTCCTGGGAAACGTGGATGTTGTGAGCTCCTAGTTCCCAGAAGTAGTGGCGGAATATGAGGACGTCTTTCCCAATGATTTTACAAGATTACCTCCCTGCCAGAAAATAGACTTCTATATCAACCTACACCCCGGGACAACACCAATTTCCTCATCAGCATATCAGATGTCTCCCGCAGAGCATCCTGAGATGATGGTGCATTTGGAGGATTTTTATTGCAAGGGTTTCCTGAGACCCAGTGTTTCACCCTGGGAAGCCCCAGTCTTCTTTTCCAAGAATGCATATGGGAGTTTGAGGTTGTGCTTGGATTACCGGCACCTAAACCAGGTGACGACGAAGAAAAAGTATCCACTGCCAAGGATCGATAACATCTTCGACCAGCTAAGAGGGGAACCGTTGTTCTTTAAGGTTGACCTTCGATCGGGATATCAACAGCTACGAGTACGGGATGAGGATATACCGAAGATGGATTTCAGATGCCGCTATGGTCACTATGAGTACTTGGTGATACCTTTCAGCATAAAGAATTCCCCTGCAGTGTTCATGGAACTAATAAACCAGATTTTCAAGCAGTACATGGACCGGTTCGTAGTGGTCTTCGTCAATGAAATCCTTGTGTACTTGGCGTCAGAGGAGGAACACGAGAGACACCTTCATATGGTTATAGACGTACATCAGGAGCACTAACTTTATGGGAATCACTCAAAGTGCTAGTTTTGGATTCAAGAGGTCCACATTCTGGGACATGTCAAATCAGTAGATAGAGTAGCTATAGACCCGGCCAAGTTGGAGGCTGTGCTAGCATGGGAGCCACCTCAGAGCGTGATGGAGGTGTGAAGCTTCCTTGGATTTGTAGGATATTACCGGAGATTCATTCCTGACTTCTCCTGGATATCAACACCAATGACAGCCTTGACCAGGAAAGGGGAAACCTTTCATATGGATGGAGAAGTGCCATCGGTATTTTGAGTAGTTGAGACAGAGTTTGATGAGCGCCCCAGTCTTGAGATTACTGGAGGAGGGTGTTGAGTACATAGTTTTCTACAAAGCACTAGGGACCGGGATTGGTTGTGTCATGATGCAGAGGCAGGTAGTGATTTCTTATGGTTCGCGCCAGCTTAGGCCACTTGAGCAGAACTATGTGACCCATGATCATGAGTTGGCTACGGTAGTCTTCGCATTGAAGATGTGGCGACACTACCTTATGGGTGAGCGGTTTATCATCTACTCTGACCATAAGAGCCTCAAGTACATCTTCTCACAGAAGGATCTGAATATGAGGCAGATGCATTGGCTAGAGTTCCCCAGCGATTATGATTTTGAGATCATCTATACTCCAGGGAAGTGGTACAAAGTGGAAGATGCTCTTAGCTGGAGGTCGAGCTCACAACTATTTATTGATGCAATAGAGTAGTTAACCGCGTCACAATTATCCTTCATGGATAGAAAGGATACAAGTTCTCTATAGTCGATGTTTGTCGCCCCTCCACTCCTACAATAGGTTAGGGAGGCACAACTAGGAGATGTCGACTGTGTGGCCTTACATGCTCAGTTATCCATAGGACATGCTTTTGATGGACATTCACAAGGTGGGGAGCACATAATTCTTTTCATAGGATGCACTGTTGTACCAGTGGAATTGTAGAAGGAGGTCCTATGAGAGTTTCATACATCCCCATTGGTGGTATATCCGGGAGCAGAAAAGATATAGCATGATATCCGACGACAATTTTGGTAGTCCGACATGAAGAAGGAAGTAGTAGAGTTCATTTATAGATGCCTTACATTCCAACAGGTGAAGGCCAAGCACTAGGTTCCAACAGGATTAGCTCACCCCCTGGAAGTTACAGAGTGGAAGTGGGATGGAATATCTATGGGCATTGTGGTAGGCATACCATGGATGTCTAAGGGGCATGATTCCATCTGGGTGATAATTGAATGACTCACCAAGTCGGCCCTCTTCCTAGATATTAGGGAGCAGAGTTCCCTAGAGAGATTGGGACGCCTCTACATGCAGGAGATAGTTCAGCTTCATTGAATCCCCTCGATGATAGTCTCGAACCGAGATGCCCGTTTCAAAACCCGGTTGTGGAAGGGATTGCAGGAGGATTTTGGGACTCAGCTATGCTTGAGAACTACATTTCATCCCCATACAGATGGTCAGATGGAGAGGACCATTCAGGTTCCGGAGGATATGTTGTGAGCCTGTGTCTTGGACTTTGGTCACAATTGAGAGGACCACCTACCACTGGTGGAGTTTGCATACAAAAATAACTACCACTCCACTGCTGGTAAGGCACCATTGAAGGCCTTGTATGGGAGACCCTATCGATCACTTCTTTGCTGGAACGACCCTATAGAGTCAACACTCATGGGTCCAGAGTTGGTGTGAGCTAACACAAAGAAGTTGTAGGTCATCTGAGAGCGGATGAAGACTGCATAGAGCCGGTAGAAGTCTTATGCTGACAGACGACAGAAACCTCTGGAGTTCGAAGAGGGAGACGAAATCTTTCTTCAAGTCTCACATCGATGAGGGTTACATAGATTTGGCCGAGGCAACAAGCTATATCTGAGGTTTACCAGTTTTTTTCCGGATACTATGCAGGGTTGGTGAAGTGGCGTACCACATAGATCTACCGTCACAGTTGCATCGGGTACATGGTGGTTTGAACTTTTTTTATGTTAAGTGAGTCAGCACTTGTGCGTAGTAGGGGTAGTTTTCAAAAAGATGCTCGAATTAAAAATATGAGGGCACCGTTGTGTCCGGGATGACGACTTTACCTAAGGATGGGTCTAACCTTGACTGGTGTAGGTTGAGGGAAATAGTTAATTTTTGGACGTTTTTAGTAAAAAAATTCAAAATAAAATAAATCTGTAAAGTTTATTTTATTTTTATGGAAACATCCGCTACAACACAGTGACATGGCAGCTATTTCAATATTAAATTCCATGTCATAATGGCTTAAGAAACAACAACATGACTTTTTAATTCCGTAGTGTGACATAACATTGAATCACTTTTCCCTTTTTAATTGGTTAATAAATTTGGAGTCATTGACGAATTTTTTGAGGGTATGCTCTGGAGAAATTCATTATGCCTTGGAGGAAAATCTCAGTGAAATACGAAGAAGAATCGAAGCTGTGAATCGCTATGCCAACGAAGTTGAAGGATCTTGACGATGATGACAGCACAACATGACGATCATCCCTCAACCGTTTTGAGGTAGGGGTTTGTTATTTAATCTTTCTTTTCCCCGTTTTCGATTTAAATGACGAATTCGGATCAACCATGAACAAGTTGATCCGCAGATTCATTCGTTCTTGTGGGAAGGTCTTATCAGGATGATTAGGGGAATTGATCCATGTTATTTTTTTTGTTTGATTCTGACTTGTTTAAGCCTACTAACGAGAGTGGATCAATGTCGTGATGAACGACGACGGCGATTCATTCCTCATGTAGATTTATTGGATTTTCTTTCCCTCTTTCATTTCACGTGTTCTTCACATTCTTCACGGGGTGATGGACAATGGATCTTTGCGTATCCACTCAGCGATGTAATGATTCCAAATTGAAGAATCAACACCCCAATAACCACACAGAGGTGTGATGACCATAGTTGACGATGAATTGGTCCGGATCGGGAAGGGCCATTCTTTAGGCTTTCTTCACACGTGAAGATCAAAATGTGTTTTTAGAGCTGATCGAAGATTCGAAAATACTGGAAGTGTCTTCGTGGTGTCAGGGTGACCAAATACCGGGAGTTTTGTGGTGATTGGATGGCCGGATCGACGAACGGAGCAGCTCGGAAGGCACAATGGCAGAAGGCTATGATTCGAGAAATTTTCAGAATACACCGTGTGGTGCTTTGTGACGATGTCTAGGGTTTCAGGGGTTAGAGAGAAGTCACACGGTGTGTGACCCTAGTCACATGATGTGTTGCACCTTCCGCAAAGATCGACGTGTATTTTGGGAAGTACACGAACATGGGTTGGACTACACAGCTTCAGGTGACACAGCGTGTACAGTATGGCAGAGGTGGCTACATGGAACCTGGCGTGTATCTAGGGGTACATATACACATACCATGTACTCCATCACATGGCCAGGTGAGGCCAATAACATGGGCCGCCCCGTGTACCGATTACACAGGTTGAAGTACACAGGTTGTTGACCATGTACGGAGACATGGCCAGCTTACACGGAGCCAACCCCAGTCACTCAGACACTGCGTGTACACCGTACTATGTTCCGTGTATTATGTTTTCTACACGACAAACCTTATGACATGGGCCATTGTAAAAAATCATTACCCATGGTCAGACAACATGGTGTGTAACTTTTCTACATGCCCTGTACTTCTTGGAAAACGGCATGGTCCTCTTGTTCACCGCATCTTGGACATCTTTTGTTTGGGTTAGTGACCCTTCTTCTTGTTCCCCTGATGGCCAGACATCATTTCCTTCTACAAGAGTATAATCCCTTCAGCAGGACTTTCTGTGACAAATTCAGGCATCCATCCAAGAGGCCCAGATCAAGATCCTCTATCCATTCTTAACCCTAGGTAGATTCTGGCACTGACACGACCAAATCCACTGGGCGTCGATCCTCTACCCAGCAGGTGAATTCCGGATGATTCACGGTATCCACCATGGACCTGGTAGTGATCCTCATCTATGTATCATGATCTTTCCCACTTAAGAGTGTGTCTCCCATAATGAGTGCATCTATCTACCGTAACCTTCCCACTCAGGAGTGTGTCTCCAGTATTGAGTGTAACTACCTCTCATGATGCTTCCCAACAAACAGTACTTCATGGACAGATGTCATCAGAGCTATATGACTCATGGATTGTGTTCTCCCAGAACAAGTGCTTCGTGGAATCTTCGAACTGAACCCCTAGCTGAGGGTATGCAGTTGTGTGACTTGTCTCTAGATTACAGGTCTACATTTTGAGTGTATCTAGTTTGTACTATATGTTCTGTAGACATATACTATGCATAGATTACTATACCTTTACTTTTTGTACTTCTTTGTGGTCTTCGAGGTCCTCTACTGAGTATTGTTATACTGACCCCTACACAGGCTTTGCCCGCACGTGTTGTGTCTTGTGTAGATGAGCAGACTTTTGAAAGAGTCCAAGGCGAACCAGGACAGGACCAGGCTTTCTGAGTTCCCTACAAGCCGAGGCATTCCTACGGCTACAAGCGGAATTTCTAGTACCTTTTGTGTTTATAGGTTGGAATTTGCAGTTTTCACACTTTTGTTATGGTGGGATTGTATTCAGGCCCAGTTTACTTTTAGTACTTTACCTTCTATCGTACTCTGTTGGTTGGGTTTAGTTATATGGATACATTTTTTTCCTTAGTGTTTTTTACATTTCAGCATTTGTGGGCTTTGAGTTGTGTTCCTATGTATAGGTACTTAGGAAATGAACCCCATGATTAGTAATATGCTTACTCAATGCTAGTCCCTAGCCGTTGGCCTATTAGATGCGGGCTTGGGGAGTCACGGTTCGGGCCCCACTGGGACAGGTTGTGACAAAATTTCACACTAAGTTAATTATAAAATGATTATTTTGAAAATAAAATTAGTTTATTTATAATTCAAATTCTAAAATTAGAAATGAATATTTTAAATAAAATAATTATGAGAAAATATTGTAGTTGAATGTATTTCCTTTTTGATTAAAAAATTATTGAATATTTTTTGTAATGAATATAATTATCTAAATCATGAAGATGATTTATTCTTTAAATAACATGGTTGTTAAACGCTACTTCCCATGAATATATGACATCACAGTTTTGGTTAGTAAATAAAAGTGGACAATCCATGACATGAATCAATGGTAATCTTAAAGTCAAAGGGACATTACTCACACTTATAGATAGGAATATCCGATTACACCAAAACAAGTGGAATTCTTAAAAGTGGGTCTATTATCATTATCTCCAATATCAAATATTACCAATTGGGAACATCATGAGAAGAAGTCTCATCTGCTTAAGATTACTATCACCTAAAATTCTACATACTTTCAAACCCATCATCGTATGTCATCTAACTATTGAACTATATTTAAGAATATCATCATATCAATTAAAGGTTTTCATCAGAAATGGGAATTTCTACGAACTTATCAATGTGAAATATATATTAGTACATTATTACATTAAATTCATGTATAATAATAAACTATATGTAAAAATATGTTTTTATTAATATTTAAATGTTCAAATATAAATACAAGCAAAGTAAAATCAGTTGATTCTAGAAATCTAACTCCAACAAACTTCCACATAGACTAGAGAAAATTTCTAATTAATTTTATTTTGGTAGACCTCTCATGATGATTATGTTTCAAAAAAGTCAAGGATTTAGTTAGGGTATCCACCACTCTTCCTTTCATAAATATTCCACTCACTAAAAACTCACCTACTTTAGAAAAATACCTCAAGAGATGATACATTCAGAGAATATTCTTCATCCCTTGATGTATCTTAGGATCCTTAGTGAGTTACACTACTATAATATTATCAAAATATAAAGTGTTAGTATTTATATTTATAGGTTCCTTGTTATTATTTTGGATGATATTTCATATCCACACTTATTATTTTGCTTCCTCAGAAGGTGTAACATACTCTAACTTTGCTATAGAATCTACAAGCACAACCTTATTTGAACTATTACCGCTTAAAAAACCTCTATTAAATGTGAAGATGTATCTCTTATGTGATTTCATATCATCTTGATCTTTTTTGGAATCTAGCATCTACAAATCCTATGATGACTAGTTACTAATATCCTCTATTGACTAAGAATATACCCTTAGTGTTCCTTAGATATACAAGTATTATTTTGAATACCCTCCAATGGTGTTCACCTGGTTTAGCTTGATATCTTCTTACCACACTATAGGCATTTGAGATATCTAAACTAGTATATATAATAACATACATAATTTCTCCAATCACCAACCCATTTTCCTACAAAGATGAATTCTATGTGTCATTAGCAACACTTCCCCCTTGGATTATTCCATAATAAATCTCATTAGTATATTGTATATATATGTAACTTGAAATTGTTTGAGTTGAATATTGGATGTATCATAAGTTATCTTGATCCAAAAAATATATGTTTTTTTAAACAAAGTCCTTCATGGAGATGTATTTTTTCAACAAGGCCTTAAAAAACTATTATTCTAGTGTTTCATTTCCAATAAGTAATACATCATCAACATATACAATTATGAAAAAAAATTCACTCCCACTAAACCAATTATAGTCTCAAGAATAATATTAATTCTTTATGAAACCAAATTATGTTTTGTATTTATAAAATCAAATAATCCATGACATTGATACATAATTTTATTCAAATTTTTTTCTACAACATTTATACCTTTTTGGAATTTTATAGAGTCAATAACCATTCCGGTTGTGTCACATAAGAATATCCCTAAAGGTTACCATTAATAAAGGTTAACTTGACATCCATTTTCTAAATATCATTGTCATGGAAGGAAACTAGATGGATTTTCATTCACTTGAGGACTGACCAAAATCTAGACTTTGTTATTGGTATATGGAATCCATTTCATAATTCATGGATTTTTTCCAATTGGAATATTTTTTCCTCTTAATACTTGGTTTTGGGTTATTTGATCACTATTATCAACTAGATTCATCATCCTAAATTTCTAGGAATAAAATATCATTCTAGTTCTATAACATTTTTGTACTATTATGTAGTTTTGTCTCAAAAACTTCTTCTTCAATGGGAATTTATTGAATTTGTTCCTATTCCAACAATTGTGTACCTTGCACCTCAACCTCAACAAAGTCTATCTTACCCCAAAAATTTCTTAGAAATGAGCTTCCTAGAAAGTAATATGGCATTTATTTCTGCTATTATTTTTTTTCTAAGGATTCATATTGAAAATATCCCCATATTTCCTTATGTTATCTAATAAATGTACACTTGGTTCCTTGGGGTGAAGGATTGTTACCTAAATAGTTTTTAACAAATTAATCCTAATACTGCACATGTAATTACCACAAATAGTCACTTTACCCTATAAAGTAGGTATGTAATACCATTTACTACTTTAAATGGCAGAAAATTTAGTATTTATGGTGTTATTTGTCATATGTATCCCTAAAAGTATAATAGAAGAATTTCATGACTCATAATTGTTCTCACCATGTTTAAAAGGTTGAAGTTCCTCATTTAATTTCACCATCCCACTGAGGTGTATAAATAGGAGTGAGTTGTGATAGTATCTCACACTCTGGTAAATAATTATTGAAATCTAGATAACTATATTCTCTACCACAATCTAAGTGTATTTTCTTAGTCTTCTTACCAAGATAGTTCTAAACTTCATTCTTGTATTCTTTAAATCTCTAAAAGGAATCTAATATATACATCCTCAATTATACATATTAATATATACTAAAATAATCAGTAAAAGTTATTGATTTTGAGAATAAACCTCCTTTTTAAATTGTAAATGCTCCACACACATTGCTATGGACTAATTCAATAATCTCTTTGGTCCTTTCTCCTTTTCCACTAAATAAGGATTCAGTCATTTTCCCTATAAACACGTGTGACATACACCATCTGTTTATTGTTCAAAAGAATGAAAATATCCATCTTGATGTTATGTTTTTTCAAAATATTTCCATTTACATGACCTAACTGGTGATTCCAAATCTAAGTGTGGTATATTTCTTGTGAACTAGTTTTGTTATAAAATTCCATTACTAGGTTATTTAAATAAAACACACAAATACCATTATTTAAATTTTCTTTACTATATAAATTAAATCTCTAAAAATGAATCATCATTCATTCCCAAATTAAAAAATAAATCCATCCATATCATTTTTGTATAAAAAAATATTGTTTTTGGTAATAGATGATTCAAAATTATAGTCTTTCAAAAACAAGACCGTTCGCATTGAAAATGTGAGGTGGTAGTCATCGATAACAATAAAAGAAAGTTTATCTCCATTTTATTATCATAGATCTACCTTCCCTTGTTCAATATTTTTGAATCTGTATGGTTCTTTTATTTGAATACATATGTGTGAACCAAATGATTTATCTAATATCCAATTTATAGAAATAGATAAATTCCACTCAATAACAAGCACACTTGATGCTTCCCTATTATTATTTTTCTAGGTGTAGTTTTACATCTAATGGAACTTTTTTACAAATGTGAAATAGATAGAATCATACTCCCTTGATTTAGCCTTGACCTTTTCCTTCTTAGAAGGGTATTTTGAAATATATTTGGGATTAGATCTCTTCAACCGGACATTATTTTTATTCGCTATAAGGATGGAAGGATTTTCATGCTTCATCTACTAATCTACATGGTAAAGATGATTGAATATATATTGAATATAATTATTAATGGTTTTTATAAAAAACTGAACACTAAAGTTATATAAGCTCTTAGGAAGTGATGAAATAATGAGATTCATGTATAGTTTATTAGGATGTTTAAACACTAGAACCTCTTGGAGCTCAATTTAGTCAACGAGTTTCACAACATGTGGGCCAGATATATCACCCTCTCCAAGATTACTAGGAAATGCTTATTTTGATATCTCAATCCTTTCATGTCTATCCATCTCCAAATATAAACCACAAGATGCTCAAACATCATATAAGAATTCATGTTTTTATAAGTCTTTATGAGTTTACTAGACACTGATGATAAAATTAAAAATTGAATGTTGTCTATATCACTCATGTGTTTATCATAGAAAAATAACTATTCATCACTCGCCTACTTTGCAGGTGGATTAGGTTATTAGGATTCAAGAATGTAATATTTTTATTCATGCTGAAAAAAACCCAAAGGCATCTAAACCATTCCCAGAAGTTACTTCTAGTAATAAGATTTTATTTCTATAATATTTATAGTAGATATAATGTGGGTGAAAAACATAAAATTATTATGCACTTATAAAATTATAGATGTATTTGTGATTTTCCTGATTAAAAACAGTGCATGTCATAATAATAATAATTGTTATTATATTAAGATTCTCACTATTGTATCAATCCTCAAAAAACCCTCACTATTATACATAGTTTTATGGATTTCATTCATAATAAATTAATAAAAGACCTTTTATGAATTAATATATATTTATGGGATTTTTTTTATTTTATGTAACATATCTTGTATTACATTTTATATGTATTGTTAATATTAAGTGGCTTTTACATAAGTGATTAACAATGTTTTGATAAAATTTATATGCATAATCTAGTTATTTATATTCCATATTTAAAAATTAGTTCATTAATTTATTTGATTGTGATCATGAATCCATAAAATAAATAATACATAAGATATAAATAAATACATAAAAAATCGCTCCATCATGAGCTTATGTGAAACTTGATTTATCGAGCAAGAAAAAAACCAACGTATTTCCTAGGGTAAAACTTCATATTCTAGACTTTTAATAAGTTATAAAATTCCACCTATCAACCTATTAATCACTTGGATTGGAATCATATTGGTTTTTTTCTTGAAATTACACTACACTCCTTAAGATACTTCATTTATTACATGTATTTATAACTGACATGCATGTGATGGGAACACAAGGATTCATTAAAGGGAATTATATAAATCACACTAAAAATATAGGTCCTACATAATAATAGATGGGGGGATAACTTTCAGGCAATCATTTTATTTTAATATTTAAAAATTTCAAAACACAGAAATAAATTAAATTAAATAATTCCAACACATACATTGGTCTTGGTCACAATCATGATCATTCATAATGTAATTCAATTATCTCTACTGTGGGAAGACGACACCACATTTACTTATGAGATAAATGCCATGTATCTTGATTACCATGTACCCAAGATACATGACCAAGGCTTTAGAATATACCTTGACAGAACTTTACATAATGTACAAGCTAGCTACACACCGTGTATCACTATTATCAAGTTCCCACCAAAGGGCTTGAAATTTTATTTAGTAGTAGGACCACATGATGTGTACGCCAACATCATATCATGTATTCTGCTGGACATGTGTCATATTGACTCATAGAAGCGGTCAACATGTATGTCAGAGATGGTAAATAATAAACTAATTTCCATGAACACTGGCTACACATCATGTATTCCATTATTGTTTCAGGCTGTATGTCTCATGTGGTATTGAATGTGCATTTGGCCACACAGTTTTCCTGAACTTCACTACTAAACTATGTAGATTACATGACGTGTATCTTAACTACACATAATGTAATATGATAAGTTGTGTGCTCAACTAGCTTAGTCAATACAAAGTGTGAATTAAATACTCCTTGTATAATTCATTTTTGGTGTCCATGTGTCCCATGACAGGGATAGATGAAATTCACATGGGTACAAAAAATATACTTTGGCCACATGTTATGTAACTTAGTCTTACTTGTAAAAAATCCATGGCACTTTCCAATGGAATCTATAGTCATTCTTCATTTGTTCTTAATCGTGTAAGAAAATGAAATACAGAACAATGATAATTAGAATGTTTAATTCATTTTAATTAAAGATCAGTTTAAAGAACAAATATTATGGAAATGAAATATTTTACCGCTATTTTTAATATAGGCCAACAATCAAATAAATAATATAAATTTGAAGCATAAAAACTTTTATACCACCTAAGGTTTCATGTGAAGTGGAATTACATTGGTGTTTGATAAACTGAGAATGATTTTTCAATTTAGTGGATCACTCTCAATATTTTATATAAGGCCCCATCCTTAAACCTTACTTAATCTTGAGTTATTACAAGATTACACATTGAGGATCTTTTCAGGTTTATAGTTTTAGAGAATTAGGACCTAACTATTACATCTCAGAAGATTTCAATGTAGAAAATTTTACTAAGTTTCCATAAAATAAAAGCTCTTAAAAAGAAACATGTCCAGTTTCATGTTATAGGTTGCATGATTTTCCCTTGATCCCATCCTTGACCCAATTCCACGTTAAGTCCTATCAAAAACATCTCAAAAACTTGGCATGAGCATAAAAAGCTCAGTAAGGGTTATAAAAATATGGAAAGGAAACATGAGTTCATATATACATAAGAATGAAATCATACTTTACCCATAAAACATTGGCACTTTAACATACCTCATCAAACCATGAATAAATAATCGAAATCATAAGACATAAAAGGTAACATGAGGCATTCATAACATTCTTAAGTAGGGAGTAACCCTCTTGGTTATGTTTGGAATACCCATCACAGTATATTCCCTAAATCTCTTCGGAGAAACCTTAACGTTTCACTCCTTCGCGTTACCCAATGCATTGGAGAGCTATATCGGGCTCACCCGCCCTTAGTTTATCACGAAACCACCCGTTTTCATAACAATGCCCAAGAACCATAACATAAACGTATCACATAAAACATGCATAAATGAAACATAACATTTCCACATTTCAATCACAATATAACATTTTAGTATATTGAAATAATGAAATCATTCAAAAAGAAACCATTTCCAAAACCACTTAAAACATTTAATAAAGAGATTTTGGAATCAAAGTGTCCCATACCACCTTGAAGCTTTTAAAATTTTAAACCATTAATATCCATATAAATAAATCCTTAAAACCATTTTGAAAACATTGATATTAATAAGAACAAATAATTAAAACATTTAAAGCGATATTTTGGTCAAAGGGGGGTTCTACCAAAATTAGAGACACTTGAATACAATAGTTGAGGAATAACATTTAGTCATAACTTTATAATACCATGAGAATAAATGGATTAATGATATAATATTACAAAGTACAGTATATACACCATATAAGAGTGAATTCGTGCATAACAACAATGAAGTCTCAATAGAAATGTCAAATTTGATGAATTCCCTTATAAAGAAGGTATCCATAAATTAAGGATAATTCAATCTCAAAATTATGTGTGACAAATATAAATACACCAAATATAAGTGGATATTAATTGTAAAAAAATAAAAGGTCATTCACACATATTCAAAAGATGACATATTCAATAACTACATGTTGAACCCAAAGAAATCGAAATTGGGTTAAAAAGTTCCCTTGGTAAAATTCGACAGCCTAACGGCATGACTTCAAAATTCTGAAAATGAGTTGATGAGAGATAAAACGGGAATCTCATCACTTGGACATAAAATTTACATCAATAAGGATATAAAAGAACATATCCCAACATAATAGTATGTGAATTAAAAGACATAACAAAATAAGTCTTTTAAAAAGAGGAGGGTGAAAGGTTCCCTTACCGACATGGGTATCTTTCGAAACATACACCCCGTGAAAGAAGGAAAATAAAACATTTATGTAAATACTCATAAATGAAAGAATATTACACAATGAGTAAAATAATGGTCAGTACATACACCACAAAAAGAAATTTTGGCAAATGTAGCATAAATCTCACAGGAATAAAAGTGAGATGAAAAATCCCTTACGAAAACTCGGCAGCCTAATGGCGCCACTTAAAACTTCCAAAAATGGATTGATGAGATCAAATAGGGTATCTCATCACATTACAATAAAATATACATCAAGGGGAATATAAAATAACATCCCCCATCATAACAAATAGGAGATTAAAAGAAGTGACATAAAGGAGAGTACTTAAAGAGAAAGAGAGAGGTTAGATCTCTTACGAAAATTCAGAAGCCTAACGACGCCACCCAAAACATCCAAAATGGATTGATGAGAGAGAATAGGTTCTCTCATCATATGAACATAAAAATTACAGTAAGATTAATATAAAAGAACATCCCAATAACAAGAAATATGATCTGAGAAGGAATGACATAAAAGAGTGTACTTAAAAAGAAAGAGAGGAGTAGGATCCCTTACCTCAGGTCTGACTTGACTCGATCATTCTTTAATCTCCTGAATAATAAACTGGAGTTAATTTATACTTGATTAAGAACCTTTTTCAAGCTTATTATTCCTTTTATATCACTTATTTCCATGTTATAAACATTATGTAATCATTAAGTTAATAATGATTGTTTTGTCGATATTTGGTTCTTAAGTCGAAAGTGGACTTCTTACAATTACATGTTGTTCGTGTGGTCAAAGGTTCATTATATCCAGAATGACATTCCTGATTTGGATATCATATATATAATATATATCCAGCGTACATGTATTTATAATATCACATAATCATTTAGAGGAATGAAATGAAATGCACCGTTCATGGAGACGGTAAGCCGTACGTACGCATGAACACTACTTTCATTTCTTTGTCATATTAATGGAACTAAAACTATATGAGAGGTAGGTATATTTTAATTCCATAATTATATTAATCATTTAGATTTAACATACATCATATATATCCATTATATATATGTACTTATAATAGTACATAACATTTTGAGATAAGAAAATGAAATGTACCATTCATGGAGACGGTAAGCCGTACGTACGCATGAACGCTACTTCCATTTCTATTTCTTATTTAATGGAATTAAAACATAATGATACATAATAGTATTTTTATTCCAGTATGGTATCATATATAATATCATTAAATATACCCTTTATACGTACCACATATGGTAATAACGAATCAAATCACTTTGAGGGGGCGGTAGTCCGCACTTCCTTAAATGAAGATATCGTGTTTACCCATAATGGAAACCATAAAGGTATGAAATAAATGAAAAATACATAAGCTTAAGTAAAACATAAAAATATTATATATCATATATAAATATAGTGTCATCTTAATGGCCACCTTTGAAGGTGCTAGAAGAATGTTGAACAATCATCGTTTCGTGAGGCAGAAATTCGCCATCCACAGAAACAGTATGTTCTTTAACCATTAGATGTAGGTTTGTGTAAGTGTAGCTCGAATACTTTTTATAACAAAATCCTCGTATATTGAAGATACTGGAGTTGTTACAAAATAAATGAAAAAAAGAGTTTAGGGGGTTGGAGAAGCAAAATAAAACAAAACAACATAAGTGAACACTTTACCTTAAAATCGGGTAACTCCCTTTAGTTTGAGATAAAAGGCTTCCTTGGGAAGACTTATTCCCAAAGTGAGGCTTCAAGGAGTAAGAGAGGGAAGTGGAGAGACAAAATGGGAAGATTTCGGCTGAGCCAATGGCTTTGGGAGTGTGGGTAAGGAAGTAGAGGTGGGGGCCTTTTATAAGAGGAGAGGAGGGGCACTCTTGGAAGGTAAAGAAAAGTCACTTTATTTTAAAATGGTATTTGGATTTAAGAGGTCCCACAATTGATTTTGTTCGAGGATAAGGTGATAAGTGTTATAAATACACTCATACAATAGGTTTTTTACATGTGTAGGTCTTAGATATTACATTATCATTCCATTTTATTTAAATCGTTAAATAATGAGGTCATCACTGCATCATCATGATGTCATAAATAATTTAATTTATTTAATGTCTAAAAATTATAAAAAAAATACTATGATGTAGGAACTCTTTTTAGCTTACAAATGAATATTTATAGTCAAAAATCTGATTTGTATAACCCCATGTAAAAATTGTTTTAGTAAAACATTTCATGTTTGTCTCATTTTTACTTTAACTTTAAATAAAAAGATATTAATGTCATTTTCCAACCAAAGTGGCTTCATGTGGTCCCCAAGTTGACCCATGGGATACCTTGGTCGGCCATGACACATCCAATGAGGTTAGGACATGTTTCAAGTTCATTTCATATTATTAAAACATTATTTTTAACTTAAGCTACACTAATTACCTCTAATCGCGATTGAAAACTTAATAAGTTACTATTCACCAAAAAATTATTTTTATCCCATTGAACAAAATTTTACTTCTTAATGACAACCATTCATGTCAGATTTTTGAAATTCAAAACACAAATATGGAAAAATTTCATTTAAACGGGAAAATCAGTTTTTATAAGTACCACTTAGTGGTTTCACTATTCATCAAAAATTGATGTTTTTCAGAAAAATCTCAAAAATTCACCCTAAGATATATTTGATATTCAGAATTCAAAAATAAAGTCTATTTTACAAAATTCAAAACATATAAGTGACACTAATTAATTTAATAATTAATTCCCGCTGTCAGAGCAAATAGCGTGTTTTTATGAAACAATAAGTATCAAAAGATTGACACTAGATTAAGTCTGATTTCAAAGTGAAATTAATTGCAACGACCACTATTGGATTTAATGGTAAAAATATAATCTAATTTCACTTTAAAAACAATTCAAAATATAATCTAATCATATGAATAAATTATATTAAAAAGTGGTTTTGAATTAAAATACAACATTTTACACTATTCATTAAAAAAATGAACTTTATCGGAAAGATACCAAAAATTTACACAAAGTAAATTTTTATGTCCCAATTATTAAGAAGAGTTTTATTTGGTCCAAAAGAAATTGTAAGAGTGAACAAAAATATATTTAATGATGGTTCGCCATCAAAAGGCGATAAGTGAACCTTTAGTGAAAACTAGGGCATATATGCCTAAAATTGAATTCTTTCCATATTTTAAGCGTTTATCTTTTATTGGATAAATGTAAAAACATTTAAAAACATATATAATCATATTTTAGTTATTTCTATCCATTTTCTCCAATACAACGGCTACATCTTAACTACCAATTAAAATAATATTATTTTATTATTAGAGTGCAACGTAAGATTCCCAAGAAACTCATTATTGCGTGTTGGGTACACCATATAGCATAGAGTCCCCTTTAAAGTCATATTAATATTTTATTCACAAATATGGATAAATATGAAAATGTCATATTCTTTATTTACCTGGGGTGTTACATCCTTCCCCCCTTTTGGGAATTGCGTCCTCGTAATTTTTAAAATTGAGCTTGGAAACATCCTTGAAAGTCCCACATCGGAACAAGAGTCGGTTAAAAAATCACTTTAAAATAAAGGAAGATAAGTACAGAGGTCACCCGAGTTAACCCATATGTAGAAAAACATGGACATGGAAGAAAAAGCAAAGGGTCATGTTCTTGAGGGAGAGTGATAGTAAACATTTCTAGGAGAAAGTTAACTATAAGAAAATCACAAACTTGTGATGGGTTAAACGGTATTTGATTCCCCAGTAGGAAAAGTTAATAGACAACATTTTTGTTTTAAGTTACTTTTTATTAAGGAATTTATTCATAAGGAAACATAATCACTTATCATGTTGACTTTCAACTTTTACTAGATTCCTTAATCAAACTCAATTTTTTTTCCAAAAGACGAGTATTTAGGGAGACTTGTTCGCATTAAGAGTACTATAATCAACTTCTAGAGAATCACCAAATCCACCAAAGAGAACTATATACATCCCATGTCTTTATGCTTTAACCAAAACCAAAACCAAAAAGGGTAGTACAAGGTCAGATAATCCAGAAAAGGATAACCCATTAAAAAGAAAATCTATGTTTAATCTCTAAAATTTGTCCAACAAAACCCAAAGTTCAACGAGGACCATCCGATAAAAAATTTGTCCATAAAAGTCTTTAAAGTAAACCAGTCTAAGATTGAAACCCAAATATTTGATGGATTTAGTCACATAGTCTTCCAAGTTAAATCGTAACATTTATCTCCAAACAACATCAGTTTCTCTTAAAGTCTCGTATTGAAAAGTAATTAACCTAATCACATATCCTCCATGATAGGTTAATCATTTTCATAAATAACCCAAAATAAACTTACTATTAATTCATAAAATCATATAGGTAAAAAGAATCAGTCAAACTAAACCGGGAATTCACGTAGTCCAGTGGTAGGCGATAAATACCAGTCGCACTTTGGTTGTGGGTTTGATTCCCGCAACTTTGTCCGACGTGACGGGTTGTCACACGGTCTGCATGTTTTCCTTTTTCCAAAACTATATAATTGTTAAATCATTCCCCAAAAAGAGAAAAAATCGTAAAAAATGATCATAACATATTTTAACCTCAAGTTTATCTCATGCCTTTCATTTTCCAGCATATCATATAATAACCCATAATTACCTCAAAAGTAAGGATCATATAAACTCTAATGGTTACCTTTATAATTATTACCTGAACATCCACATCGATTGGTCATATCGTACATGATGCATTACAGAACATACCAAGGTTCAAGTGGTTGATCATGACTCCTTGATAGTTGGTTTAGAACAACCACCACAGTTTCCTTCAAACCTATTGTCACTTTGGTGCCTGCTAGATCCATCCATTCACTAAAAACAGAAAGGTTAGTGTGAGTATATCAACAAAACCATCATGTACTAATGAGGAAGATAAACACTAATATATACTTACATAGTTACTTTATCTAAAACTAGGACTCTTTATGAAATCCTAACCATTATGGTAATGTCGCTTATGCTAAGAGGATACCCTAACCTCTAAAGTAATCTAAACTGACCTCTGATACCAACTATAAGGCCCCATCCTTAAAACTTTACTTAATCTTGAGTTATTACAAGATTACACATTGTGGATCTTTTCAGGTTTAGAGTTTTAGAGAATTAGGACCTAACTATTACATCTCAAAAGATTTCAAAGTAGAAACTTTTACTATGTTTCAATAAAATAAAAACTCTTAAAAAGAAACATGTCCTGTTCCATGTGATAGGTTGCATGACTTTCCCTTGATCCCATCCTTGGCCCAATTCCACGTTAAGTCGTGTGAAAAACTTTTCAAAAACTTGGGATGAGCATAAAAATATCAGTAAGGGTTATAAAAATATGGAAAGGAAACATGAGTTCATATATACATAAGAATGAAATCATACTTTACCCATAAAACATAGCCACTTTAACATACCTCATCAAACCATGAATAAATCATAGAAATAATAAGACATAAAAGGTAACTTGAGGAATTCATAACATTCTTACATAGGGAGTAACCCTCTTGGTTACTTTTGGAATACCCATCAGTGTATATTCCCTAAATCTCTTCAGAGAAACCTTAACGTTTCACTCCTTCGTGTTACCCAATGCATTGGAGAGCTATATCGGGCTCACCCACCCTTAGTTTATCACGAAACCACCCGTTTTCATAACAATGCCCAAGAACCATAACATAAACGTATCACATAAAACATGCATAAAGGAAACATAACATTTCCACATTTCAATCACAATATAACATTTTAGTATATTGAAATAATGAATCCATTCAAAAAGAAACCATTTCCAAAACCATTTAAAACATTTAATAAAGAGATTTTGGAATCAAAGTGTCCCATACCACCTTGAAGCTTTTAAAATTTTAAACCATTAATATCCATATAAATAAATCCTTAAAACCATTTTGAAAACATGGATATTAATAAGAACAAATAATTAAAACATTTAAAGCGATATTTTGGTCAAAGGGGGGTTCTACCAAAATTAGAGACACTTGAATACAATAGTTGAGGAATAACATTTAGTCAGAACTTTATAATATCATGAGAATAAATGGATTCATGATATAATATTACAAAGGACAGTATATAGACGATATAAGAGTGAATTCGTGCATAACAACAATGAAGTCTCAATAGAAATGTCAAATTTGATGAATTCCCTTATAAAGAAGGTATCCTTAAATTAATGATGATTCAATCTCAAAATTATGTGCGACAAATATAAATACACCAAATATAAGTGTATATTAAGTGTAAAACAATAAAAGGTCATTCACACATATTCAAAAGATGACATATTCAATAACTACATATTGAACCCAAAGAAATCGAAATTGGGTTAAAAAGTTCCCTTGGTAAAATTCGACAGCCTAATGACATCACTTTAAAATTATGAAAATGAGTTGATGAGAGATAAAAAGGGAATCTCATCACTTGGACATAAAATTTAAATCAATAAGGATATAAAAGAACATATCCCAACATAATAGTATGTGAATTAAAAGACATAACAAAAGAAGTCTTTTAAAAAGAGGAGGGTGAAAGGTTCCCTTACCGACATGGGTATCTTTCGAAACATACGCCCAGTGAAAGAAGAACAATAAAACATTGATGTAAATACTCATAAATGAATTAATATTACAAAATGAGTAAAATAATGGTCAGAACATACACCACTAAAAGGAAATTGTGGCAAATGTAGCATAAATCTCACAGGAATAAAAGTGAGATGAAAAATCCCATACGAAAACTCGGCAGCCTAACAGCACCACTTAAAACTTCCAAAAATGGATTGATGAGATCAAATAGGGTATCTCATCAAATTAAAATAAAATTTACATCAAGAGGAATATAAAATAACACCCCCCATCTTAACAAAGAGGATATTAAAAGAAGTGACATAAAGGAGAGTACACTACTGGAAAAACGAGCTATACCCACGGTTTTGGGAACCGTGGGCTACAACGGCGTCGGGATAGGGGTCTTGACCTATACCCACGGTTTGGGTAAACCGTGGGTATAGGTGGATACTGTGTGTCATCAAAAATTCCAGCGTGGCTCACCACCTTTCCCCACGGTTCTCAAACCGTGGGAATTTTTAATTCGGTTTTGTTTTAAAAAATTTGGCCGCATCATGATTTGAACACCCGACCAGCAACGTGCTGATGGGCACTCCACGACCAACTCACCCAATGCGCTTATATATATATTTATATATATTTTGATAATTATATTAATCTTATCTATTATCTGAAAATCAAAAAATCAAAACGGTAAGGGTGTCCGGGGAGATTCGAACCGGAGTCTGTTCGAGGAATCCGCGGTGCTGACCAACTAGGCTACGGTGAGTTTTAGTTATATATATTAACATTTGTTTAAATATATTAAAATATACGCGACGCGCTATGAATAAAATTATGGCGGAGGTGGGAATCGATCACCAGACCTGCTGGACAGTAAGGTAGCGAGTCACCAACAAACCTAACATATTTTTCTTATAACTTATTTACATTTTTATAAATATATAATAACAGAACGCCAAATTTTTTTTCCCGCCCATTTGTTTTCCACTTCCCGCCTAAATTTTTTTTCCCGCCATTACCCGGGAAAGCTATACCCACGGTTTGGGAAAACCGTGGGTATAGGTCTAAAAAAAATATATCCAATGCCCACGGTTTTTTAAAACCGTGGGTATAGATCTTCCAAAAATAACCTATACCCATGGTTTGGCCCAAACCGTGGGTATAGGTCTTGAAAAAAAATACAACTATACCCACGGTTATGCAAAACCGTGGGTATAGGTCTTAAATTAAAACTATACCCACGGTTTTGGGGAAAACCGTGGGTATAGGTCACCTATACCCACGGTTTTAGAAAACCGTGGGTATAGGGTCCCTTACTAGCCCTATACCCACGGTTTATCAAAACCGTGGGTATAGGGTACCCTATACCCACGGTTTATTTTGAAACCGTGGGTATAGACCCATTTTCCAGTAGTGGTACTTAAAGAGAAAGAGAGAGGTTAGATCTCTTACGAAAATTCAGCAGCCTAACGGCGCCACTCAAAACTTCCAAAATGGATTGATGAGAGAGAATAGGGTCTCTAATCATATGAACATAAAAATTACAGTAAGATTAATTTAAAAGAACATCCCAATAACAAGAAAGATGAGCTGAGAAGGAATGACATAAAAGAGTGTACTTAAAAAGAAAGAGAGGAGTAGGATCCCTTACCTCGGGTTCGACTTGACTCGATCGTTCTTTAATCTCCTGAATAATAAACTTGAGTTAATTTCTACCTGATTAAGAAACTTTTTCAAGCTTATTATTCCTTTTATATCACTTATTTCCATGTTATAATCATTATGTAATCATTAAGTTAATAATGATTGTTTTTTCGATATTTGGTTCTTAAGTCGAAAGTGGACTTCTTACAATTACATGTTGTTCGTGTGGTCAAAGGTTCTTTATATCCAAAATGACATTACTGATTTGGATATCATATATATCATATATATCCAGCATATACATGTATTTATAATATCACATAATCATTTAGAGGAAAGAAATAAAATGCACCGTTCATGGAGACGGTAAGCCGTACGTACGCATGAACACTACTTTCATTTCTATGTCGTATTAATGGAATTAAAACTATATGAGAGGTAGGTATATTTTAATTCCATAATTATATTAATCATTTAGATGTAACATAAATCATATATATACATTATATATACGTACTTATAATAGTACATAACATTTTGAGATAAGTAATGAAATGTACCGTTCATGGAGACGGTAAGCCGTATGTTCGCATGAACGCTACTTCCATTTCTATTTCATATTTAATGGAATTAAAACATAGTGATACATAATAGTATTTTAATTCCAGTATGGTATCATATATAATATCATTAAATATACCCTTTATACGTACCACATATGGTAATAACGAATCAAATCACTTTGAGGGGGCGGTAGTCCGCACTTCCTTAAATGAAGATATCGTGTTTTTATCCATAAGGGAAACCATAACGGTATGAAATAAATGAAAAATACAGAATCTTAAGTAAAATATAAACATATTATATATCATATATAAATATAGTGTCATCTTAATGGCCACCTTTGAAGGTGCTAGAAGAATGTTGAACAATCATCGTTTCGTGAGGCAGAAATTCGCCATCCACAGAAACAGTATGTTCTTTAACCATTAGATGTAGGTTTGTGTAAGTGTAGCTCTAATCCTATTTATAACAAAATCCTCGTATATTGAAGATACTGGAGTTGTTACAAAATAAATGAAAAAAAGAGTTTAGGGGGTTGGAGAAGCAAAATAAAACAAAACAACATAAGTGAACACTTTACCTTAAAATCGGGTAACTCCCTTTCGTTTGAGATAAAAGGCTTCCTTGGGAAGACTTCTTCCCAAAGTGAGGCTTCAAGGAGTAAGAGAGGGAAGTGGAGAGACAAAATGGGAAGAGTTCGGCTGAGCCAATGGCTTTGGGAGTGTGGGTAAGGACGTAGCGGTGGGGGCCTTTTATAAGAGGAGAGGAGGGGCACTCTTGGAAGGTAAAGAAAAGTCACTTTATTTTAAAATGGTATTTGGATTTAAGAGGTCCCACAATTGATTTTTTTCGAGGATAAGGTGATAAGTGTTCGAAATACACTCATCCAATAGGTTTTTTACATGTGTAGGTCTTAGATATTACATTATCATTCCATTTTATTTAAATCGTTAAATAATGAGGTCATCACTGCATCATCATGATGTCATAAATAATTTAATTTATTTAATGTCTAAAAATTATAAAAAAACTACTATGATGTAGGAACTCTTTTTAGCTTACAAATGAATATTTATAGTCAAAAATCTGATTTGTATAACCCCATGTAAAAATTGTTTTAGTAAAACATTTCATGTTTGTCTCATTTTTACTTTAACTTTAAATAAAAAGATATTAATGTCATTTTCCAACCAAAGTGGCTTCATGTGGTCCCCAAGTTGACCCATGGGATGCCTTGGTCGGCCATGACACATCCAATGAGGTTAGTACATGTTTCAAGTTCATTTCATATTATTAAAACATTATTTTTAACTTAAGCTACACTAATTACCTCTAATCGCGATTGAAAACTTAATAAGTTACTATTCACCAAAAAATTATTTTTATCCCATTGAACAACATTTTACTTCTTAATGACAACCATTCATGTCAGATTTTTGAAATTCAAAACACAAATATGGCAAAATTTCATTTAAACGGGAAAATCAGTTTTTATAAGTACCACTTAGTGGTTTCACTATTCATCAAAAATTGATGTTTTTCAGAAAAATCTCAAAAATTCACCCTAAGATATATTTGATATTCAGAATTCAAAAATAAAGTCTATTTTACAAAATTCAAAACATATAAGTGACACTAATTAATTTAATAATTAATTCCCGCTGTCAGAGCAAATAGCGTGTTTTTATGAAACAATAAGTATCAAAAGATTGACACTAGATTAAGTCTGATTTCAAAGTGAAATTAATTGCAACGACCACTATTGGATATAATGGTAAAAATATAATCTAATTTCACTTTAAAACCAATTCAAAATATAATCTAATCATATGAATAAATTATATTAAAAAGTGGTTTGGAATTAAAATACAACATTTTACACTATTCATTAAAAAAATGAACTTTATCGGAAAGATACCAAAAATTTACACAAAGTAAATTTTTATGTCCCAATTATTAAGAAGAGTTTTATTTGGTCCAAAAGAAATTATAAGAGTGAACAAAAATATATTTAATGATGGTTCGCCATCAAAAGGCGATAAGTGAACCTTTAGTGAAAACTAGGGCATATATGCCTAAAATTGAATTCTTTCCATATTTTAAGCGTTTATCTTTTATTGGATAAATGTAAAAACATTTAAAAACATATATAATCATATTTTAGTTATTTCTATCCATTTTCTCCAATACAACGGCTACATGTTAACTACCATTTAAAATAATATTATTTTATTATTAGAGTGCAACGTAAGATTCCCAAGAAACTCATTATTGCGTGTTGGGTACACCATATAGCATAGAGTCCCCTTTAAAGTCATATTAATATTTTATTCACAAATATGGATAAATATGAAAATGTCATATTCTTTATTTACCTGGGGTGTTACATCCTTCCCCCCTTTTGGGAAATGCGTCCTCGTAATTTTTAAAATTGAGCTTGGAAACATCCTTGAAAGTCCCACATCGAAACAAGAGTCGGTTAAAAAATCACTTTAAAATAAAGGAAGATAAGTACAGAGGTCACCCGAGTTAACCCATATGTAGAAAAACATGGACATGGATGAAAAAGAAAAGGGTCATGTTCTTGAGGGAGAGTGACAGTAAACATGTCTAGGAGAAAGTTAACCATAAGAAAATCACAAACTTGTGATGGGTTAAACGGTATTTGATTCCCCAGTAGGAAAAGTTAATAGACAAAATTTTTGTTTTAAGTTACTTTTTGTTAAGGAATTTATTCATAAGGAAACATAATCACTTATCATGTTGACTTTCAACTTTTACTAGATTCCTTAATCAAACTCAATTTTTTTTCCAAAAGACGAGTATTTAGGGAGACTTGTTCGCATTAAGAGTACTATAATCAACTTCTAGAGAATCACCAAATCCACCAAAGAGAACTATATACATCCCATGTCTTTATGCTTTAACCAAAACCAAAACCAAAAAGGATAGTACAAGGTCAGATAATCCAGAAAAGGATAACCCATTAAAAAGAAAATCTATGTTTAATCTCTAAAATTTGTCCAACAAAACCCAAAGTTCAACGAGGACCATCCGATAAACAATTTGTCCATAAAAGTCTTTAAAGTAAACCAGTCTAAGATTGAAACCCAAATATTTGATGGATTTAGTCACATAGTCTTCCAAGTTAAATCGTAACATTTATCTCCAAACAACATCAGTTTCTCTTAAAGTCTCGTATTGAAAAGTAATTAACCTAATCACATATCCTCCATGATAGGTTAATAATTTTCATAAATAACCCAAAATAAACTTACTATTAATTCATAAAATCATATAGGTAAAAAGAATCAGTCAAACTAAACCGGGACTTCACGTAGTCCAGTGGTAGGCGATAAATACCAGTCGCACTTTGGTTGTGGGTTTGATTCCCGCAACTTTGTCCGACGCGACGGGTTGTCACACGGTCTGCATGTTTTCCATTTTCCAAAACTATATAATTGTTAAATCATTCCCCAAAAAGAGAAAAAATCATAAAAAATGATCATAACATATTTTAACCTCAAGTTTATCTCATGCCTTTCATTTTCCAGCATATCATATAATAACCCATAATTACCTCAAAAGTAAGGATCATATAAACTCTAATGGTTACCTTTATAATTATTACCTGAACATCCACATCGATTGGTCATATCGTACATGATTCATTACAGAACATACCAAGGTTCAAGTGGTTGATCATGACTCCTTGATAGTTGGTTTAGAACAACCACCACAGTTTCCTTCAAACCTATTGTCACTTTGGTGCCTGCTAGATCCATCCATTCACTAAAAACAGAAAGGTTAGTGTGAGTATATCAACAAAACCATCATGTACTAATGAGGAAGATAAACACTAATATATACTTACTTAGTTACTTTATCTAAAACTAGGACTCTTTCTGAAATCCTAACCATTATGGTAATGTCGCTTATGCTAAGAGGATACCCTAACCTCTAAAGTAATCTAAACTGACCTCTGATACCAACTATAAGGCCCCAGCCTTAAAACTTACTTAATCTTGAGTTATTACAAGATTACACATTTTGGATCTTTTCAGGTTTAGTGTTTTAGAGAATTAGGACCTAACTATTACATCTCAAAAGATTTCAAAGTAGAAACTTTTACTATGTTTCAATAAAATAAAAACTCTTAAAAAGAAACATGTCCTATTCCATGTGATAGGTTTCATGACTTTCCCTTGATCCCATCCTTGGCCCAATTCCATGTTAAGTCCTGTGAAAAACTTTTCAAAAACTTGGGATGAGCATAAAAAGATCAGTAAGGGTTATAAAAATATGGAAAGGAAACATGAGTTCATATATACATAAGAATGAAATCATACTTTACCCATAAAACATAGCCACTTTAACATACATCATCAAACCATGAATAAATCATAGAAATAATAAGACATAAAAGGTAACTTGAGGAATTCATAACATTCTTACATAGGGAGTAACCCTCTTGGTTACTTTTGGAATACCCATCAGTGTATATTCCCTAAATCTCTTCAGAGAAACCTTAACGTTTCACTCCTTCGTGTTACCCAATGCATTGGAGAGCTATATCGGGCTCACCCACCTTTAGTTTATCACGAAACCACCCATTTTCATAACAATGCCCAAGAACCATAACATAAACGTATCACATAAAACATGCATAAAGGAAACATAACATTTCCACATTTCAATCACAATATAACATTTTAGTATATTGAAATAATGAATCCATTCAAAAAGAAACCATTTCCAAAACCATTTAAAACATTTAATAAAGAGATTTTGGAATCAAAGTGTCCCATACCACCTTGAAGCTTTTAAAATTTTAAACCATTAATATCCATATAAATAAATCCTTAAAACCATTTTGAAAACATGGATATTAATAAGAACAAATAATTAAAACATTTAAAGCGATATTTTGGTCAAAGGGGGGTTCTACCAAAATTAGAGACACTTGAATACAATAGTTGAGGAATAACATTTAGTCATAACTTTATAATATCATGAGAATAAATGGATTAATGATATAATATTACAAATTACAGTATATACACCATATAAGAGTGAATTCGTGAATAACAACAATGAAGTCTCAATAGAAATGTCAAATTTGATGAATTCCCTTATAAAGAAGGTATCCTTAAATTAATGATGATTCAATCTCAAAATTATGTGCGACAAATATAAATACACCAAATATAAGTGGATATTAAGTGTAAAACAATAAAAGGTCATTCAAACATATTCAAAAGATGACATATTCAATAACTACATGTTGAACCCAAAGAAATCGAAATTGGGTTAAAAAGTTCCCTTGGTAAAATTCGACAGCCTAATGACATCACTTTAAAATTATGAAAATGAGTTGATGAGAGATAAAAAGGGAATCTCATCACTTGGAAATAAAATTTAAATCAATAAGGATATAAAAGAACATATCCCAACATAATAGTATGTGAATTAAAAGACATAACAAAAGAAGTCTTTTAAAAAGAGGAGGGTGAAAGGTTCCCTTTCCGACATGGGTATCATTCGAAACATACGCCCCGTGAAAGAAGAACAATACAACATTGATGTAAATACTCATAAATGAAATAATATTACACAATGAGTAAAATAATGGTCAGAACATACACCACTCAAAGGAAATTGTGGCAAATGTAGCATAAATCTCACAGGAATAAAAGTGAGATGAAAAATCCCATACGAAAACTCGGCAGCCTAACAGCGCCACTTAAAACTTCCAAAAATGGATTGATGAGATCAAATAGGGTATCTCATCACATTAAAATAAAATTTACATCAAGAGGAATATAAAAGAACCCCCCCCCATATTAACAAAGAGGATATTAAAAGAAGTGACATAAAGGAGAGTACTTAAAGAGAAAGAGAGAGGTTAGATCTCTTACGAAAATTCAGCAGCCTAACGGCGCCACACTAAACTTCCAAAATGGATTGATGAGAGAGAATAGGGTCTCTAATCATATTAACATAAAAATTACAGTAAGATTAATGTAAAAGAACATCCCAATAACAAGAAAGATGAGCTGAGAAGGAATGACATAAAAGAGTGTACTTAAAAAGAAAGAGAGGAGTAGGATCCCTTACCTCGGGTCCGACTTGACTCGATCGTTCTTTAATCTCCAGAATAATAAACTTGAGTTAATTTCTACTTGATTAAGAACCTTTTTCAAGCTTATTATTCCTTTTATATCACTTATTTCCATGTTATAATCATTATGTAATCATTAAGTTAATAATGATTGTTTTTTCGATATTTGGTTCTTAAGTCGAAAGTGGACTTCTTACAATTACATGTTGTTCGTGTGGTCAAAGGTTCTTTATATCCAAAATTACATTCCTGATTTGGATATCATATATATCATATATATCCAGAATATACTTGTATTTATAATATCACATAATCATTTAGAGGAAAGAAATAAAATGCACCGCTCATGGAGACGGTAAGCCGTACGTACGCATGAACACTACTTTCATTTCTATGTCGTATTAATGGAATTAAAACTATATGAGAGGTAGGTATATTTTAATTCCCTAATTATATTAATCATTTAGATGTAACATAAATCATATATATACATTATATATATGTACTTATAATAGTACATAACATTTTGAGATAAGTAATGAAATGTACCGTTCATGGAGACGGTAAGCCGTATGTACGCATGAACGCTACTTCCATTTCTATTTCATATTTAATGGAATTAAAACATAGTGATACATAATAGTATTTTAATTCCAGTATGGTATCATATATAATATCAATAAATATACCCTTTATACGTACCACATATGGTAATAACGAATCAAATCACTTTGAGGGGGCGGTAGTCCGCACTTCCTTAAATGAAGATATCGTGTTTTTATCTATAAGGGAAACCATAACGGTATGAAATAAATGAAAAATACAGAATCTTAAGTAAAATATAAACATATTATATATCATATATAAATATAGTGTCATCTTAATGGCCACCTTTGAAGGTGCTAGAAGATTGTTGAACAATCATCGTTTCGTGAGGCAGAAATTCGCCATCCACAGAAACAGTATGTTCTTTAACCATTAGATGTAGGTTTGTGTAAGTGTATCTCTAATACATCTTATAAAAACATCCTAGTATATTGAAGATACTGGAGTTGTTACAAAAGAAATGAAAAAAAGAGTTTAGGGGGTTGGAGAAGCAAAATAAAACAAAACAACATAAGTGAAGACATTACCTTAAAATCGGGTAACTCCCTTTGGTTTGAGATAAAAGGCTTCCTTGAGAAGACTTCTGCCCAAAGTGAGGCTTTATGGAGTAAGAGAGGGAAGTGGAGAGACAAAATGGGAAGAGGTTGGCCGAGCCAAAGGCTTTGGGAGTGTGGGTAAGGAGGTAGTGGTGGGGGACTTTTATAAGAGGAGAGGAGGGGCACTCTTGGAAGGTAAAAAAAATTCACTTTATTTTTAAATGGTATTCGGATTTAAGAGGTCCCACAATTGATTTATTTCGAGGATAAGGTGACAAGGGTTAGAAATCCACTCATCCAATAGGTTTTGTACATGTGTAGTTCTTAGATATTACATTATCTTTCCATTTTATTTAAATCGTGAAATAATGAGGTCATCGCTGCATCATCATGATGTCATAAATAATTTAATTTATTTAATGTCTAAAAATTATAAAAAAATACTATGATGTAGGAACTATTTTTAGATTTCCAATGAATATTTATAGTCAAAAGCTGATTTGTATAACCCCATGTAATTTTTTTTTAGTAAAACATTTCATGTTTGTCTCATTTTTACTTTAACTTTAAATAAAAAGATATTAATGTCATTTTCCAACCAAAGTGGCTTCATGGGGTCCCCAAGTTGACCCATGCGTTGTCTTGGTCTTCCATGACACATCCAATGAGGTTAGGACATGTGTCAAGTTCATTTAATATTATTAAAACATTATTTTTAGCTTAAGCTACACTAATTACCTCTAATCGCGATTAAAAACTTAATAAGTTACTATTCACAAAAAATTATTTTTATCCCATTGAACCACATTTTACTTATTAATGACAACCATTTATGTCGGATTTTTTAAATTCAAAACAAAAATATGGAAAAATTTCATTTAAACGGAAAAATCAGTTTTTATAAATACCACTTAGTGGTTTCACTATTCATAAAAAATTGATGTTTTTCAGAAAAATCTCAAAAATTCACCCTAAGATATATTTGATATTCAGAATTCAAAAATAAAGTCTATTTTACAAAATTCAAAACATATAAGTCACATTAATTAATTTAATAATTAATTCCAGCTGTCCGAGCAAATAACGTGTTTTTATGAAACAATAAGTATCAAAAGATTGACACTAGATTAAGTCTAATTTCAAAGTGAAATTAATTCCAAAAACCAATATTGGATTTAATGGTAAAAATATATTCTAATTTCACTTTAAAACCAATTAAAAATATAATCTAATCATATGAATAAATTAGATTAAAAAGAGGTTTTGAATTAAAATACAACATTTTACACTATTCATTAAAAAAATGAACTTTATCGGAAAGATACCAAAAATTTACACAAAGTAAATTTTGCTATCCCAATTCTTAAGAAGAGTTTTATTTGGTCCAAAAGAAATTATAAGAGTGAAAAAAACTATATTTAATGACGGTTCTCCATCAAAAGGCGATAAGTGAACCTTTAGTGAAAACTAGGGCATATACGCCTAAAATTGAATTCTTTCCGTATTTTAAGCCTTTATCTTTTATTGGATAAATATAAAAAAATTTAAAAACATATATAATCATATTTTAGTTATTTATATATATTCCCTCCAATACAACGACTACATGTTAACTACCATTTAATATAATATTATTTTATTATTAGAGTGCAATGTAAGATTCCCATGAAACTCGTTATTGCGTGTTGGGTACACCATCGAGCATAGAGTCCCCTTTAAAGTAATATTAATATTTTATTCACAAATATGGATAAATATGAAAATGTCATATTCTTTATTTACCTGGGGTGTTACATTTTACATGATGTGAATGTTATATAAATGAAATATTTCTATAAAATATTGATAAAGAAAAACCTGGAACCCTGGAGAAGATCTCTTAACATAAAATTTATAATTAATTTGTTATGATCAGAAAATGGTCACCACTTGAGGGATATTTCTTCAATGATTATGTTCAATATACGTAAACCCTTTTGGAATTAACTTCTTTGCAGTTGGAGGATAAACGAGTATAATACCTCTAGTAGTGATCCAAACATGCTCTTTTTAACTTTTAGTGCCACTAATTGACTTCTATGTGCTAGAATCATGAAAAAATTATTTTAATTGTTTATGTTCATCACATATAGTTCTTTAGAGCTTGATGGAATATCTGCAGCACTTCTTGTTCTATAGAGGAAGAGATTTTGAGGAATAGAGAGAGAATATTATTGTGTGATGTAATTATAAGGTATAGATTAACACTATATAGTATGTACAACCATCTATTTATCAATATATGTTTTAGGTTAAAATATTATTTAATTTTATACCAGACCTTAAATAATGTAATAATCATTATCAAACTCCATGACATATAATAATAATAATATAATTATTATTTTACAGAATTTTCCAACTCATGTAATGAAAATATTATTTATAATAATAAAAATGAACATTCATCATCAGAAACAATCTTGGCCCACTCCAACACCTCAATATTTTTTTAATACATAAATAAATATTTAATTTAATATTTCATTAATCAATAAATAAAATAAATATTCATTTACAATCCAATGAATATATATTTATTAAATATCTATGTGATTAAATAAATTCATTATTAACAAATAAATAATTACTTATTACCTTGAGAATATTTAACGATCTGAGAAACTAGAATAAAATTTTTCCTTAGTCTTGATAATAATTTTTTATTATAATTAAATTAAAATAGAATTTAATCAAGATGAATATAGAAATACAGGGTTTGACCCTCTATGATTCTTTCTAATTTTAATTAGGTAATCTTTCCAAAAGACCAATATTATTATATTAAAATGGGTCAATTAACCCACAGCAAGGAACTTAGAATCAGAAAATTGACACTATATACTAATGGTCAATGTATAATATTTTATGATTGTCTTAGTTTCTCATGAAGTTGGTTACACATCTGTATCATCAACCTATATGGATGCCATGTTTTCATTGAATATCTAAAATAACATTACATTATACTATAGACATGGAGTTCAAGGTGATGGTTCTATTCCAATCTAAGTAATGAGATATCATCTTCAATAAGGATTGAAGGGAAAAATCCTCCCCCAACTTATCAATTAATTACATGTCAATTGAGACACACCCAATATAAACTAAATACTATGAACATATGAGGTCCAATTTTATTTTTCTGTAAATATAATTTCATGAGTCGTAACATGTATCAATGATAATATTAATGTCAAAGGTCTATTAAATATTATCAAAGATTTGAATGAATAATAAAACCAAAACATAAATAATTCTTATTGGTGGGTTAGTTTTTATAATCTCATGTCTGTAGGTTAATATGTTCTGAATTCATGACAATAATTCTCATCCACATACGAGTAATCTCACTAAACAATCAAAATAATATGTTCCTTATCATTGTATGTTATTTAATAATAGAACTATAGTTATGAATATTATCATAACACATGAAGGTTCTCATCATATTAGGGAACTTCAATGATGTTATCAATGCTATAGATACCATAGGAAATTATTAAATTAAATTCACCTAGAACAATGAAAAATATTGAAAAATATATTTTTATAATTATTGAAAATTTTTATTATATATGTAATAAATGCACAATCATCCAGTTATAGACCACAGACTCCAACAAAGGCCACCTACCTCATAATGGTTGATGAAAATGAATAATCACACAAGATACCTCTAAATGAAACCTTAAAAATTATTCTCTACATATATCCCAACATGATACCATCAAAATACACATCATTAGACACACACACACATATAAAATTTGATCTATAAATCTTTGAGAGAGGAGATGAGTAGACATAGAGAGAATAATAAAAAATGTGGACTTACCATCAATTATTAAGATACAATACCCCTTGATTCTTGAAAATTTTCTTCTGGGTCAAAATTATTTAGTAAGGATTCCTGTGGAAGAAGGGGAGTTTGAAATATTAGAAGAATAAGATAAAAATGAGAATTTTTGTGTGTAAATATTAGTTGAATAATAATTTTCGGATCATATAATGGATTTGACATGGCTAGGCCGCACTGTTTGTCAAACGATGTTCCAACCATACACATGATTATATTACCAACCAAGCGATATGAATGGTGGTATTTATTGGTTTGGAAAATCATGCGCCAACAATGCACACACTATTGGACATTATTTAGTGAGATACACAGTTTTTTTATATGGTGTGGAAACCTATGTACCAATCATGTTCATTCCACTTTCCAAAAGATCCCATTATACACTATTTCACCTGATAACCCACACAATTTGGAAAAACAATACACCAACCATGGACCATACCATTGACTCCCAGAAAAAATTTCATTAATTCCTAGAAAAATTCAATGGTTCTCCCTAATCATTCAAAAACTTCACACACATAAAAAAACTTGTAAAACATTAAAAAAAATAAAATAACTCCCTAAATAGAACCCGATTATTATATAAATTTAAAATAAATAATAAAAGGGTAACTTAAATAAAACAAGGGATGTTAAAATTCATAAATTACCAAATATAATCCATAGCTACTAACCTTTTAAGGCTATATATTCTTAATGACTGATATATTAACATGTGATTACAATAAAAGGAATATTACACTTAGTATTTTGAGAGGTTTTATTCATCCCACCATTTCTGTATGCATCTGATTGAATCCTTTTATGTGTTTAGTCTTCTAATTATTTAGTTATTTATCATATAACTTCAAAAAAATTAATATATTCTAGATATATTATTATCTAAAAATTTATACTACTAATTATTTTGTTACATACCATAAAATAATAAATAATTATATCAACAAAAATTCAAATTCTAAACATTTATATGGTACATGAATCCATTTAACTTAAAGGTTTAGAATCATATAAAAACAAAATCATCCCAATAAAATTTATGGTGGGAAAAGTATCCAACACCACTTTTCTAGAATAGATCTTATGCTCCCAAGATAGTGGTAAGTTAGACCCAATGGCCCTCTTGCCATAGTTGAGTATACTATAGAGACCTTAATTCCAATAAAATTCAAATGAAAAATATTTATAAAAATAATTAACCTCTATTATTCAGTTTATATATAAATTATAGATTATATTCTCGGTTGGAAAAAAATTAAATTTGATGTTATATACAATATACAACTCTTAAGTTCCTACTATAAAAATTTGAAGATGAAATGAAAAAACATTAAATTAAATCCTGAAAATATTCATAGTATAAACAATTTATATAAATGAATATAAAATAGGGAAATAGATAATTAAATTACCAACCCAAATATTGATATGGAGTTATTATAAATTTATACAATGAAAAATTCTATTAATATTTTATACGGTTTAACGTCATGCAGATCTAAGGTGGGAATGAATGGGCCACACCAATAAAGGTTGTTGAGATTTTTTCCAAATACTATATAGTGTAAATCTAAACTATTACATGTTTTTTCATATATATTAATGACCTAAAAATGATATTTCACTGTGATTTATAGGTAAAATAGTTCTCATTCATTAGTTTTCTCAAATTTCACAACTCTCACCATGAGATGTGACTCTTTGGTCATATACCTGATTTCTAATGGAAAACTAATGCCCATGAACCATATTCATTTTTTGGTTTAAAATATGATGTATAAGATATGATTTTATAATGATTTTTTTATGAATAACCATGATTGGTTTTCTTAACCTATATAAATTTTAAAAAAATGAACATAAACCATGTTGAGTTTATATTCACCACACTGTGGATCTAGAAAACACATACTTGGATTCCACTTACAATCTTAATTTTACAAATTATTCATCAATACACCCTATAATAACACAAAAGGGATCTATATACATATCTATCACAAAAATATTCTAGAATACAACTCAAAAAAAGAAAAAAAAATTTGAAGAACTAAAATAAAATTGGAATTAAAAAAATAAAATGCACTCCTCATTGTGGATAATTAACCTTTAATCATCACTGATATTAATAGATATCCCTTATAAATTTCTAATATATACATGTCTATATTGGTATAAATTGACAAATAGAACCACTGAGTGATTTTATATGAATTCATTTCCTATCAAATCATGTGTTATCACAACTTACAATGTTTATGAATATTAAAGAATGTGAGACAAGCATGAATTATTTGATAATGATATATTATATCTTAATGATGTATTTATAATTAAAGATACATTGGGGGACTGTATTAGCCTTAATGAATAAGTAATTTGATAATCAATGAATCCAATCATTAAGTAAATTATCAAATATGATCTATGGAATTATTTACTTAATTGAGACATGGTCAATATAGAATTGATATTACACAAAAGTTTAATTAATATTATAAACACCGTTCTATCCTTTGGTGTGGTGTAAATTACCCAATATATTATGATTACTATGTTTTCTATAATCATTCAATGTTCACAAAGAGATTTAATGATGGAAAAAACAATAGATAAGAATGTATTACCCAATATATAGAATAGATAAATAAATATTATGATCTAATGGAAGAATGGAAAATTCACTATACAGGTTGAAATCATGCTGAGGAGATCAATTTATATATAATTAGTTTATATATAATTATTTTTGAGTTGAGATTATATTTAAAGTCAGGTATTGTAAGTTATATTGAAATTATCAAATATAGGTTCTTAATGAATCAAAGAAGTTGGATGATTGAATTTTTAAGCTTATTCTAAGTGGAAAAATGAAGTTGGTTATATATAGTGGGAACCCATCCTAATATTATCAAGTATGAATGCTGCTACATTGAATGAAAACTACATTGGGATGGAGTTGAGTCTTAAATGAATCAAGCCTATGTTGAACTAATACAAGGGAGGTTCCATATTTATAATTAATTATAAAACTATTTATTGAAATATTTTAGAATATATTATGATATTTAATAGTATAAGAAATAACGATTCATTAAATTTCTCAATATGTGATCTTATTTGATGTATTTTATTCGGGATTTTTGATGAAAATATTTATTGAATTCTATTTATGACTTAAAAAATTTCATTATTTTGAGACAATCTAATGTGATTGTTGAAATTTTGAGTTGAATTTGATTATACTGAAATTTATTCCTAATATCTTAGAGTTTAAATAAAATTATAAAATGAAATATATATAAATATATCAAGAGTATTAATATTATACATAATATATTGGTAAAATTAGAAAATTAGAAAATTTCTGAATAATATATCAAAGGGAATAATTTTCATTATACTAGATGTTACACTATAATACGTATCATTTTTAATGATATGTAAGATTAATTTATTTATTGGTAATATCTACCGGAAAAATAAATAAAAATAATCTAAAGCATTCACAATGATGCATAATATCTATTTAGAGCATACTTATGTGTAACATGGTGATATAAAAGGTTAAATCAATGATTTTACAACTTATATAATATGTAATTGTTAGTTCTTAGTTTCTATAAAATATATAAGACACAATTTAAAACATGAAATATTAAATTTTAGGCAATAAATGATATGATAGATTAAAGTATTGATATTAAAGAGTAAGTTGAAAATGTAAAAGAGTGCCTGAATGTTTTAAAATGATACATAAGATCGATTGAGTTCAGGTAAAATTAACATTTTTTTCTCAAGGAAAGTAAAATATTAATTATGAAGAATATGTTATATTATTCTGTGATTCAATGCCATGATTCACTAAAGATTTAATCACTATTAAATATGATATTGTTGTTGGGATACATTTATGAATATTATTCTTTTCAGATAAATATTTTCCCTAAATTTTTTTTATGAGCATGAATATATAGAGAAAGAACCTATAGTTTTTTATAGTTTTTTAAGAAAAAACGAATCTAAGTGTTATGGATCAGATTTTAGGTTAATTAAATAGATGATATGAAAAGTCCATGCTGGTATAATTCAAGATATTCATGAATAAATATTGAATCATTTTATAAATATTAATGGAAGGGGAATTTAATACTTATTGTTTGACAGACATAAAAATTAAATATCAAGATGTTGTGAATATGTGAGTTTTCATATTCAAAATATAAAAATTTTCTAGATGGTAAATGAGAAATATATCAAAAAATAAGAAGAAAATAATTATGAGATAAATATAAGTGTTTACAGAATCTATTGAATATTATTATGAAAATCAAAAAAGAATTATAGAGAAGAAGAAGATACAAGACTGATGTATAATAACCACTTCTGTTAATCATCTATATTGAGGTAAACTATAATTTTTTATGATGATTAGAAGGTTTAATGGTAAAGAGTAATAACACTATGTCTCCTACCAATATCATTTCATATGTGTTGATCATTATTTAATTAATAAGTGGATGAAATGAATGCACTTATTATTGAACATCCTTGATGTCATATTCTTAGTTGAGGAAGAAGATCATTAATTAGGATCTTGTGAAATACTAGAGTGTATAAAAGATGTCATTAAATAGTAAGTTTGGGAGTACTAATTTAAACTAGAGAGATCCAATAACAAATTCTAATCAAGGAATTGTAAAGGGATATTGAGAAAACATTAGGCGTGTAGGATGATAACTTACCCACCTATATCTATATTATAATATTAGTTAAGTGATTCAATCTCAAAATTGACCATAACATAGAAAGGATAAAGTCACTCAAATTGGGAGAAGAAATGATTAAAATATAATTTACAGATTTCTATTTACTTTCTATATTGCACATATTTTTAACGTATTGATTGATATGTATAATATCTTTTTATATTAACATGTGAAGAATTTGAAATATATTAAAAGAAATAAATTCTATAAAACACTGAAAACATTGATTTACTACCACAATTAGTGTGTGTTCATGAAATAATATAAATTTCATGGGGGGATAATTACCCTATTTTTTACCTTACAGTAGAAAAATTTTGTTTCTAGTTAGTTTTCAATGATGTATATGAATGTCAAATTTGAAGAAGTGTGTGAGATAACATAAATGGGGAATCCATATCAAGACCAACATAGAGTTTTTTTGTTTAAAAATCCTAAATAATAGGAATAATAAAGTGTCTATGAATATGGGGACCACCACTCATATGAGAAAGAATAATTTTTAATCACCTCTATTTGATGGTAATAATAGTGAGGAATTCCAAAGTTTTCTTTTGATAGTTATCACATTTCTTAATTATATTTAGGATATGAATGATATGATCATATTAAATCACTTTATTAATTTTAATCTGAAATTAAAGAGTTATTAAAATTTACTCCAATTAATGTTTTCACTTTCATATATTGAGTTTATCAAGGATACAAAATATGAGAAAAAAAATTGGATATGGAGGTATATACCTTGGAAAAAGAATTTTCTAAAAATTTACAAGTAAAAAAGAATATCACCAAGCTTGTTGAATCCAAATAATGTATTTAATAATTAGATAAAGAAATATTCTAATGTATTAAAGATAAATTGAAATTTAAATTTTTTTGTTTAATATAATATAAGTAAAACCCTTGAATATTGGACCCATTCATTCAGATAAACATAAATAGATTCCATATATGTCAAGAATGTTGAATTTGAGATAAAATACAAAAAAATAAGGGATATTTATATAAAGGAAGAGAATAATATGAATAAGTATCAAATTGAGAAGAGGATAAAGGAATATAAAGGATGAGTGAAATTACAAAAGATTAGATGAACAATTATTATCTAAATTAGCTGAATTTGGATGATAAATTGAGAAACATATAAGTAGCACAAGTTTAATCCTCACATTATTTTAAGAAAATATGTAATTCCATAAAGGTTCTTGATGAGATTCATTGTGCTAAGAGAAATCATATAATTGGAAATAAGTCCTTGAAAAAATCTACTAATTAATGAACTATGAAATATAAAAAAAATTAATCATTGTTTCAATAGTATTTCTTTTCATTAATCCCATTTCTATGAAATGTGCAAGTTAAAATAAAAAATATATTCAAATTTTTGTATATTATAAGTGTAATAAACCCACTATTTCATCAGGGGTGGATGTAACTATGATAAGAAAATTGTCCTCCCAAATAGTTTATAAAATAAGGTCAATTCAGCCCCAAAATAGCCTAAAGGTAATGTAGTATAGATTATTACAAAAAATAAGAAAACAAGATTCATTGGGAATTATTGGTGTTTTGGAAGGTTTGGACACAAGGCCATTGATTTATTGTATAATATTTGAACTATTAAGAGACAAATAATTCCTATATCAAGGTGAATCAAAGATAAAATGATACATAATTATGATATATTGTGGAAAGGTACATAAGAGAAGTTGATTATATCCATCAATAATAGATTTCAAAGCTTATAAAATATTTATTAAAATTGGGAAAAAGGTGTTCGTAGTGATGATGAATGATTGTATATATATAAAAAGTATGATTCATATGATAATAAAGAATAAAATACCCCATAAAATGAAAAATAAAATAAATAATGAAGATTATTTCACATTCAGATGTAAATAAAATTTTTGTATTGAACAAGTCACACCTATTAATATTGATGAAGATAATAAACTAAATATTATATGGCTCTAATACAGAATAAAATGACACATCATGGATCATTATAAGTTTCATGTGAACATAAATGGTAAAATACATAAGCTTGAACCATAAAGAAGGGAATGAATCCAAGACAAAAAAGTATTTGTTAGGTGGAAGAAATCTATGTTGAGTAATTTTAATTTCAAGCGGGGATTTTAAAGGAAGGATATAGAAACATTCTTTATAATTTTTGTGAAAGATAAAAAAAGGCTTTAAACACTCATGAATAATTCATAAAATTAATTTCGTAAATTGACGATATGGTTAATAAAAAACAACATGAATCATGTAATTTGTGTTCTATGAATATTGATGTGAAAAATAAGATTCAATACATTTAGATGACTAGAAATAAGAGGAATAACATACTTCCTAAGGAGTTTCATGTGTATAAAATTAATGAATAAAGGATGATAGATCTTACAGGATTAGAGATGATATAAAAAGAGTTTTGGGTTGAGAATAAAATTTAAACCTTTTTTATCTCACTAATAAGAAAAGGAAAATACTCTTTATTCCCATATCTACTTTTTTTCTTTACACATAATTATATGCGATGTATATGGGGGAAGAAGTTGATTATTTTTAGGATAAATTTATAACATGTTTGATTAACCATCATGTAAGGGTATATATATTATTGTATTAAACCATGAATTTTTTGTATGAATAAGATGGAGGAGTTCATAAAAATAAATTACTTTCCTTGATGGATAGTTAATAGAGTTTAAATTTGAGGGGAGGTTGAGTTTATCAATTTTTTAGATATAAAAATTTCATGCCAAGATGAAATTATGGAATGTTATTGGATGTTTTTCATGTTACATTTCTTATCTTATATTAATTGAATCAACTATTATTAGAAGGGGAGTGTTTATTGATATAGTAAGAAAATATATAACCTAAAAAGAATAATCCTTTTTGTCAATGAATGTATTTAAGATGTTTTTTGATATAGCTGTATGAATCAGTATGATAGTGTATAAAACATTATTCAAATAATAATTTTTTTGTCAGTATCACATGTTAATTCATTTTATAAAAAAATTTGATTTTAGAGTTAATATCACTTATTTTAAAAATAATTTAATGCACATTTATACATTGAGTTTATTAATTAATATATGATTTTATAATGAAAAGTTATTTAATTATATTATTAAATGTAATTGGTTTTACTTTTAATGTGGTGGAAATGATTAAATTTCAATTATGATTGATGATTGATATTAATGTGACATTATAATACTATTAAAACCTTTTAATTCATATAGATAAAGGGTAAAAATTTGATAAGGTGAATATTAAATTTTAGGAGATATAAATTTAGGAATGTGAATTAAAAAAATATCCAAATGGGAAAATTGAAGCTCCCAATGGATTTTGAGTGTTATATTTATTTCAAAAATATATCAATGATGGTGAAGAGAGTTAAAGATGGAAAAATCAATATATCAGAATAGAGAACCCAATATATAAAATATATATAAATGATAAAGAGCTCATGGAAGAATTGTAAAGTCACTATATATGTTGAGATCATTTTTTAGATCCATTTATAAGTGATGAATATAGCTTTGGTCTGATTTTAAAAGATATATATTACATGTTTTTATAGAATAATTAACTACTTGTTCTTAATGGAGTTGAGAAGCTAGATATTTGAAAGATTAAGTATTCACTGTGTTCATGAATGAGTATGGATATAAATAATTGGAATCCATCCCAAGGTTATCAAGAATAAAGGTTACTAAATAATATAGAAACTCTATTTTGAATGATGATTAAGCTTGGAGGAGTTAGGCATAATCTAAACTGAGATGTGGGAGAAAATTATTTAATTGATAATTTGTTAAAGAACTAATAGTTGATGAAATTTATTATATTTTGAGATAAGTAAGAGTTTAGGTAGTGGATATTAATTTAATTTCCCAATATGAGTTCTTATATACTGTACTGGCTTCATGATCTATGTCATAGATATTTATATAAGTATAATGAAGTCCTAAGGTTATTTTAGTTGTTTTGAGATGTAATAAAGTGAATGAAGAAGATTTGAGTTGAATTTTATTTTTCTAAAAATCATATATAATATAATCTAGTTTAATGAAAAATGGAAATGAAATACATAATAATAGATCAAGTTTATTTTACCAGAGTTCTATGATTTTTCATAATATCTTGGTGGGAGCATAAAAATTGAAAATCTTGTGTAATATTTCAGAGATAAGAATTATAAATTTAATGGGAGTTACACTATGATTTTTAATTGTTTTTTGATGTTGTGTAAGATTTATTTTATAATTCATTGTATCTCTCAAGGAATATATAAGAATAATTTAAAGCTTATATAGTGAAATATAATATCTATTCAGATCATAAGAGAGCGTAACATTGTTATAATTAATATTAACTCCAAGTTTTAATAGTCTATATAGGATTAAATTGAAGATGTGTGAGAGTAAATTGGGAGTTTCTAGAGAATATGTAAGATGCAATTTATAACATGTAAGATTAAATTTAAGGTTTCCATTGATATAAAAGATTAAATTCTTGATACAGAAGGGTATGTTAAGAATGTATAATAGTAACATGATGTTTTCAATTGTTTTGAAAGATCTCTTGAGGACATGTATGATTTTATGGTTTTATCAATGAATAGATAATATTAATTATGATGATTTTTTTTCTGTTTTTCAGTGATTTAATATCATGATTCTTTTAAATTTAAGTCATGATTAAATCTAAAATTTTTGTGGAGATATTTTGAGGAATATTTCATCATGATAAAAAAAATTTATAGAAAATTTGATTTCATATGAGCATTAATACACAAATAAAATAATCTATAGAGTTTATAAAACATTTTAGGAGAAAAATAAGAAAATAATTATGGCCATGATTTAAGGAGACTTCAAAGAGTAGATTTGGGAGATTAGTATCATAATACTTTAGAATATTCAAGTGTGAATACTGAATATATTTGTGAAGATTTAAGTATAGAGTATTTTATGGTTATTTTTTGACCAACCTAAAAAAATTAAAAACCACGATGTTGATAATTAAGAGAGTTAAAATATTTAAAATATATGAGTTATTCACATGATTGATCTTGAGTATATAATAAGAAGAATAAAAATAAAAGAACACTGGTAGAAACACTGATGTGCCCACTATATATTAAAAATTATTCTGTCCATTTAAGAATAAATAGATGGAAGAAGAAAATATAATATCGATGAACAATCACTAATATTGATTATCATTTGTGGAAATGTGAGGTTAAATTATTCATAATCATCATAACACTTTTTAATGAAGAGAAATATTATTTCATATGATTTTATGATTAATTAATATACATTGATTAGTTTGAAGTAACGAAGTGGTTGATATATATGATGCTATTTATAAACATCCCAGTAGTTGAAGTCTATAGTGAGGAAGAAAATATTTACTTTTGATAATATAAAATAAAATAGTTTAGTCAATAAATTATAAAAGGAGACATTGTGAGAACCATTTTAAATGAGAGGGATGTAGTATAAAGAACTAGTTGGGAGACTATAATGTTGTAAGGGGATACCTCAAGGGTCAAGGAGGATTCCTTCCCCTCATGTATTCACTTTATGAAATTATTGAATCTCCATTGTCTCACACATGACCGGAACATATCATTGTAAGTATCACCCATATCAAGGGAGAGTTGTGTAAACATAACATGTGTTAATTCCTCCTTACCTTCTATATTTCATGCTGGAAAAATATATAGATTGATACATTTGATATCCACTCATCTTAACTTCAGAAAAGGGTAAAATTTGATAAGGAAAATAATTTGGAAAAATAATTCCCCACTTATTCACCCTCACTCTCAATGTGGATACTTTTTCACTATACATTTCATGATGTATAGATAACCCTAAAATTTTAGCAATGAAATGACTAGTTTCATTATAAAATTCTTTAATGAGTTATGTGATGTTTTCATGTCATATTTATTGATAACATGCACAAGGATGATTGTCTATCTTGTTAGAGTTTATTTGAATTCAAATGTGTTTAGAAATCCTAAGATGACATTGGCCCCTCCATGGATATTGTTAAAATATATATTTTTAATATAAATTACTCGTACCTACACCCTATGGAATAACCATTTTAGTCCCCATTGTAGTTCTACGAATGTTTTCACCATGACTTGGTTTGAAGTGAAATTTCCAAAGTAGATGTTATTATTATATGAATAACTAGTGCTATTCCAAGAGGAGGAATAAAACATAAACCTTAGATGTTTTGGTAAACCATAGAAACACTTATAGTGAGGTTGGTCATGGTTTCTAGGTTCATCATTAATGAATCAGCATGATATATTATTTCCCCCATAGGGAGAACACATCAAAATTGGCATAGTGGATACTATTTCAGGAGAAATAAATTTTTATGTGAAATGAATTATGTAACATCCAATTACATTATTTCAGGTATTAATATACCCTTTTTGGTTTCCAAGTGAAAATTTTAGAATTTTAGAATCCCCATGGGCTATGCACGGTGATGGAAAATCATGCAGTTTGGCATATAAAACCATGTACCCTATTGTGACCCCCTAGAAGGGGGAACATGGTTTTCCCAAACTATGCATCCAACCCCCCAAACCATAAAACCTTAGACAGTGAGGGTTTTTATGGTTGGGGCATGTTTTGAAAAATCAGGTTCCCTCCATAGAGAAAACATGCACCATAGTAGTAGGGGAACAAAATTAAGGTGAAAGGGTTGTGTAACTATGCAGCCCTACCCAGTAATCTATGCGTGTGGGATTTAATTCACCCAAAAATTTTATTAAAATCTTAAGACCGTGATGTTTAACCCATAATCACCATATTTTGACCCTAACTCGAATCATTGGTCCTTGGAGGCTCCCAAGAGGTGATTTTTTCTCATCCAAACCGTTTTCTTATAAGATGAAAGCATCAATGATTGAATTTGATCTCTATAGGGTAAGTAGATATTTTCTCATGTTGTTTTGTATAATATCTTTTCTCTTCGCCTTAGGTAGTGATGGATTATCATTTTATTGATGGATCTAATCTATGATTTGATGGATTTAAAATTTAGTTATTGTTTCTTGTTCTCTTTCTCCTTGTTATTAATTGGTAACCCCATTAAGGGTGTTATCTTTGATGTTGTGATCAATTGTAGGAGGTTTTATATTTCTTTTCCCTATGATTTAAAAACTAAATAGGTTGATTTAATTGGAATGATATTTCCATTTTTTTAAATACCCATATTTTAAAGGATTTGATGTGTGATTTGAAATGGAACAGAAAATATCAAAAGGGAACCCCAATTTTTATAGAATTGAAATATAGGATAGGTTTTTTTAGAATGATGGATTGATTTTGAAATTTATTTTGTATTGATCCTTGAGAAAATTTTATTTAATTGAAATTTATTTGAGATTGATAGAATATATGAAATCTTATATTTTTATTTTTTAAATGAGAAAGGATTGTTGAAAACTAAAAACCAGGAAATTGTAATCTGAATTGATTTGAAAATTTAAATTTTTCCCTATTTTTTTGATTGATTATTTGAGGCACATGTTAAATAGGATAGTTAGTGGATACTGGGACCAGAATACTAGAACTATGACTCCCAAGAAAGGGATTGATGATGACGATTCTACTAAACAATTGAGGTTTGAATGTACGAGAGGGTTCCCCCTCAGGGGTGTTGATGGCATGTGAGGGTTACCATAATAGGGTGTATATTGATTTAAGTGTGCACAATTATCTTGATATAAGATCTTTATTATGATCTGTGATGATCCTATTACCTGAATTAACATACCGTGTGGATTTGGTACTTGGTTGTATGTTTTTTTGACTTAATTATGCATGAAAATGTTTATTGATTAATTTATTCCGAAAAAATAATTTATATAATTTATTTACATAAAATGTTCATTTAATATAGTTTTGATATGTTAGCCATCTCTTTTAATGTGAAATAATTTTTTCTATTAATAATATGTGATTGATATACCATGCCCTATCTAATTAAAATGAATCACAATGGGTTTATTTAGCATGGAATTCATTGTGGATGACTTGGTGAGACCCTACAAGGATTTATAGATCACAACCTACCTTTTACTTCAATATTTTATATATTTATTTATTCCATGTCCAAGAAAAGTTATTGTGCGACTTGGAAGTGGTGGATATTTTAGATCCTTGGGACTTTGGAGTGATGATGGTGACCAGTGGAGCAGTTTTCCACTTGTTACAGATTATTTTTTTGAGACATTTCTCCATTTAAGGATATTTTTTCCATTTTTATTTATAGATTTTTGAATGAAGTACTATTTTACATGTTTTATTTTGGTACTTTCTTGCTTTAGTGTGTTCAGAATATTAACTTTCTTATTTTATCCTCCATTGCTTTGTAGAAGACTAATTCCATCTATAATCTTGTATTTTACCTGGTGCAAGTCATAAAGCTATGTAGATTGTGAATTCCTTACAATATATGTCAGATTCAGATTGGGTATTAGTTTTCTAGGGTATTCAGGTAGGTTTGTGAAAACATGGAACAAAATGATAGTAGTTTCTTTCTATTTGAGTTGACAGTTGAGATGACCATGCAGAATAACCATCTTGAACATGATATAGTGGACCTGATAATTACTAAGGTAGTAAACATATATAAAATATGTGAATTGTGATTGTAATTTTGAGAAAAAGTTATATCTAAAATGAAATAATCAAAATGGGTATACAGGAGGATATATGGTTGAGTTTTTTTGGATATGGATGAATTCATATACAAATGAGTTTTAAAGACTTCACACCATGGCGATGGTATATTTATATATAATAATTTTATATACAAAACTAATGTTTCAAGGTTTTTTAATGATATTTAATAAAAATTTGAGAACTTTTACAACCCATTTGTAGGATAATTATAATAGGATACTGTACGGGGATTGAGGATAAGAACGAGGGTGTAGTTGTGTTCCAAATTCTAAAGGATCTTGAGGTTGAATAAGGTAATGATCAATTAGATATTTTTTATCAATAAAATTTTACATAGTTAAAATTTAAATTCAATATCCCTACTCCATTCAAATTTCTCACTGATAATAGAATATAAATTAGGGTAGCTGAATTGTAATTGTTTCCCAATGAGGATGAACTACTTGATGACAAGTGTCAATGAAACTTGTATTAAACCTTGTTTCATATGTGTTATTTATAACATAAAAATATCACCTCTATATCATCACCAATAAGAACCATTCACACTAATAAATAACATAAATAATGTATATTAAGAGTTGCTGTTTTTGAAAATCATTGATTCACCACTTATTAGTGGTGGAATACTCAATCATAGGACTTTTAATTTATATCAGGGAATTGTTTATGTGGTTCTAGGAAAATATCACCCCAAATAGTATCCATTTCATTCCCCTAAAAATATAATCAATGAGATAAATAGTGTATTTGAATAAATTCTATAAAATATCTTTCCTTATATTATATGGAAAGTGATTTAATTTATGGAAAGAGATGATGGTTCAATATATTCTCACTATTGTCTTAGATATTCTTAGAATCATCTAGAAAAGATATAATCTACATAAAGTTTTTATGGAGTATACATTTTTGAAATAAAATAATATCAAATATGATAGGAGAGTGTAAAATGTGTTAATTTCATCCCTCTCAAATAAGAAGTTGACATCAGCCATGAGAACAAATGTAGTGAATGAAAAATATAATAAATTCCACTATATTAATGTGGGAGATAATAATGTAAAATAGTTTAGAATGTAAACATGTTATGATAAATTTGAGTATTCTTAGATGAATAATGATAAAATGGTATATGAGTTTTTCATTTATGTCCAGAAAGTTTTTATCGTGTTTCAATGTTGATGAGAAATTATTGAAGACACAAGTAAGGTAATGAAGCTGATGAGAATCCTCATAGATAATTTTTTTGAGAATATTTTAGCCATTGAGGATTAATACATAGATTTTTTGATGATCACTAAACATAATAATGTTTTTATTACTTATGATATGTGAAGAATTCATTCGAAAAATAAAAAAAATTAAAATATGAGGATCTTCCATTTAAATCTTCAAGAAGATTAAAATAGACTAAACCAAATAAGTCTCGTAAGGAAGAAATTGATACAGGAGAAACATCAACGGGATTTTATGAGTTAAAATCATTCATTTAAGAAGGAATGTAATAAAGAAAATAGAAATATAAGGGTAAATATATATTTATTTTTTTCAATTAAAGAAATATTAGAAAATTTTCAATTAATTTTCTTATAAAGGAACAAGACATTAAAGAGGATCATAAATATCAAATTTAACTAATGAGATTAAAATATTAAGTGGTCACAGTGAAGAAATGTCTTTTAAAGGAAATAAGAATGACCAACACAACTAAGAAATATTAGTTCATTTATAACATAATTCGATATCTTCTGGTGAGGAATGTGAAATAAAGAAATAAAAATCAAATATAAATGAGAAATCGATTTCATAGATAATTTAAATCATCCCAAATATCCATCGAGTGATAAAGAAGAGGATTATATTAAAAATAGAATAAAATCGTGTTGAGGAAACACTGAATGATTTTTAATTAAGAATTACTCTTTTTGTGTGTATTAAGGAAAATAAAAATCATGAGAGAGAAAAAATCAATGATATTTTAGAATTAATCATTGGTAATATCTCTTAATGAATCAAAAGCTAAATACATTATTGATAAACAAGTGGAGTTCATTTGAAAATGGGATATCTCACAATAATACTTAAATATTGGGATAATATTCTGGAGATTACTATGAAAAAGAACAATGATAACAATGAATAAGTAAAGGTATTTGTGGAAAAAGTAGGTAGGTACTGATTTTTTTGGAAGACTTAAATTTTCTTTAAAAATTGTATCAACGAAGTTGATAAAATATAAAAAGTAATGGAATAAGTAGGTAATTCTACCATGAAACATAAATAATACCCCATGCTAAAATGTACCATAATTTTTGACACCCATGATTGAAATTAATTTGGTATAAATAAAGAAAAAGGTAGAAAAAGTTTATCAAATCAAAAAAGAAGGTGAGAATTCCCATATCGGAATATAGTAGTTGTTCTCAAAATTTCAAAATATTGGAAAGGGAGAATAATATTTCTGAGAAATGTTCTAAGGAAAATGCCATGTTAAAAGAGAAATATAATAAAAATAATAAGACTGAAAAGATAAGTAAGTTTATAATTATAGAAAAATGAAACAAGTAGATTTTAATAAATCCATTTATTATCCAAATAGATTCCACTTTAAAGGAATATATTGGTTTTTTGGAGTATATAGAAACATATTTTATGTGTTATAGATTAATTTATCAATCCATCAATTGAATATAGGTTATGAGTCAAGGTATAGTCAACCTGAAATGCTTAGTATTCGACTGACTAAACAACTAAATGTTAATGTTTAAAAATCATGTAATTATATAAAAGAATTTTTTTGAAGGTATGATAAAGCTTTATAAACCTCTAAAATGTATCTTAAAATTATACAAAAGTAATTAAAATAATAGTGATTTTATAAATGGTTTATAAGGAGGAACAATAAAGTGTATTTAAAGGTAGTTGACATTGATTACAAATCAATAAAAGGATAGAATTTATAGAATAAAAATATTAGATTCTCATCAACTATGACCAAAAAAATAATATCCTGAGAAGTTCCCAATGATATAATATAAGATATATTACTATTATTATTGATAGATCACTCATTGTAAATGGTTTTATATGTACCCAAATATGTGGAAAGAAACTTGAATCCAATGATTTTATCTTTGTTCTTGACTTTAAGAAACATATATTTATTGTATCGTAACATTGCGATAATGGTAATGAGGTGATACTTTACAATTATGGATGTTTCATAAATAGTTTTATAGATTTGATAATATTGATAAATGGAAAGTGAACAAGTTGTTTAACATTTTAGATTTATATTGATCAAGAAACATACTATATGATCATAAAGGAGAAAAATAAGATATGGTATATAAGACATTACCAGTTGAGAAAAGATAACAAGGATACTCATTTTAAACATAAATCTATGATATATCTACTAGATTTATGTAATTATAGGCCTAAAACTTGTGACACATGGAATAATGATAAAATAATGAAACAGAGTCATAAGATGACGATGATCAAGATAGAGAATCATCTTGAGTTGTAACACTTAAAAATCTATGGATTTTAAATCATTATGTAAAATAATTAAGATATGTGTTTCATTACATGTATTGATGATTTTATGACGTGTATATATTTTATGGTGAGTAAATACCAAGTCCTTAAGAGATTAAAATTATTTTGGAGTACTTATGTGATCAAATTAGGATATTCTATCAAAATTTATCTGTATGAAAATGGATCAAAATAAAAGAAATAATATTTTAAAGAAACACATTGATGTATATATTGAGTATCATGGAATAAGGAATTAATTTAGTACTCCATAATTTCCAAAACAATGTCATTTCTGAGTTGAAATATGAAATTTTGGAGGAAATAGAAAGAACCCAGTAATAAAATCATGAAACCTTGTATTATTTTTAGAGATAATCCAAAACAGTGGTTGTATACATTATTAATTAGTTCATAAATTGACTAAATTTAGTTAATAAACCAAATGTTTTCGGGTTTGGGAAGAATCCAAATTTGAAGTTCTTGATGTTATTTAGAATCCCTTATTGCATCAATATCAAAATTAAATAGTTGGAAAAGATTGATAAGATAGATGATATAGGAATATTTCTATTATATTTACACTATGAAAGAAGTTATCAGTGCCTTAACAAGAATATAATGAAGATTATTGGAAAATTTTATTCAATTGTGTTGTAAAATATAAATCCATCATAAAAATTATTTCCAATTGAAATTGATCTTAAAGAAGATCGTCGAGAAAATGTTGTATATCATAAGAGTACATCGAATGAAAAACATTATTGTAAAAAATATCATGATGATTAAAAAATATAATGTTACGAGGAAAAACCTGAGAAAGGAGAAAAACATTTCACAAGACTTATGATGTATATGAAGTTGGAGATAATTCATAGTAAAAATAGTATGTAAGGTGATCCAAACCAACACTCTCAGATCTCCTACTAAAAGCACATTATTTAAACATTGTATTTGATAAAATCTGAGATGAACCAATATTTATTTTATATCATTTACATAAGATAAATTTTACATATCACAAATAACACAAAATACCAAGATTTGTTTTAGAATGTTTGAGGACCAGTTACATTGAAATACTATTTCATAAAACATGTGAACCTTTATTTATAATTTAAATACCCTAGAATAACTTATAGATTTATCATAAGATAGAACCATCTTAACAACCTAGTATTGGAAACATAATAAAATATTGATCTTAAATTCTCATTATGGTAAAATAACTCCTAAACATTTAATAATGTGTCAGATCATAAGAATATATGAAAACATGTGTAGGGGAAAAATATATTATTAATGAGAACATTGAATAATAATTGTTTTCCATAAGTTGTGATAATAGTAAATGTAATATAAAATTTTAAAACATATTCCATGGTAAAAGACTGTGAGATAATAAGTATAATCCATAGGGAATAATTATAGGAATATTGAAAATATGGAATGATAATGAAATATAAAAATGTAATGAATTATTTAAAAAAAATAGAAAATATTATAAACCAAACTACCCATGAATTGTTCATACAACAACTAGTGAATAAATAAACCCACATATTGTTCAACCAACAAAAGTTTGATCATAGTTAAACATTTCATGTTCACACAAAAAACTGGTGAATTTTTTTTACAACATAACATTCACACAAAAAATTTATGAAAAAATATATCCCACATCTTTTTCACACAAAAACATGTTAAAACATGTTCTTGATTCATTGTTAAACAACAAATTGTGAAAACATATTCTCAAATACAATTCACACATCATAATTGTGGATAATTATTTGCACATATCATACACACAAAAAATTTGTTAACAAAGATTCATGTGTCATGTTCACAAATCAAACTTATAATATCATGTTATATGAAACCTTAAACAATATGTTGAATGAATATGAAGGCACCCAAACATGAATAATTCACATATATGTGTGACAATTGAATGAAAACATTCATCACATCAGAAAGATTCCCTGTAAAAAAACAGGGTTGACAACATTTCTAGATGGTATAACCAAAATTGACACCAATAATGAAAAAATATGATACATAAGATTCAAGAAACAAAAAATATTACATCATAATAATTTTAGTGTGTGATTCCTAAAAAATAATTCCTATGTAAATAAAACCTTTATAGATTTAAATAAAAATCATAGTGAAACCATATAAGAGTTTTTAGAAAATGTTAATAACATTATCACAAATGAAATGTTATGGATAGAATTAATAATTCATTTTAAAAATGGTAAAGTAAAGATATTAACAAAAATTACATTTAAAAATATATTTCAAAAGTATATCCTTTAAATGATATAATGGTTTTAAAAATGGAAATGTGGGGTGGATTATAAACCATTTTATTATGAAAGGAACTAAAAGATTTTTTATATTTTGAAACACTTATGTTGACCACCCCCATTATAAAAATAGTAACAAAAAATCAATGTTAAAATAGAATGAGGGAAATATTAAGGTCAAATATGATAAAACAATAATTGTATTTCCTATAAAAAATTAGAATATAGGGGAATTGGAAATACAGACAAGGATGAGAAACTATCAGAAAAACGAATAAAAATTAATTTAAAAAAATACTTTTGAGAATGAAATTCATCATGTTAATGATTTTAATTAATAATATCACTTTTCCTAGAGATATAAGAAATTATATTATGATTATTTAATACAATAAATACAAATTGTAATAACATAGAAAAAAGGAATCACTATAACTCAAGAAGTGAAGTTGAGTCATGAAGAACACCTTACCTTAATTATTGGCTTCTAGTAAAGTGGTTAAATAAACTATATTAAAATATCTATATTGATAACATATTTAATAACCTTATTAATTTATATAATATCTTATAAATGTTATTTATTATTATTATATTCATTTTTTTGTTTTTTATTATCAACTCTAAAAATCTAGTGTAAGTAGTCTTGATCGTGTTAAACTAGTTTCACAATTACGGTGTTATTCTTTGTTCTTCCCTTAAATTTTATCTTAACAAGATCATATAGGTACCATATTCTTTTAAATATTTATAATTTTATAGTTTCATTATATGGGATCTTTGGTTACACTCCTTCAATAGAAGTCATTGATGATAATTGTTCAGTTATTTTTTAAGGGACAACCGTGGATATATTAATTATTGAGATTAATAATAATATATCATTAAAAAGAAATATTTACTTATTTATATCGTTTAATATTATTACATAAGTTATCATATCCATCCATGTTATTATTTTATAGCATTCTTCAATTAGATGGCTAGATTGGTCCAAACATGAACATACAATAATTAAAGGATGTATATAATGTGATTAAGTTAGAATATCATTATTGTAGAGGAATAATTATAATATTAGATTAATTAAATTGATATATAATAATGTAATACAATTTTATCAAGAGTAAATGGATATGAAACTCTTTGATAACCTGAACAAATTAGTATTCTCATTTTAGATTGTTGAATTTATAACGATTGTTTCCCAAACATATTATTGAAACGTTGTCTAATTTGTCTTAATAGAATCTAAAAAATTTCATAAAAATACCATTTAACCATTAAAAAAATTTACATTATCAACCATGAAAGGCGGTGATGAAAAATGGAATACACTGTTCCATGAAGGCAGTACTCCGCATATACAATTGGGTAATGGATTCATTTTCTATATAATTGAAGAAATTTATAATATGGTTTATTATTTTAGAATATTTAAAATTTTATAAATTTCTTACTTTTCTATGAAACTCTAAATTAAGGCTATAAATACAAGCTTGTAAAGGAAAATGAAATATCAAACTTCATGGAGGATTGTAAAGACCCGTAAATTTCAAGGAAATTTTTTTTTCTTAATTTTCTTTGGAATTTTACAAGAGCGCAGTTTCTGACGGCACCTGATTCCGAGGCCCGGTGTGCCCGGAATCATTTTCCGAAGATTGGCTTGGGTACGTTCAGTGAACGGACGTGCGGGTTTTTCTAACTTTTGAACCGGTGACCGGAATCGAATTCTTAGGGCACCAATAAAATAGCAGCGCCGATATTTTCTTAGAAACGCCTCTTCCGGAGTTGCATTTGCTCGGGTGTGGTTTTTAATTTTCGGGCTTAAAGTTAATAAATAAAATAAATTGTTCGAAAAACTTTATTTTATTTCATTTAAGCCACTTGGAAGCCACTTGAAGCCACTTAAAGGCGGCTTAAGCTGAGTTGATCAAGATAGGATGCTATCCAGAAATATCCTACCCCCTTGGTAGGATATTTGTGAGGTGGGGCCCGCATGAGCCCTGCCGTTTCTTTCCGCTAAGTGACGCACCTGCGAAAACCCGTCTTTATGAAAGTCAACTGACGCGTTTTCTTAATTTCGTAACTCACCATTTAATTGGGCAGTTTTGTTTGTAAATTAAATGGGCCGTTTATTTCGTTAATTTAATTCTACGAATTAAATGGGTCGTTACTTACCTCTTTTCGTTTGTTGGCGTAATAATAAAATAAGACCAATACCAACATTTGGAGGATTACTCGTTGAGAGGCTTGACAGAGTTCTTGAGCCTTCATCCTCCTTCGTGAAGAACGCGAAGAATGCGATGAACACGAAGAATGCCGTCACCCTCGGAGTTTGATGACGCTTCATCCGGGACGTTCTTCCCCGCCCCGATCTCCGATCACCAACTGCTTGAGGCAAGAGATCTCGGGATTCTTTTTAAACTTCCTTGTGGTTTATAACAACACACGGATTTAATTATTTACAATTAAATCTGTTGTTTCTTGGTCCATTGAGTTCATCCACAAAACGCCGGATTCTGCGATGACGCGACGCCCTTCCGCGACGACGCGACGCCTTCTGCGACACGACGAACCCCTCCTTCCGTGACGATCAATTCCGCGAAGAACGCTCACGCGCGACGACTTGTCGAGGTAGGGATTTTGTTTTGGAAATACCCTTTTATATTCCCTTGAACGTTTCCTTAAATTAAAGAGCCAGTTGCAAATGAACAATATTATTTTATTAAAATTGTTGTTGCATGTGTTGATTTATTTTCTCCCGTTGTTTTACCTAACGTGGAGGGTGCGGGCCAAACGAACACGGCCTGACAACCCTCCGCCGTTCTTCGTGGTTGTGCGGAGTTGGCGGGCGACGGAAAATCTTGACGCAAGGACAATTTATTGATCCCGTAGTGAAGAACGGAACCCGGGAGGAACACCGGCGCAGACGGGAATTAAAACGGACCACCGGAGAAACTCCGGTGGGCCATAGAAGATTCTGGTAGCGCGGTGGCGCCGGCAGCCGGAGGCGGCGGCGCCCCTGTGCGCCGCCGGACGAGACCGTCGCGACTTGGCCGCGGCGGCCGCGGCCAACAGACCGCGGCCGCGCGGGTCCGTTTCGCCCGCATGAGACGCGGTAGAAGCCGCGTCCGCGGTTCTCCAGCGCGGCCCACTCGGGGCCGCGGTTTCCTCAACCAGAGGGGGCGGCGCCCCGCGGGTGCCGCACTCGGCCACGCGGTCGAGCCGAGCCAGGCCGGTCCGACCGGATGGGCCACGCCCTGGCCGAACCAGACCGGGTTCGGCCGAGTTGGACCGGGTCGGGTCGAATCGGTTCGGCCGAACCCCGGGGGGGGGGGGGGGGGGGGTCGGGCCGGGTGAGCCCGGGCCCGGACCCCCCGTCTTCGGACCATTTTCGGTCAAATGCCCGTAACTTGAGCTAAAATCCTCCAAACGACGCGCTGTCAGTGGAAACATGATCCTTGGATCGAGACGGTCGTTTCTGTATATCACACTCAAGGTTTTAGAATACTTTGAGTTTGGCCGGGTTGGTTCGTACACGAAACCAACCGGCCCCTCAGAGCGGAAACGCTCATATCTTGAGCTACGGACGTCCGATTGGCGTGCCGTCGACTTTTTTGAATTCCTCTAAGTGAGGCAGATCTTTTGGCTCACTCCACCCGAGCTTCGGATGCAGGTGGAGTACGTTCGGGTGGGTTTTGCCTTAAAAACCAACCAGGCCCCGGGGACGAAAAAGCCAATAACTCTCAAACCGGGTGTCTGATTGACGCGCCGTCTGCGACGTTGAGTTCCTGTTGACGATACAGAACTTTTTGATACATCAACTTCGGACTTTGTGTCAGTTGATGTATCAGCCTCTTGGCTCGTGGAACGGACCCTCCCGAATGAGCTTGCTGTGTGCGGGAACCCTAGAGCTGGCTGCGACTGCTACTTCGACGGCGACGACCGTGTAGAGATCCTCAGTGGACTGCGGCAACGACTGTGCAGAGATACTTAGTGTACTGCGGCGAAGACTGTGCAGAGATCCTCAGTGGACTGCGATGACTACAGCACTCAGCGATCTTACGTGGATCAGTGCTACAGGTCCTGTGTGGGCCCGATCCTGTGTGGGTCTGATCCTGTGTGGGTCAGCGCTCAGCGGTTCTGTGTGAGCCAGCGCTTACAGGTCCTGTGTGGGTCCGATTCTATGTGGGTCATTGCGGGGGTTAGTTACCTATCGATCCTTTGTGGGTCCGACGACTTAGATGGATCAGTGATCATCTTTATCGTCATCCGAAGAAGTATAGCTGTGTGAGCTGAATCTTCTATGTTACTCTCCTTTGTGGATTGTGTTGAGCTATCCTGTGTGGATTTACTGTTTACTCTCCTTTGTGGATTGTGTTGAGCTATCCTATGTGGATTACTGTTTACTCTCATTTGTGAATTGTGTTGTGCTATCCTGTGTGGGTATACATTTTTTCTTTCCTGTGCGGACTGGGTTGTGCTTGGGAGCGGACGTTGGAGCCAAACGGGAATTGATGACTTAGGTATATCTATGGGCATATACCTAAGCAGTGTCGGTTGTTATTTCGTGATTGTATCTTTCCTTTGTGGATTATCCTTTGTGGATTTCAGGAGACCTTCGGGGGTATCGGGGTCCCTACTGAGTAGCTTATACTCACCCCTGCACGGGCTATGCCCGCACTTCGTGGTGTTGGTTGCAGACGACGGGCATCGCTGATCGTGGTGGAGGCTTGTGCAGCAGGACGATACCTGGAGGTGGACCATTGGGCGGGACGTACTCGGAGCGGCCAGGTGGACCCGAGGAGAAGTGGAGGCTATCTGTACCCACCCTTCAGGTGGGACTTCCAGAGGATGGCTCGACGCTGCGGCTTTTCTTTTCAGTTGCTGTTTTTCCCTTTCAGTTGTAGTTTACAGTTGGGCTTGTATTTCCGGCCCCTTTTACTTTCAACACAGCTTGTTACAGTTTTTACTTAGTGTTTACTTTTCCGCTTGCATACTCTATGGTGCTTGTTTACTTTTCAAAGGCAACGCCTTCCCTTTTTTTGGATTTATGCCTTGGTGCTAATCGCCAGCCCCTGGGCTATGGAAGGCGGGCTTGGGGTAGTCATGGCACGGACCCCGAGGACGGGTCGTGACAAATTGGTATCAGAGGTGGTCGGTTCTACCGCAGACTCTGATCTTACATCTTTGTGAAGCAATAGTGTTTAGCGTATTGAGTGTGGTTATCAGTCCAGGGAGTCCAGCGTTGGTGCCGCGATCGACGTATCCGTACAGCAGGACCCTGACATCTGATTTCTGACCTAATGCACGAAAATATTGATTGCGTGTGTGTTTCATGTTTTCTTTGTGATTACTTGTGTCAGCTCACCAGGTATACTGTTCTGATCGTGTCGCACTTGTTTCCTTTTCAGAATGGCCCCACGACAGCAGCCATCCAGGGTTCCGAGAGTAGAGCGCGACGACAGCTCGCCGAGTGACAGGTCCTCGGTACATGGCCCTTTGACAGCAGAGGCACCGGCAGTACATTTACCCGCCGAGCCCCCGATGCTTCCAGTGCCGACCGCTGACGATGCACGTCACCTCGGAGCTCTGCACGAGTTCCAGTGCCAGCGAACACCCAGGTTTCGTGGGGAGACAGACCCCCAGGCAGCCGAGGACTGGCTGGAGGTGGTCGTACGAGTTTTCAGGCTAGTGAGGACACCAGCAGACCTCATGGTGATCCTCGCGGCGAGCCTACTGCACGCAGCAGCGGGACGATGGGGGAGCTTGATGCTCCAGGTGCACGATGAGGCCTCTCTCATCTGGACGGACTTCGAGAGCCTATTCCACTCAGATTTCGTCCCGGCCACCCTCCGTGCGGTGCGAATTCAAGAGCTTCTTCAGCTGCGGCAGGGCAGCTTGATGGTCGCCCAGTATGCGGTGAGGTTCACCGATCTTTCTCGCTACTCGACCGACATGGTACGGGACCCCTTCTTCCGGGCCCGGACCTTCGAGCAGGGATTGAGACACGAGATCAGGGCATCGATGATCTCCCTCACATCCCGACCCAAGCAGGGGTGCTAGAGCAAGCCCTTCTGATCGAGAGATTTCTGGCTGAGTCTACAGCGAGACCTATCGTAGGGCGGTAGGTAGCGGAGTCTTCGGCAGCAGGTAGCCGACAGATGAATCAGGGTTTCAGGCAGACCAGACCTTTGGGACGACGACCTCGGGACACTGGCTCAGCAGTGCGGGGCACACAGCGTGGAGCCAGTCTTCCGAGAGGCAGACAGTGATACACGTGCGGCTGGAAGGGCCACATGGCTCATGACTGCCCGACCCTCCGTACCGAGGAGCACCAGACGGTGGAGAGGCCACCCAGGAAAAGGCAGATGGTTGACCGTGGTGGTCCGCAGGGAGGAGGCGGACGAGGCAGAGGAGCTGGCCGAGCAGTAGGTGGTGGGCAACACTTTGAGGCTCTGCCACCACCACCACCAGGAGGTCCGCCCCGACCACAGGGAGCTGGCGGGCAGAGATAGGCACAGCTCCAGGCAGCGGAGGCCTACGACCAGGGCACGCCAGAGATGATTCGAGGTACGATCTGTGTCTATTCCACCCTTGCTGCAGTTCTTATAGACACAGGAGCGAGTCACTCCTTCATAGCCACTTCCCTTGTTTGGAGCTCGGAGATTCCGACAGAGTCGTTGTCTCAATCCTTATGGCTAGAGACCCCTACGGGAGCAGACTCGATGATTACGCACTGGTGCCGGCAGTTTGAGCTTACTCTAGGAGGCGAGAGATTCGGCTGGGATCTTCTTGTAGCGGCGTCGAGGCCTTACAACGTCATCTTGGGCATGGATTGTTTATCTACAGTCCATGCTCAAATTGACTATTTTAGGCGCAAGGTGCGATGTGTGCACACCGATGGGAGCAGGTTCACCTTCACCGGCGAGAAGGGATCCTTTGCAGCACAGGATGGACTCTCGCAGAGGAGGGGACAACCCATCAATCATCAGTTGGCTAGCCTCATCCTTGGAGCAGTTGATGTGCGGAGTCCCAGTTTTCCTGCAGTGGTGGATCAGTATGCGGACGTCTTCCCCAACGATGTTCCAGGGATACCTGCTCGCAGAGAGGTAGACTTTTATATTGACCTGTACCCCGGGACAACCTCGATATCCACTCCAGCATATCGCTTAGCCCCCCGCTAAGCTTCGAGAGCTGCGTGTATAGTTGGAGGACTTGCAGGGAAAGGGGTTCATCCGACCCAGCGTTTCACCCTGGGCTTCGCCGATTTTGTTCGCCAAGAAGGAGGACGGGAGCTTGGGACTATGTGTCGATTATCGTCGCCTGAACCAGGTGACAGTGAGGAACAAGTATCCGCTACCGAGGATTGATGACCTCTTCGATCAGCTCAAGGGAGCACGGTGGTTCTCGAAGATAGACCTCTGGTCAGGGTATCATCAACTCAGTTTTCGAGACGAGGACGTGTAGAAGACGGCCTTCAGGTGTCAGTATGGCCACTGTGAGTTCTTGGTTATGCCATTCGGCGTAACCAATGCTCCAACATTGTTCATGAGCCTCATGAACAGGATCTTCCAGCCATACCTCGATCAATTTGTCGTGGTCTTCATCGACGACATTTTGGTGTACTCGACCACGGAGGAGGAGCACGCCTACCACTTGCGGGTTGTACTAGACACACTCCGAGAGCACCAAATTTATGGCAATCTCTCGAAGTGCCAGTTCTGGTTACGTGAGGTCCACTTCTTGGGGCACGTCATTTCTGAGGTGGGAGTTGCAGTGGATCCCGTGAAGATCGAGGAAGTACTAGCTTGGGAGCCACCCAGGAGCGTGACAGAGGTGCAGAGTTTCTTGGGTCTAGCCGGATAATATCGGAGATTCATGCTGGACTTCTCCAGAGTTGCGGCGCTACTCTCAGTGTTTACGAAGAAGGGTAAACCCTTCGTGTGGTCAGACAGATGTCAACAGAGCTTCCAGGAGCTGAGACAGAGATTGACCAGCGCACCTATCTTGAGGTTGCCTAAGGAGGGAGTTGGATACGTAGTCTACTACGATGCATCAGGGACCGGACTCGGGTGTGTCTTGATGCAGGAGAGGGCCGTGATTGCCTATGGATCACGTCAGTTGAGGCCCCATGAGAAGAACTACGCTACCCATGACCTGGAGTTAGAAACAGTGGTCTTCGCTCTGAAGACATGGCAGTACTATCTGATGGGAGAGTGCTTTATAGTATTTTCTGACCACCAGAGTCTCAGTTACATCTTCTCTCAGAAGGACCTGAACCTGAGACAGCGGTGATGGCTCTAGTTCCTCCAGTACTATGACTTTGAGATATTCTATACTCCTGGGAAGGGGAACGTGGTAGCCAATGCCCTCAGCAGGAGGACGGGCATCCAGCTACTTGAGGAGGCGACAGAGCAGCTAGCCGCCTTGCAGATATCCTTCTTGGATAGAGATGGAACAGCCTTCCTTCAGTCTCTCACAGTCACCCCTCCACTACTGCAGCGGGTCAGAGAGGCACAACGTGAGGATGCTGACTGTGACACACGGCGTGCACAGATATCCTCAGGACAGGCACCTGATGGTTTCTCCTTTGGAGCAGAGCACGATGTCCTTTTTAGAGGACGTACCTTGGTGCCAGTCGCTTTACGAGAGGAGGTGCTAAGAGAGTTTCACACCTCTCCTTTGGCGGTACATCCTGGAGTGGCGAAGATGTACTCTGACCTCAGACGACAGCACTGGTGGCCAGGCATGAAGAAGGCTGTGGCAGAGTTCGTTTCTTGATGCCTCACCTGCCAGCAGGTGAAGGCAGAGCATCAGGTACCAGCAGGCTTGGTACAGCCGTTGGAGGTCCCGGAGTGGAAGTGGGACGGGATATCTATGGACTTCATGACTGGACTTCCACGCACTTCCAGAGGTCACGACTCCATTTGGGTGATTGTTGACCGACTCACCAAGTCGGCACACTTCTTACCCATCAGAGAGAAGGGCTCAGTGGAGAGCTTGGGGAGTCTCTACGTTTAGGAGATTGTATGGCTTCACGGTGTGCCATCGACTATCGTCTCCGATCGGGATGCTCTTTTTACTTCCCGGCTTTGGAAGGGGTTGCAGGAGGCGTTCGGGATGCCACTACATCTGAGCACCGCCTTTCACCCTCAGACGGATGGTCAGACGGAGAGGACCATTCAAACTCTCTAGGACATGCTCCACGCATGTGTACTCGACTTTGGTCGCAGCTGGGAGGACCACCTACCCTTGGTGGAATTCGCGTACAACAACAGCTACCACTCCACCATCGGGATGGCACCATACGAGGCATTGTACGGGAGGCCTTGCAGATCTCCTTTGTGCTGGACAGAACCTGGGGAGTCAGCACTTGTGGGACCAGAGATGGTCCGGGCCACGACTTAGAAAGTCTAGGTCATCCAAGAGCGGATGAGGACAGCTCAGAGCCGGCAGAAGTCATATGCTGACAGGAGGCGGAGGCCACTAGAGTTCGAGGATGGCGACCACGTCTTCTTGCGTGTATCACCTCGACGTGGATTACAGAGATTTCTCCGAGGCAGCAAGTTGTCTCCACGCTTCATCGGACCTTTCCGAGTCCTCAACAGGATTGGCGAGGTGGCTTATCGCCTGGCTCTACCACCTCAGTTGCACCGGGTTCACGACGTCTACCACGTATTTCAGCTGAGGAGATATGTGCGTGACCCGACACACATCATTGACTATGGGGAGCTAGACGTGGATGATGAGGCAACTTTTGCGGAGGTCCCAGTGGAGATAGAGGATCGACAAGAGTGGGTCCTACGCGGGCGATCGATTCCTCTTGTGTGCATCATATGACAGCACGGGAACCTCTAGGAGAGCACATGGGAGCGGGAGGCTCAGATGCGTGCTCAGTACCCAGATTTGTTTCCCCAGTTTTTGATGTATCTTTATGGGGACGTAAAGCCCTGAGGTGGGAGTTATTTAAAGACCCGTAAATTTCAAGGGAATTTTTTTTCTTAATTTTATTTGGAATTTTACAAGAGCGCGGTTTCTGACGGCACCTGATTCCGAGGCCCTGTGTGCCCGGAATCATTTTCCGAAGTTTGGCTCGGGTACGTTCAGTGAACGGACGAGCAGGTTTTTATAACTTTTGAACCGATGCCCGGAATCGAATTCTTAGGGAACCGATGAAATCGCAGCGCCGGTATTTTCTTAGAAACACCTCTTCCGGAGTTGCGTTTTCTCGGGTGTGGTTTTTAATTTTTGGGCTTAAAGTTAAGAAATAAAATAAATTGTTCGACAAACTTTATTTTATTTCACTTAAGCCACTTGGAAGCCACTTGAAGCCACTTAAAGGCAGCTTAAGCTGAGTTGATCCGAATAGGATGCTATGCATAAATATCCTACCCTCTGGGTAGGATATTTGTGAGGTGGGGCCCGCACAAGCCCAGCCGTTTAGTTCCGCTAAGTAACACACCTGCGAAAACCCGTCTTTATGAAAGTCAACTGACGCGTTTTCTTAATTTCTTAATGCACCATTTAATTGGGCAGTTTTGTTCATAACTTAAATGGGCAGTTTCTTTCGTTAATTTAATTCTACGAATTAAATGGGTCGTTACTTACCTCTTTTCATTTGTTGGCGTAATAATAAAATAAGACCAATACCAACATTTGGAGGATTACTCGTTGAGAGGCTTGACAGAGTTCTTGAGCCTTCATCATCCTTCGCGAAGAACGCGAAAACATGAAGAATGCGAAGAACGGGAAGAACGCGAAGAACGCCGTCACCCTCGGAGTTTGACGATGCTTCATCCGGGACGTTATTCCCTGCCCCGATCTCCGATCACCAACTGCTTGAGGTAAGAGATCTCAGGTTTCTTTTTAAACTTCCTTGTGGTTTATAACAACACACGGATTTAATTATTTACAATTAAATCTGTTGTTTCTTGGTCCGTTGAGTTGGTCGACGCTACGCCGGATTCCGCGACGACGCGACGCCCTTCCGCGACAATGCGACGCCTTCCACGACACGACGAACCCCTCCTTCCGCGAAGAGAAATTCCGCGAAGAACGCTCACGCGCGACGACTTGTCGAGGTAGGGATTTTGTTTTGGAAATACCCTTTTATATTCCCGTGACCGTTTCCCTAAATTAAAGAGCCGGTTTCAAATGAACAATTTTATTTTATTGAAACTGTTGTTGCATGTGTTGATTTATTTTCTCCTGTTGTTTTATCTAACACGGAGGGTGCGAGCCAAACGAACACGGCCCGACAACCCTCCGCCGTTCTTCGTGGTTGTGCAGATTTGGCGGGCGACGGAAAATCTTGACGCAAGGGTGTTTTGTTGACCCCGCAGTGAAGAATGGAACCCGGGAGGAACACCGGCACAGACGGGAAGGAATACGGACCACCGGAGCAACTTCGATGGCCCGCGGAAGATTCCGGCGGCACTGGTCGCCGGCGCGGCGACGACGGCCAACAGACCGCGGCCGCGCGAATCCGGTTCGTCCGCACGAGACGCGACAGAAGCCGCGTCCGCGGTTCTCCAGTGCGGCCCACGCGGGGCCGCAACTTCTTCAACCCGCGGGGGCGGCGCCCTGCGGGTGCCGCACTCGGCCGCTCGGGTGAGCCGAGCCAGGCCGGTCCGACCGGGTTCGGCCGGGCTGGACCGGGTTGGGTCGACCCGGTTCAGGTCGACCCGATTCGGCCGACCCCAGGGGGGGGGGGGGGGGGGGGGTTGGGCCGGGTCAGCCCAGGCCCGGACCCCCTGTCTTCGGACCATTTTTGGTCAAATGCCCGTAACTTGATCTATGGGCCTCCAAACGACGCGCCGTCAGCGGAAACATGATCCTGGGATCGAGAAGGTCGTTTTGGTATATCGCACTCAAGGTTTCGGAATACTTTGAGTTCGGCCAGGTTGGTTCGTACACGAAACCAACCGGGCCCTCGGAGCGGAAACACTCATATCTTGAGCTACGGACGTCCGATTGGCATGCCGTCGACTTCGTTGAATTTCTCTAAGTGAGAAGTATCTTTTGGCTCACTCCGCCCATGGTTCGGATGCAGGTGGAGTACGGTCGGGTTGGTTTTTCCTTAAAAACCAACCGGGCCCCTGGGACGAAAAAGCCAATAACTCTCAGACCAGGCGTCCGATTGACGCGCTATCTGCGACATTGAGTTCCTGTTGACGATACGGAACTTTTGGATACATCAAGTTCGGACTTTGTGTCAGTTGATGTATCAGCCTCTCGGCTTGTGGAGAGGACCCTCTCGAACGAACTTGCTGTGTGCAGGAACCCTAGAGCTGGCTGCGACTGCTACTTCGACAGCGACGACCGTGCAGAGATCCTCAGTGGACTGCGGCGATGACTGTGCAGAGATCCTCAGTGGACTGCAGCCACGACTGTGCAGAGATCCTCAGTGGAATGCGACAACTACAACACTCAGCGATCCTACGTGGATCAGTGCTACAGGTCTTGTGTGGGCCCAATCCTGTGTGGGTCTGATCCTGTGTGGGTCAGCGCTCAACGGTTCTGCGTGAGCCAGCGCCTACAGGTCCTGTGTGGGCCCGATCCTGTGTGGGTCATTGCGTGGGTTAGTTACCTATCGATCCATTGTGGGTCTGACGACTTAGATGGATCAGTGATCATCTTTATCATCATCCGAAGAAGTATACCTGTGTGAGCTGAATCTTCTGTGTTACTCTCCTTTGTGGATTGTGTTGAGCTATCCTGTGTGGATTTACTGTTTACTCTCCTTTGTGGATTTTGTTGACCTATCCTATGTGGATTACTGTTTACTATCCTTTGTGTATTGTGTTGTGCTATCCTGTGTGGGTATACATTTTTGCTTTCCTGTGCGGACTGGGTTGTGCTTGGGCTCGGACGTTGGAGCCGAACGGGAATTGATGACTTAGGTATATGTATGGGCATATACCTAAGCAGTGTCGGTTGTTATTTTGTGATTGTATCTTTCCGTTGTGGATTATCCTTTGTGGATTTCGGGAGACCTTCGGGGGTCTCGGGGTCCCTACTGAGTAGCTTATACACACCCATGCACGAGCTATGCCCGCACTTCGTGGTGTTGGTTGCAGACGACGGGTAGCGCTGATCCTGGTGGAGCCTTGCGGAGCAGGACGGTACCTGGAGGTGGACCACTGGGCGGGACGTTCTCAGAGCAGTCAGGTTGACCCGAGGAGCAGTGGAGGCTATCTGTACCCACCCTTTAGGTGGGACTTCCAGAGGACGGCTCGACACTGCGGCTTTTCTTTTCAGTTTCTGTTTTTCCCTTGCAGTTGTACTTTACAGTTGGGCTTGTATTTCTGGCCCCTTTTACTTTCCGCACAGCTTGTTACAGTTTTTACTTAGTGTTTACTTTTCCGCTTGCTTACTTTGTGGTGATTGTTTACTTTTCAAAGGCAATGCCTTCCCTTTTTTTGGGATTTATGCCTTGGTGCTAGTCGCCAGCCCCTGGCCTATGGAAGGTGGGTTTGGGGTAGTCACAGCACGGGCCCCGAGGATGGGTCATGACAAGGATGTTCATATACACAATTATCATTTTCATTTACTTCCGGGAAAAGTTCTAAATGTGGTTAATGTATATTACCAAAATATATATAAATTAATTATACTACAAATAATTAATCCCTCATATAATTTTGGGAAAAATATATTTCAATGGAAAATATATAAAATAAAAGATGATAATATATGTTAGTACTTTTGTTGAGAATTTTAAGCTTCACTTGGAGGATGATTTGGAAAGATAAGTCTTAGGCCAAAATCTTTTGTAAAAAAGATTAAATAATTTAAATATGATTATGGGTTATGTAAATGGTTTATAGTTCCTTTAATTAATTAAAATTTTAATGTATTTTTTGTAGGGTGGTGAGAAAAACCTTTTATAAGTGGGGAGAATTGAATTTTTGTAAATATTTCATCCTAATATAAAGGGAGAACATGTTTTACATGTCAACAAGAATGATAAAATGAAACATAATGGATTTGAGATAATATTTGGTAGATACAAACATAAATAAATCAATTATAAACATGTTTTTAACATGTCAAACCTTTTATCTCTTTAGTTAACCCATTATACACTTCATACTTTTACCGCTGTAAACAATTATTAATCATGTAATATATAATTTTTATTACTAGAAATAAATTGGGGATTCATAAATATTTTTTTCTTAATGATTCAAAATATAAAATTCATTTTTTAATTGATATTTATATGTATAACAAATATTAATTTTAACATTAGTGCACATAATTCATATAACCTCATTTGTAGAAAATGTTGATTTTTAATCTTAAAATTTACACAGAGGGTAAAATTATCAATGTTTTTTATTTTGACTAAATAAATTAGTTCATTATAAATTTTTTTTCAGTGAATATGAATCCAATTTTTATTTACCAAAATAATATTTAGTTAAAAGAGTCTATAAAAATATTTTCTTTTTTTGGAACATATTTTGAATTTAATAAAATTGTAATAATTGGGTTTATAAAGTCATATTTTTATTTAAAAATATATATTATTACCCCTTAAATAAATCTTTTATTGTGAATTTTTTAATAAGTTTTTATGTTATAATTACTTGTTGATATAGCCATCGATGCTATGATTTTAATAAAAACTTCATTTTGACTATCCACCTAAATATCAATTATTTTAGAAAAGTTCTAAGATTATAAATAGGAAAATTTAACATGAGAAATTAAAAAATTTATTTCATTTTATGAAATTAGAATTCTAAAAATCACAAATATATACTTTAAATGAAAAAATATATAAAGAAAATAACTATTATTGAAAAATGCACTTTTTAAAATATTATGTTGTCTTACAAAAAAATTATTTTTGAATTTATAATTAATTATAATATTTTTATTTACTAGTTTTTTTATTATTCTGAAATTTTATTGAGAAGAAATGTGTATCTTATTGTTTTAGTTCAGTGTTGTAGGTGTTGAAATCTATAGAACATAATATTAATTTAGAGAAAAAATATTTTCAAAAATTTCTAGGTATTACTATAAGCATGTTTAAAACCAAAGGATTATGGAGAGTTTTAATTCTCCCATATTTTTTATATAAGTACAATTGAAGAGCATGGATGAAAATTTGTAACCATAGGATTGAATTACTACGATGAAAGAATAAGGGAATCAAACTGAGAAGAATGTCACCTGTGAAATATTATCACATAAAAAAAAGATTTTTATAGGGAGGAGGTATATTTTTAGGAATAAAAACAGTATTAAAGGAGAATAGAATAATTAATATAATTTAATTTTTAATGATTACTCTCAAATTGAAGTTATTGATTTTGATTAGATATTTTGTCTGATCCTAAGGCTGCAAGTAATCCAAATATTTCTTGTAATTTTTTTATCAAAGGAATAACAATGTTTTTAACTATAAATTATGTATATGTTTCTTCACAGTCAATGTAAGAACACATTTTTTTATAAAAATAATATGATTGATATCTTTATTAAAATAGAACACCAAGATTTATGATAATAAAGATGTATTATATAAACATTATTATTTAAATGTTACATAGACATTGAATTAGTTGTCATGAATATGAGTGAAAAAAGTATGAAATATATGTATAATATTTATACTCAACACACATGTATTGAATAATTATTTTTAAATAATCACTAAATATTTTGTGAAGTCATTTCGGGCATTAAAATTCAATTTTCTTTAAAAATTCTTTTTATTGAATTATGTGCATGTGGATTATAAATAATTTCTACCAATTTTATAAATTTTATTTTTAAAAAATGATCTTCATTTTTTAAATCTATATGAAAAATTAGATAAGGGTGAAATTTTAAGATTTTTATGAAATGATTGATTTTTTATGAATAGAGAAATTACCAATATTTGTAAAATTGTCTTTTATTTTCATTTAAAAGTGAGAAAATGATAAAAATTTGATCATAAAGTAACCAAAGTTTTAACTAATTATATATAATTTAATTTATTAAATAATAATCATAATTATTCTTAATTATTGTATTTGTTCACTTTCAGGCTTAAGAAAACATTTTTTCTATTTATTGTTTTAATTGACCTTTATGCATTTATATTGAAATTGATTTATGTTATATATATAAATGTAGTCTTGAAAAATGGGTTACATATTATTAATAATGAGATCATTTTTTAAAATATTACCCTTTTCTTTTTTGTCATTATGAATAGTAACTTTTGTAAATATTTTCACCTCGATAAGGGTAAGTCAAGTAATTAAAGAAACAATAATTTGATAAAGAATAAAAAAACCCAAAACACATATTTAATATAATTTATGAGTGGGTTTAATCCATTATTCTCTATAATTAAAAATATTAGAAATTGTTATCCATTATCCTTTGAAAGTAAAAAATATTATTTTAAGTAAATATATAGTAACAATGTCCCTCTGTTGATGTTAATATATATAAAATTTTTCTCATAGGGGAGAAAACAACTTATATTTTGTTAAAACTAATAATTTAAAATAAAAAATATTTATTTTTTATCTTGGTAATTTATTTTATATTTTTAGTGATGAAATAATTACTTTAAAAGCTTGCACAAAACTGACTTAGTGGTTTTACAAGATATAAAAAAATCAGGTAAATAATTTTGAAAACACTAAATTTAATATTTTTTTTGCGATTTAATGTTTCTCATGAATTCTAAAGAAAAATATAAAATATTATAGAAAATTTAAAGTATTTATATTCTAATTATTTTCCTTACATTGGATTTTCATAGTCAAATTATGCAAAGAGTTGTTAAAGTAGAATAAATATTATTTTATCAAATTGTTTAAGAATAATAATAAAAATTCAGGGGGAATATTATGGTTATAAATTGTTTAAAATGTCATCAATTTTAAATTTATGATCTAATTTTCAGTTTATAAGTAAAATTATAACTCTTTAATATTGAAAAATTCATCACTGCAGTTAAGGTTAAAATTTGATTACCAATGAATTTATTGAAATGATAAGGTCTATTATTATTTAAAAAAATATTTTTTTTGTATTTATATTAATAAAATATCCTCATTATATTATAATAAATGTTATTTTTTATTCTATTTACATGAGTTGGATAGATATAATATTATAATATTTTATATATCTAAAAAAATAGTATTAATTATATATTATAATTAACAATATTTTTATTAAATGATTTAAAATTCATAAAAATACTATATTTGGACATATGAATTGTATATAGTCTTAAATATCAACTATGTTCTATTTATGGGTCACTTGTATTTTTATGATAACATTCTGGACCCTTAAAGAGAAAAACACTTTGATATTGTGGTAATTTTCCAAAGGAGTAACATGAGGTTAAAACAAATAGATAAGGGTGAAAACATTACCAACTCTTGAAAAAATTTATTTTATGAGAGTATTTCAACTCATAATAAACATATATTCTAAATATACTTATTTTATCTACATTATTTGGAAAAGTAATTTATATTAACTTAATACATTATGTAATTCTAAGAGTGCCCATATCCTCACTAATAGAAGGGCACCATCTTTTCATATGTTACTCAAACAATTTGGTTCATATAGCAACAAAAACATGGATGATTCTCTTATAAGATTTAGTATCTATGAATTAGAACTTATTTAATTCATAAAACACCATTCTAATGTTTCATAACAAAGGATCTAAAGGAAGTCTACTAAAGAAGTGGTAATCCCCTTTACCGAATCTGTAAAATTTATTTTTTATTGTAATTTAAATATCTCATAACCATCATGAAATAATATCAATAGTATAATATATATACATATATTTTGTTATTTTTATGGTAAAATAATTTCCTATCTATTTTTCTTCCTATGAAAAAATGAGAACATCGCTCATGCATATGCACGACTTATTCCCTCCACATAGCGGTGAAATTATTTTTTAATCCTAGTTTTATTTTAGTGGTTATAAACATAGATGTAATAAATATATATGATATTTATAAAATATTTAATCTTATATAATTATAATATCATATCTATATTCTTACTTTTCAATCCATCGGAAAATGATAATGTCTCTCAAGGAAACGTGTTTACTACCACATCCACAAAGTGATGTGATCTATTTTTAATTTTTATTTCCATGGATGGTAATAAGGATAAATTAAATTAATATATATTATATGTATGATCTATTACTGATTATGCAAAATTTAATTATTATTTACCTTTATTTCTTTCCATCCATCAAAAACAGAAAAACCATTCATGTGTAGGTATGTCATACCATCTCCATGAACGATGTACTTAATTTTATATCTAGGAATTTTTATGGATTAATATAAATATATAAATAATAATAAATATGATATTTTAATCATTATTAATATTTTTGATCTATTGAAACTATGATAAAAATACAAGGATCATAAATATTGAATTGAAAATATAAGAAAAATGAAAAATTTAACACTTGTAAATGATGATTTTAAAATGTAATTATTAATAAATGGGTGTTGAAATGTTATAAGTGGATAACAAATGATATTATTATTATATAAGTTTTTATTTCATAGAATTATAATAAATTTAAATTATTCTACATGGGGTAACATTTCTATTAATGAATGTAAAACTCGAGTTAAGGGTTTAACATCTCAACTTTTGTTCTTTCGGACATATGTTATGTTATATACATATATTACTTTATGTGGTGTATATAAAAACTTTTATAAATGTTATATCATGATTATATTTATGTTCATGAAATTTAAAGTATAATTTTATGTTACTAATTCATGGGTATCATGATTCAAAAGTTACCAAAGTGGTAAGGGATTTGTGTTTCAATAAAAGTTTAAACAAGATTATTAATACTTGAATATACTTTGAAATAAATTATATGATAATTTCTTGATAAATCCATTTAATTTTATTATACTTTGTTTATTTATTAATAATATATTTTTCTTTAATTTTCCTCACTTTTTGGGCTCTAGAGACTGAAAGACTGTTTTAAGAAAATGTGAATTTATTTTTCGATTCGGTCTAAAATCCTTTTTCTTCCATGTCCAAGATTTATTAATTTTTTTCAAGAATATGTGTACAGTATAATAATGATTTTTAAAGTTATTTTTCAACCATGTTTTAATTATTAAATTTTTTAAAAGGAATATTCATTCCATTTTTCAAATGATATGTTTTTGACTTTTTACTGAAAATGTGAAAGGAATTATTGTTTTGACGTACATGAAAAGAATTGAAATTTAAGCTCTTATGAAATCTCAATGATTTAAATATTAGACTAAAATATTATAAATTTATTTACAAATAAAATGTTTTCTTTAATATTTGGGAAATTTTTCAATTTTAAATAATTAATTTCAATGTTAAATGGGTATTTTCCTCAAGAAATGTTCATGTAATATTTTAAATGATTTTTTAACTACAATAACATACATTGATGTTATATATTATTTAATGGGGTTATTATCAAAGGATAAAATCATTATTATTTATTTTGATGTTTCATGACTATGATGATAAAAAGTTTATGAAACCTGTTTCTTTTTAATGGGTTATGCTCTGAGGAAATGATAAAATTCTTATAAAACCCATTTCATTTTTGTAGGTTATGATATATAATGAATGATTTATGATCTTTTGGAAGACATATTAATGGATTATTATTATGTGATTTTTTTTCCCATAATTATATATACCTTCAATTTATTGGATAAATATGGATATCTTAGGAGATAATAAGAACCAGAATGGGGAATTAACACTATTTAGGAAGGGATTATATCTACTGTGATAATCCTGTGAGTGAACCTTAACTAAGGATATGATGGAATGAAAAGTGGGACAACTCCAATATGATAGTATTTTAAGTGATACTTGATTATTTAAATGATTTCTATGGTTATGTGTATTCCATAAAATTATGACTTATGCTAATGTTGTGCTCTCATGGATTATTTTATTTGATTAATTTCAGATTTATGTCCTATAAACTACCATGATTTATTCTATGAAACAATATCATGATATTTTAAATGTTGTTTATTTTTAAAAAATGTTATGATCATTTTCTAATAGAATTATGATTATGTCATGTTTAAGTGATCGTTGTTATCTCCCTTGTTTACCCATATATAGTATATAATTCCACCCATTTTATGTTCTCTTTCCCCAAGTTGTGATGAAAATTTTTAGGTATTATATTTATAATAAGGTTGGAATAAATATATTTGTGGGAGATGATGTAGATATCTTATGAACCAGTTGTTTATGTATCCAATATTAAAAGGAATCTAAAAAATTAAATTCTATCACAGATCCTAATATTATGTATTGAATATTCTTATAATAAAATGTAATATTTATATATTAATATTTTTTATCACTATAATTAGGGTTAATGAAATATTTCATTACATTTGAGAACTATGATGAGAAATATTTATTGAGAAACCATTGGATAATCCTATATATTAGATAACATCTGATGTTACGGTAAATAAAGAAGGGTGGTTTTCTTATAAAAACACCCCCTTATAGATACTAAATGTGGACGTGGTTTTATAAAAAATTTAATTTAGGGTAATAACTATAAAAATAGTTGGTAAAATTTATATTTACCATCATTATAGTATAAGGTGACTATTCCATTTTTACACACCTAGTTTGAAATTTCCAATGGATATTTTTGGGATAATTCACATTTTATTTATGAACCATTATAAAGGATTTTAACCAAGGATATCCTAGTTTAAACACAAGGTATCATAGATTATAAATAATGTTTCCTGATTTAGATATCTTGTAAGTGATTATTCATGATTAAGTAGATTCCCAGTATATTTAATACCGCTCAAGCTATGATTTTTGGATTTAGTCCATGGTTGGAACCCAAAAAACCAAATTAATACTGAATATAATGGAAAATGCATTGATTATGAGAAACCAAATGGGATTATGGCGAGAGTTAATTAAACTATTTTTATTTATTGTCAAATATCATGATATATTAATAAAAAATAAACATTTAAGAATTTTATAATATGTAAAATAAGAGGAAGATGGACTTTTATAGATGTCCACATGGCAATGACCATAGAATAAATAGTGTTGAATTTCTTTCATGTCACGAATGGTGGAATTTACTTCATGTTGAGAATATGAGAAGAAGCACCCTGGAGAATATCTCAATGTTAGGAGAAGATGTTTTCTATATGTGGAAAATAATTTCATAGAGTAGAAAATTTCTTAGGAGCTCAATGCATTATGTGTGGGGAACTTGTGAATTATTTGTGAAATAACCTAATGAAATGGTTAACTCCTTGACTAAAGAAGGAACTATATTATTCCAATAATTGAATTGAAAGGATTTAAGTGTTTATTTATTGGGTTTTATAAATTATATTTTATATATTTTATATTAGTGATATTCTATTTCTAAGAACAATGAAACATTTTAGGATTGTTCAATAATAGTTTAATATAAGGATTTGTAATCATATGTTGAATTGTACTGATATCCAAGAAAAGTGATTTAATGGTAAGGTGATAATTTTATAGAACACATGATTAAGGGAATGATAAACCATAATATTTTTATAATGTTTATTTAATAAAATTTATTTAGGATAAAAAAAATTATTGACATTGATGAAGTAAATATGATTGTATTTGTAACCTTGAAATTAGTTATTGTTTTGATGAAAAAGTAAATTTAGCCATATATGTTTATTTTTAATTTAATTTTGGATGATTGTAATATATTCAACAGTCTATGGGTTTTTTGAGGAATAAGGATAGTGTTTATTTTTGGAAGAATATATGTTTTCATTTATGTTTCACTGTGATATATGTTAATATCATGTTTTTAGATAGTCAAGGTATTTACATGTTTGGTATATGACATTATAAGCTACCTCATGTTTTATTGGGATAAATATTATAGTTGATATTGATAAAAAAGAGATCAATTTTTTTTGTTTTAAATTTGTTTAGAAATATTTTAGAGGAGTCTTAAGGTTAATTTTTCATAGAATGGATTAAGTTAAACATTTTTCATTATATTTGACTTTTTATAAATTAATGTATTGTATTTATCCATACCGGATAACCTATTATAAACTTCTTTGTTTTGGTAATTATTTAGAGGCATACGAAATGAATTATATATCTTATTATTCATTGAAATTAATGTTACTGCTTCAGGCATGAAAAATTCACATTGAATATCCATTTCTTGTAGCAAGAGATGAGATAGAAGTGGAATTCATTGAAGCACAACCAATGGATGGAATTGTTCTTATATGTGGAAAGTAATAAAGTATAATTTCTCATATTCTATATACTGATATTAAAATTATCTCTCTTTTCTTGTAAATGGATCATGAAATATAAATTTTATCCAATTATGACAATTTATAATGAATTGATGGTCTTTTCACCCATAATGATTAATGGTTTTTTGGTCATTAACATTCTATTGAAAATGTTATCTATAAACATTAATCATTAAGTGGACAATAATTTAACACCCCAAGCTTCCACGGTATACTTCTCTTCGAATAATATAGTAGCATGTGTTGTATGCAACTTCGAGTTCTAACACAGTCCTCAACCAATCAAACTAACCATTATGAATAGTAATACCCACTTTTTAAAATTTTATAAATTTTATCATTCAAAATGGACTTCATTTTTGTATTCGTAATATCGAAATTATCTTAGGGTGAATTTTTGGTAGTTTTCTGATAACTTTTATATTTTGATGAGTAGTAAAAATTACTAAATTTTAATTAAAAACAAAATTTTTAATCAAAATAATTAATAGTGATAATTAATTAATTTAAGTGGTTTTAAAGTATATTTAGAATATATTTTTACCATTTATACAATTTTGGTAATTGGAAATAACTTCACATTCAAACTGGACATAAACAATTGTCAATCTTTTAATTGTTATTATCTCTTAAAAACACGCTCTTTGTTTGAACAATGGGAATTAATTTTAAATTAATTTCTGCCACTTCTGTATTTTGAATTTAGAAAAATTTATTTCATATTTGGAATCATAAATTCCAAATTGCGTAAATAGGTAACTTTTATTTTTAGAAATTTTCAATAATTACAACGCTAAATATTTTATTTACCTTGATTAAAGGGTAAATCCAGTATATAAGGGTAAAAAATAATATAATAATAATAATAAATTACCCTAAAATGTTTCCAATCCTTATTGGTTGATACATGTTTTACCATGGGAATCTTTGGGTTGATTTTTAGACCCCATATAGCCACGTGTAGGTGATAAGGACACTTTATATAAATTAAGTTAAAGTAAATACAAAAATGACATAAGCATATATCTTTTTTGAAAAACAATTTTTACATAGGGTTATATATGTTCTATTTTCAAATATAAATATTAATTAGAATGATAAAATGATTTACTACATGATGGTATTTTTTTATAATTTTTAGACGTTTAATAATAAAATTTATTTATGTCACAATAATGAAGCAACATTTTCCTTATTAATGAATGAATCAAATAATTGGTATTATAAAAGTTAAAATAAATATAATTTGAAAAATTTGATGCCATAAAAGAATTTTATTTATTAATATTACATGTTAATATTTCTTAAATTAATTTTATTAGAATTAATAAAGTTTTTACGACTTTAACAAAAATCAATTATTGAATACTGTCAAAATTGACATAAATGAGTTTTTAAAACAAATATTATATTATAAATTGATACTCTATTCTTAAAAATATAAGATTCAGAAATAGGACTTATATCCTGATTGGTGTATCATTAATGGATCACTTGGGGGTCTCTTGGTTGTATATATTATGTTTATTAACTGTATAATGTAAAAATACAAAGTGACATGGTAAATGTCAATCTAATTAACTAAGAGTTAAAACTAAAAGATAAGGTTAATATAATTACCCAAACCTATCTAAAATCTATTGGTTGAATGGATTTAGACCCATCCCCACCATATAAAATGAATAATCTAATTTTAATCCATTATAAACTGAATATGAATTTATTATAAATTAATACTTTATGTTTTTTCTAAAGAGCCCCTCCTCCCCCTTATAAAAGGACACCAATTCTAACCAATTCTTTACACCTTAAAAGCATTTTGTTTCGGCCAAAACCTATCCAAATACTCTCTTAACTTCACTCACTCCAACCTATAAGCCTTAGTTTGATCAGAAAGCCCACCTATAGAGCCCTTTGGATCAAATCAAAAGGAAGAACCCGAATAAGAGGTAATGTTTTCACCACCCTCTTTCTAATTCCTTTCTCTTTCAACTTCTTCTTTCATTGTTATTTCCATTATAAAATAATAACTCCAGAATCTTCTATATACTGTGATGTTATTATAAATATGGTACAACCGTATTCAGTATTCTATCCATCATTTTAATGACATGTCACAATACGTGCGTACCTACGGCCTACCGTCTCCACGTCGTGGTGTAATTGTTATTCAATACATTATTTTTTTGATGGGTATAATAATTACGTGTAATTAATCTAAATAATAAATATAAGATTATAATTATTCTCTATATATGATATACAATCCAATTATATATTATTTTAATATCAAAAGAATGATATTATTGCTCATGTGTACGTACAGACTACCGTCTCCACGAACGCGATGAGATTCATTCTCCATTTTATCCATTCAAGTCTAATTCTCATTTGATGATTAAAAATAATTTTTAAGGACTTTATATCATTATATATATGATTAATATAAAAACTACTCATAACAAACATGACTTATGTAACAAAATATATAAAAAAACTAGCATGTTAACACCCGAAATGACGATAATACTAAGATATTATTAACAAAACAATGCTAAAAGATCATATATGATATCATATTAATTTATATGATCCTTTTATAATTAAATAAAAATTATTTCACCATTATACAGGAGGCTAACCTACCCTTGACTAGGGAAAAAGTACAAAGTAAGGGGGTTTTTATCTCACTTTTAATTCTGTGAGATTTCCATTTTTCACCACTTATTTATTGCATGTGGTGTGTGTACTGCCCATGTTTGTAGTAATTGTGTAATATAATATAATTCATGGATATTTACATCATCATTTTTTGATCCTTCTTTCATGGGTGTATGTTTCATAAGTTACCAAATCAATAAGGGAATTTTAAATTTCAATTTTCACTCCATCGGCTTTACGCATACTTCATTGAATATTTTACTCCAAGATTATGTGTGGAATGAATATTTATTTTCTTATGTCATAATTTCCACTCCCCTTTCTTTGGATATACATTCTATACACATATTCACTCCATTGATAAATTCTCAAGTCAACGATATGGACATGATAAGAGTAATTTTAACTCAATCTTCATTTATTGAGTTAAACATATAATTCATCGGTGTGGTTTTTACGAGAATACGTGTGAATCTCATTTGATTGTTTTAAGATGAATATCCAATCATATTGAGTGTATTTATATTTTTCATACATATTTATGTCGTTGATTTATCCTTAACCTAAGTATATGGCCTTTATGAGAGATTTCATCTCAATTTACATTCCATTGAGACTCCTTTGTTGTTATACACCAAATAACTTTTATACAGTTTATATAATTTATTTTGATATAGTATGTCATGAATACAATTATTATCATGATATTATAATGTTTTTATTACCTCAATTATTTGTATTCAAGAGTCTCTCTTTTGGTTAGGAACTCTAACTAAAATTTCATTTTAATTTTTTTTAAAGATTTATTATTCTAAATATTTCTTATTAATGTCCATGTTTTAAAAATGGTTTTAAGGATTTATTTATATGGACATTAATGTTTCAAAATTAAAACTCCTTTTAAAAGTTTCAAATTGTTATGGGGAACTTTAATTCAAAAATATATTTTAAATTTCTTCTTGACAAATAGTGTGACTTTTAAATGTTTTCATGAAAAGGGGGATATTTCTCTCAATAGTTTCATTATTATTTTAATCTATGTCAATATCCTCCATTATTATCGATTGAGGTTAATATGATACAATAAAATCTACCATATTTTATCGAATGAGTTATTTTTGACTATGGATGTGCTATTTTTATACCATTCATGGTTTGTGGTTAAATTATAGACATTTCATATGCTAGTTTTAATACGAATGTTTATGTTATGTTTCAAACAATTCATATGAAGAATGCCTTGGATTTATTAAGTGACGGTTGGAGCCCGCTATAGCTCCTCGATGCATCAGTAGGTTTCATAAGATAAACTAGTGTCTTGGCATGAGGCCTTGACAAAATTTTATTTGTAGTCTTTGCATGAGGCCTTAGAAACGTGGTTATGATAGTCTGGCATTATGCGTTCCATCTTTATGAAAGTGGTTACTAATATTGAATGTGATTATTCGACTAGTACAATATCAATGTGAATAAGTAAAAGGAATTATTTCATTTTATTTCTGCCATATTATGCTGAATCTCACGTTTGAAAGACTTTTGTTTTAGTTATACATTTCCTTAAATGTTAATGATTAGTTATGAAAGTTTCCACTATATTTTTATCCTTACTGGGCATTTGAGCTCACCCCTTTCTATGTTTTATTTTTCCCAGGATGTAAAGAAGTATTTTATGAATGACCTTCAGGGATAGTATAAGGGGATATGAGTGTGGGGACAAGATGTTGTTGTAGTTTTCACTTTATGATGTAATGTAAACTTTATGAATGTATCTAGTTATTCCAAGGCTACTAAACTAATCGGGATTTGAAGACTTGATCTTGTGTGATCATGCCAATGTTATGTAATAATGCACCATCTCTGGGTAACTGGGGTTGGGGCATTACATTTGGTATCAGAGGAAGTTTAGTACAAACCTTGGAAACTAGATTTAGATAAACTCTGATTAGAGCACATAACCCTAAGATAGACTTTGAGGATTAGTATAGAATAACTTCCTAGAATTTTGGTATTGTATAGATTTTGTGAGTTTTCCAAGAAATACCTCCCTGTCTAGATAGGAGTAGGTATATGTGGCTCTAGCACAGATGTACCTGGGGGTAAAACCCAAAAACACCACTTTGAGTTAGACTCAACGGGAACTGGTGCATGACAACGGGCCTTGCTGCACTCTTGGTTACGAAACTCCCAGGGGGTATGCTTAGGATAATTTACATTTTATTATCAAACCAATTTGAAGTATTTTAATATAATATTAGAGTAAATGACCTTGGTTAATCCTATGGTGTTTCAAATTGAGAATATGGTGTCATGATATTCTGGAAATGATTTTATGACTACTGTTACAGACACAATTCTTTCTGGTTTAAGTCAATGGATGGAGTCCAAGGAAGTCATCGTAACTTTGAGAATGATGTACAAGGTGGGAATGGTGGTGTAAATGAGAAAAAAATAGAATTATGATAGGTGTAAAATAAATCGTGTTCATGCAAAATTAGTTTTCAAAAAATATGATCAACAACATATATATTAACCAACTCTTGGACTTAATAAAGAAGAGAAAGGTGATGAATGATAAGAGCTCCAGCTGTGGTGAACATGGAGAAAAGAATTTTAAATTTCTATCATACATGAAATGTGGAAGGAGACACCCAAGAAAGTGTCTAAACGGAACAAAAAAATGCTTTATGTGTGGGAAAGTAAAACAGAAAGTGAATAATTACCAAGGAAAAATTAAGTGTACCATGGAATAATATAAAAATGGTCTCGAGAATCCATTTACAGTCATTTTCTGTAAATATAGGGGACCTGGACATTACCCGAGTGAATGACCTATTCTATATGATATTTTCTTTGTCAAAGAAGAAGCTATGTTGAAATAAATGGTTGGAGAAATGTTTAAAAGTATTAGTTATCCTTGTTGATGGGATTACTTTGGAATAATTTTCTTTTGTATTTGTAACCCTATAGTTTTCCATGTGAGAATGATATTTGAGGATGTCTTATCTTTTCCCTTGTGGATATAGTTATAAATAAAAATTTGGTTTTATATGATAATTGGGTTTGAGGCAATTACAAGTTATTATATTTTGGGATGAAAATGCACGGTATGAGATAACATTTATGGATAAAATTATGTTATGGTTATTTTGAGGAATTTATCTCATTTTGGTAATGATATAAAATATAGTTTTTGAAAAATGACAACACGTAGACCGTGCGACAACCCATCACATCGAACAAAGCTATGGGAATCGAACCAATAACCAACGTGCGATTGAGATTTATCACCTACAACTAGGTTACGTGAAGTCCCTAGTTAGCGTGACTAATTGTTTTTAGTTAAATGATTTTATTGATAAATAATATGTTTATTTGGGTTCTTATGTCTTATCAAATGAATACCCTTAGTATAGGAAAATTATTTGGTGATTAAGTGATAAATGTTATTTTGGAAGATGTTCGCTTTGTTGGGAACACTATATGCCCAAGGAAATTTCAATAATATGGGGTTTCATTAGAGGAGTAATGGTGGATTTTTATCTATGTTTTTATTGTGAATTTATAGTGATTTAGGTTATTTATGGAAATGATTAACCTATAATAGAGAATATGTGATTAGGTTAATTAATTTTAAGTATGTGACTTTAAGAGTAGTTGTCGTTATTGGGAGATACAATTTAACAAGGAAGACTACATTAAAAAATTCCTCTAAGTTTTGGGTTTCAATATTAGTTTGGATTATATTGAAGGATTTTAAGGAAAATTGTTTATTGAATGGTTTATATTTAAATTTGGGGTATTGATTTTAGAAATTAAGATTAATGTTTCTTTCTCTAAATGAATATACTTTTGGGGGATCATCAGATCTTGTAGTAACCATTTTGGTTTTGAAAGACAAGGTAAATATATAGTTTATCCTTTGTGGATCATGTGATTCTATAGAAGTTTTTTCTAGCTCTTCCAGTGTGACCATGTCTTCTTGAATACTCATCATTTAAAAAAATGAGTTAGTGGTAGAAATTTATTAAAGAATGAAACTCCACTTAAAATGTAAGTATATCTCTTTATTTTCTTCATCAAACTCAGAAATTAATTTCTCATCTTTATGTCATGTAACTTAAAACAAAAAAATATTGTCTGTTTACTTTTCCTACTGGGAAACTAATGACCGTTTGTCCCATCACAAGTTTGTGGTTTTCTTGGTGTTAAAATTCTCCTGATCATGTTTTTCTATCCCTCTCCATTAGAACATGACACTTAGTTTATCATCCATATCCATGTTTTTCTAAATGTAATCCTAGTATAGGTTATCTTGGGAGACCTTTTTATTTCTCTTTCATTCATTTAAAGTGATAGTTTTATTGAATCTTCTTCCGATGTGGGAATTTCCATTATATTACCTAGAGAAACTTTAAAAACTGAGAGGATGAAATTTATCGAAGTAGGGGAGAATGTAACACCTCAAGCTTCCATGATATGATTCTCTTTGAATAATATAGTAGCGTGTGTTGAACGCAACTTCATGTTCTAACACTCACCTCAACCAATCAAACTAGCCATTCTAAATAGTAATACCCACTTTTTGAAATTTTTTAAAGTTTATCTTTCAAAATGGACTTCATTTTTGGATTCGGAATATCGAAATTAGCTTAGGGTGAATTTTTGGTACTTTTCTAATAACTTTTATATTTTGATGGATAGTGAAAATTACGAAATTTTAATTAAAAACAACTTTTTAATCAAAATAATTAATAGTGATAAATAATGAATTTTAGTGGTTTTAAATTATATTTATAATATATTTTTTTACCATTTAATACAATTTTTGTCATTGGACAGAATTTCACATTTAAACTGGACATAAACAAGTGTCATTCTTTTAATAGTTATTATCTCTTAAAAACACGCTCTTTGTTTTAACAACGGGAATTAATTTTAAATTAATTTCTACCACTTCTGTATTTTGAATTTCGAAAAATGGATTCCATATTGGAATCAGGATGTCCAAATTGGGTAAACAGGTAGCTTTTATTTTTAGACTTTTTGAATAATTACTTCGGTAAATATTTTATTTACCATGGTTAAAGTGTAAATCCGGTAAATAAGGGTAAAAAATAATATTATAATAATAATAAATTACTTTAAAACGTGTCCTAAACTTATTGGTTGATAAATGTTCAACAATGGTCATCTTTGGGTTGATTTTTGGACCCCATGGAGCCACTTTTAGGTTATGAGGACACTTTATATTAGTTAAGTTAAAGTAAATACAAAAATGATATAAGCATATATCTTTTAGAAACAATTTTTTTTACATAGGGTTATATATGTTCTATTTTCAACTATAAATATTAATTAGAAATCTAAAAAGATTTACTACATAATGGTATTTTATTTATACTTTTTTGACATTTAATAATTAAATTTATTTATGATAGAATTATGATGCAATATTTTCCTTATTAATGAAAGAATAAAATAATTGGTATTATAAAAGATAAAATAAATATAAATTGAAACATTTGATGCTATCCAAGAATTTAATGGTTATCTGTTACATTTTAGGATTGTTTAAATGAATTTTATTCTAATTAATAAAGTTTTTAAGTCTTTAACAAAAATCAATTATTGAATAGTGTCAAAATTGACATAAATGAGTTTTTAAAACAAATATTATATTATTAATTGAAATTTTATTCATAAAAATATGCGGATCGGCCAAAGGACTTATATCATGATATGTGTATCATTAATGGACCACTTGGGGGTCTCTTGGATGTATAAAGTAAGTTTATTAACTATATAATATAAAAATACAAAGTGACATGGTAAATGTCACTCTAATTTCCTAACAGTTAAAACTAAAAGATAAGTTTAATATAATGACCCAGACCTATCTAAAATCTATTGGTTGAAAGGATTTAGATCCACCATCACCTTATAATTTGAATAATCTACGGTTAATACATTACAAACCGAATATAAATTTATTTTAAATTAATACTTTAAGTTTTCCCTAAAGAGCCCCTCCTCCCACTTATAAAAGGACAACACTTCTAACCAATTCTTCACACCATCAAAGCCTTTTGGATCGGACAACCCCTTCCCAAATACTCTCTAAACTTCCATCAATTCAACCTAGGGGCCTTATTTTGTTCATAAATCCAACCTAGAGAGCCTTTTTGATCAAATCAAAATGAAGAACCTGAAGAAGAGGTAATGTTTTAACCACCCTCTTTCAAGTTCCTTTCTTCTTCAACTTCTTCTTTATTTGTTATTTCGATTCTAAAATAATAACTCTAGTATCTTCTATATACTGTGATGTTATTATAAATATGGTACAACCATATTCAGTATTCTATCCATCCTTTGAATGAAATGTCACCATACGTGCGTATGTACGACGAACCGTCTCCACACCGTGGTGTAATTTTTATTCAATAAATTATTATTTGGATGGGTATAATAATGATGTGTAAATCATGTAAATAATAAATATAAAATTATTATGATTCTTTATATATGATATACCATCCAATTATATATTATTTTAATATCAAATGAATGATATTATCGCTCGTGTGTACGTACGGAGTACCGTCTCCACGAATGCGATGAGATTCATTCTCCATCGTATCCATTCAAGTATAATTATCATTTGATGAATTGAAATAATTTTTAAGGACTTGATATCATTTTGTATATGAATAAGATACAACCAACCCATAAAAAACATGAATTATGTAACAAAACATATAAATCAAAATGAGTAAGTTAACACCCGAAACAACGATAATACTAAGATATTATTAACAAAACAATGTTAAAAGATAATCTATGATATCATATTAATGTATATGATCCTTGTATAATTAAATAAAAATTATTTCACCATTATATAGGAGGATAACCTACACTCAACCAAGGCAAAAGTACAAAGTATGGGGTTTCTTTATCTCAATTTTAATTCCTTGAGATTTCCATTGTTCACTACTTATTTATTGCATGTGGTGTGTGTACTTCCCATGTTTTTATTCATTGTGTAATATAATTTAATTCATGGATAATTAAATCATCATCGTATGATCCTCCTTTCATGGGTGTATGTTTCTTAATTTACCAAATCAATAAGGGAATTATAAATTTCAATTTCCACTCCTTCGGCTTTATGCATACTTAATTGATTATTTTACTCCAAAATTATGTGTGAAATCACTATTTATTTTCTTATGTCATAATTTTCACTCCCCTTTCGGTGGATATACTTTCTATAAAAATAATCACTTCACTGAGAAATTCTCAAGTCATCGATATGAACTTGATAAGATTAATTTTAACTCAATCACCATTTATTGAGTTAGACATCTAATTCATTGGTGTTGTTTTTACAAGAATATGTGCGAATGTCCATTGATTATTTTACAATGAATATCCAATCATATTGAGTGTATTTATATTTTTCACACATATTTATGTCGTTGATCTATCCTTAACCTAAGTACATGACCTTTATGAGATATTTCATCTCAATTTACATTCCATAGAGACTCCTTTGTTGTTATACACCAAATATCTTATATATGGTGTATATAATGTACTTTGAAATAATATATGATGAATCCCTTTATTCTCATGATTTTATAATGTTTTGATTACCTCAATTATTTGTATTCAAGTGTCTCTCTTTTGGTTAGGATTTTTAACTAAAATATCATTTTAAGATGTTTTAAAGATTTATTATTCTAAATATTTCTCAGTAATGTCAATGTTTTAAAAATGGGTTTAATGATTTCTTTATTTGGACATTAATGTTTTAAAATTAAAACTCTTTTTAAAAGTTTCATACTGGTATGGGACAATTTGATTCAAAAATATATTTTAAATGTCCTCTTGACAAATATTGTGACTTTTAAATGTTTTCAAGAAAAGGGGTATATTTCTGTTAATAGTTTGATAATTATTTTAATCTATGTCAATATCCTTCATTATTTTCGATTGAGGTTAATCTGATATAATACAATCTTCCATATTGTATCGAATGATTTATGTTTGACTGTGGATGTTCTATTTTATACAACTCATGGTTTTTGGTTAAAGTATTCACATTTCGTATGCTAATTTTAATATGAATGTTTATGTTATGTTTCAAAAATTTCATACGAGGAATGTATTGGACTTATTAAGTGACGGGTGGAGCCCACTATAGCTCCTCGATGCATCAGTAGGTCTCATGAGACAAACTAGTGCCTTGGAACGAGGCCTTGACAAAATCTTATTTGTAGTCATGGCACGAGGCCTTGGCTATGTGGTTATGATAGTTTGGCATTACGAGTTCCATCATTATGAAAGTGGTTATTGATATTGCATGTGATTAATCGACTAGTAGAATATCTATGTGAATAAGTAAATGGAATTATTTCATTTTATTTCTTCCATATTATGCTGAAGTTCAAGTTTAAAAGGCTTTTGTTTTAGTTATACATTTCCTTAAATGTTAATGCTTATTTATGAAAGTTTCTACTATATTGTTATCCTTACTAGGAATTTGAGCTCACCCCTTTCTATGTTTTATTTTTCCCAGGATGTGAAGAAGTATTTTATAAATGACCTGTAGGGATAGTATAAGGGGATATGAGTACGGAGACAAGATTTTGTTGTAGTTTTCACTTTATGATGCAATGTAAACTTTATTAATGTATCTAGTTATTCCAAGTCTACTAAAATAATCGGTCATTCGAGACTTGATCTTTTGAGATCATGCCAATGTTATGTAATAATGCACCGACTCTGGGTAACTGGGGTTGGGGCGTTACAAATAATTTTTCCTCCATGGTCATATTTTCTATTCTAAATAATGTTCTCCCATTTAAAAACCTTATTATATATAATTCTTAATGAACTTATTATTTCCCTTTCCTTCTTTTTAAGAGAATTTTTTATTAACCATTTTTCATGATGTGAGATTTTAATTTAGGTATTTTCAAAGGTCAAACCCTTGATTACCATGATCAAGTTAAAATTTAAATATTGAAATTTATTTATGAGGGGTTGTGGGAGAATGTAACACCATTAAAAGTTTATTTAAAATAATAATAATAATCTCCATTGATTGGTTAACACACAACATTGATGTTTAAGAAAATAATGTTGTATTACAAAAACATTATTATTTAAATGAGACAGTGAATTTAAATTTGAGGCTATGAATTTAAGTAAAAACATTATAAAATATATATAATATTCCTACTATATAAAAATTAAATAAATAATTCTTAGGAAATAAACACTCAATTTTCAGTGAAGTCATTTTATTCATTAAAAAAGTATTTTCTTCAAAAAGTTGTTTTTTATTTTATGTTAAATTAGGAAATAAAAATTAATTTAATAAAAATTTAGAAACTAATTTTGAAAAAATGAAATATATTTTTAAAAGCAGCATACCAAAAATATATTAGTGTTATATTTTTTGAATTTTTGAAAAGATCGATTTTATAGTGAATAGTGAAGAATTCTGATTTGGTAAAATATTATTTTTACATTTATGGGTCCCATTATTATTTTAAATTGATATTAAATTAAAAAAATAATTCTTTAATTATACATTATATAATTAGTTATATATTAATTGACATTATACTATATTTTTGTATATGTCCATTGTTGGGCTTAAAAAATATTTATCTAAAAAATATTTTTCATTACATTTTACACAATTATATTAAAATTGATTTAATTCCCTTATATAAATTTAATATTGATAAAAGGGTTTCATATTTGGAATAATGAAGTTCAGAATTGGGAAATATTTCTATTTTATTTATTCATTATGAATATAAACCTCAGTAAATAATGTCACCTCAATAAATGTAAATTATGTAATTATGGTTAAAAATAATTTGATGAAGATAAAAAATAACCATAAAAATTATATTTAATCATTTTGATGAGTGTGTTTAGACAATAATAATCCACGATTTTTTTAATTTTGTTCCATTTTCCTTTGGCAATGAATAATATATTATTTTATGTAAATATAATGTCTATAACGTCACTGCCTTGTTTTTAATACATATAAAATTTATTGATAGGGATAAAACACCTTATGTTTAGTTATAAATGGTTATTTTAAAGAATAATGATTTGAAATTATAATTATAATTTATTTTTAATTTCTTTTATGAAATAATTACCTTAAATTCTCATGGAACGCCGACATAGTGCATGTGAAAGAAGTAGAAAAATATAGTAAATTATTTTAAACACTCTAAAAGTAATATTTTTTGGGTGAGTTAAAGTGTATAGTGAATTTGTAAGATATTTGTAACATATTCTAGATGTTTTTAAGATTTTTATTTGTATTATATTGTTATCATGTAGTTTTCAAGGTCAATGTATGTGAAAAGTTCTTAAAATGATATTAATAGTTTTTTATGTAAATTAATATTTTGTAAAATTATATAAAAATCATGAAATTATTTAAGATGGACCATTAGGATTATAAATGGTCTAAATTTCATCCCTTTTTCATTTGTGGTCCATTTTTCACCACATAAGTAAAATTATAACGCTTTAGTATTGAAAAATTCATTACCGCTATTCCAGTTAAAATTGGATAACCAATGAGTTAATCAAAAACATAATGTTTAAAATGTTATAAAAACCTATAAAAATTATATGGGATTATTATCTTAATATAATATACTTATTATATTTGAATACATGTCCTTTAGAGACAATTTTACATTATTTAGAGAAATATCATATTATAATATTTTATGTACTTACAAACATGAAATTAATGATATTTTATAATAAACAGTATTTTATTAAATGAATTAAAAATCTAAAATTTTAATATTTTTCCAATTTAATTAGATATGATTGAAAATAATAACCATGTTCCATTTATGGAAGACTTTCATTTTTTATTTTGACATTCATCATCCTTAAAGTGTAAAAACATTGATATTGAGGTAATTTCAAAATGGGTAAAGAGAGGTTAAATCAAAGAGGTAAGGGTGAAAAAACAAACTAACTTGAAAAAAAATTATTTAATGGGAGGATTTAGTCTCATACTCAAAATTTATTTAAAAAATATATATTTGGTTCCTATTTATCTAGAAAATTCATTAATATAAATTTAACACATTATGTAAATCAAGAGTACCACTCTCCTCACTTGTAAAAGAGAACCTCTTCTCCTCTCTTCCTCATATAATTTCTTCCATATAAGTAAAAAACATTCCAATTATACTATGATCTTCCCTAGATACAAATTATAGGTTTTTTATATTTTTAAAATAACATTACAATTTTCCTTAAAAGAGTATCAAAAGTAAGTATATCAAAGAAGTAGTAATCCCCTTTACCAACTCTTTCATGTTTATTTATTCTTTTACATCCTATAAATATGTTGTACCCATCAAAAAATAATATCTCAAATATCAAAAATTTATTTATATTTTATTATTATTATGTTGAAAATAATTTCGGTAACAACAAAACTTTTGAATAATATTTTGTTTCCTGAAAATGAATGTCTTACTATTTCGTAATCAATAAAAAATATATAAGTATAAATTGAATGGGACAATCATGTTTTTATCATTATATTAACATTTGAAAATATAACCATTGGAAAGAACAATAGTTTTTAACATTATAATTTTTGTTTAAAATAGAAATAATAATTGATAACTAATGCAAAAAGAAGAGTCGATGGCCTTTTCCAATAGACTCAGGATGTATGAATCCCATCTATTTGAACTTGGGAAGTAGGTAGTGACACTAGGAATTTCCCTGGAACAATCCAAAGATGAGCTTCAATATGTTAATCTTGAATGATATTTCCTACAGGTGAAGTTCAAGTTGATATAAATCAGCACTGGAGCAATGTTGTCAGAGGTGCCCCCTAATTCTATCACCATTGCACACCATATTCTGAAGTCATATGCAGGTGTTATAAGGGGCTATATAATGAGGCCTTAGTAACATTGTTTAATCTTTTTGTATAAATAATAATATAATTTCTTATTATGGTAAAATAACCGTCATGGTTAAATTTCAAATGTCAAATTAAATATAGAATGAACTTTTAGTTTTTTTCTATAAAGTTTCATATTATTGATGAATTTTGAAAAATAAAATAATTTAAAATAGGTTTTATGCAGTAATAAATTAATATTGTGAAATGATTTTCAAAAAACGGATACATATGGTTGTTAAATGGTATGAAACTTATAGTATGATAAAATCAACTTAATTTTTAGTTAATAGTAAATTATGAATAGTAATATTACCCTGATGAATAGTAATATGACCAATGGAATAGAAACCTCACTTAAGTATGTATAAATATAATTTAGAAATCGTGAATGGTAATATGATATAACAGCTTAAGAAAATAATTTTTTTAGAAATTATTAGTTAAGTATTAGTATGTTTTTTCGTGTAAATAATGATTTTACATTAAATTTAAATTTCTCATATTTATAAAAATATTTTCATAAAATGGATTTTATTTTTTATTTATAACATCTATATTAGGTTAGGGAGAATTTATGATATTTTGATAAAATGTTTTTTTTCGGTGAATAGAAAAAATATAGTTTTGGGTTTTCGATGTGCTTTTTGACATCATAATGATAGAAAATGTAATTTAAAATTCTGGTCGACTCATTTGGATTAAAATATTATATGAGGTGTCCCAAATGTCCAAAACCATGGGTAAATACCGTGGGGAATCTCATGGTTCTGTAAATACCACTAATGAGGTATAAAAAAATACCTTTATTCTTTCCATTTTTTGTATCTCTAATAACATTGTTTATAGAAGTGTGGGCTACCGCCTCCTCAAAGCGATGTGATTCATTCACACTTTGCACGAGATGTATTAAGGATGTGTTTCTTAAACACGTATTAAATATATTAAAACATAATTCTAATAGAATTATATTATATATATATATAGACACACACACACACACATATGTCAATTAATTTTTTTCATTTAATATGATAACAAAATGAAGCCGCGTTCATTCATATGTACGACCCGCCGTCATCAAGAACTGTGTATTTTGTTTAATATTTCTATATTATGTAGATTATTATAAATAAATATATAATGTATATATAAGATATTTATGCGATGTTTTACATTCTATTAATAATTTATTCATTATCAAAGTAATAGGATCTTGAATAACATGTCAAAACATATATGAAAAATAAAGCAGATATTACATGAAGAGTAACGTTAACATGAAGTTGTTAATAAATGGTTAATATAAAGTCATAAAAAATGATATATTATATTAGATATAATAATATGGATATTTCATATATTTATAATAAACATATGTTAATTATAAAAGATTTTTTAAGGTGTATGAATAATGTTGAGACTTAAGGTAAGAGACGTTCATCTCACTTTTTAATTACGTGAGATACATGAATTATTCACCACTCATTTATTTTGTGGGGAGTGTATTATGACGATAAATTTATTATATGAATATTACATTCAAATTTATGGTTATTTACATCAATTTTAAAATATTTTTTATGGGGTTATGTTTTAAAAGTCACCATATCGGTAATTTAATTATGTCTCAATTTGAATTCTTTGAGACACATGCCATGTTATACACCTATATTTATTATGAGGTGTACATAATACCTATTTAAATTTTATATCATGAATATATTTATTTTCAAGATATTTTATGCTTTATGTAATTTTATTATATCCATTGTTTAATGATTAATAGTTACCAAAGTGGAAATAGTGTATTACTTTAATTTCAACATTTATCGAGATTTTCTATGATTTGGATTCCATTGGTGAAATATTATGATAAATATCTGTAACACCCCAAGCTTCCATGGTACATTTCCCTTTGAATAATGAAAATGCTTGCATTGTATGCAATGTCGAGATTCTAAAACACCGCGACCAATCAAACTAGCCAATATGAACATTAATACTTACATTTTGAAATTTTATAAATTTAATTTTTTAGAATGTACTTAATTTTTGAATTCATAATATCTAAATTAGCTTAGGGTGTTTTTTTTATTTTTCTAAAAACATTCAATTTTTGATGAATAGTGAAAAACACTGCGTTATTGGTTAAAACAGACTTTTTATTCAAATAAATATTTATTTTGTTTATTTCAGGACAAAACATATACATAATACCTATATAAGTTCAATATAATTCATTAGAGTCATTTTATAATATTTTTAGATATATAAAAATTTTATTGAACTTTTTACCGTCTTTTACCCACCTCCTAAGATAATTTGAAAATTTGCATAAAGCATAACTTTACCAGTTCAGTGAGTGGAATTTCAAAAATCAGAGAGACACAGTTGATATCAGTACATACAATGTGGTTCAAAAATATGAAAATAATTTTTTTTGGTGAATAGTAACTTTTGACTTTTAGTTACCACAATAAAAAGTAATAGGGTAATTATGGGTAAACATGATATCATAATTATCCTAACACATGTATTAATTCTATTGGAAAAGTATAATTCGACCAAAAAAATCCTTTGGAATAAAATATGAATCTCTTTGGTCCACATGGATTCGATTAGGACATTTATTATTATTTTATTTAAATAAGAGTTAAAAGAGTTAAACTCAATGTTTAATAACTAACCCATTTTTAATATAAGGTTACGCATAATATAAATTCAACTATAAATATTAATTATAAAAATAAAAATATTTCTTACATAATAGAATTTTATTTATAATTTGTAGACAATAAATAATTTAATATATTTATGACACAATGATGATGCAGTAATTACCTTGTTAATGAAATTTTAAATTAAATGATATTATAAATATCCAAATAAATGTAAATTGAGACTTGTGATGAATTAGACTAATTTAATAGGTCAATATGACATGTTAGGATTTGTTATATAAATTTTATTCTAAGTGATAATGTTTTTATGGCTTTCTAAAAAATCAAATGCTAAATAGTGTCAAAATTGACATAATTCAGTTTTTAAAACAAATACTGTATTATTAATTGATATAATATTCCTAAAAATCTATGCGTCATAAAAAGGACTTATATAGGGTTATATATATTAATAATTAACCACATGGGGTTCTCTTGGCTTGATATAGTATGTTTATTAACCATATAATATAAAAATACAAAGAGACATGGTAAATGTCAAACTATTTAACTAAGCATTATATCTAAACAATAAGGTTAATATGATGACCTAAACCTGTCTAAAATAGATTGGTTGAATGGTTTTTGACCCATATCTACCTTATCCTCGAAATAATTCATTTTTTAGCCAATATAAAACCAAAATTATTTTGTTATAAAATAATATTTCAAGCTTTTCCAAAAGTGACCCTCACCTCTCTTATAAAATGCTACTTCCCCTTATCTTAATTTCACACCTCCAAAGCCTTCTTGGATCAGCATAACCCTACCAAAATATTCTCTCAACTATACTCCCTTTAACCCAGTGGCCTTATATTGATCAAAAATCCAACCTAAGGATCCCTTTTGATCAAATCAAAAGAAAGAACCCGAAAAATGGTAAAGATCTCAACACCACTTTCAGGTTCTTTTCTTCTTCCACTTCCTCTTTCTTTGTTGTTTAAATTATAAAATAAAAACTATAGTATCTTATATAAACTCTGATTTTATTAAAATTGTACAACAATATTCATTTTTCTATCCATCATATGAAGGAAAAATTCACCATACGTGTGTACGTACGAATTACCGTCTCCACGTCGTGGTTAAGTTTGTTATTCAAACACTTCATTATTTGGATGGGTATAATAATGAGTATAAATGATTTAAATAATAAATATAAAATGTTAATGATTCTTTATATATGATATACTATCTAATTTCATACAATTTCACCACCAATATAATGATATTGTCACTTATGCGTACGTACAGATTACCGTCTCCAGGAACGCGATGAGATTCATTCTCCATCGTAATCATTCAAGAATAATTTTCATTTTATGATTAAAAATAATGTATATGAAATTAATATAATTTTGGATATGAATAAAATACATCCTATCTGTAAAAAAAATGACTTACTTAACTGGGCATATAAAGGGAAACAGATCAGTTAACACCCGAAACGATGATACTACTAAAATATTATTTACAAAGCAATATTAGAGTATCATATATGATATCATATTTATGTATATATTTCTTTTATAATTTATTAAAAATGATATAAATATTATAAAAGAGGTTAATGTACCCTCAACCAAGGAAAATTATAAGGCAAGGGGAAATTCCACAATCAATTTATTATCTAATGTTGTTTTTACATAAGTATCTACTCAGAACTTTTTATCATCCACATACATTTTCTATTAAAAATATTTTCAAAAAATTTTCACTATTTTTTAGAAAATGGGTTAAAGTAACTTATACCCTTATTTTACCTTATATGTTTTTAGAGGAATCTTTCTATCATTTTCCAAACAAGGTACTTTATGACATTTTCGACAAAATTAAGGTAAGAATGTTTTTTTAACCTATACAGTGAGTGTGACTATTTTCTGCCGTTATAACATCGTCGAAGCTTCCCTTAAAATATTATATGAATATTTTCAAAATAAATGTTTTCTTTTATAATTATATGACCTTTAAATGATTTTAAATAAGAAATATTTATTTCTCTAAAAAAAGTTTCCATTTCATCTATGCCAACATCCTTTTGATGGATTTTAGGAATGTTTGAAGTTGATTTATTATGATACAAATTATCTATATTGTATTGAAGTTTTTGTGAAATGTTTGATTGTGGATGTATTATTCTTATATAATTCATGGTTTATGGATAATTTATTGACATTTTGTATGCTATTTTTAATACGAATGTTTTTGTTATGTTTAAACCTTTTCATATGAGGAATACATTGGACTTAGTAAGTGACGGGTGGATCCCGTTGTTTCTCCTCGATGCATTGATAGAACTCATGACACAAACTAGTTTCTTGGAACAAGGCCTTGAAAAAATGTTATTTTTAGTCTTGTAATAAGGCCTTGATTATGTGGTTATGAAGTCTGGCATTATGTATTCCATCATTATGATAGTGGATAATGATTTTGCATGTGATTATTCAACTAGTAGAATATCTATGTGAATAAGTAAATGGCATTTTTAGATTTTATCTTTTCCATATTATTCTGAAATTTACGTTTAAAATTCTTTTGTTTTAGTTTAATACATGGACTTAAATGTTTATGCTTATTTATGAATGTTTTTTCTATATTTTTATCCTTAATGAGCATCTGTGCTTACCCCTTTTTATGTTTTATTTTTCCCAGGATGTGAAGAAATATTTTATGGTAGACCTTCAGGGATAGGATAAGGATATAAGTTTGTTCAAAAGGGGAAAACATGTTGTTGATATTTTTATTTCATGATGTAATGTGAAACTTATAAATGTATCTAGTACTTCCAAGGCTACTAAACTGATAGATATTTTGGGATATGATTCCTTGTATCATGGCAATGTTATGTAATAATGCACCGACTATGGGTAACTAGGGTTAGTGCGTCATAGTTGGTATCAAGGGAAGTTTATTATAATCCATGGAAACTAGATTTAGAAAAACTCTGATTAGAGAACACTACCCTAAGAATGGCTTTGAGGATTAGTATAGAATAAATTCATAGAATTTTGATACTGTAGAGATTTTGTGAGTTTTCCAAACAATACGTCCCTGTCTGGATATAAGAAGGTAGAGACAACTCTGGCACATATGTACCTAGGGGTAAAACCCGAAAACACCACTTTGATCTAGACTCAAACAGGAAGTGGTGCACAACAACGGGCCTTGCTGCACTCTTGGTACGATAGTCCCGGGGGATTTGCTAAGGATAATTGTTATTTTAATTATAAACCATTATGATGGGTATATTAGTATATATCTCCTCAAAGAAAATATTTTTATGATTATGGATTATATTCATAAACTGTTCAATTTGTTTCTCATGTTCAGAATTATGTATTGAGATTCATAAACTAATCTACTGTTTTCCATTGTTTAGAAATGGATCCTAGTGGAAGGAATGGAAACCATATCAATTCATGTAATCCATGTAGAGATTTCCTCCTTACTCAAGATAGTTATAGTGGAGCTAGTGATGCAACTGGTGATGATCTTCTTATCACCATACTAGGACAAGTCACTCAGGTTATGAATAATAACCCTACCCGTATGGAGCTCCCTGATCCACAACGCGGAGGATCAATGTTAGATCGCTTCATGAGACAACAATCACCAACATTCAATGAGCATACAAATACCTTAGTATCTTAGAAATGGATAAGTTCCTTAGATATATTATTCCATGTTTTGGGGAGTAGCGAAAGGAAAAATGTTTCCATAGCAGTTTATCACCTCACAAGAGATGCAGATCAATGGTGGTCATTAATTCAAAACACAAAGTAAGATTAATAAGTATCGAACATGTAATGGAGAGAGTTTAATGATATTTTCCTAGAAAAATAATTTTCTTGTGACCATCAAGTGGATATGGAAAAAAGTTTCTAAGTCTAAGGAAAAAGGAGGATGCGAATGTCACAAATATGAGGCTAACTTTACAAGTTTAGCAAGTCATGCTGTAGATTATATACGTAACCCAAAAAGTAAGATTAATAGATTCTTTGATGGGTTAAAAATATTTCTCTGGTGAGAATTAGTCTCACAATACTTCTTATCATATGATGATATTGTATCATGTGCTATCAAGATAGAAAATAAATTCTCAATGTATTATGAGATTAAAGCAAAGAAGGAGTATAACGACCCACACTTTACATACATTGTTAATACTTCAAAATTGAATCACACTTATTACAACATATGACAAAACCACAAAGGACCGTATAGGTATAGTGTCTTTAGAAACTGGGAAACATAAACAACGGGTTCATAAATCTTCTACAGTGTCTCCCATTTATTTCATCATATCTAGGGTCCCTTTTAGAATATTCTACTTAATATCCATCTTCCTGGCCTGGGGAAAAGAAAACATAAAAGGGTGAGCTCAAATGCTCAGCAAGGGAAAATAAAGGAAATAAAAATCATATCATATCTTTTTGAAAATTAAAACCTGCAAAAGAGATCATAATATCTTAACATGGAATAAATCATAGAAGTGAAAATGAGATCCCCATAATCATAACATAAAACTTGAATCTTTGTGGCATGCACACATAATCATGGAAAATCATTTCTTGTTAGTCATGACTCATTGCCAAGACTATCTTAGTGGACAAAGTCCCTTTCTGAACCGAGTTCACTCCTCGTTTCAGTCCTGTATCACTGAACCGAAATAACCTTCCGTTCCAGCCATGTCTATCTCATGAGATATAAAATCTTTACCCAATGCATTGGAGGGAGATATAGGTCCCACCCATCTTATAATGAATCCTTTCTTATGTGTGCCACATAATCATAAAACATACATCGTCGCATAACACATGTAACAAAAATGGGATTCTTGAAACATCATGACATCATAAATCAATTCATATAAGATAATGGAATTCATAAAAATAATTCCATCACAACATGATCAAATCAATGTAATAATAGGGATAAAAACCGAACCCTTTATTATCTTATATGGAAAATAATTTTGATAAAACACCTGAACTTCATTCTTGAGGAAAATATCCTTTCTTCTTCAAAAACATTTTTCCTTTCATAACATGTCATACAACTTTAAAATAAAAGAAGTTGATTAAAAATAAACTTGAAAACTTGTAAAGGAAGATTCTTGGAAATAATGTTTTAAAAATCCATTCAATCCATATAAGTTAAAAAAAACATTCTTCGTACTTTTGTCGGAAAAGTCAAAAAGTACCTCGTACGAAAAACGACAAAAGATTCCTTTCATATATTTTACAAAAAACTTACCGAAGGGTAAAATTGGATATAAACTATTGTAGAAGGAAGGAAATAATATTACATATCGAGGGTACATGGATGTGGATGATAAAATACACCCCAGTAACTACCAAAGTAAAAACAATCTCGGATAAAAGTGAGATTGTGATATTTTCCCTTACCTTAGGTCCGATTAGCTTTGTACGTGTCCGAAGCTCCTGTATAATGGTTTAAATAATGTTATTGACTTATTCCAGAATCATACATATTGATATGAGATCATATATGGTCATATTATTAGCTTCTTGTTAGTAATATTTCATTGTTACTTGTTACTCGGGTCTTTATAACTTTTTGTTCTTATGCGTGTTTTGTCGAATAAATTCTTATTATTATCTTTAGGTTATAGATAATTCATTTCCAGAATGGTATTAGTGTAGTATATACCATATTAATTCATTCAATTCATTTATATAATCATTATGAAATGAAGATCATGTAGAACGAGTCGCATCACATCGTGGAGACGGTATTCCGTACGTACGCACGAGTGATGATATCGTTCCTATGATCGTGGAATTGTATTGGAGTATATATATATTATTTCAGTATCAATATTACTTCATAATAATCATATTTAGTTACTCATTACACCATTATAACCATCCTTGTAAGGTGATGGTGGAAAATAGATTACACCACGGCGTGGAGACGGTATTCCGTACGTACGCACGCGTGGTGATTTCATTTTTCCGTAGGATGGATAGAAGGTGAAATAGGGTTGTTTCATATTTATAATAACATATCAGTATGTAAGTAATACTGATGTTATTACTTTATCATGAAACAACTAAAGAAGAAGAAGTTGAAGAAGAAAGAAATTGAAAAGATCGGTAATGGATATTACCTCTTCTTTGGAACACCTCTTTGAATCCTCCACTTAAAGAACTAAGATTGTTCTTTGGAGAAGACCAGGACCTCTAGGATTATTCTAGGGAAGTGGAGAGGAGAAAATGGCAGGGGTTGGCCGAGCTTGAGTGCTCAATTTGGTGTGAGGAGGAGGGGGAGGAGGTGCCCTTTTATAAGGGAGGAGAGGGGCACCTTAGGAATATCTCAAAATATTATTTTATATTAAAGTCAAAATCGGTTTATAATGGTTCCAAAGGGTCTTATTTCGAAGATAATGTGGGGATGGGTCGAAAGCCTATCAACCAATAGGATTTAGACAAGTTTAGGGTATTATTTTAACCTTATCAATTAGATTTAACTCTAAGTTAATTATTTTAACTTTTACCGTGTCTTTTTGTTTTCCTTCACTATATGGTTAATACACTTACTATAACATGCCAAACGAACCCCAAATTGTTTATTATTAATATATATATCCTTATCTAAGTCATTTGGCCGAACCTTAGATTTTTAGGAATAAAATAACAATTAATAATATAATATTTGATTTAAAAACTATTTTGTGTCAATTTTGACACTATTTGATATATGATTTGTTTGAAAGTCATAACAGAATTATATGTTCGAACCAAGTTGATTAAATCAACACTAATATATCATAGTAACCTAGAAAATTAGTGGAATTCATAAAAAGTCTCAAATTGCATTTATTTTGGTGTTTATAACATCAATTATGTCAATATTTCATTAATAAGATAATTACTGCATCATCATTATGTCATAAATAAATTAAATTATTTAATGTCTAAAAATTACAAATAAAATATCATCATGTAGGAAATCCTATTAGATTTCTAATGAATATTTAAAATTGAATTTATCTTATGTATAACCCCATATTAAAAATGATTTACTTATTAAACTTTGATTTTAACTATTTTAACCCTTCTTTAAATAAATTAATAATAAATGTCCTAATCTAATCCAAGTGGGCCTAAATGGTCATATTTTATTCCTAAGTTTGTTTTTGGTCGAATTACACTTGTCCAATAGAATTAGGACATGTGTTAGGGTAATATTAATATCATATTTACCCTTAGTTACCCTATTTACTATTAACCGCGGTAAAAAAAGTAAAAAGTTACTATTCACCAAAAAATTATTTTCATCTCATTGAATCACATTTTAGTCCTTGATATTAACCGTGTCTCTCGGATTTTCGAAATTCCATTCACAGAAGCGGTAAAATTAAGTTTTATGCAAAATTCAGTTTTTAACCTACCACTTAGTGGTTTCACTATTCATCAAAAATTGAAAGTTTTCAGAAAAATACCAAAATTTCACCCTAGGCTAATTTCGATATTCTGAGTCCAAAAATGAAGTCCATTTTGAAAAATAAAATTTATAAAATTTCAAAAAGTGGTTATTACTATTCATAACGGCTAGTTTTAATAGTATATTGTTGTTTAGTGAAACTCGGTATTGCGTACGATGCAAGCTATCGAGGAAGGTCGCGATTGCGTGTAAAGCAAGCCAAGCAAGTGTTGTGTAGAAAAAGATTCCTTTGACGATTTATATAACATAAAAGTCTCGGGTGTTACATTCTACCCCCCTTAAAAAGAATTTCGCCCTCGAAATTCGTCACTTTGTAACAAACAGTTGAGGATACTTCTCCTTCATCATATCCTCAAGCTCCCATGTAGCTTCTTCAAGTTGGTGGTTCCTCCATAAAACTTTCACCAAGCGAGTGGTCTTGTTTCGTAGGACTTTTTCGCTACGATCCAGAATCTCTATCGGCTGTTCTTCATAAGAAAGATCTTGCTCCAGCGGTACAACTTCTGAGCTGAGTACATGTGAAGGATCTGGTATGTACTTTCTCAGGAGAGATACATGGAACACATCGTGAACTTGAGAGAGATTCGGTGGAAGCGCCAATCGGTAAGCTACCTTCCCAACACGATCCAATATTTCGAAAGGACCGATATATCTAGGGCTCAACTTCCCCTTCTTTCCAAATCTCATAACCCTCTTCCAGGGAGATATTCGTAAGAACACTTTATCACCCACTTCAAACTCTAGGTCTTTTCTTCGGTTGTCGGCATAGCTTTTCTGTCGACTCTGAGTCCAAAAATGAAGTCCATTTTGAAAAATAAAATTTATAAAATTTCAAAAAGTGGTTATTACTATTCATAACGGCTAGTTTTAATAGTATATTGTTGTTTAGTGAAACTCGGTATTGCGTACGATGCAAGCTATCGAGGAAGGTCGCGATTGCGTGTAAAGCAAGCCAAGCAAGTGTTGTGTAGAAAAAGATTCCTTTGACGATTTATATAACATAAATGTCTCGGGTGTTACAAGGAGAGGGAGAGATCTGTTGAACACTCTAGAAATTAAAATAAGGGGAATAAGGGAAATGTTGAATATATATCCTGTGGTAAATGTGGGAAAAAACACCCTGGTACTTGCCTGAACGGAATAAGAGTCAATTATAATTCGTGTGATAAAGTCCACCAAGCTCGTGATTGAAAGGGAAATAAAGTGGTTTTCAATGTTAAAAGCTACAATTGTAGGGAAAAGAGTCATTATTAAAATGAATGTACTAAGTACCAAGGGAACCTACCTTGAAAAAGGCCAAGGGATCAAGGCCAAGCTTATGTAATCCCTACTGCTGCGGTTAAAGCTCCGAAAGTCATGGTTGTATGTAATTTAATAGGTTCTTCAAGTTAATCCAATGATTTATTTTATTCTGGATCATCGCATTATTTCATATCTTCTCAATTTGCTAAGAAAATTAGATATTTTAATTTGATTTAACTAGGGTGTTGTCATTCAGAACTCCTAAGGGAAGTATCATTGCAACAAAGTTTTGTGAATCAGATCCCATTTGGGAATTTAAATGTTCTTTATATGCTGATCTCATCGTTATACCAATAATTTAATTTGATATAATCCTTGGTATGAATTGGATTTCAGAACATTATGCAAATAATTTATTATAATAAGAAGGAAGACATTCCGAAAACAGCATTTCGAACCAGTTATGGGCATTACGAGTTTATATTAATGCCTTTTGGATTGACTAATGCAACCTTTGTCATCATGGATCTAATGAATAGATTTTATGATGAATATATTGATGATCTTATAGAGGTTTTTATAGAAGTTATCTTGGTATAATCTAAAAGATATGAAGATCTTGAAAATCACTTGCGCATTATTCTAAAGACTCTTAGAATAAATGAATTATATGGGATGTTTAGAAAGTTTGAATTCTGGCTTCAGGAGATTTCCTTTCATGGTCATATTATATCTAAGGATGTAATCTCTATTGATCCTTCAAAGACCAAGACAATCCAAGAATGGCCAGCACTAATGATTATAACTGAAGTATGACGTTTTATTGGTTTAGAAGGTTATTATCGGCGTTTTGTCCAGAATATTTCCCGATTGGATGACCCATTAACAAAGCTCACTCATAAATTGGTTAAATTTGTTTGGACAAAAGAGTCTGAAGTATGTTTTGAAGAACTACAGATATGATTAGTTAATGCTTTTATCTTGACTCTACCATCGGGAAATGATGGGTTTATTATTTATAGTGATTCTCCAAAGAAATAACAGGGTTGTGTCTTTATGCAGAATGATAGAGTTACTGTCTATGCCTCACAACAACTAAAAATTCATTAGCAAAACTATCCCACTCATGATATTGAGTTTTAAGCTGTAATATTTTCTCTGAAAATATGGAGACACAATATTTATATTGAAAAATTTGTTATTTATACTTATCACAATAGTTTAAGGTATATTTTATCAGAAACATAATTAAACATGAGGCAAATGAGATGGATTGAACTACTCAAGGATTATGATTTCCCAATACACTACCACCGAGGGAAGGAAACTATGGTGGTAGATGCTTTGAACAGAAAGGATCATGGAGTTTTGAACAAGATGAGTGTTGAAAGGGATCCTATTTTCATGGATCTAGTAATGATGGATATGAGAATAACCATGGAAGGTGAAACATCCATAATTTTACAAATGGTTTCCAAAGAATATTTAATAAAAAGGATAAAAATCTCTCCGACTGATGATGAGGAATTTCAAAAGAAAATTAAAGATGTGAATGATGGGAGATTGATCAACTTCATATATAAAGTTATAATTTGGAAATTTATGAAGAGACATTGTGTCCCGATATACCTGATGTACAAAAATAATTATTGGATGATTCTAATTTCTCCAATTTCCCTATACACCCTGGTATGACTAAGATGTATAGATTTTTGAAAGAACATTTTTGGTCAGACAACATGATGAGGGAGATTGCCGATTTTTTGTCAAGATGTATAGTTTCTCAACAAGTGAAAGCTGGAAGGTAACAACCTGGAGGATTCACGCAACCTCATCCCATACATGAGTGGAAATGGGATAAAGTTATGATGGACTTTGTCATGGGGATACCAAAGACTCCTTGAAGGAATGATGAAATATCGGTCATTGTTGATTGCCTTACCAATTATGTAATTTTTCTTGCTATAAGAGATGATTTACCACTTTAACATCTGGAAAGAATATATATTAATGAAGTTGTAAGACTCCATGGTGTACCCCTATTGATTGTTTCTGATCGTGATCCCCATTTTACATCACGACTCTGGAAAAGTCTTTAGAAGGACCTGTATACTAAACTTCATTTGAGCACTGCGTACCACCCTCAAACTGATGGAAAATCAAAATAGACTATTCAAACCTTAGAAGAGATGACAAGATCTTCCTCACAGGACTTTTAATGTATGTAAGATAAATATTTCCCTCTGGTAGAATTTTACTATAACAATATCTTCCATTCAAGTCTTCAGATGGCACCTTATAAAGCATTATACGGAAAGAGATGTCACACGCCAAATTGTTGGGATGTTGTTGGTGAAAGAAAACTCATAGGCCCAGAACTTGTTGAGGAAACAATGGAAAAGGTGAAGGTTATCCAAACCCACATCAAGGAAGCTCAAAGTAGGCAAAATAGCTTTGCTAATAACTGAAGGAAGGGTTTGGAATTTCAGGTAGGAGATTATGTTTTCATGAAGGTATCTCCATAGAAGGGTGTTAAACGTTTCGGTAAGAATGGTATATTATGTCTGATGTACATCAGACCTTTCGAAATTCTAGAATGAATTAGAGGTGTAGCTTGTTGTATGGAAATGTGTCCAAGTCTCTCCAAAGTTCATGATGTGTTATGCGTATCACTCTTGATAAAATACATACATGACCCAATGCATGTACTCACCTATGAGTAAATTTAACTTGTACTTGATCTGTCTTATTGTGAAGATCCTGTCATAATTCTTGATACAAGAGAACAAGTGCTGAGAAACCAGATGACTCTTCTGGTAAACGTTCTATGGAGAAACCATAATAAGGAAGAGGTAATGTGGGAACTAGAGGAACTTATGATGAAAAACCACCTGAATCTTTTTGTGTGGTAGTATTATATAAATTTCGAGGATGAAATTATTTGAAGGTTGGATGAATGAAACACCCCAAGCTTCCAGGGTACGTTTCCCTTTGTATTATGCAATAACTTGCATTGTATGCAACTTCGAGATTTTAACACCCTGCGACCAATCAAACTAGCCGTTATGAATAGTAATACCCAATTTTTGAAAGTTTATAAATTTTATTCTTCAAAATGGAATTCATTTTTAAATTCAGAATATTGAAATTAGATTAGGGTGATTCTTTGGTATTTTTATGGAAACATTCAGTTTTTGATGAATAGTGAAAAACACTCCGTTATAGGTTAAAACCGACATTTTATATAAATAATTATTTACATTATTTAGTTTTGAAAAAAATAGATACATAATACCTATATATGTTCAATGTAATTCATTGGAGACATTTTATAATTCGTTTAGATATATAAAAATTTAATTGAACATTTTACTATCTTTTACCCACCTCCTAGGAGTATTTGAAAATTTGCATAAAACATAAGTTTTCCACTTATGTGAGTTGAATTTCAAAAGTTCAAGGGAAACTGTTAATATCATTATGTAAAATCTGGTTCAATAAGATGAAAATAAATTTGGGTAAATAGTAACTTTTGACTTTTATTTACCATGATTAAAAGTAAATTGGGTAATTAAGGGTAAAAATTATAGCATAATTACCCTAACACATGTCCTAATTATAATGGATAAGTATAATTTGACCAAAAACAACCTTAGGAGTAAAATATGATCCTTTTTGGTCCACATGGATTAGATTAGGACATTTATTATTATTTTATTTAAAGAAGAGATAAAAGTGTTAAATTCAATGTTTAATAACTAAAACATTTTTAATATAAGGTTAAACACAATATAAATTCAACTATAAATATTAATTATAAAGATAAAAAGATTTATTACATAATGGTATCTTATTTATAAATTTTAAACATTAAATAATATAATTTGTTCATGACACAATGATGATGTAGTAATTACCTTATTAATGAAATATAAAAATAATTGATATTATAAATATCCAAATAAATGTAGATTGAGATGTCTGATGAATTCCACTAATTTTATAGGTTAATATGACATGTTAGGATTGGTTAAATAATTTTTATTCTAAGTGATAAAGTTTTGATGGCTTTTAAAAAAATATAATTCTAAATAGTGTCAAAATTTACATAATTGAGTTTTTTTAAAAAAATACTATATTATTAATTTATATAACATTCTTTAAAAATATATGGTTTGGTAGAAGGAATCATATAATGTTATATATATTAGTAATGAACTATATGGTGTTCTCTTGGCCTGTTATAGTTTGTTTATTAACCATATAATATAAAAATAAAAAGACACATGATAAATGTCAAATTATTTAACTAAATGATAAATATAAATGATAAGGTTAATATGATGACCTAAAACTATCTAAAATCTATTGTTTGAGATGTTTTTGACCCATACCCACCTTATCCTTGAAATAATTCATTTTTTCTATTAGAAACAGAAAATGATTTTATTATAAAATAATATTTCAAGCTTTTCCAAAAGTGACCCTCACCTATCTTATAAAAGGCCATTTCACAATATCATAATTTCACACATCCAAATCCTTTTGGCTCGGAAAAACACTGCCCAAATATCCTCTCAACTATACTTTCTTAAAACTAGAGGACTTAATCTGATCAGAAAGCCAACTTAAGGACCTCTTTTGATCAAATCAAAAGGAAGAACCCGAAGAAGAGGTAAATATTTCATCACCTCTTTTAAGTTATTTTCTTCTTCCACTTCCTATTTCATTGTTGTTTCCATTAAAAAATAATAAATCTACTATATTCTATATAATGTGATGTTATTAAAATGGTAAAACCATATTTATTATTCTATCCATCATATGAATGACAATGTCACCATACATGCGTACGCACGGCTTACCGTCTCCACGTCATAGTGTAGTTTGTTATTCAAACAGTTCATTATTTGTATGGGTATAATAATGAGTATAAATGATGTTAATAATAAATATAACATGTTTATGATTCTCTATATATGATATAACATCCAATTACATATGATTTAAACATCAATAAAATGATATTTTCACTCGTGCGTACGTACGAATTACCGTCTCCAAAAACACGATGAGATTCATTCCCCATCGTAATCATTAAAGAATAATTTTCATTTTATGATTAAAAATAATGTATATGAACTTAATATAATTATTTATATGAATAAGATATATCCTATCCATAACAAACATGTCTTTTTTAACTGAGCATGTAATGGAAAACAAATCAGTTAACACCCGAAACAATGATACTACTGAAATATTATTAACAAAGCAATATTAGAGAATCATATATGATATCATATTGATATATATAATTATTTTATAATTTAATAACAATTTTGTAACTATTAGACAAGAAGTTAATGTACCCTCATACAAGGAAATATACAAGGTAAGGTTTAATTCCACAATATCTTTATTATCCGAGGTTGTTTTTAAATAAGTATCTACTAGGACCATTTTATCATCCACATCCGTGTTTTCTTAAAAATGTATTTCAAAATATTTTTACAATTTAATAGACAATGGGTTAAATTAATTTATACCCTCATTCAACATTATATGTTTTGAAAGGAATCTTTCCATCATTTTCCAAACAAGGTACTTTATGACCTTTTCGACAAAATTAAGGTAAGAATGTTTTTAACATATATGGGGAGTGTAGCTATTTTTTACGGTTATAACATCATCAAAGCTTCCATTACTAGTTTATAAGAATATTTTCAAAAAAAGTTTTCTTTTATAATTATATGAACATTAAATAATTTCTAAATAGAAAGAACTATTTCTCTAAAAAAAGTTTTGATTTCATATATATCAATATCCTTTTGATGGATTTTAAGCTTTTTTGAAGTTGATTTATTATGATACCAATATTTCATATTGTATTGAAGTTTTTTTATACTTTTGACTATTGATGCATTATTCTTATACCATTCATGGTTTATAGATAAATTATTTACATTTATTATACTAGTTTCAATAAGAATGTTTATGTTATGTTTAAACCTTTTCATACGAGGAATGCATTGGACTTAGTAAATGATGGGTGGTGCCCACTATAGCTTTTTAATACATCGGTAGGTATCATGAGACAAACTAGTGTCTTGGAACAAGGCCTTGACAAAGTCTTATTTGTAGTCTTGGCACAAGGTCTTGACTATGTGGTTATGAAGTCAGGAATTATGCATTCCATCATTATAAAAGTGGCTATTGATATTGCATGTAATTATTTGACTAGTAGAATATCTATGTGAATAAGTAAATGGAATTAGTTGATTTTATCTTTTCCATATTATTCTGAAGTTTATGTTTAAAAGGATTTTTTTAGTCAAAAACATTTCCTTAAATGTTTATACTTATTTATGAAAGTTTCCGCTATATTTTTATCCTTACGGAGTATCTGAGCTCACCCCTTTTTATGTTTTCATTTTCCCAGGATGTGTAGAAGTATTTTATGGCTGACCTACAAGGATTGGATAATGATATAACTGTGTTTAAAAGGGGCAAATTTCTTTGATGTTTTTATTTCATGATGTAATGTAAAACTTATGAATGTATGTAGTACTTGAAAGGCTACTAAACTGATCAGTCTTTCGGGACAAGATTCCTTGTATCATGCCAATGTTATGTAATAATGCCTTGACACTGGGTAACAAGGGTCATGTCATTACAATATAAAAATAAATCTTATAAATTTTCTTAACCTTTATAAATTAATGTTACATCCATGTAATAGTAACATTTTTCCATCTCATTGGTACTTAGTATAATTAGGAAAATGTTTTTGTGTAAATCTGACATTACATCTCCTTTCATTTGAAAATTTGTGTTCTTTAAAAACCAAGTTGTACATAAATGTTTTCAAAAATTATTTAATATTATCCTATTATGTTTAATGTAAATTTTTAACCATGTAGCCAGTTTTTTAAAAATTGGTTTTAAATGTAATCGACTTGAAATTTTCTGATCAATGCACTTTTCTAAAATTTAATGTTGAAAAAGGAATATTCGGCTTGTACAGACCTACCCGCCTTCAAGGCCATCATTTCCTTAATTATTCTATTTTTTGTTTGTAATGTTATTTTTTAAAACTAAAATAGTTTCCTAATATTTCATTTTTTTTTATTTCAAAATGTTTCTCAATTAAAAATAAATTTAAAAATTGTTTTTTGTTTTAAAAGGATTCAAATGATTTGAAAAGATTCCTTTATATGTTTTCAAAATGATATCTCAAAGAAAAGGATTTAAATGATCTAAAATATTCTTTTAGATTAATTCAATTTATTTTTAATTAAAAAAGGATTCAAAATGTTTTCAATATTATTTTATAATCTTTTGAGGGAAAAACGTTTTTAAAATGATTTCAAGCTTTATTTGTATATTTTCAATACATTTTCAATGAAATTGGTTGTCTAAAATTTTTATGTTTTAAAAATATTTTTCAAATAAGAAATGGTAATTTTCTCAAGAAATTTTTTTAAATATATTTAAAAAACATTTCCATCAATATGACATCTATTGATGTTACTCATGACCTTATGGGAAATAATCCCTAGGCTCCATTAACATTATTTCTTGAATGGTTTATGTTTTAATGGAATAATTCTTTTTACCCTTGATTCTATTCCTCAAGTTGTATGATTTTGAAACAAACTTCTTTTCATGGGTTATGCATTGATGAAATGAATATGTGACTTATCTATTTTCTATAGGTAATGATATGATGAAATGTTTATGATGACCATTTTATTTCATGGGTTTTTATATAAAGATTATTTATAATCTTATGGAATATGTATTATGTTAAGGGTATGACCTATATATCCCTCCAATACATTGGGTAATGATGGATGACTCCTGAGTATAAATGTTATGTATGAACCAGATTACATGTTCACAATGGTATGAATGGACCTTGTTACATGTACATATATTTATAGTTGAACATGATTACATGTTCACATTGTTATGAGTTAAAATTATGATAGGTTCATAATGTTTTACATGAACTTCATTATGTGTTCACTATGTTATGGATGGACCTGGCTGCATGTCCATAAGTTTATGTGTGAACCCGATTACACGTTCACAATATTATGCGTGAACCTGATTACATGTCCACAACATTATGCATGGACCTAGTTGCATACCTATAAGTATATAAGAGGGATGCATTTTATTTCCCAAACATAATGTGTAAGAGAATATGTTTCTACTTATACATGTTTATGAAGTTATATATTGATGTGTATGCCACAATTCCATGTCTCATTATTTTGTTTTGAGTTTATGGCTTATGTTACCGATTATATTATGATTCATGTATTATAAACTATTAATAATTATGATATGATTCATGTTTATGGTCATAGATATACAGGTTATGATATTATAATGTTATAGGATCATCTTCTCAAACCCTTATGTTAATGTTATGCTTATATATTTCCTTTATTTACCCTTACTGAGAGTTCAATCTCAACCCTTTCTTAAATTTCTTGTCCCTACATTATGAATATAGGTGTTTTAGTAGATTTAATAATGGGGACATCTTTGTGGGAAACATTTATTATCATTAACATATTTAGAAGATTTTTGATCCATGTTTCCAATGTAACTAAACTAATAGAGTCTTATGGAATCTATTTAACTAATGTACAAAGTATTCTGAAAATATGATATAATATCTTTGTATATTAAGACTGGGTTGTTATAGTTGGTATCAAAGAAACTGTTTAGTAAACCTTTTTAAACAAGGATGATAATACTTAGTGAGATCTCAAGGGATATTTATAAGGATATTTATAGGGATGTATATAAGGATAAGTTTAAATATGAGTTAATGTTTAGGGAAATGTTGGGGAATTTTGGTAAATGATATATTGAGTAGTTTTATAGAAATAAATACCTCTGTGGATACTATAAGTGGAAGATGTTTTGGGAGAAATTTACTTAGTAGTAAAAAATTTGACATAGTGTGTTAGGGCTAACTCATGAATCAACTAGTACATGACCACAATCCTTATTGCGCACCTAGTTTGTCACTCCCAGGGGATATGAATTGGGAATTCAAAAACACTTTATGAACAATAATGAAGGATTTAAATAGTGGATAACTATGAATAATCTAGGATAAACCTAAAGTGTAATATATTAAAGAAGTAGGTGTCAGGATTCTATAATTAATTTTTCAAGGTTATGTTTTTTTCTTCTGTGATAAGTGTTTCTCATCCTATATTTTTTGGTCTTATTTGACATAGGGAACTATAAGGAAATGGGTTAATATTGAATTTTTTCGATGTGGAATGTATGGGAATGATGAAAATTAAATTAGTGGAAACATCATGAATAGAAATAGAAAGTTCCATTAGTATTTAATATATTTATGAAGATATGGAGACCAAAAAAGCCATGTGAAAGGTATGTAATGTTCTTCCAATATTTTTTACATTAAATTTAAGAAGAATGATTATATTATGGTTTAGGAACATTAATGCATTATTCATATTTCATATTCTCGGAAGGTGGTATTAATGAATAAGTTTAAGAATCCTATGAAATGGTTTAAGAATAAACTTTTATTATTGAACTGTATATGTTTTGGAATTCAATGATAATGTTATATGAATCATGACGTATATAAGGATTGTTTGTATAATTTTTTCATTAAGTACATTCAAGAATGTGCTAAAGGATATTAATGACCTATAAAATTTATTTAATGTAAAGGTTATATTTTTAAATAATGGAAGTTAACCATCAATGTGTTCAGTATGTTAAGAAAATTATGTTTAGCTTAGATAAAAAGATGATTTATTTGTATAATGTAAATTGGATAGTATTTATGAACTCATAGATAATGGATTTGTTCAAAAAGTGGTCTATTTTAACATGGATAAATTTTATAACATATTATATTTACATAATATATCCCATAATCTTTAGAATACAAAATCATGTATGTTTTCAAAAAGGATTTATGGTAATTTATGTTATTACTATGTTTTAAGAGAATATATGATGAGGGTATTAGCATGTATGGAATATAAAAACTAAGCACTACTTTCTTATATATGGAAGATCAATGATAAACTTATTTCATGAAGTTATTTCTAATGTTTTGGATTTTCATATTTTGGAAGGGTAATAAGGATAATCATATATGGATGGTTTAAGTTAAATATTCGATGAAGTTTGTGAGATTAAAGTATTTTCTCACCACATAAGGATTTATGAATATTTTGATAACCTATTATAATAACATTGTGTTGATGGTAACTAATGAAATATGGGATGAATAATCATGGATCTCATGATATATTAGCACTTTAGGAATGAAAAAATCACCATGATTTTTAGAGAAAGTGGTGTAGTGGAAATTGATCAAGGCACAAAAAACGGTGATATTGTACTGAATCATGTAAGAATATATTTTCATGAAAATTATTCAACACTGTGGAAAGGATCTTGAAACTGAAAAGGTTATCCTAGTGTCTTATTTCTTGATGAATCAAATAACCCTTTAGATCATTACAAATTTATGGATTTATAATTGTTAACTTCATCCTAACTTTGTTCTCTATCACTCTCCATCAGAAATTGATGGATATATTTCTCTTCCATGTCCATGATTTAATTTTCCACCTATGTTCTTCTATTTGGAAGCCTAGTTATGAGTTACATTGGGTAACCGTTATGGTTTCAAATTTTCTTTTTTAAAGAATGTTTTAGTATTCATTTATACAATGTGGGTTTATTTGAAAGGATATTTCATGTATTAAAAATATGATACCCAGATAATATTTAAGGAAAAAATTAATTTTAAAGGAGTTAGAATGTTACACCTTCATTTTTTTTGATTTGTTTTCGAATTGATTGAGTGTTTTTGAAACTTTTCATTTCACGCATCCCTGAAAATAGTTTATTTTATTGTAAATAAATATATTCGGCTTGTGTTATGAACATCACCAAGTTAATCATGAACTAAATACAACATAAATTTTATCTTTCCATAATAATAACACCAAGTTTAGCTTACATTAAATGCAAGACTGACCTTTGTTGATTTCAAGCATAACACACAAGACCAATTTTTACAAAATAATAATATATTAATAAAAGTATTATCATTTAATATAATAAAATATAACATAGATGTTAAATTGATTATTAAAGGATTAAATAACGTATGAAAATATTTATTTTATTTTATTTTTTACTTGTTAATTGGAAATGGATATAGAAACCAAATGAATATAAAGAGAATGATTTTATAAAAGACTATTTTTATGTGAAAAAGGTGATTTATCTTAATAAGTTAAATTAATTACTATTAGTGAATGTTATTAATTATATTTATATATTATATGTTTTTTAAAATATTTGTAATATTCATAAAATTGATTTTATACTCATAATATGAAAACATACCCAATGTTTCACATAAAAACCTATATTTGTATAAAAGAATTTTACCTCCTTTCTAATGGAAAACTTATTGTAAATATAAATTTTGTAACTTTTTGAAATTTTATATATCAAAATAAACATCATTTTTTAAAGAGAAACATAAAAATTATGATATGGTTAGTTGAGGGTATTTTTTGTAATGTTTTATTTTTTAATGAATAATGAAAAGTAATGAATTTTAATTAAAAATTCAATTTCATATAACTTACATATAAGGTTAAATTATATTTTAATATAATTTTAATGTCTAATTAGATTAATTTTTTATCAATTAATCCAATTTAGGACATTTGAATGAGTTTCAATTTGATGTTGAATATAAAAACATAACAAAATTTTGATCGTTTTTACTTTAAGAACTAGAATTGTTTTCCTATATGTAGGATTAAATTTAAATTAATATTTTCCACTTCTATTATTGGAATTTTAAAATATGGATTAAATATTTATAATTAGTATAATTTATAATATCTAATAAGGTTAATATAGTTTTTGACAAAAAATAAAAGTGTCACGACCCGTCCTCGGGGCCCGGGCCATGACTACCCCAAGCCCGCCTTTCATAAGCCAGGGGCTGGCGACTAGCACCAAGCCGTAAATCCCGGTAAAGGGAAGGAATTTCCTTTGTAACGAAAACGAGCACCACATAGTAAGCAAGCAGAAAAAGTAAACACTAAGAAAAAACTGGTACAACAGTAAGTGTGGAAAAGTAAGTGGGCCAGAATACAAACCCAAAATGAAAGTAAAGTATAACTCGAAAGGGAAAAAACAGCAACAGAAAAAGTAAAGCCGCAACGCCGAGCTGTCCACTAGAAATCCCACATGATGGGTGGGTATAGATAGCTCCACAGCTCCTCGGTTCCCGCCGTCCGCTCCAAGTATGTCCCACCCAGTGGTCCACCTCCAGGTACCGTCCTGCTCTGCAAGCCTCAACCACGATCAACGCTCTCCATCGTCTACTACCAACACAACATAGTGCGGGCATAGCCCGTGCAGGGGTGAGTATAAGCTACTCAGTAGGGACCCCGAGACCCTGAGACCCCCGAAGGTCTCCCAAAATCCACAAAGGATAAACCACAAAGGAAAGATACAATCACGAAGTAACATCCGACACTACTTAGGTACATTCCCATACATATACCTAAGTCATCAATTCCAATACGCTCCAACCTCCGAGCCCAAGTACAACCCAGTCCACACAGGAAAGAAAAACGTAATTCACACAGGATAGCACAACACATTCCACACAGGAAACCAAACAGGATTCATCTCACACAGGTATACATCATCGAAAAAGTGAAAGAGATGATCAGATATAGATACTAAATCATCTAAGATGGGACCCACATAGGATACAAGACCAGCAGTCTTCATTGATTCATCTATGATGGGACCCACATAGGATACAAGACCAGCAGTCTTCATTGATTCATCTATGCTGGGACGCACATAGGATACAAGACCAGCACTGAATCATCTAAGCTGGGACCCACATAGGATACAAGACCACCAGTCTTCATTGATTCATCTATGCTGGGACCCACATAGGATACAAGACCAGCACTGAATCATCTAAGCTGGGACCCACATAGGATACAAGACTAGCAGTCTTCATTGATTCATCTATGCTGGGACCCACATTGGATACAAGACCAGCACTGAATCATCTAAGCTGGGACCCACACAGGATACATGACTAGCAGCCTTCATCGTCGCAAACGCAGCCAGCTCTAGGGTTCCCGCACACAGCAAGCTTGTTCGGGAGGGCCCGATCCACGAGCCGAGAGGCCGATAAATCAACTGACACATAGTCCAAATTTGATGTATCCAAAGTTCCGTATCGGCAACAGGAACTCAACGTCGCAGACGGCGCGTCAATCAGACGCCCGGTCTGAGAGATATTGCCTTTTTCGTCCCAGGGGCCCGGTTGGTTTTTAAGGAAAAACCAACCCGACCGTACTCCACCTGCGTCCAAAACTCAGGCGGAGTATTAAAAAGATCCATCTCACTTAGATGAATTAAACAAAGTCGACGGAACTTCAATCAGATGTCCGAAGCTCAAGATATGAGCGTTTCTGCTCCGAAGGCCCGATTGGTTTCGTGTACGAACCAACCCGGCCGAACCCAAAGTTATCCGAAACCTTGAGTGCGATATACCGAAATGACCGTCTCGATCCAAGGATCTCATAACCACTAACATCACATTGTTCGAAGTCCCGTAGCTCAAGATACGGGTAAAAGACCGAAAACGGTCCGAAGACGGGGGGTCTGGGCCCGGACCGACCCGGCCCAACCCCCTGGGTCGGCCCGACCCGGGTCCGGGTCCAACCTGGATCAGCACGGCCCGGCCAGTCGGGCCGGCCCGGCTCGGCTCGGCCAAGGGGCCGAGCGAGGGAGCCGCGGGGCGCTGCCCCCGCGGAATGAGAAGCCACGGCCCACGTGGGGCTGCGCTGGAATCAGCAGACGCGGCTTTGCCGCGTCCCGTGCATGCCAGACCCGCGCGGCCGCGGGTCTGCTGGCTGCCGCCGCTGCGGCTTCAACCGCGGCGGCCTTGTCTAGCGGCGCGCTGGGGCACCGCCGCCTCCGGCCGCCGGCGCCGCTGCGCTGCCTCTGGGTTCCGCGGGCCACCAGAGTTGTTCCGGTGGTCCGATTTCTCTCCCGTCTGCGCTGCAGCTCCTCCCGGGTTCCGTACTTCACTGCAGAAACAACGAATCACCCCTGTGGCATGTTTTGTCATCGCCCGCCAATCCACACAACAACGAAGTATTGCGGAGGGTTGTCGGGCCATGTTTGTTTGGCCCGCACCCTCAGAGTTAGGTGATGTCAATCGGGAATAAAATATTCAACACATTAATAACAAGACAGGCACAATTTTAATAAAATTAAAATTGAACTTGATCCGGGTTCTTTGTTTTTGGAGGTAGCATCCACAGAAAAATATAAAATGTTTCACAAAAAAACCCCTACCTCGGTTTTAATAATGGTGCACGTCAAAGAGCGGCGGAAGACGAGCATCGTGGAGGTCGGGCGTTGCGGAAAATGAACGTCGACGTCACGAAGTGAGGATTCGAAGTCATTGACGGAGATTTCGTCACGGAGAACCGTCGTGGAAGAGATGACGCGGAAGAATAAGGTCGTTGAAGAAGATGTCGCGTCGCGGGTCGGTGTCGCGGAAGACGGTTTCCGAGGGCTCGACGCTGCACGTCGTAGATCGTTCGTTCTTCGTGTTATTCGTCGAAGAAGAAGATGTTCCTTAGATTTTTCTCCAAAAATCTCTCACACAACTCAACACCAACCCCAAATAAAATAAGTTCTCAACTTATTTTATTAACAAAACAAGGCTTTTGAAATTCAATTGTTTGAATTTCAAAAACTAACATGTAACTAACCATATTAATTTCATAAGTTAAGTAAACTTATGTTATAAACATTTAATAGGAGTTGAGAGGGGTTAAAGGATATGAAGGGGTGGAGTTCGTGTGGGCCCCACCACCCTCATAACCTCCCAAGGGAGGTTGGGTGGTTACCCAACTTCCATCAAGAACTAAACACTTAGAAAAAGATAAAAAATTGTAGAGTAATTATAAAATAACTTCCACAATTTTTATCATCCACACTCATGACAATGCAACTCCGGAATAGGAGTTCCTAAGAAATTACCGGTGCTGCGGTTCCATCGGTGCCCTCGGAATTCGATTCTGGGAACCGGTTCAAAAGTTAGAAATTCCCGCTCGTTCGTTCACTGAACGTACCCAAGCTACACTTCGGATAGAAATTCCGGGCACACCGGGCCTCGGAATCAAGTGCAGTCTGAAAACACGTTCTTGTAAAATTCCAAAGAAAATTATGAAAAAAATTTCCCTTGATTTTTACAGGTCTTTACATTACTCCCACCTCAGGTCTTTACATCCCCGTAAAGATACATCGAAAACTAGGGAAACAAAAGTGGGTACTGAGCACGCATTTGAGCCTCCCTCTCCCACGTGCTCTCCAGGAGGTTCCCGTGCTGCCATCCGATGCGCAATAGAGGAATCAACCATCCATGTAGGACCCGCTCCTGTCGATCCTTGATCTCCACCGGGACCTCCGCAAAAGTCACCCCATCATCAACGTCTTGCTCTCCATGGTCAATGATGTGCGTAGGGTCATGAACGTATCTCCTCAGCTGAGATACGTGGAAGACGTTGTGCACCCAGTGCAACTGAGGTGGAAGAGCCAGGTGATAAGACACCTCGCCAATCCTGCTGAGGACCTGGAATGGTCCGATGAAGCGTGGAGATGACATGCCGCCTCGGCCAAATCTCCGTAATCCACGTTGAGGTGAGACATGCCATAAGATGTTGTCACCATCCTCGAACTCTAGTGGCCTCCGCCTTCTGTCAGCACAAGACTTTTTCCGGATCTGAGCTGTCCTCATCCGCTCATGGATGACTTGGACCTTTCTGGTCCTACAAGAGCTATTGTGATTTCTTCTTTGCCGATAAGGGAAATCCGGTCTCATCCCCTGGATGAACCATGTTCTTCTCCTAATACAGTCAATCTTGTCGTAGATGATACTAATCCAGACCAAGGATGACGTCGTAAGGCCTCGACGCTACTACCAAGAGATACAACCGTTACTCTCACCTCTAAGGGTTGAGTCACACTGTCGGCATCAGTGTGTGGTAAATGGGTCTCCTCCAGTAGATGTCTCACAAGTGACGGTCAAGTCAACAGTCTAAACTGGAACCTCTTAGTAACAACAAAAAAGGGGACAGGAATTAAAACATCACAAAGGTATGCGTCTTTTATTATTTAATCTCATAATACAAAGACACTACACAACAACAACAAGGAACTAGAAGTACAAAAGACGTATCCAGTAGTTCTGCTCCTGTCTATCTGCTCCTAGAGCTCCATGATCGAAGGCCTCAGCTGCCTAAAGCTGAGCTCTATTATGTCCACCAACTCCCTGCGGTCGGGGTGGATATCATGGTGGCGGTGGTGGCAACACCTCGAAGCGTCGTCCACCACCTACGGCTCGGCCAGCTCCTCTGCCTCGCCCGCCTACACCATGCAGACCTCCATGGTAGAACCTCTATCTGGGAGGTCCCTCTACCACCTGCTACTCATCTGTAAGACGAGTCGGGCAGTCTCGAGCCATGTGACCTTGCCCGCCGCATGCATAGCAATGCCTGCCCCTCGCGTATCTGGCTCTCCTTCGTGTGCCCCGCACAACCGAATCTTCATCCTGAGACTGCCCATCTGATGGTCTAGCCCGTTTGGACCTCTGCATCACCTGTCTACTGCCATCTATGGAAGACCCTGCTACGGGCCGTCCTACGGAGGGCCCTATCACTGGAGCCTGCTCGGCAAGAAAACTCTCCACTAAAAGGGATCTCTTCAACACCTCTGCCTGTGTCGGAATGTTGAGGGAGATCATCGAAGCCCTGATCTCATGCCTCAGTCCCTGCTCGAAGGTCTGGGCCCAGAAGAATGGGTACCGTACCATATCTGTGGAGTAGCGCGAGAGATCGGTGAATCTCGCCGAGTACTGGGCGACCGTCAAGCTTCCCTGCCGCAGCTGAAGAATCTTCGAGATGCGCACCACACAGAGGGTGTCCGGGACGAACTCTGATCGGAAGAGGCCCACAAAGTCTGTCCAGATGAGAGAGGCCTCATCGTGCACCTGGAGCATCAAGCTCCACCATCGTCCTGCTGCTGCGTGCAGTAGGCTCACTGCAAGGATCACCATGAGGTCAGCTGGTGTCCTCACTAGTCTGAAAACTCGAACAACTGCCTCCAGCCAGTCCTCGGCTGCTTGGGGGTCTGTCTCCCTGCGGAACTTGGGCGGTCGCTGGCACTGGAACTCATGCAGTATACTGAGGCGACGTGCATCATTAGAGGTTGGTGCTAGAAGCATCGGTGGCTCGGCGGGTAGAGGTACTGCCGGTGCCTCCGTCGTCAAAGGGCCCTGTACCGAGTCCTCGTCGCTCGGCGGGCTGTCGTCACGTACGACTCTTGGGACCCTAGCTGGCTGCCGTCGTGGGGCCATCCTGAAAAGGAAACAGGTGCGCCACGGTCAGAATAGTATACCTGGTGAGCTGACACAAAGTAATCACAAATAAAACTTGAAACACACATTCAATCAATGTTTTCGTGCGTTAAGTCGGAAATCAGAAGTCAGGGTCCTGGTGTACGGATACGTCGGCCACCACACTAACACTGGACTCCCTGGACTGATAACCACACCCAATACACTTAACACTATTGCTTCACATAGAAGAAAGATCAGAGTCACAAGTTCTGCGGTAGAACCAACCTCCCTCTGATACCAATTTGTCACGACCCGTCCTCGGGGCCCAGGCCGTGACTACCCCAACCCGCCTTCCATAGGCCAGGGGCTGGCGACTAGCACCAAGGCATAAATCCCGGTAAAGGGAAGGCATTTCCTTTGTAATGTAAACGAGCACCACAGAGTAAGCAAGAAGAAAAAGTAAACACTAAGTAAAAACTGGTACAACAGTAAGTGAGGAAAAGTAAGTGGGCCAGAATACCAACCCAAACCGAAAGTAAAGTACAACTTGAAAGGGGAAAAACAGCAACCGAAAATGTAAAGCCGCAACGCCGAGCTGCCCACTGGAAATCCCACATGAAAGGTGGGTACAGATAGCTCCACTGCTCCTCGGGTCCCGCCGTCCACTCCGAGTATGTCCCGCCCAGTGGTCCACCTCCAGGTACCGTCCTGCTCTTTAAGCCTCAACCACGATCAATGCTGTCCATCATCTGCAACCAACACAACATAGTGCGGGCATAGCCCGTGCAGGGGTGAGTATAATCTAGTTAGTAGGGACCTTAAGACCCCCAAATTTCTCCCAAAATCCACAAAGGATAAACCACAATGGAAAGATACAATCACGAAGTAACATCCGACACAGCTTAGGTATATGCCCATACATATACCTAAGTCATCAATTCCAATACGCTCCAACCTCCGAGCCCAAGTACAACCCAGTCCACATAGGAAAGCGAAACATAATCCACACAGGATAGCACAACACATTCCACATAGGAAAGAAAACATGATTCAGATCACACAGGTATACATCATCAAAAAAGTGAAAGAGATGATCAGATATAGATACTGAATCATTTAAGTTGGGACCCACAAAGGATACAAGACTAGCAGTCTTCATTGATTCGACTATGTTGGTACCCACATAGGATACAAGACTAGCACTGAATCATTTAAGCTGGGACCCACATAGGATACAAGACCAGCAGTCTTCATTGATTCATCTATGCTGGGACCCACATAGGATACAAGACCAGCACTGAATCATCTAAGCTGGGACCGACATATGATACAAGAACAACAGTCTTCATTGATTCATCTATGCTGGGACCCACATAGGATACAATCCCATCACTGAATCATCTAAGCTGGGACTCACATAGGATACATGACCACCAGTCTTCATCGTCGCAAACGTAGCCAGCTCTAGGGTTCCCGCACACAGCAATCTTGTTCGGTAGGGACCACTCCACGAGCCGATAGGCCGATACATCAACAGACACATAGTCCAAAGTTGATGTATCCAAAGTTCCGTATCGGCAATAGGAACTCAACGTCGCAGACGACGCGTCAATCGGACGCCCGGTCTGAGAGATATTTCCTTTTTCGTCCTAGGGGCCCTGCTGGTTTTTAAGGCAAAATGAACCTGACTGTACTCCACCTGCGTCCAAAAGTCGGGAAAAGTATTTCAAAAGATCCATATCACTTAGAGGAATTCAACAAAGTCGATGGCACGTCAATCGGACGTCCGAAGCTGAAGATATGAGCGTTTCCGCTCCGAAGGCCCAGTTGGTTTCGCGTACGAACCAACCCGGCCAAACCCAAAGTTTTCCGAAACCTTGAGTGCGATATACCGAAACGACCGTCTTGATCCAAGGATTGAATTTACACTGACGGCGCGTCGTTCGAAGGCCCATAGCTCAAGATATAGGTAAAAGACCGAAAACAGTCTGAAGACGGGGGTCTGGGCCTGGACCGACCCGGCCCAACCCCCCTAGGTCGGCCCGAACCGGGTCGACCCGACCCGGGTCCGGGTGCGACCCGGTTCGACGAAGCCCGGCCCAGCCAGGGCGCGACCCGGCCGGTCGGGCCGGCTCGGCTCGGCTCGGCCGAGCGGCCGAGCGAAGGAGCCGCGGGGCGCTGCCCCCGCGGAATGAGAAGTCCCGGCCCATGTGGGGCCACGCTGGAATCAGCGGACGCGGCTTTGCCGCGTCCCGTGAGTGCTGGACCCGCGCGACCGCGGGTTTTCTGGCAGCCGCCTCCGCGGCTTCATCCGTGGTGGCCTTGTCTGGCGGCACGCCGGGGCGCCGTCGCCTCCGGCCACCGGTGCAGCCGCGTCGGCGACCCGCACCGCCGGTGGGTTACGCGGGCCACCGGAGTTGCTCCGGTGGTCCGATTTCGCTCCCATCTGCGCCGTAGCTCATCCTGGGTTCCGTACATCACTTCGGAAACAAAGAATCACCCATGCGACATGTTTTGTCGTTGCCCACTAATCCGCACAACAACGAAGAACTGCAGAGGGTTGTCGGGCCATGTTTGTTTGGCTCGCACCCTTCGCGTTAGGTGATGTCAATCGGAATAAAATATTCCACACATGAATAACAAGAAAGGCACAATTTTAATAAAATTAAAATTGAACTTGATCCGGGTTCTATGTTTTTGGAGGAAGCATCCATAGAAAAATATAAATTATTTCACCAACAAACCCCTACCTCGGTTTCAAGAATGGTGCACATCAACGAGCCGCAGAAGATGAGCGTCGCGGAGGTCGGGAGTTGCGGAAAACGAACGTCGACGTCGCGAAGTGAGGATTCAATGTCGTTGACGGAGATTTTGTTACGGAGAACCATCGCGAAAGAGATGACGCGGAAGAAGAACGTCATGGAAGAAGATTTCGCATCGCGGGTCAGTGTTGCAGAAGACGGTCTCCGAGGGCTCGGCGCTCCACATCGGAGATCGTTCGTTCTTCGCGTTCTTCGTCGAAGAAGAATATGTTCCTTAGCTTTTTCTCCAAAAAGATCTCAAAAAACTCAACACCAACCCCAAATAAAATACGTTCTCAACTTATTTTATTAACACAACAAGGCTTTTGAAATTCAATTGTTTGAATTTCAAAAACTAACATGTAACTGACCATATTAATTTCATAAGTTAAGTAAACTTAAGTTATCAACATTTAATGGGAGTTGAGAGGGGTTAGAGGATATGAAGGGGTGGGGTTCGTGTGGGCACCACCACCCTCATAACCTCCCAAGGGAGGTTGGGTGGTTACCCAACTTCCATCAAGAACTAAACACTTAGAAAAAGATAAAAATTTGTAGAATAATTATAAAATAACTTTCAAAATTTTTATCATCCACACTCGTGACAGTGAAACTCCGGAATAGGAGTTCCTAAGCAATTACCGGAGCCACGGTTCCATCGGTGCCCTCGGGATTTGATTCCGGTCACCGGTTCAAAAGTTAGAAATTCCCGCTCATTCGTTCACTGAACGTACCCGAGCTACACTTCAGATAGAAATTCCGGGCACACCGGGCCTCGGAGTCAAGTTCCGTCTGAAATCACGTTCTTGTAAAATTCCAAAGAAAATTAAGAAAAAAATTTCCCTTGAATTTTATGGGTCATTATAAAAATTGAATGTAATTAAAACTAATTACATTATTTAATGTAAAATTAACCTTAAAAAGGGTCTAGAACATAATCTTAAGCCAAAAATGAACTATAAAAAAGTCTAAAAACAATTAGATGGACTTATTTTGGATATTCCACCTATAAGGTTCTATAATTATCCATTTTGAAACTTAGGGAAAATTTAATACTTTGGGAACCCATTTATACTTGGGGAACACACAATTCTTTTCAAAAATACTAAGCCTGTCCTTTCCCTCCACTATAAAAAGAAACTCAAGCGTCCCACTTATTCACACCTATAAAGACACTTTGGATATACCAATATATTCCCAAATATATCCTAAAAATCCCTCCCATCAACCTAGAAGCCTCAACTTGGGAAGAAATCTATCTAGGGAAGCCCTTTGGTGTGAACCAAAAGGTGTTACCCAAATAAGAGGTAACATCAATCCTTTGCTTTGTAGCTTTATTTTCATTATCCACCACATAAATTATTCTTATTCCAATATTGTATAATAATATATTATCCTAAATATAATTATATATTATTATTCTAAGGTTTGTACCAACACTTACACACACTACCATCTAATGGGTAACAGACTTGCAGTTCATGCACAACAAACTACTGCCTCATTAAATGACGATTTTTCATTTTTTCACTTTACCACTTTTCATGGTTTGTAATTATGATTTGAAATTTTTGTATATATTATATATGTGATATTTATAATTTATTAATTATTATATATTTCTTATATAACATAAATTTATTCTTTCCATTTTCTTTAACTATTATTACATTATTTTTTGAAGTGTGGACTACTGCCTCCTTAAAGAGATGTGATTTTTTATCACTTTCATTGGATATATTATGGATGTGTTTAGTTAATTTATATGATCTATATTACATAATAATGATTCTATAATTATATATATATGTATATATTTTAATTAATTTCATTTTTTCAATATGATAACAAAACGGAAGCATCATTCATATGTATGTACGACCTATTATCTTCATGAATCATGTCTTTCATTTATTATTTATATGTTATATAGATTATTAAAATTAAGTATATAGTGAATATATATGCTATTTATTCCATGATTTACATTCATTAAATATTTGAATCATGATGATATAATAGGATCAAGAATAACAATTCAAAACATATATGAAAATAAAGTAGATATTTTTTTATATATTTTAAAAGGGTTTTAGAAAATTGATTTCTATAAAAAAATATTTTAAATTAATTTCAAATATTATATTATATTTCTTAAAAAGGATGTTTCAAAAGTAAAGGATTTAAATGATCTCAAATATTAATTTATATATTTTTATATTATTTTCAAGGAAAACGGTTTTGAAAAAAATTTTAAGATTCAATTATATGTTTTCAAGGAAAGCAATTTCAAAATGTTTTCAAGATTATTTTATAATTATTCTATGGAAAATTTTTTAATTTTTTTTTCAATAATATTTTTATGTATTTAATTCATTTTCAATGAAAATGGAATTGTAACAGTTTTATGTTATAAAAATTATTTTCAAATTTTAAAGATATTTTAATCAAGAAATGTTTTTAAAAGATATTTCAATTGTATATATGATGACATCTATTGATGTTACTCATGACCTTATTGAAAATGATCAAAATGTTCCATTCATATTTTATCTTAAATAGCTAATGTTTTGATAGAATGGTTCTTATTGATCTTTTTTCTCCTCCATGTGTAGCATGATTTGAATCCCAATAATTTTAATGCGTTATGCATTGATGAAATGATTTTTAGAGAAATCTATTTTCTATAGGGAATGATATGATGAATTATTTATTATAACCATTTTATTTCATGGATTATGATATGATAATTATTTGTAATATTGTGGAACATGTATTATGTTATGGTAGAGACCAATATATACATATAATGAATTGGTTAATGATGGAAGAATCATGAGAATAAATGTTATGTGTGAACCTGATTAAATGTTCACAATGTTATTCATTGACCTAGTTTCATGTCTATAAGTTTATACATGAACCTTATTACATGTTCATAATGTTATGAGTAATCCTGATTATGCGTTCATATTGTTATGTGTGAAGCTAATTACTTGTTCATAATGTTATTCATAGACCTTGTGGCATGTCCATAAGTTTACATGTGAACTTAATTATTTGTTCACAATGTTGTGTGTGTACCTGATTGTGTGTTCAAAACATTATGATTTGACTTGGTTGAAGGTCCATAATTCTATGTGAGGGCCTAACTTCATGTCATTAAAATAATGTGTTTGTGAACGTATTTCTATTTATATATGTTAATGATCTTACACATTAATGTGAAAGCCGAAATTACTTGTCTTATTTCTATGTTATGATTTCATGTATTATGTGACCAATTATCTTATGATTAATGTCTTATTAACTTCTATTCTTTAAGCTACGATTCATGTTTATGATCATTGATGTGAAGGGTATGATCTTTTAATGTGATATGATCATGCTCTCATACCCTTATGTTCATATTATGCTTAGATGTTTCCTTTATTTACACTTAATGAGATTTCAAGTTCAACCCATTCTGTTGTTTACTTTCCATAGGTTATGAAGAAATATTTTTATGTATATTTACTAAGGGGTGATATCTTAGTTAGAAAAAATGAAGATATTTCACTGTGTGAAACTATTTTTGTTCCAGTTTCCAAATACACCGAACTAATACTATTTTTAAGAATCCATTTGATCAATGTACTAATTATTCCATAGATATGAAGTAATTTCTATGTACATTAATAATGTTTAATTATATAATCCCTCCCATTTGTATGAATTCTATACCATCAGTTCTAGTCGCTAACCCATTCTCTATTGGAGGTGGGATTTGGGGGTCATCCCCAACTTGTTTTCTAGCCAAATAGGGGTATTAATGTGTGTGCGAGGGGGGGGGGGGAGTCATGAATAAATGATATCAGATATGATGGTTAAAGAATTGTATGGAGTTTAGGTATAGGCACTGGTGAGGATTACATGAGATGGTAGGGAAACAAAATCAACTAGACTTTATATGCGATATAATTAGGTGATATTTGCTATGGAACATGATTTTAGGGCCCTAGTGATTGGAATCAAGTGCCTTAATTTTAGTAAACATGATAAGTGAAGTGATATTGCTTGCTGGTTAGTGACCTAGGAAAGTATAATTTATAATTAACTTTTGTTATTATGTTTTAATTGGTAGAAAAATGGGAATTAGGTTATATCATAATAAATTAACCTTAAAAAATCGTTATTCCATGTTTAGGAGCCACAAATTTTATTATTTATAGGTTTGTATCTAGGTCTATTTCAATATCTAGTTTATGTGGATGTGTTTTATAAATATTCATCAACAGATCACCATATATTTGAGGATAGTGATGATGATGATTGGGGGAAGACACTTTGTGAGTTTCAGTGCCAAATCCTACAAAAGTATGAGGGATAAATATTAGATAAGGATACCAAGGAATGGACAGAGGAGATAGTGTTTAATTTTTCCTTGAAGGGAATATTGAATTCCATTTCCAATCATCATACACTAAGAATATACTTAATAGTGGTGGTTTTTGTTCCTTGGGATCGTGAATAGTTTTGTATTTCATGTGAGATGTTTCATGACCATTTTCATGCCAAGTATATTTCTTGAACTACGAAGTAAACCTTTATCTAAAAGACTATCACCCTTCAATAAGAGACTTATGGTTAAAAGGATGTTTTTATTCCTTTCATGAAAATATTCTATCATTACTTTTACTATCATTCAGATGTAGATATTAAGATGAATCAATTTGGGGGGAATTTTCAAGCAAATATTTATCCCCAGGTCACCCATTTCAAGATTATTACATATCATGAGGTGCTATAAAAGGTAGAGGTTATTTATTGAATGATTAATAGGATTAGATTTTAATGATATGGGAGACATATAGGCTCTATATGTGTAATATTTATGTTTATATGTTCCCGATTTTCTATTCAAATGTTGTCTCATTTAGTATGGAATATCTTTCATCCTTCTTCATCTTGTTTCACTAAAGATAGAAGTTCTTAAACTATAACCAATGGATTGGGAATGGTTTTTTTCTTGAGAAGGTCATGGACATTGAAATATCATGTTTGGACCTTCCTTGAGAGTCATTTTGGAGTTGGAGGCCCTCTACAGGCTTAGTTGTTATAGTAGTGTCCTCCTAGTTAGCTTTAGTAATGGGGTGGTACTCATTTTGACAAATAAAAAAAGCAATGAGTTGGGAGGATGAAATCCCCAAGATTCCCATAATCATTAATGGAATACATATACAACATATGTTGATGTTATATCCATTTGTAATAAATATTTAATAGAGTAAGACATTGTTAGATTCATTCCTTAAAGTTACCAATATTAGGTGATCCAAATGTTTTGCAATGAATTGTATGTTTATATTCTACCTATGTGTGTGTCTTGTTTGATTCCTGATATATTAGTTCCTTCGTTACACTCATATTGGTCTATACATCGGGACTTTGGGGAATAGAGGCTTCTAGTAAGCTTGAAATTTACAATATCAAGTGGAGGTCAAGCTATCTTGTATGATGCCTATAATTTTTTTAGCAAATGATAGGGAAAGATCTCTCTTGGTGAGATTTTTATATCTTAAAGATAAAACCATATATTATCATAATGATCAGGGATAAGATACATTTTTATAGGATATTATTGTTTTATTTATTAGGGGAGTTATATTTTATAATCCTGATAGAGAGTATGTCATTTTTTGTGGAGCAAGTTACATGGAAAGGTTAGAATCATGTTTATTCTTTATTTTCATTGTGGGCCAAGCAGATAACGAGTTTATTGGGGATTAGCTCGTAGTGTTTCTTAAGATTTTATAAGATTAACTTAAGGTATTTATATATTTTTTGTTTATTCCCCCTCATCATGGATCATGTTTTTATAGAGTTATATATAATTTTATTCTAATATCGATTTCCCTTTATTGGATGGATCTCTTCTAGTCGTAGGATATATGAAATTAGATTGATTATCTTATGTAGTGAATATTTATTTTTTCTAGTTAGATACCATGGGGTTCTCTATTTTTATTTGTAAATTATGTGGATGAAAGTCTCTAACTAAATATGAAATATAATTTCTTGAATCAAGTGATAATAATAAACAATTATCATAGTCCATATATTATTTATCTATTCAATTCTATGAAGGGATCTCTCCCTTTTTTGAATATGGATTTGTAGTTTGGATGTCATCATATTTTAGTGAATTATTACTCCAAATATTCCCTATAGATGTCATTATAATAATTATGATTTATTTTTAATATCGTTTAGAGTCCTAAATTCACCAACTATATTCATTGGACTGATGAATTCAATGATCGATGAATTTCATTATCAGCTTAGGGTGGTATTAATTAATGAAATCATTGTTTATTATTGGTTAAAAAATGATAATTTAGTGTATTTTAAACCTATATTGTGTGTTCATTTACATCATCAACTATCTGGGAATCTATGGAGTGTGAGTTTTGGGATAGAGAGGTCCTTTTATTGGGACATGTTGTGTCCTAGTGTATAGTATCTATGGATCCTTCAAATATTGATGTTATGTACCTTAATTTGAGGACAATGATTGGTTCCAAGACTGTTGGAAACCACTTTCCCTCAAGTGAGCCTCCTTATATAGTAGAAGTTGTGTACTAGTAGCATGGGTATAAGTTTCTATAGTGGGGAGACTATACCTACATATCAGTGTGAGACACCAATGGAAATAATAACAGAATTAGATATAACATATAGATAAATAATTTAGTAATTAAAAATCTAATTATGTTTTGATACATAATAAAAATAAACCAAGCTATTTAAAAATGTGACTATAAAATACATGTCAGGTAGTAATACGTCCATAGCAGATCAAATACATGAAACCCAAAAAAAGAAAAAAAAACAAAAAACCCAAAAAATAAGTCTCAATTCTTACCATGGTCTGAAATAACATACAATATTAGAGAATAATAAAAACACATCAGCTACAAGGTTATTATCCTTATCTTATACTATAAACATATAGTTGCCTCAGGTACTTAATAGAAGCCTGAGCAAGGTGTGTGTATGACTTAGTAGGCCCCCACCAATAGTGTCAATAGAATTTCTAGTTTGAGTAAGAAAGTGCATATTGATGTTAATAATTAATAAAAGAACCATGTAAATAAATAAATCCATCATCGATCAAAAGGTTTCCAAATGACACATGGGATTGACCATACCTACATTGGATGACACAAATGTCTCTATCAAAAATATTTCATTAAAAAATTATGTTGAAACCCAAGAAATCACATAAGGTGTTCTATGTAATCATGCATTGTTTCAAAACCTAAGGGGTTTTACCCACATAATTATAAAGTGCTAGAAATCATCACCAAACCTAAGGGGTATCACCCATGGTATCCGAGTATCAACAATCATCACTGAACAGATGTCATATTTTTGATGATGGTGATGATGGAATTGAAACCATCACTACTGCCTTTAAAAACAATCCATTTATTACTTTTGATGAATCCAATAGCTCAATTTTCAGAGTTTACTGTGAAACTGAAGTTGTGGTGGAAAATATATAAAATCATCCATTCTTGTACTCAATTATTTTTGTTTACCTCGACTTGGGTTGTTACCGTTGGTACAATTCAAATTGATTTAATATTGATTACAAATATGTTGTATCTGACTTGACTATTAAGTGAATTTTCAATTTTTATTGGTTGCAATTTTATATGAATTATATTTTATAATTGGGAATTGAACTATATTCAAACCTATGAAACTAACATTTCAAACATGGTGAACATTTCAGTGCTTCAACTGTGATTTGTATAAAATTAGTATAACTATAAGACCTCTCCTTATCATTATACCTGGTAATGAACAAAATGGTTTTTATTCTTATAAAAAAAATAAAAAGAAACCTACATCATCTACATGGGCTAATGAAACTAAATTTTTCCATCATTTTGATAACTGTTTTACCCCTTATGAATTTGGTAGAATCAATGTTCCATGATTTTAATAGACCAATGAAACTTAGTAAATAACTATCCTACTAAAAATTAAATTTCTTTATTACATCTTTAATGAATTATTGACATCATTATATATCTGTTCAAGTTCATTTATTTTTTTTTGGTGGAACATTAGTTATCATTTTTTAATTACTTCCAAACTTGTTTTCAAATACAGGAAATGAAACCAATTGAAGAGAGGCGACCGAAACAGATGATGGACAAAAATCAACACATGACTGAGATAAGAATTCCACCACTAGTGCCTATAGTGAGTATTTTATTTCAAATATATATATTTAAATAATATATAATGTAATGTGATTGATTTTTTTTCAACATTTTTACAGGATCCATCTATTTTGGCAATAGTTATTTGATGAGAATCCTAGAAGTGGTCCTTGTACTGTGGGTGTTCGTACGAGGGGGGGGGGGGTGACAAGAGAAAGATGATATGGTCAGTGTACCCGATTAGACATTGAACTTCCCACTAACACACCTTCCATCCAAAATTTTGATCCCAATGTGTTGTTAGGGACACACGGGATATTTAGGCTTCCCATGTTTTCACCACCCTTAACTTCTGAGCCTCATCACCAGTCTGTATTATATCCAATGATGGTTCCCACTCCCCATCCAGCATTTGGCCAGTCATCCTTGTCATCTTATTTTAGTATTTCATCTTTCTCTCTAGGATTTTATATTACATCTTCTTCAACTCCTAATCCTACTGAGTCTGTCCCTGGAGAGAATACATTGGGACCCACACCATCTATACAGGGTGTTCCTTCAGTTTTTTCAGATCCAGGAGTGTGCATTGATCAGACTACCTCATGTGTACTAATACAACCCCAACAAATTTTCACACCATTACTTATTTTCATTATAATATGTATTGATAATATATTTTTTCATGCATAACAGATACATCTACTGATAGTAGGAGGGGGGGGGGAGGGTGGTACATGCATGAGTGAGGTGGGGAACCACAATATGCATTTGACGAGGGACAATAATGAAGATAGTCAAATGATTGAAAAATTAGGGCAACAATGTTGGAGTTTTTTGGCGACGCATGATAAAGACTCCAACAACATTCCTGTTAGCCCACTCTCATGGAGACAGTTCCTAATTGAAGTCAAGGATAAGGCTTGGGTAGAGATCTGTGTAAAAAATATTTTGTACTTAATGCAATATATTATTTTTTGAATTTATATGAATTAATATTTTCATGTCAACTCTGGTTTAATTTCCCTGATGGTGAGGGTGCATGGCCAGTAGGTGTAAAGGATTTAGGTGAGATTTAAAGAGCTTATAAGCCTGAGTTGTATATTGGATAGCATGCTAGAGTTGACATAGAGATAGAGGTGGTCCCTATCATGGATGATTTTTCATTAGAACAATATCAACAGATGATTACACATTGGATGACTAACCAGTTTAAGGTTTTAATCATATTAGAGGTATTTAGATTAAAATATTCAACTTTTTCGTTAATACTAATTATTTGATTTTATTTAAAAATCATTCGAAAGAAATAAAAAACATTGATTCTAAACAATACATCCACACATTGGGATGTACAATGATTCTAGATCATGAGAGGCATTAGGTATGACAGTTTATAATTTTTCTTTACAACTTTCACTTTCTATTACTTCCTCCAAAATTTATTCTATTGCTATAGTTATATAATTTTAGTTTTGAAAATAATTATTGGTATCATATTTTTAATTATGTTTTCTTACATTGAATTTCATTGTAATGGAAAAAATTGAATATATTTGGATGTGTGCCTCGAGAGAAAGTTTTTTTCTCGAGTATAAGGAAGAAAGTTGGAAGTGTGGTTAACGAACCGACTCAGCAGTAGATTGAATGTTTTAAGTTTTAAATATAAAATTTTAATCTCTATTTTTAACTAAATAATATATTTATATTTGTAACAGGTTTCTTTAGATGACCTTGATGCCCAAGGACCTGACAATCTTTGGCCAAATGATAACTTAGATCAGGTGTTGGGAGATAAGCACCCTGGTTGTGTACAGTGATGACCTAGGAAGAGTATAGATTTTACTAGGTATTAGCCAACATCATGTATGAGTTGTAGTGCCACCGAGTTACAGAAGGTTATGGTACATGCATAACATGATAAAAGATGGTCCAAAGAGACGATGAAATAGTCTGCTAGGGAAAACACTACATTTATGAAACTGAAAGAAGTTTTATGTCCAACAATTCCACAGGAGGACAACAAATCTGGTGATGAATATATGTCATCGATGCATTCTATATATAGTGCACTGGGTGGAGGTTCTTGTTCTGGTCGAGATGATGGTGAGGGGGAGGCTGAGGTGGAGGAGGAGGGAGAGGAGGATGTCGAGGCGGCTGAGGAGGGGGAGGAGGAGGAGGAGGGTGATGAGGAGGTTGAGGCTATGTACGAGGTTGAGGATGAGGGTGTTGAGAAGGGTGGGGACGATGATGGGGATAATGATGAAGATGAGGCTGAGGATGATGATGACAGTGATGGTGATGAGGGATAGATTGATCCGTTACATTTTGGACTAATATTACTGACATTTGATGTTTATTGATTTACTGTTCATGAATATGTCGGATTAAGTCGGTCACATTATCTTTATTTTTTGTGTATATTAAATTAAACTTACCTTGATGATTTGATGTGACTGATTCAACCCTCCCCTGGACAGGCCCCCCACCCCTATGGACAACCCTCCCACCCCCTGGACAGCCCTGCTACCCCCGTGGTCATCCCACCCTCCCCTTGGACTGCCTCACCTCCCGTGGATATCCCCCACCACGAGGACATCCCACCCACACCCTTGAGAACCCCTACACCTCCTGGACTACCCACCCACCAACCTAGACACCTCGTACCCACCCTGGATAGCCCCGCCCACCCCCTAGAAACCCCACCCTCCCCCTGGACACCTTGTACCACTGGACAGTCCCCCACCCACCCACTAGACACTCCCGACCCCCCCAGACAACCCCACCACCCATGTGGATATCCTTCCCACCCCCTGGACATCCCCTCCCCCCGTGGAAACCCCCTCCCCCGTGGAGAGCCTGCCCACCCTGTGGACACCCCTACCTTTATGGACACCCCTGCCACCCTGGTGGACAACCAACCCACCTCCTAGAAACCCTTTACCCCCTAGATAGCTCCACCCATCCCCTGGACACCCCAACCTCCCCCATTGACATCCCGTACCCCCTGGATAGCCCAACCACCCTTGTGGACAACACACCCATCCGACTGGACACCCCGTACCCCCTGGACAGCCCCCACCCCCATGGATATCCCACCCAGCCCCATGGAAAACCCACCCACCATTGGACACCCCTACCCATTGGATAGCCCGTCCACCACTGTAGATAGCCTCCTCACCCCCTGGAAACCCCCTCCCCCCATGGAAAACCTTCCCACCCCCATGGACAACCCGCCCAACCCCGTGGATAGGATACCACCCCCATGGACATCTTCCCCACCCCATGGACACCCCTACCCGTCGTGGATAGCCCGACCACCCCCCCATTGACACCCCATACCCCCGTGGACAGCCACGACCTCCCCCGGGTCACCCCGCCCACCCCCTTGGACACCCCGTACCCCCCAAGATAGACCAGCCGCCCTCATGGACAACTCATCCCCCCACTGAACACCTCATACCCCCGTGGACAGCCCCCCCTCCATCCCTATGGACATCCCACCCACCCCCATGGACAACCCACACACCCCGTACCCCTGGACTGCCCCGCCACCCCTATGGATAGACAACCCACCCCATTGGACACCCCGTACCCCCTGGACAGCCCTGACCACCCCCTAAACACCACCTACCCCCTCGGCAACCCCACCCCCATGGACTGCCCCACTCACCCCCATGGACAACCCCTACCCACTGGATAGCCCTGCCACCCACGTGGATAGCCCACCCACCCCCAGGACTACCCGTAACCCCTGGAGTGCCCTGCCCACCCCTAGACACCCCTTACCCCCTAGACAACCCCAACCCTGTGGATAGCCCCACCCACCCCCCGAACACCCCTACCCCACTGGCCAGCCTTGCCAGCCCAGTGGACAACCCCCACCTCCATGGATTATAGGGTTTCTAACATGTTGAAGATCCCGTTAATCATAGATACCCACTTCGTTGCCTCCTATGATCCTTGATCACCAATAAAAAATAGTAGATGGTATTTTAGAAACTCCCATGCATAATAAATGATCCAAGAGGAACAAGCCTAGTCCACTTCCACAAGAGTTTGAGTAGAGTCCAAGACTATGAAGACAATAGTTGGATCACAAGAATGACTACCTAAGATATAATCTTATGGAATTTTTGATTTATTTATAGTGGTAACATTTTGAAGAATTATCAAAAACAAAACCTTTTGTAAAATAATCTGATGTTCTAAAAAAAGGGACACAAAATCACAAATCCCATTAAGATACATCATAAAAAATTCTTCATAAAACCATTTCAAAATCACATAATAGAGACTTATTTCTATTTTAAACTCCCCAATGGTTTATAAAAATCCATTTTAAGGTTCCATTTCAAAAACCATATATTATTTTTGTCCCACAATAAAAATTCAATCCATTTCATAATAACCAAATCTCCCTTCCTACCATACAAACCAAAATAATTCATTTTCTTCTAAAGAATCACATACCATTGAAAGAAAAACTATTACAAAAACAATTTAGAAATACCAATTATATTTAAATCCATGAAATTAATTCCATAAAAACCATTACAGCCCCACCCCTCTTAGTCACCCCCACCTAGACACCCCCACCCCCATGGAAATCCCACACCCATGGACATCCCACACCCTCTGGACACCACTCTCCCCCTTAGAAAGCCCCCCAAACCCCTAGAAACCCCACCCACATGGACAACCCCCTACCCCCTAGACAGCCACCCAGCCCACTGGACAGCCCCCACCATTCTAGACACCACCTCACCACCTGGACATCACCCACCCATGGACACCACCACCCCCATGGATAGACATTCCCAACCCCTAGACACCACCCCACCCCCTTTGATATCCCCCAACCCCCTGGACCACCCACCCCCTAGACACCACCCCACCCCCTGGACACTGCCAATGATATCCCCCGACCATGGACAACCCCCACCCCCTGAACACTCCCCATCCCCCTGGTTGGCCCTCACCCCTGTTAGATACCACCCCACCACCTGGACACCCCACCCCTGGGATACCCTCACCCCCATGGATAGCCACCCCACCCCCCGAGACACCACTCCAACACCATTGAACAACCCCCAAACCCCTGGACCACCCCCACCCACTAGATACCACCCCACCCCCTAGACACCCCCACCTCTCGTCATCCCCACCCATGGAAATCCCCCCAATCCCATAGACACCACCCCACCCCTAGACACACCCACCCCCTAGACACCCCCACCCCCCCAGACCCCTCAAACTGTGGACACCCCTACCCCCTTTGGCAGCCCCCATCCCCCTGGATAGCCCCCACCCTCTGGACACCCCCTACCCACTTGGATAGCCCCCACCCCCCAGACATCCCTCACCCCTAGACAGCCCCCACCATCTGGACACCACCCCACACCTACCCCCTAGACAACCCCTCCATCCACTAGACAACCCCCCCAAAAAACCCAAAAGGAGAGCCCCCCAGACCGAATATTACTGTCATCTAAACCAAATATTTCCCAATGTTGTACTTTTTTTCTTTTATGTCATGTGTTATTTAGTTCATGTTCATTTTTATCAAATGGAACCATTTTTTGAAGAAAATTTAGGTGACCAAACTTGAAGTAGGGGTATATTATAGTGATGGATGTATTGCCTCGACTACCTAGCCTCAAATGTAGAATCACAATTGTTTTATCAATTGTAATATATAAATTCCATAAATTGATATTTTCTACCTGGGCCAAAAAAGTGGTATCAATTTTTTGATACAATTTATTGGCTGACCAAATTACCATGACTCAGTATTTGTGATTGGTTAGAAGACTAATGAGAAGTCATTCAGCTATTACCCAGTTTCAGTATTCAGTAATGTGGAAGGTGAGAGTTTGGAATGTAACTACTAGGACTAGGAGTAATATTATAAAAGGTTTATTTTCTGGTGAATATGGAATGTAATTTTCACAATATAAGGAATTGTGGAGTTTGGTGTATGCAATATTAGATTATTTGTGTAGGTTTATTGGCTTGTGTCTCCAGGTGTATTTGATTTTTTTAGGTGTATTGGAGTCTGGTGTATGAATTATTGGAGGCTTTTGCATATTAGATTATGTGTGAAGGTGATATTGGATTATGTGTGGTGTATTGGCCAAGGTGCATAGGCCTCTTAGAGGTTTATTGGGTTTTGAATATCTGGGGGTTGGGTTCAGCATGATTCTGTGAAGTCTGGGTGAAGGATATAACAACAGTTTATAACCGATGGTATACTGCTGAAAGAAATTTTAATACTATACCAATGGTTTATAACCGTTAGTATAGGGGTGAAAGGTATACCGATAGTTACAAAACCATTGGTATATCAATGGACTTCTACATTTTACCAATAGTTTGCCGCAACCGTTGGGAAAAAAACTATACTAACAATTCAAAAACCATTGGTAAAACACTAAATGCTTTGTAAACCAATGATTTTAAACTGTTGGTATATATTTTTTCCAATGGTTCTAGGTTATCGTTGGGGAGCTCTAATTTTTTGCAGCATATACCAATGATTATTTAGAAACCGTTGGAATATATCTATCCCTATGCTGGACATACCAATGGTTTTTTAAAACATTGGTATATTTTATACCAATGGTTTTCCTTTCAATACAAATGGTTTTAAACAGTTGGTATATTTTAACTTTCCAGTAGTGTATGCGTAAGTTATTACCGGGACATATTTATCATCCATGTCCATGTTACTTAGATATAAATTAATATGTTGCTAAAAAATTCATATTAAAACTAGATTATAAAATTTTAAAACATTAACCATAAACTATAAATGGTTTAAAAAAACACTTTCAAATTCAAACATATCATAAACCGTTAAATATAATATGGTAGAGCAAATCATAAAAAATCAACCACAAATAAGCATAAAATAAAAAAATGGATGTTGACCAATATGAAAATAATATAATAAAATAATTAAAAATTTCATGAGAATAGTACCCTTTTACTTTTAAATAATTTATTCAAAAGTCTCACATTTATAAAATAATCAATTTTAAAAAATATTTCTGATTAAAAGTGTCCCATAATACATTGAATCATTTAAATTAAATTCAAAAATTAACATTTAAAAATAATCAAGTCCTTACATGTATATATATAAAACCCATTTTCAAAACATGGACATGAATGAAAAATATATAGATGAATAAATATTAGAATATTTTAAAACAATGTCTTAGTTAAAGATTCCATTACATAAAAATATAAAAATATTCCTTTTGAAAACATTTTTTATCAACATGGACATGGATGAAAATTATGTCCCAATGAATACTTACATATGAACAATCTTGAATAATAATGAAATTGATAAATTAATCCTTACATGTAACCTTACAATTATTCCTTTTGAAAACTTTTGAATGAAATTTAATATAGTCCTAAAATGTTCATTATATTTTTTTATATACATAAATATAAATATGTTTGATAAAATCAAGAATATTGAAATTTCGAAAGGGTAATTATTTAAACATTCAAACCACCCCATAACACATTGAAAAATTTAATAATAAGACCAATGAAAGAATATTATTTTTCAAAATATTAAATATGTTGATAATAAATTATTTAATCATGTTCTATGTCAAAGGGGCTGTATATAAACCTCATAAAAGAAGGTGGGTGTATAACACCAAAAAAATGTATTAATGAAAGTAGAGTGGGGGGTAATCCCTTACACATATAAATGGTTTTTCATAATGATTTTTCATGCCTAAAAAACTTTTGATAAATCATAAGGATTCCATGTATTTCTTTAATCCTAAAATTGTTTACCTAAACAAAACTTTTATCCCAATGTATCAAATAAATCATACTGTAACCTTGAACAATTATATCAAATGTTCAAAATTAAGAATTTTCCAAAATAATTCTATCCAAATTAATAGTCTAGAAATGTATGTAAATTTCCAGTATCAATCATAACATCCTATGTTAATAAACATAATGCTTCTCTTACTATCACATACCAAGTATTTGATCACCTTTAAATCCTTAGTGAGAACACTTATGCTTCCAAATCCCTAAAGAAAAAGTGTTATAGTAAAATCATTATATATATAAAGAATCATAAAACCATATAACCTTTGATGTAATAACTCATGAATCCAAATACAAAATAACCTTATTCATTACACATAACTCTTAATCCATTTAGTACACTTAGAAATATTATTCCTTATTACCCCCTTAATCTAATTTTTCTTTTATATCCTCTTCATAATCAGTAGTTTGACAATTTCATGTAAAACCTTTCTGATTCTAACCATTGAACAAAAATCAAACCATAATGTGTGATACAATAATATTTATGATGTAGTAATGAAGAAACATTTATAGGATCTATAAAAGGTGGATTATTCTTCTCAATACATTTTTCCATAGGATTAAAAAAGGTTATCCATTACTAAATCTAATAGATGATTACCTAAACAGACTTGTCCTCAAATATTTATATGAAAATAAATGGGAAATTCATCAACAATGTCCATATATGATTTGTATCATGAGACCTACCAACGAAAAAAGGGGCTATAACTGGACCATCCCATCACATACTAAGGATAATACATTGCTCATTTCAAAATTTTAAAATATAAACGACATACTCATTCATATTAAAAACTGCTTTAGGAAATATAAATACTTTAACGGTAAAACAACAATGGTATCTGACAAGAACATCCACAATAAAACTAATCATAATCCATTAAATATAATATAGAAAATTATATCATAAGATATTAACCAAAATTAATTATAATATCCATTAAAGCATGTGAACATCAATGAAAATAATCTAATAAAATCATTAAAAATTTTTTGAGTAATATAACCCTTTTTTTGAAGCCATATATTCAAAATCCACACAGTTAAAAATTAAGAAATTTAAAAAGATATTCTTTAATCAAAGTCTCACATACAATTTTGAAAATTTATTAATGAATTATCATTTTAAAACATTCTTGTCTATATAAATAAATCCTTAATACCATTTTAAAAACATGGACACTAATGAGAATGATTTAGAAGAATAAAAATTTAAAACATTTAAAAAGATGTTTTAGTTAAAATGTCCCTTACAAAATACCTTAAAAATATTACTTTTGAAAATATTTTTAATAAAAATTGATATGGATGATAAATATATCTTTTTAAATAATTAATCATAAACAATCTCAGATAATAATGACATTGTGTAATGAGACCTTACCTTATGTGAGATTCCTTCCATATGTGTCAAAAATTTAATAATAGTTGTTATAAAAATATTATTAACTTGTACAAAAATCCTAATAATATTTATGATATCATATATGATTCATTTATGACTTCATGTTACCCATTAATTTAACAATACTAGGTTAAATAAACGTTTTGGGTAATAATCACTCTATTTATCATAGATGTTCAGACTTGTTATTGTTGGTATTATTACATATATCGAGATTTACGTACTTCTAGAATGTAAATAATTGTTTATATATCATATATATTCATTATATATATATATATATCTGTGTGTGTGTGTGTGTGTGAAATTAAATACACCATTCATGGAGACGATACACCGTATATACGCATTAACACTATTTCTATTTTCTTATCGAATTGAATGGAAGGAAGTAAATGATGTATATATTTATATTATTAAAGAAGAATTATTATGTCATATATTTAATACTAATTAATTATATATATTTTTATAATCATTCTTGAATTTTAATTGTGAATAATGAATCAAATTGTGTCGTGGAGATGGTTGCCCGTGTAGATGCACGAGTGATGATATCATTCCTTTAATGGTCAAATGGTATAGAATTTGGTGATATATTATTTATACAGAATCATTATCATGTAATATTAATTACTTATATCAATCATAATAATTATTATACCAATCCAAATAAACTAGTGATTAAAAATATATTACAACATAGTATGAAGATGGTAAATTGTATGTACGCATGCATGGTGATATTGTTTTTTATAGGATGGATAAAAGGAGAAATGCAATCTTCAAAAAATCATAATGAGTCTCAGAATATATATGAAAATTGATTTATTGTTTTATTATGAATATAAAATAGAATAAGAAAAGAAATTGAATTGAATTGGTAAAAAAATTACAACTTCTTCGATTATCCCCTTTTGATTTGTAAAAAATGACTTCTCAGGCTTGATTTATGCATAATGTATGGCCTCTTGGATGATGTGAGGGATGTTTTAAGGATAAATGGAATGTTTTTTTCTGTGAAAAAAGTTCTTTATATTTTTTAATAAAAGAGGATATGTTCCATTCTATAAGAGAGGTGCATGACACTTTATGAAACTCTAAAACTGTTAATTTAATATAAACTGATTTTCAAATTCAAATTGATAAAATGTGAGTTATTTATAATATTATATGAGGTTGGGTTAAAATATTCTCACCCAATGAATTTTATACTTGTATATGTCATATAATTAACATTATCTCTTGGCTTCAACCCTTAGTTAAACAATTTAACTCTAACCATGACAACTTGTATTTTGACACTATATGGATAATATAGTTACTATAAAATGACAAAAAAACTCCAATTTTATAATTTATAATATAATTAATATTACCCAAGTCATTTTTCTAAAATATATATTATTATTTATTTTATATCATTTCATAAAATACTTTTTATTTTAAAATCTCATTTATGGTAATTTTGACACTATTTATTTCTTTACTTTTTAAAAAATCATAAAAAGATTATTCCTTTGAAAAAAATACATTAAACCATCTATAAAATGTATTATCCACCCACAAAAATCATTTAGGGAAAAAATATTTCAAAAAATATTTATTTTATTAATATTAATATGATTTATTTTGTTCTTCCTCTAATAAATCAATTACTTTATTATCATTATCTCACCATTTATCATAATTATATATTTTATAAAATTATAAATAAATTAACATGATTTATATAAGAATTTTATACTTATAATGACTATTTTTAATCGAATATATAACTTATATGACATCATATTAAAAATATTTTACTGATTAAAAACAAAATTAGAACTAAATTGGATTATTGTCAATGTAATATTATTAATATATTAAATTCATCCAAGTTGTACCAAAATGGAACCAGTTATAATTTGGTATAAAACATTCATCCAATTATATTTGAACATGTGTTAGGGTAATTTTATGATGCTTATAATATTATTTTAACCCTTAATTACCCGATTTACCCTTAGTCATGGTAAAAAAAATACTAAAGTTACTATTCACTAAACATTTAGTTGTTACTATTAGAACAAAAATTTATTACTAATTAAAACCATGAATTTAATTATTTATAAAATCAATTCATGGAAATGGTAATATTATGTTTAATTATAATCCCACAAATGTGGGGAGAAAGCGTGAGAAAGAGACATTCCAAAGTTGAATAATTTTTTTTATCAAATTTTATTATAAAAATGATTCCAATGAACTACATCAGAGTAATATATTTATTATTTATATATTGTGACATTATAATAAATTTAATTTAAAATAATTATTAAAATGAAAAATATAGTTTTTTGACAATAATGCATTATTTTTCACTATTCATAATAAATAGAAACTTTTCAAAAAATACAAAAAATTCACCCTAAGATAATTTTAATATTTCAAATTCTAAAATGATGTAGATATTTAAAAATAAAATTTTTAATTTTCTAAATGTTTTTAATAGTATTCATTTACATTTTTTCAATAGCTAGTTTGATAGATCATGATGCACTCAAACTCAATGTTTCGTGCAATGGAAGCGACTGGATTTCTTCTAAAAATATAATTTACCAAGAAATCTTGGGGTGTTACATTCTAACATAATTCAATAAATTTCATCATAAAAATTTTAAATTGAAATTCTAAAATAAAAGGTTGATACTAGAAAATACCTTTTTGGAAAACTCATATCATAAACAGGGTTAATAAAATATACTATTAGTAAGAGGAAAAGGGAAATAATCGCTTTGTTTATCAGACATGATTTGAATTATTATTCCTAATATTATTACTTTGATCCTGATTTGATTACTTCCATAATATAAAACATGATTTATAGATCATATATATTTAGTATATAAATACATATATATGGTCGGTATATGATATGGAATACACTATTCATGGAGAAAGTAGTTCATACGTAAGAATGAATGTTGTTTTTGTTTTATTATTACATTAAATAGAATAATGTAAATGTCTTATATGTATATATATATATATAATTTAAGTAACATTATTATACAATATATTTCATTCTTATTTATTATATACATTTTTATATTCATTTTTAAATGGTTGTAGTGGAGGTTGAATCTCATCACGTCGTGGAGATGGTAGGCTGTACATATGCCTGAGCAACAATATCATGTAGTAATTCAAAATGGTAAGGAAGTGGATGGAATATAAATGTTATGGAAATAATATATTTTCATATTTAATATTTAAATCCTTTATATTCATCGTTATACATATAAAAAAAATCTATTGATGAAAAGATGTTTAGACCATGACGTGGAGACATGAAGGCATATGCACGTACACATGGTCAAATTGCTTTTCATAGGATGTGTAAAAGGAGGAATATGGTTATCTCATAATCATAAAAACAAATCAGCATATATTAAATTACTTATTATAACTATAGTTTATAGACAACTTTGGGAATTGAAATATAAGAATAAAACAACTTTGAAGGAGTTGGTTAAACAATTACATTTTCTTCGAGTTTGTCATTTTTATTTGAACAAAATAACTCCTTAGGTTGGATTTATGCCCAATGTATGACCTCTAGGATGAATTTAGTGAAAATGGGAGGATAAATTAGCAAGTTTTGTATAATATAAATTTATTTAAAGGTGTGAATTTATGTGAAGGAGAGGTTCCTTTTTATAAGGGAGGGGATGTGCACTTTAGGAAACTCCAAAACATTTAAATTATTATAAGATGATTTTCGATTTTAAATATATCAAAATTGATTAATATAGATGATAATATGATTATGAGTAAAAATTATTTCATACAATTAATTTTTAGGCAATTTTATTTCACAATATTAACCTCATCTTTTTGCTTTAACCCGTAGATAAACAATTTAACTCTTATTGTTACTCCTTGTCTTTTTACACAATAGGGTTAATATAGTTACTATAAAATTCAAAAAGAAACCCATTTTGATTATTTATGAAATTTTCAACATTATACTAGTTATATGTACTAACTATAGATTTTTATGACTTTTATATAATTTAATAAAATATTATTTATTTTAATGTATCATTTTAGTCAATTTGGAAACTCTTTATTATTTGTTGTTTAAAAAATATCTTAACAAAATGATAACTTCTAAATAATGATTATAATATATCTATATAATTTATAAGTTATTAATAAAATTAGATTTTTTAATTTATTATGTAAAATTAAATTAAATTTAATAGTTTAAAAATCATTTTTTTGGTTTTTCCATTAACTAGATAATTACTGCATCATTATTATGCAATCATTTAATTAACATATTTATTCTAAAAAAATTAATATAAAATAACATGATGAAAAAAATTATTAGCTTTAAAATTACAATTTATAGTTGAATTTATCAAATGTGAAACCCTATATTAAAAATTATTTATTTATTAAAATTATTATTATGAAAATTTTAACATATCTTTAAATTAATATAATAAAAGTGTTAATCAAACCCAAGTGGAATAAAAAGATAATAATTTCAACTTATGGTTTATTTTGGACAAAACCCAATTACCCAATGAATTTAGGATATGTCTTAGGGTAACTCATTAATTATCTGATTTACCCTTAATAGTGGAAAATAAATAAAATTTTATTAAAGATAATATAAACCTAAAAATTATGTTTTTATTGTTAGACCAAAAATTTCATATTACTTACAGCCATGTATTTCCACGATTCAAAATTCCATTCACATAAGTGGTAATTTTACATTTAATTCTAATCACGTATATGCGGTTAAGAGGCGAGTAGAAGAGACATTGAAAAGTTCAACACATTTTTATATCTAATTTCAATATAAAAATAATTCCAATAAACTAAACTAGATTAATATATATATTATTGGAATATTTTGATTCAAAAATCACTTTTTAAATGTATTATTTTATAAAACCATGACTATTGAATAAATGATTTCAATGAAAAAGTGGAATTCGTTTCATGATATTTTTAATGATTTTATTATAGTACTTCCATCTATGTCAACATCATTTTTGGATCATATTATTAATTGATATTGATATATTATGATATAATTTACTATATTTTATTGAATGTTTTATGATCAGTTCTATTATGGATGTCCTATTTATATACCATTTATTTTTTTATGGAAAATGTATCCATATTTCATACACTAGTTTTTAAAACGAATGATTATGTTGTTTATGTTTTAGAAATTTCATACGAGGAATGTATTGGACTTAGTTAGTGTAAGGTGAGGCCCAATATTTCCCCTTGATGCATTAGTAGGTCTCATGAGACAAATTAGATGTGAACCTGGATGAGGCCATACCCATTTATTTTCCGATATGGATTTATCTGACGCCTTAATCATTTATTTTCAGATTCCTTGGCCAAGTACTCAACAATATGTTTTAGATGTATGAAATTATGCATTCCCCCATTATAAGAGTATTTATTTAAAATTAATTTTTTTATTCAACTTGTAAAATATCTCTGTGAATTTTTATATGGAATTATTTTATTTATTATTTCATTATTATTCTCAAGAGTACGTTTAAAAGGATTGTGATTCAGGTTTATACCTTGTCTTAAATTTTTATGCTTGTTTATGAAATTATATGTTGTATTGTTTACCCTTACTGAGCATCTAAGCTCACCACTTTATTATGTTTTATTTGACCATGTTTCCCAAATTAGTATTATAACTTATATGTAGGGTTAAGTTAGGAGAATAATGGAGTTCTCAAAGGAGTACCTTTGTTGTATTTTATTTTTTTAACTATATAGTAAAGTTCATGTACTAAATCTATTTTCATAGATTGCTAAATTGATCAGTCCTTTGGGATTTGAATCCTTATAATCATTCAAATGTATTAAAATAATGAAATTTCATTAGACTTCTACATTGGGGTGTTACAGTTGGTATTGAAGGATGAAACTCTACTTGATAAGTAATTATGCATCATTGTGTTCTTAGTCTATGAAGTGAATTAATTCTTCAACACTAGGCAAAGGATCTTGAAACTAAAAATTCTATCATAGTATTTCTTCCAATGTTTCAAATGCTCCCATATATCATCACATATTTATATCGTTGTTATTGTTAACTTTATTCTAACCATGTTCTCAATCACTCTCTATCAGATGTGGATGGTTAGATTTTAATTTCATGTCCATGTTTTCCTACATGGAACCCTTGTTTGTGTTATCTCAGGTATCCTTTTTTACTTCTTTTTCATTAGTTTAAATTTGAGATTCTATCAACCCTTGTTATGATGTGGTATTTCAATAATTTATTTTTGAATAGAAAATCATTAGTAACCAAAATTTAATTTGAAAATAGTGAAGAAATAATTTATTAAAAGAGTGGAGAATGTAACAACCCAATATTTTAGAGTAAATTTCTTCTTAAAAAAATTCAATAGCTTGGGTTTTACGCAATAATAAGCTCAAGTGAATTATGATCTATCAAATTCTCCATTTAAAAATATCTTATGAATATTATTTAACACATTATGAAATTTATATTTTTCAAAATAAACATTATTTTTAGTATGTAATTTTCCATCTAATAGGAAAAGATTAATTTTTTTTTGAATAGGAACTTTAGTAATTTTTTATTTATTTTCCATAGTTAAGGGTAAATAGGTTAATTGAAGGATAAAATAATATTATAATATTTAAAATTTAGCCAAAATTTTTCCCAATTTCATTGGATAAATGGGTTTTGACCATAATAAATATTAGGCTAAAATTGTGATCTTTTTAGGCCACCTGGGTAAGAAAAAGTTTTTTATCATATTTTTATAAAGATAAGTTAAAAATGTCATAGTCATAATTTTAATAACTAAAACATTTTAATAATGATATATAAATAAAATTAATTCAAAAATTATAAGTAATTTGAAAAGTTATAAATTTAATTGGGTGATCAAAATATTCAAAGAGGTATGATGCGCTTTGAATGTTTAAAGAATTAATTATATTAGTGTGACATTTTGATAGTATTCATTATTTTATTTTTAAAAAAATATAACAACTTGATTCCTTCAAACAAACTACTTTAACTCTCTTTTTACATATGAACGTCATACAGAAAATTTGTGTATGCCATCAAATATTTCAAATTAGATTTTTCTCAATATTATTAATATCATTTATTTGATTCTTTTGTTAATGAAGAAATTAATAAATCATCTTTATGTCACAATTATATTTAAGTATTTAATGTCTATAATTTATAAATAAATTACCATGATGAAGATAAATTTTTTATTTCAAATTAAAATTTATAGAGTATTTTTTCTTCTATATAACCCAATGTTAAAACTAATTTAGTTATTAAAAACATGAGTATTACATTTTTAACTAATCATTAAAGAAAATATAATAAATTTCATTTTCTTACCCAATTGTATTTAAAAGGCCATAATTTTGGCCTAATGTTGATTTAGGTTAAAACCCACAAATTTAATGAAACTACAGTTAGTGTTTGGATAATTATATAATTATATAATAATATTTTTACCATTAATTACCCAATTTACACATAACCATGGTAAATAAAATACAAAGTTAATTTTCAGAAAAAAATTAAGTTGATCCTATTATATGAAATTTTTCATACATATTAAAACAATTTATGTTCATTTTTTAAAATCCAATTCTCATATGAGGTTAAATTAGGTTTAACACCAATCCTGCAGATGTGGCGAGAGGGCAGGTAAAAGAGACCTTCAAAATTTCAATAATATTTTAAATCTAATTTCCATATATAAATATTCAAATGAAATAAAGTTGATTAAATGATAAATAAATAATATAATAAAACTTTTAAACTAATTAATATTATAATCTAAATAAAAAAATTAGATGGAAAATTAGTTTTGAACCCAAATGTAGTATTTTTTTTACTATTCATTAAAAATGAATATTTTCAGAAAAATATAAAAAATTGAACAAAGTAAATTTTGATTTCATTATTCCAAATAATAAGATTAATTTATAAAATAAAACTTATAATAGTGTCAAAATCTATATTTAAAATGGTTTCTCTATCAACAAGCAGGAAAAATGTATTTTTTCAAAAATACTATTTTTATGCATAAAAATTGAGTTTTTCTTATTTCATTTCTATAAAACATATAATATGAATGTAATAATTAAATTAAATTTATTTCATATATATTTCCTTACTATAATCCAACATGAATTATTTCTTAAATTATTTGTAAAAATGCACTTGTGAAAATTTAACTATTACATTCCCAAAAAATATTTCCTTTTATTTATAATTAATTGGTCACTAAAGAATTGATTATAGACACTTTTTAAACCATAAATTTAAATTTAAGATAGTCTTGTTCATTCATGATATTCTAATGTCAGAGTGATAGAAACCATAATATATAATAATTTTATGTTATTCATTTAAAGTAAATGTTGCATATCATGTATTCTATCGAATATAGTGTTTCCTTTTAAAAACTCAGGAAGATGCATTATCACCCATTTTTGAAATTTCATCCACAAAATTTTAAAATATAATTGATGACGAGGGGTTTTCACTTTTAAAATCATCTTTATTTGAAATCACACATTAGAAAAAGAGTCAATAAACCCTTCACTTTGAAAGAATGAAAGTGAAGTATGAATGTTACCCAAGATTACAAGTACTAGGGTTCCATATAGGAAAACATGGATATGGAAGAGAAAACTAACAATAAATTTCTTGATAGAGACTAATGGAAAACATTTTCAAGAGATTGTTAACAACCAGAAAATAATACATTAATGATGAGTTAAATGGTAACTGATTTCACAATAAGAAAAGTAAACAGATTTTTTGTGTGTTTTAAGATGATTTTCATAAAGATTAGAAATTAATTTAATTCATATACGAAGAGTATAAGGAATTATACTTACTTGTAATGTATAGTTTCATCCATTAATGATATTCCACAAAAAATCATCTTTTTTCTATAATCAATGAAAATTCATGATAAATCAGCTTCTATATAATCACATTGTCCAAAAAATATTAAATATATATTTCTACTGTCTTTAAACATTAACAAAAACTAATATGTTTAGGACAGTATAAGATAATTCTCTAAAAATATTAAACCATTAAATGAATTAAAATTACTTTTAATCTCCAAAATTCAACTTTAATACCAAATTTTCAACATAGAACACTAAACAAAAATTTTTCCTTAAAATTACAAAAAATAATCCAAACTAAGATTGAAACCTAAAATTAAAAATGATTTGATCACATAGTCTTCAAAGATATATTTTATAACTTATCTCCATATAACATCAACCACAGTTAATGTCTCATACCTAATCACATATTCTCTATGATAGGTTAATAATTTAAATAAATAACCAAATTACTTATAAGTACATAATTAAAATCATTGATGTTTCAACTATATAATTCAACCATTACTCTTCAATTAAATTCCAAAGTATTCTATTTACCATAATCATAGAATATTCCCAAAATAACTAATGTCTCCCCTAAAGACATTAATAATTTAATCCCCAAATCATTTTCCAATACTATAGATATAAATTGGATAAAACATTAGCATATTAATATTACATAAAGTAATTTAAATAATAATAAAAAGTAATACTAACTAGGGACTTCACGTAGTCTAGTGGCTGGTGACACACCCTTGTGGCACTTCATTTGATGGTTCGATTCCCATGACCTTTCTAGATGAGATGAGTTGTCACCCACCATATAGGTTGTACTTTTAATAAATCTATATAATTCATATAAAATTCACAGAATATGATAAATTCCAAAAAAATAACCATAACATGTTTTAACCTTAAAGGTTATCTCATACCTTTCATTTTGCATCCTAGAATTAATAACCCACAATTACCTCAAAAATAACAATACATTAAAAACTCACTGTAGGTTTGATCCCCACTATACGTGTCTAAACACATGTATAAAGGTTTTAAAAATATTATTAAGTTATTAAATAATAATAATAGTGTTCATGATATCATATATCATTCATTTAAGAATTTATATTACCTGTTCATTTATAATTCCACGTTAAATCAACATTTCTGGTTATAACCACTTTGTTAATCATACGTGTTCTAAATTGTTATATTAATTAGATCGGGATTTAATTACTCAAATAATATAAAAAATTATTTATATATAATTTATATTCCATATATATATATATATATATATATATATATGGAATCGAATACACCGTTCATGGAGATGTTAGGTCGTACGTATACATAAACACTGTTTCTGTTTTTTTTATCATATTGAATGGATAAATGTAAATAAAAAACACAAACAAATAATATTATATTATAATTATAATTTCATATATTTGATACTTATTCATTATATATATATTTATAATCATTCATGAATGGTTATCGTGGAAGATGAATCTCGTTGTGTCGTGGAGACAGTAAGACGTATGTATGCACGAGCAATGATATAATTACCTTAATGGAAAAGGGGTGAGGAAATGGATGGTATTATAATTATGAAGAATAAATATCATTTAATATTTATTATTTATATCCATTATATTCATTGTTTTACCTATCCCAATAAAGTTTTAATGAAAAAAATTACACCACAGCATGGAGACGGAAAGTCATACGTTTGCACGCATGCTGATATTTTTTTTCTCATAGGATGGGTAAAAGGAGGAATATGATTGCCCCATAGTCATAATAACATATTGAAATATATAATATTCACGATTTATTACTTTTTTATTGAACGAATGTAGTAAGAGTATGTATTCGAACAAAGAACTTTGAAAGAGTTGGTAAAACAATTACCTCTTCTTCAGGTGTCTGCTTTTGATTTTCACAGAAGTACACCTTATGTCGGATTTTTGCCCAAAGAATATCCTCTTAGATGATGTGTGGTAATATTTTTGGAGAAATGGGTAGGGGTTTTCTGAGCAAAAGTGTTTTAAACACATGAATAAAATAGAAGGAGATGTTCATTTTTATAAGAGAGGGGAGATGCACTTTAAGAAACTCACAAACTATTAATTTATTATAATTTAATTTCTGATATCAAATAGATATGAAGTGAGTTTTTTTAATATAATATGTGGAAGGGTAAAAATAACCCTAACTAATGAATTTTAAATAATTTTACATCACAATATTAACCATATCAGCTCTAACACCACAACCCTAAAAGCCTGGAGATGGTGCATGTTTTTCATACATTGGAATGATTATAAGGAATCAAATTATAAAATAGAAACTAGTATTTATGTTTTGTAATATAGAATATATACATAAACCATACATTAAAATTCAAAACATAAAATAAAACCTCAATATTTCTTTGAGAATGCCATAACTCATCTAGCTTAACCGTGCATATTTGACATAAAACACTTTTTGGAATCCTAAGAAAATAAAAATAAAGAAAGGGTTGAGCTCAGATGCTCAATAAGGGTAAAAAATAAAACAACATATTTTATAAATATTCACAATATTTTAAATAAAATGTATAAAACCTAAACGCAAGCATTTTAAAAAAATATTGAGAATAATATAGAAAGAATAAACCAAATAAATTCAAATAAATAGTCACATGGATATTATACTAGTCAAATAATCACATGTAATTTCAATAACTAATCTCACAATGAAAGAATCCATAACGTTCAAATATAAAACATACTGTTGAGGCCTTAGTCAGGACATATAAAAAATAGTTATGGCCTCAGTGAAATCAATATCTAAAAATAAATGGGAAAGGCCTCAGCTAAATCCATATCTGATTTGTCTCATGAGACTGACCAATTTATCGAGGGGCTTTAGAAGGCCCCACTCATTACTCTCGAAATCTAAAACACTCCTCATATTAAAATATTGAAATATCACAAAATAATCATTCAAATTAAAAACTAGTTTATATTATATTAATACTTCAACTATAAACTATGAATGGTATCTAAATAGTTCATCCACAATAAAACTGATCATAAACCATTAAATAAAATATAGTAAATGATATCATAATAGATCAAACTCAATTAAGAATAATATCCATGAAAGTATGTTGGAATATATGAAAAAACTATAATACAAACATTAAAAATATCTTGAGACAAATAACCATTTTTCATTGAAATTATTTATTCAAAAGTCGCCCACTTATAAACAAAGGCATTTAAAAAGAGATTTCAGAATCAACGTTTCCCATATCAATTTTAATGTTTTTAATGGAATTAACATTTCAAATCCTTCATGTCCATATAAAAAATTACTTAAAACCAATTTGAAAACATGGAAATTAATGAGAAATATTTTGAAAAATAATTCATTAAAACATTTAAAAGATTTTTTTTGTTCAAAATTAGTTTAGAATTTTTAACATTGAAATGAATGAAAAACATTGTACAAAACATTAAATAATAAGAATAGAAATATAATATGGATAAAAAATGTTCATGGGGATGTATATACAATTTATAAAAGAATAAAGGTGCATATCATCAAAAAATGATTCAATGAAATGAGATTGAGAAAAAATACATTACATGAAATTGAAAAAAGATTCATTTTGAAAAATATTTTAAAGAAACATGGACCTTAATGAGAAATTATCTCTAGTAAATACTTACATATAAACAATATTGGATAATAATGAGAATAGAAAATTAACCCTTACCATATCTTTGATTTCTTCCATAAGTTTATGAGATATCTATATAGTGGGTTTAAAAATATTATTAACTTTTAATAGAAACATAATAATACTTATATTGTAATATATTATTCATTTATTTCGTTATATTACTCGTTCGATTAATAATTCCATGTTACATTGATGTTTTTGGTAGTAATAGTTTTTTTATTTTACATGTTTTGACTTGTTATTCTTGATCTTATTACTATGATCATAATTTAAATATATAATAGAAACACCTAAATCTCTATCCAATTTTTTCATATGGTAAATGAACATTTCAATCATATGTATGGTGAACTACCACCTTGCAAACCAATTTTGTTCGTTTTTCATAATCATCACTCAAGACTGGTTATAATGATAGAATAAATGTTTATATATGATATTCTTGACATATTTGTCATTATAGGAGAATAATATATCGATTTTTATCTTAATTTCCATGAACATAAACATGATAAAGTCGTTCATGTGTACATATGAACTATTACCTCCACAAAGTGATAAGATTTGTCTTTATTAAACACATCACTTGTATGATATATATAGTTATATTTAAATTATTAATATGATGTTAATAGTATTATTAATATTCTGGAAGGTTTAAATAATTATTATCTTATTTCTATAATGATCAATCAAAAATTCAAATGTTAATAATGCATACGTACGACATACCATCTCTATGATTATAACGTAATTCATTTTTCAGAAACAAAATTAATGATTTTATTTAAAATTATAATTAATTTAAAAAAGTGATTATTATTTGATGAATATTATTCTAGTGATGATATACTTATGACTACATGGTCTATTGAAATCATACCATGTTCATTTTTGAAATATGTACTGAATATTTTTAAAACATCAAACATGTACTTAAATAAATAAGTAATTGTTATGACAAAGTAATATGATTTATACTAGGAATAATAAACATGAAAAAGGTTATAATGTAAGTAAATAATTAAATAGAGTTTATTATTCAGTAAGACAAAGATTGTACGTGATGTTTTAGAATCAAGGTAAGAGAATCTTTAACTAAAACATCATTTTGAGTGTTTTAAAGATTTATTTTTCTAAATATTTTTCATTAATGTACATGTTCTCAAAAATGGTTTTATGGTTTTATTTATATTGAAATAATTGTTTTAAAATAGTAATCATTGAATTTATTGAAAAAGTTTCAAATTATTATGGGACACTTTGATTCAAAAATCTATTTTATAAATGTTTTAATTTTTTTTTCAAATTGAAAGATTATTTAAATAACATTAAATGTTATCTTATTAGTGTAAATGAAATTTTATGATTTAAATGTTGAAAATTGAAACCATTTATGTGTTATGATTAAATAATGGTACTTGGATATTTTACGGGTGTGCTCGATACAACTTATACAAAGGGTTGAGCCCCATTATATCTTAAAAGTTAGCCCGATATCACTTATATGAAGGGTTGATCCCCATTATAGCTCATCAAAAATTGGTTATACTAATATGGAAATTACAAAGAGTAATCCCCATTATAGATCTCTAATGCATTGGATATTTTAGAGATGGATGTCAACTATATAGTTATTCAATTTTTAAGGGTGAATGTTAGAGTGATATGGTAATCATATCCCAATTCCCCTATGTGAATTTTATTATGCTTTCTAATGAGTTTTGAAGAAATCTCTTTAATGGGGTTACATGTTTTCACTAGACTAATGATTTACTTTCTTTATTTCCTTTATTGTGATTTTTGTGCTCATCCCACATTTTAAAATAATTTTCATAGGTCTTAATAATAATAAGGAAAAACAAGATGTCATGACGAAATAATTGAGGATGTGTCTCAAAAAAAGTCATGTTTTATTTTAAAAGTATTTCCTTTGGTGGGAAAAAGAGGATACTAAGTGTAACTATCCACATGTAATGCATGACTCTAAATTGTAAGTGTCTGTCCTAATTCGCTAAATCCCTAAACATAAAATATCCCAAAACATGAATTGTAGTTCAAAAACACTAAAGTAATTTATATTTAAGGTCGAGTATTAAAGGGAAGTACATTGTAAGTGTTAATTTTTACAATCTGATTATTATCCAAGATTTTTTATATGTAAGTATTTACAGGGACATATTTATCATCCATGTCCAATTTTTGAAAAATATTTTCAAAAGTTATATTTTTAATGTTTTATTTAAGGTACTCCTTAAATAAACCAATGATTTAAATTTTATAATGTTTTATTCTAGTAAATATTTCTCATTAATCTCTGTGTTTTTAAAATGGTTTTAAGGATTTTTTTATTTGGCCATGCATTTATTAAGATGTTAATTACACTCAAAAGATTCAAACTGGTATGGGACACATTGATTCAAAAATAACTTTTTAAATGTATTATCTTATAAGTTCATGTATATTGAATAAATAATTTAATAAAAAATAGAAATCGCTAACACTTTTCCTAATTTCATTGGATAAGTGGGATTCAACTTTATTCTTTATTTGAACATGTCTGAAATCATACATAGTGGTTTTAAACATATTATTAACCCCTTACTATAGGACAGGGGTATGAGATTCACCCTTGTTTCATGAGAATAGTGATGTTCTTAATTAGTAATATAATCTAACAAAGGATGTCATCATATATAAAAAAATATAATAAAACCATTGAATGTTTCTTTCGGAAAATACCCATTTTTTACTTTGAAATAATATATTAAAATGTCAAAAATTTAAAAAATAATACATTTAAAAATATATTTCCGAATCAATGTGTCCCATATCACTTTTAAAAAGTGTAGAGAAATTCAAAAATTATCATTTAAAAATATTCATGTCCTAATAAATATATCCATAAAACCCATTTTGAAAACATGGACATGAATAAACAATTTTTTGAAGAATAAATCATAGAAATATTTAAAATGAAATCTTAGTTAAAGGGTCCCATATATAAAAACATATAAATATTCCATTAATTTTTTTTATAAATAGGGACAAGGATGATAAATATATCCCAATATATACATATGTATAAAAAATCTCAGATAATAATGAGACTGCGAAAGGAACCCTTACCAAAGGTCTGATTCCCTCCGTATGGGTCCAAAACTCTTGTATACTGGTTTTAAAAAATTTATTATCTATTACTATTATAATAATAATATTTATTATATCATATATGATTCATTTATGACTTTATATTACCCTTTTATCAACAATTCCAAGTTAAAGAAACATTTTGGGTAAAATATGCTTTGTTAATAATACGTGTTTTGACTTGTTATATTAATTATATTAAGATTAAATTTCCTAGAGAATGTAACAAATGATATATATATATCATGTATATTAATTATATAAATAAAAAATAAAAAAATCAATATCAATATATGGAATGGAATACACGGTTCACAGAGACAATAGTCCGTACGTACACATAAACATTGTTTCCATTTTCTAATTGTATTGAATGGAATAAAATAAATGATATATATATATATATATATATATTATAATTATTAGGTCATATATTTCATATAAGTTCACTATATATAATTTATTACCATTCTTAAATGGTTAACATGGAAGAAGAATCCCATAACGTTGTGGAGACGGTAAGCCATACATATGCACAAGCAATGATATCATTCCATAATGGTATTAGGGTAAAGCATTGGATGGAATATTAATTCTGAAAAATAAATATCATGTATTATTTATTACTTATATCCTTTATTTTCATCATTATACCCATAGAAATAAAGTAATGATGAAAAAAATTACACCATAGAGTGGAGATGGTAAGTTGTACGTACGCATACATAATGATATTGTTTTTTGTATGATGGGTATAAGTATGAAGATGATTATACCATAATCATAAAAACATACAAAAATATGAATAGATCTAATAATTTTACTAGTCTTGGAAAATATATCACATACATGAACTTTACATTACAATTCATAACATGAAATAAAACAAATATAACCCTTTCAGAACAACATTATTCTCACAGATTAACCTTGAGTATTAATCATAGTACATATCCTGTAATCCTTTAAATGTAAAAAAAATAAAGTGTCTTCCTTAGATTCATAGTAAGGGTAAAAAATATAGTATAAGTTGTGATTAATACGAGAAAACATTTAAAGAAATGTATAAAACAAAAACACAATCCTTTTAAACATAATATTTAGAATAATATGGCAAGAATAAATAAAATAGTTCTATTTAAACATTAAATTGGATATTATACTAGTCTAATAATAAAATTTCATATCAAAAACTAATCTCATAATGAGGAAATGTATAATTTTGGACTTCTGAAACATATCATCGAGGCCTTAGCCTAAACATTTGAGAATAAATTGTTAAGGTATAAGCCAAACCCATATATGAACATAAATGGGAATGTAATTAGACAAGTATATGTCTAGTTTATATGAGTAGATCTATTGATTCATTGAGTGGATATAGATGACCCCTCCTATTAATTACTATGTCTAATACATTCCTCATATGAAAAGGGGGAAACATAACCATCGTAAAAATTCACATTAAAACTAGCTTACAAAATGTTAATAAATTAACCATAATCCATGATTTTTGTTAAAATTGATCATCTATATTCAAACATATTATTAACCCTTCAATAAAATATGGTATATTTTATCATAAAAAATCAACCCCAATTATGCATAAAATCCCACAATGGATTCCAACATAGATGAAAATAATATAAAAAAGTCATTAATCTTTTCCTATGAAAATTACTCATTGATTACATTGAAATCATTTAAAAGCCACAAAATTTTGATAGAACACATTTCTATTTAAAATATCCATGTAATATTTTAATGTATTATTTCAAATCTAAAGGTTTCATGATGGAGGAAATAAACAATAACGTTGTTAAAATAAAACATTACTTTTGTAAAAATACCCAAAATGTACTTCATTTAGAAAAGGTAAATAAGATACATTTCGAACTGTTTTCAAAAAATTAAAACATGGTTAAAATGACATTAGTAAATTATTTAATAACAATAAACATATTTTGAAATACATTTTAAAAAAAGGACATGTATGATAAAATTTCCCGAGTAAAAACTTGTGTATCAACAATCAAAAAAAGTAATGAGATTATGAAATAAACCCTTAACATAGGTATGATTTCTTCTATAATTTATTGGAACACCTATATTTTGGTTTGAAACATAATTTTATATGGAATTAAACACCAAAGGACAACTCAGTTTAATAGCCTTGGAAAATAGACTACATTCAAAAACATTACATTATATTTTGAAACATGAAATACAAAATTGATAATCCCTTGATAATGCCATTATTTTCCTAGCCTAACCCTACATATTAGTCATAATATAAATCTTGGTATCCTGGGAAAGTAAAAAATATGAAATAGGTGAGATAAGATGCTCAGTAATAGTTAAAAATATAGTACAAGCTATCATTAATAAGAACAAACTGTTAAGAAAAGGTATAAAACTGAAACACAAGCATTTTAAACATAATCATCAGTAAAATATGCAAGAATAAATCAAATAATAACATTTAAACATTCACATGGATATTATACTAGTAGAATAATTACCTCTAATATCAATAATTAATCTCATAATGAGGGAATGCATAATGTTGAGCATATTAAACATACTATAGAGGCCTCAGGTAATTCATCTGAAAATAAATGGTTAAGGACTCAACCAAATATATTTTTAAAAATAAATGGGCATGGCCTTAGCCATGAAAATATCTAGTTTTTATCATGGATTATTCTAACATTACTCCTCTGTGTTGTAGATCAGGATGTTCCATAAGGGTAAAGTTATTGTTCATAACCTGAGGTAGTTGTCCTGGTATAGATATAATATGCTCAATAACATTTATAGATCTAGTTCCAACATCATTATCTTTCATAGGAGGGAAATGTCAACATGTATTACTTTCATTTATACTGTTTCCATACCATTTATAAGGAGCCACTTCTAAACAATGGAATATACTAGATTAGATCATATCATCATGTATAATCCCATAAAAAAGTGTACTACATAACATAAATTAAAAAATTTATTTTTATATAGCCACAAAACCATAACCCTGGTTTCTTTAGGATATTCTTATATATTTATCCTCAATGTTTGTTATAGTGTTATGTTCTCTAATCTATGGTTTCTAAATATAGTGTCTATAATTATTGCTAAAATTCCCTTAATACCAACTGTAATTTCTCGAACTCAAAAGCCCGGATTTGGGGCATTATTTTATTAAATTGGAATGATTATAAGGAATAAAATCCTGAAGGACTAATTATTTTAATAGTATTTGAAAATATATCAAATAAATGAACTTTACAATAAAATTCAAATCATGAAATACATCGTAGATAATCATTTGAGAATGCCATTGTTCTTATAGATAAACCCTATATATCAATTAAAATTCACATATTTGGAACCTAGGAAGGTAAAAAATTATAAAAGGGTGAGCTCAGATTCATAGAAAGGATAAACAATATAGGTGAAGCATTCATTAAAAAATATAAAATTTTAGGTCACAGTATAAAACTAATATTGAAGACTTTTAAACAAATATTTTCATAATATGGAAATAATTAATTAAATAATGTAATATTAAAATACACATGGATATTATTATAGTCGAATAATCCCATGTAATATCAATATCCTAACTCATAATGAGGGAATTCATAATTCCATACATTTAAAACATACCATGGATTCCTCGACCAAGACATCTGAAATTAAATATTTAAGGCCTAGACCAAATCCATGTCTAAAAATAAATGGACAAGGCCTCAAATAAGTCAATGTATCATTTGTCTTATGAGACCTACTAATGCATTGATAGTATATAGAAGGACACACCATTTACTAACTGAGTCTCATACATTTCTCAAATGTAGAGGGTGAAACATAAATAATATAATCATTCGTATTAAAACTTGCATAAAAAATATAAATACATTAATCATAAACCATGAATGGTATCAAAATAGCACATCCATAGTCAAAAATATCATAATCCATTTAATACATTATATTAGAAAGTATTATAAACAAAAATTCTCCATTAAGTACAAAATAAAACAAAGGATGTTGACATAGATGAAAATAATCTAATAAAATTATAAAAAATTTCATTTCAAAATAGATTTTTTTTCTTTGAAATCATTTATTAAAAATAAACACATTTATAAAAGAAGGCATTTAAAAAAATATTTTTAATCAAAGTGTCCCTCACCACTTTTAAACATTTTAAAGAAATTATGAGATTAACATTTAAAAATATTCATCCTCTAATTAATAAATCCATGAAACCCATTTTGAAAACATAGACATGAATGAAAAATATTTAGAGGAATAAATATTATATTTTTTTAAAATGATGCCTTAGTAAATATTCCCTTATATAAAACCTTAAAAATAATCATTTTTATTATTTTTTAGAAACATAGACATGGATGATAAATGTCCAAATAAATACTTACGTATAAACAATATAAGATAACAATGAGATTGTGAAATTAACCCTTACCACTCTGAACATTGAAATCAGAATCCTGATATCATAAAATGAATCTCTGAATACCATGATGATAAATGTATTCATGATATCAAATATAATTGGGGTAGTACATACAACACACATAAGAAATAGGTGTTGAACATGACTTATATCTGACAAAAATTTAAAGTGTGATGGAATTCAATTTCCATAGGTCTAATTCAATATGTACGTGTTCAAAACTCCTTTATAGTTGTTTTAAACATATTATTAATTGTATTAATATTTATGATATCATAAATGATTCATTTATGAATTTATATGACAAATTTATTTACAATTCCATGTTAAATAAACCATTCAGGAAATATCTTCTTTGTTAATCGTATGTGTTTCGACTTATTATATTACTTAAATCACAATTTAATTACTTATAGAATGTAAATAAGGATTTATATATCATATATATTCAGTATAGTTATATATAATATGGAATGGAATACATTATTCATGGATATGGTAGGCCATACGTACGCATGAACATTGTTTCTATTTTATTATCATATTGAATGGATGATACAAAATGAGATACACATAGATATATAAATATATATATTATTCCAGTAGATTTTTTATGTCATATTTTTTATACTAAATCGTTATATATATATATATATATTATAATCATTATTAAATTGTTAACAGGGAAGATAAATCTCATCACATCGTGGAAATAATTAGTAGTACGTATGATGGAGAGATGATATCATTATGTAATAGTATATGGGTAAGGAATTGGATGGAATATTAATTATACAAAATCAAGACCATGTATTATTTATTACTTATATCCTTTATATTTATTGTTAAACCCATTGGAAAATGAAGTGATTGAAAAATAAATTACACCACATCGTAGAGACAGTAAGCTGCATGTACGCACACATGGAGATTTTTTTTGTAGGATGGGTAAAAAGTTGAATATGGTCATTCCTTAATCATAACAACCTATTAGTATAGGAAGAGGAATGATAAATTTATCAGTCATGGAAAATAGATCACATACATGAATTCTACAATACAATTCAAAACATGAGATATGATATAGAGAATACTTTGAGAACAAAATTATTCTCATAGATTAATGTTGAATATAAATAATAATAAAAATCCTTGAATCCTAGGAATGTAAAACAAAATAAATGGGTGAGATAAGATGCTCAGTAATGGTAAAAAATATAGAATAATCTTTCATTAAAAAGAACAAACATCTAAGGCAAGGTATAAAACTGAAACACAATCATTTTAAACATTACATTTAGTATAATATGGAAATATTAAATCATATAATTCCATTTAAACATTCACATAGATATTATACTAGTAAAACAATCACTTTTAACATCAATAACTAATTTGATAATGAGTTATTGTATAATGTAGGGCATCTGAAACATATCATCGAGTCCTTGGCCGAGACATCTAAAAATAAATTTGTAAGGCCACATCCAAATCTGTATCTAAAAATAAATGGGCAAGGCCTCAACCAATTCAATATCTAGTTTATCTCAAGAGACCTATTAATGCATCGAGGGTCTATAGAAGGCCCCACCTAGAACGTACTAAGTCCAATACAATCACCCCATGGAAAAGCTGAAACATAACCAATATAAACATTTTTATTAAAACTAGCATATTAAATTTTAATACCTTAACCATAAACCAATATTTGTATTAAAATATAACATACATAGTAAAACATTTCATACAACCTTCAATACAATATGGTAGATTATATCATAAACAATCAACCTCAATTAAGCATAAAATCCAAAAATGAATATTGACATAGATGAAAACAATATTAAAAATTACTAATGATTTCTTGAGAAAAATACATATTTTTTACATTAAAATCATTTAAAAGCCATGAAATTTTAAAAGAAAACATTTATTCTGATAACATCCTTTTAAGCTTGTAAGGTAATCTTTAAAACATTAAGGTTCCATGATGGTGGAAAAATACAATTGCGCTATTAAAATAAAAATTACTTTTATCAAAAAATCCATAAAGTAACTCATTAGGAAAATGACAAGAAGTTTCCTTACAAAATGTTTTATAAAAAGTCAATCATGTCTAAAAATGACTTTATAAAATTATAGAATAATAGTAATAATATTTTGAAATACATTTTGATGAATCATGGACATGGATGATAAAATTTCCTCGGTAAATACTTACTTATAAACAATCTCAGATAAGAATGAGATTTTGAAATAAATAATTAATGTAGTTATGATTGCTTATATATGTGTTTGAAACTCTTCTATAGTGGTTTTAAATATATTATTATAAGTAATTATATTCCAAAGGACCTCCATGTTTACAAGTCTTGGAAGGTTGATTACAAACATGAACATTACATTATAATTCAAAACATGAAATAAAACATAGATAATCCCTTGATAATTCCATTATTCTCAATGAATAACCAATTATATCAGTCATAATACACATATTTGCATCCTGGGAAAGTAAAAAAATTATAATGGGTGGAGCTCAGAAGCTCAGTAACGGTAAAATATATATTAGAAGTTATCATAAATACGCATAAAATTTTATATCAAGATATAAAACTAAAACACAGGACTTTTTAATTTAATATTCAACATAATATTGTAGGAATAAATCAAATAATACACTTTAGATATTCACATGGTTATTAAACATGTTTGTTATTCAAATGAAATATATATAAATATTCTCATAATGAAGGAATTCATAATACCAAGAATCTTAAACATATCGTCGAGGCCTCGGCCAAGACATTTGAAAATAAATGGTTAAGGACATAGACAAATACAAATCTTTAAATAAAGGCGAATGGCCTTGACCAAGTACATATCTCAATTTTATCATTGAGTAGTCTAACAATTAACCTCTGTGTTGCAGATTAGAATGCTCTATAAGGGTAAGGTTATTGTTTATAACCTGAGTCAGTAGTCCCAGTATAGTTATAAGCTACTCAATACCAGTTCCAACTCCAGTTCCAATATCACTATCTTGCATTGTCAGGAAATCCCTACATAGATTATGTGCGTTGATTGAGTTTCGATTCATTATAGTACGATAAATTTCTAAATAATGAAATACACTATATTATATCATATCATTGTGTATAATCCGACAAAATTTAAATACACAAAATAAATTGAAAATTTTATTTTTATCTAGTCACATAACCATAAACATGGTTTCATTTGGATGTTTTTATACAATTATCCTCATTGTTAATCTCAGTATTATGTTTCCTAAATTATGTCTTCCAAATATACTCTCCATATTTTTATATAAAAATCCATTGATACCAACTATAATTAACTTACCCCAGAATCCTAGATATAGTGCTTTATTTAAATATATTGGCATTATAACAAGGAATAAAATTAATGTCTTCACAATCCCCTGGTGCTTGGATCTCTCCTTCCTGATCGCTCTGCTAGGGTTCCTCTCCACTTAGATTTCCCCCTAACCTTTTATTCTTCTTTTATATTGGTTTGTTTAGGGTGTTTCCCCCAATTCTATCACATTGGTAGTCTACTATGTTTTTTCTCTCAAGTAAATGTTTTCTCTTTGGCTCTAGTAACGACGCGATGGTTCTTCCCAGACTGACTGTCTTGCACTCTGAACTCACAGTCAACCACTTCTCTCTATGATGGGATGTGAGAGTCAGATTAAACATGTTTTTGGGCTTCACTGTCCAATGACTGTGGATCGTCAAGCATTTATTTCTTATATTAGGGTTTTGATCCAAACTTTTATTCTTCACTTTATTTTTTCCCATTTTCAATAGGGTTTTATCCCCAGTTCCATTTCTATATTTTATTCCTTCTTTGATGTGGTGTTGATTCATTTTTGGTTGGTTTTTGTTTTTTGATGGGGTTGCGCTGATGTTTTTTTTGCTGCTGGTTGGTTTCTTTGGGTGTTTTTCATTAGTGTAAATGCTATAGTGAGGTGGTGTGGGGACCTCAGTAACCCAAATGTTTTGTGGTTGAATGTGTCAGTGGAGATGGTGTTGGACTTCTTCAACAAACACAATTCTAGGATATTCCTCTTGCTTTTTAGACCTACAATTTCCCATTTATTTTTCTTCTATGGAACCAGGTTTCCCCCAATCTCTCTGTGGTGGAGCGGTGTAGTGGAATTCAAGGCTCTTTGGGAAAAGAGTTTGTGTGGGCAACATCAGGAAGAAGACGGTGAATATGGATTGATCCTCGATGATAATGGGATATGAGTTTGAGAGGGAAAATACTAGAGTAAGAGAGTAGCGATGGATTGATCCTCGATGACAATGATGATTTTGTCTTTGTTGTTCTCAATGAAGGTGATTGGTAGGGACATAATAGTTGGGGACAACATGATGTATGATGGATCATGGACTGATTATGATGGCGTTGATCTATTTAATTTTTGAATTTTGGATTTCTCAGCAGTCCTTGATTTATTCTATATGAATTTTAATTTTGAATTTGTAGGGGGGGGGGATCTTGCACTTATTGAATTTTTAACGGTTTGGAGTTTTTTTGGTTCACACAAACCTGTTAAAAGTGTCATTATGAAATAAAAATATGGATTTTTTAAGGAATCCAATTCTTAAGGGCCGATCAGTTTATCAGTTTGGAAAATATATTACATACATGAAATTTACATTACAATTAAAAATATGAAATAAAACATAGTCAATCATTTGATAATGTAATTATTCTCATATCTTAACCCTATATATCTATAATAATACAATTTTGACATCTGGGAAATTAAAACATAATAAAGGGGTGATATCAGATGCTCAACAGGGATAGACAATATAATATTCACTTTTGTAAATAATAATAAACATTTAATTGAATGTATAAAATTTAAAAAATACTTTTAAACCAATCTTTACCATTATATTGAATGAATAAATCAAATATTGTAATACAAAAATTCACATAGTTTTTCTAATAGTTGAATTATCACATGCATTATCAATAAGTAATCTCATAATAAGGGAATTCATAATTCCTTACATCTAAAATATACCATTGAGGCCTCAACCAAGACATCGGAAAATTAATGGTTAAGGCCTTTTCCAAATCTATATTCAAAAAATAAATGGGTAATGCCTCGACCAAGTCCATATGTAGTTTGTCTCAAGAGACCTACTGATGCATTTATGAGCTATAATATCCCCCACTGGTAACTTACTATGTCTAATACATTCCTTACATGTAAAGGGTTAAACATAATCAACATAAAATATTCATATTAAAACTATCATATGTAATGTTAGTAGATTAACCATAAATCAATAATGGTATCAAACTAGTGTTGAGTCAATAAGGTTACCTTATGAATTTTCCATTCCTTCATGTTTGGAAAGATTTTTGATTCAATAAGGTTTCTTTATGTCTTTACCATTTCTTCATGTTTTTAAAATCACAAACACCTTATCTTAAGACATATTTCATTTACCATATTTCTTAATTTCATAATGAAAATTTACCTTCCCCAAGGAAATTTATCCATACCATGTTTTTCATTATTTATTTTGTCTAATTATAAAATTCAGTTTTTTATCCAAAAACTCAGAATCATATATATAATTAGATATAAATAATTCTGTTTTCAGGATATGAATTCAGGTTCCATGTTCTATGATTTCAGACTCCGAACTCTTCTGAGCTCTGAATTTGAGTTCTCTAAATTCAGATTCCAACCTCTTCTCAGTTCTGACTCTAAGTTCTATGAATTCACATTCCAAAATATTCTAAATTCTGACTCTGAGTTCTCTGAATTCCGACTTCGAACTCTTCTATGTTCTGACTCTGAGTTCCATGAATTCATACTCCGAACTCTTTTGAGTTATGAGTCTTAGTTCTATGAATTCATACTTGAAACTTTTTGGAGTTCAGGTTTCAAATCCTTATGAATTCAGAATCTAAATTTCCTTAAAAGTTGGACTCTGAATTATATATAATTCTATCTCCTAATTATTTTGATAAATATAACCTAAATATCAATTTATTATAGAATCCGAATAGTTTTTGGGTAGACTCTGAACTTTCATTTTTTCTTACACTCTGAAAAATAAATTTGGTTAAGTAACCCTATTTTTTTTCGTATTCATGTTTTGGTTATAAAATGATTTCATGCATTCAGTTACTAATTAACCGTTGTTTGAGTGACATGGGTACATGTACCTCCAAAATTCAAAGAAAAATATGGCCGTTGGAGCAGGGAGCCGACCGTTGAAGTTGTGGCAATAAATATGAGCTCATTTGAAAGAGCTCAGAAAGTTACAACATTTGATGAACTGTTCTGAAACTATAGAGATTACATGCTGCTGAAGTGATTTATATAAAGAGACTTTCATGCTTTGTGCATACTAAATATATAGTTCAGAATTTATTCGTGCGAATCTGAATGTTGCTGAGTACATCCGAGGGCTTCCGGGGATAGGAAGACAGAGGTGCCGACTACCTTAAAGTTCAAGGACTTCCTTGCCGAGGAAGATAGTGGTGCTGACTACCATGAAGTTGAGGGCTTGCAGGGATAAAAAGAATGTCTCTGATCTTCACAGTGAGGGATTACCCTGGTGTGGGTAAGACATACTTTCTTGAATGTATAAATCAAGGGACATTTATCCAAGGTTGTTGGATACCCATCTCTTTGGGTTAAAAGATTTACTACTTATTACTTGTATTGTTTCAAGTTTTCCACTGCATTTTGATTATTGAGAAAAGTATTACTATCTAATACTTCCTTATAATAGTGTAATCTGATTTAGTGAGATTCTAAATGCTTTAATGTAGAATCTGTATCTTTTTAATCTTTTGTTATGTTTCATTTCCGGAACCAACTTTCCGGAATTACATTCTCAGAATCAAATTTCCAGAATCAAGCAAGTTAATAGAACATAGAGGTTTTGTGAATTTACATTGTTTAACTTTGTTAAAAATCCTTATCTTTAAAATTTCCAAAAGAATTTTAAATGTATACAATTAACCCCCATCTTGTATATTTAGCATCATTATTATAATACTATAATCAGTACCATCTATCATTTCGATCTAACAATTTTTATCAGAGGAGGTCTCTAAAATACTTATATTCACATATAAGTTTTCCTTGCTCAAGTATTTTATTGTTCTGTGTTTTCCTTGCTGAGGAATATTTCCCTTGTTTACAAACATTTATTACTGACAAGTTTGTGTGGGAAGACTTTCTTTAAGATGGTAGGAATCAATGTTGGTTCCATTGACTACCTAAATCCAACTAGACCACATGTTTTTGATGGGAATGATTATGAATATTAGAGAGATCATATGAAGACATTAATTATCAATACTAGAGTAGATAATTTGGTTATGCTTACTGGAGGATATAAAATCCCTCAGAAAGAAATCAATACATTCACCAACCAAGAAAAGCATGAATATAAATTGAATTATAAGGGACCCAATACATTTCATTATTCTATGACTAGAAATATATATATCCAAATTTCATCTTTTGAAGCAGAAAATTGTATATGAATGAATCATGATGTTACACACTTTGGATCTTCCAAAGTTATTGAAATTAAGTGAGCCATGCTCAGAGCTGAGTATCATGGTTTTTTCTTTCCTTATGGAGAACCCATATGTAAGGTTCAATAAGGATTCATGAATATTGTTCATAGTTTACAATCGATAGGTGCGAAAGTATTAGATGATGAAGACCTTGTGGATAATATCATATACATCATGCCCAGTGAGTGGGAATCCAAGAGAACTACTATTGATGACAATAGAAAGGTTACTCAGATTTATCTTGATGAACTCTTTGGTACTCTTCTTCAACATGATACTAGAATTAAGAGAGATAAAGATAATATTAATAAGAATAATGGAAATTGCAGTATTTCTTTTACCACAACTTCAAATCATATAAAATCCAAGACCCCTAAGAGAGTTACTAGATCTAAATCTATGAAGGTTGTTATTCAATCTGAATCAAGTGGAAGGGAATATTTAGAAAATTAATTAGCCAATCTTGGTCAATGTATGAACAAGAATGTTGGAAAAAAGAACATTTAATCAAGATAGAAGGAGAAAGAAAGGTGAGATAAGAATGATTCAGAAGTCACATGTTATGAATGCAAAATAGTTTAACATATAAGGAGTGATTGTCCTATGCTTAAGAGAAAACAAATAAAAGAGAATCATTCTGAGAGAAACATAAAGAAGTACTACAAATATAAATCTAAGAATGTATTTATAGCTAATGACTCCTGGAGTGCCAGTGGCGGTGACTCTTCTAAAGAATCATCAGATTATGAATCTTCTGGAGAGAAGAATCTTGGTTTAATAGGAAGAATGCCTATTTAAAATCATTAATTAATAGATAAGGTACATAATGCTGAAATTATGACCAACATATCCCTAAATACTAATTATTGTGATAGTAAATATTATGAATCTTAGGATGAATAATCTTCTGATGATGATGATAATACCTTACCTACCTATGAAGAGGTTTCTAGGGTTTCTATGCTTCTTCAGAATGAAAATTTTAAAGTCAAAAAAATCATGATAAGGAAAATTATTTGATTTCTGTAATTACTAATGAAATATCAGATCTTTATAAAGATCGTGATAAGAAAAGCCTTGATTTTGAAAGTATTTCAGAAACTGTGAGGAAGTAAATTCAAATAAGGATAAACTTTATAAGGATCTAGAAAAATTAATTTCTATGAAAAATGTTTTCGAGCCTAATTATAGTTATAAAACTAATGTTTTGGAAGACAAGAACTTAGTTATTAGATTTAAGTTAGAAATATTTTCCTTGAGGAACTGTTTATCAAACTTTACCTTAGGTAATGAATTTTTTAATAAAATTTATTCTCAAATTCAACATCTAAGGAATAATTCTGGTTTTAGTTATACTAGTTAAAAACCGATTTTTAGTAACAATTATTTTGTTCCTCAAAGTTCTCCATTCTAAACTATGTGTCAGTGTGGTGGAAACTTGGAAAAACATTGTTCCTTAAACAAAACCCAGTCTTTAGGATTTCATAAAGCCTATTTTTCTAAGAAAATGCTGGTACCGAAAATTTTGCTTTGTAAAATTTCTGGATCCCAGAATGTTTGGGTTCTGAAATTCTATCACTCTTATTTTCAAGAAAATAAAGTTGGTACTAACATAAATACTTGGTAGATGGATAGTGGATGATCCTAGTATATGACTGGTAACAACAACTTCTTTTAAAAGGTTATCAATAAAAAAGGAGGAAAATTAACATTTGGAGAGAATGCTAAGGGAGAAATTATTGGTATAGGTAACGTCGTTCTTCTTGAAAAAACATTGATTTCAAATGTTTTATTTGTTATGAGTCTTAAGAAAATCCACATTAGTATAATTGAATTATGTGATGAAGGCTACCTTGTGAATTTTAGGAAAGAAAAGTGCTTAGTACACAATTCAAAGGAAGAGTTTTTTATTTCTTCCAATAGGCAAGATAATGTATACACACTAAAATTAAAAGACCTTAGGATCCAAGACCTACCTTGACTTAGTGAAATGGAAGATCATTCAGTGTTGTGGAATAGAAGGTTAAGACATTGTAACCTTAGGAACCTATGAAAACTCTTAAGAAAAGACTATTTAAGGATCTACCAGATCTTAGATTTGATTCTTAAAAAATTTGTGATCCTTGTCAATATGGAAAGAAACATAAATCACGTTTCAAATCAGTCGGTGACATCACAACCATTGATGCATTATAGTTATTGCATATGGATCTTTTTGGTCCAACAAAAACTAGAAGAATTGGAGGTAAATATTATGTATTTGTCTTAGTAGATGATTACACTAGATTTACGTGGGTTTATTTTCTGCCAAAGAAATATGAAGCTTTTTCCTATTTCAAAACCTTTAGACCCCAAGTTAAGAATTAGAGAAACCTTCCTTTGATAACTATTTATAGTGATCATTGAAGAGAATTTCAAATTTATGATTTTGTAACTTTTTGTAGTAGAAAAGGCATTACTCATGACTTCTCAGCACATAGAACACCAAAAAAAATTTTGTTGTTGAAAGAAGAAATATAATTATTAAATAGATAACAAGATCCATGTTGAGTGAATATTCAGTAGCCAAATATTTTAGGGAAAACGCAGTAAGTACTTATTTTTATACAATAAATCCTATTTTGATTAGGCATTTTCTTAATAAAACTATTTGTGTTATGGAATGGAAGAAAACCTAGACTTTCCTACTTCAAGGTTTTTGGTTGAAATGTATTAATTCTAAATAATAATGATAATCTTCACAAATTTTCACCAAAATATGATGAAGGATTTTCTTATGCTACTCCTCAACTTCTAGGATTATAGAGTTTTCAATAAAAACATTTGTACTGTTGAAGAGACAGTACATGCCAAATTTGATGAAATTGATTCTTTTGATTTTAAATAACCTCAACCTATATCCTCAGATGTGTTTTAAAAAACTGATTATCAAACCTTGATAGAAGATCCTTATGATAAGGAAAATGTCCAAGAAGATAATTCTGAAACATTTACCCCATAATATTTCCAACCATATGTTGATAAATAGGTTTTACAAAACCCAAATCAGTTGTTTCTTAAGAATCATCCCAGTGATAGTATTATTGGTAATGTAAATCAACCTGTAAGAACTGGAAGCTCCTTATGAAATGAAGTAGAACATTTAGCATTCATTTCCTAATTAGAACCAAAAAGCACTGATGATGCTTTAGGTGATAATGATTGGATAAAATCTATGCAATATGAACTAAATTAATTCAATAGGAATAGTCTAGACCTTCGTTGAAAGACCTAATGAAATTTATGTTATTTGAGTAAAATGTTTCTTGAGAAATAAGTGTGATGAAAATGGAATCGGAGTAAGAAATACAACTAGATTGGTTGCTAAAGGATATAATCAACAAGAAGGAATAGAACATGAAGAAACCTATGCTCCAGTAGCTAGACTTGAATCTATTTGCATTTTACTTTCCTTTGTAGCATTCTTCAATTTCCAACTTTTTCAAATGGATGTGAATTGGGATTTCTTTAATGGTTTTGTTTAGGAGAATTTTTTTTGAACAACCTCATGGTTTTGAGGATATAAAACATCCTGATCATGTTTTAAACATTCCAAATCCTTGTATGGACCTAAGCAAGCCACTTGAGCTTCGTATGATAGACTTACAAGATTTTTGATTGAAAATAATTATGTTAAGGGAAATGATGATTAAACCGTTTTTATAAAGAAAGATAAGAAAAATGTTTTGATTGTTCAAATTTATGTTGATGACATTATATTTGGTTCAACTCAGCAATCTTTAACTGATTCTTTTGTAGATCTAATGAAATATGATTATGAAAGGAGTATGATGGGTGAGTTTACATTTTTCCTTGGTTTTATAATTTCTCAAAAATCAGAAGGAATCTATATATCACATCATTAGTATATTAAATATATTCTTAAAAAGTATGGATATGATAACACTAAGAGTATATGTACTCCCATTGGTACCTCAAATTCACTTGATCTTGATGAATCTAGGAAACCAGTGGATCAAACATCTTTTAGAGGTATGATAGAAAGTCTACATTACGTGATAGCTAGTCATATAGACTTAATGTTTTCGGTACTCTTAGGTGAAATATATCAATCCAATCCTATGGAATCTCATTTAAAGGTAGTGAAAATAATTTTTCACTTCTTAAATGGAAACATAGATCTTGGACTCTTTTATACTTATGGGAATGATTTATTTTAAAGAGTTTTTTTTTCATATTCTAACTTTGGTGGATGTAGAATGGATAGAAAGAGTAAATCCGGATGTTTTCATTTCTTAGGAGAATCATTAGATTCTAGGTCATGAAAAATACAACACTCAGTAGAACATTCCACTGCTGAAGCTGAATATGTAGCAGCTGAATGTTGTTGTTTTCAAGTGTTGTGGATGCAACATACACTCACAGACTATGGTATAAGTTTTACCAAAACACAAATTTTGTGTGATAATACTAGTGCCATTTCCCTTATTAAAAACCCTACACATCACTTCTGTGAAAAACATATAGATATTGGGCTTCACTTTCTTAGGGATCAAACACAAAAAGGGGATATCATTCTTTAATTTATTGGAACACATGATCCAGTTGATAATATTTTCACAAAATCATTACCCTTAGATAGATTTTAATAAATTAAACAAAAGTTAGGAATGATAACCATAAGGTGATATTCCTTGTTAACTTTTTGTGGAAACTAATCTCCTTATAGTAACAAACTTCTTTTCATAGGGGGAGTACATTTTCTTGTTAGTTCGATCAAAATCTTTTGTAATGGACATTTTCGTAGTCATATTTTTCAATTTTTTTGAAATAGAAATTTTTGTATTTATGTTTTTCAAATCTTTTGTAATTGAAATTTTTGTAATCAGATTTTCCAAATCATTCGTAATAGAATTTTTCATAGTTAGATTTTCCAAATCATTCAAAATATAAATTTATGTAGTCAGATTTTCCAAATATTTTGTAATGTAAATTTTCATATATATATATATATATAATTGTTCTAAAAATATTTTAGTAGTTAGTTTTTGTCTGAAATTTTTTCGTAATCAAAAGTTTTGTTTCCAAATATAAAGTTCATAATCATCTATTACTTGATGGTATTTACTTTTGTTTTTAAATTTTTTGGATCCCCTTTTCCTTGAATCCAAATGTTTCTATTAAAACATCAAAAGATCATGTTATGTAAAAATATCCTTAAGAATATCTTTTCATCCATCAGATCTGATCACAATGTTTATCAACCATTGGATTGAGTTTGGAAGATGAACCATCACATAAATAATCTATATAAATGACCCCTGATGTTAGTCCCACATCGAAACTCAAGACTTCGCATGTTGAAGTTCTTCCTCCCTACTTATCCCTATTTTAAACTTCTCAGAGATTTCTCAAATCCGAATGTCTGGAGAAGAATCCTCTCAAAAATATATGTCTATTATCAATCCAATTTCAGAGTGGCAGGTTTATAGGGAAAGGTTAGTGCATCCAATCTCATTTTCCAAGTATGATTCAATAATATCAAAGAAAATTATGTTGAATGGATGGGGGAGTGTTTGCATATTGATGCCAGGGGCTCAAGATTTAGCATATCCGAACTTGGTAGTTGAATTCTATGAGTTAGTCAGTTTCTTCATGGAAGAATGTAGAGAGAAGTGTTCATTCAAGAGCTATGGAAAGACTTATGCTCTTTAATATTATAAGGAAACTAATTTGGTTGGTATTCCATACGAAGGGGAAGCTGAGTTCTGTTCTCATAAGTTTCTAGATGTCAAAGGATGTTTTTTAAGGAGAAGGCTATGGTATTTCTTGGACTCTCTGAGGTAATGACTCTGAAGATCACCCACTTATCTAAAAATCATCGGGTTCTCAAATTATTGGTTCAAGGATTCATCATTTTGAGAAAAGGGGATAAGGAAAAATTGAAAAATAGTGACATGTATTTCTTGGATTTCTTGGTGAACCAAAGGAAGATCAATCCGGATAAGGATATTCTCATTACAATTGAGAAAATTAAGAATGGAAACTTGAAGGATCAGATAATCATGTATCTAGCCATTCTCTCCAAGTTAATTGTTTGGTGCATAGAATCTTTTAAAATTCCTTGCAACTCGAAGCCATGGAATTTGAAAGTCATGCTAGTCGGTGATGATACCCTGAAGAGGATGAAAATTGGTTTCTCTACAGACTAGATAATTTTATGAATTACCAGAGGAAAAAGATAAGGATGTTCTGAAAAAACAAGAAGTTGATGAACTGTCCAAAAAGGGTGGAAGGACGAGGATGTTAAAGGAAGTAGTAGTGGAAGAAAAAAAACTCTAGAGCCCAAGGAAACCCAATCTGCACCATCAAATCCTAAGAATAAAAAAGCATATCCTGATGAGTTTGTAGCAATGTGAAGAGATTATAAGAAAAATTAGAAAGAAAGGGAGCCATGTTTTGGTTTGGATCTTTATGAATCCAAAGATTTAAAATAAAATACTACTAATGATCATGAGAAACAAGCTAAAGAAAAGAAGCAAAAGAAAAAGATGGTTGAAGCATATATTGTCCAATCTCTTTCGAAGGCTGTTGAAATGGAATTAGAGAATATCCCAGTACCAAAATCCTTCATGGTAGAACCCATACCTGAAACCCCTATAAAGAAGTCTGTTTCTTCAAAGAAATCCCAAGAATTTTTTTTGAAGAAGAAAAAGTAGTGGAAGAAGTAGAAGAAGAAGAGAGTAGTGGTGATATCGAAGATATCATAAGGAAAGTAGATGTTTTCCATGAGGAACAAAGTCTATCCAAAAAACACTCAATCTGAACCTCTGAAGTAGATTCTTCAAAGCTCACTACTCCTGGGAAAGATGAGATAAGAGAGGATAAGAATGGTGAAGAAGAAGTCAATAAGCTTTCTGAGGAAGAAAGCTTTAATAATTACTTCATCCAACTAGAGTATGTTGAGGTAAGAGCAATGATAGAATAGGTTGATGAAGACAAGATCGTTCAGCTATCTAACAGTGAACAACAATCTCCAAATGAAGAATAATCTATTCCGAAGGTTGATAAGGAAAAATAGGTGGTAGTTGAGACACCTATTAAAGCTGTTGTGAGGAAAAAGGAAGCTGGTGGATCTTCAAAGATGAAACTTGTTGAGCTAGAAAAAGAAACCTCACCAAGAAAAATTTTAGATTCAGAATAATCATCCCTTGTATATGATTTGATTGTTCAGTCATTAATGAAGCTTGTTGGGACCATTCCATTTTTTCTATGCATTGAATTGATATTTTAGATGCTTTAACGCACCTTGAACCATAAATCAGATTCAGTATCCATGGTGATGGATAAGTGTGTCAAGCTTCTGGCTGATTTGAAGAATTTTTTCATCAACTACGAAGCCCATAAAAGATAATGCTAGAAGATGGCCAGTTAGTCAATGAAAACCATAGAGAGCATGAGAGATCTTTATGAGTTCCCAGATAGTGTCAAGGAGGCATTTGATATTGAATATGGTATGATCAACGATCTCACAAGCAGTTTTGATGAACAACTAGCTCTGAAACAGAATTCTCTTATTCAAGAAGTGATGGATTTAAATGGGAAACTGTATTTAGTGATTAAAATTTGGAAGAGAGAAAGAGATCTTTAGATTGAGATAGATGAAAAGATTTTCAAGCGGAAAGAAGTCCTGGAGGCTCGGGAAGAGGCTCTTAAGACGCAGGAATATAGAATCAAAGCCTTAGAGAAGAAATCTACAGATCAGGATCAGATTCTCAAATGAGTAGAGGAAGACCACAAGGAGATTAATAAGCTCAATACAATAGTGAATAAGCTAATGCCCAATTAAAAATAAAGATAACTTTGTTTAAATCCAATCCTTTTTTGTATTTTTCATGTTGTATAAATTTTTCTTATCTTAATGAAATTTTGGTTGCCTATTTTTGTTTGGATATTTTGTACTAAAATATCTATTACCAAAATAACATTTCCATTCCCCATATTTCTTTTTGAAAATCACAAAGGGGGAGAAAGGAAAAAAATTATAATAAAAGCATAAATTTCCCTAAGTATGGGGGAGTGTTCATCTAAGGGGGAGTTCTTATACAATAATATTTTCATATGCAATTAAATGAAAAGTCTCATTCAGAAAATCTAGAATACGATCTTTAGTGTTCTAAGTCCTAAAGGGGAGTTAGTATTATTCATCATTTCCCATGTGATATGGGAGATAAGTTTTGCATTCAATGTCTAGGAAAATATTTTCTAAGTCCTTATATTCTTTTTTGTGAGGATGTTTGTGCTTTCCAAAAAGGGGGAGATTATTGAGTCAATAAGGTTTCCTTATGACTATTCCAATCCTTTATGTTTGGGGAGATTGTTGAGTCAATAAGGCTTCCTTATGACTTAAACATTTCTTCATGTTTTGATAATAAAAAACACCTCATCTTAAGGAAAAGTTTATTTACCCTATGTTTTAATTTCATAAGGAAAATTTTCCTACCCCAAGGAAATTTATCCTTACCATTTTTTTCAATGTTTATTTTTTCTAAGAATAAAATTCAGTTTTGAATCCAAAACCTCAGAATAATATATATACTTAGATAAAAAGCATTATTTTTTCAAGATACCAATTCAGGTTTTGAGTTCTCTGAATTCAGACTCCGAACTCTTGTGAGTTCTGAATCCGAGTTCTCTGAATTTACACTATGAACTCTTTTGAGTTCTGATTATGAGCTCTCTAAATTCAGACTTCGAACTCTTCTGAGATCTAACTCTATGTTCTTTGAATTCAGACTCCGAACTCTTCTGATTTCTGACTCTGAGTTCTCTGAATTCATACATCGATCATTTATGAGTTCAGGTTTCGAATTCTTATGAATTCAGACTCTAAATTTCATTAAAATTCATAGTTTGAATTCTATAGAATTATTACTATGAATTATACTGATAAAAAGAATCTGAATATCCATGTATTATAGACACCGAATAGTTTTTGGGTAGCCTCTGAACTTTTATTTTTTCTTACACTCTGAAAAATTAATTTGGTTAAGTAACCCTATTTTTTTCTTACTCATTTTTTGGTTATAAAATGATGTCATGAATTTAGTAACTAAATAACCATTGTTTGAGTGGAATGTGTACATGTCCCTCCAAAATTAATGAAAAAATATGACCTTTGGATGAGGGAGATGACCGTTTAAGCTGTGCCTATAAATATGAGATCATTTGAAAGAGCTCACAACGTTACAAATTTTGATGAACTGTTCAAAACCCTAGAGAATACATGCTGCTGAAGTGATTTCTAGAGTGGTACTTTCATGCCTTGTGCATACTGAACATCTTGTTTAGAATTGCTTCGTTCAAATATGAATGTTTCTGAGTACATTCAATGTCTTTTAGGGATAGGAAGACAGAGGTGCTGACTACCTTAAAGTTTGAGGAAATCCTTGCCGAAGAAGATAGAGGTGTCAACTACCTTAATGTAGAGGGCTTGCAGGGATAGGAAGACGGACTCCGATCTTAGTATCGAGGGATTACCCTAGTGTGGCTACATCAGACGTTCTTGAATGTATAAATCAAAGGACCTTTATCCAAGGTTGTTGGATAACCTTCTCTTTGGGTTAAAAGATTTACTACTTGTTACTTGTATTGTTTCATGTTTTCCGCAACATTTTGATTTTTGAGGAAAGTATCAATATCTTATACTTCCTTATACATGTTTAATCTGATTTAGTAAGATTTTATAAACATTATTGTATAATATTTATCTTTGTAAACCATCTTTTAGATTCATTTCCAGAACCAACTTTCTGGAATTACATTCTTAGAATCACATTTCTAGAATAAAGAATGTTAGTAGAACAAAGAGGTTTTGTGAATTTACCATTTTTAACTTTGTTAAACATCCATATCTTTAAAATTCCAAAAATAATTTTTAAAGTATACAATTCACCCCCTCTTGTATATTGACCATCATTATTAAGATACGACAATTAGTATCATCTATCTTTTAGATCTAACAACTAGAACATCTATAGTCAAACATATCATAAACCCTTCAATAAAATATGGAAGATTATATCATAAACAATCAAACTCAATTATTCATATGATCAAATAAAGGATGTTGAAATTGATGAAAATAATCTAATAAAACAATTAAAAATTTCTTAGGAAAATACCCTTTTTAATTGAAATCATTTTTTCAAAAATATACACATTTATAAAAGAAGAGATTTAAAAATATATTTTTCAGCCAAGTGTTTGATACCAATTTTAATCATTTGATATAAATTCAAAAATTAACATTTATAAATATTCATTTCCTTAATAGTAAATCCATAAAACCCATTTTGAAAACATGGACATGGATGAGAATGATTTAGAGGAAAAATCATAGAAAAATTAAATGCAACATCTTAGTTAAATATTAACTTAAATTAAAAATTAAAAATATTCATTTGAATTTTTTATAAAACATGGACAATAATGATAAACATATCCCAATAAATACATATGTATAAATAATCTTGGACAATAATGAGATAGTGAAATTAACCCTTACCACTTTGAACATTGAAATTATAAGACCAATATCTTTAAATGAATCTTTAAATACAATGAGGATTACTATATTCATTATATCAAATATAATAGGGTTAGTACATACATCACAAACAAGAAATCTAAGGTAAACATGGCTTATATCTCACAAAAATTAAAAGTGAGATGGAATTTCCTTATTGTTGGTTTGTTTCCATCCATACATATATGAAACTCATGTATAGTGGTTTTACACATAGTATTACTGTTTTCCATTGTCATAATAATATTTACAATATCATATATGGTTCATTTATTACTTTATATTAACCCTTTATTAACAATTCCATGTTAAAGCATCATTACAGGTAATAACAACTTTGTTTATCGGATGTGTTTTGACTAATTATTCATGATATTATTACTTAGATCATGATTTAATTACATTTAGAATGTAAATAAGGATTTATATATCATATATAATCATTATATAAATATATACATATATAAAATATAATGAATGGGATACTTCATTAATTGGGATGATGGGCCATACGTACGCATGAACGTTGTTTCTATTTTCTTGTCGTATTGAATGAAAGCAAGTAAATGAAACACATATATAAATATTCATTATTATAGTAGAATTATTATTTCACATATTTAATACTTATTAATTATATATATATATATATTTATAATCATTATTAAATGGTTTTAGTGGAGGATGAATCTAATCGTGTCGTGGAGATGGTAGGCCGTACGTATGCACGAGCGAAGATATCATTCCGTAATGGAAAATGGAAAGAAATTATATGGAATATGAATTATACAGAAAAAATATCATGTCAAATTTATTATTTAAGTCCTTTAAATTCATCATTATATCCCTATAAATAATATATATATGAAAAACAGTTTACACCGTTTTGTGGAGATGGTAAACCGTACGCATGCCCGCATGGTGATATTGTTTTTGTAGGATGGGTAAAAGGATGAATATGGCTATATCATAAACATAAAAAAAATATCAGTATATATTATTTGCTAAATTTATTACTTTATTAAGGAATGAACTTAGTAATATAATTTATAAGAAGAAAAGAACAATGACAGAGTTGGTTAAACAATTACCTCTTCTTCAAGTGTCTCTGGTAGATTTACACAAAAAGGACTCTATAGGTTGGATTTATACTCAAATAATTACCTCTTGGATGATTTTATAGACTTTTTGAGGATAATTGGGGAGGTTTTGGAATTGAAAAATGGAATTACAGGTATTAATAAAAGATTAGGAGAGGCCCCCTTTTATAAGGGAGGGGGGAGAATTTTAGGAAACTGTAAAACTATTAATATTTTTCGTAATTTTTTCAGATTTAAAAAATATCCAATGTGAGTTATTTAGAAAATATGATAAGGATTAGTCTAAATCGTCCATAGAGATTATTTTTAGTCAAATTTAGGATATAATGTTAACCTTATATTTTTCTTTTAACCCTTAGTTAAATGAAATAACTCTTACCGTGACTACCTGTCTTTTTACACTATTGGGTTAATATAGTTACTATCAAATTAAATAAACCCAAATTAGATACTTTATGACATAAGTACCATTATACAAGTTAGTTTGACTAATTATAGGTTTTTATGAATTTTATATCATTTTCAAAATTATTATTTATTATAAAGATTCATTTTAGATCATTTTGATACAATTTATTATTTGTTTTTTAAATTATCTTAACAACATTGTAAAATAAAAATAACACATATAATATATCTATGACATGTAAAATTTATCTATAAAATTATTATTTGTAATTAATTATGTAAAATAAAATTTATTTTATTATTTTTAAAATCAATAATTTGATATTTTCATTAACTAGACCATTACTGCATCATTCTTTTGGAAGTATTTAATTAAATTATTTATTCTCCAAAAATTGAAAATAAGATTTCATGATGAAGATAAATTTTTGGGATTTAAAATTACTATTTATAGTCTATTATATATTCTACATAACCCTATATTAAAAATGATTTAATTATTAAATTTAAGAGTATTACATTTTAAACTTATCTTTAAATAAAATATAATTAATGTGTTATTCTCACCCAATTAGCTTAAAAAGATCATAATTTTGTATTAATGTTTATTATGGTATAAAACCACTAATCCAATGAAATTCGGATAAGTTTTAGTGTAAATTTAAAATAATGTAATATTATTTTTACCTTCAATTACCCGATCTACCTATAAATGTGGTAAATAAATAAAAAATTACTAAAGTTAATATTCACCAAAAAAATTAAGTCATTCCTAATGGACCAAAATTTTTAGAATAATTATAAACATGTATGTAGGATTTTCAAAATTCTATTCACTGAAGCTGGAAAATTATGTTTACAGATAATCTCGTAGAAGTGGATAGTAGGCAGGTAAAAGAGACGTTCAAAAGATCAGTAAGTTTTAATATCTAATTTCAATATAAAAATGATTCCAATACCTTACATTTTATTAACATATGATACTGATATATTGTGTCATTAGAGATAAATTTAATATATACTAATGATTTAAACGAAAAAGTTAGTTTTTAACTATAATGCAGTATTTTTCACTCTTAATCAAAAAAATGAAACTGTTCAGAAAATGAAACAACATTCCCCTTAATCGAATTTTGATATTATAAAAAAAAAAAAAAAATTTATTAAAAAAAATATTTCATAATGTATTTAATAATATTCATAACCTCTTTTTAAATGGATAATTTGATAGAACATAGTGCACTCAAACTTGGTGTTGCGACCAATGCATGCTATTGAATTTATTTAAGAACAAACATACTGTGAAATGTTGTGCATTTACATATAAGGGTTTTTTCTTAAAACATAAAATAAAATAAACTATTTGGGAAATTTAATAAGTGAGAATTTTTGTTGCAACAAATTTCATTCCATGGACACATTATTTCTAAAGATGGAATAAATATGGATCCATCTAAAATGAATGTTGTTAATGATTGGCCAAGACCTGAAAATATTATCAAGATTCATAATTTTCATGGTTTAGCAGGATATTATATGAGTTTTGTTAAAAAAAATTCATGATTATCCATTCCACTAACATATTTGACCCAAAAAGTAGTTAAGTTCACATAGACAAAATAATTTAATGGTTTTTTAGGAATTGAAAAGAATATTGACGAATACTCTAGTTTTGGACGTACATTCCCTAAATGGTGAATTTATCATTTATAATGTTGCTTCATTGAAAGGAATTGGTTGTTTTGTAATGTAGAATGATCAGGTAATTTCTTATGTTTCACGTCATTCGAAACCCCACGAGTTAAATTACCCTACACGTGATTTGGAATTAATTATTGTTATTTCTTACATTAAAAAATTAGAGACATAATTTTTATAGTGTAATATGTGAAATATATATTAAAAAAATTGTTTGAAGTATATATTCTCTCAGAAATCACTGGACATGATTCATAAGAGATAAATGAAAGTAAATAAAGTGGCCGATGCTAAAAAAAATAAAGTGGCCACCGATTTGATTTGGAAAAGTAATATTATATTAACTATGTTACATTTGAAACATGAACCATTGGATAATTATTTGATGAATATTTTATTGGATGTTTTTTGTGAAGGAAATTACTCTTTATTGTTTCTGGTATTTGAAATCATCTCTACTAGAGAAAGCTAAGAGGGCACATAAGGATGACCATGAGTTTCAGAAACAGGTAGAATTGGTACAAATGGGTAAGTTACCAAAATTTTACTTTGATAAAGATTTTTTTTTAGATTTGAGATAAGATTATGTCTGCCTTGTTATTCAGATTTGAAGAAGGGGTTGTTAGGTAATGTTCACAGTTATCTATTTTCAGTTTATTATGGAAGTACTAAGATGTACAAATACCTTTGGGAGTATTATTAATGGGATGGGATAAAAAGAGATATCACTAACTATATCCTATGAATTTTTACCTTTTAATATGTTAAAAAAATTATATTTTCCTAATGGGATTCTTCATATTTTTCTAGTTTCATAGTGGATATAGGATAACATTTCAATGAACTTCATAGTGGGATTACTAAATACATAATGAGGTAAAAACATGATCTTGGTTATTGTTGATTTATTGACTAAATCTTCTCAATTTCATCCCGTTTGAGACAGTCTATTTCTAGATAAATTTTATTGGTTGTATAATAAAGAGATACATAGGTTATATGGAGTTCCTCTCTCTATTATATCTGATTAAGATTTAGATTAACTTCTAACATTTTTAAAGGTATTCAGAAGACATTTAGTACTAGATTAAATTTCAGTACCACTTTTTAATCCTCTATTAGATGGGTAGTCATAATGTAAAATTCAGGCCATGGAGGATATGGTACATGCTTGGTCAATGGATTAAAAGGGAATATTGTATAATCATTGTTCTTTGGTTGAGTTTTCTTATAATAATAGTTTTTATTGCAGCACATAGATGACACAATTTGAGACATTATATGGGAAGAAGTGTCAAACTATATATTTTTGGGACGATGTTGGGGAAAGAATGCTAGTGAGACCAGAGTTGGTAGAGTAAATAATAAGTAAAGGTTATTTGATTTAGGGACACATGGGAATATATCAGAGTTGGCAGAAAAGTTATGTAGATAAACGGAAGAATAATTTTTCTTTTCTCAGTTAGTTATCATATATTTTTGAAAGTTTCTCCATGAAAAAATGTGATCTATTTATGAAATAATTGGAAGGTGAGTCCATAATTCATTTGAACCTATGAAATTATAGAGAACGATGGATCAGTTTCCTACCGAGTGGATTTTACTTCATGTTTATCCCAGGAATAAAATGTTTTTCATTATTCAATGTTAAGAAATTGTATTCTAGAGTAATTTCATTTTTTGAGTCTATAAGTAGTTTAGTTGGATGAAAATCATTATTTTGAGGAACAACTATTTTAGGTTTTTGACCATAGAAGGTAGGTGTCATGGAATGAGATGATTCATTAGGCTAAGGTTTTATGGAAAAAATATAGTTTAAGAGGAATGTGGGAATCTAAAAATTCTATGAGGGAATAATAAACCCACTTATTTGATAACTAAATAAATTATGTGGACACAATTTCCAAAAGGGGGAAATGATGTAACATTCCAAATAATTATAGAATTATATCTTTTCATACATATTAATATTTATGAATTAATTATTAAGTTTTCCATAAAAATGATTCTATGTTCTATTGTGTACCTGATACACAACAATTCGTTTCTTTGAAATCATATGTCGCATGGAAGTCTGTGTAATTACAAAAAACAATACCATGTAAATTTATTTATTTTAAGTGGATGTAAAAATCTAGATGTTTTATTAGATATCATGGATTTAATTATCTATATTTTTTAAACATGTTTATTAATTTTTTTACAACCACCTAATAAATTTTATAGTCTTAAAAAAATTAATCTAATTTAAAGTAGAAAAGGAACCAATACATTAAAAGTTAGTTTTACCACCATTTGATAGAAAAGACCATATTAAATCTAATTTTGGAAAAGTTTATAATTTATATATTAAAGATTAAACATATATTTTTAAAGAAAAATATAAAAAATAGTTTAGGTACAAAATGGACTTCATTTTTTGATTCGTAATATCAAAATTATCTTAGGGTGAAATTTTGGTATTATTCTGAAAACTTTATATTTTTGATGAATTGTGAAAACACTGGGTTACTATTTCAAAACCGACTTTTTATTTAAATAATTATTTATTTTATTTAAATTTATTTTAGGTACAAATTGATACATAATACCAATATAAGTTTAATTTAATTCATTGGAGTCATTTTATAATAATTTTAGATATAAAAAAATTTTATTGAACTTTTCACCGTCTTTTACCCACCTCATAGGAGAATTTGCAAATTTACATAAAACATAATTTTACCGTATCTGTGAATGGAATTTTCAAAAATCCAAAAGACACTAAAGTAAAATTTTGTTCAATGAGATAAAAATAATTTTTGGTGAATAGTAACTTTTTACTTTTATTTACCACGGTTAAAACTAAATAGGGTAATTAAGGGTAAAAATGATATTACTATTACCGTAACACATGTCATAATTCTATTGGATAAGTTTAATTCTATCAAAAACAACCTTAGTAATAAAATATGACCATTTAGGTCCACTTGGTTAAGATTAAGACACTTATTATTATTTTATTTAAAAAAAGAGTTAAAAATGTTAAAATCAAAGTTTAATAACTAAAACATTTTTAATATAGGGTAATACATAAGATAAATTAGACTATAAAAATTCATTAGAAATATAAAAATATTTCCTACATAATGGTAGTTTATTTATTATTTGTAGACATTAAATAAGTTAATTTATTTATGACACAATGATGATGCAATAATTATCTTATTAATCAAATATTAACATAATTGATGTTATAAATACCCAAATAAATGTAATTTGAGTCTTTTTATGAATTAAACTAATTTTCTAGGTTAATATGACATTTTATTATTTATTTAATTAACTTTTTTTGAACTAATTGGGTTGTTATGATTTTCACAAAAATCAATTACCAAATAGTGTCAAAATTGACATAAAATTGTTTTTATAACAAATATTATATTATTAATTGTTATTTTATTCCTAAAAAACTAAGGATCAGAAAAATGACTTAGATAAGGATATATATATTAATAATGAACCACTTGGGGTTCATTTTTCTTGTTATAGAAAGTTTATGAACCATATAGTGTAAGGAAACAAGAAGACACGGTAAAAGTTAAATTATTTAACTTAGAGGTAAATCTAAATGATAAGGTCAAAATAGTAACCTAAAATTATCAAAATTCTATTGGATGAGATTATTTTGACCCATACCGACCTTATCATCGAAACAAATCAATCTGGATATATTAAAAAACCGAATATGACTATAATAAAATAATATTTAGAGTTTTTCCAAAGGTGCCCCTCTCCTCCCTTATAAAAGGGCACCTCCTCCCCCTCTTCCTCACACCACTTTGAGACATCAAGCTCGGCCAAAACCTGACAATATTTCTTCTCCACTTCCCTAGAAACATCATAGAGGTCCTGGTATTCTTCAAAGTCCAACCCTAGTGCCCTAAGAGGAGGTTAAGAAGAGGCCCGTCAAAGAAGAGGTAATATCCATTACCGATCCTTTCCAATTTCTTTCTTCTTCAACTTATTCTTCTTTAGTTGCTTCATTATAAAGTAATAAAAAAAGTATTACTTATAAAATTATATGTTCTTATAAATATTAAACAACCCCATTACACCTTCTATACATCCTATGGAAAACGAAATCACCACACATGCGTACGTACAGAATATAGTCTCTATGCCGTGGTGTAATCTATTTCTCCACCACGACCTTACATGGATGAGCATAATGGTGTAAAGAATTACTATATATGGATATTATAACATTATTCTGATTATGAGATATTATATCATCCACTCCAATTCCATTCAACAATTACGGGAATGATATCATCGCTCGTGCGTACGTACGGATTACCGTCTCAACGACGCGATGAGATTCAATCTCCTTGTTAACCATTAAATAATGATTATAAAGTATATATAATGAATAATAATGGTATATATAACATAATAAAGCTACTATATTTATTTATTTGTTATTTACTTAATTCCATTCAAGTAAATAAGGAATGGAAAACAACGCTCATGCATATGTACGGCCTACCGTCTCCATGAACGGTGTATTTCATTTCATTTATCTATCAATTATATATATATATAATGAATATATATGATATATGAATCATGATATAAATTTTCGAAGTAATTAAATCATGATATAAGTTATAATAATATCAACAACAACAAGCCCAAACAAGTGCGATAAATAAAATGATTTTACCCAAAACAATGCTTTAACATCGAATTTAGAAAATAATGGGTAATATAAAGTCATAAGTGAACCATATATGATATCTTAACAATGAATATGATTCTATAATAAGTCAATGACATTATTTAAATCATTATACAGGAGGTTCGGATACGTACGAAGCATATCGGACCTAAGGTAAGGGATAATTATTCCAATCTCGTTTCTTATCTGAGATTGTTTATTCGTAAGTATTTACTGGGGTTATCTTCCATGTCCATGTTTTCTAAAAATGTTTTCATAAAATTTTTAGTATTCTTACATGTATGTTTAATTTCATTTTTACCCTTTTATGACTTTTACAAAAATGTTTGTAAGGAATCTTTCTTTTGCTTACCATACGAGGTATTTTTTGACTTTTTCTAACAAAAGTACGAGGAGAATGTATTTTTGAAACTTATACGACATGAACTGTTTTTTACAGTTTCATAACTCCTTATTTTCAAGAAGATTACTATAAAATATTTCATGACTATTTTCAAAAAAAACTTTTTCTTTTAAAATTTCATATAATTTTGTAAAAAGAAAATGATTTTGATGAAGAAAGGATATTTTCCTCAAGAATTCATTTCAAGTGTTTTAACAAAACCATTTTCCATCCAAGATGAAATTATTTCATATGTGTATGTTTCAAGTATAATGTCTCTATTATTTACATGGTTTTATTCTTCTTATAATGAAATGATATCCATTTTTATATGGATTATGTTATGATGGCATGATGTTTAAGAATCCCATTATATTACATGGGTTATGCTATGATTTATGATTTATGATTTTGTGGCACAAGAAAGAATGATTTCATTAGGAGATGGGTGGGACCTATATCTCCATCCAATGCATGGGGTAACGATTTATATCTCATGAGATAGACATGGCTGGAATGGTAAGTTAATCCGGTTCAGTGTTACAGGACTGAAACGGGGATTGAAATCGATTCAGAAAGGGACTTTGTCCACTAAGATGATCTTGGAAGCAATGGCTTGGCTACTATGGAAATCATAACATGTTCTTAATGGTTTCCACAATTACATGTTTTATTTTCAAGGATATTTCACCGGGATTAATGTTCCATTATGATATATGCCTTACATACTTCCAAGATTTATGTCTTCGCTCAAGATTTTGATGTTTACATTTTATGTTCAAGGTTTTGCATTAAAATGTTTATGGATTGCTTTAGGTTCCCTATGTTTACCCTTACTGAGAATTTTAGCTCACGCTTTTTATGTTTTATTTTCCCCAGGATATAAAGAAAAGTTTTAGGTAATAAACCCAAAGGGGAAGATCTTTATGGGAGATGTAGAAGATATTTCACAACGATTAGAAGATTTTGTTCCGAGTTTCCAAAGACACTAAACCATTACAATACTTAAGTGTTGGTTTTTTATGTATTAATTATTCAGAAAAAGTAATTTAATTTCCATGTACGTCAAGATTTGGGTCTCTACACCATTTGTCTTTGATCTTCGCTATATGTGTCTCCATGTTCTAGAGTGAAATAACCTTGTTCTTGTGATTTTTATGTTTGATCACATTGAGAATCGCATCCAATGTGTTCCATTGATCTGGTGGGGGAGGATCTCTCTTGTGAATGAGAGTGTTGTCATAGAGGGAAGATGTATCTTGGATTGAGAGATCTTTTCCATGGATGTTGTGCACAGAATGATTGGTTAGCCTGTGGAATGAACCCTTGTATTATATAAAGAATAATAACATGATGAGGAATTTAATTCACTAGGTAATAATAAATAATTATCACATGTTCCATTACTTAATTTACTATTCCATGTGAAAACCCCATTTCAAATAATAATATCAATTATATTATTTCCATGAAATGTTTATAATGAATTAAATTCACTAGGTAATAATAAATAATTAGCACATGCATCATTACTTTATCTATTATTCAATGTTAACACCCCATGTCAAATAATAATAGAAATGATATTATTTCCTAGACATGTTCTTAACATTCATGTTAAATTTAAATATTATTTAGCTAAATAATATTTAATATTATTTTTCACCGGACCCATAACTTGGTTTTCCAATCCTCCTCAATATTTAATGAGCCTTAAATAAAGACTATTTATTTATTAAATAAATATAACTTCATTATTTATTAATAAATAAATATTTCATCCAAAATATATTCTCTTGAATAACAAGAGAAAAATAAATCAGATTAGGCATACATGAATAATTATTAATCCAAAACCGAGAATAACATTTATTTAAATTATTAAATAAATAAATAATTTAACTGAGATACTAGATACACTTAGCGTGTGATCCTCTTGGCCTCTTTCTCATTGTAATTAGCCAGGCTTTCCTAACTTCCATGATTACAGTCTAGCAACAAGCCAAATCTCTCAAGAAAAAGATGTTTATGTCGCAACGAAATGTCACCTCATATGAACACTTATATTTCAATATAATTCCTTTTTCTTAATATATCCAATAATGTGGGTTGCATGCAATATCAATCAACCCATGTGCTTGATTTTTCATTCTTTGACTTCCTGGATTTGAACATTCATAGAAACACCATGTCCAAGAATTTATTTAGGCTATATAACTTTCAGGAAAGGGCCTGAGATATCTACTTCCATAGAAGTGACAAATCATTTTCAACATTATTCTTTAATGCAATATTCCTTGTGACACACCGAATATATCCTACCTCACCATGAGCATTTTTCATCACTATTTTCACCAATACATCTAAGTGTGTGAGTCACAAAACCGATTAATAATAATCTTAATGTTTAAGGACCAATAAACACATCCATATATTCGAACAACCAATGACACATATAAATGTTGATTTCTTACCGGTGGTTCTTGTTCTAATAACATCCTTTTTAATATTACCATGAGTAGACACCATGAGAAGGTGCCTCAAATTTTATTGACTCCCCACCCCTGATAACCTATATCATTTATATCCATTCAAATGATATCATAAAACCATAGAACATGTATTCAAGAAGAGTGTAATGGTATTTTTGGGTTCTCATCATAGCAGGGATCCTCTATGACATTTTAGTGCGACAACTATTTTTAGGACATTATTACATACTATGTCATATAGAAGAAAAATCATGATGTGATAATGAGATTATAGGTATCCTTCCAATTAATACATGTTTATCATAAATTATAAAGAAGCTGGTTTATAGGGAACCAACTCCCATAGATTTTGAATTTTACTGGAGCCAACTGCTAACAACCTTCAGTTTTTTAGCTATCACATGATATTCACTCTTCTACTCAGACAAGCCTTTAGTCTAGAGGTCCACCATATTCTCTTCCATGGACACTCTGTTCATAGTAACTTCAACCCTTTGATAGAAATACCTCAAAAGTTGATACTTTCTGAGTCTGTGCTTTGTTTTTTGATGTAACCTTGTCTCTTTTGTAAGATCCACCGCTACTATATTATCATAATAAAATATAATGAGATATTTTCTACTAAGCACTACATCTTGTTCCTTGATAACATTTTGAATCCAAACAACTTTCTTGGCTGCATCAGAAGCCACTATATATTCAAAATCCATTTAGAATCAGCAACAACTAGCTTCTTTGAACTCTTACAGCTCACAGCTCCTCCGTTGAGATAGAAACGATATCCTTATTGAGAATTTACATCGTACTGATCTATTTGAAAACTATAATATGCATACCCTCTGATGACAATATCCTCCTCTAATTTAAACACCAGGAAAATATACTTCTTTCTTATCAGATACATAATGATAGTCTTGAGAGTAGTCCAATTTTGTTCTCATATATCATCTTGACAACATCCTACTGTGCTCAGTGCATATGCAACATCAATTCTCGTACATAACATATCATACATGCTAGATTCTATCACTGAATTTTAGAGAACCATACTAATCCTATCTTTCTCATATTGTGTCTAAGGGACACATTTATCTTGAAAATATGTATACCATGTGCTATTGGAACCAATTTACTATTAGAATGTTCCATAACAAATAACTTTAGTATTTGTCAATGAATGTACTTTGACTTTGTCCAGTAAGCCTCTTAGATCTACCAAAAATGATCTTTATTACTAGAATATAAGCAGCTTCACCAAATTCCTTCATGGAGAAGCACTTGTTAAACTAGTACTTGAATGAATGAAAGATTGGTATATCTTTTCCGATAAGTAATACACCATCAACATAAACTACTAGGATAATGACCACATTCCCATTAAACTACTTGTAATAACCTGGATCACATTCATTTATAATGAAACCAAATTCTCTTACATATTCGTCGAATAAAATGGTCCATGACCTGGAATCATTCTTTAATCCATAAATTAATCATTGTAACATGAAAACCTTTTAGCATCACCTGGTGTCACAAAAAGTTATGGTTGTGTCATATAGACATCATCCTGAGGGTTCCCATTAAGGAATTCACTTTTTCACAACCATCTCCCAAATCTCATAGTCATGGAGAGCTGCTTTGTAAATTATGATTCTTATGGATTTAAACATGGAATCTAGTGAAATGGTTTCATAATAGTCAAAGCACATATCCTTTCTTCATAGGTACAAACACGACCTTCTTTTTCTAGTTTTTTTAATACCAATTTACACCCAATATTCTTTACATAAACTGGTGCATCAACCAAAACATAGGCTTGGTTCTGATACATGGAATCCATCCCATAATTCATAACTTCTAGCCATCTTTCTGCTTATGAGAACTTTACAGCTTTCTAATAAGATATAGGTTCATCACTGTCCAACAATAATGAATCACCATCCTTGGTGACCAGGAAATTATATCTCTATGGTTTCCTTACCTCCCTTGTTATTTAACATGGTACTTGTGATTTATGAACAACCTCTTCTATAAGGACCTGTGGAACCTTTTTCTGTATGAACATTTGTGTATATTGATAATAAACTTCATCAAATTCAATCCTTCTCCAACTATACTTTTTGAGGATGTTCTCCCTCTCAAGAACGATATCTTTTCTGGAAATAACCACTTTCTTATCTAAGGGATTGTTTATGTTGTATCCATTTGTTTGCTTGGGATACCCTATAATGATAAACTTCATGCCATAGGGTCTTATTTTGTTTCTTTAGTATGACTTAACTAATGCCTCACATTCCCATACACGTGTATATGAAAAAGTGGGTTTCTTTCCACTCCATAGCTTGAAGGGAATCCCATTTTCTGCCTTATTTGGTAATTGGTTTAATGTATATGACGCAGTTTGTAATGCATATCCCGAAAACGATAAAGGAAGATCTTTATGACTTATCATTGACCTTACCAAGTCCATAAAGGATTGATGATTCATTTCACTAACACCATTCTTATGTGGTTTATAAGGTGGAGCGGGTTGAGAAATAATCCCATACTCCCGTTAAAGGTCGATGAACTCCTGGTTAAGATATTATCTACCTCGATCTGATAAAAGCTTCTTTATATACATTCTATGTTGATTCTAGAATTTATTTTTGATATCCATGAATTTCTCAAAGCACTTAGACTTATACCTTATTAATTAGACATGGCCATATATACTCAAGTAATCAATAAAATTAATTATGTATGAATATACACTTATATAATCTATTGGAAATGGTCCAAAAATATCAGTGTGTACCAATCCTAGAAGCATTATGTCCCTTTCACCCAGTCTACCAAATGGAGGATTCATCATTTTAACTTATAAACAAGCATAGAATCTATCAAGTTGTTTTAGATAAGAAGATTCAAAATAACTATCATGACAGAGCTTTGTCACACACTTCTTATTTACCTGACCAAGGTGTTGATGCCACTACTGGGAGTTGTATGATTCATGGGAACTTGCCTCGTTATCAATTGAAAATACTTGGTTCTCATAATTTAATACATACAGACTATTTTTTAAATGAACCATACCATAACATATGATTCCCTTATAAAACTATAAACATTTATTTCCAAACATGATAATATATAAATATGTATCTAAACATGATATATTAGTTGTGAACATTGTAACACTAGGTACATAATAACAACCATGTAAAACAATCATTCTCATCAGCAATGTGGGGTGGTAGTCACCAATGGAAAGAGCAGCTAGCCTCACAACATTCGCAGCTTATAGTTCCACTTCTCCTCTAGAAATATTATGGTATCTACTTGGTTCCTAAATTTGAATCCAGATCTAAGACCCACAATCTTTATCTAATACCCAATGTGTATAAAGGGAAATATTTCACTTGAGAAAGAACACAACTTATCTTCCCATTTCCTCATGGTGAATTTCCTATTCTAGTGGCCTAACTTGCCACATGAAAATCATACTATCTCATTTTCCTTGCCTTGCCTTTGGATATTCTTCTTATTGGTCGAATGGTACTCAAAAGCATTATATTGTTTATAAATCTTAGTCCCATTTTCCTTGTCCTTCATCTTAATATTCACCTTAATTACAATGGTTTTTTCATACCCAAGTCCTTATCAAATTGAAGAATCAGGGTAAGAAGCTCCTATAGACTCTTCTAATTATTTCTCATATTTTAATTCATAATAAAACAAGATAATATATTAGGTAGTGAAGATAGTATGATATTTCAATGAAAATAATTTTTAAATTAATCCCTTCGATTTCCAAATGTTCAATGTAGACAATAATATTGACTACATGTTGTCCACCTGGCATAGAATCTCCAAGATTAGTAGTGAACAAAGCATTAAAGATCTCATACGTCTCTTGTCTTACCTTCTCTTTATAGAGATCCTGAAGGTGAGACCTCATGTTACAAGCTTCCATTTCTGCATCTTGTTACAATAGATCATTAGTTATGTATGATAGCCTAAGGTATTGAACATCTGTAGAATCATTTATATGTTTCTTGTACGTATAAAGTTCCTCATCACTCGCCTCATTTCCAAGCATAACAGATAAATGATCTTCTTGCCTAAAATGTTTCCTGTCATGGTGAATGATAACCAGAAGGATCCTTTTCCACTCTTGGAAATTAGGGATTATTAAAAGGTTTTTCTTCTCGTGTATGGATCACAATGTCATGTTTTATGACATTTTGATTGCAGTTTCTACAAATTTAGATTAATAGAGTTTTATTACATTATCTTGATAAATATATAAGACAAATAAATCAATATATATTAGTCTCCCACTAATTTATCAAAAACCAATAGCCCTCGCCATTGGCTTCAGAATATCTTGTTGGTTAGACATTCTAGAGGCAATGATCTATATTTCCATTCAAATTACCCCAACTAGGGTTGGTCATGAAACATTAATTGTTTTAGGTAGGCATTACAAATGCCAATTACACTGAGTCACTACTCTTTAATTTTTTGTGTGTACTCACCAATCATGAAATCCCTAATTTTGGATTTCCACAACCTTTGTCTCTTAGTTAGACCAAGTCCTTTTGGGGAAGTCAACCCTTGATGTAGACAATATTAATTCGACCTAAAAATAATAATTTAGAATTCCTATATAATTGAATGCTCCCCAACTATTGTTGGGTAAACACTTTTAACTATGGTTTGATTCCAACTAAACTAATGGAAGGCTATACCGACATAATATTTAATTGTTGGATTTTATCTTTTATCCAAGAATTTATACTTATTATATTTTCACGTAGTTGTTAATGTTAAGTTGGATATACATATGTGATTAAACATATATGGATAATATTTACACATAAGTCATTTTTAATTTAGTGCCATGTTGTATGATTTTAGTTCATTAATTATGTGATCGCCTCAAACATCAATAATGAATAACCATACAACTAACTGAAATAAAATAGTGGGTATGATCATGAGCTTTACTATTGGATAGTTTATATAGTAGTTGATAAAAATAATCCTGATGTAGTGGTGTAACCCCTTGAACCGTTTAAGGATTGTGTTTACATCTTTCCACCTATCCACCTGTCTACTGTTGTATATCATTGGATTGGTTTCGCCTTGGCTCCGAACTTGAACCGACTCCACCAGCTTGGGTGATCCATCCATATGATTTTTACACACATTAAGGTGAGGGGTAAAAGGGGGTTTAAATAAAAGAAACCATGGGTACACACACCGTTCATATTAATAAGGAGAACGAACACATGCCAACAATTTTAATTTAATAAATAAATTAAAATGGAACCAATCACATACAATGGTCTGGTCTAGCTCATGATCATCCACATACATGAAATGAATTACACAATTAATAAAACAAGAATTCAATTATTTAATATTTCTTATGATGAAAAATTATTCTCACATTGATTAATCATTATCAATAATTAATCAATCAACTTTATCTTAATCATATTCTGACTTTCCTTGAGATTATCATCCACATTCATTATAAATAACTTGTACCTTGGAAGCAACCCAATGAATATCCACCCAAAAATACCCAACATTAATTTATACCTATATACACAATATTCAGTATGAAATGTAGCATGCTTGTAGAATAATATTCATAGTAAAACTCATACATGATATGATGATCATTGAGCACTACAGAGATGTTAATTAAACACACACACACACAAATTCATAGATATATATATATATATATAAACTATCACATGTTGTGTCCCAGGTTTATTCCGATATTAAGGTAAATGACTTAGGGATTACAAAATATAATAATAAATTTTTAAATAGGCATAATCTTGAAATAGTAGACGTCATGTAGATCCGACTACACAACATGTACCCTCCTCACCGTCTATTTGATGTACATGCCTGGGGATTCAGCATGTGAGGTGTACATTAGAAATATGTAGAGTACACGACATATCCAGTGGGTTACATGCCATGTTGACTCTGGGTTACACGGTCAATCGCTAGGAAATCCATGTAGGTGATACATGACTTTACCCTTACCTGAAGTGACTAGAAGCCATGTTCAGTGGGCCAAACATCATGTAGTCTGGATGATCGTGTGGCAGTCTATCCTCGTCAACATGCAATGTAATAATTAACTACACAACATATTATTAATGAAAAGATCTTGAGTAATACCCAAATTTCTGCTTTTGCATTGAATAGAAATACACGACCTGTAGATTCAACTACAAGTCATGTATTCTTGTGTTATCTGGAAAAAATTGTAGGTTCCTCCTCATGAGATCCTCAATTTAATTTTATTCATAAAATTATTTGTTTCTGATATATCTATGAGAAATTAAAATATATGAATAGATCTCGAAATTCATATTACAATAATGATTTAACATGAATTGAAAAACTAAATTATTGAAATGTAAATCATCAATGAATTATTTAAATAATTATAAACAAATATATGATTCTCTGATACCACTTAAAGGTTCTAGGAACAATGGAAGCATGAGATGGGTGTGTGCCCTACTTTTCAAATGGTCATAATCGATGATTAATCTGAGATCAATATGATGACGAATTCTAGTATCAACGGAATATAATCAAAGATACGAGACAAAGGAGAGAACCCAGAACTGAGAAGTGATGACAACATATATTGTTTATAAATAATTTAGTTAAATTATAGAATTACCTCCAAGGTTATTCTTTCTTCATTGATGTGTCCGACCATGATTTTAAGGAGAAACATCATTGTGATTTATAATCTAAGGAAGGGAATCCTCTTGCGGTGATCCACATATGCTCCACGTATCTCCGGATGTCGTTGAAGGAGTCTTCGGGTGCAAGCATTGAATATTATTGCACATGCAATGTCTGTCTTTGATCACCTTGAGAATAAATTCCAAAGCCTTCACCTTGATCCAGTGGAGGATGATATCTCTCATTCTTGAGAGCATTCGTGGCTAGAGAAGAGTTCTCTAGGCTCATGAGTTTTCTCCAAAGATGTTTTGGCCACAACGATTCGTTATCCGATGGAATGACCCCTGATCTTATATAGAGAATACAAACATAACAAGGAATTTAATTCCCTAGGCAATAATAAATAATTATAATTCATTCCATTACTTAATTTATTATTCTTTGTAAATACCCCATGTAATATAATAATTGAAATGTTATTATTTCTATGCCAGGTTCTTAATGAATTTAATTCACCAGTTAATAATAAATAATTAGAACATATTTTGTTACATGATTTATTATTCCGTGTGAAAACACCACGTAAAATAATAATATAAATTATATAATTACCATGACATGTGATTAAATTTCACGTTAGATTTAAATATTATATAACCAAATAATATTTAATATTATTTCTCGCTGAACCCATAACTTGGTCTGCCAATACACCTCAATATTTTTTGGGACTTGAATAAAGACTATTTATTTAATTAAGAAATATAACTTCATTATTAATTGATAAATAAATATTTTATCCAAAATAAATTCTCTCTAATAACTTGCAATGAAATAAATGAGATCAGAGATACATGAAAAATTATTAAACCACAACTAAGAATAATATTTATTCAACTTATTAAAGAAATGAATTATTTAACATAGATACAGGATACACATAGTGTGTGACCCTCTTGGATGCATTCTCATTGGAATTCAGTGGGATTGCCTTAAGCCCAATATTTCTATCTAGCAATGGGTCGACGAACCCAAGATAAAGATGTTGATGTCGTAATGACATGTCACCTTATATGAACTTTTACTTGTGCAATATAATCCCTTTGTGCCAATATCTCAAGTCAAGATGGTTGAATGAACGTGCTATCAACCAGTGTGCTCACTTTCTCATTCCATGACTACCTGGAATTATACTTTCCTAGAAAACACTATGGCCATGGATTTAGTTATGTTGTATCATTTACATCAAAAGGCTTGAGATACCTACTTCTGTACATGTGAAACATCTTTGATTTCATTATTCATTAATGTAGTATTACTAGTGATGCACCCAAAATATCCTACCACACCGCAAACATATGTCATCACAGTTTTTGTTAATAAATCTATGTGTGTGAGTCAAAATACACATTAATAATAATATTAAAGTATAAGGACTAATACACATGTTAGAAGATGGGAACATATAATTACACATATGAATGTGGATTATCTACTGGTGTGTCTTTTTATGATAATATCCTCATAGATATTATATAGGGAACACAATATGAGAAGGTTCCTCAATGTTTCCTGATTCCCCACCCCTGATAGCCTGTATCATTTTTGTCCCTTCAAATGAACTCACTCAGCTACAGAACATATATCCAAGAATAATGTCATTAAACTTATCGGTTCTCAATATAGCAGGGATCCACTATGACCTTTTAGTGCGAAAACTCTTCCTAAGACATTATCACATACTATGTCACACAAAAGAACTATAAATATGTGATAAGAAGTTTATTAATGTTCATCCAATGAATATAGGTTTATCATAATGTACAGAGATGATGGTTTCTATGGAACCAACTCCAACATGATGAAGAGGAACACCCCATGAATGAACCCACTTATCTATATGAAGCCTATTAATACACATTCCACCTAAGTACCCAAGGATTCCCATGTGTTGTATTTTAAAAATGAACTCATCAAAATATTTCATAAAAAACATCTCTGAAAACCATTTTCAAAAACCATTTCATAGTTCTTTGAACACCTATTTTATTTACCAAAAATAGGGGAAACCTATATTTTAACAACAACCCCATTCCACAAATAGAAATATTATTAGTAAATCATTACATTTCATTTATAAAATTGTTTATCAAAAACCAAATTAGTGTATTTGACCATCATAGGATAGAGATGAAACCACAAACTTTAGAACATGAGTCACACACACCCATAATGAGATCCACCAATAAAAAGAATAAAGAATTGATAATGGTGGAACCAGAATAAATATATACATCTTATAACTGATTAAATTTATAATAAAGGTATGCCTAAGAGTATACGTCAAACATAAGTCAAAGATAAAACACAAGCAACACCACAACCAACAAATGATTGACCCATAGAATAAGAATAAACAACATATATAGAATGAATCTAGATGAATCATCATCTCAGATTATAAATTCCAATAATGAAACTAAAATATGCTACAATTATGAATGGCAATGAAGAAGTTGAAAGGATAACTCACCTATAGAGATGAAACCCAAAAAAAATGATTAATCAGAAAATGAATTGATTTGGATGGATTGGAGTTTCTGAAAATTTCATCGGAGAGATCCACGATAGAAATTAATGACGTGCACCCAAATAAAAAAGAGAAATCAGTTGTACAACACCCTAACATCCAAACTCATGATGATTAAATAATGTGTTCTTAGCATACACGTTTTGTAATTCTCGAGGTCCATATATCCCAAAAAACAATTAATTTTTTATTAAAAATATTTATTTAACATTTACACTGTGTGAAATCCTTACATAGTGTGTAACTTTTCACACTGTGAACTAAGATCACAACATCTTCTCAATGAACAATATATGTCATGTAATCCGTTTATATAACATATAATCACCTAAAAAATAACATAAAGTGTTGTTTTTATTAGAAAACTCCAAGCCACATAATCCATTATATTAACTCAAGGATAATCTTGTCATGCCATTACATGTTTATACCCAGAATCCATTAATTAAAAAAAATAGATATCCTTAAATTTTAGGTATTTTTCCGAAGAAAATTATATACATACTCAGTAGATCCATGAAAAAGCCAAATAAATAGGAAAACAACTAATTATAATGGGAAAACATAAAATATGGTAACAAGATTTTAAAAACTAGACAATATTTGACACTCCGTCATCTGGAAGTCATGTGGAAGAATGATGTCCATTAAAGACGTGAGGAAACTCCCCCCATCAAATACTCAAAATCCCACGTCCCATGAGAATCTGAACCACTTCACTATAACACCCCGACCAATGGAATCAAATTCCCATTAAAGGACTTCACTTGAGACTCAAAAATATCAACTAGGTTTTACATAATGGAAACATATGACTCTAACATAATATTTTACCATCTTAGAATGTGAGACATATTCATATGGTATTTCATATTATGTGAGACATGAAATAAATCATGTATTCTCTTTAATTGAACTGACAACACCAACTGATAAGAAACCTTCCCAAGTTAAACAGTGACCTAAAATAGTCTAACATATATCAGAGCCTACATTACCTATTTTCCAAGACAATGGTGACCCGATAACGGAGAAACGTTTAATAAGGCTGAATCACCAACAAAAAAATCCAAAGGAAAACACCGTTTATCCACATAATATTTCTTTTGACTGTGAGTTGTAACCACAGGCTTACATATATCTTGAATCCTCACTAAACATCTAAACTAAACTAGGACCCACAAAAAATATTCCACCACCTTCTCCAAATAAAGAGGTGTATAGAGACCACTTACAAACATACATAGATATTACATCTTTTTTGTATGATTATTCTGCAAATTACAAAATTGAATTCCCAAGGGATGTAATAGTTTAGCATCATTGAAAACATGGAACAACTTCTTATTATTTTGTGAATCATCTTGAATATCTCTGTTAAATGTCATCCCATTTTATATTCCCACTTAAAACCTTCATTCATAACCTAGGGAAATGAAACATACTAAATGGGTGAGCTCATGTTCTCAGTAAGGTTAAATAAAGGAAATAAAAATGTGTAACAAGAACGTTAGGGTACTTGGACATGATCATAATGTTTGAAGATCATACCTTGAACATCAAAGATAATATACTTGATACATGTCATAAATATTGTAATTTCATAAGACATGAATCATAAGATAATAAATAACATGAACTATATGATCATATCATATGTATAAGACATATAATTTGTGGAAAACACATAAAAACATACTACTTTTTTTCTTAAGGATACAGACCAAGACCTTAAAAACATGGTTGAACTATTATTATAACTCATGTAACTAATTAGGGATTGGGCTAACAACCCATGTACCCTATTATGTTTTGTCATGGGATATAACTCTTAATCCCTCCTACATTTAGGCTTGGTCAATATCCCATGCACCTTATTATTTTATGTATTGGGTTATAACACATGTACCTTTATAATTTTGGGATTGGGATATAACCTATGTATCTTCCTGTTTTTGTTCTTGGTCTGTAACACATGAACCATTTGATCTCAAATGGAATTTATCATTACCTAATACATTGGTGGGATATGTATGCCCCAACCATAAAATAATAAAATCATACATAAATGTACCATTGGATAGTAAAACTTACATCATATCATGACCCATAAATTGATTTATGTTTAATAAATATCATATCATAACCTGTGAAATTAAATGGGTATCATAAACATTTCACCATATAATAACCTATGAAAAAGAGACAGGTCTCATAATCATTTCATCAAAGAATAACCCCTGAAAAGAAGTCGTATTAAAGAGTATATAACCCATATAAAGGAAATGGTTCTCATAAACATCGTTACATCAAAACATAAACTATTCAAGAAATAATATGAAGGGATTTCTTGGATCATATCCGTAGTATGTCATAAACAATAGCAAAGTATTTTATCTTAGATAGAAAATGATTTTGAGAGATCTCATCAATAATTTATTAAGGGAAATATCCTTTCCTTAAAAAATCCTCTTTCAATAACTATTTTAAAATCATTTTATTATAATAAAGTATTTAAAATTTCATTTAAATCATTTTAGGGAAAATATATTTTATGAATTTTAAAAAATAAAATGTTCTGAAAACCATTTTCCTGTAAAATAAAATTGTTAACTTATAAAGAATACGGAAATAATTTTAGAAACCCATGTCTTGGATAAATTATAAATGATGTTTTAAAAAAATTTATAATACTTTTTCCTTGAATACCAATAAAAGATTCTAGAATTTTTTTTGAAATTTTTTTTATTTAAAAAATATTTGATAAATTATAATGAACTACTCAAATAATTATAATAATTTTAATTTAAAAGAACATTTTGTAAAAATATAATCGATGCTTTTAAAACCATTTACAATACATTCTTAACATAAAACATTTTTTGAAAAACTTTTTCATTGAAAACAACTATAAATTCAACAAATTTCTAGGATATTAGTGAAAAAATTCTTTTAAAATAACATTGTAAATTTATAACATATTATTTAAGGAAACTATGGCCACAACATTGAGTAAATATTTACTTTTCAAACTTTCATTTTTCACCTGTATAGATTAGAAATGTCCCATGATCATAAAATAATTTGAAGATTCCTTTTTAAAACTGTTTTGTAAAAGGGTAAAACATGGGTAAAGATGTAATTTAAAAATCATATGATAATAATAAATAATTTTGGAAGCACATTTAGAAAATATGGATTTGATAGAACCAATATTTTCAATCAAAAGAAGAAATAAATTTGAATTTTAATAAAAAAACATTTTATTAATTATCTTAAGTATTAATGAGTGGAAAAATGGTACTAATACATAAAGATATCAGGGAAAAATGATTGGAATAAAATTAATCTGTGTTATTGAGATATGGATCATATCATTTTATTAATAGTGACACAATCATAAAAAATCATGATAAAGATGAGATGGAACATATAAACTATTACCTCTCTGGTATATTTGAATCATAATCCCCATGAAAGAAAAAAAATTAAATGTAGCTTAGAATATCATGAAAAAATAAATTCATGACAAGACATGGAAATGTTTAATATATAAACCCCATAGAGAAATATAGGTTAATAACATTTAATGTTTCCCAAATATGTTAAATTGAGGGAAAATGACATTACTGATTTGGTAACTTTTTATCCATAAACCCAACGAATGAAAGATCATAAAATGGATATGTAAATATCCATAAATTTATGTATAGAGTAATCATAGAATATTTTTATTGGAATTATCAAAACAAAAAATAAAAAATAAGTCATTAACATGGGCTGCGTATCATGAAAAATAAGTGTGAGATAAGAAAACCCATACATTTATTATTCACTTTCTTCACAGATATTCAAGCCTCCTCTTTTTTGGGTAACTAATCATTGTTTTCACCCAAGAGCTTCTTTCAATGGATTTATAAATAAAGGGAGGTTTTTTAGAAAAAGGGGATGGATATATTTAGTCAATTTTAGTAGAGTTTGGGTATGAAAAAAGGCATGAGGTTTGTGAATAATGGGGAATGGTGAGTCCCTTTTTATAGTTGAGTAGAGGTGAAAGTTTTGTAAATTTTGGAAAAGGTAATTGTACCCACATTTTTCCAATCTAAAGTGGCTCCAATAGAAGAGTAATGTAATTGGAGTATAGGGTTAAAATATTAACATCCAAAGGATTTTGGAAAATTTTCTAGGTTATTTTGGCACTTATGTTTATGGATTAGTCCCTTATTAAGCAAATTTTCCTCTAAATTGCTGTAATTAATCTTAATTAAATTAAAAAATGTTATTTTGTAAAAAAATAGTTTTCTCATAGTAGTCAATATAGTTTTTTATTACAAAATATGGAATTAATTATTTCATATTCTAATAACAGAAGTGAAAAAAATAATTTAAATTAATCCCGTGGGTGGGATGACAATGTGAGTTTTTAAAGTAAAGATGTTCAAAAGTTTACTAAATTTTTATATATAATATCAAAGTTAAATTGATCCCAATGACATAAATTATATAATTGATTTATTATTTATATAATTATATTTCAAAGAAAATTATAAATACAATTTAACCTTATTAATAAATTATAGGAAAAATCTATTTTGAATTTAAATATAATTTTTCTACTATTCAAAAAAAATCTAACTTCATAGAAAAATACCAAAAAATCCACCAAACATATTTTTTATATGAATATTTAAAAAATTATGTTTAATTTTACTTATAATATTATTTAAAGTTAAAAAATTTATATTTAAAATAGGTTATACATTAATAGGTGGTAATACCGCTTTAATTAAAATATAGGTTGTTATGTGTTATATCAGGTTTATTCCTATCTTATTCCGATAAAATATACTAAATCAATGTAAATAAATATTTAATTGATTATATAAAATATATATTTATATATCATTATTATCATTCACCAATTAATGAAATAAATTTATTTTTATAAAATTTCATTCTGATCATAAAGTGGTTTTTATAAAAATATTTCCTTTGAATACAATTTATTCTTAAATTCATTTATAATTAATTTGTATCCAATGAATTAAACAATGTAATTTTATATGTTTCCTAAATAAACATATATTTAGGTTTCCCCATAGGATAACATATGACATATGTGAAAACATGGACATAGAAGATAAATATAACTATCAAGTTCTGATAGAGAGTGATAGAGAATAAGGTCGAGGGAAAGTTATAAATTAAAATGCCATAAATATGAGAAGATATATTGAACCATTTTATTCATAGGAAACAAAGGTACTAGGATATATTATTGGGTTTCAAGATCCTTTTTCCTAATGTTGATTAATTTTCTTGAGAAGATATATTTACTTAATTTAGTAAAATCTCACCCTATGGTTTTTCCTATTTAATTTACACCACACCTATTTCTCTAAAAAGAATGGTGAATGTTTCATTACCCCAACCATAAAAGATCATGATATATATGATAATCTATCCCATATATCATTTTTATCATCAATTCAAATTTTTTAGAATAGATTACCCAATATTAAAAAATCCTCATGAGGTGAGATAAAACATCAATCTTAGAAACATGATCTGAAGTTTATCATAAAATTTCATAAAATTATTATACTTATAACCCATACAAAAGATAAAAATCCAAATATTTAGAAATAAGTTAATGAAATAAGATTAATATTGATTCCTCATATAACATAATGTTTCCCTTATTTTTCAAATAACAAACTTTTGAATCCCTTTATCATTTTATCTTATGAAACATGGTAATAAACTGAATTAAAATAAATACAAGAAAACATGAATGATTAATTATTCCAATTTTTATTGGATATATTACCTAAATAAAAAAAATTAAACTCCATAAATGACAACACAAATACTTCTTCAAAAAAAAAAAATATTAGTTCTATGGTAAAAAGGACCGTCCAATTTACTTATTCATATCTAACATATATTTATAAAAAAAAATATCATATCATAAGGACCATATTGCGAGTTATCTTTCCCTTAATCAAATGTTTTATAGGGAAATCACCTTTACATCATATCAATTTTCTAGTCCATCCAAACTATTAAATGTAGTCTTCTAAATCCATACTGAAAATACTGAATAATCCTTATATATTTCACCATCTTATAACATATTTTTTGAATAAAAATACATAAAAACTTCTATTATTCCACTTTATCCTTAATACATAATAATTATACTTTATCTCATTACTTAATCCATATTTTATTTCAAATTTCATATGTAGTCTCATCATCATCACCAATATAACTATTACTCGTACCACCATTGTGATTCTCTTGGAGAGATTTCCAATTAGGACATCAATTTCAATAATGAATATTCATTCCACACTCCATTTAACCTTGAAGGATTAATTACACAGGACAATATTCCCATTCATTGCATTAATATAACCTTTAATTTTTTCATTTTTAGTTTCTTTATTTGTTACTTTATTTTCTACAATCAAAACATCTTCATATTCCTCTAAGACATTCACTTAGGAGATTCATTACAAATTCATGACATAATGGAAACTGAATCTTCTTTCCTCAATGTCATAAATTACCCTAAATCATATAAAACACATTCATTCACTTCCTTGGTGAGTCTGTGAGTTGGTTAATATAAACATTTTTAATTATATTTCATGAAAACCAGTTTGGTATGATCACAACATACTTCATTAAAATGATCAGGCCATTTAAATTCTCATTATAAAATTCTTCATCACATCCATCACTAACCCAATTCTTTATGGTTCCATCCATTGAATAAAACTAGAAATCATAGTATGATAACCATTTATCATAGAAGAAAACCTCCAAATAATGAAGAATCACTTATAATAGGTCTAAATCATGACACATACTCCTTTAATCGTTAACACTGTAGGTCAATACAAGGTTATTCATAGTCGAATTTTATTTAAATCCTTCATGATGGTTTATAAAGAATTTTTAAATACCCTAAGAATATATCTTAGGAGTGTCAAACCAAGTGCACAATAAGGCCATTTTACATGTATTATGTTACTCTAATGTCAGGCCCGACACACCCTGCTAATGTTTTTATGCCAAGGGAAATCTGTGCGAGAACCACACCCACACATATTAACCAAAATGAGATTTATTTCTAAAACAACACTCACTCTATCCTTTATATAAATTCCAAGTTATTTTCCAAACATTAACTAATCCTTAATCTTATTATTAAATACATCCCAATACTTATGATTAGAAGTATACCTAGGTATCTCAATAATATTTTCTCATCCTATTTTCTAATGGTTGACTAAAACATTCATTTGATACCAACTATAGAGACCCAATCTTAATATACATGGATATTAAATAAGTTTATATTAATATTTTTCACATTATAAAAGTATATTCCCTAAGACTGTAATATTCTTTATCTCTGGAAACATGAAACACATTCGTGTGGTTTTTTTAAAGGTGTTCAACATTAACATTAAATATATTCCCATTTAGTACTCCTATATAAAAAACTTCTTCATAAACTTGGGGAATGAAACATAAGAAATTGGAGAGATTTAATGCTTAGTAAGGTTAAATAAAAGAAAATACATATGAATAACATGAAAATAAGGGTATGAAGACATGTGCATAATATTTAAAGATCATATACAAGAGAAATGGTATAATGATTGGCAGCTCAAAAGACATGAATCATAAGATAATTAGGAAAATGAACCATGCGTTCATATAATAGTTATAAGACAAATAATTTGTTGAAATCACATAAACATAGAAACTACTATATCAATACTACTAACTAAGACTTTCGTAACATGTTAGCTTTGGTATAATCACCATTGTACCTACATAGGGTTTGGAAAAAAACTTATGTAATATTTTATTTTTAGTCTTGAGATACAACTTGTGTACCCCCTTATTTTCAGGATTGGGGTATAACCTTTGAACCTTTTTATTTTCTATCATGGGATACGTCCCATTGCCTTCTTGTTTTTGAGAATTTGTTACAACATGTGAACCTTCTAGTTTTCGGGCTTGGGTGACAACATCAGTAACCTTTGAGCTCATATAATATTTACCATTACGTAATTCATTGTATGGACATATTGCTCCCACCCATCAAATTATAAAATCATGAATAAATGTTCTATATGATAATAAAAGTTTCTTCATATCATGTCCCCTAAAATGAGGTGGGTTTAAAAATTATCTTATCATAACCCATGAAATGATAGGAAAATCATAAAAATTGCATCATATATTTACCTATGAAAAATAGATAGGTCTCATAACCATTTCTTCAAAGAATAACATATGAAAATAAGTTATTTTAAAGAGTATATAACATTTTGAATGGAAATATATATCACAAACATTATTCTATAAAAATATAAACCATTCAAGAAACAATATGAATAGTTATATTGGATTATATCCCTAGTAAAGAATAAACTATTATATATTATGACATCTTATATAGATATTTATTTGGAAAGATCACACGAAACACTTCTTAAGAAAAATATCCTTTATTTGAATATCATTTTCTATAAAACCATTTCAAAATCAGTTTCTCATAATGAAATATTTACAATTTAATTTAATAAATTTTTTGATAAAATATCTTTTATGATTTTAAAAAAATAAGACCATTTAGAAACCATATTCCTTTAAAATAACATTGAAAACATATAAATAATTTTGAACTTTTTTAAAAAAAAATTCATTAAAAACATATAAATGAAGCTTTAAAACATTTTGAAAATGGTTTTCATTGAAAATTATTTTAAAAATATAATGAATCCTTGAAATAATTGAAATAAATTTCGTAAAAATAACCTTTTTATCCCATATAAACGAAGATTTATAAATCTCTAAAACATATTTTGAAAAACCTTTTCATTGAAAACCACTTAAATTAAACAAATTTTTGCACAAATTAGGAAGCCGTTTTCATTAAAAATAACACTATAAATTTAGAAAGTACACTTCAAGAAAATTATTTCCATGACTACTTGTAAGTACGTACATAACAAACATTAATTTTTCACCATAAAAGTTTAGAAAAGTTCCTTGATAGGAAAACGACAAGAATACTCATTTTCAATATCATTTTGTAAATAAGTAAAACATTGGTAAAAATATCCCTTAAATATAATAGGATTCTTTTAAAACATCAGGGAAAAAACTTTTAGAAAACATGATTTGGAAATAACAAATATTTCACAATGAAAGGATAAATAAAGAGTAATTATCATAAAAACATCCTCTAAATTATCTTCAGTACTAAAGAGTTGGAAAATACTACCAATACATGAAGATATATTGTATAAATAGAGTATGATACAATTAATGTGTGTTTTGAGATATGAATCATAAAATTTCATCCATGTAAATATAATCATAAATAATATTGATGTTGGTTATATTTTAGAAATAAATTGTTACCAATTTTATAACATTGAATCATAATCTCCATGAAATAATAAAATTACATGAAACATAAAATATCATAAAAAGAATGTGATTCATGATATAACATTGAAATGGGTTGAATATATACCCCATAAAAATTATTGTTATATAATATGGTGTGTATTTCATAGTAGAAAAAATGAGAAAAAATTACTTTATTAATTTGGTAACTTTTGAAAAATAAACCCCATGAAATAATGATCATCAAATAGATATGTAAATACCATAAAATTTATGTATATGAATCATATAATACGTTTTTTGGCATTATGTACACTATATATAAGAAATTGGAGGTGAAAATGGATTATGTATCATGAAAAATAAAAGTGAGATGTGAAAACTCTTACCGTAAGTCTTCACTTCCATTATACATTTCAAGCCTCCTCTTTTTTGGGTAACTCATTTTGGTTTGCACCAAAGAGATTCCATGTTTGTATTTTTTTCCCAAAGAGATGATTATATGATTATGAGATGGATTTTGGGATATCATTTGAGCTGAGTTTGGGTAAATGAAAGAGCTTGATAGGTTTGAATATGGGGGAGGGGTGAGTGCCAGTTTCTTGTGGAGGAGGTGTAACAATATGGTAAATTTTTTAAAAGGTAAATCCACTAGAGTTTTTTCAATTTATAGTGGATTCAATAATAGAATATTTTATTGAAATAAGGGATAGATTCTATATATGAACAAACAATATATTTTGGAGAATTTTATAGGTCATTTTGGACCATAATTTTGAGGTTTAGCTCATTGTGAAGATAATTTACCTTCTAATCATTGTAATTAATTTTTATTACATTCACTAATTTTTTTCGACAAAAAATACATTGTAATTATTATACATTATAAACTTTGAATATTAAAAATATTGAATCCATTTTTCTAAATTAAAATCACATAGTTAGAAGATATTAATATAAAAATAATCTTACCACAAGGATGACCGTGATGAATTTTATAGTTAAAAAATTACAAAGTTTTCTATGTTGTTATAGCCCATTGTAAAGTGAAATTAATCTCAATGACCCTAATTGGATTAATTTATATATAACTGATATAATTAGACTTTAAAACTAAATATAAATTTAATTTTTTCTTTATAAATAAATGAGACATAAATGCAGTTTTGAATTTAATTTTGGTATCTTTCACTATTCATCAAAAAATAAAATTTATAGAAAAATACCAAAAAATAACCCTAACCTAAATTATATGTTTATATTTCAAAAAATAAAGTTTTTTTTACGTATAAAATTTACAACAGTGAAAAATTATATATTAAAAATATTTTCTTCATTAAATGGTGGTAAAACTACATTTATAAAAACATGTGTTTTATTGGTAATATTCAGTTTGTTCCTATCTTATGTGTAACATCAGTGACACGGAAGACAGTAAACCGGTGCTCCGAGCTAGGTGGTTACATGACCTTAAGCACGCCTCCCAATACGCCAAAGGCTGCTGACTAGCAGTTGGGGTCTATGTAGTCAAGTGGGGAGACTATACCCCCCTTTTTATCAGAGTAAGCCACAATAGATTGAACCAAATAGCAGAAAAAATAATCAACGAACAAGGATCATGTATAACAAACATTCCCAACAGAAAATATGAGAAGTCATGCTACAAGTGTGAAACTGGACAAGCCCAAAATAAAGACAATGACCAAAATCCCCAATATGGTCCCGAATCCATGTCTGGATCCTTCACTATGTGCTACCCATGTCCACTCACTATCTAGAATGGACCTTTTCCCTTCTCTTAAACTGAAAATATGAAGTCTTCTCAGGTACCCTAAGGCGGCCCAAGTAGGGTGTGAGTACAACTTAGTTGGCCACCACCAATGGTGTCTACAAAACATCCAGTATAAACAGGTAGTGCATGGAAAGGAATATAGATGATAATTTCCAAGTAATTAATTAAGCTTCCATTAATAGGTTCAGAACCAAAACCATTTCCACTTCCATTACCATTCATTTATTACCAATTATCATCACTTACTATTTCATGACACTTCCATGGGATAGTCACATTCATTATGTTACATGGGTCTAAGGCCAAAAATCACATGCATGAGGGTAAACACATCATTACCCTATTTCACTAGTACTATACCCTCATAAAAACAATAACCTCACCTCGAAGCCTCAATCTAGGTGGTTGAAACCGTCAGGAGAATGGCCCCTCAGTCCCCTTTCCTAACCCGTGCATTTAGGGTGGAGTTTAGAAACTCAGTCTTCACTCGACCCATGGGCGTAGACCTTCATGTCATACCCTACTATATGAAGCCATGTTCTCATGCGTATATATAAGTAACCATCAACCATCCAAACCATTGCACTTCAGCAAACACTATTCACAACAACCCACATGGGAAACCACATCATGCCTTAACCCATTAACACATTACCATTTCACATTATTTAACCATTCACCCAATTCCCATGTGTTAGGCCTACCTCACTAAGAATTAAACATTAAACCCATAATCTATCCCATTATGGTCTTTAATCAGTTTACACATTTACCCATTTAACTCGTTCATCATTCTCATGAATCAATATTTAACCCATTCCACTTTAACCCTTAGGTTATTTCCAAGTCTAGGTGCATCACCTAACTTCTATTCAAAGTTCAACCAATCATTCCAATATCTTTATCAAGGGCTCTACAATTCATTACAACAAGGTCACCTATTTAATATCGGTCCCTAAATTTGGGAAAAGACAACACATCCCATTGATGGCCCCAATTAGGTCAAGTCTATCCCAACACATCCCATGGGGATCGTGAGGGTTCCCATTTACCATTTTAAACACCACTATTACCAAACATGCCCAGGTTATTCAAAACATAACCCAGGGAAAACAAGAACACAACCAAACATGCACAAATATCCAAATAACCATCGGATATAGCTTTGTAGACCACCTACCTCGAAATAGTGGATGGATGCACTCTCAAATGAGTCCTTACACCTTGATCCAACCAACTACTGGAGCTTCAACCTAAAACTCACCCAAAAGTTAGGGTTTTAGAGATTAGGAATGAGGGGGAGAGAAGATACAAACCCTAAACCAAAAAGAGAACCAAGGATGAGATTAACCTTACCCGGAACTTCAATCCACAGCAAAAGGTGCTCTAAACGGCCAAGAATCAAAGAAAAACCACCCTTGGGAATCTTGGGATGGCCAAGTTCATCACTAGGGTTGAGAGGGCAGGAGGTGAGGAATATATCGAGTGGTGTTTAAAATCCCGGAGTGGAAAACCTGTAATTTTTCCCAACTTTAAGTGGCCACATGGTTTGTCTGCACAGTTTGTTAAACCGTGTGCAAACCGTGTGCATGCCACTTCCCAGAGAAGGAGGGGTCACATGATTTATCTACACGGTTTGGAAACCGTGCACAAACCGTGGGCATGATCCTGTCCGGAGGAGGAGGGGTCACACGGTTTAGCCTGGGCTGGCTGCACGTTTTACTTGGCCATGCGTAGGCCATGCGCCCTGGCCCGTCTTGTACAAATTTCCTTTCTTCCATGCCCCATGCCCCTGGAACACCCCTAAGGCCTCTCACACTTTCAGAAAACATTTTAAATCCCCAAAAAAAAGTTTTCACTTCAAAATAAAACTAAAAAATACCTTCTAAATATCAAGGCCTTACAACCTCCCCACTTTATAACAGCTAAACCCTAAGCCGAGTTTCCTAGTCTCGTTGGACTACTGAAGAGAGGAGTTCAGGCCACTGATCCCACATATCTGATTCCTTCTCCCATGATTATTCCTGAACTTTCACATGCTACCATAGTACTCACACTAATGGCACAACCTTTCCTTGCTAGACCTTTTCACTACAATCCACCACACGAACCAGTTGCTTCTCAAAGGACGCATTAGTCTCAAGCTCCACCTCCGCAACATTAACCCCATGAGATGGGTCCAGGTGATACCGTCGAAGCTGCAACACATGTAACACATCATGCATCCCACCATACCACTGTGGAAGAGCCAATCGGTAAGCCACTAGTTCGATCCTTTCCATGATCTCAAAAGGTCCCACATACCTGGGTGCCAACATACCCTGCTTTCGAATCCGACGGAGACCCAACCTTGGCGACACCCAAAAGAACACTTTATCACCCACCCCAAACTCAAGAGGTATATGCCTCCAATCTGTATATGAATTATGCTTACTCTGATCCATATCCATTCACTTCATGATCAGATAAACTCTCTATGAAGTCTCCTGCATGAGACTTGGCCCCGACAACTTAGATTCACTGGCCTCTAGCCAACGCAATGAAGATCTACATGGCCTCCCGTAAAGTGACTCAAACAGTTCCATTTGAATCGTAGCCTGAAAAATGTTGTTGAAGGAAATCTCAAATAATGATAGGTGCCTCTCCCAAGAACCACCAAAGTCAAAGACACAAGATCTTATCATGTCTTCCAACACTTGGATCATACGTTCTGACTGCCCGTCCATCTGCGGGTGGAAGGCCATACTCAAAAACACTTGCATACCAAGCGCCTTCTGCAACCCTTGCCAGAAACACAATTTAAAATGCAGATCTCGGTCTGATACTATGGTCCAGGCACCCCATGAAACCACAGTTTGTCCCGAACATACATCTCACCCAACTGGTCGACTATAAAGGTCTCCTGAATCTGTAAGAAATGAGAAACATTCGTTAACCAATCCATAACCACCCAGATTGCATCATTCTTCATTGGAGTACTCGGAAGACCCATGAAAAAATCCATTGTTACATCATCACACTTCCATTCTGGAATTTGAAATGGTTGCAACAAACTGCCTGGACGGTGATGCTCAGCCTTCACCTGCTAACAGGAAAGACACCGTGCCACAATGCCCGCAACTTCTTTCATCATTCCAGGACACCAAAACTGTCTTCGGAGATCACGATACATCTGGGTAAAACCAGGATGCACTGCCCATTTTGATTCATGGAACTCACACATCAACTGTTCCGGCACACACTTTGTCACAACCACACGATCAAGTACATGAACAACACTGTCTACTCTGACGTCCCAACCAGAAGGTATCTCCCCACCTTTAAGATTTTCCTTCATGATCAAACACTTAGGGTAATCAAGATGAACTTCCTTAACTCGACTCAAAAGTGTCGACTCCATCGCTAAGGAAGCAAGAGTGACCCATCCACTCTCCTCCTGCACCTCCAGGTGCATCTCTGCAAACAAAGCCATTACCTTACACTCGGTGCTGGACTCCTAAACCACCTGATGCTGAACCTTCCTACTCAGAGAATCAAGAAAACTGTTTCCCTTTCCTCACATGTACACCAACTCAAAGTTAAAATACTGGAGATATTCAACCCATCTTCATTGCCGAAGATTTAGATCTCACTGTGAGAAGATGTACTTTAAACTCTTATGGACAACAAACACCGTAAACCGTTCTCCCTACAGATAGTGCCTCCAGCACTTCAGGGAGCACACTACTACAGCCAAATCTAGATCATAAGTGGGGTAGTTCTCCTCATGGGGTCTCAGCTTCCCTGAACCATAAGCCATAACCCTCTCATCCTGCATCAACACAGCCCCAAGTATGATTCTGGACACATCACAAAACATGCTGTACTTCTTGCCCTGCACAGGTAAGATCAAGATAGGTGTGGTCGTCAGCCGCTTCTTCAACTCTTGGAAGGAATTCTCACAAGCCTCATACCATTCGAACATGATTCCTTTCTGGGTTAAGCCCGAAAGTGGTGCTGCCAGGTGAGAAAAATCCTGAATGAACCTTCGGTAATACTCGGCCAAACCCAAAAAACTCCGAACATCAGAAACACTCTTGGACTGTTCCCAAGATAACACTACTTGCACATTCTCTGGATCCACTAACACACCTGCCTCCGAGATGAGGTGGCTCAGAAAATGAACCTCACCGATCCAAAATTGACTCTTGGACATCTTGGCTTATAGCTGATGCTCTCTGAGTATACCCAAGATGATGTCAAGATGTTGGGCATGATCGTTGTGAGTATTCGAGTACACTACACTATCGTTAACAAAGAAAACCATGAAACTATCTAGATAGGGATGAATGATCCATTTCATCAAATCCATAAACACTTCCAGTGCATTGGTCAAGCAGAAAGGCATTACCACAAACTCAGACAACCTGTACCAACTTCGGAAAGCTGTCTGCGGTATGTAAGAAGATCTTACTCTCAACTGAGGATAACCTGACCTCAGATCAATCTTAGAAAACATTGATGCACCCCTCAACTAATCAAATAGGTCATCAATTCTAGGAAGAGGGTACCGATTCTTCACTGTCATCTTATTTAACATTCGATAGTCAACACACATCCTCAACGACCCATCGACATTCTTTGCAAAAAGCACAGGAGATCCCCTAGGAGACGTACTGGGATGGATAAACCCATTATGCTCAAAATCCAAAATCTGAACCTTCAGTTTCAGGAGTTCTTTCGGTGCCATTTAGTTTGGTGGAATAGAAACTGGATCTGCCCCCAGCAGCAACTTGATCATGAACTTCACATCCCTCTCGGGTGGTAACCCCAAGAAATCCTCAGGAAACACATACTAAAACTGATCCACCACATTAGTAAAAAAATATTTATCTCATCATTCATTATCATAATGCATGATACATTCCATTCGAGCTATGATTCCACTCAATCACTGACCAATCGGTCCTACACACCCTGATCGAACATCACATTCACTACGGTGGACATAAGAGTCACCCACATGCGACCTGAACGATACTCTGCGATGATAACAATATATGTGCGCCCGATACAACACCAACCAATCCATTCAAAAGATTAGGTCAAACCCTAACGTCTCGAGAACAAAGAAATCCCACAGAAAACAATACCCAGTGAAATCCAAGGCACACCCCTTGCACTGCTTGATATCGTCATCCCGCACCCCAAACGGAGTGTCAATTGACATAACTCCACACACCCTCTACACAGGTAAACCCAGCACTACCACAAGTAGAGTAAAAAAAAGAGTGTGTGGAACCAGTGTCAAACAATTCACTAGAAAAAGTAGAAGCTACCAGGATCGTACCTCGAACAGTTGACAGTCCGGTCTCGCCATCACTAGGCACAAACTGAACTTCTTGAACATGACCTGCCCCTCTACCATGAGCCCTAGCCTGAACGCCCTGTGTTGCACTACCCTGCTGGCGTGAGAGATCATGCCCTGGAGTTCCACTTCCACCGCCCCTTCTAGTACGGCCCATGGAGCTCCAACTGCCTACCTGGTACGGGGAAACTAATCCCATTCCCGTACCCGACACCTTCTTTTCACCATCATGCTCACCCGCCTGCCAAGGATTCCTGCAGAACCTCTGCACATGCCCCATCCTACCGCACCAACAACACTCAACTAGAGGTCTAGCACACCGGCCATGTATATGCCCCGGCCTGCCGCACTGATAACAAAACACTTGGTTCCCACTCTGAGAGGCTAACCCTCTCTTCCAGCCACATTGTGCACTTCCATCATGATGTGAGCTCTTAGGGTGTCACTTTTTACCTTCAGTAGCAGCACCGCTCGTCTATCCCACTAACACCACAATCCCACTAGCCGAATCTCCCTTCAAGATTCCTTCTGAGATTAGTGCTTGATCCACTACCTCTATGAACCTCTTCAATCGAAAGATTTTTACTTGAGACCTGATCTCATGTCTCAGCCCATCCTGGATACGCCTTGCTACTTCTGCCTTATCTACTGCTAACACTAGGAAGAAGCGTCTCAAATCAGTGAAGCGAATAACATAGTCAATCCCTGATAGCGATCCCTGAGTTAGGCTCATAAACTCTACAACCCTCTCCTGACTCAAAGTCTCTGGATAGAAATTCTCCAGAAACCTTTCCTGAAAAACCATACATGACATTCCCTCACCCTTCTAGATTTGAAATTGAATGTCCCACCAACGTCTAGCCTGGCCTCACAACATATAAGCAGCCAACTTCACTCGCTTTTCAACAGGGGTCTCCAGATGATCCAGTATCGTCTGGACAGACTCTAACCAGAACTGCGCTGCCTCTGGCCCACCCTCTCTTGTGAAAGTCGGAGGGTGCTGCAGCTGGAACTCCCTGGTCAGCTCAAATATACTTGGTGCAACCCACCCTGGGCCGCGATCCATCATCTGCATAAGGCGAGCCATGTTATCTCAGAACTGGTATTCTTTATCTTCATTGATCTCCACATTTTCTTCCTCCTCTACTAGAGGAGTGTTCTCAGTAACACCCTCCCATTGCCCAACTGGTAACCGACATCATGGTGGAATTTATCAACAATGCAAAGCAAGAGATTTTAGAATGCATACCACTCAACTTTCACAACAATATCGAAATCTCTTTACTAGCTACAACAACCTATTTTTTATACACTATCCCAACAACATTTTCCCAATTTGTTTCAAACCCTCTTACTCCATTAACATCAATTACCCACATGTTTTGTTTCATCTTCTCATTATTTCTTTGTTTCATGAAATGCATGATGCACCCTACTTTCCTGCCTCACACACCCACCCCATGCGTGTGCCTAACACAATGAATGTCACCTATCTCACTAGGTGCCAAAAAAATGATGCATGAATGAAAATCCTCATGCTGTTAAGGCCATGAGCCAAATATCACAAAACAATCACATTAGACCACATGTACATCACCCAACATTGAAATATCATCAAATGTAACAACACAAAACCAAGAACAACAATTCCCACACAGGGTGACTTGGGTTTTCCCACGTACATGGGTTAGCTACTCCCAAGCACGAGCTCATTACCAAGACCCGACACGTCTTAACCCGTGCCTACCAATCCCAAATAATAAGACCTCAGAGAAAGATATGAATGACCTCCTTTGATACCACTTTGTAACATCCCCGTCACGAAAGCCACTAAATCGGTGCTCCGAGCCGGGTGGTTACATGACCGTAAGCACACCTCCCCATACGCCAAAGGCTGCCAACTAGAAGTGGGGGCCTATGTAGTCAAGTGGGGAGACTATACCCCCTTTTTATCAGAGTAAGCCACAACAGAATGAACCAAATAGTGGAAACAATAATCAACAAACAAGGAACATGTATAACAAACATTCGAAACAGTAAATATGCCAAGTCATGCTACAAGTGAAAAAGTGGACAAGTCCAAAATAAAAACAACATCCAAAATCCCCAAAATGGTCCCGACTCCATCTCCGAATCCTCCACCATGTGCTACCCATGTCCACTCACTATCTAGCAAGGACCTTTTCCCTTCTCCTGACCTGCAAACATGAAGTCCGCTCATGTACCCAGTGGCGGCCCGAGAAGGGTGTGAGTACAACTCAGTAGGCCACCACCAACGGTGTCTACAAAACATCTAGTATAAATAGGTAGTTCATGCAAAGGAATATAGATGATAACTTCCAAGTAATTAATTATGGTGACATTAACAGGTTCAGAACCAAAGCCATTTCCACTTCCATTACCATTCATTTATTACCAGTTATCATCACTTACCATTTCATCACACTTTCATGGGTTAATCACATTCATTATGTTACATGGGTCTAAGGACAACAATCACATGCAAGAGGGTTAACACATCGTTATCCTATCTCACTATAACTAACCCCCAATAGCAACCATAACTTCACCTTGAAGCCTTAGTCCGGGTGGATGCAACCGTTAGGAGAATAGACCCTCAGTCACTTTTCCAACCCGTGCATTTAGGGTGGAGTTTAGAACCTCAGTCTTCACTCGAATCATGGGTGTAGACCATCATATCATACCCCACTCTACAAAGCCATGTGCACATGCTTATATATATGTAATCATCATCCATCCAAACCATTTCCCTTCGACAAACACTATTCACAACAACCCACATGGGAAATCGCATCATGCCTTAACCCATTAACACATTTCCATTTCACATTATTTAACCATTCACCCAATTCCCATGTGTTATTCCTACCTCACTAAGAATTAAACATTAAAAACATAGTCTATCCCATTATGGACTTTACTCAGTCTACACAATAACCCATTTAACCCGTTCATCATTATCATGAATCAACATTTAACCCATTCCACTTTAACCCTTAAGTTATTTCGAAGTCTAGGGCATCACCTAACATATATTCCAAGTTCAACCAATCATTAAAACATATTTATCAATGGCTCTACAATTCATTACAACAGGGTCACATGTTTAATATCAGTCCCTAAATCCAGGAAAAGCCGGCACATCCCATTGATGGCCCCAATTAGGTCAAGTCTATCCCAACACATCACACGGGGATAGTGAGGGTTCCCATTTACCATTTTAAACACCACTGTTACCTAATATGCCTAGGTTATTCAAAACATAACCCAAAGAAAACAAGAACACAACCAAACATGCACAAATATCAAAATAACCATTAGATATTGCATTGTAGACCACCTACCTCAAAATAGTGGTTGGATGCACTCTCAAATGAGTCCTTACTCCTCAATCCAACAAACCATTGGAGCTTCAACCTAAAAATCACCCAAAAGATAGGGTTTTAGAGCTTCATAATGTGGGGGAGTGAAGATACAAACCCTAAACCAAAATGAGAACCTAGGATGAGATTATCATTACCCGGAGATTCGATCTGCAACCAAAGGTCCTATAAACCGCCAAGAATCGAAGTAGAACCATCCTTGGGAATCTTGGGTCGGCCAAGTTCATCACTAGGGTTGAGAGGGGAGGAGAGGAGGAAAATCCTGAGTGGGTTTTAAAAGCCCAGAGTAGAAAACATGTAATTTTTCCCATCTTTACGTGGCCGTACAGTTTTTCCGCACGGTTTGGTAAACCGTGCGCAATCCGTGAACATGCCACTATCTGGAGGAGGAGGGGTCACATGATTTATCCACATGGTTTGGAAATTGTGCACAAACTATGAACATGCCCTTGTCTGGAGGAGGAGGGGTCGCACGGTTTAGCCTGGGCAGGCCGCACAGTTTACCTGGCCGTGCGTAGGCCGTCCGCCCTGGCCTGTCTTGCCAAGATTTCCTTTCATCCGTGCCCCGTGCCCCCGGAACACCCCTAAGGCCTCTTACACTTTTAGGAAACATCTTAATGCCCCAAAACAAAGGGTTCAACACAAAACAAAACAAAAAATACCTTTCCGAAACTGGGGCCTTAAGTTATTCCTATAATATATATTTCATTAATGTGAAAAAATATTTTATTTGATATATTTTATATATATTTCATGAATATAATTCACCAATATTAATTATTTTAATTTTATAGGATAGATTTCTTTTGTGAGCATAGAAGTAGTTTTTATAAAAAAAATTACTTTTATATTCAATAGGTTCTTATATTTAATTTTAATTAATTTGGAACCAATTAATTCATCCCTGTATCTTCATAAGTTAGTTAATAATATTAATAAATTCCAACTTAATTACTTGGTTATATATTATTATATTAAATAATTTTTTTAAAAAATATTATTTTTTTGTAAAGCTCAGTCTTGCATATTATGCAAGCCATAAAGGAATGTTAGTCTCACATGTAATGTAAACTCACATCAGTGTTCTATGTAGAGAAAACTAAAACTTATGTTGTTTTTAGTGCATGAGTAAGTCAATTTTTCCTATAACTAAATAAAAAATTAGTTCTTGAATATAAAAAATCAATTTTCAGTGTTACATGAAATGAAAAATATAAAAAATATTCATTTAATCTAAAAAATATATATCACAAAATACTATGGTGGTACAAGGTGACATGAACGGGTGACCATAAAAATCCTAAAAGGATGAAAATCTGATGGTTGATTGAAAACTGATGTTACATGATAATTTAATCACCCCCAGATGGGTATCCCACAATCCCCCAAAATCAAAGACACATGCATGAATCATATCCTCCAGTATCTGAATAACATATTCCGTCTGACCATATGTCTAGGAATAATAAGTTGTACTCAACAAGAACCGAGTCCCCATAATTTCTTAGAGGATCCTCCAAAAAACTGATATTAATACAAGGATATATATATATATATATATCATTGGATTATGGAACCCCATGTAAACTGACAATATTCTATTCATACATCTTTCCTAGATCTTCAACTTTTGTGATGACCCTCATCAGAATGAAATGGGATGACAATTTCACTGATCAATATAAGGACCTGACCTTAAATCATTACATAATCATGAATTATTTTAAAAATTCACATTAAGGTTCTTTTCTGATTTAGATTTTTAAATAAGTTGGTCATAACTGTTACATTACATCCCAAAATTTACAAATTAGACACATCTACTCAGTTCCCATATTTTTCACAAAATAAAATTTCTTGAAAAATAGAGTCATGTCTCGTTCAATGTTTTAGACATCATGACTTTTCTATGATCCCATAATTGAACCTATTCCACTTTATGTACCATGAAACACATTTCCAAAACTTTGGATGAGTATAAAAAGCTCAGTAAGGGATACACAAAGAAGGAAAACTATTATTTTTTCAAAACAACAACTAAACCATGAATACTTTATCATAAGTAATACTTTTCACCTTTATTAAGTAGTAAATACTCTTCACTAAATAAAATATCATTGCTTACCCTTTTGTAACCAAAATATTACCATAAAACCCATATAAAGAACACATAACATATAAAGGTAACTTGGGACATAAACATACTTAAATGGAATAACCATACGTTCAACTTCCACACATATCACTAAATGGAATATCCATACAGCTAACTTCCATACCCAATGCATATAATGTTATAACATAACCACCCATCCAGGTTCATCATGGCACCACCCATGATTTTTTTTATCACGTAACCACCCATCAAATGTCCAAGTATCATTATAAAAACAAAACACATAAAATAAATATAAATGAAAGAAGACATTTCTACATTTCAATTAAAATATATCACATAAATATATTGACATAAAAAATCAATTATAAAAACCATTTTCAATAACAAAATACCTAATAGATTATATGGTATTTATTTTCCTTTTAAAAACTTTACGGCTTGTTAAGGAAGCCAAAGATCATATAATACTCGCAGCGACGGAAAGGTCGTTGTCACCGCATACGTTGACAAAAACATTCCTTTTTTAGTTTAGTAAAATTCCTCATAGAAAAAGATTCCATTTTAATGAAATGATAATTCAAAGATGTTTATACACTGTATAAATGAAAATTGTGTATTAAACAAAATATGCATCAATGAAAGGAGATTGATCCGAAGTCCTTACCTCGTGTCTGACTTGACCCGCTCATTCTTTAATCTCCAAAATAAAAAATAAAGTTAATTTATACTTTCTTAAGAACCCTTTTCAAGTTCATTGTTACTTTTAACTCACTTATTACCTTTTTATAAACATTATTTAATCATTTATGTTAATAATGTTTGTTTTGTCGATATTTGGTACTTGAGTCAAAAATGGACATCTTATAATTACAAGTTGTTCTTGTCATCAAAAGTTCATTATATCCAGAATGATATTCATGATTTTGATATCATATAAATCATATATATCCAGTATATACATATATTTATAATATTACAAAACATTTGGATATAAGAAAAGAAATACACTGTTCATGGAGACCGTAAGTCGTATGTACGCATGAACACTACTTCCATTTCAATTTCATATTGTAATGAAATGGGAACTTAATGATACATAAGTATATTATAATTCTAGTATAATATCATACATAATTTCATTAACACTACCCTTTAACGTTCCACATAAGGAATGAATGAGTCATATCACTTTGAGGGGGTGGTAGTCCACACATCCTCAAATGAGATTATCGTATTTACCCACTACGGAAACCATAAAGGTATTATATAAACGAAAAATTCAGAAGCCTAGATACAATATAAATATAATATATATAATATATAATTATTGTTCCATAATAATGGCCACCATGAGAGGTGGTTGGTGATATTTGAACAATCATCGTTTCGTGAGGCAGTAGTTCGCCGTCCACAGAAAACGTATGTTATTTACCCATTAGACGGAGGTGTGTGTAAGTTTAGTTCTAATACTTCTAATAAAAACATCCTAGTATATTTATTATACTGGTTATGTTATAAAATAAAGTAATAAAATGAGTTTATGGGGTTGGATAAGTAAAATAAAACAAAAGAACTTAAAAGAAGTTGTTACCTTTAAATCGGATAACTCTCTTTGGTTTGAACCAAAAGGGTCTATTGAAGTGCCTTATGCCTATTTAAATGCTTGTATGAGGAGGAGGGGGATTTTGGGAGCTTAATTGGGAAGAGTTTTGATTATATAAGGGGCTTGAGAGGTGTGAGTAATGGGTTATATTTGAGGGCTTCTTATAAGGGGATGAGGGGCTCTTTAGGAAAGTGTGGAAATATTCTTCTTTTATATAATGATTATCGGTTTCTATAGATCAAAAACTTATTATAGTAAAAGATAAGATGACTCATGGTAGAAATAAAATCATCTAATATGAATTGGACAGGGTTTGGATATTATCTTAATCTTTATAATCTTATTTATTTAAATCGTTTATAAATGAGAGACACACTGTATCATTATTGTTGCATAAATTATTTAATTTACTTGATGTCTAAATTTTATAAAAAAATATGATAATGTAGGAAATATTTTTATATTTAAAAAGAGTATTTATAGTTTAATGGATAACTTATATAACCTTGTGTAAAGATTAATTTACTAAAATATATTTGTTTCTGTCATTTTTGTCTTTACATTAAGTTAATTATTCTAAAGTTCCATTATCACTCCCAAGTGGCTCCAAGGGGTACCAAAATCGACCCAAGGATTCCCATGGTCAGCCTTGACTCATCCAGTAATGTTATTACCAGTGTTAAGGTAATTTATTATTATTATGAAATTTTTTTTACCTAGAATTACTAAATTTACATTTAACCACGGTAAATAAAAGTCAAAAGTTACTATTCATCAAAAAAAATTTTATTATTGAACCAAATTTTAATTACTAACAACAACCATGTATGTCATATTTTTGAAATTTAATTCACAGAATTTGTAAAATTTTATTTAAGTGAAAAAATCAGCTTTTAACTACTACCCATTGTTTTCACTATTCATAAAAATTGATGTATTTCAGAAAAATACCAATAATTTAGCCTAAGCTATATTTGATATTCTAAACTCAACAATGATGTCTATTTTACCAAATTCAAAAGAAAAATGTTGGATTAATTAATATAAAATTAATTCCTGTTGTCAAAAAATAGCGTTTTTTAAGAAACAATACCTATCAAAAGATTGACACATGTTTATGTCCAATTCCAAAGTGAAATTAATTCCAGTGACCACCATTGAATTAAATGGTAAAAATATAATCTAATTAATCTTTAATAACAATTAAAAATATAATCTAACCATATAAATAAATTATATTAAAAAGAATATTTGATTTAAAATATAGTATTTTTCACTATTCATTAAAAATGAATTTATTCAGAAAAATCCCAAAAAATTACCCAAAGTAAATTTTGATGTCCTAATTTTAAAGAAGAATTTTACATGGTAAAATAGAACATATTATAGTGACCAAAACAAGATTTAGTAAGGGTTCACCATCAAAAGGTGGAAGATCACCCTTTTAAAGTAAATTATACTTAAAATTAGATTCATTCACATTTTAAGACTCTAAATTTTATCGGATAAATGTAAAACAATTTATCAAAAATGTATAATCATATTATATATAGTTTAATTTAATCCCTCCAATAAAATGAATAGGTGTTAACTACCATTTAAAATAATAATATTATATTATTTGTAAGCAATGTAAGATTTCAAAGAAACCTATTGTTACGTATTGGATATGCCATCAAGCATTGAAATCCCATTTAAAGTAAAATTAATTTTTAATTCACAAATATTAATAAATATGAAAATGTCATATTTCTTTATTTACCTGGGATGTCACATCCATCCCCCCTTTCAGAAATTACATCCTCATAATTTTATTCACTTATCAAATAAATGGGGTATTTATCCCTCAATGAATTTTCAGATTCCCTCATTGCCTCTTCAACAATATGGTTGTTCCAAAAAACCTTTACCTATTGAATTAACTTATTCCGCAACACTTGCTCCCTATGGTCAAGAATCTGGACTGGTTTCTCCGTATAAGAGACATTCTCTTCCAACCGAACTGCCTCTGGGCTCAAAACATGAGATGGATCTGGCATATACTTTCTCAACATTGAAACATGATAAATATTGTGTATCTGGGGTAAATGTGGATGTAAATATACTCTGTACGCAACTGATCCAAAATTCTCCGGGATTTCATAAGGTCCAATGAACCTCGAACTCAAATTTCCCTTCTTACCAAAACGTATCACACTTTTCCGTGGAGAATCTTTGAGAAAGACACGATCACTTGCCTTAAAAGAAAGATCCTTCATCTGGTTATGCGCATAACTTTTATGCCGGATCTGAGCTATTATAATGTGATTTTGAACTTTTTCTACCATATCTTCTACCAATTCTGGACCCATCAACTTCCTTTCACCTACATCATCCCAAAATGCTGGAGATGGATGTTACTTCCCATATAATCCGTCAAATGGAGCCATCTGTATACTGGAATTAAAACACTTAATATAAGAAAATTCAACCAAAGAAATATGTTGGTCCCAACATCCCTAGTAATCCATCGAGAAAGCACATAACATATCCTCTAAGGTCTGAATTTTTCGTTCTGACTCCCCATCTGATTGTGGATGAAAATCTATACAAAACCATAATTAAGTACCCAAGAACATCTGAAGTCCTTTCCAAAAGTTAGAAGTAATCCTGGGATCACGATCCGATACAATGTAGAGGGGAACATCATGTAATTTAACTATCTATTTAACATACAACCAAGAATGTTGATCTACAGACAAAGTATCTCAAATAGTAAGGAAAGCAGTATATTTAGTCCATCGATCAACAATAACCTAGATTTCATTGTTACCTCGAGATATCTTTGGTAATCCCACAACAAAGTCCATGGATATAATTTCCCATTTCCTTTCTGGCACTGGTAAAGACTGAAGTATCCCATTTAGTAACTGCCGCTCTGCAATAACCTGCTAACAATTCAAACACTTCACAGTAAAATAAACAATATCAATTTTCATTACATCCCACCAGTAATACTCTCGATGATCTCTGTACATCTTAGTACTACCAGGATGAACTGAAAATGGGGAACTATGAGCTTCACATAACAACTCATTCTTCAACTGTGAATCACAAGGCATGAATAATCTTTTACCAAATCTCAAAACATAATCATTATCAATGTTAAATTCAAGAAACCTACACTTATGAACCAACTCTACCTTTTTATGTAACTCACTGTCTTCTTTTTTTGCTTGCTTAATTCAGTCTGATAGAGATGATTCCAGTGACACTTGAAAACAAAAAGAGGAGTTTCTTGCACCAAAACATTCTATGCCAAATTTCATCAAATCAAAAACCAAAGGATATCATTCCAAAATTATCATGGTTAATAAAGCATTACCTTTTCAACTCAAAGCATCAACTACTTTATTTTCTTTTCAGGGATGTTATTGGATCATGCAGTCATAATCCTTGATTAATTCTAACCATCTCCTCTATCTCATGTTCAATTATTTTTTAGTAAATATATACTTAAAATATTTTTTGGTCATTATATATTTCACATTTTACTCCATTCAAAAGATTCCTCTAAATTTTTAAAGCATAAAAAATAGTAGCTAATTCCAAATAATGTGTAGGGTAATTTACCTGATGAGGTTTCAACTGATGTGAAGCATAAGCAAATACCTAATCATTCTACTTTAGGACACATCCATGTCCTTTGAACAAAGCATCACTTTAAATAAAAAACTCACCATTTCTGTAAGGTAGTGCCAAAATTTGATTATTAAACAATCTTCTTTTCAATTCTTGAAAACTGTCATCACATTCTTTTTTTCCAAATGAACGTAACACCTTTTCGAGTAAACTTAGTCATTGTACTAGAAAACTGTTAAGAGTTCACAACAAACCTCAGATAATAACCTACCAAACCAAGAAAACTATGAATATCAGTTATATTTTTGGGTCTTGGCCATTATTCAATAACTTTTGTTTTAGCAAGATCAATAGTTATGCCATTTTTTGGAACTATGTGACCAAGGAATGAAATTTGTTGTAACCAAAACTCACACTTGCAAAATTTTCCATACGGTTTAATTACTTTTTTGGTTTTCAAAACAAACCTTAAATGAATTTCAGGCTCCTATATACTTTTAGAATAAACCAAGATATCATCAATAAACACAACCACCATTTATCACCATAGTCAACTGAGCCATTTCTGAAAAAACTATTCAGTTTTGATTCTCACCATCTCAGGATACTGATTTAGAAGTTCATTTCCCTCTGTATGCCTTCACTACACAACTACCATGTTTTCTCTATTAAAAAAAATTCTAAACACAGAAATATCTTAGGCGAAAAAACATATTAATCAGTAAATTATATATCATTTCAATATTACAATAAGTTAAGTTATAGACATTTATTTAACAACACCCTAACTCCTAAAGCTATCTAAACTGACCTCTGATACCAACGACAAGGACCCGACCTTAAAACATTACATAATATTTAATGATGTTAGTAATTCACATTGAAGATCTTTTCAGGTATAGAGTTTTAGAGGATTAGGTCATAAATGTTACATTACATCCCAATAGTTACAAAGTAGACACTTATACTCAGTTCCCATTTTTTTCACAAACTAAAAATTCTTGAAAAATAGTGTCATGTATAGTTCCATGTTTTAGAAAACATGACTTTTCTTTGATCCCATCCTTGACCCTATTCAACTTTATATCATATAAAAAACATTTCAAAAACATGGTATGATCATAAAAATTTTATTAAGGGATACATAATGAAGGAAAACTATTAGTTTTCTCAAAACAACAAGTAAACCACAAATACTTTATCATAAGTAATAATTTTCTACTTTATGAAGTATAAAATACTCTTCACTGAATAAAATATTGTTGATTACACTTTTATAACCAAAATATTACCATAAAACCCATATAAAGAACACATAACATATAAAGGTAACTTGGGACATAAACAAACATAAATGGAATAACCATACGGTCGACTGACACACATATCACTAAATGGAAAAGTAATATGGCTGACTTCCATACCCAATGACTTTGAGGTTATAACATAACCACCCATACTGGTTTGTCACAACACTACCCATCATTTGGTTTATCATATAACCACTCATCAAATTTCCCAGTACCATTATAAAATCACAACCCATACCAAAAATACAAAGGAAAGAAAATATTTCCACATTTCAATCACAATATATCACTTAAATATATTGACATAACAAATCCATTTTCAAAACCATTTTCAATACCAAAAAAAATAATAGTGTATATTGTATTTATTTTCATTTTTAAAACAATATGGCTTGTTAAGGAAACTAAAGATCAAATAATAATTACAGCAGCAGAAAGGTCGTTTTCATAGCTCATGTTAAAAAAACATTCTTTTTTGTCATTTAGTAAAATTACTCATTGAAAAATATTTCATTTGAATGAAATCAAAATTAAAATATTTTTATACACCGTATAATATAATTTTGTGTATAAGACAAAATATTCCTCAATTAAAGGATATTGAGACGAAGTCCCTTACCTCAGGTCGGACTTGACCCATTCGTTCTTTAATATCCTAAATAATAAACCAAAGTTAATTTTTACTTGCTTAATAACCATTTTAATGTTTATCATTACTTTTAAATCACTAATTAACATGTTATAAACATTATGTAATCATTTAAGCTAATAATGGTCATTTTGTCAATATTTGGAACTTCTGTCAAAAAATGGACTTCTTATAATTACAAGTTGATCATGTGGTCAAAAGTTCATTATTTCTAGAATGATATTCATGATTTCGATAACATATTTATCATATATATCTAGTATATAAATTTATTTATAATAGTTCCTAAATTTTGATATAATAAATGAAATGCACCGTTCATGGAGACAGTAAGTCCTACGTACGCATGAAAGCTACTTCCATTTCAATTTTATATTGGAATGAAATGGAAACTTAATGATACAAAAGTATATTATAATTATAGTATAATATCATATATAATTTCATTAACTCTACCAGTTATATGTTTCACATAAGGCATTGACGAGTCATATGACTTTGAGGGGGCGGTAGTCCGCACTTCCTCAAAAGAGATTAGCGTATTTACCCACTATGGAAACCATAAATGTATTCTATAAATGGAAAATAAAGAAGCATAGAAACAACATATATATATATATATATAATATCATATATAAATATATTTCCATAATAATTATAAGGCCCTAGCCTTAAACCTTACTTAATCTTGAGTTATTACAAGATTACACATTGAGGATCTTTTCGGGTTTAGAGTTTTAGAGAATTAGATCATAAAACTTACATTACATTCCACATATAAAGAAAGTGGTTACATAAAGATTGTATTCTTCTTTCCCATCAATAGAAAAATATTTAAAATAAAACATGGATTCTTTCTTGACACTTTCTTGTCACTATCATCATATCATGTTCCTTTCCCTTGACCTGTGAAAAACATTTCAACAAAACATGCGATGATCATAAAAAGATCAGTAAGGTATATAAAAATATGGAAAAGAAACATGGGTATATATATACATAATAATTAAATCATACTTTACCCGTAAAACATAAGAACTTTAAGATACCTCATCAAATCATGAATAAATCATAGAAATCATAAGACATAAATGTAACTTGAGGCATTAATAACATTCTTATGTAGGGAGTAACCCTCTTGGTTACATTTGGAATACCCATCACAGTATATTCCTTAAATATCTTTGGAGAAACCTTAATGTTTCACTCCTTCGCGTTACCCAATGCATTGGAGAGATATATCGGGCTCACCCGCCCTTAGTTTATCACAGAACCTCCCGTCTTCATAATAATTCCCAAGAACCTCAACATAATCATATCACATAAAACATGCATAAAGGAAACATAACATTTCCACCTTTCAATCACAAGATATAAATACAACACATTGATATAAAAACATTTTGAAAACCATTTTCAATACCAAAAGAAAAGAAAAGTAAAACATGGTATTTATTTTTATTTTAAAAAAAAGGTATGGCTTGTAGAGGAAGCCCAAACTCAAATAATGGTCATGGTGGCGGAGAAGTCATTGTCGCCGCATACGTACAACAAAAACATTCCATTTTGTCATTTAGTAAACGCTTCATATAAATAAGATACCTTTTGAATAAACGTAAAAGTCAAAGGGGTTTATACACCGTATGAAAGAAGCTTTTGTATAAAACAAAATATGCCTCAATGAAAGGAGATTGAGACAATGTCCCATACCTCGTATCCAACATGACTTGATCATTCATTAATCTCCTGAATAATAAACATGAGTTAATTTATACTTGTTTAAGAACCATTTTCATGTTAATTATTCCTTTTATATCACTTATTTCCATGTTACAAATATTATTTAATCATTTTAGTTAATAAAGTTCGTTTTGTCGATATTTGGTTCTTAAGTCGAAAGTGGACTTCTTACAATTACATGTTGTTCGTGTGGTCAAAGGTTCTTTATATCTAGAATGACATTCGTGATTTTGATATCATATATATCATATATATCTATCATATACATGTATTTATAATATCACACAATTATTTAGAGGTAAGAAATGAAATGCACCGTTCATGGAGACGGTAAGCCGTACGTACGCATGAACACTACTTCATTTCTATGTCATATTAATGGAATTAAAATTAAATGAGAGGTATGTGTATTTTAATTCTAGAATTATATTAATCATTTATATGTAACATACATCATATATATCCATTATATATATGTACTTATAATAGAACATTATATTTTGGGATAAGAAATGAAATGCACCGTTCATGGAGACGGTAAGCCGTACGTACGCTTGAACGCTGCTTCCATTTCTATTTCGTATTTTATGAAATGGAATCATAATGATATAAAGTTATATTATAATTCAAGTGTAATATCATATATAATATCATAACTCCATCTTTTATACATCCCACATATGGTATTAACGAATCAAAACATTTTGAGGGGGCGATAGTCCGCACTTCCTTAAATGAAGATATCGTGTTTACACATAATGGAAACCATAAAGGTATGCCCAAAATGAAAAATACAGAATCTTAAAGAAAACATAATAATATTATATATCATATATAAATATAGTGACATCTCAATGGTCCCCTTTGAAGGTGTTATATGAGTATTGAACAATCATCATTTCAGGAGGCATAAATTCGTCATCCACAGAAACAGTATGTTCTTTAACCATTAGATGTAGGTGTGTGTAAGTGTAGATATAATACTTCTTATAACAACATACTAGTATATTTAAGATACTGTATTTGTTACAAAAGAAAAGAATAAAAAGAGTTTAGGGGGTTGGAGAAGCAAAACAAAACAAAAGGACTCAAGTGAAGACATTACCTTAAAATCGGGTAACTCCCTTTGGTTTGAGCTCAAAGGCTTCCTTGGGAAGACTTCTGCCCAAAGTGAGGCTTCACGGAGTAAGATAGGGAAGAGGAGAGACAAAATGGGAAGGGGTTGGCCAAGACAAAGGCTTTGGAAGTGTGGATGGATGTAGAGGTGGGGGCCTTTTATAAGAGGCGAGGAGGGGCACTCTTGGAAAGTAAAGAAATGTTACATTATTTGAAAATGATTTTCAGATTCAAAAGGCCCCACATTGATATAATTCGAGGGTAAGGTGATAAAAGTTCGAAATACACCAATCCAATAGGTTTTTGAAATGTTTAGTTCATAGATTTTACATTATCATTTCATTTTATTTAAATTCATTATTAATGAGGTAATCGCTGCATCATCATGATGTCATAAATAATTTAATAAATTTAATGTATAAAAATTATAAAAAAAATTCATTATGTAGGAAATATTTTTATCTTTCTAATGAATATTTATAGTCTAAAATATCATCTATTTAGACAGAATAAAAAATGTTTTAATCAGGTGATACATTCTTTGTCACATTTAACATTCTTTAAAAATAAAAAGATAAAAAGTCACTTTCTCACAAAAGTGATTTCATGGGGCCCCCAAGTTTGGCACAAGGCATACCATGGTTGGAAATGAGAGATAAGTAGCCTTAGGACACATGTTGTGTCTTTTTTCATTATTATGATATCATTTTATTATCTTTAACTACCCGATTACTCATTAATCAAGATAATTAAAGATAATTACCGTCGTTACTATTCATAATGTCCAAAAACAAAAGATTATTGATTAAATAATTTGGACCTTCTAATTCCAAATATGTAATCCATTTTACCAAATTCCAAACACAGAAATTGAAATAATTGATTTAAAAATAATTCTCGTTGTCAAAACAAATAGCAGGTTTTTTTTGATACAATATCTATGAAAAGTTTGGCATTAGTTTATGCCCAATTCCAAAGTGAAATTAATCCTAATGACCAACATTGGATTAAATGGTAAAAATATATTCTAATTTAACTTTAAAACCAATTCAAAAGATAATCTAATAATATAAATAAAGTAGATTAAAAAGTAGTTTTGATGTAAAATGCAGTATTTTTCACTATTCATTAAAAAATGAACATTGTTAGAAAAATAAGAAAAATTCACACAAAGTAAATTTTGATGTCCCAATCATAAATAATAAGTTTATTTCGACAAACAAAGATTATAAAATTGTCAAAATATATATTTAAAAATGGTTTTCCATCAAACGACAGTAAAACAATCCTTTAAGAATATTAGTGTATTTCATGCATAAGATTGAATTTATTTTCATTTTAAGCCTCTAAAACAATATATAATTCAATAGTAGACATAGATAAAAATATCTATTATTCATTACTTACTTGGGATGTTACATCCTTCCCCCCTTTAGAAAATTGCGTCCTCACAATTTATTTACTAATCGACTATATGGGGGTACTTATCCCTCATTGCATTTTCAGATTTCCATGTTGCCTCTTCCATCATGTGGTTTTTCTAAAAAACCTTTACCTGATTAATCACATTATTTCGTAACACTTGCTCCCTGTGGTCAAGTATCTGGACCGGTTGTTTCTCATAAGATAGGTTCTCTTCCAGCTGAACTACCTCTGGACTCAAAACATGAGATGGATCTGGCATATACTTTCTCAACATCGAAACGTGAAAAACATTGTGTACCTGAGATAAACTCGGAGGTAAAGCCACCCGGTATGCAACTGATCCAACTCTCTCTAGAATTTCATATGGTCCAATGAATCTTGGACTCAGATTTCCTTTCTTAACAAATCTCATCACACTTTTCCATAGTGAGACTTTGAGAAAAACATGATCACCTACCTCAAAAGTTAGATCCTTTCTCCTGTTGTCTGCATAACTATTATGCCTACTCTGAGCTGTTCTCATGTGTTTCTAAATCAGCTGAACTTTTACTGCCATATCTTCTACCAATTCTGGTCCCTTGAACTTTCGTTCACCCACTTCATCCTAGAAAGCTGGAGTTCGACACCACTTCCCATATAACGCCTCAAATGGTGCCATCTGTATACTGGAATGAAAACTGTTATTATATGAAAATTCAACCAAAGAAAGATGTTGGTCCCAACTTCCCTGATAATCCATCGAACAAGCTCATAGCACATCTTCCAAGGTCTGAATTGTTCGTTCTAACTACCCATCTGATTGAGGATGAAATGCTGTACTAAAATTTAATTCAATACCCAACGACTTCTGATGGCCTTTCCAAAAGTTAGAAGTGAACCTGGGATCACGATCAGATACAATGGAGAGGGGAACTCCATGTAACCTGAATATATATTTAAGATACAAAAGGGAAAGTTGATCTAGGGAAAAATTATCTCTTATAGCAATGAAATGAGAAGATTTAGTCAAGCGATCAACAATAACCCATATTACATTATTACCTCGAGATGTCTTCGGTAATCCCACAACAAAGTCCATGGATATATTCTCCCATTTCCACTCTGGAACTGGTAAAGGCTGAAGTATCCCTTTCGGTAACTTCCACTATTCTTTAAACTATTGACATGTCAAACACTTCACAGTAAAATCAACAATATCTCTTTTCATTCCATCCCACCATTAATATTCCCGCAGATCTATGAACATCTTAGTACTGCCAGGATGAACTGAAAATGGAGAACTATGAGCTTCACATAACAACTCTCTCTTCAACTGTGAATCACAAGGCACACACAATCTCTTCCCAAATATCAAAACTCAATCATTATCAATGTTGAATTCAGGCAACTTACCATTCTGAACCATCTCTAACTTTTTCTGCAACTCACTGTCTTGCTTCTTTGCTTGCTTGATTCTATCTGATAGAGATGATCTCATTGATACCTGAAACAAAATAGAAGAACATCCTGTACCAAAAACTTCTATGCCAAAGTTCATCAAATCCTTAACTAAAGGATCATGTTCCAAATGCAACATTGCTAATGAAGCATTACTTTTTCGACTCAAAGCATCAACCACTTTATTTGATTTTCCAGGATGGTAATGAATTGTACAATCACAATCCCTGATTAATTCCATCCATCTCCTCTGTCTCATGTTTAACTCTTTCTGAGTGAATATATACTTTAAACTTTTGCGATCAGTATATATTTCACACTTTAATCCATACAAATGATGCCTCCAAAATTTTAAAACAAAAACAACAACAGCTAATTCCAAATCATGTGTAGGGTAATTTACCTCATGAGTTTTCAAATGAAGTGAAGCATAAGAAATTACCTGATCATTCGGCATAAGGACACATCCAAGTCCCTTCAACGAAGCATGAATCTATATAACAAACTCACCATTCCTGGAAGGAAGTGCCAAAACTGGAGCATTCACTAATCTTCTTTTCAATTCCTGAAAACAATCATCACATTCTTTTGTCCAGATAAACTTAACACCCTTCCGAGTTAGCTTAGTCATTGGACTAGATAATCGTGAAATTTTTTTAACAAACCTTCAGTAGTAACCTAGAAAACCAAGAAAACTACGGATATCGGTTACATTTTTGGGTCTTGGCCATTCTTCAACAACTTTTGTTTTAGCAGGATCAACAGTTATGCCATATTTTGAAACAATGTGACCCAGGAATGAAATTTTTTGTAACCAAAACTCACAATTGCTGAATTTTCCATATAATTTATTTTCTTTTAAGGTTTCCAAAATAACCCTTAAATGACTTTCATGCTCCTCTTTACTTTTAGAAAACACCATAATATCATTAATAAACACAACCACTATTTATCACCTGATTCAACTGAGCCATCAGTGCAGTAAACTGCTCAATTCTGATTCCAACCATCTCAGGATACAAATTTGAAAGGTCATTTCCCTCTGTATGCCTTCCCATAAAATCTATTCTGTTTCCTATATGAAAACCCATTCTTAACACAGAAATATCTTAGGCGAAACAACATGGTAATATTTAAATGCTATATCATTTCAAAAAAAAATATTTTTGGACAATCATTTAATAGAATTCTAACTCCTAAAGTTATCTAAACTGACCTTTGATACCAACTATAAGGCCCCAGCATTAAACCTTACTTAATCTTGAGTTATTACAAGATTACACATTAAGGATATTTTCCGGTTTAGAGTTTTAGAGAATTAGATCATAAAACATGCATTACATTCCACATATAAACAAAGTGGTTACATAAAGATAGTATTCTTCATTCCCATCAATGAAAACATATTTAAAATAAATCATGGATTCTTTCTTGACACTTCCTTGACACTATCATCATATCATGTACCATTCCCTTGACCTGTGAAAAACATTTCAAAAAAACATGGGATGAGCATAAAAAGCTTAGTAAGGGATATAAAAATATGGAAAGGAAACATGGGTACATATATACATAAGAATGAAATCATACTTTACCCATAAAACATAAGCACTTTAACATACCTCATCAAATCATTAATAAATCATAGAAATCATAAGACATAAAGGTAACTTGAGACATTCATAACATTCTTACGTAGGGAGTAACCCTCTTGGTTATGTTTGGAATACCCATCACAGTATATTCCCTAAATCTCTTTAGAGAAAACTTAACGTTTCACTCCTTCACGTTACCCAATGCATTGGAGAGCTATATCGGGCTCACCCGCCCTTATTTTATCACAGAACCACCCGTCTTCATAATAATGCCCAAGAACCACAACATAATCATATCACATAAAACATGCATAAAGAAAACATAACCTTTCCACCTTTCAATCGCAAGATATCAATACAACACATTGATATAAAAACATTTTGAAAACCATTTTCAATACCAAAATAAAAGAAAAGTAAAACATGGTATTTATTTTTCTTAAAAAAAGGTATGTCATGTAGAGGAAGCCGAAACTCAAATAATGGTCATGGCGGCGGAGAAGTCGTTGTCGCCGCATTCGTATGACAAAAACATTCCCTTTTTTCATTTAGTAAATGCTTTGTATAAAAAATATTCCTTTTGAATAAACATAAAAGTTGAAGGGGTTTATACACCGTATAAAAGAATGTTGTGTATAAAACAAAATATGCCTCAATGAAAGGAGATTGAGACAAAGTCCCATACCTCGTATCCGACTTGACTTGATCATTATTTAATCTCCTGAATAATAAACATTAGTTAATTTCTACTTGTTTAAGAACCTTTTCCAAGTTCATTATTCCTTTTATATCACTTATTTCCATGTTATAAATATTATGTAATCATTTAAGTTAATAATGTTCATTGTTTCAATATTTGGTTCTTAAGTCGAAAGTGGACTTCTTACAATTACATGTTGTTCGTGTGGTCAAAGGTTATTTATATCCAGAATGACATTCCTGATTTGTATATCATATATATCATATATATCGAGCATATACATGTATTTATAATATCAAATAATCATTTATAGGTAAGAAATGAAATGCACCGTTCATGGAGACGGTAAGCCCTACGTATGCATGAACACTACTTCATTTCTATGTCATATTAATGGAATTAAAACTAAATGAGAGGTATGTGTATTTTAATTCCATAATTATATTAATAATTTAGATGTAACATACATCATTTATATCCCTCATATATATGTACTTATAATAGTACATTATATTTGGGGATAAGAAATGAAATGCACCGTTCATGGAGACGGTAAGCCGTACGTACGCATGAACGCTGCTTCCATTTATATTTCGTATTTTATGAAATGGAATCATAATGATGTAAAGGTATATTATAATTCCAGTGTAATATCATATATAATATCATAACTCCATCTTTTATACGTACCACATATGGTATTAACGAATCAAATCACTTTGAGGGGGCGGTAGTCCGCACTTCCTTAAATAAAGATATCGCATTTACCCATAATGGAAATCAGAAAGGTATGACCAAAATGGAAAATACATAAGCTTAAGGAAAACATAAACATATTATATATCATATATAAATATAGTGACATCTTAATGGTCACCTTTGAAGGTGTTATATGTGTTTTGAACAATCATCGTTTCAGGAGGCAGAAATTCGCCATTCCCAGAAACAATATGTTCTTTAACCGTTAGATGTAGGTGTGTGTAAGTGTAGCTCGAATCCTTCTTATAACAACATCCTAGTATATTGAATATACTGTAGTTGTTACAAAAGAAAATAATAAAAAGAGTTTATGGGGTTGGAGAAGAAAAATAAAACAAAAGGACTCAAGTGAAGACATTACCTTAAAATCGGGTAACTCCCTTTAGATTGAGCTCAAAGGCCTCCTTGGGAAGACTTCTGCCCAATGTGAGGCTTCAAGGAGTAAGATAGGGAATTGGAGAGAAAAAATGGGCAGGGTTTGGCCGAGCCAAAGGCTTTGGAAGTGTGGGTGAGGAGGTAGAGGTGGGGGCCTTTTATAATAGGAGAGGAGGGGCACTCTTGGAAAGTAAAGAAATGTTACATTATTTGAAAATGATTTTCGGATTCAAAAGGTCCCACATTAATATAATTCAAGGGTAAGGTGATAAGGGTTCGAAATCCACCCATCCAATAGGTTTTGGACATTTGTAGGTCATAGATTTTACATTAACATTTCATTTTATTTAAATCCTTTATTAATGAGGTAATCGCTGCATCATCATGATGTCATAAATAATTTAATAAATTTAATGTCTAATAATTATTAAAAAAATATCATGATGTAGGAAATCTTTTTAGATTTCTAATGAATATTTATAGTCTAAAATATCATTTATTTAGACAAAATAATAAAATGTTTTAATCAGGTGATACATTCTTTGTCACATTTAACATTCTTTAAAAATAAAAAGATAAAAAGTCACTTTCTCACAAAAGTGAATCCATGGGGCCCCCAAGTTTGGCACAAGGCATACCATGGTCGTCCATGAGACAACCAGTAGCCTTTGGGCACATGTTGTGGTATTTTTGTATTATTATGATATCATTTTATTATCCTTAACTACCTGATTACTCATTAATCAAGATAATTAAAGATAATTACCGTCGTTACTATTCATAATGTCCAAAAACAAAAGAGTCTTGATTACATAGTTTGGACTTTCTGATTCCAAATATGTAATCCATTTTACCAAATTCCAAACACAGAAATTGCAATAATTGATTTAAAAATAATTCTCGTTGTCAAAACAAATAGCGGGTTTTTTTGAAACAAAATCTATGAAAAGTTTGGCATTATGTTATGCCCAATTACAAAGTGAAATTAATCCTAATGACCACAATTGGATTAAATGGTAAAAATATATTCTAATTTAACTTTAAAACCAATTAAAAAGATAATCTAATCATATAAATAAAGTAGATTAAAAAGCAGTTTTGATGTAAAATGCAGTATTTTTCACTATTCATTAAAAAAATGAACATTGTCAGAAAAATACAAAAAATTCACACAAAGTAAATTTTTATGTCCCAATAATAAATAATAAGTTTATTTTGACAATCATAGCTTATAAAATTGTCAAAAGATAGATTTAAAAAGGGTTTTCCATCAAAAGGCAGTAAAACAATCCTTGAAGAATATTAGTGTATTTCATGCATAAGATTGATTTTATTTTCGTTTTAAGCCTCTAAAACACTATATAATTCATTAATAGACATAGATAACAATATATATTATTAATGACTTACTTGGGATGTTACAATAATGGACACCATCATAGGGGGTTGGAGATATTTGATCATTCATCATTTCGTGAGGCAGTAGTTCGCTATCCACAGAAACAATTTGTTCATTACATATTAGATGGAGGTGTGTGTAAGTGTAGTTCAAATAAATCTCATAAAAAATCATAATATATTGAGGATACTGTATATTTTATTAAAGAACAGAATAAAATGATTTTATGGGGTTGGATAAGTAAAATAAAACAAAAGAACTAAAAATAAGACGTTACCTTTAAATCGGGTAACTCCCTTTGGTTTGAAAAAAAGGGTTTGTTGAAGTGCCTTCTATAGGTACCAGGCATAGCAGAAGCACATTGGAGGGTTTTACCAACTATAATTTTAGCATTAAATATTGTTCAATCTGAGATCAGTCATTATAATAAATCATGGGATCATCGGAATAGTAAGAAGAATGAAAAGAAATAGAAGGGTCCATAAACCATCGAGATGATTATCATGTATTGGTTATAATTAATTTAACTAATTGACAAGAATTACCTTGATGTAATTATTTAATAATTGATGTTTTCTAGTAACATTTTATTTGATTCATCATTTCATCGTAGAAGCCATGTGTAGACTTCCACTAGCAGCGATCCACACGTGCACCGCCTATCTCTGGATGCTTCCAAAGGAATATTCATGTGCTAGCAAGGAAATGCCTTTTCTTACTTTGTCTACCTTATATTTCCTTGATCCAATGGATGGAGATATCTCTTGGTCTTGAGAGAATTCTTGGGGGAAGGAGTTATCTCGGCCTTGAGAGAATTTTCCAAAATTGTTGTGCACAATGATTCTTCGAAAAGTGTTGGTGTTGTGAGGATATGTATAATTGGGTCTATGGTTATAGAGTTATGAGAATAAAAAAACACATTAAACATTTTATTTATTTCATTAACTCTTATTTCAAACCACCATGTTAAATCATTAATTCCTTGAAATGTTCCCATGCTGATTATAATAAATATCATTTTATAAAACAATATTATTTACTCAAAATTTCGACTGAAAAAACTACACGGCATGTAATAATTAATACTTGCCGTGTACTTGTTTTTCATTTCCTTTCCAAAATAAAAACTAAAATGCATGTACATTAAATGTAAATTATGTCTATATCTTTTTTAAAATTTTATTCTTCTTCCAACATTAAAGTGATTTAGGCTTCCTTGAATAATTATTAAACCACATACGAGAATAATATTTATTCTACTTGAGATACTTTGATACACTTAGTGTGTGACCCTCTAGGCCTCTTTCTCCTTGGCATTAGGCATGATTTCCTAAAGTCCAAGATTACTCTCTAGAAATGGGTCAAGGCACCCAAGAGAAAGAAGTTGATGCCGCATTGACGTGTCACCTCATACGAATGCATACCGTGTAATTTAATAACTTTGTCTCGATATTTCTAATCAAGCGGGTTACAATCAAGTTCCATCAACCCATGTGCTCGATTATTCTTTCTTTGAATTCCAGAAATTGAACTCACACATACCTTAACATGGACATAGATTTATTTAGGCTATATCAGTTCCATCAAAAGGCCTAATATATCTACTTCTATTTTGGAACAGAAGGGAAAAAACCTTTCTCACATTATCTATTAATGCAGTATCACTCGTGACGCACCCAACATATCCTACCTCACTACGAACAATGTGTCTTCAAATTTTTCTTCAATACATCGAAGCGTGTGAGTTGTAATACCCATTAATAATAATCTTAAAGTCTAAGGACTAATTCACACATCTGCAGATAGGAACATCCAATGACACAATGAAATGTGGATTTCCTACTGGCGGGTCTCGTTATCATAATATCCTATTGGATATTACCAAGGGCACACACCATGAAAAGATGCCTCAATGTTTTATTAGACCTCACTCCTAATGGTTTGTATTATTTTTTCCCATAAATAAAATCATCCGGCCATAGAACATATATTCAAGAAAAGTGTTATGGCACTTCCGGGTTCTCATTATAACAGGGATCCAGAATAACCCTTTAATGAAACAACTGTCATTAAAACATTATCACATGAATTTTCACACAGAATAAGAATCATGATGTGATAATGTATTTATTAATGAATTATGTAACATGTAGTTGGTTCTTGGCCACCAACTCCAACAGACTCCCACTTGGACTAGAGCCAACTACTAATAACCTTTAACCCGCTAGCTCTCACATGATAATCATGCTTCTACTGAGATAGGCCTTTAGTAATGTGGTCTGACACATTCTCTTCCATTGAAACTCTGATTTATGAAACTTCACCCCTTTGATAGAAATCCTTCAAGAGGTGATACTTCCAGAGTATGTACTTTATCTATTGATGTGACCATGGTTCTTTTGCAAGAGCCACCGATGTAGTATTATCACAATACAACATGATAGGATATTTACTGTTAGGCACCACATAAATCTCATGGAAAAAGTTCCAAATCAAGATGGGTTACGTAGATACCTTAGAAGATGCTATATATTTGGAATCCGCTATATAATCAGTGACAACAAGCTACTTTGAAATCTTATAGCTAACAAATCCTCTATTGAGATAGAAAACATATCCATATTGCGACTTTATATCATTCTGATCTGTCTAAAAACCAGTATTAGCATACCCTCTAATGAAAAGTTCATCGTCTCCTCCATACACCAGGAACATATCATTAGTTATTCTCAAATACTTAAGGATTGTATTATTAGTATTCCAATGATTTTCTCCTATATCATCTTGATATCTGCCTACCTTGCTCAGTGCATAGGCAACATCAAGCATGGTACATAACATGACATACCTGATGGATCCTATAGCTTAAGGGTATGAGATCTTACTCATTATATCTTTCTCTTGTTGTGTCTGAGGACAAATTTTCATAGAAATATGTAGGCCAAGTGACACTTAAACCAACATCCTCTTGGATTGTTTCATACTAAATCTCTATAGTATCTGGTCAATGTATATACCTTGACTTAGTCCAAGAAGCCTCTTGGATCTATCATGAATGGTCTTGATCTCGAGAATGTAGGCTGCGTCACCCAAGTCCTCCATGGTAAAACAATTGTTCAACCATCCCTTAACTAACTGTAATACTGGTACATCGTTTCCAATAAGAAATATGTCATCAACATATACTAATAGGATATCAAGGACATTTCTATTAAACCACTTATAAACACATGGATCACATTCATTCTTAATGAAACCAAATTCTTTTATAGCTTCCTCAAATCGAATGTTTTAGGACTTGGATGCTTTCCTTTATCCATAAATGGATTTTTGAAACTTGAAAACCCATTTGGCATCACCTGGTGTCAAAAACACTTCTAGTTTTGTAATATAGACATCATCATAACGGTTCCCATTACAGAATTCTTTTTTGACATCCATTTTCCAAATCTCATAGTCATGGTAACCTTCTATGGAATGTATGATTATTATGGATTTAAACATGGAAATTGGTGAGAAGGTTTCACCATAGTCAATTCCTTAACATTGTCTAAATCCCTTATCCACTAGACTTGCTCTATAGGTGCTAACATGACCTTCCATATCCAGTTTTCTCTTGAATACCTATTTTCATCCAACAAGATTTACATCAACTGGCTCATCGACCAGAACCAAGACTTGGTTCTGATACATGGAATCCATCTCATAATTCATAGCTTCTAGCCATCTTGTAGAATTGGAGATTTCTACTTCCACCTTATAGAAGATAGGTTCATCATTGTCCATTAATAACGATTCACTATCCTCAGTGACAAGGAAGCCATATCTCTCTCATTACCTTACCTCTCTTGAGCTCCTACGTAGTACTTGTGTTTCTAGAACCTCTTCTATAGGGACCTGTGGAAATTTTTCTTATACCAACTCTTGTGTATCTTGAGCATCAACTTTTTCGAAGTCAATATTTCTTTGACTATCCCTTTTGAGTATGTGCTCTATCTCAAGAAAGACGGCTTGTCTGGCGATAGTCACTTTCTTGTCTTGAGGGTTATATATGTAACATATTTTTATTTCCTTGGGATATCTTATAAAGATACACCTTGTGTCTTGGGTTTCTAGATTATTTACTGAGCAGGCCTTAACAATTTCCTCACATCCTCATACACGTGTATGCGACAAAATGGGTTTCTTTCCATTCCATAACTCGGAGGGAATTCCATTTGTCACCTTAGTTGGTACTCAGTTTAATGTGAATGTTGTAGTTTGTAATGCATATCCCCAAAAGGATAATGGATGATCTGCATGACTCATCATTGACCTCACCATGTCTAACATGGTACGGTTCCTCCATTCACTAACACCCATCCACTGTGTTGTATTAGGAGGAGTGAGCAGAGATAGAATCCCAGACTCCCGTAGAAGATCGATGAACTCTTGTTTCAGATATTCTCCACCTCTATCTGATCGATGTTTCTTTATCTTCATACCAAGTTTATTCTTCACATTATTCCTGAATTCCTTAAATTTCTCTAAGGGTTCTGACCTATACCTCATAATGTAGACATATCCATATCTACTCAAATCATCAGTAAAAGTTATGAAGTAAGAATATCCACCACTAGCTTCTACTAGAAATGGTCCACACACATCTGTGTGCACCAATCCTAGAAGCTCTATGTCCTTTTCACCTTGTCCACTGAAGGGCGTCTTGGTCATTTTCCTTGTAAATAAGCATGAAATCCATCATGTGGTTTTAGCTAATTAGAGTCCATATAACTATCTTGGTAGGGCTTTGTCAAGCACTTCTTGTTTACATGACCGAGATGGTGATGCCACAACTGGGTGATGTATGAGTCATGTGAGTTTGTTTCGTTATCTATTTCCATCAGTTGGTTTTCATAATTTAATACATTAAAAAAATTATTTAAATATGCCATAGCATAACATAAATTTTTCTTATAAAAGATACAACTCTTATTTCCAAACATGAAAATAAATCCATCCATATCCCAACATGATATAGAAATTATGTTCCTGGTAACACTAGGAACATAATAACAGTTATGTAAAACCAAAATCATCCCAGTTAAAAATGAGAGGTGATAATTTCCCATAGCCAATGCAGCTAGCCTTGGGCCATTGGCAGCTCGAAGATCCACCTATCCTCTGGAAATCTTATTAAATCTACTTGGTTCCTGCATTTGAATACAGATGTGAGCCCCACAAGCTGTATCTAATACCCAATGTGTAGAAATGGAAAGATTACAGTCAATAATGAACACACCTTTAGAGTCCCCATGCTTCTAAGTGTAGTTCCTCTTCTAGTGGCCTTAATTGCCACATGAAAAACATACTGCCTCCCATTCCTTGACCTGCATATGGATCTTCCCCTTCTTGGAGGGATGTCGGTTGGGGGATTCATACCATTTTAAGTCTTTGTCCCCTTTTCCTTGTCCTTCCATTTCTTATTCACCATAAGGATTGCAGGTTTTTCATGCCCCATGTCCTTATCTACCTGTTGAATTATGGTCAGAATTTTCGATAGACTCGTTTCATTGTTTCTCTTGTAATAATTCAAAATGAAGTTAGATAATGTCTTTGGCAGTGATGATACGATGATATATGTACACAACTCATAGGAGAATTTAATCCCAATGATGTCCAGACATTCAATGTATCCAATAAGCTTGACTACATGAGGCCCAGCTAGTGCAGAATCTACAAGCTTAGTTGTTAACAAAGCATTGGATATCTCATATCTCTCTTGACTCACCTTGTCTTGGTAGAGATTCTTAAGGTGAGACATCATGATATACGTTCCCATGTTTTCACATTGCTTCAAGAGATCATTATACATGCCTAATAGCATGGAACACTGGACATCTATGGCATCATCCATATGTTTCGCATGGATAGATATTTCCTCATCGTTGGCCTCATTCCCAGATGCATCTGGAATAGGCTCTTCCATCACATACATTTTTTTCTCGTGGTGAAGGATGATAAGTAAACTCCTCTACCACTCTTGGAAATTGGTGCCGATGAGAAGGTTTTCCTTCTCGAGTATGGTTTGAAATGATACATTTGAAGTCATTATTCTTATGATTTATACAAATTAAGATAAGCAAAGGTTTTATTACATTATAAATCATAGAAAAATAAATAAATTAAAACCTATTAGTCTCCCACTATTTTATCGAATTCCAATAGCCCTCACCATTGACTTCAGAATATTCTATTGACTGAATATTCTAGTGGAAAGGATCCATATTGCCCTTCACATTACCCCAACTAGGGTTGGTCAAGAAACGTGAAGGGTTTTATGTAGGCATTCCAAATGCCAACTGCATTAACTCGCATATCCTTGATCTACTGAGTGGACTCCATAATCCTGAAACCCTTTTGTTTTGGATTTACTCAACCTTTGCCTCTTGATCACAACATATCCTGTAGGGGCAGTCAATCCTTGATACAAACCAACTCAAGTAAACACAAAACATTGAATTAGAATTCCATGATAATTGAATGAACCCCAACTAGAGTTGGTCACGCACCTTGAACAATTGTTCGATTTTAACCTTGATTATGGAAGGATATACTGACTTAATTTTTATTTGAGGGATTTTATTCATATAAATAAATTTCTATTTTACTATCTTTTATTAAATTCTTGTTAATATTATGTGGGATATACATAAGTAATTAACCATGTTTAAGATAATATTTACGTATAAGTTGATCTTATTTTTTTTTAATCTTGCATTCTTATTTTATTCACTAATTGGGTGATCGTGACAACACACACACAATAAATAAACCATGATACTGAAAGAAATAAAATAAATGGTGTTATCATGAGCAAGTTATATTGGTTAGTTTATCTAGTGGTTGATAAACTAACCCAAGACCTAGGGGAGAAACACCCTGATCATTTTGGGTTCGTGTTTACAGCTTTCCACCTGTCGACCTTTATATCTCTTTGGATTGGTTTTACCTTGGCTTTGGACTTGAGAATTCTCCACTAGCTTGGGAGCTCCATCCATTACATATGCATTTATCTCACACGTAGGTGAGGGGTAAAGGGGGTTTTTACATAAATGAATACCTGGCCACGCAGGCCCTACATATTAATAAGGAGAAGGATCGTAGGAAAAAAAATTTAATTTAAATAAATAAATTAAAATAAACCATTCAAATACAAAGGTCTTGGTCTACCTCATGATCAACCATACATTTAATGATATTTATGCATAAATAAAATTAGCATTAAATTCTGTAATCATTTCTTCTTAAGACAAATCACACTCGAATCAATTAACTATCTTTAATTAATCAATCCTTCTATCTTAAACCATTTTACGAACTTCCTTAAGATTCTCTTCCATCATAATTTTAAACAAATAAATTCATTTAAAATTATCTTTGTACGTAACTTGTACCTTGGTGGAAACTCAGTGAATTACTATTCATTACTTAGATGTTAAATTAAACACATATATATAAAACACCAATCACCTGTTATGCCTCGGCTTTAAACCTACACTATGGTACATGTCTCAAGGGTCTGTATAATATAATGATATATTTTAATAACTTTGCATAATTTGGATGAGTACATGGTGTGTAGTTTCAACTACACTGTGTGTACTTTTGTTCACCATCCAACTAAAGTACATGCCTAGGGGCATGACATATAGATTTACTTCAGAAATGTTTTGAGTACACGGCGTGTTCAGTGGGGCACAAATCATGTAGTATCCACGTTACATGGTTTCCAGCCAGGAAATCCATGTATGGGGTACACAGTCCAAACCTAATCCGAATGGACTACACGCCGTGTTCAGTGGACCACACGACATGTAATCCAGAAATAGTGTGCCACCTGTTCCTGGTCAACACACGATGTCATTTATGACATAGGTATACTCCAATACATGACTTGATTTGTAGAACAGTATGATGAATTGAACCTAGGATACATGATGTGTACTTCCGAAAACACACTTTTTATTCATGTGTTGTACGATCATGAACTTTTGACACCTCCGGATGAGATCCTTTATTTTATTTTAATCAATGTTAATAGAAAATTTTGTTTCTGTAATGTGAAAGAGAAACGAGAGAGGAGGAATAGATCATGAGATTCATATTTAAAGAATGATTAACATGAATTGAAACAACTAAATTATTAAATACTTAAATCACCAAAGAAAAAATAAATAATTGTAATCAATTATATGACCCTCTGATACAACTTGTCAGTTCCGAGCATAGCAGAAGCGTGTTGGTGGGTTTTCCCAACTTTAATTTTAGCATTAAATAATGTTCAATCTATGATCCATCATGATAATAAAACGCCAGATCATTGGAATATAACAAATAATGAAAATAAAGAGAAGGGTCCCAAATCCATCGATAGTGTCATCATATGTTGGGTATAATTAATTTAATTAATAGAAAAGAATTACCTTGATAGAATTCATTCTTCGTTGATGTTTTCCGGTCATGTTTCGATGTGATTAATCATTTCGTCATAGAATCCTAGTGTATAATTTCTCTAGAAGTGATCCACACATGCACCACATATCTCTGGATGTCACCAAAAGAATATCTAGGTGCTAGCATGTAGAAGCCTTTTCTTGTGTTGTCTGCCTTAGATTGTCTGGATCTAATAGAGGATTACCTCTCTGGGTCTTGAGAGAATTCTTTGAGGAAGGAATTCTCTCAGCCTTGATAGAATTTTCCAGAATTATTGTGCACAATGATTCTTCAAAATGTGTTTGGGTTTTGAGGATATTTATAATCAGGTTTGAGGTTATAGAGTAATGATAATAAATAAACAGGTTACATGTTTTATTTATTTCATTATCTATTATTTAAAACCCCAATGTCGAATAATTAATTCCTTGACATGCACCCACAATAATTATAATAAATATCAATTATTAAAACAATATTATTTTCTCAAAATTCAGACTGAAGAAATACACGACATATAATCATTAATACATAGAGTGTATTTGTTATTCATTTCCATTCCAAAATAAAAACTACATGGCATGTACATTCAATTTACACAGTGTGTATATCTTGTTTTTCAATTTATTCTTCCTCCAACATTAATATGATTTATGATTCATTGAATAATTATTAAACCACATACTAGAATAATATTTATTCTACTTGAGATACTAGGATACACTTAGTGTGTGACCCTCTAGGCCTCTTTATCATTGGCATTAGGCGGGCTTGCCTAAAGTCCAAGATTACTGTCTAGCAATGGGTCAAGGAACCCAAGAGAAAAAAGTTGATGCTGCATTGACATGTCACCTCATATGCATGCTTACTGTGTAATTTAATCCCTTTGTCTCGATATCTCTAATCAAGTGGGTTGCATGCTAGTACCATCAACCCATGTGCTCGATTATTCTTTCTTTGACATCTCAAAATTGAACTCGCCCATACATTACCATGGCCATGGATTTATTTAGGGTATATCAATTCCATAAAATGGCCTAATATATCAACTCCTGTTAAGTTATATAAGGGAAAAATCCTTTATTGCATTATCTATCAATCCAGTATCACTTGTGACGCACCCAACATACCCTACCTTACTACGAACAATGTGTCGTCATAGTTTTCGTCAATACATCTATGTGCGTGAGTTATAATACCCATTAATAATAATGGTATAGTCTAAGGACCAATACACACGTTCACAGATAGGAACATCCAATGTCACTATGAAATGTGGATTTCCTACTAGCGGGTCTCGTTCTCATAATATCCTGCTGGATATTACCATAGACGCACACCATGCGAAGGTGCCTCAATGTTTTATGAGTCCTCACACCTAATGGACTTTATTATTTGTGTCCCTCAAATAACATCATTCGGCCATAGAAAATATATTCAAGAATGGTGTTATGGTACTTTTGAGTTCTCATCATAGCAGGGGTCCGCTATGACCCTTTAAAACAATAGCTATCTTTAGGAAAATATTACATGCATTGTCACACAGAAGAACAATCACAATGTGATAACGTATTTATTAATGAATGAAGTACAATGTAGTTGGTTCTAGGCCACCAAATCCAACACCTTCTGCCAAAATTAAAGGCTTTTAGAAGGAATAGAGAGATTTATGGAGCTTAATTGGGTAGAGATTGGATGGGCCAAGGGGCTTGAGAGGTGTGAGGAATGGGGTAGAGGTTTGGGCTTTTTGTAAGGGGGGAGGGGCTCTTTAGGAAGAAGTGAAAATATTATTTTATTATATTATTATTTTCAGTTTTTAATGGTCCAAAACTATTTAAAGTATAAGATAAGATGACTCATGGTTGAAATATAATCATCCAATAGGAATTTTATAGGTTTTGAATATTATTTTAATATTTATAATCTTATTTATTTAAATCATTTGTTAATGAGGTGAACACTGCATCATTATTGTGTCATAAATAAAATAATTAATTTGATGTCTAAAAATTATAAAAAAATACCCTAATGTAAGAAATATTTTTCCATTTATAAATAATATGTATAGTCGAAATTATAACTTATATAACTCTATGTAAAAATTAATTTACTAAAAGATATTTGTTTATGTCATTTTTGTCTTTAATTTAATTTAATTAATCTAAAGTGTCATTATCAATCCCAAGTGGCTCCATGGGGTCCCAAAATCGATCCAAAGATGCCCATAGTCAGTAATGACTCATCCAATAAGGTTAAGACAAGTGTTATGGTAATTTTGTATTATTATGATATTATTTTTACCTTGATTTACCCTATTTAGATTTAACCACGGTAAATAAAAGTCAAAAGTTACTATTCACCATAAAAATATTTTCACCTTATTAAACCATATTTTACTTACTAATAACATCCATGTTTGTGGGATTTTTGAAATTCAATTCACAGAAGTGGTAAATTTTCATTTAAGTGAGAAACTCAGCTTTTTTACAACTACTTAGTGTTTTCACTATTCATCAAAAATTGATGTTTTCAGAAAAATAACAAAAATTTATCTTACCCTATATTTCATATTAAGAATTCAAAAATGATTTATATTTTAGAAAATTGAAAAGATAGAATTTGGATTAATTAATTTAAAATTAATTCCCGTTGTCAAATCAAATAGCGTGATTTTAATTAACAATATCTATCCGAAGATTGACATTAGCTTATGTCCAATTCAAGGTGAAATTAATTTCAATTACCACCATTGGATTAAATGGTAAAAATATAATCTAATTACACTTTAAACCCAATTAAAAAAGTTAATATAAACATATAAATAAATTAGATTAAAAAGCATATTTGAATTAAAATACAGTATTTTTTACTATTCATTAAAAATAAATTTTATCAGAAAAATTCCAAAAAATGACCTAAAGTAAATTTTGATGTCCAAATTCTAAAGTAGAATTTTATTTGGTCATATAGAACATATAAAAGTGACCAAAACTATATTTAAATAAGGTTCACTATTAAAAGGCAGTAAATCAACCTTTTAAAGTAAATTATACTTAAAATTAGATTCATTCACATTTTAAGCCTCTAACTTTTATTGGATAAATGTAAAAACAATTAAAAAAATGTATAATATTATTTTATATAGTTCTATTTATTCCCGAAAAAACAATTACTGGGCGTTAACTACCATTTAACACAATAATATTATATTATTAGCGTGAAACATAAGATTTTAAAGAAACATGTTGTTGCGTATCAGGTACGCCATCGAACATAGCAATCCCCTTTAAAGTAAAATTAATATTTAATTCAGAAATATTAATAAATAAAAAAATATCATATTTCTTTATTTACCAAGTATGTTACATCCATACCCCCTTTTGTAAAATGTGTCCTCACAATTTTATTCACTTATCAATTAAATGGGGGTATTTATCCCTCATAGCATTTTCAGATTACCACGTTTCCTCTTAAACCATATGGTCTTTCAACAAATCCTTTACCTAGTGAATTATCTTATTCTGCAACACATGCTCTCTAAGATCAAGAATATGGACTGGTTGTTCCTCCTAAAAGATATTTTATTCCAACTGAACTACCTCTGGGCTCAAAACATGCGATGGATCTGGCATATAAATTCTCAACATAGAAACATGAAAAGCATTGTGTACTTGGGACTAAATGAAGGTAAAAGCACTATGTACACAACTGATCCAACTTTCTCCAAGATTTCATAAGGTCCAATGAACCTCGAACTCAACTTTCCCTTCTTAAGAAAACACATCACAATTTCCCATGGAGAAACATTGAGAAAGACATGATCACCTACCTCAAAATAAAGACCCTTCCAACGGTTATCCGCATAACTTTTCTGCCACCTCTGAGCTGATTTTATGTTCTTTTGAACTTTTTCTGCCATCCCTTCTACCAATTCTGGTCCCATCAACATCCTTTCACCTAATTCATCCCAAAAATGTCGCAGTTTGACACCACTTCCCATATAATGCACCAAATAGAGTAATCTGTATACTTGAATGAAAACTGTTTTTATAAGAAAATTCAACCAAATAAATATGTAGGTCCCAACTTCCCTAGTAATCCATCCAGAAAGAGCGTAAAATATCCTTCAAGGTAGGAATTGTTTTTTTGACTGCCCATCTGACTAGTGATGGAAAGATGAACAAAAATTTAATTCAGTACCCAATAACTTCTGAAGGCCTTTCCAAAAGTTAGAAGTAAACCTGGGTTCATGAACAAATACAATGGAGAGGGGAACATCATGCAACCTGAATATCTCTTTAACATACAACTAAGAAAGTGGATCTAGAGACAAAGTATCTCAAATAGGAAGGAATAGAGTAGAATTAGTCAATTGATCAATAATAACCCAAATTGAATTGTTACCTCAAGATGTCTTTGGTAATCCCACAACAAAGTCCATGGATATGTTTTCCCATTTCCAATCTAGCACAAGTAAAAACTTAAGCATCCATTTCATTAACTTCCACTCTTCTTTAACCTTCTTTCAAGTCAAACACATCACAATAAAATTAGAAATATCTCTTTTCATTCCATCCCACCAGTAATAATCCTGAATATCTCTGTACATCTTAGTACTACCAAGATGAACTGAAAAACATAGAACTATGAGATACACATAACAACTCATTCTTCAACTGTGAATCACAAAGCACACATAATATTTTCCAAAACCTCAAAACACAATCATTATCAATGTTAAATTCAAGAAACATACCCTTATGAACAAACTCTACCTTTTTCTTTAACTCACTGTCTTCTTTCAGTGATTGATTAATTCTATCTAAAAGAGATGATTCCACTGACACCTGAAACAAAATGAAGGAATTTACTGAACCATCAAATTCTGTGACAAAGTTCCTCAGATAAAAAACCAAAGGATCTAGTTCCAAATGTAGCATGGTTAATAAAGAATTACTTTTTGACTCAAAACATCAACCACTTTATTTTATTTTCCCAGATGGTAATGGATCGTTAAGTCATAATCCCTGATTAATTCCAACCATGTAATCCGTCTCATTTTCAATTATTTCTGAGTGAATATATACTTCAAAATTTTTTGGTCAGTATATATTTCACATTTTACCCCATACAAATGAAGCCTCTAAAATTTTAAAGCAAAAACAATAGCATCTAATTCCAAATCATGTGTAGGGAAATTTATTTCATGAGGTTTCAAATGATGTGAAGCATAAGAAATTACCTATTCATTCTGCATAAGGACACAACCATGTCCTTTAAATGAAGCATCAGTATAAATAAAAAACTCACCATTTTTAGAAGGTAGTTCCAAAACTAGATAATTCACCAATCTTCATTTCAATTCCTAAAAATAATCATCACATTATTTTTTCCAAATGAACATAACACCTTTTCATGTTTACATGGTCAATAGACTAGATAACTCTGAAAAATTATAAAAAAACCTCCAGTAAAAACATGCTAAACCAAGAAAACTATGAATCTCGGTTATATTTGTGTGAATTTTCCATTCTTCAACAAATTGTTTTTGCAGGATCAATAGTTATGCCATTTTTTGAAACAATGTGACCAAGGAATTATGTTTGTTGTAACCAAAACTCACACTTTCTGAATTTTCCATACAATTTCTTTTATTTTGATGTTTTTAATCAATTGTTAAATGAATTTCATGCCCTATTTACTTTTAGAATAAACCAATATATCATCAATAAACTCAATCACCATTTATCACCAGAGTCAACTGAGCCATTACTGAAACAAACTATTCAGTTCTAATTCTAACCATCTCCGGATGCTAATTTGGATTTTCATTCCCCTCTATCTGCCTTTACTTCACAACTTCCCAGTTTCCTCTAAGAGAAACCATTATAAACAGATAAATATCTTAGGCAAAGCAACATGGTAATCTATAAATGCTATATCATTTCAATAATACAATAAATTAATGTATAGACAATAATTTTAAAACACCATAACTCCAAAAGTTTTCTAAATCGACCTCTTATACCAACTATAAGGATTCGGCCTTAAAACATTACATAATCAGGAATTAAGTTAATAGTTTACATTGGGGATATTTTCAAGTTTAGAGTTTTAGAGAATTAGTTTATAACTATTACATTACATCCCAAATGTTACAAAGAAGACACTTCTACTCAAATCCCATATTATTCACAACATAAAGTTTTTTGAAAAATAGAGTCATGTCAAGTTTCATGTTTTAGACAACACAACCTTTCCATGATCCCATATTTGACAATATTCTGCTTTATGAACTTTGAAAAACATTTCAAAAACATGGGACGAGCATAAAAAGATCAGTAAGGGATACACAAAGAAGGAAAACTGTTAGTTTATTCAAAACAACAAGTAAACCATGACTACTTTTTCATAAGTAATACTTTTAACCATTATAAAGTAGTAAATAATATTCACTAAAAAAAGATCATTGCATACCCTTTTGTAACCAAAAGTGTCTCGACCCCATCCCCACAAAGTGTACCCCTACTAGGTTGGTAATGTGAGAAGGGAGATAATGACCCCTGAGTCCGACCTCCAGTAGGTCCCGGGATGATGACTAGCACTTAGGGTATAGAGAACATAAAAATGTGAGGCATTACCCTCTCTGAGAACACATATAGAAGAGAGAGATATGATAGAAAACAACCAACACCAACAAAACCAGTGTGATAAAATAAATCCCAAGTACACATATGAAATGTCATGAAAAACTACTACAAGTGAATGGGGAAAAACAGCATGTACCCAAAAGAATGTAAATGAGAAGCAACCACAAGCCTGAGCAAATCCTACAACCACAAGCTAGTAGTAACCATCCTGATCCTTATCCTACTCCAAGTGACCTAAAAAGTGGTTTATATATACATAGGGTAAGTATAACAGTAAACTCAGTAGGATCCTCCCTGAATCCTCTCGTGTAAAAGTAGAGAAATCATGATAAAGCACAGTGAACAATAAGTGAAAGTAACTCATCACATAAACTGGTGTACTATTTTCCCATCATCACCATGGATACATTCCCCATGTAACACATAAAATAGTATGAAATATAATAAAAAATATCAATGATACCCCACTACTACTTCCCCACTGGTTTTCCACTTTTCCCCAGCGTCACACACCCAATGAATCTTTTTCCAAAAAGGCCTACTCATAGAAACCTGGGTGAAGAACAACAACACGGACCTCATGGAAAAAACTACCATGTCAACATAAGAAAAGTAACCAGGTAGTTTCTGGGAGCCACCACAGCTCGCATAATGTGCATCATACATCAGGTATTATACGTCCAAGACATTACATTCTATACACCGAGTAAGGATCCTGAATCCATCACAAGCTATACACGTTGCACTTATAGTAGTCCATAGAAAAATATATCCAGAATATATGATTGTGAATAAACATAAGCCATTACATCACTCTACACACATATATACAGAAAACTAACAAATGTGCCTTCCATCAAAAGTATCTACTAAGAGAAGGGAGTGGGGCCAATGGGGGTAGTCAGCCATCCATCCTCCCATAAAAAAATGGGGAAGACACCCCCATGGCTCAGAATCCCTGGGATGTCTATTTCCCTTACTTACATGGTAAATTAGGGTATATAAACACAAAAATTACAAAATATACTATAGTTTACAACAACACAACGGGCATAACCTTTTCTTAGACTCAACTACAACTAACGTATCTCGAACTCCAGGCTGCTAGTTTTAAGACTAGGAATCTTATAAGCACACAGCCATTTAAAGAGCTTTAATACATTAATTCCTTCTCTTTTTATCAGTTTTACTTTACGTTAATTAATTATTTGATCATTAATAATCCAATAACAATTCCACATTAAATTTCATTAGCATCAAACACATATTACGTTGTACCTTCAAATCATAACCTCAACATTGCGCCCCAACATGCTCCAAACCCCCTGGGTTAACATCATTTATTCAATTATTTATTTATATCATTACATTCCCATATTCCTAGAAATTCAATAAAAAAAATCTATAATTATAAACACAAGAGGCTCAACACAGTGAGTAGATGAACTAATCATCGAGTCTTTTCCGCCTATAGTAAGAGTGTAGACCTATCATGCCATGAGATGCTAAACACAGATATCATGTGGCATACCCCATGCGTCTTCGCCCCTTTAAGAAGAAGGGTAAGCAAGACCAGCTGCCTTGAGCAGTGGGGAAAGTAAAGCAGATAAAAAACCAAGTGGAATCAGTAGAAAACCAAACATTCACATCCAACCCATTTCATCAACCCTGGTGTCCTCCCTGACACCCACATGCATAAACCGATGCATCTTTCCACTCTAGGGATCAATTGCTACAACAAACAGTAGGCCTCCATGCCCCCACAAATCACAATAGAAATCTAGGCTCGCATCACAATACAAGCAGCAGAAAAACAACAACAATATCGGTTGGGCTCTTGGACCTTGAACAAGAAAGTGGGTAACTCAGAACCCTTTAAAGAACTATCAAAAAATCAGTTCTTTAATCCATCTTGAATTAACCGATTTATTATTCGTAGGTTCAATATTTGGGAAACCAAAATATTAAGCTACCACAAATAAATTAAACATGCTTACTGCACCAATTTCACTAACCTCAAAAAATACAACAATAATAACCATAATCATTCACATGCCTCTTTATCTTTAGCAAAAAAATTATCAATTAATTCCAGTTTATATTCTTTCCCAATTTCCATCAAGAAATAATAACTAAAAAATGAAATCACAGATATCACACTATCTAGGAAAAACAAGAGGCAATACCATAATATTGATATCAATTTATTTATCCGGTTAAAATATTTATTATTTCATTTCCATTGTGATCCAGTGGCTATAACATGCTAACTCTGTAGTTGCACATAAAAATAAAAGAGAAGCAATGAATCCCCTTCTCTAAAATGGTTCTTAAGGATCTTTATATGAGAAATATCCACACAATGGATCACGATCACCTCCTCCCGTGACAAAAACATCCACCCAAGGATGACGCAGCACGACCGCACCAAAAAAACCCCAAGAAACTCCATTAGAAGCGTGGATATCACATTCCATAATATGTAAAGGATAAACAGGAAAAGGCGAACCTAAAATAAAGATGATAAATCATACCTTATATCGAATATTGATGGATACAACTTGGTTGCACCAAAACAGGGGGTGTACTTGTAGCAATAAAAATGTCAAAGGAAACCAATCCACTAGGAAAAGTTTAATCTCACGTTTACTATAGGAATGAAGGAAAGGTTCAAGCATATCACACCAGAGAACAAGGAGAAAGAACAAGAGATGGAGATATCTTGTCTTTTTTGAAGATTTAACAGAGCCATGATTTAGGATATAGTGAATCTCCCATTAAAATCGTATCGTATTAAACCACACGGTTTGACCAAGTAAATTCATCTTAGGGTTTAGGGAAATTAATATCGTGGTTATGGGATTTGATTCAGCCTTAAATCACTTAAAACAAGGCCAACAATGTATTTTATGTCAAAGGAAATGTTAAATTGGTGAAACTGGAAAATTCTAGAAATTTGGAAAAGGAAATATGAAACTGTTCTAGAAACATTGTTCATGAGATGTGCCACCATGTCTGACTCACCATTCCTGTCTCACTATTTATATGTCACCATTTCTGTCTCATCATTTCTGAATCACCATTTCTATCTCACTATTTTTGTCTCACCGTTTTTGTGAGCCCATTTCTAACTCACCATTTCGGTCTCACCATTTCTGACTCACCATGGCATTATTAAAAAAATTTAAACACTGTTCACCGAACATGAAATTTGGAAAAGTGTTGGGGATGAGTCACCTTGACATCCCAGAACACCTTAAACACCAGATTTCAGCAAATGGATGGACCAGAGAGGTCCGGGCCATTACATCAGATAACTTTTAAAACATTCTCATCCTCGAGAATCCAAAACCAACATAAAAGGAAACTGAAAAGGGCTCCGAACAACCACTCCTCGGGGTACCTCTCAAAAGAGAGTAGGCCATAAGAAGTAACAAAATAAATTCATCTTATAAAAAAGAGAGTTCTATAACCACGAAGGGGACACCGTTACATGAAAAGAGTTTAAACATCAAATAACTCTTGGTTCTAGGCATCTATCTATGACTCATGTTCCCAGGTACTCTCCACCATGCCACTATGTCACCACAAAAAATGATCCAGGGGAATAGATCGCCCGTGAAACACCTTCTCTTTGCTATCTTGGATGTCTAAATGTCGCTACTTGAAGGTCACATCATCATCAACATCAATCCCTCCCCAACAAATGATGTGAGGGTCATCATGAAGATAACAATGGATTTGTGACACATGAAAAATATCATGTATCCAGCTCATCTGTGGGGGAATCACTATCTTATACGCCATAGCTCCAACACGAGGAAAAACCTCGAAAGGACCAACGAACCAGGGAAAAAGGTTACTCCCACGACCAAATCTTTACTGCCCATGATAGGGAGTCACCTTTAGGAACACATGATCCCCAACATCAAACTCCAAAGTCTTTTCTTTTGATCGGAATATGATTTCTGATGACCCTGCGATGTCTTCATCCTCTCATGAATCACATGAACTATCTCTATTGAATTCTGGACTAGTTCTGGTCCAAGAATCGCTAACTTGCCGACCCCAGTCCAGCACAATGGAGAATGGAAAGGCCGGATATACAAGGATTTAAATGGTGCCACAACGATGGTGGAGTGAATACTATTATTTTAAGATAACTCCACCAAGGGTAAGTGCCTCATCCACGAACCTCCAAAATCAAGAGCACAAGAGCATAACATGTATTCAAGATTCTGGATGGTTCACAATGTATAACCATCCATTTGTTGATTAAAAGCAGTACTAAGGAATAGTAGAGAACCAAAAGCATGTTGGAGACCTCTCCACACCCTATAAGTAAAGAAAATATCTCGATCAAAAATGATCATCATCTGGACTCCATGAAGTCTCACCACCTCCTCCAGATACTGCCTTGATAAAAAATCCACTGAGATCGACTCCTTGATCACTATGGAGTGGGCCGATTTTGTTAAATGATCCACTAACACCCCAATAGAATCATTTACTCCTAGAGCATGAGGTAAAATAGTAACATAGTCCATTGAGATGTCCTCCCACTTCCACTGTGGAATATCTAACTTCTGTAGAAAACCATCAGGGACATGATGCTCAACCTTGACCTTCTGATAGACTAAACATTGAGACACAAATTCTACAACCACATTATTCAGTCCATGCCACCAAAACCGACTCCTTAAGGCTCAATAGATTATTTTCATGCTAGGTTGCACCGCTAAAGGAGAACTATGGAACTCTCTGAGAACCGTCTCATGCATCTTCAAAGGAACAAAAGGCATTACATGATACAAAACTCGGTGTTGTTCATCCTTAGTCCAACCATCAAGGGCCTCACCACAAACAACTCGGTATCTCCAGACCTCCACCTCAAGATCCCCCAACTGGGAGTCTTCCACTTGCTGTAACAGAGATGATTTCACTTTCATCTGGAAAAGAAAACCTCTACCCTCGAACTTCTCCCATATCAAGATGTAATGCTGACAATTCTTCCATTACTCTCCATGAATCACTAGATTCACGCATAGAATCACTACGTGAATTTCAACTTATCTCATCAGATACAACATTCCCCTTTCTAGGTGTATATGATATTTTGATGTCTTATTCTTGTAAGAACTCCATCCACGAACGCTATCATAAGTTCAAGTCACGCTGAGAGAAAACATGCCTCAAAATCTTGTGATCAGTGAAAACCTCAAAGAGCTCTCCAAAGAGGTAATGTCTCTACAACATTAGAGAAGAAACCACAGATGTCAACTCATTATCATGGGTGGAATAGTTATGTTCATGAGGAAACAACTACTGAGACCCATAAAAATAACTAATCTTTGCTGCATCCGAACACAGCCTAACCCCAGATGTGAAGCATCGCAGAAAACATCAAACTGAATTCCCTCAGCTTGGAGACAAATAACTAGATCACTTACTAACATATTCGTTAGATACTTGAAAGATACTTGACGCTGATCAGTCCATATGAACGCCTAATCCTTCCTTGTCAAATCTATCAGAGGTGTCAAAACTCAAGAAAAATCGGCTACGAACCTCCAGTTGTAGCATGTGATACCAAGGAATCTTCACACCTATGACACTATCTTGGAGGCTTTCCAAGACACAACTACTTCTATCTTCGATGGATCCAAATCTACCCACCACTAGGACACAACATGCCCCAAGTAACAGACTTCTCAAGACCAAAACCCACACTTCGACAACTTCCCAAACAACTGATGTTGACGAAGAACTCCCAAAACAACATGTATATGCTCTGCATGCTTCTCCTCATACGCGGAGTAAACAAGTATTTCATCGTTGAAAACCACCAAAAACTTGTACATGAACTTAAGGAACACAGATTTCATCAATCCCATGAACCCAGCTAAATAATTCATTACACCGAACGACATTATGGAAAACTAATAATGCCCATGACGACAACAGAAAGTAGTCTTCAGGATATCCTCATCCATCACATGCATTTGATGATATCCTAACTGCAAATAAATCTTTGAGAACCAACATTCACCCTTCATTTGATCGAACAAATAATCAAACCATTAAAGAGGATAAATATTCTTTACTGTCAGTTTGTTTAAGTGATGGTAATCTACACACAACCGCAAGCTGCCGTCAGCCTTCTTCACAAACAAAACTAGTGCACCCCATGGTGACACACTCTACCAAACAAAACCGTACTATAATAGACCATCAAGATATATTCATAACTCTCTAAACTTATAAGGGACCATCCTATATGGGGACATAGAGATAAGAGACGTTCCTGGTTGTAGCACGATCCCAAACTCAATCTCTCATCGAGGGGGTAATGATAAAACCTCTTCGGGAAAGACATCAGGGTACTCTATTACGACCCTAGGAAACACCAATTGTTGAACCTATGAAGAACTCAGCATCATCTCATTCATCATGGATGATAAGGATGGAACACGCCTATGACCCATCTGAGGGTCTCGCTTACCAACAAACACCACCATTTCTCCATATGCATCAAAGAAAACAACCTGCCTCTTGAATCAATCCACGATATCCTGCAATGAATAAAACCAATCCATGCCAAGGATGAAATCATATGGTTGTATTTGTAAACATAGGAAATCTCCCAATGAGCGGTGCTGCCCCATCACTAGCTCATAGATTCTAAATACTTTAAACAAGTTATATCAACCTCCAACTAGCGTAGTCAACGCCAATGGAACTGGAAGCCTCTCTACCTCAAGTCCCAAAGCATGTACAAGGGTAGGTGATATGAAGGATTTTTCCACTCTTGAATCAAACAAGGCATACTCCAAGGTAGAAAACAAGAAAAGGCTACCTAAAACGATGTCTGGATCGCCTGGTGCTCGCTACGCTAAAGCATGAAGCTGACCATGACCTCCTCCATGACCTCTCTGACCAACTGAGCTGCGGAAATTTTGTGAATATATCAATACAACTACTTAATTATATTAATTATAACTCATTTATTAGGAAAAAAACTTGCCAAGATTCAATCATTCTACTGCCTTCAACAACACAAACTACATGAACATCCAAACTATGGATATTACTTGTATTAATATGTGTATCGTTGTAATTAAATTAATCCAAACCGTGTTCCCGCTAAATAGTTTTGTTGTCCCGCGTAATTTTTTCCCCTGCAGGAAAGCTATACACACGGTTTGGCCAAAACGTGTGTATAGGTCTTCAAAATAAATCCCCCAATGCCCAAAATTTTGAAAAACCATGGGTATAAGTAATCCAAAACAACCCTATACCCACGGATTGACCAAAACTATGGGTATAAATATTGTAAAAAAAACACCTATACCCACGGTTTTCTGAACCGTGGGTATAAGTCTTTAAAAATTATCTATACCCATGGTTTTGGAAAAAAACTATGGGTATAGATGACCTATACCCACGGTTTTGGAAAAGCGTGGGTATAGGTCCCCATATTACCCCTTTACCCAGGGTTTTGAAAAACTGTTGGTATAGCTGTACCCTATACCCACGGTTTCTTGAAAAACTGTGGGTATACGCCCAATTTCTAGTAGTGAAAATGAATGCACATGAAATGAAATGGATTGTCATGAACATTCTTAATGAAGTTTCCTATTTTCTTATAATGATTCCAGTCTATTTTTCATGTATAATTTATTGTCTAGATGACCTTAATATGTTTTAATTATTCCACCTCACCTTGTAGATTTGAAGTAAGATATTTTCAAAAGAATTATATTCATTTAATTTTACCCTGATGCTTCAGATTTATTTAACGTTAGGTTTATCATAAGGATGGATTTTGAAAATTTGAATGATCATAATCAGTTTCATAAATTCCAAGGTTGTCACAACCCTTGATAATTTACTGGTCTATACATCTATGGTTTCCTTATATATTTATGATTAGTTGATTTGAAAGTATTTTTTTTATGAATTTTTGTGTGTTCTAGCTTGGTTTTACTATGAAATTCAATATAGATGCACATGCATATTACCACAAGATCGAAAAGTTATGCATACTACCTTTTTAATGATAAATTCATTAGTTATTACATTATAAAGGTATTCATGGACGGGGATGACTTTGGGTGTTTTTAATTTTTTTTTGTAATTATTTGAATTTTAATTTCATTTTATACATACCTAACATAAAATTTGTGGGGTCCTTGCCAGTCCTGGCCATTACTTCCTATGCATATATTATTTAACACGTTATGATCTGTAATGATCAGTCTCATAAATTACCACATGCATGGATGTACTACCAAGTAAGTTCAAGGTTGTTTTTTTCGTATTAATGAAAAAGATTAGAGCGACCCAAGGATTTTATATACAACATTACATGATTTTAAGCATTATTCTACATACGATTACAAACCAATGTTTGTTAAGTCTAGTGTCTTGGAAGACTAGGTACATAAAACATAAAACATGGGGCTAAAAAAATTTCATTATTAAATCTACATAAAGTAATCCTAACTGCCTTTAAGCCCTTACATCTTCATAGGGTACCCTTGGGAACACATGAACAAATAGATGAGCGGAAAATCCCATTATGGGAATGAACATAAGGATACATCTTAAGCACATGAGTTAGGAGGCCTGAAATAATGATAAAAAAGAATGGAACATATGAAATCATATTTTATATGCATGGGATCGTATAAACAAGGAATCATATACATGTGGTATAATCAAAAGACATTTATTTAGTATAGGTCAAGGCTAATCTCCAACCAAATTTTCTATTTTAGTACGGGTCATGGATAACCACCAATCCCATTTCACATCACATCTCATGAGACTTTTCATTACCCAATACATTGGAGTGCTTTCCGGGTGCACCCATGTCAACATTTTCCTGAATATTCTTGCCACATTAATAATATTTCAACACCAATAATCATACATAATCAACCATACATAAACATAAGGGTACCCATGGAAAGAATTAGGTACCACAGACATGACATTAATCATAAAAATGGGAGTGTCATGAAAGTTTCCATGAATGAAAGGAATTATACATGGACATCCAATAGGCATATATCATGATACTTGATGTCAAAAATGAGTGAAAACTTGAATGAAATGTATTTGGGAAATTATAGCATTAAAACAATTTGTGCAGTTTTAAGGAAAATACTATAGAATTTTAAAATATAAAAGAGAAATATCTTTTATATAAAACAAGATGTGAACAAAAATGGTTTTTATAATAGAAATACTGATTTTAAAAACACAAGTGTGGCTTAAAATTGAAGATATAGTTCACTTGAAATCAAGAAAATAATTCGCGAAGTTCCCATAAAACAAGATTGCTTATCGGGGGTATCGAGGTGGGAATAACTAAAAAATCATGTATATCCCCGAAAGTGAATGAGGGATGGATCTTGGAACATGATTTTGGAGTATATAAATAGTATTTAGATGTTGTACATAAAAAGAAGAAAACTTCATTTGGGTAAAAATAAAGATAGAGAAATTCGAAGGAGTAAAGGAGGTTCAAGTAGAATTCCTTACCGATTATTGGCATGGAATAGGGTTTACCAAAAAGGGATTTTTTGAGAGATAATGGGGTTTATAATAACATATAAATAATTAGAGAAGTATTGGGAAGGTGTGAAATAATACCCAATCAATTGGGATCACACATAAAATGGAATAAGATAGTGGAAAATCTTGAATTAAAAATGAGATGGGGAGGATCCCTTACCTTAAATTCGTTGGTGTTCTCCACTTCTTATTAAAGGAATGAATAAACAAAATAGGTTCATTAATTAATAATTACAGAAAACCTTATATATTTTTATTGGTTTTATAATCATTTTATGTTAATTCATAACCATTTTGATTAGTTTTGAGGTTTAATTTCATTGTTCGGGCTTATTTGTTTACTTGATTTTAATGACGGTTCACTTATATTTATGTTTGGATAAAAATGTATGATGAAATTGGTTATCCAGAATTGATGTTATATTATATTAGTGAACATACATGAGATTACATGGTTTTAAATATAACTTGGTTATTTAGAGTGGAGTCGAACTATTATATAAAACCAAAGTGACAACCATTTTTTTTAATTGGTGGGTTTGATTACAGAGAACATGTTTTGATATATAAATTAATACAATTTGTACAAAAGATTATAGAATAAAAATAAAATATATTACATATATAAAATCTGGTTCAACAATAAAAAAATGGTTTTAGGACCATATTTAAATATGATAAAATAAATTGAAAAATCGTTGTCCTTTAATGTGATAAATCAGCACATCTCAAACAGTGCTTTCACTCCTTTCAAATAAAAGTTGTGTAAGAGAGAGAATATAATGAAAAATCCCATTAGCATAAAATAATTCTAGTACATGAATTTTACAGGAGTAATCATACTATTTGGGTGAAGGGAAGCGAGGAATTAAACAAAACGAAATGAACATAAAAGAAAAGAAGGAATTAGAAAGAGGAATTAACCTCTTGAAACTTCCTCCTTTGATATCCTATTACATGGAGAGGTTTTGGTATTTCGAAGATTCAAGGGGTTTTTGGACATGGTGGAGGAGCTTGGAGAGAGATTTGGGAAGAATATTGGCAATGAAAAAGGATTGAGAGGAGTGAAGAGAAGAGGTAAGAATGTATGGTATTTATAGTGGCGGCGCTGATGGTTTTCATAATTTTTTAATCATTAAATTATTATTTCGTCACAAGACAAGGAATAGTAAGTATTACATGACCAAGAATAGTAATAAATTCATGTGACCTCGAACCAATTGAGCTTACATTATTATATCATCATAAATGACTCAATTAATCCATTTTTCAGTATTTATTGTGTGTTATCGGATTTTACTACTCATAAAAAATTCTTTTATTTCAGAAAAATCACATAAAATCACCGTAACCATTTTTCAATATGTAGAATCCAAAAATGATGTCGATTATTCAAAAACAACTTTAAAAATATTATTTATTTAATATTTAATTAAAACGATTATTTATTATTAAGACTATGTTATAAAACATTTACTTATCTGTAATACAGGTACATCACAATTTCACTTGGATATTATTTTAATACTATCATAGGTAAGGTTACCACTCAGTAGGGTATATCCCTGTTCATAAGGGTATGTTACTATTCATAAGGGTAGGTTACTATTCACTAAAAATTATGTTTTTATTATCAGTCTATAAATATCATACTAGTCACAACCGTGTATGTCAGATTTTCAAAATTCCAAACACAGAAGTGAAATACAAATGTTTGAAGGTCACTTAGCACTTAGTATTTAATTATGTTGTTTCTTCATTGGATTTTATGACATACTTATGAGGAGTTAATTTCCATTGAAAAACATTGGGTCGTTACATTCATCCCCGTTTATGAAATTTCACCCTCGAAATTTTGTTTTACATTCTATGTCGTAAACAAGTGAGGGTACTTCTCCTTCATTTCCTCCTCTGGATCCCAAGTAGCTTTTTCAAACTTTTGGATCCTCCACAACACATTGACAATGTGGGTTGTCTTGTTCCCTAGCTCCTTACATCTTCAATCCAGAATCTTCACTGGTTGCTCCTCATAAGAGAGATCATCTTCTAGCTGCACCACCTCTAAGTTCAGTACATATGAGGGATCAAGTATGTGCTTTCTTAAGAGTGATACGTGAAACACATCATGAACTCGAGCCATATTGGGAGGAAGTGAAAACTGATAGGCCACAACTCTAATGCAGTCAAGGATCTCAAATGGGCAAATGTGACTTGAGATTAGCTTCCCTTTATTTCCAAACCATGAGACTCTCTTCCATGGTGATATTAGAAGGAAGACTTTATCTCCAATGTCGAACTCCAAGTCACTTCGATAGTTGGAAGCATTGCTCTTTTTCCGACTCTAAGTATCATTGATGTTTTTCAGGATGAATAGAACCTTCTCTGACATCTCTTGCACAAGATTGGGTCCAAGTAACTTTTTTTCTCCATCTTCATCCCAACAGGTTGGAGTTCTATATCGCTGTCCATACAGTGCTTCATACGGAGCCATTTGAATACTCGAGTGGAAGCTATTGTTGTATTAGAACTCAACCAAGGGAAGATTCTAATCCCGTTTACCTTCGAATTCTAGAGAGAATGCTTTTAACATATCTTCATGTAATTGAATATTCCTTTTAGATTGGCCAAATGTTTGGGTATGATATGCCGTGCTGAAATTTAATTCAGTACTCAAAGCTTATTGAAGAATCCTCTATAATTTAGATGTGAACCATGGATCACAATAAGTGAAAATTGAGAGTGAAACACCATGAAGTCTCACCAAATCTTTCACATATATCTTTGCTAGTTGTTCAAGAGAGAGGTCTTTCCGAATAAGGATAAAAAGGGAAGTATTGGTAAGTCGGTAAACCACAACCCATATTGCATTATTTCCCATCGATGTCTTCGGGAGACCCGTGACAATATCCATAGTGACATTATCCCATTTCCACATGGGTATAATCAATGGTTGCATCATCCCTTTGGACATTTTTTACTCTTCTTTAACTTGATGACATACCAAGCACCTTTATATATATTCAACAATCTCTTTCTTCATGTTATCCCACCAGAAGTGTTCTCGGAGATCATAGTACATTGTTGTACTCCTAGGATGGATTGAGAATGGTGAGATATTTTCATTGTCTAATAGATCCTTCTTTATCCTTTGTTATGAAGGAACACAAAGCTACATTAAAAACCAAATCAAATCATCATCATGGATATGAAACTCTTGCAGATTCTCTTCCATTATTGCATTCACCATCTTTTGTAACTCCAGGTCATCCCATCGTGCTTCCATAATCTTCTCTTGAATGGATTGTTATGAAATAATTTTGGTAAGGTTTGATATATCCCCTACCCTTATGATTTCTAAATCCATCCTATGCATATCCAAGAATATAGGGTCTTTATCAGTTTGTAACATGGATAGAGTAACAGGTTCTTTTCAACTTAGTTCATCAACTACCTTGTTCACCATTCCAAGATGATAGTGAAAAGAGAAATTGTAATCGTTAATTAGCTCTAACCTTCTTATTTGACGCATGTCGAGATCCTTTTGTGTGAATATATACTTTTGGCTATTGTGGTCGGTGTATATGTCACCCTTCTCACCAAAAAGGCAGTGCCGCCATATCATCATGGAAAAAATCATGGCTACTATATCTAGATCTTTCATTGGGTAGTTCTACTCATGGAAATTCAACTGTCATGAGGCATAGGCTATCACAATATCATTTTTCATGAGTACACAACCCAAACCATTCTTTGAGGAATCACTGAATATCACAATACATTCTCCACATTTTGATAATGTGAGTATAGATGTAGTGATCGACCTTCTCTTTAGCTCCATCAAGCTTACCTCACATTCTTCCCTCAAGACAAACATTACCCCCCTCCATGTTAGCATGGTCATTGGGTTTGACAATAATAAAAATATCTTCACAAATCATTGATAATACCCAGCTTGACCGCAAATGCAACGGATCACCATTACAAAAGTTGTCTTGGGCCACTCGTAAATTTCCTTCATCTTGTAAGAGTCCATAGATATCCCTTTGCTTGTGAATACATGCCCCAAGAATGAAACATCACCTATTAAGAACTTACATTCACTATAAATTACATACAACTTATCCCTTCTCAAGGTATTTAACATAATATTCAAATGCTCGTTTTGTTCCTCCTTGTACTTGGAGTATATCCTAATATCATCAATAAAGACTACCTAAAATTTGTCAAGGTAATATCTAAAGACTCTATTCATTAAATCCATGAATATTGTTGGAGCATTAGTGAGTACGAAGGGCATCAATATGAACTCATAGTGTCCACACCTCGTTTGAAAGGCAGTCATGGGAATATCTTTTTTCCCCACCTTTAATTGATGATATCCCAACAGAAGGTCCACCTTAGAGAAATAACTAGCCCACGAAGCTGATCGAACAAGTCATCTATCTGTGTTAGGGGATAATTGTTCTTTATTGTGATTTTATTTAGCCCACAATAATTAATGAAAAGGCACATTGATCCATCCTTCTTCTTGATGAAGAGGACTAGAACACCCCAAGGTGAGGCACTCGGGCATATAAAACCCTTCTCCATATTCTCTTGTGACTGGTTTTTCAGTTAATTTAGCTCTATAGTGGCCATTTTGTAAGGTGTATTTGATATAGGAAAAGATCCAGGAATAAGTTCAATTGAGAACTCAACCTCTCGGTCAGGAGGAAGACCAGGAAACTCTTCAGAGAATACATTAGTGTAATCCCCCATAACGGGCATGTCATAAAGCATGATTCTCTTCTTTGTCTCAATCATTTGAGATAGAAATTCTTTCGCATAAGGAAACAAAATCCACACATGAGATGATGAATTTAAAGGAGACTCTTTTTTCCCCTTATAGCTGTAATGAATCAAACGATGCATTGATATGTGAAGAGTAATCTCCCTTTCTCGACAGTTGATGTTGTCCGTGTACAAAGATTCCCAATCCTTGTGCAAGATAATGTCGAACTCCACTAATGAATGTATGATGAGATTTGACGGGAGGTTCAGTTCACAAACGTTAACTGCGGAAGAGTTATAAACCATGGATGCAACAATATACTCATTCTCTATTCTCACATATAACTTTGCCCCCAAATTTTGAGGTGGTCTTTGAATATTTGAACTAAGATATCAAGATATTGGAGAATGTGTAGAACCAAATTCAAATAGTACGTTCACTATTCATGAAGGAATAACTACCATACCTGCCACCACATCATTGCCCAGATCCACCTCATTAGTAGTGATAACATTATCCATTCCTTGTATCTTTGGAGGTTGTTGTTGATTGCCTTCGACGACCCTCATCTTAGGGAAATTGTTCACATAATTCCCAAGCTTCTAATAGTTGTAACACAACACTGCTAGCTGAGTGTTGATCTGGACCTTCCTTTCTTCTTCAACATTAGTGGGATTTTTAATATCCCTTTGGTAGTTCTTGGCCAGATGACCAATCATTCTACATTTTTAGAAATTCATGTATCTTTTCAGACAGTTACCAAGATGCTTCCTCCACAATTTTTGTAAGGGGAAAAGTCAGGATTCTTTCCATCATGGGATTTGTTCGATGAACCAGCCATGGTGTTATACATTTTCCTATTCTTGTCATTGGATCCATGAGACCGCTGAGAGTCTCCAATCTCCATTTCAACCTTGAGGGCCCATCAAAAAATTTCCTCATAACTGTCGAAGTCTCAAATCTCCAACTATTTTCATAGACTCGACTTTAGTATGATAAATAAGTGACACACCTTGATTTCAGTGTTCATGACAAAGCCTGAGGTATACCTTGAAAGCCTTGTAATGTTTTCTTCATATGCCTCGATGGACTCACCTCCCTTCTGATTGAGTCCAAGGTAATCACTTTCAATCTTTTCACAAAAGGTTCGAGGAAAATATTTTTTGAGAAAATCCTCTTGAATTCCTCCCAATCCATGAATCAATTTCCTCATGGGACATTGTATTCTTGTCTAGTGTCCACAACTGGTCATCTTATCCATCAAAATGATAGTCATCCATTATAACCTTCTCTTCTTCTGAGCACTAAAGGAAAAAAGAATACATTTTCAATGCAGTTAATCCACTGTTCTGCGAGGAGGGGATCATACAATCCACTAAACATGGGAGACCTTTTCCGCATGAATGATTCTACAGAAAACTCCTCTTTCCTTTGAAGTGGAGGGTATAATGGACGATTCATGTTATTATTCATAACTCGATCCATCTAACCAAGTACTTTCATGATGTTTTGGGCACCTTCTCTCATCATATTAGGCATATCATTAGGGTAATCTTCAAAATGCCTATCACATTGGTTGTTGGAGCATGTTCTTCTATTTCCTACCATTAACTAAGAAAAAGAACGTATAATTAGAGTTCTTGAATACTTATCTATTGAGCCTAAAAAGGAATCATTGAACATAAAATGATGAAATTATAAATAAGAAGTACATCCTAACTTGTGATTCCTTAGGTTTAAATGTAGGTTATCCCTGATCTATTTCTTCTCTTTTATTCTAATGGGCTTTTTTGTCCCTTAATAATGGTTTGTACTAAGCTCATGAATCTACCAAAGGATATCCCCCAAGAGTGTCATAACCTAGAGTTTAGAAAGGCCTGTTGTTGTGTACCAAGACACCCCAGGTAAATCTCGAAACTTCTTGTCCGAGATTTCACTCTAAGGTACATCTATTCCAGAGATGCCTCTACCTGCTTGTATCCAGACAGAGATGTATTTTCTTGAAAAACCACTTTCACTATACATACCAAAATTCAGGGATGTTTTATTATACTTCATTTCATCGTTAATATTCTCACTATGGGTATCTATTCCAACTCTCAAAAAATAACTAGACCTTCCTTTGATACCAACTATAGTAACCCAAGAATTTTATATATAACATTACCTGATTTTAACCATAATTATACATTAGAGTACAAGACAAGGATCATTAATTCTAGTGTCTTGGTAGACTAGGTACATAAAACATAATACATGGGGCTTAAAAAATATTTCATTATTTAATGTCCATAAAGAGATAGTAACTTACTTTTAGCCCTTACATCTGCATAGGGTACCCTGGGGAACACATGAACAAAGGGATGAGCAAAAATTCCCGGTAAGGGAATGAACAAAAGGATACATATTAAGCACATTAGTTTGGAGGCATGACATAATGATAACATAGAATGAAACCTATGAGATCATATCATATATGCATAGTGTCATATAAACATGGAATCATATAAATGTGGCATAATCATAAGATATTTTTTTAGTACGGGTCACGGCTAATTGCCAACCCCGTTTTCCATTTTAGAACAGGTCCAGGTAACCGTAAATCACATTTCACATCACATCTCATGAGACATAAATTTACCCAATGCATTGGAGTGATATCTGGGCACACCTAGATCAAAATTTATCATGAATATTCTTTCCACATAAATAATCATTCCACACCATTAATCGTACATAATCTACCACACATAAATATAAGGTTACCCATGGAATGAATTAGGTACCACAACCTTGACAGAAATCATAACCAATGGGCATATCATGAAAGTGTCCATGAATGAAAAAATTATACATTGACATTAAATAGGCATATATCATGGTAAGTGGAGCAAAAAGGAGTGAAAACTTGTAAGAATTGTATTTGGTAAATTTTAGCATTAAAAATGTTTGTGCGGTTTTAAGGAAAATACTATAAAGATTTTAAAATAGAAAATGAAAGAATATTATATTCAAAACCAGAAGTGAAAAAAGAAGGTTCTCATAATAAAAATACTGATTTAATAAAGAAAATTGTGGATTAAAACATAAGATTGAGTGCACTTGAAATTGGGTAAGAATTCAAGAAGTTCCCTGAAAACATGATTGCTTATCGTGGGGTGGTATCGAGGTCATAATCACTAAAAAATCATGTATATCCCTAAAATAGAATGCGGAATGAATCCTAGAACGTGATTTTGGATCATATAAATGATATTTATATGTTTGAAATAAATATAATAGACAACTTCATTTGGGTAAAAATAATGATAGAGAAACCCGAAGGAGTAAAGGGGGTTCGGGTAAAAATCATTACAAATTATTAGCATGGTATCAGGTGTACATAAAAGGGTTTTGTTGAGAGATAATGGAGTGTGTGTTAACATATAAATTATTATGGATGTGTGGGGAAGGTTAAAAATAATACCCCATCATTAGGGATCCCACATAAACTGGAAAATCACAGGGGACAATCTTGAAATAAAATTGAAATTGGGAGGATCCCTTACCTTAAATCAGTTGGTGTTCTCCACATGTTATTAAAGACCGTAATAAAAAAAATATTTTTTTTAATTAATAATTACAGAACAATTTATATATGTAATTGGTTTAGTATAATCATTTTATGTTCATTAATAAGTGTTTTGATTATTTATGAGGTTTAATTTCACTGTTTGGGCTTGTTTGTTTACTTGAATTTAATGAAACATTTACTAATATTTATGTTTGGATAAACATGTAAGATGAAAGTTGTTGTCTAGAAATGAAGTTATATTATATTAGTGAACATATAGGATATTACATGGTTTTAAATTTATTTTTTTTACTTATAGTGAGGTCGAAATATTATATAAAACCCAAGTGACAACATTTTTGGTTAATTGGTGGGTTTGATTACAAAGAACATTTTTTGATTTATAACGTAATACCATTTGTACAAAAATTTTAAAGAATAAAAAATATGATATATTACATATATATAATTTTGTTAAAACATAACAAAAATGGTCTCATGACCAGATGATAATAGAAATTGATAAATCATTGTCCTTGAGTGTGCTAAATTAGCACATCTCAAATAATGCATTCATCCCATTCAAATAAAAGGTGGGGAAGAGAGAGAAGATAATGAAATATCCAATTAGCATAAAAAAATTACAGTACATGTATTTTACTGGAGTTATTATACTATTTGGGTGAAGGGAGGTTAGGAATGAAACAAAAAGAAAAGAATAAAACAATAAAATAAGGAATTGGAAAGAGGAATATACCTCTTGAAATTTCCTCCTATGAGAACCTCTTAAGGGGAGAGGATTTAGTATTTTAAAGAGGCTAGGGGATTTTAGACATGGGGTAATAGATTGGGAAGATATTTGGGAATAATATTGGCAAGTAACAAGCCTTGAGAGTAGTGAAGAGAAGAGGTAAGAATGGGTGGTATTTATAGTGGAGGGGAGGAGGGTTTTCATAATTTTTTAATCATTAGTTTATTATTTCTTCACAAGACAAGGAATGATAATTATTAAATGACCAAGAACAATAATAAATTCATGTTACTTTGAACCAATTGGTATTAAATAATCATATCATCATCAATGACTCAATTAATTCAAAATTTAGCATTTATTGTGAATTATCAGATTTTACTATTCAAAAAAAATCCAGTCATTCAGAAAAATCAAAAAAATTCACCCTAACCATTTTTCAACATGTAGAATGAAAAAATGAAGTCCATTTTTCAAAAATAATTTTATAAATATTATTAATTTAATTTTTAATTAAAATCATATTTTTTTATTAAAACCGAGTTTTAAAACATTCATTTACTTATTCTAAAATACAGGTACATCATAATTTAAATTGAATAATATTTTAATACTATCATTGGTAAGGATACTATTCAGTATTGTATATCACAATTCATAAGGATATGTTACTATTTTTAAGGTTCGTTTTTTATTCACCAGAAATTAATTTTTTTCATATCAGTCTCCAAATAACTTACTGGTCAAAACAGTGTATGTCGGATTGTCGAAATTCCAAACATAGATGTGAGAAACCTATGTTTAAAGGTCACTTAGCACATAATAGTTAATTTTTTTTTGTGTTTTTGTTGGTCTTAACGAAATACATATGAGAAGGGAATTTCCATTGAAAAACATTGTGTCGTCACATTGATGTTGGGGAGGGGGACTAGCAGGGTGGTGGGGATTGGCTGGGGTGGTGGTGGGGGAATGGAACGGAAGGTGTTGGGGGGGGGGATTATCAGGGGTGTGGTTGGGGATACTAGTGGGGTGGGGGCTTACTATTAAGGGAAGTGTGTAGGTGAACAGATATGGTAGGGGGGACTAGAACTGGCACAGGGAACTAGTAAGGGATGGGAGGGAAATCTCATAGGGGGAAATGATAGAGGGAAAATTAGAAGGGTGGGGGGGGAGGTTAACTAGTAGGGGTTGGGGACATAAGGGGGGGGGATTTTCTAGGATGGGGTGGGGGAGACTAGCTGGGTTGGGGGTGTCACAGGGGCAAGGGTGTATGGGGTATGGAGGGTTTGGGGTGAAGGGGGTGTAGGGGGGTGCAAGGGGGAGGGGCTATCCAGGGGAGGTGGGGGGGGGGTTCATAGGGATGGGGGGTGTGCCGGGGGAATGGGGTGTGCAGGGGTGGTGGTGGGGGTGCATGGGGACATGGGGTGTGCAAGGGTGGGGTGGGGTGGGGGTGCGGGGTGGGGGGCATGCGGTGTGTGTAGGTGGTAGGGGGTGCAAGGGCGGAGTGACTGGGATACCTCACGTGGGAGGGGATTGGGGTTTGCATGGGAGGGGTGTGAAAGGGGAGGGAAAGGGAAGATAATAACCCCCACTATCAGATTGTGTATATTCTATAAAAAATGCTTCTATATTGGGAATTTTGATTCTTTCATGTCTACTCAATTGATGAATTTTTTAAAACCTGGAACAATTATAAGAAATGAAGTCTGATGTTTCTTTTATGATTCGTATTACATTTTAATTCTGTTTTGGAAAATTCTGTTTAGATCTTGCTACATGAAAATAAGTTTCAACGGTAATTTGATACCCATATTTTTTTAAGTAGGAAATTAGTTGCATGCGTATTTATTTTCAATATATTTTCTTTATTAATTTAATTAGAAATATAATTTAATTCCATTCAGCTTTAATATAAGATAATTAGTTATCACTGTAACACAAAAGGAACATACACTCTTTATATTGTAATTAGTAGAAATTTATAGGTATTTTTTCCATATGTGGAAGGATATTAATTGCTATTAATTAAATAATGTATAAATTAAAATTTCATACATATTAATGTGTACTTCTTCCATAAAATTATTTTTAGAATGGAATAACTCAATGATATGTTTTTCTAACTGAACAACATTCTGAAAAACTACACAAGGGGACCTGGAAGGGGGGATACTAGTAGGGGTTGGTGAGGGGTAGAATTAAAGGGGTGGGAGGGGGGACTGGAAGGGGGTGGAACTAGTAGAGTCATATAAGGGAGAGGGAATACTGGTTGGTGGAGGGTGCATGGTGTGGGTGGAGGGGGGAAGGTTGGTTTGTAGGGAAGGGGGAGGGGGAGGGTGGTAGTTGGGTGCAAGGGGGTATGGCAGTGGGAATGGGGTGCAAGGGGGTATTGGGGGGGGGGGAGGAAAACTGGCATGGGGGAGGGTGTGGGGGGTTGGGAGGGGGTCGGTAGGTGTAATGTAGGTAATGGGGAGGGGGAGGGTGGAGGTGGGGTGCAATGGGGTATGTGGTGTGGTCGGAGTGTGAGGGGGTGGGGAAGGGGTTCTAGGGGGAAGTGTTGGGAGGGTGCGGGGGGGGGGATGGGGGTCTGTATGGTAGGGGGAATGTGAAAATGGGTTTCAAGGGGGGAGGGGGGGGGGTGCAAGTGGGGTTGGGCAGTGGGCCAGGGGTGCGTGGGGGCAGTGAGAGAAAGATAACTAGCTGGGGGGGTTGTATGGGGGTGGGGGAAAGGGGGAGGGGAGGGGTGGGGGAAGAGGGTGCAAGTGGGTTGAAAGGGGGAAGTGGTGGGGAAGTGGGTGTACGGGGGCAGTGGGGAGATGGAAAATTGGCAGGGGGTAGGGTGAAGGGGGGTTGGAGGAGGGTGCATGGAGGTTCAGGTAGTCGGGCAGTGGGGAAAGGGGGCAGTGGGGGAGGGAAAACAAGAAGGGGGTGGGTTGTGGGGGGAAAGGGTGAGGGGGGGGAGATGTGAGAGGGGAGGCTGGAAGGGTACGAGGTCTGGTTAGTGTGAAAGGGGGATTGGGTGTAAAGGGGTGGTGTAGTAGGGAAGGGGGTGAAAGTTGTGAAGTGGGGGGGGGACTAGCAGGGGTTGGGGGAGTGTGCCTGGGGGGGAGGGAGGCGGAATGGGAGGTTCTGCATTAGAGGTCTATAGGGCATGGGTAGGGGGATGGTGCAGGTGGGGTGTCGGGGAGAGGGGGGGGGGTTGCAAGGGGGTTGGGGTAGTTGGTGGAAGGGGGTAGTGGAGGTTGGAAAACTGGCAGGGGGTGTATTTTTATAAATTGGGAAGGCCTATAGCCAGGGTTTTAAATCGTAGATATAAGTGATGTGTGGCTTAATCTTCTTCCATAGTTTCAAACTGTGGCTAATTCCCTATATCCATAGTTTGAACCGTGGCTATAGGGAATTATCCCGAGTTTCAAACCTTGGCCATAGGAATTCCGAATGGACACTTTAATACCCACCACATTTAATTAAACTGTGATTATAACCTACATCCACGTTTTTTAGGATTATCACCACGATTTAAAATAGAGGATATATCCTACATTTCTAGTAGTGAATTTCCACTTCTATATATTCGAGTATCATTGAGAAAATATATAAATTAATTTCTTATGATTGGTATACACAATAATATTTTCCCTATAAATAATGCCACCTATACTTCAAAGAATAAACAACTACAACTAACTCATGGCCGTGTGTTGGGTAATTCTGTTAATGTGGCCTCAACATTTGTGACCTATATGCCACAACTTGGTCCCTATAAATTAAGACTACTCCATGTACTATCCTTGATGCAACACCAAAAATTTTATACTCCTCAACCAGCTTGAGTAAAATAAAACCTGGAGTGGTAGTCAAGCAGTTCTTCAACTCTTGGAATGCACTCTCTTATACTCCAAACCATCCAAATATTGCACCATTGTTGGTTATGAACAATAGTGGTGCTTCCATGTTCAAATTCTAGTATGAACCTATGATAATAACCTTCTAATACCAAAAAAACTGTGGATATCAAATACATTCCTGGGTCAATCTTAGGAAAGTACTTCCTGAACCTTCTTAGGTTCCATAGAAACACCTTCTTTTAAGATGAAGTAACCTAGGAAATGTACTTGATTGATCTAGAATTGATACATATATAGATTGAAATACAACCAACACTCTCTCAGTGTACATAGGATGATTTAAATATTCTGGGAATGATCATCATGAGTCTTGGAGTACACCAAGATTTCATCCACAAAACAACCACAAACTTATCTAGGTAGGGGTGGAAGAATCTGTTCATCAAAGTTATAAACAATGAAACAGAATTCATCATCACAAATGATATCATGAAAAACTCATAAAGGTCATACTTTCATATAAAAGTAGTCCATCATATATAAAATTGTATAAATCACTACTAATTATACCCTTATCTGATGAAAATATTATATAATAGACAATATACCATTAACATTCCATAAAGAAGATCAATTCACATAAGAGGATACTAGTTATTCACTATCATCCAGTTCAAATTTTGGTAGTCAACACACAAATTCAAATTCATTAATATTTCATTGCAACCAAAACTAGAGAACCCCAAGGTGATGTACATGGATGGATAAACCCCCTTTTAATAAATTCTTCTAGTTGACCCTAAATCTCATGAAGCTCTATTGGTTTCAATCTATAAGGTGGAATTAAAACTCGCTCATCTCTAGGACTTTGCTCAATCGTAAACTAAGCATCCCTCTCAGTTTGTTACCCTATGATATCCTCAAGAAAAACATCCTAGAACCGGTATAGAACGAGTGGAAATTTATCATGCTTAACACCTTTCATCATCTAACAAAAACTATAAAACTAGGTAGTGATATCCAAATGTTGATAATAAAATTAACCCTACATGGCCTACCAATATTTCCCACTCTTCGCGATGTACTTAACTCTCAATCTCAAGAGATGTATAGGTCACTCTCCAATTATAACAATCAACATGGGTTCAGTATTCTACTAAAAAATACATAACCGTAATCAATTAAAATCATAACATATCAATGATATAAAGATACCATAGAAAACTATACTCCCCATCATTGAGAGAACACCCATTTTATAAATACACACCTCTCAACCATACTCCCAAGTGTGTATCAAACTTCATAAATCCACACAAAAACATCACTACCAAAATCAATCCATTCACATGTTTTGTAGATATAATATAATGATAGGCTCCTATATAAAATATGGTACGGGAAAGTGTCGAAGGTATATAAATAGTACCTATAACAATCAATGTTTCATCCTTAGTATCCATAATTTTATTATTAAGTGCACTATAATATCCTCCCCCTCTACCCTATGTTGTAGTCTGAGTCCTTGAAGCTCAACCACCCTATTGATATGGGTTCTCTTTCTTCGAATTTCCTCATCCACTACCTCAAATGTACGACTTGAAGAACTATAACATTCAGAATGATATGGTGTATAACATCCATTCATGCACTATGCTTATTCTAAGATACTCCATCATATCCCACCTATTATGGTTTACTAAAGAATGATTTTAGATTTACCATTACACCAAAAGCTCAACACTATACCGATGGTTGGTGAAATACATATAAATGTGACCAATCATACTGCACTAGTGTAAGAGCATGCATGTTAGGTCTTGATTAACTGATCTTTCCCCTGGTTACTCAACTTTCTATCTACCTGGTTTATATTTTAAAAGAGATTCTTCCTACTCTCGGAAGACATACTTCTTGATCATCCTGTATAAACCACATGTTATCTACTAGAATAGTCTTTTATGTTTTACTCAAATATGACTTATAGATTTACCACTTCAGATACTTTTTCAGCATAAATATATTAACATAGGAATTAATATCACATGTAATACCATCCTAAAAGAACATCATTGTAGTTGCATCTTCCCCTTCCTTACATGGAATAAATTTCATCAAATCAGTAAAATTCCTATATATTGCATCATAGAAATGATCCCCTAGGACATCCTCATAATCTCATCTTCACTCTCCTTAATAATAATATAACGTTTAATGTGCTCCAAGAACGTAACATAAATTTCCTTCCATAACATATAATCTATATATCGATCTTGATTATGGATGTATCAACAATTTTTCTCCGGAACACATAGAATATAAGTTTCCAGTTTGACTCCCTTTTTAGTAGGAGTCTCGTACTAGTCAAGGATAATCTAGATAGACTCAATCCAGAACACTGTTTACCATAGGTCCACCTCCTATAATGTTATTTAGAAGGTGATGAAATTATAACTCTAGTATCAATTACATGTACTTTTCAAAACCTTCCATGGGACTTTTTCCCTAAATTTCATAAATAAAGTAATGTTCTCATGAAACTACTCTCCGAATTCATCACCCATAACTATGAGAGTCTCTGGTTCCACTAATGGTGGATCATTTTCAACCATGTCTTCCTACTATACTATCAACAATCATCATCATGTAATCATATATCTACAATACAAAAAATTATATATTTTTACATAGAACACAACATTAACACTTTTTTGTAAGGGGGTTGTAATAAAACCATAAAAAAGAATACCCATTCCTTTACATATGGTTAACACTGAAGCATTATCATTATCCTCAACTATAAATCATAAATTTCATGTATAAAAAAGGTAAAAATATTTAACAATTCATGTTTCTCATTATAAACCCATTTACACATTTCAAATTATCACATTTTTTCATCATTTAAAATTTATAAATTTCATATCATAAATGATTTTCATTTAAATTACACAAGATAGAAAAAAAATTCCTTTAAGAATTCAAGAAAGACCTTTCTTTTTCGTGAATTCTTAAAATGATGCATATCACATAAAAATCCAGAGTACATAGAACGAAGAAAATCTCAAAAATAAACAACATCAAACAATAATTTAATCACCCAAGGTGAAATAATATCCAACTATGATAAAAAATAAATAATAAAAATCCCACTATAGTTACTTGGTTTTACTCCCATTCATGGGTTAGTTACTCCCACACATGAGCTGTTGACCAAGGCTGAAGTCCTCCAAGTCTATTTTCTACTTTTCCAAAATATTAATACAAAAGAAAAGAAGACAAACCCCATTTTATACCACTTTATAACTTCTCATTGTGGGTTCCACATGCCTGCGCCCTAACCTAGTTCACTATGTGACCTCAGGCATGCCTCCCCATAATACATAGGTTTTAAACTATCCATGTGGGTAGAATATATATCATTGGAAAACTATACCATCATTATCAATGAAAATAAATAAATAAAAAACCATAGAAAAATGATTTCACCAATAATCAGAATAAATACCATAACTAAGTATAGATCAGTATCACATGATGAACCAAAATTAGAAATAAAATATCCAAAACAAAAGTAGTGTATTTTTCATTCAATATATGTGTCATGTTTGAATATAGGAAGCCCAAAATAAAACAAAATAAAAATACCAATGTTGGTCCTGAAATATTATAGGATTCCCTCATTCATTCCTTATCCTAACTCAGCCATCAACCATAGTGATTTTCCCCTTATCTTATCCTAAAAGCATGAAGTATTATCGAGTACCAATGAGGTAGCTTGAGTAGGGTGTGATTACAACTTAGTAGGTCACCACTGACTACTTCTAAACCACTATATAGTCTATAATATTGTATGTAGATGTATAAATAATTAATTAAAAGGGATAAAATAAAAAGTTTAAATATTAAATTATAATTTATTTAACATCATAAATTCTCAGGTTCATGATGACACATGAGCCCTCAATACCTACACTAGCCTGTGCATGTATCTTATCCATACATCAGAGGGAATCAAAATTCATTATATCCTAGTCTTATATTAACCATATAATTCTAATTTATTGTCAAGGATATTAGGAACCATAGTACAATTCCAACATTTCTGGCCTAGAATGTCATGTCATGTACCCCATGAGTATTTAGAGAATCTGTATCGATCTCACACCTCATGGGTATTTGGAGTATTAATCCCTTCCCCATACATATATGTTCAGATTTATAAATTTTGTCATAGAAAATCATGTCCAACACCCTATTGGTTTTTTGGATCATTTGTCCCTATCACATACGCAATTTATTAACCAATCACATATATCAAATATATCAAATATATCACATGTATCACATTTATCATGGTTAATAATCATTTACCTTCTTATCAGACTTTCTCATCATAGTTCACCATTTCAATTTATCAATACAACTATGGTTCATCACATTATTCACATGGAATAATATGAAAAATTCACAATTAAATCATTTATCAAAATTTAATCGTATAAAACTTTTACCCTTCGTGGTTAATTCAACAACCCATTAATTACCGTTATCAATAAAATCATAATCACATTAATCGTCAGTTTTTCAAATACAATTACCAAATTCAATTCCTCTAGTATAACCTATTTTATTATCCTTTCGGAATTCATTTAAATGAATCAATTTAAAATAAAATTTCCCAATGCGGAATTCTCAATTGAAAAAAACATATATAAAATTGTAATCAAAATTATTGGAGTTGATAATTAGACTACCTACCTCAAGGTTTTTGAAAGAATTTTGGAAAATAAAAATCCCCAATTTTATGTGAAAAAACTTAAATCACAACGGAATTAAAGATCTAGAACAGAAAACGTAAGATCTACATCCAACACAACATAAGCAAACAAACCTATATCCAAACCAACACCAATGGGGAAATAAAACAAACCAATTCATCTAGAAATAATGTTGGAAAATAGAAGAAACCCCATTGAAAAATATTACATACATTAATAGGTGCATATTGTTCAATTAGATCTTCTATTCGAGATTAACAAAGTTTGAGGAGACTTGGAAACCATTTAGGAGATAAAAAATTTGTAGGAATAGAGTTAGGGTTTATTTAGATTTTGTAGGGGTTATAAATGGGGGTTTGGGATTTTAATTATTTTTTGAGGAATAAAACCCATGCACATGGTTTCCTAGGTAGGGGCGCATGGTTTTTCAAACTATTCACATTAACCGTGTACCTCTTATTAGGGGTTCACAATTTTTATTAATTTGTTAAATGGTTTGGAAATCCATGAACCAACCAAGAAACTCCCATATACTTGGGATTGCATAGTTATATTAGGGTAGAAGAATGTTTTGGGAAAATGATACACCAAAAATGAACTTGACACTCTTCATCCAAAGTTATCTTACTTTACTCTAAACAACCCCAATGTAAAACCAACCATGTTATGCTCAAAACAAGGCTAAAATTGTACCAAAAAATGTGCATTAAAAATCTCTAGAATGGATTGGAGTTTACACCAAGAAAATTGATTTTGAAAATTCTTTAAACTCTTGGTCATATGATGTGAGATTAAAATTAAAAGTATGAAATTTATTTATAGATAATATTGTAACACCTGGAGATTTCAATATGATATTAACCATTAATAAATACTTTTTAAAATAGCTTATTTCACAAAAAAATCATAATAAAGAAATTTATGACATATTAGATAAATATTATTATTCAAATTACATTTAGAGTGAATAATAGAGTAAATAAAATGATATGAATAAGTTAAAAATAAAAACAATTAAAGGAAAACTATATAATATTAATTAATGATAAAAGGGTTGATGTTCAAAGAACTATTTCTCATTTGTTGTGTACTTAATCAAAATAAATTAAATTCATCAATTTTTTAATATGATTAAGATAATATGTAATATTTGAATATATGAACTAATATATTGAAAATATTTTAATTAGTAATTAATATGAAATAAGATTAATAATAATTGTTTTTTAAAAGTGGAAGTGTCAGATAGGCTATAAACATGTTTCATTTTTTATAATACATGAATAATTTGTGATTTTTATAGAGTATAATGATCACAAAAAACAAAAGTAATATAAATACTTATTGAAAAGAACCAAGAACCATATAGATATTATACTTTTATGTATAATTTATAATTAATTTATTTAATTAAATAAATAACTTTGGTTGAATTCCATCGTAATTATCGTTTATCAAACAAAGACTTATTTTCATACCATTATTGAGTCAGATGAATTAGGGGTAGAATCACTATATCAGTGATTCACACAATATTCATGAAACTTTGATAATTTCTATATAATCATTAAGATTCTAGAACATATGGTTCTCATTCTTGTAGGGTTTGATATTGATTGAAACAAAATCATTAAAAGGAGAATGCATTTTTTTAGTGGAGGAGGATAATACAACCACATTAATCTAATAACTCCAGGGGAGACCACTCTAGGTCTTGATAGAATCCTCTATGGTACTCCTTTCACATGATAAAAACAAAGGTGGAATTCACATTTATAAAATGTTATAATCTAGTATAAATAATTTTAGGTTTAGAAGATTATAATTTTACAAGGCCCCCTATTATTTTCATAATCAATGGAGAACCAAATATCTAAATAATAATTGAATTATTATTATTTACATGACATTCTATAAAATCACAGATATAATAAATATTATTTTTATAGAACATATTAACTAATATTTATTCAAATAATACTTAATATAAAATTTATTATTGGATCATAAAAACTAGTAATCCAATCCTTCTCAATATTTGTCAGGTTGTAAATAATGAAAATTAAATTAATTAAATAAATACAATTATATTATTATCTAATAAATATAAAAATTTAATACTCCCCCAAATTAGTGAATAAATTTTTATTAAACATCCACATAACAAAATAAATTAGTTTTTTGTTTCCTTGAATATAAAATAGAATAAATATATGTTACACATTCTCCTAATTAAATATAAAATTTCATGGTAAAAGATATTTACTAAATTTTCAACTAAAATATATATTGTTTCAGATATCCATTGATTGAATATTTATAACCAGACCAACATGAATAATTATTAAACCACATATGGGAATAATATGGATCCAACATGTAACATTCATAGAGAATTTGAATATGTTTATGAATATACTTACTTTGTTCCCCTATGGGACCCTTTCTCAATGGTATTAGACGACCCTATATAATGCCTCAGGTCAACATCGAGTGATATTCCATGTTTCCACTGAGAATGTTGTTAACATAACAATGATATATAACCTCACACAAACATACACTATGTAATATAATAACTTTATCTCAATATATATAATCAATCAGGTTAATATACTAGTGTCCAGAAAATTTATGATCACTATGTTTTTATTTGAGTTTTTGGAAATTAAATTTTTAATAAAACCTCAATGGTCATAGACTTAATCAGGATGTTCAATTTCCATCAAATTTCTTGAGAGATCAATTTATATTAATGAAAAAAATGGATAAATCCATTGTCTCATTGTTCATTTATATAGTGTAAGTGGTGCTACAATAAATATATCTTACATCATCATGAGAATATTCTATAACAGTTTTTATCAATACATATATTTAATAGAATCATGACATCAATTAAAAATAATACAAATGTCTAAGGGTAATTACATAGGTCTATAGATTTTAATACACAATGAAATATATATATGTAAATTTCCTATTATCAGGTCATGGTTGTATAATCTCTCATACTAATGATTACCAGGGGAATGAAAAATGAGAAAGTGTCTCAAGGTCCTATGATTATTCACCATAGATAGCTTGTATCATTTATATCCCATAAAATGATATCATATATATGTATAATATATATTTAAAAATACTATCGCAGAACTTCTATGTTTTCACCAAAGAGGGGAATATCTATGAAAATTCAGTATAAAAGGTACACTTAGGACGTTATCATTTACCATGGAATGTGGAATAAAAATATTGATGTGATTATAATATTTATAAATATTCAAGTAGATGAATAAATGAAATCATAAATTACATAGATGTTAGTTAGAGGGAACTAACTCTGAAAGACTCCCATTTTCACTAGAGTTAATTGTTAAAAAGATTTATTCTACTAGATATCCAATGATGTTCATGCTTTTGTTGAGATATGGATTTTGTTATGGGACCCTCCATTTTTTATTCAATAGATTCTTTTCTCATATTGAATTCTCCCTTTTGAGAAAAAATCCTCAAGAGGTGATATTTCAAGGGTATTTATTTCAGCAATTGATGTGACCTATGAACCTCTGTGAGATCCACTGACACCGTATTATCAGAATATAATGTGATATAATCTCTACTATAAGGCACCACATCAATCTATTTGAAGAATTTTAATATCCATGTTTCTTCTCTAATTGTATCCGAAGCTGTAACATTCTCAGACTCTATTATAGAATATACTAAAAAATATTGGTTTGAACTCTTCCATCTCTAATATCCTCTCTTAAAACTACATATATATCATGAATACAACATCAGATCAATCTGATCTATTTAGAATCTATAATTATCATATCCACTAATTACTAGTTATTAATATCCTCCATATACCAAAAACATAACCCTAGTATGCCTCCAATACATAAGGATCACCTTAACAATAGACTAATTCTATTTTTATAGACCAGTTTGATACATTCATACCATGTGTAAAGCATAGGAATCATCACAAAAAGTATATTACATGGAATATATAATGTATCATATTCTACATAATTAAGGTATCCTACTCATTCTCACTCTCTCATGTTGCATCTGAGGACACATTTTCTTATTGAGATGTATACCCTATAACAATATAACCAATCCTCTATTGGTTTGTTCTATACTAAATCATTTCTATATTTGAAAAATATATATATTTACTTAGTCCAAGTGGACTTTTGGATTTATAATGATTTATCATGATTCCATGACTGTATATTGATTCACCTTTCCCATTATGGAGAATCAATTTTTTTACCATAAAGAAATAGAATATATGACTAGAATGTCATTTAAAATTAGTAATATATCATCCATATATAGTATAAGAAATATGTTGACTCACCAAAAAAAATAATTTAAATATATTACACACATTAATTATTAATAAAACCAAAATCTCTTAAAAATTAATCAGATCGAATGTTCCTTGACCAAGATAAAAACATTATTCCATAAATAGATATCAATAAGTTGATTATATATTCTTTGGAATTTAATAGAGTCACAAACCCTTTAAGATGGGTTATATACAGTTCTTCATGAAGGGTTTATTAAAGAAATCTATTTTAACATCCATATAAAAAATATCATAGTCATGGAAATCTTTTAGTGGGTGTATAATCTTGATGGATTTAAACATGGAAACACAAGGAAATATTTTATCATTATCAATACCTTGAATCTTTTTAAACCTTTTATCCACTAGCCTAGATTTTAGTTATTCTCTTTTCCTTATATGTTATATTTTATCTTGAAAATATATTTCCCCTAAATGTATTTACATAAACTGGAGAATTGACTAGAAACCAGAGTTGGTTCTAATATTAGGAATGATTATTAAAATTCATGGAATATTTCCATCTTGAAGTTTATGAGATATATACTCCGTACTTATAGAAAAGAAAATTATTAATGTCAACCAATCATGATTAACAATATTTGGTGACTAGAAAACAATATCATTATTGTTATCTAACCTCTATAGTAAACATATATAATACTTTATATTAAATAGAAACATCTTCCATACGGACCTATAAAATTGTATCCTATACCAAATCTTGTATACCATGGGCATCAACTTCATTAAATTCAATATTTATATAACTACCCACATCAAGGATCTGATCCCTTTTAGGAAAAAGATATTATACTATATTGATAACCATCTTTTATATGGGGTTTAATAGATAATATCCCCTTTTTTCCTTAGGATACCATATATAGATAAACTTCACACATCAAGATGATATTTTTTTTCAATGTTACCCATAGAAAACTTTTCACAATCACATTGCACAAAATATGTGACGAAACAGGTTTCTTTTCAAACTATAACTCAAATGTAATACTATTTTCCACTTAATTTGGTACATGTTTTAGCACGTATATTGTAGTGTATAGTTCATATTCAAAAAATTATAATGAAAGACTTGCATGACTCAACATTAGTCATACCATGTGATGAAATATCTATTTCCTCCATGTACATACATCATTAAAGTATTAGGTAAAAGGAGAAGTGAGTGGGGATATAATCACACACTTTTGTATAAATTCATTTATTTGTTGTTTAAGATACAATCTTGATTAGATAAATGATTCCTTATCATATTACCATGTTAATTATATATAAAATTTTTGAATTATCATAATTTTTAAAAATACTCCAACTTATTCGTCATTATATGGATATATCCATATAGAATTAAATCAGTATTAAAATTTATTTTGTAAGAATACCAAACTTATTGTTATACTAGAAATAATCCAAATAGATTATGTAATAGCAAATATAGAATCTCTATAGATATTCCTCCTTGTCCACCAAAATATGGATTGGTCATTTTTACTTGTTAAAAAACAGGACATATGTCAAGTGGTTTTAGATTAGAATAGTCTATGTACCCCACTTGATACTCCTTTATTAAACCATTATTATTTACATGACCAAGATAGTGATTCAACAACTAGATGTCAAATGTGCCCTAAAAAATTGATTCTTTATCAACTCCCAATACTTAGTTTTTATAATTTAATACTTGAATGGTGTTATTTAAATGTTCAATACTATACCATATGAAATCATTATAAATGATTTTTTTCTTATATTGTAAATAAAACCATCTGTCTCTAGCCCAGATAAAATAATTAAGATTTTAAAAATAGTTGTTATATAATAACAATATTTTAAAACAATGTCCATTAAATTTGTAATGGGAGGTGGTAATGTAAAATTGCTAGAGTATATAGACTCACAAAATTGGTATACTATAAATCCACCACTCCCCTATAAATATTTTGAAATCTACCATGTTCTATTATTTGAATATAGACACATCAATACAATCACTATCCATTACACATTATATAGATATTGAAATATTTCAATTGATAATGAATGCAAAAGAAAATCCCCCTACTTTTTAAACTAGGCATAATTCTTCATCCAATGTCCTAAAATTCGGCCATTAAAAATACTATATCCCTTACCTTTACCAATATTTGGATCCTAATTTTCATAGAAGGACAATGGTCATGAGCATTAGATGTAGAATGAGTCTTGGACCCATTTTCATTTTTATTCCTTTTTTTATTCACTATAATTATGGTAGGCCTTTCACAACCCATGTCTTTTTTAACATGGATAATTAACATATGAAATTTTGATACATACTTATCACAATAAATAATATAATAAATAAATATTAAATTTTAGAATCTCTTAATCAGTGAATAAAAAAATTAGATCTCGCTGTAGCTCATCATGGATCCTAAAACCCAAGATGTCCATGATATCAAGGTATCTAACCTTGATGTATAAACAAGGCTTTGGTTTCACTAACTCTCTATGACTTCACATGAATTGTACATTGTTGATATCATATATTTATTGTATATATTTTCTCTTTATAAATATCACAATGGAGATATTGAATGATATACACATCCATACTCTCATGTTGCTCTAAAATCTCATGTCATATAAATTAAAACATAAAACATTGGACATATATTTCATCATGTCAATTTTTCATATCGAGATATCATTATTTTATACTATACAATTATCTAAGAACCTCAAAATATTCTTTTATAGAACATATAACTTCGATTCATTGAGTAGTATAATGAATAAATTTCTATACAATTTTTTAAAAATATTAGCTAGTGGGAATGTTATCCTTCATTGTAATGGATTGCAGCGACATATTCAAATTCATGTGGGTGTTTGTTTATATAATAAATAAGATAATAAATCTAGTAATTTATTTCTATTAATAAATTATATAATAAAATGTAAAATTTTTAATCTCCCACTATTTTATCAAAAACATAATATCTCTCAACATTAGTTTCTTAATATCACATTTCATTGACATTATGGGGGAACATATCAGTATTATACATCCTATTTCCCACACATGGGACTAATAAGTAATTTTAATGGTTTTAGGTAGGTGTAACTTTCATCTATATTAACTCATAACTCTTTTGTCCATTGAGTGGAAACCCTAATCTTGTAATAATTAATAAGAATTTATTCAATGATTTTCCCCTTGGTTACACCATGTCCTTCATAGAAATTATTCCCTTATTGTGAAGTAATTAAATTCAATATAAAAACACTAGTTCTATATTTCAAGATAATTGAATGCACCATGACTTTTTCTGGTCATGTTAATTGATTTGTGGTTCGATTTTGACACATTAAGTTGAAGGTTATACCGACTTAACATTTAATTTTAGGGATTTCATATTAATGTGTAAAATGACATTTATATCCTATCACATGGTTCTTAATATAAATATATTTTACTTAAGTGATAAGATAAATCTCAATAATGTTTAAACATACTAAAATATATATTTAAATTCAATATTTTTCCATATTAATTAACTATTGTAATGATTTATGCATCCATAAATAATTAACCTTGAAACTGATAAAAATTAAATAAATAAAGGGGAATGGAAATGATCTTTTAAAATGGGTGGTTTATCTTGAAGATAATAATACAATATTTGACCTTATATAATTAACTCATAAAACTATACTTTTTTCGAGTTATAGCATTTTACATATAATCCTTTGTAACTCCGTTGTTTGTTTCACAATGTCTCTTAGTGTGATTGACAACCACTCATATTGGAGCCCCATCTAGTGTATAATTGTACTCATATGTACATGAGGGCAACCAAAGTATTGGTTAAATATGATTATGGAAAATAAATTATGGGCACATGTGATCTTCAATAATGATAGGAGAGGAAATACTCACAAAACATTTTTTAATTTAATAAATTATTACAAAACCATGAAATAATAAATTAAATAAACCAATAAAATACATAGGCTGGTCTAATCTCATTCTCTTCCATGTATATTCAATGAATAAATATTTATTCTATCTAGAGTTCATTTCAATTCATAATTTATTATTAAGGTAAAAATAGAGTTGAATTATTTCAATTAATTAATTAATCAATCAACTCCATTTATCTTAATTTCCATCAAATGAAACCAAGAGATACCCATCATAAAAGTTATATGGAAAATATATAGATTTACTAATACTTATAAATAATGACATGGAATTTATTAAGAATTTGTAAATTCTAAAACCGTTATTACATAGTTAACATTTCAGATGTCAATAGTGTAATTATGTTCTTAATGATGCAATAAATTATTATTTATGAAATTTAGTTCTTCTCTTTAGTAGGATAATATAAGAAACATATTAACAAGATACAAACATGACAGTAACTTACTTTGTATATGGGATAATGGTCTAGAGACTTGGTTTGTGTCTCGATTGGGTTTCATGACATGTAGTAATGAGATACATGTCATGTGTTTTTCTTTTTGTGTGTCTATATAACTCACATATAGACTATATTTATCCCTAAAAATTATAAATAATGAGTCACATGATGTGAAATATGTCTACATGTCAGATATCTCATTAACAATACAACCTGTCAACCTCATGTGTTATATGATGTGTATTTGACCACATAGTTAGCATGAAAATCACTTATAAACAATGTAGACTACATAGAGTGTACTTGTCCCGACCCGTCCTCGGGGCCCGTGTCGTGACTACCCCAAGCCCGCCTTCCATAGGCCAGGGGCTGGTGACTAGCACCAAGGCATAAATCCCGGTAAAGGGAAGGCATTGCCTTTGTAAAGTAAACAACAAACACCATAGAGTAAGCAGGCAGAAGTAAACACTATGTAAAAACTGGTACAACAGTAAGTGCGGAAAGTAAGTGGGCCAGAATACAAACCCAAACTGAACGTAAAGTACAACTCGAAAGGGAAAACATATACTCAAAAGTAAAGCCGCAACGTCGAGCCGTCCACTAGAAGTCCCACCCGAAGGGTGGGTACAAATAGCCTCCACTACTCCTCGGGTCCAGCCGACCGCTCCGAGTACGTCCCACCCAGTGGTCCACCTCCAGGTACCGTCCTGTTCCGCAAGCCTCCACCACGATCAGCGCTGTCCGTCGTCCGCAACCAACACAACGTAGTGCGGGCATAGCCCGTGCAGGGGTGACTATAAGATACTCAGTAGGGACCCCGAGACCCTCGAAGGTCTCCCAGAATCCACAAGGGATAAAACACAAAGGAAATATACACTCACGAAGTAACACTCGACACAACTTAGGTATATGCCCATACATATACCTAAGTCATCAATTCTCGCTCGGCTCCAACATCCAAGCTCAAGTACAAACCAGTCCACACAGGAAAGAAAAACGTAAATACACACAGGATATCACAACAAAATCCACAAGGGAAAGCAATACAAGATTCAGCTCACACAGGTACTTCTTCGTATGACGTTAGAGACGATCAGATGTAGCCACTGATTCATCTAAGCCGTCAGACCCACAAAGGATCTGTAGGTACGAACCCCCGCAATGACCCACACAGGATCGATCATGAAGTTGAACCCATAGCTATTAGGAAACTCCTTCTCCATCAAGTACAGTGGTTATGCTGCTACAACCAAGCGCTTCCCTCTTACCTTGGACTACTGTAGTACTCCACCTATCGAGTACTGTGGGCCTACTGCTACAACCAAGTGCTTCCCACCATGGGTCTAGCTCTACAACCAAGCGCTCCCCCTCATAGCCTCTATAGGTACTCCTTCTGTTGTGTACCACGGGTCAGCCTCTACAACAAAGCACTCCTCCGTCGTGGGTCTGCCGCTACAACCAAGCGCTCCTCCGTCGTGGGTCTGCCGCTACAACCAAGTGCTCCCCCTCATAGCTTCGAGAGGTACTCCTTCTATTGAGTACCGCGGGTCTGCCGCTACAACCAAGAGCTCCTCCGCCGTGGGTCTGCCGCTACAACCAAGCACTCCCCACTGGGCTATCCGTAACACACCGAGTTGTTCGATCAGCAGTCGTCAAGTCTCAACCGGCTCTAGGGTTTCCACACACAGCATGCTTGTTCCGGGAGGGTCCACTCCACGAGCTAAGAGGTCGATACGTCAACTAACATGTATTCCGGAGTTGATGTATCCCAAGATGTACCGTAGTGGTCACTGCCGAAAACAAGGAGGATTCACGTACTGTTTTCATCATCGTCGCAGTCGCAGCTAGCTCTAGGGTTCCCGCACACAACAATCTTGTTCGAGAGGGTCCACTCCATGAGCCGAGAGGCAGATACATCAACTGACACAAAGTCTAGAGTTGATGTATCAAAAAGTTCCATATCGTCAACAGGAACTCAACGCAACAGATGGCGCGTCAATTGGACGCCCAGTCTGAGAGTTATTGGCTTTTTCGTCCCTGGGGCCCGGTTGGTTTTTAAGTCAAAACCAACCAGACCATACTCCACCTGCGTCCAAACCTCGGGCGGAGTAACACAAAAGATCTGTCTCACTTAGAGGAATTAAACAAAGTCGACGCCACATCAAACGGACGTCCGAAGCTCAAGATATGAGCGTTTCTGCTCCGAGGGCCCGGTTGGTTTCGTGTACGAACCAACCCGGCTGAACCCAAAGTATTCTGAAACCTTGAGTGTGATATACCGAAACGACCGACTCAATCCAAGGATCGCATCCCCGCTTACGGCGCATCGTTCGGAGGCCCGTACCTCATGTTATGAGCAAAAGACCGAAAGGTCCGGAAATGGGGGGTCTGGGCCCGGACCGCCCCGGCCCGACCCCCCTGGGTCGGCCCCAACTGGGTCGACCCGAACCGGGTCAACCGGACCCGGGTCCGGGTCTGACCCGGCCCGGCCCGGCCTGGGCACGACCCGGCCCGCACCGGTCGGTCGGCTCAGCTCGGCTCGGCCGAGCGGCCGAGCGAGGGAAACCGTGGCGGGGGCTTGCTGCCCCCGTGTGAAGAAAAGCTGCGGCCCCGCGTGGGGCCGCCCTCTCCAGCGGATGCAGCCGGGCCGCCGCGTCCCGCTCCTCCGGTCCCTCGCAGTCGCGGGACCGCGCTGCTGCCGCCCCGGCTTCAGCCGCGGCGGGTCCGTCCGGCGGCGCGCCAGGGCGCCGCCGGTGGAGTCCGTGGGCCATCGGAGTTGCTCCGGTGGTCCGATTTCATTTCCGCCTGCACCGTAGCTCATCCCGGATCCTGTTCTACACTGTGGAATCAAAAAATCGTCTCTGCAGCATGTTTTGTCATCGTCCTCCATTCTGCACACCAAGAAACAAAGGGCGGTGGGTTCAGACTTGTTCGTTGGTCAGCACCCACCGCGTTAGCGGTTTGAAACAACACCATAATTCCTAGAAATTGATAAACCTCGACCCGCAATAATAATCCACAGACCAACTTATTAATTGGTTGGTATGAATTCTTGCCTTGGAAGAAAAAAACATGGGTATTAACATTTTCAAAATGACCCCTACCTTCGTCGTCGTCGGACGCGAGTTCCTCGCGGAATTGACCGTCGCGGAAGAAAATGATCATCGCGTAGCAGAAGGGCATCGCTGTCTCATGGTACTCGGCATCGCATAGACAAACTCCGAGGATCAAGAACATAAATATTTAATTATAACAATTAAATCCATGTTGATGTTATAATCCATAATGAATTAAAAGGACCGCAATCCCCTACCTCAAGATGCCGATCGAAGATTGTCGCGGGGAAAGAACGTCGTGGAAGAAGCGTCTGCGTCACGGTACTCGGCGTCGCGTCGCATTAATCTCCGGGGGTCTGGCGTTCTTAGTCGCCCTTCCATGTAGGCCATCGTTCTTCGCGTTCTTCGCGTTCTTCATGTTCTTTGTGTTCTTCGCATTCTTCGCGTTCTTCGCGTTCTTCGAGTTTTTCGCGAAGGAGGATGAAGATCTCTAGAGATTCTCCAAAGGTTTAACACAACAACCAAATAATAAAATAACTCCTCATCTTATTTTATAATCAACTAAAGAATTTGAAAAACAAATATAAGTAACGAACAATTAATTCCAAGAATTAATTGTAAAATTTAACTGCCTAATTAAATAGGGGCGTTAAGAATTTAGAAAAACACGTCAATTGACTTCATTTAAAATGTGTTTTCGTGGGTGCATTACTTAGCGGAAAAGAAACGGTGGGGCTCGTGCGGGCCCCACCTCACAAATATCCTACAAAGAGGGTAGGATATTTTTGGGTTCCACATTATCCGCTTCAACTCAGCTTAAGAAGCATTATGTGGCTTTAAGCGGCTTTAAGTGAAATAAAATAAAGTTTTTCGTACCACATTATTTTATTTCTTAACTTAAAGCCCAAAAATTAAAAACCACACCCAAGAAAACGCAACTCCGAAAGAGGCGTTTCTAAGCAAATACCGGCACTGCGATTCCATCGGTGCCCTCGTAATTTGATTCCGAGCACCGGTTCAGATGTTAGAAAAACCCACTCGTTCGTTCACTGAACGTACCCGAGCCAAACTTCAGAAAATGATTCCGCGCACACCGAGCTCAGAATCAGGTGCCGTCAGAGACTGCGTTCTTGTAAAATTCCAATGAAAATTAAGAAAAAAAATTCCTTGAAATTTACAGGTCTTTACATCACTCCAACCTCAGGGATTTACGTCCCCGTAAAGATACATCATAACCTAGGGAAACAAATGTGGGTACTGAGCACGTATCTGAGCCTCCCGCTCCCAAGTGCTCTCCTGGAGGTTCTCGTGCTGCCACCTGATGCGCACTAGAGAAATCGATCTTCCACGTAGGACCCGCTCTTTTCGATCCTCGATTTCTACCGGAACCTCCGCAAAAGTCTCCCCATAATCAACGTCTAGCTCCCCATGGTCAATGATATGAATCGGGTCGTGCACGTATCTCCTCAGCTGAGATTCATGGAAGACGTCGTGCACCCGGTTTAACTGAGGTGGTAGTGCCAGGCGATAAGCCACCTCACCGATCCTGCTGAGGACCTGGAATGGTCCGATGAAGCATGGAGACAACTTGTCATCTTGGCAAAATCTCCATAAACCACGTCAAAGTGAGACCTGCAAGAAGACGTGGTCGCCATCCTCGAACTATAGTGGCATCCGCCTCCTGTCAGCATAAGACTTCTACCGGCTCTGAGCTATCCTCATCCACTCCTGGATGACCTGGACCTCCTCTGGTCCTATAAGAGCTGCTGAGATTTCTTCTTTGCCGATAATAGAAATCCGGTCTCATCCCATGGATGAACCATGTTCTTCTCCCAATACAGTCAATCCTGACATGGATGATACTATTCCATACCAAGGATGACGTCCTAAGGCCTCGACGCTACTACCAAGAGATCCAAACATTACTCTCGCCTCCAAGGGTTGAGTCACACTGTCGGCATCAGTGTGTGGTCACTGGGTCTCCTCCAGTAGGTATCTCAATATGAGGGTCAAGTCAACGGTTTTTAAACTGGAACCTCTTAGTAACAACTAAAAGAGAGGACAGGAAGGTAAACACCACAAGAAAAGTTTCTTTTATTACTGTATCTCAAAGTACAAAGACACAAAACATCTACAAACAAACATCAACAACGCTAGAAGCAGCATAAAAAAAAGTCTCCAGGTCTGGAGCTAGTCCCGCTCCTGTTCATATGCTCCTGGAGCTCCATGATCGTAGGCCTCAGCTGCCTGAAGCTGAGCTCTCCCATGTCCACCAGCTCCCTGTGGTCGGGGTGGACCTCCTGGTGGTGGTGGTGGTAACACCTCGAAGCGTCGTCCACCTCCAGCTGCACGGCCAGCTCCCCTGCCATGGTCTCCTGCTCCACGCGATCTGCGTCGATTGAACCTCTGCCTCATCCTAGGAGGTCCCTCATTCATCTACTGGTCATCTGTATGGCGGGTCGGATAGTCACGCGCCATGTGACCAACCCCGCCGCAAGAGTAACACTGTCCGCTCATGTTAAATCGTTGTCCACCCCGGGTGCCTCGCACAAACGATCTTGTGTCACACGGTCGACAACCGGTAGGTCTAGTCCTCTTGGACCCCTGCGTCATCTGTCTACTGCTCGCTGCAGAAGACTCTGCTGCATACCGGCTAGTGGTGGGTCCTGCTGCTGGAGACTGCTCAGCAAGGAAACTCTCCACTAACAGGGCTCGCTCCAACACCCCTGTCTATGTCGGAATGCTCTGAGAAACAACTGAAGCTCTGATCTCTCCCCTGAGCCCCTACTTGAAGGTTTGGGCCCTGAAGAATGGGTCCCGTACCATGTCTGTGGAATAGCGCGAGATATTGGTAAACCTCGCCGCGTACTGGGCTACTGTCATGCTGCCCTGCCGCAGTTGTAGTAGCTCCTGGATATGCACCACTCAGAGGGTGGCTGGGATGAACTCTGAGCGAAAAAGGCTCTCAAAGTCCGTCCAAAGGAGTGATGCCTCGTCATGCACCTGGAGCATCAAGCTCCACCATCTGCCTGCTACCGCATGTAGGAGGCTCACTGCAAGGACCACCATAAGGTCTGCGGGTGTCCTCACTAACCGGAAAACTCGTACAACCACCTCTAGCCAGTCCTCGGATGCCTGGGGGTCTGTCTCCCCACCGAACCTGGGAAGTCGATGGCGCTGTAACTCATGCAGTGCACTAAGGTGACGTACATCGTCAGCGGCTGGGGCTGGAAGCATCGGTGGCTCGGTGGGTAGAGGTACTGTCGGTGCCTCTGCTGTCAAAGGGCCATGTATCGAGGCCTCGTCGCTCGGTGAGCTGTCGTCGCGTACAACTCTCGGATCCCTAGCTGGCTGCCATCGTGGGGCCATCCTGAAAAGGAAACAGGTGCACCACGGTCTGAACATTATACCTAGTGAGCTGATACAAGTAATCACAAAGAAAACTTGAAACACAAATGCAATCAATGTTTTCGTGCATTATGTCGGAAATCAGAAGACAGGGTCCTGGTGTACAGATACGTCGGCTGCCACACCAACACTGGGCTCCCTGAACTGATAACCACACTCAATATGCTTAACACTATTGCTTCACATAGAAAATGATCAGAGTCTGCGGTAGAACCGAACTCCTCTGATACCAATTTGTCACGACCCGTCCTCGGGGCCCGTGCCGTGACTACACCAAGCCCGCCTTCCATAGGCCAGGGGCTGGCGACTAGAACCAAGGCGTAAATCCCGATAATGGGAAGGAATTTTCTTTGTAAAGTAAACAACAAACACCACAGAGTAAGCAGGCAGAAGTAAACACTATGTAAAAACTGGTACAACAGAAAGTGCGGAAAGTATGTGGGCCAGAATACAAACCCAAACTGAAAGTAAAGTACAACTCGAAAGGGAAAACAGCAACTGAAAAGTAATGCCGCAACGTCGAGTCATCCACTGGAAGTCACACCTGATGGGTGGGTACAGATAGCCTCCACTGCTCCTCCGGTCCAGCCGATCGCTCTGAGTAAATCCCATCCAGTGGTCCACCTCCAGGTACCGTCCTGCGCCGCAAGCCTCCACCACGATCAGCACTGTCCGTCGTCTGTAACCAACACAACGTAGTGTGGGTATAGCCCGTGCAGGGATGAGTATAAGCTACTCAGTAGGGACAACGAGACACCCGGAGGTCTCCCAGAATCCACAAAGGACAAACCACAAAGTAAAGATACAATCACGAGGTAATATCTAACACGACTTAGGTATATGCACATACATATACCAAAGTCATCAATTCTCGCTCGGCTCCAACATCCGAGCTCAAGTACAACCCAGTCCACACAGGAATGAAAATCGTAAATCCACATAGGATAACACAACACAATCCACAAAGGAAAGAAAAATTGGATTCAGCTCACACATGTACTTCTTCATATGACGTTAGAGATGATCAGATGTAGCCACTGAGTCATCTAAGCCGTCGGACCCATAAAGGATCTATAGGTACTAACCCCCGCAATGACCCACATTGGATCGATCATGAAGTTTAACCCATAGCTATTGGGAAACTCCTTCTCCATCATGTACAGTGGTTATGCCGCTATAACCAAGCGCTTCCCTCTTACCTTGGACTGTTGTAGTACTCCACCTATCGAGTACTGTGGGCCTCCTGCTACAACCAAGCGCTTCCCACCATGGGTCTCCCACTATAACCAAGCGCTCCCCCTCATAGCCTCTAGAGGTACTCCTTCTGTTGAGTACCACGGGTCAGCTGCTACAACCAAGTGCCCCACCGTCGAGGGTCTGATGCTACAACCAAGCGCTCCTCCGTTGTGGGTCTGCTGCTACAACCAAGTGCTCCCCCTCATAGCCTCCAAAGGTACTCCTTCTGTTGAGTATTGCGGGTCTGCCGCTACAACCAAGCGCTCCTCCGCCGTGGGTCTGCCACTACAACCAAGCGCTCCCCACTGGGCTATTCGTAACACACTGAGTCGTTCGATCAGCAGTCGTCATGTCTCAATCGGATCTAGGGTTTCAGCACACAGATGCTCGTTCCCAGAGGGTCCACTCCACGAGCTAAGAGGTCGATGCATCAACTGACATGTAGTCTGGAGTTGATGAATCCCAAGATGTACCGTAGTGGTCACTGCCAAAAACACAGAAGATTTACGTATTGTTTTCATCATCGTCACAGTCGCAGCCAGCTCTAGGGTTCCTGCACACAGCAAGCTCGTTCGGGAGGGTCCGCTCCATGAGCCGAGAGGTTGATACATCAACTGACACAAAGGCCGGAGTTGATGTATCCAAAATTTCTGTATCATCAACAGGAACTCAATGCAATAGACGGCACGTCAATCGGACGCTCGGTCTGAGAGTTATTTACTTTTTTGTCCTAGGGTCCGGGTTAGTTTTTAAGTCAAAACCAACCCGACCGTACTCCACCTGTGTCCAACCCTTGGTCGGAGTAAGCCAAAACATCCGTATCACTTAGAGGAATTCAACAAAATTGACGGCACGTCAAACGGACATCCGAAGCTCAAGATATGAGCGTTTCCGCTCCGAGGGCCCGGTTGGTTTCGTGTACAAAACAACCTAGCCAAACCCAAAGTATTCTGAAACCATGAGTGTGATATTCCGAAACGACCGCCTCGATCCAATGATCACATCGTTGCTGACGGCACGTCGTTCGGAGGCCCGTAGGTCATGTTATGAGCAAAAGACCGAAAAGGTCTCGAAACGGGGGGTCTGGGCCAGGACCGACCCGGCCCAACCCCCCTGGGTCGGCCCGAACTAGGTCGGCTCGGCTCGGCTCAGCCGAGCGGCCGAGAGAGGGAAACCGCGGCTAGGGCACGCTGCCCCCGCGTGAAGGAAATCCGCGACCCTGCGTGGGGCCGCCCTCGCCAGCGGACGCGGCCAGGCCTCCGCGTCCCGCTCCTCCGGTCCCACGCTGTCGTGGGACCGCGCTGCTGCCGCTGTGGCTTCAGCCGCCGGCGACCCGCGCCACCGGTGGTGTCCGCGGGCTAGCGAATTTGCTCCGGTGGTCCGATTTCATTTCTGTCTGTGCCGTAGCTCATCCCGGGTCCCGTTCTTCCCTGCAGAATCAACAAATCTTCTATGCAGCCCGTTTTGTCATTTTCCGCCATTCCCCAAACCAAGAAACAAAGGGCGGTGGGTTCGGATTTGTTCGTTGGTCCGCACCCACCGCGTTAGCGGTTTGAAACAACACCATAATTCCCAGAAATTGATAAACCTCAACCCGCAATAATAATCTACGGACCAACTTGTTAATTGGTTGGTCCGCGTTCTTGCCTTGGAGGAAAACAAACATGGGTATTAAAATTTTCAAAACGACCCCTACCTTCGTCGTCCTCGGACGCGAGTTTGTTGTGGAATTGACCATCGTGGAAGAAAGGGATCGTCGCGTCATGGAAGGGAGTCGCTGTCACGTGGTACTCGGTGTCGCATAGACAAACTCTGAGGATCAAGAACATACAGATTTAATTATAACAATTAAATCCATGTTGATGTTATAATCCACAAAGAATTAAAAGGACCTCAATCCCCTGCCTCAAGATGCCGATCGAAGATTGTCGCGGGGAAATAACGTCGCGGAAGAAGCGTCAGCGTCGCGGTACTCGGCGTCGTGTCGCGTCGATCTCTGGGGGTCTGGCGTTCTTCGTTGCCCTTCGTCAGAGGCCGGAGTTCTTCGCGTTCTTCACGTGTTTCACGTTTTTCGCGTTCTTCACGTTCTTCGCGTTCTTCGCGAAGGAGGATGATGATCTTTAGAGATTCTCTAAAGTTTTAACACAACAACAAGATAATAAAATAAGCTCTCATATTATTTTATTATCAGCTAAAGAATTTGAAAAACAAAGATAAGTAACGAACAATTAATTCAAAGAATTAATTGTAAAATTTAACTACCCAATTAAATAGGGGCATTAAGAATTTAGAAAAACGCATCTGTTGGCTTCATTTAAAAGGGGTTTTCACGGGTGCGTTACTTAGCGGAAAAGAAACGGTGGGGCTCGTTCGGGCCCCACATCACAAATATCCTACCAAGAGGGTAGGATATTTTTGGGTTCCACCCTATCTGCTTCAACTCAGCTTAAGTAGCTTTAAGTGGCTTTAAGCTGCTTTAAGTGAAATAAAATAAACTTTGTCGTACCACATTATTTAATTTCTTAACATAAAGACCAAAAATTAAAAACCACACCCGAGCAAACGCAACTCCGGAAGAGGTGTTTCTAAAAAAATACTGGCGCTGCGATTCCATCGGTGCCCTCAGAATTTGATTCCAAGCACCGGTTCAAAAGTTATAAAAACCCGCTCATTCGTTCACTGAACGTATCCAAGCCAAACTTCGGAAAATGATTCCGGGCACACCGGGCCTCGGAATCAGGTTCCGTCAGAGACTGTGTTCTTGTAAAATTCCAAAGAAAATAAAAAAAATTCCTTGAAATTTACGGGTCTTTACAGTTTTGTATCTACATGCCATCAGGTATGACATAACATGTAATTGGAAGTCATGATAAACACATGGTGTACATAAAATACATCACATGTTGTTAGGAGTTTATGTGTTATGTATCCCATGAAATATCAAGGTCCAGTGAACTTGGGTAATCAACATTATTTTTTGGCCACATGATGTGTTTTAGTGTTTATGGTCTAGAATATTTATCACCACCTAATGGAATCCCAGATCAATATTCATATGTAATTTATATGTTTTATATGATTTGAAACTTGATTGAAGGTAATTAATATGTCAAAAACATGTCAACTAAACTCCAAATTAATGAATGAACAAACTAAAAGTGTAAAACAAACATCAAATTAATATAATAGTCAAATGAATAATTAATAATTATACGTTATTATATAGCCACATTGATAACACTTGTAGGTTATAGGTGCAGTGGATGTTTTGAGTGGGCCATAAAGAAACTTTTTTTTTTGTCATATTCTCTTAATGAACATTGATATAGATAAGGAATATTATTCATTATAAATTAAATTAATATAATGATTAATTTTGAGGAACCTACAATGAATAAGAGAAAATATTTTCACATATAATTTATAATTAATTAATTTAATTTAATAAATTAATTTCCTAGAATTCTATATTCGATGTCCCTGATTAGATGAAGAAAACTTGTCATACAATCATTGTATCTAATGTATAATGGTTTATTTCCTCTACCGGTGATCCCCATATGACTTTAAAACCTCTGATCATATTCACTGAAGACTTTGGGTGCTATCATGGGTGGTACAGACGTTTGTGGTGATTTATGTTGATCACAATATGTTAAGGGATTTGATATTTTATATGATGGATGAAGTTACAAGAACTATGTTATTCAATGTGTTTTAGGAGAGATATCTCATTGTCTTGAGAGAAACCTATCTAAAACACTTTGTCAAAATAATAATGCAGCTCTCACATTTGGAGAATGCCTAGATCATGTTTATATAATTATAAGGCTAGAAAATTATAATTGTAAAAGGGCCTTTTATTATTTTATTAATCCCTTCCAAACACCACATATAAATAAAAATTTAATAACTAATATTTACTAGACATGCACTAAATTTAGGGATAATATAACTATGTTTTTCTTCAATAAATAAATTATTATTTTTTGAAATAAATTTTAATGTGCAATTTCTCACTATACCAATAACTTCATTCCACAAATCCTCCTCAATTTTTTTCAAGCGTTGAATAATGATTGTTTTTTAAATTAAATAAATACCACTGGATTACTATTTTATAAATATATAAATATTATATTCAAAAAAATTATAGACTTTATATTTATTAAATATTAACATAACTAAATAAATACATATATTTTTAGCGTGTGAATAGACCAAAATAATTAAACATTATAAATTAATGTAAATAAATATAAAATTACCTTGTGAGAAAATAATTTTTAAATATTTAACTCACACATATATATTCTATTAAATAGCTTCAGATTAAATATTTATGTTAACAAATAAGAAGAATTAGTAAACTAAATTTGAGAATGATATTTATCAAACATGTTAAATTCATATTGAATTTAAATGAGGTTCGAATATACTCAATAAGAAAACCTCTTCAATGCTTTCTCGGGGAATTAAACCATACAACATATAGTGACCATATCCTTATTCACAATTAATTTGATGATTTTAAGAATAATTTAATATCAAATTACAAGACAAGGATCCAATAATCTAATGTAATGGAAACCATGGTACCTAAAACTAAAAACCTTGTAATAAATTAAACATTTATTTACTTTTCATCCATTATGAGATCCTAACCTATGTTGATCCCTTAAATCTATATAGGATAATCTAGGGATAATATGAATAAAGAATTGGGCTTTGAATCCTAGTAAGGGAATATAAATAAGAATAAATACTAGCACATGGGTTTGAAGGCATAACATAATGATATAAAAATGCATGGAAGACAATTATATATAAGGAATCAGAATACAAAATCATATAATCATGGATTCATAAAAATGTTGAAGAAACATAAAACATGAATTTATCATGATTCAAGGATCATTTCACATAGTGGAGAACAAGACAAGTCTCATTGCACATAGAGGATCACTAGTTAATGATAACCACCAAGATAATTGCATGTGGAGAACGAGTCAAGGCTAACCACCAAGACCGTTGCACAGAACATCTCAGGAGAATAAAACTTACCCAATTAATTTGAGGGATATATGGGCTTACACATCAAAACATGTTCATGAATATGTTTTCCACATAAATAATAATACGTAATAAATCAAACATAAACAAAAGGGTAACCCATGGAAGGAATTTGGTATCATAATCGTTTCATAAATAATAAAAATGTGCATTTCTTAAAAGTGTCCATGAAAGAAATGAATTAAAGTATTCATTGGAATTAATATATAAAAATAGTAATATATCATGATTAGTTACATCAAACTCAATTGATATCATTTAACCATATTATTTCAGAAACCATAGAATTAAAATTTTTTAGTGTGTTTTATGAAGAATGTTATAGGAATTACAAAAGATGGAAATGAAATAAAATCATATATAATATCAGAAGTATACCAAGAATGTTATCAAAATAAAATGAGTTATTTTAGAAAAAAAATATTTTCTTAAAACTCATTATATAGTACACATGAAATTAGGTAAAAAATTTGGAATTTCCCTTAAATCAGGCTTTCTTATCAAGAAGCATTGAGTTGGGAACCTTTTAAAAACATTTATATCTTTGAAAATGAAGGATGACTGGATATTGATACATGAGTTTGAAATATATAAAAAAAATTTATAATATGTACATAAAATGAAAAGATAATTTAATATGGGTAAAATATAGAATGAATACTCGGAATGAATAATGGAGGTTTGAGTAGAATCCCTTACCTTATGTATGAAATGATTATGCATTTCATCTTAATGACCTAAATAATAAAATTAGAATCATTAATTAATAATTAAAAACCCCTTTCTAAATTTTTTTACTTATTATAACATTATTATGTTTACTTATGGCTTTTCATATGGGTTAAGAGATTCAATTTCTTCGCTTAAGAGCATTGTTTTCCTTGGTTTTCTTGATCGATTTACTTGTATACATGTATTAAATGTCATATAATGTGTAGGTAATTTTCCAAAATTGAACTTATATGTTATTAAGGATATTACATAGGATAAATTAGTCATATATCATTTGAGTATCTGTAATGATGATGAATCATTATACAAATAGTTCATGATAATTGTTTGGGTTTGTTTTCGCAGTTTCTGATTACAACAAACTAATTTTATTTCATAAATTAGATTCATGTGTTAAAAATTACTCCATAAAATTACATAAGATATAATAAATATATTATAATATGGTTCAACCATAAATATGACTTCATGTCCAGCCTTGGAGATGATAATATAAGTTTAAAACTTCTTCATCCTTGAATATGATGAATTAACAGATCACATATGATGTTTTAATTTTTTGTATAAAATGAGGGAAAAAAGAGATTTGAAGAATAATTCTATTAATATTATAAAATTATTATATATGCATGTTAATGGATTATTAATTCCAATTATATAAGGGGATGTGAGGAGAATATAATAAAAGAAAGGAACTTGAGAGAAAAATAAAAGAAAAGGAAGAGGGTCTTACATCTTGATTCATTCTTCTTGAGAGCCTCTCTTGGGGATTGGTTTTGGTATTTTGTTAAGAAAAAAGCTATTATAAGTGGGGGAGAAGTTTGAGAATAGTATTGTGAAGAATTTGGACATGTATCAAGGCTTGAGATGTGTGAGGAAAATAGGTGGTGATGAGAGATATTAATAGTGGAAGATATGGGTGTTTTATCTACATTATAATCACTAGTTTATTAATGTGGCTCAAGAATATAAATAGTATGAGAATTATCACAAAAAATATTAATATAATGAATGTTTGTTATTGATTTTGGTCTTAAATCCACCATAAATAATCTATGACCCCATAAATCATTTATTTATAATTTATCGTAAATTATCATTTTTACTATCCCCCGAAAATTCATGTGTCCAAAAAAATCCAAAACAATTCACCCAAATGATTTTTCACCATGTAGAATTCAAAAATTAAGCCCATTTTTATGAAAAATAATTTTTTACCTATAAAAATTATTAATTTTAATAAATATAATCATTTACATGAAAAATACATATTTTGAAGTTATATATGATTTTATAACACATTATGAAATTAACTACGATCTGATAAAATTATATTATAATAAAGAAATATCAAAAAATAATTTATAAATAATTTTTTAGGAAAATAATATTTCTTTTATATTATTAAATTAGTTATAAAATTACAATTAAATGTGTATGGATTAAAAAATACCAACAATTAATTAATATTTTTTAAATATTTTTTACATATAATATGATATAAATATATCATATAGTCACTTAAAATATAGATAAATTCTATTTATAATTTCATTGGTGAGATTAGTATTAAATTTTTTGGTGTAATATTAATAAGGGTTATGTTACTATTCTAATGTTCATGTTATTATTTCTTTGGTATACGTTCATTAACTTTATGAAATTCATTTTATTTGATACATCATAATATATATGTTTTTATTATGTTATCTCTATGATTTTATGTGATCATACTGTATTAAAAAATTATAATAAGTTTACTTCAACTAAAAAAACTTTTGGTTGGTACATTCACCCCTCTTATGAAATATTACCCTTGAAATTTAGTTTTACATTCTACATTAAAAAAATGTGTGGGTACTTTTATATCATCACTTAATCTAGTTCCCATGTTTCATCTTTGTGCTTATGGTTCTTCCATAGTACATTAACAAGATGTGTAGTCTTGTTGCATAGTACTTTATCCCTCTTATAACAGATCTTCACTGAATCCTACTCATATGAATGTTCATTCTCTAACTGTACCTCCTCTGAATTCGATACCTGTGAGGGATCCAATTTTTAATTCCTTAAGAAGGATACATTGAATACATCATCTACTTGAGAAATTATTGGTCGATGTTCTAGTCAATAAGACACATCTTCAACAAGATATAGGATCTCAAAGGGGCGGATGTACCTAGGAATTAACATCCCTTTTTCCCCAAATATCATGATCCTCTTACATGGAGATATGAAGATGAATACCATGTCCCAAACCATAAGCTGAAGTATTCCCCGATGATTGTCATCACAAATCATTTGTCTAATTTGGGATTTGTTGATGTTCTTCTGAATGACATTCACTTACCCAATCATTCCATTGACTATTTCAAGTCCTAGTATCTTATAATCAGTGAATTAATCCCAACATGCTGATGTTTATATCTTTTTTCCATACTGGGATTCATATAGATCCATTTGGATGATAGAGTAGAAAAATTATTTTAGGAGAATAATACTTGTGAAAGATGTTAGTCACATCAACCTTTATAGTCTATAGAACACAATGTCAACATGTATTCCTAATTTTGAATAGTTTAATCAGATAAGATATCTGTCTGAGAATGATAAGTCATACTAAGGTTTTAATTATTGTGTAAATAATATTAGTTTCTTTTTTAGAACAAAGTGGTGAATATAGGATCTTGATATGATATAATAGTTCATGGGAATCTACATAGACTTACCACTTCTTAGATACATATCCATATGAGTTGATCTAATGATAATTTCTGTTGAATTGTGATAAATTAATATGTCTTTGTATGACAATCCACCACAACACATATTGCATTGTTCCCTCTAGATGTCTTTGGATGTCCAGTTACAATGTCCATGGTGATTTTCTCCAAATATCATGTTGGTATGTATAATGGTTACATAATCCCTTTAGATTTATTCCTTTCATCCTTTAATTACTGACAGACAAAGCACTTTGATGTATATTTAGTGATCTCATTTTCTATACTGACCAACAAAAATGACTCCTGTAAATCTTGATACATATTTATGCTCCCTAGGATAATAGAGAAGGTTTAGCTATGAACTACATTCAAAATATATTTCTTTATCTATAGATTAGATGAAACATATTGTCATTTCCAAAATATTATGACTCCATCCTTATCAATCTTGAACTCGGAGGATTTCTTATTCAGGAAAACTTCCACCCTTTTCTAAATTTCCACATCATTTTATTGAGAATCCTTTATTTTATTCATAATTTATGGTTTAGAAATAATTTGAGAAAGGATTGATGATGTTCCTCCATTAATTATTCCAATGTCCATCCATTTTAAGTCTAAAAATATCAGATCCTTCTCAATTACCATCATTGATAAAGATGCATGATCCTATCTAATAAGATCATCACCCACCTTATTTTCTATACCATGATAATAGAAGATTAGGAAGTAGTATTAATTGATGAATTATAGCCATATTTGATAGCGCATATTAAGATTCATCTATGTGGATATATATATGATACTTTTTTGACCAATATATATCTTACACTTCTCCCCATAGAGATAATTCTAACCGATTTTCTACTCAAAGATCACAGCTACCAACTCCATATCATACATGGGATAAATTTTCTCTAGTATTATTAACTAAATTGAGTAAAGGGTATCATTTTATCATTTTTCATTAGTATACAACCTATTAATTTTTTGAAGCATTTTTAGACCCCACAATTAGTTATCCACTTTTTGGGAATGTGAGTACTGGTGCTATAACAATCCTATTTTTGAGATCCTTAAATTTTCCTCACATTCTTGAGTCCATAAAAAACATCACTGCCTTCCATGTCGGCATGGATATTGGGTTTTATAATCATGATAATTTCTTCAAAAATATTTATCAAAACCAAGATAGGTGAAGGAATCTATGGATCTCTATTATACAGGTTTTCATGGGCCACTCATCAATTAACTTTTTCCTGGAAGGGACTTTTGATATCCCTTTTCCGGTGATAACAAACCCCAAGAATAATACTTCCTCCATCCAGAACTCATACTTTCTATATTTTTAATATTGTATCTTGATTCACAATATCTTTAGTAGAGTATTAAAATTCTCCTCATGTTCCACCTTATTCTTGGATTATGTAAGAATATCATTAATACATACAACCCCAAATTTGGAGAGGTAATCTCTAAAAACTATATATATTAATTCCAAGAATATTACTATAGAATTAGTGAGTTTGAAAGGAATAATAATGAACTTATATTGTCCACACCTCATTAGAATGGTATTTTCTGCACTATATTATTTCCTTACCATTAATTGAAAATATCCTGCCCAAAGGTTCACCTTATTGACATAAGTGGCCTGATGTAGCTGGTCAAACAAGTCACTATCTGAGGCAGGGGATACTAGTTAGTTATTGAGATTTTATTGTTCTCAACATAATAAATATATAGGCACATTGATCTATCATTCTTATAGAAAAATAGTAATGGTTCACCCCACGGTTAAGAAATATTGTATATAAATCACTTGTCCATATTCTCCTATAACTACTTTTTTAGTTCTTCCAGATCAATGGTGGGAATTATGTAAGATGTCTTTAAAATAGGTGGAAATATATGAATATGTTAAATCTATACCTCAACCTCTAGATTAGTAGAAATACCAGACAACTCTTCGATGAACACATTAGTTTAATCCCTCATAATGTGAATGTCTTCGAGCATGATCATATCCTTTGTCTCAATAATTTCAGTGATATATTCTTGATCATAAGGTAGTAATATCACACATTAGACAATTATCCTAAAAGAGATTCATCTTCCTCCTTAAAATTATAAATAATTAGAGGATTATTTAGGGTGTGAAGAGTGATCTCCCTTTCTAGAAATGTATTGTTAGCTTTGTATAATGTTATCCAATCCATTATTAATATACAATAGAACTCTACTAAAGGGAGTACAAAATGTCTATCTCAGAGTTTCTATTCACTATCATTAACTAGGGACAAGTTATTCACTATGGATGCAATAATTTCCCAATTTAAAATTATCAATGATAACTCATCCCTAATATTTTGAGTGGGTGTTTGAAGAGTTCTACTAAACAAGAAAGATATGAAAGAATGTGTAAAACTAAAATCAAATAGTATGTTCTCTATTCTAGAATGAATAACCAACAAACCTATCACCACATCATTGTCTCACTCATTTTTAATAGTTGTGATAAAATATGCACTTCCTTGTTTCCTTATATGTTGTGGGTTATTGCCTCTGACAACCCTCGATTTAGGGGAATGGTTAAAAAAATTTCCATGTTCATTACGTTTGAAACACTATAATATTTTATGTGCATTAATATGAACCTTCCTTTATAATTCCATGCTAGTGGGATACATTATATCCCTTTGGAAAATATTATCTACATGTCACATTCTTCAACATTTGAATCATTTTTTGGTTCCCTTTAGGTAGTTCCCATGATGCTCCTCTCTCAATTTTCACACATTGGATATTCAGTATTCGTTCCACCATATAATTTATTTTCTAATCCACCCATTTTAGAACCCATTTTCTTCTTTTATTTAAATAGGCCAAAAATAACATTGCGAGTCTCTAATATCCATTTCAACCATGAAGGTACAAAAGGAAACCACTACATAACTGTCAATTTCTTGAATCACCAATGTTTTTTAGACTTGGATTTATTCCACTAAAGAGGTTGTATACCTTTATTTTAGAGATAATGAGAAAGAGAGACATGTATCTTACATTCCTTGTAATGTTTTCTTCAAATGCCTCGATAGATTCATATTCCTTATAATTAAGTTTGAGGAACTCTATTTTTATCTTGATATAAATGGTTTTGGGAAAATACTTATTGAAAAATATTTTCCTAAATTCCTCCCAATCCCTGTAATAAATTTCATCAATGGACTTAGTTATTTTCAATCAGTGTTTACCATTGATCAGCTTCCCCATAAAAATAAGAGACCACTAACACAACTTTCTCTTCTTCTGTGAACTATAGGTGAGATAATATCTTTTAAATGGAGTTAAACAACTATTCCAAGACGAGGGGATGAGAAGTTATACTAAACACGAGAGGCCTTTTCCACATGAAGGAATCAAAATAATCTTTCTATTTATTTATAGAATTAGGGTGTCTCACATGATTCATGTTATTATTCATAACTTGATCCATCTGAGGATGTACTATCATAATGTTTTGAGAACTCCTACACATAATATTTGTAATTTAATTCGGGAAATCATCACATTAACTATCACATTGATTGTTGGTACATGTTCCTTCAATTAATACCATTATCTATGAAAAAATGATCAATTAGAGGGATTGAATACTTATGAAACAATCCTATAAAAAGAAAAACTGAGCTTTAAAATGATAACCTTTTAAAATAAAAGGATATCGTAACTTTTGATTCCTTGGTTTCAATACAGATTATCCAAGGATTATTTCATATCATTTATTATTATGGGAATTTTCTTTTTTCCATTATTAATTATTTTAATGATCTTAAGAATTTACCAAAGAATATACCCCATGATTGTCAAACTAAGAGCATAGTAAGCCCTGTTGACGTATACTAGGATACCCAATGTCAATCCTGAAACACATTTTCATTGTTGTTAGACATTAGTACAAATATACTGAAACCATGACCACTAATAGTACCCTTGTAGGGATATGTTTTTATGATGAACAACTTACATTATACTTTATAAAATTTAGGAATGTTTTATCATACTTAGTCATATCCCTATTGGTCTAACTAAATTTCTGTTCAAATATCTAAAAATAACTAAAATTTCCATTGATACAAACTATAGTGTCCCTAAAATTTTCAACATATCATTAGATGATTTTAAGAATAAATAAAAATCAAATTATAAGATATGTATTATAAAGTCTGGGGTCATGGTATAATAGGTACATATAACTAAAAATGGGGATAAATAAAACATTTATTTATTTATCATCCATTATGAGCTCTTAACATCATTTGATTCCTTAAATCAGCATAGGTTATCATAGGGATAACATGAACATAGGTATGAGATAAAAACCATAATAAGGGAATACAATTAATAATAAATATTATCACATTGGTTACAATTCATGACATAATGATATGAAAATCCAGGGAACACGATTAAATATAAGGAATCCAAACATGGGATCATATAATCATGGATTCTTTGTAATGTGGAAGCAATTTCAAACAAGAATTTAGCACTATTAAAGGATCATTTAACAACGAGGATCATGAGTCATGTCTTGTTTCACATAGAGGTTCCCATCTCAAGGATAACCACCAAGACCGTTGCAAATGGATCAAGATTCAAGGTTTACCACCAAATCCGTTGCACATAGCATCACACGAGAAAAAAAATTACCAAATGCATTAAACTTATATCTAGTATCACCAATATTAACATGTTAATGAATTTGTTTTCTCCACAAATAATAAAAATTAAGCAATAAAAAAGAATCATAAGGGTAACCCATGGAAATAGTTGGTTTTAATAATCATGTCATTAATCATAATAAATGGGTGTATCATAAAAGTGTCAATGAATGAAAGGAATTAAATCATAAAAGGACCTTAATAAATTAAAATAGTAATATATCCCGATTAGTGATGTAAAACTAAAGTGATAACATGTAAAAAGAGTATTTAAGAAACATAGGAATTGTAATGTTTTAGTGCAGTTTATGGAATCTTTTAAAGAGAATTTAAAACAGAAAAAGAAAAAAAGTTTTATATCAAACAATAAGTTTAAAAATATAGTTTTCATAATAAAATTAGTTATTTCATAAAAATAATGGATTCTCAAAATATATTACTGAGTGGACTTGAAATTGTAAAATAATTAGGGATGTTCCCTTAAATCAGGCTTGCTTATTGAGACGAATTGAGCATCAAACCGTTTAAAAACATGTATAACCCCAGAAAATAAGGATAAATAGATCTTCATAAATAATTTTGGAACATAAAAACATCATTTATAATATTTAAATAAAACAAAATGATAATTTATTTGGTTTAAAAAAGATAAATAATACCCCCAAAAATTAATGGAGGTTCTAGTAGAATCCCTTTGATTATGTTTGAAACAATTATTCAGTTGATATTAATTTATTTAATAAAAAATTTAAATTCATTAATTAATAAATAAATTTTTATTTTTAAATTTATTTTATTTATTAAAACATTATAATGTTCATTAATGATAATCTTATATGGTTTACGTGATTCAATTTCAACGTTTTGGAGCATTGTTTTCCTTGTTTTTCAGGATCAGTTTACTTGTATACATGTAAAAAAGGTCAAATAAAGTTGTGGTAAATATCCGAAATTGAAATTATGTTTTATTAATGATCTAATATAAGTTAAAATTTTCTTATATATCATTTGGTTTTATTTCATTTTGGTGAATGATTTGATAAATTAATAATGATAATTTTTTGAGTTTATTTTGGCTGGGTTTGATCATAATGAAATCATTTTATTTTATATATTAATTTCATGTGTAAAAAATGATTCTATAATATTAAAAAGATATTACACAAATATTATAATCTAGTTCAACCATAAATATGGTTTTACAATGAGTGATGAATATTTTAATATAAATTTAAAACTTCATCATCCATGAATGTGATGAATAATCACTTCCCTGAAGATGTTTTATTTTATAGTTCTTACTAAGGGAAGAGATATGATGATGAATTATTCCATAAATATGGTAAAATTAATGTATATGTATGATAATGGAGTTTTTATTATACTTTTATAAGGGGAAGTGAGGAGAATATAAGAAAATAAAGGAACTAGAATGGAAATCAAACGAAAAGAAAGAGGGGTTTACCTCTTGATACATTCTTCATGAGAGCATCCTTATAGGATTTGTTTTATAATTTTGTTATAAAAGGAATCCCATAGATGTCAGGGATAGGTTACAATATAGTATTGGGAAAAATTTGGACAATGTTGAAGGTTTTGGATGTGTGAGGAAAAGATGTGTTGTGGGCAGGGATTTATTGTCGAGGAGAGGTGCGTTTTCTAAATATTTTAATCATTAGTTTATTATTATAGCTATATAATACTAATAGTTTGAAAATTTTCACCACAAATATTAAAATAATGATGTATAGTTCTATATTCGGGGCTTATATCAACCATACCTCATCTATGAATCGATGAATAATGCATTTAACATTTATTGTAAATTATCGTATTTTACTATACACCGAACATTAAATTATTTTAGAAACAAATATAAAAAATTCATCCCAACCATTTTTCAACAGGTAGAATTTAAAAATGAACTCCATTTTATGAAAATAATTTTGTAAATATGAGATTTTTTAATTTTTATTAAAATCATCAGTTACATGAAAAATACATTTCTTAATGTTTTAACAAATTTTATAACAGTTTGAAATATTAAATAGGGACACATTAAATCATATTAATAAAATAATATATAAAAATTATATGTTATTAATAAATTTATGAAAATAATTTTATTTTAAATTATTAAATAAGTCATAAATTTGTAATTAAATAGGTTTGACTTAAAAAAATAACAACAATTAATTAATAATTAAAAAAATTATCTGATTATAATATGAAATAATTATATCATATTGTCAATTATAATATTTATAAATTTTATTTATAGTTTCATTGATGAGGTTACTATTCAATTTACCAGTTTACAATTCATACAGGTTTTATGACTATTTCAATGTTCATGTTACTATTCCTTTGGTATATCTTCCTAAACTTCTATAAATGCCTTTTATTTCACACATTAATCATTTATAATGTGTTTTATTTTGTTCTCTATATGATTTTATGTTATTACACTATATGAAAATATTATAATAAGGGAAATTATAGTGTTAAAACATTAGGTCGTTACACTACCTAAAGTCTATGTTTAATATATAGGAACGCCATAAGGATCCCATAGATAAATAATTTTAAATTTCAATTAAAAATTACATCACATAAAAAAACTGTTTAATATATTCCCCTTATCTCAATATATAATAATGTATGATACATGGTGGTGTCATCATCCTTAATGGTTGATGTCTCGTTCTTTATAAGTCTAAAAGTGAACTTATTAAAAACTCTTCCCTGTAAAAGAACATGATAAGGTTGTTTAATTACCATCTAAGGTCTAAATATATAATATTTTATTAATGAATATAATGGATTAATCCTTTATCACATTTTTTGTCAACACAATGATAGTTGTGATACAACCAACATACCCTATATCACTGTGAGTACATGTCATCATAGTTTTTATCAATACATAAAAGTAAACATATGAGAAAATGAATTAATAAAAATAATTTATTCTCTGGAACGTTAAACATGCCAATAGATATTAATATTTAATTAAATATATAAATTTGGATTTCTTATCATTAGGTAATGTTCTCATAATCTCATGTACTGAATATTTACAAGGGAACACACCATGATAACGTGTATTAACACCCAATGTGTCTCCACCCTAAAAATATCTTACCATTTTAATCCCAAAAAATTATGTCATCTACCTAGAATATATATTTAAGAATAATATCAATGAAAATTTATATTCTCATCATAGAAGGTAACTACTATGAACATTCACTATGAAAAGTACCCATAGTATATTATCACATTATAGTCTACGAAGAATAAAAAGTCATGATGTGATAAGTAATTGTATTGATATTATAACACATGAATACAAGTAGTTTTATAGTACTCACAAGTTATCTCTTGGAAAATAACTCTAGCAAAGAACAATTAAATTTTAAAAGATCATTTCCCCCTATAAAAGAAGGCTTTTCGTATAAATTTTATTATCAATTAAATGACATATTTTTTTATTTTAAATTTTAATTTTATGAAATTAAATTCATTTTTGATATCAAAATATAAAAAATATCTTAGAGTTAATTCATGGTCATTTTCTGAAATGGTTTATTTTATAGAGAATATTGAATAATATTTGTTTTTCAATTATTATCACTTTTATGCAATAATAATTATATAAAAATGATAAGAACAATTGATAAACATTTTTTATGGTAAATAATATATAATTTAGAATTATAATTATGTATTTTTAAATGTTATGATAAATTTAATAACCCATTTTTTACATTTTTACACATAAGTGATTTCTTATTCTAATAAAAAACTATTTTTGATTATTTTAATTAACTAATTAATTATTAGGTTATATTAAACTATATACTAGTTTTAAAGTAATATAACTCCCTTTTTTTAGTATTAAACCAATAAAATTCTTGATAATACATTATATACATGATCATAGTCTAAATACATTTTTATTTTTAAAATTTCATTTTTCAAATAAATATTTTTCATTATTTCTTGGATATTTATACTTAATATAATTTTAACCACCGATAAAAAAATATTAATGAAAAATGGATTAAATATTTTGTAAAACCACATAATGAATGTTTAATGATTTCCCTTTCTCCTTTAGTTATAAAATCCTGTTTCCATAGAATAATTTTGTCACCATAGTAAAGGATAAATGGTTTATAATGGTAAAAAATAAGTGGTAGGATCACAAACATTAAAAAACCAATATCTAATTAAACAAGATGAGTTTATTTTTACATTTGATATCACTAAATATAATTTGGTTTTTTTTTGTTCCACTTTTCCATGTCAATAACATTAAATGTATTTTAATGTTAAGAGTCTTCACAAGGGTTCCACTCTACTCATCTATAAAAGGACCCCCATCCACTCACATCTCCATCAACAGTAATCATTTTATATAATCAATGATATAATAAAATAAATTCTTACCTCCCCAATCCCCACCCTAGTGGTTTTGATATCACCAAAATTCCTATCTAATAATGATTATGGATTGAACAAATGGAGGGTACAAAATGAAGAGGAACTCATCATAACTGAGAACATTTATGTTTCCTTCTTCCTTAACAACCTAAAAATTAATTATTACCACATTAATATAATGAAATATGTATCATTAATATATTTTATTTTTTTATTTTACAAAAATTATATCATTCCCTTCAATCCAAAGTAAAATGAAAATATCACTCGTGTGTAAGTGAAAACAACCACATCCATGGAACTCGTATTTAATTTTTCATCACCTTCTTATAAGGATTATTATAAAGATGGATTTAATTAGTGATTATAACATATATATATATATATGAAATAATAATTAATCTAGAATGATAAAGCATTTTCTAATATCATTCCATCCCATGTATTAAAAATCAAAACACCACCCATGTTTACCTGAAAACTACCGACTTTATAGAGGACGTATTTTATTTTTCAACAGTACATTAAATTCATGATTATAAAAATTAATTTATTAACTAAATATTATATTGATAAATGATTAATATTATATAAACATGATAGTATTATCAGAAAATATATATTTTAGTCATTTAATTATTATAACATTTTTGCATTTTGGATAGTTTTTCAAAATACATGCAAATTATTTTAAATTTTATGTAATGAATAATTAAGGAATGGTATTTACTATTAATATTATATAATAATGTTTAATTTTTATTATTTAAATGTTAATAATGGTAATATATATATTTATAACTCTCAATATAATCTATTATTTCTATGAAATAAAAACCTTAAATAAATGCAAATTTAATTATTTCCTTGAGAATATTCACTATATGGTTAATAAAAAAACCATAAAACACAATAATAAAATAAAATAAATGTAAAAAATCATCATTAAAAAAAATCAAAAGGACTGATCTCTAACAATTTGGTATGTTACGATACCACTGAACTGAAAAATTATTTATAAACAAGATACATAACATATCAACCACAATTTTAACAAAGAATTAATAATAAATGTGTAATTATGAATTTTAAGTGGATGATATCTGAAAAAAATATAGGTACACTCTAAAATAAATTTATTATTGATATAGATTTTTAATATTGAGAAGTTATATCTTGTTGAGTTAAGTGGAGGTCTAAGTTTTGTGTTTCTCATTTCATATTTCTTTTTTTGAGAGATGTTTAAAATTATGCACCTATTTTCATTAATATAGTGTACATATTACCTATTTAAAATATAATATAAAAAATATCATAATATTCAAGATATTTTATGTTCCATTTGATGTTATTTCTTTCCATTATTATTTAATATTTTTAAATCACAAAGGTCTTTACTTACAAAATCACTAACTATATGTTTAGCATTCATTTAATCCACACATTCTCTTAAATATAGATTATTTTTTATTATTATTGAAGAAATTTATTCAACATTAATAAAATCATTCTATTTTTAATTTCCATATTTATTATAATTTATTAGAATATTTTGAAAAAATTTATTAATGGGTTTTCACACTGGTCACTTTTGACTCTCTTTACAAAAATATGGAAGGAATATTTTTTTAATTTACATCTTGATCAATTTTTACCATAAAAAAATTTAGTTATTATTAATACTCTATTATATGTTTCAATAGGTTTTCATAGAAAATATTATTTGCATAATTCTATTAATTTTTTATTTTCAATTGTCACTAAATGATGAGGGTATTTCATTTTGTTTTTTTATCAATTTTTCTTAGAAATTTATAAAAGTGTTTTTCATCTATGTCAACATGATATATTATTTCTTGTTATCTACTAGGGATATGTTCGAATTATACCCTAAAACTTATAATTTTTATGACTTATGATGACGTTTTAATGAAATTTTCATGAAACCCATTTCTTTTTAAGAGGATAATCAAGATATAATGAAATTATGGTTGTTATTATGAGTATTGTTTTGAAATAAAATAAATATGATTTTTATTAAAGTTAAAAAATCATAGAAATTATTAATGATGATGGGTGAGCCTAAGATATATCTACCTAATGCACTAGGAAATAAATAATTCTCTTGAGGAATGATGATTATAAATAACTAATTATATGTTATTATATTACATGAGAAATATGTGTGAACATAGATTACTAATATGACATCATTAGAAAACAATATTGGTTTTATATGAATTTCATGTGTTTAAAAGGTTTTATTGTGAAATGGTTAATTTAATGGACCAAAATTTTGAATCATATGCCATTTTTCCTTTTGGTATGAAACATCCTAATTCCATGACTTGTGTTTCGTTTGGTATAAATCATTGATATTATGAGCAATAACTTTTGTTATTTTTTCATATCATTATAATAATCTCACTCTCACTTATTATATTCAATTATTATCTATTATACATTCAAATAAACATCATTTTATCTCACAAATATTATTTTTACATTTACCCAGGTTATGTATAATGATCTTACTTAAGATATGTATAGAAGGGTTTCTTGTATGGATAGTATTTTGGTAGTTTTTGAAGACTTATTAGGAAATAATATTTTCTTAGAAAGTGGGAAAACTAACATTTAGACAATAATGATATGGGTTTTGATAGTTAAAATTTTATCCTAATTATCTATAACTCTAAACCTGAATGGTATTAGGTATGTAAGAGACTCAATAATTCATTTTTAAATTGTAATTATGGATTGTAAAAATTGTGTCACATATATTGGTATCAAATCAAGTATTTAAATAATATATTTTTATCACTAGATATAGGAGTGGGCATATGTGGTGTTTTACTAAGGACTGTTAAGCTGAAAATTTCCATAATATAAGAATAAAAATTAATTAATAATACTTAACCTAAATTTCAATCAATTCCAAAAATTCAAAATATCTGAGTATTAAAATTTTGTTTCAATATTTATATAAAAAATATAAAGTCAAATTTCTTTAATTCAATATAATAATTCAATTTCAGAACTATACTCTCCAATAATTTACCAAATCCATGAAATATATCATTAATATATCATTAACACCATTTAGTTTTCAAGAAACTTCTTCTCAATAATTCATATCCCTTTGGCACATATAAACCAACTTTAAAGATCGAATGTACAAAAAACAGAACCATATTTAGAAATAAGATAACAATATACAAATGATAATATACTCGTAACAAATATCAATTCCCAACCATAGTAAATCCTCCAATTAGCCTTCCAAAAACCATCTCACACTATCCAACCTATCTAACCATCAACCATATAATCCACTACCACAACAACGCCAATGTAGCTCCACCCTCTCTAAATAATGTTACCCAGAATTGGGTTCTAATTTAGAAATAATAAGAACCCTAATGATTTAAAATAAATATATTCATTAGTAATTCACAATTCCAAAAATAAATGAAAATAGGGAATTAATAATGAAATAATAAATTCATGCAAAATAATTGGAAACAAGATACAGACATTTTCAGGTATTAATATAAATTCTAGCAGTTCACATATTATATTACATTATTGAATAATGTAATACACTATTATGAGATTCCAACAAGTACTTAATATTAATAATAAAATAGTAATAGTAATAATAATAAAAATAATATACTCAAATAAACTCATTGCGTGGTTAAAAACTAAAAAGGAAGAATGATGACCTCTATGAATGTATAGTTCATTAACCACATTTTCTTACCATCAATTATCCATTTAATCATCTTTATGCATGTAAAATATTTAATGGAAGAATATATAATCACACAAATTAACCTTAATTCTATCTATAATATAACAAGAAACAAAAAATCTAACAATAGAATAACTACATGTAATGATACACTCTCCCTTAAATTTCATTAATTCAAAATTATTATCTTTTGAAGCCATTATTTTCTAATTAGTCATTAGAATCCAAGGAATTATAATTCCATATTTTCAAATAAATAGAAGAATAATCAAATATCCTACCATAATATAATGTTATGATGATCACTGCACTAGAACATGAGGATTGATCAAGAACCCCCACATGAAATAACATGTTGAACCCACTCAACCTAAATACATGGTACAATTATGATTCATCCAATAATCATTAATAAGATTCCTACAAAATAAAATTATGTGAAGTAATAAAGTGATGAAGAAAGAAGAAGAGAATATGGGAAAATAGGTACCTTTGGTAGAATTTAGATTTTATAGTATTAAAAGGCCATTTGATCAATCAATGTGGGACAACTTCTTCTAAAATTATCTTAATTCCAAGAACAATTTGTGGGATGAAGAATGAAATATAATGAGTTCGATAGGAGACTTGAATATATAGAAAAACTGATAAGACATAGTATCATGGAGGGATAGAGATTAATTATTCCATAATGAAACTAGATACAAAAAGAACGATGTGATATCTCCATGAATATCCCTATTTCTCTCATGGTGAATGGATATTACTTTTTTGGAATTAAGGAAGTGCATGACATCATTTTTTATCTTCCTCCTCAATAGAAAAACCATAGTCCAAAACCACTATTTTCAATGAAACCGTGATAAAATGATTGGTAATATATTAGGGCCATGAAAAATGATCTATAGATATTTATAGTATAACTGAAAAACAACACCTTATAACCATAGAAGAAAAAATGAAAAAATATAAGAGTAATACATATATACATTAGTGTCTTCGAATTTTTATATACAAAATATTTGAAATTCCCGAAACCACAAGGTTGTGAAAAAATCCCCTTATACCAAGGTCATACATGAAGGTTGTAAAAAGGCTTACATACAGTTCATTCACACTAAGAATAAGTTAGTCTTATTGTGACTGGACATCAAACATTATGTAGCGTGAAATTTAACTCTCGTAGTTTACACCCTCAATCTATGACCATATTGAAATCATGACGCACAACATTGCATTGTAACACAACAATTCATGGTGCGATTATTATAATTCATTAAAAATACTCTCCTTACCATAAATTCTAAAACAAAAAAATACATACTCCCTAAATACTCAATAAATTATAAATTTAGTTTTTAAGAATTCATATATTCATACAAAAGATACCTATCAAAAAAATATAATATAAATGAATCAAAACCAAACCCAAGAAAAAATAGGAAAGGGAAGGAATAAACACCCCACATGAGTTACATTATAACAAGGATATGATTATTTCAATATCACATTCAAATTATCATAAATAATGGGAATAAAATCACACATTATCATAAATCTTCTCAACAGCCTATCCTAGGTCACATATGTCACCCAAAAAGACCAATTATTAAACAAATAAGTGTACTAAGTGTGAATTTTCAAATCATATTCTCATTTACGCACTTATAAAACATTTGTTTTCCACTAGATAAAAACCAAAATAATAACATTCCCAAACTACACCTTCTTTTGATGGTCTTGAATCTCACTATGCAATTATTCAAATTTCAGATTATATTCAACATCCAAATCACCCTAATTAATGAATTGGGAGCCATTATGAGGATACAAATGAAGTTACAACACATAGAAAGCATCGAGAATATAATCCAAATATTTCTGGAACACTAAATGATATTAAATGTCTTCAATTCAATAAAAGAACTTAAATGGTTTTAAAAATTAGGGAAATATTTTACTATAATGACTAAACCTTTGTTTAACATATTGAGAAGCTACATTCAAGAACAAGTGATCTCTAATTATGAATTCTATAATCCCCCTCCTATGATATATAAATAACTTATGAAATTTATTGACTACCTTTATCCACACATGAATCACCCACACCTTCTATGTTTTTCTCCACACAAATTATGGTACAAGATTCAATACATATCAAACCTCAATCCAAAAAATAGATATCTATATGTTAATCCATGATACAAATTGAATAGAGACATACCAATAGTATAGTTGTAGATATTATTATAGGAAAACATGATAATTGTTGGGTTCCTCTCCCTTTTAACACCAAAATTCAATATATAGAAACCTATAATTTCCATAAATAGATGTTACTTAAAATTAGTAATGTATTCATTACATAATATTACAATCATTACTAGAATCAGATAGGTCAAGTTTCTTTGGAAACATAGAAATATAAAAAACCGGTTAATAAAATATCTATATCATCTCCCAATTAGTTAATATTAAATATAACTCTTATTAAACATATGTTACATAAAAATTTTCTTTATAACATGGGGAAAAGAAAACATAAGAAATGGTGTTCAATGATTAATAGTAATGGTAAAACGGGAGATATCAATGAATAATTAACCATAACATGAGAATAATGGCATGTCAACATGGAAAAAACATTACAAAAGAATACATTTTATATCATAGGTCATAATGTTGAGTCATGAAATAAATCTTGTATGTTCATATAATATAAATCATAATGTAATAAAATAACATAAGCCAGTAGAGCAAACAATTTTCGTAAGATATTTATTTGTGTAATACATAAAAGAATAGAAAAATGTTTCCTTAGAGGTCAAGGATGACTTCCTAAGCAATAACAGTGGATTTTCTATTACCTATACCATTATAGTAGTTATGGATTTCTCTGAATACAATCATAGTGAAAAATTCCCTTACTAAACTGGGTAATTCCCCATTCCATTACATTTTATCTCCTGAGATATCCATCTTTACCTAGTGAATTCAAGGGATATAAAATTTTGGGACCACCAATCACATAATGAAAATTATACATATGTGTCCCATATGATCTTAAAATATTCATCATATAATAACCCATGAAAATGAAATAGGTTTCATATAAATCTCATCATATCATAACCCTAAAAAAATAAATGGGTTACATAAAAATTTCAACATTTCAATATTTCATCATAACATAACTCTTATAAATGTATAGGGTTCATAAAAAAATATTAATCATAATCAAAAATGACACCAAGAATGAATAAAAATGGAATCATTAGTTCATGTAACATGTAAAACGTAAGTAGCATAAAGGGTGTCATTTTATATTAAAAATTCTTTAATAATATCACACAAATAATTTTTTAAGAATATAACATTTTCACATTGAATTCACTTATTTAAAATCTAAATTTTCCCAAATATTACGTAGGCAAATTTATTTGAAAATAACATGGGGAACTTGAAAATAAAACATCACTTGATAAATTATCTTTAATAAATCAAAAGGGAATATTGAAAAACTCTTGAAAATGTATTTAGAAAACCATGATATTGAAGAAAAAATATTTTTGACTAAAGAGATAAATATGATCCATTTTCTTTAAAATAATTTTTACAGAATAGTTTTCTAATATAAAGAATAAATTAGAAAAATATTTAATATCTTCAACAAAAGTAGAATAAAATTAATGATTTTTTATAGTGGTAGATCATGAAATTTCACCATCATTATTTTTCGGAGTGAGTAACTCACAAGGGGGTGAATTGAGTTCCAAATAAAATGTTTTGTTAAACAAATAATTAAAATATAAATACCATATGTTATTAAAAATTAATAGTTAATAAAAATAGTATAAATATATAAATATTATCATTCAAATAATTTCCTAATATAGGGATTTCATCTTAATTATAATAATATCTAAAATCATATTATCTATTGAAAGTATATTACTTCATAAAAAATTTTAAATAAAAAAATTAAGACTAACTATCAAAGTAAATGGTTACATAAAAATTAGAAAATTGAAATTTAGTTACTATTAAAAGAAACAAAACATAAAAAAAGTACATAGAGGAATTAAAACATGGGGTTATGTATTAATATTAGAGTCAATGTTATCCATTTGTATATCACTTATTTCCATGTAGTTTATTATTACAAAGAAAGATCTAAACCTAGATCATGTTATATAATCAACAATGCACAAGGATGTTTAGGATTAAATAATCTTCCGTTGTTTTATATTGAATGAAAAATAATATGGACTGCAAATGACATCTTCAAAAATTATTAATGGGAATAAAATAAGAGGGTTTGATAGAATTTGTCAACAACACTAAAAATTTAAGCACCTAAGATAATTTTTAAAGATAAAAAGAATGAAAAACCAATTGATCAAAAGTAATGTATAATGTTGGAATAGAAAGAGATTGATAGATTGAATGTGTGATAAATCTCAATATCATTTTCATCAGTTTTTCATTTTTTTCTCTAAGTTTATATTTGAGAGAATATCTTATAAGATTCATATATTGTAAAAAAAATTGAGTGTCATGTATTTATTAAATAATCCTTATGTTTTAAATTTATAAAAACATTGAATCTTTCCACACATTGGTCTGTTGATTAAAAAATGAATGTCTATATACACATTAAATATATCATTTATATTGGATTTATTATTTTTCAAAACACATATATTTGAGCATTATGATGATCTTATCAACATGTATATCTCTAGGTTTAAATATCCATCGATAAATAACAATAAATAAAAACATGAATCCTCCTTTTGAATAGTTAATTACAAATGAATTAATTATTACTCAATGTATCCTTAGAGTGGTTTATGGATAATTGATATTAAATCCTTAGAGTTCTTGATTAAATAGAATTTCATAAACTATCCATTGTTGGAGTTAAATTGGAATTATGAATCCAAAGAACAATGATATGATTATTGTGATAGATCCTCCCTGAAGGTAGATCAATTATAATGGTGGATTTGTATAGATGTATATCAATTCTAGTGGTAGATAAACTATGGAAGTAGAGAAATTCTGGAGGAAGATCAAATCTAGTAGTATATGAGCTCTGATTATAGATGAGCTCAGGTAGTATATCCAATTGGTGGTAGTACTTTACTGGGGTTGAATATCTCTAATGGTATCTAAATTTGGGGTTGATTTTCCAATGATAAATGTAGTTCATCATTATATTTTTTTGAACTAAAGGTAGATGTTCTCAATAGTAGATCAATCAGTGGTATAATATAATGGTAGATGTAGTCAAATTTAGATCTCTTTGAAGAAACAATAGATATATTTTAACAAAAAACAGATCTCCTTCGTGTAATGGAAGATATCATTTATATAATGATAGATGATCACTTTACTATGTTCTGTCACATAATAACTTTGATCATGATTGAGTATAAAAAACATTGATCTTTCTAGAACCATAATAATCATGATTTCTGAGTATTATATTAAATAGGTTCCAATAATCTCCATCATTTTTGTGATATAAAATCTTGGAATTTTATAACCGTTTATATTAAAACAACAACATAAGTATAAATAATGGGGTTCATAATACACTAAATTTATAATGTGATATACATATTTCTCTACACAAAAAGCATAATTATGATCTTAAATTCCATCTATGAATACATTCCAAATTTGGATTATAAAAAATAAAAAGAAAAAATATAAAAGAAAAAAAAATAAAAAGTATAAAATACAGATAAATAATAGAGAAAATTCATTAGACATCAATGTAAAGGATTAGAATCCAAAAATTAATACAAGGATAAATAATACCCCAATCAAAAATTAATACCAATCAGAATTACTCATAACATAATGAAATGAAGAGTCAAAATGGTCTTTTCCTTTTCATAAAACTCAAGGAAAACAGGTGGACGTTGAGTGTGAAGAGGAAATATATGGAAGCTTTTAGATGTCAAACAACCTAAGATGATGATGGGATTCAACCATAGTCATTCCAAAATGCTAAAATAGTGGAAGAAAAGGGTTGAAATAATGTGTTAATGTGGTAGAAGTCATAGTTATAACATTATGTCCCACCACTATAGACATAGAGGAACACAAAAAAGGGACTCATTAAGTTAAAAATGATTATAATGATGTTTAAACTCTACTCCATTACCTTGAAAAAGTCTTTATTTTATTTTATAAATAGGTTGAGGAGAGGGGATAAATATTAATGTTGATTCACCTATTACATGAATACCATAGTCATATGAGGCGTCATTATGTTTTCATAAAGAAACATAAGAAGGTAATTACTCTCATTCTAGGTATTAATATAGGATATTAAATACATAATGGATTGAGTAATAGTATCTATATCACTTATAGTTTTATTAAAACATTCCCTAACCAATTTATAGATATCATGACCATGTTCCATGATCACCAAAAGATCTTCTTGACGAGGGGTAAGAAGATCACCCATTAAAACATTCAACTATTCTCTTACAATGGCTTAAATCCTATTAATATAAACTAAATAGTAAGAGGTACAATAGTGTAAGTAGAAGAACATGTTGTAGATAAGGTTTCCAACCTCTCTATAAAATATTTTGTTCCAGAAAGAAACCATCTTCTCATCTCATCCAATATGTAATTAACCACTTCTATATAATGGTCATAATTTTTTTTCTTAGTCTATAATTATTACATCTCAAAGATCATTTTTATGAATGTGATAGATAAAAAACTCAAAAATATATCTAGTACTGACTTCAATGATATAAAAATATTGAAATGGTTTGGATCTATAAATTCCTCACATATATAAAGAAATTTAAACCTGAAAATATTTGAGAAAATCTTTAGCTGTAACATCCCAAGATTTCATAGTACGTTATTTCTTCAATGTAATTCAATAACATCCACTACAAGCAATGCTATGTTCAAGCACACCATGACATACCAAAATAGCCGTTCATCAGCTGTTATGAATAGTATTAACTGAATTATGAACTTTATATAATCCTTATAATTTTAGAATCCATATTATGAGTTTCATAGACATAATGTAAGAACAAATTCATTTTTTAGATAAATTTTGTATTTAAAAAATAGAAATTTTACCTCCTTTTAATGGAGAACCATTTGTAAATCTAATATTTGAAAATTATATATATTTGATTTGACAAAATAAACTTCTTATTTAGAATCGGGATATAAGATTTTTGTTTTAATAAATTTTTGGTGTTTTTCGGAAAACTTTCATATATGGGTGAATAGTGTAAAATAATATATTTTAACAGAGAACATCTATTTTAATAAAAATTATTTATAGTATTGAATCATACATTTTAATGGTTTGAAATTATAATTAGATTATATTTTTACCATTTAATCCAATGATGGTCATTTTAAGTAATTTCAGTTTGAAATTTAACATAAACAAGTTTAATGTTTTGTTAGTTATTATTTCATAAAAATACGCTTTTTGGTTTTGAAAAATGGAATTAATTTTAGATTAATAAATGAAACTTATATGTTTTTAATTTACTAAATTAGACTAAATTTTTGAATTCATAATATCAAAATTATCTTAGGTTGAAATTTTTGTATTTTTCTGAAAATATTCAATTTTTGATGAATAGTGAAAAACACTAAGTTATTATTTAAAACCGACTTTTTATTTAAATAATTATTTATTTCATTTAAATTTATTTTAGGTCAAAATAGATACATAAAACCTATATAAGTTTAATGTAATTCATTAGATCCATTTTATAATATGTTTTGATATATAAAAATTTTATTAAACTTTTTACTATCTTTTACCCATCTCCGAGGAGCATTTGAAAATTTACATAAAACATAATTTTTCCACTTCTGTGAGTTGAATTTCAAAAATCTGAGTGACACGGTTGATATAAGAATGTAAAATGTGGTTCAACAAGATGAAAATAATTTTTGGTGAATAGTAACTTTTTTACTTTTATTTACCACGGTTAAAAGTTAATAGGGTAATTAAGGGTAAAAATGATATTCATATTATCCTGACACATGTTCTAATTCTATTGGATAATTATAATTCGACCAAAAAAACCTTAGGAATAAAATATGAACCTATTTGGTCCACTTGGATTAGATTAGGACATTTATTATTATTTAATTTAAAGAAGAGTTAAAAGAGTTAAAATCAACGTTTAATAACTAAAACATTTTTAATATAGGGTTATAAAAAATATAAATTCAATTATAACTATTAATTAGAAATAAAGAACTATTTCCTACATAATGGTATTTTATTTAAAAATTTTAGAGATTAAATAACTTAATTTATTTATGACACAATGGTGATGTGGTAATTACCTTATTAGTGAAATATTAAAATTATTTATATTTTAAATATCCAAATAAATGCAATTTGAGACTTTTTATGAATTCCACTAATTTTATAGGTTAATATGACATATTGGGGTAGGTTAGATGAATTTATTTTGAAGTAATAATGTTTTTATGAATTTAGAAAACACGAAATACCAAATAGTGTGAAAATTGACATGAAAATGTTTTTAAAACAAATATTATAATATTAATTGATATTCTATTCCTAAAAATCTAAGGTTCAGCCAAAAGTCTTATATAATGATAGGTGTATTGTTAATGAACCACTTTGGGTTCTCTTGGAATTATATTATATGTTTATTAACCATATAATATAAAAATACAAAGAGACGTGGTATATTTCAAACTATTTAACTAAGAGTTAAATCTAGAAGACAAGGTTAATATAACGACTCAAACCTGTCGAAACCCTATTGGTTGAGTGATTTTCAACCCATTACAAACTTATCCTTTAAATAATCTAATTTGGAGCCATTAAAAACCGAAAATTATTTTATTATAAAAAAATCTTTTATCTTTTCTTAAGGTATCCCTCTCCCCTCTTATAAATGGGAACTCCCCCTTCTCTAAAATTCACATCTTCAATGCCATTTTACATGGCCAAAACCTACCCATATATCCTCTAATATTCCCTCACTTTATCTTAGAGGCCTTAGTTTAGTTAGAAAGCCAACTTCTTGAGCCCTTTTGATCAAATCACAAGGAAGAACCCAAAGAAGTTGTAAATATTTCATCACCGCTTTCAAGTTCCTTTATTCTTCCACTTCCTCTTTCTTTGTTGTTTCAATTCTAAAATAATAACTCTAGTATATTCCATATACTGTGATGTTATTATAAATATGGTACAACCATATTAATTATTCTATCAATCATTTGAATGACATGTCACCATACGTGCGTACGTATGGCTTACTGTCTCCATGTTGTGGTTTAGTTGTTATTCAATACATCATTATTTGGATGGGTATAATAATGATGTATAATTTATGTGAATACTAAATATAACATGATAATGATACTGTATATACAATATACCATCCAATTATATTATATTTTAATATCAAAATAATGATATTGTCGATCGTGCGTATGTACGGATTACCGTCTCCACGAATGCGATGAGATTCATTCCCCATCGTATCCATTCAAGACTAATTTTAATTTGTTGATTAAAAAAACTGTTTAAAGGATAGATATAATTATGGATATGAATAAGATACATCTCATCCATAAGAAATAGGACTCACATAACAAATCATACAAAGGAAAATTATAAGGCCCCGACCTTAGACATTACATAATATTGAATTAAATGAATAATTCACATTGAGGATCTTTTCAGGTTTAGAGTTTTAGAGAATTAGAACATAATTATTTCATATCAAAAGATTACAAATTAGACACTTCTACTAAGTTTCGATAGAATAAAAAAACTCTTAAAAAGAAACATGTCTAGTTCCATGTTTTATACAGCATGACTTTCCCTTGATCCCATCCTTGACCCTATTCCACATTAAGTCCTGTGAAAACCATTTCAAAAAAAAACTTTGGGTGAGCATAAAAAGCTCATTAAGGGATACACAAAGAATGAAAACTGTTAGTTTTTCAAACATCAAATAAACCATTCATACATTATCAAAGTAATACCTTCACCTTTATGTAGTAGTAAAAACACTTCACTGAATAAAATATCATTACTTACGCTTTTGTAACAAAAGGATTACCATAAAACCCATATAAAGAACACATAACATATAAAGGTAACTTGGGACACAAACATACTTAAGTGGAATAACCATACAGTCAACTTCCACACATATCACTTAATGGAATAGCCATATGGCCAACTTCCATACATACTTAATGGAATAGCCATACGGCCGACTTCCATACCCATTGCATTGGAGGTTATAAAGAAACCACCGGTCCTGGTATTCATGGTACCACCCTTCATATGGTTTATCACGTAACCACCTATCAAATGTCCAAGTACCATTATAAAATAATAAGACATAAAACAAACATAATGGAAATAAAACATTTCAACACTTTGATCACAATATATCACTCAAATATATTGACATAACAAATCCATTATAAATACCATTTTCAATACCAAAATACATAAAAGAGTATATGGTATTTATTTCATTTTAAAAACATTACGGCTTGTTGAGGAAGCCAAAGACCAAATAATTCTCGCGGTGGTGGAAAATGTTGTTGTCACTGCGTATGTTAAAAGAAACATTCCTTTTTTTCTTTTTGTAAAATGATTCGTAGAAAAAGATTCCTTTTGTATAAAAGTAAAATTGAAAGGGGTTTATACACCGTATAAAAGAAAGTTGTGTATAAAACGAAATATGCCTCAATGAAAGGAGATTGAGACGAAGTCCCTTACCTCGGGTCCGACTTGACTCGATCATTCTTTAACGTCCTGAATAATAAACTTGAGTTAATTTCTATTTTCTTAAGAACCTTTTTCAAGTTCATTATTCCTTTTATATCATTTATTTCCATGTTATAAACATTATTTAACCATTTATGTTAATAATGTTTGTTTTTTCGATATTTGGTTCTTAAGTCAAAAGTGGACTTTTACAATTACATGTTGTTCGTGTGGTCAAAGGTTCTTTTTATCCAGAATGAAATTACTGATTTGTATATCATATATATCATATATATCCATAATATACATTTATTTATAATATTACATAATCATTTAGAGGTAATAAATGAAATGCACCGTTCATGGAGACGGTAAGCCGTACGTACGCATGAATGCTACTTTCATTTCTTTGTCATATTAATGGGATTAAAACTAAATGAGAGGTATGTATATTTTAATTCCAGAATCATATTCATCATTTAGATGTATCATTCATCATATATATCCATTATATACATGTACTTATAATAGTACATTACATTTGGGGATAAGAAATGAAATGCACCATTCCTGGAGACGGTAAGCCGTACGTACGCATGAACGCTACTTTCATTTCTATTTCATATTTTTATGGAATGGAATAATAATTATATAGAGGTATATTATAATTCCAGTATTAAATCATATATAATATCTTTAAATCCATCCTTTACAAGTCCCACATATGGAAGTAACGAATCACATCACTTTGAGGGGGCGGTAGTCTGCACTTCCTTAAATGAAGATATCGCGTTTACCCATAATGGAAACCATAAAGGTGTGCCCAAAATGAAAAATACAGAAGATTAAGGAAAACATAAACATATTATATATCATATATAAATATAGTTTCATATTAATGGCCACCTTTGAAGGTGTTAAAATAATGTTGAACAATAATCGTTTCGGGAGGACGAAATTCGCCATCCACGGAAACAATATGTTCTTTAACCATTAGATGTAGGTGTGTGTAAGTGTAGATCGAATCCTTCTTATAAAAACATCCTAGTATATTTATTATACTGGATTTGTTACAAAATAAATGAATAAAAAGAGTTTAGGGTGTTGGAGAAGCAAAATAAAACAAAAGGACTCAAGTGAAGACATTACCTTAAAATCGAGTAACTCCCTTTGGCCTGAGCTCAAAGGCTTCCTTGGGAAGACTTCTGCCCAAAGTGAGTCTTCAATGAGTAAGAGAGAGAAGTGGAGAGACAAAATTATCAGAGATTGGCCGAACCAAAGGCTTTAGAGGTGTGGGTAAGGTGGTAGAGGTGGGGGCCTTTTATAAGAGGAGAGGAGGGGCACTCTTGGAAGGTAAGAAAATGTTACTTTATTTTCAAATGGTTTTCAGATTTTAATGGTCCCAAATTGATGTGTTTCTAGGAGAAGGTGATAAGGGTTCGAAATCCACCCATACAATAGGTTTTGGACATGTTTAGGTCTTAGATTTTACATTATCATTCCATTTTATTAAAATTGATAAATAATGAGGTAATCACTGCATCATCATTATGTCATATATATTTAATTTATTTAATGTATAAAAATTATAAAAAAATATCATGATGTAGTAAATCATTTTATATTTCTAATGAATCTTTATACTCAAAAATCTAACTTGTATAACCCCATGTAAAAATTGTTTTAGTAAAACATCTCATGTTTGTGTCATTTTTACAGTAACATTAAATAAAAAGTTATTTATGTCATTTCCCAACCAAAGTGGCTCTATGGGGTACCAAAGTTGACTCATGGATTTTATTGGTTGTCCATGACACATCCAATGAGGGTAGGACATGTGTCAAGATCATCTCATATTATTAAAACATTATTTTTACCTTAAACTACACTAATTACCTCTGATGGCGATTAAAAACATAATAAGTTACTATTCACCAAAAAATTATTTTAATCCCATTGAACCAAATTTTACTTCTTAATGAAAACCATGTATGTCGGAATTTTGAAATTCAAAACCCAGAAGTGGTAAAATTTCATTTAAACGAAAAAACAGTTTTTATAAGTACCACTTAGTGGTTTCACTATTCATCAAAAATTGATGCTTTTCAGAAAAATACCAAAAATTCACCCTAAGCTATATTTAATATTACGAATTCAAAAATGAAGTATATTTTAAAAAATTCAAAACATATAAGTCACATTAATTAATTTAATAATTAATTCTCGTTGTCATGACAAATAGCGTGTTTTTATGAAACAATAAGTAACAAATGATTGACACTAGTTTAAGTCCGATTTCAAAGTGAAGTTAATTACAACGACCACTATTGGATGAAATGATAAAAATATATTATAATTGAACTTAAAAACCAATTAAAAAGATTATCTAATCATATTAATAAATTAGATTAAAAAGAGGTTTTGAATTAAAATACAACATTTTACACTATTCATTAAAAAAATGAACTTTATCGGAAAAATACCAAAAATTTACACAAAGTAAATTTTGATGTCCCGATTATAAAAAAGAGTTATATTTTGTCCAATAGAATTTATAAGAGTGATCATAGATATATTTAATGACGGTTCTCCATCAAATGGTGATAAGTGAACCTGTAGTGAAAATTAGGGTATAAATGCCTAAAATTGAATTCTTTCCGTATTTTAAGCCTTTATCATTTATTGGATAAATGTAAAAACATTTAAAAAACATATATAATTATATTTTAGTTATTTCTATCCATTCCCGCCAATACAACGGCTACATGTTAACTACCATTTAAAATAATATTATTATATTACTATTGTACAACGTTAGTTTTCAAAGAAACTCATCCTTGCGTATCGAGTACGCTATCGAACGTAGAAACCCCTTTTAATTAAAATTAATTTTTAATTCATAAATATTAATAAATATGAAAATTTTTTATTCATTATTTACCTGGGATGTTACATCCTTCCCCCCTTTTGGGAATTGCGTCCTCGCAATTTTATTCACTTATCAAAATAAGTGGGGGTATTTATCCCTCATAGCATTTTCAGATTACTACGTTGCCTCTTCAACCATATGGTTTTTCCAAATTACCTTTACCTTGTGAATTACCTTATTTCGCAACACTTGCTCTCTTCCGTCAAGAATCTGGACTGGTTGTTCTTCATAAGATAGGTTCTCTTCCAGCTGAACTACCTATGGACTCAAAACATGAGATGAATATGGCATAAACTTTCTCATCATCGAAACATGAAAAACATTGTGTACCTGAGATAAACTCGGTGGTAATGACACTCTGTATGCAACTGATCCAACTCTCTCCAGAATTTCATATGGTCCAATGAACCATGGACTCAACTTTCCTTTCTTACCAAATCGCATCACACATTTCCATGGAGAAACCTTGAGAAAAACATGATCACCTACCTCGAAAGATAGATCCTTGCTCCGGTTATCCAAATAACTCTTCTGCCTGATCTGAGCTGTTCTCATGTGTTTCTAAATCAACTGAACTTTTTCTGCCATCTCTTCTACCAATTCTGGTCCCATCAGCTTCCTTTCACCCACTTCATCCCAAAATGTTGGAGTTCGACACCGCTTCCCATATAATGCCTCAAACGGTGCCCTCTGTATACTGAAATGAAAACTGTTATTATAAGAAAACTCAACCAAAGAATGATGTGGGTCCCAAATTCCCTGATAATCCATCGAACAAGCTCATAGCATATCCTCCATGGTCTGAATTGTTCGTTCTGACTGCCCATCTGATTGCGGATGAAAAGCTATACTAAAATTTAATTCAGTACCCAACAACTTCTGAAGGCCTTTCCAAAAGTTAGAAGTAAACCTAGGATCACGGTCAGATAAAATGGAGAGTTGAAATCCATGTAACCTGACTATCTATTTAAGATACAATCAAGAAAGTTGATCTAGAGAGAATGTATCTCTAATAGGAAGGAAATGAGCAGATTTAGTCAAGCGATCAACAATAACCCAGATTGCATTATTAGCTCGAGATGTCTTCGGTAATCCCACGACAAAATACATGGATATATTTTCCCATTTCCACTCTAGCACTGGTAAAGGCTGAAGCATCCCTTTCGATAATTTCCGCTCTACTTTAACCTGTTGACAAGTCAAACACTTCACAGTAAAATCAGTAATATATCTTTTCATTCCATCCCACCAGTAATACTCCCGAAGATCTCTGTACATCTTATTACTCCCAGGATGAACTGAAAATGGAGAACTATGAGCTTCACATAAAAACTCTCTCTTCAACTGTGAATCACAAGGCACACACAATCTCTTCCCAAATCTCAAAACACAATCACTATCAATGTTGAATTTAGGCAACTTACCCTTCTGAATCAGCTCTACCTTTTTCTGCAACTCACTGTCTTGCTTCTGTGCTTGTTTGATTCTGTCTGATAGAGAAGATCTCACTGATACCTGAAACAAAACAGAAGAACATCCTGCACCAACAACTTCTATTCCAAAGTTCATCAAATCAAAAAATAAACGATCTCTTTTGAAACGTAGCATGGTTAATGAAGCATTACTTTTTCGACTCAAAGCATCAACCACTTTATTTGATTTTCCCAGATGGTAGTGAATTGTACAATCATAATCCTTGATTAATTCCAGCCATCTCCTCTGTCTCATGTTCAATTCTTTCTAAGTGAATATATATACTATAAAATTTTGTGATCAGTATATATTTCACACTTTACTACCTAAAAATGATGCCTCCAAATTTTTAAAGCAAAAACAACAGCAGCTAATTCCAAATAATGTGTAGGGTAATTTACCTCATGAGTTTTCAACTGACGTGAAGCATAAGCAATTACCTGATCATTCTGCATAAGGACACAACCAAGTCCCTTCAACTAAGCATCACTGTATATAACAAACTCACCATTCCTGGAAGGAAGTTCCAAAACTAGAGCATTCACCAATCTTCTTTTCAACTCTTGAAAACAATCATCACATTCTTTTATCCAGATAAACTTAACACCATTCCGAGTTAGCTTAGTCATTGGACTAGATAGCTGTGAAAAATTATCAACAAACCTTTGGTAATAACCTGCCAAACCAAGAAAACTACGGATCTCGGTTACATTTGTGGGTCTTGGCCATTCTTCAACAACTTTTGTTTTAGTAGGATCAACAGTTATGTCATCTTTTGAAACAATGTGACCCAGGAAAGAAATTTTTTGTAACCAAAACTCACACTTGCTGAATTTTCCATATAGTTTCTTTTCTTTTAAGGTTTGCAAGATAACCCATAAATTACATTCATGCTCTTCTTTACTTTTAGAAAACACCAAAATATCATCGATGAAAACAAACACAAAATTATCCAAGAACTCATGGAAAATTCTATTCATAAGGTCCATGAAAACAACAGGTGCATTGGTTAACCCAAAAGGCATAACTACAAATACATAATTGCCATATCTAGTACGGAATGCAGTCTTTGGAACGTCTGCTTCTTTTACTTTCAACTAATGGTACCCCGACCTCAAGTCAATCTTCGAAAAATACTGAGATCCCTGAAGCTGATCAAACAAATCATCGATATGAGGCAAAGGATACTTTTTCTTAATAGTAATATTATTCAAGGCTCTATAATCAATGCAAAGTCTCATTGATCCATCTTTCTTTTTAACAAACAAGACAGGAGCACCCCCTGGTGATGTGCTAGGTCGAATGAAACCTTTATCTAATAACTCCTGAAATTGTTTCTTTAACTCTAAAAGTTCAACTTGATCCATTCGATAAGTGGGTTTTGAAATTGGCTTAGAATCAGGAACTAAGTCAATAGTAAATTCAACTTCCCGATCATGAATAATACCAGACAACTCATCAGGAAAAACATCAAGATACTCATTTACCACTGGCACATCATTAATCTGAACAATTCCTTTATTTTCTACAATATGTGCAAGATAACATTCATTTCCATCTTTTACTAGTTTCTCAACATCCAAATATGTTATCAAATTCTAGAGTTCATTCTTGTACACAAACTGAAAATCCTTCTGAAAAGAAACCATTTTAGCTCTGCAGTCAATCTTACCATGATAAACAGAAATCCAATCCATGCCCAAAATAACATCAAACTCTACTAGAGGCAAAACAATAAGGTTTGCTGGTAGATTCGTTCCACACACAAGAATAGGAAGGTTCTTATAATCCCTTTTTGTCTCAACGTTCCATCCGGGAGTTTTTACCATAAGTTCAGGGTTCATATCTTGAGATGGAATTTCCAATTTACTAGAAAACTTCTCAGAAATGAAAGAGTGTATAGACCCTGAATCAAACAACACATTGGCATAATCTGAACAAACAAACAGTGTACCTGATACCACTTCATTTGATGGCCCAACATCTGCTGAAGTTGTTGCAAAGGATTTCACCACCCCTTTCTGATTATAGTTTGGCTGCTTTCCCCTAGTTGAGTTCTTCGTTGGACACTCGTTTTCATAATGACCCATTTCATTACACTTAAAACATCTTACCGTTGGCTTTTCATTGTCTGCTTGATCATCTTCCTTACAGTTATGAGCAATATAATCGGACTTACCACACCGAAAGCACTTACCAGACTTGGATAAACATTCTCCAAGATGCATTTTACCACAATTCTCACAGGATGGATATTTGTTTTTCTTACCACCTTGTTTCTTTGATGAATTCTTCACCTTTTCCTACCAATTGGACCTCTTATTCTTTTGTTTTTCATAGAACACCTAATCATCGGAAAACTCCATTTCCACCTTATCCACACATCGAACAAGTTTTTCAGTACTTTTGAACTCATGAGAAGATAAAGCCCTTCTATACTTTGGCTTTAACCCTGAGTAAAAATGGTTTATTTTACTATCAAGATCTCGTATGAAGTTTGGAGCATACCTTGCCAATCGAGTGAACTTTGCATCATAAGTAGCCACTGAGTCATCCTCCTGCCTCAATTCTAAGAACTGTTTTTCCATCCTAAGATGAACCACATTAGGAAAATATTTCTCAAGAAACATACCTTTGAATTCATCCCAGTGAAGATCATTAATCTCATCACTATCCCTGATATTTTTCACCATCGACCACCACTGATCAGCTTCACCTTCAAAACAGTAAACAGCAAGACTAACCTTTTGATGTTATGAACACCCCATGACATCAAAAATCTTCTCCAGTGCTTTAATCCACCCTTAAGCTTGCACGGGGTCAGATGATCCTCTAAATGATGGGGGATGTTGCCTCATGAAATGTTCCACCACTGATATGTTCCTCTGCGGTTGATCTGGCTGATCTCGTGCATGGATACCACCACCATTTATAGCCTGAGTGAACTGTGCCATCACTGCAACAAACTGTTCTGTTCTGATTCCGACCATCTCAGGTTGCTGATTTGGAAGGTTGTCTTCCTCCTGATGTTGTCCCAACATAGCTGCTTTGTTTCCTCGGCGGAAAACCATTCTGAACACAGAAATATCTTAGGTGAAGCAACATGGTAATCTTTAAATGCTATATCATTTCATTAATACCAGAAATTAGCTTATAATTTAACAATTTTCTAACTCTTAAAGTTGTCTAAACCGACCTTTGATACCAACTATAAGGCCCCGACCTTAAACATTACATAATATTGAATTAAATGTATAATTCACCTTGAGGATATTTTCAGGTTTAGAGTTTTAGAGAATTAGAACATAACTATTACATATCAAGATATTACAAAGTAGACACTTCTACTAAGTTTCCATAGAATAATAAAACTCTTAAAAAGAAACATGTCTAGTTCCATGTTTTATATAGCATGACTTTCCCTTGATCCCATCCTTGAACCTCTTCCACATTAAGTCCTGTGTAAAACATTTCAAAAAAAAACTTGGGGTGAGCATAAAAAGCTCAGTAAGGGATACACAAAGAATGACAACTGTTAGTTTTTCAAACATCAAGTAAACCATGCATACATTATCAAAGTAATACCTTCACCTTTATGAAGTAGTAAAAACTCTTCACTAAATAAAATATCATTACTTACCCTTTTGTAACCAAAGGATTACCATAAAACCCATATAAAGAACACATAACATATAAATGTAACTTGGGACATAAACATACTTAAGTGGAATAAACATACGGTCGACATCCACACATATCACTTAATGGAATAGCCATACAGCAAACTTCCATACATACTTAATGGAATAGCCATACGGTCGACTTCCATACCCAATGCATTGGGGGTTATAACATAACCACCCATCCTGGTATTCACAGCACCACCCGTCATATGGTTTATCACGTAACCACCCGTCAAATGTCCAAGTACCATTATAAAATCATAAGACATAAAAAAAACATAATGGAAAGAAAATATTTCCACACTTTGATCACAATATATCACTAAAATATATTGACATAACAAATCCATTATAAAAACCATTTTCGATACCAAAATACATAAAATAGTATATGGTATTTATTTCATTTTAAAAACATTACAGCTTGTTGAGGAAGCGAAAGACCAAATAATACTCGTGGCGGCGAAAAAGGTCGTTGTCACCGCGTACGTTAAAAGAAACATTACTTTTTGTAATTTTATAAAACGCTTCGTAGAAAAAGTTTCCTTTTGTATAAAAGTAAAATTCAAAGGGGTTTATACACCGTATAAAAGAAAACTGTGTATAAAATGAAATATGCCTCAATGAAAGGAGATTGAGACGAAGTCCCTTACCTCGGGTCTGACTTGACTCGATCGTTCTTTAACATCCTGAATAATAAACTTGAGTTATTTTATATTTTCTTAAGAACCCTTTTCAAGTTCATTATTCCTTTTATATCACTTAATGCCATGCTATAAACATTATGTAACCATTTAATTTAATAATGTTTGTTTTGTCGATATTTGGTTCTTAAGTCGAAAGTGGACTTCTTACAATTACATGTTGTTCGTGTGGTCAAAGGTTATTTATATCCAGAATGACATTCCTGATTTGGATATCATATATATCATTTATATACAGCATATACATGTAATTATAATATTACATAATCATTTAGAGGTAAGAAATGAAATGCACCGTTCATGGAGACGGTAAGCCGTACGTACGCATGAACGCTACATTCATTTCTTTGTCATATTAATGGAATTAAAACTAAATGAGAGGTATGTATATTTTAATTACAGAATTATATTCATCATTTAGATGTATAATTCATCATATATGTCCATTATATACATGTCCTTATAATAGTACATTACATTTGGGGATAAGAAATCAAATGCACCGTTCATGGAGACGGTAATTCGTACGTACACATGAACGCTACTTTCATTTCTATTTCATATTTTTATGGAATTGAATAATAATGATATAGAGGTATATTATAATTCCAGTATAAAATCATATATAATAACTTTAAATCCAACCTTTACATGTCCCACATATGGCATTAACGAATCACATAACTTTGAGGGGGCGGTAGTCCGCACTTCCTTAAATGAAGATATCGCGTTTACCCATAATGGAAACCATAATGGTATGACCAAAATGAAAAATACAGAATTTTAAGGAAAAAATAAACATTTTATATATCATATATTAATATAGTTTCATCTTAATGGACACCTTTGAAGGTGTTAAGAGAATGTTGAACAATCTTCGTTTCGGGAGGCCGAAATTCTCCATCCATGGAAACAGTATGTTCTTTAACAATTAGTTGTAGTTGTGTGTAAGTGTAGATCTAATAATTCTTATAAATAAATCCCAGTATATTTATGATACTGTATTTGTAACAAAAGAAATTAATAAAAAGAGTTTAGGGGGTTGGAGAAGCAAAATAAAACAAAAGTACTCAAGTGAAGACATTACCTTAAATACGGGTAACTCCCTTTGGTTTGAGCTCAAAGGCTTCCTTTGGAAGACTTATGCCCAAAGTGAGGCTTCAAGGAGTAATAGAGGGAAGTGGAGAGACAAAATGATCAGAGATTGGCCGAACCAAAGGCTTGAGAGTTGTGGGTAAGGTGGTAGAGGTGGGGGCCTTTCATAAGAGGAGAGGAGGGGCACTCTTGGAAGGTAAGGAAATGTTACTTTATTTTCAAATGGTTTTCGGATTTTAATGGTCCCACATTGATGTGTTTCGAGGATAAGGTTATAATTGATCGAAATCCACCCATCCAATAGGTTTTGGACATGTTTAGGTATTATATATTACATTATCTTTCCATTTTATTTAAATCGCTAAATAATGAGGTAATTGCTGCATCATCATGATGTCATAAATAATTTAACTTATTTAATGTTTAAAAATTATAGAAAAAATATCATTATGTAGGAAATATTTTTATCTTTCTAATGAATATTTATAGTAAAAAATCTTTCTTGTATAACCCCATGTAAAAATTGTTTTAGAAAAACATATCATGTTTGTGCCATTTTTACTTTAACATTAAATAAAAAGTTATTTATGTCATTTACCAACCAATGTGGCTCCATGGGGTCCCCAAGTTGACTCATGGATTGTATTGGTCGGCCATGATACATCCAATGAGGGTAGGACATGTGTAAAGGTAATCTCATATTATTAAAACATTATTTTTATCTTAAACTACATTAATTACCTCTAATCGCGATTAAAAACATAATAAGTTACTATTCACCAAAAAATTATATTAATCTCATTGAACCACATTTTACTTCTTAATGACAACCATGTATGTCGGATTTTTGAAATTTAAAACACAGAAGTTGTAAAATTTCATTTAAACAAAAAATCAGTCTTTATCAGTACAACTTAGTGGTTTCACTATTCGTCAAAAATTGAAGTTTTTCAGAAAAATACCAAAAATTCACCCTAAGCTATATTTGATATTCCAAATTAAAAAATGAAGTCTATTTTACAAAATTCAAAACATATAAGTCATATTAATTAATTTAATAATTAATTCCCGTTGTCATGACAAATAGCGTGTTTTTATGAAACAATAAGTATCAAAAGATTGACACTAGTTTAAGTCCGATTTCAAAGTGAAATTAATTCCAATGAACACTATTGTATTAAATGGTAAAAATATATTCTAATTTCACTTAAAACCCAATTCAAAAGATTATCTAATAATCTTAATAAATTAGATTAAAAAGAGGTTTTAAATTAAAATACAACGTTTTACAATATTCATTAAAAAAATTAACTTTATCAGAAAAATACCAAAAATTTACACAAAGTAAATTTTGATGTCCCGATTCTAAAAAAGAGTTAAATTTTGGCCCAATAGAATGTATAAGAGTGATCAAAACTATATTTAATGAAGGTTCTCCAAAAAAAGGTGATAAGTGAACCTTTAGTGAAAATTAGGGGATAAAGGCCTAAAATTGAATTCTTTCCGTATTTTAAGCCTTTATCTTTTATTGGATAAATGTAAAAACATTTAAAAAACATATATAATAATATTTTAGTTATTTCTATCCATTCCCGCCAATACAACGACTACATGTTAACTACCATTTAAAATAATATTATTATATTACTAGTGTACAACGTAAGTTTTCAAAGAAACTCATCGTTGCGTATCGAGTACGCTATTGAACGTAGAACCCCCTTTTAATTAAAATTAATATTTAATTCATAAATATTAATAAATATAAAAATGTTTTATTCATTATTTACCAAGGATGTTACAAAAATGAATCAATTAACACCCGAAACCACGATAATACTAAAATATTATGAAAAAAGTAATGTCAAAAGATAATATATGATATCATATTAATATATATGATTATTGTATAATTTAATAACAATAATTTACCTATTATACATGAGGTTATCCTACCCTATATCAAGGAAAAGTGCAAGGTGATGGTTAATTATACAATCTCTTCATTATCTGAGGTTGTTTTTACGTGAGTATCTACTAGAACCTCTTTATCATCCACATCCATGTTTCATAAAAATATTTTCAAAAGAAATATTTTATGGGTATCTTTAACATGATCATCATTTTAAATGGTTTAAATGATTATTCTTCTAAATAATTCTCATTAATTTCCACATTTTCAAAATGGGTTTTAAGGATTTATTTATATGGACATGAATGTTTTTAAAGTGTCAAGTCCTTTCAAAAGTTTCAAAGTGGAATGGGACACTTTTATTCAAAAAAATGTCTTTAAATGTATTCCTTTAAAAAATATATGACTTTAAATTTTTTTATGAAAGAGGGATATTTCTCTCAAAGAGTTTTAAAAATCATTTTCATCTATATCAACATCCTTTGATGGAATTTAATCTTATTTGAAGTTGATTTATTATGATACAAAACATCCAGATCATATTGAAGTTTTTGTGACATGTTGGAATGTGGATGCGTTATTTTAATACCATTCATCGTTTATGGATAATGTATTGAAATTTAGTATTTTCTTGTTTTCATATGAATGTTTATGTTATGTTTAATCCTTTTCATCTGAGGAACACTTTGGACTAAGTAAGTGACGAGTGGATCTTGCTATAGATCCTCGATGCATCAATTGGTCTCATGAGACACACTAGTGTCTTGGCACAAGGCCTTGAAAAAATTATATTTATAATCTTGGAACAAGCTCTTGACTTTGTGGTTACGAAAGTCTGGCATCACGCATTCAATCATTTTAAAGTAGAAATTGATATTGCATGTGATTATATAACTAGTTGAATATCCATGTGAGTAAGTAAATGGAATTATTTGATCTTATCTTTTCCATATTATGCTGAAGTTCATGTTTAAAAGGATTTTGTTTTAGTCTTATACATTGCCTTAAATTTTTATGATTATTGGTGAAGTTCTTGCTATATTGTTATCCCTACTGATAATCTGAGCTCACCCCTTTTTATGTTTTTTTCCCAGGATGCAAAGAAGTATTTTATGACTGACCTGCAGGGATAGTCTGAGGGGATATGAGTGTGGTCTGTGGAAACAATGTTGTTGTAGTTTTTCATATTATTATGTAATGTAAACCTTATGAATATATCCAGTACATCCATGGATACTAAACTAATCGATATTTTGAGACATGATCTTTTGTGATCATGACTGTGATACGTAATAATGCACCGATTATGGGCTTCTGGGTTCGAGGCGTTATAGTTTATATCAGAGGAATTTTAATATAAACCTTGGAAACTAGATTTAGATAATATCTGAATAGAGCACATAGACCTAAGATAGACTTTGAGGATTAGTATAGAATATATTCATAGAATCTTGGTACTATAGAGATTTTGTGAGTTTTCCAATAAAATACAACCCTGTCTGGATACGATCAGTTACAGGCGGCTCTAGCACAAATGTTCCTTGGGGTAAAGCCCGAAAACACCATTTTGAGCTTGAATCGAACGTGAACTGGTGTGCGACAATGTGCATTGCTGCACTCTTTGTTATAACACTCTCATGGGATATGCTTAGGATAATAATCATATTTTTACAAACCACTATGGTGGGTTTATCTGTATATACCTCCTCAAAGAAAATATTCTTATGATTATGGATTATATCCATAAACTGTTCAATTTACGTTAGGTATTTTACATGTTTGAAATTATTCATTAAAATTCTTAAACTGACCTTGTGTATGCCATTGTATAGAAATGGAGCCCAGTAGAAGGAATAAGAACTCTAGCAGTACGTATGATCCATAGAGTAAGAAGGATCATATCTTCCATGGTATTAAGAATACATTTAGAAGGGAAATTGTCTCCCATGTATTCTCAACATATAAAGAAATAGTATCATGTGTTAATAAGATATGTAAATAATTCTATGAGTCTTATGGATTTTAAAGGAAGTTAGAGAAGAAAATGATGGAAGAGAGAAATATGGATAAAGGGAAGAAGGAAAAGAAGAATTTTCCCATATGTGATAAATGCGGAAAGAATCACCATGATAAATTGTTTAAGGGAATGTGAGTTTGTTATAGGTGTGGAGAAAAAGGAAACCAAATACGTGATTGAAAGGGTACAAAAAAGATTCAAATGTACAATGCTACATCTTTAAGGAGATGAGACACTACGCGAATTAATGTCCAAATAATCAGAGTATACCCCAACTATTGCTATTAAATAATAATCATGTTATGATACTACAAAAGATGAAGAAGAATGATTAAGAGTTCTTATGTTGTTACTAATGTATTGTGTCATTTGAGTATAGTATTAATGATGTACATGTTATATGAATTATGGAGTATATATGGATTGTACTGCAGTACTATTTTATTAAGGACTTGAGATAGTGTAGAACCAAGAAAAGTGACTCAATAACAGGTTAAATTTTGGGAAAATATATGGTTGAGAGAAAGATAAACCATAATATGGTTTTGATACCGAGGTCCTGATTTTGGAATAATACATGATTGATTTGGATAAATTATATTAGATATTATGGACTACCATGAAACTTATTAATGATTTGTATATTCCATCATTATTAGAGTGGATATCAGTTTTGGATAGAAGGAGTATATCCAATACTCTATAAGTAAAAAGGGAGAATGAATGTAATGAATACGGTTTTATGGTAATTTAGGATGTTGCAGTGTTTAAAATGAATACATGATGAAGGTGTTCACAAGTTATTACGTGGAAAAGATGATCTTCATTGTGTTTACCTTACTTATTTATTTTGGACTGTGAGTTTGGACAGATTTTTTTTGGAAAATTATAGTTTGAGAGTATTTTTGGATTTCTATAACACGGACATCCCAGAGGTCTGGTGGCAACCCATCGCGACCAGTATGGCCATGAGACTTGAACCTGCAACCGAAGGGCGATAAGGGTGTATCACAAACCACTGGCCCACGTGATATCCTAGATTGAATAATGTTTTTTAAATGTCTTGGTAGATGAATTATAAATTCATTTTTTTGGAAACCTATACGAATATGATAAATAATATTTTTTAAGTTCTATTATCTTTGAGAGTGAAATATGAGTTTGTGGTAGAAATTAGTTAAAGGATGGAACTATACTTTTCAAGTATATATATATTTTTCATATCATATTCTGTAATGAAATTAATTCCTAAACTTTAGGTAAGGGATATTAAATCTAAAAATGTGTTATCCAAATACCTTATGTTTTGTTAAACCAATGATATTTTAAATCATCATAGATTGACGGCTTTGAGGCCCTCAATTCTATAACTGTTCGTGACTGATGACCTCAATCAATCCCTATAAATATTTTCGTTTTTACACCAATTATGTGTCTCTAATTTCCACTATTGTTCTCCTAATCATGACCATAATTTTCGCCCTATAACTCTGATCAACACCCTCTATAAAATTATTACCAAGCTTATAGCTAACAGACTCAACACTATTACTGACAAAATTATCTCCTGCAATCAATTTGGTTTTATCAAGGGGAGATCAATACAAGACTGCATTTGTCTTGCTCGGAATGCACAAACATGTTAAATAATAAAAATAGGGGCGGAAACATCGCCATTCAACTGGACATTCGTAAAGCTTTTGACACTATGGACTGGAATTTCATTTTCAAAGTTCTTCATGGTTTTGGCTTCAATGATAACTTCATATCTAGAATTAAAATTCTCTTTCATTCTACTCATGTTTCCATTTTGGTCAGTGGATCACCTAGAGGGTTTTTCAAATGTTCTAAAGGAGTCAGACAAGGAGATCCGTTATCTGCTATTCTTTTTTCCATTGCAGAAGACTATTTTAGTCGTCTGCTCACCCATATGGTTGACCATAACAAGCTCAAACCAATTCAGGCTTACAAAAATGTGAATGCCCCCACTCACCTCCTTTGTGCTGATGACATCATTCTTTTTCTAAAGGGTGATCTTAAAAACATCAGAACTCTTAAAGCTACTATCAACCATTATGAGGAGGTCTCGGTTAAAGTCATTGGTTGGAATAAATCTTTCATTTACTTTGGAAAAAAATTCCCTTCTGCTAGAAAAAATAGTATTATCAATGAGCTTAAATGTAACAGCCCAAGATTTTATAAAAAATATTCTTTTTAATTTTATTAATGTCTTGTGTTGTACGCTACACCAAAAGGAGCTTTCACAACACGCATCCTTGACTTGCCTTGCATTACACGCAATCGCAACCTTCCTCGATAGCGTGTGTAGTACGCAATACTGAGTTTCACGAAACAACGATATGCTATAAAAATATTATTAAAACTAGCCGTTATGAATAGTAATAACCACTTTTTGAAATCCAGTAAATCTTATTTTTCAAAATGAACCTTATTTTTGGATTCGGAGTATCGAATTTAGCCTAAGGTGAAATTTTGGTACTTTTCGGATAACTTTCACATTCTGATGAATAGTGAAAATTACTAAATTATAATTAAAAACAACTTTTTTAATCGAAATAATTAATAGTGATAAATCATTAATTTGAGTGGTTTTAAAGTATATTTAGAATATATTTTTACAATTTAATACAATGTTGGTCATTGGATGTAGTTTCACATTTAAACTAGACATAAACAAGTGTCAATCTTTTGATAGATATTGTTTCTTAAAAACACGCTATTTGTTTTAACAGCGGGATTTAATTATAAAATTAATTAATGCAAATTTTATGTTATGAATTTGGTAAAATAGACTTCATTTTTGAATTCGGAATATGAAATATAGCTTGGGATGAAATTTTGGCATTGTTCTGAAAAACATCAATTTTTGATGAATAGTGAAACTACTAAGTGGTAGGTTAAAAACTGAATTTTGCATAAAACATAATTTTACCGCTTCTGCGAATGGAATTTCGAAAATCCGAGAGACATGGTTAATATCAAGGACTAAAATGTGGTTCAATGAGATGAAAATAATTTTTTGGTGAATAGTAACTTTTTACTTTTTTTACCACGGTTAATAGTAAATAAGGTAACTAAGGGTAAATATGATATTAATATTACCCTAACACATATCCTAATTCTATTGGACAAGTGTAATTCGACCAAAAACAAACTTAGGAATAAAATATGACCATTTAGGCCCACATGGATTAGATTAGGACATTTATTATTAATTTATTTAAAGAAGGGTTAAAATAGTTAAAATCAAAGTTTAATAAGTAAATCATTTTTAATATGGGGTTATAAATAAGATAAATTCGACTATAAATATTCATTAGAAATCTAAAAAGATTTCATACATGATGGTATTTTATTTGTAATTTTTAGACATCAAATAATATAATTTATTTATGACACAAAAATGATACAGTAATTATCTTATTAATGAAATATTGACATAAATGATAATATATATACCAAAATAAATGTAATTTAAGACTTTTTATGAATTCCACTAATTTTCTAGGTTACTATGATATATTAGTGTTGATTTAATCAACTTGGTTTGAACATATAATTCTGTTATGACTTTCACAAAAATCATATATCAAATAGTGTCAAAATTGACACAAAATAGTTTTTAAATCAAATATTATATTATTAATTGTTATTTTATTCCTAAAAATCTAAGGTTCGGCCAAATGACTTAGATAAGGATATATGTATTAATAATATACAATTTGGGGTTCGTTTGGCATGTTATAGTAAGTTTATTAACCATATATTGAAATAAAACAAAAAGACAAGGTAAAAGTTAAATTATTTTACTTAGAGTTAAATCTAATTGATAAGGTTAAAATAATACCCTAAACTTGTCTAACTCCTATTGGTTGATAGGATTTCGACCCATCCCCACTTTATCTTCGAAATAAGACCCTTTGTAACCATTATAAACCGATTTTGACTTTAATATAAAATAATATTTTGAGATATTCCTAAGGTGCCCCTCTCCTCCCCTATAAAAGGACACCTCCTCCCCCTCCTCCTCACACCAATTTGAGCACTCAAGCTCGGCCAACCCCTGACAATTTATCCTCTCCACTTCCCTAGCAACATCCTAGAGGTTCTGGTCTTCCTCAAAGACCAATTTTAGTGTCCTAAGAGGAGGTCTCAAAGAGGCACTTCAAAGAAGAGGTAATTACCGTTACCAATTCCTTCATCTTTATTTCTTCTTCCACTTCTTCTTCTTAGGTTGTTTCATTATGAAGTAATAACATTAGTATCACTCATATACTGATATGTTATTATAAGTATGAAACAACCCTATTTCACCATCTATCCATCCTACGGAAAAAGAAATCACCGCGCATGCGTACGTACGGAATACCGTCTCCACGCCGTGGTGTAATCTATTTTCCACCACCACCTTACATGGATGGGTATAATGGTGTAAAGAATAACTATACATAGTTATTACAACATCATATTGATTCTGATATATTGTATAATACACTCCAATTCAATTCAATATTTATAGAAATGATATCATCGCTCGTGCGTACGTACGGAATACCGTCTCCACGACACGATGAGATTCATTCTCCATGTTAACCATTTAAGAATGATTATAATGTATATATAAGAAATAATAATGAAATATATGACATTATAAAGCTACTGGATTTATGTATATATATACATATGTATGTCATCTACTTACTTCCATTTCAAGACAATAAGGAATGGAAAACAGCGTTCATGCGTACGTACGGACTACCGTCTCCATGAACGGTGTTTTTCATTTTATTTATATACCTATTATATATATATATATACTGAATATATATGATATATAAATCATATTTTATATTCTTGAAGTAAGTAAATCATGATATAAGTAATAATTATGTCAAGAACAACAAGTCAAAACACCTACGGTAAATGAAACGATTTTACCCAAAACGCTTCTTTAACATGGAATTTACAAAAGAACGGGTAATATAATGTCATAAGTGAACCATATATGATATCATAACAATGAATATGATTCTGTAATAAGTCAATAACATGATTTAAATCATTATACAGGAGGTTCGGACACTTACAAAGCAAGTCGGACCTAAGGTAAGGGAAATATCACAATCTCATTTTTATCTGAGATTGTTTATTCGTAAGTATTTACTGGGGTGTATTTTATCATCCACATCCATGTTCCCTCAATATGTAATATTGTTTCCATCCTATTGCAATAGTTTAAATCCAAGTTTACCCTTAGGTGAGTTTTTAGTAAAGAATATGAAAGGAATCTTTTGTCGTTTTTCCGTATGAGGTACTTTTTGACTTTTCCGACAAAAGTACGAAGAATGTTGTTTTAACTTATACGGCATGAATGGATTTTTAAAACATTACTTCAAAGAATCTTCCTTTACAAGTTTTCAAGTTTATTTTTTTTTCAACTTCTTTTATTTTAAAGTTGTATGACATGTTATGAAAGGAAAAATGTTTTTGAAGAAGAAAGGATATTTTCCTCAAGAATGGAGTTCAAGTGTTTTATCAAAATTATTTTCCATCTAAGATAATAAAGGGTTATATTTTTATCCCTATTATTACATTGATTTGATCATGTTGTTATGGAATTATTTTTATGAATTCCTTTATCTTATATGAATTGATTTATGATGTCCTGATGTTTCAAGAATCCCATTTTTGTTACTTGTGTTATGCGATGATGTATGTTTTATGACTATGTGGCACACATAAGAAAAGATTCATTATAAGATGGGTGGGACCTATATCTCCCTCCAATGCATTGGGTAAAGATTTTATATCTCATGAGATAGACATGGCTGGAACGGAAGGTTATTTCGGTTCAGTGATACAGGACTGAAACGAGGAGTGAACTCGGTTCAGAAAGGGACTTTGTCCACTAAGATAGTCTTGGCAATGAGTCATGACTAACAAGAAATGATTTTCCATGATTATGTGTGCATGCCACAAAGTTTCAAGTTTTATGTTATGATTATGGGGATCTCATTTTCAATTCTATGATTTATCCCATGTTATGATATTATGAGCTCTTTTGCAGGTCAAGATTTCCAAAAGCTACATTCTTATGTATATGATGTGATTGATATTTCTTTTGTTTACCCTTACTGAGCATTTGAGCTCACCCTTTTTTTTGTTTTTATTTCCCCAGGATATAAAGAAAGGTTTTAGGTAAAAAAAAGGGAAGATCTTTATGGGAGATATTGAAGATCTTTCACCACGTTTAGAAGATTACGTTCCGAGTTTCCAAAGACACTAAACTATTACGATCCTTGTGTGTGTGTTTTGTTATGTACTAAGTATTCCGCAAAAGTAATGTAATGTCCATGTACGATAAGCTTCGGGTCTCTACAGTTGGTATCAGAGGAAAGGTTTAGTCAACCTTTGGAAACTAGGATGCGAAAACATTAGTGAGATCCCTAGAGATATTTCTAAGGTATGTCTAGGGATGTCCCTAAGGATACGTATACGTATAGGATATAATCCTAGAACTACGATACCGATCTTAGAATTTAACCTAAGATGTTAGATATTAAGGGTACTCCCCCTTTACTATGTTGTTTTCCCTAGCATTATTTTTCCTCTCACACTATTCTTTTTGGGTTTTAGAAAATGGCTGGAAACAAGATGATTCACGATAATGGAGGATATGATGGACAATGGAATGATATTCTTCATAATGAAATGGGATTTGGAAGTCCAAACATCATTATTATGCCGAATCAGCAATCTCATAATATGATCAATAAAGTAAAATTTGGTAAGTTTCCTGACTCAGCTAATAAGAGAAAGATGGAGTTTCATGATGATCATAGAGGAAAGAAAGTTCAGTTTCCCCTATGTAAATCATATGGGAAGAGGCATCAAGGAGAATGTTTCAAAGGAACTGGAAGATGCTTTGGGTGTGGAAAAGAAGGACACAAAGCAAGTAAATGCAAAGGAAAAGGTTCAGTTAACAACATGGATGAGGATAATGGTATTGCTACGATATCAACAATGGTTAAATGTTTTAAATGTGGAATGTACGGGCATTATGCAAACCAATGCCCTAAGGGAAAGTCTCATGAAGATAATAAGTATGGTCGTATGGGAAGTTTTTATGTGGATGATGATGAAGAGACTACAAATGATATGTGAGATGAAAGAATTGTTGAAGCTCGGTCAATGGTTTATGAATGTAGTGGAATTATTACATGTTTATCATGTGTAATGTTGTATAAGTAATCTCATGGTACTATGGAATAAAGAGACATGTAAGGATTGTAACATTGTTTTCTGATTAATGTTACCAGTATCCATGAAAGGTTATTCAGATATTTTTGGAATGAATATGATATGCGCATAATGAAGGGATAAGGGGAAAATGAAATGTTTGACAGTATTCATGAGCTCATGATTGATATAAGGACTAAGTGATATCATGGTTTGAGTATATAGAATTTTGAGGATTTCGGTATGTGAAAAGTGTTAACTTTTAACTGCATTCAAGTTTTCAATAAGGTTCAATGGGTATTCAAGAGAGTACAAGATTAAGGCCTTTTAATGTTTGGAATGTGACCAACAAGATATATCTTATGATATATGGGGATCAACGATGGTATTAAATCTCTGGTAATCGTTTTCACTATGTTATGAGAATGGACTGCAGTATTATGAGCCTAATGATTGGAATGAATTATGTTGGACATAAGTTAGTATTGTTTAAGGATAGAAGTTTTTTTTCGATATTATTGATGGGATGTTATAGTAATATAGTTTTATAAAAAGGACAACCTGCAGGACGGGCGACAGCCCATCGCTTCGGACAAGGCTGTGGGAATCGAACCCACAACTGAAGTGCGAGTGGCCTTTATCGCCTACCACTGGCCTACAGGAAGTCCCTGTTTAGTAGAAACTAGTTTTATTATATTAAGCAGTATGATATATGAGGTATAAGTCCATTTTAGGAACCATATATGATTAATCTCACTATAGATCGACTTATGTATATAATTTTTGCTAACCTTTTGTTTGAGACAGATGGAATGACCCGTCGTTCTATCACATGATCTGCTAACACTTCACGAATAACAAATTCAACTTCATTTATTTAAGAGATGAAGTGGAAATTGTTCAAGGCACGAACAACAGTGAGATTGTACCAAAATAAAGTAAGTATTTATTCTAATTCAAATTTTCAAATTTAGGGAAATGATCTTGAAAACCAAAAATGTTGTCCTAGTGATCTTATACCTGATGAATCAGATGGTACCTTATATCATCACAAATCTATGGATTTGTGATTACTGGCTTTTCCATAGCCATGTTCTCTACCACTCTCCATCAGAACATGATGGTTAGATTTCTCTTCCATATCCATATTTTCACCTATGTGGAAACCCAGTGATTAGTTTATTTGGGTAATCGTTACATTTCATACTTTAGTTTTTAAAGACAAGTTTTGGTATTCCTTTTTACGATGTGGGTTTCTATTAAAGAATCTTTCGAATAGTAAACCATTTATAACCCCGACGAATTTCGAGGGAGAAATTCATTTTAAGGGGGGTAGAATGTAACAGCCCAAGATTTTATAAAAAATATTCTTTTTAATTTTATTAATGTCTTGTGTTGTACGCTACACCAAAAGGAGCTTTCACAACACGCATCCTTGACTTGCCTTGCATTACACGCAATCGCAACCTTCCTCGATAGCGTGTGTAGTACGCAATACTGAGTTTCACGAAACAACGATATGCTATAAAAATATTATTAAAACTAGCCGTTATGAATAGTAATAACCACTTTTTGAAATCCAGTAAATCTTATTTTTCAAAACGAACCTTATTTTTGGATTCGGAGTATCGAATTTAGCCTAAGGTGAAATTTTGGTACTTTTCGGATAACTTTCATATTCTGATGAATAGTGAAAATTACTAAATTATAATTAAAAACAACTTTTTTAATCGAAATAATTAATAGTGATAAATCATTAATTTGAGTGGTTTTAAAGTATATTTAGAATATATTTTTACAATTTAATACAATGTTGGTCATTGGATGTAGTTTCACATTTAAACTAGACATAAACAAGTGTCAATCTTTTGATAGATATTGTTTCTTAAAAACACGCTATTTGTTTTAACAGCGGGATTTAATTATAAAATTAATTAATGCAACTTTTATGTTATGAATTTGGTAAAATAGACTTCATTTTTGAATTTGGAATATGAAATATAGCTTGGGATGAAATTTTGGCATTGTTCTGAAAAACATCAATTTTTGATGAATAGTGAAACTACTAAGAGGTAGGTTAAAAACTGAATTTTGCATAAAACTTAATTTTACCGCTTCTGCGAATGAAATTTCGAAAATCCGAGAGACATGGTTAATATCAAGGACTAATATGTGGTTCAATGAGATGAAAATAATTTTTTGGTGAATAGTATCTTTTTACTTTTTTTACCACGGTTAATAGTAAATAAGGTAACTAAGGGTAAATATGATATTAATATTACCCTAACACATGTCCTAATTCTATTGGACAAGTTTAATGCGACCAAAAACAAACTTAGGAATAAAATATGACCATTTAGGCCCACTTGGATTAGATTAGGACATTTATTATTAATTTATTTAAAGAAGGGTTAAAATAGTTAAAATCAAAGTTTAATAAGTAAATCATTTTTAATATGGGGTTATACATAAGTTAAATTCGACTATAAATATTCATTAGAAAGATAAAAAGATTTCCTACATGATGGTATTTTATTTGTAATTTTTAGACATCAAATAATATAATTTATTTATGACACAAAAATGATGCAGTAATTATCTTATTAATGAAATATTGACATAATTGATAATATATATACCAAAATAAATGTAATTTAAGACTTTTTATGAATTCCACTAATTTTCTAGGTTACTATGATATATTAGTGTTGATTTAATCAACTTGGTTCGAACATATAATTCTGTTATGACTTTCACAAAAATCATATATCAAATAGTGTCAAAATTGACACAAAATAGTTTTTAAATCAAATATTATATTATTAATTGTTATTTTATTCCTAAAAATCTAAGGTTCGGCCAAATGACTTAGATAAGGATATATGTATTAATAATATACAATTTGGGGTTCGTTTGGCATGTTATAGTAAGTTTATTAACCATATATTGAAAGAAAACAAAAAGACACGGTAAAAGTTAAATTATTTAACTTAGAGTTAAATCTAATTGATAAAGTTAAAATAATACCCTAAACTTGTCTAACTCCTATTGGTTGATAGGATTTCGACCCATCCCCACTTTATCTTCGAAATAAGACCCTTTGGAACCATTATAAACCGATTTTGACTTTAATATAAAATAATATTTTGAGATATTCCTAAGGTGCCCCTCTCCTCCCCTATAAAAGGACACCTCCTCCCCCTCCTCCTCACACCAATTTGAGCACTCAAGCTCGGCCAAACCCTGCCAATTTATCCTCTCCACTTCCCTAGCAACATCCTAGAGGTTCTGGTCTTCCTCAAAGACCAATTTTAGTGCCCTAAGAGGAGGTCTCAAAGAGGCACTTCAAAGAAGAGGTAATTACCGTTACCAATTCTTTCATCTTTATTTCTTCTTCCACTTCTTCTTCTTAGGTTGTTTCATTATGAAGTAATAACATTAGTATCACTCATATAATGATATGTTATTATAAGTATGAAACAACCCTATTTCACCATCTATCCATCCTACGGAAAAAGAAATCACCGCGCGTGCGTACGTACGGAATACCGTCTCCACGCCGTGGTGTAATCTATTTTCCACCACCACCTTACATGGATGGGTATAATGGTGTAAAGATTAACTATACATAGTTATTACAACATCATATTGATTCTGATATATTGTATAATACACTCCAATTCAATTCAATATTTATAGAAATGATATCATCGCTCGTGCGTACGTACGGAATACCGTCTCCACGACGCGATGAGATTCATTCTCCATGTTAACCATTTAAGAATGATTATAATGTATATATAAGAAATAATAATGAAATATATGACATTATAAAGCTACTGGATTTATGTATATATATACATATGTATGTCATCTACTTACTTCCATTTCAAGACAATAAGGAATGGAAAACAGCGTTCATGCGTACGTACGGACTACCGTCTCCATGAACGGTGTTTTTCATTTTATTTATATACCTATTATATATATATATATACTTAATATATATGATATATAAATCATATTTTATATTCTGGAAGTAAGTAAATCATGATATAAGTAATAATGATGTCAAGAACAACAAGTCAAAACACCTACGATAAATGAAACGATTTTACCCAAAACGCTTCTTTAACATGGAATTTACAAAAGAACGGGTAATATAATGTCATAAGTGAACCATATATGATATCATAACAATGAATATGATTCTTTAATAAGTCAATAACATGATTTAAATCATTATACAGGAGGTTCGGACACTTACAAAGCAAGTCGGACCTAAGGTAAGGGAAATATCACAATCTCATTTTTATCTGAGATTGTTTATTCGTAAGTATTTACTGGGGTGTATTTTATCATCCACATCCATGTTCCCTAAATATGTAATATTGTTTCCATCCTCTTGCAATAGTTTAAATCCAATTTTAACCTTAGGTGAGTTTTTAGTAAAGAATATGAAAGGATTCTTTTGTCGTTTTTCCGTATGAGGTACTTTTTGACTTTTCCGACAAAAGTACGAAGAATGTTGTTTTAACTTATACGGCATGAATGGATTTTTAAAACATTACTTCAAAGAATCTTCCTTTACAAGTTTTCAAGTTTATTTTTTTTCAACTTCTTTTATTTTAAAGTTGTATGACATGTTATGAAAGGAAAAATGTTTTTGAAGAAGAAAGGATATTTTCCTCAAGAATGGAGTTCAAGTGTTTTATCAAAATTATTTTCCATCTAAGATAATAAAGGGTTATATTTTTATCCCTATTATTACATTGATTTGATCATGTTGTTATGGAATTATTTTTATGAATTCCTTTATCTTATATGAATTGATTTATGATGTCATGATGTTTCAAGAATCCCATTTTTGTTACTTGTGTTATGCGATGATGTATGTTTTATGACTATGTGGCACACATAAGAAAAGATTCATTATAAGATGGGTGGGACCTATATCTCCCTCCAATGCATTGGGTAAAGATTTTATATCTCATGAGATGGACATGGCTGGAACGGAAGGTTATTTCGGTTCAGTGATACAGGACTGAAACGAGGAGTGAACTCGGTTCAGAAAGGGACTTTGTCCACTAAGATAGTCTTGGCAATGATTCATGACTAACAAGAAATGATTTTCCATGATTATTTGTGCATGCCACAAAGTTTAAAGTTTTATGTTATGATTATGGGGATCTCATTTTCAATTCTATGATTTATCCCATGTTATGATATTATGAGCTCTTTTGCAGGTCAAGATTTCCAAAAGCTACGTTCTTATGTATATGTTGTGATTGATATTTCTTTTGTTTACCCTTACTGAGCATTTGAGCTCACCCTTTTTTTTGTTTTTATTTCCCCAGGATATAAAGAAAGGTTTTAGGTAAAAAAAAAGGGAAGATCTTTATGGGAGATATTGAAGATCTTTCACCACGTTTAGAAGATTACGTTCCGAGTTTCCAAAGACACTAAACTATTACGATCCTTGTGTGTGTGTTTTGTTATGTACTAAGTATTCCGCAAAAGTAATGTAATGTCCATGTACGATAAGCTTCGGGTCTCTACAGTTGGTATCAGAGGAAAGGTTTAGTCAACCTTTGGAAACTAGGATGCGAAAACATTAGTGAGATCCCTAGAGATATTTCTAAGGTATGTCTAGGGATGTCCCTAAGGATACGTATACGTATAGGATATAATCCTAGAACTACGATACCGATCTTAGAATTTAACCTAAGATGTTAGATATTAAGGGTACTCCCCCTTTACTATGTTGTTTTCCCTAGCATTATTTTTCCTCTCACACTATTCTTTTTGGGTTTTAGAAAATGGCTGGAAACAAGATGATTCACGATAATGGAGGATATGATGGACAATGGAATGATATTCTTCATAATGAAATGGGATTTGGAAGTCCAAACATCATTATTATTCCGAATCAGCAATCTCATAATATGATCAATAAAGTAAAATTTGGTAAGTTTCCTGACTCAGCTAATAAGAGAAAGATGGAGTTTCATGATGATCATAGAGGAAAGAAAGTTCAGTTTCCCCTATGTAAATCATGTGGGAAGAGGCATCAAGGAGAATGTTTCAAAGGAACTGGAAGATGCTTTGGGTGTGGAAAAGAAGGACACAAAGCAAGTAAATGCAAAGGAAAAGGTTCAGTTAACAACATGGATGAGGATAATGGTATTGCTACGATATCAACAATGGTTAAATGTTTTAAATGTGGAATGTACGGGCATTATGCAAACCAATGCCCTAAGGGAAAGTCTCATGAAGATAATCAGTATGGTCGTATGGGAAGTATTTATGTGGTTGATGATGAAGAGACTACAAATGATATGTGAGATGAAAGAATTGTTGAAGCTCGGTCAATGGTTTATGAATGTAGTGGAATTATTACATGTTTATCATGTGTAATGTTGTATAAGTAATCTCATGGTACTATGGAATAAAGAGACATGTAAGGATTGTAACATTGTTGTCTGATTAATGTTACCAGTATCCATGAAAGGTTATTCAGATATTTTTGGAATGAATATGATATGCGCTTAATGAAGGGATAAGGGGAAAATGAAATGTTTGACAGTATTCATGAGCTCATGATTGATATAAGGACTAAGTGATATCATGGTTTGAGTATATAGAATTTTGAGGATTTCGGTATGTGAAAAGTGGTAACTTTTAACTGCATTCAAGTTTTCAATAAGGTTCAATGGGTATTCAAGAGAGTACAAGATTAAGGCCTTTTAATGTTTGGAATGTGACCAACAAGATATATCTTATGATATATGGGGATCAACGATGGTATTAAATCTCTGGTAATCGTTTTCACTATGTTATGAGAATGGACTGCAGTATTATGAGCCTAATGATTGGAATGAATTATGTTGGACATAAGTTAGTATTGTTTAAGGATAGAAGTTTTTTTTCGATATTATTTATGGGATGTTATAGTAATATAGTTTTATAAAAAGGACAACCTGCAGGACGGGCGACAGCCCATCGCTTCGGACAAGGCTGTGGGAATCGAACCCACAACTGAAGTGCGAGTGGCCTTTATCGCCTACCACTGGCCTACAGGAAGTCCCTGTTTAGTAGAAACTAGTTTTATTATATTAAGCAGTATGATATATGAGGTATAAGTCCATTTTAGGAACCATATATGATTAATCTCACTATAGATCGACTTATGTATATAATTTTTGCTAACCTTTTGTTTGAGACAGATGGAATGACCCGTCGTTCTATCACATGATCTGCTAACACTTCACGAATAACAAATTCAACTTCATTTATTTAAGAGATGAAGTGGAAATTGTTCAAGGCACGAACAACAGTGAGATTGTACCAAAATAAAGTAAGTATTTATTCTAATTCAAATTTTCAACTTTAGGGAAATGATCTTGAAAACCAAAAATGTTGTCCTAGTGATCTTATACCTGATGAATCAGACGGTACCTTATATCATCACAAATCTATGGATTTGTGATTACTGGCTTTTCCATAGCCATGTTCTCTACCACTCTCCATCAGAACATGATGGTTAGATTTCTCTTCCATATCCATATTTTCACCTATGTGGAAACCCAGTGATTAGTTTATTTGGGTAATCGTTACATTTCATACTTTAGTTTTTAAAGACAAGTTTTGGTATTCCTTTTTACGATGTGGGTTTCTATTAAAGAAACTTTCGAATAGTAAACCATTTATAACCCCGACGAATTTCGAGGGAGAAATTCATTTTAAGGGGGGTAGAATGTAACAGCCCAAGATTTTATAAAAAATATTCTTTTTAATTTTATTAATGTCTTGTGTTGTACGCTACACCAAAAGGAGCTTTCACAACACACATCCTTGACTTGCCTTGCATTACACGCAATCGCAACCTTCCTCGATAGCGTGTGTAGTACGCAATACTGAGTTTCACGAAACAACGATATGCTATAAAAATATTATTAAAACTAGCCGTTATGAATAGTAATAACCACTTTTTAAAATCCAGTAAATCTTATTTATCAAAATGAACCTTATTTTTGGATTCGGAGTATCGAATTTAGCCTAAGGTGAAATTTTGGTACTTTTCGGATAACTTTAATATTCTGATGAATAGTGAAAATTACTAAATTATAATTAAAAACAACTTTTTTAATCGAAATAATTAATAGTGATAAATCATTAATTTGAGTGGTTTTAAAGTATATTTAGAATATATTTTTACAATTTAATACAATGTTGGTCATTGGATGTAGTTTCACATTTAAACTAGACATAAACAAGTGTCAATCTTTTGATAGATATTGTTTCTTAAAAACACGCTATTTGTTTTAACAGCGGGATTTAATTATAAAATTAATTAATGCAACTTTTATGTTATGAATTTGGTAAAATAGACTTCATTTTTGAATTCGGAATATGAAATATAGCTTGGGATGAAATTTTGGCATTGTTCTGAAAAACATCAATTTTTGATGAATAGTGAAACTACTAAGTGGTAGGTTAAAAACTGAATTTTGCATAAAACTTAATTTTACCGCTTCTGCGAATGGAATTTCGAAAATCCGAGAGACATGGTTAATATCAAGGACTAATATGTGGTTAAATGAGATGAAAATAATTTTTTGGTGAATAGTAACTTTTTACTTTTTTTACCACGGTTAATAGTAAATAAGGTAACTAAGGGTAAATATGATATTAATATTACCCTAACACATGTCCTAATTCTATTGGACAAGTGTAATTCGACCAAAAACAAACTTAGGAATAAAATATGACCATTTAGGCCCACTTGGATTAGATTAGGACATTTATTATTAATTTATTTAAAGAAGGGTTAAAATAGTTAAAATCAAAGTTTAATAAGTAAAGCATTTTTAATATGGGGTTATACATAAGATAAATTCGACTATAAATATTCATTAGAAAGCTAAAAAGATATCCTACATGATGGTATTTTATTTGTAATTTTTAGACATCAAATAATATAATTTATTTATGACACAAAAATGATGCAGTAATTATCTTATTAATGAAATATTGACATAATTGATAATATATATACCAAAATAAATGTAATTTAAGACTTTTTATGAAGTCCACTAATTTTCTAGGTTACTATGATATATTAGTGTTGATGTAATCAACTTGGTTCGAACATATAATTCTGTTATGACTTTCAAAAAAATCATATATCAAATAGTGTCAAAATTGACACAAAATAGTTTTTAAATCAAATATTATATTATTAATTGTTATTTTATTCCTAAAAATCTACGGTTCGGCCAAATGACTTAGATAAGGATATATGTATTAATAATATACAATTTGGGGTTCGTTTGGCATGTTATAGTAAGTTTATTAACCATATATTGAAAGAAAACAAAAAGACACAGTAAAAGTTAAATTATTTAACTTAGAGTTAAATCTAATTGATAAGGTTAAAATAATACCCTAAACTTGTCTAACTCCTATTGGTTGATAGGATTTCGACCCATCCCCACTTTATCTTCGAAATAAGACCCTTTGGAACCATTATAAACCGATTTTGACTTTAATATAAAATAATATTTTGAGATATTCCTAAGGCGCCCCTCTCCTCCCCTATAAAAGGACACCTCCTCCCCCTCCTCCTCACACCAATTTGAGCACTCAAGCTCGGCCAACCCCTGCCAATTTATCCTCTCCACTTCCCTAGCAACATCCTAGAGGTTCTGGTCTTCCTCAAAGACCAATTTTAGTGCCCTAAGAGGAGGTCTCAAAGAGGCACTTCAAAGAAGAGGTAATTACCGTTACCAATTCTTTCATCTTTATTTCTTCTTCCACTTCTTCTTCTTAGGTTGTTTCATTATGAAGTAATAACATTAGTATCACTCATATACTGATATGTTATTATAAGTATGAAACAACCCTATTTCACCATCTATCCATCCTACGGAAAAAGAAATCACCGCGCGTGCGTACGTACGGAATACCGTCTCCACGCCGTGGTGTAATCTATTTTCCACCACCACCTTACATGGATGGGTATAATGGTGTAAAGAATAACTATACATAGTTATTAAAACATCATATTGATTCTGATATATTGTATAATACACTCCAATTCAATTCAATATTTATAGAAATGATATCATCGCTCGTGCGTACGTACGGAATACCGTCTCCACGACGCGATGAGATTCATTCTCCATGTTAACCATTTAAGAATGATTATAATGTATATATAAGAAATAATAATGAAATATATGACATTATAAAGATACTGGATTTATGTATATATATACATATGTATGTCATCTACTTACTTCCATTTCAAGACAATAAGGAATGGAAAACAACGTTCATGCGTACGTACGGACTACCGTCTCCATGAACAGTGTTTTTCATTTTATTTATATACCTATTATATATATATATACTGAATATATATGATATATAAATCATATTTTATATTCTGTAAGTAAGTAAATCATGATATAAGTAATAATGATGTCAAGAACAACAAGTCAAAACACCTACGATAAATGAAATGATTTTACCCAAAACGCTTCTTTAACATGGAATTTACAAAAGAACGGGTAATATAATGTCATAAGTAAACCATATATGATATCATAACAATGAATATGATTCTGTAATAAGTCAATAACATGATTCAAATCATTATACAGGAGGTTCGGACACTTACAAAGCAAGTCGGACCTAAGGTAAGGGAAATATCACAATCTCATTTTTATCTGAGATTGTTTATTCGTAAGTATTTACTGGGGTGTATTTTATCATCCACATCCATGTTCCCTCAATATGTAATATTGTTTCCATCCACTTGCAATAGTTTAAATCCAATTTTACCCTTAGGTGAGTTTTTAGTAAAGAATATGAAAGGAATCTTTTGTCGTTTTTCCGTATGAGGTACTTTTTGACTTTTCCGACAAAAGTACGAAGAATGTTGTTTTAACTTATACGGCATGAATGGATTTTTAAAACATTACTTCAAAGAATCTTCCTTTACAAGTTTTCAAGTTTATTTTTTTTCAACTTCTTTTATTTTAAAGTTGTATGACATGTTATGAAAGGAAAAATGTTTTTGAAGAAGAAAGGATATTTTCCTCAAGAATGGAGTTCAAGTGTTTTATCAAAATTATTTTCCATCTAAGATAATAAAGGGTTATATTTTTATCCCTATTATTACATTGATTTGATCATGTTGTTATGGAATTATTTTTATGAATTTCTTTATCTTATATGAATTGATTTATGATGTCATGATGTTTCAAGAATCCCATTTTTGTTACTTGTGTTATGCGATGATGTATGTTTTATGACTATGTGGCACACATAAGAAAAGATTCATTATAAGATGGGTGGGACCTATATCTCCCTCCAATGCATTGGGTAAATATTTTATATCTCATGAGATAGACATGGCTGGAACGGAAGGTTATTTCGGTTCAGTGATACAGGACTGAAACGAGGAGTGAACTCGGTTCAGAAAGGGACTTTGTCCACTAAGATAGTCTTGGCAATGAGTCATGACTAACAAGAAATGATTTTCCATGATTATGTGTGCATGCCACAAAGTTTCAAGTTTTATGTTATGATTATGGGGATCTCATTTTCAATTCTATGATTTATCCCATGTTATGATATTATGAGCTCTTTTGCAGGTCATGATTTTCAAAAGCTACGTTCTTATGTATATGATGTGATTGATATTTCTTTTGTTTACCCTTACTGAGCATTTGAGCTCACCCTTTTTTTTGTTTTTATTTCCCCAGGATATAAAGAAAGGTTTTAGGTAAAAAAAAGGGATGATCTTTATGGGAGATATTGAAGATCTTTCACCACGTTTAGAAGATTACGTTCCGAGTTTCCAAAGACACTAAACTATTACGATCCTTGTGTGTGTGTTTTGTTATGTACTAAGTATTCCGCAAAAGTAATGTAATGTCCATGTACGATAAGCTTCGGGTCTCTACATTAACATCAAAGAAGGTACTATCCCTTTCAAGTACCTTGGGGTTCCCATCATCTAGGGTAGACCCAAAGCCTTCTACTTTTCAAGCATTGTTGACCAGGTTTTTCATCAACCTTCCTCTTTAAAGGAAAATCCCTCTCCATGGCGGGGAGAGTTTGCCTTGTAAAGTCTGTTATTGTTTCCAAACTTGTCTACTCGATGATGGTCTATAAATGGCCTACTAGTCTCATTAAAAATCTAAATGTTCACATTAAAAACTTTGTCTGGTCTGGAAGCACTTTGGATAGAAAACTTGTGACTATTCCTTGGGCTATGTGCTGTAAGCCTATAGCTATGGGTGGTCTTGGTATTAAAAACATTAAGTTCTTAAATGAATCTCTTCAAGCTAGATTAACTTGAAACCTGATTCACAATGACACCCCTCCTATTTCTTTTATCAAAAACAGTTTCATTGATAGATTGAAAAGATCTAATAGAAGTTTCATGACCTCTTCCATTTGGGCCTCTGTTAGAGACACTTAGGACAATATTATGCACAATTCTAGATGGATGGTTTCGAGAAACTCTTCCATGAGATTCTGGTTGGACAATTGGACTAGTGCTCCTCTTATCTCTGTGACTCCCCTTGACCATATCCCTGTTGACATCAACTCCACTGTCAATATTGTGATTAATTCTCACATTGATTCCCTTCCCAAAAACATTACTCAAATTATTGATTCCTACCATTTTTCTACCTCGTGTGATTTCTTGATTTGGGAGCCTTCTCATAATGGGATCCTTAATTCCAAATACTTTTATAATCACTCCTTACACAACGCTGATAATGATATGAAATGGATAAATTTTTTTTGACAAACCATGGATCAAACCTTCTAGATTCACTCTTATTTGGCGTCTCGCCCACAATAGGGTACCCACTGATGTTTGTCTTCAAAGTTTTAGTATCCAACTTTGTTCAAAATGTCACCTTTGCAATCAGCCTAGAGAAGATTCTAACCCCTTATTTCTATCTTGTGCTACTGCCACCGCTCTTTGGAACTATATTCTTGACACTTTTGAATACAGATGGCTGGTTCAAAACTCAATTGATGAGCAGCTTAAGCGTTGTGTTGCTAAGGATAACTCTCAACAAATCAGAAACTTGTTCCTTGCTGGGGTCTCAGAGCTGATACATGTGATATGGTATGATAGAAACTCGATTCTTCACAATAATTGCTCACACAGCATTAATGCAGGCTGCGGTACTGCAACAATTCGGTGGATGATTTTATGATCCTTAGACGTCTTCGAGTTGAGGCCATTTTCTCGAAACCGTTTCGCACTTTTGAGGTTTTATGGAGACCGCCCTTTCCAGGTTAGATTAAAATCAATGTGGATGGAGCCTCTAAAGGAAATCCAGGTCCTGCGGGTTGTGGAGCCGTCTTCAGAAATCATCATGGTAATATTATGGGGTGCTTTTTTGAAGGCTGCGGTACTGCAACCTCTCTGGAAGCGGAGATGCTAAGTGTTATTCATGCCACTGCTTTTGCTCTTCAACATGGGTGGAACAACTTATGGATTGAAAGTGATTCTACTAATGTTGTTCAAGCCATTTGGAAGGGAGATATTCATCTTGCTTGGCCGATTACTACGCGCTGGATGAATTGTCTTCAATCTCTCCATGACTTCAGTTTCATTGCGACACATACATACCATGAAGCTAATATGGTTGCGGATGCTCTCGCTAATAAAGTCATTGATCAGACTTTAACATGGCTGGAGGAGCTCCCAGATAATCTGATGCCTTTGAAACTTAAAGATTGTAATTTGATCCCGTCTTTTAGACTCTTGTAATCCTTGTTTTCTTTTTGCTAATAAATTTTATTTGGTCCTTTGACCAAAAAAAAAATGATCATAATATGGTGGTGACTTTTTCATTCCCCTTTTCCTCTTATTAAGACTAAATTTTATTAACAAAATTTCCAATGTGGGTTTTCCCACAAAATTATTTTCTATTTTCAACCATTTATTTTCTAAGATCAATTTGAAATTACGAGGACACAATTTATTTAAGGAGGGAAGAATGTAACACCCCAATATTTCATAGTACGTTATTTTTTCAATGTAATTCAATAACTTGCACTACACGCAACACTGAGTTCAAATGCACCATGACTTTCCAAAATAGATGTTCAAAAGTGATTATGAATAGTATTAACTGAATATTGAAAATTATATAATCCTTATTATTTTAGAATCCATATTATGATTTTCTTAGATATAATGTAAGAACAAATTCATTTTTTTTTTCATATAAATGAGTTATTTTTCAAAAAATGCAATTTTACCACCTTTTAATGGCGAACCGTTTTTAAATAAAATATTTGAAACTTCTATATATTTGATTTGAAAAAATAAAAATCATCATTAGAATCGGGACATAAGAATTTAGTTTCAATAAATTTTTGGTGTTTTTCTGTTTACATTAATATTTAGGTGAATAGTGAAAAATACTATATTTTAACTGAAAAATACATTTTTATCCAAAATATTTTATAGCGTTGAATTATAATTTTTAATGTTTTGGAAGTATAATTTGATTATATTTTTACTATATAATCAAATTATGGTCATTATACATAATTTTACTTTGAAATTGAACTTACACAAGTATAAATATTTTGTTAGTTATTATTCCTTAAAAACACTCTTTTTTGTTTTGACAATGGGAATTAATTTTAAAATAATTAATGAAACTTATATGTTTGTAATTTGGTAAAATAGACTTAATTTTTGAATTCAGAGTTTCAAAATTAGCTTAGGGTGATTTTTTGGTATTTTTCTGAAAACCTTCAATTTTTTGATGAATAGTGAACAACACTGAGTTATTGGTTAAAACCGACTATTAATATAAATAATTATTTATATTATTTAAATATAATTTATGTCAAAATAGATTCATAATACCTATATATGTTCAATTTAATTCATTTTAGCCATTTTTTAATAAGTTTTAATAGATAAAAATTTTATTAGACTTTTTACCCTCTTTTACCCACCTCTTAGGAGAATTTCGAAATTTATATAAAACGTAATTTTTCCACTTCCGTGAGTGGAATTTCAAAAATATAATAGACACTATTTATATCTATATGTAAAATTTGGTTCAATAAGATGAATTTTTTTTGGCGAATAGTAACTTTTTTACTTTTGTTTATCACGGTTAAAATTAAATAGGGTAATTAAAGGTAAAAATTATATTAATATTACCCTATAACATGTCCTAATTATATTGGATATGTATAATTCAAACAAATAAAACATTAGGAATAATATATGAACCACTTTTTTCCACTTGTATTAGATTAGGACATTTGTTATTATTTAATTCAAAGAAGAGTTAAAAGAGTTAAAATCACAGTTTAATAACTAATTTTTTTTAATATAGGGTTATACATAAGATAAATTAGATTATTAATATTCAATAGAAAGATAAAAATAATTCCTACCTAATGGTATATTATTTATAAATTTTAGACATTAAATAAATTAATTAATTTATAAAACAATAGTGATGCAGTAATTACCTTATGATTGAAATATTAAAATAATTGATATTTTAAATGTCCAAATAAATGTAATTAGAAACTTTTTATGAATTAAACTAATTTTATAGGTTAATATGACATATTAGGGTTAGTTAGATTAATTTTTTTCGAAGTAATACTGTTGTTATGAATAATGCAAAAACAACATACCAAATAGTGTCAAAACTAACATAAAAGTGTTTTTAAAATAAATATTATATTATTTATTGATATTATATTCTTAAAAATCTATGGTTCGGAGAAAAGTCTTATATAATTATTGTAGTATTATTAATGAACCACTTTGGGTTCTCATGTATGTATATAGTATGTTTATTAACCATATAATATAAAAATACGAAGAGACATTGTAAATGTCAAACTATTTAACTAATATTTTAATCTAAAATATAAGGTTAATATAATGACCCAAACCGGCCTATAACCTATTTTTTAGTGGTTTTCGACCCATACCCACCTTATCCTTTAAATAATTAACTTTTGAGCCATTATAAATTGGAAATGAGTTTATAATAGAATTATATTTCTGGCTTTTCCTAAGGTGCCCCTCACCCCTCTTATAAAAGGGAACTCACCCTTCTCTCTAATTCACACATTCAAAGCCATTTTTCTCAGCCAAAACCTAACCAAATATCCTGTAAACTTCCATAACTTCATCCTAGAGGCCTTATTTTAGTCATAAAGCCATCTTAAAGAGCCGTTTTGATCAAATGAAAAGGATGAACCCAAAGAAGAGGTAAATATTTCATCATCCCTTTCAAGTTCCTTTCTTCTTCCACTTCCTCTTTCGTTGTTGTTTCAATTATAAAATAATAACTCCATTATCGTCTATATACTATTATGTTCTTATAAATATGTTACATCTATATTCATTATTCTATCCATCCTTTGAATGACATGTCACCATACACGCGTACGTACAGATTACAGTCTCTAGGTTGTGGTGTAGTTGTTATTCAATACATTATTATTTGGATGGGTATAATAATGATGTATAATTGATGTGAATAATAAATATAACATGATAATGATACTTTATATATGATATACCATCCAATTATATAATATTTTAATATCAAAAGGATGATATTGTCGATCGTGCGTATGTACGGATTACCGTCTCCACGAACGCGATGAGATTCATTCCCTATCCTATCCATTCAAGAGTAATTTTCATTTGATGGTTAAAAATAATGTTTAAAGACATGATATCATTCTGGATATGAATAAGATACATACCATCCATAACAAATATGACTCACATAACAAATCATTCAAAGGAAAATGAATCAATTAACACCCGAAAAGACGATAATACTAAGATATTATTAACAAAGCAATATTAAAACATCATATATGATATCATATTAATATATATGATTATTGTATAATTTAATAACTATGATTTATCTATTATAAAATAGGTTAACCTACCCTCGATCATGGAAATGTTCATGGTAAGGGTTAATTCTATAATCTCTTCACTATCCGAGGTTGTTTTTACGTGAGTATCTACTGGGACCTCTATATCATCCACACCCGTGTTTCATAAAAATATTTTCAAAAGAAATATTTTAAGGTACACTTTAACTGGATCATCATTTTAAATTGTTTAAATATTTATTCTTCTAAATCGTTTTCATTCATTTCCACATTTTCAAAATGGGTTTTAAGGATTTATTTATATGGACAAGAATGTTTTGAAAGTGTTAATTCCTATCAAAATATTCAAAGTGGTATGGGTCACTTTGATTCAAAAAATGTTTTTAAATGTCTTACATTATAAATTGTGTGACTTTTAAAAGTTTTTATGAAAATGTTATATTTCTTTCAAAGAGTTTTACAAATCATTTTCATCTATATCAACATCCTTTGATGGATTTTAAACTTATTTGAAGTTGATTTATTATGATACAAAACTTCCATATCGTATTGATGGTTTTGTGATATGATTGAATGTGGATATGTTAATTTAATAATATTCATGGTTTATGGATAAGGTATTGACATTTTGTATTCTAGTTTTAATATGAATTTAATGGTATATTTAAACCTTTTCATATGAGGAATGCATTGGGCTTAGTGAGTGACGGTTAAAGCCCTCTATAGCTCCTCGATGCATCGACAGGTCTCATGAGGAAAACTAGTTTCTTGGTATAGGGCCTTGACAAAATATTATTTTTAGTCTTGCAAAAGTCCTTGACAATGTGGTTATTAAATTCTGGCATTATGCATTCCATCATTATGAAAGTGTCTATTGATATTTCATGTGATTATTCTACTAGTAGAATATCCATGTGAGTAAGTAAATGGCATTATTTGATTTCGTCATTGCCATATTATGTTGAATTTCAAGTTTAAAAGTCTTTTTTTTAGTCTTATATATTTCCTTAAATGTTTATTCTTATTTATGAAGTTTCTGCTACATTATTATCCTTAATGAGCATCTGAGATCACTGCTTTCTATGTTTTATTTTTCCCAAGATGCGAAGAACAATTTTATGTCTGACCTTCATAGATAGTCTAATGGGATATGAATGTGGTCTGTGGAAACAATGTTGTCGTAGTTTTTCATTTTATGATGTAATTTAAACCTTATGAATGTATCTAGTACTTTCAAGGATACTTAACTAATCGATCATTCGAGACTTGATCTTTTCTGATCATGCCAATGATACATAATAATGCACCGAATCTAGGCTTATGGGGTTGGGGTGTTAGATTAGCTACATAATCGGATGTTAGATGAGTATAAGGTATATAATATTGAACCATATTATGTAAATTAGAATCTATATTTTTATATCGTGTAGTGGGAACATCTGATGGAAAGGAATCAAACTACCCAACCACATCAATATGTTCCACCAGAGATCCCTTAGGTTATTTTACCTCAATAGGGACATAACATTCACCCTGATCAGGTGGAATTCCATGTTCATCATCATCACAACAATAATCACCATCACATTCAGTATCAAGGTAAGAGATACCCGTCAGTATGATACAAAAAGACATATCCTCCTTGGATGATGGTTCATCCTTAAGAGTGACTAAAATTACTTGTTTATGACTACAGACCAATTTATGAATATAGGAACTTGAGGATTATTCCACTAAAAGAGACTATTTTGGATCATAAATATTAGAGGATTGATCAACATGATGAACCATATAAACTCTCACATAATCAGTATTATTACCTGAAGTAGACGTACAAAAATGGATATGTGACCGCACTTCCTTATCTCCACCACCACCAACATCTTGATCTTTTTAGGCCGAAGGACTATCACAATTTACATTTTTTGATTCATCCAATCCATTTAAAAATACAACTACATCATCTGAGCCATAAAAATAACCCTCAAATGATTCTTCAATGGTGACTTCAATTTTTCTTCTCCTTCACTCAACATGATTTCTATAGTAGGAATAGAAATATATTTAATGATATCTCTATAAAAAATTAGGGTCTCTTGACCACCTCAAGGTCACTTCATTACTCACCTTATGCATCTACTGACACATCCTCTTTAATTGCAGCTTCTCCGTCGACAAAATACTCATCAACGGAATTGACTATATTTTCATTAGGCTCTAAGTCATGATCAACTATATACTTAGGTGTATGTGTACTCTATATATGATTTAAATTATCATAGTGGCCATCAATATTATACACCCATCTCTTTATCCATGGGTTCAAAATGACCTTCATCCTATAGAATTTAAATTTTCATAGTCAAACACCACCGCAGCAGACAACTACATCTTATTCCTCCTCCACTAATCCCTTGGATTCCTACATAACCAATGTGAGATCAAGAATAATCAAAGAGATAGATCATTATGAGGTGATGCTAATATCTATTGTAAGGACCATCAGATATCTACACATATTTATCTTATCCCCTCTTTTGATAAGGAACAAGATAAATACATATTATTACCTCATGGTGATAACGTACAATATTTTTGGAAAAATCACGTTTTTAATGAACTTAAATATGATTCAACACCCTCCATAATGTTCTAATGCATTTGGTATTTGTAAAACACCATTTCCATTCATCTCCTGTGAAGAATTATTAGAAATTAATAAAAAACTATCATTGGGAATGAATCATTGAATATCATCAGTAATACATCTTTTATTTACATTGATACAACTAACACATTTATTTTATGTAAAGAAAAATTATTTTCCATTGATCATACATTGAGTTACATCTTTCATATCATTGATGTCATACTCTACAAACTGATATAAATATCGAAATAACATAAGAATTAATGTATCATAATTGATTAAAAACTATTACATATATCCTTGGTCTTATATCACATTAATCTCTAAAAAAATCCTCAAAACTAGACTCCCAACATCTATCAGTTTTTTTGGAAATGTCATCTCTAGTCATAGAACTTGGGTTCTTCGGTACATTAGCAGTAGGAAAACTAGATTCACCTCATTATCTATTTAGAGGACATGATACATTTATAGATGAAACCAAGGAATATTTTACTATAACCATTATACTATTTTAAAAGATGAAGTATGAGCACATTGATGGTTGAAGCTAGATAGTGAAAGGAAGATGAAATGATTGAAGGAAGGTGATTGTGAGTGGGTTTTTAAAATTTGATATATGTCAATTTTATCATTTAGGGATTTAGAAATTGAAAATATAATAAAATATAATTATAAAAATCAATGAAGATGTAGTTGTAGAAAATTGATATGGTTTTAGATAAAACAATGACACTCAACTGATAGATCACTAAAGGAATATCCTACAATAATAGATTTTATGATGTCAAATATTCTAATGATGGGTTATGTAACAGTAAACCATCCATCATTAGATAATCAAAAGGTTGATCACCCTAGGTTATATATCCAATGGTCTATCACCCATTGTTAAATATCCTAATGATGATTACCCAGAAGTAGTTCCCTAATAGTGGATTACCAATGAGGTATCACGAATGGTGGATTACCCAATAGTTGATCATTATAAAATGTAACTCCAATGATAAATAACCAACTATATATTATCTTTCCTATTTTATGTCTAATATAGATTAATATATAATAATTCAATGGATTTATAAATCTAAATGCCAGATGATGTTAAGTTCCAATTATTTTAGGAGTTATATATAACCTTTTTCTAGAAATAATCTCTTGAAAACTTATGTCTTATATCAATATATTTTTTATATAATGAGACACATGATACATGGAAATATTTATCACACATGTATTGTTATAATTCATAGGGACATGTTTAAATCGATATTCATATTGTATTAATGTCTGTTTAAACCAAATATTCCATGTCTGAAAACATATTGTATCTCTATATTCATCCTTAGTAGTGGAAAGTTCAGCAAAAAATATATTTTTACTACAACAAGAAAATATCTAATTTACTAAATTGTGACATGTTCAAGAGGTATTTTTCTATTAAAATTAAAATATTCAATTAGTGTATATGAATAACTCACTAATTCAAATCCTTCTCCTATTGGATAAAACAACCCTAATTTGGTCGTATTCATAAGGAATTTAAAATTTTATTTAACAGTTAAAAAATGTAACCCTTATAGATTTTCTTGATAATGAGCACACATGAATAAAAAACAAAATATCTGCTCATCTAAAATTGAAATAGGGAAGGATTACTATCAAACATATATAATTTTTAAATCCACTAATTTCCCAATTTCATCTTGATCCTATTATAGGTTGTAATAATGGGAGTATAAATACATTTTGTTCAATCCATACTGAAATTTTTTAAAAGTTATTATGTGTACATAAGTTGGCTAAAAATAATTCCATATCTATATTGATAACTTTTAAAACCAAGAATGAGTTTTAACAAATCCACTAAACTCATTTATAATTCACTTTGCATCATTTTGAAAAAATCCTAACACAAATAATTTTTCGAAGATCAAAAAATCATGTCATCAAGATAAATTTGATTTACCAAAAAATCTTCTTAAATTATTTTTACAATTAAATTAATTCCAGCTATGCCTTTTTTAAATCCTCTAGAAATAAAAAATGAGATTATCCTATCATACCATGCTATATGATCCTATTTTAATCCTTATAAATAATTTCTTAAATTTTAATCATGATTAGGAAAAATCGGATATTAAAATCCTTGGTGATGTTCAATAAAAAATCTACTACCATACAACCATTTTGAAATAACATATTAACATAAATATGATATAGTATTAAATTAAAATTCTATGCATATGAAGGCATAATTATAATGGATTCAATTATATCTATTGATGAAAAGGTTTCTACTTTGTCAACACCTTCTTCTAGAAAATATCCCAATGCAACCAATCTAACTTTTTATCTAACTATAGCCCTGGACTCATCAACCTTATTGATAATCACCCATTTAGGGCCAAGGGTAAAAGTGTCTTTAGATCTATAAAATATTTATAAAACATTATTTATTTAAAATTGAGTAAGGTTATAATTAATTTATATTACCCATAATTATAAAACAATTAAATCATATATGTTTTTATGTTCATGTTATGACCGGAAATCATTATGTTCAACCTGATTACTATAAGAAGAACTAGTTTATGTAACACTATATAAACCTCTAAGTAGAATATAAAAAGAATGTTATCTATGATTCCTAACAGGTCTAGGAAAAAATGGTTAGATATCTCATTTTTCACTATTGGAAATACCCCTATCACAACACCACTATTCAAACAGTTTACAAAAACCATTGAAATAGGCCATGTATAATTGGATTTCCCAACATCTTTGTTAAACTAATGGGTTATTGTGAAATAAATAAGCTTATCCAAACGGTTTATATAAAAAATAAGATTAATTCCAAAATTACCAACATTTATTTCAAACCGTTGGTATACCTTACCCAAAAAATACAATAGTTGCATTGGATGTCTCAACGGTTGTTTAAACTTGTAGGGATGGATTTCCACATAAAAAATGACCAACTCTATTAACCCCACACCTGATCAGCACATAAAAACCCTATTCCAGATTCGCATAACCCCATTCTTCCCATGGATGTGGTTCGCCTTCTTCCCAGCAGTTCCCATTCTTCCCAAAAGTTCATCCCAACACCCCATTACTAGCACCTATGGTACCATTCTTCTCAAAAGTTTATGTTCCTCCTAGTGTCTCTTCACAACACATGCAATTCCAATTCATCCCTTCTAGCCCATTTCAATTTGAGTCCTTCTTTGTCTTCAACTTCAAATTGTTAATTTTCCACTATGTTATATCTAATGAATTGATTTATTTTGTGTGTTTCCATAGTTTTTATAATCGATTGAAATATTATTAACCATTTTTCTCTCAATAAACAAGTTGAATGATGTCAACAAACCAAGAGGGGGGAAATAGATTCATATAACAAGAGAGCCCCTCTTTTTCACAGGCTGTTAACACACCCCCCTATAGGTGATCCAACCTTTTTTTACATTACAGTTTAACCTTCCCCTTCAAATCAGTAATTTCTACTAAGATTTATCTTCTTCATCCATTACATTTTTTTTTCATTCTGGTTCTATTGAAATCTAGCTATAATCTTGAACAATATTTTGTTTATTTATTTTATCCACATTGCATTATGAACCCCATATGTGATTGATTGTTTGAATTAGTCATTCATAAAATATTATAATTTTAAACATATTAATAAACTAGTTGTGTGAATCAAGATATTTTGGGAAAACAATCATGAAAGAGATGAGGAAATGTTTTCAAATCCCCCTTTATATTGAAATTGTGGTAATTATGGCGGTGGAAATTTATTTCTATGCATTCTAGTGTGTCTGATATATTTTGATTGTGTTTTTTAATCTTTTTGGGAAATTATGGTGATGGTTATTACCATTTTCGATGTAGATTGTTTTCATGTAGTGAGGTTGTGGTTTGATTGGCATGGGATATATTGAGGGATGTTCAGTGGTGAATGGAATATGCTTGTTGTTGTGTAATGGTTATGATATGGTGATGGCTTAGTGATTAGATGTGACAGTGGTTATTAAATTAATGATTTGTTTTTATATGGTGGTATTTTTTTAGTTAACTAGTTGCTAGGGAATATGACTAGTAATTATAAAATGGGAATGAAATCATCTGAAATTAAATAATTGTTAGATGAAATAAAATATGTGGTAATAGATTAAAAAATTGACTATTGATAAATAGGAAAATATAGAAATTGGTTAAATCTGTATAAGTATAAAAACTCAAATAATAACCTATATAAAACAATATGAGCCCTATAAATTCCATTAATAACCAATAGAATAAAAAATTAAAAATACAAATCAATAAAAAATTTCTTTTCCACAAATGATTTCCTAAAAAAACCTATAAAAAAGGAATGCATATATCACACAACTTTGAATGAATTATACCACCCTTAAATGATAGATCAAGAGCCCATCATCTTTATCTCTCCATAATACTAACGACTGATTTTGGATTTTATATCATTGATTTAATATATTTATTTTTCCAATTTTACAATTCTTGTCATTCTAGAATTTTCTATCCAATGTGTTTGGTACAATGTTATTTTGACAGAAATGAAAAAAATCAAGGTAGGAGGAATGAAAGAGATTAGAGAATCAATATTTTGGTATGCATAGAAATCAAAAATATATTAATCAAAGATAGGGTCATGGCCCACAGTGAATGGATGAGATTTAAAATGAATGAGATCAAACCATTTCAATTAGTTTATCATTTAGGATATTTCATTTTTTTCATATATTATGTTATGATGACCTGGTTACTGGTTGCATACTGTGGGTTTTTAATTTCTATAAGTAATTTTTTAAATAAATTTTGGATTTTTTTCAAATTATTTTCATTATCACACTTTTTTCCATTTTATAGGATAACAATAGAGAATTTAAAACACTAATCATTGAGGGTTTAAATTTTTTAGTCTTCATTCATTTTAATATATTACTCAATTATATAATTTTAAACTTTAATTTTTATTTTGATTGGTTTACTATTAATTTATGATGATTTATTCATGAGTAGCTATGTCACTTGATATATTTGAGAACATGAGTATATGTATGTGTACATGAATTTCTAATCATGTTCACTTCATTATTATTATTTTAATTTTGTATTTTTTTTCTGAGAAATAACATATATTAAATTCTATATTGGTTGTTTAATAATGAGATTTTATAAAGGGGTAACATTAAATAAGTACTGTATATAATATTTTTAAAATTAATTTTTATGCATATATATAAAAACATTTAAAAATTATTTAACTTTACATGATATATTTCAGTGGATGTGAGTATTTAATTAATTAACGTATTATTTTGTGTATTTAACCATGTAAAATCTAATTACAATGATAACCTTGTTACTAAAAAATTATCTATGGGCCATGAACATAAGATTTTCAATAATTACATTCTCTATGGGACATAACTGTAACATTTTATATCATTACATTCTCTGTGATGTGAATGAGTGAGTTTGTAGAGTTGTTACAAAGAGATACTGAAGGAAACTGGCTGATGTTGCTCAAAAAAATTGGTCTATGGATCCTTGGGGGATGAAATTAACAAGGATTCATATGATCAGTCTGAAAGTGATGATGAATTTTGTAATGGATCCATACCCAACATAGAGTTGTGTCTTGTTTGGGTAACTTTTCTTAAAAAATTCATTTTTTTACTCTATAAGGGAGACATAATACCTAATAGGATAATCCCACATGAATGAAATATTAAACACTATGTTGATTATGGTGTCATAGCCAACCAATGGGGTCTGAATAACAAGAAATACATCAGTGATGACTGTAGCTATGCTTGTTTGGATCAAGATAAAATGGTGAAGTCAGTGCAAAAGGTGTAAAATGTATGGGAGTATTTCCCACCTGATATGGGGTTCCATTCTCCTAATATCTATGAGCACAGGCACTCCATGTTATGACTGAAATATGTATACTTCTTGTTTATCATTTTTTCATGATATCTCTATTTCGTCAATTTTTTTTGTCGAATGTAGTGTAATACTTTTTTCATGATTCAGATCTTGAGTTGCTGCATGTGTGTAGAAGGTGGAGAATCCAAAGCATACGTCTAGGGATAAATAGATAGATTCAGAATTCTCATCCTTCACCACTACTGATGGTTCCAAGGGTGAGGGGGTGTTATTTAGGAATGTTGAATGACTACACAATCCATTTGGATTCAATTTTCACCAACTACATTCTCTATTTTACTCCATCTTTTATGGTTATTTTCCATTGATGTGTGAGACTATTTGATATTGAATGTTATAAAATGAGAAAGTGTATCTACTTTTTTTGTATTTGGTATGTTTTGTTCAATAATTATTTGTGTTCAAGTTAATTTAGTCTAATTAATAAATTAAGTGCGATTTGTATTGGAGTTGTAATAGGCCGTGGTTGGCTGCATATATATAGTAGCGGTTCTATTGTTTTTAATCAATTATGGTGCTGTTGTTTTTAATTTTAGGTGAAGGTGGAGGTGCAGTAGGCGTGGACGTATTCCAAGGATATATATAGAAATATATCCCAATAGTTTTTTTGAACTGTTGCTATAATGTAATAAAATACCTCATTTCCAATGGTTCATCTAAACCATTGGTATATGAAAATAATCCAGACTAACCCAATGGTTCACACAGAACCATTGATATAATTCTATCCCCACGACTAGAATACAAACGGTTTGGTAAACCATTGGGATAACCTATCCCAATGGTTTTATGGTTTATCCCAGTGGTTTAAAACCATTGGTATAGTTTAAATTTAAATCAGTGATACTCAATCAGTTGATAATTTTGTTTTTCCAATGAATTGGATTATTTTTATACTTATTTCACCTAACTTTCAAAAGGTTTAGAATTTATATTCTTATTTGACAGGTTATCATTTCAGTTTTTTAAAGGGGTTTTAGACTCATGTGGATTTATTTCATTAAATTATATATATATATATCTTCCATAATAGTTACCCTTTTAAAATACCACATATGAATTACTAAATATTGAATATTAAAGAAAAATCCATTTATCAATCATGGATATGAATTTACATATATTATCATTTGTATTGGGAATATGTACTTTGAAACGAAAAACACTAAAGTAATAAACCTTTGGATTTCTTCAATTCTATACTTCATATGAGTATTTATTTAAAATAGTTATAACTAAATATCTATTATTTATATAACAAGCTATATTTATATCCTCTTCCAAAAAAGGTAAATCATTCTCAATTATTTTGGTCTGGGAAACTTTTTAAAGGGTTATATTTCTCTTTAATACTACACCATTTTGTTGAGAGGTCCAATGAGAAGAAATATTATGATTATAGAAATTTTTTGATACTGAACCACACAACCATCATTACTTCCTAAGGTATTAATTTTATATACATTGTGATTTTATGAAAATTTAGAATAAAAAGTAATATATGAAAAAGATTCACTTTTATGAGCTAGAATTAATACCAAAGTATATCATTTAATTTAATCAATAAGAACATAAAAATAGTGTTTCAAATTTATTCTATAAAATATAGAGGGTCTAGAAAAATCCAAGTGTACCAACTCCAGTTGTGAGAAGTTAGACCTACTTTCAAGGATTTGATATTTTTTTTGATATCTTTATTTTTGACAGGGGTTAAAAAAATTATCACTTGAGAAATATAGTTTAGTTGTAACACCCCAAGCTTCTACGGTACGCTTCTCTTTGAATAATGCGATAGCGTGTGTTGTACGCAACACCGAGTTCTAACACACCATAACCAATCAAACTAGCCGTTATGAATAGTAATACCTACTTTTTGAAATTATATATATTTTATATTTCAAAATGGACTTCATTTTTGGGTTCGGAATATCGAATTTATCTTAAGGTGAAATTTTGGTACATTTCGGATAACTTTCATATTTTGATGAATAGTGAAAAATACTAAATTTTAATTAAAAACAACTTTTTTAATCAAAATAATTAATAGTGATAAATTATGAATTTGAGTGGTTTTAAAGTATATTTATAATAGATTTTTACCATTTAATATAATTTTGGTCAATGGACATAATTTTACAATTAAACCGAACATAAACAATTGTCAATCTTTTGATAGTTATTATCTCTTAAAAACACGCTTTTTGTTTTCACAACGGGAATTAATTTTAAATTAATTTCTGCCACTTCTGTGTTTTGAATTTAGAAAAATGGATTCTATATTTGGAATCATGATGTTCAAATTGTGTAAATAGGTAACTTTTATTTTTGGATATTTTGAATAATTACTGCGGTAAATATTTTATTTACCGTGGTTAAGGGTAAATCCGGTAAATAAGGGTTAAAAAATAATATTATAATAATACTAAATTACCCTAAAACGTGTCCTAGCCTTATTTGTTGATACATTTTAGACCATAGTCATCTTTGGGTCGATTTTGGGACCCCATGGTGCCACTTGTAGGTGATAAGGACACTTTATTTTAATTAAGTTAAAATGAATACAAAAATGACACAAGCATTTATCCTTTAGCAAAACAATATTTACATAAGGTTATATATGTTGGATTAAAGATTATAAATATTAATTAGAAAGATTTCCTACATAATTATATTTTATTTATAATTTTTAGACATTAAATAAGTTATTTTATTTATGACACAATGATGATGCAGTAATTACAAAAATAGTGAAAAATTAAATTAATTGATATTATAAATACACAAATAAATATAATATGAAACTTTTAATGAATTAAAATAATTTTATAGGATAATATGATATATTATTATTGATTTAATTTACTTTCTTCGAAGTAATCAATCTGTTATGAGTTTCAAAAAAATCAACAATTGAATAGTGTCAAAATTGACATAAAAGAGTTCTTAAAACAAATATTATATTATTAATTGATATTAAATTCCTAAAAATCTAAAGTTCGGCCAAGAGACTTATATCATGATAGGTTCATAATTAATTGACCACTTGGGAGTCGCTTGTATGTATATAGTAATTTTATTAACCATATTATATAAAAATACAAAGAGACATTGTAAAAGTGAAACTAATTAACTTAGGGTTAATACTTAAAGATAAGGTTAATATAAGTACCCAAACCTGTCCAAATTCTATTGGTTGAGTTGTTTTCGATCCATCCCCACCTTAACCTTTTAATATTCAACTTTGGAGCCATTGGAAACCGATTATGAATTTATTATAAACTAATATCTCTAGCTTTTCCAATGGTGCCCCTCACCCCTCTTATAAAATGGAACTCCTCCTTCTCATTTCTTCACACCATAAAAGCCTTTGGTTCGGCCAAACTCTGCCCAAATACTCTCCCAACATCCCTCAATACAACCTAGAGGCCTTAGTTTCATCAGAAAGCCATCCTAAGGAGCCCTTTTGATCAAATCAAAAGGAAGAACCCGAAGAAGAGGTAATGTTTTCACCACCCCTTTTCAAGTGCCTTTCTTCTTCCACTTCTTCTTTCTTTGTTCTTACCATTCTAAAATAATAAATCCAGTATCTCACATATACTGTGATGTTATTATAAATATGGTACAACCATATTCAGTATTCTATCCACCCTTTTAATAACATGTCACCATACGTGCGTACGTACGGCTTACCGTCTCCACGTCGTGGTGTAATTGTTATTCAATATATTATTATTTGGATGGGTATAATAATGATGTGTAACTCATATAAATAATAAATATAACATGTTAATGATTCTGTATATATGATATACCATCAATTTATATATTATTTTAATATCAAAAGAATGATATTGTCGCTCGTTCGTACGTACGGACTACCGTCTCCACGAACGCGATGAGATTCATTCTCCATCGTATCCATTCAAGTATAATTATCATTTGATGATTTAAAAATGATGTTTAAGGACTTGATATCATTCTGTATATAAATAAGATACAACAAACATGACTTATGTAACAAAACATATAAAAGAAAATGAGTAAGTTAACACCCGAAACGACGATAATTCTAAGATATTATTATCAAATCATTGTTAAAAGATCATATATGATATCATATTAATATATATTATTCTTGTATAATTTAATAACAATTATTTCACCATTATACAGGAGGTTAACCTACCCCAACCAATGAAAAGTACAAGGTAAGGGTTATTTCACAATGTCTTCATTATCCGAGGTTGTTTATACGTAATAATCTACTGGGATTTCTTTATCATCCACATCCATGTTTCTTCGAAATGTATTTCAAAACATATTTATTATTTACAAGAATATGGGTTAAAGTCATTTATACCCTTTTTTGACTTTTTATAAGAAGTTTATAAAGGAATCTTTCCGTTGTTTTCAAAACAAGGTCCTTTTTAACCTTTTCGACAGAATTAAGGTAAGAATATTTTTTTAACTTATACGGCAGGTGCGGCTATTTTCCGCCGTTATAAAATCTTCAAAGCTTCCCTTACAAGATTATAAGAATATTTTCAACGAAAATGTTTTATTTTATATGGATTTTAAATGATTTCAAAATAAAAGGAGATATTTCTTTAAAAAGAATTTTGATTTCATCTATGTCAACATCCTTTGATGGATTTTAAGATTATTTGAAGTTGATTTATTATGATACAAAACTTCTATATTGTATTGAAGGTTTTGTGATATGTTTGACTGTGGATGTGCTATTTTTATACCATTCATAGTTTATGGTGAAAGTATTGACATTTCGTATACTAGTTTTAATACGAATGTTTATGTTATGTTTAAACCGTTTCATATGGGAATGCATTGGACTTAATATGTGACGGGTGGAGCCCGCTATAGCTCCTCGATGCATCGGTAGGTCTCATGAGACAAACTAGTGTCTTGGCACAAGGCCTTGACAAAATCTTATTTGTAGTCTTGGCACGAGGCCTTGGCTATGTGGTTATGATAGTCTGACATTATGCATTCCATCATTATGAAAGTGGTTATTGATTTTGCATGTGATTATTCGATTAGTAGAATAACCATGTGAATAAGTAAATGGCATTATTTCATTTTATTTATGCCATACTATGTTAAAAGTTCATGTTTAAAAGGCTTTTGTTTTATTTATACATTTCCTTAAATGTTTATTCTTATTTATGAAAGTTTCCGCTATATTGTTATTTTTACTGGGCCTTTGAGCTCACCCCTTTTCTATGTTTTATTTTTCCCAGGAAGTGAAGAAGTAAATTATGAATGACCTGCAGAGATATTATGAGGGGATAATAGTGTGGACTATGGAGACATTATGTTGTTGTAGTAGTTTTTCATTTTATGATGTAATGTAAAACTTATGAATATATCTAGTGTTTCCAAGACTACTAAACCAATCGGTATTTCGAGATTTGATCTTTCTTGTGATCATGCCAATGTTATGTAATAATGAACCGACTCTGGGTAACTAGGGTCGGGGCGTTACAGTTGGTATCAGAGGAAGTTTAGTACAAACCTTGGAAGCTAGATTTAGATAAACTCTGATAAGAGCACGTAGACCTAAGATGAACTTTGAGGATTAGTATAGAATAACTTCCTAGAATTTTGGTATTTTAGAGATTTTGTGAGTTTTCCAAGCAATACATCCCTATCTGGATACGAGCAGGTAGAGGTGGCTCTGGCACAGATGTACCTAGGGGTAAAACCCGAAAACACCGCTTTGAGCTAGACTCGAACGGGAACTGGTGCACGACAACGGGCCTTGCTGCACTCTTGGTTACGACACTCCCGGGGGATATGCTTAGGATAACTCTCATTTTATTTAAAAATCATTATGAAGGGTTTATGAGTATATACTTCCTCAAAGAAATTTTTTTTATGATTATGGATTATATCCATAAATAGTTCAATTTATGTTAAGTGTTTTATAAGTATGAGATTATGTATTATGATTCATAAACTGATCTAGTTTATGCCATTGTATAGAAATGGCTCCTAGTGGAAGAAATGGAAACCGTATCAATTCACGCACTCCATGTAGGGATTGCCCTCCTGCTCATGATAATTATAGTGGGGCTGGTGATGCAACTGGTGCCGATCAGCTAATCACCATACTGGGACAACTTACTCAGGTTATGAATAATAACCTTACCCGTATGGAGCACCCTGATCCACAGCGTGGAGGATCAATGTTAGATCGATTCATGAGGCAACAACCACCAACGTTCAATGGGAGTACAAATCCCTTAGTAGCTGAGCAATGGATAAATTCCCTAGAGAAAATATTTCAGGCTTTGGGGTGCAGTGAAAGGGAAAATGTTATCATGGCAGTTTACCGCCTCACTAGAGATGCTGATCAATTGTGGTCATTGATTCAAAACATGAAGGAAGATGATGAAGTATCAAATATGGAATGGAGGGAGTTCAAAGATCTGTTTTTAGAAAAATACTTTCCTCGCGACCATCGAGCAGATATGGAAAGGAAATTTCTGAGTCTGAGACAAAAGGAGGATGAGAATGTCACAAAGTATGAGGCTAACTTCACAAGGATAGCGAGGTATGCTAGTGATTATATACGTAACCAAAGAAGTAATATTGATCTTTTCTTTTATGGGTTAAAACCATTTCTCCGTCGATCATTAGTCTGACAATCCTTTTCATCGTACGAAGACATTATCTCATGTGCTATCAAGACCGAAAAGGAATTTTTTAAGTCTTATGACTTTAAAGAAAAGCAAGAGAAGAAGAGACATGCTGATCAATATGGGAATGGAAATAAAGGGAAGAAGGGAATGGTTGAATATCCATCCTATGGTAAATGCGGGAAGAAACACCCTGGTACTTGCTTGATGGGAATGAGAGTCTGTTACAAGTGTGGTGAAAAAGGCCACCAAGCTCGTGATTGCAAGGGGAAGAAGGAAGCTACCAGCGTTCAGTGCTATAATTGGAGGGAGATGGGGCATTATGCAAATGCATGTCCTAAGCGTCAGGAGAACTGACCTCAGAAAAGGCCAAGGGATCAAGGCCAGGCTTATGCTATCACTACTGCTGTGGTAGAAGCTCCGAAAGACGTGGTGGCATGTAATTTAATGGTTTCCTCAAGTTTAGCAAATGAATTATTTGATTCTGGATCATCACATTGTTTCATATCTTCCTAGTTTGTTAAGAAAATTAGATATTTCCAATTTGATTTAATAAGGGAGTTTTCAGTTAAAACTCCTAAGGGAAGTATCATTGCAACAATGTTTTGTGAATCAGTCCCCATTAGAACACATAAATGTTCTTTATCTGCTGATCTCATCATCATACCTATGATTGAGTTTGATATAATCCTCGGTATGGACTGGCTTTCGGACTATGATGCGAAGATTTATTGTAAGAAGAAAGAGGTTATGATTCTTGATGATAATGATAAAGAACACCTTATATTTAGAGCAGAATCGTCACCACCTAATTCTTATTTAGATCCACCCTCAATAGCTCAAAAAAATTCAATTATTGGGGAGGAAGAGAATAAAATAATTGTGGGTGAGGAAAGGAATGTTCAAATAGAGTTTGTACCTATTGTGAAAGAATTTGTAGATGTATTTCCGGAAGATTTACCTGGACATCCTCCAGAACGAGAAGTTGAGTTTTCCATTGATTTGATTCCTGGATCAAGGCCTATATCGAAGACCCCTTATAGAATGGCCACTGTAGAATTAGTCGAACTAAAGAAACAACTAGAGGAATTGAGTAATAAGGGATTTATTCTCCCTAGTGTCTCTCTGTGGGGAGCCCCTGTTCTTTTTGTTAAAAAGAAAGATGGATCTATGAGGTTATGTATCGACTACAGGGAGATCAATGCTATAACAATAAAGAACAAGTATCCCCTACCTCATATTGATGATTTATTTGACCAACTACATGGAGCTCAATACTTTTCAAGGATTGACCTTCGATCTGGATACCATCAGTTGTGTGTAAAGAAGGAAGACATTCCGAAGACAGCATTTCGAACCAGGTACGGGCATTACGAGTTTACTGTAATGCCTTTTGGATTGACTAATGGACCCGATGTATTCATGGATCTGATGAATAGAGTTTTCAAGGAGTATCTCCATGAATTTATGGTGGTATTTATTGATGATATCTTGGTATACTCCAAAACCTACGAAGATCATGAAAATCACTTGCGCATTATCTTGAAGACTCTGAGGAGGCATGAATTATATGGGAAGTTTAGCAAGTGTGAATTCTAGCTTCAGGAGATTTCTTTTCTTGGCCATATTGTCTCTAAAGATAGAATCTATGTTGATCCTTCTAAGACCAAGGCAATCCAAGAATGGCCAGCACCTACGAGTATAACTGAGGTACGTAGTTTTATTGGTTTGGCAGGTTATTATCGACGTTTCGTCCAGAATTTTGACCGATTGGCTAACCCAATAACGAAGCTCACACGTAAAGGGGTTAAATTTGTTTGGACAAAGGAGTGTGAAGAATGTTTCGAAGAACTGAAGAGAAGATTAGTCAATGCTCCTATATTGACTCTACCATCGGGGAATGATGGGTTCGTTATTTATAGTGATGCATCAAAGAAAGGACTTGGTTGTGTCCTTATGCAGAATGATAGAGTTATTGCCTATGCATCACGACAGTTGAAAATTCATAAACAAAACTATCCTACTCATGATCTCGAGTTAGCAGCTGTGATCATTGCTTTGAAGATATGGAGGCACTACCTCTAGGGTGAAAAATGTGAGATTTATACTGATCACAAGAGTTTGAAGTATATTTACTCACAAAAATAACTCAACATGAGGCAAAGGAGATGGCTTGAATTACTCAAGGACTATGATTGCACGATACACTACCACCCGGGGAAAGCAAACAAGCTGGCAGATGCTTTGAGTAGAAAAGACCATGGAGTTTTGAAAAATATGAGAATTGAAAGGGATCCAATTTTCATGGATCTAGTGGAGATGGACATGGGAATAACCAGGGAATGGGAAACATATATACTTTTTCAAATGGTTGACAAACCATCTTTACTAGAAAGGATTAAGAGTTCTCAGACCGATGATGAAGAATTTAAAAAGAAGATTAAAGATGTGAATGATGGGAGATTGAAAGACTTTGTGTATGAGGATGTAATTTTGAAATTTGGGAAGAGACTTTGTGTTCCTGATATACCTGATCTAAAAAGGGAATTGCTGGATGATGCTCATAGTTCCAATTTCTCTATACACCCTGGGAGCACCAAAATGTATAGAGATTTGAAGGAACATTTTTGGTGGGACAACATGAAGAGGGAGATTGCTGATTTTGTGTCGAGATGTATGGTTTGTTAACACGTGAAAGCTGGAAGACAACAGCCTGGAGGAGTCATGCAACCTCTTCCCATACCAGAGTGTAAATGGGACAACATTATGATGGACTTTGTCATGGGGCTACCAAAGACTCCTAGAAGGAATGATGCAATATGGGTTATTGTTGATCATCTTACCAAGTCAGCACATTTTCTTGCTATAAGAGAAGATCTACCACTGGAACGTCTAGCAAGACTATATATTAATGAAGTTGTGAGACTTCATAGAGTACCCCTATCGATTGTTTCTGATCGTGATCCCCATTTTACTTCAAGATTCTGGAAAAGTCTTCAGAAATCCCTGGATACTGAACTTCATTTGAGCACTGTATACCACCCTCAGACAGACGGACAATCAGAACGGACTATTCAAACCTTAGAAGACATGTTGAGATCTTTCTCACTTGACTTTCAGGGTATGTGGGATCAATATTTACCTCTGGTAGAATTTTCCTATAACAATAGCTTCCATTCGAGTATTCAGATGGCACCATATGAAGCGTTATACAGAAAGAGATGTCGTACACCAACCTGTTGGGATGACATTGGTGAAAGAAAACTTGTAGGCCCAGAACTGGTGGAGGAAATGGTGGAAAAGGTGAAAGTAATCCAAAATCACATCAAAGCAGCTCAAAGTAGGTAGAAGAGCTATGCCGATAATCGAAGGAAGGATTTGGAATTTCAATTCGGTGATCATGTTTTCCTGAAGGTATCTCCGTGGAAGGGAGTCATACGTTTTGGTAAGAAAGGTAAATTGAGTCCCAGGTACATCGGACCTTTCGAAATTCTAGAACGAATTGGGGTTGTAGCTTACCGATTGGCAATGCCGCCAAGTCTCTCCAAAGTTCACGATGTGTTCCATGTATCTCTGTTGAGGAAATACATACCTGATCCAACGCATGTACTCACCTATGAAGAATTAGAACTGGAACCCGATCTTTCCTATTGTGAAGATCCCGTCAGGATTCTTGATACGAGAGAACAAGTACTGAGAAACCGGACGACGCGTCTGGTAAAAGTTTTGTGGAGAAACCATAAGATGGAAGAGGCAACGTGGGAACCCGAGGAACTTATTATGAAGAACCACACATGTCTTTTCATGCGGTAGTATTCTAGAAATTTTGAGGACGAAATTATTTGAAGGAGGGGAGAATTTAACACCCCAAGCTTCTATGGTACGCTTCTCTTTGAATAATGCGATAGCGTGTGTTGTACGCAACACCGAGTTCTAACACACCATAAGCAATCAAACTAGCCGTTATGAATAATAATACCTACTTGTTGAAATTATATATATTTTATATTTCAAAATGGACTTCATTTTTGGGTTCGGAATATTGAATTTAGCCTAAGGTGAAATTTTGGTACATTTCAGTTAACTTTCATATTTTGATGAATAGTGAAAATTACTAAATTTTAATTAAAAACAACTTTTTTAATCAAAATAATTAATAGTGATAAATTATGAATTTGAGTGGTTTTAAATTATATTTAAAATATATTTTTACCATTTAATATAATTTTGGTCAATGGACATAATTTTACAATTAAACCGAACATAAACAAGTGTCAATCTTTTGATAGTTATTATCTCTTAAAAACACGCTTTTTGTTTTGACATCGGGAATTAATTTTAAATTAATTTCTGCCACTTCTTTGTTTTGAATTTAGAAAAATGGATTCCATATTTGGAATCAGGATGTTCAAATTGTGTAAATAGGTAACTTTTATTTTTGGACATTTTGAATAATTACTGCGGTAAATATTTTATTTACCATGGTTAAGGGTAGATCCGGTAAATAAGGGTTAAAAAATAATATAATAATAATACTAAATTACCCTAAAACGTGTCATAGCCTTATTGGTTGATACATGTTCGACCATAGGCATCTTTGGGTCGATTTTGGGACCCCATGGTGCCACTTGTAGGTGATAAGGACACTTTATTTTAATTAAGTTAAAATGAATACAAAAATGACAGAAGCATATATCCTTTAGCAAAACAATATTTAAATAAGGTTATATATGTTGGATTTTAGATTATAAATATTAATTAGAAAGATAAAAAGATTTACCACATAATTATATTTTATTTATAATTTTTAGACATTAAATAATTTATTTTATTTATGACACAATGATGATGCAGTAATTACTAAAATAGTAAAAAATTAAATTAATTGATATTATAAATACCCAAATAAATATAATATGAAACTTTTAATGAATTAAACTAATTTTCTAGAATAATATGATATATTAGGATTGATTTAATTTACTTTGTTCTAAGTAATCAATCTGTTATGAGTTTCAAAAAAATCAACAATTGAATAGTGTCAAAATTGACATAAAAGAGTTCTTAAAACAAATATTATATTATTAATTGATATTAAATTTTTAAAAATCTAAAGTTCGGCCAAGAGACTTATATCATGATAGGTTCATCATTAATGGACTACTTGGGGGTCTCTTGTATGTATATAGTAATTTTATTAACCATATTATATAAAAATACAAAGAGACATTGTAAAAGTGAAACTAATTAACTTAGAGTTAATACTTAATGATAAGGTAACTATAAGTACCCAAACCTGTCCAAATTCTATTGGTTGAGTTGTTTTCGACCCATCCCCACCTTAAACATTTAATATTCAACTTTGGAGCCATTTTAAACCGATTATGAATTTATTATAAACTAATATCTCTAGCTTTTCCAAAGGTTCCCCTCACCCCTCTTATAAAATGGAACTCCTCCTTCTCATTTATTCACACCATAAAAGCCCTTGGTTCGGCCAAAATATGCCCAAATACTCTCCCAACATCCCTCAATACAACCTAGAGGCCTTAGTTTGATCGGAAAGCCAACCTAAGGATCGCTTTTGATCAAATCAAAAGGAAGAACCCGAAGAAGAGGTAATGTTTTCACCACCCCTTTTCAAGTTCCTTTCTTCTTCCACTTCTTCTTTCTTTGTTTTTACCATTATAAAATAATAACTGCAGTATCTCACATATACTGTGATGTTACTATAAATATGGTACAACCATATTTAGTATTCTATCCACCCTTTGAATAACATGTCACCATACGTGCGTACGTACGGCTTACCGTCTCCATGTCGTGGTGTAATTGTTATTCAATATATTATTATTTGGATGGGTATAATAATGATGTGTAACTCATGTAAATAATAAATATAACATGTTAATGATTCTGTATATATGATATACCATCCATTTATATATTATTTTAATATCAAAAGAATGATATTGTCGCTCGTGCGTATGTACGGACTACCGTCTCCACGAACGCGATGAGATTCATTCTCCATCGTATACATTCAAGTATAATTATCATTTGATGATTTAAAAATGATTTTTAAGGACTTGATATCATTCTGTATATAAATAAGATACAACAAACATGGATTATGTAACAAAACATATAAAATAAAATGAGTAACTTAACACCCGAAACGACGATAATTCTATGATATTATTAACAAATCAATGTTAAAAGATCATATATGATATCATATTAATATATATTATTCTTGTTTAATTTAATAACAATTATTTCACCATTATATAGGAGGTTAAACTACCCCAACCAAGGAAAAATACAAGGTAAGGGTTATTTTACAATCTCTTCATTATCCGAGGTTGTTTATACGTAATAATCTACTGGGATTTCTTTATCATCCACATCCATGTTTCTTCGAAATGAATTTCAAAACATATTTATTATTTACATGAATATGGGTTGAAGACATTTATACCCTTTTTTGACTTTTTATAAGAGGTTTATAAAGGAATCTTTCCGTCGTTTTCAAAACAAGGTCCTTTTTAACCTTTTCGACAGAATTAAGGTAAGAAAGTTTTTTTAACTTATACGGTGGGTGCGGCTATTTTCCACCGTTATAAAATCTTCAAAGCATACCTTACAAGCTTATAAGAATATTTTCAAAGAAAATGTTTTATTTTATATGGATCTTAAATGATTTCAAAATAAAAGGAGATATTTCTTTAAAAAGAATTTTGATTTCATCTATGTCAACATCCTTTGATGGATTTTAAGATTATTTGAAGTTGATTTATTATGATACAAAACTTCTATATTGTATTGAAGGTTTTGTGATATGTTTGACTGTGGATGTGCTATTTTTATACCATTCATAGTTTATTGTGAAAGTATTGACATTTCGTATACTAGTTTTAATACGAATGTTTATGTTATGTTTAAACCTTTTCATATGGGAATGCATTGGACTAAATATGTGTCGGGTGGAGCCCGCTATAGCTCCTCGATGCATCGGTAGGTCTCATGAGACAAACTAGTGTCTTGGAACAAGGCCTTGACAAAATCTTATTTGTAGTCTTGGCACGAGGCCTTGGCTATGTGGTTATGATAGTCTGGCATTATGCATTCCATCATTATGAAAGTGGTTATTGATTTTGCATGTGATTATTCGATTAGTAGAATAACCATGTGAATAAGTAAATGGCATTATTTAATTTTATTTATGCCATACTATGTTAAAAGTTCAAGTTTAAAAGGCTTCTGTTTTAGTTACACATTGCCTTAAATGTTTATTCTTATTTATGAAAGTTTCCGCTATATTGTTATCCTTACTGGGCCTTTGAGCTCACCCCTTTTCTATGTTTTATTTTTTCCAAGAAGTGAAGAAGTAAATTATGAAAGACCTGCATGGATATTATGAGGGGATAATAGTGTGGACTATGGAGACATTATGTTGTTGTAGTAGTTTTTAATTTTATGATGTAATGTAAAACTTATGAATATATCTAGTGTTTCCAAGACTACTAAACCAATCGGTCTTTCGAGATTTGATCTTTCTTGTGATCATGCCAATGTTATGTAATAATGCACCGAATCTGGGTAATTAGGGTCAGGGCGTTACATTAGTGAGATCCTTGACAAAATATTTCTTATTTAAATTTATAAGAGAGTTTATGTCGTGATGGCCTGCTATCCAATGTCAATTCCAATATTCCTTAGGACAGGACAATTGATAGGATTTTTTTTTGAGAAATCATGGAATCTGAATTAAAAACAATTCAATTATCCATTCTCTTAGTAGTGAAAACTAAATAATTTTAAAAATAAAAATCTTTATAAGAATTATTTCAAAATCCAACAAGAATAACATAATCAAATAACTATGTTATGTTCAAAATAATACTCTATAATCCTTCTATAACGAATACATTAGAAATTAAAATAGTATATGTGTTACCCATTTGATCAAGTATAATTAATTTTCCTTTGGTATTGTCTCTGAAATTGAAATGTACACCATAAACCACTATTATTTAATTTAATCCTTCATAGTCCCCAATAATGTGCTTGTAAAGGAATCTATCCAAATACCATAGGTGTTTACTGGATTGTTTCAAGTAGGCTTCCTTCAATATTGTTTTTAAACCTAAAATGACTTTGATACGCAAATTTACATAGGCCTAGAGAAATTTTTTAAAATGTATTTTTAAAAAATAGTTTTCAACATGTTTTTATTTTAATATATGATTTTGTTCTGAAATAAATACTTTGGTAGGTTTAGAAGAATATAAACTAGTATCAGTGTCAGTAGAACATTATCTTGGAATAAATTGATTTTTAATAATCCAAATTTTCTTGGGCTGGTACCCTATTAAAAATGTATATTTAGGTGTATTTTTTTCCAAATGTATCTATGTTAATATATTTATTAGATTTATAAATACTTACAAATAATTTTCTAATTGTTCATTGGGTAATTTTAACTCAATATTGTCTTTTATAAATTGTATATTTTCATCATTTTCTGTAATAAGATTTGTTTTAATGATAATAGACAAGACATGTTGATTATTTAAAAATTTATATTTATAATTAAGTTTATTTAAGGTATCCTCTATAATATTTAATTTTTAATATGTTCATTTATTTGACATTTTTTCATCATAGATTTCATCTCTTGAAGGATTATAATTATGAACAAGAGATCCAAGAAAAAAACTAGATACCTCAGATGTGTTTGTCATGATACACATGTTGGGTCTATCATGTTTATCTTATTTTATTGAGTTAGATTCACTTGAAATGTCTTATGAAGAACTCAAATATACTTTCATATCTTCCTTATACCTCTTATACTCATCTCTAAATTTAATATTAAATTTTATCTTAGGATAGTCTACTATGACATGGCCTTTTCTCGAGCACTCAAGAAAGATTATATGATTTTTTATTATCATCAATTATCTATTCCTTTATATAGTTACATTTATTTTAATATTTACATATATATCTAGTTTTCTTAAATAAATTATATATTTATTTTATATTTTTAAAATTTTTATAAATATGATCCATTTTATCAACACTATTAATAGTTGATTCTTCATCACTTTAGTTATCCACTTTTAATGTATATTTTTTTGAGGTAGTAGATTTGTATGAAGAAAATTTTATTTTGGTTTCATCTTATTCTTATCCATTTTATTTTATTTCTTCTTTATATATGATATTTTTTCACATCATATCTTTAATTGGAAACTATATTATCTCACATGACTCTTGAATTGACACAGAAGTTCCTCCCGATCTGTGAGTTAAGAACCATAATAGGAATGTCACTTGTAATTTATCAAAAGTTGGTTTCCTTAATAAATACATCGTCATTAATATTTTATTGTACCTGATAAAAATAAAAAAATTTGTTCATCGGGTTCCATCTTAAATGTATCATATTTAATAGTATATGTCTTCCAATTCCATTCTTCACCATTTGATGTTCCTTCATGAGAAACAACCAAGGATTAAAAACGTTAAAATTTAGTAGTATAGGACTTTTTTATTAAAATATTCATATCAAAAATCACATTATAAATATGTCATTGATTTATCATTATTTTTATAAGAATCTTTAGTAGGATCACTACAATCAACTCTAGTGGTTTTGGGTAATTCATATTAATTCTAAATGACAGTCTAAATCTTGAAACCCATTATCTAAATATATATTTTCATTGTAATATTAAATTGAGCATAAATTGTTCCATAAAAATTAGGAGGCTAATTAGTAGTAGGTACTGATTGCATAATTTTATCTATGATGAAATAAATTTAGCTATAATTAAATTATAGGATCTTTACAAGATAACTAAATTAATGTTTAAAATATATTTGAAAACCCCCAAATAGAATATTTTGGCTAGATTGAGTAACTCAAGGGGGGGGGGGGTGGATTAAGATACCAATAAATAATTTCTATTTAAAAAAAATTAAAATTTTAATCTCCCAAATATCAAAAAACCCATAGTAAAAAAAATAGTTGATATAATTAAATTTTATCTTCTAAATAATTTCATAAAAGCAGGCTTATGGCTCACTTAAAATAATATTTCAATTGAAATTTTATTTTGAAACTAAATTAAATAATTAAAAACTTTATATCAAAAAATTTATTCAAAAATATCTATTTCATTTTTTTGTAGATTACAATGTGGAAATTTTATATGCAGGTAAAAACTAAAAATTTAACAAAAAATAGAACAGAAATACAAAAAAGAGTACAATATCAAGCTGAAACTTAATCTCACCCACCTGTAAGTTACCTGAAACATAGAATTTTATTATAACAATAAATATATCCCCAACCTAAATCAGTATTTACAATAAACAACAGTAAAGGATGTCATGAAACAAAGTATCTTCACATATTTCTACATGGTATGGAAATTAATACATGAAACACATGACATCTAACATAGTTAAGTATGGAAATAAAACAATTTATTTAGAGAGACTATGTCAAGAAAATTCCATTTAAGTATAATAGTCCTTGTGTAGAGTTAAAAAGAGTAAAACAACACTATGTTCCAAAAAAAAATGTATAAAGAGAAAGAGATAGATACATAAATTTTTTTAAGAAACTCAATACAGAATTCTGCAGTAGTTATAAGTCTTAGAGTTTATCATTATAGGAATATCAAAAAATGTATATCAAAATGTGTATTAAAATAGTGTGTTAGGATTTATGAAAAATACTTCCCTTTTCAGTCTATAGAAATCTAGAATCCTTTCACACATAGGTTTCTCATTTAGTATATGAATGTCAATATTCATTATCCATGTATCACTCATATTAGATTTCTTATTTTTCACAGACACATACATGACGAATATATTAAGAATATATATATATATAGAAAAAAATATCTACTGATGAATAATAATAAATTTAAACCTAGATACTCATGATAAACACTAAATTAAGCAGTCTTGACTTTTCCATTAATGAATTAATGGAGTGGTTTAAGAATAATGATTACTAAATTCACGTCTGACACGAATGAATTTAGTTTCATAAAATAACCATTGAAGGAATTAAATTTTAATTAATTATTTGAATAGAAATGGAATCAATCTAGTGGTAGATCCTCACTAATGGTTGATCTTGTCCAATGGTATATTTTATAGCTGTAGATCAACTCTACTAGTAGATCAATTATGATAATTGATCAAATATGGTTGTAGATACACTTTGGTTGTAGATAAACTCTGGTTGTATATGTGCTATGGTGATAGATGAGATATATATTTAGATGATATCTAGTGGTAGATGATCTCTTGTGGTAGATCATACTACTAGAAGCTTGATCTATCTGTAGATTAGGTATAATGATAAATATGTCAATCCTAGATACTCCAATGGTTGATGTTGTTCACTAGTACATTCTACTGAATTTATGGTAGATGTTCTCAATATTAGATCTATATATGGTATAGTATGAGGTTAGATATAGTAAAAAATATATTTCATTTTAACTAATTTTCGATCTGTTTGAACTAATGTTAGATATCTATGAACTAATAGTAGATCTCTTTAAACCGATAGTAGATGAACACTTTACTAAGTTTGATCACAAAATTACATTGAACATTATATACAATCGTAAATCATTTTACATGGTAGATATATAATAATCACTATTTTTGGAATTTAAATAAGATGGTTCCAAAAATATTAATCATATATATAAACAAACTCAACGAACAATGATATTGTAACATAAAACCCTTACCAATTTGGTAAATTTTGAATCATCATTCCCATTAATGAATAAAATCATGTGTAACATTATATATCGCTAAATTTATGAGATATATAATATAAAATGTAAAATTGGTGGTATATACCACACAAAAAATAATATAGGTGTGAATATAGGATATGTATCTCAAAAATAAACATGGGACTATAAATCCCTTACTTCACGTTCCACTTGCATTGAAAGTGTTATCTACTCATGTGTAATAAATTTAAAATTATTATAATTCTATAACAAGACCATTTATATACTTATTGCATCAAATATTCTTCCTTTATATAATTTTAATACCAATTTATCAATAATACCTTATTAAAATCATCATTTTCTGGTGTTAACTATTTTGTTTTTTCATAAGAATTTCAGTTCGGTAGTTTCGATCCTTGTACATTTATCATGATTATATAATATAAAATATTTTATTCATGATATAAATTTAATATAAATTAATTATATTTATATACATAGATTCATTAATAAAATTTATATTTAGAAAAATAGTTACAACATTCATGTTGATGGTAGACCATATGTACACATTAATTCTCTTTTAACTTGTAAATGAATGGAACAAAATAAAAATAAACTATAATTGCAACACCCCGACTTTTTAGGATTTTTTAAATAAATTGTATTTATTTTACAAATTTTGGGTCACCCTACACGATTTCAATCTTATGTTATATGTAACATCATGTTTAGCTTTTTCTACATTCAATAATGATTTATCATGTTCTACACATGACACTAAGTTTTATCAAAACAAAGATATATTATTAATATAGTTATTTATATATAACCATTATAACAATTAATTTAAACATTGAAACAAGAATAGTAATACATAATGTCTAAATATAATTATTATTTATAAGGAATAATTATTTTATGATAAAATACATATGTTTTTGGTAAAATCTTTATATGTTTTGAAAATCATATTTTCTAAAAAACTACTTTTTATGACATTTTTTGTATAATAAAAAACTAAATATTAAAACTTTTAGAAAATTTATTTTGTAAAATAATCATACTTTTAATTAATTGAAAATTAATAAACTATCATAGTGCATTTTTTGGAATTTTGTAAATTGATTTATTTTATTGATGAATAGTGAAATTTCAAAATTTTAATTTAAAACTACATTTTCATATAATTTTTTTATATATTTTAAAAATATTAAAATTTTAATGTAAATTATATTTAGATTAATTTTAAATTTATAAATATAATTTAGGCAATTGGAATGTATTTTATGTTGAAATTGTATATATAAACATTGTAATCTTTTGATCCATTACGCTTTAAAAACCAGCTTTCTCGACACATTTGCGGGAATAATACATATCTTCCCATTATGATAAATGAATTTGGAAAATTTTATTTAATATTTTTAATAATAATAATATATAATTTATAAGAATTAAAACACAATATTTTATGAAATTAAATAGTGAAATCAATTAAATATAATTACAATGATTAAAGTAAAAACAAGATTACTTAGTAATTAAGCTATGAATATATGGGGATAAAATGTCCCAAAAATTTCGAAATACTATTGGATGGAAATATTTTGTTCTTTAAAAATTTATTAGATATATGATTCATCTATTTTATCCAATTTACAATGAAAAAATGTCGGTGTAATTTTCTCTTTTCAAAAAATTGCAAGAGTTCCACAAAGCTCCCTTATAAAATGACCCAAATCACCCCCTCTCTTCATACCTTAAAAACCAATTTTTTCATAAAATAAGTACCTAATTTTTTATAAACTTATATAATTTCATCCTATAAACCCTTATTTGGTCCTAAATCTAACCAGTGAAAATCTTTGGTGCTAACCAAAAGCAGATACCTGATGAAGAGGTAACGTTCCTCAACAATTTTTTTTGATTTATTTTTCCAAAAAAGATTTTTTTTATAAAATTACAATATAAGAACATAATTATCTAAAATATACTATTGTTTAATGTTATTTTTATATAATAAATGAACACACACATCCATCAAATGGGTTACGAAATCATAGTTCGTGTGTATGGGAGACTACCAGCTCACGAACAGATGTTGTTCATTTTTTCATTACTACCGTTAATGGTTTGGAATAATGGTAGAAATAAGTTTTTATATATGTTATATATTATATTTATTATGTATTCATGATTTTTAAATTTATATATAATACATACCTTCATGCGTTCCATTTTGAGGGAATTCGATAATGTTGTTCGTCTGTACGACTGACTACCCCCTCATGAAGTGATATTATTCATTCACAATTTACATGAAATTTATTAAGGATGGGTTTTATATTAAAAATTGATTAATATGAAATAAAAATTATCTATAAATGATAATATGTATATATATTAGTTTTCTTTCATTTAATTGAATAAGAAAATGGAAACAATGTTTATGCGTACGTATGACTTACCAGCTCTATGAATGGTGCATTGTATTTCCTATAATTGAATTTAATTGATTACTATAAATAAATATATTTGGAATATATATTATATTTATATCTTGGTTAACATTATATATATTATAAAATAATTATTAAATTAATAGAATCAAAATATAACAAATCAAAACATTTATGAAAAAAAAGCTGTTATTACCCAAAAGACATCTTTAACATAAAATTGTTATATAGTGAGTAATAAAAGCTAATAATAAAATAATATATCATATTATATAGATAAATATGTTTCTATTATTGATGTATAATATAATTATATTTATCAAACAATATGTTTTAAAGAGTATGACTAATTCAAGACTTCAGGTAAGGAGATTTTATATTCAAACTTTTATTTCTTTGAGATTTATAACATATTCAACACTCATATCTTTTGTGTGGGGTATATAATACAATATGAAATTGAATATCATTAATATACCTAATTTCAACATAATTAATTACTCTCTTAATTTTATTATATCACAGGTATTATGATTCAAATGTTACTCCAGGAGTTAGATATTTTTTATCTTTCTTTTCTACTCTTGCGATACATATGCTATATTCAACACATATTTATAATAAGTGATGTATATAGTTAACATGAATTTATTTTATGATAATTATACTAAAATTTATTTTTATTTAAATATATATTTCAGGATCTACCTTTAATGGAGCTTATAATTCAATGATACCAAATCTGTAAAAAAATTTGTTCTCAATTCCCCTTCATTGTGACGTATACAAACCCTATAACATGTAATATAATTAATTTATTTAGCCTATTGATATTTTAAGATAAATTTTATTTTATTGCATCATAGGTATCATGCTTCAACATTACTAATGTCTTAATGATTTATGTTATAATCTCATAATATATTGGGATTGTTTTTAATTGAGTCTTAAATGTTGAAATATCAATGTCTATCTCTTAATAACTCTCAAGAATTTTATTATCCTATGATTATTAATGACATATTTGAGTAATGTTACAATTTTCATAGTATTTGGTACTTAATATAATTGAAAAAACGTTTTTAAGAAAATATTTCATTATGTCTCTCTTTGGTCGGAAATCCACTCTCTTACAAAACTATGTTTTCTAAAAAACTTAGATGATATTTTAAGATACTCTCTTGAGAAAACTATTTCAAAAATGATTCCAATTTAATATTTTTAATATTTTTTAAAATATTTATTTATATTTTCTTATATTTATTTTAAAATAAAACTATTTTGAATTTTCTTTGGAATTTAAAAAAAATTTCAATGAAAGAAGGATATTATCCTCAAGTCATGTTTTAACTAATATTCCAAAATTATTTTACCACTATGAAGGCATTTGTTGGTGTTAGTTATTTTTTACCTATTTTACAATCCTAGAATACCATTTATATTATTTATATAAATGTTTTTTATGTTTATGGAATGACGTTGATGATTATAATTTCTCTTCTACATGTTTTACCATGATTAAATGCTTATGAAACCCACATATTTTCAAAGATTATACTATAATGAAATCATTATTAAATATGTTTCTTTTATACAGGTTATGGTATGATGAAATGTTTATGATAACCATTTAATTTCTTGGGTTATGATGTGATGTGTTTTTATGATATTTTTAAATATTTAAATATAATTTTTATTATGGGATGTGTGTGACCTACATATCCGTCCAACAAATTCGGTAAATATTTATATGTCATGAGACTGACAGGACTGGAATGGGGAGTGAGATCGGTTTTGTAAGATAGGGCTGGAATAGGATTTAAAACCGGTTCTATAATCGAGTGATAAAATAAAGAGTGAAACTCATTCAGTAATGTCCTTTTTATTTGGTATTTGATGTGATTCTTAACTAATGTGTTAATGATTTTATATTCTTCAATGTATGCCACAGGTTTCATGTCAAATGCTCTAACATATCGTGTACTTTTATTTCCTTAGGAATCATGTTTTATGAACGTCAAATAATTATTCTAGAACTCATTATGATGATATTTTATATATAGGTTCTGGTTTTCAAATGTTATGATCATGTATTGAAACCATTGTGTTCATGTTATGATTACATATCACCCTAGAATTCCCTTACTAAGAATCTATTCTCTTTATTTGTTATCCTCAATTTTTATAGGTTATGAAGATATTTATTATGAATTGTATATCTAAGAAATATTTTATTAATTAATAAATTAATGGGTGATGATGTAGCTGACATTTGGGCCACTGTTTATGTTTCCATGTATCCAAAGACACTAAACTATTACTATTATCGGACCTATATTTATGTATAAAATTATCATTCCCCAAAAAATGATGTAATTCCAATTTTGGAAAATAAATTGATGTAATAATATTTAACATTTTAAACTCATTATTATATCATATAAATCAAATATGTTTTTAAAATAAATCCTTAAATACATTCTTGTAAAGAGGACGTGAAATAGAATTATATCCCTTTATGGAGGTGGCTGTCCATATTTACACACAAGCGACATTATAATTTTACAAAATATTATTATATAAGATCAAAGATATGATATTATAATTATAAAATAATAATTATTTCATAAATTACATATATTAACATTACTCCCAACATATACCCATCTATAAAATATGGCGCTGAAAAAAGAATCGTATTATTACATGGGGATGGTAAGTCGTACATATAGACGAGCGATAATTTCACTTGTCATTTGATGTAAAATAGGGAGTATAATTTTGGTTTAATAATTGTAATAAATTTTTTGATTATTTCAGATAAATAATTTATTATATTAAGATTAATAAAATATATGTATATATGGTAAAAGGACATGTAAAAAAATTATGGTAATCAAAATTATCAGTTGTTTGAGATAACACTATTAAATCTCCTTTTATAGAAGATAGGGTTGGTATTTTGGGAAGTTTATATCCATTAAAATCCTACTAAGGGTGTTTAGAATATAATTTTTATGGATTTATCAGATTATAATACAAAAAATTATTTAAATAATAGAAAACATGGTTTTTATTTTATAACTGAGGGAAGAGACATTGTAGAAATTTATTAAAAGATTATAATATAAAAAGTATTTACATAGAATAATTCATAAATATTGAAATATATTCAAGTATAAGACATTTTATGGTGGAAATAACATCATAAAATAATACATTATAGGTTTATATGGTGTTTCAAACCATATGTTTTAGTTAAAACCCGTAGTCAACCCATTTTTACCATAACTGTGACATCAACTTTTTATCTATTAAAAAGAAATAATTTTAATTAGAAGGTGGTTATTGGATAATAAATTTAAATGGTATGATACTATATACTATATTTTTTCTCAGATTTATTCTTTTAATATTTTTATGTTAAATATAAAATTTCTTAAAATATAATTCTCATAAAATATCATTAATAAGATTCATTTAACATGGAATTAAAGACATCTGGAAAAAGATTTATTTCAAATATAATCCTTTAAAACATCACTAATATATCATATTGAACTATAATGTTCACTGGACAATATAAGTCACTCAAATTATATAGCATTTAATAATTTTAAAATTATTTATTTTTCTTTTTTATTAATTTAATAAATATTGCAATAGTGTAGCGTAAAAAATTAATGTAATGATATAATCAATAAAATTTAAAAATAAATTACCATTATGAAAATAATTTTAATATTCTCAAAATAAAAATTAATACTCTTTCCTGACATTCTTTTATCCCAATGTGAACACATAAGAGATATTTAATGAAAATGTGTGACATTTTATATTTTTCATTACATTAAATATTATATTGGTCATATTGACGAAAAAGGATCCCTACAAATTAAATATCAATACTAATGTGATAATATATTTGCTTAAAATCATAATAATAGAATTTTTATTAAAAATAGTGACCTTAAAACATGGTTTTATCCCCCAAAACGTCTTTTTACCATTACTATGGTAACAAAAAATTACTATGGTTACTAATCATATTGATAAAAAATAAATGGGAACCATTTACCAAATTAATTATAATAATTTTAAATATATTATTCCAATTTTTATATTGATTCTCTAGAATAGGAATAAAATCATTTATGATAAAAACACAAAACTAAAAAAAATAGTTTAATAAAAAAATACCTTGTTATTTCTACACTTTTTTATTAAAAATAATACAAAACATTAGTTCAAATAATCATAATTAGATTATTAATATTAAAATATAACTAGTTTTACTTCTAAAAAATTTTAAAACAAAACGTATCTTTTTTGAATTTCTTGAATTAAAAATAATGTTTTTACTAAATATCAGTATTTTTCACTATCCATAGGAAAATCCATCTTTCCAAAAAATTAAAAAAAATATCAAGTTAATATTATATTAATATTCTAATTTTAAATATTATGTTCAATTTATGATATAAATTCCCTAAAATTAGAAAAACACAAATATAAAATTTACTCCTGAAAAGAAATAAAAAACATTTTCGAAGGAAATGAAATATTAAAGCACAATATAAATCTACTAAATGTTGAATTCTTATATACAAAGATATAATAAATAAATTTTAATTTATTAGGAAATATATATATATATATTTCATAATTAATTATTTCTATTTAGACCCACCAATTCAATTGTAATGTTATAATGGTCATAATTAATTAAATAATATTGTGTGGTCCTTTTATGCTTGATTTTATGTGTTGTATATTATATTTGATATAATTTTCTTATATTAATTTTTTATGTTATATTATAATCCCTTTAAAAAAAATTCCTCATAATTTGAACTTATTCTTGGTAATCTATGTTTTAACTTTTAAAAAGTCATTTATTGAAAACCCACATCATAAAAAGGGGTTAATAAGACTTCCTCTTGAAATACGGAAAGGGAAATATGAATGATATATATAATAAAACATATCTAGGTTATAAATTGTATAAAATTAGTGGGATTTGAAAATATAGATAATGGTAGAATACAAACGCCTTAGGAGTAATATAGAATGAGAGAGAATATGTTCATGAGAAAGGTAATGACCACCAAACCATAAATCTATGATGGGTGAAAAGATCAACGATTAATCAGTTATGAAGGTAAATGTGTAAAATTTTATATTAAATCCCATTTACTAAAGTTGATGTATTCATTAAATATCAAGATAGATAACATTAAAAAATATAATTTATTTATTTCTATATTCGAGGAAGAATTTCATCCTTTAGTTGTGCATAAATCAATATCCACTTCAACCAATAGTCCAAGAGATGAATATTCAAGATGATATTTTTTTTCTAAAGTACAATAAATAAATTTTAGTGTAAAATAATGTGTATAAAAGAATGAATAGTCCTTCCTATTGTCTTTATACATTAACCAAATCAAAAATGGTTTTCATAAGGTATGATATTTTATAAAATGAATAAACATTGAAATAATACATTTATCTCACAAGTTTAAATAATAATAATTGTTCCACTTAGATAATTTTATAAATAACCTTTCATCCTCAATAACATCAATATTAAAAAATGTTTTAACAATATAGGTGATCACATACCATTGATATTACATCCCCAAAAGTTAATTTCAGTATTACAAATTTTTATTCATGTTAAATCACATATTAAACCTATGAGTAACTTATATCTCAAACTAGTGAAATAGAGAAAAATATCATTAATCCACATGATTAATATTATATTGTTGTGAAATTCACCAATATATTATGAATGAATCATTGAAAACAACTTTAATGTAAATAATTATCATGACTATAAATATATCTAAAAATATTACCCTATCAATGAAATAACTTTCAATCATCATGATTATCTATATCCCATTATCCAATAGACCATAATTAACTTAACATAATATAATATAACAACCCAAAGGTTTATTTAATCCTCTATATAGAATTATTATTAAAATAGAATAAAAGTTTCAAATAAATTCAAACTCCCATCACTTGAAACATCGGAAGATTTATATATTATTTTGAACATATTATCATTCTAAAACTTAATAACCTATAATTATATCCATAAATCATATGTTATCCTCACATAAAAACATATACTCTTCCAAAAATTTATAGAGTCCTTGTTCCTCTAATTAAATCATATTCCATTGAATATATTCCATAATTACAACAACACTATAAAAATTATAAAATATAACATAATGCACATTCTTATAAAATCATTAATTAGATTTAAGGTCACCAATACTTTCTCATTTACTTCATAAATGTAAATCATCTCTTTGTCCCAAATAAACATTATCACATTACCATGAAATAAAATTTCATAAATCTCAGAAGTTTTCAACATATGTTTTCAAATAATTAAGTAAAATATATTATGGAACAATCCAAATATATATTAAGATAATTATATAAAAAATATCATTGATATAAAACATCAATAACATAATTATATAATTTTTATATATAAACACTTCAACTACAACACTTAAATGATTATCAAAACATAAAACCTTCCACGTTCTATATTTTATTCCTATGATTTTTTAATTGTCTCAAATTATCCCCATTTTCACAAAAAAATACATTAAACTATTAATGGTACTTTAGGATAAACATAAATTCCCTCAATCGATCTATTCATTTGTCCTTGGTAAGTAATTTTTCTATGCCATTATTTCTAAAACAAATTTTTTATTATCAATGGATTAAGAAATTAACTTGAGTGTTTATTTCCACATTTTGAAATGTATGAAAATAAATATTCATTAATTAATGGTTTTTAAAAAATCCATTTTTATATTATTAGGTGTGTTTAGAAACTCACCCAAGTTGAGATTGATAATCGTTTAATGAAGTATATGATTTGGAATAATCACAAGGTTTTTTCTTCCAATTACCATTTACTTTTGATATATATAAGGACTATAATTCCATTTTATGTCACATCCAACATTATCATGAATCCTCTTCATTCCATCAATTAACAAAAGAAAAAATTAAAAGTTTTAAAAATTATAATGGGTTACCATATAGTCTTGAAAATTCATTTATGGGATTTATAAATCATGAATCATTATTTTCAATATTTGAGACCATATTCCTATTCTTTTAATTCCATGATACTCTTATATTTAAATAATTCACAATTGTTTATAATGAAAATGAAAATTAACCTAGGAATATCCCTCAAGAGTGTCAAACGAGGTGAATCGTAAAAAGACACTCACTGTTGATTATAATTATGGATGTGATATTCTCAAACTACTCTTTATGGGGTTATTACCACTAAATACATATTATCCAAATCCATGACCACTTATAGAATCTAAAAAAGAATGTTTTTTCTAGAAAAATTATTCTTAGTTCATTATTATAACATATGATATTCTCCTATAAATAGGGTTATCCTATGGGTATTCACAACATATTTCTCATTATAGTTTAGAATGTTTCACTAAACCATTCAATGATACCAACTATACCGACATATAAATTTCAAAAATTGATATTATATATTATTAAATGAATATTTATTACAGAAAATAATTATTCAGGCCAGAATTGTATAGGTCTAGTATATTTGGAATCATAGAAACATAATAATCTTTTTCATTAGATAGTTACACTATCTTCCTCTTCATTCCTTATAACTGGATCCATTATTTTACATAACAGAATAAATTTTTTTTCTTCTTAACCTAATGAAAGGAAACATAAGAAAGGGTGGTCTTAGTTGCTTAGTAAGGGTAAATTAGTGAGATATCAATTATTACTAAAGCATAAAATGAGATTTAGGGTACGAGAAATTGAGAATAATATTACAAAATCATACCCAACAAATCATATATCATGATCATGACTGACATAATAAATCATAGCATTTCATTAGACAATAACCATAAAGTAATAAAAATATATAATCAATGGAAGCATAACATTATTAAAAGAATGATATTATTTATATACAAATAATCATATAAAATCATTTCCTTCTTATTAGAGGCTCAGTACAAAGAATATCATAGTGGGTGGTGTTTACTCTGCATTAAATTATAGTAGAAAAGGTTCACACCCATGATTATAATAGTGGAAAAGTCACTTATTAACTGGTTTCACTCCACCTTATAGTTTTGTTTATCTAATATAACATCCATCTCTACCAAATGCATTGTGGGTGGGTGGGGGGGTGTGGGGTATATAATTCATGCATCACCAATTAAATTTTAAAAATAATACATATGTGGGGAAAATAGTCATAATAAAATAATTATATCATTACCTTTTAAAAATAAAAATATTTTATCAAATTATAAAACATGTAAAAGAGAGAAGTTTCATAAACAAGTAATATTTTAATAACAGACAAGCCTCTAAGAAAAAAAATTGTTTTTGTAAACATTTAGTCCCCGTAATCATAAAAAAAATAGTGAAAGAATAATTATGGAACTAATACATGATTCCACTATTAAAACATATATAACATTAATGTATTTTATAATATATAAAAAATAATTTTAGAATATATCTTAGAACATTTCTTGAAGAAAATATGATTTTCACTTTCAAATAACAAATATTAATATATAAATTTAACAAATATTAGAGTAATAAATTTCATTTAAAATAACCATGGGAACATTTCAATTAAATATCAAATAATTTTAAAATTATGATGATAATAAAATCCAATCATTCTATATAAGTTATATGAAATAATTCCATCCACAGATTTATAAAATCCGTTAAAATTATCTCATTCAGAAAATGATAAGAAGTTTCATTTTATAGTATTCAATAATATTCAATAATTTGTAAATGTATCTTTAAAAATAATATGAGTGTTTTAAAAAGAGATCATTAATATATTTTAAGAAAAAATGTATTTGGTAGAAAAAGGATCTTTGATCAAAGAGAGACAAAATGTCAGTTTTCCTTATAACCATTTTTTCAATTTCATGGGTCCATAAATAGTGTAAAATGGAAGAAAAAAATATAATCTATAGAAACTAATATAAGATAAGAATATTAATGAGTTTATTTAGTCTTATCTCATGAAATTTTATAATTGAATATTTTATCATTAAAAATCATGATAAATAATGAGATTTTAACATAAATCCCTTACCAATTTGGTAACATTTGAATAATCATTCCCAAGAAAGAATGAAATAAATTAAAAAAAATTAGTAATTTAAATAATGATATTAATGTCATAAAATATCAATATGTTAGTATATTTACTCTAAAAATGACATGGGTGGTGAATATGACATATGTGTCCAAGAAATAAAAGTAAGACTAGAAACACCTTAAATCACGTTGCACATGCATTCAAAGTCATGTATCATTTTGTAAGATATATTTTAATTAATTATAATTCTATATCAATATCATTTATATACTTATAATATCATCTATGATCCATTTAAACACCCATTTATCAATAATACCTTATTAAAATCATTGTTTCTAGGTGATGACTATTTCATTTTTTCATAAGAATTTTTATTTAATAGTAATAGTCTTTGTACAATGATCATAGTCATGTAACTTATAGAACATTAAAATAGAAATAAATTTCATATATATTTATTATATATATATACTATCTAACAATATTTAGAGATAACAAATTGATTTACACCATTCATGGAGATGACATATTATAAATATCCATGAACACTATTTTCACTTTCCAATGGACGTAATGAAAGAAAATGGAACAAAATACCAAATATGAACCTATTTATTAAAAATATGGTATCAATATTTCTATATTAAATCTCTATAGGTGGTATAAATTAATTTATTAAAAAAACAAAATGCAATCAATTTTATTTTTAAAAAAATTTACTTTCTAAGTATCAAAACCTTTTTATATAAAATTATACAATAAAATTTCTTATAATAAACATAATTGGATTACACATAATATATTATAACTAATCTTACTTCGAATTTTTTTAACACCAAATTTAACATTATATATACTTTAAACAAAAATATAGCATTTAATAATTTTTTTTTTCACTATTTAATGTAAATTCATTCATTTTGAAAAAAATACAAAAAATAAATATATAATAACATAGATATTCGGATTAAAAAAATGTAGTTTATTTTTTATTATAATGATCTCAAAAAATATTAAATTATATAAAATATTTTACCGAGAAAATTTTATAAAAAATAATTTTTGAAGGAGCCACATTTTTTAAGTGGAATATATCTTTCTTAAAAATTGAATGATTATTTCATTATAAATAAAAAATACATTGGTATTGATTAGTACCATTAATAATATTTTTATTAATGTGGTGATATATATTTATAAAATCTAATTAAATGACATGTATAAAATGGTCATACATAAATAATAATATTTTATTGATCATTTATTCTTAGTGTTGTGTGTCGTATATGCTCCCAATGATATTGTTTTTGCATGTAAGATATATATGTGTTACACCAAATTAATGTGTGAAACATGAATTTTGATGTCTGGAAAGTCTAATTTGTTATACCATCTCTATGGGGATGAAATGTTTGTGTTGGTGATTAATTGATAGAAAAAAGAAAATTAGAGACCATTTCACATTCTAGAGGTATACCATGGATCAAAACCATATTTGATCATCCACCTAAACACATGTAGATAAAAAATATCTTAGAAATATATCCTTGAAAGAAAATCAAATATTCATGATTCTTTAATCCCAATGGAGTGATGTAAATTCAATATATTATCAATGATCAAAAAGATATAATTATATTCATGATGACGTTAAATTGGTCATAAAGTACATCAAAGTATCAAACATTTTCAAAGGGGATCATTTAATAGTTAAGACAACACACCAAGATCATGATGCTTGACCTTTACCTTCGGGAAGACCAAACACTAATATATGAGCTCCATAGCGGATGTCTTCTTCCGTGAACACTATATTTTACTTCTTAAGATAAGGTTGAGTGCTCACTACATTAAAAATTACATTTAATGGTGGTATTTTTGGGTTTAATTGTGGGTTAAACGACTAGGAAATGATTACTGTCATTGTTTCAATTATGTTATGAATTATGGTGTCATGAATCATTTCAGAACACTTTTCAAAAACCCATCATGAATCATCCCATAGTTTTCTAAGAACCATCTCAAAATAATAAGAAGTGGTATTATATTTTTAATTATTATATTTATTATGTATTACTAAATATATATTTATTATTTATTACTTTTTATTGTATCATTAGGCATACATATGTGTATGGTGAAATTTGAACATCTTGCCTCTTGGTTATTTCGCAAAATCATTACCCATTAACAAATTAATCATTATTTATAAATACATTAATATAAAAATATAACTGCGTATAAATATTTTTAAATATAGTTATATAAAAATTTATTAACATTTGAAAATACATATTTTATATCTATTATATATATTTAAATATAAATATATTATCATATGTGTATGTAAATATATATACATATATTTATATTTATAACTAAATTTAATTATATAAAAATATTAATATATTTAATTTAATATATAACCACATATAAGTATATATACAAAGACATGATAAATATAAATATATATAAATGTATATAAATATATGTAAATAAGTATAAATATGTGTAAATATAGAAAACTTTGCATCAATATATAAAAACACAAACACCTATACCCACAAACATATAAAATTAAATATAATTGTTCAAAAATAAAAATAAAAAGACACACACAGACACAAAGATATATATAACGACATAATATATTTAAATACTTATAAATATATATAAATACATACAAATACATATAGATATTTATATATAAAATTTTAAATATATATTTAAATATATATAAATATACATAAATATAAATATAAATAAATATATATAAACATATACCTATATAAACTTATATATATATATATATATAAATGTATCAATATAAATCAACATAGATAAATACATATAAATATCTAAAAATATATACAATTCTGAATATCTATAGATATATTTGTGTATGTGTGTTTGTGTTTATATATATGCATATTTGTATATAAATAGTTATTAATTATTAATTACCAATTAATAATTAATTATTTAAAAATAATTAATAATTATTAAATAAATAACAATTATTAGATAATTAATAATTAATAATACATCTTAATTAAATATTATAAATGATGAATAATAAATGATTACGCATACTGAAAACTAAAAATTATAAATTATAAATTATTAATATTTTATTTAAATATTAATTAATTATTTATTATAAATATTCATATATAAGGTTTTAAAAAATACCGCTACGATTAAAAATATTATATAAAAAATAATCAAAAAATAAAAAAAAATTCTAGATTTAGTAACAAATTTTTAAAAGTTTCCTTAAAAAATATATTATTTTCAAACATTTATAAATTTGTCTTCAAGAAATTTTAGAAATATTTTTCTTGATATATGTGAAACCTATGAAGAACCAACATATTCATTTCTAATGGTATGAGAAGCATACCAAGGAACATCACATGATGTCGATCATCTACAAACCATCCTTTTGGGGAATCACCATAGACAACATGATCCCTCCAAATGCCAACCACTAAATAATACAACTGAAATTCTATAAAGGATGACTGATGGTTCATCTATTATAGAATCCATTTACTATCAAACTCTTCTATATCATGTTCCTCCCATGTAAGCTCCTCCATCAATCTCAAATCACTCATGGACTCGTGAAAAATGTCACCATGTCACTTTCTACATAACACATCAACATTAACATTTCCATTCCATGGTGTATATAAAATATCAAAGTCATAATTTGGTTAGAATTACATCCAAAACTATTTCTCTCAATTTAAATCACTCTGGGGAATGATATATCTAAAATATTGTGATATGTGTAGACCAAAAGTGATTTACAATGAGATGGGGTCACCACAAATTCAAGGGAAAAAATATTGGATTTATAAATCTCATCAGTATTGTAGTTATATTAAATGTCTCAATATCGTAACAATATATTATATATTTATACTATAATACTACACAACTCAGGCTAAGGTTTGAGACATCATAAAAAACAATTAATATAACCCATTCTTATAGAAAATGGGGAACATGGGTAGTGACCAAATTCATCATTAAATATTAAAAAGCCACCTAAAATAATTCTGTTCTTATGAAAAGCTGATCCATTAGAGGCACGATTATTAGTGAATTAATAATCCAATAGAAAATAAGAATAATGTTCTTATACTAACTCATGAGTCCATGGAAAATCCAAACAACTGCCAAATTTTTGGGGGATTCCCAAGAAATAATGGCATCAATTTTAAAGGATTAATGGATACTACTCATTTAGTTATACCATTACCCCAATAAATTAAGCTCACGTACCTCTAAAATTGTAATATCATGAAAATTACGTGTATGTTTTAAATTAAATAGAATTATTTTGAGACTGCGAAATCTGACGCCATGCAATTCCGAGGCCATATGTTCACAGAATGATCTGTTGAAGTTTTGTTAAATTTAATTAGCACGCGTAAGAAGTTTTCCTGAAAAATTGTAATAACTCATAAATTATTACTCATATAAAAAATCCAAGGGAATCTTTGTGGTCAGGATGGAGGGTTTATCCGAAGAGCGACTTCTGTTTAGTCAGCACAAGCCTACGGTGAGAAAACCGAAAAATGACATAACAATAATGAATTAATTAATCATGGTAATTTTATTTTTCAAATTAAAATAACTCATGAATGGTAAATTGGATTAAAAATCTGAGACCACCACTAAACTCATGAGGGTATACATTATTTAGGAAGATACTAACTTTGGCTGGTGCGGGCCACCAGGGAAAGTTAGTTTTTGGCCGTAAATAAAATAATCAAGTTCCAATTATTTTATTGTAACATCCATAAATTTTATATTATAACTCAGATAGAAAATCCAAGAGTATCATTTGGTTCATTAGGGAATGTTTCTTTTAGGTAGAGTGTAACCACAATCGGCGCGGGTTGAGGGTGACTGTTAATAATTTTCCGAACTTTTTTTAGGTACGTTCTGTAAACGCGCGAGCGGCGTTTTGTAACAATTGAACCGGTGCTCAAAATTGAAATCTGAGGACACCGTTGACTCGCAGCGCCGATATTTTCTCATGGAGACCTTCACCTTGACCACAGTAGGTCAAGGGTGAATGATATTTTTCAGAAATTTCATGGGTGTGTTAAAAGAATGAAAAAAAATAAAACATCGTTTATTTTATTTTACATTGTGAAACCTCCCATTTGAATTCGGTGGTGGGGACCACCCAATCATGAAACTTCCCATTTTGAAATTCTTGGTGGGTACCACTTGACCATTGAACCCCAACTTTAATGTGGGAGGTGACTATTGGTTTCTCCCCAGAATTAATTGTGCCAACATAAAACATTATTGTTATGTTAACTCAATTTTTTTAATTTATATGTTGGATCCTCCCCTTTCATTGGGTTGGGGGAATTATTGGAAAAGAGAGCACTCATTGGGAGAGGTTTGTAGAACACATTCTCCAAGAAAGGATATTCTTCAATAAAGAAAGAGGATGACACTCGATCCGGATCAGATACGTGTTGCGGGAGCGACGAATGCCTACGTTTAACAAATTTTTCTTCTTCCTCACACCAACTCCATTAAAAAATAGAGGTAGGGATTTTATATATGTTTGAATTTATTTATTCAATTCTTCATATAATTTTTTCATAATGTTGATGGAAAAAATATCATGGCCATTTTCATGCAAATTTACCTTGCCTCTTCCTTTTTATTCTCCATGAGTTCTTCTTGCGTTCTTCAATTCCAAATATTAATTGATTCTCGAAACATGAAGTTTTTCATAGCACGATATATGGACACAGAGCACTTGACAAGAGAACCACAAATCTGCAATCGTTTAATTTTTCGGGCTAAGAATGGAGATGTAGTGACCCATGAAAGTGGAGGAGGGCCAACACACCAACCCACAATATAATGGTAGTGCGGCACGCATCTGTGCCATCAGTTGAGCAAGAGACCACAACCCATCAACCCTGGTGGAGCAAGGTGGTGGCCGGAATCTGACAGGCCACATGGCATAGCAGTGGTGCATGTTAATGCTACCGGTGGAGTAGGAGGCCGTGACCACTTGGCTGTGGTGGAGGCTGGAAGGGGCCGACATCCGACCGACCACAATAGAGCAGCAGCGCACGACTGCACCGATGGGAGGAAGTCGGACCGATCATCCAGTCGGCCGCACCACACCGGGCATGATATCTCCATCTAGTCCCATATTCCAATATTTTAATGGTCCACAGACCATTTGAAAGACCATGGGGCACCTCGACCAGGTGTTGTTAATGGTGGATCCCACCTCGGCAGACCACCATCTGAGCGGGCCGCACCGTAGCGGGCTGCCCCACAGTGGGCCACCCCGCTGTGAGTCATGCCAGCAGGCTAGGCAAGGCCACCCCTTTCACAGGCTAGGTTGGACTCATGACGTTCTGGGTGTACCTGAACCAGATCGAGTCGACCTAGTCCGGATTGGGCAGGGTCGGTCCAACCAGGTCAAATCTGACACATGCCAATTCAGACCCATTTTCGCCTTTATATGCATATCTTGAGAACGGGGCATCTGTTTGACGAACCGTCTGAGTTGACAGAACCCTTGGATTGAGATGGTCTTTTAGGTATAATCCACTTAAAATTTGTATAAGTTTGGTGTATGGAAAGATTTGATCGGACACCAAATCAAACTGGGCCCTCAAAGATGAAATGTTAATAACATATAGACCGAGCATCCAAATGATATGCCCTCTATTGCATTGAACCCTTATGATGTGAAATACCTTTGGGATACTTCTTTGGGGGAATTATAGGTGATTAGGGTATGACCTATGGCTTGGGGAGTAGTTCTCCCAACCACTCTACATACAGAACCCTGCGACTGGCAAAGAATTGACGACTGCTGACCATTCGACTCGGAGTGACTTGACAGGCCGAGTGGGGAGAGCCTCTGTCTGACGTGGTAGACCCACAGTGTGGAGCGCCTCTGTGTGAAGTGGAAGACCCATGGTGGGAAGTGCCTCTATGTGACGTGGCATACCCACAGTACTCGACAAGAGGAGTACCTCAGCAGGCCACGAGGGTGAGGACCTCTGTGTGATGCAACAGACCCACGGTGGGGAGCATCTCTATGTGACGTGGCAGTTCCATGGTTCTCGAAAAAAGGAGTACCTCATATATCCAACGTTAGTGGGAAGTGCCTCTGTCTGACGCGATAGGCCTACTGTACTCAATAGAGGAGGAGTTCTCCAGTAGCTGAGGTGTTCAACATTGTCACTATGGATGTTACATGCTACTACCCCTAGAATAAATCACAGTGTGAGATATCCTTAAATTCTACTTGTTATTGAGGTTATGATATGTGGTACTTTACCTATGTGGAAATCTAACTTTGCGGTGTTACCCTGAATATTTTCATTGTTGAACTCTATGAGACCTTCAGGGTCTCATGGTCCCTACTAAGTACTGTTATACTCACCCCTGCATGAGCTTCGCCTGCACCATGTTGTGTATTTTGCAGACGACACACAACATTCATCGAGGATGAGGGAGCCAGGACTAGATGGTGCATAGAGGTGGATATTCGGCATGACATGAAACAGAGGAGACGTGCAGATGTGGAGTACTATGGAAGAAATCTGCACCTATCCTTCATGTAAGATCAATGGTGGATGATCCAAAAGCTGGTATTCAGTTTTCAGCAGTTTAGTACATTTCAATTGTATAAGTACTTATCCATTTGGGATTTTATTGTGGTCCCTTTACATTTTGTACACACCCTGTTTACTATATAGTTTACTCTTTTGCTTGTATCTCATTTGGTTCTTTGTTTTTGTGAGTATGATGTTTATAAAGGAAATGTTGTCCCATTTTGGGGATATTCCTTTCCAGTGCTAGTCGCCATCCCCTGGTCTATAGAAGGCGGGCTTGGGGTAGTCACGCCATGGGCCCTAGGGGATGGGTTGCGAAAAAGTGGTATTAGAGGAGTTCGGTTCTACTGAAGAACTAGGACCCTGATATTTTCTTCGTGGAGAAATAATGTTATGTGTTTTGAGTGTGGTTTTTAGTTCAGTGAGTACATCATTGGTGTGGTGGCCGATGTATCCATAATCCAGGACCCTAAATTATGATTTCTAATATAGCACACAAAAACACTGATCGTGTGTGTTTTTAAAAGTTTTTCTTTTAAATTTTTTGGATTCAGCTCACTCGGAATTACGTAAAGAACATAACACACCTATTCCTTATTAGGATGCCACCACATAGACATCCACTCAGGATTCCTAATAGAGAATGCAATGACATCCCACAGAGCGATGAGGCCTTAGTGGAGGGATATTTTACAGTGTTAACAACTTCGGTTGGTGTACCCATAGCACCACTACCAGTTGGACAGCCGTTACCACGAGCTCCACCAGTAGAGGATGCGCACTGATTGAGCATGTTGCACGAGTTTCAGTGGGAGAGGCCTCCTAGGTTTCCAGGGGAGATAGATTCTTAAGTAGGTGAAGAATGTCTATAGGCTGTGGCTAGATTTTTCTACCTAGTTGAGAAAAAAGTAGAGCAGATGGTGATATTAGCTTCTTATATTTACCAGTGAGTTACCATGTGGATGGTCCTCATTGTGATGGGGCTTCAGTACGTGGACCGTTGCCTAAGATATCACCTTCGGTAGGTGTTTCATCTATATAACTACCCATTCGGCAGTAGTTAACACAAGTGGTACTGGTAGAGGACACATTTAGGCTTTGTGCCTTACACGAGTTTCATTATAAGATACCCCTCAGGTTTCAAGGCGAGCTTGACTCACAGATAATTGATAACATTATTGAGGAGGAGGCTGAATGGTCTCTAGAGCTTTTACAGCTTTGAAAGGATGACATGTTGATAATGGATTATTCATCGAGGTGTAACAACCATTCCTGGTACTCGATGAATATGATACGATCAGTGCTTTGGGGCTCGGACTTTCGAGCATGGTGTGTTTAAGGATGTATGAGCCAACACTATTACTCTATACATTCCTATATATGTTAGGATGATAGAGAGAACCTTTGTGATTGAATGTTCTTTGGATGAGCGGCTATATCAAGCAAATGATAGTAGCGGGAAATAAGGAAACTGGTGCTAGTCTAATAGACTTGGGCGTTCAAAAATGTCTTAGGATGAATAAGTGTTAGGGAAAGATGAATCTGTGGGGCTGAATATGTGGAAGCAGATCTAGGAGAGCAGCACGAGGTGGTGTACATTTCGACATGTTACAACCCCCACCATAATGTGGTACCCACCAGGCTCAGTGAGCCGGAGGACAGAAGAAGGGAGTAGCTGCATGCGGTCAAGGAGTGTGACCCAAGGACTCTAGGAATGATTAGAGGTATGGTCTGTGCCTACAACTAGCTGCCATATCAAGAGTCATTGGTACAAATCATTCCTTCCTACCACGAATCTTTTCCAAGACCTAGAGTTTCCAGTAAAGATGTTTACATGACCCTCATGTATGGAGATACCTTTGGGAGGAGACTCGATAATCACTCTTACGCTAACATTGTGATCTGACCCTTGTAGAGAGAGTTTTGGATAGAACCTTTTAGTGGTAGCGTCGGGGCTTTACGACGTTAGTTTGGGTATGGAATCGACATCCATAGTTCATACTCAGATTTACTGTATTAGGAAAAAAGATTGTTGTTAACCTATAATGTTTGAATGGAATTTTCCTTTGTTGGTGAATAAGGAAACTAATATAGCACAAGAAAATATCATGTAGAGGAAGGTGCATCTAATCAAGCTTGAGTCATCCAACCATACCCTCACGACATTGAGAGTTTTGAGTTTGCAGATCCCAACAGAAGCCACAAAGTGTGGGGACATACATTCAAAAGATGTTTCTTGGTTTACCTCCTTGAAGGGAGAGAGACGTCTACTTTGGATACGTACTACTAGAGATTTGTACATGACTTTTCCTGGGTAGCGATACCCTTGTGAGCTTTGACGAAAAAGGGGGAGCCTTTATTGTGGATATAGAAGTGTCAATAGATCTTTCAGGAGATTATACATAGATTGAGATGTAGAACTATGCTACCCATGACCTAGAGTTTGCAGCAGTGGTGTTTGCGCTAAAGATGTGGTGGAACTACTTGATGGGTGAACATTTTACAGTATACTCTGATTACAAGAGTTTTTGGTATATCTTATCTGAAAAGGACCTGAGCCTGAGACAACGATGATGGATAGAGATCTTCCATGACTATGACATTGAGATATTGTATATTCATGGGAAGGGGAACTTTGTAACAGATGCACTCAATAGGAGTTCTTGTCTACAACTATTGAGTGAGGCATCAGATCAACTAGTCGTGCTTCAGATATCCTTCATGGATAATGGTGGATCAACTTACCTCTAGTCTATGACTATCACTCCACCAATTCTTTAGTGAATTTGGGAGGCATAGATTTGGACATTGAATGTGAGGCCCGACGTGCTCATATATCCTCAGGACGGTCTCCTGAAAGTTTTTATTAATTTGTGGGGCACGTCATCTTCTTCAGAGGATGCACCGTAGTACCAGTGACTCTTAGGTCGAGCTCTTGAGGTAATTCCATACATTCCCTATGGCGGCACATCTTGGAGTGGTGATAATGAACCAGGACCTCTGATATCAGTACTGGTGACTAGGGATGAAGAAAGTAGTGGAAGATTTTGTATCATAATGTCTCACTTGTCAGCAAGTGAAGACTACACAAAGCTAGCATAAATCTTATGACTAAAAGAGACAGAGACCTCTGGAGTTCCAAAAGGGGGGACCACGTTTTCTTTCTAGTCTCCCCTAGATGGGGAATTCAGAGATTGGCCACGGTGGCAATTTATCACCGAGGTTTATCAGACCATTTCTAATACTTTGGAGGATTGGTGAGGTGGAATACCACATGGCACTACCACCACGATTGGAGTGGGTGCATGATGTCTTCCAAGTATCCAAGCTTAGGAGATACATGCATGATCCTTATCAAGTCATCGAACATGGAGAGCTAGACTTAGACGATGGGGTGACATTTATGGAGGTTCCCGTAAAGATTGAGGATCAAAAGGAGTGGGTCCTTCATGGGCGGTTGATACCTCTATTGCGCATTCGGTGGTAGCATAGGATCCTCCAGGAGAGCACATGGGAGAAGGAGGCTCAGATCCATGCACAATACCCCCATTTGTTTCTATAGTCTAGGTTGTGGATTTCAGGGATGTAAATCCCTATGGTGGAGAGAATGAAATGTACTGGAATTTACGTATATTGTTTTATTATATAGAAATTATTTCGAGACCATGAAATTTGACGGAGCAAGATTCTAATTCACAGAGTGCCCAAAATGATACGTCAATGTTTTTTAAGCATTAATTAGAATGCATAAGCATTTTTTCTGAAAACACGGAATAACTCTTAAAAGGATAGACGGATCAGAAATATGAACACACATTTGCGCTCAGAGTGGTTGTTTTATCCTAGGAGAGACTTAAGTTTAGTTGGTGTAAGACTATGGTGATAAAATCTGAAAATGGCATAACCCTTAATAAAATAATTAAACAAAGTTATTTTATTTTTCAAATGGTTATGACTCATGAATGGTAATTCGATTTAAAAATCTTGAGGCCACTGCTGAACATGTGAGGGTATTGTTTGTTTAGGAAGATATTAACTTTGGAGGGCATGGGCTACCCGATAAAGTAAGATTTTGGCCATAAATAAAATAATTAAGTGGCAATTATTATATTGTAAAATCCATAACCTTTAAACGGTAACTCGGATAACAAATCTGAGTGTACTGTTTGGTTCGTTGGGGCCCGTTTCACTTAGGAAGAGCCTAACATTTAACAGTGCGGGTCGAGGGTGACAATTAAATATTTGAAAAAAAAATTCCGTATAAGTCTAGTAAACACACGAGAAACGTTTTGTAACTTTTTAACCAGTGCATAGAATTGAAAACAGAGGACACTGGTGAACTCGTAGAACCAATATTCCTTTAAAGAGACCTTTACCTCGACCACAGTAGGTCAAGGGTGAAAGTTAATTTTTAGACATTTCATGGGTGTGTTAAAAGAATAAGAAAATAAAATAAAACATCTTTTATTTTATTTCACATAGTGAATCCTCCCATTTGAATTCGGTGGTGGGGACCACCCGGACATGAAACCACCCATTTAAAAATCAATGGAGAGACCACCCGACCCTTTAAATGAATCTTTAATGTGGGAGGTGACTATTGGTTTCTCGCCCAAATTAATTATTCCATCTTAAACTTAATTTTTGGGCCAAATCAATTAGTTTAATTTATATGTGGGATCCTCACCTTTCTCTAGGTTGGGGGAATTGATGGAAATGAGAGCACTTAGAGGGAGAGCTATAGAGAACGCATTCTTAAACAAAGATGATTCTTCAACAAAGAATGAGGGTGACACTCGATCCAGATCAGAGATGTGTCGTAGGAATGAAAAACGCAGACATTCAATGACTTCGCCTTCTTCCACACGCCACCTCTATCGAAAAATCAAGGTAGTGTTTTCATATATGTTTGAATTTATTTTATCGATTCTTCATATTATTGTTCCATTATGAAGATGGAAAAACTATCATGGACATCATCCCACACATTTAACATGACTCTTCTTTTGTCTCGACCCATCCTCAGTGCCCGTGTCGTGACTACCCCAAACCCGCCTTCCATAGGCCAGGGGCTGGAGACTAGCACCAAAGGCGTAAATCCTGATAAAAGGGGAGGAATTTCCATTATAAAGTAAACAAACACCATAGAGTATCTGAGCTGATGTAAACACTAAGTAAACTGAGTACAAAAGTAAGTGATGAAAAGTAAATGGGCCAGAATAAAAACCCAACAGGAAGTAAAGTACAACTAAAAAGAATGTACAGTAGCAGAAAAGTAAAGCAGCAACACCGAGCTATCCTCTGGAAATCCCACCTGAAGGGTGGGTATAGATAGTCTCCTCAGATCCTCAGGACCAGCCATCCGCTCCATGTATGTCATGTTCATTGATCCACCTCCGGGTACCGTCCAGCTCCACGATCCTCCACCTCGATCAGCGCTGTCTGTCATCTGCATCCAACACAATGTAGTGCGGGCATAGCCCATGCAGGGGTGAGTATACGATACTCAGTAGGGACCCCGAGACCCCCGAAGGTCTCCCAGAATCCACAAAGGATAAACCAAAAAAGAAAGATACAATTATGAAGTATCAAACAACTCTACTTAGGTATATGCCCATACATATACCTAAGTCATCAATTCCAGTTTTGCTCCAACTCACAAGCCCAAGTTCAAACTAGTCCACACAGGAAAGTACAACCCAATTCACACAAGAAAGAATAACCCAATCCACACAGGAAAGCACAACCCAATCCACACATGAAAGAAAGTAAATCGAATCTATGATAATGATTGAAAGTCAAGACTCAGGTCGCACATATATATACTATAACGACCCATACTTTACATACATTGTTAATACTTCAAAATTGAAGCACACTTATTACAACATATGAAAAAACCACAAAGGACCGTATAGGTATAGTGTCTTTAGAAACTGGGAAACATAAACAACTGGTTCATAAATCTTCTACAGTGTCTCCCATTTATTTCATCATATCTAGGGTCCCTTTTAGCATATTCTACTTAATATCCATCTTCCTGACCTGGGGAAAAGAAAACATAAAAGGGTGATCTCAAATGCTCAGCAAGGGCAAAGAAAGGAAATAAAAATCATATCATATCTTTTTGAAAATCAAAACCTGCAAAAGAGATCATAATATCTTAACATGGAATAAATCATAGAAGTGAAAATGAGATCCCCAAAATCATAACATAAAACTTGAAACTTTGTGGCATGCACACATAATCATGGAAAATCATTTCTTGTTAGTCATGACTCATTGCCAAGACTATCTTAGTGGACAAAGTCCCTTTCTGAACCGAGTTCACTCCTCGTTTCAGTCATGTATCACTGAACCGAAATAACCTTCCGTTCCAGCCATGTCTATCTCATGAGATATAAAATCTTTACCCAATGCATTGGAGGGAGATATAGGTCCCACCCATCTTATAATGAATCCTTTCTTATGTGTTCCACATAATCATAAAACATACATCATCGCATAACACATGTAACAAAAATGGGATTCTTGAAACATCATGACATCATAAATCAATTCATATAAGATAATGGAATTCATAAAAATAATTCCATCACAACATGATCAAATCAATGTAATAATAGGGATAAAAACAGAACCCTTTATTATCTTAGATGTAAAATAATTTTGATAAAACACTTGAACTCCATTCTTGAGGAAAATATCCTTTCTTCTTCAAAAAATTTTTTCCTTTCATAACATGTCATACAACTTTAAAATAAAAGAAGTTGATTAAAAATAAACTTGAAAACTTGTAAAGGAAGCTTCTTGGAAACAATGTTTTAAAAATCCATTCATGCCGTATAAGTTTAAAAAAAACATTCTTCGTACTTTTGTCGGAAAAGTCAAAAAGTACCTCGTACGAAAAAAAAACGACAAAAGATTCTGTTCATATTCTTTACTAAAAACTCACCGAAGGGTAAAATTGGATTTAAACTATTGTAAGTGGATGGAAACAGTATTACATATTGAGGGAACATGGATGTGGATGATAAAATACACCCCAGTAAATACTTACGAATAAACAATCTCGGATAAAAATGAGATTGTGGTATTTTCCCTTACCTTAGGTCCGATTAGCTTTGTACGTGTCCGAAGCTCCTGTATAATGGTTTAAATAATGTTATTGACTTATTCCAGAATCATAAATATTTATATGATATCATATATGGTCATATTATTAGCTTCTTGTTAGTTATATTTCATTGTTACTTGTTACTCGGGTCTTTATAACTTTTTGTTCTTATGCGTGTTTTGTCGAATAAATTCTTATTCTTATCTTTAGGTTATAGATAATTCATTTCCAGAATGGTATTAGTGTAGTATATACCATATTCATTTATTCAATTCATTTATATAATCATTATGAAATGAAGATCATGTAGAACGAGTCGCATCACATCGTGGAGATGGTATTCCGTACGTACGCACGAGTGATGATATCGTTCCTATGATCGTGGAATTGTATTGGAGTATATATATATATATTATTTCAGTATCAATATTACTTCATAATAATCATATTTAGTTACTCATTACACCATTATACCCATCCTTGTAAGGTGATGGTGGAAAATAGATTACACCACGGCGTGGAGACGGTATTCCGTACGTACGCACGCGCGGTGATTTCATTTTTCCGTAGGATGGATAGAAGGTGAATTAGGGTTGTTTCATATTTATAATAACATATCAGTATGTAAGTAATACTGATGTTATTACTTTATCATGAAACAACTAAAGAAGAAGAAGTTGAAGAAGAAAGAAATTGAAAAGATCGGTAATGGATATTACCTCTTCTTTGGAACGCTGCTTTGAATCCTCCACTTAAGGAACTAAGATTGGTCTTTGGAGAAGACCAGGACCTCTAGGATTATTCTAGGGAAGTGGAGAGGAGAAAATGGCAGGGGTTGGCCGAGCTTGAGTGCTCAAATTGGTGTCAGGAGGAGGGGGAGGAGGTGCCCTTTTATAAGGGAGGAGAGGGGCACCTTAGGAATATCTCAAAATATTATTTTATATTAAAGTCAAAATCGGTTTATAATGGTTCCAAAGGGTCTTATTTCGAAGCTAAAGTGGGGAAGGGTCGAAATACTATCAACCAATAAGATTTAGACAAGTTTAGGGTTTTATTTTAACCTTATCAATTAGATTTAACTCTAAGTTAATTAATTTATCTTTTACCGTGTCTTTTTGTTTTCTTTCACTATAAGGTTAATACACTTACTATAACATGCCAAACGAACCCCAAATTGTTTATTATTAATATATATATCCTTATCTAAGTCATTTGGCCGAACCTTAGATTTTTAGGAATAACATAACAATTAATAATATAATATTTGATTTAAAAACTATTTTGTGTCAATTTTGACACTATTTGATATATGATTTTTGTGAAAGTCATAACAGAATTATATGTTCGAACCAAGTTGATTAAATCAACACTAATATATCATAGTATCCTAGAAAATTAGTGGAATTCATAAAAAGTCTAAAATGACATTTATTTTGGTGTTTATAACATCAATTATGTCAATATTTCATTAATAAGATAATTACTGCATCATCTTTGTGTCATAAATAAATTAAATTATTTGATGTCTAAAAATTACAAATAAAATATCATCATGTAGGAAATCGTTTTATCTTTCTAATGAATATTTACAATTGAATTTATCTTATGTATAACCCCATATTAAAAATGATTTACTTATTAAACTTTGATTTTAACTATTTTAACCCTTCTTTAAATAAATTAATAATAAATGTCCTAATCTAATCCAAGTGGGCCTAAATAGTCATATTTTATTCCTAAGTTTGTTTTTGGTCGAATTACACTTGTCCAATAGAATTAGGACATGTGTTAGGGCAATATTAATATAATATTTACCCTTAGTTACCCTATTTACTATTAACCGCGGTAAAAAAAGTAAAAAGTTACTATTCACCAAAAAAATTATTTTCATCTCATTGAACCACATTTTAGTCCTTGATATTAACCGTGTCTCTCGGATTTTCGAAATTCCATTCACAGAAGCGGTAAAATTAATTTTTATGCAAAATTCAGTTTTTAACCTACCACTTAGTGTTTTCACTATTCATCAAAAATTGAAAGTTTTCAGAAAAATACCAAAATTTCACCCGAGGCTATTTTCGATATTCTGAGTCCAAAAATGAAGTCCATTTTGAAAAATAAAATTTATAAAATTTTAAAAAGTGGTTATTACTATTCATAACGGCTAGTTTTAATAGCATATTGTTGTTTAGTGAAACTCGGTATTGCGTACGACGCAAGCTATCGAGGAAGGTCGCGATTGCGTGTAAAGCAAGCCAAGCAAGTGTTGTGTAGAAAAAGATTTCTTTGATGATTTATATAACATAAAAATCTCGGGTGTTACATTCTACCCCTCTTAAAAAGAATTTCGCCCTCGAAATTTGTCACTTTGTAACAAACAGATGAGGATAATTCTCCCTCATCATATCCTCAAGCTCCCATGTAGATTCTTCAAGTTGGTGGTTCCTCCATTAAACTTTCACCAAGCGAGTGGTCTTGTTTCGTAGGACTTTTTCGCTACGATCCAGAATCTCTATCGGCTGTTCTTCATAAGAAAGATCTTGCTCCAGCGGTACAACTTCTGAGCTGAGTACATGTGAAGGATCTGGTATGTACTTTCTCAGGAGAGATACATGGAACACATCGTGAACTTGAGAGAGATTCGGTGGAAGCGCCAATCGGTAAGCTACCTTCCCAACATGATACAGTATTTCTAAAGGACCGATATATCTAGGGCTCAACTTCCCCTTCTTTCCAAATCTCATAACCCTCTTCCAGGGAGATTTTCGTAAGAACACTTTATCACCCACTTCAAACTCTAGGTCTTTTCTTCGGTTGTCGGCATAACTTTTCTGTCGACTCTGAGCTGCTCTTATGTGTTGTTGAATAGATCTGACCTTTTCTGCCATTTCATCAACGAGATCAGGTCCTAATAGCTTTCTTTCCCAACTTCATCCCAGCAAGTTGGAGTCCTGCAGTTCTTTCCATAGAGAGCTTCATAAGGATCCATCTGAATACTGGAGTGAAAGCTATTATTATAAGAAAATTCTACCAAAGGTAGGTGTTGATCCCAACCTCCTTTGAAATCCATAGAGCAAGTTCTCAACATATCTTCTAGGGTTTGAATTGTTCTCTCAGACTGACCGTCTGTCTGGGGATGATAAGCAGTGCTGAAACTCAACTCTGTATCCAGAGTATGCTGAAGACTTTGCCAGAACTTCGAGGTAAATCTCGGATCCCGATCAGATATAATAGAAAGTGGTACTCCATGCAATCTTACCACTTCCTTTACATATATCCTGGCGAGCTGATCTAGAGAGAAATCCTCTCTAATAGCAATGAAGTGTGCAGACTTTGTAAGACGATCAACTATGACCCAGATAGCATTATTGCCTTTGGATGTTTTAGGAAGTCCTGTGACAATGTCCATAGTGATGTTTTCCCATTTCCATTCGGGTATGGGTAATGGTTGTAACATCCCCTTAGACTTCTGTCTCTCAGCTTTAACTTGTTGACAAACCAAGCATCGAGAGACATATTCAGCAACATCTCTTTTCATGCCATCCCACCAGAAGTACTCTTTCAAGTCCCTATACATCTTCGTGCTTCCAAGATGAATAGAGAATGAAGAACTATGAGCCTCATCCAGCAACTCCTTCTTTAATTCGGGGATGGGAGGAACACAAACCCGATTCCTGAACTTTATTATCCCATCACAATCAAGGTTGAATTCAGGAACATTTCTCACCTTCTTTTGTAACTAGACATCTTCTTTCTGTGCCTCTTTAATCTTCACATGTATAGATGGTTGAGCATTCATTTGAGAAAGATAAGATTCTTCCCCTTCCATTATAATTCCAAGATCCATCCTTTGTAAATCCATAAATATTGGATCTTTTGTGATCCTCATCATGGATAAACTAGCATGGTCTTGTCGACTTAATGCATCTGCCACCTTGTTTGCTTTCCCAGGGTGGTAATGGATTGAGACGTCATAATCCTTAATCAGCTCCAACCATCTTCTTTGACGCATATTCAACTCCTTTTGTGTGAAAATATACTTTAAACTTTTATGATCAGTATAAATATCACACCTTTCACCATAAAGGTAATGCCTCCAAATCTTTAATGCAAAGATTACCGCAGCCAACTCCAAATCATGTGTTGGGTAATTTTGCTCATGGATTTTCAACTGTCGTGAGGCCTAAGCTATCACCATATCATTTTCCATAAGAACACACCCCAATCCCTTCTTGGATGCATCACTGTAGATCACAAACCTTTCTCCACTACAAGGCAGTGTGAGCACAGGTGCACTGAATAACCTTCTTTTCAACTCCTTGAAATTCTCTTCACATTCCTCTGTCCAGACAAACTTAACTCCTTTCCGAGTCAACTTGGTGAGTGGATTAGATAATCGTGAAAAATCTTTTACAAAACGTCGATAATATCCAGCCAAACCAAGAAAACTTCGGATCTCAGTTACTATTGTTGGTCTCGACCATCTTTCGATAACCTCTGTTTTTGCTGGATCCACAGATATCCCCTCTTTTGAGATTATGTGACCCAAAAATGCAACTTTTTGAAGCCAAAATTCACACTTGGTAAATTTGGCATAAAGCTTCTCCTTTCTCAGGGTCTTCAATATAATTCTCAAGTGATCTTCATGTTCTTCCTTGCTCTTTGAATAGACAAGAATATCGTCTATAAAGACTACCACAAATTGATCAAGATAGTCTCTAAAGACTCTATTCATTAGATCCATGAAGATAGCAGGGGAATTAGTAAGACCAAATGGCATCACTATAAATTCATAGTGTCCATACCTTGTACGGAAAGCCGTCTTTGGTATATCCTCCCTTTTGACCCTTAATTGATGATACCCTGAACGAAGATCAATCTTGGAAAAGTATTGAGCTCCGCGTAGTTGGTCAAATAAGTCATCAATGCGTGGGAGAGGATATTTGTTCTTGATAGTGATCTTGTTAAGTTCTCGATAATCAATGCAGAGTCTCATTGATCCATCTTTCTTCTTAACAAATAGAACAGGTGATCCCCAAGGTGACGCACTAGGGCGTATGAATCCCTTATCAAGATTCTCTTGGAGTTGCTTCTTCAATTCCTGCAACTCAATTGGGGCCATTCTATAAGGTGTCTTTGAAATAGGCAAAGCACCGGGTACGAGTTCTATTGAAAACTCAACTTCACGATTTGGTGGAAGACCTGGTAATTCCTCCGGAAAGACATCATCAAACTCCCGTACAATGGGCATATTCTTAATCGTGAGTTTTTCACCAACCATTTGAGATAAATAACCTTCATTTAGTGGGATCAATACTCATAAGATGGAAGAAATTTCCACTGGAAGGTTATGTTCATCCTTGCATTGGTATACGATCGTAGATTGATCTAGAGTATGAAATGTGACTTCCCTTCTTTGGCAATTGATATGAGCTCCATGTAGAGAAAGACAATCCATGCCAAGAATCACATCAAATTCCACTAAAGGAAGGATCACAAGATTTGCAGGAAGCACTTTCCCACAAACTTCGATCGGAGAAGAATTATAAACTTTTGATGCGATTGATGTGCCATTAGGTGTTGACACAGCTAACTCAACATCTAATTGTTGAGGTAGTACGGTGATACCCTTAGAAAAGTCTTCAGAAATAAAAGAGTGGGTGGATCCAGAATCAAATAAAACATTTTCTACTTTAGAGTGGATGGTAAGTGTACCTTTCACCACTTCGTTATCGTACTCCACATCGCTGATTGAAATTGCATGCGACTTTCCTTTGTCTTTAGCCTTAAGATTTTGTTGACGTCGACCATCATCATCAACCCTTGGATTTGGGCATTGATTGGCATAATGCCCCATCTCCTTGCACATGAAACATTGAAGTGTAGTAGGTTCATTCTGTGTATCCCTTCCTTTGTTTGCATCATTATACATCTTCTTCCCATTATCACGGCATTCAAATGCCCGATGACCTTCCTTTCCACATTTAAAACATTTACTTGTCCCTTTAAGAAAACTCCCTCCATGTTTCCTTCCACACTTTGAGCATAAGGAAAAGCTCATCTTCTTTTCCGTGTGCTCTTTAGATTTTTCTTTGAATTCCATCTTCCTCTTCTTATCAAACCCATGTGACTGATGGGTTACTCCAATCTCCATCTCAACTTTGAGAGCACATCGAACGATTTCCTCGTAGCTATTGAAGTCCCTTATGGCTAACGCCCTTCGAAGACTTGGTTTTAAGCCCCTAAAGAATCAATCGATCTTACTCTCAGGTTGGATAATAATACCAGAAGCGTACCTTGCAAGTCTTGTAAAATTTGCTTCATAGGTACTAACAGATTCATCATCCCTTTGCTTCAGTTCAAGAAACTCTTTCTCCATCTTTGTTCGGAGAATACGAGGGAAGTACTTATTGAAAAATAAGTTCTTGAACTCGTCCCATTCCATAGACTCAATTTCATCCCTTTGCCTCGTATTCTTAACAAGATTCCACCATTGATCAGCATCTCCTTCCAAATGGTACACTGCTAGGATGACTTTATCATGTTCAGAACATTGAAGAACTGAAAATATCTTTTCAGTAGTACTAATCCATTGTTCAGCAACTAATGGATCAGTAGACCCGCTGAAAGAAGGTGGACGCTGCCTCATGAAGGATTCAACAGAATGTTGCTCCCTCCTTTGCTCGTTTGGAAATCCTGCATGATTCATAGCTTGAGAAAGTTGTGTGAGCACGGCTACAAGATTTTTCATTCCAGCTCCCATATCGTTTGGTTGCTCAGGGGGACAATCATTGCATTGCCCATCGCATTCCGCATTAACACGGTTCCTTCGGGTTCCAGCCATTGACTAAAACCAAGAAGAATAGTGTGAGCAACACTAATTATAATAGGAAACCCCATAATTCAAGAATAAAATTTTCATGCTTATGGTCTTATCCTAGGTTATTCAAGGCCATTTCTAATACACTAAGATTGTGTACTATGCTTAGACTTATCCTTAGGGTTCTTACTAAGGCTTTCACATCCTAGTTTCCAAAGGTTGACTATACCTTTCCTTTGATACCAACTATAACGACCCATACTCTACATACATTGTTAATACTTCAAAATTGAAGCACACTTATTACAACATATGAAAAAACCACAAAGGACCGTATAGGTACAGTGTCTTTAGAAACTGGGAAACATAAACAACTGGTTCATAAATCTTCTACAGTGTCTCCCATTTATTTCATCATATCTAGGGTCCCTTTTAGCATATTCTACTTAATATCCATCTTCCTGACCTGGGGAAAAGAAAACATAAAAGGGTGAGCTCAAATGCTCTGCAAGGGCAAAGAAAGGAAATAAAAATCATATCATATCTTTTTGAAAATCAAAACCTGCAAAAGAGATCATAATATCTTAACATGGAATAAATCATAGAAGTGAAAATGAGATCCCCAAAATCATAACATAAAACTTGAAACTTTGTGGCATGCACACATAATCATGGAAAATTATTTCTTGTTAGTCATGACTCATTTCCAAGACTATATTAGTGGACAAAGTCCCTTTCTGAACCGAGTTCACTCCTCGTTTCAGTCCTGTATCACTGAACCGAAATAACCTTCCGTTCCTGCCATGTCTATCTCATGAGATATAAAATCTTTACCCAATGCATTGGAGGGAGATATAGGTCCCACCCATCTTATAATGAATCCTTTCTTATGTGTGCCACATAATCATAAAACATACATCATCGCATAACACATGTAACAAAAATGGGATTCTTGAAACATCATGACATCATAAATCAATTCATATAAGATAATGGAATTCATAAAAATAATTCCATCACAACATGATCAAATCAATGTAATAATAGGGATAAAAACAGAACCCTTTATTATCTTAGATGGAAAATAATTTTGATAAAACACTTGAACTCCATTCTTGAGGAAAATATCCTTTCTTTTCAAAAACATTTTTCCTTTCATAACATGTCATACAACTTTAAAATAAAAGAAGTTGATTAAAAATAAACTTGAAAACTTGTAAAGGAAGCTTCTTGGAAACAATGTTTTAAAAATCCATTCATGCCGTATAAGTTTAAAAAAAACATTCTTCGTACTTTTGTCGGAAAAGTCAAAAAGTACCTCGTACGAAAAAAAAACGACAAAAGATTCCGTTCATATTCTTTACTAAAAACTCACCGAAGGGTAAAATTGGATTTAAACTATTGTAAGTGGATGGAAACAATATTACATATTGAGGGAACATGTATGTGGATGATAAAATACACCCCAGTAAATACTTACGAATAAACAATCTCGGATAAAAATGAGATTGTGGTATTTTCCCTTACCTTAGGTCCGATTAGCTTTGTACGTGTCCGAAGCTCCTGTATAATGGTTTAAATAATGTCATTGACTTATTCCAGAATCATACATATTTATATGATATCATATATGGTCATATTATTAGCTTCTTGTTAGTTATATTTCATTGTTACTTATTACTCGGGTCTTTATAACTTTTTGTTCTTATGCGTGTTTTGTCGAATAAATTCTTATTCTTATCTTTAGGTTATAGATAATTCATTTCCAGAATGGTATTAGTGTAGTATATACCATATTCATTTATTCAATTCATTTATATAATCATTATGAAATGAAGATCATGTAGAACGAGTCGCATCACATCGTGGAGACGGTATTCCGTACGTACGCACGAGTGATGATATCGTTCCTATGATCGTGGAATTGTATTGGAGTATATATATATATTATTTCAGTATCAATATTACTTCATAATAATCATATTTAGTTACTCATTACACCATTATACCCATCCTTGTAAGGTGATGGTGGAAAATAGATTACACCACGGCGTGGAGACGGTATTCCGTACGTACGCACGCGCGGTGATTTCATTTTTCCGTAGGATGGATAGAAGGTGAATTAGGGTTGTTTCATATTTATAATAACATATCAGTATGTAATTAATACTGATGTTATTACTTTATCATGAAACAACTAAATAAGAAGAAGTTGAAGAAGAAAGAAATTGAAAAGATCGGTAATGGATATTACCTCTTCTTTGGAACGCTTCTTTGAATCCTCCACTTAAGGAAGTAAGATTGGTCTTTGGAGAAGACCAGGACCTCTAGGATTATTCTAGGGAAGTGGAGAGGAGAAAATGGCAGGGGTTGGCCGAGCTTGAGTGCTCAAATTGGTGTGAGGAGGAGGGGGAGGAGGTGCCCTTTTATAAGGGAGGAGAGGGGCACCTTAGGAATATCTCAAAATATTATTTTATATTAAAGTCAAAATCGGATTATAATGGTTCCAAAGGGTCTTATTTCGAAGCTAAAGTGGGGAAGGGTCGAAATCCTATCAACCAATAAGATTTAGACAAGTTTAGGGTTTTATTTTAACCTTATCAAATAGATTTAACTCTAAGTTAATTAATTTATCTTTTACCGTGTCTTTTTGTTTTCTTTCACTATAAGGTTAATACACTTACTATAACATGCCAAACGAACCCCAAATTTTTTATTATTAATATATATATCCTTATCTAAGTCATTTGGCCGAACCTTAGATTTTTAGTAATAACATAACAATTAATAATATAATATTTGATTTAAAAACTATTTTGTGTCAATTTTGACACTATTTGATATATGATTTTTGTGAAAGTCATAACAGAATTATATGTTCGAACCAAGTTGATTAAATCAACACTAATATATCATAGTATCCTAGAAAATTAGTGGAATTCATAAAAAGTCTCAAATTACATTTATTTTTGTGTTTATAACATCGATTATGTCAATATTTCATTAATAAGATAATTACTGCATCATCTTTGTGTCATAAATAAATTAAATTATTTGATGTCTAAAAATTACAAATAAAATATCATCATGTAGGAAATCTTTTTAGCTTTCTAATGAATATTTAAAATTGAATTTATCTTATGTATAACCCCATATTAAAAATTATTTACTTATTAAACTTTGATTTTAACTATTTTAACCCTTCTTTAAATAAATTAATAATAAATGTCCTAATCTAATCCAAGTGGGCCTAAATAGTCATATTTTATTCCTAAGTTTGTTTTTGGTCGAATTACACTTGTCCAATAGAATTAGGACATGTGTTAGGGTAATATTAATATCATATTTACCCTTAGTTACCCTATTTACTATTAACCGCGGTAAAAAAAGTAAAAAGTTACTATTCACCAAAAAATTATTTTCATCTCATTGAACCACATTTTAGTCCTTGATATTAACCGTGTCTCTCGGATTTTCAAAATTCCATTCACAGAAGCGGTAAAATTAATTTTTATGCAAAATTCAGTTTTTAACCTACCACTTAGTGTTTTCACTATTCATCAAAAATTGAAAGTTTTCAGAAAAATACCAAAATTTCACCCTAGGCTATTCTCGATATTCTGAGTCCAAAAATGAAGTCCATTTTGAAAAATAAAAATTATAAAATTTTAAAAAGTGGTTATTACTATTCATAACGGCTAGTTTTAATAGCATATTGTTGTTTAGTGAAACTCGGTATTGCGTACGACGCAAGCTATCGAGGAAGGTCGCGATTGCGTGTAAAGCAAGCCAAGCAAGTGTTGTGTAGAAAAAGATTTCTTTGATGATTTATATAACATAAAAGTCTCGGGTGTTACATATACTACTCACGAAGAGGGGTGGAGACGATTAGATGTAGCCTCTGAATCATCTCCTCTACCGAACCCACGTAGGATCTAGCTAAAGAAGTCGTCGCTGCCAAACCCACGTAGGATCGAAGTATAGTAACCATCGCTGTTGAACCCACGTAGGATCCAAGTACAATCATCATAATTGTCAAACCAACGTAGGTTTCAAGTAAAGTCATATTCGCTGCCGAACCCACGTAGGATCCATGTACAGCCGTCATCACTGCCAAACCCATGCAGGATCCAATTAGAATCTTCATTGCTGCCGAACCAACGTAGGATCCATGTATAGCCATCATCGTCACAGTCACAACCTCCACTAGGGTTCCCACACACAGCATGCTCGATTCTGGGAGGGTCCGCTCCACGAGCCAAGGGGTCGATACATCAACTGTCACAAATCCCAAAGTGGATGTATCAAAAAGTTCTGCCTCGTCAAAAGGATCTCAACGCGATAGACGACACGTCAATCGGACACCCGGTCTGAGAGATATTGGCCTTTCCATCCCAAGGGCCCGGTTGGTTTTTAATCTAAAACCTACCAGACCGTACTACAGCCGCATAAAAACCTCGAGTGGTGTAATCTAAAAGAACCGTCTCACTAAGATGAATCCATCAAAGTTGATGACAAGCCTATCAGACGTCCGAAACTCAAGTTATAAGCGTATCCTCTCTTAGGGCCCGATTGGTTTCGTATTCGAACCAATCCGGACATACCCTAAATTCTCCGAAACCTAGAGTGTAATATACCGAAATTACCATCTCGTTCTAAGGATCCCAACGCAATTGATGGTGTGTCGATCGGAGGTCTGTGGGCCATGATATGAGCCTTTGAACGTATCTGTCTAAAAATAGGTGGTGCGGGCCCGGTCCGACCCAGCCCGATACCCCCTCGGTCGGCCTGAACTAGGTCCGAGTCTGGCCCGATTGGGCGCGGCCTGACCCAACTGGCACGGCTCGGCCTAGCCAGCATGGCCCGGTCCTGCGCTGGCGGTCCGACCCTACGTGGGCGGTCCGACCTGTGGCTTGGCGCTCGGCTCGTGGCCGAGCGGGGTGTGAAGGGGGCGCCACCCCCTTATCTAGAAACGGCGGGCCCGTGGGGTTTTCTCTAGTGAGATGGACATGGGTTTCATAACCCCGGTCTTCCTAGAAGTGATCAACCATTATGGCCGGTCGTTTGAGCCATGCGGGACCCGCGGGGGGTCCCGCCTCCTGGAGCGCCGACGACCAGCATGGTTGTCCGCCTCCTGTAGAACCGCCGCGGCCAAAGGCCGCATCTCTTCCACGACCGGCCCTGCACGATGGCGCCGCGCCCCTCTACCGTGGCCCATTCTTGGCCACGGCCTCCTTCGGCCTCACCGGCACGGCACGACAGAGCCGTACACCTTCGATGTGGCCCACTCCGGCCGCAGTCTTCATCGTCCCTGCACAGTGCAATGACACCTCGTCGCCTTCGTTTCAAGCCACTATGAAGATGAACTATAAAAGGGGAGGAGGTCCGGCTGTGTTTGTGTGATCTTATCTCCTCCCGTTATATCAATAACAAGTGTCCAATCATTTAACAACGACGATCGTTAAATAATACATGAATGAAGAATTAACCCCTACCTCAATCAAAGGATGTCGAAAGTCGGCATCGTGGAAAACGATGTCACGGGGTGAGCTTCCATACACGTCAACGGAGAGAGTCTGAGGAGGAAGCGGCGTCTCCCTTCCTTTGTCATAGAGAGAATATTGTACAACGTGACGTTGTTTTTGAGTTTTCGGGTTGGTTCCTCCTCCCTTTGTTGTGGAGGAAGTAGAGGACGAAGGAAAAATGGGTCGCTGAGTCGATGATCCATGACGAAGTGTTGTCGTTCTTTGCAGATGGATGAGTTCTTCAAAGGAACTTAGAACTCTTCTACCAAAAGCCTCAACACAACCATCCCAACCCCAAATAAAATAAGATTTACTCTTAGTTTATTATAACATGACAAGCATTAAAAACATAAAATTCAAACTCCTAGTTAAATTAATTGAATAGTATTAATCAATTAATTTAATGTGAGTTGGCATGAAATAAAGAGGGAGAGAGGGTGAGTTACCATAAATTTATTATGGGAGTTCAAAGGGGTTAAGAGTTATGGAATGTGAAGAGATGGGTGCTCATGTGGGCCCCACCTCCCTCATAATCACAAATGTGAGGTTTGGGTGGTTGTGGGCCCCACCAACAACTTCCCCTGAGAGAGTTTATCTTCCATGGTTATTAGAATATAAGTGTACACAATTTTATTCACTTCTCACTTAAACCCCCAAAAATAACTTCTTCTCCTGAACAAATGCATCTATGGTAAAAGTAATCTTAAGAAAATACTGGCGTTGCGAGCTCATCGGTGCCCTCATATTTCAATTCCGAGCACCGGTTCAAATGATAGAAAAACCCGCTCATTCGTTCACTGAACATACCCAAGCTAAACTTCGTAAATTGATTTTGGGAACTCCAGGCCTCAGAATCAGGTGCCGTCAAAAACTGTGTAATCATAAAATCCCAATGAATTTAAGAAAAAAATTTCTTTGAAATTTACGAGTCTTTACATTACTTCCACCTCAGGGATTTACGTCCCCGTAAAGAAATATCACAAACTAGGGAAACAAATGGGGTTATTGTGCACACATCTGTGCCTCCCTCTCCTATGTGCTCTCCTAGAGGTTCACATGCAGCCACCTGATGCACACTAGAGGAATCGACCGTCCACGTAGGACCTACACTTGTAGATCCTCGATATCTACTGAGACCTCCACAAAAGTCGCCCCATCATCGATGTTCAGCTCCTCGTGATCAATGATATGCATCGGGTCTTCAACGTATCTTTTCAGCTGAGATACGTGGAAGACGTCGTGTACCCGGTGCAAATGAGGTGGAAGAGCCAGGCGATAAGCCACCTCGCCTATCTTGCTAAGAAACTAGAATGGTCCGATGAAGCATGGAGAAAACTTACCACCCCTGCCAAATCTCTGTAATCCATGTCGAGGTGAGACCTGTATGAAAATGTGGTCTCCATCCTTGAAATCTAGTGGTCTCCGCCTCCTTTCAGCATAGGACTTCTGTCGGCTCTGAGTAGTCCTCATCCGCTCCTGGATGATCTGTACCTTTTCTATCGTGGCCTAGACCGTCTCTGGTCCTACAGGTGCTATCTCCCTAGGGTCTGTCTACCACAGAGGTGATCTGCAAGGTCGGCCATATAATGCCTAATATGGTGCCATCCCGATGGTGGATTGGTAGCTGTTGTTGTATGAAAACTCCACCAAGGGTTGGTGATCACTCCAGCTATGACAGATGTTGAGTACACATGCACGGAGAATGTCCTCAAGAGTCTGAATGGTCCTCTCCGTCTGACCATCCATCTGAGGGTGAAAGGCGGTGCTCAGGCGTAGCTATGTCCCAAATGCCTCCTGAAACACCTTCCAAAGCTTGCAAGTAAAATGGTCATCTCAATCGGAGACGATAGATAATGACACACCATGAATTCATACAATCTCTTGAATTTAGAGGCATCCCAAGCTCTCCACTGAGCCCTACTCTCTGATGGGTAAGAAGTGGGCCGACATGGTTAGTCGGTCGACAATCTCCCAAATGGAGTCATGACCATTGGATGTACGTGGAAGCCCTGTCATGAAATCCATAGATATTCCATCCCACTTCCACTCTGGGACCTCCAAGGGCTATACTAAGCCTGATGGTACCTACTGCTCCGCCTTCACCTGCTAGCAGGTGAGGCATCGTGAAACAAACCATGATAGAACCTTCTTCGTTTACAACCACCAGTGTTGTCTTCTGAGATCCTAGTATATCTTCACCACTCTTGAATGTACCTCTCGAGGGGATGTGTGAAACTCTCTCAGCACCTCCTCCCGTAAAGCAACTGGTACCATGGTTCACACCGTGAAAAGGATGATGTTCTCTCCACCTATAGAGAATACATCAGGTGCTTGTCCTGAGGATATCTGTTCACGTCGCATCTCACTGTCAGCATCCCCACACTATGCCTCTCTGACCCACTAAAGTAGTGGAGGAGTAATTGTGAGTGATTGTAGAAAGAATGCCCCATCTCTATCCACAAAGGATATCTGCAACGTGGCTAGCTACTCTCTCGCCTCTCCAAGTAGCTGGATGTCTGACCTCTTGTTGAGAGCATCAACCACTACATTCCCCTTCCCAGGAGTATAGACTATCTCAAAGTCATAGTCCCGGAGGAACTCAAGCCATCTCCACTGTCTCAGGTTCAGGTCCTTCTGCGAGAAGATGTACCTGAGACTCTGGTGGTCAGAATAGACTGTAAAGTGCTCACCCATAAGATAGTTCCACCACATATTCAAGGGGAAGACCACTTATGCTAACTCCAGGTCATGGGGTAGCATAGTTCTTCTCATTCTGCCTCAAATGTCTTGATCTATAGGTGATCACTACCTTCTTCTACATCAGGACACACCCGAGTCTGGTCCCTGATGCATCGCAGTAAACTACATACCCCACGCCCTCCTCCGGCAGCCTCAAGATGGGTGCACTGGTCAATCTATGTATTAGCTTTTCGAAGCTCTTTTGACATATATCTGACCACAGGAAGGGTTTCCCTTTCTTCATCAAAGCTGAGAGTGGTGCTGCAACTCTGGAGAAGTCTAGCACAAATCTCCGATAGTATCCAGCCAATCCTAGGAAACTCCGCACCTCGGTCACGCTCCAGGGTGGCTCCTAAGCTAGCACTTCCTCGATCTTCGTAGGGTCCACCATAACTCCCGCCTCAGAGATGACGTGTCCCAAGAAGTGGACTTCTCAAATCCAAAATTGACACTTCGAGAGCTTAACATAAAGCTGGTGCTCTCAGAGTGTGTCCAGTACAACACGCAAGTGGTAGGCGTGCACCTCCTCAGTAGTCGAGTAAATCAATATATCATCGATGAAGACTACCACAAATCAATCGAAGTACGACTATAAGATCTTGTTCATGAGACTCATGAACACTGCTTGAACGTTGGTTACACCGAAAGGAATAACCAATAACTCAGAGTGGCCATACCGACACCTAAAGGCCGTCTTCTGCACATCCTCATCTCGAACTCTGAGCCGATGATAGCCTGACCTGAGGTCAATCTTCGAGAACCATCGTGCTCCCTTGAGCTGATCGAAGTGGTCGTAAATCCACATAAGTGGATACTTGTTCTTCACAGTCACCAGATTCAGGAGACGGTAGTCGACACACAGTCGCAAGCTCCCGTCCGCCTTCTTGGCGAAAAAAATTGAGGAAGCCCAGGGTGAAACACTGGGTCGAATGAACCCTTTCCCTGCATGTCCTCCAACTGTACCTGTAGCTCTCATAGCTCAGCATGAGCCATCCGATATGCTGGAGTAAATATCGGGGTTTTCCCATGGTAAAGGTCAATATAGAAATCTACCTCTCTGCGAGGAGGTAGTCCTGGAATGTCATTAGGGAAAACGTCCGCATATTGATCCACCACAGTAGGAAAACTTGGAGTCCTCACATCAACTGCTCCCAAGATAAGACTAGCCAAATGATTAGTGATTGGCTGTCCTCTCCTCCGTGTGAGTCCATCCTGTACAGCAAAGGCTCCCTTCTCACCGGTGAAGGTGAACCTTCTCCCATCGGTGCGAACACATCGCACCTTGGGCCTAATACAGTCGATCTGAGCATGGACCATACATAGCCCATCCATGCCCAAGATGACATCATAAGGCCTCAACGCCGCTACAAGTAAATCCCAGCCGAAGCTCTCACCTACTAGATTAAGCTCACAATATCAGCACCAGTGCATAATCGTCAAGTCCGCTCCCGTAGGAGTCTCTAGCCGTAACGATCGAGCCAACGACTCCATCGGAATATTCGAACTCTGATCAAGGGTAGCGAAAATAAAATAATGACCCACTCTTGTGTCTATAAGAACTGTAGAAAGGGTGGAGTAGACACAGATAGTACCTCGAATCATCTCAGGTGCGCCGTGGTCGTAGGCCTCCACTTCTTGAAGGTGATCCTGCCTTTGCCCGCCAGCTCCCTGTGGTCGGGGTGGACCTCCTGGTGGTGGTAGTGGTAGAGCCTAAAAGAATAGCCCACCATGAGCTTCTAGGCCAGCTCCTCTGCCTTGTCCACTTGCTACTCCTCTGCATGGAGTGTCGAACAGTAATGAGCCATGTGGCCCTGCTCGTTTCATGCATAGAACTGTCTACCTCTTGAATGACTGGCTCTACTGCGTGTTCCTCGCACCTCTGAACCAGTATCCTGAGGTCTCTCGCCTGATGGTCTGGTCCGCTTGGACCTCTGTGACATCTGTATTCTGCCGGATGCAGAAGACTCCACTACGTGGAACCCTGTGGTAGGTCTCACTGCTGGTGTTGGCTCAGCAAGAAAGATATCTACAAGAAGGGCTCACTTCAGTACTCCTGCCTACGTTGGAATGCTGAGAGAGATCATCGATGCCCTGATCTCATGCCTTAGTCCCTGATCAAAGGTTCAGGCCCGTAAGAATGGGTCTTGTACCATGTACGTGGAGTAGCGCGATAGATCGGTAAAACTCGCCCAGTACTAGGCTACTGTCATGCTGCCCTACTACAGCTGTAGTAGCTCCTAAATGCGCACCGCACATAGGGTGGCTTGAATGAACTCCGAGCGGAAGAGGATCTCGATGTCCGACCAAAGAAGAGATGCCTCATCGTGCACCTAGAGAATCAGGCTCCACCATCTACCTGTTGTTGTGAGCAGGAGACTCACAGCAAGGATCACCATGAGGTCAGTTGGTGTCCCTACTAATCTGAAGACTCGAACAACAGCCTCTAGCCAATCCTCGGCTGCCTGAGGGTCAATCTCCCCACAGAACCTAGGCAGTCTCTAACATTGAATCTCGTGAAGTTCACTTAGGCGATGTACACTCCCATCTTCTAGGTTTGGTGGCATCGGTGGCTCGGTAGGTAGAGGTACCACCGGTGCCTCCACTATAATGGGGCCCTACACCAAGGCCTCATCACACGGTGGGCTTCCGTCTCGCACAAAACTCGGAACCCTTGCTAGCTACCCTCGTGGGGCCATCCTGAAAAGAACCAGGTTCCCCACTGTTAATACAGTATACCTGGTGAGCTGACACAAAGTAATCACAAAGAAAAAATTGAAATAGATATGCAATTAATGTTTTCATGCACTGAGTTGGAAATCAGAAGTCAGGGTCTTGGTGTATGGATACGTCGGCCGCCACACCAACACTAGACTCCCTGGACTGATATCCAAATTCAATACCCTAAACACTATTTCTTCATAATGGAGAAATTATCAGAGTCATGAGTTATATGGTAGAACTGACTCCCTTGATACCAATTTGTCACGAACCGTCCTTGGGAACCATGTCGTGACTACCCCAAGACTGCCTTCCATAGGCCAGGGGCTGGCGTATATCACCAAAGTCATAAATCTCGATAAAAGGGAAGGCATTGCCTTTATAAAGTAAAAAAATACCACAGAGTATGCGAGCTGAAGTAAACAATAAGTAAACTGAGTAAAAAAGTAACCGTTGGAATGTAAATGGGCCAGAATACAATCCTAACTGGAAGTAAAGTACAACTGAAAAGAAATTACAACAGTAGAAAAGTAAAGCAGCACACTGGGCCGTCCTCTAGAAATCCGACCTGAAGGGTGGGTACAGATATTCTCCTCAGCTCCTCGGGTCCAGCCGTCCGTTCCGTGTACGTCCTATCTTGTGATCCACCTTCGGGTACCGTCTAGCTCCACGATCCTCCACCGTGATCAGCGTTGTCCGTCATCTGCATCCAACACAACGTAGTTCAGGCATAGCCCATGCAGGGGTGAGTATACGATACTCAGTAGGGACCCCAAGACCCCCGATGGTCTCCCGGAATCCACGAAGGATAAAGCAAAAAAGGAATGGTATAATTACAAAGTATCAACCAACTGTACTTAGGTATAAGCCCATAAATATACCTAATTCATCAATTCCAGTTCTTCTCCAACTCACGATCCCATGTTCATCCCAGTCCACACAGAAAAGTACAACACAATCCACAGAGGAAAGCACAACCATATCCACACAGGAAAGCACAACCCAATTTACAAAAGAAAGCAAGTCAATCATATCGACGATAATGATTGAAAGTCCAGAATCTAGTCACACAGGAATACTACTCATGAAGAGGGGTGGAGATGATTAGATTTAGCATCTAAATCATCTCCTCTACCAAACCCACGTTGGATCCAAGTACAGGAGTTGTCGCTACCGAACCCACGTAGGATCCATGTATAGTAACCATCGCTACCGAACCCATATATGATCCAAGTAAAGTCATCATCCTTGCTGAACCGACGTAGGATCCAAGTACAGTCATCATCGCTACCGAACCCACATAGGATCCAAGTACAGTCATCATCGCTGCCGAACCCACGTAGGATCCAAGTACAGTCATCATTGTCGCAGTCGCAGCCAGCTCTAGGGTTCTGGCCCATAGCATGCTCGATTCCGGGAGGGTCCGCTCTATGAGCCAAGGGGTCGATACATAAACTTTCACAAAGCACAGATTTGATGTATCACAATGTTCCATCTTGTCATAAGGTTCTTAATGTGACAGATGGCGCCTCAATCGAATGCCCGGTCTGAGAGATATTGGATTTTCTATCCCAGGGGCCCTGTTGGTTTTTAAGCTAAACCATCCGGACCGTACACCAGCCGTGTGAAAACCTTGAGTATATTAAGCCAAAAGAACCGTCTCACTAAGGGGAATCCAAAAAAGCCAATAGAATGTCAATCGGACGTCCGGGACTCAAGTTATAAGCTTTTCCGCTTTGAGGGCCCGGTTGGTTTCATGTTCGAACCAACCCGGCCGTACCCAAAGCTCTCCAAAACCATTAGTGTAATATTTCGAAACGAACAGCTTGTTCCAAGGATACCAACGCAACTAACAGTGCATCGATCGGAGGTTCTTAGCCAATGATATGGGCGTTTGAAGGGATCTGTCCGAAAATAGGGGGTTCGGGCCCGGTCCGACCCAGCCCGATACCCCTCGGGTCGGCCTGAGCTGGGTCGACCCGACTCGAGTCCGGGTCCAGCCTAATTGGGCGCGGCCTGGACAGGCTAGCACGGCCCGGCCCAGCGCAGGATGTTCGGCCCTGCGTGGGCGGTCCTGCCCGTGGCTGGGCGCTCGGCTCGTGGCCGAGCTGCGCGCGAAGGGGGCGCCACCCTTGTGAGCTGGCCGAGGGTTTCAAGCCCCGGTCTTCCTCGAAAAGGCCGGAAATTATGGCTGGTAGATTGAGCCATTCAGGACCGGCGAGGGGCTCCCGCCTCCTGAATCGCCAGTGGCCGGCTTGGCGGGCCGCCTCCTGATGAACCGACACGGCTCTTCCCCGACCGGCGCGGCGCGCCGGCACCGCGCCCCTCCGCCCCAACCCTCTCTTGGCCACGACCTCCTTTGACCTCACCGACATGGCTCGATGGAGCCATGCACCATCACCATGGCCCGCTCTGGTCGCAGTCTTCATCATCCCTGCGCGGTGCAATGGCACCGCGTCGCCTTCGTTTCAAGCCACTATGAAGATCAACTACAAAAGCGGATGACGTTCAGCCATGTTTATGAGGTCCGATATCCTCCCATTATATTGATCACAAGAGTCCAATAATTAAAAAAATTAAGTTTGTTAAATAATACATGAATGAATAATTAACCCCTACCTCAATCAAACGATGTTGAAAGTCGGCATCTCAGAAAACGGCGTCACGGGGTGGGGTTCCGTACACGTGTACAGAGAGCATCTGAAGAGGAAGCGACATCTGCCTTAATTTTTCACGGAGAGAAGATTGTATGGCGTGACCTCATTAGTCAGTTTCCACATTAGTGCATCCTACCATTGGCGTGGATGAAGAAGAGGACGGAAGAAAACCGGGTCACCGAGTCAATGATCCTTGACAACGTGTTGTCGTTCTTCATGGAAGGATGCTTTCTTCAAAGGAACTTAGAACTCTTCTCCCAAAAGTCTCAACACAACCATCCCAACCCCAAATATAATAATACTTACTCTTATTTTTTTATAACATTCCAAGCATTCAAAACATAAAATTCAAACTCTTAGTTAAATTAATTGAATAGGTTTAATCAATTAATTTAATTTTAGTTGGCATGAAATAAAGAGGGAAAGAGGGTGAGATAACATAAATTTATTATGGGAGTTCAAAGGGGTTAAGTGTTATTGAATGTGAAGAGATGGGGGATCGTGTCGCCCCCACCTCCCTCATAATCACACATGGGATGCTTGGGTGGTTGTTGGCCCCACCAACAACTTCTCATGAGAGAGTTTAACATCCAAGGTTATTAGAATAAAATTGTACACAAATTTATTCACTTCTCACATAAACCCCAAAAAATAACTTCTTCTCCCGAACAAATGCATCAATGGTAAAAGTAATATTAAGCAAATACCATCACTACGAGTTCATCAGTGCCCTTAGATTTCAATTCCGAGAACCGGTTCAAATTATAGAAAAACCAGCTCGTTCGTTCATTGAACGTACATGATCTAAACTTCAGAAATTGATTTCGGGCACTCCAGACCTTGGAATAATGTACTGTTTGAAACTGCGCACTCGTAAAATGCAAAAGAATTTACGAAAAAACATTCCTTGAAATTTATGGGTCTTTACATCTTTTTTATTCTCTGCGCGTTCTTAATGAATTCTTCAATGCCAAATATTTATTGATGCTAGAAACACCGAGTTTTGTAGAGCGCGATATATGGTTGTGGATCCCTCGACACAAGGATTGAGAATATGAAATCATTTAATCTTTCAGTCTAAGAATGGAGATGTAGTGTCCCACAAAAGAGGAGGAGGTCCGACACACCGTCTGACTGCAATAATGAAGGGCGGAGCGCATCTGCGCCACTGGTCGAGCAAGAGGTCATGGCCCATCGGCCGCAACGAAGCAAGGTGGTCGCCGACATCTAGGCGACCACGTTGTGGAGTGGCAGTTCATGTCCATGCCTCTGGTGGAGCAAAAGAGTACAAATGCTTGGTCAGAAAGGAGGCTGGAAGTGGCCAACATATGGCCGGCCAAAGTGGAGCAGCGGTGCGTGACTGCTCAGCTGGGAGAAAATCTAACCTACCATCTAGTTGGCTACGCTACACTGGGATTGACTTCTCTAGCTGTTATTGTGTTCTATTAGCCGAAAAGTCCAAGGATCATTTAGGAAGACTGTGGGGGCACCTCCCCCCGGGTGTCGGTCACGGCGGACCCTGCCTCGGTGGACCACCAGCTGAGTGGTCAGCACCTCAAGGGGCTGCCCCATAGTGGTACGCGCCCTACGGGCTGGGCCGGGCCGCTCCCTTTGTGGGCTAGGTCATACCCATGTTGGGCTAGGTTGACCTAAACTGGGTCGGGTTAGCCCAGGCCAGTCGGGCAGGGTCGGTCCGACCGGGTCGAACTAGACTCGGGCCAATTCAGACCCATTTTCGTCTTTATAGGCATATCTTGAGAACCAGGTGTTAATTTGGCGAACCGTATATAGCGCAAAAATCCATGGATCAAGATGATACTTTTGGTATAATCCACTTGAGATTTTGAAAAGTTTGGAGTATGGCTGGGTTTGATCGGACCCCAAATCCAACCGGCCCCTCAGAGAGGAAACACTAATAACTTACAGACCGGGTGTCTGAATGCTGCATCGTCTATTGCGTTTGAACCTTTATGATGTGACGGACATATGGGATATTTATTCCACGGATTTATGGGAGATTATGGTATAACCGATTTCTTGGGGAGAGGTTCTCACAAGAGAGCTACATACAGAACCCTGCGACTGGCTGAGACTTGATGACTACTGACCATTCAACTCGAAGTGACTCGACATGCCCAGTGGGGAGAGCCTCTCTGTGACACGGTAGGAAAAATGTGGGGAGAACCTCTTTGTGACTTGGCAAACCCATGGTACTCAAGAATAGGAGTACCATAGTAGGCCATGAGGGGGAGCACCTCTGTGTGACGCGACAGACCCACGGTGGGAAGCGACTCTGTGTGATGCGGCATACCCTCATTACTTGACAGGAGGAGCACCCCAATAATCCAAGGTTAGTGGGAAGCTCTTCTATGTGACACAACATGCCCACTGTACTTGATAGAGGAGGAGTTCTCCAGTATCTGAGGCGTTCGGCGTTGTGACTGGGGATGTTACATGTTAGTACCCATAGATTAAATCATGGTGTGAGATGTCTTTACCTTGTGCTTATGATTGAGGCTATGCCATGTGGTAGATTACTTGTGTGGTAATTTTACTTCTTGGTTTTACCCTAAGGTTTTTCAATATGTAACTCTAGGAGACCTTCGTGTTCTCAGGTTCCCTACTATGTATTTTTATACTCACCCATGCATGGGCTTCTCCCGCACCTTGTTGTGTTGTGTGCAGACAACATACAACATTGATCAAGGATGAAGGAGCCAGAACTGGATGGTGCTCGGAGGTTGACATCCTGCATTACATGACGTGGTGGAGATGGGAGGACATGGAGTACTGTGGAGGAGATCTATACCTACCCTTCTGGTAGGATCCACGGTGGATTATCCAAGAGCTGTTTTTCACCATTCAACATTTTTTTACTTCTCAATTGTACATGTAATTTTCCAGTTGGGCTTGTATTCTAGTCCCTTTAATTTCTATACCCATCATGTTTACTATATAGTTTTCTTTATTCTTATATCTTGCTATGTTCTTGGTTTGTGTGAGTTTATAGTTTATAAAGGCAATGCCTTCCCATTTTTGGGAGATGCCTTTCCGGTGCTAGTCACCAACCCCTACCCTAAGGAAGGCAGGTTTGGGGTAGTCATGACATGGGCCATGGGGGACAGGTTGTGACAAAAATACACTTAGATAGCTTCCAATATAGATGATGATGTTGAAGAATCTCTAAAATGGATCACTTGTACTTTTCACGATCTTTCTAATACATAGAAAAAATAAGTATTTCATCAATCCGCACCCCAGAACACTAGTAAAAAAACTCAAAAAAATTCCATCTATCACAAGAACCTGAAAAAATAATCTCGGATGGAAAAATACATCACCATGAACCTTTGATTCCCATAAATACACTTGAATAAATTAATTTTTGTATCATTTTATTCCCACATATATAATGACATCCTAAATAAAAATTGATCTTCATGTACCCGATATCTCCCTATAAAAAATTGAATAGATCCTGAATCTCTCGAAAGGGGTAATGGTTCTCCATTGTCTCTATATTTAATTAATTATAATCGATACATAGTCATAACCTACAATTTTCATTCTTCATGAACAAGGCTACAAAACACCATGAAGATATGGAATGTTTATTTAAACCTCTATATAAAATATCCAAGAGATAGATATTTGTCTCCCATAGCTCTGGGGAAGACATCCTATATAGAAAAATAATTATTAGTGAGTCCGTAGAGTTAAAATCAATATCAGACTCAATGTAATATTGAGGTATTCATATCAAATTCTAGAAAAAAATAGTGTACTCTTCTGCAACCTGATAAAACACCACTAGCTGAATCTATAATGAACTCACCATTAACTCAGTCATCATAGAATTAAATGTATATGCATGTTTCCTTTAGATATGATGGTTATTCTCACCAGTGAACATTAAATGATTTACATCGACAATTATGAATATAACTATCATCCTAATGAAATAAATGATACCCTAAACATAATAAAAATAGTTAGTTATGAGGATAATATTTTATGACTATATCTGTAAACAAATAAAATTTTAAAAAGATCAAGGATTTTTTTTATCATCAACATCGAATCCCTATTTATGTTGTACAAGATAACATAAATTTTTTACTTCCATATTCTAGACGAAGTTCACTAGAATCCTCTATACTTAATGTACCAAATCCTAGACCATGGAGGGTGTAATAAAAAAATTCATATCTCAGAGTAAAAATAAATTATTCACCTAGGTAGAAAATAGTTTAATGATACCTTAGATGACATTTGGTTCATCTTCCACATGAAGCTCTAGGAAATTAATCTTACCATGCACTCTTACATAATATCTTTGGACCTAATTTTGATCAAGTCCATGGTATTTCAATTCTCTATGTCTCTGAGGATGAGTGGAATCATGGGGTTTTAATTAACCTATCATTCCTATTTGTAGTATGAAACCTAGAAATTCATACTAGATTTATTGTTTCCTTTGAGAATTTTTTCAAAATGACTAAGCCCAAAGTGGTTCACCAGCTCCTAACTAAATATTCCAAAAGGTTGGACACACATATTTTGATGGTGATGACAATTTAATGAAAATAAAATGATCTTTATTCTCTTGATAGAGGTCCAAGTACTACTGCCTCCCATGAAATAAGATGAATGATGATAAGGATGAATCTGATACATTAATCATTTACAAATAAAGAAACTCAGAAACAAAACTCATAAAACTAATTATTATGTATTTATAATGACATAACATTCATGATGAACTAATATGTTCCAACCAACTATGGATAAACATGTTTGTATACAACACCTCAATGAACATAAAATATATGAAAGAGGTGATCTGACACTGGATCTACAAACATAATAACTCTTTCAAAATTCTTGATCTAAAACCTTTAAATAGAAGTAGGTCTAAAGAATAACATAGTATGATCTTAAAAAAAGTCCCAAACTCCCAAACACTATAAATACATTATATAATAGAAATAATCTCCCATAAATGTTCCACCTTCATGGGTGATGAATAGAAATTTTTGGTGAATTGATCTTGTAACTTCTCTTAAGAAAATTATGACTCCTTATGACCATCAAGGTATAAAACATACCACTGATGGGAATCTCATAGAAACATATTAATGGAAAAATAAATTGAATCTACCTTCTTAGAATAGATAAATATGAATGAATTCTCCACATCCTTCACCCATAACTAATCATCATATAAATAAATTGAATTATCATACATATAAAATTTCTATTGAAGGAACTCACAAAGTGTCTTCATCATTATATTATCATGGTCAACCTAAAATACTAAAATATCCAATGATTTTATTACAGATCCCAAAAATCATGGACCTATTCAAAAAATCGAATTGGAGACATAACTAAAATATATAAAATTATTTGGGACATCTAAAACCTTAATTATAGAATCAATCAGATTAATTTATTAATATTTATCTTAATTCCCATTATTATCCCAATTTAATCATAGGAAATTTTAATCAAGATGCATGATCCCTACATAGGGTTATACCATTCATGTTGTATCCCTTTTCATATTTTGTTTATCAAATTTATGGTCCATGCCTCATATCATATGGGCCCCTAATCGATTTTGTCCAACCAGATATCCATTTCTTATGTCATGTACTAAGTTTATCCTATACCATTGCCATACCTGCCATTGAAATTATCACCGATGATTATCCTATAACTATTGATTACAATTTGTCACATCCTATATCTACCGGTACCCCTCCTAGGCTATGAGTGAAGATATTAGTAACCCCCAAAGACTTATTCCAACAGTCTATAATTTAGCCATTTTCACAGAGGGTATATATCACACATATATGTGAGGAATTACCATCAATATCCACAGTAAAGGCAAATAATATCAAAATAAACTCCATAATAATCAATAAAATTATTACAATTCATGTAATATTAATCAATGTAAGAAACAGTGATAAAAATAAAACAACAACATCAATGAAACTGACCAAAAATACCAAAACAAAACACTAAAAACTCCATGAACAAGTAATTACCATCTTGATCACTATTTATCCCATATAGACTTGAGAAATTGATGTATATATAGGGGTTAAAAATTAATTATACTTATAATTATCCTCCCAAACACCTATTGTTTATATATAAATAAGAATATTAAGTCCATAGTGAAAAAAATGTTAAAATCAACATCTTACATAAATCAAGTTAAATATATTATCATCCTCACTAAGTCTCACTGAGTAAGTAACACCAAACAGTTGGTAACATATTATAAAAATCTTATATATAATAACAGTAACCTTATTCAACCTCACCAAATAGCTATTTTACTGAATCCCTAACATCTTACGTTTTATTCCTCCCATGCCCACTATCATCCAAACTAAATATCCATGAAAATAGATCACATAAAAACCTGAAACATTAGATTCAAATCACCATCACATTCACATAAAATATGTATGATACATAGATCTGTTATATCTGATGTATGTAAACACTATATCATAATACATCATAGAAAAATTAAAAATAAAAATGTGTTAACCATAATACTTCTTAGTATAATAATATGTATACAAAATAACCTGAATTTTCCATAACTAACGTATACAAGTATTCCATAACTATGAGACACCTCAAATAATATGATTCATAATTTTCGAATCTAATCAAACATGGCCCAAATGTATCCAAAATCTTATTAATTCTGAAAGAATGAGCGGGGTTGGGGGAGATGTCATCTATTAAATTCTTTGATAACCTATATTTCAAGAAAATATGTAGATACCATATCCATTTATGGGCATTTATATCCACATATTACTTTGGTGTGGGAACATATGAAAGAAAAAAATGATAATTCATTTGTAGAACAAAACCACTATAATTGAAACTATTATATCTAAGAATTAAAATACAGCTAACATCCAACGAAATAACCAAACTGCAAATAATAAGGAATAAAAAGCTAACATGTCCCAAGAACACAAGCATCTAGATTCATACATGCCAATAATATTCCATTTTAATAAATTCTAATCTGTTATAATATATCACATAAAAATCATGTCATAAAAATTATATAAACCATGAAGCCAATGTTACTTCATTCAATATAATTATCTCACTTTATAACAATTCCCCTTAATATTTCACAAAACCACGTATTTTATATTTAATATCTAATTATCATTATTAATTATTTAAGAACCATTATGCTAAAAATTATTTCCCCATTTATTAACTATCCAATAATTGAAAGCACAAAGACACATATATTCCCACTTTAATGATAGAATATTTCTGAAATAGAATATGAAATAAACATGTTAAGAAATTATCAAATAATATCCATGATATATGAAAATAGTGACATAGATAAACTTCCCTATAGAGCTCATTATTTCATTATCCATCCAAACACCATCCCAATATTGATTGGATCCTGGTAAAAAATTATGTTTTAGTAATTAAAAAGTTAACTTTCTTTTTATATTGATTAAATTATTATTAATATTCATCATACCACTTCATTCATTACTTAAAATATATTTTTATTTTATATTTTTATTTTTCCTAACATGTAATAAATGTTTTATTTTTAGTTATATTGACAAGTAATTCATATGGGATATTTAAATATAATTTACATATATTTTATATAGTTCCAAAATAGGAAATATAATTTTCACCACATAACCCTTTTGTAACCCAAAAAAATAAAGCAGATTTCCAATAGAAGATTTTTCAGCCACATTACTGATTTTATTATTTTAGTTTCCCTCTATATTCTGATTATATCATGGGTTATAGAACTTGTAACACCCCGAGATTTTATGAGAAATATTATTTTTAATTTTATTGATGTCTTGTGTTTTACGTTATAACAATGGAGTCTTGAACAACACACAACCCTAACTTGGCTGCATTACACGCAATCGCGACCTTCCTCGATAGCGTGTGTAGTACGCAATACTGAGTTTCAATAAATGAGATATTATTATAATATTATTATGACCTAGACGTTATGAATAGTAATACCCACCGTTTGAAATTTTATAAATTTTATCATTAAAAATAGACTTCATTTTTGGATTCGGAATACCGAAATTAGCTTAGGGTGAAATTTTTGTACTTTTCGGATAACTTTCATATTATGATGAATAGTGGAAATTACTAATTCTTAATTAAAAACAACTTTTTTAATCGAAATAATTAATAGTGATAAATTATTAATTTGAGTTGTTTTAAAGTATTTTTAGAATATATTTTTACAATTTAATACAATGTTGTTCATTGGATGTGAGTTCATATTTAAACCATACATAAACAAGTGTCAATATTTTGATAGTTATTATCTCTCAAGAACACGCTATTTGTTTTGACGACGGGAACTAATTTTTAAATTAATTAATGCAACTGATATGTTTTGAATTTGGTAAAATTGACATCATTTTTGAATTCATAATATCAAATATATCTTAGGCCAAATTTTTGGTATTTTTCTGGAAACATTCATTTTTTGATGAATAGTGAAACCACAAAGTGGTAGTTAGAAAAACAGAATTTTTCATAAAACTTAATTTTACCGCTTCTGTGAGTGGAATTTCGAAAATCCGAGAGACATGGTTAAAATCAAGGACTAAAATATGGTTCAATGAGATGAAAATAATTTTTTTTGTGAATAGTAACTTTTTTCTTTTTTTACCACGGTTAAAAGTAAATAGGGTAATTAAGGGTAAAAATGATATTATTATTACCCTAACACATGTCCTAATTCTATTGGATAAATGTAATTCGGCTAAAAACAACCTTAGGAATAAAATATGACCATTTAGGCCCACTTGGATTAGATTAGGACATTTATTATTAATTTATTTAAAGAAGGGTTAAAATAGTTAAAATCCATGTTTAATAACTAAATCATTTTTAATATAGGGTTATACATAAGATAAATTAGACTATAAATATTCATTAGAAATATAATAATATTTCATACATAATGGTATTTTATTTATTTATGATACAATTATGATGCATTAATTATCTTATTAATGAAATATTTACATAACTGATTTATAAATACCCAAATAAATGTAATTTGAGACTTTTTATGAATTAAAATAATTTTATATGTTAATATGACATGTTAGTATTGATTTATGTAACTTTTTTAGAACTAATAATTCTTTTATGATTTTCAAAAAAATCAATTACCAAATAGTGTCAAAATTGACATAAAATAGTTTTTAAAACAAATATTATATTAAAAATTGTTATTATATTCCTAAAAATATATTTTTCGGCCAATATACTTATATCATGATAGGTGTATCAATAGTCGACCACTTGGGGGTCGCTTGGATTTATATGATAAGTTTATTAACTATATAATATAAAAATACAAAGCGACATGGTAAATGTCAATCTAATTAACTAAGAGTTAAAACTAAAAGTTAAGGTTAATATAATGATCTAAACTTGTCTAAATTATATTTTATGATAGGATTTAGACCTATCCCAACCTTATCTTAGAAATAAATCAATTTGGAGCTATTAAAAACCGAATATGACTTTATAATAAAATAATATTTTTTGTTATTCCAAAGGTGCCCCTCTCCTCCCTTATAAAAGGGCACCTCCTACCTCTCTTCCTGACAACACTTTGAGCCTTCAAGCTCGGCCAACCCCTGCCAAATTCTCATTTCCACTTCCCTAGAAACATCCTAGAGGTCCTGTTCTTCTTCAAAGGCCAATTTTAGTGCCCTAAGAGGAGGTCTCAAAGAGGTTCTTCAAAGAAGAGGTAATGTCTGTTACCGATTCTTTCACCTTTATTTCTTCTTCCACTTCTTCTTATTAGGTTGTTTCATTATGAAGTAATAACATCAGTATCAATCATATATTGATATGTTATTATAAGTATGAGGCAACCCTATTTCACCATCTATCCATCCTACGGAAAACGAAATCACCGCGCCTGCGTACGTACGGAATACCGTCTCCACGCCGTGGTGTAATCTATTTTCCACCACCACCTTACATGGATGGGTATAATGGTGTAAATAATAACTATATATGATTATTTTAAAGTGATATTGATTTTGTAATAGTATACATTCACTCCAATAAAATTCCACGATCATGGGAACGATATCATCACCCGTGTGTACGTACGGAATACCGTCTCCACGACGCGATGATATTCATTCTCAATGATTGACCATTCATAAATGATTATAAAGTATATATAATAAGTAATCATGAAATATATGACATAATAATGATACTAGATTTATGTATATATATATGTATGTCATCCAATTAATTCCATTCAATTCAATGAGGAAACAAAAACAACGTTCATGCGTACGTACGACCTACCGTCTCCATGATCGGTGTATTTCTTTCCATTTATCGATCTATTATATATATGAATATTCTGAATATATATAATATATAAACCATTTTTTATATTCTCTAATTAAGTAATAATGATCTATTTTATCATATGAATAATCACAAGTCAAAACACGGATGACAAATGAAACGATTTTACCCAAAAAGATCTTTGACATGGAATTTACAAAAGAACGGGTAATATAAAGCCATAAGTGAACCATATATGATATCATAACAATGAATATTATTATTTAATAAGTCAATGACATTATTTAAATCATTATACAGGAGGTTCAGATATGTATGAAGCATATCAGACCTAAGGAAAGGGATAATTTTGCAAATCTCATTTTTATCCGGGATTACTTATTCATAAGTATTTATTGGGGTTATATATATCATCCATGTCTATGTTTTATAAAAGAGTTTTCAGGTATGTTTAAATTCCGTTTTACCCATTTTTGACTTTTATTACATGGTATGTAAGGAATATTTCTTTTGTTTACGTTACGAGGTACTTTTTTACTTTTCCGGCAAAAGTATGAGAAAAATGTTTTTTTAACTTATACGGAATGAAAGGATTTTTACAGTTTTATAAAGACTTATTTTCATGAAGCTTCCTCCAAAATATTTCATGACTATTTTCAACAAAATCCCTTTATTTTAAAATTTCATGATGTTTTGTGAAAATAAATTGATTTTGAAAAAGAAAGGATATTTTCCTCAAGAATTCATTTCAAGTGTTTTATCAAAATCATTTTCCATCTAAGATGACATTATTTCATATGTGTATATTTCATGTATAATGTCTATATGATTTACATTTATTCACTGTTCTTATGATGAAGTGATATCCATTTTTTTATATGGATTATATTATGATGGGATGGTGTTTATGATAGTCATTTTATTCTTTGGGTTATGATGAATGATTTATGTTTATGTTGTCACACAAGTAAGAATGATTTCATTATGAGATGGGTTGGACCTATATCTCCCTCCAATGCATTGGGTAAAGATTTATATCTAATGAGATAGACATGGATAGAATGGTAAGTTAATCTGGTTCAGTGTTACAGGACTGAAATGAGGAGTGAACTCGATTCAGAAAGGGACTTTGTCCACTAAGATTGTCATGGAAGAAATGCCTTGGCTTCTATGGAAATCATTACATGTGCTTAATGGATTCCACAATTACATGTTTTATTCCCATTCTATGTTTTCTTTATTTATGTTCCATTATGATCTATGCCTTATGTACTTCCATGTTTTAAGTCTTTGCTCAAGATTTTGATGTTTAAATATTATGTTCATGTTTTTAGGTTCAAATGTGTATGGTATGTTTTATTTTATCCATGATTCCCATTACTGAGCATTTGAGCTCACCATTTTTATATTTTATTTTCCCCTAGGATTAAAAGAAAGGTTTTAGGTAAGTAAACAAAAAGTGGAAGATCTTTATGGGAGATGTTGAAGATCATTCACCACGATTAGAAGATTACGTTCCAAGTTACCAAAGACACTAAACTATTACGGTCCTTGTGTGTTTTTTTTGTTATGTATTATGTATTCTACAAAAGTAATGTAATATCTATGTACATCAAGCTTCAGGTCTCTACAGTTGGTATCAGAGGAAAGGTTTAGTCAACCTTTGGAAACTTGGATGCGAAAACGTTAGTGATATCCCTTGAGATATTTCTAAGGTATGTCTAGGGATGTCCCTAAGGATAAGTATACGTATAGGATATAGTCCTAGAACTACGGTAACGATCTTATAATTTAACCTAAGATGTTAGATATTGAGGGAACTCCCCCTTTACTATGTTATTTTCCCTATCATGATTTTTTCCTCTCACACTATTCTTTTTGGGTTTTAGAAAATGGCTGGAAACAGGAAGATTCACGATAATGGAGGATATGACAGACAATGGAATGATATTCTTCATGAGAAACCAAATGAAACGGGATCTGGAAGTCCAAACATTGTTATTGTACCTAATCAGAAATCTCATAATATGATCAATAATCTCAACTTTGGTATGTTTCCTGACTCAGATAATAAGAGATAGATGGAGTTTCATGATGATCATAGAGGAAATAAAGTTCAATTTCCCTCATGTAAATCATGTGGGAAGAGGAATTAGGGAGATTGTTTCAAAGGAACTAGAATATGCTTTGGGTGTGGAAAAGAAGGAAACATTGCCTGTAAGTGCAAAGGAAAAGGTTCAGTTAACACCGGGGACAAGGATAATGGTATTTCTACGACATCAACAATGATTAGATGTTTTAAATGTGGAATGTACAGGCATTATGCAAACCAATGACCTAATGGAAAATCTCATGAAGCGAATCAGCATGGTCATATGGGTAGTATTTATGTGGATGATGATGAGGAGACTACAAATGATATATGAGCTGAAAGAAGTGTTGAAGCTCAGTTAGTTGTTTTAGAAGGTAGTGGAATGATTTTATGTTTATCGAGAGTTATGTTGTATAGTTAATAGTACTATGGAATAAAGAATCATCTAAGGATTGTTACAATATTGTTTTTCCAAAAATTATTTGAACGTATATGTTGAATGGTACCAGTAACCATGGAAGGTTATTCAGATATTTTTGTAAAGTAGATGATTTGCGCATAATGAAGGAATAAGAAGATAATGAGATGTTTGATTGTATTCATTAGCTCATGATTGATATAAGGACTATGTGATATCATGGTTTGAGAATATAGAATTTTAAGTATTTTGGTATGTGGAAAGTGTTAACTTTTAACTACATTCATGTTTTCACTAATGTTCAATAGGTATTCATTTTTCCAGAGAATACATGATTAAGGCCTTAGAATGTTTGGAATGTTACCAACAAGACATATCTTATGTTATACGGGGATCAACGATGGTATTAAATCTCTGTTAATCGTTTTAACTATATTATGAGAGTCGACTACAGTATTATGGATAATCCTAAAGATTGGAATGGATTATGTTGGACATATGTTAGTATTGTTTAAGGATATATGATTTTTCAATATTATTGATGGGATGTTATATTAATATAGTTTTAGAAAAAGGAAAACCTTTAGGACGGGCGACAGCCATCGCGTTGGACAAGGCTGTGAGAATCGAACCCACAACCGAAGTGCGACTGGCCTTTATCGCCTACCACTGGCCTACAAGAAGTCCCTGGTTAGTAGAAACTAGTTTAATTTTATTAAGCAGTATGATATATGAAGTATAAGTTCATTTTTAGAACCATATATGATTAATCTAACCATAAGATGGGCTTATAAATTTTGCTAACCTTTTATTTGAAACAGATGGAATGACCCATCATTCTATCACATGATCTGTTAACACATCACGAATATCAAATTCAACTTCATTTATTTAAGGGATGAAGTGGAAATTGTTCAATTCACGAATAACAATGAGATTGTACCAAAATCATGTATGTATTTCTTTTAATTCATCAACATTAGGGAAATGATCTTGAAAACCAAAAATGTTGTCCTAGTTCCCTTATATCCGATGAATCAGATGATACCTTAGATCATTTAAAATCTATAGCTTTGTGATTTTTGGCTTTTTCATAGCCATGTTCTCTACCACTCTCCATCAGAACATGATGGTTTGGTTTCTCTTCCTTATCCATATTTTCACCTATATTGTCCTATGTGGAAACCCAGTGATTAGTTAATTTGGGTAACTGTTATGTTTCATACATTAGTTTTTAATGATTGGTTTTGGTATTCCTTTTTACGATGTGGGTTTCTATTAAAGAAACTTTCGAGTAGTAAACCATTTATAACCCCAACGGATTTCGAGGGTGATATTCATTTTAAGGGGGGTAGAATGTAACACCCCAAGATTTTATGAGAAATATTATTTTTAATTTTATTGATGCCTTGTGTTGTACGTTAAAACAAAGGAGTCTTGCACAACACGCAACCCTAACTTGGCTGCAGTACATGCAATCACGACCTTCCTCAATAGCGTGTGTAATACGCAATACCGAGTTTCACTAAATGAGATATTATTATAATATTATTATGAACTAGCCGTTATGAATAATAATACGCACCTTTTGAAATTTTATAAATTTTATCTTTCAAAATACACTTCATTTTTTTCTTTGGAATATCGAAATTAGCTTAGGGTGAAATTTTGTTACTTTTCGGATAACTTTCATATTCTAATGAATAGTGGAAATTACTAAATTTTAATTAAAAACAAATTTTTTAATCGAAATAATTAATAGTGATAAATTATTAATTTGAGTGGTTTTAAAGTATATTTAGAATATATTTTTTACAACTTAATACAATGTTGGTCATTGGATGTAATTTCACATTTAAACCAGACATAAACAAGTGTCAATCTTTTGATAGTTATTATCTCTTAAGAACACGCTATTTGTTTTGATGACGAGAACTAATTTTTAAATTAATTTATGCAACTGATATGTTTTGAATTTGGTAAAATAGACATCATTTTTGAATTTATAATATCAAATATAGCTTAGGCCTAATTTTTGGTATTTTTCTGGAAACTTTCATTTTTTGATGAACAGTGAAACCACTAAGTGGTAGTTAAAAAAACAGAATATTTCATAAAACATAATTTTACCGCTTCAGTGAGTGGAATTTCGAAAATCCAAGAGACACTCTTAATATCAAGGACTAAAATATGGTTCAATGAGATGAAAATAATTTTTGGTGAATAGTAACTTTTTATTTTTTTTAGCACGGTTAAAAGTAAATAAGGCAATTAAGGGTAAAAATGTTATTATTATTACCCTAACATATGTACTAATTCTATTGGATAAATGTAATTTAGCCAAAAAAACCTTAGGAATAAAAGATGACCATTTAGGCCCAATTGGATTAGATCAGGACATTTATTATTAATTTACTTAAAGAAGGGTTAAAATAGTTAAAATCAATGTTTAATAACTAAATCATTTTTAATATAAGGTTATATATAAGATAAATTATACTATAAATATTCGTTAGAAATATCAAAAGAGTTCCTACATAATGGTATTTTATTTATAATTTATAGACTTAATATAATTTATTTTATTTATGAAACAATTATGATGCAGTAATTATCTTATTAATGAAATATTGACCTAATTGATGTTATAAATACCTAAATAAATGTAATTTGAGACTTTTAATGAATTAAAATAATTTTCAATGTTAATATCACATGTTAGTATTTATTTAATTAACTTTTTTCGAACTAATAATTCTGTTATGATTTTCACAAAAATCAATTACCAAATAGTGTCAAAATTGACAAAAAATAGTTCTTAAAACAAATGTTATATTAAAAATTGTTATTATATTACTAAAAATATAAGGACCGGCCACTATAATTATATCGTGATAGGTGTATCATTAATGGACCACTTGGGGGTATCTTGGATGTATATGGTATGTTTATTAACTATATAATATAAAAATACAAAGTGACATGGTAAATGTCAATATAATTAAAACTTAAAGTTAAGGTTACTATAATGACCTAAACTTGTCTAAATTCTATTGGATGATAGGATTTCGACCTATCCCAACCTTAGATTAGAAATAAACCAATTTGGATCTATTAAAAACTGAATATGACATTATAATAAAATAATAATTTTAGTTATTCCAAAGGTGCCCCTCACCTCCCTTATAAAAGAGAACCTCCTCCCTCTCTTCCTCACACCACTTTGAGCCTTAAAGCTCGGCCAACCCCTACCAAATTCACTTCTCCACTTCCCTAGAAACATCCTAGAGGTCCTGGTCTTCTTCAAAGACCAAGTTTAGTGCCTTAAGAGGAGGTCTCAAAGAGGCGCTTCAAAGAAGAGGTAATGCCCGTTACCGATTCTTTCACCTTTATTTATTCTTCCACTTATTCTTCTTAGGTTGTTTAATTATGAAGTAATAACATCAGTATCACTAATATAATGATATGTTATTATATGTATGAAGCAACCCTATTTCACCAACTATCCATCCTACGGAAAACGAAATCAGCGCGCGTGTGTACGTACGAAATACCGTCTCCACGCCGTGGTGTAATCTATTTTCCACCAACACCTTACTTGGATTGGTATAATGGTGTAAATAATAACTATATATGATTATTTTTAAGTGATATTGATTCTGTAATAGTATACATACACTCCAATAAAATTCCACGATCATGGGAATGATATCATCGCTCGTGCGTACGTACGGAATACCGTCTCCACGACGCGATGAGATTCATTCTCAATGATTAACCATTCATAAATGATTATAAAGTATATATAATAATTAATAATGAAATATATGACATAATAATGATACTGGATTTATGTATATATATATATATGTATGTCGTCCAATCAATTCCATTCAATTCAATGAGGAAACGAAAACAACATTCATGCGTACGTACGACCTACCGTCTCCATGAATGGTGTATTTCGTTCCATTTATCAATCCAATATATATATGTATATTATAAATATATATTATATATAAATCATGTTTTATATTCTGGAATTAAGTAATCATAATCTATGTAATCATATGAATAATTACAAGTCAAAACACGGATGACAAATGAAACGATTTTACCCAAAATGCTCTTTAACATGGAATTTACAAAAGAACGGGTAATATAAAGTCATAATTGAACAATATATGTTATCATAACAATGAATATGATTCTGTAATAAGTAAATGACATTATTTAAATCATTATAAAGGAGGTTTGGATACGTATGAATCATATCAGACCTAAGGTAAGGGATAAATTTGTAAATCTCATTTTTATCCGGGATTGCTTATTCGTAAGTATTTATTGGGGTTATTTGTATCATCCATATCCATGTTTTATAAATAAGTTTTCATGTATGTTTAAATTCGTTTTTACCCATTTTTGACTTTTACTACATGGTATGTAAGGAATATTTCTTTTGTTTAATTTACGAGGTACATTTTTACTTTTCCGGCAAAAGTACAAGAAGAATGTTTTTTAACTTATATGACATGAAAGGATTTTTACGGATTTATAAAGCCTTATTTTCATGAAGCTTCCTCCAAAATATTTTATTACTATTTTCAACAAAATCCCTTTCTTTTAATATTGCTCGATGTTTTGTGAAAATAAAATGATTTTGAAGAAGAAATGATATTTTACTCAAGAATTCATCTAAAGTGTTTTATAAAAATCATTTTCCATCTAAGATGAAATTATTTCATATGTGTATGTTTCATGTATAATGTCTCTAGGATTTTCATGGTTTCACTATTCTTATGATGAAATGATATCCATTTTTTATATGGATTATGTTACGATGGGATGATGTTTATGATAGCCATTTTATTCTTTGGGTTATGATGAATGATTTATGTTTATGTTGTGGCACAAGTAAAAATGATTTCATTATGAGATGGGTGATACCTATATCTCCCTCCAATGCATTGGGTAAAGATTTATATCTCATGATATAGACATGGATGGAACGGTAAGTTAATCCGGTTCAGTGTTACAGGACTGAAACGAGGAGTGAACTCGATTCAGAAAGGGACTTTGTCCACTAAAATGGTCATGGCAGCAATGCCTTGGCTACTATGGAAATCATTACATGTGCTTAATGGATCCCACAATTACATGTTTTATTCCCATGCTATATTATCATTATTTATGATCCATTATGATCTATGCCTTATGTACTTCCATGTTTTAAGTCGTTTCTCAAAATTTTGATGTTTAAACATTATGTTCATGTTTTTAGGTTCAAATGTGTATGATATGTTTTATTTTATCCACGATTACCCTTACTGAGCATTTGAGCTCACCTTTTTTATATTTTATTTTCCCCCAGGATTAAAAGAATGGTTTTAGGTGAGGAAACAAAAAGTGGAAGATCATTATGGGAGATGTTGAAGATCTTTGACCACGATTAGAAGATTACGTTCCATGTTTTCAAAGACACTAGACTATTACTGTCCTTGTGTGTCGTTTTTGTTATGTATTATGTATTCCGTAAAAGTAATGTAATATCTATGTACGTCAAGCTTTGGGTCTCTACTGAACTTCATATTCAATGAATATTTTTTGGGAATGAAAATAATATTTTTTATATTTACATAAAATTCATAAAAATAATCAATGAAATAAGTTTTTAATCCACTGTATAGTTTATGTGCAATTTCTATTATTTTCCAGAATAATTTTTCTTATATTTTTTGATGATATAAATAGTTTTGTATATCCGATTAATGTTTTCCTTTATTCTTTTTAGTATAATGAAATTATCAAAATTGAATTAAAAGGTAAAAAATATAATTATTCATTTATTTTTTTCCTTTTTTACATTGAATATTATGAAATCAATCAGTTTTCATTTATATAGAATCTTTTACATTAGAATTTGTTTTGTGAGATATTCCAATTCATGAGAAAATTTCCAATGAAATGAATTCAAATATGAAATAACATAAATGAAAATCCAATTTCAATTCCATTAGAAGTATAATTATTTTATATATAGGGAAATTCATACAAGGATTTCTTATATGTGAATATTTTCCTACGTAGGTTAATAAAAATTTCTAAAAGAAAATATTTAAAATTTTATGTTTTCATTCATATATCTGTTTGATGAATGTTAATTTAACTTATTTAAAATTTTATAATGAATGTATAAATTCATACTAATTTTTTACAATCAATGTGAAGTGATTTTATTTGTTTTAAAAATGTTTTGGTGTTGATCGGAGGCTATTCGACTCTCACATATCAATCATTCAGCTTAGAACTCAAAAAATATTTTTATTATTTTAATTTTTTCATTGATATTATTGTTTATAAATTTATATTAATTGATATTCTTCTAATAATTTTTTTCGTGTCATTACTTTTTTGGTTTTTGTGTATTTATATTCTATTCATATTTAGTTCTTGTTATAAATGAAATGTTTTTTTTAGTTTCTTATTTAAAAATCAAATATAAGTTTATATTGGGTCATGTTATTGGCGTGTTATTATGGATCTTGTATAAATTATTTGATAGGTTATTTAGATTTTTTTAATTTTTTTATATTATTCTAAATTTCAGTCATGAGTTGTGTGAATACTATACAACCTTAATTTTCATCTCTTTCTAATAATCTGGTTTTATCACTTTTATTAATATAACTATTTTTGAGTGATTTGTACAAATAAATATTCATTTACTAGAATTGAGTATTCTTGATATTTTTTTGGGAAAGTGAAATATGATCTCATACATTTATACTCATACATCAATCATGTGCTCACACATTTACATCATTTTTGATGAACTCTCATTGAAGGAACAAATTTTCTTCGAATTCATTCAGTTTGAAGTGACTTAATGTACCTTGGTTGGAATTAATATATTTCATCATCGAATTATTTTAAAATGAATGTCACAAACTGTTTAATGTAAATAACACATCTAAAACTCTCTAGGGGATCTACAAATGATTGATTAAATATTCTTAGCTAGATAGAGTTTTATTCACTTTATAATTTCACTCAATGGTTATACCAACTATTAAAATTAGTAATTGGTTATGATACATTATAAAATTGAATGTTCACTCATGTTCCCTCAATATATCATTATTATTAGGGTTTCATTCAATAAAATTTTTCTTCTTATCATGTACCTTAAAATAAATTTCTTAAAGATTATTTTGTAATAAAAAATTATGTTTCTCTCCAAATTTGACTGAAAATAGAATGGGTACAATTTTTTTTTTGAGTTTTTTTGTTACATGAATTTGAAACAAGTATATCAATGTTTTTACAAATGGTAGGTACTCTACAAATAAATAATAAATTTAGGGGGTCAATTCATTTATCTAAATTTTATTACTTTTATAAGTATCTGTAACTTTTATTTCTTTTAGAACGTACAAAATAGTTTTTTGTTTTCATATTCTTTGGGGGGATTGAATTTATTTTACATGAAATATGTTATATTTGGATTATGTTTTTCATATTACTAATTTTATATTATTTTTATATAAATATTTTAAACATATCATTAACTATATATGATGTTAAAATACAATTAATTTTTTTTATAAAATCTTATTTTGTAAAATAAATTTTTTTATTTTTCTAAAATAATAACATTTTCAAAATTCTTCTCACTACATATAATTTTAAGATTTAATAGTGGCATAATTTACATGGTATCTTGGATACCTATTTTAAAAATTTTATGTTCAATATTTATAGTATTATTTATGTCATTACCTTATTATATACAATCCAATTCAGTATTGGTTTTTAAAGACCTTATATTTTTTATAGTTTAAAAAATGGGGAGATATTTTTGAAATTATTCTTGGTTTTGTAATTATAAAAATCGAAGAAGATGTTCTGTGGCCCCTAGTCATATTTTATTTATTTTTTATAATTCAAAATATTACTTCTTTTCATTAATGTATGGTTAATCTTGATCACATTAGTTTATTCATTACTTAAAATATATTATGATTTCATGTTTTAATTTGTCATAACATGTTCTATATGTTTTATTATGAGTATCTAGGATAAATAACTCATTTGGATTTTTTAAATATCATTTAGATATTCTTATAACTGTTATCATAAATCTGAAATATTGTTCAACGTATATCCCTTTTGTAAATCATGTATCCAAATCAAAATTCATTTATCTGATTTGTTATCCTTGTAGGAAATTGTATAGTTTTAGTTTCTCTTTATATTTCAACTATATCTTAGACTAAAGATATCCAAATTGAGTGTTTATTTTTTGGAAGGATAATATTATTTAATAATTATAAATATAATAAATAATATTTTTAATCATTATATTTATTTCATTAATGTTGATTTTATTACATTTTATATTTTCAGTATGATTTATGCTATTTTCCATAATATTTTTGATTCTTTTTTTGATGATAACATGAGATAATTATATCGAATTAATTTATTGATTTATTATTTTAAAATAATAAAAAATAATATTTATATACTTAAAAGAAAAAGAGGATAATTTATTCTTTATCTATATCGTTTTTATCTGTGAATAATAAGAAAACAATATAGTAACAATTTTTCTATTGTTGGGTATGTGAAAAATTCCCCAAAGATATAAATTTATATACTTGGGCCAATTTATTACACGATGTATTCCAATATGTTAATACCTTAACATAATCTTCTATGTCAATTATTTTACTTAGATAAACATCCTACAAAGAAATAATCCCCATTATTGAACATTTACTTATGTTGGGTAATGAAAAATCTTATAGGAAAATATGTTATATTTTACATCTTCATTCATAAATTAATTTTCTAAAAGTTAATTTCACTAATTTAAATTATTAAAATGATTTATAAAAATGAAATTAATTGTTTGGATGTCTTGTGAAGTGATTTTTATTATTTTAATAACTTTATTATAAGGATAATTTTTTTTTAATTATTACAAAAAAAACATACACCATGAAACTCAAGAATTCATTTTCATTATTTTATGTTTTTCTCATTGACCATAATATTAAATTATTAACATTAATTTATATTAATATTATTAATTTTTTTATTATCTTTATTTCATTGCTATTATGTCTTTATATTCACTATATAATCTCTACTTGATTTAAATGAAATGTTTTTAAATTTTATATTTCAAAATCAATGTTACGATTTTCATGGGATATTTAATTGATATATTACTATTTATATTTTTTAAATTATTTTACAAGCATTTATTTTCTTCTTGAAATATTATTCATTATTTTAAATTTTGGTCCTGAGTTTTGTGATTACTATGAAATGATATTTTCGCTATTTTTCTAATACTCCAATTTTATCTCTTTTATTAATATAAGTATTTGTTTGAGTGTTTAGTCTAAATAAATTTTTATATAATTTAATTGAGGATACATTAAAAAAATAACTCTATTATAAAGTGAAATATTATCTCATATATTCAAAATCTTATATAAATCAAGTGATCATCTATTTAGATCAATTGTGACGAACTCTCAAGTAATGAAAAAATATTATTCGACATCATTAACATTGATGAGATAAAATTTACCATTATTAGAGTGGTTTTTTCTGAATCATTAATATTGATTAAATGGGTATACATCAAATATATGATCTATATAAAACATTCTACGACTCTACAATTGTTTTATACTTATTTTTTCCTATATTCTAGGATGAGTGTTGTTGTATGCACTTGATACTTTATCTCATAGGTTATACCACCATTTAAAAGTACACTTTGGTTATGATACCTTAATAAAATTACGTTCATTAGTTATGATTACCTATACAAAAGGTTGTACACATAGGTTAGGGATTCCTCTTTTTGGGAGCCTATGGTTATTTCTGCTCTCAAAAATTTGATTTGTGACTCGTATTTGGGGATTCTCCTCACAAAGTCCATGTTTTGTATTTATCTCATGAACTCATATGGGTTTATATTTATCCTAGGTAAACGTCCTCCTCTATTTCATAGTGTGTTTCATACTTTATATGTTGGGTTGTGAAGACTAGACTATGTTTATTAGACTGAACGTGTATAAAATTTTCATTGTGTTCATCCCTTTAATTTTCTACATACACATTTCACAAATCTACTAGTATATTTATTTTAAAAAAGAATCAGTTAATAATTTCAGAATAATAAATTTAGTAATTACTTTTTAATAGTTATGATAAATTTATTAATTTCATATTAACCTAAATCATGTAATTCTATGATTATCATATCTGACCTAACACCCATGAAATCAATGCAATCCCACCATCAACCACATCATTGCACTCCCAAAATCATGCTAAAATAGCTCCATACTGACCATAAAAACCCATCCCAAATTGGGTTTCATTTTAAACCTAGAAATGTAAAAAGTCTTCTAAAATAAATATGTATAACATAAGATAATAATTATAACAATAAAATTTATAATTTTCAACCTATAATTCATTAATAAATTCATGAAAACTAATATAAAATAAAGTCCAAACATTGTCATCAATTAATATTAATTCCATAAATTTTTAAAATTTATTAACATACTGATTAATTCAATACACAATTATAAGGTTTTAATGTTCAATTTTAAAAAATAAGCAACTAAACATTTCATTATGAATCCAGAAAATTATATAATTAAATCAACACTATATCATGCTAAAAACTACGAAACATAGTGGAAAACTGTATGATATTTTAGTTTAATGATCACCTTATCTTATTATCTTTACGTTTTTTGGTTAGTGTTATGGATACTAAATTTGTAATGGATTAGTAAATAATCAAAACAATAAAATTTTACAAAATATAACATATAATATGTGGCAATAAATCAAATAATAACATAATATCCTGTGAAGATACTCAATCACTTATGATTAATTAATTTAAAAAAGTAAATTAGTTTTATCAATATTGAATATTTAAGGATTAGAAGACAAATAATGATAAATAAAAATTTACATATAAATATAATGATTATATAATCCCATTTTTTTCAATACTATTCTTCAATAATATCAGAACTAAAATGAGAAATTAGTTGGAGAACTCCGAAAAAGAAAAATTGATGAACCAATGTTCCCTAATGAAATCATCCCATTATTAATTCTCCATAAATAAATAATATGAATCACATAAAATTAAGGATATATAAATAAAATGGGTTGGAAAAAATAAATTAAAGATTACTGAAGAATGTAATGAGGAAAAATATCCCCCTTAAATGAAAAGTAGTGATAAAGGAAATCAATGGAATGAGGATCAATCACAGAGGATTTGTTATACTAAAAATGATTCCAAATATGCATGGTGTTTGAGGGAAAAAGAAGGAAATATAATGAATTTTATTGGTTCCCTAAATTCACATATACACATGAAATACATATCATTATAATGATATCGGTATTTCTAATACCATGATGACCCTAGATTTAAAGAACATATCATTATATACCCATGATGATCCCCATTTCTGTCATCGTTAATGGAATTTATAATGAAATAAATAAATAAGTTTATATAGTGGATAATGGTGTCATACCAAAATGTTTAGACCATGTGAGATAATTTCATGTCTCATAGCCTTCCCATATCACCTCTACCAACTTGAAACCAGAACCATGATGTGGTCTAGACAACATGATGAAATGATAAAAAAATGGAATAACTAAGGAACTAAACCCCTAGAGATTCATGGTGTAGAAAACATACCTCCATAAATGACCAAAAATTTTGGAACTGAATATCATTGAGTAATAAATCAATATGTAAGGGTCTTCATATTTTTAAATACAAAAAATTCCAAAAATAAGAAACATAAATTCTATGACTAAATAAACTAATTTCATAGCTATAAATAAGCTTTATAAATAACCATACAAAAGGTTCCTTCATTATATGAACCCTTTATTCACATAATGTGTTATCCTCCAATTCAAAACAATATGACACTAAATTCTCCTGGCTTATGTCCCAAAATTGTGACACATCCTTACACCATTAAAATCATCATCATGCCACAACACAATCTGTAATAGAATGATGTACCAAAAACTATCCATAATCCATCTTTATACCATTATTTTGTCTCCAAAAAAATCTTGGGACCATAAATACTCTATAAATTTTACAATAAGTGCTAAAGAATAAATTGGATGTTTCATTACTTATTCTATTTATTGGGAATTGTGTGATTTATTTTCTATTATTTATGATGTATAACCTTTGTATTTTTTTATGATAAATATATTACTCTTAAAAATGATATAAATATATGTATATAAATATGATATATTAATACCTTATAGGATTTGAGGTCTTTATGTTGTTCTTACATGGTTCTTCTACTCACACAATGTATATGAACATCGATGACCATATAGTTCTATATTTTTAGTGTTATACATTAGAATGTATATTGATATAGGTTCTTGGATAGTTTATAGAATATTAGAGTTACAAAATAGCTAGATATAATTCTAAAATGTAGTAGGGTGGGTGTGGATAATGTTTTAATAGGTCATCTCTAAACATATTGATATTTTTATTTTGTATTTATTATCAGAGTTTTTCAATTTTTGTAATTTTTATTTTTTATTTTTTTAAAGTTTGATGTATCATACATAGAGATTATTTAATTTCATATATCGAACTATGGGATACATCTTATAGATTACATTCTTGTTTCAATATGTAGTAGGATATGGCCATGTCAAAATTACGAATATGCTAATTTTTTAAACAATCCATTAATGAACCTGGTTTTCATCAATTTATGGTAAATCATTTATCAATTATCGTTGAAGATACTTAACTCCAGTTTGAAACCTTGACCCATTTGGGAAGGCTCTTTGGGAATTTTATGGTTCTGTCCAGGTCTAAGAATGATTTAGTTTTGGTAGTTACATCGAACAATCATTTATCTTAGAAAGATAATAAATCCATCATAGTTAAAGTTTATATTCAATAAAAATTTAAATCCATCTCAAAAACCATTTTTTTTGGGCAGATCAAGAATAGATAAAAAATAATTTTTAATAGTAATATTATGTAATTATTTAAATTAATTATACATAAATAAATTATTACATTAATATGGATACTATATATCCCAGGAAGAAAATATTTCAGATTTCATTCATGTGGTATAGTATACGAAATGTTTCTATTTAATGAATGTTTTGATTTAAATTGACTCATTATTATCATTAAACACAATTAAGAATAATTTTGATAGAATACCACTGAAAATGACTATTGATTGTTTTGAATTTATATATTATGCATCAATGAATTTCTCTATATGTACAAAAATACCTATAATTTATATAGATGGATATATTAAAAAATATATATAAATTTAGGAATATATGTATATATATTTTTTAGTATAATTATATATAATATATAGTTTTTTATATAGTTTTATAATCTATAAATTATATAAATCTATCCCACCTTATCTTGAATTGGTTTTTTGATCCATCCAAATAAATCCACCTACCTCTAATAGTTTATTAATGAAGTATTGAAATCATTCCTTATTTAAATTATCTAAAACTGAATAGTGATTAGTGTTCATGTGCCAGAACCTAGCCAGAAAAAATTTATATTCTATTGAAAAAATCCATCTCAAAAATATGAAGAGCTACATATCTAGGGATGATATAAAATCCATCCTAATTAGTCCATTTTAGTAAAACATATATAATTTATTTTGGAATGATGTGGTATTTTTCAATTATGTGCCATCCACAATATGCATTTTTATAGTGGTTGAATTACATTTTGAATAACTTATTAATCTAAACATTGATGTTAGTTGTAGTACTATTTATCTAAATGGAATGGATTTATAAAAAATATGATTATTGTTTTTTAGAGAAATATATGAACATGAATATAATTTTACAAACATGGAGAACCCTTTTAAATAACTAAAACACAATCATTAATATTCCATAGAAAAATGTATAATTGAGTTTCATCATAATATCTAAATGTAAGGGATTAGGTGACCACAAAAGTGGGTTAAAAAAATAGGTATATCATAAACACAACTCATAATTCACTACCTATAAATATTTAATTCTTCATTAATTTCTTTTTTGAACATATCCTTTTACCCCCATCTCATTAATCTATATATCATTATTTTCATACCCCTATTTCACCTTCTAGATCAATTTCATTTGAATCCAAGCGAGTTTATAATTTTTTTCCTACATTGTTTTAAATATGAGATTATAATATGCCATTCATTGGTTTTTCCCTATCAATTCTCCTCAATCCAGTACATTGATTTATATGAATAATCTCAAATTATTTTTATATATATTTTTTTATTTTCTCCACTATTGGAACATGAGTTATATAATTGGCTATAAGGTGGTTTAAAATTTAATCATCCATTTCTATGATAAAAAACCACTTTCTAGATAAATTCATACAGAAAACGTAGTAAAATAACATCCAAGTTCATAAATATTTATGAATAATATATAAAGTAAAACTAATAACACTTCACATATAATTGACATGGAAAAATACAACATTGAGAGTCCAATAGAGACTAGACTTAGATTAACTATTCAGGTTAGTGATCAGTTAAATCACATGTAAGATTATTTTTTATATGTAATATTTTATTTGGAACATATAAATTTATTTCCTAAAAATAACAAGATTTCAAGATTTTAATTATAAAAAATTAATATTCTATAGAATTTGATATTTAAAATTTTATAATATTTTTTATAAATACATATACAATGGATTATTTTAACAAATAATACAAATATCTCTGAAAATATCTCTATAACATAGCAAGACAAGTATGCTTTTTTAGAACCATTAAATAAAAAAATAGATATCTTATATTTAAATTTATTTAAAATGACTGAATTATTTAAACATTATATAATTCTCATCACATTTAAAAAATATCTACTATGACAGTTTTTTAAAATCTATATAATAAATATCATTCTTATATATTATATTTTCTAAAAATATATCACACACATGTACAATATATTTGAATTTATTTTAGAACAATAATCTTATATGTTTCATTTAAAAAGTAAATTAATGGTTTTTAAAATATAACCACATATTTTTTATAAAAAACATGATCAAGAATCCTTATCCATTCACATCTATTTATTCCCAAATAAAAGATATATAGTTGAGACAAATTTAACACTAAGTGAACAAACTACGATCACTAAATCCTTTATGTTTTATTTACTTGAATCCCATTATATCTCTATATAAGACAATCCTTAGATCCCAACTCCCCAAATCAAATGTTTTTAACTGTAATTTCTCCCTTTACAACACCAATTTTCCCTCTCATGACATATATTAGATCATGATTATTAATTTCTTAAACTATTCAAAAAAATATCATCAATGAATAAAAAAAGATTTCCATTTATTTAGTTTTAATTTCATGTTCACCAACAAAACCTATTTGAATAAAAAATATTCCAATTTTTTTTATATTATGTCAGTCATATTTAGACATTAATCTACACTTTATATTTGTTTTTAATGAGATTTTATATGATGAAAATTAATTATGATTTAGTATGTAAAATAATATAATTGATGATCATCATGTTTAAATGATTATGGTGATTTTTTAAATGAATTAACATTATCTAAAAATTAATAAATAATATATATTGATGATTAGATTAATTTTTTCCTCATCTGTTCTCTTCTAATATATTTTAGTGATAATATTTTATCAATTAATACAAATATTATCATAATTAAATGTAAGATTTAAAATAAGAAAAACTATAAATTAATTTAATGTTAAAATTTATTGGGTTTGAATGTATTTGCTAAAAAGCTATAATAATAATAAAAAATACAAAATAATTTGAAAAAATAAAGGGCATGTGTATTTTTTTTATAAATAAATCAATTTTTTTTAAATAATATAATTTATCTATGTATCATGTTAATGATTTTGAAAATTAATTCAAAATAAATTTATATATTACTTATGTTAACATAAAAAAGAAAGTTTCATAGATTGTTTAAAAAGTTTTTGAAATATAAAAAAGTTAATTTTTCTTTGAATTATTATTTTTCACAGTGATAATGTTTTATACTATAATATTATATAAATTGATAATTTGATTGGTTAGAAATGATATTTAGTAAGTACGTGATGATAATTTATTTGAATCCAATTTAGATATAAATTTTTAACATTTTCTACTTCAATAAAAATATAGTAGAAAATATTTTGTTATTCATGACACCAATATAAAATTAATATTTTAAAAATAATTAATTTTATAAATTCTAGTTTTCGTATAATGGATAATTAATGGATATCAACCATTCAATTAAAATAATATCATTTAATTAGAATGAAAATAATTTATGAAGTTTTTACTTGAGCCGGTAGAAAAAGATGAATGTATTGTATACACTTGTATGAAATGTGGTCTCATAAATTGGGTTTCAATATCAATCATACCATACTATTTAATGTTTCATATAATTGATCGAATCAATTAATATATATATATATAGTCATTATAAAAAATGAAATATACTAAATAATAGTCATGAATATAAAAATATCAATTTGACACTTTATATTGATACAATATCAATTATGTCTGGTAATATTCATAATATGGGAAGTGTTATTGAGAAAGAACACAATGATTTCCCTAAAAAGATAAAAAAGTAAAAACATGGAGAAATTAAAACTTATTATAGAGGTTGTCTTTGTTTCACTAAATTTTTAGTAATTTTAATATTATGTAACTTGAATTTAGGAAGTCAGTGGAGTTAATTTATTTCGTATATTTTTTTCACTTTTTAAGGATGTTTAACATGATAAAAACAAATATCCATGAAAAAACATATTCCAAACAAATTTTATGTTCATTTGGTTCTGTTTATGAAATAATACATTACATTTACAAAAATTATATTTTATTTATAAATTTACATGCATTGTTAACAAATTTTCTTTAATATGGTACATCTTGTTAATATATAAATGAAAATACTTGAGAGAAGTCATTATGATACATTTCCATCATATATAGATTTATATCCCATTATAATAGTGTTGAAGATACAAATAATGTAACTTTGAAAAGATAGAATAATATTAAATATGAAAAACCTTTCCATCACGATCATTCACCATAAATTAAAATTTTTTATATTAAATAATCTAACATCCACAAAAAAATCTTGAAACCATATAATTTAAATTTTTACAAATGGAGTGAATCCTCATGGGCTCCAAATTAATACCTATCGTACATTATGACTGAATCAAATAATTTATAAACTTCCTCTTAGGATATTTATTAATTTTTGTTATAATATATGTTAATTATAATTTTATAAAAAAATTAAATAATTATATTCACATATAATTTAAATGTAAGATCCCATTTAGGTACAATTTGATTTTTTTGAAGGCATTTATATTTTCATTACTAAATATGATCAATTTTTAATCATATCAAATAATTTAAATCAAATATTTAGAATGACTAAACGTTTTTTATATGAGTAATGAGGCTTTAGAGGTAGGATGGGTGATTAGATGAGTATAAGTGACTTTAAGTTATGTTTTTAATGTTTTGGTGTTTTTTTAAAAATGGTAAATAGATTGGTGTGTACTATTTAGAAGTAACAATGTGACTAATTTAGGTTGAAGATGTATTTAGTTCATTTTGAATTGATCATGGTTGTGTTTTGTATTTACTACATGGTTTTGGAAAACCCATGTGAGGTTCAAGGAGAAACCGTGCAGGGATAATAACTCATTGAGATAGGGTGCATGGCCTGCAAAATATTTAAAAGAACAATGCACCTAGTTTTAGATTTTGTGATTTGTGATGTGCACATTTGGTGCATGTTTTGGAAAACATTTTAAACAAACTATGCGTGAGATTTTTCATAGATATTACCAATCTAATGGTTGGAACATGGTTTGGGAAATGTTGAAAATGCTTAAAATATACCTAAAATTTTCCTTCAAAAATTTTACCCTAAATAATTTTAAACCACCCCTTACCTTTAGATTCTCCATGCACATAAAATCAGAGGAGGTTTCTTCGTCCCATTTTCCCATATTCATGCCCCACCAAGGAGGTGTTATTAGGTATTTTTTTGCGGAAATAATTAACTTAAAGTGACTTCATTCCTTTTCTTTCTTTACAACAATTTTTTGTGCCTTCATTTTTCGGTTAAATAGAATATTCCATAAGATCATTTTGTAACAATCTATTTCACATGGGTATTTTCAATTCTTGTATATAGGAGATCTCACGATGAGCTTCACATGTCGTTGAGTTGAGTTTTGATATAGTATGTTTCTGTGGTGTATTTGTAATATGTTTTCCTAATTAAATTAATTTAATTATTTGTTAAAAATTCTACTAACATAGGTATTTTCCGAGGAATGGTGTCAGGATTCCATTGGGGTCGATTTTTTGAATTTTAATGGGGCATTGATTCAAGGGGAGTACCTAGTGATTTTTACCCATATGTCGTGTTTGGGATTAATTCATTATTTAATTATAATTTTATAATAAATTAATTGTTGATTAATAGTGTGAGGTCGGACCATGAATGGTTTTGGGTAGCTCAAATTGATTTAAAATTGGTTGTAAGGGACTTGGATTGAACTTGGAAGGCTCATTGTTCTTTTGAAATATTATGTAAATCTTTGCTAATGGGTTAGTTAGTCTAAGTGATTTACCAATATTTTGATTTTTTTTCATTTGTATGTGGTATATGAATTATTTAAATTAGTTAGTGTGGTTTTCCCCTTGATTTATGTTGATTTATTAGGGGTATTTTTTCATTCAAACATCCATAGTCATGTTGGATCTGTTGTGTTGTGAGACCGGAACATAGACCACAGATTGGGTGTTCCACCAATGATAATTGAATGAATAATACATAAATTTATGTATGAAACCATTGATTCCTTTTGAAATGATTAAATTATATACTTTGATTTCGATTCGGGTGTCTTTGAAATGTTGGAAAACCTTTTTTAAAATAGTTGTTGTTTTGAAATTCAATGTTGACATGAATGTGATTTTAATTTGGTTTAATTGGTTTTCAAATATTGATTGAAATGAGTATGTCATTCCCAATTGTGTGAAAATTTCCTATCGAAATTTTAATACTTTAAATGAAAATAATGTATTGGGACTTTTTGGTTTTAAATGAGTAGGAACCATGTTTAAAAGTGGTGGTAAAAAAATTGAAAATGTGGATGTTTGGTTTTGGTGTTTCTATGGAATGTGAAAGGGATTGGTTTTTTATGATACATGTTTTGGTATATGAGGCCCGCTCAGACCGTGATAAGTTATTAATTGATAACTATTATTGAAAATTTATAAATTAATGGTGGTTCACCATTGATATTAATAACCTAAAATTGTTTAGTATGTTAATACTAGAATAATGTAAATGAATGATAATGTAATGTGTTAGGATGTTGTTAATGGTGTTCCACATGTACATATTAGGTTTTAGACTAAATATATTGTCACTAATGATAATATATATGGCTTATGGGATGTTGGAATGATGCTCCTCTCCCTTTTCTGGGCCAGAATAATGCTCCAGGATCCCAAGTTCACCGTATTTTTAGAGGATGGACTTATTATTCTAAAATTAATGGTATGTAAATGGAATTCCATATCATGTTTTAGGAATATGTTCGTGTAATTAAACATTAGGGTTATTATGGTTGGACATTTTATTATAAATCTCATTTGGATGCTTGGATTAATGCTCCCTACTTTCTGACACATAACCTCTATATAATATGGTTAGGCTGGTTAGAAATAACATTCTGAATCCTAATTGGACAGTTGGACTAATGATATTTGTTTTTTGACCATTGACCATTACGATAAATTTTTCTTAAAATTGATAATGGATAATGTAGGTTTGATGGACATGGGTAACAATTAAAATAGTTAAAAATGAGGTTAATTTAAAAAAATTTTAAAAATGAAAACTATTTTATTTCCCTAATTTTTTATAATTTATTCATAGTTTTTTATACACTTCTATTTTTGATATGTGTTTTCTTTGTACAGAATTGGGGTTTACCTCTTGATTTATATTCACACCTTGTTGGGATGCCACTACACATTGGTAGTAGGGAAGATATCACATGTTTATTGCAGAAACATGTTTGAGCAGAGGCCCATGTTGATTCTCACATCATCAATTGGGATAACTAGATAGTTTCATGTTACTAAAAGGGTTCATGTTAGAGATATTGCGGAGAATTTATATTATTTATCTTATTTTTTATTATGTTTGTAAATTTTTTAGTAGATGTTTGGTTGTATTTATAACTTGGTATTTCGATCCATTACTATTTCTCATTTTATTAAAGAATTATATTGTATCTTTTTATTTATTATTCCATTTTACTATGATTTGTATGATATCTTTTTATTTAATTTAGGTTCTTTACTATGATATAGGTGTATAATATCTATAAATTTCATCTTTTAATCCTTGTTTCTAGTCAACATCCTATGGTGTTTGAGGAGGAATGCCCGAGATCATGTTACACACGAGCACAAGGCACCAGTTTAGTGGAATAAAGGATTCGGATTTATAAAGTGGTGTTAAAAATATTTAAATTCCAATTATTTTACAATATGGGATTTATTAGATAGGATACGTAGGAATGTTTTAGATAATTTTATTGACATTAGGATGGTGCATCTTGAATAAAATATTTGGTAGTATGTACGTGCTTCCAATGATGGAATTGATGTTCTTGGTTTGTGATGTTTCAATTTTATATGAATTTCACCTTGAATGATGCACATGGTTCTTTTGGAATTGATAGTCATAATGGATTTATAGATCTTGGAATGCTGGAAAGTGGAATGTGATTTGGTTTTTACTATTATCCTATATAGGGAAGAGGAATATTATGAATCAGGTTAGGAATATATGATCCAATTATTATAGGTCATATAGTGTGTGGTTTTCTGTATTAACATCTGGTAATTTTAGTCTATGGCACGACACTAGACAGAGAGGATAGTGGGTGGTCGTCATGAATACTTGGTTCAATGATCCGAGTATGCTAGTGTGGTATAACTAATAGTCCCTTTTGGGTGATATTTTTTTGATTTAGTTAATTGTATATGTGTTTGTGTATGTGGTTGGTCTTCCAAGGAACTGTCAAATGTGATGTTGATTGGATATTATGTTTTTTATAGTCTTGGGAAGTAAGTTTGTCTTGTGACTCCTTTATATATGAAACCCAATTTATTGGTGTTTTGACATGTCTATGTCATGCGACATTGGCATAAAAGAATGATTCATGCCCTGTGATTTGTGTTCATCTATGAGTTGGAATAGAAATGGTGGTTAGACTTAATAACTATTTGTGAGACTATATTGGTGGGGTTAGGTGGGGGATACAATTTAACTTCTTGATGTGACTCTAATATAGAGATTTAATGAAAAATTACTTTCAGGTATTACCCATGAGTGGGGTTTTCTGAGTTTTATGTTCCTTTGGGACCATGAGAAAAGGGTGGATTTTTTTTGACATTTGACAACGGTGCATGATGACTACATGATAGGATAAGGTCTAGGTAAATTTGATTCATGTTTATAATAAAATTGAAATTTAATTCTAGTTATTCTATATGGTTGTTGGTTTTTAGATGGGAAGACTCATTCAGGTGTCTGGATAAGGTAATAGTTGTTTAAGGGATATGTTCTGAGTGTTTATGTGTTTGATTGGAAGAACATGAGGACCTTGTGGAAATTGGGTTTCATGTGAGAGAGTTTACTTTGGGTTTAGATCATTCTTGTTAGTTTGATTTTGGTTTTATGAACATTGATGTGCATGGGTTTATAACCATATAATTATCTTCGAGTGTTGATTATTTTGTTGTGCATGTTGGTTTTTTAAGAGAATGATCGGTTTGGTGTCTAGATTTTTTATCATTAGATGTGTCTTTAGGAACATTGTAACAACATAAATGGTATTTATGGAACGTTTGGAATTAAAATCAGGAATTGAGTGATCAAGAATGTGGTTTTGGAATGGTGACGATATTTTCAGTTTTATAGTGCACTTGAGGTGCACTACAATGGGTAAAATGGTCATCCGTGAGAGGCATATATAGAAGATAGGGCTTGTGATATGAGTGTTCATAGTATGGTATTAAATAGAGTTAGATCCTTGTCTAGTGATTAGGTTACACAATAATGTGTAACCATTAAGTTCTAATGGGATTTTGGGGACATGAGTAGGTGGTAACACACTGTGTAATTTTGTATGTGCATCATATATTATAAGAGTTTACACCCTTGGTGCTTGAGTAGAGAAGGCAATTGTGAGTTTGCTAAGAACAAATGTGAATGTGGTGAGTTTCTAGGAATAAGTGTGTCATGAGGCTTTTAAATGTTTTTTTATTTCCCTACATTTATATTTGACATTGGAAATTGATGATTTGTGGTGGTATTAATTGATAATATCTTAGTGTACTCTTTGTTTAGAGACGATCATTCCCAATATCATGACATTATCCTACGTATGCTGGGAGATCAAGGGTTATATGCATTGAGGACTTAATTTTTTATTATGGTTTGATGGAGGGAATCCTTAGAGGCGGACCTCATGGTGTAGTATAAGTGGATATGTATGGTTGAGTTGCACCAAAAACAACATATGAGTATGTAACTTTGATGCATTATATGTCAGTTAATAATTTGGGTACTATTATTGGAAGGTGAGGGTGGATGCAAGTTGACATTTTGTTTTTTTTCTTATGTGATATAGAGATAACAATGCCCAATTATTATGTTTAATGTTAATGTAATGTGGGATGTGGAGGTAATATCTTATTTAGTGAGGCAATGGAAATGAAACTCCTATGGTGGGGAGTAATGTGACAATCATGGAGATACAACCCTCATTCTAGAAGATTCATAGGTTTGTGGAACATTCCCATGATCGATCATGCTGGAATTGTGATTCATTTTAAGAAATATAGAAGTGTGTACTTAAATTACACAAAACATTCTAATGGTAAATTAGTATTCATGGATGGTAGAAGATAGATTTGTCATGAGGCTTGATGTGGTACCCAAAAGTAAATTGAGGTTCCTTTATTGGAGGTGGTGATGTGTACGGTAGGACCTAACTATAGTATTGAGTATGTAGAGAATCAAACTGTGGAATATCATTGCATTGTAATGTGTGGAATCTAGTAGAAATGTTTTAGGGTTCTGTAATGCCTTTGGAAGTGAAGGAATTTTGATCAAGTGAGATGATAATGGTTAGATAGTTAGAGTTAGACTCTTGAGGGATGAGTCATCCCAGGATATCCTGACATGGTATAATGGAAAATTTTAGTGAGAAAGGTTAAAATATATGTCCAATTTTATTGGTGATGATAATTGAATTCCTTGTTTTATTTGGAATTTTGATAAAAATTTATCTTGTTATTAGTTCGTGCAAGGACACTAGGTCTGTGACAACTTTTTTTGGTTATCAATGATGATGACATGTGTAGATAGTGATTGGAATTATTAAGAATCACTATTGGAAAGGGAGTCTATACTAATGGTTTCAAACCATTGGTATATGCCAGAAAACTATTGGTATACTCTATTCTAATAGTTTTCCAAACTGTTGGATAGTCTGGTGTTGGTATAGGCCTATCCCAACAGTTCTTCTTTAACTGTTGTTATAGGATTGTGTAAAATTCGGTATACCAACAGTTTTATTACAACCATTGTTATATACCATGATATCATAGTTTACCAATGGTTGATAAATCATTAGTATATAGTATTACCAATGGTTTATTAATAATGTTGATAAAAATATTGTATTCACCACTATACCAATGGTTTACAACCACTGGTATAGGGAATTTCTAGAATTCCATATAGCAGTAGATTCTCCGACTCTTTATACACCTGCATACAACACATAATAGAGTAAAATGAATACACCTGCATACAACACCAAAAATAGCACAAGAAAACAACACTGCAATAACAAATAAAAACAGCAGACTCCAATGTAATAATAATTTATTTTCAACCTCATTGATCTACTTTAAAACCATTTAAAAATTATCCAGTCAACCAAGACATGTATTAAGGGTGTTTAAGTTTTAACACTACACCACTAAAACTTATGGAACAATCTAATACACCTTCATCATTTTAGATTTTTTATTTTTCATTCCCACCATGGCTTGTTCCACAACATAGTATTCCCAATTTTATATTAGGTTTTGTGTATGATTTTTTTGATTAATTGTAAAATCAGATCAATACATTATGACTTACATTTAAAATATTTTGATGATGTCCTTGTAGGAAGATCACAACCTATTTCTATCTTTTTTATGAAATAAAATCTCTGAGTTATATTTTAGGTATTTAGAAAAATTGGTTTTGAAATTATTGATTCATTGGGTATTTATTCAGCTGGATTTTTCTAGATGGTTATATTAGGCACAACATATACCTTTTTAACAATTCTCCCCATCGTTTAGGTTTCAATATAAGGCTGAGTGAATTATTGAAGATTCATCAACATTTAATTTAATAGATTATTTAATTATAAATGTTAATAATTAATTAATAACATCTTGTAATTTGATATTGGGGCTTGATACCACAAGGTTTTTTAGTAAAATGTGGCACAAGTCTAGGACATACATGGTTGAAGGAGTGGTAACATTGATATCTTGTTTGGTGGTCCCATTCATAAAAAACCATATGTTATGTATTCTTGTTTTGGAATAAACATTTTTATGGTTTATATTTTATAAATAATGTTTTGGGACAATGAGAGTTTAAAATGTATATGGAGAGAGGGTAGAACCTTGCTCGATTGGGGTCGGTACTTTGAGTTTTTTGGGACATGTTAAAGACTGCATCTCCATGGAGAATGAAGAATAATTGTTTTGAAAAAAAAATCATTGAGGGTTATGTGCTATTAAATTAATGATAATTTACTTTGTATAACCCTAACAAACATGGTTAAATTACTACTATGTGGGTAATTAATAGGCTAGTGGTTATACTAAGTGTCAAACCTAGGAATTTGTGTGATAATTACTAGGGTTATGACATTGTTACCTTGAAATTTCATATATGAAATGGATTGATTGGGATGGGAGTAGTGAAACATATGTAGATAGGTTTATTTTACATTTATAGTTTATTTTATTATATTGGTTCATGGTTTGATGTAATGACCATGAACAATATATCCCAACGATATCAGACATGGCGGAAAAAATTCCCCAGGTTCACCTTTGGGTCACCAATGGATAGCGTGAACACTAAAGGTTATAATACACAAATATGAGATATGGTTACTCCTATTAATTCATTGAATTATATGTCAAATTTTTATATTGAAGATTCGAAATAATATTTAGAGAGGACATACTAACACAGACACACATCCTTTTCTTTATTGTAGATACATTTCCATTGGAACACATAAATTATATACCAATTTAATCTTTCAATGTTAATTAATACATGATAAATTAGTCCATACCAAAATAATATAGATCAAAAATAATAAAATAGTCTAGAAATTGCATAAATAATAATATGATAACATTATATGACTATGTTTATAAAATAAGGTGTCATTATTGTGGATTAACCCTCATCAATGCCTCCGTACAACCCCTATGTCCATGTATGAACCATCCACCAATAATAAAGATGAGTTCTCTTAGGTTGGATAATAATTTTCTCTCTTGGAACCAATACTAGTTCCTCAACCCATAGTGCAACCAAATACATTATTATATACACAAATCAAAAAAAGAAACATGTAACATCACAAGATTCCACGGTACGTTTCCCTTTAAATACTACAATAGCTTCCGTGGTACGCAACTTCGAGTTATAGAACACCATGACAAATCAAACTAGCCAGTTTGAATAGTAATACCAACTTTTTGAAATTTTATACATTTTAATTTCAAAATGGACTTCATTTATGGATTCAAAATATCAAAATTAGATTAGGGTGAATTTAAGTATTTTTCTGAAAACATACAAGTTTTTATGAATAGTGGAAAAAACTGTGTTATTGTTTAAAACCAACGTTTTATTTAAATAAATATATATTTTATTTTAATTTATTTGAAGTCAAAATAGATAAATAATAACTATTTTAGTTCTATGTAATTCATTGGAGTCATTTTATAATAATATTATATATATATAATTTAATTGAACTTTTTACCGTCATTTACCAACCTTCTAGGCACATTAGAAAATTTACAAAAAACGTCATTTTACCCTTTCTGTGATTTGAATTTAAAAAATCTGAGAGATAAACTTGATATTAGTAAGTTAAATTCTATTAAATAAGATGAAAATAATTTTTGGTGAATAGTAACTTTTGACTTTTATTTACCACTATTATATATAAATATATCAACTAAAGGTAAAAATAATAATATTATTACCCAAAAACATGTACTAAATCTGGTGGATAAGTTTATTTTGACAAAAAATAACCTTAGGAATAAAATATTATCCTTTGGGTCCACTTGGATTAGATTAGGACATTTATTATTATTTTATTTAATGAAGAGTTAAAAGTGATAAATTCAACAATTCATAAATAAAACATTTTAAATATATGGATACACATAAGATAAATTCAAATATAAATATTAATTAAAATTTAAAAAGATTTCTTACATAATGATATTTTATTTATAATTTTTAGGCATTAACTAAGTAAATTTATTTATGAGAAAATGATGATACAGTAATTACCATACTAATGAAAGATTAAAATAACTGATATTATTAATATCCAAATTAATGTAAATTGATACATATGATGTATTACAAGATCTATTTTGTTAATAATACATTTTAGGGTTGATTAAATATTTTTTCTGTAGTAATAAAATTTTTAATACTTTAACAAAAATCAGATACTAAATAGTGTCAAAATTGACATAAATGAGTTTTTAAAACAAATAATATATTATTATATTATATAATAGTACTAAATATATAAAGATCATCCAAATGACCTATATAATAATATATATTTCATTAATGAACCACTTGGGTTTCTCTTGTCATTTTATATTAGGTTTATTAACAATATAATATAAAAATACAAGGAGTCAAGGTAAATGATAAAATATTTATCCAAGAGTTAAATCTTAATGAAAAGTATAATATATTGACCTAAACCTGTATAAAACCTATTTATTGATAGGTTTTGGACCCATCCAGACCATACCTATGAAATATATCCTTTTGGATCCATTATAAACCGAATATGATTGTATAATAAAATAATATTTCAAGGGTTTCCTAAAGTGACCCTCACCTCTCTTATAAAAGGTTACTTCCTCTTTTTTAATTTCATACATCCAAATCCATTTGTCTTGGCCATCCCATACTCAAATATCCTCTCAAATAACCTCACATAGATTTTTAGTACTTACTTTGATAATAAAGCCAACATAAAGAGCCATATTGGTCAACTCAAAAGGAAACAACTGAAGAAGAGGTAAAAATTTCACCACCTTTTTCAAAGTTCGTTTCTTCTTCCCCTTCCTCATTCATTGTAGTTTGCATTACAAAATTATAAATCTATTAAAATATACATTCTATGATTTTATTATAAATATGGTCAAACCATATTCATTATTCTATCTATCCTATGAATGAAATGTCACCATATGCGCGTACGTAGGGCTTACCGTCTCTATATTATGGTGTAGTTTGTTATTCAAACACTCTATTATTTGGATGAGTATAATAATAAGTATAATTACTATAGATAATAAATATAACACATTAATTATTTTTTATATATGATATACCATCCTGTTACATAGGATTCCACCATCAAAATAATGTTATTGTCGCTTGTCCGTATGTACGGATTACTATCTTTACGAACACGATGAGATTAATTTCCCATCTTAACCATTCAAGAGAATTTAATTTTATGATTAAAAAATAATGTTTAAAAACTAGATATCATTATGTATATGAGTCAAATATATCCTATCAAAAAAAACATGGCTTAAGTAACCATGCATATAGTTGAAAACGAATCAGTTAACACCTGAAACATTGATACTAATGAAATTTTAGTAACAAACAAATATTAGAAGATTATATATGATATCATATTTATGTATATGGTTCTTGTATAGTTGAATAAAAATTATTTTACTATTATAACAGAGTTTAACATACCCTTTATCATGGAAAATTACTAGTTAAGGGTTAATTCTAAAATCTCTTCGTTATTCGAGGTTGGTTATACATGATTATCTACGGGGACCACATTATCATGCACATATATGTTTCATAAAAATGTATTTGAAAACATTTTTACTATTTCCTAGAGTATGGTTAAAAGTCATTTATACCCTTTTTTTACTTTTTATAATATGTTTATAAACTAATCATTTCATTATTTTCCAATCAAGGCCCTTTATGACCTTTTCGACAAAATTACGGAAAGAATTTTTTTTAACATATACGGTTGGTGCAATTATTTTCTGCAGATATAACATCTTCAATGATTTCCTTACAATCTTATAAAAAGTTATTCAAAATAATTTTTTTTTAATAATTTTGTTTCTTTTAAATTATTTCAAAATAGAAAGATATATTTATCTCAAATAGTTTTGATTTCATCAATGTGAACTTAGTTTGACGGATTTTACACTTATTAGAAGTTGATTTATTATGATATAATCATCCATATTGTATTGAAGTTTTTGTGACATGTTTTACTCTGGATTTTATATTTTTATACCATTCATGGTAAATAGTTAATGTATTAATATTTCATATTGTAGTTTTCAAGTGAATGTTTATGCTATGTTTCATCCTTTTTATATGAGGAATACATTGGACTTAGTAAGTGACGGCTGTCTCCTGCTATAGTTCCTCAATACATCGGTAGGCCTCATGAGAAGAACTAGTGTCTGGGTATAAGCCCTTGACAAAATATTATTTTGTTGTGTTGGCATGAGGCCTTGACTATCTGGTTATGAAGTATGATATTATGCATTCCATCATAATGAAATTAGATATTGATATTACATGTGATTATTCGACTAGTAGAATATTAATGTGAATAATTAAATGGAATTATTATTTTTATCTTTACCATATTATGATGAATTTTATTTTTAAAAGTCATGTGTATAGTCTTATAAATTGACTTAAATGTTTATGTTTATTTATGAACGTTTTTGCAATATTGTTATCCTTACTGAAAACCTGAGCTCACCCCTTTCTATCTTTTATTTTCCCTGGGATGCGAAGATGTATATTATAACTGATCTATAGTGCTAGTCTAAGGGAGATGAATGTGGTAAAAGAAGGAAAAATATTTTTTTTAAATTTATAATGTATCCTAAAATTTATATATGTATTTTGTAATTCCAAGGATTCAAAACTGATCAATCTTTCGAGAAAATATCTACTGTGATCATTCCAATGTTATGAAATAATGCACCGACTTTGGGTAATTGGGGTCGGGGCATTATAGTTGGTATTAGAGGATGTTTAGTATAATCTATGGATGTTAGATTTAGAAAAACTCTGATTAGAGAACATTACCCTAAGATAAATATTGAGGACTGGTATATAATAACTTCCTTGAATTTTAGTAATGTAGAGATTTTGTGAGTTTTCCAAGAAATACATATCTTTCTGGGTATGAGCAGGTAGAGGTGGCTCTGGCACAGATTCACCTAGGAGTGAAAAATCTGAAAAAGAGTTTCGAGTTTGACTCGGGTTATCCTGGTACACGATAATGGGCCTTGCTGCCCTCGTGGTTACAACAAACCCATGGGATATGCTTTGGATAATTCACATTTTCCTTAAAAACATTATAAATTATTTATGAGTATATACCTCCCCAAAGAAAACACTTTTAAGATTATGGATTATATCCCTAAAATTTTCATCTTTTGTTATGTGTTTTACATGTTTGGAATTATGTCTTGCGATTCATAGAATAATATAGTGTATTCCATTGTTTTGAAATGGTTCTTGGTGGATAGAATGTAAACTGTATCAATGCACGTAATCCATGTAGGGATTTTATTTTTACTCATGATAATTATATAAGAGTTGGTGATTAAACTGGTGCTGATCAGCTTATCCCCATACTAAGAAAACTCACTCAGGTTATGAATAATAAACTTACCCGTATAGAGCACCATGATCCACAACGTGGAGGATCATTGTTAGACCGCTTCATGAGGCAAGAACCACCAACATTCAATGGGTCTAAAAATTTATTTGTAGCTGAGAAATGGAAAAGTTCTTTAGAGAAAATGTTTCATACTTTGGGGAGTATCAAAAGGAAATAAGATGTCATAACAGTTTATCATCTCACGGGGGATACAAATCAATGGTGCTCATTCAATACACAATGGAGGATGAAGAAGTATCAAATATGGAATGGAGGGGGATTAAAGATCTTTTCATAGAAAAATACATTCCTCATCACCATTGAGCGAATATAAAAAGTCAATTTCCAAGTCTAAGGAAAAAGGAGGATGAGAATGTTGTAAAGTATGAGGATAACCTTACAAGGTTAGCAAGGCATGTAACAAATTAGATATTTAACCCAAGAAGTAAAATTCATCGATTATTTGCTGGGTTAAAACAATTTCTCCATCGAAAAATAGTCTCACAATCCTTCTCATCATATGAAGATATTGTATCATGTTCTATGAAGATGGAAAATGAATTCTCCAAGTCATATGACTTCAAAACAATACAAGAGAAGAAGAGATCTACTAAACAATCTGGAAATGGAAATAAGGGGAAGAAGGGAAAATTTGAATTTCCATCCTATAGTAAATAGGGAAGAAAAACCCTGGTACTTCTCTAAAGGGAATGTGGTTCTATTTCAAGTGTGGTGAAAAAGTCAACCACGATCTTGATTGAGAGGGAATGAAAAAGTATATCTAGGATGAATGCTACAATTGTAATAAAAAAAGGCATGATGAAAATGAATGTCCTATGTGCCCTAGAAAATTACATTAGAAAAGGCCATGGGAGAAATTCCAAGATTATGTGATCACTAATACTAAGGTTGAAGCCCCAAAAGGCACGTGGAATGTAATTTAATGGTTACCACAAATTTATCCAATGATTTATTTGATTCTAGATCATCACATTGTTTCATATCTTCACAATTTTCAAAAAAAAAGTAGATATTTCCAATTTGATTTAACAAGGGTGTTTCCAGTAAAAACTTCTAAGGGATGTATCATTGTAACAATGTTTTGTAAATCAGATCCCAATAAGGCATAAAATCATTATTTATCTGTTTATCTTATCTTCATACAGATGATTGAATTCGATATTATCCACGAAATGGATTGGATTTTTTGACTGTGATGGGATAATTAATTAAAAGAAGAAGAAGGTTACAATTTTCGATGATGATAAGGATTACCATATATTTAGAAGAGAAACATCACCACATGATTCTTATCTAGATCCACCCCTAGTAGCTCTACTAAATTCAATTATTGGGGAGGAATAGAATGAAACAAATATGGATAAGGAAAAGAATGTTTATATAGAGGACGTACCTATTGTAAATGAATATGTTGATGTGTTTCCATAGGATTTACCAAGACATATTCCAAAATGAGAAATTGAGTTTTCCATTGATTTAATTCATGGTTCAAGGCCCATCTCAAATACCCCTTATAGAATAGCCAATATGGAATTATTGTAACTTATGAAACAACTAGAGGAATTTCTTAATAAAGGATTTATTCTCTGTGGTGTTTCTCAATGGGGAGACCCTATTCTTTTTGTAAAGAAGAAAGAAGAATATATGAGGTTGTGCATTAACTACAGGGAGATCAATGTTATGATGATAATGAAAAACTATCTTCTACCTAACATTGATGATTTATTCTACCAACATTATAGAGCTCAATATTTTTCAAATATTTACCTTCAATCTGTATATCATCAGTTGTGTGTGATGAATGACGATATTTTAAAGACATCATTTCATATTAGGAATGGGAATTATGAGTTTACAATAATTCCTTTTGGACTGATTAAAGCACCATATGTCTTCATGGATCTAATGAATAGATTTTTCAAGGAATATCTGGATGACATTGAAGTGGTATTTATTGATGATATCTTGGTACACTCCAAAACATATTAAGATCATGAAAATCACTTGTACATTATTTAAAACACTCTTAGAAGAAATGAATTATATGGGAAGTTTATCAGTTGTGAATTCTGGCATTAGGAGATTTCTGTTCATGGCCTTATTGTCTCTAATGATGGATTCTTTGTTGATCATTCAAAGACCAAGGTAATCCAATAATGGCCACCACCAATAAGTATAACTGAGGTACGCAATTTTATTGGTTTACTAAGTTATTATTGGCATTTCATTTAGAATTTTTCCGGATTGTCTAACCCATTAACCAAGCTCACACGTAAAGGGGTTAAATTTGTTTGGACAAATGAGTGTGAGGAATTTTTTGAAGAAATAAAGTGAAGAGTAGTCAATGATCCTATATTGACTCCACCATCGAGGAACAATTGGTTTGTTACTTATAGTGATGCTTCAAAGAAAGGACATGGTTGTGTCCTTATTCATAATGATAGCTTTATTTCTAATGCATCACGACATCAAAATATTCATAAGAAAAACTATCCCACTCATGATCTTATGTTATCAGATATAGTCTCTACTCTGAAAATATTGAGACACTCTCTCTATGGTAAAAAATTTGAGATTCATTCTGATTTCATGAGTTTGAAGTACATTTTCTCACAAAAAGTTCTCAACATGAGGCAAAGGTGATTACATTAACAATTTAAGGATTATGATTTCACTATATACTACCGCCTGAGGAAGAAAAATAATGTGGAAGATGCTTTGAGCAGAAAGGATCATAGAGTTTTGATCAAGATGAGAGTTAAAAGGGATGCTATTTTTGTGGATATAGTAATGAAGGATATGGGAATATCCATGGAAGGTGAAACACCAAATTTTTTTCAAATTGTTGCCAAACCATCTTTACTATAAAGGATAATGTATTCTCACATTGATGATGAAGATTTTAAAAAGACGATTAATCCAGCGAATGATGGGAGATTGAGTGAATTTTTTTATGAATATGCAATTTTGAAATTTGGGAAGACAAATTGTTTTCCTGATATACCTGATCTAAAAATGAAATTATTGAATTCTTCTCATTGCTCCAATTTCTCTATAGTCCTCGGTAGCACTAATATGTATAGAGATTTGATGGAACATTTTTGCTGAGACAACAAGAAGAGGGAGATTACTAATTACGTGTCAAGATGTATCGTGTGCCAACAGGTGAAGGTTGGAAGTCAAAATCCAAGAGGATTCATGCAAACTCTTCCCATACCTGAGTGGAAATGGGATGATATTACGATGGAATTATTAATGGGACTACAAAATACTTCTATAAGGAATGATGCAATATGGGTCATCATTGATCATTTTACCAAGTCATCACATTTTATTTCTATAAGAGAGGATTTACCACTTGAACGTCTAGCAAGACTATATATTAATGAAGTTGTAAGACTTTAGGGATTACCCCTATCAATTGTTTCTGATCGTGATCCCCATTTTACATTAAGATTCTACAAAATCCGTCAGAAGGGCCAGAATATAGAACATTGATTGAGAACATTCTACCACCTTCAAACTGATGGACAATAAGAATGGACTATTCAAACCATAGAAGACATGTTGAGATCTTGCTCACATGACTTTCAAGGTATGTGGGATCAATCTGTACCTCTGGTAGAATATTCATATAACAATAGAATCAAGTATTCAGATGGCACGATATGAAGCATTATATTCAATGAGATGTTAAACACCAACTTGTTGGGATGATGTTGGTGAATGAAAACTTGTAGACCAAAAACTTGTTGAGGAAGCAATGTAATAGGTGAAGGTTATCCAAACCCACATCAAAATAGCTCAATATAGAAAATAGAGCTATGCCAATATCCAAAGGAAGGACATGAAATTTAACGTAGGTGATCATGTTTTCTTGAATGTATCTCCGTGGAAGGGTAATATACGATTCCATAAGAAGGGAAAATGTGGTCTCACGTACATGCGACCTTTTCAAATTCTAGAACTAATTAGAGTTGTAGCTTAACATTTGGAAATGCCTCCATGTCTCTCCAAAGTTCATGATGTGTTCCACATATCACTATTGAGAAAATACATGCCTGGCCCAACACTTGTACTCACCTATAAGAAAATTTATCTAGAACCTGACCAGTCTTATTGTGAAGAACATGTCCGGATTCTTGACACCAAAGAAAAAGTGTTGAGAAATAGGACAACTCTTCTTGAAAAAGTTCTATAGAGAAATCATATGATGGAAGAGGGAACGTTGGGACCCCTAAATATTTCTATGTAGTATTATTCTAGAAAATTAGTGGATGAAATTATTTGAAGGAGGAGATAATGTAACACCCCAAGATTCCATTGCACATTTCTCTTTGAATAATACAATATCTTGCACTGTACGCAACATCGAGTTCTAGCACACCACGACCAATCAAACTAGCTGTTATGAATAGTAATACCCTCTTTTTAAAATTTTAAATTTTTTTTTCAAAATAGTCTACATTTTTGGATTTTTAATATCATAATTAGCTTTGGGTTAATTTTTGGAATCTTTTAGAAGACATTCAATTTTTTTATTAATAGTGAAAAACACTTCGTTATTGTTTAAAAACTAATTTTTACTTAAATTAATATTCATTATATTTATAATTATTTTTAGTCAATATATATATAATACCTATATTAGTTCAATTTATTTCATTGGAGTCATTTTATAATAAAATTATATATATATATATATATAGAACTTTTTACCATATTTTACCCACCATATAGGCACATTAGCAAATTTCCATAAAACGAAATTTTACCACTTCATTGAATTGAATTTAAAAAATAATATATAAATGGTTGATATTAGTATGTGAAATGTGGTTCAATAAGATGAAAATAATTTTATGTTAATAGTAACATTTGACTTTTATTTACCACTGTTAAAAGTAAATAGGGTAATTAAAGGTAAACGTGATATTATTATTACTGAAACACATGTCCTAATTCTATTGGAAAAGTGTATTTAGACCAATAAAATATTTGGAATAAAATATGATCCTTTTGTTCCACTTGTATTAGATTAGGACGTTAATTATTATTTAATTTAATGAATAGTTAAAAGTGTTAAATTCAATGTTTCATAACTAAAGAATTTTTAATATAGGGATACACAAAAGATAAATTCGGCCATAATTATAAATTTGAAAGGTAAAATGTTTTCCTACATAACGGTAATTTATTTATAATTTTTATACATTATATAATTAAGTTAATTTATGATACAATGATGATGCAGTAATTACCTTATTAATGAATGATTAAAATAATTGATATTATTAATATCCAAATAAATGTATAATGAAAAATTTGATGAATTAAAATAATTCTAGAGGTTAATACGACATTTTAGAGTTGATTTATTTTTTTTAATTAATCAAGTTTATAGGACTTTTACAAAAATCAGATACTAAATAGTGTCAAAATTGACATAAATGAGTTTTTAAAACAAATACTATACTATTAAATGACATAACAGCTCTAAAAATCTAATGTTCTTCCATAGGACTCTTATAATACAACATATTTCATTAATGAACCACTTGGGGTTCTCTGTTAATTTTATATTATGTTTATTAATCACATAATAAAAAAATTCATAGAGACATGGTAAATGTTAATATATTTAACCAAGAGTTAAATATGTAAGATAAGGTTAATATAATAACGTAAAACAATCAAAAAACTATTAGTTAAGAGGTTGCAGACCCATCCTCAAATTAGTTTCAAAATTAATCTTTTTTTAACCATATTAACTGAATATGATTGTATAATAAAATAATATTTCAAGATTTTCCTAAAGTGACCCTCACCTCTCTTATAAAAGGCTACTTCCTTTTTTTTAATTTCACAACTCCAAATCCATTTTTCATAGCCAAACCCTGCTCCAATATCCTTTCAAATACCCTCACATATATCAAGAGGACTTACTTTGATCATAAATCCAACATAAGGAGCCCTTTTGGTCAACTAAAAAGGAAACTCCCGAAGAAGAGGTAATAATTTCACCACCATTTTCAATATTTTTTCTTCTTCCACTTATTCTTTCATTGTTGTTTTCATTCCAAAATAATTAATCAATGACCATATACATAGTATGATGTTATTATAAATATGTTACAAGCATATTCATTATTCTATATATCCTATGAATGAAAATTCACCATATGTGCGTATGTACGACTTACCATCTGCACGCCAGGGTGTTGTTTGTTATTCAAACACTCAATTATGTGGATGGGTATAATAATTATTATAATTTATTCAAATAAAAAATATAACCTGTTAATTATTCTATATATATGATGTACCATCCAATTAAATATTATTCCACCATTAATAGAATTTTATTGTCCCTCGTGCATATGTACAGATTACCGTCTCCAAGAACGCGATGAGATTAATTTTCCATCATAACCATTAAAGAATTAATTTCATTTTATGATTAAAAAATAATTTCTATAAACATGATATCATTTTATATATTAATCAAAATCATCCTATCCAAAAAAACAAGGCTTACGTAACCAATCATACAATGGAAAACAAATCAGTTAACACCTGAAAAAATGATACTACTGAAATATTATTAATAAAGAAATATTAGAAGATCATATATGATATCATATTTATGTATATGGCTCATGTATAAATTCATAAAGATTATTTTACAATTATACAATAGGTTAACATACCATATATCAGGGAATATTTCATGATAATGGTTAATTCTACAATCTCTTCATTATCCGAGGTTGTTTATACGTGAGTATCTACTTGGACCTCTTTATCATCCATATCTGTGTTTCATAAAAATGTATTTGAAAACATTTTTTCTATTTCCAATAATATGTGTAAAATTCATTTATACCCTTGTTTGTCTTTTAATAAGAATTTTATAATGTAATCCTTCCGTCATTTTCCAATCAAGGACCATTACAACCATTTCGACAAAATTAACGAAAAAATGATTTTTAACGTATACGGTGGGTGAAATTGCTTTTCACCGATATAACATCTTCAATGATTCCCTTAAAATCTTATAAAAATATTTTCATAATAATTTTTTTATAATTATGTTACAGTTAAATGATTTCAAAATATAAAGTGATATTTCTCTCAAATATTATTGATTTCATCATAGTCGAGATCATTTGATGGATTTTACACTTGTTTGAAGTTTATTTATTATGATACAATCATCCATATTGTATTGAAGTTTTTCTGATATGTTTTACTATGTATTTTTTATTTTTATTCCATTCATGGTTTATAGTTAATGTATTAACATTTCGTATGCTTTTTTTAAAATGAATGTTTATGTTATGTTTCACCCTTTTCATGTGAGGAATGCATTGGAAATAGTAAGTGACGGGTGGAGCCTGATATGGCTCCGAAATTCATCAGTAGGTCCCATAAGACAAACTAGTGTCTTGGCAAGAGGCCTTGACAAAATCTTATTTTTAATCTTGGCACGAGGCCTTGACTATAGGGTTAAAATATCTAGTAATATTCTTTCTGTCATTATGAAATTTGATATTGATATAACATGTGATTATTCAACTAGCAGAACATCTATGTGAATAAGTAAATGGAATTATTTGATTTATCTTTTCTATATTATGATGAATTTTTTTTAAAAGGTTTTTTTAGTCTTATATATTTCCTTAAATTTTTATTCTTATTTATGAAGGTTTCCGCTATATTTTTATCCTTATTTATCCCCCCGAGCTCAACCCTTTATATGTTATATTTTTCCTAGGATGTGAAGATGTATATTATGACTGACCTATAGGGATAGATTAGGGAGAAGAATGTGTTAAAAGAAGAATAAATGTTGTTGTTTTTCAATTCATAATTTAATGTAAATAATATCCATGTATCTAGTACTTCCAAGGATAATAACTAATCCTTCATTCGAGACATGATCTCTTGTGATCATGCCAATGTTATGTAATAATGCACAGACTATGGATAACTAGTGTTGGGGCATTACCAAACATACAGAGTGTAAGTATGATATACCCACCCAGAAGTCACGAATCATCCCCATATGTCCAATCATAAGACAAAGTGTATATGAAAAAATGTAAAGCTAGAGAAGTGGTATATGTGTAGTAAACATTTATAACATGGATATCAATTACAACACATTATATAACAAAATAATCCCTACAAGTGTAGAATCCATACCATGTGAACAAAAATTCTACATCACCATAGAATCTGAGATGACCTATATGAATGAAATATTAAATAATAAAAAAGACTGTTAGGACCATCCAATGAATAAGATACATAAATACATTGTAGGGAAATAATATTACTATCCACGTATGAGAGGGGAAATTAGAATACAGAGTACGAGAACTACTATCCAATCCTAATATATAGTTGGGGTGTTGCAATACATTCCACTTATTCATGGACATGTGGTTACTTTATTATAGTAATATAAAATAATCTATCCTTTAAATTATATGGAACACAAAAAACCAATAATGAAAGAATATATATAACATGTATTACAAATATGGAATGGGTAAACAAATAAAATTATTTATGTTTACAAAATAGACAACAACATATTTGATCATTCACTCTTCATTTCAAACTCATACCCCTCATTTTTTTAAAGATTTCCGTAATTCCACATAAACCAAACTAGATGTATCATATTAACACATGATTGTTTAGGAATTATTTTGATGATATATGTTGGATAATTCATATAGAATGAATCATCCTCATGATTAATATCACCATATTGGAACACATGTGAAGGGTGAGGCACACACTTCTTTAGTTGAGAAACATTGATGGTTCAAAGCATGAAACTGAACATTGGGGGTAAATCAAGATGATATGAAGTTTCTCTAAAATTCTCCAATATCTTAAATGTTCATAAAAATCACAGAGTAAACTTTTCATTCCTACACATATGTTGGTTATCCAATCCTAGTGAATCCCAAAGATATAAATTATCACCGACCTTGAATTCCAAATGTCAAGTTCAATGATTATAATATTATTATTTTTGACTCTGAAAAATAATTATATATTTCTAAATAAAAATCACATACCTTTCATTTCATAGAAAATACCAGGTATGATCAAATAGGATTCAACAATTTTAGTTCAATAGTGGGGAAAATTATGTGGTTTCCAATACCAAGATTCACATAAATCCATTCAAATTTATACTTGGTAACTGTAATTATAAATTAAAATTCAAATATGGAGTTATGATCATCCCATTATTGACTAAAATCAAAGACAATTTCCCATGAAATATCTTAAAAAATTATGATTTTTCAACTTAAAATAGAAATTCATTTATGGATTAAAAGTTACAATAAATATAATTTGAGTACCTGAATCCCACTATGGCCATTTCAAAAATTGAGATGTGAATCTTGGGTCATTTTTAGAGAATGTACAAGATGAAACACTATATACATTTATTATTTAAATTATATATAACCTTAAAAACTCAACAAATGAAAAGGATAATTTGTTAGTTAAAATGTGGGTGATATTGGTTATATTGTCCATGATTAACCCAAAATCATCATAACATTAAGAGGATCTCTTTAAATGAGTTTCATATTTTATTTAAATTGAACCCCACATACAAACATTGTGGTTAAGTGGATGAAATTTACGAGTAGTATTTTGAAAATCCACATCAATATACTACTATGTAAACCATTTATAAATAAATCATGTATTGTTACTATTTATTCTAAGCTATAAAATCATCTTATTATGGGTTGGATAAAATTTTATGATATTTGGGTTTACAACTCATTAAGAATAATTAAATAAAATTATGTCCTCTTATCACAAGGTGATAGGAACTATAATACTTCCAAAATAATAATTAAATAAAGAACAATCTCAAAACAATGCATCATGAATCTCACCACCACTAACACTTTTTTATTTATTAGAAAATAAAAATAAGGTATTAGGTTATCCTTAAAATTATACATCTTGGATGATGTGAAGTCAACATGATAAAAATGTACACCCACATGATGTTGAATCAAATTTATGTGGAGTTAAACCATAATATAATTCAATATATATTCCCTATTTTATTCCTATAACTATTGACGGTGACTTTTTTGTCTATGATATGTGAAAAAATATTTTAAAATTTTATGTTTAAGCTATATAAAAGAATCATAAAATTGATGAAATTTGTCCCAACATCACTACATCAGATTTGAATATTTTTGTGAAAATACACACTTGATGATTTTTTAGTTAATACCATGAATCACTCTCTCAATAGGTATGGATTAAAAATATGATAGCTCAAAGGTACAAGGTACTATGATTAAAACTATATAGTATTTAGGCTACCTGAGTGAAGCATTATGTGACCTACCTAATCAATCATATATTAATGAACATCCAATAATGAAACCTCAAATTTTTGTAATATCATGAAAATGAAACAGATCAATCTCAACCTTATCACTATAACTATCATCTCTACAATCGCCAAAATCATCCTCTTCCTCATCCCTATCCTCTTTGTTTCCCTGTACTCATCACCATCCTCATCATAACCATCAGACTCTACCATGACCTCAGCCTTGAACTCATCCTTGGAATTTCCTCATCCTTGTCCCCAACCTCGGTCTCAGCATGATCCTCGTCCTCAGCCTCTCCCTCACCATCGTCATTTGTATGAAATAAATCATATCAAACACTACTAAGACTACATCCCAGTTCCTTATATAATGAACACATAAATGAAATATATTCATCTTAATATGTGTTGCTCTCTGGTAGAAGTGAAGGACACAAAACATTCAACAGTTTCATAAATTTTGTGTTTCCCCTATCAACTTGTTCATCCACCTACGTGATGATTTTTTGGCCAATTCTGTCCATGTCTTAACTTTTTCCTACTCAACAGAACAAGAAATGGTACATGAGTAAGGATAATACCTCTAGTTACTATACTCTTCCTATTTCGGCAACTTACTCTTGTAGGGTGCTCATCTACCAACATCGGATGTAGGTGATCATTTAGCCAAAAATTGATTACTACTTTGGAATCAAGGGCTTCTAAAGAATCCTGTTAAAAATATAAATAGACTATTAAACTTCAAAATAGATAATAATATTTGAAATCAACCAATTAAAACTTACAATCTTCTACTATGTTGATTCATTAACCTCAGTTCAATCTATTTTCTTTCCACTTGAGCTAAAGAGTTTTTACCATGGCACACACCCTTCAATATTCAATAACAGCCTATGTAATGAAATTTAATATAGAAAAAAATTGAAAATAAGATTCCAATTATTAATTTTATAACATAAATTTTATAAAAACATTAAATATATAATAAATTTTGAATAAAACAATAATATGTGAAATTACAAAAAATAAATTATAAACAACTATCATACCTCTTCCTCTCATGATTTCTAATCAATGAATTCCCCAATGTGTGGAAGTATTTTTTATTGTAAATGTATTTTATTTTTCCGGATGATTCATAAATAATCTATAATAATAAAAAATATTATATTAATGAAATACATGAAAATTTTAATTTAAAAACCTAAAATGTTATTAATACCTTAATATTGGTTGTCAAACAATACATAATCATTTTGTGATACTATTATATCTGACTCTCATTCTTGATAGGTTTTGCCTCAAACTCTATACCAACTCTAGCATGATAGCCAATATACAATTAATCTTTATAATATTTAAAAATCTCACCAAATTCCATTAGACGTGTTGGTCATGCATCCTCACAATTAGGAAAATTAAACTCAAGCTAAAACCAAAATATTAATTCATATAAATAAAATCATAATATTAAAATTAATCTAGTAGAGTTTTTTACCCATATCTGTTCCAATGAATTATCCATGAATTAATTTTGTAAGTGTATCCATGAGAGTTGGCTGAGGGAAATGATGTCAATGTATTTGGAAATAATCTCCAAAAAACTCTGACATTGCAACCCTGTTTTTTTTATCATCTGGTTGTCTTCGTTGTATTGCACTATGAACTGGATGAAGTGGTTCCACAATACCTACATTCGTGTACTCCCCCAATATTTATTAGTAGATGTAAATTTTATGAATGAAAAATTAATATTATATAAATACATGTTAAAATGAAAATAAAATATGGTATAATATTTTTTTCATTCTAAAATATGCCTGAAGAATTCTAATTAATTGGTGCAACTAGTTTCGTAGGTACTGATGGAACATGAGACTGTATAGGTAGAGTGGGTCACAGTGTATGCTCTTTAGGTAGAAAATTTTTCAGAGCAAGAGTCAAAGAAGTAATGTAGAAGCTTAGGGAGAGATAATTAAATGGTAATAATGATGGAATGGAAGGTTGGGAAAATTCATAACATTGATAAGGAGTGTGAGTCATCATCAGATAGGGTAAATATGGGTGAGGAGGATCAAATGTAAAGGTTGGTGAAAGCATGAGAGGCCTAAATATCTCGTGTTTCCCTAATGACACAGTGGGAGCATGATGTGTTCAATATGTTACATCAGTTGGAGGGGAAAGGTCTAATTGGGTAAACTGACTAGAGCACCTAGCTCTCGTACCCCCATACCACTAGCATGTGTATTGGGACCACTAATAGACTGCTCATCGAATAACTAGCGTCTGAGTGGTGGATCCTTTATAAAATATTAAAATAAAATTAATCACATGAAATTATATGTTTTATATATGTTTATTTGAAATTAAATCCTCACAACATGGACTAATGGAGGAAATCCCATCTAAGTCATTCGAAGATTTATGTCCATCATATTTGTTTCTTGGCCGCTCCACAATAGGTTTTATTTCCTTTATTTGATAACAAATAGGGATGAAATTGGAAGTGGATAACAAATTTTTAACCCAAAAAACAAAAAAATTTAAGACATGACTTATTTGTATAAGGTCATTTGGTTCATATTTTTGGTTATGTAATTTGGCAATTTTTTAGATTGGGTCATTATTTTCATTTTTTTGATTATCATATCAATAAGTATAATAAGTTCAATTAAATTACTCTTATTTTATATTCTAATATAATTATTTCAGTTGTGTTTTGTTTTTATTTATGAATATAGATCAATTCAATATTAGAAAATGTAACTCCAATAAAATTACAACTAATAAAAAATGAATAATAACATTTTGGTCTTATAGGATAAAAACTATTTATAATCATTATAAAATAATTTTGAGTAGAACCAACCTTAACAACCCAATTCGAGCTACATGAAAAGAACTAAGAACATTGATTGATAATTTTGTATATTTCCAACCATAAATTTGGGTTCACAATCAACTCTAACAAATGGGATATTAGATTCATCATAAGTTAAAAATGGATTTGATTAAATGGCAATTAGGATGGTGTAAATTATATCAGCACCATCATCAAAAACATGAATTGTAATTACATCAATAATGAAACCAAATTTAGGTTGAAGATCATCTATAACATAAAAAACATGTTTCATCATTGATGAAAATACATATGGTTCAACGATATTAATAGTGAAATTCATGTCAATAACACAAAATCCACAATAATAAATAAAAGTGAAATTCCTCAATAGAGAATCAAACCACTAGAATTTCATCATCGTGACTCGACCATGAGATTAATAATCCAATATTATTATTTTCTCAAAGAATCCATAATACATTACATTTTCAAAATGAGGTCTATTATCCGATGCACTGGCATAAAAAATTGTTCAGGTAGATAAAATAACACCATCATATTTTTTTTCTCATCTTCTCTTCTTGTTCATTAATAATAAATATATAAATATTGATAAAAATTGATTTACATTGATGAAATATTTTATTAGGACCAAAATCCAATGTTCTTATTTTCTCAAAAATAGAGACAAATGGAAAACTCTATACCTGAAATATAAATGAATATTAAACTTAATTAAAATTTGATTCTATTTATTTATTACAACAATATTTATACCATTAATTTAAACAAATTAGAAAACTTTTTATAAGAAAAATCTCTCACTTTATCAAAGATATAAGAAAATGCTTTAATTTTATCAAATATTTATGTTTTGTGTAGTTAAAAATATAATTAGTTTAACATACATGTAAAATTACAATAGATGAGATAATATATACATGTTCAATTAACTTATATGATTTAGTCATCAAATAAATCATAGTTGAAAAACAATATGTGATGTGCCATCTCCTTCTCTTTAAGGATTAATTTCATTAATGTATATGATCCAAGAATTTATCTAGTTTGATGAAGTGATGAAAAAAATAGGTTCAATTTTCTCATACTCTTCTTCTTCATTTCCTATTAGTCTATACGTTATGGTAGTATGATTAGAAAAATTCATTTACTAATATCCATACATTCTGGAGCTAGGTAACTGTTCACAATAGAATTTTTATGATGATTCGTATTCGAGACATAAGATTTCTATGTGTAAAAATTTATTTTAGTTGGATACATCCATAAAAAAGCTTCTGAGATGTATTTTGGTTGGAAGATTGAAAGGCAAATGGAACATGCATGTGAAAAATGATGAAGGAAATATTTTCTATAACCCCTAAAAAAATTAATGGTGTCTCTGCCAACGTTTTTCGGAAGAAAGACTTGGAAAAAATTTGAGCACAAATATTTTGAGACAAATTACACAACCTAATAACTGACACCCTTACATTATTGAAAAAGGATGGTAGATTGATATTGGAGTCAAATCATGCAGAAGGACGTGATAATTAGGATCCTTAAAAGTTTTTAACTTCAAATATCTTCTATTGATTGATTTTTATATATTTCATGAATATTCATCAGGAGAATTAATAGTCCCTAGTACTTCAAGAAATTTATTTTTTTGTAGGTGACATCACATAATAAGCACATGGATCATTCCATTTATCATCACTCGTACACACATGATGCAATTCGAGTCTGATCCCCTAATCCACCAAGTCACACTGAGATTGTAAATAATATTTTTTTCTTTCTCATGAAATTTATAACAATCTAAAGAAAAATTTAACATATATTCTTTTCATTGTGAATTACTTCTTAGAAATGATGTAACAAATTGGATGCCAAATAATGAAACTCTTATAAGATACTCCTCGTCTTCCAATTGTAATGGGTATCATTGGAAACATTTGTCCTCTTTATATATTTCATTTGACCATTCCTAAATGTGAAACTAAAATCTTGAAATTCATTAAGCACATTACTTACAGTCATACGGTAAGGTCTATCATCGGTATCTATCGTATTGTCAAATCACTAACGATTATTTCTATATGGATGGTCCATTTGAAAGAATCATCGATGTCACCTAAAACTAAAACTATGACGATATTTTAGTCTTTTTGATCATGTATTCTTCATATAAATAGGAAATGACAGTTATAACTTTATTATCCGTCCATAAATCATTAAATAAGTAGGAAAATCATTGTTCGACCATATAAGAATAGTAAAAATCTCAAACACAACTTTTAAAAAATCAATTTATGTCTACACCCCCATATCCCAATGATGTTTCAACTCTTTTATCAAAGGATTCAAGTATACATCTATATCATTGCCGAAATCAGAATGGCAAGATATGTGTATACTCATGAAAGTGTATGGTTTTTTCATACACAAGCATTGGGGAAGGATATTATTGTGTATGAAAACAGACCATGTCCTCTGTGATGTAAGAATCTGCCCAAATAGATTAAAACCTTGTCATTAAAGACCCATCCTCAAATTATGTACATCAGATGAATAATCTGGATATCGACTATCAAATATCTGCCTTACAAATCCTTCAATAGGGTGAACCAACTCTTCATTATTCATCATTTTCTCAGAATAATGCCATCACATTTTTATTGATCATTCCTTAGGAATGAAAATAATTTTGTGTCTGGGGATCAATAGAAAGTTCCACATTACTTTTTGTGGAACACGATATAGTTTTTCATCTACTTTTTGTGTTCATCATGATGTTCAAAATTTTATAAAATCAAATTTTCCATATTTTACTCCCTGAATAAGATGAAATATTTCATGCATGCATGTTTTTTTATTGAAAATCAATGTTCATAAAATATATTCCTTGCCATATAGTGGTTTGAGGGAATATCACCATCATCTAGAAGTATGTTCTTGAATAATGTAAGACTATAAAAGATGTCAGTATTATAAATCTGATACATGGATTTCCCATGGGCCAAGCTAGTTAAAAATTTTAGTGTATTCATTTTACCAAATTTCTAATATACTGGAGTCATTACAACATCATTAAAAGTTTTCACCCATTCAACAATATCATTTTCAATGGATGCGTCATGTGTTCTTATATCTTAGTCTTTTGTATTAACATCAATTCCTTCTCATAATGAATAATAAAAGGAATCTATTCATATATATAATTCTCCACTCCAATCCACTCAATTTGATCATCGATATTTTTAGATTCCATTTTCTCCCCATTGTGATATGACACAGAGTAGATTATTTGAAAACCACATTTGGTTATATGGTAGCTATCTTTTTTACTGCCCAACCATTGTCTTCTAACACAATTATAACCTGTGAAGTATATGTGACTACTATCTAAAGCATTTTCAAATGATAAGTCATGAAATATCTTGAAATTATTTATAATATCACTCGATATTTACTCAATTTCATACTACATACATCTATATATTATATAAAAATAATTGAATAAGTCATTTTTTAAAGCAATTCAATAATATTGATGTTTAATCAAAAATATATTTATGTAAACAAGAATTTCTCACATCATATAAAACCATAACTAAAAAAGTAGTATATATGAGAATCATTATATAGAATACAAAAATATACTCTATATATAGGTTTTGTTAAGTAAATAATAATTGTTCAATTTGGATAATTTTTTACCATTAACATAGAATTTATTTCAATTCGGTTCAATTTAGTTCAATTATTATTTTTTAGTTCTATTTGTGTAATTTAGTGTTTTTTAGGTCTACTCAAGTATACATGGGTTAAATAAAGTCATTTTAATCCAATTTATTTGGTTTGTTATTGCCTAAGAGTTTATTATTTGGAGGGTTAGAGTAGTGTGTTCTTTTCCATTAGTAATAATATAATAGTATTGAAATACTTCTTCAAAATATATCCATTGAAAACAAATTTGTACATTTTTCCTTTGTTAACTACTAAAATAAGCCTTAATAGATACCCATTAGTGATGGTCAATGGGGCATAAACTATGGAATTACGTTCATCAGTCATTAATTTCAATCTCTAATTGTAAAGAATTACTTTTTCTTTGGGTTGGAGGCCACTTAATTGAATCAACATGTTATGTGCAACTCTTGTTTGCTCTATTTAAATTCTATAAATTGATAATTATTCTCTAATTATTTCAGTATGTTCAAAAATTTATAGACATCTTCTCTCCAGACTTTTCTGTATACATATTTATCTCTTTAACTTTCTAATAATATATATGTTCTATCTCTACATGCATATGAAAACTATTATATTTGATAAATTATTATGTACTCAATCCATTTGTTGTTTTGGAATATATTCTATAAATCCATAAGGTGTATTCCTACCTTTTACTCATATATTTTATATTTTATATTGCTAGTTGTTCGAAGATTCCATTAATTTCACTATTACAAAATTCAACTTTGTTTATTGGATTACTTATAGTAATATGTTGATGTATCATGGTGCACACTATCCCTCATCATAAAAGCATCCATGAACCTATAGTGAAATTGGTTTCATCAATTACTGATTAATTTATGTTTTATTCTTAATAAAAATGATAGTATTACAAAAAAAGTAAAAATAATATAGGAATTGTCAGTTTATTGGCCTTGGATTCCACACATATTGAAACATAGTCAACAAAAAACAATATGTTTGAATATATGAATGACTTTTGATGTTTTTTTATAAAGTAGATACCCCATACATCAAATATTTCGTAAAATATAATTAGTCATTGAATTTTTTATCATCTCTTAGATATGTTTATAATGATTTTTCATAGCTCATATTTCTTATAAAATTAAAAATCATCCTTATAAGGTATTTAAAAGTATATTCTATATTATAGGAATTTCCTAAATGATCGTTATGGTAATAAGTAACCTCCATAAGATAAATAATGATAAAATTAAAACACATATTATACCTCAATTTTAGGTAATCATACATTGATTATTTTATCATTATAAAACTTCCATATTTATATGGATCATACCAAAAATAAAACTATGATACAATATTTACTATAAAAAATTGTTGTTGGATTAGATGTTACAGATCATGAGATGTTTCCAATAATTTTAACATATCTTTATACATTAGTACTTCTCCTCTAAACAAATCTTATTAATATAAGGAAACTCTTCCATTAAATATTTCATTGTCTATAATTTCAACCTTGGATGTGTGGTGAATCTTGAAAAGTGGTCTTCCGCGTGATTTTTAGATCATCTCTTTTATTTAATTTTCAAATAAAATTTATATAATTACAAACTTATTCTACCAATAAATAAAGTTTTTATTTGGATGTTTTATCAAAAAAATATACAAAAACCACCCAATCTAAAAATCAATACGAATGAAAAGGTCAAAATAAATGGAAGAAGAAGATATAACTTAGTTAGAGCTTACAGATTTTAAGTGAAAGAATGAAAAATAACATGAATATGGATCCTTGGTTGAGAACATTAGATGTCACACTGGTACAAAAAATGGAACTGTCATTTAAGGAAAATAAAAACATAAAAATTACATGTAGAACATTAAAACAGAGTTGCCAATTATATATGTGATGTTTTATAATAACAAATTGTGTGAATGAACATGGATTGACTGCTTGGAAAAAAAATTTGTAGGCTAGTGAATATGGGAGATCTTGTTTATGGAAACACAGTAGTGGAGGGGGAAAGTGGATGCCCGTTGTGTATTTAGTGGAAGAAATCAAAACAGTTTAAAAAAATGGTTGGGATTGAGTGTGTATCCCAATAGTTTTAGATAACCAATGCTATAGGTTTGCGAAAAGACCCCATGCCAACAGCTTGACTAATCCATTGGGAATCCAACCTCTAAACCAGCCAATGCAAATGGATTTCACAAAACATTGGTATAAGTTCATTGGTAAAGAGTTTTTTGAAAATGATTAATATTAGGGCACAATATTTTGGGAGCCTTTTTGGGTGCTTTTTAGGAGATATCGATTGATGTGTTTTTTAATGTAATTTAAACTACGATGGTTCTAATAATGATAAGTTGTTAGTGACAATATTATAGTTACTGTGGGGAGAACTATAGATATAACAAGTGATCTGGTAATAATATAAGGTCATGAATTTGTAAGGGTGACTCGATTAAGTAGTATATCATTGTTTATATTAAAAAAATATTCATTGGTTCTTTTTTGGATGGTTGAGAGCTCCAAGTTAGAGGTTGTTCTTTTGTTGTGTTTTCAGTATTTGAAAATGGAATTAAAATGTTGGATATACCTTTTTATTGATGTATGTAATTTGGTTAAAATTAATTAATAATTGGACTTATAACGGATTACATGTATTATGGTGCTGAGGTTGTAAGATCTTGTGTCTCTATGATTAGAATATTTCTGATGGAATATTAATTTTCATGATCAGATGAGTTGAATTTTGAATCATTAATCAAAATGGAAATAATATTGTTGAAATGAATAATATTGATTTTATTAGATAATGAATGTGTCTCAAAAGGTATCATTGGTGTTTATATGAGTATTAGAGACTATAAGTTCGGTTTTGAGAGATTTTTTGTTTTATGGGAATGATGCATGGTATAGAGTGGGTAGTTTAGGAGAAACGGTTTGACAGAATGATTAATAGGATGTTTCCTTTCATTTTGATCTTATCATAGTTGTGTTTCATGGTTATAAAACATTTTTGAAAAAACCCTATGGGGTTCAAGGGGTAACCATGCATGGATGTGGAGGGTTTGGGATATGAAATACAACATACACATGGTTTCATAAAAACCATGTTCCTAATTACAGAAGATGTCCAGTGGGGTGTACATGAATGGAAAATTGTATGGAAATCCATGTGGTGGGTTTATATTATAAATTTTCTACTTCACAGTTTGCTCATGTTTTTTCAAGATTGTGCAGAGATGATGTTTAGCTATCTAGAATCCTATTAAAATAGAGATTTTTCTTTTTTTGTCCACTCGGGGATTTTATCTTACCCTCCCCTTTATCTTCACATTAAACACATAAACGTGTGGAAGGATGCTCCAATCATCTTACATTATTCAAGACATATCATTTAGGTATTCAGTGGGGTTTAATTTAGCATTATGAGGTATCAATTAACAATCAGTAACTTCTTTCCTTTATTTTTGTGTTTCTCTAAAAAATTTCAGTTCTAGAGTTTGGGTTTTGTGGATGATTCCATTCTATCACTGTAAAGACCCATAAAATTCAAGGGAAATTTTTTCTTAATTTTCTTTGGAATTTTTCAAGAGTACGGTTTCTGACGGCACCTGATTCCGAGGCCCAGTGTGCCCGGAATCAATTTACGAAGTTTGGCTCGGGTACGTTCAGTGAACGAATGAGAGGGAATTTATAACTTTTGAACCTGTGATGGGAATCAAATTCCGAGGGCACCGATGAACTCGCAGTGTCGATTTTCGCTTATGGAGACTTTTTCCGAGGTTGTGTTTTATGCGGGTTGAGAGTTAGTTTTGGCAATATTTGTATGTAGTTAAATAAATTGTGGAACACAATTTATTTTAAACCATGTTGGTTATATCATCCCAAAGGGAGATAGAGGTGGGACCCACATCCACTTAACCTCCCTTGAGAGGATTAAGTGTGGTGGGGCCCACACGAACCCTAACTCTTCAACTCCCATTTAAACTCCCAATAACTCCTCTTATTTTTAATTTAGACAACTTGAGTTATTAATTGAGATGAGTTATTTAATTTCAAACTTTTGAAATTCAAAGAGGTTATGTTGTGTAAATAAAATAAGGCTTAGACTTATTTTATCTTGGTTGGTTTTCTTTTACCACCTTGAGAGGTTTGGGGAAAGCTTCTTCATCATCATCTTCTTCTTCAACCTCGACGAAGAACGCAAATAACACCATTTTTCAAAGAAGAACTTCTCCGCCGAAGAACACGGTTCTTCCGCGACGCCATATCCGCGACGCGACGTTCTCCTTCCGCGTCGTCTCTTCTGTGACGGTTTTCCATGATGAAATCATCGTCAACTAATTCGAATCCTTGCTTCGCGACGTCGACGTTCTCCCGCGATGCCTGACCTCCACGATGCTCGTCTTCCGCGGCTCGTTGACGTGCTCTAATCTTGAAACCAAGGTAGGGGTTTGTTTTCAATTATTTATATGTGTTCAAGGTTACCGGCTTGATGATATTCATGGATTGAAGCCATTTGTTATCAAATTTGAACTTGTGGTTTAAAACCAAATGATAACGAATAATGTGATGGGGGCCAGACCGCACGAACATGGCCGACCCTCCTCCTTTTTTTTCATGTTGGTTCTTTGTGGTTCGGTACGGGAAGACAAGGTGCCACCGCACTATGCGGAACCTTGCGACAAGAAATTGCACGACGTAGTCGCGCCGCGCCGTGAAATGAAGAACAAGGACGTGACGCCGTCGCACCGAGTCGGAGAAACCAAAGACATCCGCGGACGGGTTCTGGCCACGGCAAAGGGGCGCGGCGCCAGCACGCCGCGCCGGAGAACCAAGAAGACGACACGTTTCGTTTTTGACATGCGGATTGACGGGTGATGAAAAATGACGTCGCAAGGTAATTTTGAGGCCTTTTCAGTGAAGGTCGCGTCCCAGGGGGACCATAGGCGAAGACGGCAGGAGAAACAGACCACTGGAGCGCGTCTGGTGGTCCGCAGATGGCGGCGGCGGCACGCCGTTGGAAGTGGCCGGCGGCGGTTGCCGCCGACGTCAATCAGCGGCGAAGCGGTGGCGGCCGCGCGCACCCCCACCGCTCCGCGGAGACCACTCGGCTGAAACCGGCCGGTCGGGCCGGGCCCATCCGGGTCAGACCCGGGTCGGGTCGACCCGGTTCAGCCGACACAGGGGGGGTCAGGCCTGGTCGCCCCGGGCCCAGACCCCCGTTTTCGGACCAAATTCGGTCAAATGCCCATATCATGGGCTACAGACCTCCGATCAATGCACCGTCAGTTTCGTTGCGATCCTTGGAACGAGACGGTCATTTAGTTATATTACACTCAAGATTTTGGAGAACTTTGGGTTCGTCCGGGTTGGTTCGTACACGAAACCAACCAGGCCCTCAGAGCAGAAACGCTTATATCTTTAGCACCGGACGTCTGATTGATGTGCCGTCGACTATGATGAATTCCACTAAGTGAGATGGATCTTTTTGCTCACTCTTCCCGAGGTTTGGATGGAGGTGGAGTACGGTCGGTTTGGTTTTGCCTTAAAAACCAACCGGCCCCTGGGACGAAAAAGCCAATAACTCTCAGACCGGGCGTCCGATTGACGCGCCGTCTGTTGCGTTGAGTTCCTGTTGATGATACAGAATTTTTGGATACATCATCTTCGGACTATGTGATAGTTGATGTATCAGACTGTCAGCTCATGGAGCGGACCCTCCCGAACGAGCATGCTGTGTGCGGGAACCCTAGTGCTGGCTGTGACTTCGACGATGACGATTGTGCAGAGATCCTTAGTGGACTGCAACGATGAAGATAGATGGTCTTGTATCCTATGTGGGTCCTAGCTGTGCTGGTCTTGTATCCTATGTGGGTCCCAGCATAGATGATTCAATACTGGTCTTGTATCCTATGTGGGTCCCAATATAGATGAATCAATGAAGACAACTGGTCTTGTATCCTATGTGGGTCCTAGTTGTTCTGGTATTGCATCCTATGTGGGTCCCACCTTAGATGATTCAATACTGGTCTTGTATCCTACGTGGGTCTCAGTATAGATGAATCAATAAAGACAGTTGGTCTTGTATCCTATGTGGGTCCTAGCTGTGCTGGTCTTGTATCCTATGTGGGTCTCAGCATAGATGATTCAGTAATGGTCTTGTATCCTATGTGCGTCCCAGTATAGATGAATCAATGAAGACAGCTGGTCTTGTATCCTATGTGGGTCCTAGCTGTGCTGGTCTTGTATCCTATGTGGGTCCCAGCTTAGATGATTCAAGTACTGGTCTTGTATCCTATGTGGGTTCCAGTATAGATGAATCAATGAAGACAACTTGTCTTGTATCCTATGTGGGTCCTAGCTGTGCTGGTCTTGTATCCTATGAGGTTCCCAACATTGATGGTTCAGTGCTGGTCATGTATCCTATGTGGGTCCCATCATAGATGAAACAATGAAGACAACTGGTCTTGTATCCTATGTGGGTCCCAGCTTAGATGATTCAGTATCTATGTCTGATCATCTCTTTCACCTTTTCGATGAAGTATACCTGTGTGAGCTGAATCCTATGCTTTACTGTGTGTATTGTGTTGTGTTATCCTGTGTGGATTATGTTTTCTTTCCTGTGTGGAATATGTATACTTTCCTGTGTGGACTGAGATTTACTTGGGCTCGGAGGTTGGAGCGTATTGGGATTGATGACTTAGGTATATGTTTGGGCATATACCTAAGTAGTGTTGGTTGTTACTTCGTGTTTGTATCTCTCCTTTGTGGTTTATCCTTTGTGGATTTTGGGAGACCTTCAGGGGTCTCAGGGTCCCTACTGAGTAGCTTATACTCACCCCTGCACGGGCTATGCCCACACTACGTTGTGTTGGTAGCAGATGACGGACAACGTTGATCGTGGTTGAGGCTCGCAGAGCAGGACTGTACCTGGAGGTGGACCACTGGGTGGGACGTACTCGGAGCGGACGGCGGGACCCGAGGAGCAGAGGAGCTATCTGTACCCACCCTTCAGGTGGGATTTCCAGTGGACAGCTCGGCATAGAAGCTTTTACTTTTTAGTTGTTGTTTTCCCTTTCGAGATGTACTTTACTTTCAGTTATGGGTTTGTATACTGGCCCACTTACTTTTCCGCACTTACAGTTTTACTCTGTTTTGCTTAGTGTTTACTTTTCCGCTTGCTTACTCTGTGGTGCTTGTTTACTTTAAAAAGTCAATGCCTTCCCTTTTTACCGGGATTTATGCCTTGGTGATAGTCGCCAGCCCCAGGCCTATGGAAGGCGGGATTGGGGTAGTCACGGCATGGGCCCCGAGGACGGGTCGTGACAAATTGGTATCAGAGGAGTTCGGTTCTACCGCAGACTCTGATCTTTCTTCTATGTGAAGCAATAGTGTTTAGAGTATTTGGTGTGGTTATCAGTCCACGGAGTCCAGTGTTGGTGCGGTGGCCGGCGTATCCGTACCCCAGGACCCTGACTTCTGATTTCTGACTTAATGCACGAAAACATTGATTGTGTGTGTGTTTCAAGTTTTCTTTGTGATTACTTGTGTCAGATCACTAGGTATATAGATCTGACCGTGGCACACCTGTTTCATTTCAGGATGGCCCCACGATGGCATCCAGCTAGGGTTCCGAGAGTCGAGCGTGATGACAGCCCACCGAGCGACGAGGCCTCGGTGCAGGGCTCCTTGTCAGCAGAGGCACCGGCGGTACCTTTACCCGCCGAGCCACCGATTCTTCCAGCACTAGCCACTAACGATGCACGTCACCTCAGCGCACTGCATGAATTTCAGTGCCAGCGACTGCCCAGGTTTTGTGGTGAGACAGACCCCCAGGCAGCCGAGGACTGGCTGGAGGCAGTCGTATGAGTTTTCAGGCTAGTGAGGACACCAGCAGAACTCATGGTGATCCTCGCGGCGAGTCTACTGCACGCAGCAGCGGGCCACTGGTGGAGCTTGGTGCTCTAGGTGCACGAAGGGACATCTCTTCTCTGGACGGACTTTGAGATAATCTTCCACTCCGAGTTCATCCCAGCCACCCTCCGTGCGGTGCGCATTCATGAGATTCTTCAGCTGTGGCAGGGCAGCTTGACAGTGGCCCAGTACTCGGCGAGATATACTGATCTCTCACGTAACTCCACAGATATGGTATGGGGCCCATTCTTCCGAGCCTGGACCTTCGAGTAGGGACTGAGGCATGAGATCAGGGCTTCGATGATCTCCCTCAATATTCCGACGCAGGCAGAGGTGTTGGAGAGAGCCCTTCCAGTAGAGAGTTTTCTCGCCGAGCAGGCTCCAGTGACAGGGCCCTCCACAGGACGGCCCGTAGTAGGGTCTTCTGCAGTTGGAAGTAGACAGGTGACGCAGAGGTCAAAACGGTCCAGACCATCAGATGGTCAGTCACTGGATGAAGATTCGGTTGTGCGGGGCACAAGAAGGAGAGCCAGCTACACGAGGGGCAAGCATTGCTACGCATGCAGCGAGTGAGGTCACATGGCTCGAGACTACCCGAATCGTCTTACAGATGAGTAGCAGGTGGTGGAGGGACCTCCCAGACAGAGGTTCGGTCACAGTGGTCCACAGGGTGCAGGCGGACAAGGCAGAGGAGATGGACGAGTAGAATATGGTGGGCCACACTTCGAGGTGTTGCCACCGCCACCACCAGGAGGTTCTCCCCGACCGCAGGAAGTTGGTGTACATGGGAGATCTCAGCTTCAGGCAGCTGAGGCCTTCAATCATAGAGCTCTGGGAGCAAATGGACAGGAGCGGAACTAGTGGATACGTCCTTTGTACTTCTAGTTCCTTGTTTCTATTGTGTAGCCTCTTGTATTATGAGCTGCAATCATAAATGACGCATGCCTTTGTGATGTTTTCATTCATGGCCTCTTTTGTGTTGTTACTAAGAGGTTCCAATTTTGACTGTTGACTTGACCCTCACTTGTGAGACATCTACTGGAGGAGACCGAGTTACCACACACTGAAGCCGACAGTGTGACTCAACCCTTGGAGGCGAGAGTAACGGTTGGATCTCTTGGTAGTAGCGTCGAGGCCTTACGACGTCATCCTTGAGATGGATTAGTACCATCCATGTCGGGATTGACTGTATTAGGAAAAGGATCATGGTTCATCCAAGGGATGAGACCAGATTTCTCTTATCGGCAAAGAAGAAATCATAGCAGCTCTTGTGGGACCAGAGGTGGTCCAGGCCACGACAGGGAAGGTCCAGGTCATCCAGGAGCGGATGAGGACAGCTCAGAGCCGGCAGAAGTCATACGCTGACAGGAGGCGGAGGCCACTAGTGTTCGAGGATGGCGACCACGTCTTCTTGCGGGTCTCACCTCGACGTGCTATACCGATATTTGGCTGAGGCGGAATGTTATCTCCGCGCTTCATCGGACCCTTCCAGGTCCTCAGCAGTATTGGAGAGGTGGCTTATCGCCTGGCTCTACCACCTCAGTTGCACCGGGTGCGCAACGTCTTCCACGTGTCTCAACTGAGGAGATACGTGCACGACCCGACGCACATCATTGACCATGGGGAGCATGACATTGACGATGGGGTGAATTTTACGGAGGTCCCGGTGGAGATCGAGGATCGACAGAAGTGGGTCCTACGTGGCCGGTTGATTCCTCTAGTGCACATCAGATGGCAGCACTGGAATCTCCAGGAGAGCACTTGGGAGTGGGGGGCCCAGATGCGTGCTCAGTACCCTCATTTGTTTCCCTAGTTTTGATGTATCTTTACGGGGACGTAAAGCCCTGAGGTGGGAGTAATTTAATGACCTGTAAAATTCAAGGGAAATTTTTTCTTAATTTTATTTGGAATTTTACAAGAGCGCGGTTTCTGACGGCACCTGATTCCGAGGCCCGGTGTGCCCGGAATCAATTTCCGATGTTTGGCTCGGGTACGTTCAATGAACGAACGAGTGGGAATTTCTAATTTTTGAACCGGTGCCCGGAATCGAATTCCGAGGGAACCGATGAACTTGCAGCACCGATTTTCTCTTAAGGATACCTTTTTCGAGGTTGCGTTTTATGCGGGTTTATAGTTAGTTTTGGGGAAAGTTGGATGTAGTTAAATAAATTGTGGTACACAATTTATTTTAAACCATGTTGGTTATATCCTCCCAAAGGGAGTTAGAGGTGGGACCCACATCCAATTAACCTCCCTTGAGAGTATTAAGTGTGGTGGGGCCCACACAAACCCTAACTCTTCAACTGCCCTTTAAACTCCCAATAACTCCTCTTCTTTTTAATTTTGACAACTTGAGTTATTAAATGAGATGGGTTATTTAATTTCAATCTTTTGAAATTCAAAGAGGTTAAGTTGTGTAAATAAAATAAGGCTTAGACTTATTTTATATTGGTTGGTTTTCTTTTACCACCATGAGTGGTTTGGGGAAAGCTTCTTCATCATCATCATCTTCTTCTTTAACCACGACGAAGAACGCGAAGAACACCATTCTTCAACGAAGAACTTCTCCGCCGAAGAACACGGTTCTTCCACGATGCCATATCCGCAGCGCGACATTCTCCTTCCACGTCGTCTCTTCCGTGATGAAATCACCGTCAACAACTTAGAATCCTCGCTTCGCAACGTCAACGTTCTCCCACGACACCCGACCTTCGCGACGCTCGTCTTCCGGGGCTCGTTGATGTGCTCCGATCATGAAACCGAGGTAGTGGTTTGTTTTCAATTATTTATATTTGTTTGAGGTTTCTGGCTTGATGATCTTCGTGGTTTAAACCCATTTGTTATCAAATTTGAACTTGTGGTTTAAAACCAAATGATAACGAATAACGTGATGGGGGCCGGACCGCACGAACACGGCCGACCCTCCTCCTTTTTTTTCATGTTGGTTCTTTGTGGTTCGGTACGGGAAGACAAGGTGCTGTCACACTATGCGGAACCTTGCGACAAGAAAATACGCGGCGTCGTCGCGCCACGCCGTGAAATGAAGAACAAGGACGCGACGCCATCGCGCCACGTCGGAGAAACCGAAGACATTCGCGGACAGAGTCGGGCCACGACGAAGGGGCGCGACGCCAGCACGCCGTGCCGGAGAACCACGAAGACGGAGCATTTCGTTTTTGAAATGCGGATTGACGGGTGATGACAAACGAGGCTGTAATGTAATTTTGAGGCCTTCGTAGTGAAGGTAGTGTCCCGAGGGGACCAGAGGCGAAGACGGTAGGAGAAACGGACCACCGGAGCGCGTCCGGTGGTCCGCGGAAGGTGGCGGTGGCGGTTGCCGCCGGCGTCAATCAGCGGCGAAGGGGTGGTAGCCGCGCGCAACCCCGCCGCTCCGCGGCGACCGCTCGGCCGCGGCCGGCCGGTCGGGCCGGACCGGACCGCGCCGGACCGGACCGCGCCGGGCCGGGCCCAGCCGAGTCAGACCTAGGTCGGGTAGACTCGGTTTGGGTCGACCCGGTTCGGCCGACCCAGGGGGGGTCGGGCCAGGTCGCCCCTGGCCCAGACCCCCGTTTTCGGACTAAATTCGGTCAAATGCCTATATCATGGGCTAAGTAACTTCGATCAACGCACCGATAGTTGTGTAGAGATCCTTGGAACGAGATGGTCGTTTCAGTATATTACACTCAAGGTTTTGTAGAACTTTGGGTTCGGCCGGGTTGGTTCGTACACGAAACCAACCGGGCCCTCAGAGTGGAAACGCTTATATCTTTAGCACCGGACGTCCGATTGACATGCCCTCGACTTTTTTGAATTCCTCTATGTGAGAAGGATCTTTTGGCTCACTCCGCCCGAGGTTTGGATGTAGGTGGAGTATGGTCGGGTTGGTTTTTCCTTAAAAACCAACCGGGCCCTTGGGACAAAAAAGCCAATAACTCTCAGTCCGGGCGTCCGATTGACGCACCGTCTGTTGCGTTGAGTTCCTGTTGGCGATACGAAACTTTTGGATACATCAACTTCAGACTATGTGACAGTTGATGTATCATCCTCTTGGCTCGTGGAGCGGACCCTCCCGAATGAGCTTGCTGTTTGCGGGAACCCCAGTGCTGGCTGTGACTTCGACGACGACGATTGTGCAGAGATCCTCAGTGGATTGTGACGATGAAGACAGCTGGTCTTGTATCCTATGTGGGCCCTAGCTATGCTGGTCTTGTATCCTATGTGGGTCCCAACTTAGATGATTCAATACTGGTCTTGTATCCTATGTGGGTCTCAGTATATATGAATCAATGAAGACAGCTGGTCTTGTATTCTATGTGGGTCCTAGCTGTGCTGGTCTTGTATCCTATGTGGGTCCCAGCTTAGATGATTCAATACTGGTCTTGTATCCTATGTTGTCCCAGTATAGATGAATCAATGAAGATATCTTGTCATGTATCCTATGTGGGTCCTAGCTGTGCTGGTCTTGTATCCTATGTGGGTCCGAGCTTAGATGATTCAATACTGGTCATGTATCCTATGTGGGTCCCAGTATAGATGAATCAATGAAGACAACTGGTCTTGTATCCTATGTGGGTCCTAGCTGTGCTGTTCTTGTATCCTACGTGGGTCCCAGCTTAGATGATTCAAATACTGGTCTTGTATCCTATGTGGGTTCCAGTATAGATGAATCAATGAAGACAGCTGGTCTTGTATCCTATGTGGGTCCAAGCTGTGCTGGTCTTGTATCCTATGTGGGTCCCAGCTTTTATGGTTCAGTGCTGGTCTTGTATCCTATGTGGGTCCCAGTATAGATGAGACAATGAAGACAACTGGTCTTGTATCCTATGTGGGTCCCAGCTTAGATGATTCAGTATCTATTTCTGATCATCTCTTTCACCTTTTCGTTGATGTATACCTGTGTGAGCTGAATCCTGTGGTTTCCTGTGTGTATTGTGTTGTGCTATCCTGTGTGGATTAAGCTTGCTTTCCTGTGTGGAATACGTATACATTTTTGTGTGGAATGAGATGTACTTGGGCTCAGAGGTTGGAGCGTATTGTAATTGATGACTTAGGTATATGTTTGGGCATATACCTAAGCAGTGTCAGTTGTTACTTCGTGTTTTTCTCTCTCCTTTGTGTTTTATCCTTTGTGGATTTTGGGAGACCTTCAGGGGTCTTGGGTTCCCTACTGAGTAGCTTATACTCACCCCTGCACGGGCTATGCCCGCACTACGTTGTGTTGGTTTGAGATGACGGACATCATTGATCGTGGTTGAGGCTCGTAGAGCAGGACGGTACCTGGAGGTGGACCACTGGTTGGGACATACTTGGAGCGGACGGCGGGACCCGAGGAGGAGAGGAGCTATCTGTACCCACCCTTCAGGTGGGATTTCTAGTGGACAGCTCGGCGTAGCAGCTTTTACTTTTTAGTTGCTGTTTTCCCTTTCATGTTGTACTTTACTTTCATTTTTGGGTTTGTATACTAGCCCACATACTTTTCCGCACTTACTGTTGTACTCTGTTTTGCTTAGTGTTTACTTTTCCGCTTGGTTACTCTGTGGTGCTTGTTTACTTTACCAAGGCAATGCCTTACCTTTTTACCGGGATTTACGCCTTGGGGCTAGTCGCCAGGCCCTGGCCTATGGAAGGCGGGCTTGGGGTAGTCACGGCACGGGCCCCGAGGACAGTTCGTGACAATCACGGTGGAATCCATCATTTATCATGAGGATTTTGGTTGCATTGTGTAGAGGATACATGAAGATGAGTTTGACATATCATTTCATGGTGCATCAATATGATATAAGAGAATGATATATTTTATTCAGTTTTTGAGGTTAAATTAATTTAATGAAGTGTATTAATTGTATCAAGTCTTGGGTGATTTCCCATGAATATTGTGAATATTATATTATGGACCTTTTTGGAAGTATCTTATACCTTCGATTAGAGGGGATCACTAGATTTGTTTTTTTACAATATACCGACTTTGGTTTTAATTAATTAATGAATTATAATTTTTATATTCAATTAATTATTGACGATGGTATGTGGTTGGAGTGTGGATGGTTATGTCCATATTTATTGGATTCCAATGTGGTTGGATGGGACATGGATGGAACTTTTCATGGTCATCCTGATTTCAAAATATTATGGAAATATCTCTTAATGAGGTAGGATTTCATAGATCTTTACCCACAGACTAGATAGTTTTTCATGTGTATACAATATTCACATTAGATAACCTTTCAATGGGTTCCACTATTGTTTATATTGATGAATTAGGGATTTAGTTTTTCCCTTAATCCTTCCACAGATCCTGCGTGATCTATGGAGTTGTGATACAAGACCTTCAACTACCCATGATGTGTGTTGGCTGTGAAAATTTGAATTATTTCAATATAGAGTTTTTAATAAATTGTATGAGGCCTTTTAAAATGTAGAAATATTTTAATATTTATTTTCATTATGTTTTTCTTTATAATGTGAGAAAAATACGTTTAGAAAATTTATGTTTTTTTAAATGGGGTGTTCTACTCAACGTGATTTTAATGGGGTTTAATTAGGTTTTAAATGTCGATTAAAATGAGTTACTAATTCCATATTCATTGAAAATTCCCAAATAATACTTTTAATGGTTTTAATGGAATTTATGTTCATGGGACTTGTATGGTTTTCTAAGATAAATACCCATTTTTTAACATAAGTGTTTTCAAAATTTTAAATTTAGGATGTTTGGTTTTGGTATTATATTTACATTTTAAAATGTTTGGACATTTTTAGGAATGTTTTGGTTTTAAATTATAGATGGGACCATAATAAATTATTAATTGATAATGGTTATTGAAAATTGATAAATGAATGGTGGTGCACCATTGAGTTAAATACATTAAAAAAGATAATTATATTGAACCTTGAATAGTGGAATTGATTTATAATATAATGGGAGAGGATATTAGACATGGGGTTCCTCATCCATTGATTAAGTTTCATGTATAAAATCTTGGCACCATTGGAATTATATAGGGAAGAGAGATGTTCGAATGATGCTTCTCTCATTTGGGAATGAAATATTGATTGGGTGGGTGCCATGATGAACCATTGTTTCTGTGGATAGAATGAATCTCAAAATTACATGGGTATGGACATGAAATTCCATCTCATTGTTTGGGTTGATGGGCATGGAATTCCACATAATTTTTGGGATGGTTGTTCATGGTATTCTGAATCCCAATTGGATACATGGATAGATCCGCTTTGATTGTTGAGCTCGGGCCCCTATTATATTTGGTTGGGATGGTTAGACATGTCTTTTTGAATCCATATTGGATACATGGACTGATCCTCTTTTTTCTATCATAAAACCCTTATGATAAATTGTTTATATGATAGATATGGGATGAATCATGTTTGATGGGTACAGATATCACTTGGATCCACATATAACTGTTGATTTTTTTGAATATTGATAGAAAATTAATCATATTTTATTTTCCTAATTTTTTTTCTATAAAATCATAATTCTGTTTATATTTATTTTTATACTATCATTTTCTTTAGATTCCATTGGTGGTGACCTAATGAGTTGGACTCACCTCTTGCTTGGGCTACCACTGAAAATTGGTACCCGATCATCGCCGACATTTTTATTACAGAAAAAGTTTGGGATAAGGTGCTTGTTGTGTTTCTCATGGTTGAGTGAGAAATCTTAGATTATTTTATGTGACTTGATGGGTTCAGCTCATGGATTTTTTAATCCATTTTTTATTTTTTTATAATGTCATGTACAGTCATGGTAGGAGATTAGTAATAAGTGTGACTTGACTGATTGAGACAATAATATATTTATTTTTATTACAACATAATCTTATTTAGGGTATTTATTATTTATTCTTAATCTGATGTGTATAATATTGTTTTATTTACTTATTTTTGTTCACACTAATATATTGTTATAGTCTCCTCACTATTGAAATTTTTGCACATATTGTTAGTCATTATCTAATGTTGTATGTGGAGGTGTTCAAGAGGCTATGTGGCACACTAGATCGAGGAATCAATTTAGTGGAATCTGGGTCGGGAAATTTCATTAAATATCTTATTTTATATTTGAAGATATCAATTGAAAATATATTTAGGTTTATTTTGAGAACATGGAAGAAACTTCTATGTTTTTATTTTTTCTATTTTTTAGGATCAATTAATTTAATCTTTATTGTTTTTTTTGATACAGTATTAAGCATAAACTAATAATCACTATTTTTGGAGAGGGTAAATATTTGATTAAGCAAGGACATAGAATAATACAAATATATTAGGGGGCACATAGATGGTTTCATAATAATCTATATTTAGTTAAATAAGAAATATTTTATAGGAGTTTATAAGAATTCATGATACCTCGTTACTTAAATGATGATACTCTATTATTATGTTTGACTATTTTGATAGTGGATATAAAATTATATTATGAATGACCATATGATATGTTATTTGAATGAGGGTCCTATTTTATCTAATATTATATATTTAATGAAATTGAATATTATATATTTTCTTTATTTAATGAATATTTATGAGAAGAAATTTGATATTTTTGTTTGTATGCTAAAAAAATATGAGGAAAAAAATAATTTTGAAAATAATGGAATATTATATATTATATATTACCAAAATAGAGAAGACTTCAAACTAGAAGAAAAATTTTCCACACCATTATTAATTCCACAACTCACACATTACATAAAAATAAAAATAATATTTCTATAAGAAACATTCTCTATTTACTTGTACATAGGTATACACTTCTAACAATAAAAATATTATTTAAATTAGAATCCATAAGGTGAAGGGTCTAAAATATCACGATTTCCATATATTTAAGGATATTTTATTAGTGGCCATCACTATATCAGACCTAATTGGAAATTATCCATAATAAATAAATGCTATTTATTTAAGACTATTTTTAGCAATGTGAATGATCCCATCAATTACCATTCGTTGTTTGTTTATTTTTTAACTATGTTAGAATAATACAATTTTACTTATAAATTCTTCAAATTTATGATCCACTAAATTATTCACATATATAAATAGATAAATATGTGTGGTCAAATATATTTATGTTAAATTTACCCAGTTGATAACTATATAAAGATACTAAATGGAAAAAAGAAATAATAAATCTTATAATAAATGAATAATAAATTCTCAATTATAAAGATGTTAATGATAATATAAAAAAGTTGTATACTTTTTATTATCAATAAAATTGATAACTATATAATGAAGGTAAATATATTTTCTAGAATATATTTAAGTTATATTTACCTAATTGATAATTATATAATGATAATAATAATTTTAATTAAAATCATTCTAATATTTTATTATAAAACTAACCATATAAAGGGATGAATAATTAATAAATATATCAAAATAGTTGTTCCCAGGATGATCTATTTGTTGGTATGTCACATGAAAAGTTATTTTTTATAAAATTATCCATCATATGTTTTATGTGATCATAGTTAATATTTTTGGATATAAAAGATAGTGTATAAATTTGGGATATGGTTATAAAAATAGTTCAATCGCGAAAATCCATAAAACAAAAAACAAGTTTACAAGTTGAAAAAATAAAAAATAAATATTTATTGGATAATTGGGATGATAGATAATGTTTTAATTCATTATTATTCCAAATATAATTAATAACATGAAAATGATTTAGGTACTATTAATCCTTGATAAATAGAGACTCACTACTTATAGGCATGTTTAAATAACATGCCTAATTAACTTGGTTTATTTTCATTTTTAGCTTTCCCTTTAAAATGCGAGTTTTTAAACACATTTTTCTACTTTTTGGTTGTATAATTATAAAATTACATGCATTTCATCCAATATATATTTTTATGACATAGTTTTAGGAACTGACTAGGCTATAAAGTGTAACTAAATATTGTTTTTTATATTTCTTATTGTTTAATTATATCCCATGTAATATTTTGGGATATTTCAAAGGAGGAATAGAAATTGTTCATAAAAAATTATCTATCAATAAATTTATTTATTTTTGGTTGAAATCTTGGAAGTCACAAATGTATTTTTTCTATTGTATAATTTTTACTATAATTATATTTTCAGTTTTTCCATTATTAATCATTTTGAGAAGTATCAATTTTTGGTTTCTCCATGATTTTCGATTCCTTTATTAGCTTAACTATGGTAACATAACAAATCCATAAATTATCGAATAAATAAAATTAGACATTGATATCTAGTAGGATACCATGGTTATTAAAATTTTCCTAGTAAAAAATAATGCATCATTAATATATATAATGCTAATGTGTCAATTTTTTATAGAAATTTTCATTTTTATTAATTATTAATTTTTATAATTTCAAAAGATTTTTTTATTCCATAGGTAATCATTTGAATCATATAGTTATATTTATCCAATAATGACTTCATAATGGATAAGGACGATTCAACAATTAATAATTATATTTTATTGATGTGTAAAAAAAATTTAAGAGGTCTATGTGACCATAAATTTAAGTGGAAATGAAATTTAATGTTATTAACAGTAGGAAAATAGAAGAAAATTCATTATATAAATCAATATATAGTTTGGATAATGTCGACCTATTATATTTTACAATATTAAATTGATTTATTTAATAATTAAGAATTATTTTTATAAGATATATAGTTCAAATAATTCATTGATAGTTCAATTTATTTTTTTTCATACATAAAGAAAATAAATAATATATTATATTTCATAATGTTTTTGATATTTATGGAAGTCTCAATAGATATGTTATTCTTATTTCTTGAAATTCATTTCATTCTTTATTGAATTTATTGGTGACTATATACATCACTATAGTTTTTTAAAATAAGAAATGTAAGTGTATTGAGTTGAATAACGAGACCATTCAACAAGAATTTTTTGATTCCTTTTTGCACATAACATAATGTAAAATTTCATGAAAAATATTTATAATTTAATTAATTATCATTATAAAATTAGTTTACATATATATAATTATATGAAAAAATTTGTATTCATTTTAAAAAAATTGACCCAAAAAAATTTATATTTTTTTGAAAACATAATAATCATACAATAAAAAATGATTATGATGTATATGTTTTAAGAAATTGTTTGTTCATCAATAATTACTCAATTAGTATTTTATACTCTGTTCAAATGTTTAATATATGAATATATTAACATGATATCTTTTATATTAAAAAAATATATTTAGTGAGGTGTTCTATAAGGTCATATCATATATCAATATTTTTTATTTATGGTAGCTTAGATAAAAAACACTGAAAAATCATATGAGATCATCTTCAAGACATCACATATTGATGTGTAATTATTGTAAAATTCATTGATTTTTATATATTTTTATTATTTACATGTTATAATATAAAATATAATTAATGAGTTGTTATTTTCACACAATTTTAAAAGGAAAAATATCAAATGGAGTCTTGAAATGTGATCTTCATAAGGATAAAAATGCCTAGATTTTTAAATGGGAATCATGGATCACATTAGACATTTTAGGTGTATCATTATTGGTAAAAACAAATTAAGACTCTATATAAACCCAGAATGATGAATATCCTACAACAAAATTTTGTTAATTTTAGGTACCATATATAGAGGTATTGATTCTAGATATATGAGTTGACAAAGGCCTAACCAATCGGAAATTCACTGACAATAATTATCCCCAATAAGAAGGATACCATGACGATGTGTTAAAACTCACATCACCACGTCATGTTATAATAGTTAATTGTTTTACTATTTAATATTTTATCAAAATGAATTACTTTTTATATTTAGTTAAATTCTGTTTTTAAGGTGAATCTTCCAATGATATGATAATATGAAGTCTAAATAAATAATGGATTATATATACTTTGATGTATAATGTTATAGGTAACATGATAGATAATGATTAACAAACTATATATTATCCATGGTGAATTATTGAAATTTTCTCTGTAAAAAATTATTTAAATCCTGTATGCATTAAACATTTAAGGATATTATGATGTTATTCTAGAGGATCTATAGCATGTCCTATTAAGGACATTTGTACTGATAATTTTACACATTCATAATTTTTAGACAATTATTTTTTATTTAATTTAATTTTTACCCATTTAAATATTACATATAATAATACGGGAAACTAAATACAACGAAATCAATGAATAAATTAATGACTAAATAAGTTGTACAATGAAATTAAATGACTAAGGATTTTCATTCACTTTTAACAAGAAAAACATTATAGAAAAATTTCCTAAGTAGTATTATAACATATATTATGATAAATTAGTTATGGTAATTTTTAATTTTCATAAGAACTTGTATAGAAGAGAGAGAATAAAAATTATTTTGATTGAGGTGGTATATTAGGTTTTATAGGATGACTAAATATTTTATATAGTGTTAATTTAAGCATGACATACTCTTCATGTATTTTCCCATTTTTTATTTTTCATACCTAAAATAAGATTTATTTATTTTCCTTAATTTTTTTGAACCTATTCAAAAATTTAATGGTCTACTGAACCATTAGGTCATGTTATTTTTTATATCTGAAAAACAAATTAGTGTTATGATAGAATTTCCTTAAGCTCATGGATCGTAAATTTAAAATGTTAAGTGATACATTTATAAGGATAGATAAATGTGAAATCTTATTACAACTACACTACATTAAAAGGCTTTATTTTTTTTAACAAAATGGATCTTGTAATTTTTTTTAACAATTTGATTAAAATATCATAGGAATCATTACATGTCCATCACTTGAAAACTAACCACAGAATGAATGATGATCTTTTACTTGGATTTAGTTTTAATAATTCTATTATATCTAGTAAAAAATTATATTTATATTTTTAAGATGAAAAAAAAATCTATATTCTCCCATCAACACAAACTATATCTCAAAAAACACCAATTTAATTACAAAATATCCAATGGAAAATGAGAAGAATTAGGCTTCTTATTTTATCATTATGGAGTAATTTTCCAAATATAAGAAAAAAAGATCAAAGGGATATTTTTACAAATATAATACACATTCCATCTATATATTTGTAATTCTCACAAATTTTGGATTCAAGACCTGAAAAAAAGGGATACTAGCTATAAATTTGTGAATATTTAAAACATATATTCAATATATATGTATGAAAACATAACACTACACCATGTATAACAATAGAGGGTTATGGTGACTCAAATAATAAAAATACATAGATGTCGGGACAAACTAAACATATCTAATTATTTTTTATCATATCATACTCATACCATGCTAGAGTACTCACTCACTACTCGATCACTAATACCATTCACAAAAAATTTGATTATTAAAGACTGTGACCCATGTAGACCAAATTCAGTGGTATCTTTATAACTTTAGAATATGATATAGGGAATCAGATCATGAAGGAAATAATTGTTTAGTAGTATATATTATTTGAAACAAACATGAATCTGATTTTGAAAATGAAAATTTGAAGTAAAAAATGTGTTTTCTTCATGTCCATCATTATCTATACTAGTATAACCGTGCATATTTCTTATAGTACTCATCTTGGAATATTTAGGAATGAAACAATAGAAAAAGGTGATAAAAAAATTATCACTAAGAGTATACATAAAATATATGATATCAAGAATAAATAAAACAAATAAAATTGATAATTTCAATGACTAATGAAATTCCATTAGTCAATAACATGATAATAATATAGTTGGAATAAATGATGATAACATAATTCTTTATAAATAATCACATCGAATTGAAACATAACCATGGATATTATAACTTATCAAACAATCACATGGTTTATTTAAAACTAATCACATAATGATTTAATTCATAATTCTATACACAATAACCATATATTCAAGGCATCCTTCTAGGACATCCTACATAAATGTGTAATGACTCAACTAAAAACTCAACATAGTTGTTCTCATGAGACTTACCAATGCATCAGGGGGATATAGTGGGACCTTCCAATCACATAATAAGCCTAATGCATTAATCATATGAATGGGGTGAATCAAAATTAATAAAAACATTCATATTTAAATACTATCATATGAAATGGTAATAATTATCCAAAAAAATTAACTTAATCATAAACCATTTGGAGTAATTTAGAGAATGTATTTAAATTTGTACATCCCAGTCAAAAATATTGTAAACCATCGATAAATATAATATGGGATGGTATCATTAAAATATATTCCAAATGAAAAATAAGTCAAATATTTTATTTTTCAATAATTAATAGAAATATGGTAATCATTCTATTAAAATAAATAATGAGTAAATTATCATTATTTACTTCGAAAATAATTTTTGAAAATAGAAAATTTATTTAGTAATGGATTTTAAAAAAATTATATTTATAAACATGTAGTATAATTTTTAAATAACATAGTATTCATGATAGAGGAAAATCCCATTCATATTATATATATTAAACTAATGACTTATTTCACATTTTCTTTAAAATATTTGTAATCCTTGTTTATAAAATTATATGTAGATTCCATTCAATTATTTTAAAAAAAATTAAAAAAATGTGGAAAATTAAATTTAATAAATCATTTTTTGAATTTTTAATCATTTATAGAAAACTTGGTATACAAGGAAAATGGATTTTAGACCAAAGAGATAAATAAATAGAGATTTTGTCTAAAACATTGTCTCAAACATTTTATGAACCAAAGAGAAGAATATGATACTATTACATGAAAAAAATCATGAATAACCATATGATATTAATATTATATAGTTTTATTATAATATGTTACAAATAACTTCCACCAATTTAAAATCATGTATAAACAACCCCGATTAAAATGATATGGAGAGAAAAATATTTTACCAATTTGGTAACTCTTGAATCATAAACCCCATGAAAGTAATAAAATAAAAGGAAAAATTACATACCATGAATAGAAATAGATTAATGATATAACCTATCAATAGGGTAACCATATACACCACACTGAATGAAATAATTTTTAATATGATATATGTATCATGAAATTAAAAGTGAGTCTAGAAACCATTACATATGTTCTGATTTTTTTTATATGTATCTATACCTCAGGTATAGAAAATAGATTTATTATAAATTTGTTATATAACCATAATTACTCATTTAATACCATATATTATTTTCTAATAGTATTTTATAATTTTTTTATTAATGGAAATTTCTTGAAGTCATGATTCTGGGTGATAGTTGCTTCATTTTTCCATTTATGTTTCAGTTTGGTAAAATCAGACCTATTACATTGATCATGATATTATCATATAAATAATTCAAAACAACACACACATATATATCACATATATTCATTTAAATTTGTATATATTAATTCTTAAAATATAGTGATAGAAAATTCACTACATCATTCAGGGAGATGGTTGGTCGTATGTATGCACGATCACTATTTTCATAAACTTGATATATTTAATGATATGAAATTAAATATTACATAATATTTATAGAATCATTATTATTATTTATATAAAATTTATTTAGGGAATAATTTTTTATTTTATTATCATAGATGTATATTATTTGATATAGATGGAAGAATAAATTAAACAAGTGCATAAGTTTAATAATTGTACATCTTCCTAGAAGATTCTATTGTAGATTATACATTATTCCTTATAAGGATTAATTAATAATTAAACTAAGGCCTCTTGGATGTGGGTATGGGATTAAGGAAGTTATTTTTGTATGAAGTGGCTTAAACTATGTGTTTTATAATTTTAAGTAGGGTAGGAGAGGGGTGGGCTTTTTTAATTGTGGGTGTGGATACGAATTCTTTTTTGAAAAGGATAAAGAGATACTGAGATTTTACTCATGAAAATATCCTAAAAATGAGTAATTATTGACCCTTAATGGTTATATGGTCTAAATATGGTAAAAAATGGGTGTTTCAAAAATTTCAGTTTATTTTAACCCTTATTATCTTAGTTTAACCCCGGGTAAACCCATTTTTTTCCTCAACCACAGTAATTTATTTTTACCATTTATAAAATTTAAAATATTCAAAAAATTTGTTTAATATCTTTGATAATATTTATTATAATGGATTTAAATAGGGAACCATTTTTTTCAAATTAAATTCCTATATGTGTTAGAATTTTGTTCAAAAATTTAACCAGCACACACGTCGAGAAAAAATTTGTCCTCATTGAAAAATGTTCAGAAGTTGTAAAAAAAATTATATCACACTTCAACATGAAATTGATTTTAATAAATAGAAATATTTGAATTTTAAATTCAATGAAATGATTTTAATTGAAATAAATTTAAAATAAAATATAACCATGTAAATAATTTATATTAAAGGGAAAATTTCAATAAAAAGTAGTATTTTATTACTATTCATTGAAAAATAATCATATTTTTGAAAAATTCAAAATTTTTACCGATTGATAATTTGGATATTAAGATTTTACATTTTTTTCAAAAAAATATTATAAAATTGTTAAAATTATTTATAAATTATGGTTGGAAAGCGTGTTAAACCCACTTTCAGAAATATAATGTTTCATATAAAACATTTTATTTTCATTCAAATAATTCATATTTTATTTATAATAAATAAATAAACATTTAATTAGATTTATATATTTTTAAACCCTATTATTTCATAAATTTAATTATTACAATTCATACTCGCCATCTTAATTGATAAGTTATAATATGCAGGATTAATTAACTATATTTTAATAGATTATTCCTTTTTGTTTAAATGATAAGATTCATGCATTATAATCTATATAATCTATTGATCTTATTTAAAAATAAATATAACATAACAAATTGGTGTGTTATATTCTCTTATAATCGTGGTGTTTTATGTCATATACTTTATCTAAGATGATTTTCCTGTTTTAAATCCTCATACAATGACATCATACCCCTATAATTAAATTGTGTCCTTGAAATTTATTCGTAATCATTGCAATTAAGCTTTTCACATTTTCAAATAAATTTTTTGAAACCCACATTGTAAAACATTTTAATAAAACATTCTCTTTAAAATTGAGAAAATGAAGTAAAAAGATTATCCAGAATAACCTATAACAAGTTTTCTATGTATGATATCATTGGTGTGAATTTAAGACATGGACAATGGGAGTATGATGTAAAAAATAATATAGAGTGATAGATATCATTGATCACAAGATGTTAAATTATCAATTTAATGATAAGGACCCAAAAACCATCAAAATATGATGATTTAGAAGTCCATTTTATTCATCATATATTAAGGTAATATGATATCATTTTTTCTCATTATCTTTTCTTAATGATCATGAACTCTTTTATTATATAATTATATGAGGAAATTTACTTACATGATATATTTATATTTCATAACAATAGTTTAATCCATTTTTTGTTTCTTTTGATCAGTTGACACTTTTTATCTTACTCTATAAAATGTATATCCAAAAATGATATTTTTTGTGCCTAAAATACTAAAATAAACATTTAACTGATACTAATATCCATAAATGTGTAATATTATATTCTTAAAATATTTAGTAAATCCAAAATGTTTAGTCAAATTTCACTAATATTATGGATTAATTTCTATAACCATAGTTTTAATTCTAAAAATTCATGTTAATACATTTTAAAAAATGATTATCCTTAATAATCCTCTAAAAAATGTATTCAAAAATTAGATTTACAATAATTTAGAGGGATGATCAATAAATTTACAAAATCCTCTTAACATTATATTCAGGAAAAAAATAAAGTTGTTCATAATTTATAATTCTAAATATGTGATTACCTTTATTACCATAAACCATTAATGAAAACATGAATTCCTAAAAAATTGAGATATTTTATATGTATTCCATAAAACCAAACATGTAATAAACTCTAAAAAAGATAACTTAAAACATCAAACCACTTACCAATTTCAGGGAAAACAATACTATACCATAAAAAAATATTTGTCACTAATTTCCCATCATCAACCCCATATTAATGGTTATCTTAAACCAATATGTGTCTTCTAAAAAGATAATGTTTCCAATAAATCTATTTTCATCTTTACATTCAATATTTTAATTAAAATCCATATACAATAAATGCTCCAATATAATCATTAGATGTTTAATTATTCATATTACAAAAATACCAACGGTAAAAATACATATACAATATAATTTATGAGTATAAGAACAATAAGAATTCTAATTCATCAATATTAATAGTATTATATTAACCTTGATACCTCAATGTTATTTGAGATATATTTTTTTGATTCATAGGAAAAGATATTTTATAATCTCACGTATCCTAATAGTTTATGAATTGAAAATTAGAAACTTTGTTCTTGAACTTTCGAACATGAGACTAATTTATTTTTATCTCCACACTTGTACCAAAATCCCATTCTTTTTAAGAAAGTATCAAGTCATTTCCATCCCCAATTATCATATGGGGTATAATAATTATTTTTGTTCTTCTCTTTATATGTATTTCTCTCTACTACTCTATTATTTAATTTCATCCCTTCAAATCCATAAAACATGGATAATCCATTATGTGCCTTTATTCCACATGAATCTATGTCCTTGTATAAGGATAAAGCATGGGAGAATTGTGACCATTGAATATTTAGACTAATCCCATCAAATAAATGTTCAATCTTTTTTTTGATTAAGTTCATTGTCCATATAGTTAGCTGATAACATTATAATTCTTTTTTAAAATATAGAAAAATTTTAATCATCTTTTTCTCTTAGACTCATGAATTGTCTTTCTATATCTGCTTATTCCTCATGAGGAATATTCTTTTAATATATGTGTACATTAAAATCCGTGCATTCTATATTTTATTTTAATTCTTCAACCTATTTTTTTGAATAATTGGTCTCTATTTATTAAAATCAAGTGAGTGAAGGATAACTTTTATGAAATCATTTCCACATTCTTTTTTTAAAAAGGTGAGAAATATATTCTATAATGAATGTATCCATTGCTCAGTGTAAATAGTATTTTCAATCCCATTGAATGTTAGATGTGGATGAAACATGACTTAAACTAATATTGTCACACCACACAATTTATAACTAGGATGATCCACAAAGGAAAGGTTATTTCCCATAAACTAAGTCGTTTTTCCATATATTGTTATAATTTGACCAGTTCCAACTGCATATCTAGCTCCTAAATCATTATATTTCTTAGGTTGTATTCCGTATATGGGTTCAATAATTGATGTAGTTTTTTATTCCTTTCACTAGGTTCCATTTTTAATCATTGGTATACAATATATTATGTCATACAATTATGAAAAATAATGTATAAGTAAGAACTAGATAATAAAAATAAATAAATTCAAACCGTTCTTCTTGGTAAATCTCATGATCATAAAAATATCTTCCCTTGTAATGTTTTTAAATAGTAAAAATATTTAAAAATCCATCATTATGGGTTGTAAATAAAATATTAATTATCCAAAAAAAATACCTAAAGAGTGTAACACTTGGTTCACATTACAGTTTATTATTGCGTACTAGGTAATACTCATGTCAAGATAAAAATTCAATTTTTATAGTTATTTCTCTTAGGAATGTCTTTGTCAAAACCACATTCAGTTATTGTATCTAGATAAGTATATATTTCAAGGAAAAACACATAATCCCTTTCTCACTAAAACATTAGGGTTTTATTGTACACATATCATCAATAATTGTCATAGGGTTTTGTTACCTAAAATATGTTATCCTAAATGAAGTTCCCATGGTTTCTACAAAATTTCCATTGATACCAACTATAAAGACCCCAACCCTAGTAGCCTAGAATCAATAGTTAATTTTTCATAGTACCATAATATACGAGTAATCACATCTCAAATTATTAAATAGTGTAAAAATCAGGGAAACTAGTTACACAATTGAATCTCATTTTTTAAATGAAAACATGAATTACAAAAAAGAGTTTTTTTCATGTGCATCATTATTTCATCTACAGTAACACTAAATATCAATCATAATATTAATATTAGAATCCTATGGAAAGAATCATAATAAATATGGGAATCTATATATCAGAGACACATTCCTTTCAATCAATTACATGATTGTTGTATGGAAGGAAGAAATGATGATTAGATAATTTCATATAAATAATTACATGAGATTAAAAAATAACCACATATATTATATCTATTTTAAAAATCAAATGGAACATATGTATCTAATATCATAATGATGGAATTTAGATTAAAAAATCTCATTTCCATACAATCAAGGACCCGTTCTATGAAATCTTACATAATTGGGTATGGCCTCAGCAAAAATACCAACAATGTTTTTCTCATAGGACCTACCAATCCATCAAGGCACAGTAGTGGGGACCTACCCTCACGTACTAAGTTCAATTAATTCCTCATATTAATAGGGTGAAACAAAATCACCATAAACATTTGTATTATAAAACAAAAATATGAAATGTCAATAATTACCCAAATGAATAAACAAAAAGACAAACTATTTAGAATACTATGGAGAATGACATCAGACTAGTACATACCTAGTAAAACTAATCATAAAAAATCTAGTGAAATAAAAAGTATGGTATTGTTATACAATATTAAAAATGAAGGATACGTAAAATAAGGGTTTTTGTCATTGATGAATAAAAATATCACTAAATATCCACTAAAACAATATTGATGAAAGTATCCTTTTGAAATAAATATATCATTTTTAAATTGAAAATTTCTATAATATTAATTATATAAGTTTTGTAAAAAATAACCTTGTAAAATTATAAATGAATAATAAATTCAATGAGTGGCCATAATGGTATGTAATTCTATTTTTTTTAATATGTTAAAACAATGTTTCCTTTCACATTTTCAGCAAAATCCAAACTGATTCATTCTAAAAAACGATATAATTATTCCTTTGATTTTTTAAAAAAAATTAATACATGTGTAAATATTTATTTCACAGATTATTTAGAGGATTTTTAATAATATATGAAAACATTTGTAGAAATCAGTGTTTTGGAAGGAAAATAGATTTTCAACTGAAGAGAGAATTGAAGTTAGATTATATTAAAAAAATACTCAACCATTTTATGTACCAAAGAGAGGAATGTGGTACTATTACATAAAAAATAATTAATAATAGTGGATAATAAAATTAATTTTTTTATTAGAGGATGGGAAAACAATTTCCTTCAATGGAACTTCATATTTCGACAATCCTAATTATAATGTGATTGAAACATAAATATCTTATCACTGTGGTAACTTTTGAATCATAAGCCTTATTAAAGGATTTACATCCAATGAAATGTTAAATACTATGAAGGAAAATATATTCATGATATAAAATATCAATTCAGGAATTATATTAACTACACTAAGTAAATAAGTGCTGCATATGGCACATGTGTCACGGATATAAAATTGTGACCAGAAACCATCACCTCAAATATGATTTCCTTCATAAAATTCTGTACCTAATATATAAAAAATTTATATTTAACTGGAATTTATTAAAAAAATATTCTTATATTTTATATAATATTTTATTATTTATGAATAATTTATCAATAAATCTTTTTTAAATTTACTATTTATGGTGACAATTAATTTGTTTTTTCATATATGTTATGGTTTATCAATTTCATTTATATTACATTGATTATGGATATATCATATATAGAAATTAAAACATGATATAAATATCATATATATTAATTATATATGTATTTAGAATTATTCATAAATGATAAAGATAGAAAATGCATTACACCATTCTTGGAGATGGTATTCCATATGCTTTCTAGAATTCTATTTCCACTTTTATGGAAGATAGAATGGGTCACGACCCCCTCCCTCTAAAGATTACTATCCTAGGCTAGTAATGAAGAATGAGAGATAATGATCCCCAATTCCCACCTCTAGTAGGCCCCAAGCTTGCGAATAACACCAAGGGTATACAAATAATACTAGTGAGAGGCATTGCCCTTTATTAAAGAAAGAATATCGGAAGATAAGTTGTTTCGTTGCAAAAAAATTATAATATATATATATATATATATATATAAGAAATACATATCCTTCCCATATGCATGTTTTAAATAAAACTGTTATTAATTAAATGAAAATTCTAATGTAAATACCTAAAATAATGCTAAGCAGCGACACAACAATTATCAAAAAGTATGTTCTAGTATAGTTAAGAATAGTCCACATAATTCTCCTAGGAACATGAAAAATATTTCATATATGTAGGGTGAGCATGCAATTATACTTATCAGGAAATCTAAAGACTCTCGTGCACAAATGATAGAAGCATAATAATGCTCCTGTGAGAAAATAGAAGAACCCAAAAGCACCTAATAAGGTGTAATATCCATCCCAACCTAACCCTATCACACTCACCAAGTAACACATGTAATGTAATTTAATATAGTAGGAACATCAATTCTTTGGGTACGCCACAACACAATCCATTGATTTAGTCTCTCTTTCCAAATGAAAATTATCCTTGCACTCCCACATCTTCCGAAAGAACCACGTCACAACCCGCACACACACACATGATCCTCAAAGCTAGTCCCACCACATGCGAGATCAAATCACATCACATCACATTAGATCACAGACGCACACATGTGCCTCAAAACATGTCATATTAACTGATAAAAAAAGCACATCACATCCTTCACACACACACCTATAAATCATAGATAGTCCTGTGACATGGGAAAATGAATTACATCACATATCAAAAACATAAAACTGGGCATCATGCCACATCACATTTTAAAAACACTTGGGGAAGCACAAAACATCTTATCTAAAAGAAACCAGGAAAAAAACAAAACTCACTCACACACACCTGGGACCCACAAAACACAACCTAACAGAAGAATTATCTGTTATCACTACATTGAAGGAGCATGGATGATATTGTATCTATTCATTCACCCTCCCACAAGGATATTCAGGAAAAACTCCTTCCCCCATGATGATGGGGGTGTTAAAAAAAATTTCCAATAGGGTGGGGTGCATATATAAATCAGAAAGGTAATATATATATATACAATACTAAATACTCCTTCCAAAACTATGGGTTATCAAAAATTTACCTTAACTTAATATGGCTTTTGCTGCTACCTCTATTTAAAAAACCGCACAACCATCCAAAATATCAATTCATACCCCTAACTGATTCGTTTAACCAATTATATTTCTACATTAAACCGTTAATTTATTAATTTCATCACTACTCAGGAATATACTAGGCACATCCCACAACAAACCACATAGAAATAATCACACATAGGGAGAAGAACCTTGGTAAATTAAACCACTTCACATTCCTCTCTGTTCAACACCCATTCATGACATAACAAACTATCCGTAAGATACATATAAATATTTATGCAGGTTATTACCGGTGAACCACCCATGCCAACCACTATCACCATCATCATTCAAAATCATCCCTCCCAATCCATATTCTAAAATAATAAAACCCCCAACTCACATACACACAAAGAAACACTTCTCACCACAACTACAACACACCTATACCTACCATTCTAAAAATCATTGCACCACACCCACACCACACCCATCACATTCACCAATATAATCATAGAACACCCCGATCATAGCCCCGCTACACAAAACTTCTCATCCTTTACATAATCAGTCAATGTCCCAATATGAGATTCTGTTACACCATACGAACCACCCCACATCAAATAATAATTCTTACAACTATTCCACCACACTAACAAAAAACATATTCATATTTAACATGTTATCAATTATTTAATTCCACTACGTACCTTCTACGGTTATCATTGAAGGTATGATCATCTAGAATCAATTTATTAGTTGGATTTATGTGGTTATTATATTTCATATGTAACTATAAAATGATATATAAAAAAATGTTCATTCCATATACCATCTAATATGCTAGAAATGACCACCAACAACCATGTTTTTCTATGGGGTGTTTAACCAATATAATTAACAGCAAAAACAAAACATACTAACTAGGAGATAATATAAAACATTCATGAGCCTCTTCATATTGATTTGAAACTAATTAATGTTTCATTATTTAATTTGTAATCCACTATATTCACATGAGAAACATTTGTACACCCACCCTTCATAAAACAGAATTAAGAGGTATGCAAGAAACCTTCTTGAAAAATGAAGCGATCAACAAATCGTCGTTATACTAATGAAGGTGGAAAAATTCAACAGGAAGAGCCTATATGAAAAGGTAGTCCAAAGGATACAACACAATTGGATGACTCATAGAGGAAAAAATGTTATGGGGAAATACAATACCAATAGAAAAGAGTAGGAATGAATGAAGGGAAGGACCCATCTTAGAATTATTAGATTCAAGTATCACAGAATATGAAATGGTTTTGATTTTCCATTAAATCTAGATATCAACAAAACCAAATAGTTTAATCATTTTGAAGGATTTAAAACATTTAGAAAAATAAATTATATGAATTATATAACTTTAAACAACTACAAAACCACATAATCAGGGTATTAATCTCATTTTATGACAAAAATACATCAAATGGTCAAATTGGAAGAATGGAAAACTATAGGAACTAAATCATAGTTATAAGATCAATGATGTGAGACAAAAGTGCGAGTCACCATTTTTTGAGTGAACGATGGGAGTAACCATTGTGTGTCACTCTAATTACTCCTTGTCACGACACACTGTCGCGAATCAACATTTGGACTCACCATTTTGACTCACAGTTTCAGCTCCCCATCATGAGCTACAAGTATGAGTCACCATTGTGACTCATCATCAAGACATACCATCAGCGTCCTGCCATTGGAGAACCTAAAAAAACAAAAAATATTTAAAATTGTATAAATAAGTCACCATAACCTTCTAGAACACTTCAACCTCTTGCTTCTCACAAATTAATGTACTAGATTGTTTGGGGCCACTACATCAAATACCTCTCAATCTATTGTCACCCCCAATAATTAAAAAACAAATATAGATGTAGAAGGAGAGGTTCAAACATCCACCCCATGACATACCCCTCAATTATCTCAAAATACATGAAACACCGCTATCAACCATTCCCAACAACATCTAAAGATAAAGCACCCTGCATTGTTTAAAAGAGGGACTAGAATCCTCCTCATCTAGGAGAACCTCCTTTGACAACTGTTAACCCAAATAACCCTAAGGAATACCATACAAAAAAACACACTATACAAACACAAAAACCATATAATTCTATCCACCATGTCATAATTCTATCCTTTCTAGGAGGCACTTAATCTACTTCATGGGTTTAATCACATTAAAAATTAAGCATCTTTATTAAGAATGAGGTCCTCCACCAATCACGCTTTAAGTCTTTTCCCAAATTATAAATCAAATAAATAAATAATCTTATAAAAAACATGGTAAAAACATTATAATTCAATGAAAAACAGAACAAGAAAATTCTTAGAACATCTTTTGGTATTGGGAATACAACTGCATTTTCTGCTCCTAAGTACATTCCTCTAGGCCACGAAGCCTTCACAACATATGAACCGAAGGAACGGTCTGCCCACGCGACACCATATCTTGATGATCTTGAATATCTACTTTTTTATCCACATACATTGTGCCATCCATGATATCTAACTATCCCAACTCAAAGACATGGGAGTAATCATGAAGATAACGAAGATGTAGAGAGACGTGGAAGATGTCTGGGATCTCCTCCAATTGTGGTGGTTGTTCCAACTGGTATACTAATTCACCAACTGATACCAATACATAAAAGGGTCTAAAAAACCTATGAGAACTATTTTTACCTCCTCTAATCCCCTACTGCCCATGTCGAGGGTAAATATTCAAGAAAACATTGTCACCTACCTCTAACTCTAAGGACATACTCCTACGATCGATATATGTCTTCTTCCACCTTGTGATTATTTCATCCTCTCCCGAAGAAATAAACCTTCTATTTCATGCTCTTCACTTCCTTGATGCGATGATCAGATGTCTCTCCAACCTCATTCCATCTCAAAGGTGAATGGAATGGACTGCCATAAAAATCATTAAAGGGAGGCGTGCCAGTGGAAGATTCATATCTAATATTGTAAAAAAAATGTACCAAAAGAAAGTCTACCACACATGATCTACCAAAACCTAATATGCATGACTGAAAAATGTCCCTTAATGTCTTGATAGTCCGTTTTATATTCCCATTTATCTGAGGGTGGAAGGATGTGATGAGGCATAACTGAGTACAAAAATCATGCTTCCATCCCCACTTGAATAATGAGGTCAAACAGGTATCCTAATCCATGAAAATGGACATTTGAACTCTCTACAGCCACACCACCTCATCAACATACCTCTTTTACAAGGTATTCACTACACTCGACACCTTGGTTGCTATGAAGTGAGCTGATTTCGTCAGCTAATCCACTACAAAACTAATAGCATCAGAGCCTCCGTATTCTCTAGTTAACCCTGTGATGAAATCCATTGATATGTCATTATCCATCTAATTAGGGACATCTAGGGGTAGAAAAATACAACCATTAACACGGTTCACAGACATCACCTATTGGAACACTAAACATATTTCCAAAAAATCTGTCACTGACTATTTCATTCTGAGAGATGAAAACTACATCCTCAAGACACACTCCATCCTAGAATCTAATTGGTATACCGCTAAGGGTGGGATATCAATGTCATAGGGGAATCCCTCACACATCACTATTGGAACAAATAACCTTATATAGAACATCATAAGATTCTGACTATCCTTCGACCATACCACCAAAGAATTGCCGATGTGAGTCACAAGTATGAGTCAATAGTTTATGTCACCATTTGATGAGATACTAGTGTGAGTCACTGTCACGACTCACTGTCGTGACTCACCGTCATGACTCAGCATTCCAACTCACAGTTTTACTCACCATTATAACTCACCATTCTTACTCACCGTAATGAGGTATTGGTGTAACTAATTATTGATACTTACTGTCGTGGCTAGCTATCAAAGATATACCATTAGAGAACCTGATTTTTGTTTATTTTTTTTGGGTTTAAATAAGCCACTATGACATCCCATAACACTTCAACCACCATGTTTTTTATTAAGTAATGGTTTAGAGAGGTCTGTGACCTTACAAAATGAAAGATAAAAAAATATAAATTAAACTTTGACAAATAATTATTATGTTATATATATCATCCATATTTTTGGAAACACTCCATATTTATAACCATGTAGATATAATTTTTTTCACATTTCTATGTGGAAGTGGTAGTCCACATGTACGCATAAGTGATGTTATTATATTCTATGGGATTAAAAGGTAAGAAATTATTTATGATATTATATTTTTATAAATAATTTATGAAAAAAATTAACATATATTAATTAATTTTAACCTTCCTATCATCAATCTAAAGAGTATGTGAAAAATGAATCACATCACTTCGTGTAGTTGAAGTCATCCGTATACACGATCATCATTATCGTATCCCCCCATTAAATAGAAATATAGATGGTATATGTTCTATATTAATTATAGAAGTATAATAATATAAGAAGTATAATAAAAAGATGTTAAACCCATCATTATATGCATCCTTGAAATGTGGATATAAAAAATAATTACATCAGTTCAAAGGTGGTAGTCTATTGTACACATGCTCCACTATTTCTATACCTTTTTGATGGAATTAGAGAGGGATATATATTATTAAATTAAAATAATAAAATCATTGTATATATGTTATACTGTTTTATTATATAATAATAATATGATATGATTCTAAGGAGGTAGAATAATAAATTAAACAAATACACACATTTATGAATTTTATATCGTTTTCAGAGAGCCTCTATAGGTTCTATCGAAATCCTTCATAGAAGGGTAAAAAATTCAAATAAGGCCAAAAAATGCAAGGAGTGAAGTTATTGTGGGTTTTTTAGGTATATCTTGAGGCAAAAGGTTTGGGAAGTGTGAATAAGGGAGATGATGGGGTGGCCTTTTATAATTGGGGGAGAGGACCCACAGGGAATATTTGAAAAGATAATGTGATACCCATGTTTTTATTCATTATAAAATAATATAATTGGGGCATTATCAATTAATATAGTTTAATATATATATATATTTGGAAATTTAATGGGTTATTGAAAATTTTTGGGACAATTTTTAACATTGTCATCTCAGATTAACGCCTTTGTGAACTCATTGTTTCCATAACCAAGGTAATTAATTGTTTCATTTTTATTGATTTATTATGGTGAACAATTATGATAAAAATATTTTATAATATTATAATTCTGATTCAAACTATTGACTTTTTTTTAAAATTTCATTTCATGTAATTGGAATAATTTAGTTTAAAATTTAACCCACACAGACATCAAAAAATCATTTTTCGACATAGAAATATTCAAAATATAGAAAAAAATATTCCTTAATTATCTATTAAATTTTTTTAATGACTTTAATTGATTAAATTATATTATAACTAGTATTATTTTACTTCATAAATAATTTAAAATATTATATAACATGTTAAATAATTTATACAAAATCCACTTTTCATTAATAATTAATAGTTTTCACTATGCGCCCAAAAATTAATATTTTAAAATAAATGTACACAATGAAAATTCAGATATTTATATATATAAATTTAAGTTCATTTTTTCAAATACATTTTTTAGAATAGATAAAAAAAATTAAATTATGTGTTAAAAGAATGACTAAATTTCCTTCTAGAATAATACAATTTCAAGAATCATTTATTCTTCTTTCAAATGATTATTATTTTATTTATAAGAAATAGGAAACCATTGAATTTTTTTATACATAATCTTAAATAATTACTTATTATCCATGAACAAAACAGATAGGTTATTTTGGTCCTATTTAAATAATAATATTTTAAAAGAGTATCACATTTTGTTTAAACATAGTTTTTCATTCTTTGTAATCTATCAAAGTGATTAAATTTATTTTAAAATTAATATATCATAAAGTCTTAGTTTTTAACATTATATTATATGATTATTTATTCATAACATATATGAAGGTTTAATTAAACATCTCAGTTTGAAGATGTACTTTTTGATTATCATCACATGTATTCAATTTGATATATACATCTATTGCTCATATAATGAAGGTTTAATTATTATATGTTTACATTATATGATGATTTACATAGGTTATATGTTGCATCAATAAGTTATAATCATTCCCTACTATATTGATTATTTATATATACTATGTAAATTATCTCAAAATACTTTTCTAATGTTTTATTTACAATTATCAAATGAATAAAATTATTTTTAACTATATATCCTATGGTACTCATAAGAATTTATTCATCTTATCATATAGTTAAAAATTCGTAATATTTAGTTTAGGAGACTATAATGACTATTTAATTAATAGAATCACAATAAGTGCAATGTTTTATTGATTATTTTTATCTATGAAAATGTGTATTGGACTATGAAATTTAGGTTATTATTAAATAAATTATTACTCATGTATTTTGACGTCTGATATAAAATATGATAGTTTATTTGTAGTTCATCATTATCGTCATAAAAATATATTATTAGTAACGAATGGGGTTTTCACTTCAATGAATTGTAAAGGAATTCTAAATACATATTCACTAGCATGGTAGAAATATTTATAAATCCTTATAAAATGTAGAATAACGGTCACTCTAATTCGTATGTTCAATTTAGATAATCAATAATTCATGAATTAATGGTGATATAATGTTATGCATCATCTTTTTTTGAGATATCATAATACAAGGATATTATATTAGGAAATTTATGTTCATATGAGAGGTTTTGAAGGTATGAAATAACTTGATATATATAGGGGAATTAATGTGTGGGGAGAAATTTATATTAATCTCTGTATAACATTCAATTACATCGATATAAAGGAAAAAATATTGAAGAAATATCTCTATCCAAAATTTTATAAATTTATTAAGAATTAAAGATAATTATAAAGTGATACCCATTGAAAAGGTCACACAATTTCCAATTGTGAAGGATAAAAAATAAGTAAATATGTTAAATATTATTCACCTTTTGAAAAAGTAATAATTAAATTTATTATAATGTTATACTATTAAGTGAATAAAAAAATATTTTATGAATTAATATTCATTATTTATGGTATAAGATCAAGAGTATTTAGTTTACCTATAAGAGGGCGGTGATTTTTCTTTATAAAACAAAAAACAAATTTTTCTAACATCGTAATGTTGATTAATAGAATATCATATTTTTCTAATACTCATATTTTGTATATCATATAGATATATAAATTAATTATCCGATTTTATAAATGTTTAGAATATGTAAACATTTAATATATAATTAAATAATGGAAAAAAACTCATAGATACAATTTAAAATAATTATTATGTAAAAAGTAACAATTATTCACAAATATATTTCATAGACATTTATTTAATATATCCTTATGTGTAAATTAAGTTATAGAAACTGAATATGGGTATACATGGTTTTCCACTAATAATGTAGTATGAAATTCTTACATCATAAAATACCTCAATTCTAAGACCAAACACATATATGTTAACCCATCCTTTGAAGCATGCAATTAGCATGATCTGAGTCCCCTATGTTTTCCTTTTCCTAGAATACCTCATCTGTCAGATCAGATATAAATTTATAAAGATATAACTTCATAAATAATTTAGTAAATATCAACTTACATAGTTCTTATAAAATAGACTCTCAATTGTTATGGTAAAGAGATATCAAAGTAAAAAAGATATAACAAACTCTTTACTACAAATACTGAGAGTCTATGATATAAAATCACCCTTATCATCATATAATACTCAAATTAATATGCTAATACCTGAGGGTCATATCCAAAAATATCATTGGAGGATTCAATGGACTGAGAATGACTTCCACATTACTGAAAATGATTTTTCTCAGAATTTTCATATGATAGTTATAAATTTCTATTCCATAATAGTGTATTAAGATTCTGTTTAGTAGAATAAAAATTATAGAGCTTTTAAAATATATTTTCTCCATCCGATTTGTTTAATGAATGATTATTTTAATAATTTGTCTACCTTCTTCTAATAAACTTTGTCTGATAGTCTTTATATAACTTTTTCTGGTGGAATTATTTATATATAGGCATCATGACTTTCTCTAATCTTAGTATGATGAAATTTGTAATTTTTTATTTGATGTACAACTTTTATTCTTGTTTGAGTTAGAATGATCTATCAAATTGTGAGTTTCTATACATCTAATAAAATAATTATTATGTAAAAATAAATTAAATATTAGGATGTGTGATTTTATTAAAAAATAATATTTAAGACTTTTTTATTATTGTATTAAAAAGGGTAAAAAATTATTTATAGTAACAATTTTACCTCAAAAATCATCAATTTTATTTTAAAAAAACAAATCTAAAAAATAAACACTAAATTAATTTTTTTTTGAAAACAGTTACTTCTATTTACTAAATTATTTATACACTATATCTTTTCAACTTTTATTTAAATTTCTCTACCTTTCATGAATGTTTACTACTTTCGTTTTATCCAACTTTCATTAATAGTCTCTTTTCAGAACAATTTTTTAGAAATAATGGGTTTCATTACATTTGTTAGTTTAATCCTACCCCATTGTGAATTTCAAAAATGGTAGTAGAAAGTGTTCTCGAAATGATTCCAAAGTAAATATATCTATAAAAAATTTCTATATAAGATTAATATTCATTTAAAAAGTATTAAATTATATTCATCCAAATATATAAGGAAATAAAATCTATTCCAAAATATATATGGAGAAACATTCATTCCATATAATCATAAAAATAGATTGATTATTAATTTTTTTTATATAGTTCTGAGAGAATGATATTATTTCTCTTAAATACTTTTTATTATCAGTTTTTTATTTTTTATATCCTATTAAAATTTCTATAACATGGTACAAACTGATTCAATATTTTTTAACTAATATTCATGAACTTAAAACATTATAAGTTCTTATTTCAATAAAAATATGTCCTCTTCCATGAACTGAACCATTGTATTATCAATAATAGTTTTAAAACTTTTTATTAAATTGTTTGAGTTCTCTTCATCAATTAAATTTTTTTTATTCTTTCATCATAAAAACTGTGTTAATATTACCAATACCCCTTATACTTTAATTAACATCTAATGAAATTTCTATTGTTATATTTGTAAATATTAATATATAATTTTTTTATCCCCATATGTTGGTCACCATGAAACTAAATATCAAACTCAGTCTATTTTATCCATTTTAGAACATGTTTCAAACTTCCTATCTCAAAATTTTATTTTCATAAAAACTAATTTAACATAAATTCATTATAATCAATCATTTCTCCATGTTATTTCAGTGAATTAGAATTCCCCAATGAATTTATTCTTCCTTTAATATATTTTCAATAAGATTCAATATTAAGAAATTATTTAAGATTAAACATTATTTTATTTTGAATCTCATTGACATAAGAAAACTCATTTCAATCCATTCAATAGTCGAAGTTGGGGATGGATTAGTAGAATCTAATGAAACCTCAACAATGGTCAGAATATAATTTCCTAATAGTTTAGATTCATCAATTATTTTAAATTTCTATAATATATAAATATTTATATGAATATCTTTTTCAATAGAAATACGTTTTCCTATAACCATGGTTCAAGAATATTGATATCCTTCTTTTCAAAATTTTACTATCTATTTAATGCATCAAAATTAGTATTCTTTAGTGATAGAGTAGAAAAGTAATTGAAAGCATCATCTATACTATATTCATCTTCCAAATGTTCTTGTAACTTGTTTTCTAGTTCTTAATATCATATTCATTTTTCTTTTCATGCTTTCCTTCTATAAATTATTCAATATATTATAATTTATATTTTTCTTTAACACCAGATATTCTATTTCATTTTAAATGGATGGATGATATTGTGATTTTTGAACTTCAAATCCTTCTGATGTAGTGTATTGAAGAACATGTAGTTGAAAAACATATAATGGTAATATGAAAAAATGTTATACTTGATTTGTTTCTTAAATATTCCCTTTTGATTGTTCTATAGAATTTATAAGACTTTTAACAACATTTTAATATCCAATCCCCAGTTTTTTCGTTTTATATTTATATTCTACTCGACGAATTTTATTAGTATATTTTTTCAAATATAAGACCTCATATTTATCTAATCTAAAAATGGATCCTTGGGGCTCTTCTATTATTTGTGCCTCATAAGACATGTGAAACCCATTAAAAATTGTTTTACCCTTATTACATAGAAATGGTTGAGTAAATATCGTTGGATTATTTTTATCTTTCAAATTTTATATTAGAAATTATATTTTATACTTCGAATGATGTTTTCCACCATTTAAAAATGATTTTTTAACTGTAGTACAAATAATAGCTTCATTCTACTTATTATCTCATCACAAATAAACGAAATATTTTCCATCACCATTGATTCCTTATATTTGATATTCTGAGCATCCATGAACATAACCAATATTCAATTAAATAAACAAGGAAAAAATAATTTTCGACTTCATGGTTCATTTTTTAATAGCTTCAATAGACACAAGGAAAAATAATTATTAATTAAAATTTCTCATGTTGAAGAAAAAATCAAAAACAAAACTGTACTATATTTTTATTGAATCCCTATTAAGTCTTCTTGAAATAATAATTTATTAAATCCATATTTAAATAATTTAATCTTATAGTGAAATATGGTATACTTTTCATACATATTCAGTGGTTGTAAATAAGGAAGTCAATAATTTTGAATTTTTAAAATATCAATCTTCAATTGATGCTTGTGGGTAATAGTATTTGATTCACCATCTAAGGATACTCCAACACATAATATAATTTTATAATTTTGAGTTTATAACACTACTTAAACAAGTTTAATGTTATAGAATCCATCCATTATTTATCAATAAACACCAATGAGAAAAAAAATTATTTTACAATATCTATGAAATTAATATCAAAATATTATTACCCTACTTAAAGATCTTCCCACACTTAGATGTGAATGAAAACATTTAGAATATAATCAAACATATCACATCATATTTTTTCAAAGCAAATTTCCATAAAAATTTAATCATTTAAAAAATATTCAAAAGAATTAATTTTTATAAAAGATACTAATAATTTTGATTAGAAAAATAACCTATGTGTGGATAGATGAAAAATATGACTACAAGGGAAGGTAGTGTAAATGACTAGTGATGATAGGATTTTTGACACATAATACTTTATATAGGGTTTAATATAGATAATATTCATATTAGGAAGATATTAATATTCAAAATGAAATATATTTGTGATCCAATGATTAAGATATTTATTGAAACAAGTTGAAAATCAGAACTCTTATTTAAAAAAAATTCATTGGATGTAACATTTGTTTAAATAAAATTCTAACAATTCTTTTTTTTAAATTCATGAAACCGAAATGTTATAAAAAATATAAAAATTCATAGTAAAAAAGTTAATATTAATAAATTACCTAATATAGAGTAAATTTTATAGATTCCTAATATTTTTTCCCTATTTTAAATTTCATCAATTTAAAAAAAAATTATAGAAAATATTTTTAGAAAAAATTTTCAAGAAAACATATAAGGAATATATTATGTTGATTATTGTTTAAAATATTTTTTTTGATAAAATTTTATGAACTACTTTTTTGATCAACATTTATGTAAATATTTTTTGGAATTCTAAAAAAACATAAAAAAATACATTCAACCCCAATTTTATGTAATTTATTTACATTAATTATATATTTTAAATTAGAAGTATAAATAATGGATCATTTTATATTGACTGTGTCACGACGCGTCCTCGGGGCCCGTGCCGTGACTACCCCAAGCCCACCTTCCATAGGTCAGGGGCTGGAGACTAGCACCAAGGCGAAAATACCAGTAAAAAGGGAAGGCATTGCCTTTGAAAAGTAAACAAACACCACAGAGTAAACAAGAAGTAGAAGTGAACACTAAGTAAAAGCTGGTACAAGAGTAAGTGCAGAAAAGTAAGTGGGCCAGTATACAAACCCAAGATTAAAGTAAAGTACATCTGGAAAGGGAAAACAGAAATAGAAAAGTAATGCCGCTACGCCGAGCTGTCCACTAGAAATCCCACCTAAAGGGTGGGTACAGATAGCTCCACTGCTCCTCGGGTCCCGCCGTCCGCTCCGAGTATGTCCTGCCCAGTGGTCCACCTCCAAGTATTGTCCTGCTCTGAAAGCCTCAACCACGATCAATGCTGTCCGTCGTCTGCAACCAACACAACGTAGTGCGGGGATAACCCGTGCAGGGGTGAGAATAAGCTACTCAGTAGGGACCCCGAGACCCCCAATGGTCTCCCAAAATCCACAAAGGATAAACCACAAAAGAAAGATACAACCACGAAGTAACAACCGACATGCTTAGGTATATGACCATACATATACCTAAGTCATCAATTCCAATACGCTCCAACCTCCGAGCCCAAGTACAACCCAGTCCACACAAAAAAGTATACGTATTCCACACAGGAAAGCAAAACGTAATCCACACAGGATAGCACAACACAATCCACACAGGAAGAAAACAGGATTCAGCTCACACAGGTATACTTCTTCGAAAGACGATAGAGATGATCACTAATCCATCAAAGTCGTCGGACCCACAAAGGATCAATAGGTACTAACCGCCGCAATGATTCACACAGGATCGGACCCACACAGGATCTGTAGGCACTGGCTCACACAGAACCGCTGAGCGCTGACCCACACAGGATCAGACCCACATAGGATCGGTAGCACTGATCCACACAGGATCGCTGAGTGGTGTATTCGTCATCATCGAATCCACTGAGGATATCTGCACAGTCATCGTCACAGTCACAGTAGCAGTCGCAGCCAGCACTAGGGTTCCCACACATAGCAAGCTCATTCGAGAGGGTCTGCTCCACGAGCTGAGAGGCTGATACATCCACTGACACATAGTCCTGAGTTGATGTATCCAAAAGTTCCGTATCGTCAACAGGAACTCAACGTCGTAGACGGCACGTCAATCGAACGCCCGGTCTGAGAGTTATGGGCTTTTTCGTCCCATGGGCCCGGTTGGTTTTTAAGGCAAAACCAACCCGACCATACTCCACCTGCGTCCAAACCTTGGGCGGAGTAAGCCAAAATATCCATCTCACTAAGAGGAAACCAACAAAGATGGTGGCACGTCATTCGGACGTCCGGAGCTTAAGATATGAGCGTTTCCGCTCCGAGGGCCCGGTTGGTTTCGTGTATGAACCAACCCGGCCGAACTCAATGTATTCCTAACCCTTTAGTGCGATATGCTGAAACGACCGTCTCGATCCAAGGATCTTGTCGCCACTGACGGTGTGTCGATCGGAGGTCCGTAGCCCGAGTTATGGGCAATTGAACCCAAACGGTCCGAAAACGGGGGTTTCGGGCCCGGACAGACCCGGCCCGAGACCCCCTGGGTCGGCCCGACCCAGGTCGACCTGACCTAGGTCAGGGTCGACCCGGCCCGGCACGGCCCGGCCCGGCTGGGAGTGGCCCGGCCTGGCAGGCACGACCTGGGCGCGGCCCGGCGACCCGTTCCGGCGACCCGTGCGCTGGGTGCGCTGGTCGGTTGCTCGGCCAAAACGGCCGAGCCGTTTTGGCTCGTGTGGGGGGGGGGATTCAATTCCCCCAGCATATCACTGTCCGGACAATCCGACCTGGCCGACCGGTTCCTGCTCAACAGGACTGGCGATGGCCGGTCGCCTTCCAGCTCCGACGCCGGCGGCCCGGTACCGGCCGCCGGTCACCCTCCTCCGCCGCGGCCGGGAACCAGTCGCGGCCCTTTTCGTTCGGTGCATCACCTCTCCACCGCGGCCCCGGTACTGGCCGCAGTATTTTTGGATGTCTCCAACGCGGCGCAATGGCGTCACGTCCTTGTATTAATTCACGGTGCGGCGAGTTGGTGTCGCATATTTCTTGCCGCAATATTTCCGCGCGGTGCGACGGCACCATGCCACTTCCATTTCAATCCAAAAGAATCCAACAAAAAAAAATGAGGTGGGTTAGCCATGTTTGTGTGGTCCGCCCCCCCCCCCCCCCCCTCACGTTAATCGATAGCAGTTGGTTAAATTTCATGAAGAAATTCAGGGAAGTAATCACGAACAAAATAATTAAATACAATCCCCTACCTCAGATTCAAGAACGGTGCACGTCAATGAGCCGCAGAAGAGTGTCACGGAGGTCGGGCGTCATGGAAAACGAACGTCAATTCCATTGTCGTTGATGTGCTTCCGAAGAGGAAAGGTCGTTGGAGAAGTTCTCCGCGTTCTTCAGCGGGATGTTCTTTGTTGAAGAACGGTGTTCTTCGTTGGAGTCTGAGGTGTTCTTCACGTTCTTCGTCGAAGATGTTCTTCGTCGGAGATGAAGAAGATCGTCACGCTTCCTAAAACCTCTCAACGTGGCATAAACTCTATCATTAAGAAAATACGCCCAAGTCATAATTTATTAACACAACTTACCCATTTGAATTTCAAGAGTTTGAAATTCAATTAACCGCACTTAACTCATCTCATTAAAATTACGGAAGTTGTCAAATTAATTGAAGGGGAGTTAAAGAGGAGTTGAAGAGTTAAAGAATATGAAGGGGTGGGGTTTGTGTGGGCCCCACCACCCTCATAACCTCCCAAGGGAGGTTGAGTAGTTACCCAACTTCCACCCTTAGCCTTAAAACACAAAAGAGAAATAAAAATTGTAGAATAATAATAAATTAACTTCCACAATTTTTATCATCCACACCCGTGATAACGCAACTCTGGAACCGGGGTTCCTAAGAAAATACCGGCGTTGTGGTTCCATCGGTGCCCTCAGAATTCGATTCCGGGCACCGGTTCAAAAGTTATAAATTCCCGCTCGTTCGTTCACTGAACGTACCCGAGCTAAACTTCAGATAGAATTTCAGGCACTCCGGTCCTCAGAATCAAGTGCCGTCTGAAACCGCGTTCATTTAAAATTCCAAAGAAAATTAAGAAAAAAATTTCACTTGAATTTTACGGGTCTTTACATTACTCCCACATCAGGGATTTACGTCCCCGTAAAGATACATCATAACTAGGGAAACAAATGAGGGTATTGAGCACGCATCTGAGCCTCCCGCTCCCATGTGCTATCCTCGAGGTTTCCATGCTGCCATCTGATGCGCACTAGAGGAATCGACCATCCACGTAGGACCCGCTCCTGTTGATCCTCGATCTCCACCTGGACCTCTAAAAAAGTAACCCCATCACCAACGTCTAGCTCCCTATGGTCAATGATGTGTGTCGGGTTGTGCATGTATCTCCTCAGCTGAGATACGTGGAAGACGTCATGCACCCAGTGCAACTGAGGTGGTAGATCCAGGAGATAAGCCACCTCTCCAATCCTGCTGAGGACCTGGAATGGTCTGATGAAATATGGAGACAACTTGCCACCTCGTCCAAATATCCATAATCCATGTCGAGGTGAGACACACAAAAAGGCGTGGTCGCCATCCTCGAACTCTAGTGGCCTCCGCCTCCTATCAGCATAAGACTTCTGCCAGCTCTGAGCTGTCCTCATCCGCTCCTAGATGACCTGGACCTTCTCTATCGTGGCCTGGACCATCTCTAGTCCCACAAGTTCTGACTCCCCAGGGTCTAACCAGCACAAAGGAGATCTACAAGGTTGTCCGTACAACTCCTCGTATGGTGTCATCCCGATGGTGGAGTGGTAGCTGTTTTTGTACGTGAACTCCACAGGGGTAGGTGGTCCTCCCAGCTGCGACCAAAGTCGAGGGCGCATGCGTGAAGCATGTCCTCGAGAGTCTGAATGGTCATCTCCATATGACCATCCATTTGAGGGTGAAAGGCTGTGCTCAGACGTAGTTGCGTCCCGAACGCCTCCTACAACCCCTTCCAAAGCCGAGAAGTAAAGCGAGCATCTCAATCGGAGACAATAGATGATGGCACACCGTGAAGCCATACAATCTCTTTAACGTAAAGATGTCTCAAGCTCTCCACTGAGCCCTGCTCTCTAATGGGTTAGAAGTGAGCCGACTTGGTGAGTCAGTCGACAATCACCCAAATGGGATCGTTACCTCTGGAAGTGCGTGGAAGTCCAGTCATGATGTCCATAGATATGCCCTCCCACTTCCACTCTGGAACCTCCAAGGGCTATACCAAGCCTACTGGTACTTGGTGCTCAGCCTTCACCTCCTGGCAGGTGACACGTCAAGAAAAGAACACTGCCGCAACCTTCTTCATGCCCGGCCACCAGTGCTGTCGTCTGAGATACTAGTACATCTTCGCCACTCCAGGCTGTACCGCCAAAGGAGAAATGTGAAACTCTCTCAGCACCTCCTCTCGTAATGAAAATGGTACCAATGTACATCCTTTGAAAAGAATTTCGTACTCTTCTCCAAAGGAGAAACCAACAGGTTCCTGTCCTGAGGATATCTGTGCACGTCGTGTCTCACAGTCAGTGTCCCCACGCTGTGCCTCTCTGACCCACTGCAGTAGTGGAGGAGTGACTGTGAGAGACTGAAGGATGGCTGCAACATCTCTATCCACAAATGATATCTTCAAAGAGGCTAGCTGCTCTATCGCCTCCTCAAGTAGCTGAATGCCCATCCTCCTACAGAGAGCATCGACTACCATGTTCCCCTTCCCAGGAGTATAGACTATCTCAAAGTCATAGTCCTGGAGGAACTCGAGCCATCGCCGCTATCTCAGATTCAGATCCTTCTGAGAGAAGATGTATCTGAGACTCTGATGTTCAGAAAAGACTGTAAAGCGCTCGCCCATCAGATAGTGTCGCCATGTCTTCAGAGCGAACACCAATGCTGCTAACTCTAGGTCATGGGTAGCGTAGTTCTGCTCATGCGGCCTCAACTGATGTGATCCATAGGTGATCACTGCCCACTCCTGCATCAGGAAACATCCGAGTCTGGTCCCTGATGCATCTTAGTAGACTATGTACCCTACTCCCTCCTCAGGCAACCTCAAGATAGGTGCCCTGGTCAATCTCTGTCTCAACTCCTAGAAGCTCTGTTGACATCTGTCTGACCACACGAAGGGTTTCCCCTTCTTCGTCAAAGCTGAGAGTGGTGCCGCAACTTTGGAGAAATATGGCACAAATCTCTGGTAGTATCCAGCTAGACCCAAAAAACTCCGCACCTCCGTCACGCTCCTGGGTGGCTCCCAAGCTAGCACTGCCTCGATCTTCCTAGGATAAACTGCAACTCCCGCCTCAGAGATGACGTGTCCCAAGAAGTGGACCTCACGTATCCAAAACTGACACTTCGAGAGCATACCATAAAGCTGGTGCTCTCGGCGTGTGTCTAGTACAACCCGCAAGTGGTACGCGTGCTCCTCCTCAGTCGTCGAGTAAATCAAAATGTCGTCGATGAAGACCACGACAAATCGATCAAGGTATGGCTAAAAGATCCTGTTCATGGGGGCCAAGAACACATCTGGAGCATTGGTTACGCCGAAAGGCATAACCAAGAACTCATAGTGGCCATACCGATATCTGGAGACCGTCTTCTGCACGTCCTCATCCCGAACACTGAGCTGATGATAGCCTGACCTGAGGTCTATCTTCGATAACCACAATGCTCCCTTGAGCTGATCAAAGTGGTCATCAATCCTCGGCAGCAGATGCTTGTTCCTCACTGTCACCTGGTTCAGGTGACGGTAGTCGACACAAAGTCGCAAGCTCTCGTCCACCTTCTTGGCGAACAATATCGGGGAAGCCCAGGGTGAAACACTGGGTCAGATAAATCCCATGCCCTGTAAGTCCTCCAACTGTACCCGTAGCTCTTGAAGCTCAGCGGGGGCCATCCAATATGCTGGAGTCGATATTGAGGCTGTCTCAGGGTACATGTCAATATAAAAGTCTACCTCTCTGCGAGGAGGTAGCCCTGGAACGTCGTCGGGGAAAACGTCCGCATAATAATCCACCACTGCAGGAAAACGAGGACTCCACACGTCAACAGCTCCTCGGATGAGGCTAGCCAACTGATGAGTGATGGGCTTTTCTCTCCTCTGCGGAAGTCCATCCTATGATCCGAAGTCTCCCTTCTTGCCGGTGAAGGTGAACCTACTCCCTTCGGTGCGTACACATCGCACCTTGCGCCTAAAATAGTCAATCCGTACATGGACCGTAGACAACCAATCCATGCCCAAGATGACGTTGTAAGGCATCGACTCCACTACAAGAAGATCCCTGCGGAAGCTCTCGTCTCCTATAGTAAGTTCACACTTCCGGAACAAGTGCGTAATCGTCAATTCTGCTCCCGTAGGAGTCTCTAGCCATAAGGATCGATCCAACGGCTTTGTCAGAATCTCCAAGCTCCGAACAAGGGCAGCGACTATGAAAGAGTGACTTGCTCTTGTGTCTATAAGAACTGCAACATGGGTGGAATAGACATAGATAGTACCTTGAATCATCTCGGGCGCGCCATGGTCATAGGCCTCCGATGCCTGGAGCTGTGCCTGTCTCTGCCCGCCAGCTCTCTATGGTTGGGGTGGACCTCCTGGTGGTGGTGGTGGTAGAGCCTCAAAGCAACGTCCAACACCTACTGCTCGGCCAGATCCTCTGCCTCGTCTGCCTCCTCTCTACGGCCCGCCACGTTCGACCCTCTGCCTCTGCCTCGGTGGTCCCTGAACCGACTGCTGCTCCTCTACACGGCGGGTCGGGCAGTCACGAGCCATGTGGCCCTACCCCCCGCATGAGTAGCACTGCCTGCCTCTCGAAAAACTGACTCCGTGCTGTGTGCCCCGCACTGCTGAGCCAGTGTCCTGAGGTCGACTGCCTTGTGCAGAAGACTATGCTACGTTCCGCCCTACGGTGGGTCTCAGCACTGGTGTAGACTCAGCAAGAAAGCTCTCAATCAAAAGGGCCCGCTCTAGTAATGTTGTCTTAGTCGGAATGCTGAGGGAGATCAGTGATGCCCTGATCTCGTGTCTCAATCCCTGCTCAAAGGTCCGGGCCCAGAAGAATGGGTCCCGTACCCTGTCTGTCGAGTAGCGTGAGATATCAGTAAATCTCACTGAGTACGGGGCGACTGTCATGCTGCCCTACCACAGCTGAAGAAGCTCATGGATGCGCACCACACTGAGGGTGGCTGGGAGGAACACTGAGTGGAAGAGGATTTAAAAGTTCGTCCAGAGAATAGATGCCTCATCGTGCAACTGGAGCATCAAGCTCCACCATCGGTCCGCTGCTGCGTGCAGTAGGCTCACTGCGAGGATCACCATGAAGTCTGTTGGTGTCCTTACTAACCGAAAAACTATCACCACTGCCTCCAGCCAGTCCTCGCATGCCTGGGGGTCCGTCTCCCTGTAGAACCTGGGAGGTCGATGGCGCTGGAACTCATGCAGTGCACTGAGGCGACGTGCATCGTCAGCGGCTAATGCTGGAAGCATCGGTGGCTCGGCGGGTAGAGCTACCGCCGGTGCCACTGCTGACAAAGGGCCCGGCACTGAGGCCTCATCGCTCGGTGGGCTGTCATCACGCTCGACTCTCAGAACCCTAGCTGGCTGCCATCGTGGGGCCGTCCTAAAAAGGAAATAGGTGCGCCATGGTCAGAACAGTATACCTGGTGAGCTGATACAAATTAATCACAAAGAAAACATGAAACACACATGCAATCAATGTTTTCGTGCATTTAGTCGGAAATCAGAAGTCAGGGTCCTGGTGTACGGATACATCGGCCGCCACACCAACACTAGACTCCCTAGACAGATAACCACACTCGATGCACTAAACACTATTTCTTCACATAGAAAAAGATCAGAGTCCCAAGTTCTGTGGTAGAACCGAACTCCTCTGATACCAATTTGTCATGACCCGTCCTCGGGGCCCGTGCCATGACTACCCCATGCCCGCCTTCCATAGGCCAGGGGCTGGCGACTAGCACCAAGGCGTAAATCCCGGTAAAAAGGGAAGGCATTCCCTTTGAAAATTAAACAAACACCACAGAGTAAACAAGCAATAGAAGTGAAAAATAACTAAAAGCTGGTACAAGAGTAAGGGCGGAAAAGTAAGTGGGCCAGTATACAAACCCAAACTGAAAGTAAAGTACAGCTGGAAAGGGAAAACAACAACATAAAAGTAAAGCCGCTACGCCGAGCTATCCACTAGAAATTCCACCTCAAGGGTTGGTACAGATAGCTTCACTGCTCCTCGGGTCCCGCCGTCCGCTCCGAGTATGTCCCGCCCATTGGTCCACCTCCAGGTACCATCCTGCTCTGCAAGCCTCAACCAAGATCAATGTTGTTCGTCGTCTGCAACCAACACAACGTAGTGCGGGCATAGCCTGTGCAGGGGTGAGTATAACCTACACAGTAGGGACCCCGAGACCCCCGAAGGTTTCCCAAAATCCACAAAGGATAAATCACAAAGGAAAGAAACAATCACGAAGTAACAACCGACACTGCTTAGTTATATGCCCATACATATACCTAAGTCATCAATTACAATATGCTATAACCTCCGAGCCCAAGTACAACCCAGTCCACACAGGAAAGTATACGTATTCCACACATGAATGCAAAAAATAATCCACACAGGATAGCACAACACAATCCACACAGGAAGCAAACAAGATTCAGCTCACACAGGTATACTTCTTCGAAAGACGATAGAGATGATCACTGATCCATCAAAGTTGTCGGACCCACAAAGGATCGATAGGTACTAACCCCCGCAATGACCCACACAGGATCGGACCCAAATAGGATCGCTGAGTGCTGTAGTCGTCGTCGTCGAATCCACTGAGGATCTCTGCACAGTCGCCGTCGCAGTCACAATAGCAGTCACAGCCAGCACTAGGGTTCCCGCACACAGCAAGCTCATTCAGGAGGGTCTGCTCCACGAGCCGAGAGGCTGATACATCCACTGACACATAGTCCAGAGTTGATGTATCCAAAAGTTCCGTATCATCAATAGGAACTCAACGTCACAGACGGCGCGTCAATCAGACGCACGGTCTGAGAGTTATTGGCTTTTTCGTCCCAGGGGTCCGGTTGGTTTTTAAGGAAAAACCAACCCGACCATACTCCACCTACTTCCAAACCTCAGACAGAGTAACCCAAAAGATCTGTCTCACTAAAAGGAAACCAACAAAGTCGACGGCACGTCATTCGGACGTCCGGAGTTTAAGATATGAGCATTTCGGCTCCAAGGGCCCGATTGGTTTTGTGTACGAACCAACCCAGTCGAACACAAAGTATTCCGAAACCTTGAGTGCGATATAGAGAAACTACCTTCTCGTTCCATGGATCGTGTCGCCACTGACGGCGTGTCGATCGGAGGTCCGTAGCCCGAGTTATGGGCAATTGAAACCATACAGTCCGAAAATGGGGGTTTCGGGCCCGGACCGACCCGGCCCGAGACCCCCTGGGTCGGCCTGAACCGGGACGACCCGACCTAAGTCCAGGTCGACCCAGCCCGACACGGCCCGGTGACCTGCGCGCTGGTCGGTTGCTCGGCCAAAACGGCCGAGTCTTTTTGGCTCGCGCGGGGGGAGGGGGGGCGGGGGGGCGCTGCCCCCCCCCCCCGTTTCTTGTAACCACGTCCCCTTAATTGGGACCGCATTGATGGCCGGCCGGGGGGTTCAATTCCCCCGGCTTCTCCTTGTCCAGTCGGCCCGACCTGGCCGGCCGGTTCCTGCTCAATGCGACCGGTGATGGCCGGTCCCCTTCCAGCTCCGATGCCGGCGGCCCGGTACCGGCCGCCGGTCACCCTGCTCTGCCGTGGCCCGGAACCAGCTGCGACGCTTGTCGTCTGGCACAGCGCGACGGCGCCGCGCCCCTCCTCTGCGAACCCAGTACTGGCCGCGGTATTTTCAGATGTCTCCGACGCGGTGCAATGGCGTCGCGTCCTTGTATTAATTCGCGGTGCGGCACGTCGGCACCGCATATTTCTTGCCGCAATATTTCCAAGTTGTGCGACGACACCGTGCCACTTACATTTCAATCCAAAAGAATCCAACAAGAAGAAAAAATGAGGTGGGTCAGCCGTGTTTGTGCGGTCCCCCCCTCTCGTTAATCGATAGAAGTTAGTTAAATTTCCGGAAGAAATTCAGGGAAGTAATCACAAACAAAATAATTATATACAATCCTCTACCTCGGTTTCAAGAACGGTGCACATCAACGAGCCGCGGAAGACGAGCGTTGCGGAGGTCAGGCGTCGCGGAAAACGAACGTCGATTCTGTTGTCGTCGAGGTGCGTCCGAAGAGGAAACGTCGTTGGAGAAGTTCTCCGCGTTCTTCAGCAGAGATGTTCTTCGTCGGAGTCTGAGGTGTTCTTCACATTCTTCGTCGAAGATGTTCTTCGTTTGAGATGAAGAAGATCTTCACGCTTCCCAAAACCTCTCAATGTGGCATAAACTCTAACATTAATAAAATAAGCCCAAGTCTTAATTTATTAACACAACTTACCCATTTGAATTTCAAGAGTTTGAAATTCAATGAACCACACTTAACTCACCTCATTAAAATTACAGAAGTTGTCAAATTAAATGAAGGGGAGTTAATGGGGAGTTGAAGAGTTGAAGAATATGAAGGGGTGGGGTTCGTGTGGGCCCCACCACCCTCATAACCTCCCAAGGGAGGTTGGGTAGTTACCCAACATCCACCCTTAGCCTTAAAACACAAAAGAGAAATAAAAATTGTAGAATAATAATAAATTAACTTCCATAATTTTTATCATCCACACCCGTGATAACGCAACTCCGGAACAGGAGTTCCTAAGCAAATACCGGCACTGCGGTTCCATCGGTGCCATCGGAATTTCATTCTGGGCACCAGTTCAGATGTTAGAAATTCCCGCTCATTCGTTCACTGAACGTACCTGAGCTAAACATCGGATAGAAATTCCGGGCACTCCGGGCCTCAGAATCAAGTGCCGTCTAAAACCGCGTTCTTGTAAAATTCCAAAGAAAATTAAGAAAAAAATTTCCCTTGAATTTTATGGGTCTTTAAAGACTGTTCTTATATTTATTTGACATATTATAATATATCATAATATATTGATTCTATAAAAATATCACCAGATTTTTCTTGCATTATGATGAATTGTAAAATTATTTTTCCTTTTGTGTTTAAACATGAAGAAAAAATTCTTCTATAACTTTTTTCATAGAGCACGACTGATGTTATTTGTTTTTATTTAAAATTATAGAATTAGTTTTATCCTAAGAAATTATATTATTACTAAAATTCTAAACACAATCAATTATTATGTTGTGTATCAAAAAAACATGACCAAAAAAAATTCAAGCTGACACATATTATACTTCAAATGTGAAAAGTGATATAATGTGTTTTCATTGAAACAATACGAAACAAAAATATTTTCCTATAAAATGAAAATTCTTATTTTTTCATTATCTATGCATATTATACAAAAAATAATCATTTGAAAAACTTTTTGAATTAAAATCGTTTCAGGAATAATAAAATAGACAAGGATTTATAGTTTCCTAAATATTATTTTTTTATATCCACTAGATGGGACTCTTTTTTATTGTCATGGTATCATTCACATAAACATTTAAAAATATTTTGGTCAGATCAATTGATGTAAGATATAGTAAATAATAATTCATTCCTCTAAAATTATTTTTGATCACATAATTTCTTATATTATTCAATATCTAATTTATTTGAGTTTTTGTTAGGAGTAATATTTTTTTTAATTCTCATATCCAAATTTTTTTAAGAAGAACAATTATATTCTTTTCATGAGATATATGATTTCATTCGTGATTTTCATAAATTTATATATCAATCAAAAATGTTAATTCTCTTATCATTATCCTTTTAGACATTGATTTCTTAAGATTACAACATGAACCTGTAAGATATTATTGAGTTGAGATAAATATAATTTTATTCACATAAATTTTTACAATGATAATATCATTAAATAAAACATAAATAATAGATTTAGATCAACAGTTCCATTAAAAAAATTATTTTTTAACAAAAATATAGTTAATCTAACATATGCTAGAAGTATAAAAATTGATTCAAGTATATCTAACGAATAATAAGTTCCTTCATATTATATACCTTTTTTTAATTCTAGATATTTATAAAATGACAATATTTACCAATCGACATGGACCAGAAAATTTTGAAGGATTAAACCAAATCTATGATATGTTTGTAACTAGTCCTTTCTTATAATGTTTTCCAGAAAACAATCATTACACAGAGCTAAACATATATTACAAAATAATGATTGTTCTTCTGTTCCACTAAGCAACGATATATCTTAAATTCAATAGTCTTTATAATTATGTGCACAAACATTCTTTATCCTATCAGTATAAAGAATAAATTTTCTTTTTGAACATTGAACAAAATATTTCTCTTTCTTGAAGTTCCCAAGGTAAACTTAATCCTATAATTGGATAATACTTATAATAATTTGACTAATTCATATAAAAATGAAACTTTCTAAAATTAATTACTTCCAAAGAATAAAAATATCACCCATTATATATGGTTTAGTTTTTGAATATTCACCAAAAGTTACTTTTCCACCAATCATCATGATAATAATTTGGAAATTTATCTTATTTTTTTCATATGATATGAAAAATCACAATGCATGTGCCAAATGTTTTTGTTGTTGGAAATATTCTTATTTTTATAAAAATAAAATTAGTACATCCTAAGATTTATTAAATATTGTTTTTTTCAAATTATTTATTTATTTTTGGTAGATTTTTTTACAAACAACACATGGTTTTAGAAAACCACAATATACAATAAATATAATTAGTTAATCATAAAACATTATAAAATAGATGTTAATATGGTCATATAAAAATGATTATTATATATTAATTAAATTGATTTTTAATGTAAATAATATATATTGATAAATAATTACATTATTTTTAGTAAATTCATTATATTCATCGAAAATAATTTTTTATCAAAAAATGATTTTTATTAATTTTTTATGAACAAATAATAATTTTTTTTCAATTTCAGAATTTTTATTTAATGAAAACATCATTTTTTGAGTCTAAATATCAAAATTATGTTTTAGATAATTTTTGTGATTTTTCTGAAATGTTTTTTTAATGAATAGTTAAAAATTATAATTTATTTAAATCAATAAAAAATTTATATTATTTTTAAAAAAAATCCTAAATAAAAAAATAATTAAATTATAGTAAAAAAATTCATCTAGTTATAATCAATTTTAAAATGAATTTTGATATCAAATTTTAATACACTTATAGAAATTTTCTCTTTGAATTTTTTTTCTTGTGATTGCTGGATTATTTTTAAATAGAATTCTGTCAACTATTTATAGTGAATTTTGTAAATTGGATTACATATTTTTAATATTAATAATTAATATAATAAAACATAGTGAACATAATAATTTGTAATAATGAATAGAATAAATAATAAAAATTTATTATCGAGATTATGGTTAAACAGGTTTACTAGGGGTAAACTAAAGTCAAAAGGGTTATAATGACAAAATACTGATAAATATTTTTATTTTATTTAGTGTATATACTTCCCAAGAACGTTTTTATGATTATTCTCATTAATATTATGATATATATACATTATTATAATGTTTATTATTTCATGATTTTTAGGGTGAAAAAAATTTTAAAGTGGTATAGGTTTTTTATTATAATCTCATTAGTTATAATGATTGTTTGTGATTATGCTTCCAATGATGAAATGTTTTAATATATATTTCATGAAACTAATGTATTCTCTTCTCCTCTAGTTTATTTTGGAGAATACATTATTTTATTTAATTTTCATCTCTTTAAGTAATATAGATATTGAAAGAATATTTTAAGGAAAAATCAACTATGTTTCTCCCTTCGGTCGAAAATCCATTTTCGTCCATGCCTATATTTTATTAAAAGTTCTAAAATAAAGTCTTTAAAATTATCAAATGATTGAATAAATAATTTTTTCCATATTTAAATTTTATAAAATTGTTTAAAAGGATTTTTCTTCGCATTTTATGAACTAGGTTATTTGGAATTTTTATCAAAAATATAAAATTAATTATTTTTAAAAAATATAATGTATAAATAGTATTTACAACTTTCATGATGGATATTTTAATTTATGAATATAATATATGTTTTATGGGTTATTTTGAATAATTTTTTTTTTCATTTATATGTAAGAAATATTTATATTTTAATGATTTCCTTTCCAAATTGAAATGAAATTTTCCCACTAAAATTTTCTGAGAAATCATTCAAATTTATTTTCCAAACATGATAACATTACTTGAAGTTACAAAAGAATTAATAGGAACTTAATCCAATAATATATTCCTTATTCATTATCTAAATTATTTATGATTATGATTAAAATATGTTTATGTAACCTATTTCTTTTCCATATGTTATGTTTTGATTAAATGTCTATGAAAAACAATTTATTTTCATTGGTTATGATATGACTAATTTGTTATGTTTATGTGAAACAAAAATGTGTGGATTATGTGATGGGTTTAACATATTTGTCCCCCTAATTTATTAGGTAATGACTAATTCTCTCTTAGCTAATAACATATATGGTAGTTTTCCGAAGCATGAAAAAAGAGGGTCTACAGGAGATTATCTCAATTCAAAATCAAGAGGGTACATTAGAGGTTATCCCAAGACCAAAACATTAGCATACATGAGAGGTTATCCCAAGAACAAAATATAGAACATTATAGGTTGTCCCATGCCTGAAATAGGTACTCATGTTTTTATTACATTCCTAAAATTTTATGAATTTATTAGTGGCTAGTTCTGATATAATATTTTCTATGAATATGTGTATGAAACAAATATATGTCCTACTACAACGTTATTCTATCATGGATAATTTTTGTTGATTCTATTATGATGTATGCCAAATGAAATCCCAATCATTATTTCCTGACTCATGGTTATGTTATTTGATATACTGGGTATCGGTTTCAAATGCTATTCTCATGTTTTCATACTCTTATTTTCATGTTATGTTTATATGATCATTTATATGTACCTTATTTTACCTTATTCAGAATTAGAGTGAACCCTTTATTATTTTCCATTATCAACTGTATTTGGAATAGTTTTGAGTATGATATTTCTAAAAATTTTGGAAGTTATCATAAACTATGTGGGCGATGACATAGTTCACTAATGAACATTTTTTTATGTATCCATGTTTCCAAAGGAACTTGACCTACATGATTATGTTACAGATCGTTATGATATGTAATGAATATTCCACTACTAAGATGTGATATAAATGTAAAAAATGTTTGGGCCTTTATTGTTGGTATGAAAGACTGTTTTAGTTATTATTTGAAAAAAATTATAAGAAAACATTATTGATATACTTATGGTTATGTATAAGGATATGTCCAATTAAAAGAAAATGATATAGATTTCCGTTAATCGATAGAGTGTGTGGTTTCCATGAAATTACATCCCTATATTAGACCTACCATTGGTTCTTTCTATATAATAGTTTAACATCGATCTAATGAATTCAAAAAGGGAAAATTGGGAGTTGAATTGATCATCGCTAGGTGCATGAAAACAGGTATCGATGCAAACATGGTTTGACAATCTTGGGGGATATTTTCAATGGAATAGAAAAATATTTGAAAACTATAGTGAATTATTTGAATAATTAACATAGATATACAATTACAATCCTAAGGTATCAATACTTATATATACTAGAATTTTTTTTCATGACTAATTACACTGACCAAATATGAATGATTTTCATGAAAACTATTTTAGTTTTACAAAGGGACTGATGATAGTACAATGATGTTTGGGTGATGATAATTATTCTCAATTATTGAATTAAATTATTAGTTATTAAACATAATAATTCCATTATATCATGAAAATTATTTCGAAATTTCAATTTCAATCCTCAATGGTCAGATGTTAAATCATCAATGGAAACTCAAAATGGAATAATGATCACACCTCATGTCTATAATTCTTATCGGGTAGATGGTTGTGGGAATATGGTTCCAATTTTTTTTTATAGTATCCCAATTGTGAAATCTAATGTTATCATAGGCATGGATTGAACTTTCTCTACCTAAAATCCATATATATTTTCAAATAGGGGATGTATCATTTGATATACTAAACTAAACTATTATTTTCAATCAATATAAAGATAATTATAAACATCCAATGGAAATAAAATCAATTTTATAGGTCTTGATTCCAATTCAAAATGGGTTTTTATCTTAGATGGTTGGTGTGAAACTCAAAATCAATTATTTTCTTATTATAATAGATTTTATTAATATCCTTCATTATGATTTTCATAGAATTACACCAAATTATGATGTTTATTTCTCAAATATACTCATAAATAGTGATAAACCTATTTAAAATACTCCATATAACATAACCATGAGTTATTTGTAGTAATTTATGAACATATTCATAGAAAGCAATGATAAATGATTAATTCATCCAAGGGTGTCACCTTGAGGTGCTTTTATCCTTTTTTGAAAAAAATTGTAGAACACTTTGACTCTATAAGGACTATAAAGAGGTGAAAGAGATCACAATATAGATAAATAATTCTCTACCACATACTGATGGATTTTTTAATTAACTATATGGATCCCAATACACTTCCAAGATTAATATTCATTTTAGATATCATCAATTAATGGTCAAGAACGGGTATATATCGATGAAAATATACACATTTCAATGGAATTAAAACATTTCATGCCTTTTTATATATAGTTCTTATTGGATTTCATAACTTCATTATACTTTATTTAAAACATAGGATAATATGGTTTGATATGATCTGACTACATGCAATCAAAAGATATAATTTTAGTGGAATATATCTTATCAGTTTATGCCTTATAGTTTCCATTGCATCTTTGAATGAAATATTTCTTAAAAACATTTTAATTATTTCTATTTGAATAATTATCACCTCACTCACATAGTTTTATGTTGAAATACTATAATGATCAACCATAAATTTCATTTTCTAAAATATATTAATGTTTTTATATTTATTTTTATTCATATAAGTAGTTGAAGTATAATCAAAGCCTACAATATTATTATTTATTCCTTTATAGAATATCTTTTTAATATTACATCATATTGGATATGAATTTTAATTAGTTCATTTAATACCATATTTTTTTTATTATTATCAGAAAGAGTTATTCTCTGGGATTCCCATTTGTATGGAATATTATCAATACTTTTCTCTCCAAAAATTCCATCGGTAAGATATTTTTATCCAATGGAATGTAATATATTTTCAACATTAATATATATTTAATTCATCATTACAATAGACTCTCCAGGTAGAGAAGAAAATCATTGATTATCATCCATGTGCATTGATATTATAGTTTTAAAAAATTTTGTTGTCCCAAATTGTGTTACATATAACATTTTACAAACACTGTTTGAAACATCATATGGAAAAATATGGATAGAAATTTTTCTAGTCATTGATCATATAAATGTATTTATATCTCAATAGTTATGATTATTTTCCATATTTTCTTGATTTTTGAAGTCATAAACCTCTTTTTCTGGAATCTATTATTAATCAGTTAATATAAAAAATAATCAAATCCTATGTCTATAAAAAAAGATTTCATATGATATCTCCAATACATATAATCGGCACCATCAAAGAATGGTGGTATTATTATGTTCATGTTTTCTAATTTTCCCAATTATTAAACCTTCCATATTAATAAAAACTAGAAACACTCTTTTCTACTAACATGTTAATGTAAATAGTTTATAACAATAGAAAAATGAAATTAAATGCATCTTTCTATAAAGGAAAATAAATATTCTAAAATAGTATAACCTTATTTGACTATCAATATACAATAAAAAAGTATATAGTTTACCAAAAATTAGGTAAGGCTGAATTTAAATTTATATAACAACTAGAATTATTTTTTCAACCTTGTTACCTATATTTGTTTATCAGACATTTCATCCTATTGTTAGAGTCTATATATCGGACACACATGTCATAGATTTATCAAAGACTATAAACATCTTAAATATGTTATAAAATTTCAAAAAAATTTACATTGGAATAAATAAGCCTTTTAGAATGACTGTTTTTTTCTAGGAATTTGGATTAATTTACATATTATTTTTAGAGCCTGGAAGTGAGACGACATATGATTTTGAGGCATATTGAGCCATGTGTTAATATAATAAAATTTTTAAATATATTATATCACATCCAAATATTTTTTTCTGAAATAATTTAATAACACCCAAATGGAGTGACAATATAGAAATGGGAGGCCGTTGTTTTTTTGAAACATAAGGTTTACCCTAAGCACGATATAATGTTGGTCGGTGTTGGATGTACTTTTGAGGTAGCCATTGGATATTACCTTAAGGTAATTAATTAATTTAACAAACCTATACCTATTTATTACATATAAAGATATTTTTCTATGAATCCCCATGTTTATCAACATAACCATCACATATTGGAGATGATGAGGAAGAGAGCACCGGTGGTGGATTGGGAACGTGGATCACTGATGATGAATGATTGAGAAGGATCATTAGACAGACTTGAAACATAGAGTGATCATATTCTTCTTAAATAATAGACATGATAATCAATAACTAGATATCCAATGGTGAGGTAGGGATTCTGATTTGTGGTTTTATACCCTTTAAATCTTTGAAGAAAGTTTTAATAAATCATTTTTTTGATTTATTCACGAAATTGTTAACTGGTGATTCAACAATGTCAAAGAGTATATATCATTGTAAAATTATACTTTTGAATGATTTATATTAGTAAATATTTTCGATTTTAATTTTGGATATTTGTAGATGGTGTGGTAGAAATTATAGGAACCTGAATTCAGCTTGAGTGTTATTGGTTTGCTATCAGAATTGTGTAGAGCTCTCTAAAGGATCAATTATTGACATGTCCATAAAACATATTGTAGTACCCATGTTTTGAGGAATGTGGACTTTGGATATGCATTGTTATTTTATAAAAGTTCATGGGATGAGTTGGGAAGAGGTTGGGAGAGTTTGGAATGGTTTTGAATGAGTTTGGAGGTTTTGCATAGGGAGCACGGTTTGAGCACGGTTAGTGGAAACCATGTGGTTTCACCATGAAACCGTGTAGGGGGAGGCAATAGGATTTGCATGGCCTATGCACGTTTTTCCAAACTATGTGAGGCAATAAGGCAGAATCTTTCTCTTGAGGCAGTAGAGTGCACACGGTTAGCACACAGTTTTCCAAACTGGGTAGAATAACTGTGCGACCACATAAAGTTGGAATTTTTACATCCAGGATCTCTTGGGATTGACCTAAATCACTCTAATCTTCCTCCCACCCGAGCCTCACTTTGGAGTTTCTCCTATTGTTGGTTTTAGGGGCTCTCCCACACATTTTTTAATCAAATTGATGGGGTTTCTGGGTGATTTGAAGGAAGTTCTTCTCGGGTAAGCCTCCTCTTGTGGTTCTTTGTGGTTTCCTCTAGATCTACATCTCCCTTTCTCTCGGGTTTCTAGATCTACACGTGTTCTGTGTAGATCTAAGGTTGTGGTTGACTTGGATGTTTATTTTAAGTCTTGTGGATGTTAGGGAAGGAGATCTAGAGAGGTTTCGGTGGTGCGTTCGCCGATTTTGAGGAGTAGTTTCTTGTGGGTCGTTTTCGCCGGAACCCTAAAGGTAGGAGGCTTCACTCTTGACCCCTCTTGTTATAATTTCATATCTTAGTTTCAAATTGGTTTATTTGAGTGGATTTTATTGAAAAAATCATGGACTAAATCTTCATTAGTGATGATTTATGGTTTTTCTGAAATTGTGAAATCATTATGAATTGTTGGGAAAAGTGATTTGGCTTCTTGAATTTAAAATGTTTATTTTATATTATTAATTTTCTGGAATTGTAAATGGTTTGATGAAATATGGGTTTTCAATAAAAAGGGTGTTTTATTAAAATGGTTTGTATGGAAATGGCATTAATGAAATTTGTTATTCTTTGGATTTCAACAAAAGTATTGTTTTATTGAAATGGTATGAATTGGTTGAACACAAATGGTTTTGATGGAAATGGTTTTCAATAAAAGGTGTTTTATTGAAAGGATGGTTTTGGAATGATTGTTGTGAATGTGTGGCATGTGTTCATGATTCATATACGGGGCTTGGTTGAAATAGGACCTTGTGCTCCATGCCAAACTTTTAATGGAATATGGGAGTTTTAAGTACGAGGCATGGTTGAAATATGACATTTTGCTCGATGCCAAAGGTGTAATGGAACATGGGAAACAATTACCTAGTGAAGACATGGTAGATTGATGAGAGACCACTCATGAGTATGGAAATGTCATAACGAAGCATGCATGGTTGATTTCATGGGTTGTGAAATGGTTGGGTATGCCCAAAAGGGATGTTGTGAAATAGTTATAAATATTTATCTGTTATTTTTCTAGAAAAATGACATGTTGGAAAACTAGTTTCAATTTCCCTTGGATTCCTTTGGTTATGAATGGTTTTGGAAAATTTTTTATATTTAGTTCTAAACTACTTTTGAGAAATTTTTATATATATATTTTTTTTATTTAATTATTACTAACTATTCTATCCAAGTGGTGTGAGTAGGGAAGTCATTGGGGGAACAAGTACTACGTTTTATAGAAACCCCTGGTTTGGGACGTTGGTGATTTTGCAGATGTCATATTCCGAGACAAAGGTATAGGCAAGACATCTCATTACTAGTGGTTTGGGGTGATGCTTGGGATATGTGGTGGTTCTTGGAGCATAGAGCTCGGTGTGGAGCTGTGGAGCATGTCATGGTCTGTTTTGTACTTTTGTTAGTATTCTGCTTGGTACTATGAAATTGTGTTGGTTATGTATTGGTTTTTGAAATAGTGTAGTTATCTTTTGGTAATGCATGACTTGGTCTTTCATTTGTTCATGCATTATATAGTGATTGTTTTGTTATAGTTGGTTTATGGTTTTTTTGTTAAAGGGTAAATCATCCACCACTTGTAATTGAAACCCTTCGGTATTTATTGCCAGGATTTGGCGCCTTGGGGATTTCTCTTAAGGCATAGTAATAACTCTTTGAGATCTCAATCCAATGGGAATTCGGTGGGTCATTACAAATGGTATCATCTTGTTTTGTCCTTTCCTAACAAGTAGTAATCGATGGTCTTGGTCTTGGAGTTGAAATTCCTTCTTGTCTATTCCTTGGGTTGAAATCTTAGACAGGAGTAGGATTGTCAGAACATGAAATGTATAGCATAAAAGGACCTAGCTAACCCATTTATTCTGAACATCAAGTTAGCAGGGTGTTGGGTATATAAGTTTTTTGGATACACTTCTAGAATGTTGGAAATCTCAGTTTCATGGGTTTATCCAATGACATGAGCATGACATGCATTATAGAGGAATGAATTCTCACTAGGATTGAATATCTTATTGTGAGGAATGGGTGAGGATTTTGTTCAAGGTGCTAATTTTTTAAAAATTGAAAAAATTGTTTTCATGTGAAAGACTTTGAAAATAGGGTATTTGGTGTATTTTGAAAATGGGTTGATTTTCAAAAAGTATGTTGAATGTTTTCAAAAATGGTTGAACCAGGAAAAAGGTTGTTTTTGAAAAAAACAATGTTGTGATAGAGGATGTGATTGAATTTTGAATGCTAGGACATCAGTTTATAGAGAGTGAGACTGACAGAGGTTGTTGGTTCGGAAAATGGCACCCGGTAGGGGTCGTCTGAACCAACCTAAAGAAGCTACGGAGAATGTGGTTGTACCTGAACCACAAGTGAACCAAGAGCTAGTTTAGATTATTGTGCATGCTTTTGATGTTGTAGATACGGGGAACTAGAGGAATGATCCAAGGCATGTGGATCATACCATCCGGTTCATTAATCAGAATCCACCGAACTTTCAGGGTGATACTGAACCCGAAAGGGTGGAGGTGTGGCTAAGTAGGATGAATCATATATTTGATTTCATTGGAACACCATCAGAGTTGAAGGTCAAGTTTTCAACGTATATGATCCAGGATATTGTAATTCAGTGGTGGGATTTAGCGGTGCATGCTAAATTGGATGAAGGCCTTACCTGTGAGGATTTTGAAGAATTGTTCAACAAACAATTCTATCCTCACACATTCAAGATCTATAAAACAACTGACTTCTTCAGCTTGAAGTAGGAGAGACTCTCTATCACTGAGTATGTCGCTAAATTCATGAATTTTGTGTGATTTTCACTAGAAGTTACAACATGTGTGTCGCTGAAGGCATGCATCATTGAATCAAGGTTGTGACAGGAGATTAGCTCGAAGATAGTTGTGGTCTGTATTACGGATTATACGTAGATGGTAAATCGAGAAAAAATAGCTAAAAGAAACATCTCAAGAGTTATGGGAGGAGGAATTATGATGATACCCATAGGAATGGGTGGGAACTCTAATACTGGGAACAAGCAGAAGAGGGACACCTACTTCTAAGGTGGGAGTGCGAATCAGAATCAGACGGCTAGATCAGTGAATCATCCTCCACGACCCATGATGAAAGCTGAGTGTTTTTAATGTGACTCGATTGATCACATGAAATGATAATGTACAAAACCACAGAGAGCATTCCACAATTGAAACAAGATGGGGCCTCTTCGGTGATATTGTTGCAGTGCTCCATGATCGGGTGTTCGGGACACTTCTCAGGTGTCGCAAGCATCTTATGCTTCGACAGGGTGAGGACAGCAAAATCAGTCTCACCAGCAGAACAAAGCTAGCCATGGTGATTCTGTAAATACCATGAATCCTCAGGCAGGGCAATATCAACAGGTCAATAAGGAGAAAAGTGCAAGAACAAAGCATTTGTATGGAGCAGAATAGGTGATTATGGATGATCAGGTGGGACTATCTATAGTGAGAGGTACTATAATTTTTAATTCTACCCTTGTGCAAGTGTTGCTTGATACTGGTGCAACACATTCCTTCACTGCTTCTAGTGCTTTTGACTTACTATATTTAGAACTGGAAATGATTCCATCTATTTTGAAATTGAAAAATCCTCTTGGTGAAAGAGAACGTCAAGCCTTTGTGTGTAGAGAATGTGCTATAACTGTTAATGGAGTTAATTTAAAATGGGACTTCAAAATTTTGGACATGGATGTCTATGACATAATCCTGGGTATGGATTGTTTGACATTGGTTAAGACTCATATCGAATGTTATAGGAGAATGGTTAGTTTCATGACTGAGGACGGAATGAACCATCTCTTCAGAGGAGAGAGGATGATAAAGAAAGGTGTGAAGAGCTTGTTTTTCACCAATGGTGGGAGTGGTCTCTTACCAACTGGTAGCCTTTAATTTGGAATCAATTGAAGAGATTGAGGGATATAGTTTTCCATCTATTGTGGATCAATTTCCAGAGGTCTTTCCAAATAACTTCTTAGGGTTACTACCTCTAAGGGAAGTGGAGTTTATGGTTGGTCTCCTTCCGGGGACCAGTCCTATTTCCCTTCCGTCTTACCGGAGGGAACCAACAGAGTTAGTGGAATTGAAAGTTTAGTTAGAGGAGATAGAAAGAAAGGGTTTCTTTTGACCAAGTACTTCTCCACGGGCATCACCAGTGTTGTTTCTGAAGAAGGAAGATGCAACTCTTCAACTATGTATTGATTATCATAAGCCTAACCAAGAAATGATAATGAATAGGTATCAAATTCCATGCATTGATGACCTATTTGATCAATTAAGGGGACCTCAATGGTTTTCTATGATTGATTTGTGACTAGGATATCACCCATCGAGAGTTCAGAAGGAGGATATTCTAAAAACAGCTTTCAAAAGTAGACATGGACACTATGAATTTTTAGTCATGCCTTTCTGTCTAACAAATGCACTAGAGGTCTTCATGGCTTTGTATTAGATGAATGGAAGTTGATGTCGGTCTTAGCTGACATGAATGTGGAATATGAAGACCTAGGTGATGTGGCAAGTTTCTTTCCAGCTACGATTGTTCCTGATTTGGTAAAGATGATCAAAGAAGCACAAACTTCTGATGCAGAATGTCTGTTTTTAAGTTCAAAACTCAATGGTGGGGAGACCATTGATGCCTAGAAACTTGATGGGGGTTCAGTTTTGTGTTTCAGAAATCAGATGGTTGTACCTACGGATTTTCAAGAACAACTCCTTCATGGTAACCACCATTCAAGATAGGTTGTACATCCAGATACACAAGAGATGTAAAAGGTGTTGAAGGCGCAGTTTTGGTCGAGCGGCGTGAAAACGAAGTGGGACGAGTTCATCTCGCAGTGCTTAACTTGTCAACAGTTTAAATAAGAGCATCATAGAGCAGTTGGTATGTTACAATATTTACCTATCTCAGCGTGGAAATGGGATCAGATAGTAATGGATTTTGTTATAGGTCTTCTAAGAACAGTTCAGAAACATGATGCCATTTTGGTGATAGTGGATCATCTAACCAAGTTGGCTCATTACATACCTTTTTGTAAAACTCATACGGTGGATGATCTTTCAAAAATCTATATCTGAGAAGTGGTAAAGAGGCATGATTTACCAATGTCTATTGTCTTAGATAGAGATATGAGGTTCACATATCATTTCTCGAAATCATTATAGCAGGTCCTCGAATCTCAGTTGACTATGAGCACAATGTATCATCTCCAGATGGATGGGAAATCCGAGCGGACGATAAAAACATTGCGAGATATTATGTGGGCATGTGTAATGGATTTTGGTGGCTCATTGGCGGAGAATATACCCTTTCTGGAGTTCTCATATAGTAATAGCTATCAGGAATCGATATACATGGCTCTGTTTGATGCATTGTATGAGCATCCTTGTCATTCTCCACTATGCTGGGTGGAAACTGGTGAAACTTCACTAGTTGGGCAAAGAAATTTCCAAGAAAAAACAGAAAAGATTCAGTTGATTAGAAATAGGATGGAGACGGAGAATGATTAGAGTCTTCAGAAATCTTATGTAGATCACTATCGAAGACCATTGTCGTTCGTTGTGGGTAATCATGTTTTCTTGAGGATCTCTCCAATGCATGGACATCGTTGTTTTGGGAAGCAGATAAAGTTATCTCCAAGATTCATTGGCCCTTTTGAGAAACTGGAGTTGGTTGGATAGGTGGAATATTAGTTGGCATTACCACCACGGTTTAGTTTAGTTCATAACGTGTTCCATGTATCTCAATTGAAAAATTATCAGCCTGATCCTGACCATGTGATCAGATGGGATCACGTTGACCTAGAGCCGGATTCTTCATTGATACATATCCACGTAAAGATTTTGGATAGGACAGAGAAAGCCTTTGTGGAAAAATCATCGGTCTAGTGCGGGTTTTATGGCAGCATGGTCAGATTCCGGAATAGATTTGGGAATGTTACATGGAAATGAAAGAGAAATGGCCGGAACTCTTTCAACTAGGTGAAGGTTTTCTACTTTCTGGGGATGGAAAGACCAATGGTGGGGAGAACTTATAACCCTTGGTTTGAGGTATGTGGCCTTTGGTTATGTAGTTTTATATGTTTAAACTGCGTGGGATGAGTTGGGAAGGGGCTGGGAGAGTTTGGAATGGTTTTGAATGAGTTTAGAGAATTTGCACAGGGAGAACGGTTTGAGCATAGTTAGTGGAAACTATGCAGATTCTCCCAGAAACCGTGCACAGGGAGGCAGTTGGATTTGCACGACCTACACATGGGTTTCCAAACCGTGTGAGGAAACATTGCGTAAGCTTGCTCTAGACGTAGTAGCGTGCGCACAGTTAGCGCATGGGTTGCCAAACCGTGTGGACTAACTGTGCAGCCACTTAAAGTTGGGGTTTTTAAGTTTGGGCTCCCTTCGGCTTGACCTAAATCACTCCAATATTCCTACCACCTAAGCCTCACTTGGTATTTTCTCCTATAAAAGGTGGTAGGGTATCTCCCACACATTTTGGAAACCAAATGAAGGGTTTTCGTGGTGATTTGAAGGCAGTTCTTCTCGGGTAAGTCTCCTCTCGTGGTTCTTTATGACTTCCTCTAGATCTACATCTCCCACTATCTTAGTTTTCTAGATATACACCCGTTGTGTGTAGATATATGGTTTTGGTTTCCTTGGATGTTGATTTAAAAGCTTGTGTATCTTAGGGAAGGAGATCTAGAGAGGTTTCGGTGGTGCGTTCGCCGGTTTTGAGGAGTATATTCTTATGAGTTGTTTTCACTGGAACCCTAAAGGTAGGAGGCTTTACTCTCGACTCCTCTTGTTATAATTGTTTTTAATAGATTCATATTGGTTTATTTTAATGTATTTGATTGCAAAAATCAAGGAATAAATCTTTTTTAGTGATGATTTATGGTATTGATGAAATTGTGAAATCATTATGAATTGTTGGGAAAAGTGATTTGGCTACTTTAATTTAAAATGTTGGTTTTAAATTATGGATTTGATAGAATTGTAAATGGTTTGATGAAAAATGGGTTTTCAATAAAACGGATTTTTTATTGAAATGGTTGGTATGGAAATGGAATTTATGAAATTGGTCATTCTTTTTTTCAATAAAATTACAGTTTTGTTGAAATGGTTTGAATAGGTTGAACACACTTAGTTTTGATGGAAATGGTTTCCAATAAAAGGTATTTTTCCTGAAAGTATTGTTTTGGAATGATTGTTGTGAATTTTTGGTTTTTGTTCATGTTTCATATATGAGGCTTGGTTGAAATATATCCTTGTACTGAGTGCCAAACATTTAATGGCACATGAGACATTTAAGTACGAGGCTTGGTTGAAATATGACCTTATGATCAGTGCCGAAGTTTTAATGGCACATGGAAAAAAATTACCTTGTCATGACTTGGTAGATCGATGAGAGACCTCTCATGAGTATAGAACTATCATAACGAATGATGCATGGTTGATATCACAAGTTGTGAAATGGTTGGGTATTCCAAAAAGTGATGTTGTGAAATGGTTCTAAAGCATGATTGGTTATTTTTCTAGAAAAATGACTTGTTAGAAAACTGGTTTCAATTACTCTTGGATGATTTTGGTTACTAATGGTTTTGGAAACCTGTTTATATTTATTTATATTCAGCTTTTGATAAAATGATTTATATAAAATGTTTTTATATAATTGTTGCTAACTCTTATATCAAAGTGGCGTGAGTAGGGAATTCATTGGGGAAAACCTAATGAGTTTTATACTCTCCCCTTTTTTGACATGTTGGTGATTTTTCAGATGTCATATTCTAAGACACAGGTAATGGTAAGGAATATCATTACTATGGGTTTGCGGTGATGCTTGGGAGACGTGGCAGTGCTTGGAGCATGGAGCTCGGTGTGGAGTTGTGGGGATTGTCTTGGTCAGTTTTGGTATTTTGTTAGTCTTCTACTTGGTAATCTGATATTGTGTTGGTTATGTATTGGTTTTTGGAACAGTGTAGTTCTTTTTTGGTAATTCATGAGTTGGTCTCTCATTTTTTCATGCATCATATAGTGAATGTTTGGTTATGGTTGGTTTATGTGTTTTTTTTCTTAAAGGGTAAATCATCCCCCACTTGTACTTGAAAACCTTCGGCATTTATTAGCAGCCTTTGGCACCTTGGGGACGTCGCATAAGGACTAGTAATGACTCTTTGAGCTCTAGAGACAATGGGAATTTGGTAGGTTATTACACATGTGGACAGAATTCAGCCACTGGTTATGATTTTGTCTAATGTTGGTTTATATGGAAGGTTTCCCATGATCAAGGATTTACAGTACATATGGATGGAAATGGTAAACATATTTTTATTGAAGACTCGTTGAAATCCAATTTCTAGATTTCCATGGCGGTAGAGGAGTGTAATTATTATTTTTAACAATAATAAAAAGTTTAAAAAGTGAGTTTTGTTAATTTATTATAACTAAGGACAATAGTATTGAAATGAAAATAATAAATTTTATTATTGACAGGGATAATGATGAGTCGGGATATAACATTTAATGGAGGGAGGAGCCGCTTGTACACACCTGGGAATTGGTAGAATTCCATGCCCCATTTTCCGTTTACATAATATTTACAATAATAATAATAATAATAATAATAATAATTAGTTTCCTATTGAGGATATAGGGGATTAAGATAATTTCATGTCCCCATGAGCATGGAAACATGGAAATAAGGGTGGATTCTCTCAAACCATGTAATTATTAATATTATAATAAAAATAACGATAATGACATTATTAGTATAAAATCATGTTACATCAATAAAGTTTTTTAATACTTTGGAATGATGAGCCATTTGTTGTGTCAGGGAATTGAAATTAATGTGAATGATTTAAGATCAATGTTGGGTTTCTAATTTGGAATCATGTCTTGGGACCCTGATGTATCGTTTGTGCATTATATGGGAAAATGAATGTTTTTATTCAGTTCCCATTAGAGGATAGTAAATAGCCTATCATAAGTGATTTTCTGTGAGGATCACAACGACACGATCCATTTGGATATTGATGAATTTTAATATATACATATCAATGGCATTAGTTATTATTATTTCAGACAAACGATTATCCTTGTGTTTTCATCAGTCCCTTTCCTAAATTATATTTTGGCATGCCAACACCTTATACAGAGTAGTTTCCTATATTGAATGAGATGGTGCAATTTATTTCAAGTGTAGATATTCAATGATGGGTGTTAGTTGAATGAAACTTATCTAATTGTTACTGATATGATGGAAGTAATCGAGTGTTTCTGGGGATGGTACTCCTCTATCTCACTAGGGTGTGGGAATTCATACACTTTGTATTGGTTGTTAGGTACCCTGGATGTACCATAGTTCGTTCCATCTTCCAATTTTGTATAATACCAATGATTTATAAAGTTGTGATTCCTCTATCTAATGAGTCTGACCCCTAAATTTTCAAGGTGTGTGTATTATATATATCGAGTGTAACCCCCTAACACATCAGGGCGCATGTACTCAATCGTCCATGTGTAACCCCAGATTGAATTGGGTTTCATGTACTGGATATCAAAAGATTCACCCTTAATCTATTAGGGTGAAGGTACTCCATAAATAGAGTGGCACCAGCCAACATATTAGTTTGTTAGTCATCTATTGATCAAGTGGCACCACCTGATGCATTATGTCATAGGCGCTCCATCTACTCAGTATTATAATATGATACATCACGTCATGAGACCTCTATATATCAAGTAATAACCCAACAAACACATTATAGTTGTTCATTTAATTATGATATTTTCCCCTAACGCTATAGTAAATAATAGTGAAATGTGGGCCCCCTACATATATTTATGATAGGTTGTGTGACATGCATGAAAAAAGATGGTTTTCACCAACAAATAGAGCAGTAGAGCCTGGTGTGGGGCCTCAAAAAACATTGTGATATGATTTTTCTTAATGCTGGACACCAGAGATGGACCATTGGATCCGCATGCAGACTTATCAATCTTAGAGAGGTTTTGGAGAAGGTGGTCCCCTTTCTCTATAATTTGAGTTTCTTATTGGGAATATATGGGTTCTAGATGTTATGTTTATTATAGTTATTATCTCATATTTTTAATGATACAACCACATAGTTATTAGATGACTAATATTTTTGGTTTATTTGAGTTTTGTTATTTTGGGATTGTCTTACTAGACATTTATATACTCACCCATTTATGGTATTTTCCCACACATTTTATGTCTTATATGGTCGAAAGATAGATTTGTAGTGATTATAGAGGTCCAAGAATATATGTTTTTTTCTGCATGTTGTGTAAATTACCATGTTGGGTGGTCAGACATTGGAATTTGGATATAGTATATCTCCATATCTACTCTTTTCATTTGATTTTAGTTGTTTTTTTCTCCTTGTACTTATGGATGAGTGTTTATTTTTCACCTCTTATTATTTGTATTATACTCTTAAAAACTTATTTATATATTCCATAGTGTTTTTTAAATTCATGTTTATACTATATATATTACCTTCTTTTATTATTCCATTAAATTTTTTCATGGAGATGGTTGTGTGTGTGAATGAAGGTATATTTGTATAAGGCTAATTATCATTTTAGTTTATGCCTATGAATTTCTAGTTTAAGGTCCCTATCCTATTGGAGGCGGGATTGGTGTTTTCAAACTCATATTACCATCATCTAGGCATAAACTAGTGCGTCCATTCAAGATTGAGTGGAATCACAGGTGGCATATTCTTCAAGTTGGTGTATGGAGTATGGAACATGTTGTGGGTATTGGTGTGGTAACATAGTACAATAGTGTTAGAGTGTTTTAGGTTCATCTCTTAGGATAGGGAAATTAATGTTGGTGAGAAGGATAAATTATCCAAACACCTTGACTCTAAGTATCAATTTTTACTTGACATACTGAGACTTTGGGTTCAGGGAAAAAATAGTAAATGCATCATATAATATTGATTCCATTGACATTCCTTCTTGATTCATCTCCCTAGATATTGTTTTTTTACTCTGGTACATCTTGATAATATTAAAGATACCTCCAAGATTTATTCCAGGTAGTCCTTTTAGATAGTTCCATGAGGAAGAATATTTTAGAAAAGGGCCCTCAGTTTAGGGACCCACCGATGAGGTTTTTTCTTAAGAAAGGCACATACAAATGCAACCACATATTCAGTAGTTTTTGGATATTTATCTAGTTCTACAATTGATAATTAATACTTATGTTGAGTAGTGGATGGATCCTATAGGATATAAAGTTGTAATGTGTAGAATTAATAAATTATTCTATTTCCAGTTATAGGAATTTTGAATGTTTTTTGATTACCCAGAACCACAGGAAGTGGATGATTGTTATAAAGAGATGGTTCGATATTTCACTCTTTTGTGGCCCCCAAATGACTAGATGGTGGTTCTCCCAACATGTATTATTGGTAGAGGAGATTTTTTGACTAATGGTAATAGAATATGACACACCTATTCGAATTGTGCTTCATATGCACTAGAGATATAGATTTCCCATTCATCATTGTGAGCCACCACCCATTCTGGAGGTAGAGGAAGAACATGGACCAAAGGTGAAAAACTCCCTCATGGATAGGAAACGATTTTTTGGGATTATTGGTATTGGTGAATTTTTCGAGTGACCTTGTGTATTTGTAGAGACCAATGTAGGTGATGTATGATATGGCTTCTGGAATGAATGGAAGAGGGAAACTTCCCAAGACTGACATGTTTTTATGATGTGATATTCAACAATTCTGGAAAGTCAGCAACACCATAAGTTGATAGTGTCGAGATATTGTGGATGAGTTCAATTGAGATGTTATTTTGAGGTCATTTTATTGTGCTAATGTGTCGGAGGAGGAACTTCTTATGGTGAACATGCTATAAGAAGGAATAGATTGTATTATGTGGTAGGTTCTTTTTGCCTTGAGAATTAAAGTGTGGTAAGGGTAAGAAATATATTTTCCCTACTACTTTTTCATGTTTTGTGCATGGTCAATAGACAATTCTCCCTAGAGATATCCATTGTTTTTTATCTATCATTACCAAAAGATCATTTTTTCTAAACAATTATTTTAGAGGTTCGTATAGAGAGGATTTGTTATCAAACAATTTTGATAGTTTTACATGACTATAGGAGGGAGTATATCCTCCTGAAAAATATTTTTAGAGATTGTGGTGAGGCCCTAAAATTTTTTCCATTATGTGGACTAGTTTAATAGATTCCATGAGTATTAGAATATTACAAATAAGTGTTTTAGTGTATCTATATTCTTGTGAATCATCAAATATATCCTCAAAACTTCTTGGATTGTTTCATTTTAGTTTTCCTAGATGATACTATCATTTAATTAGTATCGAAGGAGGAGCACATCATATACTTGAGGATGGTCCGAATAATCTATGATAGTACTGAATTTATGAGTAAATATCATGGATACAGTTATAGATTTTGAATTTTAAATTCATAGGGTGTGTCTTCTCAGAAAAAGGAGTGATAATGAACCCAACATAGGAGGAGGTAATGTTATCTTGGGATCCACATAAGAGTTTTTCCATTGTATTTAATGTTCATATTAAATTTTTTTGTCCATTGTTGATGAATGATTTGATGAAATTGTTAAAATATTTATTATATTCCTTTGATGAGGAGAATGGTGTAACATGTCTCCTTATGTAGGTTTTGACCCATACTCTTCTTCAATTATTTTTGGAGGTGCTACACTGGGATATTGGTTGTGATATCTTAAGTGACCTGTTATCCACCAGAAATGTTTCTGATGGGTTTTATGATGGTGGGGTGGGAGTTATAATTGTATGATGATGGATGGTGCCACCATTAATAATGTGATAGTTTGTGATGATGATATTTCTATTTCTCAGTATTACACCATGGGGAGGTGTGGCTAAACCATGATCTATTAGAATCAGGACTAGTGGTCATGGATTTTATAGCATGTTGATGAGTTTAACACTTATCATATCACTTATTCATGGGTGGAGCAAGATTTCCATATACAGAAGTTGAAATGGTATGCAATATTTGTATTTTTCATGATGGGCATCCACGATCGATAGGAGGTCACTAAAGTACCTGAATAAACATATAATGTTATGTTAGGTTAGACCAATTCATAATTATCTGGAAGAATAACATAATGGAATGTTTGGGATGGTTGTACATATAAGAGGTTGTTAGGATTCATGAAATTCCCTCAATGATCATTTCAGACTATGATGCCAACTTCATGTAAATATTATGGGAAGGATTTAAGAGGCCTTTAGGACTTAGTCACAATTGAGAATTGTTTTTCAAACTTATATATATGATATGGAAAAATAAATCATTCATGTTCTAGTGTGTATGGTTCAGGTATTCATGTTCGATCTAGGATATGGCTAGGGGGATCATCTTCATCAATGCCGTTTGAGTATAAAATCAGTTACCACTCCACCATTATTGAAGAACCATGAGGTCCTGTATGTTTTGACTTGCATGAAATTACTAAACTTGTCATATTCAATGGGAGATAGAATTTCTGAGCCTAAGTTTTATAATAACAATTGTTTTGAAAGTTTTATTACATCAAGAGGTATATGGGGAATTTGTTGAGACACTAGGGGCCTATGTGATCTAATAACCACATCATTTTGAGTTCATTGGAGATATAAAATCTTCCAAGAGATATCACATCATCATGGTTCATGATGACTTTATTGGGATGGTTGACTATCTCTGTGGAGCGTAGGGATATTTTACAATTACAATGAAGGATTAGAGAGATGGTATACAACTTGACCCTTTGAAAATAATAATATTGGGCACTCAATTTGTTTAAGTGCCGTAGATGAGGAGATATGTTCAAGGATAATTTAAGGATATCGACTAGTATGATATTGATATTGAGGATAGAGTTACATATTTAGAGGGGTCTGGTGGTTCATGAGAACCAGTAGGATAAAATCCTTCAAGAGATCTTGTGGTAATGGGTAACCAAGTTGGGAACTACGTATCTTCACATTTCAGTAAATTTTTTTCTTTTCAGGAAGAAAATAATAAATGTTGGGAAGAGTTTACGGTCTCTATTTTTTCAATGTAACACTTTGGAATATTATAGGAATATTTTTGGTTCCAATTGATAAGACTTATTGAGATTACAAGTAATGGTGAGGCCAGTATTCATATAATTAGAATATAAATATATGATTCTAAATGTTTATAGTTTTCCTAAAATAAAAGTATAACTCATGAGTGGTGTCTCAAAATGAAAATATATTACGATGGTTTTTTCTCAAATAGGGGGTTTACCCAAAAAACAACATGTGGTTCATTGACATCAAATGTATGATTGGGGAAGGAAATCAATTTTATGTTACGTGAGTTAATTAATTTTATTAGTTTATTTATTTTATAAACCTAATCCTAGTAATTCGATAAAAATGTTTCATTGTGATGAATCTACAAGGTTATCCACATAGAATTGATATATTGGAGAGGGGGAGGGGGAGAGATCTATTTGGAGATAAAGAACATGGATCAATAAAGATGAACAATCAGGAAGGATCATGAAATAAATTACAAATCAAGAGATATCATATTTTTATTTTCTACAGAACGTTATATTCACTAATGAGCATTCCCAAACATTGTTTGGTTGTTTTATTATTATTCTAACCCCATTTACATTTTGATACAAAACTGAATTGAAACATTTCAAAATTAATTTTCTTATCTTTCTTGATTAGGTTGTCTTATGTTTGATTTCTAAAACTATATCTTGAGATAAGAGATGTTCCCCTCCTTAGTTCTTTCTGATATTATAATCCTTATTATAATATTCTATAGATGATTGAAAAATAAAAATGTTCTTCATTCGATGTTAACATTATGGATTTTAGCATTCTGTATATGTTCTTGGCATTCATTATCTTTAATTGGTTGATCAGTGATTCAACGATTTTTGGGAGTACTGATCATTGTGAATTAGTTATTTGGATTGGTATATCATGGTCGTGAGATAAGATTTTTATTTTAGATATGTGATAGAGGTGCATTAGGGATGATAGGAAGCCATATTTTGATAGGGTATCTGCGGTTTTCGAAACAGGAATGAGTGGATCTTTCTATTGGAGCATCGACTGGTGTTTTTAAGAAACAAGGGTCAGAATCTATCCACCAATGAAAATGGAATCTAGTGTTGGTGTATTTGGAAGGGTTATAATAATCCTAGATATTTGATTTCTTTGGATGGATATGAGGAATGTTGTTCTAATGGATAATGAAAGAAATCTGGTTTTCTTCTAGCAATGGTGGGTGGTGTGTTTTCTTATAATTTTTAATACCAATAACATCTCAAAATGGAGTTCTTTATTCTATTATCAGTAATAATAATATTAATTAAATTATGATATTAAATTCTTTTATTGTAGAGGATATAGGGAGATGGGATGAAGAATGTAAGGGAAAGAGGACTAGCCTTTACACACCTTAAAATTGTGATAATTCAAAACCCCATTATAGATATAGATGATATTTATAAATATAACAAAAATAATAGTCCTATTTTGATATGAGATAGAGAGTGTTGTTGGAATTACCCAACCCATGTTCATGGAAACATGTAAATGAGGGTCTATTCCATACCCGTTCACATTATTATTATTATAATGATTATAATAATAATACTGATATTGTTATTGCTAAACCGTAGTGCATCCTTATCATATTCACATAATTTCCAAATGATAAACCATCTATGGTACTGTGACCCTAAAATTGAGGTGTTGGATTCATGACCAAGGTTCAGTACCTAATTCATAATCAAGGCATTGTCCCACAAAGTATTGTTCATGTGTGACATAGTGAAGTGAAAATTTTTCAGCAAGTGTCCATTTGTGGAAATGAAATGTCCCATCCATGGTGTTTTTTGCAAGGATAACGATAGAGTTACCCATTATAATATTCAAGTCCATTCATAGAAACAAAATATTTTATGTACGTTTTATCCCATTATACTAATTACAAGACTCATGAATTCATCAAGATTTTTCAAGAAAAAGATTATGGCCCATGAGTAGCCTATCATGATTAGTCTTACATTTAAAATACGATGGCAGAATTTATTTCAGTAGAATTGATACAACATGGGTGATGTTTATGTGACAATTCTCTATGTGAATCTCAGACATCGACAATGATCATTTGTGATCATCAATGAGAAACCATGGAAGTACACCCTAGTTGCACCTAGGTGTGGTTCCCCATACTACATAAATGGTTTAGTGGTACCCACATGATGTATTAGGGAAAACGTCCTCTACCTAATGAGTTTCACCCCATATTCAACAGTTCTTAGGTCCTCTACATATCAAATGAAAACTGTTGATATATTATGGTGATGTCCCCTTATCTATTTAGTGGAAACTCTTAACATATGAAGGTGTGGGACCTATATATAATACATGGACGCCCCTAATGCATTAGGGAATGGTTTCTCTATCTATTGAATGAAATCCCCTAAAATTTATCTGTACAGGTCCTCTATTTACCTGGTGGAATCCCCATATCCTTTTTGGGAAATATTCTTACATCTACCGAGTGACACCCCCCTGACACACCAGGGCAGTTGTCCTCCATCCATTTAGTGGTACCCCATGACATATTAAGGTATGGGTGCTCTATTTACAAATTATTACCCCCACACTAAAAAATATGTCCTATAATGGATATAGATTCTTGTTAGGTCATGGAGAACAATTGAGAGGTGTAGGTCCTCCACAATGATTATTGATAAGATACATGAGATGCGTGGCTAGGAGTTAGTTCCCCATCAACTATGCAGAATAGTGGTGGGGTTTCATCCCTTCACATATATTTTCATATGGTCATGCATGATGATGAGAACCAGATATGAACCACTAGAGCAAAAAATGTACTCATCATATTTATCTAGGATTTGAAAATGGTGACCCCCTTTAACTCTCATTTGGGATTCGTGATGAGAATATTTAGGTTATGAATTTCATGATTATTTTAAGATTTTATACTATTATGTTTAGAATTACCTCAATGTGATGACATGAATACTCTAAATAGCTTTTTTTATTTCATGATTTTGTAGTGTCCTACAGGGTTTGTATATACTCACCCCTGCATGGGGTTTTCATTCATCTATAGTGTCATATGATGTTGAACAAAATACTAGAAGTGACTATGGTGGACATAGTATTAGAAGACATTAGAAGTAATTGGTGTCGCAAATCAAGTACGGTGGTCGAACTATGGGATATGGAGTTGGACGATCCCTCGATCTTCTCGTTGTAGTTGATGTCAATTGGGGTTTCCCCATTATATTTATAGATGTACATGCATTTATCCAATGTTTTCATCTACATTGTACTAATTTACTATGATTTATCTATTATGTAGAGTTTCTTAATGCATGTATATAATCTGGATATTGTGTTGTATTATTATTCAATAGACCTTTTCATGGGGATGGATGTGTGATTTCATGAATGTATATTAGGATATGGTTGTCCATTTCAGTTTATTCCAACTCAGCACTATCATTCAGCCCTTAGATAATTAAAGGCAATCTCAGGGTTGTTACAGTAGTATTACCATTATCTAATTGGGACCCAGAGGTTTCGGTGTGTCACTTGTAGAACCACGTAATTAAAAATCTTATAAATATTGTAATAATGACTTTCGAAAAGAATTATAAAATATTTCTACATGATAAAATTATGTTTAAAGGGAGTCAAAAATCATAAATTTTGTTATCTATGATTGTCACCTTATTATAATGCTAACTTAGAAAAAATAATATATCCTTCAATACTATGATTATACATAGCTCCATCAATAAATAACAAGAATCCCTCTATTAGATGGATTTTAAAACCCACTATTTTCCTATCTCTGAAAACTCTCAATTAACCAGATTGGAAGGATAATTATAATCGCATAACATATAAAATAATTTATAAAATATACTCTAATTGGTTAGTTTAATATAAGATTGGAAAATGTTACATTAATGTTCTCCCAAATGAATAAGGTAATACAAACTGTTCAAAGTAAATCTTAATAGTCAGTGATTAAAATAATCCATTATTCTCATATGATACTTCTATTTAATGGGAATTTCCCAATGGATAATGAATAAAATCTCAAAGGTTGTTGGAATGACATCAGAGAAAATCCCTCTTTACCGGATTGGATTTCTCTCATCCTGTTCATTCCATGTTCATAAGATTCAACACCATCACAATTTATTAAGATTCTATCCAATGGTATAAAAACTGTATGTTTGGTCAAATATGAAGTTTTGATCTAATGTACTTAAGTAATGTTCACTCTAAGATGAGGTCATCCTTCATCCAATGATTTTTTATTAGTCTCAACATATATTTTTCTATTCTTATTTTTTATACTTCAACATTTTAACACCTAAAAATATTTATTCGATGAAATAAGTAATAATTTGAGTAATGTAAAAAAGTGTATCCTCATATAATTATGAATGTTATGTCTAATTATAAAATATTAACCATACAATGAAAAAATATTAATTCAAATACATACTTAAATATCGTGGTGTTTAAATTATGTAAATTAATATAATTAAGAATATGTGTTTTGATTTACAAAAAAATGATTAAAATTCATTGAAAGTAATAGATTTTAATTAATTAAAGGTGAAATATAAATAATTAATGGGAGAATGTAGTCGACATGATGAATCATATTTGAAATTACAACTTAATTTTAATTTGATAAATGATAAAATATTTCTGGTAATTATTACATGATTATTATGTCATAAGTGTTGTAAAATAGATTATTTAGAAGGTTAATTGTTTTAATGACCTAAGAAAATTTTCACGATGTTTAACCATATTATATAAACTAAAATAGGAATAAATTTAAAGAGTACTGTTATCTAAATAATTTGGCATATTATACTCAATATCAATTATTTATTAGTGTATGAAACAAGAGTTTCGAGAACCCAGTTCCAAGATCTTCTTCCCAGATTACGTAAAAAGTGATCTAATTATGGAAATTAAATGGATTTTATTTAATTATCATTACTAGAACACATTTTTTTAGATCAATTTATCAATATAAACTAGAATCATATTTGAATTATCATTGGGGATTTTTATTTGGACCCTTTGAGATACGATAGAAAGGGTTATCAAAAGATGAAAAAATTATTCAAATGGAATAAATAATCATTTCAATTTCATTATTAATACATAAATTTAATTACATATGATCCTCATGATGGGTTAAGTATTAATATGTTAATAATGTTTTATTATGCTTGATTCAGATTCATTTTAATTATACCTACATTTTCCTTTTCATCATTTACTTGTTTAATATATGTGGTATTAGTTTCTTCATGTAATCATTAAATTTGTAATTTATATTTAATTTTATGGAGTTAAAGATATTGTGTATGATACTATAATAATGTAATAAACCATTCATCTTCCAATTTTCAAATTAATGATAAATGAAAATCCAAATATTTATATAATTTTTCAATGTAAATAAATTACAAAATGTTTTAAAGGGATTATATGTGGTTTGCGTAATTTTTTATAAAAATATATGATAGTAGTTTTTAGTTTTCATCCATGAGGAATCACATTTTCCATTGATTTAGGGTGGAAGGTATACAATTATTACCCAACTATGAAATATGGGTACATTATTTTTATAATATATTTAAATAAATGTGATTCTTACTATCCTGAACCAACCTAAATACCATGGTATAATGATACCTGAGACAACATTGGGATAGTTGAAAGAGAAATCTCAATCCCTATGGGTTTACGAATAGTGACTAACATCCAGTTAAAGATCATAAAGAATATTTTTTCCAAATTATTAAACCATCAATACATAATAGAGGAAGATAAAATAATATGTACTTGGTCTTCCAAACACTCTTAGAGTAGAAAATTCAAGTAAAAAATGGATATATCCTAATGTAAAACATAAACCAAAAAAGTAACACGACAATATTACACCAGGATCTCAAATCATCAAACATATAGTGGTTCACAGCTCCAACAGTTACCACCATCAACCATGAATTCTACATAATTACATCATACAATTCTACATGATTTTTTACATTTTCCTTGACTGATATTTTTTTTACAAATTTGTCGAGGAAATGGTTTGGTTTGATCCAAATAGTGCATTAGGGTCTCACAACGTGTTTCACTAAAAATTTCATTGAAATTAAACCAATTATTCATGATGTGAAATAAAAAATATCATGACAATATAATTTCACATTTTCATTCCAGTCAGTTTATATGTTAAATAGATAACATATAAATCCAGAAGATAACAAAAGGAATATTTTATAAAAATATATTTATATAAAACAATTAGTGTGAATAAAAAAGGTCTATAAATAATGTATTTCATAATAAAGTAAAAAAAACAAGTACCATTAACATATTCCCTATGATCATTTAGTTATTACCACTAGGATTCTCACAATACTCAATCAGTGAACTTGCACCTTGTGTGTGATGCGGTCAGTCATTGAATCATTCAATCAAGGGAAAAAATTTATTTCAAATGAGATCACCATTAATAGTTCAAATGTCTAATTTCATGATAAATAATTCCCTTTTTAGTTACTAAAACAATATCATAGGTTTTCCATAAATTAATTCTATTCAAATAAAAATAAATTTAAATTCTATTTTCTCAAAATCAATTCAAATTAGTTCACCCAAATGAATCCCACCATAAACAATATTTTCAAAAAAATAAATCAATATCACAAAACAACCTAATAAATTTAATTATTTTAAAAATACATGGCCTTGAAAAAAATTATCAAATACCCATTAATTAATGTCATAGAAAATTAGTTTTAGATGTATTTTGAATCTTTTATGAAATTTGAGTATCAATTTTAGAGAAAATGAATTATAGAACCACATATCATTATCAATGATCAAGAATCTCCCAACATGAGAAAAACAATTGAGGGAACAAGTTTATAAAGTTAATAATATAAATATTGAATTGGAATCAAACACTACCAATAGCTCTTTGTTCCAAGAATAGTATAGGTTTGACGATATTAAAAGCCTCTTAGGATCCCTCAAAAGTGAAATATCGAATTAGGGTTGAGTCAAAGAGTATGAATGATAATATAGTATTTAAAAATTTTAAACACTAATAAAAATTACCTCACAACAGAACAACCCACCATTATATATAAGAGGGGAAAAGGGTTTGACTATGGCATATTAGATGAGACCATTCTATAGTTCACAACATACTATGGTGTAAAAAATTATGCTATCCACAATCACCTTCGTAAATAGGACTCCAAAAAACATGATGATGTGCTTAAAAAAATCCACATGACCCAAGATGGGTTTTCACACAACCAAAGGTTCCTATGTATGAAGAGTTCCCATGGGATTATTTTTCCCCCAAATAGTTCCCAAGGTTTTATTATGACAATGCTTAATACCCAACCCCTAATTCCAGTTCACTTTCCACTCATCGAAAACATACACCAAGTGGACAATGAAAACTTTATCCCCATGATAGTCTAGTTAGATTGAATTTTAAACCCCCCAATGTAAATTAATTGTGTTACCATCCATCTAGTCCACCTATTTGTATTGCTGATGGGTACTATACGCTGCTAGATTCATCTCTTCTTATATCATCAAACCCCTAAAACATACCATGGACAAGTATTTTTATTAAATCCAACCATCCTAATAGTCTACCAAACTTAACTGAGCCCTATTTATAAGTATTACTCATATTGGTAAGTTTTTGGTGCATTTCAAGAAGGATGTTGTATCTGTCCCCCCAGGTAGAGTAGACCCCTACACTGGAAACTCAATATTCCACACCACAACCAACTCTTAAAACCATATTCCACCATTTATGTGGAATGATCAGCACCAAAACCCACCAATAGACTGTAACTATGTAAAAATAAGAATAATTGAAAAAAGAATCCCCTTAAACCTCTATGCTAAAACATCTACTTCAAAATATTGGAGAATATATGCTTACTCTAGATCATATATACATAACAGAACAACCTATTATAGTATGCCTCTAAAAATATTGAAAATATTTTTATATAATTCTAAAATACATGAAACAAAGACCAACCAATGGATATCGAAAGAGATGGATAAAAATGAACATTAAAGATGATAATGTGATGTTATAACCTCCCCAGCATAAACAATTTATTCCCTTAAAAAATATTTCATGAGGACTCATTACCAAAGTGACGTGGCCTATAATCTATCATAAATGTCTCATAATCTGAAATATCATGTGAATCCTAAAAATATTAGCAAAAAAATTCAATGAACTGTAAGAATTTAAATAAAGATCCTTTATCCCATAATCAATGATATGATATGGCTTCTCAATCTCAAATATGTTAGGTTCAACATGAAGGTCCTCCTATATCAAAATTGGAGAAGGGTCAAAGATATAATTTTGATGCTCTGATATAGAAAACCCAGGTTAAAGAGATACTTTTATAGCTCTGATACGTGAAACACATAATGAATCGATGTCAACTTAACTGAATAATCTAACGAATATACCCGATTTCCAATTTTCTTAGTCACCCCAAATGGTCCAACATATCCTGGTTCTAGACATCCCTATTTCCCATGTTTCTGATGACCCAACCAAGGTGAAACTCTCAAAAACACTTGGACACCAAATAAAAATTCAAATGGATGTCTATGAAAATTAACTTAAGATCTATACTAGTTTTTTATCATTACCATTCTCTAACAAATGACCCGAATATTTTCCATCATTAATTTGACCAAACTAGGTCCAACTATTGATGCATCACAAATGTCTTACCAACATAATATAAATTTATATAGGTTTCCATAAATGGACTCAAATAATTTCATGATGAAGGAATAATCCTAACTATTGATATAATTAAACTCAACTAGTCCCAACTAGTTTCCATAAGATCCACCGACATCATGAACACAAACATGAATCATGCCTTACATGATATGTATAGTTTATTTGGTCTCTCCATTCATATACAAAAGATATTTAATATTCAATATAAACTATTATCCCATTTTTTCAGTATAACCCTATAAAAATGATAATTTAAATTGGGATCTATATAAGAAACTATAAAATATGAAACTCTAGGAAATCTGTTGATCTCAGGCATATATATATTTCCCCAATCCTCAACATGGATTTCATGAAAAACATGTATAAAGTGAGTTTTTTAGGTTATCCAATTTAGGAATACACATATATCCTTATAATTTTAGGTTGTATTCAACAATCTTATAATGAAATCCATATAAATACCATCCCCCTTCTATCTCAACATCATAAAAGGATGGTGAAAGCCTGTTTGTTTCTGGTACCCGACCAATACCAGTTGACATGTATAACAATATGAAAGATATTTAAAAATATCTTATATCATAAAAAGACACAAAGAATCATTTTCATATATCATATGGAATCTTCATGGTTCTTGGGATTACCACCCACTAGAAATTATAGTAACCCAATATTATAACCTTTCTCATGACAAATGGAATGAAATATCAATTTTGAAAGCATAGGATTCCTTTAGAAAATAATTACCAATGAATGATAGAATCGTCACCATAAATAGAGTTCCCAATTCCTTGAAACTATCACCATGATTTATTCCTAAATAATAATATATAAAATATATCAGTTCAACTATTCTCTTTCAAAAACAATGTTATTATCATCCTACTGAATTGTCTAATGTATACGAGTTAAGAGTTCCATCATATTCACTCTTCCTTTGTTTCCATTAGGGAATGGCTAAAAAGTTTTCTTATAAAGGAATTAGTAATAAAATTATTCTTTCGTGTGGTGTAGTTAATATCTATATTGAAATAATATAGGTAGTCCACCCATCACTTCAAGTTAAGACTCATGTATTTTTTAAAATAATATATAACTCATGCCTTTTTGGTTTGAATAGATGGAAAACCATTCTCTAAAAATGTAATGATTGTATATCATACTTGAATGAATCACATATATGAGTTTAAGGTCACGAGTATGATAGTTTCACTCCTATAGACCAAGATATCGAGAGCTGTGGGCCATAATGTGACCACTATTCATGATCAAACAATACAAACAAGAACATGATGCATAAAAAAGACCATATAACCCTTATCAAACTATAGAAGATTCAATGTCAGTGTAGAATTCAAACAGTGTTTAAACTCCTAAAAATAACTATGATATATTGATTCCCAAATAATCATTAACCCTTCTTGAGGAGAGTTGTTTTTATAGAATCCATATTTTATAAATCATTGAATAATTGTATGGTAACACACCACCAGGCCTAAGAATCACTAAACATAAAAAATATTATGCGGTTATCCCCATGTCATAATAGTATCCACCTTGTTCGGATCGACTAAAACACCATGTTTCAATACCATGATTCAAATATAGTTCACTTACTGAATCTAGAATTATCATTGTGAATGATTTCAAAAAAGATGATGATTTCTCAAAATTTTGTGAACTAATCTAAAATGATGCACATGGTCCTCCTCAATATTAATGTAAACCAATATGTTAACCACAAAGACCACCCTTATTGAGTTAGGGTAATCATTTAACATCTTATTCATCAGCTCCCTAAAATAAAAAGATCATTTTTAGACCAAATGGCGTCACAAGATACTCATAATGTTCATACCTACTATAGAATGTAGTCTTCAATATGTTAGATTCATTGATTCTAAACAAGTGATAATCACACAGAAGATCAATCATTGAGAAACACATTGTCCGTTTAAACCTATCAAACAATTCATCTATATGAGGAAATGGATATATTTTATTTACATAAACAGGAATATGTTCTTGATAATCAACCCAAATGTGATATGATACAATATCTTTCATTAAAAAAAGTACCGCTTCCACAAAAGGCTAATAAATTAGGTGAATGGATACAATATCCAATAAATTATCCAACTATGACTTTAGTACATTAAATTATGATTCTATTATTTGGTATGAATGAATACAGATAGGATATATATATCATACCAAATCAATAGAGAATTCTACATCCCATGTAGAAAACATGGGATGATAGATAGAAAATGATAAGAAACTTGAAATCCATATGAGGATGATCAAAACAAATATAATATATCTCTATAATAATGGAAAAACTAATATCATCCTATCTAAACGTAAAATAGGATGTTTTATTATACTAGATACCATGTATTATTATCCCTAGAAAACACTGCCCAACCCATCGAGTGTAGTGAAAGAGTCTCACCAAAGATAAAAGTCAATTCAGGATTTATATAAAATCCTCCAATCCATACCAAAAATTAAATTGAATGTTTTCATGTCAATAACCATGAAATTCTTGGAATGATCGATTTCCTATAATTATAAGATACAAAATGGGAATCAAATACCTTTTTCTCTCTTTATTCTGTGTGTGATATCAATATCCATCACATAAGACGTAATCTCTATTAGAAGGTTTAGAAAATTAAAAATACGAGTTGATATTAACACGTGAGACACACAAATTGAAAATAAACCAATAATTAATGATAAAATTATTGTAATCTTATATCTCACTATTTATAGAACTAATGTAGACTTTTATGAAGACTCGTACACTATATAACAAACCATTGTATTTGTATTCTATATGGTAAGAACACATTAGTTCATGAAGAATATAATTCAAATATATTAATTCTTTATGGATGTTTTTGTGGTACTATGTAGAGTAAGAAATACACTAAATAACATATGAAAATGGAAATAAAGATTATATAATCCTTATAATATTGGGGGCTCAATATAAGATCTCTTTGAATGACCGACCATTCTATACAACAATCAAGCCATAGGGCCCCTTTAATGAACCTCAAAAGGTAGTGTATGATTCATTCTACAGAGATATTCTATAAGACTCATCACACTTCCTCATTCTTTAAATTGATCTTATATAACATTCATTGAATGAAAAACGAACTCTCACCAACCCTAAATGACTAGCGGGGTCAAAATCTATCATCAATGATTTGTCAGGTATTTTAATATAAGAAGTTAAGTTCAATATGGAAAACTGAGATTTAATATTTTAGAGAAGACCTATATTAAATATTTGAGCTATCATTTTATCATTTTTTACATTATAGGAGAAAACTAAACAATTTATGAAAAATAGATTGTACAATGATTGACCATCCAATTGTATTACAAGAGGTTGAAAAACACTATTGAATTTTTCAGAACCATCAAATCGAGACAGAAATATTCTATTAATAGGGATTTGAAGTAATTTTATTCTATGAGTTCGTGTTTATTATTCCTAACCATCAAATCCAACCACCTCCTCTAAGTCCCTTTAGTCTTAATAAAGTCACACTTAACTTTTATTAATAATATATTTACAATGGCTCAAAATGATTATATATCATTTTTAACTAATCATATTCCCCTTGAGGATCGCTCAAACATTGGATAAAGCTGGTGACATATGATGAAGAAAATATTTTGGATGATCTTAAGTTTTATCTCTTAAAGGTTCCATGATTACATTATAAATAGAAATAGGTATCAATACATATTCTAGAGATTGGAAAACCTGCACCACTATCTTGATGTGTATATGATGAACCATATATTTTCCTTATTGTGGTATATTGAAAACTACCTCATAAGATCCTCTCAAAGACATTATTGGGGACATGGTACTATATAAAATCAATAAGAAACACCTAAACACTTTAAATTATAATTAAATAAAATTTCAGTGGAAATAATAAAATCAAATAAATTTATTCTTGAAATAATATTTTCCCAAACCACTCTGGTGACTTAAGGCTCATTATGATAAGAGATGGCTTGTAAATATCTATTAAATACCTCATATGTCTTGAAAATCAAACATCACGTCCACTAATAAATCGTACATTACATATAAATATCTTGGAAATGTACTCACCATTATGCCTTTGATACCATTTATTCTAGAGCCGACATAGATATTCTGGAACAATATTACTCGAGTCGACTCTAACATACCCTGAAGAGAATTACTATTTCCCTCAAGGTGGAGACTAGAGCCTTGGATCATCATAAACATAAATGGAAACTCTTTTTCTAGTCAAACAACCATCGATACATAATAGTTTAATATAAAAAACAAAACATACCATACTGATCCAAACACATATAAATTATTTTTTAAAAGTGTAAATTCATTTTTATGAAACGAAATTATAGAGAAAACATGCACAAATTTTGTTATTTTAGAACATTATAAGATATATAATCTATGATTAAAATTATAAATGACCATAACATATATTGTTAGTATATCTGTTAAACAGTGTTCATATGATTAGTATGTATACATTTTTATGATAAAACCTATAGAAAAAGTCAAAGGAATCAATGTCCTCGATCAGTAGGATCTTACCATATGAATTCCATATATCAGAGATTCTAAGGGAGATAAAATTATTTTGATTATCCCCTAAAAAACTTGTATTGAATAACTAAATTATGACCAAAACCATTCATGAGATATGTTCAAGCTCATCAAGATGACTACCATTACATTGTTCACCAAACCAACCCAAGAAATTCCCACCATCATACACTTTACCCTTATAGATTTCCATGGAGAAATAAGACGCTATATATCTAGACCATAATAGTGTGAATTTATAAATTTTTTTTCTGCAAATTAATTTTTATATTTATCTATTATTACTTCATTATAACGATAGAAATAATAATTTTGATAAAAATTAAATTTGTATAATATGAAATGCAAGTGGTATTTTTGGGGAGAATATTGTTTCAATCAATACCATATTTTCAGTGAATTCAATTGTTTTTGAAGTAAATGATATTTTATTATAATAATATTATTAAATGATATTTCTTAAATATAAATTTTAATATAATTTTATGAATTCACATTTCAATTTTATTATAGTCAGAAATAGTAATTGTCAAACTATCAAACATTTTTTAATAATTTGGGTTTTTGATTTTGAGATAGATATTATAATTTTTAGATAAATATTTTGATTTAATAACTATTATTTTATAAATAATAATGTTGAAATCATCCAATAGTGAAATTTTCATTATTTTAAAAGACCATCAAATTTTTGGGGATAAATTAAATGCAGTGTAAATATATTGAATGTGTTATTACATCATAATATCCCAAAATTGATGTAATATATTACATAAAAGTTATTTAGGACCCAAATTTTTTCCCATTTCAAAAAAATAATTTTTTCTGTTATTTTATTAATTTGGAAGAAACATAATGAATCCTCCAATGATTATAATAAATTTTAATCCAATAAAACAATTCATTCTTGGTAAGACTCTAATCAACATCACCAAGAATATTATTTTTGGAAGTTCAATGATTAGCCCTATAATATAATAAAAACCAATAATCATTGGCAGAAAACATAGTAAAAAATTAGGGTATGGTTTTTGGTTGGGATAAATTTATCAAATAGAGTCCAAAACCAGTGTTAGGAAATTAATAGATAAATCACCTCTCTGTTGGTATAAAAATCAACCCAACACACATTCCTATTCACTTATAAAACATGTAACATGAATTTACACAACCCTTACCAATCTATATTATTCTAATGTTACCAAATATATTACTAATCATTTTCCGTGCCTTAGGTGGAACCATCTAAATGTAAAGGATCATCTCTTTCCCCAGTTTACTCAAGAACATTCTTTATATTATGAATATTAATTTCATATTTTTCATGTTTGGATATTTTGATAAACCTACGACATGACAGCCTTATGATTTCTATGTGATGATTGACCCATTACACTATATTTAATCATTTCAATGAATATTTATGTTACCCTTTTATGTTTCCAAAATTATCCAATTACTTTTCCAGGATAAACATTTTTCTAGAGAATACCCATCCTTGTTTAGACTTAATAATATTCACCTAAAGGTTAATATACATCATTTATTAGGTTATTTAATGTATATAAACCAGACTCAATAATCATGGGATTAAATGTAATTATATATGATCCAATGATGAATGATCTATGTGGAACACATATACATGTATTTGATATAAATGTATCAGGTTGGCCGGAAATAATATTTCCATCAAATGAATTGGGTAATTTGTTTCTCATGATATTACGTGTATGGTATTTGGGAGTGAATCTTACCCATTATGGTACATTTTTCACAATGTTATATAGTCATTATAGTTATCCTTAACTTATTATTTGTGATGTTTTCTATTATTTCCATATTCCCATGTCACCTTGATGTTATCATGTTGAATCATGCCTCATTGTTCAATATTATTATAATCACCCCTTCTTTGTCTCATTTAAGTTTCTGTATAATTACATGTATTAATTTAAACATGATATTCAATAATTATTCCCACAATTTTCTTTATTGCTCACCAATTTCTCAGGTATGTCTCAAGGTTATCTCTGGTAGTTTCAAAAGGTCCATGAAATGTAAGTTCATTTTATATTGATTTAAATTAAATTTTCTATATAAAATTTTCAATTTTTTATATCCTATTTAATAAAATAAAAATTCCCTATGCCTTATGATATTTTGGGGTTTTATTAATTGTATTATTATGTAATAAATCATTAATTAATATGTATTAAAAGAAGATTTTAATAATTGGTATTTTACTAAATTATTATTATTTTATTTTATTAGGATTAGGAAACACTAGTAAAATTGTTTGGGATAAGAATAAATATATAAATACATCATTAAATTTTAATAATAAAAAGAGTATGTGGTTTTCATGAACATTCATCCTTATCTGGGTACTATAAGTGTATGTGGATCTAACACTATTGTACAAAATGAAACAATCATGAAAACAATGCATTGTTCTACACCCGATTGTCACGTGGTACCAACAAAATGAGCCTTTCTACAGAAGCTTATTTACACTCTCAGTGTATATGATTTGGTAAGATCACATGACTATTATGGAAAATTCTCAATTAAATAAATATTAATAGAAAATTTTATAATAGGAAGTAGATCATGGATTACATGGATTAGAAACTAAAAATTAATAGGTTATAGAATACATTTAGTTTTCTAGTTATCCCTATAATTTTCATGGTCTCCCATTTATGTGTTTAATTGATTAAAAATTATCATCCTAATTTCCCATTTATTTTTAGTCAATTGTTGGAAATATGTGAAACTGATTCAATAACCAATGGGTGGGGAAATGGGATGGATACTCAAATGTGATACACAACCAAATAGTAGAAGGAGTCATGAAATTAATGAAAACTACTTATTAGTTTACTATTTTTTTAAAATAATTAATAATACTAGATGAATACAAAAATTCCACTAGAAGGATCAAATTGTAAAAGATATATCTATGTTACAAGGTCGTTGACTATCAGTGGATCTACCGATCATTTTTTGGGGGACAATCAATCAAATCCATTGAAATGTTCATCTATGTCATTAAATTATATGATAAATAGAAGTTAATGTTTGATATATATTGTATTGATAGAGATTCTAATCAATTGTGGGAATTAGATAAAAATTACAAAGCATGTGGAGGAAATCCAAGTGTTGGAGCTGATGGAATTCTATAAAATGTATTTCAAAAAATATTTTCCACACAATATTTGATATAAATGGAAATAAATTTCCTTATATCCAAGAGAAATGCTTATTATTCATAGGGGATATTAAATTAACATCATATTACTTCAATGGTACACTTATATCTTTTTTATCTCCATTGAATGTAAAGTTAACAACTTCTATTGTGGGAAAATTCCATGCCTATAAAAACATGGGAAATTCGAGACTTTGATTTGCTATGAGGAAATTGAACGATGTGACCTCAATGGAAATATTATAACCATTGAATGTAAAAGGTCTCGTGATTATGAATATAAAAAGTGGATAATATATTTTAATTAATTCTGGTATAGTAGATAAGTTTCAAGTTACCAATGAATTACAATATCCCACTTGTAATTATTTGGGTTGAAGAATCCTAAAATATCACTGAAGGGGACAAGGAGATGATTTAGTTGTGGGAAATAAGGGAACCTAAGTAGTGATTTTATGTGGGAGAAAATCACCAAAGTTATGGAAGAAAGGGATTCCCCAACCAACTTGTAAACTATTTTGAGATGTTTCAACTGTAATGATAAATTAAACTATGTGGTTAATTTCACTAAGATAAGTTTTTTTAATGAAAAATTATGAAAACAACCTCCATGGTTTTGAGAAAAAGTTATATATTATTCCATATCAACTATTTTTGTGGAACGTTAAAATAATTTGGTGAAAATAATTCGTGTTTGTCATTCAAGGATAACGAATATACGATTTTATTCTAGTTCTACATAGTATTCCATAATATTTAAGTGTAGCAAAACTATTAAAAAACCACCAAAAAACATGTATGTTGAGATATGAGGGAAAATATATTATGGATAATTTATTTAATACTATTTATATAAATAATCCTCTATCAATGTTTTTGGGTTTAATTACATAACAAATGTTACGATTATTTCTTTCGATGATTTTGATTATATTGTGGGCATGGATTAACATTCCTTATATAGAGCCAATTTAAACACTCAATTAAGGGAAATCACCCTCTATATCTCTTATCATCCTTTGATTCTATAAAAATTCAAGGATTAGGAAGAACTTTCTTTGTTATAGTCATCTAAAAAATTTATATTATTTCTATGAGAGAAAGAGTGTCATGGAAAAATGATTGATACTAAGTAAAATATTATCCTTGATAATATTTCCATTATAAGGTAATTCACTAATGTGTTTCTCAATGAATTTATTATTCTTTATCCATTATTAGAGGTTGAGGTATCTATCAAAAATAAAAATAGTTATTTTACAATATCCAAGACTCCATTTAGAATTGATGTTTTTCAATCTTAAGAGAAAATGAAAAAATTACAATAGAATCTTGATAAAGGGTTTATATTCCCATGTTCTATAGCATGGGGTGCACATGTTCTAATATTCAAGAAAAAATATTGGAAAATGTTATATTGTATTTATTATTTGAAGAAAAATTATCATGTCAAAGACCAATTATCATTTATAGTGGATTGATGGGTTCTTTAATAGGCTATTTGGTACCAATACTTATGCAATGTGAATCATTAGTTAAGATATATCCTAGTAAAGGTGAATAATTAGGATATCCCAAAAATGGTTTTCTTAAAAGTTATACTCACAACAATTTAATAGTGATTCCATTTGGACTAACAAATGCTCCATAATATTCATGTAATTTATTAATAGAGTCTTTATGGATAACCTCAAACAAATAGTAGTATTTATAGATGATATTGTCATCTTGCTTCAAATGAATGGTGGAACATGTGGAGGATTTTAGTGATGTAATGAAGACTTTTTGAAAGTGAAATTTAACTGTGAGGTATAGTAAATGTGTATTCTTTTGGATAATGTAACCTTTTAGGGGTTGATTTCACTAGAAATGGGATTGTTTTGGATCCTTAAGAAGAAGATCAAATTAATGGTTGGTCTAGACCATCCTTGGTTGTATAAATACAAATTGTTCATTTATTAGATAGGAATTATTTTCAATCATTTAGAATATTTTAACAATTTTAGATCCCAATTACCAATATAGCCTGAATGGGGGTGATGGTTTTCTATAACGATGAATGTGAATAATTATTTAAAGAGTTAAAGAATAGGATAATAATTACCCTTAGTATAAATTACCTACATAAAAGATAGGATTTTTGATCTAAAGTTATTCATCCAAAATGGCATGGTTTTTACACTCATGTAAGGTGAAAAGGTGAGAGTCTATACATCCTATGAATTAAAAATTCCTAAGAAGAATAAAAAAACCCATAATCTTGAATTGGATATAGTGATCTTCAAACTAAATATTTGGATAATTATTTCAATGGGGATTAGTGTGACATATATATGAATAATAAAAGACTCATGTGTATATTAAGTCAAAAATATATCATTATGCACTAATGAAGGATGATATGGTTGAATGAGGATTATGATTTTCCAATATATTACCATCAAGGGAAGGTGAACAATGTCAAAAATACTATGACTAGAAAGGATACTAAAATCTATTAACATTATGAGTATTAAAAGGGATCCTATATTATTAGACAGAAAATTATAAAAATAAGAATAACAAAATTATCTTCAAAATACCCTGCTCAAATAATAGTAAAACCATCCATTCATTAGAAGATCATGGAGGCCCAGAAAGATGATAAGGTGATGCAGAATTTGTTTTGAAAATATTACATTGTTAATTTTAACTAAAGATATAGTTATAAGCTTTCTAACCAAGATATGAATCCTAAAAACACATAACTAAAGAGTAATATTCATGATGATACATATAAATAATATTTCTTTATTAATTTAGGAAGAAATTGTGTATATAAAATTTAAGAAAAGCATCTAGGGGTAACATGATGAGGGAGATTTAAAAAAATATATCTTGATGCTCAGTATCATAAAATGTCAAATCTAAACAATAGAAGTCAAAGTGTATGATGAAACAATTCCCCATATAATAATTTTAATTGGAAAATATATCCTTGGATTTCATTGTAGGACACCCCATGTAACTGATATGAAATAACTCAATCTCAGTGGTAGTCTATTTCCTAACCAAGTCAGTTCATTTCATTACTATCAGAAGACCATTTACCTCTTTACTTACTCAATAAGATATACACAAGGGAAGTGGTAAGATTTTTTGGAGTCACACTCTCTATAGTCTTTGATAAACATCATAGGGTTACCTATAATATCCATAGAAGCCTTGATGAAGTGTAACATACATAGAAATGCTTCAGTACTACTTATCATGCATAGAATGATGATCTCTCTAAAAAAATATAAAAAGTATTGATGATATACTGTAATATTGTTCAAATGATTTACAAGGATGTTGTGATAACAATATTCCCTAGTTATGCACTCATATAACAAAAGATTCAATTCAAGCATTCAAATGCCACATTATGAGGATCTATATTGGATGAGGTGTCAGACTCCAACATAAATATATGAAGTTATAGAGTGTATGATTATGGGACCAGGTTTTATCAATGAGATGGAAGAGAAGGTTCAAACCATCCAAATGTATATAAAAACCACTCAATGTCAACAAAAGTGCTATGAAGAATATAATAAATGAAACATAGAGATTAAATTATTCAATCAAGTATTCCTTTATATATTTCTATGGAATAAGGTCGTATGGTTTTGGATGAAGTTAAATATTAGTCCAAGATAAATTATTATCTTTTATATAATTGATCAAATTAGATATATGGCCTATCAGCTAGAACTACCTTAGAATATATCTCATGGGAATGATGTGTTCCACATATCCCTCTTATGGAAGTAAATATTATACCCCTCACATGTACCCAAACTATATTTGGTACCATTTAAGAATGAAATTTAATAAGAGGGTCATCTAGTAAAGATATTATATTATAGAGACACCATTTTATAAGCCAAGATAAGTCACCTGGTCAAAGAGATTTGGTGGAAATACATGTTTGGGGAAACTACTGGGGAGCCAGAACAGGATATGAAACAGAGCTACCATCATCTTGTTTTGTAGTCGAATGATATTTTGAAGAAAAATTTCTGACGGGGGAATATTGTAATGACCTGAAAACATATAAATTAAATCCATTTTTTAGATGAGTAAATCCATTATTATGAAATGAAATTATTGAAAACCCATGAATTATGTTTTTTTATTTTAATATTTTATATGATATACCCTATAAAATTTAAAATACCATTAATAATCATACAAAATGATTATATATCCATTATACAGTGATCATATGATTATTATGTATATAAGGTTATGATAAATCCTTTTGACATAGAAAAATAATAAATTGACTCGGCCAGTAGGATCATACCCTATAAATCCCATTTTATGGTGTTTCTCGGGGAGAGATAATCACTAGGATTTTCCCATGACGAATACCCTGCTGGTATTTACAAACTAAATCATAAGAAAAAATATTTATGGGTTATGTTCAAGATCATCAAAATCATGAACCAAACCACGCTCATCGAAAAATCATAATGATAATATCACAATCTCACATAATACCTATAGGGATTTTTTAATATATCGACCTAGGTGGAATCACTAGTTCCCTACGTCTATATACTATTTGAACTCAACCATGCATCCCTATATGCTTAAGGTTGCGGACTAGTATTGAGGTTCAAATATCAATCATTTGGAGAGTATACTCACCTTTTAAGAGAAAAACACTAGCCTACAATATTTAAAGAATAAAAATGGAATAAAGAAATGATATCATAATCAAAACATCACACCTATATAACAAGATAAACAAATCAATAAATACTATATCAAAACAAATCTGTATATAATTCATGTCAATATATGTGTCTACTGTCAAAATGAAAAACAAAACAGAGGCACTAACTAATCCCATGCAGGTCCTAAACCACATTTGTTTCCCTCATCCATGACCCATCCCCAAATCAGTCCTCCAACAAAGGGCCTTTTCCCTTTTCAAATCATGAATCCATGATATCAATTAGGGTACGGATCAAGAAGCCTCTGTAGTATATGAGTATGACTCAGTAGGCCACCACCAATGAAATCTAAAATAATATAATGTCAATAACAATGTATATAGTTGTATAAATATATAAGCACCACATAGAAGTAAAATTTTATCACATTATCAATTAATCCTTATTTAACCACATAAACCCCTTGGGAAACTGAGGGCACTCAAACATCAAAAGCAACTATAACCCACAAAAGATTCTAAACTATCACCTAGAGATATCACATCATTGAATTCCATGGTTACGATTCTGTATCCCATGTCACATGTCATAATTATATTGTGACCATTATAGATTTGAATTCATATATCATAATTCCATTGTAAATATACTATATCTCATGTCATAGATCTTAATTCCATTATTACTAATCAAGATTAAATTTCAAATCTCCATCCCATTTTTTAAATAAAAAATTAACTAATATTCTCAACCACATTAATTAACATGAAAATTTGATAATCAACTCAATCCTATTAATTAACACATCACTTCATTAATCTTATGAACCTCACTAATAAACATGATAATTAATTATTTTTCTCAATCCTATTAATTAACTCAACAATTAATCATTCTTCTCAATCCCATTACATAAAACAATAATTAATTATTCATCTCAGTATTATTAATTAACTCAAAAATTAATTAATAATCATAAACTTATTAATTATGTGTAAAAATAAATAATCATATCAACTTCATTAGTTATCATAAGAATAAATAAATCATGTAAACATCATCATTATTGCAACAATTATTCCAACAAATCATTACAATTAATTAATCCAAACCTAACATCCCAACAATCCCATAACCAATTCATCAATTAATTATTATCTCATAAAAAAAATATCCTATAATTAATATATAAATTAAATATTCAATTCATTAAATTATATATCCCTTCATTACTTCCTAAAATTAATTACTGAATTATAAAATCTCAAATATCCCTAATATCACATCACCCTTAATTAATTAATTCAACAATTTAATTATTTCTACAATGAATGAAATTTTTAAACCAAAATTTAAATTATATATATACATACACAATATTTAAATAAATAATATGGTATTCGAATAATATACAACCTACCTCAATTCATTGACAAAAGATCACCAAACAAAAATCACAAAAATCGAGTAGTCCAACTATCGATAATTATATCCCAATCTAAAACCCTAAAACAAGATTGAGAAAATAAATAAATTTTAATTATAAATCGAGAAACACAATCATAGATCGAGATCGAATTGTAATAGGGAAAATAAAACTACTAATATGGGATCAGAAAGGGTATGGAATTTGAAATCAAGCATTATAGGATTCACTTACCAGGAGGGGAGATGATCACCAATTTAGGATTCGAAATATGAATAATGGAGGTAATATGGATCTGGAATCTCTATATTATGATAGAGAATCATGATAAATATTTTATGGGATTATCTATATTGTTCATGGGTATAAGATGGGGGTTAGATAAATGATTAATAGTTTTATTCAGAATAAAATCATGTACACACAGTTTTCTACTTAGGGTGTACAGTTACTTCTAAAAGTGTTCCTTAACCATGAATCTCTTATAGGGGTTGAAAAATTTCTACTAATTGGGTATAATATTATAAAATAATGCATGATCTATGAGAACACCAACTATCTAGGGTTTCATAGTTTGTACGTATAGAGTGAACGATAAGGGAAAACTATGTTCCAACCAAGAGCTTCTCTATTTCATCAACTTTTGACATAATTTTCATCAAAACACACCCTATAGAAAAAACCAAATGAAAATTACTCAACCAAATAAACAATTATTAAAATAAATCCTAATCTATCTCCAGAAATGCTGAGATCTTATAATATCCCAAACTTCTAATAGCTTGGCCTTGATTTTTACTCATAGGTCTTTTTAATATTTTTAGTCCAAAAAGGCCATTGAGCCCTCATGTTAGCTTATATTTCTCAAGATTCCTCCTACACACCCATGATTCAATAGTACTTGAACTATCAGAAAATTATTTCCCCACAACACATTATCACATTGATCCAACACACATATATGATGGTCCTCAATGGAAGCATCTATCTCAATCTTAAAATCAACCACTTTGATTACATGAAAATGACCAGGATGAAAATTCCCTCATTTTAAAAAATTTAAAACATCATTAATAAAATTATATTCTTATGTATGATACTGTCACTAAAACATAAGAATTATTTAGTACACAACCTCAAAAGGTACAATGAACCTAGGTACCAGGTTTCCAGGTCTCTGTATCCAATAGTGAAGCAACCCAGGTGACTCGTAAATAAACATGATTACCATATGTAAACTCTAGTTGTCATTGATGTCTATCAGCATATGAATTTTGTATACTCTAACTTTTAGAAATATTATACCAAAAAACATTAACATTCTCTGATGTCACCTTCACGAGACTCGATCCCAACAACTTCATTCTCTTACCTCTATCCTGCATAAGGATGATCTGCATATCTAACAATAAAGAGGATTGTATCGTTCAATTTGAATAATAGTATAATAACAACTTTTATATACGAACATCACCAACTCTAGGTTATTTTCACAAGACACATTTATGTCAAGAATACATGCTCATAGTATATCATTTAGTACTTGTATTGTACACTATGTCTGCCAATATATATATGGGTCAGAATCTGCACTCAATAACACATGTGTACCAAGAAACATATACAAACCCTACAAGAATGGGAAATTAAAATATGATTAATGATATAAAACAATAGTCCATAGAAACTCATGATGATGAACTATCTTCCAAACATAAAAATCTCTATGTTGGTACACTAAGAAACTCTCCCATATAGGTGTGAAATGAACTAGAATTTTAATCCTATCCACAATGACCCAAATAGTGTAATTCTACCGATGTGGCCTTGAGAGACCCATAAAAATGTATATAGTCACATCATCCCACTTCTACTCTATAATGGTAAACGTCTACCACAATAATCTGGGCCATTAATGTTATTTCTTCCCATTCAGAAAGTTATCACGTGATATCATGAACCCTAATATCTATTTTTTCTTGCCCATCTACCCAGATATTTTTTTATTTCATGAATCATTTTGGACAAAACTATATGAAACTCCCACTTTGAGGCTTAAAATTATGACATCAACTCCCCATATATACTCATTTTCACAATAACATGATTCATGACATAGAAGATATCATCCTTATCTATTAACCGGTTTAATGGTGTCTCCCCATTTCAATGATCTCCCTCAAGGATAAAAAAAAGGATCCTCATATTTCATATCTCTGGACTATATCAAAATTTTAGAGTCCACTAAAACTAATACCATAGTCAGGTGCTCATGAATCCATTGAACCATAGAGTGTATCTCATCCAGCAAATCCATCACCATCTGCTCAACACTAGACTCATGAACAACCTATGTTTTAGTTTCCCTTCACATATAATTAGTAAAACCATTTCAATTTTCTGGTGTATATGTTATCTCAAATAGAAAAGGAATCATATATTCAACCCATATCCATTAATAAATATTCAAATCTCACATTGAAGAGATAAACATTAGGATCTTGTGAAATTTATACAAACAAAACATCATTCCCAATATATAACACTAACAAAAATTATTGTATAAACAACTATATCCTAATTGGGTTAATTCATAGGGTAATTCCATTAGTGTGCCATAAACTTTGAGACCCATATGTGAAAACTCGATCTCATTGCATTAACTTTCCTCCAAAATTTGGTCTTAGAGGCATCAATATACATCATATACCGCTTACCTGGATCATGTAGGATCACGATTAGTGCTGATGTCAACCACTTATTCAAATACTAGAATGTATCCTCATAAAATTCAGACCATTTAAAATTTATTCCCTTTTGTTCAAGCCCCTAAGAAGTTATTTTAAATGGGAAATTTTCGGGATAAACCTTTGATAATATCTAGTTGACCCTAAAAATCTAGGAATTCAATAACATTCCTAGGATATAACCAGGAATCAAATTCTTCAACATTCATTGGGTCCAATAACTCACCTTCCATTGAGATTATGTGACCCAAGAAGTGTATTTGTTCAATCAAAAACTAACACATAGACTACATTCCATATAGCTGATACTCTCTTAGTGTACTTACCAAGATGTCAATATTTTGGGAAGGATATCCATGATTCTAGGAGTATATCAATATGTCATCCAAAATTATCAAAAAAACTGATCTAGGTACGAAGGTAATACATTTTTAATCTAGTCCATAAACACTTCTGGAGAAGTCATCAACCCGAATGACATTGCGATGAACTCATATAGGTCCTAACAAATTATAAATGTAGTCCTCAGTATATCACAAGTCCAAACACTCAACTGATGAACCATAGTTTCATGTTTATCTTGGAAAAGAAAAAATCACCTCCCAATTGGTTAACAATATCATCGATACACTGAAAATGATATTTTATATTTAGAGTCATTTGGTTAGAGTTTCAATTATCGACACACTCTAATAGACTCCCATCATCCATATTAGAAATAAAAACAAGATCCTCATAGAATCATACTAGGTTTGATTAATCCATTAAAATCCATGTATTCCATCTGAGTCTTGATCATTTGATGCTCTTTCAACGTCATTCTGTATGGTGGAATGGAAACTGGATCAGCCTCTAACATGAGCACAATACTAAATTCCACATCCCTCTAAGGTAGAAACCCTAAGAAATATTTTCGAATCACATCCTAAAATCTATCCACAATAGGTGGAAATTCATCCTTCTTTACAAAATCTTCATAGAATAATAGTATAGAAATATAGGCCCTATGTTCTCTTAGTTGAAGATGAATGGTCCATAATCTGCATTCTTTGATATCCTAGTATTAGTAGCAGATGTACATTTTACCCTTAGGATAAGTAAATATGACTCTCATATATAAACAATCAATATGGGATATGTATGATAAAAACTAGTCTATACAAAAATTAGCCCAAACCCTGACATGTCAAGAATATAGGGAACCCACAAAAAATTGATATTCTGTAACCTCAAGAGATAATCCCTTACCAAAAATGATGTTCCTATTCCATACTACCAATATTGAATCCATCATCAACACCCCTATCACAAACTCCACCACATGCTTCAAATAATTTACAAGTAAAGAATAAATATAGAAATGAAAAGAAATTATAAAAGTAAATAAATATTTAATGTAGAATCTACATGAGTAGTACCTTTCACTATCGATAGACCATCCTCTATATCCCGATGTGTAGGCTGCACAACATGAATCATCCATTAACCTCTTTCTAGTGACGTGGTGTGAGTCACCTGATGTTCACAAATCTTCTGATACATTTGTACATTATTAAAAGTATAACATCTTCTACCGCTACATCCACGACAAGTAAGACTCAATATTTCGACATGATAAGTAGTATAAGAATCCCATTAAACACTCTTATTCACTATAGCTTCAACATCATTACCTATCTTTCATGCGATCCAAGAGAACTTCTACAGATGTACCTTCTTGACACATTATCGAAACTATATTGGTGGTTGGGATAGTGTCAACGATAGTGTCTTGACATACAGTACCGGTAGAAAAAAACTAGAGAATTGTCACATGTAACTGAATTTCCACATGTACAATTTTTTTAGATCTCTGGATAAGGTTATCATAATTATGATTCCATCTCTTGGAATACATACCTCATGATCATCTAACAACATCCTCCTTTCATACAGTATATTCCCAGTTCAAGACACCCTCAACAATGAAAGCCTAATTCCACACCTTTGATAAATTATTCAGCTTGAAGATGGTCACAAGGGACTAAATTCCACATTTAATTCTTCCTTAAATAATTTCCTAAAGTTTCCTCTATAATAACCTGAAATTTTCAATAATTTCTTTTGCGGTTTCCTAAAGTGAATGTGATACCATGCTCTGAGACGATATGTGATTTCAAGGTTTGGGTTTCCTGGAATAATTTTATGAACTTTCCTTAAGTACGTTCAGTGGATTTGTGAGCGAGTTTTCTTAAATTTTGAACTGGTTGATAGATTGGAAGTCTAAGGGCACGGTTGATTCCAGAATATCTGGTTTCTCTTAAGAGGACCTAACTTCAGTCAGTGAAGTTAGACCAAGAATGATATATTTCAGACAGTCTGTAATAAAAAATAATTTAAATTTATTTTATTTTATGTAACTGCTGAGCAGTAGTGTTGCGTATTGGAAGTCTTGCAACAAAAAAATTACGCGTCAATAAATTACCCCTTACCTTTCGACTGCATAACCACACCGCTCATGCGGTTATGGAACCCTGTTAATTATAGTTCATTAAGGAACCACATTATTGAACACTACATTAGGGGGGCATTCTCTTTAATTATAACCATTAATTGGAGAACGAATGTAACAAGCACTGGGGAACCTCCAACGAAATGCATATAGATTTATTCCTCAACAAAGAACAACAGACGCCAGCAAGTAACCTCTAGGAGGACGAGACTGGATTTAGTGTGTGCTAAAGAGTTCCACTGAATCACAATGTGACGACGATGATGAAGGATGTTTCGTCGGTCTTCATCAGAAGACATCTCATATAGTTAGGTGTACCTATTTTTGATATTCTGATATCCCTCCTCCTCCATTCTTTATTTGTAAAAAGAACATGGATCAAATGACCAACTGGTTGATCCATGGATAATTCGTTAAACAGGATAGGTTGATGAGTGGTCACAAGTCAGGAGTTATTTATAAATTCTCGTATTGTTGCTAACACCCCTAGTTAAAACACTAACATGAAGACAACATTCCAATCCAAACAAGGCCCTGACCCTCCATCAATCTAGTTGTTCTTGTGTTTCCAGTGTGGAGCCAGGAAATGTATCAACAAGGAAAAGATATGCTTCACACTGTAGTGGCGGTCACCCAAGAGGCTCATAGGCACAGATGACACCCATAATGGACAACCATAGCACATCCTGTAGGCCTCAGAAAGAACCACCAACACACCATTCCGGTGGTGGCCAGAGAAGGCCTGCGGAAATAGGCCGCAAGCGGTTGGAAGATGGCGCACCGTCACTTGCTGTGGTGGCAAGAGTCGGCCAGATCGAGCTGACTTCGCCAGAGAAGGGCAGGACCCGTAGCCGCTACCTACGGTAGTAGCTGGAGCCATCCAGCCACACTAAGAGGGGACGACAATGCCCCATGCCACCCCACATCGGCTGGATACTGGTTGGATAACTGGCCGAATGTGGCACAGTGTAGGTCAGCGCCCCATCGGCCAGATGAAACAAACCCGTGTCCACAGGGACCACTGGAGAAATAGTCTGCCTTCTGGTAGACCATGATGGACCTGGGATGACCGAAGGAGCTTTATTCGTGACCCAAAGGCCTAGTGCGGGTGGGCCTAGCTGCACCCGGGGGGCTCGGCAAACCCCGAGCCTGGCCTGCGAACTAGCCTGACTGACTTCGATGGGTCAGACATAGTGAACTGGGACAACCATTAACAGGATGGACCCAGGTGGGGTCAGGTAGACCTCAGGACCTGTTGCATCGGGATAGCCTAACAGACTCAGATCGGGCCCAGACCCCACCTTCCATTGAATAATGAAATGCATGTAATTGATGAACCAAGTGTCTGTTTTGACACATCGTCTCTGGTGTTGGGACCCATGTTTTTGAAGCTGTCCCTTTGGCATTTTCTGGTGGTCCAGACTAAGTCGGGCCGTACCGAGGTGCAATAACCCCCATTTCACTGAAAGGGGTGTAACTAATAGACCGAGCATCCGATTGACACACCGTTTGTTGAATAAATACACTTGTGACAAGGAATTCATTTGGATATACTCTATAAATGTTTTGATGGAGTTTGATGTGTGACCTGGGTTGGATTAGACATGAATCCAGCCAGGCCCTTTCTAACAAAGTTCCCATATCTCACAGACCGGACATCTGATCAACGCGCCGCCTATAATGTTGGGACCCCTATGAAAGGGTGGTCCCATGGGTATAAATTTTGGGGGACTGCATACAAGGTGAAATATGGTTGCTGGAATTACGATTATAGTTTCTCGAAGATTAGACATGCTTCGTCTTGGAATCCAGTGACCAATACAACTGTGACATAATGAAAAAGAGAGAGACCAATACAGGTCTGCATCAGAAACTCTAGAGTGGGATGATATATCTACATGACTAATCATCCCTACCTCTGTTCCAACGAACAATATGGGTTAACACTAGATACCAATACTGGTCAGCACCAGTGACCAATACAAGTCAGCATCCACGACCAATATGGGTCATCATCTAGCGACCAATACAAGCCCGCATACAATGACCTATAAATGGAAGCATTAGAGTTACTATAGATAAGATGATATTGATTTACAACTAATCATCCCTATCACAGTATCCTTTATGTTATACCATTATAGCGAGCTATCTCTTTTTCTTTGTGATTCATTGTTTAGATCATACTTGTGATATTTACTTTTTTTTATTTCTTGTGATGTATTCCTTTGGGGATTACTGAGAGTCCATAGTGGGTCTCAGGGTCAAATACAGAGTTGTTATACTCACCCCCGCACTGGCTTCACCCACCCATGTGTGTATCTTGTAGACTATTGACACTCTGAGGAAGAATCTAGAGGTTCAAGATTTGTTGGAGATTGGTGTGATTTCACAATCCATTTTTTCAACATCAGACATACCGCTAATATTTTCCAGGTAGTTCTACAGGGAATATGAGACACATGTTTAATTTATTTTCAGTTAATAGGGCTTGTATTATGAACCACTAATTTCAGTTTATAGTTTTACATGTGTTTTTTACTTTACTCTCATGGTTATAATAAACATTTGTTGGTTGTATACATTAGTTTCCCTTTTTGAGTGTGTACAGATCTCTAAGAAAACTATTACCCTATTCAGGAAAATATTTCACCTACTAGTCACCAACCCATGGCCTATAGAATGCAGCATTAGGGTAGTCAAATCTGGGCCCTTTGGGATGGGTCATGACATTGTGGTTTTTGAGGGTGGTCGGTTGTACCAGATGAACATAGAGTCTACATTTAATGAGTAAATGGTCTAAAGTGACTTTTGTTTGGCTTTCAATATATGGAGTCTAAGACTGGTGAGGTGGATGACATATCCATACACTAGGACCCTGAATTCTATTTTTCGACTCGGTACATGAAATCACTTGTTGCTAGTGTTTTGAATTTTTTTGATCTTTCTTGAGTCATCTCACTAGGTTTTAATTATTGATCATTGAAAAGCTATTTGTTACAGGATGCCTCCACGATGACAGCCATCCAGGATTCTAGTTACAGATCATGATAGTTGCCCACCGAGCAATGAGGTGTCAGTACCAGGACTAATCATAGTGATGGAACATTTTGGGGGTGCACCAACAACACCACCACCCATTAAGCCGCATATGCTACAAATTGATCTTGCACACCAGATTAGCATGTTTCATGAGTTATATAGATAGATTCATTTGAGGATTCGAGGCAATACAGACACCCAGGTAGCAGGAGATAGGATTGAGGTGTTTTCCTTGGTCATTCTCATAGTAGAGACACTCACCGAACAAATGGTGATCTTGGATGCTAGCTTTACTCAAGGCTCGGTAGGATTTTAGAGGAGCTCGACACTCTAGGTGCATAAGAAGAGGAAACTAACCTGGTTGAACATTGATATTGTTTTTAGGGTGGAGTTTGTGCCAGCAACACTACACACTGTATGTATTCAAGAAATGATTTATCTGCATATGGGTAGCCAGACATTGGCTCAGTACTCGACGAGATTTACTGACCTCTGTTGATACTCCACCAACATGGTATGAGACCCTTATTTCAGGGCCCATACCTTTTAACAGGGGCTCTGATGCAAGATTATAGCTATGAAAGTTTCCCTTAGAATCCCAATGTATGCTAGGAAAATAGTGAATTATTTTATGATGGAGAACATTCTTATCGAGTATAAACCGATAGTGGGAGCCCCTAACAGAAGATATGTAGTAGAGTCATCTGCAGTTGGTAGTTGAAAGATGACACAAATGCCCATGTGGGCAAGACATTTCGGAGGGTGGCCCTGGGACACACGGTCATAGATGTGAGGCTCAAGAGGACGAGGGAGCGACCAGTGAGGAATGATTATATTTTCCTATGGGTGACGTGGTCATAATGCTCGTGACTAACTAAATCCTCACGTGCATGATTGAAAGATGGTTGAAGGGCCACTGAGGTTGCGTCAAGGGTAGGTGCATGAGCGTCAGCCAGGTGGTGGATGAGGAACAAGAGTAGGACATAGAGCGTGAGGTGGTCGGGGTCACCAGGAACTACAACCACCAACCACATGTGGTCCATCATATGCTCTAAAAGCAGGTAAAAGGAGATAGGCCTAGCTACAAGTAGTAGAGTCTCACAATTCCTATGTCCCTAAGATAATAAAAAGGTACAATCTATATCATTTCTACATTATTAGAAGTGATTATCGACATAGGTGATATATTTTCTTTCCATTCAACAGAGTCAGTTCAGGACTCTGAGATTCTGACTTAACTTTTAGCTTGACCTTTTCATTTGGAAGGTCATATGGGAGAGGATTCAATGGTCACACACTAGTGCATACAATGTGATTTTCTTCAAGGAAGAGAGAGTTCCAGATGAGATCTTCTAGTAGTGGCGATGAGTCCCTACGACATCATTCTAGGAATGGACGAGATATCTATAGTTCAAGACCAGATTAACTTCTTGAGACATATAGTGTGGCGTACACATAGAGATGGAGGACAATTTTCCTTTGTTGGTGAGAAAGAAAATAGAGAAACATGGGATGGACTTGCGAACATGAGGGTGTAATTGATTACGTATTAGTTGTCTTGCATAACCATAGACATGGTGGATTGGGAGAGTCCACAGTTCCTAGTGGTGTTGTATGAGTATGAGGATGTATTTTAATAAGATATCCCAGAAATACCTCCTCACAGAGAGGTAGACTTACACATTGACTTGTACCAAGGAACTGCACCGATATCTACACCAGGATATCATATTGTGCCTGGAAAGGTTCAAGAGATGAGGGAATAGTTGGAGGAATTTCAAGGGAAAGGATTCGTAAGGCCCAATGTTTCTCCATGGGAATTCATGATGGTGTTTTCCCAGAACGCAAACAGAAGTTTGAGGCTATGTGTAGACTTACATTGTGTAAACCAGGTGACCATGAAGAACAAGTATCCTTTGTCGGGGATTGATGATTTCATTGTCCAGCTTAAGGGAGATCCTTCATCATCAAAACATAGATATTTATTAATTTATTTTGTAGAAAAAGAAAATAGCAAAGGCATAGAAAAATGCGGCCCCTCTGATCATGCTATCACCAGCTCAAGGTACGAGATGAAGACGTACCAAAGAAAAAATTCATATGTTGGTATGGCCATTATGAGTTCTTGTTGATACCTTTCTGCGTGAACAACACTCCAGTAGTTTTCTTGGTGCTCCTAAACTATTTCTTCTATCCATAACTCAATCGCTTCATGGTTTTCTTTATTGAATACATCATGGTGTACTCAGCACCTGAGGATGAACACACCGGACACATGAGGATAGTGATGAATACACTCCAGGAGAACCAGTTATATAGGAATCTATTGAAGTTTGAGTTCTGGATACAGAATTTCCACTTCTTGGGACACGTCCTCTCAGAGGCTGGGTTTGCAGTGGATCCTGCAAAGAATGTTCTAGTGCTTTCATGGGATCCACCCAGGAGTGTTACTAAGGTTCATAGCTTACATGGATTCACAGGCTACTATTGGAGGTTCGTACACAATTTTTCAAAATTAGAAGAACCATTCAATACCTTGAAGAAAAAGGGGAAACCCTTAATGAGGTCTGACACATGCGAGCAATGCATTCAATAGATGAGGCAGAGCTAGACCAGTGCTCCCATCATGTGGTTGTCGGAGGAGGCCACATAATATGTGGTATACATTGATGCATCAAGGACCAGACTCAATTGCATCCTGATGCAGGATGATGCAGTGATTGCTTGTGGATCATGAAAGACGAGGCCTCATTATCAGAATTATTGACCTCATGACTTTGAGTTAGTAGTTGTAGTCTTCTAACTGATGATGTGGCAACAATACTAGATGGGCGAACAGTTCATTATTTACTCAGACCACAAGAGTCTTAGATATATCGTCTCAAAGAAAGATATAAATCTGAGACAGCGATGTTGGATTGATTTCCTCCAGGACAATGACTTTAAAATTGACCATATTCATGAGAAGGGTGACATAGTTACTGATGAACCTAGCCTAATATATAGTTGAAAGCTACTGAATGAGGATTCAGAGAAGTTAGCCACACTTCAAATATCCTAGTTGGATAGAGATGAGATAATCTACTCCTAGTCAATGGTAATATTCCCTCCACTGCTTTAGATACTCAGGGAGGTGCAAAATGGAGACTGTAGCTATGAGACTACATGTGCTCAGTTATCCACAATCCATGCACCGGAAAAATATTCAAAATGTGGGGATCACACTATTCATTTTAGAGGATGTACAGTTGTACCAGTGGTTCTATGAGAGGAGGTGTTGAGAGTGTTCCATACAACCCCTTTGGAAGTACATCTAGGCACGATAAAAATTTATCAAGACCTCCAACATCAGAAACAGTGGAAAGAGATGAAGAAAGCTATGGCAGAGTTTGTTTTTGGATTTCTCACTTGTCAGAATGTGATGGCCAAGTACTATGTACCAGAAAGTTTGACCCAACCCCTCGAGATTCCAGAGAGGAAGTGGGAAGAGATATTGATATACCTCATGAAGTTTTTACCACATACGTCTAGAGGGAATGAAACAATCTGGGTGATTATTGACGGACTGACCTAGTTGCCCCACTTTCATTCTATTCAAGGGAAGTGTTCAGTAAAAATAATGAGTTGTCTCTACATTCAGAACATTGTGAAGCTTCACGGGGTGAATTATATGATCGTATTAGACCTGAATGTATGCTTCACATCTTTTTTGTGAAAAGGATTGGAAGGGGCTTTTAGGAGTCACCTTTCTTGAGCACATCTTTTCACCTCCAGACATGTGGTCAGACTGATAGCACCATCCAGACCATGGAGGACGATATTTTTGTATTTTTCCTAGGGTTTGGTCATAGTTGGGAGGACCACCTACAATTGGAGGATTTAGCGTACAAAAATTACCACTCCACCATTGGTATGGCTCATTTTGAGGCATTGTACGGATGAACCTGTAGATCATACAAGTGTTGGATGGATCCAGGAGAGCCACACCACATCGGCCCAAAGATGGTACGAGCTACCACTGATAAGGTGAAGGTCATCTAAGAGGGAATGAAGACTGCAGAGATCTAAAAAATTCTTATGATGATAGGAGAAATAGACCACTGGAGTTCCAGTAGGTGGACCACATATTCTTGCCAGTCTCCCCTCGATGGGGACAATAGAGATTTGGGAAAGGGTATAACTCTCACCAATGTTTATTGGACCATTCCTGATACTTTAGAGGATTTGTAAGGTGGTGTACCACTTTGAACTACCACTGTAGATTAAGAGGGTCCACGATGTGTTCCATGTGTCCAATATGAAGAGATACATGGATGACTCATCTCACAACATCGACTATGGTGAGCTGGAGAATGATGATGGGGAGACATTTGTGGGGTACCCAGTGGAGAGAGAGGATTGACAAAAGTGGATCCTTTAGGGGTGTTTGATACCTCTGGTCCTCATTTTGTTGCAGTATAAGAATCTCTAAGAGAGCACGTGGGAGCAAGAGTCTCGTCTGTATTCCCAATACAACTCGATTTTTGTGTATCCTTGTTTGGATTTTGGGGACGTAATTCCATAAGGTGGAGAGAATATAATAACACAAAAGTTTCAATAGATTTATTTTCGTGGTTTTTTGTAGTGAATGTGAGACAAGGATCTAAGAAGAGATGTCATTCTGAGCCCTAGAGCACCCAAAATACTTTTCTGAACAGTCATGAAGTATGATCAGTGGATGAGTGAGATCGTTTTCTTAACATTTAAACCGATGACTGGATTGAGAATACGAGGGCTCTGTTGATTGTAGAATATTGGGTTTCACCTAAGGGGGAACAAAAACCGGTTGGCGAAGGTCAACCAGGAATGATATTTTTCAGACATTTTGTTATAAAAAATAAAGTAATCTTTTTTAATTTCAATAATCATGGAGTGGAAATGATGCATAATGGAAGTCTTGTGAAAGAACAGTCACAGGTCAATAAAGTCCATGTTACACTTTTTTTGTGTAACCACACCACTGGTGCGGCTATAGAACCCTAATAATTATAGTTCATTAATGCACCACATTAATGAACACAGAGTTGGGAGGGTTCTATTTCATTATAACAATTCTTAGGTGAACAAATTGAAAAAATGCAGGAGAACCTCCAACGAAATGCTGACAGATTTCTTCCTCAATGAAGAATGATGAACGTTGGCAAAGAACCACATATAGGACAAGAATAGATTCTGTGAGCAGTGAAGAACACCAATGAATTTGGTACAAAAGATCACGACAAAGGAGGATCCATAGATCATTGTTAGTGGACGTCTCATCTAGGTAGGGGTATTTGTTTTTTGATATTGTAATATTCATCCTACCCTGTCCTTGATTTATACAAAGAACCCAGATCAACTGACCAACGGGATGATCCGACAATAATTTATTAAACATGGGAGGTTGATGTGAGGTTGTAGGCCAGTAGTTTTTTCAAAATTATCTGATTTTCTCTAACACCCCTTTTTAAAATGCTAACGTGGAGGGTGCGGAATAATCCTAACAAGGCACAGATCCTTCACCTATCTGGTTGTTCTTGTGTTTCCAGTGTGCAGTTAGGAAATGTAAAAAAAGGTATAGATAGGGGTCACTCATTGGTAGTGGTGACCTAAGAGGCTTGTAGGCACAGACGACACCATGAAGGAACCACCAGAGCACATTTGGTGACCCTCTGAAGGAATCGTTGATGTGCAACGCGGGAAGTGGCTGGTGGTGGCTGGTGGAAACCGGCCACACGTGGTGGGATGGTCGCATGCCTTCATGTGCTGTAGTGAATAGTTGCATGCAACCTAATCTAGCCATAGTGGATAAGGGAGGAACTAGCAAGTGCCACTGGTGGCAGCGGCTGCGGTAAGAGGGGGCGACACGACCCTACACTACGCTGTGTCGACTATAGAACGGTCAACCACCTGGCCGACTGTTGGACATTCGTGGGAAGCACCCCTCAAGCTAGATGAAATGAACCGATATCCACTAGGCCAGATGGAGACATAGATCACATTCAAGCGGTGATGATCTGTGGCCCAGTGGGCCAGCGTGGGTGGGCCGAGCCCCACACAGTGTGTCGGTCCAATAGCGGCCTAGGCCCGCAATCCAACTGGGCCGATCCCACTGGCCCGGAACCTGGGAATCAGGATGACCCTTAATATGTGGGACCCTATCATGGTCGGGTAGATACCAATACCCATTGCATTGGGCCAGCCTGACCGAGTCAGACCGGGCCAAGCCCCCCCTTCCCTTGAATAAAGAAATGCCCATAACAGATGAACTGACTGTCCGTTTCACATGCTGTTAGTGGCGTTGGGACGCCTTTTTGAGAAGAGGTCTATTTGTAATTTTCAAGTGGGTCCGACATTCCTGGGATGGAACATGGTGTGATCACCATCGTTTCAAGAAATATGGTGTAAGTAATAGACTAGGTGTCCGATCGACACACCGTTTGTGGCTTAAGGACCCTTGTGACAGAGTGATCTGTTGGAGATACTCTATGTGAGTTTTGAAGAAATTTGACATGAGGCTAGGGTTGGATCAGACATGAATTCAACCGGGACCTTTTCACCAAAGTGTTCATATATCACAGAATGAGTGTCTGATTGACGCGTCATCTATCATGTTCGGACCCCTATGACGGGGCGGTCCCTTCAGTAATATTTTTGTGAGACGTCGTATCGGTTGAAATATGACTGATGGATTGAGAGTTGGAGTCTTCCGGAGATCAGGCGTGCATCATGTAGGAATACAATGATTGGATGTGACATGTTGATGAATATCGACCAATATGAGTCCACATCCGAAACTCGAGAGTGGGATGATCTAGTTTTATGACTATTCATACCTACCTCTATAACAACGACCAATTGGGGTCAACACCAGCGGCCAATAATGGACAGCACCAGTGACCAATAAGTGTTAGCACCACCGACCAATACTGGTGAGAATTTAGCAACCAATACGAGTCAGCATACTTTGTCCAATATGGGTCAACAATAGAGTTACTATGGATATGATGATATGGTTTTACAACCAGTCTTTCCTATCCCAGTAACCTTGAAGTTACACCATTAGAGTGAGCCATCTCTTTCTCTTTGTTCAACATGATTTAGATCATGCTTTTGATATTACATTTTATGTATTTTTTTTGCATTTTCTTTTTTGGATTACTGAGATACCTTTAGGGGTCTTGGGGTCCCCAACTGAGTTGTTTTACTCTCCCCTACACATTATCCACCCGTGCATGTGTGATAGGTTGATACAACTGCTTCTTTGAGGAAGACATTAGAGGTTTAGGATTTTGTGGAGGTAAGTACGATGGGAGCAGTTGAGATCCTCTTCTTCGACTTCAGACATATACCTACTACCATCTAGTTAGAGCTCCAGGTCAGTTGTGACAACTGTTTACTTTCTTTTAATTTTCTAGGTATTGTATCCCGACCCACTATTTTCAATTTATAGTTTTACATGTGGATGTACTTTACTCTTGAAGTTATACATTACTTTTGTTGGTTGTTTACTTCAGTTTCCCATTTTGAGTGTATACAAATCTCTAAGGCTATGCCTTCCCTATTCGAGAAAATCCTTTAGGTTCCATTCACCAAACCTTGGCCTATGGTAGGTGGGCTTGGGGTAGTCCCGTCTGGGCCCCATAGGATGGGCCTTGATAGAATCATTCACTTCCAATATCTGATAAAAGTAGTGAAAATACATAAAGCGTTCTGTAAAGTCCATCACAAACATACACAACTACGTAATTATCATGAACCCAACTACTCTCTCCTACATAAGGTTATACAGATAGATGTTCTCTACGAACCTCTCCAAGAATCTATTATATAACATACCATCAGCTGGTCCAGTTAGTACCTAAACGTCCCAACATCCCATCACCGATCCACATAGCATATAAGCAGCCAACTTGACCTTATTCTCTACAATATTCCCCATGAGGTCAATTATAGTCTTTATATACTAAATACAAAACACATCTCCATCAAGTCCTCCCTCCCTAACAATATTCACAAGATGTTACAAATTGAACTCTATAGTCAAGTAAGACATTGTCTTCTCAATCAACCCTTAGGAATTTCATGAATTGAGAAATGATATCCCAAAATAACTTTCTAACTTCCTCACTCGACACTATCAGTTCCTTAGGTTCCAATACTGGTCGAGCATCTCTGTACATAACCTCCAGTCATCATATCAAAAAGCATCATCATGGAGGAATAACATTATAACCCAAACATGCACCACATGATACAATTTATAAAAGTAACACATTTATAGGAAACACAATATGTCATAAAACTGATCTACCCAAACCCTTCCAAATGGTAAAAATAAGGGTACTATCCCTACTCCAAACATCTTACACCTAGGTTTTAGTTAACAAGGGAAAAACAATTTTATTATTCACATATCTCATTTAAACATCCATTTATATTCTTCTTGAGTCATTTTTTAATGATTCCCTATTTCACATTATGTATTATTTGTAGTTTAATTTCAAAAATCAAGGAAAAATAGATAATGTTCAACATCTAATCCAGAATTTTTTCCAATGCATTCCTAAAAATGATTGTTGTCACAAAATATCCCTTTGTTCCTAGAATGATGCATGAAAACTCAAATCTCATTTCATAATGGGCCATGTGTCAATTCTAAAAAAATCACAGAAATAAAAAGAACATCACACAATATCTACAATATTAAAGTTGAAGAAATATTAATCTTTATAAAAATTAATAATAAAAACAATCCCACCCTTGGTACATGGGTTCTCTCCCATACATTGGTCAGCTAATCCCATGCATGAACTCGTAACCAAGGGTCAACTCTTCTTATTCTCTTGTCCTATATTCTCAAATAGTAGGACAAAACTAAAAGAAAATAAAATTCATTTGACCCCACATTGTAATGTCTTGACCTGGGATCCATGTGCCACTTCAATGAGTTGGTTTACTATGTGACCTAAAGTATTCCACCTCATACATTAGAGGATGATGATTAACAATGAGGGTCTAATATTAGTTGTGGGTGACTATAAGCCCTTTGTTAGAGTTACAATATAGTGTAAAATAAATAAATAATAATAGTTGAATAGATAAAAGCTATCATAACTGGAACAATAAGAGTATAACAAGATAACCAAAAAATGGAAATTCAATATAAAAACTAAGAAGTATATATTCCATGTTAATGAATCTACCTAGTGTAAAAATGAAACTCAAAATTAAGACACTATCGACACTCAAATGAGTCATGTACCACATATGGTTTCCTTATCAATTATCTATCCCAAAACATGTCATATAACGCAAGGCCTTTATCCTATTCCTATCATTAAACCATGAAATCTAATTAGTTACCAAGCTGGCAGTCTATATAGGGTGTGAGTACAACGTTGAAGGCCATCACCAATGGCGTATAAAAAAATAAAACATAAAAAACAACACATTAATTTTTATAAATCTGTTAACATAATGTATAATTAAATAATTATCCTATTATCAAATCTTCTTAATTTACCCACCAAAACCACCTATTCCCAAGGATACCATAACCACAATACATTGTTCGGCCCACTCTAGAGTCTAAACTATCCTTAAGGGATATCACATCCTAGAATTCCATAGATACCATTCTATTTCTAATGTCACATCTCAAAATTCCATTATTACCATTATAAATTTACATGAAATATCATAGAATTCCATTCTTACTATTCTCTATCTCAATTAAAATATCAAACTTCCATTGTTACCATTCTAGATTACTTGCCATATCTCAATATAATTAATTAATTAAACAATTAATTAATCTTCTCAACCTAATAAAAAAATTAACAATTAATTAATAATCTAAATCCTGTTAATTAACTCAGTAGAAAATTAATCTTCTCAAGATAATTAATTTCTAGATAACCAATTATTTATATAAATCCTATTAATTAAATCATTAATTAATTAGTTTTTCCAATACCTTTAATTAAATCCCAATTAATTAATCATCTTAATATTTTTAATTAAATAAAAAATTAATAATAAGCTCATTATCATTAATTAACTCAACGATTAATTAATCATCCCAAATTGAATGATTAACTATAAAATTAATTAGTAATCTAAAAATCAACAAGAATTTAGCAATTAGATCAACACATCAATACCCATAATTAATTTTACAATTAACTATTCAAAATGTACCATCAAAATAATTGCATAATTAATTTATTAATCAATCATTCAACTCACAATCACAATATCCTATAATTAATTCATTAATTAATTATTCAATTCAATAATATCAATATCCCGTATTAATTATTCATTTTTAAATGAAATCTATAATTTCATATATCCCCAATTTCACGTTACACTTAATTAATTAAGTCACCAATTTATTTAATGTAATCAAGAACTCAATTGCTAAAAAATAAAAAATTAAATAATTAAATACACATAATTGAAATAGCAGCTATGAGAGTTGAATTAAAGAACTCATTCCTCAACTTGTTACTGAATGATAACCCAATAGAAATCCCTAAATTTGGACAACACAACTACATAGAGTGAGAATATAAAAATATCTAAATCATGTTTAAACCAATCCAGATCCTTAAATTCATGATCTAAATCCATAATCCTAGATATGTATCTAATAAAAAAGCTAGAGAAATCCCTTATTGTATGGGAGGTGAAGTGAAGACGAATGGGAAACCATGCGTGATATGATTCACTTACCAGGAGGGGAACATATCTTCGATCAAGGATTTGAATCATAAATAAATGAGGTCAGATAGCTTTAGAATCTCTCTAGAAGGCTCTGGAATCCAACGATATCAGATCTGGGTTTATCTATGGCGTTCATTGGCATAATATGGTGGTTCAATATTTTTTTAATAATTATTAGTGGATTAAAATATTTTAGTCATATTTTTGTACCTTAGGGTTCATAGTTTCTCATATCTCTGTTCCTTAACCATTTACCTATTATGGGGGGGGGGGGTGCAAAAATTCTCCTAAGAGGGGTCAATGTTTGAAAAACTATGCATCTACTATGAAAAAACGAAATTCCTTGGGTTGCATAATTTGTTGGAGTAGGTTGCACATTTAGAGTCAACCATGAACCAACCGTGAAATACCATATTTCATCCATTTTTCTTAAAATTTTCATCCAAATGCACCAAAAGGCAACATAAAAACAAAAATTACTCAAACAAATATAATAAATAATACCTGAAAATCAAGCCATATCCATATCCAAAAAAGTAAAGATTTTATAAATTTCATTATTTTCATAAAAAACGTATCTGATGCAAAAAGTAGGATTTTTTATATTTTTATATTAATTTTTCTTGTATTTCTCTTTTTTATTACTCTATAATAATTAAATAATATGTTTGATAAAAATAATATTTTAATATTGGTAAATTCTTTATATATCTAGGATAATAAATAGTTTCAATCGAGACATATTTTTCAGTGAAATAAAGAATTTTTTCATGAGTGATAATTTTAAAAAATATTATTATCATATAATATTTATTAAATATATATTATATTATAATTCTATATAATCAAATATATTTTTTATATATGTTAGAATATAAGTTATTAAAAAAATTTATTTATCTAGAAGTTGAGATTTTGACATAAATGATGAAATTATCATATTTATGGAATTATTTTTACTAAATAAATATTATTTTCATAATCAGCTTGTTGAAATTATCCATAGTTAATTTTTCAAATTAATCCAAGAGAGCCAAATTTTTATGTTAAACATAAATACGGTATAAATACAAGGTATGTATTATGATATCATAATATCAAAAAAGTGACTTATTATATTCCATACAAGGTATCTATGACCAAAAATATGTTTCCACAATCAAAAATGTGTTTTTATAAGTTATTTATTTAATATTATAATTCCTAAATGAAACATCCAAAATCAATAATATATTTTAATGATTAAAAATCATTTATTTGTTAATATAACTCAATTACGCACCACTAAGGATATTATATTAAGGAGTTTTATTATAAAACTGATTAAAAATGAAATCCACACAAATTTGGTGGAAAATAATGTAAACACCATATAGTAGTTTTTGGTTTGGATTAAGTTATCAAATAGAGTCCAGACCCCATGATTTGAAATTAATAAATAATTACTAATTATTTTACTAAAAAAATTATCCAACCTCCCATTCCACTTTACTAAAATTCTTAGAGTGTAAATTAACTCTTACATTACCCCTTAATATCCCTCCTAAGGTTACCCATGCTCTTCATATGATTCAGAAAATCAGTAAGAAGCACCCTCTCAAGGTATTAATCCTCTTCCTCTATTTATTCATGAAATATCATTATATTAAGATTTTTAATTTCATGTTATTTATGTTGTTATATGTTTTTAAAAATATCTCTAACTATACATATTATTTCTATATGATTATATACCACTATCAATTTTATTAAACACTTACATGAATATTTATATACCCCTATTATGTTGCTGAAATTATCCTATGAATTTTCCTTGCCTAGAATTTTTTAATAAATACCCATCAATGTTATAACTGAATGGTATTTACCAAGATTTAAATATCCTTGATTTATTGGATGGTTTCTTGTATTTTACCCAAAATATTTAATAATGGGAATAAATATGAGGAAATATGATCATAAAATGAATTTTCTATGTGGAACACTTATTCATGAACATGATATGAATGTGATATGTGGTCCCAAAATTATTTATCCCTCTAATGAAATGGGTATTGTTTTTTCCTCATGCGATATTATGTATGGTATTAGGTAGTGAAACTTATCCATCAGGGGGATTTTTAGGCCATTTGATGTTTTCTTGGATGCTATCCTTGACTTATTCTTATGTATTATTTTATGTTGTTTCCACACTACATTATTGAAATGATATTATCTTGATGTATGACGAATCATTGTTCGTGATTTTGATTCTGACCACTTTTATGTATCAACGATATGATTATTGACTCACATGTCTTACTTTAATCATGTAATGATTTTGTTATTACCTTATTAGGATTTATATCTCACCCCTTTCTTTTGATTATTTCTCTATTATCCCAGGTAGTTTTATAAGTTACATGGAATATAAGTTCTTGTTATTGGGTTCTTAAATAATTAGTAATTATTTATTTTTCATATTTTTATGATACATACCTAACTACCAACTTACATTAGGCCTGATGATCTTTTAGTGTTTTATTATGTTTATCGATATTAAACAAAACAATGAATTAATGATTACTAATATATGGGTTTTCATATAGTCAGTATGACAAACACTCATCAAGAAGAAAAGTTCCATAAACATACATATATATCCCAATGTAAAAAATCAACCAACAATGACACACTATAACAATAATATAATATCTAAACTCAGTGAAACAGGTGTATGACATACTGAGAAGTTACCGCCATCGCCCAATTCTTGGTCCCAAGCACATCTGCCACTTCCATGTGGCTCTTTCCCATTTCCAAGGCCTGAAATAACAAAATCTAAAAACACACAATGTTAAAAGAAGGATATAAGTTAAACAGCCTAGTAGGGTCTCACAATGTGTTCTATAATGAATTCAATAGAAATTAAACTATTTATACTTGAACAGAAATAAAATTATTAATAAAAATAAAATTTCACATTTCAAATAAAATATGCATTAAAATATGGTTGGAGGAATATAAATCCATAATATTCATAAATATTCTTTTTAGAAAATACATTTATATACCACAGTTTGAATCAATAAATGAGTTCTATAAGCAATGTAAAAAGTAATCAAATTAAAAATTGAATCAGCATTGTTGTATTACCAAAGATAAATTATTTCATAGTTTTAGGATCTTCACACACCTCAATCATTAATCAAATATAAGGTGAGTTATTTAATAGATCACTAAAAAATTTAATCCTAATAAAAATCATTCATTTGAAATTATTCACCATTAATAGTTTAAATTCCTTATTACATTTTTAATCATGAAATTTCTTTTTCTAGACACAAATAATATTTTATTTGATAAAATTTATGATTTAAAAATCATTTTTAATTTAAATAAATTTTCCCAAAATCATGTCAAAATTTTTTATAAAAAATATTATCATCATGATCCATGTTTTATCATCAAAAATCCAATATCTCAGAACTTCTGAAAGTGGGGTTTAATTTCACAAATCAATTCATTTGGAAGTTTATATCAAAACGAATTTAATTAAATTCAAGTAAAATCAGTTTTAAAAGAACATTGAATCAATAAATAAATTATTGTTTCTATTGTAAGGAAAAAGAATAATGGAACAACTGACATTAATCAACAATCAAGAAAACCCAACATGGAAAATTACAATTGAAGGATGAAAGTGGAAATGTTCAAGAAGGAATTACTAGAGTTGAATCAAATGCACCCATCAACATGTTAATTTGGGAAGTTGAGTGTTTGGAAATCCTAAATCCCACGTTGGATTCGTCAAAAAAAATCTGAATTAGGTTTAGTTGGAAGAGTTCGGAAGGCAAAATAGTGGTTCAAGATTTAAATTTTTTAATACAAAACACCGTGTTGCAGCTCATTCAACTATGGTGCAGAAGAGGGGGAAAATTCCATAGTTTGACATGGTAGAGGAGACCATAAAATATTTTACCACATAATACTATATAGAACATATTTCTATTCCATAATCCCCTGGTCAATAAACATCAATAAACCATGAACTAGATCATTCCATAATCCACATTAGCTAGTGAAAGTCATTGAAACAACCTAGGTGCTACAATTCAAGTACCCCCAATAAAATATGCACTTAAACTTGCCACATGGGCATCCACACCATTTCTACCATTCCACATTGCCACACTATTTTTGATGAAGTAGGTAATATGGAACAACCCATTACCTTTCCATGAGGGGGTCAAAAAAGAAAAAGTGATAAAATATAACCCTCCAACCACTACTCAAAAGAATCTACCAAAAAACCAAAGATATTAATGGATTTATCTATATATCATATCATACGTGACTTAACTTACTATAGATGGCCTCAAATTTTGTCTATAAAATTTATATACATTCTTGAAATACCTAGAACAACATCCAAACATGTTAGATCTAAGAAAAGGTGTCAAAATGCACCTAAAATATGGTAACATTATTATAACCATGAAATAACTACCTTCTTATTGACCCAACACCCCACATGGGGCATATCAATACCAACCAACCATAGTTGGGTCAATCCCCACCTGCCCTACATAGCCAATCTAGGACTATTAAGGCCGCAAAAACCATATTATAGAATTCATTTAATGCCTAATCCGGCCATTTTTTGAATGAATTAAATTAATATTAATATTTTAGGGAAATAATTTTATTATTTTAGGCCTTATGGGATGTGTAACTAATTAATTACAATTAATTTACTATTATTATAAGTCAGTAAATAAACCATGATGTATAATTCTATCATATGAAATATTTATTATAAAATTTTATATATTTTAGATAGATTATGAGTTCAGGCTAAATAATGTATTTTTGTTTTATTTATTTACTTATTTAATTATTTTAATAGTGAATGTTTACAATGAATAATAATTTAATTTAATTTGTTTAATAAAAATTTATAAGTTCCCTCTTAAATATCAATAGAGGGTTTATATCCATATTTATGGGAGTTATATGTATTCACATATCGTGGGTCCTCCTCACTTCTTTGTGAGTATATAGATATGAATATGAAGACGATGATGTGTTCCAAGATAAGAACAGGTGAATAACTATATATGATAAAATCCCTAGGAGAAGATTAGGAGATGTAATTTGAGTTATTAAATTAGTGGAGGAAGTCACTTGGCATCTTGTTTGATCCATAATATGCTTAATGCATTAAAAAACTGTTAAATTTCAAATAATCATTTCTGTTTTTTATATTTTCATTTATAGTTAATTAATTTTTGAACGTATGCTTATAAATGATCCCATAAAAAATTTATCATGTCTGAATAGATAATATAAAAAATTGAATGATGAATATATTTATTTACTCACTGTTTTAGTTGGTATGAACTATTTTAGTAATAATCATGATAAATAGAATATTATTTCATTTTATTTATATTCAAAATAACTTAAAATACATTAATGGAATATCATTTCATTAAAATCCTTCTGCTACAAAAATTTAAAAACATATATAATTATAGGGTTCCCATTTGATATAGTTAAGAGTAACTATTACTATCGGGATGTTTTATTTTATTTTTTTTCAACATAGCTATATTTTACAATAAAATAAATAGATGAATCAATATTTTTATAGAATTATTGGAAAATAGTTGAGATAATCCAAGTTACATATTTAATGGTGATGGTACTATACAAAATATATCAAGGATTCATGAGTTAATGTTGTAGAGACACTAAATTTTTACTATAAAACTATCCATGTAATTGAATGTGCATTGATTAAATAAACGAGAGTATTTTTTATAGATCCATTATAATAGATTATTTTAGAAAATAAATATTATAAATTATGTTGTAGATATAAACAATGATTTTTAAAAACCATGAGTGACAGTTAAGATTAATAAATCCATATTTTTTCTATATTATGAAAATACGCATTTATTTCTTTTAGGTCAAGTGAAAAACAATACCACTAATTTACTTTGACAATTATCATTGTTGAAAAAATTAAATATCCTAACCAAAAGTAAACTATATGATTGGTAAATGTGATTTTTCATTGTACTATTACAAGATTAGAGTTTATATGTGATGGAATCCAACTTCATATTAAGACTCATCAAGGATTGGTAAAGTGAACAAAAATATACCTACAAGAGGCACATGAATGATTTCTTGGAATAATAATTCATTATTCTGTTATCCATGTCCTATAAACTAAAAAAATACACAAGGATAAGGATTAATATAAGATACACTCTAATCTATAGGATTTATTTCTGGAGAGTTTGGGGAAATATTGTTATGAGATATAACACCCTATTAATCTCATTTTATGGGAATCGAATCAATTGAGTCCCCATGATCTCACGATGTTAGTTTAAATTGAGTTACTAGTGTATATGGGGTTAAAATTGAACTAATAATGTGCCATAAATATAATATATAAATGTTTAATACCAATATTCATAACCAAAATCCTTAGTTATAACATAAAATAATTGAACAATTCAGTTCCTAATATTTTATAAATGGTGTCTTGAGTAAATAAGATATGAAAAACCTTAACTCTTTATTTCTTATAGTGATTAATAAGTGGAATAAGAAAGAAAAATTGTAAATTGGTAAATCTATTAAAATGACACCATTAGGTATTTCATTTAGAAATCCAAAAAATTTCAAGGGAATGTTATTATTAGGATTTTATTATCATTATGCATTTATAAAAAGTTTGTTGTAAGAATAATTAAATGTCATAGAATAAGAAGTAATTAATTATCCTATTTTAGATATATTTTTCACTTAATATAATGAACATATTTTTATAAGTTAGGTATTTGATAAAAAATATGGATTAAACATTTATTTCAAATATATAAATGTATATATTTTCGAATAATAAAAAGGGTGTGGTGTATTTCTTGATATTAAAATTTTCATGATAGGTAGAACTTCCATTTTGGGATTACAATCATTGCCTACAAATTGGTTTGGTTATCTTAAATAATATTTAATTCATACTATAATTCCATAAAAACAATTCATTAGTATCATGTTGAGATAAAATTGTATTTTATTTCAGGTTTTGTAAGAAATGTTTTTTATTTAATTAAAATGACCAATATTATAGAATGGAATATGTTAAAAATGGTATATATATACATGAAATTTGAAATTACATAACAATAAACAATGAATAATGTAGTGATCAAAAATTATATCCAATTAATAACTAGAACTCTAGTCTTTTTCATGTAAATAAAAATAATTTTAATAATCTATTTTAATCATGACATTTACTCTCTATCAAGTTGAAGCAGTTGGATATATGTGATGCTTGTTTATAAAGAAAAATGGCCAAATCACTTTTCAGTGGTAATATATAATGGGATATAAAAATTATTTAATTGATTCATAATTATGTATGTGGTCTCTTTATAGTTTAAAAAAGGAGCCATTAATCGTAATTCTTTACTTGTATCAGTGATTTTATCAAATTTTGTTATGGAATTTTAATATAGTGTATATAAAATTTCATTAGCATGTTTAAGGTATAGAAAAATAATATAGAGATAAATATTGGAATGATTGTTAGGAAACTCCACTTAGACTACAGAAAAGAATATAATAACCAAGATTTCATTAATCTTTTAAAGGATTGTTAGTTGGTATCTCAACTCACTTCTCCGAATACACCTCAATGTAATTATGTATGTAAAACACAGAATTGTACCTTTCATAATTTGATAAGGTCGATAATGAGTAATGAATCACATTATCCATTGGGTGATAATATATATTAAAAATTTGATATAAAATACAATTAATGGGATTGTTGGAATTTTTTATGAGTTTTGGTTTGAAAATAAACCATTTCTTTCATATATACTTGTATAGGGATGTTGGGAAATTTTCAATACAATACATAATAATAAAATAACATCATAATGAATTAATTATTTAGTTGTAATATAGCCTTATTAAACAAAAGGATATTTACTATATAACCATTTATAACGAACATTAATTGTAGCAATATATTTATCATTAATTTAAATGAAATACATTTTGATTGAATATAGTGGGATATATATTAAATTTGATGAAGTTGAAGACCATGATGCATAAGAGTTGGTATAGGAACTATCTCTACATGAAATAGTGGGAGATTAATAATTTCTAGAGACTCATGTAATTTTAGGATGTATAAGTGAGGATTTATAACATGATATCTATGTCTTTATTATCACCATGGAATGTGAAACATTATTCTTTTAAAATAATGAAAATATAGTCTATAATTATTTAGTGGTTTGAAAAGATGACACATAGTGGAATGGACTCATGAATTTTTAAATGGATATCAAATTCCTTAATTTTGATTTGAAAATAGTGGATAAAATTGATAAATTAAATGATAATGGGTGAAAATGGGGGTTAAGGAAAAGATATACAGGTACGATAATGTAAATACCTATTAGTTATGATTTTTATAAAGTGTTTTATAAAATTCCAAGAAATTATTTATCATAATGCATTATGAATATTGAAAATAATAAAATATATAAAATTTTATCATTCAATAACTACCATCGATGATTTTTATATTGTAAATATAGATGTCAAAACTATTTTTAATAACGATTAATTGGTTGATGTCGTTTATTTGACTCACCAGATGGGTTTGAAATCTCATTGAATTTGAAAAAATTGTAAAGTGTTAAAAAATCCATTTATATATTCAATTATGAATATTTACAATGAAAATATTTATTTAATTAGGATATATGAAATCTTTTTCTTTAATGTTATAAATAAACCATGTCGCAATAAAAAAAATTTTGAGTTCAATTTTTTTCCAAGTATAACATATTCATGATATAATAATGATTGAAAATTCTATTCCAGTATTATAGTTAATTAAGTCATTGGAAAATGAATGGTTCTCTAGGAAATACATAAGATAAGTTACCAATATTTTAGTGATCAGGATCTATAAAGATATAACAAAAAGGACACTATGAATAATTCATATTACATAAATTTGATAATTTATATAAAAATTATAATATTGAACAATCTAAGAGAGTATTATTACTAATGGAACATGATAATGACCCCTCTATGAATTTTTTTACACAATCATCGAAGTAATCAAATTTATGAATGTTATTTCATTATTATTTAATAATAGTATATATCAGTGATTCAGATCCATGTTATAAGTTTTATTTTTATTATTAAAAAAACAAGGTCGGCTGATATCAACAAAATCACAGAGTGCTGCCCATGGTAGCTATTAAAACTATCATGAACTATTTGAGACGTTTAAAAACCATATTCACTGTATATTGAGTATTTGAGTAGCTAGTAGTGAGGGGATAAACTTGTACATTTTTTAAGATAGATCATAAGGACCTTAAATCTTTGTCAGTTTATGTGTATTTCTTGAATAGTGGTGCAATGAGGTGGACAATTATTAAAAGAAAACAATTTTTCATAGATTCTAAATATGAATCATTGTATATAATAGATTCTAATGAAACTATAAAATATTTTGGGATATATTTATTTTCTAAAATTAATCCCTTGTTCTTATTATTGTATACTGTGTTATAATATATTCTTATAACACAATTGTAGTTATACTTTCTAAGGTGACTAGGTCAAACCAGATGACAAAGAATATACATTAGAAGTTTAAACTCATATGATATTTTACTCTATTAAGTTATGTCCTTGTATTAAATGTATAAATAACTAATGAAATTGGATACCCACTGAATAAATTCATAATTTTGTAGAAACATGATTCTTATGTGAGATCTAGTGGTAAGATATTATTTAGTAGCTTGCTCTAGTTCAAGTGAGAGTGTTAGAAAGGCAGGTTCCCTAGAACCATCTCAATATTTTAATTTATTATTGTCATTACATATAATTAGATATGTATATATAAATTTCAATTATCAAAATATTAATATGATTGTATAAAAACATTACATAATAATTTCATTTGGATATATGTTATATCAATATATTATAGTTTTTTCCAACTATAACGGGGACCTATAGAAACAAGGATAATGATATTAAATACATCTTTTATAGACTATATATAAGTATATGATTAAAATAGTTTATATTTTACTATTATATGATTTATTATCATAAATATTATGATATATTCTATCGATGTTATCACTTGGTATTTTTTAGTAAATATGATCATGAGGAACAAAACGTTAATTACAACAACAAATGTTTTTGGTGTCATAAGATGTTCCTTTCTATAAGTTTGTGTATTAGTCTTAGGATTTGAGATTATAATTAATAACTTCAATTGATGAAAAAACATTCAAATTGATGAAAACAATGAAAGGTTATGTATGTGGGATAATATCTTACATGGGGTGTGTCATTGATGGCATGAAATAAATTTTCTGACGAGGAATGTATTTTCTTCCCAAATATTTTAGAAGATATTTCATGTGACTTATTAACTATAATGGTAGTAACTTGAATAAATCTTTGGATATGATCAAAGAGAGATAAGCCTATATTATATGTCAAATGTACTGAATAAAAAAATCTTGGATGGATAATGGAATAAATATTTGAAATCTTTTTTATTAGATATCACAAGGAAAATTGATTTTTTTTAAATTGTTTATAATCACTGGATAAGTTATCATTGAAATGAAATAGCTTTATCTCTTTCGGTGAATTCATGTGTGGATAGATATATCTCTTAGTTAATGAGTAATACTCACCAATATTGAGAAATTCACATAGAGGGTCACCAACAAAATATATCCATAACTTTGGGATGTTCTGAGGAATTTCATTTTAGGTCATGGTGATCCCCACAACATGCTTATAGTAAAGTCAAATTATGAATTATAATCTATAATTTAAACAAATCCATATTTTTTTATATAATAATAATAGTTTAATCTACCTACTCATTAAATTTTCACGTTATTAAGTGAATAAGATGAGAAATACATTCAATATATATTCATTATTTAATGTTGGATAAAAATATTGGGTTATATAATTGTGTCAAGGTAATGACACATATCTTACGAGTTAACATAATTTTAATTTCGAAATAAGGTAATATATATTTATGTCAATTGTCTAATTTTTTTATTACATAGGGTTTATAAAAGATTTTATTTTGAATTTAAATGTTTATGTAGGAATTTACAGAATTTTTGTGAATTATAACATAATTATAAAAAATTAATACAAAAATAATGGATTTTATTTATATTGAAATTTTTAATCCTCTCTTTAATCTCTCAAATTTCATATAGTTAGAGATAACTATATATAAATCTATTATATGATATCTTTTTAATAGATCAAATAAATAATGCTCCAATGATCATTAGATCACCAAAATCTATCCTGATTCCCCATGATAAGACCTAATGTTTATAGATCTGTATACCACAAGCTTTTAATAATATATTGATCATTTAGAAGGAATCATATTTTCATCAATTGATCTATGACTATCTGGGATGAGAAGAAATTTTAGATTTCTATAAATGAAATGATGTATGATTTTTTATTTCATTCTTAATTTTTAAATTTCAAAAGACCATGTTTTTTCAAGGTTGTTAAAATGAGGGGAATTTCTCATTTTTTATTTTTGAGAAGTTAAGAATAGGCAAAAATAAATTTTTCTTAGTACACAATATTTAAAATATTTTATAATGATTATGAAGATATTGGAGTTAGGTGGTTATCCTAGTCATGAAATTTAGTTACATTCTATGTTGCTTTATTTTTATGGTAAATTTTAATGTTTATTTATTGAATATTAATTATTTAGTGTACATGACCATTGTTTCATCTAAAAAAATTCCCAATATAAAATTTTGACATCATGGTTGATTCTAGAAAGGTAAGGGGGTGTAATTTCCAATGAAAATTTTATATAATGCTTAATGTTTGGGACTAGCTTCTTCTTCACTAATTTGGGAATTTTATAGTTTAATTAAATGAAATTAAAATAACTGAATTTTTATTAATTATGAATATACTTTTCCATTTCATTTATCAACATACCAAAAAAATGAAAAATGGTTATCCTTATCATACAGTGTCCTAAATAATTAGAGAAGCACGTTATGTTTCATCTACTTAACCCATGGATATTAATCAGTGTTAAATAGACATGTAGGGGAAATGGTGAATTGATATATGATTGATATTTACATGATTTATTGTATAGTGAGTTGATAATTTTAAATTTTTTCCTCATTCCATTTAATTTTTTTTAGAATTTACATTGGTTATTTTAGTTAATTTGAGCATTGTAGTGGGATATAGTGACTAAATTAGGGGTTTGAATTTGAATTTTCTGTTTTTATTTAGATATGAAAATTAATTTCATGCATATTTTTTCTTCTGTGATGAAGAAGAGAGGAAAAGTAGAATCTATAAATATTTTTTTAGAAAGTTTTATTTTGATTATTTTACATCAAATAATTTGTAGAATACCATGTGACAGAAACATGGGTTAGACTTAATAAATATCAGATATTCCTAATGGAAATCAATTACAGCAATACATATCATCCAACCTTACCATATTATAGAAACCCCCTACATTAGGGTAGGAAGGTTTTTATGAAAAATAATAAATTGTGTTTTTAAATACATTACTTATGGGTTATTTTATGATATAACAATAATCTTTTGGTAGATAAATTGATTAATTTATTTATATCAATTAATTGTATAATTAAAAAAATGAATTATGAAATCATTTTATAAGTAATAATTGATGATGAATGAGTATTGTAAAATATTAATGGGGTAATTCATTTCATCTATAAGACAGACAATTAATTGTATTTTTCTAGTTAAAATCATATCGATTGATCATGGTTGATTGTAATTAAATTTATTATTTTAGAAATTATAATATAATTTTGGAATTATTTTGTAAATTAAATAAATGTATTTTAAATGAATTTATTTCGATGTATTGGTAGAAAATGGACATTTCGTCCTAGTTAATATTTGATGAGGATATTCGATATCCACATATAATGGGGATAACTCTGTATAAGGGGTATGTTGTCAGTTGAGAATATCCATTTTTGGTAAATTAAATTATTATATATCCACATGATATGCGGTGTAACCAATGAGTGTAATCCACCAATAATTTTTTTATAAATTCTTTAATGTCATGTTTTTATTTATATGAAAATTCTAAATATTGGAGAAAGTTTTAGGGGTCATTAGAAACCATTGGACACAAACTTGGTGCCTCACATATCGATGAAAATTGGATTACAAAATTAAAAAGAAAACCCAAGAGTAAATGGAAATATAAAATTATTTTAATTAAATAAATGAATGTAGAGACTCTAGCATACGTTCCCTTTAAAAACTCATTATAGAGAAGTGTGGTTGATAATTATTTTTTTTCCTAAGTATGTGTTGGGTGAATTATGAGCTTTCTTATAACCAAATGAATAATTGCATGGAGTGAGGTGAGATTTCTACAAAATTGATATGTGGGAAAATAGTTGGGTAGAGTATTGGCAGGTCAACGGTTACTTGGTTAAGCAAGGACTCTTAAAAATAAGGATGAGCTTAAGGTAATACCAAATGAAAAATGCAGAGATGACTTGTTTATTAACGTGGTGAGTTCATAATTTGATTATAATGATACCCAGTGTTGTGAATCCCTATCTGTGAGTTTATTAGATTCAGATGATTTGAATTATATAATGGAACTCATTTACAATGTACATTCAATAATGTGACCTAGGATATCTCTAAGGGTTCCCTCTTAATTCATTGACCCTAAAGTGGGTGTGTGTGTTATAATTAATGATGAGTGTTGGAGTCACATAAAAACACAAATCAATGTAAGAGTTCTCATATAGATGTAATATCTATGAAAGGTCACACACTTGAGAGGTATAATTTCATTATACGAGATTGGGTTGGTGATTTTCTATCCCATATAATTCTTCATTATTATTATAACTATTTTGAGACATCACTAAGTTGATGCAGGACCCTAGATATATGATTTTTGATACTTATGATTACCTCCCCTAAATTTGTAAATTCATAAGGAATGTTATATTCATTAGATTACGTCACATGGATAAAAAAATGACATTATAGGATGGTAGGAATTACCTCCGTCAGATCAATTTTTTCATTATAATAGGAGATCCCTAGTAAAGATTAGGATCTTATGCTTTTATCTACAAGTGTATGATGATAAGGATCACCTCTATCATATTAAATGATTCTTTATATTATTGGATACCTAGTAATGAATTGTATTTTGTTGTTTATAGAGTATAGGGATTTTTCTAGTGATTAATTTTTTCTGTTGATGATATTATGCATGTTTGTGGGATGATTGGAGTGCCTTCTATCTAATGTAACCATTAATTTCATGGGATATTTCTTGGGTGACTAGAATCTAAAAGTACGTTTGATATTTTATATTACTCTTAAAATATACTGGGATATAGTATTTACTCATTTTGAGAGAATATTCTTAATTTCGTGATGATGTTAGACATGTATCACCCTATGGGTATGTGACTTTCTCAATTGAACACAAAAAATGGATGGCATAGGTATATTCAATTGAAATAGTTGTGTAATAAATTAATGATGTATGGGGGTCAATTTATTTAAATATCTAAACTACCACCATTTTATCATTCAGAGTATATCACAACTGAAAACATGTATTTCTGGTTATTTTACAAAGCATTTTGGTGGTTCTATTTTTATTTATACTCACACACTACTTAAGAGACCATGGAACTCGGGTACCTGAGTAGAAATCATCGTTCACAGGTTTTTGTTGGAAAAATGTATTGCGTAACACATTATTCTAGGTCATGGGGCGAAGGATTAAATATATATGTATCTGAGTAGTATAGGATAGTGGGTTGTTTATTGTTTATTATTTTCATGTTATCAAATATAGGTATGTTTTTAGCTTTTCATATAGATTGGTATTATTGATATCTATTATAGTATTTGGGGCCGTCATGGTTACCTATTTTTTTCCTATATATTTTATGATGTCTATTTTACGGATTGATCGTGAATAATTTTTAGGATATTTGATAATAATTTTCACACATTATATTTGATGAAATGCTATCCCCATGGCTAATTTTGATCATCTCCATTAGTTAAAAGCCTATGCTATATGTGGAGGATTTCATAAGATAATGTGGTGACCCCACTCATTTAATTTTTTGTATTTTCCTAGATGGGGTGTTATCTTAATTTAATTACACATGATATTAATGTTTATGTAAGTATATATATGTGGAATTAGTTGTATTATCTTTGATTCCTTATAATTTATTTTAATTTTACACAATTAATTATTTCATTTAATTTGTGATTTCTTCCCTATACCCTAGTGGAAGAAAATTTTATGTCATCAGTGGGTAAAATATTAGGGAAAATTAAAATTCAAGGTATAGGGACTGCACCCTCTCCTATGAGGGAAAAATCACCTAATGAAGGTGATAAAGATCTATATAAATTCAATGTACCAGAGTCACCTTCCCATTTCGAGACCGACTACAATAGAACCCATCCCATTCTATGTTGACGTACCGTAGAATATATATTGATCTCGACCATATAAACCCTCCTCAAAATCTAATTCATTAAGGACTTATTGGAAACAATGAAACAACATATATATAAAACAATGACAAACTTTTTTATAAATAATGATATATGTTGCAATAATAAATTACATTGATAACAGAGTATTCAGAGGAAATTTATAAGAATTCAAAAAATATATATTATCATGGAGGAATAATTTTATATTATGGATAATTTAAATAATTACACACAAATAAACTATCTCAAATGACTGTGTAATAGTATGAGAAAAACCATATAAAAATAATTTTAACAATCAATAAACTAAACAAATGAATCGATATTAAATAATATATATAATCAATAAAAATGTAGAAAAAATTTGTTAAATAAGATGAAATGAAAATTAAATCTGACGAAAAATATTTTTAACAGAAAAGAAATTCCAAAATATAATATCATGCGTGAAAATTATCAACATCTTCACCCAATACACACTTAAATCCATTTTTTAATATAATATAAATAGGAAAACAAATTTCAACCAGTTATCTCATCACTCAATTCACGATTTCTATTAACTCTATGACATTAATGAAAACCCATATTTAAAATGAGAAATTTGAAACACAAAATCCCCAATCTATCCACTTGGGCACAAAGAATTTACCTCTAATTATTGTCACTAAAAAATCTATGTTGTCCCGTAATAGCTAATGATATTCATCCCAATTACTCTTCATAAGGACTATAACACCTATTGACATTCATTTATTAATGAAAACTAAATTGTAAATTAAATACACTAAGGATCCATAGTATGGTTTAAGAGTATAAGATAGTAGAAAGTAACATGTAACAATAATCCATAAACCATAGGGAAACTAATAATGATAAATATGAATTTTATTAATGAATTTTTCAATACAAATATTGAAAAAAGTATGGAAAAAAATAATCATCCCAATCAACTAAAGAAAGAGAAATTTGAGATTGAATTAAAGAGATATAAATAATATCTACATGGTATGGTGGATAAAATCTGTATTTATGATGAAAATTTATTTTTTGGAAGAGAATATAATAAAAACCCATAAAATAGAAATAATATTCTAGAACTATTTATCCTATGTCAATAAGTAGTATAACCATTTAGGCTAACACAATATCTTGTAAAGTTACCCTAATGACCCACATCATAATGAAAAAGGGTTTTAACATCTCATTATTTCATAATAAACCTTTATAATTGAATAGTAATCCTATAAATATAGATAGAATAATTTGTCACATTACAATAAATTATACCAACCATTACATTTCAACAAATGAATCCTATTAATAAATGGTTTAATGTGGTACATTGAATATTAATAAAGTTCAGTTTTTTTTGAAAATAATTTATTTATTATTTTTTTCATCATAATGAAATAAATGAAAAAATTTCATAAAAAATCTTGATTTTGTTTCTAATCTTAAATATTGTGAGGATTAACATTGTAAGGGACCGAATTTAAACAAAACTTTTTATAATATTTCTGAACTAGAATTCACATTCGAGGATTTTTTCAATTTTTAATTTTAGTGAATTATGAAGTTCTCTTACATAGTAACATATTAAATTACAAGTTAACTAAAATAAATGATATCCACTTTATCTACCAAAGGAAATCCCTCAAATAATGTGACTTCTTTTCGAGACGCATCACCAATTCTTTCATCATGGAATTTTATTTTCCCTTACAAATCTTATAAAACATGATTTCTTTTCCAGTTTTTTATGAGCATATAAATCTCAGTAAGAATCATAAATAATAAAAATTAATAATCTAGTGAAAACCCATAAAATATTTCCTTAAAATAAAACTTACATTTTTACCCCAAAAAAGATCATATTTTAAAAAAGATCATTATCTTACAATTTGAAAATGATTTATTTTATGAAAACTCATAAGACAATGTGGACACACACAAATATATATATATATATATATATATATATATATATATATATTTGTAGGTATCATGGGGTATAGTTATACTAAAATGGAAAAACCATATGGTCGATATCCATGCATGTCACTCTTATAATTGGCATATCCATTCAACCTACTTCCATACATGTGACTCTTACAAATGGAATAACCATACGACTAACATCCATACCCAATGAATTGGAGGTTATAATGTAACCACTCAACCTTGATTTATTATAGAACCACCCTTCCTTGATTTCACACATAACCAGTTATCAAATTTCCATGTACCATTATATAATCATTTCAAAAAAAATTTATTCAATTTTAAATATTTAACTCATAAAATTTCATTTTTAATCACAAGAAATCATTTGTTGGTTTTGATATAGTCATTCTATTTAGAAAATTAATTTAAATACAAAAATACCAAAAAAATGGAATAAGAGTTGTATGTTTACTTTTTAAAACATTATATTTTCTAGAGGAATAAATATATCAAACACTGTTAATACCGACCGAGAATTATTTTTCAACATATATGTTAAAAACCAGTCCAATTTTCATTTCTAAAGAATGTCAAACGCTCTATCTAGACATCATAAAAGGGTTTTTTACAAAAAATTCGAATAAAATTAAAGATATAGAGAATATTTTCCTTTTCTAATCCTTTAGTATCCATCTAAATAAATTTTTAAAATAATATCAAGAGTATTCAGATAGAGAAAATGATTTGATAATTAAATCATTAAACATTAAAGATGTCTCATACCATATTAAATAACTAAATATTAATATCTACGAAAGAATTAATTTCACAAAAATGAAAATAAATTGTGTATATATATATAATATTTTTGTAAAAAGTTATAATATCCATATATACACCTTATAAAATTATACTAGTTCATATAATAAATAGATTCCTCAATGAAAAGATATTGAGATGAAATCTCTTACCATGAGTCTGATTATCAAATTTTTTTAATTATATTCATGAATAAAAATCATATGGTAGTTATCTTCTTTTTGTATAACTACATCCAATTTTATTGTTCCTTTTATATCACCTATCACTATATTATTATAATTACATAATTATTCATATTCACGTAAGATGTTTTGAGGATTTCCAGTACAAGTGTCCAAAATGAATTTTTATGATGTTTATTACCAAATGTAGTCATTAGTACATCATCTATAGAATACTATTAATGACATAACAATGACTTCAAAAAATTTTAATCAATCCATTTATTTATAGTTATTAAAAATTTACAACGTTTTAATCATAGAGACAGTAGGCCGTATATAATCATGAGAAATCTTCTCATTTTTCATTGAAATGTATAATAAGAAGATAATTATTATTTTAACTTTCAAGAATTATAATTATATCATATATATAATATTAGAAATTTATATATCCTTATATATATTTATATATCATAATTGTGATGTGGTGAAGAAAAATGAATCACATATCTTTGTGGAGGTGATAGTTCACATGGACGAACGAATTATGTTATCATTTTTTATGCATATAATGTATGAAATTAGTCGATACATTATTTTATTATAATGATAAATATGTCATGTATATTATATTAAAAAATTAATTCCATAATTATAACAAGTCTTGAGTCGTGATAATGGAAAATGAATCATATTTTTATGTGGAGGTGATAGTTCACAAGTACAAAAGAATGAGTAATTAATTTCCCATATGATGGAAGAAGAGATATATTTAGAAGATGATATAAACTAACTAACATCTTAGTATACTGAGGATACTTTAAGTATTATATAATTTTAGTTGATGAAGATTTTAAGGAAGTGGATGAAGAAATAAAATATAAATACTTGATTAAAATCGATACCATTCTTTTGGACGAACACCTTTGATTAACACATTAATAACTCATTGGAGGGTTTTATACCTAGAATAATCACTCAAGAATGTAAAAAGGTATTCTAAGAAGGTATGTAATCAGGTATTGGTAGAACCAAAATGGTTAGGAAGTCTGATGAAATTATAATACAGAGTACCGTTTTATAAGAGGGGAGAGGAACACTTAGAATTTTTCAAAATATTAAATTAGTATAAAATAATTTTCTAAAAAAATGTTTTAAATGAATTAATGTTGCATGATAGGATGAATAGGTATTTAAATTTAATCATCCATTGAAAAGTAGACATGTTTTGATTATTTTTTAATCCCGGTCTTTTAGTTTTAACCCTCTCATCTCTTGGAGTTTTATTTAGTAATTTATAATTTGAGGGTCAATATAATTTCAATAACATGCCAAAAGAGCGTAAAAAAGTTATTTATGAAATTTTAGGAGTTATGGAAACACTTTTTATGAATATTGTATTTTTATAATTTTTATAATATTTTATGAGTACTGTATTATTTAAAATACGCCCAGTGTCAATTTTTACGCAATTCATTTCCTAACTTTTTAAAAATATCATAACTTTATTGTATAGTCAAAAAAATAGTATTAAAAAATCACTAAAATAACAAATTAATCAAGAAATTTTTTTATGACATATAGTATGTCAAATTATATTCATTATAATATTTTTAATATTATTTAGTTGATTTTCCATTAATTAAGTAATTTCTCCATCGTCATTCTATAACCGTTTAATTTTATAATTTATTTCCTAAAAATTATAAATAAATAACAATGATTTTTTTAATACATGTATATTTATAAATACTATTTATATTCTTATATATGACTTATATAAATACTTATTAAAATTATTATAGTTATGGGAGACATGATTGTGACATATTGGTCTTTACTTTAAATAAAATGTCATAAATTTCATAATTACACCAATGTTGCTTCCAAAGGACATAATTTAAGCCTAAGTAATTTATTGGTCAAAAATAACAACTCTAATAAAAAATGGAATGTGTTATGAGTTTTTTTTATAATATATATAATTATAAATTTACCTTTAATTACCCAATTTACCAAATATCAGGGTTATAAAAATAATTAATGAACTTATTATTCGTAATATCTAAAAAATTAAAGGGGGCTATTTTTATAATATGGAACTCTTTATTAACAATATGGAATTTTTCTTCTAAATTAAAGACATATAATTGGACGAAATTAATTAAATATTAATCTCGTTGATAGAATAAGAAAATGGGATTTAATGTAAAATGTTCAATAATTAACAGATTTTTTATATAAAATTTAAATGTCAAATTTATTCAAATGAATTAAATTGTATTAAAAGATAAAAATATAATCTAATTATACATTAAACAAAATTAATATGATATTTTAACAATATCAATAAATTAGATGAAAAATAAGTTTTGAATTAAAATTTAGTATTTTTATTTATCCATTAAAATACGATATTTATCGGAATATGTCACGAACCAGGATTGGTCGCCATCCGACCTAGCACCCGACCCGGTCCACGACATGGCCCAAAGGGAATTCCCAATCCCCATGGGCTAGCACAAGTGCCCGTGTATCAAACATTACATGGGAATGATTTACCCGAAATAAAAGACAGAAACACAACTAACCAGATAAATAAAATGAAACTAGAAATAGACAACCAAACATGCCTTTAAACTATGAACATGTCTAAAGTCGACAACTCGAACCAAAAACTAAAAATAAATGACGACAGCACAACCTAAAAATCTAACTCAAACCACCCGGCAAAAGAGAGGCCACATCGACACCACTCTGCATGAAAAGACCAACTATAACCCGAACAACCATCAATGAGCACGATTATACAACCTGGAATACACAAGAAACAATGTCTACATACAACCAAAGGTGTATGTAGGGTGTGAGCCAAAATCCCAGTAGGATTCCACCCAATAAAAAGGTTCCACGTGTAAAATTTAAATGACAAATACATTTGCAGGAAAAATAAATGAAAGGACACCAAAGCTTAATCAACTTTAAATAAATAGTTTCTATAAGGAAAGCACTTTTGAATAAAACAACTTAAATAAATTAAAACACCCTTGAATAAAAGAAAAGCTCAAACCTTCATAGAAACCCAAAAGTTGCACCGTATGCTGATGGTGGGTATATAGTAGTCCAGAAGCACCAAAAGTGGGAGAGGCCCTAAAGTACTAAAGGTGTGTGGGTCCCTATAACCTCACGTCTCGGTGAACCATATCATACATTCCCGTGGACGAGCCACTGGTAGGGAAACACCTCCTACCATAGTGGTCTTCAGTCATCAACCAATGTTTAGATAGTGTTGTAAGAGTCAATCCCGCTAAGTGAAACTGGGCTGAGGCTACTCCTGTATCACTAGCACGCTAGTCTAGTCCGTCCACCTAGTACCCAGGCTTCCCCTTTTGTGATCATGATTTTCCAACATCACATTTCATGTCAAACATAAAAAAATAAAACAAATAGGGTGTAACATAAACCCAATGCCCTAGTTCCGCACAAACCGAAAACCATTTGACAAAGGATGCACTCCAAAATATTTCACCCAAATCAATTAAAACAATTTTTTCATTGCCAAAAATTGTTTATTAAAAAAATATTAAATTTTCATAGTAAATAATTTTATTAAAACATATTAAATTCTTTGTAAACAAATTCTTTAAAAATAGATATAACACGGATTTAACACAAATTACCACTCAACCCTCTTTCGTGACCAAACACACCCAACACCAAATCAAGAACACAAATTGAATACTTTTCACATTTTTAAAAAACAAACAAAAACATTATAAAAACACTAGAACCTAAGAATTTCACATTGCACATATGAAAAACTAACTGAAAACATTAATAAACATAGAAGTTGACCAAAAATGAGTTTCCAGACAATGAAAGCACTAACTGCAAAGATTAATAAACACTAGAAATTGGCTAAAAACAAGTTTCTAGACAAAAACGCACCGGCACCACATAAACATATTGCTAAATGAAAGTAACACATAGACAAACATCAAGGTAAACCAATCCGCACCCATAAGAATTAATCATGTAATATTTTAAGATAACTACGCAAGTAAATTAACTTATCACGAAATGTTTTAATGCAGAACCACCTACCTTTGACCAAGAAGCTTCCGAAATGACGGTGTGGAATCTATCATCACCGGAAAACAAGTTCAAAATCCCCCTTTTCAGACCAAACACACCACATAATCAAACCAAAGAGTAAAATAGTACATATAAATAGACATATTAAATTAATCAAGTGATGTTGAGGCATTGAAACACCTACCTCGGTGTTGAATTTTCCCAAATCTTATGCGGACCTTCATCCACACCTAATATGCACCATGAAAAACTCAAAGAAGACCCTAAAACATGAATTGGACCAAAAATAACATCAAATACAAACCAAAAACCACATAATCCCTAACCTAGAAATCACCCAAAGGATGAACTGACCAAACTGAGTAAAACCCGCATGTGGTATGCATATAGAGGGCTATCTGAGAACGTTGTAGAGGTGCGGAGGCACGTCGCACATGGAAAATCCATCTAATCAGCATTGCACCGGCAAAGAGGAGGAGATGCTGGCTAGCAGGGGATCCGCGACCAAAGGAGCAGTGGCCCGAGGTGCTGCGCGAGGTGGGGAGGTCGGTGGACAGTGGAGATCACATGAGGGGGCACCAGACGGGAGGTCTGGTGGGGTTCCGGGCTGGAAATAGGGGGTCCGGCAGTTGGTCCGTCAGACAGCGCGGGTGAGGAGGGCTCGTGGGGGCGGCACAAGCCGGGAGTCGAGGGGGAGACACTGGACATGGGAGCCAGTGGGAGTTGGTTGCGATGAGCTGAGGGCTACCGGGGAGGATGGAAGTGGTGCGAGTGGGATGCTGGGATGGGAGATTAGCACGACGATAAGGGGGATCATGGGGGTCCATAGGGCTTGAATGAGGAGGCAGTGGTTCCGAGCCAGGGGGTGCTGCTCGAGCGGACAACAGGGGGGGAAGGGTGGGGTGTGCCGCGATGGGGAGTTAATGGTTGGTTGAGCAAGCCGGGAGAAGAAGGAAGGCGATGAGAGTGGAGGAGATGGAGCACGACAGCTAGGGTTAGAGGGGAGGGGGTGAGCCGCACGACATGAAGGGGGAAGCTGGGGAGGGATAGGTGAACCAAGGGGTGCGTTTTTGACAGGAAAAAAAATAACAGGGGAGGGGTGCGGCGCAACAGGAAAAGGGGGAGGAAACCCTACCCAAAAAAATGAAAAAAAGTATAAATAAACAGATAAAATTAAACTAAAACTAAAAAAATAAAACAACCAGAAAAAATAAAGATAGTATTTATAATAATAATAATAATTAGAATAAACTTATCATGATATGAATAAACATAATATTCTTGACAAAATTAAATAAAAAGAAAGTGAATCAAATTATCTTAATAATAATATACATTATATTAATAAACACAATGAACATATTAATGATAATAATAATAATAGTAATAATAATAATAATAATAATTACTATTTTCATCATTATTAAAATAAATATTTAAACTTCGTTTGATTATCATTATTTTCAAAGAGTCCGGAAACTACGCGGGTACTCCGCGCAACCCATAAAATTTTTAATAGAAAGTTGATGATAATAGTAATAAACATAATAAAATTATCATCTTTCTAACATTTTAATTTAAATCTTTTATTAACCAATTAAATTAATTAATTTGATAATTAAATAATTAATTGTGCACCGAGCAGGCAGTGTGGTTAATCGGGCAAGGTCGCACGACGACTGATGTGAGGTCGAACGGCTTCAACCACAATGCACTGGACACACTCAAGACCATTACAATCATTTTTAAATAAAAACCTCAAATTTAATGTCGGGCTTAACCCCACACTACCCAACGTAGAGAAAAATTAATGAAAAACTTACATAAAGATGACGGGTGTGTCAATTCTCCCCACCATAAAGCTTTCTGTCCTCAGAAAGCCACAACTAAGCCTGGACTGCAAAGAAGAGACTATTACCCCACTATGGTTCAAAGAGGAACCCCACAAACAACAAGCGAGATGAGGCAACCACATCATGCTCAGAGAATGTGACTCAAACAATAACCTCAAGAAATACGTAAAAGGACTTTCTGATATGCGTCGCCCACCCCAAAGAGCTAGAATGCCTCCAGTTGATGGATCAAGGAAAACGACTCTCACACCCGCGGAAATAAACCTCACAAGATGAAACAACTCAAACATTATTAAACAAAAACAACATCATTTGGTTAGAATTGTCAAACCACATCCAATAAACACTCTTATCACTTATCACCAAGCCATATTTAAAAAAAGAAGCAAAATATCAGCATGGGGAGTCCCGAGGGGCTCCCCACCATTAGGAACCCACCGACGCTCGAGAAGAGACTGGAAAACCGACACGTGGAGGTTCATGCGGACTCCCCGCAATTAAAGAAAATTCTATCACTGATTCATTCTAGAGACATTCGCGCGAGACCCAATGTGGGTCTCTCCACCATTGGGAACCTACCAAGGCCCAAGACGAGACTAGAGAACCAACATGGGGAGGTCCAGGTGGACTCCCCACTATTAAAGGATGACCAAAACCAATTTATTCTAGAGGCCTTTGTGCGATACCCATCGTGGTTCTCACCTCCATCTGAACAAATAGAGGGTGCAGAACATTGAGAAATTCTCAAGGGTGACCAAACACCCCACCACCAGGGGCGGGGAGGGAGGGTCCTCACTACTGGGGCGTCAAAAGCATGTCCCAAGACAAACCAGCATTTCCACATTCCTGGATGAGCATAATTCAGATTTGATACAGATTTACTCAACAAACTCCCATAAGGACCACTAAACCGATTGCATCCAATGGGATGAAACACCCACGTCTTCAAGGAAACGAGGCAGACGTGCCTCCTCATAGTTACTGAAACCTTAAACAACCAGATGGTTCGTTCAAAATAGACAACCATAGAAAACAAATTATGTTGGTTTCACTCTCGACACTGATGAAAGAAATAAGGTCAGGGTCCCATACAATCTCGGGGTTCCTGACCACGTGCCAGCTTCACTCTAAGACCTATGGCTGGAGACCTGATGTTTGAAGCATCATCTGCCTCACAGTCAGGCATGGAAGACTCCTAAATAGAGCTTCTCCTTTTGGTGTCACACAAAACCACACCGCAACCGAGACAACTCCCGCAAAAACAACACTTATGACATCCAACTGATCACACACAGGACATTCACCAACACAAGAGCTGAAATGGTGCATGCGCATCACCCTTTTTCACACTGGATGAGAACGCGACACCACAAATAGTAACCTGAACATGACCATTTTTTATAAGAGGAACATTCTATAGAGAGGGACTTCAAACTGAGTCTTAAACAACACGTGATTCCTGCAATTCACTATAGCTTCCCCATGTGACTGGGTCTGCCACACTAGTGGCCTAACGTAGAACCCTTCTTAAATGAAACCAATGAAGGACCAAAGGATATTTAGAATAGTGGCATGCACCGACCACCACATGATGCTTCCGCATTTCCCCACTGGAATATCTTTCACTGTTTCCAAACAGAACATTCAAATTAATGAGGTAAAACATCACCCTTTTCAATCAAATAGAACTCACACCGCATGACATCACAGAAAAATACCCTTCCAACCAATGAAAAAACTACAAATCCCTTCTAGACTATGGTCAACACTGAAAATTTGGAATCGCCTTCACCCTTCCCCATTGAAATTCCTTTCACCTCTTCTATGGGGGAACCTTCAGATGTAACGATGTCAAACTTCATACCTGACAACTAAGACAAATCAAATAGACAAAAGTCCCCTTAAACTCTCCTCGCGTCTGCCATCCCACTGCAAGAGGATCAGCTTAACTAGAAAGGACAAGTGACAACTTATCATTATCGCTCAAAAGGGAGAGTCCTTATTTTAATCAACTGGAGGGTCGACCAATAGTGAACTTCATGTGACGCACTACAATTACATGTTAACGCTTTATGGGGGGGGGGTGCGGCATACAACTGTCAAGAAAGGAAACCACAGACCTAATCAAACTAGTCCAATGACCAAGAAATATTACAAGCGAATGCTAAAGATGTAGGGGAAACCACTACAAGGGCTTCCCGCTGCACTTTTCAAAAGATACCATTAACCACACGCTTTCTTACCAAACTACAAATAATAATTCAAACACGGGACATAAATAACTCAGAAAGGATCCTCGGCTCAAAACGCCTCACATCCGACATTTCCAAAACCCAAGGACATGCCACACAAACGCCGTTTTCTATAACACAAAATTTTTCCATTAACAAAACCTTTTGAAAATAAGTAAACCCAGTGGGTTGCACAAAAACCGATGGCGTCCCATGAGCCTCGCACATGCATGTTCTCGTGCCACACCGGAACCCACCTCATGTCCACCCAGGCACTCATCCACTCGTGTCATTAACCATTTCTTTTTTTGTATACACTCTTGCATGTGGTTTCCCATGAGAGCGCCAAGGATCAAAGCCAAACCTTTTGATTTTTTTCAATACCAAGATATCCATCCCACACTTTTCAAACCTCACACACCATTTCATTTTTAAAGCGCTTCACTTGAAAACATTTTATATGACGAAAACATTTTTAATTAAAAACCTAATATCTACGAATCCAAAACAAAGAGATGAGAAACGATGCAAGAGAAAACTTGTGTCAGCGGGTGGCTGGGACATATGGTTGGCGGCCATACTCCAGTCACGCCACCACCACTGAGGGTATTCTAAGATATCGTCCTCGGCTCCACATGGATTGCTAGACCCTGCAAGCTCAATAGGACCACAAACCTTACCCCTTTTCATTTCCCTTAGACATGATTATCCGCAAGGACCAAAAACTCAGACAAACCTCAACATAGTTTGGTAACTCGAATCCCTCCACGAGGTGTGCTAGCCAGGCACATTTCTCGTAGCTAGAACGTTGAGTTCCAACAACCTTAATTTTTGTCTACTCTGACTCTATCTCAAAAGAAAATGACCCAAGTGAGAAAACATGCCCTCTGATACCATTTTTCACGAACCAGGCTGGGTCGCCATCCGATCCGGTCTGCGACATGTCCTAAAGGGCGTTCCCGATCCACACAGGATCGCACAAGAGCCCGTGTATCAAACATTACATTGGAACGATTTACCCAAAATAAAAGATAGAAAAACAACTAACCAAATGGATAAACTAAAACTAGAAATAGGCAACCAAAGATACCTTTAAACTATGTTGATGTTTAAAGTCTACAACTCAAACCAAGAACTAGAACAAAAATATGACAGTGGAAACTAAAACTCTTACTCCAACCACCTGAAACTAGAGAGGCCACATCGAAACCTATCTGTATGAAAAGACCAACTACGACCCAAACCACCATCACTGAGCACGATGTTACAACCTGGAATACACAAGAAACAAAGTCTACATACACCCAAATGTGTATGTAGTGTGTGAGCCAAAATCCCAGTATGATGCAACCCAATAATATGGTTCCACATGTAAACATTAAATGACAAATACATTTGTAGGCTACATAAATGAAAGGACACCAAAGCTTAAACAACATTAAATATATAGTTTCTATAAGGAAATAACTTTTAAAGAAAACAACCTAAATAAAAAAAAACACCCTTGAATAAAATAAAAACTCAAACATTTACAGAAACCCTAAAGCTACACCGTATGTCGATGGTGGGTATATAGTAGTCCAGAAGCACCAATAGTGGGAGAGGCCCTAAAGTAATAAAGTTGTGTGGGTCCCTAGAACCTCATGCCTCGGTGAACCATATCATACATTCCCATGCACGAGCCACTGGTAGGGAATCACCTCCTACCATTCTGGTCTCCAGCCATCAACCAATGTTTAGTTAGTGTTGTATGCGTCAATACCGCTAAGTGAAACTGGGTCGAGGCCACTCTTGTATCACTAGAACGCCAGTATAGTCTGCCCACCTAGTACACAGGCTCCCCCTTTTGTGCTCAAGATGTTCCAACTTCACATTTCATGTCAAACTGAAACAAATAAAACAAATAGGGTGTAACATAAACCCTATGCCACAATTCTGCACACACCGAAAACCATTTGACAAAGGATGCACTCCAAAATATTTCACCCAACTCAATTAAAACAATTTCTTCATTGTTAATAATTTTTTATTAAAAAAATATTAAATTTTCATCATTAATGATTTTATTAAAACTTATTAAATTCATTGTAAACAAATTATTTAAAAAGAGATATAACATGGTTTTAACACACAAAACCACTCAACCCTCTTTCGTGACCAAACACACCCAACACCACATCAAGAACACAAATTGCACACTTTGCACAGTTTCACAAAACAAATAAAAATTTTATCAAAACAGTAGAACTCAAGCATTTCACTTTTCACATATGAAAAACTAACTACAGACATTAATAAATAGTAGAAGTTGAACAAAAAAGAGTTTCCAGATAATGAACGCACGAACTACAAACATTAATAAACCCTAGAAATTTTCTAAAAACAAGTTTCCAGACAAAGAATGCACATGCACCACATAAACATATTTCTAAACGAAAGTAACGCATAGACAAACTTCAAGGTAAACCAATCCGCACCCATTAGAATTAATCAAGTAATATTTTAAGTTAACTATGCAAGAAAATTAACTTATCAGATAATGTTTAAACGTGAAACCACCTAGCTTTGACCAAGAAGCTTTCACAAAGACGGTGCAAAATCCATCATCACCTGAAGACATGTTCAAAATCCCCCTATTCAGACCAAACACACCACATAACCAAACCAAAGAGTACAATAGTATATCTAAATTGACATATTAAATTAATCAAGTGATGTTAAGGTATCGAAACACCTACATCAGTGTTGAATTTTCCCAAATCTTGTGCATACCTTCATCCGTACCTAATACGCACCACAAACAAACACAAAGAAGACCATAAAACATGAATTGGACCAAAAATAACATCAAATCCAAACCAAAAAACCACATAATCCTTAACCTGGAAATCTCCTAAAGGAAGAACAAACCAATCTCAGTAAAACGCACCTGCGGTATGCATATAGGGGGATGTCCGAGCACGTTGTAGAGGTGCGGAGGCACGTCGTACTTGGAAAATCCATCCGAGCAGTGTTACACCCGCAAAGAGGGGGAGAATCTGGCTACCAGGGGAGCCAAGACCAAAGCAGCAGTGGCCAGAGGTGCTGCGCAAGGTGGGGAGGTCGGTGGACATCATCAGTCATAGGAGGGGGCACCAGAGGGGAGGTCCAGCGGGGTTTCAGGATGGAAACAGGGTGTCTGGTGGTTGGCCCGTCAGACGACGCGTGTGAGGAGGGCTCGTAGGGGTGGCGAAAGCCGAGAGCTAGGGGGTGGCGCTAGACAATGTGAGCTAGTGGGAGGTGGATGTGATGAGATGAGGGCTGCCGGGGAGGATGGCAGCGGCGCGAGTGGGATATTGGGATGAGAGATTAGTGCCACGGGAAGGGGGATCATGGGGGTCTGGAGGGCTTCCAGGAGGAGGTGGTGGATCTGAGCTGGGGGGCACTCCTCAAGCGGACAACAAGGGGGGGGGGGAGGGTGGGGTGCGGCACGAGGGGGAGCTGGCGGCGAGGCGAGCATGCTGGGAGAAGGAAGAGTGCGACGGGAGTGGAGGAGAGGGAGCGCGACGACTAAGGATCGAGGGGAGGGGGTGAGCCGCACGACGAGAAGGGGGAAGATGGGGAGGGAGAGGTGAACCAGGGGGTGTGATTTCAACAGTTAAAAAATAATAGGGGAGGGGTGTGGCGCAACAAGAAAATGGGGAGGAAACCCTACCAAAAACAATGAAAAAAAGAATAAATAAACAAATAAAATATAACTAACTAAAAAATTTAAAACAACCAATAATAATAAATATAGTAGTTATAATAATAATAATAATTAAAATAAATTTAACATGATATGAATAAATATAATAATCTTAACACAATTTAATAAAAATAAATTCAATAAAATTAACTTAATAATAATATATCTTATATTAATAAACAAAATGAACATATTAATGATGATAATAATAATAATAATTGCAATAATAATAATAATAATTAATATTTTCATCATCATTAAAATAATTATTTAAGCTTCGTTTGATTATATTTATTTTAAAAGAGTTGGGCAACTACGCGGTTACTCCACACGACCCATATTATTTTTAACAGAAAGAAGATGATAATAGTAATAAACATAATAAAATTATCATATTTAACACCTTTTAATATAAATATTTTATTAACCAATTAACTTAATTAATTTGATAATTAATTAATTAATTCTGCACTGAGCATGCAGTGCGGTTAATCGGGCGAGGTCGCGCGACGACCGGAGTGAGGTCGCATGGCTTCGACCATAATACGCTAGATGCACTCAAGAAAAATACATGCGTTTTTATATAAAACCATCAAATTTTAAGTCGGGAATAACCATGCACTACCTGACATAGAGAAAAATTAAATAAAAACTTATTTAAAGATGACGGGTGTGATAGAATAAACCAAAATTTTAACCAAAGTAGTTTTTATATCTATCATCCAAATAAGAATTTTATCTCTTTAAAATGAGACATTAAAAAGTGAAAAAATATATTTAAAATAGGTACACCATCCAAAGGCCCCAATGATTCCTTTTCTAAAAAAATACATTTTTTGTAAAATTGGATTTGTTCCCATATCATATATGAAACACATTAGATGAAATATAAACATTTTATTGAATATATATAAAAATAATTTAATTTACATATTCCAATAATACAGACATTATTATATATAAAATACACACGTTCAAATTTAGAATGTTTTTCATAAAAAATTAAAATATTTCAAAAAGGGATTTAAATTCATTTATATTCAATTGATCACTCAACAACAAATTATATAAAGATGTGTGAGACGTATTTTAATAATTCAACTAATACTATTCATTCCCACCATTATATCATCATGGATATAATGATTACATTTAAATAATAACATTTTTTTGTTTATTTACGCTTGATGCGGCGTGTCATGTATGCTATCAAAAATAAGGATTGTTATAAAAAAATCATGATGATGAATTCTCACTCCCTTAAAAATTATGTCCACTCATTTTGAAATAGTAATCAAACACTAAGTTTTGAATTATCAATATACCATTATTGAAATCAACCATCAGAATAATGGTTAATCAAACATATACTAAAAATTAATGAAATGGAAGTAATATGGTCACCTAAGATAACACATAACAGGGTACCACGTATAAATACATGTACATGGAAGAAAAACCTATCTATCATGTTCTTATTGAGAGTGATAGAGAACATGAGTAGGAGTAATTTGACAATCACAAAGCCATAAATTTGTTATTGGTTTAAAGGCTATTGATTTCGTAGAAGGAAATGTGAAAGAATAATTTTGCGTTTCAAGATATTTTTTATAGATGTGAGGAAATATTTTACTATATTAACTAAGAAATTAAGGTAATAAATTTATTTAACAATTATAGTTGGATTATTTAGTCAATTTCAACCAAAAAATCATATTTTTCTCTAAACGATGAGTTTTGAAGATGATATTTTTCATGCCTGATGAACTATAATAAAATTTATATAATTGAATAGTCTACAAAATAGTAACTATATATTTATACAATATTTATGAAATAAAAAAAATAAAATGGTTAGGTTAACATAAGATAATTCTTTAAAAATAATAGACCACTATATGATAAAAAATTATATCATTCTCCAAAATTTAATATTGTTACCCAATGTTAAACATAAAACACTAAAAAATAACTATTTTTGAAATTACAGGAAAATATTACAACTAATATTTACACCCAAAAATAAGAATTATTTAATAACATACAATTACACGATAAGATATAATATTTATATTCAAATAAAATAAATTACTATTGATGTCTCATACAAAAAATTTATTTATGAAATCACATAATCACCACAATAGTTTAATCATTTCTTTAAATAACCTGATCACTATAAGTATACAATATAATTTTTTTTACAATATATGACCAAATAATAATTCCTCAAATAATATATCAAAGTTTAATGTTTAACTTGATCATATATGGTTCTGAAAATAAATAACATCTTCTGAAATAACATTAATCACTTAATAACGAAATCATTTTATAATCCTATGGTCATCAATATGAGAAACAATTGGTTCCTAAAACCAACTAATTCCTTATACATGAACTCATTTAACCAAAATGAAACATTCACACCTACTTGGGACTTTATTTAGGATATTGGTAGGAAATGCACCCATGTCAGCCTTCGGTTGTGGGTTCGATTCCCATGGCCTTCCCTGATATGAAAGGCTGTCACCATATCGTGATTCTTTCCTTTTTTAAAATATATACAATTCCTAATACATGATAAATAACACAAAAATAACCACAACATGTTTTATCCTAAATTTTTATCTTATACATTTCATTATTCATCCATTAAAATTATTTTCCACTAATTAAATCATTGGTGAATGTCTTGGAAAATAAAATTATTAGTCACCTGAAAATTTTATATAATAAATCCAAAAAAAAGGAATATATAGAAATAAACATATGGACCACATAAAAATTATTAACCTATGATGGTATCCTTGACTATTTGGAAAATATCTTCATATCTAAATTTGTATAATGTATCATCTGATACTAATAGTATGGACACAACTATAAACAAATTTTATTCATGTGTTATTGAACAATAATTTAAATTTGAGGATCATTTTATTTTATAGTTTTAAAGAATTTAAAAAATAATCATGTAAATTAAACTTTTAAATTACAAGTGTACTTTAATACTCTGTTTTCTCATTTTGTACTAAAGAGAACCCAATATAAAAAACATGCCTTTTTTTATAAAAATCCTCAATTCTGTCATCATGACATCTTTTTTTCCCTTACCAATCATAAGACAAGGTAATATAATATAAAACATAGGATAAGCATAATAATATCAGTAAGGAATGTAAATAAATAAAATATTAATCAACTAAAAACCCATAATACATTTCCCTAAAATTAAATATACCTTTTTACCCTAAAAAAGAGATCATTATTTTAAAAAGATAAGTATCTTACCTGTGCAAAATAAACTATTTTCATAAAAAATCATAAGAAATAATATAAAATATAAGTAGGATAATTGGTAAATAATATGAATAAATATATGGAATAAAAATATAATTGAAATTCATACATATCCCTCTTACAAATGGAATAACCATATTACCATCTCACAAATATTTCACTCTGAAAAACCTTATAGACATATGAATGAATTCCACACCCAATGCATTGGAGGTTATAATGTATGAACCTTTCAATGGATTATCAAGGAACCACACTTCTATGGTTTATCAAGTAACAACACATTAATTATTCACATACTATTATATAATCATAAAACAATTTTTGTTTAATTTTCACCATTTCTCTCATAATATATTATTTGAAATCACATGAAATATTTTCATGGTAATGAAAAAATCATTCCATTTCCAATACAATTTTCAATACCAAAATACAAAAAAAAATCAAAATATGATATGTCTTATTCTATTAAAATCATTATATATTTAAGAGGAATCCATATGTCAATAATGGACCTGGTAGTGGAGAAGTCAATATCGATTTATACATCAAAAACATTCCTTTAATCGTTTGAAAATAATGTTTAACCCTTTATATAAAACGAATAAAAAGGTTAATTTTTTAAAACATTTATTGAAATTAAAAATATAAATGAAATTTCATTTATAATTATTTCATTTCCATAAAAATAAATATATAAAATAATATCCTGAATATTGATATGGATAAAAATATTTTATTATTACATATGCAAACATTCAAAGTGTCTTATAGAACTTGAAACATTAAATAGTAATAAAAATGAAGGAATACATTTAACAGAACATTAAATAGAATTTTAATAGATAAAATATGTATATGAAATGTCACCATATACATATATACAACTTATAAAACAATATAGGTGCATATCATCAAGAAATGCAACAATAAAAGAGATTGAGACGAAATCCATTTCCTAGAGTCATATTTTTCACGTATGTTATTTATCAACATTATTAATAAAATTAAGTTAATTTCATTTTTTATTTAGGACCATTTTTTGGTTAATTATTCAATTTATATCAGTTAAAACTATATAATAACATTTAATTATTTATATAATTTCACATATGATGTTTTGAAGATATTCAGTAGATAAGCCCAAAATGACATGGTATATTGTCTATTGCCAGAATTGGTCATTATTAAATCATATATATTATAATATTAATTAAATAATAATCAATTTAGAAAATTAATTTTTAAATAAATCCATATATATATGGTTATGAATAGTAAACAACATTATTATCATGGAGAGAGTAGTTCATATGTACAAATGAGTAATGTTCCCTTTCTTCATTGATCAATATGGAATGACGATAATTATTATTTTAAAATTATCTAATTATAATAATATTATATATATAATATTAATTATTTAAATTTAATTATATTTATCATAATTGTGATGTGGTGATGAAAAAAAAATCACATTGTTCCTGGAGGTGACAGTTCACATGTAACATCATTATCATTTTTATGTTCACGGAAGGTAAACCAATAAATATTATAAATTATTATTACAATGATTTATATTTCATGAATATAATATATAAAATTAATTCTATCATTATAATGATTCCTGAAAGACAATAATGGAAAATGAATTATATTGGATCATGGTCATCATAGTTCACTCATAAAAATGAATGATTAATTCTTTTCCCACTTGATGGATGTGGTTACAAATTTTTTGATGATATTAACATTATAAAAAATCATTATTATAAGGATACTGGAGTTATTATAACAACATGGTTGAATAATATTTGATAGAAGTGGGGGAAGAAATCACATAGAAATACTTGATTAAAAATGATATCTTTCCTTTGGATTATCACATTTCATTAACATCTTAACACCTCTAAGGAGGGTTTTCTACGTAAAAAAAGCCTCAATAGTGTGGGTATGGATTATTTGAAGGTATTTTAATATAAATTAGTAGAAAATATGGTTCTTTGTGTGGTTAAATGATACCTAGTAGTCCCGATCTATAAGAGAAGAGAGTGTCAATCTCTGAATTATTCAAAATATTAAATTAATATAAATTAATTATCCATTATAAATGTGTTAAAGTGTATTATTAATTATATAGGATTAATATGGGTCTCAAGATAATTATTTAATAAAATTTACACATGTTTTTATTTTTTCTTTTATTTTTATATTTTTTAACCCTTTTAATGCTTATCGTTTTATTAAGTAATTTACACTTTGAGGGTCAATATACATACCATAAAATTCCAAACTACCTTAAAAGAAGAATTTATGAAATTTTAGTACTTAGCCCATATTTTTGAATGAATCATGAATTTTAATAATATTTATATCATTTTATAAAATGTTTTATATTTTAAAATAACAATAGTGTAAACATTTACATTATTCAATTATTGAAATTTTAAAAATATTATAACATAGTGATATAATCAAAGAAACTCCTTAAAAAAATAAATAGAATTTCAATGTAATCCATGAAATTAGTTTATTTAATAAATTATTTCAAATTATATTTATTATTTTTTTTTCATTTATTTGATTCAACAATTAATGAAGCAATTATTGTACCAACCTCATGTAACCATTTATTTTAATTATATATTTCCGAAAAATTATGAATAAATTAAAATTATGTATGTAACAATTTTATATTAATAAATACCATTTATAGTCAATGATATTACTATGAAAATCATTATTAAAAATATTATATTTATAAGAGAGATTATTATGAAATCATTATATTTACTATAAATAAAATGGCATAAATGTCATAATCTCAACAAAGTGTATTGAAAAGGACATTATTTTTGCCTAAGTATTCTATTTTTCTAAAATAACTCATATACTAAAATTATGTCAAATATAATGTATGTTTTATAATATTTATAATATTATTTTAACTTTTAATAACTTGATTTTCCTTTAACTGTGGTAATAAAAATAAATAATTATGTTACATTAGATTATGTCCAAAAATAAATGTGACCTATTAAAAAAATATGAACATAATTATCAATAATATGTAATATATTTTCCAATTTAAAAAATAGAATTCGAATAAATTAAATAAAATTTAATCCCATAGATAGAATAAGAAAATTGGGTTTTAATATTAAAAGTTCATATTATCGTATGGTTTTTATATCCAATTAAAAAATGAAAATTATTATAAAGGATTAAATTTTTTTAACTAATACAAACATAATATAATGATACTTGAAAACATATTAAATGGTTAAATTTATCAATATATATAAATTAGACAAAAAGTGGGTAAAAAAATAAAAATGAAAAAAGTGGATTAAAAATACCTATCCATATAATACATTAAAGATCCTTACAAAAAATGATAATCACATATTAATTTTCTGTATGAGATAAAACAAATTACATAAATTATATTTCCCAAATAAAAATTCAAACCAACCATAATAAACTCCTAATATATTACTAATGCTCAAATAATCAAAATACACATATTTTATGAATTAAATAACATTAAACATCACAATAAACATAAATTAATCTTTAGGTAAATCCATCAATAAATAAATCTTCATTAGTATGACCATAAAAAAAGATCAATCAAACTAGATAAGCCCTTTTTAATTATTATACCGAGAATTCCAATTAGTCGGTTTGATTCCTCATTCACCAGCGTAATAATAGAGAAAACTAACCAATCCCAACAACCAAAATATGGAAGAAATAAAGAAGTATATATATGATTAATAAATGATTCTAAATATAGTGATTTGGTGAATAAAATATATCATGAAAAATATAGTATATGAAAATATGATTTGAGGGAGAAAAATGTTCTCTTAAAAATATTCCTAACCAACTAGGAACAAATTTTATGTAGGAAACCCCCAAGTTGGTTCAAAAGAAAATAATATATAAGACTATTATAAATTCTTTTAAAAAATCCATGTTGGATTCAAGGGGTACCCAATGGATTACCAATGTCCATCAGGTGTATTCCGTTTATAAATTTCTTACTAGATTGATAGTTAAGTACCTAGATAAATTATTATTAGTATGTAGTGGCCACCAACATCCAACCACCTAAAACATTATTTAAAAATGGAAATCAATCCGTACAAATTTCCCACTATACGGTTTTTCATCCTTCAAAATACAAACTAATCAATCATACAATACAATTTATCTACCTCAATCATAATTTCAACTCCAATATATTATATCATATAACAATATTCACTCCAGACATTCCCATCACAATTCACGATGTTAGAATATATGAAAAAATAAAAAAATCACAAACAAAATATATGTATTCAAACAAATAGTTCCCAAAATAGAGATAGTGATTCTAATTACAACATCAAGGTTCTCCCCACTATAGAAATTGTATATGATTTTATAGTTTATTCCCAAACAAGATTTCTCTAAACATATCAAATTTATTTAATTTTAAATAAATATGTTATATATATATAATCAAACATATTCCAAAAAATATAAAATCAGATTCATCTAATGATAAAACATTTTTTAGTTAGGTCTAAATTAACTTTTATGATTTAAAATATAATAAAAACCACTTCCCAAAATTTATAGAACTAATAAAAAAATAAATTTTAAAACATTCATGTCGAAAAATAAACAAATTATTCATTCGAACTATTAAAATTTATATTATACCGAAATTCCATTAACATTAATTTTGAAAATTATCCATTTTACAATCCATGATAATTTCCTAAACCCCTATAGGATTCCATTTTATGGTTCATAAAAAATCCCTTTCATAAAATAAAAAAACATATACAAAACCCATATAATTTTAAATGAATAATTATCAAATCATTTAATTTAATATTGAATACATATTATTTTATAAATTGTTTTAACATTATTTTTTAAGACCCCAATAACATTATATTACTAATTAAAAAACTAATGACCATTCACAATTAAAATATTTATGCAGGAAAAAATAATTAATTATCCCACCAAAAAAGAAATATAAAAAAAATTGATGACATTGTTAATATTATCAAATTACATAAAATAATTTATATATAATAGTATATATATATATATATGTATATAATTTATATGAACTATTTTCCAAAATCTTATTGATATATTAAAAATAAATAGATTTTCCCTCAATTCTCTTTATAACTTATTACTAAGTTACACTATCCCATACATGATATATGAAAAGAAACACAGTCAAAACTGTAATGATATAGACTAAAAACCACATATCACTAGATACATGAGACTCATCCCTAAATTGGATGAAAAACGTTTCTTGATAGTTTACATTTAATGTCCTAAACACACTATCTCCTATATATAAAACCTCAAAAAATGCCAAGAATCAATTTGATACCATTTTTTAATGACCCTACCATAATATTCTATTGATGTAAGACTGAACTCTACATACCCCAACCAATCTACCTAATTGATATTTCCTATAAACTTGTGTATGGGGCCTTTCTTTTTTAATGGGTATAAATTTAAACTTTTTAGTGAAAATTTATGTTAATACAATATTTTATAAAAAATCGATCACGTCTCATCCATTTATTGGATGTATTCAAAAATTTTGAAAAGTTACTAGACCCCATGGAATTCCAACTATAACTATATAAATAAAAAAAACAAACCACATAAAAATATTTATAATTATATGAGAAAACATAATATTATTACACGTATAATTAAATATAGATAGAGAAACTACAATAATAATACTTCATAGGAATGGAAATTTCTCCAGATATCACCTAAGAATTCTGTTCTTATGGACTCTAAGTATAAATGGAGTTATTACTAACCACTTCAGTACTAAACCTAATAATAAAAAATACATGGGTATATTCAATATCTTAGGTGTAACTAAAAATATAGTAGTTAGACCTCATGTCTTATATGGTTCACATGGTGGATGGGTGACTGAAAAATATATTTGTATCTCCAAGGGACAACATTTCTCACTATTGAATAATTATGGGGTTGTAAGTTCATATACTTATTTTTTATACATATTTTCTAATTTATAAAATTTATTTCTATAGAATAATGTTCCAAATATTTTCCATCAAATAAGTACTTGAATAACAATAATGGAAAATATTAGATCTACATGGAGGACCCATACCATAATCAGTTCCTGGAATTTATGATTGTAGAACTTTTATGTTAGTGGAATAAATAAAAAAAATATTTTTTGTCAACCCAAGATGGAAAATTCACATTTCGTGGGAAGGGTATTACGTCTTCCTTCACGTGGAAAAAATACTCTGTGGAATGTTAATGTTTTCAGAAACAAAAAATTGAGAGCATCAGTTTCATTCATATTCTGACTAAGGTTATATTAATACCCATCCATTTATAAGTTAGGGTACCCAAACATTAATATCTATCTTCACCAAAAGAATTTGTATTAAATACCATTTCATTAATCCACCCCTTGGAAAATATAAAGAAATTTTGTAGAAAGTGATTAATTTAATCCTTAGGGATTATAATATAAGGTTTAGGTAGAAAAATAAATATCATGGGAACCATTATAAAATATTTTTATCAATATCTACAATACAAAATATATTATATGAATATAATCTAGAACAAGGGTATATAAAATAATGTTTGAAAAAATAAATGATATCATATGATCAGGTAACATGATATATTAATTTTTTTAATCATGTTGAATTAAAAAAATAATTTAAGATAAAAAAAATAAGAAAATTGACTCTCTAAATATAAGATCATATATTCCAATACTATAGTTTGTCTCCAAAAAAACATCTAAAAACATTTAGAAAAAACTCTATAATGTTCCCAATAAAAATTCACTAAAAATAACATATCTTAATTCTCACATTCTGTTAAAATTTAACCCTTACATATTTGATTTAATGAAAATTAGAAACCATAAATACACACATCAAATAATCTATTAGAATAATGAGGTCTTTAAATACGTCTGATAATTTATACAATATTAAAATCCATGAAATACATAATATCACTAGCGAAATAACCCTCAGTAATGACAATCATCCTAAACCATATTCCCTATCAAAATAGCACTAATGATTCAATAAAATAAATTGAGGATATATATTTGAAAATAGAACATGTAGATAGTCAAAAGTTAAATGAAACACAAATCCATTAACCAAAGGGAAACTAAATATTTTCAATAAGAAATGATTGAATGTAAAAATTAATACCCCTAAAAGATGAAAATATTGAAGGATATAAAATTAATCGAACTTAGTATCTAAAAGGATGTAACACTAAGAAATAATCAATGAGTGAGAAATAATATCCAAAGGCATGATATCTCAAACATATACTAATAAACAGAATGATGAATATAAACAAATAAAATCCAATAGAAAATTATGGTTCAAAATAATATTATCTAGTCATCTCGTATATGTAAATTATTGGGATAACTTCTTCAAACAAACACCAAAATATAGGTAGTTACCCCATTAACACAAATCATAATGAAATTTATTTTTAAGTCAAACTATTTCATGTTAAACTATATATAATTTTATGGTAGCTGTTTTAAAATCAATAGAAAAAATATTTCATTTCCAATCTATTATCATATCTATTACATCATTACTAATTCATCCTCTTAATTTAGGGTTATGGTTTGTTCATTTATTCGAAAATAATTCAAGTTACTTATAACAAGAAATTATTTATTTTTTCTTCTCAAAATAATAAACTCAATGAAAATATTCTTAATAAATAAAAATATATAGTAATGGATCTTGGTTCGGGAACCGACCACAACTAATGTAATTATTAATAAGTACATACTTAGGTGGCAATGATGATAAAACCATGAACATGCTTAACTGATATCTTTTTTATATGTAATTTCTAGAAATATATCACTCTAGAAATAATAAAAATATATTATAATAATTACGGTTTATCATGATATAAGATTTCATATAATAACATTTTAATGATTTGGGTAGAAACACTGACCGAAATGAATTAAACTTGTTCTCATAATATTAACATAAATAACAGTAAAATTGAATATATAAATAAAATTTCAAAAAACATCCAATTTACATTTTTATAGAAAATATCACATCTTTATTGAAATTTATAAAATAAGTGGTAGACAGATAATAGGAGAATCCATAATGAAGCGTATTATGGTTTGAGTGAATATACCATTGTAAAAAGTTAATAAGCATTTATTAACCTAATGAAAAAAATAAGGATCTTAGATTTATTAAAATTAATTTTAAAAATTATATCTCCACTATAATAATACAAACAGAAAATAAAAAATAGTTAACATATATATCTGACGCCCTTTTGACTAAAAGTACCATATCCTAAAACCATTATAATAATCTATTTTACCAAAAATAGATGTAATCTTAAGGACATTCAATTAAAAATAACATCAAATAAATGATCATAAATACAAATTCATAATTTTTTTAGAAATTATGCAATTTAACACAATCAATAGGTGATTTTCCATTATACAAAAATTAAATTACACACCAAAATACATAACACTAGTAACCAAAATATAGAAGAAGGAATGAAGAGGATATCTGGAAATGAAATGAGTAGACATACCATAGTTTGGAATATTAAATATATCATCAATATCCCTTACTGATAGCTATTGTTGGGATGGATAATGTGAATAAAATATTTCCCGTCCTATGATTCTTAGTAAGAATGAAATTTATGGGTCGAGTGAAACCCTAATGATAGTTACTAGGAAATGATTAAAGAAACACTATTCTTATAAGGAGTCGTCTTAAAAACATTACATAATCTTGATTTAAGTCATGAATTTTTCTTTTTCTCACATTAAGGATCTTATCTAGTTTATTGTTTTAGAGTGTTAGGATATAACTCATTCATAAAAAAACCATAAAATAAAACGTAGAAACTTCCAACAGGTATCCATTTTTTTCATATAAATAATTTAGAAAATAAAACATGATCTATTTTATGAAAACACTTTAAAACTATCAATAAGAATATATACAATCAAGTAATTTTTCTTATGTCCTATAAAAAACATGAAATAACATGTGGTTAACATAAAAATCACACTATGTTATTTAAAAAGAAATAAATCATTAATTAATTTATAAACATTAATAACATATAAAAACATTAACATAAAGTAATTTTTTTCGCATTGATATATAGTAAATAATTTCATTTGATAAAAAGATCATATTATATTTTATTTAAAATCACAACATTACCATAAAACCCATAACTATTATAAAAATAAATAATGGAAAATTGGAACATCATTAATCTTTGAACACTTATATATTGAATAATCATATCATCAACTTCCATAAATTTCACTCATACTAATGGAATAACCATACTGCTGACATCCATAACTAATGCATTGGAGGGTTATCAAGGACCCTCCCATTATTGGTTTATGAAAAAACCACCCATCATTGGTTTATTTTTCAATCAGCCAGAAAATTCAAATATACATATTATATAATCATAAATATAAAATATTTCAATGGTTAACATTTCACTCATAAAATTTTATGGGCAATCACATGAAAAAATTTCAAGATGTTGGAATAATCAATCCATTTAAAAATATATTTTTACTGAGAAAATAAATGAATAGAAGGTATTTAATTTAATATAAAATATAATCCATCAATGTAATTAATATGTAAAATAATTCATAGAGAGTCCTAGAAGTCATTGACACCATTTACGTTAAGGATAAAACATTATTTTTTTATTTTCCTCAAACACTCCATATAAACCATACCAAAATATTGGTTTTAAAAATATGGACTGAAATTTAAAATATACTTTAAATAACATTTATAACCAATTTCATATCCATATTAAAAAAACTATAAAAAATAAAACCATGAATATCGACATGAGGAAGGATTACAACATTAATCATTCAAGGCGTCCCATACCACAATGACCATATAAATCCAAATCAATATGGACTAAAATATTTAACAAAATGTTAAATAACCTTAGAATTTATAAATCAATGATTAATAATGTCAAAGGTTTTTCATATATATAATATGAAATAATAATTGTGTATATAATATTGAAATACGTCAATAAAAGAATATTGGGGAAATACACCTTACAATATTTTTGTATTGTCTCCTGTGTATTAAAATTCTCTATAATAAACTTACATTTATGATCTAATTTATTGAGAACCTTATTAGTGTTTGTTTTTAATTTTTTTCACTTATTACAATTTTTATACCTCTAACTAGACCATAGTATTTACGTCTGGTGTTTTGAAAATGATCAGTTTACTTATCGAAATGAATTTTGTAAGTAATGTATGGCCATTGGGGTTATTATATTAACATATATATTATAATAATTGTGAAATAATTATCATATCTATACATAAATTTTTCTTTAAAATAAATCATGAAATATTGTATGTAAAATTAACAAACGTACCAATCATGAAGATAGGAGGTCATACATATGCATGAGTAACATTCACATTTTTCGATGAATGTTATGTAATAAAGGAAAATAAAAATGTATTATTAAATAATGATAATTATACCATATATACCATATTATTTCATTATATATACTTATATATAGAATTTTTTTGATGAAACAGAATTACATCTCTCTGAGGAGGTGGTAGTCGACACATCCAAAAATGATCTTATCACTTTTTCAATGTGTGGTAAATTATTAATGAAAATGATAAGATATATTTACATAAAGATAATTATGTCATTAATATCATATTTATTTCAAATATATTTAATTAATCTAATATTAAATATGTCTCATGTACTGTGTTATCATATCATATCGCTTTGAGGATGTTTTAGTCCACACTTCTAGAAATGAATTTATCATATTTACAAAAACTATAATGTACAAGTGTGTGTTTCATAAAATAAAAAAGTTATAATAAATAAACAATAAATATCATAAATAACTTATATATATAAATATTATTATCATCATATTTCCAAACCATGTAAGGTGGTAATGGATATATGAAATACATATTTCTGGAAGGCGATAGTCTGCCATATAGAAGAATGGTATGTTTGTTACCCCTTAGATGGATGTGTGTGTAAGTGTGGGTAGAAATATTATCACAAAAAAATCAAGTATATTGATGATATAAATTTTATTATGTATTCATGTAATAACACTACTTGGGTACGTGGATAATGAAAATAAAATAAAATAACTTGATGAAGGGTGTTACATCTTATTCAGGTAAATTTATTTTGGATTACACCAAAGTCATTCTATGGATTGATTTCCTCCAAAGGTGTGGCATCTAGGATGATGGTAGAGATGTTGAGGAGATATTTTTGTAGATATTTGTAATTCTAATGTGGTTTGAGATGTGGGAGGAAGTGTAAGAGGTGAGTACCTTTTTATAATGGATAAGGATTGGCACTCTTATAAATTGTGTAAAAGTGAATTACAACCATGTTTTTAAATAGTAAAAATGATCAAAAAATAATTTAAATTAAATTATAGGTATTATAGGGTTGATATATTTCCTACTAATGGATTATTTACATGTTTCTAGGTCATTTGGTAGCAAAAGATTATTATTTAGTCCCTCGTTATGTTAATTATTTCTTTTTTTTAGTTAATTTTAATCACATTCCCTAATAATTTTGGTCAAAAACATAATTGACCATATAATTCATTATATATTTTAATTATTAAAATTATGTAATCTATTTTTCAAAATTATAATCATAGAATCAAAAGAAGTTAATTTAAATGTAATCTTGGGGATGATAAATGACAATGTGTTTTTAAAATAAAAATGTTCAAAAGTATGATATGTTTTTATATTAAATTTTAATTTGCAATTTATTATGATGACCTACATTGTTTTAATTTAATAAAAAATAATTGAAATAAACTTTAAAACAATTTTAAAATTTATACCACCACTATAAATAAATTATTCAGAATAGATGTTTGAATTACAATTAATTATCTTTCAATATTCATTAAAAAATCAGTGTACATATAATTATACCCTAATTCAACAATGGCTAAAATTTAATGATTCTATTTAAAAGATAATTATTATTTGGAAATTTAAAATCAATTATGGTTCTCAAAATTGGATTTAAAATGGGTTCTATAGTAAATGGTGGTAACAATATATTTTAAAAATATTCAACCATTTATGCTTAAAGTCGTATTTCATTAATTAGTGCCTTTTAAATATACTGGACTAATGTAAAAAAAATTTATTAAAATTGTTTAAAAATAATATATATAGATTTATTTATTACCACCTATACAATGAGTAAGTGATAACTAATCCTTAAAATAATTATAATAACAATATATTATTTGTTGGTATAACTCATTCATTCCTGCATCACGAGATTGTGGAGACACTCATTGTAGGGTGTCAAGTACACAATCAGATATTGAATTCATTCTCAGATAATTTTTTTAATTAATAAATATAAATAATATTTAATAGTATTATTATATAATTAAAAGTTATATTACATCCTTACCTGTTTATAAATATTTAGTCCCCATAGTTTTATTCCCATATCAAATAGGTGGTGATAGTTTCCCCCCCATAGAATTTTTATATTCCAATGTTTCTTCTCTTCATCCAACTAAAGTACTCCATAGATCAAAATATGACATGAGTATAGAACATTCTTCATTAACATCGAAAAATGTAATGTGTTTCATACTTGAGATAGACACGAAGGTAATGCTATTCAGTAATAATCTATTCCAACTTTATATAAGATTTCATATAGTTCAATAATCCGTGGACACATCTCTGACTTTTTAACAAAATGAGTCACACTTTTAAATGGAAAAACTGAAAAAACATGATTACATACCTTGAATGAAAGATTATTTCTATTTTTATTTTCATAACTCTTCTACCTACAGTAATATTTTCTAATGTTTCTCTTAGATAAATGAACTTTATATATAGTTTTTTATACCAACTATATCCCCATTAACATTATTTATCCTTCATAATTCTAAAATGCCAATGTTTGACACCTCTTTATATGTAATGTATCAAAAGGTTCCAAATAAATACTAGAATGAAAATTTTTAATATTAGAAAACTTATCTAAGGAAAGGTGGTGATGAGAACATCATTTGTAACCCACTAGAAAAAGAATAAAGAATATCTTCTATGGTTTGAATATTACACTCATATGGTCCATCATATTGAGTATGAAAAGTTGTTCTGAAACTTAACGTAGTACTTGGTGACTTATGAAGTCCTTTCCAAAAATTAGTTTTAAACCTGAGATCACATTTTTATACAACAGATTGAGGTACTCCTTGTAATAACATAATCACATATGGACACACTCATGAAATATTATCCAATAATATTTTATCTAGAATTGTAAGGAAATGTAAATATTTGGTTAACAGATCTACAGTAATGATAATAAAATTATTACCTTGAAAAGTATTTGCAAACCCCTCCATGAAATCCAGTGATATATTGTCCCATTTTCACTATGTAACTAGATATGTAAAAATCCACACCATTGGAAGATGTCTTGCTACTTTAACCTATTGAAATTTCAACCACTTCATGCTAAATTTAGAAATATCTCTTTTTAGTCCAGCTTGTAATATTTCTAAAGGTCATTGAGCATCTAAGTGCTACCCGAACGAATGAAGAGAAAATAATAATAAACTTATGCGAACAACTCTCTCCTCAAATATGAATCACAAGTAATAAATAATGATTTACCAAATCATAATATACCTTCTTCATCAATATTAAACCCAGGAAAATTATCATAATTAATGTATTATACATTTTCTTGAAAACATTTCTCCACCTTTTGAGCTCTCTAAATTATTTATAAATAAGTTTAATGTACATAAACATAACAGTAAATTGAGGAATTCCCTCAACCCAAAACTTCTAGGAAAAATTTAATCAAGTCATTACACAAAGGGTTAGATTCCAAACGTATCATTGTTAAAGTAGCTCTTCTATTTAACGAAAAGATCAACTATGTTGTTTCATTTTTTAAGATGATAATGAATCATGAAATCAACATCCTTGATTAGTTATATCCACATTATCTATATCATTTTCAACTATTTTATAGTGAATATATACTTTAACCTTTTGTGATAGGTATATATTTCACACTTCACTCTTAAAAATGACTCCTCTGAATTTTTAATGCAAAAAACAACAACTAATTCAAAATCTTGTATAGGGTAATTTAACTCATGAGTTTTAAATTACATGAAGAATACGAAATTACCTTGTAAAATTTCATCATTTCCAGACCATGTCTATTTATTGAATCAACACTCTAGATGATGAATTCATCATTTTTGGAAGAAAAATACATAAGAATATCATTCATCCTTGTTCTTCCCAGTTCGTAAAAAACATCACATTCACTAATCCAGATGAACTTAACTTATTTTTGAGTTAACTTACACAATGTGTTAGTTAACTGAGAAAATATATCAACAATCCTTTGGTAGTAACCTGATAATCTATGAAAATCATTAATTTCAGTGACAATGGTAGCTATTTTCTTCTAATGAAACTATATTGTTTTATAAGTGTAAATAATTAATCTATATTTAGAAAGAATATGTCCATGAATTGAATTTTTTTTCCACAAAAATTAACTCTTACAAAACATTCCATATAATTTATGTTCATTTAATTATTTCTAAACAACCCTTATGTACCATTCATGATCTTCATGAATTTTGGAATATACAGAAACATTATATAAAAACAAAACCAAAAACTGATACAAAAAATGACGGTGGAATCCATTTATATGATTCATAAATATATCAGATACATTAGATAACCCAAAGGGAATAACTAAAAACTCTTTATGCCCACATCTCATCCAAATTGTTTTCTTCCAAATTTATTACTCCTTCACCTTCAGTTGGTGGTTCTCAGAAAATATATCAATCATTAGAAAACACTAACCTCCCTGATAGAGATCAAAACAATTATTGATATGAGGCAAATGAAAAATTATCCTAAGAGGTTGTTATTTAGGGATTTATAATCAATTAAAAGTCTTACAGAACCATCCTTATTTTCCTCACATAAAATAGGATCACCCATTGGATAAGTTCTATATTTAATGTATCCTCTATTAATAAATTATTGAAAATATTTTTTCAATTTCAAATGTTATAAAAAATAATTTCTATAAGGGGGTTTAAAATAGGTTCAAAATCAAGAACGGTGTCCATATTGAATTTTAATTACCAATTAGAAACAACATCAAGAAAATCATTAGGAAAAAATATGTAAATTCTTTCATTATATATATGTAACTAATAAAAGTATTCCCTTATTTTCAAAATCATGACGAACATAACAATTAATTACATATTTTTCTAATTTCTCATCATCATGTTTTGTTATCAAATGAATGAAATCATTACAAAAATTATATTGGGGTTGGAGTCAATTTCTAGCATAAAAAAATAAGGATAATCCATACCTGAAAATATATTTCAATACACTATTGGAAATTCCATAAGATTTATAATAAATACCATCCCAATAATATTAATAGGAATATTTCTATAAATATTGGTTTATCTAACACTTTTACTCTACGTTTTTTCCAATTGGTATATCTTATTTTCATGAGGTGATGTTTCCAATTATATAAAAAATTTATACAAAAAGAAATAATGTTAAGATCCAAAATCTAAATGAGTTTTGGAATAATTCAGATTACCCAATATGATACATTTCACCAGATTTTTTGATGGTCCAATATCAAATAATGGTGTAGCAAAATAAATTTCCACACCATTTTGGTTTCTCTCTTGTAGGTTCCTACAATAGGTAATCAAATTTATATACATAATGTTGTAATGGCATAGATCTTTGTAACTAAAACATCTTACAACGAGCTTTTCATTTATTATCTGATTTTCTTCCATGCATTTACAAACCATGTGACGGATATTTCCATATTGGAATCACCTCATTGACATTGATAGAAATTATCCAGGATGATATTTACTACACTAATCAGATTATCAGAATTTGGATATCTTACATCCAAATATCATTGATGAATTATTTAATATTTCATTCCTTCTATAAATATTATATTTCTTGATTCCATGGGGTTCATGACCATTATAATACTTCATGTATACATTTGTAGTGCATCGAACAAGTTTCTCATAGCTCTTGAACTCATGGGAATTGAATTACCTTTTATATCAGGGAATCTATCATGAGTAAAACTGATTTATCTTACAATAAACATCTTATCTAAAATAAGTTATATACCTATCTAGTTTAGTGATTTATTCTTCATTTGATTCAACCGAATCGTCATTATTTTTTCATTAAATCCATTATTTTATTTTTCATTCTATGTAGAACATCCTTAGAAAAATATTTCTCAAAGATAATAATCTAAAAATTATCCCATTCTAATGATTCAACCTCTTTTTTATTCTAGATATTTTTACCACTTGATCATAAACGATCATATTCACCTCCAAAATTATAAATTTCAATAGTTACATTATGTTTATCTGAAAACCAATAAAACTGAATATATTATTTTGGGATTTAATCTATCTTTATGATATTATGGGGTCATATAATGTTTTGAACGAAGAGGGGTTTTTTCAAATAAAACAATTCATTGTCTTCATGCTACCCCTTGAAGATCTAGTTTATCTATTTACTGTAAACAACCAATATTGTTAGTTTGTGTCAATTGGTCAATCACAACAAAAAACTACTCAGTTCACTTTCCAACCATCTAGCGATGGTGATTGAGATACAAATTTTTCTCTCACTACCTTCCCACTATAGCTTCTTTATTTCCTCTAATGAAAATCATTCTGAAAAACATATATTAGACAAATCAAGATGGTCATCCTCAAATTCAACATATTTTTAACTTAAACATAATGTAAAATCTTCTCTGGTAACTCTACTAATATTATCATAAAATATAAATTTATCTAAACCATTCCTCTAATACAAAAAAATATGAACTCAAACATAAAATAATACATAATCATTAGTTATGTGAAGTATATTACATTAGCTCACATTAAGGAATTTTTTTGACTTATATTTTTTGATAGTTGGGAATAACATATACATAATAGAACCATAAAATACAGAGTGGAGACTTTCGACTAGAATTCATTTTCTTCAACATATAAGACTTTAAAAAAATAAAACACGAAATATTTTTTGAAAACTCTTTATGACTATCAACCTGAATTATTCAGATCTTATACTCATCCTTATGCCCTTTGAAAAAAATGAAAAACATGGGATTTGTATAAGAACATTAGTATGGGATATAAAAAATTGGAAACCATTAATCCATTTTTATACATTATAAACATATGAAAAATTTAACATGAAGTAATACATCTCTAACTGATATGAAGAAAAAAATTTCCTTATGATAATACCCATATTTGGTAGTTTTTTTTAATCAAAATATTACCAAAAAACTAAAAACAATAATCGAAAATATATAAATGTAACTAAGAATATCATTATAATTTTCACATATACAAATGTAATGACCATACGACTGACTTACATTAATGTTACTCTTAAAAATTGAATTACCATAATGCTGAATTCTATAATGATTACATTGGAGGGATATCAAGGACCCACCCATAAATGGTTTATCATGGAACCATCCAATATTAGTTTATTATAGAACCACTCATCTAATTTCAATCTAAAATTTATATAACATAACACATACAATATTTCAATTGTAAACATTTCACATATTAAATTAAATTCTACATCAAAAGAAAACATTTCATGATATTATAGTAATAAATAAATTTTAAAAATAAATTTTTAAGAAGAAAATAATGAAAAATAAACTTATTCATTTATGAAAATATGAAATCCTTTAAATGAATCCAAAAGTAAAATTATTTCTATGGAGGCAAAAAAGTCATTATCGTCAGGTATGTTAAGAATAATACATTCATTTTTTCATTTTAAAAAATGTTCCATATAACGCATGTAAAATGATTCATTTTCACCAATATTTTAATTTAATTTAAAAAAATAAAAAATTCATTTATAACCATTTTTTAACAATATAAAAAAACCAAGAAAAATAATATCATGAATGTATACATGAGGAATTAATTACATCCATAAAAATCGAAAGAGTCCCATAACACATTGTACATTTTAATCACAATATACATGAAAAAATAAAATTTAATAAAACATTAAATAACATTATTATTGATAAAATATGGGTATATAATGTCAAACATTCATGTATATACGTTTTATAGTGTAATAAGAGTTCTCATAATCAAGAAATCACTCACTGAAAAGTGATTGGGACAAAATGCCTTACCCTTTGTCTATCTTTTATCATGTTTCATTACATAACATAATAATAAACACATATTAATTACTTAATTACTTGATAAAGTTCTTTAGGCTTTTTTTAATATTCATTTCACTTATTATATTTTTTTATATAATTTGTTAAACAATTATATTTGCGTTTGGATTTTTTAAAATATTCGGTTTATGTGTCAAAACAACATTGTACGGTAAATTATAGTCAATGGGGTTATTATATTAACATATAAATAATTATAATATTTAAATAAATATCATATATACAAATTAATAATTATTTGAAAATCAATCTTGAAATATTGTTATGAAAAATGAACTAACATTACAGTCATGGAAACGGTAGGTCATACGTACAAATGAGTAACTTTGTCATTTTCAATGATCCTTACAGAAAGTAGGTAAATAATAATTTTTTGTTACAGAAAGTTCATTATATATTATTTTAAAATATTTTAAATCATATATAAATATATATATATAATTTTTTTTATATAAAAGGAATCACATCACATCGAGGAGGAAGAAGTCCACAGGTCCACGAAAGATGTTATCACATTCCAAGTGTGTCAAAAAGATTTAGAGAAAATGAGGTGTTATATATTGAGAAAAGAAATTATGTATTTAATATGATATTTATTTCATATATATTTAATTATAAATATCTTTAATATGTTCTATGTAGTGTGTGAATGTATCACATCTCTTTGAGGAGGCATAGCCAAGAATTCCACAAACTATGTTATCATATTTACAATGAGTTGAATGTATAGTGGTTTGTGTTATTGAATAATTAAAGAAGCATAACGACATAATAAATATCATATATATCTTTTATAAATATAATTACCATCATAATTACCAACCATGAAGAATGTTAATGTAAATATGAACAAAATCATTTCCTGAGGTGGCAGTTCGCTATGCACAGGAATGATATGTATTTTACCCATTAGATTAATGTGATTATAAGTGTAAATATAAATATTATAATAAAAAAATTCATTATATTTTGGATAATTTTTTTTATTTATGGATTATTAATATTATAGAAGGTGCACAATGAAAATAAAATATAATATCTTCAGGAAGGGCGATACCTCTTAGTCAGGTAACTCGAGATGGTTTTCAGTAAAGGGATTAAGTGGATGAATTTATGGCCATAGTGTGGAATATATGATGGTGTGAGGAATTTCTAGAAGCTAATTATTAATACACTTGTGATCTACTTTTTCATGTTAGGTTTGAGGAATTAGGAGGGGTGAGTGCCTTTGTATAGTAGAGGAGGCGTGACACTCTTGGAAATTTTTTAAAAAGAAATTGCACCGACGTTTTTCCCATGTCATGTAGATCTAATAATAGTTAAAAATATAAAAAATGAAATATAGGTCCTAAATATGTCAATAAAACAAATTTTAGACATGTTTATAGGTCATTTGGTCCCATATGTTTAATGTTTACACCGTTGTTATGCTAATTTTTCTCTTAATCATTGTTATTAATTTTAATCACTTTCTCTAATATTATTTGGAAAAAATAAAATTTGACCATATTAGGAATTAGAAATTATTATTATTCCAAATATGGAATCCATTTTTCTAAATTATAATCACATACATCATATAAATTAATTTAAATTTTATCATGTTTAAGGGATGCGATAATGGGTTTTAAAGCAATAACAATGAAAAGTATACTAATTATTTAATAATCAATTTCAATGTGAAATTAATCAAGATGACATAATTTGGGTTAATTAAAAAAAATCTAATTAAACTTTATAACTATTTTAATATATAATTTATCAATATAAATAAATTATACCAAGAAATATTTTTGAATACCGATTCATTTTTTTCAATATTCATTAAAAAAATGAAACCTCGCAAAAAATACAAAAATAACCTCAATAACCTAATCGTTTTTTAAATAATTAAAGTTTATTTTTCATATAAAATAAACAAAACTTCCAAAATTTTGATTTAAAATGTGTTATCCATTAAATGGTAATAGAACATCATTTAATAAATGTGATTTTTATGTTTATAATTACATTTCTTTTTATATTAAACTTATAAAATTTGATGGATTAATGATTTTTTTTGAAAAACATGTGTAATAATAATATATTTAAACCTATTATTTTTTAATGATACAACCAATAGGCTATAAATATAGAAATATATAATAATATTAACAATATATTATTTTTCAATATAAATACGTCTTTCAAGTAAGGCCTAATTTCAGGGACACTCATTGTTACATTTTGGGTATGATATCAGATATAACATTAATTATAAGGTAAAATTAATATTTAATTCCTGAATTTTAATAATAAGGATAATAATTTTTCTATAATCACTTTAGAAGTTACAATTCAACTCATATTTGAAAAAAGGGATTCACTTCTTACCTAAAGGCTTACCACCATACATATAGTGATAGTATAGTGGGTACTCATCCACATTATTGATCACTGGGTAACTAATTATAGGATAGTAAGTAATTGGGTACAACTTGAATCCACCTATATAAAATTTAACCTCCTAAACCACAAAAAAATCTATAATAATTTAATCTTGTTACTTTGTAATAATCCCTTTTTAATTCATAATGTAAACATTTATATATTTTTATAAATATGCCTTAGGTGTTATATGGGGTTCTCAATGTTAATATAATATGTGCACTAAAATACAAACCATTTGAAGGTATTGTTAATCCTCTAAAAAACGTGTGAGAGTCACAACGCAACTTGATCTCTTGGAAGGAAATATAAATTTTCTGAAATAGCATGTAACATACTAGTCGGTCTTTATCAGATGTGTGATGGTATTTAGAGTCCATAAAAACATATTTGGTTTCCAATGGATATATAGTGGTATAATAATTTACTATAAAACATTTACTATAGCATCTAGGCAACTAGTAGATGATACCTGCTCAATGGTGGCACCGATACCTTTGAGTTTGTTTAGTAAATTAGTGATATTTTTTATTATAACCATCATTTAGATTTTTTCTCATCTTAAGTTGATAATATATAGACCCACATAAACCTTAAGAGTAATCCTTTGAGATTTATTCCCTCATATTCTCTATTACAACTTGATTAATGATTCATTCCTTATGGTGGGTTCTGATTGGTATGTCTAACTACTTTTGAAATTTAATCCTCATTTTGAATTATTTAATCATTCTTATGAAAGGATATGAAAGACTATGGATTCATTGGACTTAAATATATTATTGTGGGTTTACGGTCTAGGGATCCGTTCTCTCTTCCCTTGAGATCTTTCTCCCTTGTTTGGTTGTCCATAATTAGAGGTGATACATTTTAGATTCATTGTTTCTTGAGCTTGAATAGTACATTGTATGTGTTTCTATAACATTTATTTTTATTATGATTAATTTTAATTTTTTATTCATTATTTAAATCATTTATTAATGGTTAAATATGGTTTTATCAATTTAATAAATAAAATTCCCTTATTGATTTATATTTTTACTTAGACTTAATTAATTTATTAATAGATCTAGTCCCTTTATTGAAAAGAGAATTCAGATGTTTTATAATCTTAATGATATTTTGTTTTGTTAATTTAAATTCACATAATAATGGAAGTTCATTGATTCTTTAAATTGGGATAAAAATGAATTAATTCATTTTTCCATTAGAATGTTATTGGGAATTATTTAAAAATTTTCATATAATTAGTTTTTTTGAGTGATATATTGCAATAATATTTCCAATAATTTAATAGATGGATTGGTATTTAATGATCTTTTCATACATGCCGATTTGGAACATTAAAAATATATTATTTTAGGATGTTATTTACAGACCTTGTTGAATGTATGATTTATGGTAGTATTTTTTAAATAGCTAAAGGCATGTTTTTTCTAATTGGTTTCCCTTAAAGGCTTGTTTTCCACCATACAGAGTTAATACTCTTATCATGAAATGTATTTATGAACCCCATATATTTTCTATACCTTTATGAAGGATAATATTATCAAATGATGAAAATTGGTGTTAAAATATTGTGTAATCATGTACATGGGATATTATAGGTGATGGCGAGATTTAGAATTTATATGCTATGAAATTTGGATTATATATATTGATGACATTGTGGATCCTCATTGTGATCCTTGCAGCTTATATTCACAATCACCCCTATTGATTGGTCATGGTTGAATAAGTATCTATATGAGTGACCAAGATTTATTATTTAATTTTTGGATCAATCCCTGACTAGTGTACCGTTGTAGAATGTGGTTTCAGATAGCGGACAAGACGCAAGGAAGTAGGAGTGTTTGGAATCATTGCTCTTATATTTTTCAAACATAACATATTCTAGATGTCAGTCATGATGGAAGATTAATATGAATTGGATTATCTCACTACAATACATATGAACCACCAAATACATATAACACATTGATCCACCCATGATGTATAACCATTGATGTTGAAACTTTATACTCGATATAAGAATTTTATCTCATGATCTTTACTGGGAATTGGAGTTTTGACTTTTGAATTAACAACTTAATATATATTCTTATTGACATGATTCATCTTTATTACTATAATATTTACAAATGATATATTATTTAACTATTTTTATATGTTCTACCAAATAATTCTACTCTGATCAATTGATTTTTGATTTTAAAATTAATTTCAACTATTTGACTAAAAACAATGTTTTATTTGAAAATGTTTTTTTTATTTTCTATTTAGTTTTTTGAATGGATGTTAGAAAAGGAAGGACAGTGGTTTTAATCCCAATTTTTATCCTAACACATTTTTATTTATTTTTTTCAATTTTAAATGTGACATTATATATCATATTTTGATGTAATGAAAAAAAATTATTTTCTAATTATTATACTCTAAACAAGTTTATATCAATTAATTATGGATGAAATTACATAAACTCAATGGTGGGATCCTACAAGGTTCTTTTTTTATAAAATACTATATACAAAACATTATTAATTCAGTCTATATGATTCTTTATTTAGTGCTCATGATCATTTTCAAATTTATCATTTTTGGGTTTGTGATTTACAGGATGAGGGACCTTAGATATGGTAGTTTTTTTGAGGAATACTAATAGATAGGTTACCTTATTATGGATATTTACATTTTATTCATGTATTTCTCTGTATCATCTCTTTATATATATTGTTAATGGTCTTATGAGATGTAATTTTTTCATTTTAGAATCAACTTATACATGTCTAGTTTGGGTGTGTTGATTTATGAAAATTTTATTTTATTTGATTAATGTTTATATATTATTAAGAAATATTATTTCTAATTGTTTTTTATTAATTCCTAGATGATTGTATCCATCGAACTGGTATTGGAAATTCCATTCAGGCCTTTCCATGGGCCAACATTATTATGGGGATTATGTTATTCTTGTTTGGTCTGTGAGAAAATGATATCACAACATGGTTCTTCCAAAAAGTATCCTATGTTATGAGTTTTTATATGAATAAATTTATGTTATTTGGGTTTTTTCCTCAGTATAAATGAGATTAAAAACATGTTTGGACCCAATATTTTGTTATCGAACAGGTGCCTGATCACCACCCTTTGTGATGAAACATGAGTTACTATGGAGATGCAGAACAAATGAGTTTTTAATATGACAATAGTTTTTTTATATATAGATTCTAGATGAGACTATATTTTATTTTGCGAATCTACAATGATTTTTGGGGTATATCTAAGGGGTGAATCGAGATTCACAGGGGGATAGTATGGCCTAGTAAATTTTTGAGAATCTATGTGGTGGATTATGAAATCAATATAGTGACTCTTGGATAGTTGTATCATGGTTTAAAAATCCATGCATCCAATCAATGAATAATTATATTTTAACACAAAAAATTATGTGTTTCATTTCCTTCCAAATTGTATTCATTGATGTAATATTAGATTAGATTGGATCTAAATTTGGAATGGTTAAAAAGTGGATGTTTTTTTAGAAAAAATACATAAAGGTATTATTGATGTGTTTTTGGGTTTATTTTTTTATTGAAAAATATGGTTTCCAGATTTAGTTGTCTAGGTCTTAAAATATAAATTGTTTTAAAAAATCCATATGGGGGAGATTATTGGAATGAATACCTCAAGGTATCATTGATATTGTGGTGGTGTTGATTATAATATATATGTCAAAAATTATTGTAATAAAAGAATAATTCTATGGGTGTGTGTCAATGATATTATAATTGGTTGATATGATAAAGCATAGTGAAATAATTTCACAAAACTCATGAAAAGTGAGTTTTAAATATTAATGATTGGTAAAGTAATGTTTTTATTGGATTACAAGTGACACAATAATGGAAAAAATCAAACATTTCTCAATTTAAATATTCCAAGGTCTTACTGAGAATATTTTTAATGGATAATTTCAATGAGATGAATGACACTGGTATATAATCGCATGATATTATCACAAGATGATGAAATAAATTTATTTATGATCAAAAAATATAAGAATATCATTTGATGTCTATTTTAAGTGATAATGAGTAGACCTTATAAATTTCTACAAACTATCAAGAATTATGATATCCAAGAAATCCCAAATAAATACTATTGATTTTAGTGAAAATAATAATTTTTTATATCAATGGAATGGGGGGATTTTGGTTTTTAGTATAAGGAAAATTCATAATAAGAGTTATTAGTCTATATAGTTGTACAATGGAATGGATTAATAGATAATAGAAAATTAATGTTAGGTGGTTCCTTCTATATGGCTGTATTTTTAATTTCTTGGACAATATATAATTTTTTTTATCAATTTAGAAGATGATTATGTTGAGTCTAATAAATATTTCATGCAATTATTATAGATAAAAAAATAACTTGATGATATAGGAGTTGTAGTGATGTCTGATATCACAGTACATTTCCATAATTCAAGTGAAAGAAATCATAAACATTTTCTAGTACAAAACTTCAATAAAATGACAATTTAATTCATGTTTAATTTTATCCTTGATACGGTGGATCATGGGATTGAGAATTTAGAGTATGTGTCTATAGAAATGCAGGTTGTGGAAATTATGACAACGGAATTACCCAAAGAAGTATTTGAACATTGTCTACTGGCCCCTAGAGTTCAGTCAAATCATCTCACCTAAAAAATGTTAATGTAGGACCCAATCTCGCTAACATATGGAATGTTTTTTCTGATGTGTTTATCTATGTTTTTGACCCAATGTTAGTAAAAAATGTATTGAAATTGGGGTTCGTTGACAGGGGGAGTTGTTTCTACATGGAGAGGGGGATTATCTTAATCAATGCATGGGGAGAAGCTGATAGATGGAGAAGTGAAGTATGTGATTTTAAATATGATTATGCTAATGTTAATCTATCAAATGTTATATATGATGACAGATGCGGTTCTAGATGAAATTTGATGAGTGGTTTTGGAATGAAATTATTGTTTGATAATCTTTTCATAAAACACTTGTTTCTCAGGATGAGCATGGCTCATGTGGGGCTTGGAGTATTTTTTGAGTAAATAATTGGTCACCATCAAAGTTACAAAAAAATATCTATATAGTATATATGATCACTACTGGTAATTTGGGCTATAGCCACGGTTCTAAACTGTGGCTATAGGCCCTCAAACCGTGGCTATAGGTAATAGCCACCGTTCGAGGAACCGTGGCTAAGTTTGGCGTGGCTATAGGCTTAGACCTATAGCCACGTTTCCAAACCGTGGCTTCAAATCTATAGCCACGGTTCAAACTGTGGCTTTAGGTATATAGCCACAGTTCAAACCATGGATGCATACCTATAGACACGGTTGAAACCGTGGCTATACTAAAGGCCAGACAGAATATATTGCCACGGTTTAGAACCGTGGCATTATGTCTATAGCCACGGTTAAGAACCGTGGCAATGAACCAATAGCTACGGTTTAAAACCGTGGCTATAGGGTGTCCAAATCCATAAAAAGAATACCCCCTGGACACCCCCTGGACACCCCCCTGGACACCCCCTGGACACACACTGGACACCCCCTGGACAGCCCCTGGACACCCCCCTGGACACCTCCTAGACACACAATGGACACCCCCAGACACCCCCCTAGACACCTCCTACAGACCCCCCTGCACCCAGCCCTATATCTATCCCCCACCCCTACACCCAGCCCCCTCACTACCCCTTGCACCCATCCCCCTCACTACCCCTTGAACCCTAGGTCCCCCTCCCCCCCCACTGCACCCCCACTGCCCCCTGCACCCAGGCCCCCAGCCCCCCCTGCACCCAGCCCTATATCCAGCCCCCACCCCCTACACCAATCCCCCTCACTACCCCTTGCACCCAGGTCCCCCCCCACCCCCACTACACCCCCACAGCCCCGTGCACCCAGCCCCCCAGCCCCCCCCCCCCCATCCCCCCTGCACCCAGCCCTATATCCATCCCCCCACCCTCTACACCCAGCCCCCTCACTACCCCTTGCACCCAGGTCCCCCTTCCCCCCCACTGCACCCCCACTATCCACCCCAACCCACACCCCAACATCCCCCCTGCACCTAGGCCCCCAGCCCCCACCGCCATCCCCCCTACACCCAGCCCTACATCCACCCCCTCCCCCTACACCCAACCCCTCACTACCCCTTGCACCCAGGTCCCCCTCCTCCCCACTACACCCCCACCGAGTCCTTGCATAATCTGTTGAAGACCAAAAAAGAATAAAAAAAGAATACCAGAAATAGACACCACAGCTGGACACCCCTCCCCTTGGACCACCACCCCTAGACACCCCTGGACCACCCCCCCTAGACTCCCCTCCCCCATGATGGACACCCCTCCCCCTGCCTGGACAGCCCCTCCCCCTGCTGACACCCCTCCCCCTGCTGGACACCCCTTCCCCCTGCCCCCCCTGACCCTGGACACCCCAGGACATACCCCACCCCAGGACAGACCCCCCCAGACCCTGGACAACCCCTGGACCACCCCCCTGGACACCCCTCCCCCATGTTGGACAACCCTCCCCCCTGCCTGGACAGCCCCTCCCCCTGCTGGACACCCCTCCCCCTGCTGGACACCCCTGCCCATGCCCCCTGCCCCCTGACCCTGGTCACCCCAGGACAGACCCCACCCAGGGACAGACCCCCCCTCCCAGACCCTGGACACCACTGGACCTCCCCCCTTGACACCCCCTCCCCCATGCTGGACACCCCTCCCCCTGCCTGGACAACCCCTCCCCCTGCTGGACACCCCTCCCACTGCTAGGACACCCCTACCCCCCTGCCCCTACCCCCTGACCCTGGACACCCCAGGACAAACCCCACCCCAGGACATACCCCCCAGACCCTGGACACCCCTGGGACCACACCCCCTGGACACCCCTCCCCCATGCTAGACACCCCTCCCACTGCCTGGACATCCCCTCCCCCTCCTGGACACCCCTCCCCCTGCTGGACACCCCTGCGCCTGGACACCCCAAGATAGACCCCACCCCATGACATACCCCCCAGACCCTGGAAACCCCTGGACCACCCCCTAGACACCCCTCCCCCATGCTGGACACCCCTCCCCCTACCTGGACAACCCCTGCCCCTGCTGGACAACCCTGCCCCTGCTGGACACCCCTGCCCCCTGCCCCCTGCCCCTTGACCCTGGACACCCCAGGACTGACCCCACCCCTGGACAGACCCCCCCAGACCCTGGACACCCCTTCCAGTCCTGCCCCCCCAGACCCTGGACACCCCATGACAGACCCCCCCAGACCCAGGAACCCCCGAGAACCTACACAGCCCCTCAGACCATGGACACCACCCAGAACCTACCCCCCAAACCCAGACCACCCAGGACAGACCCCCCCAGACCCTGGACATCCCAGGACAGACCCCCCCCCCCCCACTGGACCCCCTAGACACCCCATGGATAGACCCCCCAAGGACAGCCCCCCCCCCCAGACCCTGGACACCCCAGGACAGACCCCCCCTGGACCCCCTAGACAACAGATGGATGTCTTGGGCTATTGCTAAAAGACCGAATCTGGCTGCTGAAAACAGCAGTAAGTAAGAAGAGGTAAATGAAGAAAATTGAATAAAATTCTCCCAATATACTTGGGGAATTTTATTCAGGAGCAGGAAGAAGAACAGAAGAACGGTAGCTAAGAGTTCCTATCTCCGGCGGTGGAGAATGATTTTTTTACATAGGATTTGTCTAATATTTAATGGAAGAAATTGGGAGAGGAAATTAATCACTTCATTACAAGTGGAAGCATCTAACAATTATATAGCTAACCATTCAAATATTATGTGGACACATGTACAAAAAAATATGCCAGACAATTCCAAACCAATGTTTTTAGTTGAATTGAGCCTTTGTACAACCTGATATTCACGTTTTGTGGAAGAGATGGACGAGAGGCAGCACTGAGAGGAGATATAGTTTAGGAATAAGGAAATACCAAAAATTATAGAGATAACCATTCAATGTTTCTCTAAGGAGGAGTAACCACCGCAGGGTGTTGTCCTGGAGCAGGGCCAAATCACTACGTGACCGCGGCGTGACCGCGATGTGACCGCGCGTGACCACGACGTGACCACATCGAGACCACAACATGTTGGCCCGGTCCAGCGACATCCCCCCTGTCTGGACAGACCTACCCCCTATTTGGACACCCCTCCCCCGTCTGGACACCCCCCAACTATCCAAATCTAGAATCCCACTTACCCTAAAGGACAAGAGAGACCCCAAAAAGAGATTTAAACTGAACTCAAAAATGAGAAAATTCAATCTAGTACATAACACCGATCATTCTATCTATTCAAATAATAATGTCAAATACCTCCAGATCATGCACTAAGAGATCCCACACCACTTAAATGTTGGAAACCATCACATAACACACATGAAATTTAAAACATTACATGGACCTCTTTACTAAATGCATGTATGGATCCAACAAGAATTATATAGTATTTGGATTTAAGAACTAAATTTCAACTAAAATTGATGATGTAAAAGAATGAGTAACATCAATACCAATTAACTCTAACAACATAGAGATAAAAAATATACACCATACCTTTATAGTAGCTGCACATGGTATAGATTCTTTTTGTGCATACTCTACAATATAAATAAATTAAGTATTAGCTCCCCCTCATCCTCTTACACCAGCCCCCCCCCCACCCCCTACTACCCCAGCCCACCTTCACCTATCCCCACTCTACAAGCCCCCTGCTACCCCAGCCCCCTGCCACCCCCCAGCCCACCTCCACCCCCCAGCCCCCAGCCACCCCCAGCCCACCAGCACCAGTCCCCCCCCCCACGACCCACCTGCATCTGCCCCAACCCCAGGTGCACCAGCCCCCCCAGCCCCCTGCTACCCCAACCCACCTGCACCTGTCCCCCCTCCCCAGCCCCCCTGCTACCCCAGCCCACCTGCACCAGCCCCCCCCCCCCCCCTCGCAGCCCACCTGCACCAGCCCCCAACCCCAGCCCTCTGCACCAGCCCCCCCCATCCACCTGCTACCCCAAGCCCCCTGCCACCCCCAGCCCCCAACCGCAACCCCTAGCTGCACCAGCCCCCCCATCCCCCTCCCACCCCCAGCCCACCAGCACCAGTCCCCCCCACCATTCCCCTGCTACCCCCAGCCCACCTGCACCTGTCCCCCCCCCCCCCCCCGCAGCCCACCTGCACCAGCCCCCAACCCCAACCCCTAGCTGCACCAACCCCCCCCCCCCCCCATTCCCCTGCTACCCCATCCCACCTGCACCTGTCCCCCCTCCCCAGCCCACCTGCACCAGTCTCCCCATAATGTCTATGTGTTTTAGTTTACCATGAAAAACTAAAATATTGGAAAAATAAAGGGTTGATGGACTATTAGATAAACATTTATAACAGAATTGAAAAGGATAAGTTTAGAAGATGCACCTTTCATCCATATGGATTATTTCACATCCTCAATCAAGAAAATATACATAGATTCCATGGTTGAAATAGAAAACATTGACTGCATGTTACATTTAAAATAAATGAGGCCACTATAGGAAGTGAACACATAACCATTCAAGGATTTTCCATTGTAAATTTTACATTCATAGTCTGCATCTACATATCCTACCACAATTTCAGAATTGTTGACATCTTTACCATAACACAAAGAAAGATTAGAGTTACATGATGGGTATCAAAGAATCCACTTAAGTGCATGAACATATGGCATCCCAGGTGTGGTCATAAATATGTTATGACTGTAGATTTCATAGGCAATATCAGGTCCCATGGAAGTCAGAGTACATAATGCTACCAAAAATATAATCATAATGGATTTTACACCTAATTGAATATCATCATAAACAATGGGTTTTGTGTTAAAGAAAATTTAAAGTTTTTTACTAGGAGTACATTGGAAATTTTGAGAAATTCAAACATGTGTCTATTTATAATATTTAATATTTAACCATTTTGAGATAAGTAAGAAAATTTATTTGGTCTATCTCTAACAATTTCAATGCCTAAGGTTTTATTAGCTATGCCAAGTCTTTTCACTTCAAACTTACCATTATTTTGTGATTTTACAATAATTATGAGGCTCATGTTCTTACAAATTGTAATCATGTGATCAAAATAAATCATCAGATTTCATGTAGAACTGCATTAAAAAAAACATTGGAATTAGGATTTTAAATAGAGTTACCAGATTTTATAGCACCGTGCTCACTATCTATAGGTGGTGAAATAGTTATACCTGGTTCTTGTGAAGTATCTGTGGGATGTTTTATGATATTTTACAGATCTGGACATCACTTCATTTTCTCTATAGAGACATTGATAACATGCATGGGATTAGGTTCCGAGACAGCCCTCTTACACCCCCTTACAACCCCCTGGACATCCCCCTTGAACACCCCCTGAACCCCCATGCCCCCGTTAGTCCCCCACGCCCCCCTGCTCCCCACTGGACAGCCCCCATGCCCCAATTGGACAGCCCCACTGGACAACCCCACTGGACACCCCCTGCACCCCCTGGACAGCCCTCCCCCTTACCGGACACCCCTCCCCCCAGCTTGGACAGCCCCCTCCCCCTGCTGTACACCCCTCCCCCCTACTGGACACCCCTGCCCCCTGCACCCCCACTGGACAACCCCCATGCCCCAACTGGACAGCCCCACTGGACACCCCCTGTACCCCTTGGACACCCCTCCCCCTGCTGGACACCCCCCCTACCGGACCCCCCTCCCCCCTGCCCCTTTCTACACCCCCTAGAATGTGTTTCTATTGATATAAATGATCATCTTATTGAGGTTTTTTTTGTATTAGAAAACATACCAAAGTACAATGTGCATTGCAGGATGATAGTCCATGCCACTGATAAGTGCAGAATTGTACAGAAATTCTACAAACCATCCTCTATTAATGCTTCGTTGAAGGATTCTATGAAAGGGAAAAAATATTAATACACGACATGACCGCGGCGTGACCGCAGCGTGACCGCGGCGTGACCACAGCATGTTGACCCAATCCAGTGACATCCGTGGGGCAGTATCTTCTGGATTGGAGAAAAGAAAGCGGGAGGAGGCTGTAATGCTAGTGGAAGGGGGCTGTTGCAGGTCTTGGGGGATGGTGTGGGAAGATTTGAAGGTGGCAGGGGGGCTGTTGCGGGCTAGAATGTCGATGGCAGCAGGTTGAAATGAAGGTGGAAGGGGGCTGGTGTGGGCTGGATGTGGATAGAGAAGGGCCAAATCACGGCATGACTACGGTGTGATCGCGGCGTGACCGCGGCGTGACCGCGGCGTGACCGCAACGTGACCGCGGCGTGACCGCAGCGTGTTGGCCCGATCCAGCGACATCTGCAGGGCAGCAATCTTCCAGCCAGGAGCGAAGGGAGCGGGAGGAGCCTGGAATGCGGGTGGAAGGGGGCTAGTTTCAGGTCTTGGGGGGATGGTGCGGGCTGATTCGAAGGTGGTGGTGGGGGGGGGGGGGGGGGCTGTTGCGGGTTAGAATGCTGGTGGCAACGGGCTGAAATGAAGATGGAAGTGGGCAGGTGTGGGGGCTGGGATATGGCTGGAGCAGGGCCAAATCGCGGCGTGACTGCGGCGTGACCGCGGCGTGACCGCGGCGTGACCGTTGCGTGACCGCGGAGTGACCGCGGCATGACCGCATCATGTTGGGCTAGATCCAGTGACATCCGCGGGGCAGCATCTTCCGGCCAGGAGCGAAGGGAGCGGGAGGAGACTGGAATGCAGGAGGAATTGGTCTAGTTGCAGGTGTTGGTGGGATGATGCAGGATGATATGAAGGTGGGGGGGGGGGGGGGGGGGGGGCTGTTGCGGGCTGGAATGCTAGTGGCAGTGGGCTGAAATGAAGGTGGAAGGGGGCTGGTGTGGGCAGGATGTGGCTGGAGTAGGGCCAAATCACAACATGACTACGGCGTGTCTGCGGTGTGACTGCGACGGGACCGCGGCGTGACCGCGGCGTGACTGCGGCGTGACCGCGGTGTGACCGTGGCGTGACCACGGCTTGACCGCAGCATGACCGCGGCATGATCGTGGCGTGACTGCGAGTGACCACAGCGTGACCGTAGCGTGTTGTCCTGATCCAGCGACATCCGTGGGGCAACTTCTTCTGGCCAGGAGTGAAGGGAGCAGGAGGAGGCTGGAATGCGGGTGGAAGGGGCTGGTTGCAGGTGTTGGGGGGGATGGTGCGGGCTGATTCGAAGGTGGTGGGGGGGGGGGGGGGGCTGTTGCGAGCTGGAATGCTGGTGGCAGCGGGCTGAAATGAAGGTGGAAGGGGGCTGGTGTGGATGGATGTGGCTAGAGAAGGGGCCAAATCACGGCGTGACTGCGGCGTGACCGCTGCGTGACCCCAGCGTGTTGGCCCGATCCAGCGACATCTGCGGGGGAACATCTTCCGACCAGGAGCGAAGGGAGCGGGAGGAGGCTGGAATGCAGGTGGAAGGGAGCTGGTTGCAGGTGTTGGGGGGATGGTGCGGGCTAATTTGAAGATGGTTGGCGGGGGGGGGGGGGGGGCTGTTGCGGGCTGGAAATGCTGGTGGCAGCGGGCTGAAATGAAGGTGGAAGGGGGCTGGTGTGGGGTTGGATGTGGCTGGAGCAGGTGCCAAATCAATGCGTGACTGCCAGCATGACTGCGTCATGACCGCGGCGTGACCATGGCGTGACTGCGGCGTGACCGCGACCTGACTGCAGCGTGACCGCGGCGTGACCGCAGCGTGACCGCCGCGTGACCGCAGCGTGTTGGCCCGATCCAGCGACATCCGCGGGGCATCATCTTCCGGCTAGGAGCGAAGGGAGCGGGAGGAGGCTGGAATGTGGGTGGAAGGGGGCTGGTTGCAGGTGTTGGGGGATGGTGAGGGCTGATTCGAAGGTGGTCGGGGGGGGGGGGGGGGGGCTGTTGCGGGCTGGAATGCTGGTGGCAGCGGGCTGAAATGAAGGTGGAAGGGGGGCTGCTGTGGGCTGGATGTGGCTGGAGCAGGTCCAAATCACGGCGTGATCGCGGCGTGACCGCGGCGTGACCGCAGCGTGGCCGCGTCGTGAGCTCGGCGTGACCGCATGGTGACCGCGGCGTGACCGCGGCGTGACCACGGCGTGACCACGGTGTGACCGCAGCGTGACCGCAGCGTGTTGGCCCAATCCAGCGACATCCGTGGGGCAACATCTTCAGACCAAGAGCGAAGGGAGCGGGAGGAGGCTGGAATGCTGGTTGAAAGGGGCTGGTTGCAGGTGTTGGGGGATGGTGCGGGATGATTCAAAGGCGGCAGGGTGGGTTGTTGTGGGCATGGGGGATGTTCAGACATAAATACACCGACCGAGATGCTCGGATAAACCAAGACTACATTGCTCGGATAGAGGCGATCTAGCAATACTTCCGCATGCAGTAACTATCAGAAGGCTATAATCATAGATGAAGTGGTTCAAGATAACCAGACACAGTATGAGAATTTTAATGTAAAACAACCAAATGAAGGGGTCGTGGCAATGACACGAATGGGCAGAGTGAGAATATTGGATTGATCATCCGATGGAGTACACTGCAATCAGAGGAAAGAATATGCGCTGTGATAATACAATATGCAATAGAGGATCATCAGATGGTCCAATAAAATTGTACGCTAAGTAGACACCCCTATGATCAGACGATTTCAGGTATAACATACCTGGTAGTTGAAAAGTTGAATGACTCTGATATGAATCTACATACACAAGAGTTGGAGCACCAAAAAAAAATGCAACTACTGATGATCATGTGATAATAATACAATCAAGCTGAGTAATAAATACAATAAAATACAATAAAGCAGCTAATAATAATATAAATCCTTTGAAAGTATAGAGAATAGTTGATGTTCAATGTATAATGAATGATATGTTATATTTGGATGCATGGAGAAATTAAATTGCATAAGATAAAATAATATTTATCATTAAGAGAATATTTTGAAAATCACATTTACAATTTTGTAATTTGAATAAAGAATTCAGAGTACATAAAACAAAAAGCATGATGGAATAATTTATTACATACCGTTAGGTACAATGATGACATTGATATAGTACCTCAGTCAGTTGTTTGGGATCTTGCACCCGAAGAAGCACCCTATAAGATGATAAACGGTAATGTCAAATTGAATGACTACTCATATATTGAACATAGGTGGCTGAATGCATCTAATAATCTACACTCATGTAAGTATATCCTCATTCTTATGCTTGTGAATAGAAACAATTCATCCTCGTTAACTTGTATGCACGCCTTATCACTCTTTTAGTCTCATGCTCAACGAAAGCATATTATCAGGTGATGCACCAACCAATGCAAAGATCATAAAAACATGGGTTTGAAAATGTAAAAATTATAACATTCTTAACCGGTGTAGGAAGCTTCTATGGACCTACCACTACATGCTAAAGTGTCAAACTGGGGAGATTATTTTGGCCAGGAGGTGGGATGGCAGTGCCGAAGCTGCGTCGATAGGGAGGCGTCAGAGCGTGTTGGTGGGGAGTCCTGCTGACAGCATTGGAGCTGGAGGAGGAGGTGGAGGAATCACGAGGGGGGGAGGAGGGGAGGATGGGAGGAGGGGAGGAGGAGCGGTGAAGGAGGAGGTGGAATAATCGCGACGGAAGAGGGAGAGGGTATACGGGAGAGGGAGGAAATCTCCGATGATTTGAGGAACCGTGAGCTACTTGTAGCCACGCTTTTAAAACTATTGTGGCTATATCACATTCTATAGACAGGCATTGTGGACATCAGACTGGGTTATATTAGCACTGGACGAAACAAAATCTACAAGCAGAGACTGCATATATAAAAAATAATCTAAGAGCTCGACAATGAAATCATGTGTCGGGAGCAGAGGTGGGGGACTCAGCAACAACAACTTGAACAGGACTGGATCAGCAAATATGTTGAGGATTCATCAGGTGGCCATGATGTTTTCAGCAAGTGTCAATTGTGTGATGTTGTCAACTATAATGGTGATACCATATATGACTGAAGCTACCACCACCAAAGCATTCAAATCCATAACCATTGCAACGAGATGCAACCATTGTGTGAAAGAAATCAACAGACACATTAGTGGTAGATAGATGATTGGCCTTGATAAGGAGACTACAAACAAGTGCCATATATAGAGTGATGGGGTTGGCGAGCATCTTTTTCCCAACAAGGTTGAACTCTGGGTTCAATCCCTGAAGTGGAAAAAAAAGAATAATTGCTCATGCTGAGTGTGCATTTATTCTGGAGTTTGGGGAATAGATCACAAGTCGATGAACTCACCCACAATAATCTTCCAGTAAAAAAAATGCAAGAATCAGCCGGGATCCCTAGTATTAAATTTCTGGCCACACGTTTAACCAATTTTTCCATCAAATTGAGAAAAAAACTGAACAACTTGCCATCCTCAGGTTCATAACAAGAATATGAGGATCCGCTGAATTTGGAGGACTAAAAAAATGGACACAACAGAATCCTTTAAAAAATATAGTCATTGTCATCGTCCACATGAAAAAAATTGAGAAATTGAGGCGTTGCCAACCGAGAGGATACATTAATCATCTCTGGTTTGGTTGCGGTTTCATTTACGGCACCCATATCAATGAACATTACAAACAACACAAACTGCAGAATTAACTAGGGGCGCAATGACCATCACAGTGAAGTAGCAAGATTCCTTCCTTCATCAATGAAAGGGTAGAAAAGGCACACCGGTCCAAGAAAAAAGCATTGTAGGGAAGCATAGCTCTTTAGAGAGAATCGCAAAGTGGTGTGCATGGTTGATGTAGTGCAGCGGGCATCACTAAGGCGCGACATCAATGGTTGGGTGAGAGAGGCTAGCTGGGCAGCATGTGCTTGGGGGGGCACGTAGCCTGATGAAGGCAGAGAACACAACTAGGGTGCGTGGCAAATAAAGGGGGTATTGGCAGGGACCAACGAGGGCTCCGGGGAAAGAAAGGGGGGGTCCGATCTAGAGACGCTTCCTAGGGTTTGGCTTTGTTACTGTGTAAAAGGAATATAACCAGAAACCATGTACCTCGAGTTAGAATGAAACATTTAATTAATAGTGTACGATGAGAAATACAGGACTTGAAATAGGTGCGGGATTCAAAATTTAAACACACTAGATAAAAGGATAGAAATAACCTAGACACACCCACATACTAAGTACATAACTGATCTAACTAAACACATCAAGAGTATAGTCCACCACAATCCTTTTTCACTTTATGTTAGAATAAGAATTGAGCTCTATGTTTAATTAGATCAAATACCTGGAAATAGAGAAAAATAAAGCACCTATCCCACAATCACATGCCCTGAAATAGGTGTCAAGTTCCCAAGTTGTTTCTACAACATCTTGAATGTCAATGAAATCAAGCTTATGCTGCATTATTTCCTACAACAAAAGTTTAAAAAAATTGAATAAGTTCATAGAAAAGATACCATAAATATAGTATGAAAAACATTAAACTGAATGAATTTTTTAATTGGTAAATAAAGATAGATTCCATATATCACCTATAATGATTTGAATATTGAACCTTATGCAACACCAAGGACCTAATACCAATGCTGATACCAAGAATCTAATGAACTAGCACACCCAAAGAAAAAACATTTGACTACAACGATGTTAAGAATTGTAAAAAAACACATTGGGATTTTATTATACCCATAAGAATGATTTTTCTTTCATAACAAAATGTATAAATGTGAATTCAACATATCCATTGAGCATTAACATGGAATTTTCCCCAAAATGGAATTAAAGGTATCAACAAAAAACCAATATCACCAAAGCTAATGTAGAACATATTCACCTTTAAAATCCCATGTTCATTCCAGCTATTGAATATTCTTTCCATGTACGAGTAACTGGTGAAGAAACACACAATCCAATTAGGGACACCTGTCACCATCTCTAGAAAAAGTCTCCCATAGTTTCATACAATTCCATGATCACTACTCATATCAAATTTAGTACTTATAGGAAGCTGATCACTGTGAAAAAACAAATATGTTCCAGAATACCATGACAACATTAAATGTAATGGGTCTTATTTTATTTAAAATAACACCTATGTGAGGGTGAGGAGAAGCCAACAATATATAAAACACATTTAACCTAGTAAACTAAATTTGATAATATCTCACCTTCCATGAGTGAGAACCATGGGACAGATGCAATCCCATATTAAGGAAATTGTTAAGATTTGACTAACAGCTGGGTTGAAATTCAGAAGGTGAGGATAGAGATCAATCAGGCTAAGAGTTCCAGATGTGATCACAACTGACTGGAAATGACTAAATACAGGCTTTATGGCAAGAGAAGCATCCGGGTAGCTGAGCTGAAATGCCAAACTGAAAACTAAATAAATTTATCATTTCATGATGTGAATGAATAAAAATATCATTTGAACCATGCAAATTGCTAAAATACATCCAAAGAGATGCAGTACACAAGAAATAGAAATTATATTATGATTTCCACTGACATTTTACACCAAGATAGAAGACATTACAAAAAAATCCCATATCAGACGCAGAAAGGTTTGATAGTTTATTCCTCCTATAACATGACTGTTATAAAAAAGAAAGTCACAATCATACTAGAGATCCAAAAATTCCTTATAAATATCATATACAAAATGCCATCCCCCACCCCTAATAAAATGAACAAGGCACTAGTAACCAATGCAGTTACACTTACTGAAAAATTCAGGTAACCTTTCAAACTCAGATGATAATTCAAGCTTATAACCATTAACAACAAGGAAAATAGTTTCAATGAGAGGAAAACATAAATCAACCACAACAGAAAATCTTAAAAAATGACCATATCAAGCACGATTAGTCTCCCCATTTAATTTTATAGGAATTCCCACAACTGGTTCACTACCCCAAAGGATTTGAGAATTCCAGAAAAACCAACTTAAGCCCTGAAAGAAAATCCGAGTTTGAATAATTAAATTCTTAATCGAAGCTAGATCAAAGAAAGGATCCCAATCTTTAAACCTCAAGATTCCAGGTTTGAGGGAGACAAAACTGAAGCCCCGTGTTCTTGATTTTAATTCATCCTATAGGGAGAAGAGGAAAAAATACCCTACCAATCAACACCATGCGCCATCCACCGAAGCCCCAAATCTGATGGAACCACTTTAGGAGATCTTCAATTTTCCATGGGTTATTATTCGGCTGCAACATTAAACATCCATGAATTAAATAATTCATTCTTCTAAAATCTCTTCAAGAATTTTTGCATTCGGCTCAATAAGATCTAAATTAACATTTATCATAATTTTTTTATTTTATGAATCAGAACTATATATAAGGTTAAAAAATATCTATCCAAGCATAAGAGAGATGGTTATCATTCAAATCGTCTTGAACATTCAAATTGTAGGGATCGTTCAATTCATGATTCACTGGACTATCTTCATATAAACTCAAAGTAACTTGAATCACGCCATGTCCAGTAACAACCTTCCTCAAAATCTCTAATGAAATCCTCCTCTGGATTGAAGTAGCACTCCAACGGGAAAGCCATCAATCGAGGGCATGGGTGAGCATGACGAGCGATAGTGCTGGTGAGTGCAGGGAGAGCGTGGGTATGTATGGGGTGTGGTATGCACGAGGAATTGGAAGGGGGCATTGGTGAGGGCAACGCAGGTACCTGACAGGCCCACAGGGGAGCTACTAGACCTAGGCCCTGGTTTCATGGGCAGGGGCACATCATTTGACCCCCATGGCAGCTTGAGTTGAGAAATCTATAAATTATGGCCTTTTTTCCATAAGGAATTCAGGAAATCTAATCTAGGGGCCTTTGGTAATCCATCATCTAAGCCTTCGAGACTTTTCAAATTCTTATAAATAGTTCTAGCTTGATTAACAATGCTAATTTGGATGGATGAGGCTTGATCCACTAATGTACCTGAGTGTGTGTGTTCTTGTGTTTATAATTACCCCAATTGAAGAGGATTTATTTGTCCTGTTATGAGATTACATCAGGAAAGATGTGTTCAGGATTTCTTTGGCCTGTTATTTGGACAATTCTTAAGATGTAAGGAAATTTCTATGTCAGAATCCTCCTGTATCATCATCGGCCACATTTCATAAAGGAAAAATGGGTTATATTATCTATAAATATTGATTAGAGGTAAATATGTAACCTATTTTAATCGACCAAATTATCGTGAGAACCTATAAGTATCAAAATGATCTACAATGGTTACTCCATCTATAAAATAATCCAAAATCCCATCTCACAACAAGATAATGTATGAAATTTATTCTAAATTCCCTCTCTCATTATCTACCACTGCACCAAAACGTGTTGAATGAGGAATGAACCCAAAATGGGAAACATCCTTTAACAAATAAATTGGACCATCGATTCATTAATTGAAAATGAACAAGACCATCTACCATAGATTCATCCACATCCAGTATTAGTTTCAGATTCAAGAAAGAATAGAAGAAATTATAGAAATTTTCAAATACCTTGACGATAGGGTATGGGGGGTGTCGACCTTGGCATAAGGGGTGTTGAGGGTTGTGGGGGAGAGCCGTCGGGAAAGAAGAGAGGAAGTGGGGAGGCCGCTTGGAGAAGCTTCACTGGAGGAGGAGGATCGTGTGGAGGAGGGTCATGGCGAGGAGGCGTTGTGGGTATTGAGGGCTGTTGGCGAAGAGGCATCGGGGAGGAGGCGTCGGGGAGGTGTCGGGAAAGAAGAGAGGAGGTGGGGCCGCTATTTCGGAGGAGAAGAATCGGGGGTGGCCGCGTGGAAGGAGGATCCTGAGAGGTGGAGTGGCCGCGTTTGAGCCGGTCGGGGCAGTGTCGAAGTCGTGTCAGGGCAGCGTCCGAGAAGTAGAATCACGGTGAAGTGGGGTGGCCGCATCAGAGGCACATCGTTGAAGAAGGTGGGGAGTCCGCATCAGAGCAGCGACGACGGGGAAGTGTAGTGGCCGCGCTGGAGGATGAAGATCGTGGAGAGGTTAGGTGGCCCATCGGAGGAAGAGGATCACGGAACGTCGGGGAGAAGAGTTGCGAGGAGGAGAGAGGGTTACAGTAAATTGGGGAGTGGGGGTGGGTTAACTGCCACGAAAAGCGAAATTGTCGTGGCTGTACACAGGATATAGCCACGGTTCCTATTGTCCGTGGGTATAGCTCCGTGGTGGTAGCTCTAAATTCTAGTAGTGGATACTTTAAAGAGGAATCAAAATAATAAGATTTCTCAAAATAACGTAAAGGTGTTATTATTGGTAAAAATCACTAAAGGTGCCATTGGAAGTGTTTCTGAGTTGATTTTCATGGTTGAAAAAGATTTTATCCAAATATAGTTGTTGTTTTTAGATATATTTTAGACAATTTATCTTGGAAAATATCCAATACAATGAAATATATGATATATAGTCGGTATATAAAAGTATGTATACAAGGTGGTGTAATATCCTAGTATTTTTTTAATTATGGGGTCCAAAATTTAGAGGTTGGATCAATCATCTCCAAACAAGTATTTACATGAATGAAACATAAATAAAGGCAAAATTAATGAGTTTCATAAAGAATAGAGTTCCATGAATATAAATATCCTGGAATAGGACTTTTTATTAATGACGGTCGGGTTTTGCGATGGTGGGGAACTTTATGATCAAGCATTGAAAAATGGAACACCTTCACAACTAAAATAAGTGGAGCATCCCAAATGCATGATGATTTGATATTACTCTCCATTACTAAAAAATTCATGAATATAGAAATATTCCCATAGCATTTTAAAATTGATATCTTCACAAAATAATAATGATCATCATGAAATGGTGATAATGATGATAGACACTTTCGGAACATGAGGCAATGCCACTAAATGTTCCTCCCCTTCAGAAATAAAGCAAGATTTAATATATATTTTAAGGCTCTAAATTCATAATGGTGATTCAAAGAGGTTATTCTTGTGATAATGTTAATGAAAATACTACAAAATGTCGAACGAATGTGTGATCTTGGAGAATGTACATGAGTTTTACAAAATAAGGTTTCTTCGAGAAGTCTGATAAATATTTGTGAATGAGGTGTTCTTCATGAATATCAAGTGATTATTTTTTCTATGTTATATTTTATGTAACACCCTATGATTTTATGGTATGCATCTTTTTAACGTTAATTTTTTTAAATATTACGTTGCATGCAATGCCCTACATATGAAAATAATGAAATATTATTATAACCTATCAATTGAATTGGAATGAATGAATTGAATAAAATAAATTATAATATTAATTTATTATATATTTAACCAATTTTATTTAAATTCATCTACATTATTTTATAGTCATTAGATAAGAATAAACCAATTTTATGCATTAAAAGTCTATATTTTTTCTGAAGAAACTTTTGTTGCCTTTTGATAGGGAACATATTTTTAATATAGTTTATGACACTTTTATAAATTTTTTCTTAAGAAATGGACTTAGTATTTTATGTAATAATTTTTTTTATTTCATTTAATTTATGTTATTTTTTGATAAGTTTAATGTTTTGTTGAATAGTGATAAAATATTTCATTTTAATTTAAAACAACTTTATTGTATAAATAATTTATACTGTTAAATTATATTTTTAACAACTTTTGAGAATAATTATATTAATGTTTTATCTGTTAAAATAATAATTTTTATTGGAATCAATTGCACATTTTATTTGGATTTGAAAACATTTCAAACGTTATAACATTTTCACATTAAAGTCATGTTAAATTGTTTTGTCAATGATATTAATTATAAATTAATTTTAGCCTATTATGTATAATTAAATTTGGAAAATGGATTCTATATTTGGCATCACATAGTCTAAATTTAGTAAATAAGTAGTTTTTAATTTTTTTTAAATTAATATTAATCTTTGGTAATTTTTATTTCTACGGTTAAGTGTAAATTGGGTAATTAGGGATAAAAATAATATTTTAAATATTAGAAAATTACCCTGTCACTTGAACTAATTTTTTGGAATGAGTAAATTTCAAATAAAAAATCCATTGAGCTTATATTACAACCATTTATATCCACTTTTATTACTTTAATAGATTTATAGTATTTTATTCAATGAAGAGTAAAAATTTTAAAACTTTTGTTTTTAACAAATTACTTATTTTCAATATGTGGTAAGATTGGATATGTGTCATAATATAAATAATCACTAGAAATCTAAAATGTTTTTATTAATCAGAATAATTTATTTTATGTTTTTATAGAATAAATAATCCAATGAATGTCTTGCACATTCATGATGTAGTAATTTTTTAATCAATCAACTTATCAAATAATTGTTACCACAAATATTATTTTAATTTAAGTAAAATTTGAGTTTATTAATGAATTAAAATTATTATATATATTTATTATACATATCTATTATTTAATTAATTTTTTTTTCAATGTTATTATGTTTATATGTATTTTTGAAAAGTCAAGAAATAAATTTTGTAAATATTAAAATTAATAACATTTTAAATTAAATAATTTTTTTTAAATGATATAATTTTTTTAAAAACATAAACCTTTTACAAATTATATTTATATAGTTCTATATTCCCACAAAGCATCATTCATTGGTTTCTTTTCATTTAAATGAATCGAAATTAATTTTTAAAGAGTAAAAAACCATGTTGTCATAGTAAGAGTTATATGGTTTTACAATGGGTTAAATCTAATAGATAATGACATTAATGTGACATAAAATTATTTAAAAATTATTGGATAGGGGTATTAAAACCAAAAATCATCTTAAAATCTAAATAAATAACTTTCTATCTATATTAAATTTAATTTGAATTTATATATTTTTTAAATTTTTTGAGTTTCCAAAAGTGCCCCTCAACTAAATTATAAAAGGGAACTACTCAATCACTTACTCAGACCACGTTTATCATTATAAATCAATCTTACCCTACCCAATACTCCTCCACACATCCATATCCTAATCCTATAATCCCTAAATTGTGAATAAATCCAACAAAAGAAGACCTTTTTTGCAAATCATATGGTGGTACCCAAAGAAGTTGTAACGTTCATCAATGACCATTTTGGTTTTATTTATCCATTAATCACCATTATTTATTTATATTAAATTTTCATATAATAATATTAATATCAAAAATATATTTATATACTGTTTTATTAAGGCTTTGTCCTACACTCACACACACACCCATCAAATGGGATATATAACCATAGTTCGTGTGTAAGGCGGACTACCGCATCGCGAACATATGTCATTCATTGTTCCATTTTCACCATTAATGGTTAGGAATAATGATGGAAATTATGTTTTTATATCATATATATGAGATTTATGTTATATATATATATATATATATATATATTATTTTGAATAATTATATAACATATAACATCATCTTTATGTTTTGTATAAATATGATAACTTTCATTGTAGAAGTGCAGACCACTGCCTCAATAAAATAATTTGATTCATTCACACTTTACATGGAATGTATTAAGAATTTTATTAGTCTAATTATATTATATACCTAACTAAATAATGATACAATAACTATATTATTTAATTTTTTTCTTTCAATATGAAGAGAATATGAAGCATCATTCATGCATAGGAACGACATACCCTCTCCATGAAGGGTAAATTTAATTTTCATATTCAATCATTATAGATTACAATAGATGCATATATACTGAATATATATAAAATTTATGATAATGAAAAAAAATTCTAGAATGATTAAATCATGATATATGAGGGTAACAAATATACCAAATCAAGACACAAGCGAAAAATAATGTTGTTATTACCCAAAAATTAACTTTTCCATTATATTATTAATAAAAGGGTAATATTAATTCATAAGTAAATCATATATATTATTATATAAATGAATATAATTAAATAAATTAAGTATAATATACATATATTTATTATGTAGTTTTTTTATCAAGTATTACATGATTCAAAACACATGGTATATGGATTTCTATTGTCACTTTTAATTTCACAAGGATTATCTAATATTCACTACTCATTTCTTTTGTGTGGTGTATATAATTACCATGAATATTATCTATGATCGTTATCTATAAATTTATCATTTTTTACATATCCATTTAATTTTTTTTATTTTATAGTATTTATGGTAGGAATGATAATAAATTGGTTGGGTGTTATGTCACAATCAAATCATTATTCTGTGTTGTTTGTGTTTAAGACTCAACTCATGAACATGTTTCATTCATGTCCATGTTTTCTAAAAAATGTATTAAAATGTTTCCTAATATTATATAATAAATGATTAGAATAATTTTGTAGATGTTTTGGTTTTTATGAAATTGTTTAAATAGAATATTTTTTGACATTTTCTAAAATAGGTACCTTATGACTTTTTTCACAAAATATGGAAGAAATTATTCCATTAAATTACATAGGATTATTGGAATTTACTACCATCAGAATGTCCTATTGTTTTGATTCTTACTTTACTAGGTTATAAGGTTCTTTTCAAATAAAATTTATTATATTGTTAATGCATGAACTTTAAATAACTTATTACAGAATGGTTAAGGATTTCACATAATTTTATTTCAATTAGGAATATTCTATAATTATTGACCTAATTTCATTTCAATGGTGTATAAACTACCATTTTGACTTGTTATGTCATGAATCTCCTTATCTTAAATATATTCTATATTTCATTCAATGATTATTCCTTCAAGGTAAGTATGATTAAAATGTTTCAATATGGTATGGGATCCATTGGAATATATAATTATTATTTCCCATAAAATTATTTTCAAGGACATTTCAATAGTATTAATAGACATAAATATAAAAAAACCTTAATTTCAATTATCCTTCATTGGGGAATTGTTCATAAATATATATTATTAATTAATTATGAATATTTGATATGGGATAGTATTTAATAATTAATTCTATTACTAGATATAAAGAATTCCCTTGACATGAAATGATGGGTGGGTCGTAGACTTTATATAGAGTCTCACTTCATCAAAAGGTTCTCATAAAGAAACATGCTATGAAAATTAATAAGGATTCTACATAGATTTATAAACTACCTTGTAAAAGGTCTTGATGCTATAAATCTTTATTTTCAACATACATGATATCCAATAATTAAGTGTTTCCTATATTGATATTTAATTTTTCATTGATATAATCAATGTCGTTTTTTGATGATAAAAAAATATGGATGAATTTCATTCTCATCTTATTTATGTAATGGTATGTGTTTAATTTATTTACTGTTTCATATTGATTGTTTCTTATAAAAATATTAGAATGAAATATGAAATCAGTTATTTTACATTCTATCATTATTTATTCTCAATAATTTATTATTGATAATATTTTACTTAACGTTACTAAGAATTTTAGCTCACCATTAATTTTTTACTCTCCTTGGAATACATGATCTATACTAAGAATGATATGAATGGATTTGTATGATTAAAAATATTATCCTTAAAAGAAAAAAATTTATAAATAGTTCATTTATTTATAATAATAGACTCATGTATATATTTGGTTTATGAATAAAACCATACTGATCAATACTTTGGGATTTATTTCATTGTAATCATGTGAATGTAATTGTATTATACACTTACTCTTGGCTTGCTGGAGTTGGATATCAATAATTCCTATAAAAAGAAATTTAGTAGAACACTTGGGAAATATAATTCAAAAAAATATACCTGGTAACATAGACCTAGGGTATAATTTGATGATATGTTTAAAAGAAAATAATAACGATATAGTTCAAGAGAAATTACATGGTTTTTCTCGAAATATATCCATATCTAGATACTACAAGTGTAAATGGTTTTTTTACAAACGTTCTTAGATGTAACAACTCTGAAATTGTGTGTTGGGCCTGACTCGAGCTTAACGTGATACATGGAAATGTGCCTCACTATGAAGCTAGTTTAACACTCATAGTTGATATTCATATAATAATTTACATTTTCATTAGAAAAAATAAAAAATATTTTAATATTTGATGTAAATACATAACCTCAGACAAATATCTTATCTTATAGTTCGAAAAAAATGTATCATGATATTCTATAATTGATAATATGGTTTTCTAACTATGAATGTTGTTTTTATGACTTTAATTTATGGTTTTAGTTAATGTATAGAACTTCTAGGTGTCCATATAACATTAAAAACGAAGGAAATGGTTATAGAGATGAGAAAAAAAATGATATTTTGATTAGAGTGAATGATATCATGTTTGTTACTAATTAGTTTTCCGAAAATATTATAAAAAACAAATACCTTAACTAACTCATGAACTCACCACATAAAACAAGGATAAAGTATAATAAAAACTACAGTGGTATAGAAAATATTAAAAAATGATCTATTTCCACCACACAATAAATATGGAAGGAGTATCCTAGGAAAACGTCTTAACATTATAAAGAAATGATATATATTAGAAATAAAGACATAAATCAATGAATTTCCCCAGAAAAAATAAAAACGAATGACATAAAGATATAAAAAACATCTTAATAATCCATTTTTTCATCATTGCATTAAATGGGAGAAACTTTAATATTACCCAAGTCAAATATCTATTCTATTGGATAATAATTATGCCAGGTAATGATGCATATAGAAATGTATTACTGGAGTACTTATGTAATTTGGTTGAATTGAAAACCACAAAAAATATGATATTTAGTGATTATAGTTATTTAAAGGATGTCCATAAATTTTATTTTGGATGTTATATTAATATGGTTTTATCAAAAGGACAACAAATATTCTATGTAAAATCCTTTCACATCCGGCAAGGATGTAGGTTTTGAACTCACAACTAAAGAGCGACCCAGGCACAATGACTTCCAATTTTCAATATGAGGTCTTGATTATTATTAAACTATTTTGTTAAAATATCGTATATATAAATATGAATTTATTTTAAATAATTTTTTTATTCAATAGATAACCTTCATATTGGTAAACTATTTGGATATTAATTGACTCATGTTAATTTAAAATTCTTTCACTCTTTCTGGAATCCTATAAAATTATTGTAAAAATGATATTTTGAGGAATACATGTTAAATTTTATATTGGATTAAAATATGATTTTATTTTGTAATTATGGTAATTTAGGTTATTTATGGAAATATATTAGATATAATGTTATTTAAGAAATTTTATTTTGGATGTAAGACAGTAGTAGGGATTGATTTTTTTAGGCAGCCTATATGATCAAAACCTTCATAGTTTTTGGGTCTCAATCATTGTCTTGAATAATTTTGAGGATGGACAACTATTTATTTATAATTTATTTTAAACATTTAATAATACATCTTAATTCATAGATTAAATTTTTTAAAACATATTAAAGATTATTATTTTTGTGGAATCTAAGGATAAAATTGAATTTTTAAATATAGATAAATTTTTAGAAAGTGAATTTTGACATAAGTATTCTGGACATTTCTTATTGTTGGAATGTATTATTTTTAGCGCTGTAAATTATTATTTGAAGTTAAAGTATGATTTATGGGATTCATGATTCTAACAATTTATATTCAATAAATATTTAATGGCTGATGGAATGACCGGTGGATGTTATGATTCATTAATGTGATTTAGGTATGAAAAATAAAACATTTATATAAATTTTCTAACATATTAGTTAATGTTAAAATAGATTAAATAACAACTAAAAGATAAGGTAATTCTTATAACATGAAATATATTCATGTTAAATCATTTTCTCAAGTTCTTATCTTGAAAAAAATAATCCATAATCTATATGAATGGTATTTTGAATGAAGTCAATATACAATTAGTTTTAATTATGAAAAAAATGGACCGTTTACCCAACAATGATTTATGGTTTTTTGATGGTTGACATTATAATGATCATGTGTATTGATTTGTTATATTGTTGAACCTCATAAATATATCATTATTTAACAATATATATAATTATTATCATGATATAAATATCATATATATAAATTGTATATGTATTTATATTTATCAATAAAAGAGATAATTTGAACAATAAAGACACAACTAATGGAGACGGACGGTCATATGTACGGATGAACATTGTTTCCATTTTATTATCGTATTGAAATAAATTAATTAATTGATATAATTCACATATAACTCTTATGTCATTTATATCATATAACTTTAGTAAACCCATAATTAAAAAATTCTATGTAAAGTGTGAATGAATCATATTGTTCTGACAAGTTGGTTGTCCATACATCCACAAACAAAGTAATCATATTTATTCCAATTAGAAATAATGATACAATGTGTTATATAATAATAACAAAACAAAAATAAATCCTAAATATCATATATATCATATAAAAATATTTCAACATATATTTCCATCCATGAAAGTTGGAAATGGAAGAATGACATCACTTTGCAAGGTTGTAGTCCGCCGAAAAAAAGAATGATGATTGTGAATCCCATTTGATGGAATTGTGTGTGATTGTAGGTATTAAAATTAATATTAAAAATTAAAAATATATTTATCAAACTAAGTATTTTATATAAACATGAAATAAAAATTACTAAATGGTTTTATGGAATAAATAAACCAAAATATTTCATCGATGAACATTAACTCTTCTTTGGGAATCTTCTTTTGATTTGCGTAAATAAACATCATTGTAAAAAAATTCACTAGAAATTAATTCTTATATGGTAAAGTTAAAGAATATGGGATGATAAAAGGGTTGGGTTTGGATGATATATAACGCACAATGTGGTGTGAGGATGTGAGGGAGTAGGTTCACTTTTTATAATTGAAGTGAAGGGATCTTTTTAAAACTCAAACAATATTAAATTAATATAAACTAATCATAAATTTGGGATGGATAAAATGTGATTTATTAGTAATATTATATTATGATGGGTATAAATACTCAAAACCATAATTTTTATATAGGTCTAGGTCACATTTTAACCCTTATCATTTGGATTTAACACTTATTTAAACCCATAAACTCTTTCCATGACAACATAGATTTTTACTCTTTAAGGTTTATTGAAGATTCTATAAAATAACAAACAAAAACCAAAATATTAATGGATAAATTTTTAATTCATACATAAATTATTTGTCTAATTTTTATATTTTTATAAATTTTATATCATTTCATAAAATAATATTTTTTTAAAAAAAATTCATTAATATCAATTTTTAAACTACTCATTTAATGACATTATAATAAATAAATATAAAAAAAACATAGAAAAAACATATAATAAATAAATAATACTTCTAGTTCTACTATAAAATACTTTTATAACAACATTTATCTAAAATTATAAAAATTTTATAAATTATAATAACATTTATTTGATTTATCTATTAATTAGACATGAATTGCAACATCATTATAAAAGACATTAATTTTAATATTTCGTCCCTAAAAACAAAATAATTTATCATTATGAATATAAATTTTTTTTCCAAGGATTATTTATTGTCGAATATATCCCTTATATAACCCGTATAAAAAATAATTAACTTGTTAAACAAATTATGTCAAAATTGACCATTCATTAAATAAATTTATATTTATTTATTAATTTCATTCATGTGGTTACAAGAATAAAAATATAATCTCAATGATGATTTGGGTATAAATTATCACATCAAATAAAATTAGGACAATTGTTAGGGTATTTTCTAAAATTTATAATATTACTTTTACCCTTAATTACCTGATTTAAACTTCATTTGATTATCATTATTTTCATTGAGTCGGGAAACTACACGGGTACTCCGCACAACCCATAAAATATTTAATAGAAAGACAATGATAATAGTAATAAACATAATAAAATTATCATCTTTATTACCTTTTAATTTAAATATTTTATTAACCAATTAACTAAATTAATTTGATAATTAAATAATTAATTTTGCATCGAGCAAGCAGTGCGGTTAATCGGGCATGGTCGCACGGTAACTGAAGTGAGGTCGCATGGCTTCAACCGTGATGCATTGGACACACTCAAGACCATTACAAGCATTTTTAAATAAAAACCTCAAATTTTATGTCGGGATTAACCCAGCACTACCCAACGCAGAGAAAAATTAATGAAAAACTTTCTTAGAGATGACGGGTGTGTCAATTCTCCCCACCATAAAGCTTTTCGTCCTCAGAAAGACACAACTAAGGCTGAACTCCAAAGAAGAGACTGTTACCCCATTATGGTTCAAAGAGGATCCCCACAAACAACAAGCTAGATGAGGCAACCACATCATGCTCAGAGAAAGTGACTCAATCAATAACCTCAAGAAATGCATAAAAGGACTTTCTGATATGTGTCGCCCACCCTAAAGAGCTAGAATTCCTCCAGTTGATTGATCAAGGAAAACGACTCTCACACCCGCAGAAATCAACCTCACAAGATGAAACAACTCAAACATTATTAAATGAAAACAACATCATTTGGGTAGAATGGTCAAACCACATCCAAGAAACACTCTTATCACATATCACCAGGCCATATTTAAAAACAGAAGCAAAAGATTAGCATGGGGAGTCTCGAGGGGCTCCCCACCATTAGGAACCCACCGATGCTCGAGACGAGACTGGAAAACCAACACGGGGAGGTTCATGCAGACTCCCCACCAATAAAGAAATTTCAGCACTGATTCATTCTAGAGACATTCGTACGAGACCCAATGTGGGTCTCTCCACCATTGGGAACCTACCAAGGCCCAAGACGAGAATAGAGAACCAACATGGGGAGGTCTGGGTGGACTCCCCACTATTAAGGGATGACCAAAACCAATTTATTCCAGAGACCTTTGTGTGATACCCATCGTGGTTCTCACTTCCATCAGAACAAACAGTGGATGCAGAACTTTGAGAAATTCTTGATGGTGACCAAACACCCCACCACCAGGGGCGGGGAGGGAGGGGCCTGACTACTGGGGCATCAAAAGCATGACCCAAGACAAACCCGTATTTCCACATTCCTGGATTAGCATTATTCAGATTTGAGACAGATTTACTCAACAAACCCTCATAAGAACCATTAAGTGATTGAATCTAATGGGATTAAACCCCCAAGTCTTCAAGGAAACGAGGTAGACAAGCCTCCACATAGTTACTGAAACATTACGCAACCAGACAGTTCATTCAAAACAGACAACCACAGAAAAAAAATTATGTTTCATTCACTCTCGACACTGATGATAGAAATAAGGTCAGGGTCCCATACAATATAGGGGTTCCTGACCACGTGCCAGATTCACTCCATGACCTATGGCTGGAGCCCTGATGTTTGAAGCATCATCTCCCTCGCAGTCAGGCATGGAAGACTCCAAAATAGAGCTTCTCCTTTTGGTGTCACACGCAACCACACCGCAACCGAGACAACCCCAGAAAACACAACAAATTATGACATCCAACTAATCACACACAGAACATTCACCGACCAAAGAGCTGAAATGGTGCATGTGCATCACCCTTTTTCACACTGGATAAGAACACGACACAACAAATAGTAACCTGAACATGACCATTCTTTGAGAGGAACATTCTACAGAGAGGGACTTCAAACTGAGTCTTAAACAACACGTGATTCCTGCAATTTACTATAGCATCCCCATGTGACAGGGTCATCCACACTAGTGGCCTAACATAGACCCTTTCTTAAATGAAACCAATGAAGGACCAAAGGATATATAGAATATTGGCATGCACCGACCACCGCATGATGCTTCCGCATTTCCCCATTGGAATCTCTTTCGCTATTTCCAAACAGAACATTCAAATTAATGAGGTCAGACATCACTCTTTCCAATCAAAGAGAACTCACAATGCATGACATCACAGAAAAATACCCTTACAACCAATGAAAATACTACAAAGCCCTTCAAGACTATGGTCAACACTGAAAATTCGGAACTGCCTTCACCCTTCCCCATTGGAATTCCTTTCACCGCTTCTATGGGGGAACCTTCAGAAGTAACGATGTCAAACTTCATACCTGACATCTAAAAAAAATCAAATAGAACAAAGTCCCCTTCAACTCCTCTCGCGTCTGCCATCCCGCTGCGAGAGGATCAACATAACTGGAAAGGACAAGGGACAACTTATCATTATCGCTCAAAAGGGAGAGTCCTTATTTTAATCAACTGGAGGGTCGACCAATAGGGAACTTCATGTGGATGCACTTAAATTACATGTTAACACTTTATGGGGGGGTGAAGCATGCACCTGTCAAGAAATGAAACGATGAACCTAATCAAACTGGTCCAATGACCAAGAAATATCACAAGCGAATGCTAAAGATGTAGGGGAAACCACTACAAGGGCTTCTCGCTGCACTTTTCAAAAGAGACCATTAACCACACGCTTTCTTACCAAACTACAAATAAGAAGTCAAACAGGGGACATAAATCACTCAGAAAGGATCCTTGGCTAAAAAAGCCTCGCATCCGACATTTCCAAAACCCAAGGACATGCCACACAAACACCATTTACTAAAACACAAAATTTTTCCATTAACAAAACATTTTGAAAATAAGTAAACCCAGTGGGTTGCACAAACATCAATGGCGTCCCATGAGCCTCGCACATGTATGTTCTTGTGCCACACAGGGACCCACCTCATGTCCACCCATGCACTCATCCACGCATGCCATTAACCATTTCCCTTTTCGTATACACTCATGCATGTGGTTGCCCATGACAGTGACAAGGATCAAAACCAAACCTTTCCATTTTTTCCCATACCAAGATATACAACCCACACATTTCAAACCTCTCACACCATTTCATTTTTAAATCACTTCACTTGAAAAAATTTTCTAAGACCAGAACATTTTTGGTTAAAAACCTAATCACTACGAATCCAAAATAAAGAGATGAGAAACGATGCAAGAGAAAACTTGTGTCAGCGGGTGGCTGGGACATATGGTTGGAGGCCATACTCCAGTCACGCCACCGCCATGGAGGGTATTCTAGGATAGCATCCTCATCTCCACATGGCTTGCCAGACCCTGCAAGCTCACTAGGACCACAAACCTTACCTCTTTTCATTTCCTTTAGACATGATTATCCGCAAGGACCAAAAACTCAGACAAACCTCAACATAGTTTGGTAACTCGAATCCCGACACGAGGTGTGCTGGCCAGGCACATTGCTCGTAGCTAGAATATTGAGTTCCAAAAACCTTAATTTTTGTCTACTCTGACTCTATCTCAAAATAAAACAACCCAAGAGAGAAAACATGCCCTCTGATACCATTTTTTCACAAACCAGGCTGGGTCGCCATCCGATCCGGTCCGCGACATGTCCCAAAGGGCGTTCCTGATCCCCACATGATGGCATAAGAGCTCGGGTATCAAACATTACATGGGAACGATTTACCCAAAATAAAAGATAGAAAAACAACTAACCAGATAAATAAACTGAAACTAGAAAGAGGTAACTAATGACACCTTTAAACTATGTTCATGTTTAAAGTCTACAACTCGAACCAAGAACTAAAACAAAAAGATGAAAGTGGAAACTAAAACTCTTACTCCAACCACCTGACAATAGATAGGCCACATCGACACCACTCTGCATGAAAATACCAACTACGACCCGAACCACCATCACTGAGCACGATGTTACAACCTGGAATACACAAAAAACAAAGTCTACATACACCAAAATGTGTATGTAGTGTGTGATCCAAAATCCCAGTATGACGCCACCCAATAAAAAGGTTCCACATGTAAACATTAAATGACAAATATATTTGTAGGCTACATAAATGAAAGGACACCAAAGCTTAAAGAACTTTAAATATATAGTTTTTATAAGGAATGCACTTTTAAAGAAAACAACCTAAATAAAAGAAAACACCCTTGCATAAAATAAAAACTCAATCCTTCACAAAAACCGAAAAGCTGCACCATATGCCGATGGTGGGTATATAGTAGTCCAGAAGCACAAAAAGTGGGAGACGCCCTAAAGCACTAAAGATGTGTGGGTCCCAAGAACCTCACGTCTTAGTGAACCATATCATACATTCTCGTGCACGAGCCACTGGTAGGGAATCACCTCCTACCATACTGGTCTCCAGCCATCCAAAAATGTTTAGTTAGTGTTGTAAGCATCAATCCCACTAAGTGAAACTGGGCCGAGGCCACTCCCATATCACTAGAACGCTAGTCTAGTCCGCCCACCTAGTACACAGGCTTCCCCTTTTGTGCTCAAGATGTTCCATATTCACATTTCAAGTCAAACACAAACAAATAAAACAAATAGGGTGTAACATAAACCCAATGCCACACTTCTGCACAAAACGAAAACCATTTGACAAAGGATGCACTCCAAAAGATTTCACCCAACTCAATGAAAACAATTTCTGCATTGCTAATAATTTTTTATTAAAACATATTGAATTTTCATCAGTAATGATTTTATTAAAACATATTAAATTTGTTGTAAACAATTTATTTAAAAAGAGATATAACACGGTTTTAACACACAAAACCACTCAACCCTCTTTCGTGACCAAACACACACTATCAAGAACACAAATTGCACACTTTGCACAGTTTCACAAAACAAACAAAAATTTTATAAAAACACTAGAACCCAATAATTGAACTTTTCACATATGAAAAACTAACTACAGACATTAATAAACAATAGAAGTTGACCAAAAACGAGTTTCCAGATATTGAACCCACCAACTACAAACATTAATAAACCCTAACAATTGGCTAAAAACAAGTTTCTAGACAAAGAATGCACTTGCACCACATAAACATATTGCTAAACGAAAGTAACGCATAGACAAAATTCAAGGTAAACCAATCCACACCCATTAGAATTAATCAAGTAATATTTTAAGTTAACTATGCAAGAAAATTAACTTATCAGATAATGTTTAATCACGAAACCACCTAGCTTTGAACAAGATGCTTTCGCAACGACGGTGCAAAATCTATCATCACCCGAAGACATGTTCAAAATCCCCCTATTCAGACCAAATACACCATATAACCAAACCAAAGAGTACAATAGTAAATCTAAATAGACATATTAAATTAATCAAGTGATGATGAGGTATCGAAACACCTACCTCGGTGTTGAATTTTCCCAAATCTTGTGCAGACCTTCATCCGCACCTAATACGCACCACAAACAAACACAAAGCAGACCCTAAAACATGAATTGGACCATAAATTACATCAAATCCAAACCAAAAACCACATAATCCCTAACTTGGAAATCTCCTAATGGAAGATGAAACCAAACTCAGTAAAATGAACCTGCGGTATGCATATAGGGGGCTGTCTGAGCACGTTGTAGAGGTGTAGAGGCATGTCGCACTTGGAAAATCCATCCGAGAAGCGTTGCACCCACAAAGAGGGGGAGACTCTGGCTACCAGGGGAGTCGCAACCAAAGCAGCAGCGGCCCGAGGTGCTGCGCAAGGTGGGGAGTTCGGTGGACATCGTCAGTCACAGGAGGGGGCACCAAAGGGGAGGTTTGGCTGGGTTTCTTGATGGAAATAGGGGGTCTGGTGGTTGGCCCGTCAGACGACCCAGGTGAGGAGGGCTCGTAGGGGTGGCACAAGCCGAGAGCTAGGGGCGGCGCTAGACAATGGGAGCTAGTGGGAGGTGGCTGCGATGAGATGAGGGCTGTCAGGGAGGATGGCAGCGGCGCGAGTGGGATACTGGGATGAGAGATTAGGGCCACGGGAAGGGGGATCATGGGGGTCCGGAGGGCTTCCAGGAGGAGGCGGCAGTTCTGAGCTGGGGGGTGCACTGCTCGAGTGGACAGCAAGGGGGGGGGAGGGTGGTGTGCGGCACGAGGGGGAGCTGGCAGCAGGGCGAGCTGGCTGGGAGAAGGAAGAGGGCGACGAGAGTGGAGGAGAGGGAGCGCGACGACTAAGGATAGAGGGGAGGGGGTGAGATGCACGACGAGAAGGGGTAAGCTGGGGAGGGAGAGGTGAACTAGGGGGTACGATTTCAATGGGAAAAAAATAATAGGGGAGGGGTGCGGCGCAACAAGAAAAGGGGGAGGAAACCCTACCAAAAACAATGAAAAAAGAATAAATAAACAAATAAATTATAACTAAAACTAAAAAAATTAAAACAGCCAATAATAATAAAGATAGTAGTTATAATAATAATAATAATTAATATAAACATAACATGATATGAATAAACATAATAATCTTAACAAAATTTTATAAAAATAAATTCAATCAAATTAACATAATAATAATATATCTTATATTAATAAACACAATGAACATATTAATGATAATAATAATAATAATAATAATTGAAATAATAATAATAATAATTACTATTTTTATCATCATTAAAATAATTATTTAAACTTCGTTTGATTATCTTTATTTTCCAAGAGTTGGGCAACTACGTGGTTACTCCACATGACCCATAATATTTTTAATAGAAAGACGATGATAATAGTAATAAACATAATAAAATTATCATATTTAAAACCTTTTAATTTAAATATTTTATTAACCAATTAACTTAATTAATTTGATAATTAATTAATTAATTCTGCACCGAGCAGGCAGTGTGGTTAATCGGGCGAGGTCGCGCAGCGACCAGAGTGAGGTCGCATGGCTTCGACCACGATGCGTTGGATGCACTCAAGACCAATACATGAGTTTTTATATAAAACCCTCAAATTTTAAGTCGGGTTAACCCCGCACTACCTGATGTAGAGAAAAATTAATGAAAAACTTATTTAAAGATGACAGGTGTGATAGAATAAACCAAAATTTCAACCAATGTAATTTTTATATCTATCATCCAAATAAGAATTTTATCTCTTAAAATGTGACATTAAAAAGTGAAAAAAATATATTTAAAATAGGTATACCATCTAAAGGCCCCAATGATTCCTTTTCTAAAAAAATAAATTTTTTATTTGTAAAATTGGATTTGTTCCCATATCATATATAAAACACATTAGATAAATTTTAAACATTTTATTGAATATATAAAAAAATTTAATTTACATAATCCAACAATACATACATTATTATATATAAAATACACATGTTCACATTTAGAAAGTTTTTCATAAAAAACTAAAATATTTCAAAAAGGGATTTAAATTCATTTATATTCAATTGATCACTCAACAAAAAATTATATAAACATGTGTGAGACGTATTATAATAATTCAAATAATACTATTCATTCCCACCATTATATCATCTTGGATATAATGATTATATTTAAATAGTAACATTTTTTTTATTTAAGCTTGATGTGGTGTGTCATGTATGCAATCAAAATTAATGATTGTTATCAAAAACTCATGATAATGAATTCTCACTCCCTTAAAAATTGTTGTCACTCATTTTGAAATAGTAATCAAACACTAAGTTTTGAATATCAATATACCATTATTGAAATCAACCATTAGAATAATGGTTAATCAAACATATACTCAAGAATAATGAAATGGAAGTAATATAGTCACCTATGATAACACATAATAGGGTATCACGTATAAATACATGTATATGGAAGAAAAACCTATCTATCATGTTCTTATTCAGAGTGATAGAGAACATGAGTAGGAGTAATTTGACAATCACAAAACCATAAATTTGTTAGTGGTTTAAATGCTATTGATTTCGTAGAAGGAAATGTGAAAGAATAATTTTTTGTTTCAAGATATTTTTTATAGATGTGAGGAAATATTTTACTGTATTAACTAAGAAAAGAAGGTAATAAATCTGTTTAACAATTATAGTTGGATTCTATAGTCAATTTCAACCAAAAAATCATATTTTTCTCTAAACGATGAGTTTTGAAGATTATATTTTTCATGCATGAAGAACTATAATAAAATTTATATAATTGAATAGTCTACAAAATAGTAACTATCTATTTCTACAATATTTATGAAATAAAAAAAATAAAATGGTTAGGTTAACATAAGATAATTATCTAAAAATAATTGACCACTATATGATAAAAAATTACATCATTCTCCAAAATTTAATATTGTTACCCAACGTTAAACATAAACCACTAAAAAATAACTATTTTTGAAATTACAGGAAAATATTACAACTAATATTTACAACCAAAAATAAGAATTATTTAATAACATAAAATTAAAAAATAAGATATAACATTTATATTCAAATAAAATAAATTACTATTGATGTCTCATTCCAAAAGTTTATTTATGAAATCACATAATTACCACAATAGTTTAATCATTTCATTAAATAACCTGATCACTATAAGTATACAATATAATTTTTTATACAATATATGACCGAATCATAATTCCTCAAATAATATATCATAGTATTATGTTTAACTTGATCATCTATGGTTCTGAAAATAAATAACATCTTCTGAAATAACATTAATCACTTAATAAATGAATCATTTTATAATCCTATGGTCATCAATTTGAGAAAAAATTGGTTCCTAAAATCAATTTATTCCTTAAACATGTACTCATTTAACCAAAAATAAACTTTCACAATTACTTGGGACTTTATTTATGATATTGGAAGGAAATTCACCCATGTCAGCCTTCGGTTGTGGGTTAGATTCCCATGGCCTTCCATGATATGAAAGGTTGTCACCATCTCGTGATTCATTCCATTTTTTAAATATATATAATTCCTAATACATGATAAATAACACAAAAATAACCACAAGATGTTTTATCCTAAATTCTTATCTTATACCTTTCATTATTCATCCATTAAAATTATTTTCCACTGATTAGATCAATGGTGAATATCTTGGAAAATAAAATTATTAGTCACCTGAAAATTTTATATCATAAATCCAAAAAAAAAGAAATATATAGAAATAAACATATGGACCACATTAAAATTATAAACCTATGATGGTATCCTTGACTATTCGGAAAATATCTTCATCTCTAAATTTGTATAATGTATCATCTGATACCAACAGTATGGACACAACTATTAACAAATTTTATTATAGTGTTATTGAACAATAATTTACATTAGAGGATCATTTTAGTTTGTAGTTTTAAAGAATTTGAAAAAGAAGAATATGAAGTAAACTTTTAAATTACAAGTGTACTCTAATACTCTGTTTTCTCATTTTGTACTAAAGGAAACCCAATATAAAAACATGTCTTTTTTATTAAAATCCTCAATTCATTCATCATGACATCTTTTTTCCCTAACCAATCATAAGACGAGGGAATATAATTTAAAACATAGGATACACATAATAATATCAGTAAGGTACGTAAATAAGTAAAATATTAATCAACTAAAAACCCATAATACATTTCCCTAAAATTAAATATACCTTTTTACCCTAAAAAAGAGATCATTATTTTAAAAAGATAAGTATCTTACATGTGAAACATAAACTATTTTCATAAAAAATGATATGAAATCATATAAAATATAAGTAAGAAAATTGGTAAATAATATTAATAATTATATGGAATAAAAATACGATTGAAATTCATACATATCCCTCTTACAAATGGAATAACCATATTACCATCTCACAAATATGTCACTCTAAAAAAACATAATAGACATATGAATGAATTCCAAACCCAATGAATTGGAGGTTATAATGTATGAACCTTTCAATGGATTATCAAGGAACCACCCTTCCCTGGTTTATCAAGTAACAATACATTAAATATTCACTTACTATTATATAATCATAAAACAAATTTTTTTAATTCTCACCATTTCTCTCATAATATATTATTTGCAATCACATGAAATATTTTCATGGTAATGAAAAAATCATTCCATTTCCAATACAATTTTCATTACCAAAATACAAATAAAATATCAAAATATGATATGTCTTATTCTATTAAAATCATTATATATTTAAGAGGAATCCATATGTCAATAATGGACCTGGTAGTGGAGAAGTCAATATCATTGTATACATAAAAAACATCCCTTTAATCATTTGAAAATAATGTTAAACCCTTTGTATAAAACGGATAAAAAGATTAATTTTTTAAAACATTTCTTGAAATTCAAAATATAAATCAAATTTCATTTATAATTATTTTATTTCAATAAAAATAAATATATAAAATAATTTCATAAATATTGACATGGATAAAAATATTTTATTATTAAATATTCAAACCATCAAAGTGTCTTATAGAACTTGAAACATTAAATAGTAATAAAAATGAAGGAATACATTTAACAGAACATTAAATAGAATTTTAATAGATAAAATATGGATATTAAATGTCACCATATACATATATTCACCTTATAAAACAATATAGGTGCATATCATGAAGAAATGCATCAATAAAAGGAGATTGAGACGAAATCCATTTCCTAGAGTCATATTTTTCACGTATGTTATTTATCATCATTATTAATAAAATTAATTTAATTTCATTATTTATTTAGGACCATTTTTTGGTTAATTATTCCATTTATATCAGTTAAAACTATATAATAACATATTATTATTTTTATAATTTCACATAGGATGTTTTGAATATATTCAGTAGATAAGCCCAAAATGACATGGTATATTGTCTATTGCCAAAATTGGTCATTATTACATCATATATATTATAATATTAATTACATAATAATCAATTTAGAAAATTAATTTTTAAATAAATCCATAAATATATGGTTATGAACAGTAAACAACATTATTATCATGGAGAGAGTAGTTCATATGTACAAATGAGTAATGTTCCATTTCTTCATTGATCAACATGGAATGATGATAATTATTATTTTAAAATTATCTAATTATAATACTATTATATATATAATATTAATTATTGAAATTTAATTATATTTGTCATAATTTTGATATGGTGATGAAAAAAAATCACATTGTTCTTGGAGGTGACAGTTCACACGTAACATCATTATCATTTTTATGTTCACGGAAGGTAAAAAAATAACTATTATAAATTATTATTACAATGATTTATATTTCATGAATATAATATAAAAAATTAATTCTATCATTATAATGATTCATGAAAGACAATAATGGAAAATGAATTATATTGGATCATGGTCAGCATAGTTCACTCATACAAATGAATGATTAATTCTTTTCCCATTTGATGGATGTGGTTACATATTTTTTTATGATATTAACATAGTAACATATCATTATTCTAAGGATACTAGAAGTTATTATAAAAAATGGTTGAATAATATTTGATATAAGTGGTGGAGGAAATCACATAGAAATACATTATTAAAAATGATATCTTTCCTCTGGATTATCACATTTCATTAACACCTTAACACCTCTAAGGAGGGTTTTCAACCTCAAAAAGCCTCAATAGCGTGGGTATGGATTATTTGAAGGTATTTTATTATAAATTAGTATAAAATATGGTTCTTTGTGTGGTTAAATGATACCTAGTAGTCCTGATCTATAAGAGATGATAATGTCAATCTGTGAATTATTCAAAATATTAAATTAATATAAATTTATTATCTATTAAAAATGTGTTAAAAGTGTATTATTAATTATATAGGATTCATATGGGTCTCAAGATAATTATTTAATTAAATTTTGACATGTTTTTATTTTTTTTATTTTTATTTTTTTTAACCCTTTTAATGCTTATCGTTTTATTAATTAATTTATTCTTTGAGGGTCAATATACATACCATAAAATTCCAAACTACCTTAAAAGATGAATTTATGAAATTTTAGTACTTAGCCCATATTATTGAATTAATCATGAATTTTAATAATATTTATATCATTTTACAAAATGTTTCATATTTTAAAATACCAATAGTGTAAACTTTTACATTATTCAATTATTGAAATTTTAAAAATATTATAACATAGTGATATAATCAAAGAAACTCTTTAAAAAATAAATTGAATTTCAATGTAATCCATGAAATTAGTTTATTTAATTAATTATTTCAAATTATATTTATTATAATTTTTTATGTCATTTATTTGATTCAACCATTAATGAAGCAATTATTGTACCAACCTCATGTAACCATTTATTTTAATTATATATTTCCGAAAAATTATGATTAAATTAAAATTATGTATGTAACAATTTTATATTAATAAATACCATTTATAGTCAGTGATATTACTATGAAACTCTTTATTAAAAATATTATGTTTATAAGAGAGATTATTATGACATCATTATATTTACTATAAATAAAATGGAATAAATGTCGTAATCAAAACAAAGTGTCTTGAAAAGGCCATTATTTTTGCCTAAGTATTCTATTTTTCTGAAATAAATCATATACTAAAATTTTGGAAAATTTAATGGATGTTTTATAATATTTATAATATTATTTTAACCTTTAATAACTTGATTTTCCTTTAACTGTGGTAATGAAAATAAATAATTATGTTAGATTAAATTACGTCCAAAAATAAAAGTGACCTATTTAAAAAATATTAACATAGTTATTAATAATATGTAATATATTTTCCAATTTAAAAAATAGAATTCGAATAAATTAAATAAAATTTAATCCCATAGATAGAATAAGAAAATTGTGTTTTAAAATTATAATTTCATATTATCGCATGGTTTTTATATCCAATTAAAAAATGAAAATTATTATAAAGGAATAAAATTTTTTAACTAACACAAACATAATATAATGATACTTTAAAACAAATTAAATGGTTAAATTTATCAATATATATAAATTAGACAAAAAGTGGGTAAAAAAATAAAAATGAAAAAAGTGGGTAAAAAATGCCTATCCATATAATAGATTAAAGATCCTTACAAAAAATGATAATCACATATTAATTTTCTGTATTAGATAGAAAAATTTACAAAAAATATATTTCCCAAATAAAAATTCAAACCAACCATAAAAAACTCCTAATATATTACCAATTCTCAAATAATAAAATTACACAAATTTTATGACTTAAACATCATTAAACATTACAATAAACATAAATTAATCTTTAGGTAAATCTATCAAGAAATAAATCTTCATTAGTATGACCATAAAAAAAGAGCGATCAAACTAGATAATCCCTTTTTAATTATTATACCAAGAATTCCAATTATTCGGTTTGATTCCTCATTCACCAGCGTAATAATATTGAAAACTAACCAATTCCAACAACCAAAATATGGAATAAATAAAGAAGTATATATATGAAAAATAAATTATTTTAAATATAGTGATTTGGTGAATAAAATATATCATGAAAAATATAGTATATGAAAATATGGTGTGAGGGAGAAAAAGGTTCTCTTAAAAATAGTCCTAACCAACTAGGAACAAATTTTATGAAGGAAACCCCAAAGTTGGTTCAAAAGAAAATAATATATTAGACTATTATAAATTATTTTAAAAAAAACCAAGTGGGATTCAAGGGGTACCCAATGGATTACCAATGTCTATCAGGTGTATTCCGTTTATAAATTTCTCACTGGATTGATAGTTAAGTACCCAGTGAAATCATTATTAGTATGTAGTGGCCACCAACATCCAACCATCTAAAACATTATTTAAAAATGGAAATCAATCCTTACAAATTTCCCACTATACGGTTTTTCATCCTTCAAAATACAAACTAATCAATCATACAAAACAATTTATCTACCTCAATCATAATTTCAACTCAAACATATTAAATTATATACCAATATTCACTCCACACATTCCCATCACAATTCATGATGTTAGTATATATGAAAAAATAAAAATATAAAAAAAAATATCTGTATTCAAACAAATAGTTCCAAAAATAGATATAGTCATTCTAATTACAACATCAAGGTTCTCCCCACTATAAGAATTGTATATTATTTTATATTTTATGCCCAAAAAAGATTTCTCTAAACATATCAAATTTATTTAATTTTAAATAAATATTTTATATACATATAATCAATCATATTCCAAAAAATATAAAATAAGATTCATCTAATGATAAACCATTTTTTAATTAGGTCTAAATTGACGTTTATGATTCAAAATATAATAAAAACCACTTCCCAAAATTTATACAACTAATAAAAAAATAAATTTTGAATCATTCATGTAGAAAAATAAAAAAATTATTCATTCAAACTATTAAAATTTATATAAAACCCATATTCAATAAACATTAATTTCAAAAGTTACCCATTTTACAGTCCATGATAATTTCCTAATCCCCTTTAGGATTCCATTTTATGGTTCATAAAAAATTCCTTTCAAAAAATATAAAAATATATACAAAACCCATATAATTTTAAATGAATAATTATCAAATCCTTTAATTTAATATTGAATATATATTATTTTATAAATTGTTTTAACATTATTTTTTATGACCCCAATAACATTAAATTACTAATTAAAAAACTAATGGCCATTCACAATTCAAATATTTATGTAGGAAAAAGTAATTATTTAACCCACCAAAGAAGTATTATAAAAAACATTAATGACGTTGTTAATATTATCAAATTACATAAACTAATATATATATAATAATATATATATATGTATATGTATATAATTTATATGAACTGTGTTACAAAATCTTATTGATATATTAAAAATAAATAGATTGGCCCTCGATTCTCTTTATAACTTATTACTAAGTTACACTATCCCATACATGATATATGAAATGAAACACACTCCAAAATGTAATGATATAGACTAAAACCCACATATCCCTAGATACATGAGACTCATCCCTAAATTGGATGAAAACTTTTTCTTGATATTTTACATTTAATGTCCTAAACATACTATCTTCTATATATAAAACCTCAACAAATGCCAAGAATCATTTTGATACTATTTTTTAATGACCCTACCATAATATTTTATTGATGTAAAACTGATCTCTACATACCCCAACCAATCTACCTAATTGCTATTTCCTATAAACTTGTGTATGAGGTCATTATTTTTTAATGGGTATAAATTTAAACTTTTTAGTGGAAATTTATGTTAATACAATATTTTATAAAAAATCGATCATGTCTCATCCATTTATTGGATGTTTCAAAAAATATTGAAAAGTGACTAGACCCCATGGAATTCCAACTATAACTATATTAATAAATATAAAAACCACATAAAAATATTTATAATTATATGAGAAAACATAATATTATTACACGTATAATGAAATATAGATAGAGAAACTCCAATAATAATACTTCATAGGAATGGAAATTTCTCCAGATATCACCTAAGAATTATATTCTTATGGACACTAAGTATAAATGGAGTTATTACTAACCACTTCAGTACTAAACCTAATCATAAAAAATACATGGGTATATTCATGATCATAGGTGTATCTGAAAATATAGTAGTTAGAACTGATGTCTTCTATGGTTCACATCGTGGATGGGTGACTGAAAAATATCTTTGTACCTCCAAGAGACAACATTTCTCACAATTGAATAATTATGTGGTTGTAAGTGCATATACTTTTTTTATACATATTTTATAATTTATAAAATTTATTTCTATAGAATAATGTTCCAAATATTATCCATCAAATAAGTCCTTGAATAATAATAATGGAAAAAATTAGATCTACATGGAGGACCCATACCATAATCAATGCATGGAATTTATGATTGTATAACATTTATGTTAGTGGAATAAATAAATACAATATTTTTTGTCAACCCAAGATGGAAAATTCACATTTCGTCCGAAGGGTATTATGTCTTCCTTTACGTGGAAAAAAAAACTTCGTGGAATGGTAATGTTTTCAGAAACAATAAATTGAGAGCATCAGTTTCATTCATATTCTGACTAAGGTTATATTAATACCCATCCATTTATAAGTTAGGGTACCCAAACATTAATATCTATCTTCACCATAAGAATCGGTATTACATACCATTTCATTAATCCATCCATTGAGAAAATATAAAGAAATTTTGTAAAACGTGATTAATGTAATCCTTAGGGATTATAATATAAGGTTTAGGTAGAAAAATAAATATAATGGGAACCATTATAAAATATTTTTATCAATATCTACAATACAAAATATATTATATGAATATAATCTGGAACAAGGGTATATAAAATAATGTTTAAAAAAATGAATGATATCGTATGATCATGTAACATGATATATTAATTTATTTAATCATGTTGAATTAAAAAAATCATTAAGATAAAAAAAATAAAAAAATTGACACTCTAAATATAAGATCATAAATTCCAATACTATAGTTTGTCTCCAAAAAAACATCTAAAAACATTTAAAAAATACTCTATAATGTTCCCAATAAAAATTCACTAAAAATAACATATCTTAATTATCACATTCTGTTAAAATTCAACCTTTACATATTTGATTTAATGAAAATGAAAAACCATAAATACACACATAAAATTATCTATTAGAATAACGAGGTCTTTAAATATGTCTGATAAGTTATACAATATTAAAATCCCAGAAATACATAATATCACTAGCCAAATAACCCACAGTAATGACAATCATCCTAAACCATATTACCTATCAAAATAGCACTAATGATTCAATAAAATAAATTGAGGATATATATTTGAAAATAGAACATGTAGATAGTCAAATGTTAAGTGAAACACAAATCCATTAACCAAAGGGAAACTAAATATATTCAATAAGAAACGATTGAATGTAAAAATTAATACCCCTAAAAGATGAAAATACGGAAGGATATAAAACTAATCAACCCTAGTAGCTAAAAGGATGTAACACTAAGAAATAATCAATGAGTGAGAAATAATATCCAAAGTCATGATACATCAAACATTTACTGATAAAGAGAATGATGAATATAAACAAATAAAATCCAATAGAAAATTATCGTTCAAAATAATATTATCTAGTCATCTCTTATATGTAAATTATTGGGATAACTTCTTCAAACAAACACCAAAATATAGGTAGTCACCCCATTAACACAAATCATAATGAAATTTATTTTTAAGTCAAACTAATTCATGTTAAACTATATATAATATTAAGGGAGCTGTTTTAAAATCAATAGAAAAAATATTTCATTTCCAATCTATTATCATATCTATTACATCATGACTAATTCATCCTCTTAATTTAGGGTTATGGTTTTTTCATTTATTCGAAAATAATTCAAGTTACCTATAACAAGAAATAAATTATTTTTTCTTCTCAAAATAATAAACTCAATGGAAATATTCTTAATAAATAAAAATATATAATAATGAATCTTGGTTTAGGAACCGACCACAACTCATGTAATGATTAATAATGACATACTTAGGTGGCAATGATGATAAAACCATAAACATGCTTAACTGATATCTTTTTTATATGTAATTTCTAGAAATATATCACACTAGAAATAATAAAAATATATTATAATAATTAAGGTTTATCGTGATATAAGATTTCATTTAATAACATTTTAATGATTTTGGTAGAAACACTGACCGAAATGAATTAAACTTGTTCCCATAATATTAACATAAATAAAAGTAAAATTCAATATATAAATAAAATTTCCAAAAAACATCCAATTTACATTTTTATAGAAAATATCTTAACTTTATTGAAATTTATAAAATAAGTGGTAGATAGATAATATGAGAATTCATAATGAAGCATATTATGGTTTGAGAGAATATACCATTGTAAAAAGTTAATAAGCATTTAATAACCTAATGAAAAAAATAAGACTCTTAGATTTATTAAAATTAATTTTAAAAACTATATCTCCACTATAATAATACAAACATAAAATACAAAATAGTTACCATATATATCTGACGCACTTTTGACTAAAAGACCCATATCCTAAAACCATTTTAATAATCGATTTTACCAAAAATAGATGCAATCTGAAGGACATTCAACTAAAAATAACATCAAATAAATGATCATAAATACAAATTCATAAATTTTTTAGAAATTATGCAATTTAACACAATCAATAGGTGATTTTCCATTATAAAAAAATTAAATTACACACCAAAATACATAACACTAGTAACCAAAATATAGAAGAAGGAATGAAGAGGATATCCAGAATTGAAATGAGTAGACATACCATAGTTTGGATAATTAAATATATCATCAATATCCCTAACTGATAGCTGTTGATTGGAGGGATAATGTGAATAAAATATTTTCCGTCCTATGATTCTTAGTAAGATTGAAATGTATGGGTCGACTGAAACCCTAATGATAGTTACTAGGAAATGATTAAAGAAACACTATTCTTATAAGGACTCATCTTAAAAACATTACAAAATCTTGATTTAAGTCGTGAATTTTTCTTTTTCTCACATTAAGAATCTTATCTAGTTTATTGTTTTAGATTGTTTGGATATAACTATTTCTTAGAAAAACCATAAAATAAAATTTAGACACTTCCAACAGGTATCCATTTTTTCTTCATATAAATAATTTAAAAAATAAAACATGATCTATTTTATGAAAACACATTAAAACTATCAATATGAATACATACATTCAAGTTCTCTTCTTTATGTCCTATAAAAACATGATATAACATGTGGTTTACATAAAAATCACACTAAGTGATTTAAAAAGATATAAATCATTAATTAATTTATAAACATTAATAACATATAAAAACATTAACATAAATTAATTGTTCTCACATTGATATATAGTAAATAATTTCATTTGATAAAAAGATCATATTATATTTTATTTAAAATAAAAAAATTACCATAAAATCCATAACTATTACAAAAAATAAATAAAGGAAAATTGGAACATCATTAATCTTTGCACACTTATATATTGAATAATCATATCATCAACTTCCATAAATTTCACTCATACTAATGGATTAACCATACTGCTGACATCCATACCTAATGCATTGGAGGTTTATCAAGGACCCTCCCATTATTGGTTTATGAAAAAACCACCCATCATTGGTTTATTATTCAACCATCCAGCAAATTCAAATATAAATATTATATAATCATATATATAAAATATTTCAATGGTTAACATTTCACTCATAAAATTTTATGGGAAATCACGAGAAAACATTTCAAGATATTGGAATAATCAATCTATTTAAAAATATATTTTTACTGAGAAAAGAAATAAATAGAAGGTATTCAATTTAATATAAAATATAATCCATCAATGTAATTCATATGTAAAATAATTCATAGAGAGGCATAGAAGTCATTGACACGATTTACGTTAAGGATAAAACATTATTTTTTCTATTTTCCCCAAACACTCCATATAAACCATACCAAAATATTGGTTTTAAAAATATGGACTAAAATATAAAATATACTTTAAATAAACTTTATAACCAATTTTATATCCATATTTAAAAAACTATAGAAAATAAAACCATGAATATCGACATGAGGAAGGATTATAACTTTAATCATTCAAGGCGCCCCATACCACAATGACCATATAAATCATACTCAATATGGACTAAAATATTTAATAAAAAATTAAATAACCTGAGAATTTATAAAATAATGATTAATAATGTCAAAGTTTTTTCATATATATAATATGAAATAATAATGGTGTATATAATAATGAAATACCTCAATAAAATAATATTGGGGAAATATACCGTACAATATGTTTGTATTGTCTCTTGTGTATTTAAATTCTCAATAATAAACTAAAATTTATAATCTAATTTATTGAGAACCTTATTAGTGTTTGTTTTTTATTTTTTTCACTTATTACAATTTTTATACCTTTATCTAGACAATAGTATTGACGTCTGGTGTTTTAAAAATGATCAGTTTATTTATCAAAATGAATTTTGTAGGTAATGTATGGTCAATGGGGTTATTATATTAACATATATATAATAATAATTGTGAAATAATTATCATATCTCTACATACATTTTCCTTTTAAAATAAATCATGAAATATTGTATGTAAAATTAACAAACGTACCAATCATGAAGATAGTGGGTCATACATATGCATGTGTAACATTCACATTTTTTGATGAATGTTATGTAATAAAGGAAAATAAAAATGTATTATTAAATAATGATCATTATACCATAAATAACATATTATTTCATCATATATACTTATATATAGAATTATTTTGGTGAAACAGAATTACATCTCTCTGAGGAGGTGGTAGTCGACACATCCAAAAATGATCTTATCAGTTGTTCAATGTGTGGTAAATTAATAATGAAAATGATAAGTTATATATACATAAAGATAATTATGTCATTAATATCATATTTATTTCAAATATATTTAATTAATCCCATATTTAATATGTCTCATGTCCTATGTGATCATATCATATCGCTTTGAGGATGCTGTAGTCCACACTTCTAGAAATGAATTTATCATATTTACAGAAACTATAATGTACAAGTGTGTGTTCCATAAAACAAAAAAATTAATAATAAATAAACAATAAATATCATAAATAACATATATATATATATATATATTATTTTCATCATATATCCAAACCATGTAAGGTGGTTATGGAAATATGAAATACTTCTTTCTGGAAGGCGATAGTTCGCCATATAGAAGAATGGTATGTTTGTTACCCCTTAGATGGATGTGTGTGTAAGTGTGGGTAGAAATATTGTCACAAAAAAATCCAGTATATTTATGATATAAATTTTATTATGTATTCATGTAATAACACTACATGGGTACGTGGATAATGAAAATAAAATAAAATAACTTGATGAAGGGTGTTACATCATATTCAGGTAAATTTATTTTAGCTTACACCAAAGTCATTCTATGGATTGATTTCCTCCAATGGTGTGGCTTATAGGATGATGGTAGAGATTTTGAGGAGATATTTTTGTAGATATTTGTAATGATAATGTGGTTTGAGATGTGTGATGAAGTGTAAAAGGTGAGTACCTTTTTATAATGGATGAGGAGTGGCACTCTTATAAATTGCGTAAAGTGAATTACAACCATGTTTTTAAATAGTAAAAAGGATCCAAAAATAATTTAAATTATATTAAAGGTATTACAGGGTTGATATATTTCTAACCAATGGATTATTTACATGTTTCTAGGTCATTTGGTACCAAAAGATTATGATTTAGTCCCTCGTTAAGTTAATTATTTCCTTTTTTGTTTTAATTAATTTTAATCACATTTCCTAATATTTTTGGTCAAAAACATAATTGACCATATAATTCATTATATATTTTAATTATTAAAAGCTTGTAATCAATTTTTCAATATTATAATCATAGAATCAGAAGAAGTTAATTTAAATGTAATCTTAGGGATGATAAATGACAATGTGTTTTTAAAGTAAAAATGTTCAAAAGTATGATATGTTTTTGTATTAAATTTCAATTTGAAATTGATTATGATGACCTACATTAGGTTAATTTAATAAATAATAATATAATTAAACTTTAAAAAAATTTAAAATTTTTATCACCACTGTAAATAAATTATTCAAAAAATATGTTTTGAATTACAATTAATTATCTTTCAATATTCATTAAAAAATTATTGTACATATAATGATACGATAATTCAACAATGGATAAAATTTTATGTTTCTATTTAAAAGATAATTATTATTTGGACATTTAAAATCAATTATGGATCTCAAAATTGGATTTAAAATGGGTTCTATAGTAAATGGTGGTAACACTATATTTTAAAAATATTGAACCTTTTATGCTTAAAGTCGTATTTCCTTAATTAGTGCCTTTTAAATATATTGGACTAATGTAAAAAAATTTAATAAAATTGTTTAAAAATAATATAGATAGTTTTATTTATTACCACCTATACAATGAGTAGGTGATAACTAATCCTTAAAATAATTATAATAACAATATATTATTTGTTGGTATAACTCATTCATTCCTGTAACACGAGATTGTGGAGACACTCATTGTAGGGTGTCAAGTACACAATCAGATATTGAATTCATTCTAAGGTAATTTTTTTAATTAATAAATATAAATAATATCAAATAGTATTATTATATAATTAAAAGGTATATTACATCCTTACCTGTTTATAAATATTTAGTCCTCATAGTTTTATTCCCATATCAAATTAGTGGTGATAGTTTCCCCCCCATAGAATTTTTATATTCCAATGTTTCTTCTCTTCATCCAACTAAAGTACTAGATAGATCAAAATATGACATGAGTCTAGAACATACTTCATTAACATCGAAAAATGAAATGTGTTTCATACTTGAGATAGACACGGAGGTAATGCTATTCAGTAATAAACTATTCCAAATTTATATAAGATTTCATATAGTTCAATAATCCATGGACACATCTTTGACTTTTTAACAAAATGAATCAAACTTTTAAAAGGAAAAACTAAAAAAAAAGATTACATACCTTGAATGTGAAATCATTTTTATTTTTATTTGCACAACACTTCTACCTAATTTAATATTTTCTAATGTTTCTCTTAGATAAATGAACTTTATTTATAGTTTTTTATACAAACTCTATCCCCATTAACATTGTTTATCCATCATCATTCTAAAATGGCAATGTTTGACACCTCTTTCTATGTAATGTATCAAAAGGTTCCAAATGAATACTAGAAAGAAAATGTTTAATATAAGAAAACGTAACTAAAGATAGGTGGTGATGAGAACATCATTGGTAACCCACTAGAAAAACCATAAAGCATATCTTCGATGGTTTGAATATTACACTCATATGGTCTATCATATTGAGTATGAAAAGTTGTTCTGAAACATAACGTAGTACTTGGTGACTTCTGAAGTCCTTTCCAAAAATTAGTTTTAAACCTGAGATCACATTTTTATACAACTGATTGAGGTACTCCATGTAATAACATAATCACATTTTGACACACTCATGAAATATTATCCAATAATATTTTATCTAGAATTGTAAGGAAATGTAAATATTTTGTTAACAGATCTACAATAATGATAATAAAATTATTACCTTAAAAATTATTTGCAAACCCCTTCATGAAATCCATTGATATATTTTCCCATTTTCACTATGTAACTAGATATGTAAAAAACATCACCATTGGAAGATGTCTTGCTACTTTAACCTATTGAAAATTCAACCACTTCATGCTAAATTTAGAAATATATCTTTTTAGTCCAGATTGTAATATTTCTAAAGGTCATTGAGAATATTAGTGCTACCCAAACGAACGAACATAAAATAATAATAAACTTATGTCAACAACTCTTTCCTCAAATATGATTCACAAGTAATAAATAATGATTTACCAAATCATAATACACCTTCTTCATCAATATTAAAACCAGGAAAATTAACATAATTAATATATTATTCATTTTCTTGAAAACATTTATCCACCTTTTGAGCTCTTTAAATTATTTCTAAATAAGTTGATTGTACATAAACATAACAGTAAATTGAGGAATTCCCCTAACCCAAAACTTCTAGGAAAAATTTAATCAATTCATTAAACAAAGGGTTAGATTCCAAACGTATCATTGTTAAAGTAGCTCTTCTATTTAACTAAAAGATCAACCATGTTTTTTGATTTTTCAGGATGATAATAAATCATGAAATCAACATCCTTGATTAGTTATATCCACATTGTCTATCTCATGTTCAACTATTTTATAGTGAATATATACTTCATCCTTTTGTGATAGGTATATATTTCACACTTCACTCTTAAAAATGACTCCTCTGAATTTTTAATCCAAAAAACAAAAACTAATTCAAAATCTTGTGTAGGGTAATTTAACTCATGAGTTTTCAATTACATGAATAATAAAAAATTACCTTTTAACATTTCATCAGTTCAAGACCATGTCTATTTATTTAATCAACACTCTAGATGATGAATTCATCATTTTTGGAAGAAAAATCCATAAGAATATCATTCACCCTTGTTCTTCCCATTTCGTAAAAAACATCACATTCCCTTATCCAGATAAACATAACTTCTTTTTTAGTCAATTTACACAATGTGTTAGTTAAATGAGAAAATATATCAACAATCCTTTGGTAGTAACCTGATAATCCATGAAAAGTATAAATTTCAGTGACAATGGTAGCTATTTTTTTCTAATAAAAATTTATTGTTTTATAAGGGTAAATAATTATTCTATATTTAGAAAGAATATGTCCATGAAATGAATTTTTTTTCACCAAAATTAACTCTTACAAAAAATTCCATATAATTTATGTTCATTTAATTCCTTCTAAACAACCCTTACGTACCATTCATGATCCTCATGAATTTTGGAATATGAGAAAACATTATATAAAAACAAAACAAAAAACTGATGCAAAAACTGACGGCAGACTCCATTTATATGATTCATAAATATATCAGATACATTATATAACCCAAATGGAATTACTAAAAACTCTTTATTCCCACATCTCATCAAAATGGTTTTCTTCCAAATGTATTACTCCTTCACCTTCAGTTGATGGTTCTCAGAAAATATATCAATCATTAAAAAACACTAACCTCACTGATAGAGATCAAAACAATTATTGATATGAGGAAAATGAAAAATTATCATAAGAGGAGGTTATTTAGGGATTTATAATCAATTAAAAGTCTTACAGAACCATCCTTATTTTCCTCGCATAAAATAGGATCACCCATTGGTTAAGTGCTATATTTAATGTATCCTCTATTAGAAAATTATTGAAAATATTTTTTCAATTTCAAATGTTATACAAAATAATTTCTATAAGGGGGTTTAAAATAGGTTCAAAATCAAGAACCGTGTCCATATTGAATTAAAATTCCCAATTAGAAACAACATCAAGAAATTCATTATGAAAAAATATGTAAATTCATTCATTATATAGATGTAACTAATCAAAATTATTCTCTTATTTTCAAAATCATGAAGAACATAACAATTAATTACATCTTTTTCCAATTTCTCATCATCATGTTTTGTTATCAAATGAAAGAAATCATTACAAAAATTATATTGGGATTGGAGTCAATTTCTAGCATAATAAAAATAAGGATAATCCATACCTGAAAATATATTTAAATACACTATTGGAAATTCCATAAGATTTATAATAAATACCATCCCATTAATATTAATAGGAATATTTCTATAAATATTGGTTTATCTAACACTTTCACTCTAAGTTTTTTCCAAATGTTATATCTTATTTTTATGAGGTGATGTTTCCAATTATATAGAAAATTTCTCCAAAAAGAAATAATGTTAAGATCCAAAATCTAAATGAGTTTTGGAATAATTCAGATTATCCAATATGATACATTTCACCAGTTTTTTTGATGGTCCAATATCAAATAATGGTGTAGAAAATTAAAATTCCACACCATTTTGGTTTCTCTCTTGTTGGTTCCTATAACAGGTAATGAAATTTGTATACATAATGTTGTAATGGCATAGATCATTGTAAATAAAACATCTTTCAACTAGATTTTCATTTATTATATGATTTTCTTCCATGCATTTACAAACCATGTGACTGATATTACCATATTGGAATCACTTCATTGACTTTGAAAGAAATTATCCATGATGATTTTTACTACACTTATCAGATTATGAGAATTTGGATATCTTACATCCAAATATCATTGATGAATTATTTTATATTTCATTCCTTCTATAATATTATATTTCTTGATTCCATGGGGATCATGATAATTATAAAAACATGAAATATTTTATGAAAAAACATTATGACTATCAACCTGAATTATTCTGATCCAATACTCATCATTATGTCCTTTGAAAAAAATGAGATAAATGGGATGTGTATAAGAACATTAGTATGGGATATAAAAAATTGGAAACCATTAATCCATTTGTATACATTAGAAACATATGAAAACTTTAACATGAATTAATACATCTCTAACTGATATGTACAAAATAATTTCCTTATGATAATACCCATATTTGGTAGTTTTTTATAATCGAAATATTACCATAAAACTAAAAACAATAATCGAAAATATATAAATGTAACTAAGAATATCATTATAATTTTCACTTATACAAATGGAATGACCATACGACTGACTTACATAAAAGTTACTCTTAAAAATTAAATTACCTTACTTCTTAATTCTATAATGATTACATTGGAGGGATATCAAGGACCCACCCATAAATGGTTTATAATGGAACCATCCAATATTGGTTTATTATAGAACCAATCATCTAATTTCAATGTAAAATTTATATAAACATAACACATACAATATTTCAATTGTCAAAATTTCACATATTAAATTAAATTCTACATCAAAAGAAATCATTTCATAATATTATAGTAATAAATAAATTTTAATGATAAATTTTTAAGAAGAAAATAATGAGAAATAAATTTATTCATTTATGAAAATATGAAACCATTTAATTTAATCCAAAAGTAAAATTGTTTCTATGGAGGAAAAAAAGTCATTGTCGTCAGGTATGTTAAGAATAATACATTCATTTTTTCATTTAAAAAAATGTTCCACATAACGCATGTAAAATGATTCATTTTCACCAATATTTTAATTTAATTTAAAAAAATAATAAATTCATTTATAACCATTTTTTTAACAATATAAAAAAACCAAGAAAAATAATATCATGAATGTATACACGAGGAATTAATTAAATCCTTAAAAATTGAAAGAGTCCCATAACACATTGTACATTTTAATCACAATCTACATGAAAATATAAAATTCAATAAAACATTAAATAACATTATTATTGATAAAATATGGGTATATAATGTCAAATATTCTGTATATACATTTTATAATTTAATAAGAGTTCTCATAATCAAGAAATCACTCAATGAAAAGTGATTGTGACAAAATGTCTTACCCTTTGTCTGTATATTATCATGTTTCATTACATACCATAATAATAAACACATTTTAATTAATTAATTACTTGATAAAGTTTATTAGGATTTTTTAATATTCATTTGACATATTATAGTGTTTTATATAATTTTTTAAATAATTATATTTGCGTTTGGATTTTCTAAATTATTCGGTTTATGTGTCAAAACAACTTTAGAAGGTAAATTATAGTCAATGGGGTTATTATATTGACATATAAATATGTTTAATATTTCAATAACTATCATATATACAAATTAATAATTATTTGAAAATCAATCTTGAATTATGGTTATGAAAAATGAACTAACATTACAGTCATGGAAACGGTAGGTCATACATACAAATTAGTAACTTTGTCATTTTCAATGATCCTTACAGAAAAGAGGTAAATAATAATTTTTGTTACAGAAAGATCATTATATGTTATTATAAGATATTTTAAATCATATATAAATTTATATATAATTTTTGTGATATAAAAGTAATGACATCACATCGAGGAGGAAGAAGTCCATAGGTCCATGAACGATGTTATCACTTTCTAAGTGTGTGGAAAAGCATTAGAGAAAATGAGGTGTTGTATATTGAGAAAAGAAATTATGTATTCAATATGACATTTATTTCATATATATTTAATTAAACATATCATTAATATGTTCCATGTAGTGTGTGAATGTATCACATCACTTTGAGGAGGCATAGCCAAGAATTCCAAAAACTATGTTTTCATATTTACAAAGAGTTGAATGTATAATGGTTTGGGTTAATGAATAATTAAAGAAGAGTAACGACATAATAAATATCATATATATCTTATATAAATATTATTACCACCATAATTACCAGCCATGAATAATGTTACTGTAAATATGAACAAAATCATTTCCTCAGGTGGCACTTCGATATGCAAAGGAATGTTATGTATTTTACCCATTAGATTGATGTTATTATAAGTGTAAATATAAATATTATAATAAAAAATAATTATATTTTGGATAAAAATTTTATTTATTATTTATGTATTATTAATATTATAGAAGGTTTATAATGAAAATGATATAAAATATCTTCAGGAAGGGTGATACCTCTTAGTCGGGTAACTCTTGCTGGTTTTCAGTAAAGGGATTATGTGGATGAATTTATAGCCATAATGTGGAATATATGATGGTGGGAGGAATTTCTAGAAGCTATTTAGTAACACAATTTTGATATACTTTTTCATGTTAAGTATGAGGAATTAGGAGGGGTGAGAGCCTTTGTATAGTAGAGGAGGTGTGGAACTCTTGGAAATTTTTAAAAAAGAAATTGCATCGACATTTTTCCCATGTCATATAGATCTAAGAATAGTTAAAAATATAAAAAATGAAATATAGGGCCTAAATATGTCTATAAAACAATTTTTAGACATGTTTATAGGTCATTTAGTCCCTTATGTTTAATGTTTACACCATTGTTATGCTAATTTTTCTCATAATCATTGTTATTATTTTTAATCACTTTCTCTAATATTATCTGGAAAAAATATAATTTGACCATATTAGAAATTAGAAATTAGTATTATTCCAAATATGGAATCCATTTTTCTAAATTATAATCACATACATCATAGAAATTAATTTAAATTTTATCATGTTTAAGGGATGTGATAATGTGTTTTAAAGCAATAATAATCAAAAGTATACTAATTATTTAATAATCAATTTCATTGTGAAATTAATCAAGATGAAATAATTTGGGTCAATTGAAAAACAAAAATCTAACTAAACATTATAACTATTTTAATATATAATTTATCAATATAAATAAATTATACCAAGAAATATTTTTGAATACCGATTCATTTTTTTCAATATTCATTAAAAAAATGAAACCTCACAAAAAATACAAAAAATACATCAATAACCCAATCGTTTTTTAAGAATTAACATTTATTGTTCATATAAAATAAATAAAACTTCCAAAATTTTGATTTAAAATGTGTTCTCTGTTAAACGGTGATAAAACTTCATTTAAGAAATGGGATTTTTATGTTTATAATTACATTTATTTTTATATTAAACTTTTAAAATTTGATGGATTAATTATTTTTTTGAAAAACATGTGTAATAATAATATATTTAAACCTATTATTTTTTAATGATAAAACCAATAGGCTATAAATATATAAATATATAATAATATTAACAATATATTAATTTTCAATATAAAGAAGTCTTTCTTGTAAGGCCTAATTTTAGGGACACTCATTGTTGAATTTTGGGTATGATATCATATATAACATTAATTATAAGGTAAAATTAATATTTAATTCCTGAATTTTAATAATAAGGATAATAATTTTTCTATAATCACTTCAGATGTTACAATTCAACTCATATTTGAAAAAAGGGATTCACTTCTTACACAAAGGCTTACCACCATACATGTAGTGATAGTCTAGTGGGCACTCTTCCACATTATTGATCACTGGGTAACTAATTATAGGATACTATGTAATTGGGGACAACTTGAATCCACCTATATAAAATCTAACCTCCTAAACCACTAAAAAAGTCAAATATAATTTAATCTTGTTACTTTGTAATAACCCCTTTTTAATTCATAATGTAAAAATTTATATATTTTTATAAATATGCCTTAGGTGTTATATGGGGTTCTCAATGTTAATATAATATGTGGACTAAAACCCAAACCACGTGAAGGTATTATTAATCCTCTAAAAAATGTGTGAGAGTCACAACGCAACTGGATCTCCTGTAAGGAAATATAAATTTTCTGTAATAGCATGTAACATACTAGTGGGTCTCCATCAGATGTGTGATGGTATTTAGAGTCCATAAAAACATAATTGGTTTCCAATGGACATATATTGGTATAATAATTTACTATGAAACATTTACTATAGCATCTAGGCAACCAGTAGATGATACTTGCTCAATGGTGGCACCGATACCTTTGAGTTTGTTTAGTAAATTAGTGATATTCTTTATTATAACCATCATTTAGATTTTTTCTCATCTTAATTTGATAATATATATACCCACATAAACCTGAAGAGTACTCTTTTGAGATTTATTCCCTCATATCCTCTATTCTAACCTGATTAATGTTTCATTCCTTGTGGTGGGTTCTGATTGGTATGTCTAACTACTTTTGAAATTTAATCCACATTTTGTACTATTTAATCATTCTTATGAAAGGATATGAAAGACTATGGATTCATTGGACTTAAATATATTATTTTGGGTTTACGGTCTAGGGATCCTTTCTCTCTTCCCTTGAGATCTCTCTCCCTTGTTTGGTTGTCCATAATTAGAGGTGATACCTTTTAGATTCATTGTCCCTTGAGCTTGAATAGTACGTTGTATGTGTTTCTATGACATTTATTTTTATTATGTTTAATTTTAATTTTTTATTCATTATGTAAATCATTTATTAATGGTTAAATATGGTTTTATCAATTTAATAAATAAAATTCCATTATTGATTTATATTTTTACATAGACTTAATTAATTTATTAATGGATCTAGTCCCTTTATTGAAAAGAGAATTCAGTTGTTTTATAATCATAATGATATTTTGTTTTGTAAATTTAAATTCACATAATAATGGAAGTTCATTGATTCTTTAAATGGTGTTCAAAATGAATTAATTCGTTTTTCCGTTAGAATTTTATTTGGAGTTATTTAAAAAAATTCATATAATTAGTCTTTTTTGAGTTATAGAATGCAATAATATTTCAATTATTTAATAGATGGATTGGAATTTAATGATCTTTTCATACATTCCCATTTGGAACATTAAAAATATATTATTGTAGGATGGTATTTATTGACCCTGTTGAAGGTATGATTCAAGGTAATGTTTTTTAAATAGCTAAAGGCATGTTTTTTCTAATTAGTTTTCCTTAAAGGCTTGTTTTCCACCATACAAAGTTAATACTCTTATCATGAAATGTATTGATGAACCCCTTATATTTTATATACCTTTATGAATGCTAATATTATCAAATGATGACAAGTGGTGTTAAAATATTTTGTTATCATGTACATGTGATATTATAGGTGAGGGTGAGATTTAGAATTTATATTCTATGAAATTCTGGATTCTATATATTGATGACATTGTGGATCCTCATTGTGATCCTTGCAGCTTATATTCACAATCACCCCTATTGATTGGTCATGGTTGAATAAGTATCTATATGAGTGACCAAGATTTATTATTTAATTCTTGGATCAATCCCTGACTAGTGTACCCATGTAGAATGTGGTTTCGGATAGAGGACGAGACGCATGGAAGTAAGAGTGTTTGGAATGATTTCTCTTATATTTGTCAAACATAACATATTCTAGATGTCAGCCATGATGGATGATTAATATGAATTGGATTATCTCACTACAGTACTTATGAACCACCAAATACATATAACACATAGAACCACCCATGATGTATAACCATTGATGTTGACACTTTATACTCGATACAAGAATTTTATCTCATGAACTTTATTGGTAATTGGAGTTTCGACTTTTGAATTAACCACTTATTATATATTCTTATTGACATGATTCGTCGTTATTACTATAATATTTACAATTGATATATTATTTAACAATTTTTATATGTTCTACCAAATAATTCTACTATGATCAATTGATTTTTTATTTGAAAATTAATTTCAACTATTTGACTAAAAACAATGTTTTATTTGAAAATGTTTTTTTATTTTCTATTCAGTTTTTTGAATGGATGTTAAAAAAGGAAGAACATTGGTTTTAATCCCAATATTTATCCTAAGACATTTTTATTTATTTTTATCAATTTTAAATGTGACATGATATATCATATTTTTATGTAATGAAAAACATAATTTTCTAATTATTATACTCTAAACAAGTTTATATCAATTAATTATGGATGAAATTACAAAAAATCAATGGTGGGATCCTACATGGATCTTTTTTTATAACATCCTATATACAACACATGATTAATTCAGTCTATATGACTCATCATTTAGTGCTCTTGATCATTTTCAAATTTATCATTTTTGGGTTTGTGATTTACTGGATGAGGGACCTTGGATATGGTAGTTTTTCGAGGAATACTAATTGATAGGTTACCTTATTATGGATATTTACATTTTATTCATGTTTTTATTTGTATAATCTCTTTATATATATTGTTAATGGTCTTATGAGATGTAATTTTTTCATTTTAGAATCAACTTATACATGTCTAGTTTGGGTGTGTTGATTTATGAAAATTTTATTTTCTTTGATTAATGTTTATATATTATTAGTAAATATTGTTTCTAATTATTTTTTATTAATTCCTAGATGATTGTATCCATCGCATTGGTATTGGGAATTCCATTCAGGCCTTTTCATGGGCCAACTGTATTATGGGGTTTATGTTATTCTTGTTTGGTCTGTGAGAAAATGATATCACAACATGGTTCTTCCAAAAAGTATCCTATGTTTTGAGTTGTTATATGAATAGATTTATGTTATTTGGGTTTTTCCCCCAGTATAAATGAGATTAAAAACTTGTTTGGACCCAACATGTTGTTATCGAATAGGTTCCTGATCACCACCCTTTGTGATAAAACATGAGTTACTATGGAGATGCAAAACAAATGAGTTTTTAATATGATAATAGTTTATTTATATATAGATTCTAGATGAGACTATATTTTATTTTGCAAATCTACAATGAGTTTTGGGGTATATCTAAGGGGTGAATCGAGATACACAGGTGGATAGTATGGCCTAGTAAATTATTGAGAATCTATGTGGGGGATTATGAAATCAATATAGTGACTCTTGGATAGTTGTTTCATGGTTTAAAAATCCATGCATCCAATCCATGAATAATTATATTTTAAAACCAAACATCATGTGTTTTAATTCCTTCCAAATTGTCTTCATTGATGTAATATTAGTTTATATGGGATCTAAATTTGGAATGGTTAATAAGTGGATGTTTTTTAGAAAATATATATAATGGTATTATTGATGTGTTTTTGGGTTGATTTTTTTTGTTGAAAAATATGGTTTCCTGATTTAGTTGTATAGGTCTTAAAATATAAATTGTTTTATAAAATACATATGGGGGAGATTATTGGAACGGATACCTCAAGGTATCATTTATATTGTGGTGGAGTTGATTATAATATATATGTCAAAAATTATTGTAATAAAAGAATAATTCTATGGTTGTGTGTCAATGATATTATAATTGGCTGATATGATAAAGCATAGTGAAATAATTTCACAAAATTCATGAAAAGTGAGTTTGAAATATTAATGATTGGTGAACTAATGTTTTTATTGGTTTACAACTGACACAATAAAGGAAAAAATAAAACATTTTTCAATTTAAATATTCCAAGGTCTTGCTGAGAATATTTTTAATGGATAATTTCAATGAGATGAATGACACCGGTGATACTCGCATGATATTAGCACACGATGATTAATGAAATTTAGTTAATATCACAAAATATAAGAATATCATTTGATATCTATTTTAAGTGATAATGAGTAAACCTTATAAATTTCTACAAACTATCACGAATTATGATATCCAAGAAATCCCAAATAAATACTATTGGTTTTAGTGAAAATAAGAATTTTTGTATATCAATGGAATGGGGGATTTTGGTTTTTAGTATAAATAAAATTCATAGTAAGATTTATTAGTATATATAGTTGTACAGAGGAATGGATTAATAGATGATAGAAAATCAATGTTAGGTGGTTCCTTCTATATGGGTGTATTTTTAATTTCATGGATAATATATAAATTTTTTTACCAATGTAGAAGATGATTATGTTGAGTCTAATAAATATTTCACGCAATTATTATAGATAAAGAAATAACATGATGATATAGTAGTTGTAGGGATGTCTGAGATCACAATACATTTCCATAATTCAAGTGAAAGAAATCATAAAAATGTTCTAGTACATAACTACAAGAAAATTACAATATAATTCAAGTATAATTTCATCCTGGATACGGTGGGTCATGGGATTGAGAATTTAGAGTATGTGTCTAAGGAAATGAAGGTTGTGGAAATTATGACAAAGGAATTACCCAAAGAAGTATTTGAACATTGTATACTGGACCCTAGAGTTAAGTCAAATCATCTCACCTAAAAAATGTGAATGTAGGACCCAATCTTGCTAGAATATGGAATGTTTTTTCTGATGTGTTTATCTATGTTTTTGACCCAATGTTAGTCAAAAATGTATTGACATTGGGGTTCGTTGACAGGGGGAGTTGTTTCTACAAGGAGAGCTGGGATTATCTTAATCAATGCATGGGGAGAAGCTGATATATGGAGAAGTGAAGTATGTTCTTTTAAATATGATGGTGCTAATGTTAATATATCAAATGTTATATATGATGACAGATGTGGTTCCAGATGAAATTTGATGAGTGGTTTTGGAATGAAATTATTGTTTGATAATCTTTTCTTAAAACACTTGTTTCTCAGGATTAGCATTGCTTATGTGGGATTGGAGAATTTTTTGATTAAATAATTGGTCACCATCAAAGTTACAAAAACATGTTGATATAGTATATATGATACTTTAAAGAGGAATCAAAATAAGAATATTTCTAAAAAAATGTAAAGGTGTTAATGTTGGTAAAAATCACTAAAGGTGCCATTGGACATGTTTTTGAGTTGATTTTGTTGGTTGAAAAAGATTTTGTCCAAATATAGTTGTTGTTTTTAGATATATTTTTGATAATTTATCTTCTAAAATATCCAATATAATGAAATACATGATATATAGTCGGTATATAAACGTATGTATACAAGGTGGTGTAATTTCCCAGTAGTTTTTTAATTATCGGGTCCAAAATTTAGAGGTTGGATCAATCATCTCCAAAAAAGTATTTACATTAATGAAACATAACAAAATGTGAAATTAATGAGTTTTATAAAGAATATAGTTTCATGAATATAAATATCCTTGAATATGACTTTTTATTAATGATGGTCGGGTTTTGCGATGGTGGGGAACTTTATGATCAAGCTTTGAAAAATGGAACACCTTCACAAATAAAATAAGTGGAGCATCCCACATTCATGATGACTTGATGGTACTCTCCATTACTAAAAAATTCATGATTATATAAATATTCCCATAGATTTTTAAAATTGATATCTTCACAAAATAATAATGATCATCATGAAATGGTGATAATTATTATGGACAGTATTGGAACATGAGGCAATGCCACTAAATGTTCCTCCCCTTCAGAAAACAAAGAAATATTTAATATATATTTTAAGGCTCTAAATTCATAATGGTGATTCAAATAGGTTATTCTTGTGATAATGTTTATGAAAATACTACAAAATGTCGACCGAATGTGTGATCTTGGAGAATGTACATGAGTTTTACAAAATAAGGTTTCTACGAGAAGTCTGATAAATATTTGTGAATGAGGTGTTCTTCATGAATATCAAGTGATTATTTTTTCTATGTTATATTTTATGTAACACCCTATGATTTAATGGTATGCATCTTTTTAACGTTAATTTTTTTAAAATATTATGTTGCATGCAATGCCCTACATAAGAAAATAATGAAATATTATTATAACCTATCAATTGAATTGGAAAGAATGAATTGAATAAAAAAAATATAATATTAATTTATTATATATTTAATAAATTTTATTTAAATTCATCTACATTATTTTATATTCATTAGATATGAATAAACCAATTTTATGCATTAAAAGTCAATATTTTTTCTCAAGAAACTTTTATTGCCTTTTGATAGGGAACATATTTTTAATATAGTTTATGACACTTTTATAAATTTTTTCATAAGAAATGAACTTAATATTTTCTGTAATAATCAAATTTTTTATTTCATTTAATTTATGTTATTTTTTGATAAGTTTAATGTTCTGTTGAATAGTGATAAAATATTTCATTTTAATTTAAAACAACTTTATCGTATAAATAATTTATACTGTTAAATTATATTTTTAACAACTTTTGAGAATAATTAGATTAATGTTTTATCTATTAATATACTAATGTTTATTGGAATAAATTACACATTTCATTTGGATTTGAAAACATTTCAAACGTTAGAATATTTTCACATTAAAGGCATGTTCTATTGTTTTGTCAATGATATTAATTATAAATTAATTTTAGCCAATTATGTATAATTAAATTGGAAAAATGGATTCTATATTTGGCATCACAAGGTCTAAATTTATTAAATAAGTTGTTTTTATATTTATTGATAAATTAATATTAATCTTTGGTAATTTTTATTTCTACAGTTAAGTATAAATTGGGTAATTAGGGATGAAAATATTATTTTAAATATTAGAAAATTACCCTATCACTTGAACTAATTTTTTGGATTGAGTAAATTTCAAATAAAAAAATCCATTGAGATTATTTTACAACCATTTATATCCACTTTTATTACTTTAATAGATTTATAGTATTTTATTCAATGAAGAGTCAAAATTTTAAAACATTTGTTTTTAACAAATTACTTATTTTCAATATGTGGTAAGATTGGATATGTGTTATACTATAAATAATCACTAGAAATATAAAATGTTTTTATTAATCAGAATAATTTATTTTATGTTTATATAGAATAAATAATCCAATTAATGTCTTGCACATTCATGATGTAGTAATTTTTTAATAAATCAACTTATCAAATAAATGTTACCACAAATATTATTTTAAATTAAATGAAATTTGAGATTATTAATGAATTAAAATTATTATATATATTTATTAGAAATATCTCTTATTTAGTTAAATATTTTTTCAATGTTATTCTGTTTATATGTATTTTTAAAAAGTAAAGAAATAAATTTTTTAAATATTAAAATTAATAAAATTTAAAATTAAACAATTTTATATTAAATGATATAAATTTTTTAAAAACATAAAACTTTTATAAATTATATTTATATAGTTTAATATTCCAAAATGCATCATTTACTTGTTTCTTTTCATTTAATAGAATCTAAATTAATTTTTACAGAGTAAAAAACCATGTTGTCATAGTAAGAGTTATAGGGTTTTACAATGGGTTAAATCTAATAGATAATGACATTAATGTGACATAAAACTATGTAAAAATTATTGTATAGGGGTATTACAACCAAAAATCATCTTACAATCAAAATAAATAACTTTCTATCTATATTCAATTTAATTTGAATTTATATATTTTTTAAATTTTTTAAGTTTCCAAAAGTGCCCCTCAACTAAATTATAAAAGGGAACTACTCAATCACTTACTCAGACCACGTTTATCATTATAAATCAAGCTTACCCTACCCAATATTCCTCCAAACATCCATATCCTAATCCTATAAGCCTTAAATTGTGAATGCATCCAACAAAATAAGACTTTTTTGCAAATCATACGGTGGTACCCAAAGAAGTTGTAACGTTCATCAATGAACATTTTGGTTTTATTTAACCATTAATCACAATTTTTTATTTTTATTAGATGCTTATATAATAATATTAATATCAAAAATATATTTATATACTGTTTTATTAAGGCTTTTTCCTACACTCACACACACACCCATCAAATGGGATATACAATCATAGTTTGTGTGTAAGGAGGACTACCGCATCGCGAACATATGTCATTCATTGTTCTATTTTCACATTTAATGGTTTGGAATAATGATGGAAATTATGTTTTTATATCATATATATGAGATTTATGATATATATATATATATATTTGAATAATTATATAACATATAACATCATCTTTATGATTTGTATAAATATGATAACTTTCATTGTAGAAGTGCAGACCACTGCCTCAATAAAATAATTTGATTCAATCACACTTTACATGGAATGTATTAAGAATTTTATTAATCTAATTAAATTTTATATATGAAAAAATAATGAGACAATAACTAGATTATTTAATTTCTTTCTTTCAATATGAAGAGAAAATGAAGCATTATTCATGCATAGGAACGACATACCCTCTCCATGAATGGTAAATTTAATTTTCATATTCAATATTTATAGATTACAATAGATGCATATATACTGAATATATATAAAATTTATGATAATGAAAAATAATTCTAGAATGATTAAATCATGATATAAGAGGGTAACAAATATACCAAATCAAGACAGAAGCGAAAAACAATGTTGTTATTACCCAAAAATTAACTTTTCTATTATATTTTTAATAAAAGGGTAATATTAATTCATAATTAAATCATATATATTATTATATAAATGAATATAATTAAATAAATTATGAATAATATACATATATTTATTATGTAGTTTTTTATAAAGTATTACATGATTCAAAACACATGGTATGTGGATTTCTATTGTCACTTTTAATTTCACAAGGCTTATCTCATATTCACTACTCATTTCTTTTGTGTGGTATATATAATTACCATGAATATTATCTATGATCGTTATCCATAAATTTATCATTTTTTACATATCCATTTAATTTTATTTATTTTATAGTATTTATGCTAGGAATGATAATAAATTGGTTGGGTGATATGTCACAATCACAGCATTATTCTGTGTTGTTTGTGTTTAAGACTCAACACATGAACATGTTTCATTTATGTCCATGTTTTCTAAAAAAATGTATTCAAAAAGTTTTCTAATATTATATAATAAATGATTAGAATCATTTTGTAGATGTTTTAGTTATTATGAAATTGTTTAAATGGAATATTTTTTGTCATTTTCTAAATTAGGTACATTATGACTTTTTTCACAAAATATGGAAGAAATTATTCCATTAAATTACATAGGATGATTGGAATTTACTACCATTAGAAAGTCCTATTGTTTTGATTCTTACTTTACTAGGTTATAAGGTTATTTTAAAATAAAATTTATTATATTATTAATGCATGAACTTTAAATAAATTATTACAGAATGGTTGAGGATTTCACATAATTTTATTTCAATTAGGAATATTGTATAATTATTGACCTAATTTCTTTTCAATGGTGTATAAACTACCATTTTGACTTGTTATGCCATGAATCTCCTTATTTTAATTATTTTCTTGTCACGACCCCCTCCCCACAAAGTGTACCCCTCCTGGGCTGGCAATGTGAAAAGAGAGATAATGACCCCCGAGTCCCGCCTCCAGTAGGCCCCGGGTTGGCGACTAGCACCGAGGGTATAATACACACACAAATGGGAGGCATTACCCTCTAAGAGAACACATGCAGAAGAGAGAGATAGAATAGACTCCAATCAACTACAACTTAGAACTGAGATATAAAAGGAAACCATGTACATATATGAAATGTCCTGCAAAAGTACTACAACTGAAAGGGAAAACTAAAAGTACCCAAAAGAATGTAAAACAACAGTGACCACAAGCCCGAACAGCTCCTCCTCCAACCACAAGCTAGAAGTAACCAGCTTGACCTCCAACCTGCTCCAAGTGACCTGTAAAACAGTTTATATGTACATAGGGTGAGTATAACAGTATACTCAGTAGGATCCTCCCCAAGCCCCTCGTGAAAAAGTAAAGAAAGCATGCTAAAGCCCAGTGAACAACAAGTGAAACTAACTCGTTACCTAAACAGGTATACTAAGTTCCCATCCTCACCATGGCTACTCTCACCAAGTAACGCATACAAGAATATATCATATAGTAAGGAATATCAAGGGTACCCCGCTACTACTTCCCCTCTGGTTTTCCGCTTCACCCCAATGACATACGTCCTGTGAATCTCTCTCCAAAGGCTTGCCCGCAGACACCTGGGCTAAGCTCCGCAACCTGCACCACAAGCACCACAAAGGCTTGCCTGCGGAAATCTGGGCTAAGCACCACACCATCCTCACAACCAAAGTAACCAGGTAGTTTTCGGGAGCAACCATAGCTCATATAATGTGTATCATACGTCGATTATTATACCTCGAGCCATCACAGCCCATACGCCGAGTAAGGATCCTCAAGCCACCACAGCCTATACATGTTACACCTATAGTAGTCCATAGGATAATATATCCAGAATATATGTGTCTGAAATAACCACAAGCCATTACAGCCCTCTACACATATATATATGGGTAAAACTAACCACTGTGCCTACCAGCACAAGGATCTACCAAGAGAAGAGAGCGGGGCCAGAGGGGGTAGTCAGCCATTTAACCTCCCATCAAAATGTTTGGGAAAACACCCCCCAGGGCTCAGAATCCCAGGGGTGTCAGTTTCCATTAACGACAGGGTGGAGTAGCATATAGAAACACAAAAGGTACAGAATATATATACCTCACAACCGCACTATGGGCATTACCTAGTCATAGGAGCAACTGCAGCTAAAGTCTCTCAGACTCCAGGCTGCTACTTCTAAGACTAGGTATCCTATAAGCACACAACCATTTGAAGAGATTTATTAGATTACTCCATTCTCATTTTATCAGTTCCACTGTACGTTAATTAATACTTTAAACATTAATTAACCATGAACAATTTACCACATTAAACTAAATTGGCATCACATTCAAAAACTGCTCCTTTTTAGGATTCACATCACTATTAAATTCCAGTTTCTCCATCCCTGTTGATTATCACCATTTAAAAAAAACTTTCATTATGGAATTACCTTCCCCATATTCCAAGGAATTCTAGAAAAAAATATTATGCTATTAAACACAAAGGGCTCAACACGGTGAGTAGATATACTACCCGTCGAGTCATTACCGCCTATAGCAAGATCATAGACCCATCCTCCATCGAGAGGCTAAACACGGAAAGCACGTGGCAAACCCTGAGTGTCTTCGCTTCCTTCGGAAAGAGGGTAAGCAAAACCAGCTGCCTTGAGAAGTGGGGAAAAGTAAAGCAGATAAACAACCAAACCAAACCACCAACATCAAACCATCACATTCATCTCATACCATCATCCTTGGTGTCCTCCCCGACACCCACATGCATAAACCGATGCATCTCGCAACACTAGGTGTCATCCGCTGCCACAACCACAAGTCCTCATGCCTCCACATATTACAACAGCCATCCAGGCTCACATCAAATCACAAGTAGCAGGAAATCCAAGATCACAAAATGGGCTCTCGGCCCTTTAACAAGGCATTCAGCCTTTATACAAGATAAGCACTCAGAGCTCCAAACCACAAGGCATTCAGCCTTACAAGCAAGCGGGTAACTCAGAACCCATTTGAAATTATCAAACTAATAGTTCTTTAATCCATCTAGAATTAACAGATTCATTAACATGCCTCTTTATCTTTAGCCAATTATTTAACAAATAATTCCGGCTTTATGTTCTTTATCAATTTCCATCATGAACGAGCAACTAATTAAAGAAAAACATAAATATTACTCTATCTTGGAAAACATGAGGCAAACCGTTATCACGGTACAAAGCAACAACATGCGATCAACCAATTCTTTTAATCCAGTTCAAGTATTTAATTAGGTCAATTTCATTGTGATCCAAAGGGTTAAATCATGCTAATTCTACAGTTGCACATAAACAATTAGAGAAGCCATAAATCCCCTACCTCGAAGAGTTCTTGACGTCCTTTATCCACACAACGGGTCACAGTCCTCTTCTCCTCACGACAGCTGCATCCACCGGAGGATGCCACGGTACGACAGTACCAACCAACCCCAAGAAAACCCATTAGAACCATGTAGATTACATGCTAATATGGAAGGAAGAACTAGAGAAGGTGATCCCCTAAGGAACAGGGATAAAACAGACCTTATATGGAAGAATGATTGACACAACTTGGTTGCATCAAACAGAGCAGAACTGATCCGAGTAACGTTTGATTGTGAAACTCCTACAGGAATGACTGCAAGGTTCTAGCGTCTTGTAGATGAGAACCAGGAGGAAGGACAACGATGAATGATATCTCGTTCCCTTTAAAAAAAATTAGAGAGGCGACGGTTTAAGATCCGATTTATTTTCCATTAAAAACGGATCGCATTAACCCACGCGGTTTGACCAATAAAAACATCCCAGCCTTAGGAATAATTAATATAGGATTTATGGCCTTTGAATCGGCCTTAAAGTCCTTAAAATAAGGTTTTAAAAGTATTTTACGTCAATGAAAACGTCAAATTTGCGAAGCTGGAAACACTGTTCACATACTCAAAATTTGGCCATGTATGGAATCGTTAGCTCTCATGATGTCTGGAAACACTGTTCAAGTCCACCGATAGAACCTCACCGATAGAAACACTGTTCAATTCTACCGATAGAAGTCCACTGATAGAACCTCACCGATAGAAACACTGTTCAATTCTACCGATAGAAGTCCACCGATAGAACCTCGCTGACAGAAACACTATTCAGGTCTACCGATAGAAGTCCACCAATAGAACCTCACCGATAGAAACACTGTTCAAGTCTAACGATTGAAGCCCACCGATAGAACCTCACCGTTAGAAACAATATTCAAGTCTTCCGATAGAAGTCCACCGATAGAACCTCACCTATAGAAACAGTGTTCACTGAACCTCACCGATAGAAACACTGTTCACTGAACCTCAACGATAGAAACACTGTTCACTGAACCTCACCGATAGAAATACTGTTCACCTACCGATACTGTTCATAAAACTAGAAACATTGTTCCTAGAACTAGAAATTTGGCAAAGTGTTAGCTGAGCTACTGCTAGACTGCGGCTACCAGTATACCGAGCTACCCGTACGCCGTGGCTACCAGTAACCGAGCTACTGGTATGCGGCGGCTACCGGTAGGCAGCAGCTACCAGTAGACCGAGCTACTGGTAAGCAGCGGCTACCGGTAGGTAGCAGCTACCGGTAGACCGAGCTACTGGTAAGCAGCAGCTACCGGTAGACCGACTACCGGTAGGCAGCAGCTACCGGTAGACAGCAGCTACCGGTAGACCGAGCTACCGGTAGGCAGCAGCTTGGGGATAAGTCACCTTGACCTCCCGGAACACCTCCAACACCACAGTTTCACAATGTAATGGACCAGGGAGGTTCGGGCCATTACATTAGATACCTCTCAAAAAATTCTCGTCCTCGAGAATTAAAAACCAACCCAGAAGAAAAGAGGGGTCTGAACAACCACCCCATAAGATACCTCTTAGGGTAAAACCACCATGAGTTGTTCAAAAACTGGAACAAAACTACAACATCCAAGAGTATGGAAACATACAATCCATAAACAAACAATTCAAACATAAAATCACATAAAAGGTACATAAATAAAACATGAAAGGTCTAACCATAAAGGAAACGTCATTACATGAAAATAGTTAAACATTAAACAACTCTGGGTACTGAGCACTTATTTGTGACTCACGCTCCTAGGTACTCTCCTCCATGCCACCGTGTCAGCACAAGACAAGAACTAAGGGGATAGAACGCCCACACAACAACTTCTCCTTGTGGTCTTGGATCTCCACAGGTCGCTCCTCAAAGGTTGCATCATCGTCAATGTCGATCTCTCCCCAATCAATAACATGAGATTCATCATGGAGATAATGACGGAGTTGTGATGCATGGAAAACATCATGTATCCAACTCATCTGAGGCGGAAGTGCTACTCGATACGCCACAGCTCCAACACGAGATAACACCTCGAAAGGCCCAACAAAACGGGGAGAAAGCTTACTTCCACGACCAAACCTTCGCTGCACATGACAGGGAGTCACCTTTAGAAACACATGATCCCCAACATTAAACTCTAACGGTCTCCTTCTTTGATCAGCATATGATTTCTGACGATCTTGTGCTATCTTCATCCTCTCACGAATCACCTGAACCATCTCTGTTATATTCTGCACTAGTTCTGGTCTGAGAATTGCTGACTCTCCGACCCCAGTCCAACACAACAGAGAACGGCATGGCCGGCCATACAAGGCTTCAAACGGCTCCATACCGATGGTAGAGTGAAAACTATTATTTTAAGCGAACTCTACCAAGGGTAAGTGCTTCACCCATGAACCTCCAAAATCAAGAACACAAGAGCGCAACATGTCTTCAAGAGTCTAGATGGTTCGCTCTGTCTGACCATCCGTTTGAGGATGAAAATCATTGCTAAGGCATAATTGAGAACCCAAAGCATGCTGGAGACCTCTCCATGCCCTGGAGGTAAAACGAGGATCTCGATCAGAAATAATCGTCTTAGGAACTCCGTGATGCCTCACCACCTCCTCCAGATACTTCCTCGACAAAACATCCACTGAGCTCGACTCCTTGATCGCTATGAAGTGGGATGATTTTGTTAAACGATCCACTACCACCCATATAGCATCATGTCCTCCCAGAGCTCGAGGTAAACCTGTAACAAAGTCCATTGAGATGTCCTCCCACTTCCACTGAGGAATCTCTAAGTGCTGGAGAAGACCACCAGGAACACGGTGTTCGACCTTCACCTTCTAGAAGACTAAACATCGAGACACACATTCTGCAACTGTACGCTTCAGCCCAGGCCACCAAAACAGACTCCTCAAGGATCGGTACATCTTTGTCACACCAGGATGTACCACCAAGGGTGAACTATGGAACTCTCGGAGAACCGTCTAGCGCATCGCCAATTGAACAAAAAGCCTGCCATGATACAACCCTCAGTGTTGTTCATCCTCCGACCAACCATCGGGGGCCTCACCACATACAACTCTGTCTCTCCAAACTTCCACCTCTAGGTCACCCAACTGAGACTCTTCCACCTTCTGCATCAGGGATGACTGCACCGTCATCTGGAAAAGACAACCTCTACCCCCAACTTCTCCCATATCAAGATGCAAAGCTGATAGCTCTTCCATCACTCTCCATGAATCACCAGATTCACGCACAAAATCATTACGTATCTTTCGGCTTAGTGCGTCAGCTACAACATTCCCATTTCCATGTGTATACAATATTTCAAAGTCGTATTCCTTCAAGAACTCCATCCACGGATGCTGCCTCATGTTTAAGTCACGTTGGGAGAAAACATACCTCAAACTCTTATGATTGGTGAAATCCACAAAGTGCTCACCAATGAGGTAATGTCTCCACAACTTCAGAGAAAACACCACGACTGCCAAATCAAGGTCATGGGTGGCATAGTTTCATTCATGGGGATGCAACTACCGAGACCCATAAGAAACAACTGACCTCTACTGCATGAGAACACAGCCTAGACCCAGATGTGAAGCATCACAGAAAACATCAAACTGGACTCCCTCCGTTGGAAGACAAAGGACTGGAGCACTTACCAACTTCTCTTTTAGATACTCGAAAGATGTCTGACACTGATCATTACATATGAACGCTTGATCCTTCCTGGTCAAAGTTGTCAGAGGAGTCGCAACTCGGGAGAAATTAGATTCAAACCTCCTATAATAGCCTGCGAGACCAAGGAAACTTCGCACCTCTGACACGGTCTTGGGGGCTGGCCAAGACACAACTGCTTCTATCTTCGAAGGATCCACAACTACTCCCTGTTGGGACACAACATGTCCCAAGAAGCGAACTTCTCGATCCCAGAACTCACACTTGGACAACTTCCCAAACAACTGATGTTGGCGAAGAACTCCCAAAACGGCTCGTAGATGCTCTGCATGCTCCTCTTCAGATGTGTAGTACACAAGGATGTCATTGATGAAACCACAACAAACTTGTCTAGGAATTCACGGAACACAGCATTCATCAACCCCATGAAAACAGCTGGAGCATTCGTCACGCCGAGTGGCACTACAACAAACTAATAATGCCCATGATGACAACAGAAAGCAGTCTTTGGGATATCCTCATCGTTTACACGCATTTGATGATATCCTGACCACAAGTCGATCTTTGAGAACCAACTTGCACCCTTCAATTGATCGAATAGGTCATCAATCCGTGGGAGAGTATAGCGGTTCTTTTTTGTCACTTTTTTTAACCAACGATAATTGACGCACAACCGCAAACTGCCATCATCCTTTTTCACAAACAAAACTGGTGCACCCCACAATGACACACTTGGCCGAACAAAACCACACTACAAAAGACCATCGAGCTGAATATGTAGCTCTCGTAACTCAAAAGGGGCCATCCTATATGGAGACATAGAGATAAGAGACTCTCCTGGCTGTAGCTCGATCCCAAACTCGATCTCTCGTCGAGGGGGTAAGGATACAACCTCTTCTGGAAAGACGTCAGGGTACTCCTCTACGACCCTAGGAAACGCCAACTGTTGAACCTCTGAGAACTCAGCGTCAGCCCAGCCATCATGGATGATAAGGATGGAACTCGTCTATGACTCATCCGAGGATCTCTCTCACCAACAACCACCACTTTATCTCCATCTTCATCAAAGAAAACGACCTTCTTCCTGTAGCAATCCACAACAGCCTGCACCGAATACAACCAATCCATGCCAAGTATGACATCATATGGTTGTATTATCAAACATAGGAAATCTCCCCAAGAGCGGTGTTTCCCCAACACTAGCTCACAGTCTCTACATACTTCAAACAAGTCAGCTCGACCTCCAACAGGCGTAGTCAATGCCAAGGGCACTAGAAGCCTCTCTACCTCAAGTCCCAAAGCATGGACAAGGGTAGGTGATATGAAGGAGTGTGTTTCTCCTAAATCAAACAAGGCATACACCAAGGTAGAAAACAAGCAAAGGGTACCTCGAACGACATTTGGCTCTCCTGGGGCTGGTAACGCTAGAGCATGAAGCTGACCACGACCTCCTCCACGGCCTCTCTGACCCTGATGACGACCACCACCACGGACGCGCTCTGCTCTCCGAGGACGGGGAGTGTCATGGGGCTGTCCTCTGCCTGCTCCATCGACCCTTTGGTGATCTAAAGCTGGTGCAACCTACTACTGCTGCCTCAGCTGGAACAGCCTCAATGAAGGGACCTGGAGTGGAGCGCCTGGTGCACGATGACTGCACTGAAAAGTCGGGCACTCCCGCTGCTGATGACCACGACCACCACAAAAAAAAAACAAGTGCCTGATCCCTTGGCATAGTCCTGAGAGTTTCTGCCTCTGGAGAAACGAGATGGGAAGGGTTGGGACCTACCCCCAGGTGAACAGAAACTCTTCTGTCCTGAAAACCGGGAACCCCGGACCACTGCTCTGCTTCGTGAGGAATCATGATGATTCCCCTCTCGTGACGATCCAGTCCTATCCAAAGTCCTCTCAACAACCTCTGCCCTCGGCAGCACCTCAAGATATGTCTTCAGCATAAATGGGGTGACTTGGCGCTGGATCTCTGGATGCAAAGCCTCCTCGAAATGCCTCGCCCTGGCCTCAACATCTGGTAACAGGTCTGAAGCATATCATAGAAAGTTCCTGAAACGGATTCCAAACTCTCGAACACTGGACCTCCCCTGCCGAAGTGTGAGAAGCTCCTAGAGATTGGACACCTTCGCAGTCGATGAAAGAAACTCGACTCTAAACCTGTCTCGAAACTCCTCCCATGAGATCGCTGACTCCGAACGATCACCGAGGAACAAGAACCACCACTGCCTCGCTACTCCACGCAGCATCGTCACAACCAAGGACACCGAGTGTTCCTTCTGAGCATGAATCGAACTGAAGCCTATCGTGATCTCCTCCAACCAGTCTTCTGTGACTGCATATGAAATGGATCCCTCATACTTCTGTAGACTCTTGCGCTGAAACTCTCGAAGTTTCTTCCTCCAAGTGTCATCGTCGTCAACCTCTACTCGGCGGCGATCTGTTGGAACAGCCTGATGGGCATCTTCTGCGCAAACCTGACGAGGACGTCGACCTGGAGCCATACCTGCAAAATAATAACTGTTAGAGCTCCTAAGCCTGGAATATGGAAGACTCAACATTAATTAATTAATTGTTTTGTTTTATTTATTTTAGGTTACATATCCCATGGTCTAACCATTCAAACACAATCACAAAGAATAATGATGCATGATCCTTTCCTTGGTATCTACCCTGCAACCGATATAACTTTGTTTAGTATCCATCGTAAGCTTAATTGTACGTGCAACAGATCATAGGGGGCCCAAATTGCCTATGTCTCTGCTGGTCTCCAGTGTTTACCCAACTTTATAAACATGAATGACACTGTTTCCCTACCATCCCATGCATCCTCACCTATGCCTAACTCTAAACTCCATCCTATCCCTCAACCAGACCTCTGATACCACTCTATCACGACCCCCTCCCCACAAAGTGTACCCCTCCTGGGCCGGCAATGTGAAAAGGGAGATAATGACCCCCAAGTCCCGCCTCCAGTAGGCCCCGGGTTGGCAACTAGCACCGATGGTATACTACACCCACAAATGGGAGGCATTACCCTCTAAGAGAACACATGCAGAAGAGAGAGATAGAATAGACTCCAATCAACTCCAACTTAGAACTGAGATATAAAAGTAAACCATGTACATATATGAAATGTCATGAAAAAGTACTATAACTAAAAGGGAAAACGAAAAGTACCCAAAAGAAAGTAAAACGACAGCGACCACAAGCCCGAACAGCTCCTCGTCCAACCACAAGCTAGAAGTAACCAGCTTGAACTCCAACCTGCTCCAAGTGACCTGAAAAATAGTTTATATGTACATAGGGTGAGTATAACAGTATACTCTGTAGGATCCTCCCCAAGCCTCTCGTGCAAAAGTAAAGAAATCATGCTAAAGCCCAGTTAACAACAAGTGAAACTAACTCGTTACCTAAATAGGTATACTAAGTTCCCAACCTCACCATGGCTACCCTCACCAAGTAACGCATACAAGAATATAGCATATAGTAAAAAAATCAAGGGTACCCCACTACTACTTCCCCACTAGTTTTCCGCTTCGCCCCAACGACATACGTCATGTGCATCTCTCTCCAAAGGCTTGCCCGCAGACACCTGGGCTAAGCTCCACAACCTGTACCACGTGGACCACAAAGGCTTGCCCGCAGACACCTGGTCTAAGCACCACACCATCCTCACAACCAAAGTAACCAGGTAGTTTCCGGGAGCCACCATAGCTCGTATAACGTGTATCATACGTCGAGTATTATACCTCGATCCATCACAGCCCATACGCCGAGTATGGATCCTCAAGCCATCGCAGACTATACACGTTACACCTATAGTAGTCCATAGGATACTATATCCAGAATATATGTGTGTGAAATAACCACAAGCCATTATAGCACTCTACACACATATATGGGTAAAACTAACCACTGTGCCTACCAGCACAAACATCTACCAAGAGAAGAGAGCGGGGCCAAAGGGGGTAGTCATCCATTCAACCTCCCATCATAATGTTGGGGAAAACACCCCCCAGGGCTCAGAATCCCAGGGGTGTCAGTTGCCCTTACCGACAGGGTGGAGTAGCATATAGAAACACAAAAAGTACAGAATATATATAACTCACAACCACACTATGGGCATTACCTAGTCATAGGCACAACTGAAGCTAACGTCTCTCAGACTCCAAGCTGCTACTTCTAAGACTAGGTATCCTATAAGCACACAACCATTTGAAGAGCTTTATTAGATTACTCCATTCTCATTTTATCAGTTCCACTGTTCATTAATTAATTCTTTAAACATTAATTAACCATGAAAAATTTACCACATTAAACTAAATTGGCATCACATTAAAAAACTGCTCCTTTTTAGGATTCACATCACTATTAAATTCCAGTTTCTCCATCACCGTGGATTATCACCATTTAAACAAACTTTCATTATGGAATTACCTTCCCCATATTCCCAGGAATTCTAGAAAAACATCATATGCTATTAAACACAAAGGGATCAACACAGTGAGTAGATATACTACCCGTCGAGTCTTTGCCGCCTATAGCAAGAGCATAGACCCATCCTCCATCGAGAGGCTAAAAACCGAAAGCACGTGGCATACCCCGCGTGTCTTCGCCTCCTTCAGAAAGAGGGTAATCAAAACCAGCTTCCTTGAGAAGTGGGGAAAAGTAATGAAGATAAACAACCAAACCAAACCACCACCATCAAACCATCACATTCATCTCATACCATTATCCTTGGTGTCCTCCCCGACACCCACATGCATAAACCGATGCATCTCGCCACACTAGGCATCATCCGCTGCCACAACCACAAGTCCCCATGCCTCCACATATCACAACAGCCATCTAGGCTCACATCAAATCACAAGAATCAGGAAATCAAAGATCACAAAATGGGCACTTGGCCCTTTAACAAGGCATTCAGCCTTCATACAAGATGAGCACTCGTAGCTCCAAACCACAAGGCATTCATCCTTACAAGCAAGCAGGTAACTCAGAACCCTTTGGAAATTATCGAACTAATAGTTCATTAATCCATCTAGAATTAATAGATTCATTAACATGCCTCTTTATCTTTAGACAATTATTTAACAAATAATTCTGGATTTACGTTCTTTATCAATTTCCATCATGAATGATCAACTAATTAAAAAAAACATAGATATCACTCTATCTAGGAAAACATGAGGCAAACCGTTATCACGGTACAAAGCAACAACATGCGATCAACCATTTCTTTTAATCCGGTTGAAGTATTTAATTAGGTCAATTTCATTGTTATCCAAAGGGTTAAATCATGCTAATTCTACAGTTGCACATAAACAATTAGAGAAGCCATGAATCCCCTACCTCAATGAGTTCTTGACGTCCTTTATCCACACAACGGGTCACAGTCCTCTTCTTCTCACGACAGCTGCATCCACCGGAGGATGCCATGGTACGAAAGTACCAACCAACTCCAAGAAAACCCATTAGAACCATGGAGATTACATGCTAATATGGAAAGAAGAACAAGATAAGGTGATCCCTGAAGGAACGATGATAAAAAATACCTTATATGGAAGAACGATCGACACAAATTGGTTGCATCAAACAGAGCGGAACTGATCCAAGTAACATATGATTGTGAAACTCCTACGGGAATGATTGCAAGGTTCTAGCATCTCGTAGATGAGAACCAGGAGGAAGAACAACAATGAATGATATCTCGTTCCCTTTAGAAAAAATAAATTAGAGAGGCGACGGTTTAAGATCTGATTTATTCTCCATTAAAAACGGATCGCATTAACCCACGCGGTTTGACCAAGTAAAAACATCCCGGCCTTAGGAATAATTAATATAGAATTTATGGCCTTTGAATCGTCCTTAAATTCCTTAAAATAATGTTTTAAAAGTATTTTACGTCAATGAAAACGTCAAATTTGCGAAGCTGGAAACACTGTTCACATACTCAAAATTTGGCAAAGTATGGAATCGGTAGCTCTCATGAAGTCTGGAAACACTGTTCAAGTCCAACAATACAACCTCACCGATAAAAACACTGTTCAAGTCTACTGATAGAAGTCCACCGATAGAACCTCACCGATAGAAACACTGTTCATGTCTACCGATAGAAGTCCACCGATAGAACCTCACCGATACAAACACTGTTCAAGTCTACCGATAGAAGTCCACCGATAGAACCTCACTGATAGAAACATTGTTCAATTCTACCGATATAAGTCCACCGATAGAACCTCACTAATAGAAAAACTATTGAAGTCTATCGATAGAAGTCCACAGATAGAACCTCACCGATAGAAACACTGTTCACTGAACCTCACCAATAGAAACAATGTTCACCTACCAATACTATTCATAAAACTGGAAACACTGTTCCCAGAACTAGAAATTTGGCAATGTGTTAGCCGAGATACTGCTAGAATGCGACTAACAGTATACCGAGCTACCAGTACGCCGCGGCTACTGGTAACCGAGCTACTGGCAAGCGGCGGCTACCGGTAGACCGAGCTACTGGTAAGCGACGGCTACCGATAGGCAGTAGCTATTGGTAGACCGAGCTACTGGTAAGCAGCAGCTACCGGTAGACCGGCTACCGGTAGGCAGCAGCTATCGGTAGACAGCAGCTACCGGTAGACCGAGCTACCGGTAGGCAGCAGCTAGGGGATAAGTCACCTTGACCTCCCGGAACACCTCCAACACCACATTTTCACAAAGTAATGGACCATGGAGGTCCAGGCCATTACAATTCTATATTTCATTCAATGATTATTCCTTCAAGGGAAGTATGATTAAAATGTTTCAATATGGTATGGGATCCTATGGAATATATAATTCTTATTTCCCATAAAATTATTTTCAATGACATTTCAATAGTATTTATAGACATAAATATCAAATAACCTTAATTTCAATTATCCTTCATTGGAGAATTCTTCATAAATATATATTATTAATTAATTATGAATATTTGATAAGGGATAGTATTTAATAATTAATTCGATTACTAGATATAATGAATTCCCTTGACATGCAATGATGGGTGGGTCTTAGACTTTATATAGACACTCAGTGCATCAAAAGGTTCTCATAAAAAAATGATATGAAAATTAATAAGGTTTCTATATAGAGTTTTAAACTACCTTGTAAATGGTCTTGATGATATAAATTTTGATTTTCAACATACTTGATATCCAATAATTATGTGTTTCCTATATTGATATTTAATTTTTCATTGATATAATCTATGTGGTTTTTTGATGATAAAAAATATGGATGCATTTCATTCTCATCTTATTTATGTAAAGGTATGTGTTTAATTTATTTACTATTTCATATTGATTGTTTCTTATAAAAATATTAGAATGAAATATGAAATCTGTTATTTTACATTCTATCATTATTTATTCTCAATAATTTGTTATTGATAATATTTTAGTTAACCTTACTAACAATTTTAGCTCACCCTTAATTTTTTACTCTTCTTGGAATACATGATCTATTCTAATAATGATATGAATGGATTTTTATGATTAAAAATATTATCCTTAAAAGAAAAAAAATATAAATAGTTCATTTATTTATAATAAAAGACTCATGTATATATTTGGTTTACGAATACAACCATACTTATCAATACTTTGGGATTTATTTCATTGTAATCATGTGAAGGTAATTGTAGTATACACATACTCTTAGCTTGCTAGAGTTGGATATCAATAATTCCTATGAAAAGAAATTTAGTAGAACCCTTGGGAAATATAATTCAAAAAAATTTACCTGGTAACATAGACCTAGGGTATAATTTGATGATATGTTTAAAAGAAAATAATAAAGATATGGTTCAGGAGAAATTACATGGTTTTTCTCGAAATATATATCTATCTAGATACTACAAGTGGAAATGGTTTTTTCACAAACAATCTGAGATGTAACAACTCTGAAATTGTGTGGTGGGCCTGACTTGAGCATAACTTGATACATGGAAATGTGCCTCACTATGAAGCTAGTTTAACACTCATAGTTGATATTCATAGGATAATTCACATTTTCATTAGAAACAATAAAAAATATTTTAATATTTGATGTAAATACATAACCTCAGACAAATATCTAATCTTATAGTTTGAAAAAAAGGTATCATGATATTCTATAATTGATAATATGGTATTCTAACTATGAATGATGTTTTTATGACTTTAATTTATGGTTTTAGTCAATGTATAGAACTTCTAGGAGTCCATATAACACTAAAATTTAAGGAAATGGTTATAGAGATGAGAAAAAAAATGATATTTTGATTATAGTGAATGATATCATGTTCGTTACTAATCAGTTTTCCTAAAGTATTATAAAAAACAAATACCTTAACTAACTCATGATTTCAACACATAAGATAAGGATAATGTATAATAAAAACTACAGTAGTAGAGACAATAGTAAAAAATTCTCGATTTCCACCACACAATAATTAAGGAAGGAGTATCCTAGGAAAGTGTCTTAACATTATAAAGAAATGATATATATACGAAATAAAGAAATAAATCAATGAATTTCCCTAGAAAAAAAATGAATGACATAAAGATATAAAACACATCTTAATAATCCGTTTTTACATCATTGACTTAAATGGGAGAAACATTAATATTACCCAAGTCAATAATCTATTCTATTGGATAATATTTATGCCAGGGAAGGATGCATGTAGAAATGAATTACTGGAGTACTTATGTAATTTGGTTGAATTGAAAACCAAAGAAAATATGATATTTAGTGATTATAGTTATTTAAAGGATGTCCATCAATTTTATTTTTGATGTTATATTAAAATGGTTTTATCAAAAGGACAAAAAATATTCTAAGTAAAATCCTTTCACATCCGGCAAGGATGTAGGTTTTGAACTCACAACTAAAGAGTGACCCAGGCACAATGACTTCCACTTTTCAATGTGAGGCCTTGATTATTATTAAACTATTTTGTTAAAATATCGTATGTATAAATATTAATTTATTTTAAATAATTTTTTTATTCAATAGATAACCTTCATATTGGTAAACTATTTGGCTATTAATTGACTAATGTTAATTTAAAATTCTTTCACTCTTTCCGGAATCCTATAAAATTATTGTAAAAATGATATTTTGAGGAATACATGTTAAATTTTATATTGGATTAAAATATGATTTTATTGTGTAATTACGGTAATTTAGGTTATTTATGGAAATATATTAGATATAATTTTATTTAAGAAATTTTGTTTTGTATGTAAGACATTATGAGGGATTGAATTTTTTAGGCAGACTATATGATCAAAATAATCATAGTTTTTGGGTCTCAATCTTTGTCTTGAATAATTTTGAGGATGGACAACTATTTATTTATAATTTATTTTGAACATTTAATACTACATCTAAATTCAGAGATTAGATTACTTAAAACATATGAATGATTATTATTTTTGAGGAATCTAACGATAAAATTGAATTTTTAAACATAGAGAAATTTTTAGAAAGTGAATTTTGACATAAGTATTTTGGACATTTATTATTGCTGGAATGTATTATTTTTAACGTTGTAAATTATTATTTGAAGTTAAAGTACGATTTATGGGATTCATGTTTCTAATCATTTATATTCAATAAATATTTAATGGATGATGGAATGACTGGTGGATATTATGATTCATTAATGTGATTTAGGTATGAAAAATCAAACATTTATATCCATTTTCTAACATATTAGTTAATTTTAAAATAGATTAAATAACAACTAATGGATAAGGTAATTATTATAACATGAAAGATATTCACATTAGATCATTTTCTCATGTGATTATCTTGAAAAAAAATAATCCCTAATCTATATGAATGGTATTTTGAATGAAGTCAATATACATTTAGTTTTAATGATGAAAAAATGGACCCTTTACCCAACAATGAGTTATGGTTTTTTGATGGTTGACATTATAATGATCATGATCTCTAACACTATCCAATATAACAAAATATTTTCATTTCACTTCAATGTACATGTTTTAGATTTTCAATAATGATTTCCTATTTGAAAGCCTATTATTATTCTTAACATTGAATCAATAATTCTCTATTATTAAGAGGATGTTTTATTAACACTATTTCTGATGTGTGTTTCCCACAAGAGAAGTTTCAAGTATTTAAATTTTATTTCTAAAGAATGATTTCAAATTGAGAGGATTAAATTTATTAAATGAGTGGATAATGTGAAACCCCAATTTTGTTTGGTCCATATCTAACTAAAGTTAATATTTTGGAAGGCATATGATGCACGCAATGCCCAGCTTAAATGAATAATGAATTATCAATATAACCTAACAGTTAAATTTTTGGGAATTAGTAGTATTAACCAAATAATGAAATTTATATATTTATATATTAAATAAAATGTTTTGAAATTCATCTAAATGTTTTTAATGGAACAAGAAAAGAATGAATGCAATTTGACACATTAAAAATATATATTTTTCAAATGATAATTTTACCACATTCTTATGGGGAAAGAGTTTTAAATATATTTTTTACACCTTTGTAAATATCATTTTTAAAAAATAATCAACTAATTTATAATTTCAATATAAAATTTTCCATTGGTTAAATTATTGGTATTTTTCTAAAAAGTATCATGTTTTAATGAATGGTGATGAAGTAATGCATTTTAATATTAAAAAATTCTTCTAATTAATTAATATTTTAAATTTGTATTAAATTGTAATTAGAATTATATTTTATCATTTAATATAATTTTCGAAATTTTAATAAATTTCACAGTGAATTTATATTCAAAAATATTTTAATTTTTTTAACGTTTCACATTGAAAACATGTTCACTCATACCGTTAAAGAGAATAATTTTAGAGACAATTTTTAAAAGAGTTTTTATAAATTTTTAAAAAGTGGAAACCATATTTCTAACTATAATGTCCAAATTTTGTATATATATCCCTTTTAGTTTCATTAAAAATATTAATTATAAATGATGGTAATTTTTCTTATAACATTTAAGTGTAAATCAGGTAATTAACGGTAAAATTAATATTATAAATTTTAGAAAATACCCTAACACTTTTCCTAATTTTATTGGATGAGATAATTTATACCCAAATCATCATTGAGATTATATTTTTATTCTTGTAACCACTTGAATGAAATTAAGAAATAAATATAAATTTATTTAATGAATGGTCAATTTTGACATAATTTTTTTGACAAGTTAATTATTTTTAATACGGGTTATATAAGGGATATATTCGACAATAAATAATCCTTGGAAAAAAATTATATATTCATAATGATAAATTATTTTGTTTTTAGGGACGAAATATTAAAATTAATGTCTTTTATAATGATGTTGCAATTCATGTTTAATTAATGGATAAATCAAATAAATGTTATTATAATTTATAAAATATTTATAATTTTAGATAAATAATGTTATAAAATTATTTTATAGTATAAATAGAAGTATTATTTATTTATTATATGTTTTTTCTATGTTTTTTTTGTATATTTATTTATTATAATGTCATTAAATGAGTAGTTTAAAAATTGATATTAATGAAATTTTTTTAAAAAAAATATTATTTTATGAAATGATATATAATTTATAAACATATAAAAATTAGACAAATAATTTATGTATGAATTAAAAATTTAGCCATTAATATTTTGGTTTTTGTTTGTTATTTTATAGAATCTTCAATAACCCTTAAAGAGTAAAAATCTATGTTGTCACGGTAAGAGTTAATGGGTTTAAATAAGTGATAAATCCAAATGATAAGGGTAAAAATGTGACCTAAACCTATATAAAAATTATGGTTTTGAGTATTTATACCCATGATAATATAATATTACTAATAAATCACATTTTATCCATCCCAAATTTATGATTAGTTTATATTAATTTAATATTGTTTGAGTTTTAAAAATATCCCTTCACTTCAATTATAAAATGTGAACCTCCTCCCTCACATCCTTACACCACATTGTGCATTATATATCATCCAAAACCAACCCTTTTATCATCCCATATTCTTTAAATTTACCATAGAAGCATTAATTTCTAGTGAATTTTTTTACAATGATGTTTATTTATGCAAACTAAAAGAAGATTCCCAAAGAAGAGTTAATGTTCATTGATGAAATATTTTGGTTTATTTATTCCATAAAACCATTTAGTAATTTTTATTTCATGTTAATATAATATACTTAGTTTGATAAATATATTTGTAATTTTTAATATTAATTTTAATACCTACAATCACACACAATTCCATCAAATGGGATTCACAATCATCGTTCGTTTTTTCGGCGGACTACAACCTTGCAAAGTGATGTCATTCTTCCATTTCCAACATTCATGGATGGAAATAGATGTTGAAATATTTTTATATGATATATATGATATTTAGGATTTATTTTTGTTTTTTTATTATTATATAACACATTGTATCATTATTTCTAATTGGAATAAATATGATTACTTTGTTTGTGGATGTATAGACAACCACCTTGTCAGAACAATATGATTCATTCACACTTTACATAAAATTTTTTATGTCTGGGTTTACTAAAGTTATATTATATAAATTACATAAAATTTATATGTAAATTATATCAATTAATTAATTTATTTCAAAACGATAATAAAATAGAAACAATGTTCATCCGTACATATGACCGTCCGTCTCCATTAGTGGTGTTTTTATTGTTCAAATTGTCTATTTTATTGATAAATATAAATACATGTACAATTTATATATATGATATTTATATCATGATAATAATTATATATATTATTAAATAATGATATATGTATGAGGTTTAACAATATAACAAATCAATACACATTCAAAAAAAAGCGGTCATAACCTAAACCATTTGTTTAACAAGATTTTTTTTATAAATTGATATATTATGTCATAATTAAATCATATATGGTATTATAGAAGTAAATATGGTTCTTTTAAAGATATATAATAAACAAATATTTATTATTCCTGATTTTCAAATTACTACGAAGAGATTCATGACAGAAGGTCTGGGGATTTGTAGTTTTGCATTTATTTCTGTGAGACATATTCCATATTCACCACTCGATTATATTCGGTGGTATACATAATTACACTAAACGTGATATATATTACATATCCATAAATTTATTTTTATTTACATTTCCATTTTATTATCCCTCTTTCATGGGATATATGGTTCAGAATTTACTAAATTGGTAAGGGGTTATGTGACAACCTCATAATTATTTGGTGTTGTTTGTGTTAAAGTATCCACCGGGGAACATATTTCTTCCATGTCATTGTTTTCTAAAAAAACATTTTCAAAAAGGATTTTTCTATTATCCTACTAATGTTTAAAATCATTTAACACATGTTTTATATTTTATAGAATGGTTTTACTGTAATATGATTTTTCATTTTCCAAACGAGGTACTCAATTCCTTTGTCAAAAAAATACAAAACAAATGTCTTTTAACATATATGGAATGAATGGAATTTTCTACCATCATAATTCCCTAATAATTTTAATTTCCCATTAATGTTTTGAAATGTTTTTTTCAAATAATATATTTTCTTTTATTAATTAATTACATTTATTATATGACTATAATGTTGCAATAGATTTCATCTCAATTTCATTTCATTTAGGCATATTGTAACGTTAATATCATAAATTATTTTATATGGTGTATTTACTTCCCTTTTGACATGTTATATAAGGAATATAATTATTTTATTGATATTGTAAGGTTCATTTATTTATTATTCTTTCATGGGAATTATGATTCAAATGATTCAAAGTGATATGGGATACATTAGAGGGTTTAAAGATTATTTTTCTAATGAATGTTTTTAATGATATTTCAATATTATTTCAATTTATCAACATAAAAACCCTGAGTTTTAATTTTACAAATTTTTTTAATTTTTTTTAAATTTATATATTTTATATAATATTAATATTTTATAAGTAATTTTAATTACTAATTTATTCTATTACTGGATATGAGGAATATATTAGATTAGAAATGATTCGTGGTACTACGGCATTATATATCCCCTTCATGAATTGAAATATTCTCATGAGGAGAAGTAGTGGTGAAAAATAATTTGTTTTATACATTTCGTTTTAAAAATTCTTTTGAAATGACTAGATGGTATTGGTTTACATGTTCCTTATACATGATATCAAATAATTAAGCATTTTTCTTCATAGGTATTTTGGTCACCATTGTTATTATACATGATGATTTCATGTGATAAAATATATGTATGACTTTACTTACCATTTTATATGTGTTATATATATTAACCATTATATATTGAATATTCCTTATTCGGTTATTTGAATTGATTTTGTCATCAGTTATTTACCTTTAAATGATTATTTGTTCTCATTAATTCATTATAGCTTCAATTTTACTTAACAGTGTTGAGAATTTTATCAAACCATTATTTTGATTAGTTCATGAAAATATAAGAAATATAAAAGGAATGGTATACAAGGGTATTTGTGACGGAATAAATTAATGTTTGAAAGATAAAGAAACTATGTTATAATTATTGTATTCATTTATAATACATAACTCATGAATGAATCTGGTTTACAAATACCACTAAACTGATTGGTTTTTTAGGATTAATTTAATTGTAATCATGCCAATGTAATTGTGGTAGAGACCAGCTACATGCTAACTAGGGTCAAGTTTTGTACATTCATGAAATAAATGTGCAACCTGAATGATGTGTGCATCGTGAATATCATAAAAGGGTATGTGATAGTCCTCCAGTGGATAAATGTGGTAAATTAAATGATAATTTACCTACAATTGAGGATGAATTCATTATTGATGGTGAAGGGACATATTTCTCAATAAATTATGTGTGAATACTTTCCAGAGTAGTGAGAAAAGAAAGGGGAAGAAGGTGAAAATTTCAACCCGTAGTGTGAAAATATAAGTAATATTAAAGAAGTGATCCTAAAGAATAAAAGTGTTTTTCCTAAAACTTTTAATGGCATTGATCTTGGTCATATAAGTTATCAAGCTTATAATAAATTATTGTAAGTGATCCTAAATTTATTTTTTACATTGAAACATTTCCATTATATTCTTCTCGGATGTAGGATAATGAGGGTGCACCAAGTAAAATAGTTGCGTCTCATTAATTATTTCATTTTTTATTTCCTTCATATATGCAAAAGATTTAATTTTATTTAGAAATGAAACAACACTTGAAGGGGAAAGTGTTTTTATCTATCATACATTTTTTCACCACCACTCATAGGGTATTTAACCTAATTGATCTAATAGTTTTGGGTTTCTCACTAATTTTTGGTGGTTATTGTTTTATTTTGGAAATTCAATAATACATTAAGAAACTAGTTTTGAGGTATTAAATCTGTTTCATTAAATTTGATAATGACAAGTATTCAATGACCCAAAAGAGTATTTTAAAAAAAATAGTTTGTCAAACTTTTTAAAAAAAAATTATCAATTGTTTCAATGAAAAAATTTTCTTATTTTTTTATTGTCTTTAATTGGTAATTTTTTTGGAATTGTAATTTGCAATGAATGTTTTAAAACCATGGGTGGAGTTCCATGATATGGAAATATATTTTAAACTATGATGGATTTATTTCGATAACTTATTTTTGAAAATAGTTGTGAAATTTTTTAGATGTTTGTTAAACCTATAATATATAATTTGAGGGGTGATTTTATAAAATTTATTTTGGGTTTTCTTTTTAAAGCTCATTGTTTTCATGTGTTCTTCACAACGTTTCATTATGCGTTGATATGTATGAATTTTTTTTTGATTTGATCATTTATTCATTCTTAGTTTGATTATGTCTTAAAAAAATAATAGAATTTTTTTTGATGAAGTGTGAAAATTTAGTTTATTAGAATAATATTCATGGTGTTCAAACATGACCTATTGAAATGGTGTCTTCTATTATTTTCAATATTCAGAATTCTAATTATGTGATAGATCCAAATACTTCATAGATTTTGGATCTTTTACATGGATTCATGATAATTTTACACCTATTTACAGATATGATTGTGGTTCTCTCAAGGTAATGAGCTGGATAGATGAAATTGAATGAATCATTGATTCTCCCAATATTTGAAACATGTTCATGTAAGACATTAATCAATTAATATATTATGATAATTTAAAATAAGAGAATATATTTGAGGTCATTGTTTTTCATGAAGGTGAGAAATTAGACGAGTATAATTCCAATTAATTTTAATTTTAAGTATGTTTTTCACCCAAAGTTTTCATACATGATCCCTTATGGAATATTTGTTTCAATGTACGCCTTCACATAGACATTAGACCAATTATCTTGGTGTATATTCCGATATCAAATAAGGATGTTCATGGAATGTCCATGTCAGTTTAAAAAGTTAAACAAAAATGATAAGAAGTGGATGGTTTTCATTTATTGTTCGCTAAGGTATATATATCCTTTCTGGTGAATCGTAGATGTTACCTAAGTGCGGATTATACTCTTGAATGAATAAGAGGAATCTCATGTGCTTCTATTGTGGGGACTCAAATTATTCTATGTATTCTTTTTTTTAATGTATGATATTATTTCATTGGTGTGGATTTTTTGTTTATACTCATATGTTTCATATGTTGAGTTACTGTAGGGGAAAAATTTAGGTGTATTCATTATCAAGGAAACCTTTTTATTTAGGGATATTTTGTGATAATGCCTTATGGGAATTGGTGAGTTTAATTTGAGATATTTTTTCTTATTTGTGTATGTTTTATTTGTTTGGTAAACATTGTTTCACATTGTAGATTTTTTATTTATAAGGATGTAATATTAAATTACACAATGTTTCACTATTTATTTTTATTGATATTTTAATAGAATAGAATATTTTGTTGGTTGTATCATTATGGTTGATATTTAATCCTTTGGAATGATCATTATCTTTCCTTTTTATTTTAATTTCTACCAAGATGTTTTTGGTGGTAATCCTTTTCAATGTTTTTATCTTTTAATTATTTGGTGACCATGTTGTTTTTAGAACATTTTGGTCAAATTTTGATTTTCCATTGGTATATATTTAGGTAACTAGGAATGAGGGAATTCTTAATAGGCCAGGTACCTGGAAATGTTGGAGTTTGATTTGATAATCTCACCAAAGTGTAATTAAATATATTAAAAAAACCCTGGTTACCATTAGGAATTTCTCTGAGTTATGAATCCTATTCCGTCTTGTGAATTGTTTGTAGTTGAAAAGAATTTAATCATTTTTGAGATTGTAGACCCTTTTTTAATTTTTAGGTCGTTTGATTGAATTTTTCCTTTAGGATGAGGATATATTTCATGAAATGTCACATTTTCTGTTGAGGAGAGTTTGTTATATGATTTTTAAAAATATTACTTCTAGAGTCTTCTTTATCCTTTTTCCAGAATTTTGGAGAGTCCTTTAAGGGTTGGGAATACTATTAAAACTATCATCCTCTTATTTTGGGTTTTTTAAATCTTTTTTTTAATTTTTTATTTCGTGATTGTTTTTTTCATGTAATGTAAATGTTATTTCATTGAGAGTTTTTATTATAATATTTTTGATTTAGAGTCCATTGGTTTCTCCTCCGGTGATTCTTCTTCTCTTACCTAATCAATCCATAGATGCGAGGTGTAATATTATGTTTTTTAATTTATCATATTTTTTATTTATGGGGGATTATTGTAATATTTTGGATGATAACTATAATATCATGGTATTAAATTATAATATTAACATCATAATATTATTTTTTCAATTTCTATGGGGGATATATGGTTTCATGTATTTTGGAACTTGTGTGGACCAGAATCCCAAATCTATTCTATGTAATGATGTGTGTGGTCTATCAGCTATTAGATGATAACCACAACACTGCTGGTTGGAATGGAAGAGGATATAAAATATTATTTCTATCCAACAGCTGGACAATGGTATTGGAAGTGTATAAAAACATATTATTTAGCCAACAGTTAACATATGGGTCACTAGTGACCATCTAATAGAGAAAACTGGCTCACTGGTGGCGTTCATAGAAACATGTTTGGAAAGGGAAGGAATGTCATTTTATTCATCACCTCTATTTCTATGTACTCTCCACCTTATTTGAACATAGATAAACATATATAAAACATGGTATTATTCGTTAGATATTTGGGATCTTATAACCTCAATTATTAGAGGTTCAATGTGTTTTTCATTATAGTTTCTTCTAATTAGTATCTATAACAACATTTGAACATCGATATCCCTTTCTCCACTTGATTAATTATTTTTGAAAATGTGAAATCCTATATTTTATTTGGATTTTAATTTTTGGACATAGGCTTATAGTTTAGGGATTTATTATTTATTTTCTCAAGATATACATCCATTGACTGGGTTATCACCATTAAAGGTGAAACATATTATATAAATTTTGTTTTAATTTTGGATAATCTTGAGGTAGAGGATTATATGTTGTTTCATAATCTTGTAATTCATTTTATTATTGTGTTCTTTATATTTATTTATAAATTTTTAGGAATGATTTTATCATTTTAAAAAATCAATGGAAATAATTATATAATATTTTTTATTAATTTATTTCTTTATTAATGGATATTTTTTATTTGTTTTTTGATTGAAATTGGTTTATTTTTTAATCAGGAATTTTTTTAAATACCTATATTTTTTTAATTTATGTGGGATAGTTATTTAATATTAGTTCCAAATGGTTAATTTTTTTATTACAATAATTTTTTTAATGATATAAATAATTACCTGTAATTATTTTACTTTAATATATTAGATTAAATGCAATATGAAATCGTTTAAATGAGTTGATTGTTATTTTGTATTCTTTTCACCATGGCCCTTTTGAACATTTAACACGTGTTTTCATGGAAGATGGTATGTATGACCCTTTTTTAATGGTGGATTGAACATGATTTTTTTAAATGATAAAAGTTTGGTTTCCAAATTGGTTCCCCTTAAAAGATAGTTTAGAACCCCATGATGTCAGTTCCCTTTTTTGAAATAACTTGATAAGCCCCTTATAATTAATATCAATTAAATAGAGGTTTATCATGAACATGATGTAACACCCCAGGTAAATAAAGAATATGACATTTCATATTTATCAATATTTGTGAATAAAATATTTAAATGACTTTAAAGGGGACGCTATGCTCGATGGCGTACCCAACACGCAACAACGAGTTTCTTGGGAATCTTACGTTGCACTCTAATAATAAAATAATATTATTTTTAAATGGTAGTTAACATGTAGCCGTTGTATTGGTAGGAATGGATAGAAATAAATAAAATATGATTATATATGTTTTTAAATGTTTTTAAATTTATCCAATAAAAGATAATGGCTTAAAATACAGAAAGAATTCAATTTTCGGCTTTTATACGCTAATTTTCACTAAAGGTTGACTTATCACCTTTTGATGGCGAATTGTCATTAAATATAGTTTTGATCACTCTTATACATTATTTTGGACCAAATAAAACTCTTCTTTAGAATTGGAACATCAAAATTTACTTTGTGTAAATTTTTGGTATCTTTCCGATAAAGTTCATTTTTTTCAATGAATAGTGTAAAATGTAGTATTTTAATTAAAAACCCCATTTTAATATAATTTATTTATATGATTATATTATCTTTTGAATTGGTTTTAATGTTAAATTAGAATATATTTTTACCATTAAATCCAATAGTGGTCTTTAGAATTAATTTCACTTTGAAATCAGACTTAAACTAGTGTCAATCTTTTGATACTTATTGTTTTATAAAAACACGCTATTTGCTTTGACAACGGAAATTAATTATTAAATTAATTAATCTGACATATATGTATTTAATTTTTTAAAATAGACTTCATTTTTGAATTCGTAATATCAAATATACCTTAGGGTGAATTTTTGTTAATTTTCTGAAAAACTTCAATTTTTAATGAATAGTGAAACCACTAAGTGGTACTTATAAAGACTGATTTTCCGTTTAAATGAGATTTTGCCATCATTGTGTTTTGAATTTCAAAAATCCGACATAAATGGTTGTCATTAAGAAGTAAAATGTGGTTCAATGAGGTTATTATAATTTTTTGGTGAATAGTAACTTATTAAGTTCTTAATTGCGATTAGTGGTAATTAGTGTAGTTTAAGGTAAAAATAATGTTCTAATAATATGAAATGAACTTGACACATGTCCTACCCTCATTGGTTGTGTCATGGACGACCAATACAAGCCATGGGTCAACTTGGGTACCCCATGGAGACACATTGGTTGGGAAATGACATAAATAACTTTTTATTTAATGTAAAAGTAAAAATGACACAAACATAATATGTTTTACGAAAACAATTTTTAAGTGGGGATATAAAGATCAGATTTTTGATTATAAATAATCATTGGAAAGATAAAATGATTTCCTACATCATATTATTTTTTTTATAATTTTTAGACATTAAATAAATTAAAATATTTATGACATAAAAATGATGCAGCGATGACATCATTATTTGACGATTTAAATAAAATGGAAAGATAATGTAAAATCTATGAACTACACATGTCCAAAACTTATTATATGGGTGGATTTCGAACCTTTATCACCTTATTCACTAATTATATCAATTTGGGACCTTTTAAAACCGAAACACATTTTCAAATAAAGTATTATTTATTTACTTTCCAAAAGTGCCCCTACTCTCCTCTTATAAAATGCCCCCACCTCTACCTCTTTGACACACACCTCAAGACTTTGGCTCGGAAAAACCCTGCCCATTTACTCTCTAAAAATCCCTCTCCTCATCCTAGATGATTCCCTTTGGGATGAATCCTTTCAATGGAAGCCTTTAGGCTCAAATCAAAAGGAGTTACACTTTTAAAGGTAATTCATTCTCTCATGTTCATTTATTTTATTTTGCTTCTCCAACCCCCAAAAATCTTTTTATTTATTTCTTTCGTAACAACACCAGAATCTTCAATATACTAGGATGTTTTTATATGATTTATTGAAGCTAAAATCTCACACAACTACATCAAATGGTTAAAGAACATACGGTTTCCGTGGATGGCAAAATTGTGCCTCCCGAAACGATGATTGTTCAATACTCATTTAACACCTTCAAAGGAGTCCATTATGATGTCACTATTTTTATATATGATATATAATATGTTTATGGTTTACTTATTCTTATGTATTTTCCATTTGTGTCTTACCTTTAAGGCTTTCATTATGGGTATACGTGATATCTACATTTTAGGAAGTGCGGACTACCGCCCCCTCAAAGTGATGTGATTCGTTAATGCCATATGTGGGACGTGTAAAAGATGGATTTAATGTTCTTATATAAGATGTTATACAGGAATTATAATATACCTATATATAATTATTATTGCATTACATTAAAGTATGAGATAGAAATGAAAGTAGCGTTCATGCGTACGAACGACTTACCGTCTCCATGAACGGTGCATTTTATTTCTTATCCCCAAATGTAATGTACTATTAAAAGTACATGTATATAATGGATATATATAATTAATGATATATGTAAATGATAAATATAATTCTGGAATTAAAATATACATACCTCTCATTTAGTTTTAATTCCATTAATATGACAAAGAAATGAAAGTAGCGTTCATGCGTACGTACGGCTTACCGTCTCCATGAACGGTGCATTTCATTTCTTACCTCTAAATGATTATGTAATATTATAAATACATGTATATGATGGATATATATGATATGTATGATATCCAAATCAGGAATGTCACTCTATATATAAAGAACCTTTGACCACAGGAACAACATGTAATTGTAACAAGTCAACTTTCGACTTAAGAACCAAATATCGACAAAACAAACATTATTAACATAAATAGTTACATAATGTTTATAACATGGATATAAGTGATATAAAATGAATAATTAACTCTAAAAAGGTTTTTAATCAACTATAAATTAACTCAAGTTTATTATTCAGGACGTTAAAGAACGATCGAGTCAAGTCGGACCCAAGGTAAGGGAATTTCTTAACCCAATTTCCATTCTTTGGGTTAATCTCCTACTTTCAAATTATGTCATGATATTATTATGTCCTATCTTGTATTTGTACTTTCTTTATGTGTACTTATTTTTAATACACATAATAGATCTATTTTATTTTAAAAATGATCTTTGTAAGGGACTTCGTCTCAATCTCCTTTCATTGAGACATATTTCGTTTTATACACAACTTTCTTTTATATGGTGTATAAACCCCTTTGAAATCTAATTTTATACAAAAGGAATCTTTTTCTACGAAGCGTTTTACAGAACGACAAAAAGGAATGTTTCTTTTAATGTACACGGTGATAATGACCTTTTCCGCCACCGCGAGTATTATTTGGTCTTTGGCTTTATCAACAAGCCGTAATGTTTTTAAAATAAAATAAATACCATATACTCTTTTATGTATTTTGGTATTTAAAATGGTTTTGATAAAAGATTCTATTATGATATATTGTGATGTGAAAATGTTATCATTCCTTTATATTGGTTTTATGTTTTATGATTTTATATTAGTACTTGGACATTTTAACGGGTGGTTACATTATAAACCATATGACGGGTGGTGCCGTGAATACCAGGACGAGTGGTTACGTTATAACCTCCAATGCATTGGGTATGGAAGTCGGCCGTATGGCTATTCTGTTAAGTATGTATGGAAATTGTCCATATGGATATTCCATTAAGTGATATGTGTAGGAGTCGACCGTATGGTTATTCCACTTAAGTATGTTTATGTACCAAGTTACCATTATATATGTTTTGTGTTCTTTTTATGGATTTTTATGGTAATACTTTGGTTACAAAAGGTAAGTAATGATACTTTATTCAGTGAAGAGTTTTTACTACTTCATGTAGGTGAAACGTATTACATTGATAAAGTATTCATGGTTTACTTGTTGTTTTGAAAAACTAACAATTCTCATTATTTGTGTATCCCTTACTGAGCTTCTTATGGTCATCCCAAGTTTTTGAAATATTTTTCACAGGACTTAGCGTGGAATAGGGTCAAGGATGGGATTAAGGGAAAGTCATGCTACCTAAAACATGGAACTATACATGTTTCTTTTAAAGTGTTTTTATTTTATGGAAACATAGTAGAAGCGACTACTTTGTAATCTTTTGAGATGTAATAGTTATGTCCTAATTCTCTAAAACTCTAAACCTGAAAAGATCCTCAATGTGAATTACTAATTTAATTCAATATTAAGTAAGGTTTAAGGCTGGGGCCTTATATTTGGTATCAATGGTCGGTTTAGATAACTTTAGAGGTTAGGGTATTCTTTAAGTATAAGTGACATTACCATCATGGTTAGGATTTCAGACAGAGTCGTAGTTTTAGATAAAGTGAATGAGTAAGAATATCTTAGTGTTTATCTTCCTCATTAGTACGTGATGGTTTTGTTGTTATACTCACACTGACCCTTTTTGGTTTTAGTAAATGCCTGGATCTAGCTGGCACCAAGGTAACAGTGGATGTGAAGGAAACTGTGACAGTTTTCTGAGCGAGCAACTGAATGATATGGGGGCTATAATGATAACTCTTGTGTTTATCCTCAACCAACTATCTGGAGTCATGATTGACCACCTAAACCTTGGAGATTTCTCTAAGGCATCATATTTGAAAGAAAAAAATCCCTACGGAAGTACAGGTAATAATCCTAAAGGTAAGTGTGTTCAAAAACCTATGTGTCAAAGATGTGGAAAGAAACAACTAGGAAAATGTTTCAAAGGGACAGAAATATGCTATAGATGTGGAAATGAAGGTCATAAAGCAAGAACCTGCCATGGAAAAAGGAAGCATCCAGTTGAATCGAGGAAAGGGAAAGAAGTTCTTTCTGAGGGATCAATTGAATGTTTTAAATGTGGTGTGCATGGTCATTATGCAAACACATGTCCCATTAAGAAGTTTTGTGAATGGGATCACCAAGATCATACAAATACTCGTTTACCAATACCTAATGCCATTCCGATTGAGGATGAAGAAACTGACAATGACCAATCAAAGGTATATATTATTCCATGACTATTGTTTTCCTATTTTGGAATCTTAGGATATGATTCATGATTTTGTTTGTAGGAAAGAGGTATTTCAGAATAAGTTGGAAAGGAATGGTTAATGGGTCGTGAAGAATGTTGAATGAGTAAGATGTCAATATATTAGGGCTTCAAGAGTTATGGTGAAATTCTTAAGAGTATTAAGTCTCTTTTGATGTTGGGGTTACATTAGAAGACTTTTTATATTATGTGTAACCCTGATGTTTAATATAGGAAAATTTTATTCATGGAATAGTTATCTTCTCTTTTGTGGACATAGTTATAAAGAACCATTTGGGTTTATATGATCCTTACATTTGAGGTAATTATGGGTTATTATATGATATGCTGGAAAATGAAAGGCATGAGATAAACTTGAGGTTAAAATATGTTATGATCATTTTTGATGATTTTATCTCTTTTTGGGGAATGATTTAAGAATTGTATATTTTTGGAAAAAGGACAACACATAGACCGTGTGACAACCCGTCGCGTCGGACAATGTTGGGGGAATCGAACCCACAACCAAAGTGCGACTGGCATTTATCACCTACCACTGGACTACGTGAAGTCCCTGGTTTGACTGATTTTTTCTAGTTATATGATTTTATCAATTAAGAGTAAGTTGATTTTGGGTTATTTATGAAAATGATTAACCTATCATGGAGGATATGTGATTAAGTTAATTACTTTTCAATATGAGACTTTAGGAGCAACAGATGTTGTTTGGAGATAAATGTTGCGATTTAACTTGGAAGACTATGTGACTAAATCCTTCAAATGTTTGAGTTTCAATCTAAGATTGGTTTACTTTGAGGAATTTTATGGAAAAATTGTTGATCGAATGGTCCTCGTTGAACTTTGGGTTTTGTTAGACAATATTTGGAGATTAAAAATATATTTTCTTTTTAATAGGTTATCCTTTTCTGGATTATCTGACCTTGTACTAACCATTTTGGTTTTGGTTTTAGTTAAAGCCTAAAGACATGGGATGTATATAGTTATCTTTTGTGGATTAGGTGATTCTCTAGATGTTGATTATAGTACTCTTAATGCGAACAAGTCTCCCTAAATACTCGTCTTATGAAAAAAAAAATATGAGTTTGATTAAGGAATCTAGTAAAAGTTGAAAGTCAACATGATAAGTGATTATGTTTCATTATGAATAAATTCCTCAATAAAAAGTAACTTAAAACAAAGATGTTGTCAATTAACTTTTCCTACTGGGGAACCCAACACAGTTTAACCCATCACAAGTTTGTGATTTTCTTTTGGTTAACTTTCTCCTAAACATGTTTTCTATCAATCTCCATCAGAACATGACCCTTTGTTTTCTCCTCCATGTCCATGTTTTCCTACATGGAATCCTAGTATGGGTTAACTCGGGTGACCTCTGTACTTATCTTCCTTTATTATAAAGTGATTGTTTTATCGACTCTTGTTCCGATGTGGGACGTTCAAGGATGTTTCCAAGCTCAATTTTAAAAATTGCGAGGACGCAATTCCCAAAAGGGGGGAAGGATGTAACACCGCAGGTAAATAAAGAATATGACATTTCATATTTATCCATATTTGTGAATAAAATATTTAAATTTCTTTAAAGGGGATGCTATGCTCGATGGCGTACCCAACACGCAACAACGAGTTTCTTGGGAATCTTACGTTGCACTCTAATAATAAAATAAAATTATTTTTAAATGGTAGTTAACATGTAGCCGTTGTATTGGCGGGAATGTATAGAAATAACTAAAATATGATTATATATGTTTTTAAATGTTTTTTCATTTATCCAATAAAATATAATGGCTTAAAATACGGAAAGAATTCAATTTTTGGCTCTTATACCCTAATTTTCACTAAAGGTTCACTTATCACCTTTTGATGGCGAATTTTCATTAAAAATAGTTTTGATCACTCTTATACATTATTTTGGACCAAATAAAACTCTTCTTTAGAATTGGAACATCAAAATTTACTTTGTTTAAATTTTTGGTATCTTTCCGATAAAGTTCATTTTTTTCAATGAATAGTGTAAAATGTTGTATTTTAATTCAAAACCCCTTTTTAATCTAATTTATTTATATGATCAGATTGTCTATTGAATTGGTTTTAAAGTTAAATTAGAATATATTTTTACCATTAAATCCAATAGTGGTCTTTGGAATTAATTTCACTTTGAAATCAGACATAAACTAGTGTCAATCTTTTGATACTTATTGTTTCATAAAAACATACTATTTTCTTTGAAAGCGGGAATTAATTATTAAATTAATTAATCTGACTTATATGTATTGAATTTTGTAAAATAGACTTCATTTTTGAATTCGTAATATCAAATATAACTTAGGGTGAATTTTTGGTAATTTTCTGAAAAACTTCAATTTTTAATGAATAGTGAAACCACTAAGTGGTACTTATAAAGACTGATTTTCCGTTTAAATGAAATTTTGCCATCATTGTGTTTTTAATTTTAAAAATCTGACATACATGGTTGTCATTAAGAAGTAAAATGTTGTTCAATGAGGTTATAATAATTTTTTGCTGAATAGTAACTTATTAAGTTCTTAATCGGGATTAGTGGTAATTAGTGTAGTTTAAGGTAAAAATAATGTTTTAATAATATAAAATGAACTTTACACATGTCCTACCCTCATTGGTTGTGTCATGGTCGACCAAGAAAATCCATGGGTCAACTTGGGGACCCCATGGAGACACTTTGCTCGGGAAATGACATAAATAACTTTTTATTTAATGTAAAAGTAAAAATGAGACAAACATAATATGTTTTACGAAAACAATTTTTACCTGGGGTTATAAAGATCAGATTTTTTATTATAAATATTAATTGGAAAGACAAAAAGATTTCCTACATCATAGTATTTTTTATATAATTTTTAGACATTAAATAAATTAAATTATTTATGACATTATAATGATGCAGCAATGACATCATTATTTGATTATTTAAATAAAATGGATAGATAATGTAAAATCTATGAACTAAACATGTCCAAAACTTATTGGATGGGTGTATTTAGAACCATTATAACCTTACCCACGAATTATATCAATGTGGGACATTTTAAAACCGAAACACATTTTCAAATAAATTAATATTTCTTTACATTTAAAAAGTGCCCCTCCTCTCCTCTTATAAAAGGCCCCCACCTCTACCTCATTTAACACACTCCTAAAGCCTTTGGATTAGCCAAACCCTGCCCATTTACTCTCTCCACATCCCTATCCTCATCCTAGAGGATTCCCTTTGGGAATAATCCTTTCAATGGAAGCTTTTAGGCTCAAATCAAAAGGAGTTACACTTTTAAATGTAATTAATTCTCTCATGTTCATTTTGTTTAATTTTGCTTCTCCAACCCCCTAAACTCTTTTTTTTTATTTTGTAACAACACCAGTATCTTAAATATATTAGGATGTTGTTATATGATTTATTCGAGCTACACTCTCACAAAACTACATCAAATGGTTAAATAACATACGGTTTCCGTGGATGGAAAAATTGTGCCTCCCGAAACGATGATTGTTCAATACTCATTTAACACCTTCAAAGGTGGCCATTATGATTTCACTATTTTTATATATGATATATAATATGTTTATGTTTTACTTACGCTTCTGTATTTTTCATTTGTGTCTTAACTTTATGGCTTCCATTATGGGTATACGCGATATCTTCATTTTAGGAAGTGCGGACTACCTCCCCCTCAAAGTGATGTGATTCGTTAATGCCATATGTTCTACGTGTAAAGGATGGATTTAAAGATATTATATATGATTTTATACTGGAATTATAATATACCTCTATATAATTATTATTTAATTCCATAAAAGTATGATATAGAAATGAAAGTAGTGTTCATGCGTACGTACGGCTTACAGTCTCCATGAACGGTGCATTTCATTTCTTATCCCCAAATGTAATGTACTATTAAAAGTACATGTATATAATGGATATATATAATTAATGATATATCTAAATGATGAATATAATTCTGGAATGAAAATATACATACCTATCATTTAGTTTTAATTCCATTAATATGACAAAGAAATGAAAGTAGCGTTCATGCGTACGTACGGCTTACCGTCTCCATGAACGGTGCATTTCATTTCTTACCTCTAAATGATTATGTAATATTATAAATACATGTATATTCATGATATATATGATAAGTATGATATCCAAATCAGGAATGTCACTCTAGATATAATGAACCTTTGACCACACGAACAACATGTAATTGTAACAAGTCCACTTTCGACTTAAGAACCAAATATCGACAAAACAAACATTATTAACTTAAATAGTTACATAATGTTTATAAGATGGAAATAAGTGATATAAAAGGAATAATAAACTCTAAAAAGGTTCTTAATCAAGTAGAAATTAACTCATGTTTATTATTTAGGACGTTAAAGAATGATCGAGTCAAGTCGGACCCGAGGTAAGGGAATTTCTTAACCCAATTTCCATTCTTTGGATTAATCTCCTACTTTCAAATTATGTCATGATATTATTATGTCCTAGCTTGTATTTTTACTTTCTTTATGTGTACTTATTGTGAATACACATAATAGATCTATTTTATTTTAAAAATTATCTTTGTAAGGGACTTCGTCTCAATCTCTTTTCATTGAGACATATTTCGTTTTATACACAACTTTATTTTATACGGTGTATAAACCCCTTTGACTTCTAATTTTATACAAAAGGAATCTTTTTTTACAAAGAATTTTACAGAACGACAAAAAGGAATGTTTATTTTAATGTACGCGGCGACAACGACCTTTTCCGCCACCGCGAGTATTATTTGGTCTTTGGCTTTCTCATCAAGCCGTAATGTTTTTAAAATAAAATAAATACCATATAATCTTTTATGTATTTTGGTATTTAAAATGGTTTTGATAAAAGATTCTATTATGATATATTGTGATGTGCAAATTTTATCATTCCTTTATATTGGTTTTATGTTTTATGATTTTATATTGGTACTTGGACATTTTAACGGGTGGTTACGTTATAAACCATATGACGGGTGGTGCCGTGAATACCAGGACGGGTGGTTATGTTATAAACTCCTATGCATTGGGTATAAAACTCGTCCGTATGGCTATTCCATTAATTATGTATGGAAATTGGCCGTATGGCTATTCAATTAAGTGATATGTGTAGGAGTCGACCGTATGGTTATTCCACTTAAGTATGTTTATGTCCCAAGTTACCTTTATATATGTTATGTGTTCTTTTTATGGATTTTTATGGTAATCCTTTGGTTACAAAAAGGTATGTAATGATGCTTTATTCAGTGAAGAGTTTTTACTACTTCATGTATGTTAAAAGTATTACATTGATAAAGTATTCATGGTTTACTTGTTGTTTTGAAAAACTAACAGTTTTCATTATTTTTGTATCCCTTACTGAGCTTCTTATGTTCATCCCATGTTTTTGAAATATTTTTCACAGGACTTAGCGTGGAATAGGGTCAAGGATGGGATCAAGGGAAAGTCATGCTACCTAAAACATGGAACTATACATATTTCTTATAAAGTGTTTTTATTTTATGGAAACTTAGTAGAAGGGACTACTTGGTAATATTTTGAGATGTAATAGTTATGTCCTAATTCTCTAATACTCTAAACCTGAAAAGATCCTCAATGTGAATTACTCATTTAATTCATTATTAAGTAAGGTTTAAGGTTGTGGCCTTATACATGATGATAGTTGGTGATGAAATATGCTACATTTATCTATGATGTAGATTGGATGTGTGGGTGAGATGTGGAATTTGTATGCTATGAAAGGTTTATTGTGCATGATAATAATGATACATATCCCCATTGTAATCCTCAATACAAGTAATTCTTCTCACATATATTTATTAGTAATAAGAATATTTATTTCTAGGTGTTACCAAAATATTTACATATCATTATTTGGATCACACCTAGACTACTATTCTAATAGAGGATATATTTCCTATCTAGGAGTAATATCTTGCGAAGAATGGTGTGGGTGGAAAAATTAAGATTGTGCTGGTTTTACTTGAATTATGTTAGTAGTTGGTCATAATGGAGGATTATTATATCTAAGGTCATGTAACAATCATACATTAGATCCACCGATGACATATAGACCTTGAAAAGTACAGTTCATAATTGATTCATAAAATTGATCTCTTGATCCTTAATTGGAACACGATTTTCCATGTGTGACTTTTTGTATTTTTATATACAGTTTTTTTATAATAAAACTCCATTACTATCATATTTTAATTTTATATAAAGTATTTTAATTGATATATGGGGTTAACTTATAGTCACTCCATTCTAATTAAATTTATATTGTGAAATGATTTTAAATGATTATACTTAGAAATAATTTATTGAAATAATTTATCATTTTTATTATCAAGATTTATAGAAAAAATTAAAAATTAGAAATTAATTATTTGAAACACAATAATGAAAGAAACCAGACATTCATTATTTTTATATCTTTAAAATGTGGAAGGATAAATCCGCTTTTGATGAAATGAATAAACATGTTCCCTAACTATTGTAATTTGAACTATCATTTCTGAACTTATTCTATAGGTTATTATGTAGACTCCTCAATGGTATCTTAATAGGACATGTTTTACTCATGCCAATATAGAACACTTGATGAATTCTAAATTCATGTTTCTTAAAAAGGTTCTTGGGATGTTTCACATTCATTTTGGGTGTTTTTGATTAGCTACCATATGGTAGGTGACTTGGTATATAGTGGGTGGTCATAGTCCAACAAAATAAAAACTATTTTAGTCTCTTTGGTATATTTTATGTTCATGAGTATCTATGCTTTGTCTTATTTTATATGTATTATTTTGACTTAAGGGTTTTGTTTTTTTATTTTTACCTCATGATTTGATTTTCATATTCGAATATGTTGATTTATATTTTTCATGACTTTATTTATTAATGGCTATCTTTTAATGTGGAAAATTATTCCCAATGGTTATTTTGGGATTCCATAGTTCCTTTAACCTATTGATGGGATTGGTAATTTCATTCGAGAATAGATTCAAGTCATGTTGGGTACCTATTTTGTAGTATTCCATGTTGGTTCATGAAACACCATGTCTAAAAAGTCAAATTTGGAATATTAAATTAATTGAAATTATCATTATCTCGATTAAAAAAATTAAATATGGTAGAATTTTACTATTAGTTTCTAAAATACAAATTTGAAATCATACATTTATAATTCAATAAGTTCATGGATCAATACAAAATGTCATTTTTCAATATAAAATATCATACATTAATGTTTTCATATATACTTTTTTGTTTATGTTAGTGAACTATATGTATATAAACCTATCCATCCCACACCATAGAAAACACCACTATTCCTATACATGGAACATTTATTCAAGAATATAATTGTAAATTTTAAATGCATTAGTTATACCAATTAACATTATTTATATATTCTATATTTATAGTTTATATATAAAAATACATAATTCTGTGATTATGGATTCCATGAGATAAAATATATCAATTACACCATCACATATAAATAAACTAAAATCCTAAAAAGTTATGCCTCTGTAAAAAAGTTATTGTAAGAATCATTTGATAATTTAAATATATGAATTAATTTTTACTTTTTTTACTTGAAATTTATTAAGCTAGTACCAATACATATACAATTATGAGTTTAAATACTTTTTAGTTAATGTAGATTTGGATGAGTGGCATAAATATGACTTCAATTTGTATTTCTCAAAATTGGATGATATTTTTCATTTTAAAACACTTATATTCTATAATGATTTTTTTAATATTCTTTATTAAATTATAATTTTTTTTATTCTATAAAAAGGTTTTTACAATTTCATTTAATTATCCCATTTTAATTATGAATAAATGACATCGTTTTTTGAAATTACACATTAGTAACTACAATTACAAATATAATTTATGAGATGTGGTTCTATGTATTAATATATAGACTAATTTTAAAAAGATAATAATTATGTTTTTTTATTTGAACTTGATTTATATTTATGAATATAATAGTTACATTATTAATTTAGTAATTTGATATCATATGTCATGCTTGATGATATAAATTTTAATTTTTTTAAACATATCTAATAATTTTTTTATTCATTGGTTGAAAACTACTTATATCACTTATAAAAATGTTAAAAACATTATTATAAGTGTTAACATATTCATAATTTATAATTTTTTTTTACTATATAATATTTTTTGTGATATAATAAAATATTATTGTTGTATTCAAATCATAACTCTACATTAGTGTTTAATTTTTTCTTATGGAAACATTTTTTTCTCTATTTCTTGTTATATATGATATGTTATTAACTATATGTATCTTTTATTTCTATTTGAGATTTTTAATTTATTAAAAAAAATTGTCACACAATTATTGTGTGAGTTGTTTTATAAAAAACAAAATACCAGTCTTTTTTATGCTTTTTATCTTATAATTAAAGGTATTAATATCTACAATGAATTATTAAAGGACTTAATTTTTTTACACAAGTGGTTATGAATTTAAAAATTAAATTTATTATGTTCTTTTCATTCATCATCATGATTTTATGATACTTAAATCCTATTTGGGGTTTGTATTTATAATTATGGTTCCATATTTAATTCAACTTGTAAAAAATGATTAAAAATATAATAAAATATTCCTATTTTTGTATATATAATTGTATCTTGACATAATTATCTTTGTTTTTTAAAAAATATATTGATATATGTTATAGTAAAATATAATTATTTCCCTTATTTGATACATATTTTCATTGGAATATTTATTTTAAAATTATTTTCTGTAGTCTCTTCTATTTTATTTCAATATTTTGAATAGTTATTTAATGTTATAATTTTGAAAAATAATTATATAATTTCTAATTAAGATAACCATAAACTATATGTCTATATATAATGATTATCATCTATTTTAATTGTATATGATTAATTATTTTACAAACTATATGTAAATATATATAAATTTATTATTTAAAAAACCATTATATTTTTTCCCATATATTTTGGGTAGAAAAGATAATATATATATATGATCAATTTTTTTCACAATAAAAAATGTCTTTATTTAAAAAAATAGAATATATTTCTAAGAAATTATGATGACTATGAAAGAGAATCATAATATATAATCATTCCCTATTATATTTTATAAAAAACTATTCTAGACCATTATTAAAAAAATTTCACATATAAGACATCATGTATTATTATTTTCTGTCATTTTATATTCAAAATTGTATATATTGTACATTTATATATGATGGTTTATAATTTTCTTGTATATAAAAAACACATTACCATATAATTAATTTTAAAATACAGAATTTTATAAATATATTTACCAATCCAATATTTAAGAATGTATTACGATTCTTAAAAAAGATTAATAGATTCCACCTAGAATTTATATAACAATGACTTTATAATAGTAAAATCATATAACAAAAGAATTATTTACCATACAACTTATGTTTACAAAATAATTTTTAAACTCATATTATTGAAAAATAATACAATATAGCATGTGTTTTGAACATATAAAATGTGATTTTATCAAATCATGTAATTTTTTTATTTATATACTATATATCCAATTTTTAAATGTGAATATGTTATATAATGAAAAAAATTTATATGTAAATATTTGTCAATTTATAAATATTAACATTAAAAATGTGTATATATGTATGTAATTAAAATTTTTAAACAATGGATAAACATTATATTTGAATATTTGATACATGAATCTCATTATAAAAATATTTATTTCACCAATTTTTGTTTCTTATACTCTATAATACCATTAAAATAAATGATGAATAATAATAGCATTTTAAATTTTTATTTTTTCTATATTTTATTATTAGATGTATATACTCACAAGTGTAATAATGTAATTACACATTATTTTGATTTCATTTTTCTAAATACATGATATATTATAACAATTATAATTTACCACTTTTAAAAAATGAATTTATATTTTGACCCATTATAATATAATTTTATTTATGTACTTAATATAACACTTATTCGGAAATTAATTTGTTGATATTATAATACACCATAATTCCTTGTGAGAAAAATTGGTAGTCATTGTTTTCAGGCAGTTAGTTTACACAGAACATATAATAAAAAACGAAGTTAATAATTTCTTGGTAGAGATAATATAATTATGAAATATTTCATAAAAAGTAAAAAAATATAATTATTGGCTCGTACATATCAATATATTTTATAAGAAAATATTGTACATGTTCTTGTAAAAGTAAATCATTATTATATTCTTTCTCATTATCTTACTTCATTCCTCTCTATATTATAAATTATATATCCATAAATATATAAGCATAATCATTACCTTGATTAGTAAAATAGAGTTGGAGATTATTACGAAAAATATTATAAACAAATAAATAAAATTTCTTTTAAAATTGTATTATAAATGTAAAAAATAGTTTACATTCATGAAAAAAAAATTAATATTATTTTTTTATGATGAAAAATTCATAAATTTAAAATATCACTTTATTATTATTATATTAATATATTATAGTAAAAAATTTTCCACTTCCATAAATATAGATTTTAATTTTTTTTAAGGTAATTTTTTTAATATATCTTGTAATCCGTAAATAAGCTGACAAATTTTTGGTATATATATAAATATTCTTTTGATTAAAATAGAAAAAAATAAATATTTTATGTGATTCATTATGAAATATCATAGATTATGAATTTTTTATCTTAACCATTAATATATTTTTATTGAATATAGAATTTATGTAATGGTTTTATAAAAAATCAAAAAAAATGAACAATAACCATATAGCACTAAAAAATCTAATTAAAATTCGAAATTTTTTTCCAAAAAAAATCAACAATCTCATAGTTGAAACCATAATATTTGTAGGTGGTATAGAAGAATGTTTCTTAGTATTTAGATTCCTAAAATATCCTTATTTCTATTTTTAGTGACTAAATATTTGATAAATGGAATATATATATATATATATATATATATTCTCTACATACCTTTCGTCTTTCAGCAATGATTGAAACTATATATCATGAATTTTAAATGTAGTGAATATTGTATTTTTGTAGGAAATTATGGGTTGTATGATTTGGAAATGATGAATAATTGTAATATTCTTATATGAATCAAATATCCCTTTATTCCTCTAAGAATTTTTTTTTCCAGGATGATCCACTTAATCATTATTCTAATATAAAACATTTTTAGTCATCTTGAATATTTTGGAATGAATCATTTTTAGTTTTAAAATAATTTGATGATGATTACAAATATTACTTTCAGGATTAGTCTCAAATTTTACAAGTGGAATTTAGTTTTTTTCTAAGATCAATGGTTTTTATTTAGTTATAGATTGATCATTGGCTATGTTCAAATAATAACGATATCACATTTTAAGGTATATTCATAATTTTTAATACTTTGAATACAATAAAATGAATAATTTACATTGTTTTTGGAAAATTTTTATGTTTAATATTGTGTTTATAAAGAAATTAATGGGTTGTATCGCAGTTATAGTTACCTAGAGAAAATCAGGTACTTGTTAAAAGAAACCGAGTACAAAAATAGAAAATCTATTATGTTTATGAATCCCTTGGATTGTCCCCTGAAAGGATTGGGGCCTGAAATTGAGTAGATAGTGGTAAATTTGGTACCTATTAGTATAGATATGGTACAAAATGGTCATTGGGAATCAAATCCATTGATTATTTTTATAATTATTTTACATTTCTTATAAATTCGGGATTAATTTTTTTAAGAATTTAACAACAATGGTTAGAGTTATTTAGACAAATTTTATCTAATCTATTTGGTCGATATAAACATCTATTATTGTTTTAGATAAAATAATAATAAGTTTCATTAATATTTTATCATTGAGGGTATGATTACACACCCATATATTATATACTTTCATTAATATTTCATGGAACATAAAATGAAATCCCTAATTGTGACATTGTAGTTGTATATTTTTGATATAAATCATTTTGGGATGAATTAATCCATCATTATAAATGAATATTATTATTTTTTATAAAATAATATTTTGTATAATATGTTCTATGATTTATTTAATGATTCAATGAGGTAAAGATTACGGGAATCAATATTATTGCAAAGGATACCAAAATATGAATAAATGGGTATTCAATTTGATTGATAAATTTATTGAAGGTGTAATATCCATTATTTTTAGAGTTGGTCGGATAACCCAACCCTTTAAAATTTCTAAGAGTTTGGTGTTTTGAAAAACTATTTTATCAATATTCTTAAATTAGCTAAGACTGTTTTATTGACCTGAGGAATTTTTTATAGATTCATTTTATCCCTCATAAATAAATATTGTGTTTTAGTTGATTTTTTGGTTCTTCGGAGGCCAGAAGCCTAACTTTTTTGAGGTGTAGACCGGGGATCATGTTTCAAACAAACCATGTTGCTCCCAGGGGAAACCATGAAAGCCTATAGTGTTACCGGACATAGTTTGATAAACCGTGCAAGATGGATTTCATAGTCATGTGGGGCACTCTTTAGTTTTTAGCAGAGGTTGATGATAGGTTGGTGTTGGGTTTAAAAAACCATGTGATCCAATTTTTCATGGTGTAGTTCCATGCCTTTGGCTACCACAAGGTCTTTACATGGTTTTCCCAACTATAAAATAATCATATAGGCAATTTAAATGGTAAAATTCTAATTTACCACTAATTTCATGTAGTGGGAGTCCCATATTTTTTCTCCCTCATGTGGGCTTCTCCCCTAGAAAACATGGGAGATCTCTTATCCCTTCACTAGGATTTGATCGATAAAATTCACCTGAACTCCAAATAGTTCATCGTTTGTCTTGTTGGAATTGTATCTTTTTAGGATTGAATTCTCTAAATTATCTTCTTCTTTTCTATCATCACATCAAGTACCAAATAAATGAGATCATTTTACCAAATTTTCATGTCATTTATCTAAAATGGTGATTTACTCCCAATTAGTGCTACTAAATGTTCAATAATATGTGGCCAATAATCTAACAATATGAGGAAGGATTTTCCATTATTTATCATTGTGTTTTCTTGTGTTTGGGATTGGGATCTTGAGGGAAATGTTGGTTAGTCTGAACAAGACCATATAAATTAGATTCTCATTGTATGATTATTAAAATGATCCCAAGAGAAGCATATGGGCTTATTAATCGAATTCTAAAGATGGGTGAATTCTAGGGAAAGGCTTTGGACATAAGTAAGATTATGTCATGGTTATTAATCATTAAATTAAATTATTGATAATATATTTTTTTTTATGGTTCGATGAGAAAATGATGGGATATTATTGAAGATTAAGATGGTGTTAATCATCTGGATTGAAGTAAAAATATTAATCAATTTGGCCTTGAAACTGATACATTGAGTTATATTGATCATCAATTAGGTTAAATGGTTATATGGTTAGGGAGATGCAGTCATCAGGTTATATGCATGGGTCATTTGATATTGGATGGTGATGACTATCAGAATGAGTGACACAGTGATCAGGGAATGATGTGTCCTGATGATTTGGCATAGGTACTTGGTTGGTAATTCCCGCTCACCGTAATTGGATTATGAACCATTGGAGTATTATGAAAACATAAAGGAAAAATTTGATGTGGAGGTGTTGAACACTAATGTGGGTAAATTCCTCAATTAAATACAGATTATGCTCATGTTGACCATTAGTATGGTTGGAGGTGATTGTTTTAGACAGCCACATGGATGGTGAGGATGACTTAGTGTATTGTGTTGAGATAACCAGTTGGGAAAAGTGTCTATCCATATGATGAGTTAATTGGGAAAAGAATTATTTTCTAGGATATATATAGTAATTTTTATGTGGATCAGCTACTAAGAATTCTATTTTATTATTTGTATGAAAATTATCATCATTCCTCAAACATTGTGCATTGATCCAATGAGGTTTCCCATGAGATAAGTATTGAAGAGACATGTACTTATTTTTGTACGACATTATGATGCAGTTACATTGATGATGGAATGAGGTGTCAGTATATGACTAGGAGGTGGAACATTAGGGTTCAAGAATTATTATTTTTATTAGAGGGTTCCTTGATCTTTGAGATAAGGATCTGGTCCAGTAGCATTGTACTGGTGATGGATGAAGTAGGTGAATTTAATCCCAATTTATCTTGAGAATAAGGTAAGAATAATATTTATATTAATGTGACATTCTAATTTTATCTATATTTACCATACACCTGACTATGACATATGTTGGTTAGGAACTTGTTAGTGGTGTCCTACCATGAATATCCTCAAACCCTACATGAGCCTTTTAGGATTTGTATTTACATTATGATTTTTTTATCATGAAAGGGTTCCTTTTTAGTGGTTGTACTATAGTGATCATGTAACACTTTTAGTGTGGTATGGATAGAAGGGGAAATTGAGGTTCATTAAGTAACTTTAGTTACTCTTACTAGTCATTATTTGTTGTGTATGCATGATTATATGTACATGCTGGTATGGTTATCCATGGGTGACCCTTCATGCGTTTTTTTCTATGAATTGAATAGTATTCATGATTCTATTATTGGTATCATGTAATGTTTTTTTAAAAATGGTATCTTTAAAATTTATTTTTCACTACTACTGTTTTTTTTGTTTCTTCGATTGCATTTTATTGCCTCTTCTGTTACGGGATACTAGTCACGTAATCTTATAGTATATCTTTCCAAATATATATATATATATAATTATTATTAGTACCACTAGAGTGTATAGTCTCAAACATACCACATCATTTCACCATAGTTTCTAGTTGATTGACTTTTGCGTACGGGGAGGTATTCCAATGGCCCAGTAGTCAACTGACCATAAGAACTATTTGGGTGGTATGATTGGCAGAGTACCACATGTGGTATGGTTGTTGTTCATGTCTAGGAATTATTATTAGTGTTTACAATGATACTTATGATATCAATTTTCTTTATTATCTATTGGTATTAATATTTCTGATATGATATATCATAGTTTTTGATGTTGTCTGGACTGGGATTAGAGAATGTGTTTGTGTGCCAATAGCCCCAAGAAATTGAGTCATACCAAGTATCCAAGTGTGTTTATTTACTATTCTTATTGACTATTTTTATAGGTAATTTAATCTTCATAATGAGTAGTGCAATTGGGTGTGGTTGTTATCTTTTTTTATATATTTCCCTTAGCACGATATGGAATGGGGGGATTATGGATCCTTGGCCCAGTATGGAAGATAGATGTTAGTATTATTTCTTAATAAGAACATGGGATGACCAATTATATATGAATGTCTTGTGATAAATTCCAAATGGTTTTCTTTGAAAACATGGATATTAATAAGAGAGTTTTGGTTTTTCAAATTGCCAATAAAGAAATATATTTAGTGTTTCCCTTCTAATCCCTTTTTGTGGCATTATAATCAATGATCCAGAGCAAGGGATTCTAATTAAACCCATATGTGTTGAGATTTAATATGTGATATATATATATATATGAGTGTGTGTTTTTGTGTTTGTGTGTCTGTGTGTAGGCCTGGTTCTGATTGTAGAATGTAGGGATATGTTTCAATAATGGTATCTATAGCTATGTCCTGCAACATTTATCATTTTGAACCTATCATGGCCAGTGATTAAACCCTGAGGGTGAGGAATTTTGATGATGTATTATGAAACACCAATCGATGGGGTTGTATATATTCAGTTTATCCTCATTGCCAGGGGCAGTGAATGAGGTGTTGATAGCTGATGAAAACATGAAGGACCAATAATAATTGATTAAGGTGAAAGTTTTAGGTGCATTTATTGATGATGCTTTAGATATATTAAATAGAGGTTTATAGGAGAATTAGTAAAGAATTAATGCTAGAGAAATAGGAAAATCATTGAAGAGTTATTCATTGATGGTTGGCTTTTAGTTTGGGAAACTGAGACATGTGATGATGTAGTGTGACTGGGAACTGAAATTATTTGATGCCTACTGTTAGTTCAAGAATCAAGAGAGGTTTAGTAAGAGGACATCTTGGGTAAAAGGAAATCCAGGACTAAAGTAGACTTAGGGATTTGATGTTGGAATGAAAACTATAGCGGGTGATGGTAGATGAGATTTAGCTATGTGTGAAGATCAAGTTAGATACAATGGGACCCAACAGTGGGGTCTATGGCCATCAACTAGTACATATCTATAGGGGGGATAGGCTTGAGACATTTGGGATTTAGGAAAATTGTATTCTATTACAATACTAGGGATAGATCTGGGAAATGTTTCGATAATAGTCATAGGTACACCATTGGTGTGACTGGGGTGTTTTTTTATGGCATGGATTTTTTTAGTAATGCCGGGATTTTGGTGCCCATGGTCACCATTACGTTTTTGAACTGCCCATAAGATAGTTAGTAGGATACCAGAGAGATAGATATATTATGTATTTAAATTTCTATATGAGGTGTGTGGCATTGGGATTGTTATGGAAATCTATAGGACGCATGATTAGTTACGGTACAATGGCATCTAGGCATCAATGAAGTTTAGGATTATATGAGTTGTATTGGAATATGTGAATCAATACGACGTAGGATCAATCTACGGAGTGAGGCACCCAGAACACATATTTTAATTTTATGTGAAATGGGGCCTTATAGGTTCTATGATTGATATGATGGTGAGGTTGGAATATGATGGGTTTTATTACATGATCACTATTCGAGATGACATGTTTATTATGTGAAAACCAATGGGGTTCAAGACTGATGATGCATCACATGGTGGGGATTTGGAGTCATGGGATGGTTATTGGACCACCAATTTATTTTAATTTTGTGGTTGAGGTGTGACCGAGGATGGAAACTCTTAAGAAAAAAATTATTTGAGAATGTTGACCAATGATTTTATGATTTGGGTGGAATGGGTTGTTCTTAAAGACATAGGTATGTTTGGTACCACTGGTGGGGGAGGGGCCTCCGACTCAAACAAGGGATTAGGATCTTTTTCTTTAACTTTTCTAATGCTGACATCCTTCAACCATTTCCTCTACCTTTCCTATTCCAAAAAGTAACAGATTTGTTTGATGTATTCCCAAACCACCTGATATCAATCATAAAGTTTACTAAAATATCACTCTCCTGATGCATTCTTTAATTTCGTAGAAGAAGTAGTAACTCTAATCAGTTTATTCATTTGAATGGTATCTATTCTAATCATGGGAATTTTAGGAAAGGTTGACATTGGGTCTACTAGAAAGCCAGTATATAATAGTATATTTTTCATCAGAGAAAGGTTTAATCATATAAAATTCATGTTTCCCCCACAGATTTGACATATTTTCCTTATACCTATTTAGATACTCTTTAAACTTCCACATGATGTGTGATTCTCCTATAATGGGGTTGTGAGCGAGTTTACCCAATCATGCCTAACCGTTTCCAAACCCATTAGTTATTAGACCGCTTGGGAACCTTATGGGAAGTTAATTTTTCATGGATTACTGCAATAAGTCTATATTTCATCATATTAATCCTTGTTTATATGTGGGAATGGTTGTTTCTAGAGTTACATGGGATCTTGTTTGGATAATAGTTGATTAGGAGTAACAGTAAAAATAGTACATGGTTTCTGAATCATGCACTACGTGTTGTTCTATCTGTAATAATTTAGGAAACTCGATAGATTAATGTCTAGGGGGTCTCAGAATATTGAAAATAAGATAGAAGAGGGTCGTGGAAAGGAACTAGAGGTTTAGGTGAAGGCATGAATTTTATAACACATGCCAATGGGTGTGGACTCAATATTAAAATATGCATTGTGTAGATTATGGGGAATGAATACACCAGTGACAGATTCCTTCTATAAATTGAGGAAGATATGACAGTTCCTTATCTCTAAATCCTGCTATGGATAAAGAGAGACCATCATGTGCCTCATACACTATGGCTATGAATTTAGGGATTAGTAATAGTGCTACGGCTAAGGAAATGTATTCTAACTTCATCTTGTAAAGGAAGGCACTCTATGTCCCCATCCTTATTTTAATATTTCTTTTGTGCAACCTGGCTAAGATGTGGAGTTTTTTTTATGGTGTTGAAGATCCCCATTTTGTGGATCCCCAAGGCATCAGATGGAAAATATCAGATGTGGAACTCAAAATGGTGAATGATAAAGGTCTCAAGACTCCCACAAATAGTTCAAATTCCAATATGGTGAGAATAGAGAATGGTATCAATGTTAGTGGCCACGTTTAGGATCAAAAGGAACCAAGAGAGAGTACTCGTAAAAATTGAAAAAATATTTTACCTACAATTGGGGGAAAGGCCTTGATCAGGATGAGTCCTTGATAGGTAGAAGGAAATATGCTTGGAAAATAGTTTTGGCTTTTATCCAAGGATGATTCCATCGAGTTTTTTGAAAATTATCTGGTCAGATCTTATAGGGATGAGAAAATGGTTCTTTGGAATGGATACAATGATGAATTATCTAGCTAAATTGTAAGAGACATAGAGGATGGGGGTTAGGATAGTATGTAAAAAATCCTAAGGAGAAGTAATAGTATGTAGAGACACTGTAATGAATGTTATGACTTCTCATATTTACCTATTACAATGGATACAAGTTATATGAAGTTGTTGAAGGCCAAAACAATGGTTAGTGATAACAACCTCTCCAATTTGGCTTGGAAGTGGGAGTCTAATATGATACCTGAACAGTCTTTGAAATTCATCATGAGTTAAGAAGAGTAAATTTTTGAAAATGTTCCAAAAATTAATTCTTCTGATGAAGAGACTGAAATAATGATGGAATGGGCTCTAAGGGTGAATTCTAATGAGAATGATGGAATTTGGATTAATAAAAAAGAACTAATTTTTACTATAGGATTAAAAAAGGGGACGATTATCAATGATGAGTACGTCCAATCCTTGGACAAGCTAGAATTTATGAAGGAATATCTTTTGATGGAGGAACCCAACACTCCGGTAAAAAATATCTCATGGAAATTATTTATGGAGTATAAAAACATTATAATGAAATTGTACTTTAATGGATCAATTATTTCATTTTGTGATTGAACTACAGTTTCTCAATTTTTCTATAAAATTGATTGATAATAAAAAATTTAATTGTTAGTGAGTGTTGTTTTTCAGGATCGTCAAATTCCTCAACCCGTTTTAATTCTTCATAGTTTAGTGGTTGAATGAAGAAAATTATTTATATTAAGAACATAATTCTATGATTATCATTGAAATAATGAATTTTTATATGGATTTTAACCCTTGATAATTTTCATGGGTTTTTTGTTGGGTTGAGGTGAATTGAAGGGTGAAAGCCTAAATTTTTAGTGTGTGTATAATTTGGGTACACTGTTTGTACAAACTATGAGGCTGTGTGGGGAAACCGTGTGAAACTCCAATGTCATTCTAAATGGTCAAAAAAATATTCAACAGTTGTTTCATAGTCCTGTGAGGCACTCTGTAGTTTTTAATATAGGAAAACAGATGGTTGGTGCTTGTTTTGGAAAATTATGCATGTTGTTGTTCCTAGAGAGTGGCTACTACAAAGATTGTAAACAGTTTAAAGAAACAGGCAGGGAACATGCCACCAATTTATAGGGAAAATTTCAATTTACCCCTCTTTTAATAAATAGGTATTCCCTTATTTATCTCTCCATTCCATAGTCTTCTCTTCGCATAGCTGTGGGAGACATCCTCTTCCTTCTCAAGGCATTGGGCAACACCCTTCATCGAAAATCTTGATCATTCTCCATCAGTCTCGCTATAACAACATCAGTAAGGGATTCAATCCCCTCACTTATATTTTTTACTCTAAATATATGGTTCTCTAAATCCATGATAAATGTTTTAAACTATTTATTAGTGCATTGTTCTAAAATGATGATTTCATCCAAATTAGATCAAGTTTGAAGCTGATAATGAGTGAAAGAGTGTCTACTAACACATGTTTGGTGGTTCCTAACAAATATTTGTTTTAACTCATTTTTTTTGTGTGTTCTTGATATCAAAATGGGGTAGTCCAGGTGAGACCCTATAAATTAAATGACTATCAAATTATTATTTTATTGAACCCATGAGACGCCTACTAGCATTCACATAGGAGACAAAATGTAGGTTATGCTTGGTGAGAGGTATTATATATTTGGTTGATTAGGATATGGTGTTTAATTATAAAATTTAATATAATATAATATATTTATTATGATGGTTCATTGGTAAAATGATAGGATAATACAATTGAATGCGATGTTGTTGACAATATTTCTTGAGATAATGGTTGTACTCATGTTGTGCTTGGCACTAAAAAATTTCGTAATATTGATCACTAGTTGGGTTACATGGTCATCAGATTGAAGTGATGAGGTAATAAGGTTATGGTGAGGGATCATGTGATATTTCATGGTGGTGACCATCAGAATAAGAGACATGATCACAAGGGTACTAGGTTCTAGGATAATGTTTTATTGGTCATTGTTGATGACTTCCAATCATCGGGATTGGGTGACACCCCATTGGATTCATGTGAACATAAGATAATACTCAAGTAATGAGGTGGTTATGACCAATTTTGGGGGCACATGCCTCCATTTGATGCATCTTAGGATTTCTATGACAATAAATGTGGTTGGTGGTGATTTTCATAAAAATCAATTTGAATGGTGATGATCCATTAGATGATGGTGTACATATAGTCGGATGGGGGATGAGGCTCAACATATATTTTAGTTGTTGGGATGGGATTATTTTAGGGGATGGAGATCATAATTCCATATGATGTTGGATAAAGAGATGATTGTGTTATTATTTGGAGGGTAGATATCAATGCTCCTTGTTTATCATGATTTGTGCATTTGGGGTTTCACTTGAGCTGAGGACTGAGCAACCATGTACTTGTTTGGGAATTCCACTAAGACATTGGTTAATTGATTGTTTGAATGAGGTGCTAGGATGTGACTTGGATGTGGAAATTGTGAGTCAACATGTAATTATTTTCATCATGTGATGACTTTGGATTTGACCTATAGATCATCTTAACTACAGTCATTGTGGTGATGGAAGAAGAATGTGAATTTATTCCTTGTGTCTGTTGAGAATAAAGGACATATAGTATTCATATTACTGGTAAATTCATAATTTATTTATATATAATATACAACTTCTTATCACAGATGATTTTTAAGAACATGTTAGTTGTTGTTAATGAGACCTGTCTCACACTGTAAACATTTCCTTTGGGATGCATGTAAACATTATGATTTTGTGACTAGGAAAGGGTTCAGGCATAAGAGTTACACTATAGTGATCATGTTAAACCATTATCATGGGATATATGGAAGGGGAAATTGATGTTATTATAATAGTAGGAGTTACTATTTTGAGTCTTTCATTCTTGTGGAAACATGATTATATGTATATACTACAATGGTCATCCTTGGGTTTCAATTCCGTATAATTGTTTTATGAAGTGAATTGTTTGAATTCTTATATAAATGGTACCCTGTTATTTTTATTCTAAAAAATGCATGATTAATGTTTATTCTTCCTCAGTTACTATTCTATTATAATTCCCATATTATATGTTATTTATTTCATTACAGTGTGTTACTTGTCCCATCATTTTATGGACCTTCTTTTTCGTGTCATATATTTATGCATACCTTTATTAATTCTTACACCAGAGGGTATAATATCCCCACTACCACCTTATTTCACCCTTGCTTCTAGTCAGTATCCTTTATCATATGGGGTTTCCTGCCTAAGGCTCAACGGTCAACATGTTTGCAGCACTGTTCAGTTGTAAATATGGGACAATGTGCTACAAAAGGATATTGTGGTGATTAATTACTATATATGATAGTTTTATTTTATTATTACATATTGAAGAGTTTGGATTTTGTGTCATGAGAATGTTTTCAGATACAATATCAAATTGTTTATTTGGTGTCTGATCGATTTAGGATGATGTAGTATGGCCCCATGTGATTGTGATTAATTCCCTACAAATGGAGTGGTGTTTGATTTAACATATTATGATTCATTCACTTGGGTATTTCGGTGTTGTAATATTTATATTTGATATATAATACATGTGTTAATTTGAGTGAAGACCATTGGGTGTGATGAAGAATGGTCAGGATGAAAAAAATCTATGTGGTGTTTGTACGGAAATATAATTAATGAGGTGTTGTTTGTTCTAATTGATGAATATCGAGTGAGTATGGTCGATTAATTGCGATTTTCATTACATATCCTCACTTTTGACCAAATGTGGCGAGTTTTTACACTATCAAAGAGTAATGTTCAAAACCACGGGTTCCCGAATGGATGGATTGTTACTCAGGATTTGGGTGACATTATTTTGATTTACCATATATTATAAATAATAATTCGGATAAAGGAATTTTTTTCTAGAAAAAATACCCCTTTGGTGGAGAAAATACATAATATTGGGCAATTAGTAATAGTTAACATACCATAAAAATTTTGGATAGTAACAATGATTAAAATAAATTATATATCAATCCACCGTATAGCATAGAATATAATTAATGGATAACACATGGTTCATGGAACACTATAGTGTGGACTATGAATAATGTTGAGACCTTCTTCCAAAACTATGTGGTGTAGCTGTTTCAATGAAAGGTTTGGTTTGATAAAAATATATAAATTCGGTGTTACTAAGGTTATTGATGATATGATGAGTGTTATTTCATAGAATACTAGTATATAAATACACAAATATATATAAATTATAGTATATCATAGAGTTCTATTAGTGATTTTCTAATGAGTTTTATAAACCTTCCCGAGAACATGTCCATGTTATCTAAATCAATATGCTCCAAATAATAAGGATCACACCCCATCTCCATGGGATAACAAAAAGTTTTAGTTGTATCATGCATGGAGTGATAATGTCATACCACTTATCATTTAAAAATAATATATATAATAATAACGATACCATCTAAAAAAAGGGACTATCCATAATCATCACAAGACAAAAATAAATATTTCTTAAAAAATACATGAATAATTAAATGATTATTCAGAATGAAGAACACTACTAACACTATATGTTATATGAATAATATTGTACGAAACGTCCTCATGTTCCTTAAAAAATGAGCTAATTTTTATCTCAAAAATAAGAACAACTATCAATATGGTAAAATAGATCATTTTTAATACATGATATCTAATAATCCACGGTGTGTATGTGGTCTTTGAATAAATTCCTTGTAGGATTCTATAAAATATTTACAAAATAAATTTCTCTTAATAATCTTTAAATTTGAGTTTGAACAATAACTATTAAAATACAATTGTTTTTATCCTTTATTAAATATAGTAACATGTGTTTTATTTTTTGTTTTTGATTTCATTTGATGGTAAAAATATATGAATGTTATAGGAGTATAATTGTTTGAACATATGTAATTATATTATAAAATCTTATGTCAAATCCAAATCATAATGAATCTATAAACATGAATCATGGTAAAATCCCATATAAGACTGAGGCAGTGAGACCTATGATCCTCATTATAACAAAACACAAAACCCTAACCACCACCATAATCTTGCCTATAAACAAATTCATTGTAGAACTATGACTAGATCCTGGAATATATTTATAATCATAGTCTTGAGTACAAAACATTGTAGTTGTAATGTCATCCTATACCTGTGGGAATAATAATTAACAGTAGTTTCAAACTAATCTAGAGATAGGACATGCTATAGAATTATTATTCATAACATAGTTTGGTACTTATCTTAGAAAACCTTACTATACCTATGTTAGTTTCCATAAATTTCTCTAAAATTATGGATTCTTATTACTCATTACAACGTACAAAAAAATTATGCTTTCACAATTCAATAAAATATATTTTTGAAAAATTTCCATATAAGTTCATTTTATACCATAAAGGTGTCATCATAAGAAAATCTATGTCATGTATATAGGAGTATAAAAATATAGTAAACATCACCTTTCACTTCTAAATCAATCATATATAATTTTTATAATTTTCTTAAAATTTATATAAACATATCCCCACAAATGTTTTCCATCATTTCCCTTTAAAATGAGAAAATTGAGTTCTATAAACACTTACTGCACAATGGAATTATCAAAAATGTTCATTATTAAAATATATATAATGTATAAAAAATATCCTAGAAATTATAATCAATATCCAATATTTTTTCACTTATGAATCAATAATACTTTGAATAATTTTTATAAATTATAAAAGTTCGAAAAAATTATTATACTTTTTAAAAAAACATTGTATGAACAAACTTAGATAAACATAATTTTATAGTCAAATACCATAGAAATACCTTGAAAATAATAATAATTTGATAAAACTATCATGAGAATTATTCATGGAACAATCATTGATACTATAGAGAATAAATTTATTCTTATCTCCAAAAATATATTTTTTATGGTAAAATTTTTTATTTTTTGGGTTTTTTGATTTATTTATTGACATTTGATGAATCATTCAATAGAAAAGCGTGTTTATAACATATATAGATGTTTTTGGTGAAGATATAGGATTATGAGAAAATCAATGGGGTTAGATTTGGATCAATGAGGATTTTTGTATTATTTATTCAAATGAATCCTTATTTAGAGGATGTTTACAGTGGTTTCGTTTTTTAGAGATTATGGGAGAATATTCTGTACATGTTTTGGAGTTACAAGATATTTTTATATAATTGGAAAATCCCTCTACAGAAGGATCTCCAAATAGAAGATACTCTTTAAAATTGTTTTTCCCACTATATAAATGATAACGAAAAAATTAATTGGTCCCACCCTATATGTATGACTCCCCAAGCATATAAGTACAATTACATAAGGGGAACTCGTATAAGGAATAGCTAAAACAATATTTTTAAGTGTAAACCTATGATTTTTCAATGTATACATTAATATTTAAAATATATCATTGAGTTAACATGAGATATGTAAGAGTGACTAGAATATACACTCTGATCCATAGAGTTCAGAAAATAGAATTCAATAATATGTAAGTGATGTTTAGATGATATGTAAGGGTAAATCTTATATATAGGTGTCTAAAAATATTTTAGTCCCTAACACATAATATTTTACCTATGATAAAATTGGTATTTATTGGTAACTTCTTTTATATATAGAAGTTATTTATATGATACATAACATTTAATCTATATGATACATATGGTTTATAACATTGTGAGGGTGATATATAAGTTTTTTTCTATGTGAGGTTCATAATGTTTACAAACATTTACATATATCCACAATTTCTTGGGGAATCGCATAATAATCTTGCATGTCATGAAATGATTTTTTATGTCTAGTATTAGATTTTTTTTATTTTTTATTACTTATATTTTATTTAAGACCAATAGGTTACCTTTGTCCTATCATTATATTTTCAAAATTCCAAATTCTTTCCCTCACCCCATTATATTATACCTCTTGGAATATCCATTTATATCATTAATTATTTAATTATAATTCATTTAATTAATTTTTTCTAAAAATCCTCATTTATTTTTCTTCTTCCACCATTTTTGCTTTATTTCTTACCCAGTTTTGTTCATGGAAACATTGGGTTTAGTGTTTCATAAATTTACTATCAGGTTTTCATGATTTAGTATTGGAAATAAGTTTATAAATTGTTATTTTTCCCTATTATTGGGTAATAATACTATCATTAATGCATTTATTGAATATATGTATGTTACTCTGAGAATAGGTCTTTAAATTTAAACCCAGGTAATTTTATTTTATTTTTACCTCATGATTTCATCATATTATAAATTATATTATGTGAGCTTTTTAATCATTATTAAACGAAGTTGGATTTCTTGTAAATTTATAACTACATTACATTTCTTCTTAGTGTTATATACATAGAATCTACGATCATATAAATTGTATATAACAAGTATTTTTGAAATTCCATAGAGACCCTTCCCATTATAAATTGATGATTAAAATGATTTTTTTGATAGTAAATTAATATTTAAATATAAGAACTCTTTTTTTAGATTTTTTTTACAAAAAATGGTTTTTTTTATTTTTATATGTTTTATTTCTATTCATTGATGAGGTTTCCTAATTTTATTTTTAGTGATAATTTTTATTATTTATTTTATGTAAAGATGTTTAGAAGGATTGGATAGAATCTGAAAACAAATAATTTCTACATGTGAGTATAAAAATAAATTTATAACACTCATTTTATATTAAAACATATTATTTTATAGAAATTATATTTATTATATGTAAATAACATAGGTATGAGATATATCTAATTTAATTATTATGTTGATAAAATATAATACTTCGAAGAAGGGTGTTCAAACGTTTTTTTATTTTTTTTCTATATTAAATAAACCCTTTTTTCTTTATTTCCATATTGATGTTTTTCATATCCATATGGTTGATCATGTTAACATTGTTCAATTAAATAGAAACATCATTCATGCCCCACTAGGAATCAATGATCCTTTTCTTTGTAATGTTGTGATTATATCACAATTTTAGGATTATTCTATAGATATTGACTATCAAAAAAATTATTTTATTCTAATAATGATATTTTATTTTTCGCAATGGAGTGGTATAAATATTGATTAGTCTGAGGATCATACTCTATCATAGATTTTTATCTTTGGATTTCTCCTATGATTCTAGATTATTTATTCATTAATCCAGTAGTTGTTCTTTGTTTTTACATTCAATATCATATAGTAGACTATTACACTAATGGTTATGGATCTAATATTTTTATTATTGATGGTTGATTATTATCTCATCTTATTACAGGTTTTGTTTTTATGATAGTACTTATCATCATTTGTAAATTCTTTTAAGGACCCCAACACTAAAATCCCAGAGTTGGTGGTTACAAAATCACATTAGAGAAAGATAAATGTGATCACACAACAAAAGAAAATATTATTTTATTAGTATTATATACAATATAAATACTTTAATTTTACATTACATTTGAACAATTAAAATACATATAGAATTTTCATTGAGAACTCCATTTTTTCCTTTCATTTTATACGTATATATCATTTATAATATAGTTAATAGAATCATGGGAACACAAAACATAAGGAAGAGGTGAAAAAAGATGACCAGAAAAGGTATGCATATAGATAAATCTACCATAATAACTATGAAAATATAAATAACTAAAAAAATTACATTTAATTAATAACTTGAGAATAAATAATAATATTACCATAGTAATTAATGATCAATTAATTCTATATAATTAATAACATGAGGGAAAAACTTATCCATGGATATAATAACAAATTATATTGTCACATGGAAATCAATAAAAATATAATAATGAATAAATTAATAAGAAAATTCATCGTAAAAAATATTTAATCACATTAAAAATAGAATTTTATATAAATGGTTAATGTCTAATGCAAAAACCCATTCTATATTCTCTCTAGAGACAATCTCTATATCATGGGGATATTAAAGAAACCACCCATACATTACTATGTTAAATTAATTACACCTAAAAAGGGGTGAAAAAAATAAATATATCCATTGAAATTGATAATCTATCATATAAAATGATAATAATTTCCCCAATCAATAAACATAATCATAATCCATATTGATTAATATGGAGAATTTGACCAGGATAGTACATCCTAAAAAAACTGATCATTAACCATCTAGTGTAATCATGAGGAATGTGTAATTATAATATAGCTAAAGTAAAATATTCAAAAATTATGTTGGAATACATTAAAATACAATAAAAATATCACTAGAATATTTCTTATGAATAATATCTTTTTGACATTAGAATATCATATTTTATGTATTAAAAAGTAAATATATATTAGGGAAAATATTTTCATTAAAAAAATCATTATGAACATTTAAATTAATATTCATCTAATTAGTGCCCTTAGTGGTGGATAATTGTATACATATCATATTAGATAACAAAACATTACTTCACACTTTTGTAAAAATGATAAAAAGTCCCCCATTGAAAAGTGAAACGATGATTTCATTCATAAATATTTATAAACACTCAATAAATGGTAAAAATTGCATTAATAAATCATTTGGAAAATTATAAAAAAATTATTGATACTGTTTTTTTAAATTAGGGATAAGAAATAAAAATGATTTTCATCAGAAGATAGATATAATGGAAAGTTTTATTAAAATAAATTACCAATATATTTATGTATCAATGATCTTAAAACTGTATTATTAAAAGTATAAATCACAAGTATCTAGAGTAAAAAAATTACATTATGTTTTATATAAAATTAATAAGGAATTATCTTATGTGATACTTCAACATAATCATAAATAATGATGAGATTGTAAAAATAATAATTACCTCAATGCAATCCATCTTATGTCATTGATCCTCTATATAATAAGTATATAATTTTTAAAATTAAATTATAGAATCATAATCAAATCTATAAAAACTTATACAATTTTATTATAATATTTTATCATATTTTTATTAAAAATTCACTTTTAAAAATCAAAGTTTCCGGTAATAAATACCTTATTTTTCCGGTATGTTTCAGATTGGTAATTTAAATCCATGTACATTGATCATGGTTCCAAATTATATATAAACATAAACATGGTATTAATTTATTTTTTAGTAATTATATTCATATTAATATTCGTCCATAATTTTTATTAATAGAAAAATGACTTACACCATTCATGGAGATGGTAGGCCACACGTATGCATGAACACCATTTTCATTTTTTATTGATGAAATTTAAGAATAATAATTAAAATAACAACTAAATAATAATTATTATATCATATAATTCATATATTTTTACAAAAAATATCATTCTTACAATCCATTCCAAAATTAAATAAAGAAATGAATAACATTGATATGTGGAGGTGGTAGTCCACATGTACGGATGAGCAACATTATCATTTTATATCATATTTAATGGTATAAAGTTATAGGTTGAATTTTATTTAAAGGGTATAATTAGTTCATAAATATCATATATATTCTTCAAATCAATCATTTTATCCGAGTATGAGAGGTGGTGATCGAGAAAAAAATTACATCGGTTTGTGACGCAATTGTCCTCTGAACACATGATCATAGGTTTTGTTTCAAATTTGATGGAAGGTAAGATGAATATATGTTTTTAAAATAACTTAATATATATCTAAGTATATTTTAGATACTATTTTTTTATAATTGTTTATTAATATTTTACACAGATATAAGAATCAATAAAATGAAAATTTATAGTAAATAACTATACCTCTTCTTCACACAGCTATTTTTGGTTTATAGCTAATGAATTCCTAAAATAATTTCTTATTATAAAATAGAATCTAGGTCACGAAGATAGATTTAAGGAAGGAAATTTTTTGGGATTGGTCGAAACAACGGACTCTAGATGATTGGATATGATTATAATGAGGATGTCATTTTATAAATAGGGGAGAAGACAATATTGAGATTTTTGAAAGGAATAAATTATACCAACCCTTTTCAGAAAATAAATCAATATAAAACGCACCCTTCCGGAGCCTTAAATGATATATAATCTATATATTTCCATAGAATAAAAATTATTATTGTTATAGGTTATATAAATACCTATCATTATATTTTATATATTGTTAATTTTGTTTTAACATTATCCACTAATATTATTTTTTACTACATAAATTATTCATTATGAAAAAATTTAAGTTGAACATATAAAACAATATTTTTTATTATTATTAGATATATATAATATATTTTCACAAATTAAAATCTCTTAATTAGAATAATTTAATTTAAAAATAAACATGTATGTTCAATGAAGAAAATATTTTTCCAATGAAATAGTTTTTATGTCTAAATATTTCTATATTAATTTTCAACCTAAAATTGATTTAAATAAACTAAATTCGGTTAATAATAATATAATTTTATTAATTATCCTTTTATGAAATTTTAAAATTAAAACTAAATTTATATATTATTTAAATTAACATGAGGTTTTCAGTAAAAATATGAATCTTTCACTATTCGTTGAAAATTTATTCATTCTAGAAAAGTATAAAAGAATCACTCTAAAATAATTTTAAAATGATAATTTAAAAACTAATGCTCATTTCCATCAATTTAATTTACTAAAGGTGGTAAAAAAATTCTACAATTATTGTGCAAAACATGTTGAAAGAAATTTATTAGAAAAATAATGTTGTTAAAATAAAATTTCATTCACATGTAAATGATTTTATTATTTATAATAAATTGATAAAATATAAATTTATTTTATACATTATAATAATATATAGTTTTCATAATTAATTTATACCTATTCATGACACCCAATTTAATTACTAAGTTATAACTGTATACATATTACTGTTGATTTGGACTCTCGGTTTTGTGTATCCCAAGTTATCGAAGATATTAAATTTATTTAAAGACAAATATATGTTAAATTATCGATGTGATTCATTTCATTTTTCAAGAATAAAAAAATATATCATTTTCATTCATCATTTATTTTTAAATATATTTTAAGGAGTGGGATATCTCCATTATTTATATAATGTGACTATATACTAAAGTGTGGTTTCAATACTGGTTCCCATTTATGAAATTCCTTCCATTCAAAAAAATTTTTGAAGATTTACTGTGTTGAATGGGGTAATTTTTTAACATGGTAAGAAAATTATTTTAAGATCTGTTGTGTATCATTTTTTTTAAAATGAATTCATAATCTCATAGTTTTATTTTCAAATTATCATGAATTGGATTTAGTTTTAATGGTAATGCAAGTTGTGTGTAGGGGTTACCAATTAGTAATTATTTTCAAAAACATATCATATTACAAATTCAGTTGAGGTTCCTCTTGAATACAATGGTTAGATCTTTGATCAACATGGTTCCAGAGAATTCGAGGTGGTAGGTGAAGATATTCTCATGTTATATAGTTGTGGATATTGATATATGGTGTAATATTTGTGTTTATATTTTTATATTTATCCCTAATATATATAATTCCACTTTAGAAAACTAATTCTTACATATATCTAGTTTATGTTTGGTTTTTCATTAAAATATGATTTCTGCTATATTAAGATATTTTGTAACAAATATTGAGTCTAATTTTTGGTTGATGAGTCAAGGTTTATTCTTATAGCTTATCCATATTTTCTTATTATGGAAATTTATTATTTCTTATGTATAAATCATTCCATTATTTAATCGATAAGATGAACGTATTGGTTTAGGATATGTGTTAATTAATTTTTTAAATAAGTTAGTTTTTTCCAAAGATGGTCATTTTTATTCCCAGTCACACGTTTTCATCCTATGGTGATCAAGAATCTACTTTAGGCCACATTACTAACCGAATCGGGTACATAGATTAGGGGTTTCATAAGTCAGTTCAAAAAATAATTGAATCAGATCCCAATTTATATTGATGTGCTAAGGTATAGATGATATGTGGTCATTATAATTACATAGTTAGGTTTGAACATGTTTTTGGAAAATACTTTTATTGAAAAAAATGATTTTCTATTTGATGTATTTAATGTTTATTTTTTTTATTTCAGTTCTATTTAACCCTCAATTTTTTATGAAATTATATCATCAAAAAATTATTTAATAGGAACCTGTGTATTACATGGGAAATGTTCTCATGAAATAGAACATGTACATAGGTCCCTTATCTGGGAATAGAATGGTTGTATTATGTTTTTCTATTATAAATTATTCTTAATGTATTTTATTAATATTATGGATTGATAATGATTGATATTAAAAATGATTATATGATTTAAAATATATTTTACCAAAGATTAGATTAAATTTGAGTAGAATAGATATTTTTTATAATATTAATGTTCTTATTTATATTTATTTAAATATTTATTTTTAATGATATAATATTATATTTTTATTGAAAAAATGAACTCTGAAATAATGAGGTAGTGCTGTCTTTGTGGAATGGATTATATTTATTTTGAGACTATTAATGTTTTTTTTGTAAATATTTTCATTGTATTTTCTAATTTTTTACGTATCATGAGGTGTGAAATTTAATTGTCATTATTGATATGGGACGGAGTTGTGTAAAATTAAATGAAGATTAATGTGTGGAAAATATGGTGTTATATTTTAGAAGGAGGTCTCACGAATTGTTTCTCTTTATAAGTAATTAATGTTATTTCATAATATTAATTTTATAGTTTTATTTTTATTTTAATTTTAATTGTGAATGTCATGTAATATTGTGGTGTAAGTAGATTTATATAGAAATTTTCTGAATAACTAATTTATTTATACATAGTTACATGTAATATGTTGATATATACATTTGGTGTTTTATATTATGAGGAATTTAATGTTATAATCAAACAATTTATTATAATATTTTAATGGTTTTATTATAGTAAATTTGTGGGAAGATTTAATTATATTAAGACATGAGATATTAATTTTAATTATGAATGTGTTTCAAAATTTATAGATTTCTAAATTGGTACATTTGTGTTCAGTTATTCAAAAAAATATTTGTGTTCACGTGTTTAATTAATTGAATAGGTTTGAGTAGGAAACATTATAATTCAAGAATAGTTATCATAAATTATTGGTTTTTGAATATGTATATCACATGTTATGGTTATTAATGTATGTTATGTTTTTTGTAATTGGAGGGAATACAATGGAAATGGAATTATGTCAATATAATTTTCACTAAATAAATTTCATTGATATAGATAAATGTATTATTTTTATATAATATAAATTGAAAATGTGTTACCAGTTAATTTTATTGACTATTATGATTTAGTCCTGAATATCCATTTTTTTATTTTTAATATTTTTTGAAATATGTGGTTTTTATTTTATTTTTCCATAATGATTTCATTAAATAAATTACAACACATATGTGTCTCATTATGAACATGAACGTTTTAGAAGCTATGTTTTTAGAATTTTTTTTTTAATTTCATATTAAATAACCATTTTAATAATAATGATTTCCTTGTTTTCCCTTTAAATAATATTTTAATATATTTAAATGGTTTTTAATTTTTTCATTAGAGATATTTGATTTGTATTCTGTATATTATATAGTTAATATTTTGGTTTCCAGGAAATTCTTTATTTTTACATAATTTGTTTCAAAATGACAAAAATCATTCATTTTTAATATATTATTGAGTTATGAAAAATAAATGAAATTATACATTTTGAATTGTAGTCCTCATTTGTATTCTAATGGTTTTATAAGCTAGGAATATATTTTATCTCTAAGAGTATGTATATTTATATAGTATATTTAAATTAAGTGAACTTGAAAATTTTATATTTATTTTTATGTAATTTTATTTTCCCTTTACATTGTTTTTCCATTTTTTCAATTTATCATTTTATTGATATCTAAATTTTCATGTAAGAAAGATTATAAATGGTGGGGATGAACCCAAATTTTTATATGGTTTAAATAAAAAATATAATGATGTTTCATATGAAATTATCAAGTATATGAATTTCCCTATGAACTATGTAGTTCATTACATACGAGGGATGTCTAGGGGAAATTCAAAGGACATGATGTTATATAGTGTGAATAATTTTAAACCTCACGATGTCGATTGATAACCTAGTAAGGGAAAAATATACTTGTCATGAAAGAAAATATAATAGGTTAATATCAAGTAATATTCATCAGTCTTTAACAAAATATCAAGCTCTTGATTAATGGGAATCTATTTCAATTATCAAAATTACTAGATTGGACTCATACTATCATCTAATTTTTGTATGTCTCTATACCAGAATATCCATACATAACCTACTATTCAGATTTAATAATTCTTGGACTTCATTCATTGAGTGTGAAAAAAAACTCAGAGACAATAGGAACTCAATTATTTTTATAAATTATTGTTTCACATATATCATAGAATTAATATTCTTAAAACAAAAACATTTGGGCTGGTTTAAGGAAAAATAAAACCAAATTCATAATAAAATTACTTCTCAAGGAAAAAAATATTAACCAAGTACCAAATACCTCCACTAAAATGGATTTCACTACCGATCCTCCAAATGAAATTGATCTATGTACCCAAATTAACTATTTTCTCACATTAAACGATAACATTCAAAAAATGGAAATTCAAGATAATGTTTATTAGAGACGGAAATATGAATACTGAATTAAAACAATCTTTTCAATGAACTAGAACATCCCATAAGCCCCTCACCTCTCTTAATGATTGGGATGATAAAATTGGTAATTAATAGGTTCTTGATCACTATATTGTTTCTTATTTTACAAATATTTTTTTTTCTGGATCATAACACTGAATTATTGATTGATGTAATTCATTACATTGTTTTGAACAATGATATATTTACCCTTAATATTATCCTCCAAGAACATGAAATAAAATATGTTTTCCTTTGATTTTTTCCTAACATTGCCCCTAGGCCTGATGGATTTACTAACTCCTTTTTCAACACTACTAGGATATGATTCAAATGGAATTCATTAATTTATCTAAATATCTCTTCATTAATGGATCTATCCTCTAGAGAATTAATGCCCAAATCCACAATCTAATTACTCAAGACGAAAAAAAACACTGAAAATAACCTCTTTATAATCATTTACCTCATAAACACTCTCTTTAAGAATTTATCCAAAATGATAATCAATATTCTTTCCTCCGTTTCAAACAAAATATCCTCTTGGTATCAGTCTAGATTCCACAAAGGATGAAACATCCAAAACATCATCTACAAGGACATTGAATCTACCAATCTTTTAAATATGTATACTACATGATGATTTAATTGCTATTGAACGTTGTATTTGGAATGATTTTGACAATATTGATTAGGATTTAATTTAAAATTTTCTCAATAACTTTGGTTTAAATTAAAATTTCAAAAACAAAATCAAAACACTTTTTGAATGTAATTCAATTTCCAATGTGATTAATGGAACACAAAAAAAATACTTAAATTATTGTAACATATTTAGACAATGCAACCCACTCTCTTCAATCCTATTTTGTAGAGTAGTTTCTTATCAAAATCCTCACTGAAATGGTAATTTGGTGTAAAATAAAACCCATTAATTCCACAAAACACCTGATAGTTCCGTGTCGTATTGTTTCCACTGATGACATCATTATTTTTCATCGTGGTGATAAAATAAACACTCAAAAACATAAATCTACCCTCAAGAACTATGAATTTTTCTATAGCCAGAACTTTAATAGGAATATATATTTCTATTCTGTAGAAATAAATTCCATGTGACTAGAAATAGTAAAACTATGAACGACTTTGGTATAAATGAGGTGTAATTCACCTTAACATACCTTTGATTCCCAGTCTTCTTAAGAAAACATAAGTGTATCCACTTCTCCAACATCATTGATCAAATAAAAAATCACCACCCTTCACAAAAAGGTAAATCCCTATATATAGTTGGAAGATTTTTTCTTAGTAAATATTATATTATTTCTAAAAACATATCCTCCATGATAGTTTATAAATGGTCTACTGGTTTTTTAAAATTTAATAACGGACGTATAAGAAATTTTTTTGGAGTGGTATTACTATTGAAGTAAATATTATGACTATTTATTAGATTATTTTTAGTTAGCTACATTCTAGTGGTGGTATGGTTATTTAAAACATTAATCTCATTAATGATAATGTTTAGGCTAGGCTCACATGGATCATAATATAAAAAAATTCCAGGTCCATTAATTCTAATAGACATATATTTATAAACAATATGAAATATGAAAACATTAAATACATTTACTCTTGTATCTAGGCATATATTTATCACTCTTTTGTTAAAATTATGTCCCACTAAAAATGGATAGATAAATGATAATATTCTCTAAAAATTTATACATGTAACTAGAATTTTTTTACCCTATTTGACTTGGTTGTTCCAATTCTTTTACAATTCGACACTAGTATCCCTCAGAATGATTTACTATACACTCTAGGCTTGTATTTACTGAATGATCTTATCCCTATTGTTTGAAATTATAATTTTGTTATTAATAATGATTTATTAAATTATATACTTAAAAAATGGTATATTATACTCCAAAATGATCTAAAATTAAAAATGTATTGATGAAATTCATGATCTTTCTTTGTCATGGACATTTGATAGGAATTGGGTTAGACCCTTCATGTTCACCCTTGTATGGAGAATACACAAAATCATGTGAAAATTGTTCTTTTCTACAATTATTTATTATAAAAATCTCCTCCAAAAGTTGTCTCAATTTCCGACATAACGTGGATGCTAATTACATATTTTTATCTTGTGATACTACTTATTATAATTGGAGATACATATTTGAAATTTTTGTTCTCATATGGATAAATTTGGACTCCATTGAGCTGCATCTTCAATGATACACTAACAGAGATTCTTCTCAAAATATTATACTGATCTACATCGATATTTTATAATAATTTATGCATGTCATATGGTATGATAGAAACTATATTGTTCACTATAATAATACATTCAATTTATATGATTCTTAGGTGTTGATTTTTACTCCAATAAAAGAAAATGGTATTGTCCAAACTGGTAACTACCCAAACACATTTAAGGATCCTATTATTTTTTTCTCTCATGGAATTTACTGGAGATATAGTCTATCAATGTTCATGTTGAATTTTTTATGATAAGCACCCATCCCTAGCTGGATCAAGATTAACATAGACTATTGCTAAAAGGGAATATTGGGGCCTTTAGGTTGTAGATTGGTGTGACGAGATCACAATGGCAGGGCACTTAGATTTTATTATAGTGTTTTGGTTATCCCTCTACTTTATAAGATGATTATTATAGCATCATTATAGAGGTTGAGTTCACAAAAAATATGGTAGGCACAATATATTCAAATTATGAAAATACACCACCATTATGAAAGACCTTCGAAATGGCATCTTGCACCATGTTAGGCCTTTTAATTCTTAATGGATAGACTGCCTCCAACATCTCTCTGAGCGTAATCATATAATTATTAACAATTATCACAATTCAATCATAGTAGAAGACTGTCTTTACAAAAATGGAATAAACAATGGTAGAATGTGAGTGGATAACCTACTAATAGATAGTACTCCTTTACCTGAAAATGATTACAATAAAATTTCAACCTTTTGACTTTTTAACTTAAAATCTCATTAATAATTTTGTTTATGTGGTATTTTTCCCATGGAATAAATTCTAAAAAATGTATTCTTGTAATATATAAGTTTCAGCCTGTATATAATATTCCTTACGTCATAGTGTATATATCATTATATTTTAAGTCATTTAACAAATATTAATAACTTTATGGGTTTGTTTAACCTATTAATAAATAGTATTTCCATATGATATTTAAAGTTTATATATAATTTTACTTGTGATAGGTAAGGGTAACTAAAATTTCCCTTGTTATGTGTAAAGGTCGTTAATTTGTTCAGGACGACACATAAGAGTTAATTTTTTGATAATTAATGGATACTTTAATGTGTAGTAATATGATAATCAGTAATGTACTAGATATATAGGGGCTTACCTACAACAATGGGTTCTACAAAAAGGCCTCCTCCCTAGTATGTCATAGTTTTCACTATAATTCAAATAGGTTAATCTAGATGATACATAAGTGTTATACATGTGTATGGGTAATACATAAGGTTTCACTCTAGGATGTGTGTAAGGTGTAACAACCCAGGTAATAATAGAATAAATCACATTCATATTTATTTTTACTAATTATATATTTTCATTAGTTATAAAAATATTATCTAATTTTTAATCGATATGAAAATTATTTATCATATACTATATTCTTTTAAGGTTTTATTCAAATGAGAAATTTATAAATTTTAAAATTTAAATTGTAAAATATGAATATCATTTTAAAAATCAGTGTATCAAAATTTTATTTTTTCGGCATTTTGGTATTTTCTGATAATATTTATTTTTCAATGAATAGAGAATGTAGTAAAAAGTAATTACTACAGTTAAGGTAAAAATGAGTTTGCTAGGGATAAACTAGAATGGTAAGTGTAAAAATTACCTATAAACATGTATATAAACTATTTCTGGATATATTATGAATGTTCCCCCTCTAATTGTGTAAAATTTTCCATTTTATACCCATGTGATGTATGAAAAAGTTAGAGCACTCAATTATATACAAAAATTCCAAATGGTTTTTCTTCACCACTAAAAAAGGGACACCCCATATCCTCCAATTTTTACAACATTAAACTTGTTTTGTTTGAAAAAACCCTAAAAATTAACTTCCCAAGATCCCTCCTCCCATCCTAGAACCCTAAATTTGGGTAGAAAGTGATATTAAGATATATTTTGGTGAAAAAATTAGGAGGATTCCATTGAATATATAATGTTCATCGAAGAGAATATTTATTTTATTTCTATTCTCCACTCATTGAATATATATTAAAGGTTTATTATATAATAACCATTGAATATTCTATATAATTATTTTTTATTTTTCTAATTTTTAATTTAAAATCATTTCCATATTTCATCGAATGGGTTTCAAAATCATCATTTGTTTGTATAATGGAATACCGCCTCAAGAACCGAGGTTCTTCATTTTTCCCTTACCAACTCTCACACATGGGTATGAAAATTGATAATATATATATATATATATATATATATATATATATATGATATTTATAACTTTATTATTTGCTTTGGATCTATATATAATATAATTTTGATTACACTTCATTCTATTGGGGACACAATATCATCACTCATGTGTATGGTGAATTACTACCTCATAAAGCGATGTTATTTGTTATTCAATCACATGTTACATGGTAGGTAATAAGTCTATAGATAAGGAATATAAGTTATATAAGTGAAATAATTATATTATTCATGATATATTTATAATTTTTTAAATTTAATATATAATTTTATTTCATACATTTTAACTAAATAAAAAATGATAACATCATTCTTGGATGTGTGGAAAACCACATCCTCGAAGTGATATGATTCATATTTTATAATCCAAATCACAAATATGATATATATAATTATATATATTTATTTAATATTGTTTTTATTATATTATTATCAATATTTTATGATAAAATATTATATATAGTATTTCAATACTGATCATTGAAAAATGGAAACGTTAATAATGTGTATGCATGACCAACCATCTCCATGATCGAAATATTAGTTTATTTTTTAAAACCATATTAAATTATAGTTTTTAAAAGTTATATTTACATATAAATATGATAATTATTTCATTATTTTAATTCTATTGATGATTAAATAATAACCTTTTTGACTATAATAAACCAAACAATGTCATTTTTGAAACATAATCTAGATATAGTCAGAACATCTGAAATAAACATATTCGACTAAGTAATTTCATTTATCTTGATAATAATTGATATAAAATTAATGATAAAATTGAAAAAAATTCTCAAGAATTGAAATAATTAACATAATATTATTATTCATTAAGATAAATTATATATGTGACATGTTAGACAAAAGGTAATGTACTTCCTCTCAATTTCATTTCACTAAGGCATATTTTTATGGAATGAACTATAGTCTATTATGATATGTTTAATAATAATATTGGAAATTTTATATCACTAATTTATCAATAGTAAATTTATTTTATGAATTGTTTAATGTTATTATTTTAGGGGGATTTTGATTTGAATATTTCATAAGTGGTAAGATACATTTTTTCTAAATAAAAAACCATTTATATGTTTCCATAAAACACAATTTTTATTCTACATTCATTTTTGTAAATTTATTTTTTAATGTATTTATATGGTTATAAAATATTTGGAAATTTTATTTTAAATTATTTGAAAGGTCTTCTAGAGAAATATTTTGACTTATATTAAATTGAACTTTTTGAGAGATGAAGAATGAAATGTTCTACATTAAATCTAAATAAAATAATTGAAATTTAATTCCACCATGAATGTTTCATGATCCCTATAATCCATGGAAAGATAAAAAATTTAAATAAAAAACTTATCTCCATTTATTTTGGTATCTTGGGAATGAAAATGTTGTTTAAAATAAAATTGTATTTTTATATTATAATCTGATTTGTAAACAAGTTTAAAAGTGTTTGTCATTTGTTTTATGATGAAAAGTGAAAGAATTATTTTTTCCATGGTGGGGATCTTTGATTGTGTACATTATGGGTGTTCATATATAACACCAGGTGATTCCATTATTTCTTATTTTATGGGTGTGCTCATATAACACTCTATTGCATTAGTTAATGAATGTTTTCTTCAAGGAATTATATTGTATGTGGTAATTATGTTTGTTTCAATTAGTAATGGTATTGTAATGGTATTATAAGGGTTTTGTGAGATGGCGTACCAAGATACATACATAAATATTCTATTCATACAAATTAATTTTCATATAAATCATTTGTTTTAAAAAGGAAAAATAAATTATATTTTCAAATAAATGATAATTAACTTTTTATGTAAAAAATTTTGTTTTTTAATAAATGTGTTTCCATAAGATATCATGTTTTTTATTATAATTACAATTTTATTCGTTTAATATCCCATATTGATATTTTTTGTGTTATTATCATGATTTTTAAAAAATCATAGGTCTTATGGATGGTCAGGGAATGAAATAAGTCCCATTGAAATTCATTAAGATATATCAAGAAATGAAATAATTTTTTTATTTAAAAGTATTATATTATAGGGAAAATGGATATTGATATGATGTATCAAATTTTTATTATATGTTTTTTTGTATAAGAAATGAACTAATTCTTCTAAAATATTAAACTGAAAATAACTTAAATGGATAAAAAATTAAATTCGGGACATAAAATCATGATCATGAAATTTTTTTGGTTGAGTCCATATAGTTGGTATCATAGGTAAGTTTAGATAACCAAATTGTTAAAGATAATGATGATAGAATACCCTTGAAATGTTTTCCTTTATTCCTAAGATGAAATTATATATATTGTAATGATAAACATGTTTTATCATCCGAACTATTTTTTCAGAAGTGTTTTTCCTAGAAGAAAAAAGGATGTTTTAGTGGGAAGGCATCAAGAAGAAATTTTCCTACCAAATGAGCACATAGAGATGGTAGGAATCGAAAAGAATAGTTTTTTCCATGTTCTCTCAACTAACAGGTGATATTAATAGTTGTAGTATCCATTCTAGAGAGGAACATGATGTACCATGATGGAGCATGTTTATTGTGTCGAATTTAATGAGTAAAAATCCCTATCATTAAATGTATTATCTGACCACATCATAACATATGTATGTCTAAATTATTTGGAGATGATATTTTATGTTCTGGGATTTTTAAACCATAAATATTAACTCTTTAATTTATTATTTTGACAGTGAAGTTGATCAATCATTGACATTGGTTATTAATAATAGAGATTAATATGATCTTGATTCCATGGAATGGGAGGAATTTAAGGATATATTCATTGAGAAATATTTACCAAAGTTTATTTTACTCCATATGAAAAAAAAAAATATGAACTAAAGAAACAAATTAGATGATTATTTAGATTCATATGAAGCCAGATTCAAATGATTCACTAGGTTTATATCCAATTTTTATGTATATACTAATAGTAATATTTAGAGATTTTATATAGGGTTGAATCTATGTTTACGAAGAACATTTTCCACAAGAGAAAATAAAATTTATTATAATGTTCTTCGTCATGTTGAGAAATTTGAGTTAGAGTTTTCTAGATTGTGAGTTCCTCAAGATAAATTAATTTATAAATGTTTAAGTTATACATCAATTTATAAAATCAATATATCAATTCAAGAGGAAAGCCTCTAAAATGTTTTAAATTTTGAATATGACATTTTAATGAATGTTTGAAAGGACCCATAATGTGTTTCAACTATGTTATGTTTAGAAACATGTCACATGATTGTAATGAGAAGAATATTGATTTTCAAATGAATGGGTTGTTAAAAATCCATCTAATACTGAGGTGTTTTAGTATCACTGAGTTGGGTCGTCGTGATAATGCATGTTTGATGTTATATGAAGTTGATGGAAACTGTGAAGATCAAAAACAGAATGGTCTTCCATGTTCAATTGCTACTACTATAGTTGATGTTGATCTATAAAATTAAGTGATTAGACTTTTTATAACTTTGGTATTTTAATTATGCCAATACAATTTTTGACATTGGATATTCCAATTCCTTAATTTCTATTATAATTTCATGTAAATTGGGAATATAACCACATCAAATGATGATATGAGTCTCTCTGAAAACTATATGTGAATAAATTAAAGCAACAAACATTTAAAGGAATATTATTTTTATTATCAGTTGGATGGTATTTCCTTAGAATCATGTCGAACCTACTATGAGTATTTTTTGTATCATTCTCCGAATTAATTATATTTCATTTATACATTAAAAGTTATATTGTAGATAAATGAATGACTTAATTAGTTATTTTTGGCCCTGATAAATTACCAATAAGAAGAATCATTTATTAAAGGTGGTACTTAATGATTTATATTTAATATTTTTGAAAATAAATTAACTGTTAGAATTAATGTTATGATAGAAGTAAATGTGTACATGGAATTACTTTATTAAGACTTTGCATATTTCATTCATGTCCATGAGGTTTAGTTAATAATTCACTTATTACTATGTATCAAGCGTGTTTCAAAAACCCTTTATCTAATGTATAATATGGAAATTTAATAATTTTTAAAAAAAATTATGAGTGATTAGATAACGTTTTACTCATATATAGTACTTCACCTTGGGGTTATCTAGTTTTGTTTTATAATAATATAGTTTGTCCAATGAGACTTTTCATTGATTATAGAGATTTGTACAACATCTCTATTAAATAATTCCATTTCCTTTTATCTGTGATTATTTTGATTATATATATGGAGATCATTATTTTTCAATGGTCAAACCGAGGATAGGGAACCATTAATTAAATGTGATGTATGATGAGATTCTTAATACTAGATCATGGAAATGCTTTATGAACTTTATTTAAATAGTTATTCTGTTTCGGCTTTCAAGTTCACCTTATGTATTTATGGACTATATAATTAGAGTTTTTATGAGTTCTTAGAAACTTATTTGGTTGTGTTTATTGATTGTGTTTTTTATATTATAAAATATTGGAAAATAATAATGAAATATAATTATTATTTTTCAAACATCAAAATGAAATAAATAGAAAGGAAATTTTTTAGTTAGGATTTTGGTTTTAATAGTTTTTTTCAATGATGATATTTTATAATGAAGTAATTACTCTTGACAATTCTATAAAAAAACTTATGAATCTTAAATTCCCACATATATTATAGAGATTTATATTTTTCTTGTATATGTGTTTTACTAACAATGGTTGGTTGAACCATTGGCTCTATTTTCTATCCCAATAACTATGATATCTCAAAAATAAGTTAAATCTACCTAGAAAAAATAATGTGATGATTGTTATTAGGAACTGAATAATGCATTGGGGAAGGCTTTGGGAATGGACATTCCTTAAAAAATGTTGTACATTTTATCTGTAGTGATGATTCATTGAATGTACTTGGTTGTGTATTCATGTTGAATGATTAGTTAATTTCAATTAATTTATATCAATTGAATCATCATGAGCTAAATTACCCCAAATATGATTTGGATTAGCTATGAATTGTTTTTTATTAAAAATATACTCGAATAATTTTTAGGGAGTAAAGTGTTAAATATGTTCTCATTAGAAAACATTGATGTATATATTAACTTATAATGAACTGATTATGATGAATTGAAGATAGATTTAACTGATTATGTATTATGACTGTATAATTCATTATCAATCTGAAAAAGAAAAAAATGTTGAAAATTATATGAGTAAAAAATAAAATTCTACGCTTACTATGTTATTTTTGGAAAATGACCTGTAGGTTAATGATTAGATTTATGTTTTTTGTGAAGTTTTGGATGTTGGTAAATCCTCTCTTATGTTTCTAGTTTCTATACAGTATACTTTTTCTAAAATAAAAAATATATATTGTATGGATGATAAATAATTTAATGGAAAGGTATAATATATTATCAACTTTATGTTTCATGATTTTAATATAGATTAATAATGTAATTTATGATTTGGAAGAAGATTATATTTTTCTTGAATTTCACAATTTGGTAAATAGATAATGGGGGAATCTCATTTATCTATTTTTTCAATTCATTAGGGATACACTAAGATTTATATAATCCTTAAGGAATATTTTTTTTGGATGGAATAAAAATAGATATTTCTGGCATTACCATGAAGTTTTATATCATTTTAATATGTTAAATAATATTGAAAAATACAAAAGGGGACACATCAAAAATTACTAGAATAAATGTGAAAATCAGAAAATATATCAATGTGTATCAAAGAAGGAATTATATACACTTCTAAAGGTGATAATTTTATTTGGGTAATTTTTTATCGATTAACTAAATCTGAACATTTCCCTTCCATTTGAGATACAATGTAGTTAGATCAGCTTTATCGACTGTATATATAAAATATTTTATGTTTACATGGATAGTATAATAATATATTTTCAAATAGGTATGATATTTTTCATCCATGTACAATATATTAGCATGTTATTTGGGATCATATTTTCTATAGATTAAATTACATAAAAAAGAGTTTTCATTCATATAATAGATGAACCCATTTGAGGGATTATATGGAAATTGTTGTCAAAATCCATCTTTTTGGTTTGAAATATAATAAATATGTTTGATGTTAATAGAGTTAGATATTGAATTTTATGGGAAGGAAGATTTGATTCAGCAACATATGAGGACAACTTAGTGAATATAGAAATGTTACATGTATAATTTGAGGAAAGAACACTTATTCAAGGTAATTTTCAAAGCCTTTCTCAATGTTTTCGATGAAAATGTGTTATTCATTTTGTTAATGAAGGGATTTAATATACACTATTCGTTAGACCATATGAAATCTATGAAAATGTGGGTTTAATTTCCGAGGGAGTGGATTTTAACACAAGTTTATCTCATGTACAAATGTATTTCATTTATTAATGTCAATGAAATATGTTTCAGATTATTCTCATGTTTTGAGGCCTAAAGTAGTTGAGTAGGAAGATAAAATGAATTATAAGGAATATTTTTTTCATATTTTTTACCGATGATATAATGTGTTGTAGAATAATATGATTTAATAGGTTATGGTTTAATTGATAAACAATATCGTCGAAGAAGAAATTATAGAATCTCAAAATGCTAGGAGGGAAGATTACCCCACTTGTTTAATAAGTGAATAAAATAGCAAGGATTAAATTTATAAAATGGGAAATAATACAACTAACCATGAAATGATATGATAAATAATTTTTATTATTATTATTAATTATATTGATACATTAGTAAAAAATTAAGTAATTTTTATTCAAAAATGAAAGATTTTTTAATAAAAACTTTTCATATATGGTTTTATTTAAAATAATAATATATAAATTTTATAATTTCAATTTGAAAATATGAATATCTTTTTTATAATTAGAATATAAAAATTTTCCCTTTTTCTAATTTATTATTTGGAAAATATTTATTTTTAGTGAATAGTTAATGTAGTTAATATTAATTTATGAGGATTAGGTAAAATGAGATTGCCAAGTGTTAAAGTAAAATTAAAAGAGTAAAAAATACATATAAACATCATTTAAAATATTTTTTATAAATATTTTCTCCATTCCACTTATAAGGTTTCAGAATGGCCCATATTGGACCCTTTTGACATGTGAAAAATGTGGGAGCACACAATTATTTTCAAAAATTCGAAGTGTATCCTTTTCACCCCTTACAAAAGGTCACCCACTATCATCCTGTCCATAAACCACAAAAATAAATTGGTTTGGAAGATCCCTGACAGTATAACATCCAATTTCCTGCTACACCATCTTCAAACCATTATATTGGGCATAAATCCATCCTATAGAGGCTTGTTGTGAAAACATATGGAGGATACCCAAAGAATAGGTAATGATATTATATGAGAATTTTTATTTTATTGAATTATATATTATTTTAAATTGTTATTGAAACATTATTATATAATTACCTTACTATATTCAATATACTAAATAGTTTTTATGTTAATGGCATTACCTAAATCGTTTCCATGTTCCATCAAATGGGCTATTAAATCACCATTCAAGTGTATAGAGGACTACATCCATTCAATCTGATTGTCTTCTTCTTTCCACTAACACCTTCACTATTATGTTTGGTCAAAGATATAATGTATATATATGTCATTTAAGAAATATATATACATATGTATTCATTATATAATATATAACTTTATTTATATTTTATTCTGTAGGGGATATGATAATGTCGCTGTTGTGTATGGTTGACTACCGCATCACGAAGTGATATGATTTTTTTCAATAACACATTACATGGAAGGTAATCAGTGTAACAAGAATGAATATATGTATTATAAATTAAGTAATAAAGATATTAATGGCATATTTAGTATTTTTAAATATCATATATCACATTTTAAATACCTTAGTACTCATTAAAAAATGAAAAAGTCATTCATGGATGCCTGGACTATTGCCTCCTCAAAAATATGTAACTAATTTTTTCATCACCATATAAAAAGAATGATATTTGTATATATATATATAAATATGTGTGTGTGTATTATTATATAATATTATTTTTGAAATATTATTATCATTCTATAATGGTAAAATACTTCTATCCTCATTTCAATGATGACTATTGAAAAATTGAAATGTTACTCATCTATATGTACCACCAACTATCTCCATGAACGCAACATTACTTCATTTTTAATAAAAAAAATTCATGAATGGTTTTAAAATAATAATTTTAAAAAATATGATAATAAAATGATGTTTATTATTCTTGATATTTTTAAATAATAACCACTTTGATCCTAGTCAACCTACAAAATTCATTTTTGACACATAATTCAAATTCTGTCAAATCATCTGACATTGTAATGTCCAAGACCTCTCCAGTCCATTAATTTGAAGAAATGTGGTGTTAGAGGTGTTCTTGGAGGTCAAGGTGGCTTATCCCCAACACTTTTCCAAAATTTCGATTCTGGTGAATAGTTCAAATGGTCTAAAATTGTGAAACGTAACGTCACATTATGTTTTAAGGTACTTTTGATGGTTCTAATTACCTTTGGATTAGAGTAGTGACTTGGGGGGGTGCGTTTGGGTTGACTTTTATGGATAACTAAAGGGCAGTAGCTTTCACACGGGCTGTGGACAATTTGTCTAAACTGTGCATCCATACTGTGCATAGTTAATACTGGAGACAGTGGCTAACTCACGGTTAGCACACGGTTTGTCTAACCGTGCAGTCTATCCATGCAAGGAGTGTTTTACGACGCAGTAGCAACCACACATTTTGCACACAGTTTGACTAACCGTGCAAGCAAACCATGTGGGCACTTAAACTAGATCCTAAAATTGTGGATCTCAACCATTTTTGCTCTAACGTGCTCGGTTAAGCTAATAAGAGACATAACTTAGGATTACCCTCCTTTGAGATAAGAGATCATCTCCCAAGTGTTTTGGCGGAGATCTGAAGGCTTTTAATGGAGAATCGAATCCGGTTTCTTAAGGCATGTGGTCGTTCTTCTTCATTATTGATCGGTTTCATAGATCCACTTGGATATACTATCCCTTTCCCCTCAGTTTCTTCGATCTATGCCTGTTATGGGTAGATCTATGTGTCTGGATGGCAAATATGATGGTCTTTGGTCTTGATATTTCTAGGATAAGAGATCTAAGGCAGGTTTTTGGAGAATCGATATGGATTTCTTGAGACTTCTTCGACCATCGTGGTTTTCGTAAAAAACCTTTGAGGTAGGGGATTCATTTCTTCTCTTTATTTTATGTGAAACTGTAATGTTAGAATGTTTTATCCCACTGGATGACAATGTAATTGACATAATAAATATTTGACCAGGAGAAATAAATCGATATCGATCATATATTGTTGCCTCTCGCTTTGATAGATAGTGTGTTATCTATGCTTGTTCATGATGAAAGTAGTAATGAACATAAACTGAGATTAATTGATATTTTTTTGGATAAAGATAAATAGGAACATGAAGAAATTTGGTTCTTATTATAATCTGATGTTAATCAAAATGGCGAGGTAAGCATGTTTGATCATTTGTGATAGCTTACTGGTTAGTTTTTCATGATTTCTGAACCAACGAATTATAAATATGTTAATTCAAGATGGATTAAAGATTTGATTTGTTGATATTTCCTTGAAGGGTTCTGAGATAACCCCTTGATTGTTATAGGTCCAATATCCCTAGTGATGCAATGTTTTTTTCCTGCTCCTTGTGTTGAGATGTGATCCTAGATGGGTGTTGTGATATGGGGGTGTCAGGGAGGACACCAGGGATGATGGAGTGGTATGAATGTGATTGTTGGATGCGTGCTGATTCTTTGGTTGTTTATCTACATTACATTTCCCCACTTCTCAAGGAAGCTGGTTTTGCTTATCATTCTTTCTAAATAGGCAAAGACATGTGCGGTATGCCACTTGCTTTCCATGTTTAGCTTATTAAGGGGGATTGGGACTACACTCTTGCAATAGGTGGAAAAAATTGACTGGTAGAATATCTACTGACCGTGTTGATCCCCCTTGTATTAATAGCATATAATGATTTTCTAGAATGCTTGGGTATATGTGAATTGTTTCAATAATGAATATTTGGTTAAATAGTGTTAACTCATGGGGTTGGAGTTGCCGAAACTTAATGATGAGGTTGAAAACTTTTGAAGGAACAATTGACATTGGGTGTGACACTAATGAAACTTAATATGGAATTGTTCATGGTTAATAAATGTTTAATGAATTAATTATTGTACTGTGGAACAAACAAAAAGGGATTCAAGTAATCTAATAAATCTCTTACTTTGTTGTGTGCTTATAGGATACCTAGTCTTAGAAATTATAGCCCAATGTCTGAGAGAAGTTAGCTGAAGTTGTTTCTAAGACTATGTTATTCCCATAGTGTGGTTATGAGATATAGAATATTCTGTACATTTTGTGTTTCTATACGATACTCCTCCCTGTCAGTAAGGGAAACTGACACCCCGGGGATTATGTGCCCTGGGGGGTGTTTTCCCCAACATTCTAGTGGGAGGATGGATGGCTGAATACCCCCTTTGGCCCAGCTCTATTCTCTTGGTATTTAATTGTGATGTTAGTCACATTGGTTAGTTTTCCCCATATATGTGTGTATAGGGATGTAATGGCTTGTGGGTATTCACACACATATATTCTGGATATAGATTCCTATAGACTACAATAGTTTTAACGTGTATTGGATGTGATGGATTGAGGATCCTTACTCAGTGTATGGGCTGTGATGGATTGAGTTATAATAACCAATGCATGATACACGTTATGCGAGCTGTGTTGGCTCACGAAAACTACCTGGATAGTTTTGGTTGTGATGATGGTGTAGTGATTCGCCTAGGTGTCTGGGGGCAAGCCTTTCTGTTGCACGGGGTGCACATTGTGGTGCTTCACCCAGGTGTCTGCGGGCAAGCCTATTTGGGGAGAGATTCATAGGAATTGCGCTGTTGGGGAAAAGCGGAAAACTATTGGGGAAGTAGTAGAAGGGTAACCTTGATATTATTTACTATATGTTATATTCTTGTATGTGTTACTTGGTGAGAGTAGCCATGGTGAGGTTGGGAACATACTATACCTATATAGATAACGAGTTAGATTCACTTGTTTCTCTCTGTGCTTAAGCATTCTATCTTTACTTTTGAATGAGAGGATTTGGGGAGGATCCTACAAAGTATACTGTAATACTCACCCTATGTATATATAAACTGTTTTTCAGGTCACGTGGAGCAGTTTGGAGACCAGGCTGGTGTTTTCTAGGTTGTGGTTGTAGGAGGTGTTCGGGTTTGTGGTTGCTGATGTTTTTACTTTTTTTTTGGGACTTGCAGCTTTTCTCCTTTCAGTTGTAGTACTTCTGCATGACATTTCATTTGGGCCCTTGGGTTTTCATTTATATTCTAGTTCTGAGTTGGAGTTGGTCAGTGTCTATATTATCTCTCTCTTCCGTATGTGTTCTCTTATACGGTAATGCCTCAAGTTTGTGTGTTAATATACCCTCGTTGCTAGTCACCAACCTGGGGAATACTAGAGGCATGACTCGAGGGTCATTATCTCCCTTATCACATTGCTGGCCCAGGAGGGGTATACATTGTGGGGAGGGGTTCGTGACAGAGTGGTATCAGAGCAAGGTTGAGTGATAGGATGGAGTTTGGAGTTAGGCACAGGTGCAATTGCATGGGATGGTAGGGAAATGGTGTCATTCCTGTTTATAAAGTGAGGTAAACACTAGAGACTGGCTGATACATAAGTGTTTACAGACCCTATGATTTTATGCACAAAATTTTAAGTTTATAATGACTACTAAACAAGGTGATACTAGTTGCAGGGTAGAGACTTAGGAAAGTATCATGCATTATTCTTATTTGTGCTTATGTTGGAATGGGTAGACCTCGGTATAGGTAAACCTAAAATGAATAAACGAAAATAATTAATTAAGTAATGTTAGTATTCCATATTACAGCTTTAGGAGCTCTAACGATTTTTTATTTTATAGGTATAGCTCTAGGTCGACATCCTCATCATGTTTGCGTGGAAAGTGTCCAGAAGTCTGTTCTAGCATATTTTCGTTGAGTAGAGGTTGACGACGAAGACACTTGGAGGAAGACACTCTAAGAGTTTCAGCACAAATGTCTATAAAAGTACGGGGGATCTGTTTCAGATTCAGTCACAGAGGACTGGTTAGAGGTGGTCGAGATCGGATTTAGTTAGATCTGTGCTCAAAAAGAGCATTGGGTGTCCTTAGTTGTAACGATGCTACAGGGATCAGCAATGCAATGGTGGTTATTATTCCTTAGGGATCATGAGGAATCAGCGATATCATGGGCGGAGATCCGAGACAAGTTTAGAATATAGTTCCTTTCGTTGACTGCGGATGCATCTAGTCTTCAGGAGCTTCGTACCCTTTGATAGGGAGATCTACTGTTTGAGAGTTTGGAATCTGTTTCAAGAACCATTAACGATATACTTCAGACCTATTACCAGATGAATAGGCCAAGGTGAGGCATTTTAAAGAGGATTTGTGCCCAGAGATCCAGCGTCAGTTCACCCCATATATGCTAAACACATATCTTCAGGTGCTGGCAGGGGCAGAGGTTGTCGAGAAGACTTTGGCCAGGACCAGATCATCATGAGAGGGGGATTTTCATGATCCCTCATGAAGAAAATATGTGGTCTGTGGTTCCTGGATTTCAGGGCAGAAGAGTTTCCCTTTAGCTAGTGGTAGGTCCCAGCACATCACATCTCGTTTCTCCAGAGGCAGCAACCCTCAGGCCTATGCCAAGGGATCAGGTGATTTTTTTTCTTTTGGTGGTCGTGGTCATGAGTAGTAGGAGTGTCCGACCTTTCAGACCGTCCATCGTGCACCAGGCACTATGCTCCGGGTTCCTCCGTTGAGATAGTTCCAGTCGAGGCAGTAGTAGCCTATTGCATCTGCTTTAGATCACCAGAGGGTAGATGGGGCAGGTAGAGGACAACTCCATGACGCCCCCTGACCTTATAGAGTAGAGAGAGGACATGGTGGTGGTCGCATCAGGGTCAGAGAGGCTGTGGATGAGGTCAGGTTCTGCTTCAAGCTCTAGTGTTTCCGGCTCTAGGCGAGCAATATATCGTTCAAGGTACCCTTTTCTTGTTTTCTACCTTGGAGTATTCCTTGTTTGATTCAGGAGAGACCCACTCCTTCATATCACTTACCCTTTTTAATGCTTTCGGACTTGAGGTAGAGAGGCATCTAGTGACCTTGGCATTGAATACGCCAGTTGGAGGTTTGGCTGACTTGTTTGAAGTTTGTTAGATACTGTGAGCTAGTTTTGGGGAAACACTACTCTTGGGGAGATTTCCCATATTTACGAATATAACCATATGATTTCATCCTCGACATGTATTGGTTGTATTTGGTGTAGGCTATCGTGGATTGCTTCAGGGAGAAGGTCATTTTCATTGGTGTGGAAGGAGAGCCATGGGTGTTTGTTGGTGAGAGAGATCCTCAGATGTGTCATTGGAGTGTTCCATCCTTATCTTCCATGATGGATGAGATGATGCTGAGTTCTTCAGAGGTTAAGTGGTTGGTGTTTCCTAGGGTCGTAGAGGAGTACACTGATGTCATTCCAGAAGATGTTGTACATTACCCCCTCAACAAGAGATCTAATTTGGGATCAAGCTACAGCCAAGAGCATATCTAATCTCTATGTATCCATAAACGATGGACCCTTCTGAGTTGCGGGAGCTACATATACAACTTGATGGTCTGCTAAAGTGCATTTTTATTCATCCAAGTGTGTCACCATGGGGTGCACTAGTTTTGTTCGTGAAGAAGGATTACGACAGTTTGCGGCTGTGTGTCGATTATCATCGCTTGAACAAAGTGACAATAAAGAATCGTGATCCTCTTCTGTGGATTGATGACTTATTCTATCAATTGAAGGGAGGAATTTGGTTCTAAAAGGTCGACTTGCGGTCAGGATATCATCAGATGCATGTGAAAGATGAGGATATATAGAATACTTCTTTCCGTTGTCGTCATGGGAATTATGAGTTCATGGTACCGCCGTTTGGCATGACGAATGATCTAGCTATATTCATGGGATTGCTAAATTTTATGTTCCATGAGTTCCTGGACATGGTCATGGTAGATTTCATTAAAGACATCCTTGTGTACTCCAAATATGAAGAGGAGCATGCACAACATCTACAAGCCGTTTTGGGAGTTCTTCACCAACATCAGCTATTTGGGAAGATGTCGAAGTGTGAGTTTTGGACATGAGAAGTACGATTCTTGGGGAATGTTGTGTCCCAACAGGGATTTTATATGGATCCATCGAAGATAGAAGTAGTTATTTCTTGGGAATCCCCCAAGATAGTTTCAGAGGTGAGAAGTTTTCTTGTTCTCACATGCTACTACAAGAGGTTTGTAGCCAATTTCTCGTGAGATGCAACTCCTCTAACATCTTTGACCTGGAAGGATCATGCATTCATATGGACTAATCAGTGTCATGTTTCGTTTGACTGTCTAAAGGAGATGTTAGTAACTGCTCTAGTCTTTTGCCTTCCACCTAAGGGAGTTCAGTTTGTTGTATTCTGTGATGCTTCACATCTGGGGTTAGGCTGTGTTCTCATGCTGTAGAGGTTAGTTGGGTCACGAACCAGCCCAGGTCGACCATGAACCGGTCACCCGAGCCGGTCCGCGGCAAGTATTAAGGGGCGTTCTCGATCCCCCCTGGGATGGAGACTAGTGCCGGGAATCAAGCTTTAATTGTTGGGAACGATTTAGCCCAAACAAACCAGGATCTGTAAAAAGAAAAACAAACAATAAAAGAGACAACACTAAAAACAGAAACAAAACTACACCACACAAATACCTCCACGTGACCCCGCGGGTCACCACCCAACTAAAAACTAGCGTCGCTCCATCACTGAGCGACTCAAGCCAGGAAAACCTGAACACAAGGAACCTGCAAGTAAAATGGTAAAAGATAGGCATGAGCACAAAAAAAGTACTCAGTAGGTGAGCCCAACAACAAAACCCAGAGCACTGCCAGTAAATAAAGAATCTACATATTCCAGGTTTGAACTACCATGTATAAAAGTAATCATTCATAATGTTTCACTTAAAAATAAAAGCATCATAAATTACCATAATTTTTGTTTCAAAAGTTGAATTCCTTTCATTGGTTCCCAATTCATTCTAAAATAGAAATAAGTGTTACATTTTCAAATTTTACACAAAGAGGATAACGCATTTTCATTTGAAAACAACTTTCACAATGTATAATAGTATAATATGTAAAGAAAAACTGAAAGTAACCAAGCAAGGAATGTCAAGTAACTATGGGTGACCCTAGACATTTCTAGAAAACCCCTAGATGTACTCGGGTTCAGTCTACTTGCCGGCATGGTACTCCACAGTCAATAACCAACAGGCCGCCCTAACAGCCAACCAGTGGCATGCCCCACAAGGCTTACCTACCAAGGGGAGACTAACCCGTCTAATCAGGGTTATCCAGAAACCGTCACTTGGTTCTCTAAAAGATGCCCAGGAACCCACGGTGGTTTTTAATAATACTGTTTAAGTGGGAGGCCTTCGCACGCGTGACTCATCTCACCGCACTTGCCAACCCCTTTCATGGACACCACTACACGACAACCCTCGGAGGGAAGTCCCCCTGTAGAGATGCCCCATAAGTACGTATCTATATACATATGTAATCAGTTCACAATCAATATAGTTCCCAACGGGCCACCACATCAATTACGTTTAGACCATTTAGTACCAAAGCATTTCAAAAAGATATGAGACACACCATCCTGTTGAAAACCAGAAAAAAAACATATTTTGAAACTCATTTAAGGAAAACTAAACCACCACTGACAAGTTCCAAAATCCAATTTAAAGGAAAAAATGGGCACTTCTTCTATTCATGTTTTCAAGAAATCACCACTTTCCATAATTGATACACCCGCCATTCCACACAGACCAACCATTTCAAAACAATATTTAACAAGACTTGCACATTTCATAAGGTACTCATTTAGCAACATCACAAGGAAGTCACATAAATAAATCCATGAAAATATTTTCAGTGTGATGCAAGGAGTAAATAGTGTTCAATTTTCAACAAGTCACGAATCTAGAAATTATATATCCATTACTACAATAAATTTAAAAAAATAAATTATGAAGTGACAAAGAATATATAAATTTATAAATTTAAAAGCAAGTGCAGTAGGATACCTACCATGAATTGCAACTTGTTTGCGATAACGCGACATGTCTCACACTTGCGCATAAGTATGCACAACTAGCAGACCATAGTATCGCGGGTTCTCCCCGCTGATACGCTGCAAAAACCGCACAACAACAAAAAAAACACATAACCAATGACTTATCATAATTTATACGAATGGAGAGCGTGAAAAAAACAAATATATATATATACATATATGTATATATATATACACATATATATAAATGTTGATATAAAAATATTCCATGAAAAAGCAGTACAAACCACACCTCGACACCGTAGCACATGAAACGGGTGAACCTGAATTGCTCACTATCAGCAGCGGTGCTCGCCGCTCACCCAAACAAGAAAGAGACGTGTGACTGGTCGTGAGGGCGCTAGACGGTGCGACGATGCTGCACAAGGTTGACTAGATAGCAAGTCGACACCGAGAAAGGCCTGCGGGTCGAAGCAAGCGCGATAGGGGGGCAGCGAGCAGGGAAGGTCGAGTACGGCGCGACCGAAGGTGGGCTGGCCAGAAGCGGGCTAGCTGGAGCGGCTCGGCCGCAGGGGTGTGGCGGGGTATCCGGAGAGGGGCGAGGCCGGCGAAGTCACCGGCGTGGCTGATGAAGGCCGGGAACAGGGGAAGCCGGAAGTTCGGGAGGCTGGGTGTACGAGAGGAGGTGTGGTGGCCGGAACGGGAGCCGGACGGGGGGTGCGGCGAGGCGAAGGGAAGCCGGCAGGTCGGGAAACGACGAAGGCCGGGGTGCAAGATCACCGGAAAAGTCACCGGAGTGCGGCATGGAGGCCGCGGAGGCGGCTGAGTGTGGCGACGGGAAATGGGTGCCGGGGATGGCAGCTGGGTGCGGCGACAGGAAGCGGGCAGAGGGAGGGCCTTCGGGACAGGGGAGTCGCCGTACAGGGGGTCTGCCAAATGGAAGGTCGCCGCTGGACGCCAGAGGAGCAGGAGGGGTGGTCGGGTGCGGGGTCGGCGCGGTGATCCGCGGGTGGTGGAGGGCGCCGGGTTGAGCGGGGGTTGTGGAAATTGCAGGGGGTCGCGCGGAGCTGGGGTGAGCGGAGTTCGTGAGCTGGAGGGGGTGGTGCGGCGGCCGGAACGGGAGCCGGACGGGGCTGGGGTGTGGGAGGACGTCGGAGTGGCTGGGAACCGCTGGCCGGGACGGCGGCTGGGCGTAGCGACGGGAAGCCGGGGCCGCCGGGGTGCTGCATGAGGGAGAAGAAAGAGAGGAGAGAGGGGAGAGAGAGGGGGAGGGGTCCGCCGCATAGAAGAGAGAGAGGGGGGCTTGGGATTAGGGTTAGGGTAAAATATAAATATATGTAAAAATATGACAATAATAATAATAATAATAATAATATGATAGAATAGGTAAATAAATAAAATCAATCTTAATAATAATAATAAATATTATAATAATAATAATAATAATAATAATAATAACAATAAATTAATGATAATAAATAAAAATTAGTTAATTATAATAATAATTATTACGATCAAAATATTTATAATATTAAAACCATTTAAAAATAACACACATATATATATATATACACATATATAGATATATATATATATATATATACCTATAAACATATAAACGTAAATACAATAAACATATATATATACATATATAGACATAAACATATATAAACATATATATACATGTATTGACATAAACATATATATATACATATATAGAAATATATATATACATTAATATACACATATATAAACATATATAAAAATAACTAAAATAATGATAACACAGTTTAAATGGTAATAATAATAAAATGTCAACATAAAAATTTTTAATATTCAAAACGCCGGGTGAACACATAGTCACCCGGGCCGAACGCACGGTCACCGCTAGCGATGTGGTGACCGCGCACCGGTGCGAAACCGCCAACACAATTAAACTCTAAAAAAATTTAAACCGGGTCCAAGAAGTAAGTAAAAAATAAGAGAATCTATGGTCGGGGTGTGACAATTCTCCCCACCACAGACACTTTCTGCCCCCAGAAAGTCACCAAGCCAAAATTTTGTCAAGATTCAAGTTCATGCCCAAACAAAACAAAAGGAACCGAAGAGAACAGAGAATCTAGGGATGACCTTACTCTACACAGGTCACACCCGACCGATTGAAGATAATACTGAAGTCCAAGGTTGAGGGGATAACACGATGGGCTTCTCCCCACCACAAGAACGTAACTGGTTCCAAAAATTTAACACATAAAACATACTACCATAAGGAGGCAGATCCAGTGCGGGAACTCATAACTGATCCAAACCGACTCCAATAACACGATCAGATTAACACCTCCGTCGAAACGTTGACCCCTAGACTAGAGTCAAAAACCTTCGACTCTAGGGGAAACCCACAGAAAATACTTAATCAGACATTGAGTCGGAAACATGACCCATTGAAATCCACAAAACATAACCACGTCTGACAAACATAACTAAGCCTAGGTCAACCTACACAAAGGTATAACACACTTTACGAAAGACACACAATGTACATGATCACATCCACACAAACAAGATTTCTTGGATTATAATTGAACAAGTTCATCATTACTTCATAGAAAAACAACGTACTTACAACGATGTTGAAACTTTAATATCAGAAAAACAAATATGAAAATATTTCTAATTATTCCACCGCCAACATGGAACACAAATCCGGGGCTAAGGCTTCACACCCCTGGCAGCTCCTGACTGTGCGCGAGCTTCACCCCGAGACCTATGGTTGGGTCTCTGATGGCTGAAGCATCTCCTACCTCACAGTCAGGTACTGACATTCTCCAATCACAGCGTCCTCTTTATGCGATGTTTCCTGCAAAACATCTCCAGATGACCCAGACAGCCACAATGATGACACGTATTTGGAGGGTTGCGAAAAGACAGCTTTAATTTCCCGAAACGACTACACCGATAGCATACCATTGAACGATCTGATGAACTGGAAGCTGGGACCAAAGGGGATAACTCCTTAGGAATAGGTATCTCGGGCGTATTTTCCACACCAGAGAGGGAACTCTTATGAACAACTGGGGATGCTGGAGTACTAGCCAACTGTGTTCCGGAAACCAACTCAGCCCAAAATGCTTCCTCCACCAGCCACTCAAAATGATGGTATTTAGAAGGGAGGACTTGCTCCTTGAACTCTGGACGAAGACCCCCGGTGAAAAGAGAGACCTTAATGAGCTCATGCGACACTACCTCTGGATAAAAGGAAATCAGTTCCTTGAAATGGTTAATATATGCCTTCACCGTCCGTTGGCCATGTTGAATATGCACAAGCTCTCTCATTTTATCCAGCTTCACTACCTCAGATATAAACCATTGGATGAAAACAATTTTAAAGACACCCCACGTCATTCCAACTTGCGTTGACGATGGGGTAACCATCTTCCACCGGTCCAGAGCTCGACCTTCAAACAACTCCATAATTGCACGAACCTTAACATTATTGGGAGTTCCCAATGTTCTAAAGACACGCTCCACTTCTTCGAGCCATTCCACTGCCTCTAGCGGACCCTGATAAGCATGAAGAATAGGTAAAGTCTGAGGAGGACCAAAAACTGGGCATGACATATCAGAATCCTTAGACACCTTTTTGGGGGGAATTTCCTGAGTGACATATAAAACACTATGCCAATACCAATATCAAATCAAAGCAACATCAATAAAAGCACCTTCATCAAAAAACAGTCAGCACAAATACTAGACAAATACAAACACAACCCAAAATAAAATCCCCTTTTTATTTTAGATTCCAAAACCACCCTATTTCAAGACCACTTTCCAAAACCATTTCCCCTTTAAAAACAAATTTAGAAAACATGGTCATGCCTTAAGTTTTAAATACACACCCATGTAATCCTATGAACCGTTGCACATGTCTTCATCCACTTTCCATTCATACTCGCACCAACATGCACTTTCCATGCATTCTCAGACATGTGAAAACGTTTATAAATAGGACCTGAGGTTTCACCCCAAACCATTCTTAACCAATTTAAAGCAGAAAATAGATTTCCAAATCAAGAGATTTCAGTTTTAAGACTCATTTCATACATTTAAAGTCTTTTAAAAGAAATGAGTCCAATTTTTCAAAAATCCTTTTTCATTTTACAACTATGCACTTACACAGAGCAAAACGAAAGCAGCATCCAAATTTTCATCAACCACTAGAGTGAGGGACTAGCAGTCATGCTCAACCTGGAGACATGGTAGTGGGCCGTGTCCGAAGTTAGTGTCGACCACTAGGAGGAATTCGAACTGTGTACTCAGACAATACATGGGTCACTAGTCCATGTGAAATCATGATGTAACGCCGACTTGCCTCAATTGTCATCTCTCAATCCAAGACAAACCAGAAAGAGACAAGGACACAATTACTGGACTACCCCTGGAGACTCGAGGTGCGGAACGGGCGAGGGATCATGACATCCTTCCCGTACCTACCTCTCAAGTCGCGACAGTCCTAATCTCCACCTACCAGACAACCCAAATAACAAGAACCAACTCTGATACCATTTTGTCATGAACCAGCCCGGGTCGACCCTGAACCGGTCACCCGAGCCGGTCCGCGGTAAGTCCCGAGAGGCATTCCCGATCCCCCTGGGATGGTGACTAGTGCCAGGCATCAAGCATTAATCGTTGGGAATGATTTAGCCAAAACAAACCGGGATCTTTTAAAATAAAAACAAACAAACAAACAGACAACACTAAAAATAGAAACAAAAATACACCACAAACATACCTCCACATGACCCCGCGGGTCACCACCCAACTAAAAACTAGCGTCGATCCATCAATGAGTGACTCAAGCCAGGAAAACCTGAACACAAGGAACCTGCAACTGAAATGGTAAAACATAGGCATGAGCACAAAAAATGTACTCAGTTGGTGAGCCCAACAACAAAACCCAAATCACTGACAGTAAATAAAGAATCTATATATTCCAGGTTTGAACTACAATGTATAAAAGTAATATTTCATAATGTTTCACTTAAAAATCAAAACGTGAGACATTACCCTTTTTTTTTCAAAAGTTGAATTCCTTTCATTGGTGCCAAATTCATTCTAAATTAGAATGAAGTGTTACATTTTAAAATTTTACACAAAGAGGATAATGCATTTTCGATTGAAAACCATTTTCAAAAAGTATAACAGTATAAGCTGTAAAGAAAAACTGAAAGTAACCATGCAAGGAAAGTCATGTAACCATGGGTGACCCCAGACATCCCTAGAAAACCCCTGGACGTACTCGGGTTCAGACTACCGGCCGGCATGCTACTCCATTGTCAATAACCAACTGGCCGCCCTAACAGCCAACCAGTGGCACGCATCACATGGCCTACCTAACAAGGGGGGACTAACTCGTCTAATCAGGGTTAGCCAGCAACCGTCACCCTTTTCTCTGAAAGACCCCCAGGAACCCAAGGTGGTTTTTAATAATACTGTGTAAGTGGGAGGCCCTCGCATGCGTGACTCATCTCACCGCACTTGCCAACCCCTTACAAGGACCCCGCTACACGACAACCCTCGAAAGGAATTGACCCTATAGATATGCCCCAGAAGTACGTATCTATATACATAAGTAATCAGTTCATAATCAATAAAGTGCCAAACGGGCCGCCACATCAATTACATTTAGACCATTTAGTACCAAAGCGTTTCCAAAAGATATGACACACACCATCACGTTGAAAACCAGAAAAAAAACATAATTTGAAACATAGTTAAGGAAAACTAAACCACCACTGACAAGTTCCAAAATCCAATTTAAAGGAAAAAATGGGCATTTCATCTATTCAATATTTCATGAAATCAGCACTTTCGATAAATGATACACCCGCCATTCCACACACACCATCCATTTCAAAACAATATTTAACAAGACTTGCACATTTAATAAGGTACTCATTTAGCAATATCACAAGGAAGTCACCCAAATAAATCCATGAAAATATCATTAGTGTGATTCCAGGAGTAAATAGTTTTCAATTTTCAACAAGTCACAACTCTATTAATTATCTATCCAGTGCTACAATGAATTAAAAAAAATAAATAAATAATGAAGTGACAAGGAATAAATAAATTTCTAAATTTAAAAGAAAGTGCAGTGGGAGAACTACCTTGAATTGCAGCTTGTTTGCGATAATGCGGCACATCTCACACTTGCGCATAAGTATGCACAACCAGAAGACCACACTATCGTGGGTTCTCCTCGCTGATACACTGCAACAACCGCACAACAAAAAAAACACATAACCAAAGACTTATCATAATTTATACGAATGAAGAGTGCGAAAAGACTAATATATATATATATATACATACATATATATATATATACACATATGTATAAACGTTGATATAAAAATATTCCAAGAAAAAGCAGTCCAAACCTCACCTCAACACCGGAGCACATGAAACAGGTGAACCCAGATTGCTCACTTTCAGTAGCGGTGCTCGTCACTCGCCCAAACAAGAAAGAGACGCGCGACTGGTCGTGAGGGAACTAGAGGGCGCATAGATGCTGCATGAGGCAGACCGGATGGCACATCGACACCGCAGAAGGCATGCGGGTCGAAGAGAGTGCAATAGGGGGGCAGCGAGTAGGGCAGGTCAGGTGCAGCGTGGCCGAAAGTGGTCTGGCCGGAAGCGGGCTGGCCAGAGCGGGCTGGATGGAGTGGCTGGGCCTCAGGGGTGTGGCGGGGTAGCCAGAGCGGGGTTAGGCCGGCGAAGTCACCAGCGCGGCTGATGAAGGCCGGGAACAGTGGAAGCCGGCAGGTCAGGAGGCCGGGTGTGCGGGGGGAGGTGCAGCGACTGGAACTGGAGCCTGACAGGGGGTGCGGTGAGGCTAAGGGAAGCTGACAGGTCAGGAAACGGCAGAGGCCGGGGAGTAAGATCGTCAGACGAGTCGCTGGAGTGCGGCGTGGAGGCCGGGGAGGTGGCTGGGTGCGGCGATGGGAAGCGGGGGCCGGGGATGGAAGTTGGGCACGACAAAGGGAAGCGGGCAGATGGAGGGTCGTCGAGACCCGGGAGTCGACGGACAGGGGGTCCGCCAGACGGAAGGTCGCCGCCGGACGCCAGAGGAGCAGGAGGGGTGGTGGGGTGCGGGGTAGGCGCGGTGAGCCGCGGGCCATGGAGGGCACCGGGAAGAGCGGGGGTTGCGGGCACTGTAGGGGGTCGCGCGGAGCTGGGGTGAGCGGAGGTCGTGAGCAGGAGGGGGTGGTGTGGCGGCCGGAACGGGAGCCGGACGGGGCGGGGGTGTGGGAGGACGCTGGAGGAGCCGGGAACCGCTGGCTGGGATGGCGGCTGGGTGCGGCGACGGGATGTCGGGGCCGTCGGGGTGCTGCGCGAGGGAGAAGAAAGAGAGGAGGGAGGGGAGAGAGGGGGGAGGGGTCAGCCGCACAGAAGAGAGAGAGGGGGGCTAGGGATTAGGGTGAGGGTAAAATATATATATATATATGTAAAAATATGACAATAATAATAATAATAATAATATGATAGAATCGTTAAATAAAAAAAATCAATAATAATAATAATAATGAAATGTTATAATAATAATAATAATAATAATAAAATAATGATGATAAATAAAAATAAGTTAATTATAATAATTATTATTATGATCAATATATTTAAAATAATAAAACCATTTAAAATAACACACATATAGATATATATATACATATATAGATATATATATATATATATACATATATATATATATATATACTTATATAGATATATATATATATGTATATATACCTATAAACATATAATCTTAAATTCAATAAACATATATATATATACATATATAGACATAAACATATATAAACATATATATATATATATATACATATATAGACATAAACATATATAAATATATATATATATATATATACATATATAGACATATATATATATACATTAATACACACATATATAAACATATATAAAAATAACTACAAAAATGATAACACAGTTTAAATGGTAATAATAATAAAATGTCAACATAAAAATTTTTCATATTCAAAACGTCGGGTGAACACACAGTCACCCGGGCCGAACGCAAGGTTACCGCTTGCGATGCGGTGTCCGCGCACCAGTGCGAAACCGCCAACACAATTAATTTCTAAAAAAATTTAAACCAGGACCAAGAAGGAAGTAAAAAAATAAGAGAATCTGCGGTCGGGGTGTGACAAGTTGTATCTTATGGGTCTCGGAAGTTACATCCCCATGTAGCCAACTATTCCACCCATGATTTTGAGCTGTCAGCCACGGTGTTTGATCTGATGTTGTTGAGATAATACCTCATTGGTGAGCGCTTTCTAGTTTTCATCGATCATAAGAGTTTGAGTTATGTTTTCTCCCAGCGTGACCAAATCTTATGACTATGCTGGTGGATGTGGTTTTTACATGAATATGACTTCAAAATGTTATATACATCTAGAAATGGGAATGTTGTAGCTGATGCACTGATCAGAAAGTCACGTAGTGATGCTGTGCGTGAATCTAGGGATTCATGGAGAGTAATGGAAGAACTATCAGTATTAAATCTTGATATGGGAGAAGTTGGGGGTAGAGGAAGTCTTTTTTAGACTACGGTACAGTCATCCCTGATGCAAAATGTAGAAGAGTCCTAGTTGGGAGATCTAGAGGTGGAGGTCTGGAAAGACCGAGTTGTTTGTATTGAGACCCCTAGTGGTTGTTTGGGGGATGAACAACACCAATTGTTGTATCATGGATGTCTTTTTCTTCCGTTGACAATGTAAGATATGATTCTCAGAGAGTTTAATAGTTCTCCTTTTGTGGTACATCCTCACATGAAAAGGATGTACTGAGCCTTGAGGAGTCATTTTTGGTTGTCCGGGATAAAGCATGCCATTGCAGAGTTTGTTTCTTAATGTTTAGTCTACCAGAAGGTGAAGGTTGAACGCTGTGTTCCCGGTGGTCTTCCCCAGCTTTTAGAGATTCCTTAGTGGAAGTGGGAGGACATCTCAATGGACATTGTTACTGGTCTACCTCGAGCTCCGGGAAGACATGATGCTATTTGGGTGTTAGTGGATAGTTTAAAAAAATCATCCCACTTAATAGAAATCAAGGATTCAAGTTGAGTGGACGTTTTTTTGAGGAAATATCAAGATTAGGTGGTGAGACTTCATGGATTCCCCCGGACGATCATTTCTGATCGAGATCCTCGTTTTACCTCCAGAGTGTGGAGAGGTCTCCAACATGATTTTGGTTCTCAACTATACCGTAGCACTTATTTTCATCCTCAAACGTATGGTTAGATAGAGAGACCCATCCAGACTCTTGAAGACATGTTACGCTCTTGTGTTCTCGATTTTGGAGGTTTAAGGAAGAGACACCTACCCTTGGTGAAGTTCACTTACAATAATAATTTTAACTCCACCATCAGTATGGAGCCTTATGATGCCTCGTATGGTCATCCATACCATTCTTTGTTGTGCTGGACTGGGGTCAGAGAGATAGAAATTCTCGGACAAGAACTAGTAAAGAATACTATAGAGATGATTCATGTAATTTGTGTGAGGATGAAGACAATGCAAGATCGTTAGAAATCATATGCCGATCAAATAAGGAGACCATTAGAGTTTAATGTTGGGGGTCATGTTTTTTTGGAGGTGACTCCCCGTCATGGGCAGCGATGTATTGTTCATGGAGTTAAAATTTCTCCTTTGTTTTTTGGGCCTTTTGAGGTTTAAGCTCGTGTTAGAGATTTGGCGTATCGAGTAGCACTTCCCCCACAGTTGAGTCGGATACATTATGTTTTCCATGTATCACAACTCCATCGTTATCTTCATTATGACTCTCACATCATCGATTGGAGATAGATCGATGTTGATGATGATGCAACCTTTGAGGTGCGACCTATGGAGATCCAAGACTGGAAGGATAAGATGTTGTGTCGGCGTTCTGTTCATTTAGTTCGTGTCTTTTGGCGACATGGTGTCTTGGAAAAGAGTACCTGGGAACGTGATTCACATATACATGCTCAGTACCCAGAGTTGTTTTATTATTTACTAATTATATGTATGGATGTAACTTTTGTGGTTATGAAACTTTCATGTTTATGAGATGGCTTCCTTTGTTTCTTTTGTGACATTCTCTCTTTTGAGAGGTATATCGATGTGTGGTTTTTCAGAACCTATTTCGTTTTCACTTTAGGTGGGTTTTGGATTATCGAGGATGATAATGTTTTGAGAGGTATCTGATGTAATGGCCCTGACCTCTCCAGTCGATTAAATTGTGGAAGTGTGGTGTTAGAGGTGTTCCAGGAGGTTAAGATGAGTTATCCCTAACACTTTGCCAAGATTTCCATTCTGGTGAACAGTTCCAATGGTAGACTATTGTGAACTGTAACGTCACATTACGTTCTCAGGTACTTTATATGTTTCTAATTACCTTTGGTTTGGAGTAGTGACTTGTGGGTGCGTTTGGGTGGACATTTAAGGAAAACTAAAGGGCAGTAGCTTTCGCATGGGCAGCACACAGTTTGTCTGAACCGTGCGGCCATACCGTGTGTAGTTAATACTAGAGGCAATGGCTAATGCACTGCTAGCAGACGGTTTGTCTAACCATGAGGCCTATCCATTCATGGAGTGTTTGATGTGGAAGTAGCAACCACACAGTTAGCGCACAGTTTGTCTAACTGTCCGAGCAAACCGTGTGGGCACTTAAACTACATCCTAAAATTGTGGATCTCAGCCATTTTGCTTCTAAATTGCTCTTTTATGCTTTTAAGCAGCCATAACTCGAGATTACCCTCCGTTTAAGATAGTAGAACCTCTCCCAATAATTTTGGAGGCTATCCTATGGCTTATATTGGATAATCGGTGCCGGTATCTTGAGGTATGTGATTGTTTTTCTTCATTCTTCTTCGTTCTTGATCGGTTTCGTAGATCCACTTGGATCTACATCACCTCTTCCCTTGAATTATTTTATCTACACTCGTAATGGGTAGATCGAAGTGTGTGGATTAAAAAAATGATAGGCATTGGTCTTGATATTTCTAGGAGAAGAGATCTAAGCTGTGTTTTTGGAGAATCAATCCGGGTTTCTTGAGCGTTCTTCGACCGTCATGGATTTAGTGAAAAACCATTGAGCTAGGGGATTTGTTTCTTCTCTTTATTTTACATGCAACTATAATTTTCGAATGTTTTATCCCACTAGATAAAAATAGAATTGACATAATAAATATTTGATCCGGATAAATAAATTGACATTGATCGTATGTTATTGCCTCTCTTTTTGATAGATAGTGTGATATCTATGCTTATTCCTAATGAAAGCTGTAAAGAACATAAAACAAGATTTATTGATATTATTTTGGCTAAAGATAAATTGGATTGTGAACGAATCTGGTAATTTTTGTAATTTGATGTAAATCAAATTGGAGATGTAAGAATGTTTTATCATTTTTGATAGCATACTGGTTAGTTTTCCTGAATTTGGAACCAATGAATTATAAATCTGTTAATTCATGATGGATTAAAGAACTTATTGTTTTATAATCTTTAATGGTTTTGAGTTACCCTGTTGATTGCTATAGGGCCAATAACCCAAGTGATGTGATTTTTGTTTTTCCAACTTCTTTTCTAGAGATGTGATACGGGATGGTTCTTGTGATATGTGGGAGTAACGGAGGACACCAAGGATGATGGAGTGGGATGAATGTTATTATTGGATTCATGCTGATTCATTGGTTGTTTATCTGCTTTACTTTTCCCCACTACTTAAGGTAGCTGGTCTTACAATCCCTTCTTCCAAAAGAGGTGATGACATGCGGGGTATACCACATTCTTTCCGTGTTTAGATTCTTAAGGGGGATTGGGTATATGCTCTTGATATGGGCGACAAAGACTTGATGGGTAGTACTCTACTCACTGTGTTGAGCCCCATTGTGTTAGTAGCATAGAATTCTATTCTAGAAAGCCTGTGTATATGTGAAAGTGTTTCTTTAATGAGTGTTTGGTTAAATGGTGTTAACTAACGGGGTTGGAGTTTTCCAAACTTAATGACGAGGTTGAAAACTTTTGATGTAACTATTGACATTGGGTGTGATACTAATGAAACATAATGTGGAATTGATTATGGTTAATTAATGATTAAATAATTAATTAACATACAATGGAACTGATAAAAATGGAATGAAGTAACCTAATAAAGCTCTTGTTTTGTTGTGTGCATATAGTATACCTAGTCTTAGAAATAGGAACATGGATTCTAAGAGACATTAGCTACAGTGGTGTCTAAGACAAGGTTATGCGCATAGTGTGGCTATGAGATATAGTATATTCTGTACTTTTTGTGTTTCTATACACTACTCCACCCTGTCATTAAGAGAAACTGACACCCTGGGGATTCTAAACCCTGGGGGGGGGGGGGGGTTCCCCAACATTCTAGTAGGAGGATGGATGGGTGGCTATCCCATTTGGCCCCACTATCTTCTCTTGGTAGTTACTAGTGTTGTGAAGAACATTGGTTAGTTTTCCCTATATATGTGTGTAGAGGGCTGTAATGGATTGTGGTTATTCACACACATATATTCGAAATATAGTTTTCTATGGACTACTATATGTGTAATGCGTATCGGCTGTGATAGATTGATGATCCTTACTCATATGGGTTGTGATGGCTTGAGGTACAATACCCGATGTATGATTCATGTTATGTGAGTTGTGGTGGCTCCCAGAAACTACCTGGCCACTTTTGGTTGTGAGGATGGTGTAGTGCTTCTCCTAGGTGCCTGCGGGAAATCCTTTATGATGCACGAGGTGCACATTGTGGTGCTTCACTCAGGTGTCTGTGGGAATGCCTTTTTAGAGAGAGATGCTATGGATGTGCGATGTTGTTGAAAATAGGCAATGCAGTAGGGAATTAGTAGCGGGGTACCCATGATATTCATTACTATATTCTGTACTCTTATATGTGTTATTTGGTGAGAGTATCCATGGTGAGGTTGGGAACTTAGTATACATACTTAGGTAACGAGTTAGATTCACTTGTTGTTCAATGTGCTTTAGCATGCTCTCTTTACTTTAGCATGAGAGGCTTTGGGGAGGATCCTACTGAGTATACTATTATACTCACAATAGGTATATATAAAATGTTTTTCAGGTCACTTGAATCAGGTTGATGATCAGGCTGGTGTTTACTAACTTGTGGTTGCAGGAGCTATTCAGGCTTGTGGTTGCTGCTATTTTTACTTTCATTTGGGTACATGCAGTTTTTTCCCTCTCAGTTGCAGTACTTCTACATGACATTTAATTTGTGCACTTGGGTTTTTTATATTCCAGTTCTGATTTGGAGTTGGTTGGTGTCTATCTTATCTCTCTCTTCCACATGTGTTCTATTAGAGGGCAATGCCTCCCAATTGTGTGTTATTATACCCTTGGTGCTTGTCGCTAACCTGGGGCCTACTGGAGGCGGGACTCGGGGGTCATTATCTCCCTTCTCACATTGCCGACCCTGGAGGGGTACACTTTGTGGGGAGGGGGTCATGACAAACATAAACATAATAGGTGAAGTAATTGAATATAATATGATTATAAGTACTATAAAATTAATAATAGAATTGGAAAAGGTTATCAAGAGAGTAAATAATTAACATAATTTTTTTTGTATATAAAAGACACATTTTACAAGTACGAATCAAGGTAATGAAATTCATCATAATTTACCTTCATTGATCCATATTTTAATTTTAAAAACCAATCTTCATTTAGGAGGTCTATATACAACATCTTTTAAATTTTATATCATGAATATATCAACTATTTTTGTATTAATTTATTTTATTAATGTTATTAATTCATGGTGTTTGTGTTTTAATTTTTTGTAAAGTGATATGTAACGTTTCTTCAAATTAATTTATATTTTAATGTTTTACATAAAACAGAATTTATCATACATGTTCATGTGTTAAAAAAGTTTTATGAAATATATTTTTATAGGGAAAAAAATATTTATAAATTTCATCTTAATTTATTTTAATGGTGTTAAATGGTAATCTCTTTATTTATATTAAACAAAAGGTTTTGAAAAATAGAAAAGTAATGTTTTATTTGTTAAACTATATGATGGAAATTAATTTTTCATCTGACATTTCTGGTATTTGATTTCTCTACTCCATTGAAATATTAATCAGTTTCCTAAATGGAAAAGAATTGTTCCATTTTTTGTGTAATTTTGTATTCAAATGGGATTTTAAAAGAAAATTTTATTTGGATATCCAAAATTGATTTGTATAAAATATAAAAACTATTTTTTATATTATTTATAATGAAAAGTTAGTATATGAAACTATTATTCATGTTTTGGTTCATAAAAATTATATACTATAGGTGATCCAAGATTGTGTTGCGTGATCCCATTATATATTTTATTATGGGTGTACACAAATACAATCTAACTCATTGGGGAATGACTATTTTCTCCAATAAATTGTATTAGAAGTTTGTCATATTATTAATTCAATTATTTAGTGTTTCTAAGGGTTCTATTAGATGATTTCCCAAAATTCATACATGAGTTTTCTATTCATTCAAATGATTTTTCAAGGAAATCATTTTTTTCATAACATAAAATAAATGATAATTATTATAGGAATGATATTTTATTATGGAAATATGTTGTATTTTTAAATGAATGGATTTTCCTAGGATTTTATGTATTTCAATAGTCTAATGGTTTTCTTATTTTTATATTATTTACTAATATTTTTTTAGTCATCCCATCATTCAAGAATTATTTCACAGGATTTATGGATTGCTAAAAGAAATGAAGATTCCATATTGAACGTTTTGAATAAATTAAATGAAAAGAAATAATGTTTTTTAAATTTTGTATATAATTGGAAATATGGATAATGATATTAAGTTTCCAATTTGTATTATATAGTTTTTTATGATTTATGACCTAATTTATATAACACTAAAACTAAAATGATCGTAAAGGATAATGAATGTAATATTACTGATGTAATCATATGATCAAGAAATGTTTAGGTTCAGGTGCTCGAATTAGGGTTCAATAATTTTTTAGAAATCAGGTGTGACAGTTCAAGGAGAAATACTGTTATGGTTTAGGGGTATCTTCAATGTGTTTTATGTATTGTTTAACTATGTTTTATATTCCCATAATCTTCTTTTTTGAATTAAAAATACTTTATGCCTATTTATCATTCCATTTTATTTTCATTCCTCTATCCATCAACATCCTTATCATTCTCTTATGCCTCTTGAAATTTCCATTTATTTAATTCAATATTTAATGATTAATATTATAACAATAGTTTTCAAAACCTCATCATTTTCATCATCTTATTTGTTTTACTCTATTTTATCTTTTCCAATTTTTTTAATCTTGACCTAGGTATTAATGTTACAATACTTTACATTGATTTTATATTGATTTTGGGATAAAAATATGTGTTTTAATGGTTATTTACACATTTTTAGATAGAATAACACCATTATCAAAAGATTCAGTGAATTGGGTATGGTTACTCCATGTATATAACATTAAATTCAAATCCATGAATTCTAGGTATAATTATACCTCTTGATTTTAATGTTTTATAAATATTATAGAGCATATATATTCATAATTATTAAATGAAGTTATTTGCATTCTTGTTTTTTATCTAAATTAAAGATTGTTCACATTTTAAATTTTAATGTTTATTTTCATATAAACATTTCATAAACAATTTTTTGATTAAATTCATTAAATTATATTCACAATGATATTTTGTTATTAATAATGTGTTTTGATATTAAATTTATTTCTAATAAAATGGTTTTTTATAAAAATGTTTTTAAATAAGTGTGTTATTTTTGTCTTCTTTGTTTTTTGTAAATAATTTGAGGATGATTTCATGATGATGTTTTCAATGTTGAATTTTATAACATGATTTCCATAAATATGCTCTGAAGACCTGGTTAGCACTTGATAAGATGGGATATCGTGATGTGAGTATACACATAAAGTAAGACCCCACCTGTTATTATGTAAAGTAAATAGTGTTTTTGATATTAGATTGAGTTGATAAAATTAATCTTTTTTATGTACTATATTTATTATATTTTTTATTGATATATTGATATACATTAGTGGATGGTGTTCATATGTGAGGGTGATTCATGATTCTTATTTATACTTTTAAATTGAATAATGAATCTATGTATTCAATTTTAGGATTTATGTTTTTCACCTCCGTTTGGTAGATCATGGGACCATTGGGTACATTTGTAGGAATTTAAGACATCCACCACCATGTATCAATGAATCACATCCGTGTGCATTTCAAATTACATCACTATATTATAATTCTGTTATGTATAGTAGAGAGTATAACTAGGTTATGGTTATTCTCTGGTAAACAGACTATGAAAAATTATATGGTATGAAAATTGAAATAAATCAAGAAGTATATTGTGGAATTATTTTAGTTCCCTAATAAATTTTTTATGATTATTGGATATAGATTTTGTTACTGCTGTGGATATTTTTTTGTTTTTAATCAAATTCACATAGTTGTTTTTTCCCATTTTGGTTTTTATTATATTTCTTTATATAAGTAAATTATCAATTATATCAACTAATTTAAGTTGATTTAATTATATTAGTGTTATTTTTGCTAGTAATTTCTTTTAAAAAATATTAAATAAATCTGAAGTGCTTACTTTTTTGAATTTTAAAGGTTTATATGGTGTATTATTTATAAATTATTCCATTACTGTGATAAAATTATAGATTTGGTTTAGAAAAAATATACCATACATTAAATTTTATACATTCATAAACACATTTAAATCAGGACCATGTCAAAATGGGAGAATTGAACAACTTTGGAAATGTCATTTAATTTTATAGTACCTTATGACTCATTTTATCTAAAATTGAAGGCCTACTCTCGTAGTTTTATTTTATAACTATAATAGAATGGATTTAGATTTATATTTTTGTATCATTCATAGAAAAGAAATTTATAGGGAATTATTTTATTCTGACTATCATATTATATGTTTAGCAGATGCTCTAAATGGTTGTGATAGTTGTTTATCTGAATTTCTAGTTTAGGAGTATCAATGGTGGAATATTCTGATTTTTCTAAAAAAGTTCATAAGTATTCTATGTTTGGTTTTAGAATTTTTATATTGTTTATTCATTCCTATGATGTATCCTACCACATAAAAATTATCATTCTAAACTACCAATTTTATATCAGCGTTTGTAATAAAATATAATTTTTGTTATATTGATATTACTAGTAATAATTATTGGATTTTATCAAAGGTTTATTAAATATTATATTTATATTTTCCTTGTTTTTATTTCCTTTCAATAGAGACCGTATCTTTCTAATATGGGGATTAATGAATTATGGTGTGGCCATTATGTAATTCTATATGGAAGTTGTATATTTATTAATTATATTAATGTTATAATTCATTCTAAATAATATTCATTTTAATGTTCAGGAATTTGTTTCTAGCTCGTGGTGGACCAGAGTATGCATTGGTTCATGTTGCAGGATAACATGGGTACCCGAATCAGGGTTATCCCTATAAAAACCCAAGCCTTTTACACCAAATATTTAATTATTTTTTAACATAAATATTTCTTCATATATCCAAATTATTGTGAGGCCTAGGATATTTAGAACACTATGATCATAATACATCCAAGGAAATGAAGACAGTGAATCGTTATTTTTAACTTTTAATAAGGGAGGTATTAAATTTATTAGAGCTCAAAAAAAAAATAGGATAACCTGGGGAATACAAAAAATAATGGGTTGAGCTCAAATTATTTGTACGGAATCACAAATCATAAGGAATCATAACACGGGAGTCAATGGTATAACATGATATCATAAAAGATAATGTACATGAGTACTCACATGGGAACATAATATTAAGACTATAGTATCATAATAGCATGGAATCATAAGAAATGAATCAAAATTATAAACCATGACATAAAAAAATTCAAGGATAACTTACAAAACAACATCACATGGTAGAATGTGTCCATCCTAGATTATATTATTACCTAATTCCATATATTAAGTCTCATCAGACTAAAACATCACCCAGTACATTAGATAAATTTAAAATTTTGGGACCACTCATCAGATTAATTTAATGTTCCTCTATATGTGTGGCTCATATGTTTATCAATAATAATTCCTAAACATAAAAATTATCCATGGAACGAAATGGGATGCATAATCTTGTATCATAACATATTGAAAAGATGTTTCATAAAGTACTAATTTGATAGATGGTCATAATGAATGTATTACCAACTAAAATTAAGGGATAATAATGCATGTATATATGTAAGATACAAGTATATATTTTATAAATAGTCCCTGAAATTAATGGTTGTTGATTTTGATGAATAGAAATACATTTTTAAACAATAAATATTTTTGAGGAAGCCAACATTTTAGTAATAAAAAAATCTTTTAAAAAATTAAAATATAAAAAAAATTGTTGGAATAAAATACATTGAATATATAAAATGAATACTATAATGAATATTCAACTAATATAATGTCTATGATGGTGGAAAATACAATTCATTCCATAAAATTAAAATTAAAATTTCTTTTACCATTTTTGTAAATATAGTGTAAAACATTGTTTGGATGGTTATCGGTATATTACCTTTGCAATAATTTATAAAAATAAAATAATATAAAATAAATTTTAAAAATCGTTGTGGAAATGATTTGTGGTGAAAAAACATAATGAAATCATGGATATGGAAGAAAATGGGGTTTCAACTTAAGATAGAAATGAAGATGATTTTATTAAACCACTATCAATTATTTTATCTAAAAAATGATAGAAATTGTTCTATTACTTGAAAATTTCATGAATAGTAAGAGTATAATAAATACAAGGGGTTTTACAATGAAATGTTTTAATTATTTCAAATAATTGAAATTCAACCATAAACAATATTGATTAAAATGATATTAAAACATAAACCCATATATCATGGATAACATCATAATCATGAAAGTCCAAGAATGAAGTGGGAAACCATACAAGAAGACCATTAAAGTTGTAGAAATGATTAATGACATAGTATTTAAATCGGATTTTTATACATAATTTTTATGAGTTTGGATGTGTAAAAGAACATGTGTTTCAAAGAATAATGTTTTGAGATGGAACCATTAGAAAATTTAAATATTTGATTTAACCATTAATAAATGAAGTAATTATGTGTATTAAATGAAAATCCACCCAAATATAATTTTACACACACTATGAATAAATAAAATATCATTTCAAACAAAATCATGGCATAAAATAATCAACTAAGTAGGCATATAACCCAAAGAATGAAAATAAAATTAGGAAATCCATTACCTCGAGCCAAAATCATGACATGAAAAATTTATATACATTAATAATAATAATTTTTATTTATAATGTAAATTAAAAATTATTATAATTACTTCTAATTTAATCATTACGCAGTCAATTTATATTGACTAAACATTTTTGTTTATGTTAGAAATTTTGATGGAGTTTGACTCATATTTCCTAAATCACAATGGTAAGTTAAATAGGGTCAGAAATATTATTAATTCCTCATATAAAGAATAATAATCATGAAATAATCAACAATTTATATATAATAATTTTATATTTAATACAAATCATGTAATAATGTTATGAAAAATGAACTATGTTGAGGTAATTTATGTGGTAGGACACATGTACGTACAAGCGACATTTCCATTTCTCAATGATCATGATGGAAATAAGGTCATTATTATTTTATATTTATAGTAGTATAATTATATCATTAATTTCCAATTATTTCTTCAAATACACTTACATATACCATCCATGTGATGTGGTTATATATAAAAATGAATCACATCGCTTCACAAGGAGGTAGTTTGCCTTAAACACATATGTCATTATCATTTATTCAATGGATGTCAATGTAATAAATTATATGATATATTTAATTTCTAAACATATTAATAAATCATGATTATCATATATAAACATCAAATTTATTCTTAATAACATCAATTTAATGGTATGTGATGAAATGGTCACATTGATTCTCGATGAGGTAATCTACCTTACATGGAAGATACGTTATCATATTCCCTAGAAATGGAATTTAAGAAGGTATATCAGATATTATAATTATAATGGTATATTTATATCAATAATATCGTTTTTAATTTTTAAATAAATTATTATATCTATCATTGATAAGAAGTGATGGAAAATGAATTAAATGACTTTGTAGGGGTAGTTTGATGTATAAACGATCAATGAGTCTGTATCCCATTTTATGTACTCGGATATGGTTGTATTCATTACCTTAAGACAAAAAAATAATATTATATGGAAGATATCATGGATGTTATTTCATCATGATTTAACTAATATATATTTATGTTTAATAAGAAATAAAATAAAATGATTGGTTAAGGACGTTGCCTCTTTTTCAAACAACATCATTAGGCTATCAAAAAATCCTTCCAAGAGGGATTTATGTTAAAAATGATTCTATTATAAAGGGAGATATGTAACTTAGTTTTCTTCAAGAATATTTTGGACCAATTTTTTTTAGATTTTTGTAGATGATTTCATAAGGACGGCCTTTTATAATTGAGTTGAGTAGAAGACTTTATAATTTTCAATGATTTTCAATAATTACTTGCCACAAAAAATGGATCCAAAATGGAATACTTATAATATTAGAATATATATTGTTGAAATATTTTAATAAAATATTAATTATTTATGTTTTGGTTCTTTATTACCACTTATATTTTTATTCTAACCCTAGATAAAGTCATTTTTACCATAAACACATAATATTTTTTACTATTTTTGTTATTCAATAATGTAAACAATTAATTCCACCATATTAGATTATATAAATTTTTATGATTCATAATATGTAATTCATTTTTTAAAAATCATCTCACATAAGTTGTTGAAATTAATTAAAAATGAAACCACATATGTGAAGAAATGGGTTTTCACGAAAAGCTTTTTCCAAAGTGAAATTTCACGTCACATTCATTATATTAATGTAATTAATAATTAGATAAATTTAGAATAATATATATATATGTATATTATCTATAAATTTTATGTTAATTGTTCCTCATCATGGTTTATTTTAATTGTTTAAAATGGAGATACAATTTTTACATTAAAGTAGTTTATAGAATAAAAAATATTTTAAAGCCTCCAAATTAACATGTAGTAAAATTTATTATAAAGATTAATTTAATGTGAATATGTTTTTTAACATATATTATTTTTATCTTAAATGAAATAAAAGTAAAAATGGTTCTTAAATTACTAAATATAAAATTCATTTTATTAAAATATATATTTTTCACTATTTATAGAAAAAATAATATTTTATTAAATTAAAAATATATATTATAAGATAATATCTCTATTCTGAAATAAAATAATATTTTAGTTTTTCAAAATACATTCTATAATATTGTTATGAAATAATTTAACATTATGTGTTTGGGGCGCGACTAAACCACCTTTTAGAGTAATAATGTTTTTAATAAAATATATATTTTCATTTCAAATGGTTCTTATTAAATTTATAATCAGTGTATAACCATTGAATTTATTTTATAAATTTTTAGATAATATAATTTTTATAGTTTAGTTATTCTTATTCATACCAAAAAAATTTACTGGCTAGGTTATACCAGTATACTATATTACAGTCCATTTAGATATAGAATGAATGTTTCGAATACTATTAAAGAGATTGAATTTATTTAAATTATAATATATAATAAGGACTCATGGTGTTATATTCTCTTAAATTATTAGTGTTTAGTTTCATATACAGTATCTAAAATTATTTTCAGCTTTTGAAATCAAAGGGTGTTACCTTCTACCCCGTTAAATAAATTATGTCCTCATAATTTAATGATAATATTTGAGAGCAATGGTTTGAAATTTTAAATTGTCATTATGGTAAACCCAAATCATAAAAACTGTTAATAGAAAATATAATTTAAATTTAGAAGGATAAATTTTATGGTAATTAGTAATAACACATAACTAGATGTCTATATTAAATAACATTTATGGAATGAAAAAATATGGACTTCTATGAAAATCATAAAAAATAGGCATAATTATAAAGGTCACTAATCAGAACAATGTGAATGATAATGGGAAATTATTCATCTAGAAAACCATAAATCTATGATGAATTATATGACCATTGATATCTAATATATGGAGGTTATTTGATATCATTTTTCTCCAATTCTATTTCAATGAGTTTATGGATTATTATTCTATTGAGATTGAGAATACAAGAAAATATACTCACATGAAATATTTTTTATTTCAGAAACACAATTTCATCTTTCATTGTAATTCGATAAATTTCATCATTACATATTCCTCTAATAAAATGAATATCCAATGAGAATATTCAAAAATGAATCAATAACATTTAATTTTAAGGTACAATTTGAATCAACAAAATGAAATAAAAATATTCCTCTTAGATTTTGACATCAACCAAAACAATTAATTACCAGTATAAGGGGAAGGTAAAACTGAAAATTATAATGAATAAAATAATATAAAAAATTAGTTAAAAAACCAACCATTAATAATAATACATACCTTAAATAAAAATCATATATCCAAAATTACCTCAATAAACCCAATGCAAAAGAATGTTTTAACCTTCTTTTTTTTCTCATACCATTCATATAACTTCTCTAAAAAATTTATTACATTCATCCAAATTAATAATATACATTAACACTAGAGGGTATATTTATATCTTAACGCAATAATAAATTTCCAAAATTATCATGAATCAACTAAAAATCCAAAAATAAAATAACAACATTTCATCTTTTAAAATGTTTTAAAAAATAAAATTAATATTTCTCCACCAAATCACATAAATAAAAACAATGTTATACAGAAAAAGATATCATATATGCTAGTGGTGTGTAATGCATCCTTATCACACTTTATTTTTGTGTTTAAGACCTTCAACGTTTCCAAATGTGATGGGTTTTCACCTAACTTATTATTTTTCCTTTTTCGAAAATTATATTGATATAATTCCTATAATATTATAAAAAAAATTAAAATCCTTGAAATATATTTAATCCTCAAATAAATTTATAACATCTATGTTTTTCTATAGATCTTTTTATTTTCTAAAACTGATAACCTTACCATTAGATCATTTTTATTCTTTATTATTAACATTCAATATATTCTTGAATGTCCTCAAAAATAACCACTACTACCAAATGATCTTGACATGTTTCATGATTTTTATAACCCATAAAAAATTGATGACAACACTTATATATACTAATTATAGGATTTCTACATGAAAATAATTAACCATAATGATTGTTTTAAAATTTTTCATTCCTTCATCTAGGGTCTAGTCTTTAGTTTAGTTAAATATTAGGATAATGTCCATGTTCCCAATATATAATACATAGAATTCCATGGAAATTAATTTCACTATCCTATATATTTCATCATAGAAAACATGTGACCTCCATTTCATATATTATTCTAGTTTATTCTTCACATATTAATAACATATTGGAAACATAATCTACTTTTATTTAACATATTTATCAATTAATCTTTAATGGAATTACATCCTTCCTTTTTTTTATGTGTTTGGAAATTAAACTATATTCCAGTTTTGGACCATAATTCAAGATAGATAATTTAACATGATGACATGATATTAAATTCCCATTACCATTATCTAGTCATCTCATTATGTGAATCATAACATTTATAATCACAATAGTTTTTATAATCCATTCTTCTATTTCCCATCATTAAGTAAAATTTTAAATGAAACAATACTAGAATGAAATAATATACTAATGGGGAAACATATAAACTTAAAACAAATAACTAATATATGATAAGTATGTTCTGAAATATGTGACTCTATGTTACAATCAAAATTTTCAATGTTATTGATTCATATTTGGTTTTCTAATTCATTGGGTTCTATGAAGAGTATGTGAATTTCCAAAACATTTCCCTTGTGAGTGTCAAACCAGGTGCATTGTAAGGCTTGTTTCATGTACTAGGTAATTCTCATGTCAAGCCCAACATAACATTTCCGAAGTCATTACTCTTTGGTACATCTACACTAGAACCATATTCCCATATAGTATCTTTATAGGTATTTAATTTCATATAATCCACCCACCCAAAACATAAGAAAAATTAGATATTTTCCAATGCATAAAATTTATCCATATACTGATTTGTAGAACAGTCCATAGACTTATTACTAGGATACTCACTAATATTTTATCATAATATCTCTAATGGTTAACATAAAATCTTCTCTAATACCATCTATAGAGACCCAATACTTTTACACGTAATATTACACTATTTTTAATATAAATATCAATTCATACATCACAAAGATCATAAGGCATTATTTATTTTTATGACTACGATTGTAAGACATTAAGGTCAACCAGAATATGGAATTATTATTTTTAATTTATATTTAGTAATCTATTAAACCAATTTGACATCGAAAACTGTATTGGTTGTCCATGAAAATTTGTAATGACAATGGGTTATGTCAAACTCTCATTATGTAAATTATGATGATAAGGAAGCATAACATTTGAGTCAAAGGTATAACGTGATAACATAAAATAGACGGTCTGTGAGTAGTCAAATGAGAGAATAACATAATAATCATGTTATTATAAAAACATTGTATCATAAAAAATTAGAAAAAATTGAAAAGATGATATATAAATAAGTCAAGTCTAACTTCAACGACAACGTCACGTTGTGAATAGAATCCCAAAATGGATTAGGCTCACACTTTTTTCCTAGACATGATGTCTCGTGATACAAAATAATTACCCAATGAATTAGAGGGAAATGTAATTCCATCCCTCCATATAATTAATTTCATGTATATTAATATTCATTACATATAAAGATAGAAAACATATTCATAATCATAATAATTTCCACTACAAATAAATGGTTTTCATAATATTTTCTCATCACATAATCATAATGATTCATTAAATAATGCAGTTGAGAGATTATTATAAAGAATGAATTACTCCATCATAGAAAAGGATAATATATTTTGTATATATTTTTTATACATATATACATTAATTATAATAATTATATAATATTAATTTTCTTTCAAATGAGGAATAAAAATACCATTAAAAATATTAAAAAAATTATTGGGGAAGATAACATTTCCTCATTGAAAATAACTTTTAAAGTACTAATAATTGAAAAAAATGTTGGAATAATTTTCATTGAAAATATTCGTTGTAAATTATATTGGAAGAATCATGGAATATAATGGTCATCATGGTAAAAAATACCATTCATTTCTTAAAAATTAAAAAATATTCATTTCATATTTTTTATTGAATAATAATAGTATTTTTTCATAAAATAATATGTAGACTCCATTAATTTTTGTGTAAATATTAAAACAAGGATGAAATAACTTTTAAAATTCATTGTACAACAGTAAAAAGTTTTTGAATGTTTTTTAGAAAACATGGATACAATGATAAAGTATTTTTCAATTGAAGATATAAATGAACTTGATTTTCTTAAATAATTTCTCAAATTTTTGTTGTACCAAATAAATGGAAATGGTAATATTAATAAAAAGGTATATAAATAACCATAAGAGAATAAAATTTAATGGTTTTACTAGGTAATAATCAATTAATTTACAATAATTTAAATTCAAATTTAATTAATCCTAATTATAATGATATTTAAATACAAAACCATAAGAATTTGTTAACTTCTAAATCAAAACATTCCATTAATAAAGTGGATCTACTGGAACTAAAAATATTATTAACTAGTAATGATTCATGTTATTTTATATAATGGTAAAGGATATACACCATTTAAAATATTTTAGGTGTGTAAAAGAACATGTGTTTGAAAAGAATGATTTTTTTATAAAACACATAGAAAGTTCATATCAATGAAGTGAGTGTTAATAAAATAAATTATTATGTGAAACAAATTTAAATCACAAAAAATATATAAATAATTAAAACATAATAAAATTAATGTAAATTTTATGAACAATTTTGTTATAATATTATCAATAATGTAGAAATATAACTTAATGAATGGAAATTTAGGTAAGACACTCTTTACCTCATACCCAAATCATCAACTTCATTCATTATATTTTATAATAATAAAAATATAGTAACTATTTTAATTCTCAATAACATTTTTAAATAATATTATAAATATTATTTTATCCATCACCATGTTATATTAAATTAAATAATCTTTTCATTTCATGTTAGACGTTTTGACCATGTTTGGATCATATATCCAAAATCACTTAGGTTTGTTTAGAAATTGTTAAGAGGTTATAAATTAATAATATACATAATATTAAACATTAAATAATTAAATATTTTATAAAAATAATATAAATTTAAAATTAACATTACATATGGTTTTGTAAAATAAACTATGTCACTATCAAGTAAATGGTATGTCGTACGTATGTATGAGTAACATTTGAATTTTTCGATGATCATGATAGAAATATTTAAAGTGTCAGTATTTCATTTTACAATGAAACTTAAAAAATAAATATAATATAATTTTTTAAATACCATTACATATTATATCAATGAGATTTGGTAATTAATAAAATTAACTTCTTAAGGCAGTAACTGTCTATACAAATGAAACAAAATATCATTTATTTATTGGATGGTATGGTATGAATGTATATGATATATTTCCATAAAATTATAATTAATATGTCTGTCATATCACATATCAACATAATATTAATCTTTATTACTTTCCATGTCTATCGTAAGTAAAAAAAAGCGAATCACATCGCTTTACGAGGCAGTTGTCCACCACACACATGAGGGACATTGTTTTATTCCTTTTGGAATGAAATATGAGAAGCTGAATGCAATATTATATATTGTCACACCCCGACCTATCGTTTATTTATTTTATTTATTTTATTTTATTTTATTCCATTTTATTTTTGTTTTTGTGGACTTTTAAAAATTTTGATGGGCTTCGGGTTGAGTCCTAGACTAAAAGCTTTTAAGTCATGTTAAAAGTGTGCATTTTTCAGTTGACGACGACGAGCGCCTGGGAATAGTGTGTTTTGGATACCTCGCGCGGCACTTCTTAGACATCGGAACGTTTCGTTTGCGTTTGGAAAAAAAATTAAGAAGGGTAATGTTGTGATTTACTGCGTTATTTAAAATATTTATTGTAGTTAATAATTTTATCATTATTATTAAAATGAAATTAATTCTTGTAATATTTTGATTTTTATAAGCATCATATTATTATTATTATTATTATTATTATCTTATTATTGTATATGTTATTTGTATTATTATGGTTATAATTATTTTTATTATTTTTGATATTATTATTATATATTTAATTATCATTATTATTATTTTTATATTTATATATATTATATATGTAAAATCTTTTTCTCTCTAGCCCTAGGCCTCCCCCATTTTTTTCCACTCTCCGCGCGCCGCCCCCCCACTCTCTCCCTCTCCCTTTTCTTTCTCCCTTTTCTTTATTCTTCTCCCCCGCTCGGTTTTCCCTGGTGCGCCGTCCACAACCCGCACCCCCCTTCCTGCAGCGCACCGCCACCCTTTCTCCTCCCCCTCGGCAGCGACGACAGCCCAGCGGCGCACCCCCTACCGCAGTGCCCTCGCCGCACCTCCTGCCTGCAGCTCACCCAACTGGTGCCCTCGGCCTTCCTCTTCTCTTCCTCCCCTGCAGCAGCCCGCACACAGCAGCCCCCCCGGCATCCAATTTCCTCCCTGCCTCCTTCCGCAGCAGCAGCAGCAGCGACCCAGCGCCTCCCTGCAGCCGCGCTGAACTCCCCTGCTCGCCCCCCTGGTCTCTCTCTCTCCCGTGTGTTTTTTTCTCGTTTCATATTTTTCTTTTTTTTTCTTCTTTCTTTCTTCTTCTTCCCGTAGCCTCTGTGCCGCCTTCCCCTCGCCCTCCAGCGACCTTCGGTGCCCCTACCGGCCTTCCGGCGCCCCTGCAGCACCAACCGACCCCTTTTTTCTTCTTTTTTTCCCTTATATTTTTATTGTTTATTACTATTGTTATTATTATTAGTATTATTATTCTATTATTATTATAATTCTTCTTATTAATATATTCCTTATTATTATTATTATTCTTATTATTATATTGTTATTGTTACTAGTATTATTATTATTATTCCTATTATTAGTCTTATTTTTATTATTATTATTCTTATTATTATTATTATTATTATTATTATTATGAGTATTATTATTAATTTATTATTATTATTATTATTATTATTATTATTAATTTTATTATTATTATTATTAATATTAATTTTATTATTATAATTATTATTATTATTATTATTCCAATCATTATTTTGTTATTATTATTATTTTTATTATTATTATTCTTATTATTATTTTGTTGTTATCATTATTATTTTATTATTATTATTTTTACTATTATTAATAATAATAATAATATTATTATTATTATTATTATTTTGCTATTATTATTATTATTATTACTATTGTTATTATTATTATTTTTTATTATTATTATTATGACTAATCTTATTATTATTATTAGTAGTATTATTATTATTATTATCTTTATTTTTATTATTATCAGCGTACTCTTGTTGATGGTGGGTTTTTATTTGATGGCTTAGGACTTTTAGGACCCACGCAGGGCGTTTCCGAGTGAGCGCCATCACCGCGCCTTGTTTTTGAGGTTCCGTCATCATCGCGCTTCAGTTTCTAGGTGAGCGTTTATTCCCGCCGCTTGGTTTCGAATACTCTAGTGAGTTTTTGTATGTGTCTGAATCCTTGGTACTGACTATGTAGAGTGTTGGACTTTATCACGTGGCTTCGGACACACGTTGTGCCATCGCGCCTTGCTTCCAAAGCCGTTTTTTCGTCGCGCTTTTATCATGAGGTAGGTTCCCTTTGCACCGCTTTTAAAATTTAAGTTATACTATTTCATGCTGTTTGCACACCCTAATTGTTCAAAATCAACATTTTATTAATGTTAATAAATATGAGAAAATATACGATAATTAATTTTTAATATAAGATGGTTAATTTTTAAATGGTTATTTAATGTCAAAAGGAGCCGTCTTTTTTATACACGACACATGAAACATCCTTTTGACGAGTGGACACCCAGTAATGAAATAATGCCCGTTTGGATTTTAAACATAATTCACGGAATGTAAAACAGAGTTCTGGTTTAATGAGAAATGATTTCTTTTGAAGCATGAACAAATACTTTGGTTCGTTTATGAAATTGCCCGGTTGTCTCTTAAAGATTATTTGGAAAAAGAAAATGGTTTGGTTTGGTTTATAAAAATATTGTTAGCCTGTGACGTAGTGTTTTAGGGTTCTTTAACGGTTTTAAACTGGGTTTTGTCTCATAAAGAAGTTGTACCTGTCTTTGAGTAGTGTTTGGGAAATGTATTAAATGCCCATTTGGCACCTTATGGAAAGCGATAATTTTTTTTGATAAAAACCCCCTTAGGGAGACTCTCATGCCTTGGTTGCAATTGATTGTTTGGGAGGCCGCTCTTAGAGGCTCCCGGGTACTTGAGTAGTTAAAGGCAAGAGGTTGTCCCATGAGGTGGCTCGGGGAATGCCTGTTGTTCTTTATATATATAGATATATCTGATTGGATGCTCGGTTGGCATCGGTTGGCTCACCCCTTTTTTTTAAACACTTGAGACATGAGAATCTGGCATATTGAGAGAATATTCTAAGAACGATTGCTGCACTGGTAGGTTATGGTACTGACCAGTGGCCCATAGTAGGTGGATATATTGGGTTTATTGCTATGGGATTTGCCCTCGACCTGCCCGTGAGTGGATGGTCGAGCGTATTGTGCGTTTTGATTTCATCGTGACATGTCGATAAGGATGATTTCTCATGTATTGGTGTCTTCTGGTTTATTCTCGATCTCCTAAGTTCACCCATGTCTATTCAGCTTTTGTAGCTTGCTTTAATGATTATGATGCTCACAAGTATACCTACATTGCCCTTGCTGTGTGTTTTACTTTGTGCATTCTGGTGTATTTTTTTCTTTGGAAAATGGTAAATTGCTTTTGATTAGGTTTCTAAAAATTATTTTCAAATAACAGTGTTTAACCCCCTTTGTACAAGTTTGAAAATTTAAACATCACTTTCCCCTTTTCCTGAAAAGTCATTGACACTAATTAAATGAACACGAATTTGAAAATGGCTAAGGGCAATGGTTCGTACTTTGTTTTTAAGTAGAATATTATTAAAAACATACTTTTATAGATTGTAGTTCAAACTTGAAATGATGTTTCTTTTATTTTAAAGGTAGTGCATTGGGAATAGATATCGGGCTAGCCTACTGAGTTTTAATACTCACGCCTATAGTTCTTTTCTGTTTTTAGTGTTTGTGCAGGCTATAGCTTGAGTGCGCTCGCCTAGGGCGATGCTTGATCGTTGAGTCGGAGAGCGACCCGCGAGGTCGCACAGAGTTTGTTCGGACGTCGTGTTCGGTTAGTTTGATTTTTGTTTGTTCATGTTTAGTCACTTTGTTTAGTTTACCTTTTTCTGCGCTGCTCTGTTTTATCGTTGCATTCTTATTTATTTATATTGGGCGAAATCGTTCCCACAGTCTCTAATGATGCCCTGGCACTTGTCGCCAGCCCGGGAGGATCGGGAACACCTCTCGGGCCATGTCGCGGACCGGCTCGGGTGACCGGTTCAGTGTCGACCCGGGTTGGTTCATGACAAAATGGTATCAGAGGAGGTTTGCTCTTAGCAGTCCTCACTTTTCAGAGCACCCTTTGCTATTTGGGATGTCAAGGTAGATGGAGTTGGATTTTCGGGACTTGAGGGGTAGGTACGAGAAGAGCGTCACGAACTCTTGCCCGTACCAATTTTCAGGTTTCCAGGGGAAGTACAGTTTAATTTGTTTGTTTGGGTTTTTATGGAAATTTTTTGCGATTGGGATACGACAAATGGAGTTAGGATAATAGTCCTAAGCCGCATGGCCCGTAAAGCCATGTGGATCTAGGGGCATGGTCCAAGAAGGCTCTCTGTGTCAGTGGCGTGTTTGGCATATGGCCGCCAACCATATGGTCGAGTCACCCACTGACACTAGTCCCCTGTTTGAGTTGTTTTGGGCTCCCCTTGATTTCTGAATGTGGGTTGAATCAGAAAAGTTGGTTTTGAAAAAAAAATGGTTGTTTGAAATAACATGTTTGATTTGAAGATTGTTTTAAAAGAAGTGGTATGAATAAATTGTTTTTGGAAAATGACATTCTTCTGTTTTGGCCTTGGTGTTCCGATGAGTACTCACATGCATTTTGGTATGTTGGAAATGTGGATGGATTTCTGGTACGGTGGATGGATGCCCTGGGTGGCACGGATACATGCATGTGAGTGAGGCTTTAAAGAATACCAATGGCGAATGTTTAACCCACTAAGCTTGTTCTAAATTAAAGATTTTTTCAAAGAGAAAATTTTTGATGTTATGATAACTTTATTTCTCAGATTTTGAGCTTGTCACCTATACAGTGTTTGATTTTGAGGTTGTTATTCATTCGTTGAGTTGTCTTTGATTGGGTTTTTGACTTTTTCTTGTCCAGTGGTTATCCCTTTGAAGCTTCGATGGGAGATCGTAGTGCAGTTGATCAACCTAAGGATTTTATATTTGAGTTTCGGAAGTTGGATCCACCTCTCTTCTATGGTCAAGCAGACCCTTCCGTGTCAGAGGAATGGATGCGGAAGGTTGAAAGGGACTTTAACCTCATTGAGTTGCCCGAGTCGTTGAAGGTCATGTTTGTGACCTTCATGTTTGAAGGTTCACCGTGGATGTGGTGGAAGTCAGTGTCTCGGAACAAGCCCCGTCAAGAGGTTACTTGGGTGTTTTTCAAGGCCTCGTTCATTCGTCGGTATTTCTCTGAGGAAGAAAGGGTGAGAAAGGGGATGGAGATGTGTTGTCTGCAGCAGGGCGACAGATCTGTGTTGGAATATTTCCAGCGCTTTGTAGATTTAGTACCTTATGATTCAGAGTATGCCACAAATGACCCTGTGAAGGCTCGACGCTTCGAGGCGGGTCTCCGCCCTGATCTACAGTCGAAAGTTTCAGAGTCCAACCTGACTTCTTTTGTCAATGTGGCGAGACAAGCTTTTCGTGTCGAAGCCACAATGGCAGGAGTGCTCGAAGTAGTCCTCCCTCCTTCGATCCCTAAGAGCAGTGTTGAAGATTCTGGAATGGAGATGAGTAAGAAAATGAATGTGAATGGAGCAGGTCGTGGAATCAAGAGGCCTCGGGATCTTTCATCAACCTCTTCGGAGCGACCGATTATTGTGTGTTATCAGTGTGGCAAGCGGGGTCACAAGAAGTCGTCGTGCCCAAGCGCTCCGAAGCCCTGCCAGGCATGTGGACGCCTAGGTCACTTGCGACGATTTTGTCGGGGCGTTGCAAGGAAGCATCGCAGAGGAAGTTCTCAGAAGTAATGTGTTGTTGGGTCTTTGTCCAAAGTTTCGGGTGTAATTTTCCTTTCAGTTTAAGGGATATTTAGCATTGTAGTTGTACTGATAGTGTTTTGGGTTTGAAATGTATGGAAATGTCATGGGTCTTTTGACAAAATTTGGATTTCAATGCTGGTGTCTTTTTAAATTTTAAAAATCTTGTCCTTTCTTTTGTCAAATCAAAAGATGTATGTATCTCATTGGGATTATCAGAACCTGACTGCGAGGTAGGAGATGCTTCATCCATCAGAGCTCCAGCCAAAAGGTCTCAGAGTGAAGCTGGCGCATAGTCAGGAACCCCCCGGGGGAAATTTTAAAGAGTCTGGTGAAAGTCGTGCTTCTATCGTCGTGGTGAGATAGTTTTGGTGTTGTTGCTCTGGTTCCTCTGTCATTGTAGTTTTCCTTTTGTCGCAAAGCACGCGATGGACTTATCCCTCGCATAGTGTCAGGAGTCGTGCCTCTTGGATGTAAGTTGTTGATCAGTGACTTTTCATGGGCCACTGATGTAAATCAGTTGCGGCCCTGGTTTGGGTCCATCCCGAAGTGATGGGTCGTGAGTAGTCGTACGTCGTAGTTTCAGTGATATGATCCTTGGGCCCACCCTCCCCGCCCATGGGGATAGGGGTTTAGTTGCGCAAAGTATCCATTTAAGCTTTTACCCCTTTCAGATGAGAGTAAGTGTTTGAAATGTACTTATTGTGCTCTTTCTAGCTCGGGTAAGGCTTGATGCAGGTCCAAATTAGTTTTCTGGTTGGCCGCTACGAGGTCAGTCCTTTATGGTGGGGAGACCCACCATGAGTCTTTTGGGTTTTCTCTTAAGTCGTTATCAAATTCTAGTTGAGTTCTTATGGTGGGGAGCCGTTCAGGCCTTCCCTCTGTTGGTGATTTATTTTGGGCAATGAGGTTCAGTCCCACTGGTAGTCGTTGTGAGGTCCTTGGGTTAAGAGGTCGGATCGTGTTGTGTGGAATCCATATGTGTCGGTCGATCGACTGATTGGTGTGGTGGCTTTCCTAGAGCGGAAAGCATTATGGTGGGGAGAATTGTCACACCCCGACCTATCGTTTATTTATTTTATTTATTTTATTTTATTTTATTCCATTTTATTTTTGTTTTTGTGGACTTTTAAAAAATTTGTTGGGCTTCGGGTTGAGTCCTAGACTTATAGCTTTTGATTCATGTTAAAAGTTTGCATTTTTCAGTTGACGACGCCGAGCGCCTGGGCATAGTGTGTTTTGGATACCTCGAGCGGCGCTTCTTAGACATCGGAACGTTTCGTTTGCGTTTGGAAAAAAAAATTAAGAACGGTAATGTTGTGATTTACTGCGTTATTTAAAATATTTATTGTAGTTAATAATTTTATCATTATTATTAAAATGAAATTAATTCTTTTAATATTTTGATTTTTATAAGCATCATATTATTATTATTATTGATATTATCTTATTATTGTATATGTTATTTGTATTATTATGGTTATAATTATTTTTATTATTTTTGATATTATTATTATATATTTAATTATCATTATTATTATTTTTATATTTATATATATTATATATATATAATCTTTTTCTCTCTAGCCCTAGGCCTCCCCCGTTTTTTTCCTATCTCCGCGTGCCGCCCCCACTCTCTCCCTCTCCCTTTTCTTTCTCCCTTTTCTTTCTTCTTCTCCCCCGCTCGGCTTTCCCTGGTGCGCCGTCCACAACCCGCACCCCCCCCCCCCTCCTGCAGCGCACTGCCACCCTTTCTCCTCCCCCTCGGCAGCAACGACAGCCCAGCGGCGCACCCCCTACCGCAGTGCCCTCGCCGCACCTCCTGCCTGCAGCTCACCCAACCGGTGCCCTCGGCCTTCCTCTTCTCTTCCTCCCCTGCAGCAGCCCGCACACAGCAGCCCCCCGGCATCCGATTTCCTCCCTGCCTCATTCCGCAGCAGCAGCAGCAGCGACCCAGCGCCTCCCTGCAGCCGCACTGAACTCCCCTGCTTGCCCCACTGGTCTCTCTCTCTCCCGTGTGTTTTTTTATCTTTTCATATTTTTCTTTTTTTTCTTCTTTCTTTCTTCTTCTTCCCGTAGCCTCTATGCCGCCTTCCCCTCGCCCTCCAGCGACCTCCGGTGCCCCTACCGGCCTTCCGGCGCCCCTGCAGCACCAACCGACCCCTTTTTTTCTCCTGTCCGCTGCACCCGTTCAGTGCGCACAGCCGGCGTCCCGGCCTCCTCCCCGCTTGCTCCCTGCTCAAGCCGGCACCCCCCCCCCCCTCATGCCAGGTTTGTTTCTTTTTTTTTCTTTTTTTCCCTTATATTTTTATTGTTTATTACTATTGTTATTATTATTAGTATTATTATTCTATTATTATTATAATTCTTCTTATTAATATATTCATTATTATTATTATTCTTCTTATTATTATTTTGTTATTGTTACTAGTATTATTATTATTATTCCTATTATTAGTCTTATTTTTATTATTATTATTCTTATTATTATTCTTATTTTTATTATTATTATGAGTATTATTATTAATTTTATTATTATTATTATTATTATTATTATTATTAATTTTATTATTATTATTATTAATATTAATTTTATTATTATTATTATTATTATTATTATTATTCCTATTATTATTTTGTTATTATTATTATTTTTATTATTTTTATTCTTATTATTATTTTGTTGTTATCATTATTATTTTATAATTATTATTGTTACTATTATTATTATTATTATTATTATTATTATTATTTTGCTTTTATTATTATTATTATCACTATTATTATTATTACTATTTTATTATTATTATTATTATTACTAATCATATTATTATTATTAGTATTATTATTATTATTATTATCTTTATTTTTATTATTATCATCGTACTCTTGTTGATGGTGGGTTTTTATTTGTTGGCTTAGGACTTTTAGGACCCGCGCAGGGCGTTTCCGAGTGAGCGCCATCACCGCACCTTGTTTTTGGGGTTCCGTCATCGTCGCGCTTCAGTTTCGAGGTGAGCGTTTATTCCCGCCGCTTGGTTTCGAATACTCTAGTGAGTTTTTGTACGTGTCTGAGTCCTTGGTACTGACTATGTAGAGTGTTGGACTTTATCACGTGGCTTCGGACACACGTTGTGCCATCGCGCCTTGCTTCCAAAGCCGTTTTGTCGTCGCGCTTTGATCTTGAGGTAGGTTCCCTTTGCACCGCTTTTAAAATTTAAGTTATACTATTTCATGCTGTTTGCGCACCCTAATTGTTCAAAATCAACATTTTATTAATGTTAATAAATATGAGAAAATATATGATAAATAATTTTTAATATAAGATGGTTATTTTTTAAATGGTTATTTAATGTCAAAAGGAGCCGTCTTTTTTATACACGACACATGAAACATCCTTTTGACGAGCGGAAACCCAGTAATGAAAGAATGCCCGTTTGGCTTTTAAACATAATTCACGGAATGTAAAACAAAGTTCTGGTTTAATGAGAAATGATTTCTTTTGAAGCATGAACAAATACTTTGGTTCGTTTGAGAAATTTCCCGGTTGGATCTTAAAGATTATTTGGAAAAAAATGGTTTGGTTTGGTTTATAAAAATATTGTTAGCCTTTGACGTAGTGTTTTGGGGTTCTTTAACGGTTTTAAACTGGGTTTTGTCTCATAAAGAAATTGTACCTGTCTTTGAGTAGTGTTTGTGAAATTTATTAAATGCCCGTTTGGCACCTTATGGAAAGCGATAAAAATGTTTTGATAAAAACCCTCTTAGGGCGACTCTCATGCCTTGGTTGCAATTGATTGTTTGGGAGGCCGCGCTTAGAGGCTCCCGGGTACTTGAGTAGTTAAAGGGAAGAGGTTGTCCCATGGAGTGGCTCAGGGAATGCCTGTTGTTCTTTATATATATAGATATATCTGATTGGATGCTCGGTTGGCATCGGTTGGCTCACCCCTTTTTTTTAAACACTTGAGACATGGGATTCTGGCATATTGAGAGAATATTCTAAGAACGATTGCTGCACTGGTAGGTTATGGTACTGACCAGTGGCCCATAGTAGGTGGATATATTGGGTTTATTGCTATGGTATTTGCCCTCGACCTGCCCGTGAGTGGATGGTCGAGCGTATTGTGCATTTTGATTTCATCGTGACATGTCGATAAGGATGATTTCTCATGTATTGGTGTCTTCTGGTTTATTCTCGATCTCATAGGTTCACCCATGTCTATTCAGCTTTTGTAGCTTGCAGTAATGATTATGATGCTCACATGTATACCTACATTGCCCTTGCTGTGTGTTTTACTTTGTGCATTCTGGTGTATTGTTTTCTTTGGAAAATGGTAAATTGCTTTTGATTAGGTTTCTAAAAATTATTTTCAAATAACAGTGTTTAACCCCCTTTGTACAAGTTTGAAAATTTAAACTTCACTTTCCCCTTTTCCTAAAATGTCATTGACACTAATGAAATGAACACGAATTTCGTAGTGGCTAAGGGCAGTGGTTCATAATTTGTTTTTAAGTAGAATATTATTAAAAACATACTTTTATAGATTGTAGTTCAAACTTGAAATGATGTTTCTTTTATTTTAAAGGTAGTGCATTGGGAATAGATATCGGGCTAGCCTACTGAGTTTTAATACTCACGCCTATAGTTCTTTTCTGTTTTTAGTGTTTGTGCAGGCTATAGCTTGAGTGCGCTCGCCTAGGGCGACGCTTGATCGTTGAGTCGGAGAGCGACCCGCGAGGTCACACAGAGTTTGTTCGGACGTCGTGTTCGGTTAGTTTGATTCCTGTTTGTTCATGTTTAGTCACTTTGTTTAGTTTACCTTTTTCTGCGCTGCTCTGTTTTATCTTTTCATTCTTATTTATTTATATTGGGAGAAATCGTTCCCACAGTCTCTAATGATGCCCTGGCGCTTGTCGCCAGCCCGGGAGGATCGGGAACGCCTCTCGGGCCATGTCGCGGACCGGCTCGGGTGACCGGTTCAGGGTCGACCCGGGTTGGTCCGTGACATATATCCATGAATATAATTATATCTTTAATATCATATATAAGTTTAAATAAATCATAATATCATTAACTGTGAATTCGTGATCAAAAAAAAATTGCATCGGTTCACAAAGAATTGATTTTCTTTACAGATGATCATTTATTTAATTTTCTTTATCATGGAGAAGAAATTGGTTTTAGTTTAAGAAAATAATTTAAAAAAATATATGAAATATAATTATGATATTATATCATCATTAAGTAATTGTATTTTAAGGATTTGTAATAATAAATATAAGAAAATGCTTGGTTATGGATGTTAACTCTTCTTTAGAAATTTTTTTTATGTTTATAAAAAAAGAATTATTAGTTTGAATTTATTTCCAATAATAGTAATATATGATTAGAGGAGGGAATTAAGGAATATATTTATGTAGGTATTAAATAAACCAACAGTTTTTTGATGTCTGAAAAGGAGATGATAAATAATGTTCTTTAATATCATTAGTGAGTGACATACTTGGAAATTATCAATGTTTATAATTATTTCCAACTCTCTTTCTTGTAAATAAGGATTGTAAAATTAAATTAAGAAACCATGTAAGTTAAAAATAAAAAATATGGTCTTTATAAGAGATTTAAACAAGTATTATGTCATTTAAAACCCTTTTATTTTTTGTTTAACCCCAGAAAATAATTGCTACATTTTTTTACTATTCATTATGGTAAAACATAAGTTAAAATTTTTAGAAAATATAAACCATTGTGATCTAAAATATGAAATAAATTTTTATAAATTCAAACAATATATGGGAAATTTTTGTTAAAAAAATAAATCCCATATACGTATTGAAAAAATAGGTTTTTAGGAATTGCAATTTTGAATGAAAACATGACTCCAACAATCTATACAAAAGTAATCATAAATATATTTACATAAATTCATATTTATAGATATATAATATATAAATTAAATTTAAATCATTACTCATTAAGGGATATCATCAATATTTCGTATGGATGATCCTTATAATTTTTAAAACAGTTTGTAGGAAATTATGTTTTAAGGCTTAAAAATATACTATAATAAAATATAATATAAACATGAAATAAATGTAATTACTTGGAATTAATGAAACATATAATAATTTTAAAAAATTTAAAATAGTAATGGGACTTAATTTATAAAAAATCAATGATAATTTTATAAATATCCTTATTTCCCACAATTCCATTAAAAAAATAATATTTTTAATAAAATCATAAATTTTTTTTTGTATATTTATATCGATATTATTATTTTAAAAATTATTTTCATATTATAATACATTTTTTATTAAAATTGGTATAATTGAATTTAAAATTACACTCAAAATGCATTATTAAATCATCTTTTATAAAAATATAATTTTTCAGAAATCATTTTATTTTCCATGAAATTTTTCTTTTGATATTGTTAACTAGTAAATAACCATTTTATTCATTTTATATATGAGTAAAAAATAAAATTTCTATAATATTATTACTTTTATTCATACCATCAAATTTAAGATCAATGTTATAACTATATACTATATTACAGTTCATTAAGATTCTGGGTTTTGTGTTATGCTATCTGTCAAAGTGATTGAATTTATTTAAAAATAAATATATCGAAATGTGTAGGTGTTTTACATTAACTTCTATCCTTGGTGATTCATGTCACATATGCTACTGAACATAATTTTACTCATAAAAAAATCCCTGTGTGTTTTAATCCATGGTTGTTTCTTTATATTACATGATGATAATTAATTTATAAAACTAAACAATACATAATTTTCAAAAATAAAGAGATAGTAATGGAATCACCAATCTGGAATACATGGAAACTCAACCCCTTCACATATGAATGGTTAAAAAGTATGAAGAATTTTTTTCAATCCCCATTAATATAAAAATCCTTATGATATTTTAGAGGTTATTCATTTACATTGGAAAAAACCTTTCTCCCTGATCCCTATTCTACAAAATACTCTAGTGAATGTGATAAAGAAGAAGAGGAAGAGAAGAATGAAAAGAATTTATGATATAATGGAGATAATCCATGTAGTTTTCTTCCTAATTATTGAACAGAGTAGGTGGAAGGGAGATGTCAATCCCTAGGTTCATACTTGGTCGGTTAAATGAGGTGTAGATGAGGTTTTAACCACCAACAATATCATTAATAATTTCTAATAACAATAATAAAAACAAAAATATTGTAAAATAATAAATGATTTATTTTTTCAAAATCTTATTTATAAAAACTCATTCATATATTTATAATATAAATCAAGGAAAATAATAAAATATCAATAATATTCTAATGAAAGTAAAATGATACAATATCTGTGTACTAATGATAATATTTTAATAAATATAATACCAAAAAGTGCATACAAAATCCTTTACATATATATTTCTATCAAAATATAAATAAACAAATTCAATAAATTAATAAATTATAAATACATAATACTAATTCAATAACATCGCTATAAAGAATAAAATATTATTTACAGTGTTTTTTGTATTATTGGTACATAAAAATGATATTCTATGAAAAAATATATAAATGCGTGAGAACTATGAATAATTTTCCAAATCATTAACTAATTACGAATTAATAATTATCTAAACATTTTTAAATATAATAAGAGTTACAAATAGTTTTCCAAACTATAAAAAAATTATGTAGCCATAAATTCTTTTATCCACAAATTTAAATATTCTTTATCTTCATTAAAATATTATTTATTATAATAAAAGATAAATATTCAGATGTGTGTTGTTAAAATTATCCCTACCTTACACTCTTAAAAATCCCCTTGAGTTATATTTCTTAAAAACATATTTGAGGGAATATAATATAATAGTTTGAAAACATTTACAATCTAAAAAATATAATTATTTTGAAATAAAACATCTCTATGAACAATATCACAATAAAGAATAGTGATATGTTAAAATATAGTATTTAAAATAACATCTCAATACTTTGTGGGTACTCCCAACCATAATAAATCTCTATATCATTTATCAATTTGGTATTATGTTTCTTCCACATAACACATTATTATCGTGGAGAACTCTATTCTATAATAGAATATTATATAATAAAAAATTATATTTAGTGGATCCATTAACCAATAAACATTAAATCTCAATAGTCTATGAATGATAAAATTATAACTCATTTTAACTATAATTAGTCATGCAATTTGATAAAATTATATTTTATATTAAATAAAAATACAAGAAAAATATGTTCTCATGTTTAAATACCAAATGAATAATAAAAATCTATGTTTTATCTGAAAATTATTTATAAAATTAACACCAAATGTCTCACATCTTATCAAAACATATTTAACAAACATCAAAATTTAAGATAGTATAAATTAAAAAACGTTTTCATATTTCCCTAAAATGTAATTTGTTGAATTAGAATCTCACAACATGGTTCCTTTAGTATAAAAAATTATAGAGCTCAACAAAATATTTTCTTTGATATCCCTATGATCCCAAATAGCCACCCGTATCAATAATTTTGGCCATTTTATGTAAAATGTATGTTTTGTATTTATTTTAGTACCATTCAAATATCTATGATCCAAAATATTCTATGATTAATTTTCTATGACTATGTGAGGGAAAAAAGCATGGGATTCATCACTTTTCAACACACATGGTTACTTTTATGGTAACCTAATAATGCACTAACCATGGGTGGGGTTTTTTAGAAATTTATTGGATATGTATGATTTTGGTTCATGGATTTAATAAATCTAAACTAACTATGAATAATGTCATTTACTAATGTAAATGGTCTAATAATTATTTTTTAAAACATATTACAAACCTAATAACTTTTATATAAAAACAACCATCTTCTAAAATGAATGTGTTTGACAACCTTTTATCATAATTTTGATGTAAAACATTCTAGAGACAAATGTTCCCCCAATACACGCATACTAGAGATCCATTTTTGGATTTTTTTATATATAGTTCCTTGATAACAACCCATTATATCCCTTGTCCTTTTAGATAAATTTTTCATTTTTATGAACACGCATTTAACCTTGATATTAAATTGATGTTTTGAATCCAAAACCAATGAGACCACTTCAGAATGATAAAACATAATACATTACATGTGTTTCAAAGAGGAATTATTTTTTTAATCCATATGGTATTAAAACTATCCCATTCTCTTTAAATATCCTTAAAATAAATTGAAACAATTTATTTAAAACCTATTCTTTAAATTCGGACCCACACTAAATCAATTGCCTTATCATAAACCGTATCATCCTAGTATTAACTATAAATAATTTTCCTTTTTAATATTGATGTGGGCCATCTTATATCATGGTCAAAATAATTAAACTTATGAACTCCACAAAAAATTAATATTACCTTATTTCATCAATATAGAAAATTTCAAATGAAGTATAAATAAAATACACTGAAAATGGTATAGAAAAAAATAATGAAATTTAATAATAGAATTAGTGTTTAAAATATTAGTGTGTCATAATCTCTTTAAATTATCCCAGACTCGAAAAACAATGTTTAAAATAAAAAAATAATTATAAATATGGTTCTAATTTTATAATGTACATTTATAGTGAATTTCCAGGAAGGTTGAATTAATGTAGAATTATTTAAATAAAAATTTATTATATGGTTTAGTAAAATTATATAAACCTTGTAAATTTTATTATTAATAATTTAACCTGGCCATTATATTAGTAACATGAACATAAGAAAAGTACCCCAACCATTGAAATAGTAAATGACTATTGGGGTAAAATAAGATGTAAATAATTTTTACCAAAAAATAAATAAATAATTATAAGTAAAAAATTAATATTAAATAATTACTAAACAAATATAATAAAATGTATGTATTTTTTCACATTTTTAAGAATATATTTTCAATATTTAATAAAATCAAAATTTGAAAAAAAAAATTAAATATTATAATTTCTTAAATTTTAAATATATTTTGTAAAAATTTAATATAAATTTTTAATTAGTACTTTGAAAATAAATAAGGTTAGAATATGTATAATTTTTTTATAAATAGTGAAATACATAGGTGAATAGTGAAATTTATTGAAATTTTATATTTTTAATAATAAGTTAAATACATGATTAATTACATCATAGATGATACAGGAAACATTATATTTTCCTAAAATTCTTTTATTATTTCTCATATTAACTTGAATCAATATCATTGATAGTTTTATGAAAAGTAAATATTTAATATTTAATTTAAAAATCACCCTCCCCTTGAAAAATAAATACACCAATCTTTTACTAACATTCCCTCACATAAATAACATAACTATTTGAAAAATATTTTCCAAAAATAAATACTCATATCTCATATACACATTTTTATGCCCAATTATAACCAAAATACTAATTTTAACAATCTTTAGGTATAGTTTAATTTATATACATCAAATACGGGATATAAATCTTCAATATCAAACACCCATCAATTTATATTATTTGAACTTTCAACTTCATAATACAAATTTCAACAAACTTATATTTTAAAATATTATTCAATATATAATGATATATTGATATAAATAAAATCAAAATATAATTCACAATATCTATTTGAAATTTTTTATTGCATCCAACCCATCATTACCAGTTTCTACCCCTCTATAGATGATGTTATAAATTAACTATTTCTAATTTAGAAGAACAGTATTGAAAAAATATCTAATGAAAAAATATTAAATTTATGAAATCATTGTGATTTTAGAAATATAAATTATTATATAAATTAACAATATCCGTCATAAATAATCACTACCATTTGATCCACATGAAATGTAAATACTATGAAAAAATTTATAATTTTAATATATTATTTATGATCATTGAAAAATTATGAGTTTTTATATACTATGATCATAAATACTCTATAAATTTAAAATTATAATGTTCATGGAACTATTTTTACTCACCTTTTATTGATTATAACATCCTAACATAGTGTTTTAGAAGATTAACGAGAACCCTATATTACCAACGTAACAACACACTGATAACTAATAAATAAAATAAGATAAAGAATTTAATTTAATATATGATATAAAAATTAATAAGGTCATTTATTCATCAATTATATTATGTAAATAATCTATTTGAATGGTTATAGGAGCATCAAAACATGCTGGTACTCGTGGTATGAGAACTCCACAAATATCATTCTTTTTTGGTTTATATTCTCTCTCTCTCTTTCTCAATCTATCTCTTTTCCTCTCTCAAATATAATATATTTTATTTATAATGTCTTTATATTTCTTTCATTAATAAAAAGTTACTTTTCAAATTATTTTCTGGGGATATTTATAATTTTCTTGATACAATTTCTATCAGTTCTATAAAGCATACTCGCTAAATGGAAAACTTTAAATATCTTATTCCTTTTCATGTATACCAATTATAAAGGGATTTTACTTATATTATTTATAAAAATAATCATCAAATAGGTAAAAAATATATTTTTATTTATAGTTTTATGATTTACCCTTTGATATTTTCTAATTTAATGTTACTTTACCATTGTTTTTCTCAATTGTTTAATGATCTCATTTCGGTACCTATTAAATTAATTATTGTTTCATACCTACATCTTTATCATCATTAAATGTGATTAGATTTTAAATTACAACCATATAAAGGCCCTAATACTGTATTTTATAATTAATATTTTGGAAATATCATGTGCTTATTCTTTGAAACATGATTTCACAGCACATTTTCTCCCCATGTGTTTTCACAATCTCATTAGGTAGGTTTGATTTTGTTCTATGTGACACACATATATATGATATATTATAATGCATCAGGTGTACTAAAATTATATATAATTTAAATATTTTTATTAGTTCTTAAATATCTTGAAATACTATATATTTTTCATTAGTAATTATACTACAAATTTTTGTTATATTATCTTGGAAATGAGTGTTAACTTACTTTATGATGAAATTTCTTACTTTTGTCACAAATTTTCATAATTAAAATGTTTTTTTGTTCCCATGATGTAATTTATCTAATTACATGTTCCTATGTAAGAACATATTTGCCTCCTCCTTTAGGACACCAGGTTGTACTTATTGGACCTTTGGTCTCAAATTATTGTTTATTATTACAATACAATGATTTAAAGTATACCTGTTATTTATGAATATCCCATTGGAAATCCCATTTTGTGATAAAACTCTGAGTAGATATAAAATAATAATATTAATATGTTAATAATAATTTTTTTAAGATCATCTAATTTTTATGTAATATTGTATATTCACTTGTCCTAAAAATTTCTATATTTTTTATGAAAATTCGTGTTAAAATGATTTAATAATATGAGTGTGAGTTTTAGGTTCTTAATACTGGTATCATCGAATTGTGAAGTTATCTATGGGTACTTATTTATGATTTATAATTGAACAAAAATTATTTAATTCTATGTTGAACGAAAAGATATATCATTTTAAAGGAATGCTTCCAAAGTTAAAATAATGGTGTTGTAGGGTAACATATTTTATATATGATGTTACAAATTCCTAGGATTTTTCTATTTGGTTTTATTAAAACATATTTATTAATACTCAATATATATATTTTTTAGTAATTTCATAGAAGATAGTTAAATATATATATATATATATATATATATATATTGGTTATAAATTCATGAAACAAAAATATTTTATTTTATCATAGTTCTATTCATTTTATCAAAATGTCAATGTTTAATATAAATAATAATGTACTTCCTCATTAGGTGGAGGTTAACTTATTAATAAAAACATTTCATCAATATTTTATAAGTCTCCACAAATTAGATTTTGGGGGAAGAATCTCTTGGTAGATCTTATTAAACTCCATTTGGTATAATTCATTTATATGTCCCAAAGATGTTTATTTTCACTATATATAGCCAATATCAAATATTAAGAGTTGGAAATCACATTCTATAGCCCAATAGTTCTTTAAATTCTATAATAATTCAAGTATACTGGTGAATGTCCATTTGGAAATCCTTCCCATGAATAGATAATGTTACCTTATCAGAGAGCATATTTTGCTCTACTGATTTAGGAATAGGAAACAATACAAATTTTTGAACTATTTTTTATAGTTCAATTGTGTTTCTAATCCATCAAATTAAACTATGATATAAAATGAAAATGAAAAAAGATCATATTTTTAATTCGGTCCATCACCAAAATATATATTCTATTGATAATATCTCCCTATGAAACCATTTTCTGCAATAGATTACATACGTGTCAGAAAAAATGATTATTATTAGTGAACAAATTATATTTCCATCAAAAATAATTATTAGTAAATAAAATGAATAACTACCACAAATAATCTTTTATGACTTAAATACATGTCCTACATTAAAAAATAAAAAATAAAAAACATAAGAAAGTTAAAAAATATATATATTACACTTTCCAAATATTTATTAATAAAAATTTTATATATAATATATTGATCAAAAATTTATCATAACATGTTTTTGAACAATATATTATGGATCACTAGGATTAGCAGGATATGATGAAGGGTGGGTGGTGGGATCTCTTTCCCTAAACAATGTGAAATATATTTCTTGTACTCCATCATTATCTCTTGATGATATTTAATATGGATGATTAATAAAATAACACTGAACAAAACTAGTGACTCTAAAACTGTCTAGGACTATATTTCACTAATTAAATAAAAAATGACAACAGTGACTACCGATAAAAATATACTAAGACTCCCTGATAAAGATTATTATATTTATATACAAGGGATTCGATAAAAGCTAATTATATTTAATTATAGTAAGATGATGATTAATTAAATATAAAAATAAATATTATATATTTATATTCAATCTACTGATCAAAAATCAAGTGAAGAATATCAACTGTAATTTAATCCCACACCACCCATGGTCTAAAAAAATTATTACAAAAAATATCACCCTTCTATCGAATAACTATATGTTAAAAAAAAAAAAATTATAAATAAATAAATTAAAATAATTAATGTATAGAATTGATAGTAGATAATTGAGTGTGTATCAAAATAAATAAGAGGTTATAAATTATAAATTGGTCATATAATCATCCATTTTTCTAAACATAAAACACTTTATGCTGATGATGTAGTGGAAAACAACTTTGGGGTTAGATGATGGGTCATTGAGCTAATCATCAATATGTCTAGTATTTGTATGGGAATGGAAGAACTCTTTACAGTGTATCTGGTCATCTGAAACAAAAAAAACTAAAATATATTAATAATGACTATAAACATATTGTACTTTAACTATTTTTAATCTTTATTTTCATCTTCATATAAACTAGTTTCAATATCTTTGTATTGATCCTACGTATCATGAATTTCTATATGAGCTTCATCTTTATAAATCATTTATTTTTGTGTTCATGAGTTACATTACCAACATTATCAACACCATCAACTCATATATGAGGGTTTTAAACATCAATAGTATTATATATTTAAATAATTCATATATATATATATATAGTGTTTTACATTGTTAAATATTAATTCCATTCCCTTTAATAGAATAAATTTCATTTTCTATATATTCATATTCATGGGATATTATTTCTATTACAATCCACCATTCATATAAATCTCCTGAATCTACAAAATAATTTTCATAATAAACCTTATGTTATTAATATGCCAACAAGAATGGTTCCTTTATAGAAATAAGGTTTTTATATTTAATTCTAATGATTTGATGATGTGAATTAATATGATACCCTCAATCTCTGTCAAACCAATTGACATTAAACAGTCTGACCAAAATATGTCCCTAATAACATAACAAAATTATTTAATCTAGTATAAAATAATGGTCAACAACACATCTACATGATTATATATTTTGATTAAAATAATAATATTTATGATTTTTTTATTCACCATATACTTTTGTATAAAAAACAAATACATTATGAAAACATAACTTCAAATATTTAACCAATTTTTGGAGTGGGTTACTCAATTAACCTAATAAACAATCAATTTTAGATTAATTTTGTGAATCCCTGAAATAAAATAAAAATAATTAATGATATAACAAATAATAAATTCTTTTCATATTTTGAACTATAAATAATTTACTATTCTAGTAATTAAAATCAATATGGAAAAAATTTTGTTGCTGTTATTCAAGAATATTTAGGGGAATTTCTGTAAACTATTTATATATATAATTATAATATAATGTAGAAATGAATTAATATTAATTTAAATGTTAAAAAATATAATAAATGGGTAGGAGTATTGTTGACTATAGATATCATGTAATTTCTCCACAATTGAGTGGAACACATGTATGTACTTTGTGTTGTTCGTTCTATGAAATAAATCATTAATCGACACCACCCAAAAAATAATGAGGGAATTTAAATATTTAAATTTTCTGGTTAATTACATCATTTAAATTTCTCTCATTATAACCCATATGATTGTTTTTGAGGTATATTAATATGGAATAAAATATGAGTATAAAATAAGAATTTCCTCGAACATATACACTTCTGAAATTGACCATTTTCTTGAATCATTATAACATTCAATTTTCTTCAAATTATATATGCATATCTCATATGTGTACATCCATATGAATAATACTAGCCATCTTGATTTATTATTATGGGGAAAATATATTATTAAATTCTCCACTAAATCAAAATAAGGTTTACAGTTTTTTTCAATTTATATAAAATTGAAACAACTTAATTTTATATCCTACTTATTGCATCACACTTTGATGTCACTATATAAATGTATCAAAAAAATATGATATTCCACTTAAAAAATTCCATATGAATAATATTAAATAAGAATTTATTGAAAATTGGAAGTAATCATTCCATTATAAAATTATTATCATGATATTTTAGTCCCATAATATGACTATTCTATACACATTGAGAAAAATTGAAAAAATAACCATATGTTAACCCCTAATATATAATCCATTCATAGAAAAATAAAAAAATAAATTTAGTGAATTAATAAGAGAATATTTTATTCATTAATTTTTTTATATGTGATATAAAAATAACACATGTTCTAGATGGATATAAACTTGGACAATATCAAATCATGAAATTACAATTTTTATGCCCTACTAGATGTCTCTAAATGTAAATAAAATTTGATATGAAATTATTTTTTTCAATATTCATGACATTTAACATATTATTGATTCAAAAATTAGACCTATATAACAATTGCTACAAAATACTCCACATTACAAAATATTGATAATACTTTAAGCCATCAAATTTTTGTGAGTTTATAGTCGATCCCAATTTAAATTAAGTCAATTAAGATAAAATAGATTTTATATAAACACTATATATCATTGTTTCCAGCATATCATTTTCAATTTTATGTTTTATGATATTAATATTATTCCTTCCAAATGTATAACATATAATAAGAAATATACAATGATTTTTAAAAAACAAGATTCTATACCATTGAAAAAATATATATTCTTATCTTCCATTGATACAAAATGGTCATGATTTCAGATCTTGTGTAAATCACCCAAATTACAATCCATGCACTATAAAGACACTAATTTCCCACATTAATGTAGATGTCATTATGAAATTCTATTTTTCAACTATATCACATGTATATACCCCACTACTCCAAAATAAATTTCAATCACCAATCAATGGATTCAAATTAAGATCAATATCCTTTTTTCAAATCTGAGAATTATTAATCTAAAATTGATTTATGGTTCCATCATAAATAAAATATAATTTAATTTTTACAATGTTATAAAGACAACCCATCATTATATTGACTATTATATGAACCATATAGAAAAAAACAATCTATAAAAGACCTTTTCACACATTATGAAGTAGTAATTAAAAATATGGATACCCTAGATCAAAATGTTCTCGAATCTCAAACACAATGATGATTGAGAATTTTATTAATATAAATATAGATATTTTTTCATGGAATTAGTGAGTCATAGTTATGAGAAATAAATAAATGTTTCAATATAGTTTTAAGGTGGGAAAACTATAATTTTTTAATTAGATATAATATGGAGTTTTTTTATTGCACCTCTTTTAACATCAATTATACAACTGTACGAAAATGAACTAATGGCTTGTATTTAAAATAATATAATATGAAATCTATTGATTTTGAGCCTGAATTTTGATAACTGAGTCCCATATTATAGACAACCTCTTTCATTAACATAAATTTACAGGAAATACTATTTTCCCAGGTAACAATTATCAATGAAATGAAAATATATGATCAAATTAACTATTTGAAATACCTTTATATGATTTAATAGACATAATTTTTATACTAGAATCAACTTTTATTATCATGAAACAGGGATATAAGACTTCCATAAAGGATTTTTACAACTCATTATATTGAGATGGAACCAACTCAGGATTTGAAATAACATTCTTAGATTTTGTTTTTTTAAAATATTGTCCAAGACAATTGTTTAACAAATTATTAATTCATGATTAATCAAGAGTAAAATTTTTATTTCATCATAAGACACACATTAACCATGATTACATAAAAAACATAACCTTCCAAAAAAATAATCAATATATGAACCCAAACAATGTTATATGTTTCAATTATACTCAGATTAAATTTATTACATGGACCCCAAATCTTCCCCTATATAAAACCTAGAATTTTATGATGAAAATGAAAAAAATTGAACACCCAAAATATACACATTATTTTTAGCAATTTTTTTGGGATTCTATGGTTATTTATTTGATCAGAATTGTATAATATTAATTTTGGTCTACATCATTGTTGTATATTTTTCTGAGATAACAATTATAATTTAAAATATTTCATATAATTAATCTATTAGAAGGATTGGATGATATGAATAAATAATAGAAAATTAATAAACCACTAATTATTTATAATTATTTTTATATATGGGAAGTTAATAATTCTAAATAATTACAGGATATTATATAGAATTATGGATATTTATTTATAATTAATGATAGTTATTGATAATTACAATAACTATTCATAATTATAGGAAATTACTCATAATTATTACAAATTATTTATTATTATATGCAATTATTAATAATTATTATTAATTACTTGTAATTATTACTAATTTTTTGTAATAATTATTAATTTTTGGAATTTTTTTGTAATAAATAATATATATTACATATTTAAACCAATTATCATAAATTATTAGTAATTATTACTAATTACTAAAAGTTATTATTAATAACTGGTTGTTATTGTATTTAATGATAATTACTAAAAATTTAACATAGTTATTTGTAATTTCTATTATTTATTTCTTTTTTACTATAATTATTGAAAATTTCTGGAAGTTATTTCAAATTGTAGATGGTGATTTCTATCTACAGACATTCATTTCTAATTTCTAGTAATTACTTCTATGTATATGTAATTATTGATAATTAGTTGTAATTATATGTCATAATGACTTACTAATTTTTAATAATTATAGGGAATTACTCTTATATTTTAGTAAATATTTTTAATTATTTATAATTATAAAAAACAAATGATTTTATTCGTAATTTATTGATAATTATTAAAAATTGTTACAAATGAGAGTAATTATTAAAAATAATATGTAATTTTTTCATTTTATGTGAATGTATTTGTAATTATGAGTAATTATTGATAGTAACAAGAAACTTCATATAATTAGTACTAATTAATAGTAATTTTTATTAATTTTTGGTAATAATTTATAATAATTACTAATTATATCGCATTGCTAGTAAATATTTCTAATTTTTGTAAGTTACTTGTAAATGTTACTAAATAATGGAAAATATTATTAATTATTACTTTTCAATAGTCATTATTTCCAATTTTGTGAAATTAGTGCCAATTATTAGTCATTATTACTAATTAATTGTCCATACTACAAATTAATGATATTTATTACTAATTAATGTTAATTGTTATGAATTATCAGTAATTATTTTTATTTACTAATAATTATTAGTATTTTTTCTAATTAGTACTAATTATTCATAATTATTACTAATTACATGTAACTATTATTAATTACTGGTAATTATTAATTTTTAATGGTAATTATTAGTAATTAACAAGATTTTTGAAATTATCACTAATTATTTATTATTGTTATTCATAATTTTTAAAAATAAGTATGTATTAGTAATTGTTGACAACAACTTCTAATTATTACTAATTACTTGAAACTTTCACTAATTAATGATTATTATTCATTGTTATTACCAGTTATTTGTCATTATTGGTAATTATTAATAATTATTCGAAATAAAAATAAATTACTACTAATTACTAATAATTATTACTAAATATTTGTAACACCCCTACAGGAACCATCAGCGACTAGTGAGAGTTCGACCTGCCCTTATGTGTGCTTATCTATACTCTACATGCTTAAAATAATCAATGATGGTCTAAAATGAACTGTTGGGATACTATACCCTCCTCTCATAGAAAACCAATAATTATTATGAAAATCATATAACATTTCCATAACCACCAAAGAATAAAGATACAGTAGTTGCAAAAAGAATCAAAAAAATGATGTCGATGAATGGGACATACCACATATCATCAAATGGGTAAATCATACACAAAAAACAGGTATAACTCAGACGAAAACACAGGGAAGGTTCAATAACAATGTCCCAATAAGTTTTGATGTCCACGTACACAACGAGAAACCATAGATAAATCATTGTTCATTCCTCTTGTCAACATGAAAAGCAGATGTATGGTTTTCACACACATTGAGGTTAAAATTATGGCTGTGATTATATAATCTCTGTATGACCTCAACGATTTTACCTAATAAACATATTCATATATGTTTGTATTAATGGAAAATAAATTCACAAAAAACACTAATATGTTGGGCCATTATGTATCGACCAACCAGCTACATACTCCTAGAGTACCTGGTTTGTCTGTATATCGGATAAATTTATAAATATATTTGGGAACATCCTACAAAGAGTATCCAACCAAATGGATCTTCAATAGTAGTAACTTCCAAATTCCATAGGAATGACCACACAAGTCTATCAAGCCCCATATCTAGGTCTAAGGCCGCATGTCAATCCGTATAAGTATATCATGCCCTAGCTCCATGGCTACCACTTTATTTTGGTCACGGAAGAAAATCAATTTCCTAAGATATTCCACACATGTCCATAAATCATCATCATCAAACTCAGTTTTATCCTCAATAAACATGAAATATATGAACATGGTCTCCCTTTAAGGACACTAAGATATGATATTCCCACTTCTTAATTTTCTACCATGGATATAAAAAATATATATCATATACCAACCACATCATAAGAATCAATTTTTATCATATTAGTCAAAAATATCTAGATACATAACAAAACAAGCATGGCTCCCATAATCTACACACACACTTGAGAAAAAAATAATGAATGTTCACAAAACTACAAAAAAGAAAATATATAAGACAATTCAAATAAAAATGTATACAACTCATGAAACATCCACAAAGGACGTATGGAATTTCATGCACCCAATTTCATGGAAAATCCTTTGTTTTTTAAGGTAATCTAATAGATAATATTACATTTAACATCAAATATGTTCTGTTGGAATAACTAAAAAATTAGTGAAGGGAATATAGATCCACAAAAATGGGAATGGTTATCCTACTGAAATGGAAACCAACATGACACACTAGCATGAATTAATACAATATAGTCGCAAATCAACACACTAAACTCTTGTTCACATTTTTATTCCTAGAAAATGTTTAATGACTCAAGCCATGTCATTACACATTTCCCTTGATGAAAAAATGCAAAGGATTCAGAATTAACCATGATGCATAGTTATTAGTATACAAACCCAACATCACCACACAGTGACGCTAACTCAGTTCCTATGTAATATTTATATGCAAATAATCGAGACCTATTCTAATGTATCTTCCCTTTTATTAATGGATGTAAAACAATCTACCACCTTAAACACCATCAAGAAAGTTGTGGCTTACATAATCTATGATTTTAACCCACATCACATTATTATTTTCCTCGCACATATTCTAAGGGATACAATTGATATAACACAAGAGGATATGATATTCATCCTAGGTTCCAAGTACCAAAGGTTTCATTCTAATTTTAGGAACACTATCTAGGATATCAGAGTCTCATTACTTGCTCATGGACCATACATAGTTTGTCTATAGGTAAAATACCATTTTCCCCTCATAGAGACCATGTTTTTAAAAGATAATAGCATACACTACATAAAACATTTCACTCATCTAGTGTATAGATCCCCACGGTCACCTCATTGCTTAGTCTAAGGTCATATTGGCCAACACATATTCTAACAAATCCTATGAAATCCAAAAGTAATCCCCAATAAATATGGATCTAAACAATAAATAAAAAAATTATAGATGCATCAAAACAATTCCATCCACATTTTCATATTTGGATGATATCTTATATACCCCTACATTAAATAATTAATTCATGATCATAGATCCCATTAGATCATTTTAAATGCATTGAAAATAAATATTTGTATAGTTTTCATGTTCATCCAAACTTTCTCGCACAAAAAATTCCCTTGGTGAACCACCACCAATAAAAGATATGGAATTCGACCAAAGGGAGAAAGTCTAACATGAATGATCCCAAGAAGATATTTCAAAAATCATAGAAAATATCCTTTGATAAATAATAATACACTAGATATGAAAATAATAATATAGTTCTAAATTATAATTTTATTTAATAATAGAACTAATGTATAAAAAATTAAAAAATTGAAACAAAACAAGAAAAAAAATTATTTTTCAATATTCATACTCTCATAATTCATAGTAAATGAAATAGGAAGGGTTTGGAATTCATGTAAGAATTATTTAAATTATATATATTAAAAAGTCTTAGATATTAAGAGGAAGAATCACTAAATTCAAAGGGTTAATGGTTATTAAATAGTGTTTTAGAGAACTATGTTCACAAGTAAGTAGTTTGGTTTCAATATAATACGTCTATATAATAACTATTCATGATACACTAACTCCCCATGAAACTTTCTTTATTGGTTCATATGTTTTATCAAACCATGTTACAACCATGATATTAGGATTTTTGCTTTAGGAAAAGAGTTTTTGGGAAGGGTTTCATGATTTTTCAAACCATGCTCTAGAAGCATCCTGCACCCAAAAGTTTCACATTTACCCTAAGAAACTACATAGCTTCCCTTGACCATGCTCTATCAATGAAATACATAGAAAGCATTCTCAAATCATATAAGAATAATTAAATAACAAAAAAAAAACTTATAAAAAAGAAACACTCCTATCAATGATTAGAAATAAAAAAATTTCATTGAAATTTCAATAGGTAATGATGAAGGTTGTCAAATTATTCACACTATATTGCTTATAATAATAATTATTGATCTATATTAATCTAATAAAAACCTTGTATCATCATTGACCTTAATAATCCATGTTCAATAATAAAACATTCATCAAAATTCCAGTTCACAACTATAATTCTATTCAACGTCATACATGCCTATCAAAGGAAATTAATTATCAATGATGAGTTTCTACTATTCATGGTATCCATGATTACCAAACACTCTGAGGTATTGTCACAATGTCTAATGGATAAAATAAAATCTATATCCCAGATCATAGTTCGTATTCCATAGTTGGGTTTTCTATAACATAGTCCAAAATAAATGATTTTATTTTGTTAATTGAGAAAAAAAACTAATTAACTTTTGGATTCCTACCACATAAACCTATATCTAATGTTTATATCCATGATCCATTTAACCCAATATCTGAATCATGAATTTTAATTTCATTTTGGATGTATACCCACTCAGATCCACCAACATATTAGTCTCTAATTATATCATGAACCTTATTTGGTTGATTTTAGAGCCACCAAAATCCATTTGAGTTAATGGAATTCATCGAAAACATATTTAATGATCCCATATAAGCTACATCATATCATTTTAGAATATATTCACTATAGGTTTGTCATCAAATTTAATGACCTACTATGAAAATTTATAATTATTTGGGTTTATTTTATAATATATGAAAGTTGTTTATTAAATGATTTTTGGGCAAAAAAAATTTCATTGGTAGGGTATTTGTGTGCTTTGGGGTTTAAAATAAGGTTTTTGAAATGGGGTTTGTGTGCAATACATAGTTACGCTCCCTTGGATTATTTTGAGAAAATTGTAAATGATTTATTGGGTTAATCAATGTGGGAAAAGGATGTGCATGTACTATTTTGTTGACTGTGTTAACTAAAGATGGAATTTTTAAGGTTAAGTGGTGATTTAATATGTCAAAATGATTTAGAATGATTTATAAATTTCTGAAATGTCTAATCAAATGGAATGAAAAGGGTGAAACACATATTTGGGTTATTTTGAGTGAGTGTGATGTGAAAATTGATTTTTTTAAGAAATAAGTACTATGGGATATGTGTGTGGTATGATATGAGATGTTTATAATCATGGAAAGGTATTAGAAAATTTTAAATGGATTTACTGAATTGTGAATGACATGAGAAATGTCTTGTGGTATATTTTGGTGTGAGTATGATCACAAAATGAATTTTAATAATAAAGGGGATTCTGTGACCTGTGTGATATACATGTGGGATTTTTGGTGAATGTTAGATTTCGAAGTGTTAGATTCATGTCAAAATTATATTTCATGTCTTCTTTAACATGTTTAAGCAGAAGTGGGAAAACCATGTATCTAGGTAGGTGGATGTGTACTAGTATGCTAGTTAACCCATGGGGATTGGTCTCAGTTTCACGTTTCTAGTTTGAAACTGACTACACTAAAAAAACTATGACGATGATGATGGATGACCACTAGGTTATGGGTATGATCCCTATTAGTGGATCATGTGCACGAAAAAATATATTGTGATGGTTACTTTCACTGAAATATGAGTTACTTGGGACCCACAATGAGATAGATCCGAGAGGTTATTTGTAGTTGGATGTTATCATTAGATGCTTTATACTTACTATCTACATACGGTATAGTAGGATGGAAAATTTAGTAGATCTGTTATATAATATAAAAATTTTGATTCCTTAAAGTAGCCCACTAGAATAATGTTTTTATTTAATGATTCATCTATTAGAAATTGTTTCTAGCATTTCATGTTATGAAAACATGAAAGATTTTAGACAGTGAATGATTATCACATGGAATCTTTTAGTGGTGGAATCATATCTGGCTTTGGTTCACACACTATATACACCCTTGGGAGATGGTTTACTTGGTTATTTTTGTCACATGTTTGGGTATAGGTTATCTGCCAATGGATTGGATTTTTTGCAGTCTATCATAATGCAATGTGGTGGATATGGCTTGTGGGCAGTTCCTCATTACATGTCAAGGTAATTGGGATGTCCTTTTTTAATTTTATTAATTTATTAATGTAATTTAGGGTTACCTTAATCTATGTAATTTACATCTGAATATTTGAAAAAGGTTGGTGGGACTGAAAATCATGATTTTTTATTGGATTTGTTTACCATTGTAAGTTTATAAACATGGTTTAATAATTCAAAATTATCATTTTATGTTACTCAAGAACTTATGTCAGTCATTGGGGTCAGGAACGATCTTTATTTCTTGTCACAAACCATGTTTTGTGTTTGTTTTGATGGCCACCATATTCAATTATTGACAAAATGGTATCAGAGGAGGTTCGACCTCTTTGGGTTATATTATCTGCGAAAGAGATGGGATAGCCCTGAGCTAGGACTTTTAGGATGTGACAGTCTAGTTATGTGTAGTGTTCCTAGCCAATAGTCCTTATGATGGTTTTTGAGTCGCGAGAGTATGTTTATATTTATCAGATTCCTTTTGTTTTCATCATTTTGATGGTGATTAGGGGAAATGAAAATAAATTTTGGTTAATGGTCTCAGTGAGCTCGTAGGGTCATGCCAGCCATGTGGAGCTAGGAATATTTCCCTAGAACACTCTCTGTGATGGTGAATTGATATGAGTATGGTTTTTAAACATATGTATAAGTCACCAACCGATAATAGTTTCGTCTCACATTGTCTTGTGTGCTTTTATTTTTGGATAATGGATGTTTGGTTATAAATAAAAAATTACTTGGTTTTAAGAATCATAATTTTTTTTGAAATGGTTTTCTAATAAATATGGAATGCTTAGATCTTTGAAATGGTGGAACTGCATTTTTAGAATTTTTTGGAAGTGGAAAATGGTTTATTTACACCACTTTTGAATGCAGGAACAATGTTAAAGTTAATTTTGGAAATGTGTTCCCAATATATTTTTCTATAAAATTGAAAGCTATTTTAATATGATTAGATGTTTGGAAATTGATGGGAATTACTTGAAAGTGAGTTCTTATTTAAATGACTCTGCAATTATAAAATGTTTTTTAAGTTGTAAATTGGAATTATGATTTTGTGGTTAACAGTCCTGAGAAAAAGGAAGTATTAAAAGATATTTTTGGTTTTAAAAAGTTGAAATTTTTTTATCCTTTGGTATTTCAATGAGATACCACATACCTGGGGTCATATTAGAGGATTTATGCTTAATGGAAATTCTGGATGAGTGCCAAGATAGATATGAGGTGGTTTTCCAGTATGACAAGGAGCAATTCATGTGTCACGCCCATGGGGTACCATTGGTGGATATGCTAACTGATGAACCATTTATTTTCAAGGAAAATGTGATGTCTGGAAGACTAGTTTGAGAATTTCTGTGTTATGTGTTATTGGAAATGATGATGGAGTGGGATGTTTTCAGTCCATGAAACCCCTTGTCTGAATGTGTTTGGGTTTTTTGGTTGGTTGGTAAGCCGTGTTGAAGGGGTGGTTAGTGGTCACTTCTAAGAAATGTTCAGGAATACTCTATAGTGGTTCCCCTCATGCATTCAGTTCTGGTTTGTGGTATGTCTTTTATAATGGACTAGCTTAGTTGGGTCTTTGGGATCTCTTGTTGGATAAGTCATGCCCCCATTAAGGGTTAGTGCACAACAGATGTGAAACCTGTACTGTTTTTCCATTTAAAGATACACCATTTGATCAATATAAGAAATCATTTTCTCGATATTTAGAGATTCATTTTACAACATTTGCATTATTTGTTTTGTAGACCCTCTTGTGGGAGGGGACTTCCTATGGATGGTTGAAATAATTCATAGTCTCTTATTCTACCAAATTCTTCGAAGGTGGATGTGGTCTGGGGTTGTCTGTGCTGGATGTTCTCTAAGAGGGCCTCAATATCCTTCATAGTCCCTTCAAAGAAGGAGTTCACGTTAGACTACTAGTTTTGGAAATCTGGTCATGATAGATTGTAATAAACACTTTCTGGAATCTTGTGATATATGCGGATGTTTCATATGGTACCTCTCCATGCACTGTTTCTATCTGTCACAATGGTCATGTTCAGTGATGCCTTCTAATGTCACTAGTTGATTTAACATTAAAGGTGATGTTGTATAATCTAATATGAGACTATTTTTAGTATTTTGTCTTATTTTGGGAAGTCTTGACAACCATTTTTTAGAGGAAGGTGTTTCAATATATCATTTATTACTACCATTTCTCATCTGAAGAAAACAAGGGGTGATGTTTTTTCATATTTTAGGCACTTATTTTAGTGAAAAATAGGGTTAAAGAAAGATATGTTTGGGGAATGATATTTCATGGTAAATATATCAGTTATTGCAGTGTAGTTTTTGGTGGCACCGAATGAATAATTTCCATTAGAGAATTTCTAAAGCCTAACTGTGTGGCTGATGATGCTTCAATAATTTGAGCACCAACCATATATCCTATAAAAAATATGGCATGTAGTTAGGGGAAACCCTAGGGTTATTTAATCTATTTTACAATGTCATATCCTCCTTATAAATGATGGGAACATATTAAACCTCTGTATTTGTTATCATGTGTTTTTGTTATATTTTGATGGGAAAAGGATGGAGGATATTGTGTTCATGTTATCGCCCAATGTCATTTCATCCACATTTGGTTTCCATTGAGCTTTTGGTGAAATGATTGACAATTGGATAGACAGGCTGAGAACACTATTTGTGCATAATTATTAGTGATCATGTTCTAGGAAAAAATGCAAAGATAATTATCTGCATGTTTAGTGCATGGTATCCCAAACAATGACAACTAATTGTGTGTTTATCCCAACTCATTAAACATTGGGGTCTTTCTGTACTGGCTCATGCTGTTCAGTTAGGATGTCTGGTTCTTATAGTAGGGATCCCATTTTTGTATCCCCAAACAAGTAACTCAGATATTTCCATGGTCTTGTCTTGGTTTTAGGTAGTCTCAATCAGATCTATCTAACCACCAACATCATCCATGGGTAAACATCATGATCGGAGAGTGACCAATTGTTTAGTTAAAGCAAGGTCGCTGTAAATTTTTTTGTTAATGTTGTTCATCTAGGTATATGTCTTGAGTCATGTTTGGATTGTGTATATGGAGTTTTTTTGGGATAAAGTACGAATGATCTTGATTGTTTTGTGAAACTAGAGTATGTTTTTGTTGGTGTGTGTATTCCTTCTTTAATTGATCAGTGGAGGCGTTTGACCCTTGGGGGTGAAACATGGAAAGGGTGTCCATCTTGGTTTATCATTTGGGTTTGGTTTTTTTATTTATGATGTGTTGTGGATTTCCAGTGGTAGAAAGTATTATGGTGGGGAGCATTGTCACACCCAATTTTTCAATTCCATGATTTGTTTCAAATAAAATTTTGTTTCTTAGATTTATTATGGATTTCGGGTGTTCTCGGTATGAAATTTTGGTGCCTCTTGGGTTCTTGATCTTTGAACTTGTACTTAGGGGTATTGTATTATACCTGACCACCATGATTTTCAAAATGATGGTATTAGGTTGTGGTGTTTTGGTGTTGGTTTTGTTACATTTTTAGTGGCACAACATGTGGGGTAATTTTTATAGGTTGGTTGTACCTATGACTTGGATGAGTTTTTGGGTGAAGCGAGTACTTTGTTTTGGGAATTGTTCTCCCCAATCCTGAGTATATCATTTTCCTATGGATTCCGCATTTGAACCCCCTAAAATTGGAAGAAAACATCAATATTTTGGTGGTCATAATAGGCTTCACGGTGTCACAACACGTCCCCCGGGGCCCGTGTCGTGACTACCCCATGCTCGCCTTCTATAGGCCAGGGGCTGGTGACTAGCACCAAATGCGTAATTCCCAAAAAAACTGGGAAGTCGTTTCTTTTATAAAATGTAACACACACAACTAGAGTACAATAAGAAGCAAAAACTAATTAATGCTATATAAAAAATATGCTGATAGTACAAAAGAGGCTGGAATACAAGCCCAACAAAAATTTACAGCTAAAACTGAAACAAAGTACAACTGAAAAAGAAAAACAACTGGATGGTGTCTAGCAGCTCTAGGATCGTCCACCACGGATCCTGTAACATCCCGGGAAAATAAAGAAAATGACATTTTCATATAAATCAATATTTGTGAATAAAATATAAATATTACTTTAAAGATAATTCTATGTTCGATTTCGTACCCAATACGAAACAACGAGTTTTTTTGAAATCTTACATTGCACACTAATAATATAATAATATTATTTTAAATGGTAGTTAATGCCTATATGTTGTAATGGAAGGAATGAATAGAATTAAATACAAAATTATTATATATTTGTGTTAAATATTTTTACATTTATCCAATAAATTATAGTGGCTTAAAATGCGAATGGGTCCAATTTTAAGCCAAAAAACTCTAATATTTTTTAAAAGGTCGATTAACAGCCTTTTGATGGCGAACCTTTTTTAAATCAACATATTGTCAGATTTATATGTTATATTTGACAAAATAAAATACTTCTTTAGAATCAAGACATCAAAATTTACTTTGTGTATGTTTTTGGTATTTTTCAGATAAAGTTCATTTTTAATGAATACTTAAAAATGATGTATTTTAATTGAAAACCTCCTTTTTGTCTAATTTATTTATATGGTCATATTATATTTATAATTGGATTTAAAGTTTAATTAAAATATATTTTCCCCATTTAATCCATTTTGTTAATTTTAATTAATTTTACTTTCAAATTGGACATAAACATGTGTCAATCTAATGATAGATATTGTTTCATAAAAACGAGCAATTTGATATGACAGTGGGATTTAATTATAAAATTAATTAATGAAAATTCTAGGTCTTTAATTTTTTAAAATGGGCATCATTTTTTAATTCGGTATATAAAATATATCTTAGGATGAATTTTTGGTATTTTTTTGAAAAACATCAATTTTTCATGAATAGTTAAACCATTAAGTGGTAGTTAAAAAACAGATTTTCCGTTTAAATGAAATTTTACAGCTTCATTGATTTGAATTTAAAAAATATTTCATACATGATTATAATTAGTAAGTTAAACGTGGTTTAATGAGATGAAAATATTTTTTGGTGAATAGTAACTTTTGAGTTTTATTAACCGCGATTAGAGGTAATTAGGGTAATTTGAGGTAAAAATATTATTATAATAATATGAAATTACCATGACACATGCCCCACCCTTATTTGATGAGTCATTTACGACCAATAAAATCTATGGGACAATTTGTGGGAGCCCATGGAGCCACTTGGGTAACATAATGTTATTAATACCTTATATTTAGGGTAAAAATTAAAATGTCACAAACATGTATTGTTTTATTAAATCAATTTTTACAATGAGTTATACATGTTATATTTTAGACTATAAATATTAATTAGAAATTTAAAATTATTTCCTACATCATAGTAATTTTTCTATAATTTTGAGACATAAAATAAATAAAATTATTTATGACACAATGATGATGTCATGTTTACGTCATTAATGAATGATTTAAATAAATAAGAAGATAATTTTAAAATAATATCCAACACTTGTCCAATTCATATTGGATGATTTTATTACGATTATGGGACACCTTATCTTCGACTTTAATGATTTTGGGACCTTTTGAAACCAAAAATCATTATATAATAAAATAATAGTTTCATGCATTCCAAAAGAGCCCCTCCTCTGCCTTATAAAAAGACCCCACTTTGTACCCATCTCTTACACTTCTCAAGCCCTTTGGCTCGTCCAAACTATACTTAAATAAGCTCATAATATACCTATCTTCATACTAGAAGCCTTATATTAGTCAGAAATCTCTTTAAAAAACCCTTTTTGTTCAAACAAAGGGGAGTTACTCGATTTAAAGGTAATGTCTTCTCTTATGTTCTTTTATTTTATTTTTCTTCTCCAACCCCCTAAAATCTTTTTATTCCTTTATTTTCTAACAATAAAATTATATTCAATATAATATAATGTTTTTTTGGGAATTATTCTAGCTACACTTATACACACCTCCACTTAATGGGTAAAGAACATACAGTTCCTGTTGATGGCGAATTACTGCCTCACGAAGCGATGATTGTTCAATCTTATCTTAACACCTCTCATGGTGGCCATTATGATGGAAATATATTTATATATTATATATATTATATTTATTTACTCTATATGCTTCTTTATTTTATATTTAATACATAACTTTATGATTTTCATGTTGTGCAAATGCGATAATTTCATTTGAGGAAGTGAGGACTACCGCCCCCTCAAGTGATGTGACTCGTTCATGCAATACATGGAATGTATAAAGAATGAAATTAATGAAATTATGTGAACTATATAACTTATATATTAATCTAGAATTTTAATATATATATATCTCATTTAGTTTTAATTACATTAATATGAGAAAGAAATGAAAGTAGTGTTCTTGTGTACATATGACATACTGTCTCCATGAACGGTGCATTTCATTTTTTATCTCCAAATGTTTTGTAATAGTATAAAATGAATATATACTTTATATATATGATATTTAAATCATTAATACTATTATGGAGATGATGTACTTATAACTAGATGGACAATGATTTTCAAACAAGTTTATTTTTTTAACCCATGTACCGAAGATCGACAAAAACATCTGATATGAGCTCACATAATTAACTAATTATAATAACATTATAATATGTAATATGAATTGAATAATAAAAATTAAAGGATTTATTTAATTAATTATAAATTTACCATAGTTTATTATTTAGTAATATAAAGAAACGAACAAGACAAGTCGGACTTGAGGTAAATGATCCGACCTCTCTCTTTCGTTTTAATTACTCTTTTTTATGTCATTTATTTTAAAATCCTCTATCATATGTTGGGGGATGTTATTTTATATTATTCATAATGTATATTTTATGATAATTTTATGAGAGACCCTGTTTGATCTCATCAATCCATATTTTTTATGTTTTAAGTGGCCTCGTTAGGCTGCCGAATTTTCGTAAGGGGGTTTCTTATCTCACTTTTTATTCCATGAGATTTCCATTGTTCGCCACTTATTTGTTGATGTGGTGCATTGTGTACTGAAATTTCATATATATTATCATGATTCTATATATATTCATGGAATTATGTGATTCATTTGGTGTTTATTATCTTCTGGCCATATGAATCTATTGATTACGACGAGGTAAGGGGTTTTTATCTCACATTTTATTCCCGTGGGATTAATGCTACATTTGCAACTATTTCATTTTTGTGGTGTATGTACGGCCCATGATTGTATTATTTCTGTAACATAATTTAATTTATGTGTATTTACATCTTCATTTTATGACCCTTCTTTCATGGGGTGTATGTCTCGAAAGTTACCCAAATCGGTAAGGGAACCTTTCACCCACCTCTTTTTAAAAGACTTCATTTTGTTATGTATTTAAATATATATCTTCTTATATTGGGATATGTTCTTATATGTCATTATTTATGTATATTTTTTTTCCAAGTGATGAGATACCCTTTTTATCTCTCATCAACTCATTTTCTGAATTTTAAGGTGGTGCTGTTAGGTTATCAAATTTCTGTAAGGGAACTTTTTAACCCAATTTCAATTCATTGGGTTAAACCACAACATATTGATTATGCCATGCTATGAATATGTGTGGATGGCCTCTAATTGTTTTACACTTAATATCCAATTATATTGAGTGTATTTATATTTTTCACACATAATTATGTCATTGATTTATCCTTAATCAAAGGATACTGTCTTTGTAAGGGACTTCGTCTCAATCTACATTCATTGTGGCATATTTTGTTTTAATATAAGACATTCTTTTATATATATATAAAAAACTTTTACTTTTTATTTCATTCATATGGAATATTTATCTATGAACTATTTTTCTAAACAACAAAAAGGAATGTTTCTTTTCACATACACGGTGACAACGACCTTCCCACCGCCGCAAGTATTATTTGATCTTTGGCTTCATCAATAAGACGTAATGTTTTTAAAAGAGAATAAATACCATATACTCTTTTATGTATTCTGGTATTGAAAATGGTTTTGATAATGAATTTTTTATGTCAATATATTTATGTGATATATTGTGATTGAAATGTGGAAATGTTTTCTTTCCATTATATTTGTTTTATGTATTATGATTTTATAAAGGTACTTGGACATTTGATGGGTGATTACGTGATAAACCAAATGAAGGGTGGTTCCGTGAATACCAGGATGGGTGGTTACGTTATAACCTCCAATACATTGGTTATGGAAGTTGGCCGTATGGAAATTCCATTTAGTGAAATGTGTGGAAGTCGATTGTGTGGTTATTCCATTTATGTATGTTTATTCCCAAAGTTACCTTTATTTGTTATGTGTTCTTTATATGGGTTTTATGGTGATATTTTGGTTACACAAGGATAATAAATGATATTTTATTCAATTAAGAGTATTTACTACTTTATAATGCTGAATAGTATTACATATGATGAATTATTCATGATTTACTTTTTGTTTTGAAAAACTAACATTTTTTCTTTTTTGTGTATCCCTTACTGAGATTTTTATGCTCATCCCAGGTTTTTGAAATTTTTTCCATAGGACATAAAGATGAATAGGGTCAAGGATGGGATTATAGAAATACATTCCATCTAAAACATCGAACTAGTCATGTTTCTTTTTTAAGAGTTTTTATTTTATGAAAAAATGGAAACTAAGTCGAAGTGTCTACTTTGTAATCTTTGAGATGTAATAGTTATGTTTTAGTTCTCTAAAAATCTAAACCTGAAAAGATCCTCAGTGTGAATTATTCATTTAATTCAGCATTATGTAATGTTTTATGGTTGGGTCCTTATAGTTGGTATCAAAGGTCGGTTTAGATAACTTTAGAGGTTAGGGTATTCTGTAAGAATAAGTGACATTACCATAATGGTTAAGATTTCAGAAAGAGTCATAGTTTTAGATAAAGTGAATGAGTTTAAGATAACATGAATAATTATATCTTAGTATTTACCCTCCTTATAAGATATTATATGATGAATCTAATGATATACTCACATCGACCTTTTTGGTTTTAGTAAATGGCTGGATCTTGCAGGCACCAAACTAACAGTGGATGTGATTAAAACTGTGACGGTTTTATGAAAGAACAACTGAATGATATGGGATCTCTAATGAGAACTCTTGTGGTTATTCTCTACCAACTATTAGGAGTCATGATTAACCCCTTGAACCTTGGTGATTTCTATAATGCACCACGTACGAGAGTACCAACTCGATGTGGATGTTCAGGTAATAATTATAAAGGTAAACATTAGGGTTTATATGATCCTTAATTTTGAGGTAATTATGGGTTACTATATGCTATAATGGAAAATGAAAGGAAAGAGATAAACATGAGGTTAAATTATGTTATGGTTATTTTTGATGATTTTATCTCTTTTGGGGGAATGTTTTAAGAATTATATAGTTTTGGAAAAAGGACAACATAGAGACAGTGTGACAACCCGTCGCATCGGACGAAGCTGCATGAATCGAACCTACAACCAAAGTGTGACTGGTATTTATCGCCTACCACTGGGCTATGTGAAGTCCTTGGTTAGTTTGACTAATTCTTTTTAGTTATATGATTATATTAATCAAGAATAAGTTGATTTTGTGTTATCTATGGAAGTGATTAACCTATCATGGATGATATGTGATTAGGATAATTACTTTTCAATATGAGACTTTAAGGGTAACTGATGTTATTTGGAGAAAAATGTTAAGATTTAACTTGGAAGACTATGTGATTAAATCCTTAAGATATTTGGGTTTCAATCATAGTTTGGATTACTTTTGAATAATTTCATGGACAGTAGTTTATTGAATGGCCTTGTTGATCTTTGGGTTCTGTTGGAAAAATTTTGGAGATTAAAAGTAGCATTTCTTTTTTGTAAAAGATTATCCTTTTTGGGTATTATCTTATCTCCTAGTAACAATTTTTTTTTGTTAAGGTTTAATGACATGGTAAATATATAGTTCATCTTTTTTGGATTAGTTTATTCTCATGTAGTTGATTATAGCACTCTTAATGTGAACAAGTCATCCTAAATACTCATCTTTTGGAGAAAACATGACTTTGTGTAAGAAATATACTAAGAGATGAAAGTCTACACGAGAAGTATGTATGTTTCCTTATGATTAAGTTAAGTTCATAAATAAATTCATCAATGAAAAGTAACTTATAACAAAAAACATTATCTGTTAACTTTTCCTTCTGGGGAATAAAATACCATTTAACCCATCCCAAGTTTTGCGATTTTCTGGTGCTTAACTTTTTCATAATCATTTTTCTATCACTCTCCATCAGAACTTGACTCTTTTTTTTTCTTCCATATCCATGTTTTCCAACATGTAATCCTAGTATGGGTTAACTCGTATGACCTTGGTACTTCTCTTTCATTCTTTTAAAGTGATATTTCTACTGACTCTTTTTCCGATGTGAGACTTTCAATGAAGTTTTCGAGCCAAATTTTATAATTGCAAGGACACAATTCCCAAAAGGGGGGAAGGATGTAACATCCTAGGTAAATAAATAATATGAAATTTTCATATTTATTAATATTTTTGAATAAAATATTAATATTACTTTAAAAGGAATTCTATTTCTTATTGCGTACCTAATACGCAACACCGAGTTTCTTTGAAATATTACAGTGCACACTAATAATATAATAATATTATTTCAAATGGTAGTTAACGCCTAGACATTATAATGGCGGGAATGAATATAATTAACTACAAAATGATTATATATGTGTGTTAAATATTTTTACATTTATCAAATAAACTATAGTGTCTTAAAATTCTAATGAATCCAATTTTAAGCATAAAAATTCTAATATTTTTTAAAAGGTCGATTAACTACCTTTTGATGGTGAACCTTTATTAAATCCACTTATTTTCACTTTTAAATGTTATATTTTACAAAATAAAATCCTTATTTAGAATCAATACATCGAAATTTACTTTGTGTATGTTTTTGGTATTTTTCCGATAATGTTCATTTGTTTATGAATAGTGAAAATTGTTGTATTTTAATTCAAAACCTCCTTTTAGTCTAATTTATTTATATGGTTATATTATCTGTTTAAATGGTTTTAAAGTGTAATTAGAAAATATTTTTACCATCTAATCCAATGTTGTTTAGTGGAATTAATTTTACATTGAAATGAGACGTAAACAGGTGTCAATCTTTTGATAGATATAGTTTCTTAAAAACACGCTATTTGTTATGACAGTGGGAATTATTTATAAAATGAATTAATGAAAATTAAATGGTTTAAATTTGGTAAAAAGTACATCATTTTTGAATTTGGAATATCAAATATAGATTAGGATGAATTTTTCGTATTTTTCGGAAAAACATAAATTTTTGATGAATAGTGAAACCACTAGGTGGTAGTTAAAAAAAAGATTTTTCGTTTAAATTAAATTTTACCGCTTCTATGACTGGAATTTTAAAAATCTGACAAAAATTGTAATCATAGTAAGTAAAATGTTGTTTAATGGGGTTAAAATAATTTTTGGTGAATAAAAACTTTTAAGTTTTATTAACCGCGATTATAGGTAATTAGGGTAATTTAAGGTAAAATTAATATTATAATAATATGAAATTACCGTGACACATGTCCTAACCATATTTGATGAGTCATGGAAGACCAATAAAATCCATGGGTAAATTTGTGGGACCCCGTGGAGCCACTTGGGTAAGATAATGTTATTAATACCTTTTATTCAAAGTAAAAATAAAAATGTCACAAACATGTATTATTATACTACAATAATTTTTACAAAGGGGTTATAAATGTTATAATTTAGACTATAAATATTCATTAGAAATATAATAAAATTTCATACATCATGGAAATGTTTTATAATTTTTAGACTTAAAAAAATAAAATTATTTATGACACAATGATGATGCAGTGTTTACGCCATTAATGAATTATTTAAATAAATAAGAAGATAAAATTTAAAATAATATCCAAAAATTTTCCAATTCTTATTGGATTATTTTATTTTGAACATCAGACACCTTATCTTCAACTCTTATGATTTTGGGACCGTTATAAACTGAATAAAAATATATAATAAAATAATAGTTTCATGCATTCCAAAGGAGACCCTCCTATACCTTATAAGCAAACCCCACTTCCTACCCATATATCACACTTCTAAAGCCCCTTGGCTCGTCCAACTTCTACTAAAATATGCTCGCAATATCCCTCTATTCATCTTATAAGCCTTACCTTAGGCAGAAAGCCCTTCAATAATTATTTTTGGTTCAATCCAAGGGGTGTTACAGGATTTAAAGGTATTGTCTTTTTTTATGTTCTTTTGTTTTATTTTTCTTCTCCAACTCCCTAAAATATTTTTATTCCTTTATATTGTAACAACAACAGTATCTTCAATATATTAGGATGTTTTGATGAGAAATATTCGAGCTACACTTACACACACCTCCATATAAGGGGTAAAGAACATATTGTTTCTGTGGATGGCGAATTACTGCCTAACGAAATGATGATTGTTCAAACTTCTCCAACCACCTGTCATGGTGGACATTATTATGGCACTATATTTATATATGATATATATTATACATATTTCCTCTCTATGTGTCTGTATTTTATATTTAAAACATACCTTTATTCTTTTCATGTTGTGCCAATGCGATAATTTCGTTTGAGAAAGTGTGGACTACCGCCCCCTCAAGTAACGTGACTCGTTCATGCAATAAATGGAATGTATAAATAATGAAATTAATGAACTTATTTGACCTATATAGAATATATATTATAATTTAATTATAATATATATTTATATATATCTCTAATTTAGTTTTAATTCCATTAAAATGACAAAGAAATGAACGTAGCGTTCATCAGTACGTACGGCCTACCGTCTCCATGAACAATGCATTTCATTTTTTATCTCAAAATGTTATGAAATATTAAAAAATGAATATAAACTAGATATATATGATATTTAAATCAATAATAATATTCTGTCGATGATGTACTTATAACTACATGGACAATTCTTTTCAAACAAGTTCATTTTTTCCTACTCATGTACATAACATCGACAAAAAAGTCTAATATGAGTTCACATAATTAACTAATTATTATAAAATTATAATATGTGATATGAATTGAATAATAATCTTTAAAGGAGGTCTTTAATCAATTATAAATTTACCAATGTTTATTATTTAGGAATATAAAGAAACGAACAAGACAAGTCGGACTTGAGGTAAGGGATCCAACCTCTCTTTTTCTTTATAAGTACTCTTTTTTTGTCATTTATTTTAAGATCCTCTTTCTTATGTTGGGGGATTTTATTTTAGATTCCTATTACTGTAATTTTTATGTTCATATGATGAGAGACCGTATTTAATCTCATCAATCCATTTTTTTGAAGTTTTAAGTGGTGCCGTTAGGCTGTAGAAATTTCGTAAGGATATTTCATATCTCACTTTTAATTATATGAGATTTCCATTTTTCGACACTTATTAGTTTCATATGGTGTATTTTATCAATCCATTTCAAAAATATTATCATTATTTTATTTATATTCATGGTATTATGTGATTCATTTATTGTTTATTATCTTTTGGTCATACGACTCGATTGATTACGACTAGGTAAGGGGTTTTTATATCACATTTTATTCCCAGGAGATTCATGCAACATTTTCTACTATTTCATTTTGTGTGGTGTATTTACTACCCATGATTGTATTCATTGTGTAATATACTTTAATTTATGGATATTTAAATCTTCATTGTTTGACCCTTCTTTTAGGGGGTGTACGTCTCGAATGTTACCCAAATAGGTAAGGGACCCTTTCACTCCCCTCTATTTAAAAGACATCTTTTTGTTAGGTATTTTAATTTACATCTTCTTATGTTGGGATAAGTTATTATATATCCTTATTGATGTAAATTTTTTGTCCATGTGATGAGTTAATATTTTTATCTCTCATTAACTCATATCAAGTATTTTAAAGTGACGTTGTTAGGCTGTCGAATTTCTGTAAAGGAACATTTTAACCCAATTTCGATTCTTTGGGTTAAACCTCTACTTATTGACTATTTCGTGCTATGAATATGTGTGGATGGCCTACAATTTTTTTCACTTTATATCCACTTATATTGAGTGAATTTATATTTGTCACACATAATTATGTAATTGATTAATTCTTAATCTAAAGATATTGTCTTTGGAAGGGAGTCTGTCTCAATCTCCTTTCATTGAAACATATTTTGATTTAATACAAGACATTATTTTATACGCTATATAAAAAACTATGGAATTTTATTTCCTTCAAATGGAATCATTTTGTATGAAGTGTTTTACTAAATGACAAAATGTAATTTTTCTTTTAACATACATGGTGACAACAGCCTTTCCGCTGCCGCAAGTATTATTTGATTTTTGGCTTCATGAACAAGACGTAATGTTTTTAAAAGAGAATAAATAGCATATAATCTTTTATGTATTTTGGTATTGAAAACACTTTTCATAATGGATTTGTTATGTCAATATATTTAAGTGATATATTGTGATTGAAATTTAGAAATGTTTTCTTTCTATTATATTTGTTTAATGTCTTATGATTTTATAATGGTATGTGGACATTTGACGGGTGGTTACATGATAAACCAAATGATGGGTGGTACCATGAATACCCAGACAGGTGGTTACATTATAACCTCCAATGAATTGGGTATGGAAGTCATCTGTATGGCTATTCCATTTAGTGAAATGTGTGGAAGTCGACTGTGTCGTTATTCCATTTAAGTATGTTTATGTCCGAAGATACTTTTATATGTTATGTGTTCTTTATATGGGTTTTATGGTGATCTTTTGTTTACAAAAGGGTATGGAATGCTCTTTTATTTAATGAAGAGTATTTACTACTTCGTAAAGGTGAAAAGTATTACTTATGATGAAGTATTCAGGATTTACTTTTTTTAAATAAACTAACAATTTTCATTCTTTGTGTATCCCTTAATAATCTTTTTATTCTCATCCCATGTTTTCTAAATGTTTTCCATAGGTCATAAAGATAAATAGATTCAAGGATGGGATCAAGGAAAGTCTTGCTGTCTAAAACATGGAACTAGTCATGTTTCTTTTTTAAGAGTTATTATTTTATGAAAAAATGGAAACTGAGTGGAAGTGTCTACTTTTTAAACTTTGATATGTAATAGTTATGTCCTAATTCTCTAAAACTCTAAACCTGAAAGGATCCCCACTGTGAATTATTCATTTAATTCATAATTATGTAATGTTTTAAGGCTGGGTCCTTCTAGATCCTACCAGATGGGTAGGTATAGAAAGCCTCCTCAGTGCTCCATGCCCATCCGTCACCTCCAGATACCGTCTCATCATGAGGTCCTCCTCAGGTACCATCTAGACTTCATACTCTCTGCCTCGGTCATCACTGTTCGTCATCTGCATCCAACACAACGAGATGCGGGCATAGCCCATGCTGGGGTGAGTATACAAATACTCAGTAGGGACCCCGAGACCCTCAAGGTCTCAAAAAATCCAACAACGATAAACCACAAAGTCTGGATTCAATGGATAACCAATACTTAGGAATATGCCCATACATATACCTAAGTTATTATGTATTCCATCTCAATCATGAGGAAAACACAAAGGTCATTGACTCACCTCAAACCAGGATTTTTATTCATGAAACATCGGCTTCTGGAGAACTCCTCCTCTATCGAGCACAATAGTCATGTCGCGACTCCGAGGTGCTACCCACTAACCATATACTGCTGAGATACTCCTCCTGCCGAGTACCGCGGGTCTTCCGCCTCACACAGTAGCACTACCCACCATGGGTTCTTTTCCTCACACAGTAGCGCTCCACCTGATAGCCTATAGAGGTATTCCTTCTGTTGAGTACTGCGGGACTTCCACCTCACATAGTAGTGCTACTCCTCCATGGGTCTTCCACCTCACACACTAGTGCTCCCCACAGGGCAAGTCAAGTCACTCTGAAATGAATCAGACAAGCAGTCATCAGGACTCAGCCATCATCTATGTCTCCGTAGTCTGCTCGCTCATCTCCAGGAGGGTCCTCTCCATGAGCTACAATCCTATAATCCAAGTGTCATGAAGTCCCATGAAGAAGTATATCAAAGTTCCAACACATCATAGGGGTCTCAACACAACAGACGACGTGTCAATTGGACGCCCGGTCTGTGAGTTATTAGGTTTTTTGTCCCGGGGGCCCGGTTAGTTTCATGCATGAACCAACACGGCTGTTTCTCAAATATACCCCAAACTCCCATGGTTTATACTCAGAGGTTCCTTTTCTCAACAAAAATACCAACGCCGCTGACGGTTCGTCAAACGGATGTCCGGTCTGACAGTTATTGGAAAATCCGCTCCGAGGGCCTGGCTGGTTTCAGATTCGAACCAACCAGGCCATTCCCAAACTTTGCTGAAACCTTGAGTGTAATAAACCTAAAATACCATATCGATCCGAGGGTTCCTACGCAATAGACGGTGTGTTGATCAGAGGTCCGTAGCTCATGTTATGGATGATTAACAAAAAATGGTCTGAAGAGGGGGGGTCCGGGCCCGGTACGACCCAGCCAAACCCACCATGGGTTAGCCCGACCCAAGAGAGGGTGGAATGGACTATGTGGTAGGTTTCCCGGCCTACGCACAAGCTTCCCAACCAGCGTGCAGGCGGCCTGGCTCGGTGGCCGGCCGCGGCTCGGCCAGGCTAGCCGAGCATTGGGGGGGGGGGGGGGTCTTCGTAACGGCGCCGCCAGGCTGGAGCCGCTCGTCCTTCTCGGAACCCGCGCGGCGTGGGTTCCGCTCCACCACCGCTACGACCAGTGCCATGGAAGTCTTCCGCCGGCGGCGCGCTAGGGGGTCACTGCCCCCAGGAGGCCGACCACCGCTGTGTAGGCAACCCGCACCGCTGTGATCTTCTGCGGGCCACCAGAGTCCATCCGGCGGTCCGTTTTAGCTCCCATATGGGCCTACGGCCTCCTTGGGTCTTTCTATTCACTGCGAGGGCCTCAAATCAATGGTTCTCGTTCATTCACCCATCACCCAAAAAATAACGCATCACGAACAAGTTGGCGGTGGGTCTGGACTTCATCATTATCCCATACCCACCGCATTAGTGGTTCAAACAATCACCCAACAAATAATCACCCATGTTTGAGGGTCTAAATCAAATATATATATATATATAATAAAACTATATCCCCCTACCTAGAATTATGGTTTTCACGTAGTCGTAGTCACGGGGTGGCGGCGTCAACTCATTGACATCGGGGTAGAAGGAGCCGAGGATGGCGCGTCATCGGCGTTCACTGTGGGTGGCTCCTTCTACATTGGCTTGGCCAAATATCGAAGGAGATGATCATCGCTCTTCGACGGTTCTTCATTGAGAAAAAAAATTATTCTTCTATTTCTCTCGAGCTTTTCCAATGATCTCCCAACAGAACAAGTGCCAAAAAATAATAGATAAGGCTGTTATTTTATTCACACATGTATTTCAAATATCAAACACTTTAATTAATTAATTGAAGAGTTCAATTAATTAATTGAAATATGATGGAAAAAATTAATGGCAGTGAGAAGGAGGTGGAAAGTCACAAAATAAGAGGGGGAGTTTTCAAATTTAATGAAGGGAAGTTAATGGGGATTTGAAAGGAAAGGGGATCGTGTGGGCCCCACCACAATTTTCCTCCCATGGGAGGTTATGGAGGGTGTTTTCCCCACATCCAAATCATATTTGGAAGAAATTACCACCACCAAATAAAAATTATGTACACATAATTTTTATTATTTTTTAATGAATCTTTAAAAAATTATCTTCTCCTCCAGATCAAACGCAACTATGGTAAAGGCCCCCTTAACAAAATACCAGTGCTCTAAGTTCGTCGGTGTCCCTAGATCTAAATTCCGATAACCTGTTCAAAGATAGAATAATCCACACATACATTCATTGAAATTACCTGGAAAAAACTTCTAGAATTGATTCTGGGCACATAGGGTCTCAGAATCTGGTACCGTTCAAAACTGCGGACTCGAAAAATTCCAAAAAATTTAAGAAAACGATTTCCCTGAAATTTCCGGGTCCTTAAATTAACCCAACATCGGGGATTTACATCCCTATAAAGCTAAAACACACACTAAGGGAAAACATAAGAGTTACTAAGCATGAATCGGAGCCTCCCAAGAGGTTCCTGTGCTGCCAGCGAACACGCACTAGAGAAATCGACCGTCCACGCAGGACCTGCTGTTGTTGATGATCAATCTCCACTGGAACCTCTATGAATGTCGCCCCATCGTCGATGTACATCTCCTCGTGGTTGATTTTGTGGGAAGAATCATGCACGTATCTCCTTAGATGAGATTCGTGGAAGACGTCGTGCACCCGGTGCAACTGAGGTGGAAGGGCCAGGCGATAATCCACCTCGCCTAATTGCTGAAGAAGTGGAGGAGTGAACTTAAGAGACTGTAGGTAGGTTGCACCATCTCTGTTCCTACAAGATCTTCTAAGATTTCCCCTTTGCCGAAAAGAGAAAAATGGTCTCGTCACCTAGTTGAACCACGTCATTTTCCTAATACAGTCAATCCTTACATGATTGATACTAATTCATGTCATGGACGACGTCGTAAGGCCTCGACGCTACTACTAAAAGATCCAACTGTTACTCTCTCTTCCATGGGATGAGTCACACTATCAGCATCAGTGTGTGGTCCCTGTGTCTTCTCCAGTAGGAATCTCAAAAGTGAGGGTCAAGTCAATTGTTTAAACCGGAACCTCTTAGTATTAGCCACACAAAAAGGAAGGAAAGAAAACGTCACAAGGAAAAGTGTCTTTTAATACCGAAACTCTAGGTACAAAGACACAAAGCAACCATAAACAATGACATTATCAAAGATAGAAGCATCATAAACAATGGCCTCTATGCCTGGAACTAGTCCCCCTCCTATCCAACTATTTCCGGAGCTCCATAGTCGTATGATTCAACTGCCTAAAGCTGTGCTCTCCACTTTCCAACCATTCCCTGCAGTCAGGGTGGACCTCCTAATGGCAGTGGTGGAAACAACTCGAAGAGTCATCCCCAACCAGCTACACGGCTAGCTCCTCTACCACAGTCGCCTAGTCCTTACGGTCTGTCATGATCAAACCTTTACCTCTACATGAGAGGTCCTACATCTATCTAATGATCGTTCGAGCAGAGGGTCAGATAGTCACGAGCCATGTGACCCTGTCTACCGCATAAGTAACACTACATGGCAGGTCTGGCTCTTCTCCACCCAGGGTGCCCCGCACTACCGACCCTGAGTCATGTGGTCGACCACCTGTAGGACTGGTCCTCTTGGACCTATGTGTCATTTTCTTACTGCCAAATGCAGAAGACTCCGCTGGATGTCGGCTAGTGGTGGGTCCCACTACTGGAGACTACTCAGCAAGGAATCTCAATAATAAGAGGGCTTGGTCCAACACCCCTATCTGCGTCGGGATGCTAGGATAGATAAATGAAGCTTTGATCTCTCGCCTTAGTCCCTGCTCAATGGTATGGGCCCTGAAGAATGGGTCCCGTACCATATCAGTGGAGTAGCATAAGAGGTCGTTGAACCTCACTAAGTGTTGTGCCACCATCATTCTACCCTGATGTAGATGCATTAGCTACTATATATGCACCTCTCAAAGGGTGGCTTGTACATACTTCACCCGGAACATGCTCTCGAAGTCTACCAGTAGAAGTGACTCCTCGTCATGCATCTGGAGTATCAAGATTCACCATATTACTGCTGCTACCTAAAGGAAGATAGCAGCAAGGATCCCCATGACGTCTTCTGGGGTCCCTACTATCCTGAAAACTCTCACCACAGCCTCCATCCAATCCTTAGCCGCCTGTGGGTCCGTCTCTCACCGGAACCTGGGTGGCCTCTAGCACTGGAACTCGTGCAGCATGCTCCAGTGGCATGCAACGCCTGCAGCTAGGGCTAGTGGCAACGGTGGCCCAACGGGTGGTAGTACTGCTAGCGCCTCAACTAGAAGGGGGCCCTGTACTGAGGCCTCGTCACTCGGCGGGCTACCAATATGTACAACTCTCAGGGCTCGGGCTGGTCGTTCTCTTGGAGGCATCCTGAGAGAAAGAAATGTGTCACAGTCAAAAGACTATACCTGGTGAGCTTACCTAGTTTGAGCTGAATCAATGGAAAAAATATTGAAAACACACATGCAATCATTGTTTTCATGCGCTGAGTTGGAAGTCAGAAGTTAGGGTCCTGGTGTATGGATACGTCGGTCGTCCGCACCATCACTGGACTCGCTGAACTGAAAACCACACATAGTACCGTTAACACTCTTGCTTCACAGAAAAGAAATATCAGTGTTCTAGGTTCTATGGTAGTACCGACTCATATGATACCAATTTTTCATGACTCGACTCTCGGGTCCCGTATCGTGACTACCCCATGCCCGCCTTCCATAGGCCAGGGGCTGGATACTAGCATCAAAGGCATAATTCCTTATAAACTGGGAAGGGGTTTCCTTCATAAGATGTAACACACACAAATGTAGTACAAGACGAAGAAAACAATAAGTAAATCTCTATAAAAAGTATGCTAAAAGTACAAAAGTGGCCAGAATAGAAGCCCAACAAAAAGGTATAGCTATAACTGAATGAAAGTACAATTGAAAATGAAAAACAACTGGATGTTGTCTAGCAGCTCCTGGATCATCCACCATGGATCCTACCTGAAGGGTACGTACAGAAATCCTCCACAGTGCTCAATGCCCATTCGTCCCCTCCATATTTCGTCTCGTCATGAGGTCTACCTCTGGTACCATCCAGACTTCGTACTCTCTACCTCGGTCAGCGCTGTCTGTCGTCAGCATCCTATACAACAAGGTGCGGGCATAACCTGTGCAGGTGTGAGTATAACAATACTCAGTAGGGACCCCGAGACCCTCAAGGTCTCATAAAATCCAACAAGGATAAGCCAAATTTTTTTAATTCAATGCATAACCATTATATAGGTATATACCAATACATATACCTATGTTATCAAGTAACCCATCTCAATCATGAGGAAAACACAAAGGTCATTGACTCAGCTCAAAACAAGATTTCAATTCACGAAACCACGGCTGATGGAGAAATCATCCTCTGTCGAACACAGTAGTATTGTCGCGACTCCGAGGTGCTACTCACTAACCTTATACTGCTATGGTACTCCTCCTATCGAGTACCGCAGTTCTGGTGCCTCACGTTGTAGCGCTCCCTGCCATGGGTCTGCCGCCTCACACAGTAGCGCTCCCCCTGATCCACTATAGAGGCACTCCTTCTGTCAAGTACCTTGGGTCTGTCTCCTCACATATTAGAGCTCCTCTGCCATGTGTCTACCACCTCAGACAGTATTTCTCCCTACTGGGCAAGTCAAGTCACTCCGAAACGAATCGGACAAACAATCATTAGGTCTCACCCAGCTTCTATGTCTCTGTAGTATTCTCGCTCGTCTCCAGGAGGGTCCGCTCCACAAGATACAATCCAATAATCCAAGTGTCACGATGTCCCATCAATAAGTATCACAACGGTCTTACACATCATAGGGGTCTCAATGCAACAGACAGCGCGTCCATCGGACGCTCGGTCTGTGAGTTATTAGCCTTTTTGTCCCGGGGGCCTGTTTGGTTTCGTGCACGAACCAACCCGACCGTATCTCAACTGTACCCCAAACGCCCATGGGGTATACTCAAAGGTATTGTTTCTCAATTGAAAATACCAACTTGGTTGAAGGTTCGTCAAACGAATGTCCGGTCTGTGAGTTATTGTCATTTCCACTCTGAGGGCCCGGTTGGTTTCAGTTTCGAACCAACCCGAACGTACCCAAAATTTGCTGAAACAATGAGTTTAATATACCTAAATGACTGTCATGATCTAAATGATCCTACACAACTAACGATGCATCGATCAGAGGTCTGTATCTCATATAATGGCCGATTAACTGAAAAAGGCCGTCCGGGCCCGGTTCGACCCAGGTCCGAGTCCGGCTCGGGCGGGTGTGGCCCAGCCCGATGGCTGAGCCCCGACTCGCACGAGGTCAGCTCGACCCATGTGGTAGGTGACCCGGCCTGCATTAAAGTTTCCATGCCCATGCATAAGCGGCCCGACACGGTGGCCGGGCGTGGCTCTGCCAGGCTGGCCGACGGAGGGGTGGGGGGTGGCCCCCTAGTTCTTCGTAATGGCGGTACCAGGCTGGCACCGCTCAGCCGTCCTGAAACCCGTGCGGCATAGTTTTTTCTCCACTGATGTCGTGGCCGGGGCCGGCCGCCGTCTCTGGTCGCCGGCGCCGCTGAGCCAGCGACCCACACTGTCGAAATCTTCTGCGGGACACCGGAGTCATTTTGGTGGTCTATTTTAGCTCCCGTATACACCTATGGCCTCCTTGGGTCCCGCTCTTTACTACGATGGCCTCAAATCAATGTTTCCATTCCGTTCACATGTCTCCCAACAAATCACGCATCATGATGAAGTTGGCGGTGGGTCCGGACCTGTTCGTTTGCTCGTACCCACAACGTTAGTGGTTCAAACAATCACCCGACAAATAATATCCCATGTTCGAAGGTATAAATCAAATATATAAAATTAAACAATATCTCCTACCTTGAATTATGGTTCTCTCATAGTCAGAGTCGTTGGGTGGCGGTGTCAACTCGTTGACGTCGGGGTAGAATGAGCCGACGATGGCGAGTCATCGGTTTTCCTTGCGGGTGGCTCCTTCTCATTTGGCTTGACCGATGATCAAATGATCTGATCGTCTCTCTTCGGAAGTTCTTCTTTGGAAGAATGATGTTTTTCGTTGAGAGAAGAACACTATTCTTTAATTTCTCCGGAGCTCTTCCAAGGCTCTCCCAACACAACAAGTTCCAACAAAATAATATCTAAGGATATTAATTTATTCAAACATGTAATTCAAAAAACAAACACTTTAAATAATTAATTGAAGAGTTCAATTAATTAATTGAAATGTGTTGGAAAAAATAATGGGAGTGAGAAGGAGGTTGAAAGTCACAAAATAAGAGGTGGAGTTTTCCAATTTAATAAAGGGAAGTTAATGGGGATTTGAAGGGTTGGGGGATCGTGTGGGCCCCACCACCATTATCCTCCCATGGTAGGTTATGTGGGGTGTGGGCCCCACATACAACTCCTCTTTGGAGGAAATAACCACCATCAAATAAAATGTATTTACACATAATGTTTTTTTATTTTTTAATGAATCTCAAAAAAAATTTCTTCTCCTCCCAATCAAACGCAACTGTGGTAAAGGTCCCCTTAAGCGAATACCAGCGATGCGAGTTCATCGGTGTCATTAGATCTCAATTCTGAGCACTGTTTCAAAAGATAGAAAAACCCACAAGTACGTTCACTAAACGTACTTTAAAAAAAATCAGGAATTGATTCCGGGCACACCGGGCTTCGAAATCAGGTGCTGTCAGAAACTACAGACTCGTAAAATTTCAATGAATTTATGAAAAAAATTTCTTTGAAATTTCATGGACTATAAACATAGTTTAGATGCATGGTTTAACAAAAAGTGCAGCCAAACCGTGTACGGTGTCCAGGACATTAATAATATTTTTGAAATTTCAATTTTTCCTTCCCGAAAATAAACCTAATCTACCCCATTATTCCCCCATTTGAGCCCTTCATCCATGTGGGGCCTCCAAGATCCCTCAAGCCTCTTTAGAACCCATCTTTTATGGGGTTTTCGTGGGAAAACTTCTTTATTTATTCATGTATATGTTTCTATTTCCATTTACTTCATTCTGCTTAAGGTTTCCGCCCACTTTTATGAAGTTCTAAAAAATTTAAAAAATTTGGGATTGAACCTAGGGTATGATTAGGTGTCATTTTGGTCAAAAAATGTGGTTTAGGGCTGGATTTATCTTATTTGTGTTTCGGCAGAGTTGCGGTTGAAGAAACACACCATGATTTGGGGGTTTTCAGTCAAATGGTAGGTGATTGCATGTGTAAGAAATTATTGATGTATTAGATGGACTAATTTACTTATTTTTCATGTTCCTCATATGCTTCTTGTGGTGCGAAAACAGTTTTTGATGGATTTTCTGAAGTTTTTAATTTTATTGTTTCTTTTTTTCTAAAAATTGGGTGTTTTTAAATCTCTAACTCTTGTGGTAATAATCGGGTTTATTTAATAACATATAAATTTTGTTTAATAAATTTTGTTCGTGGTCCCAATTCTTCTTTGGTAGTTTATTTTTCTACGTTTTGGTTTAGAATAGGGTTTTTAAATGTGTTTTGTGTGAAAACATAGTTATACTCCATGAGATTGTTTTGTGAAAATTGTAAATGATTTATTGTGTTAAACAGAGTGGGAAAAAATGTGATTATACTATTTTGGTTAGTTTTTTCAATTAATATGGGTTTTTGAAAGGTAATGTGGTGATTTTAGATGTCAAACATTTATAGAATGTTTTTCAAATTGAATAAATGTTTTATCAAATCACAAGAAATGAGTGAAACAAGTTTTCGGGATTTTTTGTGTTAGTGTGATGTAAAAAATGAATTTTGATAATGAAATAATTATTATGTGTTATTTTTGTGGGATTTTATGTGATATTTAAAATCATGGAAATGTTTTTATAAAATTGTTAAAGGATTTTTTGAATTGTGAATGATATCAAAAATGAGTTTTAGGATATTTCGGTGTTAGAATGATTTTAAAATAAATTTGAATGAAACAAGGATTACATGACTTGTGTGATATACATGTGTGATACTTGGTGAATGTCTGATGTGGAAGTGGTATTTATATGTGGAAGTTATATTTCATTTCTTGTTCAAATTGTTTGAGCCCACGAGGGGAACCATGGTATCTAGGAGGGTGGACGTGTATTAGTATGCTAGTGATCCTGTGGAATTTTCCCTCAGTTTCACGTAGCAAGTTTGACACTGACATCACTAACTAAACTATTTTGATGATTATGGAGGACCACTATGTGATGGGTATGATCCATACTAGTGGATCATTTGCACAAGAATAGTTATTGTGATGGTTTCATTCATTGAGATATGAGGTACCTGGGACCGAAAGCGAGCTTGTGCCCAAGGGTTATTTCATATTTCTTACGCTCATTAGATGCTTTATACATACTATCTGCATACTGTATAGTCAGATGAAAATTTCCGTATATTTGGTATGTTATTTAAATGTTTTTATTTTGTAAAATAGCCGACTTGAAAACTATTTTTATTTAAAGTTTCATATTTTAAAAATTGATTTGAGCATTGCATATTATGAAAACAAGAAATATTTTAGTCTTTGATTATTTTTAACATGGAATACTTTAGTGGTGGCATCCTACAATGATTTGGATCAAACCATACTTACAAAATTGGGTGTAAGTAGACTTGGTTATTTTTTTCGTGGGTTTGGGTACAACTTTTCTGCCAGTGGTTCAGGTTTTTAGTTGTCCTTCATGATGCGGTGTTTTGTAGAGGGATTGAGGGAGGTGCCTATATATCGACCCATACTTTACATACATTGTTATTACTTCAAAATTGAAGCACACATATTATAACATATAAAAAAACCATGGTAGGACCGTATAGGTATAGTGTCTTTAGAAACTGAGAAACATAAACAACTGGTTCATAAAGCATCTACACTATCTCCCATTTATTCTATCATATCTAGAGTCCCTTTTTGGAATATCTTACTTAATAACCTTCTTCCTGACCCAGGGAAGGAAAACATACAAAAGGGTGAGCTCAAATGCTCAGTAAGGGTGAAAAAAAGAAATATCAATCACAACTTATTCCTAAGATCAGAAAATTTTGGAAATCTTAACCTGCAAAAGAGATCATAATTTCATAAATGGGATAAATCATAGTAGTGAAATTTAATCCCAATAATCAGAACATAAGACATGAATATTTGTGACATACACACATAATCATAGAGAATCATTTCTTAGTATTCAAGTATCATTGCCAAGACTATCTTAGAGGACAAAGTCCATTTCTGAACCGAGTTCACCCCTCGTTTCAGTCCTGTATTACGGAACCGGTTTAACCTAACGTTCCAGCCATATCTATCTCATGAGATAGAAAATCATTACCCAATGCATTGGAGGCAGATATAGGTCCCACACATCTCATAATGATTCTATTCTTATGTGTGCCACAAATTCATAAATCATAAATCATGGCATAACCCATGTAATACAAATGGGATTCTTAATCATTATGCCATCATAACACAATCCATATAAGATAAAAGGACATAATAAAAATATTCCATAATAAAATAATAATAAAAATGTAAAAATAGGGATAGAAACATCACCCTATATTATCGTAGATGGAAAATAATTTTGATAAAACACTTGAACTCCATTCTTGAGGAAAATATCCTTTCTACATCAAAAACAATTTCCTTTCGTAACATGTCATATAATTTTAAACCAAAAGAATTTGATTAAAAATAAACTTGAAAAATGTGAAGGAAGCTTCATGGAAATAATGTTCTAAAAATACATTCATGCCATATAAGTTAAAAAAAACATTCTTCTCCTACTTTTGCTGAAAAAGACAAAAAGTATCTCTTATGAAAAACGACAAAATATTCCATTCATATCTTTTACTAAAATCTAACCGAAGGGTAAAATTGGATTTAAAAAATTGTAAGTGGATGAAAATAATATTAAATATTGATTAAACATGGATATGGATGATAAATATGTCCTAGTAAATTCTGAAGTATAAGCAATCTCAGATAAAAACGAGATTGTGAGATTTTCCCTTATCTTAGGTTCGATTTACATCGTACGTCTATGATCTTCCTGTATAATGATTTAAATAATGTTATAGACATATTCTTGAATCATACTCATTGTTATGATATCATATATGGTGATATTCTTAACTTTATATTAGTAATATTTCATTGCTAATTGTTATTCGGGTGTTTATTTCTTTTTGTTCTTATGCGTGTTTTGTCAAATAAATTCTTATTCTTCTTTTTTAGGTTATAGATACCTCATTTCCAAAATGGTATTAGTGTAATATATATCATATTTATTCATTCAATATATTTATATAATCATTATGCAATGAAGATCATGTAGAATGAGTAGCATCATATCCTGGAGATGGTATTCTGTACGTACGCACGAGCGATGATATTGTAACACCCGAGACTTTTATGTTATATAAATCATAAAAGGAATCTTTTTCTACACACAACACTTTCTTGGATTGATTTAAATTAAATAGAAACCTTCCTAGATAGCTTGCGTCGTACGCAATACCGAGTTTCACTGAACAATGATATGCTAACAAAATATTAGTAAAACTTGCCGTTATGAATAGTAATAACCACTTTTTGAAATTTTATAAATTTTATTTTTCAAAATGGACTTCATTTTTGGATTCGTAATATCGAAATTATCCTAGGGTGAAATTTTGGTATTTTTCTGAAAACTTTCAATTTTTGATGAATAGTGAAACCACTAAGTGGTAGTTAAAAAAAAATGAATTTTTCATAAAACTTAATTTTACTGCTTCTGTGAGTTGAATTTCAAAAATACGAGAGACACGGTTGATGTCAGTAAGTAAAATATGGTTCAATGAGATGAAAATAATTTTTTGGTGAATAGTAACTTTTTTCCTTTTTTTTCCACGGTTAAAAGTAAATAGGGTAATTAAGGGTAAAAATGATATTATTATTAACCTAACACATGTCCTAATTATATTGGATAAGTTTAATTCGACCATAAACAACCTTAGGAATAAAATATGCACATTTATGCCCACTTGGATTAGATTAGGACATTTATTATTAATTTATTTAAAGAAGGGTTAAAATAGTTAAAATCAAAGCTTAATAATTAAATCATTTTTAATATGGGGTTATACATAATATAAGTTCGACTAAAAATATTCATTAGAAAGATAAAACGATTTCCTACATAATGGTATCTTATTTATAATTTTTAGACATTAAATAATTTAATTTATTTATTACACAGAGATGATACAGTAATTATCTTATTAATGAAATATTGACATAATTAATTTTATAAACACAAAAATAAATGTAATTTGAGACTTTTTATGAATTACACAAATTTTATAGATTAATATGAAATGTTAGTATTGATGTAACTAACTTTGTTCGAACTAATCATTCTGTTATGATTTTCACAAAAATCAATTACTAAATAGTGACAAAATTGACATAAAATAGTTTTTAAAACAAATATTATATTAGTAATTGTTATTTTATTAGTAAAAAATCTAAGGTTCAACCAAATGACTTAGATAAGATTATATATATTTATAATAAACAACTTGAGGTTCTTTTGACTACTTATAGTAAGTTTATTAACCTTATAGTATAAGAACCCAAGAAGACACGGTAATAGTAAAATTATTTAACTTAATGTTAAATGTAAATGATAAGGTTAAAATAGGAACCTAAACTTGTCTAAATTATATAGGATGAGAGGATTTGGACCCATCCCCACCTTAGATTATAAATAAATCAATTTGGAGCTATATAAAAACGAACTTGACTTTATAATAAAATAATATTTTTAGTTTTTCCAAAGGATCCCCTATCCTCCCTTACAAAAGGGCATCTCCTCCCCCTCTTCCACACCACATTGAGCCTTCAAGCTCGGCCAACCCCTGCCAATTTATTCTCTCCACTTCCCTAGAAACATCCTAGAGGTTCTAGTCTTCTTCAAAGACCTATTTTAGTGCCCTAAAAGGAGGTCTCAAAGAAGCACTTCAAAGAAGATGTAACGTCCGTTACCGATTCTTTCATCTTTATTTCCTCTTCCACTTCTTCTTATTTAGTTGTTTCATTATGAAGTAATAATATCAGTATCACTCATATACTGATAGCTTATTATAAGTATGAAAAAACCCTATTTCACTATCTATCCATCCTACGGAAAAAGAAATCACCGCGCGTGCGTACGTACGGAATACCGTCTACACGCCGTCGTGTAATCTATTTTCAACCACCACCTTACTTGAATGGGTATAATGGTGTAAATAATCACTATATATGACTATTATAAACTGATACAGATTCTGAAATAGTATACATACACTCCAATACAATTCCACGATCATAGAAATGATATCATCACTCGTGCGTACGTACGGAATACCATCTCCACGATGTGATGCGACTCGTTCTACATGATCTTAATTTCATAATGATTATATAAATGAATTGAATGAATGAATATGATATATATTACACTAATACCATTCTGGAAATGAGGTATCTATAACCTAAAGATAAGAATAATAATTTATTCGACAAAACACGCATAAGAACAAAAAGATATGAACATCAGAATAACAAGTAACAATGAAATATTACTACTAATAAGCTAAGAATATGACCATATATGATATCATAAAAATAAGTATGATTCTGGAATAAGTCAATAACATTATTTAAATCATTATACAGGAGGTTTGGACACGTACAAAGCATATCGGACCTAAGGTAAGGGAAATATCACAATCTCATTTTTATCCGAGATTGTTTATACATTGGAATTTACTGGGGTGTATTTTATCATCCACATCCATGTTTCCTCAATATTTAATATTTATATCATTCTACAATAGTTTATATCCAATTTTACCCTTCGGTGAGTTTTTAGTAAAAGATATGAAAGGAATCTTTTGTCATTTTTCGTACGAGGTACTTTTTGACTTTTCTGACAATAGTACGAGAAGAATGTTTTTTTAACTTATACGACATGAATGGATATTTAAAACATTATTTCCAAGAAGCTTCCTTTAAAAGTTGTCAAGTTTATTTTTAAACAACTTCTTTTAGTTTAAAATTGTATGACATGTTGAAAATAAAAATTGTTTTGAAGTAGAAAGGATATTTTTCTCAAGAATGGAGTTAAAGTGTTTTATCAAAATTATTTTCCATCTAAGATAATATATGGTTCTGTTTATATACCTATTATTACATAGATTTGATTATATTGTGATGGAATTATTTTTATGAATTCCTTTATCTTATATGAATTGTTTGATGATGTCACGATGTTTAAGATTCCCGTTTTTATTACCTGGGTTATGGAATGATGTATGATTTATGATTTTGTGGCACACATAAGAATGGTATCATAATGAGATGGGTGGGACCTATATCTCCCTATAATGCATTGGGTAAAGATTTTATATCTCATGAGATAGACATGGCTGGAACGGTAGGTTATACCGGTTTAGTGAAACATGACTGAAACGAGGAGTGAACTCGGTTCAGAAATGGACTTTGTCCACTAAGATAGTCTTGGAAATGAGTCTTGACTAATAAGAAATGATTCTCTATGATTATGTGTGTATGACACAATGTTTCATGTTTTATGATATGATTATTGGGATCACATTTCACTACTATGATTTACCCCATGTTATGAAATTATGATCTCTTTTGCAGGTTAAGATTTACAAAAGTTATGTTCATTTGTATAAGATGTGGTTGATATTTCTTTTTTTTACCCTTACTAAGAATTTGAGCTCACCCTTTTGTATGCTTTATTTCCCTAGGTCAGGAAGATGGTTGTTAAGTAGAATATTCCAAAAAGCGACTCTAGATATGATGAAATAAATGGGAGGCAAAGTAGATGATTTATGAACCAGTTGTTTATGTTTCCCAGTTTCTAAAGACACTATACCTATATGGTCCTTTCTTGGTTTTTTTATATGTTGTAATAAGTGTGCTTCAATTCTGAAGTAATAACAATGTATGTAAATTATGGGTCATTATAGTTGGTATCAGAGGAAAGGTATAGTCAACCTTTAGAAACTAGGATGTGAAAGCCTTAGTAAGAACCCTAAGGATAAGTCTAAGCATAGAACAAAATCTTAGTGATATAGAAATGTCCATGAATAACCTTGGATAAGACCTTAAGTGTGAAATTTTATTCTTTATTATGTGGTTTTCCTATTATAATTAGTGTTTCTCACACTATTCTTCGTGGTTTTAGTCAATGGATGGAACCCGAAGGAATCGTGTTAATGCAGAATGTGACGGGCAATGCAATGATTGCCCCCCTGAGCAACCAATCGTTATGGGAGATGGAATGAAAAATCTTGTAGCCATGCTCACACAACTTTCTGAAGCTATGAATCATGCAAGACTTCAAAACGAGCAAAGGAAGGAGCAACATTCTGCTGAATCCTTCATGAGACAACGTCCACCTTCATTCAGCGGGTCTACTGATCCATTGGTTGCTGAACAATGGATTAGTACTACTGAAAAGATATTTTCAGTTCTTCAATGTTCTGAGCATGATAAAGTCATCATACTAGTGTATCGTTTGGAAGGTGATGTTGATCAATGGTAGAATTTTATTAATAATATGATGCAAAGGGATAAAATTGAGTCCATGGAATGGGACGAGTTCAAGAACTTATTTTTCAACAATTACTTCCCTCTTATTCTCCGAACAAATATGGAGAAGGAGTTTATTGAACTAAATCAAAAGGATGATGAATCAGTTGGTACCTATGAAGCAAATTTTATAAGACCTGCACGGTACGCTTCTAGTATTATTATCCAACCTAAGAGTAAGATTGATCGATTCTTTAGTGGCTTAAAACAAAGTCTACGAAGGGCGTTAGCCATAAGGGACTTCAATAGCTACGAGGAAATTTTTCGATGTACTCTCAAAGTCGAGATGGATATTGGAGTAACCCATCAGTCATATGGGTTTGATAAGAAGAGGAAAATGGAATTCAAAAGAAAATCTAAAGAGCACACTAAAAAGAAGATGAGCTTTCCCTTATGCTCAAAGTGTGGAAAGAAACATGGAAGGAGTTGTCTTAAAGGGACAAGTAAAAGTTTCAAATGTGGAAAGGAAGGTCATCGGGCATTTGAATGCCTCGATGATGGGAAGATGATGTCTAATGATGCAAACAATGGAAGGGATACACAGAATGAACCCACTACACTTCAATGTTTCAAGTGCAATTAGATGGGACATTATACCAATAAATTCCCTAATCCAAGGGTTGATGATGATGGTCGACGTCAACAAACTCTTAAGACTAAATGCAAAGGAAAGTCGCATGCAATTTCTATCAGCGATGTGGAGTATGATAACGATGTGGTGAAAGGTACACTTACCATCCAATCTAAAGTAGAAAATGTTTTATTTGATTCTGGATCCACCCACTCCTTTATTTCTGATACATTTTCTAAGGGTATCACCGTATTACCTCAAAAATTAGATGTTGAGTTAGCTGTGACAACACCTACTGGCACAATAGTCGCATCAAAAGTTTATAATTCCTCTCCGATTGAAGTGTGTGGGAAAGTGCTTCTTGCAAATCTTGTGACCCTTCATATAGTGGAATTTGATGTGATTCTTAGCATGGATTGGCTTTCTCTACATAGAGCTCATATCAGTTTCCAAAGGAGGGAAGTCACATTTCATATTCCAGATCAATCTATGATCGTCAATCGATGCAAGGATGAACATAACCTTCCAGTAGAAATTTCTTCCATTTTATGGGTATTGATTCCACTAAATGAAGGTTTTTATCTCAAATGGTTGGTGAGAAACTCACGATTAAGAATATGCCCATTGTACGGGAGTTTTATGATGTCTTTCCATAGGAATTACTGGGTCTTCCACCAAATCGTGAAGTTGAGTTTTCAATAGAACTCGTACCGGGTGCTTTGCCTATTTCAAAGACACCTTATAGAATGGCCCCAATTGAGTTGTAGGAATTGAAGAAGCAACTCCAATAGAATCTTGATAAGCGATTCATACGCCCTAGTGCGTCACCTTGGGGAGAACCTATTCTATTTGTTAAGAAGAAATATGGATCAATGAGACTCTACATTGATTATCGAGAACATAACAAGATCACTAACAAGAACAAATATCCCCTCCCACGCATTGATGACTTATTCGACCAACTACGCGGAGCTCAATACTTTTCCATGATTGATCTTCGTTCCGAGTATCATCAATTAAGTTTCAAAAGGGAGGATATACCAAATACGGCTTTCCGTACAAGGTATGGACTCTATGAATTTATAGTGATTCCATTTGGTCTTACTAATGCCCCTGCTATCTTCATGGATCTAATGAATAGAGTCTTTAGAGACTATCTTGATTAGTTTGTGGAAGTCTTTATAGATGATATTCTTGTCTATTCAAAGAGAAAGGAAGAACATGAATATCACTTGAGAATTATATTTAAGACCCTGAAAAAGGAGAAGCTTTATTCCAAATTTACAAAGTGTGAATTTTGGCTTCAAAAAGGTTCATTTTTGGGTCACATAATCTCAAAAGAGGGGATATCTGTGGATCCCGCAAAAACAGAGGTTAACGAAAGATGGTCGAGACCAACAACAGTAACCGAGATCCGAAGATTTCTTGGTTTAGCTGGATATTATCAACGTTTTGTGACAGATTTTTCATGATTATCTAATCCACTCACCAAGTTGACTAGAAAAGGAGTTATGTTTGTTTGGACGGAGGAATGTGAAGAGAATTTCGAGGAGTTGAAAAGAAGGTTATCCAGTGCACCTGTGATCACACTACCATATAGTGGAGGAAGGTTTGTGATCTACAGTGATCCATACAAGAAGGGATTGGGGTGTATTCTCATGCAGAATGATATGGTGATAGCTTATGCCTCACGACAGTTGAAAATACATGAGAAAAATTACCCAACTCATGATTTGGATGTAGCTGCGGTAATCTTTGCATTAAAGATTTGGAGGCATTACCTTTATGGTGAAAGGTGTGATATTTATACTGATCATAAAATTTTAAAGTATATTTTCACACAAAAGGAGCTGAATATGCGCCAAAGAAGATGGTTGGAGCTGATTAAAGATTACGACTACTCAATCCATTACCACCCTGGGAAATTAAACAAAGTGGCAGATGCATTAAGTCGACAAGACCATGCTAGTTTATCAATGATGAGGGTCACAGAAGATCCAATATTTATGGATTTACAAAGGATGGATCTTGGAATTATAATGAAAGGGGAAAGTCGTATCTTTCTCAAATGAATGTTTAACCATTTATACATGTGAAGATTAAAGAGGAACAGAAAGAAGATATCAAGTTACAAAATAAGGTGAGAAATGTTCCTAAATTCAACCTTGATTGTGATGGGATAATAAAGTTTAGGAATCGGGTTTGTGTTCCTCCCATCCCCGAATTAAAGAAGGAGATGCCGGATGAGGCTCATAGTTCTTCATTCTCTATTCATCCAGGAAGCACGAATAAGTATAGGGAACTGAAAGATTAATTCTGGTGGGATGGCATGAAAAGAGATGCGGCTGAATATGTCTCTCGATGCTTGGTTTGTCAGCAAGTTAATGCTGAGAGACAGAAGTCTAAGGGGATGTTACAACCATTACCCATACCCGAATGCAAATGGGAAAACATCACTATGGACTTTGTCACAGAACTTCCTAAAACATCCAAAGGCAATAATGCTATATGGGTCATAGTTGATCGTCTTACCATGTCTGCACACTTCATTGCTGTTAGAGAGGATTTCTCTCTAGATCAGCTTGCCAGGATATATGTAAAGGACGTGGTAAGATTGCATGGAGTACCACTTTCTATTATATCTGATCAGGATCCGAGGTTTACCTCGATGTTCTGGTGAAGTCTTCAGCATACTATGGATACATAGTTGAGTTTCAGCACTGCTTATCATCCTCAGACAGACGGTCAGTCTGAGAGAACAATTAAAACTCTAGAAGATATGTTGAGATCTTGCTCTATGGATTTCAAAGGTGGTTGGGATCAACACCTACCTTTGGTGGAATTTTCTTATAATAAAATATTTCACTCCATTATTCAGATGACTCATTATGAAGCTCTCTATGGAAAGAAATGCAGGAATACAACTTCCTGGGATGAAGTTGGGGAAAGAAAGCTATTAGGACCTGATCTCATTGATGAAATGGCAGAAAAGGTCATATCTATTCAACAACACATAAGAGCATCTCAGAGTCGACAGAAAATTTATGCCGACAACCAACGAAAAGAACTAGAGTTTGAAATGGGTGATAAAGTGTTCTTACGAATATCTCCTGGGAAGAGGGTTATGAGATTTAGAAAGAAGGGGAAGTTGAGCACTAGATATATCGGTCCTTTCAAAATACTGGATCATTTTGGGAAGGTAGCTTACCGATTGGCGCTTCAACAGAATCTCTCTCAAGATCACAATGTGTTCCATGTATCTGTCCTGAAAAAGTACATACCTAATCCTTCACATGTACTCAGCTCAGAAGTTGTACCGCTGGAGCAAGATCATTCTTATGAAGAACAACCGATAGAGATTCTGGATCATAGTGAAAAAGTCATACGAAACAAAACCACTCGATTGGTGAATGTTTTATGGAGGAACCACCAATTAGATGAAGCTACATGGGATCTTGAGGATATGATGAGGGAGAGGTATCCTCATCTGTTTGTTACAAAGTGACGAATTTCGAGGGTGAAATTCATTTTAAGGGGGGTTGAATGTAACACCCGAGACTTTTATGTTATATAAATCATCAAAGGAATCTTTTTCTACACACAACACTTTCTTGGATTGATTTACAAGAAATCGCAACCTTCCTCGATAGCTTGCATCATACGCAATACCGAGTTTCACTAAACAATGATATGCTAATAAAATATTAGTAAAACTAGCCTTTATGAATAGTAATAACCACTTTAGGAAATTTAATAAATATTATTTTTCAAAATGGACTTCATTTTTTGATTCGTAATATCGAAATTATCTTAGGGTGAAATTTTGGTATTTTTCTGAAAACATTTAATTTTTGATGAATAGTGAAACCACTAAGTGGTAGTTAAAAAAAACTGAATTTTTCATAAAACTTAATTTTACCGCTTTTGTGAGTGGAATTTCAAAAATCTGAGAGACATGGTTGATGTTCGTAAGTAAAATGTGGTTCAATGAGAAGAAAATTATTTTTTTGGTGAATAGTAACTTTTTACCTTTTTTTACCACGGTTGAAAGTAAATCGGGTAATTAAGGGTAAAAATAATATTATTATTACCCTAAAAAATGTCCTATTTCTATTGGATAAGTGTTATTCGACCGAAAACAACCTTATGAATAAAATAATACCATTTAGTCCCACTTGGATTAGATTAGGACATTTATTATTAATTTATTTAAAGAAGGGTTAAAATAGTTAAAATCAAAACTTAATAAGTAAATCATTTTTAAATAGGGTTTATACATAAGATAAATTCGACTATAAATATTCATTATAAATATTAAAATATTTCCTACATAATGGTATTTTATTTGTAATTTTTAGACATTAAATAATTTAATTTATTTATGACACAAAGATGATGCAGTAATTATCTTATTAATGAAATATTGACATAATTAATGTTATAAACACCAAAATAAATGTAATTTAAGACTTTTTATAAATTACACTAATTTTATAGATTAATATGACATGTTAGTATTGATTTAATTAACATTTATCGAACTAATCATTCTGTTATGATTTTCACAAAAATTAATTACTAAATAGTGTCAAAATTGACATAAAATAGTTTTTAAAACAAATATTATATTAGTAATTGTTATTTTATTCCTAAAAATCTAAGGATCGGCCAAATGACTTAGATAAGGATATATGTATCAATAATAAACAACTTGGGGTTTGTTTGGCTGCTTATAGTATGTTTATTAACCTTATAGTATAAGAACACAAGAAGACACGATAAAAGTAAAATTATTTAACTTAATGTTAAATCTAAATGATATTGTTAAAATAGGAACCTAAACTTGTCTAAATTCTATTGGATGATAGTCTTTCGACCCATCCCCACCTTAGCTTTGAAATAAATCAATTTGCAGCTATTTAAAACCAAACTTGACATTATAATAAAATAATATTTTTAGTTTTTCCAAAGGAGCCCCTCTCCTCCCTTATAAAATGGCACCTCCCCCCCCCCCTCTTCCACACACCACTTTGAGCCTTCAAGCTCGGCCAAACCCTGCCAATTTCTTCTCTCCACTTCCCTAGAAACATCATATATGTTCTGGTCTTCTTCGAAGACCTATATTAGTGCCCTAAAAGGAGGTCTCAAAGAAGCACTTCAAAGAAGAGGTAATGTCCGTTACCGATTCTTTCATCTTTATTTCTTCTTCCACTTCTTCTTCTTTAGTTGTTTCATTATGAAGTGATAACATCAGCATCACTCATATACTGATATGTTTTTATAAGTATGAAGCAACCCTATTTCACCATCTATCCATCCTACGGAAAAATAAATCATCGCGCTTGCGTACGTACGGAATACCGTCTCCACGCCGTGGTGTAATCTATTTTCCACCACCACCTTACTTGGATGGGTAGAATGGTTTAAATAATGAATATATATGACTATTATAAAGTGATACGGATTCTGAAATAGTATACATACACTCCAATAGCATTCCACAATCATAGGAATGATATCATCACTTGTGCGTACGTACGGAATACCATCTCCACGATGTGATGCCACTCGTTCTACATGATCTTCATTTCATAATGATTATATAAATGAATTGAATGAATTAATATAATATATATTACAATAATACCATTCTGGAAATGAGGTATCTATAACCTAAAGAGAAGAATAAGAATTTATTCGACAAAACACGCATAAGAATAAAAAGTTATAAACACCCGAATAACAAGTTGCAATGAAATATTACTACTAAGAAGCTAAAAATATGACCGTATATGATATCATAAAAATAATTATGATTCTGGAATAAGTCAATAACATTATTTAAATCATTATACAGGAGGTTCTGACACGTACAAATCATATCAGACCTAAGGTAAGGGAAATATCACAATCTCATTTTTATCTGAGATTATTTATATTTTGGAATTTACTGGGGTGTATTTTATCATCCATATCCATGTTCCTCAATACTTAATATTTATATCCTTCTAAAATAGTTTATATACAATTTTACCCTTCGGTGAGTTTTTAGTAAAAGATATGAAAGGAATCTTTTGTCGTTTTTCATACGTGGTACTTTTTGACTTTTCCGACAAAAGTACGAGAAGAATGTTTTTTTTAATTTATACGGCATGAATGGATTTTTAAAACATTATTTCCAAGAAGAATCCTTTACAAGTTTTCATGTTTATTTTTAAACAACATGTTTTAGTTTAAAATTGTATGACATGTTAAGAAAGGAAATTGTTTTTGAAGTAGAAAGGATATTTTCCTCATGAATGGAGTTCAAGTGTTGTATCAAAATTATTTCCCATCTAAGAAATATAGGGTTCTATTTCTATCCCTATTATTACATTGATTAGATTATGTTGTGATGGAATTATTTTTATGAATTCCTTTATCTTATATGAATAGTTTGATGATGTCATGATGTTTAAGATTCCCATTTTTATTACATGGGTTTTGCAATGATGTATGATTTATGATTTTGTGGCACACATAAGAATGGTATCATTATGAGATGGGTGGGACCTATATCTCCCTCCAATGCATTGGGTAATGATTTTATATCACATGATATAGACATGGCCGGAACGGTAGGTTATACCGGTTCAGTGAAATAGAACTGAAACAAGGAGTGAACTCGGTTCAGAAATGGACTTTGTCCACTAAGATAGTCTTGGCAATGAGTCTTGACTAATAAGAAATGATTTTCTATGATTATGTGTGTATGCGACAATGTTTCATGTTTTATGTTATGATTATTGGGATCACATTTCACTACTATGATTTACCCCATGTTATGAAATTATGATCTCTTTTGCAAGTTAATATTTCCAAAAGTTATGTGCTTATGTATATGATATGATTGATATTTCTTTTGTTTACCCTTACTGAGCATTTTAGCTCACCCTTTTGTATGTTTTATTTCCCCAGGTCAGGAAGAAGGCTCTTAAGTAGAATATTCCAAAAAGGGACACTAGATATGATGAAATAAATGGGAGGAAATGTAGATGCTTTATGATCCAGTTGTTTATGTTTCCTAGTTTCTAAAGACACTATACCTTTACGGTCCTTTCTTGGTTTTGTTATATTTTGTAATAATTGTGCTTCAATTCTGATGTAATAACAATGTTTGTAAAGTATTGGTCGTTATAGATATCGTTCCCATGATTGTGGAACTGTATTGGAGTGTATGTATACTATTTCAGAATCAATATCACATTACAACAATCCTGTATAGTTATTTTTTACACCATTATACCCATCCATGTAAGGTGGTGGTGGAAAACAGATTACACCAAGGCGTGGAGACGGTATTCCGTACGTACGCACGCGCAGTTATTTCATTTTCCGTAGGATGGATAGAATGTGAATTAGGGTTGTTTCATATTTATAATAACATATCATTATATGAGTGATACTTATGTTATTACTTCATAATGAAACAACTAATTAAGATGAAGTTGAAGAAGAAAGAAATTGGAAAGGATCGGTAATGGATATTTCCTCTTCTTTGACACACCTCTTCTTAACCTCCACTTAGGGCACTAGGGTTGGTCTTTGAAGAAGACCAGGACCTCTAAAATGTTTCTAGGGAAGTGGAGATGAGTAATTGGCAGGGGTTGGATGAGCTTGATGGCTCAATGTGTTGTGAGGATGAGAGGGAGGAGGTTCCCTTTTATAATGGAGGAGAGGGGCATCTTTGGAAAACTAAAAATATTATTTTATTATAAAGTCATATTCGATTTTTAATAGCTCAAAATTTATTTATTTAGAAGCTAAGGCGGGGATGGGTCGAAATCCTCTCATACAATAGAATTTGGACATGTTTAGGTTAATATTTTAACCTTATCATTTAGATTTAACTCTATGTTAAATAATTTAACTTTTACTGTCTCTTCTTGTTTTCTTACAGTAATGGTTATTAAACGTACTATTACAAGAAAAACGAACCCCATGTTATATATTATTAATATATATAACCTTATCTATGTCATTTGGCTGAACCATATATTTTTAGAAATAAAATTACAATTAATAATATAATATTTGTTTTAAAAACTATTTTATGTCAATTTTGACACTATTTGGTTATTGATTTTTGTGAAAATCATAACAGCATGACTAGTTCGAAAAAAGTTAATTAAATCAATAATAATATGTCATATTAACCTATAAAATTAGTGGAATTCATAAAAAGTCTCAAATTACATTTATTTGGGTATTTATAATATCAAGTATGTTAATATTTCATTATTAAGTAAATTACTACATCATCATTGTGTCATAAATAAAATAAATTATTTAATGTCTAAAAATTATAAATAAAATACTATTACGTAGGAAATCATCATAGATTTCTAATAAATATTTATTGTCAAATTTATCTTATTTATAACCCTAAATTAAAAATGTTTTATTTATTAAACATTGATTTTAACTATTTTAACTATTCTTTAAATAAAATAATAATAAATGTCCTAATATAATCCAGTTGGGCCTAAATGGTCATATTTTATTCCTAAGTTTGTTTTTGGTCGAATTAAACTAATACAATAGAATTAGGACATGTGTTAGGGTAATAATAATATAATTTTTACCCTTAATTACCCTATTTACTTTTAATCGTGGAAAATAGAATTAAAAAGTTACTATTCACCAAAAAAATTCATCTCATTGAACCAAATTTATCACTTTGATATTATCCATGTCTCTCAGATTTTCTAAATTCCATTCATAGAAGTGGTAAAAGTAAATTTTCAAATTCTCCTAGGAGGTGGGTAAAAGAAAGTGACAAATTCAATACAATTATTATATATTTAAAATTATTATAAAATGACTCCAATGAATTACTTTGATCTTATATAGGTATTATGTATCAATTTTGACCTAAAAAATTAAATTAAATAAATAATTATTTAAATGAAAAGTCTTTTTTTAAATAGAATCCCAGTGTTTTCACTATTCCTCAAAAATTGAATGTTTTCATAAAAATACCAAAATTTGACCCTAATATAATTTCGATATTCCGAATCCAAAAATGTAGTCCATTTTGAAAGATAAAATTTCAAAAAGTGGTTATTACAATTCATAACGGCTAGTACATAATAATATTTTAATAGATTATCGTTGTTTAATGAAACTCGGTATTGCATACAACACAAGCTATCGAGGAAAGCCAAGATTGCGTGTAAAGCATGACAAGCTAGTGTTGTGTGTAGTGATGACTCTTTTGATGTTGTATATAACATAAAAACAAAATATTTATCCTAAAAATCTTGGATGTTACATTCTACCCCCCTTAAAATGAATTTTTTTCTCAAAATTCGTCACATTGTAACAGACAGATGAGGATACCTCTCCATCATCATATCATAAAGCTCCCACGTAGCTTCTTCTAATTGGTGGTTCCTCCATAAAACTTTCACCAAGTGAAAGGTCTTGTTCTGCAAGAATTTTTCGCTACGATCCAAAATCCCTATTGGATGTTATTTATATGAAAGATCTTGCTCCAACGGTACAACTTCTAAGATGAGTACATGTGAAGGATAAGGTATGTACTTTCTCAGGAGAGATACATGGAACACATTGTGAAATTGAGAGAGATTTGGTGGAATTTCCAATCGGTAAGCTTCCTTCCCAAAACGATCCAGTATTTCAAAAGGACCAATATACCTAGGTCTCATCTTTCCCTTCTTTCCAAATCTCATTACTCTCTTCCAAGGAGATATTCATAAGAACACTTTAGCACCCACTTCAAACTCTAGGTCTTTTCTTTTGTTGTCAGCATAACTTTTTTGTCGACTCTGTGCTGCTCTTATGTGTTGTTGAATAGATCTGACATTTTCTTTCATCTCATCAACAAGATCAGGTCCTAATATCTTTCTTTCCCCAAATTCATCCCAGTAAGTTGGATATCAGCATTTATTTCCATAGAGATCTTCATAAAAATCCATTTGAATGCTGGAGTGAAAGCTATTATTATACGAAAATTCCACCAAAGGTAGATGTTGATCACCGCCACCTTTCAAATCCATAGAGCAAGCTCTTAACATTTCTTCAAGAGTTTGAATTGTTCTCTCAGGCTGACCATCTGTCTGAGGATGATAAGAAGTGCTGAAGCTCAACTCTGTATCTAGAGTATGCTGAAGACTTATCCAGAACATTGAGGTAATCCTCGGATCCCGATCAGATATAATGGAATGTGGTACTCCATTAAATCATACCACTTACTTTAAATATATCCTCACATGATGATCAAGAGAGAAATCCTATCTAATATCAATAAAGAGTGCCGACATTGCAAGACGATCAACTACGACCCAGATAACATTATTGGCTTTGGATGTTTTAGGAAGTCTAGTGACAATGTCCATAGTTATGTTTTCCTATTTCCATTCTGGTATGGGTAATGGTTGAAACATCCCCTTAGACTTCTATCTCTCAGCTTTAACTTGCTGACAAAACAAGCATCGAGAGATATATTCAGCAAAATCTCTTTTAATGCCATCCAACCAGAAGAACTCTTTTAGGTATCTATACATCTTCATGCTTCCGGGATGAATAAAGAATGAAGAACTATGAGCCTCATCCAGCAGCTCATTCTTTAATTCTGGGATGGGAGGAACAGAAACCAAATTCCTGAACCTTATTATCCCATCACAATCATGGTTTAATTCAGGATCATTTCTCACCTTCTTTTGTAACTCCGCATCTTCTTTTTTTGCCTCTTTAATATTCACATGTATAGACGGTTGAACATTCATTTGAGAAAGATAAGATTTCTCCCCTTCCATTATAATTCCAAGATACATCCTTTGTAAATCCATAAATATTGGATCTTTTGTCATCCTCATCATGGATAAGCTAGCATGGTCTTGTCGACTTAATGCATCTTCCATCCTATTTGCTTTCCCAGGGTGATAATGAATTGAGCAGTCATAATCCTTAATCAGCTCCAACCATCTTCTTTGACGCATATTCATCTTTTTTTGTGTGAAAATATAATTTAAACATTTATGATCAGTATAAATATCACACCATTCTCCATAAAGATAATGCCTCCAAATAGTTAATTCAAAGATTACTGCAGCTAAATCCAAATCATGATTTGGGTGATTTTGCTCATGGATTTTTAACTATCATGAGGCATAAGCTATCACCATATCATTCTGCATGAGAACACACCCCAATCCCTTCTTGGATTGATCACTATAGATCACAATCCTTTCTCCACTACAAGGCAGTGTGAGTACAGGTGCACTAGATAACCTTCTTTTCAACTCCTTAAAATTCTCTTCACACTCTTTCTTCCAAACAAACATAACTCTTTTTCGATTCAACCTGGTGAGTTTATTGGATAATCGTGAAAAATCTTTCACAAAACATCGACAATATCCATCCAGACCAAGAAAAAATTAGATCTCTATTACTGTTGTTGATCTCGACCATCTTTAGATAACCTCTGTATTTGCTGGATCCACAGATATCCCCTCTTTTGAGATTATATAAACCAAAAATTCAACTTTTTTAAGCCAAAATTCACACTTGCTAAATTTGGCATAAAGGTTCTCCTTTCTCTGGGTCTTCAATACAATTCTCAAGTTATCTTCATTTTCTTCCTTTCTCTTTGAATAGACAAGAATATCATCTATAAAGACTACCACAAACTGATCAAGATAGTCTCTAGAGACACTATTTATTAGATCCATTAATATAGCAGGGGCATTTCTAAGACCAAATGGCATCACTATAATTTAATATTGTCTATACCTTGTACGGAAAGCCGTCTTTGGTATATCCTCCCTTTTGAACCTTAATTGATAATAACCTGAACGAAGATCAATCTTGGAAAAGTATTGAGCTCGGCGTAGTTGGTCAAATAAGTCATCAATGCGTGGGAGAGGATATTTTTTCTTGATAGTGATCTTGTTATGTTCTTGATAATCAATGTAGAGTCTCATTGATCTGTCTTTATTCTTAACAAACAGAACAGGTGCTCCCCAAGGTGATGCACTAGGGCGTATGAATCCTTTATCAAGATTCTCTTGGAGTTGCTTCTTCAATTCCTACAACTCATTTGGGCCATTCTATAAGGTGTCTTTGTAATAGGCAAAGCACCCGGTACGAGTTCTATTGAAAACTCAACTTCAAGATTTGGTGGAAGACCCAACAATTCCTCCGAAAAGACATCATCAACCTCCTATACAATGAGAATATTCTTAATTGTGAGTTTCTCCCCAACCATTTGAGATAAATAAGATTCATTTAGTGGAATCAAGACCCATAAGATGGATGAAATTTCCACTGGAAGGTTATGTTCATCCTTGCATCGATAGACGATCATAGATTGATCTGGAATATTAAATGTGACTTCCCTTATTTGCAAATTTATATGAGCTCCATATAAAGAAAACCAATCCATTCCAAGAATTACATCAAATTCCACTATAGGAAGGATCAAAAGATTTGCAGGAAGCACTTTCCCACAAACTTCAATCGGAGAAGAATTTTAAACTTTTGATGTGACTATTGTGCCATTAGGGGTTGTCACAGCTAACTCAACATCTAATTGTTGAGGTAAAATGGGGATACCCTTAGAAAATTATTCAGAATTAAAAGAGTTTGTGGATACAGAATCAAATAAAACATTTCCTACTTTAGAGTGGATGGTAAGTGTACCTTTCACCACTTCGTTATCGTACTCCACATCGCCGATAGAAATTGCATGTGACTTTCCTTTATCTTTAGCATTAATATTTTGTTGACATTGATCATCATCGACAACCCATGGATTAGGGAATTGATTAGAATAATTCCCCATTACATTGCACTTGTAACATTGAAGTTTAGGAGATGCAGTCTATATTGCCTTTTCTTTGTTCGCATCACTAGACATCTTCTTCCCATCATTGTGGCATTCAAATGCCTGATGACATTCCTTTCCACATTTGAAATATTTACTTTTACCTTTATGAAAACTCCCTACATGTTTCTTTCTACACATTGAGCATAAGGGAAAAATCATCTTCTTCCTAGCGTGCTCTTTAGATTTTCCATTGAATTCCATTTTCCTATTCTTTTCAAATGAATATGACTGATGGGTTACTCCAATCTCCATATCAACCTTGAGAGCACATCGAATGATTTCCTCATAGCTATTGATGTCCCTTATGGCTAAGGACCTTAGAAGACATGGTTTTAAGAAACTAAAGAATTGATCGATCTTACTCTCAGGTTGGATAACAATTCTAGAAGTGTACCTTGCAAGTCTTGTAAAATTTTCTTCGTACGTACCAACAGATTCATCATGCTTTTGCTTTAGTTCAAGATCCTCTTTCTCCATCTTTTTTTGAAGAATATGAGGGAAGTACCTATTGAAAAATAAGTTCTTGAACTCATCCCATTGCATGGATTCAATTTCATCCCTTTGCCTCGTATTCTTGATAAGATTCCACCTTTGATCAGCTTCACCTTCCAAAAGATATACTGCTATGATGAATTTATCATGTTCAGAACATTGAAGAACTGAAAATATCTTTTCAGTAGTACTGATCCATTGTTCTGCAACTAATGGATCAGTAGACCCACTGAATCAGGGTGGACGCTTCCTCATGAAGGTTTCAATAGAATGTTGGTCATTTCTTTGCTCGTTTGGAAGTCTTGCATGATTCATAGCTTGAGAAAGTTTTGTGAGAATGGCTACACGATTTTGCATTACTGCTCCCATATCATTTGGTTGCTCAGGGGGACAATCATTGCATTTCACATTGCATTCTGCATTAACACAGTTCCTTTGGGTTCTATCCATTGACTAAAACCAAGAAGAATAGTGTGACAAAACACTAATTATAATAGCAAAACCACACAATCAAGAACAACATTTTTCCCTTAAGGTCTTACCATACGGTGTTCATGGCAATTTCTAAAACACTAATATTGTGTTCTATGCTTAGACTTATCCTTAGGGTTCTTACTAAGGGTTTCACGTCCTAGTTACCAAAGGTTGACTATACCTTTCCTCTGATACCAACTATAACGACCCATACATTACATACATTGTTATTACATCAAAATTGAAGCACACTTATTAAAAAATATAACAAAACCATGGTAGGACCGTATAGGTATAGTGTCTTTAGAAACTGGGAAACATAAACAACTGGTTCATAAAGCATCTACATTGTCTCCATTTTATTTTATCATATCTAGAGTCCCTTTTTGGCATATCATACTTAATAACATTATTCCTGACCTGGGGAAAGAAAAAATACAAAAGGATGAGCTCAAATGCTCAGTAAGTGTAAAAAAAAGAAATATCAATCACAACATATTCATAAGAACATAAAATTTTGGAAATCATAACCTGAAAAAGAGATCATAATTTCATAACATGGGATAAATCATTGTAGTGAAATGTAATCCCAATAATCATAACATATGACATAAAAACATTGTGGCATAAACACATTATCATAGAGAATAATTTCTTAGTAGTCATGACTCTTTGCCAAGACTATATAAGAGGAAAAAGTCAATTTCTGAACCGTGTTCACACCTCATTTCAATCCTGTATCACAGAGCTAGTTTAACATGTCGTTCCAGCCATTTTTATCTCATGAGATATAAAATCTTTACCCAATGCATTGGATGGAGATATATGTCCAACCCATTTAATAATGATACCATTCTTATGTGTGCCACAAAATCATAAATCATAAATCATAGCATAACCAATGTAATAAAAATGGGATTCTTAATCATCATGCCATCATAACACAATCCATATAAGATAAAAGGACATCATAAAAATAATTATATCATAAAATAGTCAAAACAATGTAAAAATAGGGATCGAAATGGAACCATATATTATCTTATATGGAAAATAAGTTTGATAAAACACTTGAACTCCATTCTTGAGGAAAATATCTTTTCTACATCAAAAACTTTTTCCATTCGTAACATGTCATATAATTTTAAACCAAAAGAGGTTGATTAAAAATAAACATGGATACTTTTAATGTATGATTCATGGAAATAATGTTCTAAAAATCCATTCATGCCGTATATGTTAAATAAACATTCTTTTCATACTTTTTATGGAAAAGTCAAAAAGTACCTCGTACGAAAAATGGAAAAATATTCCTTTCATATCATTTACTAAAAAATCACTGAAGGGTAAAACTGGATTTAAACAATTGTAGGTGGATGTAAATAATATTACATATTGAGGAAACATGGATGTGGATGATAAATATGCCCCAGTAAATTCTGAAGTATATACAATCTCGGATAAAAATGAGATTGTGAGATTTTCCCTTACCATATGTTAGATTTGCTTCGTATGTGTCCAAAACTCCTGTATATTTATTTAAATAATGTTAATGACTAATTTCGGAATCATACACATTGTTATGATATCATATATTGTCATAGTCTTATCTTCTTATTAGTAATATTTCATTGCTACTTGTTATTCGGGTGTTTATTGCTTTTTGTTCTTATGTATGTTCTGTCGAATAAATTCTTATTCTTATTTTTAGGTTATTGATACCTCATTTCCAGAATAGTATTTTTGTAATATATATCATATTTATTCATTAAATTCATTTATATAATCATTATGCAATGAAGATCATGTAGAACGAGTCACATCACATCGTGGAGACGGTATTCCGTACGTACGCACGAGCGATGATATCATTCCCATGATTGTGGAATTGTATTGGAGTGTATGTATACTATTTTGGAATCAATATCACTTTAAAATAATCATATATAGTTATTCTTTACACCATTATACCCATCCAAGTAAGGTGGTGGTGGAAAACAGATTACACCCCGATGTGGAGACAGTATTTTGTACGTACGCTCGGGCAGTGATTTCATTTTCTGTAGGATGCATAGAAAGTGAATTAGGGTTGTTTAATATTTATAATAAGATATCATTATATGATTGATACTGATGTTATTAGTTCATAATGAAACAACTAAAGAGGAAGAAGTTGAAGAAGAAAGAAATTGGAAAGGATCGGTAATGGATATTACCTCTTCTTTGACTCGCCTCTTCTTAACCTCCTCTTAGGGCACTAGGGTTAGTCTTTGAAGAAGGCCAGGACCTCTAGGATGTTACTAGGTAAGTGGAAAAGAGTAATTGTCGTGGTTTGGCTAAGCGTGATGGCTCAATGTGGTGTGATGAGGAGAGGGAGGAGGTTCCCTTTTATAAGGGAGGAGAGGGGCACCTCTGGAAAACTAAAAATAGTATTTTATTATAAAGTCATATTTGGTTATTAATAGCTCCAAATTGATTTATTTAGAATCTATCGTGGGGATGGGTTGAAATACTCTCATTAAATAGAATTTGGGCAAGTTTAGGTTTCTATTTTAACCTTATCATTTAGATTTAACTCTAAGTTAAATAATTTAACTTTTACTGTGCCTTCTTTTTTTCCTACAATATATCATTATTAATCATACTATTACAAGAAAAACGAACCCCAAGTTGTTTATTATTAATATATATATATCCATATCTAAGTCATCAGGCTGAACATTAGAGTTTTAGGAATAAAATAACAATTAATAATATAATATTTGTTTTAAAAACTATTTTATGTCAATTATGACACTATTTGGTAATTTATTTTTTTTGGAAATCATAACAACATTATTAGTTCGAATAAAGTTAATTACATCAATAATAATTTGTCATATTATAGTATAAAATTATTGGAATTCATAAAAAGTATCAAATTACATTTATTTGGGTATTTCTAATATCAATTATGTTAATATTTCAATAATAAGTAAATTACTGCATAATCATTGAGTCATAAATAAATTAAATTATTTAATGTCTACAAATTATAAATAAAATACCATTATGTAGTAAATCCTTTTATATTTCTAATGAATATTTATAGTTATCATATGTATAACCCTATATTAAAAATGTTTTCATTATTAAAATTTGTTTTTAACTATTTTAACTATTCTTTAAATAAAATAATAATAAATGTCCTAATCTAATCCAAGTGGGCCTAAATGGTCATATTTTATTCCTAAGGATTTTTTTGGTCGATTTAAACTTATCCAATAGAATTAGTACATGTTTTAGTGTAATAATAATATCATTTTACCCTTAATTAACCTATTTAATTTTAACCGTGGTAAATAAAAGTAAAAAGTTACTATTCACGAAAAATTATTTTCCTCTCATTGAACAAAATTTTAATCCGTGATATTAACCGGGTCTCTTGTATTTTCAAAATTCCATTCACATAAGAGGTACATGTAAATTTTCAAATTTTCTGAGGAGGTGGGTAAAAGACGGTGAAAAGATCAATAAAATTTTTATATATCTAAAATTATTATAAAATGACTCCAATGAATTAATTTGATCTTATATAGGTATTATGTATCAATTTTTAACTAAAATAAAATAAAATTATTTAAATAATTATTTAAATAAAAAGTCGGTTTTTAAATAGTAACCCAGTGTTTTCACTATTCATCAAAAATTGAATGTTTTCAGAAAAATACCAAAATTTCACCATAAGATAATTTTGATATTTAGAATCCAAAAATGAAGTCCATTTTGAAAGATTAAATTTCAAATAGTGTGTATTACTATTCATAATGGCTAGTTCATAATAATATTTTAATAGAATATCGTTGTTTAGTGAATCTCGGTATTGCGTACAACACAAGCTATCGAGAAAGGCTGCGATTGCATGTAAAGCAAGCCAAGCTACTGTTGTGTGTAGTGAAAGATTTTGTTGATGACATATATAACATAAAAAAAATTCTCATTGAATTGTCGAGTGTTTCAGCATCATTCCATTTGGAGGATGTTGGAATGTACTTTTTGGTTTTATTCATTTTTAATAGTCTTTGAGAGTTGTTTTAAACTCTGTATTTCAGTTCTGAATTTTTTTAGAAGATCGTTTGGTTTGAAAAATGTATTTTTTTATTGGATTGTCTTGTCCCTGTATGTTTATAAATCCATGTAAATCGTTCCCAATTCTTGTTTTATAATACCTGATCAATTGTACCAGCCCGTGGGGATTGGAAGCACCCATAGGGCCTTATCACGGGCCGAATTTGGTGCTGGTTTTGATGGTAACCAGATTCAGTTCTTGACATACCCTGAGGATTATCTTACACTCAAAATTAAAGCTCTAAATGACTACTATAGAATTCTGTTTCATATAAAATAAATATACCACCACTAATAGAAAAGACAACAACATACTCTTATTGTTCCCCAAACAATCTAAAAAACTCAAAACTGAAATGAACACTAGTTCATTATTTAATTTGTTATATGAAAACATTCATGAAACCACTATTCAGGATAAGATAGAGTGTTTTTAAGGTAACATTCCCTATCTTCAATATCAAAAAATCCCACACTATCTCACATGATCCTAATAGGTAAACACTCTAATGAAACCAGATCAAGCTCCCAAGATTAATTCCTTATTAATTCAAATAATCATATAGAAATCCTATAGACCAATATCCATAATAGAATTGGTCGCATATTATATTATTACTCTTAATGACTCACTCATAATCAAGATGGTTTATCAATACAAACACACAAAATCAACATTTAATAACCAATATGAAATGACAATAGTCTGATCCTTCTCACTCAACAAACACCAATTCTCATGTACATAATGTGATCAGTGGAAAATTCTAAATGTATTACTCTTGAGTCATTTCTCAAACCTCAAGTGTTTCCTCAATAACATAGAAACACATGACTATCCTTAGTTCACCTCTTTGAAATTCCTACCCTCATATAGTTCTTTAAATGGAATCATGTTCCCATGGTGATCCAAAGAAATTTATAGGGACATTCAAAAATGGAGGGATCACCATCACCACTAGTGTGATTTTGCACTGTATGATCCACATGAATTGAAATTTGAAGAAGTGTTGTAGGAATAAACAAACTAGAATGTACACATCGTGTGAGTAATACTTGACATGAAATGATGTATATCTATAGGCCTCCAAAAAATGGTACAGCAAATAAACCACAAAAATAAAAAATATTAAAAAACATAGTTTTAGGAAACCTGTGAATAATAATAGTACACAACATGAAGAATAATCATTTACCTTGGTTTCCAGGATATCCTGCTAGAAAAGTGGTATAGACCCACTATTATATGGTCCATCATAAACCCAAACACATTTTTGTTCATCCTGTATAAAAAATACCAAATATCAAACATGAAAATCCCAAAATATACTATTTTTTAATGCCCCGACCCAAACCACTTGGTCTAGGAAAGAGTTCTACATAAAATCAAGCATAAAATCCTTTATTCTTTAGAATGATAAAATGTAATGAGGGAATAATGTAAACTATAGGGAGACTAAAACATCCTCTTATAATTAAATCACAATGAAAATCAACAAATCATATTACATTCTCTGAACCATTAGAGTTTTAAAATATAATAGTGAAATAATGCTATAACAAAATGATGTTGACAAATAGGATCTATCATAGATCATCCCATGGGTTGATTATATAGTTGAAAAATTAAAATATAATAAAATAATAATGGAGACGGAATGTAGACCCTATGTCTAAATAATTCCATGTCTCTATGTACACACCGATACACCTTATTTATTCCATTTAACACACCTATTCTCAACCTGAAAAGTTGATGTAATTTTTTCACACACATTATGGTGCCTATGTCGGGTATGATAATATAAACATATTTGGGTCCCAAGAAGTTCCCCTAGTGAAAATTGTAACAAACTTGTTTATGAAAAAAGTAAACACACATATAAACAATTGTATATCATTATATCGTGTGCTTACCAATCAGTGCCACACCATGACTATATATGATTACAATTCATATTCTAAGAATATTTTTATTTTCATGATAATTTATTATGTGGATGACCAATAAAAAATGTTGATCAATAGCCCAATTCCATTAGACAATCCATGTAATGTTATCATGGCCTATCTTCAAGACCAAGTTCATTGGTCAAGCCAACACAACTAAAAAAAGGGCATTAGCAACCGCCATTGGCAGTCTCTATAGGCCTATAGAGATCGCCTAGCGACCGGCAATGTCGGTCACATTAGCTTCGTCGCTGTAGGCCAATAGCGACCGCCATTGGCGGTCGCTATAGGCGACCGAAATGCCGGCCTTAAGCGACCGCCTGACGGTCGCTAAACTGGGAAATTTTTTTAAAAAAAAATTCATACCGAAATAAATAAATATATTTATATATTTATTAAATAATATATATATATATATATTAATGAAAATATTTATATATATAATATTAAATAAAATATTTTCCATTTTTTTAATGAAATGTATGAATTGTGTTTTTTTTCTTCACGGTGGAAAATCAGAGATAAAACAAGGTAACAATCATAAAAAATGGAAAAAAATTTCAAACAACATAAACATAAAAATCATCATAAATGATAAACGTGCTTCAACCATCCGAGAAGGTCCATCTATTTCAATCTTCTACTTCAAAACATACAATAAGACAAAAAACAAGAAAAAAACAAACGTCAATTGAACATAATTATTCAGTTAATATATTCATATAATAAAATTAAATATGACATCAAATCATGGTGCTATAATAATTTCAAACCCCCAATTTAAGAAATGCTATCATTTCAGGTCATTCAGTGCATGTTTTCTCTGAATTCGACCGTCTCACGCCGTTTTTGGTGTTTTATGACACCGGAAACGTGTTTCCGGTCACCGCGGTCAAACGACACCCCCGATTGATGTGTCGTCTACCCGAACATTTCAAAAATCACAGAACGGATTTTCTCGTACATTTTCATGGCATTCTGAGGTCGTTCTGGTGGTTTTGACCCCCCAACGTGCTGTTTTAGCGCGCGCCGAGCTGCTGAAAACGACGCAGTCGGCCGTACCGCGCGCACAGCACGTCCGATGGGAATTCCATCTCCTCCTACACGTCACGAATAATATTCCTAATTTTTTCATGTGGTTTCAGTTTATTCAGAGCACCTTTCCTCCAAATTTGACCGTCTCATGCCGTTTTTGGTGTTTTATGACACCAGAAATGCGATTCTAGTCACCGCGGTCAAACGACACCTCCTATTGACATGCCGTCTGCCCGACCATTTCAAAAATCACACAGCGGCTGTTCTCGTATGGTTTCATGGCATTCCAAAGACGTTCGGGTGGTTTTGACCCCCCAACGGGCCGTTTTAGCGCGCGCCGAGCTGCTGAAAACGACGCAGTCGGCCGTACCACGTGCACCGCACGTCTGATGGGTGCGTCGTCTCCTACTACACATCACAAATAATATTCCTAAAGTTTTCATGTGGTTTCTGGTCATTCGGAGCACGTTTGATCCGAATTCAACCGTCTCACGCCCTTTTTGGTGTTTTATGACACCAGAAACACGTTTCTGGTCACCGTGGTCAAAAAACAGCTCTGATTGATGTTCCGTCTACCCGACCATTTCGTAAAACACACTGCGGCTGTTGTCGTATGGTTTCATGGCATTTCGAGGTCGTTCGTGTGGTTTTGACCCCCCAATGTGCCGGTTTTGCGCACGCCGAGCTGCTGAAAACGACGCATTCGGCCTTACCGCGCGCACCGCACTACTGATGGATGTTCCGTCTCCTCCTACACGTCACAAATAATATTCCTAATTTTTTCGTGTGGTTTCAGGTCATTCGGAACACGTTTTCTCTGAATTCGACCATCTCACGCCGTTTTTGGTGTTTTTTGACATCAGAAACGCATTTCCAGTCACCGTGGTCAAACAACAGCTCTGATTGATGTGTCGTCTACCCGAACATTTCACAAATCACACAACGTCTGTTTTCGTACAGTTTCATGGCATTCCAGGGTCATTCTGGTGGTTTTGACCCCCCAACGCGCCGGTTTAGCGTGCACGGAGCTGCTGAAAATGACGCATTCGGCCGTACTGTGCGCACCGCACGTCCGATTGGTGCGCTGTCTCTTCCTACATGTCCCGAATAATATTCCTAATGTTTTCGTCTGGTTTCAGCTCATTCGGAGCACGTTTTCTCCGAATTCGACCATCTCACGCCATTTTTGGTGTTTTATGACACTGGAAATGCGTTTCCGGTCACCGCAGTCAAATGACACCTCCGATTGACATGTCGTCTGCCCGACCATTTCACAAATCACACAAGGGATATTTTCGTACGGTTTCATGGCATTCTGAGGTCGTTCGGGTGGTTTTGACCCCCCAACGCGCCGGTTTAGCGCGCGCGGAGCTGCATAAAACGACGCATTCGGCCGTACCGTGCGCACCACAGGTCCTATGGGCATGTTTTCTCCTCCTACACATCACAAATAATATTCCTAATGTTTTCGTGTGGTTTCAGGACATTCGGAACACGTTTGCTCCGAGTTCGACACTGTCACGCCGTTTTTGGTGTTTTCTAACACTAGAAACGCCTTTCCGGTCACCGCGGTTAGAGGACACATCCGATTGACATTCCATCTACCAGAACATTTCACAAATCACAAAATGGCTGATGTCGTATGGTTTTATGTCATTATGAGGTCGTTCAGGTGGTTTTGACCCCCAAACGCGCAGTTTTAGCGCGCGCCGAGCTGCTGAAAACGACACATTCGGCCGTACCACGCGCACCGCACAATCCGATAGGCACTCCGTATCCGCTTATACATCCCCAAATTATAATTATATTGTTTTCCTGTGGATTTCAGGTCAATCCGATGTCTTCCGCTATGACTTTGACCATTACACGCCCGTTTTGGCCGTTTCTGACAGCCGAACGACGTTCCCGGTCACTGCGGGCACACGGCACGTCCGATTGATGTGACGTCTACTCGACCACATCACAATTCACTCACCCTTTTATTTCATCTGATTTAAGACCATTCGGACCTTGTTCAACCCGTTTGGACCCCCACGCGTGTTTATCAAGCGCGCGAAACACTTAAAGAACGCATAATAAGCCCTACCGCGTAGACCGCACTTCCGATTGATGTGCCCTCTACGCGTACACATTGAGAATAATAATTATATTGTTTTAAATGTGATTTCATGTCAATCTGATGTCATCCGCTATGATTTTGACCACTTAGACGCCCTATTTGGCCGTTTATGACACCAGAACGACGTTCCCGGTCACCGCGGGCACACGACACGTCCGATTGACATGCCGTCTACTCGAACACATCACAATTTACTCACCCTTTTATGTAGTCTTATTTCATTCCATTCGTACCTTGTTCGTCCTATTTGGACCCCCCACCCCCCCCCCCCGCATTTATGAAGCGCGCACAACACTTAAAGAATGCATAATGAGCCCTACCGCGCAAACCGCACGTCTGATTGACATGCCTTCTGCGCGTACACGTTGAGAATAATAATTATATTGTTTTCCTATGATTTCAGGTCAATCCAATGTTTTATGCTATGAGTATGACCGTTAGACGCCCGTTTTGGCCGTTTGTGACACCAGAACGGTGTTCCCGGTTACCGCGGGAACACGGCATGTCCGATTGACGTGTCGTCTACTCGACCACATCGCAATTAACTCACCCTTTGATGTCGTATGATTTCAGGACATTCAGACGTCGTTCGGCCCGTTTGGACCCCCCCCCCCCCCCACGCGTGTTTATGAAGCGCGCGTAACACTTAAATAACGCATAATGAGCCTTATCGCGCAGACCGCACATCCGATTGGCGTGTCTTCTGTGCGTACACATCACGAATAACAATTAGATTGTTTTCCTGTGATTTCAGGTCAATATGATGTCATCCGCTATGAATTTGACCGTTAGACGCCCGTTTTTGGCGTTTTTTGACACCAGAACGGCGTTCCCGATCACCGCGGGCACACGGCATGTCCGATTGATGTTCCGTCTTCTTGAACACATCACAATTCACTCAACCTTTGATGTCGTCTGATTTCAGGCCATTCGGACGTTGTTCGGCCCGTTTGGACCCCCCACACGCGTTTATCAAGCGCGCACAACACTTAAAGAACGCATAGTGAGCCCTACCGCGCAGACCGCACGTCCGATTGATGTGTTGTATGCGTGTACACATCACGAATAATAATTAGATTGTTTTCCTGTGATTTCAGGTCAATCCGATGTCGTCCGCTATGACTTTGACCGTTAGACGCCTGTTTTGGCCATTTATGACACAAGAATGGTGTTCCCGGTCACCGCGGGCACACGACATATCAGATTGACGTGTTGTCTACTCGACCACATCACAATTTACTCAACTTTTGATGTAGTCTGTTTTCAGTCCATTCAAACCACATTCGGCCCATTTGGACCCCCCCACGCGTGTTTATCAAGCGCACACAACACTTAAAGAACACATAATGAGCCCTACAGCGCAGACCGCATGTCCGACTGACATGATGTCTGCGTGTACACGTTGCGAATAATAATTAGATTGTTTTCCTATGATTTCATCTCAATCCTATGTCGTCCGCTATGAGTTTGACCGTTAGACGATCTTTTTGGCCGTTAATGACACCAAAACGGAATTCCCGGTCACCGCGGGCACATGACACGTCCGATTGACATGCCGTCTGCTCGACCACATCACAATTAACTCACCATTTTATGTCTCCTAATTTCAGACCATTCGGACCTCGTTCGGCCAGTTTGGACCACCCCCCCCACGCAAGTTTATGAAGCGCGTGAAACACATAATGAACGTATAATGAGCCCTACCGCACAGACCGCACATCCAATTGATTTTCCGTCTATGCGTACATGTTGATAATAATTATTATATAGTTTTCCTGTGATTTCAGGTCAATCAGATGTCATTCGCTATGAGTTTGACCGTTAGACGCCCGTTTTGGCCGTTTGTGACACCAGAACGGCGTTCCCGATCACCGCGGGCACACAACACGTCTGATTGATGTTCCGTCCTCTCAACCACATAAAAATTCACTCACCCATTGATGTCGTCTGATTTCAGGCCATTTGGACCTCGTTCGGCCCGTTTGGACCCCCCCCCCCCCCCCCCGCGCGCGTTTTTCAAGCGCAGACAACACTTAAAGAACACATAATGACCCCTACCGCGAAGACTGAATATCCGATGGATGTGCCGTCTGCGAGTACATGCCAATAATAATAATTAGATTTATTCCTGTCATTTGAGGTCAATCTGATGTCATCTACTATGACTTTGACCGATAAACGCCCGTTTTGGCCGTTTATGACACCAGAACGGCGTTCCCGGTCACCGCGGGCACAGAGTACGTCCGATTGACATTCTGTCTACTCGAACACATCAAAATTCACTCACCCTTTGATTTTTTCAGCTTTCAATCCATTCGGACCCCGTTCGGTCCATTTGGACCCCACCACGCTTGTTTATGAAGCGCGTGCAACACTAAAAGAACGCATAATGAGCCCTACCGCACAGACCGCACGTCCGAATGACGTACTGTCTATGCTTACACATCACGAATAATAATTAGATTGTTTTATCATGATTTCAGGTCAATACGATGTCGTCCGCTATGACTTTGACCATTAGACGCCCGTTTTGGCCGTTTATGACACCAGAACGGCGTTCCCGGTCACCGCGAGCACACTGCACATCCGATTGACTTGCTGTCTGCTCGACCACATCATAATTCATTTTCCCTTTGATGTTGTCTTATTTCAGGCCATTCGGACCTCGTTCGGCCATTTTGGACCCCCCCCCACCCACGCGCGTTTATGAAGCGCGCACAACACATAAAGAACGCATAATGAGCTCTACCGCGCAGACCGCACATTCGATTGACGTGTCGTCTGTGCGTACACGTCACGAATAATAATTAGATTGTTTTACTATGATTTCATGTAAATCCAATGTTTTCCGCTATGACTTTGACCGTTAGATGCCCGTTTTGGCCGTTTCTGACAGAAGAACAGTGTTACCGGTCACCATGGGCACAAGACACGTCCGATTGACGTCCCGTCTGCTCAAGCACATCACAATTCACTCACCCTTTGATGTCGTCAGATTTCAGGCCATTCAGACCTCGTTTGGCCCATTTGGAACCCCCACGCGTGTTTATGAAGCGTGCACAACACATAAAGAACACATAAAACACCCAAAAATGGGGAGGGCTGTTCGGAGTGCGGGGAAGGCAGTCCGGGGTGCGGGAGGGCTGTCCGGGGTGCAGGGAGGGCGGTCCGGGGTGTGGGGGGCATGTCCGGGGTCCGGGGAGGGCTGTTCGGTGTGTGGGGAAGGACTGTACGGAGTGCGGGGAAGGCTATCCGGAGTGCGGGGAATGGTGTCCGGGGTGCGGGAGGGTTGTCTGGGGTGCGGGATGTCCGAAGTGCGGGAATGTTTGTCCGGGGTGCGGGGAGGGATGTCCGAAGTATGGGGAAGGCTGTATGGGGTGCGGTAGGGCTGCCCGGGGTGCGGGGAGGGCTATCCGGAGTTCGGGGAAGGATGTCCGGGGTGCGGGGAGGGCTGTTTGGGCTGCGGGGGGGGGGGGGGGGGATCTTCGGTGTGCGGGAAGGACTGTACGGAGTGCGGGGGGCATGTCCGGGGTGCGGGAAGGCTGTCCGGGGTGCGGGGAGGGCTGTCCGGAGTGTGGGGAGAGCTATCTGGGGTGTGGGAGGGTTGTCCGGGGTGCGGGGACGGCTGTCCGGAGTGTGGGGACGGTTGTCCGGGGTGCGGGAGGGCTGTCGGGGGTGTAGGAAGGGCAGTTCGGAGTGTGGGGAGGGCTTTCTGAGGTGCGGGGGGGGGGGATCTCTGGGGTGGGGGGGGGGGGGGGTTGTCCGGGGTGCAGGGAGGGCTGTCCAGAGTGCGGGGAGGGCTGTCCAGGGTAGGACGGGAACTACAAATAGTGAACTTAGCTCATTAATCAAAAACAAGTTTAATGATTAATATTAGGAATTAAGTATTTTTTTCAAAAATATTACAGATCATGGAATTCTAAACATTGAAAATTAAATGAACAAAAAATATCTAAATCAATAATCAGTTTGATGGTTACTTCTCAATTCGTGCACACAAACATTGCATGATGCCAAAACACACATGATACCCTCAAATGACATAAAACATCACTAGAAACCCAACATAAATATCAATAACAACCCTACCATTAAAAGCAGAAACCCACCTCATGAATATGATGTTTCATGCGAGTTCATCACTGACCTCCATCTGGTGGGCCAGGGGCCTACAACAAATAAACATTATAAATATTTTAATAACAAAAATAATTTATAATAAATAAATAAATACAGTATAAACCTACGTCGTGCGATCCCCTGCACCATCACCTGGACACACGTATTCCCGTAGTGCTCTATCCTCAGCAGCCAATTGCGCATTTGCCTCCTCGGAAGCCCGCAGCCGTGCCTCGAAATCTGACAGCTGTTGTGTCCTCTGAGCAATAGCAGGACCGACAACCACAGCGTGTGACACTATAGAACGAGGAATCCTTGTTCCATAGGTCAAACTATATCCATGTCCGTCCCGACCAATGATGTGATGAAAGATCTCATCCCTTCGCATGGGAAGCTGTCGCTAGTTCTCTGGAAGATGTTCTAATTCAACTTCAAATTGAGCATGTGAAATATTTAAATATATATACATATATTGATATAAAGATTTTATGTAAGTATTTTTAATGAGTAGATTCACTTACTATCAATGCTGCAGCCTCTTGATCATGGCGATCACGAGTCCTCATCCACATAGACATTTTATCAGTTAGTGTACCTTGCTCCCGCAACTATATATGAATAGAATATAAACAAAAAACCGTATTAATTAAAAAAATTAAAAAATTATTAATAAATACCTCATGTCGTATCTGAGACACGTGACGAGTCCCGAGCCAGTGAGGTGGTCCCTGCAACGCTCGATTCTCAGAATGGCGTATAGACACCTCCTACATTCAATTCATTCAAATATCAAACAAATCACACATTCTTGAAAATATATATACCAAAATAAATATACAAACCTCAACACCCTCAGTATACCAATATGCAACTAAATCATGCAACTTAGCTTGGAGGACACTTCTCGGGACTTTTTATAGAATGTCTTGGGCACCCACATTTGGTACCCAGTGGTCCCTCTTGACTTTGCCTTTATAGTCTTTCCATATCTTACGGAATTTTCTCATACACACTAGCCAAAACTCATCGGGAAATACTTTCAAATTTTTCTATTAAATAAAAAAATCACATATGTTATTGTTGTTTATACATAGGAAATAAAGTAAAATGGTCTTCTTACCTGAACCTCCCTCCAAAGACAATATAATGTGTCATGAGGGATAGAATCCCAGTCACGCGTGGTCAATGAAAATCGATGTGGATCACGTATGATATGACCCAACTGACAAATAAATGCAGGGGCATTCCGTCCCAGAGGGTGAAACACCTCATCAAATGAAACATCAAAAGTTGTGTCGGAATTCCATGATAATATGCCACGACCAGGGCCTCTCCCGCGAGAGGAAGAAGTAGTCGGGTCTGATCCTATTGAAAACAAGTTTATATACTAATTGAAAGATGTTATAAATATATATATTTTTATTAATTACATAAAAAATAGAGACAATGACATTACAACATACCTCGACCCTGAGACATAGATCCCTCAGATGGTTGATGTGGATCTTCTGCCTCTTCCCCTGACATGCCTGCAATCGTGGCAAACATTAGCAAGGAGACTATCCAAAGAGTCCAAATGATAAATTTGATTGTTTAAAAAAAATCAAACATGTACAGTTGTTAATCAGACAAAAAGGGATTGAATAATTAGTTGGGAATGAATTTTAAAAAATCAGAAAGTTCACAAAATAGATATACAAATTATGTACAAAACCAATCAATGCATAGCCAAATTTCAAATTGAATTAATAAAAATTCATGAAGCACATGAACCAAACGAAGAACACCTCAATGGGAAGATACACAGATAATAACATCAATATAACATGAGTTAAATCACCCTAAATATTTTTAACTGAATAAACTTCAAAAAGTGAGGATTAAACTTACAAGGATTTATAAAATGTTTACATAATTAATGATATCTTAGGCTGAATAGTGGGAAAACAATTATACCTTTCATTAAGCATGATATTCGACCGTTTCTCCTTCAACAGCCGCTCTGACCCAATAAATATCTTCTTCACGTTGAACTACGTTATGTTGATCAAGTTGTTGGGAAACAAAAGGAACAGTCTCGGGTTCATCTTTTTCAAATACAAACACTCCTCGCCAAGACATTTTGACAACAACTTGCCAACTTGGATTCGAAGGCAAAGTAACAAAGAATACTTGTTCCGCTTGTGATGTCAAAATGAAAGGTTCATTGTCAACTCGTTCATTTCGGTATAACATATAGTTAAAATTCACCAATGAAAACTGATATTGATCGACTTTACATCCACGCACTGGATCAACCCAATTACACTTTAACAATATGTACTTTAGCCCGTGTGTGTATACAACTTCAATGATGTCTATCAATTGACCATAGTGGTAACCCGAATCGACAAATGGACAACCGATGCCACTGTTTTGTGTTGCTCGTTTGACGTCAACATATTTAATGCGAAATTGAAAACCATTAGCATCTATATATTTATAACGACGAGCCGTTATAGATGGACCCTCGTCTAGTTGGATAAATTCTTCAGTTAGCATGGGGTCCCCTAACTCCCTCAGCTTATGACCCTACATAATTCATAGAATTCAATAATTATATATGATGACAGAAATTAGTATAATACTTCACTCATAATTAAAATCAATTTATACGTACATAATCCTTGAACCAATCATGAAATGACGCATAATGAGACTATTGAATTTGCAACTCAGTCGCACGATACATCTCTTCTTTTATCACACTAATGTGTTTTATGCAAATGAAAATGCAATGATTAATTGATCAACTTTTGCAAAAAAAACATGCAAACGTTAAACAATAAAAGTGATAAGATACTTACTGTATTAATGGTGCAACTGATGGAGTATTGAACAAGATATATTGATGCACTTGTATCCACCCGATGTTGTCCATATCATATGTGGTTACTTCTACAACTGGACCATCATGAATCTGAGATGGCTTCTCTAATTTTATTTCAACATTCGTAAGATATTCCGCACAAAAAGTAGTACACTCATCTATCAAATAACCATTGGCTATTGATGCCTCCGGACAAGCTCTGTTGCGTACAAATCGTTTCAATGTACTCAAATACCGCTCAATAGGATACATCCACCTGAATTGCACTGGACCAGCAACCATTACTTCATCAGTTAGGTGCACAATCAAGTGGACCATAACATCGAAAAATGAGGGGAGAAATAGTTTCTCAAAGTGACAAAGTGTAAGTACAATTCGGTCCTGTAAACTGTTTAAATCACTCATTCGTTGATTTCTTAAACAAAGAGGTCTAAAAAAATTACTCATCTCAATCAATGGCTGAACAAAATTGGGGGATAAACAATCACAATTGTAGATTGGAATCAACTGCTGATGTAGTATGTGATTGTCATGACTTTTCAACCCTTGCAATGTCTTTCTCGTCAGATTCACACACTTTGAAATATTAGAAGAGTAACCATCAGGCACCTTGAGCATCATCAAAATGGAAAGAAATATATCTTTCTTCTTTGTAGTCATCATATACAGTGCAGCAGGCATATATGCCATGTTTCCCTCAGCTAACTGTAAATGAAACTGTTTCCCCCATTTCTTCCAAATCATGGCGTGCATTAACATGGTCCTTTGATTTCTCACTGACACCTAAAATGGTCCACAATATGTTATCACAAACAACTTTTTCAATGTGCATGACATCCAAATTATGCCTCAGCATGTTAGTTTTCCAATATGGAAGAATATAAAAAATACTTTTTGTTTTCCAAATGTGACTGCACTGCCTACCCGCAGCCCGAATATTACGTACTGGAAGAGCCACCAAATCCAGAATTTCATATATCAGGCGGATGTTTTCTTACTCAATCTGTGATAACATTTCGACTCTTGTCATTATGTTTGGTGCTGGGCTGAACTCTCTAGAACCATTAAATGCCACTCTGTCCTTTCTGAACCTCTGCTGAGGGGGGAGAACACATCATTGACCCATGTATGCCCATTTTTTGGAATGCTTAAGACATACAGATTTTTTACTTTTGTTGCAACAATGGAATGAAAATTCCCCATTCTTACTCCAGCCTGATAAATTTGCATAAGCTAGGAAGCCATTGATTCTACATAATAAAGCAGCCTGCAGTTTGAACATTTCATTCATATCACAGTAATAAGTCATCACACAATCACCCCAAAATTCATTCAAATCATCAATCAATGGCTGAAGGTAAACGTCAATCTTATCCCCAAGACTTTTAGGTCGATCAATAACAGTGGAATGAAATATAAATTGTTGCTTCATACAAAGCCACGAAGGAATATTATACGGAACCAACACCACGGGCCATGTGTTATGAGTTGCACTAACCATAAACTTGAATCGATTGAAACCATTTGCTTCCAATCCCAATAGGACATTACGAACATCTTTGGAAAAGTCGGGATGTCTCTTATCAAAATCCTTCCATGCATGAGAGTCTTCCGGGTGGGTTAACATATCACTTTCATGAACTCTTTCTTCATTCCATCTCATTAAATTATAAACTTTATATTACATAAAAAATCTTTTCAACCTTGGTTTAAGGGGAAAGTAACGCATTTTTTTACGGAAATCAGTTTCCCCTATATCACAATCTGACTTTGATGTGTCTGATTTCCCCTGTTCTCTTTCCACCTAGATGCATCACAAACCATACAAATATCGAAATGGACAGTTTCCTTTCTATACAATATACAGTTGTTTTCACATGCATCTATGGTCTCATATGTAAAACCTAAGCTCTCTGTCAGCTTACGAGCATGATAATACTACTTGGGAATCTTAGCGTCGACAGGAAGAACCTTTTTCAAAAACACCAACAACATGTCGAAAGATATGTCTGACCAATGATTCAAAGTCTTCAAATGAAACAAGTCCACGATAAATGTCAATTTATTGAAATAAGTACATCCAGGATATAATTCTATTTTTGCATCATCAATTGCTTCATAAAACCTCCTCGAATCACGATCTGCACTAGAGAAAAGAATTATCTCACTGGTCTCAAGAGTCTAGATGTCAATGCCATCAGGATCCAACCCACGTACCATTTCAGTAAGCATTTCATGCATTGGATCATTCATCCTTGCATCAACATCCATCTATACCATATTCATATTTTCACAACAAAAATATTCGTCTCCATGACGAGTCCAACTCATATAATTTCTCAGAAATCCATTAAAAAATAGGTTCTCCCTCACAGTATCTCGTGTGAATTGATATCTGTTAGCACATTTTCTACATGGACAACCAATATAGTCAGTTTCAAATCCTCTGGTGAAGTCAATAAACTTCATAATGCCATTGAAATACTCTCAAGATGTTCTATTTGGAAGATCAATCCAACTCTTATCCATAATAAGATACCTATAACAAACATTTACACAAGACTTATTACATTTTCATTTTTCATATCAAATATACTTAAAATAAATACTAATTAATTGTTTGTGAACCATTTATAAAATAATAATGTAAGTGAATGCCCATGTCATACCTGACTGCGCTACAAACCTGGATGGGAGGGGAGCTGAAGGTGGTGTTGTAAGGGAGAAGAGAGGCAGTGGTAGGGAGCCAGAGCCGGAGCTGGTGTGGCGAGGGAGGGGACGATGAAGGAGGGGACGGGTGGCGGTGGTGCGGCGAGGGTAGGGATGAAGATAAAGGGGACATTGGTTGGACGGGTGCAAGGGGGGTTTTTAGGGTGATGGGGGGCCAGAGGGCCGCCGGGCTGCCGGAGGTGGGTGGCGGGAGGCCCGAGGGTAGAGGGAGGTCGCAGGGTGGCCGCAAGGCGGAGGGCGGCCGGAGGGAAGCCGAATGGTGGCCAGAGGGCGGACGGCAGCCAGAGGGTAGCCTTAGGGCGGTCGAAGGGTGGCAGGAGGGCGGACGATGGAGGGCGGGGATGGCGGAGTGCAGGGCCGGCAGAGGGCGGCTGACCATAGGGCGGGGTAGTGGAGGGCGGGGCGGCGGAGGGCGGGGTGGCGGAGGGCATGGTGGTGGAGGGCACGACAACGGGGAGGGCGCGACAATGGGGAGGGTGCGGGCGACGGGGAGCGGGGCGACGGGGAGGGCACGACGATGGGGAGGGTGCAGGCGACGGGGAACGGGGTGACGAGGAGGGCGCGACGACGTGGAGGGCACAGGCGATGGGGAGGGGGGGGAGGGGGCACTAAAGCCCCCCATATTTAGGGAATTGTAGCGACCGCCATTGGTGGACGCTATAGGTTAAGGGGGTCAAAAGCCCCTTTTTCTAGTAGTGCAAATAAAATCATTTGACCCCATCTCTAATGCTGCTATTGAAGTCTTGTCACTGAAGACTATCATGCCCATTGGTCAATCCACAAAATTCCATCATGTTCTATCATCTAACTCATCATTATCCTCATTTCACATTCATTTCCTAGACAAGATCCTCCTCCAGGGACATCGAGACATGATGGGTCCACCTCCCACTTGGGTACCATGTATAGAACAAAAATAATATAGAATATAAAAAATACATCATATGGAAATAATTTTATCATATCATCAAAATATATGCTAAAATATATTACCACTATCATGGGTCCCAGTGGCTACATGTAACGACCCAAAGTTTCAATAATGGGAATCCCTCTTGATCTAATTAAATGTCTCTTTATGTTTATATAAAATGTCAACTTCTATGGATTTATGTTAACAATTTTGACCGTTTCTAATATAGCCGTTGAACAGTGATCACATGATTAGTATAAATATAGGGCTTTAACAAATCCAAATTTACTCAGACAAAGGAACCGATGGTCTCATCCAGTAGAATTGCCCCATACGAAGCCCATTTGTCAGAGCTCAAAAAAGAGGTGGCATCCTTTGGCTTCGCTCTTTCCCAGGCCCAAGATGAGCTTCATCATGTCAAGCTCAAACGGAAGCATCTATGAGATAAGTGGAAGTTGATAGAAATTACCACTCGAGCGATGTTATCCGAGCCACCCCAAGAGTATGTCACCATCGCACACCTTACCCTTAGGTCTTATTCAGATGTTTTAAGGGGTTATGTAACAAATAAACATTACTATGTTCATGTACATTATTTTTTTATATAATAAGGAATATACTTTCTTGTCATTATTGATACATTTTAAATAGTTTTTAAAGTAAAAATAATGTTATTAGATATTATTTAATTAATAATACTATTTTATTAAATTAAAGGATTTTTGAATAAAAGTTTATTTTAATAAAATATTATTATTATTATTAAATTAATTTTTACTATATATAAATTATCTTATAATTTTATGAATGCAATTGTAATTTTTATTAAGGTTTGAAAGCCATTTATGTCAAAACCTGTGAATTTCTGATAAAAGTCAGTTTTTATTTTAAATGTAAAAATTAAAATATTTTGAAAATTATTTAGATAAAATAAATGTTATTTCTGGAATCAAGATGTCAAAATTATCCCACAGTGAATTTTTCATAATTTTCTGAGACAGTCAAATTTTTGGGTAAATATTAAATACTGTTTAAATATATAATGTGTTTTATGACATCATAATTACCCAATAGTGATGTAAAAAAAATACTATAATCTTTATGTTCGGCCAATATATGTTTTAACATTAAAATAATGGGATTTTGGGTTTGTTTGACTTACTTTTCAAAGCATTAATGGACCCATCAAGACTTATCAAACACCTTTTCTTTTTAATTAATTTCCATGGGAGTATGACGCAACTCCACATAAGCAGCCCTATTATTTTATGATTATTGGACTTTGACCTTATAAAATATTGTTTTCCTATTCCCTTTTCCTAAAACCATGTGATGGTTTGTGGTTTGGACTAATTTAATACAAGGGGTCCCAAAACCTAAATAATAAAGAATACCCTCACCTTTCCTATATAAACCCACCCAAGCTCCCACTTCCTCCTCACTCAAATCCTTTGGAGGTCGTCCAACCTCTTCACTAATCTCACTATAATCCTCCCAAGGTGCCTCAAGCTCCCAATAATCCTCTCTCAAGCCTCTATCTATCCTTTGGAAGCACCATTCTAAGTATGGGTCTTTTTTCTTCCTTTCTCATTTTTGTCCAATTTTCGTCATATTGTTATGCCCTTTTAATTTCAATTATAAATGATGGGGTATGGTTTCTCACCTCCCCCATACTACCCACTTATTGTTTGAATGATGATATACCCCTTTCTCTCTCATTAAATTCCTCCCATGTACACCCGTTATAATGTCGAAATTCCAAAAAGAACTTCTTTCTGCTCTTTAACATTCAAGAAATACTTTTGTATCATGAATCTAAATTACATTACAATTGATTGGACATGTATCTATATAACCCACTTACCATACATTTATGCGAATATTATGAGACACCCCTTTCTCTCTCATCAACCATTTTTATGAATTCTTAAGTCACGCCGTTATGGTGCCAAAATTGCACAGATTTTCAAAGCCAATGCCATCGTGTAGTGAATACCATTCCCATTTCTCCATCAAGGGTATTCATCTTTATGGACATTTACTTATTGATTATAAATTTTAATGTATTAATTCCATATTCTTTTATCGTGGAATAAATTATTATGTTTTATGAATCCATGTTTTATGATCCATGTGGCACACTTATGCATGAAATGAAATGTTTAAGAAGGGTTCACCCTTACAGCACTCCAATGCATTTGGTAAAGTATAGTATCATGATATGTTATGTGAAATGAGTGTTGAAAAATTCTAAATCAAGTGCAATGACAGTTCACTTGTTCTTTATGTGCAATGTGGATTTACTCATGCTCCATGTGCAATGGGCCTTGGCTCATTCTAATTCCATGTTAAGTGTTATTGCCACATTTCCATGTTATGATTATCATTCTTTATTATGCCTTTATTTTCATGATTCTCTTATGCTCTATTGATATGCCTATTTCCTAACATGTATTTTACTCCTCATTTTATCCCATGTGTACTCCCTTACTGGGCTTTATAGCTCACCCTTTTCTTATGCATGTCCTCAGGTTATCCCATGCAATGCTAAGTACGAGGGAATGTAGTGGTCATGTAAAGGAAGTTTTCAATAAAGATATTATATTTAATGTTTTAAGTTTTTATGTAATGATCCTAAGCCCCAAAGCCACATAACCTCTCGATCGTATTTGTTGTATCAAGTGATGTTTTATGTAATACATCATGTTTATGTTTGTAACAAAAGCATGGTTGTCATAGTTGGTATCAAAGGATAGGTTTTGTTATTTTTTGGATTAGGATTAGAAAACCATATTAAAGACTTAGATACAAGACTATGTACAATAAAAACGTCCCTATGTTTTGGTGAGTATTGAGTAAGTGGGTTATCAACCAAATACATCCCTGTCGGGATACAAGCAGGTAGAGGTGGCTATGGAACAGATGTATCCTAGGGGTAAAACCCGAAAACCCCACTTTGAGAAAGACTCGAATGGGAAAATGGTTCACAACAATGAGCCTTGCTGCAATCGTGGTTATGACACTCCAGGGGGATATGTTTTGATAAATTCACTAGCTTAGTATGAACCCTTATTAAGGGAATTAAAAAAACCCCTAAGAATATAAGTTCGAAACTAGATCATGGAAAGCCTAGATTAAAGCCTGTAAACTAATTAGTTAAGGAATTAAAAGTTTATTTATAAGTCATAAACTTTTGTATTTGGATTACCCTTTATGTGTAACCCCTAACTTTCCTTTTATTCCATCTAATGGCCAGAAATAGGATGAATCAGGCTAACGACCATTGTGAAGATCAATGTGATGACTGTACTAATGAGATGCCCAATCCAATGGGAGCGGGAATTGCAAACTTTGTCACTATTCTCTCTCTGCTAACTCATATTTTGAATAGAAACACGGGTCAAGAGGAACGTTCAACCCCCCTAATAATGAACAAGTCACTATCGAGATCTTCATGAGAAAAATACCTTTTTCTTTTAGTGGATCATCCAATCCCGTAATCACTGAGCAATGGATCAACTCCATTGAAACGATATTCTCCATCCTTCAATGCTCTGAACAAAAGAAGGTTCTCCTGATGGCTTATCGTATGGAGGGTGAAGTTGATCAATGGTGGACATTGGTCAAAAATACAAAGCCCGAGGAGGATATTGATGCATTAGAATGGAAGGATTTCCGGAAGATATTTTTTTATTAATATTTTCCCTTCACCCTCTGTCTTATGATGGAAAGGGACTTCCTTTCCCTCAAGAAAAACAACAAAGAACCTGTTAGAGTGTACGAGGAAAACTTTACATGGCCTGCACGATACACTTCTGGCTTTGTCGTTATCCCGAATGAAAAGTTGACCGCTTCTTTGGTGGGATGAAGCCTAGCCTATGGATGTCATTAGCAATCCGTGACTTCGACAGCATTGAGGAAATTGTCAGATGTGCCCTCAAGGTTGAAATGTAGATTTCAGAATCACAGGGGTGACATGGGGAAATAAAGCGTAAGGTGGAATTCAATACTAGTGGTCTGATGGATAAATCCAATGGTGCTAAGAGGATCCAGCACCCCATTTGACAAAAGTGTGGAAAGAAGCACCCTGGAAATTGACCTAAGGGGATGAGGAAATGCATCAGTTGTGGAAGGGAAGGGCACCTAGCTATTATCTATCGGCAAGAAAGACCCGCGGCTACGACTGAGGATAGTAACTCTCCATTTGAACCTCAACGCGTTTTCAATGCTACAAATGAAAAGAACAGGTTCATTTTTCAAATTAGTTCCCTAATACAAGGGTTTTCGGAGGCAAACAAAAACCTCCACGGCAGCAAGGAAGAGCTTTTTCCATCACTACTGCCGAAGTGAACTCTGACAACGAAGTGGTGACAGGTACACTAATTATTCATTCAATAATAGCAAACATACATTTTGATTTAGTTTCTAGGCATACTTTTATATCAATAATGTTTAGTAGAAAAATCCTAGCACCACTACAAATCACGGAAGTGAAGATGTCAGTGAGTACGGAAAATTGGGAAATCATTGCATCCCATGAATATAAATCAACCCATATTATAATCTGTGGATTGAATTTCCCGGAAATCCTCGTCATACTCCCTCTGGTGGAATTTTATGCAATTATTGGTATGGATTGTATTTCCTTATATAGAGCCTACATAAATTGTCGGGTGCAGGAAATCACACTCCATATGGAGAATCGACCCCTGATTCTTTACAAGTGTAAGGAGGAAGATGAATCTCCTTTATCTCTATCATCTCAAGCATGGATATTCCTGCCTGATGAGCACACGTATCTGGTTCAGATGATTGAGTCCAAGAATGAAACCATCCTTGAAGAAATGCCTATGGTGAGGGAATTCGCTGAAGTGTTTCCCGGGGAACTGCCTGGTCTTCCTCCTAGAAGAGATGTAGAATTCTCAATTGAACTTATACCCGTGGCTTTACCAATATCCAAGACTCCATATAGAATGGCTTTTGTAGAGATTGAAGAGCTGAAGAAACAACTACAGGAGAATCTGGATAAAGGGTCTATATGCACAAGTGCTTCACCATGGGGTGCACTAGTCCTCTTCATCAAGAAGAAGGATGGGTCAATGCGGCTTTGCATCGATTATCATGAACATAAAAAAATCACGATAAAGAACAAGTATCCTCTCCCAAGAATTGATGACTTTTTCGATCAGCTGCGTGGAGAACAATAATTCTCCAAGGTGGACTTGCGGTCGGGATATTATCAAGTAAAGGTGAATACAGAAGATATCCCCAAGACTTCTTTTCGCACAAGATACGGTCTATATTAATGCAAAGTAATGCTTCTAGGACTCACCAATGCTCTATAAATCTTCATGGACTTGATGAATTGAGTCTTTAGAGATTACCTAGACAAATTTGTGGAAGTATTTATAGATTATATTCTAATATACACCAAAACCAAGGAGGATCAAGAAAAGAATTTAAGAAATGTACTCGACACATTGCGCATAGAGAAGCTCTATGAAAAGTACAGCAAGGGTGAGTTTTGGTTGAAGGAAGTCTTATTCTTGGGCCATATCATCACATGAAATGGGATATATGTGGATCCCTCCAAAATAGATGCAATTGAGGGATGGATGAGTCCAACATCAGTAACAAATATTCGTAGCTTCTTAGGGTTATCTGGATATTATCGACGATTTGTGAGATATTTCTCAGGATTTTTCAACCCTCATAACAGGATAACTTGAAAGGGAGTAATGATTTTTTTGAGTGATGAACGTGAAGAAAGCTTTAAGGAGTTGAAAAGGAGGCTTATCATTGTGCCCGTTCTCACTTTACCCACAAGTGGGGAACTTTTGTTGTATTCATTGATTCTTCAAAGATGGGAATAGGTTGTGTGCTGATGAAGAATGATAAAGTGATATCTTATGCTTCAAGGAAGTTGAAAATCCATGAGTGAAACAATCCAACGCATGATCTGGAGTTGGCGGTGGTGATCTTTTCCTTGAAAATCTGGCGGCATTATCTCAATGGGGAGAAATGTGAGGTATATACTGACCACAAGTGTCTTAAATATATATTCACACAGAAAGAGATTAATATGGACCAGAGAAGATGGATAGAGCTCATCAAGGATTATGACTGTTCAATACATTACCTCCATAGGAAAGCAAACAAGGAGGCAGATGCCCTAAGTAGAAACGACCCAGTGATTCTATCAATGATGAGAATTGAGAAGGATCCAATCTTCTTTTACTTGATGAAGATGGACATGGGATTCATAGAGAATGGAACATCATCAATCCTTTCACAAATTATTGATCAACCGTCTCTTTTGGAAAGGTTAAAGGATTCTCAAAAGGATGATGTGGGAAATCAATAAAAAGTGGAAGCTATCGAAAAAGTGAAATCCACGGAGTCTAATGTTAATGAAGAATTAATTGTGTGGTTTGGGAAAAAACTATGTGTTCCATCAATTCCAGAGCTGAAGAAGGAACTTTTGGATAATGCACATAGTTGAAATTTCTCTATTCACCCAGGGAGCACAATGATGTATCGAGATCTCCGAGAAAACTATTGGTGGGATAATATGAAGAGGGAGATTGCTGAATATACATCAAAGTGCATGGTGTGTTAGCTAGTGAAGGCAGAGAGGTAGAAGTCTAAGGGGATGATCCAACCATTTCCCATACCAGAATAGAAATGGGAGAACATCACCATGGAATTTGTCACCAGACATACAAGGACATCCAAAGGAAACAATGCAATCTAGGTAGTTCTGGATCGTCTTACAAAGACTGCACATTTCATTGCTATTCGGGAGGATTTCTCATTGGATCAACTGGCAGAGATATATATCAAGGAAGTGGTAAGGTTGCATGGAGTACCACTATATATTGTATCTGACTGAGATCCAAGATTTGCACCTATGTTTTGGAAGATTCTTCAACACGCTCTAAAAACTGAACTGAACTTCAGTACGGCCTGTCATCCTCAAACTGATGGCCAATCCGAGTGGACTATCCAAACACGTGAGGATATGTTGAGAGCATTAACAATAGACTTTAAAGGAGGATGGGGTAAACATATTCCTCTAGTTGAGTTCTCTTATAATAACAGTTTCCACTCGATCAACCAAATGGCACCTTATGATGCCCTGTATGGGAAAAGGTGCAGAACATAGGCATGGTGGGATGAGGTCGGTGAACCAAAGTTGCTTGGACCAGAAATGGTCGAGGAAATGGTGGAGAAGGTGAAAACCATTCAACAGCATATCAAGGCAGCCTAGAGTCAACATAAGAGTTATGCAGATAATCGTCGACACGACCTTGTGTTTAAAGTTAGAGACATGGGTTTTCTATGCATATCTCCGTAGAAGAAGGCCACGTGGTTTGGAAAGAAATAGAAGTTAAGTCCAAGGTACATCGGCCCCTTAGAGAATCTTGATCGTGTTGGGGTTGTGGCCTATCGACTATCACTTCCACCTACTATGGAAAAAGTACATGATGTCTTTCATGTATCCCTATTAAGGAAGTACATACCGGACCCTTCACGTGTACTCTCTTCTTAGGTGGTACAATTGGAAGATGACCGTTTTTATGGGGAGAAACCAGTGAAGATCTTAGATCGTAGAAAAAAATTTCTACGAAATAAGGCAATGCCCCACATCATGGTGTTGTTGAGAAACCGCATGTTTGAAGAAGCGACTTCAGAGTTAGAGAAAATGATGAAGCTGACTTACCCACATCTGTTTTAGTGTGGGAAAAGAAAACTTTTGAGGGCGAAATATCTTACAGGGGGAATATTGTAACGACCCAAAGATTCATTAATGGAAATCCCTCTTGATCTAATTAAATGTCTCTTTATGTTTATATAAAATTTCAACTTCTTTGGTTTTATGTTATGAATTTTGACAGTTGCTAATATAGCTATTTAATAGTGGTCACATGATTAGTTTAAATATAGGGCTTTAACAAATCCAAATATACTCAGAAAAAGGAAGTGATGACCTCATCCAGTAGAATTTCCCCAAACGAAGCCGATTTATAGAGCTCAGAAAAGAGGTGGAATCCTTGGGCTTCGCTCTTGACCAATACCAAGCTGAGCTTCATCATGTCAAGCTCGAACGGGACCGTCTACGGGAGAAGTGGAAGTTGATAGAAATTACCACTCGAGCGATGTTATCCGAGCCACCCCAAGTGTATGTCACCATCACACACCTTACCGTTAGGTCTTATGAGGATATTTTATGGGGTTATGTAAAAAATAAATAGTACTATGTTCATGTACATTATTTTTTGTAAATTATAATTATTATACTTTCTTGTCATTATTGATACATTGTAAATAGTTTTTTATGTACAAATAATGTTTTTAGTTGTTATTTAATTAAGAATTTAATTTTATTAAATTAGGGGATTTTTTAATTAAATAATATTTTAATAATATATTATTATTATTATTAAATTAATTTTTGTTAAATATAAATGATCTTATAATTTTATGAATGCAATTGTAATTTTTATTAAGGTTTGAAATCCATTTCTGTCAAAACCCGTGAATTTTCAATAAATATCGGTTTTTATTTTAAAAGTGAAAATTAACATATAAAGAAAAATATTTAGATAAAAAAATATATTATTTTTGAAATCAGGAAGTCAAAATTATCCAACGGTTGATTTTTCATAATTTTCATAGATAGTCAAATTTTTGGATAAAAATTAAATACTGTTTAAATATATAATGTGTTTTATGACATCATAATGACCCAATAGTGATGTAATAAAATACTATAATCTTTATTTTCGGAAAATATATCTTTTAACATTAGAATAATGTGATTTTGGGTTTTTTTGACTTAATTTTCATAGCATTAATGGACCCCTCAATACTTATTAAACACCTTGTCCTTATAAAATAATTTCCAAGGGAGTATGACTCATCTCCACATAAGAAAACCTATTATTTTAGGATTTTCGGACAGTGGCCTTATAAAATATTGTTTTCCACTTCCATTTTCCAATAACCATGGGAAAAAACCATGTGATGGTTTGTGGTTTGGATTAATTTAATATAAGGGATCCCAAAACCTAAATAATAAAGAATTCCCTCACCTTTCCTATATAAACCCACCCAAGTTCCCAATTCCTCCTCACTCAAAGCCTTTGGAGTTCATCCAACCTGTTCCCTACTATCTCTAGAATCCTCACAAGGTTTCCTAAGCTCCCAAGAAGCCTCTCTCAAGCCTCCCTCTAGCCTTTGTAAGCACACTTCCAAGTAAATGTTTTTTTCTTCCATTCTCAGTTTTGTCTAATTTTCTTCACATTGTTATGCCCTTTTAATTTAAATTATAAATTATGGGGTATGGTTTAGCCCCTCCCCCATACTTCCTTATTATTTTTTGAATGATGGTAAACCCCTTTCTCTCTCATTAATGCCTCCCATGTACACCCGTTACTATTCAGATATTCCAAATAGAACTTCTTTCTCCTCTTTAACATTCAAGCAATAATTTTGTATCATGAATCTAAATTCCATTACAATTGTTTGGAAATTTATCTATATGACCCCCTTACTGTACATTTCATGTAAATATGATGAGACACCCATTTCTCTCTCATCAACCATTTTATTGAATTCTTATGACACGCTGTTACGATGCAGAAATTGCACCAATTTTCAAAGCCAATGCCATTATGTAGTGAATACCATGCCCATTTCTGCATCAAGGGTATTCATCTTTATGAACATTTACATACTGATTATAAATTTTCGTGTATGAATTCCATATTATTTTATCATGGAATAATTGATTATGTTTTATGAATCCAAGCTTTATGATCCTGTTGGCACACTTATGCATGAAATGAAATGTTTAAGAAGGGTGCACCCTTATAGCGCTCCAATGCATTGGTTTAATTATAGTATCATGATATGTCATGTGCAATGAGTGTTTAATCATGATAATTCTATTGGCATAATGGTTTAATCATGATTTAGGTATAATGAGGATTTACTCATGCCCCATGTGCAATGAGCCTTGGCTCATGATAATTCCTTGATAAGTGTTGTTGCCAGATTTCAATGTTATGATTATCAAAATCTATCCTGCCTTTCTGTTCATGTTTCTCCTATGCTTTATTGATATTATTATTGCATAACGTTTATTGTACTACTCATGTTATTCCATGTGTACTCCCTTACTGGGATTTATAGCTCACCCTATTCTTATGCATGTATAGAGGTTATCCCATGTAATGCTAAGTACGAGAGAATATAGTGGTCATGTAAAGGAAGTTTTCAATAATGATGTTGTATTTCATGTTTTAAGTTTTTATGTAATGATCCTAATCCCCAGAGACACTAAACCTCTCGATATTCTTTGTTGTATGAAGTGATGTAATATGTAATAAATCATGTTTATGTTTTTAATAAAAGTAGGGTTGTCATACTACAAACATGGGACCTTAATCAGGTATTGTCAAACAAACAACTATAAATAAAAAATATTGGTCTCATTGAAAATTAATGAATAAAATTCATGCCACATCCACCAAGGTCTAAGATATCTTATTCACAATAGTGAATGGAAAATCTATCATGGATCGAGGGAATCTCAAACACACAAGGGATTTCAATATCAACACTGGTCGAAGGGAATATAGTGTACACTACTGCATCAAACATCCACAATGGTCTAAGAAAAGTGACTTCCTACCACATTGGTATACCAAAATGGTCACTAGTGTGGCATCACAATAGAGAGTGTAAAATCAACACCCAACTATCCTTATCAAATGTTTAATACTAGAATTATTATAATTAATCAATTCTTTGTGTCAAAAATATCACTCGGTGGAAAACTACTAGGGATTCATAATCATAATCTATGACCACACACCAGTACTAACACCCAATATCACCGCATGGATAATTAATATCTTATATGATCATCCAAAACATTACCCCTAATAGGAATGTTAAAATCTCAACCAAGACCAATTTGGTTCCTCAGGACATTCTCAATGGAAACGATCAATAATTATGAAAATTTATCATCCCACATATTCAAGGAAGATGAATTAATGATCATATTAAACAAATCTAAGGTATCCTAATAAATATTGGGATTACCAATTCCATATCCATTCCCCAAAACTAGCGTTTTTTCACCACAGATGTCTCCAAAGGCTGACAAGTCAAATGAAGCAAGGGATTTCTCCTCTTCAACATATAAGAACCCTATATTGAATGTTACATTCTAATTTAAGGAATTCCATTTTGTATATCTGATTATTATTTATCACATAATGAATTAACAAGGTATGTCATCAGATAAACTAGAATCATCCCTAATGTGACCTATTTTCTATACAGTACTATAACAATATAAATTAGAAATTCCCCTCATCACGGGTCTAATGATTCATGATAACCACAATTCATAGTCTATGGTTCCATCAGTCTATCCATGATATATCTTAATCCAAGTAATCATGGATCCACATAAAACAAAAAAGATATTCATTCATGAAATTTTAAAACATACAAGAAATATAAAATAATGTAAGAAGTTTTATTCTAATATTTTTATGTGGTTGAGGATTGAAGGGTCCAAAAACCTGAAAGAAGGAATCAATGATCATTATTCTGACACAAGCCTTATCCAAGAATTTAAAATCATTTTCTAAGCCACATGTATCTTCCCCAAATCCCTCTCTCACAATAAATTCCTTCTGAGACCCACCACCAGTGTTATATTAGGAATTTGACCAAAGGGATAACCTAAAAATAATATATTCATCAATGATTTATCACTAAACAATGAAAATATATTCATATGAAGGAAAAGACTATTGATATGACCATCAAAACATGTATCTAATGTTCAGTTCTATAAAATAATGTAGAAAATGATATAAAAACTAATAAAAAAAGGAAAAAATTAACAAACATGGATTTAATATGAAATTATATGTCTAAATCCATTAATATATTTACATTAATGGTGGTGGTATTCACTTATATAACCATTATAACTGATATATTTGAGAGGATTAGATTATAAAAAGAATAACCATTAAAATTTGTACTTTAATATGAATTAAATAGTGATTCTAATTATTATGTTAAGAAACGGTTAGTTTTGTTGAATTGTTAGAAGAATAATGTGCCAAGTCTGCACAGTCAACTTCCTCCCCTGCATACCTATATGTATTGGTCACGTAATTGTTCTAATTGTTTTATGACCATTCTATTTTGGATATTTTTTTGATTCCAATGTCCATTAGAATTGCCATATAGTTTTTCAGAATGTTAACCTAACTATGTTTTACTAAGAGGCTACACCTAGAGGTTGTACCATTACCCTAGGAAGCTTCATGGTTTCCCCAACCATGCTTAAACCACGAACTATATACAGTGACCAATATAAACCCCAAAACACCATGAATTAACATTAATATTCCTTAAAACAACCAATGATCAAACCACAAATAAAAAATCCCAAATCTCCCCATGTATTTCCACATTAAATGTTTTGGGTCATTACAATGTTTGTAATTAATGATTATTATTTGTAATCACCCGTGATTATTAATAATTATTTTTTATTAATGATAATTATGGATAATTTTTTCTAATTAAAAGTAATCATTTTTTATTGTAGGTCATTATTACTAACCAATGGTAGTTATTACTAATTACCAACAATTACTACTAAAAATTAGTAATTATTACTAGTTATAAATAATTATTATCAATTACTGGTATTTATTATTAACAAACTATAATTATTACTAATTAAATGTATTTATTACTATTTATAAGAATATTTCTCTAATTACCCACAATTGTTATTAATTATTGTTAATTGTTACTAATTATATGTAATTATGTCTAAAAAAATTTATTTATTATAAATTATAATGACTTTTTATTCCAAATTATAATTATGTATTCCAATGTATTGATAACTATTACAATTATTGATGATTATGAATAATTATTGATAAATATTAATAATTATTAAAAATTATTTCGTTATTTTAACAACTATGATTAATTACTAGTAATAATAAAAAAATATTTCTAATTATTTGTAATTATGTTTAATAATATATAATTATTAAAAAAAATTTCTAATTATAACTAATTATCAACAATTATTTATAATTATGACTAATGATGAATAATTGAAACTAAATGTCATTAATTATGAATATTTATTAATAATTATTAATAATTATCACTAATTATGATTAATTATCACTAATGGTTACTAGTAATCATTAATCATTTCCATTTTTACTAATTCATTGTCATTATTTCTAATTATTGATAATTACTTTAAATTTTTAATAATTATTTATAAGTATTTGTAATCATTTTAAATTACAAATAAATAATCATATTTTTTCACGTTATGAAAATATATTCTTAATTTATAATAAATTAAAAAAATTAACAACTATAAATGATTAAAATTAATACTTTAAAATTGATGCTTATACTTGAATAGAGACATTGATGGTCTTTTGAAAACATTCTTAAAAAAATTTAAATATATGCAGTTGAAAATTTTAGATAACTGCTGAAGATTTAAGAAGTGACGATAAATGATTGGGATTCTACATAGGGACTTAAAGAGATAAATTATAGGATATAGACTTTTTTTGATGGAATCCATCACAAATACCTCCCAGTATAAAATGAAATGGAAGATAATTGAAAGTCATTTTCAAGGGATATAAAAATAAATCACAAATTATACACACAATATTTAAATATTTTTAATCTCCTATAAAAAGATTGTGTAATAGAAATGATTATTTTCAAATTGATTAATTTATGGTGGAAGTGTTAGTCCATCGTAATAGTTTTTTTAAAAAAATAAGATTATTTTCAATGAAATTTGGTCTTCCATCACAAATTATATTTTACCACCTTATGGAATGGGTGTTTGCCAATGCCATTTGGGGGGAATGTGAACTCCATACAAAATAAATATAGAATTTTTTTTTCTAATAAAATTATTAATCTGTCACAAATTATTTCATATTTTGGAATATTTATGATGAGTACACATTCTATCAAAAATAAACCATAATGAAAACTATATTCCTTTACTTACATGATCATATTTAAAGAAATATCAATTATGAGTTATTATGACGATGTATTTCTTTTTTTTTTTTCTTGGCCTTCATGATGACAGATAGATGAATCTCATTATCGCACTGATTGATGATGCTCCAAATATTTTATTTATTCCCTAAATAATGACCATAATTAAACAAAAATGTGTTGAATAAGAAACTAATAGAAAAATGGGTCAAGGGATTTATGTACCCTTGTTCTTAAACGTGGGATCCCATAGTCCTATTTTATAGATGAATTATGAATCAATGTGTTTGTACATTGAAAATTGCGATTTTAATATAATCTCAATAATGAACACGTCTATACTATAATATACTGATGAATGTTTTGATCAACTACACAGGATTGAACAATTATTAAATGTTCATCATCAATCAGGATGACATGCACTATAGGTGAATACAGACTATATTCAACAGTCTTCCTTTCACCCAAGATATCGACACTATTATTTCATACGAATGCCACTCAGAATCAATAATACTACAAGAATTTTAGGCATATTTACTAATAGTAATTTAAAATATTACCTTAATAAATTTACAGTGCTTGGTATAAGTGAAATTATTATTTATTTCGAAACAAATGATGAATTATTTGGCCTTTTTATTACATTTTTACAAAACCTAACTATGAATTTATTAAATATTTATATATATAAAATTGTGGTTTTATTAATCAAAAAATAAATTTGGATCAATTTGTCGATGCATCTTCAATAAATTGATTAAATTGTTAATTTTGAGTTCCTTCATTATTTAAATGATCAAATTTTTTGAGGTTTGATATCATAACTACATTAAGAACAATAAGTTTGGTAATTTTGTGACGAAATTTTGTTTTTCAAGTAGTTTTTTTATTTTGAATTTTATTAAATAATTATTTCGTAATTCATTATTTCTAACATCAGTAGGATTAATTTAATTTTTTAATTGATCAATTTTGTGTCTTACCTCTAGGATTATAATTTACAATATATCACGTGAATTGAATGTTTTCAATATGCATTATAATATGATTGTTTTGGGGTTGTTAAATAATATTATTATACACTTTTTTATCTAAAAATATATGAATAACAACCTAGTGTGGAAAATATATCACATGTAGTATTCCAAAAAACATTCAATGTCATTACACTATCGTGAAACTATGACAACATGAACAATGTTTTAATCTACTCTGTTTATAAACTAGTTAACCTAATGTTGGGATGTGAACTATGTGACACCCAATCTACCATGCATTCCAAACATCCATGTGGTTGTGACAACATGAAGAATAAGGTTAATAGACAATCATATGTTCAACTAATACAAATTAAACTTATGTGTGCATGATATTGGATAATAAAAGAATATTTGAATTAATGATAATTATTACATAGATACTCAGGGTCACTAGTAAAAGTTGATTTATCCCAAAACCAGAAACTGGTTTAGATAAGAAAAAACCCTACAAAATCTATTAATTATCACTAAATATGATTGAATATCATCGTATCATTTAATTATATTTATGGTTTCTATTCATATGAGGATGAATATTTAATTGGTTCATCTGAAGATCTGTGTTTGATAACTTTAATATATTTACTATTTGAGTTTTATCCTTGTCATTAGTTTTATAATGTTCCAAACCACTGAGCACATTATATTTGGAGAATTTGGTTGAAAATTGTATTTAGGTGGATGTTCTATGGGATTTGGGGAGTGGGTGGTGGAGTTTTAGCTAGGATTTTATTAAGAGAATGATTTTTTTTGGAATGAAGGATTTTATTGTTCCCTAAAGAGGGTGTCTAAAGCATGAAAATTTTCACTATATCATAAAACCTTTGAAGTGGAGTTTTACTCATTCAAATTGTTTTTAATATAAGTGTTATTGAGAAATTGGTTATGGTGTAGAGTACATAAGGAGGATTATTGTTGTTCTATCTTATTAAATTTATTTACACTATATAGTTGTAAAATAGAGTGGAATTTTATTAGATTCTGAGTCGTAAAATGTGGTGGTTCCTCTTGTATTGTGGTCACTATAATACTTTATTATATTTGTGGTGTTGAACTCAATATGATTTCATGATGAATCATTGACATTAATTTTTATTTCGTATTCCCTTTCATCGTAATCCTATCATGTTTCATTAATTTTTCACTATATTAAAGGGTGTTCTTCTATAGCCTTCTATTTTTTCAATAAGCGGATAAATATTTGATCTCATCATAACTCTACCAATATTCAATCCTATTCTCAATCCTTAAATGATCTAGGGGTTTTTCCAACTGATCTCCCATCCATATTTTGTTGTTTTCCAACCTCATCCTTTGGAGAAGAACCCATGATGATTCTAGGTAGCTTCCATTATCTAATCTTCCTTTTTTTCTCCATATTGATCAAATATAGAAGGATTATGTAAAAGGAATAACTAGTGTGGGTAATTTTTTTGTTATAGAATTATATGAGTTTTTATGATCTAGAATAATAATGGTGTCTCTTCCCTATGTCGGGCTTAGAAGCAATTTTCCTATTTAACCAACTTTCTATAAAAAATAAGAAAACACAATTTAATGTAGGGGATCATTCATCATTACTATTTAATATATACTCATAGAAATATCATGAATTTGTTTAATATTTTGAATATATTATGAAACATTTTAATAAAAATAATTAAATGGTTTAATTGAAATTTATGTGTAATGAAAGAAATTTCTGTTGTTTTACTTTTTCATATGTTTTTCTGACATAATTGAGGTGGAAACATATTATTTTTGTTGTAGATAATATTGAGAATTATTATATTTATTTGGAATTTGAATTGATAAAAGTATTATTTCTTTTTTATTTTTCTAACAACACATTAAAATGGATAAAAATGTATATCCATATAATGAATTATTGGGAATTTCAGTTTGTTTTATAATGTCCTCAAAAGTATTGATGTAAATATGATGAAATCACATTATTAAAAATAAAATATGTTGTTTAGTGAATTTGATGTGTCACCAATATGATGTATGGTGGTTAAGATGTGTCTGTTGGTAGTGTTGTATGGAGTAATTGTGAATATATGAGGTTATGTTTGTTGTATATGTGATGCAGGTTTTGTTGATATGATAATAACGGGTAGTTTGTTTCGTATTGTATTGTTATTTTTTTCTACTAGTGTATAGTATCAGCCATAAAAATAATATATTATATTTTTTTTGATATAGAATACACATTATATAAATTTTAAGTATTTTTTTGTATTAGTTTTTATAGAATTAAGAAAAACACATACAAATTAAAACCATACTCTATAAGTGGACCTATATACTCAATATCTATTTTCCTACAAAAAAATTTCTTTAAAATACATCATTGATTTTCTATATAAAAAATCATCACATTTTTCTACTTGATCACATAATATAACATAATATCTATTAAATTTGATGAAAAATTTTAAAACAAGATTTGAGGAAGAAAATTAGTAAGGGACCTAAAAGAAATGAAATTGTTTTTCTAATGAAAACCCATAAAGACATATTCATAAAAATATTCCCTTTTAGCATAAAATATAATTCATTTATGTTTCAATAAATATGGGTATCTTAGATTTTAAAAATCAAATGATTTATATGAAAAATCATTATCAAACATATAGAATCCATGTAGGTACCTCTATACATCATCAACATGAAACCCTGACAATACCCTTAAAAATGGAATAACTATATGGCCAACATCCATATTTGACGTACCTAATTCATTAGAGCGATATATTTTGGATCACCCTTCAAATAACCTATATCGGTCTACCGTATTTTTCATGAGATATAATTGTTCTCAACCCTTCATATAAGCTATATCAGGATCACCGGTGAGCTATATTGGGGATCAAATATTATTATATTCTATATCAAGATCACCCAATGAAATATGGGTTCACCCATTTTAAATAATGTACACTGAAAAAAATCATGAAAACACCCTTAGAGAAAACTCATTATAAACTAGGTGAAAAACTTTTTTGTATATCAAAATACCATTTAAAAAAAAAAATAGAATCTATAAACCCAAAAACATTATAAGGAAACCATTTTTATGGAAAAGAACTTTGTAAACTTATAAAGTGGAAAAATATAATTAATAAATCATCATGAAATTATTAAATTATGAAAATGCTATATATATTAAAAAACATTTCTTTGGAAAATTTTAAAACAAAAGGAATCAGAAACCTTAAAAGAATAATTTCAAATGAGAGACCTCTCTATTAACCATTAAAAAATAAATTTCTCAAAAAAAAATTAGAGATATTAAAATGTTAACATTTTAAATAATTCTTTTCCATATAAATAAATTAATAAAAACATTTTCGGAATTATTTACATGAAATATAAATATCTTTATGATAAATATTTAAATATTTCAAAATTATATATTTTTAAAAGTTCCTTCTACCTTCAGTCAAACTCATCACATACATTCATTATCTTACAAAATAAAAAAAACATAGTATAATTATTTAAATTCATTAAAAAATTTAATATTAATTATTCTGTTTATTTAACATGTTCTCATTTTATAAAAAATACATAATTATATAAGTTCATGTCAGATCATTTGATGATATTTGTTACTGAAGTCAAAAATTACTTTTGTATGATGTCTATATACATAGTTTTAATTGTTACATCATATCCATAATAATATTCATGAAATAATTATAATTATTATAGATCAAATATAATTTAAAATCAATCCATTATATATGGTCATGAAAAATTAATTATGTTACACTCCTAGAGATTGTAGGTCGTACGTATTCATTGAAAATGTTTTAATTTTTTAACAATCATTATGCAAAGAAGAATTTTATTATTTTATATTTCTAGAATCACCATAATATCAATATTTTCGAATTATTCATTTAAATATTCTTATATATATTTTCCTTGTGATGTATTGTTGAAAACCTGATCATATCCCTTTGTAGAGGTGATAACTCACACGTACAAACGAACAACGTTATCATTTTTATATGAAAGTAATGATAAGAAAATAAATTATATATTTCCTTTTAAAAATAAAATATATACCATGAATATAATATATAATAATTAATTTTATCATTCAATCAATTATTTAGAGATGGTAATGGAAAACAAATTTTATCAGTTCACGTAGTGGTAGTCCTCCGTAAACACAAACAATTTTTTTCTATTTTGATGAATTGGAGATGGTTATTGGCTAGTAAAACAATATAATAATAACTAATTATATGGTGGATATTGTATTTTTTATTTTATCAATGTTTATGATTATTTTATGTAAGTGGAATAAGAAAGAAAACATAAACCCTTGATTAAAAATGATATATTTTCTTTTAAATCCTTTATTTCATAACAAAATAAGACCAATTAGTGAGGTTTTATTGATAGATAAGAGAAACATAAATTTTGGAGGGATTCTATTAATGTATATGGCTATATATTTTCCAAAAAATTAATATTTGATATTTGATGAAAAATGAATAAGAGGATCCATTTTATTAGTCAGGGTAGGGACACTATTGAAAATTCTCAAAATATTAAATTAATATATATCAATTGCCCATTAAAAACTTTTAAATAGTGATATATTCTGAATATAAGATGATTATTTGTTTAAAATACAAAATAATATACAAATGATATTTTTTCCCTAAATTTCTTCCTTATCATTTTGTTTTAACCCTTATTTAACTCATTTAACTCTAACCCTCAAAACATGGGCTATTACCCTCTAAGGGTTAATATATTACTTTAAAATACCAAAATTTACATAAATTAATCATTTATGACTTTTTATACCTTATACCAATAATTTGGAATATTTTTTCTACTATATCACATCATTTAATAAAATATTATTTATTTTTAAATTTCATTAATGTCAATTGTCACTCAATTCATTAATATGCCTTTTTCAAAAAATAAATACAATATATATATATATATACACCATATATATTAACGACTCACCAATATTTCATGTTCATCTAGATAATAATTTGATAAAATTAATTATCTCATATTATATTAATCTTATTATTTGGAATTTCAATTATTTGATTTCTTAATTAATTGAATAATTACTACATCATCATTGTATAGATATTTATGGTAGTTATTACATCACTAAACATTAAAAATATATTACCGAGATGAATATTAATATATTATATTTAATTTAAATTCTTATATTTTAATAAATCATCTAAATAACCCAATATTAAAATGATTAAACTTATATAAAATAGAAGTATGACATATTTGACTTTTCTTATAAGTTAAATAATATAAGGGCAATAAACTCATCCGTGATGATCCAAATTGTCATAGATTTGGAACAAGGATGATTTCTTAGTACAATCACAAATAAAATTATAATTTTACATATTTTAGAATGATTTTATAACACTTAAAATAATTATTTTTAACCATAATTTTACAATTAACTCTTAACCATGGTAATAAAAATGTCTAATTTTACCATTCATATTTTCAAAAAATTATGGAAAATAATTAATAATTTTTTAACTTATGATTCCAAATATGGAATTAAGTTTTTTAAATTTCACAACACATATGTAGTGAAATTTAATTTAAAAATATTCCCATGGAGGGGATGAGAAAGTAGGTTTTTAATTTGAAATCTTCAATTGTTTCTATGGTTTATATATATATATATATTCAATATAAAAATAAATCAAATGAATTAAATTGGATTAATTGATTTATTATTTATCTAATTTTTGTTAAAATCCAAATTAATATATAATTTAACATTATATATTATTTAGGTTAATAGTTAGTTTCCAATTAAAATGCTATATTTTTCCCTATTTATAAAAAATAAAAAATTTAAAAATTAATAATAATAATTTTAACTTTTAATAATAATATTTTATAAATGAAGTCTAATCATTCAGATAAAATTTACAAAATTTAAAAAATTTATTTTTAAAAGAAGAGTGAAATTAAAAGATACAAAAACTAAATTTTATAAAAATACATCATTTATGAGTACAATTGCATTTATTATCATGAAATTCCTATGAAATATATTGGATGAATGTAAAAAATTTTATAATAGAGTGTAAACATAATATAGTTTTTCTAATATAATTACTAGTTGATAATGATCACATTTATGTAATAATAATTATTTTTTCGACTACGAGAAATGTTTCATATCTTTTAGGCTATCAAACATAGCCACTCATTTTAAAATATCTAGATTCTACATTCTAAAAATTCATTAAAAAAATTATCATCAAAATATGAAATAGGGATCGATAACTAGGTTTTGATTATTCAAAAAAACATTCATTATATCCCACATCAGAAAATGGATTAACAACATAACCATTTGAAAATAGAGATAGAAATGTACCAAGGTCCCTAGGGAGAACACATAGTAAGACACCATATAAGAAAACATAGACATTTAAGAGAAAACTAACTATCAATTTTTTTTGAAAATGATAAAGTTCATGTTCATTATAAATTAGATAATAAAAAATAATAAATATTTGTTTGGTTAAAATGTCATTGTTTTCTCATTCATAAAAGTAAATAGATATATTTTTGACTTTATGATAATTTTAATAGTGTTTAGGTATTCTATTGAAATATATAACAATAAAATAAAAAAACTTACTTAATTGAAAAGTACTATTTCATTAACTCATAAATTTTCACCAGAAAATCATATTTTTCTCCAAATTTTAAGTATTAAATTTGATTTATTTTCACACTTTATGATCTATAATCATTTTTTGAATAAAAATAAATCTAAAAAAGGTAACAACATATTCCATATCTAATATTATATTAAATAAAAATGTAATTGTTTTGATAAAACTATATAATTACCAAAAAATAAATCTTCTCCAAAATTCAATGGTAATACAGATATTTAAAAAATAAATATCATAAATTTTTTCGAAAATATTCTAGGAAAAGATTACAACCAAAAAAATTGAATGATTTGATCACAAAGTATTCCAGATAACAACAATCACATTAAATGTCACATTTAATAAATTTATTTTCTAAACTCACATAATCTACAAAATATTCTAATAATTTCTATAAATAATCTAATTAAATATAATTTCATAATAATTCATTTTTCACTATGAAAGAAAATAAAACATTTCTTCCTTATAATATTTAATTTACCTTCTAATTATAGGATTCCCAAATTAGTAAATGTCTTCAGAAATACCATGAATCACCTTATCACTAAATCTTTTTCAAATCCCATTAAAATCTATTCAATAAAATATATTTTTCCTAAATAAAATTATTTTCATACATAAAATAATTTAATTAAAATGAAAATTTCATAATAAATAGGACTTCGGGTAGGCATGTGGTAGGAAATGAACCCTTTCTCTCTTCGGTTGTGTGATAAAATCTCCCCACCTTGGATGACGTGACATGTTTTCTCATGGTCTGTGGGTTAACCATTTTTTGAAACTATATTATTTTTATAACATTACAAAAATAAGGTAAAATCATAAAATAATATCTGTAATATATTTAATCCAAAAATTTCATATCATACCATCCATTTTATATCCCGAAATATAATAACACATAATTCCCTAAAAAATGAATATCTGTAAAAAAATACTTTAGTCACCTAAAAATATTAATACATAATGCCTCAAAATGGGACTATAATTCAATGTTCACATTTCCATTATTAAAATCATAACCCCATGAAGATATCCCAAACTCTCATAATCATTATTTTTTAAAACCATCCTTTAAAACAAACTGGAAGGACCCAACCTTAAACATTATATATTCTTGGGTTTTTAAACTAGAATACACAATCCTAAATTTCAAAGGATACTAATTTTTTATAGTCTTATTGAATAATAATATAACCGAAAAATTAAAGCTATACATTTCACGAGGAATCATATACTCGGTATCAAATTTTCCCACTAAACGAATTTAAAAAAAAATATAATATGGTTTCATTTTATAATAAATTATCCTCTTTCTCTTATTGGTCTTATCATTGTCCATAACATCCCTTAAATAATAGAAAAACGTATTAATACAACATATGAGAAAAAAATAGAAAGATATATAATAGAAAGGAAACCATGAGTCTAGTGAAAACCCACAATTTTTTTTAAAAAACAATACGCATTTACCATTTCATGTTATTAATTTAATTTTTCTGAAGGAAAATTATAATACCTTTTTAATATAATGTGATTTACATAAAAATACATTAGCAAAGAAAAACATTTCATGCCAATGCTTTTGTACATCATCATCATAAAACCCTAACAGAACCCATAGAAATGGAGTAACCATTTGTTTGAATTCCATCTGTAGAGAACCCAATGCATTATAGATCTATAATTGGGATCACCCTTTATATTATATATATCAGGTTCACATATTCCTCAAGAAAATTAGGTTGATCGAACCTTCTTGTATGATATATGTTAGGTCCACTAGGCTGGATACCCTGAGAGGGGGGGTGAATCAGGGTATGACTAATTAAAAATTAATGCCCGTTCTGATCTTGTTTTGCTGTTAAGCAAAACACTCTTCTCTCTTTTTCCTGCTGTACAACATAAACAGAATGTAAAGCAAGCACAGGACACATCAATTTTACTTGGTTCACCGCTAAGGGCTACGTCCAAGGTGCATACGCCGACAGGTTGCTGGTCGTACCAAATTCCACTAATCTTCACTAGTTGTGGATTACAAGGTTCGGGCTAGATCACTTCTATGCCCAGGCTCACTGCCTTCACAATGTTTAGGGTCAGCTCACTGCTTTCCCAAGGGTCACTCCCTGTTTCTCTCTCTCTGGCTCACTGCCGGTGGAGAGGATCACCTTCTTCCTCTTCCTGAGCTCACTGCTCTTGGATGGAATCCACTCACAGTTTATAGACCTGTAGGTCTCTTCATTTTCATGAAAGAATGCATCTTCTCTTGTATGTAGATGCTCTGTTGAAGTTTAACTTTCACACGTTGATGAATATCTCTTTGCACCGAAGGTATCGGGCAAACTTCCAGCTTCCACGCAGCCCAAAAAACACTGCTGGAACAAGCCTTACTTGGCGCTCAAGTCAACCTCGGCGCGCAAGTATCGGCGCGCAAGTCACAATGGGCGCGCAAGTCCTGCTCAGACACTTGCGCGACTCAAGCTTCCTCAACTCCAAACTTGCGCGACTCTCTTCCCTTTACGCCCAAACCAATATTGGCGCGTAACTGCCAACCGGCGCACAACTTCTAACACCGGCGCACAACTTCAGCCACTGGCGCGCAAGTCCCACCTGCGCGACCACACACACCACTTGCGCGACCACCACACCTGCGCGACGGGAGCTCTCGTCTTGAACTCCGGTGAGAAATGAAGGGGGGTGGTCCAGTATTTATAGGCAAATTGACCCCCCTGCGCGTCGGCGCGCAAGTCACCTGCGCGACGCAGTTTCGGCGCGCAAGTCTCTGCCCTTTTGGACACTTGCGCGACCAACTCCCAAACTTGCGCGAACCTACTTCCTTTGCCATATTTTGATCTTCTGATCTTGAAAGACATATGGTGCGCAAGTGTTCAATTCTCCAAGTCCTCGGCATGCAATTCCCTTTTCCAAAAACACTTTTCTTCATTTGCCGATTTTCAGGCCCAAAAATTTGGCAAACACTGGAAAACGGCGCCACCTTGTATCTGTTCTTTTGTACCGCCTCCAGATAATCCATTCCGTTTATCGACGTTCTTGAATCAAACATGGATCGTTGACCTCAGCTCTTGAACTCGACATTCCACCATGAAATCCTCGTTGTCAACAAATTTGTATGTCATTGTTTTGCTTTGTCAACAATCACAACTCAGATGTCTACTTTGTCAACAAACACAATCACCTCAAAAATGCTTCAATGATACCTTGAGGGATTTTTACCCAACAATATCCCCCTTTGGGTTTGTTGACAACTCTTCTAAACAAAGATACGTCATTGATTCTTCAGCCTCCGTTCGCCTCATTGCGATTCTGATAGCGACCAAGGATTTACTCAACACATACTCTAAGCCCACATGAGCAATGCTCGGCGTGAGAAACAAGAGTAAATGAAAAGTTCATCAATGAATCACATTATCTCTGACATCCACTGTTGACACCAAACACTGTCCAACACCACACTTCTTCTTTTATCACGATCCTCAGCTGTCGTGATATCTATTATTTGATCGATCACTTCTAGCATCGTCGGATTTAAAATTCTCTCCCCCTTTCTCATTGCTCCCCCTTTCTGGCTGCTCCACCTGTCAGCTTCTCCCCGTATCAATTATGATTTATCAAATCTCCGCACTGTCTCCCCCTTGAACTAACACTTTTCTCCCCGCTTGTCAAGCACATGTCAAGCACTTTTCTCCCCCTTTGTCAACGAACCCAAAGGTCACGCCTTTGTATTCTGTAACATAGTAGAGAACTCAGATCAGCATAGTAGGGAAAAACACATCATACCTCGGGGAGAGGGGGGGGGGGGTCCCACCTCCACACTATTTCAAGTGCGGGGAATCGACTGAACTCCCAGAGCTAGTCGATGCCTCTCAAAAGCTTCCTTGGGTAAGGCCTTTGTCAGAATGTCTGCAACCTGTAGCTCTGTAGGCACATACTCCAACTTCACGATGCCCTGCTCAACCTTCTCCTTGATGAAATGATACTTGATCTCAATGTGCTTTGTCCTGGAATGATGGACAGGATTTTTGCTAAGATTTATAGCACTTGAGTTATCACACTGGATTCCGATCGGAGACTTCACTTCAACTCCCATATCTTCAAGCTGCTACTTCATCCACAGTAACTGTGTGCATGCTTGAGTGGCCGCAATATACTCAGCTTCTGCGGTGCTCAATGAAATGCAATCTTGTTTCTTGCTTAGCCAAGAAATACACAATCCACCAAGATAGAATGCACCACCTGACGTTGATTTTCTATCATCTGCTGAACCGGCCCAGTCTGCATCTGTATATCCCAATAACTCTGTCTGAGATTTTTCGTTGTATGTCAATCCGAAGTCCACCGTGCCCTTGATATACCGAAGTATTCTTTTCACTGCAAGCATGTGACTTTCCTTGGGATTACTCTGATATCTCGCTGCTTGGCATGTGGCCAAAACAATATCAGGCCTTGTTGCGGTTAAGTACAACAGACTTCCAATGATTTGCCTGTATTCTGTGATATTAACTGCCTTGCCATCCTCATCTTTTGATAATTTCAGCCGGGTAGCCACCGGAGTCTTCATCTCCTTGGAATTTTCCATTCCAAACCTTCTCAGGACCTCCTTGGCATATTTAGATTGAGAAATGAATGTTCCATTCCTTCCTTGTGTTACCTGTAGACCAAGGAAAAACGTTAGCTCTCCAATCATTGACATTTCAAATTCATTTTTCATGAATTCGGAAAACTGTCTGCACTGAGCTTCATTTGATCCACCAAATATTATGTCATCGACATAAACCAACACCATCATCCTTTGATTACTGTCATTACTGAAATAGAGATTGTAATCAACTCATCCACGCTGAAAACCAATCTTCTTCAAGTACTGATCAAGCCTTGAGTACCATGCCCTTGGCGCTTGTTTCAGCCCATACAATGCCTTCTTCAGCCTGCAAACTTTGTTCTCATCCTCATGAATGAGAAAACCATCTGGCTGCTCAATATACACCTCCTCTTCCAGAACCCCATTCAAGAATGTGGATTTGACATCCATCTGGAACACTTTGAACTTCCTTTGCACTGCGATGGCTAGGAATAATCTTATTGTCTCCAGCCTTGCAACTGGTGCAAATGTCTCATCAACATCAATTCCCTCGATTTGGGAGTACCCCTTGCACACTATACGTGCTTTGTTCCGAATCACTATGCCATCTTCATTCATCTTGTTGCGATAGACCCATTTGGTCCCAATGACATTCTTGTCCGCTGGCCTCGAAACAATCTCCCATGTCTGGTTCTTCTCAATCTGATCAAGCTCTTCATTCATGGCCTGAACCTAGTTTTCATCTTCAGCTGCATCAGAAAAACATTTCGGCTCCACTTGAGACAAAAACGATGCTTGCTGTGATGATTTCATTCTTCGAGTATGAACTGGAGCTGTTTGATCACCAATGATATTCTGCTTATCAATCTCAGCTCGACTCTTTGGCTTCCTCGCAGACACCAACTTGACACTTTCCTCTTCATCATCAGTATCTTCTTCTGAGTCAGCCTCTGCCACTTCTGCTCCCCCTGGGTTGCTTATCTTATCATCACTTTCATCTAGGAACTGTTCACTGGGTCGTTGAGCAGTCTGTTCATTTTCGACTATAGTGACATCATTACTCTCAACAATTTTTCCCAGCCTCTTGTTGAAGCATTTATATGCTTTGCTTTTCCCTGAATAGCCAAGGAATATCCCTTCATCTCCTCGTGCCTCAAACTTCCTATGATGTTCTTTGTTGAGAATGAAACACTTACTTCCAAAGATTCGAAATTATTTCAACGTTGGCTTCTTTCCGTACCACAGTTCATATGGAGTCTTCCCTTGCTTCGGACATAACAGAGACCTGTTTGAAACATAGACCGATGTCAAAACTGCTTCCTTCCAAAATTTCTCTGGTAGGTCCTTATCAATAAGCATTGTTCTGGACATGTTGTTAATGATCCGATTCCTCCTTTCTACCACTCCATTCTGTTGGGGAGTTCTCACTGATGAAACATGATGCCTTATCCCATGTTTCTCGAGATAGTTTTCAACCTGACTGTTTGTAAATTCTGTACCGTTATCAGTACAAAACTTCAGAATTTTCTTCCAAAGCATCTTTTCTGATTCCCTCCTGTACTGCTTTATGCAACTGAACAACTCTGTCTTATGGGTAATAATGAATACCCATGCCATTCTACTATAGTCATCAATGAAAAGAACATAGTACCTTTGCCCATCTATAGCTCGTGGTGAGATTGGTCCACATACATCAGCATGCACCAATTCGAGCACTCCAGTTGCTTTTTGTTCCTTTGGCCTGTATGTCTTCCTGATGATCTTCCCTTGTTGACAAGCATCACACATATGAGTGCGATCACGTGATAGTTTGGGAAGGTCTCTAGCAGCATCACACTTTACCAGATCTTCCATAGATGGTTGACATAGATGACCAAGTCGCTTATGCCACAGTTGATTTTCTTCTTCTCTGGATAAAAAGCATGAATCTTCTTCCCTACCTACCAGGTAAAGATTCCCCTTGGTTCGTTTTCCCTGTAGAATGATTATTCCATCTTTTCCTTTAACAATACCCATCTTCTTGGTAAATAGGATAGAGTACCCAGAGTTGCATAGTTGACTGACGCTAAGCAAATTATGACTGAGACCCTCTACCACCAAGACATCAGCATGTCTCATTTCTTTGCCCCCAAACATGGCTTTCCCTGAGCCAACAATCTTCAGGCCTTCATCATTTCCAAACTTGACAACTCCTTCTTTGTCATATTTGATGCCTGTAACAAGATCCCTATTGCCCGTCATGTGGGATGTGAAACCACTATCAAGGATCCAAACACCAGATCGATCTGATGCTTTAAGGGCAATCTCTGCCACCACAACCTTCTCATTCTTCTTCTTCTTGGTCCATACTTTTTCTTTCACACTCGTCATGGATTGAGGCTTCTGTTCTTTCTCAGAGTATGATGGACCAGCTTCATCTTGTAGAGCAGAAAATCTATTCTGAATTTTTAACCCACTTATTGGTTCATTGATTGGCTGCTTGCGAACATCCTGATTCTGCTTTGGCACATTTCTCTGAATGGTCGAAGTGCAATACCTAGCCATGTGTCCAAATCCTCCACACACAAAACAGTGTCCTTCAAAATATGTTCGAGAAAATCGTCCTCTGTTTGGCTGCCATCTCTGTTGTTGTTCCCTTCTATATCTCTTGGCTATGGAACACACGTACTGTGAATGCCCCATCTTTCCACACAAAAAAACACCTAATATAAGGTTCATTTCTCCGTGTTACTTCAGCACTTTCCCCTTGGAATCTCTGAGTATTCTGATTCTGCTTTGTGCTCAAATCCACTTTCAATCTTGGGACCAGTGCTTGCGGTCTGACTTCAGCTGCCACAGATTTTTGTTTCTGATTAAGCCATGACTTAGCTTTAACATTTGAGCTCAATTTCTGCTTCTTTTCTGCTGAACTACTAGGCTCTTCTTTCTTCTTTTCAGTCTCCGTAACAACCTGATTTCCCAAGAATGTGTTGGGATTCAATGGTTTTTCCTGGTCTTTAACTTTTCTCCGCAGACCGACAACTTCCTCTTCAAGATCTTCAATACGCTTGACGTGATCTTTCACTTTTCGATTCAACAAATCGATCTCCCTTTTCTGCTCTTCAATCTTGAGCTTATGCTCATCACCCTTTTCTCTGCGCTCTGGCCTGGAAGACTTAAGGGTTTCAATTTCTTTCTCAAGCTTAGACTTCTCTTCTTCTTGTTGTTGCATGTAGAGTTTGGCATCACGTAAAATCTTGTTGGCTTTCTTTGTTTTTTCTCGCCAAACATCTATCTCTTCAAGAGCTGCTTCTAATTCAGCTTCCATGTCAACTCTCCCTTCAATTTCTTCTTCTTCTCCATCAGTTTCGGTTACTTTCTTTTCTAGAGCATTACTGGAAACAGCCACCATCGCATTTTGTCCACGATCTTTGCTGTTTTCTATCTCTTCAACTTCTTCACTCTCAGACTCAGCTGAACTGTCTATTTCTTGAGATAGTAGATTCTTCTTCTTAAAGAAATTTCTCTTGAACGGCTTCTTTCCTTTCACATAGGCTGAAGATTTTTTCTTGGGAATCTCAACTTCATCTTCATCGCTTTCTTCTTGAAACTTTTTGGGGCATCTTGCAGCATGATGACCAACCTTTCCGCATCGGAAGCATGCTAGTGGAAGTTTCCCTTTAAACTTTCCTTTTCCTCTTTGCAGATTTGAAGAAAGGAACGACATCACCTCATCTGACTCCTCTTCCTCCTAAGAATCTTCAATAGTGAGCCTCTTCATGGCCTTAAATGCCACCTCTTTGGATTTCCCCTTTTCCACAGCATCATTGTCATCATTTCTCATTTCATATGCAACAAGAGTGTTGTGTAGGTTATCCAATGTTAGCTCTTTCGGATCTTTATCTTCCAACACAGAATCTTTTGGATTGAACCGAGGTGGAAGCTTTCTCAAGATGCGCTTTACGATTTTAATGTCTTCGATAATTTCTCCAAGACCCCGCATATCTTCTACCACAGCATTTACCCTGTCCAAAAATGCATCAACAGACTCAATCGGGTTCATTTTGAGATCTTCATACTTGTTCCACAGCACTTGCAGCTTTGCCTGTCTGACTTTTGTATCCCCTTCATAAATATTCAAAAGTTTTTCCCACATGGCATGTGACGTTTTTCATGACATCACCTTTGTATAAATGGGATTAGAGAGGGCTCCCCCTAAGGCGTTTATTGCTTTGGAATCAGCATCCAACTCTTTGTGCTCAGCTTCTGATAATGCACCACTAGTAATATCAGCTGTGATACCATGCATAGCTGCTGAAAACACATCTATTCCCAGAGATCGGAAATAGTGTTGCATTCGATTCTTCCATATCTGAAAATTACATCCGTCGAAGATCGGAATCCCTCTATGATTAGTGACCTCCATTGAGAGAAGGCCAACTGTTAACCTTTCCCTCTGATACCACTTGTTAGGTCCGCTAGGCTGGATACCCTGAGAGGGGGGGTGAATCAGGGTATGACTAATTAAAAATTAATTCCCGTTCTGATCTTGTTTTGCTGTTAAGCAAAACACTCTTCTCTCTTTTTCCTGCTGTACAACATAAACAGAATGTAAAGCAAGCACAGGACACAGCAATTTTACTTGGTTCACCGCTAAGGGCTACGTCCAAGGTGCATACGCCGACAGGTTGCTGGTCGTACCAAATTCCACTAATCTTCACTAGTTGTGGATTACAAGGTTCGGGCTAGATCACTTCTATGCCCAGGCTCACTGCCTTCACAATGTTTAGGGTCAGCTCACTGCTTTCCCAAGGGTCACTCCCTGTTTCTCTCTCTCTGTCTCACTGCCGGTGGAGAGGATCACCTTCTTCCTCTTCCTGAGCTCACTGCTCTTGGATGGAATCCACTCACAGTTTATAGACCTGTAGGTCTCTTCATTTTCATGAAAGAATGCATCTTCTCTTGTATGTAGATGCTCTGTTGAAGTTTAACTTTCACCCGTTGATGAATATCTCTTTGCACCGAAGGTATCGGGCAAACTTCCAGCTTCCACGCAGCCCAAAAAACACTGCTGGAACAAGCCTTACTTGGCGCTCAAGTCAACCTCGGCGCGCAAGTATCGGCGCGCAAGTCACAATGGGCGCGCAAGTCATGCTCAGACACTTGCGCGACTCAAGCTTCCTCAACTCCAAACTTGCGCGACTCTCTTCCCTTTACGCCCAAACCAATATTGGCGCGTAACTGCCAACCGGCGCACAACTTCTAACACCGGCGCACAACTTCAGCCACTGGCGCGCAAGTCCCACCTGCGCGACCACACACACCACTTGCGCGACCACCACACCTGCGCGACGGGAGCTCTCATCTTGAACTCCGGTGAGAAATGAAGGGGGGTGGTCCAGTATTTATAGGCAAATTGACCCCCCTGCGCGTCGGCGCGCAAGTCACCTGCGCGACGCAGTTTCGGCGCGCAAGTCTCTGCCCTTTTGGACACTTGCGCGACCAACTCCCAAACTTGCGTGAACCTACTTCCTTTGCCATATTTTGATCTTCTGATCTTGAAAAACATATGGCGCGCAAGTGTTCAATTCTCCAAGTCCTCGGCGCGCAAGTCCCTTTGCCAAAAACACTTTTCTTCATTTGCCGATTTTCAGGCCCAAAAATTTGGCAAACACTGGAAAACGGCGCCACCTTGTATCTGTTGTTTTGTACCGCCTCCAGATAATCCATTCCGTTTATCGACGTTCTTGAATCAAACATGGATCGTTGACCTCAACTCTTGAACTCGACATTCCACCATGAAATCCTCTTTGTCAACAAATTTGTATGTCATTGTTTTGCTTTGTCAACAATCACAACTCAGATGTCTACTTTGTCAACAAACACAATCACCTCAAAAATGCTTCAATGATACCTTGAGGGATTTTTGCCCAACAATATATAAGGATTATCTGTTGTAATAGGGGGACACCCATATTAAATAATGTTCAAGGGAAAATCATGAATAAAATCCAAGAAAAGTATTTTTAACCCACAAGTAAATCAATTTCAGATATAAAAATTCCATTTTTCATTTAAAAATTAATTTTTCAAATCTATGAAAATCATACACATATTAATGGAACCAATTTCATTGAAAACAACTCTGAAAACATATAATGTAAACATTAAATCATTTAATGATCATGAAATACATAGATTATATTCATGTAGTATATGATAAAAATCACATATTTTCACCTTTTTTAAATGATATGAAAGAAAATATGTAAACACGGAGTTTTTCTAAAAGTCCTTTACATAAAAGCATAAAAATAAAATTTTGACAAAATTAGTCATAAATTATAAAAATACTATATTAAATCATTAATTTATAAATAAATATATCCAGAAAAATAATTTTTAAAATGTTTATATGAAAGATAAATATATTTAAGAATAAATATTAGAAACATTTAAAACAATTAATTAGATAAAGAGTCCCTTAGATTGATTCTGACTCATCATGTATTTTATTTATCTTCATAAATAATAAAAATACTAATACTATTTATATTGCGTGAAACATTTTTTATGATTATTATTCTATTTATATAAAAGACACTACATGAAAATGGCCCAACACCCATGTTTTTCCCAAAAATAAGGGAATATAGATTTTATGGGAACCTATAACCATATGTTTTTTTGCAGTATTGTGGGTATAGGTTTTTTTCATGAACTATACCCAATTATTTTCAAAAACCATGGGTATAGGTTTTTTTTCATGACCTATACCCACATTTTTACATTACCATGGGTATTGTTTTTTTTCAAGACATGTAACCATAGTTTTTGAAAACAGTGGGTATAACATTCAAGCATTACAGTGGGAAAATTAAAAATTCCATGGGGAAATATTTTCACGGGAATAGCTAGTACATAACAATGGTTTATATATTTATATATATATATATAAGTTAATATATATTTATATAACAATAAGGGAATATGGTTTTGTGGTTAGGAATTTGTACCATTTTGACGCGGTCCAAGGATCGAAACTCATGACCTCACATTTGTTAAAACCTACACCCACTGTTTTAACACCATGTTTATTTGTCCAAAGATATAGTGGAATGCACCAAAATTAATTTCTTAGAAAACAAGGCTTATATTATTTAATAACATGGATACAGATATGGTTTATACCGATGCTTCGATTGCCTACCATTCCTTGAAAACATGGGTATATCTTATACCCATGGTTTGAAACCATTTGTATATGTTAAATTTCTAGTATTGTTATTAAAAATTTATAATAATAACATAATTATTCATGTTAAAGTTAATATAATAGATGATACTCATTAATTATGTCCAAAATAAATTTAGTATGATTTCTCCCATTGTAATGGTAATTATTCAATCTTATCAATAAATAATATTCCTAAAATAATAATAATTATTTTTTTTCAAAACTAAATTTAAATATATCCATTAAATATGGTTATGATTAATGAACAATGTTAAAATAATGGAGACGTTAGGTTATATGTACACATGTGAAAAGTTCTCATTTTCTCATGGATCATTATGGAAATAAGTTGAGTTTTATTTTATATTTTTTGGATGATCATAATATAATTATATTCATTATAATCAATTAAATATTCTTATATATATCATCTATGAAATATGGTGATGAAAAATGAATGACATCGATTCATGGAGGTGATAATTCACACATGAACATAAACGATATTATCATTTCAATGTGCATTGAAGGATATGAACATGAATAATATACAATCTTTTAATAATGATAAAAATTTCATGAATACCATATATATTCCTTAATTATATTATTGTAAATAGTATTTGGATATAGTTGTGTAATAATAACTTCATTCGTTCATTTTGCGGTACTCCACTGTACACACGCACGTTGGATAATTTTCCCATTTGATGGAATTGGAGATAGATATATTTTATTATACTATCATAATGACTTATAAGTGTATGAGGGAAAATATTGTTTTTATTTTATCATTTTTTATATATATTTAAAATAATTTTAAGAAGTAAATAATTAGAAATGTTTGATATAAAAAGACACAATTTCTTTAAAAATGTTACATTTCATAACAACTTAAATTCAATAAAGGAAGTTATATATCTAAAATAATAGCACTACAGTGTTTGTAGAGATTATAGGAAGATATTTTTTTTCAAGATTCTAGAAAAACAAAATATTATTTTATGTTTTAAGAAAATAAAATAATAACTGACCTTTTATAAGAGAGGGGAGGGGCACTCTTGGATCATCTAAAAATATTTAATAAATATTAATTTATTTTATAATAAAAATGTCTCAAAATGAATTTATTTAGAAGATAATATTATTATACATTTAAATACATTCATTAAATATAAATGATATATTTTTTTACTAAATTTATACCCTTATCTTTGGATTTTAACCCTTATTTAACTCAATTTACTATTACTCTCACAACGTAGACTTTTAATTATTAAGGGTTAATATAGATATTATACAACTCCAAAAGACCCATAAATGAATCATACATGATCTTTTAAACCATATCTAAATAATTTATCCTAATTCCATATTTTAAATAATTTTATCTTATTTAATAACGTTTTTTTATTTCAAATATCATTAATGTCTATTTTGTCACTATTTATTACCTTTACATTTAAAAGTACACAATAAAATAGATATTTATGGGAAAACATCTCTAATGATTACATAATAATTAGTGGTAAAATAAACTATTCAATTATGAAATTAATTATCTCACATTATATTTATTTTTTTTGTTTTACAATCTTTTATTTGATTTCTCATTTTATTGAATAATTATTACATCATCATTTTATAATTATTTAAGGTAATTATTCCTTTAATAAAAATTATGAATAAATTAACAGGGAGAATAAAATTATTTTGAAATTAAAATTTCTATTTTTAGTGTAATATAAAATTTTTAACAACCAAATATTTAATGTTTTAAAATAAATTAAAACAACAATATTACTTCTATTTCATTTCATTAAATAAAATAATATAAGGGTATTAATGTATCCCATGAGGATTAATTTGGTAAAAGATTCATCCAAATTATTTTTATTTTCTTATATCACACATAAAATAAATTAAGAAATAGGTTTATAGATATTTTCTAATACTTATCATAATTATGTTGACCCATAATTACCTTATTTACCCATAAATATAGAAAAAATAGTAATGTTTACAATTCATACTATCAAGAAAAAGGGGAAATTTTAATAAACGTCGACCTTATGATTCTTAATATGAAATCAATTTTAAAAATATCAAAACACATAAATGTAAAAATATATTTAAATTTAGTCCCATATATGGGATGATAAATCATGTTTTTAATGTGAACATTTTCAAAAGTTTACTTTGTTTTTATATATATATTCAATATAATAAGGTTTCCAATGACCTATTTGGATGAATATATGTATAATTTATCTAATTTTAATTTAAAATCTAATTAATATATATTTCAGTATTATAAATAATTTAGACAATAATGCCCATTTTAAAAGAAAATGACATATTTTTTAATATTCTTCTAAATATATGTAATCAAAAAATAAAAAATATATAAAAATATTAAAATAAAAAATTACAATCTAAAAAATGATTTATATTTTTTGAAATAAAATGTATATCTTTTTTGATTTTTACTTTTATTATATGTCTTCTATTAGAAGTTGTAAAAACTACATTTTAGAAAAATACATCTTTTATGCATAAAATTGGAATTATTATTTTCTTATTGATATAATGTTTATTGAAAAAATGAAAAGAAATTTGTCAATAAGTGTAATAGAATATAGTTATTTAAATATAATTTCTAAGAGATAACAATAAAATTTAAATAATAATATTAAGCTGTTTGTTTATGATTGTTGTGGCGTATTTCATAGGATATCAAACATAATATTTCTATTTAAAATCTCAGGATATTATAGGAAATGAACATATCAAATGTTAATAATGAAACTAAATTTTAATGGGTTTGAATGTATAATGGTATATTGAATTAAAATTAATTTTTTTTAGTGGTGCAGTTGTTAAATGATAAATGAAAGGTATTAATAAATCTATATTCTCAGTAATGTAAAAAAATGAGATGGGATTAAATTGAATGGGGATAAAGTAAGATGGTTTATTATTTTATTGTATGGTGTAATGAATTTAGTGGTGATAACAAATGTCTCAAAGGATTTGAGGCCATATAACAATTTTTTGAGTTAGAGAAGTGTTCATAGTAGAAACCCAAAAGATGGTATTGTGTGTGTAACTATTATATATTGAATTTTTATTGTGATTTGCATATTATCGAACCTATATTAAGTACCATGTTCTAAATTCTAAATTTGGTTGTGGGATTGTTTTTACTAATTCCCAAGATGGATAGGATAAATGGATGGATGCCCCCTCCTCCTCGATTTCACATTGAGGGTAAGATCTTTTGCACGTACCGTGATGTAATCTAGATATAGGGAACTTACGTTTAGGTTGATGGGATTGATTAGGTTTTTCATCCTATGGGATATTCATGGTACTAGGAGGAACTTGTTTTATTTACATCTTGATCATGATACAATATTAACATGGTTATTCTATTAGTTATGGGATGGGAAGTATGTGATGATCAATTTCATATGGGGTGGTCAAAATGATATTGTTTCCCAATTGTCATTATTCATGGTGTGATGAGCAATGTCACATGTGATTTTTTGGGATATTATATCCACCTATGAGTCTTTTGGTAAGATTCTCAATATGGAATGGGATTGAAAAGAATTTACAACGTTGGGATGTATGAGTTGATAATTTGTATGAAAGTGGTTCTTGGTACCATTTAATGTTTTGGTTCTTTTTTATGTTATTATAATTAAATGAATTTTTTGGTTACCATTCTATGGTGAGTTTTTATTAGTTATTTCAGTTTTAGGTTTTTATTGTTATTTTTTATCCAATTTTACATTATTTTTCACTTTTCAAATGTTTACAAGAGACCTTGGATATGATCCTAATTAATATAATTCTTATGAATACTCTATGTATATAAAAACTATTTTTCAGGTGTCCTAAAGGACTTAAGGGGACATGCTAGATAGTACCAGCATAATAATTGGAGTTTTTTATTCACTACCTTAGGTTTTCTTTTTTATAATAATTTTATAGACTCCTATATTTATTTACATTATTCATTTATTGTTTTATTTATTGGTGTGTTATTTTATTTATGACCTGGATTTACATGATGGGTGATATTCTAGATCATGATAAGACTTTATTTATTAAGGAAAATTCCATCAAATTGCATGATTTTTACTTCCTCAGTGCTAGTCACCAAATTGTGGCACACAGAAGGAGGGACATGGGGGTCATTATCTCCCTTAACGAATTTTAGAATATGAGCGGTACATTTGAAAATATCATAGGCCATGTTTTTAAAATAGACATGGGGAGGCCTCTAGTGTCATTGGTGTTGACTATTCCATTTGAAGGCTGTATTAGATGACTTGTTGTATGCTGGGGTTATAGAATAATTATTGGAATCATCAGTCTTAAGGCTATATGTTCATGCTATAGATATATCAATTTAATGTCATCCTTTGTATTTAATAGTTATATTTCTTGTGTATAGTTATTGAATGGTTTTAGAGGAAGGTCATGTTCCCAGATGCAGATAGTCATTGTCTTATTTTTCATAAATAACTAGGGTTGTTAAGTGGTTGTATCCATATAGATCGTATTATTTCATTATTGGAATAGTTATCAGTGATGTTAGGGGGCATTTGGATGGCGGTGTCTTTCAGGGTTTTCATGTAATTCTTGGATGTTTTTCCCAAGGAGTTCATGATGCTACCCCTTGAATTGATATCAAGTTTGGGAAACATTTTAACCCAGAAACTTATCAAAATTTACCTGTATTATTATTATATTTTACCAACTATGTTGTTGGAGTTGAGGATTCTGATAGATGACTTGATTTAGAAATGTTTCATCTAACCTAGTGTATTTTCATGGGTTATTATAGTGTTATTCTCTAAATTGGTATATATTAGTCTGGATCGTTGTATATAGTACATAAGGATAAATCTACTGATAATCATGAATCAGTAGACTCTTCTAAAGTTTGTAGATATTTTTACCCACTTACGTGGATCACATTGGTTATATAAGAATAGTATATTCTCTTGATATCATGTGTTGAGTGTGAAATATAAAAATTTACTTACTAGTAAATTTTTTATAGGTATACGATCATCATGTTTCTTTGGATATGTTGTTAGTTTTCAAGAACAAACAAGAAGTTTTCCTTAGACTCATTAACTATATGTTTATAGAATTATAATAATAGTTCATATTCATGTTTACTAAAACCATATTTTTCTTGTTGAAGTTAGAGGGGAAAATGATGATTATCTTAGAGATTACATATTGATCATTTAATTATTAGTGAACTATAGAATGCTATCCAAGTGATTGTTCTGGAACTGATAGGTGATTCTCCTAGGGTAGTTGGTGTCCCAGTTTTTTTTGGTTTCAGACCCATCAAATATGAATGTGGTTTTTTATTTTTGAACACCCACAATTTTAGTGGAATTTCATACTTTTCATAGTTACTCAAGATATGAGTATATGTTTTATATGAATTCCCATGTATTATGGAACAATTGATATATCTAAATATGAAATACAAGGAATTCATCTGGGCAGATCCATCTCATGTAGTGTTATTATGCATGAAGGGTATTTTTCCCTGCTACTTTAGTTTCCAAAAGAATGGTTAATGTTTGAGGATTTGTTTGGATTATCCTGCCTAATATTTGACTTCATCACGATAAAAGATATGGATATTATAATTCATTGGTTTAATAAGTTATATAATAATGATTGTATATATTCCACCGATGATTTCATTCAATTATTGGTTTTGTTTGTGATAAATATGTTTCTACTTTACCTCATCATATAATTCCTTCAGGTATTTTCTATTCACAAGAGATTGAGGTTTATCTTTTCTTAGTGTGTCATGAATCTATAAAAATTCCGGTAGATAAATTTTCATTAATAATTTTTCTTTGCAATCAACTACACATTAGAAATATGGAATTTCATGGATGATGAATTGAGTTTGATGTTCTGAAAGGATGATTTTCAAGAGTCTTGATATTTCTAAATGGTGATGGAGTAGTTTGGTGCCATATAAATATATTTATATATTGGTTATTGGTGAAGGATGATACTTATTTCATATAACAAATAAATTTTCTATAATATAAAATGTGGATGACTGTCAAGGGGGTGACCAAGTGATTGATGTTAGGTCAAACTGAGTTGTCTATCGTGATGCTTTGATGTGATTTTTGTAGGATGGACTAAACCATATATTATTCCAACAGAGGTTTTTCATCCTAGTAATGATGAGAGAGGGGGTATTTTATGATTTCTAAATCTCACATTTATTAGTAAACCTATGAGTATCTATGATTTACCGTGTTTTAGTGGAATAGTTTTTGTAGCACAAGATAATATAGGTAGTGGAAATGTTCCTGGATTGATATATGTTCTTCTAATAGGTAAATATATAACATCATGTTCTTATAAGTTTATCTCCTCCCATATATATTCCCATAAAAAAGTTGGATAATATGTAAATGTAATTCATCATGGGATTACTCCATCCCCAAGGAGGACACGATGTCATCTGGGTATTCATTAATTGACTGATGACGTTTGTACTCTTACTAGAAATCCATAAGTCATGTGACATCTATATTTTTGAAAGGAGAGATGTGGTTGATGTATTGTGTCTACTTGTAGCTTTGAGGTATACTGTCTTATATCAAGATAATTTTTTAACCTCATGAGCCAATAGAGGACTAAATCATTCATTTTTCAAGTAGTTATGTGTCAAAAAACAACTTTTCACCCTTTGATAGATAAACCAAGAGAGGGTAACATCTAGGAAATGAAAGAAAATATTGAGGGCATGTATCTATAGTTACAACATATTTTTGGATAAGAACATTTCTTTTATTGATATCTTTTATAACAATAATAACTGTTCATCAAAATCCATGAAAATGTTTTATCTATTCTATGAGTGGATTTTTTTGTATCCATTATGTTGGGACAATATTGAAGAGTCATCGGTTAATAGTACCAATATAGTATATACCATGACAGAGATAGTTCAGTATGATAATGACAGGAATAAAGTTAAACAAGAACAACTAATATTTTATACCAACCATAGGATGAGACCCTCGATGTTCATGGTATGGGAACACATGTTCTTAAAGGATTCCACTATTCATGGAATGTATAGGTTTGATAGGGTATTGAACATTAAATGTCGTTAGTTATACATTTCTAGTTATTAGCTCATGTTGAGGACGTTTTATTTTGATTGGGGTTTCCTCCTAAGATGTAAATGATATATAATGTCTTCCACATGTCAAAAATACATATATTCCATCACAATGAATGGTATATCATTGAATAGGGAGAGATAGATATCCATGTCTACAAACCATTCATGGAGCAACTAGTAGAGATCAATGATCAATGGAAGAAGGTTATGCATGGTCGAACCATTCTCTTATTACATGTTTTGTGGGGGAATAATGTCTTAAGAAGATCATACATGGTATAACATGATATAGATGTGAGGCATGTACCTTGGGATCTTTTGATTTTTTTCTTTTTTGTTTACATTGATGATGTAATGAAATAATCTTTTTTATTTGTGAAATGTTCATTTTTTCCTTGGATGATTATGTTTGTTAAATATTAAAGTGTATGAAGAGGGGAATCCCTTATTAATAAATACATATTATATTATGACACACATTAATACTGTGTGGATGGGTCTATTACACAAAATGTAGACAATATCATCATGTGGATGGTGAATTTTCTTGTGTTTCATTCCTGGGTTTAGGTATTTTAATGTTTTTGTGGTTATTAGAAATGGATTTGAAGAGGTTGAAGTAGTAGTGCAGTTTGTAACATGGAATATAGGTGGCATGAGGTTAGTGTGATATTATGGTAGTGTTTCTATTGTATTGATATCCGTATGAGGTATCTTAGGGTTTTTTTGACCCATTACATTTTCATTTCTAGGGATTTGTTTTCATTATCAAGAATTATAATTATTTGAGTGTTATATAATGATATGGTATGAACTTTGTGAACAATTAATTAATTATAACTTTAGTGATAGTGGTTAAAGGGTGGAAATTTCATTAGAGTTCAGGTGTTTATATTGGATTTAGAGTCAAGATTTTAGTGGGAGAAGGTTTTTTAGTGTTAATGATTATGTTGTGCCAAAAATGGGGTGTTGGTGGTGTCGAGATGTATGATTCATCATAGGACCACATAGTTTATATTTTTTAGGTTATTCAATTTTTAGAAACACTATGGCATGCATAGATAGATTTAGTATGGAGTCATGAAAGAGGATTCTTGTGGTTAAATATTTTTTATGTACCTAACACAATAGAGTTAGGAAATGATGTTTCCTTAGTCTAATTGTTTTTGAATAGTAGCGATGTGGATTATATGGTACTATGGTCCTTTTAATGGATTATTGGAATTGTGTTGTAGGCGTCACTGAGGTTCCCATAAACACCTCTTTTCATCACCCTTGTGTCATGGTTCCTGTACGTATTCCTCAATTATATCCTATGTCAGCTCAGTTTTTAAGATTAAATTGTATTTCATCATGGTATTCCTACTCTAGAAATCTTATAAATTATTAGAACCCTTTGAACCGTACTATATTTTATCTACGTTTTGGTGATATATGTGTATCCCTTTGATGTTTTCTAACCCCTTTTCATATTTATCTACCCTCGACCTTGGTAGATCAATTCTTAGTGAATCCTTGTGTGTTTACTTCTGTTATGTTCCTTGTTTTATCCCCATTAGTCATTTGATTAATTATGTTGTCAAGGTAATTAATAATTTTGATAAAACCTTGGAAAGATAATGTTGTTAGTTGATGTGTTCTAGGTCAATCAATTTTTTTAAATTCATTATGGTTTTATGAAGTCTTCTTTTTCATATTATAGTATGACATAGAAAATTATAAATCACTACTTGAGTAATGGGATCCTTATCCATTCCCCTATTCGATTTAAATTTCATGATACCATTCATTTTTACATTTGAGGAGTTTTCATACACCAGATCATTGAGTATAGTTAAATGGTTTATTTTAAATTGATGCGTAAGGGAAAACATATCGTGATTTTTACTTGTTTGCATTTTTACAACAATACTAAGTATAAATTTGTTTATTTTTTATTTCTTATTATATTGAAATTTTTTATTTTAATGAGGGTATTAAATAATTTACCCTTTCTATTCTTATTTTTTGGAATCACTAGACATGAAAATGGTTGAGAAAAAAATTTTAGTTAATATTTTTTCCATCGAATATTAGATTTTGTGAGAATTCCCTTTGAATGATTTCAGTAAATATATTCACAAACACTAAAATACGTTTTTAGTGGATGTTATGGGGGGTTAATGTTATGTGTGGTGAATGTGATATGTGGTGGATGTGATGGGAGCTGAATTTCATGTGGGTGGTGGTTGAAAAGTGTGGAAGGGTTGTGACAAGATGTGGTTTTGTTTGTAGTGGTTATGATGTGGGGCTTGTTAATATAATGATTATTTGATATTTGTGATGTGTTTATTTTATACTATTTTCCTAGTAGTGGTGAAATTAAATGTCAATGAGGAGGCATAATTTAAAAGATTAATAATTGATACTGGGAACACAAATTGTAACTAGATGTGTGCTAATATTTTCACTTGTTAAACATGGAAAGAATGAATATTATAAAGCAGGATGGTTTGTAATTGTAAAACATTAATTTTACATAACATTAATTGGAAATAAGTAATATTGTTATTGGTTGTTGCCTTTATTGTACTGTGTAACTAATTAAGTGGTTATAATGGAATTGGATTGGTTGTGAGGCCTTGAATTAATCTTACGATTTGTGACTCTTCTCCAGTATTAAACACATAGGATGGGATTATGTGTAGATATTATAAATTTTTTATATATTTTTATTTACATATGAACCTCACCCATATAGAGAAACATGTACCAATAACAAAATTTCTTGAGGGATTTTTCCAAAATCAATGAAGGTGAGTATTGATGGATGTATACCTCATATTCTATGATCTCTCCCAACATAGGATTCCATGAACAAGATATGATTTCATGATGATATAATGAACTTATGACAGGGCTTATTTAATTAATGATCTCATTAGTATTATATTTTTTATGGGGGGAAGAGGGATTGTGGATGCCACCCTTAATGTTCACAATACCCTAAAACGTGATTATGATGGTGGTTCTGATAATATGAGGATGTGATGACCAGTTGAACCCCAGGTTATTATTATGATATGTTGTACCATGTACAATAGGGAGGGATTTAATTACCTATTACATGTGTGTTTCTTAGTATGATATTGTATCCCATGTGTCCTTAGGTAGGATTCTATTGAAGGGAAGGGTGTTCTATGATGAATGAATTTTTGATGTGAGAGTAGAAAAGTATTTACAAAGATCTACATGAAACACTTTATCAATATGATAAATTTTATTTCACTATTCATGTATATATTATTTATTGAGTCTTCCATGATGAGGATTATATTGGTTATTTGGCTGATTTAGGTGCTTTTGGTTCTTTTCTTCCAATGGTGTATAACTACGATCATCTCACATGTGCATGTGAGACCTTGGGTTTAATTATACTAAGTATACTTTCAATCCATGTACATAACAACTATTATTCACTTCTCTAAGAGGACTACATGAACCATACTAGACATTACTAGCTTAAACTTTTGAGTTTGTGTTGTGATGTTTCCTTAACTTTTCTTTTGGGTATTTATTTTTAAGACTCATATATTTTCTACATTATATAAGAATTGTGGGTGGCCATTGGTTTCTTAATTTATTAATTTCTTATTGTTCCTTGATGTTAGATATCTAATCTCACAATAACACCTTATCTATATAGGGTAGTTCCTTCTATATATGAGATTCTTATACCCTTGATTCTAGTAACAATAATGAGTCATACAAAGGATTGAACAGTGTGTCATTTTCTCTCATCCTAAATTACTAGACTATGATTCATATATTTTGAGGGTGGAGGTCATGAAAATAGACAAATAATTTGAATAGTGAACATATATTTATGAATAAGAACCATTTCCAGGTATGGGTGTTGGATAAATATTAATGAATATATTTTTTCGGGTTAATATTAAATAATTATCACTCAATCCATAAGAAAAAATAAATGATGTAAATGAATGTTGTAAATAAATCAGTGTTTTCAATCTTTAATCCTTAATTTTATAATTATGATGTTCTACTATGATACAATAGATGGATGTGAATGATTTTAATTGCCTAAAGTCACATCATTTGGGATTTATAAAGAAGAGATTGTTCACCAATTTTACTATTTGTTGTTACTAATAGTTGAAGGTGAAGGGTGCTTCGATCACACCCAATGAACTTGATGTAGAATAAGAGATAAAAATGTTATTTTCTTGATGAAGTTATTATTCTATGTTTCCAATAATCAAAAAAAGATATTAACAAAAGTTGTATGGAATATCGTTGGGTATCAAAATAATGATATGTATAGGATATAGTTATGTGAATACATGATAGAGATAGTGTGGGTGGGAATATTTCATTGAAGAAAAAGGTAGTATAATGATATTAAATGAGTGGTTTTGAAAGTACCATAAATATTTGGATATCATTATCATATCTAATGTTTCAATTACTAAATAAACTAAACTCTGATGAATATGAACATTTGTAACCTGCATTAATGTGTTGAGTTGATGTTAGGAAATATTCTCAATGATGTAGTGGAAGATTATAGTGTGAAAATATTTATTAGGACTACTGGTATGATAATCAAAAAGATGATTCAAACATACATAATGATTAATCATTATATTTACACAGTACAATAATTTTGTTCAACATGATCAAAAATATTTCAAGGTCACCAATCATATATTATTGTTATAAAAGGGTATGGTCTGTTATATTAAAGGGTGAAAAATGGTAATTTATTGTGTTTATGCACTGCATGAATGTAATATCTAGATCTGGGCCATACTGTAGGAATAATATATATTAAAAAGTTGATTGGAGCCTATATAAATGACAGAATAATTCAAAATTCATTGATCATTATATTATTGAATGGAAATCAATGTAAGCTACTAATTGAACTTAATCCCTATAAGTTTGGTGATTCACAAGAAGAATCTAGAGACCAATGAATATATTTTTATGCACACATTTTAATTTTTTCCTAACAAATCCTACGTTTGATGAGAGAATATTTGTAATGAAATAACCCCTCTAGCTCAAAGACAATGCCTTAATTTTTAAAACTGGTACTATAAACTATTGATTAAATATAGAAGGAATGAATATATTAATATCATTGGAAAACTAGATACAAATATATGTATTACATTACAATATAAAAGGAAAAATAATAATGAAACTATATTGTAAACACACTTAAACTCCAATATTATCCCTACATATCATTCACAAAAAGAAAGTTCTCATTATCTGGAAAAACAAAATATAACAAAATGGTGAGATCATATGATCAATAAGGGTAAGTAGTATAGTGGATGAAATAAACATAAACTATATGTCAAAGTGGATAACTAAAAACCCATTCCACTATAACATAATTTGTAGCAAAATATAGATGGAATAATATCTGAAAAATAAATCCATATAAATAATCACATGGGAATTAAACTTAACAATTTATATTCTAAAAGTAAAATAATCACATGGATTATGAATTAATAATATCATAACGATTGAATTCATGTTGAGGTATATAATAAATATACCATTAAGGAATTGTACAAGACACCAAACATAAATGGGTAAATACTGAGTCTAGTTTGTCTCAGGAAACCTACAAATGAATAGAGGGGCTATAGTAAGACCCACCAATCAAATTCTATGTTAAAGACATTACTCATATGAAAGTATTTAAACATAATACAAAACTAAATTCATATTTAATTGAGTATAAAATATTTAAATAATATTACCATTTAGTAAATATAATCTAAAATAGTCCATGTAATATAGAGAATGATATTAAGATAGTATGTACCCAGTCAAAATATTCATAAAACATTCAATAACATATGGTTTATTATAAAATATTAGTTAAATATAAATTAATAATAATATATAATTTATGATTGGGAAATATCTTAAAACACTATTATAGAATCATTAGTAAATTCATGATAGAAATACCTTTTTATGTGGGAAAGAAGAGATCCTAGGGAAAATAATTTGGATTTGTCAAAAAATTCAGATTATAAACATGTATATCCCAAGAAATATAATGTAATGACATATTATTTGAGTAAAATTTAATGAATATTAATACTAAATTTTAGATACTCAAGTGAAAACATGTAAAAATGATATGTAAAAATGTCCAGAAATGATCTACTTTAATACAGTTAAACATAAAATATAAACAAGTCTTTAAAGTGGAAAAATGATTAATTTGTTAAATAAAACTTGAAATAGAATTATAAAGTTATTCATGAAGAAAATATTTATGTTATAATCATATTTTTTTGTATAAAATAAATTATCTAGAGTACTTGAAAATTATTATGAAAGTGGAAAGTTCCCTTTAAGTGGGCATTCTTATCATGTGGAATTGAAAAAGAAACCATATAAAACCTATATTTCCCTATCATAGACTGACTAATTAAAATATGTAAATATCTTTTTAACATTTTCAATAAAAAGTTATGGAATACATATGAGTAATTAGGATTTAAATTGGGGTAATTATTGAGAAAGAACCACATGATAACAAATTGAGGTTTGATAAGAAATGCATAGCTTTTGTACCAAAGTGTTCTTCACATGGAATTAAGGTCATGGATAATGAGATTAGTTTCAGTAATAATTTAATATATATATGATTAAACATATTTTTGATTTATTATAATCTTATTAAATTAATGTTTTGTATTTTTTATGAGTTATAATATTTATTTTCAATGTTCAAGAGTGTTTGTTTCTTGGGTTTTCAAGAGTGGTTCACATGAATACATGTATTGAGGAAAATGTAAAATAAAAATATCTCTCTAAAATTGAAATTATATGTTTTTATTGTAAATATTTAAGCATAAATGGTATTATATAGATTTTTTTCTAGATATTATGATGATTAATATGATAACACATTAATTAAAACCATTTAGATTATTTCAGTGTTTTTCAATCATCACAAATAAGTTTTTCTTTATTATTTAATACTATGTATATATACTTGTTCTAGAACACTAAATATGTCTTAATATACATTTTAAAATCATTTTTAAACATTGAAATGGTTTAATTACCATTTATTATGGCTGTAATAAAAACTGATCTTCCAGGACTGTGGAAAATTGACACATCACATACGATTTTTTCATTTCTAGAATAAAATGGGAAGAGAAGGGGTTCAATGATGAATAATAAATTCACATAAAAATATTTTAGTAAATATAATATAATATATTTATCATGATCTACTGGATAGAATATGTAAGGAAAGGATAATAAAATATAATAAATTGAATGAAAGACAAAAGATCGAAATGACATTTTACCTTATGAATTCATCTCCATGAGAACCTCCGTAAAGAATATTGAAATGTTATATGTGGTGATACTAGTATGAAAATAATATGGAAGAGTGGTTTGGGAGAGTTATTGGGTAATTTTTTTTGCAATCATCAATCCATTGTAGGTTTGCGGAGAAGATATGGTGGGGGTAGTATTTATAGTTGTGGAGATACATATTTTTTATTATTTTATTCATTAGATATTTTTTTGATCAAAACTATGAATAATTTTGATTCCCATGAATAAATAATGTAAATAAAGAAGATTATTTTTATATTATGGTTATTACATCAAACACGATGAATAAAATAGGGTATTTATCTTATATTGTTTTATACTGTAAATTACCATACTTGACTATTCACAAAAAGGTCAACTATTTTTGGAAATTAAAAAATTTACCAAACCAATATTTAATTCATAGAATAATAAAATTTAATCCATTTTATCAAAACAGTTATTATAACATGATAATATTTATTTTTAATTAAAATAAACATTTTTCTAAATGAATAGTGATTTTATAGTTTTAAATTATATTATGACACTTTGAAAAATTAAATAAGTCTTCATAATTTTTCCATATAATAATAAGAAAAAAATTATTAATTTATAAATATATTTTTGGAAAATAAATATTTTTAAATGATTATTTTATATATATAATAATAAATAATCATTTACATTTCACAAAATCACAAATACTTAGTTTAAAATTTAAAAATTATTTTAAATTTTTTTATTAATGTAAATATATTATATATTCATTCTTTAGATACCTAAAATTTATATATAATTTAATAGGTGATGTTACTATTCAATTAGCATAATTAATATTCATAATGGTCACATTATTATTAAAATGATCATGTTAATAATTTATTGATTATGAGGGTTTTAAACATGGTGTTTCTTGAGATGTAATATATTAAAATTAAAATTATAGATAAAATTAAATATTGAATTTTTATATTCACCCACCAAAAATCATCATTGTTGAAATTTCCAAAAGGCCACTTCATAAAAATATTTGGGTATTTATTGACCATAATTTTTATTGGTTCTCACATCTCATCTTCAATTTTACGATTTTTTCAATGTACCTTTAAAATCCGAGTCTGTTGATTCCTCAACACCTATTCTCTAGTGTCTAGAATATATTAATGATATTCATAGTATAAAATACTAGGTTACAATTATATTCCATTAAAATTTTGAATATGTGTTGGGTCTGGAATATACTTCCTTAATAAAGATATGTGGAAGACATCATGTACTTTAAAAAGGTTAAATGGAATTTCCAAATGATGAGAAATAACTTTAATAGTCTCTAGAATTTCGAATGGTCTAAGGTTATTAGGAACCATTTCTTCTTTCTTTCCTAACATTATGACACCCATCAATGTGCATACCGTGGAGAAGACATGACCTCCCACAAGAATATCCCAATCATTCATTATATTTCCATCATAAATATTTTTCGAATATTGAGATGCATTAATTTTTTATTGAATTTATTTTACATTTCTATTGATTCCTCCACATGATATGGACATAAAATCTACCTTACACCAATATCATACCAACAAGTTGGTGTATAATATATTTTTCAATATAATGTTTTTTATGGTCCTATATGAACACTCTAATAAAAACTATTATTATTGGAAAACTATAATAAAGTAAATATTTATCCCACATATGTTTAATGTCATGCGATCAAGATCTTTAGATGTATACTAAAATTTGAATCGTCATTTTTAAATGCCTTTATGTTTGATGGTGATATGTAGTTCTCAAATGAAGATCAGTATCAAGAGCACTTTATATAATTTTATAAAATTCGAATGTAAATCAAGAATCATTTTCAGACAAATGGGAATGTGGTGCATAATGAAGTATAAAAATGACATTAATATAGAATCACACAATACACTATAGTGTAATATCCTCCCTTCTATGGGGGAAATGTGTAGATTTGGTAATCCTATTTACAATTATCCATATGGTATAATTTTTCATAGAGTCCTCTACAGTCCAGTGGAAAAATACATAGTAATATCATACCATTTTCATGTAGGAATAGTTATTGGTTGTATGGATATAATGTGATGTTTTCTTTTAGTATTCACTAGTTGAAAAAAACCGCTCGATACATAATCACCAATTTCCCGATTCATATTATCCCACCAGAAATGTTCCATTAAATATATATATATATTTGTGATACCATTGTGTATAATGAAATTTGAGACGTGAGACTCATCTTATAATTAGATTTTTAGATTCTGTATTGAGGGACCACAAATCCACTTCTGAAATTTCAAATTACCATCTTCATAGGACAACTCTACCAAATTTACCTTCTTTTACAACCATAATTTTTCTTTGAAAATTCACATCCTGAGACTAATTTATTTTAATAATTTTTAATTTATTTTTTTTTGGATAAAGATTGTAAAAGTAGTGATGTTTCTCCTTCCATGATAATTACCATATACATATTTACTATATCAATGTACATAGGATATCCTTAAATCCTCATTTTGATCATAACTCCTTTATTATAACATCTAAACACATCTGGTATCTTATATTCCTTCCCTAGGTAGTGGTGTATTAAAAAAATTATAATCTTTAAGTAGCTCAAGCCATTTTTTTGTCTCGTGATGATTTCATTCTTTGAGAAGATATATTTAAAAATATTTTGATCCTAATATGTCTCATATCTATCACAATAGATACAATGTATCCATAACATTAGAAAATATATTACTTCTACTAAATCAATATCATGAGTCAAATAGTTCTTTTAATGATATTTAACTTCATTGATGCAAAAGAAATTACTCATTAATTTGGCATAAGGACATAACAATATACTTTCATCGATGCATCACTAAAAATCCCAAATAAATAATTTTTTAATGGTAGATTAATTATCAAAGAATTCAGTAATAACATATTAATCCATTCAAAACATTATTAATATTATTTAATCTATATAATCATATCACATTTTTGAGTTTGAATGGTTAACATGTTTGCTAATAAGCTAATATAATGACTGAAACACTAATAGTAACATCATAATCCTATGAAAATATGTACCTTGATAATGTTAATTGGTGTAGGCCATTACTGGGCTAACTTCTCATTATATGATTAAATTTGATTCCATCCTGGGAGACAATATGGCCATGAAGAGAAACTATTTGAAGGCAAAATTATCATTTGTAGAACTTTTAATGTAACTATTTTCTTCCTAGAGTCTCCAGAATACTCCATAATTTGTTCTAATGGTCCATGATGATTTTCTTGTTCACCATGATATCATTGAAAAATAACACAATATATTTATCAAGATATTCCATTAATAATTTCTTTAATGGATAAATAAATATTTGGGAAAAATTATTCTGTCCAAATGGAAATACCCTAAACTCATATTATCCATATATTTTAAGAAAATCAATCCTTGGAATATCAAAATTCTTCAAATAAAGTTAATGATATCTAGACTAATGATAATTTGTTGAAAACAATTGATCTTAATAAGTTTGTAAAATATGACATAAGTGGGTGGTAGAGGATACTTACTATTTATTGTAATAGAAGGGATCTCCCTGTAGTTAATTCATATCTCTAAATATCCAAATTTCTTCTTAATGAAATGAACATGATCTTCCAATAGTGAAACACTAGGTTTTATAATTCCCTTAACAGTAAATTAATCATGTTATTTCCTTATCTCTATTAACACAACAATTACCATTCCGAATGGATTATTTTATATTAGTATCACATGAGGGATAAAATTGATAAAAAACTAAATTTTCCACACTATAGGATGTTTAGGTAATTCCATAGAAAATACATCAATGTATTAATGCTTAGTATATACATACTAAATTTGAGGATCACCTTTTTCATCAGTAGGATTTTTCTACTCATCCTCCCCAGAATCAAATTTAGAAAACCTATATAAAGGTGGATCTATATACGACTCGGATGATGAAGTCTCCCCTCTAAATATGAGATATTAGATACGTTTATCTTGAATCAGAATTTAATTCAATTTGGAGAAATGTTTTGAATTATATTTTGAAGGATAGTTCATACCAAGGATTATATAAAAATTAATCATAGGTATGATAATAAAATAAAAAATTAGATAAATTTTTTGGGTTATAACTGGTTATACTTGAAACATCATTATTGAAAACAATTTTCTACTAGGAGATTTGACATAAAAATACATTATTATGGTGAATTGGAAATACATTTTTTTATTAAAAATTGGGATGATATAAAATAAAGATATGGTCCAAAATCAAGTAAAGCTTTATCTAATTTTTAGGATATGTTTTTTGTACCCACAACCATAACATTATGAATTTCAATATCTTCTATTCTTACTATATAAATATATATTTATTCCCATTTCTATTTCTAAGGAATGTTCCAATGATGTATAAGATAATCATCTATATAGTGTTCAAAATACTTATGGCTAAATCATAGCACATTTTAAGCTAATTTTGTTCCTCTACAATTATTGGAATGGTGGAATTTTTCTAAAATCTTATAATAAACTCCCATTCCTAATAGGCACGTCCTATGTTATTTTTTCAACATTATTTTTAATGTTCGAAATAATATCCCTCCCTTTATACTAGTTCCCTTATTTATAGTTCTAGACTACTGAGTCTCTATCATCATATATTTCATACATTTAAATACATATGGCTTTTAAAATTGTTTCTCTATCTTGATGGAATATTATTCTATATCCTCATATAATGATAAAGGATTCGAGACTAGTTCCCATTATATAATTATTTTAAAACCATCAAAAAATTTATTAATCTTTATACGTGGATTACATATGTAGTTTTCAACATTCTTTGATAATGTTGTAAAGATGGATTTATAGCAAGATTTTTTCATCTCTTTTATACCACAGATTGATTAATTTCTTCTATATATCCACTCAATATTCACAAGGGAAATATTTTTATAAAAAATATCCATAAATTCTTCCCATCTCATATTTTCAATTTAATTATCCTTGTATATGTTTTATACCAATGACCACCATTTACATGCATCTCTTGGTAGATGATATACCATCTTGATTACTTTTTTCTCTTTCATAACTTCCAAAGGGAAGAATTATCTTCTCTAGGGAACTTATCCATTTCTCAACTACAAATAGATTTTTAGTCCCATTGAATAATGGAGGATTTTCTCACATAAATTTACATGAATTTATTAAACTTCATTATAGATCAAGATACCCTATCTGAGTAAGTAAATTTCTGGTAACCCCAAACAATTGTCCCAGTATAGATATAATTTTTTTAGGTCTAGTTGATTCTCTATATCCAACATAATTAATTTTCATAGGAAAGAAATAACTACATGGTATATTTGCGTTGATATGGCTTCCATTATTTCTACTAGGATCTATTTATATTCAAATGGAATACAATAGAATATATTACGAAATTTGAAAGCATACCTAATCTCAACATCATTATTTTCTTAACCTTGACATTATTTTAAAAGATAGTTATCGTCTTATATATTCATAATATTTGATTACTAAATCTAGTTCCCAAATATTATACTAATATTACACTATTACAAATTGTAATATCATGACCTCAATAGCCTAAAGATAATTCCTTACTTTATTACATTAGTTCTAGTAAAAAGTAATAACATTCCAATGAACCATGGTTATTAGTAGATTCATAAAACCATATGGAAACATAACCATTTAATTAATACATCAAAGAAAATAAACATGTAAACACTATTAGAAACACCCATAAACTCATAGATAATCCGTGAAATTAATTCTTAATATACATATTCACATCTTGGGGAAAATTAGTAAATAATAAAGGGATTATATTACATTCTCATTAAGGGAAAATGATTTAGTGGAATCTATAAACATTAATAACAATTAAATGTTAATAACGTAAAACATATTCAAATAAAACATAATCCTCATCATAATATGAATGAAATAAAAGATGAATAAATAATTCCATATAAATAATCACATGAGAATGAAACCTAACCCTGGATATTATAAAAGCCCAATAATAACTTTTATTATCAACTAACGATATCAAAATGAGGTTTTTAATAATGAGGGACATCATAAATATACATTCATTGCCTCATATAAGACAAAATACTTTAATTGGTAAAAACTCATTCTTGTTTGTCTCGTTAGACATAGTAACACATCGAGGGGATACAGATAACCACACCCATCACATAATACGTTAAATTTATTCCTCATATGAATCTAGTGAAAAATAATCAACATATATATTTATATTTATACTACCATAATAAATTCTAATAATATTCCCAATCAGTAAACATAAAGATAAACTATCCAGTATAATATTTCTAATGGTATGAAGACAGTACATCCACAATGAAAATAATCATAAACCATTCAATAAAATAAGGTAGATTATAACAGAAGTTACCAGTACAAATTATTTATAATAGATAACATAGGGTGTTGAAATAGATGAAAATACAATAAAAAAATAATTGATAAATTTGGAGAGAAATTCACTTTTACATTGGAATGTTTAGTTCTTTTGGGAAATCATTTGAATTTTTCATAAAATTATGATTGTAAACATGTATATACCATAAAATAAAAGAAAAATTAATTTTTTTTAGTAATATTAAAATAATATTCATAATGAGAATTCTAAAATCAAGTGAAAATATGTCAATTTTTTTGGAAACCTTCCAAATGTGTCACTTATGTTGGGTTTTAGGGAAAATGTAACTGAGCTGTTATATCTAAAAAAGGAATAATTTTTTTCCTATAACTAGTAATGAACTAAGATATTATTTCATGAAAAAAATATTTATCATATAAAAATAATAGTGTCTTTTAACAGACTATGGCTTGTATTTTAAAAATTGTAATAAATTGGGATGTCTCCTTTAATCAGGCTTGATTATAAGTCGGAATTGAAATGTGAACCTTATAAAACATGTATTTACCCATTAAATAATAAAAAATTTAGCTAGATATATATATTTGGAATAGTAATGAATGATAAATAAGGAATAAATTAAAGTAATTAAGAATTAAATTGGGTTAATGATAGAGAAAGCATAACCCAAAGGAAAAAATGGTAGTTCGGGAAAAAACCCATGACTTATGTCCAAAGGTGTTATGAAATTGAATTAAATGTCATATAAAATTATATTGGATTCATTAATGATTAAATTAATATCTTAATAAAAATTTATTGGATTTATTATAATTTAATTAGGTTCATTTAGGTTCTTTTTAATGTGTTATATGATTGAATTTCATCATTCATGGGTGTTCGTTTCAATGTTTTTCCTTATTAGTTCACTTATATAAAATTATATAAGGTCTTGTAAAATGGGAATACCTCCCTAGGGCTGAAATAATATGTTAATACTGAACAAAAATAATTTTATATTGTCTTATATACCATTATGTTTCCTGATATGTGGATGATTCACTTCATAAAACATTATAGAAAAACATATAGATTATTTTGGTGTTTTTCTGATCATCATGAACTTGTTTTATTTTATTAATTAATATTATGTATATATAGAAGTAACAGAACACTATATATGATTCTATATACAATTTATAATTATTTTTAAACATTAAAATTGTTTTATGACCAGACTCGAATGCATTAATAAAAACGCATCGTCCAAGATGATGGTAAATTAAAACATCATGAAAAATATTTCCATTTTTAAAATAAAAGGATTAGAAGAAAGTGTTATACTATGAATAATCCATAAAAAAATAAAATTAAAGGTTAAATAAGATAATATAGTTATCATTCTTGTTTGGATAGAGGAGTTAAAAAATGATATGAAAAATAAAAAAATTGAATGAAAAACAAAATGATTATAGGGAATTTTACCTATTGAATCCCTACCCCAGAGAAACTCCTTAATAAACATTGAAATGAGATCTTGGGTGAGAAAAATAATAACTGAATGCATGGAAGAGATTTGGTATGGGGATTGGGAAACAATTAGTTAATATTCAAATTGTTGTAGGTGTTGGGGGAAGTGGTGGTGAGTGGTGGTATTTTTAGTGGAGGAGAGGAGTGATTATTATTATTATTATATTACATTGACTGTTATTTAGGATCACAAAAGTTAATAGTTTTTATTCCCTTGAATAAATTTAGAAATTAGTGATTGGGAGTTTGATATTATTGGTTTTACATTAGAATTGTCTCTAGATGTTCTGCAGTTAACTTATAATGTTCTATACCTTAAAGAATTTTCTTTAGGGATCACAGATGGTGACAGTGACTCACGGCTACCCGCGACATTGGTGAAGATGAATTGTAGTGCTGGGACCCAAGATGATGCTCAAGGATGACTTAACTCCCCTTCCAGGATGTGGGATGGGGGAGGAGTAATGGTCATAACCTCCATTCCCGTGGAAACCTTTCACTCCTTTCTCAATACCTAGATCTGTCCCATAATTCCCGATGATTTCTTTATGTCTGAAAGTTCATGATCTTCATTAGGGTGATCCTCAGTTATCGATCTGATTGTTGGAGTTTTTTGAAGCATCGATCCATTTGGATCTAATGCTGGTGGAACGTTTTAATCAGCGAAGGCCCTCAGTTGATGACTTCGATGGATTCATCGTTGGAATGTGGGATTTGCAAGACCATGCAGTTGTTAGACTTCTTGACAATTGCCAATTTTTTATTCGGTTTTCTTTAGAAGATGATTTGATACAAGCCTGGTCCAGTGCCCCTCTTAGATGCAATGGTCTCCATTTCATCCTTTTTCATTGGTCGTTTGATCTATGCATGAATCAGGATCCCTCAACCATTGTGGCATGGGTTAGTCTCCCTCAGCTCCCTCTTCCATTCCAAAATCCTGTAATTATTCACATGATTGGTAATATGGTGGGGCGATAGTTCTGTTCTGACGTATGAACATCAACTGTAAGTCAACTAGTAAATCATCGTCTCTGTGTGGAGGTGGATGTTTCAAGGACATCATTCAATTGGATATGGCTTACCATTGAATAAGTGTTCAGATGGAGGAAATCCATGGTCTATGAATCATGGGTAGACTACTGCAATACTTATTGCAGACTTGGGAATATGTCTTCGAAGTGTCACTTTGAGGTGATTAAAAGAAGAACATCTAACCTGAGGGAGAGGGTAGGCAAGTCTCACGGGCTGAGGTTGATGTCTACTGGAGGAATGGTTTTTGGAATTGCTGATGGTGTGGAGAATTGGGTTGCAGTACCTTTGAAGAACTATGTAGAGGTACCCCCAAATCCAGACGTGTCTACAGTGTTCAGTAGGCTTCACCATGATCTGAAGTTGGGTGATGGGGAGATACAAGCTAGTGCAAAGGATGCTTCAGGTACTGGAGAAATGGGATGTCCAACAGGTGTTAATTCATCTGAAAGGATTTACAGCATGAGGTGTGTGTGACTTTATCTAATGAAAAGGGTGAGAATTGGTGTTAGGTAGTAGCGAATGTGGATGAAGGAATGCTGGATGATGTTGTCTATGATAGTGGTCCTTCAGAGGAGTTAGATGTTGGTAATGGGGAACAAGGGATGGCTGTGAATGATGAGGGTGTGGGCTTCACTGTTGCTACCAAAAATCATTTCCAGGAGCTGGACCAAGAGAATGAGGATGAGGACATCCCAATGACTGAAATGTAGCATGGGTCTCCTTCACAGGATGGTGGTAATGGATCAAATGTTGTACAGCAAGGGACTTTAGTTAATTACGAGTCTATGGAACAGCCAAGGTGCCTCGCTGTGATTGAGACCAATGGTCAATTCCAGAAGATTAATGGAGGGGATGATAAATTTTAGAAGGTGATCATCCATGGGAAAAGGGGGGAATGCAATGAGAGTGACAAATAGAACTATGGAGGTATGACTAAGCCTTCATTTGGTGATGTGGTCCAATGCGGGTGGATGAAGATGACTGAAACTCAAGAAGTCTTGATTGCCCCTCCGCCACACAGGTCAAGGAAGGACTACTCATACCCGCCAATGTTGTTGGCCACTAGGACTTCTGGTGGAAGCACTGAGCTCTTATCCTTGGAACGGATGAATCTGCTAAGGATATATGCTAAGGTTGTGAAGCATTATGACAGATCGGAATGGGAATCAGCTACTGCAGAGGAAGCATGCTACAAGGGATGTGTGGATGGGTAAGTTTTTTATGACATGTAACTTCCTCTTTTGAATTGTTGTGCTTGACTACTATCCTTTTCTTTTAATTTAATAAACGGTCAGGGGGTTATCCCTTGGCTAAGCTTCTCTGGTATTATATACTATAAATTAATATAATTCACTATTCACAAAAAAAATTAATCTATTTTTGAAAAATATATATAATATAAGGAATGAAATTTTTAAATTTGTGGATTTTAAAAAATTTCTGGGTTTTATGAAAATATTTTTCATACTATGATAAAATTAAAATTTATTTAAAATCATTATTTATTTAAAAAAATGACGATTTTAAAATTTTAAAATATTTTATGGCACTTTGAAAATTTAATTAAGGTCACATAAAATATTATAATATTAATAATGTAGTAAAATATTAAATTTGAAATCTTTTTTTGAAAATAAAATTTATTTGAAATCATTATAATAATTAAAAAATTAAATAAACATTTAGGTTTTACAAATATATCAGTACATAAATTTTTATTTTAAAAACATTTATTTAATTATTCAATGATATAAATATATTGTATATTCATTGATAAGATAACTTATTTATTTATACTTTCATTGGCAAGGTTACTATTCTACGGGCTGGATTACTATTCCTAATGGTCAAATTACTATTCTAATGGTCATTGTAATATTCTTTTGCATGTCAGGGATTTAAACATGGTGTGGCATGAAATATAAGATAATTAAATTTAAAAGTGACATAACATTAAATATTATAGGTTTATGTATTGTTTTTAATCCATTGGTAAGTCACACAAGGAAAAATAAGTATAGTGATAGGTTCTCCACATGGAGCCTATTGATGAAATTTACAAGGATGATGTCCTTGATTAAAACTTTTAAAAAACAATTGGTATGAAATTTATGAATAGGACATGTGAATTTTCATAAAGTGATAGGGATAATTATTCTAACATCTTAATGGTATGAAATTTATAGGTATATAGAAAAACATTATAGAGAAAACTCAGTGAGTGATTATACTACAGGTCGAAGATGGAGGAAATATTATATCTCACTGTAGAAACTTCATTCCTTCTTTCTATTACATATTGTGTTACAATGTCAAGATGATTATACTGAATATTTTTTTTCCTTAGTTGTATAATATGTATCTATATAGATTATGTGCATTGTAATGGATATATTTGAAGTCATTTCACATGATTATTCATTGATTTTTATTGAAGGTTATATTTCTCTCTTGTCTAGAGTTATCATCATAAAATATTCAAGAGTATATTTTCACTATATTCCATGCAACAACATAAATGAAGTGGTGTTCCTCATTCCTATTTTTAAAACCAATCTTGTAAATAGAAATGGATTTGGGTATTCTATAATCTATAAGGAAATATATTAATCCTTAAAACTTTCAGGAATAAAACTTCTTAAGAGATATATATCATATGGTTGTTTCATGTAACAAAAATAATATATTCAAATTCACACCATATATCATTACAAACTATATGATTAATTCTATTTAAGAAATATTATCATTTCTATCAATCGTATCCAATCCATTAGCCCTATCTTAATTAACTATTTATCATCCTTTACTATGTATACTTTCACCACTTTTTTCCATAATTACACCGTAATTACATAACCATTGTTGTTTTGTGTGATGTTTTTTTTTATTTTTTTCACATGACCATTACCATCACATACCTATGAATTTCTAAATTAAATCGCCCCACTTCTCTATGATATCTTTCATTATTTTCAACCCAATGAGGATTCACATGTTTATTAGATAGTTATGTAATAATATAAAGCTATTAAATTTTCATTTTTTGAGTGAGTAATATATTAATATTAGGGTGTTGAAGTTTTTTTAAATAAGGGGTATAAAATTTATTATCACATAACTATAGCCCTGTGTGACGTTCCATAAATAAAAATATTACTTACTCTCCTTGATTGTAATTGTAGCAGTTTGGATATAACCATGAATAATTAAGAAATTAAAAAATATTAATTCACACCTTATAAGGAAAATATTTAATTTTATTTTATACATATATAGAGGTATGAAACATCATTAATTAATAAAACCAATAAAAGATACATTTTCCTATTAGATACAATGAAAGTGATAAACCACAACATGTTTCAACCTTCTCCCACTATCCCCTTTCACATGTTATTCTTCTTGTAATATCACTGGTAATAAATTTAGTAATTACATGGGGGGAATGGAATATAATAAGGGGTGATATGAATTTATCAATAAGGTAAAAAATTCAACTATGGAAATTTTTTAAAAAATGGCATAAATATTACAATGGGGCCAAGTAATAAACATAATTCTAAAATAAAATAAAAAAGAGATCATAATATATCTACAGATAGATATGAAAATAAATAAACCACAAGGATAACAATTACTAATTTTAGGGCATTATAATGCATAATATTGAATATTTTGATCTTATAATCAATTTGTGAGCTAATATATCATTCATTTCATCAAGACCAATGTAATGAAACCTTGTTAAATCGGTAAGTCAAAAGCCTAATACCCAAATGTGATTGTCTCATGAGACATAATGACGCCTCAAGGAAATATATAATATTTAGACCCATTACCCACTTATTTAATTCCAATAAATTAATCATATTAGAAAATAAATATAAAATACATATTTACATGGAACAATAATTATCTATACTATTATAACGACACACAAAACACCTGAAATATTACCCATGTATACAAAATGAATGACATGGTCAAAACCCATCCAGCAAAAGTAGGTGGATGGGTTAATAGTAAATAATCAAAATTCAAGATTAATCAATAAATAACCTTATAAGATTGGAAAATATATTTATTTTTAACTGTTCCAAGATAAATAAATAGAATATGTAAGAACTCAATTCTTATTCACGAGGTACGGGTTTCTTCTTTTCACTTTTCCTTGAGTGTTTTTTGAGAAAATAAGGAACATGGGGAAAAATACTCTATTTTGGGACTACACGCCGTATACGTTTCCACACTCTATGTACTTTGGGCCGTGTAGGATGAGTACACAGGGTGTGTAGCCATGTCGGCGAGGGAAGGTGTAAAAACTAACTACACGCCTTGTAGGTTGTATTTACACACCGTGTAGTCAGTCGGTAGGCGAATAGTAAGGCAGTGACCAACTGGGTGACAGTACACACTGTGGATAGAGGGATACACATCGTTTACCTATGTCGACAGATTAACAGTGACACGCTGGCGGGAAACCACCAGCGGAACAGTTAAAAAATGAATAGTAGACGCAATGTACTTGGAAGTACATGCCATGTAATTTGTTTTTTTTTCTCTTAAAATGGGCAGTATCCTCCTCATTTTGTAGAGTAGGTATTTGGGATTGTTTTGGAGTAAGAGAGGAGGCTGGAGTATTTGAGATTCGTCGAGCACACGTCGGGAATCATATTCTTCCGCCGACGATCTCGTTGGAACCGCACGGGTAAACCCTCCGCTCTCCTTAAGTCGTTCATACAAATTCCTTTATGAGGGAATGTTTTTTACTTTTGAATGGATTTTCTTATAACCGAGAACTATGTCATCATTGGGTGTTTCTTGAATTGACATTTTCTTATACAGTTTGTGGGAGTTTAAGGTAGATGGCTTGGTGTTTATTTTCAAACTGATGTGTGTTTTGTATACCATTGTGATACGCACCCATGAATGGGGTATCGTATGTCTAAGGCCTTGTTAAATTAAATACCTATAATTTAATATGTAATTTAAATGTGATAATAAACTGCTGTTTGTGATTGCTGCTTGGATTCAGGACAACCCCGGGGGTGCATTCCACTATTTAGCTGTTTGGCCCGGATACCCGAGGGTATGCCATGTTTACTTTATGAATTACATTTTCCTTGAGAGTAATTGTAAATATTCTCATGTTTATATTTTGTGCTTGGCCCGGTTACATGGTTAGCTAGAGAGCAGTGTTACCTTTAGCCTGATGGCAGTGTTATATTTTGCCTGTGAGAATCTTCTTCCGTGCCTGAGGTCTGTAGATTCTGTGCCTGAGGGTGAAACGTTATACGCTTGGGGGAAATCTCTGTCATGCCTGAGGGGAATGCCTGAGGGAAATATTCTATTACTTGAGGGTAAGGGTTTGCGTGTCTGAGGACACTGACTGTTTTCATAGGAATTCACTGTGGTGGTTTCTTAATAATAAAATGAATATTAAATGGAAATATAACTATAAATGTTAGTTACATTTGATTATTTCTTAGTTTATTTCAATTAATTTTGCACACTGTTGTTGCATGTTTACACACAGTTGAGCACGAGCCTTTGGTGGGTTCCTACTGAGATTCTTTCTCACACCCTTTTTGGGTCATGCTTTTCGGCCCAAACAGAGTACGTTTCTTTAGCTGTGGATAATGGCAAGGGTCCCTATACAGGTACTTGATTACTGCTGAGGAGTAGGGGGCATGGGATCGAGCTTAGGCTAGCGATGCTACCACATATTTTGTTTTGTTTTTTCTATAATCTGTCTCATATTGTACTGCTTTGAAAAATGTTCTGGCTATTTTTGTAGAACTTGAACCATGTAGCATCATCATTATATATATGACTGTTGGTTTTTTTAACAGTTTTTCATTTAAATTGTGCATGGTTATTTGATTCCACTGTTGTTGAATGTTTTGTTATTCCACTGCACTACACTTTGGCAAATGCGGGCATAGATTCCCCACTATCAGACCTCGGCCCTCGCTACTAGTCAGCAGCCTCTAGCATTTAGGGAAATGCACTTGAGGTCACATGGTGAACCGGGTTCGGGGCACCCATTGAGTGACACCCGGATCTGGGACGTTACAAAGTGGTATCAGAGGGAAGTTATTTTTCATTGACTTACTATTTGGGGCCTTAGTCAGGGATATGACAAGTACAGTAGTTGGTAATAAGATATGCCTTGGTGTAGCTAACACATGTACCGGGAAAAGAAAATTAACCTCGTGTTGCAATTTATCTAATTTTTCAATTTTACAGTTGAATTGATTTTCACCAAAGGGTGAAACACTTTTATTGTGCTGTTTGTAGTTTATTCATGGGTTCTATATAGTTGCAACCCTGATGAGATGAGGGTATTCCATCTCATGCATCATTTAGGAAAATGCTAGAAATCACATGCCATGCATAGTTTCCATGCCATGTAGGTGCATTAGATATTTCATGTCGTTGTGATAGATGTTGTGCTAGTAAAAGCATATTTTGGTGATATCGACTTCATAAATACCTGCTATATGAAAGGGTATGATTGTGTGAGATTGTTTATAGAATGGACGTCAAAAATTGGTTTTTGGGAAGTATGGGCCCTCATTGACCGAAATTTGGTGGATCATTGACTATTTATCCAGTTATAAGACATATAAGATGACAAAAATTGATTCGGGGGGAGTATGGGCCCTCACGGATCAGAATTTGGCACTTATGTGTTGTTTTTCAGTAATTTTCTAGGATCCAGAGAATTTTCTAAAGCATACTATCTGGAAACCCAGTATAAACACCTTGTATTACCTTAAACTTGTCGTGGATGTTCTTATATTCGAGAAGAAAAGAAAACTTTTTGAGCACAGGTCATGTAACCTAAGTACACGCCATGTAGCCTCTTCCCGTTTCATAGACTATGTGGGCGAGGACATGGGGAAGGGAAGTTCTTGGGGTTAACATGCCATGTACAAGATGTAAACGTCATGTAGTGTTGACCCGGAGTCCGCCCGTGTAACTAACAACACGGACAGAAGATACCTTAAGACATACATGTTGTGTCTACTGTGGAACACACCGTGTAGTGTGAGCCATGTTCCCAGACGTGTAACTAACAACATGGGTTGGTGAAGCTCTTCTAGTACACGTCGTCCACCTATGGGACATGTCGTGTGGTATTATCTGCGGATAGATGATGTGGTCTTAAACGTGTGTCTGGGAATACTAAGTGGTGTACACGCTGTGTGTGGGTGTAAACACGTCGTGTAGTAACAAGCCGAGTAGTCGGCCGTGTCAAAAATGACACGGGTAGTTGGAAAATTACACCATACATGCTGTGTAGATTATTTACACACCGTGTAGTTTTGTTTAATTAGAGCCGTGTGGATCAGCCGTGTAGAAGGACCTAGGCAGGGGAAGAAAAGTCTGGTACATGCCGTGTAGTCAGTATACACGCCATGTAGTCTTTCTGTGCAATTTAAATGCCTTCTTCCTCCCAATCCAATTTTGATTCCTTTATTTTCAGACTATGATAATCTTGATCTAAGGTGTGCGTTTGACCATGTAGGGTCATGCCGCCAAGAATACCAAGCATTGTTCGCCAGGAGAGCAGCAATGAGTATACTCTAGAGATGGTGGGCCATGGGCTACCAGTTGATCCTCCAGCAGATCCAGATGCGGCGCCAGTCATAATACCGGACACAGGCTCAGAGGCACAGTTCCATGAAGGCTTTATAAGGTTCATGCAGACCTTTCAAGGAGCACCGATGGATTCCACATCTATGGCTATGCTTACTCGTATCTTTCAGCAGGATCATCCGCCTACGTTTTCAGGGGATGGCGGACCAAAGGCTGTGGAGTCTTGGCTGGGGTCGATGCAGACTATATTCGAGCATCTTGAGATTCATCAAGGGTGGAGGGTCAAGCTCCAGACGTATATGCTGTATGATTCCGCCAAGAGGTGGTGGGATGTTACCACTCAGTCAGAGCATCACAGTGACATGGAGTGGGATGATTTTCAGGCAGTCATCTATGACTTCTTCTTTCCAGAGACACTGAGGGCGGATAGAGCTTGATAGTTCATGAATCTGCAGCAGGGCGCTATGTCAGTGATGCATTATTCTACTCATTTCACTGAGATTAATCATTTTTCACCTGTTCTGGTGGGTGATGAGATGTTGAGGGCAAGACGCTTTGAGGATGGTCATCGATATGTCATTCAATCAATGATGAATGTTTTCAAGTTGCCTATTGTACTTGCTATTGTGAACCAGGCACTGATTATTGAGAGGAACCTGCAGGAAGCTATTGGTGCATGCTAGGGTGGTTCACCACTAGTTTCTGGTACTATGTCTTCCAGTAAGAGGTAGAGACAGATGGACATCTCCCACGGTGACAGTACCAGCCAGAAAATTTCTTCAATGGGTCTGGTCAGGTGCTACCAGTGTGGTATGGAGGGGCACAAGAGACCTCAGTGTCCATGAGACCTAGGGAAGTGCCAAACATGCGGCAAGACGGGTCATCTACAATTCTTTTTCAGGGAGTTTCTACCAGTGGCTAGTGAGAGGGGTTCTGTGTAGACTCCGCATGCGGGAGCAGGACCAGCAGCTTCTTACCAGTCAGGAAATTGGAATATGTCAGGGCATGCAGACAAATATGGTGGTCATGGACGTGGTAGCCAAACACCAAGATCTCAAAGGAAATAGGGCGAGATAGCTCAGGGTAGCTAGGTTGTGGCGCAGGGCTGCGACACTGGGCATGCATGTGTAGTGCAACAGACCCAGCAGGAGAAGGATCCCAAACCATCTACTCTCATAGGTACTATTATAGTAGCTTCTGTCTTATCTTCAGTACTTTTAAATACGGGTGCTACATATAGTATCATATATGTACCTGTGGTAGAGAGCATTGGGCTCTGTGATTCTTCTTCTTCTGCGGTTATGACGTGAGACACTCTATTAGGGACTAGAACAACTAATGTGTGTCAGTGCAAGGAGTTCACCCTTGAGGTCGGTGGGTTTCACTTCCTTTGGGACCTCTATGTCTTAGAGATAATGAGCTATGATGTCATTCTATGGATGGACATGTTGGTTCCCTTTAGAGCCTTTGTAGATTGCTATCGCCGTAGGGTGAGTTTCACATCAATAGAGGGAAGAGAGTTTCTATACAATGGCGAGTGGGATGTTCAGGTGAGTTGAGCTGGACCAGAGCATTGTGGGTGAGGTGGTGTCATAGCCCAGATTGTGAACATATATCTAGATGACCAAGGGACTTGTCAGAAGGATTTCCCTCCTGTGGTTGATTGTTTCAAGGATATCTTCCCAGACAACCTTTCAGGTCTACCTCTAGAGTGTGAGGTGGATTTCTCTATTGAGCTTGTTCCAGGAGTAGCACTGGTGTCCATTCCTCCTTATAGGATGACCATGCCTAAGTTGTAGGAGCCTAAGAGGTTGTTAGAGGAGTTACAAGAAAAAGGTTTTATCTGACCCAGTACATCTCCATGGGGTTCCCATGTCCTTTTTGCAAAGAAGGCAGACGATACTCTAAGACTCTTTGTGGATTATCGTAAGCTGAACCAGTTGACGGTCAAGAACTGATATCCCATGCTGAGGATTGATGATCTTTTTGAACAACCTAGTAGAGCATGAGTGTTCTCAAAGATTGAATTGAGATCAGGATATCATCTGCTGCGCATTAGACCATCTGATATACCTATCATATCTTTCAGAAGCAGGTATGGTTTATACGAGTATACGGTTATGCCGTTCAGACTCACGAATGCACCAACAGTTTTCACATCTCTGATGAATCATGTGTTTCATTCTTATCTAGATTCTTTTTTGGTAGTATTTGTGGACGATATCTTGGTGTACTCCCTCACTTGACATGACCATCCCACCCATCTTGAGATTGTATTGAGTAGACTGTGAGAGCATAAGCTATATACTAAACTCTCCAAGTTCCACTTTTGGATGGACCAGATACACTTCTAGGGTCATATCATCTCAGAGGCAGGAGTTGCAGTAGACCCAGAGAAGATTATATTTTTAGTTTCCTAAGAGCATCCTAAGAATGTTTTTCAGATACAGAGTTTCTTGGGGCTGTCTAGTTACTACAGATGCTTCATAAAGGACTTCTCCCGCTTAGCAGCACTGTTGACGGATTTGACTAAGAAGGGTGTGAAGTTTGTTTGGTCAGAAGCTTGCGAGACAGCCTTCCAAGATCTGAAGGGAATGTTTACATCAACACCATTGCTAATACTCCCAGAGTAGGGGAAGAGCTATACAATTTACTGTGATGCATCAGGTATTGGACGAGGAGATGTGTTGATGTAGGGCAATCGAGTAGTTGAGTTAGGATCTCGGCAGTTGAGGCCACATGAGAGGAATTACCTGACGCATGATCTTGAGTTGGATGAAATTGTTCGTGTATTATGCTGTTTGAGACATTATCTCTTGGGAGAACGTTTTGTGGTGTTCACGGACCACAACTGTCTCAAGTACATCATTAACTAGCATGACTTGAACCTAAAGTAGCGAAGGTGGGTTGAATACCTTCAGCCTTTCAATTTTGAGCTTGCCTATACTCCTGGTAAAGGCAATGCAGTAGCTGATGCACTGAGTAAGAAGACTCAGATATAGGAAATGCAGGAGGCGAGTCGTGAATGGCAGCTCATGGATTTGTTCTCTGAGATGCATATGGAGGTGCATGATAGTCAGGGGCAGACCAATCATTCATCTTTAGCTGTGACTTCTACCCTCCTAGATATAGTGAGGATGAGATAGCTATCTGAATCAGAAGGCCTAGTTCTATGGGATTCAGTGACTATTGATGACCATTCCCCTAGTTGGACTATAGGCGATGATGAGGTTTTTATTTTCCATGGACAAGTGTGGGTTCCAGGGTATATACGCAAGGAGTTAATGTGGGAGTTTCATTCTTCAGCTTGGGTAGTTCATCCCAGAGATACTAAGATGTACCGTGACTTGAGATGTCAGTACTAGTGGCTGGGTATGAAGAGGGAAGTATTTGGTTTTGTTACGAGATATTCCAGCTATCAGTAGGTGAAGGCAGAGCAGAAGAGGCCAGTCGAACTATTACAGCAGTTACCCATTCCAGAGTGGAAATGGGATGATGTCGTGATGGACTTCGTGACGGGTTGTCGAGGTCACCTTGAGGAAATTATGTCGTGTGGGATGTTGTGGATACACTCACCAAGGTAGCTCAATTTTTGTCGAACAGGAAGACCTTCGGTGTGGACAAGCTCGGAAAGTTGTATTTCGGATATGTCGTACATCTTCATGGGGTCCCTCATTATATCGTTTCATATAGGGGCAGCCATTTTACGTCTCATTTCTGGTAGAGTCTTCAGAGGGCACTAGTTACATAGGTGCTTCTGATCACAACTTACCACCCTCATACTGATGGTTAGTCAGAGCGTACGATACAGGTGCTAGAGGACATGCTACATGCATGAATCCTAGTCTTTGGGTGGTTTTGGGAGAACCATATACCCCTAGTCGAGTTTTCTTGTAATAATAGTTTTCTGACAACTATTGAAATGGATCTTTACAAGGATTTATATGGTAGGCCGTGCCTAATACCTTTGTACTGGTTAGAGGCAGGTGAGGAAACTTTACTGGGGCCACATCTCATGCAGGAGACTTCTGAGCAGGTCCAGTTGATTCAGAAGCGGATGGCTACAACACAGCCTCATCAGAAGTCTTATGGTGATCGCTATAGACGACCCTTGGAGTTCGTGGTCGGGGATCAGGTTTTCTTGCATGTTTCACCGAGGTTGGGACACGGTCGGATCAGGAGACAGGTTAAACCTTCACCGAGGTATGTGGGGACAATTGAGATTCTAGAGAGAGTGGGGCTGGTTGTCAATCGATTGTAGTTACCACAGAGGTATCGGTCCATTCACGATGTCTTCCAGGTCTCTTAGTTGGGTTGCTATCATTCAGATCCATCTCACATCTTTCGGCCCGAGGAGGATGAGCTTGAGGTAGATGCATCCTTTGAGGATAATCCGATTCGTTTCATTGATAGAAGCATGATGGTTCTCTGAGGCGGGTCAGTTCCTCTCATACAGGTGTTATGGCAGCATGGCTGAGTGCAGGATGAAATTTGGGAGCGGGAGACCGAAATTTGTGCTCAGTGGCCGAAGTTTTTCATGGTTATATCTTCACCACCCTTGGAAGGGTAATTTTGTAACGAATTTCTTTTAGGGGGGAATTTTTCAAGAACCCAGTTCTTATTCATGAGGTACAAGTTTCTTCTTTATTCATTCCTTAAGTGTTTTTCTGAAAATAAGGAAAATGGGGAAAAATACTAAATTTTGGGACTACACGCCATGTACTTTTCCACACGCCGTGTACTTTGGGCTGCGTTGGATGAGTATACAAGGTGTATAGCCATGTCGGTGAGGGAAGGTGAAAAAACAGACTACACACCGTGTAAGTTGTATTTACACGTCATGTAGTATGTCAGGATGCGAATAGTAAGGCGGTGGCTAGCTGGGCGATAGTACACGCTGTGGATAGAGGCATACACTCTGTGTACCCATGTCGACAGATGAATAGTGCCACGCTAGCAGGAAGCCACCAGCGGAACAATTACAATATTGAAAAGTATACGCCCTGTACTTGGATGTACACACCGTGTAATTTGTTTTTTTATTAAAACATGAAGTAGCCTACTCATTTGGTAGAGGAGGTGTTTGGGTAAGTTTTGGAGTAAGAGAGGTGGTCAGTGCGTTGGAGATCTTCCAAGCGCACGTCGGGAATCAGATTCTTCCACCGATGATCTCATTGGAACCGCACGGGTAAGCCCTTCGCTCGCCTTAAGCCGTTCTTACCAATTCATTCCTGAGAGAATGTTATTTAAGTTTGAACGGGTTTTCTTATAAACCATATATATGTTATCACTGTGTGTTTCTAGAATCAATGTTGGCGTATACCGTTCATGGGTGTTTAAGGTAGGTGGATTGGTGTTTATTTTCCAACTGATGTGCATTTTGTGTACCGTTGGGATACGCGCCCATGAACGTGGTATCTTATAGCTGAGGCCTTGTTGAATTAAATACCTATAATTGTATAAGTAGTTTAAATGTGACAATAAACTGCTATTTGGGATCGCTGCTTGGATCCAGGACCAACCCAGGGGTGCGTTCCTCTGTTTAGTCGTTTGGCCCAAATACCCAAGGGTATCCCATGTTTACTTTATGCATTACTTTTTCCTTGAGAGAAATCGTAAATATTTTATTGTTCATATGTTGGGCTTGGCCCGGTTACTTGCATAGCATGAGGGAAGTGCTTTACTTAGCCTGAGGGCAGTGTTACCTTTAGTCTGAGGGCAGTGTTATATTTCGCCTGAGGGAAACTTCTTTCATGATTGAGGGGTGTAGATTCTATGCCTGACGGTGACACTTCGTACGCCTGAGGGAAATCTCTGTTATACCTAAGGGCAATACCTGAGGGCAACATTATATTACCTGAGGGTAAGGTTTTGTGTGTCTGTGGACACTGGCTGTTTATATAGAAATTCACTGTGGTGGTTTCTTAATAATAAAATGAATATTAAATGGAAATATGACTGGTAAAGTTAGTTACTTTTGAGTACTGGTTAGTTTATTGCATTTACTTTTGCACACTGTTGTTGCATGTTTACCCATAGTTGAGAAAGGGCCTTTGGTGGGTGCCAACTGAGATTCTCTCTCACACCCTTTTTGGGTCATGCTATTTAGCCCAAACAGATTACGTTTCTGCAGGTGTGGATAAGGTCAATGGTCCCTATATAGGTAATTGATTACTGCTGAGGAGTAGGGGAGCATGGGACCGAGATCATGCTCCTAATGCTGCTAGCTCTTTTGTTATGTTTTTTCTGTACTCTATATCATATTTTACTGCTTTGAAACATGTTCTGAAAGTTTTTTTAGAACACGAGTCATGTGGAATTACCATTATATATATGACTATTAGTTGTTTTTACAGCAGTTTTTCATTTAAATTGTCCATGGTTATTTTCTTCTACTTTTGTTTAATGTTTTGTTATTACGCTGCACTACACATTGACAAATGAGGGAATAGTTTCCCCACTATCAGACCTGGGCCCTTGCTGCTAGTCGGCAGCCTCTGGCATTTGGGGAAATGCGCTTGAGGTCCTATAGCGAACTGGGTTCGGGGAACCCGTTGAGTGGTACCTGGATCCGGGACCTTACAGAATATATATTTATAATAGTATACCATAAATTAAAACATTTTGGAGTAATGGTATATATTTAATTTAATAATTATCCTAATCAATCAATATATACAATCTATGTGAACATCATTCAATAAATGGAATGAAAAATAATGTTTTCAAAAATCAAATAAATGAAAATAATTTTTTTTCCATATTAATTGTGGATGGTTCGAAAAGAAAAATGTTGTGATTAATCAAATATATGATAAAAATAAAATTACACAATAAATATAGAGAATGAATGTATTCTATTGTAACATAAAATATCACCCATGTAAAAAAATTAATTATAGAAGGATGTTAGCATATATGGAAAACAACATTTAAAAACTACACTTCAAAAATATTAAATATAAAAGGGTTTAAGAACTAAATAGTTTGAAAAAATATGTCCAATACACCAAATTAGAAATATATAAATTGATTATGAGGATATTTAATGTAACATAAGTAATTCCATTTGAATGTGATAATTAAAAAGTGGTAAAAACATTAAAGATCATGTTGAAATTGTTTATTAGGTTAATCTAAAAAAACCAACCTGTAACATTCACAGTAACTATTAAGACGGCAGGTTTAATGATTTTGAAAATAATTGATTTTGAAATTAATCTCTAATTTTGTATAATCTAAAATATTTAATGTTTTTTATGTAAATTTCTATAAAAAATATGAAACATTAGTTTATGATGGTAAAATTTTAAATCTATATAAATTACCATTCTAGGAAAGATAGTTTGATAAAAGAGTAATGAAATCGTATATTTATGAAAAATTAATTTTCCCAAATATTATCATATGATACCTTATAATAAAATATTTATTATGGTGAACCATTTACCAAGGGAATGATGTTCATGATAAAACATTATAACGCAACGATTGGATATTTGATCAATCCATATCCCTTATGAGACACTTACTTCATAGGGTAATAAATATTGGGAAATGATTTATAAGATATGAATTTAAATCGATGAAAAAAAATTATTGAATTCCAAAAATAGAATAATGGGTATAATATAAAAAACATAAATAGAAAATTTTCATGAAAATTATTATTACAAAAAACATGAAATTTGAGAAATGAAATACCCGTAAGATTCATGTATCACTTGAGAATGAAATCGTCTGAGGTAAATAACTAGATTTATATTAATATATCATATGAAATAAAAACATTACGGTGAAAATAAATACATGGGAGGTAATGAAAAAATAAAGGAAAACATTTTAAACAAAATGTATTATGTCATAGAGAATCATAATTGATACTTGGAAAACCCTCACAAAATTAGAATTAGCCAAATAAAAAAGCCTTGAAGGATAGAATTAAAAATGAAAAATTATATGTCAATAATAATGAGTTTAACATGATATAAAATGATAAAGGAGACCTGGATACAACATTACAAATAAAAAATATTGTTTAATAATAAATATGCCTCAAACAGTGAAAATTAATTAAAGAAACAATTACCCAATATCTTGAATACCCTGAATGTGCTCTAAATGCCTGTATAATAATGAAATTCTATCTAAATAAATTATTTCATAATAAAAATCATACCTTTAGCTATTTATGCATTTCATTTGTAATCACTCTCTAGTTTATTATAGTATGTTGTTTCATATTTTTTAAACCGATTATTATTAATATTGACCATTTTGAATGAGTTTTAAAAAAATAGTTGGTATAAATTCTTTATAAAAAATTCAAAACCAAAATATTATTCAAGATAAATGAATAGATTTTCTGTGATATTTATAAAGCTATAATTTATTGGGATGTTAGTTTCCGCTACAATCCCTGAATATGATATTAATGATCTTCATGTTTCAGGGATTCTTAATGAACAAAAGGTGATTTATTAATTAATGAGTTTCATAATAAATATACAATTATATAAAAACCATTATTTATATACTTATATAATATTACACCAGTAATTGATTTTTATATTTTCCAATGATATAAATTGACAGTATTGTTCTTGTAGGTGGTTAAGCTAACCAAAAAATGATTATACCATGATTAATTGATGATTATGTGCTGGTTTAGTTGAAATATCTAAATAATATATGAATAATGATACCATCTTGTGTTTATTAGAGTGATATATCAAAATTTTAAGGATGTGAAAGAACAACTAATTGATATTAAAATATTACATGACATGAATGAATATATGTTTCTCATTTAAGTATAATTTTAATTGTTTACATAATGATAATTTCTTATTAATCATACAATTAGCAGGTTCTCCAATTTTTCACAAAAATCATATTGATGTCATAAAAATAACATCTATCTTTTAAAATCAATATTACAACCATCTATATAATTCATTAATGAAAAGGCGAATACAACATTACATAGTTGTGGTTGTTCACATGTATACATGGATGATGTTTTTGTTTTCTTTATAATTGTAGAAAGGGGTAATATGGATTATGATTTAAAAATTGTAAAAAATCCTTACATAGTAAATTGGAATATAAAATTATATTTTAGACCATTAAAGATAGGTGTTAATAAAAAATTGACATGTTGCTTTAGTTATGAGATAATAAAAATATACCCATGAATCATATTTTCAATTTTCTTTATTCAGGAGGGGAAATGTGTGTAATGATAATTAATTTAACACAATGACATTAATTAATTAAAAAAACTTTTGTTACTTTATCCTAATGAAAATATAATATTTTTAATGGTAATATATAAAGGAAATAGGTTAATTAAAAAAATAATTACTCATGTTGTTTTCATAGATATTTTCTTTAAAGGATCTCTTATAAATGGAGAGATGGGAAAAATATTTTGACATAAATTTACTAGAATAAATATAGGATTTAATGGAAATAAATATTAATTTGGTTTTCATGATGTAATATAATTTTATGATTGGTATTAAATAGTTAGTGAGAGACCTCATTTATAAGTGAAAGGTATGAAAATATTTTAAATACCCATCACATTTTAATAATGGAAATTCTTTCTTCGGGAAATTAAAAAAAATTGAGAAATAATGTAGTCGGTAAGATATTAATTCAATAAATACAAAACCATTCAATTGAAGTGTTTTCAATCTTTCATCCTTATATATTCCATATACCACTGTAACTTTTACCATAGTATTTAATTGTTACCTTAGTAATGTATTACTTATGCCTAAAAATATTATGGTCTTTATTTATTTATTTTAAAAAATGGTTTAAAATATTAAATACATTATTAATATTAAATTTTTAAAATTTAAAAGAACTTTATTTAAAATATTAAATCTTTAATTTTATAAAAACAATTTTTTTAGAAATTTTATTCATAAGAATGAAAATATCCAATATTGTTATTTTATGTAGATTCAATAGTTTTAGATATAAATATCACTTATAAAATTGATATTTTACATGTAAAGACATTTGAAAATTTTCTATGACATACTTATATACATATAATATTATTAATTCACTATAGTTTTTAAAAAATATATATTTCACAATTCATGTTTGATTCATTATTTTGAGAAAAACTCCAAATAATAAAACTTAGAAAAAAATAATATTTTGAAGAGATAATTAATTTAATGTTTTTCAAAATTTAAGAAAAAATTTAGAATTATACTTATATGTTACATTAAAAAATACAATAATTTTTTTAATAGAGAATCAAATACTTAGAACATAACATATTCTTATCTTTGTAGTTTATCATTTACTAATTAGTGTTAACCAATTATTCATATCAAAATATATTTCTATCATTTAATCGCTTTTTATGACAAAAAATCATGGTTTATAATTGTAATTATTTTTAAAAAATATACATTTCTAAATTCAAAATGATCTTATTAGTAATTTTAACAATAACAATTGAATTTAATTAATTTAATACAACCCTTTAAATTATTTAAATAAATATTTTTTAAAATTGGTTACTTTTATGTATTCTTACTAATTAAATGTCTAATTTTTAACGATCAAACTAAATATATATATTTTTGTTAAAATATATCCAATTTTCATTTTAGTTCAGTCCTGTATATAGTGATATCTACCAATCACAATGAATTATTTATTGGTAATCATATATTATATTCTCAAGGTTTTATGGTCAATTATTAAAAAAATTTATACCCTGAAATTTGACTCATAATATTATTGAAATTTTAATATGGAATTTATAATTAACATTACACTACTTGATTATATTGGGTTTATTTACGATGTATTCTGAAATTTTTATACACGAAAAATAATTATAATAGATTCATAATGTGATATAACCAAATAATAAATCATATATAATTATACTATAGGAATACAGACTAGATCAATAGGGAAAAATATCCCGCATACCATGAAACTTATTTAAAAGTAATCATACTGCAATGAAATTTTACTTTTAACTCAATATAAAATACTATCTAAAACTATTTATGACAGAATAAATCTGGAAATCTAGAGTGAAAATCACTATACAGATTTTTATTTTTATTTCAATGATATTTTATTTTCATTAATGTGTATTTATGCCAACTTTCCTCATTTTAACTTTTTTTAGGAAATTGAGTTTCTCAGTTATCCTCTCACTTGAAAATAAAGTGTTATATTTTTTTTATCTTCTCACATTACCTTAGATATGGTAGTATGTTGGCCATCAAATCCAAATTAAATGTTTTATTTATACCTTAAATAAAAGTTAAGTCATTCTTCTAACCGCTTTTTTAACATGAAGGAAATTGAATCTTTTTCCATCATTATGTTTTCCCCCCAAACATCCTTGATACTCATTCTATCATTTCATTAGTGTATTTATGATTCAAAACTAATATTATGTTCAATTATAATACTAAATAGTTGGTTTGGAATTATCATTTATATGGGTTGAGCATTGATTTATTTACATCATTTTCCACAAACCCACTTTTAACTTTATTCATCCACGATCCAATTATATATAAAACCAAAAGAGGATGACATAATTGAATAAAAATTAATATCATAAAATAAATATGAAAACATATACCCAATATTTCACATGTAGTTCAATATATATCTTCCATAGCTCAAACTATAACATTCTATGTTATAACTAAGTTACTCCTTATTTGGGGTTTCTCATACACTTTAATGAATTCCCTGAAAGTAACTAGTAAAAAAAATAATTATAGAAGTTTATAAGTAGAATATTATCAAAAACATAAAATCCCATAGTTGTAACACCCCAAGCTTCAACGGTATGATTCCCTTTGAATAATATAATAGTGTGTGTTGTACGCAACTTCGAGTTCTAACACACACCACAACCAAGCAAACTAGTCGTTATGAATAGTAATACCAACTTTTTGAAATTTTATAAATTTTATCTCTCAAAATTTACTTCATTTTTTGAATCAGAATATCGAAATTAGCCTAGGGTAAAATTTTGTAACTTTTCGGATAACATTTATATTTTGAGGAATAGTGAAAATTACTAAATTTTAATTAAAAACAAATTTTTTAATCAAAATAATTAATTGTGATAAATTATGAATTTGAGTGGTTTTAAATTATATTTAGAATACATTTTTACCATTTAATACAATTTTGGTCATTGGACATAATTTCACAATTAAATCAGACATAAACAAGTATCAATCTATTGATAGTTCTTATATCTTAAAAACACGCTTTCTGTTTTGACAGCGGGAATGAATTTTAAATTAATTTCTTCCACTTCTGTGTTTTTAATTTGGAAAAAAGAATTACATGTATTGAATCAGGATTTCCAAATTATGTAAATAGGTAACTTTTATTTTTAGACATTTTGAATAATTTTTTGGTAAATATTTTATTTACCATGGTTAAAAGGTAAATCTCGTAAATAAGGGGTAAAAATTAATATTATAATAATACTAAATTACCCTAAAACGTGTCCTAACCTTAATGGTGGATACATTTCTGACCATAGACATATTTGGGTCGATTTTGGGACCTCATGGAGCCACTTGTAGGTGATAGGGACACTTTATTTTAATTAAGTTAAAATAAATAAAAAAATGACATAAGCATATATCATTTCAGAAAACAATTTTATGTGGGTTATACATGTTGGATTTTAAATTATAAATATTAATTAGAACGATAAAATAGTTTTATACATAATGGTATTTTATTTATAATTTTTAAACATTACATAATTTAATTTATTCATGACACAATGATGATGCAGTAATTACCATAACAGTGAAAAATTAAAATAATTGATATTATAAACACCCAAATAAATATAATTTGAGACTTTTTAGGAATTACACTAATTTTTAGGTTAATATGACATTATAGTATTGATTTAATTATCTTTGGTCGAATAAATCATTATGTTGTGATTTTTAAAAAAATTAATTATTTGATAGTGTCAAAATTGACATAAAAGAGTTTTTAAAACAAATATTATATTATTAATTGATATTAAATTCATAAAAATATAAGGTTCGGAAAAGAGACTTATATCATGATATTTTTATCATTAATGGACCACTTGGGGCTCTCTTGGATTTAGACAGTATGTCTATTAACTATATAATATAAAAATAAAAAGTGACATGGTAATTGTTAAACTCATTAACTAAGAGTTAAAACATAAAGACAATGTTAATATAGTGACCCAAACCTGTCTAAAACCTATTGGTTGAGTGGTTTTTGACCCATACCCACCTTAATATTTATATAATCTACTTTTAAGTCATTAGAAACCGAATATGAATTTATTATAAAATAATATTTCTAGCTTTTCCAAAGGTCCCCATCACCCCTCTTATAAAAGCGCACTCCCCCTTCTCATTAATTCACACCTTCAAAGCCTTTTGGTTCAGCCAAAGCCTGCACAAATACTCTCTAATCTTCCATCACTTCATCCTAGAGGTCTTAAATTAGTCAGAAATCCAACCTAAGGAGACCTTTTGATCAAATCAAATGGAATAACCCGAAGAAGAGGTAATGTTTTCACCATCCTCTTTCAAGTTCCTTTCTTCATCCACTTCTTATTTCATTGTTATTACCATACTTAAATAATAATTCCAGTATATTATATATACTATTATGTTATTATAAACATGGTAGAACCATATTTCAGTATTCTATCCATCCTTTAAATGACATGTCACCATACGTGTGTACGTACGGCTTACGGAATCCACGTCGTGGTGTAATTGTTATTCAAAACATTATTATTTGGATGGGTAAAATAATGATGTGTAATTCATTTAAATAATAAATATAATATGATAATTATCTTGTATATATGATATAACATCCAATTAAATATTATTTTAATATGAAAAAAATGGTATTCTCGCTTGTGCATACGTACGGACTACCGTCTCCATGAACACGATGAGATTCATTCTCCATCGTATCCATTCAAGTATAATTCTCATTTTATGATTAATAATATTTTTTAAGGACTTAATATCATTCTAGATATGAATACGATACAACCAATTCATAACAAACATGGCTTACGTAACAAAACATATAAAATAAAATGGGTAAGTTAACACCCGAAACGACAATAATATTAAGATATTATTAATAGTGCAATGTTAAAAGATCATATGTGATATCATATTGATGTATATGATTCTTGTAAAATTTAATAACAATAATTTTAACATTATACAGGAGGTTATCCTACCCCCTACCAAGGAAAAGTACAAGGTAAGGGTTTATTTCGCAATCTCTTCATTATCTGAGGATGTTTATACGTAATAATCTATTGGGACTTCTTTATCATCGACATCCATGTTTCTTAAAAATGTAGTTCAAAACATTTTTAATATTTACTAGAATATGGTTTAAAGTAATTTATACCCTTTTTTGACTTTTTATAAGAGGTTTATAATGGAATCTTTCCATCGTTTTCCAAATAAAGTCCTTTTTGACCTTTTCGACAGAATTAAGGTAATAATGTCTTTTTAACTTATACAGCGGATGCACCTATCTTCTTCCATTATAAAGTCGTCAAAGCTTCCCCTACATGCTTATAATAATATTTTCAATGTAAATGTTTTATTTAATAATTATGGGAATTTTAAATGATTTCAAAAAAAGAGATATTTCTCTCAAATAGGTTTGATTTCATCTATGTCAACATCCTTTGATGAATTTTAAGCTTATTTGAAGTTTATTTATTATGATACAAAACTTCAATATTGTATTGATGGTTTTGTGATATGTCTGACTGTGGATGTTTTATTTTTATACCATTCATGGTTTATGAAGAAAGTATTGACATTTCGTATGCTAGTTTTAATATGAATGTTTATGTTATGTTTAAACCTGTTCATATGAGTAATGAATTGGACTTAATAAGTGACAGGTGGTGCCCGCTATAGCTCCTCGATATATTGGTGGGTCACATGAGACAAACTAGTTCCTTGGAACAAGGCCTTAACAAAATCTTATTTGTAGTCTTGGCACGAGGCCTTGGCTATGTGGTTATGATAGTCTGGGATTATGAATTCCATCATTATGAAAGTGGTTATTGATATTGCATGTGATTATTCGATTAGTAGAATATCCATGTGAATAAATAAATAGCATTATTTTATTTTATTTCTTCCATATTATTTTGAAGTTCATGTTTAAAGTGCTTCTGTTTTAGTTATACATTGACTTAAATTTTTATTCTTATTTATGAAATTTTCTGCTATATTGTTATCCTTACTGGGCATCTGAGCTCACCCCTTTCAATGTTTTATTTTTCCAACGATGTGAAGATGTAATTTATGAATGACCTACTGGGATAGTATATGGGGATATGAGTGTGGACTATGGAGACTATGATGTTTTATTTTTCATTTTATGATGTGATGTAAACTTTATTAATTTATCTAGTTATTCCAAGGATACTAACCTAATCGGTCATTCGAGACATGATCTTTCTTGTGATCATGCTAATGTTATGTAATAATGCAGTGAATCTGGTTAAATGGGGTCGGGGTGTTACAGTTGGTATCAGAGGATGTTTACTACAATCCTTGGAAGCTAGATTTAGATAAACTTTGATTAGAGCACATAGAACTAAGATGGATTTTGAGGATTAATATAGAAGAACAAACTAGAATTTTGGTATTGTAGATATTTTGTGAGTTTTCCAAGAAATACATCCCTGTATGGATACGAGCAGGTTGAGGTGGCTCTGGAATAGATGTGCCTAGGGGTAAAACCCAAAAACACCGCTTTGAGCTAGATTCGAACGAGAATTGGTGCATGACAACGGGCCTTGCTGCACTCTTGGTTACGACACTCCTGAGGGATATGCTTAGGATAACTCTCATTTTCTTTTCAAATCATTATGAAGGGTTTATGAGTATATACTTCTTCAAGGAAAACATTTTTATGATTATGGATTATATCCATAAGTAGTTCAATTTATGTTATGTTTTTTATAAGTATGGAATTATGTATTTTGATTCTTAAAATGATCTAGTTCATGCCATTGTTTAGAAATGGAGCCTAGTGGAAGAAATGGAAACTGTATCAATGCACGCACTCTGTGTAGGGATTTCCCTCCTGATCAAGATAATTATAGTGGAGCTGGTGATGCAATTGGAGTTGATCTACTAATCACCATACTAGGAAAACTCACTCAGGTTATGAATAATAACCTTACCCGTATGGATCACCCTGATCCGCAGCATGGAGGATCAATGTTAGGTCGCTTCATGATGTATAAACCACCAATGTTCAATGGGATTACAAATCCTTTAGTAGCTGAGAAATAGATAAATTACCTAGAGAAAATATTTCAAGCTTTGGGGAGTAGTGAAAGGGAAAAAATTATCATGGCAGTTTACCGCCACACTGGAGATGCTGATCAATGGTGGTCATTGATTCAAAACATGATAGAAGATGATGAAGTATCTAATATGGAATGGAGAGAGTTCAAAGACCTATTTGTAGAAAATTACTTTCCTCATGACCATCGAGCAGATATGGAAAGGCAATTTATGAGTCTGAGACAAAAGGAAGATGAGAATGTCACAAAGTATGATGCTAACTTCACAAGGATAGCAAGGTATGCTAGATATTATATACATAACCCAAGAATTAATATTGATAATTTATTTGATGGGTTAAAACGATTTCCTAATCGAGCATTAGAGTCACAATCCTTCTCATCATACGAAGACACTGTCTCATGTGCTATCAAGACAGAAAAAGAATTATCAATGTCGTATGACTTTAAAGAAAAGAAAGAGAAGAAGAGATCTGATGATCAATTTGGGAATGAAAATAAGTAGAAGAAGGGAATATTTGAATATCCATACTCTAGTAAATGTGGAAAGAAACACCCAGGTACTTGTTTGAAAGGAATGGGAGTCTGTTACAAGTTTGGTGAAAAATGCCACCAAGCTCGTGATTACAAGGGGAAGAATGGAGCTACTGATGTTCAATGATACAAATTCAGGGAGATGGGACATTATGCAAATGAATATCCTAAGCGTTAGGGGAACTTACCTTATAAAAGGCCAAGGGATCAAGGCCAAGCATATGCTTTTACTACTGCTGAGGTAGAAACTCCAAAAGTCGTGGTGGTAGGTAATTTAATTATTTCCTCAAGTTTACCAAATGCATTATTTGATTCTGGATCATTGCATTGTTTCATATCTTATTTGTTTGCTATGAAAATTAGATATTTAAAATTTTATTTAACAAGGGAGTTGTCAGTTAAAACTCCTAAGGGAAGTATCATTGCATCAACATTTTGTGAATCAGTCCCAATTAGAGCACATAAATGTTCTTTATCTGCTGATCTCATCGTCATATGTATGATTGAGTTTGATATAATCGTCGGTATGGATTGGATTTCAGACCATGATGCATAGATTTATTGTAAGAATAAGGAGGTTATGATTTTTGATGATGATGATAAGGAACCCCTTATATTTAGAGAAGAATCATCACCACCTAATTCTTATCTAGATCCACCCCTAGTAGCTCAACTAAATTCCATTATTGGGGAGGAAGAGGATGAAATTTCTATGGGTGAGGAAAGGAATGTTCAAAAAGAGGATGTACCTATTGTAAAATAATATGTAGATGTGTTTCAGGAAGCATTACTTGGACATCCTCTAGAATGAGAAGTTGTGTTTTCTATTGATTTAATCCCTAGATCAAGGCCTATATCCAAGACCCCTTGTAGAATGGCCATAGTAGAATTAGTGGAACTAAAGAAACCACTAGAGGAATTGAGTAATAAGGGATTTATTCTCACTAGAGTTTCTCTATGGGGATCCCCTGTTCTTTTTGTTAAAAAGAATGATGGATCCATGATGTTATGTATCGACTATAGGGAAATCAATGCTATAACAATAAATAACAAGTATCCCCGACCTCACATTGATGATTTATTTGACCAACAGAATGGAGCTCAATAATTTTCAGATATTGACCTTCGGTCTGTATACCATCAGTTGTGTGTGAAGAAGGAAGAAATTCCGAAGACAGCATTTTGAAGTAGGTACGTGCATTACGAGTTTACAGTAATGCCTTTTGGGATGACTAATGCGGCCGCTGTTTTCCTGGATCTGATGAATAGATTTTCCAAGGAGTATATCGATGATTCTTTGGTGGTATTTATTGATGATATCTTGGTGTACTAAAAAATCTACAATGATCTTGAAAATCACTTGTGCATAATCCTGAAGACTCTGAGAAGACATGAATTATATGGAATGTTTAGCTGGTTTGAATTCTGGCTTCAAGAGATTTCTTTTCGTGGCCATATTGTTTCTAAAGATAGAATCCATGTTGATCATTCTAAGACCAAGGTAATCCATGAATGGCTATCCCCGACGAGTATAACTGAGGTATGCAATATTATTGGTTTGGCATGTTATTATTGACGTTTCGTCTAGAATTTTTCCCGATTGGATAACCAATTAACGAAGCTCACACGTAAAGGGGTTAGAATTTTTTGTATAAAAGAGTGTGATGAATGTTTCGAAAAACTAAAGAGAAGATTAGTAAATGCTCCTATATTGACTCTACAATCATGGAATGATGGGTTCGTTATTTATAGTGATGCATCGAAGAAAGGAATTGGTTGTGTCCATATGCAGAATGATATAGTTATTGCCTATGCATCATGACAGTTGAAAATTCATGAGAAAAACTATCCTACTCATGATCCTGAGTTAGCAGTTGTGATCATTACTTTGAAGAAATGGAGAAATTACCTCTATGGTGAAAAATGTGGGATTTATACTGATCACAGGAGCATGAAGTATATTTTATCAAAAAAAGAACTCAACATGAGGCAAATGTGATGGCATTAACTACTCAAGGATTATGATTGCACGATACGCTACCACTCGGGGAAGGAAAACAAGGTGGCAGATGCTTTGAGCAGAAAAGATCATGGAGTTTTGTATAATATGTCAATTAAAAGGGATCCAATTTTCATCGATCTAATAAAGATTGACATGTGAATAACCATGGAATATGAAACATCAATGCTTTTTCAAATGGTTGCCAAACCATATTTATTATAAAGGATTAAGAGTTCTCAGACTGATGATGATGAATTTCGAAAGAAGATTACAGGTGTGAATGATGGTAGATTGAGAGGCTTTGTGTATGAAGATGGAATTTTGAAATTTGGGACGAGACTTTGTGTTCCCGATATACCTGATCTGAAAATGGAATTGATGGATGATGCTCATAGTTCCAATTCTCTATACACCCTGGGAACACCAAAATGTATAGAGATTTGAAGGACCATTTTTTATGGGACAACATAATTAAAAAGATTGTTGATTTTGTGTCGAGATGTATGGTTTGTCAATAAGTGAAAGCTGGAAGGAAACGGCCTGGTGGAGTATTGCAACCTTTTTCCATACCTGAGTGGAAATGGGATAATATTACGATGTACTTTAATCATAGGGCTACCAGAGACTCCAAGAAGGAACGATGCAATATGGTTCATTGTTGATCATCTTACCAAGTCGGCAAATTTTCTTACTATAAGAGAAGATTTACCACTCAAACATCTAGCAATACTATATATTAATGAATTTGTGAGACTTCATGGAGTACCCCTATCGATTGTTTCAGATCATGACCCCCATTTTACTTCATGATTCTGGAAGAGTATTGAGAAGGACTTGGATACTGAAATTCAATTGAGCACTTCCTACCACACTCAAACAGATGGACAATCAGAACAGACTATTCAAACCTTAGAAGACATGTTGAGATCTTGCTCACATGACTTTTGGGGTATGTGAGATCAATATTTACCTCTGGTAGAATTTTCCTATAACAATAGCTTCCATTCAAGTATTCAGATGGAACCATATGAAGCGTTATATGGAAAGAAATGTCACACACCAAGCTGTTGTGATGATGTTGGTGAAAGAAAACTCGTAGGTCCAGAACTGGTAGAGGAAACGGTGGAAAAAGTAATGGTAATCCAAAACCACATCAAAGCAGCTCAAAGTAGGCAGAAGTGCTATGCCGATAACCGAAGGAAGTATTTGGAATTTCAAGACGGTGATCATGTTTTCATGAAGGTATCTCCATGGAAGAGAGTTGTACGTTTTAGGAAGAATGGTGAATTGAGTCCCAGGTACATTAGACCTTTCAAAATTCTATAACGAATTGGTGTTGTAGCTTACCATTTGGTAATTCCACCAAATATCTCCAAAGTTCACGATGTGTTCCACATATCACTGTTGAGGAAATACATGCCTGAACAAATGAATGTACTCACCTATGAGGAATTAGAACTGGAACCCGATCTGTCTTATTGTGAAGAGCGCTTTAGGATTCTTGATACCAGAGAACAAGTGCTGAGAAATCGGACGACTCGTCTGGTAAGAGTTCTATGGAGAAACCATAAAATGGAAGACGCAACGTGGGAACTCGAGGAACTTATGATGAATAACCACCCAAGTATTTTTATACAATAATATTCTAGAAATTTTGAGGATGAAATTATTTTAAGGAGGGGAGAATGTAACCCCCCATGCTTCCACGGTACACTTCTCTTTTAATAATACAATATCGTGTGTTATACGCAATTTCGAGTTCTAACACACACCATAACCAATCAAACTAGCCATTATGAATAGTAATACCCAATTTTTGAAATTTTATAAAATTAATATCACAAATTGGACTTCGTTTTATGATTAGGAATATAGAAATTAGCCTAGGGTAAAATTTTGGAACTTTTGGATAATATTTATATTTTGAGGAATAGTGAAAATTATGAAATTTTAATTAAAAAAACGTTTTTAATCTAAATAATTAATAGTGATAAATTATAAATTTTAGTGCATTAAAAGTATAATTAGAATATTTATTTTTACCATTTAATATAATTTTGGTCATTGGACATAATTTTACAATTAAAATGGACATAAACAATTATCAATCTTTTGATAGTTATTATTTCTTAAAAACCCGCTTTTTGTTTTGAAAGCAGGAATTAATTTTAAATTAATTTCTTCCACTTATGTGTTTTGAATTTGGAAAAAAGGATTCCATATTTGGAATTAGGATGTACAAATTGTGTAAATAGGTATCTTTTATTTTTAGACATTTTGAATAATTACTTCGGTAAATATTTTATTTAACATGGTTAAAGGGTAAATCCGATAAATATAGGATAAAAAATAATATTATAATAAATAATAATTACCTAAAACATGTACTAACCTTATTGGTGGATACATGGCCGACCATGGGAATCATTGGGTTGATTATGCGATCCCATGGAGCCACTTGTAGGTGATAGGGACACATAACTTTAATTAAGTTATAATAAATACAAAAATGACATAAGCGTATATGTTTTAGAAAAAAAAAATTTACATAGGGTTATGCATATCGTAATTTTGCCTATAAATATTAAATAAAAAGGTAAAAATAATTCCTACATAATTTTATTTTATTAATAATTTTTAGACATTAAATAATTTAATTTATTTAGGACACAATGATGATGCAGTAATTACCATTATAGTGAAAAATTAAAATAATTGTTATTAAAAACACCCAATTATATATAATTTGAGACTTTTTATGAATTAAAATAATTTTATAGGTTAATATGACTTGTCAGTATTGATTTAGTTAACTTCTTTAGAAGTAATCATTCTGTTATGATTTTTAAAAAAATCAGTTATTGGATAGTGTCAAAATTGACATAAAAGAGTTTTTAAAAAAAATATTATATTATTAATTGATATTAAATTCCAAATAATCTAAGATTAGTCCAAGAGATTATATAATCATAGGTGTATAGTTAATGGACCACTTGGGGGTCTCTTGGATGTATATAGTATATTTATTAACTATATAATATAAAAATACAATGTGACATGGTAATTGTTAAACTAATTAACTAAGAGTTAAAACTAAAAGATAAGGTTAATATAGTGACCCAAAACTGTCTAAAACCAATTGATTGATTGGTTTTCAACCCATTCCCACATTAAAATTTAAATAATCCTCTTTGGAGCCATTAGAAACCGAATATTAATTTATTATAAAATAATATATCTAGATTTTCCAAAGGTGCCCCTCACCCCTCTTATAAAATGGAACTCCCTCTTCTCATTAATTCACTCCTTAAAAGACTTTTTGTTCAGCCAACCCCATCCCAAATACCCTCTCAACTTCCCTCAACTCATTTTAGAGTCCTTCCTATAGTTATTAATCCAACCTATGGAGCCCTTTTGATTAAATAAATAGGAAGAACCCAAAGAAGAGGTAATGTTTTCACCACCCTCTTTCAAGTTCCTTTCATCTTCCACTTCTTCTTTCTTTGTTATAACCATTATAAAATAATAATTAAAGTATATTATATATAATTTTTTGTTATTATAAACATGTTACAACCATATTTCATTATTCTATCCATCCTTTTAATGACATGTCACCATACATGCGTACACACGGCTTACCTTCTCTACGTCGTGGTGTAATTGTTATTCAAAACATTATTATTTGGATGGGTATAATAATGATGTGTAATTCATGTAAATAATAAATATAACATGATAATTATTCTGTATATATGATATACCATCCAATTAAATATTATGTTAATATCAAAATAATGACATTGTCTCTCGTGCGTACGTACGGACTAACGTCTCCACTAACGCGATGAGATTCATTCTCCATCGTATCCATTCAAGTCTAATTCTCATTTTATGATTAATAATAATTTTTAAAGACATAATATCATTCTGTATATGAATAAGATACAAACTATTCATAACAAACATGACTGACGTAACAAAACATATAAAAAATTTATTAAGTTAACACCCGAAACGACAATAATATTAAGATATTATTAACAAAGCAATGTTAAAAGATCATATATGATATCATATTATTGTATATGATTCTTGTATAATTTAATAAGAATAATTTCACCATTATACAGGAGGTTAACCTACCCCCAACCAAGGAAAAGTACAAGGTAATGGTTTATTTTTCAATCTCTTCGATATCCGAGGTTGTTTATATGTAATAATCTTCTGGGACTTCTTTATCATCCACATCCATGTTTCCTAAAAATGTATTTCAAAACATTTTTAATATTTACGAGAATATTGGTTAAGGTAATTTATACCCTTTTCTGACATTTTATAAGAGGTTTATAAAAGGAATATTTCTGTCTTTTTCCAAACAAGGTCCTTTTAACCTTTTTGACAGAATTAAGGTAAGAATGCATTTTTAACATATACGGAAAATGCACCTATCTTCCACCGTAATAATGTCGTCAAAGCTTCCCTTACAATCTTATAAGAATATTTTCAAAGTAAATGTTTTATTTAATAATTATGCGACTTTTAAATGATTTCAAAAAAAGAGAGATATTTCACTCAAATAGTTTTGATTTCATCTATGTCAACATCCTTTGATTAATTCTAAGCTTATTTGAAGTTTATTTATTATGATACAAAACTTCCATATTGTATTGATGGTTTTGTGAAATGTCTGACTATAGATGTGTTATTTTTATACCATTCATGGTTTATGAAGAAAGTATTGACATTTCATATGCTAGTTTTAATATAAATGTTTATGTTATGTTTATACTTATTCATATGAGGAATGCATTGGACTTAATAAGTGACGGGTGGAGCCTGATATAGCTCTTCAATGAATTGGTAGGTCTCATGAGACAAACTAGTGTCTTGGTACAAGTCCTTGGCAAAATCTTATTTTTAGTTTTGGCACGAGGCCTTGTCTATGTTGTTATGATAGTCTGGAATTATGCATTCCATCATTATGAAAGTGGTTATTGATATTTCATGTGATTATTAGATTTGTAGAATATCCATGTGAATAAGTAAATGGCATTATTTTATTTTATTTCTGCCATATTATGTTGAAGTTCCAGTTTAAAAGTCTTTTGTTTTATTTATACATTTCCATAAATGTTTATTCTTATTTATGAATGTTTCCGCTATATTGTTATCCTTAGTGGGCATTTGAGCTCACCCCTTTCAATGTTTTATTTTTACCTGGATTTGAAAAAGTAATTTATGAATGACCTGCTGGGATAGTATGTGGGGATATGAGTGTGGACTTTGGAGACTATGTTGTTGTAGTTTTCATTTTATGATGTGATGTAGACATTATTAATGTATCTTGTTTTTCCAAGGCTACTAAACTAATCGTTCTTTTGAGACATGATCTTTCTTGTGATCATGCCAATGTTATGTAATAATGCACCGACTCTGGATAACTAGGGTTGGGGCGTTACAATAGGATTCTATATCATGGTGAGTTATCATATGGCCATTCACTGTTCTCCAACGTGAAGATAGATTCAGTTATCAATCTTTCATTTTAGGTGTGATGACCCCTAAATTCATCATTCTTATAATAAAATCCACTTTCCAGCATCCATGCAAGTGTATAATTTCTTGGAAATCCAAATACTCAGGAATTTACCAATAATATAGTATATCATCCTATACATATAATTATTCCTATTACATCACTAAATTTCACTTATCATATTACATAAATAACTTTTTTTATTACCATAAAATTATGTCATATACTATCCAAAAGGGTTATCTATAAGATTTAAATTATGACCAAAATTAAATGATAATAAATTTTTATAATTTATAATTTATAAATTATATGCAACAAAATTCAACATAATATCAAATTTTATGTAAACCATACGTTGAAACCAACTATAGTGCCCTAGGCCCGGACAATTAACTTTGGTGACATAAATAAAAACATTATATACTCAAATTGATAAATATAGTAATATACAAAAAATAATTATTGTTAATTAAAAAAATGAAAATCGATTATTTCATCCCTAAAAAATATATATTTTTCATTTCATGATTATTATATAGTTGGGAACAACATTAATTAATAAAACCAAACAAATAGACATTTTTATACTGTGATACTACAAACTGGGTAAATCGTAAAAACTATTCATCCTCTCACACTAATATCACTAACATAACATACTTCATGTCATTTATTTTGTAAAAAAATTATAAACTAGGGAATAGAAAAATAATAATGGGAAATATCAAATGTTCATTAAATGAAAAAAATACAATCGACAAAATCATTCCATAAAAATGACATAAATATTATGTTCAAAATAAGTAACAATATTAATTCCATAATAAAATAAAATATATAGAATAAGATATCCCTTGATAGAAGATAAAATAAATATATAACATGGATAACTAAAATTGAATTCTTTGGGATGAAGAGAATAATTTTATAAATAATGATCTTATAATCAAGGCCTCATCCAAGACATATTTCTTTTCCTCAAGACTGTAATCTGGTGATCTTTCTGAATTGGGTATCCATAGAAAAATACACAATTATTTTTGTCTCATGAAATGTACAAATGCATCAAAGGGATATATCATTATAAGCCCACCAATCACTAATTTAATTACAATCCATTCATTATATGAAAAAAATTAATAAACAATACATAGTTTTCTAAATCAATAATCATATTTATCTGAATAAAAACAAACAAAACAGAAATACCTTCCCCATATCAATCAAATACATAAAATTATAATAATACATTTTAAAAAAGAATGTATATTGTTGAAAAATAAAAAGTCAAATTTAATAATTAACAAACAATAATTTGTATTGAAATTAGAGATATAAATATTTTTAAAAGTTTCCCAATCAATAAATGGAATATATTTTCCTATATAAGTTCATATCAAGATAAAATCATATTTAGTAAAAGTATATGTTTAAATAAGTAATTTCAAAAACTAATGAATTTATGGAATATTGGAAAAAAATTAATCAATAAAATATAAAATGAGGTGTTTACAAGGAAAATAAATTTGAATATAATATATGCTTATTCAAGGTGGATGGAATGGAAAGAAAAATTCTGTGATTAATCATATCATTGTTAAAAAATAAAATTACATGAGGAAACTTAAAAATTTAGTGAATGTTTATAAAAGAGATTATCTCCATGAGAGTAAATATTGTTTTTATTTGAAAAGGAATATTTAGTTGAAAACATAAAATATCTTATAGAAAACATTTTTATTATTGACATACAATAATAACATACATTTAATATTTAGATGATTCTTCTGAAGTGGGTAATTCAAAGATTTAAAATATATTACTATTAAAACGAAAAAACCAATAATGGATCATTAAAACGGAATAATTTTTCTATGTAAACTTATATCCAAATGATAAAAAATATTATCATGAAAATTAAATTTTTAATACTATGAACATACCATTGTTGAAAACCCACACAATAAAAAGTGTAATAATACATTATTTATAGTAAAACATAATTTTAAATAATAGGAATTTAAAAGACCATATAATAAAATATTAGTTAGGGAGAACAAAATCGTTGAAAAAAATGATCAATATTAAAATTTGTAACTCAATGAAATTATATTTCACCGCTCAATATTGCTTGTACGAAACATTCTCTATAATGTAAGAAATATTGGACATGAATTTTTTAGGTTGAAATTATACTCCATAAAAACAATTATATGACAAAAAATTATTCAATAAATGGTATAAAAGCCAACTCATATGAATTATGTAATAGGGAATGATCATAACTCATTGAATGAAAATTATGTTTCCATAAAACTCTTACGACTAGGGTAACATTTGAGCCAAAATTAATTATTTATAAAAATGAAATTGTTGTGATTTTTATATCATTAAATAAAAACCAGTATGGTAAAAATACATACATGAGAATTATGTATACCATATAAAGATAACATTGTGTAAAAAATGTAATATGTCTCAAAAACCCAAAATTGAGACAAAAAAACAATACAATATAATGAAATTTCAACTTCAAACCACATGAAGGTTATAATATCCAATGAAAATTTAAATATCATAAATAAATAGATAATCAATATACAAATTATTGAAGTGGAATTTCATGCACCATTATAAATAATCGGTGGTGTATAAAAATCTACATGACCGATTAGATTAAAACTGTTACAATAAACCCTTAATTTTTATATTAAATTCCATTAAAACACTCTAACATCCATTATATAAAACATATAAATCTGAATAAATTATTCAAGAATAATATTCATAACATTAAACTTTTATACTCATCATTCATAATAATTCTCAACAGGAATTCTAGTAAGATTCTACATAATTTCAACATTGAGTATTAGTAATAGTCATCATTTTGAACATTTTCAAAATAATGTATTTGTACTCCCTTTTAATTAAAATATAATCATCTATATATTATTATATTTATGTCAAAATATTTTACAATTGATATGTTCAATAGATATGGGGCATAAGATCAAAGGCAATGTCTAATATAAAGGAGATCCATTCCAAGATACTTAGGATATGCCAATTTCTTTAATTAAGTAATGTCCAAACTAACAATATTCTCTATTTATTATTTTGGATACATTATACAATAGTATGACACAATTTAATAAAAATCTAGTTAATTATCCTTTTAGAGGTGACTTTTTTTAACAACCCTAAATTATATAGTATTTTTTAAAAATAAATATAATTTTTTTAATATCTTGATGTATGTGCAACATTGATTTTAAACGAACTGCGATATATGATTAAATTATATATATCACCAATATCTTTTATTTGAGGGATTTAATAGGAGTAAATAAATTATAAAAAAATATATCATTATATATGTTAATATGAATTATTTAGTTACTAATTAATTATATATATTAGAAAATAATTTTAAAGTAAAATACAATTTATATGAAAACCCCATTTAATGGAAAAATGTAATCATATATTAATAAAATAAATTAATCACTATTGTTTAATGATTATATTGAAATATATTAATATTATTTATTCATTAATTTTTTCAAACATTCATTTAATATTCTTTCTTAGAATGGGATAAGAATAATAAATGTTTTATGTTTAATGTTTTATATTTATAAAATGATGATTTTATCGAATGGTGTATGATTATTTTAGAATTAATTTTTACCACATATAAAAATGGCATTGATAATTAACTTTATTTATTTGGAATCTGGTGGTTAAAATTTGGTAAACAATTCCATTTTATTTTATTAATTTGAATAATAATAATGGTAACATTAATCACTAGAAATAAAAATAATATAAATATAGTTTAAAAATATGTGACAAGGACATCAATGATCAAAATCATTTTTTCTTGACAAAAATAATTTGAGAACATATCACCTTAGGATTGAAATTTAATTATTTATGGTCAATTTTCACTGAAAATAACCAATATAATATTTGATGCAATGAATGATACAAAATGTATATAACTTATTATTAAATATCTATTGTGTGTCCACATAAATACAAAATCACATTCTGAATGTATAAAATTATCTATTATTTTCAAAATGATATTTTTCATTTATATTTTTTCATTTTTTATTAATAATATAATGACTATAAAAGCTACTGTAACACCAATGAAATATTTTTCCAATTAATAATGACATAAAAAATATTATATTAAAAATATTCAATGTAATATAATTTGAATGATTTAATGTGTTCAATTAATTTTGAGGATTAACATGAAATATTAGTGTTAGTTTAACAGAATATATTCTAACTCTGACATTATATTTATAAATTTTATTTGAAATTAAATTAGTAGTCTCTAAATCAGAATAATGATATTTTTTGATAATAAATTTTATGAAATTATTTAAAAAAAATAAAATAAAAAATAAAAGGTGTATAGGATATAGTCTATAATTTCATAATTTCTTATTTTTAGGCCATTTGTAACCATTTTTCTTGATAACAAATTTAATATAATTTAATTTTTTTTTGAAATAATAAGAATTCCACACCCCTCAATTGTAAAAGGTGAACTTTCCTTCACATAATCACACCAAATTGAGATTAATATCTCAAAAAACCATTTTAATATATATTATAAACACCACTAGTCACATTATTAAGGATTTGGTCTTCTCAAAATATCAACCCTAGAGCCCTTAACAAGAGATATAAGAGAGTTATTTTGATGAATATGAATTATCCCTTTTCAATAAAATTCTTATTAATTATTATTTTATATCCTATATATCGATTATATTATTCATAAAATAATAAATATAGAATTCTAAATATATTGAAATGATATTACAATTATTAAACATCCTTTAATAATCCTCTTTTTTTCAAATGAGATGCAAAAATATCATTCGTCCACATGTATAGCTTATCGTCTCCACAAAGTGATAAAACTAATTTGAATAAACATAAGTTATAGATGTTTATTATGATGGATTTAATGTTTTACACGATATAAATTTAATAATTATACTTATTTAGTTATAATATCATATCTACCTTATTACATTCCATTCCATTAGAAAGTGATAATGTCCATCATTCGAACTAGTAGACTACCACCTCCATGAAGCAATGTGTTTAGTTTTTAATATATATTTTATTTAGATGGAAATATGGATATATTTAATGAAAATATATAATAAATATATTATATTATAATTATTATATAATGTTGAGTCACAATTTAACTTTACATTGTTCATACCAATGAATATTCGGAACAAAGATCATGAGAACATACAACATAACATCTCCATGAATGAAGTAATTCATTTTTCTTTCACTGTAATTTATAAACAAATATAAACACGTATATAATAGAAATATGTGATATTTATTTTAATGTTATTTTTTTAGGATAATAGATCTATTATAAAATAAAAATTAAAAAACTATTGAACTTAAACTACCGAACTAAAACATACATGAAAAATGTAGTAGATATCACATGGAATAACGATTTTAAAAAACTACTATTATCAAATAGGAGATAAATGGAAATAAATAAAGCATATACCGTATAAAAAATATTATTATAGTAATTGAATATATTTATAATAAATATATATTTATAATAAATTATGTACCCATCTGTATAATGGATGTCATACTAATGGTAACAAATTTTCATGACACTTTTTTTGGTCGGACACAAGCATTATAAAAAAGATGTCAAATTATGTGGTGTCTAAAATTACAATGGATGTCTCCTGTGTTTATTTTTATGAATTTTATTTTTCTTTTAATTTAAATCTACAGTTATATATTTCATGTGTTTATTGATTCAAATGATACCAATGAAGTATGGGTTTTAGGTTACAACCTCATTATTTATTGGTAATTTTTAAGGTTAAGTTGTGTTAGTGAATTACAATGATCTATTTATTAATAAAACTAGAAATTTTTTTATACTCTCTTTATTTAATTAAAATACATTTTACCTCTATTTTTATTATCTTAAGTAATCAAGATACCTAAAATATGTTTTGAATTAAAATCGACTATATATATTTCATCCTTCTAAATTTTGTACAATTACATATACATGATATGTAAATATATATTTGATAAATATATTTTTATTATATTATGATTGTTTAAAATCATTTTTACAAATTTTTTACTTTTGTGAAATGGTTTGAATGTCATATTCTTAACATTTTATAAATGAGGTACTTTTATAAAATGTGTAAATGTATTGTTACTATTTTATCATATGAGACATGAATATAATATGAAACAACTATGAACACCCAACGATTTAAATCCTACTTTATAAGTTTCTATTTTTGTTTTCCATAAATAATTCCATATTATTTTAGAAAATTTTGTATTTTATGGAATTGATTTCAAAATTGATTGTTGATTTTCATAAATAATGTTTCTATGATATTTTAAGGATATTTTTTTCCATATTATAAAACACCATTGATTTCAGTTATGTTTATGATGGAAATATTTCTATGAATCTAGTTCTTTTTCAAAGGGTTATACTATAATGATGTTATCAAATTTATTTGAAACCCATTTTATTTCCATGGGTGTTGATTTAACGAAATGTTTATAAAACTCATTTATTTTTTATGGGTCATAAACTGATGAATTTTTATGATATTGTGGGACATAAAACTATGGTTTTCATTATGTGATGGTGGTTAAAATATAACCAAGGATGATGGTAATATTTTAACTAAGTTGGGTGGTTACACTATAACCATAGATAGTAATTATGTTATAACAAATGATGTGTGGGAGATATACCTCCCTTCAATCAATTGGTTAAATATTGATATGTAAATATATAATCAGCAATATAAGGAGGATTGAATCCATTTAAATAAGGGATATTTTTCCACTATGATAGTTATGGGAGTTAACCATGACTACTACGATGGTTATGGTTGTGAACCCAATCTGCTATGACATTCTTGAGAGTGATACATTACTATTATAAAGGGTTTTGAGAGTGAAATCATTCCACTATTAATGTTCTAGAAATAATCCATGAATACTAAGGAAATTATTTTCTATATTTATTTGTATACCATAATACTATGTGTTATGCTAATGTTATGATTTCATAGACTATGTTCTTTGATTCCTTTTGGGATTCATTAAATATGAAAAACTATTATTTATTCCAGGATTCATGATTATGATTTAGAATATACAAGGTAAAATATAGTGATTATATTCTTACATAATCATACCCATATTTTTTATGTTATTCACATATAATCAATAAAATTTCCCTTGTTTACACTGAAAAATAATTTGATCTCATCCAATCATATGTTTCATTTCTATAGGTTATAAATAAATGTACTAATTTTGATGTGTTTATGAATGGTTTTAGTAAAATAACTTATTGGGAGATGATAAAGATATTTTTGATAAATTGTTTTATATGGAAATGGTTCAAAATGAACTAGACCTATAAAACCCCAGTATGGATCATTATGTTATCTAATTAATATTAATCTACTATGATGTGATATATATTTATGAAAATAACGGTTATAATAAATGGTATCAAATGAAATTTTACTTATCCTTTAGAAAATCAAATTAGAAAGAACCAATTAGAAAACTCAGGATAAATCTATGTATATGATAACATCCTGACATAATGATAACAATCATAAATGAAATAGGTTAAAATTACGTTGTCATTGTGGAAGGTGTAATTATTTAGACATATTATAAATTATTTTTCATGATTATAAGGTTTTATAATAATATAAATATTTATCATGTTGTTGTATTTGGAATAAATAATTGGATGGAACCCAATGAATTGATTCTAATGATGAATGCAGTGACCAATAAAATGATATTACTCCAGAGAAAATAATTATTTTGGGATCTCTTAGGTCAAAACATGTTTTTACACACACACACACAACATTCTTAATATATGAGTCATGTCTAGTTACCAATCAATAATAAGAGAGAACAATTTTTTATTGACTCTTTCATGAGATAACAACCAACATTTTTTGAGGTTCCTTTGATCCAAAATTTATTGACAAATGTATTAGTACCATTTAATGATTATTTTTTCTCTCTAGTGTTTAGAACATGATACAGTCATATAGATTTCTACCATTTGTAATGTGTAGTAGATCAATCATGGACTCATATCAGGATTATAATGAATCTAAAATAAATTGACTTGATGGTGTGGTTTGAGTTTATGATCTTATTTTTCAATAAGTAATTTACATATAATATTCTTGAAAAATAGTGATTTAATTCCTTGATCATATATATTCTGATGATGGACCAATTTGTACCTATTTAGAAACTTTTACATGACTTGTGAGGTACAATTATAAAATTATCATATAAAATGGATGTTAGTTGACCTATTATATACAAGATTAATACTAATTATCAAATTCATTTTATCCATATGGGAGATTTTTTGCAATAAATAAATTTTTCAATGATACATAAAAGGGTATAATGAAATGGGAGATACCCATAAATGATATGGTATTGATTAGAAAAAAAACAATACAGACCTAAAATGATGTTCTAATAACCATATAGAGAGGAACATGATATTTACTTTTATTGTCAATGTTTGGAAAGAAACATGGAGGAAATTATCTTAAGAAAATTTGTAAATTTATTATGTGTGGAATGGTAGGTTCTCTGGTAAATTAATTTTACTATGTTGGTAATAAATTAGATAATGATTTTAATAAAGAGAAATCATATTAAATTTCGCCACAAATAATAAATTTTTTTATTTAATGGAGTGTGGAATTATGTTATCTCATGGAGCCTGAATGGAGTCACATATCATAAGTAATAGTCATTAGAAGTTAGCCAATGAGAAATGGCCATCTAGGATGGTTTTTGTGAAAAGTATGGATTTGTGTGCAAAAATGGAGCCTAGAACACAAAATGGATTTTCATGTAAATGTGGAATGAAATATTACAAGCACAACTGTTCAAGGTTTTTCCTATAATACTAGTGCACCCCCTTCTTCTTGGAGTGCTCTCGGAGGTCGAACACTGCTCTAATGAGTGTATGTCTGTATTTTTCAAACATGCGTGAAAAATTGTCCATCCTTTGTTCCAAACAACACTTTTCCCTAAATTTTTTCTACATTCCCAATTTTGTGTGAAAAACATTATATTTTTTACGTAAGAGTGCCACTATGTCCAATTTTTCATGCACTAGTGATGCATTTGTCCAATTCCATACAAACCTTCCTTATTGCTGGAAAATCTCTCATATTGAACACAATTACATCCTTATTGTGTGAACAACTCCCCTATTGTGCACACATATCCGATATTGCACACATGCCTTCCCTATTGCATGCAATACTACCTTATTGCACACAAACAATCCTATATATAGAACCTTTTATGCACAACTATATCTAGGCCTGCACTTCCACACCCCTGTAACCTCGCTAATGCTCAATGCCAAGCTACGGTCTTAGACCTCTGAGTCCGTCCCTTCACATCCTTCACTGACCCCTTTGAAAATTAGACAGTTGCACCACAATCTTTTTGGCCCGAGACGTCGGATTTTTTACATTTTTTCGATTATGAAAACCCACCTTCATCCAATGTAATACCATGATTTGAGATACTCCACCACACCCCATGAATCCCCTTGAGTTGAAATATTCCTCTTGGTTCATTTCCCATGTCCTGAGCTGTTATTCCGATAATAAATTTCCCTATTACCATTAGTCGAACCATTCTGCAAGTAACTCACACAAACCCCATCCCCTGACTTCTATACCAAGTTGAACTAGAATGGGTTGCTCTTGTCTAAGTCGCAAAACTAACCGTTTATAGGAACCTTATTCTTAATAATCCAATATATATGACGTTAAACTATAGTAAACCCCATGTGAAAAATATAGGATGCATGTTACTCTATAAAATAGATGCCTTATATTTTACGAATAAGTTACCAACAATCATTTCTACATGACATTAAACTATAGTACACTCTATGTGACAAACATAGGATGCCTCTATTTCCAAATAAAATATTTCATATGTTCCTGGCCTAAGATGCTAATAGTCTTATCTAGATGAATAATAACAGTAGTATTCCCTATCTTTAAATAACAGGATTCCTCTTGATCCAAATTAGAGATGGATTATGTGACAATCATAATATTAATCATTCCATAATTACATTGGAATAATTTCAGAAGCATTAGAATCTATTAAAACATTCCAACACTCCACCTCAATATTTATGTCTCCTTTATTCGAGTCTTCATCCTCTTTCATGTCTAAATAGAACCCCTAACTTCCTAGTCCCATGCTACCTCAGCTCACCCACAATATTTGGCCAATGCCTAAGAAGACTTTGGACGACAGTTCGAGTCATGTAATGTGTTTCGAATATGTTCAACAGTTGACCCTCATTTGTTTATCCCCATTTTAGGATAACATGATATGGATACTGTGTTTCTAATATTGTCAAAATTTATCCTTCATCGTCAGGACACCCTCACCAAAATATGAATGTCAGGAATTTGATTCACACTTTTCATCTTCCTTTTTTTAGACTGATTCCAATGCCCTTGGAGTTATTCCTCTGGTGTATTTGTGCATAGGTGATGGCTCCAATTATATACCTCAACACACCTGGGACATGGGATTCCCTAATGGCTAGGATTGAGGAATAAAATATGGACAACTTCTTTATGTAAGCCCCATTCATCATTTCCTCTAAATATTGGCACCCGGGAAGTTTCCTCGCATAATATCCATTCACTATTACCGCTCCATAGCAGCACCTGAGCAACTACTATGGATATGAAACATTCACCAATGCCACTCCAAAGAAGCACCTGGCCAGCTCCCTTACATATTTCCCATTCACAACTCCTTCTCCACAGTGGCACCCATGTACCATCTTTGTATAATACCCATTTAACACTACATCTACATAGAGATACCTGAGAAGCTTCCTCGAATAATCCCCATTCAGCACTACTTCTCCTTAGTTGAATCGGTTCTACTTCCATGTGTAATCCTCTTCCACTATTTCTTCTCTATAGCAGAACCCTGTATTCTTTCATGCGTAAGGCGCATTCACTGTCGCCACTCCCCAGCAGCATCTAGGAAACTTCCATTCATAATACACACTCATTGTTACCACTCCTTAGTGGCACCCAGGTAGCTTGCCTGCGTAAGCCTTGTCCATCGTTGCTCCTCCATAGCGGCTCCCAGGCTGCATCCATTTGTAAGCCCCATCCCCCATTGTCGCTTCATAAAAGCACCTGGGTTTCTTCCATGCCTATGCCCCATCAGCTATTTTGCTTCTTAGTGGAATCCAAGTTTCTTCCTTGCATAAGACTCATTCACCATTGTTTCTATATAGTGTCACCCATGAAACTTCATTGTGTATGCACCATTAACCATTTACTTTCAATATAGGAACTTAGGCATCTTCTTTTCATATTCTGCATTCATCATTGCCACTCCATAGAGGCACCCAGTCAGCTTCCATGAATAATCCCCATCCACTATTTCCACTACATAGCGGCACTGGGAAACCTTCCATGTGTAAGCCCCATCTACTATTGTCCCCCTTAGGGGCACTAGGGTGGCTTCAATGTGTAAGACCTAACCACTATTTCCACACCTTAGTGGAAACCGGGCAACATCCATGTGTATGCCCCATCCACCATTTCCACACATTAGCAGAACACAAGAAGCTTCCATGCGTAATCCCCATTCACCATTGCTGCTTCGGAGCAGCACCATGGAAACATCCATGCATAATCCCAATTCAATAGCCTTTATGTATGAACCTTTGTTCCATGATCATTAGTTCTATTATTTCCTCTTGTTTCCCACACCGAGAACGACTCACATGGGCTTCAGGTAAGCATTAACCGACGCATCTTTACTAGTTTGCATTATTCTGTAAGCCCCAAACCATCCTAAACAATGTGGACATTGATCTTTTCCATGGAATCCTACATAGGATTACTCTATAAGGTTCATTCCTAGTACCTACTGGTCCTAAAACCCATCGCGTCAGTTCACCAAAAACTCCTTAACTATGTAGACTTTTGTCCTTTCAAGGAAAAGTATGCAGGAAGCCTCTCTGATGTTCAAGCCCAACACGTACATGATCGACCACTTAACGTCGGTTCACTCTCGTTCCATATGATTCTAAACATCATCCACGTTTATAAACTTCATGTACTTTGATCCCTACTAAGTAATGGTACTTAGGAAGCCTCCCTGTGGTTCGTCCCAACAAAGATTGCTCCCGACCACATCCTGTCAGTCCATCCTCATCCTGCATGATGTTAAGCTGTATTCCCCCATTTCATCTTGCGTTATGATAATCTGTACCCATTCAAACAACATGAGATTTGGTCCTTGTCTCTATGACATGGTACATAAGAAGCCTACATGAGGACCCAACCTAGTCAATTGTAATCTATTTCCCCCCAATCAGTGTTAAGTCGTCGTCCCCCAATGAATAGTAATTTATTGTCCACCAATCATTTGTAAGAAATTTTACCCCAACCAAAGGTAAGACATTTTCCCCACTCAGTAGTAAGCCATTGTCCCCTAGTTTGTGGTAAGACCTTGCCCCAAAATCATCCATAAACCGTTGTCCCCCCAGTAGTGGTAAGTCTTCATCCCCCAACCAGCGGTAAGCCATTGTCCCACAATCAGCGTAAAGATATTTTACCCCTACCCATTGGTATGCTATTGTGAACCCATCCAATGGTAAGCTGTTTCACCCATCCATCGACAATCTGTTTTGTTCCCCAATAGAGGGTAAAATGTTGGAATCCCCATCTATGGGTAAGCCATTGTGTTACCCAATAGATGGTAAGACGTTCATCCATCGATGATAATTCATTGTTGTAAGGACCCATAAAAATCAAGGGAATTTTTTTTAATTTTGTTTGGGATTTTACCAGAACACAGTTTCTGACGACACCTAATTCTGAGGCCTGGTGTGCTCGGAATCATTTTCCAGTGTTTGGCTCAAGTACGATCGGCGAACGAATGAGTGAGTTTTTCTAACTTTTAAACCGATGCTCGGAATCTAATTCTGAGGGCACCGATGGAATCACATCACCGGTAATTGCTTATTAACATTTTTTCAGGAGTTGCGTTTTCTCGGGTGAGGTTCCTAATTAATTGGGCTAACTAAAGGATAAAATAAAATATTGTGCAATAGACTTTATTTTTATTCTATGTAGTGTTAACCTAGGCATGGTGGTTGGAATGGGACCCACTGATATCCTAACTCCTGGGAAGGATATTAGTGAGGAGGGGCCCACACAAGCCCCACCCCCTTTATTTCCTTTTACCTCCCACGGACCATTATTTGGGTAACTCACCCACACCCCCTCTTAAATTCCATGTCAACCCTTGCGTTTAATTAAATTATTAAATGCTCCATTAATCGGAAAACGCTCGATAATTGAAGCATGATCTGTTTTTGAATTTAAAAAATAGTTGGCGTGAGAAATAAAATAAGGCAAGGCCTAATTTTGTTAGAGTGGTTGTGTCGAGCGAGATATTTGGGCGATGAATTACTCAAAACCATGAATCTTCATTTTCTTCATTGGAGAACGTGATGAATGAAAAAGAATGCCGCCCTCCGATGGAAGACGACGAAGAACCCTAGTTCCACGGAGATCGACGACGCAACGCCGTGTACCGCGATACAGACGATCCTCCATCCACGACGCCGAGGATCCTACTTCCGCGATGCCGACGACCCTCCTTTCGTGAGGTCGATGATCCTCCTTCCGCGACGCCGACGATCCTCTTCCACGATGCCATCTCCTGTGACCTATTTTCCCGCGATGATCTTCATTCATCCACACCTTGAGGTAGGGGGTTTAGTTTAATTAAATCTATGTGAATTATATCCTCGACATGTGTTTAATTGTCGGAAGTCGTTTGAACCACTAACGCGGTGGTTGCGGACCAACGAACAAGTCTGAACCCACCTTTTCTCTGTTCTTGGTGTGCGGATTGATGAGCGATGATGAAGTAGGCCGGAAAGGTGTTTTGATGACTTCATAGTGAAGAGCTTGTCCTGGGAGGACCGCTTGTGAAGATGGCAAGCAAAGCGGACCACCGATGCATGTCCGGTGGTCCGCGGAAAACCCGGTCGGCACTGGCGGCTGGAGGCGGCGGCGCCTGGCACGCCGTTGGGAAGGATCGCCACTGAAGGCAGTTGGTCCCACGGCCGCGCGAGACCGAGGACGGCGCGACGCCGGGCTGCGTCCGCTGGCGAGGTGCGGCCCCCATGCTGGTGTCGCGACTCCCATCAAGGGGGAAGCCACCCCCATTGCACGCCCGCTCGGTCAGCGCCATGCTGACCCCACTCGGCCAGCGCCGAGCCGCCCAGGGCCGGGCCGCCCAAGCCAAGACGGGCCGCACCCAGCTGGGTCGGACCGGGCCCGGACGCCCCATTTTGGGACGGTTTTCGATATCTTTCCCATAACATGGGCTAAAGACCTCCGATCGATGCACCGTCAGTTGCGTAGGGATCCTTGGGTTGAGACGGTCGTTTTGGTATATTAGACTCAATGTTTCAGATAATTTTGTGTCTGTCCTGGATGGTTTAAACATGATATAGACCGGGCCCTCAGAGCGGAAACGCCTATAACTTGAGCTACTGACATTCGATTGAAATGCCGACGACTTTGTGGGATTCCTCTTAGTGAGACGGACCTTTTGACTTACAACACTCGAGGTTTGGACATAGTTGGAGTGCGGTCGTGTTGGTTTTGACATAAAACCCAACTGGGCCCCTGGAACGAAAATTCCAATAACTCTCAGACCGGGCGTCCGATTGACGCGCCGTCTGTCACGTTGAGTTCCTCTTGTCGAGACTAAACTTTGAGATACATCAAATCCGGAATACGTTTCAGTTGATGTATCGACCCCTTTGCTCGTGGAGCGGACCCTCCCAGAATGAGCGTGCTGTGTGTGGGAACCCTAGAGCTGGCTGCGACTGCGATAAGGCTGCACTGAAATCCTATGGGGGTTCGGTAGGGATGAAGACCATACTGAAATCCTATGTGGGTTCGACGGGGATGAAGGCTGCACTGAAATCCTATGTGGGTTCATATAGCAATGAAGACCGTACTGATATCCTATGTGGGTTCGACGGGGATGAAGGCTGCACTGAAATCCTATGTATGTTCGGAAGCGATTAAGACCGTACTGAAATCCTAGGTGGGTTCGACGTAGATGAAGGTTGCACTGAAATTATATGTGGGTTTGGCAGTGAAGAAGACCGTACTGAAATCCTATGTGGCTTCCACGGTAATAAGGACTGCATTGATATCCTATGTGGGTTTGGCAGCTTGGATGGTTTAGTATCCTATGTGGGTCCCAACTTAGATGAATCAGTGGCTATAGGTGATCTTCTCTATCACCGAAGAAGTATACCTATGTGAGCTGAGTCTTGACTTTCAGTCATTATCTTCAACATGGTTGACTTGCTTTCCTATGTGGAATGTTTTGTGCTTTCCTGTGTGGAGTGTGTTGTACTATCCTGTGTGAACATGATCGATCTTGGGATCAGATATTGGAGATGAACTGGAATTGATGACTTAGGTATATGTATGGGTATATACCTAAGTAGTGTTGGTTGTTACTTTGTGATTGTATCCTTCTTTAGTGGATTCTGGGAGACCATCGGGGGTCTCGGGGTCCAAAGTGAGTAGCGTATACTCACCCCTGCATGGGCTATGCCCGCACTACGTTGTGTTGGATGCAGACGAAAGACAACACTGATTGTGGGTGAGGCTTGTGAAGTAGTCGGTACCTGGAGGTTGACCACTAGGCGGGATGTACATGGAGCAGACGGCTGGACCTGAGGAGCTGTGGTGGCTATCTATACCCACCCTTCGTGTGGGACTTCCAGTGGATGACTCAACATTTCTGATTTACTTTCAGTTGTTGTACTTTCTTTCCAGTTGTACTTTAATTTCAGTTTGGGTTTGTATTCTGCCCATTAACTTTCTGCACTTACTTTTGTACCCAGTTTTACTTCGTGTTTACTTCGGCTGGCTTACTCTGTGGTGTTTGTTTACTTATAAAGGCAATGCCTTCCCCTTTTTGTCTGGATTTACGCCTAGGTTCTAGTCGCCATCCCCTGGCCCATGGGAGGCGGGCATGGGGTAGTCACGACACGAGACCCGAAGAAGGGTCATGACAAATTGGTATTAGAGGAGTTCGGTTCTGCCGCATAACTCCAACCTCTGATCATTCTTCTATGTGAAGCAATAGTGTTAAGGGTATTGAGTGTGGTTATCAGTCCAGGGAGTCCAGTGTTGGTGTGGCAGCCGACGTATCCGTACACCAGGACCCTGACTTCTGATTTCCGACTCAATGCCCGAAAACATTGATTTCATGTGTGTTTCAAAAGTTTTCCATGTGATTACTTTGTTTCAGCTCACAAGGTATACAGTTTGACCGTGGTGCACCTGTTTCATTTCAGGATGGTCGTACGACGACAGCTAACTACGGTTCCGAGCATTGTATGAGACGACAGCCCACCGAGCGATGATGCCTCGGTGTAGGGCCCTTTGAGAGTAGAGGCACCGACAGTACCTTTACCTACTGATCCACCGATGAAACCAGCCCCAGCCGCTGATAGTGCATGTCGCCTTAGTGTGCTTCATGAGTTGCAGCGTCAGAGACCACCAGGTTCTACGGGGAGACGGACCCTCAGGCAGCTGACGATTGGATGGAAGCAGTTGTTTGAGTTTTCAGGTTAGTGGGGACACCAGCTGACCTCATGGTGATCCTCGTAGCGAGCCTCTTGCACGCGGATGCAGGCATATGCTGGAGCTTGATGTTCCAGGTGCACGACGATGCATCACTCCTCTAGACGGACTTTGAGAGCCTCTTCTTCTTGGAGTTTGTTCCTGCTGGCCTTCATGTGGTGTGCACCTAGGAGCTTCTACGGCTGCGGCAGGGCAGCATGATGGTCTCCCAGTACTCGGTGAGACTTATCGACCTCTCGCGTTATTCGAAGGACATGGTACATGACCCATTTATCTAGGCCCAGACCATCGAGTAGGGATTGATGCATGAGATCAGGGCATCAATGATCTCCCTCAGCATTCCGACACAGGCATGAGTGCTAGAGACAGCTCTTCTCATTGAGAGCTTTCTTGCTGAGCCTACGCCAGTAGCAGGACCTATCACAGGGCGGCATGTAGCAGATTAATCAGAAGCTGGAAGTTGATGAATGTCACAGGTGTCTAGGAGGACAGGACCATCAGGCAGACGTCCTTAGGACACTAGCTCCAAGGTGCGAGGCACAGGGCGCAGAGCCAGCCTTCCGAGGAGCAGGCAGTGCTACGCATGGGGCGGGCAGGGCCACATGGATCGTGACTGTCCGACCCGCCGTGCATAGGAGCAGCAGACGGTAGAGGGGCCACCCAGGACATGGTAGAGGGTCGACCGTGGCAGTCCGCTGAATGTAGGCGGATGAGGCAGGGGTGTTGGCCGAGCTGCAGGTGGTGGGTGACGCTTTGATGCTTTACTACCACCACCACCGGGAGGTCCACCCTGACAACAGGGAGCTGGCGGGTAGAGACAAGATCAGCTTCAGGTAGCGGAGTCCTACAACCACAACGTGCCAGAGATGATTCATGGTACTATCTATGTCTATTCCACCCTTGTTGCAGTTCTTATAGACACAGGATCAAGTCATTCCTTTATTGACGCTGCCCTTGTTCGGAGCTCGGAGATTCCGACGGAGCCGTTGGATCGATCTTTACGGCTAGAGACTCCTACGTGATTAGACTTGATGATTACGCACTGGTGTCGGCAGTGTGAGCTTAATCAAGGGGGCGAGAGCTTCGGCAGGGATCTTCTTGTAGCAGCGTCGAGGCCTTACGACGTCATCTTGTGCATGGATTGGTTATCTACAGTCCTTTCTCAGATTGACTATATTAGGCGCAAGGTGTGGTGTGTTCGCACTGATGGGAGCAGGTTCACCTTCACTGGAGAGAAGGGAGCCTTTGTAGCAAAGGATGGACTCACGTAGAGGAGAGGACAACCCATCACTCATCAGTTGGCTAGCATCATCCTAGAAGCATTTGACATGCAGAGTCCTAGTTTTCCTGTAGTGCTGGATCAGTATGTGGACGTTTTCCTTCACGACATTCTAGGAATACCTCCTCACAGAGAGGTAGACTTTTATATTGACTTGTACCCTGAGACAGCCCCGATATCAACTCCAGCATATTGGATGGCTCTCTCTGAGCTTTGAGAGCTACGGGTACAGTTTGAGGACTTGCAGGGCAAGGGACTCATCCGACCCAGTGTTTCACCCTGGGCTTCCCCGATATTGTTCACCATGAAGGTGGACAAGAGCTTTCCACTTTGTGTCGACTATCGTCGCCTGAACCAGGTGACCGTGGGGAATAAGTATATACTGACAAGGATTGACAAGCTCTCCGATCAGCTCAATGGAGCACGATGGTTCTCAAAGATTGACCTTAGATCAGGCTATCATCAGCTCAGAGTTCAAGACGAGGACGTGCAGAAGACGGCCTTCAGATGTCGGTATGGTGACTATGAGTTCTTGGTTATGCCTTTTGGTGTAACCAATGCTCCATTAGTGTTCATGAGTGTCATGAACAAGATCTTTCAGCCATACCTTGATCGATTTGTTGTGGCCTTCATCACAGACATATTGATATACTCGACCACTGAGGAGGAGCACGCCTACCACTTGCGGGTTGTACTGGACACACTCCGAGAAAACCAGATTTATGGTAAGCTCTCAAAGTGTCAGTTATGGTTACTTGAGGTCCACTTCATGTGAAAAATCATCTCTGAGGCGGGAGTTGCGGTGGATCCTGTGAAGATCGAGGCAGTGCTAGCTTGGGAGCCACCCAATAGTGTGACAAAGGTACAGAGATTCCTGGGGATAGCTGGGTACTACTGGAGACTTGTGAAAGACTTTTCAAGAGTTGCATAACCACTATTAGATTTGAAAAAGAAGGGGAAACCCTTTGTGTGGTCAGACAGATGTCAGTAGAGCTTCCAGGAGCTGAGACAGAGATTGACCAGCGTGCCTATCTTGAGGCTACCAGAAGAGGGAGTAGTGTACGTATTCTACTCCGATGCATCAGGGACCAGAATCAGATGTGTCATCATGGACGTGATCGCCTATGGATCATGTCAATTGAGGCAACATGAGAAGAACTATGCTACCCATGACCTGGAGTTAGTAGCAGTGGTCTTCGATATGAAGATGTGGCGACACTATCTAATGGGTGAGTGCTTTACTGTCTACTCTGACCATAAGAGTCTCAGTTACATCTTCTCACAGAAGGACCTGAATCTGAGATAGCGGCGATGGCTTGAGTTCCTCCAGGACTATGACTTTGAGATAGTCTATACCCCTGGGAAGGGGAACGCAGTAGCTGATGCACTCAGTAGGAGAACGGGCATCCAGCTACTAGGGGAGCCGACGGAGAAGCTAGCCGATTTGTAGATAACTTTCTTGGATAGAGATGGAGCAGCCTTTCCTCAGTCAGTCATAGTCACTCCTCCACTACTGCAGCGGGTCATAGAGGCACAACGTGGGGATTGTGACTGTGAGACATGGCGTGCGCAGATAACCTTAGGCCAAGCACCTGATGGATTATCCGTAAGAGGAGAGAAGAATTTCGTTTACAGAGGACGTACCGTGGTACCAGTTTCATTACAAGAGGAGGTTCTGAGAGAGTTTAACACATCTCCTTTAGCGGTACATCCAGGACTGGCAAAGATGTACCATGATCTCAGACGACAGCACTGGTGGCCGGGTATGAAGAAGGTTGTGGCAGAGTTCATTTCTCGATGCTTCACTTACCTGCTGGTGAAGGAAGAGCACCAGGTACCAGCAGGTTTGGTACAACACTTGGAGGTCCCTGAGTGGAAGTGGGATGGGATATCTATGGATTTCATGACTAGACTTCCACGCACTTCCAGAGGTCACAACTCCATTTGGCTGATTGTCGACCGACTCACCAAGTCAACCCACTTCTTACCCATCAGAGAGCAGGGCTTAGTAGAGAGCTTGGGATGTCTCTATGTTCATAAGATTGTACATATTCATGGTGTGGCATCATCTATCGTCTCTGATCGAGATGCTCGCTTTACTTCCTATCTTTGGAAGGGGTTGCAGGAGGCATTCCGGACGAATCTACGTCTGAGCACCGCCTTTAACCCTCAGATGGATGGTTAGATGGAGAGGACCATTCAGACTCTCGAGGACATGCTCCGTGCATGTTTCCTCCACTTTGGTCGTAGCTGGGAGGACAAACTACCCTTGGTGGAGTTCATGTACAACAACAACTACCACTCCACCATTGGGATGGCACCATACGAGGCATTGTATGGCCGACCATGCAGATCACCTCTGTGCGAGACAGACCCTAGGGAGTCAGCACTTGTGGGACTGGAGATGGCCCAGGCCAAGACAAAGAAGTTCCATGTCATCCAAGAGCGGATGAGGAATTCTCAGAGCTTGGAGAAGTCTTATGCTGACAGGAGGTGGAGGCCAGTGGAGTTCGAGGATGGCAACCACGCCTTCTTGCGGGTCTCACCTCAACGTGGATTACGGAGGTTTGGCCAAGGTGGCAAGTTATCTCCATGCTTCATCAGTCCATTCCAAGTCCTCAGTAGGATAGGCGAGGTGTCTTATTGCCTAGCTCTACCACCTCAGTTGCACCGAGTGCACGACATCTTACACGTATCTCAGCTAAGGAGATACGTGCATGACCCGACACATATCATCGACCATGGGGAGCTGGACCTTGACGATGGGGCAACTTTTTCGGAAGTCCCGGTGGAGATCGAGGATCGACCAGAGCAGGACATACCTGGACGGTCAATACTTCTAGTGCACATCAGATGGCACCACGGGAACCTCCATGAGAGCACTTGGGAGCGGGAGGCTCAGATGCGTGCACAATACCCACATTTTTTCCCCTAGTTTATGATGTATCTTTATGGGGACGTAATACCCTGAGTGGGAGTAATGTAAAGACCTGTAAATTCAAGGGCTTTTTTTTTAATTTTCTTTGAGATTTTATAAGAACATAGTTTTTAATGGCACCTGATTCCAAGGCCTGGTGTGCCCAAAATCATTTTCCGAAGTTTGGCTCGGGTACGTTCAGCGAACGAACGATCGGGTTTTTATAACTTTTTAACCGGTGCTTAGAATCGAATTCTGTGGGAACCGATGGAATCGCAGCGCTGGTAATTACATAATAACACCTTTTTCGGAGTTTTGTTTACTCGGGTGAAGTTCTTAATTAATTGGGTTAACTAAATAACAAAATAAAATATTGTGCCACAGAATTTATTTTTATTTTATGTAGTGTTAACCAAGACATGGTTGTTTGAATGGGACCCAATGATATCATAACTCTTGGGTAGGATATTAGTGATGTGGGTCCTACACGATCCCCACCCCCTTTATTTCCTTTTACCTCCCACGTGCCTTTATTTTGGAAACTCACCCGCACCCCCTCTTAAATGCCAAGTCAACCCTTGCGTTTAATTAAATTATTAAACACCCCATTAATCAGACAATGCTCGAAAATTAATGCCTGATATGTTTTTGAATATCAAAAATAGTTGGTGTGGGAAATAAAATAAGGCATGGACATATTTTATTAGTGTGGTTGTGTCGTGCGAGAGATTTGGGTGAGGAATTACTCAAAACCTTGAATCTATATCTTCTTCATTGGAGAATGCGAAGAACGGTGAAGAATGCCGGCCTCCAATGGAAGAAGATGAAGAATGCTAGTTCCCCAGAGATCGATGACACGAATCCGTGTACCGTGATGCTAACGATCCTCCTTCCGCGACACCGATGATATTTCTTCCGCGATGCCGACGATCCTCCTTCCGTGACGCTGACGATCCTCCTTCCACGTCACCGATGATCTACTTCTGCGATGCCATCTTCCAAGACGTCTTTTCCCGCAATGATCTTCATTCATCAACACCTTGGGGTAGGGGGATTGGTTTAATTAAATCTATGTGAATTATATCCTATACATGTGTTTAATTGTCAGAAGTCGTTTGAACCGCTAACGCGGTGGGTGCGGACCAACGAACAGGTCCGAACCCACCGTTTCTCTATTCTTGGTGTGTGGATCGACGAGCGATGAAAAAGTAGGACGCAAAGACTTTTTGAGGTCTTCGCAGTGAAGAGCCGGTACCGGGAGGACAGCTGGTAAAGATGGCAGGTAATGCAGACCACCGAAGCATGTCCGGTGGTCCTCGGAATACCCTGCCGGCGCGCTGCCGGGAAGGACCGCTGCGGCTAGTCCCGCAGTCCCGCAGGACCGAGGGCGACGCGGCAGCAGGACACATCCTCTGGCAAGGAGCGGCCCCAACACGGGGCCGCATCTCCAATAAAGGGGGAATCCACCCCCTTTGCGTGCCCGCTCAGCTTGCACCGAGCCGACCCCGCTCGGCCAGTGCCGAGCCACCTTGGGCCGGACCGGCCACACCGGGCCGGGCCGCGCCCAGCCGGGTCGGACCTGGCCCCGACCGCCCATTTTCATACTGTTTTCGGTCTTTTTCCCATAACATGGGATAAGGACCTCCGATAAATGCACCGTTAGTTGCATATCGATCCTTGGATCATGACAGTCGTTTCATTATATTATACACAAGGATTTGGAGAACTTTAGGTATGGCCGGGTTGGTTTGAACACGACACCAATCGGGCCCTCATAGCGGAAACGCCTATAACATGAGCTCTGGACATCTGATTGACGTGCCGTCAACTGTATTGGATTCCTCTTAGTGAGATGGACCTTTTTTCTTACTCCGCTCGAGGTTTGGACATAGTTGGAGTGCGGTCAGGTTGGTTTTGACATAAAAACCAACCAGACCCCTAAAATGAAAAATCCAATAACTCTTAGACCAGGAGGCCGATTGACGCGTCGTCTGTCACGTTGAGTTCCACTTGTAGAGAAGGATCATTGAGATACATCAACTCCAGACTACGTGTATGTTGATGTATCGACACCTTGGCTTGTCCAGCGGACCCTCCCAGAACAAGTGTGCTGTGGGCGGGAACCCTAGAGCTGGCTGCGACTGCGATGAAGGTTGCACTAAAATCCTATGTGGGTTCTGAAGTGTTGAAGACCATACTGAAATTTTATGTGGGTTCGATGGGGATGAAGGCTACACTGAAATTCTATGTGGGTTCAGCAGCGATGAAGACCATAGTAAAATCCTATGTGGGTTCGACGGGGATGAAGGCTGTACTGAAATCTTAAGTGGGTTCGGCAGCGATTAAGACCGTACTGAAATCCTATGTGGGTTCGACAGAGATGAAGGCTGCACTGAAATCCTATGTGGGTTCGGCAGCGATGAAGGCCGTACTGAAATCCTATGTGGGTTTGACGGCAATAAAGACTGCACTAAAATCTTATGGGGGTTCGGCACGTGGCTGGTTTAGTATCCTACGTGGGTCCCAGATTATATGAATCAGCAGCTATAGTTGATCATCTCTATCACCGAAGAAGTATACCTGTGTGAGCGGAGTCTTGACTCTCAGTCATTATCTTCGATATGATTGACTTTTTTCCTATGTGGAATGTGTTGATCTTTTTTGTGTGGATTGGGTTGTACTATCCTATGTGGAAGTGATCGAACATGGGCTCAGATGTTGGAGTCGAACTGGAATTGATGACTTAGGTATATGTATGGGAATATACCTAAGTAGTGATGGTTGTTACTTCAGGATTGTATCTTTTCTTTTATGGATTATCCTTTGTGGATTCTGGGAGACCTTCGGGGGTCTCGGGGTCCCTACTAAGTAGCGTGTACTCACCCCTGCACGTGCTATTCCCACACTACGTTGTGTTGCATGTAGACAACAGACAACACTGATCATGGTTGAGGCTTGTGGAGCAGTCAGTACCTGGAGGTGGACCACTGGGCAGGACGTACACGAAGCAGACGGCTGGACCCGAGGAGCTGAGGTGGCTATCTTCACCCACCCTTCAGGTGGGACTTCCAGTGGATGGCTCGACGTTGCGCCTTTACTTTCAGTTGTCGTACTTTTTTCCAGTTGTACTTTACTTTCAGTTTGGGTTTGTATTCTGGACCATTTACATTCCGCACTTACTTTTGAACCCAGTTTAACTTAGTGTTTTATTTTTTCTGTCTTACTCTGTGGTGTTTGTTTACTTATAAAGGCATTGACTTCCCCTTTTTGTCGGGATTTATTCCTTGGTGCTAGTTGACAACCCCTGAACTATGAGAGGCAGACATGGGGTAGACATGGCACGGGACCCGAGGACGCGTCGTGACAATTGTGTACCCCATCTAACAGTAAGCTGTTGATAGCCCCACACAATGGTAATCTGTTGTATGATTAACTACATGGATATGATCCCAGTCTCGTAGATAGGTTATGAGGAAGCCTCCCAGAGGATCAACCCCAATCATGGGTTAAAACTTGGTGCCCACCCCCTATTGGGATTTATATCTCTGGTCCACCCCTTGAGTGTCAAACCAACATGAGACACTATCCATGTATAAGCCACATCATCATCTTCAGGTTTCATTCCTCTATGCACAACCTAATTTCATTCCCCCATCCTAAATTATGTGAACATTGAATCCCTACCACATGGATACAAAGGAATCCTCCCTAAGGGTCAATCAGGTCACTCATGTCTCATCCTATAATTCCCCTTGATCCTTTCCCTTTCTGGAAGGACATTACCCAACCTGGATGTTCTACTACATCTGAGTCCCATCCATGTGTCCATTATCATGGGTCGCCTCTTCAGGTGACCCATCATCCCACCAAACTATGCAGACTATGATTCCATGCCACGAGGATTCATAGAAATCCTCTCTGGTTTCCAAGCCCAACACTACTATCGTCTTCACCTTGGTTCCATTCCATTCTCCATCTACTTATCTCAACCATCTATCATCCATCCTGATTCCAATCTGGTCCACCACATCCCTTTGAAATCATGCTCCCCACCTAGGTAGATAACTCTTTATAAGCCCCAAAATATCAATAACCATACAATAAAGAGTGTGCCTCTTGAGATGGGCTATTATCTATGCATATTCCCTGGTATGTCTTCATATCATTGTCCTTTTTGTACACCCCGATTTATCACCCCATTAAAATAAGTGGTTATTGATCCTTATCATATGCACTGGGTATGTTGGAAACCTCCTTAAGGGTCAATCCTAGCTAGTGGTAAATCTTGGTGTCCCCCTTTCAGGTATGGACTCTCTCTGATGCGCCCTAAATGGTGTCTAGATCTGACTTCATGGTGTGATACCTATGCTTTATAGAACACACCCTGCTGGTTCCGCTATTATAGAGCTTTCTTTCCATCCACCTGGTAAACACTCCATGTGATCCCTCCTTGGGACATAACAATCGGATCCATCCCTATTGGATGTTCTTATCACTATTATTTTTTCTCTGAACGATGTTAAAGTCACATCCTTCATCATGTTAATCATGAGATTCCTGTCGAAAACCTCAAAAGATATGTCTTTGGCGTAACCATCTCTGCAAGATGGTAAACACACTGAATACCCCATGTTAAACATTGGAACCTAATAAAAACCTCAAAGACATTACTATAGCCTATAATTCCCTAAACCCGATGTGGGATGCCTTGAGTTCTCCACCCCAAATATTCTCTCTTATGAGAGAGAATGTATGTTCCCCAATTTCCACACATCCAGAGATTCCCTGACAGGACTGATGTTGTCATCTACTCTGAATGAAGGTTGTTTCCCTCTATAGAACCCATGTAATGTCTAGATAGATGCATCGTAATTAACTGATGTCCACAAAGATGTGGCACTAGGAATGAGATTCAGTAACAACATCTAAGTCTATAAGGGTCACCCAGAAAAGATAATGATCTCTGAGGAGGAATCCACAAAAGAGGAACCAAAATCCCATCACTCCATTTCGATGAAAGGGAAACATCTTTGAACAAGTGACGGATGTCGCCCGCCATTGGAATACAGTAATGTGTGGAAACATACAGTTGTGCTTCCTCCTCAACAGATAGATGTACACCCAGATGAAAGTTTCAGAAATAGTAATATTTCTAAAATTTGTATTAATGAAGTGGAAAGTTATCATGGACTAAAAAATAATATTAAATCAAATAGGGATATGATGATTAACAAAATGTTCTGGGGAAGTATTCAGAAGGGTCTGGATAAAGAGTTTAGTTTCAATATAGAGTACAATATTTATAGAGATGTTCAGTTTAAGTGTATCATTAAAACAATAGAAGTTATATTGGGATCACGTTCAATATATTTTAACATATGTTGAGATCAACACCTTCGATTAGTTGAGTTTTCTTACAATAATATCATTCACCCGGGTATTAATATGTCTTACTATGAGGACCTCATTTAAAATATGTGTAAAACTAAAATATTATGGGATTGGATTGGAGGAAAAAATAATAATGAAATGAGATAGCTAAGTAAGTTATAGTGAAATTAACATCTAGTTTGTAGCACATCAAGGATGCTCCGAGTTGATAGGAATGCTATTATGAAATTCAATGGTGTGACCTGGAGTGTGATGTTGGTGGTAAGGTTTTTCTAATATTTTATCCATGGATAAAGGTTATATGATTTATAATAAAGGTAAATCTTATTCCATGGTATGTTTTCACATTTTATATTTATTATCATGTTGGGGATGTAGTTTATTTCTTGGGACTTCCACAAGAGCTCCCTCAGGTTTGTGATGTGGTCTATGTATCTCTTCTGAGGACGTACATAAAAGATCCATTTCATATACTTAACTCAAAGGCCGTACATCTAGAACATGATATTTCTTATGAGGAATAACCAGTAAAATAATGGATCATAGAGATACATAACTATTGAACAAGACTACTCACACAGTGAAAGTTCTCAGGAGAAATCAGGTATTCAAAGAAGCAATATGGGAACCAGTTGATGTAATTAAATAGATATATCATATTATATTTATATAACATTTGTTAATATATAGGGTGAAGTTCCTTTTATTTTGGAATAACGCAAAACTGTAGTATTTAATGTAATATATATTTCAAGTAAATTTAATGTTTTCAATATATTTGTTTACACACAACACCACATTTAAATGAATCAATATATACTATTAAATTATAGTTATTTCATACCAATTGGATGCGAGGGTATAAATAAGACTAAATAAATTATAAATAATAATTATGTTTACAAATATATAAATGAATTATTTGGGTATCAATTAATTAAAAATAAATTAAATCTATTTTAAATTAAATATGATAATTTTCTAAAAACTATTTCTATTAGCATATTGTATTTGTATCCAAATAAAATAAATTAGTAACCATTAGAGAATGATTTTAATTAATTTTAATTATTATATATTAAGTCATATGTTTTAAACTTAATTTAATATTTTTTTCATTGAATGTGAATTGAATAAACCATGCTCAAGGCTAAAAATGTACTCTATAAGAAAAATGGTTTCATTATATTTTTCACAATTATTTTTAAATTAATTTTTTTTTGATAAAATTTCTTCAATATTTATTTTTATGTGGTTCAAAAAAATATTTATATGAAGAATCCCAAAAAAATGATAATTTAATAAAATTAAAATTTTATATTTTAATTCATCAATTTGTGAGGAAAATTTTATAATATATTGAAAAAAATATATTTTTATAGGAAAATAAATATATGGAATATAGACTTTTACATTCCTTATTTAATATTTCCTAAAATATTCTTTTAAAAATTTAATACCATCAATTAATCCAATGATTATTATGGTAAAAATTCATTCTTTACCATCTTTATTTTTTGAAAATATAAATTCAAAGTAGAAAGTGATCTTATTAGTCAATATAATTATACCAATGTAATTTTATTCTCACTAAAAGTAAAGTTTATTTTATTTAAATAAATTTTTAATAATAGTTTTATACTATTTAATTACTATTAATTAAATGTTGGTTTTTTAATGACTAAGCATAATATTTATTTATTTCAAGATATATCCTAATTTCATGTTTGTTTGTTGTTGCATGCGGAGTAATCTATTTAACACATTGACTTAATTAATGATAATCATATATTAACATCTTGTTGTGTAACATTGATTTTATCTTTGAAATCTACATGAATTACACATGGTTCCATGTCTCCAATAATTTTGGTATAATAATATATCATATAAACACATCAATATATGTGGGAATGAGATCAACATCATTGTATAATATGTGGGAGATCTTTTCCAAGATACGTAGGATATGTACAGATTTTTAATTAAGTAATGTCCCAACTAACAATATTCTCCATGTATTATTTTGGATACATTAAAAAACAGTCTGACACATTAAAATCAAAATCAATTTGATCAGTATTCTAGAGGTGACTTCTATAACACCCCTAACATATATTTTATTTTTTAATAATAAATAAATATTTTTTATATCTTGTGTTACATGCAACATTCAGTTTAAACGAACTGCGATATATGGTTAAATTATAGATATCACCATGATCTTATATTCGAGGGATTTAATTGGAGTAAATAAATTATAAAAAATGAATCATTATATAAGTGAAAATAAATTATTTATTTATTAATTAATTATATATTAATATAAAAATAATTTGAGAGTAAAATATTATTTACACGAAAAACCCTTTTACTGAAAAATTGTATTTATATATTAATAAAATAAATTAATCACTATTGTTTATTAATTTTAACGAAATATATGTACATTATATATCGAATTATTTTTTTGACATTCATTTAATATTCATTCATGTAACGGAATAATAATAACCCATGTTTTATGCTTAAAATTTTATTTTTCAAAAAAGTCTATTTTATCTCATGGTGAATGATTGTTTTAGAATAAATTTGTACCACTTATAAAAAATGACATAGATAATTTATTTTCAATATTTTTAATCTGGTGGTTAAAATTTGGTAAACAGTTCCATTTTAATTTTATTATTTTAATGATAAAAATGTTAAAATATATCACTAGAAATAAAAAATCATGTAAATAATGGTTAAAACTAAGTGACAAAGACATAAATTATCAGCCTCATTTTTTATAGAAGAATAGAATTTTGGGACATATGACCTTAGGATTGATATTTAATGATTTAACGGTCAATTTTATTAGAAAATGACCAATATAATATTTGATGCAATGAATGATACAAAATGTTTCTCACATATTATTAAATATATTTTGCATGTCTACATAGATACAAAATCACATTCTGAATGAATCAAATTATATATAATTTTTTAAAATGATATTTTTTCATTTAGTGTTTTTTCATTTTTTATTAATAATATAGTGACCATAAATGCTTGTTGGACAACAATGAAATACTTCTCCAAATAATAAAAAAATAAAAAATCTTATATTAATAATATTAAAATTAATATAATTTGGGTGATTTAATGCGTTCTATTAATTTTGATGATTAACATGAAATATTACTATTATTTAAAAGGAATATATTTTAACAACATCATTATATTTATGTATTTTATGTGAATATAAATTAGTTTTCTCTAAATCAGAAAAATGATATTTCATGAAAATAAATTTTATTAAATTAAATAAAAAAATAAAAAAATTATAGGTGGATACGATATAGTCTATAATTTCATAATTTCTTATTTTTAGGCCATGTGTAACCATTTTTCAGGAGAATTAGTTTAATATATGTTAATTGTTTTATGAAATTATATGAATTCCCCACCCCTCAATTGTAAAAGGGATGTCTCCCTTCTCATCATCACACCACATTTAGAATTATATCTCGAAAAAACTATTTAAATATCTATTATAAACACCCCTTGTCAAATTATATAGGAAATGGGCTGCTCAAAATAACAACCCTAGACCCCTTAACAGGAGATATAAGGGAGTTATTTTGATGAATATTAATTATCCTTAATTGATCAAATTATTATTAATTAATATTTTATATCCTATATATATATATATTAATATTGATAATATAATAAATTTTTAATTATAAATATAATGAAATGATATTACTATTACTAAACCACCTTTATTCAGCTACTCTTTTATAAAATGGGATGCGAAAATATCATTCATTCATATGTATTGCATACTGTCTCCACACAGTGATAGAACTAATTTCACATAACCATATTGTATATATTATTATTATGATGGGTTTAATTTTTTACATGATATTAATTTAATAATTATACGTATTTAATTATAATATCATATCTACCTTCTTACATTTTATTTCATTAAAAAGCGATAATGTTCGCCATTCGTACTAGAAGACTACCACCTCCTTGAAACAATGTCTTTATTTTTTAATTTATATATTAATTAGATGGAAATGAGGAGATATTTAATGAATATATATAAGAAATAATTGATATTATAATTACTATAAATTTTGAGTCACTTTTTCACTTTACTTAGTTCCATCCATTGAATATTATAAACAATGATAATGCCAACAGACAACCTACCTTCTCCTGAAATGAACTAATTCATTTTAATATCCCTCTATTTTATAATTAAATAAAACCACATATATAATAAAAATATATGATATTTATTTAGTTATAATAATTTTAGGATAACATGTCCATTATAAAATTAAAAGAAAAATACTATTGAAGTAAAACTACTGAACTAAAACACGCATGAAAATACATCAAATATCACATGGAATAAATATTTTAAAAACAACGGTTATCAAATAGGTTATAAATGATAATAGATAAATCATATATGGTATAAAATATATTATTATAGTTATTTAATATATATATATATAATAAATCTATATTTATCATAAAGAATGTACCCATGCATATAATGGATGTCTGACCAATGGTGAGAAACCTTCATGTCACTATTTTTGGTCAGACACATGCCTTATAAAAAACATGTTATTTTATGTGGTGTGTAAAATTACAATGGATTTATCTAATGATTATTTTTATTAATTTTATTTTTCTTTTTATTTAAATATATTGTGGTATCTTTCATGTGAATTATGATTCACATCTTACCAGTGAAGTAAGGGTTTTGGGTTACAACATTATTATTTATTAATATTTTTTAGGGTTACGTAGTGATAATGAAATATTTTTAAATATGTATTAATTAACATATAAAATTTATTATACTTTTATTATTTAATTAAAATACATTTTACCTCTATTTTCATTATCTTAAGTTCTCAAGATACCTAAAATATGTTTTGAAGTAAAATCATCTTTCTTTATTTAATACATCTAAATTATATTCAATTCCATATACATGATTAATAAATATGTACTTAATAAATATTTTTATATTATATTATGATTGTTTGAATTTATTTTTATGAAATTTTTACTTTTTTCAAAATGGTTTGAATGTAACATTCTTTTCATTTTCCAAATAAGGTACTTTTATAAATTGTATAAAAGTAATGATTCTCTTTTATCACAAAAGACAAGAATATTATTTTAAACCACTACGAACACCCTTTGATTTATATCATACATTATATGATTCTATTTTTTTAATAAAAAAATTCCTTATTTTTTTAGAAATAGTTGTATTTTATTTAATAGATTTGAAAATAGAATAGTGTTTTTCTTTAAGAATGTTTTTATGATATTTTAATGCTATTTTTATTCATATAAGAAAAACCCATTGATTTAATTTATATTTATGATGAAAACATTTCTACGAATCTAGTACATTTTGAAGGGGTTATACAATAATAATGTTAACACATTTATTTGAAACCCATTTCATTTCCATGGGTTTTTATTTAAAGATATGTTTTTAAAACTCAATTATTTTTATGGGTTAAAATGTAATGAATTGTTATTATATTGTGGGACATAAATATATGGTTTTCTTTATGTGATGGTTGTTAAAATATAACCATGGACGATAGTAAGATTAAAACAAAGGTGGGTGGTTACATTGTAACCATATATAATCATTATGTTATAACAAAGGATGTGTGTGATATATGTCTCCCTTTAATAAATTGTGTAAATATTCATTTGTAATGATATAATATGGAATATAATGAAAAGTTAATCCTTTTAAATAAGGTACATTTTTCCACTATGATTTTCATTGGAGTAAACAATGACCACTACGATGGATTTGGGTGTGAACCCAACCTGCTATGACTCTCTCAGGATTGATACATTACTATTACAATGGGTTGTTGGACTGAACTCATTCAACTATGGTTGTTCTAAAAATAATCCTTCAATTGCGAGGAAATTATTTTCTATATGAATTTTTGGTCCATAATACTATGTCTTATTCTAATTTCATGATTTTAGAGACTATGTTCATCGATTCCTTTCAGATTATTGTAATATGAATAACCATTATTTATTTCGTGATTCATGATTATGAATTAGAATATACCTGATATGATTTATAAAATATATTCTCAAATTATCATACATTTATTTTGTATGTTATTCATATATAATCAATGAAATTTACCTTGTTTACCCTCACTAATCATTTGAGCTCACCCAAACATATGTTTCATTCCATAGGTTATGAAGAAAGGTAAAAATTATGATGTGTCTAGGAACGGTTCTAGTATAAAGAACATAGTGGGAGATGATAAGGATATTTAAGATAATGTTTTTATGTGGAAATTGTTCAAAAGTAACAAGACCCTTAAAACCCCAGTATGAATCATTATGTTATGTAATTAATATTCATCTACTACAATGTGATATATATTTATTAGAATAAGGGTTAAAATAAATGGTATAAAAGGATGTTTAACATAACCTTTAAAAAAGTGTACAAGAAAAAAAACAATGAGAACCCTCAGTATAAATCTATGTATAGGATAAAATCCTGATATAATGATAACAATCATGAATGAAATAGGATAAAATTAAGGTGTCATTGTGTAAGGTGTCATTATTTAGACATATTATAAATGATTTTTTAGGATTATAATGTTTTCTAATAAGATCAATATTTATCATGCGGTGGTTTTTTGTATCAATCATTGGATGGAACACTAATGAATAATTTTAATGATTAATGTGGTGTCCAAAAAAATGATATTAATCTAGTGAAAATAATTATTATGGAATATCTTAGGTAAAAATAGGTTTTTACACACACACACAATTCTTAATGTATGAGTCATGTTTAGTTCCCAACCAGGAATAATAGAGGACCATTTTATATTGATTCCGTCATGAGATAACATCCAAAATTTTACTGTCCTTTTATCAACATTTTTTTGGGAAATGTATTAGTAAAATTTAATGAATATTTTTTGTTCTCTTGTGTTAAGAACATGATAAAGTCATTCTAGATTTTTACCATTTATAATGTGTAGTAGATTAATAGTGGACTCTTACCAGGATTATAATGAATCCAATGGAAATTTACATGATTGAGTGGTATGAGTTTATGACCTCATATTTGAATATGTAATTTAATTATATTTTCTTGAAAAATATTAAATTAAATCCTTAATAAAAAATAGTAGGATGATGGACCAATTTATACCTATTTGTAAAACTTTACATGACTTGTGAGGTACAATTATGAAATTATCATATAACTTGGATGTTAGTTGACCAATTTTATACTGGGATAAAACTAATTCTCAAAAAGGTTATATCCATATAAGCCATTAGTTGCTATAAATAAAATTTTCAATGATCCATAAAGGGGGATAATGATATGGGAGTTACCCGTAAATATAATGGTATTGATAAGAAAAAAATACATACATGAAATGATGTTCAAATAACCATGTAGAGAAGAACATGATATTTTAGTTTATTATCAATGTTTAGAATGAAACATGGAGGAATTATCTTATGGGTGATGGTAAATTTTTTATTTGTGTAATGGAAGTTTATTAGGTAATTTAATGATAATGTGTTGGGAATAAATTAGATAATGTTGTGAATAAAGAAAAATCACATTAAATTTCAACACCAATTATCAAGTTTTTTAATTTAAATGAGTAAAGAATTATGTTATCTAGTGCCTCAATATAATGTTCTGTAATGATGATAAACATAAAAAACCTCTTAATCTAAGAGAAAATGTGAAATCTCTGGTGTTAATTATTACCTATGAGGGTATGATAATGATGTGATGAAATGTATACATACCATCCACCATAAAACTGCTAATGTATTATTTGATTCTAGATCTATCCACTCTTTTATTTGAATGAATTTCAAAATATACCAATATACCACCTTAGTGATCAGATGTTTAGTTTTATTTAAAAACACTTAATGGTATGGAGATTGTATCTAATAACTATGATTCTTCCCCAGTTGATAATAGCCTGAATTTGTTTCTGAAAAATCATGGTATTCTCTGTTTAGTGGAGTATGATGTTATGATATAACTGGATTCACATTCATTAAATAAATTTTAAATTAATTTTAGATCTAGGTATGTAATGTTTGATATAATGAACAAACGTATGATATTTTATCATTTTCATGATAAATGTGAATATTCAATTGAAATCACACCCATTTAATGCGTTGTAATTCCTTTTAAAAAGGTGTGCTTATCTCTGACTGTTGTAGATAAACTGAAAATCAAATACTTTCTTATTATGTTGGTATTTTTTATGTTTTTTTAAATAATCAATTTTGATTATTCTGAATTCTAAATTTAAATTCCTTATAGAAATCATAGATATTTGTACACCTATTAAAAATATGACATATATAATCGACATTATTTATTTCTAGGAACTGAAAAAGAAACTCCAATAGAATCATGGAAACAAATTGATTCAGATATGTGTGTAACCATGTGGTGCACTGGTTATTTTTGTTAAAAACTATGATGTATTAATGTGAATATTCAACGATTATCGATAACATTAAAAAATTACTATCAATAATAATTTTCATTTACACAGAATTGATTAATTTTTCGATCAAATGCATAGAGATTAATACTTTTCAATGAATTATTTTCATTAAAGATATCATAAATTTAGGGTCAATAAGAAGTAAATCCCCATGAAAACAGTTTATAAAAGGTATAACCACAATGAATTTATAGTTAGTATATTTAGTCTTACCAACATTCATGTTATCTTCATGGGTTTAATATTGTTAGTAATTAGAGATTTCCTTTATAAATTTTTATAGTCTTTATAGATGGGTTTCTTATATATTTGATTTGTTATGAATATAATGAATATCACTTGAGAATTTTATAGAAGACCCTCATGAAGGATAATAATAATGAAAAAATATTAGATTCATAATTTTTGATTTTGAATACAACATTATTGTCTCATATAATGTAATGAATTAGTATATCAGTAGATATTTTAAAGATAAAACTAATTTATTGTTCGGCCATACCAACCTCTTTGATCGATATCAATATTTTTCTCAGTTTTACTAGATATTAATGGTTATTTTATGGGAATTTCACAATAACATATTATCCAATTATCACGTAAACTAAGAATGGATATATGTTCTTTCATATAGATCAATGTGTAGAAAATTTCATGAATATAAAGAGATGTTTCATTAGTAAAATTTTGATTAAATTAACATAAAATGAATAAGGGTTTATAATATATTGTGATTCATTAATGAAAATATTTTAATATTTTATCAGGAATAATGACTAGTTCATAACTTATTCATAACACAAATCATAGGTCCATGAGATAAAATTACCCAAATCATGATTTGGAGTTGGATATGGTTATTTTTATGTTAATGATATAAATGAATTATATTCATGGAAAATGGTTTAATATACAAACCGATCATTAATATTTGTATTAAATTATAAAAAAAGGGTCGAATATTCACCAGAGTAGATAGTTGGGGATGGTTGAATATTATTACTGCATAATACATTACCACATTGGGAATGAAAATTTTGTGGAAGATGTCTCTTGGTTGAAAGGATCTTATAACCTTATCTATAACGAGGATTACAAATGATCGAATATTTTTATATTTTTAATGGATGGTTTTTGAAATTTTGATGGAGGGTTATAAAACATATCATTATGAAATAAGTATTAAACCATATACCCATGAAAAGATTAATGATTCACCAAAGGATCATTTGAAAATGAAATATATGATAAGAAATGTTCTAAAGTATAAAATTCAATGTGATGGGATGACAATTATTATCAACAATATTTGTGTTTTTTCAATATATAATTTGAAAAAAATTTGTTTGAATATCAATGTTCAATATTCCCTATACATCCTAGAAGTTCAAATATGCTTGGAGATTTGAATGATTATTTCATATGGGAAAAGATGAAGAGATATATTATTGATTATGTATCTCATTTAATGGTATGTAATAAAGGTAAGGATCATAAAAAAATATTAAATGGGATGTTATAAAAACGAAACAATGTTGTGTTGTTTGTTGCAAAAATAAATATGTAGTTAAAATTCATTACTAAAATTAATGAATATTTCTCTTTAGATAATAGTTTTCACTAGAAAACGCATCCATTTAATTCTCCAAATGCTTCCAGACACGATCTCAGAGCATTTCCCATTTCGAATGATTCTATTTGACTGGTCGTGGTGTGCGAAGGGAGTAACATGTCAGAAGTTATGGGTGTTCGAAGTCATGTTGATGAAAATGTCCATCTAATATGGTTTTAGAGAAAATTAGGGATATATGCGCAAAAATTGAGTCCTACACGCAAAATGGAATTGCACGTAATAGTGGAATGAAATATTACATGCACAACTGATCAAGGTTTTTCCTATAATAAAATCTCACTGCCTTCTTCTAGGATATCACTCGGTGGTCATACACCAATATAAGGAGTGTAAGACCATATTTTCTATTCTAAAATGAATATCCCCCATCATGTGTGCAAAAAAATCAATTTTTTCCCGCAAATGTTCAAACATGTCCAATTTTGCGAACAAAACAACATTTTTGCACACAACAGTGCCATTATGCCCCATTTTGAATGCACTAGTGGTGTATTTCTTCAATTGTGTACACAAATTCTTTATTCCGTGCATGTATACCATATTGCATGCAATTCATTCCCTATTGTGTAAAAAACTCCCATTATGGCATACATATATCCCATATTTCTCTAATTCCTCCCTAATTGTGGGAAATCCTTCTTTATTGCATGCAACCTATCCTACATATAGCGCCTTTTACCGACTGTAGTATCCAGGATTGTGCCCTTACACCCCTGATCAGGCTGAGTTCACAACTAACGTCCCAGACCTCTGGGATAGTCCCTTCACATCCATCACTAACCCCATTGAAAATTTGACAATCTCACAACAGACTTTTTGGGCTGAGATGATAGTATTTTCCACTGTGTCATTATTTTTACCCACCTTTCACCTATGGAATACCATGATTTGAGATACTCCTCTACACACCATGAATCCCCTTGAGTTCACATATTCCTCTTAGTTCATTTCCTAGGTCGTGAGTTGAAATACCCATAATAAATTTCGTGATTACCTTGAGTCGAACCATTTCTCATGCAACTCATCCGAATCCTATCACCTAAATTCTAAAATAGGTGGAAACAGAATGATCTTCTCTTGCGTAAGTCCCAACACTGACCTTTTCTAGGCACCACATGCCTAATATTATAATATATATGACTTTAAACTACAGTAATCCCTATGTGAAAAATATAGGATGCATGTTTCTCCATACAAGAGATGCCTTATGTGCTATGAATAATATACTAATAGTCATTTCTATAGGACATGAAATTTTAGTGCACACTATGTGACAAACATAGGAAACCCTTTGTTCCAAAATAAAGATTTCATATGTTACTTGTATAAGATGATAATAGTCCACTCTATATGAATTTAAACTGTAGTTTGCCCTATCATTCAATAATAGGATGCCTATTGTTCCAAAAAAGTGATAGCTTATGTGACTATCACAGGACTCCTCATGCCATGATTACATTCGAATAATTTCAGAATCATTAGAATATATTCACACATTCCATCACTCCACCTCATTCTTCATGTGTCATTTATTCAGATGTTTATCCTCTTTCATGTCTGAAGGGACCCCTTAACAGCCTAGTCCCATACTGCCTTGGCTCAACTACAATCATGGGACAACTCCTCGGAAGACATTGGAAGACACATCGAGTCAAGTAATGTGTTTTAGAAACTTTCAGTAGTCGACCCTCATTTGTTTGTCCCCATTTCAGGAAAATGCGATATGGATACTATGTTTTGAGTAAGGTTAACATTGATACTTCAATGTCAAGCCACCCTCACCACAATCTGAATTTTAGGAATGTGATTCAAAATTTTCATCTCCCGTTGTTTAGACTGATTTTAATGCCCTTGGCATTATACCTCTTGAGAACTTGTGCATGGGTGTTGGCCCTAATTATATACCTCAACCCACCTTTGACATTGGATCACATCTAGGCTAGGAATGAGAATTAAATTACAAATAACCTCCTTATGTATGCACCATTCATCATTGCGACTCCATAGTGGCACATGGGTAGCTTCCTTGGGTAAGCCCCATTCACCATTACTGCTCTATAACATCACCCGGGTAGCTTCCTTGGGTATGCCCCATTCACTAGTGCCGCTCCATTGTGGAAACCAGATATTATCCTTGCATATGTACTATCCACCACTTCTTCTCCATAGTGGAACTTGTGAAACTTCCTTGCGTACGACCCATTTACCACTATCTCTCCATAGCGGCACCCGAGAAACTTTCTTTTGTAAGCCCCATTCTCCGCTACTGCTCCTTAGCAGCTTATGGTCAGCTTTCATGCATATGCCTCATCCACCATTTCCACCCAATAACAACACCTGTGCTTCTTTCATTCATATTCCCCATTCACCGTTGTCGCTCCTCAATGGCATCTAGGAAACTTCCATGCATAATCCCCATTCATCATTACCAATCCTTAGTGGCACCCGGGTAGCTTCCCTACGTAAGCCCCATCCACCATTTCTTCTCCATTACAACACCCGAGCTACTTCCATGTGTAATCCCCATCCAACATTGTCACTCCATAGTGTCACCTGGGCTTCTTCCATGCGTAAGACCCATAAACCATTTTTTCACCTCAGTGGAATCTGGATAGTTTCCTCGCATAAGCCTCATTCAACATTGTCGGTCCATAGAGTCACCTAGGATGCTTCCTTGCATAATCCCCATTAACCATTTCTTCTCCATAGCGGCACTTGGAAGCATCCTTTCATTTTTTTCCATTCATCATTGCCACTCCATAGTAGCACCTGATCAGATTCTCTACATATTCCCCATCTACTATTGCCTCTACGTAGTGGCACCGGGGAAGATTACATGCATAATACCTATCTACTATTGTCGCTCCTTAGCAGCACATAGAAGGATTCCTTGCATAAGCCACATCCACTATTTCCGCACCATATTTTGACACATGTAGTGTCCATGAGTAAGCCCCATCCAATGTTTTCGCTCATTAGTGGCACCCGAGAAGCTTCATTGTGTAATCCCAATCCACCATGGTTAATCCCAAGTGGCACCCGAGCATGATCCATGAATAAGCCCAATTCACCACCCATTATGGATTCACCTTTGTGCCATGATCACCAGTTATATTGTTGCCTCTAGTTTCCCACACTAAGAATGACTAATGTGGGCATAGAGTAAGCATTGAACATGGAATCCTTACTAGTTCAAGTAATCGTGTAAGCACCAAACCATCTAAAACTACGTGGACATTGATCCTTCGAAGGAAAGGTACATAGGAAACTTCTATGAGGTTCAAGACCAACACCTACTAGTCCTGATCTCCTTCCTGTCAGTTCACCAAACACACCTTAACTAGGTGTACATTGATCCTTTCATGGAAAGGAACATAGGAAGCCTTCCTGATGTTCAATCCCAACACCTACATGTTTCGACAACATCACGTTAGTTCACTCTCATCCATCATGACACTAAACTACATTCTCAATTCTATACAATGTGTACTTTGATCCTTGAAAAGGAATGGTACTTAGGAAGCCTCCTAGGGGATTAAAACCAACAACCATCGGTCCCAACAACATTGAGTCGGTCCATCCCCATCTTGGATGACGTTAAGATGTATTCTACCTTCTCATCATGTGTGATGCTAAACTATACCCATTTGAACTATGCGGGCTTTGATACCTATTTCTCTATAGGGTACATAGGAATCCAACATTAGGTCCAACCCCAATAAGTGGTAATCCATTGTCCCCTAATCAGTGGCAAGCCATTGTCCCCAAATCAACACTAATCTGTTGTCCACCAATCAGCTGTAAGGTATTGTCCTCCAACCAGTGGTATGCTGATTTAGCCAACTCAACGGTAAGATGTTTCCCCCCAGTCAGTGGTAAGCCCCTGTCCCCAAATCAGCTGTAAGTGGTTTTCCCCGCATAAGTATTAATACATCATCCCCCATCTAGCGGTAATATGTTGTCTCCCAATCATTGGTAAGTTGTTTCCCCCCAATTAGTGGTATTCTATTGTCCCCCAATCAACAAAAATCCATTGTACCCCAACCCAGCGGTAAACTGTTGTGAACCCATCCAATGGTAAGCTGTTGCACCCATCCAGCGGCATACTGTTGTGTTCTCCAATAGATGGTAAAATATTGTAATCCCTATCAAGTGGTAAGCCATTTTGTTCCCCAATAGATGAAAAGAAGTTCATCCATCGATTGTAATTAATTTTGTACCACATCCAGTGGTAAGATGTTGTTAGCCCCACACTATAGTAAACCATTATAAGATGAAATACATGTGTGTGAACCCAGTCTCCTAGATATGGTACATAATAATCCTTCTTGAGGATAAACCCCATTCACTGGTAAACATGGTGTCCCCCCCTATTGGGTTCCATATCTCTGGTGCACCCCTCGACTATCAAACCAACATGGGATTGTAACTGTTTGTAAGCCCCATAAATATCTTCTGGTTTCAGCCGTCAACTCACAAAATAATTCCAATCCCCCATTCTGAACTATGTTGACATTGATTCCCTACCATGATGGTACATAAAAATCCTCCCAAAGGATCAATCCCGTCACTCTGGTCTTATCCTAGTATTTACCTTGAGCCTTTTCATTTCGGGAAGGTCATATCCCCACCCAGAGGTTCTACTTCATCTAGGTCCCATCCGCATGTCCATTCTCATGGGTTTCCTCATCAGGTATCCCATCATCCCACCGAACTATGAAGACTATGATTCCGTACCATTCCCTACCATGGGGATACATAAAAATCCTCTCTAAGGTTCAAGCCCAACACTACTTTTTTATTCAAGTTGGTTCCATCTCATTCTTCTTCTACTTATATTTATTGTTCGTCATCCATTTTGATTCCAACATGGGACACCACATCCCTATGAAATCATGCCTCCCACCTAGGAAACTAACCATGAATAATCCCCATAATATCCATAACCATCCATTTATGAGTGTACCTATTTTGATGGGATATTATCTAAGCGTATGCCCTAGTATGCCTTTTGATCATTGACCTTTTTGTACAACTCGATTCATCCCCCATGTGAAATATGTTTCTATTGATCTCTGTCATATGAAAAGGGTGTGTAAGAAACCTCCATGAGGATCAATCCCAACCAATGGTAAATTTTGGCGTCCCCCTTTCTGGGGTATAGTCTCCCCGATCAACCCTATATGATGTCTAGATCAGAAATCATGGTGGGATTCCTCCCCTTTATAGGACACACTATCCTAGTTCCATTATTATTGAGTGTTCTTATTCATCCATGCAGTAAACTCTCCATGTGCTCCATCCTAGGGATGTACCAATCTAATCCGTCCCTATGGGATGTTCTGATCACTCTTAATCCATCTCTGCGAGAAGTTAAACTCGCGACCTTCCTCATGTTAAACATGAGAGGCCTGCAGAAACCTCCTAAGACACGTCTTTGGCATAACCATCTCTACAAAAATGTTAAACACACAGAATACCCCATGTTAAACATGGGAAGCTGAAGAATACCTCAAATAAATTACTATGGAATATAATCCCCCACAATCGATGTGAGATTCTATAGGTTATGCACCCTTGAGATTCCCTCTTATGAGGAAGAATGTATGTTCATCAAATTTCACACATATATAGATTCCCCAACATGCATGATGTTGTCATCTACTCCGACTGATGGTTTTTTCCCTATCAAGGCCCCTTGGAATGTCAAGACAAGAGCATCATAATTAACCAATATCCACAATGATATGGCACTAGGAATGAGATTCACGAACTGCATCTTATTCTATAAGGGTGTTCCTGACTAGGTAACGATATTCGAGGAGGAATCCATGGAAGAGGAACCAACATCCCATCATCCCATTTCGATCAAAGTGAAAACAACCTAGAACCAGCGACGGATGTCACCAGATTTTTGAACACAATAATACAAGGAAACAAACTATTGCACATCCTACTCAATTGACATATTTACTCCCTGATGAAAGCATCAGAAATAGTAATATTTACAAAATGTATATTAATGATGTGGAGAGGTTTCATGGCCTAAAACATTATATAGCATCTAATAGGGATCCAAGGATTTCTTAAATGATATATTTAATTATTTAGAAGGTTCTGGATAAAGAGTTGAGTTTCAATATAGAGTATAATATTCAAATATATGTTCAGCGTAAGAGAATCTTTCAAACCATAGAAGGTATATTGAGATCATGTTCAATATATTATAACAGAATTTTTTATCAACACCTTCCATTAGTTGAGTTTTCATAAAATAATATCTTCCACCTGAGTGTTAATATTTCTCATTATGAGGACCAATATTGAAATATGTGTACAAATACAATATTATGGGATTGGATTGGGGAAAAAATACTTATGACATGGGATATCTGAGAAAGTTATAGTGAAATTAAAATCTAGTCCACAACACATCAAGGAGACTTTGAGTTGATAGAAATGCTATTTTGAAAATCATTGGTTTGACCTGGAGTGTGAATATTGTGGTAAGGTTTTTCTAACATTTTATCAATGGATGAACGTTATATGACTTAGAATGAAGGGAAATCATATTCAAGGGTAAATTAAATCATTTTATATTTATTATCATGTCATAGCAGTAGTTTATTGCTTGGAGCTTCCACGGGATCATGATCACGTTTATGATGTGGTCTATGTATCTCTCCTGAGTAAGTACTTACATGATCCATTTCATATACATAACTCAAAGGATGTACTTATGGAACATGATATTTCTTATGAGGAATATCCAGTAAAATAATAGATCATAGAGATAAATTACAATCGAACAAGACTACTCACACTGTGAAAGTTCTCGAGAGAAAACAAATTTTCAAAGAAGCAACATGGGAACTAGTGGATATAATTAAATAGATATATAATATTCTATTTATGAAATATTGATGAACATTAAGAGTGATGTTCCTTTTATTTTGGAATAAGGTAACACCCTAGTATTTTATGAAATATATGTATTTCAAATATTATAATTTTTTTAATATATTGTATTACATACAACACCATATTTAAATGAATCAAGATATACTATTAAATTAAAGTTGTTTCATTCCAAACGGATTGGAGGGTATGAATAATTCTATATAAATTATAAATAAAATTTATGTTTACAAATATATAAATTAATTATATGGGTATCAATTAATTAAAAATAAATTAAATCTATTTTAAAATAAAAATGATATTTTTATAATAATAAATTAAATAAATAACTATTATAAAATGATTTTAATTAAATTTATTTATTATATATTAAGACAAATGTTCTAAAATTAATTTAATATGTTTTCATGGAATGTGAATAGAATAATCCTTGCTCTATACTAAAAATGAACTTTACACGAAATAAGAATTCATCATGTTTTTCACAATTTTTTTAAATTAATTTATGTTACATTTATTTGATAAAATTTTCTCAATATTTCTATTTATGAGGTTCAAGTATGGAAAATATTTTCCTTTTTTATAAATATTAATAGAATATATGGAAAAATTTATCACATTGTTAAAGGGTAAATCAGGTTAATCTTGGTTTAAACTATGTGACAAGGCCATAATTTTTATGGTAGTTCTTATAGTTTGAAGTAAATTTAACCATTATTATCATTGGAAGTAATTTGAATTTTTAATGGGCACATATCTGTGAAAATCACCAATATTATATTTAAATAAAATAATGTTTCAAATTAACCTCTATTAGTTTTATTATTTTTAACATATTTACATTGGGGAAAATGTAATTTTTAAATGAATAAATGTTTCAATTTTGAGATTAATGATGTTATTTTTAGGATAAAAATATATTTCTAATTTTTTGTGACTATATAATGACATTAAATTCATATGAAACCACAAGGACTTATTTCTATAGTTTTTAATAAAATATTATAAATGATTTTTATAATATTAAAAGTTATATAATATAAATTAGTTAAATAGTGAAATGATTTTAGATGAACATGAAATATTGTTTTAATGTTAAAGAAATATAATAAAAATCCAAATGTTTAATAATTTATTTTAATATAAATTAATTGAATACTGTCTCAATTGTAAATATATATTTCATAGGAATAAACTATTTTATTAAATTACTAATAAATCATTAAAAAATTAAAATCGGAAAAGGGGCCATGATTTGGTCCAAAATATCATCACCTTACCCATTTTTTGGCCATCATTAATTATTTTCATGTTAAGTACATTAATATATTTTAATCATTTATGAAATATCTAGAGAGCCCCTCCCCTCAATTATAATGGGAGCCCCACTTTTCTCATCATGATACTATTTGATCCTTATAAATAAACCAACAACTAAAATTATATATTCAACATTACCTATATCAAATTATATAGGTGTTGGTATTCCAAAAATTTCATCCATAGTAACCATATGAGATGATCTTATGGAATTAATTCAATGAATACATAATTGGATTAATCGATGAATTTATTTTTTAATTATCCTTTCCCCCATCAACATCTATTATATTGCTAATTATTGATAAATTAATTATAAAAAATATAGTGAAATTTAATTATAATTATTAAGAAATATTATTCCCTATATTCCAATAAAATCTTTAGTGAAAATATCACTATTGTGTATGCACGACATACTGTCACCACGTAGCGAATCAAATTATTTCTCCTTGCTATATTTTATGGATGGATATTATGATATGACACATTTTTTCATATTATATTTGTGAAATAATTATACTTGAAGAATAATAATATCATATCTATCTTCTTACATTACAAAAAATATGAAAGTGATAACGTTGATCATTTATATGTGTGGGCTAGCACCTCCAAGAAGAGATATGATTCTTTCTTCATTTGAGTTTTATATGTATGGTAATAATGATATATTTAAGAAATATATTGGATATGTACAATATAATTATTATTCTGAAATGTTGAGTTATTTTTTATATGTCACCAATCGGCCAAGGTACCCAAGTAACCAGATAGCCACACCAACCGTAACATAACCCAATGGGTATTCCTGGTTCCAATTGATTGGAAACTAGCCCCTGGGATCAAAATATTGAAATTGGGGAATTTTTTTTACAAAATTGTGGGGGAAAAAGAAACAATATAATATGTATTAAAATTAATCACCATTGAGAGTAGTGTACCTAAAGACAAACATTCAAAAACAAGACCTTGTATTACAAGAAAATATTAGCAAAAGAGGAAGAGGTTCTACTATTGTTCCAACTCTGAAAAAACTAAAAATTTCCAGGGATCAATAGCTAGAACCACTTCCAAGCTGTTCTATACCCACTATCAAAAATGTAAGATAATAATCTAGAAACACTTAAACGCATAGTTTGGGTGTGAGAAAATAAACTCAATAGGGTATCAACAATGATTACATAACTGATTCCAATATCAAACTATGTAATGAAATTTCATTCGATTTTTAAACAAATATTCTTATCATTTAAAAAGAAAATTTTAAAAAAAATACTCCATTACCATAGAAAAGATTATAATATTTTATCAATTTTTGACTCACAATTCAAATGATGTAAATACATTTTAGATGATGGAATTACCTTTAAACAAAAGGTTCATTACAAAAATGTATTAAATTAAAACATTTATCATAAATTATTTATATATATCTTAAGGATTCAAAAAATAGTTTATAACAAAATGAATATATTAATTTGAAATATAGGCAACCGAGAAAAATGGTCACATTCCATAGAATGTATGATAGTTCTAGGATAAAAGGACCCCACACTCTAAGAAATCTATATTCAATACATAAGTACCTTTGAACAAAGGCCAAATATTTCACATCAACATCACCTAAGAGATGTGATGTGATGATAGTAGTTTTTATAATGTTGTAATTCTTAATGTTCTGACCAAATAATTCACTAGCTGCCTATATATTTCTTTTTCACTTGTAAAAAAAATAATGGGAAATTTTTTTGGATAGTTTTTAAAATAGAATTCACCCCCTTATTCATTGGAAAAATATAAATTAACATTTTAAAAATATAACATGGGTTTTAAAAAAAACATTACATTTTAAAAGATAAAACCCTGTGGTTTATATCAAAACCATTTTAAGTAATTTTTAAAAATTATAATTTTAAATCAATTCACCATTAAATTTCACCATTAAATTCAATAATATTATTTTCAGAAAAATTCCATCAATTTCATAAGAAACCCCTAATTTATTTGAATTGGTGTTTTTCAAAATTTTCAATCAAATTCGTTTTTTAATGTTAAATTTAAATAGTTAATTAAAAAATTCAGAATTTAAATAAAGAATTTAATTTCTACTAATTTCCATAAACACACACAATACAATTTAATTTTGGGTTTTCCAATATCATACATAAAAATAATTTTCCTATGAAAACCTCAAGTCAATGGAATTGGGATCTTCTAAAAAACCAATTGAATACCATTTAATGATATTAGAAAAAATTTAATTTATTTCAAATAATTGAAATTAAACATTGTAATTTAGGGTTATCATAATTTGGGAATCGTAACAGAACCACCTAACCTAGGATCAAAATATACGGATCAATGATACGTACCTGGAAAATTAAAATGGAGAATGATGGGAACACGTATCATTGAATAAAACTTATTTTTAGACTCAAAATACTGAGTATTATATCCAAAAATCATCACTTGCATCCATAGAACCCTAGGGAGGAGATAAGAGATCATGGGATAATGAGACCATAATAATGAAGCTAACCACAAGATGATCTAATGGAATTCTTCATGATTGAAATTACATTCAGGACGGATTTTAGGGGACCAAAATGTCACTAGGAGCTCTAATGATGGGGTAATTTGGTTTGGGGTTGTAAGGATCTGTCGGTAACCAAAAGGTGGGTTTCAATAAATTAAAAATTAATATAACAGTCAATTAAAAACCCATCTGCATGGTTTCATGGGAAAAGACACACAGTTTAGAATATTGGTGCGTAGTCCATGTATATATTGTAAATGAGACACATGATTTTCCATTGAGGGATCACATTTTGTAAATAGTGGTCCAACCCTTCAAAATACCACTTCAATGGGTTTTATTGTATGATCTGAAAGGGGGAATGGTTTAGGAAATCTATGTGCCAATTGTGCAGTAGAACATATTTTCAAATACACAAAAAAATAAAACCCAAAACATCTCCATGAAATAACCAACAATATAATAGTAAAAAAGTGGATTATGAATATCTAAATATCAAAATAACATATTACAACCCCCAACTATAGGATCTTTCTATCCCCAAAAAGCCTATGAAGATGCTACCATGTCAACAAGATGAGGCCACTTCTCTATCACTAGAGCATCAATCTCCCACGTCATATGATTATTAGAACTATGACTCCATAGGACATGATCCAAATTAATCAAACTCCCATTAATAGATTGGTTTCATAATCAACTGTCCTGATTGGTCATTCAGTCATGGATAAGTCATGTTCAACATTAAGACCACACCAGCTCATAACATGGGGTGGATCAGATAGATACTTTTGTTGATTAGATACATGGAACAACATATGTATCAATATAAGCTATAGTATATGTGTTAAATGGTAAGAAACTTTTCCCACCTTCTAAAAAAACATGAAAGGTCCCAAAAAATGAGGGGAAAAAATCCCTCGCCTTCCAAGTTGTCAATGACCAAACTAAGGTGAAACATTCTAGAATACTAGGCTATAAAGTACAAATTCCGATGGCCTACAATGATGATCAACATAAGGCATTTACTAGATCTGTGTCATCACCATTATTTATTTTATTAACTAGATAATTGTTGTCATCTCATGGACCAATCTTGTTCCAAACATGTAACATTCACTAATCTCTAACCAACACACCAAAGACTAGCAATTATTATATTACAAGTAGTCAAAAGGATCGATTCTGATCGTGTAATAATAAGTACTATAATAAGAAAAATCAACGACGCCTAAATGATCATCCTCGACCCCAATAAATTCAAAACAAATTTTTGAATAATATCCTCAAGAATATGTATAACACTTTTTGACTGGACATATGACTTAAAATGTCAATTAATACTTAAATGAATGTGAGAACCCTATGCCTCTTGAAGGCCTCTCCAAAAGAGAGGAGTTTACTCAGGCTCCCTGTTATAATCTATAACATATAAAACTCTATTCAATAGAACAATATATTTCACATAGTGATTTTACAACTCCACAACATTGGTTCAATCTTGAATGGGTATAATGTTTTTGGACATAGTCATCCAATCAATCATAATCCACATCGCATTATTCATTACTAGGAAACATGGAAACCCAACTAAAATTTCCAAAGTGTTATCCTCTACTTTCAAGAAGGGACTGGAATTTGTTGAAGCAAACCCCATGATTTATGTTTCTCAACCATCACCTGGTAGAATGTATAACTAAGAGAGACAAGCTCAACGATGCCCCATCTAATACCAGGACACCAGAATTGTCATAATATGTTGTAGAACATTTTTATTGTTCTAGGTTGGACATCCCACAAGGAACGTTGGAAATCCCACCATAAGAAATTTTCATAACAAAGACAGTACGAAAAAAAGTTTTGAAAGAATATAATTCCCTATTTGTAGAATGACTAATAAAGCTTAGTCACCCCACCATTTAAAGAGTTTCTTGTTCTACAGAACTCATCATCAAACTGTTGTTCCAGAAATATCATTTTTGAGAAGAGACGATGACTTATGGAAATGGATAAAGAAACAACATCTTCTAATTCCTATAATCTAATATTGAACTATGAAAAGTGAACCATCTAATTTCCTATAATGTCTCAGATTTTTCCAATATTTTATTTTAATATTATAATGGAATTATTTTGAGAACATGATTTTTGAGATGGCGTGTAGTTCCGAGGCCTGATGAGCCCAAAAAAATGTTTCAATTCAATTATATAATGAAATAACTCACATGTGGGGTTTTCCTAAAAAAGTGGAATGACTCCTGAACGGGTTCTCAGATCAGAAATCTGAAGGAACTTTTTAGTTTAGAGCTGTGATTTTACCTTAGGTGAGACCTAACATCAGCTGGTGCATTTCAGTGGTGAAATCTAGTATTTGGACGTAACTATAATAAAATATTTAATTAAAATATTTTATTAAATATAGTTGTAGTGAAAATATTTTATCTTTTTAAATAGATTTTTGCACAGGGGTCCAGGGTTATAGACCTTATAATCCGGAAACCCTTGGAGGCTTTGGAGGCTCTGAAGTAAACCCCAACGCGACAACTACATTCTTGATGAGTTTTGCCGGCGACGACCATGCAGTGACCGGATCTTCGCCAACAACTGCCGCAGATCTAGGTAAGATGTTTGATTTTTTTTTTCCTTTCACCGTTAATGATTCCTACAATGAACGTGGACTAATCCTGGAACATATTAGCCAGCGAATAAATCATTTTTTGCGGCATGGAATTTTGTGAGGAATTTGTGGATTGATTCTTGAAGGTTATTTTGGTTTCATTTAGCCTTCTAATGGTGATGAACCATGATCAACATGAACATCGATCGAGGTTCATACCTCTCAATTGTTTGTGCCTTTCTTCACTGATTTCACACATTCTTCATGTGTGTTCTTGGAGGAAATCGATCGTTGCACCTTTGTTTGATGGTGCGATAATCTGAGATTGTAGATCCCACCTCAGAATGATGGTTCGGAGCTGTGACGACGGTTTCAGCGGATGATTCAATGAAGATCGAGAGATATGAGTTTTGGGTGTTTTCCTTCAGATGAATCAGATATTTTTTTCCAAACTGATTGAAGGTCTGAAACACCCAGATTTAGTGTTACGATGATTAAATGAACAAGGATCTTGAGCTTCACGACAAAAATACAACAGAAACAAGTTCCGAAAGATTGGTTGAGGTGGGAGGAGGAAGATGACATTTCTGGAGAAATCCCGACTACACGGCGTGTATTCTGGGCAACATGGCATGTGTTCATGGGCGTACCACCTGGCATGTACTACAGGAGTACACAGACACAGGTAGGGTGCACGAACAAGGACACGAAATGTATATCCCTCACCAGACAGACCCTGCCAGGTACATGGGATACCCCGCATACTGTTACACGGGCAGAGAGACACAGGTTGAGGCCGGGTATGGGCACATGGCTAGTGTTAACAGAGCAAACCCCGGACATCCCGACATGACGTGTAATCCTTCTACATGCCGTGTAGTTACTTTTTATATGAAAAGACTAATGACACAATATGTTTACATGGGCAGTACCCAGAGTCAAGTAACATGGAGTGTGATCCTTCTACACGCCGTGTAGTTGTGTTTTACATAGCTTGGAAAGATGACACAAGATGTTTACATGGGCAGTTTCCAGAGTCAAGGAACTAGGCGTGTGACCCTACTACATGTTGTTTAACTTGTTTTACATATCTTCAGCCATTTTTCATCCGTGACTTGGACCAGATTTCTTAGGGTTCGTACCCTTGGTCTTTCCACTGAAGGTTTCGGGTAACATTTCATACGAACATGAGTATGATCCCTTCAATAGGACATCCTGAATAGTAGTATTGGAATCCCCTCTGTGAGTCTGAGATCCAAATCCTCTATTCTTTTCGGGTACCCTGAGTAGATTTCTTGGTAGCGACGTGACATACCTTACCTAGGCGATGATCCTCTTCTTAGAGGATTTGCTCAGGATGAGTTGTTGGAATCACCTGATAGCTATTAGTTATGATCCTCATATGATCATCGTATTATTAAGTACTTTTGGAGTGAGTTATCCCAGAACAATTACTTCATATCTCTCTCTTCATACTCAGATGTTTGTTCTCCCTATTACGTTATTAGTGAAATATTTGAGCTGAATATTAGTAGTGGTTTTGCGATAGTCAATCATGTATGAGTATATCTAGATATTCTTGTTATATGTTCAATAAACATATACTATGTAGAGATGAGTGTATCATTCCTTTGTGGAATTTCCCTTGTTGTATTTCCTTTGTGGTTTTCGGGGTGTCCTACTGGGTATATTTATACTCACCCCTGTAAGGGCTTTGCCCGCACGTGACGTGTCTTGTGCAGACGAGAAAGCCTTTGATAGGATTCTAGGTGGTACATGACCGGACGGTGCTCAATGAGATCAGGAAGGCCGAGGTGAGTTCCTACGGATACCGATTGTAGTCCCAGTACCTTTCCTTATAGGTTGGACTCTGTTGAGGAATTTCTTTTGATGGGATTGTACTTTTGGCCCATGGTTTTACATTACTGTACTTTATGTTCTTGTCATACTCTGTTACTTGGGATTTTAGTGTATCCATGCATTTACTTTTTTAGTAGTTTTTACATTTCTGCATTGCGGGGTTAGAGATGTCTATATGTGTGTGCATGTTTATTAGCAATGACTCATATGTTAGTGACATGCCTACTCAGCGCTAGCCACCATCCCCTAACCTATTGGAGGTGTGCAGGGGGAGTTCCGGCACGGGCCCCACTAGGATGGGTCATGACAGAGTGTTATCAGAGGTGGTCAGTTCAACTTTTGGACCGAGAGTGTGTGAGTTGGTTTGGGGAAACAATGTTAACTGTTTCGAATTCAGCTTTCAGGATAGGGACCCTAGTGTTGGTGTAGGCGGCTGGCGTATCCGTACAAAAGGACTCGGATAACTTGATTTTTGACTCAGATCAATAGAACACTAGTTGCAGGGGAAAATAATGGTATATTCATCATATAGGAATGAGTTTTTGTTTCCATGTCCTTCTTGAGTCAGCTCTCCAAATATTCTCACTGACGGTGATACATCTTTTTTCTTTATAGGATTCATTTGTGACGCACACCCGCTAGGATCTAGCAGATCGATCACGAGGATAACCCCCTTAGTGATGACGCTTCGATACAAGGACCGGATCCCACAGTTTTTACTTCGGCTGGTGTGCCAGTAATTCCACCACCTATGGAGTAGTGTTTAGTGCCTACTGTACCTATAGAGGAGGAGTGCAGGATGAGTGCACTCCATGAGTTTCAGAGATAGATACCACTCAAGTTTCTAGGTGAGACTGAACCTCAAGTAGCAGAGGACTGGAATGAGGTAGTGGCCAGAGTCTTCCGTCTGGTCAGAACACCAGCAGATCAGATGGAGATCCTAGCAGTGATCCTTTTGCAGGGCTCGACAGGGTGATGGTAGAGTTTGATTATTCAGACTCACAACCAGGTGACTCTTTCATGGTAAGAGTTTGAACATCTGTTCAAAGATTTGATCTCACCGGTTACCCAGAGAGAAGTACGTGTACAAGAGCTTCTTCAGCTTTAGCAGAGGACCATGATGGTGGCTGACTATTCATCATGGTTTAACGACCTCTCATGGTACTCGGTGGATATGGTCAGGGATCTATACTTCAAAGCTCAGACTTCTGAGTGGGGCTTGCGCATAGACATCTTAGCTGACATTATCCCTGTGAGTAGTCCTACTTATGCTGAAGTGCTGGAGTGAACTTTGGTGGTCGAGAGCTTCTTGGTAGACCAGAGACATCCATTAGTTTCAAGTAGTGAGCATGCTGGAGCAGAGACCTCAGCCACAGGGAGCTGATGTCAGGGACCTAGGCATGGGAGATGTTTTCAGAGGAGATTCTAGGATAGAGGATCTACCATACATGGTTCATAGGGTGCATCCATCCAGCTTCGAGAGAGACGATGCTACTCATGTGATGGAAGGGTACGTCTCTCTCAAGATTGTCTGACCCACCGTACTACTGACATGGGAGCAGTGTATGGACCAACAAGGTAGAGGCAATGTGTGGAGAATACAGATACGCGGGGCAACGGACGTGGTGGAGGATCTGGGAGAGTAGCTGGAGGTAGTAGGCATATTGAACTTTTACCACCACTACCCACAGGAGTTCCACCCCAGGTTCAGGGAGCTGGTGGACAGAGGTAGGGGAAGCTATAGGTAGCATAGGCTTATGACCTAGGTACTCCTAGAATGATTAGAGGTAAAATCTGTGTCTTTTCTACATTGGTTGTTATATTGATTGACACAGGTGCTGGTCATTCTTTTCTAGAAGCATATCTTGTTCGAGACCATGGGATTCCAGTTGAGTCGTTGACTCGACCCTTATGCTTAGAAACACCGACTAGAGAAGGTTCAGAGATCACATACCTTTTTTGACAGTGTGACCTAACCTTTAGATGTGAGAGTTTCGGTTTGACCCTCTTTGTGGTAGTGTCAAGGCCTTAGGATTTCATTCTTCGTCAAGATTTGATATCCATAGATCATGTCCAGATTGATTTTTTTAGGCGAAGGGTGTGGTGTGTCCGCAGTGATTTAAGAAGGTTCTCCTTCGTCGGTGAAAAGGAGACCTAGGCAACGTAGGATGGAATCATGCATATGAATGTACAACTGATTTCACATCAGTTGGATAGCCTTTCCCTTGGCGCAACAGAAGTTATGAGTATCGAGTTTCCAGTAGTAGTGGTTATGTACGAGGAAATCGTTCCAGAGGATGTCCTTAGTCTACCTTTCTGTCAGGAGATATATTTATGCATTGATTTGCAACCCGGGACAACACCAATATCAGAATCCGCATATCTAATGGCTCCTGTAGAGCTTCGTGAGCTAAGAGTGCAGCTGGAAGACTTGCAGAGGAAGGGCTTCATGAGACCCAGTGATTCACCCTGAGTGGCCCCAATGTTGTTTTCCATGAATGTAGATGGGGGATTGATGAAGTGTGTGGATTACCGATGCTTGAATCAGGTGACCGTTAAGAATTGGAATCCCCTACCGAGGATCGATGACCTCGTCAAACAGTTAAGAGGGGAAAATTGTTCTCGAAGGTTGATTTAGGATCAGGTTATCACCAGTTGTGAGTACGGGATGAGGATATACCGAAGATGACCTTCAAATGTATCTATGGTCAATATGAGTGCTTGGAGATGCCCTTTGGCATGACGAATGCCTCATCAGTGTTTTATGGGACACATGAATTGGATCTTTCATCCCTATCTAGATCAATTTGTGGTGGTCTTCATCGATGATATCCTTGTGTACTATGTGTATGAGGAGGAGCACACGAGGCACCTAAGGATGGTTCTGGACGCACTCCGAGATCACCAGTTGTATGGGAATATCTCGAATTGTAAATTCTGGATACAGGAGGTCCACTTTCTAGGACACGTTTTCTCAGCAGATGGTGTAGTAGTGGACTCATCCAAGGTAGAGGCAGTGTTAGCATGGGAGCCACCCCGGAGCAAAATGCAGGTACAAAGTTTCCTTGTGTTGGAAGGCTACGATCGGAGATTCATTCCTGATTTCTCCATGAATTCAGCACCCATGACAACTTTGACATGAAGGGGCATCCTTTCATGTGGACCGAGAGATTCTAGCAGACTTTTCAGCAGTTGAGACAGAGTTTGATGAGCACCCCGATCTTGAGACTACCAGAAGATGGTGTCAAGCACGTAGTGTTCTGCGATGCATCAGGAACCGGGATTGGTTTTGTCATAATGTTGAGGCATTCTGTGATTTCCTATGACTCATGTCAGTTGAGGCCACACGAGCAGAACTACAGGACCCAGGATCTGGAGTTACCAGTTGTAGTCTTCGTAATGACGATGTGGCAGAATTACCTGATGGGAGAGCGGTTTATCAACTACTCTAAACACAGGAGTCTTAGATATATCTTTTCTCAGAAGGAACTGAATTTGAGATAGTGACGGTTGCTTGAGTTCCACCAGGATTACGACTTTGAGATCGTTTATACACCTGGGAAGGGAAACGTTGTAGAAGATGCTCTCAACAGGAAATCCAGTTCACAGTTTCTGGATGAGGCAACGATGTAGTTGGCCTCTTTACAGTTATCCTTCATGGATATAGGTGAGGGATCTTACCTTCAGATTATGGTTGTTACCCCTCCAATCTTACAGTGAGTCAGGGAATCACAGCTCGAGGATGCTAGCTATGAGACTCTACGTGCTCAGATATCTGCAGGTGATGCTGCTGATGGATATTCAAAAGGTGGTGAGCATGTTGTTATTTTCAGAGGGTGTATAGTTGTACCGGTGGCATTGCAGGAGGAGGTTTTGAGGGATTTCCATACATCTCCTTTGGCGGTGCATCCAGGCATGGCAAAGATGTACCAGGACTTCCGACGTCAGTTCTAGTGGCCTGGAATTAAGAAGAGTGTGGCCGAGTTTGTTTCTCGGTGCCATAATTGTCAGCAAGTAAAGGATGAGCACCAGGTTCTAGCAGGTTTGACTCAGCCCCTTGAGGAGCCATATTGTAAGTGGGATAGGATATCCATGGACTTCTTGATGGGTTTGCCACATACTTTCAGGGGACACAATGCCATCTGAGAGATCGTTGACCGACTCACCATGTCTGTCCACTTTCTAGCCATACGAGAGCAGAGTTCAGTAAAGAGCTTGGTATGCCTCTACGTGAATGAGATTGTTCGACTTCATGGAGTTCCATTAATGATCGTCTCAGATCATGATGCTAGCTTCACAACCCATTAGTGGAAGGGTCTGCATGAAGCTTTTGGGACTCAGTTATGCTTGAGCATAGTGTTTCATCCTCAGACTGATGGAAAGATAGAGTGGACCATCCACGTTCTAGAGGATATTCTATGAGCTTTCATACATGACTTCCGTCATATCTGGGAGGTTCACCTTCCACTGGTGGAATTTTATTATAACAACAGTTATCATTCAAATATTGGTATGGCACCATTCGAGGCTTTGTATGGGCGACAATGCAGGTCACCACATTTTCAGACTGACCCAGGAGAGTCAGCACTCATGAGTAAATAGATTGTGCGAGCTACTATGGAGAAGGTGCAGGTCATCCTGGAGTGGATGAAGACTCCACAAAGTCAGAAGAAGTCTTATGCCGATAGGAGAAGGAGGCCCTTGGAGTTCTAGGTGGGATACCATGTGTTCCTTCGGGTCTCACCATGACGGGGATTGTTGATATTTGTCCGAGGGGACAAGGTATATCCAAGGTTCATTGTCCCTTTTATGATTCTGAGTAGAGCTGGCGAGGTGGAATGCGGCTTTTCTCTACCTCCTTAGATGGACCAGGTACACAACATCTTCCATGTGTCACAGTTATGGAAGTACGTGAAATATCCATTGCATGTTATAAACTTGGGGGAGCTAGACATCAATGATGGAGCGACCTTTGAAGAGTACCCAGGGGAGATTAAGGATATATAGAAGGTGATTCTTTGTGGGTGAGCTATTCCCTTGGTTTGTGTCCAATGGCAGCACGAGAATCTCCATGAGAGCACGTGGGAGCGGGATGCTCAGATCCGTGCGTAGTACCCACATCTTTTTGAATAGCCTTTGATTTGGCTTTTCAAAGACGTAAATATCTATGTTGGGGAGGATGTATTGTCTCAGATTTTTCCCATATTTTATTTTAATATTATATGGGAATTATTTTGAGACTATGATTTTAGACGGCTTATAGTTCTGAGGCACAGTGAGCCCAGAACAAATGTTTGAATTTAATTAAATAATAAAATAACACGCACGTGAGGTTTTCCTGAAAAAGTGGAATGCCTCCTGAATGGGTGCTCGAATTATAAATCTGAGGGCACCGTTTCGTTGAGAGAAGCGATTTTACCTTAGGTAAGATCTAACATCGGCTGGCGCAGGTCGGTGGCGAAATCTTGTATTTGGATGTAACATTAATAACATATTTAATTAAAATATTTTATTAAATATTATTGCATTGAATATCTTTTATCTTTTTAAATAGGTATTTGTGCAGGGGTCCAGGGTTACAAAACTCAAAACCCTAAAACCCTTGGAGGCTCTGGAGGATCTGAAGGAAACCCCAACACAATGACGATGTTCTTAATGAGTTTTACCGGCGATGATCATCCGGTGATCAGATCTTCATCAATGAACATTGCGGATCCAGTTAAGATGTTTGATTTTTGTTTTCCTTTCCCCATTCTTGATTCCTACGATGAACGCAGAATAATCCACAAAATGATTAACCTGCGGATCGATCATATTTACAGGATGGGATTTTGCAGGGATTTTGGGAATAATTCTTGAAGGTTATTTTGGTTTCTTTTAGCCTTCTAACGGTAGAAAAACAAAGATCGACAGGAACATCGATTGAGGTTCGTCCCTTTAGATTTTTTGGTCCCTTATTCCCTAATTTCACGGATTCATCTTGTGTGTTCTTGGAGGAAATAAATCATTGCACGTTTTTTTGTAAGCGCGATAATCTGAGATTCTAGATCCAAACATGGAATGATGGTGCCGAGCAGCGACGATGGTTTCAGCGGATGATTCGGAGTGGATCGAGAGATATTTGTTTTGGGCGTTTTACATTGAATGAATTGACGCTTGTTTTACAAGATAATTGAAGGTCCGAAACACCCGGATTCAGTGTTAGGATGATGAAACGAACAAGGATCTTTAGTTTCACAGAAAAAGGACAGTCGAAACCAGATCTGGAAGATCGGCTGAGGCTCGAGGAGGAAGATGATGGTTCTGGAGAAATCCCGACTACACGGCGTGTAGTATGGGCTACACCACGCGTGTTCATCGGCGGACCACCTGGCGTGTAGTCCGAGAGTACATGGACACGGGTTGGGTACACGACCAAGGACACGACATGTATAGCCCTCCCCGGCCAGACCCAGCCAGACACACGGGATACCCCGTTTACTGGTACACGGGCAGAGTTACACGGGTTGAGGCCATGTATTGGCACATGGACAGGGTGAACAGATCAAACCTTGAACATCCAGCCACGGCATGTAATCCTTATACATGTAGTTTAGTTACATTTTATATGACAAGCCAACTGACACAAGACGTTTAAACGGGCAGTACCCGACGCCAAGGAACATGACGTATGATCCTTCTACACGCCGTGTAGTTGAGTTTTACATAGATTGGACGGATGAAACAAGACATTTACACGAGAATTACCTAGAGTCAAGGAACACGGCATGTAACCCTAATACCTGCCATGTAACCTATTTTAAATAGCTTGAGCCAATTGTCTTCGGTGACATGGATTATCGTTATTAGGTTTCATACCCTTGGTCTTTCCCATGAAGGTTTCTAGTGTCATTTCATACGTACAAGAGTATGATCCCTTCAGCAGGAATTCTTGAATAATGTTGTTTGAATCCCCACTATGAGACATAGAGATAGATCCTCTATTCATTCCTAGTACCTTGAGTAGAGTTCATGGTTTCGACATGACCTACCTTACTAGGGTGTCAATCCTCTTCTTAGTGGATTAGCTCAGACTGAGTTGTTGGAATCACCCCGTAGTTAATGGTTGTGATCATCATCAAAGGATCGTATTCTTAACTACATGTGGAGTTAGTTCTCTGGGAACGAGTACTTCTTATCTGTATCTTCAGACCTAGGAGTGTGTTCTCCCCATTATGTGCTTAGTAAAATCTTCGGGCTGGATATTAGTAGTGATTTCATGATAGTCGATCGTGTATGAGTATATCTGAATATTATTATTATATGTTCTTGTAAACATTTTCTATGTAGAGCTGACTGTATCATTACTTTGTGGTATTTCCCTTGTTGTATTTCCATTGAGGTTTTTGGGTAGTCCTTCTAGGTATTGTTATACTCACCCCTGCAGGCGCTTTGCCCGCACAAGTCGTGTCTTGTGCAAACGAGAAAGCCTTTGACATGATTCTAGGTGGACCAGGACCAGATGGTTCTCAGTAAGATCAGGAAGGCCAAGGTGTGTTCCTATGACTATGGATTTCAGTCCCATTACCTTTCCTTAATGGTTGGACTATGTTGCAGACATTCATTTGGTGGGCTTGTACTTTTGGCGTAGGGTTTTACATTACTGAACTTTACTTTCCTGGCGTACTCTGTTGGTTGTGATTTTAGTGTATTCATGCATTTTCTTTTTTAGTAGTTCTTAAATTTCACCTTTGTGGGCTTGGAGATGTGTGTATGTGTGTGTATAGGTTTATAGGCAATGCCTCCCATGTTAGTGACAATCATACTCGGTGCTAGTTACCAGCCCTTGGCCCATTGGAGGCTGGCTTGGGGAGTTGCAGCACGGGCACCACTGGTACGGGTCGTGACATTCCACTATTCTAATTCATTCAATTACTAGATTTTACATTTCAAGATCAAACAATACTTTATTAATTTCCACATTCCAGTGGTATATGTGATGAAAAATTCAATAGATCGCTGGTATTACACCAAACTCCTCTAGCGGATATTCAAATATTTTTTAGAGAAGATATAACTCAATCTATTGGGGCCTAAAAACACAATAAACCATTCTCTATAAATTAATGATACCAACTCTAAAGAACATGCATCCTGACTGTAAGGTCAAGGTCATGGGTTGGATAATTCCCCTCATGTGTCCTAAACTAACGATATCTATTCGTAAAGACATGATCACCATTAATAAATCACAACCCAAACCTAAAAATGATGCACATAAAACACCACATAGCCACACCCAGCCTCTAGAAGAGTCAACACCAATGATTTAGTAAAAATATTTTTTTGATCAAAAATATAATAAAGAAGAGTCTCATCCCATGAAAATATTACTCCCTTCTGAGTTTGAGCAATCATCAGATATGCTAACTTTGAGAATTAATGAATGAACCAATGATAATACTTCCATAAACTCAATATGCAAAAAATCTATGATACATTACATGGTTTCTCCCATGACATGACACCTTTAACCATCTCTAGATCAACTAAAATTCCATGTTCTAACAGTAATTATCCAAATAATAGAACATCATGGGTCTATAAATCACATTTTTAAATCATTCCATAAATTAGGTTATTTCATAGAATGCTCAAAATCACTCTCATATGATTCATTTAATCCTACTCATAGTTGGAGTAAATGAAGATATCACCCACAAATTCTACCAGAATATTATCTTGATACTCAAGAAATTTCATATTCATTACCATCATAGAAACTATAGGGGCATTGGATAAACCATTAGGAATAAAAAGGAAAAGTGAACCATCATCATTCTAAAGAAATAGAATACGAACCACACAAGGTGACACACTTGAACATATGAATCCTTTCTGTAAAAGATATTCCAACTGAGAAGTAAACTCTTTAATTTTATCTAATTCCATGTATCAAGAAGAAATAAATATTACTGGGTTATCATGCATTAATTTAATATAAAACACAATCTTCATCAATGTTGGGAAACTTGAGAAGACTAAAGGAAACACATTCAGAACTCAATGAAAACTAGAGGGAGATCACAAATGAAAGATTATTTATTCTAATCAATGTAACCTGTAACATTACATTACCCAATGTGGGATAATACAGTTTGTCTCTACATGACCATAGGTCCCATTATCCTTGAAAAACAAGACACATAAAATAATGTGTAGTAAAAGAGTCTCGTTGAAGATAACAATAAATCTAATCATTTTTTGTAATGAGCCATCCCATCATGAAAATGATGTCTATTAGATTCATGTGAATAACTAGTGAACTATAGTAAATCTCAACATTTGAAAGGCAGAAAAAACAGGTTGGACTATAGATATTTTTAAATCTCTTCATACCAAGGGGTGTAGTTACATATATTGCACAAGATAAAATCTTTATATAATGATTTTGATGATTAAAAATATGAGTTTATATAAATGAATGTGATGATCCGGTATCAAATAGAGTTGTCACTAATGATAAATATAAAGTAATGGTACATATCATAGTCACTATACTAGTATCAAATTCTCTCAGAGACTCCTCTACTATTTGAAGTAAATTCGTTCTAGATTATTATGGTTGGAACCTTTTTATATGTGAAGCATCTAATTTCTGATCAGTTTTAGGAGGATTTTATGATCCCTTTCAACTATTCATACTAAAATAATCATGGAATAATTTATTTGACATACATAAACATCGGTGGAGGACACATTTCTTTGGTTCCTTAATGAAAACCCTCTTTGAATGTCCTAGAATTACACATTGGTAGGAATTCAAAAGACATAATACAGATAATTTTGAAGGACTAGAATGACCATTATATCATGAAATACAATAAGAATTAACAATATTACTCTTTTCTATAATGTAATGAACACTGTAACTAGGATACAATTAATCACATGATAACCCCGAATTTCTAGATATGTTCATATCGACCATTAGTGCTCTATCTAGTCTATTAGAATAAAAATGAAATTTAGTATGAAAAGTTGAGATCAAATATATAGAATAAGTACCAAAACAAACTTTTGAACCTTCATCCTCTAATTCGATACAATCTAATGTGAGAAATTCTTCATCTCAACAAAAGAGTTTGTATACTCTGCCGTGGTCATATTATCTTTCTCATGTGTGAAAAACTCAGTTTCCTTGGCAATTAGAGATTAATCTAGATAGAACAAGTCATTAAAATTAAAATTCATGTTATTCCACTATAATTCCTCTTGATTATTCCCCATCACCATAGTTTTCATCCATTTCATGATTGATCCATCTAGAAATATTATTTCGCACATTATCTTAATTTTATCAGTCATGTCCTGGAACCCAAAAAATGCTAAATCATCCTCAACCATTCCACAACCTCTTTAGGATCATTTGAGACTTAGAACCATGCTGGATTCTGGAAAAGGAACCCATGACATATAATATTTGGAATCTCTTTCAGAGGTTCCATAGATGGAGTTGAGTAAAAATTAGAGGAGGTTCTTATAATAGAGCATGGGAAATGTGCATAATCACCCAACCAGACTAAGATCCAAGAAGAGGATTATCTCTCTATTTATTAGCAGTATATTCCTCCCATATTTGTTTCATTTAACCATAGAGGTATGATTCTAAACAACATCAATATAAAATATGGAATACCTCATATTAACACTCAAATATAACAATAAGGGAAATCAATCCTAATAGATTGAACATAAATGATACTGGTTTTACTCTATCAAAATCAAATGATAGAAAATAATAGAACTAATCTACTAGAATTCATTTCCTTAACACATCTCGAAACATAAGGTTCATTTTGGTGATTACTGGCCATGAACCCAAATTAAAGTAACACATATCTCCTGACAATATTACACCAATGAATACTAACATCAAGACAAAAGATGAACTAGGATCTATGATATGACTTTATCATGAACCAACCTAGGTACCCTGGTAAACCAAAATATGAGCTGGCCCTGTCATATCCCAAAATATTACATAATCCCCATGTGTTGAATATTTGGACCAAGCATCAACAAAAATAAAACTGGGAAGGGTTTTTACAAAAAAAATAATAACGAAAAATATTTAAGATGGACTATATACAAAAGAATCTCTACTAAGAGTAGTGTACCATAATTAAAATAAGAATAATGAAGACCATGTAACACAATATTGTACACTAAAAAGGGGAAGCTATACTTCACAAGACCCTGCTTAGATGAAAACCACCAATTCCACCGATCAAAAACTAGAAACATCTCATATTGGTGTATGAACCCTAATCAAAACTAGAATGGGATAATATACAATATCCTAATGGAATAGATAAGGTTTGAGATTAAAATCCTAGTCGGTTCATACCATGGATTCAATGACAAGTTACAACGTCAAATTATTAGAAGAATGTGATTTCGAATTTTGAATTAGTATTTTTGGCATTTCAAAATCATATTCTAAAAACACATGATTTAACTTTAAATATATGGAATCACTTGATCAATTCGTTCTTTATTATTCAATTGATGAATATACAATTCAAATGATGTAATTACTTTTAAAAATGGTTCTTTATAGAATTTGATTAAATAAATAGATTGATATAGAATAGTTCATATAAACCAAAAGTCATGTAAAAATTTTATAAAAATGGAATATATTCATTTGAAATTAAAAAATAGAGAAACATGGTCTTATGCCTATATACGTAGATTAATTCTCAGAGATACGGACCCAACACTGATTGTGAATAGTAGTATGTATATTTTTCCCATTGAACCAAGGAAAAAGAGTACTCATCAACCATTCCTATTGGATTTGATGTGATGATATTAGAATAAATAAAATTGTAAATTATAATGTTTTATCCAAGTATCTCACAAACTACCTAATGATTTCATATAATTTATTACAAAATAATGATGGGAAAGATAACAAACCATCTCTTTATTTTACACAAAAAATTATTTTATTAAATAAATGTTCACTTGATTGCACATACAATATTTATAGGTCTAGTGTATTTGGGGATTAGGAACATTACATAACATCTTAAAATATGAAATACACATCTTTATTGAAAAAAACTTTTACATGTCCACACACATTCCTTTATAAATATTATTGCCTGAGATAAACAGAAGACATGAATAAGAAAAGGGTGAGCTATAAAGCCCAGAAAGAGATAAAACTAGGAATAAGATGGAAAATATAGTACATGATAGGTAATATTAATATCAATGGATCATAATAGAAACATGGGAATTAAGGCATGCTATATAATGATTATTATAACATGGAAATGTGGCAACAACATTTAACATCATATTAGAATGAGCCAATTTTCATTGCACATGGATCATGTGTAAAACCTCATTTAACATTAATTAGCATGAGTAAATCCTCATTTCACTTGAGGTATCAGGACAATATCCTTTAACCAATGTATTACAGCGCTATCAGGTCACACCCTTCTTAAGCATTTCCTTTCATTCATAAGTGCACCACATAGATCATATAACATGGATTCAATAAACATCATCATTTAATATTTGATAATGGAATGTGTAATTCAAACATAAAACTCTATAATCAATCTGTAAATGTGCATAATGGTGAATACCATTGATAGAAAAATGGGCATGATATTCACTAAATAGTGACATTAGCTTGGAAAATCATAGTGATATTTTGGAAGCATAATGGTGTGACATAAGATTTCATAAAAGTTTTTGATGATAGATAAAGGGGTGTCCCATAATATTTACATGAACTGGAATGCATGATGTTCATATAGATACATGTCCAAAAATATGTAATGGAATTTATATTCCTAATACTAATGAATTGCTTAATTGTAACTGAGAAGAGAGAAATTCAATATGGATCTTTAGTATGGTAACGAGTGTACATGGGAGGCATTATTGAGAGAGGAGAAATGGTATCTCATCTCGAAAACATAAATAGGGAAATATGGGGCAGGTGAGATATCATACCCAAATATTTTTTATTGAAAATTAAAGGCCATAACAATAAATGGTAACTTGTAAATAAATAAAGAAGAAAGAAATCTCTTACATGGAAGTGTGATCCCAAAGGTTTTAAAAGGGATTTATAGAGGCTTCAGGGGAGTTTTGGGGAGCCATGGGGAGATAATAAAGAAAAATGGGTGTGTCAGGGACATGCACCAAGGGTTTTGAGTGAAGTTAAGTGGTAGATTGGGTGAGTTTATATAGGAAAAGTCAAGGAATTATTTATTATTTTGGTGTTGGCCACCAAACATTAAATCAATAAAAACTGGAATCCAACCCATGATTTTTTCCAATGGTATTTTCACTAGGGGAGTTGAATCATTATTTTATATGTATAATGGCTAAACTAATTAAAATATTAGGCTTTCTTCTGTAGAGGTGATTCACACTCTCAAGTAAATCATTTTAAAAAGTTAAAATGTTCTATAAGTTTGGAGGGTCAACTAAATCTTTTTAAATTAAATAAATCAAACCTAAAATCACATTATTTTATTGGGAAAACATATAATGGTCGAACATCACAATTATAGTAATTTATTACATCAATATTAGGTCATTATGATGTCATAAAACACATTATATAAATAATCAGTAATTAATTTTTACCCAAAAATTTGACTACCTCAGAAAATTATGAAAAAATAACAACTAGATAATTTTGAAAATATGATTCCAAAAATAATATTCATTTGATATAAATATTTTTTTTAAATATGATAATTTTTACTTTCAAAATAAAAACTGACATATATAGAAAATTCATGGGTTTTGACAAAAGCAGCTTTAAAATAAATATATAAATTGTATTCAAAATAATTATATGATCATTTATATTAGAAAAATATAATATATTGATAATATTATATTAAAAGATTATTTAAATAAAAAATTCATTAATTCATGAAAATATATTTTATAGTTGAATATTAACTTAAAAGGCTAATTTTTCTTTTAAAACAATTTACAATGTAAAAAATAATAAAAATGAATGTGTATTCACTATACAAAAGTAATGTACATAATTATTGTAGTAGGGTCTCATTATAAAACCCTTTATAACACTCGCATAATACTGAAGGGTATTGTATGCAATGGTGAAAGACTATTGGGTTGGCTCGGATAACATCACTAGGGTGAAAATATCTATCAACATCCACTTCTCCCATATGCAGTTCCACAGAAGATTGACATGTTTAATCTAGTCTTGGGATAGGTCATGAGTGAATCCCAATGTCTCCACCTCTATTAAGTGAACTAAAAAAGGTCTTTATATAGGGAAGTTCTATTGGATGAGGCCATCACATCCTTTATCTTAGAAAATTGGATTTGTTAAATCCCTATATTTATTCTAATGATGTTATCAATGTTTAATGGATATATTAAAAATGGTCCCAATTCATAATGGAATTATAATACAAAAAAATAAAATCAATGAAGTGAATAAGTTATATATATCTATAATAAGACATATAATTAGAACAAGGGGACTTTTCATTAATGAACATTTGGGTCATTACAATCTTTCACCCTTAAGAAATTTTTGCCATGAAATTTCCTCTTCCCACACTAAAATATATGTGGGTAACCATACGTCATCACTTCCTCAGATTCATATATTTCATATTCAAACACGTGTCTTCAACCCAACAACTTGATGAGGGGAATTGTTTTATTTCGTATAACATTTAATCAATGATCTTAGATCTTCACCAGCTTCTCTTCAAAGGAGATGTCATTCTCTGATGCTTCCACCTTTGGATTGGGTACATGTGATGGGTCTTGTATGTACATCCTCAAGAGTGATAAAATGAATACATCATGTAATTGTGATAGTTTTGGTTAGAGTGATATTAGATAGGCCACTGATCTAATGCAATCATGGATCTCAAAATGGCCAATGTAACTTGGATTAAGATACCCCTTCTTCTTAAATCTCATAACAATTTTCCACAGTGATGTGCCAAGGAATACCATGTCTCCAATAAGAAACACTATGTTTCATCGAATATTATCAGTATATTTCTTTTTTGGAGTCTAGTTAGCTTTAATGTGCAGCTGGATGGTCTTAACCTTATCCACCATTTCTTAAACCATTTCCAAACATAGGATTTTTCTCTCCCTATCATTATCCCAACATGCCTGTGTTCTACGCCTCTTCCCATGAAGGGAATCATTAGGATCCATTTGCATGCTTTAGTGATAATTGTTATTGTAAGATAACTCTACCAAAGGAATATGATGATCTATTCATCCTATGAAGTCCATTGAGAACACTCTCAACATGTCCCCAAGTGTTTGGATAGTTTTCTCACATTGGCCTTCAGTTTAAGGACGACAATATGTACTGATGTTCATCTCAGTATCCAAAGCCTGTTGAAGAATCATCCAAAACATAGAGGTGAATCTTGGATCTTGATCAAATACCATAGGTAATGGTACTGCATGAAGGCTTACCACAAATCTGATGCATATCTATGCAAGTTAATCCTGTGGGGAATCCTCCAGAATTGTAATGATTTTTGCAGTCTTAGTATGATTATCCAAAACAACCAAAATATCAATGTTTCAATTGGATGTATTCAGAAGTCCATTGAAAAGGTCGATGGGGATGTTCTCCCATTTCCATGATGGTATGGGAAATGGGTACATCATCCCCTTATACTTATTCCTCTCAGCCTTCACTTGCTGACACATCAAACACTTTGATGTATACTTAGTGATCTCCATCATCATGTTATCCCAGAAATAATTCTACCATGGATCTCGATACATCTTCATGTTTCCTAGGTAAATGGAAAAATTCGATCTATGTTCATAATCCAAAATTTCCAACATTAAATCTGGATTCATTGGAACACATTTTCCTTAACTAAATCCCTCAATTCATTCTTTATTGATATTTAACTCCAATGATTTCCCTTTTCTAAAAATTTCCACCTTCTGAATTGCACTATCATTCTATTGATAATCTTCTAACATCTCCAAAAGAGATGATTTATCAATAATTTGTGAATGGATTGATGATGATCCCTTCTATATGATTCCCATTTCCATCATCATCAAATTTAATAATATTGGATCCTTTTCAATTATCATCAATCATAGAATCACCGTGTCTTTTCAACATAGAGCATTTGCCACCTTGTTTGCATTCCCAAGGTGGTAATGGATTGAGAGGTCGTTTACTTTGATCAACTATAACAATCATTGTTGGATCTTTTTCAACTAATTCTGTGTGAATATATACTTAAGGCATTTGGGAACCATGTATATTTCACACTTCTCCCCAATATGGTAATGGTGCCAAATTTTCAAATTGAAGACCACTAAAGCCAAATCCATGTCATGTGATAGATAGTTTTTCTCATGAATTTTTAATTTCCTTGAATCATAGGCAATGAATATTCAATTTTTCATCAACAGACAACCCATTACATTCTTCGAAACATAACTGAATACCCGAAAATGTTCTCCACATGTGGGTAGTGTGAGCACGACCATAGTGATAAGCCTCATTTTTAACTCCTTGAAGAACACTTCACATTAATCAGTCCAATAAAAAATTTCTCCCTTTCATGTCAGCATGGTATGAGTGCTGGAAAATTGTGAGAAATTTTTCACAAATTGGAGATAATATCCTGCTAACCTCAGGAAGCTATGAATATCTTTTACTAATGTTGCCCTCAGTCATCCTTCAATTGAATATATCTTATATGGATCCAATGATAATCCATCATGTTAATATATGACCTACTAATGAGATCTACTTAATCACAAAGTCACAGATGTTGTACTTTTCATTGAGATTCCCCTTTCACAAGGTCACTAGTACAGTTCATATATTCTCCTCATGATCCTCCACAGTTTTGGTGAATATTTGAATATCATCTACATAGAATACAACAATATTTTCTAGGCACTCTCTAGAGACTCTATTAATCATGTCCAAGAATATTTTTGGAGTGTTAGTGAGTCCAAAATACATTACTATTATTTCATTGTGCCTGTAAATTTTACAAAAAGTAGTCTTGGGGATATCCTCTTTCATCACACTTACTTGGTAATATCCTGACTGACAATCCTCCTTTGAAAAGTATTGTTTTCAATGTATCTGATAGAACATGTCATAAATTTGTGGCATAATATTCTTTCACATTATCACAATTTTGTTGATCGTACGATAATCAATGAAAAGGTTCATTGACCCATCCTTCTTCTTGACATAGAGTACCAATGCACCACATAGTGAATCACTTGGGAATATATACCCTTTATCCAGATTCTTCTATAGTTATTCCTTCAACTCCTCAATCTTTACAACAACCATTCAATAAGGAGTCATGGATATTGGCAACACCTTAGTTATAAGGACAACTGACAATTCAACATCTCATATAGAAGGAAGACTAGAAAATTCCCCAGGAAACAATTCAACCAATTCCCTAACAATAGCCATGTATTCAAAGAAGGATTCCTGCTTAGACTTAATCATCTAAGCCCAATTCGCGTGCTCATAGGCCAGTAATATCCACACATAAGATGATAGTGCTAAAAAATATCCATCTTCCTCCTTTCATTGGTATGGATTTGGTGGTTAATTCGGAATATGTAGAGTGATTTACCTCCAATGGAAATTTATGTTTTCTCTATATAAGGAAAGACAATCCATGTAATGAATTTCATAAAATTCCACCAGACGAAGTACGACGAGGTTCACTGGAAATTTCAGTCAATATATTATAACTAAGGAAGAGTGATATTAATAGAATGCAATGATTTCCCCATTTACCATTCTCACTAAAATCTTTATTTCCATGTTTTTTGGTGGTGTTGGGATTGTTCTACTAATCATTCAGGATACAAAAGAAGGCATAGCTACAGAATTGAAAAGTACATTCTCTATTATTGATAAAATAACTATTTTACCTATACACACTTCTTTTTCAGGGTTCACATCAGCTGTAGTGATAGAAAAAGATCTCCTTTTTTACCTTACTGTTTGTTCATTTCATCAAAAAACCCTTATCATAGGGAACTATTTTGCATGGTGCCCTGGTTCATTTTAGTTGAAGAAATGGAGAACATATTGAGGGTTGAAATGACTGTTCCTCTCCTTTTAAGTAGCCGCATGTTTTTCATGACGATATTTAATGTCTAGTTACATCTCTTCTCAAAATATAAATAATTTATTCTTCCCCTTCAAGCAATTTTTGAGGTGCATTTTTCTGCACCTTTGGCCAGTGGGGCTCTTGATTTTCCTAACACCATTGTATTTATCTGACAGAGTACTAGAATTAATGTCCACCATACAATTCATATATCCACAATAACCATGATATACGTTGATATCTATTTCATCATTGAGGTAACATTAGACAATTTCCTCAAAGCTCTCAAAGACACAAATATCTAGGGATTTCAATTGGCTATGTTATAGCTCACAAAAGTGGAAGACAACCTTGCATTTAGGGGTAACCACAAAGCCGGAGGCATATCGTGCATGCCTTGTGATGTTTTCCTCGTACAATCGGATGAATTCATCGTTGTTTTTCTTGAGGTAAAGTAAGTCCCTTTCCTTATTAAGATAGATAGTACAAGGATAATATTTATCAAAGAACAATTTCTAGAAATACATACATTATAATTCCTCGATCTCCTCCTTAGGATTCATAATTTTTTATAAATGTACATCATCGATCAACTTCACCCTCTATATGATAAGTAGACAGAAGAATCATTTTTTGTTTGGAACATTAATGGATGGATAAGATAATTTCAATGTATTTGATCCATTGTTTAGGAATTGAGGTATCAAAAGATCCATTAAATATTAGAGTCATTTGTCTCGATAAACTCTCAATTGAGATTTTTTATTTCTTAGGGTGGGGGTGATCATTCCTCTTGAACCATGTTTCTTTTCAAAACATGAGTTAACCAAGAGATTATCATGACAATGTTTGTGATTCCCACACCCCTTGGATTGGGAATCTCATTAGACCATTCATCACATTGATCTTGACATCATATTTTATCTCAAAACCTAATATTAGCTGCCATTGGTTTGAAGAAAATTAATTTTAGGGGGTAACACATAAAGGGTAATCCAATGACAAAAACAAACGAATTATAAATAACTTTTATTTTCATAAATTATGAATTTGTAGGCTTCAATATAATTTATCCATGATCAACTTCCCAACATATATTATTTGTGGTTTTTTTATCCCCTTAACAACGGTTCATATTGTGCTTGTGCATTCACCAAATAATATCACATGGGAGTGTCGTAAAAAAGAGTGAAGTGAGTCCCATTGTCATCTAACAAGATACCTCAGGTCAAGATGGAAACACATTTTCAGAGTTTTCACTCCTAGGTTAATCTATTCCAGAGCTGCCTCTAACTACTCGTATCTCGATAGGGATGTATTTTCAATATATAACACTTACTCAATACTCACAAAATTTTACAAAGGTTGCTATTATACTTAATATTATCCCTAATTCTTTCATGTGGGTTTTCTAATCCTAATCTCAATAATAACTAAACATATCCTTTGATACCTACAATAACAACACCGCCCTTTATTTCACACAGAACCATATTTTATTACATAAAACATTCTCTTTATACCATAGAAACGATCGATAGGCCTAGTGTATTTGGGGAATAGGAACATTATATAACTACATAAAATTTGAAATACACTTATTTATTGAAAACATATTTTACATGTCCACACACATTCGTTTATTCATAACATTGCATGGGATAACCTGAGGAGATGCATTAGGAAAGGGTGAGCTATAAAGCCCAATATGGGGGTTAAAAATAAATAACATTAAAAATACAACACAAGGTAGGAAATATGAATATCAAAGGAGAATAACATTAATATGAACATAAAGGATGATATAGAATGATTATCATAATATAGAAATTTAGAAGTAACATTTAACATGATATTAGCATTAACCAATGGTCATTGAACATGGAGCATCAGTATACCCACATTGCATTGGAATTATCATTAATAAAACGTCATTTCACATTACATATCATGATACTAATATTTACCCAATGCATTGGAGCGCTATCAAGGCACCCCCTTCATAAAAATTTCATTTCATGCATAAGTGCGCCACATAGAGTATATAATATTGATTAATTAGACATCATTATTTATTCAATGACATAGTAATGTGGAATTAATACATGAAACTCCACAATCAATAATTAATTGTGAATAAAGGTGAATTCCCTTAATAGTAAAATGGGCATGGTATTCATTACATAATAGCATTGGCTTGGAAAATTGCAGTGCAATTTCGGAAGCATAATGGCGTGACATAAGATTTTAAAAAATGGTTTATGATAGAAAATGTGATGTATGATCATATGTACATAAAATAGAAATCAAGGGGGTTATATTGATACAGGTCCCAAAAAATGTAATAGAATTTATATTCATAATAAAAACAAATTGCTTGAATGTAAATGAGAAGAGACAAATTCTTTACCGTTATATACCACGATAACGAGTTTACATGTGATGCATTAATGAGAGATTAAGGGGACTATAATTATTCAAAAATAAATAGGTATGTATGATGGGGGTGTGAAATAATACACCAAATTTTTTTGTAGAATATAAAATCACATATGCATATATAAGAAATTGGACATAAATAAGAAAGAATGAAATCCCTGACTAGGAAGTGTGATCCCAAAGGCTTGGTAGGTGATTGAGAGAGGATTATTGGGAGGTTGGGGCACCTTGGGGGTATATTAGAGAGATTACGGCTGGTAGGGACATGCTCCAAGTGTTTTGAATAAATATAAGTGGGAGATTGGCTGGGTTTATATAGGAAAAGTGAGGGAATTCCTTATTATTTCGGTTTCGACAACCACATATTAAAGTGATCAAAACCACAATCCAACCAATGGTTTTTACAATGAGTTTTATAAAGTGGAGTGGAAACAATATTTATAATTCCATTGGAGGAACTTATTAAAATATTAGTATTTCTTATGAGGAGGTGAGTCACACTCTCTAAAAATCATTTTTAAATATAAATTGTTTTATATGTCTTGAAGGGTCCACTAATTCTTTTTAATATAAATCAAACAAAAATAAAATACCAATATTTGAATGGAAAAACTTATATTGGCTGAACCTCCCATTTATAATAAATTATTCAATCACTATCGGTTTATTATGATGTCATTAAACACATTATATTTCTAATGAATTTTTAATTTATACCCAAAAATTTTATTATCACCTAAAAATATGAAATATTAAATGTTGGATAACTTTGAAATCCAAATTCCAATAATAATATATATTTTACCTAAATAAGTTTCTAAAAATTTTAAATTTTTACTTTTAAAATAAAAAAATAAATTTATTGAAAATTAATGGGTTTTGATAACAATGGCTTTAAAATAAAAAAAAATTGTATTCATAATAATTATCCAATCATTTGTATTTAATAAAAATTAATTTAGATATAATATTTAATTAAAATATTTTTCAATTCAAAATTCCATTACTTCATCAAACTTGATTTCATAATTGAATATTAAATAAAATTATATTTTTTCCTTAAAAATTATATACAATGTAACAATAATAAAATGAAATTCATATTACAAATACATAAATATAGTTCATAATAATTGTACATGGTTCTAATTAAATAACCCCTTATAACACCAACAGATGACTGAAGGGTATGGTGAGTGATAGGGATAGTCTTTTGGGGTGGCATAGATAATATAGCTAGGGTGGTAATCTCTATCAAATTCCACCTCTCCCATAGGTGGTTCCGCTCGGGTTTAACGTGCTGATTCTCAGCTTGGGCATGGTCAATAGAGAAGCCAAATGACACCACCTCCATTACAAGCACTATCAAATGGGAATCGTACGAGGCAATTCTACTAGATGAGGCCATCACTTCATTTTTCTAGGTAAATTAGATTCGTTAAATCCATATATTTATACTAATCATGTGATCACCATTTAACGGCTTTATTGGCAATGATCATAATTCATAACGGTATTTTAAAATCCAAAAACACAAAACCAATGAAGTTCACAAGTTTCATATATCCATAATAAGACATTTTATTAGATTTAGAGTAATTTTTTTAATTAATTTTTGGGTCATTATATAAAATTTATTTCAAGAATACATTAAATACAATTCATCACATTCTCCATTTAAAATATTCTAATTTCTCATTGAAAACCGTTACATGGGTTTTAAAGAAAAAGCATTCATTTTTAAAGAAAAACCCTAATTATTATATCCAATCTACTTGGAGTCCATATTAAAAAATAGTGATTCAAAATTAATTTTCCATTAAATTTCCCTATACAATTACATAGTTAATTTAAAAAAATTAAATTTCAAAAAAATTACATAAATATCAAAACAAACACCAAATTCAATAGAAATTGGGGTTTTCACAATTTTCAATCAAATATTTTTTTCCATAATTAAATTAAATTATTTTTTTAAAATAATATATCAACAATAATTAAATAATTTAAATTCAATAAATTTACAGAAACACACAACAATTGAAACGAATTGGTGGGTTTCCAAATTTCTTTGTTTTCATAAATAAAAAAATTTAATGGAATTAGGTTTTTACAATAGGAAAATTGAAATAAATTTATTAAAAACAATGAAATTTTATTTAATTCCAATAATTAATGTTTCAAAAAAAAGGTCAGTGCTAATATAAATTTTCTTCCATAATAGAACCTCTTACACGAGGATCGATGGATCTTGAATAAAAAATCCAAACTCAAAAAACTATATTGGAGAATGAAAAAAATAAGGTTCTATTTATAAATCTAATGATTAGATTCTAGAGAATTTTGTTTTATATCTACAAATCATTATAGGGATCCATGGAACCCTAGGTAGGATAAGAGAGATCACTAGAGAATGAGAATTAAAGAAGGAATCTAACCCTAAGATGATCAAAAATAATTTCTCATGATTGTAATAACATTAGAGAGAGATCGAAGGTTCTAAAAACTCTTCATGGGATCTCTAGTTATTTGATAAATCAAACTATCAACATTCCGGTCCAACAGATATACTAAAAACCCCTTTGTATGGTTTCTTAGTAAGAGGAACACCGTTTTGGAAAACCATTCACATATTAAGATCATTTTTATATGGGATTTATAGTTCTGAAATTTTATTCCAATCATGAAAAATTACAATGAATTGGGTTTCATGGTTTTCCTTGAATCTCAGCATGTCTTGGGAAAACTGTGTGCCAACCCTTCAGTAGTACATAATTTCAGTATTTATTATAAATTTCATCACAAATCAACCCCGCACAAAACCAAACCAATTAATGGTAAAATAAGGGTTTAGTAATGCCTAAGTATATTAAATGGATGTTACAATATAACATTCTATCATTTTTTCATTTTAAAAAATAATCATGTTCTTGTGTTTGTATCATCTACCATATATATGAATAGTGCATTTCATTTTTTTATCTATATCACATAGGAATGACTATAAACATGAATATAATTAATATATATTATATAAATTTCATTATTGACCTTTTTGTGATGATGGAACCATGATGAAAATTTAAGGACAAAAACTAAAAGACCTATAAATACATGAAAAACAAAGCATATATCACATGGAAGAGTGATTTTGGAATAGAAGTATTAAAAATGGTTAATAAAATATTATAATTAAGTAATATATTATATGATATTTGTTAGTATGGTGGTATAATATATGTATAATAAATATATATTCATTATATAGGAGGTTTAATAAGTAATAACACAGTTCGACAAAAGTTAAGAAATTTGTGTGTCACTTTTATTTTTATAGGACACATTTCTATTACAAAATAGGCTATGTTACATGGATTATATAATTACCATGAATTTTTTTTAAAACAAAAATAAATTTTCAGTTCATTACAATTACCATTTATGGTTAATTCTTTCAATTTAATTATGAGTCAAATGTTTCTATAGTGGTAGGGGTTTTATGTAATAATCTCAATATTTTTTTTGTAATTATACAAATCTATGTGTAGATCATGAGGAATCATAACATATAAATCCTTAAAATCAAGAAATATATCATACTATTTTAATTTAATTTGAAAAAATTTTAAAATTTTATTTTACTCTCTAAAGACAAAAAATACCTTTCCCTATAAATTTAAAATTATTTCTATCTATGGATGTGAAGACTTTTAAATCTATATTTACTTGTTATAATAAAAAATTAATAATGGTTTTCAATATTATTCTATGATAGGTTGAATAATTTTTTCTCAAGTGTGATTTTTTTAAAATTTTGTTCATAGGAATCATTATGTCATTTGTGAATGAGATATGTTTTCAATATTGTAGAAGGAATTCATTTCTTTTAAAAATTTCAGCATTGAGAAAAATTTTTCCGTCATGACATCATAATATTTAACCATTCATAACATGTTTCCATTTATCTTTTAAATTAATTTTTTCCCTTTGATTGTAAATTTTTTATATTTATATTATGTTCTTTAAAAATAGAAATGATATTTTCCTAAATAATATTTTTATTGATATTTTAATGGTATTATTTTTATAAAAGAGAGTAAACATTGATTTTAGTTATTATTATATAGGGATATGATCAAATTATAACTACGTTATTCTTTCATTGTATGGTTTATTTTCATTATGAAACAATGTCTATGAAGCTGGTTCCATTTCCTGGAATTATACTACAGTGAATTAATGAAATTTTTTTAAAAACCATTTATTTTCTCTCGGATATGATATGATGAAATTTTTATGAAACTCATTTATCTTCCCGAGATCTATTGTGATGGATTTTATAGGATATTATGGTATAAATATATATGGATTTTATTATGTGATGGTGGTTATGTAATAACTGTGGATCAACGTTACGTTATACCTAAGGATGGTGGTTTTATTTTAAATAACGATGATGGTCACATTATAAACAAGGATAGGTGGGTCTTAAATCACCCTCAAATTCATTGGATAAATATTGATATGTCAAGATATAAGTAGGAATAGAATGGGGAGGAAAAACTATTTAGTAAGGGGGTTGTCTAGTATAATAGTTATGGGAGTGAACCATGACTACTAATATGGTTTAAGGAGTGAACCCAATCTAGTATGATATTCTTGAGAGTGAACCTCTACTAATATGATTATTTGGGGATTGAAACCAATGCATTATAGTAGTCATGGAAATGATCATTTACTATTATAGAAATTATTTTCTATAATTATGAGTATTCAATAATTCCATGCATTATTCCAATGTTATGCTTCCATGGATTATGTTAATCATCTCATTTATTAATCCTTTATAATGAAATACAAAGACTAATTCTGCGACTAAAGATTAATATTTATGGAATACATGGAATTATTTTTAAATTTAATAATAAAGTTCTCATACCTTTATGTACATTGTAATCTCATGGTATAATAGATATCTCCATTTTTGACACTTACTTACCATATATGATATCTTTTTTTATGTTACTATAACCAAATACCGAATAATGGTAATAATTATTATATATGTCTATGAATGGTTCTAGTTATTAATAACATAGCGAGAGATGATATATTAAGTTTATGTACTAGTTTTTTATTTTTTGATGATTCCAAATTCATTTTACCAATAAAATTCTAGCATGTATTATTGTGTTGTAGATTGAATATTCATATACAATTATTTTATATATATATATATATGAAAAGTACGGGTCTCTATAAATTTTGAAATATTAAAAAATAGTATCTCAGAATATTTTATGGAATAAATAATCATAAGAATCAAAATAATTTTTATATGAATATTACAATTCATTGTAATGAAACAGACCCTTATGCTACAATTTTATTCCATGAATACACTATTCAGAGATAATTTAATCCATCTGGGATGTTAAATCACACTATGAACTATTTTACCAACATGGATTTTCCTATCCATCTCAATCAAAGTGTTATTTTTGTGGACAATTATTAATAAAAACATGGAAAAAATCACCCCTTTTCAAATAAAAATAATTATCATATTAAATATCATCAAATAATTTCATATCAAGATTTAATAGTTATCAAACAATGTGTTATTTAACATTGATACAATAAAACCCTAAATTTTTTTCCCTTGGTAATAGACCATATTATTATTATTCTAATTTATATCGTATTTTGAGACGTTAATATTAATGATTGACACTCCAAAATTAATCATGTATACCATATAATAAAAAATTCATCAAATGTATAGGGATCATTATTTTAGGGATAATGATAAATAGTCCAACAAAAAATTCGGAAATCCTAATGAAAATATTACTTCATTTTCCAATATAATATTCAAAAAAATTATTTAGGTTGAAACTTATATGGGATGAGACATATGATTTTACTTAATATGGGAGTCATAAAATTGAAAATAAATAATCTTGAATCATGGGATGTCGTGTCCAAAATGAATAAAATGAGCATTCCAAACCACAAAAATACATGTAATAAAAGAAAAAAACGTGTGAATTGATTAAATAAGGTAAATAAGATATATTATTTTATTATATGGTCAGAAAGGAACCGTTGTTTCAAAATTATGCCTTTTATATTCTCTTTTATAAATGTTTATTTTAGAAAAATGTTTAACCGGACTACTTGAAATACTTAAAAATATGTAGAAACTTTATAATCAACATTCTTCTTATATTATTCTTAGATAAGTATTCATATTATGGAAAATTTATAAGTAGGTTTATGGATAAAAAAGAGTTTAAAAAACAAGACACCAACAATATTCCAAAGGATTTTTGTTATATAATATTTAAGAAACTACCTCCAATACAAAAATACCATCAATGTTTTGTTATTCAATGTAGAATAAGAGATAATAGGGGAAGATAAGAATTTTTATAAACTATTTTATAGTTTCAAATTGTTTTATTTATACATGATAAATAATATATGATTATATTATTTTTAATAATTTTCTGAATTACAATGATTGGATGATAGGTCAATCACATATCCTTAGAGAAGGATTGATAACCTTTTATTGATGTTTGTGAAATTTTCCTTGACAAATTATTTTATTTTTCCTAACATATAGTGTTATGTAATGATTTCAATTATCATGGGTAGACCTCTATTTTATACTTTTGGTGTTTTTATTAATGTTTCTAAGGGTTAAATTATGCGTCATGTTCTATATTTTGGGGGAAAATTCTAATTTTTTAGAAGCATTGACAGGATGATTGTTTTAAAAAATTGATGTCATTTATGAAGAATTCTAGAATATTGAGGTCTAATATGAGTTTGTCTCATTAACTCTTGATGTTATAGAATCATTGATTTTTTAACCTATATAGAGTATCATATTGTTTGTTATTCCACCCACTATACCTTCTACTCATAAAGAAATTATGTACATGGGGAACAACATAGGGATACAATTAGAACTCATTCATTCAGAATTTTTAAACATATTTACAAGATTTTTCATTTTAAATTGAGTGTTCTGATATATCTATAGTAGATTGAATCCTTTTGTTAAAATTTCTATGAATCATTATGGAATCTAATTTCATCATGTATTACTTCAAAAAATTAATCTACATATTATTTTTTCTCATGATAATAATATCCATCAAACACATGTTTAAAAATTATATTCTATTGAGTCAGGATAGGAGGAAGAAAGTTATATCATAAGAGTTGGATCTTGTTCCCTTAGGCAATAGTTTACATAGTGTTATATCATTCAATTTTATGTTTTAAAATGGTAAGGATCTTTTGGGACATCCTTCATATGTTACAAAGTCCTTGAGATCCTCATGTGTGGGAAACCATTTGATATTTCTACTTTATTCAGGTTAACATTTCTAGGATTTTTTATTTAATATTGTGTTCTATTGATAAAAAATTAAGTATTAAATTTCAAGTGAACATCATCCATATACCAAGGACATTAGTATATTTTTGTGAAACATCAAATATTACCTCGAGTATTATAAATTCTGATAGAACGTAAAAACATTCCAACTCAAAACAAAATCATCAATGGAAAATAACCACAAAATGATCATTAATATATTTTTAGGGTTATGTCTACCTAAAGACTCTATACGAAGTTAATTATGTCTGGTAACCCATATGTTTATTTTTTAATTTGATAGTATTTATTAATAAAATTATCTAACATTATTTCATGTCATCTTTGAAGATATTATGCTTTCCTACAACAAACCACATAATGATAAATAAATAATCATGATAAATAATATATAACCGGTAGTTTCATCATTTATAGAAGAATAATAGTATGTGAAAATTATTTTTATTCCATATCAATCAACTAGACTCAATCCTTTGTAAACTATTTCATTTTGATATTTTCAATTGAAAAATATTTACACTCTTTTAATATTTATATTGAATTAAACTATATAAAAATTGATATTTTTAGGGAAAAAGTAGGAGTAGACATATAAATACACATAAATTTATAAATAAATTCCAGAGTGGAGTGATTTTTTTAATATATAATATTTTTATTACATCCCATAATCTTAAAGCACTTTTTTCTAGTGTTATAATGTTTACTGAAAAAACATATTTTGTAATGTTATATGTTGTTTGAAAAATTTATTGATTTAGTCTATTTGTCCATGTTTCTTGATGATTTAATTATTTTCTGAATTCCACTCACTTCACCCTATCCTATTTATAGCCCTTTGAAAAGAGATGTGTGAAATAAAATGGTATAGAATGAAAAATTTATATAAAACCAATTTTTGTATATGAATATTCAAGAAGTGTCTGGTGGGATACTTTTGTTAATAAGAATATTTCTAATTATACCTATAGTGTAAAAATTTTATTTTTTTCATCAATGTCTCCCTCAAAAAAAACATTCTCTAATGTATTTTTAAATTTATTTTGAAACAAAAAATTTTAAATTTTAACCGCCACATCAATATTCAATATTGGTTTTTATGTACGGTGGATGGGTTATTAAATGTGATAATATTTTCATTAATTATTTACACATCAGAAACCATTGTCTAATTAGTTTATACATTTTTGTAGAAAAATTATTTTTTAAAGAGGAACAAGGAATAAAAAAAATTATTTCCCTATATATAATTACATTCTAGCAAGTGAGATTAAATAAATCATAAATATTTTTAATAGGTATTATTTTTGATTATTGTCTTCCACCACTTCTATTAATGTTTATATATTTAGGTAATAAAGGATTTTTGATAAGTATAAAACTTATATAACTGGATTTTGAATATGATAAAACTGACTCTTAAATCATGATCCTAAAAAACTCAACCTTTTTGAAATAGAACACCATAGGGTTCTTACCCAAAATATAGTCATATAAATACTATCACAATAGATTAAAATTTTCAATTTTGATTGAATGGCATATCTATAACACATTTTGATCATTGGGTGCCTATAAAAAACATCCAATACTTAATCAATCAAATTATCTACACACACACAACTAAGACAAATAAAAATAATCTTCATTGTCATAAAAAATGAATTAATTAAGGTAAAGGGAATATTAAACCCAAATGAAAAAGAGGTTAATTTACATTTATAAAATCATTTTAGTTGTATCAATAAAGTATAAAATTAATAATTTTTTTGAGTAACATGGGAGAATTTTATTTTTAAAGGCGTGATATGTTAATAAATCAATTATAATATAATCTAACTAGTATTTACATCCATATGTAGAACATGAAGTTTGAATTGTGGAATGTACTGAGTGGTTTTAAATTGGATAAATAATTTTTTCAATGATGGATGAATATATTTTTATTTCATTATTCATGTGTGTATTGGAATCTTGGCATGTTATTTTATGATAAATATTTAATATTTATAGTTGACCTCGACACAGAATTCATTAAGGTGTTATTCTTGTGCATATAAATGTTTTGAAATTATAATGTATGTGTTCATTTTTGACATATGTTATACTCTTCAGGTATAAATCATGGATTTATTGAGTAAGATAAAAATTATTTCTATGGTGTATTATGATGTATCCTTTTTTAATTACATACTTGAATATATAAGTTATGCATTTATTAATAATTTATGTACCAAAATTATCTTATATAAAATAATTGTTGAATTTTGATAAATTTGATTTTGAATATAAAATTCATCAAATATGTAGTTATGATTTTATTTATTTCATGTTTATATGATCAAATGTTCTGTGCATTGATTTCACAATTATTTAAAAAACAATAATTTTTGTAATTTATGATAAAAAATTATTTTTCATGTAATTATGAAGAATTTTATTTTTGAAAAATAATAAAATAATTATTATATATTTTCATCATCATTTCAATTTATTTTATTTTCAATTTATGTAATTTAATGGATTAACCTAATGATTAAAAATTATGATTTTTCACCAAACTTGGTTATTTTAAGGAACATTAAACTCTATGTTTTTTGGGAAGATTATTTAATGGTAGAATTTATTTCTATCATCTAAGTATATACTATAAATATCATATATTATATATGTAACAATAATATATAATTTAGTGACATATTTTCTAAATTTATTAGGAGAAAATGACCAAATAAACTGAAAAACCTTTAATTATAGATTTTTTAATAATTATATAGAATTTATTTTATATTGGATTCAATGTATTTGGATATTGAAAATATTCTAAGGAGTTTCAGATAAAGATTAATGTTTGGATGATTTTTTATGGCATAGAGGGAAATTTTTCATTGTAAGGATGGTTTTTAGGCCATGGGGTTATTGGATATGGTGTAGTGGATTTAATTGGGAGATAGTTTCTACAGTCATTTTTTCTGGCACGTGGCTCAAAGGAGTTAGCTAAGATGCAGAGGCTTGAGTGGTGTTTTATTTCTAGTTCCATTTCCATCATAGCTATGGTGTGATACCTAAGAGTCCATTTTTTATGGTTTTACTGATTTTTATGTAATTATTCCATGAATCTAGTTTGTGTCGTAGGTTCATTCCTCATTCGAGGGTTTTATGTAATTGTGTCTTTGACTACCCCATGATATTATACATTATTTTACAAATCGATAGCATGAAGATCCTCATGTATGATTAATACACTGTTGACCACAATCAGAGATATGAGGTCCCTTTCACCATATCATGTATGTTTTTATATATAATTTTACTTTGTGCTGGTGTATTTGGTTGCATCATCTTTTGTTTTTACTATGGTTATATAATATAATATTGTGGACATAGATTCAATTTCCGGTGACTAATCCTATTCTATCAACTTCACGTGCTATCCTAGTTGTTTTATAGTGATATAATCTTCCTCAAATATGATTTTTATAGATCATTGTGTATTTTATTATGTTAGTCGATGAAAAACAGAATGAATATTTGAGATTAGTGGGGTTTTCAAAGATCCTATATGGTAACGAACTAATTTGAATTTGTTGGATTCCCTCCATTCTCTACTTATTGTAGATCTTAAATTCATTATTTTCTTAAAATTGTTATCTATAATTTTATATTATTTTTTTGTGTGATTTCACCAAAGAAAATATTTTGGATTAAGTTTTTTAATTTGGGAGAATTTTATGGATTTTGAAAAATCATACATTATTATATTTTTAAAATTATGATTTTAAAATTAATTAATGATTTTTATGCATGAAATGTGTTGATTAAATTATTTCAATAAATATAGTTCTTTAAAAAAATTATTTGAATGGATTTTTTTATAAAATGTTTGATGTGTGTTTAAAGTGGATAGAGTATTTTTGGATGTTCCCCTATCCAAGTTGGGTGGATTATTTACATGGAGTGTATCCATTTATGGAAAAACCTTTGTCTGGGTCAATGTTTGAATGTTTATTCTAAGGGAAAATGAATGATAAATGATTTATATATTGGTTACCTAATTTAGACATCAGTTGTGGACATATATAATTTGATTAATATTATTCCAAATATTTTAAAAATAAAAAACTGACTGTTGACCATTTTTTGTGTGTTTGGATGTCATTGGGTTATTTCTACTTATTTATACACCCCCCTTTTTGGGAACATCAGTTCATTGCTAGATATCATATAAAGAGAATTAATAAATACAAAGTTACATTATTTATATATTAATAAATCTCATTTCCATGGTAATAATAGATGGTGTTAGAGATTAGAGATAGTTTGGTTAGTACTTGGCATCATTTAACCTTGAGGTCACGAGTCAGATTTTCCTTGGGTTTTTCTTTAGTGTTCTATTGTCAAAATGATATTGTATTTATATTTAATTTACATTTGGGATGTGTCTTTTATATTCTTGTCTCATTTATATTTATTTGATTTTATATATTTTCTTTGTCTACATATAACAATTGTTATGGAAAATCATCCCTTGAAGTTCCATGACACCCATGGGATTTATAGGCCACCTTTAGTGTCATGGGGATTGAACCTATGGTTATTATAACTCCATAACTTCTCAATTAAATGAGTTAAGGTCGGATATTATAAATAAAATCATTCATGGTCAGTTTATTTGTCTTTTGGGATGGTGGGAATGAGATAATATGGAAAAAATGAAATATATTGATAAAAAATAATCATCTAACCATTTTATACTGAACATACTGTTACCATAGTTTTTTGGCAGAAAAAGTATTTAAAGACACTTCTAGATGAGTTTTTACCTTAACATCATGTGTTAAACTGATGAGAGTTTCATGTCCTGAATTATTTTGACACTTCCAACTATGATTTTATTATACATTTTGAGATTAATGATTTTTCTAAATTGTAAAAAATTAATTTATTCTTGATTTTTTTTGTTTTATTTGGTTTTTTATATGGTAAATGGTAATATTATAAGCATTATTTTACTATAATGAGATGACTAAATTGTGTTTTTATTTTGGTTTTAGTGAATGAAACTGGGTAGCTATTATAATAATCAGCATGAAGAGGCTATTGAATGTGTGGCATCACCCAATCCATAGGTGTAAGAATATCTTTTACATATCATTTTTAGGATTATTTATTTGTTTTTAGATTAATATGAACTATGAGACTCAACATATGGTAAAACATATCTACTTCTAAAAAAAATACACACATTTTCTAGGGGATTCATAACAAGCAAATACAGAATATTGGATGAATCACGTGAATCAAATATTTTTATTTTTTTGGTACACCTAACAATTTAAATTCTATTTGAAATATTAAATAATGGAGGTTATTACAAAAAAATAACGGGATTTAGTGTTACAAAATAATTTTGACCAAGACGTCACATGGGAGGATTTTGATGAACATTGTAGGAAACAATTCATTCCTTAAACATTCAGGATTCCATGAAATTCTGATTTCTTTCACATTGAGGAAGTGAATATACCTATGACTTAGTATGGATATTTTTTATAGGAATAATCTATTTTCCCATGTATGTTGTTTTGAGTGCTTCTTTAAAGGTTTACATCACTGATTATGGGATCTGATATATGTTTTTTATAAGCTATTGTTTCTTTGTATAATATGGTTTACAAAGATTGTAAATAGAGAATAAATGGTGGAAAGAGATATTTCATTAAATCTTTCTCGAGGTAGTGTGTTTTTACTTATATGAACATGTGGGAACTCAAGATATGGGAATTAAAAAAAATAGGGAAATGATATTCCAAGGAGGTGTATCGTCTCTAAATAAGAAAAAATAATTAGTAATTTATTCTCCATGCCCAATATAAATCCTGATTGTTTCCAGTTTATTTCAACTTCTCCTAAAAAGTTATATTGAATAGAACCACATAGAGCATGTAACACACATAATCTAATAGGAAATCTCCATCATTATTGCAGTACATCAAAAAGAAATAAGGTGTTACATGCATCTCATGTATCTAAAAAAACATATGATTTTATAGGGAGAAATATTTAGAATAAATCTCAACCTTATACTAGAGAAAGCCATAGTGATTCTAAGAAAACCATGAATCCTAATGTTAACCTGTTATAATTTGGGAGAAAGGATCTCGGATGGGCTTGTATGAATTTTTATGCTATAGACCAGATGGTCATGGATGATAAATATTTTCCTTTTAATATATTTGGTTTTATTACCATGAATTCTACTCTCATTAAGAATTTATTTAAATAGATTTATCCTACCCTTTTATCGCTTCCCTTGTTATGGATCATATGGGCTTTCATTTTTAAATAATGCCCTATATTTTGTATCCTCAAACACCTTTGGGACAATAGGAGTGTCAAGAATTTATGTGTTGATTGTGTTCAATAAAAAATGATGGGGGTGAATTGGATTTCGATTTCTCTATCCTTGTGATTGATATCTTTGATTTTATATCAAGAATGGATTTTTTTGACAATATTCAAATTCTATATCAACTATTATCCCATGAAGTTCACCTTCACATCTCTTGAAGGAATTAAGTAATTACTTAAAATAAATTAGGACACGAAGGTGAAATTAAAATGACATTTCACACATATAAAAAGTACCATCAACTATCAATTGAAATAAATTTCTTTTTAAACAATTTGTGATATTTTAAAACGATGTTTTACATTAAGTAACCAATTTCATGATTCATTTCATAATAATTTCTCTAGGTTCATCCTATAATAAAAGTGGAACATACATGCTATCTCTTTCTATGAACCATTAATTTTTAATATAAATTTTTTTGGATGGAACCAACATCATTTAGGAAAGTTAAACTGTTCTTGAAAGCATTATAAATCAATGAATGTATTCAAATAATAACATCTATGTGTGAAACAAATATTCTAATTCATAAAATGAGATATGGAAATCATAGGATTTTTAAGATTAACGTTAGATCAATTAAATTATGTTAATAAATCAGTATCATCATTCATTGATTGATTATTAGTTTCATCAATTTAGGGGAGAAGTGTGGTTCTCTAAGATCTATTTACAACTAGATTATCACTGTTTTTGAGTTGAGAAAGATGATATTCAAAATATTTCTTCTAGGAGATGTTATTATAACTATGAAAATGTGGTCACTCTCTTTGGTCTTTTGAATGAACAAGATGTGTTTATATAATCACTGAATGAAATATTTGAGAGATATATTGATTCATTTTGTTTTGTTTTCATTGATGATATTCTGGTGTATTCTTATACCAAGGACAATTAAGAACAATAATTTCTTATACATCTGAGTAACTTTTAGGAACATTGCCTCTATGTTATTATTTCTATATATGTTTTCAAAAAAATGTGTTTGTTTCATTTGTTTTGTGTTTTTCTAAATGAGTTTTTCAATATATCATAAAAATATATAATCCAATATATCTTACAAACAACTAAATAATTTCTTTTAGATTTGATTTTTCCTCTCCATAAATGGATGTGAATGATTATTTTTTAATGAAATATGAGGAATTGAGTAACTAATGACAACTTTGACTAGGAGAGGTTACCCTTCGTATTACAGTGTTGAGTTCTAAAAACATTCTATTTTTTTATAGTTTTGATTACATTAGCACCTAACGTTATGTTTATATATTCATAAAAAGTGTATGTGGTCAATTTTGATGAATTAATTTATGGTTTTGGTTTTGTTCTCATGCACAGAGAACACATTGTTATATATGTCTTATGAGAGTTATAGGTTAATGAGAATATCTACACAAAAATGTTCAATAATTGTATATTGTAGTACATTATTTGAATACATGGTGACATATTATATTTACTGGGTAATTTGTAGTGGTTATTTATTATAAGAGAGTTTGACATATTATCTCAGAAATTGAAATTGAATATAATGAATCATAGATGGGTGGAATAACTATTGATTTTTTATAATGTCATTATATATTAAATAGGAAAATTGAATTTTGTACCAGATCCATTAATCATGATGTCATATAATTATTTTTCTTAAACGTATTTGGGTTAATGTAAACAAATATTTTTCATAGATAAAATATTTATAGATACAATTGAGCTTGTTGATGTCGGGATTTCATTTCCACTTTCTCTTATTCATAATTTATTTGAGATGGAAAAAGGACCTATCACCAAATACTAAATGTTTTTCAATGAGGTCAAATTCAGGGGTGGGTAGACCATTAAGGATTCAATGTTGTTAGAGAGATTTGAGATGTGGTTTAATGATTATATTTTTTTTCATTCAAACTATTCATAAAAACTAATTTTTGTTTACCGACATTCGATATGTGTTGTTCATCCTATAAAAAATATGTACAATGTGATTAGATCATAGACATGGTGTTCTGGAATGAACAGAAAAGTGACAGAGTTTGTCTTGAGATTCATCACATGTTAGAATGTCAAGTCAATACAACAATGAGTAGATACTATGTTCCACTCTTTACTGATTACTATGTAAAAATTAGGGCAGATGAAATTGTATTTTTTCATCGGTCAACCAATAATGGTAAAGAAACACAATTCATTATGGGTGATTATTGATCGTCACATGAATTAGATTTACATAATTCTTATTCGTTAATATATTATGGTGAAAGTCATATCCAATCAATATAATCATGATGTTGTTAAGATGTATAAAGTTCCAATTTCAGTTGTCTCTGACTAGCACCGTAAGTTTTCTTTTTGGTTTTATAAATCATTCCAAAAATCCCCTAGAACCCAATTAACGATGGGTACATATTATCACCTCCAATCATATGGCCAATAGGAAGAGAAAATATAAATTTTATAATATATCTTAATAGTATTTGTGATTGAATTTAGAGTATTAAATGAGAATCATATACCATATTTGGAGTTCCCCTTTAATAACTATTATCTTGTATTGATACATATGGATCATATTGAATCATTCTATGGATTCCCTTTTAATTTTCCACATTTATGGGTTGAGATATGTGAGACATCATTTATCAGACATATCCATGTTAATGAGTCAAATGAGAAGAATTAAAATATATTAAAGTAGATGGTGATGGCATAAAATTAATTGTAATAATATAGGGATCCATCAGGATAAATTTTATAATTTAATGTAGAATATAGTTCTTTTAGGAGAATCTAACCACGTTTGGAGAATCAATTCTTTGGGAGGAATTAATATTTGTCTCTTTTTCACATTTACCCATTAAAGATACCTGAACTGGTGGGAGATATTGATAATAGTTTGTCTTATCTAAAAGGTTTAGTTACATGCATAATGTATTTTATATATCTCTATAGAAATATTATAAGAATTACCCTTACCATGTGATTTAATGGGACCATGTAGATCATGAACTAAATTCTACATTGGCCCTTGTGCCAGTATTGATTGGGGAAAGTATCTAGAATGTCGAATACATTAAAATCATTTTTATGGGTTATTTAGAGGCATGGTTATATTTAGGAATACATGTGGTATCAAGAACATTAAATGCATATAAATGTAAAGAGAACTTTCTTTAACAACACATATAACCTTCTTTCTAAGGAGAGAAATACCACTGTTTTAGAGAATGTAAAAAACCATGTTTGATATGTGTTATTATTTTATTCCTATTAATTTATGTTGTAATTAATGGGATTGTTTACTGAAAGTGTTCGGAGGTATTAGAGTACTAAAAATGTAGAAATATAGAATTCTATAAGATGTGGAAGGAAATTATAAACCCTAAAGAGGGTCATTGTTGCATTAAGGTGTTGGATATGGTGTTTGGGGCCTATATGATGATTTTTCTGGTACTATAAATTTTTATATGCCTATCGTATAGTGGATTAATCTTTTTAATGGATGTTGAAGTTGAGTTTTTTTGGAACAAACATTTTTTGGAATAATTAAAACATATATACTTTTTATATTATATTGAGTTCGAGGGGTATGTTTTTTGGGGATCTTTTTATTTTGAGATAGGATCATTATAGATCAAGGAAATGGCGAATACCCTTCCTCATTGTTAGGTGTTTTGGAATGGTGGCCTTAGCTATATCAGGGCACTTTCTCTAATTTTTTTTGGTCAATGGTGTGGATCATGAAGTGCGTCTAAGGATCACCTTTTACCATAACCACTATGGTGTAGTCCTATACACTACATTGTGGGATGGTATTTTTCCAAAAACAAAACATTGTAGAGAAGTAAGATGAGACATAGTTTTATGTTTCATGTATGTGTATAAAATCTAATGCCATGGTAATATATTTCTTTTTTTGGTGATCGATACTCACTATAAATGGATAGGTATAACCTAGGAGTATTCCAGTGATCATTGATATCCAGAAATTGTTTTCTATCCGTCTTCAATTGCTTGATATTGGAAATCATAGTAAAAGATATGGAAGAGTAAATATCAGTGGTTTTTTCTTATATCATTTGAACCATCATTCGAATAAGAGGTATATGGCCTATATCTAATATCACATGTTTCTTGTACATGAAGGGTTAGTTTTCCTAAAAAGAATTTCTTGAAATTGATATTTTGTAATTTTATGACTTCATGATGGAAATCATTTGGGTTTTTTATTTAGAATTATTGAGAATCATAAGGATTTAAAAAATCTCACTTTTATTGTAAATTTGAAATGAAAATTTGAAAATTATAGACTCGCTTTAATGCATGGTATATGTCTATGAATAATTTTAAAATTCAACATGTTTTATTAAAAGTTTATTGGAATATAATTTTGAACATATTGGTTGATGTGTATTTAGTGTTGGCGGAGTATGGTCCGAAGTTCCATTGGCTTGATTGGATGCATTATCTCCATGGAGGACAACTATAAATGGTATCTCTGATATTTTATATATCTATGCATGTTTATGTAATCATGAGAATGGTTATGGAAAGTGTTAATGAATTGAAATATAATTTTTATTCTATTTCTCAATTTGATTTTAGTTATGGGGTTAAATAATTTTTTTAATTATTTTTAGATGATTCTTATAAATTATGATAACTGGTTCTTTCTATAGTGGTTTGTATTCAGATGTCATTGGGAAGTGGCTACAAAGTTATAATAACAATTTTCTTTATAACTCTTGTGAATTTGTAGATATCATATTATGAAACCCATGAAAGGAGAAGGTATCCTATTTATATAGAAATTCATAATTTTTTTGGTCATAGTAGGTGGTATTAGATCTTGGAGTGGTTGAGAGAGTACTTGGGATCATGCCATCTTGCTGTCTTAAGTCATTTTTTCATGGTGTCTTGTTATTGTTTTACCATGTTGTGTTATCAAGTTGAAATTATAGATCATATGATTTTTTATTTAGGATTTATGTTTTATAATTACGAAACATATATAAGGATTTTATTCTATAATATATTTTTATTTTTTACATTTAGGTGAAATATATCGTATCATATTTGATTTAATTGGAAAATAATTATAGCCTTTGATCTCTTTAGGATTTAACCATCTGTTTGTGGCATTGTATATCTTCTAACGAAAATTATTTATGGATGGATGTTACGTGAAAAAAGTTATGACCTACTATTCTTATAAACCATCCTACCTAGAATAGATATACTAACATTGTGACACCCAATCCACGTTGCAAACCAAACATCCATGAGGTAGTGAAAACATTATGATGAGGTATAATTGATATATATATAAGGTCAACCAAGTATAATTTTGTCCATGTGATCCTAATGTTTATCAATCAATATTCAAATTGAATATAGAAAAATCAACTCTTAGAATTTCAATGCCACTTATGAATAATAAATGTGTCCCAAAATCATAAACTAGTTGAACCAAGTATCCTACTAGATAGACCTATTGATGATCACTGAATCTCACTAATGATCAGGATATCCTCCTAATTAAATAAATAATTATATTTATTTGAGTAATAATATCATATTATCGTAGGCATGGATCCAGATTTGTGAACATGAAGAAGTTAAATATATTTTATATAGTTTAATGATAAAATTCTTCATTATCATGGACATAGAAATATTATTGATTATGAAGAACCATTTTAAAGTAGTGTTTATGTTACAATCTAACTAAATACAAAGATGTGTTTTTTAATTAAATGATGATGAATATATATCATGGTATAATAAGTAATGTATGTTGTGGTATATATTTTTCAATTGGATGTTTTTAATCTGAAAACTCAAATATAGAAATTATAATTATCCAACGATTTATAATTGTTAGAGATGAATGAATAAAAAAATTTAATTTTGATCATTCTATATTAATGACGAAAGTATTATTTTATGTTTTTATTTATATTTTTAATATGAGTATTTGAAGGGAGACTCAATCACCCCATATTCATTGGTTTTATCAGGGTAGACACATAGAAGGTTGGTTCTAAATAAAATGATCCTTTAAACTTTCTAGGAAACTAATGTATCACATTAATGAAGGTGCAAGATACATTCTCAGGTATTAACATTGTGATATATATGAGAGGGTGTTTTTGGAAGCTAAGATAGATTCCCTAAGGCCAATATGATTTTAACAAATAAAAATATATTTAGTGGAGGTTTTATGACTGGTTTTAATAGTTCCCTCTTATATGAAAGAGTGTAATAATATTCAATGAATACAAGTTTTATGTCACCAAAAATAAATTAACATGCACATTGGGAAATAATATAAAATTGTTGAGTGGAATTTTCGAATTGTTCTTAATAATGGATTTGATGTTTCTAGTCTACGAACTCTAACAATGAAGTTCAATTTGAGCTTGGGGAAATCAATTAAAACATATATAACTACTAATCACTATTACACATGCCTACATAGGGGAATTCAAAATTATAATATTTTTTAAGGTAACCATTTTTATATTAGGGATACGTAAGGATATGTTAGATCATAATAAAGGGATGTGTATAGGTGAAGTCCAACATTTCAATGTTTTGTAAATATAAATGTTGTTAAGGGTAATACATTAAGCATTATGTATATGAAAATGTGAAGTTGATTTTATGGAAAAGTTACAATAATTTAATATTCATGTTTCCCTAAATTCCAATATAGAATGAAATTAAATAGTGTAATCATTCTCATTATTTTATGTATAGGATATACACTGGAAGCATCTTGATACTTATAGAGAGTGATTGATGGATCCTTACAAATTATTTTTATGTATAACTATGTGTGATGAGTGTGTTTGGTTGTAGGATCTTTTTTTGACTCGTATAGGGATGAATATTTATAGTGATTGGTTAATTATATGTAGGATATTGAGGATGTTTCCTAGGATGTTGTAATTTATGATGGCTATGTGTAAGGAATTGCAATTAAATTTAATAGGTGGACATATGATTTAATAATAAGGGATATATTTTATCATTAACTCATCATGGAAGTGCAATATTGAGTTGGATATGGACCCGAGCCAAGATAACAATCAATGAAGGGGTTTAGAGAATGTCATAGTTAGAGAGAGAAGCAAATCCAAACCAAGAATATTTTTTGATCTTTATCATACGTCCAATATTACTATTTCATGATTATTATATATATATATATATATATATTTATTTTTATTATTTTTATCATTTGTCAAAAATTATTTTTGATTTTTTAAATAGGAAAAATTTAATATCAATTGATATAAAATTTCACTGGTTTTTTTCTAAGGTTTTGCTTCTCTCTGGTCCAAATTTCTCATGTTTTACATCTCCATGAGTATATTCTCACTCTACTACACATAAAAATAGGGAAAAATTATGCATCACCTTTACCAAGTATATAAAACTAAATTAATAAGTGTAAATGGTTGTCACCTATTATTCTTTTCCATGAATCATCTTATATTTTAGTTCTATTAGGTATAAAAATTAATAGAAAATATATTTTCATAAATAGTGTTGTCTAATATAAATAAAATATTACAAATATATTTTATAACAAATTATAAGTTATATGAATATTTTATTGAATATGAGTTATAATTTTTATAAATATATTCTATTTAGGTTCCCCTTTCTAAATCAACCTTTTTGTGTCCCTATTTGTTAATGCTATCATAACCATTCTCTTTATTACACAACAATTCATGATTTATTTCATAATTGTGAACAAAACATAAATTTACTGATTGAAAAGTCTAGTGTGTTTATGACTTAGATATATTAAATATCAACATAAACCATGGAATAAATCATATTTACTAAAAACCTCTAAAACATGTTCATAATATTCATCCTTACTTGAAACGACATAAGTTAACATGAGGAGATACAAAAGAACATAGTGATCTTTGAATCCATTTAATGGAACATAATAGAATAACAAGAAAAATTAAATACACCATAGTCAATAAAAACATAAATGGGACATAAAATGTACAATAATCATAAAAAAAGAACAATTATGATAGATATATCATGATAATATATGGGAAATAAGGTAAATGTGGAAACAACATAAAATAGTACATCATAAGTATAGGTAATGGCTAATATCAAAAAACACAATGATACAAAAAATATCATGATAGATTAGATTTAATCCATAACTCGTTTCATGATGTATCATGATACTAAATCAAAAGCCAATGTGTAGGAGAACTATATAATTCTATAGACACCTATCACATTCATTTCATTCCCATTCATATGTGTGAAACATAGATCATATAACTTTTCTTCATTAATAATCATATTTTATTCAATGATTATGGATTGAATAATACAAAAATGTAATCCCCAATCATTAATTATAAGTTCATAAACGTTATCACCCTTGATAGTGATTGTATATGGGCATTCACTACACATTTGATTAGCATGGAAAATCGTGGTTCCATTTCAGCATCGAAACGAGGGTTTATAAATGTTAATAGAACGTATTAATGGTATTAAAAGGGGTTTACAGCAATTTATAAATCATATGATAATTAATTGTCATATAAGAAAATGTCACAGAATTAGGAATTTGAGGAAAATGGTATAAGATAATGTAGATACATGAATAATTTGGAGAAGGAAAAGAATCGTTAAAAAATTCCGATATGGTAATGTGAGTAAATAATGGTTCGTGTGAATGATTTGTGAGATTGAAATATGTATCTAATAAGAAATAAATATAATTGGTAATAAAGGGTATATGTAATTACTTATCCCAATATGAAAAAAGGCTATTAAGAGGCGTAAAAAAGAGTTTCTTGAATTGAAATGAGAAGAGAGAAATCATTTACTAAATTTGTACATAGTAACAACTTTGGGTTTAAAATCAATGTGGATAAAGGGTAATAAACACAAAAACAAAATTTAATGTAATTTAATTTTTATAAACGAATTAAAATATTATAAATTTAAATCAAAAAGTCTAATTAAATAACAAATCATGAATTTATAATAGGAGAATATGGTTCTATACCTTGAGTGTGTGATTAAAAATGCTTGGTAGGATCTTACTAAGATATTGGGGGAACCATGGGAGGACTATATAGAGTTGATAGTAGATTAAAGACGTTATAAAAGGATTTCTAGAACATATATATTTGATATTGAGGGGGTTTATATAGGAAATGATAGGTATGTTCATTATAGTTTCTCAAACTAGGTTTTGAAAATTATATAATAAAATTATAAAAAATAAAAAATGTACTAATTCGTTTTTCAAATGGATTCTACAAAAGAGGGGTGATATTCCTTAATTATATGTAAAATGGATGAAAATAATAAAACAATTCCTATTATTATGTGGATGTGATCCATGTCCTTATTGGAATGAATTTTAATCCTTAAAATATGTCATAGGATATACACGATTTATAAAGGAATTATATAATTAAAAAAATAAATATAAAATCATCTTATATTAAATTAAAAACACATATTTCCCCTTTAATACACGTTATATATTGTATTACCTAAATTATGGATCATTATGATGTCATAATACACACAATATATTTATACATAATATATTTATTTTATAAAAATTCAACTCTCTAAGAAAAATATATAATATTCCTTCCTAAATAATTTCAACTATCAGATTAAATAAATAGTTTTCATTTTATCAAAATTGTTTTCAAAATATATTAATTTTGACTTCTAAAATAGAACCTACATTTCTTGATAATTGATGCGTTTATTTGACACTAATAGTTTTTCATCACTAATAAAAATTACATTTTACATCAAACAAATGATATAATAATTTATAATAATATTTATTATTTAATAATAATATTTTAATAAATCATAATTTATCTTAAAAATACATTAATTCATAAAAAGGAATTTCATAATTGAAATTTTATATTACATAACATTAAAATTTATGTTTTATCATATCAAATTTGACTTTTATCACACTTATTTATTAATAATTTATAATTTGAAAACAATATGGAAGAAATATAATTATAATTTTGATGAAAATAATATATAAATATTAATAATATTATGGTTACTTTTTTATAGACTTTTCAAAATTATTTTTACCTTTTATTAATATATTTTTCTTTTTATGTGTTGACTAATATTTACCATTGTTACTATTCACATCATTAAAATATTTAGATGAAATTATTAACTAATATTAATTAAAATTATTCCAAACATGTAATCTATTTTATAAATATAAATTCACAATTTTGGATTACTTTTATTTATATTAAAACAAAAATCATGAAGAAAATGATGTTTTTATGAAACATGTAATTTTTTAAGGATGATTTTACATTAACTATATAATAAGAAATATCAATTATTTGAATTTCAATACATAAATATATATAAATAAAAAAATTCAATTCAATTCATTTCTCAATAGTTGTTACTTTAGTTTAGTATGTGGAAGAAATGTTAATAAAATTTTAAAGATTTTTTAGAAAAAAATGTGTTTTGAATCTTAGAAATAAACTTATAATACCATCCTATATAAAGATGATTAAAATATAATTAATTGAATTAAATATAACTAAATAATAAATGTGTATCCTTGAAATAAAATTGAAATAATAATTGTACTTTTAAATAAATTAATTTATCAAAATAAATTAACATTTTACAAAGAAATGTTATTTGTAACTATATAATGAAAAATATTTATTTTCTTAAAAACCAAAAATTTCATCCAAAGGTAATTATGATATGATGATAAATAAATGGATTTAGTTTTATCAAATTCTTTTTCTAATTATTCTAAAAAATAATTTTAATAATTTTTCATAAAAATAAATATAAATCAGTTTAGAATAAAACATATTTTGAAGAAGAAATAGAAATTAGAAAAAATCAATTGATTATTTAATAATAATTTATAAATAAATCTTGGAAATATGTATATATTTTATATATTAGTTAATCCTACCCATATCCAAAAAATTAATGGAATGGTTACAATGATCGTATTTAGATAATCATTGTTTGTATAGTATTTTTGTTAAGAACCACATTATTTATCAAAAACTGTTTTATCAGTAAAAATTATTGAGAATTAAATTCCTCCCACATTTAATATATTGAATCTTTATATATTGAAAATGAAATTGGTAATAAATACATTGGAATATCATTATTTAAAATTTCTATCATATAAAGGGTCAATAAGACAAACACATAAAATATGATAATGGGAATTTTAAAGGTTATCACATTATCATAGTAATTGATATAACATCCCAATTCCGGGAGCCACCTAGAGGTGCCCCATACCCAGGTGGTCACATTGCCTCAAGCACATTTCCCCAAATGCCAGAGGCTGCCTACAAGCAATGAGTGCCTAGGGTGTGATAGTGGGGAATCTATGCTCTCAATGGCAGAGTACACAGTGAAAGAGAAACAATAAACAATAAAATAAGTAGTAAAAAATCCATACACAAGTGAACAGTGGAGGACAAAACCTGATAAACAACAAGAGCACACACACACACACACACACATATATATGATCCATGAAAAATATGTCTAGGAAAACATCCAAACAAGTCACAATGATGGAAATATAAAAAGTAATAAAATAAGTACAAAAACAATAATTACAGTTCCTCAGCATCACAATCATATGCCTGGTCCCATTCTCTCCATCTCCACAGCATATCAAGTACCAAATGATGAAGGGCACTTTCCCTTGTCTATACCTGCTACAAGATAGACTATTTGGGCCCAAAAGTGTGACTCAAAAACGATGTGAGACAAAATCCCAGTAGGTGACCACCTGAAGATCTGTGTCTAACAGTCAGTGAATATATGGAAGGTAAAAGTATCAGAAATAGTAAACAGGAACATACTAAACAATAAACAAACCACAGTTCCAAAGTCAAGCAATATATAACAAACAACAAATCACAACAGGTAACCTTCTGGTCCTACCTTGCAAAAACCAACAACCCTCTAGGAAGTGCACTCAGCCTTACCCCTCTGGTTTGGTCATACAGAATTATAAAGACACTCTGAGGAAGAACAAATAGTCAATTCACTGTATAGTCTAGGGTAGTCAGGAACTCTCTAAGGAAGCTCACCAAGTCAATTCCCCTTATAGCCCAAAGGTCAACGACTCTTTGAGGAAGCACGCTCGGTCAATTCCCCTTATTTCCCATGTAATTCATAGACTCTCTAAGGAATCAAAAAAATCAATCTTACTTATAATTTATGGTAATCGGGGGATTCAAACAAAAAGAATAGAAACTCTATGAGGAAACTCACACGGTCTATCCCTGTATAGTCTAAAACAGTCAAGGACTCTCTGAGGAAGCTCTCTCGGTCTATCCCCTTAGAGCCCAATGTAATCCTAGGCTCTCTGATGATGCTCACTAGGTCAATCCCCTTATAGAATAATGCTCAATGACTCTAGGAGGAAGTTCACTCTGTCTGTCCCCTTATAGTCTACTACTATCCAAATACTCTCGGAGGAAGCTCACTCAGTGTATCCTCTTTTAGTCTATAACACCAGGTTCTCACAGCCCTGGGTAAGTGAGCCCATAATAATGATATGTGACCAAATTAACCATATGGAACTAATTGGCTAACCAATCCATAGCATCTCAAGTGTATCTGAAAAACAAGACTCAACCCTACGATCACAAGGCAGTGAAAACAGGTAAACGACCAAATATGCTAAATATGGCCAAATGGTCATAAATAGAATGAACCATGAGTAGAGAAACCCTGGTATAACAATCAACCCAAAACATGTCCAATTTTACTCTACACAGGCATACATGCATGAAAAGAATAGAATAGGGGTAAAATGATAAACAAACAATACCCCATTCAAGGGTATTGGTGGAAATTACACAAAATATTCCAGGAATTTCAACAGAAAGACACAAACCACCAACCATGGTGATAGGAGATCAATATACTTAAAACATGATGCTTGAATCTCCTTAGAACGACATAGATCTACAAAAATGCACAAAACATTCAATCCAAGTTAACATGAAAAACAGGAATAATTCGAAAATGTTTCTCTAGATGAAGGGAGGGTTTACCGCTACAGTTCCAACGCAATCGATGGCAGTTGATTTGGAGAACAGATAGAGGCTTAGGGGCTTAGAGAAGATTTTCAGTCATACCCACACTCTCGGACGAACCAAATCTAAAAGGAGGATGTTCTATCTTTCAAACGCGACCCTGATGCGTTTAATCAAAAAAACAAAATACACGGCCTGTAATTTTGGAGTACAAAACATGTACGTACAATTTTAATACGCTGATTTAGGAAGCCTCCACGTCACCCCACACTACCTTGTTTGTGGCCCCTACAAAGCCAGCACATGGCCTCATGCGACAATGAAGTGCACGGCCTGTACTTATAAAGTACACACCGTGTACTTGAAAAATTTATAGAAGATCCAATTTTCTTAGAAACTCCATAAAATGGAAAAACATACCTTAGGAGAATGGCCAGTTTCTTACAAACACCCCCCGTTAAAGAAATTGGCCCTCAAATTTTCCTAGCGAGGTGTAGAAGAAGAAACCGCAAATAGCTCCGGCCACTGCGATCGCACATCGGCCTCCCTTACCCATGTCCTGTCCTATTCTTGCCCATGCTTCCATTGCACCCATACCAGAGGAACATACCGTCCATTGAGAACCTTTGAACTATGATCGATAATATGAATATGATGCTTCTCAAATGATTCATCTTCTTTGAGCTCAACTTCCTCAGGTTAAAAGACATGAGACGGGTTGGAAAAGTAACATCGGAGCTGAGAAACATAGAAGACATCGTGCATAGATCGATACCTCTGAGATAAATGAAACTGATAGGCTACTTGCCCGAATCTCTCCAACACCTCAAATGGTTCGACGTACCTCATTGAAAGCTTACCCTTTCTCTGAATCCTCTTGTGTCTCAACCTCGATGGGACACGTTGGAAAACCTGATCCCCGACCTCGAACTCCAGAGGTCATCTTCGCTGATCAGCATAAGACTTCTATAGAGACTGTGCAGTAGAAATACTCTTCCGAATAAACTCTATCTGCTCCGAGGTATCCTGAACAAGATGAGGTCCTAGAAAAGCTACCTCTCCTACCTCCAGCCAACATAAGGGTGATCAGCATGACCTACCGTATAAATCCTCATAAGGTTCTATATGAATAGTTTCTTGAAAATTATTATTTAATAAAAACTCAACAAGTGGTATATGCATCCCCCAAGAACCTCCAAAGTCTAGAATGAATGCTCAGAGCATATCCTCTAGCACCTAAATCGTGCACTTCTACTGGCTATCTTTCTGGGGACGGTAAGCTATATATAAAAGTACCTCCATCCCCAAATCCTTATAAAGCCTCTGCCAGACCTGAGAAGTAAAATGTGCATCCCTTTCTGAAACAATGTAGTGTAGAACTCCATGTAGACGTACAATCTCATGGATTTACAACTGTCCTAGCTTGTCAACACTGAAGGTCTCTTTGATCGGAAAGAAATGAGAAACCTTAGTAAGTCTGTCGATGACAACCGAAATAGTGTCATTCCCTCGAGGTTACCTCGGAAAACTAGTCACGAAGTCCATTGTGACATCGTTCCACTTCCACTCAGGAATGGGTAACTGTTGTAAAAGACCTGTAGGTCGCTGATGTTCCGCTTTCACCTGTTGACAGGTAGAACACCTTATGACAGAACCAGCAACATCTATCCTCAAACCTGGCCACCAATACTAGCGGTGTAGATCAAGATACATCTTGGTGATGCCCTGATGAACTGCCCAAACCGAGGAATGAAAATCCCAAATCAGCTCCTCACGTATGTCTGCTAGCACCCATATGCGACCCTAGAAATACAAGATCTCATCCTAGCCTACTGTCCATCTAAGAAGATGGTCCTCTCCTGACACACTCTCTTGCAAGAGTATGCCTTCTAAATATCATAGCTGCCTCATATGTACCTTATCGATAAGAGTAGAGGTAATAGCTATAGAAGATAGAAAAGTCTTCATGTGTCTGTCGTGCACCTCCAAATGCATCTCAGAGAACATAGCCATAAGACACCACTCACTCCTGGCCTCCTGAACTGCCTGTATTTGAGTTCTCCTGCTCAACACATCAGCCACTATGTTTCCCTTCCAAAGTGTATAGGAAAGCTCAATTCCAAAGGACTAAAGATACTCGACCCACATGCGTTGTTGCAGATTCAGATCATGCTGAGAGGAGATGTACTTGAGCCTTTTGTGGTCAGTGAAAACCAAAAAATGCTCTCCCAGAAGATAATGTCTTTAACAGCATAAGGCATGAACAACAACTACCAAATAATGATCGTGTGTCGGGTAATTCCTCTCATGTGGCCTCAATTATTGAGAACCATATGAAACGACTCCATTTCCCTGCATTAGCATAGCTCCTATCCCAATACCTGAAGCATCACAGTAAACATTATAGCTCTTTCCCAGCTCTGGAAAGACAAGTATTGGTGCTGATGTCAACCTTCCTTTCAGCTCACGAATGGAAGGCTCACAGGAATATGACCATAATAACATCACAACCTTCTTGGTCAGACCTATCAGTGGTTCTGTTAACTATGAAAAGTCATGTATGAAGCGTCTGTAGTAACCATCCAGCCCTAGACATCTCAAAAACTCAATGACATTGTTTGGATGCTCCTAGGAAACTACTGCTCTCACATTCACTGGGTACATTGATACACCTATCTCTGAGATAATGTGACCAATGAAGTGAATCTGGTTCATCCAAAAGTGGCGTTTAGAGATCATAGCATATAACTGATGCTCTCTCAATGTACTCAGAATGTTCTAAACATGGTTATCATGGTCATGTCAAGTGTGATATTACACAAAGATGTCATCCACGAAAAACCACCATGATTGAATCCAATTATGGATGGAACACACAGTTCATCAGTGCCATGAAAGCAACTGGCGTGTTCGTGATACCGAATGGCATAAAAATATATTCATATAGACCATACCTACTCTGGAAAGCTGTGAGAGGTATATCTGATGGTCTAACGCACAAATGATGATAACCGGACCTAAATTCGATCTTCAAGACCACTCGGTCTACTCAATGATGATCAAAGAGATCATCAATCCATGGCATGGGATATCGGTTCTTGACATTCAACTGGTTTAGCTTCCGATAATCCACATAAATCTTGAGGGTGTCATCTTCCTTCTTAACAAAAAGGACAGATGAACCCCAAGGAGAAGTACTTGGTCGGATGAAACCCTTTTCATGCAACTCCTCCATCTGTTTCTTGAGTTCCGACAACTCTAGTGTCGCCATCCTATATAGAGGAATGGACACTGGTGTCTTTCCAGGTATGATCTAAATAGAGAAATACACTTCTCGTTTGGGAGGAAGAACTAAAAAGTCATCCGGGAAAAAATTCCTAAAAAGTTCCACCACTGGAGGAATGTCTAACTATGAAGTCCCCTGGTTATCAGGATATAGAATAGAAATCCGTGCTGTAACTCCTCTTAGCCCATGAATCTCGGGTCCTACTCGGCTTTCCTGGATATCCCCCTCACCTTTGTGAAGAAAAGATCCACCCTCTGGTGATATGAAACTCACCCTACGGTGATAACAGTCGACGACTGCATGGAAGGGGAGTAACCAGTCCATTCTGAGAATGACATAATAGCTCATCATCTCTAGGACATAGAGGTCCCATAAAGAGTGACACCCCACAAACTCAATAGTGAAATCTCTACAATGAAGTATTGTTGATGTCTTCATTCCCAATGGTGTTTCTAGTGTCAACGTGTTGGCAGAAGAAAAGATACAGAGACCAAGGATTTCCACAACAGTAACAAAGATTAGGCAATTGGAATCCCCTATCTCAAAAAGAGAAAATGATAAAACAGAGGTCACTAAGATCTTACCTCGAACGGTCGAAGGTTTGGGATCCTGCTCCTGCTACGTCTCTCCATCGCAAATGTCTTGCCGACTCCATATCCTTGTGACCCTACCTAACTACTCTTAGCTAATCCACCTTTAGGTCGCTAATAAACCAGCGACTGACCACCCCATCCACGACCTGCACCTCGGCCTGAATGGCCAAAATAACTCCAGTTCCTAGACTGGTGACAAACTATTGGTGATGACTCCGAACATAGAGTCATAGAATAACCCCTGTCTCTGGATACTGGAGGGAAAAACTGACAGAAATTCTGGAGATGGCTCATACTTCCACAATATCAACACTCCATCAGGTCTGTCAGGAATCATGGCATCGTATGACCTCTCCTTCCACACTAGTAGCACACCACGTGGCTACCCGAATGTGTATCCCACCTACTCTGATCTCCTCGAGAAATATCCCTATGTGCGCTTCTACCTATTAGAAGGAGGAACACTAGCTCTGGAGGTTGAACCGCCCTGGAAAACTACTCCAAAATCCCTCAGATTTCACTCTGTGATCAGTCCCCGGTTGACGATAGAGGATATCAAACTAAACTAGAAGATGTTTACCTGGGAACCGATCTCTTGACTAAGACCATCCAAAAACATCCTAGCCAGGAAAAACTCATCACCTACTTGGATCGGTGTGAAATTCTGCAACCTCGTGAAACTAGAAAAATACTCCATCACATAAAGAGTACCATGCTCCATGCTCATAAACTCCCATGCTCAGTCGAACCTCAAGGTCCCTGGGAAGAAGTAATCATAGAATATATACTGAATCTCCTCCCAAGATATATTCTGGTGTCGTCCTGCCTAAGAGATGACATCCCACCACCTCTTGGCGGATACTCGGAGCATGTAGGTCGCACGCTTCACCCTCCTATAAGGTGGTACCTTTAAATACTCAAAGATCATCAGCGTGGATTTGAGCCACGACTCTACAACCTAAGGTCCTCCTTCCCCTAAGAATGTGAGAGGATTCTACTGCCGGAAAACCCGCATCAAATCAGACATCAACGGGGTAAGAGGTTGTGCTCCGTAGAAGGTCTACATCATCCTCATGAAACCCTCCCTAATTTGTGCATCATCACCTACAACTGGTATAACCATTGATGCCAAGGCTGGCACACCAGGAGGATCTACAAGAAGTCCTTGATCAGCCATATTAGGCACCAGATCACTCCCCTGCCACTGGAAGTAAATCGGAGGATGTCTAGGTGGCATGATTCTGCAATGTCAAACACACACCGTAGATTTAGGATTAACAAGGACTGAAAAGTGAAGGCACAAAAAAGAAGGGGGAAAATAAGGCATTCGAGTTATGAAAAACATGACTACAGGACGTGTTCTTTCCCTACATGGCATGTTCCCTTATGTCATTCACATGGGCATGTACTTCTGTCTAAATTGGTCATGTAGCACACCAAATACACGACGTGTTGTCCTAATACACAATGTGTACTTCAATCCTCTTCCCTACCTAATTCCTTCTACATGATTAATCCACAGGACTCTTCTGAGACAAAACTACATGACGTATTCATGGTAAACACAGTGTGTACTAGACATGCCTTACCTGGCCCCTGTTGTTAGCGACCTGACCTGACACATGAATGACACTACACAGCATGTTCCTGACAAACACGATGTGTACGAGAAAGGATAAAACCGACCCATGTTGTTCGGGACACGACCGGGTACCTAAATCAGACTCCACATCATGTAAAATTCAAACATGGCATGTATGTGAAAAGATAACATGACCTATACTGTTTGTGACACGACCATGGTACCTATTTTAATCTACACAGAGTGCTAAACAAGTACCCATCATGTTCCTACAATATTTTTCACAACCCCGTGTCCCTGCTCGCATAGTCAGTGACATGGAAATTTACTACACAAAGTGCATTCATAAATTACACACCATGTATTCTAGATTTTTCTGGCCAGTATCCTTATAAAATACTCTGGTTAAGAGAAAACACAGAAAACTAGCATTGAGGTGCCAAATTCCGACCCATGAGGGCCCATACTCCACGCAAATCAAATCTCGGCATCTTATACATGTCACATACAAGGGAAAAAAGTCAATGATCCACTATGTTCCAATTCATGAAGGCCCATAAAACCTCAAGAACAAATTTTTGGCATCCATATAAGCAAAGCACTATACTAACAAGTTCCCTAACAAAAAACAGGGATTCTATCAGAGAATCTATCAGAATAGCATGCATAATCTACACAATGTCTATCATAACAACATGAAATCAGTAATGCATCATAGATGACATAGAAAAAATTCATGGCATGTGATTTCTAACAAGTTCCTATATGATGCAAGATATGGAATACCCTCATCTCATCGGGTTACGATAAAATTAGAACCACATTAACAACAATGGTAATATCACAAAGCATGTAAACCTCCCAATGGTGAAATCAAATTAACTGTAAAAGTTCAAACCAATAAAATTGATTCAAACTAGGTAGTATGATTTTTCCCTGTACATGAGTTAGCTACTCTCGGGCATAACTTATTACCATGTACCAATTAGGTCCTATCCCTAACTAAGGCTCAAAACTGTAAGTCAAGTGAAAATAAATTCCTTTGATTCCACTTTGTAACTTCTCGGTTCCAGGAGCCACCTAGAGGTGCCACATACCTGGTTGGTCACATGGCCTCAAGCGCATTTCCCCGAATTCGGGAGGCTACCGACTAGCAGCCAGGGCCTTGGGTTTGATAGTGGGGAAACAATGCCCTCATTGGAAGAGTACACAACGAAAGAGAAACAATAAACAATAGCTCAAGTAGTAAGAAATCCCTACACATGTGAACAGTGGATGAAAAATCCTAATAAACAACAGGAGCACATATTTATAAGATGCATGATACATATGTCCAGGAAAACAACCATAAAAGTCACCTTGATGGAAATAAAAACAGTACTAAAACAAGTACAAAATAATGAATAATGGTTCCTCATCATCTAATACTTATGCTTGGCACCATGTTCTCCACCTCCACTGCATGTCATGTACATATTGTCGAAGGGAACTTGACCTTGTCTATACCTAGAACAAGACAGTCTGTTTGGGCCCAAAAGAATGACCCAAATAGGGTGGGAGACTAAATCCCAATAGGTGACCATGCAAAGATTTGTGCCTAATAGTCAGTGAATATATGGAAGGTAAAAGTACAAGAAAAAGTAAACAAAAACATACTGAACAATAAACAAACCACAGTTCCAAAGTCTTGCAACAACTAACAAATAGCAAAGAATAACATGTAACCTTCCATTGCTACATAGAAAAAACCAACAACCCTATAGGTAGTGCACTCAGCCTAACACCTCTGGTTTGTTCATACTGAATTATAAGGACTCTCTGAGGAATCATACACTGTAAATTCCCCTTTTAGTCTAGGTAAGTCAAGAACTCTCTGAGGAATCAAAAACATTCAATTCTGCTTATATCTCCAAGGCCAAGGACTCTATGAGGAAGCAGGCAAGGAAAATTCCCCTTATAGCCCAGGTTGTTCATAGACTTATGAGGAATCTCATAGAGTCAATCCTTCCAATAGACTATGGTAATCAGGTGATTTAAACAAACAGAACAGAGACTCTTTGAGGAAGCTCACACGGTCTATCACTGTATAGTCTAAAATAGTTAAGGATTCACTGAGGAAGGTCTCGCAGTCTATCCTCTTATAGCCCAAAGTAAACCTAGGATCTCTAAGGATGCTCATGTGGTCAATCCCCTTATATCCTAATGCTCAAAGACTCTATGATGAAGCTCAGTCGGTTTTTCCCATTATAGTCTACTACTGTCTAAAGACACGCTGAGGAATCTCACTTGGTCAATTATATTTTAGTCTATATCACCATGTTATCATGGCCCTAGGTATGTAAATGCATAATAAAGCTATATTTCAAATGTAACCCTACGAAACTACTTGGACAACCAATCTACAGTATCTCAAGAATGTCATAAAAACAACATTCCACCTTACGATCACAAGGCAGGGAAAACAGGTAAACCAAAAAATAGACTAAACAGGACCAAACGGTCATAAACAGAATGAAGCATGAGTAGAGAAAGCAATTTATATCAATCAACCCAAAACATGTCCAATTTACCTCCATATAGGAATACAATCATGACAGTCATACAATAGGGGTAAACTGGTAAACACACAATACTCCTTTCAATGGTATTGGTGGAAATTGAACATAATATTAAATGACTTTCAATGGAATGGCACAAACCACCTAACATAGTGCTTGGAGAGAAATATAATTAAACCAAAAGGCTTTAATCTCCTTAGAACGTCATAGTTATACAAAAACGCACAAAACGTTCAACCCAAGATAACATGAAAAAGAGGAGGAATTGGAAAATGATGCTCTAGAAGAAGGGAGAGCTTACCGCTACGGTTCCAACATAATTGACGATGGTCGATTCAGAGAATAGATAGAGGCTTGGGGGCTCGGAGAAGATCCATGGCCCTACCCTCTCTCTCAAATGAACCAAAGCTAAATGTAGGGTGATTTATCCATCATACGCGACCCACAGTGCATTTAATGAATAAAAAAACAAAATACACATTGTGTACATACTGTTTCCATACTCCACATTAGGTTGCCTCCATGTCACCCCACACAACCATGTGTGTGGCGCTTACATGACCTGCACATGGCCTTGGACGGCAATGAAGTACACTGTGCGTACTTATAATGTACACAACATGTAGTTTAAAAATTTCCAGAAGCTCCCCTATTCTCAAAAACTCCAAAAAAAGGAAAAACAAACATAAGGAGAAGGACCAGGTTCATACAATGGACTAGAAAACTAACACCAAATAACTAAATATCTTTGGTATTATACATGTTACTGATAATTTCAATGATGAAAAATACCCATATTAGGTATGGGTAATAATACAAAATATTCATCAAAAATTATAATAATATTAATTAATTTTTTATTCTAGATTATTTTCCTTGAGGTGGGGAATTACTTTACCAAATAGTCTAAGGACATAAACAAATATTAATTCTTGAAATATTTAATTTCACCCTTTAATCAATTTCAATTATAATAACATATTTTATACAAATTATAGGAACTAGAAAAAAAGTAAATACCCAAACAACTAGAATATGCTCATAATTGATCACATATACCTCACAATAATAATAATTTATTCATTGTATTTCATGGAATTGGCCAGAATAAATGGGAAATTGGTATTAGTAATTTTATACTATTAAATAAAAAAATTAGAATCAAATGACATTAAAGGTATAACTTATAAATGACATTTATTTCATAACTTTGAAATTTTTAGGCTTTTACATATTTTATCAATGATATATTTTTTACTATATAATCTAATGGAATTGTTCTTCAATTAATAATTGTTTCTAATGATCTTGTGAATTTACCAAATCATATCCCTTAAGAGTGTCAATCCTATTGTGCCGAGAATCACATTTTCATCCCCCAGTTCATGGTTGAGTCTAGATCAATGCACTATATTCATGTTTTACCTCTATATGTATGTGCCAAATACACGTGTAGTGTCTTCACATATATGTATTATATAAATGAACAAATTACTCTATACATACCAAAATTTAGGTATGTTTTCTTATATATAGTTTTATACCGAATTATTTTATTATATTTTTATAATACTTATATAATAAATAATTAAATTTTTTATTTTATACATCCTATAAAGACCCTTATTATTATTAGACATTAATTATTGATTTATTACATGTGAGTACACACAATACAACGCAAAATATGGGAAAGTCTATTGTATTTAGGAATTAGGTAAATATCAAAAAAAAATGAATACATTTTAAACAATAGGAATATAAATGGGTCATACAAGGAGTAGGGATCATAAATATGTAATATTATGATGATATATCATGATAACCTAATGGTACCATTAGAAATGTGGTGGAAACTGAAATCAATTCATCACAAATATAGGTCAAGGAAAACTACCAAGAGATCATGATGTAAACCCATGGTGAAATTTCTATAGCATAACATGAGCATATAAATGATCATGGAAAGTATTAATAAAAGTGGAAGGGTCGAATAATAATTTAGGGATAAAAAATGAATGTATTTGGTGTATGGTTGAACATAGATAAACATAAAAAATTGGATAAAAAAGCATATGATAATGAAGATACATGAGTAATGAGGTGAAAGGAAAGAATCCATTATAAATTTATTAATGGAAACATGTGTACCTAGTGGTTCATGGGAGGGTTAATGAGGGTCAAAGGGGTATATTGTAACTTATAAATAATTGAAAACTTAAGGGGGGATATGGAATAATATATACCAACATGTAGAAGGAAATTACGATTCATAACACAATTGAGGTGCTCGAATTTGTATAGAAAGAGAAAAATCCATTACTAAATTTTAGTAGAGTAACATTAAAGGTAAGGGATAAAATGTGAGGGGATAAATTATATATCATTAAGGAAACATTAAATTGGTTGTAAGGTAATGGTTACAAATGAATTAATATATAACAAATTGAAATTGAAAATACTATTTACCAATAAGTTTCTTGAATTGAAAGTAGGGTAGGAAGGTCACTTACCTTGATAGTGTGATTAAAAATACATTGTAGAAGCTTATTGAGATCATGGGGGAACCGTAGAAGGAATCTAGAGAGTGGAGGAAGATAAAATGTGACTTTTATGATTTTTTATTCAATATTAATTTTATATTAAGTGTATTTATATAAAAAATGAGTGGTGAATTCATTATAATTTCTCAAACATAAATTTTGTACTGTATATATTAAAATAAATAAAACCACAAATCATCCCATTATTTATTCCCTTATTTTCTTCTCTATAGGGGTGGTTTTTATTTTTTATAAGGAAAATGGATGAAATAATTAAAATAATATTGATGATGTTATAGAACTGGTTAATGTCTACGATGAAATGATTTTAAAACCAAATATAAATTATCTATTTTAGAGGAATAATGAAGACATTATAAGATTTTAAAATATCATAGAATCTAATAGTTTTAAAGGTAAAAATAGATTCAGTTTTGGATTCCCTTTATTTTATGATTTTACTTTACTTTTGGGTCATTATTATCCCATAATACAAACCCTATATTTATACAGATCCTAATTTTTCCCAAAAAATATCACTATCTCATAAAATTTAGAAAAATTTACCATTGAATAATTTTAGTTTTACAATTAAAAAATATATGCATCTAATCAATATAATATTTAAAATATATAAAATTTCAATTTTAATATAAAATGGAAATTTTTATATAAATTATTTTTTTATAATAATAGTTTTCAAACCCTTATAAATAGTAAATTTTACTTAATAAAAATTATACAATTATTTATTTTTAATAAATTTTATTTAATAATAAAATTTTATTAATATAAAAGACATTATAAAAGTAAATTATTTCTTAAAATAGAACGTTTTATTTGAAAATTATTTATTACATAAAATGAAAATTTGTGTTTCATAGTATCAATATACAATTTTTATCAAAATGATTACATAATCATTTAAAAATTAAAACCAATAAGGAATACATATAGTAATCACTTTAATGAATAGTATATAAAAAATCATACTATTAGGTTTAATTTGTTTTTATTATTTGATAAAGTGTTTTTAACCTTAATTAACCTAATTTTCATTTTACCTTGGAAAATAATATTTACTACAGTTATTATTCATGTACATAAAGAATTATGATGACCTTATTACCATATAATAATTAATATGAATCAAAATATGGGATCAATTTTATCATGATAAATTCATATAGGTGGAATAATATAATTTAATATAAAACTCTCAAGCATGATGAAAAACCAGTTTTCCAAAAAAATTCATTTATTATATAAAGGATTAATTGACATTAACTATATAATTAGTAATATTAATTATATGATTTTAAAAAAAAACACACACATATACAAACACACTCACAAATATATATTTAATATACACATTTAATTTTAAATAAATTCTTATTACGTATCATTTTAATTAATTATGATGGAGAAACATTATGCAATTTTAAAAAAATTTCAGAAGAATTTTTTTTGTGAAGCATAGAAATAAACTAAAAATAATAATTTTTAATCTTTATTTATATTTAATTAATAAATTTAAATACATATAAATATTTCTAATGTTTTGATGAAATAAAAGTATAATGATGATTTTCTATATAAATTAATTAATTTATCAAATGAAAAGATGATTTAAAAAATGTTATTTTCACTATTCACTAATAAAAAATATATTTTAAAAAAATCCAAAATTTTCAACGTTAGATAATGTTGAATAAGTTGATATAAAAAATATAGTTCATATTTTCAAACAAAATTTCAAATTTTTATATAAAATAATTATAATATTCTTTCATAAAAAAATAAATAATCATTTTTTGAAGAAAAAAAATTTGGAAGTAAAAAAAACCATTAACCAAAATTAGTTTATTAATAAGAATTAATTTATCAATATATTCTAGACATATATATATTTCATTATGTATATACTCCAAATATTATAAAAAAATTTAATGGAAAGGCTAAAACAGCAATATTTAAATAGTTATTGTTTGATTGGGTTTAGGGTTGCTCATCACAAACTCTATATAATGTTGTTTTATCTTCTAATATAATATGGTGTTACAGTGACTACCACCATATTATTCTGTAGTTCCACCATTACTCTATCACTATTGTTATTTTTTGTTTTTTTAGAGTATATTTTTAATTTTTTTCACAACATCATAGCCTTCCCCATGGATTGAGCCTCCATAACACATTACTAATAGGAACAGGTGAGAAATATTAAATTTGATTGTTTTCAATAACTAATAATAGTAAACTAACATGGGTTCAATTTGATTGTTGTGATAAAAAAACTATAAGAAGATAATTTGTTTTTAATTTAAATAATTTGTTAAATCGTAAAGGATTAGGTAACATTCTTATGATATTTTATCATAATAATGGTGATATATATATATAAATTATTCTAAGACATAGAAAATAGAGGAACATCCTAGAAATACATATATACAAAAAATATATAGTTTCTATAGATTATCTTAGTACTAATGATGGTTTTTTAAGAACTCCTTGTGATTTTAAAACCCAAAAACCATGTTAGCATCTAAAATAGTAAATGTTTTATAGATATATAAATATAAATATAGTATCAAGGACATAAAGTAGATATTAATCAATCTGTATGTACTCATACTACTCTCATGTAGGAAAAGATATTTGATGTACTTTTAGACATCAAATAAGGTATTTAAGTATATTAAAATTAAAAATGAAGATATATGCTATATATTAACATAGTTAATGGTGGATGATAAAATCAATACATACCATAATATAAGGTTATATATATCAATAATCACATTAGTGATTTGGAGTAATTATCTCAATAAAATGCATGACATATATACTAATTATAAACATTAAAGTATTTATTTATGTAACTGTAACTAAATATGAATTATTGTAGATTATTTTTTAGGTCAAAAACATTGACTACCAAATTCATTATTATCATTTAACGGTTGATAATGTGGATGATTTTCTATATAAACATGTTCCTAAAAAATATTCCATGATTTGACTATAAGGGGTTCAATCTTGTTACACACCTAATGTAAGGGCATAAGAATCATAAAGGATGGTATAACATCCCAACATTATTAAATTATTTCTCAATCATATATTATAAAAATGATCAATTAATATCAAAGTTATTACATGGATATGTAAAATAATGTGAAAAAATAATGAGGGGAAATCTATTAGTGTTGATAATTTATAAAGATGGAGATTTAGGATTTTGGATACGATTATTTGTACAATTAGATTTTGATAAAATGAAAGAGTTTTAAAATGATTCTTATATCATAATATTATATATCAAAACATTAAACACATATATGTGTAAGGATATTTGAGAGAATTTCTTGTGAACAATATGAAAAATGATATTTTTTAATATATGTAAAATTCCAAAAAATTATAGAATGTTATGGTAAGACAATAATTTGCTAATAGAATGATATAGTAATTACTTATACGAAAATAGAAATAGTATGACATGAAATAAATAATGTTTATAGGGGTTGGACGTAGAAATATTTTTAGTTAAGAATTAATGCGTCCCTTTAAATGATAATGTAGTAAATTATTCATGGAGAATGACTTCCAAAAAAATTTATGATTATTATAATTTTAGAATATGGTATTTTACCCGAAGAATATTTTCATAAGTTTTTAAATATTATATTATTTTAAATAATAGAATATATTTACTAAATCGTTAAAAATATTCCCAATACGTGAAAACACTAATATCTTATAAACATGATCATATATCAAAATTCCAAAATAGAATTTGTGTATAAAATATCGTATTTTTTCAAGGTGATGTATTAATTATGGTCTCGAGTTTCCTTAAAAAATATAAACATGTATGTGTATATACATAAATTCCTAATTATCTAATAAATAAATTAGTTATTATTTTATTTTAGGTTGTTTATATGTAGAATAATAACATCATTATGGAGTTTATGTGGTTGAATAGAATATTATTTAAATGATTTATTTTATGTAGTTCATTGGTAAATTAAGTGTAAATATTTTTTTACTTAATAGATGAAGTACAGAAAATTATTAATAATGGAATAATCCCTCCACTAAAGTTATTTCATCCATTATAAATTAAGAGGGATGCCTCTCCGATTTATTTTTTCCATAATGTGGAAAAGTGATTTCTCCAAAATTGATCCAACTCACTCTCTATCTATGTCATCATAAAACATATGTCATTCATTACATTTCTTCCTCCATAAAATCATGTGATATTAGCAATCAATGTTTTCAAGAATAGTTTCTTTTATTCCAATGAAGGAATTTCAATTTCATTCCATACACGGATTTTTTTGAATGATTCAATCCTCTTCTTATCATGACCAAATAATATAGAAACATATACTAATAATACTTTAACTATATTAGGACAGAAATAATTTATTTTTTTAACAAACAATTATTGAAATTTTATTCTATAAATTCAATCATGTACATTTGTTTTTTAAAATCATCAAATGGGTAATGTAAATTATAAATATTTATTTAAAATAGAAAAAAAAATTATGATTTAAATCAATGAAATATATTTGTTCAAATTATTCAAATAGTAATTTATGTGTGATTTTTTTTATTAATTATATTTTTATTGTTATTTTTTTTATTTTTTTGTTATTTTTTTCTCAATAAACTAACAATAACACCAACATAAAAATTGTATATAATAATGATGAATAATGGTGAATGGTTCAGAGTGATATTAATAATAAATTAATTTATAGATAAACATGTTTTTTTAATTTTATACCTCTTTCTTATTCATGGATCATAACGGTGGAAATTATTTTGTTATTCAGATCCTTTGATAAAAAAAATATTGATTCTATATCCCCATGAATATTATTTAATTTTTCTAAAGAAATTCAAAATAAAAATGTGTGATAAAATGAATTATTTATTTCTTGAAAACTCATTCATGATAATGGGCTCAGCTCTAGTGTAATGTTGGTAGTTTACCGACAGTGGGAGGATTTTAGATGGATTATTGATATTTTCATTGAAGGATGTTTAAAGGAACAATCAGATTCCAAAATAAATGTAAAATGTTTTTTCAGTGGTGTAGGGTGATATTGGGATGCATCAACCTTAAGGGTGGTGTTGTTTTGGGTAAAATAATATTAAGAAATATATAAGAGTATAGATGAAGGGGATTCTAGTTTAAATTTCTTATATACATGATTTTTATCTTTTACAGTCACATTCCATATATCCCTTGATGTTTTTCTATGATTATATATATTTTAAAATATCAGGCAGCATGTGACTTCAAGTTGTATCACATAGTCGAATGGGCTTCATATTTTTATTTCAGTAGATCAAACTATTTTTTAGTTATATTGAGGGGGAATACTTACCTAACCGAATGAAATATATTATAAGGACTAAATAACTAAAGGCATGAATGACTTTTTAATATTTTATTGAATTCCTAAAACAAGCCCCCAACATCTTTCTGAATGTCATAACTCATCCTACCACAAATGATGCATTTGGCACCATCCTTGCCAGGATTTGGGGTACATGAGGTTGAAAACCAGTGAAATGATTTCTTTTTCCCTACTATTATAATGTTACAACTGGATTATTACCTCAAACCACTATTTATTGATCCTCTAGTATTTGGAAACTATTAAATATATAACACTATAGAGATAGATATGAGACCAAGTTGCAGAAAGGACCATAATGGATTGATGTCCCAAAATCATGGCTTAAAACCCCAAATTTAGTGAATAGTACTGCTATTACAGTACCCCACTATATTACTCTTTACAATAATCTCATATTTATTATAATAGGTTTCAATTATATTTTCATTGTAATTCAACAATATTATCTTTAATTCTAGGTCTACTACTTGGTTCCATACAAAAATATGATCTTCAAGCCAGACACTATTTTTTGTATGTTTTAGTGTCTTAGTGTGTAACTGAATAAATATCATGTTATTTAGCAAATAAAACATTTTCACATTTACACTATTCATGTGTTTTATATAAAAACGGAATATATATAATTTATCATTTATATTCTCTATGAATCCTCGTGGAATCATAAAACATTTATTTAGTAGGAGTGTAATTTATAACTGGTGGAATGATTCCACTTATAACCATATTAAATAATAGTCATGCCACATTTTTTCATATTCTTTATACTATAAGAATGATCCATGTTATTAGACTAATAAAAAGAGCTCTTATAATAGTGAATGAGTAGACTTCCCATGTATCCCACACATCATGTACAATATGTGGCATGTCATGCGTATCGTTTCCACATGTTCATGATTTGAGAAACACATGACCAGCTAAAAGATGAGTTTTTCATGTCATGTACAGTTCGTGAACCCCAAACATATGAGATATATTACAATTAACATCCTATATTCTCACATGTGTGTTAGTTTTTGATACATAAGTACCGAATTTTGGTTCATTTTCTATGGAGTGTCTGATGGTTCGTGTCACATTGTGATTGGGTTTGATCTTCAACTATATGTGAAAAATAGTTTTTTTCTTTATAATGTTTATTTTGGTTTATGTTTGACTTTTTATCTTGGAATGGGGTCAATAACCCCTATATAGTATCAAATTATTTGGCGAACATCCTCGTTACGTACTATGATGTTGTGGAAAACTGAGGATTTTAGGGCTTCAGAGATTCATCATCAATTTTGACTCCCTTATTTGGTCATGGGCTTGATAACCCCTCAATTCCACTCGGGTTTTGGTCCTCCATAATATATGAGGAATCAATATTCCACTATGTAATGGTGGGTACTTCTTACACCTATAATTTAATGTATTTTCCCTAATAGGTTGGTTTTGATCGTTCCATCACTATGTTCTGCTACCACCATGAATGTAAAGCACACCATTCTATGGCACATGACTATTAATATTATTACAGTGAGGTAAGAGAATGGATAATATTTATGATATTGAATTATTATGTGATATACGTACATTTATAGCTTTGAGCTACATAGGCATGTGTATTCACTCTATAGAGATGAATTCTGTCTTAGCTATTACCTTTAGGGGTTTTTCTGGACCTACTTTCTTTTTAGAAAATTTAGTTGATAGATTATATGTTCAATTATCGTACTGATCATTTTAATGAATATGTTATTTTAATGTTTCTTGGTTCTCTATAAATTATATCATATATATATATCATTTGGGATTTCTATTTTTTCTATTAGTCTTGGGTTGTAGATGACACGTGGAATCGAATTTACAAATAATTTTTGTTGCCGCAAAGTAGGAATGTTTATTCTAACCCATGAATGAGATTTATGCCAACATGTGTTGTGTTTATATAATTATTTCCTGGATTAGTTGTTAGTAAAATACTTAAAGCTATGATATTATATTTTTTATAAAATATTTTTTTCGTGTAGAATTTTTTTGGTGTAAATTATTCTAGAAGACTGCATTCAAAAGATATGACTTCCCATTCTAAGTGATAATGTTAAACTATATTTTTATACCCCTTTTAGTATTAACCTTTATAAAATTTTACTTATCTATTGATGTCATCTACATAAATTATTTACAGTTTTATGGTATAAATATTATTGGTATTTTAAATAATATTATGTATTGGTGGTCCATTATTGTTTAGGTCTTTATAGGATAATGCCTCCACGAGTATTTTTATAAAATTATTTTTCTTGTTTGTAGAACCATAAATAGAAGAGGTGGTATTCGGGTGAGACTCTAATATCCAATTATTTTCATATAATTTTTTTTTAAATTGTATGGAATTATATTGAGAACTCATGCTTTGACAACATGAGATTCTATGGACTGGTGATCCCTAAATATAATTTTGATCTTTTTTAGTAAACTTATGTAAATGTGTGAGTGGAGTTTTCTAAATTTTGAACCGATGATCAGATTTAAATTATGAGGGAACCATTTAACTAAGAATTTGGGGATTTTCCTAGAAATGACATAACATTTAATGGTATGGGTCAGATAGAATAATTAATTTTCAGAAATTTCAGAAAATAATAAAATAACATAAAATTTATTTAATTTATTTTCTCAGGTTGAGAAGTAGATGATGGTACTATGGTGTACTGATGATTCACATTAAAGGAAGATTCTTAATGGCTCTTTTCTGTGTGTGGTGTAATAGATACACTATTTTATATATAAAACAACATAAAAACACAACATCGTAATGTAAAAAAATTGTTGAGAGGTGTTTAATTTTATTTAGATAATGCAATAGAGAGTGGAAAATTAAAGCCAGTGGATTCATTGAAAAACCTATGATAATTAATCGCTCAAATGACAAACAATAAATTCCAACAAGGCCGCAAAAATGTAGAAACCATATGAAAAATGGGAGCAGGAAGTGACGAATTCCATAAGATCTTGATTCTCCAAGGGGGGGGGAGCAATTCAATGATAAACGTTGATCGAAGTAGAGGTTTATTTGATATTTGTTTAACCAATTCATTATTCTAAATAAAATATGTCTATCCACCCATGATCATGTTGATCTATGGATTTTCTATTCTTATGTAAGGAAATGATGATTATTGTTTCTATTTGGGATATAATAATTTGAGATATAACATCATTCCCAAACCTCCCCTTGTTATAAAACACTATAGAGAGGGCACTGAACATCATGAACATGGATTGAGCCCCTTTGCATGTGTGTTCTTTGGGGCCATATTTTCAGTTTTGTGAGATGGAGGATTTATGGGCTTCGTAGGAAATATGGGATCCCTCAGAGGCCATAGACATGAGAAATGTAAAAAAAGGACCAACAAATTTTCTTTTGTACATTAATGTATTCAAATAAGTCTTTTTTGTGTTTGTATTCTTGAACATATGTCTTTTAGTTGTATTTATTTTCAGTTGTTGTTTAATGGAATTCTTGTTTACTTTTCTAGGTTTGGGATTTGGTTACTTTTGCGTGCACATAGGTAATAAATAAAATTCCTCCCACTTGTTGGTTGACACCTTTGGATCAAGTCACCAACCCTAGCCTTCGAGAGGTGGGATTGGGGTATGTCATGACACAGGCCCCGAGGGGCATGTCGTGACATAGAAAATCATTCTACAGCCACACCAGGTTGATTCTTAGTTGTCTTGTTAATGTATGAATTATATTTGTCTAATTGGACTCCCACTAATGGTTTTACGAGTTAGTTGTTTTGTGTGGGCTGGTTTGTGAATTTAGTGAACCAATTATATGGGGGTTCTTATGTTTTGTTTTGATACCAAGACGACAAGCGTCAGTGTTCCTTCTATCATATCCTTTCTCTAGGACATTGAAATCAAATTAGTTGACTAAGAACTCTAAAGCAGAATTTTTAGGGAATTAAAAAGTTTATATATATTTATCATATAGTGGTCAGTTGTGTTGTTATTTATCATTTTTTCTTATCACACGTATATGATCTAGTATCCATGGGTTTCTCCCAAAATTTATGGAATATTAACCAACAGAATGCAAATCATGTTCAGAGGTAGGGTTGTGATGTTCCCATGCTAGTGCTTGAGCCTCTCCTTACTGATCACATGTGAGATGATGTGTCATTTTGGGGTCCATTTAAAATGATTATTTTCCCTATGAGTAGATGAAAATTAAATTATGTATCATAGTATGTATTTTAATTTAAAACAGATATTGTCTCTTTTTCATATAGTCAAGGATACCTATAGTTTGCGTAAACTACATACAATCTAGTGATAGACACCTCATTCATTTATTATGTTATCCTATTTATTTATAGATTTAGAATTATTTGAAGTTTTTACACATTATTAGATGACTATTTCAAAGACAGAAAACCAAGACACATAAAATTTTATGATTTTTCCTTTTTTGGAAGTTATCCAACAAATAAAAACATTCATAACAGGTGATAATACTACACGATAGAAGATATATTTATAATTAAATCAAGAGGTGGAAGAATTTTAAATTAATTATATATAGACCCTATTTAGGGTGGATATAATATAACCAACTATCCATATGGGTTAAAATTTAGGATTTCCTTGAACATGATCCATGATTGGGTTCCATAGAGCTTATGTGTTGGACAGATTCATATATAGTGAGATCCTGAGTCGGGGTTATATTTTCATACATTCGCTAATTATATAGACGATCTTTATAGATAGGTGTTTTTTTATGTAATGTAAATATTATTACTATAGGATGATGATTCCCTATATTAGTCAAATAAATAATGATGATGTTTCTCTAAATTGAAGAGAATGTAGAGGTATAATTTCATCAAACATTCAGAACTATATCTTTCCTTAGTGAGGTGATGTTCATATAATATTTGGTATTGCTAGAATGGATTCGGAGAGATGAAACAATAATCTATAATAATTAAAACTTTTAGTAAATTTCAAATAGAAACTGTATAATAAAATTTGGGTGGGGTATAGATGTACATGATGGATTTCTACATGTATATAGTAACCCTTAATGTTCTAGTTTAATATTATTTAATCATTGTTGAAAAGTTTACCCATTAACATAATTAGGAACTATTAATTACATTTTCTATCGATATTTGAGAGTTTTATATTCGAAAGGGTTTCTTATGTGGATCTTATGGATAATCATTCAAACTAATAGTTATCATCCTTTTCTATCAACGGTTGAGAGTGTGAGTTTCACCACCACGATGGATGAACATTTGTGTTCATTCAACACAGTATGATGAGACCCTATGTGTTTATCCAGGGTGTATATTTTATTATGAATGATTATTTTAATATATATATGAGTGAGTATAGAGAAACCATTATAGATGGGGGGTATAACCAATTTTCCATCAGCTATCAATTATAGCTTGTTGTGTTGTCCAAACTATTTTTGAGATGTTAACCACTAATTTTATGATTACGTGAATGTTATTAAAAGTATATCTTGGAATATTTTTTGAAGGATTTAATTTAATTTTAGAATTCTTTATAAAATGTAGAAGTATATTTTATAGATTATCATATATCTGATAAAGGATCATTGAGCTAATGGCATAACTAGGTGACTTGTTGGATAAAGTTTTATGTTGAACTCAATTTATTATCCTCATTATATGGGGTTGAATGAAGGGATTCATAGAGATTAATAATTGGTATATTTTAAAATATATTTGATTTTATGTAAATGAAAACCCACATGTAGTGATTATGTATCACATTGAACGAATTAATATTCTAGTAATGACACTCATAGAGATGGAAACCTGTTATTTTTTTGTAACAACATTGTGTTTTTATTGTGGTCTTAATTAATTTCATCCTCAATAATTTAAATCAAAATATCAGCATCACATGTTTTTTAGGTTATGATTGTATTATTTTGATAACACCATCTGTATGTAAACCTGCTATGGTATCAGTTTGGTATCTAAAATATTAATTCCTTTAGAATTATATTTCATTGGGTTGTGGATTTCATAAACCTATGGATATGATAAGTAATGTGATTAGAGAGGTGAATCAGTATATTGGTTGCTTATTCCCTTTCAAATAAATATTATTTTTTGTACATTATATGATATTATAATGAATATTTTCTTAGTATGGTTGGTTCTTTCATAAGAGAATTATGTCTTATGTCATTTTCTTATAATGATGACTCTCACAACTCAACAATTATCGAGGGTCCAAAATGTACACTTTGAATCTTGGATCATGTATGATATTTTATCTAAAGAAAGTGATCCTAATTTATTTATTTATATTTATAGATAATTTAAAAATTTATTATTGATTCGATACGGAGTTTTATATGGATCATATTGGGTATTTCAAATAGATATTTTAATCTTATGTCACTTAGTTTAGTACAAGTACTTAGTGGGGAATGTTTAATTAGGAAATTCTGTATATTCTGGGTAGATTATATAAATTAAATAATGATAATTTTTTAGAGGATCGTGTTTTTTGAATAATGTGTTTTTACATGTGTATTTATACGGTATGGTGATGATAGTGAATAGTTTTGTAACTAAATAGGGACATCTGATTTGGAGAATGGTGGAATGGTTTAGTAACAAGAATTAGGATGGATGTTTGGAATCATTAAGAGTTTGAAATAATTTTTTAACATTTTATTTTGATTCATTGTTGAAGGGATATAAAAACCCAATCATTTTATTTGTTGGTAAATAGATCCTATTTGGAGTTTTAGGTTTGGATGTCTTATTCCACAGATAGATACAGGAGGGTTCAATATTTGATCATGTTTATTTCCTTTTTTTATGTATGTTCAATTCTTATGTAAACCTTTTTTGTGAGGTTGAGATGTTCATGAAGACCTCGAAGATTCTCTTAGTTATCTGTTAAAATTTATGTAAAAATATTCATTTAGATTACCTAATGATATGGTTATCATTTTGTTGATGTTTTCCATGTGATAACTTCTATGATGATATATAAATGACGGTAGATTAATACTCATATGGATGATTCATTTGGTAATAATAATTTCTATGTTTAAGATTAATGGTTTGTGAATTTGACCACAAACCTAGACCTCTATAGGTGTATGAAATTGGTGAACTCGTGTATTATTATCGTAATGAGATAGTCTGGTTATCTTTCATATAAAGTAACTCAAGATGTTTCCTTTTTGAAAATGACAAGTTATAATGTAATAGATGATGTAATCTACATGATTTTCATGTCTTGTAAATTTCAAATTTTTTAATTAATATGTATCAATTATCTTTTGATTTTATAATGAAAAAGTCAACCTAGTGATTGTATGTTGACTTCATTAGGGGTTCCACTGAGTTTTTAGAATGTTATTTACCCTTGGGTAGAATTGTTTTCATTTTCTATTGTAGTTAATTTTTTTTAAATAAATTTCTAATATAGTTAAATAAACAAATAAATTTCATGAATTTTTAAGCACTGTTATATCATAATGAAAATATCTTATAGAATATATAATTCCTTGGTTATGTCTATAATGGGGTTTTTAACTTTTTAAATGTACTATTTTTGCTCAATTATCGAGTTGTAAGATGATAATTGTGGAGAATTTATTTTAATCACCAAATTGTCAAGATAATAAAAAATTATTATACATTTTGAGGAATTGGTGATGTTGGGTTTGAATATATTGGAGGAATTTATGTTGATGATTATTGGATATTGGGAGCATATATATTTATTGATTTTAAATATAAATTTAATTGTGGGTTAAATTCTTTTCCAATAGGTGAATTATGAATTAAAAATTTTTTGTTAATATTTACTCATACTAATTAATTTCCTTTATTTTAAATTAAGAGATTATTCTACCACATATATTTTATTATCTATTAGTGGAAGTATTATGTTATTTAAATTACCCTCTTTCCCATCACCATATGAAGCACCATTCTCCTCCTGGATATGGTATTCAAAAAATAGGAAATTAATGTTTAGATTATTTAAAACTACATTAATTTGAAAAAAAAGAAGAAAATTTCTTTTCAAACCTCACATAATTCTCATTTTCCATTATTGTATTCTCTTATCCCCACGATTTAATAACATATATTCCTATGGTTATAAAACAAATGAATCTTTTGGGTATTCAAATTATAAATTTTTACTAAAACATTATGGTCATTAATAATTGTATTTCATGCATACATTTTTCTATTCAATTATATTATTTTTCCACATTAATTTATCATTTTTACCAAATTAATATTATATATAGTTTTTTTAATTAAAATTTCTAATGTTTTCTAGAAAGTGAATCTAGATTTATGTATACTTACATAATTTTTCAAATATGATTTTGATTGAAAAAATTGTGTTTTTATAGTGATAAAAAATCATTTCCAACACCCAATCCCAAATCGTATGGGTGATGGACACCATTAGGTAGATTAATTGTCATATATAATCCAAAAATATTTGAGGATTGTGAATAGACTTTATGGGTCTGATCCTGATGTAGGTTAGTTTCAGATGATATTTATGGTTGAATAGTGGGATGCCCCTTGTGTGGGTTTGTATAGGGTTGCAAGGGTCATAAAAAGGATTCTTGGGATACTCCTCTATTGGTTAAATTCCACATTTTTATGGATATTGGGGATGAAACCCTATGTAATTCTTGATATGATAAAAGAAGATCTAATGGAATTATCCACTTCACAATGGCATGTTCATCCAATGTCACTCATAAGTCGCATATCTCATAAACACCAATTGCACCACCACTGATCATGCTACATCATAGATCATTCATGAAGAAGAATTATAGATCAATTTTTTCCCAACCACAACTATAAGGAAAAATCCATAATCATTTATATATTGAAACCATTAAGAACTAACATATTAATCATCATGGGTTGTGGTCTATAGTATTGCACAACATATGTTTTCATGCATGAGGTAACTGTGTCAAAAAATTATTATTTTTTATAGATGTGGGAAGATATGAGATGATTTCAAGAAATAGAGGGATATAAAAAATTGATGTTTTGATTGTTCTATAGACATAGAAGATGTATTAATATTTCATTAGGGCTGTTTGGTTATATATGGTTATAGTGATTTTTTTAATAGTTTGGTTAGGTGAGTTTTATTAAAGGTCCTCATGAGTCATATTTAGTAGAAAGATGGATACATAAAGATTTATTTTCAATTTTTTATGATGTTCTTTATATTTCCTAGGAAACAATGTATAAATTGTAGATGTATTGATTATGTAACGTGAAAAAATGATCAATTTCAAACTAAAATGATTATTTAAAGGTTATATTATGTTACTCTATTGGTTTTTTGTATAATGTGGCGGATTTTTGGAAGGTGGTTGATTATATTTATAGGTCATGATTCTTTATAGTAAATGGTGATTACATTAACTATAAATGGAAGAAGGTGTTTCTCTAAAGATATCTTACATTATGTTATCATTTAAATGTGATATTGCATGGATGAGGTCTCCACAACATTTGATATTGGTTGTGAGATGGATAAACTTATTAAGTGTTGAGTAATTTAATGAAACATGGGATTATGGAGAAGGGTTCTGGATTTCACCGAAGTAGGAGGATGAATAAAATGATAATTTTTAAGGGAGATGATTTATAGTGTAAGGGTTTTACAATTCATCAAAGGTTCTCAAATTTATATTGGATTTATGTTTTCATGAATTTTCTCTTTCACAAAAGGTTGTGATCGATGTTGAATTATAGGATGATGTTGATGAGGTTGAAACATAGTGATACAATGTTGTCCTATAAAAGTTATATCTTTATAGATATAGTTATTTTATAACTCTATACATGTACATCTTAAAATATATAATTTAGGTGAGATTCAAAGGTGGTGATTTACGTGCATACAAGAAACTATCTAGGTGAGATAGGATAGATGATTTATATTACTAATGATATTAAATAATGATTGTGTATATATGGGAGTTTTAAAGGATATACCATTACTATAATCTATATATAAATATTGGAAGTTTCTATTTTGTTGGGGGACTAGATTTATACGATTTATTATGAAGAAAAAATGTTTTTGTAGTGACTATTCATCACGGGTTCCGTTATTGATATTTTTTACACTCCTACATGAAAATAATGAGGGGATCTGTGTAATAGTTCCATGATATATATATTGATAGGGGATTTTAGATGTAGAAAAATGTTATATTTTCAAATCCTGATAGAGATTTCATCCATTCCATCATTCTAAATCATATCCCATCTCTCTAACGCGTAGCCATTGGGGTTTGAAGATGTTATTACACTAATGAAAGAAAATAATTCCTATTCTTAATCATTAATTGTGTTGTTATTATAGTTTAATTTAAATATATTTTTTGGTTACCTATCTTTTTGGTTAATTAGATTACATGATAATAAAAAATGTTTTTATGGGATGGGGAGTGGTTACCCATGGAAATATTCATATAGAGATAATTCCAAGAATGTATAATTTGAATCATTATTTTCATTATTTCATAATGTTCATGAAACTAGATTTAATATTATTGGTACGCAGCTATTAATCGAATGTCCCATAACAATGATCTATCTTAATTTTAACTATTCATAATCATTATAATTTTTTTGCATTCATCATTATGGGTTCGAACTCAAAATTTATAATTAGAATAATTTCCATGTGAATAATGTAGTTAGTTACAGGTATCATTATTTATTTTGAATTTTATTAACCCAAAGAGTTAACAATTATTCAAGGGTATTATTATTTTTGGATTTGTCTATGGGGATAGTTTCTTTAGATACTGAGGTTTTTTGGATTTTTTCATTCATTTTTAGTTGGTATTTCTCTAGTATAGTGTTTTTCCATGTTTTTATTGTCAAGATGCGCATTGATGAAAATATAAATCACATATGTAAATTATTTAAAATATAACATTTACAATGATCTTTATACAATGATGATAATATTTTACAAATATATGTTTATGTATGAGACTATGGTTGGAGTTGAACAAAGAGAAATATGAGCTAACTAGAAGATAAAGGTAGAGATTTGGGTTCAAAATTGTACTAGGTTATTTATTTAACTTCATGTGTGTTTCTTTAAATATTTATTCTAAGGGGAATGATAAATTTGAATCACATTTGGATAAATATGATGATAATACAAAAACTATCATACAAAATAAAATTTACTCGCCTACCACAAGAAAAACTGTATAATCACTTTTGAATTATCAATGATATATATGATTAATTATATTTAAATAATTTAAATAAAAATGTTTTTTGGTTTATATGGTTTATACTTTCATTAAATGAAAATGAATATGAATGTATTATATGATTATGATCATAATCTATAACTGCATTGGTTGACTTGTCTTAAAAAAAATTAACTCATTTATTCCTTCTCAAAAAGTATAAAAATATTCATGTTAACAAATTATATTTCAAATAATACAATGATTTATCACATTTTAGTTCATGTAAGTGGTTTAAGAACATTATTAAAATGTGTTATGAGAAGTTGATAATGATGTGGTTTCCAATACTAATACTCTATAAGGTTATTTATTTGGGTAATCATTCGATGGTAAATGCTACAATTAAAAAATCATTGGAAAAAGGCTAATCATAAAAGAGATATTAATTATTAGATATCCATGAAATGTAATATATTTCAATGAAAAATGGATGATGTAAAATGGAGAGTATTAAAAATGGTTGAAATCAATGGATGTATAGATATACAAATGAATGTATTCATAAAATGCATGTGTAGATGTCCATTCTCCGATACCAATCTACATACATTAGAGATACTAATTATGATAATTATTATCTAAAAAATTTGCATTGTCAGCCTAAAAAAATCCATGTTTATCAGTAATGGTAATCATGGTTCCAACAATAAGTTTCTTCTCTCTATATTCAAATATAACTATTTTCGAGACCTGGTCAATATTTTTTATGACTTATTTATCTCTCATTAATTTTTTAATTTATTTTTAAAAAGATAAAAGTTCTTCTATGAAAAAAAATATTCTATATTTCTTAAACTTATAACCAACTCAATGAGAGGCTAATAAGAGTAATTCCATGTGAAACTTATGTCCTAATGTGTGGATGACTACAAGATATAACATAGAGATGTTTTAAAAATAATGAAAATATTGCTGAGAAATTCTAGATATATAAAGAGGAAAAATAAAATCCAAAATAAAATAGAACAAAGATATGGAGGTAGAGAATGGAAATGAGAAACCACCCAATGTAGATAGTAAAGAATAATACCATCCTCTTAATAAACAGCAACAATATTTTAATTTTTGAATGATTTATAAAAAAATTAGAATTAAATGTTGTAATTTTTTTCATATTCATAAAATGTTATATTCCTATTATCACATTAGAGATGTAATAGACTATATTCCAACATAAAAAAACATATGAAAGTGTTATTTTGAAGAAAAAATGAATCGTTTAAAATTGGGGGAAATATGAATAATTAGTGGAATACTCAGATGTGGTTTAAAATACAATATTGAAAGGGTAAAAAAATTAAACTTTGAAATTTCTCAATAAGTTTTATTAAAAGGGTTTGGGAAATATTTAGGTGATCTAGGAGTGAGTGTCCACATTATTCCATTAGAAACATTCATGAATATTGGATTAGAGGAGTTGAGGTCCACCTGAGTTTCCATTAATTTCAAAAAACCACATTTATATTTCCATGAGTTATTATTGAATATGTTATAGTCAAATAGGTAATGGTTTCATTTTTGATTAATTTTTTAGAACTAAATATGAATAATAAATGGACATCCCTCAACATTAGGAGGAAATTATTTTATATGGGAAGATAATTCATTAACAACCCATGTTGATATTTTAGTTTACATGTTGTTGGTGAGATAGTAAAATTTAATATCTATCATGTAATAAAATATTAATAATAAAACAATGATGGTAAAAGTGAGGAAATTTTTTCAGAAAATGTGAATTCTTATACACTAAAAAGAAACAATGAACTATTTGTTTGATATTAGAATTAAGATAATGTAAAAAAGGTTTGAAAGAGGATTAAGATGCTGTAGAACATTGAAATAAATAGAGGGATTTATAAAATAGGTATATTTCATGAAAGAGAACAAATTTTGGATGTATAATAATTTCCATTTGAGTTTTTATTTTGAACCAAACAATATTGTTATACTGCAATTGATTTTGATTATTTATTACATTGAGTTATAGAAAATATAACATCCTATAACTGAATTTCACACATTTATATTGAATAATCATAGCCTCAATGATTCAAGGATATTGATAGGGAAACATCCTTCTCACCTTTTATCACATGATATAAATGTGTGAAGGTTGTTGTTAATGGAGTTAGAAAAATCGATTTCAGGTGAAAATATAAAAAATTTACTTAATTATTACATGAAAAATATTTTATATGACATAATTTATGTATATATTTGGATTAAATTTAATCACCATAATATTTTTAAACATTAAAAATCATGGTCCTTGTGATTTTACTATTTTTTTACTTTTATAGCTCTATGATGAATGAGTAAAAATATTAATAGAATTTAGGGAAATGAAATTCATGATGTAAATGGTGGGTAGTGATTTAATAATTATTATTTTTATCATATATAGTTTTTTTCTGACCTCATACTTAAAAATTCTTTCACTAACATATATTTTTTCCATATTATTAATATATAGTACAAAATATTTCTTAAATATTCAATGAATCCATATTTTATATCTCACTATTAATTCAATTATATTATTAATATAGAGATCAAATAAGTAGAGTTAAAAATATGGGTTTAGGTTTAATGAATTTTTATTTGGGGATGATAGTAATTAATGTAGATGAAATTTACCTTGAATTTTTAATTATATTAATTCGTGAAGTTTATGTTTATTTTTTATATTTTTCATTACATTCAATTACATTTTTATTTTTATTATGTTTTCACATTGTCCAAGGGTTTCTAAAAATATTCTATTTTATTTTTAAATATCCATTTCATGAAAGAATATAATGGCATGTATAACGTCTAGAACTTATGTTGATATCTTGTTAAATCCTTGATTGTAAGAAGTAAAATTTCAAATGGTTGTGAATTTATTTCAACCATTATCATTAAGAATCACCATTTAATTTTATCCTACTTTTATCCCATAAATTATATTGATGAACTATTTTAGGAATATCCATATTACAAACATATATTTATCATCCATACTATACTCATTGTTTTTAATGATTTTTAATTTTTCAAGTGAATTGGTGAGGTTTTACATGGAGGATCATCGGGTGTTTAATTGTGTAGAAAATGTGAAGGTTTTATAGGGATATGAAAATGATTACTGACTGTAATACATTTCATATAATTTTATATCCCTATAAAAAATAATAAATTAGTTGGAATAAGGAGTCCAAAATCATAATTTTATGGGAAAATGGGTTGTGTCTTGTGAGGGTAAAGAATCACGACAACATAACTTATGATTTTTATTTCAATTAAATTATTAGTTAGGTTATAATATAGTTTTGGGTGATGGATGTTTGATTTTTCATAATACTTTTTTTTTAAATGAGGATGTTAGAAAAATATAATTGAATAAACATTATTTATTCTTTCATGTCATCGTTATGTGACTAAATTTGGGTTTGGGAAAGTATGAGGTGTTGTTATTTTTAAACATGAATTTATTAATTATGTGTTATTTTGATTATGATCCACTATTCTTTAGAATTTTAACCTCAATTTTGAGAATTTTTTTTAACATAATTACATATATACCAAAATCCTCATAGTCATTTAAATAATAATTGATTGATCTCATGATTATTTATTGTATTTTTCGGGGTAGATATTTGATGTATATATTCTATTCTATGGTAATGAACATGTATTCACGGTATGATCATAAAATATTATATTAATAAAATGATTTATGAGAGAAATTTTTTTTAAAAAAAATATATTTTCTATTGTGTAATATTTATTGATTGAGATGCTTAAATGGAATTTATGATAGGCATATAAATTGTATGTGTATATGTAAAACAAATGAATTATTAGATTTTTTAAAAATTGAGGAGATAAAATAACTTTTTTGAATAATTAAATTCCCCACCATGTTGATAATTATTTGATATTTTTAAAATGAAATTTGAATATTAGTAATATTTTTATCATTTTCTGTAATATTGTGACATAATGATGAGAAAAGGCATAGTCAAAGGTAGTAGTATTTGATTAGTGAATTTTACCAATGAAGTTTTAATATAGTTATGATAATTTAAAATTTAAATATATTATTATTTTTAAATATTAGTTTACATTGTATAAATTTTTTTTATAAATATTTTAGAAGTAATTTTTCGAAGAAAAAAAAGTAAATTAATAAAATTTTGGTGACTGGATTTATTCTTGTGGATATCGTGTGAGGGTTTAGAATAAAAAACATAACCATACCCATATGATATATTAAAAGAGGGTTGGCCACTTCAATGAAAAATCTACTCGAGTATAGGATAAGAATAGAGGTGACACCTGAACCAAATGGATAAGAGTGTTCCTACAGAGAGTCGATGCAAAGCTTGTGCATGTGCGAATAAAGGAACACTTTCTCTACTCAGCATATAGAAGGAGGTTCCTTACTGGGGGGGTTGATGCTACTCGTATGGTGGTCTATATACAAATTTAAATTGATATATTGTAGGTATAACTAATAAAATATTGATGATGGAAAATTTTCTCTTAGGGGATTGTGTAATTTACAAAGTGACATTATTCAGGTGATACTCCTAGTTTGTGAAATATGAACACTAATGAAGCACACCTAGTCCTCATACTACACTATATATCTTCCATTAATGATGTTGGATTCCTAATGTCTACACATGTATTACAATGGGTAAAATGTTGCAAGCTTGTAGTTTCACCAAAACTACCATAAAGAACTGATACAATGAATATCCAATTTCATGGTCTCCAATACATCACCACTAATGTCTTTTGGAATTAATAGTGTGGGAGCTTAAACTATTATTGTTTCATAGATGTGTGCTGACATAGGATGTTTCAACATTTCATGAGGATATATGATTTTTAATTATTAACTATGTTATATACAAAGAATAATATGAAAAGTTACATTAAATTATGATTTTTATGTAAAGGAATCAGGAAAGTTTCAACAACAAATAATAGGTCAAGATGTATAATGGTCCTCATTAGATATATTATGTACAATGAAGTCCATATAAGGGTAAATTATTCCTTGTAGGAGTTATATATGGTGTACTCTTAACCATGGTGTATCCAGTATCAAGGGGTTTGTTCCATATAAAATGTAATCTCCCACACCATTGAAGGAAGTGTCGATAGGTAGGTTACATGATGATTCATTTTAGTGTTGTATTTTGTTTTGGAAGATCTTGAGAAGTTAATTGCTCAGATAGATGGTTATTGATATTTCATTGTGATGGGGATTCATTTTTTGTGATTATAGAAGAATCCTATTATGGAATTATCACATTAATTTTGAAATGGATGAAATATGGTATTTAATGAATGAAGAGTATACGATGAATGAGAATGTCTATAATTTACATGAATAGTGGATGAGTGGTAGTTTGTGTAACACTATATGTTTATAGGAATTATTTTTGTCTAATAATTTAATTTATTGTGATATATTTTACTATAAGAAAAACAATTTCAATATATCACCACATGAAACCCCAATTTAATCATATTTTACACATATCACTAGGTTAGATTACATTACACATAACATTAGATTTTATGAAAACTATGATATGATATTAATATTACTATTTATATGTGACGGTTATAACCAATCCATTAAACATATTCATATTAATAGTAATGAAATATTTTTAAATATAAATAATAATGGTTTTATATAATGGTAATATATTGATAAAATGGTATATAATTTTTTTTAACGTCATTATATGTTTTGAAAATAATATTTTTTCAGAAAAAATGTTTTTTATTTATTTTAGTAAAAAATAATAATATTAAATTTTCACAAATTTATAAAATTAATTTGAAAAAATATAATTCATTTTTTAAATCAGAATATAAAATTTATTAGTGGTAAAATTTTGTTAGTTTCCTAAAACGATTCATTTTAAATGAATAGTAAATAATAATAATTTATAATTGAAAATTTACATTTTGATTAATTAATTTATAATGAAAACCTATATTTCAAATTGGATTCAATGACAAAATAGTTCAATTATACATAAATTAATCCAATTAACTCAATTTGTAATCAATTTTTATCTTAATATAGTTATAAAATCATGGTAATCATTTGAATATTTTTCCTTTGAAAATATGCATTCATATTCCATCATAAGGATAAATAATAAATTAAATTTTACACTTCAATTAAATATATTTGGAAAAATTGATTCTATGGTGATAATAATAATCATTTATGTCATATAATAAGAGAAAAATAAATTTAACCATAACTATTTGAGAAAAAAGTTAAAATTACTTACTATGACTAAAGTTAAAACAAGTTTACTAGGGGGTTAAACATAAAAGATAAGTGTTAAAAATAACCAAAAACATGTATACATCCCATTGAATTGAAATATTTCTACTGTATACAATATATAAAATGGATATTATTTTTATTAGATCCCTGTGACATGAGAAAATGGTGGATAGAAATATTCGTTAACGAAACATTACCCGGGTTACATTCCCCTCAATTATAAAAGGCCAGCCCTTACCCTTTATTTATCTCACACCTTTAAAAAAATTTGATATAAAAATAACTTCCAAAATTACTATGAAACATAAAAACTCTGATAATTTAATCATTATTTTACATAAGTGGAACCATGGAAGGTTTTCAGTTGAAATATAAGGACGATAACCTAAGAAGAGGTGATGTCCATCAACAACCATTTTTGTGGTATTTATTCTTCAACATTCTTAAATTATTATTATACCATTATTATATAATAAAAATTATATATTTAATGTACTTATATGTTGTTATTTTACTATAATTACCATCATCGATCAAATGGGTTACGAAATCAATATATTGTGTAGGAAGGACCACCGCCATGAAAACAAATGTTATTCATTTTTTTCATTTTGATGTATCTTTGATGGGAATAATGACATAAATTTATTATATGATATTTATGATATTATTATGTTTTTCCAATTATTATTTTAAAGATAAATTCATTCTGTCAATTTTCTGGGAATATGATAACATCCCTCGTGTGTGAAAATGACTGTCACCACATTAAGCAATGTGATCTATTCACGCTTTACATGAAATTTATTAAATATATTTTTAATGAAAATATATGACATAAATAAATTAAAATGTATTATATAATTATTATATTTCATTGCCTTTATTTATTTAAATCCTACATGAAAACATAAACAACATTCATGCGAACGTACAACCCAACGTCTCCAGGAACAGTGTATTTAATTGTTTATCAGTATATTTTTTATATTAATATAGATACATATATAATGAATATATATTAAATTAATTTTATTGTTAAATTCTTTGAATATATGAACCCATGATAAAATTATGAGGATAAAAAATAACAAATCAAATCATATACAAAAAATAATTTGGTTACAACTAGAAATGTAACATTAAAATGGAATTTTTAATAAGCACTTAAAAAAGTTCACAAGAAAATAATATATGGTATTGTATACTTATATTTATTCCTTTAATATATTTATAATAATCTTTTATTTATTATATATGTGTTTTTACATGTAATGATGAATTAATGACTAAATATAATGCATTTTTGTCCTATTATTCCATAATTGAGGTGTATGTTATGTAATGAATATATATTATTTTTAAAGGTGTATATACAAACCCTAAACTATTAAAATCATTAAATAATTCATCAACAATATATTTTATGTTATATTTAATTTTTTTCATTTATATGGATTATGATTCAATATAACCAAAGTGATGTTGATTTTATGTTACAATGACATCGTTTATTCATAGATATTTATGATAATGATTCCCATAACAAAATTTCATGATATATGTCTCATGAAACTCCTAATTTGTTATCCTTTACTTATTAAATAAATATTAAATAAATATTATTTTTTTAAACACTTTTGTTATTAAAATAATTTGGATGTGAATTTTATGCAAATCCAACATTATTTTTCTTTTTGGACATAAATATGTTTTCCTCCAAAACTGTGACTCCATAAAATATTTTCAAAATGTTTTTTATTCTTGTATTAAATATTAATTTAAATTGTACTATTGTAATAATATTTACCAAAAAATTATGAAAGGATTATTCAACTATTTTTTTGATAATTTCCAATTAATTTTTTACCAAATGATGAAATCATTCATTATTTTGAAATTTATGGGATGAACTAAACTTATCAACATCTTTAAAATTAATTAAATTAATGATTAATTTTTATCTTCTGATGTTATTTCCCATGAAAAATATTTTACCAAGGCTTAATGATTTAAAATTATATTTTCAATGGTTAAATTATATTTTCTCAATAAATGTTTTAAATGACTGATCCAAATTGTATTCCATCTAAAATGTCAAAAGTTGATGATATCAATTCCTTCATAGTGATACAATCCAATGATATCATTATTATACTCACTATTAATGGTTTATGATTATGATGGAAAGTGTTTTTTGAAATATTTTTTTATTCCCCATGTCATACCATGATAGAATTATTATAAAAACATCATTATTTCCATTGGGTTATGCTATGATGGGATGAAGAAATGATTATGAACCTTTTCTCTTTTCCACATGTTATAATATGAGTAAATTAATTTCAATGCCATTTATTTTAATGGGTAATGATAGGATGAAATTTTTATAATCTTTTAGAGAAAATATATATAGTGTTCATTAGAACGACCCAAAGTTAATCAATGGAAATTACATTCTCATGAATATGTAATAAAATAACAATAAAACACAACATAATGAACTACTAAGTGCTAACTGACCTTTAAACATAAGTTTGACACTTCATTATTTGGAATTTCAAAAATCTGGCACACACGGTTGTAATCAGTATGGTATTTGGAGTCTGATAAGGAAAAATTAATTTTTGGTGAATAGAAACCTACCCTAATGGATAGTAACATATCCTTATGAATAGTCATATGCCCGAATAAATAGTATCATCACCTATGATAGTACAAAAATAATATTCAATTTGGATGTATGATATACATATATTTTCGAATAAGTTAATGAATGTTTTAAAACTAGTTTTGATAATAAATTATTATTTTAATAAAATAATAAAATATTAATATTTAGAAAAATATTTCTGAAAAATAGACTTCATATTTGGATTCTACACGTTAAAAAATGGTTAGAGTAAATTATAGAGATTTTGCTGAAATACTTGATTTTTTTGATGAATAGTAAAATACGTTAATTTTGAGAATATATAAATTATAACATAAATAGACTATTACTAGAATCATGGATGATGTCCCCACCCATGGTTCGAATTCACATGACCCATTTACTATTATTTGTCATGTAATACTCATTATTCCTTGGCTTGGGAAGAAATAATAAATTATGGATTATAATATTTTGGAATCCCTCACCTCCTTCACTTTAAAAACCCACCTTCACTCCCTCTCCTCTCCACTCCTCTCAACACTTGTTCCATTCCATTATTCTGCCCAAATATCTCCCAAATATCCTCCCCCACGTCCAAAAGCTCTTATCCTCCCCAAAAAACCAATACTTTTCCCCTTAAGAGGTTCTCAAAGGATGAAGTCACAAGAGGTAAATTCCACTTCCCAATTTCTTCTTTTCTTTTAAGTTCTTTTCTTTTTCATTTCATTCCTCACATACCTTCACCATTATATTATGATAAATCCAGTGAAAAACATGTAATGTAATTTATTCATGCCATTGGTATATTTCAATATCTTATCTCATTTCCCCACCCTTTTATTTGAAAGAAATGAAAGCACCGTTTGAGATGTGCTATTTTAGAACATTCAAGGACAACAGTTTATCAATTTCTATTATTTTATTTATTTCTGGTCATGAAACCATTTGTGTTATGGTTGAACTAGATTATTATATATGTAATATATCCTATTTTTTGGTTCTGTAATCCTTTGGTAAAAATGGAATTAAGTTATAAAGAAAAACACATTCTTTGCAATAAAATCCACCGATTAACAAAAACAGTTATCACTATGGTTGTATATATAATATTTTGACTTCAATCTAATTAAAATAATTAAAATTAAAACCATATAATCTCCTGGATATGAACTAAAGAATATAAATTCAATTCTAGACAACCTCTATCATCTTGCTTATAATCCAAACCTGAATATAAGTGAACTGATCTTTTAAATCCTAGTAAACAAATGAGCCCGAACAATGAAATTGAACCTTCTAACTAATAAAAAACACTATGAATGAACCAAAAAAGGGATATAAAAAATAAATTGAATATAGAAGAGTTTCGGGAATTATTAATTAGTAAGTCTAATTTTTTTAATCGGGTTGTTAATAACAAGTGGAGAACACCAATAGATTTATTGTAAGGGATCCTCCCCTTTCACTCTTAATCAAGATTGTTCTCTATGGTATGAATTTTTGTGTAATACAAAGTGATGTGGTATGTATATAAAACTTACCCATACTTCCATAATGTTTTATAAGTGATGATAAACCCCCTATCCCTCTCATCAAGCCCTCTTAGTTACACCCGATACCATGCCGATAAACCATACTGGATTCTACCCGAACTTCATTTACTCTTTCAGGTTTCTCTATCATTTTTTTTACCAAAATGTTGATGTATTTTATGTTTATGTATAACTACAACATTATGTTTATATACTTCAAACTCATGTTCCATGATCCATATCTCATTATCTTTTTGGTGTATACATGCTTTTAAGTTAATCTCTCTTCGATACTTCCCAAATATCACAATTGTTTTAAAAGAACTTCCTGAACATAACCAAATTTCATGTGTAACTCCCCAACCCCAATTACCCAGAGTCGGTTCATTATTACATAACATTTTCATGATCACAAAAGATCAATCCGGGAAGGACCAATGAGTTTAGTAGCCTTGGAATAACTAGATACATTCATAAAGTTTACATTACATCATAAAGTGAAAACTACAACAACATCTTGTCTCCACACTCATATACCCTTATAAAATCCCTACAGGTCATTCATAATATACTTATTCACAACCTGGAAAAAATAAATCATAGAAAGGGGTGAGCTGAAATTCCCAGTAAGGATAAGAATATAGTAAAAACTTTCATAAATAAGCATTAACATTTAAGTCAATTTATAACTAAAACAAAATCATTTTAAACATAAACAACAACATAATATGAAAGAAATAAAATGAAATAATTCCATTCACATATTCACATGGATATTCTACTAGTATAATAATCACATGAATTATCAAAAACAACATTCATAATGATGGTATGCATAATTCCAGACTATCATAAACACTTAGTCAAGCCCTCCTGCCAAGACTACAAATAAGATTTTGTCAAGGCCTTATGCCAAGAAACTAGTTTGTCTCATGAGACCTACCGATGCATCGAGGAGCTATGGTGGACTCCAATCGTCACTTACTAAGTCCAATGAATTTTTCAAATGAAATGTTTTGAACATAACATATACATTCGTATTAAAACACGCATGCGAAATGTCAATACTTTATCCACAAACCATGAATGGTATAAATATAGAACATCCACGATAAAACATAACTCATTCGATAAAATTTGGAAGATTGTATTGTATCAGATTAACATCATTTGAGAATAATGAATGATATTGACATAGATTAAAATAATCCTCAATCTATTGTGAGAATATCCACCTTTTTCTTGAGAACATTTAAAAGTCACACTATTTGTCAAGAAGCCATTTAACATTGATTTTTGAATCAAAGGGTCCCACACCACTTTGAAAATATTTAAAGGAATTTTCATTTTAAAACTATAATTTCTATAAAAATAAATCCTTAAAACCATTTCTAAAACATGGACATTAATGAGAACGATTTAGAATAATAAATCTATATAACATTTAAAATGATATTTTAGTTAGAGTTCTTAACCAAAATAGAGACACATGGATACAAATATTTGATGAAATAAAAACATTATAATATCATGAGAATAAATATATTCCTGATATACTATGTCAAAGTACATTATATACACCATATAAAAGTGATTTGGTGTATAACAACAAAGAAGTCTTAATGGAATGTAAATTGAGATGAAATCACTTATAAAGACAGTATTTATAAGTTAAGGATAAATCAATGACATATTTATGTGTGAAAAATATAAATACACTCAATATTATTTGATATTCAGTGTAAATAAATCATAGGACATTCACACATATTCTTGTAAAAAGAGTACCAATGAATTGGATATTTTACTCAAAAATGTCGATTGAGTTAAAATTACTCTTATCAAGTTCATATCGATGAATTGAGAATTTATCAATGGAGTGATTATGTGTATAAAATGTATATCCACAAAAAGGGGATTGGAAATTATGGCATAAGAAAATGAATAGTGATTCCACACTTAATCATGGAGTAAAATAATCACTGAAGCATGTGTAAAGACGAATGATTGAAAATTAAAATTTAAAATTCGATTATCGATTTGGTAACTTATGAAACATACACCCATGAAAGAAGGATCATACAATGATGATGTAAATATCCATAAACTGATGTATATTACATAATGAAACAATCATCAGTAGTACACACACCACATGCAATAAATTATTAGTGAACAATGGAAATCTCACTAAATTAAAAGTGTGATAAGAGACCCCTTACTTTGTACTTTTTCCTTGGTCGAGGGTAGGTTAGCCTCCTGTATAGTTTCTAAATAATTTTTATTTAATTATAAAAGGATCATATACATTAATATGATATCAAATATGATATTATAACATTGTTTTGTTAATAATATCTTAGTATTATCGTCGTTTCGGGTGTTAACTTACTCGTTTTATTTTATATGTTTTGTTACATTAGTCGTGTTTTTTTTGAGGAGGTTATATCATGTTCATATACAGAATGATATCAAGTCCTTAAAAATTATTTTTAATCATCAAATGAGAATTATACTTGAATGGATATGTTGGAGAATGAATCTAATCGCGTTTGTGGAGACGGTAGTCCGTACGTACGCACGAGTGATAATATCATTCTTTTGATACAAAAATAATAAATAATTGGATGGTATATAATATATAGAGAATCATTATAATTTTATATTTATTATTTACATGAATTAAACATCATTATTATAACCATCCAAATAATAATGTATTGAATAACAATTACACGACGACGTGGAGACAGTAGGCCGTACGTACGCACATGTGGTGACATGTCATTCAAAGGATGGATAGAATACTGAATATGGTTGTAACATATTTATAATAAAATCACAGTATATAGAAGATATTGGAGTTATTATTTTATAATGTAAATAACAAACAGAGAATGAGCTGAAGAAAAAAGGAACTTGAAAGAGGGTGGTTAAAACATGACCTCTTCTTCGACTTCTTCCTTTTGATTTCATCAACAAGGCTCCATAGGTTGGCTTTCTGATCAAACTAAGGCCTCTAGGATGAAGTGACGGATGTTGGGAGAGTATTTGGTAAGTGTTTGTCTGATCCAAAAGGTTTTGATGGTGTGAAGAATTGGTAAAAAGTGGTGTCTTTTTATAAGGGGGAGGAGGGGCTCTTTAGGAATAACTTAAAGTATTAATTTATAATAAATTTATATTCGGTTTATAATGGCTTAAAGGTGGATTATTTAAATTATAAGGTGGGAATGGGTCGAAATCCTTTCAACCAATAGATTATAGAAAGGTTTGGGTAATTATATAAACCTTATCTTTTAGTTTTAACTCTTAGTTAATTATATTGACATTTACCATGCCACTTTGTATTTTAATATTATATAGTTAATAAACATACTATATACATAAAAGTGACCCCCAAGTTGTCCAATAATGATACAAATATCATTATATATGTCCTTTTTCCAAACCATATATTTTTAGGAATAGAATATCAATTAATATTATAATATTTATTTTAAAAACTCATTTATGTCAATTTTTTGGAACTATTCAATAATTGATTTTTTATCTTTATAATGAAATTTTATAGTTGAAAATAGAACATATATAACATTATGTAATTTTTTTTTGTAAAAGATATATGCTTATGTCATTTTTGTATTTATTTTAACTTAATTAATATAAAATGTCCTTATCAACTACATGAGGATCCATGGGGTCCAACAATCGACCCAAAGATGTCGATGGTCTAACATGTATCATCCAATAAAGGTTAGGACATGTTTTATGATAATTTATTATTATAATAATATTATTTTTTACCCATATTTACCGGATTGACCTTTTAACCATGGTAAATAAAATATTTACCGAAATAATTATTCAAAATGTCTAAAAAAAATTTATACCTATTTACACAATTTGGAAAACCTGATTCCAAATATGAAATCCATTTTTCTAAATTCAAAATACAGAAGTGGCAGAAGTTAATTTAAAATTAATCCATGTTGTTAAAACAAAAAGTGTGTTTTTAAGAGAGAATAACTATTAAAAGATTGACGCTTGTTTATGTCCAGTTTAAATGTGAAATTATGTCTAATGAAAAACATTGTATTAAATGGTAAAAATATATTCAAAATATAATTTAAAACCACTCAAATTAATTATTTATCACTATTAATTATTTTGATTAAAAAAGATGTTTTTAATTAAAATTTAGTTATCTTCACAATTCATCAAAATATAAAAGTTATTAGAAAAGTACCAAAACTTCACCCAAATATAATTTCGATATTCCAAATCCTAAAATGAAGTCAAATTTTAATGATAAAATTTATAAAATTTCAAAAAGTGGTTACTACTAATCATAATGGCTAGTTTGATTGGTTGAGGTGTGTGTTAGAACTTGATGTTGCGTACAACACACACTGCTATATTATTCAAAGAGAAGTATACCATGGAAGCTTGGGGTGTTACATTCTCCCCTACATCAATAAATTGTGTCCTCTCAATTTTTACAATTGGTCTTGAGAATATAATGGAATGTCCCACATATGAGAAAGTGTCAATAAAACTATCACTTTTAAAGAAAGAATGAGAAGTAAAAAGGTCTCCCGAGATAACCTATAATAGGATTCAATGTAGAAAAACAGTGATATGGATGATAAACTAGGTGTCTTGTTCTGATGGAGAGGGATTGAAAACATGATTAGGATAAAATAAACAACAAGAAACCCACAAACTTGTGATGGGACAAACAGTCAATAGTTTCCCACTAGGAAAAGTAAACGGAAAACATTTTTTTCTGTTTTAAGTTACATTACAAAAATATGAGGAATTAATTTCTGAGTTTGACAAAGAAAATACAGAGATATACTAACTTTTTAATTCGAGCTTCATTATTTAATAAATTTCCACCACTAAATCATTTTTTAAACGATGAGTATTCAAGTAGACTTGGTCACACTGGAAAAGAGGTAGAATAAACATCAATAGAGTCTCATGATCCACTAAGGATAAACAATATATTTACCTTGTCATTAAAAACCAAAATGGTTAGTACAAGATCTGATGACCCCCAAAAAGGATAATCCTTTAGATAATGAAACACTAATCTTAATTTCTAAAATCAACCCCCCAAAGGTTAAATAAATACCATTCAATAAAAAATTGTCCTTAAAATCCATCAATATATTCCAAACTAATATTGAAACCCAAAACCTAGAAGAATTTTGTTATGTAGTCTTCCATGTTAAATTTTTTCTCCAAATGACATCAACTACTATTAATGTCACATACATAAATGTAATTAACCTAATCACATATTCTCTATTATCGGTTAATCATTTCAATAAAGAACCAAAATCAATATAAATTTACAATAAAAACACAGATAAAAATTCATCATTACTCATCTAATGAATCCCCATAGTATTCTTTTTTCCATGGGAATATAGTGTTCCCAACAAAGCGAACATCTACCAAAATAGCATTTATCACTTAATCACCAAATCATTTTTTTATAGTATAGGTATTCATTTGATAAGACATAAGAACACAATTCAACTTATTATTGTTCTATAAAATATTTTAACTAAACATAATAAGTCACAACAACCAGGGACTTCACGTAGTCCAGTGGTAGGTGATAAATATAAATTGCACTTTGGTTGTGGGTTCGATTCCCACATCTTTTTCTGATGCGACGGGTTGTCACACGATCTGTGTGTTGTCCTTTTTCAAAATCTATATTTTATAACATTACCAAAATGAGATTAATTTCTCAAAATAAACAGAACATAATTTTAACCATAAATGTTATCTCATACCTTCCATTTTCATCCCAAAATACAATAACTTGTAATTGCCTCAAAACCAATGATCATATAAAACAAAATGGTTATTTATTACTATATCCACAATGGAAAAGATAATAATTCCTCAAATATCATTCTCACATGGCAAACTATGGGCTAACAAATACAAGGAAAAATTATTCCAAAGTAATCCCATCAATAAGGAGCACAAATTATTTTAAACATTTCTCCAACCATTTATTTCCACATAGCTTCTTCTTTGACCAAGAAAATATCTTATAGAATAGGGCGTTCACTCAGGTAATGGCCATGTCCCCTATATTTAAGTAAAATGACACTAAATGCATTCTCGGGACCATTTTTATATTCTTTTATAGTACTCTTCATTTTTCCTCAGCAATTCTTCTCTTTATGTTTTTATTTCCCACACGTAAAGCATTTCTTTTTTCAGTTGAGACAATTTCCTGGGTGTCTCCTTCCACAATTCCTTCATGATGGAAATTTTTCATTCTTTTCTCCGTGTTGTTCACTGCTGGAGATATTATCATTCATTACTTTTCTCTTATTTGGTGAGTCCATGAGTTGGTTAATATATATGTTGCTGATCATATTTTTTGATAAATGATTTGGCATGAACAAGATATCTTTTATTCCTATCAACATTCCATTTTTTTTCTCATTTATACCATCGTTCCCACCATGTACACCATTATCAAAGTTAATATGACTTCCTTGGACTCCAGCCACTGACTAAAACTAGAAATCATTGCGTGAGAAACATTATTCATAAAATCAGTTAGAGAATATCATGACACCATATTCTCAATTTGATACATCTGATGATAAACCAAGGTAATTTATTCTCATCTTATATTAAAATATTTCAAATTAATTGGTAAAGAAAATGTAAATTATCCTAAGAATATCCACCGGGAGTGTCGTAACCATGAGTGAAGCAAGGCCTGTTGTCGTGCACTTGTTCCCGTTCGAGTCTAGCTCAAATTAGTGTTTTCGGGGTTTAAACCTAGGTACATCTGTGCTAGAGCCAAATATACCTTCTCATATCCAGACAGGGATATATTTCTTGGAAAAATCTAAAAATCAAAACAATACCAATATTCTAGGAAGTTCTTCTATACTAATCCTCAAAGTCTATCATAGGGCTATGTTCTTTAATCATAGTTTATCTCAATCTAGTTTCCAGGGTTTGTACTAAACTTCGTTTGATACCAACGATAACGCCCCAACCCCAGTTACCCAGATTTAGTGCATAATTACATAACATTGTCATGATCACAAAAGATCAAGTCTCAAAAGACCCATTAGTTTAATAGCCTTGGAATAACTAGATAAATTCTTAATGTTTACATTAGATAATAATGTGAAAACTAAAACAACATATTGTCTCTACACTCATATTAACTTATACTATCCCTATAGGTCATTCATAAAATACTTCTTCACGTCCGGATAAAAATAAAACACAGAAAGGGGTGAGTTCAAATTCCTTGTAAGGATAACAATATAGGTGAAACTTTCATAAATAAGCATTAACATTTAAGGAAATGTTTAACTAAAACAAAAGATTTTTAATCATGAACATCAGTATAAAATGGTAGAAATAAAATGAAATAATTCCATTTCCTTATTCATATGGATATTCTACAAGTCGAATAATAACATGAAATATCAATAACCACTTTCATATTGATGGAATACATAATGGAAGACTATCATAACCACATAGTCAAGGCCTCGTTCCAAGACTACAAATAAGATTTTGTCAAGGACTTGTGCCCGGATAGTAGTTTGTCTCATGAGACCTACCAATGCATCGAAGAGCTATAGCGAGCTCCACTTGTCACATACTATGTCAAATTCATTCCTCATTTTAAATGTTTGAAACATAACATAAACATTCGTATTTAAACTAGCATACGAAATTTCCATACTTTAACCACAAAACATGAATGGTATAAAAATAGCACATCCACCATAAAACAAAACTCATTCGATATAATATGGAAGATTTTATTGTATCATATTAACCTCAGTCTAGAATAATGAAGGATATTGACATAGATTAAAATAATCATCAAACTATTGAGAGAAATATCCCACTTTTTATTGAAAACATTTAAAAGTCGCAATATTTTTCAAGAATCCATTTAAAATAGATTTTTGAATCAAATAGTCCCATACCACTTTGAAAATTTTGAATGAAATTTTAATTTTAAAACTACAATGTCCATATAAATAAATCCATAAAACCATTTCTAAACCATGGACATTAATGAGAATTATCTAGAATAATTTATCTTTAAAACATTTATAATGACATTTTAGCTAGAGTTCCAAACCAAAAGATAGTCACTTGAATACAAATAATTGAGGTAATAAAAACATTAAAATATCATGAGAATAAATGGATTAATTATATTCTATGTCAATGTACATTATATACACCACTTAAAATTGATTTGGTGTATAACAACAAAGAAGTCTCAATGGAATGTAAATTGAGATGATATCACTTATAAAGACAGTATCCTTAAGTTAAGGATAAATAAAAAACATATTTATGTGTGAAAAATATAAATACACTAAATATTATTTGATATTCAGTGTAAATAAATCAGAGGACATTCACACATATTCTTGTAAAAACAACACCTATGAAGTGGATATTTAACCCAACAAATGGATATTGAGTTAAAATTACTCTTATCAAGTTCATATCATTGACTTGAGAATCTATAAATGGAGTTATTATGTGTATAAAAAGTATATCCATATAAAGGGGAGTGGAAATTATGACATAAGAAAATGAATAGTGATTCCACACATAATCTTGGAGTATAATAATTACTAAAGCATTTGTAAATCCTAATGAGTGGAAATTGAAATTTCAAATTCCTTTATTGATTTGGTAACTTACGAAACATACAAACATGAAAGAAGGAGCAAACAATGATGATATAAATATACATAAATTAATTTATATTACACCATGAAACAATCATGGGCATTATACACACCACATGCAATAAATAAGTGGCAAACAATGGAAATCTCACGGAATTAAAAGTGAGATAAGAAACCCCTTACATTTTAATTTAGCCTCTTGTATAATGGGTAAATAATTGTTATTGAATTATATAAGGATTATATACATTAATATTATATCATATATGATCTTTTAACATTGTTTTGTTAATAATATCTTACTATTATAGTCATTTCGAGTGTTAACTTACTCGTTTGCTTTTATATTTTTTCTTACATAAGTCATGTTTGTTATGGGTAGGATGTATCTTATTCATATACTGAATGATATCAAGTCCTTAAACAATATTTTTCATCATCAAATTACAATTAGACTTGAATGGATATGATGGAGATTGAATCTCATCGTGTTCGTGGAGATGGTAGTCCGTACGTACGCACGAGCAATAATATCATTTTTTGATATTAAAATAATATATAATGGGATTGTATATCATATATATACAATAATTATAATGTTATATTTATTATTTAAATTAATTACACTTCATTATTATAACCATCCAAATAATAATGTATTGAATAACAATTACACCACGACGTGGACACGGTAGGCCCTACATATGCACTCATGGTGACATATCATTCAAAGGATGGAAAAAATACTGAATATGGTTGTAAAATAATTATAACAACATCATATTTTATTTAATATACTGGAGTTATTATTTTATAATGGATATCACAATGAATGAATAAGTTGAAGAAGAATGGAACTTGAAAGAGGGTGGTGAAAACATTATCTCATCTTCAGGTTCTTCCTTTTAATTTGATCAAAATAACTTCTTATGTTGGATTTCTTATCAAACTAAATCCACTAGGTTGAGGTGAGGGAAGTTTATAGAGTATTTGTGTAGGGGTTTTCCGATCCTAATGGCATTTAATGGGTGAAGAAATGGTTATAAGTTGTGTCCGTTTATAAGGGGGAAGTGGGGCTCTATAGGAAAAACTTAAAGTATTAATTTATAATAATTTCATATTCGGTTTATAATGTCTTAAAAGTGAATTATTCAATGTCTAAAGTTGGTATGGGTATAAATACTTTCAGCCAATATATTTTAGTCTGGTTTGGGTTATTATATTAACTTAATCCTTTAGTTTTAACTCTTAGTTAATTAGATTGACATTTACCATGTCACTTTGTATTTTTATATTATATAGTTAATAAACATACTATATATATCCAAGAGACCCCCAAGTTGTTTATTAATGATTCACCTATAATGATATAAGTCCTTTGGCTGAACCTTATATATTTAGGAATAGAATATCAATGAATAATATAATATTTTATTTAGAAACTCATTTATGTCAATTTTGACACTATTCAATAATTTTTTTTGTTAAAGTTTTAACAACATTATTGATTTGAGTAAAATTAATTTAATAAATACAAACATGTAACATTATCTAATTCGTGTATGGCATCAAATTTTTCAAATTATATTTATTTTATCATTTATTCTACCAATTATATGATTATTTCATTAATAAGGAAAATACTACAACTTTATTGTGTCATAAATAAATTTAATTATTAAATGTCTAAAAATTATAAATAAAATAACATTATGTATTAAATATTTTTTATCTTTATAATGAATATTTATAGTCAAAAATATAACCCTATGTAAAAATTATTTTTCTAAAAGATATTTGCTTATGTGATTTTTGTATTTACTTTAACTTAATTAATATAAAGTGTCTTTATCACATACAAGTGGCTCCATGGGGTCAAAAAATCAACCCAAAGATTCCCATGGTCAAAAATTTATCTACCAATGATATTAGGACATGTTTTAGGGTAATTTATTTTTATTAAAATATTATTTTTACCCTTATTTACCGGATTTACCCTTTAACCATGGTAAATAAAATATTTACCGAAGTAATTATTCAAAATGTCTAAAAATAAAAGATACCTATATACAAAATTTTGACATCCTGATTCCAAATATGGAATCCATTATTCTAAATTAAAAATACATAAGTGGCAGAAATTAATTTAAAATTAATTCATGTTGTTAAAACAAAAAGCGTGCTTTTAAGAGATAATAACTATTAAATGATTGACATTTGTTTATGTATGGTTTAACTGTGAAATTGGGTACAATGAACCAAATTTTATTAAATAGTAAAAATATATTCTGAATATACTTTAAAAAACTCATATTCATTATTTATCACTTTTAAATATTTGGAATAAAAAAATTTTTTTAATTAAAATTTAGTAATTTTTACTATTCATCAAAATATAAAATTTATCAGGAAAGCACCAAAAATTCATCCTATGATAATTTCGATATTCTCAGTCCAAAAATTAAGTCCATTTTGAATGATAAAATTTATATAATTTAAAAAATTGCGTATTACTATTCAGAATGGAAAGTTTGGCTAGTTGAGGTGTGCGTTAGAACTGGAAGTTGCATACAACACACGATACAGTATTATTCAAAACGAAGAATATCGTTGATGATTGGGGTGTTACATAATGTGAACTCTATATTCTATCTTATGAAACCATTATATTAGTAAATTCTATATTTTTAGTATGAAAACCTTTTTGGTTCAATTCTGGTTTTATATAAAATAATGTCTTCTTTACTATTTTAAAAGCTCTATAGTATTTTCTTTAAAACCGAAAAAATGATTTAATGCTAATGTTTCTAAAATACATTTCTCATATGTTGTCACTTATTTTTGACACCACTTACCATATTATATTCATATTTTACCCTATGAACTTCCGTGTATTTTTTAATTCATTCCTTACATGGACACTCTCATGATACACCCATTTGTTATGATTTATGTCATGATTGTGGTACCTAATTCTTTCCATGTGTACGCTTATATTTATGTATGGTTGATTATGTATGATGGTATATGTGGTAAGAATATGTATGTGGAAAGAATATTCATGAAAATGTCGAGATGGGTGCACCCAGATAGCGCTCCAATGCATTGGGTATGGATAAGTCTCATGAGAAGCGATGTGAAAAAGGACGGGCAGTTAGCCTTGACCCATAATGATATGTTAAACGAGATTGGTGGTTAGCCTTGAACTATACTAAAGAAGTTTTTTATGATTCTGCTACATTTATATGATTCCATGTTTATATTATCCCATGAATATATTAAATGATTTTATAAGTTTCGTGAATTCGTTATCATTATGTCATGCCTCCAAACTCATGTACTTGAGATGTATCCTTATATTCATTCCCTTACTGGGTTTTTAAGCTCATCCGTTTGATCATGTGTTTCCCAGGGTACCATATGCTGATATTAGGGATCAACAGAATATAGAAGCTCTTTATGGAGATTAAATAAAGATGTTTTATTATCCCCATGTTTTATGTTATATGTACCTAGTCTTCCAACACACTAGACATAAGGATCCTTGGCTTGTACTCTGATGATTAATTATGATTAAAATCATGAAATGTTTTATGTAAATGTCTTGAGCCTCTATAGTTGGTATCAAAAGATGGTCAAATTGTTTTTGGATATTATGACTAGAGAACCTTAGTGAGAACCTTAACGATGTGACTAAGTATAAGAAAACAGTCCTAAATATTTTTGAGTATAGAGTAAGTGGTTTATCAAGAAAATACATCCCTGTCTGAATATGAGTAGGTAGAGGCAGCTCTGGAAGAGATGTATCTAGGGGTAAAACACGAAAACACTGGTTTGAGCTAGACTCGAATGGAAACTGGTGCATGATAACGGGCCTTGCTGCACTCTCAGTTATGACACTCCCATGGGATATGATTCAGTAGATTAATGTGATTAGTACAAACCATTATTAAGGGACAAAAGGAAGTCCATAAGAATATAAGTTAAGAAATATATCAAAGATAACCAAGATATAAACCCAAGGAAACAAAATTCAGGGTATACTTCTTCCTTATAAGTTCAGAATTTTATGTTAAAGTTTCATTTTATTCTCAATAGATACGTATTCAAGACCTCAAATTATATGTTATTTTTCTTAGTTAATGGTGGGAAATAGAATAACATTTACCAACACCAAATGTGATAGGAAATGTGATGATTTCCCTAATGACATGCCTGATGTGACGAAAGTGGTTGATCAAAACATTGTGGCAGTACTTGCTTAGCTGGCTCATGTTATGAGTAAGAACTAGAATCAGGTGGAAATTCCACCTCTTCAATGGAAACGGCATGTTGCCTTATAATCCTTCATACGGAAAAGGCCTCTCGTGTTTAGCGGGTCTTCTGATCCCCTCCTTTCAGAAAAATGGATTAACTCAATTGAAAAGATTTCCTCTATCCTTCAGTGCTCGGAAGAAGATAATGTTGTACTAGTAGTCTATTATTTTAATTGGGAAGCTGACTAGTGGCGGACACTGATCAAGAATACAATTTCCCAAGAGGAAATCGATTTCATAGAATGGGAGGAATTCAAGAGGTTGTTTTTCAAAAAATATTTTCCTCAAACCCCCCATCTCATGATGGAAATAGAGTTCCTAGGACTCAAGAAGAAGTAAGATGAGTCTATTAGGGTGTATGAAGCAAACATTACAAGGATTGCAAGGTACGCCTCAAGCTTTGTCATGAACACCGAAAGCAAGGTGGATCGATTCTTTAGTGGAATAAAGCCAATTTTACAAACAGTGTTGGTGATTTGAGAATTCTAATGATATTAGAAGATTGCACGTTGTGCCCTCAAGGTTGAAATAGAGATTGGAGAATCTCGGTGGTCTCATGGGACTAGTGAAAAAAAGAGAAAAATGGATAACAAAATGGGTGGTTCATCAAACAAATCCCATGATGGAAAAAAGCCTCACTTTCCCCTTTGCAAAAATTGTTGGAAGAAGCATCTTGGTGAGTTTCTCAAGTGAACCAACAATTGCTTCTAATGCGTAAAGTTTGGTCATCTGGCCAAGAACTGCCGAAGTGATTTGAAAAATCCCGCTAATTTTGAAGAAGAATGGAAGGTTCTGATCAACACTCTCCCTACAGTGCATGGTTATAACTGCAAGGAGCTTGGGAATTATGCGAACAATTGCCCTAAGTTGAGGGTTGTTGGAGGAAATCATCAAAAACATCCAAGACAACAAGGAAGGTCTTATGCTATCACTTCTGATGAGGTGGATCTGGAAAATGATGTGGTGATAGGTATGCTTGTTATTCATTCAAGAATAGAAAATGTACTATTTGATTCTAATTCTATGCATTCTTTCATATCGTAAATTTTTAGTAGATCTATTCAAACATCACCTCAAAATTTCTAGGAAAAGTTATCTGTGAGAACAGTGAATGGGGTAATTATTGCATCCATGGTTTATATCTACTCCCTGGTTAATGTTTGTGGACTAAACCTCCCAGCAAATCTTATCATACTTCATTAATGGAGTTCAACTCTATCTTGGGAATGGATTGGATATCTTTGTACAAGGACAACATCAATTGTCGATAAAGGGAGATCACTTTTCACATTCCGAATCATCCTACGATTCTCTACAAGGTTAAGGAAGAAGATGAGTCTCCTTTAAAATCATCATCTCATGTTTGGATATTTCTTCCTTGTGAGAAAGAAAATCTATCTCAAATGATTTGGAAAAATGATAGAATCATTCTTGAAGACATGCCCTTCATGAGGGATTACACTGATGCATTCTCTGAAGTGTTGTCTGGTCTTCCTCTTGACTAAGAGGCTGAGTTCTTAATTGAACTTATCCATGAATCTCTACCAATCTGAATGACACCTTATATAATGGCCACCATAGATCTCGAAGAGCAGAAGAAGTAGTTACATGATAAAATAGAGAAGGCTTTTATACACCCGAGTGCTTCACTGTGGGGTGATCCAGTCCTCTTTGAAAAAGATAAGGATTGATCAATGAGCCTCTTCATTGATTTTAGTGAGCTCAATAAAATCACTATAAAGAAGAAGTATCCCCTTCTGTGGATAGATGAATTGTTTGATCAACTTTGTGGGACCAGTTATTTCTCTAAGGTGGACCTTCGGTCAGGATATCACCAACTATAGGTGAGGAAGGAAGATATTCCCAACACTACCTTTCGAACTAGGTATGGACACTCTGTGTTCATAGTGACTCCCTTCAGACTCACTAATGATCATTTAATTTTCATGGATTTAATGAATAGAGTCTTTAGAGATTACCTCAACAAATTTGTGGTGGTCTTTGTTGATGATATTCTGATATACATCAATAGCAAGGAGAACCATGAGGAGCATTTGGAAATGGTGTTAAAGACATTGACAATGGAGAAGTTGTATGAAAAGTACAGTAAATGTCAGTTCTAGATGGAGGAAGTATCATTATTAGGGCATGTTATCACCAGGAAAGGGATATCTGTGGAACCTTCTAAGATGAAGGCAATTGAAGAGTGGCTGAGGCTAACTTCTAAAATGAAGATCCACTGCTTTTTAGGTCTAGTTGGGTATTATCGATGATTCGTGAAATTTTTTTCTTGCTTCTCAAACCCAATGACCAAGATTACATGCAATGTAGTAATGTTCATCTAGACACAATAATGTGAAGACTCATTCATGGAGTTGAAAAATAGTCTTATCACTATGTTGGTACTCACACTCCCTTAAAGTGGAGAACTCTTTGTGGTGTATAGTGATGCTTCTAAGAAAGTATTAGGCTGTGTACTAATTCCAAATGATAAAGTGATAGCCTATGCCTCATGCTAGCTGAAAATACATGAGAAAAACTATGACACGCATGATCTGGAGTTGGTGGCTGTGATCATTGCGTTGAAAATCCGGTGACATTATCTCTATGGGAAAAAATGTTAGATATATACTGACCACAAGAGTATCAAGTATATATTCACACAGAATGAGTTTAATATGCACCAGCGAAGATGGATGGATCTCATCAAGGATTATGACTGCTCAATACACTACCATCTTAGTAAGTCAAACAAGGTGGTGGATGGTCTAAGCAGAAAGGATCCTGCATCTTTATTAATGATGAGAATTGAAAAGGATCTGATCTTCATAAATTTGAAAAGGATGGACATGGGAATAATTAAGGGGGTAACATCATCAATAATTTCTCATATGATTGCTCAACCATCCCTCTGGAAGAAAATAAAGGATGCTCAATGAATGGATGAGGAAATTCATAAAAGGGTGGAAGCTGTAAAATTTGGGAAATCCTCCAATTTTAAAATTGATGAGGAAGGAGTTGTATGATTTGTGACACGATTATGTGACCATCAGATCTATTTATAATGAAGTAACTATTGAAAGATGCACATAGCTCGAACTTCTCTATCCACCCAGACAGCCCAAAGATGTATCGTGATCTCCAAGGAAACCATTGGTGGTACAATATGAAAAGAGAGATTTCCGAATATACATCAATGTGCCTCGTATGTCATCAAGTGAAGGTGGAGAGACAAAAGTATAAGGGGATGATGCAACCACTAACTATACCAGCATGGAAGTGGGAGAACATTACAAAGAACTTTTTTTCTAGACTTCCAAAGACATCTAGAGAAAAAAATGTTATTTGGGTCTTTGTGGATCGTCTTACAAATACAGGTCACTTTCTTGCGGTTCGAGAGGAATTCTCATTCGATCAACTTTTGAATATTTACATCAAGCAAGTGGTAAGGCTGCATGGAGTTCCACTATCTATTGTATCCTATAATGATCTAAGATTCACCTTGATGTTATAGAAAAGTCTCTAGCATGCTCTGAGCACTGAACTGAACTTCAGTATGGCCTATCATCCTCAAACTGATTTTCAATCTGAGCGAACTATTCAGACATTGGAATTGATGTTGAGAGCTTGCTCAATGGAAATCAAAGGAGGATGGGACCATCATCATCCACTGGTTGAATTCTCCTACAACAATAGTTTCCACTCGAGAATCCGAATGGCACCATATGAATCCCTTTATGAGAAAAGGTGTAGACCACCAACATGTTTGGATAAAGTCGGTGAGCGTAAGCTGCTAGGACCTGAAATGGTCGAAGATATGGTGGAGAAGGTGAAAACCATTCATCAACATATCAGGGAAGCCAAAAGTTGACAGAATAGTTATGCTGATAACCATCGACGTGACCTTGAGTTTAAAGTTGGAGACATGGTATTTCTACGTATATCCCCATGCACGAAGCTCATGAGGTTTGGGAATAATGTGAAGTTAAGTCCCAGGTACATCGGCCCCTTCGAGATCCTTGATCAAATCAAAGATTTAGCCTATCAACTGGAACATCCCCCAAACATGTCTAATGTACACGATATCATTCATGTATCTCCCTTAGAGAAGTACATAACAGTCCCTTCACATGTACTCTATTCAGAGGTGGTATAGTTGGAGGATAATCTCTCTTATGAGGAGTAGCCAGTGAAGATCTTGGATTGTAGAGACAATGTTCTATGAAACAAGACTACTTATCAGTTCAAGGTACTATAGAGAAACCATATGTATGAAGAGGCTGCATGGGAATTTGAAGAAGAAATGATGAAAAAAACCCACATCTATTTTTGGAATAGAATGTAACAAAAAAATTCACGGGTGAAATTTCATAAGGGGGGAAGAATGTGACGACCAAATGTTTTTCAATTGAAATTCCCTTCCCATTAGTATGTCATTAAATCACATGAAAACACAACATAATTAACTACTAAGTGCTAAGTGACTTTTAAACATAAGTTTGACACTTCATTGATTAAATTTTTGAAAATCCGGCATACACGGTTGTAATCAGTATGCTATTTGGAGTCCGATAAGGTAAAATTATTTTGTTGTGAATAGTAACCTACCCTAATGAATAGTAACATACCCTTATGAATAGACATATACCCTAATGAATAGTATCATTACCTATGATAGTATTAAAAGAATATTCATGTTGGAAGTACGATATACCTATATTTTAGAATAAATTAATGAATGTTTTAAAGCAGGTTTTGATAATAAATTATTATTTTAATTAAATATTAAAATAATCATATGTATAAAATTACTTCTAAAAAATGGACTTCTATTTTGGATTGTACATGTCGAAAAATGATTAGGGTAAACTTTTGAGATTTTTCTAAAATACATGATTTTTTTTGATGAATAGTAAAATACAGTAATTTACAGTATATATAAATTATAAGATTAATAGACAATTCCTTGAATCATGGCTGATGTCACCACCCATGGTATGAATTCACATAACCCATTTACTATTCTTAGTCATAAAATACTTACTATTCCTTGTCATTGTAAGAAATAATAAATCAAGGAATATAATATTATGAAATCCCTCATCTCCTCCACTATAAAAACACCCTTCACTCCCTCTTCTATACACTCCTCTCAGGCCTTGTGCCAAGCCATTATTCTGCCCAAATCTCTCCCCAAGATCCTCCCCCATGTCCAAAAGCTTCTAGACTCCTCAAAATAAAAAAACCACTCCCCTTAAAATGTTCTCTAATGAAGAAGTATCAAGAGGTAAAATCTTCTTCCCAATTTCTTCTTTCTTTTAAGTTCTTTTCTTTTTTATTTCTTTCCTCACCTCCCTTAACCATAATAGTATGATAAATCCAGTAACATACATGTAATGTAATTTTTTAATTCTAGTGGTATATTTAATTATATTCTCTCCTTTCCCCACCATATTATTTGAATGAAATGAAAGAACCGTTTGAGATGTGCTAATTTAGCACATTCAAGGACAACAGTTCATCAATTTCTATTATTATCATTAATTCTGGTCATGAAACCATTTGTGATATGTTTGAACCAGATTATTAGATATTTAATATATCCTATTTTTTGGATCTTTAATTCTTTGGTACAAATGTAATTACGTTATAAAGCAAAAGACATTCTTTGTAATCAAATCCATCGATTAACAAAAAACGATTATCACTAAGGTTATATATATAAAAATTAGAAATCACTCTAAGTAAACTAATTTACATTCAAAACCATGTAATCTCTTGGATATGAACTAAAGTATATAATTACAATTTTGGACAACCAATTTCATCTTTCTTATAATCCAAACTTGAATATAAGTGAATCGGTCTTTTAAAGACAAGTCATCAAACGCGCCAAAACAATGAAATTGATCCTTGTAACTAATCAAAAAGGAGTTGAATGAACTAAAAAGGGTTATAATAAATAAATTGAATATATATTTGGTTCTGAAAATATTATTTTTTAAGCCTAATTTGTTTATTCCGGTTCTAAAAAACATGTGGAAAACACCAATGGATTTAAGGTAAGGGATCCTCCCCTTTTCACTCTTAATCAAGATTGTACTCTTTGCTCTGACTTTTTGTGTAATAAAAAGTGATGGGGTATGTTTATAATCCTTCACCATAATTCCATAATGTTTTATAAGTGATGATAAACCCCTTACCTCTCTCATCAAGACCGCTTAGTTACACCTGATACCATGTCGATAAACCGTACTAGATTCAACCCGATCTTCCTTTACTCCTTCGGGTTGCTATATATTTATTTTTAAAAAAATTTATCTGTATTTTATTTTTATGTAGAACAAAAAAATTCTGTTTATATGCCCCAAAATCATGTTCCAAGATCCATATCTCATTATCTTCTTTTGGTATACATGCTTTTACGTGAATCTCTCTTCGATACTTCCCAATAAGCACAATCATTTTAAAAAAACTTCCCGAACTTTTACCAAATTTCAAGTGCACTCTATCATCTGTTTTACAAAACCATTATATTAGTAAATTCTGTATTTTTATTATGAAAACCTTTTTGGTTCAAAATTGTTTTTATAAAATAATACCTTCTTTACTATTTTAAAATCTCTATAGTATTTTCTTTAAACCCGCACAAAAGTATTTTAATGCTAATGTTTCAAAAATACATTTCTCATATGTTGTCAGTTATGTTTGATACCACTTACCATATTATAGGACTATTTTACCCAATAGAAGTTTTTGTATTTTCTAATTCTTTCCTTACATGGACACAGTCATTATACGCCCATTGGTTATGATTTATGTCCTGATTGTGGTACCAAATTCTTTTCATGGGCACACTTATGTTTGTGTATATTTGATTATGTATGATTGAATATGTGGTAAGAATATTTATGTGGCAATAATATTCATGAAAAAGTCGAGATGGGTGCACCTAGATAGCTCTCCAATGCATTGGGTATGGATAAGTCTCATGAGATGTGATGTGAAACACGATTGGCGGTTAGACTTGACCCATACTAAAATGGGAAACGGGATTAGCGGTTAGCCTTGACCCATACTATGTAAATGTTTTTTGATTCTGCTGCAATAATATGATTCATTGTTTATATGATCCCATGATTATATTAAATTATTATATATGTTTCATTCTTTGGATATCATTATTTCTTGCCTCCTAATTCACGTGCTTGAGATTTATCCTTATATTCATTCCCTTTCTGGGATTTTCACCTCATCCCGTTGTTCTTGTGTTCCCCAGGGAACCCTATGCAGATTTAAGGGCTCAAAAGAAGTATGAATCTCTTTATGGAGATTAAATAAAGATGTTTTTTTCCTCATGTTTTATGTTATATGTACCTATTTTTCCATGACACTAGACTTAACGATCCTTGGCTTGTACTATGATGATTAATTTTTCTTAAAATCATGAAATGTTTTATGTAAATGTCTTGGTTCACTATATTCATTGTGAGATAGGTTGGAATTATACCCCCATTAATGCGTTGGGTCAATATTTATAGCTCATGAGATATACAGGGATGTAAGGGTGAACGAACCCATTTCAGTAAGGGACATTATCCACAATGATGGACAAGGTAGTTAACCATGAGTACTATGGTGGTTTAAAGAGTAAACCCATCCCTGTATGAAATATAAGGAAATGATCCATAAATAATATAGAAACAATTTTCTATTATTATGTGTATAAGTAAAATCTATTTTTTATGAATTTTTTTTCTCTCAAGCCCATGTTTATTTATTCCCTTATGAATCATATCTTATAAATTAAAAATAATTATTCGATGAATCTATATTATAGTCAGTGATATTCATGGTATTTTTTTTTCAATTTTTGTGATCATGTTCTCATACCCTCACGTTCATGTTATTCCTACTTATATCTCTTGTTTACCCTTATTAAGCATCTTATATGAAACATAATAATGATTTATTTCACTAGTTTATGAATAAATATATTAGGATGGATATTTATAAGATAGGTTATAGTTATTATCATCATTTTATGAGATGATTTATTTTTCCAACAGACCAGTAAATTGATTTTCCTTATTACCAATTAATCTAACTTATTAAAATTATCATGCATGTGTGTATATAATTTAAAATATATTAAAAAATATGATGTAATATCTATGTACGATAAGACAAATATATTTTATATTGATGCATAAGAAATTTTTATTGAAAATTTGGAAACTAGGATGGGAATACCATAGTGATACCATTAAGGACATGTTTAAGGAAAAGTCTATTGATGGTTCAAAGTATAAAGAAATATCCTTCAATTTTGGGATTGGATAGTGAGAATATATTTTAAGAAATTATATCTATATCTACATACTAGATGTTGATGTGGCTCTATTATAGGGTCACCAAGGGGTAACAACTATGAAAAGAGACCATTTAGCTAGACTCAATCTTCATCTGGTGCATGAAGATGGGCATTATTACACACCTAATTGAACATTACTAGGGGATATGCTTTGTAATTTAAAGAGATATATATAACCCTTAATGGAAGATTTAAATAGATGATGATCATGAATGATATAATATAAACCAAAATTTTCATTCATGAAAATGATGAGGTCATGGTTTATACATTTTATATGTTATTTTCATGATATTGTGGTATTAAATCATTATAATTGTTTCCCATAAAATGCATTTTTTAATATAATATATAGAAGTATAAGTAAACGTGTTAATGATGGGTTAGTTGAAAAAACATGATTTCACTCCTAAACATTGAAACACTATGGGATGTCATATGAAAAATATCATTGTTATTTTAGCACAACATTCTCAATCAATGAATCCTATTGTACATAAAAATGGATAAAGGAGTGAAAAAAAAGATTTTGAGTCCCTTATAAATAAACACCTAACTGATTTTAGTTCTTATTCTAATCCACTAACTACTAAATAATGGATTAACATCATAAAAAATATATTTTTTTTCTCCAATGATTAGAACATTAAAAAGATTTTTTGGATGTCAACCATTTGGATGCTGAAAAGTATCAATGTTGAAATCATATCATGAATACAAGAAAATAAGGGGAAATTGACTCCAAGTATTTGGAAAAATTCAATAACCTATTTTTCATTAAGAACATTCCAAATATTCAAAAAAATATGGGTAAGGATTTCATTATGAAAAAACTAAAGGATGATAAATATATTGGGACCTATGAGGAAGATATTACATGTCATATAGGGTAAACTTCTAGAATTATCATCCAACATGATGTATTATTGACTGGTACATTCGTGGATTGAAATTGATTCTATTAATGGAATTATATATAATATACTTAGTAGGTGTTAAGAGCTTATTCGAAATGATATCTTGGTAGAGATGAATGTTAATGATACCTATCAATTTCATTGTTTTGAAAAGGAACAAAAAATATAATTCAATGGAAAATCAATGTGCCATAGTTTTAATAGGATGACCTTTTATTTATTCTCAACATGTGGGATCAAGTAAAATAGATATATTATTTAGTGGGATAGTAATTTTTTTATGTGTTAAATGTATTGTTGTTATAAATTTTATTACCTATGTTACGGGATGAAGTTATATAATGATGAAAATATAGAGAAAAATACATAGAATTCACCACAAACAATCTTATGTTTGAAATGAAATGAGTATGATCATTATGCTATGCAATTCAAAAATCATAAGGTTAATTACATTGATAGAAATTAGAAACCTCTAAATAAAAGTGACAATGGGAAATCTCATACAATCTTTGTATCTAATGATGGGTGAGATAAAGAAGTGGTAAAAAGTACACATACCATCCACTCTAGACCTTCTAATGTATTATATAACTATAGAAATACCCATTATTTCATATCTGATTAATTTTTTAAGGTTATATTGATTCAACCTAAATATTATATGTATAATGAAAAAAGAAAATTGTTAATGGTTCGATGATCACATATCATGTCTATGACTCATCCATGATTGATGATGGATGGACTGTAATTACACTGAATCTTGAAATTATTTATCTCATTGAATTTAATGTTATATTAGACATGAATTATCATTCTCCACATAAATACGATACAAAATTTCAAGGGAGGGATCTCAAATTTTAAATTCCAGATCAAATTATGATCGTCTATCAATGGGATGATATCTATACACATCTGATAGAGATCATCACATCCATTTTATGGGTCTTAATTCTGATTCAAATTAGGGGTGTTTATAAAAATAGGATGAGGATAAACCTAACATCGATAAAATTCACAATTTTGTGAAAATTTTGGATGTCTTTAATGAAGATTATCCCATCATTCAATCAGAATGTGATGTAGTGTTCTCAATAGAAGAGTTTTATATTTCCATACAAATTTCAATGGATCCAAATATTGTGGAACTGATTGTGTCGTTTAATTTGAATAATTATATCAATGAGAACCATGATAAAGGTTTCATTTGAGAAAGTGCGTCATATTTTGGTGCACATGTTCTTTTAAAAAAAGAAATATGGATTGATGTTACTTTTACTTGATTATGATTATCTATGATAGATAACTATCCAGAAAAAGTTTCAAATTCCCCATATTTATTAATTTTTTTTTGAAATACACAAAGATCTATAATTTTCAATGTTTTACCTTTGTCCTATATATAATAAATTTTTTTCACGGTGGAGGATATAACTAAGACATCACTCTATAAAGGGTATGGACACTATGAATTTATAGTGATATAATTTATCCTTACAAATTCCTCCACTATATTCGTGCATTTATTACATAGACTATTTAGATATTAAATATATCAGTTTTATGGTAGTCTTTATAGATGATATTTTTATCTACTCAATGAGTAATGAAAAGACAGAATGTCACAAGGGAATATTACTAAATACCAAATGTAAGGAGAAACAATATGAATAAAAAAATGTGTGAATTTTGGATGTAAAAGGATTCTTTTTTGGGTCATATAATATCATGAGATATAATATTATTTTATCCATAAAATAAAAAGGCTATTTAATGTTGGACTACACCTCCCAATGTGACTTATATCCATTAGATGTATATGTTCAATAGTTTTTGAAGACATTCTCATAACTATATTATCCCCTAACCATGTAAACTTATAATAGAGTGATGTTCCCTTTGATAGATGATTGTGAGTAAATTTTTATGGAACTAAATTGATGATCAGGCTTCACACCTATTTTAACATTACCCTATGAGGGATAATTATTTTTAATCTATAGTAATTAATTTATAAAGGATTTGGGATATATTATTTTGCAGAATGCAATATTTATAGATTATGACCCATTACCATTGAAAATTGATTAAAAATGACCAAATCATTATATCGAGTAACCCTCTATTAATTTCACGTTAATAATAATAAGGAATTATCTTTATGGATAAAAGTGTCAAATATATACCAATCATTAATGTTTAAAGTTTATATTTACATGAACTTAGTTGATTATGTGGAAAATAATATGTTTAAAGAATATTAATGATTTTGAATACTCATTACATTAAAATACTTGGAATGTGGAATTATTTTTTTGATTCATATATCTGAAAGTATAATTATAACTCATCGATGATGAGGATGACACAAGATCTAGTATTTCAGATTGGATAATGAATGAATGTATAAATCTTAATGGAATGGGTAAAATTTTACCTTGTCAGTAAAATGTTAAACCATCTATCCATGGGAATATTTAAGAGGTGTATAAGGAATATATTGAGGTAAAAAATAATGTTATAAATGTTCCTGATTTTACCCATGACAATGATAGAATGATATGGTTTAGTAACCATGTATGTATTCCCTCTATAATATATTTGGAGAAGTATTTGTTAGAGGATTATAAAATTTATGGAGTCTATATCCATACAAGAATTAAAAAGATGTATCTAGATTTTAAAAAGTATTTATAGTTAGATGAAATTAAGATAGATATCATAGAGTTTGTATCTTTGTACATAGATCATGTTAAGGCTAAAAGATAGAAGTATAAGGGTATGTATAATACATTACCAATATAAGAATGGAAAAAGGAAAACATCACTATTGATTTTGAATTTATAATACATAAAATTTTTAAAGGTCATATTTATATATGGGATGATGTTTATCACCTTATTATGTCACCAAAAATCACCACTAAGAGAGAGGACTTCTCTCCATATCATCATTATATGTTATATATTAAGAATGTATTATGGTTTCATTGAGTACCATATTCCATTAAGTCAAATCATGATTCTAGGTTTACCACAATGTTTTAGTAATGTTTTATAAATATGTTGATATATATTTTAGTTATATAAGTATGTATCATCCTTATATAGATTTCTAATCCATGGGAAAATTTCATTCCATAAGAGATATTTTCATATTTTAATTTGTATTTCAAAGGAGGTTGGGATCAACACATTCATCTAGTTGAGTATTCATAAAATAAAATTATTCACTCAATCATTCAAATTTCTTCTTATGAATCTATATATGAAAATACATATTGAGCTACAATGTGTCAGAATGATGTTGTAATAAGATAGATATTGGGACCATAGATAACTGAAAAAAAATGGTAGATAAGGTTAAATGTAATCAGTAACACTTCATGGTAGCATAAAGTTGGTATAAAAATTATACATATAATTTCTAGAATGTTCTATAATTTGATTTTGTCAATATTTAATTTCTTGGAATATCCCAATGGAAAAAATTTATGAGATTTCAGTCAAAATGGAAAAATATTCCTAAGTATATTAGTCCATTTTAAATCCATTACCGTGTTGGGACCATTGCTTATCCATTGGAATTTCCACCAAGACTCTCTAAATTTCACAATAAGTTCCATCTATATCTCTGGAGAAACTACATACCTAAATATTCAAATGAAATAAACTGAAGGGTAATACCTCTAATGTAATATCGATCTAATGATGAACAACAAGTGGAGATTTTGAATCATAAAAATAATTTACTACAAAACAGGGACACTCATATTTTCAATGTTTCGTAGTGAAACCATCTGTTGGAGGACGCTATGTGGGAAATATAGGATATGGTGAGGTTGAAATATCATATCTTTTTTCTATTTCTGTATGAATTATGAGGTTCAAAATAATTTTAAGGGGGGTGGATATAACACCCCAATATTTTAGGAATTAATTTTTAAATAAATATCATTTCTCATATAGATTTAGTACCAAAAAGACAATGTTATTCATGGACTTCATAAATCACAATGATAAATTTTCACACTATGAAACAATATTTTATATTGTGTTACATAGGAAACAAAATTTTAACTAAACAATGATATACCTTTAGTATTACAATTTTAATATAACTGTTATAATTTTTGAATTAAACTTATATATATGAATGTTAATAACTAATATTCTATTATTAATTGTAATGTTGAATATAAATCAAATATATTGAAAAAAACATACTATATTTTTGAAAAAGTCTCTCTGGGTATTGAAAATAGTATTAACACATATAAAACATTTTTATTTCTTCTTGTGGTCACAAAAAAAATATTAAAACTTTTTAAAAATTCAATTTGATAAAATAATAATAATTTTTAAGGTATCATGTAAAAGTTAAATTAATATTATATTGAGGGATTTTTATGAAACAATTTCATTTTCTATGAATGGTGATAAATAATGAACTTTAGTTGAAAACATTATTTTAATTAAGATTAATTATAATGATAAATTTTATTTGAAATTCATTTTAATGTAATATTATTTGCATAATACATCCATTAATTAAATTTTTATAATTGATATCAAATTCATATTGTGTTTTATTAATAAAAATGGTATTGTTTTGACCATTTTATCCTTCAAACCCATATTTCTCGTCATTTCTATGGGATTATTTAAATATTTAATTTTTAGGGTTTTTTAAATTTAATTTGGAAAAATTGATTCCTTATTTGGAATCATAATAATTTATATTACCAATTATAGTGATCTAATTTTTCTTACAATCATGATTATTAAGAACAATTGAAGTTTATTTAAATGATTACGGAAAAATATGTTAAATAGTTGGTCAACCACATTAGATAAATGTAATAAATTACCAAAAACATGCCGAAAAATAATTTTAGATCTACCATTTGACCGTATATCATACAAGATCTAGATTATTCATTTATTTATTCTTTTTTAATGAAAATTTTTTTGGGAGGAATTCTCCCTTTTCAAAAATATTACAAATGTGTGACTAACCTCACATAAAAAAAGTTATTCTTTATCCTCTATTACTCAAACCATAATTTTTTATGAAATTTATAGAAATAATAAATTATTTATTTCCATAATTTTATACAATAATCGTTACTTTTGAGTTAAATCCATATAATAAGGCTTTTAGTAAAAATCTAAGGAGGATACACAAAGAAGAGGTAACATTCATCAGCAAGTGTTTTTGTATTTTTTATTTCTCAATATCCTTCACTTATAATTATATCATGATTATTTAATAACTTTAATATATTCTATATTATTATATTTTTTATGTTATATTCATTACCTAAAACCATCTCCACTACATTCAAATGAGTTACAAAATCTTCATTCTTGTGTACGGCGAGTTACCACCTCACGAACCGATTTCATTTGATATTATATTACCTCCTCTGAAATATGGGAATAATAATATATTTATTTTTAATAAATAACATATATTGTAATATTAGGATTCTTGAATTATTATGTCACACATAAATTCATGCTTTTTAATTTGTGGTAATACGATAATGTCATTCATGTGTACGGTGAGAAACCTTTTATTTAAGAGATATGATTCATTCTTACATTTAATTGAAGGAAATATTGATATTTCTAATTTAATTTTTGAAAATCTATGATGGTAAAATTAGTATGGAAATATAATATATCATTTACCTCTATTTATTTCAATTGGATATGAAAATGGAAATAATGTTCATTTTATGTACGACCAACATTCTCCATGAATGGTATATTTATTTTACTATAACTATATTTTATGGAGAATCAGAACAAATATACAATTATTATATATAATATTTATATAATTTTTATAATTTTTATGATTATGAAAATATGATATATGTTAGTAGACCAAAAATAAATAATCAAAACACATATGAAAAACAAGTATTTATTAACTAAAACGTTACTTTTACATGGAATTGATAATAAATTGGTAAAATATTGTCATATGAAAATAAGATATTATAATATATATATATATCCATAATAGATGTATAATAAATAAATATTTATAATCAATGAGTTTTTAACAGGTATGATTTAATTCAAGACCTAATGTAAGGTATATTTTTCACAATTTTCATTCTCTAAGATATATGTTATGTTATGACTTAATATTTCATAATGTGGTGTATATAAATCCACATGAGATGTGAAATAAATAATTTATTTATATTCATGATATTTTCTGTTTAGTACCATTTTATTCCATCATAGGGATTGGGATTCAATGTTACCAATGTGTCAATGATGTTATGATTGAATCTCATCATTTATCAGTATTGTTTATGATTATTTATTTGATGAAAATATATTATGAGTAAAATATAAATATAAAAATTAATTTTATTATCTCATCATTAGTCATTTTATGTTAAATTACAAGTACCATTATTCTATAATTTGTACCCAAAATCACTAAGAACTATTTTTAAGATAATTTGATATTATTCTTCTCTTCTATCAAAAATCCATTTTTATCATAAAACATGTTTTCCAAAAAAAGTAATTTAAAAAGATATTTACTATTATCTAATGATTATCAAAATATATTTTTACCTGTGTGTTATTTTTTTTAGTTTTTATACGAATCATCAGGTTGTTTTTCCAAAAAAAAATTATATGGATTTTTCCAAAAACTGGAATAGGAATATTTGTCTTAACATGGAAGACATGAATGAAACCTACCTCCATAATAATAATTATTATTTTCATTACACCATTTTAAATTTTAATGGTTTTTTGAAGGAATAATAGTTTAAAAAGAATTTATATTTTGTACAGGATATGTTAAAGTGAACATAATATTTTCCTCGAAATAATGATTTACATAATTAACAAAATCATTTTCAATATAATATTTAGCCTTTTAATATTACATATTAAATTTTGGAGACATTATCATTAGGTACAATACTTATTATTTATTTTAGATGATTATGATTATGTTTTCTAGATGTTTATGAATCCCATTTCTCATCAATGGGATATACACTGACAAAATTATACTGAATCCAAAATCACTTCTTTTAGGTTATGCAATAATGAGATAAAGAAATTTTTATGAAACCTATCTATTTTACAAAGGATGTGATTTGTTGAAATATTTATGAAAACTATCTCATTTGATGGGTTCTAATATTAAAATTTATTTATGATCTAGTGGAACAAAAAAATATGGTTTTCATTGTTAGACGAGTGGGGACTATATCTCCTTCCAATAGAATAAGTAATGGTATATATACCATGATATAGATATGACATAAATAATTATTGAACCCAATTTATATAGGTACTTATTTTCTATGCTTATTTTAGTAGGTAACCATTACTATTATGATGGTTTATGGGACTAACTCATTCAACTATAATAACCATAGGAATAATACTTGAATAAAATGGAAATCATTTTCTATGCTTACAGGTATGCCAAAAATCTATGTGTTATGAAAATTTAATTCTCTCATGGTCAATTTTAATTTATTATATTATTATTTATGTCTTATAAATTAAAAATATTTATTCAATGGCACCAAATTATGATTATTGATATGTAATTCATTGTTGTAAAATGTTATACTAATGTTCTCATACCCATATGTTCATGTTATGATGATGTATCTCCATTTCTTCCCTTAAGGAGATTCCAATATCACATTTTTTATTATTCTTTCTCTTTTTCATGATGATATTAATTTAGTACGATATTCCTTATTAAGTTGAAGTTATGAATATTATAGTGGAATATGATGTAGTATATGACCAGTTAACTATGTTTGATAGTTTACAAAGACACGATACTATTATGGTCCTCGAGTAAGAGTTCATTTAATGTAATGAATATTAATTGGAATTGTTTATATATAAATGATTAATAATGCTAGTTTGAAAAAATTTAGATTAAATAGCTACTAATCATGATTGATTTTCAGTTTCAGATTCACTAAATTAAAATGGAAAAAAATAATTTCTATTGGAGAATCCTTGCATCCCTATAAATTAAAAATACTGTGGAGGTGCTGTATTTTATTTTTCCATGAATTGGGTATGAATTTCCCCTCACACATTTTTTCAATATCCATTTTGAGATTGTGGTTTCACCATAGGGAAACACCATTACACTCTAAAATTTACAATGATATGGATATAGTTTTGGCAAACTCTCTCTATAATCATTAGAAAAAAATTAAATTTTTGTGATAGTGAATAACTATGTTTTACATGGGTATTTAATTCTATATTTGGGAGTTAATATGGTGGTTTTCAACTGATAATGACAATGAGAAAATATATGAGTACGTAGAGTGGTTTCAATGTATTAAAATTTCCTTATTCTAACCATAAATGCGGGTAGTGGATTCTATGCCGAGGGACTTTATTTAAAAGAGATTTATACAGGATAAATGGTGGAGTTGTGTTACAATATCTCCGTTTCATTAGATTTGTTTTTTTAAATACTCACGAATATCTTGAATGAAATTATTCTAGTTTTTATACATGTATTTAAATGGTACTTCACTAATTATTGTGAATTAATTTTTCCCAAAAAATGATTTTTTTTCACACATTCCATAATTCTAAAACTTCTCCTTTCTCTCCAAGAATCACCATTTTGAGTTGTGGGTTTTATGATTCCAATTGGTTAACTATTTCATATCATTATTCCTGAATAATGTGTGGTTTGAGGTAGTTTGATTTGAATATGGTAATGATGTACCCATAGTATTTATTAAAGAATTATTTTAGAGAAAACAATGAGAGTGAATAGGATATAAATTGTGGAAGCCATCCAGGACATAGTTAAACAAAATTCCTACAACATTTACACTAAATATTTTTAATTTTTTAATGAATATATTCCTAATCATTTATTTACTATGCTTGGATTGATTTCATTACTTCGGTATCTATTAATCTAAATCAATATCTTATTAATCATTCATAATAATTCACAATGTTTTCAAATATATACTTCGTGGTTTCACCTTGAACATTACATTTATTACAGTTTCTAATTTCGTTAATTAGTTATTTTTATACATGAGTTTAAATTTATAAACTAGATTACCCATGTGAAATAATAATGAATTATAGTAAATTAATAATTTAAAATGATAAATAATATTATGTATATTTCATTTAAAATTACCTCTAATTAAAAAAGTGAATTATATTTATTTTTTAAAATTAATGATCATATTAATATTTTGGTTATCAAAAAAGGCCAAATCATTTATACGGGATTTCATTGGTGATATTTTCTATTAATGGATTTATTGATTATTAAGCTTTACTATTTGGGTTCTCAATCAAATATTATTAAAATTATTATTTTTATTAATTATGGTTGCTTTGAATTGAGGAATGACGATCCCTAATGAACAATGATGAAAAATGATAATTATTAATTAAATGGTACTCATATATTTATTCTGAATTCTGATTTATTTTTTCATCATTCATCACCAATTAAGATTCATCTGTGTGTGGTGGAACCATTCCCCAAAACCCTTTCGCAATTATGTATCTTCTTCCATTTAATTCGACCCATTCGTATATATAATGTTCAATTGTGTGAAATCCGAGGAATATGTCTATTGAGGACAAATGGTGTTTCATGAGGGGAGTGAATTGGGTTATTTTGGGCTATGTATTGTGATGATGAAATTTTACCAAGGTTCTTGGTAATAATATCAATGATGGTTGGGAGGTGAATTTGGAAAAAATATAACCACTAGTATGGTGTTTATGAGGCATAAGATGGTTCTAGGATGTGCTGGGGGTGGCATGTGGTAATTTTTATGGTTCTTTATAAGGACAAATATTCCCAATATATTTAATTGTTTGTGTTGGGTGATAATGAAAACTAATTTTTGATATTAGTAACATAATTATAAGATATTTACTATCACATTCCATAATTTAGATGGTGTTTAAGGCTTGATATAAATTGTGGGGTTTCAGGTGAGTTTCGAGTGTGTCAGACCCCAAATGATGAGTTTCAAGAAATAACACACAAAGGATCATAGTGTGGACAAACAATGATGGCTGTTATGGGTAACTATGAACTCCTCCATTAGTACTGGACATGGTTTTAAAATTCATATTTCTTAGGAAGCACACACATCTGATGCTTCTACAATTTTTAAAAGAGTTGATTCACACGGTTTTTATTTTGATTGAAAAATGGTATGCCTAAAACATGAGTGTGTTGTGATTGGATTGTGATAACAACATTGTTGGGAAATAATTAGAAAAAAAAACTGGTCAAACTATAAGGGTAATTTAAAATGGAGAAAATATTATTTTTACTCCCTTATATTTGACTTTTTCTCCTCCATCAATAGAAATTCACCGGTCTTCATCTTTCGGTCTCCAATCTGAGCTCTATTCATCTAATTAGATGTAAATTGGAAAGGCCTCAGATGCACTGCCACATTTTCATCATTTATCTCCCCACATGGAGTGATAATTCTATACGAGATGTTGTAATTATTTTTAGGATGATCATCTAAAATAATATTCTTTTAATTTAGATTAAATTAGTTTTTGTGATGAGATTAGAGAGTTCCTTCTAGTACAAAGTAGTCGGTACCTATATTTCTCTTGTATGCATTCCTAAACACATCAATGGGTAGACATATAGTGACCCAAAATAAAATTATTACTGAATTTAAGTTGATTCATGGATTTGATGAGATACCTATGGAACTGCTCATAAATCCTTATATTTTTTCATGTCGGGGATGTTTATTTGAAAAACTATGGTAGTTTTGGTCAGGTGTATTATTTTATATGTTAATTTTTTATTAATATAATTGTTTCTATGAGAACACAATAGGACTGGACTAAGTATTATGGTGAATTGATTCATCATGTTTGGTGTGGAATGAATTGTATGGGTTGATGTAGATCACTTTGTTGTGGTGACAAGGTTTTGAGATTGTAGTAATGAGGTCATCAGTTTATGGTCATGGATCTCATAACTTGAGATGGTGGTGACTATCAGGATTGAGCAATTGGGTCATAGGTTAATAAGGATCAAGATCATGTGTATTTGGTAAGTTTTTGGATTTCTTCTCACCTTTTTTCCACAAAATACAATTTGAGTTCTGAGAAAACATATAGGTATCTGTTGAGGTGTGGTTGACCACTCACGTCTGTGGAGGCCCCCATAGTTTGTGTGGTTTATGTGACAGTGTTGACCATTAGTTACTCTAAGGGTTTTAACCATATAAATAAACGTGGATGTTGATTGACCATCCATTTATAGTGTTGAGACCATTTGTAATGTCATGACATATTATAAACAAAATATCTTATGATTTAATGTTTTATTATGTAATATTTTTTAGAAAAATATATGAACTTCTTTTTAATATCTAATTGGATTATTATGACCATTAATAATATTTTCGATTGATAATATTGATGATAAATAATGAAAACATGGTTAGTATAAATATAATCCTTTTAAAATACCCAATTGACTCAAAAAATGAATAGATTGATACATTTATTTGAATTTTATACTATGATGCCCATTTATTAGAGCTTCTATAGTAGGTATCATTTCTGAGATTTTACTACGATTTATCCTGAGCTGTGATATTACAATTTATGAATGAGATATACCATTTAAGGTAAATGTTCATGCTCATTGAGGTCACATTCTATATCTCGTTTTTCAAACAGCCCCATAAATGTCTCACCATCACACACCATACCCATAGGGTATAAATTTTTTTGTTAAAGGTATATCTACTAAAAAACTATCAAATTGATTATGTGCATTATTTTTTAAATAATAACCAATAATGATTTAGAATGATAAAATAATTTTTGATAATATTAAATTCAATTAATGAAATTATTTTAATGGATTAATTTATTTGAAAATTTTTAATTAAAAATTGTAATTAAATTAATTATATTAACTATAAATGATCATATACTTTTTATGTAGTCATATATAATGTTTTATTAGGGTTCAAAAACTATTACTTCCATGTCACACCATTTTCAATATGTTATAGTTATTATTTAAAAGTTAAAATGAATATAATTAGAAAAATATTTAGAAAAAATGAATATTAGTTTTGGAATTCGAACATCAAAATTATCCAATGGGGAATTTTTCATAATATTCTGAAATAATTGAATTTTAGGTTAATAATGAAATATAATATATATATATATACAGTTTGTTTTATGACATCATAATGACACAAAAATGATATGATAAATAATATAAGGGTTATCCTCAGGAAAATATATATTTTCCCACTTTAAAATAATATTATTTATAATTATTTAATTATTTTTATGAATCCTTTAGGAATCTTTAAAATCATATAATATATTTAATGATTTTAAATTAATTTCCATAAATTTATGATTCACCTATACATAAAAAAGGGTGGTATTTTAATAATTTCAGCGTGCATCTGAAAAAATTATTGATAAAAACTACTATTTTTACTAATCCATGGGATTAAAACATGGGATGAATTGTGTGCTTGAATATTCTATTATATAGAGTGCAGAACCTATGTCTATGAAATATTGGTGAATTCCCCTCTCATTTACTATATAAACCCACAAATGATCCCACATCCATTCACTAAAAACAGTTTTATCTTGACCGACATCCTCCCTCCTCTATATGAAAACATCCCATGGTTCCCCAATTCTCTCATTATCCAATTTCAATCTTTTGGTGTCATAATATTAAGGTAGTTGATCATCTCCTTCTCACTATTTTTAAACAATATCTTTTATTTTATTCCCTTTTATTTTTAATTCATAATGATGATTTACCATCTGGAACCTCCACATCCACCCATTATTATTTTAAAATGATGAGATACCCCTTTATCTCGCATTAATCCCTCCCATGTACATCCATTATCATGCTGAAATTTGGAAATGGTCCTCCCCTTTCTCCTCATTATTCAATTTTGTTTAATATGTTACCCCATCTCATTCCATTTCATTATTTTGGGATATATTTTTACATGATCCAGTTATAATCCAATTTATTTCCAAATATGGGGGACACCTTTTTCTCTCATCTACATATTTTGTTATCCTTTAAGCGATGCCATTCGGCTACCAAAATTTCACAGTGATTCTCATTTCCTATGTAATTGTGAAGTGAAATACATACCTATTTCCCCATTAGTTGTATTCACATTTATATACATAAACATAATGTAATGTCGAAGTACATTTATTTATTCCACACTCAATAATCATGGAATATAATATGATAATTAATAAATCTATTTTGTAGGACTTATATGGCTCACATAAGGTTCATATTAAAATGAAAGTGATGGGTGCACCCAAAATTATATAAACCTTCATTGCATAGGGTAATGTTTAGTATCATGATATGTTATGTAGGTAAAATTATTAAACATGATTTCCATATGTCACTTTTTCCATGATGAGGAATTTTGATGTTATCACTAACCTATAGTGTAGTGTTTTTGTTGTTTCAACATTTCCCATGTTTCCATTATATTATCATGCTCTATCATGTCTCATAATTGATGTTTATGATTTATAATTTTTTATGACACATTATAGTCTAATTATTCAACAATATTTACCATATTCAATGTTTATTACCTTACTAGGAATTATAGAAAACCCCATTATTACTTATTTATTCAGGTTATCCCATATAGATTTATGCTCGATCACGTATAAGAAATTAAAAAAAACGATGTATTTAATGACTTAATCTATAATCTAATATACTTAATTCCCAAATAATCTTGACTAAATGATCATTCAGGATTAATTTTGGGTAATTTTATGAAATAAATCAATTATTAATATGTAATAAAGGGAAGGGTTGGTATAGTTGGTATTAGATGAAAAATTAATTTTTTTTGGGATTATGACTAGAAAAATCTAAAAAATTACATAGGGTTAAGTGTATGTTTAATAGAACATCACTAAATATTTGTAATTATATATTACCTATTTTATCATGAAAATACATCATTTTATGTACACTACATTTGGATGTGGTTCTTGAACAATTATACCTAGGGGTAACAATTTCTACAAGCTCTTATAGGCCTAAAAGGTGGTATCTTGCTAACAACAATATGCATTACAATGCACTAGGTTTAACACTCCTGGGAGATTTTCATTGGTAAATTCATAAAATCATTATGAACCATTATTTTGGGAGAAAAAAATATATTCCCATAATATATTATGATACGAAATAGAAAATTATTTACATAGAGTAATGTCTTGAAATTCGTAAGTTAAAGAAATAAAAGTAATTTGTATGTCATCCATTCAATTTCATTAGATTCCCTATTTATTTGTTTTAATATTTAATATTCTCATCGAAAAATATATTTTTATTCTTGCCAATGGTTGAAAATATGGGCTATCATGTATAGAATTAGTGTGAAGAGAAATGTGATGAATGCCCCGACACGATGCCCAACATGATTGGTGTAGTAATTTTGCGCATCATGATGATAATATCACAACTAATTACAGTTCAGATTAGAAACCCATATCATGAAGAGCATACAAATATCCCAAAGAGTGAAGAAGACACAATCTGATGATTTATATGAAAAGTAATCCAACATTTAGTGGGTCACACAATCCCTTAATCATACAATAGTGGGTCCTATCCACTGGAAATATGTTCTCCATACATCAATGTTATGTTCAATAGAAGGTTAAAAAATATATTTATTTTATAGAATATGAATATGATTAGTGGTGGATATTGATAAAAAATTAAATTCTTCAGGAAGTGATCGAAGCAGTGGGGTGGAAGAAGTGGTTGAAAATGTTTTTTGTAAATATTTTTCTTGGACATTCTGTCTTAAAAAGGACCAGGGTTTCTTTTCCCTCAATAAATAAATATAATGATTCTATAAGACTGCAAGAGGAAAAAATTATATGACTTGGATTGTATACCTTCAGTTTTTATATTACCCCTCAATTAATGGTTGATCACTTTTTTATGGCCGAAGCGTAGTTAAGGAATAGACATGGATATCCAAGATTTTGATAGGTATGATGAAATTTTCTAACATACTATTAAAGTAAAAAATGTGACCAAAAAATACCATGGGACTGAAGTGGATAAAAATAATAAAGGGGAGTTTAATTCTAGTAGTCCGAAAGAGAAATCTAACAGTTCCAAGAAATTTCAACACCCACATTTGAAAAGGTGGAAAAATAAGAAACCTGGGAATTTCCTAAATGGGTTCGGGGATTAATTTTATTATGGAATTAAGGGGACTTATAAAAAAATTGACATGGGAAACAAGATATTGCGACAGAGGAAAGGAATTCATTATTCATCCCTCAACACAGTGTTTAATGCTACAACTAGAAGGAACCATGACACATCGAAAACCTATACACTACGACATGGATTTTCAGAGACAACCAACAACTTCCAAGTTATAAATGATGAGTTTTCTCCAAAAAACCACAAAAGAAGATCTCAAAAATGATGTGGTTATAAGAACAATAGTTATAAATTTATGAATATGGAACTTACTTTTTTATTCATGTTCTATGAATTCCATGATTTCATAATTTTTTTATAACAATCCAAACACCATCACAATGTTTGGAAATAGATAAGTTAGTGAATATGGAAAATGGGGAAATAATTTCCTTCCAAATATATAAATCCTCAAATATCAATGTTTTTTATAATGATATTCAAGAAAATAATTTCATGTTTACTTACGTGTAATTTGATTCAATTATAGGAATTTATTGGTTTTCCAAATATAGATATAACATAATTTTTCATTGGAAGGATATCACTCTTTGTATTGCGAATTTTCCTCATATTCTTTACAAATTCAGGGAGAAGGATAAATATTATATAGCCCCATCATCCCAAACATGGATATTTTTTCACAATAATAAATAATATATATCTCAAATGCTTGATTCTATGTGATGGATCATCCTAGAAGGAATTACCATTGAGATGAAATATGTTTATTTTTTTCCTTAGGAATTTCATGGTCATTCATCCTAGATGAGAGGTTGAATTTTCTATCATGATTATCCCTATGGTGCTTTTAATATCCAAGACACTATATAATATTGATGTTGTAGAACATGAGGAAATAATGAAAAAACTATAGGTGAATCTATATAATGTATTTATATTCCCATGTGTTTCACTATGGGGTGCACAAGTCCTCTTCTTAATGAAAATGGATGGGTCTATGAACCTATTAAACTATTATCATGAGCTCAAAACGATCATGAAAAAGAAATATTATATATTATCCTAGATTGATGAATTTTTTGATCAACTATGTGGCGAATATTACATCTCCAAGTTCAATTGTCATTTGGTATAGTATCAAGTAATAGAAATGAAGGATGATATACCGAATCCACTTTTCGTACGAGGTAAGATCTCTATCAGTTCATAGAGATGCATTTAAGACTCACTAATTCTTGAATAATATTTATAGATGTGCTGAATATATTCATTATATATTATATACAAAAAATTGTGTTATTATTAATTTATTATAACCTATTTTATGACAAATGTAAGGATCAGAAATAGGGGAATTTGAATACTATGATAAAGTCCTTGGGAAATGAGATTGTTTCTTTCTAATAACATCACAAGTTTGTTCTGGTTGAATGAGGTCAAATTCATGGGAAATATTAGGACAAGTAATGGGATATATTTGGTCCCTCAAAGACAGAACTAATTGAATTATTTACGATTCCTACATCTATGACTAATATCAATTGTTTCTATAGGTTTTCTAGGTTTTATCACTGATATCTGAGAAATTTACCTTGATTACCAAACCATTTTACTATGATAACATAGAAGGTATTACTATATTCAAGGAATGAATAATGTGTAAAGATCTTCAAGGTGTTGAAAAGAAGGATTATCACTAACCCCATGCATACACTACCCACATGTAGATAACATTTTGTGGTATTGAATGTTTTTAAAAAAATGGCTTGTGTTGTGAGTATTTAAAAAATTAAAACGTGATTGCTTATGCTTCAAGGATGTTGAACATTCTCATGGATAACTACCTAACACATGACTTGAATATGGTTATTGCGATCTTCACTTTGAAAATTTGGTGGAACTTTTTATTTAGGGTGAAATGTGAAATATATACCAATCACAAATGCCTCAGGTGTATGTTCACACAAAAACAGACGAATATGTTCCAATAAAGAAGCTATGAGCTGATCAACGACTAAGAATTATCAATCTACTAACATCATGAAAAAGAAAATAAAGTGAATGAGTCTATAAGAAAATGTATTTTTTACATTATATAAGGGTCGATAATTGAGAGGGATTGAATCTTATTATATTATAAAATGTAGAACATGGGAATCATAATATTAAGAACATCATCATTCCATTTCTAAACTATTGATCAATAGTATCTTATGGATATGCCAAATGATGTTCAAAGAGTTAATATGGGAATTAATTTTTTTTTGAAGATATTAGAAATGGGAAATCATCAGAGTTCAATGTTAATGATGATTATATTTTTTGATTTGGGACAAGACTATGTGTACCATAAAATCCTTATTTAAAGAAGGGTATGTTTGATGATTCACATAGAAATACCCTTTCCATCCACCAAGGGAAAAAATATGTTTTGAGATATCCAAAAAATCTATTTTTCAGAAAATATGAATAAGGGGACCATGTTATATAAAACAAGATGTCTTTTATGTTAGAATGTGAAATTTGTAAAGAAAAAATACAATGAAATATTACAAAAATTTACCCGAAATATAATTATATAGAGAAACATCACCATAGAAATTTTTAATTTTCATATAAAGAAACCAATAGGGAATAATTCAATATGTGTTATAGAGGATCATCTTAAGAATATTTCTCAATTTATTATGATAATATATGAATTCTCACTGGATCAACTTTCATGTATATACATAAGAGAAATGGGTAAAATATATGGAGTACAACTATCGATTGTATGAAATCGAGATCCATGATTCACCTCTAACTTCTAGAAATTGTTCATCATGATATAACCCCTTTGTTTACATGTAGAACCACTTGTCCCCCAAAACATGATGGCCAATCACAGCTAATGAGGAAATGGTGAGAGAATTATCAATTTACTTTAAAAGAGGATGCCATCAACATTTTTCTATGACCGAGTTATCTTACAAATAATGTTGACACACGAGAATCCAAATTTCCTCCTATAAATACTTTTGGGAGAAGTGGTAAAGGACACCCATATTATAGGATAATGTTGTTGAAAAAAAATAAATAGGTCTTGAAATTGTCGGGGAAACAGTGAAAAATGTTACGACCATTCACCAACACATCAAAGATTCATATAGTCGACATAAGTGCTATGTTAAAAATTATAAAAGAGACATATAGTTTGATTTTAGAGATATTGTATTCTTATATATATCTCTATGGATGAATGTGATGTGATTTGGGATGAAGTTAATGCTTATTCTATGATACATCGATCACTTTGATATCCTTTATTGCATCAGATCAGTGGACAATCGACATTCAATCCCACATAACCAATCTCTTGTTCATGATGTATTTAATTTATTAATCTTATGGAAGAATATACACGACCCCTCACATGCTCTCAATCCAAAGGTGGTACCTCAAGAGAAAGATCATTCATAAGATGAAAACATGTAAGTATCATAGATAATAGACATAATGTACCACAAAATAAGATAATGAACATTACAAATGTTTTTGGAGAAACAAAATGTCTGAATAATAATTCTTTGAATAACATAAAGTTGTGAAATAAAAATACCCTTGTATATTTTATTGTGTGGGATGAAAAATTTAAGGGCTAAATTTTCTCAGGGGGAGATGACTGTAATGATGGAAATAGTTATAAATAAACTTTCGTTATGATTTAATGTTTTATTATTTAATATAGTTAATTGAAACAAATTACCTTGTTTTGTTATATCCAATTGTTTTGAAAAGAAAATTAGTAATCCTCACCATTGATAATATAATTGTAAAATAGTTATCACATGATTAGTATAAATATATGGCTTTAAAAATCTAATATACTCTGAAAAAGGATGAGATAACCCCATATAATTGGATTTTACCTTATGATGTCCATTTATCTATGTGTCTTGGGGATATATAATGTATGGCATTTCCATAGTCCAAGACCAATCTGAGATCCAACATCATATGTATGAGAAAAACTGTTTAAGGGAGATATTTAAGGTCCTCAAGGTAACAACCTAGGCCATGATTTCCAAAAGACCCCATGGAATATTTATCATCATGAACATTAATCATAGTGTGTGTATTAGAGTATTAAAGTGATATATATAAAGACTCTAGAAAACTGATGATGTAAATGATTTTGTAAAGAATAATGAATTTATTTTTATTATGATGTTATATGACATGAATAATATTTACGGTAACATTCAATTCAATTAAGAAATTTATTTTGATGGATTTATGTAATTTTTAGATTTTATTTAAAATTTAATTTTACATTATGAATAATAAATATAAATGATCATATTATTTTTATGTATTCAAATTTAATGTTTTATTTGTATTCAACAAACATTTATTTCACAAACTCATCATTTTTAATAAATTTCAGTTATTATTTTTCAATAGTGAAAATAAACATATTTATAAAACTATATAGATAAAATGAATATTTTTATGAATCATAAAACAGAAATTATACAACTATGAAGATATCAAAAAAATAGATAGTTTAATTTTTACGTAAAAATTAAATATTTTATAAATATAAGTTGTGTTTTATGACATCATAATGTCCCAAAACTATATAATAAATTCTATAATATGAATCCTAGGGTGACTCTATGTTTGAACCTATAAAATAATGGGGTGTTAACATTAATTGATTAATTTTATAAATCATTTTTGAATCCCTGAAATCATACAATATACATTTTTATTTTTAATTCATTTCTTAAAATTTGTGACTCACCTCCACATAAACAAGTGTAATATTTCAATTCACATTTGGTATAAACAATGGAAAAAAACATGGAATGGTTTTTTGTTTTGATTATTTTATTATACAGAGTGGAAAACATATGTTTGTGAAATATTAAATATTTCCCCTATCATTCACTATATAAACCCACCCAATATTGCATTTATCTTTCTTAAAAAACTATTTTGAACATACATTCACTTACCTAATATCTTTCTAATCTTTTAAATGTTCCCCAAATATCATTGGAATCACCATTCAAGATTTTGGGTTCAGACTCCTATGGTAAGGGATCCTCTATTTCTCTCTTTTATTCAATAATTTTCTCTATTCAATTCCATTTTAAATTAAATTCAAAAGTATGAGTTATGATTTTTAACAAACCAAATAAATCATTATGATTTTCAAATTATGATAATCCCATTTATCTGTTATTAATTCATCCCAAGTACTTCTATTACCATGCCAAATTTATGTAAGGTTTCTCTCATTTCTCATCTTTATCCACGTTTCTATATTATGTTACGCCTTTTATTTACAATACATTATGTTTGGATTTTTATATCAATTTTTTATTACATTAAAATTTATATCCAAATTATGAGATAGAAATTTATATCTCATCCCTTCATATTATGATTTTTATGAGACATTGTTATCATACTGAAATTTAACTATGACTTTTCAATATAAATCTATTGGGTAGAGAATACCATATCCATTTCCAATCATGTGTTTTAATATTTACACAGTTATGCATTTTTGATTTGGAATATAAATTAAAAAATTCCACACTCTATAATTTTTTAATAAAATATAATGATGAATGAATACATGTTTTATAATATATGTGGCACAATAAAGCATCAGATTTAAATGAATGAGAGTGGTGTGACCAACATTATATTGTGCTGCAATGAATTGGGTAATGTTTACTATAATGATAAATAATTATGGAATATAGAGTAATCCTTATTCTATATTGTGAAGTTTTCCATTATTATGTATTGTCATTTATCATTTACCTATGATCAAGTGTTTTATGTTTTTACCAAATTTATCATGTTGCCATTATATTATCATGTCTTATCATGTCTTATCATTTATGATTATGATTTGGACTCATTTAATTCCACTTGAGATTCTTAATTTTTTATCATGTTTTACCTTCTCCCATGTTTATTATTTTACTGGGATTTATATCTCATCACATTATTGTGTATTTCATCAGGTTATCTGATGTAGTTTTAATCTCAAGCTTGTTAATGATGTTTTCAATGAATATGTTGTATTTCATGTTTGAAGATGTTATGAAATGATCCTAACTACCAAAGACAATATAATTTTAGATATTTCAAATTGAATTATGCTAAATATTATGTAAAAAATTACGTTTTACTTTGTAAGAAAGGGAAGGGTCGTTATGCCATCTATTCGGGGATGTGGCTTACTATTAATCTTGAGGCTATTGGCATGATATTTGGGAAGACATATATTGTTTTTATTTTTGATATCAGATGTTTATCTAGTAGTTATTTTAGAATAAATGATGGATATAAATGTTCCATGTGATGGTGGGCTTTAATCGGACAATGTATCAGTTGGTGCTTTTGTTAAATAAAAATTTCAAAATAATTAAACCATTTTTTTATTTTTCATTTCACGTAATAATAATTATAGTTTATTTATAAAATAAATTGGATTGTATTATGTTATACACAAATAAATGTAAAAAATGTACTAAATAAAAAAATTATATATTGTTTTTTGACTTGAAAAATAATGCTTTTCTTTTATTTTCCACAATGTAGTGTCCCATTGGTAGCTTTAGTTACACACAATGTTAAGTTTTTAGTGAAAAAATTATAATATTAATAAGAGTATTAAAAAAATATCATCCCCCACGATTTAGGAATGTAATATAGAAATAATATTATCTAAATTAAGAGAATAATATTTATAAATTTATATAAAGTTAATACATTGTCTATCAATTAGAATTAATGAATGTAAGTACATTTTGAAATTAATGAAATTACATTTATAAGAAGACTATATTTCTATGTACACAAAAAATTTTATCTTAATAAATTAAAAAAACCAATTTGATTAATCGTTTAAATAAAATTTATATATTATATTTTTAATCTATATTTTAATACTATTCTAAATGATCTGATAGGTATTAGGTAAGAATAATTCAAATTTTATGAAAAAATATGTATTGTTCGAAAACATAAATTTACCACCTTTTAATAGAGAAAACATATTATATGTACATTCATAAAAAATATAATTTTTATTTTTAAAACTATTTTTTATAGAAATTGGAACATTAAAATTATATTATGGTCAATTTTTGGTATTTTTTTGAAGTTAAAGTTTTTTTATGAATAAAGAAGGACACAATATTTTAATTCAAAACGTATTTTTCATATAATTTATATATAATGATAAATTGTATATAAGTTTAAATTTAGAGATTAATTAGATTAAATATATATCTTTTAATCTAATTTTTATCATTATAATGAATTTTACACTAAAATTATATATAAAAACATTTCAATCTTTTGAACATTTTTATTTTAAAAACTTGTTTTTCCATCGCATTTGTGAGATTAAATTTAATATAATTTATGTCACTTATGTTATTTAAATTATTAAAAATTGATTCTTTATTTTTAATAATCATAATTTCAAATATATGATAAATTTTACTAAATATTTACAAAATATATCACTGATTGTTGTTAAAATTAATTGCATCTATTAATAAAAAAATTAGTTTATGAAAGGACTGAACGTCAAACCTATGGGAAAAAATTACATATACAGTTTCCCAAAAAACAATATTATTTCCTTATTAAGACCATTATATAACATTTATAAAATTTATTTTATTATTTAATCCACTTTTGATATGGAAATCATGGGTGGAAACCAATTTTCAAGGATTTAGAAGAATATCACTCCTCCTCATCTATAAAAAATTAACCCAACCCTCAAATATCATTAATTCTCTAATGCCCCATAGAAAACAAAAACATATAAAATATTCTTCCAAAATATCTAAATTTATATCAGATGCCTCCATTTTGTATCAACAAAATCCATAGAAGCCTTTTTGTACAAACCAAAAGAAGTTACCCGGAAATAGTAACTTCCTTCCTGATGATGCTTTGTTTTATTTTCATTAACCAAAGAAAAAATTATTATAATTAATTTCATATATAATAAACTTATTATACTCAACATAATGATGTTTTTAATATATTTGGTTCAATTATAATGTAATGAAACTACTATCTATTGGGTAATGAACATAAAAATGTAGTGTATCGTGAACTACATCTAAACAAAATGATGTTGTTCATTTTTTTTCCACCACTTATGGTTGATATTTATGATATAAACTATATTTTTGTATTATATATATGATATATATGAGATATTTATACTTCTATAATTATTATATATGATATAAATGCATGGTTTTAATTTTATGTAAAAACTATAATTTCTCTTGGGGATGGGTGGACTAACACATACTCAAAGTGGGGGGATTCATTCACACACAACGTTGATCTTATTAAAGATGTGTTGAGTGAAATTATAATATATATATATATGACAAAATAATTATAAATTTATGATATTATATATATATTTATTTATTTATTTAATTTAAAATAATTATTTGAAATTTTTTATATATGAATACAATTATTTTCTTGATATTTTTTTGCTTCTTATAATGTTATTATTTCAATTTTTTGTGATTTAATAATACTAAAGTGTTAATAGTTTATTAGTTAAATTTCATAATTTATTATGATTTATTATGATTGTAAACCCATTGATGAAATATTATAATCCAGCTCACAAGAAATCTCACGATTTTTCATAAACACTATACATTCATATTATATCCTATTAATGATAATTTTTTTTACCAATCATTGGAACTTAAGGTAAATAATAAAATGATTTTATGAAAATCATGCAAAATTTATACATTCAGTCAGTAAAACTTGTTATTTATAAATCATTTTTTGTATGAAAAATTTAAACATGTGTTAATATTATCTGAATATAATTAAATTTAATTTTTACCCATGTATTACATTTTTAAGAAACAGTTTTAAATGGAATCATATTGTTATTTCCAGATCAAGGAATTTTTTTTAAACATTTAAGGTGAAAAGGAATATGCAGAATGTATGATATTACCCAACATCATGAACATCATTTTATTTATGTTTCCTTTGTATTATTATGATTTTATTTTTAAGGAATTTTTTTCCTAAAATTTTTGAAATTTGTTTATTTTAAATTTTTTTTTCATATTACAAGTGTTCCAAAAAAAATTATATGTTTAAAAATTGTTTTTAATGATATTAAAATAATAATTCATATTTTTTGAAAAGAATTATTTAAAAGAAATATATTTCAATTATATCAAAACATAATTATTTTTTTTTCAAATTACATTCAAATAATAGGGTTTCTAAAATTCTTTCGAGCTTCTATATATATTTTCAAGATTATATTCAAGGAAAGTTGTCATAAAAAAGTTTTATGTTTTGAAAATAATTTTTTTTCAATGCATGAAAAATATTTTCCCAGATAAATGTTTTTAATAACGTTTTTAAGATTCCAATATATGTTTTCAATATTTTATCAGGTAAAAATATTTTGAAAATGTAATATGATTATGAAAATATATTTTCAATGATATGTTTTGTTTCATGTGATCTTATAAAATCATTCTCCATATATGATGACAAACTTGGTTATAGTTTTTGATTCACATTAGATTTGATCTGAGGATACAATTCATAATATTTCAATGAAATATATACGTTATGATGGATTTATAATTATGCATCCAATTTATCTTTAACTAATAATACCTTGATAAATTATTATGAAACCCTCTTCCCTCAAGGGTAATTCTCAGATGAAATGATTCGAAAACCAATAAATTTTTCATTGTTTATGATAAGCTTAAAAATTTATGGTATAAATTTCATTTAATGGTTTAAGATATGTTGTTTTAGAAACATAAATATTTTTATTGGCCATGATATGATGATAAATTTATTATCATTTTTTCCATATATGATATATTTTATTATTTGATTGGTGGGACCTATATCACCCTCCAAAGCCCGAGGTACTAAAAAGAGGTATATGTAAAAATTGAAAAATATAAAATATTTTCTTATATAATACATTTATATTTAGATAAAAAAATTAGTAGTACTAAATACAATTTTAATAATACGATATAGTAATAAAAAATATATATTTATATACACAAATATACTATACAATCTTGTGTTAATTTTATGAAAAGAATTCCTTGATGTCTTGTGTCATACATAAAATACTGAGTTTCACAGAACACCAATTTATTATTAAAATATAATTATTTAATAAATTAAGATATAATATGTAATATAATTAGAGGATTACATCTTATTTAAGACGTAGTAAAATATAGGGTAGAATTAATTGGTTACAAATTTATAATAAATGATTATAAGAACCAATTGAATGTAATAGAAATTTTTAAAAAGCATTTTTCTATCCTCACAAATGTATTTTACAATAATAAATTAAATTAAATAATATATTTGAATTATAATAAATAAATATATATATTATATCTCAAAAAATATATTTTTTACCTCCCCAAATAGATTTCATAAGCATAAGATAAGAAAAAAAATTATATTACTAATAAAACTAATATTATTTAAAAAGGGTGTTATACTGCTTTTTCATGGAGAACCATCATTAAATATAATTTTTTGAAATTTATAATTTAATAAGAAAATATAGTCATCATATTTAAAATAAATTTTTAAAATTCGGTTATTGTGACGTTTTTGTATTTTTCCCCAACGCTTCTTTTTATAATCAATACAAAAAAAATACTAAATTTAAGTTTAATATTTCATTTCTTATACATAATTAATTAGATTATATTTTACGATAAATTTTTTTTAAATTAAAACTATAAAAATAAAATTAAATTTTATCTATATTAGTTCATTAAAATCTATTTCACATTGAAATTGTATATAAAAAGTAGCAATCGTTTGGAAATTTTTACCTTAAAACCATTTATTATTGTCATGTCTGTAGAATTAATTTTAAATTAATTTATACTTCTTAGGTGATTCTAATTTAGATAAATTTATTCTATATTAGGAATAAACACAATTTTTTTATATGGTAAAATTCATGTTCTCTGGGAAAACAATAATGAGGGTGATTAAAATTAATTACATTGATTAAGGGAATACATATCTTAATAAGTGACTAAAGCATAAGCTTTAGGGATAAAATGACCTATAATGTTGCAAAAAATCCATTGTGTGGACATATTTCGACCCTATACTCACAGGGAACTGAGTGGATCCATTATGGGAGCTACTAGTGATAAAGAAATATGGGGTGAAATTCCCTTTTCCAAAATTTAGAAGAATGACACAACTCCTCCACTATAACAAAGCCACTCACCCCTCCAACTTATTCACATATCTGATTGGAATTTTTCTCTACCAAGATATACTAAAATAAGTCATACAAATTTCTAACATCAGTTAGAATTCTCACATTGGGATGCTATCTATCCAATTAATCCCTTTTGTCAAAACCAAAAGCTGTTAGCAAAAGAAGTTATAACATGCTACATCATGATATTTTGATTTATTTAAATTCTATATCCCATAAAAATATTATTATTCCATGATTAAATAATAATATATGTATCCTCAATATAATGATATATTTTTATGTTACAGATTCAAACTGAGCATACACACACATCCATATAATGTGCAATGAACCAAATATGCTTGTTTACAACATACAAGCCTATCATGAAATGGTGATTGTTTTCTTCTTCTTCCAACCACATTTATGGGAATTATGATATAAAATATTTTCTATTATATATATATGATACTTATAATTTATTTATTATTCTTTAACTCTTTTAATAAATAAATCTTTTTGTACTCTATTTTGTCAGTGTATGATAACATTTTTTGGGAAAGTATAGACTACTACCTCACCCAAGAGTTGTGATTCCATCATGAATTTTATGGAATGCATATATTATGGGTTTAAGGAAAAATATATTACATAAATGAAATATTTAAGATAATAAAGGCATTATTAACTTTATAGATACATAATACATATTTTTCATTATATCCCTTTTCATACACTAAAATGTGATAACGCTGGTCAAGGAATTGTGGTCTCCCACTTCAACAACCCGATGTGATTCATTTTACATCCCATGAATCGTTTATATTGGTATAAATGATTGACTCAATTCTCTATTATGATGTGGAAAAACAATTTCTCTAAATTTATTAAGTGTAGTCTAGTGATTAACCAAATGAAGTCTCCGGAAGATGAGTGCACACAAAAGAGTAGTAAATTTTATATGACTGTAAAAATGGTGTGTTTTTATAATAAATCAATTAGATAATGATATAATAAATTTAAATTAAAATGATAGAAAAAATATGAAATTAAAATGGTTATTTGGTCAGGGTCCGTTTCCCATCGTCAATGCAATCTTTGTTAAATTTAATTCAAACCTTTTCTTTTGAGTTGAGTAATGTGAGTTTCCACAATTGTTTCCTCTCACAGCCATGGTGAAATTATGACTTTTAGAGAAAAACATATAATGATCTCAGGTTTTCAACTCTCCTTCCATTAGAAAAAGAGTTTTATTGAATATCCTCAATTGAATTTGGCAATACTCAATCGAGTCTTGATTATCACAAAAAATCTAGAACATTCACAACCCCTTTTACACGTACTGATGATTGTCGAGTACATTACCTCTAACCCTAGTCTATTCCATCGTATATAATATAGAAATTAGTTAAAGGAGATATTGATTATTTAAAAATGAAAAAAATAAAAAAATGGAATTAAAATTCTCGAATGATTTGGATGGATAATAAAACCCCTTATATGATTTGGAAAACTACTTTGATGATGAAGTAAATTTAATTCAATTATGTCCAAGAACTCAAGCATTGAAAAATTGAAAACCAACACTTCCCCAATCACTCAAAATAATTTCCCCACCATGATAATGGTAATCAGGATGAATGGGGAATTATAAGAAATTAAAAAAATATGTAAAATAATATAAATAAATTAGTGAAAGCTAAAGACCTATCCTTCCTGATGTCCTAGAAGGAACAACATTGAATGGGATGACATGAGAGGGAGGAGCTCCCATACTTTTAAAGGAATAATTTTACCCTGAAATATGATGTGTTGTATCCCCATTAAATTAATTCATAACTCATTTCACCCCTATTGAATATTTTTCATAATTACCTTTTTCATATTTCCTAATAATTTTTTCCAATCTGGACAAGTATTTACAGATTTATTCCAATTTTACTCTAAAAATTTATTCTATCTAGTCAAACTCTCAAAATCGTAATCCTCTGGATTAGAATTAATTAATGACCATTTAAATAGTAAATTCATGAATCTTCTAATTCATTAAATATGTTTCAAAACATATTATGCATCTACCCACTGAGTATCAAAGAAACTGGGCCCTCCCGGAAAAAGTTATGAACCCCACACCAAAAATCGATAGATCTGTAAATATTTTTCATAGTCTAACTTGTGAGCTTCTTTTGAGAATTCTTGTGGTTGATTCAACTATTTTTCAAAAAGGATTATATAAAGCCATGGATGTGCATAATTTGGGAAAAATATAATTTTTAATCTTTGATTATCTTTGAAAATGTTAAGGTCAAAATACAAGAAACAATTTCAAATAGTAAAAAATAAAAAATGAGGCATTTTTACTATTAATCACAATATTTCACCAATATGAAAAAATAAAATAAAATTAATTTATATTAACACATTGGTGATATTGAAAAAAATTAAATTCATTGATAATTTATTGATGATATTTTCTGTATCCATCTCGAACACTTAGCATTTGGACTCCTGGACAAGTAAACATCAAAATTAAAACAAATCAAATCCAAAAACACATACAAATGAGATGTATCAAATCTACACTATGAAACTAATAGTTATCATTCATACTAAAAAACAACTATTTCATGTTATCAGTGTTAGATTATTTTATATAATTCCACATCATTTCATATCTAATGCATAGAAAACACCTACCTCACATGCATTTTCTCTCATCTCACAATTGTAAAAGATCAAAAATGATATTTGCATCCAAAATAATAAAAGGGTCACCATAATCTTGATTAATTAATACATCTCCAACCTATGTGAGTCAACAACATGTTTTTCTTATGAGGACATTTAATGGTTATTCTATGGATTTTTGTTAGTAGGATATAGATTAAAAAAATTATATGGCTGAAAATGTTGGGCTTGGCTCTTTCTGAAGTTAAATTGCAAGATTATAATTTTCACTCTTTTATGGTCTCATTCTCTTCCCATTTGTATAATATTATCTCTATAATAACTAAAAATCATTGAATGTTCACACCATTTAACACTTTAGCTGCAAATTTTTTTCTAAGACATAGATTTTTTGAATACTCTAGATAGGCACAACTTTGTTTCCACATTCAACGCTCTAGAAAGGCACTACATCTATTATCATGAATGCTCTAGAATGGAATATATTTTTAACAAAATTAACTATTTTTTAGAAACATCATCTCATCAACATTTTATTTTCCACCCAATAAATCGAAAATTGTGGTTGTAAAACAAAAGACATCCTTCCTACACTTATGTTCATGTAGATCATGCAATTTCACATCGAGAGTAGGTCTGATACGGAAAAATAGCATTTAATGTTGCTAACCTAATATGTTGTTCATGGATTCTAAGGGATAAATGAATTAATTTAGGTGCTAGGATATAATAAAAAATATTATATTGAAGAGGGGGATAAAAACCAAATAAATTCCTTAATCATTTAAAAATAAAGTAACTAAAAAACTCATGTTTTGATAGGAATAAATCAAATTCTTGTTATGGAAAGCATGGTTTTGTTCTCTCCAAAAATGAAGTGAATGTAAATAATATGACGAAAATGGTAAATAATCCTCATAATTAAGTGATTTTAAAAACAAAGATAGTGAGATGTGGCATGGTATTTAAAAATTAGGGTATACTTCATGAAATTCGAAAAGATATAAACATGAAAAACTCATTTCAACATTCATATAAGCTCTGTTTCATGAAATATATTGGATCCATCATTGATATGGGTATCAAAAATGGTATTGATAATAATTTCAGTTCTAAATCATCAAAAAAACACAAAAAACTAAAAAATAAACACACAAAAATCTGAAAAAAATCAAAATATAGTTTATTAAAATAGTAAACCAATCATCAAATGAAAATACTAAACTACAATGGTTCCTTCCCCCACACTAAAATGATATAGTTCCCTCAGGGAATTAAAATGTATTAAACATGTAGGAATATTTTAAAATGAATCACAACAAGAAAGAAAATGTTATGTAGAGGTACAAACTGATGGATTGTGTTGATAAATTGGTTTGGGTAGTGTGATATCCTATATTGGATCTAGTGGCAGTGTCCCAAATATATTTTTCAACCTATGCCCATTTACATCGAGCGCATCCTTCTTTAATTCCATCATAATCTTCATAATAGGAAATGTATATACATAAATAACTATAAATGGACCTTCCCATCTGGAACAATGTTTAATTGGAATCAACATGATTCATGAGTTGAATAACAACACATTGTATCTATGATATAAGACTTTCCGTTTGATAAGCATGTCATGGGCCACTTTCAATATTTATTTATAAAAAAATTAATTTTCAAATACCTCCCTTTTATTTTTCTCTAGCTAATGAAACTTCATTCTTTTTTGTATCCCATAAATTTCAAGGTCAAAATTTATTTTCCTCATAGCCCAATATTCCTAATGCTCTTATAGCACAGGTATGTAGTAACTTTTTCCATAAATCAGCCTATATGGAATCATTCCAATCATTGTTTTATAGGGCCTCAATTAATCCCATAAGGTATCTTCCAATATCTGTCTCCAATCCTTCCAATTTTAATTAACACTTTTTTCAACAATTCCATTGATTGCCTTATTGGAAACATTAGTTTTCCCATTAGTCTATGGATGATAGGGAGTTGATGTTTTATGATGCACCCCATACTTCTGCCAAAATTATTTAATTTTCTAATTGTAAAATTGAGTCCATAATCACAGATGATGGCTATGGGCACTCCAAACCTATAAAATATGTCATCACTAAAAAAATCACAAGCAACATTAGCATTGTTAGTCCTGGTGGAATTTTCATCCACCCATTTGAAAACATAATATACTATATATATTATATAAGAATTTCACAAAGACATCGGGAAAGTTCCCATAATAACTATCCCCCACACTCAACAAATGACACAAAAAATCAATTTCTTTTTAATAATTTCTTGTCTCATTGATATTTTTTGGAAAACATATATTTTTCACACATTTTTCAAATTTAAAGGGGATATATAAAAATGGTTTGAAAATAAATTCTAGATTCTAAAACCTTTCTTGATGTCTTATGAGGTCCAATGCGGCCTCTACAAGATAATGTGTGAAAATACTCAAAGACATATTTAACATCTCTTTTAGGTAACATCTTCTTATTACATGATCATTTCAAATCGCCTAATGGAATGGATCGCCCCAAATTTAATACGTAGATTCATATTTATGTTATTGAATTTTCTGAGAAATTAAATGAAAAGGATACTGAGATGATACCGGATAATTGACCATGTCAGCATACCAAGGAACTTCTCCTTCAATAATGTAAAACATCCCTCCTGGAATTTGATCATTCGGTGGGTCTTTTTTGCAATTTAAATTTCAGTTGTGTTTGGTAGTCTTCTTACATTATCAACAACATGGTTATAAAATCCCTTTTTTACATGATTTATATATTTAAATCCTACAGCTGTATCATCCATCATAATATCCTCAGTTTATCAGATGAATTCTTTATTAAGTACCACATAGATTCATGTTCAGATAACACAATGATTTGAGTTCCATTAATATATGATCTAAATCCTTCTAAACAAAAAAAAGTCTAAGAACTATTTTTCAATTGTTTTGTAATTTAATCGGGCCACATATAAGGTTCTCTAGTAATATGAACTAACTAGCGATCTTCCCTCAATATGATAATAATGGACTTATCAAACTTCATGGTTGGAATCATCACAATGATTCACTACTGGTTCTTACCAATTTGGAGGTTGCATCACATATTGTGAAATCAATCACTTCTTCAACTCATCAAATGATTACTTACATGCAGCATTAAAATTAAAATTTTCATCTTACAAATTTAATCTAGAGAGAGGGAGAGAAATATTACTGATATGTTTGATAATACTATTGTATAATCGTTCATGTCCAAAAAAGGATCTTGCATGTTTCACACAAGTAGGTTAAGGAAATGAATCTATCACTTTAATTATTGATTTATACATATCAATAAAATTTTTGGAAATAATATGACCATGTAAAATTCCGCTTTTAACAGTGAAATAATTACGTTTCAAAATTTAAACATGATTTTTTTAAATGTAGGTCATCAATAATTTTTCCAAATTTTTCAAACAATGATCAAATGAATCATAAAAAATAGTGAAATCATCATAGAAAACATCTAATATGTTTTTCAATACGATCAGAAAATATTCTTATCATGAAGCTATGAAACTTACCTGGAGCATTAAATTATCCAAATGGAATTCATTTATAGTGAAAAGTATCAAAGGGACATGTAAGTTTCATCTTCTCTTGATCCTCAGGAGTACTGAGTACCTGAATGTAACCTAGAAATTCATCCTAAAAGAAATAATGAGTTCTCCAAGCCAATAATTCTAACATCCTATCAATGAAAATGATATGGAAATGATAATTCTGATTGAACTGGTTCAATTTCCTAAAATCATCCCATACACTCCACCTGTATTGAATTCTTATGTGGATTAACACATTGTTTTCATTCCTCAATGTGTTTAGATATTTTTTTTTAAGAAATTCATAAATAGGGCTAGCGCATAGTGAAAATCTATGGTATAGATAATCCTAGATTCCAAGAGCTTCATGATCTCCTTTCTCAAATACTCAATCAAGGTGGGATTCAGTGTCCATTGGGGCAACCTAACATGTTTGGAATCTCGATAAAAAATATCTATTTGAGCATATTTTTGGTTTTATTCCTAAGATATCACCTAATATTCACCCTATTTCATGGAAATTCCATCTCAAAATCTATATAATTTTTTTATTCGGTTTTAGATAGATTATTTTCAATTATCACTGGTAATTTCTCTCTCTTCATAATTTATATAGATTTAAAATAATTTGGGAGTGGTTGTAATTCATGTTCAGGAGGATTCTCAAGGGGTGAAATTAAACTGTCATTCCCCACTCTCCAAGGGTTGACCTCTTGCACAGAAGAAATAGATTCATATTTCTCATCAATCAATGAATTATAAAAAAAATTAGGTTTTACCTCTTCATCCCATGTAAAATAAAAATCCCCGTTGTTTTGGGAATTCACATGTTCATTAATTGACAAATTATCACCTAATATTAAGATTTCAAGGAGAATAACTGATTCTTCAATGGGCTCAGTACTAACATCAAGGGTGAGAAAAAAAAAATAGGGAGTGATCATATGATAGGTACCTCACGGATTCATAAATGATGAAGTTGGAAGTGAAATATCAAAATTCCATGGAGAGTGTACATTCATTGACATTGATGATAGTTTTATATGTCTTCAAGAAAGGTCAACCCCAAATTGATGGGTGAGTGTAACTGGTTCATATATTCATTAGTATTTAGCACATAAATGTCTGTAGGGAATAAGAGATATTTGAAATTCAAAAGGAAATCCACTATAACTAAGACTAGGAATCCTCTTGATCTGTTTTCTTGATAGACCTCAACTCTTGTGGGAATTAATTATCCCATCTACAAAAAAGTGTACACAGAGTGAGGAAAGACATTAATTGAATCTCCTAGATTACACAAAGCATTAGATAAATTTAAAGAACAAATGGTGCATGGAATTTAAAACATCATCGTATATTGACATTTTGTTTTGATATGTTGTGTGATGAGGCCTAAGACACTTCTCCCCAAGTGTATCCTTTTAGTCCTATGAAGTCTAATATTTTGGTGAAATGATGATCAATTTTTTTTCATACCTTAGAATTTTTTTTACAACTTCATGTAAGGGATATTAATTTCATTATTCTAAAAAGTACCTAGATATTTTTTTAAATTATTCTTAATGGAATTTCATTATTTCAATCATCCTTGTTTTAAATGGTGGGGGTAAATCATTCAACTACCTTTTTTTCATTTTCATTGATGTTTCTTGTTTCTTATTACATGTATTATCCTCTCTTATGCCTCTTCCTTTTCTTCTTCATGGGGGATTTTCACAAGATTTTCTATGTTTTAACATCATTCTACCTCAAAACAGGTGGTATTATCTCAGGTTCACGGTTATATGGAAGTGGGATTTATTTTCCACTTCTTGTTATGATTGCATTGACATTTTCATTAGGATTTGGAACTTTTTGGGATAGTAGATTCCTTGGATTCATGGAAATGATTTAGAAAATACTTCACACCATGCCTTCTAGCTTATCAACATTATCTTCTTGGCAATCAACCATGGATTATATATGTTCTATAGAAGGTTGTGTGTTGGTGGATGGTTGTTTATTTTTATTTCATTGGAATGGTGGTGATAGAATGTATTGTTGTTTATGGAAGGGTTGTTTATAGTATTTTTGTAGTGGAGGGGATTCTAGTATTTCCTGTGATAGGAAATAGTTTGACTGGGGCACTAGTTAGGATTAAATGATCCCATATGGTTTTTTTCTTCTCATATAATTGATGGGATTGTGGTGGATGCTATTGATTTTGTAGGAATTTTCTTGGTCGAAAAGTCACTGTATATTATTTTGTACCATATAACTCATGGAACTGGTCAGTATAATCAGTGGAAGAATAACATAAACCACATATCTGAAGTGAACCATGTTGTCCATTTTCTTGAGTAACAGCTATTTGATAGACAAACTGTGCAAGGGCGTAAACATTGGGTTTAATCAATACACATGAATCAAATATTTTACCTCATATTTCCCATTAGGTCTCATTCTTATGATTTCAAATTGTTGTGAGTTTTGAGCAATCATCTTAATTAATAATCTAATATCTCCATGTTAATTGTCAATTAGGGATCCCCCAGATGAGGTAGCTAGAAGATTTTGATCATTATCCAGAAGTCCTTGGTGGAAGAACACAAGGAATTGGTGTTACTCTATTTCAAGATGGGGTTAAAAGGAACATAGCTACTTGAAATGAAACTAGTATTCATATAGTGTTTCCCAAGTTGATTAATGTATGATGTAAATCTATTTTATAATGGATGTGCTCTTGAATTTTGGAAAAAATCATTACATAAAACATCGTTTTAGGTCATCCTAATCACTGATCTTCCCAAGCTATATATTTTTCAACCATTGTTTAGCCACTATTTCGAGTGAATGGGAATTCCATACACTGAAATTGGTCTTTGGGTTCTACTCTTGGGTTGAATCTTAACCAAGTGAATCTAAATTCTTGATTTTTACAATTTGGATATTCTATTACAAGACCATGAATATTTGGAATTATAAGAATCATATTGACAAATTATTCAAAATCATTTGGTTCAGTGGGTGCAATGATTGGGTTATTTTGAATTTAAATTGAGGGGAAAATAGATCACGTAAAGTTGGGTTGGGATTTTAAGACACTATTTTAGGTTCAGAGTGATCAATGAGTGTTTCAAATGTATCTTAGAGATATATTTATTCAAATATTTCTTGTAGGTTTATTTTTCTTTATTTGGTAAATTTTATTTCAATTTATGGAACAAATTAAATTTATGGTTCTTTTCAGTTGAAGAAAATTCAATTTTGAAAATATGATTTTTATTTCACCACCTCCCCAGAAATATTTCCATGTTTGACACACACCTGTCATAGGGTGTAGAATATTGTTTTTTAAATTCTTTATATGTAGTGCAATGATTAACCCTAGGATGTATCCGAAATAGGAGTGTACAGAAAACTATTTTTCACTTTTAATTAAGGGTATAAATGGTGTGTTTTTAGAGTAAAACAATAAGATAATGATTGAAAGAATTCAAATTAAACTGATTGAAAAACAATGATATTAATAGGGTGATTAGGTCGGTGTCATTTTTCGTATTTTAATTCTATCCTTGTTCAATTTAATTCAAACTACTTCTTCTGAGTTGATTAAATTTAGTTTCCACAAAAATTTCCTCTCAATTTGTTGGTGAAGTTTTGAGGAGAGAGAAAAAATTACCAAGATCTCTATTTGTTCAACTCTTCTTCCATGTGAAATATAGTTTTATTGAATATCCTCAGTTGACATGGAAAATATTTGATGAATTTTTTTTTATCCCAAAAAATAATGAACATTCACAACACAATTTACACGTACTAACGATGGTTGAGAACTTCACCACCAATCCTCATTCTATTCCATCGTATATAAACCAGGAATTAGTGGATGGAGATAATGACTATTTAACCAAGATAAAAAATCAACAACAGAATTTAAATTCATGAACAATCACCCTTTATAATAAAATAATCAATATAAAATTGAAAAAAACATTTTAGAAATGTGAAATTTCATTCAATCATGTCAATGAACTCAATTATTAAAAAATAGAAAACCAACCCTTGATCAATCATTAAAATTGATTATAACCCCATGGTAAGGTTAATAAAGGTGAATTGGGAATAAAATAAAATTCAAATTATATGAAAAAGAAATTAAATAAAAGAGAGAAAGTTGACAATTTCTCAAACGTGGTGTCCAAGATAGAATGGGATGGAATGAGATTCCTTGAGAGGGAGGATCTCCCCTCCTTTTATAAGAAAAATTTATCCCCAGAATATTGATGCATTTTAGGCCCAATAAATAAAATATTCACTTGTTGAACTCTTCTAAAATGTGGTTCATAATTATCTTGTTCATATCCCCTCAAACATTCAGCATATTTGGACAAGTATTCTATGATTTATGATTTTTTTCTCTGGAAATTTATTTTGTTTAGTCATACATTGCAAATCGAAAACCTCCAGATTATAATTCATTATTGACAATTAAAACATCCAATTAACTCTTTTATGCCTTCATTTATGAAGTTCCAAATTGCTTTTCATGTCCACCGACAAAATTTAATAGTAATTGGGCCCACCAAGAATGATTTATGGTCCGCACATAAAAAATTGACAGATTTGTAGACATTTTTCATGGTCCAAGATGTGAGATTTTTAGCATTCATATGGTTGATTTATCTTTTGGTCATGAAGGATGAAACAAGGCCCTATATGTTTTGAATCTGTAAAGGAAATAATTTTTCAATTTGGATTAATTTAGAAAATGTTATTGGAAAAAATAGATAAATGTTGAAATAATTAAAATTACAAGATGGGCCATTTTTATTTTTAATCACAATATATCACCAATATCATAAAAAGTGGAAATTTTTCTAAAAATAACGCATTGGTTGAATTTAAAACAATTATATTAAATGATAATTTAATGAAAAAAATTATCTATCAATGATTAAATAACATGGAATATAATATTTTAAGAGAATTACGAATTAATATTGTTTTAATTACCTTCCTTCCATACCATGCACTAAAATATGGGATCGTTACTCATTCATACATATGACTTACCATATCCATGATTGAAACAGAGGTTAATTTTTCATAAACAACATTACTGATTAGTTTTAGAAATATAATTTAAGTGTAAATATGATAATTGTTTAATGATAATTTTTTTATATATGTTTGTTGGATGACCACATTGACTATAACTGACCTTTCAATGTAATTTTAACATATGTACCAAATATTGTTAAAACAGCAGACATAAAATTTATTTTTAAGTAGATTTTTTGAAAAATGGTAATATGTGAAATCAAATTAATGATAAAATTGAAATGGTTATAAAGGAAGTAAATAGTTAACATAATTTAATAATTTAGGAATATAAAGAAACACATGAAATGTTAGACTGAAATTAAGATATTTTGTCTAAATATACATTTCACTGATGCTTATTTTTTCGTTATGAACAAATTCTCTTTTATTCCAGGTATATGAATCTCTTTTAAATTTTATATCACTAACATCCTAATTCTAAATATATTATATGTTTAATTAATTTCAGAGGGAATAAGGAATCATATTTTTCATAGTTTAGGGAGCTTTAGATTCTTTAATGATAAGTTTTAATCGAAAATGTTTTAATGATTTTTCAATTGGGATTCCACTAAAAAATGAAAAAAAATACTATTATGTATCTTCCTCTGAGGGATTATTTATTAATACATATTATTTAACCAATATAGATATTTGATATGGAATATTTCTTAAAATGACCAACTGATAGGAGGATTGCTTTGGATATGCAATGATGGGTGGGACACAGACATTATATTACCCCTCGATGCATCGAAAAGTTCTCATGTGACAAATCATTTAGCCAAATTATAATAGTTTGAACTATTTGATGGATATATAATTATAGTAGAGGTTTTCATGTTCTTTATATATGTCATCAAATTGATATGACTTTATTGAATTATCATTTATCATTATATCCATGAGATTTTAATATGATAAGATCTATTGATGAATTTCCTTATCAAATTATTTATTATCTATAAATAATTATAAATTATTTACATTTTAATATTGACTGTGCATTATCATGTTATTTGAATGACATGTGTTATAAATCTCTTACCTCTATATTTTAATTAATTCTTATTGATTTTTTATTAATTACACTTCACATACCCTTAGTTGGAATTTTATCTCACCCTTATTCTTTTCTCCATTACCCATATTATGAAGAGGAATCATTTGAATGATATTTGGGGATATCCTTTGTCAGTATATGTTTTGTATTTTGTTTTATTTCCTATTATCCATTGTATTTTTTGTATCATGTATGCAATTCAGTTGTTCAAATCATCTAAATTTTTTGGTCCCATGGGATTTGAAGCATATAGCTATTCTAATTTAATAATGTAATTCAATAGATTTAGGCTTATATGGTCACAGAGTTACAGTATATAAGCTCAATGGGTACATGGGTTTTTTACAATTCTAAAAAACATGTTGTTTCACTTCTTGTACTAAAGACCAAATACTAGGGGGTACATAAATTATACCCAATGTATAAAAATAAGAGGGTACATGAGTTGTATCCCATGCCTTAAAATAATAGTGTAAATGAGTTGTATCCCAAGACAAAAAATAAGATGGTACACAATGTTGTTGTCTATATCCTAATGTAGGTGTATGGGGTTTATAACAATCCTAAAATGATATGAAGGTATTAGTTGGTATCTTAAACATAATATTTTCCTTGTTTATGTGTATACCAAAAGTTCTATATCTAATTACTTATTTATTCTTTCTTGTATTATTATCTTGAATCCATTGTGATTCACATCTTATGAAATGATAAACTTTATTCCATGTATCATGATGATGATCTTTTATTTGTAGTGTATGGTATTCGAATGATATTCAAATGAAATTATATCTGTTTTTTTTCATTTCATGATTACGTGATTCCTTTGTTTGCCCTTACATTGAATTTGAGATCATCCCTTTATTATGTTTCATTTCCCCATTTTATGAAGAAATGGTGTTACTATAAGTACTAAATGGGTAGTCTGTTGTGGGAAACATCTAAGATAATCCAACTAGATAAATGATTTCTGTTCCATGTTTCAAAATAAACTAAACTAATATGGTCCTCATGCATGTAATTTTGTAATATGTTTAATATTCATCCAATATTGATGTAATATCCATGTATTAAATGCCTTGTTAGGTTTAGTTGGTATCCAAGGAATGGTTTATTCAACCAAGGAAAACTATGATGAGAACAATTTTGTGATATCCCTATGGATATTTCTAAGGACATGCATGGGGAATACCCTATAGATTAGTCTAATTATATGGAAATGTGTTGAAAAATGTCATTTAATTTTGGTAAAGGATAGAGTGAGTGGTTTCTTAGAAATAAATCTCATCCTAGATACTAGAAGTTGACATGGCTCTAGAATAGATGTACCTAAGGTTTGAAACTCCAAAAATGTGCATCAAACATGACCCAATTTTGACTTGGTACATGAAAAGATCCTTAGTGATCACTTTATTTGACACTCCTAGGATATATGTTTTGGGAATTAGAAAACACATTACCAACCATTATGAATGATTTTGGTAGAATATGACAATATAAAATCTATTATAAACCTAATGTGTAGAGATTAAAAAAGTTGAGGCCATGATTTTTGTATCCAATAAGTATTTATTCATTATTTAATTCTTTTCTATTTGTTAATTTATTCTAATGCTACACTTTATACTCTGATTTAATATATAGAACATGAAGGAACTATGTTAATTAAAAATAAAAAATACATTTTGATGACTATAATAATAAAACACTGCAGGTTATCAGAGTGTTAATGAAGAACAATTTTATTATTCCCAAAAATACTAACCAATCTCTAAATCATGGTGAACATAATAATGGGAAATGGTGGGATCAACACTATGTTGAGTACTTCATGTGGAAAAATCCACCTTATTTTCATTGTTCTATTGATCCACTAGTTTATGAGTAATCGATCAATAACACTAGAAATATATTTTCTGTTCTTTAGTGTTCAAAGCCTAAATAATTCATTTTGGTAGTTTATCATTTGAAAGGTGAAGCATGTAATTGGCGGAACATTTATATGAACATAACCGAACAAGATGAAATTGAATCTGTTTAATGATATGAGTTTAAAGGGATATTTATAACTATCTACTTCTTGTGTATTCTACTAAATAATATTAACATGTAATTAGTAAATGATAACTAGAAGAACTATATATCCCTCGACACCTTTTAATAAAATTTAACAAGGCTTGAAAGATAGGCCTTAGATATTATAAGTTATCATAAATGTAATTTTGAACGATTTTTAAGTGTATTAAATTCAAAACTCTAATGGCTGATTTTCATAAGGAACATTAGAATCTATAAATATATTTAATGATGTACTATGAAGGTTTCAATGAATATTGGAGTTATTTATAAGAAACATGAGGTGGATAAGAAGAGAAAAATGGAAATAGAAGAAAAATCTATGAACCATGGGGAAAAGAATATGAGCTATCATTTCTGCTCATAGTTTTAGAAGAAACATGTAGGCAATTGTCATAATTTCACTTGTAAATGTTTTTAGTGTGGAAATGATGGAAATTCATAGATGAGTGTTGATGTGATTTGGTAAAGTAATATAATGATATAAATAATGAGAAAGATCTATAGGATAAACCTCCCACCCCTAAATATTTCTATTGTAGGGAGTCCAGGAATATCTCTAAAAGGTTCAAAAATATAAGGTTTAATTATTTTTATCAATTATAAAATGCATTAATGAAAAATAAAAATGTATGTCTTATATAATCAACATGTACGTTGTTAATAATTATAATTACAGAAAATTAATACTTCTCTATATGGTTGTAAATTTCATGTTTGATTTTGTATGGATATGACATATGAACATATTATTGTTCATTCATTGGTCAAATTCTATTGGAAAATATCCCTCTACATAGATTATAGTATAATAAAATCATATATTCTTTTCAATCGGTACAAGGATAGACTGACATTTCCAATAAATTTGTTTCTGGTAAATGACAAGATCATATATAATGAATAATGGGAAAAATTTTCATTGGGAGGGATATAAATATAGACATGTATGAAATGTATTATTTTAAAATTTATGTGAGATTTTATATATTAATGTGTTAATTCCCAATGTTATGATTTATATATATTGAATAACATGTGATAGTCATTTTTTTAAGGGGATATGGGGTGATCTATTATTCTAATTTTGGACTTCATTATATTATAATGATACACGAATGAAATATTCACCTTCAAATCATCGAATAAAGGAGGAATTTGAAATTTATCAATTAATAATAAAGGGTGAAAATATGTAGATTAATGTAATTATATCTTCCAATGATAATTTTTTAACTCTAGTGGAATGGATCTTGAAATGAAAAAAATATCCAAGTACAATATTTTCTGATAAATCAATTGGTCCCTCTGATTATCACATATATTTACCATTGTGCTTGGTATATTTTTCTTGATATTTTTCACTATAACTATCCATCATATCATGATGGTTCAATTTATATCCCATGTCTATGTTTTCACATTCAACCAACTTTATCCCACATGGAATCGTAGATATTAGTTACATTTGGTAGCCACCATTTTTCCAACATTACCCTTTTAAGGACTGTTTGAGTATTAGTTATTATAATTTGGGTTTCTATAAGGGGAGATTTCAAGTAATACACCTTTAATAACCCAAATGAATTTCAAGGAAAAAATTCATTATAAATAATGAATTTTGTAACACCATGATATTTTGGGATTTTTTTAAAAATTAATTTAATCATTTTGATATTTTTTCACTCAACACTATATATAGTATTATTATTAATGTAATATATTTCGATTATGTTATAAAAAACCCCAAGATAATCATGGAATAAACACATCAAATTTATTAACTTAAGATTGATTTAAAAATATGTTTTTCATGTACTACACAAAATACCAAGTCCCTTTGATATCATTCATTACAAGAAAGGATGTGTTTTTACCATTGAACAATATACTATTAATATGACAATTAAAATATTATTATACATACCACATAGTTGTGTGAATGGAATTTATAAATAATATTAACTAAATTATTAAATATTATTAACACATTTATAAAAAATCAATCATTTTGTTTTCAATTAATTGAAGTAAATGTATGAACTATTTGAAAAATAATGAAATTACTTTTCTATGAAAACTATTTTTATATATAAGATAACTATTTTATCTGAAATAATTGAAATGAAAAACTTTTGATTAATATATTCAATTGGGATAATATATTATATATTTAATATATATTTTTAATACTCATCGAATAGATCAGATATGTACCACGTAAGAATAACCATATTTTTTTGAATAAAAAGATATATTTTTCAAAAATATAATGTTACCACTTTTTAAAAGAGAATAAATTTTAAATATGTTTTTTGTAACTTCTATAACTTTTATTTGAAAAAATAAATTTTTTTTATTGAAATTTGAAATTTTTTTATTATGGTGAATTTTTGATATTTTCTGTGAATTTTCATTTTTTGATAAATAGTGAATAACACTAAATTTAATTTAATTTATTTCTATAGTTAAATTAAATTTTAAATTGTTATTATAGTTTAACTAGATTAAATTTACGTCAATTAATTTCAAATAGAAATTTGACATAAATACATTTTAAACATTTGATAATTTCTACTTAAAAATATCATTTCTCATCCCATCTATAATATTAAGTTTAAATTAATTTCTATCACTTAAGATATTAGAATTTGGATATGTAGATTCAATATTTTCAATGAAAATAAATTAAAATATAAATAATATCAACTTAGTTTTTGACCAAAAATATTAGTGAATGTGATTAAAATTAATTTTGGTTATTAAGAGAGAAAATAGCTCATCAAAGAAAAAACGTTATTCTTAATAGAGAAAATTACTATATGACATGCCCAAAATCCAATGGATGTACATATTTCCATCCATAACCAATTTTATATAATATTATTCATTATAGGATCCAATATTCATTGTAATAATGTGGGTGGATTTCTCTTTTCTAATATTTACATGATTTCCCCTCCTCCTCCACAATGAAATTGAAATCACCCCTCCCACACATTCAAACGACTAAGGCCCTTACATTGATAAAAATTTGATCAAAGAGGATTATAATGTGACTAAGTTCATATGGGATTCATCTATTCGGGAAAAAATTATCCAAGGAAGACCTTTGGTGGGATCCAAAAGGAGTTAACTAAAGAATGGATAACAACCTTCCTCATGCTCATTTTTTATTTTCATTCTAAATCACATATATTAAACTTATTAAATGCATATATTAAAAAATTTGTATCCCAAAAATACATATATATTTTTATTAAATGGTTGTTATATTATATTTCATACACTTACATCTAATTGAAAACATACTAACTATTCTTTTGTACAACAAACTACCATCCCATGATATTATGTTGTTTGTTTTTTACTTTAAAACCTATTGTGGTTGGGAATTATGTAGGATTATAAATTATTTATAATATATATTTGATTAATGATATATTTATTATGACATAATTATTATATTACACATACCATCAATATTTCAATTTTTTTAAATATGAAATTTTTGTTTGTGGAAGTGTGGACTACTTCCTCACCAAAGCGATGTGATTCGTTTACACTCAACATAGAATTTATTAGTGATGAATTTAGCGAACTTATATAATATATATAACATATTAATTATAATTTGATGATATATATATATATATCTATGTAATTATTTATATATTGATCATTTAATTTCATTATTTCAATAAGACAATATTATATAAACAACATGCATGCATATATATGACATACCGTCTCTACGAGCAGTGCATTCCATTCCATATTTATATATTACATAAATTATATTAAATTCAAATATATTTAATATATTTAAATTTTATATAATTCATTAAATGTTTGAAATAATTAAATAATGATCTATGTAATAGTATAAAGAATAACAATTCAAAACATATACGAAAAAAGTAGATATTACCCGAAATGTAACACAAACTTTTTGTTTCTAATAAATGGGTAATTTATGGTAATAAAAATATAATATATGGTAATATATATAATAATATTATTATTTGGTATGTATATTAAACATATATTTATTATAACAATATTTGTAACGAGTATGAAGAATCTCAAGACTTAAGGTAACAGAATTTCATCTCACTTTTATTTATGTGAGATACATCCCTTATTCAATACTCTTTAAATTTGTGTGGTGTGTATAATGCACATAGATTTATTGTATTAACATAATTATAATATTTATTTTTATTTACATATCATTTTTATGATATATCTTTCAAGGTATTTATAATTCAAATGTTATTAAATTGGGAAAGTAATTTTGTCTCAAATTGCATTTTTTGAAACACATGGCATGCAATTAACCTATATTTTTCTATAATGTCTATATAATACTCTAAAATTTTATATCATCTATATACTTTATTCCATGATATGTTAACACTCACTTAATATTATTCTCTCTATTTTCTTAAAATTTAATGTTACCCAATTTGTTACATTTGTTTAACTACATTCTCATTGTTTATCGAAATTGTTTATGATTATGCATTAATTGAAGAAATATTAGTTTCTGAATATCAATAAATATATTTAATTTCCATACCTTTTGGTAATTCAATTCATATCCATGTAATGGATAAATTTTTTCACCTCTTTATTACTTAAAATAATTAATAAAATGTTTATTTTAAAAATTTGAGTTTATTTATCATATAGATTGAAAATATAACTTATTTAAAAATAGATTTTTCTAAAAAAAATAATCAGAAAACATTAATATTATAATACTATTTCAAAAAAATATTACCCTTTTATTACATATTTATAAAATATTTTTCAATGTAATCATCTTATAGTTTTTCAATTAAAGAAATTTCAAAATATTTTAATGTGAAATATGAATGTTTAGAATGTACATAATTACCCTCCATCATGAACATCATTTATATGATTATCCCATTTTATTTTATAAAATAAATTTGAAAACATTTTCTTAATATTCATGAAATTTTATGATTTTAAGTATTTTTAAATTTAAAAAGTGATCTCCAAAAAAATTTTTCTGTTTAAAATGTATTAAGACATTTTTCAAAGATTACATTATATAATTTAAAAATTTATTGTCAAATAAATGTATTTAAATGATTTAAATTCATAATTTATAATTATTCAAATTATTTACAGATAAAAGGTTTTTGAAAATGTTTTTAATTTTTTTATAAGTTTTAAAGGTTATTTGTATCGAAAATTGTATTTTAAATGATTTATGTTCTAAAGAATTAAGCATAAAAAATATTTTACACAATAAATATTTTAATTTTATTCCTCGATTCCTTTAAATGTTATCATAGTATTTTTCATGTAAAATTTTTTTTAAAATTTCTTATGTTTTGAATGTTTATTTTCAACAAAATGTTATGTTATAAGTGATCTTTCTAAATCATTCACCCTCTCTGAGGACATCCTTGGTTATAGTTAATGATTAACTAGGGATTTGATCCAAGGATACCATTAATATTATTTTTATTATTTTTTATATGTTTTATGGCTAGATTTTTATGAATCCAAGTTCTATTTAATGAGTTATACCTAAAAAAATACTTAAAAAGTCCCCTTCTGTTCAAAAGTAATTCTAGGATGAAATTATTATTAATCTTAAATATTTTCCATAGGTTATGATATAATTAAATTTATATTTTACCTATTTCATTTCATGTGTTATTATATGTTTTTAGTGAAACCAATTTGTTTTTATCGGTCATGATATAATGCATGTTTTATTATATTGTGGCACATGTAACCATGATATGATTATATGAAATATGGGATCTATATATCCCTCCAATTAATTGGGTAATTAATAGTGGTAAATGGGATTAAATAGTACAAATGTTGTTTCCAAAACCCAAAATAAAACAGGGCACCTATGTTTTAGTCGATGCCTGAAAACAATATAGAACACAAGTTATAGATTATGCCCAAAATTAAGAGGGTGAATAGGTTGTAACACAATCCCGAAAACAAAAGGGTAAAAGTGTTATAACATTGGACACAAAATTAGAGGGCACATGGGTTTTTATCACCAATCACAAAGAATGCATATGGGTTGTATCACAGTACTAACATGTTTTGATGTTCTTGGTAGGTATCCTTGGCATAATAATTTTTATTCTTAGGTTCATGGTAAAAATTCTATTTATTCGTCATTATTTATTATTTCATGAATTATACTCTTGATTTCATTAGAATTAATGTAATATAGACTCCCAATGATTTCCATGTCTCATGAATATGATCTTTGAAAATCAAGGTATGATCTTAAAATTTTATTATTATATTCTCATATCATTATGGGGATGTTATTCATACATATTTATATATTTATCCATTAATGAGAATTTGAGTTCACCCATTTCTTATGTTTCCTCTCCCTTGGTTATAAGGAAATATTTTAAGTAGCCGAACTAAAAGGGTAGATAATAATGGGAAACAATGAATATCATTTACCAGGTTAGAATATTTTGGTTCCATGTTTCCTAATACACCTATCATTTATGGTCCTTGATCTTGTCATTTTATAATATTATGAATATTCATCTATATTGATATAATATAAATTTTTATTATTCATGGTCACTATTGATAGTGGTTCACCGAGTTAAGGTATGACGGAACCATGAAATTTTTGGGAATGACTACAGATTCTTGATATTTGATAGAATGACCAGTGTTTTAAGGTCATGATTTTAGGTGTAACCTAAGTGTTAGCATAGATATGAAATCACCGTGGGATTACATGGGAACATATCAATTTATCCTCATAAATATAATTATATATATATAGAATGGTTCTATATTCCATATATTTATTTGGGGCACATGTTTAGACTTATTCCAGTGATGGTTTAAATGGGTATAATTCTTCCATGTGATTGTTGGGAAAAAATAAAAAAGTATGTAGTTAAATGTCTCTGTAATGCATTTTTTATTACATTTAGAAACACATGAATAATTTTGGATGTCAATCAAAGACATGTTGGTGGTGGCCTACTGTGATTTATTCCCACACCTTACAATGGCCACTCAGGATTCAAATAGACATTATGTTTTTGAGAATTTGTAAGGGATCAAAATAAAAAAATAGTCCTTAGCGACCATTTCGAACCATTATAATGAGATGTAAAACAAGGGACCATATTTTTTCATGGATCAGGGTGACTTTCTTTTTTATATCAACATGTTGTATATCGTTGGGTATGGTTGGTCATTCCTAGGTGACCATACCTTCTTATTATTATGCATAAAATATTAGGTTGAATTTAATCTATAATTTTTATGAGATTTGTCCTTTTTATTTATTATTACACTAATATGTATCGTGCTTCCTAGGAATTTTTGTTTCTTCTATCGAGTCATGGTTCATGTTCCATGGATATATTAATTATGGAGCACTTCAATTCCAAATTAAAGAGAGTATAGAATCCATACTATTCTCACATAGACCCTAGAAACTAGTGGACAACATTTTTTGATCAATGATGCATACCTATGGCCTACAATCCAACATTCCATGAGCGACTTTTTAACATGGGATTACATTGTGCTTCTAAAAATGGTAAACAAGTAAGGTTATTTTTCTAGTTATTCCAACAATTATCTCAAGACATAAGTATTAATATGTTTTTAGTGTTATATTAGTTAAAAAATGTATCAAATTATTTCATTTCTTTTTGGTATTACTATTTCGGATATAGTAGAGTGGACATAAAGATGTTGTTGAGACTGGGTAGAAGCTTATGGTTGGGTTCCTACCACAATGTGAAAGTGGGACATACCATTTTTCATGTGGTGGGAAATTTGTAGTTTACAATGATCCTTAATATTTTATTTTATTTCTACATTGAGAAGCACACAAGTGTTATATGGTTATCTATTATATGGTTTTTTTAGCAGAGTGTGAAATGAAAGATTTTATTGTGCATCAAGATTGGCATATGGGTTATATGATGTGTCTTTCTAGTAATTTTTTTGTATCTACGAATGAAATATGAGGATTGGGCCTTTTAATGTGTGAAAAATATGATAAATAAAATTGTACTTTAAAGCCTCATGTAGTGACACTATACTTGACTAGACTGAGATAGTTATTACAATGACATCATTATGTGATTTATGTGATTCTATATTTATGAGATATATGGGCCTGAACATAATAAGGGTTAGAAGGGATGATAACAGAGGGTGAGTTGTTTAATGTGTCAATAAATAATATAATCATTTTTCCGTGTATATCCATTCATGATAGAATTTTAATCAAATTTATGAGATTAATATATGTTTTTTGATTTTTGACCATATTCCAGGTAGAAAATGCTCCATAATTCCAAATTATTTATTATTTATAATCATAATGTGGGTATACAGGAGGCCACAACGTCATGTAATACGTGATATGAGAACTTGATATGGGCAGGTAAGGGGCCTCGAGGATGGATGTTGTGTGACATGGTGTGATAAGGGAGTGTAAGGTTGGTGTGATGAGTTCCCTATTAAATATTTTCCTATCTATGACATATTTATTAAAATGCAATGGTTATTTGAATATCATGGTTGGTATTTAGTGGGATCACTCATAAATGGGATTTTCTTGACCATCAGGTAGGATGTGATATTGTTCTTGTTGATCATTAAAAAATGACGACCAAGACGGTTATGATAATTAGGATTCACATGTACAATGTTTAGTATAGGAGAGAAAAAAATATATGGAATATTTTGTTCATTTTAGGATGAAGATAATAGAACGAGTCTAGTTTATGTAATATATGGTATCAATAGGGGAACTCATATAGTAGTTCAATCTATGGAATTCATGACTCGATAGTTCTATTAGAAACCCCCACCAATATTTTAGGGTGAGGGTGGACCAAAATATGTATAAAAATAGGATATATTTGATCCATATCATCTTATACCATCTTCTAAATCCCCCAGGTTGGAGGGTGAAGCAGGTCATTTACTTGCCCAGAGAACGAAAATGGTCCCAGTGGTATGTTTATGTTTTGGATGGTAAACGTGAAGGAGTGGCTTGGATGGATTTAGAAGGAATGCTCTTTGAGAAACTAAGGGTATATAGATCATTAGAGCTTTTGAATCTTCAATAGGGAAATACATCTTCTGTGTAATACATGGTGGTGTTCATATATTTGTATCATTTCATTTCAACTAAGGTGTGTGTTGAAATCACTAGGGTGAGACACCTTGTGGAAGGATTACGACATACATTCATGGTGAATGTGATTATATTAAAGATGACATATTTATTTGAGTTTGTTAATTAGGAACAAATAGCTAAAGGAAACCTAAAATAACAGTCCTATATTTGAATTGGGTGATAGAATTGTGTGATCAGAGCAACAATGATTTATATAATAGGATGTGAGGCCATGAGGTTTCTCAATAAGGTGTTCTAGAGAGATACTTAGGAAGACCACAAAGGAGTTGATCTACATAAATTTTCTTCCAATGTGGTATGCTAGGGCACCATCAGACCTAGTGTGACTAGGTTCCCAAGGACTTTCAATTGTACAACTATATTGGCAATATATAGATGTTATGTAAAAATCCTTCTCAAATAACTAGGAGCTAGGTACCCAGTTAGACTTAGGGATATGAGGACAGACTAGGATAAGTACCAGTAAATTATAGTCCGGATTCATATTCACATGTAGGACATGGAAGATATAGTGGGACTCATATTTTGTCTTAATATATGGTATATGACTATATTATTGGGTTTATTCTTTTCTAGGGTTTTAAAATCTCTAGCTAAAAGAGATGACAAGCACAAACTTTTTTAGTGCTAGAAATTTTTTTTATAGGTTTTTTCCATAACACTTTTTTTACTATTCAAGGGGGTCCATAATGGTGCTAAAAAGGTGATGTTACAGGGGGGCTATATTAGTGTATTTAAAATTGCACTGATAAAGCCCCTTCATTATTTGTGCTGGTATCAAATTTCAAAAAATGGGGTGCTTTATCAGTGCTTATAAAAAAGAGCTAATAAATGGTGGCCTTTATAATATCTTTTTAAAAATCATTGCTAACCCCCCCCCCTTGGGATTTTATTAGTAATTCTTATTAAGGTAATATTAAAAACATTATATTTCATTAAAAATAATATATAAAAATATAAATATATTTTTATTGATAAAAAATAAAATAGATTTTTTTGTGAAATATTTATTATGTATGGTCAAATAAGAATTTACACATAATATATTACATATTTATTGAAAATGACTTATAAAGTATTTAAAAATTCATTCAAATTAATAAATTACTAATTATTATTGAGTAACATTCATTAAATAACAATTTCAATTTTAAATTAATGAAAAAAATTAATTAATTATATAAATTATGTTGAAAGCACAATTAGAACATCAAACAACCATAACTTTTGATCTTGGAATCTGTTTGGGATATACCACAAATCAAATCAAACCATATGATGATATTTTCACCATTGAAGATATATATGAACCTCTCTAACATTAATTATCCCTTAAGGGCCACAAATTCTTCCAAAAATAATTTTTTAGTTGGGGTAACCTAATATGTTCACTTGCATTGTATTTTAATCCTCGTATAAGGCAGAATATTTTATATATTTCATTGGGTACTAAATTTATTCACATGGAGTACCTTCATATTGATATTATGGGTATGAATTTTTTTCATTTTTCACAATTTAATGTTATTTATAATCAAATATATAACAATATATAATTATTTATACACATATTCAATGAAAAAAATAATTTCGTATGTATATAATTAAATATATTTATTTATAAAAAATATTTCTTAATATAAAACCACATCTATATAAATACTTATATTCATTTATTATACATATATATTTTACATAATATATATATAAATAAGAAAATATATATATACATTTATATAAATATATTTATGAAAAAAAATGAAATATATATAAATATTTAGATATATCATAAAATGTAAATAATTATGTCAGGTTGTGGAACATGCATTGGAATATAGGCTTGAGGTCTGAGGTTTGAAACATGCAGGAGGTAAGGTCACCCGTGGGATGGTGGGATAATCCATTATGATGATAATGGGGTGTGGAAGGAGATGAATTGGGGGTGGATGTGCTGATAATGGGGGGGGGAATGATATATATATATATATATATATATATATATATAAATTTATCAACGTTGCCTTTATCAGTGCTCATAAAAAGAGATGAAAATGTTATCCATTAACATTGTTATAAATGTGTTTATAAAGTCCCCATTTATCATCACTTTTTATAAGAATTTTTAATGATAACCCTTTTAAGTTGCAGAAATTTTTAGTTCTTCTATAGAGCTGATAAATCCCTTTTACTAGTTCTATAAAGGACTAATATTAACTAGTGGTTACTATTTCATATATGTAGTGAGGATAAGACCCATTTAGTAAAGCATCCGACCTAATAAACACTATTAAACTATCAAATTTAGATAATAATTGGGAGGTGATTGTTGTTAAAGGTATTCCATTTAGAAGGAAATGGAAAAGATTCTATTTTAATTTCGGGGTTTCTCTAGTTTTGATGCACAAGGTGCGTATATGATGACTTTATACTAAATGTGTACTTGTTAGTTGGTATTAATCAGCTAAAAATCATGGAATATATATTTTTCTATGTAAAAGGTGCTTAGGAATCAATTCATCAATGTTATGTGGTTTATGTATGACATTCTTAGGCATCATGGTTATTATTTTCATGAATATGTATATATAATATTGGACTTATGGTAATCTATTATTATGTGGGTTGTTATGAGTTTCATATATATAACATGTACTTCTTGGAAACTGATGAGATATAGGAATTGATGTCTGAAGTATGGAATGAGTAATATCTAAGAAACTAATGAGTTTTTAAATGATAATGCATTGTGGGAAAACTATTTAGTACAGATATAGTTGGTGGACTATCACGAAATGTTGTATGGGAGTAGGAGTGACCATGTAGGAAAATCCTAATATGGGGTGTTTTGTAACAACCCAGGTAAATAAAGAATAATGAATTTTCATATTTATTAATATTTATGAATCAAACATTAATTTTAATTAAAAGGAGTTTCTTTGTTCGATAGCGTACTCGATATGCAACGATGAGTTTCTTTGAAAACATACGTTGCACACTAGTAATAAAATAATATTATTTTTAATGTTAGTTAACACGTAGCCGTTGTACTGGCGGGAATAGATAGAAATAACTAAAATATGATAAAATATATTTTTATATATTTTTACAATTATCCAATAAAAGAAAAAGTCTTAAAATATGGAAAGAATTCAATTTTAGGCATTTATACCCTAATTTTCACTAAGGGTTCACTTATCACCTTTTGACGGAGAACCGTCATTAAATATAGTTTTTATCAATCTTATAAATTCTATTGGACCAAATATAACCCTTCTTTAGAATCGGGACATCGAAATTTACGTTGTGTAAATTTTTGGTATCTTTCGGATAAAGTTAATTTTTTAATGAATAGTGTAAAATGTTGTATTTTAATTCAAACGTCTTTTTAATATAATTTATTTATATGATTATATTATCATTTGAATTGGTTTTAAAGTGAAATTAGAAAATATTTTTACCATTAAATCCAATAGTGTTCGTTGGAATTAATTTCACTTTGAAATCGGACTTAAACTAGTGTCAATCTTTTGATAATTATTGTTTCATAAAAACACGCTATTTGCTCTGACAGTGGGAATTAATTATTAAATTAATTAATTCAAATTATATGTTGTGTATTTTGTAAAATGGACTTCATTTTTGAATTCAGAATATCAAATATAGCTTAAGGTTAATTTTTTGTATTTTTCTGAAAAACTTAAATTTTTGATGAATAGTGAAACAACTAAGTGGTACTTATAAAAAATGATTTTTCATTTAAATGAAATTTTACCACTTCTGTGTTTTGAATTTCAAAAATCCAACATACATGGTTGACATTAAGAAGTAAAATGGGGTTCAATGAGATTAAAATATTTTTTTGCTGAATAGTAACTGATTAAGTTTTTAATCGCGATTAGAGGTAATTAGTGTAGTTTAAGGTAAAAATAATGTTTTAATAATATGAGATGAGATTGAAACATGTCCTGCCCTTATTGGATATGTCCTGGCCGACCAAGAAAATCCATGGGTCAACTTGGGGACCCCATGGAGCCACTTTGGTTGGGAAATGACATAGATAACTTTTTATTTAATGTTAAAGTAAAAATGACACACACATGAAATGTCTTACTAAAACAATTTGTACATGTGGTTATAAAAGTCATATTTTTGACTATAAATAGACATTGGAAAGATAAAAATATTTCCTACATCATAGTAATTTTTTATAATTTTTATACATTAAATAAATTAAATTATTTACGACATCATGATGATGTAGCGATGACCTCATTATTTAACAATTTAAATAAAATGGAAAGATAATGTAATATGTAAGACCTAAACATGTCCAAAACCTATTGGATGAGTGGATGTATAACCCTTATCACCGTATCCTCGAAATACATCAATGTGGGACCTTTTAAATCCGAATACCATTTTAAAATAAAGTGACTTTTCTTTACTTTCCAAGAGTGCCCCTCCTCTCCTCTTATAAAAGGCCCCCACCTCTACCTCCTTACCCACACTCCCAAAGCCTTTGGATCGGCCAACACCCGCCCATTTTGGCTCTACACATTCCTCTATTACTCCTTGAAGCCTCACTTTGGGCAGAAGTCTTCCCAAGGAAGCCTTTGAGCTCAAACCAAGGGGAGTTACCTGATTTTAAGGTAATGTCTTCTTTTGAGTCCTTTTGTATTATTTTGCTCCTCCAAACCCCTAAACTCTTTTTATTCTTCCCATTATTACGAAATCCAGTATCCTCAATATAATAGGATGCTGTTATAAGAAGGATTCGAGCTAAAATTACACACACCTACATCTAATGGTTAAAGAACATACTGTTTTCGTGGATGGCGAATTTCTGCCTCCCGAAACGATGATTGTTCAACAGTCTTTTAACACCTTCAAAGGTGGCCATTAAGATGACGTTATATTTATATATGATATATAAAATGTTTATGTTTTCTTTAAGCTTATGTATTTGTCATGTTGGGAATACCTTTATGGTTTCCATTATGGGTAAACACGATATCTTCATTTCAAGAAGTGCGGACTACCGTCCCCTCAAAGTGGTGTGATTCGTTAATGCCATATGTGGGACGTGTAAAGGATGGATTTAAAGATATTATATATGATGTTATACTGGAATTATAATATAACTCTATATCATTATTATTTCTTTCCATTAAAGTATGAGATAGAAATGAAAGTAGCCTTCATGCGTACGTACGGCTTACCGTCTCCATGAACGGTGAATTTCATTTCTTATCCCCAAATGTAATGTACTATTAAATGTACATTTATATAATCGATATATATAATGAATGATATATCTAAATTATGAATATAATTCTGGAATTAAAATATACATACCTCTCATTTAGTTTTAATTCCATTAATATAACAATGAAATGAAAGTAGCGTTCATGCGTACATACGGCTTATCGTCTCCATGAACGGTGCATTTTATTTCATACCTCTAAATGATTATGTAATATTTTAAATACATGTATATTCTGGATATATATGATACATATGATACCCAAATCAGGAATTTCATTCTGGATATAAAGAACCTTTGACCACCCGAACAACATTTAATTGCAAGAAGTCCACTTTCGACTTAAGAACCAAATATCAAAAAAACAAACATTATTAACATAAATGGTTAAATAATGATTATAACATGAAAATAAGTGATATAAAAGGCATATTGAACTTTAAAAAGGTTCTTAATCATGTAGAAATTAACTCAAGTTTATTATTCAGGACGTTAAAGAACGATCGAGTCAAGTCGGACCCGAGGTAAGGGACTTCGTCTCAATCTCCTTTCATTGAGGAATATTTCATTTTATACACAACTTTCTTTTATACGGTGTATAAACCCCTTTGAACATTACTTTTATACAAAAGAAATCCTATTCTATGAAGTGTTTTACTAAATTACAAAAAGGAATGTTTTTTTAAAACTACAAGGTGACAACGACCTTTTCCACCACCGCGAGTATTATTTGGTCTTTGGCTTCCTCAACAAGCCATAATGTTTTTAAAATAAAATAAATACCATATACTGTTTTATGTATTTTGGTATTCAAAATGGTTTTGATAAAGGATTCTATTATGATATATTGTGATTGAAATGTGAAAATGTTATCATTCCTTTATATTGGTTTTATGTTTTATGATTTTATATTGGTACATGGACATTTGACGGGTGGTTACGTGATAAACCATATGACGGGTGGTGACGAGAATACCAGGATGTGTGGTAATGTTATAACCTCCAATGCATTGGGTATGGAAGTCGGCCGTATGGCTATTCCATTAAGTATGTATGAAAATTCGCCGTATGGATATTCCATTAAGTGACATGTGTGGAAGTCGACCGTATGGTTATTCAACTTAAGTATGTTTATGTCCCAAGTTACCTTTATATATGTTATGTGTTCTTTATATGGGTTTTATGGTAATCCTTTGGTTACAAAAAGGTAAGTAATGATACATTATTCAGTGAAGAGTTTTTACTACTTCATGAAAGTGAAGTTATTACTTTGATAGAGTGTACACGGTTTACTTGATGTTTGAAAAACTAACAGTTTTCATTCTTTGTGTATCCCTTTCTAAGCTTTTTATGCTAACCCCAAGTTTTTTTGAAATGTTTTTCACAGGACTTAATGTGGAATAAGGTCAAGGATGGGATCAAGGGAATGTCATTCTATAAAAAACATGGAACTAGACATGTTTCTTTTTAAGAGTTTTTATTATTATGGAAACTTAGTATATGTGTCTACATTATAATCTTTTGAGATGTAATAGTTATGTTCTGATTCTCTAAAACTCTAAACCTGAAAAGATCCTCAATGTGAATTATTCATTTAATTCAATATTAAGTAAGGTTTAAGGCCGAGGCCTTGTAGTTGGTATCAAAGGTCGGTTTAGAGAACTTTAGGAGTTAGAAAAGTGTTAAATTATAATATGATTGAAATGATATAGCATTTATAGATTACCATGTTGCTTCGCCTAAGATATTTCTATGTTCAGAATGGTTTTCCACAGAGGAAACAAAGCAGCTATATTGGGACGACATCCGGAGGAAGACAACCTTCCAAATCGGCAACCTGAGATGGTCGGAATCAGAACTGAACAGTTTGTTGCAGTGAAGGCACAGTTGACTTGGGCTATAAATGGTGGTGGTATCCATGCACGAGATCAGCCAGATCAACCGCAGAGGAACATTTCAGTGGTGGAACATTTCATGAGGCAACATCCCCCATCATTCAGAGGATCATCTGACCCTGTGCAAGCCGAAAAGTGGATTAAAGCACTGGAGAAGATTTTTGATGTCATGGGGTGTTCAGAACATCAAAAAGTTTGTCGTTCTGTTTACCGTTTTGAAGGTGAAGCTGATCAGTGGTGGTCGATGGTGAAAAATATAATGGATAGTGATGAGATTGATGACCTTCACATGGACGAATTCAAAGGTATGTTTCGTGAGAAATATTTTCCTAAGGTGTTTCATCTTAGGATGTAAAAATAGTTCCTAGAATTGAGGCAGGATGATGATTTAGTGGTTGCTTATGAAGAAAAGTTCACTCGATTGGAAAGGCATGCTCCAAACTTCATACGAGATATTGATAGTAAAATAAACAATTTTTATTCAGGGTTAAAGACAAAGTATCGAATGGATTTAGCTTCTCGTGAGTTCAAAAGTTATGAAAAACATGTTCGATGTGTGGAGAAGGTGGAAATGGAGTTTGCCGATGATCAGGTGTTATATGATAAACAACAGAATAAGAGGTCTAGTTGGTAGGCAAAGGGGAAGAATTCATTAAAGAAGCAAGGAGGTAAGAAAACCCTATATCCATCATGTGAGAAGTGTGGTAAAATGCATCCTGGAGAATGTTTATCCAAGTCTGTTAAGTGCTTTCGGTGTGGTAAGTCTGGTCCTATTTCTCGTAACTGTTAGGAAGATGATCAAGCTGGCAATGAAAAGCCAACGGTAAGAAGTTTTAAGTGTAATGAAATGGGTCATTATGAAAACTAGTGTCCAACGAAGAAGTCAACTGGGGGAATGCAGCCAGACTACAAGCAGAAAGGGGTGGTGAAATCCTTTGCAACAACTTCAGCAGATGTTGGGCCATCAAATGAAGTGGTATTAGGTACACTGTTTGTTTGTTCAGATTATGCTAATGTGTTTTTTGATTTAGGGTATACACAATCTTTCATTTCTGAGAAGTTTTCTAGTAAATTGGAAATTCCATCTCAAGATATGAACCCTGAACTTATGATAAAAACACCCGGAGGGAACATTGAGACTAAATGGAATTATAAGAAACTTCATATCCTTGTGTGTGGAAAGAATCTACCAGAAAACCTTATTGTTTTGCCTCTAGTAGTGTTTGATGTTATTTTGGGAATGGATTGGCTTTCTGTTTATCATGCTAAGATTGATTCCAGAGCTAAAATGGTTTCTTTTCATAAAGATTTTCAGTTTGTGTACAAGAATGAACCCTTGATTTTGATAACATATCAGGATGTTGAGAAACTGGTAAAAGATGGAAATGAATGTCACCTTGCACATATTGTTGAAAATAAAGGAACTATTCAGACTAATGATGTGCCAGTGGTAAATGAGTATCTTGATGTTTTTCCTGATGAGTTGCCTGGTATTATTCATGATCAGGAAGTTGAATTTACTGTTGACTTAGTTTCTGATTCTAAGACAATTTCAAAACCACCTTATCGAATGGCTCAAGTTTAACATTTAGAGTTAAAGAAATAATTGCAGGAGTTATTAGATAAAGGTTTCATTCGACCTAGCACATCACCATGTGGTGCTTCTGTCTTGTTTGTTAAAAAGAAAGATGGATCAACGAGACTTTTCATTGATTATAGGGCCTTGAATAATATTACTGTTAAGAACAAGTATCCTTTGCCTCATATCGATGATTTGTTGTTCAGCTCCAGGGAGCTCAGTATTTTTTGAAGATTGACTTGAGGTCGGGGTACCATCAGTTGAAAGTAAAAGAAGCAAATGTTCCGAAGACTGCGTTCCATACTAGATATCGCCATAATGAATTTTTAGTTATGCCTTTTGGGTTAACTAATGCACCTACTATATTCATGGACCTTATGAATATAATTTTCCATGAGTTCTTGGATAAGTTTGTGGTTGTTTTCATCGATGATATTTTGGTGTTTTCTAAAAGTAAAGAGGAGCATGAAAGTCATTTAAGGGTTATCTTTCAAACCTTAAAAGAAAAGAAACTATATGGAAAATTCAGCAAGTGTGAGTTTTGGTTACAACAAATTTCTTTCCTGGGTCACATTGTTTCAAAAGATGGCATAACTGTTGATCCTACTAAAACAAAAGTTGTTAAATAATGGCCAAGACCCACAAATGTAACCAAGATCCATAGTTTTCATGGTTTGGAAGGTTTCTACTGAAGGTTTATTGAAAATTTTTCATGGTTATCTAGTCAAATGACTAAGCTAACTCTCAAGGGTTTTAAGATCATCTGGACAAAAGAATGTGATGATTGTTTTCAGGAGTTGAAAAGAACATTGGTCAATGCTCCAGTTTTGGCATCTCCTTCCAGGAATGGTGAGTTTTTTATATACAGTGATGCTTCGTTGAAGGGACTTTGTTGTGTTCTTATGCATAATGATCAGGTAATTGCTTATGCTTCACATCAGTTGAAAACTCATGAGGTAAATTACCCTACACATGATTTGGAATTAGCTGCTGTTGTCTTTTCTTTAAAAATGTCGAGGCTTCATTTGTATGAAGTAAAGTGTGAAAAACAAACTGATCATAAAAGTTTAAAGTATATATTCATTCAGAAAGAATTGAAAATGAGACAGAGGAGATTGCTGGAATTAATAAAGGATTATTATTGTACAATTCACTACCATCCGGGAAAAGCAAAAAATGTGGCTGATGCTTTGAGTCGAAAAAGAAATGCTTCCTTAGCAATGTTGCGTTTGGAACGAGATCCTCTGGTTTTTGATTTGATGAACATTTTCATAGAATTTGTTGTTGCAGGAAGTCCTTTTGTTTTGTTTCAAGTATCAGTGAAATCTTCTCTATCAGACAAAATCAAGCAAGCACAGAAGCAAGACAGCGAGTTGCAGAAAAAGGTAGAGCTAGTTCCGAGAGGTAAGTTGCATGAATTCAACATTGATAATGATTTTTTTTTTGAGGTTTGGGAAGAGATTATGTGTTCCTTGTGATTCATAGTTGAAGAATGAGTTGTAATGTGAGGCTCATAGTTCCCCGTTTTCAGTTCATCCTGGCAGTACTAAGATGTACATAGATCTGTGGGAGTATTACTGGTGGGATGGAATGAAAAGAGATATTGCTAATTTTACTGTGAAGTGTTTGACTTGTCAGCAGGTTAAAGCAGAGCGACAGTTACCTAAAGGGATGCTTCAGCCTTTACCAGTGCCAGAGTGCAAATGGGAAAACATATCTATAGACTTTGTTGTTGGATTTCCAAGGACATCTCAAGGTAATAATGCAATCTGGGTTATTGTTGATCTCTTGACTAAATATATTCATTTCCTTGCTATACGAGATACTTTATCCCTAGATCAACATTCTCGTTTGTATCTTAATGAGATAGTCAGGTTACATGGAGTTCCTCTCTCCATTGTATCTGACCGTGATCCCAGGTTTACTTCTAACTTTTGTAATGGCCTTCAGAAGTCGGTGGGTACTGAATTAAATTTTAGTACAGCTTTTCATCCTCAATCAGATGGGCAGACAGAATGAGCAATTCAGACCTTGGAGGATATGCTACGATCTTGTTTGATGGATTATCAGGGAAGTTGGGACCAATATCATTCTTTTGTTGAGTTTTTTTTTATAATAACAGTTTTCATTCCAGTATACATATGGCACCATTTCAGGCATTATATGGGAAGCGGTGTCGAATTCCAGCTTTCTGGGATGATGTGGGTGAATGGAAGTTGATGGGACCAGAATTGGTAGAAGAGATGACAGAAAAAGTTCGGCTGATTCAGAAACTCATGAGAACAGCTCAGAGCAGGCAGAAGAGTTATGCGGACAACAGGAGGAAGGATCTCTATTTTGAGGTAGGTGATCATGTTTTTCTCAAAGTATCACCATAGAATAGTGTGATGCGATTTGGTAAGAAAGTAAAGCTGAGTCCAAGGTTCATTGGACCATATGAAATTCTGGAGAGAGTTGGATTAGTTGCATACCGAGTGGCTTTACCTCCGAGTTTATCTCAGGTACACAATGTTATTCATGTTTCAATGTTGAGGATGTATATTCCAGATACATCTCATGTTTTGAGTCCAGAGGTAGTTCAGCTGAAAGAGAACCTATCTTATGAAGAACAACCAGTCCAGATTCTTGACCATAGGGAGTAGGTGTTATGGAATAAGGTGATTCATCAGGTAAAGGTTTTGTGGAAAAACCATGTTATTGAAGAGGCAACATGGGAATCTGAAAATGCTATGAGGGTTAAATACCCCCAATTATTTTGATAAGTGAATAAAATTGCGAGGATGCAATTCCCACAAGGGGGGATGGATGTAACATCCCAGGTAAATAAAGAATAAAGAATTTTCATATTTATTAATATTTATTAATTAAATATTAATTTTAATTAAAAGGGGTTTCTACGTTCGATAGCGTACTCGATACACAACAATGAGTTTCTTTGAAAACTTACGTTGCACACTAGTAATAAAATAATATTATTTTAAATGTTAGTTAACACGTAGCTTTTGTACTGGCGGGAATGGATAGAAATAACTAAAATATGATTATATATGTTTTTAAATGTTTTTACAATTATCCAATAAAAGATAAAGGCTTAAAATACGGAAAGAATTCAATTTTAGGCATTTATACACTAATTTTCACTAAGGGTTCACTTATCACCTTTTGACTGAGAACCGTCATTAAATATAGTTTTGACCAATCATATAAATTCTATTGGACCAAATATAACTCTTCTTTAGAATCGGGACATCAAAATTTACTTTTTGTAAATTTAGGGTATCTTTCCGATAAAGTTCATTTTTTAATGAATAGAGTAAAATGTTGTATTTTAATTCAAACCCCATTTTAATCTAATTTATTTATATGATTAGATTATCATTTGAATTGGTTTTAAAGTGAAATTAGAAAATATTTTTACCATTAAATCCAATAGTGGTCATTGGAATTAATTTCACTTTTAAATCGGACATAAACTAGTGTTAATCTTTTGATACTTACAGTTTCATAAAAACACGCTATTTGCTCTGACAGCGGGAATTAATTTTTAAATTAATTAATGCAACTTATATGTTGTGAATTTTTTAAAATGGACTTTATTTTTTAATTTGGAATATCAAATATAGCTTAGGGTGAATTTTTGGTATTTTTCTGAAAAACTTCAATTTTTGATGAATAGTTAAACCACTAAGTGGTACTTATAAAAACTGATTTTTCGTTTAAATGAAATTTTACAACTTCTGTGTTTTGAATTTAAAAAATATGACATACATGGTTGTCATTAAGAAGTAAAATGGGGTTCAATGAGATTAAAATAATTTTTTGGTGAATAGTAACTTATTAAGTTTTCAATTGCGATTAGTGGTAATTAGTGTAGTTTAAGGTAAAAATAATGTTTAAATAATATGAGATGAGCTTGAAACATGTCCTACCCTTATTGGATGTGTCCTAGCCGACCATGAAAAGCAATGGTTCAACTTGGGGACCCCATGGAGCCACTTTGGTTGGGAAATGACATAAATAACTTTTTATTTAATGTTAAAGTAAAAATGACAGACATGAGATGTTTTACTAAGACAATTTTTAAATGGGGTTACACAAGTTAGATTTTTGAATATAAATAGTCATTGGAAATATAAAAATATTTCCTACATCATAGTATTTGTTTTATATTTTTTAGACATTAAATAAATTAAATTATTTATGACATCATGATGATGCAACGATGACCTCATTATTTAACAATTTAAATAAAATGGAAAGATAATGTAATATATAAGACCTACACATGTCCAAAACCTATTGTATGAGTGTATTTCGAACCCTTATCACCTTATCCTCGAAAAACATCAATTTGGGACCTCTTAAATCCGAATACAATTTTCAAATAAAGTGACTTTTCTTTACTTTCCAAGAGCGCCCCTCCTCTCCTCTTATAAAAGGCCCCCAAGTCTACCTCCTTTCCCACACTCACAAAGCCTTTGGCTCAGAAAACCCCTGCCCATTTTGGCTCTCCACATCACTCTATTACTCCTAGAAGCCTCAATTTGGGCAGAAGTCATCCCAAGGAAGCCTTTGAGCTCAAACCAAGGGGAGTTACCCGATTTTAGGGTAATGTCTTCTTTTGAGTCCTTTTGTTTTATTTTGCTTCTCCAACCCCCTAAACACTTTTTATTATTTTCTTTTGTAACAACTCTAGTATCCTCAATATACTAGGATGTTGTTATAAGAATTATTCGAGCTACACATACACACACCTACAACTAATGGTTAAAGAACATACTGTTTCTGTGGATGGCGAATTTCTGCCTCCCGAAACGATGATTGTTCAACATTCATTTAACACCTTCAAAGGTGGCTATTAAGATGACACTATATTTATATATGATATATAATATGTTTATGTGTTCCTTAATATTCTGTATTTTTCATTGTGGGCATACCTTTCTGGTTTCCATTATGGGTAAATATGATATCTTCATTTAAGGAAGTGCGGACTACCGCCCCCTCAAAGTGATGTGATTGGTTAATGCCATATGTGGGATGTGTAAATGATGGATTTAAAGTTATTATATATGATGATATACTGGAATTATAATATATCTCTATATCATTATTATTTCTTTCCATTAATTTATGAGATAGAAATGAATGTAGCGTTCATGCGTACGTATGGTTTACCGTCTCCATGAACGGTGCATTTCATTTCTTATCCCCAAATGTAATGTACTATTAAAAGTAAATTTATATAATGGATATATATAATGAATGATATATCTAAATAATTAATATAATTCTTGAATTAAAATATACATACCTCTCATTTAGTTTTAATTCCATTAATATGACAATGAAATGAAAGTAGCGTTCATGCGTACGTACGGCTTACCGTCTCCATGAACGGTGCATTTCATTTCTTACCTCTATATGATTATGTAATATTATAAATACATGTATATGCTAGATATATATGATATATATGATATCCAAAGCAGGAATTTCCTTCTGGATATAAAGAACCTTTGACCACACGAACAACATGTAATTGTAAGAAGTCCACTTTCGACTTATGAACCAAATGTTGAAAAAACAATCATTATTAACTTAAATGGTTACATAATTTTAATAACATGGGAATAAGTGATATAAAATGAATAAATAACATTAAAAAGGTTCTTAATCAAGTAGAAATTAACTCAAGTTTATTATTCAGGATGCTAAAGAACGATCGAGTCAAGTCGGACCAGAGGTAATGGACTTCGTCTCAATTTCCTTTAATTGAGGCATATTTCATTTTATACACAACTTTCTTTTATACGGTGTATAAACCCCTTTGACTTTTAATTTTATACAAAACAAATCTTTTTCTACGAAGCTTTTTACTAAATGACAAAAAGGAATGTTTTTTTAACGTACACGGTGACACCGACCTTTTCTGCCGCCGTGAGTATTATTTGGTCTTTGACTTCCTCAACATGCCGTAATGTTTTTAAAATAAAATAAATACCATATACTCTTTTATGTATTTTGGTATTGAATATGTTTTTGATAAAGGATTTTATTATGATATATTGTGATTGAAATGTGGAAATGTTATCATTCCTTTATATTGGTTTTATGTTTTATGATTTTATATTGGTACTTGGACATTTGACGGGTGGTTACGTGATAAACCATATGACTGGTGGTGCCATGAATTCCAGGACGGGTGGTTACATTATAACCTCCAATGCATTGCGTATGGAAGTCGGCCGTATGGCTATTCCATTAAGTATGTATGGAAATTGGCCGTATGGCTATTCCATTAAGTGATATGTTTGGAAGTCGACCGTATGGTTATTCCACTTAAGTATGTTTATGTACCAAGTTACCTTTATATATGTTATGTGTTCTTTATCTGGGTTTTATGGTAATCATTTGGTTACAAAAAAGTAAGTAATGATACTTTAGTCAGTGAAGTGTTTTTACTACTTCATGAAGGTGAAGGTATTACTTTGATAGAATATACATGGTTTACTTGATGTTTAAAAAACTAACAGTATTTATTCTTTGTGTATCCCTTACTGAGTTTTTGTGCTCACCCCATGTTTTTTTGAAATGTTTTTCACAGGACTTAATATGGAATAAGGTCAAGGATGGGATCAAGGGAATGTCATGCTATATAAAACATGGAACTAGACAAGTTTCTTTTTAAGAGTTTTTTTTATTATGGAAACTTAGTAGAAGTGTCTACTTTGTATTCTTTTGAGATGTAATAGTTATGTTCTAATTATCTAAAACTCTAAACATGAAAAGATCCTCAATGTGAATTATTCATTTAATTCAATATTAAGTAAGGTTTAAGGCCGAGGCCTTATAAGTGTGGCGAGGGATGTTGACTTTTGATTGATAATTGGTATAGATCGGGTGAATCATAAAAAGAGATTGGAATATTTGGTACTTTCTCTATATAATAATTTATAGCTCTAGGATGACTTATGAAAAGTGGGGGATACAGAAATATCCGTTGTTTTAAGTGGGTCTTATTTTACAAACCTATTAGATTTTACTTGTGTTTGGTGGGCATGCCAACTCATTCATTTTTATCATTGAAACCTAATATAGATATTTTGAATGTATAAAGGTATTTTTTTTGTAGATGGGTTTTAATTTTATGCATGTTTCATTGTTTTGTGGTGTGTTTTAGGTGTGTTAGTCAACTAGATAATCTATTTTAGGAATTTATAGACATAGAATCATGGTTTGGAAAAACCATGCTGCCTCCCATGAGAGATTGTGTTGCCCCCAGTACCATTGTACATGGTGTGAAAAACTATGCAGGTGGGGCCACCTGACCATTAGAGTCTTATAAAATTTTTAAAATAAGGGTTTCGAATAGCTTTCTTATGGTTTGGGAAATCATGAACCTAGCCCATGACGGTGTGTGGTTCTTGGATAGTGATCACCACCAATTTGGTGCATAGTTAGGAAAACTTTTATAGTCTTTACAAGGAGAAAATTAATATTTTTCACTGCAATCATATTTATCATTTTCCCCTCCACACATTGGCATTGTTTTATCATCATCATCTGAGCTATGATCCATGTTACATTGGTCTCATTGGTAGTGCATCTATATGACTAAGGCTTTTTTATATTATTGCATTCATTTATCTCAGAGCATTAGTTTCTAAATCCATATAAGATCCATGGCACTATTTTCATGGAATTCATATTAAATAATTATTTATTCAAAATATTATTTAGTTAGAGGATGATATCATATGATTGAGAACCTACTAGTACAATGAAGGTGGTTCTTATCTTTCCCCATGACTTTGTTGTTGTTTGGGGGGGTGTTCCTAAATGTGTTGTTATGTTGGCAAAGAATGATCGAGAATAAATAAAAAAATTATTTTAATCGATTTTTTGACTAAATGGGATTCCTATGGGGACGCACTATCTTTTCTACATGTTTCTATGATAGGTAAGGGTTTGGACAAAATATGTATGTTTAGTGTGACTATATAATTAGATTAATTTAGTTATTGCATTATTATAAATGGTTTTATTAGAATGTGACATGATTGTAAAGAGGATTGATGATTATTTATTTTTCAAGTTGAGATTGCCCCATATTATTAGGTCAGATGTTCATCACCAGGTTGATTCGACATGGTAATCAGATTGAGGTGATAAGGTCAAATGGAATAGGTCATGGATATTGGGACATGATATGGTGTTGACCATTAAGATTTATTGAAGGTCAAAAGTTTGTGATGTGATGTATAAGGTGTCTTAGTAATGTTTTATGATTTTTACAATTCATTTTTTTGTTGGTACATCGTTTGAGTCTTGTACACATAGATAAGACTCAGATGAGGTTGTGTTGACCACTTGTGTTTGTGAAGGCCATATTAGTTTATATCTCTATTGTGATGGCGATGACCATACAATATGATTGGGTGTATCATATATAAATCCTTTTGTTTGATAATGGAATATCATTTAATGGTATTTAGACCACTATTTAGAGGATGATGCATGTTGTTAGGATTGTGGCCATTGGGATGATATTTGGGAGGACTAATATCTCTATGCCTCATGGAATTTAATGTTGAGATGATGGTGATTTTACATGGAATAAAAAAATGTATCTTTTCCTCTAGACATCATGATTAAACATATCAATGATTCTAGGAGGTATGGTCCAATGTTCCAGTGAATTTTTTTAATGATCCATTAGATGTATAATTTTTTGTTAAGGACATGATATTTTGGAGAAATGATTATAGGTGGATCCTAATGATTCACCTGCACTATTTGTTTTCAATAGATTCCATTGGTTCTAAGACTGGGACCCACAATAAAATAATTATTTATATGAAAATATAATCTATATTCCATATATATAATTTGGGGCGTATGTTCAGACTTTTATCAATGATGGAAAAAGAAGGTAGAATGCTATATTGTTGCTGTTGTGAACTGGGGAAGTCAGTGTGTTATTAAATGGATGTGTAATGAACTTTAATTTATATTTTTAAAACCCTTCATAATTATGGATATTAAATAGAAAAAATATAGTGGTTTCCTAATGCTATTTATTCTCAAATCCAACACGATCCTCTTGGGACGTGTATAGAATATATATCTCCGATATCAGGTAAGAGATCGAGATCAGGAGCTTGACCATAATGACCATTTTGTACCATTATCATGGGATTAATATCATGGTGTCATGGGGTTTCTTGTATCAGTAATAGTTTTCCTATTGTATCATAATGTTTCATATATGTATGTAATAAGGATCATCCATAGACAACACTACATTCTTATTGTTGTGTATGGCCATTTATGGAATGATTCAAATAAAAATGGTACCTGTTTTATATTTTTTAGTTATCATTATCCTATTTTGTATTTGTAATTACATTGAGTTGTTCATTCTTTAATGGAGTTATGTAACTTATTTAGCTGTTATCTTTATTATGGACCCCTATTATTATCACTAACTATGGATATAGTCTCTCCACTATCACCTCATAGAAACTCGCTGCTAGTTAGCAATCTCTGGAATATGGGGATTCATTCTTAAGGCATAGGGGGAACCCATACTAGATAAATGTTTAAATGTGTAATATGTGTTGGGAACATCACATGGTCTGATTTATGGTGAAGAATGGGACGTGGTAGCTAAAATCATAGTGTATGGATATTTTTTTTAAGAATTTCCCAACTAAATGGTTTTTAATCTTCTAGGTCATATATTGTATATACCATGATATAGGGAAATGGGTTAACATGTTTTAAAAAATATAAAAACACAATGTACATATGGTCACATGTTATATTTTTGGTATGCATTTTGTGTGTGTATCTAAGTACGAGCTACATAAAATTATCAGACCAAAAAATCATTTTATACCACAAAATCATCTATTATATCATGAAAATAAGCTATGTATGTACAATCTAAATATTCCAAGAATACAATTGGAACCATAGGGTGTTCATTTAGAAGAAGAACCATGTTAAACTAGTGAGACAGCTCGACATGTATCTAGATAACATACCCACCATTAAACATGTTTCCACATGACTTGTTCTTTGAGTATATGAAATTTACTTAGACACACAACAAAGAATCCCACAATAAAACATAACCATCCTCCTTGAGTGGCCCACATTACATGTACTCTTAGAAAATGTCAGGTATATTTCTTCTACATTAATGTAACAAAGATAATTCTAGAAAATTACTATTCATGGTCTACACACCATCTGGAGTTGAGGAACATAAACTGTATTGGATATTGTACCATAATGTTCATATATTTTTAATTAATTATTTTTTTGATGGATTAATAGTCAATTCTATATGTTTATTTATTTAGAGAATGATGGTTCATTTTTGATCAGTTACATGGTTGGATCTGAGGCATGGTATATAGACAATGTTCCTTATGATTTTAGAGAAAACATTGGTTTATGGGAGAGAAATTAAATATCATAATGAGTTTAATACCCCCTATAGATGTTTTCAAGGTATTTTTTTCTTCTCCCATATAAACGTTGGATTTATGTACTCCTTTTTGTTTGGGCATGGGTCTTCCATCATTATGGAATTGTTCGTGCATTTGGTAATGTGTATAATATTTTGGCAATACTAAAAATATATGGGATCCTTATAAAAAAGCTAGTTTCAGGACCCCCTTATTTAATCTGGTGTGGGTCCTATTCCTATAGTTTATTTTCTTTTTCTTATGAGATATGCTATCATCTTTCCATAATTAAAGTCAGGTACCCCCTTGAAATTATTCCAACAATAAAAATTAGTCACTTATTATATCTATAGTTATGTATAATTATTTACATATGTTATGTGATTGTATGGGGATGTTTGATACATATTTTATATGCTTTGAGAAACACTTAAATCATTGGTTCTCTCTAGATGCGACTGATAATTGGTATGTTGACTTTGAGTTTTTATGATACCTATTTTTATTTGTATCTATAGTTATATTATATATTGCAGATGGAATATTAAAAGGACATGTTATTTTAATTTTAAATGGTTATATATACTATATAAAATTATCTATATTATGGTTCACCTCTTATTTCCCTCATTTTTGGGATTTAGAAGACACGTGGATTCATCTTTACTTCCTTTTGGGGTGTACAACTAGTTATGCCTATAATGATACATGAGTGATAATTATTTATATATGTGTTGTTTATTTACACATTACTATGGGATTATATAGTTATTTAGTTTTTAATTATTTATATTATAATTATAATTAATAGTGGAAGTATATTATTTAAATCAATAGATCTGATTAGGTGTGTTTTGTTATAGGAGTCTATTTAGAAACGAGGGGTTTTAATATTCTTGGTGTCAGGTGTACCAGGTCATTTTTTTCTAATAAATATAAGTTACCATTTTTCTATCTCAAGAACTTTTTAGTTTTCATTTTATGATACATGTGCTCATTTTATATATTTTATATATTTTTATATATTACCTAATTTGATGGATATTTTATGTATTGGTGATGAAATATTCTAACAGGTTATTATGTGTAACGACCAACCATGTTGTTTCTGACTTATTAGTTATAGTTTCTATACCTGTAATATATTAAATGAAATAATTTAGTGACACTCTTGGCATACGTTTGGCATATGATGGCTATTTATGGGTGAAATCATTCCACAACCTCACCATGGAATTTTTCATGGATCCTTAAAACACATTAAAAGTAAATTATTCATAATAGGTTATAAAGTATAATATTTTATATACTTATTACATGATCACCATTCAACAAGGCTTATCCTATAATCAACATGAAAATATGTATCAAAGATAAGTGGTGAGACTATATGTAACACCACTATAAACTGTGTGTTGTTCAAGGTAAATAAATCAAGTAAAATCTATTAAAGATCAATTAAATAGAATTACACATAAATCGATGAATTTGATATATATTTTATAGTAAGGTAGATGTAAAATATTATAGGACCATTCATTCTATATACTACCAGCTCATATACTACTCTATAGACATCAAGGGTGGATTAAATCTACATCTTCATCTTGGTAAGTTCACATAAAATAATAGTTTCCACCCAATAATTTAATTGGTTCAATATGATGTTTAATATCTGGAGAAGTATATAACTCTATCAAGGAGGAATAAAGTTGTATATTTCAACCTATAAGCTCCCTCACACATAGATATAATGTTAGATAATGTTAAATCATCTAATAATAAATCAAAGAAGCATTATGTCAATAGAATAATTACACTAAAACTTGTTGATGAGACGAAGAATTTGAGGTTGGAGATAAAATATTACACCATATATCTCTATGAAAAAATTCAATAAATTTTATATGGAATAAAATATATTTTCACATATATTGATCAACTTTTTTCTTTTATATCACAAGTCAACTAACACTCTAACCAAAATGGTCTTAAGAATATGATGTATTCATTGTATCCCTCCTATGATGTGCATAATAGATCATTCACATGTAATGAATATATAAGTGTTAAAATTAGATTATAATTTATATTTAAAGTGTTGCTAGTGAATATCATGGGATAATAGGAAAATTCATATAAAATATGAAAAATCATTATTTCCAATTATTTTATGGAATCCATGTAAAAAAACAAAAAATCATTATCCTAGACAAAGTAACCATTTTATTACAATTTAACAATATATATGGTATCACATCATAGAGGATCAAACAAAATAAATTTATTTGGAGACTAGATACATACATCAGTCGCATATTATATTTTAGAATAAGAAATATAATATTTAAATTTTAGTGAGAATTTTATTATTTTTCTATTGCATCCCTAAAATTATTTAAATATTACTTCTAGGTATCCCAGGGAATGGTAAACATAATAATGCATGAGAGGCTATGGTCATTAAGTGAAATATTATAATAATATCTATAAAAGAACAAATAAATCATCAATAATATGGATAAATAAAATATATCATATTATTAATATCATAAAAGGGGAATGTATCATTGGATAAAAAATTAATTAAATAATTTTTTAGGGAAGAATAATATTTTTCATAGTGATGGAATTTATAATGTCAGACATCATAATAATACCATTATGGAGTCATATCAGCACATAAGAAATAATTCTATAAGCATACACCCAATACCTTGGCTTGTTTTTCTCATTAGAATTATCGATGTATCAACGTGTTATGTAATTCTATGTCTCACGAACCACATAATAATTCCAATGCATTCATCATAATAATAAAAAATTCATCATAATCAATATGCCTTCATTATAAATAATTATTCACTTTGGAAGAACTATCATTTATAATGTCTATATTTCCATAGTAAAAATTATTATAAGAAATCCAAATTAAAATTGTTCATGGTGTATTTATATTATATCCTCATTAAAGAATAATATTCATCAAATTATGTTGATATAGATAAGAATATATTAAAAATATCATTCGGTAATTGTGTTAGTTAAACATTATATTTATTTTGAAATAAATTATTTAAAATATAGAAACTTTCAGAATATTATGAAAAAAATTCATTTTAAATAAAAATGAAAATGTGTAATTAATGATTTAATCAAATATATAGTCATGATAGTTGGAATTTTTTATTCTGTAAACATTAACATAATGGTCTTTTATTCATAGAGAGAAAAAGTTACCTCATTCAGAATATAACATAATTCTTCCTTTTAATTTTTTTATAGAATGTATAAAATTAGAAAATTATTATTTTATATATTATTATTCTATATTAAAACCATTTTTTCAAACATTTTATTAAAAATATTGACATGGAAAGAAATAGCAATACAAAAATATAAAAAAATGTCAGTTTTCCTTAAGAACATTCATTTATAATTTTTGATCTCTAAAGAAGGTAAATATGATACTAGTTTGTTAATATAATATAAAAAACAATGGAGACTAAAATATATGGTTTTAAGAAATTAATATCACATAATTCCTCAAATATACTGAAAAACATAAAAAATCCTTATTACGTCTGATATTATAAAATAAACTCTTTCCACATTGATAAATTTTTAATCATAACCCTCATGAAAGAATGCACATGAAAATAAAAAATTATTTAAAATGAATATAAAATATTCTTGATATAAATTTTCAAATGGGTAGTACAATAAAATCAATATAAAATGTGGTCATTATGACATATTTCATCTACAATAGATATTATGTTATAGACCATTTTAGATATCATGACATTCAAGTCACAAAAAATCAATTTTGTGATTATAAATAACAAATTTAAAAAGGTATAAAGATTGTTTAATTGAAACATGAATATAAAAATTTCATTAAATACATATTATTGGAATAATATATACAATTTAGATGTAAAATAATCCAATGATTTTTTTGTAAGAAACCCATTACCTCGAGTTCGACTCACCTCATGCGTACATTATCACTTATATAATATACTTATATTGGGTTTATAATTTATTGAAGACTATTTTTATGTCTAGGAAATTAAAATATTCTTTTATATTTTAGTTCTAAATTTTTTTATAATGTTATTAGATGAGATTAGTTCATGTAATAAATTTTTAGGATAGTCAGTTTAGAATCCGAGAACAAGATTGTTAAGCTAACCATTGTAAAATGGGTTTTGGTTCCCAAATATATAGAAAAATAATAATGACATAAGTAGAATATGTATTCTTTATATATATATTTAGAATCATATTGGAATAATTTTCATAATAAATGAATCACATCAACTCTTGGTGGTAGTTGCCCAAACAAACACACAATCAATGTTATGGTTAAAAATTTCAAAGATAGATTTTTTTATAGAATCATAATTATGATACAAATATAATATATATAAAATTATTTAATTGCATCCAATAATAATGGTGAAACAAAATAAGAACTAGTGAAAAATGTATACATCATCTTCGTGTGGCTATAGCCTTCCCCAATAGCAGAATGATGATATCAATTTACCTTACATATATAAGTAAATGAGAACGGGTTTTACCATAAGAATAATAATATTTTCATATATGGGATATAACTACGTTAATATATAACAATGTATATTTTGGTTTTAGTGTGGTAAAATAATATGCAAATCAAAAACACACAGCTAAGCATTATACCACTTCTTTAGAAAACATCCATAGATTTATTCTAAATGCCTCTTTATGATGATATTCAGATAAAAATTGAACATAAAAAAAATTTAGAGGTATATTATGAAATATGTATTTAATTTATTGTTTAGTAAAATAGTATCATGGGGTTTGTATAAGAGATTAAATTTTGTGTCCTTTAAAAAGTGGGGGTTAAGGCACACAATAAATTTTTTATAATATTAAAATATATTAATTTCATACGAAAGGTAACTAGCTCTAAAAGTAATACTATATTATGATTATATTATATACGAGCATCATATAACCATAAAATAGGATTTATAAAAATTTTATGGTAATTCTAACCCATATCATTTATGTTTTAACCCATTTTGTCCTTTTTACCTATTACCATTGTAACTATCATTTTACTAAGGATTTTATTCGTCCTGAAAAAAATGAATGTTTCCACATATAAAAATTACAATTAAAAATTATAAATATAGTAACCATTTTATCAAATTATATGAATATAATAATTATAACTTAATTTTAAAATAAACCGCTAAAATTCTTGAAAAAATTACATTCCCAAATATACATCTTTTAATTATTAACATGATTTTATAGGAAAAGTGTGATTAATTTTTGAAAACCATAACTAAACCTAAATAAATATTTATTTTTTACAAATAATTAATTTTATTTCACTATGAGGATCATTTTAGGATGATTGATTTTGGGAATTTGGTCATTAGTGATATATTACAACCCCATTGAAAACAATGTATAAATTTAAATTATTATCCATTTTCACATTATAATGAACTATTTAGAAAATAATTAATTCTTATCATTGAAAATAATCAAAAATCTCAACATGACTTCTTAATTCCCCATAATTATAATTGAAAACATTTAAATAATTTTAAAATGATGGATGAGCATAAGGAACCCAAAAAGAATATAAACTTTTAGTTTTGTGAAAAATGATGACATATTTTTGGACTACCTTTATCTTAAATTTCCATAAGTAATGTCAAATAAAAAAATTAACATGAAAAAACATAAGTTTTTTAACAAATAAATCTATAATTTCCCATAGAAATCAATTAAAAACCCTTTAGTGAAACATTAAAGATCACATTCATAACCTGTTATAGACCAGTGTCATAAGTAATTTCAGGGAATTTAAATCCAAATGATAAACCATTGTGAACTAAATCATTATTTTATTTTAATAAAATAAAACATACCTATTAAATATTATTTTTATCTACAAGAACCCATATGTTAAACAATAATGGGATCACACATTTCATTGGGGATGAAACCATACTATATGTTTTAACATGATCACTCGACACTAGGTTTTTGCACCCATTTCTTATGTATATTTTTCATGTACCATATATTGAATAATTTTTTTATTATTCATATTTTCCATATAATTTTTATTAAATCATTTAAAATTGTATGTAATCAATTTCAAATATCATAATAACATTTTCTTTTAAAAACACATTTTAAATACAAAAAAAACCTTTTTAATTTGAAAGCAAATTTTTAATGAAAAAATTCACTAAAAATAGATATGTTTTTTATTTTGATAAAAATATATAATAAATTAATCCAAACCCTAAAAAAATTTCACGGAAGGGGACATGTCATTGTCTCCATATACATCAAAATAGAAGATTACATTCCTCATTTTTTAATAACGATGAATATTCTATATAAATATTCCATTTTTAAAAAAATTTAATGAATGGAAAAAATAATATTATAACACTGTAAAATATGTAAAATTACATTCATAGAACAATTTCAAAAAATGTACTTGGAAGAGAAGCGATTTTGAAGGAAAACGTTACAATATATATATTTTTAATGGAAAGTCCATTACAATTTTTCATTATTATGAATCATGAGCACCATAAAATAAATAAAATTAAAAATATTATAATATCATGAGAATAGAAAACGTAATGATATAAAATTATAAATAATCATTGTATATACATCATAAAATAATAATGGTTCATGACCACAAAATATTCCTTCATATATGGAAACTAAGAGGAAGTCCATTACCTTGTACCTGAATTGTCATGTATGTTATCTATAAAATCATGTAATTATATTTTTTTAATTAATTACTTTAATAAGATACTCTTTACAGTTTAATGTTTATATAATTTCAATTATTATTATTTAAAATTAAATTTCATAATCAATTCAATTATGTTGTGTGTATCGATGATATTTAGCTTATGGATAAAAATTAATTAGATAGGTTTGCAATTGGTCAAATAGGTAATTATTAATCAAATGTAGAAAATTATTAATGAAGTAATTTTCATATTTGTAAATAAATTTTATGTTTTAAAACCAATCACTATATATGGTTATAAAAAATGAACTATGATACAGTCATCTAAATTGTTGGTCACACATACACTTTAGTAACATTTCCAATTAACAACAATCATTATAAAAAAGAGGTGAGAAAAATATTGTATTCAAATAGTTATATTAATTTTATATATAACATATTATTTCAATAAAAAAATTATATATTAATTTCTTGTGATATTTTGATTGTAACACCCCAACCCCAGTTACCCAGAGTCAGTGCATTATTGTGTAACATTGGCATGATCACAAAAGATCAATTCTCGAAAGACCGATTAGTTTAGTAGCCTTGGAAACACTAGATACATTCATAAATGTTACATTACATCATAATGTAAAAAACTACAATAAATAAGTCTATATAGTTCACACTCATATCCTCTTCTGACTATCCCTGCAGGTCATTCATACAATACATCTTCACATCCTAGTAAATATTAAAACATTGAAATGGGTGAGCTCAGATTCTCAGTAAGGATAATAATATTGCGGAAGCTTTCGTAAATAAACAATAACATTTAAGGCAATGTATAACTAAAACAAAAGCCTTTTTAAACTTTAACTTCAGCATAATATGGAAAAAATAAATTAAATAATGCCATTTACTTACTCACATGTATATTCTACTAGTCGAATAATCACATGCAATATCAATAACCACTTTCATAATGATGGAATGCATAATTCCAGACTATCATAACCACGTAGCCAAGGCCTCCTGCCAAGACCACAAATATGATTTTGTCAAGGCCTCGTGCCAAGACACTAGTTTGTCTAATTAGACCTGCCGATGCATCGGGGAGCTATAGCGGGCTCCACCCGCCACTTATTAATTCCAATGCATTCCTCATATGAATAGGTTTAAACATATCATATAGCATAATCGTATCATATAAAACATGCATAAAGGAAACAAAAAATTTCCACATTTCAATCACAAGATATCAATACATCACATTAATATAACAAGAACACTTTCAAAACCATTTTCAATACCAAAATAAAACAAAATTAAAACTTGTATTAATTTTTCATTTTAAAAAAAATTATGGCTTATAGAGGAATCTGAAACCCAAATAATGGCCATGGCAGCGGAGAGTCGTTGTCGCCGCATAGGTACGACAAGAAAAACATTCCTTTTTTCCATTTAGTAAAAAAATTCGTATAAAAAGATTCTTTTGGAATAAATGAAATAGTCAAAGGAGTTTATACACTGTATAAAGGAATGTTGTGTATAAAACCAAATATGCCTCAATTAAAGGAGACTGAGACGAAGTCCCTCACAAAGATTATTTTTTTAAAATAAAATAGATCTATTATGTGTATTCACTATAAGTACACATAAATAAAGTACAAATACAAGATAGGACATAATAATATCATGATATAATTTGAAAGTAGGAGATTAACCCAATGAATGGAAATTGGGTTAAGAAGTTCCCTTACCTTGCGTCCTGTCTTGAATCGACCGTTCTTTAACCTCCTGAATAATAAACTAGAGTTATTTTATAATTTCTTAATAACCTTTTTTCAAGTTTTTTATTCCTTTTATATCACTTATTACCATTTTATGAAGATTATGTAATTATTTAAGTTAATAACGGTCATTTTGTCGATCTTTGGTACTTGAGTCAAAAATAAAATTCTTATAATTACAAGTTGTTCATGTGGTGAAATATCCATTATATCCAGAATTATATTCATGATTTAGAAATCATATATCTCATATATATCCATTATATACATGAATATTAATATTCCATAACGTTTAGAGGTACGAAATGAAATGCACCGTTCATGGAGACGGTAAGCCGTACGTACGTATGAACGCTACATTCATTTCTATTTAGTATTAATTAAATCATAATTATATAAAGATATAATATAATTCTAGTATATTATCATATATAATATCATTTACTCCATCCTTTATACATCCCACATATGGCATTAACGATTCAAATCACTTTGAGGGGGCAGTAGTCCGCACTTCCTAAAATGAAAATATCGCGTTTACCCATAATGGAAACAATAATGGTATGCCATAAATGAAAATACAGAACCTTAAGTAAAACATAAAAATATTATATATCATATAAATAGAGTTACATCTTAATGTCCACCTTTGAAGGTGTTATATGAGTGTTGAACACTCATCGTTTCGTGAGGCAGAAATTCGCCATCCACAGAAACAGAATGTTCTTTAACCATTAGATGTAGGTATGTGTAAGTGTAGCTCGAATACATCTTATAGCAACATCCTATTATATTTAGGATACTGGTTCTATTACAAAAGAAATTAATAAAAAGATTTTAGGGGGTTGGAGAAGAAAAATAAAACAAAATAACTTAAGAGAAGATATTACCTTAAAATTGGGTAACTCTTTTGATTTGAGCCAAAGGCTTTCTTGGGAAGAATTATGCACAAAATGAGGCTTCTAGGAGTAAGGGAGAGAAGTTGGGAGAGTATTTGGGAAGAGGTTGGTCGATCCAAATGGCTTTGAAAGTGTGAGTAAGGTGGTATTGGTGGGGGCCTTTTATAAGTGGAGAGGAGGGGCACTCTTGGAATGTCATGAAATGTTACTTTATTAAGAAATGATTTTCGGATTCTAAAGGTCCCAAAATGATATATTTCGAATCTAAGGTGATAATGGTTCGATATCTCCTCATCCAATAGGTTTTTGACAAGTGTAAGTCTTATATTTTACATTATCATTTCATTTTATTTAATTTGTTAATTAATGAGGTAATCGCTGCATCATCATGGTGTCATAAGTAATTTAATTTATTTAATTTCTAAAAATTAAAAAAAATATTTATGTAGGAAATCTTTTTAGCTTTCTAATGAATATTTATAGTCAAAAATATTACTTGAATATCCCCATTTAAAAATTATTTTAGTAAAACAACTCTTGTTTGTGACATTTTTATTTTAACATTAAATAAAAAGTTATTTATGACATTTTCCTACCATAGTGGCTCCATGGGGTCCCCATGTTGACCCATGTATTTTATTTTTTGGCCATGACACATAAAATAGGATTAGGACAAGTGTAAAGGTCATTTCATATTTTTATAATACCATTTTTTCCTTAAATTTCACTAATTATCTTTAATCGCGATTAATTAAACATAAAAGTTACTATTCACCAAAAGATTATTTTAATCTCATTGAACCAAATTTTATTCCTAATGAAAACAATGTATGTTAAATTTTTGAAAATCATATCACAGAAGTGGTAATATTTCATTTAAATTAAAAAATCAGTTATTTAACTACCACTTAGTGGTTTCACTATTCATCAAAAATTGAAGTTTTCCAGAATAGTTCCAAAATTTTACCCTAAGCTATAATTGATATTCTGAAATCAAAAATGATTTATATTTTGAAAAATTCCAAACATATAAGTTTCATTAATTAATTTTCTAATTAATTCCCGCAGTCACAACAAATATCGTGTTTCAAGAAAAAATATCAATCAAAAGATTGACAATTGTTTATGTCCGATTTCAAAGTGAAATTAATTCTAATGAACACAATTGGATAAAATATTAAAAATATATTCTAGTTATACTTTTAAAACACTCAATAGTTTAAATTATCACTATAAATTATTTTGATTAAAAAAGTTGTTTTTAATTATTTTTCATTATTCAAAAAAAATGGAAGTTCTCAGAAAAATACCAAAAATTCAACATAGGCCAATTTCGATATTACGAATCCAAAAATAAATTCCATTTTCAAATGTCAAATATAAATTATTTAAAAAAGTGGTTATTACTATTTATAACTGCTACTTTTATTGGTCGTGGTGTGTTAGAACTCGAGATTGCATACAACACACGCTGCTCTATTATTCAAAGAGGAGCATACCATGGATGCTTGAGGTGTTACATTCTCCCCTCCTTCAATAAATTGCGTCCTCACAATTTGAAATTTTTCTTTGAAAATAAAAGGTTGAAAATAGGAAATACCATTGTGGAAAACCCACTTCGGAAATATGGTTAATAAAAATATAACTTTAAAAGAAAGAGAGAGTAGTATAAAGGTCACCCGAGATAGCCCATACTAGGATTCTATGAAAATCTAGATATGGAAGAAAAACAAACCATCAAGGTCTGATGGAGAGTTGTAGAAAACTAGATTAGGAGAAAGTTAACCATAAGGAAATCACAAACTTGTGATTGGTTAAACGGTCATTGAATCCCCAGTTGGAAAAGTTAGCCGACAACGTTTTTGTTTTAAGTTACCTTTTATAAAGTTGAGGAGCTTATTTAAGAGATTTACTAAGAACGTAAGGGAATATACATACTTGTCATGTAGACTTTCATTCTTTAATAAAGTTTTACCACAAACCCATATTTCACTCTAAAAGGTAATAGAACTCAAAAATATTATATTTATCCTAATTGAATAAGGTTCCAAATATTAATACATACCATTTAGATTAGTAAAACTATTTTGTAATAACCAGGGACTTCCTGTAGGCTAGTGGTAGGTAATAAAGGCATGTCGCACTATGGTTGTGGGTTTGATTCTTGCATCTTTGTCCGACGCGAGGGGTTATGCCACACCCTGCAGGTTGTCCTTTTCCTAAAACTAGAGTATTATAATATTCCAAAAATAATCTTTAGAAATATTTTAACCTTAAAGAATACTATCCAAGGTTCAGCTTAATCCATTCCAACCTTTATAGTTATCCAAAATACCTCTGTCCAGACTTTCTCTATAAGGTCTCTAAATTCCAAAATCAATTGTATCATCAGATTCCTCAGACATGGTAAAGTTTCTCTTATTTTCACATACAAAAATATGATTACCTTCATCATATTAAAACCCTAATGAAATAAACAAGTACTGCAGTAGAATCCTTATATATATATCACATTATTCTAATAACCAGAATATAATCCATGAGTCCAAAATCACCAATACATTATTTATTCCGCTTCAACTATAGTCACAACATAATATTGGTCATGATCCCTTGGCCTTTTCTGAGGTAAGTTTTCCTTACGCTTAGGACATTCATTTGCATAATTCCCTATTTCCCTACAATTGTATCATTCAACATTGATAGCCTCTTTCTTTCCCTTGCAATCACGTGCCTGGTGACCTTTTTCTCCACTTTAATAACAAACTCCCATTCTTTTTAGGGAAGTACCATGGTGATTCTTCCCAAAATTATAACATAATGGAAAATCCTTCTATCCCTTTTACCCTTTATCTGTCTCTTGTTCCACCATTCTCTTCTTCTCTTGCTTTACATTATTGCTACAAGATTTAGAGAATTCTTTTTCTGTCTTGATAGCACATGAGACAATGTCTTCGTACGACGAGAAGGTTTGTGAGACTAATGGTCGACGAAAAAATGGTTTTAACCCATCAAAGAAACGATCAATCTTGCTTCTTGGGTTATGTATATAATCTGCAGCATGCCTCGCTAACCTTGTTAATTTGGCCTTATACTTTGCGACATTCTCATCCTCCTTTTATCTCAGACTCAAAAATTGTCTTTCCATATCTACTCGATGGTCGCGAGGATAGTATTTTTCAAGGAAAAGATCTTTGAACTCCCTCCATTCCATATTTGATTCTTCATCATATTCCTTTGTGTTTTGAATCAATAAACACCATTGATCGGCATCTCCAGTGAGGCGGTAGACTGCCATGACAACCTTCTCCCTTTCGCTACTCCCCAAGGCATGAAATATTTTCTCTAAGGAGTTTATCCATTGCTAAGCTACTAATGGATTTGTACCCCCATTAAATGATGGTGGTTTTTGCCTCATGAAGCGGTCTGACATTGATCCTCCATGTTGCGGTCATGGGGCTCCATTAGAGTAAGGTTATTATTCATAACCTGAGTGAGTTGTCCCAGTATGGTAATAAGTTGATCATCACCAGTTGTATCTCCAGATCCACAATAAGTATCTTGAGCAGGAGGGCAATCCCTACATAGAGTGCGTGCATTGATACAGTTTCCATTCCTTCCACTAGGCACCATTTCTAAACAATGGCATAAACTAGATTAGTTTATGAATCAAAATACATAATTCCATACTTGTAAAACACTTAACAGTAATTGAACTATTTATGTATATAATCCATAATCATAAAAAAGTTTATCATTGAGGAAGTGTATACACATTACAGTTCATAGTGGTTTGTAATGAAAATGAGAACTATCCTAAGCATATCCCCCGGGAGTGTCGTAACCAAGAGTGCAGCAAGGCCCGTTGTCGTGCAACAGTTCCCATTCAAATCTAGATCAAGCGGTGTTTTCGGATTTTACCCCTAGGTACATATGTGCCAGAGCCACCTCTACCTTCTTGTATCCGGACAGTGATGTATTGCTCGGAAAACTCACAATAACTCTATAATATGAAAATTCTAGGAAGTTCTTCTATACTAATCCTCAAAGTCTATCTTTGGGATATGTGCTCTAATCGGAGTTTATCTAAATCTATCTTAGAAGGTTAGTACTAAACTGCCTCTGATACCAACTGTAACGCCCCAACCCCAGTTATCCAGAGTCGGTGCATTATTGCGTAACATTGGAATGATCACAAAAGATCAAGTCTCGAATGAACGATTAGTTTAGTAGCCTTGGAAACACTAGATACATTCATAAATGTTACATTACATCATAAAGTGAAAAACTACAATAACAAAGTATCCATAGTCCACACTCATATCCTCTTCTAACTATCCCTACAGGCCATTCATACAATACATATTCACATCCTGGAAAATATTAAAACATTGAAAGGGGTGAGCTCAGATGCTCAGTAAGGATAACATTATTTCGGAGGCTTTCGTAAATAAACATTAAAATTTAAGGGAATTTATAACTAAAAAAGCCATTTTAAACTTTAACTTCAGCATAATATGGCAAAAATAAATTAAATAATGCCATTTACTTACTCACATGGATTTTCTACTAGTCGAATAATCATAAGAAATATCAATAACCACTTTCATAATGATGGAATTTATAATGCAAGACTATCATAACCACGTAGCCAAGGCCTCGTGCCGAGACCCAAATAAGATTTTGTCAAGGCCTCGTGCCAAGCCACTAGTTTGTCTAATGTGACCGGCCGATGCATCGAGGAGCTATAGTGGGCTCCACCCATCACTTATTAAGTCCAATGCATTCCTCACATGATTAGGTTTAAACATATCATATAACATAATCGTATCATATAAAACATGCATAAAGGAAATAAAACATTTCCACATTTCAATCACAAGATATCAATACAACACATTTATATAATAAGAACACTTTAAAAACCACTTTCAATACCATAATAAAAGAAAATTAAAACTTGTATTTATTTTTCATTTTAAAAAAAGTTATGGCTTGTAGAGGAAGCTGTAACCCAAATAATGGCCATGGCTGCAGAGAAGTCGTTGTCGGCGCATACGTACGACAAGAAAAAAATTCCTTTTTTTCGTTTAGTAATACAATTCGTATAAAAAGATTCTTTTTGAATAAACGTAAAAGTATAAGGGGTTTATACACCGTATAATGGAAAGTTGTGTATAAAACCAAATATGCCTCAATTAAAGGAGATTGAGACGAAGTCCCTCACAAAGATTATTTTTTTAAAATAAAATATATCTATTATGTTTTTTCACTATAAGTACAAAAAAAATAAAGTACAAATACAAGATAGGAAATAATAATATCATGACATAATTTGAAAGAGGAGATTAACCCAAAGAATGGAAATTGGGTTAAGAAGTTCCCTTACCTTGCGTCCTGTCATGAATCGACCGTTCTTTAACCTCCTGAATAATAAAATAGAGTTAATTAATAATTGCTTAATATCCTTTTTTTCATGTTTTTTATTCCTTTTATATCACTTATTACCATGTTATGAACATTATGTAATTATTTAAGTTAATAACAGTCGTTTTGTCGATCTTTGGTACTTGAGTCAAAAATAAAATTCTTATAATTACAAGTTGGTCATGTGGTGAAATATCCATTATATCGAGAACTATATTCATGATTTATATATCATATATCTCATATATATCCAGTATATACATGAATTTATAATACTCCATAACCGTTATAGGTAAGAAATGAAATGCACCGTTCATGGAGACGGTAAGCCGTACGTATGCATGAACGCTACATTCATTTCTATTTCATATTTAATGAAATAATAATGATATAAAGGTATATTATAATTCCAGTATAATATCATTTACTCCATCCTTTATACATCCCACATATGGCATCAACGATTCAAATCACTTTGAGGGGGCGGTAGTCCGCACTTCCTAAAATGAAAACATCACGTTTACCGATAATGGAAACAATAAAGGTATGCCATAAATGAAAAATAAAGAACCATAAGTAAAACATAAACATATTATATATCTTATAAACAGATTTACATCTTAATGGACACCTTTGAAGGTGTTATATGAGTGTTGAACAATCATCGTTTCGTGAAGCCGAAATTCGCCATCCACAGAAATAGTATGTTCTTTCACCATTAGATGTAGGTGTGTTTAAGTGTATCTATAATACATCTTATAACAACATCCTAGTATATTTAGGATACTGGTGTTGTTACAAAAGAAATTAATAAATAGAGTTTAGGGGGATGGAGAAGAAAAATAATACAAAATAACATAAGAGAAGACATTACCTTAAAATCGGGTAACTCTTTTGATTTGTGCCAAAGGCTTCCTTGGGAAGAATTATGCCCAAAGTGAGGGTTCTAGGATTAATAGATGGAAGTTGGGAGAGTATTTGGTCAGAGTTTGGCCGAGCCAAAAGGCTTTGAAAGTGTGAGTAAGGTGGTAGTGGTGGGGGACTTTTATAATTGGAGAGGAGGGTCACTCTTGGAATGTCATGAAATGTTAGTTTATTAAGAAATGATTTTCTGATTATAAAGGTCCCAAAATGGTATATTTCGAGGATAAGGTGATAAGGGTTCAAAATATCCTTATACAATAGGTTTTTTACAAGTTTAAGCCTTAGATTATACATTATCCTTTCATTTTACTTATATCGTTAATTAATGAGGCAATCAGTGCATCATCATGGTGTCATAAATAATTTAATTTATTTAATGTCTAAAAATTATAAAAAAAATATAATTCTATAAGAAATCGTTTTATATTTCTAATTAATTTTTATAGTTAAAAATATTACTTGTATAAACCCATTTAAAAATTGTTTTAGCAAAACAACTCTTGTTTGTGACATTTTAATTTTAACATTAAATAAAAATTTATTTATGTCATTTTCCTACCAAAGTGGCTCCATGGGGTCCCAAAGTTGACCCATGGATTTTCTTGGTCGGCCATGACACATCCAATAGGGGTAGGAGATGTTTAATGGTCGTTTCATATTTTTATAATACCATTTTTACCATAAATTTCACTAATTACCTTTAATCACGATTAATTAAACTTAAAAGTTACTATTCACCAAAAAATTATATTAATCCCATTGAACCACATTTTACTTATTAATAAAAACCATGTATGTTGGGTTTTTGAAAATCAAATCACAGAAGTTGTAATATTTCATTTAAATGAAAAAATCAGTTATTTAACGACCACTTCGTGGTTTCACTATTCATAAAAAATTGATGTTTTTCAGAATAGTGCCAAAATTTTACCCTAAGTTATAATTGATATTATGAATTCAAAAATGATGTCTATTTTGAATAATTCCAAACATATAAGTTGCATTAATTAATTTTCTAATTAATTCTCTTTGTCACAACAAATAGCGTGTTTTAAGAAAGAATATCAATCAAAAGATTGACAACTGTTTATGTCCAATTTCAATGTGAAATTTATTCTAATGAACACCATTGGATAAAATGGTAAAAATATATTCTAATTATACTTTTAAAACACACAATAGTATAATTTATCACTATAAATTATTTTGATTAAAAAATTTGTTTTTAAATATTTTTCAATATTTATAAAAAATTGGAAGTTCTCAGAAAAATACCAAAAATTCAACATAGGATAATTTTGATATTACGAATCCAAAAATGAAGTCCATTTTGAAATGTAAAATATATATAATTTCAAAAAGAGGTTATTACTATTCATACCTGCTACTTTTATTGGTCGCGGTGTGCTAAAACTCGAGGTTGCATACAATACACGCTGCTCTATTATTCAAAGAGGTGCGTACCATGGATGCTTGAGGTGTTATAGTGATGAAAAAAAGAAACACAACTCTTTGTGGAGGCAATACCCACACATTCAATAATGATGTAATTACTACTTAGTGTAAGAATGAAAATGATATAATATATTATATGAATGATTAATATATCATGAGTATACATATTCTATACATTATATTAAATATATTCCGTCAAATTATCTTTACTACCTTCTAATTAATGTTACAGTGGAAAAAGGTGTCACATCGCATCTCGAGGTGGATGTCCACCGTACACATGAGCGACATTTTAGTATACCTTATAGAATGAAAATTATGAATGTATATGTAATATCATAAATAAATAATTATCAATATTTCACAAATATCATATATAAATATATATATATATATATATATATATCATTTAAATATATCATTATAACGATTCATGAGAGGAAATTATGGATAACATATGACTACGATTCATGAAGTGGTCGTGTGGTGTTCCCACAAATAGTGATTTTGTATCCCAATTGTCAGAATAAAAGATTTATTATTGTTATTTAATTAACATAATATCATATTAGTATATGTGGATTAAATCTTTTGTTATATAATCATAATTGAATAATATTTTAAGGTTGGGGAATATTAAATAACTTAATGATTCTAGAATAAGCACGATTCATCTTCTTTAGGAAAAATATTTATATAGGCACTAAAATCTTTATTAATATGTATTTATGATAAAAATGAATGATCTAAGTATTTGAGATGGATGTTATGAAGTGATTTGGAAAATACATATCTGAACAAAAGTGTTTTGGATGTGTGAATAGGGGGGAGAGGGGTGTACCTTTACAAGTGAGGTCAGTGGCAAATTTTAATATTTGAAATGAATAGGGTGAACCAATTTTTTTCTCATACCACATGTTGGAACCTCAATCCCACTAGACTATATCCTACGTCTACTGTATTATTTTTTAATGGATATAATGAATCACATCTTAAAGGATGTAATAGTTTAGTTATCTTTGTAAAATATGCACATTCTTGAATTTCATATTAAAACAGAAAACATAAAATATAACAGGTTTTTTCTGTGAAAACAATATTATTTCCCTTAGTGTACACATTTTTATCAATAACATATTATTCATAGTATACTATAGACAAAAATATATAAGAAATAGGTTATCTATGACCCTCAGTAGGGATAAGAATACATCATAATCTGTGAATAAATATTCCATAACCAATATGGAAGTGTAAATAACTGAAACTAATATCATTAATTAATAAATTGAGCATAATATGGGTGTTTTGAATGATTATCAAATAAATAAATAATAATAATCACATGATCTAGAAACATATACTTGATTATTTTAACAAATCAAATAATCATATGGAATATCAAAAACTAAATTCATAATGATGTAATGAATAATTATGGAAAACTAAAACTTATTATCAAGGGATTATCCCCAAATATCTAATACTATCAAGGACTTATTCCATGAAATATAATATTTTTGATTCAATGTGTCTTGATATCGATATAAATGAGTGACATACTAGAAAAATCATAATTTAGTTTTCCTCAGGAGGCATACTGATGCATTAATGGCCTATAACTTGACCAAAAAATCACTTACTAAGTCCTATTAATTCCTCAAATGAATGGTGTGAAACATAGTAATTGTATATATTCATAGTTAATAACTAAAATATAAAATTACAATACATACCCCAATCAATAAATATAGTCATAAATCATCTCATGTAAAATGGTTAATTAAAATAAAGTGGTACATCCCCAGTCAAACTAATAAAAAACCATCCAATAAAATAAAATTTATGTTATATATATAATATATACAAAGAAGAAAATATGTAAAAGTTTGGATTTATCTAATTTATGAAATGAATTTCAATGAAAATATCATTACAAATATTATTGAGGAATATTGATTTTTAATTTTGAAAGAAAAACTATAAAAAATACAATTAAACATTTTAAAATAATTTTTTTAATAATATATCAAATTTTTTAAAATATAAAATAAAAACATTTACTGGCCATGACATTAGAAAATAAATTTCATGATGTATAAGTTAGAAATATATTTCTTTTACATTTTTAGTTAAAACCAAACCAACAATTTTCTTTTGAAAATAACATAATTATTCATATAAAACTATTTTATAAAATCAAGAAATGAGTAAAAATGTATTTAATAAATCATTAGGAAAATTATAAAAACATTTCGGAAAATATTTTTAAAACACATTGGTTATGATGAAAAATGATTTATGTCTAAAGAATGAAATATTGTATAATTTTTTTAAAAAACATATTATCAATAAGTTTGAGTACTAAATAAAAGATAATTGTTCTATTACATAGGAGAAGATCATGAATAATCACATGATAAAAAAACATATTTATTTTGTGATAAAAATATTAAATAATTATTCTATGGGAGACATAAAAATAATATCTAATAATGAAGATATATTCAAAAAACCCTTTCCATTTTGGTCACTTTTTAGCCATAGGACCCATGAAATTAAAATCATTACATGAAATATTAAATTCATTGTTTATAAATTAATTACTTTTATAACATACAAATGTATGACAACCATGTCTTAATGAAAATATACATTACATCATAATTTTGGAATTATAATTACATTACACAAATAGATTCCCGAATACCTTATTGTTTTAGTGCATTTGGAAACCTAGAATAAAAATTCACTTAGTGGATGATCTATAACTTTTTCCAAAATGATCTTCCTACATATTAAATTTAATTAAACACTATTCTGCATAACCTGGGAATGGATAAAATAATTATGTGGCGAGATATAATTCTCAATAAGGGTAAATAATGGAAATGCATAAACATAACATGAACATAGTAGTATGAAAACTTAATTATATAATATTACAAAATCATAACATTCATAGAAGATATCGTAATCATGAATCCTAGCATATTGATTAGCAGTTCATAATATGTGAATCATAGTTTAATAAGGAACATAATACATGAAATCATAACCTAATAATATGATATCAAATTTCAGAAAATACATCAATGCAAAATATCATGAACACACACATATATATATAAATAGGTCCACTAACTTATCGTGTCAGGGACATGAAATCGGGAAATCACATTGACTTATAGAGATGAAACCCGGTCCACACATAATGTTTGGAACATGAAATTAGGTCCACACATAACACTATGAACATGTAATAAGGTTCACTCATAAACTTATATACATGAAAATAGGTCAATGTATAACATTGTGAACTTGTATTGAAGCTCTCACATAATATTATAAACCTTTTATATGGTTCACTCATAACATTCTGAACATGTAATCCTGTTCATGAATTGAATTTATATTTCCAAGAAATTTCTCATTACCCAATTCATTTTAGGGAGATATAGATCCCACCTGTCATATAATACATGTGCTACAAGCTTATAATAAAATCATCATATCATTACCCATGAAATAAAATGGGTATCATGACAATTTCATCATATCATTACATGTGGCGAATATATAGATCTGATAATATTTTCATTATGAAATAAACAATGTAAAAAATATGGTCTCAAAATAATATATATCATGGAAGATAAATTGGTTTCTTACAAATTATTATATCAGAACCTAAACCTTTCAACAAAGATTTTGAATGGTTCCTTTGGGTCATTTCTTAAATGGCCATGACTAGCATCAACACATTTCATCATATATGGAAGATAATTTGAAAATATCCTATAAAAAAATTTCTTGATTAAAATAAAATTTCGTCATTAAAAATAATTTTTAAAACACAAATCATTTTGGAAAAATTTTTATTTCAAAATTCATTGAAATATTCGATGAATGTCTTGAAATCATATTCAAAACCTTTTCTGTTGAAAAAATATAAAGAGAATCATGAAATCATTTTGAAAAATTCTTTCTTTGAAATTATACAAATGAAGCATGATGATATATTGAAAAACATTTTCCACGAAAATTATTTGAATACATATAAATCAGTATTTGAGAAAATTTAATCACTTTTCCTTGAATTTTTTTTGAAAACATATAATGGAAGCTTTCAAAATAATTTAAAACATTTTTAAAAAAAATAAGTACTATACTTTTACATAGAAGTACATTTTAAAATAATTTTTTTATATAATATCACTTAAACATTTCATTTATGAAAATAACCTATTAAATGTATAAATCAATCACAAATGAAATGGATTCTATAGTGGATGGTAGGTCCGTACATGCTGAACATTCCTTTTTCACATTAAAATTTAATAACACATCATTGATCTAAAACTGAAAATAGATTACTTCTAAAAATTATTTTATAAAAATTTAATACATGGGGAAAATTTAATATAATTATTAATGTATAATTTCAAAACATTTTTTTAAAACGCTTTTAGAGAACTTGGTTTTGGATTAAAACAGATTTCCTACTAATAGGAAAATATCTTCATATTTTTATAAAAACATTTTCTTAATTATCATAAGTTATAATGTGTATAAAAATCATTCCATTAAATTGATATAACATTAATATATAGTGGTTAATGAAATTCCTGATATTTATTGAGAGATGGATTAAAATATTTCATCAATGGAAGCATAATCATATAAATCTTTATAAACAATTAGATTGAATCTATAAACCGTTACAACCTTGGTGACATTAAATCATTACATAATGAAAATTAATAACATTAAAATATTAATAAATTATCATTAAAGTAATTATAATCCTGACATATCAATTGAATCAATATTATATACACCTAATTGGAAACAATAGGTGCATAACATGGCATGGGTGTCAATGATTGAAAAATGATACAAAATTACATTACCAATTTTTTACCTTTTAAAACATAAACCCAATGAATGAAAATGAAAAAGGGATTTGTAAATAACCATAAATATAAATAAAATATTCATATAATACATCCATGTGATGTATATAGTCCTTAGAAATGAAATGAGTGTTGAATAAATCATGTATCTCTTGAAAATAAAAATTGAGATGAAACTCTTTTAAAATACGTATTGAATTTTTTTTGTACACATTAATCATCGTATATAATAAATATTTTATTATTATATATAAAATTCAAAAATATATTATTATATCTAATACCATATATTATTTGGTAAAAATATTATATTTACTATTTCTTTAAAACACCATTTTTATTTTATGTTTAGGTAAAATATTCTTTATTCTTTATATATGTTTTTATTTGTAACTCGTGATCCAATTACATAGAAAAATATTAACATTTTTTATGAATGTTAAATATTTTATAAATATCATATATACTCAGTATATATTTATTTATTAAAATCTATATATGACATAAATATTAAATGTTATACACTTTTCATAGAGACGGTCGACCATATGTACACATGAAACCTACTTCTATTAAATTATCTTATTAAAAGTAAGAAAGTTAATGTCACATATAATTATATATATTATAATTAACTTAAAATTATTTAGTAAATATATGTTATTTTTATTAATAAAAACATACCTTTCCATGTGTAAAGGAATCACAACACATTTAAGAGGCGGTAGTCCAAACTTCCATAAACAAAGTTATCATAGTTACATAACATAAAAAACATAAAGATATATTCTATATAATAATTATATAACCATAAGAAAATTATAAATATCAAAAATTTCTTATATAAACATATTTTCTAAAAAAATTCACAACTATAAAAAGATTTTTATGCAAAAATGAACAATCGCCTTTTTGGGTTGCGCTTGTTCGTCATACATGAACGGTATGTTCATTACACTTTTGGTGGTAGCATGTATAATAGAAAGAAAAACCATTAAAATAATAAAATACCATTAGATTTACAATAATGGTATTATTATATAATAATGTAATAATAATAATTTAGGTTGTGGAGAATGAAAATAAAACAAAAGAGCTTTATTCAAGTAACTCCTTTTGGTTTACATAAAAGGCATTCCTCGAATAACTTTTTTACAATGGTGATTATTCAAGGTTAAGGGTAGTAATGTTTAGGAACTATTGGGGTAGATATTCTATATAATAGTGTGTCTTGATAGGTTTGAGTATGTGTGAGGGGTGAGTTCTTTTTTATAGTGTGTGGAAAGGATACACATGATATCTTATAAAGGAATTGTGTGATCCCTAAGTATTACTTGTTCCAAAATTATCAAAAATAGACCGTTATGGAATTTTCTACATTTAATGGAAGAACTATTTCCATAAAATTTGTTTTAGAAATATTTATACTTCATTTGTACCCGTATGAATAAGGTTTAGTCTGATTTTATACTTAATTTTACCATAATCAACGTAATTAATTTGAAATAATTTCACAAAATATTTTTGTCTACAAATTAATTTTCTAAACTATAAATTATAAATTATTATTATTAAAAATATTGAATCCATTTCTTCTAAATACAAATTACATAATTGGTTGAAATTAAATTAAATTTGTTCTAGTATATGAGACAATTGTGAAGGTTTTTAATGTAAAAACATTTAAAAGTCTGTTATGTTTTTATATTAAATCTTAATTTAATAAATGTTCCCATGAAATGCAATGTATTTATTTATTAAAATTAATTGAAATAAAAAATTAAAAACATTTAAATATATAATTATTCCTTACAAAAACAAATAGATTAAAAAGATGTTTGGAATTAAGATTCATTATTTTTCACTATTCATTAAAAAACGATGGTTCAGAGAAAAATACAAAAAAATTACCCAAAACAAATTTTTCTGTTCATATTTAAAAAATTAAGTTTATTTAAACATGTAATATTTATTAAATTTATTAAATTTAGATTTAATGTAGTTCAACCATTAAACAATATTAAAACTACTTTTATAAAAATATAGGTTTTAAAGTGTAGTATTGGTTCTTTTATCATAATAATCCAATAGAATCCATTGGATTAATATAAAAAATATTTAATTGAATATATAACTTATAAATTAAATAAATACCATTCATTAATAGTATTAATTTAACTTATTAAAATAAATTTTATTTTAGCATAAAAATAATCTTTTATTAAATCATTACCTTTAAATTCATTTGGATTACATATTAATTTCAAATTAATAGGTAACCTATGAATTAAAATATATATTTCCATACTTTGGTTCCTAAAAAAAGATTCAATTTAACAGATAGGTTATATATTATTATATTTAATAATAATATTTTTATTAATATATTATTATTAATTAATGCCCAATTTTTCTTATTACATAATCCATCATGGAAAGTTAGTCTTGGGTGTAATGTATACTAACCTAAATGTTACATATAAATAAAACTAAACATTATATTGATTGTATTCTATGGGTAACATGGTGTTTCCTACAAAATATTCTAAATGTAGTTCATTAATATGAACTAAACTAATTTCGGTGTTGTGTGAATTGAAAAATTTTAGAGGACTAAATTAATTCAAAAACATAATTCCAAAAATCATGGGGTGACACATACTACCCCCATTTAAATGAAATTTACCTTGAAATTTGAATACTTGTCAAAGGTTTAAAAATTTAATTTTCTTTTAATAAAAATAAACAACATTAAAATGAATACAAAAACATACTTTAAAAAATAATGGTTTGAACCATAATTGTTACCTATAGTTACTCATTACTAGGTTTCCACGTAAGTGAAAATAAGAGGAATGTTAATACATGGTCATAGAAGAGAAATATATAAATGATGCTTTTATGGTGAGTAATAAGGAACAACATCTTGAGAATTGTAATAATCACAAATCCATAAATCTGCTATGATTTATGGGGCCAATTGATTCATCAAAAAATAAGGTATTAGGAAAACCATTTTGAATTAATGATCATTTCCAAAGAGTTATGTAATACTCATGGGAAGATATTATTTATTGACATAGTACAATATCACCCTTTATTGTTCCATTATCAATTTCTAATTCACATAATTCTCTAAAAAAGTAGGTAATTTATATCATTCCTAATGCACTAATAGATCATGATATCCAAGAAAATCCAACCCATCTATCATCAATTACTACCAAAAAAATGTTATTAGAACATGTTGTCCAATATGCATGCATCCTAATGGGGTGACATAATACATTAATTTCAAAAACATTATCTAATTTTTAACATAAGATTTTTATAATTATTTAACAATATAGCCCACCTGATAGATAAAAATCCAAATAATTTGAAATAAGGTCATGACATTAGATTAAAATTGATCCCTAATAAATAACAAATTATCTCATGGTTTTTACATTCCAAACTTGTGAAAAAACTCATCATTGTTTCTCTTGAAACATGGTAATAACATAAATTACCATAAATCATTATTCAAGCATGGTTTCTTCCTTATTACCATGATTAGATGATATATTATATAAATCCATGATGTTGTGAGATTAATCTAAGATAAGATGGAAATCTATGTTAGAAAAAACTTTATTAGTTTTGAGGTCATAAATACTATACAATTTAAATTATCCAAATGAATAATTTCAAAATCCATATTAAACACTATTATTCCAACATCATTAACTCATCAAGGATTACCTTCCCTAATATCAATATATCATGGTTCCATTAAAAAATTATATAGGTAATAAATATCTTTTAAAATTTCCATTACAAACTAAAAGAAAAAATTTGACAATCAAAACATATATACTTCATAATTCAATGAACATTATCATGGAATTCAAAATCATATACACTTCAATTACCAACATTACTCATAAACCACTACTCAAGAATCATCAAATTATTCCTTAACTAAACATTCATATAATATGAAAAAATAATCATGTCTTATTTTTATTTAAACAAAATATAAGCATGCTTCTTTTGTTTTATTTAAACAATACTAGAAGAAACATCCACACTTTTTTCTTATCATTTAAGGTACTCTTATCATCAAAATTAAATAAAATAGTCATGAAACTTCAGGATTATCTTCATGATATTTCCACATAAGAATTCAATTTTTATCCTGACCATACATTTCACATCTAAAACATTAAAATTCAACCATTTTATTTCTATGTTTTGAAATTGAATAATTAAAAATAAAATTTTGAGAAAGACATATCATTCCAGAATACAACATAAACATGAGAAATTACTTGTATTATCGTGACACGTAATTCATTAATCTATGGGACACTTGGTTTATCAGAGGCTATTCATAGTGATTGTCTATTTGATGCCATTATAATGGTTCGTAAAGATTTTTGTGACTATAAAAACCATGTCCACCAGGTCTGTAGAATGCCTTGTTTTCTTCAACCATGTTACACATGAGTTATGTATGATGCACCATGTATGAGATTTTAATTCTACCTACATATCTTATATACCCCCATCTGCTTATAGTTTGAAGCCATGGATGTATTTCATTGAAACCACATTACATATCCTTTGCCAAATTTCAAGAAAATTGCCTTAAACATTAACTCATACTTAGACTTATCATTACATACATCCATAAACATATCCTAAAATTTATCCCAACGGGTATCACTAAAGTTTTTTCTCATATGATATTCTAGTTGTCGACTAAACATTTTCTCTGATAACAACTATATTAACATAGTACTAATATACATAGATATTACATCATATTTTCAAAATACATAGTATTTTACTCAAACAGATTATCTACAACCCTATTAGTTTTGTGCCATTAGAAGCACCAAAAAATCTTTTAACTCAATGAATAATATTAAATGATTCCCACAGAGATCTACCCTATCTTAAATGTATAGTAAAATTTTCATCATACCCTACTGAAAGGAAACATAAAAAAGGGGTGGGACTGAATGATCAATAAGTTTAAATAAATAAAATACAAAATCATAACAAGAGGAAAAGTGTATGAGACCATCATCATATTACATTAGAAGATCACAACATGATTATTAATGATCGTAAAACATAATCATTTCATAAATATTAATAGTTCATAAGGCATACACTATATGATAATCAGGAATATAATTCGTGAAATAATAAGATAATAATTAGACATGTAATTATGTCTGAAAAATCAATGAATAACATCATGAACAAGTAAAAGTAAAAATATTATCACTAATTCATTAAGTAAAGGACATGAAATTAGGACCTTAAATAAAATTATGGTCATATTTAATGACCCGCCAATTATCATTGGCTTGAGAGCACCACAAGTCATTACTAGAAATTAAGCCACATCCCTAAGATGCCAAAGGCTGGAAATAAATGCTGATGGGTTTCAAATACAAGGGGGGATGATTTAGCCTATAAGAAATAAAAAAATAAACCTACCAACCACATCCAACATTCACTATATGATGCATGAACAAACGAATGAAAACTAAACAACTTCATGTATCTCTAACCACACTAAAGTAAGAAACAATGGGAGAATAACCAATTATCAATGTACACAATGGAATAACTACACCAAACTCTCTCAAGACTCCATGATCAACATGATCCAAGCTCCAAAATCTCTGAACATCCCAAACATCATGAAGTATTTCTAATCATGTGTGAAACATTACCTTTTCCCTTGTCCTGAAAGATATCATCTGCAAAATCAAAATATTGCCAATGTAGAGGTGAGTATAAAACTGAGAAGGTTTCCCCCAATTACCTCCCTACTAAGGCCTCTAAGATAGAAGAGTAATCAATAATTATAAAGAATAGTTTTTTTAAAACAAGTAGACATGAGATAAAAGCATCCTACATTAATAGTTATGACAAAACATTGATAATATATGACAAACACATAAGAAGGCTGGTCGATTCTCCAAGAACGACCATAGTTCTCTTTTCCTAGAAAGATCACAACTCAAAATTGAATTATTTTGCATCAAAAAATGAATATCTTACCATAGAAGATTCATATATAAGAAATATGGGAGATCAGACATGTAGATCTAAACATATCTAAGTAAACAAGACAAATCTGAAATGAATGGTGAAATACGTCAAGAATCAAACTTGAAATCTCTAAGGGATGGCTTTGAGATCGCACTAACTCGTTTGAGGTGGGTTATCCATCCATCTAGAGAGATTAATCTCGAAATAGGGGAGTTTTTAAGCCAATCCAAAATTTAATTAGAAAAAAATAGTAAGCTTTTAGAAAATAGGATCTTTATTTGACCTATGTGGAAGTTTTGACCACAAGGTTTGGGCCAACCATGTATAGATCATGCAACCTTCCTTTTAGTCCAAAAATTATTATAAAACCCCGAAACTCTCCCTTCTTTCATATTTATAATTTTTATGGAAACAAATTTTTAATGGAATCCTCCCACTTTATAGAAACACCCCACTTTATGGAAACAACCCAGTTTATGGAAACACCCACTTTATGGAAACACCCCACTTTATTTAAACACCAAAATTTATGGAAACGACCCTCTATATGGAAACAACCCACTTTATTGAACCACCCAACATTATGGAAGCACCCAACTTAATTGAAACTCTATAAATAATGGAAACTCCCTATGTTATGGAAACTCATTATTTTATGGAAACTCTCTATTTTTGGGAAACTCTTTATATTATGGAAACTCTATATTTTATAGAAACTCTCTATTTTCTGGAAACTCATTTTTTTATAGAAAATATCAATTTTATACACACCAATTTAAAATAACCAAGGAATGAGGTTATGTAACCATAAATGGGGTACTAAATTCTCCCCACTATTTTAATTTCTATCCCCAGAATGTAGAAAACCCTCACAGGACAAAATGATTTCTAGCCAGTTCTCAATCATTTGTTTCTCACATTCCGAAGTCTCTTCCTGAATCTGACCATGTTTCCCTAAAACCCGCACTAGGCCAATGCTTTTCCCACGCAAGACATTAAATTTTCTATCCATGATCTACACTAGGTTATTTAGTAGTGATATATCCAGTTCTAGATCAACGCCATCCCATCTGATCACATAGTCAAGATCAGGGTGAAGCTTTTTCAACTATGATACATGGAAGACATTATGCACCGTAGTAAATAGTAGTGGTAAATCCAACTGATATGCCACCTCTACAACTAGTTATAGTATCCCAAAAGGATCAATGTATCTAAGAGATAACTTTCCCTGCTTTCTGAAATGATGTTGTACATGCCTTGGAAAGATACTCAAGAAGACATTATCACCCACAACAAATGACAATGGAATTCAACGTTGATCCGTATAAGGTTTATGGAAACATTGAGCTATTTACATCCTCTTTCTGATCATATGGATCTTTTTTATTGTTTTTTGAAAAAATCATGTCCCAAATAGTAATGTATCTCATGTTTCCACCCAACACAACAAAGAACGACAAGGGAATCCATACATTTCTTCAAACAGATCTATATTTATTGAGGCTTGATAGAGTTTATTTTAAGAGAACATCACTATGGATAAATGATATTCCCATGAGCCACCTAAATCCACTACAGATTCCCACAACATGTCTTCCAATGCCTTTTTCGTCTGCTCGGATTATCCATCCGTCTGAGGATGATATGCCGTGCTCATAGTAAACTGAGTCCAAAAGGCATGGTGTTTTGATTTCAAGAAACAAGTTGTGAACCTCAGATCTCTATCTGAGACTATTGACATTGGAACACCATGCCTTTTTACCACTTCTAAGATATAGATTTTGGATTGATCCTCCATCGTATGAGTTTCATGAATATGGATGAAATGGGCTGACTTGGTTAGGCGATCCACTATCACCCAAGTGGAATCATGTTTCTAGACCATTCTTGGATGACCTAAAAAATATTCAATTGCTATCTGATCTCATTTCCACACTAGGATGGGCAATGATTGTAACATACTAGCTGGTCTTTAATGCTGTACATTAACCTGCTAACATGTTAAGCACTGCCAGACGAAATTTTCCACCTTTCTTTTAGGCTGCTCCACCAAAACTACGCCGTCAACACCTTATAAATCTACTGTGTACCTAGACGTACAACCCATCTTGAATGGTGGAATATATGAAGGAATTTTTGCTGAAAAACCATAGGTACAACCATCCGATCACTAAAACACAAAACTGAACCCCCAACTAGTTTCTATCCCTCAATGGTCTCCCTACCAATGAGTTTTGAAATTACAACTAGACATTCTTTATCATATGTTTATACCACATTGATCATTTTTACTAAATTAGGAATAAGCATAGCTAAAAAAACCCACAACATCCCCTCTTCTTGACATTCCATATGCATGTCGGCTATGACCGACATCAAATTCCTTTCATCTGAAGATTCTTCTTAAAACTAAGAATATGAATTTTTACTCAATGAAACCGCCACCAAATTTATTTTCCACAGTGTGTACATCAAGTCAAAGTCAATCATTTGGAGATAGTCCATCCTTCTCATTTTCCTGAAATTCAAATCTCATTGTGAGAAAATGTGTTTCAAGCTTTTATGATATGTAAAAAAAGTAAATTTCTCACCAAAAAGATAATTTATCCATGTTTTCAAATCATGGATGAATACAGATAACTCTAAATCATGTGTTGGGTAATTCATCTCATGCACCCTCAACTGCCTTGAACCATAAGAAACCACATGATCCCCTTTCCTAAGAACACAACCCTAACCCAATCCTAAAGCATCAAAATACACCACATACCCCTATCATGAATCAAGAAAGAGCAAGATAGGTGATGATTTAATATGAACATTTAGTTCCTGGAAAGAATTCTAACATTCCTCCGTCCATTTAAATGGACAATTCTTCATTGTCAGGTCTATCATTTGTGAATCTAGCCCTGAGAAATAATGCTCAAAAAATCGGTAGTAACCAGCTAGACTGAGAAAACCTCAAATCTCAAAGACATTCTTTAGTGGTTGACAATAGATAACGTCTTCTATCATTTCAGGATCAACATAAATGCCATTCTCAGATGTGAAATAACCAATAAAACGTACTTCATGTATCCAAAAATCACACGATGACATTTTGGAATACAAACAATGATCTCTTAGGATTTGTAAAACTGCTTCTAGGTGCACCTCATGATCTGACCATTTCATTGAATAAACCAAAATGCCATCCACAATCACCCAAACAAATGAATCTAGATATTATTGAAATATCTGATTCATTAATACAAATAAGACCTCTGGTGCATATTTTAGATAGAAAGGCATGACAACATATTCATAGTGTCCATATATACTTCTAATATCTATTTTTCGAATATCCTCTTTCTGAACTCTTAATTGTTGATCTTATGTTTGCAAGTAAATCTTGGAACACTACTGAGATCCCCATAATTGATCAAAAAGATCATCAATGCATGGATGTGGATATCTATTCATCATCATATCTGGGAAATTCTTATGATAATCAACACACAACCAATGTGTTTTTTTATGACTTCTTCATGAACAAAGATGGTGATGCCCATAGAGATGTATTTTGTCAAATAAATTCCTTACTTTCCAGCTCCTCTAACTGCACATTCAATTCCCAGAGTTCTGTTGGTTCTATCATATAGGTGGGAAGGGAAATCGGACTGGTCCCTGGAAAGAGATCAATTTTAAACTCTACTTCCCTTAGATGTGGTAACCATTAGAAGTTCATGGGAAATACATTCAGAAATTGATCCAAAATTGCTAGAAAACTAATTTCCTTGATCTCTTCCTTTGATGCCAATGTTAACAGGACCAATTGGTAAGAGATCGTTCCCACTATTGGTTAAAAAAGGATCTTTGTACCTTTCATTACAATCCATTAACTTCTAAAGAGATGGTCGATATCATCCTTAGTCATGAAAATAACTATTATCCTATAATAGTAGATTTGATTCTTGAACGTTGTTATCAAATCCATACCCAGGATTACATCATAGACATCCGTGTAAAATGTCAAGAATTCCCATTTTAGCTCATATCCATCAACAATTATAGTACATTCTCTATAAACAAATTCTTGAAATTCTATTTCACCGAGCAGAGTTTGGTGTTTTATCATAAAAGGCATCATTTCATGTTTTAAACATATCAAATAAGTTCCCCATTTCCTCTTCATTTTAGTTCTAGAGTTCAGACCTGCTCTAATGATGAAAACCATACTTCCTCCTCATATATTTCTATCAGTGATAGATATCACAAATGGAGTATCCAACTGCATTCCCAACTCAACATTTTGAATAGTTTGAGGGATGAATTTGAACAAATATTGGTTCCCCTATGGCTCGGGTGAAACCAAATTCTAAAACGCCTGTTTTAACTAGTTCTTATGACGCCTATAGGGTTCCATTTTCTAAACCAACAACATACTCTATAAGTCTCACTCTCAAGAAACTGATGGCTTAACAATTAAAATTTTATCACATCAACTATCACAACAATTGTTTTCCAAAACCAAAATTTTTCTACGTTTAACCATTTTTATAACATTCATCATGATTTTTGAAAATTAAACCATTTTCAAAATACCAAATGCATTCCCCTATTCAAAATCATTCATTTTAAAAACAATTCCATTATTTATAAAAAATAATAACTTTTTTGACAACATGAATCATTCCTCCATATTACATATGCACTCTTATTGGGATGTCATTCCTCTACAAAGCATGTCAAGATCGTCTAATTTGCTAAACCCATGACAATGAGATTTCAAAATCCTAGAAATTTCTCAAAACAAATTTACCCATCTCCCTGGTAACATAATGTTCAGAATAAAAGGGTTAGCTGCATACTTTTATGCTATACATTTCAGGTTCTGAAAATCCTACCCCCTTCTATGATTTCGAACTATGAAATAGATAAGAAGGGATATCAACTCCAAGACCAAAAACATGGATGACTACATGTTAGGAAAGTACCGAACATGCTAGTATCATTTGTACCACTAAAGAAGAACCAGACTGATACCATTTGTAATGACCCACCAATTCTCATTAGCTTGAGAGTACAACGAGCTATTACTAAGCCATAAGAGTCCACCCCAAGATTCCAAAGGCTGGCAATAAATGTTGAAGGGTTTGAAATACTTGTGGGGTAGATTGATACTTTATGAAAGAAATTAATAAACCATCCAACCAGAACCAACATTCACCATATGATGCATGAATAAAATGAAAGAAAACTCAATAACTTCATGTATTTAAAACCACACCAATGTATGAAATAAAGGAAGAATAACCAAGTATCAAATTACATAGTGGAAAAACAACACTAGAATCTCTCAAGTCTCCATGCTCCACAAGCTCCAAGCACCAAAATATATGAACAAAACAAACATCACGAGGTTGTGCTAAACACATGTGAAACATTACCTTTTCCCTTGTCCAGGAAGATAACAACTTCAAAAGCACCAATGTGCCAAGGAATGGGTGAGTATAAAACTCAGTATGTCTTCCCCAATGACATTCGTATTGAAACCACAATGATAGAAGTGTTAGAAACAATTACATAAAACAGTTTATAAAAAAATTTCTCAAAAAAAGTTTATAGATAAATATAAACAAGTTTCTAAAACCATTCATTACCAATGCATACAAGAGCAATTGAAACCAATTTTTCCCATCAAGAATTTTTTTCTTTAAGATAACTAAAAAATCATTACAACCATTCCAAAATATCGCTTTATCTGCATACCCAACCATTCCTCAAACCCATGCATCCAACCATGCATGCTACATTTTGACAGTTCCATGCTCATGAGTGGTTTCTCATTCATCTACAAAGTCATCAGAAGGTAATTGTTTCCCATGTGCCATTATCCCTTTTTCACCAAGAACAAGGCCAAATTTCAACCAAGCCCCGTGTATGAATTTCCCATGTACCATTAAACCTTTGGCACTGAGCACAAGGTCATATTTAAACCAATCCCAGTATATGAAACTTGAACACACACCACACATTCCTAACAATCAAGCCAAAACACCCATTTCAATAATAAACCCTTTTAATTTAAAACCATTTCCGTCAAAACCATTTCAATCCCAAACCATTTCAATTCAAATACATTTCAATAAAACTCCATTTTTTTTATTTAAAACCATTTCAACTAAAAATATATTTACCATCGACCATTTAGAAATTCCAGAAAATCCATAATTTAAAATCATCATTTGGAATTCATGAAACTAAACACCTTTTTCACAACTATTCACCAAGATCACGCAACATCACAAAAAACATAAATAATCCCAAATGAATAATTTTCCACGAATCTCATAAGCAATAAAAGAATTTTAATATAAAACAATCAATTATAGAATGTAGATATGGGAGAGAATCTCATACCTCAAAGGTTTTGACAAAACATCAATCATAGATAAAAAACACACATGAAAGGGGGTTGATTCTTCAAGAACGACCTTAGTTCTATTCTCCTAGAAATATCACAACTCAAAATTTAATAATATGGAATCCATAAACGTATATATAACTACTACAGGTTCATATATAGATATTATGGGGATCAGATTGGTAGAACTAAGAGGATCTACGAAAGCATGATAAATCCGAAAAGAATGGTGTCATACCTCATGAAACAGACTTGAAATCTCCATGGGAAGGCTCTAGGATGGATCCAACTCATGTGGGGTGGGTTATATAGCCTTCTAGGGAGAGTAATATTGAAATATGGGAGTTTTAAAGCCAAGTCTAAATATATAGGCAAAAACAAGTATTCTCCAAGAAAATAGGATCTTCATTTGACCTCTACACAAGGTTTGACTACATGGTTTGGGCCAACCGTGTATAGATCGTGCAACCATCATTTTGGTCCTAAAAACCTTATAAATCGTCCAAACTCTCTTATTCTTTACCTTTACGCTTTTCATGGAAACATATTGTTTCATGGAATCATCCCACATTACAGAAACACCCCACTTTATAGAAACTACCCACTTTATGGAAACAGCCACTTTATAGAAGCACCCCACATTAGGGAAACACCCCACCTAATGGAAAGAAACCACATTATAGAAACAACCAACTTTATAGAAATAACCATCATTATGGAAACACCCAACTTAATGTAAAATCTCTATATAATGGAAACTCTCTATTTTATGTAAACTCCATATTTTATGCAAACTCTCCATTTTATGGAAACTCTCTATTTATGAAAACTATCTATTTTATGGAAACACTAAATTTTAAAGAAACTATATATTTTATGGAAACAGTCTATTTTATACAAAAAAATTTAAAAAGACATGACAAAAGGGTTTATGTTCCTAAAATCGGGGGTACTACATCATACAACCATGTCTGTGCATAACATTGTGTACATGAAATCAGTTTCATGCATAACTTTTTTTACACGTAATCAATATCATGCATATAAATAAGGACATGGAAATTGGCCGATGAATAATTTTGTGAAAATACAATAAAGATCATAATTAATATTATGAACACAAAATAGGATTCACTCATAACAATGTGAGCATGAAATATGGTATACTCATAAACCTATGGACATTTAACCATGTCCTTGCATATCATTTTGGGTATGTAATCAGGTTTACACAAATAATTATTATCGATGAGTGATATATTGTTACCCAATGCATCAGAGGAGGGTATTTGTCCCAAACATCATATAATAAGTGTGTTACAAGATTATAACCAATCATCATATCACAACACCTGAAATAAAATGGATATAATAAACATTTTTTCATATCATTACCTATGTAAAAGAGATAGGTATCATAATCATTCCATCAAACAATTACCTATGAAAAGAAGCAGGATTCAAAATAATATAACCATTTGAAGTAAAAATCTTGTTATAAGAATTATTCCATAAAAAATATCAAATAATGAATATGAATTGAACCTTTGGATAATTTATCGTACGAGAATGACTAACATCAATAGATGTCTTCTTAGATGGAAAATATTTTTAAATATATTTTACCTAAATGTCTTTAAGAAAATATCAGCTCGTTTTTTGAAAAGTACATTCAAAAACTAATTCCTTTATAAAAATATTTTGTTATAAAATTACATGATAACATATAAATAAATCTTAAAATTATTTTCAAATCCTTTTTTATTGAAAACATATAAATGAATCAGGGATAATGTTTAAAAGTTATTCCCTTGAAAACTAATAAAATAATAATAAATAAATTTTTAAAACCATTTTCCATGAAAATACATTGAAAATATATTAATGAAACATTGATATCATTGAAAACATTCTTATTTGAAAAAAAAAATTGAAACAAATATAAAAGAACATTTCAAATTTATTTTAATTTTTTTTAAAAATGAAAACTTTTTTAATGAATTTTTATTTAAAAAAAATAAACTAATTTCTAGAATGTTAGAAAATAATAATTTTTTATGAAATAATATTGAAAACATACAAAGTAATCATCATATAAATAATGTTCATGATAGTGGGTAGGTCCATAGATTCAAAAATTTTCCCTTATAACATAAAATTTCAGAAAATATTCTTGACTGGAAAAGGAAAAAAAGATTCCTTTCAAAAATCATTTTGTAATATTATAATAAATTGATATAAATTTTCTTTAAAAATATTTGGATCATTTTAAAAAAAAATTGATACTTTTTTATAAAAAATGGTTTTCAATGGACACATATTTCTAACTGAAAAGTGATATGATGTTAGATTTTCATTAAAATAATTACTTAATTATATTAAATAACATTTTTTTGAGACATTGTACAATTAAATGGATATAAAATTAATATCCAGAGGATTTAAAATTCATGGGTGTTCATGAAATTTGGATCATAATTTTTTTTCAATTTATGATTATTTATAAATTATCTCGATAACTGATGAGATTGATGCTATAAACAGTTACCACTGCGGAAAAATTAAATCCTAACAAATAAAAATGATTAAATTAAATTAATCCTTATATATAAGAAATATAAGTGTATTCATGATATAAAATTTCATAACATGTTTATTCACCTCATAGAAAAATATTGTTGGATAACACGACATGTGTCTCAAAGAAGGAAAACTGAGATAAAAATTACATTACAATTTAGGTAATATTTAAAACATATCCCCAATGAATAAAATATGAAAAAAATGTATACATTTATAAACATAAATATATATATAATAATCATATAATAAATCCATGGGATGTAGACGCACCACACAAATGAAATGTGTGATGAATAAGGCATGTATCTCATGAAAAAATATGAGATGAAACTCCCTTACCTTATGTATAGACTTTATTCACACACATTCACAAATCATATTTAATAAATATAAGTTTATTATATTACTGAAACAGAACCATGTTTTTATATATAAATTCACATATTATTTGGTTGTGTCTTTATGTAAAAAATTTATTTACAACATATTGTAAATTTTATGTTTTGAGTAATATGTGCTTTACTTTTCATATATGTATTGAATTTTTATACTTGATACTAATTCCTAGATCATGATTAACTTATTTAAAAAATTTAAAACTTTGTTTAAATATATGATTTATTTATTATAATGGTATTTATAATATTATATATAATATTTAAATATTAAATGATATAAAATGTTCATGGGAATAATATTCTATATGTGCGCATGAATGCTGCTTCCATTTTATTATTATTTTGAAAGAATTAATTTAAATATATGAAAATGTGTATATATGATATCAATATAGTATCCTTATTATTTAATATATATCATATATTTCTACTAAAAACATCATCAATAAATCCCATTCAATGTGTGAATGAATCACATCAATTTGAGGAGGTGGTAGTCTAATCATCCATGAATGAAGTTATCGTAGTAAAAAAATTAGAACGAAAAAAGGTATGCTATATTAATTATTAATATAAGAAAAAATAAATTATAAATATAACCATGATAATATATGAAAAACGTTTCTATCACAATTTCTATCAATGAATGGTTTTATTTGAAAAATGAACAATCATTACTTCGCAATATAGTAGTTCACCATAAAAGAAGGGTAAGTCTGTTACCCATTAGATCGAAGTGTCTGTATAATATTGTATAAAACATAAAATAAAATAATATGAATATATTTAGGATAATTTTTTGTACCAAATAATTTAATAATAATGATTTATCTTGTGTGGAATGCTAATAAATCTAAAGATCTTGTGGAAGGATGTTCCCTCTTATTCCGGTAAATCAATTTGGTTCAATCCAAAGGGCTTCCATGGTTGGATTTCTACCCATGATGAGGTTTCTAGACTGTGTAGAAGGATTTATATGAGTTATTTTGGTTTATAATTTTCATGAAAATGTGGAATGAGAGGTCTAAGGTAGTGTGAGTGGTGATGGAATTTTTATAGTGGAGGGTAATGAAATACTTGGTATTATTGAAATGTCTTATTTGTTCCCAAAGTATTAATTATTCCCCAATTGTGAACATGGACCCATATAGAATCTAATAGGTGTAGGGGATCAAATATTTCCATAAAATTGCCTTTGGAAATTTTTTTGGTTCATTTTTCCATCAAGAGTAGGGATTTGTCCATTGCTAAACATACATTTACAAAATATGTTGTAATTAATTTTAATAACATTCAATAATATTTTTTGAAAAAAATTCTGTTGACATTATTTGAAAATAGAAATTTTATAATTCATAATATAGAATAGATTTTTCCAAATAACATTCACATAATTTTAATACATTAATATAAATTTATCCTCATAGATGAGATGAAGACACTGATTTTTAAAGTAAAAAATGTTCAAATGATTAGAATATTTTTATATTCAATTGAAAAGATAAATTGATTAAAATAACCTAAATTTAATTAATTGAAAAAAATTAAAGTGATTAAAATTTAATGAAATAAAAAAATAAAATTCATCCTTATAAATTAATTATATAAAAAATATTTTTGGAATTAATATTTACAATTTTCACTATTCATTAAAAAAAATGAAACATCACATAAAAATAAAAAAAAAGTCACCAAAAACGAATTTTTTGTTTTAACATAAAAAATTATTTTTATTTTGTTTGATAAATTTTATAAAAGTTCCATAATTTACTTTTCAACTATTTTCTCTATTAAAATGAAATAATCATAATTGTGAAAAAAAATATAGGGTTTTATGTGTAATATTGGGTCCATTATCAATTTATTTCTATTAAATGAATTGGATGGATATAAAAAATATTTTAAATAATAAATAAATATAAATTTATTTAAAATCATTCACTAATAGTAATTAATTTAAATGGTTATGATTAATCTCCTCTTTCAAATTAAAATAGACTTTTTAAAAATTACTCCTTTTATATTCATTTGGTTTATATATTCATTTATAGTTATACATTAACCAAATAATTCAACTATATAATTTCATAAGATATTAAATCCTATAATAATCAATTTAATGACTACGTTATATCTTACTATATAAAATAATAATATAATTAATAATATATTATATCCTGGTTACACTCTATCTTTCATGTTATGCCAGATAGTGAGTAAAACCAGTCTTGCAATTAACATAATCTAACCTATGTGTTCCATGTAGATTATTATTAACATTATGTAGTGTTTAATTTATGATTAACATGGTGTTTTTTATGATGCTTCATAGGAAAAGTGATTTAATATAAAATAATCTATTTTTGGATTTGCGTTAAAAAATATCATAAATATTAAAATAATCTGATTTTTTTTTCAAAATATATCAGGGTGTTACAGAAATGGTATTATATAAATCATAGAAAATAAATCTATTCTGAATATAGAATATTTCTCATTGAAGTATAAGTGAGATAAGAAACCTTGACCTTGAGTCTAACTCACCATATACAAACTTTTTCTTCTTGAATAATAAACTATTGTTAATTATTTTATTGATTAATAATATTTTCATGTTTATTATTAATTTTATTTCACTAATTACAATGCCAAATATGATTACATAATAAACAATGATTACATCATATATTCTGATGAAATTTTGATTTTTGGTCAAAAGTGACTTTGGTAGGTTAATAATGGTCAATGTGGTAATTTTTTAAAAATATCCAGAATAGTAATAATGAAATTATTATCATATTTATACATATAATATAATTAAAGATACATAATGAATGATGTTTTTGAAAATGAAGTACATTGTGATCTGGGAGACAATAAGTTGTATGTAAACATTTCTATCATTTATATTTTTCAATGATCGTTATGGAAATTATTATGTAATATTTTTATCATAACAGAATGATAATAATATCATAAAAAAAATTTCATTAAATTTAATTATATATATTATAATTATTATGTGGTGATGAAAAGAGATTTACATATCTTGGTGAAGGTGTTAGTAAACACATAGATGAAAGATGTTATTATCTTTAAGAGAGTTAAAAAGAATGAAATAAAATGATATATTATCTTTAGTGAATGTTAAATTTGATAGTAATATCTTAATTATATCAACTATTTCACAGGTAATTATTCATTTAATATTTACTATCATCCATATAAATCAATAATGAAAAATGAATTGCATAGTTTTGTGAGTTGGTCGGCCTCCGTTCACAGGAGGGATGTAATTGTATCCCATATTTATAGAAATTAAAAATGTTTTATATGATATAATTATTTAAGAGGTATAATTATGTTTAAATATAATATATATAAATTATTTATATCACCATATATACTATGATATATTTTAATGAAAAAAAAAAATTAGTTTACGAGCATGTATTATGCCATACCAAAAAATAATTATTTCATAATAAATTTGATGGTTGTGGGGATGGTTTCATGTAATTCAATTAACATAATAACATAAAATCATATGGAATATAATTTAATTATGTGGAGGAATAAATAAGAAAACACATTGCTTGGAATTTTACATCTTCTTAGACAACCTCTTTAAGATTATACCTAATATATTATTAGAATTATTTTCAGGCCAAAAAATGTTTTCTAGGATAAGTGGATTGATGTTTTTAAGTGATTAGTTTTGGATTTTGTAGAACAAAAAATGTTTTATAGTGCATATAAGAGGTGAGAGGGATTTCCTTTTATATGTGAGGTGAGTGACACACTTGAAATTCTTGAAAGAAATTTGTACCTACATTTGTAACATACCTAAGCAGTCCTTAATGGATTATTATTGATTATTATAAATTTTTCGTTTCAAATAATTCTATCAAATATATTTCAGGAAATTTTTTATGTCATTTTACACCTTTTCATTTTTGTTTAACCTATGATAAATCCATCATTACCTTAACCACACCAAATAATTTTAACTATTTTTAATATTCCATGTAGTAAAAAAATTTAATTTTTCATTAGTTGATAATATAATTTATTCTAATTAAAAATATTTAATCCATTTATTAAAATTCTATTAAAAATAGTTAAAAATACTAATTTTAAATTTATCCCACAAATGAGACGAAAATGAAAGTTCTCAAAGAGAAAATAATAAAATGTTTACAAAGATATTTTTTAAAATTCAATATGAAAATGATTCCAATGACCATAATTGGATTAATTTATATATAATTGAAATAATTTTACTTTAAAAATAATTACAAATAAAATTATTTTTCTAAAAGAATTTATACAAAATGATAATGTATAATTAATTTTTTTATTTTCATCTATTTATGAAAGAAAATAAATATTTAAAATAATCCAAATAATGAAACATACTTTTTTTTATAGGATTTTCATAAAAATTAATGTCATTTTTTTAAATAAATATTGTAAAATTTCCAAAAAATTATAAAAAATTATGTTCTCAATGATTGACTAAACTACGTTTTAGAAAAAACTCATTTTTCCAAAAGACATTTTTCTATTTCAATTAGATTTAATTTTATCTCTAATAAATTGGAAAATATTTCATTTATTTTATACATTTTAATACAATAAAATTTTCATAATCTAGTTAGTATTATTCATATACTCTACATTAATGGCTCGGTTATAAATTTAATTTTTAAATAAATATATCAAAATAAAGTATTATATTTCATTCAAACCCGGTGTTCTATGAATTGAATGATATCTAAGAGATTTATTTTATTTAGAAATTAATATATCATTGAGTATCCATTTTTTATATTCTATTATAGTCAATGTATTGCATGACAAACATACCATTGATTATGATTTACAAAATTTAAAAACTTGACCTATTACATTCTACCACCACATAAATAAATTTCATCCCTGATATTTAATAATAACCTCAATAATCATGGGGTTTTCAACTGAAAATTCCTTCCATGAAATACCATAGTTCAAATAAGGTTAATATAACATCATCTAATATGAGAATATTTGATTTATGAAGGTTATCCAAAATACCACATTCAAGGTTCTGGTTTCAGGTATATCCTGACATTATGGCCTCCAACACACCCAATCAACAATCTCTGATGGTCCAAAGACTATACCAATACTCAATAGTTTTCCTATAATGCATCATCATTCATGAAACTCATCATGTTCTATATTTATACTCATGTCATATGTCACACATCATGTCCTACATCTCATAAGCTTCCCAAAAATTCATGTTTAATATAAGAAACTCATAATAACCTACATATCATTAGATTACCATTATTCTTGAATAATATATACATATTCATGAAAATTAAAACCATGATATCTATGTACCTTATACACAACCCAAATCACCAACATATATATATTTCTGCACACCTCATACATGAATTTATATATATATATATATCATACATATATCTGATCAAATCTACTAACACAAGATTACTCTAAAATCATTATGTATGCACCTCGTGCATCCAAACAGAAGATAACCTAAAATAAAAAGACACATTTTCATGCCCAAAAAATGGCATACCTATAACAATCATCGATATCCGATATTACGTGACATTGATAGTTAAATGGTGTTCACTAGGCCAGATTCTGGTATATTTGATGCCCAGTATCACTATAGAGATTCACCAGCTACCACTACTAGAAATTGGTCCACTAACAGGACTAGTAAAATGGATTTATCAGTGTTATAGAAGCACTGATAATGTAAGTAATGATAACAGTTTATCATTAAATGTTCTTGTAAAATGTGCTGATAAATGGGGTCTTTATCAACGATTTTTAGTAATGTTAAATATCACATTTGTCAACTATATGTAGGAGAACTGATAAATTATTCCCTCATAATGGAAAAAATATATATTTCATTCCATCATTATTTATTATCATATACTCCCCTCCCCCATTATCATTGCCATCTATAACCCCTATTAGTGCTTTAGATAATCCCATCATCCCATGCATGCCCCTACCTCTCGTGAGTTACGATACTAATACCTCCAGCCTTTACATCAGTGCAGGTTCCACACCCCTACATATTTTTATAATATTTTAATATATATATATATATATTTCATTACATTTATATATATATTTATTAATATTTTTATTTATTTATTCGTTTATATGATTGATAATATATATTCACCGACATATATTCTTATATATATAAATATATATATTTCTATATTTTTTTAATATAATAACTGTATTCATTTAGATATGGTTTATATGTTGAGAAATATTTTTTATATGTAAATATTTTATGTTATTTAGATATAAAATAATGTTTTTGTGATTGAATATATAAAAAATAGGTGTATATAGTTATATATTTTATTATAAATAATATTAAATTGAAAAATTATTATCATTTTAAATCTATAATATCAATATGATGTTACTCCCTATGAAACATTTCAGTACCCATTTAAAATGATAAAATATCACATTGAATGAGGCATAAAATCCCATGAATCACATCAATTTGAGGAGGTGGTAGTCTAATCATCCATGAATGAAGTTATCGTAGTAAAAAAATTAGTACGAAAAAAGGTATGCTATATTAATTATTAATATAAGAAAAAATAAATTATAAATATAACCATGATAATATATGAAAAACGTTTCAATCACAATTTCTATCAATGAATGGTTTTATTTGAAAAATGAACAATCATTACTTCGCAATATAGTAGTTCACCATAAAAGAAGGGTAAGTCTGTTACCCATTAGATGGAAGTGTCTGTATAATATTGTATAAAACATTAAATAAAATAATATGAATATATTTAGGATAATTTTTTGTACCAAATAATTTAATAATAATGATTTATCTTGTGTGGAATGCTAATAAATCTAAAGATCTTGTGGAAGGATGTTCCCTCTTATTCAGGTAAATCAATTTGGTTCAATCCAAAGGGCTTCCATGGTTGGATTTCTACCCATGATGAGGTTTCTAGACTGTGTAGAAGGATTTATATGAGTTATTTTGGTTTATAATTTTCATGAAAATGTGGAATGAGAGGTCGAAGGTAGTGTGAGTGGTGATGGAATTTTTATAGTGGAGGGTAATGAAATACTTGGTATTATTGAAAAGTCTTATTTGTTCCCAAAGTATTAATTATTCCCCAATTGTGAACATGGACCCATATAGAATCTAATAGGTGTAGGGGATCAAATATTTCCATAAAATTGCCTTTGGAAATGTTTGTGGTTCATTTTTCCATCAAGAGTAGGGATTGGTCCATTGCTAAACATACATTTACACAATATGTTGTAATTAATTTTAATAACATTCAATAATATTTTTTGAAAAAAAATTCTGTTGACATTATTTGAAAATAGAAATTTTATAATTCATAATATGGAATAGATTTTTCCAAATAACATTCACATAATTTTAATACATTAATATAAATTTATCCTCATAGATGAGATGAAAACACTGATTTTTAAAGTAAAAAATGTTCAAATGTTTACAATATTTTTATATTCAATTGAAAAGATAAATTGATTAAAATAACCTAAATTTAATTAATTGAAAAAAATTAAAGTGATTAAAATTTAATGAAATAAAAAAATAAAATTCATCCTTATAAATTAATTATATAAAAAATATTTTTGGAATTAATATTTACAATTTTCACTATTCATTAAAAAAATGAAACATCACATAAAAATAAAAAAAAAGTCACCAAAAACGAATTTTTTGTTTTAACATAAAAAATTATTTTTATTTTGTTTGATAAATTTTATAAAAGTTCCATAATTTACTTTTCAACTATTTTCTCTATTAAAATGAAATAATCATAATTGTAAAAAAAAAATAGGGTTTTATGTGTAATATTGGGTCCATTATCAATTTATTTCTATTAAATGAATTGGATGAATATAAAAAATATTTTAAATAATAAATAAATATAAATTTATTTAAAATCATTCACTAATAGTAATTAATTTAAATGGTTATGATTAATCTCCTCTTTCAAATTAAAATAGACTTTTTAAAAATTACTCCTTTTATATTCATTTGGTTTATATATTCATTTATAGTTATACATTAACCAAATAATTCAACTATATAATTTCATAAGATATTAAATCCAATAATCATCAATTTAATGACTACGTTATATCTTACTATATAAAATAATAATATAATTAATAATATATTATATCCTGGTTACACTCTATCTTTCATGTTATGCCAGATAGTGAGTAAAACAAGTCTTGCAATTAACATAATCTAACCTCTGTGTTCCATGTAGATTATTATTAACATTATGTAGTGTTTAATTTATGATTAACATGGTGTTTTTTATGATGCTTCATAGGCAAAGTGATTTAATATAAAATAATCTATTTTTGGATTTGCGTTAAAAAATATCATAAATATTAAAATAATCTTATTTTTTTTCAAAATATATCAGGGTGTTACAGAAATGGTATTATATAAATCATAGAAAATAAATCTATTCTGAATATAGAATATTTCTCATTGAAGTAAAAGTGAGATAAGAAACCTTGACCTTGAGTCTAACTCACCATATACAAACTTTTTCTTCTTGAATAATAAACTATTGTTAATTATTTTATTGATTAATAATATTTTCATGTTTATTATTAATTTTATTTCACTAATTACAATGCCAAATATGATTACATAATAAACAATGATTACATCATATATTCTGATGAAATTTTGATTTTTGGTCAAAAGTGACTTTGGTAGGTTAATAATGGTCAATGTGGTAATTTTTTAAAAATATCCAGAATAGTAATAATGAAATTATTATCATATTTATACATATAATATAATTAAAGATACATAATGAATGATGTTTTTGAAAATGAAGTACATTGTGATCTGGGAGACAATAAGTTGTATGTAAACATTTCTATCATTTATATTTTTCAATGATCGTTATGGAAATTATTATGTAATATTTTTATCATAACAGAATGATAATAATATCATAAAAAAAATTTCATTAAATTTAATTATATATATTATAATTATTATGTGGTGATGAAAAGAGATTTACATATCTTGGTGAAGGTGTTAGTAAAAACATAGATGAAAGATGTTATTATCTTTAAGAGAGTTAAAAAGAATGAAATAAAATGATATATTATCTTTAGTGAATGTTAAATTTGATAGTAATATCTTAATTATATCAACTATTTCACAGGTAATTATTCATTTAATATTTACTATCATCCATATAAATCAATAATGAAAAATGAATTGCATAGTTTTGTGAGGTGGTCGGCCTCCGTTCACAGGAGGGATGTAATTGTATCCCATATTTATAGAAATTAAAAATGTTTTATATGATATAATTATTTAAGAGGTATAATTATGTTTAAATATAATATATATAAATTATTTATATCACCATATATACAATGATATATTTTAATGGAAAAAAATGAAATTAGTTTACGAGCATGTATTATGCCATACCAAAAAATAATTATTTCATAATAAATTTGATGGTTGTGGGGATGGTTTCATGTAATTCAATTAACATAATAACATAAAATCATATGGAATATAATTTAATTATGTGGAGGAATAAATAAGAAAACACATTGCTTGGAATTTTACATCTTCTTAGACAACCTCTTTAAGATTATACCTAATATATTATTAGAATTATTTTCAGGCCAAAAAATGTTTTCTAGGATAAGTGGATTGATGTTTTTAAGTGATTAGTTTTGGATTTTGTAGAACAAAAAATGTTTTATAGTGCATATAATAGGTGAGAGGGATTTCCTTTTATATGTGAGGTGAGTGACACACTTGAAATTCTTGAAAGAAATTTGTACCTACATTTGTAACATACCTAAGGAGTCCTTAATGGATTATTATTGATTATTATAAATTTTTCGTTTCAAATAATTCTATCAAATATATTTCAGGAAATTTTTTATGTCATTTTACACATTTTCATTTTTGTTTAACCTATGATAAATCCATCATTACCTTAACCACACCAAATAATTTTAACTGTTTTTAATATTCCATGTAGTAAAAAAATTTAATTTTTCATTAGTTGATAATATAATTTATTCTAATTAAAAATATTTAATCCATTTTTTAAAATTCTATTAAAAATAGTTAAAAATACTAATTTTAAATTTATCCCACAAATGAGACGAAAATGAAAGTTCTCAAAGAGAAAATAATAAAATGTTTACAAAGATATTTTTTAAAATTCAATATGAAAATGATTCCAATGACCATAATTGGATTAATATATATATAATTGAACTAATTTTACTTTAAAAATAATTACAAATAAAGTTATTTTTCTAAAAGAATTTATACAAAATGATAATGTATAATTAATTTTTTTATTTTCATCTATTTATGAAAGAAAATAAATATTTAAAATAATCCAAATAATGAAACATAATTTTTTTTATAGGATTTTTATAAAAATTAATGTCATTTTTTTAAATAAATATTGTAAAATTTCAAAAAAATTATAAAAAATTATGTTCTCAATGATTGACTAAACTACGTTTTAGAAAAAACTCATTTTTCCAAAAGTCATTTTTCTATTTCAATTAGTTTTAATTTTATCTCTAATAAATTGGAAAATATTTCATTTATTTTATACATTTTAATACAATAAAATTTTCATAATCTAGTTAGTATTATTCATATACTCTACATTAATGGCTCGGTTATAAATTTAATTTTTAAATAAATATATCAAAATAAAGTATTATATTTCATTCAAACCCGGTGTTCTATGAATTGAATGATATCTAAGAGATTTATTTTATTTAGAAATTAATATATCATTGAGTATCCGTTTTTTATATTCTATTATAGTCAATGTATTGCCTGACAAACATACTATTGATTATGATTTACAAAATTTAAAAACTTGACCTATTACATTCTACCACCACATAAATAAATTTCATCCCTGATATTTAATAATAACCTCAATAATCCTGGGGTTTTCAACTGAAAATTCCTTCCATGAAATACCATAGTTCAAATAAGGTTTATATAACATCATCTAATAGGAGAATATTTGATTTATGAAGGTTATCCAAAATACCACATTCAAGGTTCTGGTTTTAGGTATATCCTGACATTATGGCCTCCAACACACCCAATCAACAATCTCTGATGGTCCAAAGACTATACCAATACTCAATAGTTTTCCTATAATGCATCATCATTCATGAAACTCATCATGTTCTATATTTATACTCATGTCATATGTCACACATCATGTCCTACATCTCACAAGCTTCCCAAAAATTCATGTTTAATATAAGAAACTCATAATAACCTACATATCATTAGATTACCATTATTCTTGAATAATATATACATATTCATGAAAATTAAAACCATGATATCTATGTACCTTATACACAACCCAAATCACCAACATATAAATATTTCTGCACACCTCATACATGAATTTATATATATATATATATATCATACATATATCTGATCAAATCTACTAACAGAAGATTACTCTAAAATCATTATGTATGCACCTCGTGCATCCAAACAGGAGATAACCTAAAATAAAAAGACACATTTTCATGCCCAAAAAATGGCATACCTATAACAATCATCGATATCCAATATTACGTGACATTGATAGTTAAATGGTGTTCACTAGGCCAGATTCTGGTATATTTGATGCCCAATATCACTATAGAGATTCACCAGCTACCACTACTAGAAATTGGTCCACTAACAGGACTAGTAAAATGGATTTATCAGTGTTATAGAAGCACTGATAATGTAAGTAATGATAACAGTTTATCATTAAATGTTCTTGTAAAATGTGCTGATAAATGGGGTCTTTATCAACGATTTTTAGTAATGTTAAATATCACATTTGTCAACTATATGTAGGAGAACTGATAAATTATTCCCTCATAATGGAAAAAATATATATTTCATTCCATCATTATTTATTATCATATACTCTCCTCCCCCATTATCATTGCCATCTATAAACCCTATTAGTGCTTTAGATAATCCCATCATCCCATGCATGCCCCTACCTCTCGTGAGTTACGATACTAATACCTCCAGCCTTTACATCAGTGCAGGTTCCACACCCCTACATATTTTTATAATATTTTAATATATATATATATATATATTTCATTACATTTATATATATATATATTTATTAATATTTTTAATTATTTATTCGTTTATATGATTGATAATATATATTCACCTACATATATTCTTATATATATAAATATATATATTTCTATATTTTTTTAATATAATATCTGTATTCATTTAGATATGGTTTATATGTTGAGAAATATTTTTTATATAAAAATATTTTATGTTATTTAGTTATAAAATAATGTTTTTGTGATTGAATATATAAAAAATATGTGTATATAGTTATATATTTTATTATAAATAATATTAAATTGAAAAATTGTTATCATTTTAAATCTATAATATCAATATGATGTTACTCCCTATGAAACATTTCAATACCCATTTAAAATGATAAAATATCACATTGAATGAGGCATAAAATCCCATGAATCACATCAATTTGAGGAGGTGGTAGTCTAATCATCCATGAATGAAGTTACCGTAGTAAAAAAATTAGAACGAAAAAAGGTATGCTATATTAATTATTAATATAAGAAAAAATAAATTATAAATATAACCATGATAATATATGAAAAACGTTTCAACAACAATTTCTATCAATGAATGGTTTTATTTGAAAAATGAACAATCATTACTTCGCAATATAGTAGTTCACCATAAAAGAAGGGTAAGTCTGTTACCCATTAGATGGAAGTGTCTGTATAATATTGTATAAAAAATAAAATAAAATAATATGAATATATTTAGGATAATTTTTTGTACCAAATAATTTAATAATAATGATTTATCTTGTGTGGAATGCTAATAAATCTAAAGATCTTGTGGAAGGATGTTCCCTCTTATTCAGGTAAATCAATTTGGTTCAATCCAAAGGGCTTCCATGGTTGGATTTCTACCCATGATGAGGTTTCTAGACTATGTAGAAGGATTTATATGAGTTATTTTGGTTTATAATTTTCATGAAAATGTGGAATGAGAGGTCGAAGGTAGTGTGAGTGTTGATGGAATTTTTATAGTGTAGGGTAATGAAATACTTGGTATTATTGAAAAGTCTTATTTTTTCCCAAAGTATTTATTATTCCCCAATTGTGAAAATGGACCCATATAGAATCTAATAGGTGTAGGGGATCAAATATTTCCATAAAATTGCCTTTGGAAATGTTTGTGGTTCATTTTTTAATCAAGAGTAGGGATTGGTCCATTGCTAAACATACATTTACACAAAATGTTGTAATTAATTTTAATAACATTCAATAATATTTTTTGAAAAAAAATTCTGTTGACAATATTTGAAAATAGAAATTTTTTAATTCATAATATGGAATAGATTTTTCCAAATAACATTCACATAATTTTAATACATTAATATAAATTTATCCTCATAGATGAGATGAAGACACTGAATTTTAAAGTAAAAAATGTTCAAATGTTTAGAATATTTTTATATTCAATTGAAAAGATAAATTGATTAAAATAACCAAAATTTAATTAATTGAAAAAAATTAAAGTGATTAAAATTTAATGAAATAAATAAAGAAAATTCATCCTTATAAATTAATTATATAAAAAATATTTTTGGAATTAATATTTACAATTTTCACTATTCATTAAAAAAATGAAACATCACATAAAAATAAAAAAAAAGTCACCAAAAACGAATTTTTTGTTTTTACATAAAAAATTATTTTTATTTTGTTTGATAAATTTTATAAAAGTTCCATAATTTACTTTTAAACTATTTTCTCTATTAAAATGAAATAATCATAATTGTAAAAAAAAATATAGGGTTTTATGTGTAATATTTGGTCCATTATCAATTTATTTCTATTAAATGAATTGGATGAGTATAAAAAATATTTTAAATAATAAATAAATATAAATTTATTTAAAATCATTCACTAATAGTAATTAATTGAAATGGTTATGATTAATCTCATCTTTCAAATTAAAATAGACTTTTTAAAAATTACTCCTTTTATATTCATTTGGTTTATATATTCATTTATAGTTATACATTAACCAAATAATTCAACTATATAATTTCATAAGATATTAAATCCTATAATCATCAATTTAATGACTACGTTATATCTTACTATATAAAATAATAATATAATTAATAATATATTATATCCTGGTTACACTCTATCTTGCATGTTATGCCAGATAGTGAGTAAAACCAGTCTTGCAATTAACATAATCTAACCTCTGTGTTCCATGTAGATTATTATTAACATTATGTAGTGTTTAATTAATGATTAACATGGTGTTTTTTATGATGCTTCATAGGCAAAGTGATTTAATATAAAATAATCTATTTTTGGATTTGCGTTAAAAAATATCATAAATATTAAAATAATCTGATTTTTTTTCAAAATATATCAGGGTGTTACAGAAATGGTATTATATAAATCATAGAAAATAAATCTATTCTGAATATAGAATATTTCTCATTGAAGTAAAAGTGAGATAAGAAACCTTGACCTTGAGTCTAACTCACCATATACAAACTTTTTCTTCTTGAATAATAAACTATTGTTAATTATTTTATTGATTAATAATATATTCATGTTTATTATTAATTTTATTTCACTAATTACATTGCCAAATATGATTACATAATAAACAATGATTACATCATATATTCTGATGAAATTTTGATTTTTGGTCAAAAGTGACTTTGGTAGGTTAACAATGGTCAATGTGGTAATTTTTTAAAAATATCCAGAATAGTAATAATGAAATTATTATCATATTTATACATATAATATAATTAAAGATACATAATGAATGATGTTTTTGAAAATGAAGTACATTGTGATCTGGGAGACAATAAGTTGTATGTAAACATTTCTATCATTTATATTTTTCAATGATCGTTATGGAAATTATTATGTAATATTTTTATCATAACAGAATGATAATAATATCATAAAAAAATTTCATTAAATTTAATTATATATATTATAATTATTATGTGGTGATGAAAAGAGATTTACATATCTTGGTGAAGGTGTTAGTAAACACATAGATGAAAGATGTTATTATCTTTAATAGAGTTAAAAAGAATGAAATAAAATGATATATTATCTTTAGTGAATGTTAAATTTGATAGTAATATCTTAATTATATCAACTATTTCACAGGTAATTATTCATTTAATATTTACTATCATCCATATAAATCAATAATGAAAAATGAATTGCATAGTTTTGTGAGGTGGTCGGCCTCCGTTCACAGGAGGGATGTAATTGTATCCCATATTTATAGAAATTAAAAATGTTTTATATGATATAATTATTTAAGAGGTATAATTATGTTTAAATATAATATATATAAATTATTTATATCACCATATATACTATGATATATTTTAATTGAAAAAAAATGAAATTAGTTTACGAGCATGTATTATGCCATACCAAAAAATAATTATTTCATAATAAATTTGATGGTTGTGGGGATGGTTTCATGTAATTCAATTAACATAATAACATAAAATCATATGTAATATAATTTAATTATGTGGAGGAATAAATAAGAAAACACATTGCTTGGAATTTTACATCTTCTTAGACAACCTCTTTAAGATTATACCTAATATATTATTAGAATTATTTTCAGGCCAAAAAATGTTTTCTAGGATAAGTGGATTGATGTTTTTAAGTGATTAGTTTTGGATTTTGTAGAACAAAAAATGTTTTATAGTGCATATAAGAGGTGAGAGGGATATCCTTTTATATGTGAGGTGACTGACACACTTGAAATTATTGAAAGAATATTGTACCTACATTTGTAACATACCTAAGCAGTCCTTAATGGATTATTATTGATTATTATAAATTTTTCGTTTCAAATAATTCTATCAAATATATTTCAGGAAATTTTTTGTCATTTTACACCTTTTCATTTTTGTTTAACCTATGATAAATCCATCATTACCTTAACCACACCAAATAATTTTAACTGTTTTTAATATTCCATGTAGTAAAAAAATTTAATTTTTCATTAGTTGATAATATAATTTATTCTAATTAAAAATATTTAATCCATTTTTTAAAATTCTATTAAAAATAGTTAAAAATACTAATTTTAAATTTATCCCACAAATGAGACGAAAATGAAAGTTCTCAAAGGAAAAATAATAAAATGTTTACAAAGATATTTTTTAAAATTCAATATGAAAATGATTCCAATGACCATAATTGGATTAATTTATATATAATTGAACTAATTTTACTTTAAAAATAATTACAAATAAAAGTATTTTTCTAAAAGAATTTATACAAAATGATAATGTATTATTAATTTTTTTATTTTCATCTATTTATGAAAGAAAATAAATATTTAAAATAATCCAAATAATGAAACATAATTTGTTTTTTATAGGATTTTCATAAAAAATAATGTCATTTTTTTAAATAAATATTGTAAAATTTCCAAAAAATTATAAAAAATTATGTTCTCAATGATTGACTAAACTACGTTTTAGAAAAAACTCATTTTTCCAAAAGTCATTTTTCTATTTCAATTAGTTTTAATTTTATCTTTAATAAATTGGAAAATATTTCATTCATTTTATACATTTTAATACAATAAAATTTTCATAATCTAGTTAGTATTATTCATATACTCTACATTAATGGCTCGGTTATAAATTTAATTTTTAAATAAATATATCAAAATAAATTATTATATTTCATTCAAACCCGGTGTTCTATGAATTGAATGATATCTAAGATATTTATTTTATTTAGAAATTAATATATCATTGAGTATCCATTTTTTATATTCTATTATAGTCAATGTATTGCATGACAAACATACTATTGATTATGATTTACAAAATTTAAAAACTTGACCTATTACATTCTACCACCACATAAATAAATTTCATCCCTGATATTTAATAATAACCTCAATAATCATGGGGTTTTCAACTGAAAATTCCTTCCATGAAATACCATAGTTCAAATAAGGTTTATATAACATCATCTAATAGGGGAATATTTCATTTATGAAGGTTATCCAAAATACCACATTCAAGGTTCTGGTTTCAGGTATATCCTGACATTATGGCCTCCAACACACCCAATCAACAATCTTCGATGGTCCAAAGACTATACGAATACTCAATAGTTTTCCTATAATGCATCATCATTCATGAAACTCATCATGTTCTATATTTATACTCATGTCATATGTCACACATCATGTCATACATCTCATAAGCTTCCCAAAAATTCATGTTTAATATAAGAAACTCATAATAACCTACATATCATTAGATTACCATTATTCTTGAATAATATATACATATTCATGAAAATTAAAACCATGATATCTATGTACCTTATACACAACCCAAATCACCAACATATATATATTTCTGCACACCTCATACATGAATTTATATATATATATATATATATATATCATACATATATCTGATCAAATCTACTAACACAAGATTACTCTAAAATCATTATGTATGCACCTCGTGCATCCAAACAGGAGATAACCTAAAATAAAAAGACACATTTTCATGCCCAAAAAATGGCATACCTATAACAATCATCGATATCCAATATTACGTGACATTGATAGTTAAATGGTGTTCACTAGGCCAGATTCTGGTATATTTGATGCCCAGTATCACTATAGAGATTCACCAGCTACCACTACTAGAAATTGGTCCACTAACAGGACTAGTAAAATGGATTTATCAGTGTTATAGAAGCACTGATAATGTAAGTAATGATAACAGTTTATCATTAAATGTTCTTGTAAAATGTGCTGATAAATGGGGTCTTTATCAACGATTTTTAGTAATGTTAAATATCACATTTGTCAACTATATGTAGGAGAAATGATAAATTATTCCCTCATAATGGAAAAAATATATATTTCATTCCATCATTATTTATTATCATATACTCCCCTCCCCCATTATCATTGCCATCTATAACCCCTATTAGTGCTTTAGATAATCCCATCATCCCATGCATGCCCCTACCTCTCGTGAGTTACGATACTAATACCTCCAGCCTTTACATCAGTGCAGGTTCCACACCCCTACATATTTTTATAATATTTTAATATATATATATATATATATTTAATTACATTTATATATATATATTTATTAATATTTTTAACTATTTATTCGTTTATATGATTGATAATATATATTCACCTACATATATTCTTATATATATAAATATATATATTTCTATATTTTTTTAATATAATATCTGTATTCATTTAGATATGGTTTATATGTTGAGAAATATTTTTTATATGTAAATATTATATGTTATTTAGTTATAAAATAATGTTTTTGTGATTGAATATATAAAAAATATGTGTATATTGTTATATATTTTATTATAAATAATATTAAATTGAAAAATTGTTATCATTTTAAATCTATAATATCAATATGATGTTACTCCCAATGAAACATTTCAGTACCCATTTAAAATGATAAAATATCACATTGAATGAGGCATAAAGTCCCATGAATGATAAAAAAAATTAGGCTACCCCAACTAAGAACTATATTTTGGAAGTCCTTAGGGCCTTATGAGGATTAAACAAAATGTGAAATAGGTTCCCTTATAGCCTTATGGGTGATAAGATCATCATATGTTTTGATGTGATATGTGGTATATTACAAACAAATAGCTAGATCCAATTTTATGGTCACATGACATTAGAGTTATGTTTTCATCATAATTTTGATATTTTATGTATATTTTGATATTTTTTTAAATTCAAAATGTTATTTAATGACTATTTCTAAATACTTATTATCAAATAATTAATTAAGAATGTTTTTTTTACTTCTTTATATAAACTATTTCATTAAATCTCATATATAGTAAGTGAAAATGCCTATTTTTCCTTATGTAAATCATATTTTAAAAATAATATTATATTTTAATAATTATAAATATATAAATATATAATTTTATTATTTATAATGAAATATTATTATTATTTTTGAAATATTCCCTTTATTACCATTACTAAAAAATGTTCATTATGGTTGGGAGGGGGTCAATATTCCCACAATTTATAAATTGATGAAAAAAGACCCCATTTATGATTTCTTTTTATAAGAGCCAATAAAACACCAATTTTCAGTGAATTTTTTCTAGAAATAATAATTTTGGGATTTATATGTTCTATTTAAAAGCACTAATAAAGGTCCCCATTAACAGTGAATTTCTAGATCTTTTAAATACCCCTTTTATCAATGCTTACAAACAATTTTAACAATAAAATTTATAATATAATTTTCAATTTAAAACAAAGGGGGTGTTTAATTTAAACATTAGATATATATTTTAAAACCCAAGAACTTGATAAACCCAGTTTTGTATTAGTGTACCATCCATTGTCCCAAATGGTGAGTCCCACTGTCTTTTCAATGACCAGTACATGAGGATGAATCCTAAATGCAAGCTATTGGTACATATCATGATCTGACCTCAAATCTTTGAGTCTGACATAGTCCTTGGCTCTAGTTTTCTATGAAACAATCATACATAGAATCTCCATATAGCCCACAATGTTTCACACCTGACACTACATCAGATCCTATTCATGCTAGGTATAATGGTTCCCTAGAATCCTACAATAAGAGAAAACAATTATAGACTAACTCCTTTATGGTATTCCATTGTCTGTATCCGGACAACCCTATTGATACCCCATATGGAATCGATTTCTAATACATGAAGAATCACTGAAAACTAACTTAACACTATCACTCGACTCAAATTTAAGTCTTCTCTATAGGTTTTAATTTTATATATGTTCCTGATTGACTACCTCAATTAAATATGTCAGCCTAAATATAATTACCTACACCTTGATGTCATGTTGAAATCTATTCACAAGCTGGCACAACTTTGTGATTTCATCACTCACCATAACAGAAATGAAACGAGAAAATATATGATGTTCAACATGTATTACATGGAAGATGTGTTTCCCAATTTATTATTCATGAACACCCATGATATTGTATACCCTCATTTTCTTGAATAATATTCCTTCCAATCTTTCCATGATAGTCCCTCAAGTCAAGGTTCAGAAACATATACACCCCATCAGTGCTTTCTGGTCCTCTGATCTTGTTTGGTGCTAGCTTTACACTCTACAGTGGGGGTGTTAGAAGTTGGTTGAAGAGGATTTGGACAAACCCTATCTAGTTTTATACATATTTTTGTTCACCATCCCCCTGAATTATTGGTTGGTTCTATTACAAGAACACTCAAGTCAAGTATGCCATAGATGGATTTACTACCTATGATACCATACTGATACATTGTATAAATGGAACCCAAATCAATCAATGTTGTTCAACAATACATGTCACAAAATCATTCATATGTGGTTTTCTTTATTGTACTAGAGTTTTTACCTATTACACATGATTATCCCAATCCTCTGGGACCTCATTAAGGCATGTTCAAGTGGTACCATATCACCTCGCACATGACGCTCCTCCAGATCCAATTATTGAATCATCCCACTAAATACCAATCTTAATCATCAAATAACCAATAAATGTTATTAAATATATCGTAGATAGTGTAATAGGGAACTCATATCACTAAACATACACTCCCTTATCACCCCATATATCATAACATATATCCTCAAGGACCCTTACCAAACCATATCATGTTTTAGTATTATGCATAACCGGACCACACTGTATACTTCTTATCCAAATCATTAGTAGGAATAATAAATAGTCTAACATTATGCCTATGGATAATTAGGTAATTTGTTTTATCATTGAGTTTTGATCCAACATCTTTTTTTATAGAACATGAACCCTACCACTATACTACACTATTTTTTATTAATATTTATGAAACAATATATACATATATTTATTTATTTATTTATATAATATTTATTTTGTTCAAGTGGATTGGAATATAGAAATGAGCATTAGGGCCATAGATAAAAGTGTTGATGTGGTAGTTCTATAGCCATGTGACCAACTTACAATGGAAACAATGATTATACTATTTTTTTGATCAATGGTTTAACAATGACTATATATATATATATATGTTTTTTCTTGTTATTATTTTCTTGGACAAAATTTATTATTATCACTCAAAATACAAAAACACCCACAAAAATTAGTTATAACCAGAGGAAATTCCCATGGTTATAACACATCATATCTATTGTTATCAGTGGGATATATCGAAAGCAAATTCCCATGGATATAGTCAGTCTATAGCCAAAATAATTTCCCAACCCTATACACTATAATGAAATTTTCCATTAATAGTGATGACATTTACCAGCTCTATAAAAAATTGTTGAAAAGGATACTTTTATCTGAGCTAGAACATGTGCTAATAAGGGGTACCTTTAATTATTCCTTTTTGGTGATGATAAATTTTAACCCTTATCAATATTACATTAATGCTGATGAAAAGTTCCGTTAATAAGATATTTGTTGTTAGAGCTGATAAAGGGCCCCCTTGATAAATGCTTTATATTTTGTAGTGATAAACCTATCCATTATCAATGCTTTTTAGTTTTAATAAGGGACCAGATAAAATGAAATTGTTAAATATAAAAATAATAAAAATGTGTTTATTCAAAAAATATTAAAAAATATTATTTAAAAATTATTGATAAAAATGAATAAATTTATTTTACTATATATTAAATCTAAATAATAAACAAATTTTAATATTAAATATATTAATCTATTAAAAATCAAAATTAAACAAATTTAAATTTAAAATATGTAAATTGTGAAAATATTATTTAATTAAATAATTATCGATAATCCTATAACATTGTATATTATATACATATATATATATATGAATGTGTACATATATTATTGATATAATTCAAAACATATATTCTTTACATTAAATAGTCAATTATTTAGTTTGCAGTGGTTTTTAATTAAAATTTATTTTTAATTAAAAATACTCACTAATTGCATCATATAATGGGCACAATTGATTGTTGTTTGATTTTTCCAATTTACATATATCTAATATGTGTCATATTGATTTCACTAAAATATAATCAATTAATATTTATATACAACATAAACACACAAATATTTATGTAATTAATGAAATCTTATATAGAAACAAACACACATAATATTTATGTAATTTATGGAAATTTTAGTATTCATTTTATAATTTCATTTTGACATGATATATTTAATATATGATGCCTTTATCCAGTAGATTTTATTTAATATTATTAATTTTTTTGTAGTTAATGATTCATTTGGTTTTAAATTTTTTCTAAAATTTTTTTAGAATTTTAATAAATTTATATTATGTATATATTTAAATAAATTTGATGTGGTTTAATATATTAAATATTTATTCATTCTTATTTCAAGATATATCCATATGTTTCACTAATTTATATTTTGACAAAAAAAAAATTTTTTAGATACTCCCAATGTGAACTCATTTTTAAATATTCAACATCATTCCTTTTTAACATCTGAGCTTTTAAGATTAAATATTCATTAACAATTTTAGAAATATATTTGGTAGTAAATATTTATAAATAAATATATTTATAAATGTGTAATTATATATTTATACGTTTATATATTTAAAATTACAACTAAATAGGTATACTTTAAAAAAAAATTATATAGTTATAATGAAATAATAATATAAATTAAAATTATTATAAATTTATAATAAGTTTATTTAAATAATTAATATATTTACTATATTTATATTAATATATATTTATTATTTATACAATGAAATAAAAATATATAGTTATAAATATATAAATATATAAATATATTTACAATTTTCAAGTTTATATGTATTTATGATATATATATATATATATATTTATATATATATTTATAGAATGCTAGATATATATAAATATATAAATACTATTTTTTAAAAAAAACATACAATTAAAAAAATATAATTACATATTTAAATAATTATATTATTACCATAAATATATTTATATAATGAATACATTTACTATATTTATATTATTATATATTTATTAAATATATAAATATAATTATAAAACAAATTTTGCAAAAAAATTCCTATTTATAATTATAAATCACTTAATAGCTCTTGATTAATAAGTACTCAAAAAGGAATATTTATCAACACTGCAAAGGGAATTAATGATTCCTTTTATCAATACATATTATTTTAGAAATGATAAAAGGTAAATTTATTAGTGTTTTTTTGGAAGTGATCATGACAGTGTCATTATATATTTAATGAACAATAACATGTCGCAAATCAGTCGTGATATCTGAAGCATTCCTCAGAAGGAACTAGCTACCGATGTTCCTCCTCATCAAATCCAAAAACAAATAAATCCTTAAAAAATTCCATGGATTGAATGAATCAAGGGTCAAAGGATTCCAAATATCAAAAAACTAGGATTTGTAATATATCTTCATTCTCTTAGAAAATTCATAGATTCAATTCGATGTATGTTATTTTCATCTCCTCCTCACTCATTTATTTCATGTTTGTAGAAATAGAATTGTTTGTTTTATCATGACTCTTTTTAACTAATGTTATATCCTATGGTCAATAGTGGGAACACATTAATTTGGTCCCTCATCACATTGTTAGCTCAATAACATGATTTATGGTCCACTAAGGAGTTGTTATATATTCTTATATATATAAGAGGGTTGTAGGTATGAGTTGATAAATAAAAGAAAAATAGGATTGTGTTTATATCCCCATTACGACAGGTGATCATTATCCCATTTAAATGACCACATTTGGGAAGGGCCATATTATTAAAAACTGACAATATCACATCGATATATTATAATGAGAACATACAATTATTTTGAGCTAAATCTATCATATTATAGTCACTAGTTTCATTAAATTTCTATAGACACTTAATAGAGAATATCAAAGAAGAATCTTCTCTAGGGGAATCCAAAATTATAGGACCATGATAATATCCAAGCCCTTATAAACTATGGTGATCATGAGGCCCTAAATAGAAATTCAATTATCGATCATGATTTTAATAACTCACCATCATAATGAAGAGGAATCTGAACATGATGGGACATCCCTAAAATATTATTACAAACATTTATTTATTACACAACTATTTCTTCTCACAGTATAGGTTGATAAATTCTCCCAATTAAAAATATATATTTTACACGGTTTATATTGGTTAAAATATAGGGAATTAATTAGGGACCAAAAGACATCAACAATGATGTTTTTTTCATTCATTCATCAAGATGGATGTAAAATGTACAGGTTATTCAAATCAATTGAATGATACTTCCTTCCATTGGACTTAGGATATACTAGTCTTAATTACTCTTAATCTTAATAATTCTAATTATAATTATATTACCCCTTAGATATATATATATATATATATATGAAATAATAGAGTTTTTTTTATTATAATTATAAATTGGTGAAATGAAATACTAATCACATTGTATTTATTTATACATTGAGGATTCTTATATATGACAATGAACAATCCACAATGGTAGATTTATTGATATCTATAATATTTTATTGGAATTATTAATAATATCTTGAATATAAATATTAATAAATGTATATCAATTTTATATTTCCATCTTAAAAAAATCTCAATCCGCCATTTTTTAGTTACTATATATATGTCTCATTATCTCAATTTTTCACTACCAAAAATAAATTTCCTTTTTAAAAAACAATTACCATCTATTATTATAAACCATGAATTAGAATATGATTTTTTTTGTTTTTTAAAGAATTATAAAAATACAATAATTTTTTAAATGAAAAAATACTCATTAATACTTCTTAAGATAAATCATTTTTTTCATAATACTTTTAATAAACACTATGTATTATTTACTTTAATCCATCTAATAACATATCATTGTTTTACATTACATTTTATATCCTACATCTTTTAAATGAAATAAATTTATCTTAATAGGTCCACCTTTTCTAAACAAATTTTTTCCCTCTAAAATTTTCAACCCCAATAAATTACATCAATATACCTATTATTTTAGATTAATAACTAATTTATAATATGAATTTATGCTTCTTTTAAAAATACATTTGTGAGACATCAATAAAAATTCATCTTACACTGCATTATTTTTTTAATGAATTTATAAATATTATTTCACATTCATCTATATTTTTAGGAATGTTTGATAATCCTAAATTCCACCATTTAATTAGTCACATGTTAAATAGACATCATTCAATGGTTGAAATTAATTATCCAATTTTAGTTATGAAGATTAGTTTCAAAATGAATCTATTTTGGTAAGAGTGGTTTATCTCCCCATTAACATAGAACCTCTATACCATCTATAATTATAGTATTTCATGAACATGGAAAAAAATCCACTATGATCCCCCAAAAAACTATATAACACCAAATGGCCATGAAAATTCAATTTTCTCATCAACACTATTGAACATCTTTTGGAAAATAAGTCATGTTTCCAACTTATCCAGTTATAATAAATGATTCAATTTATCATCTATAAAGTTGGATATATTTAAACCCCTTGTAATTATTTGGTATATTTTTTCCCAAATTTTTTTATTTTTTCAGTTCCATATTAATTTTAATTGAAATTTTAATTTTGATATGTTTCTAAAATTTGATATACAATTAATATTAAATGTTGAAATTATTTAGTTTGTTACATCACTTGTTCTGAAAAATAAAATGGAGGTTATCAAATTTAATATCTTTCAAAATAATTATTATAAATTATTTTTAGGTTTTCATCATTTTAGATATAAATGTATTAGTTCCACCACAAGTAATATTTGATAATCATCCAAATTTATGAAATTACAATTTATTTAATAAAATGACTCATCAATAAATTTCTATATATTCTAGTTAATGGAATGAGATTTTATTAATCATATTTTTCATATTTTGGTTTATTATTACTCATTAATTTCTTATATTATATTTTCATTTGTTTAGGGGATTTATGAATGGCATTATGGATAATTTTAATAGAGGCACAACAAGTCTTAGTGAGAGGAATTAAAGTATCAAAATTAATATTTATCATATAAATATAGGATTCATAAAGTCATTAAGTATTTGTATATCATTACATGTCACCGTAGAGACCCCTTGAATCACATATAATAAATCCCCCCCAATATAACATTTAATAGGAAACATGTAAATAACTAGTGCAAATGATGTTATTATCCCAATCACTAATACAAAAAAAAACCCCTACACCAATCGGGGTCAACAATTTTATAGGTCTGAAAACTGTTGGTATAGCCTATACCAATGGTATGGATGGTCGTTAGATTTCATGGAGTTGGTATATACCTATAATAAGGTTTTTTTATAAAATAATTTGTATAAACCTATACCAATAGTTTCTCAAACCCATTTGTATAGGTCATATGAAAAACCTATTCAAAAAGTATTCAAATACTTTGGATATCTATATTTATTGTTAAGGGGATAATGAAATTTCTATTTTATTGTTGTCATCCATATCTTAACTATAAATTTTATTTCATTTTAATAAATGTACAAATGCATTATTTTTGGATTGACTTGATTTGTAAGATGAACATTGTGAACATGATTTCATAAATATACATAGTTATTTTTACATGTATTTTTAGTTTTAAAATATTAACCAATATATGATAGTATATTGTATAAAAAATCTGGGTTCGTATACCAAGTGTTTCAAGAAATGTTGTTATAGGGACCTTGAATTTTAGAGCTACTACAATGGTTTTGGAAACACCTATGGTATAGGGTGGATCTATACCAAGTGTTTGGAAAATTATTGGTTTAGGGTTTCAACAATGGACTTATACCCTCAGTTTAGGCCAAAACCATTATAATAGGTCCACATAAGGGACGTATTAGAATGATTTTAGAAATACTGTGGGAATATGTTATGTAAAATTGAAATATAGAAATGGTTTTCGAAAATAGTTGGTATAGGGGAAGTACAAGGATCTTATACCATTAGTTTCTGAAAAAATCATTGTAATAGTTTTCTCCAATGTACATATAAAAATATTTTTTTTCAAAAATGTGGGTATTTATTCTCATTAGGTATAATTTATCAATGGTTTTTTCCAAACTATTGGTGTATGAACATTTTTATAGATTAAATTTTATATTGTAAATGGTAATAATTAACCTTTAAGAGAACATAATGGAGAACAACTATCATCCCCATCATCCACATCACCTGAACAATTATGATTTATATTAGTCTCTTCAGACACTTAACCAAAATATTTTGTGTTTCTAGTAATTCTCTAAGTATTAATCATCCTATGGATGAATAATGATGAGAGTATTTCAATAAACATATATTCATGTCTAGAATATATGGATGATGAGTCTCAGACAAAAAAAATCATAAATGTTCAAGAGTTGACCTAATGGGGATGATAGTCTTTTATAAAATTCACCTTTAAATGAATTCAGAGGATAAAACCTAAAATATTTTCAAACAGTCAAATTCTTTGATTCATTTATGAGAATTATCTATATCATTCACCTTTGATAATGAATATCTTATTTATGTTTTTTTTTCTTTTTCAATAAAAATAATATTTTATGAACACTATAATATGAATATGAATATTAAATATATTAATTATAATAACTGGACAATAGAATAAGAATACATAGTTAAAGAGATCGTTACATTTTCGATAGAGCATCTATATAACCCTTCACAAATTATCTATGTATTTTTATGTGGTTGTTATTTAATAAAAATTAGTCTTGAATAATAGTAAAAAAACATTTAATGAAATATATCAAATATATAAAAGTTTATCTAATCGTGAGATAAATAAATGGGCATAATGATTAGGATGATATTGTGGTTTTTTAATTATTTGATATGAATACCAGTGTAAAAGATTATGTAGATCAAATTGTCTAAATGAATATTGAAATTGAATTTGACCATCATGATTCTCTAAAGATGTTGGAGAAGATAATTAATTTTTCTAATAGGCTATTGTATTCCCGTTTTACAAAATACACAACACTGTATTCTATATTGAAGCTATATAATTTCACGGTTGGCAGCATATTGAGGGACACCAGCTTTGTAGAATGTCATGGTATCTAGAATGATATTCTCCCAATTGAAAATGGACTACTATTTTAAAAATATTACCCTAAAATTTTAAACATTCTATGGTAATGATCTCTAAAAAAATTCAACATTCTCGAAATGATTACATATTTTTTTAGAAAGACCATGGATCACTAATAAAAAGAAATAAGTATGGATAAGATCGATAAAAAAATTGAATCATATTTTTTGAATGTGGTATGGTAATTTTCAGTAATTTCATAGTTTAAAATACAATATAGATGTCCATAAACTATGATACAATTGACCCAGTATGAAAATAAAAGAATTAAAGAGGGGAAACCACATCTTCCAATAGATTCTCCATAGTGGAGTAAAATTGATTACAGGTATCATGAAATATGGAAATTATTTTAGAAACTTTTTTATCATGTTATATAGAGAAAAAATAAATCCCAATTTTGTATAGAGCAGTACTCACAGTGCATGGCCCTTTGTGTTGGAAAATTATATCTTGTGGGAATGTTTATTCATTAATCACAAACCCATTGTGTTGTATTATACTTATATGTGGACCAATATAGCATGATAATTAGGTTTAGGACTATATAGCTCCATTAATTGATGATTTGGAATTTTTACGTGATATAGGTGTTACAATGTATGATACTCATATAAGTGAAGAATTCACATTAAGGTTCATGGTGTATAGGAAGAAAAATTATATCATGCTAATGAAAATCCATTAGTCTATAAAATTAAATGTATTTTAGGGTTTCTAATTTGTGAAGAATTCAGAAAATCAGTTTTTTGAAGTATTACTAAAAGACCTTTTTTAGAAATTAATTTTTTACCTCTACGGAATAAATATCGATCCTGGAGACCAAATTCAATGAGAATATTTAGAAAGTGACCAAACATCTCCACTAATGGTTTAAAAAACTCACTAATGTAAAATATATTGAATGTGTTTTGTCTAAAACATTTTCAAAAACTATAAAAAATCTACTAGGAAGATGTGATAAATTTAATATTAATTTTCATTTTAGAATTTTTTGTTAGGAATACATATTAATGATCTCATTCATGAATAAAAAATTTATTTAATAGTGTTATTGGATCATTAAAATTTGATACAGGAATGAATTATGAAATAAAGTCTAGGTTGGACATGATAGACATGTTGATAAGGAAAGAGTTTTCCTAAATGAATGGTAATGAACATAAATTTCTTCTTCTAACTTCTTACACTCTATCTGGAGAGTAAAAATTTCAATTTCACCTTTTCCTTAATAATGTAAAAGTTTCATTTGGGTGTTAATAATATATAAAAAATATCATATCAATGACTAATTTGATGTTGTAGGGGAAAAATAACTTGACTAATAGGTTTTGATTCATGATTTTTGTTCTATTTCATTACATAAAATTATTCCAAGAATTATACCACAAACATTATCTAAACTCTTCTTCAATTTAAAAGCCTTATATAATAATGTTATTATTACACACAAACTGATAAATTATTTAAATTTTATTATATTCATTACTCTAGATATTAATGGTTGATAGTCTGGATTGTGACCAGTTTATTTTTTTTTTAATTTTGATGTTCTGAGTTGGTTTTGGATTGTACATGATTTTTATATGGTTTAGGGAATCTCTGTACCCATGGACAGGTAACCATACGACCTATTATGGGGTTTATAGGTTATGTTCAACCATTTCTCCTATTTTAGTAAACAATTCTTCTATTTTACATTATTTTCATTCCATTTAGATTGTGGCTACCACACAATTTTCACACGATTTGGAAAATAGTGTGGAAAAACAATGCGAGAGTCCCAATTTCTTTATATTTCAAATTTCAATGTTTTCCCCTCAGAGTTTCCAACACTAAATCTGGGTTTCCTCCCCTCCTATAACATATACACAACATGGGGCCCTCAGAGATTCCACTTCCTTTCTCTACTTCTATTCTTTAATGCCATTTAAGGTTGCCAGGTAATATTCTTTAGGTTTTTTGTCAAATTATAATTCTATTATCGATATCCGTATTGGGATATTGGTATCTATTGTTGTGGTTTCCCTATTTACTAAACACTACAGTTTATAGTCATTGTTTACATCATTTTCTGATTGGGTGTTCATTTCATACATATAGATTTTTTCTTCCTTTACTTTATGTATCATCACATCTACACTCCTTAAAGTAGGTGTTTCTATCTATTTAATTTATGATTCACCCTATATGACACATGGGTTTTTTTAAATAATATATAATTCGGTTTTATATTCATAGGATATGAATTTTTCCTTATTATGGCATCTTTATGTTTGAACAAATTATTTTTATTGATTTTATGAAGGGTTATTTAATTATGTTACATAGTTTTCCGCACAAGGTGTTTGTCAAAATATAAATTATTATTTTGAAATGAAATTGTTTAATTTGGGTATTTCTCATTATTGGTTATATTATTATTTAATTATTGGATTAATAATTTTAATTTTTTTGTGAATGGGTTATTTTTATGGAATTACTAAAACATGAGGATTCTTATGTGTTTTGGAAAAAATGTAGTGTTTCATTATAAATTGATTTGGGTAAATTAATGTATTTATATAGTGCTCTATTGGATGCGAGAATATACATGTGTTCTTCATATGCCAAAATGGATGGGTAAAATATTTATAGTGGTCATAGATTAATTATTTCAACATAAAAACATTGATTTCAAAACACATTCACCTACATCATTTTATTTCTCTTCAAACACATGATTCATTATAAATGGAAGCATGGTTCTAATATGAAATTAAAATTTGTTTCAATTATTTTTAAATTAATGGAATATTTTTTACATTGAGAAATTGTTTGTTTCTAGATACCACAGAATCTTGGTTGGCACCTATTGATTTTTTTCATCCTGGTTTTGAAATAGTGTTGGAAGTGGAAATAGATTTGTAATTGAAAGGCCAGATATCAATTTTTTAATTCAAAATGGTGTTTGGCATTGTTTTATAAATATTTTAGAACCATTTTTTTGGAAATATTTTAATTAAAATTATTGATGACTCTATTGGAACTTCATATTGATTAGGATTAGAATTTTAGTAATGAAAGTAAAAATTTCTTATTGGGATTTATGCATCTATTGAGAAATTTCTTAAATGGACATGTTATGTGATGGCCTGTTTGGAACTTGTGAATGGATGGCTATGAGATATAGAACTATATGGTTGATTTCCCAATAAGAATTAGGACTTGGGTAGTGTCAGTGTTTGGGTTAGGAAAGTGCAGTTGGAAATTGTATGGTCATTCAATGTCTGGGGCCCACCTCCAAATACCTTATATTTTTATAATGGTCTTATTTGGAATCATTTGTGTTTTGGGTTATAGTTTCTTATCAAAAAATATTAGAAGGTTCAGTTCCACTTGGATGGTATTGGGGCCAGGTGGGTTGTGCCTCTAGATTGGATGTTAGAAGTGCTAGTTGGTTGTTGAATTTAGAGTTATACCATATATCAAAAGGTGAGTTCAACCCTAGTACATTAATGGGCCATTTTATGTATTTTTAGGAAATTAATATGGTTTAGTATTTGTATGTGATTTATTATATTTCTATATTTGGTTTATTCATTATACCACTTGTTTAGCATCAAAATAGCTCGAAACCTCTTTTTTATATCATTTTGTGTTTTTTTATAAATTGGAAGTCTTTTTTGAAAATAGTGATGTTGTGTGTGTGTTGTTTTGAAAAATAGATATGTAAAATGAGAAAAAATATATTTTTTATATATATTTTTATTATGGTTTTTATGGACTATTTTCAAGAAAGTAAATTTATAGATTCTATATTGAATACCTTTTATTTTGTGATACTAACACCCTACTTATACCATTATGTGTATGTTGACCCATGTTATTTTATAGTTTTTGGTTTAATTTCAATTAACCATTTATGGGGATGGTTGGTCTTGTGGTTAGAGGTGACCAAGAGGTCACTAAGATATCATTTCTGCAACTTTTGGTTTTGTTTTGTTATGTTTCATATTTATAGACATCAATTGTTTGGTTTCCCTTTTGTTTTGCAATTGAATATAGATTAGTTTTGTGTTATTTATTTGAGATTAGGATTTTCAAACTACTTTCACATGTTCAGTTTATTAATTTGATCATGGTTCATTATTGCTGAAATTATTCCCATATTTGTTTCATGGATGCCCAACACTACTTTATATCCCATGCAGATTGGGAATTCCCATTGGGCCATGTCTTGAACTGGTTTAGAGGTTATGTTTGATAGATTATTGGCCTGATTCAAGAAGAATTTCATCATAGGAGGTACCCTATTGTATGTGGCATCAGGTAGATTGGATATTAGGATAGTCTTGACTTGAGAGGTAGGTACATTAAGAGTGTCATGAACTCTTTCTGATTCTGATCCTTATGTTTCCATGGGTAGTTCGGGATTTGAATCATTTGTCATTGTTTTGGATAAGGGGTAATAGTGGAGGAACGATGGTGTCATGTTGTGATCTAACATGGATTAGAAACCCATGTGAAGAAAAAATTTGTGGTTAAAGGTCTACTTAGTTGTTAAGGATTACATGGGGCATGTCCCACTACTGAGTTTCTAGGTTAAGCATGGGTGGTAGTTCCTCATTCAACTAGTCTACAACAAGTCGTGTTTTATTTGGGTCTTGAATGATGTGAATAATATTTTTAAATGATAATTGTTTTTGAAATAGATATTATTTAATTCATGTGGTATTAAAATTTCAATAATGGTATTTAAAGGAAAATGTTTTGTATTAAAAATTTATTAAACACTTGGGTTTTGATTATGAAATTATAATTGAGATACTTGTTAATTTTAATGAATGTACACATATGTGTGGGAATTTTTATAATATGAATGATGGAATTTATGAATAAAACATTAATAGATCGTATGTCCTGGTTCATTGGATTCCATGGTTGAGTATTTGACATAAATTGTAAGGCTTGGACTATTTTAATTGGAATTTACATAGAATGTGGAGTTTATATATTTAAAAGTGGATTTTTAATTGGATTGTGTCCTTGGAAGGAGTATTTTAAATTGAAATGCAAATGGTGTTTTTGAAAAGGGGATTCTGGTATTTTTTTTTATATGGTAATCTTGTGAGCTTGTTGTATTAGCTTGAGATTTCCTTTTATGGTTATGCTCAGGTTGATATTGATATTGATTTTCTATTCCTTATGATGTTCAAAATATGAATTCCAAAAAAAATTCCCCAATGTTTTAACAAGTCATGCCTTGTTTATTATTCTCCATGAGTATATCCTTCTAATCATGGTGATAAAGGTCCATTAGAAGCAATGGATTTTCTAAATGATGTTGACTGTGTCTTCAGATCATTGATAACTCCCAAATCTTTTAGATTTCTTGATTTTCTGGGTTGTTTATGGTCCATATTTGTAGGAATAAGGGATGGTTTCTCCACTATTGATGCATTTTTTTCATGACTTGGGATTTCATAAAGTCTATATTTTTATGATTTTTTATAACTACGGAGGTGAAGATGAAGAATTTCGAAGAGCTCTTGTGTATTCAGTATGTGCATCAGATAGGCAACATCTATGTTAGCCACTTCAAGGAGTTGGTTTCATTTCACCATAGATGGTGTCATAGGATCTGTCAAAGGATTCCATATTCATTGGGGATCTTCATCGAGAGATCATGAAACGATCCCTATCCTCCAATGATCTTCATTTTTATATGTCGATGGATGTGGTGATTTTATCTAAGATGGTTCTCGAGGCATAATCAATGGTGGTGGGATATCGTTAGGTTTCCCCAACTAGTGAGGAGTGTGTCCATTGAAACTTATCCTTGACTAGTCTTCTTGACTGGCCCTGGCTTCTAGTTCATCAAGACATTCTCGTTTTTTCACCTGTGTGGCCATTTTGTGTATTCAATGTCGCATTAACACGATCCTCCAAAAAATTTGCATCATTACGACTATTTTTTGTCATCTAGATATTTTATATAGAATGTTTTTCACAAATAAGAAGCATTGATTAAAGGATTTCATCTTCTGGAAGTGAGGTAGTTAATGCTTTATCCCTTGGGGATCCAACTATAGGACATAGATAAATCTAGTGCATTTTGAGGAATCACTATGTATGTGGGGAACCAGGGTTAATTTTTCCCCCATGTTATTGTGAGTGTGTTTAGAGTTTCCATGTTTTTGTATTTGTACTATTGTAAGTTCATCATTTCATTCTAAAAGTGTGAAGGATATGGTTTATGCTAATATGAGTAGTTTTGATTAATTATATATGGCACATTGAATCATTTTTTATTTTATGTTGACTAGACCTTGTGTGGGTTGGTATCCATTTTAGCTGTGTTCATTTAATGATTGTTGAGTTTTTATAGAATTGGTTGTTTTTTGATCCAATTCATTATTTGAGTTGAGTTACTTTAATGGGATTTTCCTTGCATTTGTGGTTTATAATTTGTTGGAAGATTCTAATTGCACTGGTAATTTTTCTGTCTAGTGTCAAAAAGATGGATAATTTCAGGTTGGGAGTTCCTGGTAATGGTGGGGGAGTTTCTCGATTAATTTATATATGTTTTTGATAGCTCATGTTGTGATTACCTGGTTTTCAGGGTGATATTAGTTAAATTCATTTATTCTAGAGATCCCTAATATTATTTTAAACAACCAAATGCTCAGTTTCATTTATGATAATTATTTATAACTTTCACATTTGATAATGCATATCTTATGTATGTTTTTTTACTTTTTCTATAATATGTATATTTTATAAACACTATAATATGAAAATGAATTTTAAATATATTAATTCTAGTCACTTGATAATATAATAAGAATATGGAGATAAAGAGATCATTACATTTTTAATAGAGAATCTATATAAACCTTCACAAATAATCTATCTATTTTTATGAGGTTGTTATTCAATAAAAATTATTCTGGAATAATTGTGAAATTTCATTTTAATGAATTAGATAAAATATATAAATGTTTAACTAAACATCGGCAAAGCAGAATGTGCATAATGATTAGAATGATATTGTTGTTTTTTAATTATTTGATATGAATACCAGTGTAAATGATGATAGAGATCAAATTGATGAAATAAAAATTTAAATTGAATATGACCTTCATGATTCTAAAAAGATTTTAGAGAAGATAAATAATGTTTCTAATAGACTTTAGTACTCACATTGTATAAAATACACAACACTATAAACTATATTTAAGTTATATAATTTCATGGTTGGTAGCAGATTGAGTGACACCAGCTTCATAGAACGTCACAGTATCTTGAATGATATTATACCAAATGAAAATGGACTACTATTTCGAAAAAATTACACTAAAAATTTATACATTCTATGGGAATGATCTCTAAAAAACACAACATTCTCTAAATTATTACATATTGTTTTAGAAAGACCATTAATCACTAATAAAAACAATAAGTGTAGAGTTGATCGATAAAAGAATATGAATATGGTTTTTTGAATGTGGTATGGTAATTTCCAATAATTTCATAGTTTAAAAGACAATATAGATGTCCATAAACTCTGATAAAATTGAACTGGTAAGCAAATAAAAGAATTAAAGAGGGGAACCCACTTCATCCAAAATATTCTCCATAGTGGAGTAAAATTGATAACAAGTATCATGAATTAGGGAAATGAGTATAGAATCATTTTTATCATGTTATATAGAGAAAAAATAAATCTTTTTTTGTACAGAGTAGTACTCACAGTACATGTCCCTTCGTGTTGAAAAATTATATCTTGTGTCCATTTTTATTCATGAATCACAAACCCATTGTGTTGTATTTTGGTTATATCTAGACCAATGTAGCATGATATTTATATTTATGTCTATTTGTCTCCATTAATTGATGATTTGGAATTTTTTCGTGATACAGGTGTTACAATGTATGATGCTTATATTAGTGAAGAATTCACATTAACATTCTTGTTGTATGGGATGGTAAATAACATCATGCTAATGGAAATTCATTAGGCTATAAAATTAAATGAGTTTTAGGGTATCCTATTTTTGATGAATTGAGAAAATTATTTTTTTAATGCATTACTAAAAGTCCTTTTTTATGAAATTAATATTTTTACCTAAATGGAATAAATATCAATATTGGAGACAAAATTCGATGATAATATTATGAATGAGACCACACCGTCTCCACTAATGTTTAATAAATACTCACTAATGTAATAGATATTGAATCTTTTCTATTTAAAACATTTTCAAATAACCATAACAAATCTAGTTGGAAGAAGTGATAAATTTAATATTAATTTCCATTTTAGAATTTTTTTGCTGTGATAAATATTATTGATCTCATTCACGAATAAAAAAGGTATTTAATAGTGTTATTGGATCTTTAAATTATGTTATAAGAATGAATTAAGAAATAAAGGCTAGGTTTGACATGATATACATGTGGATAAGGGAATAGTTTTCACAAATGAAGGGTAATGAGAATAAATTTCTTCTTCCAACATCTTACACTCTATCCAGAGAGTAAAAATATCAATTTCACCTTTTTCTTAATAATGTAAAAGATTTTGATGGGTATTCATAAAATATAATGAATTTTATATCATTGACTAATTTGAAGTAGTAGGGGAAAATAACTTGTCTAATAGGTTTGGATTAATGATTTTAGGTCTATTTCATTCCATTAAATAATTCCTAGAAGTATACCAAAAACATTAACTAAACACTTCTTTATATTAAAAGCAACATATAGTAATTTTATTGTTACACTAGGACAGATAAATTAGTATATTCTATTATACTCATTACCTTGTATTTTAATTCTTGATGTTCAGGATTATAACAAGTTTAATTTTATAAATTTTGATGTTCTATGTTGGCTTTGGATTGTACACAAAATGTATATATTTTCAGGAAACTCGGTGCCCACAAACAGGTAAAAATACGACCTATTTTGAGGTTTATATGTTATGTGCATCAATTTCACCTTTTTTAGTAAACAATTCATCCACTGTACATTCAGTTAATTCCATTTAGATTTTTTCTACCACACAATTTTCACACAATTTGGAAAAAAGGTGGAAAACCATTCGAGCATCCCAGTTTTTTAATATTTAGAATTTCCATGTTTTCCACTCAGAGATTCCAACAAAAAATCAGGGTTTCCTCCCCTCCTATAACCTTTGCACTTCATGGGGCCCACTAATATTCCACTTCCTTTCTCTACTTCTTTTTTTGAATCCCATTTAAGGTTCCCAGGTAATATTCTTTAGGTTTCTTGTCAAATTATAATTCTATTATGCATATCCATCTTTTGATATTGGTATCTCTTGTTGGGGTTTCCCTATTTCCTAAACACTAGAGGTTATAGTCTATGTTTATCTCATTTTCAATTATGATTGGTTGTTCATTTAATCCATTTAGATTTTTTCTTCCGTTACTTTTTGTTTAATCACATCTACACTCTTTAAAGTAGGTGATTCCATATATTTCATTTACTATTCACTCTGTATGACACATGGGATATTTTAAATAATATATAAATGTGTATAATATTATTGGGGTATGATTTTTTTCCATATTATGGCGTCTTTATTTTTTAACAAATTATTGTAATTTATTTTACGAAGGGTTCCTTAATTATGATACATAGTTATCCACACAAGGTGTTCGTCAAAATGTAAATTTTTATTTTGAAATTAAATTTTTTAATTTGGTTATTTCATAAACATGGTTATAATATTATATAATTATTGGATTATGAATTTGAATTTTTTTGTGTGAATGGGGTATTTTTATGGAATTACTAAAACAAGATGATTCTTATGTGGGTTGGAAAATATGTAATGTTTATTTATAAATGGTTTTGGATAAATTAATGGATTCCAATAGTGAACCATTAGATTTCAGAACATACATTTGTTCTCGATATGAAAATATGGGTGGGTAAGCAAGTTTTATTGGTCATAGATTAAATCATTCAACATAGAAACATGGATTTCAAAACACAATCACCTACTTCTTTTCATTTCACTTCAAACACATGATTCTTTATAAATGTAAACTTGGTTATAAAATGAAATGAAAATTTGATTCAATTATTTTTAAATTCATGGAATACTTTTTATATTGATAAGTGGTTTGTTTCAAGATACCCCAAAATCTTGGTTGGCACTGATATATTTTTTGAATTTTTTTATCCTGGTTTTGAAATAGTGTTGGAAGTGGAAATAGATTTATAATTAAAAGGCCAGATAATAATTTTTGATGTGAAAAATGTGTTTAGTATTGTTTTTGAAATATTTTATAACCTTTTGGGGAAATATTTCAATTGAATTTGTCAATGTTTCAATTAGAACTTCATATTGATTAGGAATATAATTTTAATATTGAATATAAAAATTTCTTATTGGAATTTATGCATGTATGGAGAAATTGTTTAAATGGACATGTGATGTGATGGCCTGGTTGGAACTTGTGATTGGATAAATATGAGATAGAGATTTATATGGTAGATTTCCTAAAAATAATTAAGACATGGTAAGTATTTGTGTTTGGGGTAGGCAAGTGCAGTTGCAAATGGTAAGGTGAGTCAATATCTAGGGCCATCCTCCATTTACCATATATTATTATAATGAAATTATTGGGAATCATTAGTGATTTGAGTTGCAGTTTCTTATCAAACCCTATTATACTGTTCGGTTCCCCTTGGATGTTTTTAGGCTAGGTGGGTTGGGACACTAGACTGGATGTTAAAACTGCTAGTTGGTTGTTGAATTTAGAGTTATACCATATGTCAAAATGTGAGTTCAACCCTATTACATCAAAGGACCATTCTAGGTATTTTTAATAAATTCAAATGGTTCACTATTTTTATGTGATTTATTATATTTCTTTATTGGGTTTACTATTTATATAACTTGTTAATCTTGAAAATAGAATGAGACCGCTTTTTTTATATCAGTTTGTGTTTTGTTTCTAATTTTGAAATATGCTTTGAAAATAGTGATGTTTTGTATGTGTTGTTTTGAAAAATGGATAGATAAATTGAGATTAATCTATTTTTATATGTATTTCTAGTATGTTCTTTATGGAAAATTTTTAGGAATGTAAATTTATGGATTCTATAGTTATTTCCTTTTATGTTGTGACACTAACACCCTACATGTTCCATTATGTGTCTATAGACTGATGTTATATTATAGGATTGGTCAATTTTTCAATTAACCATTTATGTGGATGGTTGTTCATGTGTTTAGAGGTGACTGAGAGGTCACTAACATATCATTTCAGCAACTTTTGGTTTTGTTTTGTGTAGTTTCATCTTTATAGACATCAGTTGTTTTTTTAATTTTGTTTCTCTATAGAATATAGATTAGTTTTGTGTTACTTATTTGAAACTACGTTTTTGAAAATACATTAAAAAGTTCAGTTTATTATTTTTTTCATGGTTTTTTATTGACGAAATTATTCCCATAGTTATTTCTTGGATTCCCAACACTACTTTCTAGCCCAGACAAATGGGGAATGCCTATTGGGCCATGTCTCAGACAGGGTCATAGGTCATGTTGGATAGATTATTGGCCTGATTCATGAAAAATTGCATCATAGGAGGTACCATGTTATATGTGGCATCAGGTATATTGGATATTTGGATAGTCATAACTTGAGAGGTAGGTTCAATTAGACTGTCATGAACTCTTACTCGTTTTGATCCTCGAGTTTCCAAGGGTAGTTCGGGATTTGAATCTTTTGTCATTGTTTTGTATGAGGGTTAAAAATGGAGGAAATATGGTGTCATTTTGTGAAATGACCTAGATTAGTAACCCATGTGAGGTATAATTTCATGGTTCAAGGTCATCTTAGTTGTTAAGTATTACATTGGGCATGTCATACTACCATGTAGCTAGGTTAAGCATGGGTGCTAGTTCCGCATTCTACTAGTCTACAATGAGTCATGTTTTTTGGGTCATGAATGATGTGATTAATATTATTAAATGATAATGTTTATTGAAATAGATATTATTTCATTCCTCGGGTTTTATATTTTGAATAATGGTATTTAATGGAAAATGTTTTGGATTAGAAATTTATTAAACGCTTGGGTTTCGATTATGAAATTATATGTGTGATCCTTTTTAATATTTATGAATGTTAACATATTTGTTGGTATGACTATAATGTGAATGATGGAATTTTTGGATAAAACGTTATTTTAACATATTTCATAGCTCATTGGATTCCATGGTTGAGTATTTGAGATAAATTTTAATGCATGGATTTTATAAATTGAAATATTTATAAAATATGGTGTTTTTATAGTCAAAACTGTATTTTTTGTGTGGATTATGTCTCTAGATGGAGTATTTTAAATTGAAATGAAAAGGGTGTTCTAGAAAAGTGTATTCTGGTATTTTTTATATGTTCGTCTTGTGAACTTGATGTATTAGCTTGAGATTCCCTTTTATGGTTAATCTCAGGTTGACGTTGATTTTGATTTTCTGTTCCCTGTGTTGTTCAGAATATGCTTCCAAAAAAAATTCCCCAATATTTATAATGATTCGTGCCAAGTTTCTAGTTCTTAATGAGTATTTCCTTCCAATCATGGTGATCACAGTCCATTAGAAGCAATGGATTTTCATGATGATGTTGACTGTGTCTTCCGATCATTGGTAACACCCAAATAAGTTAGATTTCATGATGTTTTGGGTTTTTAATGGTCCATATTTGTAGGTATAAGAGATGGTTTTTCCCCTATTGTTGAATTTTTTGATGTCATGGGATTTGTTGAAGTCAATATTTTTCAGAGTTTTTATACCTAAGGATTTAAAGATGATGAATTTGGAAGTGCTCTTGTATATTCAGCATGAGCAACAGATAGGGAAAGACTATGTTAACCACTTCAAGGAGTTGGTTTTCATTTCACCATAGATAGTGTCATAGGATATTTGAAGAATTATCCTTTCAATGGGGATCACCATCGAGATATCATGCATCGAGCCCTCTCCTCTAATGATCTACATATTGATATGTTGTTGGATATGGTGTTTTTATCTAAGATGATTCTCGATGTGTATTCAGTGGTGGATGGATCTCGTTATGTTTCCCCAACTGGTGAGGAGTGTGTCCATTTAAAATTATCTTTGACGAGTCTTCTTCAATGGCATTGGCTTCTAGTTCATCAATCCATTCACTTTTATTCCACCAGTGTGGCCGGTTTGTGCATTCAATGTAGCATTATCATGATCTTCGAATATTTTATCATCATTATGACTCTCTTTTAAAATATGGATATTTTATGAAGAATTTTTTTCTCAAATAAGAATCGTTGATTAATGGATTTTGTCTTCTAACAGTGAGGTAGTAGATGCTTCAACCCTGGGGGATCCAGCAATAGGCCCTAGATAAATCTATTGCATTGTTAGGAATCACATTGTGTGTGGGGAACATCGGTCAATTTTTCCAGCATTCTATTGTAGGGGTGTTTATAGTTTCAATGTTTTAGTATTTATACTATTGTAAGTTCATCATTTAATTATGAAATTGTGAAGGATATGTTTTATCCAAATATGAGTAGTTTTGATTATTAAAATGTGACACTTTGAATTATTTTTTTATTTGAGGGTGACTATCCCTTGTGTGGGTTGGTATCCAATTTAGCTGTTTTCATTTAAATATTCTTGAGTTTTTTGGAATTGGTTGTTTTTTGTTCCAATTAACTATTTGGATTGAGTTATTTTAATGAAATTTTCCTTTCACTGGTGGTTTAGAATGTGTGGGAAGATTCCAATATCAGCGGTAGTTTTCAGTATAGTTGAATAAATATGGATACTTTCAGGTTTGGAGTTCTTCGTCATGGTGGGGGAGTTTCTCGATTAATTTAGATAAGTTTTTGTTAGCTCATGTTGTGAGTACCTGATTTTCATGGTGATTTTAGTTAAATTGATTTAGTATGGGGATAAATATCATGTTCTCCCCTTTCTCCTCTTAATATTTTTTCTTATAGTGTAAGTTGGGTGTGACATGTAATGTAAATGGTCACCCCAAGGTATTTGGTTTCTTTTGTTTTTTATGGGGAATGGAAACGAGTTTTTCTTACCATTCAACTGGGTGAATTTCTACAGGTATAAAGAGTTGGGGGGATAATTATAACATATTAACATTTCAAATTATCTTATTCTTTTATTCTTATATCATTGATCTTCTTGGTTGAGGTTCATGTTGATCCCCAGTATAAATTTTTGAATTTTGGAAGTTTATTGTGAATATTTTTGATGTTCACGGTTTAGAAATTGTTAGTGAAAACCATGCAACCATTATTAAGTAATAGGGTAGCCTATTATAGGTTCTAAAAGTAAGGGAAACTGTGTAACCAAACCTTAAAAAGTTCCTAATTTTATAATATATTTAAATTTAATATTTTTCTATCTCTATTTTTTAACCTAAATCAGGTTATCATACCATCCTATAACATATGAACATTAGGAGGTCCCCGAATCTCCATCTCCCTTTCCCTCTTCCCTTATGAATCCCTCTGAATGATCCACGGTAATATGACATCAGTTATTGGTCAATATTTCTTTTTAATCCCCCATATCATCACATTTATCTCTTGGGATCTTAGTCTCTCTTGGTGGGGTTTCCCTATTAAATTATACTAATAGGTCATAGTTGATATGTATCTCATTTCATTTGTTCTTCGATGTGCAGTTATTCTATGCAGTTTTTTCCTTCATAACATTGATGGTTCATTGACTATTCACTCCATGACATTGGTGTATCTGTGGGTTTCCATTCAGATTTTTTTCTATTTAATTATTTATTATTTTTAAATAATAAATTATTTTGTTTAACATGATTGTGGTATGATTGTTTCTTACAATGGTGTCTTTATGTGGGAAATAACAACTAGAAGTGGTTTTAAGAAGGGTTAATTAATTATGTTTCATAGTTTTTCGAACGAGGTATTCATAAAAATGTCAATTATTATGATAAAATGATTTTTTTTTGTTTTTGGTAGTGTATAACTAGGGTTATGTTATGATATATTTTTGTGATTATGTCTTTCACATTGTTTGTGTGAATTGGTTATTATTATGGAAGTACTCATACATGATGTTTGATTTGTTGGTTGGAAAATAAATGGGGTTTCTTAAAAAATGGGTTTCTGTATTATCATAGATTTTTATGGTGACCAATTGGATGTGGGAACATCCATGTGTGCTCAGGATTCACACATGGATGGGAACACAATCAATAGTGGTCTCAGATAAATTCATCTAACGTCTAAAACAAGATATCAAAACACTTATCCCTCATCTTTATTCTTTCTCATGAATCTAATGTTGCTTTTATATATCTTTTTTGTTCTTAAATGAAAGGAAATGTTGATTCAACAATATTTGGGGTTATTGTTGATTTTGTTACATTGATAAATTGATCAACTTTAGATGTTACGAATCGTTGGATATAACCTTCAGATATTTTTTATGTTTTCATATTTTTTTTGAATTGGTGTTGAAGTGGAATTAGTTTTGGAATGTAAATACACAGTTGGGATTGTGAATAAGAAAATGGTGTTTAATTTTGTATCGAAAATGGTATAGGTCCTTTTTGTAAAATATTAGAATATATTTTTTCTAAGGCATGGTTAAGACATTATATTGTTTTGGAATTTTTTGTTTTGAATATACAAATACCCAATTCAATCTTACACATATTTTGAGAAATATTTTACATGGTCATGTAATGTGACAGACATGTTTATACTTCTAAACAATATTTTGTGAGATGAAAACTCCTATGTGGGATTTCACTATATGGGATAACACGTGAATGGTGTGTGTGTATGGGTAGTTATGTGTGGTGGTGGTGAGTCTGAGTTTATTACATACATGGATCATTCTAAGGATGTTTATGATGTGCATATGGTTTACTTTCTATTTGTGTTTTATGAAATTTACTATTTATACCTCATATTTTCATTCAACATTGCTTGGAATCGCTTTTTTTGGAAATTGGTTTTGGATTTTGTCCTAATTTGGTAATAAATATTGAAAATAGTGATTTGGTGAGAGTGTTTTGATGAAAGAAGTATAGTTGTGTTTTTTTAGATGAGAAAAATAAATTTCAATAATATGTATTTTTGAACAACTGTATATAGAATATTTTATAGAAAGGAATTTTATGGACGCTATGGTGATATCCTCTTAAGAAGTGATGTGACACCCTAATTGTACCATTTTGTGAAATAAAATTTGAGATTCATTATAGGTTTAGGTTCTTTGTATGAGTGCTCAACGTTGGATCAGTTTGGTTTTTGGGATGGATATGACCAAGAGGTCATATGGAGATCATGTTAGTTGATTTTAGTTTTGTATTTTTATGTTTCATAAATTTAGCATTTAGTTTTACAATTTTGATTTTGTTTGGTATCTTTATTTGGATTAGTTGTTGTTAATTTATTTGAGACACATTTATTTTTAGTACATACAATTGTTTAGTTTATTAATTTGTTCCAGGTTCTCTTGGAAATAAATTCTTCCCATATAGATTTCTCATATTCCAATCAATATTTCCCATCCCATGCCGATCAAGTGCACCATTAGATCCATGTATGACACCGGTTTGAATATTGGGTTAGATGGAATCTCATCCTAGTTCGTGACTATTATATACCAAATAATGTTTCTAATCATGAATAATGAGTTTTCATTTATACTATGTGAATTATAGATTCTCATCCCACAATTATTATTTGATATAATGGTCCACATTATGGTTCAATTGGATAGAGAGGTTAAAATATGTGGTCATATCAATTATATGTGTATATGACCCATTGAACGACATATAAATATTTTGAAAGTTTGGGTCAAAAATAGAATTCATCTATCTGGTTTTATTGTAGAATAATATTTTTTTGAAGAATATGTTGATATACGTGACAACTACATATCATATATTGAATGCATCAACCTCCCAAAGACACTTCACAATGAACATCTTATGAGTATTTGGATTTTCCAATGAGATATTGTTACAATTAACTTGATAGAATGGGAGCAGGAGAACCATTACATTAACATAATAGTGTAGATTTTGACCTATATATTGAATTCCACAAATAAATTATCATATATTTTTATCCATTAAAGGATGAAGGATGGATTTCAAATAAAAAAATCATTACTGTATTGGAGGGTTCTGAGATCAAATTTTTATGGTGTTATCTAAAAGTTGGAATGTGACTTTTGAAAGACTTTGATATGTAGCACATGGATTGAATGAAAATGGTATAGAATTGAATGGTTTTTTAATTAATGATTATAAAACCAATATAATATAACCTGATGAATACATTTTGATGACAAATAGTTCTGTTAATCTTTTCATAGAAAATATTCACACATCTATTTATATGGATAAAAATATAACTTATATAAATATGTAATATTTTGGTACTATTGAATAGATAAACATGTTCTGTTATACAACATTTCAAGTGCCGATTTTCCATTATGAATGGATTGATAATTTTATTGTAGTGAATGTTGTTGAAATGGGATTCATGAAGGTGAATTTTAATGTAGAAGAAGAAAAATGTTTATATGTTCACAATGGCATCACACGTAGTTCATGTAATTTATGTCTCAGATCCTGCAAACATGGATTGGTCGATTGCCGAACTAGTGACTACAAAAATTTCAGGACTTATGAAAATTCAATCGAGGATGACCCTTTCATTGGGATATCAAAATCATTTCATGTAGATCTAATGTAGAAAAATGGTTTTAAATTATAGAGGACAACATTGTGGGGATTCAGATTCTTGATAATGGAAAGAAATCCCAAAATCCTATAACTAATTAGTTCAATGTGTATTTAAAAAAAATTTAATATACAATGTTTTTCTCCTAAACTGATTTGTTCTATACTATATAAACATAAAGTAAATTAAATGTTTGACTACTCATGTGGGAAATGTATTTTTTACATGATGATGTTATAAATCTCACAGATGGAAAAACAATATTAAAGGAAACCAATTGAGATGATTTGTCACAACCCATCCCCGGGGCCCATGTCGTGACTAACCCATGCCTGCCTTCTATATGCCAGGGGCAGGCGACTAGCACCAAAGGTGCAAATCCCTATGTTGGGAAGGAATTTCCATTATAAAGTTTAAACACACCCAATAGAGTACGCAACTAGAAGTAATAACTATGTAAAACTATATACAAAATATGTGTTGGAATGAAAAAGGGGCTTGTAATACAAACCCAACTGTAAACTACCAGGAAAATAGGTAAAACTAAGAAGACACAAAGTTGTAGGGTGTCTAGTATCTCCTGGATAGTCCACCATAGATCCAACCTAAAGGGTAGGTACAGATATCTTACTCAGTGCTCCATGTCCATCCGTCTCTTCCAGATACCGACTCGTCGTGATGTCCATCTCCGGGCACCGTCCAGTCATTATACACTCTGCCTCGGTCAGTGATGCCCATCGTCTACATCCAACAAAACGAGGTTCAGACATAGCCCATGCATGAATGATTATAAAGATACTCAGTAGAGACCTTAATACCCTCATGTTCTAACAAAATCCAACATGAATAAACTTCATGTACGGAACAATGGATAACCATTACTTAGGATTATGCCCATATGTATACCTAAGTTATCTAGTAACCCATCTCAATCATGTGGAAAACACAAAAGGCATGACTCATCTGAAACCAGGATTTTCATTATCGAAACCATGACGGCAAGAAACTACTCTTATGTCATGAACAGTTGGAATGTCGTGATAACAAGGCGCTTCTCACTAACCTTGGACTACTGAGGTACTCCTCCTATAGAGTAATGCGGGTTTGCTTCTAACTACAAGGCGCTACTCCATTATGGGTCTTCCACAAAATACCCGGTGTTCCATCTAATATCTTGTAGAGGTACTACTACTGTTGAGTACCGCGGGTCTGCCACTAACTACCAGGTGCTCCTCCACTATTGGTCTGCCGCCAACTACCTGGTGCTCCCCACTGTGATAGTCAAATCAGTCAAGTAGTCATCGAGTATGTCATCTACTAGGTATATGCATAATGTCCTCTCATCAGTAGAAGGATCCTCTCCCTAAGCTAATAGAAAAAACTCTAACTATCTCGAAGTCTCATGTAGAAATATCTCATTGTTCTCCCACGTTTTAGGGGTCTCAACGCAATAGACGATGCGTCAATCGGACACCCGACCTGTGAGTTATCCAGATTTTAGTCCTGAGGGCCTGTTAGGTTTTGTGTACAATCCAACCTGACCGTATCTCAACTATACCATGAACTCCCATGGGATATTCTCAAAGGGACGACTTCGTTCCATGAATATCGGCGCCTCGGACGGTTCGTCAAACGGATGCTCGTAGCATAAGATATGGGCGAAAATGTATAATCAGGTTATAGCGGGTCTTGCTATGGTCTGACCTAGTCGGACTGACACAACCTGACCCAGTTCGAACAAGAGTGTGACCTGGTCCACGGGTCTGACCTGGTCTGAGGAAACGACCAGGCCTAAAGGGGATGCCTGACTCGAAGGTGGCCTGGCCCGAGGGAGGTCCGGCCCAATGGAGGCCCGACCCGAGGGAGGCCCGACCGAGGGTGGCTAGGATGGCTGCCCATACTGCGAGTTGGTGAGGGTGTGGTGGATCGGAACCACGCCAGTTTCCTAGGCACTAGTTCGGTGAAACGTGGGACTTGAGGGGTCCCATCTGTAGCGCGCACCAGCGGCAGGCTCAGACGGCTACCCTGGTTCCTCCACCGCGACACAATAGTGTCGCGGTCCATCTGGCCTCTACGCAGAGCGATGGTGCCACGGCCTGGCATGGCTATGGCCTCCCGCTCCACCATGCGCTATGATGGTTCCACACTCGTCGTCTGACTGTCGCGACCCTCCAAGACACTGCTCTTCCTTCCAGCATAGTGGGACGACACAACGCCCCTCCGACATCGACGTGGACCACCTGGCCATGGCTGGGTTATCTACGGGGCACAGAAGTGCCGCGCCCTTATGGAGACTCAGTGGCCTTGTTCTGTCGGCTTTTTCGTGGCTGGATCGTTGCCGGTCACCATGTGTACAGCCTCCGTCACCATCAAACAAGAACAAACAAAAGGGGAGGGTCGAGCCTTGTTCGTGGGGTCTGAGCCCTCCTCGTCATGACGAACCATAATCCATAAATTTCAACGATGATGAACCGAGGGTTCTAATCATATATAAATTAACTAAAATCACCCTACCTCGAGTTCGATGATGTTGACAGAGTCATTGGAAGGCGATGTCGTTTCATCAATGTCGAAGAGAAAGAGGGTACTTGTCATTGGCGGATGAGCGTTCAAAGGTGACAATGTCGATGATGATGTAGACATTCTCCATGAGTGTCACTTCCCTTTCTTCCCCCGGTTGAAGAAAAAATAAGTTGGAGTCATTCTACATTTGAGAGAAAAGGATCCTCCCTAGCTCTCCCCTTTCTCTATTCCACCTAGGAATAATGTCCAACAAAATGAATCAATAGGGTTGCCTATTATTTTATTATTGGCATGAATTTGAAAAGTTTTAAAATTAATTATGTTATGTCACTAATTTAAATGGTGAAGTTGGCATAATTAATTATGGGAAAAAGGTGAATAATTTAAAGGTTTCACCCACTTTATGGAAAGTTAAAAGGGTGTTAAAGCTCGTGTGGGCCCCACCCCATTGATTTCAAGAGAGGTTAAAACATTGGGTGGGTCCCACCAAATAATTTCCTCTCAAGGGAGGTTATGTATAGGTGGTCCCCACATCTAAACTCCCTTTTGAGGTTTTAACCACCTCAAATAAAAATAAGTACATCTTATTTTTATTTTGTTTAATTAAAAACCCCCAAAAACTATCTTCCATTTTCGTTAGAATGTATCTGCGGTGAAGGTCTCACTGAACCATCACTGATGTGTGAGTTCAACAGTGCCCTAGGATTCCATTTCTGAGCTCTGGTTCAAAAGTTATAAAATCTGATATGTACGTTTACTGAACGTACCCAAACAAAACATCAGAATTTGATTCCGGCACAACGAGCCTCGGAATGATGCACCGTCAGAAACTTTAGACTCGTAAAATTTCAATGTATTTAAGAGAACAAAATTTCAATAGAAATTCAGGGTCTTTACATTCTCTCCACCTCGGGGCTTTACTTCCCCATAAGCTACAACTCGAACTACGAGAAAATATGGGGGTACTGAGCATGCATCTGAGCCTCCCACTCCCATGTGATCTGTTGGATGTTCTCGTGCTACAAATAAATGTGAACTAGAGGTATCGACCATCCATGTAGGACCCGCTCCTGTCGATCATCAATCTATACTAGAACTTCTGTGAATTTCTTCTCATCATTGATGTCCAGCTCCACGTGGTCGATGATGTGGGATGAGTCGTGCACATATCTCCTCGGTTGAGATACATGGAAGACGTCGTGCACTTGATGCAACTATGGTGGAAGAGCTAAGCAGTAAGCCACCTCTCCTACTCTACTGAGGACCTAGAAATGACCGATGAATCGCTGAGACAACTTGATGCCTTGGCCAAATATTCATAGACTTCGTCGAGGTGAGACCCGTAGGAAGACGGGGTCACCATCCTCTAACTCCAGAGGCCTCCATCTCTTGTAATCATATAACTTCTGTCTGCTCTGTGTAGTCTTCATCCACTCCTGGATGATCTGCACCTTCATTGTGGTACCCAGTACCATCTCTTGTCCCACTAGTGCTGACTCCCCTGGGTCTGTCCAGCTGAGAGGCGATCTTCAAGGTCAACCATACAAGGCCACAAAAGGTGCCATCCCTATGGTATATTGATATATGTTGTTGTAGGAACACTCAAACAAAGTCAAGTGATCCTACTAGCTGTGACCGATGTTGAGGACACATGCATGGAGCATGACCTTGAGGCACTGAATGAAAATCTTAGTCTGGCCATCTGTCTGAGGATGAATGGCGGCGCTCAGACGAAGCTGCATCCCAAAATCTTCCTGCAACCACTTCTATAGCCAGGAAGTAAAACTCGTGTCATGGTGGATGATGATAGAAGAAGTTACTCCATGAAAATGCACTGACTCCTACACATAGAGGTGTCCCATTATCTCTACAGATCCTCGGACTCTGATCAGTAGGAAATAGGACGACTTCGTGAGTCGGTCAAAAATCACCCATATTGAATTGTGACTCCATGAATTACTTGGAAGACCCGTCATAATGTCCATGGATATCCCATCCCACTTCCACTCTGGGAACTCTAATGGTTGATCCAATCCTGCTGGTACCTGGTGCTCTGACTTCACTAGCTGACAAGTGAGGCATTGTGAGGATAACTGAGCTACCAACTTCTTCATACTTGGCCACCAGTGCTATTGTGGAAGGTCCTGGTACATCTTCACCTCCCCGGGATGTACCGCTGGAGGAGAAGTGTGGAATTCCATCGACACTTCCTACAAAAGTGAAACTGGTACAATTTTACATCCTCTGAAAGGATGACATGATCCCCACCTTCAAAAATTCCATCAGGTGCCTGCCCTATGGATATATGAGTATGTCGTGTCTCATAGTCAGCGTCTCCATGTTTTTGCTCCCTAACTTGCAGAAAAAGTGGATGAGTGACTATGAGAGACAGTAGAGTGGATGCCCTATCTATATCCGCAAAGTATATCTGTAAAGAAGCCAACTGCTATGTCACCTCTCCTAGTAGCCGAATACCAATCCTCCTACTGAGCGCATCCGCAACAACATTCCCCTTCCCCGGAGTATAGATTATCTCAATGTTATAGTCCTGGAGTAACTCAATCCAACGACACTATTTCTGGTTCATGTCCTTCTGAGAGAAGATATAATTGAGACTCTTGTGATCTGAGTACATGGTAATAACATTCACCCATTTGATAGTGGCACCACATCATCAAGGAGAAGACCACTGATACTAACTCTAGGTCAAGGGTAGCGTAGTTCTGATCATGCTGTCACAATTTCCGAGAACCATACATGATCAAAGCTCAGTTCTGCATCAGTACACACCCGATTCTAGTTTCTGATTATTCGTAGAAGACTACCTACCATATGCCATACATTGGAAGCCTCAATATGGGGGGGTTCTAGTCAACCTCTTCCTGAGCTCCTTAAAGCTATGCTGGAATCTCTCTGACCACACAAGGGGTTTCCCATTTTTTTCTTCAAGGATGATAGTGGTGCTGCAACTCTGGATAATTCTAGAAAGAATATATGATAGTATCTAGCCATGCCCAGGAATCTTCGTACCTCCGTCACACACCTTGGGTTCTCCCAAGAAACCACTGCCTCAATCTTCATTGGATCCACTGCAACTCCAACCTCCGATATGAGATGTCCCAATAATTCAACCTCTCGAAACCAAAACATTCACTTTGAGAGCATACCATAAAGTTATTGCTCTCATAGTTTGTGAATTACTACATTCAAATGGTATGCATGCTCCTCCTCAGAAGTCAAGTAGATCAGAATTTCTTCGATGAAATATACGATGAAGAGACCAAGGTCAGGGTTGAAGAGCATGTTCATGAGACTCATGAACACTACTAGAGTGTTGGTTACGCCGATGGTCATATCCAAGTACACATAGTGTCCATACTGACAATTTAAGGCCATCTTCTGCACATCCTCATCTCAAGGTCTGAGATGGGGATATCCTACCTGAGGTCTATCTTTGATAACCATCATGATCCCTTTAGCTGATCAAAGAGCTTGTCAATCCTTGGAAGTGGGTACTTGTTCATCACGGTCTCATGGTTTATGAAATGGAAGTCGACACAGAGCCTCAAGCTCCCATCCGCCTTCTTGGGAAATTGAATCAGGGCTTCCCAAGGAGAAACAATGGGTCGGATGAATTCCTTCCCTTGAAAGTCCCCTAGCTATACCCGTAGTCTGCGAAGCTCTGTGGGAACCATTTGATATGCTGGAGTAGATAACAGTGTTGTCTCGGGGTACAGTTCGATATAGAAGTCCATCTATTTATGAGGAGTTTGTCCTGGGACATCATCAGGGAAACAATCTGCTTACTGGTCCACCATTATAGGATAAGTAAGACTCTCCACATCTACTGCTCTATGGGTAAGACAAGCCAACTTGTGAGTGATTGGTTGCACCCTTTTCCGAGTAAGTCTGTCAGGTGCTGCAATGGTTCCCTTCTCGGCAGTCAAGGTTAACCTTGTCCCATCCATGTGGAAACACCGCACTTTGCGCCTATTATAGTCGATCTGATCATGGACTGTATTTAACCAGTCCATACCCAAGAAGACGTCGTAAGGCCTCAACTTTTCTATGAGGAGATCCAAGCCGAAGATCTCGCCTCCTAGAGTAAGCTCACACTATTGGCAGCAGTGCATAATCATCAAGTCTGCCCTCATAGGAGTCTCTAGTCGTAAGGATCGAGAAAACAGCTCTGTCAGAATCACTATGCTCAGAATGAGGGAAGTGACAATGAAAGAATGAAGAGCACCTGTGACTATAACATCTGTAGTTAAGGTGGAGTTAACACATATCATACCTAAAATTATCCCCATAGAACAATGGATGTATTCCTTAGCTACCTGATGGTGAGCTCTCTCCTGTCCACTTGCTCCCTACAGTCGGGGTGGACCTCCTAGTGGAGGTGGCGTTAGCAACTCATAACATTGACTGCTTCCAACTGCTTGACCAGCTCTTCTACCACATCCACCTGCGCCCTGCTGACCACGTCGATCGAATCTCTAACTATATCTGGGATTTCCCTCAACTGACTTCCGATCATCAGTACGGTGGGCTAGACAGTCACGTGCCATTTGACCAAGCATGCCACATGAGTAACACTACTCACTCCTGGAATGACTAGCTCTTTCTCCACTTTGGGTGCCCCGCACATCTGATCCTGAGACGTGTGGTCATCCACCTATAGGTGTGGTCATTTTTTTCCTCTGCATCATCTATATACTAAAAGATGCAGAAGACTCCGCAGCAAGTTGACTAGTAGTGGGTCTCGATACTAGAGACTACTCAGCAAGGAAAATCTCCACTACGAGGGCTGGTGGCATCGGTGGCCCAACGGGTGGTGGAACTGTTGTGCATCAATTGGAAAGGGGCCCTTCACCGAGGCCTCATCACTCAGTGGGCTGTCAGAGCGTATGACTCTTGGGGATCTAACTATTCGTCTATGGGGAGGCATCCTGAAAGGAACAGATGTGACATTGTGGAAACATTATACATCTTGAGCTGACCTTTTTGAGCTTATATAAAGAGAAAATCTGGAAATAGACATGCAATCAGAGTTTTCAGGAACTGAGTCGGATATCAGAAGTCAAGGTCTTGGTGTACGGATATGTCAGCCGCCGCACCAACACTGGACTCTCTGAACTGAAAACCACACTCGGTACCCTTAACACTATTGCTTAAAAAAATTATTAGAGTCTTATGTAATGTGGTCAAACCGAAACCTCTGATACCAATTTGTCACGACCCGTCCTCTGGGCCTATGCCGTGACTACGCCAAGCCCGCCTTCCATAGGCCAGGGGATGGATACTAGCACTAAAGGTGTAACTCCCTATTCTGGGAAGGATTTGACTTTATAAATATTGAACACACACAACATAGAGTGCAATTGGAACTAAAACACGAAGTAAAACTATATACAAAAATGTGCTGTATAGAAAACGAGGTCAGTAATACAATCCCAATGGTAAAGTACGTGGAATGGAAAAACATGTACAACTAAATAGACAAACAACTGGAAGGTGTATATAAGCTCCTGGATCATCCACTATCGATCCTACGTGAATGGTAGGTACATATAGCCTCCTCAGTGCTCCACATCTGTCCATCTCCTCCAGATATAGTCTCGTCGTGAGGTCCACCACTGGGTACCTTCTTGTCCTCGTACACTCCGCCTCGGTCAGCGCTGCCCATCATTTGCATCCAAAACAACATGGTGCGGGCATCACCCGTGCATGTGTGATTATAAAGATACTCAGTAGGAGCCTCAATACACTCAAGGTCTCAGAAAATCCAACAAAGATAAACTACATGTACGAAAAAAACTCATAACCATTACTTAGTTATATGCCGATACATATACCTATGTTATCTAGTAACCCATCTCAATCATGAGGAAACTAGAAAAGTCATGACACAGCTCAACCAATATTTTCATTATCGAAACCATGGATACTATAGAACTCCTCCTTTGTTGAGAATAGTGGTCCTGTCGTGACACCATGGCTCTTCTCATTATCCTTGTTCTGCTGAGGTACTCCTCTTATCGAGTACCGTTGGTCTGTTGCCAACTACCTGACGCTACTCCTTATGGGTCTGCTGCCAAATACTAGGCACTCACTCTAATAGCATGTAGAGGTACTCCTCTTTTCATGTACCATGGGTCTTCCTCCGACTACCAGGCGGTCCTCTGCCATGGGTCTTCCACCAACTTTCAGGTGCTCCCTACTGGGCTAGTCAAATCGGTCAAGCAGTCTTCTATTTTGTCAGCTACTAGGTCTTCGCACTATGTCTGCTCATCACTAGAATGATCCGCCACTCGAGCTACTAGGAAAAACTCCAAAGGTTGCGAAATATCATGTAAATGAATATAAATGGTCCGCCACATCATAGGGCTCTCAACGCAACAAACGACACGTCAATTGGACACCCGGTCTGTGAGTTATTAGCCTTTTGGTCCCAGGGACCCGGTAGGTTTTGTGTACGAACCAAACTAACTGTATCTCAAATATACCCCAAACTCCAATGTGGTTTTCTCAGAAGGATGGAATTTTTCCATGAATATCAGCGCCACTACCGGTTCATCGAACGGATTCTCGTAGCATAATATATTGGCAAAAAGGTGTAATCAGGCTATAGAGAGTCTGGGTCCTGTCCGATCTAGTCGGTACGACCTAGCCCGACCTAGTCTGAACTCGGGTCTGACCTAGTCCGCGTGTCCGACCCGATCTGAGGAAATGGCCAGGCCTAAATGGGAAGCCCAGATCGAAGGCGGCCCAACCCGAGGGTGGCCCAGCCTAGGATAGCCGGGCCTGAGGGCAGCCCGGCTGGCTAGCCAGGACGCAGCCTCCCACTCCTCTATGTGGCATGATGGTGACGCATTTGTGGTCCGACGGTCGCGACCCTCTTGGTCGTAACTCATCCTTCTGCCACAATGCTACAACACCCCACCCCTCCAGCACAGCCACAACCCACATGGTCACGTCTCGATTCTCTATATGGCATGGCGGTGCAATGCCCTTGTTGATACCCTGTGATCTTGTTATTCCAACTTCTTCACAGCCATCTCATTGCCGATCACCACGTGTACCGCCTCCGTATTCATCAAACAAGAACAAACAAAAGGGGAGGTTCGGGCCGTGTTTGTCCGGTCCGAGCCCTCCTTGTAATGGTGGACCATAATCTAGAATTTTGAACAAAGAAGAATGAAGTTTTATAATCATATATAAATTTACTCAAATCCCCCTACCTCGAGTTCGATGATGTAGACGGAGTCCCGGGAAGGCGACATCAATCCTTCAATGTCGGAGGAGGAAGATGGTACTCGTCGTTGGAAGACGAGCATTCGAAGGGGACAAAGTCAAAGGTGACATCTGTGTTCTTCATGCGCGTCACGACCCTTTCTTGCCCCGGTTGAAGAAGGAAGAGGATGGCGTCATTATACATTGGAGAGAAAAGGATCCTACCTAGCTCTACCCTTTATCTATTCCTCCCATGAATAATTTCCAACAAAATGAAATAATATTTTTTCCCATTATTTTTTTGGTGGCCTGAATTTGATATGTTCTAAAATTAATTATGTTACCTCACAAATATAATGGGTGAAGTAGGCCTAATTAATTGGGGAGGAAAGTGAATAATTCCAAAGGGTTCCCCCAATATATGGAGAGTTACAAGGGGGTTGAAGCTCATGTGGGCCCCACCCATTTGATTGCAAGATAGGATAAAACTTCTGGTGGGCCCCACCAAATACTATTCTCCCAAAGGAGGTTATGTGTGGGTGGGACCCACCTCAAATAAAAATAAGTACACATTATTTTCATTTAATTTAATTAAAAACACCAAAAACAATATTCCATTCTCATTAGAACACAATTGTGGTAAAGGTTTCACAAAGCAATAACTGACACTGCGAGTTCAATGGTGCCCTCAAATTTCAATTCTGAGCACCCATTCAAAATTTATAAAATCATGAATGTGCATTTACTGAATGTACCCAAAAAAAACGTCAGAATTTGATTCTATGCAGAGCAGGCCACGGAATCAAGCACCGTAAAAAACTACAGACTTGTAAAATTCCCATGTATTTAAGAACAAATAAACTCCATGGAAATTCTAGGTCTTTATATAATTTATAGGTCATGATATGATAACAATTCACCATTTTACTAAAAAATTATATAATAAAACACTTATTTTACTTTTATGATTAAATGAATATGTTTTTGTCATACAATATTTATGTCGATATTTCATGACTTTTTAAATCAAAAAATCTATAAAGATATTCTCCCTCATAAATATTTACAAAAATGTAATATTCTAATTTATAACATTTTTCATGTTCCATAAATTGTCTTTTTATTAACTGAAGAAATTCTTCCTCTCCTCAATCGTAGTGTCATCTTGATGTTTTCACAGTTAAATAATATCCCAAATCATCAATGTATTGTTTTATATTATTGGTTAATTTTTTTATTTAAATCTCAATATAATAATTGTTTTCTAATATAGGTGGATACTATTTTTCAGGATGGGTAGGTTCGTTCAATGATGATCATTATAATGAGAGATTGAAATTATAGTCTCTAATTGAATAGATAAAGATAATAAAATGAGTAAAAATGAATAAAAATGTCATGAAAAGTTAAATTCATACTACATTTTTAATTTATATTAGAAGCATTATATCCACTATTTGTAAGTTAATTCCCCTACAATTTTTATCAAATGATTATTTTATTCCACCGATCATTTCAGATGTCATATTTCCAATGTATGTTTATATGAAAATATTTTTTTTTCAATATTTAATTCCTTTATGCAGCAAAAAATCTATATATTTCTTCTCCCTAAAAAAATTTCAAACATACAATGTTGGATTAAGTCGGTTTCGTTTATTTTCTATCTACAGAACTTAGAAGAATAGAAATGGCCTTTCCTCTAGTAAATCAAAGAGTTAATCTTCATGTGTTCAATTTAAAATAATTTTCTATAGATATAATGTATTATTTCATATTTTTGTTTAATTTCAATATTGATAGTTTTAGTCACATAATAATTGTTTTCTTATAACTGTGGATCCTTTTGATTGAGTTGGGGTGGTTTTTTTGAAGCTCCTTTTGATCATGAGAGATTGAACGTCAATAATAGAATATAGAAAATGATATTAATGAATTCAGTAAAGAACATATACAACCATTATGATAATAAGAATTCATACTACTTATATTTTTGTCATAATTTAATAAAATATTTTTATGTTAATTTATTTATTATTATTATATTTGACTTATTTATATTTTTATTGATATTTTGGGAAGTAGCATTTTGATTTCAATTATACGAAACAATCCAGAAAAGTTATCACATGTTACATTATGCCTATGCTTCCACACTTTTCAGTGGATTTTATTTTCTATTTCCATTTCTAAAAATGGAGTATATGTTCATTGTTGAGAAAGGTTTTTTAGCTATGAATATTGACTCAATATGATGTTTTGGAAATTCATCCAAGAAATAAAATGTGAAGTGTATTGACATTGATTGATGAAGTTTTTTTTATACCATGGAATGTGTAGGAATTAGTTGAACCTCAATATATGAAACCATGTGATCGGTATGACTCCAAGTGAATATTTTTATTTAAATTTGAAATTAACATTAGTAAAAAATTAATCTGGAATACTCAAAATTTAGAATAATCATTTAAAGAGTTGTCATACATTAAATATAAATCAATAAGTCATTTGTGGTTAGTAAGATCAACCACACCTCAATCTGATACCTGATGATCATGGTGTGGCTCAAAATGTCTCTTATTAGTTTAAAATTGGTTTAGTATTTAAAAATGTTTCCCTCACTGAAAACCATGAAAATGAATTTATATTGTCTTGTTAATTTAGGAAAATTATTCATAACATCTATGATATTTATTAATTACTATCACATCAAACTGATACACAACATGAAAAATATGATTAAATGATTGGATTTTTTGTTTGAAATTTCATTTGAGTAAAAAATGACATGTAAAATGCTTAAAAAATAAAAGAAATCACATTATTTTGGTATATTTGGAAAACCAACCATATGACATTTTTGAAGTGTAGGAATCAATCACACCTTAATCTGGTTCACATTATGACTAATATGACTCAAAGTGGATTTTTTTAATGTTGACATTAGATTTTTTTTAAAAATTTCATTGACATGCTGAAAATTGAGAAAAACCATTTTTGTTTCTTAATAAAGTTGTAAAATGAACTATAAGTCATTTTTGATGTGTATGAATTATCCACACATCAATTGAATAGATGATGTTTCCAAAATTACTCAATGTTTCCGTTGATAGATTAAAATTGATATTATATATTAAAATATGTCACCAAATGAAACCCAATAAACCATAATAACGATGTCTTTATAATTTATGTCAATAATACATAATCCATTTTGACATGTAGGAACAATTCTCATGTAAAAACAACACCCAATGTGACTTGTACTTCTGAAAGTTTTTTTTCCAATTTAAATTGAATTTTAACTAAACTATCAATTGAAATTGTCAAAAACAATAAATCACATTTATATTTATTTCATAAATTAAGAAAATGAGCCATATGTCATTTATGATAGGTATGAATAATTATCACCTCAATGTTATACAGATTGTTACCAATATGACTCCATGTGTGTCTATTTATTTGAAATTTGTAGTGTTTTTATTAAAAAACACCACTAACATAATCAAAAAATGAGGAAATTAATTTAGATTTTATTTAAAACTATAATAAAATGATACATAAACAATTTATAAAATGTAGGTAATAGAATAACACCAATCAGATACGTGATGTTCCTGGTATGAAACAAAGTTCCTATTTTTAGATTAAAATTGACATTTTTCATAAAAAGGGTCACTCATTTAACATAATAAAAACACACTCATATTATTCTGATAATTTATTGAGTCATCCATTATAAATTTATAACATGAATGTGTTATTATATAAAAAAACTACCCATTATGTGACCAATATAAATCACAGTATGTTCGCCAAGTTTAAAAATAAATTTTAGTAAAAAAGAAAATTTCCAAAATGAAAACTCATCATACACATTATTATTGTTATTAAAATTTATAAAAACATTACATAAATAATTATATATGTATTAGAACCCACAAAACCTCAATCCAAAACATGATGTGGCTGCTATTTCACATAGTGCGTCTTTTTATTTAAAAATGACATTAAATTTATTAAAAATATAATTTATATTGAAAACTAATAAAACACATTTGAATTGTTTTGATACATTAAGAAAAATAAAAAATATTTAAATTGTGAAATTTAGGAATCATCCACACCACAATAAGATACATGATGTTCATGGTATGACCCAAATTGTCCGATATTTTTTTAAAATATATATTCTAGTTCCAAAATTGTTACTCACAAGAAGTTGTGAAAATGATCACTGATTATCTTGATAATTTTTAGCAATAATGAATAATAAATGATTGATTTTTAAGAATAAATATCCTTTCAAACTGACAAACTATGTGACCAATATGAGTAAAAGCGATTTTTTCATGTTTAAAATCACAATTCTGTAAAAAAAATACTAGAGATGTTGTAGAAATCTAGAAAACACATTCTGATTGTTTTGATATATTAGTAAAATAATATATAAGTCCTTTAAGATGTGTGGAAATAATTTTAACCCCAATATAATGTGTGGTGTAGCCAAAATAATCAATGTGTGTTTTTTAATATACCAATGCCTTTCTAATTTAAAATGCAGATCACAATGGAAAAGCTAAGAAAGTTAGCCAATATTTTTTCACATATTTATATAAGAAATTACTTTATTAATATAATTAAAACACTTATCTTAAATTTATTTGGATTATTTTAATATAGATATATCATGATGTCTGTTATGAAATTATATTATTTGTATGGATCCACCACTACTAAATAGGATACACAATATTCCCAGGATTACTCAATGTTTTGTTGAAAATTAACACTTTCTATTAATTTTATTTATTCATATTATCAATAGTATCAATTTTTTTTATTATACAAGTTCAATTTTATTCTTCTGCTGGGTTGGTTAGTTAGTAAATAACATGATTCATGGTTTGGATCAAAATTTAAAAGAAACATTGATTTTTCTGAACCTATGTAATAATTTATACTTATGTAAATGTGTAAACCAATGTTTGAGATGTCAGTAATATAGTTTTTTTCTTTTTTAAGAAATAATTATTTCATTATACATTGTATGTGAACTAGTTTTTCATAATTTCTAGTAAATTTTTGTATTATAGTGTGTTATTATTTAAATGTCCTTCATAATTTTTTATTGTAGATTAAATCATAGATATGTTAGTCTCACTCTTGTAATGAATAATTTTTTAGAACAAATGAAGGATATTTTTAGTGTTGTTTAAAGTATTTTTTTATTATTGATACCCCAAAATCACTATGGACAAAAATTTTCTATATCAATGAAAATTTCTTACTCATGGATATAGGTGTACAATAGAGATGGACTTGCACTACCACAACTATATTCATAGGTATATAGGATGGTTTTCATGTAGTGATGTTATCATTAGTTTATATCTATATTGAAGAATAATTTTAATCAGATTATATTTACATAGATAAAAATACTTTTAAAATATCAACAATACATTTATTAGAAAAAAATACCATTTTTAATTGGAAATCACTTATTTTAAATATATATTTTATAAATATTATGTTAAGGAAACAATTAATATAAGCATCAAGGAAAATAATAGTCCTTATAGTGAGAAAATTCATTCATGAGATAAATGTTAAAACAAGTACATTGATAACATCATTGGTAAAAATTACCTTTTTTTGGATAAAAATATGATGATTCCTTTTAAAAAATTAATTGAATGAATAAATTCATCAAATATTAATTTTATATAATTTTTAACAGGATTAACATTCTTCTGGAAAATAATTATATTAAAATATAGACATAAAAGAAAATAATTCCCATAAAAATAAATGTCTAATGTTTTTTCTATATTAAAACATTTATATTATATTTTTTGAGTAACAACGATAGTAAAAATGATATAATATTTCAAAATCTTATAAATAACTAAATTTGAATTAAAAAGAGTTAATTCTTGATATAATGATTATAGAATTCCCACAAGGGAATCTTAGTCATAAATAATCTTAGAAAGGGATGAGATTTTCAAATAAGCTGAAACATATTTGGTACATTTTGAATAATAACCCCTAGATAAGAATAAAATTAAATAATAAATTAAAAAAATGAGAATATAAATATATTAATGATAGAAATTTTGAAATGGATTTTATTATCAAAACAAAAAATAAATAAGTAGTGAATATATAATATGTCTCATTGAAACAAATGTGATATAGCAAACACTTACACATATCATAACTTTAATGTGAGAATTAATCACTAGATTGATTATGTCTATTAAATTATAAACCTCAAAAAAATTGATATAAAATATAAAATTGTTATAACTAATTACACACATAATCATTTCCTAACATAGAAAATGATATATTAATATAACTAAATGAAAAGAATGTACATTAATAAACCCCTTACATAGATCTTGACTCACAACCTTTGTATGTTTTCATAATTATAAAATAAAGATATGAATTTGTTAAATTATTAAAAAAATATCATGTTTATTTTCTCATTATAATTACTATTATTTTGTTTCTACCATGAATTATATAGATATAACATCTATTAATATCTTGTTAGATTTTTGGAGGATTTCATATTCATAATCCCAAAATAACTTCATTATGATAACTACAATCGATTAGATTATGGTTCCCTCAATTCATGAATATTTTACATAACAAAAAAATAATATCTATTCATTATATACATATTTATAGTAATTCATGTAAGGAATATATGAAAAACTATTCACATCTCTTGGGGAAGGTGTCATTACACAGTATGAAAAATTGATGTTATCATTTAATAAATTTTGTAATTGTAAAATAATAAATGATGTATAATATTTTAAAAATAATAATTACTTCCTAAATATCATACATAACATAATATTTCATTTTAATCTATAATTATAACAATCTATATTAGCTAGTGATGCAAAATGAAATACATCGTCTTTCTGAGGTTGTAGTCTACACATACACGCAAAATATATTTTCATGTTCCATTAGATAAATAAGTAAATAAAATATAATTTCAAAATAGAAATAATAAAATTTGAGTTTATATTATATAATTATGTTTTTATATAATAATAGTTTTGACAAGATTGTAGAAGGTAAAATAAGAAATAAAAAGAAATCATTCGGTTAAGAACTAAACCTATTCTTTGTACAATGTCCTTAGGTTTATTCTAAATGAAATATTAGGGGTTATTATGATAAAAAAGGACCTATATGAAATGAGGAGGTATGTTAGATAATTCTTTGTTTAGGAATTTTTGAATCAAAGGTGATTATTATGTGTAGATAATAGAATAGAGGTGGTTTTCGTTTATAAGTGAGGTAAAAGACACATATGGAAAATTTCAAAATATTAAATATATTAAAGTATTACTAAATAATAATTTCTAAAAAATGAATAATATACAAATTGGCGATAATTTATGGTTGAAAAATGATCATAAAATAATATTTTCAAAAAAAAACAAGGCAATTTTAAACCATCTCATTTTATACTTATCGCTTTTAACATGTTATAAATCTTATCATGAGTACTGACTTTTATCCTATGTTACTAAATATAATGACAAAAAATTAATGTGGATGCATTTAAAAAATACATAAAGTATTAATAATGATATTGAATCCATTTTAAACAATTTTATTATTATAAGTGTAATATATTATTTTTAAAATTACCCAAAAACACCATGAAAATGATTTTCATGAAAATTGAATTATTATGTATAGTAATATTTTTATATCAAAATTAAACATAAAATTCAATTAAATAAAATTAATTGAATTGTTTATTTAAATATAAATTAGAAAAATAAATGTTTCAATATTTGAGTTTTTGTAAACTATAATAATAAAATAAGATAATATAACATATTTTGACAATATGAAGTTTAAAAAGATTCCTAAAATATTCCATAAACATGATTATAATATAAATAATAGTGTTGGAAAATAAATATCTGAAAATAGAAATGAAAAATGACCTTTAATGAATAAGATAGTGTGATTGAATATTTTAAAAGGATATATTTATTTAAAAAATAGGAAAAATTTTGTAAGGGTTAAAGGACATAAATTCATTATAAATATAGGGAAAAAAATAACCCTTTTATTTTATAGTCATATTAATAGTGTTTTAATATTATTTTATGAGAAATATCATGAAAAAATTATATTTACTTGACTTTATTTTATTTCATAATATTAATTTATTCGTTTGGTCATTCATCAATCAATTTTTAATTTTATCTTCTCTCTTACTCCATGAAAAGAAATACTTAAGATGATTTTTTCATGGACGAATCGCTACTTTTTACTTTTTAATTTATTAAAAATATTAAAATTGATTAAAAATTATTCCTCATGTTTATATCCTATAATAAATTGAAATTATTTTTTCAATATCAGAGAATATCTATTATGAAAAAACATTCATCTAACTTTAAAACTACTAATAATATTTAATGGAAAATTGAATCTAAAATACTAAAATTATATTATAGAATATTATTCCACAATTAAAGTAATATTTAACTTCAGACAACATTAATCTCTGCTAAATAAACAAACCAAATTGTATATATCCTAATCGTATATTATCTAGAATATACGAATCATTTCCCAATAGAATATGAAGAACTAAAAATCCATTAAAAATATGTATATAAATGTTCACTCAATTTTTATTTTTGAAATTAAATACCAACATATAAAATTATATTTCATTTACCTTATATATAAAATGTTACACCAAAATATGTTGAAATTATTCCGAAATAACAATAATCACTTAGACACTAAATAAATTTTCAATCCCATGGTTATCTGTTTGAGAAAACGTATATTCCAAAAATTATAATAAACTATAATTTTTTGGTCATCAATGATCATATTAAACCCTAAGGCTATAATTAATTTTAAATATATTTTCATAAAATGTTAAATCATTCTACCATAAATAAAATTATCACAAAAACAATTACAAATATAAATGGTCATATTCTGTAAATGTCTATGAAAATATCTTTAATTGTATTAAACTACCAACATGAAAATACTTAACAGGGTATTTATTACATTTAATATATAATAATCATTGTAAATACCAATCGATGAGACATTTTATTTATCACATATAACAATATAGTATCTTTAGTTTCTTCAGGAATTATCCTCTCATTCGTTTTAATGGTTCATAATGAAAAGTGAATTTTTCCACGAATATACCTTAAGTGTGTCTATTATAGTGTTTAGTCTATGGACCACTCATCTTGCATTGATGATGAGAAATTTAATCCGGAACAATTTTAATTAATTATTTCTACCATAACACTATGAAAATTTTGATAAAAAGAATACCCAGGTCGATAACTTTCTTAACATGCAACACTGAATTTTATGTCAATTATCATATTCTATAAATATTTTATTTTATGAAATATAAAACTGATAAACTTTTCATTAAATTAGTGTCATGAATATTAAAATGAAAGTTATAAATTTATAATATTTTCAATTAATTTTAATGTATTTATTAATCCATAATAAATATTTACCAAATTTTGATTAAGGACATTTTATTCTTCAAACATATGGTTTCTTCATAATGGATTTTATTGCATTCTAGGGGAATAAATTTTAATAAATTTCTTCCAATGTGAGAAACTAAATTTTATAAATTTTATATTAATTTTTAAAACATCATATCAATATTATCTTAGGATGTTATTTTAAGAATTTTTAGTAAATTTTATTTTTTTAGTTAATAATGAAATGAAATATTTATTTGAAAACAGTACATTATAATAATTTATATAATCATTTTTCATTATATTTTAATTTTATTTGAAAATTCTATTTTTTTCTTTTAATTTAATTTAATCCAGTATATTCATTATCATAAAAATACGTATATTCTTGGTAGAAAAAAATTTTATACATAAAAATTTATTTTGGATAAAATCATTTCGTCTATGCTTTGTATGTTAATTTTAAAATTAATTACCTTCAAATCTAATAATTTAATTCAATAAGATGTATTATATAATTAAAATAAAAAATTTAAAATTTAATATATAGTTTAACATTATTTTTTTCATGATGAATATTAACCTTGGTTAAAATATTACCACTACAGTAAAAGTAAAAAAGTTAGAACAATGTTAAAAAAAATAAAATCAGGATTCAAAATCATATGTAAAATTATTGTATATCATATTATAAGTTTATTTTTTTTAAATAACTAAAATAATTGAAAATGTTATTTTTAGAGCCATTTTAATTAAATTTATAGAAGTAAAATATTTTACTTAAATAGAAATTACAATCTATTTATTTCTTGATTTAAATATCTACACTATTTTCTGATATAAATAAAAAAAGATATCAATGCTTCTAAAATAATATTTTTGATATGTATAATTATTTCCATTATAGTAATTTATTTTTATTTTCCTGCAATGAACTAATTATCATGAATTATTATGCAAAACTAACACTATATTTCTATGTGTAATTTAAAAATAATGTAAAGTATTATAAAAACATCCAAACTATGATGTTTTTGCTTGACTTTTGGTATCCCATTATTTTTTCTCAATAAATATAATTTATTAGTGACATTTTTAGAGTTTATTCTCATAATAAATTACTATCATTGTATTTTTTTAATCAATTTATGTGAATTTTCTTGAAAATGACTTGAAATGTATATAATATTAAATAATATAGTTTTAAATGATTAAATATTATAAGAAATATATTATTTTTCAGGTTCTTTATATATGGTTTATAATATTAATAATGTCATACTTATTGGTTGTTTCTCTCATTCTAGTAACTTTATTAACCTCTAACGTGTAAAAATATTTTTATCATGTTAATCATTAAATAAGGTTAACATTGGTTAGTATTAAGAGATAATGGTAAAAGCATCACCAAATTTTTTTTAAATTTTAGGAAAAATTTATATTTTTACTTGATGACAAATATCTATTTAGAGGAGAAAACACTATTTAATTTACCCTCATGATAGTGATGCCCAAGTCTCACAATGATGCCTTATCCTCTGATAAAATAGATCATGGATCCCCCTCTATGTAAGAGGTGGGAGTTTCTCATCCTCAATCACCCTCAATAGAGAATCTTACCATCATCATCCCTTTTTCAAATCATGAATTCCTTCATCTTTTCTTAAAAATCTTAATTTTTATAAAATTCTCAGATCTATATCATAGTTCACTTTATCTCTCCTTATCACTTTAAGGGTTCAATAATGATTTAGATCTCTTCAAAATAACTCTTATGAACCATTTCTATCACATTCACCCTTTGATTGATGTGTTTGTCCACTTTTTCTTGGAGTCATGGGGATTATAGGATCATGTGATTATTTGAATTCTCAGTCAAAGACATATTATGATTCAGTTTGGGTCAATAAAATATCTCATCACCGCTTGGTCCAGATCTCCACATCAATTTGATGGTTCCTTCTTATGTATATATTCGTTTATCCTTGAATCCCATATGTAGTGAGATAATATTAATATGATGATCTGGGTATCTATCCCTCCACTCATGCTTCCCTTCTATAATGATTCAATTTTATACATTACCAGGAACATGGTTGGTTTGTACCTGTGCTCTGACCGCAAAACTGATGATGTCTGTCATCCCATTTTACACCACATTTTTGTGTAGGTTGATGTTTCCAAGCTGTTAGTGGATTGATTGTGCTTAACTGTTGGTCAAATATTCTGGTGGAGGAAGGATTTTATGTTTGAATCATTGACATATTTTTCATGTATTTTAGTTGGTTGGGTTATCTAGCATTAGTATTTTCGGGTAGGTATTTGAGAAAGAATTCACAGGAGATGGGGAAAGAGGATTTTGTTGTAGTGAATCACCCAAGTCATCATATGGAGGAACATCCAGAAGGACTAATACCAGAAGCACGAGCATCAATCATAGTGTCTATGTAGACTGGGTTTATGAGCATGGTTGTTGTTGTGAATCAATAACTAGTGCGTCCTCTGAAGCATAAGGTGGTGGATATTTTTTTAAAATATTGAAACAAAAAATGATAGTTGTAATCAGGTATGGGTTTTGTGGTATGTGATAATCATAGAGGATATTTTGTGACTCATGAGGATACAAGGTTTCTCATGAGGTCCCCTCACTATAGTGTCTTCGAGGTGAAAATGGGAGAAAATGGGAGTTTAAATGGTTGTTTGTGGAGGTCTCATACCTCCACTGGGTTTTTCATATAATGTGGTTTTGTGCCCAGGGGGAGGTAATCATTTAGGCTTTCAGTTTCGTCCTTGAAGGGAGGCGGAAACCATGTTGTTGAGAAATAGCATTGAATGTCTTCTTAATGAGGATCCAGTTCAGGAGTATATTGTTTAACATATTATATATTCTAGGGAAGAGAAAAAGTTTCCTTGGAATGAATCATGTGAATACTTTTCATCAGTTGAATCAAATGGTGCTCAGGGTGACAGTATTACAAGGAAAAGGATAGGTTAAAGCAGAAAATGCATTTGATATGCGAAAAAAGAGTATTCTATGTTTTCTACACTAATAGAGTCACGTTCGGTAAAGAAAATATAGGAGAAGAAGATGGGTAGTTTTATCCACCCTCCTCCTAAGGTTTCTTGGTAGCAATAGAAACTAGGAGATCTACTTGAGGATTCTCTAGAATTACTTATGTGTTTATAAGAAGAAGCTATGGAACAATTTCTTATACTAAATTCTATGTATAATGATGTTTCCCTGATTATTTGGCAGCCATTATGCATTACCCTAAATGAGTAGCAGTGTAACTGGACAGACTGACATGACCTTCTTCTTATTGGGGTTTCAATAATTTGATGGTCAGCCTTGATGAGTACATTGATTCTTGGGAAAAGCTGGTGTTTTATTTTGAATATCTCATAATATATTAAACATACACCATAGTTAGTAATATATCTTCTAAACTCATTAGATATGATAAAGATGGCAGTCTTAAATGAAACTTTATTGGTACTATTATCTCATTTTGTGGATGATCCCTGTGTTTCTCACATTATCCATAAAAGTGATTTAATAATAAAATTATATATATTTTAGTATTATTTTTACTTATATGTATCCTGGATTATAAATCAATCAATTTTTTACAACATAAACATGATAATTAATATAAATTATTTTTATACTTAAAGTAATTCCGTAGGTGCCTCTCCCCTCATTAATAAGCGGACACCACATCTCCCCTATTATCCACACTTAATAATCTATATAGATCAACCAAACCATTATAAATAAATAATTAAACATTATTATATAAATTTTAGAGGTTATTAATTTGTAAAATATCACCCTTGTGGTTTTTAAGTAGATTTCCTATGAAGGTTCTTCTAAGAGGTGGTAACCATCTAAATCATGAATTTTTATTTTACATCATATTATACTTCCATAACGTATAATCCCAGAATTACAATATAATTAATATGGTATATACTATATATATAAATGTTATTATATTAAATTGATAAACATATTTATCTCATTTTAATATATAATTAAAATCAAACGCATCGTTCTCTCATTCGTGCAGACAACCTCTTCACGAACAAATATATTTCATTTCCTATCCACACAAATCATTGATGGTGATTTTTTTATATATGTATATATGATATTACATAAATAATAATTCATATATAAATATAATTTATCATCTTTTTCATACCATTATAATCAATAAAAAGTTGAATTATCACATGTGGGTATATATATACTTCCATCTCCACGTAGTGATACTCTACATTTTTCTAAGTCATCTCTCACGGATGGCCATAGAATCGAATTTAATTAATCTATTTGATTTTTATAAAATTATAATGTCTCAATATATATAATATTATATTTCTCTATTTTCCATCCAATTGAATGTGAACACAACACAGATAGGGATGTATGGACTACCACCTTGCAAGCCAATGATTTCTTTATTGTTTTCCGTGAACTATTTTAATGGATAAAAATGTATTATATATATAAATGATAACTATTTACTTATAAATATTTATTATATGTTGGAACAATGAACCCATTTTTACATTCATACATACCAAAATCATTTTTCATATATGTACTGAACAACATCGAAACACCTAATGTGGAATTAACTTATATTGTAATTAAATATGAAATTATATTAAATAAAATAACTACTTTGATTAAAATGGTTTTATTTAGAATGTGTCCTTAAATAAATTAACTATTAATAAAACATTATTATAAAAGAAATTAAATTGTGTATATATGATTTATGATCCCATGTGAAGTAGTTCGTTAACTAAATTTCCATTCATATTATTATAAAACTACTTCATTGACTTTGTTCCAGGATTTAGTGTGAATTGATATATAAATTTTTTTATTCAATATTTCTAATTTTTATGTTTGATTTAAAAAATATATACTACCTCTATCATTTTTTATATTTGAGGTTTTCATTAGTAATAATTATATTATATTATTATCATGCACATTTATTTTTGTCTTATACAATTATGGTCAACCTATTCTCACTAAATATATTTAATTTTAATACCAATGTTTACCCATAGAGAGCATTTGAGTGCAACCTTATTTTATTTTTTATCCCCAATTAATAATGATCGATGTATGTTGGATATTTCTAGAATGGACTCATGTGGGACATGATGAGGACATAATATGGAATAAGAAAATAATTTTATAGTAAACATTTATCACATAGAGACCTGGATAATGTTATTTAATAATTTGACTTCATTATCAATGACTCTAAACTGAATCAATCGCTAGGGGTGTGACTCATAAAATAATTCATTTGAAATTTTCCATATTTATTGATAAAATTGGGGTACATTTATAAATAACAAAAAGGGAAACGTAAATAGTTTTTTAAAGCACCATATAATGTTTTTCTTGTTTGTGGTTGTTATAGTTAATACTAGACAAGATATTTGATATCCTTGGAGATTTATATGCCTTCATGTGAAGGTAACTAAAGAGTATTGGATACTATAATGGATTTGTACATTTAAGGTTAATCATAAGATAAAATACATAAAGACCCATTTCATGGTAATATATGATTGTATTTTAATTTGATTAAAGATATTTTTAGAGACATTTTTATTTAGATTAGGTATATATAACCCTTAGGATTAGCATATAGGAATATTTAGAAATAATGAAATGGCATGATTTGAAATGTCTTCTTAAATTTATGAGACACAATTTGATTTTTAAATAATCATTAATTTTGAGTTTATTGATTTTAATTGTGATATAGTACTATTTATTTATTAAATGATTTATGTTGAACATTTGGTGTTATTATGGAAATTTTGGAGTTTAATTTATTTATATTTTTTCATATGAATTTTTATCCATTTTAGATTTTATATTACCTAACGATAAAAATTGTATATTTTGAAATTAGAAAATGATTATCCATTTATCCTTACATGTATGATATAATATATTAAAATTTGATACATTACGAAAAACATGATTCATCATGGGTACACATCGGTTGGATTATGGGATTAAATGGAGGGTTAAATTTTTGATAAGGAGAAAATAAAACAAGATTTTTTATGGATATTTATAAAATGAAGTGATATAATTTTACCACATTCATAGTATTGATAGTAAAATATCACTAATAAACTCCATGTGCTATGTTTTTAAAATATTTTATGATGAATTTTTTTTATTATGTCTCTCCTAATAATTATGTATTTTTTTGACATTAACTTTCCTAAGATCACATTCTCTATCACTATTTATCATTATTTAGACATTACATATATATCGAATTTATAAATTTTCACATCCCATAAATTTTTCTATTTTTCGAAAACCTAGTTATGTTGTATATCAGATAAACAATATGTTATTAATTCCCCTTTTGAAAGGATCTTTTATTTTTCCCCTATACAATATAGTTTTTCATCAATTGTATTTTCTAATATTTATTCTTTCCATATAGATATAAAAATTGTGAGAATAAATTTTATTTATACGGTTGATAAATTAATATCCCATAAATTTAGATTGAAATAGTATTATATACAATTAAATTCATAACATGAAACACAATTATTTATGTGAACTATGATATACAAAAAAATATTAGCATTTAAAATTTATCACTATTATGTGGATTTTTAATTTCCCATATGAATTTGAATAACTGATTATAAAAATATAATTTGTGTATATAAATCATATTTACTGATTAATTCATAACAAATAAGAACTTTATTTACAGTAATGTTACTTTATTTATCAATAATTTGATTTCGTCAAAATAGTTTTTATTTTATATTGTGTGATGTGTATAAAAAATTTCCAAAAAATTTAGAAATTATAATTTTAATTATTTATATCATTTTTGAAACCATCATATCAAAGATTTCTTATAATTTTAATATGTGATTTGTTATAAAATATTTGATTTTTAGTGAATAGTGATAGAAACAAATTTTATGGAAAATTATCTTCTTTATTTCAATAATTTTAAAAGTTGAATTTTGAATTTAATTGACATTAAAATTTCATTTATTTTTTTTGGATTAGTAATAACAAAAGTAATTTCATTATAATTATCATTATGATTAATTTTGGAATAAAAATATTTTTATAAATAAGAATTTAATTATCGTGAAAAAATAATACATCATTATTTGTTGGATTGCAATAAATGTAAATTATACCACTTTTGGGAATTCAATTCCACAAAATTTTTTATATTTGAAATAAAATATTCCATATTTTGTAAATTTTTCTACATTATATTTGTTCAAAATGATTATTAACCTTTGAAAAAAATTTCTCACCATGGTGTGGGTAAAATGAGTACAACAATGTTTAATCATTGAAATAAGGCCAAAAAACTTCCATAAACATTCATATATTTAATTGGATAGGATTAATTGGTCCAAAACCTTAATATTTTCTAAAATATGGAATTTGGATGGCATTTTGTTGTAATAAATTATTTTTAATTATTATATGTAAAAGAATATTCTAAATTTCTCTTTATTTTTTAGTATATATTTTATTTTCTAATAGGGATAGTAACATGATTTGAATGGTTGAAAATTTTAATTTTGTACATTATTAAATCATTTATTATTTAAATTTTTACTTAATTTTTAGTTATGAAATTATTATCTAAATTATTTTCTTTGAATTAGAATAATGAGTGTACAAGTAGTTGAAAATTAAATTAAATTATATTAAAAAATACAACATAAAAAAATCCATGATTTGTGGTGTCTAATTTCTTTTTTAAAATAATAATAACAAATTGTGTTTTTAAAAGATAATATTTCAATAAAATTTATGTATTAATATTTTTATGGTAAATTATATTTATATTAATAAAAATGATTTTATTGATTTTATTATCAATAAATATTTTATTAAAGTATTTAAAATTAATATAAATATTATATTTGGAAAAGAAAAAAGTATTACTTCTATTAAATCATTAATTTTCCACTAATGTGTCACTTTTTTATTGATGTTATCTTTCATTAAACCTAATGAGTAAAAATAATGTTATCATTGTCATCATGAAATATTGTCAACATAGGGATAAAATATGACCACATTTAGTATATATTTGATTGGATGAAATTATTGTTACTTAAAATTGTCTTATATTTAAAATAATTCTATTTTATTCCATTTGAGTATGAAAAATAATTTATATTAAATTAGTACATTATGTAATTTCATGGGATCACATCCCAAAAAATTTTTAGGTAGTCCACCTCTCCACTCTTACTTATACATCATGAGACAAATAGATATGCTGACCATAGCCAAAAAAATATTCATAAATTCTAAGTAAAAATTCAATATGATTTTAATATTAAAATATCATCCTTATAGTACTTAAGAATATTTAATAATATTGTTCTCCCAAAAAGAGGTAATCTTCTTAACCATGAGTTTTCGTATTACATCTTATTCTACCACCATAAATCATGTCATATCAATTAAAATATAATTTAAATAGTATATACCATTTATAAATTTGTTATTATTTAAATTTAATAACATCATTCATCTCCACTCTCCATAAATTGGATACTGAACCATCATTTGTGCATTCATATTGTCTATCACCACAAGAACAGAAGTATTTAATTATTCATTACCACACTTCATGGATGGCCATTATGAGGGTTTTTATTTACATATATTATATTTATTACATAAATACTATTAATTAAGAATAAAATATCATCATTTTTCATCCCATACTGAAAATTAAAATATAGAATCATCAAACATGTGTACGCGTAGAATACCATTTCCACATAGTAATGTAATTCCTCTTTAAATAAAACCTATTTTTATTGGTAATAAAGATTATATCAATAAAGTTATTTTATTTTAATAAAATTAAATTTATTCATAAAATATAATATTTTATATTAATTACATAAAGATGATTCATTAAATATAATATATAATCTATGTTCACCCAGTTACAACCCTTAAAAAATAGAATTATCAAACATGTGTATGGGTAGACAACCATATACACGTTGCAATGTACTTATTTTATCAATACAAACTCTTGTGACTGGTTATAGGGATTATTTCAAAAAAAATTATTTTAATAAAATTAAAACGATTCTTAAAATATAATATAATATTTTATTTCATTACTTTTCTTTCAATGGAATGTAAAAAAACATCACTTATGTGTATCATATTTTGTTTTCTGTAAAAAATTATCATGGATGAGCATATTTTTTTTTAATTTATAATAATGATAATTATTTGATGATTATTTTCCATTATATTATGTAAAATTTATCCATTTTACCTTGTTCATAAAACCAATGAAATTTTTTATTTATGAATATAATTCTCTCATTTACCCCGATGTGAACTTAACTAATAAAGTAATTAAATATGTTATCATAGGAAAAAGGAACTTTTTTCAATTATATGTTATCAAATTTATAAATACTTATTTAATAATTAAATAATTAATATTACATAATAATAAAGTAATATTTAGTTTGGGAATGTATTTTTTGTGCTCAAGGTAAGGGGCTTCTTGATACAATATCCTTTTAGTGGTTAATATCCGTAATTCACTAACTATATTATTACATGATAATTTTTGAATTTTTTTAATAAATTGTTTTCTTACATATTCACAAATGTTTTTTTATTCACATATTTTTACATTATCAATTCTATTATCAATTATCAAATCTATGATTATTTTCTTTGGAATGGATTTCTTTGTCTCAATCCCATTTACTAGAGACATGATTCATGTAATTCTCAATTATTTTTTCATATGATAAACATAATACCTCATTAATTGATATAAACATTTTTAAACATAAAATTCATTGGATTTATAGATCTAAATAAATATATTTCTTTAAATTAAATGTAAATCAGAATTTATAAAAGCGGTTATGGCTTTTATTATGGTCTCATTATTTATCGGGATTGTTTATGATCAAGGTCACATTTATGGATATTATATGTTCATAATTACATAAACCAAAAATATATTCTTCTATTGTGGTTATTTCTGAGGTATAAAAAATATCATTGAATTTATATTAATTTGGTACATAATATCACCATAAATATTGTATTAAGGAAAAACTAACCCAATATCATATTTAGGTTGGGAAACATTTCTCATCAATTTCCATGATGTTTAAAAAAATAGGAATTTTATTTTCTATATTGTAATGATTATTTAAATTCACTTTCAAAGATATTTTATTTTCATTTCAAAAGTTTTAATGATATTTTTGTTGCAAACTGTAACGTCCCAGACCTGGGTGCCACGCAACGGGTGCCCCGAGCCTGGGTCACCATGTGACCTCAAACGCATTTCCCCAAACACTCGAGGCTGCCGACTAGCAGCGAGGGCCCAGGTCTGATAATGGGGAAACTATGCCCTCATTTATCAATGTGTAGCACATCGGAATACAAAAATAACCATACAAGAAACAGTGGAAGTAATAAACATACAAAACTGAAATAACTACAGTAGTGGATATAACCAATATTATATAAGTGATGATGCAACATGGTTCAAGATTTAAGAAAAACTCCAGAACATGTTATACATCAATATAGTAAAGTAAACAGCAGAGTATAGAAAAACAAAGAAAACAGCTGGTAGCGGCATCGGGAGCCTAGGTTCGGTCCCATGCCCCCCTACTCCACAGCAACAGTCAAGTACCTGTATAGGGACTCTTGCCCCTATCCACACCTGTAGCAACGAAATCTGTTTGGGACGAAAAGCGTGACCAAAATAGGGTGTGAGAAATATATCTCAGTAGGCACCCACCAAAGGCATGTGCCCAACTGCGTGTAATCATGCACGAACAATGTGTAGTAGTAAAATTCAATAAATTAAGCAGTACTCAAAAGTAACTAATTACCAATTATATTTCCATTTTATTATCCATTTAATCCATTTAAATATAAGAAACCACCATAGTGCATTTCTAAGTAAACAGTCCACGTCTTCAGACAACCAAAACCTTACCCTCAGGTAAGCAGAATCCAACCCCTAGTTATAGCACTCAAGGGTAAGAGAAATTGACCTCAGGCGTAGGATGTGTCTCCCTCAGGCACAGAAGCCAAGCCCTCAGGCACGAAAGGTTTCCCTCAGGCGAAATACTGCAACCGTCGGGCTAAATAGTGCAGTGCCCTCAGGCTAATCACAACAACGCTCTCAGGCCAAATACAACAATGCCCTCAGACTAAATAGGTAACCAGTCCATGCCCAATAGGTAAACCAGAAGTAACAAGAAATTCCTCTCAAGGTAATTCTACAATTACTAAATTTAAGGCATACCCTCAAGTATCCTGGCCAAACAGCGAAACAGAGGAACACACCACTCGGGATGGTCCTGGATCCAAGCAACGATCCTAAACAACATTATATTATCACAATTAAATACCTAATCAATTCTAGGTATTAATTATAGCAACGGCCTCAGCCACACGACACCCCGACAAGGGTTCGTGGCAAAGAAACGCACAAAACACATAGCTGTTGGAAAACTAAACACAAAGCCACCTACCTTATACGCCAAAAAACGCTATACCCGAATGTCAGCACCAGAAAAGCCTAAGAACGGCATATATATGAAGAAGAACAAAGCTCATTAAAACGTAAATAACTAAGGTTAGGAGAAGAATTGGAAACAATGGTACCAGGAGAGGAAAGGCCTTACCCGTGCGGTTCCAACGAGATCGTCCGATGCCGAATCGGATTCCAGATGAACGCCCGGTGGACCTTCAAAGATCTGGACTCCTCCTTTGGCTCAAAAATGGCTCAAGTGCCTCCTCTACCAAATAAGGAGGCTACTTCCTATTTTAAGCTGAAAAAAGTACACGGCATGTACTCCTTTCATTTATCTATTCAAAAGGTGGCACCACCACACTGTTCATCTCCCGACAAGAGTACACGACACGTAATCCCAAGTACACCACGTGTACTGCCACCCAGCTGGCGGAGACTCCACCACCTTACTGTTTATGCATGCCGACTGACTACAAGGCGTGTAAGGTACCACTACACGGTGTGTAGTTGGTTCCTACACCCTTTATCGCCAGCGTGGCCACATTCCACATGTACTCATCCCAACACGGCCAAATGTACACGGCGTGTGGATAATGTACACGGCGTGTAGTTCCAGAAATTAACATTTTTTCTCATTTTCCATATTTTCTCAAAAACACTTAAGGAAAAAGAAAAGGAATAAGCCCATACATCGAAAATAAGAAAATGGTTCTTACAAACTTCTCCCCTTATAGCAATTCATCCCCGAATTTCCCTTTCAAGGGTGGCAAAGAGAAAACTCATAACAGCTCTGGCCACTGAGCATGTACGTCGGCCTCCCGCTCCCAGGTCTCGTCCTGCACTCAGCCATACTGCCAAAGCACCCGTAAGAGAGGAACTGACCTGCCTCAGAGAACCTTCATGCTCCTATCAACGATACGGATCAGATGCTCCACAAAGGACACATCATGCTGAAGCTCAACCTCCTCTGGCTGAAAGGTGTGAGGTGGGTCCGAAAGGTAGCGACGAAACTAAGACACGTGTAAGACGTCGTGCATGGTTCGGTACTGCCACGATAACTACAACTGAGAGGCCTCCATCCCGACTCTCTCCAGAATCTCAAATGGTCCCACATACCTCGGTGAAAGCTTACCCTGTCTCCAAATCATCTTGTGTCCTAGCCTCGGTGAAACATGTAGAAAAACCTGATCCCTGACCACGAACTCCAATTGACGTCTACGGCAATCAGCATAAGACTTATGAAGAGACTGCGCAGTAGCCATCCGCTTCCGAAGCAACTGGACCTGCTCAGATGTCTCCTGCACAAGCTGTGGCCCCAGTAAAGCTGCCTCACCTGCCTCTAACCAGCACAAAGGTGATCGGCATGGCCTACCATAAAGAGCCTTGTATGGTGCCATCTCAATAGTTTCCTGAAAACTATTGTTATAGGAAAACTCGACTAAGGGTATATGCTTCTCCAAAGAGGCCCCAAAGTCTAGGATGCATGTACGCAGCATGTCCTCTAGCACCTGTATCGTCTGCTCTGGCTGGCCATCTGTCTGAGGGTGGTATGCTGTGCTCAGAAGCACCTGTGTACCCAGCGCCCACTGAAAACTCTTCCGAAAACGAGACGTAAAGTGGGAGTCCCTATCTGAAACGATAGAATGAGGGACCCCATGCAGACGTATGATCTCTCAGATATACAACCTCACGAGATCGTTCACACCAAATGTCTCCTTGATTGGCAAGATGTGAGATACCTTTGTGAGTCTGTCCCCAACAACCCACATGGAGTCATTGCCTCGAGGTGACCTCGACAATCCTGTCACGAAATCCATAGCGATATCATTCCATTTCCACTCTGGAATGGGTAACTGCTGTAACATCCCAGCTAGTCTCTGATGCTCTTCTTTCACTTGTTGACAGGTGGAACACCTCATAACAAAACCAACTATCTCTCTCTTCATACCCGGCCACCAGTACTGACATCTCATGTCACGGTACATCTTGGTAACCCCGGGATGAACTTCCCAAGATGAAGCATGAAAATCCCTCATCAGCTCCTCGCGTATATCCCCTAGAACCCGTACACGTCCATGGAAACAAAAAACCTCGTCTTCGCCTATCGTCCAATCGGAAGGAGGGTCCTCACTTTCCATCGATTCCCGTAGAACTAGGCCTTCTGAATCTGATAGCTGCCTCATCCTCACTCTATCCAGGAGGGTAGAAGTCACAGATAACGAGGAAAGATAAGTCTTCCCCTGAATGTCATGCACCTCCAGATGCATCTCAGAGAACAAATCCATAAGCATCCACTCACCACTGGCCTCCTGCACAGCCTGTATCTGATTCTTCCTACTCAGTGCATCGGCAACTTCATTACCTTTACCATGTGTATAGGCAAGCACAAAATCGAAGGACTGTTCGTATTTGACCCACCTTCACTGCCTCAGATTCAGGTCACCCTGAGTAAATATATACTTGAGGCTTTTGTGGTCGGTGAAAACCACAAAATTCTCTCCCAATAGATAATGTCTCCAATAGCGCAACACATGAACAACTGTAGCCCACTCGAGATCATGCGTCGAGTAATTCCTCTCATGTGGCCTTAACTGCCGAGACCCGTATGAAACAACTCGGTCGCCCTGAATCAAAACGGCTCCCAACCCAATCCCTAATGCATCACAGTAAACTGTATAACTCTTCCCCTGCTCTGGGAGTATCAGGATCGGTGCTGATGTCAGCCTTCCCTTCAGGTCCTGAAAAGCTGTCTCACAAGCTCTTGACCAAACGAAATTCACACCCTTCATAGTTAGACCTTTCAATGGTGCTGCTAAGAGGGAGAAGTCCCTTATGAAGCATCTATAGCAACCAGCCATCCCTAAGAAACTCTGTATCTCAAACACGTTCTTGGGCTTCTCCCAGAAAACTACTACTTTCACCTTCTCTGTGTCCAATGCAACTCCTTCCTCTGAGATGATATGACCCAAGAAGTGAATATGGTCCATCCAAAAGTGGCACTTCGAGAGCTTATCATATAACCGATGCTCTCTTAGTGTACTCAATACGATCTCAAGATGTGTAATGTTCGTGTTGAGCATGAGAGTACACCAAGATGTCGTCAAAGAATACTAACACAAATGAATCAAGATACGGATGGAACACACGATTCCTCAGAGCCATGAAAACTGCTACCGCGTTCGTGAGTCCGAACGGCTTAACCGTATACTCATATAGATCATACCTACTCCTGAAAGCTGTGAGAGGTATATTAGATGGTCTAATGCACAACTGATGATATCTGGATCTCAAGTCAATCTTTGAGAATACTTGTGCTCCACGAAGTTGATCAAATAGATCATCTATCCTCAGCAAGGGATATCGGTTCTTAACCATCAACTGGTTCAGCATCTGATAATCCACAAAAAGTCCGAGGGTACCATTCTTCATTTTCACAAAAAGGACCAGAGAACCCCAAGGAGAAGTACTGGGTCGGATAAAAACATTTTCCTGTAACTCGTCTAGGTGCCTCTTGAGCTCCTGAAACTCGGGAGTGGCCATCCTATAAGGAGTAATTGACACCAATGCTGCTCTTGGAAGAAGCTCGATACAGAAATCCTCCTCACGCACCAGAGGTAGACCTGAAAAGTCGTCCGGGACAACATCCCTGAAACGATCGACAACAGGAGGGATATCCGTCTGACAAGTCCCCTAGTCATCCATATATAATCTCACAATCTAGGCTGTGACTCCAACTCGCCCATGATGCTCTGGTCCAGTTCGACTCGCCTGAACATCCCCCTCGCCATTGTATAGAAACTCACCACCCTCTGGTGACATGAAACACACCCTGCGATGATAGCCGTGTACAAAGGCTCGAAAGGGAACCAACCAGTCCATCCCGAGAATGACGCCATAGCACGTCATCTCTAGGACATAGAGGCCCCAAAAAAAGTGACACCCACCAACTTCAAGGGGGAACTCTTTGAATTGACGCACACCAACCATCCTAGTCCCCAATGGAGTGTCTAGCATCAAGATAACAGATGAAGTAGAAACACCGAGCCCAAGAATCTCCACAACGGGTAAAGATAAAAACTATGTGTAGTACCCATATCAAAAAGAACTGAAGACAAGATAGAAGCTACTAGAATAGTACCTATGACTGTCGAAGGTCCTGGATCCTGCTCCTACTAGGTCTGTTGAACTACATATATATGCCCAGTGTCGCGGCCCTGCGACACAACCTGGCTACCCTGAGCTATCCCGCCCTGCTGCCTCTGCGATCCTGGTGTCTGGCTACCACGGCCACAACCACCATATCTACCAGCACGCCCTAACGTATTCCAGTTCCCTGACTGGTAAGAAGCCACTGGTCCTGCTCCCGCACGCGGAGTCTACACAGAACCCCTCTCACTAGACACTGGTAGAGACGCCCTACAAAAGCGCTACAGAAGGCCCATCTTGCCGCAAGCCCGGCACTCCACTGGGTCCCGTGGACACTGCGGCCTCTTGTGCCCCTCTCTGCAACACTGGTAGCACCTGACCGGTCCACCTGAAAAAGCTTCCTAGCTGGTACTACCGCCCTGAGAGAAGTACATCTGTCTCTTCCTCTTGCTAGCAGAAATAGTACTAGTAACTCGTGCTGAACCGCCCTGGCCCAAACCACTTGATTATCGCAGGTTCCTCTCTGAAATCAATGCCTGATTCAAAATAAAATGAACAGTAAAAATCTGAAAACATTTACCAGCGCTCAGATGTCATACCGAAGACCATCCTCAAAACATCTGGCTCTCAACGTCTCATCACCCACCAGCACGAGTTCAAAATGCTGAAGCTCTGTAAAACGAGCAGAGTAGTCCATCAACGACATAGCGCCCAACTGCAGGTTCATGAACTATTGAGCTCTATCTGCCCATAGCGTCTCAGGAAAGATGAATTCATAGAAGACTCCCTGAAAATCCTCCCACGCCATGCCCCATGTGATGCTCTGACTGGGTGGTAACATCCCACCACCTCTTGGAGGAATCACGCAGCATGTAAGCCGCGAGCTTGACCCTCCGCCCTAGAGGCGTCTCAAGATAGTCAAAAATAGTCTACATAGATGCTAGGCAAGACTCTGCAGCCTGTGGTCCGCCATCCCCTGAAAACGTAGGCGGATGCTGCTGCTGAATGATACGCGTCAGCTCAGCCATAGATGTGGTAGCCTGCAGTGCTCCCGGAAAGTTCTGCATGAACCGCAATAATCCTTCACGGAACTGCACCTTCACGCCTGTGTCCGGTATAACAGCTGGTGCCGCATATAGCTCTACTGGAGGATCACATGGTAGCCCATGGACCACCATCTCCAGAGTATAATCTTCACCTCTCTCCTGGCGAACAACCCGCGTTCGTCTAGGTGGCATGACACAACAAGGTCAAAAGCACGCCTCAGATTCAAGATTATGAAGACTGAAAGCGAAGGAACCACAAAGGGAAAAAGAAGAAGAAGGTATTCAAAATTGGAAAAACAAGACTACATGACGTGTACAAGGACTACACGGCGTGTACTTGAATTCCCTTCCCCTGCCCGGGTCCTTCCACACGGGTAAGCCACACGACATCCGTTCAACAAAACTACACGGCGTGTATAATATCTACACGACATGTATGGTGTTATTTTCCAACTGATCGTGTCGTCTGTGACACGGCCGACTACTCGGCTTTACTCAACATAGCGTGTTACACCCGAACACAGTGTGTACACCATCCTATTTCCCAGCCACACGGCTATCTCAACACGGCCTGTCCTCGGACACGACTACATGGCGTGTCCCAAAGGTACACGGCGTGTTCTGGAAGAGCTGAGACCGGCCCGTGTTGTTAGTTACACGGCTGAGTCCCCAGGTCTCACTAAACGGCGTGTCTATAACTGGCACGACGTGTTCTGTCAAGGAGTTCACCGAACCATGTTTTTAGTTACACGGTCAGACTCCGGGTCAACACTACACGACGTGTACAAAACTACACGGCGTGTTTTACACAAGGCCTTCCTTACCCCGTGTCGCCGCCCACACTGTTTGTGACACTGGAAGAGACTACAGGGCGTGTACTCAGGGTACACGGCGTGTACTCAAAAGTCCATTTTTCTCCCCGAACAGAGGAACATACACAGCGTGTATGAGGTCCTACACGGCGTGTATTCTGGGTTTTCCGGACAATATGCCTCAGAAACTTCTCTGGAACCCATAAAATTCTGAAAACAACACCTAAGTGTCAAATTCCTACCCGTGGGGGCCCATACACCCCATGAATCAAAGTTTGACATCTTATTTGTGTTAAAACCAATAACTAGTCAATGATCCACCACATTCCGGTCAATGGGGGCCCATACTCCCCAAAAACCAATGTTTGGCCTCCATTCTATAAACAAGCTCAAACAATAATACCATATCAAAAGGTTGGTATTTATCATGCAGCTATCATAACAACATGCTCTACTAACACAACAACAATCAAAAAAACATGCAAATTCTGAAGCACCTACATGGCATGGAAACTATGCATGGCATGTGATATCTAGCATGTGCCTATATGATGCATGAGATGGCATACCCTCATCTCATCGGGTTGAAACTAAATAGAACCCACAGATAAAATATAAACATCACAATCCAAGTGCATCACTCAACGGTGAAAACATATCAACTGTAAATTTGCAAAATCAAATGAATGCAAAATACGAGGTAGACTGGCTTTTCCCTATAAACGGGTTAGCTACGCCTGAGCATAGCTTATTACAAACTACCGTTCCATCCTATCATTGACTACAGCTCCAAATAGTATGTCATAGAAAAGAAACTCCTCTGATACCACTTTGTAATGTCCCGGACCCGGGAGCCACACAACGAGTGCCCCGATCCCGGTTCGCCACGTGACCTCAAGCACATTACCCCAAATTCCAGAGGCTGCCGACTAGCAGTGAGGGCCCAGGTCTGATAGTGGGGAAACTATGCCCTCATTTATCAAAGTGTAGCGCAGCAGAATACCAAAATAACCATACAACAAACAGCGGAAGCAGTAAACATACAAAACTAAAATAACTATAGTAGTGGATATAAACAATAGTATATAAGTGATGATGCTACATGTTTCAAGTTCTAAGAAAACATCCAGAACATGTTATACATCAATACAGTACAGTAAACAACAGGGTACAACAAAACAAAGAAAACAGTTGGTAGCGGCATCGCGAGCCTAGGCTCGGTCCCATGCCCTCCTACTCCACAACAACACTCAAGTACCTATATAGGGACTCTTGCCCCTATCCACACCTACACCAAAAAAATCTATTTGGGCCGAAAGGCATGACCCAAACAGGGTGTGAGAAATATATCTCAGTAGGCACCTACCAAAGGCTCGTGCCCAACTGCGTGTAAGAATTCAACAATAGTGGGAAGTAGTATAATGCAATAAAGAAAGCAGTACTCAAAAGTAACTAATTACCAGTTATATTTCCATTTTATTATCCATTTATTCCATTTATATATTAGAAACCACCACAGTGAATTTCTACGTAAACAGTCCACATCCTCAGACAACGAAAACCTTACCCTCAGGTAAGCAAAATCCAACCCGTAGGTATAGCCCTCATGTGTAACAGAAATTCCCCTGAGGCTTAGGAAATGTCGCCCTTAGGCATAGAAGTCAAGCCCTCAGGAACAAAAGGTTGCCCTCAAGAGAAATACTACAACCCTTGGGCTAAATAGTGCAGTGCCCTCAGGCTAATCATTACAACGCTCTCATGCCAAATACAACAACACCCTTAGTCTAAATAGGTTACTGGGCCATTCCCAACATGTAAACAAGAAGTAAAAAAGCAATTCCTCTCAATGAAATTCTACAATTACTACATTTAAGCCATACCCTCGGGTATCCTGGCCAAACGGATAAATAGAGGAACACACCCCTCGGGATGGTCCTGGATCCAAGTAACGATCCCAAACAGCATTTTATTATCACGATTCAATACCTAATAAATTCTACGTATTAATTATAGAAACGGCCTCATCCACACGACACCCCGACATGGGTTCATGGTAATGAAACGCACAAAACACACAGCAGTTGGAAAACTAAACACAAAGCCACATACCTAATACGCCAACGAAAGCTATACCTGAACGCTGGCTCTAGAAACGCCCAAGAATGGCATAGATCTGATGAAGAAAAAAACTCATTCAAATGTAAATAACTTACTCTAGGAGAACCAATGACATGAATGGTACTAGGAGAGGAGAGGGATTACCTGTGCGGTTCCAACGAGATCGTCTGAAGCCGAATTGGATTCCAGACGAACGCCCGGTGGACCTTCAAAGATATGGCCTCCTCGTTTTGCTCTAAAACGGCTCAAGTGCCTCCTCTTCCAAATGAGGAGGCTACTGCCTATTTTATGCTAGAAAAAAAGTACACAGCATGTACCTCAAAGTACACGGCGTGTACTCCTTTCATTTAACTATTCAAAGGCGGCACTACCACACTGTTCATCTGCCGACAAGAGTACACGACATGTAATCCCAAGTACATGGCGTGTACTGCCACCCAGATGGCAGTGACTCCACCGCCTTACTATTTAAGCCTGCCGACTGACTACACGTCATGTATGGTACCACTACACGACGTGTAGTCAGTTCTTACACCCTTCATCGCCGGCATGGCCACACGCCCTGTGTACTCATCCCAAGATGGCCAAAAGAACATGGAGTGTGGATAAAGTACATGACGTGTAGTTCAAAAAATTAACATGTTTTCCCATTTTCAATATTTTCTCAAAAACAATTAAGGAAAAGGGAAAGGAAGAAGCCTGTTCCTCGAAAATAATAACCAGGTTCTTACACAAACATCCATCTTGGGTTTTTCCTAATTGTTGAGTGTAGTATTTTTTTAACATTTACTGAATGAATTTATTTTTTCATCACCATAACTATTGTTTCATTAAAGTTCACATATTTATTATAAAATAAATTAAATTTATCAATATTATTTCAAATTTAATTTAAAATTTTATCAATGGAAAATATTATTTTATAGGTTTTTATTGATATTCTTTAAATTTTATTTTAAGTGTGTCCTTTATTTTTTTCATGTTACCCAATGGGGTTATGTTTAATTATACCATCATTATTATTTATCTGGATGGAATAAGACTATTTAATGATATTTTCACGAAATATATTTTAATTTCATGACTTAATCAAGAAATAATGGAATGATGTTGTTTTTTCAATGGTGTTATGTAGAAAAGTGTAAGATTATAAATGTTTTTCTTCTAATATTTTACATACAAATATGTATAGATGATTAATGGGTTGTTCCATTATAAACCAAATTTTATTTTGTCTTTTATTTCCGTAAATATCATTAAGTAATGTGATATAGTAAGAAACTTTAAACTACTCATAAAAACAACAGATTTAATAGTTTATGTTCATCCTAATCCATGAAAAAGTTTACTGAATATGAGTAGGTACTATGAATTGATTGAGTAAACTATTATAATTTAATACTAAGAGAATGTTGTTATTATAAAATTTAGGTGACTCAATCATTAATGATTTATATTCTTGAAAAAATCCATATTTATTTATACATGAAATATATTCTATTGTTTTCTTTTATAATGAATAATTTTCACATGGATCATGATTTGTGACTAATGTGTCACTATTATTTGGTTAAATAATTATTCATTTTCAAATTTTTTATATTCTAGGATCTCATTTATATTAACTAAACAATGTAATTATAATCAACTAATTTTTTTATCATACCCTTATTCTCATCTTTTTCTAAATGAAGGTATTTAATTATTAGTAAATATTTATATCCTTACTGATAATTTAGTCTTACCATTTTAGTGTTTGTTTCAGCAGATTGTGAAGAAATATATTATGAAATTTATGTATATAAGGTTTCGATGTGGTCTATGACATATAATATAAATGGAATTCAAAATGTTGAGTATGATGTAATGTTACATCCCACTAAGAGACATGTGTGAATTTATGTAAGAGTTTTCTAGGTTCTCAAATATCTAAAAATAATATTTCCATGGATATGTATGTGATATTATAGTTATCATTTATGTTTTGGATGGATTAAATTGAATCATGTTTATCTATATCAAATATAGAAATGTAATGATTATGTTTTTAGAATCATATCTAGGAGTATAAGTTTGGGAATATAATATTTACCCCATGGTGCATCTATTATATAGTATTTTCCAAATTCCAATATTTTTTAATGGATTTATTTTATATAAAAATCACTAAATCGCATAATTTAATCAAGATTTATGATATTATTCTGGACTTCTACTTGTCACTTGAATATATCATAAGGTTATGTTCTCAAATAGATGTTTTATAAACTTTAGTTATCTAGGGTCTAACTAAACATCATTTGATTCTAAATATAAAACACCCACTTCAATATTCATGGGATGGTGATTATTTCAATAAATTTTAAAAATACACAAGGGTTCATGTCTCGAAGGATCGAATAGTTTAGTAGTAATGCGAGATGTGATTGAGGCCCAATTCTCACATTATATTTAATAAATGAAATACAACATGAAAATTATTTTTGGAATATTATTATTTCTTCTAGTTTATCCCTAAAATAGTTATTATATATCTTATTTGTATCTCGTGGAACATAACACATAACTGGTGGATAGATTAGATACATAATATTGGAAGGAATACAATACAATCAATCATATAGTAATTGATAAATGAAAAATGTAGATGAGATAAATATCAATAAAATATAATATTTTAAAAAGTGAATATCTCGATTTATAACATAAAAAATAAATAATTGTAATTATTAAAAAAAAAATTCCTATTTATTGAATTCATAATACTAGAAATCATAATCACACTATAAAGGACATATTATAATACATTATAAATAATTCAATAAGAATTAATAGATTATCGAGAATAGTTTACATCATGTTACATATTGATGAATCAAGGAGATATGTAATACTAGGATCCACATGTTACTTAATATTACTAATTCAATTATCATTTGAATAAATAACACAACATAAACAACATAAAATAATAAAAAATAATTATCCATATTAGATGAAATACCATAAATAATTTCAATACATTAATGAATCAAAATAATCAAAATACATCCAAAATAATATGGTGGATGGAATCATAATATTATATCTCTAGTAAAGAATAGCATTTATAAATGTATATTTGAAAAGATTAAAATATGCATAAAATATCATCAATACTGTTCATGAAGAAAAACAGTTTTAATTTTGACATAAACTATTTGAAATATAAAAAATTATAAAATATTTGGTAAAACATTTAATTTGAAAATAATGATAGAAAAATATATTGTATTATTTAAATAATTTTATAGTGATGATAGAGTGAATGAGTTTTTTATATGGTCAGTACTAAAATATGTTTCCTTCAAACCTTTTGTAAAGACTATCTCCTCTGAAATAAAATAAAATAATTAATTTTAAACATTTTTATAAAAATTATTGAATTGGTAAATATAGATTTAATATATTAATAATAATATTAAATAATTAAAGGAAACGTTTTAATGAAAACATGACCATGGGTGAAAATATTTAATTTTTATAGAAAAAAATTGTTAATTTCTAAAAAATATTCATTTTATCTCTTTGAGTAATAAATAATGTATAAGTGGATTTAATACATGAAAATATAATAAATAATTATATCCTAAAAAAATATTTCTTTTAATTTACCGATATCATATAATTCTTCTAATGAAAAAATAATCATAAAAATTCAAAATATGAAAGTGAATGTGAAATAAACCATTACTGATTATGTCAATTTTGAATAATTACAACTTGAAATAAATAGAATTGCATATAAATATATATACGAAGAATATAAATAGATTTATAATATAATTTTTCAATTTTATATTATATAAAACATTTAAAACAAACAATAGGTGATTATAAAATATGTCCCAAATAAACAAATGTGTTATAGGAAAATCATACATTGATCACAACATTGATTTGATAATTAATCAATGAAGTGATTATGAGTAAAAATTAATATTCACACAAAATATGGGAAAATAAAAAATAAAATAATCATTGACCATTATAATAATATCCATTTAATAACCTAGAAAATGTATATTTAATAAATCCCATTTAATGAAATTGAGTTATGTAACCCAATATCTCGAGTCCTATTCACCATGTATGTACATTTTATCATGTATAATAATAATATAATAATTTAATACCTAAAAAACAACCATTTTAATTTATATCAACTTATTATAATCCCATTTAATATGTTTATTACAATTCCTTATATAGTAAATAATTTAGTTTAGTTGTTGTAATATATTTTTTGGATGTTTTCTGCAAAATCGTAAAATGACTTCGACTGGCTTCCAAATTTTATATGGTTCATTATTTCATGATTTAAAGAATTTTAATCATGGGATACATATAATATATTTTCATTATATTTTTAAAAATTATTTAATGTATGAAATGAAAAATGAATCACTTTACTTTGGGTAGGTGGAAGTCCCCATGTACACATGAGCGATGTTATAATTTTTTTAAAAAAATTGATTGGTAAACATGTAAATGATATATTAAAATCATATATTAATAATTATTCAAAAAATATAAAATATAAAATATTATTTTATTTGTATCCATATCTATCATTTACTATTGTATATGGTCATGAAAAATTCAATACATCATCTTCGTGAGGCAGTAATCAACACGTACACATGAAAGATGATTCAATTTTCCATTAAATGTACAAGTATAGGAAAAATGTTTATAAGATAAATGTAGTAATTTTTATGTATAAAATATATAATAATGTTATTATATAATAAGGTTTATTTTTTTTAATTCTGGTAAAAGAATAAATAGAAAATAAATCACTCTGTTATGAACTATTCATCTTTTTTTGGATAATATTCTTTGGCATAAAACTAATTATTTCATAGAAACATATTATGATCAAAAAAGAGATTTATAACATATTTATGGTGGTTTGGAAGGTATTTTTATTGCTGTTGGATGAGATATGATGGTGTATAATTGTGGAAAAGGTTGTATATATGTCATTTTTTATAATTTAGGGAGAGGGAACAGATGATATATTTTAAAGACTAAGATATATTAATGTATTACTTAATAACATTTATCCAAAATAACATCCATTAAAATATTAGATTATATATGTTGTAAATATGACAATAAAACAGGTATTAGAGTCGTTTGTTTTTCATTTTCATCCTTATCATTTAATGTTTAACTCTTTTACTATATTTTGACTCTAACCGTGGTAACATATTTTTTTACGAAAGTAACTATTCTTAAGGACCAAAAAAATGAAAGTGGACTCATTAAAAAATATGAAAATTATTTTTCCAAAAATATAATAGATTTTATCAAATTTAATTTCAATATGGGGAATAAATTAAATTTAAAATATACATTAAATATTCAATGAATAATACTTTTCTATATAAATTCATTTTTATGTATAGAAATTTTTGTGATATGAAAATTATGAATAATAATGGTGAAAATTATATTTATTTGAATTTTTTAATAAAACATCACTAAATTTAATTTTAAATCCCATTCAAAAACAAATTTATCAATATATATCCTTTAAAAAGTAAAATTACTTACATAAAAAATCAACATTTTTCACTATTCATGGAAATTTCATTTTTTCCAAAAAAAATAAAAAATTTCACCCTATGATAATTTTGAAGTTATTATGTAAAAATGATATCATAGTTATAAGATATTATTTCTAAAATGTTAAAATGTAATGATTAGTATTCTTTTATAAATTATAAATAAAACACAATTTTGAAGAAAACCTATATTTGAAGCATAAAATAGTATCGAATCTTTTTTCTTACTCCTTATGAATTAGTAAAAAATTATTCTAATTAATACATTTATATAAGTAATTGAATGTTTATTTTATAATTTTTATTCCTTAAAATTTAATTTATCTGTTATAATAACATATTTGAATAATATTATTTTTATTTTATGTCACAATATACTTAAATATTGGTTTTTTATGTTGTGTAATCTATCGAACAAAGGAATATTTTATTCTAATTTTTTGTGGATATACTCACCTTTTGTACATAGTGGAAACATGGGAACATTATAATATAATGGACCAAAATTATCATCATATGTGTTGATCATATTGTACTAATTATCATTACAAATAATAAAGATTCTTATGGGGGAGAAAAAATCAAATCCTAAATTTATAAATTTATTCTCCTAAATATATGTATATATAATATTTTTATATAAGGCATATAATAAATATTATTCACCAAATAATGAAAATTAACATAACATTATTTATTAAATCTTGAAGACTACATACTTATGATAAGTATGTTCAATAAAATAAATAATATTATAAAGGGATAATAAACACATGTAAAAATGAAAAATATTATTTTCAATTCTCATGCCTCATAATCTATTATAATTATCACTCCTGTGGAAAAAATGATGATAAAGAAACAAATAATTACAAATATGATTAAAATTATTTAAATGAAGTACATATAACCCTTAATGAAGATTGAGTGAATTTTAAATTATGAAAATAATAAGTATTTATTGGATTTGTAAAATAATATGACTATCAGAAATATGATAATTAGAATAGTAACTATACAATAGTAATTGTGACCTTTCTATTGGAATTTTATAATATCAAATAGGGTAAATGGACATGTAAATAACTGGAAACATAAATTAAATAATTAAATATAAGTATCAAAATACCATAAAATATTTACTTAATAAACATAACAAAATAATCATATATGCCTATTTTTAAGTGAAAAATATTTAACTTTATTTAACAAAACTATAATTCTTACACATTAATTTGGTTGTAAGTTTAAATATTTTTTGGATTTATTTTTAAAAATTTATATGATTTATGGAGCCAATATGATCTAATTATGTAAGGGTGGGTTTTAGTAAATTTTAATAAATAATGAAATATTGAGGTAAATAACAAAATGCAGTAAAATAAAGAATTTGTGAAAATGTGATGTATAAGATTAATTATTTCCTAGAATATGCAAGAAAATATTTTATTGGCCTAAGATGATTATATTATTGTTTATAATCATAATAAACTATAATATTCACTGTATTGAACAAAAAAAATTAATCAGAATGCAATTTAAAAAAAACCCACCCATTAACCTATTAATACAACCTAGATCCGCTCATTACATCCCACATTAAAAACATATTCCTTTGAAATAGATGTACATAATTCTCTCTATAAATATCTTATACATGATCGAGAAGGTCTTTTCTGGGAACACTTTTGAAAAGAGTTTTCTAGGATGGGATTTTTGGGGTTTTGACAATAGTTACCATGAATCATTATTGAAGTAAAAATTATAAATTTGTTTTAAGTATTGGTCATTATTAACTAATGTGAACAACTACATTTCACAATAGTTTATAAAAATGTTCTATAAAAACCTACCAAAAATTCTTGAATTAGAATGGGTTTTTATGTCAGTTATATAAAAAATAAATTAAAAAACAACTTATCATGTCAGTTATATAAAACCACTTATGTGATAAGTAGTTATTCAACATAATTTAATTTGTAAATAATGTAAAACATTAAATTCTTAAAATTTTGACATTTTTAATGTAATAAATTACCTGAAAATGAAATTTTTATGTTAAATATAAATATAATAATCTAGAAGAACCATAAAGATAACCATATATAAGAAAACAATCTTTGAATCTGGAAAATAACATCCAAAATAAATTCCATTAATCTGTTAAATATAAAATTTAATCATTACAGAATATAATTAAAATTAAATAAAACCCAATGATAAATTTTAAATAATCCCCTCATTCTATTTGTATGTTATTTAGCTCGTGTTTGGTATAAGGGAGAAGGTCATCAAACAAATAACAATTAAAAAATAATTTAACATGTATTTTATGTATAATTATAAATTAAATTAATAGAAATTTTAGAATAAAATATATCCATTTGAAATTGTGTAACCTTCAAGGTTAAAATTATATCTAATCTAAATAATGTAATATAATGTATGTATTAAATTACTCCTTCTTATCATAAACCATTATAGATACAGTAGTACCCTAATAGTTGATTTCCATCTGGCATGGTTGGAAGTGCCATCATAATCCCCAGGGTTTGGGGACTAGTACAATACATCCTATAATATAAAAGTTGTATAAATATTCCAAAAAAATATATATTTAGATAAATAAAAAGGTAATGTAATTCCAGAAATTTCTATGCATTTTTGTTGAAAATTATTTGAGTTTATTTTGGGACCAGGAAATGGGACGACACGTAATTCTGAGTCCAGGAGTGGCTGGAACATATTTTTGACCTAATTTTATTGTTAATTAAATAATCTTGAAGGAATGTTTTTGTAAATTTTTAACATGTTTCGGATATAAAATATGAGGGTACCGTTGAACTCAAAGCATTGGAATTTTCTAAGAAAGGGCCTAACATTGGCCCGCATGGTCCAACAGTGGACTGTGGTTTTTTATCTGTAATCAATGTAATTAAGTAATGATTAATTTATTTTCAAATCCTTATAATTCATAATTAGTAACTCAAAATGGAAATAAAAGAGTTTCATTGACTATGAGAGGGCGCGATTCCTATAGGAAGAGCCTAACCTCAACTGGTGTGAGTTGAGGGTGAAAGTCAGTATTTTGACTACTCAGAAAAGAAAATTAAATATTTTAATATTTTATTATATTATATTTTCATCTTCATTATGTAGTGACTCTTCATTTTTGGGGTGCAATAATAATGTGACACTGAATCCCATTAATGATCCTCATTAATGTGTCAGTATAACAGAAACATAATTTTAGGTTTTATCAAAGAATATCCAAACAAGCAATGTTGTATTGTTGAAAGAATCCTAGAATTTCTCAGAGGATTTTGTGGGTGGCGACAACGAATGAAGAATTCCACTTTCTTCCACATTTCAAAGTTTCCCTATCAACAATGTGTTTCAGATCAATAACAAAGAATGGAGGTGTGTGATTCCATTTTTCCTCTACCAACTATTCTATCATAGGCAGGGATTTGATGCTTTTCTGTGTAAATTTCATTTCAATGATCTCTCTATAAAATGATGAATGTTGGTTAACTCATATACAATTTACCATGTGTATCGATATTTCATGAAGGATGGTTAACTATGTGGGATAAAGGGGGTATTTATAATATTTATTATTCTACCATTTTTTGGTTTTTCATGATCATACTACTAATAATACTTTCGAGAGAACACAAACAAGACATGGACCATTCTTTGTGTGTCATATTGGTGACTCCATCCACCTTTTCATTCTTTCATTTTACATTCTTCATGGTGAAACAGTCGGCGGTAGATTAGCTATTGAGGAACTAGATGTTAGGGTTATTTCTATGCAGGCCACCACATCAACACCCAACTACAACATCAGCACTAGACTGTTGCACCCATCCATGACGGCATGTGGGAGGAAATGCATTGGAATCTTGCTACGACAATGATAGGGGCCGCCAGCACAGAGTCTGGCTACTAGAAGTAGGAAAACGTGGCCAACCATCTAGATCGGAAGGTGAAAGCCGCTATCCACGTACAATGGTGGTGAGATGGACCTTTGGCTCGCTAAGGTTCATACTGAGGAAATGAACTATGTGTGTGGATTGACTAGGTGAAGACATGATCTGACCCTAGTGTCACATGGTCACGCTTACCAGACCATTCCTGATGTACTTTCCAGGAGAAAACTATCCTACTGATGTGGGCTCGACGGGAGGAAAAAACTGAGCCACTAGGCATCCTTGATAGGTATTCTCAGTCCGACAGAGTTGGACCTGGGAAAGAGAAAGTGGACCAGTTCACTAGGAAACCCAGTAGGCTGGACCCACGACCAAAACAGGCCAGGTCCTACAAAGGCCAATGGGCCTTTCCACTGGTCCAGGCTGGACCAGGTCGGTCCTGACCCAATTGGATCGAGTGGGGTCAATTGAAACAAGTTGGGCCATGTGGGACACCCATGCTGGGTTGGTCTGGTCGGTCTGGCCAAGTCGGACTGGCTCCAGACACAATCAGGTCATGTTTACAAAAACACCAATAACATTTAGACTGGGAATCTAATTAATGTCGTGTTCATAGTGTGGGAGGACCATAGAAATAAGATGGTCCTTCGAGAATTCTCCACATGAGATTCTGTGAGATTCAAGATATGAATGATGGATTAAGTATTAAATTCTACCATAATCAAGAACAATAGATAGAAAAATCATGTGTCTGGTTGTGACACAAAGGATATGATGACTTGATATCATTAGACTAGTAGAAAAGAAAAACTATGTGGTTCAGATGTTGATCACACCTCAATAGTTCAGTAAATGAGGAGACCTTAGTGGACCAACAGACAAGCATGCCTCAGTGGTTTAGCAGATGAGTGTACCTATGTGGTGTAGTAGAGGAGCTGGCCTCAGTAGTCCATCAAATGAGTGGAACTCAATGGACTAGTAGACAGACAGACCTATGTGGTCTAAAAGACGGGTATACCTTAGTGGTGTAGTAGACGAGTGGACATTAGTGGTCCATAAAACAAGAACACATCATTATTTTGTATGATGAGTGGACCCCAATGGTCTATTATCCATCTAAACATCAATAGCTTATTAAGGATGGATCCCTCAGTAGTACAAGATGAATTCTCTCTACAACTGATAAGCATACATTTTATACATAATGGTATACATGGTGTGTGCTATAATTGCTTTGTGGTCTTATTGTGTGATCTCGTTATGTGGTCTTGCAACATGGTCTTTCATTTGTGGTTTGGGTTCCCTACTGTGTATTGTGTTACTCACCCCCTACATGAGCTACACCTGCATGTGTCGTGTCTTTTTTAGGTGGTCGACACTTTGATGGAGACCTTCATCTTCTAGGAAATTGTAGTTCATATTGAAACAGGATGGATGGGACATAATTCTATGAATCCAGACTGCTAACCTCCACCATCCCATCAAGTAGGGTTAGTGTGTACAACCCATGCTAGTTGTACATTCTATTGGGTTTTTGGGCTTGTATTCTGACCCCTTTGTAATTTTAGTTTGTACAATACTCTCTATAGATATCTCAGTGACATGTGTGGATTAATTTGTGTTTTATTTCTGCAGTTTAAAATAATTCATGTGTACGGGTTTAAATGAAAATTCCTTCCCTTTTGGGATATTCCCATTCAGTGCTAGCCCCATCCCCTGTGCTCTGGAAGCCGGGCTTCGGGTGGTCATAGCACATGCCCTTAAAGATGGATCATGAAAAAGTAGTATCATAGGCCAATAATTTTTACGAGTTAAACTAAGAGTCATTAAATCATAAAGAGGCAAGAGATTTTTGTTTTTTGGGTTAATCATTCAAGCCAGGGTGTCTACGGTTGGTTTGTTGACCAAAGTATCCATACAATAGGTCCCAGAATAGTTTCTTCTCAGTCGATATAGGAACACACTGGTTTCATGAATCTATGAGTGTTTTCTCATGATCTTTTTTAGTTAGATTCAGCCTACCATGTATAATCTATTGACTACAGTTATTATTGGACTCTTTCAATATTCCTCCACAATGACTGCCATAGAGGAATCAATTTCAGGACTATGAGGATGGGTCAGAGAGTGATGATGCATCGGTATAGATACAGTTTCCTAAGATGGTACCTTCGCACAGTGTCCTAGTGATACCACATCACATTGGTCATCAATTACTACCAGAACTATTAGTATAAGATGCACATATGCTCAGTTCCTTACATGATTTCCACTGATAGAGACCTCCCAGGTTCATGGGAGATACAGATCCTCAGGTCAATGAGGATTGGGTTGAGGAAGTTACGTGAGTCTTCTGCTATGTGACGACACTACCGGACAATATGGAGATACTAACTGTGATCCTTCTATAGGGATCGATGGGGTGATATTGGAATTTGACCATACAGACACTTGAGGAGCCGACCCACAACTAGTCTTTCTTCGAGTAACTTTTCAGGGAGGATTTCTTCCCCACAACCTTGCACTCTATGTGTATTGAGGAGATGCTTCGCATAATGAAAGGAAACCTAATAGTGGAAGAGTACTTAGTGAGGTTCAAAGTCCTCTTCCATTACTATATGGATATGGTGCATGACACTTACCTTAGGGAATGTACCTTTGAGCTTGTACTTCGATTGGACATTAGGGCATTAATGATATCCCTCAGCATCCATGAAAAGGCTAGGTAGATATATTGATCTCTACTAGTATAGAGCTTCCTCATTGAGATGGCATCGATTGTGGGATCTAACATTGGCTGATGGGTGGTCAAGTTATCTGTGGGAGGTTGCTACCTAGTGATGCAGAGGCCCAAATGGTCTAGACCATTCAGAGGATGACCCTAGGACATTGGGTCCATTGTTTGAGGCTCCTAGAGAAGAGGGAGTCATCATGGGGGGAGAGAATACTACGAATTCTGAGGGTAGTGGTTCATGGTTTAGGATTTTCTAGATCATCAGGTAGAGGATTGATATAAGGTTGAGGGGACACCAAGGCAGTGGAAGATATTGGATCAATGTGGTACACCATATGTAGAATGTGGAAAAGGAGTAGAAATAATGGCAGGAGGTGTGCGTAGGTACGATGTTCCAACACCACAACCCATGGTGGTCTAACATGGGCTCCAATAGCAGGTAGATAGAGGTGGACAGAGATTCAGGAAGCCATGGAATACAGTCCAAATATCCTGGAGATGATACTAGTAATGATTTGGGTCTTCTCCACTTTAGATATAGTTATAATAGACACAAGTTTTAGTCTCTCATTCCTTTCCATGGACCTTGTTCGGAGCCCTTAGAATTTGATCGATCTATTGGCTCCATCCTTATGATTAGAGAGTCATAAGAGACTGAATTTGATGACCACACACTTCTTCAAGAATGTTGAGATTACTCTTGGAGGTGAGAGCTTCAGCTAGAATCTTTTAGTAGCAATTTTGATTCCTTACAACATCATTTTGTGTATATAATTCCTATGAGCAGTCCCTGTCAATATTGACAATTTTAGGCACACAGTGCAGTGTGTCCATAGAGATGAGACCAAGTATTCCTTTATTAGTGAAAAGGACCCCAGAGCAGTGATGGATGGACTCGTATATAGTAGGGTGCAACTGATCAGTCATTATTTAGATCACATGTCCCTCGATGCAATGTATGAGACGAGTCCGTAGTTTCTGATAGTGGTAGATTAGTACGAGGACCACTTTTTATAAAATGCTCCTAGAATACATCATCATAGATAGATAGACTAATCCATTGATATATACGATGGTATGGAAACGATATCTACGCATGTGTATCGGATGGATCCCGTAGATCTCTATGACATGATGGTAAAGTAGGAGGACTTGCAAAGGAAGGGGTTCATAAGGCCTAGCGTTTCACCATGGGTATCCCTAGTATGGATTTCCATAGAGGAAGACGGATGCTTTAGGTTATAAATATACTTTCAGTGCTAGAGATAGGTGACCATGAAGAAAAAAGTATCTGCTTTTGAGGATTGATGACCTATATAATCATCTAAAGGGAGTGGGATGGTTCTTAAATATATACATCATATCTGGCTATCACCACCTCTAGGTATGAGATAACTAAATCCTGAATACATATTTTAGATGTCACTACGTCCACTACGAGTACATAGTAATGTTGTTTAGATTGTTGAGTTTCCCAATAGTGTTTATGGGACTCATGAATAGGATCTTCCAGTAGTATATAGACTTGTGTTTAGTTGTCTTCATTGATGACATCTTAGTGAATTTAGCATCTATGGAGGAGCACATGATACCCCTGACAATGGTTCTGGACACACATTGAGCAAACCATCTTTACAGAATGCTCATTAAGTGAGTTTAATTGGTAGAAAAGTTATATATCATTGTACATGTCATATCAGAAGCTTGTGTTTTTAGTGGATCTAGTGAAAATTGAGGTGATTCTTTCTTTGCAGCCACCAGAGATTGTTACTAAGGTGTAGAGTTTCCTTAGATTGGTTGGGTTATATCAAAGGTTTTTACATGATTTCAGCAGAGTGGTAGCACCCATGATGGTTTTGACAAATAAGGTAAAACCCTTCATTTAGACAGAGTCATTCCAACAAAGCATTCAAATGTTGAGGCAGTTATTGATGAGTGATCATATCATGAGGCTTCCAAAAGAAGGCATCAACTATATGGTGTACTAAGACACATCATGAACATGGATTTGTTGTGTCCTGATGCAAGGGAAACCAATGATTTCATATGTAAACATTTGTTAATAATACATGATAACTATGAAACTCATTACCATGAGTTTGAGGATATAGTCATCACATTGATGATGTGGTGACACTACCATATTGATGAACTCTCCATCATTTAATATGACCAAAATAGTGTCAAGTATATCTTTTTCAGAATGATCAGTATGTGAGATAGAAATGTTGGCTAGAGTTCCACCATGTCTATGATTTCAAGATATTCAATACTCTAAGGGGAATGTGGTTGAATATGCTCTCTATTAGATGTTTAGTTCACATATACTGAACGAAGCCTCATAGCAATTTCGCCCGCTTCAAATATCCTTTATAGATAGAGATGAGAGAGCTTATCTTCCTTCAATGGTTGTTTCCCCTCCACATTTACAATGAGTTAAGGATGCGAAACACATTTATGCTAGTACCGATGTTACTCCCCAATATTATATAGTACGTTATCTCATTAAATAAATTCATTAGCTTACGCTAGACGCAACACTGAGTTCGAGTGCACCACAACATACCAAACTAGACATTGAAAAAGTGGTTTTGGACATTATTAACATCATTTTTAATATTATATACTCTATAATTTTAACATCTATATTATGTGTGTCTTAGACTTAATATAAGAACAAATTCATTTTTTTAGATAAAAGAAGCATTATCCACAAAATGATATTTTACCATATTTTAAGGGAAAACCATATTTTAAAACAAATATGTTACACTTTTATATACTAAATTGAATGAAATTAAATTATTTTTTAGAATCAGGATATTAAAATTTAGTAGGGATAAAATTTGATAATTTTCTAATAACTTTTACGTTTTGAAGAGTACTGAAAAATACTAAATTTTAATTAAAAACAAACATTTAAATCAAAATAATTTATAATTTTATATTTTTCATTAGAATGGTTTATAAGTATAATTAGATTATATTTTTATCATTTAATATAATTCAGGTCATTTGATGAAATTTCACATTTTAATAGAACATAATTAAGTGTTAATGTTTTTATAAATATTATTTCTTAAAAACATGCTTTCTGTTTTGACAATGAGAATTAATTTTAAAATAATTTTTGAAACTTTTCTGTTTTGAATTTGGAAAAAAGGATTCTATATTTGGAATCAGAAGGTACAAAATATTTAAATACGATACTTTATTGTTTAGACATTATGAATATTTACTTCAGTGAATATTATATTTACCATTGTTAAATGGTAAATATTGTAAATAAGGGTAAACAAATATTATTATTATTATATCAAATTAACCTTACATGTATTCTATTCTTATTGGTTGATATATTCATGACCAAGGGAATCCATGTGTCGATTATATGACCCCTTGGTGCCACATTAAAGTAATAATGACACTTTATATTAATTAATTTAATGTAATGAAAAAAATGACATAAACATAAATCTTTTAGTAAATGTTTTTTTACAAGGTTTTATATAAGTTTTGAGTTCAACTATAAATATTCAATAAAAACATAAAAAAATTTCTACATAGTCATATTTTATTGATAATTTTTAGACATTAAATAATTTAATTAATTTATGACACAATGATGAATAATTAATTACCTTATAAATGAAAGATTGAAATAAATGGTATTGAAAATATTAAAATAAATATAATTTGAATGATTATATGGCATCCAATAATTTTATAGGTGAATATGACATGTTAGTATTGATTAAATGAATATTATTTGAAGTAATTAAGTTGTGATGGCTTTCATATAAAACAATATCTAAATACTGTCAAAATTTACATAAATGAGTATCTAAAACAAATATTATATTACTAAATTATATAATATTCATTAAAATATGAGATTCAGACAAAGGGCTTAACTAATATTTTTTATGTTATTAATGAACCACTTTAGGTACACTTTAATGTTTAGAGTATGTATATTAACCATATATTGTAACAATACAACAAGAGACAAAGAAACATATACTCCTTACCTAGGAGTTAAATCTAAATGATAAGGTTAATATTGTGACCTAAAACTATCTAAAACCCATTGGATGAGTTTTTTTCCAAAAATACCCACCTTTTACTAGAATTAAATCATTTTACAGCCATTATAAACTGAAAATTATTTTCTTATAAAATAATATATCAATCTTTTCCTAAAGTGACCCTTACCTCTCTTATAAAAGGTAACTTCCCCTTCTCCCAAAATCACACCTCAAAATCCTTTTGGCTCCGCCAAAACCTACCAAGATATCCTAAAAAAAACCATTATATAATCCTAGAGTACTAACATTATTCAAAAAGCCAACATATTGATCCCTTTTGATCTACTTAAAATGAAACACCAGAAGAAGAGGTAATAATTTCACCACCAACTTTCAAGTTCTTTTCATCTTCCACATCTAATTTTTATTTGTTGTTTCCATACCAAAATAATAAATCCAGTGCCTCCTACACAATGTGATTTTATTATAAATATTTTACAACCATATTTGTTATTCTATCCATCCTATAAAAGAAAAAGTCACCATACGTCCGTACGTACGGTTTACCGTCTCACGTCATGGTGTAGTTTGTTATTCAAACACTTCAATATTTAGATGGGTATAATAATGAGTATAACTGATTTAAATAGTAAATATACCAGGTTAATTATTCTGTATATATGATATATCATCTAATTACATATGATTACCCTTAAATATAATGATATTGTCGCTCGTGCATACGTACAATTATCGTCTCCATGATGCGATGGGATTCATTTCACAATTCATCATTCAACGATGATTATAAAAATATATTATATTAATAAGTATGTAATATATGACATAATAATGAAACTGATTATATATATATACATTCATATATCTTATTCACTTACTTCCATTCAATACGATATGAAAATGGAAATAATGTTGATGCATACGTATGACCAACCATCTCCATAAACGGTGTTTTATATTTCATATATCAATAAACTATAAATATTTATATTCTAAATTTATATGATATATAAATCATGTGTTATATTTTAGATGTATTTAAATCCTGATCTATATGACACGATCATGAATAACATGATAAAACATGTACGATAATGAAAGTTATTATTACCCAAAATGTTAATTTAACATGGACATAATTATTAAATAGGAAGAATAATGTCATAAATGAATCATGTATGATAGAATAAATATAAATATGGTTCTGGTATAATTTAATAACATACTATGGTAATTATATATGTGGTTTAACATAACCCCAACCAACAAAAAGTACATGGTAAGAGTTATTTCTTCAATATCATTATTATCCGAGATTGTTTATGTGTAATTATTTACGAAGACCAATTTATCATCGATACGCATATTTCAGAAAAATGTTTTCAAAATTTTTAATTTAAGGTTCTATGGGAGGGAATATTAAAATATATTATTATTTTAAATGTTTTAATGATCTATCTTTCTAAATATATTTAATTAATGTCCATGTTTTCAAATTGATTTTACGGATTTATTTATTTGGACATGAATTTTTTAAAATGATAAATATTTTCAAAAGTTTTAATGAGGTATGGGAAATAGTGATTCAAAAATCTATTTTAAATTACTTTCTTTATAAATGTGTGACATTAAAATGTATTCATGAATATGGGATATTTCTATCAAAGATTTTTACAAATCATTTTCATCTATGTCAAAAACTATTGATCAATTTTAAAGTTATTAGATGTTGAATACATATAATAAAAATATTCCATAATTTATTAAATTATTTGTGATATATTTTACTAGGGATGTGTTATTTTTTACACCATTCATGGATTATGGTTAATGTATTCACATTTCATATGATTGTTTTAATACGAATGTTTATGTTCTGTTTCAACCTTTTCATATGATTATTGTATTGGGCCTAGTTTTTTTTGGGTGGATCCCGCTATAGCTCATGGAGCATTGGTAGGTCTCAATAAATAATTAAATGTGGAATTGGCTGAGGTCTTTCCCAAATTTGATATATGGTTTTGGCTGAGGCCTTACTCATTTTTAGATGTTTTGGCCAAGGCCTTTACCAAATGTTTGAGAATGTTCGGTATTATACATTCCCTAATTATGAAAATATTATTGATGGTTTGTGTGGTTATTGGACTAGTATAATATCCATGGCTATGATTAACTATATCATTATTTACTCATCCCATATTACTAGCATAAAGTGTTCATTTTTATTATTTGTAATGGCATGTCTTTTAAATTATTCACCATGCCTAATTTTATGTTATCTTCGGCTATATTGCTTACCCTTACTGAGTGTTTGACCTCACCCATTTGGTATTTATTATATTCCGAGGAATCTAGGAAGTGTATTATGACTGATAAATAGGGTTAAGATAATGGATTAATGGAATTTTAAAATGACCATTTATGTTGTGTTTTATTTTATAATGTGTAATCTAACGTTCATGTATGTAATATATTTTCCAAGGCTGTTAAAATATCAGCCTTTTTGGACATGATTCCTTATAATTATTCCAATGTATTATATTATCGCATTGACTATGAGCTTCTAGGGTTAGGGTGTTACAGTAGGTATCAAAGGAAGATTAGCAACAACCATGGAAATAGATTTAGATAAACTCTGATTAGATAACATTAACATATAATAAACATTGATGATTATTATAGAATTACATCATAGAATTGTGGTAATGTATATATTTTATATATTTTACAAGAAATACATCTATGTCTGGAGACACGCAAAAAATGTGGCTCTAGAAAAAATTACATGTGTGTGAAAAATATGACAAGGAGTTTTGGGATTGACCTAGGGTATCTTGTTACATGACAATGGGACTTGCTGCACTATTGGTTACCAAAATCCTAGGGGATATGGTTAGGATAATTTAGATTTTCATTAAAAGCCATTATGGAGGAATTATGAGTAAATACTTCCTCCAAGAAAACATTTTATTATTATAATTTATATGCATAATATTTTAAATTTATAATAATTATTTTACACGTTTTGAATTTTGCGTTGAGATTCATAAACTAAACTAGTGTATGTCATTATTATGAAATGGATCATAGTAGATGAAATGAGAATTCCAGCAATACGCATGATCGATAGATTAAGAAGGATCATATCATTCAAGGTATTATGAAACCAATTAAAAGGAAAATATTATCCCACATATTCTCATCATATGAAGAAATAGTATCATGTGGTAATAATATATGTAATGAATTCTTGGGTCATATGGCATTGATGGTAAGAAAGAGATGAAAATTATGGAAATGAGAAAGGTGGATAAAGGGAAGAGGGGAAAGAAGGATTTTCCCATATGTGATAATTGTGGAAAGAATCGACATGGTAAATGATTGAGGGGAATGAGAGTTTGTTATACGTGTGGAGAAAAAGGACACCATGTAGGTTATTACATGGGTAAGAAAAATATTTCAAATGTACAATGATTTATCTGCATGGAGTTGGGACACTACAAGAATCAATGTCTAAACCATTCAAGTATTCCCTAAATGTTGCTATTGGACAATAATCAAGTTATTATAATCCCAAATATTACGAGGAATGATTAGTTTTATAATTTGTTTATTAAAGTATTGTGTATTTTATGTATTTTATTAATGATGTACTAATTATAAGAATTATATAGTATAAATGTATTGTACTATAGTACTATTTAATTAAGGACATGAGATTGTGTTGAACCAAGAAAAGTTAATCAACAGTAGGTTAAATTGTTTGGAAATTATATATGGTTCAAAGAATGATAAACCATTATATGGTTCTTATAACGAAGTTGAAATTTTGGAATAATATATGATTGATTTAGATAAATGATATTGTATATTCTTGAATACCTTGAAAATGATTAATGATTTGTATATTCCATCATTGTTGGAGTTTACAACATTTTTGGATAGAAAAGTATATCCAATATTATGTAAGGAATAAGCAATCGTGAATTTAATAAATATAGTATTATGGTAATTTAGGGTGTTATAGTGTTTTAAAAGAATACATGATGAAGGTATTCACGTGTTATTACATGGAAAAAAGGATCTTCATTGTGTTTACTTTCATTATAAATATTGGACTATGAGTTTGGATAGAAATATTTTGGATAAATCTAATCGTTGGAATAGAATAATTTTTACATTGGATACCATTGATAAGGTTAAATGATTCTATGAGATTATTTTTGTATTGTAATAACAAGGACAACTAGGAGGTCGGGCAACAACCCGCCGCATCTGGAAAGGTCAGGAGACCTGAATCCGCAACCGAAGAGCGACATGGGTGGATCAACTACCACTGGAATTTGTAATGTATTGGTTTGTATAATGATGTTTTTTAATAGTTTGATAAATTAATTATAAATTCATTATTTTTAATCCCTATACAATTAGCATAAATAGAATATTTTTGGATTCTATTATCTTCTAAAGTGAAAGATGAGTTTGTGGAAGGAATTAGTTGAAGGATAAAACTCTACTTATCATGTATATGTTTTTCCTCTTATAATTATTATTAAATTAATTCCATAACATTAGGGAAGTGATATTAATACCAAAAATGTTTTATCCTAATAACTTATGTTTTGTTGAACCGGTGAAATTTTAATCACCATATATTGTTGTCTTTGAGGACCACAATTTTACACTTTTTTGTGATTGATGTCTTCAATCACTCTATATAAATATTTACATTTTCCTTTCAATTATATGTCACTAATTTCGGCCAAATTTCATCTAACAGAGATAATAATTGTTTTGTGACTTTTTCATTTTACTTTCCCTCATATTAAGACTAAATTTTATTAACCCTATATCAGATATGGGATTTCAACAAACATAAGGCTGTATTTATATGCTATTATATTCAAGGAAAAATTTCAAATTTAGATGAAAAATTTTATTTACGGAGGGTAGAATGTAAAAACCCCTGATTTCGTAGTATGTTATCTCATTAATGTAATTCAATAGCTTACTCTACACACAACACCGAGTTTGAGCGCACCACGACTGACCAAAATAGCAATTAAATAAGCGGTTATGAATATTATTCATTGAATTTTGAATCTTATAAAATAAATATAATTTTAACATCTATAATATGTTTTTATTAGAAATAATATTAGAACAAATTAATTTTTTTCAGATAAAAGATGTATTTTCCAAAAAAAAATACTTTACCTCCTTTTAAAGGAGATCATTTTTTAAAAAAAATATTTGACACTTTTATATACTAAATATAAAGAAATTAAATTATTATTTACAATAGGGAAATAAAAATTTAGTTTGGATAAATTTTTGGTAATTTTCTTATAACATTCAAATTTTGAATAATATTGAAAAATACTAAATTTAAATTAAAAACAACTTTTTAAATTAAAATAATTTATGCATTTAAATTACTCATTGTATGGTTTTTAAGTATAATTATATTATATTTTAATCATTTAATATAATTTAGGACGTTGGATTCAATTTCACTTTTAAACTGGATGTAAACAAGTGTCAATCTTTTGATAGTAATTTATTAATTTAAAAACACACTTTTTATTTTTGACAGCGGGAATTAAATTTAAATTAATTTCTACCACTATTGTTTTTAAAATATGGAAAAATGAATTCCCTATTTAAATTCATGATATCCATATTTTTTAAATAGGTAACTTTTATTTTTAGACATTATGAATATATATTTGAATAAATATTTTATTTACCATGGTTAAAGGGTAAATCTGGTAAATGAATATAAAACAATATCATTATAATATAATTTAATTACAGTAACCTATGTCCTATTCATATTGGATGATACATGTCCGACCATGGTCATCCTTGGGTCTATTTTGGGACCACATTGAGCCACATGATAGTGATAATGATACATTATATTAATAAATTTAAAGTAAATATGTAAATGACATAAAAATATATCATTGAGTAAGACAATTTTTACATGGTGTTATATAAGTAATATTTAAGACTATAAATATTAATTAGAAATATAAAAATATTTCCCACATAATGGTATTTTATTAATAATTTTTTGACATTAAATAATTTAACTTATTTATGACACAATGATGATACCGTAATTATATTAATAAAGAATGAATCAAACAAATGGTATTATAAATATTAAAATAAATAAAATTTCGAAGTTTTATTAACATTCACGAATTATATAAGTTAATATGACAAGTTATTATTTCTTCAATGTATCTTTTTAGATGTAATAAATTTGTCATGAGCTTAACATAAACCGAATAGTAAATAGTGTCAAAATTGACATAAATTTGTATTTAAAACAAATATTATATTACTAAATTATATAATATTAAAAAACTATATGGTTCATCCAAAGTTAATAAATAGTATTATATATGTCATTAATGAAAAACTTGAGGTTCACTTCGATGTTTAGAGTATGTCTATTGACCATATAGTGTACCTATACAATAAGACACAGTAAAAGTTAAACTATTTAACTAAGAGTAAAAATTTAAAATATAAGGTTAATATGGTGACCTAAACCAGTATAAAACATATTGGTTCAGTGTTTTTCAACACATCCACACCATAGACTAGAAATAAACCACATTGGAGCAAATATAAACCGAAATTTATTTTATTATAAAATAATATTTCAATCATTTCCTAAAGTGACCCTCATCTCTCTTATAAAAGGGAACTTCCCCATCTCTCAATATAACAAATCCAAATCCTTTTTTCTCACCCAAACCCTGCCCAAATATACTCCCAACATCTATTAAATCAACCTAGAGTCATTAATTTCATCATAAATCTAGCCTTTGATCCCTTTTTATCAACTCACAAAGAAACATCTGAAGAGTAGGTAATTATTCACCACCCTCTTTCATGTTCTTTTCATCTTACACATCCACTTTCTATGTTGTTTCCATACCAAAATATTAACTCCAGTACATCATACATACCATGATGCTATTAAAATTATGGTACAACTAAATTTTTTATTCTATTCATCCTATGAATGACATGTCACCATAAGTGCGTATGTACGAATTACCATCTCCACGTCATGGTGTTGTTTTTTATTCAAAAACTTCATTATTTGTATGGGTATAATATTGAGTATAAATGATGTAAAAAACAAATATAACATTTTAGTGATTTTTTATATATGTTATACCATCCAATTACATATGATTTCACCATCAATGTAATGATATTGTCGCTCGTGCGTACGTAAGGATTACCGTGTCCACGACGCGATGTCATTCATTTCTGTATTCATCATTGAAGTAAGATTATAAAAATATATATTATTAATAAGTATCTAATGTATGAAATAATAATTCAACTGAATATATATATATATATATGTATGTATGTGCATACATATATCTTCTTCATTTACATCCATTCAATACGATATGAAAATGGAAACAATGTGTATTCATAGATACAATCAACTGTCTCTATAAACGTTGTTTTACATTTCATATATCTATCTAATATAAATATTAATATATTAAATATATATGATATATAAACATTGTGTTATATTCTACAATTATTTATATCATGATCTAAATTATACGATCAAGAATAACAAGTCCAAAACACATATAATAAAGAAAGAGATTATTTCCAAAAGTGTTAATTTAACAAGGATATCATTATTAAATATAAAACATAATGTCATAAATGAATCATGTACGATATAATAAATATGAATATTGTTATGGTAATATTTTATAACATTCAATTTTCATTATACAGAAGGATAAGCGTACCCTCGACCAAAGGAAAGTGCATGGTAAGGGTAATTTCTTCAATCTCATTATTATCCAAGATTATTTATGTGTAAGTATTTACTCGGAAAAAATTATTATCGATACCCATATTTCAAAAAATGTTATCAAAATAAATATTTAATGGTTTAATGGGAGGGTCTATTTAACTATATCATCATTTTAAATGTTTTAAAGAATTATATTTATAACTCCTTTTAATTAATGGATATGTTTTTAAAATTATTTTAAAGATTTATTTTAAAGACATGACTATTTTGAAATGATAATTATTTTCACAATTTACAATGTGGTATGGGACACACTGATTCAGAAATAAATTTTAAATTACTTTCTTTATAAATGAGTGACTTCTAAAATTTTTCATGAAAAAGGTATATTTTTCTCAAAGAGTTTTACAAATCATTTTCATCTATGTCAACATCCTTTGATGGATTTTATACATTATTGAAGTTGATTTATTATGATACAAATCTTCCCTATTGTATTGAATGTTTTGTTATATATTTGATTTTGGATGTGTTATTTTTATAACATTCATGGTTTATGGTGAAATTATTGACATTTTGTATGCAAGTTTTAATATGAATTTTTATGTTATGTTACAACCTTTTCATATGAAGAATGTATTGGACTTACTAAGTGACGGGTGGATCCTGATATTGCTCCTCGGTGAATCGGTAGGTCCCATAAGACAATTAGATTTGTAATTGGCCGATGCCTTTCCAAAATTTGAAATGTGGTCTTGGCTGATGGCATAAATGTTTTTAGAGGTCGTGGATGAGGACTTGAAAAAATGTTTCAGAATGCCAGACCATATACATTCCCTAATTATGAAAATATTATTGATGGTACATGTGGTTATTCGTCTAGAAGAATACCCATGCCTATGTTTTATTATGGAATAATTTATTCATCTTGTATTACTTCTATAATGTGTTCATTTTCATTATTTGTAATGGAATGTGTTTTAAATTATTCACCAAGCTTATTGTTTATGTTATCATCCACTAATTGATTGCCCTTACTAAGCATTTGTCCACCCCCTTTCTTATGTTTTATTTTCCCAAGATTCAAAGAAGTGTATTATCATTGATAAGCCAGGTTAAGATAGAGGATTAATGGCATTCTCAAAGGATAATTCATGTTGTGTTTTATTTTATAATGTGTAATCTAAGGTTCATGTATGAAATCTATTTTCTAAGGCTTCTAAACAATCAGTATTTTAGGACATGATTCATTGTAATCATACCAATGTATTGAAATAATGCACTGACTCTGGGCTTCTGAGGTCGGGGAATTACATGAGAGTATAAAATTTTCTTACTATCCAAATGGCATGACCCTGATGGATATTCAAAAGGTGGGGATAATTTTATCCCTTTCATCGAACGCAATGTCGTACCAGTAGCATTGTTGTAGGAGGAGGTGAGGGAGTTCCCCACCCACCCGTTGGCGATTCATCCATGTTTGGAGAAGATGTTTTTGGACCTCTGACATCAGTTCTTTTGGCCAGGGATGAAGAATTATATGGTATATATTGTCTCGAGATGCCTCACATATCATCTAGTTAAGGCTGTGAACTAGGTTCTAACAAGTTTGATTGAACTCCTCAAGGTACCGGAGTGGAAGTGGGACAAGAAATCAATGGAATTCAAGATATGCTTACCAAAAAAATGTTGGGACATGATACAATTTGGTTGGTCATAGACTAACACACCATGTCAGACCACTTCCTACCCATTTGAGAACATGGTTCAGCAGAGAGATTGGGAATCCTCTATGAGGAAGATAAAGTTCATCACCATGGAGTCCCAACAATGATACTTTGAAATCGTGATGGATACATTACATTGTGGTTCCGTACAATATTATAGGTGGTGTTTTGGACTTATCTACCATTGAGAAAACCCATTCACCCTGAGATAGATGATCAACTAATTTGGACTATACATACATTAGAATTCATGATTTATGTATGTGTTCTTGATTATGGTAACAGTTGGGAGGACCACTTAACACTGGTGGAGATTGAATACACTAATAGCTAAAACTCCACCATCACTATGGAACAATTACTGTAATTTTACAGATAATAATGTGGGTCACCGTTTTGATGGAAATGCCTAGGGGAGTCAACACTCATTGTTCCAGTGATGGTACGAGCTTCCATTGAGAAGGTGTAAGTCATTTGAGAGGGGATGAATACTGCACAGAGTGGACATAAGTCCTATGCTAATAGGTGACAAAGACCCTTGGATTTTTAAGTCGGGGATTAATATTCCTACAGTTTACTCCCCAATGAGGGATACAAATATTTGAATGGGGAGGCATGATATCTATGAGATTCATCAGACCTTTCCTGATACTATGTAAAGTAGGTGGTATGGGATACTGCTTTCCTCTACCACTATAGCTAGAGAGGGTTCACGACATCTTCCTCATATCACATATCAGTTGATTTGTGCATGACTATTATCATGTCATCAACCATGGTAATCTAGAGATTGACAATGGTAAGAGATTATCCGAATACTCAGTGGAGATAGAGGATACAGATGATCCTTTATGGTTGGTTGATTCCTCCAGTTCATGTTCATTGGCATCATAGAAATCTCTATAAGATCATGTGGGAGTGGGAGTCTCATATTCATTCTCAATACCCCCATTTGATTTATTATACCTCATTTTTGATTTCAAGGATGTAATTCCTTAAAAGAGGTTGTATGGTAATACCCCATAATTTTGATATATTTTTTTGAAAATTAAATGGGGTGATTTTGATACCATTCACTAAGGCAACATGTTATTTAAAATCCTATAAGGGCCAAAATGATTATTGATATATTCCTAATGATGATTATATGAATGCGCAAGTGGTGTTTTTTAACTTTTAAATTGGTGCTTAGGTAAAAAATTAAAGGGCATCGTTTAACCGAGAGCATTAGGATTCAACTAGAAGAGGCCATACATTGGCCAGGGTGTTCCAACATGGGAATGTTGTTTCTATGCCTTAAGTAAAATAATTAAATAATGATTATTTCATTTTAAAAGCCTTATAGTTCATAAATTGTAACTAATATTTGAAATTTGAAAATACCTTTGGGCTTGTGAGGGCGTGCTTCCCTTAGGTGGAGCCTTAACTTGACCGGTGTAGGTCGAGGGAAAAATTCAGTTATTGGACATTTTAAATGAAAAATAAAATGACCTAACAAAGTTATTTTATTATATATTCCTCTTCTTTATGTAGAAACTCGTCTGTGTTGTGGTGTAGTGATGAGGCACCACAAAATCCCATTAATTAACTTCATTAATTTGTTAGTGTAATAGATATAATAATTTGTTTTTTTTCAATTAATATCATAAAATGAAATGATGATTTATAGCAACAACCCTATTATTTCTCTGAGGATTTTTCTCGGTGGAGATGATGAATGAAAAAATTTATTTCTTTAACCCTTCAATGAATTTATATCAATTCAAGGTTACAGATCCAAAACAATAAATAGAGGTGTAGGATTTGGTTTCTCCTCGACCTAAATATCTATCCAAGGTAAGGATTTGATGAATTTCTATTTGTATTTATTTTCCATGTTCTCTTTTTTTAATAATGAATTTAGGATAACATATGAACATGTTAACCTACAGGTCGACCGTTCAGGTGGGATGGGTCATAATGAATGATAAAAGAGATATTTATCCTTGTGAGTATTCAAGCCTATTATCGTTATTCATGATATTTCAACCCATAACACATTAGAGACAAAATGATCAAGTCCATGATCTTTTATTTGGTGTTAATATGTGAAAATCCTTTCCCTTTTTTCCATCTTACGTTTTCCCATTCATGGTGGTGAATCATTCTGTGGAGCATTGTCTATAGAGGCACCAGATGTAAGGGTCTCAAATAGATGGCCAGTGGCATCTGCAACATGTTGTAGTACCTAGCCATGTCTTTGGCTCCAGACCACGCTACCTAGAGATGATGGTAACAAAATGCTCTAAAACTCTTCTACAGTAGGATGTGACATTATGGAAGTGTGAAGCAGTGGCATGAGGGGTCACTGGCAGGGGAACAATGCCACCTAGCCCCGTCGAAGGAGCAAGCCGTGATCTATGTGAATAGACCTTCTGGCCAAAAACACGATGCCACCCTAGGGCCACGGGTATGCACGAGCCAGGAACTGCCTGACATCTATGCTGGGAGAAACCCGTACCACCGATTCTATATTATACAATGAAATAAACTAGGCTGCCAGTCGGACCTGGAAAGAAGAGAATCTTCTCGATGATGTTGGCCTTGTGGGAGGAAAAACTGAGGTACTAGGCGGCCCGGTTAGGTAGTAATTGTCTGACAACGTGAGAACGCTCTTGAGAATGCGGACTAGGGTACTGGAAGACCTTGTGGGCTGGACCGATGACTGAACCGGGCCAGGACCAGCAAATTCTAATGGACCTGATCAATGGGCCAGGCTAGTCCTGATCAGTCAAGACCCAACCCGGTTGGGTCAGGTCAGCCGAAAGCCGTCATGCCATATGGGGCCCATTGGTAGGTTTGGACAAGTCTGTCCAACCATGTGGTACTAGGTTTAGATGCATCCAACCCCTATTTACTAAACCACTAATATCATTTAGAACAGGTGTCTAATTAACACACCTTCTGTAGCATTGGACCCTTTCTATAATACATTCCATTGAAAATACTCTATGTGAGATTCAATAGTAGTCAGTGCACCATCGATGTATTGATGATTTTATTATCCTGTAGTCAAGCACACTGGAGAGTGGGAATCCAATGGATATATGTTACACAAAAGATATGGCGAGTATACCTCAGTGGTCCAGAAGATGAGCGTACCTTAGTGGTTCTATAAACGAGAAAATATTAGAGGTTTAGTGGATAAGAAAAACTCAGTGGTCTAGCAGATGTGTGTACCGTAGTGGGTTAGAAGATGATCATACCTTAGTGTTGCAGAAGATGATCTGACCTTAGTGGTACAACAAACGAGTGGATGTTTTTTGTCTAGTAGACGAGCGGACCTCAGTGGTCTAGCTGATGACCATACCTCGGTGGTTCAATAGATTATAAGAGCTCTGTGGTCCAGGAGACCAACATACATTACTGGACCAACCAGATGAGCAGAAAATATTGGTCACACATATGAGTGGACCTGTGTGGTCTGCAAGCTGAGTAGACATCAGTGTCTCAACAAGGATGAGTCCATTTGCAGTACAATATGAATTATCTCTACATTTGATAATCTTACTATATATAAATTAAGTTATACCTGGTGTGAGATTTCAATACCTTATGATCTTACTCTGTGATCTTGTTGTTTTTTCCAACTAAGTTGTGTTTTTATTGGGGTTTGGGGTCCCTACATAGTATTATGTTACTCACGCCTACATGGGCTTGGCCCGCATGTGTCATGGTTCGTGCAGTTGATTGACTATTCGATATAGACCTTAGTGGTTTGTCAGCCAATGGTTTCGTGTGATATGGGACTAACTAGATGTACTACTATGAATACCAACAACTACCATCCATCTACCTTTTAGGAAGAGTTAGAGTAGAACAATCTTGGTAGTTATTCCTTTTTTTTGTTTTTTTGGGCATGTATTTCATCATCTTTTTACCTTTTTATTTTAATTTACTCTCCATAGTGGTGTCAATGATAGTTTTGGAATACATAGTGATTAAATTCCATTTTCTTAGATTTGTGCGTGTGTACATCCATAATGTTAAATACCATCCCTTTTTGGGATATTCATATTTGGTGCTAGTCTCCAAACCCTAGCTTATGGAATTAGGGATCGACGTAGTGATGGAACAAGACTAGGGGATAGTTTGTGACATTTTAGGTATTCTCAAAACACCATAAATATAATAATAAGATATTTAATAGGTTTAGGAAAACCAAAAAACAATATGTCATCAAGGAACTCAGAATAAATTAAAATTTCTCAAGAAAAAAGTCTCAGTTCCCAAATTATTACGATCATCTACCTCCACTAAGAGCTTCTTTTCCTTTTCTCGGATCTAATATAATGAAATCAACATATGTATGTAGAAAAAGTTAGGGTGTGATCTATAAATCCAATTAGGATCCCATAAACTCTTCTATAATGATATTATGTAACAATAAAACAACTCAAGTGTTCAATTTTAATTGAACATGACATGGAAATACACATTCATATGTAAAAAAAACATGATTTATTTTTATAATTATAGAGACATTTTAGACATGGATTAATAATGAATTTATATAAAATATTTTATATAAAAATAGTATTGAAAAACTAATTTCATAATCAATTGATAGATATACATAAATATAAAAACAATCTTCTTCCCATTAATTGGATATGTGGTATGATAGTTTCTAGATTTTGGATCCTTACAAATACCAAATATGAGATCATGAAAATATTCACACACATGACACACATGCACCGTATGAATAAGACTCGTCAATATCCTATTGTGGATAAGATCTGCATGACTAGTTTTTTTCCATTTTCATCATGAATCCATTCATGGGGAATAATAATACTAAAATACTTTTCTTAAATAACCCACTAACTACCCATGATCTTATATACTCAATAAATTAATTGTGAAATGGAAATTAATTTCATTTCAAATAAATCATTAATCACAATTAAAATTTTTCAAATTTCCTTTTCAAGTTGGAAAATATCATTAAAAAAAACACGGTTTTCATAATTTCATGCATTTTCAATAAAAACAATATCATTCGTTTTAATCATTTATATTTAATTCGTTTTCAAAAATGAGTTATAAAATCACTTAAAAATCTCATCACTTGAAAAATAATCCCCAAATTCGAATTCTATTGGAATTGGGGGCTTCCCCCAAAATCAATACCAATTAAAATAAAAATTCAAATTCCTCTCTAATTGTGTTTTCATGAATCATTTAAAGGAAATTTAAATAAAATCCTTAAAATAATTGTTTAATTATATAGAAAAAATCAAATAGGACAACATACCTATATTTATGAAATCACAATGCAAAAAAACCAATATAGGATTTTCCAATAATGAATAATGAAAACAAGGAACTTGAAATCCATCCATGAATCATGATTGAATTATATATTGTTTAGAACCAAAAATCATGTTATGTTATATCATACTATATAGTGGATCGAAATATATGGTTGGATGGAATGAATTGAAGGACATCCACTTACTATAGAGGGATCATTTATTCCAATGGTTCATTAATTCCTTAAATTTGGTATTTGGAGGGGGGAAATTTTTGTCTTCATAGCCTATAAAGAAGAATAATTTGATATTGGTCGAGTAAGGTTTGATTAGAGACTCAAATTTGGGTTTAGTTTATTTAACAAAAATTTAAATTCCTAGTGTGCACATTTAGCTGGGTAGGGTCAGATGGTTAGAGAAATCATGATCATGAACTATGCACCCCAATACTGTCGAGAATAGTTTCTATTAGATAGACATTGGTTTAATAAATAGTGTGGCAACCATGAATACCCCCATAGTAATGGATTTCATATTATTCACTAGAAGGTCCCATGGGTTGGGAAAAGCATGTTCCAATCATGAAAAATCCATCGAGCCTCCAAATTTTTTAAAATATCACTACAAGAACCCAATAAACACGAAATACCCAATGCATGGTCAAATGGAGGTTCTACAAGTACCTGAAAAAAAGTAAAGAAATGTTATAAAATCTACACAATAGAAATTTTTTTACTCCATAACACCTCTCAAGAATATTCAAAATGAAATACATGAGGCTGCATGTCTCTTAACAACGACTCGTTCTCCCATGTATCATGTGAAGTAAAACATGCTTCCACAACACACGTAACAAATGTATCAACCTCTTACAAAGAATTGTGTTATCATAATAAGCTATCTGGATAGGAGGGCCTATCAGGAAGAAATTATGCACGACATCATGATCACTCTAGCTCAAAACATGATAAGGATCAAAAATATTTTCAATGGGTATATACATGTAGATCAGTATGTATCGATGATAGATATGGTGGATGCAGAAATTTTTAATCCATATTCTACAATAGTTCAACAACCTCAAAGGGTCCCACAAAATGAGTAGCAAAATTTTCTTTTCCTCCTTAGACATCAATGTCAAAAAAAAAACTAAAACATTCAAGAACACGTTTTTACAAACTAAAACTCCAACTGTCTATGATGGCGATCATCGTATGCTTTCTAAAATTATTGTTCCATAAAAGCAATCTATTTTAATTAACGAAAGATTTTCTAAAATCTCTTGAACCAAATATGGTCCGACCAATGAAATTTCATTGTTCTTGGATCAACACAACAAAAATTTACATGGTTTACCAAACATGGAATCAAAATGAGCCATTGAAATTAAGGACCTGTAGCTATTTTTATAATAAAAATAATCATGTTCCTTATTTTCATACCACGATCCCCCAAAATCGAGGATGTATTCATGATGAAAATCCTCATGAATATTTATAGTCCTCACCATATTGAAATCTATCTGAGGATGTTATACTATATGAAAATGAACTAAAGATATATTTACTCCTTTAGGACTCTATAAAATATATATTTAAAATATATAATCCATATTAGTGGCTATATTTGGTAAAACTTCATGGTAATTCAAAATACCTATCACAATAGCATTTCCAAGCTCCTGAAATATGGTTTTATGATTATTGGGTATAAGTAGTCCAATTTGGTCATCCTATCAATCACAAACCATATCAAATTATTATTTTCATGGGTACATAAAAATCTAACCACAAATTTACAAATATCTCATCCCACATCCTTGTGAACACTGTACGTGGATAATGAAAACCCGAAAGTCTTTGATGCTCAGCCTTGATCAGTTGGTTGATATAATAATGAGAGATAAAATCACATATTTTCAAACTCATAAGTAGAAACCAAAATAATCGAGGTATTTTATAAATCATGTTTGTGGTTCTTTAGTGCACAACTCATTGGGAATTATCATTACCCCTATAACTGTTGTTCTCATGGTTAAGGGGCCATCAATTTTTTTAAATCTTATAACATCTTTAATGGAGACGCATCATCAAGAAATGGTTTCCCCAATAAAATGATATTGTCTAATTCTATAGAACTCATAATCAACTCTCTTGTAACACCCCAAACATTAACAGTTCGTTTCCCTTTGAAAAGTACAATAACTTGTGTTGAATGCAACTTTGAGTTCAAACACACCACAACCAATCAAACTAGCAGTTATGAATTGTAATACCCACATTTTGAAATTTTATAAATAATATCTTTCAAAATAGACTTCATTTTTGGATTCAGAATATCAAAAATATCTTAGGGTGAGTTTTTGGTATTTTTCTAAAAAAAATTTATTTTTGATTAATAGTGATAAATACTGCATTATTGGTTAAAACTGACTTTTTATTAAAATAATAATTTATTTTATTTATATTTAATATAGGTAAAAATAGATAATAATACCTAAATAAGAACAATGTAGTTCATTGGAGTAATTTTATAATAAGTTTAGATATATAAATATTTTATTCAACATTTTACCGCCTTTTACCCACCTTCTTGGAGCATCTACAAATTTGCATAAAACAGAATTTTACCGCTTCAATGATTTGAAATTCAAAAATTCTAGAGACACGGTAAATATTTTTAATTAAAATGTAGTTCAATAAGATTTAAAATACTTTTTTTTAATAGTAACTTTTGACTTTTATTGACCACAATTTAAAGAAAAATCTAGTTAAGGGAAAAAATGATATCCTTATTACGCTAACACATGTCCTAATTCAATTGGATCAGTTTAAATTGACAAAAAACAAGCTTAAGAATAAAATATAATCCCTTTTTATCCACTTGTATTAGAGTAAGACATTTATTATTATTTTAATTAATGAAGAGTTAAAAGAGTTAAATTCAATGTTAATAACTAACCCATTTTTAATATAGTATTACAGATAATATAAATTCCTCTATAAATATAATTTAAAAATATAACAATCTTTCCAACATTATGGTATTTAATTTATAATTTTTAGAAAAAATATAATTTAATTTATTTATGACATAATGATGTTGTAGTAATTACCATATTAATGAAATATTAAAATAATTGATATTATAAATATCCAAATAAATGTAAATCGAGACTTCTGTTGAATCCAAATAATTTTTTAGGTTAATATGAAGTGTTAGGGTTGGTTAAATAAATTTTATTAGATGTTATAGTGTATTAATGGATTTAAAAAAATTCAAATACTAAATAGTGTCAAAATTGACATAATTGAGTTTTAAAACAAATACTATATTATTAATTGATATAATATTCATAAAAAATATGAGGTTCTGCCAAAGAACATATATAAGGATATATATATTTATTATGAACCAGTTGGGGTTATCTTGCCTATATATATTTGTAACAGCCCAAGATTTTATAAAAAATATTCTTTTTAATTTTATTAATGTCTTGTGTTGTACGCTACCCCAAAAGGAGCTTTCACAACACGCATCCTTGACTTGCCTTGCATTACACGCAATCACGACCTTCCTCGATAGCGTGTGTAATACGCAATACCGAGTTTCACTAAACAACGATATGCTATTAAAATATTATTAAAACTAGCCGTTATGAATAGTAATAACCACATTTTAAAATTCTATAAATCTTATTTTTCAAAATGAACATCATTCTTGGATTCGGAGTATCGAATTTAGCCTAAGGTGAAATTTTGGTACTTTTCGGATAACTTTCATATTCTGATGAATAGTGAAAAATTACTAAATTATAATTAAAAACAACTTTTTAAATCGAAATAATTAATAGTGATAAATTATTAATTTGAGTGGTTTTAAAGAATATTTAGAATATATTTTTACAATTTAATACAATGTTGGTCATTGGTTGTAATTTCACATTTAAACCAGACATAATCAAGTGTCAATCTTTTGATATATATTATTTCCTAAAAACACGCTATTTATTTTAACAGCAGGATTTAATTATAAAATTAATTAATTCAAATTCTATGTTATGAATTTGGTAAAATAGATTTCATTTTTGAATTCGGAATATGAAATATATCTTAGGATGAAATTTTGTCATTGTTCTGAAAAACATCAATTTTTAATGAATAGTGAAACTACTAAGTGGTAGTTAAAAAAACTGAATTTTTCATAAAACTTAATTTTGCCGCTTCTGTGAATGGAATTTTGAAAATCCTAGAGACACGGTTAATATCAAGGAATAAAATGTGGTTCAATGAGATGAAAATAATTTTTTGGTGAATAGTAACTTTTTACTTTTTTTACCGCGGTTAATAGTAAATAGGGTAACTAAGGGTAAATATGATATTACTATTACCCTAAAACATGTCCTAATTATATTGGAAAAGTGTTATTCGACCAAAAACAAACTTAGGAATAAAATATGACCATTTAGGCCCACTTGGATTAGATTAGGACATTTATTATTATTTTATTTAAAGAAAGGTTAAAATAGTTAAAATCAAAGTTTAATAAGTAAATCATTTTTAATATGGGGTTATACATATGATAAATTAGATTGTAAATATTCATTAGAAAGCTAAAACTATTTCCTACATGATGGTATTTTATTTGTAATTTTTAGACATAAAATAATTTAATTTATTTATGACACAACGATGATGCAGTAATTATCTTATTAATGAAATATTGACATAATTGATGTTATAAACACGAAAATAAATGTAATTTGAGATTTTTTATGAATTCCACTAATTTTCTAGGTTACTATGATATATTAATGTTGATTTAATCAAATTGGTTCGAACATTTAATTCTGTTATGACTTTCACCAAAATCATATATCAAATAGTGTCAAAATTGACACAAAATAGTTTTTAAATAAAATATTATATTATTAATTGTTATTGTATTCCTAAAAATCTAAGGTTCGGCCAAATGACTTAGATAAGGATATATATATTAATAATAAACAATTTGGGGTTCGTTTGGCATGTTATAGTAAGTTTATTAACCATATAGTGAAAGGAAACAAAAAGACATGGTAAAAGTTAAATTATTTAACTTAGAGTTAAATCTAATTGATAAGGTTAAAATAATATCCTAAACTTGTCTAAATTCTATTGGTTGATAGGATTTCGACCCATCACCACTTTATCTTCGAAATAAGACCCTTTGGAACCATTATAAACCGATTTTGACTTTAATATAAAATAATATTTTGAGATATTCCTAAGGTGCCCCTCTCCTCCCCTATAAAAGGACACCTCCTCCCCCTCCTCCTCACACCAATTTGAGCACTCAAGCTCGGCCAACCCCTGCCAAAATCTCTTCTCCACTTCCCTAGTAACATCCTAGAGGTTCTGGTCTTCCTCAAAGACCAATTCTAGTGCCCTAAGAGGAGGTCTCAAAGAGGTACTTCAAAGAAGAGGTAATTACCGTTACCAATTCTTTCATCTTTATTTCTTCTTCCACTTCTTCTTCTTAGGTTGTTTCATTATGAAGTAATAACATCAGTATCACTCATATACTGATATGTTATTATAAGTATGAAACAACCCTATTTCACCATCTATCCATCCTACGGAAAAAGAAATCACCGCGCGTGCGTACGTACGGAATACCGTCTCCACGCCGTGGTGTAATCTATTTTCCACCACCACCTTACATGGATGGGTATAATGGTGTAAAGAATAACTATACATAGTTATTAAAACATCAGATTGATTCTGATATATTGTATAATCCACTCCAATTCAATTCAATATTTATAGAAATGATATCATCGCTCGTGCGTACGTAAGGACTACCGTCTCCACGACGCGATGAGATTCATTCTCCATGTTAACCATTTAAGAATGATTATAATGTATATATAAGAAATAATAATGAAATATACGACATTATAAAGCTACTGGATTTATGTATATATATACATATGTATGTCATCTACTTACTTCCATTTCAAGACAATAAGGAAAGAAAAACAGCGTTCATGCGTACGTACGGACTACCGTCTCCATGAACGGTGTTTTTCATTTTATTTATCTATCTATTATATATATATATATATATACTGAATATATATGATATATAAATCATATTTTATATTCTGGAAGTAATTAAATCATGATATAAGTAATAATGATGTCAATAACAACAAGTCAAAACACCTACGATAAATGAAACGATTTTACCCAAAACGCTTCTTTAACATGGAATTTACAAAAGACCGGGTAATATAAAGCCATAAGAGAACCATATATGATATCATAACAATGAATCTGATTCTGTAATAAGTCAATAACATTATGTAAATCATTATACAGGAGGTTCGGACACGTACAAAGCAAGTCGGACCTAAGGTTAGGGAAATATCACAATCTCATTTTTATCCGAGATTGTTTATTCGTAAGTATTTACTGGGGTGTATTTTATCATTCACATCCATGTTTCATCAATATGTAATATTATTTCCATCCACCTACAATTGTTTAAATCCATTTTTACCCTTCGGTGAGTTTTTAGTAATATGTATGAAAGGAATCTTTTGTCGTTTTTCATACGAGGTACTTTTTGACTTTTCCGACAAAAGTACGAAGAATGTTTTTTTTAACTTATACGACATGAATGGATTTTTAAAACATTATTTCCAAGAAGCTTCCTTTAAAAGTTTTCAAGTTTATTTTTAATCAAATTCTTTTATTTTAAATTTGTATGACATGTTATGAATGGAAAAATGTTTTTGAAGTAGAAAGGATATTTTCCTCAAGAATGAAGTTCAAGTATTTTATCAAAATTATTTTCCATATAAGATAATAAAAGGGTTCTGTTTTTATCCCTATTATTAGATGGATTTGATTATGTTGTGATGGAAACATTTTTATGAATTCCTTTATCTTATATGAATTGTTTTATGATGTCATGTTGTTTAAGAATCCCATTTTTTATTACATGGGTTATGCGATGATGTATGATTTATGATTATGTGGCACACATAAGAAAGGATTCATTATAAGATGGGTGGGACCTATATCTCCCTCCAATGCATTGGGTAAAGATTTTATATCTCATGAGATAGACAGGGCTGGAACGGTAGGTTATACCGGTTCAGTGAAACAGGACTGAAACGAGGGTTACTCGATTCAGAAAGGGACTTTGTCCACTAAGATGGTCTTGGCAATGAGTCTTGACTAACAAGAAATGATTCTCTATGATTATGTGTGAATGCCACAAAGTTTTATGTTTTATGTTATGATTATTGTGATTACATTTCACTACCATGATTTATCCCATGTTATGAAATTATTCTCTCTTTTGCAGGTTATGATTTCCAAAATGTTATGTTCTTATGAATAAGATGTGATTGTTATATCTTTTGTTTACCCTTAATGAGCATTTGAGCTCACCCTTTTATGTTTTCTTTTCTCCAGGATATAAAGAAAGGTTTTAGGTAAAAAAAAAGGAAGATCTTTATGGGAGATGTTGAAGATCTTTCCCCACGATTAGATGATTTTATTCCGAGTTTCCAAAGACACTAAACTATTACGATCCTTGTGTGTGTGTTTTTGTTTTGTACTAAGTATTCCGCAAAAGTAATGTAATGTCCATGTACGATAAGCTTCGGGTCTCTACAGTTGGTATCAGAGGAAAGGTTTAGTCAACCTTTGGAAACTAGGATGCGAAAACATTAGTGAGATCCCTAGAGATATTTCTAAGGTATGCCTAGGGATGTCCCTAGGGATAAGTATACGTATAGGTTATAGTAATTGAATTACGCTAACGATCATAGAATTAAACCTAAGATGTTGGATATTTAAGGTACTCCCCCTTTATTATGTTGTTTTCCCTAGCATGATTTTTGCCTCTCACACTTTTTTTTGGGTTTTAGAAAATGGCTGGAAACAAGATGATTCACGATAATGGAGGATATGATGGACAATGGAATGATATTCTTCATAATGAAATGGGATTTGGAAGTCCAAAGATCATTATTATGCCGAATCAGCAATCTCATAATATGATCAATAAAGTAAAATTTGGTAAGTTTCCTGACTCGGCAAATAAGAGAAAGATGGAGTTTCATGATGATCATAGAGGAAAGAAAGTTCAATTTCCCCTATGTAAATCATGTGGGAAGAGGCATGAAGGAGAATGTTTCAAGGGAACTGGAAGATGCTTTGGGTGTGGAAAAGAAGGACACAAAGCAAGTAAGTGCAAAGGAAAAGGTTCAGTTAACCCCATGGATGAGGATAATGGTATTACTACGACATCAAAAATGGTTAAGTGTTTTAAATGTGGAATGTATGGGCATTATGCAAACCAATGCCCTAAGGGAAAGACTCATGAAGAGAATCAGTATGGTCGTATGGGAAGTATTTATGTGGATGATGATGAAGAGACTACAAATGATATGTGAGATGAAAGAATTGTTGAAGCTCATTCAATGGTTTAAGAATGTAGTGGAATGATTACATGTTTATCATGTGTAATGTTGTATAACTAATCTCATGGTACTATGGAATAAAGAGACATGTAAGGATTGTTACATTGTTGTCTGATTAATGTTACCTGTAACCATGAAAGGTTATTCAGATACTTTTGGAAAGTAGATGATAAGTGCATAATGAAAGGATAATAAGATAATGAGATGTTTGATTTTATTCATGAGCTCATGATTGATATAAGGACTAAGTGATATCATGGTTTGAGTATAGATAATTTTGAGGATTTTGGTATGAGTAAAGTGTTAACTTTTAACTGCATTCAAGTTTTCACTAAGGTTCAATGGGTATTCAAGAATATACATGATTAAGGACTTTGAATGTTTGGAATGTGACCAACAAAACATATCTTATGATATATGGGGATCAACGATGATATTAAATCTCTGGTAATTGTTTTCACTATGTTATGAGAGTGGACTGCAGTATTATGGATAAGCCTAAAGATTGGAATGGATTGTGTTGGACGTAAGTTAGTATTGTTTAAGGATAGAAATTTTTTTTTGATATTATTGATGGGATGTTATAGTAATATAGTTTTGGAAAAAGGACAACCTGCAGGACGGGCGACAGCCCATCGCTTCGGACAAGGCTGTGGAAATCGAACCCACGACCGAAGTGCGACTGGACTTTATCGCCTACCACTGACCTACAGGAAGTCCCTGTTTAGTAGAAACTAGTTTTATTATATTAAGCAGTATGATATATGAAGTATAAGTCCATTTTAGGAACCATATATGATTAATCTCAGTATAGATCGATTTATGCATATAATTTTTGCTAACCTTTTGTTTGAGACAGATGGAATGACCCGTCATTCTATCACATGATCTGCTAACACTTCACGAATAACAAATTCAACTTCATTTATTTAAGAGATGAAGTGGAAATTGTTCAAGGCACGAACAACAGTGAGATTGTACCAAAATAAAGTAAGTATTTATTAAAATTCAAATTTTCAACTTTAGGGGAAATGATCTTGAAAACCAAAAATGTTGTCCTAGTGATCTTATACCTGATGAATCAGATGGTACCTTATATCATCACAAATCTATGGATTTGTGATTACTGGCTTTTCCATAGCCATGTTCTCTACCACTCTCCATCAGAACATGATGGTTAGATTTCTCTTCCATATCCATATTTTCACCTATGTGGAAACCCAATGATTAGTTTATTTGGGTAACTGTTACGTTTCATACTTTTGTTTTTAAAGATTGGTTTTGATATTCCTTTTTACGATGTGGCTTTCTATTAAAGAAACTTTCGAATAGTAAGCCATTTATAACCCCGACGAATTTCGAGGGCGAAATTCATTTTAAGGGGGGTAGAATGTAACAGCACAAGATTTTATAAAAAATATTCTTTTTAATTTTATTAATCTCTTGTGTTGTACGCTACACCAAAAGGAGCTTTCACAACACGCATCCTTGACTTGCCTTGCATTACACGCAATCGCGACCTTCCTCGATAGCGTGTGTAATACGCAATACCGAGTTTCACTAAACAACGATATGCTATTAAAATATTATTAAAACTGGCCGTTATGAATAGTAATAACCACTTTTTAATATTCTGTAAATCTTATTTTTCAAAATGAACTTCATTCTTGGATTCGGAGTATCGAATTTAGCCTAAGGTGAAATTTTGGTACTTTTCGGATAACTTTCATATTCAGATGAATAGTGAAAATTACTAAATTATAATTAAAAACAACTTTTTTAATCGAAATAATTAATAGTGATAAATTATTAATTTGAGTGGTTTTAAAGTATATTAAGAATATATTTTTACAATTTAATACAATGTTGGTCATTGGTTGTAATTTCACATTTAAACCAGACATAATCAAGTGTCAATCTTTTGATATATATTGTTTCCTAAAAACACGCTATTTATTTTAACAGCAAGATTTAATTATAAAATTAATTAATGCAACTTCTATTTTATGAATTTGGTAAAATAGATTTCATTTTTGAATTCGGAATATGAAATATATCTTAGGATGAAATTTTGGCATTGTTCTGAAAAACATCAATTTTTGATGAATAGTGAAACTACTAAGTGGTAGTTAAAAAAACTGAATTTTTCATAAAACTTAATTTTGCCGCTTCTGTGAATGGAATTTCGAAAATCCGAGAGACACGGTTAATATCAAGGACTAAAATGTGGTTCAATGAGATGAAAATAATTTTTTGGTGAATAGTAACTTTTAACTTTTTTTACCGCGGTTAATAGTAAATAGGGTAACTAAGGGTAAATATGATATTACTATTACCCTAACACATGTCCTAATTCTATTGGACAAGTGTAATTCGACCAAAAACAAATTTAGGAATAAAATATGACCATTTAGGCCCACTTGGATTAGATTAGGACATTTATTATTAATTTATTTAAAGAAAGGTTAAAATAGTTAAAATCAAAGTTTAATAAGTAAATCATTTTTAATATGGGGTTATACATAAGATAAATTCGATTGTAAATATTCATTAGAAAGATAAAAAGATTTCCTATATGATGGTATTTTATTTGTAATTTTTAGACATTAAATAATTTAATTTATTTATGACACAATGATGATGAAGTAATTATCTTATTAATGAAATATTGACATAATTGATGTTATAAACACGAAAATAAATGTAATTTGAGATTTTTTATGAATTCCACTAATTTTCTAGGTTACTATGATATATTAATGTTGATTTAATCAAATTGGTTCGAACATTTAATTCTGTTATGACTTTCACCAAAATCATATATCAAATAGTGTCAAAATTGACACAAAATAGTTTTTAAATAAAATATTATATTATTAATTGTTATTGTATTCCTAAAAATCTAAGGTTCGGCCAAATGACTTAGATAAGGATATATATATTAATAATAAACAATTTGGGGTTTGTTAGGCATGTTATAGTAAGTTTATTAACCATATAGTGAAAGAAAACAAAAAGACATGGTAAAAGTTAAATTATTTAACTTAGAGTTAAATCTAATTGATAAGGTTAAAATAATATCCTAAACTTGTCTAAATTCTATTGTTTGATAGGATTTAGACCCATCCCCACTTTATCTTCGAAATAAGACCCTTTGGAACCATTATAAACCGATTTTGACTTTAATATAAAATAATATTTTGAGATATTCCTAAGGTGCCCCTCTCCTCCCCTATAAAAGGACACCTTTTCCCCCTCCTCCTCACACCAATTTGAGAACTCAAGCTCGGCCAACCCCTGCCAAAATCTCTTCTCCACTTCCCTAGCAACATCCTAGAGGTTCTGGTCTTCCTCAAAGACCAATTCTAGTGCCCTAAGAGGAGGTCTCAAAGAGGTACTTCAAAGAAGAGGTAATTACCGTTACCAATTCTTTCATCTTTATTTCTTCTTCCACTTCTTCTTCTTAGGTTGTTTCATTATGAAGTAATAACATCAGTATCAATAATATACTGATATGTTATTATAAGTATGAAACAACCCTATTTCACCATCTATCCATCCTACGGAAAAAGAAATCACCGCGCGTGCGTACGTACGGAATACCGTCTCCACGCCGTGGTGTAATCTATTTTCCACCACCACCTTACATGGATGGGTATAATGGTGTAAAGAATAACTATACATAGTTATTACAACATCATATTGATTCTGATATATTGTATAATCCACTCCAATTCAATTCAATATTTATAGAAATGATATCATCGCTCGTGCGTACGTACGGACTACCGTCTCCACGACGCGATGAGATTCATTCTCCATGTTAACCATTTAAGAATGATTATAATGTATATATAAGAAATAATAATGAAATATACGACATTATAAAGCTACTGGATTTATGTATATATATACATATGTATGTCATCTACTTACTTCCATTTCAAGACAATAAGGAAAGAAAAACAGAGTTCATGCGTACGTACGGACTACCGTCTCCATGAACGGTGTTTTTCATTTTATTTATCTATCTATTATATATATATATATATATATACTGAATATATATGATATATAAATCATATTTTATATTATGGAAGTAAGTAAATCATGATATAGGTAATAATGATGTCAATAACAACAAGTCAAAACACCTACGATAAATGAAACGATTTTACCCAAAACGCTTCTTTAACATGGAATTTACAAAAGACCGGGTAATATAAAGCCATAAGAGAACCATATATGATATAATAACAATGAATATGATTCTGTAATAAGTCAATAACATTATGTAAATCATTATACAGGAGGTTCGGACACGTACAAAGCAAGTCGGACCTAAGGTAAGGGAAATATCACAATCTCATTTTTATCCGAGATTGTTTATTCGTAAGTATTTACTGGGGTGTATTTTATCATTCACATCCATGTTTCATCAATATGTAATATTATTTCAATCCACCTACAATTGTTTAAATCCATTTTTACCCTTCGGTGAGTTTTTAGTAATATGTATGAAAGGAATCTTTTGTCCTTTTTCATACGAGGTACTTTTTGACTTTTCCGACAAAAGTACGAAGAATGTTTTTTTTAACTTATACGGCATGAATGGATTTTTAAAACATTATTTCCAAGAAGCTTCCTTTAAAAGTTTCCATGTTTATTTTTAATCAAATTCTTTTATTTTAAAGTTGTATGACATGTTATGAAAGGAAAAATGTTTTTGAAGTAGAAAGGATATTTTCCTCAAGAATGAAGTTCAAGTATTTTATCAAAATTATTTTCCATCTAAGATAATAAAAGGGTTCTGTTTTTATCCCTATTATTACATGGATTTGATTATGTTGTGATGGAAACATTTTTATGAATTCCTTTATCTTATATGAATTGTTTTATGATGTCATGTTGTTTAAGAATCCCATTTTTTATTACATGGGTTATGCGATGATGTATGATTTATGATTATGTGGCACACATAAGAAAGGATTAATTATAAGATGGGTGGGACCTATATCTCCCTCCAATGAATTGGGTAATGATTTTATATCTCATGAGATAGACAGGGCTGGAACGGTAGGTTATACCGGTTCAGTGAAACAGGACTGAAACGAGGGTTACTCGATTCAGAAAGGGACTTTGTCCACTAAGATGGTCTTGGCAATGAGTCTTGACTAACAAGAAATGATTCTCTATGATTATGTGTGAATGCCACCAAGTTTCATGTTTTATGTTATGATTATTGTGATTACATTTCACTACCATGATTTATCCCATGTTATGAAATTATGCTCTCTTTTGCAGGTTATGATTTCCAAAATGTTATGTTCCTATGAATAAGATGTGATTGTTATATCGTTTGTTTACCCTTACTGAGCATTTGAGCTCACCCTTTTAAGTTTTCTATTCCCCAGGATATAAAGAATGGTTTTAGGTAAAAAAAAGGAAGATCTTTATGGGAGATGTTGAAGATCTTTCCCCACGATTAGAAGATTTTATTCCGAGTTTCCAAAGACACTAAACTATTACGATCCTTGTGTGTGTGTTTTTGTTTTGTACTAAGTATTCCGCAAAAGTAATGTAATGTCCATGTACGATAAGCTTCGGGTCTCTACAATATTTCTGTTATTTACTATATAATAAAAAGATACAAAGAAACATGGTAAGTGTCAACCAATTTCACTAAGAGTTAAATATAAAAGATAATGTTAATATGGTAAAATAAACCATTATAAAACATATTTATTGAGATGTTTTTGTCCCATCCTAATTTTAACCTGTAAATAAATCATATTGGAGCCATTAGAAACCAAAAATTATTTTATTATAAAATAATATATACAAATTTTCCTAAAGTGACCCTCAACTCTCTTATAAAAGGGCCCTTCTCCTTCTCTTAATTTAACACCACCAATGCCATTTGGAACAAAAATCCCCTACCCAAATATCATCGTAACATTCCACCATTCATCTAAGAGGCAATTTTTAGGTCATAAAGCCAAACTATGGAGCCTTTTTATCAAATCAAAAGGAAGAACCTGAAGAAGAGGTAAATGTTTCATCACATCTTTCAAGTTCATTTCTTCTTACACTTATTCTTTCATTGTTGATTCCATTTTAAAATAATAACTCTTTTATCTAGTATGTAATGTGATGTCATTATGAATATTTTACAACCATATTTATTATTCTATTCATCATATGAATGACAAATTCACCCAACGTGCGTACGTCCAGCTTACCGTCTCCACGTCCTAGTGTAGTTTGTTATTGAAACACTAAATTATTTGGATTGTTATAATAATGAGTAGAACTGATGTAAATAATTAATAAAACATGTTATCTATTCTGTATATATGATATACCATCCAACTACATAATATTTCACAATCAATATAATGATTTCCTCGCTCGTGTGTATGTATGGATTACCATCTCCATGAATGCGATGAAAATCATTCCCCATCATAATAATTCAAGAATAAATTTTATTTTATGATTAAAAATTATTTTTATTATTTTAATATAATTATAGATATGAATAAAATACAGCCTATCCATAACAAACATGTCTTTTGTAATCGATCATTTAATGGAAAACAAATCAGGTAACAACTGAAACGATGATATTATTAAAATATTATTAACAATAAAATATTAGAGGATCATATATGATATCATATTGATGTATATATATTTTTTATAATTAAATTACAATGATTTAACTATAATGCAGGAGGTTAATGTACCCTCGATCAAGGAAAAGTACAAGGTAAGGGTTAATTTCACAATATATTTATTATTCGGGGATGCTTTTACTTATGTATCTACTGGGATCTTTTATCATCCCCATCCATGTTTTCATAAAATTGTATTTAAAAGAAAATTATTTCTTGACTATGACTTAATGTCATTTATAACCTAATTTGACATTATATGTTTTGAATGAAATCATTTATCATTTTTCAAACTAGTTACTTTATGAACTTTCCGAAAAAATTAAGTTAAGAATGTTTTTTTTACTTAAACAGAATGTGAATCTATTTTACACCATTTTAACATCATTTAATCTTCCCTTAAAAGCTTATAAAATTATTTTCAAAATAAATTTTTTCTTTTTAAATTATGTTCCTGTTAAATGATTTCAAAATAGAATGATATATTTCTCTCCAATAGTTTTGATTTCATCTATGTCAACATCCTTTTATAAATTTTACATTTTTTTGAAGTTGTTTTATTATGATACAAATATTCCATATTATATTTATGTTTTTGTGATATGTTTGACTATGGATGAGTAATTTTTATACCATTCATGGTTTATGGTTAAAGTATTGAAATTTTATATACTTGTTTTAATATGAATTTGGATGTTATGTTTCAACCTTTTCATATGAAAAATGTATTGGACATAGAATGTGATGAGTGGATCCCACTGTATATTCTCAGTGCATCGTTAGATCTCATGAGACAATTAGATGTGGAATTATCCAAGGCCTTTACAAAACTGATATATGTTTTTGGCTGATTACATAATCATTTTTGGGTGTCTTGGCCATGGCCTTAACAATATTTTCCAGAATGTCTGACATTATACATTCCCTCATTATGAAAATAATATTGATAGTTCATGTGGTTATTAGACTAGTAGAATACCAAGGACTATGTTTTATTATGGAATTCTTTACACATCTCATATTCATTCCATAATGTGTTAATGTTTATTATTTCTAAAGGAATGTGTTTTGAATTATTAATCATGCCTAAGGATTATGTTAGCTTCCGCTGTATTTCATGCTCTTACTGAGCATTTGAGTTCACCCCTTTATTATGTATTATTTTCCTAGTATATTATAAAATTATTTATGAGTGACTTGAAGGCATAATCTAGGAGTCTTGGATGTTTCTTTGAACTAAATTAGTGTTGTATTTCTTTTCAAGTTGTAATGTTGAACTGGTGTATATATCATGATTCCAACAATACAAAACTGGTCCGCGTTTCAGGAAATTATTCCTTGTATCATGACAATGTTATGTAATAATGCACCTACTGTGGGTAACATGGGTTGGGTCATTATAGTTGGTATCAGAGGAAGTTTAGAACAAACCATGGAAACTAGATTTAGAAAAACTCTGATTAGAGAACATTACCCCATGGAAGAATTTGATGTTTGGTATATATTAACTTCCTAGAATGTTGGTAATGTTGAGAATTTTTGTATTTTACATTCTATGCATCCCTGTCTGGATACGAGCAGGTAGAGGCCGTGCTGGAACAGATGTACCTAGGAGTGAAAACTCCAACATTGAGTTTTGGTATTGACCTGAGGTGTCCTAGTACTTTAGAATGGGACTTGCTGCACTATTGGTTACGACACTCCCTGGTGATATTCTTAGGATAATTAATATTTTTTTTAAAACAATAATGAAGGATTTATGAGTATATACCTCATCAATTAAATTATATTTTTTATGATTATGGATTATATTCATAAATTGCAAAATTTATGTTAAGTGTTTTACAAGATTTGAATTATGGATTGTGATTTATAAACTAATCTAGTTTTTTCCATTTTATATAAATGACACCTAGTAAAAAGAAGGGAAAATGTATCAACACACATAATCCATGTAGTGATTCCCCTCCTACTCCAGATAATTATAGTGGAGCTGGTGATTCAATTGGTGCTGATGATCTTATCACCATACTGGGAAAACTCTCATAGGTTATGAATAATAATCATCACCGTGTGAAGCACCCTGATCCACAATGTGGAGGATCAATTTTATATAGATTCATGAAGCAACAACCATAAACATTCAATGGTTATACAAAACCATTGGTATCAGAATAATGGATATGTTCCATAGATAAAATATTTCATTATTTAGAGATTAGCGAAATTGAAAGAGCTGTCGTGGCAATTATCGCCACACCGGAGATGCATATCTGTGGTGGAAATCAATTCAAAAAACAAAGGAAGATGATAAAGTATCAATTATGGAATAAAGGATGTTTGAAGATCTTTTAATAGAAAAATAAATTCCTCCTGACCATCAGGTGGATATGGAAAGAAATTTTTTTAGTCTGAGACAAAAGGAGGATGAGAACGTTGCAATGTATGAAAATAACATTACAAGGTTAGAAGGAATTCTCCAGATTAAATATGTAACCCATAATGTATGATTGATAGTATCTTTGATGGTTTAAAACCATTTCTCTATCGACCATTAGTCTCACAATGCTTCTTATCATATAAATATATTGTCTCATGTGTTATCAAGACAGAAAATGAATTATCTGTGTCTTATGACATTAAAGAAAATCAAGAGAAGAATAGATCTTCTAAACACTCTGGGAAAGGAATATGAAAATGGGGAAGAAGAGAAATGTTTAATTTCAACCCTATGATTATTGTGGAAGTAAGAACCATTGTACCTGTCTAAATTGAAATAGAGTATCCTACAAATGTGGACAGAATGAAAATCTTACTGGTGATTTTAAGGGGAATATAAAAGCTAACAATGTTCAATGATACAATTGCAGGGAGATGGTACATTATGAAAATGAATGTCTTATGCGTCTGGGAACCATACCTCAGGAATTTCCAAGGGATCGAGACCATGTTTATGTGATCACTACTACTGATTTTAATGCACCGAAAGACATGGTGGAAGGCGATTAAATTATTTCCTCATGTTTAGAGAATTATTTATTTGATTCCAGATCATCATATTGTTTCAATTATTCCTAATTCGCTACAAAAAAAATAGATATTTTCAATTTTAATTAACAAGGGAGTTGGCAGTGAAAAATCCTAAGGAATGTATCACCACAACAAGGTTTTGTGAATCAGTTCCCATTAGGGCATATAAAAGATCATTATCTGATGATCTCATCATTATACCCATGATTTATTTGATATAATCCTCAGAATGGATTTGATTATGGACCATGATTTGAAAATTTATTTTAAGAAGAAGGAGGATACAATTTTTACTGTGGATAAAGTGTACCTTATCTTTAGAAGAGAAATGTCACCACCTGATTCTAATCTAGATCCACCCCCAGATGCTCTACTAAATTCAATTATTGGGGATTAAGGGAATGATATAATTATGGGTGAATAAAATAATGTTCAAATAGTTGATGTACCTATTGTGAAAGAATATATTGATGTGTTTCTAGAGGACTTACTTGTACATCCTCCAAAACGAGAAATTGAGTTTTCCCTTGATTTAATTCCTGGTTCATGGCCCATATCGGAGACCCCTTATAGAATGGCCACTGAGGAATTAGGGGAACAAAATAAAAAACTAGAGGAATTGAGTAAAAATGGATCTATTCACCCTGGTGTTTCTTCATGTGGATACATAGTCATTTTTTTAAAAAAGAAAGATGAATATGTGAGGTAGTGAATTGACTATGGGTGGATCAATGATATAATAATAAATAACAACTATCCCCTACCTTTCATTGATTATTTATTCGACCAAATTCATGGAGCTCAATAATTTTCACTAATTGACCTTTGATCTGAATATCTTCAGTTGTGTGTAAAGAAGGAAAACATTCAGAAAACAGTATTTTGAACTACGTATATGAATTACGAGTTGACAGTAATTCCTTTTAGATTGACTAATGCACCCTTTGTCATCATGGATCTAGTGAATAAATATTTCAAGGAATATCATGATTACTTTGTAGTAGCATTTATTAATGATATCTTGGTATACTCAAAAAGATACAAAGATCATGAAAATCACATGCCCACTATTCTGAAACCTTAAGATGAAATGAATTATTTTTGATGATTAGCAACTGTGAATTCTAGCTTCAAGAGATTTATTTTCCTATCCATATTATCTCTATGGATGGAATCTTTTATTGATCCTTCAATGACCATGGAAATCCAAAAATGGAATGCACTGATGAGTATAACTGAGGTATGCGGTTTTATTTGTTTAGCAGGTTATAATCAATATTTCGTCCAGATTTTTTCCCGATTGGCTAAACTATTAACCAATCTCCCACGTGAAGGGATTATATTTGTTTGGAAAAAAGAGTGTGAATAATTTTTTGAATAACTAAATAGAAAATTGGTTAATGCTCCTATATTGACTGTACCATTAGGGAATGATGTGTTTGTTATTTATAGTGATTCTTTAATGAATGGACATGATTGTGTCCTTATGTAAAATGATAGAGTTAATGCCTAAGCATCACAATAGCTGAAAATTCATGAGCCAAACTATCATGTTCATGATCTTGAATTAGCAGTCGTAATCTTTGATCTGAAGATATAGACACACTATCACTATAGTGAATAATGAATGATTTATACTGATCAAAATATTTTGAAGTATATTATCTAACAGAAAGAATTGAACAATAGAAAAAGAATATTTCTTGAACTAATAAAGGATTATGATTTCATTATACACTACCACCTGGGGAAGGTATTTAAGGTGGAAGATTCTTTGAGTTGAAAGGACCATGGAGTTCTGAATAATATGAGAGTTGGACGGGATCCTATTTTCATATATATAGTAAAGATGGACATGGGAATAACCATGGAAGGTGAAACATCAATACATTCTCAAATGGTTTCCAAACCATAATTATTATAAAGGATAAAGATTTATCATACTGATGGCGAGGAGATTCAAATGAAAATTAAAGCTGTAAAAGATTGGAGATTGAGTGACTTCATATATGAAGATGGAATTTTGAATGTTTTGATGATGCTTTGGGTTCCCGATATACCTAGTCTAAAAACGGGATTGTTGGATGATGATTATAGATCCAATTTCTCTGTACACCATGGGAGTATAAATATGTATATAGATTTGAAGGAACATTTTTTGTGGGGCAACATGAAAATAGAGATTGTTGATTTTGTGTCAAGATGTTTTGTTTACCAAAAAGTGAAAGCTTGAAGACAACATCCTAGAGGAGTCATTCAACCTCTTCCCATACATGAGTGGAAATGTGATGATATTACGATGGACATTATCATGGGGATACCAAATATTCATAGATGGAATAATGAAATATGGTTCATTGTTGAATGTCACACCAAGTCAGAACATTTTCTAACTATAAGAGAAGATTTACCATTTGAATTTTCACGACCCGCCTCCACCAGAAGGAGGGAAGGGTCTACATATTGCCAGGCCCTTACTTATTTAAGTTGAAGGAGAGATAATGACCCCAGAAACCCGCCTTCAATAGGTCCTAGAGTGGCGACTTGTACCATGGGTATAGAATCATACACTAAATTGAAGGCATTGACCTTTTTCTTTTAATAGGATTGGGAGATAAGATATTAAGTCTCAAAACACCAAAACTAGAAGTGCAAGAAAAGCCAAAACAACCATTCCCATATGCATCTTCCAAAAGTAAATACAAAAAAGTACAAAAAAAATTACTACAAGGGTAAAGTACCAAAGAAAGAAAAAACAGCAACTGCAATTGCCCCAAAGGTCCGAGCTAGTATGGTCCAGCACGATCCCTGATGTCCTCCTGGAAACCTAAAAGCAGTTGTATATATGTAGGGTGAACATACAAGTATACTCTGTAGGGGAAAAATTAAAGCTCTCGTGTACATGTTGGGAACATACTAATGTACCGTGAGAAAAGAGAGTAAACCAAACACCTAACAAGGTAAACTATCCACCCAGGACTCACCAAGGCACTCTCCCCAAATAACGGAATTTATGTAATTTATAATAAAGGACATTGATGTTTGGGTACGCCACGCCACTTTTCCACTGTTTATTGAAGAAATCCTACACATCAAACCAATCCTGCCGTTCTCACCGCAGTCCTACTGCCAAACCCCTCATGCACACACCTAGGCCACAACCACACGCAGTCCCACTTCCAAACCCTGCCAGCACACACCTGGGCCACAACTGTCACATGTAACCATGCTGCAAATACCTAGGCCAGGGCAACCTCCACCACGCCCGAAGACACCTGGGCTAAAATATCCACTTCCATGCCCGAAGATACCTGGGCCTCATCCCGAAGACAATTGGGAAAACCACCTGCCCTCACACACCTGGGCCGTAGCCACCACACTACTCCGCCCGAATGTTTTTGGGCTAATAATGGACTTCAGGCCATCAAAGCCTTCTTGATGGTACTTGGGATATCCGGGAAAGGGAGCAAAAAGGTACTAATAACTAGTCACTAATGGAAGTGTTGGAAAAAACACCCTCTCCCATGAAATGGGGGTGTTCAGCACTAAGTGCTCAACTTGGGTGGGGCACGAATAAGGAACACAAAACTACAAGTATAAGTATAGGTTACAAGAACTCACCCAAATTTTAGTCTTTTCATTAGCCAGCCTAAAGAACACAAACAACACCATGTCCAAGTAACATCCCACACTAAACAAACAGCCCATTTTTCCCATCCTTGTTTTCATGTTCAGTAGCAATTTTTAAATAAGTTTCTGCACCTACTTGTAAAAATATTAATCATAAGCACATGTCAAGGGAAATCAAATAGTCAGGCATCAACTACAACATCCACACCCGGTTCTCTTGTAAAGTCACAACAACAAAGTTATAAGTGAAATCCCTCTAAGTACTGGAAGTAAAGGAAACCCCGAGACACTGCCCCGTGTCCCCCAAAATGGTTTCTCATCAAAAGAGGATCCCACCCCAATTCGTGATATAAACAAGGTAATAACCTAGCCCTAAAATTCTTAACCCCCGAATCCATATCAACAGAGGATCCCATCCCAATCCACACCACCTAACAAATATCTCCTGAAGGAAAAAAACCAAACCACCACCACCAACACAAAAGAGGCCCATGCCGGTATTTTCAGATTTATAGGATTTAACACACTCCATGATTTCAATTTCAAGGTGCTTTAAACGGGGTTATGACAGAAATGATTGATCCTGGTGCCTCATGTTATTTAGCCAGATATAAGTAATAAACCGATTTACCTTTCAAAGTAAGGGGTTAACAACCACAATACAATCCATGAAACATCACCAGGGGCAAGGGTTCATTAGTGCACAGATAAAGACCACCAACGACCATGATTTTCAGAAGGCGTAAGCCCACAAAATTCAGAAATCATAAATTTTGGAAGATCATAAATCAAAGCATCATCAATCACACTCCTCCACCATCATTCATTAGAATCCATTTATTATCTTCATTATGGTTCGGTTCATCCAATTCTATAGAAACAATAGAACACCCACCCCTCAAGATGCACAGAAAGGAGAGTCGAAGGTGATACCCTACCTGTTATCAACGATCGATGCTAAGCCCGGGCGTATAACATCATGGATAGTGATGCGGCTCGTCAAAATGAAAAGTGGCTCATCTGAATGAAGGGTACTCCTAGAATAGGGTGATCGAGATAAGAAACCAGGGGAGAACCCTTAGGTTATAAAGGGTGAGATACAACATGCCCCAGGCCATTAAAGATATGGATAAAAAGGACTCGAAACCACGTAAGGAGCGGGGTCTTGAGTTGACCATACGGTTGAAAAACACGACACGTCATTAATGGGTCCCGGCAGTTTAAACCGACTCACAACTCACAATCATTTAATTTAAATTAGACTCCATTTATGTGTGTTACTAGGCTTTAAAACAAGGTTAGCGGGGTAGAAATAGGGTTTAAATCCCAATTGCGCAAAAAGGAGGCGCTAATGGAGAAAAACATGATGGTTGATGGGAGCTACCGGTAGCCCCGTTCTTCCGGTAGCCCAAAGATATAGGTAGTCGAGAGCTACAGGTAGCCGAGGGATACCGGTAGCCGAGGGATACTGGTAGCCGAGAGCTAGAGGTCGCCGAGGGCCACAGGTAGGCTAGGCCTACCAGTAGGCCATGGCTACCATTATAAGTCATTGAGAAGGTGGCATGGCCTTCCAGACCACCCAGAACACCTCAACATCAGATTTTTCACATTGTAATGGACCCCAAAACCCAGTCCATTACATTAACGTTTAGCAAGACTGTGTATTAATGATTTTGTAAGACTTTATGGAGTACCCCTATCGATTTTTCCTGATCATCATCCCCGTTTTACATCAAGATTCTAGAAAAGTCTTCAGAAATACCAGGATACTGAAAATTGTATGAGCACTACCAACCACCCTCAAACCAATGGAATATCAGAACAGACTATTCAAAACATAGATGACATGTTCAAATCTTTCTCACATGTCTTTCAAGGTATGTGGGATCAATATTTACCTCAGGTATAATTTTACGATAACAATTGATTCCATTAAAGTATTCTGATGGTACCATATGAAGCATCATATGGAAAGAGATGTCACACACAAACTTGTTGGGATGATTTTGGTGAAAGAAAACTCATAGACCCAGAACCTGTTGAGGAAATGATGGAAAAGGTGAAGGTTATCCAAACACATATCAAAGAAGCTCAACGTTGGTAGAAGAGATATGTAGATAAACAAAGGAAGGATTTTGAATTTTAAGTAGGATATCAAGTTTTATTGAATGTATCTATATGGAAGGGAGTTATACAATTTGGTAAAAAGGGTAAATTAAGTCCCATGTACATCAGACCATTTGAAATTCTAGAAATATTTGGAGTTGTAGATTGCCTTTTTGAAATGCCTCCAAGTCTCTCCAATGTTTATGATGTGTTACACATATCACTATTGAGAAAATACACACCTGGCCCAATGAGTGTACTCACTTATGAAAAAATTTAATTAGAAACTGATCTGTATTATTGTGAAGAGCCTCTCAAAATCCATGATACCTGATAACTAGTGCTGATAAACAAGACAAATCATCTAGTAAACATTCTATGGAAAAACCATAAGATGGAAGAGGCAATGTGGGAACCCGAAGAACTTATTTTGAAGAACCACCTGAATCATATTATGTATTAATATTATAGAAATTTCTAGGACAAAATCATATTAAGTAGGGGAGAATGTAACACCCCAAGCTTCTAAGGTACGTTTCCATTTGAATAATATAATAACTTCTGTTATTCGAAACATTGAGTTCAAACACACCACAACCAATCAAAGTAGCCATTATCAATAGTAATATGCAACTTTTGAAATTTTATAAATTTTATCTTTCAAAATGGACTTCATTTTTGGATTCTAAAGATCAAAATTATCTTAGGGTGAATTTATTGTGTTGTTCTGAAAAACAATTGTTGAATAGTAAATAAACATTGCGTTATTGGTTAAAGCTGACTTTTTTATTTAAATTATTATTTATTTTAATTTAATTTATTTTAGTCAAAATATTTAAACAATACATATATAATTTCAATTTAATTCAGTGGAGTTATTTTATAATAATTTCAGATATATAAAAATTTTATTGATCTTTTTTCATTCTTTTGCCCACCTCTTAGGAGAATTTGAAAATTTGCATAAAACATTATTTTACCGCTTCTATGAGTTGAATTTCAAAAATTTGAGAGACATGGTTTATATGAGATAGAAAAATTTGATTCAATATGATGAAAATAATTTTTGGAGTATAGTACTTTTTGACCTTTATTTACCATGATTAAAAGTAAATAGGGCAATTAAGGGTAAAAATGATAACATAATTACCCTAACACACATCCTAATTCTTTTGGATAAGTTTAATTCGTCCAAAAGAAGCCATAGGAATAAAATACGATACACTTTTGTCCACATGGATTAGATTTGGACATTTATTATTATTTTATTTGAAGAAGAGTTAAAAGAATTAAATTCTATGTTTACTTACTAAAATATTTTTAATATAGGGTAACACACAATATAAATTTGTATATAAATATTATTTATAAAGATAAAATTATTTCCTCAATAATGGTATTTTAATATTAATTTTTAGATATTAAATAATTTAGTTTATTTATCACAGAATGATGATCTAGTAATTACCTTATTATCAAAATATTAAAATAATTAATATTATAAATATCCAAATAAATGTAAATTGATATTTTTAATGAACTACCGTAATTTTATAGGTTAATATGACATGTTAGTGTTGGTTAAATAAAGGTTATTCAAAGATAAGATGTTTTAATAGCTTTCAAAAAATCATATACTAAATAGTGTAAGAATTGATATAATTGAGTTTTAAAACAAATACTATATTATTAATTGATATAGTATTCATAAAATTATAAGGTTCGTCCAAATGACATAGATAAAGATATATATATATATATATATATATATTAAGGGTAATACACTTAGGATTATCTTGTATGTTTATAGTAAGTTTATTAACCAAATAAAATAAAAATTTAAAGAGACATGGTAAATGTCAAACTATTTTACTAATAGTTAAATTTAGAAGATAAGTATTATATAGTGACCTAAACCTGTCTAAAACCTATTGGTTGAGAATTTGTTAACCAATACACACCTTAGCCTCCAAATAAATCAATTTTGATCCATTAGATACCATAAATTAAATTATTAAAATGTTATATTTCAATCTTTTCCTAAAGTGACCCTCACCTCTGTTATAAAAGGGAACTTCCCATTCTCTTAATTTCACACCTCCAAAGCCATTTCGCACTGCCAACCCCTACCAAAATATCCTCTGAACTGTCCTCTCATCCTGGTAGCCTTACATTGGTCACAAATCCATCATATGGAGCCATTTTGATCAAATCAAAAGGATGAACCGGAAGAAGAGATGAATATTTCATCGCATCACTCAAATTATTTTCTTCTTACACATAATATTTCTTTGTTGATTCAATTATAAAAAAAATACACAACTATCTTACATATAATGTGACGTTTTTATAAAATTTTTAAAACTATATTAATTAATATATCCATCATATGAATGAAAAATTCCCCATATGTTCGTACGTACGACTTACCGTCTCCCCATCGTGGTGTAGTTTGTTATTCAAACACTTCATTATTTGGATGGGTATAATAATGAGTATAACTGATGTAAATAATTAATATAACATGTTATTGATTATTTATATATGATATACAATCCAATTACAAAATATTTCACCATCAATATAATGATATTGTCGCTCATGCGTATGTACTAATTACCATCACCACGAACCCGATGAGATTCATTCCCCATCATAAATATTCAAGAATAATTTTCAATTTATGATTATAATTAAAGTTTAAGAACTTAATATCCTACTGGATATTAATAAAATTCATCCTATCAATAACATACATGGATTATGAAACTGAGCATTTAATGTAAAACAAATCATTTGACACCCGAAACGATGGTATTACTATAATATTATTAAAAACACAATATTAGATAATCATATATGGTATCATATTTCAGTATATAGTTTTTTTATAATTTAAAAACAATTATTTAAAAATTATATATGAGGTTAACGTACCCTCAACCAAAGAAAAGTACAAGGTAATGGTTAATTTCACAATATCATTTTTATCTGAGGCTGTTTTTATGTAAGTAACTACTGAGATCTCTTTATCATCCACATCCATATTTTCATAAAAATGTATTTCAAATCATTTTAACTATTTACGTGACTATGGGAAAATGTCATTTATACCCTTATTTGACCTTAAATGTTTTTGAAAGGAATCATTCCATCATTTTCCATACAAGGTACTTTGTTAATTTTTCGACAAAAGTAATGTAAGAATGTATTTTTACATATATGGTGGGTGCGGATATTTTCCGACATTATAACATCGTTAATGATTCCCTTAAAATCATATAAGAATATATTCAAAATAAATGTATTTTTAAATTATGTTACTAATAAATTAATTCATAATAGAAAGAGATGTTTCACTCCAATAGTTTTCATTTCCTCTATGTCATCATCTTTTGATGAATTTTACACTTGTTTGAAGTTGATTCATTATTATACAAATATTATATATTGTATTTATTATTTTGTGATATGTTTCACTATGTAAGATTTATTTTTAATCCATTCATGGTTTATTGTTAATGTATTGACATTTTGTATGCATGTTTTAATATGAATGATTATGTTATGTTTAAACCTTTTCATATGACGAATGTGTTGGACATAGTATGTGATGGGTGGATACCGCTATAGCTCCTCTATGAATCAGTATGTATAATGAGACAATTATTCAAGGAATTATCTAAGGCATTTCCCCATATGATATATGGTATTTGACGAGGACTTATTTATTTAAAGACCTCTTGGTTGAGGCCATGAAAAAATGTTTCAGAATTTCTGACATTATAAATCATCTCGTTATTAAAATATTAATGATGATTCATGTGGTTATTCGACTAGTAGAATACCTATGACTATGGTTTATTATGATATTATTTACTCAGCTCATATTCCTGCCATATTGGGTTAATGTTTATTTTTTGTAAAGGCGTGTGTTTTGAATTATTCATCCTGCTAATGTTTATGTTATCTTTTACTGTATTGCTTACATTTTCTGAGCATTTGAGCTCTACCATTTCTTATGTTTTATTTTCCCAGGATATGAAGATGTTGGTTATAAGTGACTTACAGGCACATTCTAGGAGGATGTGATTTTTCTAATGGAATAAATTAGTTATTTATTTCTTTTCATGTTTTAATGTTGAACTTATTTATGTATCATGTTTCAAATAAAACTAAAATGATCGGTGTTTTAAAACATGATTTCTTGTATCATGCCAATGTTATGTAATAATTCATTGATCTGGGTAACTAGGGCCGGGGAATTATAACTCCTCTCATTAACAATAATTCTATGAAGATAATAGTTCAACTAAAATCTATAGAAGACAACCTCGTCCCTTTTTTACCAATAATTTTTATGAAAATATGAAAAAATGCCCCATGTTCCCATATTTTGATTATTCTTTAATGATATTGTTTGGGAGTTTCCAACTCAATTAATTAGGTAAAAAACTGAATTTTCCTATGGTATAGTAAATTTATAAATAATAATAATAATAATACTTTACCCAATACATTCGGTGGATATTCAAATATTATTTAGAGTAGATATAAATAAATATTTAATTGTTGAAATAAATCATAATCATTTTTCTAAAAAACTAATGATTCCAATGATTAAAAACATGCAACATGACAATGAGTCCAAGGTTATTAGTAATACATTTCTGTAAAAAATATTCATTACGTTGAGAACCATAGCCTATGATGTGATCACACTCTACAAGAAAACATAACAATATTGATCCAAATGTGCCACATAAGACCACATTTCCATACCCAGCATATGGAAGACCCAACACCAACATAGATATAAAAAAAATATTAGTATAAAAATTAAACTCTGACATTTATTAACCCATGAAAACCTCACCCCTTTATAAGTGACAGTGGTCATCCAAGAATCCCACATTGATAAATACTTTTAAAACTATTGAAAATTCCCATATATTCCCCAGAATATTTAAATCATGAAAACAATATTCAGTTTATACCATGTCATAAAATCAGTCACCGTCTCAATATCAACTAAATTTAATGTTTTGATAAAATGATTCCAAATTACTTCACATTTCATATCATTCAATTAAATTTTGATAGATAAAATAAGGTTTATTATCTATCAAAAATTTAATAACTTCCCTTGGAAGATACACATGATCTTCCTTTTATATATACTAAACATGAATGTTATCCATAAAGACCACCACAAATGTATCAATATAATTATTTAATATCCTTTTCATCAAATACATAAAGGATTCATGATCATTGGTTAGAAAAAATGACATTATAAAAAAATCATAACCGTCACACATGCTCCATCATTTAGTTTTTTAAATGTCAGATTATCTTATTCTCACCTGCTGATAACTACAAAAATATTAAATATTTGAATGAAACTATACCTATTTAAACCCGTGAAAATAATTATCAATTTATGGTAACATATACATATTTTCTAATGATAATCATTTGAATTTTTGGTAATAGAAAATAGTCAATGTTCTCTATCATCTTCTATAGAAAGGAGAAAATGATCAACCCATGGTGACACACATAGGTGTATAAATCCATTCACTAATAGAAAATCCAACGATGTTTGGAAATCATTTATATCAACAAGTACCAAATATTAATGAGGAATATATATCAAATAATTACTATAAACAAAATGAATTGAAATATCTACCTCACTTAATGTTGGTCAATAAGAGAAATTTGAAAAAATATGCCAAAAATATCTATAAAATCATTGGGGATATCATTACTCAAAGAATCCCAATCAAACTAAAAATAAAAAACTCATATTAAATTCTATAAATATGAATAATAATGTCCATCATTACTAATATGCATGTTCCATTCTCTATGAATGTTATGGAACACTCTATCATTACTATTTATGGAGACCTATAAAATAGAAGTTAATTTAGACCTTAATATAAATAATCCAATTGATGATGAAAATTCCAGGAAGAGGTTTCATGTTGAGAATCAAAAAATCAGAAGTATTCTCAATATCTAATAAAGACAAAACATGTGAATGAAAATAGTGGCCTTGACCTTTCATTTTCTGAGTGGTTTAGAAATATCCATCAAAAAAAATAAAAGATACGAAAGAAGATTTAGCAGCTTCAATAATTTTTTGATATGAATGAATGAGACGAACCACTAGCATATAACGTAGTCACTAAATATGAAACTCATGATGGTACCTCTCACGATCACTATACATGTACCATCATTGTTTGGAGACTATTCCAATGTGTAAAAAAGATTCATTCTGGATTCATGTTTATAGAAACCCTTTGATTGATAATTATATGAATTCACCATAGTAATTTTTGGCTCTAATGAGCTATTTTCACCATGTGGGTAGAGAATAATTTATATAACTTATGCATGTGACATGAACATCCAAATTAGTTTGATATATAGTGTGACTCTATGAAAAACAAATTTTAATTCCCATGCTTGGAACATGGGATGCACATCATTGGGAAAGGTGTGGAGTGAGCAATAAAACCAACAGTATCTCAACATGTGTTCTAAAAAAATATTATGTAGTAAGGAACCATATCCATATATAAATTAAATTAATACATGGAATATAAATAAGAATTCATAATTAAAATAAAACACATTTAAATTTTATAATGATGATAACATTTCAAAAATGAATTAACATGAAATTTATATAAAATAGTATATATGTGACAATATTAATGGATAATGTAGTTTCAAAATATATGGAATATATATACATTGAAATAATAACAAAAATCACTATAAACACCTGCCTTATTTTATGATAGTTTCTAGTAATAGTTTCCACAAATGTATCATATCAGTGATCATGGAAAATATGTGTACACACATCCCTTGGAATTAAGATGATTATGAGTCAACCACATCCCATCGGGGATAATACCTTCCTAAAATTATTTTTTTGAGTTTTCCTCACCAATCCATTGATAAATAATAATCAACAGTTTTTGAATATCCCAAATAACCCAACAACTACCTAGACTTTCATGTGATCAATCAATAAGTTGAAAGAGAGAAAATTATTTCATTTCAGATAAATCATCATTCACAATCCATTTTCCATTTTTTTGTTTTCAAAATACCAATACTCAATCAAAACATTATAAATAATAGTTATTCATTATTTAATATATTTTCAGTATAAAAAAATCCTGGTTTGTAATGATTTTAATTTATAAAATTTTCTAAAATCAATTATGAAATCAGTTCCAAAATTTCATCATTTTCAGAATATTCCCAAAATACAATCCCCATGGAATTGAGGGGTTTTCAAAAAATATTATTCTAATTTAAATAATAATTTCAATTAATCTTGAATTGTTGTTTCATAAATCAATTTAAATAAATTTAAAACAAATTAATCAAATTAACATTTAATTATATGGATTTACTAAAATAGAACCACCTATCATTAATGAAGGATTCCCTATCATAATAACCACATCATGATTGTATAATGATGAATTATGAAAAATGAGATCATGAAATCCAACCAAGAATCACGATTAAATTTAATAGAGTTTGGATCCATCAATAATGTTATGGACTATAAAACTCTATAGATGTAACAATAGAGAGTGTGGGCGAATAAATGAGAGGATATTTTCCTACCAATATGGATATACTCTTCCATATACACTTCTATTTATCAAAAATTGGGTATAGAAGGTCCAAAAATCAGTTTTTGGGAGCCTTTAAAGCATGGGAATACACGTTAAGTTGAGTTAGGGTTGATTGGGGACATTACATGGGGATTAAAAAAATTTGAAAATATTTTTCATATTCAAAGAGTCTCGATGCATGAATTTCTATTCATAGCTGCATGGTTAGAATATATATATGACCAAACCATATGTACCTCTACTAGGGTTCAAGGTTTCTATAATCTGGGAGTATCGTTTGTCAGTCCATTTACAATCAATGTAAAATACCACTATCCATGGATTCATAGTTCAAATTGGGATAGCACATAGTCTGGGAAAACCATGAACCAATAGTGCCCATGCCAAAGAGCATCTAATATTTTACTGATTTCACTTGAATCACCCCGAAATAATAGCCAACATAATCATGATCAAAATGAGGTTCAAGGAGTAATTAAAATCTTATAACATGATTTTACAGGTCCTGATGATAAAAATTATGTAACAAAATAAATTTTCAGCTAAAAATATAATTTTATATACTTACAGCCAAAATGTTCTTGTTATAAATTATAATTTACCTTTTCACATACATATTTGATTTTTGATCAATTAATCCATGTTATATCACTAAATTACTCTAATTCCCTATTATAAAACGATATATATTAAATAAAATTTAATGAATTTACATAATAAATGTATTTAGTTAATCATCATTACAACTTCAATTATTGGATATCATTTCCCTAAATGTCACCATGTTTTGTGAACAACTAGTAATTTATTATCCATTTTGTACATAAAACACACAACATCCAATGCAATCAAATATAAAAAAATATTATGATAATGTTTATTAATTATGAGATATAATCCATTTCGAAATATATATTCCATAATCTTAAAGATATAAAATCATCCAAAAAATAAATTAATTGTTCGGAAATTATTCAACAATATATATTGTTCATTTGGTATATTTCATTGTCTTTTGCACTGGGGAAATAGACTATGGGTTTAAAAATCCATATACTTAAATAATATCACACTAAATAAAATATTAATAATGATACCTAATAAAAAATAAAATTTATTAATAGAGAAAATAAATTAAACAAATTATATATAATAATTGGATTACATGGAAATGAATTCCATTATGTTGATTCTCAATTAATTTCTAGACACCAGATCCATAATATCTCTCTTCTAATATAATATATTGAATTCATGGCCAAAAATTTATTACACATTGGACGATCATAAACATTCAACTATAATGATGTATATATTTACAATCTATTATTATTATAAAAATAAATCTATACTTTTGTTAAAATATATGCATTTTTTATGCCTATACAACTTGTCCTTACCTTTAAATAATTCCTATAAATAATAGATAACTTTTATAACATTAAATAAAATTTAATTCCAATATGATATGAAGGATATAATCTATGCATACATCCATAATAATTTTTATACAAGTCTTAATTGAAAAAAAAATTGATTATTAGTTTATAAAATGTTGTGATCCCTTGTATAATAAATTGTAGTCTTACTTATCTATCTATAAGATCTACCATGGTGACCCTATACTGAACCATCTCAATATATTAATTTTGAATGGGGTACCCTATATAATATATAATTTCGTAATAATAAATAGGATGTTGTAAATTTTTATAATATAACATAATATATATATATATATATATTTGGGGATATGGAGATGTATGAGAAGGATTAGAATGTAGTGGTGGTTGAGAAAGATCTATCATTAGAGATATAGGATTTGGATTTGTAGCAAAAAATTGTCTATACATTTATAAAAATAATTAATATACTAATTATCTAATAATAACCTATATTGTGTAACTAAACCATGAACTTATATTCTAAATCATCTATTTTAATTTATTTACCTAATCATTTGATGAATTTACGTATTAAAAAACACTATTTGTATAGATACACCTTTTGAATATCATCATACATGGAACTACTCTTTAAGATTTCCCAATGAAATATCTAAAATATCAATTTCTATTATCATGCATGAATGTCACCTATGTGCTTTTCTGACAATGATAATACCTCATACCTTGAATGTTCTATAAGATATTGGACATTATTTCTATTCTAGACCTATTCAAATATTCATGTCTAGATGAAGGATGGTGGGCCAATCTCAATGGGGCATGAGGACATAGCTCTCATTTTTGGAAAATTTTCATCCATAATTTATTATTATGATAATGTATACCTTACATGGGATAATGTATTAAGGGGTATGTTTTTAGATAGAATCCCTTAATTATATCTCATTTGTTTCTATAACATATGATTAAAAAAATTAATATTATAATTAATATAATGATTCATATATAAGAAAAAATTTTCCTCAAAAAATTTTCATTTTTAATATACATTTAAAAACAAAAATCCATGTATATTCTTTTATTAATGTATATTTAATTATATATGAGATATTTTTTTATTTTTTACAAAAAATCAAAATCCAATGTGTGGGTTGATATAATATATTACAAAATTCAATAATATGAAGCTAATAATTTAATAATTACTTTTATATTTTCTTGTATATCAATTGAATTCATATAATATGGAACAATCATGTAATAGTTGAAATATATCATCATATATAAAATAGTTACAACAGATCATACCAAAATTTTATCCCATAGTTGGGAATTTTCATTTTGTCAACATTTTTTCTGTCACAAATCAGAAAACTAACATTTTCTTGCACATTAATTGAAAAAAATAATTTTTTTATAATTTAAACACCAATTAATATCACCATACATCAAATTATACACAGTGGTATTAGTTATGAGAAACAAAAAATTTAGTAAATGTTTCATGTCGCGGTTGACATACCTAGAAGTATTTTATGCCGCTATGAAAGTAATTGATCTTGTAAAAAAGAATGAGTTAGATCCTTTTGATATGAATATGTACAATCAGTTACATGGGATCATGTTGGTAAAGAATTTTGTTCTTACATTATCCAAAAAACAATAAAAAATCTAAAAGTCACACATATATAAAAATCCAAATATAAAATATAAAATCAAATAAAAAATGAAAAATAAAATATAAATATAAAAAAATAGTAATATATATATTTATATTTATTATGTTAGTTGACTAAAAAGAAAAAAAAATTAATGATATATTAAATATCATAAAAAATGAAAAACAATACTATGTAAAATAGTAAACAACATCATTTGATTTATAAAATTTATTATCAAAATTTTATAACAATGTGATGATAAAACAACACAAAAGAACCACTCATTACAAAATATATTATATTAGATACCTTCAATTATAAAAAATAATTGTTATTTTCTTTATCTTATTCATTAGTAGTGATCATTATTAAAATAATACTGACCATATTTATGAAAATTAAAATTATATACGAAAATGAAAAAAAATCATACATAAATTAATACAATTTTTATGGGTAAAAATACTGTTGAATTTTTTCAAAAAAAAATAAAACTAAAATAAACCAATATAATAAATAATTTAACATATTGGATATATTTTTTTATTTATATAAAATAATAACACAAATATGACTAATCTTTTGTGAAATCTAAAATACTAAATAAGAAATAAATATATGATACATATAATATTGGGAAATTAAAAGATTATAATTTTCCCATATTCAACCCCAATGAATTTTATATATAGACGAAACCATGTATATGAAATCTCCATTTATATTCTCTAGTAATCGTTATATAGTTATAGATATATCATATACCTAAATAACATCAACATGGTTTTTATCCACAAAAAACTATATTTCCATTGTAAGATAGTATACCACTTCACAGTTGACAGATCAAGAACATACAATTTTTTATACAATTTGATAGTAGAAATGATTTGTTTTATATTCCAATCTATTCAGATTGAATAGTATTATATCAAATTCATAATTTCTAACACTTTCATTACAGAAATTCCATTCTCTGTTATACATAGGAGTATGAAATTTAATGGCATAAATATTTGATATTTCATCAATGACTCTATAATATTAACATGATGAAGAGATTTGTCTGTTTAACACAAGAAAAATTAATTTCTTCCACAAAAACCAATACAATGATATTCAAAATTTCACTTTTATTGTCATGATATTTTGAATGAAATTTATATCTATATATTTCTTATGAATACCATGTTATCAATTTTAAACATTGACTACACACTAACTATCCTAATGTTTCTGATGAATCTGAAATAACACGCACTATCTATATAAACTATGTTAAAAAAATATGTTTTTTTCTCACTAAAAATTGAAAATATTTATTATTTATAAAACATTTTTTATCACATTAATATGAAAACTTATAAATGTGTGATCATCTTATATGTTCTTCCCGATGTATTAAAATACATGATTTATCTTTTCACTTGTTAATGACTTTATCTTCAATCCATTCAACCACTCTCACCCATAACTGACTCATTCATAGTATGATGTAGGTAAATTTATTTCCTCCACTATATAAGAGTATTTTATAAAAAACTATAAAACATCATAAATATTATAATTCTCAAATAAAGTATTTTTGTTAATATAGATTATATAAAATACACATTGATATCATTATATTTCTTTTAAAAGGATACATAAAACATTGATATATATGTTTGAAATTATTTATTTATCTTCCTAAGTGGACAACTGAATGCACCATGATTTAAATAAATGGATGAAAATGATTTTATTGTTGATAATGTAAAGTAACTGAATTGTTCTCCAAATTTTTTAGTGAATCTCAAATAATCACTTTGTTACAATTTGATTTAAAAAAATATGAAAACATAATGATAGACATTCAAAAATTGATGTGAAATATTCAACATAATTTAATTTAATGAAGCCATTACATTAAGAAATGATAAACCTGATATTTCAAGCCTATTAACATTAATTATCATAGTAAATACTAAATTTTACGATTTAAAGAATTACCATTTGAAACATTCTTTCCATGAAGATATTAAAAAGATATTTTTCTCTATCTAGGATAATTTATCCCAAGATAGAGGTTGGTATGTTTGTCTTTCATTACTAGTAAGAGATAATAAAATTATTCAAATTGATAGCATGGACAAGCAGTCATTCAATACTTCTTTTATCAATACTTAAATTTTCAAAAAAATTCAAATAAAAAATCCAACTATATTCTTGTTGAAATGAATGAAAACAATGGAATGATATACTTAATGACATACTATACATGGATGCTAAAAAATATTGATTATTTATTCTTAATATTTATATTAATTGATATGTTTTTTGTTATTTAGAATATGGCATCTATGTTTTTTAACCATATAAAATATAGATCAATGGACAAACATAGTGGAACAATATGAAATAATTAAGAGCCATTGAAATTATTTATTAACTATCAATAATAGTGATCCTTATTAAAAAATACTTTTAAGGACAAATTATATTAAATTTATCCAATTTTTAATTTGATAAGATGGTATTTATTGAATTGAATGTTGATAATCATTATTTCACTTAACATTATTTCATTAAAAAATCTCCATTTTTTTGAATTTTATTATATTTAATATAATAATTACACGGTGTTTCAAATGTTCTATTATATGTGAATCATATAATATAATTCAATCATCCCATAAATTATATTAATCCTCAATTAACTATGATAAGAAAACATTGATATATATTCCAGGATATTTTAGTCCAGATATATTTAAACTCACCATGATGTATTTATGATTCATGCTATATTTAAGAGATCGGCTATAAAGTACCAATAAAATATTCCAATAACTATGTTTGATAATAAAAATTCAATATGAACTCATTTAATATGTGCACAGTCCATGTTTTGAATTCTATCTTCATTTATGAATTTATAAAATAGTCGATCAATTTTCATCCACTATTGATAATCAGGTGGATTAAAAATAATTAAAACAAATTTTTTTCTTAATTAAATTCCATATTAAAATTTTAATCGCCATTTCACATTATAAATTATCATTTCAATTTAATAATTATTATAATATATAATATTTCTATTTTAGTAGTATTTGTAACTCTTAAATCAGCCTAAAATTTTTGTTTCTTATTATACAGCCATGTACCACAAATGAACACTCAAAAAGTCATTCATATAAATTATTATATAGAAAATATTTGTTTGGTTATGCATGTATCTTCTTGTTCCCTAAAACAATTTTTTAATAATAATTTATTCTCATTATAATTATAACATGGAAGATCATTTACCATTAGAATTAGGTATTTCAATAACTATAACAACTCTGGAAAACACTTATCACTCCATGCATTATTTCTTCAATGTTTTTTATTATTAACAATCCTAATAAAATTAAAAATACTATGCATCCCTGATGCAATTATTTTTCTATAGCACCATATTAGTGATCAATTATTATTTATTTCCCATTTTCTACTACTTAATTATCATTAATCAATTCCACACATTGATCAAACTTGTAAACATAAAAATCATCATCATCAATAGATTATTAATTCTACATAGTCTCACCGTGAAAAATAAAATGAATATAAAAAAAAATTAATCTCAAGAAAAATTAAATGGTCTATTTTTTTTTAAACTTTTTATTATTTAAATATTTTAGGAATAGAGAAATAAATAAGTCCTTGTTTGGTAATTTTTTTTGATTTTATTTAATAAAGAATCATCACAATCAACATATTAATCAATTATTTGTTGTTTGTTAAGAAAACATCAAATTATTATTATCTTTATGAAATATATATAATTTAGAATAATTTATTCTATATTTAAAATTTACAATAGATTTACTATTATAATAAATAAAAAAAATATCCTAACATATTTGAAAAATAAAATTTTGACAACATGTTTCAGAAAAAAATATCATCCTGAACATATTAAATTAAAGTAATTTACAGAAAATTAAAAAGTATCAGGAAAATAAAATGATAATATAAATATATATTAATAATACATTATATTACAACTCCATAATCCAATATACATTCAAAATTAAAATTTATAATGCGAATAAAAAACATATCATGAACAATCATTATCTTCTAAATTAATATTATTTTTTTAAAATAAATAATAATATAATCAAACATTAATCAGTAATAATCATTAATAAATTATAAATTACCTTATATATAAGAATTATTATAACTAAGAATTTAAATTAGTAAGTGATAGAAGCAGTGATGGTGATCATTCAAACAAACAAGCCCAAAACAACAATCATCAATTATAACTTGTTTTGGTTGAATAAAAAATTGAAAAAAAGAAATGACTATAAATTGATATTGGAAAGGGGATGAATAAAAAGATCAATGTAATTTAATGAAAATTAATAAAGTTAATAAGAATTGGTTAATGATTGATAATAGTGGATGACCATGGTTAATGCCAAATGAAAGTGATTTATGGACTTTAGAGCTAATAATGATGGGTTTGGGGTTATACATAGAAATCTAACTAAATTATTCCAAAATAATGAATGAAAATATAATATTCAAACAATTTTTTTAAATGATAATGGGGTTTTATATCATTAATTAAGTAACACACGTTGACAACCCATTTTTTCATATTGTTTATTTAATAAATATTGTTAATACAATACTCCATTTATTCTATCACATTTATTATTAAATAAAAAATGTTAAAATTATATACGATATTGGTTATATATGATAAACAATATAAATATATCACTATAAAAATATTTAATATTAGTTTGAAAAGAAAAATCTAAGAAATCTTATAGTGTCACTAAAGGATCCATGTTAAGGAGATCAGAAATGTCTATAATTTCTCTAGGTATTTTATTTAAATTCATTATTCCATAAAATTTATCTATTTAGATTCCATAAACTAATATTATTTCATCTAATAAATTATATACTTATACAATAATATAAATTATATTTTTATTAGATTCATAAAATTAAATTCATATTTTTATGTTACATTCATCCCATCATGGATGGAGTAAACCATCAATATAAATGTATTTAAAAATTGATTATTAATGCATTAAATGGATGATTTTATGATTTAATAAATTAATATTTAAAATATCTATTTTTCTTAATACAAATTTTAATGATAATTTGGGTATTGTATTGATGAAATTAAATAAAAATAATCATGTAAAATTTATCATCTAAAAAATACATTATGAAGAACCATTCCATTTGAAACCATTCAAGACCATCAATTATACTATAAAAATTATAGGATATTATAATTATAATTAATCTATACCTATAATCTTCTATAGATCATGTTAATATTTTAAATAAACATTGATCAATTCAAATATTTAGAAGTAGATTCAGAGTAGTTGATCGAACATCCCCAAGTGATTGAAAAGTGTTTCATCAATATAATAAATGAATATAATATTATAAAAATAGATTTAAATATTTTAAATAACCATTAATAATATTCTACATTTTCAATTAAACATTGTGTTTAAACTATTTGAGATGTTATATGATCTTCTAAGAGAGTGGAGACATATTATAATGAATCTCCCATTAATATTTGTCATCATTTTGGTTTGTTATATATATATATATACATCCCTTTCTCTATTTTTTTAAATATTATTATATATATATATATATTCCACCTATATGTACCTAGTTTATTTCCCTTTTTTATGTATATGCTTGTTCTTCAAGTCCCCTTCTCAATTTTCATCTTTAACAAAACCCAGACAAAAAATAAAATAGTTATTACATATTAATTTTCATATATAAATGATTTAACTAATTTTATATTATTTTTTTAAAAAAAAATTAATTTTTTTGAAATATATGTGGTCACATTGTGGCATCTCGTCTTTTTAATACAGAACTTTTCATTTCATTTTACATATAAGGGATCATTAAATTATAGTGTCTAGGAGATCAAGAACAATAAAACATGAATACAACATAAAACATTCATCTAATCCACTTTTAGGGCTTCATCATAGGATCATGCTATGTAAAACTACTGTATCTCATATCCTAGAGAAATACATCAAAGGAAAGGGTGAGACGAAGGCCCAATAATGGTAAATATGGGAATAAATGTACTTTTTATATCAATAAGAACATTAAATTAAAATAAATACATGAGAAATGGAATTATAGGCACATCATAATGAAACTAAATTTAATACAACATAAATATATGAGCAATTGAAGTATACGCATATCATAATGAAAAGAACTTGAATACCACATAACGATGATCAATGGAATTATAGGCTTATCCTAATTAAAAGAACTTGAATACAACATAAAGATATGAGAAATGGATGTATAGGCATATCATAATGAAAATAACATGAAACATAACTTGAATATGGGGATACAACATTTCATTTTTACATTTATGAACATATCACAAAGGTCCATCCCCAATGAGTCATAAAAATAACCAAGGTTATTCACCATGGTATCATGAAACTTTTCATCTCTAGAGATTAAATCTTTACCGAATGCATTAGTGCAATATCAAGGAGCTCCCATATTATGTCTTTACATTTATGTGATCCACATAGATCATAATAAAAAATTTCATAAATAACCCAGGAAGAACCAAAGAAATTGGTTTCATTTCAAGATCATGATGTTTTAAAAGTTCTTAATAAATAAGGTCATTATTCCAATTATAAACCATGGGAGGGGAGTGAGTATAAGGACACAACCTTAAACATTACATAATATTGAATTAAATGAATAATTCACATTAAGGAACTTTTCAGGTTTATAGTTTTAGAGAATTTTGACATGGATATTTCATCTGAAAATAATTACAATGTAAACACTTCTACACAGTTTCAATTTTTTTTATAATAAAAACAATTGAAAAAAAGGGTCATGTCTAGGTCCAGGTTTAATATAGCATGACTTTTCCATGATCCCATCCTTAACCTTATTCATCTTTATGTCCTGTGAAAACATTTCAAAACATGGGATGAGCATAAAATGATCAGTAAGGGTTATAAAACAAATAATGAAAACATGTGTCCATAAATACATACAAAACATGAACCATTTTACTTACTTCATGAAATCATATTATTTATTAAAGACACATAAAAATCATATATCATTAAGGTAACTTTTGGATTCCAAATCATACTTACATTGTAGTTATCACAGCTACATTGGGAGTTACTTTGTAATACCCATTATAGTATATTCCCTAAATCTCTTAGGAGAAACATTAACATTTACCTCTGTCACGTTACCTAATGTATTGGAAAGCTATCTCATTCTCACCTACCTTAGGTTTATCACGAAACCACCCATATACATAAATAATTCCCATGAACCATAACATGATTATAACACATAACATAAGCATAAAGGAAAGATACAATTTTAACATTCCAATAACAAAATATCATTTCAAGATATTGAAATAATAAATCAATTCTAAAAATCATTTTCAATACCAAAATACATAAAAAAAATTATGGTATTTATTTTTCCTCTTAAAAAATATTACGGCTTGTTAAGGATGCCACAGATCAAATAATACTCGCAGTTGCAAAAAGGTCTTTTCACCGCTTACGAAAAAAAATATTCATTTTTTTTGTTCAGTAAAACGCGTCATATAAAAGATTCTATTTGAATGAAATGAAATGTCAATGGGGTTTATACATCGTATAAAATAATGTCTTTTATAAATAAAATATTCCTCAATGAAAGGAGATTGAGATGAAGTCCCTTACATTGTGTACGACATGACTCGATCATTCTTTAATCTCATGAATAATAAACTAAAGATAATTTCTACTTTCTTAAGAACCTTTTTCAATATTATTATTCCTTTTATATAACTTATTACCATGTTATAAAAATTATGTAACAATTTATGTTAATAATGTTCATTTTGTCAATATTTTGTACTTGAGTCAAAACTGGACTTCTTATAATTACATGTTGCTCATGTTGTCGAAGGTTAATTATATCGAGAATAATATTCATGATTTATATATCATATATATTATATTTATGCAGAATATACATGTATTTATAATAGTACATAACATATGGATGTATGAAATGAAATTCACCGATCTTGGAGAAGGTAAGCCGTACGTACGCATGGACAATACTTTCATTTCTATTTCATATTTTTAATGGAATTTAAACATAATGATACATAGTTATATAATAATTAAAGTATCATGTTATATATAATATCATTAACTCCATTTTTTATACATCCCACATAATGCATTAACGAGTCACATCACTTTGAAGGGGTGGTAGTCCACACTTCCTCAAATGAGATTATCGTATTTACCCACTAGGGAAACCATAAAGGCGTGCTATAAATAAAAATTACAGAATCATAAAAAAACATAAACATAATATATATCATATATAAATTCACTGCCATCATAATTGTCACCATGAGAGGTGGTAGAAGATAATCGATCAATAATCGTTTCGTGAGGCATTAGTTTTCCATCCACAGAAACATTACGTTCTTCACCCATTAGATGGATGTTTGTGTAAGTGTAGTTATATAAATTCTCATAAAAACTTTATATTATATTGAGGATACATGTTTTTCTACAAAATAAAGTAATAAAAAGAGTTAATGGGATGGAGAAGTAATATAAAAAGCAAATAATTTAAGAGAAACTGTTACATTTAATTTGGGAATCTTCCTTTGGTTTAAACCAAAAAGGCTCCTTGAAGTGCCTTCATCCTATGTTATGGATTCTATGGGGAGTAGAGGGATGTAGGGAGATTAATTGGGCAGTGTTTGGATGAGGCAAAAGGATTTAGAGGTGTGGGGAATTGGTTATAAGTGGTCTCTTTTTATAAGGGGGTGGGCTCTTTAAGAAAGTGTGAAACTATTATTTTATTATATAATTATTTTCGATTTCTAATGATCCAAAAATCATTAACGATAGAGACAGGATGACTCATGGTCAAAATAAAATCATCCAATCAGAATTGGACTTTTTTTGGATAATATTTTAATAATTATAATCTTATTTATTTAAATTATTTACTAATATGTTAAATACTGCATCATTATTGTGTCATGAATAATTTAATTTATTCGATGTATAAAAATTATAAAAAATACTATCTTGTATGAATTTTTTTAAAATTTTCAAATAATATTTATAGTCAAAAGACTAATTTATATAACACCATGTAAAAATAATTTTAAAAAGAGATATTTTTTTATGTCATTTTTGTCTTTACTTTAAATTAATTAATCTAAATTTTCATTATCACTACCAGGTTTCTCAATGGGGGTCCCAAAATCGTCCCAAAGATGACCAGGGTCGTAAAAGACTCAAAAAATAGAATTAGGACATGTTTAATTGAAATTTTATATTATTATAATATTATTTTTTACCCTTATTTACATGATTTACCCTTTAACCATGGTAAATAAAATATTTAATAAAGTAAATATTTAAAATGTATAAAAATAAAAGATACCTATTCACCCAAGTTGGACCTCGTGATTCAAAATATGGAAACCATTTTTCCAAATTCAAAACACATAAGTGGTTGAAATTAATTCAAAATTAATTCCCGCTGTCCAAACAAAAAGAGTGTTTTTAAGAAATAATAATTATCAAATGATTAACACTTGATTATGTCCAATTTTCAATCTGAAATTTATTCTAAAAACAAAAATTGGATTAAATGGTAAAATAATATTTTAATTAGACTTTAAAACCAATGAAAAATATTATCTATCAATATATAATAATTAGATTCAAAGGCAATTTTGAATTAAAATACAATATTTTTCACTATTCATTAAATATGAACTTTATCAGAAAAATACCAAAAAAATACCAAAAGTAAAATTTGAAGTCCCAATTATAAAAAAGAATTGTATTTTGTAAAATATATTTTATTAATGTGACCAAAAATATATTTAATGAGGGTTCGCCATTAATAGGTGGTAAATCGACCTTTTAATGTATATTATGCTTATATTTAGATTCACTCACAATTTAAGCCTCTAACTTTTATTGGATAAATGTAAATACATTTAGAAAACATGTATAATAATATTTTAGTTAGTTTTTTCATTCCCTCCAATACAATGGCTAGAAGTTAACTACCATTTAAAATAATGATATTATATTATTAGTGAGCAACGGAAGATTTCAAAGAAACTCGTTGTTGTGTTTCAGGTACGTTATTGAACATAGAAACCCCATTAAAGTAAACATAACATTAAATTAAAAAATATTAATAAATATGAAAATCTCTTATTCTTCATTTAACTGGGATGTTATATCCATCCTCCATTTTTTAAATTGCATCCTCGCAATTTTTATTTATATATCAAAAATAAGTGGGAGTATTTATCTCTCATAGCATTTTCAGATTCCCACATTGCCTCTTCAACCATATGGTTTTTCCACAAAACCATTAGCTGGTGAATTACCTTACTCCCAAACACTTTCTCTCTATGGTCAAGAATCTAGACTGGTTTTTCTTCATAAGAGAGATTCTCTTCCAACTGAACTACCACTGGGCTCAAAACATGAGATGGATCGGGCATATACTTTCTCAACATCGAAACATGAAAAAAAATTGTGCACCTAGGATATCCATGGAGGTAAAGACACTCTGTATGCAACTGATCCACCTTTCTCCAGAATTTCATATGTTACAATGAACGTAGAACTCAAATTTCCCTTCTTACCAAAACACATCAAACTATTCCGTGGATAAATTTTGAGAAAGACATGATCACCTACCTAAAAAAAGGATCCTTCATCTGGTTATCTGCATAACTTTTATGTCTACTATGAGTTGTACTCATGTGATTATGAATCAACTGATCTTTATATGCCATATCTTCTACCAATTATAGTCCCATCGGCTTCCTTTCACCTACTTCATCCCAAAAAGCTGGCATTTGACAACACTTTCCATATAAAGCCTAAAATTGAGCCATTTGTATACTGGAATTAAAACTGTTATTATAAGAAAATTCAACCAAAGAACGATGTTGGTCCCAACTTCCCTGATTATACAATGAACAAGCACGTAGCATATCTTCTAAGGTCTGAATTGTTTGTTCTGACTGACCATCTGATTGAGGATGAAAAGCTGTACTAAAATTTAATTCAGTACCCAACGACTTCTAATGGCCTTTCCACAAGTTTGAAGTAAACCTGGGATGACGATCAAATACAATGGAGAGGGGAACACCATGCAACCTGACTATCTATTTAACATACAGCTGAGAAAGTTGATCTAGAGACAAATATCTCCCATAGGATGGAAATGAGAAGATTTAGTCAATTGATCAATAATAACCCAGATTGCATTATTACCTCGAGATGTCTTCGATAATCCCACATCAAATTCCATTGATATATTTTCTCATTTCCCCTCTGGCACTGGTAAAGTCTGAAGCATTCCTTTTGGTAACTTCTGCTCTGCTTTAACCTGCTGAACAAACAAACACTTTATAGTAAAATCATCAATATCTCTTTTCATTACATCCCACCAGTAATACTCCTGAAGATCATTGATCATCTTAGTACAACCAGTATGAACTGAAAACGGAGAACTATAAGCTTCACATAAAAACACATTCTTCTATTGTGAATCACAAGGTACAGATAATCTCTCTCCACATATCAAAACACAATCATTATGAATGTAAATTTCAAACAACACACCCTTCTGAACCAACTTTACCTTTTTCTACAAGTCACTATGTTCTTTCTGAGATAGCTTTATTTTGTCAGATAGAGATACTGTAACTAACACCTGAAACAAAACAGAAGCATTTCATGCACCAAAAACTTCTATGCCAAATATTATCAAATCAAAAACCAATGGATCTTGTTCCAAACATAACATGGTTAATGAGACATTACTTTTTCAACTCAAAGCATCTTCCATTTTATGTGATTTTCCCGGATGTTAATTGATCAAGCAATCGTAATCCATGATTAATTCCACCAATCTCATTTGACTCATGTTCAATTATTTTTGAGTGAATATATACTTTAAAATTTTGTGATCAGTATATATTTCACATTTTTTTCCAAAAAAATGATTCCTCCAAAATTTTAAAGCATAAACAACAGCACTTAATTCCAAATCATGTGTAGGGTAATTTAAATGATGAGGTTTCAACTGAGGTGAAGCATAAGAAATTACATGATCATTCTGTATTAGAACACAACCCAGTCCTTTCATTGAAGCATCCCAATTGATTACAAACTCACCATTTCTAGATGGCAGTTCCAAAACTAGAGCGTTCACCAATATCCTTTTCAATTCATGAAAACAATCATCACAATCTTTTTTGCAGATGAAATTAACACCTTTTCGAGTTAACTTAGTCATTGGACTAGACAAACAAGAAATATTTTCAAAAAACCTTTTGTAATAACCTCCCAAAAAATGTAAACTACTAATCTCGGTTATATTTGTGGGTCTTGGACATTTTTCAACAACTTTTATTTTAGAAGGATCAATAGTTATGCCATTTTTTGAAACAATGTGATGATGGAAAGAAATTTTTTATATCCAAAACTCAAAATTGTTGAATTTCCCATAATGTTTCATCTCATTTTACATTTCTAATACATACCTTAAATGAATTTCATGTTCACTTTTTCTTTTGGAATAATCCAAAATATCATCAATAAATAAAACTGAAATTTATCACCTGAGTCAACTAATCCATCACTGCAAAAAACTGTTCAACTCTGATTCTGCCTTCTCCGGATGCCGATTTGGAAGGTCATTTCCCTCTGTATTCCTTCCCATAAAAGTTTTTCTATTTACTATAAAAAAAAATGTTCTTAACACAAAAATATTTTAGCCGAAGCAATATGGAAATCTATAAATGCTATTCATATCAATTTTACCATAAATTAATTTAGGGACATTAATTTAACAATACCCTAACTCTTAAAGTTATCTACACTGACCTCTGATACCAACTATATGGACATGACCTTAAACATTACCTAATATTGAATTAAATGAATAATTCACATTGTGGATCTTTTTAGGTTTGGAGTTATAGAGAATTAGGACATAACTATTTCATCTAAAAATAATTACAAAGTAGACACTTCTAGACAGATTCCATTTTTTATATAATAAAAACTATTGTAAAAAAAAGACTCATGTCTAGTTCCAGGATTAAGACATCATGACTTTTCCTTGATCCCATCCTTGACCTTATTAATCTTTATGTCCTGTGAAAACATTTCAAAACTTAGGATGAGCATAAAAAGCACAGTAAGGGTTATAAAACAAAGAATGAAAACATTTTTTCATAAATACATACAAAACATGAAGTCTTTTACTTACCTTATGAAATCAAAAGATTTATGAAATGCACATAAAAATAATATATCATAAAGGTAACTTATGGAATCCAAATCAAACTTACATTGTAGCTATCACAACTACATAGGGAGTTACATTGGAATATTCATCACAGTATATTCACTAAATCTCTTTGGAGAAACATTCACATTTACCTTTTTCACATTACCCGATGCATTGGAGAACTATGTCAGGCTCACCCACCCTTGGTTTATCATAGAACCACCCATATACATAATTAATTCCATATAACCATAACAATATCATAACACATAACATAAGCATAAAGGAATGATAAAATATCCACATTACAATAAAAAAATATCATTTCAAGATATTGAAATAAAAAATCCATTCTAAAAATCATTTCCAATACCAATATATGTAAAAATATTATATGGTATTCATTTTTCCTTTTAAAAAACATTACAGCTTTTTAAGGAAGCCAAATATCAAATAATACTCACGGCGGAGGAAACGTCGTTGTCATCGCTAACGTAAATAAATTATTCCTTTTTGATATTTAGTAAAACTATTTGTATAAAAATATTCCCTTTGAATGAAATGAAATGTCAAAGTGGTTTATACATCGTATAAAATAAATCCGTGTATAAAACTAAATATGCCTCAATGAAAGGAGATTGAGCTGAAGTCCATAACCTTGTGTTCGACTTGACTCGATTGTTCTTTAATATCGTGAATAATAAAATGAAGATAATTTCTACTTTTTGAAGAACCTTTTTCAGTTTTATTATTCCTTTTATATAACTTATTACCATGTTATAATCATTATGTAACCATTTATGTTAATAACGTTCGTTTTTTCGATAATTGGCACTTGAGTCAAAAATTGACTTCTTATAATTACATGTTGTTCATGTGGTCAAAGGTTCATTATATCCAGAATTATATTCATGATTTATATATCATATATATCATATATATCCAGTATATATGTGTATTTATAATGGTACATAACATATGGAGGTAAGAAATGAAATGCACCGTTTTGGGAGACGATAAGCCGTACGTACGCATGAATGCTACTTTCATTTTTATTTCATATCTTTAATGGATTTTAAACATAATGAAACATAGTTATATTATAATTATATTATAATATCATATATAATATCAATAAGTCCATCCATTATAAATCCCACATAAGACATTAATGAGTCACGTCACTTTGACGGGGCGGTAGTCCGCATTTCCTAAAATGAGATTATTGTATTTACACACTATGGAAACCATAAAGGTGTTCTATAAATGGAAATTATAGAATCATAAAGAAACCATAAAAATAATATATAAGATATTTAAATAAAGTTCCATCATAATGGCCACCATGAGAGGCGGTAGAGGATAATCGAACAATCATCGTTTTGTGAGGCGTTAGTTTGCCATCCACAGAAACATTATGTTTTTCACCAATTAAATAGATGTGTGAGTAAGAGTAGTTCGAATAATTCTCATAAAGACTTCCAAGTATATTGAGGATACTAGTTTTTTTACAAAATCAATGAATAAATATAGTTTAGGCGTTGGAGATGTAAAATAAAAGAAAACAATTTAAGAGAAACTGTGACCTTTAATTTGGGTAACTTCCTTTGGTTTGAACCAAAAGGAATTCTTAAAGTACCTTCTTCCTAAGGTAAGGCTTCTTGGGATAGGATTGGGATGTAGGGAGATTAATTGGGTAGAGGTTGGATGAGCTAAAATGATTTAGAGGTGTGATGAATTGGTTATAAGTGGTATCCTTTTATAAGGGGGAGGAGGGGCTCTTTAGGAAAGTCTGAAACTATTATTTTATTATATAATTATATTCGGTTTATAATGGTCCAAAAATTATTAAATATGAATATAAGACGACTCATGGTCGAAATAAAACCATCCAATTATAATTGGACATGTTTTGGATAATATTATAATCATTATAATCTTATTTATTTAAATAATTAATAAATGAGGTAAATAATGCATCATTATTTTGTCATGAATAATTTAATATATTCTATGTCTAAATATTATAAAAATAATAATACCATGTAGGAAGTAGTTTTATATTTCCAATGAATATTTATAGTTAAAAAAATAACTTATATAACACCATGTAAATTTTAATTTAGAAGGAGATATTCGTTTATGTCATTTATGTCTTTACTTTATATTTATTAATCTAAATTCCCATTATCACTCTCATGTGGCTCGATGGGGTCCCAAAATCGACCCAATGATGACCAGGGTCATAAATGACTCATAAAATTTAATTATTACATCTTTAAGGGTAATTTTATATTATGTTAATATTATTGTTTAACCTTATTTACCTGATTTACCCTTTAACTACAGTGAATAAAATATTTCCGGAAATAAACATTTAAAATGTCTAAAAATAAAAGATACCTATTTATACAATTTTTACCTATATATTTTAAATATATAATCCATTTTTCCAAATTCAAAACACATAAGTGGCATAAATTAATTCAAAATTAATTCCCACTATCAAAACAAAAAGAATGTTTTTAAGAAATAATAACTTTCATAAGATTAACACTTGTTTATGTCCAATTTCAATGTGGAGTTTATTATAATGACCAACATTGGATTAAATGGTAAATATATATTTTAATTACTCTTTAAATCCAAATAAAAAGTTTATCTAACAATATACATAAATTATATTCAAAGGCAATTTTGAAAAAAATACAGTGTTTTTCACTATTTATTAAATATGAACATTATCTGAAAAATACCAAAACAATTACACAAAGTTCAATTTGATTTCCCCATTTTAAAGAAGCATTGTATTTGGTCAAATATAATATATTAAAGCGACAAAAAATATATTAAAAGGGGGTTCTCCATTAATAGGTGGTAAATCGACCTTTTAATGTAAATTATGCTTAAAATTAGATTCATTCAAAATTTAAGCCTCTAACTTTTATTGGGTAAATGTAAATACAATAATAAATCATGTATAATCATATTATAGTTAGTTTGGTTCATTCCCAACAATACAATGGCTGGGAGTTAACTTCCATTTAAAATAATAATATTATATTATTAGTGTGCAATTTAAGATTTCAAGGAAACATTTTGTTGCATATCAGGTATGCTATCGAACAAAGAAACCCCGTTAAGGTAATCTTAATATTAAATTCAATAATATTAATAAATATGAATATCTCTTATTCTTCATTTACATGGGATGTTATCGTGAGGGTTATATGAATGTCAATTATAGAATCAAAGACATCATATTTATATATTTATAAACACCTAATGAAACGAAATAGGTATGAGTATTCACATAAAAAAACAGAAGAATTTATGGAAATAAAGAGATAGAAATTTTGAGGCAAAATTTCTACAGCATAACTGTTATATAACATGGTTTAAGAAAACATTGAAAAGATTGGGTACAAGAGTAACCTACTCATAAATAACATATAATAAATTATAATTATATATTAACTTGGATATAAGAACATGATATGGAAATTTCAATGACATACCACAAGAAACGAAAACAGGAAGAAAAAGAGAAGACGTGATTCCTAGTATGAAAAATTTGACAGCCTAACGGCATCACATAAAAATTCAGAAAAACAAATTGATGATAGTAGAAAGGGTATCTCAACAATTATGCATGAAATTGAAAGTAGTGAGATCATATAAGAACAAACCCTCAACAGAAATAGATGGAAACCAGAAGACACAACATAAAAGAAGTCATGGCTTAAAAGAGGAGGGTGAAAGGATCCCTTAACTTGAAGAGTAACTTCGAAATCTTGACGTTCGGGACCTTGGGAGGCTTGAGAGAACCATGGAAGGACTCCATGGGAGGTAAAATAACCATAAATTTATTGGGGAGGATTTTGATATGAAATGAATGAGGGGGAGGCTTGGTATTTATAGAAGAAGTGAGGGGACAAAGCATTAATTTTCAAGGGACACCTCATCAGTGGTATTGGTAAAACTATGAGAATTCCCATGGTATTTTCCCATGATATTGGCCACATGGGACACCTCATAAAATATATTACTATTAATAAGTCGACCAGAATTATTTCATCATTATTACATCCTTAATGCTGTCATTAATCATCCGAAACTCAAATACTGTATTTTCACTATTAACCCAAAATTCAACTTTCACAAAAAAATCCCAAAATTTCACCTTAACCAAATTTCAATGCTCTAATTTCGAAAAATAAACTCCATTTTAATTAAATAATTTTTTAAATATTTATAATTTAAGTTTTAAATAAAAACACTATTCATTTATAATTCAACTGCTTCTGTAAAATTCCAAATATTCACCTTAACCAAATATTGATGCTCTGATTTCAAAAATGAACTCCATTTTACGAAAATAATTTTATAAATATTTTTAATTTAATTTTAAATTAAAAAAATTATTCACTTGAAAAAACTAATACTTAACCAATAATTTTTAAAATAGTTATTTTTATATTTTTTTGAATCACCTTACTTAATCAAGGTGCATAAATTATATTAATACTTTCTTAAGTTATGTAATATAATCCATTTGGTCAAATTACTAATCATAAGAATAAAACAACTATTCATAATTTACTATTCTCCAAAAATTATGTTGATCATATTAGACTCTATATTTCATAATGAACATAGATGTAAAAGACCATTTTTTTAATATCATTACACATTGTTAATTATTTAAGGATTACATAAATATTTTAAAATATCAATTTTCTATAATTCATCAATAATATGCATACTATATTTATTCGTACATTTGAAAATTCACAAACATCACCATAAGAATACTTCACAATTTTTATTTAAATAAAAGGTTTACATAAGGCAGTTACGGTCTCGTTACATAACCCATTATAACACAACCGTAGGGCCTAAGAGTAAGGTGTGCTAGGGTGATAGAATATTGGGGCTGCTTGGCCAACATTGCTCAAGTTGTGATTTATATCCGCTTGAACTTCTCGCAAAGGTGATTCCATTCCATCTTCACACGATGAAGTTTAGATTGGGTTGGTACAGACCAAAGCCCAAAGGTGCGACCTCATTTCTGAGTTCCATCAGATGGGATTCGATCACCCTAAGAGTACTGGATGGGGAAATTGAATCTTATTTATATATTAATTAATCAAGATAACTTGTATTTATATACAATAATCGCAACATTTAGTTTCCAACATTTATATTAACCAATGGTCATATAACAGACGAAACCCAACTATCTTATTTTATTTATACTCATTTTACTAAATGAAATAGTTTTGTTTAGTATAAAATCAAATAACACACAAAGTTAAGAAACATAACTTATTCAAAATTTTAGGTCTTTAGAATCTTTACCCCTCAAGAAATTGTGTCCTCTCGATTTTAAAATTGGTCTTGGAAATTTGGCCAAAATTCCCATATCAGAATAAGAGTCAGTAAAACTATTACTTTAAAAGAAAGAAAGGGAAGTACAAAGGTCACCCGAGTTAACCCATACTAGGATTCCATGTAGGAAAACATGGATGTGGATGAGAAAAAAATGGGTCATGTTCTGATGGAGAGTGATAGAAAACATGATTAGGAGATAATTAACCATAACAAGATCACAAACATATGATGTGTTAAACGGTATTTGAATACCCAATAGGAAACGTAAACTAACAACATTTTTTTACGTACCTTTTCATAATTTTAAGGAATTTGTTTACTACATAGAATAAAATCATATGGAAATATAATTAAATTCATGTAGAGTTTCATCACATAAGAAGGTTCCACCAAGAAAAATCTTTTCTACAAACAACGAGCATTCAAAAAGTCTTGGTCTCATCAAAGGCACAAGAATCATCTTCTAGAGAATCACATAATCCACAAAAGAGTAAATATACTTTTCCCTTGTCTTTAGTCATCAACTAGAAATAAAATGGTTAGTATGAGATCATATAATCCCAAAAAAAATAATCCTTTATGAAAAGAAATATGACTATTATTCTCCAAAATTCAACAACAAGTACCCAAAGATCTAGAAAGACCATTGAATACACAATCATCCTTAAAATTCTTCAGAATAATCCAAAATAAGATTGGAACCCAAAACTCAGAAAGATTTAATCACATAGTCTTCCCCAATAAATCATTACATTTGTCTCTAAATAACATCGACAACTATTAAAGTCACATACTAAAGTGTAATTAACCTATTCACATATTCTCTAAGATAGGTTCATTATTTTCCAGAAATAACCCTAATCACTATATGTCTACAATAAATACATATATTCAAAAAAAAATAAACATTCCTCCACAAATTAAATCTGGTAGAATTTTATTTACCTTAGGCACATAATATTCCAAAATAGGAAACATCGTCCCAAATAACCTTTGTAATTTAATCACTATATCATTTTTAAATATAAAGGATATCCATTTGATAAAACAGAAGTTTCAAAAATAAACTTATTCTTGATCCATAAATATAGTAGGTGCATTAGTTAGTCATAAGTTCATAATAACAAACTCATAACGCTCATATCTTGATTGGAAGGCATTTTTTGAAATATCATCATTCTTGACGCTCTATTTATGTTCACCAGAACAAAGATCAATCTTAGAGAATAATTGTGTCCCATGAAGTTGGTCAAATAATTCTTCAATTATTGGATGAAAGTATTTTTTCTTCACTATGATCCCATTTAGTTTTCTATAATCAATTCATAGCCACATCGATCTATCCTTCTTCTTTATAAATAGAACTGGTTCTCCCCAAGGAGACACACTTATTCGGATAAAACCCTTCTCCAAAATATATTGGAGTAGTTTCATTAATTCCTCTATCTCCACATTTTCCATCTTATAGGGGGTCTTTGACCTCAGATGTGATCCAGGTATGAGTTCACTGGATAACTCTACCTCTCTATCTAGGTATGGTTTTGGTAACTCCTTAGGAAGTATGTCATCCTATTCTGAGATGATGTAGATATTTTCTAATATAATAAATAATTCTTGAGAAAATAATTTCAATTACGAATATTTTAACTAAAAATGATTTTATGTCTTAAAACATCATGCTTATACAATTACATTTTTTTATATTTCCATCATAATGATTCAAAAAAAGTGTGTGATTAACAAAAGATAACCCCTAGGAGTGTCGTAACGAAGAGTGTAGTAAGGTCCATTATAATGCACCAGTTCCCGTTCGATTCTAGCTCAAAACAGTGTTTTCGAGTTTTACTCGTATGTATATCTGTGCCAGAGTCACCTCTACCTACTCGTATCGAGAGAAGGATGTATTTACTTGATAAAATACTTAATCAATAGACCCCAAAATAAAAAGAAGATTTACTACATTTATACTTTCCTATAGGGTTCTTCCTAACATTTTCATATACTAATTTCCATAAATAACTAAACTATCCTTTGATACCAATTTTGGCATCCAGCCTTCTTAATACATAACTTTTCATTACATTTTACATACATATGATCTTTAAATTCTAGTGTCTTCGAAATTCGGAACAATAAAACTTGAATAAAACATAAAAAAAATTATAAACCACTTGTAGGGATTCATCATTGTTTCATTTTACATACAACTATAACATCTCATATCCTGGAGAAATACATCAAAGGAAATGGTGAGCAGAAGGCCTAGTAAGGGTAAACAAGGGAAGCAATGTACTTGTGATATCAATAAGATCACGAATACAACATAAAGTCATAAGAAATGGAAGTATAATAATTTCATAATTAAATGAACTTGAATACAGTATAAAGATATGAGCAATGGAATTATGGGTATATCATAATGAAAAAAACTTGAATACAATATAAAGACCGGAGCAATGGAATTAAAGAAATATCATAATTAAAAGAAATTGAATACAACATAAAGATATGAGAAATAGAAGTATAGGCATATCAAAATGAAAATTACATGAAACATAATGTGAATATGTGTCTACAACATTTAATTTAGACATTCATGAACATATCACCATGGTCTATCCCCATGGTGTCATAAGAATTACCATGGTTATTCACCATGGTATCATGAAACTTGTCGTCTATAGAGATTAAATAATTACCCAATGCATTGGAGCACTATCCGGGCGCACCCTTAAAATGTAATTAAATTCATGTGATCAACATAGATCATAATAAAAAAATTCCCAAAATAACCCATGGATAATAAAATAATTGGGTTTTATTTCAATATCGTGACGTTTTAAAAGTTAATAAAAAATAAGGTCATTATTGAAATTATAACCTATAGAAAGGGAGTGAGGGTTATATGTATGTATAATTCAGAATAAAATACATCATATTTATATATTAATGAAAACCTCATGAAACAAAATACTTTTTGGTATTCAAATAAATAAAACAAGAGAATTTCATGAGAGAATGTGATAGAAATTTTGAGGTGAAATTTCTGCAGCATAACAACTATATAACATGGTTTTAAAAAACATTGAAAAGACAGGGTACAAGAGTAACCCACTCATAAATAACTTATAATAAAATATAAATATATAATAACATAGAGATAAAAACATGGTATGTAAATTTTAATGACATACCTCATTAAAAGGAAACATGAAAGCAAAGAGTAGACGTGATTCCTTTTACGAAACATTCGACAGCCTAACAGCGTTAGATAAAATTTGAGAAAACAAATTGATGAGAGAGGAAAGGGTATCTAAAAAATTATACCTGAAATGGACAATAATGATAACATATAAGAACATACCCTCAACAATAATAGATTGAAACTAGAAGACACAACATAAAGGAAGTCATGGATTAAATGAGGAGGGTGAAAGGATCCCTTACCTTGAAGAGTAACATTGAAAGCATGAAGGTCAGGACCTTGGGAGGCATGATGGATCCTTGGGAGGACTCCATGGGAGGTAAAGAGACCAGAAAATTATTGGGGAGGATTTTTAAATGAAATTAATGAAGGAATGTCTTGGTATTTATAGGAGAAGTGATTGGACAAAGCATTAATTGCCAAAGGACACCTCATCTGTGGTATTGGAAAAACCATGGGATTTACCTTGGTATTTACCAATGGTATTGGACACATGGAAGACCTAATAACTTTTATTACAAGTAATATTTTGACTGGAATTATGGAATACTTATTACATCCTTAATGATTTCATTAAACACCAAAAACTCAAAAACTGTATTTTCACTATTCACTAAAAATTCAATTTTCTCAGAAAAATTACAAAATTTAACCTTAACCATATATCAGTGATATGATTTCAAAAATGAACCTCATTTTATGAAAATAATTTTCTATACATTTTTAATTTAATTTTTAAATAAAAACACTATTTAGTAAAAATTCAACTGTTTCAGAATAAACCCAAAAATTCACCTTAAACAAATATCGATGCTCTGATTTAAAAAATGAACTCCATTTTTTAAAAATTACTTTCTGAATATTTTTAATTTAATTTTAAAAAAACAGTATTCATCCGAAAAAACTAATACTTAACCAATAATTTTGAAAACAATTATTTACCTATTTTATTGAATCTCATTACATAATTAAGGTGCCTAAATTATATTAATACATTCTTGTGTGAAGATAAGTAATCCATTTGGTCACATTACTAATCATAAGCATAAAATCACTATTCAAAATTATCAATTCACCAATAATTATGTTGATCTTATTAGACTCTAAATTTCATACTGAACACGGCTGTAGAAGGCCATTTTTTGAAAATCATTACACATTATTAATTATTTATGGTTTTCCTAAATATTTTTAAATATCCATTTTCTATAATTCATCAATAATATGCATACAATATTTATCTAGACATTCAAAAATACACAAACTTCACAATAAGAATACATCAAAATTTTAATTTAAATCAAAGGATTACACAAGGCACTTACATTCTCATTACCTAACCCCTTATAACACCAGCACATGACCTAAGAGTAAGGTATGCTAGGGTGATAGAATAATGGGGTAGCTCAACCATCATTTCCTAAGTAGTGATTTATATCAACTTGAACTTCTCGTGAAGGTGATTCCATTCTAGCTTCACACGATAAAGTTCGGCATGGGTTTGGTCATGAGAAAATCCCAAAGGTGCTACCTCCTTCCTAAGTTCTGTCAATGGGCTTTGATCAGCCTAAGACTACTGGATAGGGCCATAAAAACTTCGTTCTATATTAATTAATCAAGATCACTTGTATTTATAGACAATAATCGCAACATTTAGTTTCCAATGGTAATATTAACCAATGGTCATATAGCAGTCAAAACCCAGCAGTCATATTTTAATTACACTCATTTTATTAAATGAAATATTTTTGTTGAGTAGAAAATAAAATAACACACAAAGTTAGGAAACAAAATTTATTCAAAATTTCAGGTTGGCACTTACAATTTTAAGGAAATATATATTCTTCTATTTTCTTTTTTGTGTTCTACACCCTTATCCTAAAACGTTGATTAAAGTGCTCATTCGACACCAATTTATTTAACCACTTCATATTATTTTCCCTAACATGAAATCAATATTAATGTATTATTATATTTATTTAACTATGAATATAAAAAAATTCCATACTCTATTTTATTATTTAGTAGATTGATTATATATCATTTGTTTATGGTTTGAGGCATGCTTTTGTAACAAATTTCCTTCTCTTGGGGTTCCCTCATTATTATTCATTGTGTATTATTTTTTACATGTTGTTAAAATTTGAATTAAATAAAATGATTCCATTGTTGTGGATATGATTTTTTATCTTCTTAATATTATGGATATTATATACATTTCATTACATATAGTGTATAGTGAATTGGAAGTGAGCTAATATCATTATGTTGAGCAATCTTGGCAATGAGCCATAGCATATTTTTATGATGAAATGTATTTTATTTGTTCATATTGATAGTTGTTGGGATAATTTTTCTATTTTGATTATTCCATTTATCTTATTTTATGTAATGATTTTGAAATTTATCATCGTATACATTTATAATATTAATTTATTTTTGACAGATCTTATGTCACACACTAATGTTCATTATTCTGTTACTAGGATTTATACCTCCAAATGTTCATTAATGTATGAGAGAGGATATCCCATATAGTGATAAAAATGTTTGGATATATAATAGAATAATATAATAATTTCAATAAATTTTGTTTCCATTTATGATCAAGTTTTACGTACATAATCTCCCCAAAACACATTTGATATAATTATTTTTTGGGGTTTTTATGCATATTTATTTAAAAAATATTATGAAATCACATGTGTATGGGATATCAATAATTATATAAACCATTGAAATAAATTTCAAAACATAAAATCTTATATAATAATGAATAATATCACCCATCATTATTCATAAAAAACTATAAAAACACAATATATTTACACATGAAAAAGTGCATTTCAAAAAATGTAACAAAATATCATAATAAACATACGAATTTACCCAAAAAGGCCATTCATATACAATGGGATAAAATTAATAAAATAACCTTAATCAATTACTTTAGAAATGAAATATATATTCTCAACCATTTGATCTAGAAAAAATTTTATGTTAAAATTTGATAAAATATAACGTGCAATTTTTTTTCAACATTTTAAAAATAATACTATAAAAAATAAAACCATCAAAAAAATTAGGTATGTAATAATATATACAAAGCACCAAAAAAATTACACTGATCATTTAGAATCATATAGTTTAAATTTTGGAAGCATTTTATCCCAAATTCAAAAGTTCATGGAAAATTACAACACATGAACAATATGAAATTAATATGTTTTACTTAATAAAAATTGATACATTCTAACTAAATAACATATAGAAATTCTAAATAAATATAATCAACATTATAATCACAAAATTGTTCATATTATGTCATATATAAATTTATATATTTGAAAACTATGTATAAATTATTTATAATAAAATATATAACATGAAGTCATTATGTAAAAAACTAAAACAAATCATGAATCATTAATTTCATCCATTATAAATGAATACAAATCTGACAACAAAATATATCAACCTTTTTTTAAATCATTTTTTTATATAAAACCTTATTTTTTTATGTATAGAGTTTTTTTAAATAATTTAATAATGTAATATTTTACTAAATCATAAGAGTTAAAAAAACTATTTGATTTCAAATATGGAAAAAAAATAATTAAATCTATAGAAATATATAATAAATGTCAACAATAATTAGAAAATCAATTTTTTTCAAAATAATCATTTATATATATTCAAAAAAACATTATATCTCATTTAAGAGACATTATAAAATTATATTAACAAATAAAAATATCATATAATAAATTTAGTATCAACAAATACGCAAAATTAATTATAAATACCATCCCAATTAAGAAACCACCAAAATATATTTTTCATTTTTTTTTCAATGAAGCATATTTAGGGAATGTCATATTAATGAAAATTTAGTTTCATATTCTGGAATCCATTAACAAGATAACATTAACACTCACATATTTAATCATAATGGAAATATATTTATAAAATAGAAGAATAATATATGTAATAATTATAAAAATTAAAATCATCAATAAAAATTTCAATTATAAAGAAAATATTTTATTATCAAATGATCTAAAAATAATTCTTGAAACCTTATTAAATCAAATCAATTTTCTAACAATTTAAAACCCTTTTTTGTATATATCAAAAATATATGAAATTATCATGTAATTCAAATCATGTTTCAAAAAATTAAGTTTATTAAAGAAATTAATAATAATTTATAAATAAAACTAAAATTTTGAAGTCCTTTATAAATAATATCTCAAACCATTTAAAGTATTACCATCGAAAAATGAAACACATAAAAAAACATATCTTTAATTCGTTGTTCAAATTTCAAATAAAGTAAAATCCCTTTATAATAATGAAAAAAATAAAATTTCAATATTTCATTTGTAAAATTTTTATGTAATTTAAAATATAATTTGTTTTATTCATAATCATGGAATCCAAATATTTTTATTGTATTTGAAATATATAATTTTGTAAACATAATTTAATTATTTCCAAAAACAATAACCACTATACATATGAATATATAAATTAATAACATGGTTAATCAGGGAATCAATCTCACACAATATAATATTTAAAACAATCATATAAATATATTTTGTTGCATAAATTTTCTAAATAACCACTAATAATAATTCAGGAATACAGATAATGTATATAATGGGAATTTAATTGATCTGAAAACATTATTAATTTATAAAATTTGAGAAAAATTCACATGTAATGAAAAATGGAGTCCAAGAGGCCTCATAATGGCATTGTTAAAAATATGTTACCCAATTAAGTGAGGATTAACCCTCTATATCCTAGATTTTCCATGTAAACATTAGGTTATACTATAAATATTTTTATTAGGAATAATCATGGATTATATCACATGATCCAATTATCCAACAACCACATGGAAAAAAATATTATCTATTCTGTCTTTGATAAAAAAATTTAACATTCTATCTTGAATATGGGTCATCATACACAAATTTATATGCCACAAATTCCACATCATGTTTTTGATATACGTAGTCTGAAGAGGAGTTCTTAGGGAATCATGCATTGAATGGGAATGATGTAGACTTTATTACATAAAATATAATAAATGTAACAGAATATATTTCATTATACAAAAATATATACCAACAAAAATAATCACAAAATAAATGTACTAATGTAAAAAAAATATAAATTATAATTGGAATGCGTTGAATAAATTTAAAAATTAACATCATGTGATTCCTATAAAATCTTATTAGTAACTACCTCAAACAATCCACAATTCATCTAATGGCATACTCTTAAAAAGATTAAAAATCATTCCTACAATACACATCAAAAAATATATTAGCAAACATACACAACATAGTGGGTATATTTTTTGTGAGGTAATCTGTAGATCATTCCACCAAATATTATACACATTCAAAATATTTCAAAAATCAATTCATTCTAGTTTGAACTACATTATATAATAATAATAATTATTAACCTTTATGAAATCGAATAAAAGTTGTTATATTTTTAGTGAATATTTATAATAAAAATATATATCCCATTAAGAGAAGAATTATAATTGAATTAAAATATACAGATATATTTTAAATGAATATATTAGAACAAAATCATAACGAATTCATAAACAAAAATTATATGATGACAACCTATGAGACTGAGACTGATTATCCTTGGATCATCTTTTAATAAAAAATCATAATTATAATGATTACCATTGTTAATTAGATAATCATATTTTGTTTCTATTTATATCCATATACATGTGTATATCCAAAATCATAACAATTTAAATTCATTTATCCAATTAGAGATGTATCTTATACTAGTATGAATAATCCACAAACAGAGTGTCGTCCAATAATAGTGATGGGTCTTTCTTATGAGTTTCCCTAGAACCTCTATTGGGAATTAACATTGGTATTCTTCTAGTGACTAAATCATTTACCAAAACATTTCAAAGAAGATAGGATTCAATTAACTCAAGGTTAAGTAAAAATATAAATCCTTCATTAATTTTAAAAATGTCAATGGGGAAATAAATTATATATCAGTTAATTTTAAATAATATTTGGGTAATGATGTGAATGGAAAATTATTATAACATGGAAAATAGAGATATTTTAGAATCACATTTCTCCAAAAAATAAAATATTAAAAACACTTTTATTCATTAAATACACATTTAAACATTCCATTAAAATAATTTCTATAATTTTATTTCAAAATTAAATATAAAACTTTTACAAACACTTGTCTTGTAAAGAAATTATCAAACCATTCTATTATGAAAAAAATATAAAACACACTTCATGTCAAGAATATATATATTAAAAAAGTATAAATATATATTTTAGAAATCAACCATAAAATGAATCCTGTTGATGAATTCTATTTTTGTAATAAATAAGTGTCTTTGTTCTTTTATCAAACAATTCATTTGTAATAAAATTAGTAAGAAATTTATGTATTGAAAACAAATATAAATACCTTTTACATAATAAAAAAATTAAAATTATTTTCTATAAACCATTTATATACTTATCATAGATATGATAAAAAAGTACTATTTATGTATAAAAAACATTTCTGAAGTACAGGAAAGCCTAATATTACCAAATAATGGGAAAATGCTGGAAGAACCTACCCATTTTTTTGGAAACATGAAAAATTATCAAAATATTATTAAAAAAATCATAATAGAGATTATAAAAATATTTAAATCAAAATTACCATGAGTGCTCGATATATTTCATTGACATGAAAAACCCCAAATTCTCTATGAAATCAAGGTTGAGAAAAATATTAATGAAGGTGGTGAATAATAAGAAGAAAAATATGATATAGAGAAGGTATGATATATTTATGATACTCCATAGAATATATGTCATTGAATTTTGAATATAGGTAGGTAAAGGAATCAATATCTCCATCCCTTTATATATTTATGTAAAAAAATGGGAGGAGAGGAGGTTTCCACCTCATAATATATCATTATCCATTTTAACAATTGAAAAACTAAAAAACATGAAATTTAATATTTTCATTTTCTAAGAAAACATTTTTATGGGTTTATTGTTAACCCTCACGTACTCACCCAGTCATCATAACTCAAATTATTTAGAAATCACCAAGGAGGAAACAAAAAACAATAATATGAATAAAACTGTTATGTTTCTAGAATCCTCAATGAATCATCACATGAATACACTGATAATCAAAAAATAAAAATTATAATTAACAATAATCATATTCTAAATATAATACAACACATAAAGATATACATAATAATAATTTTTATTATGACGTTATAATTATGATATCAAAATTTATATAAAATAACTTTTACTTGCATGTTTTTCAATAAAATATCAATTTAATTCAATTAAACACATTTAATAAACTTAATATCCATAATATATATTCAATTAAATAACTATATGTTTCTATCTATTAATAAGGGTCTTGGGAAGACAACAAAAGCAATTTTTTGGTTCAATATAAATGAATTCACAAATACTCTAAAAAGTTCTATACACCCTGCACTAACATATAATTACTCATTTTCATATCATTACTATGATGCTTGATTATTATAGACATTTGTTCCAACAATGATAAATTCAAGTATCTATTAATTTATTCTATATATTTTTTGTAATATTATTTATCATAATGATTACATTATTTAATAAAAAATTCAAAAAGTAGAGTGTTATATGTTTGTAATCACACCCTACATACAACTGAATTATATATATATTATATGGTTCATAATTAAGGAATGGGAATGTTCTTTATGGCATGTGATTATGCTAGAAGAACATGATTGAGATGCTGATATAGTATCAAAATGATTTCGGTGACCATTTTGGAAATAGAGTCACCACTATTATTTTCCAATCTCCATAAACATGTATGGCCCAAGGATGGAGATTAGTTGTAGTATATTCTCTATGAAAATTCATGGGCTGCATATTATTTTTTAAAGATATATATTATTTTTTTCATGGAAATATTTTTAATTTTTATTCTATGTATATATATATACGGTGATGATATACATTATGAATTTTATTTATTTATTATTATTATTATTATTGTAATGAAGATTTTGATGTAGTCTCCCAGGATATGGATGTCTCCCACACCATGAATTGAAAAACTCCATCTTATAGAGAGTAATGTATGAGACCATTAATTAGAGTATATTTTTACGTATAAGGTTTAGTTATGTCTTGAAGTTCTCTAGAAAAACAATTTCAATCACATGTTTTAGTTGATTTATTTATCTTTGATTTAATAAATGGAAATATAATTTTTGGAAATTGTGATTCATGATGTACAATTTTATTGAAAATACCTATAATGAGAAATTAAATGCTACAATGATTTTGAATTTATATTTTTGTTCCTATTTTTTTATATTATATTTTGTGTGAGGTATGGATTGTTATTTTACTCAATTAAAAAATTGAAAACTAGGTGTCTTTAGCTCCATCATAGATGTAACATCATTTTATATGATTTTTCATGATTTTTTTTCAACTAGTGATAGAATATAGTTGAGGGATTCTAATTAAAATAAATCATCAAAAATATTTTATTAAATTTATTCTTCTGAATAAATTATTGGTTGTTAATTAACTAATTTAATTTAAAATTGATGTTATTTCTTAGTAAATATTATTTTGATGATTATTATGGTTTATAAATTTATAGTTTGTGTGAATTATATCCCAAGCATGTGTAGTATAGGCTAATAGACTCCTAGTGTCTGCAAGGGAACAATAATTCATTTGATTTCATTATAATATATGTTTGAAAAACATAGGATATATTATTAAAGAGTACGCAATAAAATAATAGTGATGATGGGATAAAACCAATGGTGGAAATATTTTATCACTTTACTGGGATGAAACTATAAAGTTTTACTATTAGGTTAAAATTCTATTAATAATGAAAATTATTATGGAAACTATATTGAAGAGAAAATATTGATGTCTGTAGATTTTCCACCATATTTATATATATTAGATCAATAATATTAGGTAGTATTGTATCAACCAATTGAAAACCTAAGGAGATTTTTTGATGATACCATCATTTCAAACATACTATAATTGATTAAAGTACTCTAGATAAGAGGCTACATGGGTGATTAATTGATAGAACATATCATTAGGAACATTGAGGTGCATTATTTACCCATTAACCTAGATGATAATTTATTATAAGTTATAATAAATTCAGTTAATAAGATTAAGTTCATATTCATGTTTACGAGTAAAATTGATGAAAGATTGTAACATAGAAAACTATATGTTATCCTTTCTTATAAGGCCTTAGTGGAATGTTTTTTTGCAAACTATAGAGTATGAGGGAATACCTTGGGTTTTATTTTAAATAAATTCATTGTTCATTTATATATACTATAAAAAGTATAGATCTGTAGAGTTTATTTGTCTTTAATGGGGTGATATTTCTATTTTATAATATAAATCCCACATATCAATTTTCATTTGAGTTGAACATACATTTGGAGGACAAGAATCCATTATGTCCAATAGTTTTTGGATTTCATTATGACCACCTATTAGAATTCATGTGATGTTGTTTCAAATGATAATGTATTAAAATATGGAAAAGAATTAATACACTGTATGTAAGGTACTTTTATAAATTAAGGGAACTAATATATTTTATCTATTTAGAGGATATGAGAGCGGTCCCACTAGTTGTTAGAAGATGTAATTTGAAGACAACTTCTTGGGTTGTGATAGGTTGAGTTTTCATGGTAGGGGTTCATCTCTTCTTCACCAAGGGATATCTCTTAGATAGTTCTTCTTGTGTGGTGGGAGAATATTATTATAATATGAGTGTCTTAGTGAACTAATAAAGTGTTTATCTTATAGATATATAGTAATACTATGATGATGTTATAGAGGAATGGTTTATTCATGAAGTGGGAGAGGTTCAAGGAAGAGTCATGTGTCCTTCTCAATAGAATGATAGAAGTGTATCATATATATCATCAATAAATTATAGTGGGAGTGGTTTTTATAAAAAAATACAACAATAATGGTCTTCTTAATAAGGGAGTTAGATGATGAGTGGATTAGAATATGATACATTATTCTGATACATTTTTATAGTTGAGTTTTTAAATGATCCTAATGATGATGGGATGTTATGGTTTGAGTTACAATTTAAAATATATATATACCCAATATATAGTTTTATTGACTATATGTCTGATTTTCCCACATATTTAATAAATTATATTTGACCATTTGGGTGAGGTTTTCTATTGAATGAATTATTTAATATCCATTAACACTCCATTAGTAATGGGGTCATATATAGTCATAAGTTATCCGATATGTATTGTAGTTGTCAGTATATATATATATATATAATATTTTCTCATGTTGTATTAGAATAACATTTTATTTGATCACTGGAAATTATTATTTAATCATTTTTTGGTTAATATATATTGACATTTGAGGTATATGGTATTCATGTCTCCAATGGGTGGAATTTATATTTTAATAGGAAAATGGGTTTGTAAAAAGTTTGCAATTGAAATAGAATTTTGAAATTAATCATGATCACATAATAGATTTATTATGTTATATTTGGTGATAATGAAGAGATTAATCAGAATTTATTTTATCCCATTGAAGATTGGTTTCATGGATAATTTCTTGGTTTTTTTTTTGGATTTCAACAAAATAGAGAGTTGGAGTTGAATATCAACCTACATTTGAGTAATAGTCCCATATCGATAATATAATGTAATTTTTGATACTACATTAATTAAGGTTTCTCAAGGACCATGTCCTATTATCCTATTAACATTTTAATATTCATTGTAGTAATTCAGGTTGGATTTGACTGTAGGCTAGTGTTACACCTAATGATAGTCAAGGTGGTGTTGTTGACGGACCTCCACTAGGGAGACAATACATAAATCAAATATTTTTATAATGAAGGAAAAACCATCATATGGATTATTTTTTTGTTGGGGACTGGGTTATGTATGATTAGTTAATGATGGGTATTTCTTCTATCATCCCCCACAATGACCCCTTGGATTGCTACTAAAATTATTTAGCAGATAAATCTGACACTATATGAAAAAATATGTTAGGGTTGTTTATGGATATGATTTAATGAAGGAAAAGTAGAGTATAATTTATTTTATTTTTCTGGGATCCTTTAACCGTATAATATTGGAGAGAGTCATATATTTTTTTCATATGTTAGTTAACTTTAGATTCTAGTGGAATCCCTAGACAATATCTTGTTATTTAAAGAGTTTTAATTGATGGAAAAAATCATTAACTCAACCCTTGTAGAATGGTTATGCAATCAATATTGGAGACCTTATCCTCATAATAAATTATTTTTGGAATATATTGGATTCTGTTGTATATATCTTGGTATGGAATAGTTACTAATTCTAGAACTATATAGTGGATCATATTTAGAATGTGATTCTAGATATACCTCAATATGTGGTTGATAGTCCCCAATGGTTTGGTTAGTAGATCCAACCATCAATGAGCCTTTTTCAAATAGGCATTCCATAATAATCTTGGATTTATGTTCTATGTGAATAGATGAAAATTCAATCCATGTGAGTGTAAAAAAATATTTAAATACTCTGATGGAAAAATAATTGTTTCCCATTAATGGGAGACCAATGTAAACACCATCTACTATATTTTGTATGACATTCATCTGTTTCTTATAGTGATTATGGGACAATTATTTACTTATATTAGTTTAAAGAAGAAAATTTGGATCATTTTGGGGTTTTCACTTTCCTTATAAATTGAGTGTTCGATATATATATATATATAAGGATCATAGATTAAGATCTGTTTTCATAGCATAGAATTAGTCGTTATGTTTTTAATGTCAACGGGGTATGTGAAATATTATTAAAATATCTATGGAATGTCATATTACACATCTTATTGATGACTAGATATCCAATAAATGAATGAGGCGCATGAGATAATTACTTCAGAAGAGTTTATTCTGTTTTATATTTGATGATTTTTTCCCATTTGGTCAAATGTGGTGGACCCCACTATTAACTTATGTGAAAGAGGCCCACAAGGGTTATGTATAATTTTTGATCTATTTTGACCATATATTATTAGGTGATTAAACAGAAGGGTTTTTTCAAAGTCAGGGATCACATTATATTATTCAGTATGCAGATGGAGATTTTATCATAGTGTTTGGATTAAATATCATGATGGATATATTGCGTAGATCCCTCCCTAGTGATGAATGACCATCAATTCATTTTCTTTAATGGTTATTTGTTAGATAACCCATCACAAGAAAAATCCTGGCATTCAGTGGTGGTGGAGGTTTTATTTGAAGAATGCATTTATATGTATATATAGGTTGGTGACGTTTAATATTAGGTATGGAGCTAATAAGGCCCAGTAATATTGATTTGGAAGACTGTTCACATCCAATAACGGTGAATAGGTCCACCAGATGGGTAGTATATTGTAGTTTTTTACATGGAAAAGGTTGATGTAATTAATATTATGCTCATCAGTAACCATTTAAAAATAACGATGAAAATATGATTTTGATCTCATAGAATGTAGATGATAATATATTAGAGAATATGATATGAATGAAGGATCCCACTAATATTTTAAAATAGGATTATGAAAATGCATGGAGAGTACTAAAAACTATAATTAAGGCCAAACACAAGGACAACCAAAATATTTTAAGAGTCAAAACTGATCTATGGTGGAGGTCCATGATCCAAGGAATGAACATAGAAAACAAATTCTTGTTTCAAGATCAATATACTCTCCACCATTTTCCTATCCTCCCAAGACAACAACAAATTGGTCTTCATTTTCACAACACATGACATAAGAAAAAAAGTCAATGAAAGTTTCATTATAACATTACTTAATAAGAAACTTCCAAAGTGATAAAAATAATGAATCATGAATAATCATATCATAACTATAAAATAAAAATCAATTCATCGTAGAAATACATAGATATACTCGAGAAGGACATTGCGAATATTGGTGATCAAAACCATGTACCCTTCATATAAATTTTCATGAACCAATTCTCATTCTACGATGATACACTACAAAATACATTCCATTATCAGAGACACTCTTCCAGTAGGTCATGGTAACTTCAACATTACCAGGAAAACATGATGGTCATAGAAGACCCCAATACTCAAATACAGGATCACATCCATGATCATTGGTGGACAAAAAAATCCAATTTGGATCAACTATCAATGTAAGTGATCGTACTCATTTCTTTCCATGATCCATACTTAAATGGAATATTAGATGGAGGCTCAACACACTACATAAAGAGGTCATTCAATTTCCAATAACACCAGCAGTGATATAAAATGAAAAAGTATCACACTCATATCGTGCGAAGGGACACCAAAAACTATATTTGAGACTAATATTCAATAGGGGATCACAATCCAAATATGTGGATGTAATTCCACTTTATACGATCAAGCTAATAGACCAAGGAAAAATTCTCTACCGACACTAGTCAAGACTCAGGAAAAAAGGTCTTCAAATATTATCAACAGAGGAACATAGTTTGGAAGGGGGTACACAATATATCTATCCAATAATTGCTACAATAGTGTGGTTCTTGCTACCATGTCATATGAATCTACATATGAAACACATTTATCATCAACACGCAATGTTTTAAGATTCCCCAACCCTAACCTCATTCCAACTAGTCATGCCAGTTTATAGCGAACTATGTCCATGCACTTTGGTTTTGTATGTGATCTTATAACCTTAATGATAAAGCCCATGGTATGGTTCATGTATCACCTCGTTTGTGATGGGTCCACACAACATGTTATATTTAACTCTCCCTAGAAACCCTATCACAACAGCCCCAGGATACCAAAAGACATGTGATCTTTGATTATATGTTTTTTCACCGAGAAATTTTTATATCCATCAAAATCCCTTATGTGTCATCCAATGAGTCTCTATCAGTTACATCCTCAGTGAGGATTTTGAAACCATGTTTTCCCAACACTCTCTTCATCATAGATTACGATTTTGAGCTTTAAATCAACTTGTTAAATCACACCACGAGTTGTTCGTAGCTACACTATCAATACTGAGATGAACAAGAATTCACAATCCATTCCGATACAAAATAGGACACCTTCTAATGTTAATCCACCTCACTCACTCCATTTATCAGGAACTACACCCATGGTATTAATCTATTACATCAAATAATGGTTTTACAATGATCAAATAACATGTAATTCTTGAACCATGATCAATTGAAAACATCTTGCGATGAACATGTGATGAAGGGGTGGGGGGAGAACTTCATAAGCCATAAGATTTTATGAAAGAAACACAACCATTGTCTTTTGACCTCGATCCATTTCAATATATTATAAAAATTGTATAATAAATAAACAATTAACAAAATAAATCTATCATAAAATAAATATATCTTTGATGCACTAATAAATTCTTAAATTTGAATTGTCTTGAGTTTTACTAGATAAACGAATGGGATAGATGTACCGAAATCTAATATCCTATGTTGAGTTTTGATATCTCTAATTAATAACTCTTCTAAACTATTGTTGTTGGACATATTCATGAACTCAAATTACACAATGATCATCGATCCTATTTGGATAAAATGAAGTTAACAAAGATGTCCTTTAAATCACTATCCAATGACTCTTCTCAAATTTTATTATTATGGGGATTACCGTGAAATTAATCCTTAGAAGAATAAAAATTAGGGATAAATATATTTAGGATTTTATTTTTATAAATAATAATATATAATTTAATTTACTTAATTATTCACCCATGAATGGAACTGAAGACCAACACTGGGATCCCGAATAGATTATGTTATATCTAGGATAAATCCGACACTATAAACTAAATGGCACAAAAATATTTTTTATTTTGTCTAACATTGTGCATTTCTTCAATTATTTTAGTAGGAAATCATGTTTTTAATATTAATATATTTATTACATTGATTTTATCCACCCATTATTTCAAAATATCAGGTCATATCTGTGCCTATATTTAAAAATTAATCTATATAATCATCAAAGTAATACATGAAATATAAGGTTTGTCACATTATCCCCACATTAGGTATTTTAAGAAAAAGGAAAATCTATAATAAAAAAGATGAGGATACTGAGATCACATATGTGTATATCACTCTTAAGAGTTCTCATAATGTTTCAAGAGCTACAACCTGACACACACTTGGGGAATCGATCACCCAGGAATAATTCTCTCCCACTTATTACAAATCTAAAATAATAATTAGCATATGTGTCTCTATCATCGATGTTAATCTCTCCATAATCGATACCATTTGATGGATTGTGAACATACCACCTTGGATGTGACAAGAAGATGACATTATGTACCCACTCCAACCATGGAAATAGAGAGACATAGTTTTCAACCACTAGAGAAAAATAAAATTTCAATAAATATACAACGAATCATAGAGATATCTTGTTGCAGTGACAAAATCTTCCTCATCCACATTGAGATGAGACACTCTCTAACACATGGTCACCCTCATCAAACAAGGGAGGCCTCAATTTTTTGACCACATATGACTTATAGAAGCTATGTGCAGTCATCATCCAACACTAGATGATATGACACTTATTTTTTATAGCTCTCACAAACTCTGAGAAAATGGGTTATAAATCTCTTGAATTAGTCCATCTATGTGGTGACCAATAGGGTCTCCTCTAGAAGTCATAAAATAGTAACATATTAATGGCTTAATTGTAGATGTTATTTTATACAAGATCCAACATAGTACATAATAATCCAATATATGAGCAATATTCAACATTTAGTACCACAACATCTCCTCGAAGATCACAATGGTTTTCTGAGTTTGACCATTAAATTGGTGATGAAAATACATGATCAAATATAACTAAGTCACAAAGGCCTGCTGCATGCTCTCCGTAATCATGACATGAAACATGTGTGACAGTTTTAAATGATCATTAATGAAACTCCATGGAGCCAAAATATCATCTTCACATACATGATTCCCAAAATCACTAATCTACTCTATTCTTGACTATCAAAGAAGTGAGATTAATTGGGAATTAATATATAATTAACCATTTGGAATCATGTCACCTAGAAGTACATGGTAACCCTATAACAATATCCCTAGATATCCTGTCACACTTATACTCTAACAACACTATGGGTTGAGCCAAACCCACTAAATCCTAGGGGTCAGCCTTTACTTGATGACAAGTGGGGCATTGACAGAAAGACTGTAAAAAAATATCTATGATTGGCCACCAGTCTTGATGTCATTGGTCCCTCTAAATAATTTCCAAACATGGATGCACCACTGAATGTGATGTATGAAACTCCCAAATAATTCCCTCCCGTAATAGAAACAGTACAATCACTTTTCCTCTTTGAATGATACCATACTATCAACCTTCACAATATCCATCATGAACATGACTAGAGTATAATCATGTACATGAGGGATAATAATTGGTTTCTCCAGGGTGAGAATCCAGGAAAGGCTATAAAAAAGTTGGGTTAATAAACATTGACAATAGATATGGATATTCATCATTCTATAGATGGGAAAACACCCAAATGACAGCAGATTAGACACCTTGGCTAAAAATTGAGAACAAGAGAACATCCTAAGAGAGGCTTCCACCATGTTACCCTTCCTACTAGTATATAAAATCCTGAAGTAATAGTCATGTAAAAACTCCATATATTGCCTCTATTTCCTAATATGGTTCTAATGAGTGGATACATTTTTTAAACTCTTTTGGTTATAGTAGAATATAAAGGACTCACCGATCAGGTAGAGTCACCACATCATCAGTTCAAATACTGCCACTTCTAATATAAGATCATGGGTCACAAGTTTTTCTCATGTGGTCTCAATTGAATTAAACCATAGGAAATCTCATCCCATATTTTTATAAGTATATAACCAATCTCAGTCTCTGCTACAACGTAGAACACTATTTAATTGACTCCATCTACTTGTAATATTAGTAAGAGACTGATGATCATACTCCACCTAAACTCATGAAGTTTCTACTATATTTTATTTATCCCTGTTTTTTTCATCCCCTATCCGGTCAATTCTAAAAAGAGTTCTTCCAATCATGGGAAACATGGTAAAAATACCATGATAGTACCCAGTAGACCTATGTAAATCATTTACCATGGTAACAATCGTGGGTCCCTCCCATTCAAGCATTTCCCCAACCATCACCTAGTATGCCACCACTCCTTCCTCTGAGATGAAACGTCTTAGTATGTGGACCACTCAAATCCAAAATTAAAACTTTTTCATATTCTATAATGTTGTTTCACATAGAGTGTTTCCATTACCATTCTCAAGCGCATCACCTACTCCTCCTCAGACAATGTATACACTAGGATGCAGTCTATAAATGATACCATAAATAGGAAAAATAATGTGTGAAATATCCAATTCTTGTGTCAAATGATCAATGTTGTGATTTTTTCATTAAAATGCCATTAAAATAGCCATTGTGACTACAGTGACATATGATTGAAATATTTGATTTTTTCTCACTCAGTACTCACTAATGGTGATAGCCAAATCTGAGCTCTATCCTTGAGAACTGTCATGTCCCTATCAACTGATCTAAGGGATCATTGATTGTATGTATAGGATACTTATTTCTCATGGTCACCTAGTTCGAGAAAAAGGAATCCAAAAATATCCATAGTCTCTTTTCCTCCTTGGAAAAAATGGATACATTGGGGGCAACATTGGATCTAATAGACACCATCTCTAACTAGTCCACTAACTACACATGAAGCACATTAAGCTTTTAGGGATCCAATCGACATTCTATTAAAGGTATTGGGGTCTTCTGAGGAGTAATTTTATGTCTCACTAGGGATTTAGTGATGATATTTCATTAAGAATGATATCATCAAACACTACCTCTATTATAGGTAACCAGTAGCCCCTAGAATCCACTACTCAATGTTTCATGCTAGGAAAATAGTAATAATTAGTATCGATCTCATATGGAAGAGATTATCCTTCCCCCCTAATGTTTCCTTTTCACCCACAAATGAAAACATCACCCTATCTCTGTGGACACACCACATCCTCCATCTATAATATTCAATATGGGTATTGATTGTGGGTTACCATTCTATACCTATAATGACTGTATATTGCCTCATCTCTTATATAAATTTATTCCATAAATAAATCTAACCTCTCAGTGTTATATTGGACTACCGACATAAGTGAGATATCACAGAGTCACCTCCCTTCAATGTTTTTATGCGTAATGATCATACCAAAGTCTCTACTAGAATCTCAATGTCTCAAACTAGACAAGTCAAATGAAATGACTGAATCATACCTCCGTAGAAAAATAGTTCAATTATAGTATAAATTTCATAGATTTTACCTTGCATGATACCTAGAGCTACATGTAAATTGTTCACTATGGACTATAAATACCCTCATAATGGAACACCAACTCTCTAGTCCTTGAATAAACCACCTATGGGTTGTGGTGGTGATAAGTAAAACCTCCATCCACCTCCTTCTATGCAGCCAGCCCATCTTACACATATTCCAATATACATACCAACCTTCTCCATCCTCGTTATCCACATGGGGTGCCAATTTTTTCCACTCGATCAGTTGTATAATTTTTTGAATAATCAAATTCTAGATGTACCAATCCATTAGATGATGAAATCCTCCCCTGTATCGATTGATTCGATAAATTCTGAGATCCCAACATCACTGAGTTTATCACTTATGATCATATTCTGAAGCATATGGAACACTCATATCCTTACAACTACCATCAGTTTCCATGTGTTGAGGTCGCATCTCCTCAGTTCCCACTACCGGAACACACCATCAATTCTAGATCATTTACAAATATCTTTGCCTCCAAATCCCTATCAATAACCCTTACTTATGTGGGTATGTATAGAGATATTAAAAAATCACAATATCCCAACATAATCACTGATCAATATTATATACCTAAAAAATAGTTTGTGCTTAATGTCCATGGTGTATAATGAGAGATCAATAAACCTGATCAAATAAACCCACACAATGATGTTTCCCAACTTACAATTTACAATGTCTTGGATGGGCATTGACAACAATGTATCCAAATAAACCTCCACCCGTAAGAGATGGACGATGTATGACCAGGAGATAGATGTATCATTGTGTGACTGAGTTAATCAACTCCATCATATCCCATCTTATGCTTGAAGAATAATCACTATGAGGACATCCATATGATCTACATGCATCTTCATATGGTGTAAAACTCTAGGTAATTCTTCTATAAAGTCCAAATCTAATTAGTTACATGGATTTCCATGAGTCCTTAGAGGTCATTTCCTCTAAAACTCATGTAGTGAACTCAATTTGTTTGCATCCTCTATTGGTACTGCCAGTACTATATATTACACAAAATGTGGTGGTATATCATGTAAAAACATAGAAATTGTATATTTGGTACGAGGCCCTTTATAGAATAATTGTTACATAGCAGATCACCCACACGATCACAGAGTGCAATCCTAGATGGCTATCGTAGTGGATAGATCTTGAAATAAATAGGACTTACCAATATCAGTGAGTATATATGGGGGATGACTAAAAAATTATATGTAAATAAAAACCAATTCCAAATTGATGTATATATAAATGTTTTCTCTACAAAAAATAATTCTCTGTACCGAGTCAAAAGATAAATGATCATAGTCATAGTGTATGGATTCATAAACCACCTCATGAACACTAGAATCCCTAGCTTGGAATACAAACATGAAAATATTACACCTTTCCCATAACCAAATCCACGTACTCTAATCCAAATGTATATCTAAATCCTTTTATACCACTCTATCATGAACTTGAAAATGTGGTCTTGAACTATGACTACCCTATTCCAGTCTCCAATAGTCTAGGGGCTATTGACCATTTCAGAGTAGGAATATTACACACATGATATGAATTATTCTAATTTACCTTTACACATACACATATGTCCAATACTATATAATGATGTAATTTTAAATAAGATAAACAAATTTATGTATACATATATGATCCCAAAATCAGAGTATGGTAGTATGTATTAAAATTATTAATTAAAATCTAATTCAGAACAACCCAAAAACTATAGAATATAAGACCTGTTCCAATGATGCAGATTATGATAAAATGAAACCACCTAAAAACAACTCTATCTATCAATATCAAGCTATTATCAACTAACTCCCAATACACCCTTGATTCCATTATGTGGATTGTTGTATTCATAATAAACGATATATATGGGATGATCCCAATCATATTATATTATAAAAACACCAAGTAGGTAAGCCTAAACAACCTAACATAAGGTATCAATAATAGTATTCTAGTAATAATGATAAAACAATCAATGAATAAATGAATAATCCAGATATACTCTAGAAGGATATCACTCCACCATGTAGTAACAATCAATCTGATAGCCAAAGGATTATTCTCAATGTAATTCTAAATATGATAAGATCCACTACCCAAGACATTTTATCATCGAATACACTCATCCAATAGTTCAAGGTCGGTGGACACCACCCATGAAAGCTCACTAGTTTTAGAAGACCCTGATACTCAGGTATGGGATCACGCCTAGTATTGATAGGGGACATGAGAATCTAATAGGTATCAATATTATATATTGGGTTTCATAATCCAGTGATACCACAAACCCAAACAAAAAGGGCCCCCTAGATGGAGGTTTAGCAACATAATCAATGAAGTCATTATAATTCAAAAAACCCTACCTGGGGATTACAATGATTGAGGATCACACTTCCCTATAATGTAGGTATAGTATAAACACTAAATGAAACTCATCCTAAATATGGTTTGAAAATATAGATATTTGGATGCAATTAAAAGTAGTTCCCTCATGGGGAGGGACAAAAACAACACAAGAAACTGATACTGGTTCATATTGGAGAAAAAATGGGTTCCAAACACCCTCAGGGATGTACAAAATGTGTACAGGGTGTTTACTGTGTTTTATGACTTCCACTGGCCTCCTCAAGTGGTTATTACTTTAATGGAATTTAAATCTCCATATAGATGATGTTGTTGTATTGTACATTGTATATGGTGATCTCTCGACACTCAACACAAGATGTTTTGTCACATCCATGTACACCTACTGTGTGTATGTATTATGTCCATATTTTTTCTCATGTAAGATATAGATAACATGATAAGCCACCAAGATTGTTTTACCAAATTCATGATAGGGCCACCTGGTTTGTGAGATTTAACTCTATGAGGAAACACTTACACAATAGTCATGGATTCCCACAGATTATGTATTCTATTACTACACACTGTCTAACTAATACATTTTTATATGATTCATGATAGATTATTTTTTATATTACACAAATTTTTCACTTCATTCCTCACTATAGATCATAAAATTAGTGTTGGGGAATACCCTCATCTCCATAGATTATGATTTTGGGCGTAGAATCTTCTCAGTAAATTCCCACATGTACCGTATATAGTTTCACCCTAAAACCCATAATGAATGGAAATAACCTATACATTATTATCCTCTGTTGATCATCCATCATTATCTTCATACCTCTATCTCACCATAGATCATTGAATTCACCTGCAATATCGATATGTTTTTTTAAATAATGATCACTCAGAAATGAAATATTGATTAATAGGTGGGAATCATGCTAATTAAATTGACCAAAATGAACATGTGATGAAATGAAGGGTGAAATCCATAATCCATACGATGTGAGGAACAAATGTATAAAATTTTTAATTTATCCATAATCATTTATAATATAACCATTTAATAAAAGATAAAATAAATAATGATAAAAAATTCAAAAAATTTAATATGTCGTTGTTGAATGAATCAATTTTACATCAGGGAATAGATCTGATATCTACAGGGATAAATGGATGAGATAAAAATAAATAAATAAATAATCCTACAACGTGTTTTGATAAATCACTAGAAATGGTTTTTTAATTAACATCATTGGAATGATCAATAATCTTAGAGGGTGGAATGATCCTTGATCCGGTCTCTGTTTGATGTCATTCATGAAGATCAACTCCAATTCTCTCCCCAACGACCCCTTTCAAATTTTAGGTTTATATGGATAAACATGTATTTTTTCCAGAGAAGAATATAAAAATGGGTCCATTAGGTTTTGGATTTTATTTTAACAATTAATTTAATATAATTCAATTCTTTAATTATTCACACAAAAATGGTGATCAGGAAAAACACCTGAAACCGACATAGATTATGTAATTCTTTTGTAAAAACTCATGATCTAAACTAAATTGTTTCATTGGATTTATGATCACCCTATGTGATGTATCAAACTTTTATTAGTTGAATTTACAGTCTTATATTTACAAAACACATGCATCACATAAAGTTCCCCAAGAAATCATTTTTCTTAAAAATAAAGAATGAAAATATTTATAGTAATTAAAGAAAATATACTGATGGAATTGTAACCTAAACATTGGAATAGTAACATGATAATAATAAATAGTAATCTGAATAGTAAAATTTTATCATATCATAGAAATGATTTAATAAAATTTATTTGTCTTATAAATTCAAACTTGTTATAATTATATCCTAATTTTAGTAAATATTTTTTTAAAAAAAATGAATCATCAGTTTTTATTTTTGTTAAATGTAAATGTTTTTTTATACTTTTATAATTTATATATATATTTAAAATAAATATTTCTCATAAATCATATTAATACGTTAATAGTTTTTTATTTTTATTTTTAGATAATTTTCTGAGAGCATAATTAGTTTTTTCGTATGTCATAATATCGGCTATAATAAAAAAAAATTGGCATTTATTAAATAAATAATTATTTTAATTAAAGTTGATATTCATCTTATTTAAAAATTATTTTCAAAAAATTAATTCAAATTATTAATTATACATGTCTAAAAATTTTTATATTGAACGTTTTGTATTTTATTAAATAGATGATTTATTGAGAATTGTAATATATTATTATTTTAGATAAAAGATAAATAAAATAATTATTGATTCATGGACGATTCTTTGATAAGGAAAGAACCAATTTGATCAAAAATTAAAAAACACTATATATAAAAATAATAATTAACATGATTGATTGTATTAATCCAAAATAATAAACAATTTGATTTAGTAATAAAAAAACACCAAGATCTATACAAAAAATACAACCCCTCACCAGCCCTTCTCATGACATAATTTAATTTTCAATCTGGACAAAATTATTCCAAATTACATTCCTCGGCCTATTCCCCATGAACAAGTGCTTCTTCTCTCAATAATAGACAAAAAAGGTGTGCCTTAATGATGTTCTCAAGGAGAAGCAATTCAAGAGGTAAAATCATTTTTTTGTTATCTTTTCATTTCTTTTCTTTTATTATCCACTCCGGACACCCAATTATCCGATGGGTAATGATAAAAAAATTCATATATATAGTATAAATCTATTGTGTTAATATAATATCCATCATTAAATATATTATATCCACATTTTATTCTAAAAATGAAAACATCATTTGTGATGTGTTGATGCACCTCCATCACCGATGATGGGATTAAATTTTACATTATCACCTTCTAGGATGGTCATAAAAAATTATTTTGGTCAAGTAATATTCTAATACTCACATTATAACATTTCTAACGTACTATATACAATATATAATTATTACATGATGTAAAATGATAAATATACCTTATGGCTGTAATAAAAATTAAATTAAATCATTTTCATTAATGTTTTGTACAATAAATCATTCTAAAAAATATAAAAATTAATATATGATACAATTTTATCTTAATTATGTTGATTAAAAACATATATTTCACTTTTTTGGAATTGGAATCATTTTACATGAACATCCATAATTATATACAAGTAAACCAACTGTAAAACCCTGAAAAAAACGCTCTCAAAAATGATAAAATTGAACACTATAACTAACCAAAATAGTCATAAATGTATTTAATAAAATTAAAACTAAAGAAATTAATCAAGAAGATGTTATTGATTTTTTAATATATTAATATTATATTATTCCCAATGATATTAATGTGAGGAATTTATTCGGACCTATGTTATTTGGATATTCGAAACAAACTCATTTTTTGGGTCATTCCCCTTTAAAAAATATTTTGTATATGAATTTATATAATGTTACATAACAGCACTTTTATTTTCTATCCCTTCTATTTTCTAGTATAAACATGTTTTAAATCAGAATTTATGACAAATAAAAAGCACTTCCAAAGAAAATTTCATTTAAAATCATTTTGGTTATTTATAGGTTGTTTCTTCTGCGCATAAGAATGATGAATCTTATACCAAATACGTTTTTCCTTTTTCCTTCAGTATTCCCATTTTTATTCAGGATCATGAAATCCTGATGATTCCCATTCTTTTATATTTGTTACTTTTTCATTTTTAATGATATATGTTACATGTGGCATGCCTAGATATGTAAATGTTATGATGTGATTGGTGTTCTTGAAATTTTATATCGCTCCAATGCATTGGGTAATGTGATGTATCTCATGAGATAATGTGTAATATGTGTGAACATGATCATAGAATTGTTCGTAATTTTGATGTTATGATTATGCACATATGTTATGAGTGAAGATGATGATTTTTTTATTCTAAACTATCTGTTGTATTTGACTACTAAGACATGATGTTTCATTTTTTGGCCATGCATTATTCCATGCCATTACCTAATGATTGTTCTCGTTATAATGAAGAGTTTACTCTTCATATGTAATAATGATATACATTTTTCTTACCAATTGAATAAGGATTCATTTCCTTATTTATCCTCTTATTGAGATTTTATCTCACCCATTTATTTTATGTATATACTAAGGTGAATACTATTAATAAAGACAAAGTTTAATTTTAATGATATAAGTGAAGAAATTAAAAAAAATGTTTATGTTTTTTTATGTTCAAATTATTTATGGTAATAATTTTATCAGGACAATAAGACATTAGATGTTGGTTTTGATACACTATTATGTTATTTATCTTTTAAATGATGTAAAATTTATGTTATAATATTTGGGACTCTATAGTTGGTATCAGAGAATGGTTTATTTAATTTTTCAATATGTATTTGAAAAAATTAGGTAAAACCCTAAGTACAAATCTACGAATATATAAACATCAATGAATAATACTCTATGAAATTCTAAACATAGTGATCCCACAAGGAATTAATTTACAATTATTTGGAAAATGGAAAATTTTATTTATTCATGAGTTTTTAACTTTATATTATATAAAATATTTGGAATGAGGTGAATCCGTTAAAAGAATCTATGTGAGGTAAAATGAAGTGATTTTATAAATGAAATCCCCATTGAAATGTCATTTGGAGGTCCGAATTTCAAGGATATTCTTACCCATTTGCCTTAGGATATGAATAATAACATGGAAAAAGTGAAATGTCTCCATAATCTAAGAGGGGTAAACTAGATATCAATTATTTAATGTTACAATGACCACCAACAATTAGTGGATTGTTTGATCCAATCATTATATAAAAGTTGTTCATCATAGATGATAAGATATTTGGTATTAATTACTAATTTTAGATGTATATGTTGACTTTAGCTATTTACTGTTATAATGGAGAGACCAATTGATATTATGATTCTATTATGAATACATAATAGAATGAAGAAATAAAATAGATAGAGTGGTATGAAATTATGAAATTAATTATTAATAAGTATTTTCTACAAGATATTTGTGAAAATATCATGATATAATTAATATATTATAAGAAATAAATAGTGTACCTATCATTTATTATGATGTAAATTTCATAGGGAATGAAAGGAACATTAGAAGTTTTGTTATCAATAATAATTGAAAAATAAAATATTTTTATTGGGGTTTAGAAACACACAATAGAAAAGAATTAGTTATTTAAGGATTGAAGTTTTATGAGTAAGTTGTTAAATATTATATAAACATTGATACTGAGTTTAGAGAGTTGTCCCATGGCTATAAAGATTAGAAATAAATGATGGAGTTTCATTATGGAGGATCTACAGACATAGGTGGATGGAAAACTCAAAAAAACATGAAAAAGTGTTGGAAAAAGTATCAAGGTAACTGTCTCCAAAGAACTAGGAAATGATTCACGTATGGGAGATACATGCAACAATATCATGATTATTTTAGAGACAATCATAATCCACCAAATATGATGGTGGAATGGAGATAACCACTCATGGTTCAATTCGTAAACTATAGGTAAATATCTCACTGTGCAATTTAAAACACTAATCCTTGAATCCATGATGGTAATCAGCTTCATCACCCTCTAGATATGAAGGATCAAGGGAAATATTATTCCATCACTAAAACTGATGTGGAGAAATAAAATGAATTCATACGAGGTACACATACATTTTATTCTAGAACGTAAAATGTATTATTTTTATTTTGGGTCTACAAATTACTTTATTTCTTGAATGTTTGTAAGAACAATATAATTGATTCCTCGATACACTGAAGTAGATGTATATATAAAAACATAATGGTCTGATCAATGAAATTTATTTTTCAGAATTTAATCTTGTAGGAATATGTATGATGATTCTTCCATTGAATCATGGGATATTTCCCAATGGGGAATTTGATGATATACAAGTCCTATATTAGATCTCATTTTATAGATAACACCTCAAATTTCTAGAAATGGAAATACATTAAATTTTCTACACCATACCATGATCCTGTAAAAATGAAATTAAGACCATGAATATCCTTTGTAAAATCCCACAATGTTGTGGGTATTGATTACCTATGATGAGGGATACCTCACACAAATAGATGATTCAAAGGAAGGTATCGACATATGGTAAAGGACCACTATAATGGAATACAAGGATGTATTTCTCAAAGTGTTACCCAGACATCCCCGAGATAATGATAGTGAATTATCAATTTATTTTATACTCAAAGATACTATAATCATCAAATTATTATGTATGATGGAATCAATTTTACTAGAAGATAAAAAATTAACTAGAAGGCAATTTGTAAAAGAGGTTTTTTCCCTAGGGTATCATTCAAGGGGTGCGTTAGTGATCCTTCTAATGAAAAAGGAGGGATCAATATCTATCTATCAACTACCAATATCTCAATAATATAACTATAATGGACATGAATCCTCTTAAAGTGATCGATTATTTTTTTATCAATTATGAGGAGCATAATACATCGCAATGGTGGATCATCTTTTTGAATTTTTTTAACTTAAGTAAAGGTAGGAATATATATAGAAAACTACTTTCTGTACAAGGTATGGTGTCTATGAATTTATAGTGACTCCCTTTTAGGCATAGTAATCCCAATTAAATATACATGTATTTGGTGAATAGATTATTTATAACTAAAATTATCAATTTTTTGTATTTTTTGGAATATATTCTCATATACTCCAATAGAAAGGATGATCATGAATATCATATAAGGATGGAGCTATAGACATTATTAAAGGAAAACATGTATACCACATTCAACAAATTTTTTTGGATGTAGAATTCACTTTCATGGGACACATGATCATATGTGGGGGGATTTTTGTGGCCCCTTAAAAAGGAAATTTATAAATTTCCTAGATCCACTACTGTCCTAAAAATATAATTTTTTTAATTAACATGGTACTACTGATGTTTTTGTGAGAAATTTATTAGGATTGTATAGACCACAAACAATGTTAAAATAGAATGAGGTAAATTATGTTTGGAAGGTTGGATGTGTAGAGATATTCCGGGACCCAAAGAAGAGGCCATTCACTGCAAATGTAGTCAGACTACCAATAAGTATATTGTTTTGATATAAACTGATAATTCAACAAATTTATTGGATTGTGTACTCTTCAACAATAATCATTTTATATCCTACACCCCGATTCAATTGACTATATATGAGTATACTTACCATACTCAGGATATATAATTAGAATATACGATCTTCATTCAAATTATTTGGTGATACTATCTTTATGGTAAGAAGTGTGATATATAATACGATTCCCAAAGTCTAAGGTATACTTTCATATAGAACAAACTCCACATCAATCATAGAAGACTGTTAGATCTAATCAAGGAATCTGATTTCACTATTCATTACCATATATGAAATGTGAATAGTGTAGATTATTCTCTAATAAAAAATGAACCTACTACTCATATATGTTGTATACTGAGAAAGATCATATATTTATGGAAAAAAAGGATGTATTTAAAAATCAAAATACAAGGACAAGAAGAATTCATTTCCCAACTAATTTACGTTCTATCTATCCAAGAGAATATTAATAAGGCACAGGTGGATTATCTAGAGGTACAAATGAAGGTGACTGTAGTAAAATAATGAAATATACATGATTTCCACACTTATGATGATAGTGTGATTCGTTTTGGAATGATTATGTGTGTGCCTTCATCAATTGAGATAAATAAGATCTATTTGAAAATTCACAGAACTGTCAATTTTCAATTCATCATGGAATATATAATGATCATCGAGAACACTTATGGAGGGACACCATGATGATGAAGAATGGAGATTATATATCAAGGTTCATGTAATTTCAACACATAAAATAAGACCGAATGAAATATACATGTAATATGCCACCATTTCCTCTAACTATGAGGAATTAGGTGAATGAAATTAAGTTCTTTATCACATTTATCCTAAATACTTTCAAAGGATACAATGTGATATTGGGTTTGGTGGACTATCTCACAATGACTAACCTATTTATATCTATTTGGGAAGATCTCTCACATGATAAACTTTCAAAGATATAAGTGGACGATGTGGTGTGACTATATTGGGATCCACATAAATTCATATCAGATTATCATCCAAGGTTCACATCTATATTCTAGAAAATTCATCAAATTTATTTGAGTAATGAATAAAATTTCAGCAAGGCTTATCACCCCAAACTGATGGCCAATATTAAAGGACTATTTTGATCCTCAAGGACTTCCTAAGAGCCTTCTCAATTTAATTAAAATGTGAATTATATCATCATTTCTTTATAGGTTTATTTCTAATAAAAAACATAATTCACTAACTATTCCACTTGATACATATGATGCTCAATAGGAGAGGCATCACATTACTCCATTATGTTGGGTTGATTTTGGAGAACGATAGTTAATTGGACCCGATATTGTGTAAGTGATTACAGAAAAGGTTAAATCCCACAAACAACATATCATATATTTTAAAAGATGGAAAAGAGCTATATTGTCAACAATATAAGGGACTTGGAGTTCAATTGTAGAGACACAGAAATCTTTTTTAATATCAGGATGAAAAAATGTCACATGGTTTATAAAAAAATGGAATATTAGCCAAAGGTACATTGGAGTCATTGAGATCCTTGATATCAAAAGATATGTATCCCATCGTATTCAACATAAAACAAATATGGCTCAATTTTATGATGTGTTTCATATATCTCTCATGAGGAAGTACATACTTAACCACTAACATGCACTGATTCTGGAGGCGGTATAACTGGATAATGACATCTCATATGATGATTAGACATTAATTATGTTAGACTAAAGAATAGAATACATATAAAACAACAAAAATAAATATCTATATATGTTTTTTAGGACCCGTAGGTATGGTGATGTGACATGGGAACAAAAGGAACAAATGAAGGATAAGTAACCTCACCTGTCTTCACTATTGTACGAAAAACAAAATATCAATGGAATATTTTAGAACGGGTGAGATAATTTATTGACCCAAAATTTTAACAATAAAATTGAACTTATTATATTTTTTAAAAACTTATATCACATAAAAATACAAATAATAACATCATTATAATAGATGAATAATTAAATAAGTTATATTTAGATAAAATGAGGAAATTATACTGATGGAATAATAACTATACAATTGGAATAATAACATGACCGTTATGAATTGTAATCTAGAAAATATAATAACATTGAAACCTATTCATGTATAAATAAAATTTATATATATTATAAATGAAAATATGATATATTTATACCATATAGTATGTAAATAATATTTTTTAAATGATTAATTAGGTGTTTGTATTTTTTTTGCAATGTAAATGTTTTTTTAAAATTTTATATCAAATAGGATCATTTAAAAAAATTATTTTAGTGAAATATATTCAGAAATAAATTTTTTATTCTATTATAATTATATGTTTAATTTAAGATACCTCAATAATTTTTTTAAAAATTCATAAAATTTGTCACAATATTAAAATCATTATTTTTTAAAAAAATTAATATTTTGATTAAAATATATTTTATATTATATAAAAAATAATTTTTATAAATTTTAGTGTATTTTTGAATAATAATCATCAAAAATGTTGAGGGTCAAATTTGCTGATTTTTCTAAAATATATTCAATTTTTAGTAGTGAAATGTGATATTTTTGTGATATAAACTAAATACATGAATTATTCAGTGATGAATGATGTATAGATGTGGTAAGAAACCATTGGATCAAAATATCTTGAACATTTTACAACATTTAGTCATTGTAATAAATAATATTGATATTATATACCCAAAATAATAAATTAATGGATAAAAAAATAAAAAACACCCCTCTATTCACCATGTATCGGAGATGATGGTCTCAACAAAAGTCCAAGACCATGTTACTTAAGGAGGCTCCCAAGGAGATTAAATTCCAAAGGAATGGTCAAATATCGTTATGTATTATTTTACTATTTATCATAATCCACTTCACACCTCCTATTAAGAAAAGTGGAATGATTAATCCAGTATAATATATATTATATATTTTTTAATTTTATTCGAATATCTATTATTAAAAGGATTATATAATCCATTTATTCTAAAAAATAAAACTACATTTTTGAGGGTTGATTCACCATTATTATAGATGATAAGTTTTCTTTTTTCCATTACCACCCTTAAGGCTTGTCATAAGACCATTATTCATGTAAAATAAGATATTAATTTAAATACTATATATTTTTATCACGTATTGGAACCAATATATAAAATTAATATTATGTAAAATAATACACATTCATGATTGTTAAAAAATAACTAATCTAAATTAAAACATTAAATTAATATTTTATCTAATGAATCGTCTTCAAAAAATAATACAATATTTTACATGAGACAATTTGAACTTATGTATGTTCATTAAAAACATAGTTTCATTTTTTTATAATTATTATCATTTTACCAGAACATCCATAATTAAATACTAGTAAACTGAACATGATACCATGAAAATGAACACACCCAAAACGGCGAAATTAAACATTATAAACCATAAATGTAGACATAAAAACGTAATAACCTAAAAATAATTAAAATAAATGTATATTATTTTATAGATTTAGTATTTAAAAAATCTAATATGATTATCATGGATACTGAGGTAAATAAATCATTCAGACATAATGTATATGGATTCTTAATCCCAACTATATTACTTTAATAACTCTATTTAACAAATTATTTTGTATAAATACATTTCTAATTTCACATTTCTATAATTAAATTTTACTTCCCTTTTCATTTCTATGATACACACATTTCAAATATGAATATATGAAAAATGAAAATATTTTACAAAATTACACTTATTTTCAAAGCACATTTTGACTCCTCTAGAGTAATTTCATATTCATTAAAAAATGGAAAATTGTACATCAAATGTGTCTTCCTCTTTGAATATATGAACAGATTTTTATTCATGATTTGGGAAATCATAATGAATCAAATTCTTTTAAATGTTTTAATTTTTTAATATGAAAGATAATTTTTTTTTTCAAATCCATGATTATGTAATTGTTATGATGTGATAGGTGCCCACGATATTACATATCACTCCAACACATGGGGTAAAGTGATTTATCTCATGTGATAATGTCATATATGTATGAACATGAATATATATATGGTCATAATGATGTTTTTATTTTTATTCATAAATGATATGAATGTTCATGATGCTAGTTCGTTCTTAACTATGTATGGTTTTGACCACTAAGAGAAGATGATACATATATATGTATTGAAACATTCTATGCCTTTAAATAATTTATCCTCTCGTGATTTTGAATATGATACTATTATATTATTATGATGATTTTTTTTATTTTTAGTTATTCTATATTTACTCACATTCCTTTTTTATTCTCATTTTGGGATTATAGATCACCCCATTATTTGATGAAAATCCTCAAGGGATTAAATATATTAATGTCATTGATATATTTTAAGGATAATGATTTGGTATATTTATAATTTTTTTTTATTTTCTTCATATTATGTATGGACCTAATATTATAAATTTAGTTAAACAATTTATCTTCATTTTGTAATGATATTATTTTTTATCATTAAAGTGATGTAATTGTTATGTATGAAATGTATGGTTATAGTAGTATGTATCAGATAATGTTTTAGTCAATTTAGTAATAATAATTAGATAAATTGATAAAAAAGTATTATGATTATAAGTATATATAATAATTAAATAACCCAGTTTTATGAAAATTATTAAAATATGCATCCCACAAGATATTCCTCTAGTGTTAATTTCAAAAATTAAAAAATTATTTATTCACAGTTTGTTGATCAAAGATTTGTTCAAACATTTTTTATTTTTTAAAATGGTGGGATCAAGGAGAAATATTTCCATCAACCCATTTTAGGTAAAATTCATCAATTTCCTTAATTAAATCCAAAATACCCTGGGAGTGGATTTCATTAGTTCATGGTGATGCATACCGAATTATCTCTAAATATTAATAATAACATGATGAACGTGTAGTTTCCACCATCAACTATGAGGTAGATGTTTGATATCAAATATTTTATTGAGCAATGATGACTAAAATTTAATTTATCCTCAAATATAATCATTATAGAATTGTGGGTCAATTAAATACAAAAGATATTTTTGTGCATCATTGTTCTAGGAACGGTAATTGGAATCTGGCCATTTTTCATTTTGATAGAGAGTCCGATCAAAGGTATGAGGTGATTAAGAAGACCTATAATAAAAATAAAAAATAATATATAGAATGGGTAGGCATTACCAAAATATTTCTTAACATGGATTTTCATTGAAATATTCATTCTAAAATGGGTAGGGAATTCTTAGTGATGAAAGTAAAAACAAGGTAAATCATTAAAATCTTACAAATAATATTTCACAAGGCTTAAAATATATGAATTTGTTTAAATTAATAACAATGATATAAAAATAAATTGATTCTATTTTTTAATACCACACCATCTAGAGTTTATATATATTTTAGAATTTAGGTTTTATGAATTAGTTTTTGAATGTTCTCTCAATATGGAAATAGAATTTAGAGAATGGTACCATGGATCTAAAGATAATACATGTATGATGTGTTTTCAAGATGGAGGATATTATAAAAATATTGGAAAAAATAGAACCACTAATATGTCAATGATATGTATAGAAGAATTATATAAATTTTTTCAATCTGATGGGTAATTGTATCACATGTGGGAGAAGAAATGAAGCTCATGAATATTGGAAATACGTGAGGATTCTGGACAATTTGATAAAGATATGAGAGCACCACACATGGTTCAAGGAATCAATTATAGGGATCAAGGGAACTATTTAATCCAGTTCCCAAAACCTATATTCATTAAAGTTAATTTTCATTAGTAACAACCAAATCCAAATAATAAAGGGAATACTTATGCCACCACTTCTTCTAATTTGGGGCATGAAAAAAAATCGTAGAAGGTATATTTCCTATTCATCATTATGAGAAGAAGTAATATTTTATAACATTTATATGAATTACATTATATCTTTCATGGTTTCAAGAAATATTTAATGCAATCCATGATAACAAAATGTAGGGATATAGGTATGAACACATATTGTTGCGATCATTTCTATACAGGTGTTGGTATCTTCACCAACTATTGTTTTTGGGAATATTCCTCTAGAAAATATCATAATACATCCCTTAGTGAAATTTGATGCTATTTAGGGAATGTAATATCTATCATTTTATATATAATACATCAAGTTTCAAGAAATTTAGATATCTATTCATATCCCGAACCATCCCACGATCATTTATAATTTGAACAATGAACACGATTCTCTATTTAATAATACTGAAATGGTGACGGTGTTGATTCTCTAGGATAAATAAAACCATACTCAAAAGTATGATTCAATGTAAGATATTGACCTAGATTAAATTCACATTTTAAGTGAATATAGTTTGGTATTTTCTAGAGAGCTACATAGAATTCCACGATGGAATGAGGTAGAATTATCAATATAACCTAAACTAGGAGTTAATCAATATCAACATACCCCTTCATGATGGATTCCCTTGAACATGAGGTGTTAAATTAGAAGTTTTAATATCAAATGGACAAATTGTTCATATGCCCTAGAAAAATAGCCTATGGTGATGACAGTACTCATAGTAAATAAAAATAATGGATCACTGATGTTCTCTATCAATTATTGATATATCAATATGATCATTATAAAGAACAAGTACCCTCTACAAGGATTTATGAATTTATTTATCAATAATGAGGAACTCCATACTTTTAAGACGCGGATCTTCAGTCTTTATATCATCAATTGTAGGTAAAGAAGGAATATATTTGAAGTAATAATTTCTGTACAAGTTATTTTTCACTTTGAGTTTGTAATGATTCCCTCTAGACATAATATTTCCTTTTAACTCTTAATGGATTTGATGAATATATTTTTTACATACTAACATGTAAAATTTGGCGTAGTTTTATCAATAAAATTATTATATAATATAATATAATTTAATAACATGATGAACATATAATTATTAAGGCGTTGATATTAATGATGGAGAATATTTACACGATGTTCAAAAATGGTGAATTTTGAATGATATAAGTCATGATTAAAAGTGATAAAGAAAATACTAATCACTAAAGATGTACTAACACTAACAACAATTATAGATTGTTTAAGGATATAAAGTCATGCTAAAATGAATTTATTGGTTATTTTCCTCATGAATAATGATTAATTGATCCCCTAAACCTCACAGTAGTTGATGATTTATGACAAAACGATTCAATCCATGATGTGGAGTAAAAATATTAGATCATTACTGTAATGATTTTGATTCTCTATATCTATAGAAATAATAGTGACATATTTACAAATAATAAGATCTTAATGTATATATTACCACATAAGTAACTCAACAACCATATTATAATATGGTTAGATCTAATAAGTCACTATGATTTCCCTATTCATTAACATTATGGAAAATAATATAGGGATGCTAATGCACATAGTATAAAATAACATGCTACTCTATCTATGATGTGTATTGTCAATGACCCTATTTTTAAATATATAAAAATGATGGATTTTGTAATAATAATGGAATTTAATACATTATTCCATTCTAAATTTTTTTCCCAACTATCTATCTATGAGAAGATTAAGGGGGAACAAATGTATTATCTAGGGTGTTTCAAATGATGATTAATGAATTAAATGAAGGAAATCTACCTGTGTTCCACATTGATGATGGTGGTGTGATTTGGTACGCAACGTGGTTATGTGTTTCTTCATCACCTGAGATAAGGTATATTCTATTTGATAATTAAAATAGATCGCCTTTCTCCATCCATCCTAGATGTATCATGTTGTAATGTGATTTGATATAACACTTATGGTAGGAAAAAAGAATAGGAATATTGAGGATTATATCTCAAGGTTCATGGTTTTTAAAAAAAGAAGATAAAAAGTGATAGGTGTTTGATGGGATGATAAAAACGTTGAATATATCACAATTCAAGTGGTAGAAGGTCTATATTGAACCATTCACTGGTTTCGTGATGGAATCCAAATTAAAAAATGTGATGTGTGTATTGGTGGATTGAATCACTAATACATCTCTCTTTGCCACTATTAGTGGAGATCTATCTCTTGAACAACATTCTGATACATATGTGAATGAAGTGGTGAGTCATTATGGAGTTCCACATTCGATCATCTATATTCCTGATCCAAGGTTCACATATAAACGTTTGATTATTCATCGACTTTATTTGAGAACAAAAATGAATTTTAAAATGTCATATCACCCCCAAACTGATGTACAGTATAAATTGATTATTCAGACACTCATAGACATGCTTAGAGAATAGTGGATGGAAATTAATGGAGGAGGAGATCTGATTATACCATTCTTTAGTTTTAATACAACAATAGTGTTCAGAAAATTATTCATATGGTTCTATACGAATCTCTATAAGGAAATCAATTTTTAAATACAACATGTTGGGATGATGTTGATGAAAAAATAATACATAAACCTAATCTAGTGAAATATCTAACTGAGAAGGTTCAATCCATCCTCCAAATTATCATAGCTTTCTAGTGATAGACAAAGAGCTATGCTAACAGCCATTGAAGGGACATAGAGTTTGATTTGAGAGATAAATAATTCATTCGAATGTCAGCATGGAAAATATTCATGTGGTTTGAAATGAAATTTTATCTTAACCCAAGGTATATTTGGCCCTTTAAGATTACATAGGGGAAGTCACATATCATCTTGCACTTTCAACAAATATGGTTCATGTTTGTGTTTGTTTCATCTATATCTGAAAAGGAAGTACATACATTACCCCTCACATGTACTTAATCCATAAGTTATAAAATTTTGGATCAACCTATCATGTGTTGAGAAAAAAGTTGTGATATTCGACCTAACAGACAATGTTCAATGCAACAAGAACACTTTATTTGTAAAAGTATTTTGGATGAATCGTATGTATGAATATGAGACTTGGTAAATAGTGGAAAAAAGTAAATAGATTTATTGTCACCTATTTTAACCTTAGTTTGTAAAATGAAAATTTGAGGAATAAATTTTAAAAGATTCTATGAATGTAATGACCCAAACATTTAACAATGGAATTTCATTTATTATATTTATAAAACACTTACATCACCTACAATGAACAATAAAAACATCATTTTCATAAATGATGAATGAAATAGGTAATATTTATATAAATTAAGTAACCTATATTGATGTAATAGTAACGTGACTATTTGAATAGTAATATGACCATTTTTAATAGTAATATGAACAATTGAATAGTAAAATTACCTATGAATGTATAAATATAATGTATCTATAATATATATGACAATAGAATATAATTATATATTAATGTATGTAAATAAATGTTTTCAAAATTATAAATTATATTTTGGTATTTTTTGTGAAACATGAATGTTTATTTATAATTATATAAATAATATATCATTTTAATAGAATATATATTTTCATAAATATTATTTTAAAATAAATATATTTTTTATTGTAATGTATTCTAATATTATGGGACATTAATTAATATTTCAAAATGTCACGAAATCTGTTATTATATTAAATTATTTTTTTAAATACACTATGATTTTAAATAAAATTAAAATTCATCATAATTTGAATATTACGTTCATAAAAAGGAGTCCATTTTTTAATTTTACACATAGAAAAATGGTTATGATGATATTTTTTTTGTGATTATTCAAGAACAATTATATTTTTAGTGGATAGTGAAATATGATAATTTCTAACATAAGTTAAATACTTGAATTATTATTCAATGGATAATGAATGGATGAGGTAATATAAATTATATCATAATATTATTATATATTTACTGTATTTAGTCACATGACTAATAAATATTCATTTTATTGAACGAGAATAATAACTTAATGGATAAAATAATCAAAGAACACCCATCTCCTCCCCGATAAATACCACACCTCAACACCTAATCTCTTCATACCATATAAGCGTTGAATATTGTCTGAATTATAACCAAATATAGTTCAAATCCTATTCCCCAAATCCAATAGTTTTTTTATAAAAATAATTCCAATTGAAAGTGCCTTAGGATGGTTCTCAAGGAGAAGAATCTCAAGAGGTAAAATCATATTTCTCTATCTTTTATTTTATTTTTTATGATACTCTCCTCATCATACCCTATTCAAATTGGAATGAAAATTACATACTCATATTTATTCTACAATTCTATTATTATTATGGAATATACCTCAATAAATATCTTTTCTCCTAATTATATTCTAAAAATAAAATCATCCTTAGTGATGTGCTAATTCACCACCATTATGAATTATGATTTTTGATTTTCTATAACCACCATCAAGGCTGGAAGAAGTAATTATTATTATCAAATTATATATTTTTATACATATTATAACATTTATCATCCAATAGATCCAATATATAATCGTGATATTAAATAAAATGATACAAGTTCACGATCATCCTAAAATGAACCAAAATATATGAAAACATTTTCAACATCACTTTATCATATGAATCAACCTCATACCATATCACCAAACTATAAATGAAAGAATTCGAAATTAAATATATTCAATAATATCATATAAATTTTTATATTGATATTTAGAATCATTTTATATGAACATCAAAAATTAGATATAATTAAACGGACCATGAACTGATGAAAACGAATGCCCATGAAATGATGTTAGTGTACTATATAATTCATCAAAATGGAAAAAAATAAACCTAATAAAATTATAATAAATCTAGTAAATGTAGAAGAAGTTATTTGTTTTTTAAATAATGTATCTAATTTTATTATATAATATATTGAATTGAAGAATTCATTTTTACATAATATAACGAGATTCTCAAATCAAACATCTTTTTAGGTTATTTCACATTCCAAACATATTTGGTATATGTATTTATCTAATATTCCTTAAAAATAATTTTACTTACATTAAATTTTATATTTAGGTATATTCACATTTTTAGTAATAATTTATAAAAATAGAAATTATTTCTCAAAAGAAATCTTCTTTTCAAAGCACATTTTTACTATCCTTGAGTTGGTTCTTCTTAGATCAAAAAATGAGGAATTGTATTCCCAAAATGGTTTTCCATTATAATTTAGGAATCCCTTGCTTACTTAAGATAGATTAAATTATTTTGAAACCATTTCATTAATTTGGGTTACTTCATGGATTTTAATTATATATGTTCTATAAGGCATGTATGGTTATGTCAATGAAATGATGTGACAGGTGAACCCGTAATTATATAGTGCTCCAATGAATTAGTTAATGTTATTTATCTGGTGAGATAATATGAAGTATGAAAAATCATGATGCTATACTGGTTCATTATTATGTGGTTTTAATTATTCCCATATTTTATGAATGAACATGATAGCTTCATTGTTCAAAACTTTGTGTCATATTTGAGTACTAATACATGATGTATAATTTTATTATATTTCTATATTACATTTTTTATCTAATTCTTCCTATAAAGACTATGAATGTTATCATATTATTATATAATGATGATTATTATTATTATAATAAATGATTATATATTGATTTATGATCCTTATGTATCCTCTTGAGGGTCTTTTAGATCACCCCATTCATTGATACGTATCCACAGGTGACTGCTTCTACGAAAGGGAGGGTGAATTTTTTAGGATAATGATGAAGGGTTTAAATAAATTATTTTGTTTTTATGTTAACATTTTGTAAGGTTCTAATTTTCCCATGAAACTAAAACTATTGATCCTGGTTTTCTCATTCTATTATGTTATTTCATATTTAAAATAATATATACGTTTTGTAAAAAATGCATGTTCTATATATCTTGTATGCGTCCATGTGATAGAAAATATGGAAATTATGATTATATAACCATAGTGAAAGACCATAGTATGATATAAAGTATATATAATATGTTACGAATATTAATTTTTTAAAATATGATAAACATAGGGATCATAGAATATACTCTTTTATATTTAACCCAAAAAACTGAATAAATTATTTATTCATTAATTTTTTACTTATGTTTTGATCAAAATGTTTCTATGATAGAAAATGGAGGGATACAGAAGAATATATGCCAAAAAATCTTATGTGGGTCAATTAAGTGATTTCTTAAATGATATAAAAATTCCATGGGTGGTGGATGAAAATTTTCATGGTAACTCTTTCCCATCTGTCTTAGGTGATGTACAATAACAAAAATAATGTGGAATGCATTTCATTACCCATGATACAGTTACTACATATCAAATCATTTATTTCTGAAAACCACTGACATTTAGTTTATATTCTTTTCCAACATCCCTAAACAATGGGATATCTAATGGGAGAAGATCTTTTCTATTCATCACTATTTTGAGAAGGAGAAAGTGAATATGGAAATTTATCAGTCAGATGGAGAGGAAAATCAGCGGTGGGAATTGAATATGATCAAAAAGATGAAGAATTAAATACATTGTATATAGAGGGATGTATTTAAGAAAATAATTTTTAACATAAATTTCCCTAGAAATATTTATAAAAATATGGAATGATAATTTATAGTGTTGAAGCTAAAAATTGGTGAATCTGTCATGGATAATGAGGAAAATATCAAAAGTATTGAACGATACACATCTTTTTTTATTAGTAGGGATATAAAATTAGATATTTTTTAGTGATTTAGAACCACACCTTTAAAATTCTATATCTATTCATGACATTTAGTGTTATGGAATTTTTTTTTGATTTACTCTCAATGCGGATATGGATATTGAAGAATGGTACCACGGATATGTATACAAGAAATAACAGATGGAATGGTAAGTTCTAAGAGATAATTAATAGGGTAGAAAAAAACTCATCCACATACATGTAAATGTTATGGGAAGAAATAAATTGGAAATATCCTTTATGGGATGTTGAAATGTGTAATGTATTGGGGAGATGACAAAAAATCTCAATAATGATGGATATCCATCAAGCATCAGACCAATATGTTCAAGAAAAGGGGAGAACCACACATTGTGCAATGCTTCAATTGTAGGGAGCACAGAAAATATAAACTCTACTGCACAAAATGATGAATTAGTGTGGGTAATCAACATCATCAATCACTAAATCCAAAGGGAAAATGGAAATATTATGTAATTACTACTACTATAGTCAAAAATCAAAATGAAATTGTATAAGATACCCTCCATTTTCATAAAAAAATAAAATATTTATTATTTTATTTTTGTTCTATGTATTCCTTTATATTATGTCTGTTTTCTAGAAATATACAATCAATTCTCTGATGCCTTGAAGTAGAGATATCCATAAAATCATCTAATGGCATGATCATTGAAACCCAATTGTATGAATCATCTCCTATTGGAAGATTTGGGATGATTATTCTAGGGAATCTCATGATACATCCCTTGAGAGAATTAAACTCTATATTGGACATGGATTATCTCTCATTATATCAAGGACACATCTACTATCGGGAAAATAGTTTATCTTTTCATATCCCAAACCATCACTTTACCCGCAATAAATATAAGTAAAACCCTGAATATACTATTGGAAATCCATTAATTGTGTGGTGGTTGATTCCCTATGAAAAATCATTCCTCCCTCAAATGGTTGGGTTAATTAAGGGTGTCAAACTAGAGTAAATTCCCATTGTAAAAGAATAAATTTATTTATTTCCTAAAGTGTTACCCAGATGTCCCCCAGATCATGAGGTATTTTTATCTATAAAAGTTATATCCAGATATTCACATATCTTAGAATTACCATACATGATAGATTATATGGAATTTTATTAGTTAAAAAAGCCGCAGTAATAGAATTTAGGAAAATGGATAATACACCCTCTCCCATCACCTAGGATAGAACCAGTTCTATTTCTAATGAAAATGGATGGATCAAATTAGTTATGTATCGATTACAAGAAGCTCAATAATATCAACATAAAGATCTAATATGTGTATTTCGTGTATATATTTTTTATTAGTATAATGTGGTGATTTTGTACATTATTGAATAATATTACCAATTTTGGAATGTATGTTCATCATTTATATTTATTGGTAGGAAAATATGAAATTGTGAAAACTAAATGAAAGATGGATAAATAATGTTCCTAATGACCTTTCGCATAGTGAGGGAAGCAAAGCATCACAACAATGTATTTTTTGAGATAATGAGGATATATTAATGGAATAAAATTGAATTACACATCATGAACACCAAGTGAATGTTGTGACCATTTCAAGAGAAACATACTCATGAAAGATAAGTCGTGACAAGCATAAACAGCGTGAATACCAAGTACATGTCATGTTTCACCAATACAGGATGTGAAAATAGACAAACCAGCATGTGTGATTTTCATTGATTTAACATGATGGAGGAAAAAAGAGGATTCGAGGTACAAGTTGTGTACCCCCATGTACACATCATGTATGCAGTGAAACACAAAAAAAATAACACCATGTGGGTTGTGATATTTTATTGAACAATCATATAAATATCTACCATAAACTCCATACCATGGGACTCAATGTTAGTGGACGACCAACGACACCAAGGGGTAGAACCCAGATGAAAGAGTGACAAACCAAGGTCCCACATCATTGTCGTTCTACATCAGTTAACCATGTTTCTCTTTCCCACCTTGTGCAAGTAGTCCACTATGTCGGGTGGTGTGATTTGTAGGTGAAATGTTGTTAGGCATAATATTGATTATTTTATTCATGTTTTTGATTTTTTAAAACTTGTTATATCAATTATAATTCACCTTCTTTATATATTTCTTGATCATTTTGTATGATTTATTAGTGTTTCCTTATATTTCCCCAATTAATTAATCTATTTTGTGTATGAATATTATTTAAAATTTTGTAATTATGCTTACACTAGGTTTTGGATCGACTAGATATGTGATTACACTAAGTATATACCCATTCAAAAGGATAAATCATCTAATGATTGTAGAATACCAAGACCAAGGATCCCTGTCATCGAAATTACGACACCAAAAATAAAAAATGCATATCATTTGAATTACTAGCAGATGAACCTGAAAATCATTGATCCTAGAATGTCCTCCCATCTTGATTCAATAACCAACAAATAATAATGTTATTTACTTTTTCTCAAAATGAATTAAATAATTTCCATTAATGTTTTTAAATTAATTTAGATCATATGCACCATCCTTGTAGGTTCGACAGTTGGACATACTAGATACTACAGTATAGGTTAGGATTGTCTGAGTTTTAATAATTTTATTTTTTTCATAACATAATAGGGAACTAATGATGACCTACAAGGAAGTCTAAATTAGTACAATTTTTTGGTATGGTTTCTTTCATACTTAGGCTATTTAGGAATTTTGATATTTATTTTTAATTTTATATGTTGTTCTAAACTAGGTCTTTTCATGTTGTTGTTGTAGATAGAGATTAACTGCACAAGCACTCCAAATTGGGCGAGGAAAAATTGAAGATCTTGCTGTTGAAATTTAATTTGGAGAATACCATGAACAATAAAAAGATGTTTCATGAAGGGAATGGGAAAGAAAAAATCAACATGGTTGGATGAGTGCATTTTCAAGGAGCTGGTCACGAGCTAGGACAACTAGTCGAACCACAAATTCATGGATGAAATCCAATGGGTCAAGTGATAATCAATTATGGGAGACCCTCAAACATGGGAGTTAACCAAAGAACTAACATTCAACCTATTTTCGCAAAACATGTCCAAATAATTCCTGTAGTCATCCTGATGATTACGTATTCACTTCAAATCGTCAGGATACCACTTGAAGACCCAAATGCACACATCAAATGTATTTTTGGTGATTCCTGACCCATTCCAATTCAAGAATATCAAAAATAATGATATGAGGTTTCAATTTTTCAGAATTTCATCGAATGATAATACACAAAAGTAGATCCAATGACAACCTCCGCATTTAATTACCACCTGGGAAGATCTAGTAATGATGTTTTAAGCAACATTTTACTGCCATGAAAATATTTGGATTAGTGGGTACGTATTCTCAATGTTGATCAATTAAATGATGAATAATTATATTATTTATTTGAGATATTCAATGGTTTGATAAGATGATTCACTCATCAAGGAATCAAATTTTGGTTCTAAATCAAATGTTTTATAAAGGAAAGCTATAGGGAAATCTTTCCATTGAATATGCAGTTGTAGGTGGTTCACAAAAGAGAAATTCACCGATGGAAGGTAATGATCTATTGGATGAAATTCCAAGTAACATTTTCCAAAATAACCCATAAGAATGAATAATACTAGGAGTAAATATGAATTAAAATGGATGGATGTTAGCTCAAGTGGAGAATATGACAAGGAAGTTGGATGAAATGACGGCCCACCAACGACCCCATGGTATGAAATATAAATATGAAAATTATATTCATTATAATCACTAATATTATGCACAGGAATATAGGCCAAATAAATAAAAAACAACAAAGTCAAAATCAAGGTCAAGTATTTCATCCAAGACAACATGGTTGTCAACCTCAACTATATGTTCCCACACAATGTAATCATGTTCATTAACTCGAGGATACCCTTGAAACATTTATGACCACAACTTGTACTTAAATAAAATATTTGACATCATACATGAGAGATCATGGTACTACAATAAGAGAACTATGAAATGGCACACGAAACCAATAATCATCATTAATGACCTTGATAATACATGTCATTCAGATTGTAGAAACATTGAGAGAAATATATATTAGAGGGCTTCCAATATGCCAAAAAAATAATCCCCATGTAGATGTGAAAGGAATACTACATAGATGTGGAATGAAGACAGAAGGAAGAAGAATACATTTTGGACGACAAAATGCACCATCACCAGTTAATGTAATCGAAGAAAACTAACAAGAAGTTGAGGAAAATATAGAAGATGTAGCACCACCACCATACCATCTTCTACTGCAATTTCCATGTCGAGAAATGAATTCAATGATTTATGAGAAAAAAAAGATGTTTATATATATATATCAGTACATACAAATAAACATTTCATTCACTGAAGAAATTATAAACAGGCATGTGTTTGCAAAATTCATGACGGAGTTGGTGATGAATAAGAAGAAGCTGGAAGAATTACCTACCATTCCACTAGAAGGATAATATTTAAAATTAGTATCAAGAAACCTAGTGAAGAAACAGATCGCTCCAGGTATTTAGTTCCATTCCAATTACCATTCGTACTAATGAGTTTGGTAGTGAATTTTGAGATTTATTTTTCTGTGTGAATATAATGTCATATACAACATAAAAAACCCTCAGTTTAAAGGAGTTGAAACCAAGTAGTGTTATTCTACAACATGTTGATAATATAGAATGACATCCCCAATGGATTATTGAATATGACATTATCAATGTGGATGAGTTTGTTTTCCCATTACATTTTCTTGTGATAAATATGGTTTAATAGAATGTACCAAAAATTTTGGACCAGATGTTTATTTTTCAGAAAAAAATATGACGAATGATATGGAGGCTATTGTGCATTGAGGAAGAACTGTTATAACATCATTAGATATTGTAGAAGTTCATAAGACCACAACGAATAAATCTAAGTATATATTAGAGAATGTTTAATATAGATATGATTTATTCAAATAAAGAGAGAATTTGTGGGAAATAATTTAAATAACTTTTGAACATTTGAGAATATCCATGAACCACATGATTGGGATTATATAGATTCAAAAGGATTTGAATAATAGGAGAGAAAAGTTAGTTTCAGATAAATGGAAAGGACCTATCAATAGAGAGGAATCATGTCTTCTACACTGTGTATATCTTGATCAGGTAACCTATTTCCTACCATCACCAACCTGAGCCAACGAGGTAAGGTCGTCACAACAACGGTAATCAAAAGCGCTTCTAGGATTCAACCCATGTTTTTTATATATTTAATGTTATTAGGAAAAATAACTCATCCCTAATAATTTTTGAATTTAAGTTCATTGGCCTATACATTCACATGGAAGTTTTTTTTCTAGGACCATCAAGGCAGAAGCAGGAGAAGATGTTTTAGGAACCATACACATCGTGATGGTAAATTACACTTCATGACAAGTTGTAGGAAGATCATGTACAATCTAATCGTTGAAGCATCAATGTAATGGGAGTAAGAATTTCAATTATGAATTTTTATATTTTATTCCCCTCATTTTAATTATTTTACTGCTTTAACAAATGTTTCAGGCCCTACACTTCAATCTATCATTAAAAAATGATTAACAACACATGCAACTAATATAAGAAAATTATTGTTCCATGTATATAATTAAATTTTTCAACAAATATGATTGAAAAAAATAGATAGAAAACATTTTAGATAAAAATAGGTGGATTATGATTTGAAAACCATGATTGGAGGGGCATATTAATCTTTGTAAATGATTTTTTATGAGAATTATCCATGTTTTGAATTTCAGAAATTTACATTGATTCATTTAATTATTCATATTCATTTCAATGAGTGATTAACCAAACCATTCATCTCATTCTCCAGATATCCACTAATCCAAATAATTTACATTCTTTCATTATTATTTTTCTTAAGAAACTATCCCATGTATTATTCTAGAACGTTCACTATATCTAATCAATGATATGACATTACATAATCACTTTTAATATGATTGTGGAATTTTTTTGCCTTTATACCACGATCTACCAAACATTAATCCATTATAAGCCCATAAAATCCATGAAACACATTTTTAGGAATTGATACATGTTACAAGCCTTTAATATCCATTCCTAATTTGCTACAAATGTTTTTTCATGATATTTTAAAGAATAAGTGTGGGGGTGAATGTTAATTTTTGTAGTGACATATACATTATTGTGGATATTTTTTGGGAAATTCTTCATATCGTGAGAGTCTATGAAATATTTCATTTTATATTTCTATTCACCTCTTTTCATATAGAAAAAAGAAAAAAATGGGTTTTCTTGGGTTTAAAAAAATTATTATTTTTTTGACTGATTAATTTTTTATCGTATGTAGTTAGGTGATAGAAGTGAGATTTTTTATTATTATAACCTTTGAAAAAAAATTAATGAAAAAATAGATCATTAGTGGTTGATTCCTTCATTTTACTTACATTTATCATGGGATCAACGTTATATTTCTAGAGGGAAGATAGAGATTAAAAATGTAAAGGTAGATATTTATTGAGATTATCATTTGTTATCATTAAATATTATCTAGAATTCAAACTTATTTTTGAGAATTAATATCGATATCAATTACCTATCTACCATGAGGATTTGGAGTCATTATATCTATAACAATGAAGAACTGATGAATAATTGAAATTTTTTTCTTTACATGATATAGATGTTAGATGCACTAAAATAATATGGTAAGTTACATGTTCTTCAGATATGTGATGAGTGATATTTACATATGTATGTTGATGATGAGATTATGAATTCACATGAGGAATATTTCAATGGGAATGCATGTTGATAATGAATTGAAAAATGAAAATAGATTAATGAAGAAACATGTTTATTTCGACAAGGGGAAATGTAAAATACGATTTTAGATTGTTTCATTGAAATGTGAGGTGTTGATGAATTTTCCCTTGTGATTATTGAACATTTAATTATCCTGTTGATAAATTGTTTTCGTTGGAATTAAATTTAAAGCATGGTAAGGTAAATTTTCTTTGTAGTATGTTGAGGTTCCATGCTTGAGGACAAGGCATAATGCATGTGTGGGGGATTTGATATAGGTATTTCATGGATATATTTTTTAGTAGATTAATGTGTTGATTTTTTACTTTATTGAATTGTATTTTGAAATTTGGAATGAATGTACATGTTTTATGTTTTGTGGTTGGGAATGACGAAATTGCTAAAAAGTAATGAAATGTGGATGAAAAATGATCTGAACAACCATTCATGCTACGAGTAAAGTGATGTGGCATGACACAGTAATTTTGTAGTTAAATATGAGTTGGAAACTACAGAAAAATGAATTACATGTCATGTGACTCATGTACACATCATGGCCATTTCTAGAGAAACAGAACACTGAAAAACATTTCATGAAGCGAAAACACATCATGAATGCCATGTAAACATCATGTACCACCAATACATGTTTTCATTTCAATCAAATCAGTGTATGATATTTTCACAGATTCAATTTGATAGAGGAAAAATGGATCTAAGGTACGTGTCATGTATCCCAAGTACATGTGTGTAGGTGGTGATGCACAGAAAAAAATAATGTGACACACGATATGGGTTTAGACAAGAAAAAACATATAAATACCAGCCCTGAAGTCCATTTTTGGTGACTCAATGGCAGAGGATGACCAATGAAAACAAGAGGAACCCTCCATACGATGGAGTGACTAACTGATGTCCCACTTCAATACTATTGTAACTCAAGTACCAATGTTTCTCGCTACCACCTTGACTGGGTAGTCCTCATTATGTCGGGTGATGTGATTTTCAGGGGATTCTTGATTAGAGATTATTTTAATTATATTATTTTTTATTCGGATTTCATTAAATATGTTCTATCAATTCCAATCCATCTTTATTTTGTTTTGAATGATCATTGTGTGTGATTTGAAGAGATTTATTGTATTTCTTCTATTAATTAAACTATTTTTTATGACCATTATGAAAAATAGTCTAATTATGTTTAAAAAGGATTCATTTTAACATTTTTATGATTAAACCAAGTAGATCACCATTCAAATGGAGAAATGATAGGATTAGTATGGGATACAAAGACCAAGGATCCATTTCAACCGAATTATGACACCATAACATATGAAATTCATATCAATTGAATTCCTCACAGAAAAAGTAAAAAATAACTTAACCTGGCATGCCCTTTGATAATAATTCAAACCTCAATCAATCTTGTCATTATTTACCTTTCAAAAAAAATTAAATACTATAAATTTTTGTATCATAATTAATTTATAACATACACACCATCCTGGTGGGTTTGATAATTGGTCTTATTAGACACTACATATTGAGTTTGTATTTTTTGGGTTTTATGGGTTCTATTTTTTGAATTGCACCATATGGATCAAATGCACCTCTGTGTGGATATTGAAATTGGGAACATTGCTAGGGAAGATTGTCATTATGCTTATGTTATTTAAGAATTTAGATTATTTTTTTTATTTTAATCCATTTATTTACACATGTACTTGTTGTGTTGTGGTTGTAGGTATTAATTCATTGCACAACCACTCAACTCGATGCTAGGTCAAAATTAATGATCTTTCGTTAAACCATGAATTAGAGAAGACACTACGCAAGAAAAAGAAGGAGTAGTAAGTGATTAGGCAAGAATAGAACAACATGGTCTGAAGAGAACATTTTAAAAGAACTGATCTTGAGATGGGCTAGTCAATAGAACAACAAATTCAAGGACTTAATCCAAGTGGCCAAGCGCTAACAAAATATAGGATACCCTCGAACCTCAGAGTAAACCCCAGAATTATCATAAACCTTGTTGCTGCACAACAGTTCAAAAAATCCCACATTCATCCAGATGATAATGCATTCACTGCCACTCATTAGGCTTCCACATGAAGACTTAAATTCACACGTAGAATGTTTCCTAGAGATTTCAGACATGTTCCAATTCCAAAATATCGAAATTATTCTATGAGGATACGGTTGTTCATATTTTCACTAAAATATTAATCATGATTGTAGATCCTATGTTTACACCTATATTCAATTACCACCTGGGAATATCTAGTAAAGATGTTTTTAACAAGGTTTTTCCAACAATCAAAATATACGGTTTTTTGGGTAAGTATTATCAATTTTCAGCAATTAAATGATGAATCATTATATAGTTCATGGGAGAGAATCAAATGTATGATCAAGAGATGACCTCATCATGGAATCAAGATGTGTCTTATAATTCAAATGTTTTATTAAGGAGTTTTTAATGGAAATTGTTCCCACATAGTTGCTGCTTTTGGAGGTTCACTAATGAGAATGTCACTAGAGGAATGCTATGTACTGCTGGATGAGATGTCAAGTAATAATTTTCAATGAATACTACCAGAAGGAAGATTATGTGGAGTAAACATGTTTGGAAAAATATGGATATTATCCCAAATGAAGAATATGATAACGATAATGGATGCAATGATCACCCATGAAAAACCCCAAGGAATGTACTATGATGATCAAAATTACCTTGATAGTAATCATCAAAATTATTCATAGGTAAGGAGGATGCAACAACCACAAAACAAAACTAGAATCAATGTCAAATATTCTATCCATAATAACAAGGTTATCAACATTATCAACAAGGTCCCACACTAACATTTCTAGTTCATTCACTGGAGAAAACCCTTCCATCATTTGTGACCACAAATGAAGATGCACCTAAATAGATGATAAAATACTCAAGATATCATGGTAATGAAATTAGAGAACTATGAAATGACAAATGAAATCAACAATATTCATAAAAAAACATGGAATTACAAGTCATACATATAGCTAAAACACTGAGAGATGGACAAAAAAGAGGGCTTCGATGATGCCTAGAACATTGTCCTTGTGCATATCTCAATGAAATATTCATTTGAAGATAGAATAAGTCACAAGGAATAGGAATAGATTTTGGAGGAAAATATCCACCATCACTTGTTGTGGAAAGACTATAAAACGAACAATATATATAGAAAAATATAGAAGAGGAAGCACCACCATTGTACCAACAGCCGATACAATTTCAATTTCGATAAAAGTAGTCAATTATTGATGAGAAAAAGATGATTGTTTTAGAGATGTTCATGAAGATTCAAATCTATATTAAATTTTCAAAATATATTGCTAACTTTCCAATTTATTCTAAATTAATGAAGGTGTTTCAACAAACAAGATGAAGCTAAATGAATTATTAGCCATTCCACCATAAAGAGGAAGTCCAATAATACTGTCATGGATCGTAGTGAATAAATAGAGGGATCCATGTATTTTTTTACATTCAGATACCATTAGTACTAATGGGTACGGTAGTAAAATAATTGATTTCGGTCCTAGTGTGAATTTCATGTCACATTCAATATTCAGAAGTCTAGGGTTAATGGAGATGCAACCAATGAGTTTTATGCTATCACATTTTGATAAAGAAAAAGGACATCCTCGAGGGTAGCTTTAATATTTCATTTTCAAAGTGGATGAGTTATTTTTCCCAAAATATTTTCTTTTGATAGATATGGATAAGAGGGGGAACCAATAATTTTGGGAATACCATTCATAAATATCAGAACGGTGGTGATTGACGTTCAAAGGGGTGAGATAAGTTTGACATTTGGAGGATGAGAATTAAAATTTAATATTCACCGAGTGATGCATAAGATAGATAGACTAGTTTATTTTTTCAAAGAAGAGAATTTTAGAAAATAAGTGGTCGTTTTTAGGCATTGAGGACGATCTGATATAGCTAAATTAGATACTATAGGAGGAAGTAAGAGCATGTTTTATAATGGTATGAAAGTATATGAAAATGTTGAAGATTGAAATATGAATTTGATGACTGAGAACATGTTTACGAAATAAGTGAAACAAAATTTGGATATTCTGGAAGATCCATAGAATACTAGATTAGGATTGTAGAGATTAATGTTTTTTAAATAATTATAGAATAAAGTTAGTTTAGGAAAAATGTAGAGAAACAATCTTTATAGGGGAAACACCTCATCGACACTTTGTAGATCTTTATCAGGAAACCACTTTCCTACTATCACCCACCTGAGCCAAAGAGGTATGGTCAAGCCAATGATGGTAAAAAACCACTTCTAGGAGGAAAACCGAGTTTTTATTTGTTTTTTATTTTTAGTAAAAAGAACAAATGCATATTCATTTTCAAATTTAACTTCAATGGCTTGTGATAACACATGTAATTTATATTTTTTAGGACCATCAAGTTAGAAACTGGAGAAAATTTTCAAGAACCATATATGTCATGAAGGGAAATTACTAGTTTTGATTAGATATAGGAAGAACTTATACATTGAAATTATTGAAGCGTCAATAGATGGGGAGTAAGAATTTCAATTCTTATTTTTAAATTTTAGTCCCCTCATTTAAATTATTTTAGAGCTTTAACTAAAATATAATTCCCTAAACATGAGTCAGCCTTTACACAAATGATCTTGGAGACCTGAAACAAAATTATGATAATTATTATGCCATATATTTATATTTCATTTTCAATAAATTTGAATGAAGAAAATAGATAAATGAATTAGTAGAGATGAAAATGTGCATTAGGATTTGTCATATATTTTTTAGAGGAGGATTCTAATCATTGTAAATGAAAATTGTAAGTGAATAATCCATGTTCTGAATTTTTTAAATTTTCAATGATTGATTTAATTATTAATAAGTATTTCCATGAGTTACTAATTCAACCATATTTATTATTTCTATGACATAAATTAAACCAAATATTTTCAATTCTTTCTTTTGTATATTTATTGAAAAATTATAACATGTATTGATCTAGAATTTTCACTTCATCTAATCGAAGATATGACTGTACATAATAACTTATAATTTGAATGACATAATCATTTTGTTATCCCTTATGATGAGACCCATGAATCATTAATATTTTTGAATACTCTATAATCCATGAAGATCCTTGTTATGAATTGAGCTATGTTACACGCCATTTATATCCATTCATACCATCTTTTAAATGTTTTTATGAAATTTAAAAGAATAAGTGTGGGAGAGGAACATTATTTTGTCTGTTGTGATATACATTATTGTGTGTATTTTTTTAGGGGATTAATTGTGTTGGGAGAGGCTATGACATTTTTCATTGTATTTAACTGGTCACTTCTCTTTCTAAGGAAATAAAAAATGAAAAAATGGGTTCTTCCATAGGAGGATAAAAAATCCCCATTATCCAATATGATGATTTCTGATCATATGTGTTTCAGTGATGAATGTGATATTTTCAATAGAATATCGTTTGAAAATGAAAATGTAGAAGAAAAAAGAGAAACATGGGTTGATTCATTCATTGTACTAACATATATCATGGGCCCAACGTGATATTTTTGTGGGAAGAGAGAGATTATATTTGTAACGGGATACATTTATTGATTTTCTCATTGGCTATCATGAAAATTTATTTATAGTTCAACTTTATTTTGGAGATTGAATTTTTATATCATTTACCTACCTACCCTGAAGCTTCAGAGTCATTTGATCCATAATGATGAGTCCCTCATGAATATATGATATTTTTTCTTCACATGGTGGAGATGTTAGAAGGCAAGGAAGCCTATTGTATGTCATATATTCTTGATGTATGTTCTGAATGAAATTAATATTTATACCCATATAAAGAAGAGAAAAATTTATGTGAGGACGATTCGAAGATTCATGAATATTGATAATGAATTGAAAATGAAAATGGATTAATGATGAAACATGGTTATTTCAAAAAGTGGAAATGTAATATAATTATTCATCATGTTTCATTGAAAAGAGATGTGTTAAAGAATATTATACTTATTGTTCTTGAATATTTAATTATCTAGGGGATCAGTTTTTTTAAGAAATTGTATTTAATTCATGGTAAGTTGAATGATTTTTTAGTATGTTGAAGTTCCATCTTTGAGGGAAATGATAAATTTAATTATGGGTGGATTTGATACTTGTATTTAATGCACATATTTTGTATTATAATAATATGTCTATTTTTTACATTGTTGAACAATGTTTCCATCTTTGGAATGTATGTACTGGTTTTATGTTTTCTGGAAGGAAATGATAAATTTTATAAAATTAATGAAAAGTGGATGAAAATTGAGCTGAATGACCATTCCCGCCACTAGTGAAGTGGCGCAACACCGGATTATTAGAGATAAAGTGGATCTAAATCAAATAAAAATTGAATTACACATTGTGTACCACACGAAAACATCTTGACAATTTCAATAGAAATAAAACCAAGAATGAAAATCCATGTTAATCATACACTGGGTGAATGCCATGTACATGTCATGTACCACCAATACACGACATGATGGTAGTCAAACCAGTGCATGAGATTTTCATGTTTTCAATGTGGAGGAGGAAATGTTGGATCTGGAATACACGCCATGTACCCCAAGTACACATAATCAAGGTAGTGACACGCTGAAAAAAACATATCGTGATGCAGGTAGCAAGTATCGATGTTAATGTCGTATAAAAACTAGTTGTGAACTCCATTTTAGGGGATTAAAAGGAAGTGAACGCACAACGATGCCAAGGGGAAGCCTCCATATGATGGAGTGAAAAACTGAGTTCCCTCGTCACCGTCGTTTTACCTCATGTACCAATGATTCTCTCTCCAACAATGAGTGATTAGTCCACATAGTTTCGTGTGATGATATTTTAAGGGGAAGTATTCTTAGGGATTATTTTCATTATTTTATTCAGGTTTCTAATTTTTGAAATCTTGGTCGGTCATTTCCAATTCTTCTTCTTTTCTAATTTCATGATCATTGTTTTCAATTTGAAAATTTTCACTGTATTCCATCAATTAATTAATCTATTATGTGTATGATCATTTTGCAACATAAGATAATTTTGTATAAACAATGATTTGGGTCAACTACTTCTGTGATTACACTATGTTGATGACCATTCCAAAGGAGAAATCAAACAATTAGGGTAGGGTAACATGAGCAAGGATCCCTGTTGAGTTAATTCCAAAATTAAAACTGAATAAATTCATATGAATTAACTCACTAGAATAGAAACCTAAAAATCATTGAACATGACATGTCCTCCCATCTTTATTTAAACCCAAACCAATCCTATTGTGATTTTCTTTTTCTCAAAATGAATTCAATAATTTTATTTTATATTTAAAAATTAATTTATAACATACATATTGACTTTGTGGGTTTGCACTTAGACTTACTAGATACTACAATTCATTTTGGATTGCCTGAGTTTATCAAATTTTTTTTTTCATAGAACCATATGTAACTAAAGATGCCCTGTACAACGATCAAAATTGACCATATTTCCAGTAATGATTTCTTTTTTTCTTAAGTTATTTATGAATTTAGATATTTTTGTTTATTTTTATTCCTTGTTTTACACTTGTTCTTATTGTGCTATTGTTGTAGGTAGTAATCCATTTCATGATCTCTCCACTTGAGGAACAGACAAAATAGAATATTTTGCATGCACCCTGAATTAAAGGTGACCCTACACAAGAGAAAGTAGAAAGAAGAGAATGGTTATGAAAAAACAACTTGGATGGAAGGGAATTTTTTTTTAAAAATCTCATCATGATATTGGATAACATGCGAAACCAAAAAATGATGGATGAAATCCAAGGGGCCAAACTCTATTCAACTAAGGGAGGCCTTTGAACATTGGTTCCAACCAAAGCATTCTCATTCCCCATGTTGCGAAAAAAAAATTTTAAAATAAAGCCTACGATCATCCCAATGATTACCCATTCACTTTAATTCTCCGTTTATTTACATGAAGACCCAAATGAACACATAAGATGTTTTTTAGATTTTTTACATGTTACAATTCCAAAACATCACAAATGACAATGTTATGTTGTAGTTGTTTATATTTTTACTAAAAGATAATGTAATAGTGTGGATCCAAATCTACCCCCGCATTCAATTTCCACCTGGGTAGATCTGGAGAGGATGTTAATAAAAGGGTTTTCTGGCCATCAAAATCTATGGAGTTGTGGGTAATTGTTATCGATTTTGAGCAATTAAATGATGAATCATTATATAGTTCATGGGATAGATTATAATATATAATCAGACGATGACCTCATCATGGTATCGAGATGTCACTTCTAATTCAAAAAAAATTATAATGTAATATCTCATGTAAATTGTTCTATCGTAGAAGCAGTTGTAGGAGGTTCACTGATGAGAATGTCCCTAGATGAATGTTATGAGCTACTTGATGAGTTTCCATGTAACAATTTTCATTATAAACTAGAATATAGATGATTACATGGAGTAAACATGGTGGACAATAGATGGATGAATGCTCATATGGAGACCATGGAAAAGAAGATTGATGCAATTATGGCCATACGAAACCCCAAGGAATGTACTATGATGTAGAAAATTTCCTGGATTATAATCATCAAAATTATTCATTGATATGTAATATGCAACAAACACAACTTAAAATCAGAATCAAGGATAATGATTTATCTATGACAACTCGGTTATCGACCTCAACAATAAGGGCCCCCAATGACTAATATTGTTCATTCACTAGAGGAGACCCTTTCATTATTTATGACCACAACTTGAATTTCTCATAATGGGAAGACGTCATGTTGTAGATATCATAGTAATGCAATCGATGAACTGAGAAATGACTGATAAACTAATAATCATCATCAATGGACATGGAATTAGATGTCAGTCAGATTGCTGAAACATTGTGAGAAATGTTGAGGGGAGATCTATGAAGATTCCCAGAACAACATCCTCATGCCGATGTGATATAAATATTTCATAGATATAGAAATAGTTCACAATGAAGAGAAATATATTTTTGCGTAAAAAAGAACGATATCCCATTGATTCAATCCAATAAAACGATTAAGAAGATGAGGAAAATATAGAAGATGAACCACCACCACCATACCAACCGCCAATACCATTTTTACTTCAAGAAAAGAAGTCAATGGTTGATCATAAGAATAAAATGTTTTTAGATATGTTAATGATGATTAAAATCAACAATCCATTCAGAAAAGCAATTAAAAATAAGCCTATGTATGAAAAAATCATGAAGAAGTAGATTACGCACAAGTTGAAGCTGGAGGAATTAGCTGTCATTCCATTTGCAAGAGAATTATCAGCAAATCTGTCAAGAAACCTAGCAAAAAAATAGACTGATACATGTATTTTTTCCATTCTAGTTTCCATTTGTAATAATGATTTTGGTAGTGCATTATGAGATTCAGGTTCTACTGTATATTATGTATCATGAAACATTCAATATCCTGGGGTTAACGGAGATGAAACTAACTAGTTTTTTGGTGAAACATGCTAATACAATACTATGACTTCCTCAAGTGATGCAGAAGATGTCATTGTCAAATCTGATGGGTTCATTTTCTTAGCATATTTTCTTGTGATGGATATGGACGAATAGAATGTACCAAAAATTTTGGGTAGACCATTCTTATATATAGGAAGTATACTGATTGATGTTCAAAATGTAGTGTTATGTTTGAGAGTCGAAGGGTCAAAAGTGAAACTTAATCTTCACCGAGCGATGAAGTATTTAGATGAACTAGTAGATTATTTTCCAAAAGATAATTTGATGAAATAAAGGAATGTTGTTTTGTGTAGAGGAGATGATGATATATATTCTTTAGATATTGTATAAAGAAGTAAGAACATATAGAAAAATGTAATAAAGTATTATGAAATGTTAAATATAGATAAGATTAATTCAATTATGGAGAGAAGGTTTGGGAAATAAGTGAAATACCATTTGGATATTTAGGAAGATCCAAGAACCACTGGATTGGGACATTAATGATTAAGAAGGTTTTCAATAATGGATGAGTAATATTAGTTTTATGAAAAATGAGAGGCTTATTCTACACAGAGGAATATCATATTCGACCCTATATAGATCCTGTCCAGGTAATCTTTTTCCTATCGTCACCCACCAGAGCTAAGGTGGTAAGTTTGAACCTTGTATGGTTAAAAAAGGACTTCTAGGAGGAAACAATGTTTCTAATTTGATTTATTTTTTTATGAAAAAAACTCTTCCCTAATAGTTTTTTAATTTAATTGGTATTTCCAGTTATTTCACTTGAGATTTTTATTTTTACAGGACCATCAAGGCAGTAGCAGGAGAAGATATTTCAGGAACTATACATATCATGAAGGCCAGTTACATGTTCTGATGAGATACAAGAAAAACATATACAACCTAGTTTTAAAAAATTCAATGCAATTTGAATAAGTATTTCAATTTTAAATTTTTCAATTGTATGCCCCCCATTTTTATTATTTTACAACTTTAACTAAAATTTCATGCCCTGAACATCATTCTGTGTTTTATCAAATGATATAAGAGACATGAAACTACTTTAGGATAATTATATTTCCATTTATTTGAATTTATAGGTCAATAAATATTAATGATAAAATATAGAAAAGAATTATTATAGATAAACATGTAGATTAGGATATGAAAATCCATGATTAGAGGAGCATGTTAATCATTGTAAATGAGATTTTTATAGAACAATTCATGTTATAAATTATTGAAATTGAAATTGATTTATTTAATTATTTATATTATTTTCCTCGAGTGATTGTGCTATCTATTCGTCTCATTCCCCATACATCCATTGAACTAAATATTTTCTATTCTTTCCTTAGTATATTTCATGAGATCCTCATGTATGTATTATTTTAGAACTTTTACTGTATGTTATCGAATCTATGATTTTACATAATTACTCTTAATATGATTGAGGTATTATTTTTGTTAGACCATATCCTAAGACCCACCTGACATTAATTCTTTGTAAACCTATACAATCCATGAACTGACTTGTTCATAATTGAGACATGTAACAAGCCTTTTATATCTTTTCTAGCCTTCATGAAATTTTGTGGCATTATATTTAAATGAATAATTGTGGGAGGGGAACATTATTTGGTCGACCAAGATATACATTATTGGGGATATTTTCCTAAGGGATTCTTGATATTAGGAGATGTTATTAAATTTTTCATTGTATTTTAATGTTCACTTGTCCTTCTAAAGAGAAAAAATAAAAAATTGGGTCGTGTCTTGGGAGGATTAAAAATCACCACTCTCAAGATTGATGATTATTGATTGTATGTGGTTAGGTGATGGATGAAAGAATTTTCCTAAACAATGATTTTAAAAATTAAAAAATTAAAAGAAAAAATGAGATTGATAGGTTGATTCATTCATTGTACTAGTGTGTATCATGGGACCAACATGATATTTTTATGTGTAAGAGAGAGACAAAATTTGTAATTAGAGACATTTACTGAGATTATCATTTGTTGTCAAGAAAAATACATTAGATTTCAACATTCATTATTAGCTACAGTTATTACATCATTTAACTAGCTACCCTGAAGATTTAGATTTATTTTACCCATAATGATGAAGCTCTAATGATTAATTGACATTTTGCCATTATATAATGGTGGTGTTAAATGTCTTACATGACTATAGTATGTTACATGTTATTGAGGTATGACATGAATTCTATTTACATTTGTACACTAATTATGAGAAGAATAATTCATGTGAGGTAGATTGAAAGTGGAATTCTTGTATATAATGAATTCAAAAATTAAAATGGATGATTAAAGATACATTGTTACTTAAAAAAGGGGAAATGTATAATAAATGGTTAGCATGTATCATTCAAAAGTAAGGCCTTGAATTTTTTTTCTTACGATGCATGAACCATAAATTATCCACTTGATCATTTGTTTTTGTTCAAAATGAATTTCATGAAGGTAAGGTAAATGTCCTATAATTATTTAATTATTTATGGTTCATTAGAAGTTCTATGGAAATATAGAAGAGCCTTAAACTGAAGAAGAATTCATTACTTGTCGTGTAACCCATTTAAAGATTGTAACCATTTAAATATAAAGAGAACCATGATTGAGAAATCATTACAAGAATATATAGAATGAATTCCATGTACACATTGTGTACCACCAATAGAGTATGAGACAGTATTCAATCCAGCCTGTGAGATTTTCACAGATTCAACGTGATAGAGGTTAATGTAGATCTGATGTACACATTGTGTACACCATGTTCATGTCATGTAGTTGGTGATGCATGGAATAAAATAATGTGACATGATCCAAGGGTTTCAACAATATTACCCTATAAACACTATCCCTGAACTCTATTATTGGGTACTCGAAAGTAAAATATGACCAACGACGCCAAGGGGAATCCTCTAGATGATGGATTTACAACTAAGGTCTCGCTTAACCGTCGTTCTACCATAGGTACCAATGCTTCTCACTCAAACCATGATCATGTAGTCCACATAGTACTCGGTGATTTTATTTATAAGGAAAACATGATTTTGGATTATATTCATTATTTTATTCAGGTTTTGGATTTCTGAAAACTTGTTCTATTAATTCCAATTCATCTTCTTTTCATATTCCATGATCATTATGAGTGATTTTAGGATTTTCATTTTATTGCATAAATTAATTAAACTATTTAGTGTGTGACCATTAAACAACAAATGTTAATTCTTTTTAAACACAGTTTTGGGTCAACTAGTTCCGTGATTACACCCAGTAGATGGAAATTCCAAAGGTTTAATCCTAGGATTAGGGAGGGATACCAAGACCAAAGATCCTTATTTACCTAATTCTGACACCAAAATAGAATAAATTCATATCAATTGAATCACTATCACACAAACCTAAAAATCACTAAACCAGGCATGTCCTCCCATCCAAATTCCAACCCCATCCAATCCAATTATTATTTCCCTTTTATCCAAACAAATTAAATACATTCATTTTCTGTTTCCTAATAAATTTTGAACATATGTACCATACTTGTGGGACTAAACTATGACATACTAGATACTACACATTGAGTTAGGATTGTATGAGTTTTATAAAAAAAAATTCATAGCACTATACGTTTCAAATGATGCCATGCATGACTGTCATGAACATGTACCAACATCCAAGAAATGAATAATGGTTCTACATACAACTAGGAGATCTATAATTCTCATTTTTATATCTTAATATCGGATATGATCAACTAATGTGTAAGAAGGAAAAAGGTTAGAAGACTGGATAACATACAATCTATAGTCACTATGATTTTCTACTGATTCCCTTATAACTTATTAATTCCTTTACGATATTCATGGATTTTAATAACATAGTAATTTTAGAATACTTATAAAAAGAAGTGGTTGTGTTTGTCGATAATATTACCATCTACTCTAAGAGTGAGGAGGAATATGAAGAAAATATTAGTATTCTACTAGTTTGATTAATGATTGAGAAACTATATTCTATGTATAGAATGTTCGTCTTTTGGATAAAGAAAGTCACATTCATAGGACTTGGGGTCACAATTGAGGGAGTTTCAGTGGACCCTTCAAAATTAAGGGCAATTGAGAAATGGCCCATACCCAATTATGTAATTAAAATATGTATTTTTATTTTGATATGCATGGGACTACTAAGGTTTTTTGAGAAATTTCAAATGATTTTTTAACATATTAACTAATTATGAAAGGCATCTGTACATATGTTTTGGATGGATGAATATAAAGAAATATTCATGGAGCTAAATAAGAGGCTAATCACAACACCTTTAGTCACACTACCGAAAAGTGATATATTTGATTTAATATATTCTGACGAATCAATGAAAGGCTTCAGTTATCTACTAATATTGCCTACACCTCATGAAGGATGAATAACCATGAAAATAGATATTTGATGAATTATTTAGAGTTAGAATATTTCATCTTCTCTCTAAATATTTTGATAAACTATATCTCTAATGGGAAGTGTTACATATATACTGATAACATTATTCTAATGAATATATTCCCACGTAAGTAACTCAACACAAATCAAAGGGGATGGTTAGAGCATATAGTAGACTATGATTATCCAATTCATTAACATCATGGAAAAGTGAACAATATATCGACTACTCTTAGTAGAAGTGTTTATGACAGTCTATCTTTTATGCATATTATGAAAGATGATGTCTTAATGGATATTCTATGGATGTATTTGGAAAAAATAATGGTATGGAACACATCCTACTTTATCAAAATTATTGGGGAACCATCTATCCAATATAAGACTAAGAAGTCATAAAGGGATGATATGGAGTTACAAAATAAGGTGAATGTAGTAAAGGAATGAATTATACATGACTTCCACATCGACGATGATAGTGTTTTTCATTTTAGAACTATAATGTGTGTTAAATAATCACATGAGATAAATAAAGATATATTAGATAATGAGAATATCCATACATTATTCATCCATCCAAGAAGTACTAGGATGTAAAATGATCACTGAGAACACTTCTGGTGGGACAACACAAAGAATAAGTTTTAATATAATATCTCAAGGTGCTAGGTATGCCATCATGTTAATGTACTGCAATAGAAGTCCAAGGGGATGATGAAACCATTGCTTATACCCATGTGGATGTGGGAGAATGTCACTATGGATTTTTTCATTAGTCTCCCGATGAAATCAAATATAAAAAATGTGATATGGGTTGTGGTTTATCGACTCTTCAATATTTCCCACATTATTTCTATTCAGATGATACCTCACATGAAATAAAGTGCATGATATCTTTGAATAAAGTGGCGAGACTATGTGAGGTTCCACATTCAATTATCTATGATCATGATTTAAGGATCACATCTCGATTCTAAAAAATCATCAACTTTCATGGAGTACTATATTGAATTCCATCATGGCCTATCACCCAAAAACTAATTGCAAATCTGATGATGACAGTTAATGATCCTGAACAATGGAATTAAAATGAGTATAGGATAAATATATCTTATTGGTTGGGTACTTGTACATATAAAACATTCCCATGAATATGGTGAACACTTCATATGAATTTCTATATGTGAAGCGATGAAAAAGTATGAACTATTGGGAATTAGATGAAAACCCAAAGATAAATGAACCTAATATAGTGAAAGAGATGTCATAGAATGTTCAATTCATCCATCAACATATCAAAAAAAATAGATTAAGTAAAATATATATGATGACTATCATCGAATGGACCTGGAGTTTGATTTTTGGAGACCAATTCTTCCCCCGATTATCTCCATGGAATTAGAAATGGATTTTGGAAAGAAAGGAATGATTACAATAAAGAACATTGGTCCCTTTTAGATCATTTATTTTATTGGATCAGTTGCCTATTTTTTAACTTCCACAAAATATGGCTCATGTTCATGACATGTTCCATATATCCCTCTTAATAAACTATATACCTAGCCTTACACATTTATCGAATCTGAAGGGGGAAAAACTAGTGAATGAACTCTCATATGATTCGAATCTGGTAATGATTTTGGATTAAATTGAAAAAATAATATTCAAAAAGGTAAATAACCTTGTAAAAATGTTTTGGAGGAATCATACATATTAATTGGGGGCATTGTAAATAGAGGAAGCAATGAAAGATAAGTACCCAATCCTATTTTCTCCATAGTTTGTAAAATGAAAATTTGAGGAAAAAATATACAAAGTGTAAAAGATTGTAATAACCAAAAATTTATTCAATGGAATTTACTTTCAGGTATTTATTGAATACATAAACCCCTTATAGAGACCAATGAAAACATCATTATCATAAATTATGAATGAGATAAGTAATATTTTTATAAATTAAGGAACTTATAATGATGTAATAGTAATGTAAAAATTGGAATAAAAACATGATAGTACAGAATAGTAATTTAACCAATAGATTATTTAACTCACTGATGAATATATAAATAAATTTTTAGTACCTTATAAATGATATTTTAATATAATTATAATACATTTTTACTAAATAAATGTTTTAGAAATGATAAATTAAGTGTTTGAATTTTTTTGAGATGTTAATTTTTCTTTATAATTTTACAATTAATATATTGATTTAAATGAAAATTTAGTTTCATGAAATATTTTTATAAATGAATATTTCTTTGTCATAATTATATGATAATTTTATGTGACCATATTTACATTTTCAATATTTCATAAAACGAGTTGTCATATAAAAACTATTATTTTCCAAATAAATGTGGAATTTGATCAAAAATAAATTTTCAATATTCACATTTTTCATATAATTGATACCCTTTATAAATTATACTCTTATAAAAATGGTTAGGGATATTATTTCTTATTTTTCAAAAATATTGTAATTGTTTATGAATAATAAAATATGATAAGTTATGATATATGATAAACAGATGAATTATTTAGTCATGGATGATATATTGATTTGGAATGAACCCATTTGATTAAAATATGAATACCATTTTACTATATATTGTCACAATAATCAACATTATTGATAGTCTTGGGTCCAAATAATATACTAATGGATACTATAGTACAAAACACACCTCTCTTCCCCAATAAATTCCACCACTTATCCACACTCCATCCATGGCTTTAATATTGTAAAAATTTTACCCAATTACCATATCAATCCACTTACCCCAGTCCTAGAGATTATTGTCAAAAAAATACCACCACCAATACCCTTAAATAGGTTATCTTGGTGACTAAATTCAAGAGGTAAAATCCACAATCTTTATCTTTTATTTTCTATTAATTTCAAGTCATTACCATGTATCTCTATATTAAAAGTTGAATGATAATCTAGTATCATATATATATATATGATAAATTTTCCATGTTAATGTAATATCAATAATTAAATCTCTTCTATCGTACTTTTATTCTCAAAATGAGAACGTTTTCCATGATGTGTTGATTCACTTCCTTCAGGGACAACGAGTATTCATTTTACATTACCACCTTCATGGTTATCCATAAAAACATTATTATGTTTAAATAAAATTTTAATTTACACATTATAACAGATATCGTGTATTATAACTAATATTCAATAATGATATTAATTAAATGAATACAAGTTTTTGATGGTCGTAAAAATAAAAAAAAATTAAAATATTTTCATCAACATATTATCTAATAAATAATCCTCTTACCATATAAAAAACTATATATGAGACCATGTTATCATATAGATTTTCATGAATAAAACATTATTTTAATTTTTGATAATTATTATAATATTACAAGAACCTGAATAAATATATACAAGTATACCGACCGCTAAACCATGAAAAAAAATGGTAATGAAATTATGAAATTGAAGACTATAATTCCAAAGTATGACTATAAAATAATATAATAAAAATATGATAAATCAAATATAGATAATAAATAATAGGAATTTATACTATACAAATTGTTTTAAACCATTGGTACAGGCCTTGTAACTGTTGGAATGTGAGATATCAGTATATCACTATACCAATTGTTTCAATAAAACTATTGGTAGAGATTGTCTTGATAAATTTAGTGGGAAAATATATATAACTAAGTTTTTTAGAAAACCACTGGCATAAATGTATATCAATAGTTAAAGACTACTTAGTACTCATATTTTCCATCATAGATGATTAAAAATGGTTTACTAAACTTTTGGTATACAATCTTATCCCCAAAAAAACACAATAGGTCACATATAGTTTAAAGGAAAATCGGTATAAACACAACTCCACATCAAACACATCATTTCTATCATGAAACTATTAAAATATATATAAACAAAAACATCCACATTTCACATTTATTGGAACCACACAATTTCCCATGCTGACCAAATGTGGATTATATATTATATAAGGTGGGAAAACTAATCTATTAATGATTTCCAAATGTTCTATTGATATGATTGATTTTTTTTTCAATAGAATACATGATTCTAGTAATACTAGTAATCCCATCTACATTGAAGGAAAATTACAGGGATGAAATAAAAATTATGATATGAAATTGAGGGTGATCTTTATGGTGTTCCGAATAACAAGATTATGTATATTTTGTTGATGTAGAGGACGTTATCTATTTACTCTTTAGGTTTTGACCATATATGAAAGAAGCCATGGAATAAATTTGGAGATTATTATCTTATATAGATAACATGGTGAATGGAATTAAATAAATGGAGGTCTTTATCTCTCTTTTGTTGATAATAACTATAGAACTTCTAGAAGCTAATTAATTTGAATGTTTATTAGAATTAGTAATGAAAAAGGCACATATACCATTTATGAGGCTGATCTAAAAAGTAATATTTCATAGGATGATTATCTAAATAGTAATAAGATATAGGAATATATAAGTTTGATTACATAGAAGAATGAATTTTCATGGTTTTTTCATAGAAGGGACTTGTATGTAAGGGACTCTCATATAGTAGGGATCTAAACATGGTTGGGACATTGTGTATGTTAATAGTAGAGGTAAGCACATGGGGAAGAGACATGTGATGGAATTTAATGGATACTAGATCTAATTATTTAATGATTATAGATAGGTATAACCTATTACAAATACTTGTAGAGTGGGGATACATTGCGATGTCCTGAAAATGCTGTTTGAAATTTTTTTTTCAAACAATGAGTTCATGTGGTGGAATATTTATCTCGTAGCCTCATGAATTAACCAAAAGGTTGGGGGTTTTATGGAATGTAAAAAAATAATTTCTCCATCAAGATAATTTCTTATGGGTTTCTCCTAGACCATTAGTTTGAAATTTCCATTATCCCCATTTTCACTCTCCCTTCTTATATCCTATGTAAATTATAACCTTTAATATTTTTTAGTGAGGCTTGGGTGAGATATTTTTCCAAATGGGAGAATGTGTTGGATATTATAGGTAGTTATAGATGGGATCTTCTAAGATTTAATTTATCAGTGATTTACTCCTAATATGTTGGTCTCCATGTGGAATTATCTCATTATGAAATATATTAGTGAGTCCCATATACTAAGTGGGTACCCTTATAGTTGTGTTATAGTTTGGTCATGTAGGAGGTAGTAACAAACACAATATCAAATTATCAACCCATTTATGTATAAAATGAATGAATGGTTATCACGTCATCTACTATTGTTTGAAGCGAGATATATCGTAATAGCATTCCCTTAGAGACCACATGAACTTTATTCACACTAGCATACATACTTCGAAGATTTCCAATATCACCATTTATTCATTATAGTAACTCCACATGTGTCAATTCCACTATATTAAAACTTATTAAAATTTAATAGGAATCCAAGATTATGTTCATCATAATCATCTTGGGAATGGTTTTTCTATCTGTTTTCATTTTTTGATCACCATACTAATCAAGTAGTTCTCACATGGCACCATGAACAATATCTACAACCTTCCTCTATATAAATGAAGTTACAATCTTCTTTTTGAAATTTTAGAGATAAATAACGAGTCATTACTTATAACTTTTAATAGAAATTATTATCTCTGTAGAAATAATAACAAAATTTTACCATGGAATAAAAAATATATTTATAAATAGAAAGATATAATTCATTGTAAGATTATTCATTATAGTTTGTATCCCATTGTTTTTGCTATATTCCTGCATAATATTTGATTTAATGGTGTTCTATGTGTGGATCTATTATTCTATAAATCAAATTCCATGTGAAAAAACTATAATAGGACCATGATTTCCTAATAGTCATTTTTTCCATGCATTCTCTTCATATTTTTTTAAACTATTCCCATTTTTTTGAAATAATTTATTAGCTAGATGAGATTATTTTGTGTAGAAATATTTCCAACTATTTATTCTTTCCATAATTGACGTGATTAGATACTAATAATAATTTTACTCATAAACTTATAAATTGTTTATTCATTAATAAAAATATTATATTGAAATTCATAATCAATTATGTAAATAGACTCTAGTTTTGATAGTACCTTTACTTTTGAAATATATTGAGATTGATAATTACATTTTTTTATAATTTCATTAAATTAGTAAGATGTATTATTTATTATATTTTAAAATTTATCCCAAACATCTTACATAAGGAAACTAATCTTTTCCATATTATTTACATTTTTAAATTTCATGACAATTCCATAATAAATTCAATGTAATTTCTCCTGTTATAGAATTTTTTTATCTATTTCAGAATTTATTCTAAAAAATTTCATTAATTTATCATTTAAATAGTTAAAGTATGTTTGGGTGTTTTTGGTAGAGGTGGTAAATTTTTTAAAAAATTATCTGAAATTAAATTGGTGTTCCTTTATTTGGGCATTATTTTTTATTAATATCTCTAATCTATCCCAAAATCCTGATAGATTATATTGTATTCCATAATGTTTTACTATAATAATCATTATTTCAAGGTCATTCTCAAGAGAATTTTGAATATATTACCAATGTCTCCAAATCAATTTAATTTTTACTAGGATCTCCCATGGATAAGACATTATAATTACCTTGTTAGACTATAATATATGAATGAAAATAATAGGAAATGGTTGATGGGATATTCCCACAGGCTGGAACAAGTCTTTGCGAATCATGGAACCCCGACATGGGAATTATTTCACACATAAACATTTAATTAAAATAGTAGCGGAAAATAAAACATTTATATAATTTTCCATCCATATTATGGTCATCCATATCGGAGGAAATAAAATATAAATACAATCAGTAATTTTTAATAGAAAAAAATGAACCACACAAATAAATCCCTCCACTACCCCAATATCCCTCCCATAAAAACAATATCTTGTAATTAACTCAAGTTACATTCATTATCCCCTTTATAGAATATAACTACTCTCTATACATATATATTGGTAAAAGGAATATCTGGATGATGTGATAAATAAAATAAAATAGAAACTAAACAATAAAAGAAATGTCTCCTCTGACTATTGTTGTCACCAACAAACATGTAAGAACCACAATAACCCATGGGTCAAATCATGTTCCCTCAAGAAAGGTAGAAAAAATAAATGATTCCTAATAAAACTATTAACTATAAAATTCTTATTAATTAAAAATCATAATTATTATTAATGATATATAATTTTTTTAGATTAAGTTACATCTTATTTTTATTTTGTTTAAGAAAAATTTGTTTGGGTTATTTTCATTAGATTTACTTTGCAATGTTTTTTATATTATCATAAAAAATTTCATTCATTTGGATTCTAATCGATTTTGTTGGATTAAATTTGGATCATATCAATTTGGCTCAGTTTAGTTTAGATTAAAATAATTATAGTCATATTGTATTTAATTCATTACATTTAGTCAAATTTGATTCATTATTTTTAATATTAGAAAAGTTCATGTTTAATTAGTTTGACATGGTCTTATTTAATTTCATTGAACATTTTCCAATTTGAATAATATATTATTAATTATGATAATTCTATATTTATATTTGTTGAACTTATTTACATTAATACCATTAAGGTTCCATTATTTTTTTTCTTGTTTTTAAAAAATTCTTGACTCTATTATTTATTTGATTTTATTTTTATCCTATAAGGGGTTTTATGGTGCAAAACTATTTAGGTCAACACATTTTGTGGTAAAACATATTAATATTATTTTGTTTAGATTCCAATGGTTCATTTTGTATTATTATATTTAATTCTATACTAATTAGGGTAGGCTAAGAGATGTCTAATTGGATTATACATATTATGTATGATTCACTTTGGTACAACATGACATAATTTGTTTTAGATATGTTATGTTTTAATATAGGTGTTTAATAAAGTTTAATTTAATTAGTTATTAATTCATTTAGGATTATTCTGTATTACTCATTATAGGTTAATACAATTCAGATTATTTTGTGGTTTTCCTAGTTATATTATGTCATATTTTAATCAATTCAGTACAATTCAATGTAAATCAGTTTAATGTAGGTTATTTTGGATTTTTATGACTTTGTTTTGGGAAAGCAATTTAGTGTTTTTTTATTTATTATCATAGTATACATAAATTTAGTTATGTTCATTTCAATTTGAATGACTTCATGTTGGTTTCATTTTATCTGGTTTGTTTTTATTTGGTTTGTATTGTCTTTTTTTAAAAAATATATAATCTAATACAATATGGAAAAAAAATCATTTCATATCAAAAAATTATTCTAGAAAATCTATATCAGTATTTACTAAAAAATGTTTGTGTGAAATAATATATATAAATTATTCTATAAATTTCATTTCCAATTCATTAAGGGACATACCTCACACCCATGTCACTATTCTTATAATGAAAGTAACTTGAATATTACATCTTCCACATACATTCATATTCACTTTAACATATATAAAAGGACAATTATTCCCTAGGTATATATTTTGATTGCTATATATGTACTAGGTGATCCTTAAATACAAGCCTATATAATCATATACCACATTACAATATAAACTTATATATTATTGATATATATATATATACATAATCACACATAGACACAATATATATATATATATATATATATATATATATATATCCATTAGTAAATATTTGTATTTATGGGGAAAATTAAATATTTATAATTCTACCTATGCATACATGTGTTAGTATCCTTTGATAAAGGAAAATAGAATCCACCATAGAGAGGTCCAAAATATTTTATAATAAAACTGAAAACTCAAATACAAACAGCCAATAAATATAAAAAAGGAAAACAATTTATTTAAGACAAATCATAACCAAAACCCATGGAAATTTTTTTATTTCCCAAAAAACAAAATTCAGGATATGATCAGAAAATTTGATAAATATTTCTTATCCTACAAAAAAACATAATGGAATGAAGTATAGTTTTTAAAAATTAAATAATCAACAAAAGAATTATTAGTGATAATCAAAAGGACTAGTTTTATCCAAGAGGGTAATTTTAACAATTTAATGGATTTTTTTTATTTCTTTAATAATTATTTAATATATAAATTCATTTGATGTGATTAAAAATGCAATGGGCAGTATATAGGAACCAAAATTATCACATAGGTTGGTCAATCATAATGAAAACACATGCTAAATAAAACACTATTGCTTCAATAAATTTATCATCAGGAGAAAAAAATAGGAGAACCCAATAACTGGGTTTCTCCAAACCTAAAATAATTATTAATAATATTTCATAAAAAATAATTCCTATAAAAAATAATATTGGAAAAATTGACATATAGACAGCCAAACATCTAAAAATGATAGCATCAAATCATCGGATACATGGGATTCGCATGCAGATTACACTAAGACAACATTTTGCCAACAAATAATAAATATAATCATTTCAAAACACATAACTCATATAATAATTTCATATATAAAAAAACTTAATGGAAAAAAATATTATTTAAAACCAAACAGTTAATCAATTTTTTACATTGTGTTTTGATTTTAAAATATTTTTTTATATGACCAAAAACATGGTTACATATCCAATTTTTTGAATATTCCTATAAATTTCATTGAGATATAATAATATATGGGATAGAAAAAATATCATTCACATTCCTATTTATTAAAGTATATTTCAATAGATGGTATAGGCAATAAATATGTGAGGTATATAAAAATTGATAATATTGTTTATTAGCTCTCACATATTAAAAAATAAATGGGCTTGCCCACCATTGATATTAATAAATATTAAAAAACATTAATATGTTTAAAAATCATTTTTTATAACAATAGGTATAACATATAATGGGTAGTTTAAAATATTCGACAGTATTAAATGAAAGAGTATAAAATTAGATAGTATTAAATGGAAGTGTAAAATAGTATACATTAAAAAAAATATAGTGCACATCAATAGAAAATATTAATGAAAATTTTATGAAATTACACATTAGAAAATAATAGTTCATTATAGTTAATAGTATGAAATGATAGTGTATAATTTTAGAAATAATGTATTCATTCAATTAAAAAAATAATCTCTTCAAGACTGTAGAGTGGTTAGGAAAAATCTATTTTGGGATTTTCTTTTCGTAAAAATTCTCACATAATTTTGGTGACCTTGAGTCTATTGGAAGTAATAACAAATTTATTGTTGTGAAATCTATGATGAAATATAATATTATAGATCAGATAAAATAAAATATATATTTATATATAAATTAATATATATTAAAAAATTTTAAAATTAGAAAAATTCCAAATGGTTGAAATTAATCTATTAAAAATTTAAAATACTCAAAACTCAACAACTGCTTATGGTTAGAGATATTAATAAGCTAATCCAATCTCAAAACTAGTTATATCATGATAGGTATAATGACCATGGGAAAAATAATGAAATGGTACACTATTCATATGGGTTTTATGAGGATCTTATACACTTCTTAAATTTAATAATGTGAATGCAGGGTATTAAAAACATAAAAGAAATGATTCTAAGAAACATTAACCTTTTCATTAAATCATACAAAATGTCATTTAAAAAATCTCTTAAAAACTATTTTGAAATGTATATAATCAAATTTTAAAAACACATTAGTTACCCAAAAAAATCAGAAATAATGATTTATCCCAAAATCTCCAAGGTTTTCAACATCAACCTTTAGTTTAATTCATGACCTAAATGGGTCACACCATTTTAAACCCTTTCATTTCATTGAAAACAATTATTAAAATATTCATGTAGTGGAGGAAATTTATTTTATCACATTATACTACAAGTGATATATTTGATAGAACACTTTGAAATCCCTAAATTATTTTAATATTTCAAATACAACTTTCGTAGTCCATTTGAGCAATCTCAATAATGCACAATGTGACCAGTTACATAAAATTAGATTTGTAATGGAACATAAAATAGTAAAACCATTCCCTTTCAAGTTAATCGAATTAAAAGGAAACCTTTTACCTTATAAATAGAATTACCGTAATTAAAACTATAATTTTATCAAAAAACCATCAGTTCAAAACACTATAAAAATTATGATTTCAAAATCTAAAGTTAGGGAATGTGAAAATATACATTGAACCAAAACACACAATCCATAATTCATTTACAATATTGGTGATATTTCAATAAACCAATAATAAACTACCATGAACCATAAACACCTTAGAAACCACAAAAAACTGGTCAACCCTTTGAAATACTATTTGAATAAACCAAACAAGAAAACATGGAAAGAGAAACCCCCATGGAAATAGATATTGATGAATTAGAGACAAACATCCGTGAGACAACTATAGGACTTGAATATCACACAAACCAACACTATTTCATTAAGTTTTAATAGGGAGAATTGAATCCAACACTAGAATAATAGAATCAGAAGGAATAAGAAAATTGTAATAGGGTTTCACCTATGAGTGGGATGAGAGTGACAAATGATAGAGGGATCAGGGTAGAATAGGGATGGTTGGGGATAGGAGATGAATCACACATGGGACGATAATAATAGATAATAGAGGAATCTGGGGACAAGAGGGTTGGTTGGGGGAAGAGATAGTCCAAAAGGGAAGAGCGATGTAATAGCTCGTACCTCTCTGGTCCATTTCATTTGTGAAAATATAGTGTTTGAGGTGTTTCAGGAGGTCAAGGTAACACATCCCCAACACTATGCCAATTATCCCCTTTCGGTGTACAGTAGCATCAGTAACCTCTCTTTCTTTTGCGCAATTTCCAATTCTTTGAATAGTTCCACGAGTGAACAGTGTTCTACTAGTGAGGATTAGTGAATAGTGTTTTATTGGTGAGGTTCGGTGAATAGTGTTCTATCAGTGAGGTTCCGCGAAGAATGTTCTATCGGTGATGTTTAGTGAATAGTTTACTATCGAAGAGGTTCAGTGAATAACGTTCTATCGGTGAGGATCATTAAATATTGTTTTATGGGTTAGGTTCAGTGAACATTGTTCTAATCGTTGAGGTTCAATGAATAGTGTTCTATTGGTGATGTTCAGTGAAAAATGTTCTATGGGTGAGGTTTAGTGAACAGTGTTCTATCGGTGAGGATCAGTGAACAATGTTTTATCGGTGAGGTTCAGTGAACACTGTTCTATGGGTGAGGTTTAGTGAATAGTGTTCTATCGGTGAGGTTCATTGAATAGTGTTCTATCGGTGAGGTTTAGTGAACAGTGTTCTATCTCTGAGGTTCAGTGTACAGTGTTCTATTGGTGAGGTTCAGAGAATAGTGTTCTATCGGTGAGGTTCAGTGAACAGTATTATATCGGTGAGGTTCAGTGAATAGTGTTATATCAGTGAGGATCAGTGACCATTGTTCTATCGGTGTGGTTCAGGGAAGAGTGTCTTATCGGTGTGGTTCATTGAACAGCGTTCTCTCGGTGACGTTCAGTGAATAGTGTTCATTCAGTGAGGTTTGGTGAACAGTGTTCTAACGTTGAGGTTCAGTGAATAGTGTTTCCAAACTAGTGAGGTTCTAACAACATCCTCTATTTCCTTTACAAAATTTTGTGTATGGTGAAAAGTGTTTCCAGCTTCCTACAGTTTTTCCCCATTGAGGTTTCCTTTGATGTAAAATGTATTTCAAGCCTCCTTTTATGGACTCTATGTTCGATTCATAGGCCATAACTCATATATTAATTATTCCTATGGCTCAGAATGTTTTTACTTGGTCAAATCGCGTGGGTTAATGCGATCTTTTTTAATGGGAAATTAAGCGTATCTTAAACTGTCACCCTATTAAATCATCTAAGGGCAAGGGTTATCATCCACCCTATATCTTTATCCTTGTTATCGGGTATGAGATGCTCAAACATCACATTCCTTTTCGTATTAGTTTCATAGTCAAACTTTCCTCCTTAGATTGGTTCCACTCTATTTTGATGGAACCAAGTAGTATCAGTCAATATTCGATATAAGGTATGTGTTATCATCGTACTTTTTGGGTTCATCTTCTCTTGTTTATCCTTTCCATATTATGGAATGAAATCTCTATACTTCTAATATAGTTTTCTTGGGTTTTGGTCGGTGCGGTCGTATCATGGAATCCTCGGGTGGATATAGTTATCATGAGAGGAGGATCATGACCCATTTTGTGGGTAAATAACGTCAAGAACTGATTGAGGTAAGGTATTAATTACTTCTCTCTTATTTTACGTGCAACTATATTGTTATAATGTTTTATCCCACTAGATGATAATGGAATTGACATAATAAAAATTTGAACCGGATAAATAAATTGATATCGATCATATGTTATTGCACGTTATTTTTCTAAATAGTGTGATATCTATACATGCTTTGATTATCTGTTTGTTCATGATGGAAATTGGTAAACATAAATTGGGATTAATTGATAATTTTTTGGCTAAAGATAAAGAGTCATTTAAATAAATTGGGTTCTTGTTGTAATTTTATGTTAATCAAATTGGCGTAGTAAGAATGTTTAATTAATTGTGAAATCTTACCGATTAGGTTTCCTGAATTTGGAACCAACAAATAATAAATTTTTTTAATTCATGATGGATTAATGAACTGATTGTTTAACAATTCATTGAAGGGTTCTCAGTTACACTATTGATTGTTAAAGGGTCAATAACCCAATTTATATGATGTTTTTTTCCTGCTGTGTGTATTGTGATGTGACCCTGGATAAGTGTTGTGATATGTGGGAGCATGGAGGCTTTTGGTTGCGACTGAAAATGATTCCTATAGTGGCAAGATTCATTGATTTATGCATGTGGGATTCAAGGAGGACACTAGAGATGATGGAATGGGATGGATGTGATTGTTGGATGCTTGCTGATTCTTATTGGTTTTTTATCTTCATTACGTTTTCCCTCTTCTCAATGAAGCTGGTCATACTTATGCTTCTTTCGAAAGAGTCGAAGATACGTAGGGTATTCAACGTGCTTTCTGGGATTATATTCTCAAGAAATGATAGTTATATGCTATTTTTATAAGAGGCTAAGACTCTATAGGTAGCACATCTAGTCATCGTGTTGATCTCCCTTGTGAATAGTAGCATATAATGTAATTCTAGAATTCTTGGGAATGTGGGAAAGTAATTCCGTAATGAATAATTGAATAACTGGTGTTAACCCATGGGGATGGAGTATGCTAGAACATAATGATGAGGTTGTAATTTTGAAGGAATGGTTTTCTTTGGGTGTGATGCTATTGAAATTTAATGTGGAATTGTTCGTGGTTAATTAATGTTTAAATAATTAATTAATGTAAAGTGGAACTGATAAAAAGGGAATGACGTAATCTAATAAATCTCTTTAAATGGTTGTGTACTTATAAGACACCTATTCATAGAAGTAGTTTCCCGAAGTCCGAGAGACGTTAGTTGCAGTTGAGTCTAAGACTAGGTTATTCCCATAGTGTGGTTGTGAGATATATTATATTCATTAATTTTTTTGTTTTTATACGCTACTCCACCCTACCAGTAAGGGAAACTGACACCCAGGGGATTCTGAGCCCTGGGGGGTGTTTTCCCCAACATTCCAGTGGGAGGGTGAAAGGGTGACTACCCTATTTGGCCCTGATATCATCCCTTGGTAGATACTTGTGATGGTAGGTGCAGCAGTTAGTTTTCCCCATATATGTATTTAGTGGGATGTAATGGCTTGTCATTATTCACACACATATATTATGGATATAGTATCATATAGACTACTATAGGTTTAACGTGTATATGCTATGATGGGTTGAGGATCCTTACTATATGTATGGACTATAATTTCTTGAGATATAATAATTGATGTATGATATACGATATTCGGGATTTTGTGGCTCCTAAAAACTACCGAGTTAATTTTCATACAAGGACGTGTTGGTTTTGTGGCATGAGGTGCAAGCTATGGTGCATCGCCCAGGTGTTTGCGAGTAAGACTTTTTGGTGAGAGATTCTCAGGACATGCGATGTTAGGGAAAAGCGGAAAACTAGTGAGGAAGTAGTAGCAGGGTACCCATGATATTCTTTGTTATATTATATATTCTTGTATGCGTTACTTGTTGAGTGTATCCATGGTGAGGTTGGGAACTTCGTATACCTGCTTAAGTGATGAGATATTTTCACTTGTTGTCCACTGTGGTTTAGAATTCTTTCTTTAATTTTGCACAAGATTCATTAGAAAGGATCCTACTGATTATACTGTAATACTCATCATATGTATATACAGACTTATTTTCAGGTCACTTGGTGCAGGTTGGAGATCAAGATGGTTTCTACTAGCTTGGGGTTGCAGGAGCTGTTCGAGTTTGTGGTTGCTGCTGTGTTTACTTTTTTTTTGGTACTTGCATTTTCCCCTTCCAGTTGTTGTACTTTTTTCATGACATTACTAATTTGCACTTCAGTTTTATTTTATATTTCAGCTATGAGTTGGTGTTGGATGGTTTCTATCTTATCTCTGTCTTCCACATTTGTTCTCTTTGAGGGCAATGCCTTCCATTTGTGCATTTAATATACCCTCGGTGCTAGTCGCCAACCCAAGGCCTACTGGAGGCGGTACTTGGGGTCATTATCACACTTCTCACATTGCAGGCCCATGAGGGGTACACTTTTGGGGGAGGGGTCATGACAGAGTGGTATAAAAGGTCTGGTTGAGTGATAGGATGGAGTTTGGAGTTAGGCACAGTTGAGTTTGCATGGATTGGTAGGGAAACGTTGTCATTCATGTTTATTAGTTGAGGTAAACTCTGGAGACCAGATGAGACATAAGCGTTTAGGTCCCCCTATGATCTGATGTACGGATCATTATGTTTATAATGGATACTATACAAGGTGATACTAGTTACAGGGTAGAGACCTAGGAAAGAATCATGCATAATTTTTCTTTGTGACCATGTTTGAATTGCTAGATCTTGGGATAGGATAACCTAAAATCAATGAAAGAGAACAATTAATTAATTAATGTTGAGTATCCCATATTCCAGGTTTAGGAACTCTGATAGATTTTTATTTTATAGGTATGGCTCCAGGTCGACGTCCTCGTCAGGTTTGCATAGAAATTGTCCAGAAGGATGTTTCAAAAAATTGTCACAAGGAAGAGGTTGATGACGACACCACTTGGAGGAAGACACTCTGAGAGATTTAGCACCGGAGTCTGCAAAAGTATGAAGGCTTTTTTTCAGATTCAATCATGGAATATAGGTTGTTGGAGGTCGAGATAGGCTTCAGTTCAATATGTTCATGGAAGGAGCACTGGGTTTCCTTTGTTGTGACGATGCGACATGGAGCAGTGAGGCAGTGGTGGTCCTAGTTCCTCAGAAATCATGAGAAGTATGTGATCACCTGGGGGGAGTTACAATATAAATTTAATGTTGAGTTTCATTCTTTGACTGTGAAGGCGTCCAGTTTCCAGGAACTTCTTTCCCTTCAACAGGGGAGCTCCAGTGTTTGAGAGTTTGGAATTTTTTTAGGAACCTTTTACGACATGCTTCAGACCTGTTGCCAGATGAGGAGGACAGGACGAGGCATTTCGAGAAGGCTTTGCATTTGATGATCTAGTGCCAGGTCACCCAATTTATGCTGAAGACATATCATGTGGTGCTAGAAAAGGCATTGGTTGTCGAGAGAACTTTGTCTAGGTTCATATCATCACGAGATGGGAATCGTCATGATCCCTCACGAAGTAGAGCAATGGTCTGGGGTTCTCGGATTTCAGGACAGAAGTGTTTCTGTTCAGCTGAGAGTAGGTCACCACCCTTCACATCTTGTTTCTCTAGAAGTGGAAACTCTCAGGACAATGCCAAGGGATTAGGAACTTGTTATTCTTGTAGTGGTCATGGTCATCATTAGCGGGAGTGTGCGACCATTCCGAGTAGTCATCATGCACCAGGTGCTATGCTCCAGGTTCCTCCGTTGAGGCAGTTCAAGTCGAGGTAGCTAAAGCAGCAAGTTGCACCTGCTTTAGATCAGCAGAGGGTAGATGGGACATGCAGAGGGCAACCCCATGATGCACCCCATCCTCAGAAAGCTGAGCGAGGCCTTGGTGGAGGTCTTCATCAGGGTCAGAGAGTGTTTGGAGGAGGTCGTGGTCATCTTCATGTTCTAGTGTTACTATCTCTAGGAAAGCTAGACATCGTTCGAGGTACCCTTTTCTTGTTTACAACCTCATTGTAGGCCTTGTTTGATTCAGGGGAAACACACTCATTCATATCACATACCCTTTTCCATGCTTTGGGACATGAGGTAGAGAGGCTTCGAGTGCCCTTTGCATTGACTACGCCCACTAGAGGTTGATATGACTTGTTTGAAGTATGTAGAGATTGTGAGCTAGTGTTGGGGAAACACTGCTCTTGGAGAGGTTTCCTATGTTTATGAATAAAACCATATGATGTCATCCTCAGAATGGATTGTTTGTATTCGGTGAAGGCTATCATGGATTTCTTCAGGAAGAAGGTCATTTTCATTGGTGGAGATGGAGATCCAGTGGTGTTTTTCCGTGAGCGATATCCTCGGATGTGTCAAAGGTGGATTCCATCCTTACCATCCTTGATGGCTAAGATAATTCTATGTTCTTCAGAGGTTCTTCAGTTGGTGTTTCCTAGGGTCATAGAGTAGTTCCATGTTTTCTTTCAAGAAGAGGTTTTATCATTACCCCATCAATAAGAGATCGAGTTTGGGGTACAGATATAGCCAGGAGAGTCTGTTATATCTATGTATTTATATAGGATGACCCCTTCTGAGTTACGAGAGCTATGTATATAGATTTATGGTTTGTTACGATGTGGTTTTTTCGGCTAAGTGTGTCACCATGGGGTGCAAAAATTTTGTTAGTGAAGAAGGCTTACAATAGTTTGCAGTTGTGTGTCAATTACCATTGCTTAAACAAAATGAAACTAATGAATCGCTATCCGCTTCCACAGATTGATTATTTATTCAATAAACTAAAGGGTTCAAGTTGTTTCTCAAATATTGAGATGTAGTAAGGATATCATCAGATGCATGTGAAGGATGAGGATATCCAGAAGACTGCTTTCTGTTGTCATCATGGGCATTATGAGTTCATTGTAATACTGTTTCTCGTGACAAATTCTCTATCTGTATTAATGGGATTGATGAATTCTATGTTTCTTGAGTTCCTAGACAAGTTAGTGGTGGTTTTCATTGAAAAAATCCTTGTATACACCACATATGAGGAGGAGAATTTAGTGCATCTACAAGCCATTTTGGGAGTTCTTCGTCAACATCAGATATTTGGGAAGTTGTCAAAGATGAAGTTTTGGGATCAATAAGTCCATTTCAAGGGGAATGTTTTGTCCCAAAAGGGAGTATCTATGGATCCATCGAATATAGAAGTAGTTGTATATTGGGCATCCCCAAGACGGTGTCATAGGTGTAATGTTTCCTTGGACTCGCAGGCTACTACAGGAGGTTCTTAGCCAATTTCTCACGATTTATGACTCCTTTGACAGATTTGACTAGGAAGGATCCGACATTCATATGGACCGATCAGTTTTATGAAGCTTTTGAGAATCTAAAGGAGATGTTAGTAAGTGCTCGAGTTCTTTATCCGCCAGCCGAGGGAGTTCAGTTTGATTTTTTCTACGATGCTTCGAATCTGGGGTTAACCTATGTTCTCATACAACAAATCTCAGCTATTTCTTATGGGTCTCAGTAGTTGAATCACCATGGAAGTAACTATGCCACCCATGATCTTGAGTTGGTAGTTGTTTTGTTTTCTTTGAAGTTATGGAGAAATTACCTCATTGGGGAGTGTTTTTTGGTTTCATTAATCATAAGAGTTTGAGGTATTTTTTCTCCCAGTGTGACTTGAACTTATGATAGCGTCGGTGGATGGAGTTCTTATAGGAATATGAATTTGATATATCATGAACACTTGGAAAATGGAATGTTGTACCTGATGCACTGAGTTGAAAGTTGCGTAGTGATTTTGTGCGTAAATTTGGTGATTATTAGTGAGTAATGGAAGAACTGTCAACAATACATCTTGGTATGGGACATGTTGGGGGTAGAGGTTGTCTTTTTTAGGTTACGATACAATCATCTCTGATACAGATTGTGGATGAGTCCTAGTTGGGGTATCTAGAGGTGGAGGTCTGGAGAGACCATGCTGTTTGTGGTGAGGCCCTTGATGGATAGACTGAGGATGAAAAACACTGAGTGATGTATCATGAATGGCATTTTGTTCCTTTGACGATGTGTGAGATTGTTCTCAAAGTGTTCCATATTTCTCCTATATAGTTGCATGATGGTATGACCAGGATGTACTGAGACATGGAAGTCATTCTCAGTGGATTTTTTGTCAAGGAAGTTTCTTGAAGAGGTGGTGAGACATCATGGAGTCCATAGGAAGATCATTTCTGATCGAGATCCTCGTTTTACCTCCGGGGTGTTGAGATGTCTCTAACATGCTTTCAGTTTTCAACTGTACCTTAGAACTTCTTTTCTTCTTCAAACGGATGGTCAGTGAGAGAAAACCATCCAGAATTTTGAAGACATGTTACACTCTTCTGTTCTTGATAATGGAGGTTCGTGGATGAATAACTTACCCTTGGTGGAGTTCTGTTACCGTAATAGTTGTCACTCCAACATCGGTATGGAATCGTTTGAAACCTTGTATGGCCGATCATGACATTATCTGTTGTGCTGGACTGTGGTTAGAGAGTCAGCAATTCTCAGATTGGAACTAGTGCAGAATAGAACAGAGATGGTTTATGTTATTCGTGAGAGGATGATGACAGCACAAGATCATCAGAAATAATTTTCCAAACAATGGAGGAGGCCCTTATAGTTTGGTGTAGGCGATAATGTGTTTCTAAAGGTGACTCCTCATCATGGGCAGCAAAGGTTTGGTCATGGAAGTAAGCATTCTCCTCAGATTTTTGGGACTTTTGAGGTGTTAGCTCGTGTGGGAGTTGTAGCGTATCGATTAGCACTTCCCCTACACATGAGTCTTATACATGATGTTTTCCATGAATCACAACTCCGTCATTATGGTCATGTTACCTCTCACATCATCAATTGTGGATATATCGATGTTGATGATAATGAGAACATTGAAAAACAACCTTTGAAGATCCAATACCACAAGGAGATGGTGTTGCATGGACGTTCTATCACCTTGGATCGTGTCTTGTGGTGACACGGTGGTATGGAAGAGAGTACCTTGGAACGTTAGTCACAAATACATGTTCATTACACATAGTTGTTTGATGTTTAACTATTTTCATGTAACGATGTCACCTTTTTGGTTAGACCTTTCATAGTTTTATTATGATTTTTTATTTTGTTGCTTTTGTGGCTTGTTCTCTTTTGAGAGGTATCTCGATGGGTGGTTTTTTAGACGCTATTTCAATTTCATTATGTGGGTATTGATTTATCAAGGACAAGAATGTTTTTAGATGTATATTATATAATTTCACAGACCTCTCTATTCCATTACATTGTAAAAATATGGTGTTTGAGGTGTTCTGGGAGGTCAGGGTGACTCGTCTAAAACACTTAGCCAATTTTTACCTTTCACTGAATAGTATCTTTGGTAACCTCTCATTCCTAGGTAAAATTTCAAATTTTGTGAATAGATCCATTAGTGAGCAGTGTTCTATCACTGAGGTTTGGTGAACATGGTTCTATCGGTGAGGTTCGGTGAACAGTGTTATGTTGGTGAGGTTCAGTGAAAAGTGTTATATCAGTGAGGTTCAATGAACAATGTTCTATGGGTGAGGTTCAGTGAAAATTGTTGTATCAGTGAGTTCCAGTGAACAATGTTCTATCGGAGTGGTTCAGTGAATAGTGTTGTATCAGTGAGTTCCAGTGAACAATGTTCTATGGGAGAGGTTCAGTGAATAGTGTTCTATCCATGAGGTTCATTGAATAGTGTTCTATCAGTGAGGTTTGGTGAACAATGTTATATCGGTGAGGTTTAGTGAACATTGTTCTGTTTGTGAGGTTCAGTGAACAGTGTTCTATCGAAGAGGTTCAGTGAACACTGTTTTATCGGTGAGGTTATGTGAAAAGTGTTTTATTGGTGAGGTTCTGTGAACAGTGTTCTATCGATGAGGTTTACTGAACTGTGTTCTATCAGTGAGGTTCAGTGTACAGTGTTCGATGGGTGAGGTTCAGATAAGAGTGTTATATCAATGAGGTTTAGTGAATAGTGTTTTATCGGTGAGATTCGATGAACAGTTTATATCGGTGAGGTTCAGTGAACACTGTTCTATCAGTGAGGTTCCGTGAACATTGTTCTATCAGTGTGGTTTAGTGTACTCTGTTCTATCAGTGACGTTCAGGGAACATTGTTCTATTGGTGAGGTTCAGTGAACATTGTTCTATCAGTGAGGTTCAATGAATAGTGTTCTATCAGTGAGGATCAGGGAACTGTGTTCTATTAGTGTGGATCAGTGAATAGTGTATTATCAGTGAGGTTCAGTGAATTGTTTTCCCATACTAGTGAGGTTCTAACAATAGCCTCTATTTCCTTTTCCAAATTTTGAGATTGGTGAACATTGTTTCCAACTTCCTACAGTTTTCCCCATTGACATTTCCTTTGACGTAAATGCATTTAAACACTATATATAAGGAATCTAAGGCCGATTCAAATGCCATAACTCCTATATTAATTATTTCTATGGATCGGGAATTTTTTACTTAGTAAAACTGCATGGGTTAATGCGATATGATTTTAATGGGAAATTAATTGTATCTAAAATTGTCGCAACCTTAAATATTCTAATGGGAAGGGATATATTCCTCCCAATTTAATTCTCCCTGTTCTCAAGTGTGAGATGCTCGAACATCCCATTCCTTCACATAGTAGTTTTACAGTCAATCTTTCCTTCTCGGATGGTTCCACTCTGTTTTGATGCAACCAAGCAGTATCGATCAATCTTCGATATAAGGTATGTGGTATCGTTTTTATTTTGGGGTTAATATTATACTGTTTATCTTTTCAATATTATTGAATTAAATCTCCATTCATATAATAGATTTTTATCGGGTTTTGGTTGGTGCGGTCGTACCATGGCATCCTCCGGTGCATGCAGTCGTCCCGAGAGGAGGATCGTGACCCATTGTGTGGATATATAACATCAAAAACTGTTTGAGGTAGGGGATTCGTTTCTTCTCTCTTATTTTACATTCAACTGTATCATTATCATGTTTTATCTCAATGGATTACAATGGAATTGACATATTAAATTTTTGAACCGTATTAATAAATTTATATTGATCGTATGTTATATCCCATTGTTTTTCAAGATAGTGTGATATCTATGCTTGCTTTGATTAGCTATACGTTCTTGATGGAAATTTGAAAAAAAAAATTGGATAAATTGATAATGGTTTGTTTTAAAAAATAGGCATGAAAACGAATCTGGTTTTTGTTGTAATTTGATGTTAATCAAATTGGTGCAGTAAGCATGTTTAATTAATTGTGATATCATACTTATTAGGTTCCCCAAATTTGGATCCTACGAATAATAAATTTCTTAATTCAAGATGGATTAAATAACTGATTGTTTGATAATTTCTTAATGGGTATTGAGTTACCATTTTGATTGTTAATTGGACAATAGCCCAATTGATGTGATGTTTTTTCCTACTTCATTTGTTGTGAGGTTATCCTATATGGGTGTGTTGATATGTGGGGGCATGGAGGATTTTTCTTGTGGCTACTCATGATTCTTATATTGGAGAGATTCAACGTTCTATGCATGTGGGTGTTGGAGAGGACACTAGGGATGATGGAATGTCAGGGATGTGATTGTTGAATGATTGCTGATTTTTTTTGGTTGTTTATCTACTTTACTTTTCCCCACTGATCAATGCAGCTGGTCTTACATACCCTTCTTCCAAAAGAGGTGAAGACACGGATGATATGACACATGCTTTACATTTATAGATACTCAAGTGATGATGGATATATGATATTTCTATAAGCAGAGAAGACTCGACGAGTAGTAAATCTACTCAATGTGTTGATACCAATTTTGTTTAGTAGCATAGAATGTTTTTCTAGAATGACCGGGAAAGTGGGAAAGTACTTCTATAATGAATAATTGAATAAATGGTGTAAACCCATGGGGATGATGTTTTTTGGAACATAATGATGATGTTGTAATTTTGAAGGAACAATGGACTTTGGGTGTGATGCATATAAAATATAATGAGTAATTTTTCACGGTTAATTAGTGTTTAAAGAATTAGTTAACATAATGTGGAACTGATAAAAAGTGAATGAAGTAATCTAATAAAGTTATTTAAATGGTTGTGTGCTTATAGGTTACCTATTCTTAGAAGTAGCAGCCTGGAGTCTGAGAGACGTTAGATGCAGTTCAGTCTAAGACTCGGTTATGCCCATAGTGTGGTTGTGAGATATAGTATATTATGTATGTTTTGTGATTCAATAAGATACTTAACCCTATCTGTAAGGTCAACTGACAACCTGGGGTTCATGAGCCCTAGGGGGTGTTTTCCCAAACATTCATGTGAGAGGATGAATGGCTGACTATCCCCTTTGGCCACGCTCTCTTCTCTTGGTAGATACTTGTGATGGTAGGCGCAGTGGTTATTTTTTCCCATATATGTGTGTAGAGGGCTGTAATGGCTTGTGGTTATTCAGACACAAATATTCTGGATATAGTATCCTATGGACTACTATAGGTGTATTGTGTATAGGCTATGATGGCTTGAGGAACCTTATTCTGTGTATGGGCTGTAATGGTTTGAAGTATAATACCTGATGTATGATACAAGTTATGCAGGCTGTGGCGCTCTTAAAAACTACCTGGTCGCATTTCAGACATGGATGTGGTGGTTTTGTTTCATGAGTTGGAAGTTTTGGTGCTTCACCCAGGTGTTTGTGGGCAAGCCTTTTTAGATAGAGATTCTTTGGACGTGCTGTAATGGCCCAGACCACTCCGGCCCTTTCCTTTGTCAAAAAGAAGTCCACGAAGTGTTCTGGAGGGTAAAATGGACTTTTCTCACAATTTCCAGAATTTTGAAAGTACACGCCATGTAGTTTGAGTACACGTCGTGTACCCCCTTTCTGGGTATACCCCGTCTTGCAAGTCGTCTCCTTGTGTGGAATAATGGGTGCACACCGTGTGACAAGTTCTATTCACCGTGTTGTCCTTCCCTACATACGCGTTACCAGTCAACGGCTATGTGCCGTATTGTAGTCATGCCCTTGTCGTGTGAAATAAATGAGTACACACCGTGTGTCCAAACTACATGTCGTGTAGTCCTGCCCCACGTATGTGTTACCCTCAAACCGTGTGTTGACCAGTCAAAGGCCGCGGAGCCGTGTTGAAAGCCACGTGGAGACCGTGTGAATGAACCAAGTACATGTCGTTTACCATAAATTACACGCTGTTTTATTTTGCTTTTTACGCCTATAAAAGGATGGGTCCCCTCCTCCTTTTCAACACACACCTCTCCTCCCCTCTCCTCTGAGCAGTGCTCTCTCATGAGACTCGAAGGCTCATTCGATCTGTTGTCTCTCCTTCAGCCTTTCCTTTCCGACTTCCACATGAGGAGGTTTTGTGGGGACCTGATAGAAGTGACAAATGCCGAAGGGCATCTTCTATGGTTGATCTGAGGGAGCATTGGGATCAAGAACCTGTTGAGGTAGGGATCATACCTTCGTCTCTTTAATTTGTGCATCATGTGGGGTGGGTGTTTTATTGATTAAATGAAACACTTTTGAATGGGTTTAATAAAGATAATAATTGGCTTATATAACGAGGATGGGAAGTTGTGATTGATGTTACTTTATACCCTGTGGTATTATGTTGTGAATTGAATGAGCTTATGCCTACTGAAAATCACGGTCATTGGGGGCCTTTGCTTGCGCAATTAAATGTTTCCCTATCTTTCTAGACCGTTTTGTGGAAATAACTTTGTGGAAATTGGTTAATCACATAATGTTGGCTGTTTAAAATCTAGAACCCTTGTGTGATCAGCCCGTTTAAACAAAATAGAATAATGAACATGTGGATGTTGGATTGGTTACGAGGCATGTGTTGGGGGTGTTTTGTGGGTTGTTGTGGATCGGGTGAATAGCAGGGCTGCAGTTCACTTGGTTGTGGGTTGGTGTGAATGTTATGATGGTTATGGGAAGTGGGGCTTCAATAAATGGTATTAAAGAGGTGATGATGTACAGTACAGTTGTGGTTATGGTGGTTGGCAGTGGGGCTACAGGGCTGGGTTTTAATGGGAATGGGCTATGGGTTGTGAATATTAAATAAAAGTGGAAGAGTTAATGAATGGTTGGGCGTGGTAATGAAACGGAAATAATAATCAATGGGGTTGGTTGATTGATAATAGGGACCTTGTTGTGCTGCTTATGTTTTTCATAACTTGGTTTGTTGATGACAGGGATATGTTTTATGAACGATTGGTGTGTTTGGTTGTGGATAGTTGCCCAGTTGTTAAGGAACTATATAATCAATTTCTACTGAAATATGAAAACCTAAAGGGTGTTGGGTTTGTTTGGTGTATGCATGATTCGTAGTAGTAGTGCCAAGGAACGTGCTCAATTACTCTTTTTAGAATCCATAGGTTGGGATGTGTGGTAGGTATATATATATATATCTGTATCATTTGTGTTTTATCGCACCCATCTCATGTTGAGCACTTAGTGTCGAACACTCCCATTTTATGGGAGAGGGTGTTTTTCCCTTAGTTACTAGCTCCTTCCTACTCCTTCTCCCCTAGGCTATGATGACATGAGGCGACCTTACACCTAAGACTCTTCGGGTAGGTTTCTATTCTGGTGGTTTTAGCCCAAGACTCTTCGGGAAGGTTCTACTGTTTCCCAAGAATCTACAGGATGATTCCGTAGTGTGTGCGGGTGGGATACATGGTTGTGAGACCAAGGTGTGTGCGGGAGAGAAACGTGGTTGTGAGGCTCATGTGTGAGTGGGCAGGATACGTGGTCGTGAGGCCCATGTGTGTGCGGGTGGGATATGTGGTTGTGGGTCCCAAGTGTGTGCAGGCGGGATACATGGTTTTGAGGCGCTGCTGTGTGCGGGCGGGGAGAGTGTGGCAGCATCAGAAAGTTCATCGTTAGAGATAGCAGGTAACTAAAGGGAAATGCTGTGGGGTACCCAATAATATTTTTCTTATATACTACTACTACCTGTTGTGACTTTGTTTTGGTGAGTGTGGCTGGTGAGGTTGTGTGGATAGAAGTCCTTGCTTGGTTTCTTCTGTTGTTCTCACGGGACATTAGGATGTCTATCCACTTGTGCACGAGAGTTTTAGGTTTCCCTACTGAGTATACTTGTATTCTCACCCTATGTTTACTTTCAGGTTTCCAGGAGGACAACCAGGGCCGTGTGGGACGCTACTAGTCAGACAGTTGGAGTTGTTGTTGTTGTTGTACCTTTTTTTTCTTTAGGTATTGTACTATGAGATTTCTTGTACTTGTACGTTGTTATAAAATTATTTAAACATGCATGTTGGCTTGGTTTGGGTTTATTTATATACACTGGTTCTTTTCCTTTTTGGTGTTTGACGTGTCCTATTTCACGATCTATAAAAATAAAAAGGGTAATGCCTCCAATATTTGTGAAAACTCATACCCTTGGTGCTAGTCGCCACCCCGAGGCCTACTGGAGGCAGGACTCGGGGGTCATTATCTCCCATTCACCATTGCCAGCTCCGGAGGGGCATCATTGGTGGGAGGGGGTCATGAAATAATGTTATCAGAGGTGATGGTTGAGAGATAGGATGGAGTCTGGAGTTAGACACAATGATGATTGCAAGGGATGGTAGGGCAAAAATGTTAGTTAATCTTGGTGCGTGACATAGGCCATGGAAGACCGGCTAGGACACGGGATAGTTGGCTCCCCCGTGATCCGATGCGAGGACTCTTAGCATACCAAATGACCATGTGAGACTAAATTGATTATAGGTTAGTGACCCTAGGGAAGGTACTTGCATCACCATGATTGTGTTTTACTTGATTTGGGTGTTCTGGGAATGAAATTGAAATAAAATGATAAAAATAATCCTTAATTTTTTCTTTACAACTTGGGCTTAAGCGATCCTTGTTTATCGTATAACTATGGAACCTGGACATCATCCTCGGGTGGCTCAGATGGCCGAGGCCCAGCAGATTCAGGCGATCGATCAGTTGAGGATTGACCGAGAGGAGGAAAATAGCCAGTGGCAGAAGACTCTCTGTTCATTCCAGCCGCAGACCATCAATAAGTACAAGGGTAGTACATCGGATACGGAGACGGTGGGGTGGCTTGAGGATCTAGGGATCCCTTTTACCTTGATCCGTGCTACGAGGGAGTATTGGGTTCCCCTAGCAGTCTGTCAGCTGAGAGGTGCAGCGTGACAGTGGTGGACGGTCTACCGTGGAGAGAGGATAGAGGCAGAGGATCCATGGGTTGACTTTGAGAAGGAATTACGAGAGGAATTCCTTTCATCCATGATCATGGCCGAGAAGCAGCAGGAGTTACTCTCCCTTCAGCAGGGGAGTATGATGGTACGAGAGCTAGGGATCAAGTTCAATGATCTCTTGCGCTTTGCTCCGGATCTCTTTCCGGATGAGGAGTCTCGAGAGAGATGTTTGGAGGAGGCGCTTCTTCCTACGTTCAAGTATGTGGTCACCACCTTCACCCTTCCAACGTACATGGTAGTACAGAAAAAGGCAGAGGTTGTAGAGAGTATTCACTCACTGGTAGGTGCAACCTGAGAGGGGATCCAGCCAGGTTCATCAATGGGGAAGGCAGTCAGCAGCAGGTCTCCTGTGACAGGACCTTCCAGGTTCAGGCCAGTAGGGAGAAGGCCCCAGTAGTTCCAGTTCAGATCATGGGGTACTCCACCCTTTTTCACGAGCCCAGGACCGAGATGTTTTTATTGTGGAGGTTTCAGGCACGTTCAGAGTCGGTGCCCGACCCGAGCTCAGTATGGTGGAGGAGGGAAGGTTCAGCGCCCACCTCAGCATCACCAGTTGCCAGCGAGACCCTTCCAGTAGCAGCATGACCATGCTCCTCTGAGGGCAGACATTGCAGGAGGAGGCCGACCACAGGGTTCTCCTCAAGGACCTTGACCAGGGCATGGTCGGGGAGGTGGATGACATCAGAGTGGCAGAGGATCTGGGCATGGACAGTTTCGCGCAGCAGAGTTGACATATCTAGCAGGACCAGAGGTGGTGCGAGGTACAATTTGTTTGTTTAGCACTCTTGTTTATGCTTTGTTCGATTCAGGAGCCTTGAACTCCTTTGTTTCACCTGGTCTATCCCATGCTTTGGGACTAGACGTAGAGGGAATTCCCATACCACTGGTACTGAGTACACCAGTTGGGGGCCAAATCAGGGTATCTTGTGTTTTCCGGGGATGTGGGCTGATGTTGGGACCACATCGATCTGGTGGAGACCTTCTTCTGTTATAGATGCAGCCATACGATGTCATCCTAGGCATCAAATAGTTATTTTTTGTTAGTGCCGTTATCGAATGCTTCCGGAGAAGAGTCGTGTTCTCTGATGTGGATGGGCAACGCATATCTTTTGTTGGAGGGAGGAGCTATCAGGTAGGAAGCCTGCATGTGAAGCTTCTCCTTTCCTTGTTAGGCAGGTTATCAGTGGTTCCACCTGATACAGAGATGATGGAGGTCCCAGAAGTTGTTGAGGAGTTCCTCAATGATTTTCCTGAGGAGGTTGTGACTCTACCCCCCCAATGTGACGTTGAGTTCAGGATAGACTTACAGCATGGTGCCCGTCTGATTTTGATGGACCCTTATTGGATAGCACCTTCGGAGTTGCGGGAGTTGCGGATTCAGATTGATGATTTGAAGGAGAAGGTTTTTGTTCGACCCAGCGTGTCTCCAGGCGGTGCTCTATTTTTGTTCGTGAAGAAAGAAGATGGTGGTCTCAGGCTATGCATAGACTATCGAAGGTTGAACCAGGTAATGGTTAAGAACCGCTACCCCCTTCCAAGGATAGATGATCTCTTCGACCAGCTGAGGGGAGTAGGTTGGTTCTCTAAGATTGATCTGTGATCGGGATATCATCAGTTAAGGGTAATGGACAGTGACATCTCGAAGATGGATTTCAGGTGCAGGTATGGGCACCTCGAGTTTGTAGTGATGCCGTTTGGAATTACGAATGCACCAGCTGTGTTCATGGGACTTATGAACTTTGTCTTCCGATAGTTTCTGGATCGGTTCATTGTTGTGTTTATCGATGACATCCTGATCTAATCAAAGACAGAGGAGGAGCACATTGAGCATCTCAGGGCAGTCTTGGAAGTCCTTCGACACCACCATCTTTATGGGAAATTGTCGAAATGTAAGTTCTTGATGCAAGAAGTACACTTGGGCACGTGGTGTCTCAGCATGGATTGTTAGTGGACCCGTCGAAGTTGGATGCAGTTCTTTTATGGGTAGCACCCAAGAGTGTGGCAGAAGTTCTTAGTTTCCTGGGGTTATTAGGTTACAATCGGAGGTTCGTTTCAGAATTATCGTGTGTTTCTGATCCATTGAAATCTTTGAAGTGGAAGAACCAGGTCTTCTTATAGAGCGAGCAGTGCGAGAAATCTTTTGATTACCTGAAGGAGAAGTTGGTCAGTGCTCCCTTACATAGGTTTCCAAAGGAAGGGTTTTTGTATGAGGTGTTTTGTGATGCTTCTGGCCTTGGTCTGGGGTGCGTGCTGATACAAAATAAGGGAGTGATTTTTTATGGGTCTAGGAAGTTTCTCCCTCATGAGCTTAACTATGCCACCCATGACCTAGAGCTTGCAGCAGTAGTGTTCGCACTGATGTTGTGGCGACATTACCTCATTGGGGAGAACTTTGTGGTCTTCTCAGATAACAAGAGCCTGCGTTATATCTTCTCTCAGCATAACCTGAACATACGACAGCGGAGATGGGTCAAATTTCTCCAAGACTATGACTTTGAGATCTCTTACACTGAAGGTATGGTCAAGGTTTTGTCTGATGCCATGAGAAGGATGTCGCATCAGGAAGTAGTTTGGGAGTCCACTGATGCTTGGAAGGAGATGGGAGAGTTGGATGCCTTACACATGGATGCAAGGGTAGAAGGTGTTAGAGGCTGTTTGTTTTAGATGACAGTGCAGTCCTCCTTGTTGAATCAGGTGGAAGAGTCTCAGTGGGGGGACTCTGAGGCAGAAGTGATGCAGGATCTTGTCGATTTGGGGAACACTCCACAAGGATGGGCAGAGGAAAACCAACATCAGATGCTTTTCCCTGGAATGTTGTTTGTTCCAGAGGCGATACTTGAGGGAGTTCACCATGAGTTCCATAGCTCAGCCTTGGTGGTATATCCAGGAGTTTCAAAAAATGTACCGAGGCCTGAGGGATCAGTTTTGGTGGTCTGGGGTGAAACTGGAAGTGGCGGAGTTTGTGGCTAAATACCTAGTGTGTTAGCAAATGAAGGTTTAACACCGTGTTCCTGGTGGTTTGTTGCATCCTTTAGATGTCCCTGACAGGAAGTGGGATGACATCTCAATGGAATTCTTCACAGGACTACCTAGAGCTCAGGGTGGTTATGGTGCAATCTGGGTGGTGGTGGATCGACTGACGAAATCGTCTCACTTCTTAGCAATTAAGGAGTCAGGCTCAGTGAGTACCTTAGTACAGAGGTATGAAGACGAGGTGGTTCGTTTGCATGGAGTTTCGAGGACTATCATCTCAGATCGGGATACTGGGTTTACCTCATGTGTCTGGAGGGTGTTACTACATGATTTTGGCACCCAGCTAGGCCATAGCACTACTTTCCACCCCCATACCGATGGGAATATGGAGTAGACTATCCAGACGTTAGAGGACATGCTGCGAGCATGCGTTCCGGATTTCGAAGGATCATGGGTACGACACATGCCTTTAGTAGAGTTTGCCTACAACAACATCTTCCACTCTACTATTGGCATGGAACAATTTGAGGCTTTGTAAGGAAGGCCATGTCGTTCGCCCATTTGTTGGGAAGAGGTTGGTGAGACAGGTGCTCTTGGGCCAGAGGTAGTGCAGAGCACCACAGAGAAAGTCCCACATGTACTTGAGAGGATGAAAGCGGCTCAGGACCGATATAAGTCTTATTCTGATCATCGGAGGAGGCCCTTGGAGTTCGAGGTGGGGGATCATGTGTTCTTGAAGGTTTCCCCTCGACGGGGGAAGCATAGGTTTGAGAAAGAGAGCAAGATCTCACATAGGTTCATCAGACGTTTTGAGGAGTTGAGGTGAGTTGACGAGGTGGCATATCAGCTAGCCCTGCCACCTTAGTTGGAGAATGTTCATGATTTCTTCCATGTCTCTCAGATTCATCGTTACTTACATGAAAACACTCACATTATCGACTTGGGAGAGTTAGATATGGGAGACGACACGATCTTCGAGGAATGAACAGTCAGAATCGAGGATCATAAAGAAAAGGTGATCTGTGGACGAACCATTCCATTTGTTCGTGTGTTGTGGAGGCATGGCGGCCTCGAGGAGAGCACTTGGGAGCAGGAGACCCAGATGCACACTCGGTACCTAGATTTGTTTTGACTTGTGTTTTCCCTTGTTCTTCTGAGCATTGTGTTGATGTTTTACTCTGTACCTTTTATATATGGAATGATTGTCTTGTCATTTGTGAGACCTTTTGTTTCATTGCTTCCTGGTAATGTTTAACATTTCCGGATGTGTGGGAAATGGAAAAACCTGGCCCTTAATCGAGACTCATTAATGCGGATGCGATTGAACCTGTGCGGGAAAGTCAGTGCTGCCTAAAGAGGATAATATCTCGACATTGGTGAAGAAATTTCCCAAAACCACATGTTCGGGTAGTGTGTTGGTTGTGTGGTGTAGGGGTTAGTGAGAGTTGAAAAATCCTAATGTATGAAAGTGGGAAGACCCAATTCTTAATGGAGACACATTAATGAGGATACGATTAAACCCATGTAGGAGAGTTAGTGCCGCCTAAAGCGGATAATATCTCGACATAGGAGAAGGAATTCCTAACACATATGATTAGGGTTGTTGGTTGGGTTCCTGTTATAATGAGAACCCTAAGAGGTATCTTGTTGGGTTCCTTTGGGTTGGTTTTTGAATTCTCGGGGACAAGAATGTTTTAGGAAGTATCTGATGTAATGGCCCGGACCTCTCCGGACCTTTCCTTTCTCAAAAAGAAGGCCACAAAGTGTTCTTGACGGTAAAATGGACTTTTCTCACACTTTCCAGAATTTTGAAACTACACGCTGTGTAGTTTGAGTACACGCCGTGTACCACCTTTCCAGGTGTACCCCATGTTGCTAGCCATGTCCTTCCTGTGTGGAATAATGGTTGAACGCCGTGTGACTAGTTCTATATGCCGTGTAGTCCTTCCCCGCCTACGCGTTACCAGTCAACAGCCGTGTGCCATGTTGGAGCTCTATCCCTGTCGTGTGCAATAAACGACAACACGTCGTGTGTCCGAACTACACGCCGTTTAGTCCTTCCCCGCATATGAGTTACCCTCAAACTGTGTGTTGACCTATCAACGTCTGCAGAGCCGTGTTAGAAGCTGCGTGGAGACCGTGTGAAAGAATCGAGTACACTCCGTGTACCATTAAGTACACGCTGTGTACTTTTGCTTTTCACACATATAATAGGAGGGGTACCCTCCTCCTTTTCAACACACACCTCTTCTCCCCTCTCCTCTGAGCAGAGCTCTCTCAAATGAATCGAAGGCTCGTTCTTCCATAACTTCTTCGTCTGAGCTTCGATTTACGATCCGTCAGCGGCCACGGGATCGTAATGATGATCCAGAGCTTCCGATATTGGATCTCTTGTCTTTCCTTCCGCCCTTCCTTTCTGACTTCCACCCGAGGAGGTTTTTCCGAGACCCGACAGAAGTGAGAGATGACGATGGACGTCTTCTAAGGTTGATCCGGGGAAGAGTTGTGATCAATAACCTGTTTGAGGTAGGGATCTTAGCTTAGTCTCATTAATTTGTGCAACATGCGGGGTGGGTGTTCTATTGTTTACGTGAAACACTTTTGAACTAGTTTAATAAAGATAATAACTAGGTTATATAATGGGGATGGGAAGTGGTGATTGTTGTTACTTTATACACTGTGATATTATGTTTTCAATTGAATTAAGTCATGCCTACTAAAAATCATGGTCGTTGGGGGACTTTTCTTACGCAATTAAAATTTTCCCAATCTTTATAGACTGTTTTGAGGATATAACTTTGTGGAAATAGGTTAATCACGTAAAGTTGGCTGTTTAAAATCTGGAACCCTTGTGTGATCACCCTGGTTAAACAATATGGAATAATGAACATGTGGGTGTTGGATTGGTTACGAGGCATGTGTTGGGGGTGTTTTGTGGGTTGTTGTGGATTAGGTGAACAACATGGCCGCGGTTGACTTGGTTGTGGGTTGGTGTGAATGTTATGATGGTGATGGGCAGCGGGGATTCAATAAATTGTATTATAGAGGTGATGATGTATGGTACGGTTGTGGTTATGGTGGTTGGAAGTGGGGCTGTAGGGCTGGGTTTAAATTTGAATGGGCTATGGGTAGCGAATATTAAATAAAAGTGGAAGAGTTAATGAATGGTGGGGCGGGGTAATGAAATGGAAATAATAATCAATGGGGTTGGTTGGATGATAAGAGGGACCTTTTTGTGCTGCTTATGTTTTTCCTAACTTGTTTTGTGGATGAGGGGGATACGTTTGACGAACGATTTGTGTGGTTGGTTGTGGATTGTTGCCCAGTTGTTAAGGAACTAAATAAACTATTTCTACTAAAATTTGAAAACCTAAAGGGGGTTGGGTTTGTTTGTTGTATTCATGATTCGTAGTAGCAGTGCCAAGGAACATACTCAGTTTCTCTTTTTAGAAGCCATAGGATGGGATGTGTGTTTTGTATATATATATATATATATATCTATATCTTTTGTGTTTTATCGCACCCCACCCATGTTGAGAACATAGTGTCGAACACTCCAATTATAAGGCCCCAGCCTTAAACCTTACTTAATCTTGAGTTATTACAAGATTACACGTTGAGGATCTTTTCGGGTTTAGAGTTTTAGAGAATTAGATCATAAGACTTGCATTACATTCCACATATAAACAAAGTGGTTACATAAAGATAGTATTCTTCATTCCCATCAATGGAACACACATTTAAAATAAAACATGGATTAATTCTTGACACATCCTTGACTCTATCATCTTATCATGTACCTTTCCCTTGACCTGTGAAAAACATTTCAAAAACTTGGGATGAGCATAAAAACTCAGTATGGGTTATAAAAAAAACATGGAAAGGAAACATGAGTTCATATATACATAAGAATGAAATCATACTTTACCCATAAAACATAGGCACTTTAACATGCCTCATAAAATCATGAATAAATCATAGAAACCATAAGACATAAAGGTAACTTGAGGCATTCATAACATTCTTACATAGGGAGTAACCCTCTTGGTTACGTTTGGAATACCCATCACAGTATATTCCCTAAAATCTCTTCGGAGAAACCTTAACGTTTCACTCCTTCGCGTTACCCAATGCATTGGAGAGCTATAACGGGCTCACCCGCCCTTAGTTTATCACGGAACCACCCGTCTTCATAATAATGCCCAAGAACCATAACATAATCATATCACATAAAACATACATAAAGGAAACATAAAATTTCCACCATTCAATCACAAGATATCAATACCACACATTGATATAAAAAATATTATGAAAACCATTTTCAATACCAAAATAAAAGAAAAGTAAAACATGGTATTTATTTTTCTTTTAAAAAGAAGAAATGGCTTGTAGAAGAAGCCGAAACTCAAATAACGGTTACGACGGCGGAGAAGTCGTTGTCGCCGCATACGTACGACAAAAACATTCCCTTTTGTCGTTTGGTAAACGCTTCGTATAAAAAGATTCCTTTTGAATAAACGTAAAAGTCAAAGGGGTTTATACACCGTATAAAAGAAGGTTGTGTATAAAACAAAATATGCCTCAACGAAAGGAGATTGAGACGAAATCCCATACAAAGATAATTTTTAAAATAAAATAGATACATTATGTGTATTTACTATAAGTACACATAAATAAAGTACCAATACAAGATACGACATAATAACATAATGACATAATTTGAAAGTAGGAGATTAACCCAAAGAATGGAAATTGGGTTAAGAAGTTCCCATACCTCGTATCTGACTTGACCCGACCGTTCTTTAAACTCCTGAATAATAAACTTTAGTTAATCTCTACTTGATTATGAATCTTTTCCAAGTTCATTATTTCTTTTATACCATGTTATGAACATCATGAAATCATTTAAGTTAATAATGTTCATTTTGTCGGTATTTGGTTCTTAAGTCAAAAATAGACTTCTTACACTTACATGTTGTTAATTTGGTCAATGTTTCATTATATCCAGAATGGTATTCATGATGTAGATATCATATATTTCATATATATCCAGTACATACATGTATTTAAAATATTACATAATCATTTAGAGGTAAGAAATGAAATGCACCGTTCATGGAGACGGTAAGCCGTACGTACGCATGAACGCTACTTTCATTTCTTTGTCATATTAACGGAATTAAAACTAAATGAGACTTATGTATATTTTAATTCCAGAATTATATTCATCATTTAGATATATCATTAATTTTATATATCCATTATATACATGTACTTTTAATAGTACATTACATTTGGGGATAAGAAATGAAATGCACCGTTCATGGAGACGGTAGTCCGTACGTACGCATGAACGCTACTTTCATTTCTATCGCATACTTTAATGGAAATAAATGATAATGATATATATAGGTATATTATAATTCCAGTATAACATCATATATAATAACTTTAAATCCATCCTTTACACGTCCCACATATGGCATTAACGAATCACATCACTTTGAGGGGGCGGTAGTCCGCACTTCCTTAAGTGAAGATATCGCGTATACCCATAATGGAAGCCATAAAGGTAAGACACAAATGAAAAATACAGAAGCATAAGTAAAACATAAACATATTACATATCATATATAAAAATAGTGACATCATAATGGCCACCTTTGAAGGTGTTAAATGAGTATTGAACAATCATCGTTTCGGGAGGCAGAATTTCGCCATCCACGGAAACCGTATGTTCTTTTACCATTTGATGTAGTTGTGTGAGAGTGTAGCTCAAATAAATCTTATAACAACATCCTAGTATATTGAAGATACTGGTGTTGTTACAAAAGAAGTAAATAAAAAGAGTTTAGGGGGTTGGAGAAGAAAAATAAAACAAATGAGCATGAGAGGATGAATTACCTTAAAAAGTGTAACTCCTTTTGATTTGAGCCTAAAGGCTTCCTTTGAAAGGATTCTGCCCAAGGGGAATCCTCTAGGATTAGGAGAGGGATGTGGAGAGAGAAAATGGGCAGGGGTTGGCCGAGCCAAAGGCTTGAAGAGGTGTGAAATGAGGTAGAGGTGGGGGCCTTTTATAAGAGGAGAGGAGGGGCACTTTTGGAAAGTAAAGAAATATTAATTTATTTGAAAAAGTGTTTCGGTTCTAAAAGGTCCCACATTGATAGAATTAGTGGATAAGGTGATAAGGAATCGAAATCCACTCATCCAATTGGTTTTGGACATGTGTAGGTTTTAGATTTTACATTATCTTTCTGTTTTATTTAAATCGCCAAATAATGATGTCATTGCTGCATCATTATTATGTCATAAATAATTAAATTTATTTAATGTCTAAAAATTATAAAAAAAATACTATGATATAGGAAATCTTTTTAGCTTTCCAATGACTATTTATAATCAAAATTTGGGCTTGTATAACCCCACTTAAAAATTGTTTTCGCAAAACATATTATGTTTGTGTCACTTTCACTTTAACATTAAATAAAAATATATTATTGTCATTTTCCAACTAAAGTGGATACATGGGGTCCCCAAGTTAGGCCATGGCTTGTCTTGGTCGGCCATGACACAACCAATGAGGTTGGGACATGTGTCTAAGTCATTTTATATTATTAAAGCATTATTTATACATTAAACTACCCTAATTACCACTAATCGCGATTAAGAACTTAATAAGTTACTATTCACCAAAAAATTATTATAATCTCATTGAACCACATTTTACTTCTTAATGACAACCATGTATGTCGGATTTTCAAAATTCAATACACATTAGTGGTAAACTTTAATTTAACTGAAAAAAACAGTTTGCTTGATTACCACTTAGTGGTTTCACTATTCATCAAAATTGAAGTTTTTCAGAAAATTACCAAAAATTCACTCTAAGCTATATTTGATATTACGAATTCAAAAATGAAGTCTATTTTACAAAATTCAAATCATATAAGTCACATTAATTAATTTAATAATCAATTCCCGCTGCCAGAGCAAATAGCGTGTTTTTACAAAACAATAAGTATCAAAAGATTGACACCAGTTTAAGTCTAATTTCAAATCGAAATTGATTCCAATGACCACCATTGGATAAAATGGTAAAAATAGATTCTAATTTTACTTAAAAACCAATTCAAAACATAATCTAATCATATAAATAAATTAGATCAAAAAGAGGTTTTGAATTAAAATGCAACATTTTACAGTATTCATAAAAAAAATGAACTTTATCAGAAAGGTACCAAAAATTACACAAAGTAAAATTTGATGTCCCGATTCTTAATAAGAGTTTTATTTGGTCCAAAAGAATGTATAAGAGTGATCAAAACTATATTCAATGACGGTTCACCATTAAAAGGTGATAAGTGAACCTTTAGTGAAAATTAGAGTATAAAAGCCTAAAATTGAACTCTTTCCGTATTTTAAGCCTTTATCTTTTATTGGGTAAATGTAAAAACATATAAAAACATATCTATTCATATTTTAGTAATTTCTATTCATTCCCGCCAGTACAACGACTACTTGTTAACTAACATTTTAAAAAAAAATATTATTTTATTACTAGTGTGCTACGTAAGTTTCAAAGAAACTCATCGTTGCGTATCGGGTACGCTATCGAACATAGCAACCCCTTTTAATTAAAATTCATATTTAATTCTCTAATATTAATAAATATGAAAATTATTTATTCTTTAATTACCTGGGATGTTACATCCTTCCCCCCTTTTGGGAATTGCGTCCTCGCAATTTTATTCACTTATCAAAATAAGTGGGGGTATTTATCCCTCATAGCATTTTCAGATTCCCATGTTGCCTCTTCAATCATGTGGTTTTTCCACAAAACCTTTACCTGGTGAATCACCTTATTCCGTAACACTTGCTCCCTGTGGTCAAGAATCTGGACCGGTTGTTCCTCATAAGATAGGTTCTCTTCCAGCTGAACTACCTCTGGACTCAAAACATGAGATGGATCTGGCATATTCTTTCTCAACATCGAAACGTGAAAAACATTGTGTACCTCGAAAGATAGATCCTTCCTCTGGTTATCTGCATAACTCTTCTGCCTACTCTGAGCTATTCTCATGTGTTTCTGAATCAACTGAACTTTTTCTGCCATCTCTTCTACCAATTCTGGTCCCATCAACTTTCTTTCACCCACTTCATCCCAGAAAGCTGGAGTTCGACACCGCTTCCCATATAATGCCTGAAATGGTGCCATCTGTATACTCGAATGGAAACTATTATTATATGAAAACTCAACCAAAGAAAGATGTTGGTCCCAACTTCCCTGATAATCCATAGAACAAGCTCGTAGCATATCCTCCAATGTCTGAATTGTTCGTTCTGACTGCCCATCTGATTGAGGATGAAAAGCTGTACTAAAATTTAATTCAGTACCCAACGACTTCTGAAGGCCTTTCCAAAAGTTAGAGGTAAACCTGGGATCACGATCTGATACAATGGAGAGAGGAACTCCATGTAACCTGACTATCTCCTTAAGATACAAACGGGAAATTTGATCTAGATAGAAAGTATCTCGTATAGAAAGGAAATGAGCAGATTTAGTCAAGCGATCAACAATAACCCAAATTGCAATATTACCTCGAGATGTCTTTGGTAATCCAACAACAAAGTCCATGGATATATTCTCCCATTACCACTCTGGCACTGGTAAAGGCTGAAGCATCCCTTTCGGTAATTGCCGCTCTGCTTTAACCCGCTGACAAGTCAAACACTTCACAGTAAAATCAGCAATATCTCTTTTCATTCCATCCCACCAGTAATACTCCCGCAGATCTCTATACATCTTAGTACTGCCCGGATGAACTGAAAACGGAGAACTATGAGCTTCACATAACAACTCTCTCTTCAACTGTGAATCACAAGGCACACATAACCTCTTCACAAACCTCAAAACACAAACACAAACTTATCCAAGAACTCATGGAAAATTTTATTCATAAGGTCCATGAATACAGTAGGTGCATTTGTTAACCCCAAAGGCATAACTACAAATTCATAATGGCCATATCACGTACGGAATGCGGTCTTCGGAACATCTGCTTCTTTTACTTTCAACTGATGGTACCCCGACCTCAAGTCAATCTTCGAAAAATACTGAGCTCCCTGGAGCTGACACCACTTCATTCGATGGCCCAACATCTGCTGAAGTTGTTGCAAATGATTTTACCACCCCTTTCTGCTTGTAGTCTAGCTGCTTCCCATCACTCAAGCTCCTTGTCGGACACTCGTTTGCATAGTGACCCATCTCATTGCACTTATAACATTTCACTAACTGTAAATCAAATTTATTCTTACCTTCACCTTGATCCTTTTCAGTGCAATCACGCGCCTTATGTCCCATCTTACCACATCGGTAGCACTTCCCAGAATTCAGAAGACATTCCCCAGCATGCCTTTTGCCACATTTATCACAAACTGGAAACTTAGTTTTCTTACCATCAGACTTTTTTGAAGAATTCTTACCTTTCTCTTGCCACCTCGGTCTCTTCTTCTGCTGGTTGTTATAGAACACTTGGTCATCGATAAACTCCATTTCCACCTTCTCAGCACATCGAAAAAGCTTTTCATAACTTTTAAACTCTCGAGAAGCTAATGCCCTTCGATACTTTGGCTTTAATCCTGAGTAAAAACGATTGATTTTACTATCAAGGTCCTGAATAAAATTTGGAGCATACCTTGCCAATCGAGTGAACCTTTCTTCATAGGCAGCCACTGAGTCTTCCTCTTGCCTCAATTCCAAGAATTGCTTTTCCATCCTAAGTCGAACAGCCTTAGGAAAATACTTCTCAAGAAACATACCTTTGAATTCATCCCAGTCAAGAGCATCAATCTCATCGGCGTCCCTGATATTTTTAACCATAGACCACCACTGATCTGCTTCACCCTCCAGACGATAAATAGAAAGACTAACCTTTTGATTGTCTGAACACCCCATGACATCAAAAATCTTCTCCAGTGCTTTAATCCACCCTTCAGCTTGCACAGGGTCAGATGATCCTCTGAATGATGGGGGATGTTGCCTCATGAAATGTTCCACCATTGACATGTTCCTATGCGGTTGATCTGGCTGATCTCGTGCATGGATACCACCACCATTTATAGCCTGAGTCAACTGTGCCATCACTGCAACAAACTGTTCAGTTCCGATTCCAACCATCTCAGGTTGCTGATTTGGAAGGTTGTCTTCCTCCTGATGTCGTCCCAACATAGCTGCTTTGTTTCCCCTACGGAAAACCATTCTGAACATGGAAATATCTTAGGCGAAGCAACATGGTAATCCGTAAATGCTATATCATTTCAATCATATTATAATTTAACACTTTTCTAACTCCTAAAGTTGTCTAAACCGACCTTTGATACCAACTATAAGGCCCCAGCCTTAAACCTTACTTAATCTTGAGTTATTACAAGATTACACGTTGAGGATCTTTTCGGGTTTAGAGTTTTAGAGAATTAGATCATAAGACTTGCATTACATTCCACATATAAACAAAGTGGTTACATAAAGATAGTATTCTTCATTCCCATCAATGGAACACACATTTAAAATAAAACATGGATTAATTCTTGACACATCCTTGACTCTATCATCTTATCATGTACCTTTCCCTTGACCTGTGAAAAACATTTCAAAAACTTGGGATGAGCATAAAAACTCAGTATGGGTTATAAAAAAACATGGAAAGGAAACATGAGTTCATATATACATAAGAATGAAATCATACTTTACCCATAAAACATAGGCACTTTAACATGCCTCATAAAATCATGAATAAATCATAGAAACCATAAGACATAAAGGTAACTTGAGGCATTCATAACATTCTTACATAGGGAGTAACCCTCTTGGTTACGTTTGGAATACCCATCACAGTATATTCCCTAAAATCTCTTCGGAGAAACCTTAACGTTTCACTCCTTCGCGTTACCCAATGCATTGGAGAGCTATAACGGGCTCACCCGCCCTTAGTTTATCACGGAACCACCCGTCTTCATAATAATGCCCAAGAACCATAACATAATCATATCACATAAAACATACATAAAGGAAACATAAAATTTCCACCATTCAATCACAAGATATCAATACCACACATTGATATAAAAAATATTATGAAAACCATTTTCAATACCAAAATAAAAGAAAAGTAAAACATGGTATTTATTTTTCTTTTAAAAAGAAGGAATGGCTTGTAGAAGAAGCCGAAACTCAAATAACGGTTACGACGGCGGAGAAGTCGTTGTCGCCGCATACGTACGACAAAAACATTCCCTTTTGTCGTTTGGTAAACGCTTCGTATAAAAAGATTCCTTTTGAATAAACGTAAAAGTCAAAGGGGTTTATACACCGTATAAAAGAAGGTTGTGTATAAAACAAAATATGCCTCAACGAAAGGAGATTGAGACGAAATCCCATACAAAGATAATTTTTAAAATAAAATAGATACATTATGTGTATTTACTATAAGTACACATAAATAAAGTACCAATACAAGATACGACATAATAACATAATGACATAATTTGAAAGTAGGAGATTAACCCAAAGAATGGAAATTGGGTTAAGAAGTTCCCATACCTCGTATCTGACTTGACCCGACCGTTCTTTAAACTCCTGAATAATAAACTTTAGTTAATCTCTACTTGATTATGAATCTTTTCCAAGTTCATTATTTCTTTTATACCATGTTATGAACATCATGAAATCATTTAAGTTAATAATGTTCATTTTGTCGGTATTTGGTTCTTAAGTCAAAAATAGACTTCTTACACTTACATGTTGTTAATTTGGTCAATGTTTCATTATATCCAGAATGGTATTCATGATGTAGATATCATATATTTCATATATATCCAGTACATACATGTATTTAAAATATTACATAATCATTTAGAGGTAAGAAATGAAATGCACCGTTCATGGAGACGGTAAGCCGTACGTACGCATGAACGCTACTTTCATTTCTTTGTCATATTAACGGAATTAAAACTAAATGAGACTTATGTATATTTTAATTCCAGAATTATATTCATCATTTAGATATATCATTAATTTTATATATCCATTATATACATGTACTTTTAATAGTACATTACATTTGGGGATAAGAAATGAAATGCACCGTTCATGGAGACGGTAGTCCGTACGTACGCATGAACGCTACTTTCATTTCTATCTCATACTTTAATGGAAATAAATGATAATGATATATATAGGTATATTATAATTCCAGTATAACATCATATATAATAACTTTAAATCCATCCTTTACACGTCCCACATATGGCATTAACGAATCACATCACTTTGAGGGGGCGGTAGTCCGCACTTCCTTAAGTGAAGATATCGCGTATACCCATAATGGAAGCCATAAAGGTAAGACACAAATGAAAAATACAGAAGCATAAGTAAAACATAAACATATTACATATCATATATAAAAATAGTGACATCATAATGGCCACCTTTGAAGGTGTTAAATGAGTATTGAACAATCATCGTTTCGGGAGGCAGAATTTCGCCATCCACGGAAACCGTATGTTCTTTAACCATTTGATGTAGTTGTGTGAGAGTGTAGCTCAAATAAATCTTATAACAACATCCTAGTATATTGAAGATACTGGTGTTGTTACAAAAGAAGTAAATAAAAAGAGTTTAGGGGGTTGGAGAAGAAAAATAAAACAAATGAGCATGAGAGGATGAATTACCTTAAAAAGTGTAACTCCTTTTGATTTGAGCCTAAAGGCTTCCTTTGAAAGGATTCTGCCCAAGGGGAATCCTCTAGGATTAGGAGAGGGATGTGGAGAGAGAAAATGGGCAGGGGTTGGCCGAGCCAAAGGCTTGAAGAGGTGTGAAATGAGGTAGAGGTGGGGGCCTTTTATAAGAGGAGAGGAGGGGCACTTTTGGAAAGTAAAGAAATATTAATTTATTTGAAAAAGTGTTTCGGTTCTAAAAGGTCCCACATTGATAGAATTAGTGGATAAGGTGATAAGGAATCTAAATCCACTCATCCAATTGGTTTTGGACATGTGTAGGTTTTAGATTTTACATTATCTTTCTGTTTTATTTAAATCGCCAAATAATGATGTCATCGCTGCATCATTATTATGTCATAAATAATTAAATTTATTTAATGTCTAAAAATTATAAAAAAAATACTATGATATAGGAAATCTTTCTAGCTTTCCAATGACTATTTATAATCAAAATTTGGGCTTGTATAACCCCACTTAAAAATTGTTTTCGCAAAACATATTATGTTTGTGTCACTTTCACTTTAACATTAAATAAAAATATATTATTGTCATTTTCCAACTAAAGTGGATACATGGGGTCCCCAAGTTAGGCCATGGCTTGTCTTGGTCGGCCATGACACAACCAATGAGGTTGGGACATGTGTCTAAGTCATTTTATATTATTAAAGCATTATTTATACATTAAACTACCCTAATTACCACTAATCGCGATTAAGAACTTAATAAGTTACTATTCACCAAAAAATTATTATAATCTCATTGAACCACATTTTACTTCTTAATGACAACCATGTATGTCGGATTTTCAAAATTCAATACACATTAGTGGTAAACTTTAATTTAACTGAAAAAAACAGTTTGCTTGATTACCACTTAGTGGTTTCACTATTCATCAAAATTGAAGTTTTTCAGAAAATTACCAAAAATTCACTCTAAGCTATATTTGATATTACGAATTCAAAAATGAAGTCTATTTTACAAAATTCAAATCATATAAGTCACATTAATTAATTTAATAATTAATTCCCGCTGCCAGAGCAAATAGCGTGTTTTTACAAAACAATAAGTATCAAAAGATTGACACCAGTTTAAGTCTAATTTCAAATCGAAATTGATTCCAATGACCACCATTGGATAAAATGGTAAAAATAGATTCTAATTTTACTTAAAAACCAATTCAAAACATAATCTAATCATATAAATAAATTAGATCAAAAAGAGGTTTTGAATTAAAATGCAACATTTTACACTATTCATAAAAAAAATGAACTTTATCAGAAAGGTACCAAAAATTACACAAAGTAAAATTTGATGTCCCGATTCTTAATAAGAGTTTTATTTGGTCCAAAAGAATGTATAAGAGTGATCAAAACTATATTCAATGACGGTTCACCATTAAAAGGTGATAAGTGAACCTTTAGTGAAAATTAGAGTATAAAAGCCTAAAATTGAACTCTTTCCGTATTTTAAGCCTTTATCTTTTATTGGGTAAATGTAAAAACATATAAAAACATATCTATTCATATTTTAGTAATTTCTATTCATTCCCGCCAGTACAACGACTACTTGTTAACTAACATTTTAAAAAAAAATATTATTTTATTACTAGTGTGCTACGTAAGTTTCAAAGAAACTCATCGTTGCGTATCGGGTACGCTATCGAACATAGCAACCCCTTTTAATTAAAATTCATATTTAATTCTCTAATATTAATAAATATGAAAATTATTTATTCTTTAATTACCTGGGATGTTACACCAATTTTATGGGAGAGGGTGTTTTTACCTTAGTTACTAGCTCCTTCCTGCTCCTTCTCCCCTAGGCTGTGATGGCTTGAGGCGACCTTACACCTAAGACTCTTTAGGTAGGTGACGATTGGGGTGGTTTTAGCCCAAGACTCTTCGGGCAGGTTCTACTATTTCCCAAGAATCTTTGGGATGAGGCCCAGGTGTGTGCCGATGGTATACATGGTTGTGAGGCCCAGGTGTGTGCGGGCGGGATCCGTGGTTGTGAGGCCCATGTGTGTGAGGGCGGGATACGTGGTGGTGAGGCCCAGGTGTGTGCGGGCGGGATACGTGGTTGTGAGGCCCAGGTGTGTGTGGGCGGGGAGAGTGTGGTAGCGTCAGGACGTTCGTCGTTAGAGAGAGAAGCTAACTAAAGGGAAATGGTGCGGGGTACCCAATACTCTTGTTCTTATATACTACTACTACCTGTTGTGATTGTGTTTTGGTGATTGTGGCTGGTGAGGTTGGGTGGATAGAATTCCTTGTTAGGTTTCTTCTGTTGTTCTCACGGAACCTTAGGGTGTCTCCCCACTTGTGCACGTGATATTTAGGTTTCCCTACCGAGTATACTTGTATTCACACCAACGTTTACTTTCTGGTTTCCTGGAGGACTACCAAGGCCATGCGGGACCCTACTAGTCGGACGGTTGGAGTTGTTGCTGTTGTTGTAACTTTTTTTTCTTTTGGTATTGTACTTTGAGCTTTCTTGTACTTGTACCTTGTTATAAAATTATTTAAACATGCATGTGGGCTTGGTTTGGGTTTATTTATATACACTAGTTCTATTCCTTTTTGGTGGTTGACTTGTCCTATTTCCCGATCTTTAAAAATAAAAAGTGTAATACCTCCCATATTTCTGAAAACTCAAATCCTTGGTGCTAGTCGCCACCCCAGGGCCTACTAGAGGCGGGACTCGGGGGTCAATATCTCCCGTTCAGCATTTCCAGCACCGGAGGGGCATCATTGGTGGGAGGGGGTGGTGATATGTGCGATGTTTGGGAAATGCAGCAAACTAGTGGGGAAGTAGTAGCAGTGTACCCTTGATATTATTTATTATATTATATATTCTTTTATGAGTTACTTGTTGAGTGTATCCATGGTGAGGTTCGGAACATAGTATACATGTTTAGGTGACGAGTTTGTTTAACTTGTTGTTCACTATGCTTTAGTATTCATCCTTTACATCTGCACAAGAGGCTTCATAGAGGATCCAACTGAATATACTTTTATAATCACCATATGTATATACAAACTGTTTTTCTGGTCACTTAGAGTAGGTTGGAGATCAAACTGGTTTCTACTAGCTTGGGGTTGCAGGAGCTGTTCGGGATTGTGGTTGAAGCTGTTTTTACTTTCTTTTGGTTACTTGCGGTTTCCCCTTCCTGTTGTAGTACTTTTTCATGAAATTACATATGTGCACTTGGTTGTAATTTTATATTTCGGTTATGAGTTGTATTTGGTTGGATTCTTCCTTATCTATCTCTTCTGCATGTGTTCTCTTAGATGTTAATGCCTCCCATTTGTGCATTTACTATACCCTCGGTACTAGTCTCCAACCCAGGTCCTACTAGAGGCGGGACTCAGGGGTCATTATCTCGATAATCATATTTCTATCCCAAGAGAGGTAAACATTGTGTGTAGTGGGTCATGACAATAGCATTGGAATTAAAGAATCATGGGAAGGTATACCAATGGGTTTTTAAAGAATTTGGTATATCATTGTCTAGGAAATCATTTCCTTTGGTATCTCTAACTTGTGGTCATTGGTGCATGGGTATATAACCATTTAATATTAGTGAGAATAGGTTTGGTATTTAGTTTATAATTTTTCTATTTTGGTTGTATGGGATATTAATGTGAATAAATAAATTAGATATTAGGAATGGGGACTCTCTAATGAACCTTCTTTTCAATTTTCGAGTCCACTTTCATAACATTTTTGGTATAAGTATTTTTCTAATATTCCTTAATTTTAATTTAATATTCATACACTTTTATTTTCATGGATATAAAATTTCCCAATATGATTTTAGAATAAATACATAGATTATAAAAAATTTCTCTTCAATCAGAAACATATTTGATCTCCTTTGAGTTGTTTCTTCTTCACCCAATAATGATGAATCATATATCAAATTGTTTGTTCCCTTTTCATTTTGGAACCCCTATTTTATTATGATTTATGAAATCAATATGAAACAAATTCTTCTATATGGGACTCTTCTTGAATTTAAATGATATATGTTATATGTTGCATGCATGATAACATGAAGGATATGATATGATGGGTGCGCCTGAAATTATATTGAGATACCCATTTGGTAATGTGATGTATCTCATGGGATAATTTATAATATGGGTGAACATGATTCTAGATGTTTTTGAAAAATAATGATGTTTTTATTATTCAAATATTTTTTGAATGAATATGATGATACCATTTTTTACAAATATTTTTTGTATTTGACAACTAAGACATGATTTTACATATTCATGATTTACTATATTCCATTCCTTCATCGAATGCTTCCACTCATGATTATATAGATGCTCTTATGATTATGTTATGAGGGTTATAATTATTCTCACTAATTCTATAATTATTCATATTATTCATTTATCATCTTATTGTTCTTTTATATCACCCCATTCATTGAATTATATACTCAGGTGATTAATTTTACAGAAGAGGACATGTGATTTTAAGGATAAATATGAAGGATTTAGATAAGTGTTAATGTTTGTTTATTTTAAAATATGATTGTTATTATACTTCGAAAGAAAAAACCCTTGGGATCCATGTTCTTAATTTTATTATATTGATTTTATTTAAAATGTTGTTATAATTAGGTATTTAAAATAGGATTGTTATATCCCTTGTTGAAGTTATTCAAATCATTAATGAAAATTTCATTCACTTGTATTAATATATTTCATATATATATTTAGGGAAAACCGATCATTGTATTATCAATTCCTCATAAATCCTTGATCCAAAAATATTCTATATAATATCCAAATATAATACATGGAAAATTAAATTCATCATAGTGTAGGACCTTATGATATCTGTGATGAAAACGGAAGTTCACTTCTTGGAAACAAGTCTACTGATCTCACTTACGATTGGATCCCTAAAAAAATGAATGATAATATAAAATAGGTTTTTTTTCATTAGATCATTTTTTGATTTTTAAGTACCTAATATTATTTACATATCTGTTAAAAAAATTGATGTTGGGTATGTTGTAGGGACTAGGGTTTTTTCCAATAAATAATTAATTAAATTCTGATATTTTGGAGGCATTGGTCCTCATTACGGATAAGTATGAATTATTCTTATATTATATGAACACGTAATTTTTTTAGTGGTTCTATGGATGACTAGGTGTTTTGTTCATTATTGAGCTAGGATGATACTATATTACGAACATTGGGGATCATTATTAATACTGTATAATATTCATACCCCATATTTTCATTCATTGAAATTATGATTTTAATTAAATGTGGAGTCTCACATTAAAAAATATGAGTCCATTTCTGGGTATAATATGGGGATTTTACACTAAGAGTGACATAATTTTTATTTTATTTAGTGGTGTCTATATTTGACAGTTCTCATGGGTATTTTTATGAAATACTATGAAAATATTTTTTTTGATTTTTTAAGAATATTTATCACAAATACTAGTATGAGATACCCAATAGTATATAATGAGTTATAGAGTGATCTCAATACATCTAGATATTATAAATATATATATAATTCATAAGAAAAATTAATGGGAATCATAAAATAAATCTCTTATAAAAACTATTGATACCACATAGAAGGGACACACAAATCTTCAAGGATTATTCTAACATGAGGAATAACATTATTATTTCTATTTTTTATTTATTCATGATTTTTGAAATGAATATATGATTTATAATCACTATTATTGGTAATTTATTTTGGATGTTTTATGTAATTTTTTTCAAATAACTAATATAAATTATTGATCCCCAATTAGGGGATTCTAATACCTCACCCTTTTTAAATTATATTTTAGATGCTAATTCTTCAATTATATTTTCATATTGATTTAGTGATTTCGGTGAGTGATTAATGATGAGTGGATAAGCACATTTCATTCACTCTCTATTGTATCTATCTTGTCTCTCCCACCTCTCACTCTCTCATTTATGTATCCATCACCCCTCTTCTCTCCTTATAATCTCTATATATTGTCTATATCTCTAAAACCCCACAATCTTATATTATTGAATTAATTGATGAAGAATAATGGTACATGTTTTCAAATGAAATTTACACAATGTTCAATCATAGATGCGACATTAACAACATGGGGAAATCGATGTATGGTAGTTACTGTGACATGATGTAGAGTCAGGTGGTCATTTTAAGAGTCTGTGTGAGATGGAAAAAATGTAAGGATTTAGTGTAAGGAGTGTGTGGTAGAAATATATGAGATAGTTTTGGGTAGTGAAAAGTTTCTTTGATCAGTTTTTGGAAGAGGTCAACTTTCATATCATTGGTCATATTTTCATGGGTGGTGGAAACCTACTCATGTAACAACAACTATCACAGTTCTTCTAAGTTATTGATTATCATCCCACCGAAATAGGATGGTCTGCCTCAAAGATAATGATAGAATGAACATGAGAATATCCATTTCTCCCATACTACCACGTAGGGAATGGTCGTGTGGGTTTTAAATGTAGAAATGTACAAGAGGGAATTGACTAATGATATTGAGAAGCTTGTCACATCCGGTGGTAGAGATGATTCGGTAGATTTAGTGATCCAACTATAGAAATCTAACTAACATGAATTGTGATGAATTTGGGATCCCCACATGATGGTTCTAAAATGTGTTTTGTGTGCACACATAACCCATTTTCATGAACTCCCACTAAAAATAATCCTCATGGACCACCCAAAGTCACCACAGGCATAGTCTTCACCTTCATCATGTTATAAATAATTTCTTCACAAGATGTGGGTTTTGAACAAATTTATACCATATACTAAATAATTCTTCAATATATCACTAGGGTTTTTTCTATTTGGTTATCCAATATAATTTTTTGTGATATATACAGAGTTATGTGATTTAACTCTATAGTGTTTGTAACAGGGTTTAGGTTGTAAAAATTAGTGTGTTCTCTAGGTAGATACATCCATGAAGGTCTGTTTATGTCACGGTATGGGGTTACTATATCTTATTGTTAGGATTGTTATGTCCCCACAATCACAGAGTTTGAGGCAATTTATCTGTGGTTTTAGTTGATCCCCTAATCTAATGTCTAGGAGGAGTGAGGACCATCTTCCCTTTTACAAGCATGGACAATATTCCCCTATGAATACCCTGGTGTGAGATCCTCTGTCTTCAAATATTGTTTCAAACTTGATTAATAATTATACTTTTTTTATGTGATGGTAATCTCCTTCGTTATAGGTATGATTAGTATTCCCACCAAAGGCCTTTGGAATAATATAAAATATCGTTGGATTCAGTTAACCCAAACCAATGCATTCACATCAGTGGCGATAGTGTCTTACACACGATTACATGTACATTTGGAATCCCTCATATATATTTAAGGTGTGGGATTGTGTCTATGTAAATTTAGTTACCCCCATAAAAAATAATGAGTTACTGAATATTAAATTTTTTATTTCAAGCGGAATTTTTTGAGGAAAAAGTGGGAAACCTCACAAGGCTGAAACTCATTGTTATAAAACACAGAAAGAAGATAAAAACCACTATATTATACACTAAAAACTGTGTAATTAGACACACTATACAAATCCTATTGAATGTAAAATACATTTTTCGAATCATTCTTAATAATAACTTTAATGTGATCAGATAGCTTATCCCATGTATATATATTACTCGAGGATGTTTATAATTCTTTGAATCCACATGCTTGAATGATGTATCGTTTGTCAATCCACACCCTTTGATATTAATTTATGTTAAGATGAATCATTCTCTCAAAGATTTTTTTCACCTGATCTTTCATATCCATGGTTCTAACTATTCATTCTTGAATTTTATATTTATAATGATATATGATCTCCACAAAAATTAATTATCAAATTTAACCGTTTTCACAATTACCTCCTCAATATTCCATTATTTTTTAGGTGGATCAAAAACATGGGGAGGGTCCTCCACTACATCTCTTTTGAGGTGACATGGGTTTCTTGATTTGGGATGTTTCTAATTGTTGGAATATATGATGATTTCTACTACAATGTGATGTTTGGAGGAAGAATATAAATAATTTTCAACTTTTTCTCAATTATATTATACCTACGATGTAATGTTAATTAGATTCAATTCCACTTTAAAAAACCTATAATATTTTATGGTCTATTTTCCATTATTGGCTTCTATAATGGTGGAAAATTAATTCTCAGTAGTAAATTTTGGTACTCCCGAAACTATTGTGCATTCCATTGTAAAGAGAATGTTACATTTCTTTAATTATATTAATTATTTAGAAGAAAGGATTATCATGTAATATTATTTTATAGAGAATAATTTTCATGTGGTATTGCGTTTCCATTGAGTTGTGACATGTAGTTTTGCAATTGAATTTGGAATTTTTAGACTTTTCATAAGTCCAAGAACCATTATACCCTCATGAGTTATTTTTGTCAATGATTATATTTGAGTTGATGAGAATTATTTATTATCATATAGTATCAAGTGGTATATCATATCATTATCATTTGATGGATTCTTCCTGCTTAACCTTTCATATTAGGTGTTTTTAAATGGAATTTTCTTATTCCTAACCTTCTTATTTTTTTGAGAATTATATTGATTGTATTTTTCCTTAACCATTCAGGGGATTTGTGCACTCATATGTTGAGGATGTAAAGATGATCTATGGTTTATTTGAGGTCTTGATAGACTTGGATCTATTGATTCTTTTTAATTTTTTATTAAATCCGATGCTTGGTAGAACAAGGTGAAGCATGGGAGACTATGATGGAATCAATGACCATTATTGATGGTGATATATTCATGAGTACCTGAAATGAGGAAGATTTTTATTATATCATAGTTAATTTTGAAAACAAATATTATAAGATATATAGTTCTATTAGTATTTTCTCTATGGAATTTAACATGTATTTAATGAATCATTAATGTGTTATATATGGTTCAACTAATTTCATATATGTTTGATATGATTTTCTGTTTGTATACATTAGATATGTGTCTATTTAGGTCAAAATATGACATGCTCGCTAATGATGTGTCATATGTATAATCGATGCAACAAAGAAACTCTTTTAAAATTGGAGGTATGATTGGGGTGGCCCTCTGAGCTTAGTAATATCATAGGAAATGCCCATGTTTTTCAGATTCTGTCAAAATCATTTTATAAAATAGAAAAAAATGGTCATAAAGCCTTACCCAACCCAAAGAACACACCCCATGAACTATAATGTTTCCCAAGTTAGTCTCTCGAGAGTGATATGACCAAAAAATCAAAATCCAATTTAAATAATCAATTATTCTTATATAATCACCTTTCTATAAATGCAAACACACACATACACATCGAGACCTCACATTAGAAATATAGTCATTTAATCATTTCAATAGAAAGAGTAATCTATATATGAATAAATGAAAAAATGAAAATAAAATCATATTGAACTTAATTTATTCATCCCATGAATAACTAATATTAAAAATTAAAATTTTATAATTAAATAATAAAAAATATAATACGTGAAGAATATAATGAATTTTATATTCTATATCAACATTAATAAAACCAAAATAATTTATTACTACTCAATCATAATAATTATATTTATATAAGAACAACCAAACACACTTAATGTACACATAAGTGAAGGATGATGTTTTTATATGTTAAACTATTTTAATATATAAATTAATTTATTTTTTAAATTATATTTATGGATAAATAATAAATTAATAATTTATCAAAACCATAAATTACATTTTCACAAATAATCCAGGTTCATGTTGATAATAATACAAATAACCAGAGTCATACATGATGATACAATTATTACATTGTTAATGAACATACATTTTTATATTAAATAATCAAACGGATATTTTTGTAGTTATTCAAGGAAACAATCTTGTTAATGGAAGCTTGTTGATAAGTAAATAGTTACCATGGATACTCTGTAGGTTTATGTTGTTTCAAAAATAAGTTAATTATACATTATTAATAAGAATTATTTAAAATATGTACAAAACAATTAGAGAGATAATTTATGTAGGGAATTATTTATGAACAAAAAAATGTCTTTAAAAAATATAAATATGAAATGATTTGAATTTTGAAAAAAATTAATCATTAATACAATGTTAACATATTAAATTCGATGATGTTTCCAAAATATATATTTTCACATATAAATAAATAGATAAAAACATACTATTTAAATTTGAAAAACAATAATTTAGGTATTATTTATGGTTTTAAAATCAATAGGATGACAAAACTTAGAATTAAAAAATAATAAATAAATGGTTTTTTAACACCAACCATTATATCATTATAGTATACACCATGTACTCCAATAACTATGAAGTATCTTTATAAAATCAATAGTCTTAATTATATCAAAAACCCCAAAAAATTCCCTAAATAAAGAAGCCAAAAGCTACTCTAAACCCTACTAAAAATCACTCATCCGAGTTACAACACTAAATTTTTTTTTAATAAACTAATAATTCTTATATACCAAATAGAACAGAGTTAAATACATTAAATAATTTACCATAAAACCACTTCTCACAGAAAAATGATTTTTATATAATAATAATAAATTAAATACTTCTCTTGAAGTGATAAATTTTTAACTTATAGATTAATATGTTTATATTATTATATTTTCTGATCACATGATGATAACCTGAATCCAAACAAGATAAAATGATGATGTACTAATACAAATAGTAATTGTGAAATAATGGAAAGGCGATACCATTGTTTAGAAATCTAAAATTCATAAAATACCAAGTATTTAAAAGGGAATGATTAAGGGAAATATAAATCCAAGGAAAGCGATCATACACGTGATTATATGTTTTTTATAGGTAAGATAAGTGTAAACCCCTATTATAGTTAATATGATACTAATGGAAAATAAATGATTCATCCAGTTAATATAACCACATGGTCTCAGATTAGTAGCATATTGAAATCTACTGGACCATTAGTGTATGTTTAAGGATAACTTCCCCACTTGACTGATCAATTGAATCTAGATGAAATCTACCAGGTGATTTAAGTCCACCTACATCAACCTTCTTAAACATTTGTACTATTTGAACTAAAAAAATTTCAAATTAGGTATATTAAATCATCTAAATATCTGAAATTACCACTATAAACTTTATAAAACTCATAAAATAACCAGACACATAATCCTAATAATAAATTGAAATAACAGTAGATTTTATCTATTTAAATTTCCATCATATATCCAATATAATTACATAATTAATTTTTTTTATATGAATGAACAATTAAATTTTATGACTCTTATTTTTGTCTCATGGAATATGGGGTGGAAGAATGATGAACTTTTATACATTACGATTACTTGTTGAATATGTTAATGATAGTAATTAATTACATTAATACATGATGAAGTGGTTATAAAAGTACTTAAATAGGTAATAATCATTTTGTAGTAAAACAATTTTTGAAACGTGGAAATAGATTTCATGTTTTTAAATGAAAAAAGAATATATCATCCAAAATGTATAAAATTTAATAAACACACATATATGTAAGAAGTAAAATATATAATAAAATTATGATTTTTGGGAAAAAAATCTAAATTTTTTTCTCTATATAAGAAATTATATGAGTCATATATTAATTTTTTTTTTAAAAATGTCAATTAATTAATTGTTTTCAAAAACAATTTCAAGGACCCATGATAGACTAGAACGTATTTCTACAAAAATATTTAAAAAACTAAAAATCCAACAAAGAATATAAAAAAATATTAACAAAAAAATGATGGAAAGAGAAGAAAAAAATTGATAAGTATACAGTTCATCATAAAATAATCCAAATATTATAAAATAGTAATATATAATTTATGAAACTTTATTATATATATATCCACACAAATTTTGAACTAAAACTGAAAAATAAAGGGAGAAAAAAAGTGTCCAATAATATTAATAGCTAGGAAAATGTGAATAATTTTATTAGCCATCTCCAAATCCAAGGGAAATACATAGAAGGTAAAAATAATATTCGGGTGAGTTTTGATATAAAACTATCATGGAATATGGAATAAAATTAGAAGTATTTTACTTGTGTAGAATAGTAGTAAACCAGGAATGTCTTACTTTATTAGATTCATAATTGCTTATGTAATTAATCTAATTCACCTAAGAAATAGTTATTATTATTTAGTTTTATTATTTATAAAGGATATGATTTTTTTTGGGTTTTCATTATTTTAAAAAATAATGAACAGAAATGAATATTAAAAATTTAATCTAAACTAATGTGAAATGATAAACAAAAAGTGATTAGATAGAAATTATTTGGTTTTGAGATTATTTTTTCTGTCAATAATAATTCTCCTTTGTTTTTCGAAAGTATTATTGAGTTATTATTATTTAAATATTAATCATAAGATACTATTAATTAATTTTCCAATGAGTCTGTACCTTAGTAGTACATGCTCTTGCTGGCATCCAAAAGACCCAGGATCAAATCCGGGCAGGGGCGAATTTCTGGGTACTATAGCAGTACTAGAGTAGGTACAATAGCAGCGGCGGTATTGTAGCAGTGGCATCACTGTAGTGGTAGAGATACTGTAGTGGATACTATATAATTGGCCGTACTTAAGCAGATATTATAGTAGTGTAGGTACTGTATCAGTATTGTTCACCAAGGGGTCCTTTGGGACAAAATGGGCATTAAAGACTTGTATTCAGGCACATGGCCTTGGGACATCGGGCATTGTAATGGGGATCCCTCTACCCTGTCTAAAGAGGTATTTTCTTTAAAAATAATAAATTTAGGATTTTCCCCCAACCTTTAAAAAAATACTATTTATTTTTATAGTGATGTAAACTCTTGAATTCCTTTATAAATATAAAATACACCACCTACTTTAATCAATGTAATGGAACACCTCAATCTTGAGTATCATTTTCTAGGACCTAGCTTCATCATATGCCATTCCATCAACTCAAGGCCTCAACATCATCATATGATGATAATTAATCTGGTTTAAGAGATGGATAATATTTAATCGAAAGCAAAGAAATATATTTTTGTTGTATTCCATGGTGGAAAATTTCCACACTAAGGAATTATGCTCACATATATTAAAAACATTAAATAATATTTAATAAATAATTCTAAAAATAATATCACCCGTTGGGTTAAACCTAATGTTAGTCTGCAATTATGGAGGGAAATAGATCACATAGAAGAAAGATATAAGAGAATAATAACAAGCATATAATAAACTATAGTAGAGAGTGTTGGAGAGAGAAAGAATAAAAATAATATAATATAGAAAAGGTATAAAAATATTAAATATAAGAAGAAAAAAGTATTCACTATTTAACATGGGATGAATGATGAAAATAATAAAATAAGAAGAAGAATAATAGTAAGGTACATATGTCTGAAAAAATAATAATAACAATAATGATGTAAATAAATAAATAAATACATAAATAATTATTAAATAAAAACTAATAAAAAATAAATGAAAGAAACACAAACGATTGAAAAATATAGAATTATATTCCCAACATTTTCATCCTCATTTTGGTATCTAGTTGTCAAACTCCCACAAACATAGGTGAGCCTCTTCGATTTATAGAATTAAAAAGAGATTCATTATTCCATCAAATCTTGCAAGTTGAGGATCTCATTTTTAGTTTTGATTATTTATTTTAATAAAAAATTCATATGACATAAAGTATTTAATATTGAAATAGTTGAGGTTTTCATGTGATAAAATTTAATGTGGTATTTTTCCAGTAGGGATGTGGATTTAGCATGAATTACCTCTATATGCGTGGTTCCAAGGTGGTTTGGGGTTGACGAGGGAGTGAGGTAGTGGTCTAGCGGAACTCGATATTTGTGAAGGATGTGATATAGTTTCATAGGAGGTTCCTCATTAACCTGGTCTTCACTATGACTAGATTAAACTTCTAAATATAATTTATAAGAGTCTTCAAGTGTCTGGGAGTTGATTTATTATTACCCTGAACATCATAGTTGATATAGGTTCTCAAATGTGATCTCACAATGATTTACAACAGTGGTTCCCAGTAGTTGTAGAAGGAAAATGGTGATCATGAGAGGTGGAAATGTGGTGGAGGTTGGTAAATAATTATGTCCTCATGAAACCAATATATGATGAATTATTTTTAGATAACCTAAATTTTCTTGGAGACAACCCCATCCCAAATTGAAATAGTTCATGGAGGGTGAACAAATATAAATTACAAAGAACAAATTTAGGTGATTTGAATCCCACATAGGGATAGAACCTGGATTCTCTAAAACAGATGACATGGTTCTCACCCACTGCCTGAATAGAGTAGTAGTCCATGGTCCAAACAAATCTCAAGAAACCTTCCACTATGGTCATAGACCCTCTTATGATCCAATAACATTCCGGATTGTGTTATCCCTTTCATGCACTTCTAGGAACATTCCGGAATATTTCATCTAAATTCATAAATTTTTTCAACAAGCAATTTTCATTATTTTTTAATGTCATTCTTAGAATTTATATCACACCCAAAACCTAACCTCATATGATATAAAACAGTTTTGTTGTGATGCTGATTTCTTATTCTTCTGTGCCACAACCAATTCCTATTTATTGTTTTTTTATGTGGGGGAAAAGTGAATGTATAATGTATTAATGATATAAATCATGAAACCCACAATTAAAACCCCTACCAAATTTTATTATGATTAATTTATTCCATTTTACCGTTCCATCCTTAACCACAAACATCAAATTGTAAATATAATGAAGAATACTAATTGGAGGGTAGGAGTGGGTAAAAATTGTGTGAACCATGATACATGCATTAGAAGCCCATACATAGTATCTATGGGAGTAACCAGTATTGATGTAAATGTGGTATCAATGATATAGTATTTTTCAAATATTACTTAATAATTTTAAATTTGGATTTGTGATTTCTATAACATTAACAAATTAAAATGAATCTTTTGGTATGTGGAATTTTTCATGATCACTATATAAATATACTCAAGATAATATATGACCTAATTGGCCTATAAATCCTCTTGAAAATTGAATATATTATTTTGGAAAATCCCTTTATTAATTAATAATCACATCAAATTAGTTCAATTGAATTTTTTTAATTTAAAGCATCGAAAATGGAAGTTAAATTACAAATATATTTATCAACATATTTCCTCAATGTCAATAGTCATAATTTCATTATTTGTGATCCACTATAATAATTTCATTCTCTATTGTAATCAATCAACCTCATTGTCATTAGAATAAAAAAATTATTCACATGATTCCTATAAAATTCATGCCCCTTAGTTATGTCATGTGATGAAAATATTCAAATGTGGGAATGAAAAATCTAGTTTTAATGCTCAAGAAAGGTCTCAAAAAGTGAACGCAGTTTAATAACTAAAAATGAAGGAATGAAATACAAGTCCCATGAAGATTATTCAATTTCCCCCACTTTTTAGTGTATTAAATGTGCAATCATGAACCTATAAAATTGAAATACCCAGGTAAACGTACATATCATGTCATTTATGCCAAAAATAATAGAGGTCATGGGAATACATGAATGACTAATTATTATGATTGAAATAGTAAGTAATAGAAAAAATTTAATGATGAAGCTTGGTACAATCACCCATGTAGGAAATGGATTTTTAACTCTTCTAAGAGGTAGTAATATCTATAATATATATTTTTATAGTGGGTGGTACATCGTTTACATGTACCAACACATGAATATTTTCTCAATATTCATGTAATCCTTGATGGTGAGGACTGTTCTAGGGATAGATTATACCATATCCATCAGCTTCACAATTATGTATAGATTTCATGGAGGGAGTCAAATGAAATATATACCATCCTCCTTGTAATCTACATGTGAAATATTATCATTATTTTTTAATTCTCTCTAATATGGGATACATGAATTGAATGATCAAAGAGAAATTAAGAATGTTTATTTACTTGAATAACATGTACTCAAAAGTATACATTTCAAATTGTTTATCATGTGTACTGATTTCCTAAGGCTCAACCACATGTAATTCTTCATGGGCTTCAATAAATGCATGATCATAGAAATTAGGGATCTCCAGGTGTTTCTTGTTATGTGTAAGTGTAGTTTCATTATATTCCTCAAAGGAAAAATGTTGATTCAAAAAATTTAAATATTGAAAAATATATTGAGTGATAATCAAATCAGAAAGATTTTGATTATAAAATAAATAATTATACCAAATATTATCTCTTTGATTAGTTTTTGGTTCAATCACTTCCTCTACCAAATGATCATCTATATATCAAATATCAATGGATTGACGTACATAGTAGGGTTATCAATGTTATCTTTAAATTCTATCACATAATTTTCTCCTCCTTTTCAATTTCTAGAGATATGTGTAGTGGTGTTGGATATTCTACATTTTAATGAAATGTGAGATCATTTTTTACATAATAATAATTCCACAAGTTTTCCATATTTCATTGACATCCCACATATATTTTACCTGGATAATCTTCCATGTATTGAATGCACTAAACCACATCATCATTATCCTGGATGAGGCTCCTAAAATGGTTGGGTTGTTTATATTTTTTTTGTTGTTTCTCAACTTCTATTATAACATAAATATTTTTTGGATATCTAGATTCACTTTCTCATTGGACTTTAGTATTTTACAGTAAGCTATAACTACATCAATCATATAATCCAATAATTGAAATTATAGTCTATGGTAATCCCCATTCATCATATGACTGTCCATGTTTGTGGGTTAATGAATCCATTATAGTTGATCTGTATCATTATTTTTTAAATTATTTTAATCATTCACCCCTAAGTTACAATTTAATGAATTAATTCAATGAAAATTTGAAAATGTGTGTAATAAATATTTTTTTAATGAAATAAGAAGTATCCACTATTTGTGGAAATGTATAAGTATGAATTATCTTATTATATCTAAGGAAATGATTTCAATTTTGGTAAATCAATTTTCTGTGGAATATAAAAAAAATTATAAATATTTTTTTTAATATATCATAGTACATGTCGAAGGAAATCTCACACATGGAGGTTCTAAATTGATTAATGAAGTAATATAATTCAACAAAAAACATCTTGTTATTATTATTATTTATAATTGAAATAAATTATGTGATTTGGATTTTTTTAAGATTCAAAAAAATAAAAAGACATGATGAATTATAATTTAAACAGAACTAATATGAAATGAAAATAAAAATTTTATTTTAATGAAATCATTTGGTTTGGATTTTGGATTTTTATTCTACCAATATTATCATTGTTTTAATTTATTCTTTGAAGCTTAATTGAAAAATCACCCTCTTAATATACAATTATTTATTTTAGTGTTGCAATATAATAATATGATTTAAAAATTAAATACAAACTCCTTATATAATCATGTATGATTTCATAACTCAATCATCTAGATGCCATATTCTTGGACATTGATCTATCATATTCTATTTCATCAATTAAATGTCTAAACATCATCATATAATGAGCTTCTATTCATTATAAAAGAGAAATGGTATTAATTAAAAATCATAGAAATGGATTTGTGTGTCATGTAATGGTGTTAAACCTCCAAACTAAAGAACAATAATCACATATATTAATAAAATAATATATACATTAAAAAATAATTCAATAACACCTAAACTCCCCAAGGACATACCCTTGGTCAGTCCCTCATTATTATGTGTAAGGGATGACTTGGTGGAAAGAGAGAGAGGGGATTATAAGAATCTGAATAATTATAATTACAGTAGAGATTGAAAGAATAAATAAATTAAAGAAAAAAGAATAAAAATAAAATAAATTATTTGAATCATGGAACATAATGACAGAATATGGACACAATGAGAAAATTTTACAAAAAATTAAAAAATATGAATTATAATAATAATATAAATTCTGATGGAAAAATATGTTAAATTCATGAACTAAATTACTATATTTTAATTACATTAGACAATTAAAACTAAATAAAAAATTGACAGATAAAAAAATTAATTGAAAATGAATTATCTTTTTCCCAAATATGGCCACTTACCATTGGTCTACTATTTTCAAACTCAACCCAACCAATGAGAGATTCCTCCTTTTATATAACAAGGGAGAGCCTCATTCATTCTTAAAATCCTTTAATGTGTTTATCATTGATTTATATTTTTTTTCTTTTTTCAAAAACTCATCTTCATGACTCAAAGTACTAAATGTGAAAAATACTCATCGTTCTAGGTTGTAAGATTGTAGCATAGAATGGTTATAGTGGGGTAGTAGCAATGCCATGGGTTCCCATCATGTGAATGGTTTCACGGGGGTTTTGGGGTGACGTGCCGGTGTGGTGGAGGAACATTATTGCGTGAAAATTGTAAAGGATGTGTGATATTGGATAAAGAGTTTCCTCCTTCACTCCTCCTTCAAATTGGCTATATGAAGCTTCAACATAAGATTCATGAAGGATATCTGGTGTCCAGGAGTAGATTCATCGAGGCTATGGGCGTCAAAATGGAAAATGGATGTCAATATTGAGCTCTAATTAGCAAAAATGGTTGTTACTGTTAGTTTGAGGAGTAGGACATTGATTATTAGTGGTGGCAGCATGATAGAGGATTTAAGAGAGGTTTACCCGACTAGGGATGAGCCATGGGCAATGCATAATGACATAATTTCAATTATATGAGTATTACATGGGACAACCACATCCCAAATTTGAACATTTACTATTGGATGAGACTTTATTAATTAAGAGTCATAGATTATACATAATAGATGACCACACTAGGGTTGGAACCTATATTCAATATGATATATTACATTGAATGCACTCATGGTCACGAACATGATCTGGTCTCCATCTAATCCAACACCTCACCCAATCTATAGACATGCTCGAAAAGAAGTTACATATCAGCATGGACTGACACATGTTCCTAAGCATCATAAATAATGGTTTTGGAATGACATACTTGATTTTAGAAGAATTAAACAACAAACAACAATAAATACACATGATCTGAAAATTTAATCTCAAAAAGCCTCTAATAAAACTCAAAATAGATATACATAGTTTTAAATAAAACCTCAAGAGGGCTAACCATTGAAACGGAGAAAAAAGTACTAATCCAGTGCCACCACACAATAAGGATTCATCACCCCAAACCATATCCACAAAACCACACCGGAAAGAGAAACTAACAACCTAAACCACCATATCCAAAGACTTTACCCTAACCTGTGTCAAAAATCATCATGTCTACATACACGCATTGGTGTACGTAGGTTATTATCCTAATCCCAATAGTATTATACCAAAAATATTCTATGTGATAAATATTTTATGATAAAAATATTTCATGTTTTTTATAAAAAAGATATGCTAGTATTAATTTCTAAAAGACAAAGCTTTAAAAGAAAACATATTTCAAGATAGAAAATTTTGAAAAGGTACACTATTAAATAAGAAACAGATGTTATAGAATTTTTTAACAAATCAAATTGTATTATGGAATTAAATACAATATTTTTTATTACCAATGGTGAAAAGAACACCCTTAGGCAGAAGAAAATTTTCGGGCCCTCTGTACATCGTGTCTCGGTGTATAAGTGAGCATGACAAATATCCTTCTCATGTATGATCTAGTAAGAGGGTAAACCCTAATTTCCTAGCGGTCCCAAAACATCATCAATTTTATTTAGAATTTTCATAATAAAACATTCTATTTGTAATAGAGAGAATACCACTACTACATCACTATCCTACATGTCATAGTCCGACCACCTAGATGACCAAGTAACAATCATTATGCTCAAAAATCATCCAAATGTCATAAATTACCATTTTTAAATAAGAATTCCATTTCCTAATCATAGACACAACAAATAAAACCGAACATTTTTTTCACCATTATTGTAACTCAACGAACCATTTAAAATTTTCAAAAAATAATTTCATGAGGATAAACACGGATTATCACACAAAATCCATTTCAAAATCCAATATTAAGGACCAATTCAACCGAATAACGTAAAAATAATAATTATAATCCCTATAAACATTTAATAAAAAATTTTATATATTATAAAATACCCTATAATTATTCCACATGTGTCACACATGAAAAAAAAAATTGATAAAAAAATGAAACATTTTAATCAAACGGTTATCCAAATAATTCAAATATAAGTTTCATTTAATAGAAAATAGATAATAAACTGACTAGGAAGGTTAGTATAAGGCCCCAGCCATAAACCTTACTTAATCTTGAGTTATTACAAGATTACACGTTGAGGATCTTTTCGGGTTTAGAGTTTTAGAGAATTAGATCATAAAACTTGCATTACATTCCACATATAAACAAAGAGGTTACATAAAGATAGTATTCTTCATTCCCATCAATGGAAACACATTTAAAATAAAACATGGATTATTTCTTGACACATCCTTGACTCTATCATCTTATCATGTACCTTTCCCTTGACCTGTGAAAAACATTTCAAAAACTTGGGATGAGCGTAAAAACTCAGTATGGGTTATAAAAACATGGAAAGGAAACATGAGTTCATATATACATAAGAATGAAATCATACTTTACCCATAAAACATAGGCACTTTAACATACCTCATAAAAACATGAATAAATCATATAAATCATAATACGTAAAGGTAACTTGAGGCATTCATAACATTCTTACGTAGGGGGTAACCCTCTTGGTTACGTTTGGAATACCCATCACAGTATATTCCCTAAAATCTCTTCGGAGAAACCTTAACGTTTCACTCCTTCGCGTTACCCAATGCATTGGAGAGCTATAACGGGCTCACCCGCCCTTAGTTTATCACGGAACCACCCGTCTTCATAATAATGCCCAAGAACCATAACATAATCATATCACATAAAACATGCATAAAGGAAACATAACATTTCCACATTTCAATCACGAGATATCAATACAACACATTGATATAATAAAAACATTATGAAAACCATTTTCAATACCAAAGTAAAACATGGTATTTATTTTTCTTTTAAAAAAAAAGGTATGGCTTGTAGAGGAAGCCAAAACTCAAATAACGGTTACGACGGCGGAGAAGTCGTTGTCGCCGCATACGTACGACAAAAACATTCCCTTTTGTCGTTTAGTAAACGCTTCGTATAAAAAAGATTCCTTTTGAATAAACGTAAAAGTCAAAGGGGTTTATACACCGTATAAAAGAAAGTTGTGTATAAAATAAAATATGCCTCAACGAAAGGAGATTGAGACGAAGTCCCATACCTCGTATCCGACTTGACCCGACCGTTCTTTAAACCCCTGAATAATAAACTTGAGTTAATCTCTACTTGCTTATGAATCTTTTTCAAGTTCATTATTCCTTTTATACCATGTTATGAACATCATGTAATCATTTAAGTTAATAATGTTCATTTTGTCGGTATTTGGTTCTTAAGTCAAAAATTGACTTCTTATACTTACAAGTTGTTAATTTAGTCAAAGGTTCATTATATCCAGAATGGTATTCATTATGTAGATATCATATATGTCATATATATCCAGTACATACATTCATTTATAATATTACATCACATTTAGAGGTAAGAAATGAAATGCATCGTTCATGGAGACGGTAAGCCGTACGTACGCATGAACGCTACTTCCATTTCTATTTCATATTTTCTGGAATGGAATCATAATGATATAAAAGTATATTATAATTCCAGTATAACAACATATATAATATCATTAACTTTATCCTTTACACATCCCACATATGGTATTAACGAATCAAATCACTTTTAGGGGGCGGTAGTCCGCACATCCTAAAATGAAGATATCGTGTTTTACCCATAATGGAAACCATAATGGTATGCCCAAAATGAAAAAAACAGAAGCTTAAGGAAAACATAAACATATAATATATCATATATAAAAATAGTGACATCATAATGGCCACCTTTGAAGGTGTTAAATGAGTATTGAACAATCATCGTTTCGGGAGGCAGAATTTCGCCATCCACGGAAACCGTATGTTCTTTAACCATTTGATGTAGTTGTGTGAGAGTGTAGCTCAAATATATCTTATAACAACATCCTAGTATATTGAAGATACTGGTGTTGTTACAAAAGAAGTAAATAAAAAGAGTTTAGGGGGTCGGAGAAGCAAAATAAAACAAATGAACATGAGAGAATGAAATACCTTAAAAAGTGTAACTTCTTTTGGTTTGAGCCTAAAGGCTTCCTTTGAAAGGATTCTGCCCAAAGGGAATCCTCTAGGATGAGGAGAGGGATGTGGAGAGAGCAAATGGGCAGGGGTTGGCCGAGCCAAAGGCTTGAGAGGTGTGTGAAATGAGGTAGAGGTGGGGGCCTTTTATAAGGGGAGAGGAGGGGCACTTTTGGAAAGTAAAGAAACATTACATTATTTGAAAATGTGTTTCGGTTTTAAAAGGTCCCACATTGATAGAATTCGTGGATAAGGTGATAAGGCATCGAAATCCATTCATCCAATTGGTTTTGGACATGTGTAGTTCATAGATTTTATATTATCTTTCCATTTTATTTAAATCGTCAAATAATGATGTCATCGCTGCATCATTATTATGTCATAAATAATTAAATTTATTTAATGTCTAAAAATTAAAAAAAAAATTACTATGATGTAGTAAATCTTTTTAGCTTTCCATTGAATATTTATAATCAAAATTTGGACTTGTATAACCCCACTTAAAAATTGTTTTCGCAAAACATATTATGTTTGTGTCATTTTCACTTTAACATTTAATAAAAAGTAATTTATGTTATTTCCCAACAAAAGTGGATACATGGGGTCCCCAAGTTAGGCCATGACTTGTCTTGGTCGGCCATGACACAACCAATGAGGTTGGGACATGTGTCTAGGTCATTTTATATTATTAAAGCATTATTTATACATTAAACTACCCTAATTACCACTAATCGCGATTAAGAACTTAATAAGTTACTATTCACCAAAAAATTATTTTAATCTCATTGAACCACATTTTACTTCTTAATGACAACCATGTATGTCGGATTTTCAAAATTCAATACACATTAGTGGTAAACTTTAATTTAACTGAAAAAAACAGTTTGCTTGATTACCACTTAGTGGTTTCACTATTCATCAAAATTGAAGTTTTTCAGAAAATTACCAAAAATTCACTCTAAGCTATATTTGATATTACGAATTCAAAAATGAAGTCTATTTTACAAAATTCAAATCATATAAGTCACATTAATTAATTTTATAATTAATTCCCGCTGCCAGAGCAAATAGCGTGTTTTTACAAAACAATAAGTATCAAAAGATTGACACTAGTTTAAGTCTAATTTCAAATCGAAATTGATTCCAATGACCACCATTGGATAAAATGGTAAAAATATATTCTAATTTCACTTCAAAACCAATTCAAAACATAATCTAATCATATAAATAAATTAGATTAAAAAGTAGTTTTGATGTAAAATGCAGTATTTTTCACTATTCATTTAAAAATGAACATTGTCAGAAAATTACCAAAAAATTCACACAAGGTAAATTTTGATGTCCCAATCATAAAGGATAATTTTATTTTGACAAACATAGTTTCTAAAATTGTCAAAATATAGATTCAAAAATGGTTTTCCATCAAAAGGCACTAAAACAATCCTTTAAGAATATTAGTGTATTCCATGCATAAGATTGTATTTATTTTCATTTTAAGCCTCTAAAACACTATCTTTATCATTAATAGACATAGATAAAAATATCTATTATTCATTACTTACTTGGGATGTTACATCCTTCCCCCCTTTAGAAAATTGCGTCCCCGCAATTTATTTACTTATCAAATAAATTGGGGTACTTATCCCTCATTGCATTTTCGGATTCCCATGTTGCCTCTTCAATCATGTGGTTTTTCCACAAAACCTTTACCTGCTTAATCACCTTATTCCGTAACACTTGCTCCATGTGGTCAAGAATCTGGACCGGTTGTTCCTCATAAGATAGGTTTTCTTCCAGCTGAACTACCTCTGGACTCAAAACATGAGATGGATCTGGCATATACTTTCTCAACATCGAAACGTGAAAAACATTGTGTACCTGAGATAAACTCGGAGGTAAAGCCACTCGGTATGCAACTGATCCAACTCTCTCTAGAACTTCGTATGGTCCAATGAACCTTGGACTCAACTTTCCTTTCTTACCAAATCTCATCACACTTTTCCAAGGAGAAACCTTGAGAAAAACATGATCACCTACCTCGAAAGATAGATCCTTCCTCCGGTTATCCGCATAACTCTTCTGCCTGCTCTGAGCTGTTCTCATGTGTTTCTGAATCAGCTGAACTTTTTCTGCCATCTCTTCTACCAATTCTGGTCCCATCAACTTTCTTTCACCCACTTCATCCCAGAAAGCTGGAGTTCGACACCGCTTCCCATATAATGCCAGAAATGGTGCCATCTGTATACTGGAATGAAAACTGTTATTATATGAAAACTCAACCAAAGAAAGATGCTGGTCCCAATTCCCCTGATAATCCATAGAACAAGCTCGTAGCATATCCTCCAATGTCTGAATTGTTCGTTCTGACTGCCCATCTGATTGAGGATGAAAAGCTGTACTAAAATTTAATTCAGTACCCAACGACTTCTGAAGGCCTTTCCAAAAGTTAGAGGTAAACCTGGGATCACGATCTGATACAATGGAGAGGGGAACTCCATGTAACCTGACTATCTCTTTAAGATACAAACGGGAAAGTTGATCAAGAGAGAAAGTATCTCGTATAGCAAGGAAATGAGCAGATTTGGTCAAGCGATCAACAATAACCCAGATTGCATTATTACCTCGAGATGTCTTCGGTAATCCAACAACAAAGTCCATGGATATATTCTCCCATTTCCACTCTGGCACTGGTAAAGGCTGAAGCATCCCTTTCGGTAACTGCCGCTCAGCTTTAACCTGCTGACAAGTCAAACACTTCACAGTAAAATCAGCAATATCTCTTTTCATTCCGTCCCACCAGTAATACTCCCGCAGATCTCTATACATCTTAGTACTGCCCGGATGAACTGAAAACGGAGAACTATGAGCTTCACATAACAACTCTCTCTTCAACTGTGAATCAGAAGGCACACACAATCTCTTCCCAAATCTCAAAACGCAATCATTATCAATGTTGAATTCAGGCAACTTACCTTTCTGAACCAGCTCTACCCTTTTCTGCAACTCACTGTCTTGCTTCTGTGCTTGCTTGATTCTATCTGATAGAGAAGATCTCACTGATACCTGAAACAAAACAGAAGGACTTCCTGCACCAACAACTTCTATGCCAAATTTCATCAAATCGTTAACCAAATGATCACGTTCCAAACGCAACATTGTTAATGAAGCATTACTTTTTCGACTCAAAGCATCAGCCACTTTATTTGCTTTTCCCGGATGGTAATGAATTGTACAATCATAATCCTTGATTAATTCCAGCCATCTCCTTTGTCTCATGTTTAACTCTTTCTGAGTGAATATATACTTTAAACTTTTGTGATCGGTATAAATTTCACACTTTACTCCATACAAATGATGCCTCCAAATTTTTAAAGCAAAAACAACAGCAGCTAATTCCAAATCATGTGTAGGGTAATTTACCTCATGAGTTTTCAACTGTCGTGAAGCATAAGCAATTACCTGATCATTCTGCATTAGGACGCAACCAAGTCCTTTCAATGAAGCATCGCTGTATATAACAAAGTCACCATTCCTGGAAGGTAGTGCCAAAACTGGAGCATTCACCAATCTTCTTTTCAATTCCTGAAAACAATCATCACATTCTTTTGTCCAGATAAACTTAACACCCTTCCGAGTTAGCTTAGTCATTGGACTAGATAACCGTGAAAAATTTCTAACAAACCTTCGGTAATAGCCCGCCAAACCAAGGAAGCTACGAATCTCGGTTACATTTGTGGGTCTTGGCCATTCTTCCACAACTTTTGTTTTTGCAGGATCAACAGTTATTCCATCTTTAGAAACAATGTGACCAAGGAAAGCAATTTGTTGCAACCAAAACTCACACTTGCTGAATTTCCCATACAATTTATTTTCTTTTAAGGTTTGCAAGATAACCCTTAAATGTTTTTCATGCTCCTCTTTACTTTTAGAAAACACCAAAATATCATCAATGAAAACAACCACAAACTTATCCAAGAACTCATGGAAAATTCTATTCATTAAGTCCATGAATACAGCAGGTGCATTGGTTAGCCCAAAAGGCATTACTACAAATTCATAATGGCCATATCTCGTACGAAAAGCGGTCTTCGGAATATCTGCCTCCTTTACCTTCAGCTGATGGTACCCCGATCTGAAGTCAATCTTTGAAAAAAACTGAGCTCCCTGGAGCTGATCAAACAAATCATCGATATGAGGCAAAGGATATTTGTTCTTAACAGTGATATTATTCAAGGCTCTATAATCAATGCAAAGTCTCATAGAACCATCTTTCTTTTTAACAAATAAAACAGGAGCACCCCATGGTGATGTGCTAGGTCTAATGAAACCTTTCTCTAATAAATCTTGCAATTGCTCCTTCAACTCTAAAAGTTCAATTTGTGCCATTCGATAAGGGGGTTTTGAAATTGGCTTAGCATCAGGAACTAAGTCAACAGTAAACTCAACTTCCCGATCTGGTATTATTCCAGGCAACTCATCAGGAAAAACATCAGGATACTCATTTACCACTGGCACATCATTAATCTGAACAGTTCCTTTATTTTCAACGACGTGTGCAAGGTAACATTCATTTCCATCTTTTACAAGTTTCTCGGCCTCTTCATATGTTATCAAAAGTAATGGTTCATTCTTGTAAACAAACTGAAAGTCTTTCTGAAAAGAAACTTCTTTAGCTCTACAGTCAATCTTAGCATGGTAAATAGAGAGCCAATCCATACCCAGGATAACATCAAACTCTACTAGAGGTAGAACAATAAGGTTTGCAAGTAGGTTCTTTCCACAGATAAGGATAGGAAGATTCTTATAAATTCTTTTTGCCTCGACACTTCCCCCAGGTGTTTTTACCAAAAGTTCAGGAGTCATTTCTTGAGATGGTATTCCCATTTTACTAGAAAAGGTTTCAGAGATGAAAGAATGTGTAGACCCCGAATCAAACAACACACTGGCATAGTCTGAAAAAACAAACAAAGTACCTGATACGACTTCATTTGATGGCCCGACATCCGCTGAAGTAGTTGCAAAGGATTTCACCACCCCTTTCTGCTTGTAGTCTAACTGCTTCCCATCACTCAAGCTCCTTGTCGGACACTCGTTTGCACAGTGACCCATCTCATTGCACTTAAAACATTTCACTAACTGTAAATCAAATTTGTTTTTACCTTCACCTTGATCCTTTTCAGTGCAATCACGAGCCTTATGTCCCATCTTACCACATCGGTAACACTTCCCAGAATTCGGAAGACATTCCCCAGCATGCCTTTTGCCACATTTATCACAAACTGGAAACTTAGTTCTCTTACCATCAGACTTCTTTGAAGAATTCTTACCTTTCTCGTGCCACCTCGGTCTCTTCTTCTGCTGGTTGTTATAGAACACTTGGTCATCGGCAAACTCTATTTCCACCTTCTCAGCACATCGAACAAGCTTTTCATAACTTTTAAACTCTCGAGAAGCTAATGCCCTTCGATACTTTGGCTTTAATCCTGAGTAAAAACGATTGATTTTACTATCAAGGTCCCGGATAAAATTGGGAGCATACCTTGCCAATCGAGTGAACCTTTCTTCATAGGCAGCCACTGAGTCTTCCTCTTGCCTCAATTCCAAGAATTGCTTTTCCATCCTAAGTCGAACAGCCTTAGGAAAATACTTCTCAAGAAACATACCTTTGAAATCATCCCAGTCAAGAGCATCAATCTCATCGGCTTCCCTGATATTTTTAACCATAGACCACCACTGATCTGCTTCACCCTCCAAACGGTAAATAGCAAGACTAACCTTTTGATTGTCTGAACACCCCATGACATCAAAAATCTTCTCCAGTGCTTTAATCCACCCTTCAGCTTGCACAGGGTCAGATGATCCTCTGAATGATGGTGGATGTTGCCTCATGAAATGTTCCACCACTGACATGTTCCTCTGCGGCTGATCTGGCTGATCTCGTGCATGGATACCACCACCATTTATCGCCTGAGTCAACTGCGCCATTACTGCAACAAACTGTTCAGTTCCAATTCCGACCATTTCTGGATGCTGATTCGGAAGGTTATTTCCTTCTGTATGCCTTCCTAGCACTGCTTCCCTGTTTCCTCTGCGGAAAACCATTCTGAACAAACATGTCTTAGATGAAGCAACATGGTAATCTTTAAATGCTATATCATTTCGAAAAAGAAAAAAAAATATTTTTGGATAATCATTTAATAGAATTCTAACTCCTAAAGTTATCTAAACCGACCTCTGATACCAACTATAAGTCCCCAGCCTTAAACCTTACTTAATCTTGAGTTATTACAAGATTACACGTTGAGGATCTTTTCGGGTTTAGAGTTTTAGAGAATTAGATCATAAAACTTGCATTACATTCCACATATAAACAAAGAGGTTACATAAAGATAGTATTCTTCATTCCCATCAATGGAAACACATTTAAAATAAAACATGGATTATTTCTTGACACATCCTTGACTCTATCATCTTATCATGTACCTTTCCCTTGACCTGTGAAAAACATTTCAAAAACTTGGGATGAGCGTAAAAACTCAGTATGGGTTATAAAAACATGGAAAGGAAACATGAGTTCATATATACATAAGAATGAAATCATACTTTACCCATAAAACATAGGCACTTTAACATACCTCATAAAAACATGAATAAATCATATAAATCATAATACGTAAAGGTAACTTGAGGCATTCATAACATTCTTACGTAGGGGGTAACCCTCTTGGTTACGTTTGGAATACCCATCACAGTATATTCCCTAAAATCTCTTCGGAGAAACCTTAACGTTTCACTCCTTCGCGTTACCCAATGCATTGGAGAGCTATAACGGGCTCACCCTCCCTTAGTTTATCACGGAACCACCCGTCTTCATAATAATGCCCAAGAACCATAACATAATCATATCACATAAAACATGCATAAAGGAAACATAACATTTCCACATTTCAATCACGAGATATCAATACAACACATTGATATAATAAAAACATTATGAAAACCATTTTCAATACCAAAGTAAAACATGGTATTTATTTTTCTTTTAAAAAAAAAGGTATGGCTTGTAGAGGAAGCCAAAACTCAAATAACGGTTACGACGGCGGAGAAGTCGTTGTCGCCGCATACGTACGACAAAAACATTCCCTTTTGTCGTTTAGTAAACGCTTCGTATAAAAAAGATTCCTTTTGAATAAACGTAAAAGTCAAAGGGGTTTATACACCGTATAAAAGAAAGTTGTGTATAAAATAAAATATGCCTCAACGAAAGGAGATTGAGACGAAGTCCCATACCTCGTATCCGACTTGACCCGACCGTTCTTTAAACCCCTGAATAATAAACTTGAGTTAATCTCTACTTGCTTATGAATCTATTTCAAGTTCATTATTCCTTTTATACCATGTTATGAACATCATGTAATCATTTAAGTTAATAATGTTCATTTTGTCGGTATTTGGTTCTTAAGTCAAAAATTGACTTCTTATACTTACAAGTTGTTAATTTAGTCAAAGGTTCATTATATCCAGAATGGTATTCATTATGTAGATATCATATATGTCATATATATCCAGTACATACATTCATTTATAATATTACATCACATTTAGAGGTAAGAAATGAAATGCATCGTTCATGGAGACGGTAAGCCGTACGTACGCATGAACGCTACTTCCATTTCTATTTCATATTTTCTGGAATGGAATCATAATGATATAAAAGTATATTATAATTCCAGTATAACAACATATATAATATCATTAACTTTATCCTTTACACATCCCACATATGGTATTAACGAATCAAATCACTTTTAGGGGGCGGTAGTCCGCACATCCTAAAATGAAGATATCGTGTTTTACCCATAATGGAAACCATAAAGGTATGCCCAAAATGAAAAAAACAGAAGCATAAGGAAAACATAAACATATAATATATCATATATAAAAATAGTGACATCATAATGGCCACCTTTGAAGGTGTTAAATGAGTATTGAACAATCATCGTTTCGGGAGGCAGAATTTCGCCATCCACGGAAACCGTATGTTCTTTAACCATTTGATGTAGTTGTGTGAGAGTGTAGCTCAAATATATCTTATAACAACATCCTAGTATATTGAAGATACTGGTGTTGTTACAAAAGAAGTAAATAAAAAGAGTTTAGGGGGTCGGAGAAGCAAAATAAAACAAATGAACATGAGAGAATGAAATACCTTAAAAAGTGTAACTTCTTTTGGTTTGAGCCTAAAGGCTTCCTTTGAAAGGATTCTGCCCAAAGGGAATCCTCTAGGATGAGGAGAGGGATGTGGAGAGAGCAAATGGGCAGGGGTTGGCCGAGCCAAAGGCTTGAGAGGTGTGTGAAATGAGGTAGAGGTGGGGGCCTTTTATAAGGGGAGAGGAGGGGCACTTTTGGAAAGTAAAGAAACATTACATTATTTGAAAATGTGTTTCGGTTTTAAAAGGTCCCACATTGATAGAATTCGTGGATAAGGTGATAAGGCATCGAAATCCATTCATCCAATTGGTTTTGGACACGTGTAGTTCATAGATTTTATATTATCTTTCCATTTTATTTAAATCGTCAAATAATGATGTCATCGCTGCATCATTATTATGTCATAAATAATTAAATTTATTTAATGTCTAAAAATTATAAAAAAAATTACTATGATGTAGGAAATCTTTTTAGCTTTCCATTGAATATTTATAATCAAAATTTGGACTTGTATAACCCCACTTAAAAATTGTTTTCGCAAAACATATTATGTTTGTGTCATTTTCACTTTAACATTTAATAAAAAGTAATTTATGTTATTTCCCAACAAAAGTGGATACATGGGGTCCCCAAGTTAGGCCATGACTTGTCTTGGTCGGCCATGACACAACCAATGAGGTTGGGACATGTGTCTAGGTCATTTTATATTATTAAAGCATTATTTATACATTAAACTACCCTAATTACCACTAATCGCGATTAAGAACTTAATAAGTTACTATTCACCAAAAAATTATTTTAATCTCATTGAACCACATTTTACTTCTTAATGACAACCATGTATGTCGGATTTTCAAAATTCAATACACATTAGTGGTAAACTTTAATTTAACTGAAAAAAACAGTTTGCTTGATTACCACTTAGTGGTTTCACTATTCATCAAAATTGAAGTTTTTCAGAAAATTACCAAAAATTCACTCTAAGCTATATTTGATATTACGAATTCAAAAATGAAGTCTATTTTACAAAATTCAAATCATATAAGTCACATTAATTAATTTTATAATTAATTCCCGCTGCCAGAGCAAATAGCGTGTTTTTACAAAACAATAAGTATCAAAAGATTGACACCAGTTTAAGTCTAATTTCAAATCGAAATTGATTCCAATGACCACCATTGGATAAAATGGTAAAAATATATTCTAATTTCACTTCAAAACCAATTCAAAACATAATCTAATCATATAAATAAATTAGATTAAAAAGTAGTTTTGATGTAAAATGCAGTATTTTTCACTATTCATTTAAAAATGAACATTGTCGGAAAATTACCAAAAAATTCACACAAGGTAAATTTTGATGTCCCAATCATAAAGGATAATTTTATTTTGACAAACATAGTTTCTAAAATTGTCAAAATATAGATTCAAAAATGGTTTTCCATCAAAAGGCACTAAAACAATCCTTTAAGAATATTAGTGTATTCAATGCATAAGATTGTATTTATTTTCATTTTAAGCCTCTAAAACACTATCTTTATCATTAATAGACATAGATAAAAATATCTATTATTCATTACTTACATGGGATGTTACAGTTAGGAAGGTTATATAACACATTAAATAATGCTTACAAATTGAATCACCTAGCTTAGATGTTAAAAACCCCAAATCATTGGGTGAAACATAAACCACAACACTACAACACCACAATGGTGTGAAAAAAACCTTACCCCAATATATTTAACCATTGAACACTAAATTAATCCCAATGGATTATACCTTGGTTTTTTTACATATGTATCATTAAGAAGCAGGGAATAAACCCTATATAAATGGATGGAAATTAAAGGAAGAATCATATAGTTAAGGAAACATGAGGTTTCCCCAAACAAAAATACCTTCAAAAATGATTTCCAAGGGAGCATGAGGTGGATTAAGAGCATTATGAAACATGTAGGATTGAATTAGTGATTAAATTAGTGATATAGTTTTAGTATCGGTATAGAAAATGTGGAATAATAAAATATTTTCTATGTCATAGACTCTTGTGAATGGTTTTTCCACACATTTTTCTAAACTGTGGGGCCAAACCGTGCAGCCTGTTCTGTCCACCAAAAACCCTATGTTTTATTTAAAATTTCATGGGGAATATTGGGGGAACATAGAGATGAATTATAGTCTATGAATAGATGAAAGAAATACATAAAATAAGTACATGGATTTGAAAATTCCCCCACCATGAAAATCATTCTTCCCATGAAAGTAAACTATATGCTTTATCAAAAAACAGGAATTGTTAATCATTCTGAAAACATGACTTTCACTCCCATGTCTCATGAACATAAATTCCATCTAGAAAAATAACTGATCTAATGTAATAGACTTCCCCAAAAGCACATTCACTTGGAATTCCACTATTCACACCATCCACTCAAACACTGATAAATTGACTCTATCTCCAACTATTTTTAATACAACATGTGGGAAAAATTCATATTGAATTTAATTAATTGGGAGACATGGAATTTTTCCCAAATTTTTGTCAACTGAGTGGAACAATCTAACTTGTATTCTTTCTTTACAATTCACCCAATGATCTCAAATGGTCTGACATACCTTAGTGTTTCCTTTCCCTATATTCCCAAATGAAGATTGGAAAGATGAGTGGACCATTTCATGAATACATAATCACACATAGAGAACTTAAGATATCAATGCCTTTGATTAACACATGATTTTAAGTGACTCAGAGATATCATTAATTACTTCTCGATCAATATGGCCTTCTCATATGTCATTTGCACAAGTCTCGACCCCAATAGTGAGGTCTCACCAACCTCTACCCAATTCTAGGGGGAATGAAATGGACAACCATATATGTCCTCAAAATGATACATTTAAATTGAGTATTATTAAAAATTACTATAAGATTACTCAAACAATCTCAAATGGCTATCCCACAATCCTCTAAACTCCAAGACATATACAGAGAGCACGTTTTATAGAATATGGATTGCCTGATCCATCTGGCCATCCGTATGTGTATGATATTTCATGGTCATAATAATCTATGTCCCCAAAGCCTTCTAAAATATTTACAATAAAATCAATAGGTAATATGTGGGTCTATAACTCAGAAAACATATTATAGAACACCATAATGATTTACCACCTCTAGAATATACAATCGGCCCAGCTCATCCACTTTAGCTATAACTTTGATCAGAATGAAGTGGTCTGACATGGTTATATGATCACTAACTACCCAAATAGTGTACTTACCCAAAGGATTATGAGGTAAGAAAATAATGAAATAAATTTTGACCTCATCCCACATTCATGTAGGAATGGGTAATTGATAAAGTATTCCAGAGGGCCTCTAAGGATCTACATTTTCCTGTTAAAATGCATAAAAATTCTATACAAAATTAGGTATCTGTCACCTCATACATGGCCACCTGAACTACAAACAAACATCAAAATTCTTTTTCCTAGAACCATGATTCATATACCAGTATGATTGTTGGTTAACCTGCCTTGCCACCTTCCATAGAGACAACAACCCCACCGAACAATCTTCAATGAACTAGATGACATCAAGATATGAAGACTAATCAGAAGAAGTCTTCAAATTTTGAAGGAACTGCATCAACAGCTAACATAGCTCATCACTAGGCTACTCCAGCTAAATTAACTCTAAAATAGAAGGATTCAACTGAACCACCGGCAAGAATACACATCCACTTTTCTCTTTATTATCCATGTGCATCTGGGGAAGATCCCCAATATATTCCCCTCATTTCTGGAATTACTGAAAGAATAAACCAGTAAATTAAATCTCAAATGATTCATCCACCACATTAACCTTTCTTGGGTTATAGACCATATCAATGTCAAACAATATAAAATATTGGATCCAAAGGTGCTACCTTAGATTGAGATCTTTCTATGAGAATATTTAGGCCAAACTCTTTTGATCAGAGTAGACCACAAAAGTCTCCCGAAACTTTTAAAAATTAAAATTCTTCAAAGCATGAATCACCATATAAAACTCCAATTCATGGGTCTTGAAATTATTTTCTTCTGGATATTGTTGGCGAGAGTTATAGGCCATGTGATCACCAATCATAAGAACACACTCGAGTCCCATGCCTAATGTGTTGTAATACACCACCTAACCCTTTCCAGATTATGGAATGATCAACAAGGTGTTGTAGTCAATCACATATTTGATTCTTAAAAAGGTTCATGGACAGATAGGGACCATTCAAACATTTTCACTTCCAACATGAGAGTATTTCTGTGAAAAGAAATCTGAGAGGAATCCCAAAAAATGGCATATAATATCCTACCAGGCAGTGGAATCTCATGATCTCGAACACATTCTTTGGATTTCCCCTTGAAATAATTGTACCAATCATTTTAGGGTCCACTAAATCTCACTTTTACAAGATTATATGACCCAAAAATGTCACTTTCATTATTTAGAAGATGAAATTGGTTACCTTTTCATAAAGTCCTTGACCACATAGAGTTCACAACACGATAATAAAATAACGATAATTCTCTTCCTTGTATCCAGATTTAACCAAGATTTCATCTGTGAATACCAAAACGAATCACTATAGATACTATTAGGGCACACTCATATGTTTCGTAAATACCACTGGAGCATTTGTCAATTCGAAGGGCATGAAAAAGGAACACGAAGTGGTTGTACCTACTTCAAAAGGTTTTATTAGGGATATATTCCTCTCTCACTCTCACATGGTGGTAACCAGAACACGATCCTAAATGAGAAATACATTTTTCACATTTAACTAATCAAACAAGTCATCTTTTCATGGAAAATTATATTTGTTTTAAATGGCTGCCTTATTTAGATTTTGGTATTAAATGCACAACCTGATGGATTAGTCTTCCCTCATCACAAAATAAACAAGAGGTGCCCAAGGAGTTTTGATCAGGTGAATAATTTACTTGGATTCCAAATTAACCTTCTATATTTTTAATTTTGACAACTCAGTGGGGACATATGATATGAGGGAAGGGGTATCAGTTTTGTTCCCCTTATCCAAATCAATCGAGAACTCCACAAAACACTATATGGGAAAGCCTGAAAAATCATCTAAAAATAACTCATGGATCCTTTCCAATATGCGAGTTAATCCACCCTTCAGAACATGATCATCATTCTCTTGAACAAGAGATGATAAATAGAATATAATATTTCCTCTCCTTGGGAGTAGAGGTCCCGCACGACCCGTCTAAGAATCCTATTCCAAAAGAAAACCTCAAGGACTCACATTAGGTTCCTCGAAACACACCTGCTACCTATAATAATCAATATTCTATTGAAAGTACAATAACAATTCCACGACGTGGATTAAATTTAAATGTTTCTTATCCAAGACTAGGGGGTCTCAATCTATCTCAACCCCAAACACTGAAAACAAACATGAAAAGAACCTCAGAACTTTCTCAATCTACTTAAAAATTGGTGTCACCAAATCCATTGTAAAAGAAAAAAGCTATGTTGAAAAATTATATAGTTACACAATACGAGCAGAGAAAATAGAAATAGTTTCACAAGTGTCAATGAGAGGAAGAACAAAAAAAGATGCCATAAAAATTGTACCTTGGACAGTCGAAGGCCCAACATCGAATCCTAACAGTCTCTGGTCCATAGCATGGATATATATCATTTCGTTCTATGAAAATCACATCGTATGTGGTTCTGCGCTGAACTAGATCTTCCAAGATGATGATCTGGCCTTGCCACCATGGTCACCATTCCAAGATACCTCTATTCTTGATGGCTCTCCCTGGACAAAAACTCCCCTAGAATCTATTGTTCATGCCCCACTATATAGTGGACATGTAACCTTGAAAGGGAACTACAAGTGCCCCAGAGATCTACACTAATAACAAGGGCACATATTATATTTACATGTAGTTCATGTGACCCTAGCCACACACATTGGTGAACATGAAATACCTCACATCAGAAGCCACATATGAGATCTAGATGGGAGGATGGCCTGAACTACCACCTCCTTTCTTCCATTTCACAACCTAATTCCTTTTCTTCTATGACTAATTTCCACTATAAATCATTGATACCATCCTAGTGAAACCATTCATTACCTAGAAATCAATATCCCCCATACAGGCTCAATCAACCACCTATGCATAGGTATTCATCTTTAACAACGTTACTTAAGAATAGATTTTCAGCCGCAAACAATTCTCAAACTTGTGGGCCTTCATCTCCTCAATAGAGACCATTTTTGGTGCATACCAGTCTAGATCGGTGAAGTGGGTGGCATACTCCATCATTGAATAATCCCCTAGTATAAGTTCTATAAACTCATAGGATCTAACCTAATCCATGAATTTCGGACAATACAAGTCATTAAAGGAAACCTTGAAGATCTTCAAGCTCAGCTTCTCATGCTTCCCAACATTAAGCACTGATTCCTACTACATACAGGTAGGAACCTCTAATAGAAATGTGTAATATTTCACCCTAACCACATCAGGTGTTTCATGAAACTCAAATATTCAATGATATTCTCAAGACAATCCTATTATTCCTAGGTTTTCATGAAAACTCGAAAGGTAGATGGATTGTTCTTCAAAAAACAGGCAATTTATCCTTCATAGAATCACAAACATCATCTTTAGTTGGATCCGGAGAAATACTAGGAGCTTCTCGATGTCCTAGATCTTCGACATCTCATACCAAAACTTCTACAAACCACTGTACAAGTGGTGAGGGAAAAATCTCCCCAGCTTTCTCTCCTAAGTAAATAGAAGATTTTCTGGGATTCATGTTCCTAATAAAATAAACAATCAAAATAGATAACATTAGTAAAAAAATAATGACAAATTACATTAATGACTTCAAATATAAATAAATAAAACTAATCTCAACAATGAAATATTCAACTACATCACCCCAACCAATGTCTAATTTTATTAAGCAACCCGCACGTCCCAAATGGAAGTGAATTCAAAAAAAATCCAAACATTACATGGAGACTTGAGGTATATCGAAAGAGTTATGTTACATGAATCCTATTCACGACTAGAACACTGATCCACAATTGTCCTAGCTCATGGCCAACCACATTCATCCCAAGTAATATGGCTCAAAGTGATTGACCTTGTCATGAAACATATATAGTTTATATCTAAAACAACACATAACGTTGTCCATGGAATTCCTTGAATGGTGTTCTGTATCCCCACAAGATGGAATAAGTTCTCGGGTACAATAAATGATGTATTGGTAACTATTTACCAATGTTTATAAGAAATAAACATCAAACAACCATAAATAATCGGGATCTGAAAATTTAATCCACTGAAGCGTGTAAAAAAATTATATTTAAAATACGTACTTTAAACAAAACCCCAAAAGGTCCACAACTCAAATGTAGAATCAATTCATACTCAAGTACCACCACTCAAAATGGGGACATCACCCCAAACCTCTTCCACAACACCACACCTGGGAGAGAAGCTAACAACCTAAACTTATGTCTCTATAGACCTTGACCTTACCTATTTTAAAAATTATCACGCCTACATACACCCAATGGTGTATGTAAGGATTGAGCCTAATACCAATAATATTACCCCCAACAGATTCAATTTGATAAAAAATTTATAATGAAAAGTATGTTGGTTTTTATAAACAAGTAATGATAGTAACAATTTCTAAAAGATGAATCTTTCAAATAAAAATGTTATCAAGTAGGAATCGTTGACTAATGTGAAATTGTAAATAAAATACCCATACAACTTAATTCTCCAAAAAAACACAATATTTGATAATGATAAGTATAATATATTAAATGAGAAACAGTAGCAGGATCACCCACAGGCCCTAGCTTGTTGTGGGGCCCTAGGTACATCATTACACAGTGCATAAGTAACCACCACTAATATTCTCTTCTGAAAAAAGACACTAAGAGGGAAAACCCTAAATCCCTAGAGATCCACAAAAATAATCAATGTTTTTTTAGTTTTGTCAAAGTCAAATTTTCAATGTGAAAAAGGGACAATACTACTACCATGTCACTAGAATATTAGTCCTAGTCCACCCACGATGATACATTGGTTTCCCACTCTGTTATCAAACAAGTTCAACATGTTATAAACTACCATTTTTACATAACAATACCATTTATAAATCACACGCACCAATTAGTAACCAAAATGTTTTTCACCCATTACGTATCTTAATAAACAATATAAAATATTCATAAAATATTTTGAAGAAGTAAAATAGGGCTTTGCACAAAAAATAAAATTCAAAACCAACTTCTAAGGGAAAATGAACTAAAATACCACACCAGAATAGAATTGGTAGCCATATAATTATTTAAAATACCAATTCAATATATTATAAAATTCCCAAATTTGATACCACAAGAGTTACACATGAGAAACAATCATTTTGAAGAAAAAAATGAAACATTATAATCAAATACTTGTCCAATTCTATAAAAAATAAAATTTTCACCGCACAAAAATGGTAAGAAACATTATAGTATGGTCAAGATAGAAATATAAACCATAAATCAATTCTTACACATAGAAAAATGTACCTTAGATGTCAAAAACACCAAATATTTGTGTGAAATATTAAACTCACCACTAGCACACCACATGGGGATGAAAATGAACCATAATACCCATGATTTAACCAAGAAAAAATAAATGAAATAATAAGGATGAGACCCTAGTTTCATGACATTTGGAACTTCGTTAATGAGGGATGAAACCCTAAGAATATTGAATGAAAAAATGGAGGAATCACTTAATTGAGGAATCGTGATGTTTCCCCAATCAAACCCCTTAAAAAACAAGTTCCAAGGATGATTTTGGAATACGGGGGAGACTTTTATGGATATAATGGTTGAATAGGGGAAGAATGAGGTGATAAATGATTAATATAAAAAGGTAAAAATAGGAATAACAAAACATTTTATTGACTTGGGCACCTATTCATGGTTTGTTTTCATGATTCAGTTAATAGTGAAGTGAAACCGTGAGGCCTTTTTTGGACATGAAAAAAACCACATTTTCGAAAAAAATTAATAACTATCCAAGTGGGAACCTATGAGAATGGTTTTCTATGAATACAAGATAAAATTACTTAATATGGACATAGATTTGACACCCATTGTGTAGCCCGAGTGGACTTTATCCTGGCCCTTACCCACAAAGGGTCCCAATATTGGTCGGGTTCCTCTAACACTCCAATGGAATGCCAACTAGTGATTCCACATATTCACTATAGAAGATCAGTAGAGCCTACTCAATCCTGTTTAAGTGGATTCCTTCTCTGATTGAGGGATATCAAACATTAGATGGATTCTTTTAACAATAATTATTATAATCTAATTAATAGAATTATTAGAATGTAAAATTATATTAAAAATTATAGGATGACACAAAATTTATTCATTTTTATTATTTAATTTAAATTTCCATTCATATCATAATTTAATAAAACAATGTATTATAAGGTTCCATTACTTGAAATATACTAAATAATACATTATAAATAACATTAAATTATTCATGGAATATGAGTGTGTAAATTTCTATTATCAACAATGATTATATTTTTCTAATAATGTTACACAAATAGAACTATAGATATTCTTATTTTATGAAGATATATTTGTGAAATGATGAATAAAACATTGAACTAGCCTTTACATCCCACCTTAACTGACCAGAAATTAACACAAAATAGAATAATAAGAACAAAATATTCATACATCAAAACCATGCTCCCAATAATTACTATTTTAATAAGCAAAACAAGAAACTATGAAGAAAAACCAACATGGACAACCTATGAATGCATTTAGAATTGAATCTGGCTAAAATAACTAGTTAAAAGATTAGTTTTTATCACTAGTTTATGTCTCACTGAATTGTATGGCTGATTTTAACAATCATATATAACATTATATTTCGTGATAAATATGTTTTAGTAAATAAACTATAGACCTTAAGAGCCTCTTTTTTTGAAAAAGGAGGTTAATTTTCTTGATTTCAAAAAATATATATTGTCATATATATCAAAATTGTACATATGTGATGATATATAGATGGTGGAATCATATTCCTGATAAAATAATACAACAAGGTTTTCCATCTTTCAATAGATAATGATATTTAAAATAAATCATTCTTCTTATTTACCACATGATAAATAACAATACAATCAAAAAATAGTTGATCCATTTTATCTGGGGACTTTTTATAAAAATAGTATAATTCAGAGTCAATTGTTTTAAAATATGAACATATTACATGCATTAAATATTTATTAATGAATATTTTTCACATTAAGATACCATTTTTAATAATAATAAATGGTCCCTATACGACTGAGGACTATTTAGTTTTCTCACTATCATAAATGTTGGTAAAAGTATACCTAGATTCTATCAAAGATGATGGGTTTATATTTTCTTTACATTTAAAATATCATCAGAAAGATATGACCAAAGAATTAAATAAATTATTTATTTGAAAAATACATTAAAGACAAAAGATTAATTGGTTAAACACATATATTTTTGATAGAATAATATTTTAGGTAATAATGACAAATCTATTTAGACTAAAGAGATTATTAAAAACACATAAAATTTCTAATATGTGGAATCACTCACAAACTGATATCTCATTACAAATATTTATAGTCATTTTCTTTCAAGAGATATGTTATTTTTCAAATTATAATTACCAGATAGAATAAAGTTCATATAGATATTATTAATCAACTTTAGAATTGTCCTTGGAAGAGAGATGATAAGAATTTATTTTAGAAAATTCAAAAATCACATAAAGATAAAAAATAACCACTCTCATATAATTTAAATTTCATTAAGACCGTGACAAAATATGTGAATTTATTTAATCAATAAATATAAATATAAAATAAATATAATATATTTTGAATGAATGGAGAACACCTAAATATTTAACAAGGAAATTGACTTCAAAAAAATTAATTTTTTTATTAATTTTCTACTTTACCAATAGAGAGAATTCTCCATAAAAAATTATTTATCATATTATCATTAATATATATACCAGAAACATCAATAAATTACAAGGCTCTATCCAAAAACATAGTTATACCATGGAATGGTGAATAATATAGGAATATATAATCTATAACCATTAAATGTAATATATTAATTCATTGGAATTTGGTATGGTATCTAAATATTTGTTTTTTAATATAATTAATAAGTCCATATAAATATACTATATAAATGAGGTTAAAAAATGGAACAATGTATAACCTTTTTTCCACCATTTTATAAAAATGATTTGATCACAAATCCTACTATTAATCACTACAGAATACATAACAAAACTAACACATATTTTAATAAATTTAAATATAATTTTAATGAAATTTAAAATTCATAATTAAATACAATAAAAAGGATTATGAAAAATAATCACTATTAATAGTGTTAAAAATCATGGTAGATGTATTTTGGAATAATTGTACTTATTTTATAATTCTATACAAGATTATAAAGATGTCAGATATTATAATAAAAATCATTACTAGATAACAAAGCATCTTTATCTTCAACGATAGTTCTAGGAAAAATATTCTTCATACAACAGGATATAAAATTAATTATATAATAATAATTAATACTAAAATAATAATATACATGAAAGTAAAATGTTTTTAGAGGGTTGACCCATTTTGGGATAAGGAAAATTAATGACTCACTTAAACCTTGGGGGATGTGATGATCTTAAATGGAATTTTTTATTTCCTAAAAAGCACTAGACACCAAAATATTTAATTCCCAATAATGAAATAAGATTAAAACCCTTAGTTCAAGGATAATTTTTATTTCAAATAGATTATAAACTATCCATATCTTCCTTATAAAAAAATCAATATAAATTTTATTACATTACCAATCATTAAAAAAATTCATTAATTATTAAAAAATATATAATGGTATTAATATGACTGTGGGTACCCAATATATTAGAGATGTATCTAGGACTAATATACATCAGTGAATCATATATGTCCCAAAAATTACCAAATACATTTTTAATCATACTAATAATCTTTCTCAACTTAATAGAATTAATACATCCATAATATAATATTAGAATTGGGGTCCATATTATTCATTTAATGATTTATTTATCTTAACTATTTATTTAGGATTTTAAAATGTATATGTTTTTTAAGGTTACTAAAACTTACAACTTCTTATTAAAGAGGTTTTAATTCCAATATCATATATATTCCTTTACATTAGTAGAGGATAGTTCACATCAAAGGTCCATAAAACATTAAATATGAAAAGGATTCCCATTCTTGAGATTACAAAAAAAATTATTTTTAAGACCCATAATTCATTAGATAATATCTATAATGAGGGATGGAAGAGAAATAAATGGTATGAATGTGATTAATGAACTCATGATATTTACTATGAAAAAAGTATAGAAATATAATGTATAACACCAATTTGACATCATATAAGAAGAAACCACATAAGCAATATGGTTATATATCTCATGTGGAGGACAGTAGCAAAGGATCCATGAAAAGTGGGGTACCAAAATCCGTAAACCATAACCATATTCAATTTACATACAATATAATTATCACAAACTTGTTTAATTATCTATATGTTAAAAAAAGAGATGTTTATTGATCATAAACATTTAATCCATCTTTAATGTTTTTGAACCCCTTAATTACTGATAATAAACTTACCTATAGATGATCACAAGTAGAAGAATATTAAATAAAATCACATAGAATAATCCATTAAAACTAATTTCAGATATAAGGACTATGAAATTACTGTTATATGATATCATGATTTTTTTTATTATTGAATGATGAAGAGTTTTATTGAGACATTGATCACATGAAGAAATGTTTTTTAAAAATTACAAAGGAATGAAATTTAATAATTACATGCATGTTAAAAATTAATATTATAATGAAAATATAATGAATTAAACCACTAGTTTATCTCCTCATATTTACCTGGATTCATTTTTGTTTCATGGTAAAGTACAATACCCAATATAAAAATAATAATAAATGAACTCAACTTTAGTAATTTAGCGGAAAACATTAATCAACTGATATTCCTTGCAACACAACAAAGATAAAAATATTTGATTTAATAAAATAAAATTAAATATAATAAAATTTTAAGAGTATTATATTTTGAGGGACATGGTGATAGCCCGATATTAGATAGTACATGTTTGGTCTTGGATTAGGAATATATTCGATAGTAGGCATGGAATCATGGTATAGTGATATGGGTTTGGGAATGTAGTATAGTGTGAGAAAACTATTTCAATGTAAGGTATGTATCCATTTATATATAGATTAATTCTTTTTTTGGACCAAATATGGATTTTTTTTGATGTTATAAATGTTTGGGGGGGGGCTCTGAGGCTTGATAAGAACTCAGAACCCCAAATATTGGAGAAAAATATATGTTGCATGTATACAAAAAAATGTGCATCCCAACCCACATGATCTATATTAACCATGTGGGGATGAACAATGGTCTGATTTAGGGTTCACAATTTTCTCTAAACATGCACCAGGGGCTACACATTAATGATAAATATAATATTTTCTTATCATATTGGATTCTGGTGGTTTGAACAAAGCATTCATAATAGTACATTCCTAATCACGTGGGTCCCCTTACATAGTTGTGATCCCTTCATAGTTGTTACTGGGTTTGGCTAGTCATGTGGAAAAATATCAAGCCCTTACATTTTTTGGGTGATTTTATTAAAATACACTCAATGATCTAATATCTTTTCAGTCATTCAATGGCTCACCCCATCGAAAAAATCCATCTTTTCTCCCTTTTTGAGCTCCCAGGTGCCTCCTTCATAGGTTTTTTGTACTAATCTCTAATTGGAAGTAATATTCTCTTCACATTTGTTATGTCAGGTGTGCACCAGTATGTAATCTATTTATTTTTATTTGTTCATTGTTCTTCTTTTATTCGATAATGCTACTTAAATATAGGCTCATATGCATTATTTTTTAGGTCATTGATCCATTATTTATATTTATTCTAATCTAGGAAAATCTATGGTCTAATACAAGAATGTGAGAGTTGTATGAGCTTATGTTATATGTTCTATGACTCATTCCACAAGTTTCATTTGTCTAATAAATTTTCATTATCATATGTGCACCATTTTCATTAGAAATTTCATTTTAAATTCACATGCCTTTCATATTTCTTGAAGAATCATATTCTAAAAACCTCGATATATATGTTATCCATTGTTTTCAGTTATGACCACAATATCGACCATCCAATGTTGAATGTCTCATTAATTTGGCTTTTCTTATCATTTTAAGCCTGTTGGTGCCACCATTCTTGTGTGCTGTGAGTTGACAATGAAAAAGGAAAGTGTTTAAATTAAATCAATGAAATATAAACTATTATTATATGTTTTTATAACAAGATCCTTATAATTAATTTTTAATCATTTAATTATAGATTCATTTAAAAAATTTAAAGTTTATTAATACATATCACTATTCCTAATTAACTGAATGTAATTAAATAGTTTGGTTTTATGACCATAAAAGACCATTACGTACATAACGTAATGCAGAAGAGTAATCCCAATGAATTTGTTTTCATTTATATAGGCTAATAAATGGCCATATCTCCTTTTTTCATTGTCACCAATATGAACAAAAACATAATGAAAGTATTAAATTTTTAAAATTAATGAGTATTGAAAGACCATAAGAAATTAATGAATTAAATACAATGTTCCTACTAAAAAAGTAATTATCCATTATTATAGATGTGTTCATTCTTGAGAAAGCCTTAGGTTTTTTTAGGGGAAGACTTGACCAATCATGGATAAAATTTCAATTCAACGAGGTCAGTTTCCAAGGGAGAGGCCCCCCATGGAACCCAATCTTTTTCAACATGTGGTAGCCTAGTATGATACCCCAAGTTCCAAAAATTATCATTATTGGATAACATGGAAAAAGTCCTTATATCTAAAATAAATTATCATTATCTTTTTAGTATTACTTTTAGTTTCTTATGTTTTGTATTATTTTAATCTACTATGGTTGTTTCACCCTTTTATTTTATTGATTTTGATATTTACCTTTTTTTATATTTATACATGGTGATCCAATCTGGTAATGTAAAGACCCAAATCCTGACGTACATGGACATTACATTACTTTTGCGGAATACTTAGTACATAACAAAAATAGACACACAAGGATCGTAATAGTTTAGTGTCTTTGGAAACTCGGAACGTAATCTTCTAATCGTGGTGAAAGATCTTCAATATCTCCCATAATGATCTCCCCCTTTTTTTACCTAAAACCTTTCTTTATATCCTGGGGAAAAGAAAACATAAAAGGGTGAGCTCAAATGCTCAGTAAGGGTAAACAAAAGAAAAATCAATCACAACATATTCATAAGAACATAACTTTTGGAAATCTTAACCTGCAAAAGAGAGCATAATTTCATAACATGGGATAAATCATAGTAGTGAAATGAAATCCCAATAATCATAACTTAAAAAATGAAACTTCGTGGCATACACACATAATCATAGAGAATCATTTCTTGTTAGTCAAGACTCATTGCCAAGACTATCTTAGTGGACAAAGTCCCTTTCTGAATCGAGTAACCCTCGTTTCAGTCCTGTTTCACTGAACCGGTATAACCTACCATTTCAGTCATGTCTATCTCATGAGATATGAAATCTTTACCCAATGCATTGGAGGGAGATATAGGTCCCACCCATCTTATAATGAATCCTTTCTTATGTGTGCCACATAATCATAAATCATACATTATCGCATAACCCATGTAATAAAAATGGGATTCTTAAACAACATGACATCATAAAACAATTCATATAAGATAAAGGAATTCATAAAAATATTTCCATCACAACATAATCAAATCCATGTAATAATAGGGGTAAAAACAGAACCCTTTTTGTTATCCTAGATGGAAAATAATTTTGATAAAATACTTGAACTTCATTCTTGAAGAAAATATCTTTTCTACTTCAAAAACACTTTTCCTTTCATAACATGTCATACAATTTTAAACTAAAAGAATTTGATTAAAAATAAACTTGAAAACATGTAAAGGAAGCTTCTTGGAAATAATGTTTTAGAAATCCATTCATGCCGTATAAGTTAAAAAAAACATTCTTCGTACTTTTGTCGGAAAAGTCAAAAAGCACCTCGTACGAAAAACGACCAAAGATTCCTTTCATATCTTTTACAAAAAAAACATACCGATGGGTAAAATTGGATATAAAGTATTTTAGAAGGATAGAAATAATATTAAATATTTAGGGAACATGGATGTGGATGATAAAATACACCCCAATAAATACTTACGAATAAACAATCTCGGATAAAAATGAGATTGTGATATTTCCCTTACCTTAGGTCCGACTTGCTTTGTAAGTGTCTGAAACTCCTGTATAATGATTTAAATCATGTTATTGACTTATTCCAGAATCATATTCATTGTTATTATATCATATATGATCCACTTATACCTTTATATTACCCGTTCTTTTGTAAATTCATGTTAAAGTAGCGTTTTGGGTAAAATCGTCTCATTTGTCGTTCGTGTTTTTAACTTTTAATTATTCATATTATTACTTAGATCGTGATTACTTAATTCCAAAATATAAAACATGATTTATATATATATATATATATTCAGAATATACATATTTAATAAATCAGTAAATGGAATGAAATACACCATTCATGGAGACGGTAGTCCGTACGTACGCATGAACGCTGTTTTCGTTTCCTTATTGAATTGAATGGAAATAAGTAGATGACATAAATATAAATAATTACAGTATCATTATTATGTCATATATTTCATTATGACTTATTATATATACTTTATAATCATTCATGAATGGTTAATCATTGAGAATGAATTTCATCGCGTCGTGGAGACGGTAGTCCGTACGTACGCACGAGCGATGATATCATTCCCATGGTCGTGGAGTTGTGTTGAAGTGTATGTATACTATTTCAGTATCAATATCACTTTATAATAATCATGTATAGTTACTCATTAAACCATTATACCCATCCAATTAAGGTGGTGGTGGAAAATTGATTACACCACGGCGTGGAGACGGTATTCCGTACGTACGCACGCGCGGTGATTTCCTTTTTCCGTAGGATGGATAGAAGGTTAATTAGAGTTGTTTCATATTTATAATAACATATCAGTATGTAGGTAATACTGATGTTATTACTTTATCATGAAACAACTAATGAAGAAGAAGTTGAATAAGAAAAAAAAATTGAAATGGTCGGTAATGGATATTACCTCTTCTTTGAAACGCCTCTTTGAATCCTCCACTTTGGGAACTAAGATTGGTCTTTGAAGAAGACCAGGACCTCTAGGATTATTCTAGGGAAGTGGAGAAGGGATTTTGGTAGAGTTTGGCCGAGCTTGAGTGCTCAAATTGGTGTGAGGAGGACGGGGGAGGAGGTGTCCTTTTATAAGGGAGGAGAGGGGCACCTTAGGAATACCTCAAAATATTATTTTATATTATTGTCAAAATCGGTTTATAATGGTTCCAAAGGGTCTTATTTCTAATATAAAGTGGGGATGGGTCGAAATCCTATCAACCAATAGGGTTTAGACAAGTTTAGGGTGTTATTTTAACCTTATCAATTAGATTTAACTCTAAGTTAAATAATTTAACTTTTACCGTGTCTTTTTGTTTTCTTTCACTATATGGTTAATACACTTACTATAACATGCCAAACGAACCCCAAATTTATTATCATTAATATATATATCCTTATCTAAGTCATTTGGCCGAACCATAGATTTTTAGGAATAAAATAACAATTAATAATTTAATATTTGATTTAAAAACTATTTTGTGTCAATTTTGAAACTATTTGATATATGATTTTTGTGAAAGTCATAAAAGAATTATATGTTCGAACCAAGTTGATTAAATAAACACTAATATATCATAGTAACCTATAAAATTAGTGGAATTCATATAAAGTCTAAATTAAATTCATTTGAGCATTTATAACATCAATTATGTTAATATATCCTTAAAAGGGTAATTACTGCATCATTGTTGTTTCATAAATAAATTAATTTATTTAAAGTCTAAAAATTATAAATAAAATATCATTATTTAGGAAATCGTTTTAGCTTTCTAATGAATATATATAGTCGAATTTATCTTATGTATAACCCCATATTAAAAATGTTTTAGTTATTAAACCTTGATTTTAACTATTTTAACTATTCATTAAATAAAATAATATTAAATGTGATAATCTAATCCAAGTGGACCTAAATGGTCATATTATATTCATAAGGTTGTTTTTGGTCGAAATACACTTGTCCAATAGGATTAGGACATGTGTTAGGGTAATATTAATATCATTTTTACCCTTAATTACCCTATTTACTTTTAACCGTGGTAAATAAAAGTAAAAAGTTACTATTCACCAAAAATTATTTTCATCTCATTGAACCACATTTTACTTACTGACATCAACCGTGTCTCTCGGATTTTTGAAATTCCATTCACAGAAGCGGTAAAATTAAATTTTATGAAAAATTAAGTTTTTTAACTACCACCTAGTAGTTTCACTATTCATCAAGAAGTGATGTTTTTCAGAACAATGCCAAAATTTCATCCTAAGCTATATTTCATATTCCGAATTCAAAAAATGAAGTCTATTTTACCAAATTCATAAGATAGAAGTTGCATTAATTAATTTTATAATTAAATTCTGCTGTTAAAACAAATAGCGAGTTTTTAAGAAACAATATCTATCAAAAGATTGACACTTGTTTATAACTGGTTTAAATGTGAAATTACATCCAATGACCAACATTGTATTAAATTGTAAAAATATATTCTAAATATACTTTAAAACAACTCTAATTAATAAATTATCACTATTAATTATTTTTATTAAAAAAGTTGTTTTTAATTATAATTTAGTAATTTTCACTATTCATCAGAATATGGAAGTTATCCGAAAAGTACCAAAATTTCACCTTAGGCTAAACTCGATACTCCGAATCCAAAAATGAAGTCCATTTTGAGATATAAAATTTCTAAAATTTAAAAAGTGGTTATTACTATTCATAACGGCTAGTTTTAATAATATTTTAATAGCATATCGTTGTTTCGTGAAACTCAGTATTGCGTACTACACACGCTATCGAGGAAGGTTGTGATTGCGTGTAATGCAAGGCAAGTCAAAGATGCATGTTGTGCAAGCTCATTTTGGTGTAGCGTACAACACAAGACATTAATAAAATTAAAATGAATATTTTTCATAAAATCATGGGCTGTTAAATTCTACCCCCTTAAAATGAATTTCGCCCTCGAAATTCGTTGGGGGTTATAAATGGTTTACTATTCGAAAGTTTCTTTAATAGAAACCCACATCGTAAAAAGGAATAACAAAACATGGCTTTAAAAACTAAAGTATGAAAGGTAACGATTACCCAAATAAACTAATCACTGGGTTTCCACATAGGTGAAAATATGAATATGGAAGAGAAATCTATCCATCATGTTCTGATGGAGAGTGGTAGAGAACATGGCTATGGAAAATCCAGTAATCACAAATCCATAAATTTGTGACGATCTAAGGTACCATCTGATTCATCAGGTATAAGATCACTAGGACAACATTTTTGGTTTTCAAGATCATTTCCCTAAAGTTGAAGAATTTGAATTAGAATAAATACTTACTTTATTTTGGTACAATCTCACTGTTGTTCGTGCCTTGAACAATTTCCAATTCATCTCTTATATAAATGAAGTTGAATTTGTTATTCGTGAAGTGTTAGCAGATCTTGTGAGAGAATGACAGGTCATTCCATCTATCTCAAACAAAAGGTTAGCAAAAAGTTATTAAATATACATAAGTCATTCTATAGTGAGATTAATCATATATGGTTTCTAAAATGGACTTATACTTCATATATCATACTTCTTAATATAAAAAAACGAGTTTCTACTAAACAGGGACTTCCTGTAAGTCAGTGGTAGGCAATAAAGGCCAGTCGCACTTCGGTTGTGGGTTCGATTCCTACAGCCTTGTCCGACGCGATGGGCTGTCGCCCATCCTGCAGGTTGTCCTTTTTCTAAAACTACATTACTATAACATCCCATCAATATTATCGAAGAAAAACTTCTATCCTTAAACAATACTCACTTATGTCCAACATAATCCATTTCAATCTTTAGGCTTATCCATAATACTGCAGTCCACTCTCATAACATAGTGAAAACGATTACCAGAGATTTAATACCATCGTTGATCCCCATATATCATAAGATATGTTTTGTTGGTCATATTACAAACATTCAAAGTCCTTAATCATGTATTCTCTTGAATACCTTAGTGAAAACATGAATGCAGTTTAAAGTTAACACTTTCCACATACCAAAATCTCAAAATTCTATATACTCAAACCATGATATCACTTAGTCCTTATATCAATCATGAGCTCATGAATAGTAATAAACATTTCATATTCTCGTTTTCCCTTCATTATGCGCATATCATCTTATTTCCAAAAAATATCTCAATCACTTTGAATACCACATCAATAAATATTGCAATACTCAATGATACAACATTATTTAGGAATCCCATTACATAAACACTTAATCATTCCACCACATCGTTGTCATATTCAACATTGCCAATAGTGATCGCATGTGACTTCCCTTTGTCCTTTGCCTTCAGTGGTTTCTCATGTTGATCATCACTAACCCTTGGATTAGGGAATTTATTAGAATAATGCCCCATTTCCTTGCACTTGAAGCATTGAAGTGTTAGTGGTGCGTTCTCTGCAGTGTTTTCTTTATTCACATCATTAGAAACCGTTTTTCCATTACTTCGGCACTCATCTGCTCGATGAACTTCTTTTCCACACTTAAAACATTTTCTAGTCCCTTTAAGACAATCTCCACCATGCTTCTTTCCACACTTTGTGTATAAGGAAACATTCATCTTATTTTCACCATTCTTCTGAGATTTCTCCTTGAACTCCATCTTTCGTTTCTTGTCAAAACCATGAGATGGATATGTAACACCAACATCCATTTCTACCATGATAGCACAACGTACAATTTCTTCATAACTACTAAAGTCTCTTATAGCTAATGCCCTTCGAAGACTTGGTTTTAAGCCACTGAAAAATCGATCAACTTTACTTTCAGGTTGGATGATAATGCCAGATGCATACCTTGCAAGTCTTGTAAAATTCGCTTCGTATATACCAACAGATTCATCATCCTTTTGCTTTAGTTCAAGAAACTCCTTCTCCATCTTTGTTCGAATAATACGAGGGAAGTACTTATTGAAATATAAGTTCTTGAACTCGTCCCATTCCATGGACTCAATTTCATCTCTTTTCCTTGTATTCTTGATAAGATTCCACCATTGATCAGCTTCACCTTCCAAACGATATACTGCTAAGATGACTTTATCATGTTCAGAACATTGAAGAACTGAAAATATCTTTTCAGTGGTACTGATCCATTGTTCAGAAACAAGTGGATCAGAAGACCCACTGAAAGAAGGTGGACGTTGCCTCATGAAGGACACAATAGAATATTGTTCCCTTTTCTGCTCATTTGGAAGTCCAGAATGATTCATAGCTTGTGTAAGTATAGCAATAAGATTTTTCACTCCATCTCCCATAACATTTGTTTGTTCATGAGGACAATCATTGCATTTTCCATTGCATTGATCAACACGGTTCCTTCGGGTTCCAGCCATCATCTAAAACCAAAAAAGAATAGTGTAAGAGGAAAAAATCATGCTAGGGAAAAAACAACATAATAAAGGGGGAGTACCTTCAATATCTAACATTTTAGGTTTAATTCTATAATCGTTAGTGTAGTTCTAGTACTATAACCTATACGTATACTTAACCTTAGGGACATCCGTAGACATACCGTAGAAATATCTATAGGGATCTCACTAACGTTTTCGCATCCTAGATTCCAAAGGTTGACTAAACATTTCCTCTGATACCAACTGTAAAGACCCAAATCCTGACGTACATGGACATTACATTACTTTTGCGGAATACTTAGTACATAACAAAAACACACACACAAGGATCATAATAGTTTAGTGTCTTTGGAAACTCGGAACGTAATCTTCTAATCGTGGTGAAAGATCTTCAATATCTCCCATAAAGATCTTCCCTTTTTTTTACCTAAAACCTTTCTTTATATCATGGGGAAATGAAAACATAAAAGGGTGAGCTCAAATGCTCAGTAAGGGTAAACAAAAGAAAAAACAATCACAACATATTCATAAGAACATAACATTTGGAAATCTTAACCTGCAAAAGAGAGCATAATTTCATAACATGGGATAAATCATAGTAGTGAAATGAAATCCCAATAATCATAACTTAAAAAAATGAAACTTTGTGGCATACACACATAATCATAGAGAATCATTTCCTGTTAGTCAAGACTCATTGCCAAGACTATCTTAGTGGACAAAGTCCCTTTCTGAATCGAGTAACCCTCGTTTCAGTCCAGTTTCACTGAACCAGTATAACCTACCATTTCAGCCATGTCTATCTCATGAGATATGAAATCTTTACCCAATGCATTGGATGGAGATATAGGTCCCACCCATCTTATAATGAATCCTTTCTTATGTGTGCCACATAATCATAAATCATACATTATCGCATAACCCATGTAATAAAAATGGGATTCTTAAACAACATGACATCATAAAACAATTCATATAAGATAAAGGAATTCATAAAAATATTTCCGTCACAACATAATCAAATCCATGTAATAATAGGGATAAAAACAGAACCCTTTTTATTATCTTAGATGGAAAATAATTTTGATAAAATATTTGAACTTCATTCTTGAGGAAAATATCCTTTCTACTTCAAAAACATTTTTCCTTTCTTAACATGTCATACAATTTTAAACTAAAAGAAGTTGATTAAAAATAAACTTGAATACTTGTAAAGGAATGTTCTTGTAAATAATGTTTTAGAAATACATTCATGCCGTATAAGTTAAAAAAACATTCTTCGTACTTTTGTCGGAAAAGTCAAAAAGTACCTCGTACGAAAAACGACCAAAGATTCCTTTCATATCTTTTACAAAAAAAACTCACCAAAGGGTAAAATTGGATATAAACTATTTTAGAAGGATGGAAATGATATTAAATATTGAGGTAACATGGATGTGGATGATAAAATACACCACAATAAATACTTACGAATAAACAATCTCGGATAAAAATGAGATTGTGATATTTCCCTTACCTTAGGTTCGACTTGCTTTATAAGTGTCTGAACCTCCTGTATAATGATTTAAATCATGTTATTGACTTATTACAGAATCATATTCATTGTTATTATATCATATATGATCCACTTATGAATTTATATTACACGTTCTTTTGTAAATTCATGTTAAAGTAGCGTTTTGGGTAAAATCGTCTCATTTGTCGTTCGTGTTTTTAACTTGTAATTATTCATATGATTACTTAGATTGTGATTACTTAATTCCATAATATAAAACATGATATATATATATATTCAGAATATACATATATAATAAATCAGTAAATGGAAAGAAATACACCGTTCATGGAGACGGTAGTCCTTACGTACGCATGAACGCTGTTTTTGTTTCCTTATTGAATTGAATGGAATTAAGTAGATGACATACATATAAATAATTCCTGTATCATTATTATGTCATATATTTCATTAGTACTTATTATATATACTTTATAATCCTTCATGAATGGTTAATCATTGAGAATGAATCTCATCGCGTCGTGGAGACGGTAGTCCGTACGTACGCACGAGCGATGATATCATTCCCATGGTCGTGGAGTTGTGTTGAAGTGTATGTATATTATTTAAGTAACAATATCACTTTATAATAATCATGTATAGTTACTCATTAAACCATTATACCCATCCAATTAAGGTGGTGGCAGAAAATAGATTACACCACCGCGTGGAGACGGTATTCCGTACGTACGCACGCGCGGTGATTTCCTTTTTTGTAGGATGGATTGAAGGTTAATTAGAGTTGTTTCATATTTATAATAACATATCAGTATGTAAGTAATACTGATGTTATTACTTTATCATGAAACAACTAATGAAGAAGAAGTTGAATAAGAAAAAAAAATTGAAAAGGTTGGTAATGGATATTACCTCTTCTTTGAAACGCCTCTTTGCATCCTCCACTTAGGGAACTAAGATTGGTCTTTGAAGAATACCAGGACCTCTAGGATTATTCTAGGGAAGTGGATAAGGTATTTTGGCAGAGTTTGGACGAGCTTGAGTGCTCAAATTGGTGTGAGGAGGAAGGGGGAGAAGGAGTCCTTTTATAAGGGAGGAGAGGGGCACCTTAGGAATACCTCAAAATATTATTTTATATTAATGTCAACATCGGTTTATAATGGTTCCAAAGGGTCTTATTTCTATGATAAAGTGGGGATGGGTCGAAATCCTATCAACCAATATGATTTAGACAAGTTTAGGGTGTTATTTTAACCTTATCAATTAGATTTAACTCTAAGTTAATTAATTTAACTTTTACCGTGTCTTTTTGTTTTCTTTCACTATATGGTTAATACACTTACTATAACATTCCAAAAGAACCCCAAATTGTTTATTATTAATATATATATCCTTATCTATGTCATTTGGCCTAACCTTAGATTTTTATGAATAAAATAACAATTAATAATATAATATTTGATTTAAAAACTATTCTGTGTCAATTTTGACACTATTTGATATATGATTTTTGTAAAAGTCATAACAGAATTATATGTTCGAACCATGTTGATTAAATAAACACTAATATATCATAGTAATCTATAAAATTAGTGTAATTCATAAAAAGTCTCAAATTAAATTCATTTGAGCATTTATAACATCAATTATGTTAATATTTCCTTAAAAGGGTAATTACTGCATCATCGTTGTGTCATAAATAAATTAATTTTTTTAAAGTCTAAAAATTATAAATAAAATATCATTATGTAGGAAATCGTTTTATCTTTCTAATGAATATTTATAGTCGAATTTATCTTATGTACAACCCCATATTAAAAATGTTTTAGTTATTAAACCTTGATTTTAACTATTTTAACTATTCATTAAATAAAATAATATTAAATGTCACAATCTAATACAAGTGGACCTAAATGGTCATATTATATTCATATGGTAGTTTTTGGTCGAAATACACTTGTCCAATAGGATTAGGACATGTGTTAGGGTAATATTAATATCATTTTTACCCTTAATTACCCTATTTACTTTTAACCGTGGTAAATAAAAGTAAAAAGTTACTATTCACCAAAAATTATTTTCATCTCATTGAACCACATTTTACTTACTGACATCAGCCGTGTCTCTCGGATTTTTGAAATTCCATTCACAGAAGCGGTAAAATTATGTTTTATGAAAAATTCAGTTTTTTAACTACCACCTAGTAGTTTCACTATTCATCAAAAATTGATGTTTTTCAGAACAATGCCAAAATTTCATCCTAACCTATATTTAATATTCCGAATTCAAAAAATGAATTCTATTTTACCAAATTCATAACATAGAATTTGCATTAATTAATTTTATAATTAAATCCTGCTGTTAAAACAAATAGCGTGTCTTTAAGAAACAATATCTATCAAAAGATTGACACTTCTTTATAACTGGTTTAAATGTGAAATTACATCCAATGACCCACATTGTATTAAATTGTAAAAATATATTCTAAATATACTTTAAAACAACTCTAATTAACAATATATCACTATTAATTATTTTGATTAAAAAAGTTGTTTTTAATTATAATTTAGTAATTTTCACTATTCATCAGAATATGGAAGTTATCCGAAAAGTACCAAAAGTTCACCTTAGGCTAAACTCGATACTCCGAATCCAAAAATTAAGTCCATTTTGAGAGATAAAATTTATAAAATTTAAAAAGTGGTTATTACTATTCATAATAGCTAGTTTTAATAATATTTTAATCGCATATCGTTGCTTCGTGAAACTCAGTATTGCGTACTACCCACGCTATTGAGGAAGGTTGCAATTGCGTTTAATGCAAGGAAAGTCAAAGATGCGTGTTGTGCAAGCTCATTTTGGTGTAGCGTACAACACAAGACATTAATAAAATTAAAAAGAATATTTTTCATAAAATCTCAGGCTGTTACAGGTAATGATGCTATATTCTCCCATGGGAAACACCCTATCCCATATCTATGTGTATGAAGCCTATTTTATTCGGGGGGATGCACTTGAGTCCATGTGCTGAACCAGGCTCATGGAACCATTGAGTGGTATCCTACTGCAGGATATCACAACATGGATTTAGAGTGGTTACATTATTTACATACTATTTGAGAAATTTGAAATAATATCAGGAACACATGGACCATTGTAATAAGACATGATTTTTCAAAACTAACCCATTTTTGGGGTAATATCTGAGTTACTAAAATAATAAATTTTGATATCTAACATTTTTATATCTATTAATATCAATTCACCTTTGTGTGAATCATTCTATGTTAGTTTATTTATTATTATTCTAATTGAGGATTTTATTTAAACCATATTCCGATGACATTATGGAATGGATCATTATTACATGCATCATCATGGGATCCTATAAATAACTTGTCATGAATATTACATGCTATATAGGCACATATATCATCTTTAATTGATTAGTTTTCCTATGATTTTTGACTGATTCTTGTATATATTTATTTATATTCCTATGATCTTTTTTACTATGATTGAGTGATTTGTGGATTCAATCCATGATTTGTATGGTCTCTCATGGGTATGAATGGGTAGTTTACCAAGTCCAGACTTTGTATATAAACAGTTATATTCTAAGACCAGATGTATATGGGTTAGTTAGAAACTAAATGCATTTCCATTTCAGTGATAAGGTTTGTGGGCCATGATTCAATAGGACTGGGAATCATTCTTAAATCAGACATTGATATAACAATATATGAAAATGTAATCATAAATGTAATATCATGTCACAAAATCAAATGGATTCTAGTAAATGAATAAGAATGTTATAGTTGAAACTTTATCAACTGGAAATACTATAAATTAAACACAAACACTTACCAATACCTATCATTCTAAGTGGGTAATTAGGGTAGTATAAATTTGTTATTGATCCATTCATATTTTTTTATTTCATCTGATACTATATCAATATTTTTGATGGTTATTATATGAATTTTTATTGTTATTTTTAAAACTATTAAGACCCAAAGTCCTCAAATTGGGGACTAGGAGGTTGTTGACATCCATTGTACTGAAATGGTGGACATTGAGACACCAATATTACCATCTGGAGTACCACATGAGAAACTGATAGTATTACCTGATCAAGGAACCAACTATTATCTTCATAATAATATTATACATCTAATGTAGTCTATGTAGAATGTACCCGAAACTACACCTATAATGGCTAATCAGACTTGTGAGTTCTAGAAACAACATTCTCCCACATTCCCTATGGATGGAAGTCTATAGGCTACTGAGTCATGGATTTTTGATTACCTATATATATATATATTAGAATATAGATAATCCTATAGAGAATAGGGTAACTATTTTCACATATATATTTTGTGATTCAGATAAGCACCGGTGGGATGTGATTACCATTAGTGGTCATCATCATGGAATTTTATCGGCTTATTTTCACACTAATTTTGGTTATCACTTCATTCAATTATATGTTATGAGTGAACATAGCCATAAATTTCATGTAAATAGATAAAGTTGTTTTTTTTGTTTATTTAGTACATTTTACTGAGTTACAACACTTTTCACCACATCTAGATGGTTATAAGCATTCACATGCTAGACAAATTGAGGATGGGTGCTAGTATGCCATCCTTACGTAGGTGAATTTGTTTGTACTTCATATTTTTTATAATATTTTTAGTCAACCTCTTATAACTATGAAAAGTTTTTGTGATGGAAGTATTATCAGTCATAGATAATTGTTTTTGAGGCTAGCCAATAGATATTTTATTATGAATTAATATTCATTATAAATTTCCATTTAAAGTAGTAGTGGTTAGAGTGACCACATATGAGGCTATCTAATATTCTATACATGTGTACAATTAGGAAATTTTAAGTATTATTTTGATACAAACTATATTGAGTGGTGTTCTTGCATTTATAAAGGAAATATTCAAGAATTTTGTAAGATCATTCCATCTTCATTTAGTGCAAGAGGATATGAACCAACTCGTCCTTCAAGGGTGGGTTGTTTTACTATGTCTGAGCATATGAGTTGGAGTCGAACTGGTAGGACTAGTTAAATAAGAGTTCATTACCATGGTAGCTAGACATCTGAATATTGGTTCTAGAAGAGAGGTCACAATCCGTGTAGTCCCATTGTATCACATGTTTGTGGATCTATCTAGTTGAATTCTTTACATTTGATACCCAAGGATCAGAGTGCATGATCATCTACAATACAAGGAACTATTATTGTATCCTCGAATATAATATCTAATTTATTTAATAAATGTTCATCGAGATCCTTCATCTGTTTACCTATTTTGAAAATTATGAGAATATAAATATAGAATTATTGTGTTTTATTAACACAGGTTACACTGTTGGTATTGTAGTCATAAGGAATACACTAATTCAAAGACTATACACTTGAGTATGTAGTTACTCGTTCTTATGGGACCTCTTTGTTCTAGATATTCAATGCTTTTATTTCATCATAATGATTGAATAGTTGTCCTTTTATATATCCCATGTTGACAACTGTCAGTACTATGTGTCATTTACAAAACCAGAGGGAAAATGTTTTCCACAAAAGATTGAGTGGGATGTCTAGGATAGTAGAGAATATATATAAAATAATGGGCTAGGTGTTGTGACCACCCAGATTGAGGGTATCTTCATGGAGGATTAAGGAATACATATGTCAAAATTTTATATCATATTATATCATTTCATGGATCTATATATCATCTTCATTTCAATATTACCTTAGTATTTAATGGTATATTTTATGATAAATCATATGCAAGGACTAGCTAATGTGTCAATTCTTCCATAAAGGATTGAACATACTATGCACTAGGAGCTCTATTGATAGTTGGGGGATTTTGAGGCCTGATATTTTATATATCCTATTACTACATATATTGGGGTCCAACTGTGCTATTAAATAATGAGGTTAATAAGACCCTTTTATGAATAGATTTCCAATTATTGAACCATGTTATGGTCATGAACTGGTATCCACATCCCTAGATAGATGATCTACTTGACTATCTCCAAGGAGATAGTGTGTCTTCTAGGATCCACCACAAATCAGGCTAACATTAGTTTCATGTAAAGACATCGGACATACCACATAAACCATTCCATAATAGGTATGGTTTTTATGAGTCCCTCAATATACCTTTTGGTATTATGGAAGAGCTTACTGTTCTCATATATTTAATGAATAGGGTACTTCATCCCTATCTGGATTTTTTTTCTTGTTCTTTGTGGATGAAATATTATGTTATTCTCAAAGTCGTACTAGCTATGATTAGAATCTTGTGATTATTTTGAATAAACATAAATAAAATCATTATTATTACAAGATTCATATTTTACAATCCTGGAAACAAATGTTTCAATAATTGGGTCATATTATATTTGAATTAAGAGTATCTGTTGACCTAGAGATAGTGAGTTTTATGGTTTCCTGGTAGTATCCCAAGAACATTTTTTATATACTGTGTTTTTGGGGTTGTATGGTTATTATAGAAAATAAAAATAAGAGTTATCCCACATTATTTTCACATTTTACTAGTCTTACAGGGAACAGTGTTATGTTCTTGTGGTTTGAAGAGTTCAATAAATATTTTGGGGAGATACGTGGAAGGTTTGTATCAACACCTATTCTGGTAATGCCAATTCCTGTTAGTGGATACACAATGTTCCTGGATGCATAAAACCTTGGAACAAGTGAGTACTATTGTATAAGGATAGTTGAATTTCATAGATATCTCTATTGTTGAGTCATCATCAGACATATTACCTAACACATTACCTTGATCTAGAATTAGTTTTCCTAGCCATACATTACTGGAGACACTATCTAGTGGGTGATGACGTTTTGGGGAATACGAACCAAAAGAAAATAAAATATATCATTAAACAATGTGACATCAATCTAAAATATAGAATTTGTGTTTAATACCATCAGTTCTATTGATTTTGATATTGCTTATATTCTTAGAAAGGGAAATGTAGTAGTTGATGCACTATGTCATAATTTATAGGAACATGTGATATATCTATTTGATGCATAATTATTAGTTTGTTTAAAAGAATAAATTTATGTATTTATATTATTAATAATTAAAAATATTGAACAGATTGGATTTTTTTTGAGTTTTTATGGTACGGAAAAGTGATTCATTGAAAATGAGAGAAAAAACAAAAACAAATGAGACGGTGCGACACTCGAGTTTTGAAGAGAATGAATAGTTGAGAAACTGATGAAGTCCAATTTACACATTCTCTATTCAAATTACATGATAGTAGTTTTTGGAAGATATATACTAGAATTTATGATGCCTTAACATTAAAAGATTACACATAATTTAAATTCACATGAATAGATTTCAAAGACTATATTCATCCTATATTCAATTTTTCACCAAATCTATGACTTGAGACCCACACAAGATGAACATTTGGCCATTTATAAATTATTTCCAATACTATATAGGCCATATGAATGCTATAAAGGGAGATTTATTCTTCTTTTGTTGGAGGAATTAGTGATCTAAAGACTAAATTGTCGAGAAAGAAGTTGTAATGCCTTCCCCAGGTTATTTAATTTTTTTCATTATGCTTTATTTTCATTTTCTCATCCATTCTTATCCAATCATGACTAGGATGAGGGTTGAATCCATAAATGTTCTAGGGTTATGTAATATATAGTTTAATGTGTCATTGTATTTATTTTATATATTATTATTCATGTATTCAAATTGTTCAATGTATTCATTGACTTCAAATATATTTATTCTTCTTGTATCATGCTCATTGATATTTTTATATTAAAGTAACATTAAAATTGTGCATCTAAAACAATTAAATCTGGAATATCAATCGTATAATTTATGAGAAATTGGGTTTAAATATGGTATCAAGATAAAATTAGATTCGAAAAAAAATTACCGTACATAGGGAAAAATGGTAATAGTGTTTCAAGGATAGGGTAACATGACCATTGGTTCTTTCATATCTCAAATATGACACCAATAACGAATTAATCAAACTATTATTGTAAATATAATTACACCCAATCCCCAAAATTAAAAATACTATGGAACAAATTCTAAATCTAAACACAAAAAAATCGATCATATTTAATTTCATCTTTAGAATTTTCAAAATCGAATCAGATCAAACATTTCACAAACATTTCATAAAATTACTAAAAATAATATTTTTTTTTAAAAAAAACTAAACAAAATAATTTCACAATCCTTACAAATCTACCTCACACATTCCTAATGTTATGTTACAATTAATCATGTACCAAAGTTTGAGTTTTATTAATGTTATTTTTTATACACCTATATGAAAACAACGACACCATTCAGGCCTGTAGACATGCTGTATGGGAAGATCAAGATGAATTGAAATTAATGTCCTTATTCTATATAAATCATCGGGAGAATCATGACACTCAAATTCTGTATTACCACTTGGACTTTAAAATTTACTCTACCCACCGTGAGATGGTGTGTACCCAACTCAAGTTCATTCCATGGGCTTAGATGGAATCCTACATATTCATAGACAAGACTCGGTAAATACATATATGAGAAAGGGACTAATGTGTTAGTATCAAAACTCTCAGTGGGACATTCATATTGGAATATCCATTACTTATAGAGTTCTGAGACACTATTATTGGTAGACTAAGATGAAATTTTAAATAACATGATTCCTCAATGTGTGTTCCACCAGTTAGCAGATGAAGACTGAGCACCAGAGAACTTCTATCTTATTACATATGATTCTAGTATCATAATTTAAATGAGAATATGTTTTTGTGGATTGTTTACTTTGTTTACCTAGGTCTTAATGGGGTAGTGACATAATATTTTTATTCATTTACCTACTAATGAAAGTATCCCACATTAATCTAATCTGGGAGAATTTCTATATTTATTATCTAGGAAGATTGTATGCATGTGATATAATAGAAATACATGAGCCCCCTCAAGATGTCATTACAGAGAGGAATTCTAGTTTACATTAATGTTCTTGTAGTGTTTTCAAAAATATTTAGTTATGTTGGTGCTTTTGAGAATAGAATTTTACCCTGAGATTGATAGCCCTTCATAATAGACGATAATATTTTTATGGGCATGATCTAGGCATTTGTACTTCATTTTAGAAGATATTTTGCGAAGCATATCCCGATCATAATTTATACCTACAATAATATCTTTTAAGTGATGATTAAGATGGATAAAATTTAGACCCTGTACGGTAGGCCTTTTGATTCAGCTTTTTTCATGATAGAGGAAGGTGAAGATGTGATACATGGTCCTCATTCTATTCAGGAGATTTAGACTAGGTTAAGCTGACCTAGAATCATATATCTACGAGATAGTATGGATAGAATTTGTATGTAAATATTTATCAACAATCTATAGTTTTCATGGTAGGGGATCATGTTTTATGATAGGTATCTCACAAGCATATGAATATATGGATAAAATGGAATCGGATGATTTCATCAAGCTTTATTCGGGTAGTTTGAGATTTTGGAGAGAGTCAGTTTGATAGACTATTGGTTATTACTACCTCAAAGGTACCATGGAATGCATGATGGCTTAGACATTTAAGAACTTCAATGTTATCATGCGGACACATCTCATAATTTTTATCCATAGGAGGTTGTATTTTAGAGTTATTCTTTACTTTAGAAGTATCCTAAACCCATCATTCAATAGATAACTATGTATTTCTGAGAATAGTATTTCCCACTATTCTGGTTTATATAGAAGAAAAACTATATAAAATACATGAATTAGGAGAGGTAGGACAACATTTGTGCTTAACAGATGCATTTTCTCTTAGAATGTGTTTAGATACCCTAGGAATGTGACATTTGGGATTAATTCATTTAACATGGGAATACATTAAGAACCTGGTTATTATATCATTAATGAATGCATTTAAATTACATATAATTATTTATTTTGGATATAATATGGATTCCCATTGAAGATAGAAATGTTTTTGTGGTTTTCAGGGCTTTCCAAGTGTTCAGAACCCAAGTTGGTGGAGAAAAATAGTAGGCCACATGATCAATTGAACTATCTTATCCAGGATGCATGGTATCTCCTAAATGTGTGGGGCTGGACTATGGGGTGTAGCAGTGCACATTGTTTTCCATCACCATAATCCATGTCCTACATTCTCATGATAAATGTTTTTAGTTTTTATTATAGTATTTTCACACAATTAGGGTATGAGTTCTGTAACTGGGTGGGATAATCGTGTGGGTTCCCTTCCAAGGATGTTATCCATGAATGTTTGGTGTACAGTTTGGCTATCCATGTGGCCAAACCATGAGTATAAGGCCCCATCCTTAAACCTTACTTAATATTGAGTTATTACAAGATTACACATTGAGGATCTTTTCAGGTTTAGAGTTTTAGAGAATTAGGACATAACTATTACATCTCAAAGGATTTCAAAGTAGAAACTTTTACTAATTTTCCATAAAATAAAAACTCTTAAAAAGAAACATGTCCATTTCCATGTTTTAGGTTGCATGACTTTCCCTTGATCCCATACTTGACCCAATTCCATGTTATGTCCTGTGAAAAAACATTTCAAAAACTTGGTATGAGCATAAAAAGCTCAGTAAGGGTTATAAAAATATGGAAATGAAACATGAGTTCATATAAACATAAGAATGAAATCATACTTTACCCATAAATCATAGGCACTTTAACATACCTCATCAAACCATGAATAAATCATAGAAATCATAAGACATAAAAGGTAACTTGAGGCATTCATAACATTCTTACGTAGGGAGTAATCCTCTTGGTTATGTTTGGAATACCCATCACAGTATATTCCCTAAATCTATTTTGATAAACCTTAACGTTTCACTCCTTCACGTTACCCAATGCATTGGAGAGCTATATCGGGGTCACCCGCCCTTAGTTTATCACGGAACCACCCATTTTCATAAAAAATCCCAAGAACCATAACATAAACGTATCACATAAAACATTCATAAAGGAAACATAACATTTCCACATTTCAATCACAATATAACATTTTATTATATTGAAATAATGAATCCATTCAAAAAGAAACCATTTCCAAAACCATTTAAAACATTTATTAAAGAGATTTGGGAATCAAAGTGTCCCATATTACCTTGAAGAATTTAAAATTTTAAACCATTAATATCCATATAAATAAATCCTTAAAACCATTTTGAAAACATGGATATTAATAAGAACAAATAATTAAAACATTTAAAGAAATATTTTGGTTAAAGGGGGGTTCTACCAAAATTAGAGACACTTGAATACAATAGTTGAGGAATAACATTTAGTCAGAAATTTATAATATCATGAGAATAAATGGATTCAAGATAAAATATTCCAAAGGACAGTATATACACCATATAAGTGTGAATTGGTGCATAACAACAATGAAGTCTCAATAGAAATGTCAAATGTGATGAATTCCCTTATAAAGAAGGTATCCTTGAATTAAGGATAATTCAATCTCAAAATTATGTGTCAAAAATATAAATACACCCAATATAAGTGGATATTATGTTTAAAACAATAAAATATCATTCACACATATTCAAAAGATGACATTTTCAATAACTACATGTTGAACCCAAAGAAATCGATATTGGGTTAAAAAGTTCCCTTGATAAAATTCGACAGCCTAACGACATCATTTCAAAATTCAGAAAATGAGTTTATGAGAGATAAAAAGGGCATCTCATCACTTGGAAATAAAATTTACATCAAAGAGGATATAAAAGAAAATATCCCAACATAATAGTATGTGAATTAAAAGACATAACAAAAGAAGTCTTTTAAAAAGAGGAGGGTGAAAGGTCCCCCTACCGAGTTGGGTAACTCTCAAAACGTACACCCCATGGAAGAAGGGTCATACAATGAAGATGTGAATACCCATAAATGAAATTATACTACACAATGTGTATAATAATTTGAAGTACATACACCACTCAAAGGAATTTGTGGAAAATGTAGCTTAAATCTCACGGGAATAAAAGTGAGATGAAAAATCCCTTACGAAAACTCGGCAGCCTAACGGCGCCACATAAAACCTAAAAAAATGCATTGATGAGATCAAATAGGGTATCTCATCATATTAACATAATTTTTATAGAAATAGGAATATAAAATAACATCCCCCAACATAACAAAGAGGAGCATAAAAGAAGCGACATAAAGGAGAGTACTTAAAAAGAAATAGAGAGGTTGAATCTCTTACGAAAATTCGGCAGCCTAACGGCGCCACTCAAAACATCAAAAATGGATTTATGAGAGAGAATAGGGTCTCTCATTAAATGAAAATAAAAATTACAGTAAGATTAATATAAAATAACATCCCAATAACAATAAATATGAGCTTTAAAAGGAATGACATTAAAGAGTGTACTTAAAAAGAAAGAGTGGAATAGGATCCCTTACCTCAGGTCTGACTTGACTCGATCGTTCTTTAATATCCTAAATAATAAACTTGAGTAAATTTCTACTTGATTAAGAACCTTTTTCATGCTTATTATTCCTTTTATATGACTTATTTTCATGTTATAAACATTATGTAATCATTAAGTTAATAATGATTGTTTTGTCGATATTTGGTTCTTAAGTCGAAAGTGGACTTCTTACAATTACATGTTGTTCGTGTGGTCAAAGGATCTCTTTATCCAGAATGACATTACTGATTTGGATATCACATATATCATATATATCCCGCATATACATGTATTTATAATATCACATAATCCTTTATAGGAAAGAAATGAAATGCACCGTTCATGGAGACGATAAGTCGTACGTACGCATTAACGCTACTTTCATTTCTATGTTGTATTAATGGAATTAAAACTATATGAGAGGTCTTTATATTTTAATTCCAGAATTATATTAATCATTTAGATGTAAAATAAATCATATATATCTATTATATATATGTACTTATAATAGTACATAACATTTTGAGATAAGAAATGAAATGTATCGTTCATGGAGACGGTAGGCCGTACGTACGCATGAACGCTACTTCCATTTCTATTTCAAATTTAATGGAATTAAAACATAATGATAAATAATATTATTTTAATTAAATTATGGTATCATATATAATATCATTAAATATACCCTTTATACGTACCACATATGGTAATAACGAATCAAATCACTTTGAGGGGGTGGTAGTCCGCACATCCTTAAATGAAGATATCGCGTTTACCCATAATGGAAACCATAAAGATATGAAATAAATGAAAAATACATAATCTTAAGTAAAATATAATCATATTATATATCATATATAAATATAGTGTCATCTTAATGTCCACCTTTGAAGGTGTTAGAAGAATGTTGAACAATCATCGTTTCAGGAGGCAGAAATTCGCCATCCACAGAAACAGTATGTTCTTTAACCATTAGATGTATGTGTGTGAAAGTGTAGATCGAATTCTTCTTATAACAACATCATAGTATATTGATGATATTGGAGTTGTTACAAAAGAAATGAACAAAAATAGTTTATGGGGTTGGAGAAGAAAAATAAAACAGAAGGACTCAAGTGAAGACATTACCATAAAATCGGGTAACTCCGTTTGGTTTAAGCTCAAAGGCTTCCTTGGGAAGACTTCTTCCCAACGTGAGGCTTCAAGGAGTAAGAGAGGAAAGTGGAGAGACAAAATGGGCAGAGTTTGGTCGAGCCAAAGGCTTTGGGAGTGTGGGTAAGGAGGTAGAGCTAGGGGCCTTTTATAAGAGGAGAGGAGGGGCACTCTTGGAAAGTAAGAAAATGTTACTTTATTTGAAAATGGTATTCGGATTTAAGAGGTCCCACATTGATGTGTTTCTAGGATAAGGTGATAAGGGTTCTAAATCCACTCATCCAATAGTTTTTGGACATGTTTAGGCCTTATATATTACATTATCTTTCCATTTTATTTAAATCATTAAATAATGAGGTCATCGCTGCATCTTCATGATGTCATAAATAATTTAATTTATTTAATGTCTAAAAATTATAAAAAAATACTATGATGTGGGAAATATGTTTAGATTTCCAATTAATATTTAAAGTCAAAAATATGATTTGTATAACCCCATGTAAAAATTGTTTTAGTAAAAAAATTCATGTTTGTCTCATTTTTACTTTAACATTAAATAAAAAGATAATAATGTCATTTTCCAACCAAAGTGGCTTCATGGGGTCCCCAAGTTGACCCATGGGTTTTCATGGTCTTCCATGACAAATCCAATGGGGTTAGGACATGTTTCATGTTCATTTCATATTATTAAAACATTATTTTTACCTTAAACTACACTAATTATCTCTAATCGTGATTAAAAACTTAATAAGTTACTATTCACCAAAAAAATTATTTTTATGCCATTGAACCACATTTTACTTCTTAATGACAAACATGTATGTCATATTTTTTAAATTCAAAACACAAAGATGGCAAAATTTCATTTAAATGGAAAAATCAGTTTTTATAAGTACCACTTAGTGGTTTCACTATTCATCAAAAATTGAAGTTTTTCAGAAAAATCCCAAAAATTCACCCTACGCTATATTTGATATTCCGAATTCAAAAAATGGATTCTATTTTAAAAAATTCATAACATATAAGTCACATTAATTAATTTAATAATTAATTCCTACTTTCAATGCAAATAGCGTGTTTTTATGAAATAATAAGTATCAATAGATTGACTACAGTTTAAGTCTGATTTCAAAGTGAAAATAATTTCAACGACCACTATTAGACTTAATGGTAAAACTATATTCTAATTTCACTTTAAAACCAATTCAAAAGATAATCTAATCATATAAATAAATTAGATTAAAAAGTGGTTTTGAATTAAAAAACTACATTTTACACTATTCATTAAAAAAATAAACATTATCGGAAAGATACCAATAATTTACACAAAGTAAATTTTGATGTCCCGATTCATTAGAAGAGTTTTATTCAGTCTAATATAATGTTTAAGAGTGAAAAAAACTATATTTAATGACATTTCTCCATCAAAAGGCGATAAGTGAGCCTTTAGTGAAAACTAGGGCATATACGCCTAAAATTGAATTCTTTCCATATTTTAAGCCTTTATCGTTTCTTGGATAAATGTAAAAACATTTAAAAACATATATAATCATATTTTAGTTATTTATATCCATTCTCGCCAATACAATGGCTACATGTTAACTATATTTAAAATAATAATATTTTATTATTAGAGTGCAACGTAAGATTCCCAAGAAACTCGTTGTTGCGTGTTGGGTACACCCTCGAGCATAGCATCCCCTTTAAAGTCATATTAATATTTTATTCACAAATATGGATAAATATGAAAATTTCATATTATTTATTTACCTGGGGTGTTACATCCTTCCCCCCTTTTGGGAATTGCGTCCTCGCAATTTTTAAAATTAAGCTTGGAAACATCCTTGAAAGTCCCACATCGGAACAAGAGTCGGTAAAACCCTCACTTTAAAATAAAGAAAGATAAGTACAGAGGTCACCCGAGTTAACCCATACTAGGATTCCATGTAGTAAAACATGGACAAGGAGGAGAAAACATAGGGTCATGTTCTGATGGAGAGTGATAGAAAACATGTTTAAGATAAAGTTTACAATAAGAAAATCACAAACATGTGATGGGTTAAATAGTGTTGGGTTCCCTAGTAGGAAAATTTAATAGACAACATTTTTGTTTTAAGATACTATTTATTGAGGAATTTATTTTTGAGCTTAACTAAAAAATAAGGAAACATACTTACTTGTCATGTTGACTTTCGAATTTTACTAGATTTCTTACACAGACTCATACTTTCTCCAAAACACGAGTATTTAGGAAGACTTGTTTTCATTAAGAGTACTATAATAAACTTCTAGAGAATCACCTAATCCACCAAAGAGAAATATATACTTCCCATGTATTTAGGCTTTAACCAAAACCAAAACCAAAAACGTTAGTACAAGGTCAGATAATCCAGAAAAGGATAACCCATTATAAAAAGAAAATATATTCTTAATCTCCAAAATTTGTCCAACGAAACCCAAAGTTCAACGAGCACCATTCTATAATCAATTTTTCCATAAAATCCATCAATGTAAACCAAACTAAATTGAAACGCAGATATTTGAAAGATTTAGTCACATAGTCTTCCAAGTTAAATCGTAACATTTATCTCCAAACAACATCATTTGCTCCTAATGTCTCGTATTGAAAAGTAATTAACCTAATCACATATCCTCCATGATAGGATAATCATTTTCATAAATAACCCAAAATCAACTTACTCTTAATTAATAAAATCATATAACTAAAAAGAATCAGTCAAACTAACCAGGGACTTCACGTAGTCCAGTGGTAGGCGATAAATACCAGTCGCACTTTGGTTGTGGGTTCGATTCCCGCAGCTTTGTCCGACGCGACGGGTTCTTACACGGTGTGCGTGTTGTCCTTTTTCAAAAACTATATAATTCTCAAATAATTCCCCAAAAAGGGATAAAATCATCAAAAATAACCATAACATAATTTAACCTCAATTTTATCTCATGCCTTTCACTTCAATCATAACATATAGTAACCCATAATTACCTCAAAAGTAAGGAACATATAAACCCAAATGGTTCTTTATAACTATGTCCACAAAAGAAAAGATAAATATTCCTTGAATAAAATTTGCCTATATTAAACATCAGGGTTACACATAATATGAAAAGTCTTCTAATGTAACCCCATCATCGAAAGAGACTTAATACTATTAATAATTTCACCATAACTCTTGAAGCCCTTATATGTTGACATCTTACTCATTCAACATTCTTCATGATCCATTATCCATTCATTTCCAACGTATTCCTAAATACCTCTTTCCTACAAACAAAATCATGAATCATATCATAAGATTCCAAAATAGGAAAACAATAGTCATGAAATAATACATACCTTTGATTGGTCATTGTCAGTTTCTTCATCCTCAATCGGAATGGCATTAGGTATTGGTAAATGAACATTTGTACACTCTTGGTGACCCCATTCACGGAACTTCTTCATAGGACATGTGTTTGCAAAATGACCATGCACACCACATTTAAAACATTCAATTGATCCCTCAGAATGAACTTCTTTCCCTTTCCTCGAGTCAACTGGATGATTCCTTTTTCCATGTCAGGTTCTTACTTTATGACCTTCATTTCCACATATATAGCATATTTCTATCCCTTTGAAACATTTTCCTAAGTGTTTCTTTCCACATCTTTGACACATATGTTTTTGAACACACTTACCTTTATGATTATTACCTGTACTTATGTAGGGATTTGTTTCTCGCATATATGATGCTTAGAGAAATAACCAAGGTTTAGGTGGTCAATCATGACTCCAGATAGTTGGTTGAGGATAATCACAAGATTTCTCATTGCATCTCCCATATCATTCAGTTGCTTTCTCAAAAAACTGTCACAGTTTCCTTCACATCCATTGTTACTTTGGTGCCTTCTAGATCCAGCCATTTACTAAAACCAAAAGGTTCAGTGTGAGTATATCAAAAAAAACCCATCATGTACTAATGAGGAATATAAACACTAAGATATACTTACTCATTCACTTTATCTAAAACTGGGACTCTTTCTGAAATCCTAACCATTATGGTAATGCCACTTATGCTTAATGAATACCCTAACCTCTAAAGTTATCTAAACCAACCTTTGATACCAACTATAAGGCCCCAGCCATAAACCTTACTTAATCTTGAGTTATTACAAGATTACACATTGAGGATCTTTTAAGGTTTAGAGTTTTAGAGAATTAGGACATTACTATTACATCTCATAAAATTTCAAAGTAGAAACTTTTACTAAGTTTCCATAAAATAATAACTCTTAAAAAGAAACATGTCCAGTTCCATGTTTTAGGTTGCATGACTTTCCCTTGATCCTATCCTTGACCCAATTCCACGTTAAGTCCTGTGAAAAACATTTAAAAAACTTGGGATGAGTATAAAAATCTCAGTAAGGGTTATAAAAATATGGAAAGGAATCATGAGTTCATATTTACATAAGAATGAAATCATACTTTACCCATAAAACATAGGCACTTTAACATACCTCATAAAACCATGAATAAATCACAGAAATCATAAGACATAAAAGGTAACTTGAGGCATTCATAACATTATTACATAAGGAGTAACCCTCTTGGTTACGTTTGGAATACCCATCACAGTATATTCCCTAAATATCTTCGGATAAACCTTAATGTTTCACTCCTTCGCGTTACCCAATGCATTGGAGAGCTATATCAGGCTCACATGCCCTTAGTTTATCACGGAACCACCCGTTTTCATAACAATGCCCAAGAACCATAACATAAACGTATCACATAAAACATGCATAAAGGAAAGATAACATTTCCACATTTGAATCACAATATAACATTTTAGTATATTGAAATAATTAATCCATTCAAAAAGAAACCATTTCCAAAACCATTTATAACATTTAATAAAGAGATTTTGGAATCACAGTGTCCCATACTACCTTGAAGCTTTTAAAATTTTAAACCATTAATATCCATATAAATAAATCCTTAAATCCATTTTGAAAACATGGATATTAATAAGAACAAATAATTAAAACATTTGATGAGATATTTTGGTTAAAGGGGGGTTCTACCAAAATTAGAGACACTTGAATACAATAGTTGAGGAATAAAATTAGTCAGAACATTATAATATAATGAGAATAAATGGATTCATGATATAATATTCCAAAGGACAGTATATACACCATATAAGATTTAATTAGTGCATAACAACAATGAAGTCTCAATAGAAATGTCAAATGTGATGAATTCCCTTATAAAGAAGGTATCCTTAAATTAAGGATAATTCAATCTCTAAATTATGTGTCACAAACATAAATACACACAATATAAGTGGATATTAAGTGTAAAACAATAAATGTTCATTCACATATATTCAAAAGATGACATATTCAATAACTACATGTTGAACCCTAAGAAATCGAAATTGGGTTAAAAAGATCCCTTGGTAAAATTCGACAACCTAACGACATCACTTCAAAATTCAGAAAATGAGTTGATGAGAGATAAAAAGGGCATCTCATCACTTGGACATAAAATTTACATCAATAAGGATATAAAATAACATATCCCAACATAATAGTATGTTAATTAAAAGACATAACAAAAGAAGTCTTTTAAAAAGAGGAGGGTGAAAGGTCCCCTTACCGAGTTGGGTAACTTTCGAAACGTACACCCCATGGAAGAAGGGTCATACAATGAAGATGTGAATACCCATAAATGAAATTATACTACACAAAGTGTATAATAATGGGCATTACATACACCACTCAAAGGATTTGTGGCAAATGTAGCATACATCTCACGGGAATAAATGTGAGATGAAAAATCCCTTACGAAAACTCAGCAGCCTAACAGCGCCACATAAAACATATAAAAATGGATTGATGAGATCAAATAGGGTATCTCATCATATTAACATAAAGTTTATAGAAAGAGGAATATAAAAGAACATCCCCCAACATAACAAATAGGAGCTTAAAATAAGTGACATAAACGAGAGTACTTAAAAAGAAAGAGAGAGGTTGAATCTCTTACGAAAATTCGGCAGCCTAACTGTGCCACACAAAACATCCAAAATGGATTGATGAGAGAGAATAGGGTCTCTCATCACATGAACATAAAAATTAAAGTAATATTAATATAAAATAACATCCCAATAACAAGAAATATGAGCTTTAAAAGGAATGACATAAAAGAGTTTACTTAAAAAGAAAGAGTGGAGTAGGATCCCTTACCTCGGGTTCGACTTGACTCGACCGTTCTTTAATCTCCAGAATAATAAACTTGAGATAATTTATACTTGATTAAGAACCTTTTTCAAGCTTATTATTCCTTTTATATCACTTATTTCCATGTTATAAACATTATGTAATCATTAATATAATAATGATTGTTTTGTCGATATTTGGTTCTTAAGTCGAAAGTGGACTTCTTACAATTACATGTTGTTCGTGTGGTCAAAGGTTTTTTATATCCAGAATGAAATTACTGATTTGGATATCATATATATCATATATATCTAGCATATACATGTATTTATAATATCACATAATCACGTAGAGGAAAGAAATGAAATGAACTGTTCATGGAGACGGTAAGCCGTACGTACGCATGAACGCTACTTTCATTTCTATGTTGTATGAATGGAATTAAAACTATATGAGAGGTATGTATATTTTAATTCCAGAATTATACTAATCATTCAGATGTAACATAAATCATATATATCCATTATATATATGTACTTATAATAGTTCATAACATTTTGAGATAAGAAATGAAATGTACCATTCATGGAGACGGTAGTCCGTACGTACGCATGAACATTACTTCCATTTCTATTTCATATTTAATGGAATTAAAACATAATGATACATAATAGTATTTTAATTACAGTATGGGATCATATATAATATCATTAAATATACCCTTTATACGTACCACATATGGTAATAACGAATCAAATCACTTTGTGGGGGCGGTAGTCCGCACTTCCTTAAATGAAGATATCGCATTTACCCATAATGGAAACCATAAAGGTATGAAATAAATGAAAAATAAAAAAGCTTAAGTAAAACATAAACATATTATATATCATATATAAATATTGTGTCATCTCAATGGCCACCTTTGAAGGTGTTAGAAGAATGTTGAACAATCATCGTTTCGGGAGGCAGAAATTCGCCATCCGCAGAAATAGTATGTTTTTTAACCCTTAGATGTAGGTGTGTGAAGGTTTAGCTCGAATACTTATTATAAAAACATCCTATAATATTGATGATACTTTAGTTGTTACAAAATAAATGAATAAAAAGAGTTTAGGGGGTTGGAGGAGCAAAAAAAACAAAAGGACTCAAGTGAAGACATTACCTTAAAATCGGGTAACTCCCTTTGGTTTGAGCTCAAAGGGTTCCATGAGAAGACTTCTGCCCAAAGTGAGGCTTCAATGAGTAATAGAGGGAAGTCGAGAGACATAATTGGCAGAGGTTGTCTGAGCCAAAGGCTTTGGGAGTTTGGTTAAGGATGTAGAGGTGGGGTCCTTTTATAAGAGGAGAGGAGGGGCACTCTTGGAAGGTAAGAAAATGTTACTTTATTTGAAAATGGTATTCGGATTTAAGAGGTCCCACATTGATAGTTTTCGAGGATAAGGTGATAAGAGTTCGAAATCCCCTCATCCAATAGGTTTTGGACATGTGTAGGTCTTAGATATTACATTATCTTTCCATTTTATTTAAATCGTTAAATAATGAGGTCATCGCTGCATCATCATGATGTCATAAATAATATAATTTATTTAATGTCTAAAAATTATAATAAAAATACTATGATGTAAGAAATATTTTTATCTTTCCAATCAATTTTTATAGTCAAAAATCTAATTTGTGTTACCCCATGTAAAAATTGTTTTAGTAAAAAATTTCATGTTTGTATCATTTTTACTTTAACTTTAAATAAAAAGATATTCATATCATTTTCCAACCAAGGTGGATTCATGGGGTCCCCATGTTGACCCATGGGTTTTCTTGGTCGGATATGACACATCCAATGGGGTTAGGACATGTTTCATGTTCATTTATATTATTAAAACATTATTTTTACATTAAAATACACTAATTACCTCTAATCGCGATTAAAAACTTAATAAGTTACTATTCACCAAAAAATATTTTTATCCCATTGAACCACATTTTACTTCTTAATGACAAACATGTATGTCGGATTTTTGAAATTCAAAACACAAAGATGGAAAAATTGCATTTAAACAGAAAAATCAGTTTTTATAAGTACCACTTAGTGGTTTCACTATTCATCAAAAATTGACGTTTTTCAGAAAAATCCAAAAAATTCACCCTAAGCTATATTTGATATTCCGAATTCAAAAACTGAACTCTATTTTACAAAATTAAAAACATATAAGTCACATTAATTAATTTAATAATTAATTCCTGCTTTCAAAACAAATAGCGCGTTTTTATGAAACAATAAGTATCAAAAGATTGACTCCAGTTTAAGTCTGATTTCAAAGTGAAAATAATTCCAATGACCACTATTGGATTTAATGGTAAAAATATATTCTAATTTCACTTTAAAAACAATTCAAAAGATAATATAATCATATAAATAAATTATATTAAAAAGTGGTTTTGAATTAAAATACAACATTTTACACTATTCATTTAAAAAATAAACTTTATCAGAAAGATACCAAAAATTTACACAAAGTAAATTTTGATGTCCCGATTCTTAAGAAGAGTTTTATTTGCTCTAATATAATTTTTAAGAGTGAAAAAAACTATATTTAATGACGGTTCTCCATCAAAAGGCGATAAGTGAGCCTTTAGTGAAAACTAGGGCATATACGCCTAAAATTGAATTCTTTACGTATTTTAAGCCTTTATCGTTTATTGGATAAATGTAAAAACATTTAAAAACATATATAATAATATTTTAGTTATTTCTATCCATTCCTTCCAATACAACGACTACATGTAAAATACCATTTAAAATAATATTATTTTATTATTAGAGTGCAACATAAGATTCCCAAAAAACTCATTGTTGTGTGTTGGGTACGCCCTCGAGCATAGCATCCCCTTTAAAGTAATATTAATATTTTATTCAAAAATATGGATAAATATGATAATTTCATATTATTTATTTACCTGGGGGGTTACAGTGAGCCTCTATTTTTTGATGAATTTAAAAAAAACCATTATGATATAATATTTTACTTCCATAATTGGCTCATTCTATCAGATAATAAGATCTATGTTCTACATTTTCTATCTCCCTTGTGCCACTTTAATATGTTTTTCTCTGGATAACTAACATGTAGTCAAATTTTATCCATGTGTGTCAATTTGTATTCACATCGGTTGGTACTCGATTCATTTTTAATCATTCTTCATTATTCTTTCCCTTGATAGCTCACATGCAGGCTTATATTCAAAATTTTCATAGCATTGAGTGTTTCTTTGATTTAATATGGTCTAGTACAATCTAATGGTTTACATAGGATGAGGGGGGTCATACGAGGTTAATGTAGGTGTCTAAATGACTCATCCGTCTTATTTCATCATTTTAGAATATTTCATTTCTCTATTATCACCATTTTAATTGAGCACTGCCGATTAAATTCATCTTTCATATAAATAGTCAAAAAAATCATATTCTAAGACCCTTTTGTATATTTAATACATTTTTGAGGTTTTGACATCAACATAGACATCCCCAAGTCATATGATTACATAATTAATATTTTTGAATATTGTAAGGCATATATGAGATACCATTTGTGTGTGTTGTGACTTGAAATTTATATAGGTAAGTGTTTCATGTAAATTAATGAGTCATATATGGTTATTAAATGTATGTATCACTTAACCCTCATAGGGAAATTGATTAAAACTAATAAATGAATCTTTTAATAGATATATGGAAATTATATTGACACATATCACATGGATGAAATAAATGAATTTAATTAAAATTTTCAGTTTCATGACTCTAGCACACTTTTCCATGCATAATGGAAGGTAGTGGAGTGAAAATAATGAAATTATAATCACTTAAATGATCTAATAAATGATTTTATGTAATTTTGTCCATTTCACTAGTATTAAAGAGAAATGAATAGAAAAATTTAATTATTAAAAGGAATAATTATTACATAACCTTACCTAATTAATGAATTATCTAAATGGTTCCAACTATATATGAATGTATTCATTATTATAGGAGTTTTCATATATGATCTAGCCTTGGATTAGTTAGGGAATTCCTTGAGCACTCTTGGATTCCATTCTGATTCAAGGATGCATATTACCAAGGGTGATACCCACCTTTGAACTAGATATTTTTTTATTTGTGGATGTCCATTATGACACAGTAGGATCTCTACATTATCATTATCGAATTAATTGGAAATACTCCATGGATCCATTGCCATGTTTATTTTCATGGGGAACCATGGATACACTATTTCCCCTAGTCATTCGTTCTTACATTTTAACATGTATGAATACACTAGACTCAGTTAGAATAGTATTACTATGGATTTCTTTGTGAAATTACCTATGGATTACATGTAAACCATTTATCTAGGAAACACATTATTACACATTTTGCTGAACCCATAGTGTTAAGGATGACTTGGTTTTTACATTGAATTATTTTCACTATTATCAGCATTACATGATTCCTTGTTATATCATGGTCTATAATTATTACTATTATCATAAAATTAAGTTAGTGGTATATATGCATCATTTTATTTACAATATAAACCATAGAATAATAAATGAATAAACCTATTATATGTCTGGACACCAGCTAATGATGAAGTTTGTGTATGGGTAGTTACATTATTGTATTACAATACATATATATATATATATATGCATTCCTAATAAATGTTTTAGTTTATATTACAAAGAATAGATGTTATAGACACTATTAATGGTTTTATATAGATATTTCTCTCACACCCTATCTTGAATGCATTTGGTACCAGAAAAGATTACATGTATGTAGGTGTTGACAAAGTAAAGTGCAGAACTATGATACGTGATATTGATTTCTTTTATAGTATGTGGCATGGTAGCATGATAAATGAGATAGATATAAATATTATTGGATAGTTTTTGGATTTCATTATTATTATTTTTTATTGCTTGTATTTCATGCTTCCATGTATACATATTTTAATGTTTTTTAGACACACGAAATAAATTATCATCAACATATGATTATTACTATTTATTGTTCCTGTAATTTATTATTCATATCTCTTTCTATTGATACATGTATTTATATTACAACATATTCTATTTATATGATATTATATTTATTCATTATTCTCCACTCTAATAATAATGGTATATTCTCCCCATCGGCACACTTAAGGACCTCTCTAGTGGTTAGAAGCCTCCATCATTCGGGGGGGTGCCTGAGAACATTTGTAAAATTGGTCTTGTGGTACATTTGAGTGGAACCTAGTTGATGACATAACATGGAACTACCATGGTAGATTTTATAGTATGGGTCCAGCCACAATACTACTGATTCAGTTTATCAATGATTTAGATTCGTAAAGCATATTGATTTAGGTCACACTATAACAGATCTATTTAATATATTAGATCATGTATTCAAGGAGTTATATACTATAAATGTTATCGTTCATTATATAGGTGGTGACTTAGTAATCTAATAAATTTTTAGGATAGGTGTTTTGTTCTATAACAATGATTCTTATGCTCCAACATTACACTATGTGAGGTAACTACTTCAAGACCATCATGGCCATGCAACAATCTTCTTCAAGAGTAATTTTTGTTATATTTTTGTAAAAATTATCAAAGGAGGTAAATATTAAAAATAACATTTATTCCTATACAAAACCCAATGTGTAGAACATGACCAATGGTATACCCTCTATGCGTATCTAATTAAATCTTTCTTAATTTTTCAACTGATTAAGAAACTTTCATTTTTCATTATCCATGTTAGTTAATTATTATTCCATGGGAGCCTTATACCATGTTTTATCTTATAATTTATATTTTCCCAAAATGTATCTATATATTATTGAGATTTATTATTATAGAATGTCATTTTGAGTGATCTACAATAGGCTTGATGTTAGACGTTCATTACATTTTTTGACCATTATGTGTGCTTTTATAGGCTACTGAGAATGTAGAAGAAAATGTTTTCTAAATATTTTTTTCCCTCAAAAAAACCTGACTGAGTGTGTCTAAATTTTAGGATTTAACCCAATGTATTTTATATATGGATGAAATTAATTTTTAATTATTAATCAAAAACTAGTAACATTTCCCATTAGAGGATGTCGTCCTTTTATTTCTAAAAATAATATGGTTTTTGTTATTTGTGGGGATGTAAATAACATTGTAGAGTATATTAATGGTATTGTGACATGTTGTATCATGGGGTGTGGAATAAATTTTTTTCAAATGGGATGATGTATCAATTTGAAGAAATTAATCTATAATGAGAAATATTTAAACATTTTTATCAATGTATAAATGAAATTTATACGAATGAGATCAGTAATACTACCACGTAGTGGATTATGTCTTTTGAGAATAATGATTAGATACATAATATATTAGAATTTTATGTTAGGTAACATATTTTTAATTATTATATAGTCCTATTGAAATAAAAAATATGTATTAATTAATTTATTAAATTAAAATATTAATCATTTTTTTCATATTCTCCCTTGATCTTGTTTTATGTTAGTATGAATAATTCTAATAGCCTCTTTGTATAGATCATTCCCCATATAATGTGAAAAAATAATAATGATACACCAATGAATTTCTAAGGATATTATAAATAAACTATTTCTGTTTTGAAACATCTAAATTAGACCAATTTTATTTCTTCATGTGTTTTGTAATAAAAAATAGTTATCTACATGAAACTTGCTATATAAATCAAGGTGATAGAATTACAATAATAAAGAGAAATTTTTTATTTAGTAATTTATATATTAATAAACAAAAATTAAATAAAACCCAAACATTTTCAAATCAAAATTTTGGCATTTAGAATTAAAACCCATTTAAAAAAATAAAAAGTTAAATTTATTTTAAATAATTTGAACTAGACTCATGAATCACTAATTCTAGACACCCAATACCCAATCACATAAAAATTTTATCCCTACAATTAGAAAATATGTAATGGTTGTAATAGGGTAAGTCATCATGAAAATGAATAACTAATATAAACTAAATAAAAAAATGCACCGATATCAATCCATAGCTTCTGATCCATCGATTTTATTTCTTTAGATCCATCTCCCATTAATTTATCGAGGGAAACAACCTCTATATATTCCTCATTTGTTTCTTTTAAAAAATTCTATATGTTATACAAATGTCAAATTATTTTTTTAATTATATAACATTGAATAAGAATATATTTATATAGTTAATAAATATATTAGTGTTGAAAAATATGACACAGTTTTTATAGTGGATTCTATCATTAATCTTGACTACAGTATAACTAATTGTGTGGAAATTTAGTTCCTACCAACAGTCTAATGGTAGAATCATATACCATTCATCAATGGTATATCATCATAGTATTACACATAATAGTAGTATTTTATCATTATGTAATATCGTAAAAATTTAGTATATTTACACTCACTATTGTGCAATAAAAAATTCAAAGGAGTGCCTCTTCAACCTTATCATCCCATGAAAAAATGGTAGTGAAAATGGTGCAACTTCCACCTCATGGTGATATTATATTCACATAAAAGGTAGATCATGCACGGTAGAATCTATTTTCATCCATGAATAGTATACAGGAGATTCTTTTAGGTCAATGGTAGCACCTAAAAAGGTGGAACACCAAATGGGGTATCACTATGGTAGTCATGGTGGTATATTTTAGATATCATGAATGATATTAGATAACATGGGAAGCAGTAGTATTAAATATTCTTTTATTTATATAATTTATAGAGAAAGGTTAAACTGGAACACTATTAGTGATGGTAAATATACTAGTAATAGATTAGAGGGATGGTAGTTCTACTCCTTCCTTTAGTTATTAATATACATTCAATGAAACACTACATTTATTCAAGGTGGTAAACCGATTCTATATGGTGATCCCTAGGCAAGATTGAGATGATCATGTGTAAGCATTCCATATGAATTCTATTCAAAATTATCCAACTGTCATAGTGGTTTGATCGTGATTTTAATCTATATAGGGATTTATTCCACTTCAAAAGTGCATAACTATAGTATCTAAAGGATAAATATGTCATTCATGATGGTTTTGGGTCCCAACATGGCTTCTCTAGATTGATCCAAATACCACATGTTCCCAATAATTGCATTTCCAATGAGTTATGATAGTTGTGGTCATATATTATTTACATGAGGAAGAAGATAGTAGTGGATGTACGTGTATGATCACAAAGGGTGTTAAAATAAGGTTGGAGAATGATGTTTTTATGATTGAGGAATAATACCGCAGGGAATGTTTCCCAAATCAAATGTTCAGCATTGATAGATCTTGTACATCTGAAAAGGTATACATTTCATGGGCTCAGAATCGTAATCATGTGAGGGGATCTTGGTAAACTATAAACATTCATATGGGCTCAATATAACATTCATGGGCCCTGTAATATTTGTTCCAAATGTGGCACAAGCTCCTCTCAATGTGGCCTCACACATATTCTACATTGATATCCATCCCACAAAACCAACATTTCCAGACAGTCCTATATAGGGATGAATAAATATCTTATAAACTTATTGGATAAGTCCCATATATATTGGAAAATAGTTTTCACCTAAAATTAATTTTACGAATATTGTAAAAATTTAAAAAGAATATCAAAAATAATTTGAAAATATATTTCCACATTTTTTACTTATTTTCATTTATATTATTTGGAAAATTTCCATTTTCCTAATTTTAATTAAATAATTTAATAAATTAGAATAATCATTAAAAAAATTAACAGTACTTATTATATTTTCAAATTGTTACATGAAAAGATTAATGTATCAAATACCAACACACAAAAATTATACTTGTACTCATGTATAAAATATAAAAACTAAATTAATGAAAAATTCCATTTAACAATTTTTAAAAATAAAATAATCTAAATAAAATAATTATCAAGGTAAAATAAATTTCATGTTTAACATAAAACATCTTTTCGAATTATATTTTTTTAAAAGATCTATCAGTTCAATAATTTTACCCTTTAACATTGTTAATGTTGTATATTACATTTTGATTTATTCACGTGACCCATATTATTATTATTATTAATTATATGTCATTATATTCATCACACTAACTCATTTTACGTTATTACACATGATACAAATTCAATTAATTGTACGATAAAATTTTAGTACATTTTCATTATCTATAGGCATGAAAAGTAACAAATTTCTCCACATTGTAAAGAAAACAACCAAATAAAATCAATGGTCCCCTTCAATTAAGGTTTTAATTACTATGATGATTATGGGCTGTATGAATTTATAAGAAAATATTAATGAAAATAGATGGCTATCACTAAACTATATATCATGATATCATAATAAAAATATCTATGAAAATATTCCCTTTAGAAAAAAAATCCCACATCTTATACATAATGTATGGTCATCATGAATTATAACAAAATGAATGAATTTAACCTTATATTTATATATTTTTTGAATTTTTTATTTTCAAGTTCTTTTGTTCAAAATTTTTTTTTTCATGTTTTGTTACATTTTCAAAATTCATTTTTAGAATAAACATCACATACTAAACCAAACCACATATGATAAAATCATTGTTATAATAATGGTTATCATTAATTATCCAATGTCAATCACCGTGTTTTCATTCTTTTTCAGAAAAGGAAATCATTTAATGAATAATGTATGAATAAAAAACCTTAATAAGTATCCAATATAAAACCTCCACTCTTTTTCCGTACAATATAGTTCATTCTTCAACCATGTATTCGTTCACCTCCACACTACAAAACGAAAATATCACAAAATTAGTAGGACTAGAGAAATGACAAGATATAAATTGCATAAAACATGTCTTATCACGGTCAATGACATTCAAATTCCTTAAATGATGAAAAGTAAAAGTATAGAAATTAGATACATGGATTATATTATATCAATAAAATACCTCAGTCATATATAATATGTTTTTTCTATGTCACATTTGAAAAGTTCCAATGATTGTTCTAGAGGGTGACTTGTCCGATTATCACTCAGAAAATATTAGCAAGATTTAACAATTTTATTAAGAAACCCTCCCCTAAATAGTAATATAGAATTTTAAAATAACTCATTGAATAACTATTAATAAAAAAGTATTATACATAAATATCAATAATGCAATGTGTGAAAATGTTTTATGTAATTTCATTTACATAAAACAAAAAAATTCCCTCAAATCATGACTTATCATTTGAATATCCATGGTTCACATAAGTCATTAAATTTTTCTTCTAACTCATTTAATATCTTTATCACTAAAATATGAAATGTTGTAAAAATTGTTTTATAATAACCTTGTGTCTCATATATAAGTCACGTAAATAAAAAATGATAAGTGAAGGCATGAAAATTTAGTTTTAACAAAGAATATGAAATTTTCAACATTACAAAAAGTATCAGAAAAAAATCATTGAGTTAAAAAAAATAACGAACTCCCTATTTTCATGTAGTTATATTCATCTCTTCTCTTTTTTTGTTACTTCTTGATGACTTCCTTCATGACGGTCATTTAGATCAACTAATACAACTATAAGAAATATTATATTAATTCTAAAAAGGAATACTAGATAATGCGAGTTTATTATAAACACCAAAATAATAAGAAGAACAAAAATATATCATTTCCTTAATGAAGTTATACTGTTTAATTTTGCTGGGTCGACCTAACATCATGAAAATAAATCAATAGATGTGTTGGAAAATTTTGATCTCCTCCACTAATGTTTAAGCATGATTTACAAGAATCCTTTTAATCCATTTCACATTAATAGTAAATTTTCTAATTTTTTCATCTTTATTGGTCTTAATTGCACCAATGGGATATACACAAGTATCAATAGAAGGTCCTTAAATCGAAGACTGATGCTTACCCAATATTGACATCATTATATAATTTTATATAATTACTTGATTTCTATTTTAATGGTATTTTTCAAAATAATTTTTTTATGTTCCCATCTGGTAACAGTTTTTAAATTAAGGTGTTTTCAATAGGCTCTTTTTTATTTAATCTAGAAACAATAACTAATTTTTCCTATATTTACTGGAACTAAAAAAATATAAATTAATATGTTTTACATCCCAATATTATTTGTGATCCAATTAAACTAGTATTTGAAAATGTATCTTTTAAATAAACTAGTCGTTGATTATACCGGTTGGTGTCTTATAAGAAATATGGTATTCCAACAATGGGTAATCAATCCTTTTTTTCTAATCCATCTAGTTTGGTTTGATTATTTTATATAAAACTTATTTAATATATAAGTTGTTAACTTCATAGTTTAATTTCTTTGTGGATGGTTGGGTGTATACATCTTTTTGTGAACCCTAAACAATTTATATATTAATCTCTATCATCTTATTTTAAAAAATAGTCCCTTTTTCATTGATGATGGGCCTTGGTACCCCAATACAACAAATGATGTTAAACCTAACATACTCCAAGACCAATTTTTAATCATTGGCCTTAGTTTCATTATATTAAAACCATTTAGAGATAGAATCAATAAAATGTAAAATTTTAGAAATTTGAAATGACATTGGAAATGTTTCCATTATGTCGAAACCCCATAATTTAATTTTATCACAAAAAAATAAGTGTTTTAAGGATTTTCATAGAATTTAAAAAAATTTAGAAAATTTTTACACTTCTCACATTCTTAACTACATTCATCACTAATTTTTTTTAAAATGGATTGTAATTTAAAATTTATACTTACTTTAGTTGTTTTTAGAAGTCAAGTCTGTCCTCTAAAATAATGTGTGTGGATAAAGTTCTGATAAAGATTATATTTTAATTTATAAAAAGAACCATTTTATTCCATGATCATTATATATTTTCCTCAAAATGTACCCTCCAAAATATAGAATATAAATTTATCCTTGTGTTTTTTAATGATAGTTATGGTGAGACAATACCAGAGATGTGGCCAAATTTTTTTTATATTTATGTACTAGGTTACTTCAACTTCAATGGAGTAGAGTTATTCTCTATGTATGTGATCATTATGTGGATTCAGTTCTATAATTGATATTTTATTATTATTGAATATCTTTTAATTTGAAGTTCCACATGATTTCTAAGTCTATTTTTGTCCTTAATCCTTTTGTTAAACTATTGAAGGAGTTATATATGGATTACCAAACATGGATTGGAACCATCCATAATCATTAAGTACCTATGTGTTTTCTAAACAAATAATAAAACCACTTTAGTTCAAAGTTAATAAGATATAAAATTTTCAATATACGATAGTAAGAAATTAATTTTCAGTTGTTAAATAATTAAATTGAGGGGAATCATTTGATCTTGAGTAATATATTATGAATTTTGTTTCCATTAATTAGTTCATAATTTAATTAAACAAAATCCATCTTCTGTGCATCACATTGATGGTCGAATGTTTTTCCAAATTTGGAGGATGAAAAATTGGTGGGGGTGATTAATTTCCACCTCATCTCCTCAAATTCATTTCCACAATCACCACAAAATTAAAACTTATCATCAATTCCATGTAATCTTGATATTTTAAGTGGAACATTATTAATGAAATTCATGAATAGTTATATAGCACCACATAGGATTTGAATGATCAAATATACTATAAGATGTAAGATAAATAAAACAATTGATCTCTTAAATTTTATAACAATCAAACTGGATGACATTTTTGGAAATGATATCGCTCAAATGTATTTTTTTTACCCTAAGGTTGCACATCTCAAATTTCCAAACATTATTTTTCTCCATGAATGTTCTCAAGGATTTTTCATGATTTAATAACCACTGATTAATGGAATTAAAACAACCAATGAATCATTTGAGAAATACATCATTTACGTATTCAATATAATTTAATTATATTCTTACCATAAATGTATGAAACATTCAAGGGGTTATTATTGTAGATACACATTCTTGACATACATGGACATTACATTACATTTCCGGAATACATAATACAAAAAAAAATGACACCCAAGGACCGTAATATTTTAGTGTCTTTGGAAACATAGAACAAAATCTTCTAATCATGGTGAAAGATCTTCAACATCTCCCATAATGATCTTCCGCCTTTATTTTATTACCTATATCCTTTCATTATAGCCTGGGAAATTAAAAAATAAAAAGGGTGAGCTCAAATGCTCAGTATGGGTATGCATGGAGAAAATAAAAGAAACCATATACATTTGAACTTAAAAACATGAACATAAAGTTTAAACATCAAAATCCCGAGAAATGAAAAAAAAACATGGCAGTACATATGGCATAGATCATAATAGAACATCAATCATGATAAAATAGTATGGGAATAAAACATGTAATTGTGGAAACCATTAAGAACATTATATTATTTCCATAGTGGCTAAGGAATTGCTGCCAAGACCATCATAGTGGACAAAGTCTCTTACTGAATCGAGTTCACTCTCCATTCCAGTCCTGTTTCACTAAACCGGATTAACATGACATTCCATCCATGCCTATATCATGAGATATAAATCATTACACAATGCATTGGAGGGAGATATAGGTCACACCCATCTCATAATGAAATCATTCTTACTTTTGCTAGAAAAAATTAACATAAATCATTCATCATAACCCAAAAAATAAAATGGGTTTCATAAACAACATCCCATCATAAAATAATCCATATAAAACAAATGGATATCATTTCATCATATGAAAAATAAATCCATTTAAATAATAAATACATTATACTTGAAACATAATCATACTAAATAATGTCATCTTAGATGGAAAATAGTTTTGACAAAACTCTTGAAATGAATTCTTGAGGAAAATATCCTTTCTTCTTCAAAATCATTTTTCTCTTCAAAAAAGGACACTCAAATTTAAAAGAAAAATTTTTTGTTGAAAATAATCATGAAATCATGTAGAGTAATCATCATGAAAATTAGGTGCTATGAAACCGTAAATATCTATTCATTATGTATAAGTTAAAAAAACATTATCCTCATACTTTTTCCGAAAAAGTCAAAAGTCCCTCATATGGTAAACAAAAGACAGATTCATTCTATAACATGTGGTAAAAGTAAAAAATGGATAAAAAGTAATTTAAACATACATGAAAATATTTTTAGAAAATATGGACATGGATGATAACAATAACCCCACTAAATACTTATGAATAATCAATCTCGGATAAGAACAAGATTTGAATAATTATCCCTTACCTTATGTCCAATTTCATCTGTATGTGTCTGAGAATCTTTTATATTGGGTTTAAACATATTATTAACTTGTAAAAGAACCATAATAATATTTATGATATCATATATGATTCACTAATGACTTTATATTACCTGTTCTTTTGTCAATATCATGTTAATGAAGTGTTTTGGGTAAAATCGTTTCATTTATCGTACGTGTATGGACATGTTGTTATTGATATTATTATTTTTTATATCATGATTTACTTACATCCATAATTTAAAAAATTATTTATATATAATATATATGCAGAATATAACATATATAATAGTTTGATAAATGGAATGAAATACACCGTTCATGGAGACGGTAGGTCGTACGTATGCATGAACGCTATTTTTGTTTCCTTATTAAATTGAATGGAGGTAAATGAAATATATATTTATATATAAATAAATCATGTATCATTATTATGTCATATTTTTTAGGATTAATTATTATATATACTATATAAGCATTCTTGAATGGTTAACATGGGGAATGAATCTCATCGTGTTTGTGGAGACGGTAGTCCATACGTACGAACAAGCAACAATATCATTCTTTTGATATTAAATCGTATATAATTAGATGTTGTATCATATATAAATAATCATATTAATGTTATATTTATTATTAATAACATTTATACTCCTTATTATACCCGTCCAAATGATGAAATGTTTGAATAACAAACTACACCACGACGTGGAGATGGTAAGTCGTACGTACGCATGTGTGGTGACTTATTAATTAATAGGATGGATAAAATAACTAATATGGATGTACCATTTTTATAATAACATCACATTATATATAATATACTGGAGTTATTATTTTATAATGGAAACAACAAAGAAGGAGGAAGTGGAAGAAGAAAGGAATTTGAAATATGTGCTGAGATATTTACCTTTTTTGGGGTTCTTTCTTTTAATTTGATCAAAAGGGATCCATAAATTTGCTTCATGACTAATGTAATGTCTATTTAATGAAGGGAGGATAGTTTGGAGGGTATTTGGGTAGGGTGTGGCCAAGCCAAATGTCTTGTGAGGAGTGAATGTGAGAGAAGATGGAGTGCCCTTTTATAAAAGTGGGTCGGGGCACCTTAGGAAAAACATAAAATATTATTTTATAATAAATTTATATTCAGTTTATAATGTCTCCAAATTGACTTATTTCGAGGATAGTGTAGGTATGTGCCTAAATTATCTCAACAAATAGGTTTTAGACAATTTATGTTACCATTTTAACATTATCATTTACATTTAACTCTAAGTTAAAGAATTTAACTTTTAGTGTGTCTTCTTGTATTTTTACACTATATGGATAATAAACATACTATAAACTTCCAATCGAACCCCATTCTGTTCCCTAATATCATATATATTATTATATAAGTCTTTTGGCAGATCATTATATTTTTAGTATTAGAATATAAATTAATAATTTAATTTTTTTAAAAAACTCTTTTATGTCAATTTTGACACTATATTGTATTTTATTTTTTCTAAATTCATAACAACATTATTACTTCGAAAACAATCCATCTATCCAACACTAATATGTTATATTAACACTGAAAATTAGTGTAACTCATAAAAAGTCTCAAATTACATTTATTTGGGTATTTATAATATAAATTACGTTAATGTTTCGTTAATAAGGTAATTAGTACATCCTCATTGTGTCATAAATAAATTAGATTATTTAATGTATAAAAATTATAAATCCCATACCATTATATTGAAATATTTTTATATTTCTAATTAATATTTATAGTCAAATTTATCTTATTTATAACACTATATTAAAAATGATTCACATATTAATCTTTGATTTTATCTCTTTAAACATTTCTTCTAATTAAATAATAATAAATGTACTAACTTAATCCAAGTGGACCTAAAGGGTAATAATATATTCCTAAGTTTGATTTTGGTCGAATTACACTTATCCAATAAAATTAGGACATGTGTTAGGATAAAAATAATATCATTTTTACCCTAAATTACCCAATTTACATTTAACCGTGGTAAATAAAAGTAAAACATTACTATTCAACAAAAATTATTTTTATCTTATTGAACCACATTTTACATTATGATATCAACCATGTATCTCAGATTTTTGAAATTCCAATCACATAAGTGGTAAAAATATGTTTTATGTAAATTTTCATATTATCCTAGTAGGTGTCTAAAAGACCGTCAAAAGTTCAATAAATTTTTAATATATCTAAAGTTATTATAAAATGACTCCGATGAATTAAATTGAACATATATAGGTACTATATATCTATTTTGAGATAAAATAAATTTAAATAAAAGAAATTTTTATTTAAATAAAAATTATGTTTAAACCAATAACTCAGTGTTTTCACTAATCATCAAAAATTGAAAATTTTCAATAAAAATACCAAAAATTCACCGTAGGCTAATTTCGATATTCTGAAACCAAAAATGAAGTCCAATTTGAATGATTAAATTTATTAAATATCCAAATGTGGGTATTAATATTTATAATGTCTTGATAATATAACATATCGTTGATTAGAGAATGTCGGCATTGCGTACAACACATGCAATTGAGGAAGGTCTCTCTTGTGTCTAATGAAATCCTTGTCAGGGATGAGTATAGGGAAATCATCCTTTGATGTTTCATATAACATACTGAAAATATATTTCAATTATACATTGATCAAAATATATACTTAGTGTTGTGTAAAATGAATTTTATTCTAAAGAACATGAAATTTTGTGCATCACAAGCCAAGAATAGTGTTGCGTATACTACAAGCTAATATGGTGTTGTGTATAGTTTAAGTTAATCATGGTGAAGCATACAAGAAAAGACATCAATGAAATTAAAAATAATATTTCTCATAAAATCTTAGGGTGTTACATTCTAACCCCCTTAAAATGAATTTCTCCCTCGAAATTCATCAAGTTTATAAATAGTTTGCTACTTAAAATATTTTTTAATAGAAACCCTCATCGTAAAAATGAATACCAAAGCATAACTTTAAAAACTATTGTATGAAATGTATCGGTTACCCAAATTAACTCAGCACTGAGTATCCACATAGGAGAACATAGGTGAAAATATTGATATGGAAGAGAAATTTATCCATCATGTCTTGATGGAGAGTGGTAGAGAACAAGACTATGAAAAATCCAACAATCACAAAGCTATAAATTTGTGATGATCTAAGGTACTATCTAGGACAACATTTATGGTTTTCAATATCATTTCTGTAAATTTTTAAAAAATAGGAATTAAAATAAATACATAATTGATTGTCGTACAATCTCACCTTTGGTCAATCCTTGAAAATTTTCCACATCATCTATTAAAGAAATGAAGTTGAATTTGTAATTCGTGAAGTGTTAGCAGATCATACGATAGAATGATAGGTCATTATATATGTCTCAATCAAAAGGTGAGAAAATGTTATTAAATATACATAAGTCCATTATGGTGAGATTAATCATATATGGTTCCTAAAATCGGCTTATAGTTCATCTATCATAACGCTTAATAAAATAAAATTAATTTATACAAACTAGGGACTTCCTTGAGGCTAGTATTAGGAGATAAAGGCATGTTGCACTTCGTTTGTGGGTTTCATTCCCGCATCATTGTCTGACGTGACGGGTTGTCCTTTTTCTAAAACTATGCTATTATAACATTAAAGGAATAATATCGAAAACGTTCTCCCCTTAAACAATACAATTTGATGTCTAACCTAATTCATTACAATATTTAGGCTTATCCATATACTCTTATCCAAGATCATAGTATAATGAAAATTATTACTAGAAAGGTCATCTACTAATCATATGAATACCACAATTTACCCCCGTATATCATAATATATAGCTTGTTGGTCAGATTCAAAACATGGAAATAACATAATCATGTATTCTCATTAAACATGAATTACCATTGAATATTTTTGAAATCATGAATGTTGTCAAAAGTCAACTCTTTCCTCATACCAAATTCCCAAAATTTCTATATACTCAAACCATGAAATCAATTTGTCATTATATTAGTCATGAGCTCATTAATACTATCAATCATATTATTTTCCCTTTATCCCTTCATTATGCGCATATCATCTTCTTTCCAAAAATATTTCAATCACTTTTCATTGTTACCTATACCATACAATTATTGAAGACCAATATATAGATATTAAAAAATTCCATGATACTATAAATGAGATTACATGATACTATTTTGAAATCCCATTACATACACAATTAATCATTCCACAACATCATTGTCATACTCAACATCACAAATAGTGACCACATGTGACTTCCCTTTTTTCCTTTGTCTTAATAGGTTTCTCATGTCGATCATCATTAACCCTTGGATTAGGGCATTGATTAGCATAATGCCCCATTTCCTTGAACTTGTAGCATTGATGTTTTTGTGGTGCGTTCTCTGCAGTCATTTCTCCATTCACACAATTAGATACATTATTCTCATTACTTCAGAACTCAGCTACTCGATGACCTTCTTATCCACACTTGAAGAAACATTTTCGAGTACCTTTATGACAATCTCCACCACGCTTCTTTTCACACTTTGATCATAACAAAACAATTATCTCCATTTCACCATAGTTATGATATTATTCCTTCAACTCCAACATTCATTTCTTGTCAAAACCATGATGTGGATAGGTTACACCAACTTCCAATTCTACCTTGATAGCACAACGGACAATTTATTCATAGCAACTGAAGTCTCTTATATCTAATTCCATTCGATTACTTGGTTTTACACCACTAAAGAGACGTATCAACTTGACTTTTAGGATGGATGATAAAGCTAGATTCATAACTTTCAAGCCTTATAAAATTCGCCTCATATATACCAATAGATTCATTATCCTTTTGATTAAGCTCAAGGAACTCATTTTCCAACTTTTATCGAAGAATACGAGGGGTGTAATTATGGAAAAATACATTCTTGAACTCAGCTCATTCCATAGATTCAATTTCATATTGGGGACATGTATTCTTAATTAGAGTCCACCACTGGTCTGCTTCACCTTCTAAAAGGTAAACAACTAAAATGAATTTTTCATGCTCTGAACAACGAAGTATGGAAAATATCTTTTCAATGGTACTGATCCATTATTCAACAAGAAGTGGATTAAAAGACCCACTGAAACAAGGGGGTTGTTACCTCATGAAGGAATCAATATAATATTGTTCCCTTCTCTTCTCATTTGAAATTCAAGAATGATTCATAGCTTGTGTAAGTATATCAACATGATTTTTCACTCCATCTTCCATAACATTGGTTTGGTTGAGAGGACAATCATTGCATTTCCTAGTCCATTGATCATTAACATAGTTCCTTTGTGTTCCAGCCATTATCTAAAACCCAAAAAAAATAGTGTGAGATGAAAAAATCATACTAGGAAAACAACATAATCAGGGGGAGTACATGCAATCTATAAAATATTAAGTTAAATTCTAATATAGTTAATATAATTCTTGGACTATAACTTATAATTATACATAACTTTAGAGACATCCCTAGACATAACTTAGCAATAACCCTAGGGACTTAACTGAAGTTTTCATATCCTAGTTTCTAAAGGTTATCTAAACCTTACCTCTTATACTAACTGTGGAGACCCATACTTGACATACATGGACATTACATTACTTTTCAGAATACTTAATACATGACAAAAATGACACCAAAGGACCGTAATAGTTTAGTGTCTTTGGAATCTTGGAACATATTCTTCTAATCATGGTGAAAGATCTTCCACATCTCCCATAAAGATCTGCCACTTTTTTTCTTACCTAAAACCATTATTTATATCCTAGGAAAAGAAACAATAAAAAGGGTGATCTCAAATTCCCATTAAGGGTAATCATGGAGAAAATAAAACAAACCATATACATTTGAACTTAAAAACATGAACATAAATTTTAAACATCAAAATCATGAGCAATGACATAAAACATGGCAGTACGTAAGGAATAGATCATAATAGAACATAAATCTTGATAAAACAGAATGGGAATAAAACATGTATTTATAGAAACCATTAAGAACATGATATTATTTCCATAGTAGCCAAGGAATTGCTTCCAAGACCATCATAGTGGACAACGTCCCTTACTGAATTGAGTTCACTCCTCGTTCATGTCATGTATCACTGAACTAGATTAAATTGTTATTCCAGCCATGTCTATCTAATTATATTCAAATCATTACCCAATGCATTGGAGGAAGATATAGGTCTCGCCCAACTCATAATGTAATAATTATTACTTGTGCAACAAAATAAACATAAATCATTCATCATAACCCAAAGAATAAAATTGGATTCATAATCATCTTCCCATAATTACATAATCCATTTAAAACAAATGGATATCATTTCATCATAAGAAAAATTAAACAATGAAAATAATAGAGACAATATACTTTAAACATAATCATACTAAATAATGTCATCTTAGATGGAAAATAGTTATGACAAAACTGTTCAACTGAATTCATGAGGAAAATATTTTTTCTTCTTAAAAATCATTTTCTTTTCACAAAATGAGACTCATTTTTAAAAGAAATGGATTTTTTTGAAAATAATAATGAAATAGTGTAGAGTAAGATTCATGAATATTAGGTGTTATGAATCTGTAAAAATCTGTTCATGCTGTATAATTTAAAAAAACATTATCCTCGTACTTTTGCTGGAAAAGTCAGAAGTTCCTCATATGGTAAAAAATAGAAAGATTCATTCAATAAGATTTGGTAAAATTTAAAAATGGAAAAAATTGGATTTAAACATACATGTATTTTTTTAGAAAACATGGATATGGATGATAATAATAACCCCAGTAAATACTTATGAATAAACAATCTCAAATAAGAACGAGATTGAAATAATTATCCCTTAACTTATGTCCAATTTCTTCTATATGTGTCTGAGACTCTTGTGTAGTGGGTTTACACATATTATTAACTTTTAACAGAACCATAATAACATTTATGATATCATATATGATTCAATTATTAGTTTATATTACCCGTTCTTTTGTCAATTTCATGTTAAAATAGTGTTTTGGGGAAAATCGTTTCATTTATCGTACATGTTTGGACATGTTTTGCATTATATTATTATTTATTATATCATGATATAATTAAATCCAGAATGTAAAACATGATTTATATATAATATATATTCAAAATATAACATATATTATAAATCGATAAATGGAATGAAATACACCGTTCATGGAGTCGGTAGGCCGTACGTACGCATGAACGCTATTTTCATTTACTTATAAATTCAATGGAAGTAAATGAAATATATATATTTATATATACAGAAATCCAGTAGCATTATTCTATCATATATTTCATTATTAATTATTATATATACTTTATAATCATTCTTGAATGTTTTATATGGATAATGAATCTCATCACATTCGTGGAGACGGTAGTCTGTACGTACGCACAAGTGACAATATCATTATGTTGATATTAAATCGTATATAATTGGATGATATATCATATATACAGAATCAACATAATGTTATATTTATTATTTATATCATTTATAATCATTATTATATCCATCCAAATGATGAAATGTTTGAATAACAAACTACACCACAACATGGAGACGGTTAGTCATACGTACACACGTGTGATGAATTATTTATTCATAGGATGGATAAAATAAATAATATGGTTGTACCATTTTTATAATAAAATAATATTATATATAAGATACTATAGTTTTTATTTTATAATTGAAACAATATCGAAGTAAAAAGTGGAAGAAGAATGGAACTTGAAATAGGTGGTGAGATATATACCTCTTCTTCGAGTTCATTCTTTTGCTTTGATCAAAAGGACTCCTTAGGTTGGATTTATGAATAATTTAATGTCTCAAGGATGAAGATAGGATAGTTGATAAGGTATTTTTTTAGGGTTTGGAAGATCAAAATGGCTTGGGAGGAGTGAATGTGAGAGAATAGGGAGTTCCCTTTTATAAAAGAGGTGAGGGGCACCTTACGAAAAACATAAAATATTATTTTATAATAAATTTATATTCAGATTATAATGGATCCAAAGTGACTTATTTCGAGGATAGGGTAACGATTGGTCAAAATCCTCTCTACCAATATGTTTTAGACAAGTTTAGGTTACCATTTTAACCATATCATTTTGATTTAACTCTAATTTATAGAATTTAACTTTTACTGTGTCTTCTTCTATTTTTACACTATATTGTTAATACATTTACTATAAACTTCCAATATAACCCCAATATATTCATTAATGTCATAGATATTATTATATAAGTTATTTTTCCAAACCATATATTTTTAGGAATAGAAAATCAATTAATAATTTAATATTTGTTTTAAAAACTCTTTTATGTCAATTTTGACACTATTTTGTATATTGTTATTGAAAAATTTAAAACAGCATTATTTCTTTGAAAAAAATTCATCTAAACAACCCTAATATGATATATTAACCTATAAAATTCTTGTAACCAATAAAAAGTCTCAAATTACATTTATTTGGGTATATATAATACCAATTATGTTATTATTTCATTAATAAGGTAATTACTACATCATCATTGTGTCATAAATAAATAAAATTATTTAAAGATAAAAAATTATCAAGAAAATACCATTATTTATGAAATATGTTCATCTTTCTAAAGAATATTTATAGTCAAATTTATCTTACGTATAATTCTATAGTAAATTTTTTTTTACTTATTAAACATTGATTTTAACACTTTTAACTCTTCTTTGAATTAAATAATAATAAATTTCATAATCTAATCCAATTGTACCAAAAGGGTAATATTTGATTTATAATGTTAATTTTCGTCTAATTAAACTTATCCAATTAAATTAGGACATGTGTTAGGGTAATAATAATATCATTTTTACCCATAATTACCCTATTTACTTTTATCCATGTTAAATAAAAGTAAAAAGTTACTATTCACCAAAAAATTATTTTTATCTTATTGAACCACATTTTACCTACTTATATCAACCATGTATCTTGGATTTTTGATATTCTACTCAATGAAACGATAAAATTACGTTTTATGTAAAATTGAAAATTCTCCTAGGGGGTGGGTAAAAGATGGTCAACAGTTTAATAAAAATTTTATATATCTAAAATTATTATGAAATGACTCCAAGGAATTACATTTAACATATATTGGTATTATGTATATATTTTGACCTAAAATAAATTTCAATAAATTAAATTATTATTTAATAAAAAGTCAGATTTAACCAATAACTCAGTGGTTTCACTATTCATCAAAAATTTAAAGTTTTCAGAAAAATACCAAAAATTCACTTAGGCTAATTTCGATACTTCTAATCCAAAAATAAAGTCTATTTTGAAAGATAAAATTTATAAAATTTCAAAATTTAGGTATTACTATTCATAATGGTGAGATAATATAACATAATGTTGTTTAGTAAAAATCAGTATTGCATACAACACACTCTATTGTAGAAGGTCGCTCTTGCGTGTAATGAAGTCCTGGCCATGTTTGCGAGTAGGGAAGGATTCCTTTGGTGTAGAGTATAACATACTCAAAATATAGTTCAATTATATATTGATCAAAATCAATACTTAGTGTTTTGTAAAGTGAATTTTATTCGAAAGAACTTGAAATTTTGTGCATCACAAGCTACAAATAGTGTTGCATATACTTCAAATAATATGGTATTGCATATCATGTATACTAATATTGGTGAAGCGTACAAGAAAAGTCATCAATAAAATTAAAAATAATATTTCTCATAAAATATCGTGGTGTTATAATTTCATTACCAAAACTTCACTATCTTATAAGAAAAGGTTCCAAAAGGACAGGTGAATGTGTTATTATCTTTTACATTTTGTGTAATTGGTAACAAAAAATATCTACAAAAAATACATCTATTGTTTAATAATTCTTCCATCCTATAATGAATTATAGTATTTGGTCAATGTAATGCATGGAGAAGTTCTCTTTCTGGTGACTTGATTTAGATTTCAACAGTTAATTAATATGCTACAACTATTCGAAAGTCTCATGGGAATTATTTTTTTCCCATTATTCATTATTAATAAATCATTTTTCATGGGATCTATAAGTATGGGGATGAACCATTGTGAGTAAAAAATTTGTTAAATTTTGATGGTTTCCAACAACTTCTATATTAATTTTTAACTACCTCTATAATAATTTTTTTATACTCCTTTGGTGATGCATAATAAGTTGTGAGCCCCCATATGACAATATTCTATGTGAATATTTTTTTTTTGTTAATTAAATGGACGTCTCCTAGGATCCACATTGTGGATTGTATATTTCCTTTTGAAATATAAATTAATGTTTTATCTTAATTTTTGGATACGTTTTTGGCATTGAATACTAGAATATTTTATTATTTCCTAAGATACATATATTTTAAAACATGTTGGGTGTTCGTTTTAATTTGAGATTAAGGGGATTCTCTTAAAAAGGTATTAAAATCAAATTTCTCATGTCCAATGATTGAATTCATGTATAAAGGGAATCATTTAATCCTATTCCAATAAATTTTCAATGAAATTAGATGTTGTTTCATTATGAAAGTTACAAATAGAATTTCTAGCTTTTAAGATTCAATTATTCCTTGGAGATTTCAAAAAAAACGTTGAGCTCATATAGATAAAACATCATTGTGCATACATGATACTTCATTGGGGTCGATACCATTATTCATGTTTGATTACAATGAAGGGGTTATTAAAAAAGGATTCAAATTAGAGTCTAGGATGTTGATGTTCACCTTATTGTCTCCAAGATACCATAAATGAGTTCCTTAATTTATATTTATGATCATCATGGATGTTTTCATATAGGGCATGCCTAGTATAATGTTTAATGTATTAGTACATTATCATATTCATTGGTGAGCACATTGATGTATGTTGTAATAAATGGTCCATCCATTCCAACAAGATCATTCTCCAACACTCCTTCTAAAAAATAGTTTATCTATTTTGGATATGGAATACACTATTATTGGATTAAAATCACCCATTATTAGAGATTAAACATTGCATGTGACATAATTTTAATATTATAAACAATATTATAGGAGGAATAAATTTTTTTAAAATAACCAATGGTGAATAAAATAGAAAAATTCATTGGATAATTAATATTTGTGGGAAATTATGGGGTGATCAAAACTGAAACACCACTCCATAGGTTCATTGTTTGATTCTCATAATGAATATTTTTTGGTGAAAATATCCTTGTAAAATTCAACAAATTTTGGAATTTTTATAATTCAATTTAATATTGGTATTATAGTTTTTACATTTTGAAATTTCGTTAATATCACCACATTGAATTCATTTTCCCTTATTTTATTTCATTTAGAAAACATATTGGGAATGGGATGGTAATATCCATATAATACCATTTCATAAATTGTAATGGATATTCATGTTTTCCGATTATAAATCATATCTGGGGTTCTCTTCATTATTTTGGATTGCTTCTTTATGTGGAGTGGGTCGTTCATCCAGAGTATATCCAAAATTTCAAAACATAACTTCTTCTGATTCTGCATTATTTTACATAATCTATTGAGGTTTAATATCCCTTCCACTAATCATGATGGTAATGCTCTCTATCCCTCCCATGCTTGGTATTATAGTATCTATAATTTTTCATAGGTTTTTTAGACCTAGGGTCAATCTGATTTTACTACTTATATACAAATTCATTTTCATAATTTTAAGATCCTCAATTTCTCTTACATGTCCTCATTTAGATGGTGGTTCACTCAATAAATGAATTTCATTTAAATTTAAATTGAAAAATATGTGGTTTATAATATTTTTATTGGAATTTTTTATTTTATAGTGTTAGTAATGGAGGTGGGTTTAGATGATTTTTCTAGAAATGGGGTTAAAAGTGAGTCTTACCATGTTTTATAACCTTTAAATCCCAATTGGGATTTCCATTCACTATGTGGTTCATATTGTTTAAATATACTTCGATGGAATGTATCGTCACAACTCTCCATACCCTAAATCGTAGTACTTTTATCATTAAAGTGATGGGGTGATGAACACAAACCGCATACTTGAGTTTCCAGATGTAGTTAATTCACTTGTCTCAAAACTGTTTTTATTAATAAACATATTAATTCTTCATGGTTTTTTGAGGTATATGTAACGAATTAAAAATTATTACATTGTGAATATCTCTTATGCTGGTAACATTTATTACAAACTAATAATAATTATATGCTATCCATTTATATAGGATCCAAGATTCCACATGTGACCTTTCAATCAATTCTCTTTTGGATGTTGCATCCATGTCGTTCCTATACTTATCCAAATGTCTATGGAAGAATAATATAATGTATTGTTCTTATATCTCTTTAAAATTAATTCATTCAAAAATATTCATTAATCAATCCAAATAACCCTAGAGAGTCTCACTAGTATAATTTCACATAGAATATATTTTCATCACTATTATTATACTTCAAGAGGATGGTAAGAATATTTTAATTAATAATATTATGTGGTTATCCAAGTGATGGATCATCCTAGGATATAGTATATTAAACCACTCCTTGGAATTACCCTCTTTTGAAAATGGAAATTCCCAATATTTTACATCGCCCTCAACTACTTCTCTCGGATTGGGGATTGTGAATACAAATATAAAATACTGAATATTATTGTTGGGATCTTTTCATGGAATTCTATGAATTTAGGTATAAAGATAATCATGTTAACACGTTATTAAATGTTATTTTTTTGTGTATGAATAGTAAATAGTTTGTTGATGAGAACAATATCGAGGAACACTGTAAAGGCCACACGTATAGTGAACACAGACATTACATTAATTTTGTGGAATAGTTAATACCATAAACATAAATATTCCCAAATAACGTAATAGTTTTCTATCTTTGGAAACATAAAAATATAAAAAATCATTTTTATAAAACCTGTACACCATACCCCACATTCTTCTTCACAACTAAAACCCCTTTTTTGACACATTATACTTAATAACCATACTCAAATTACATGTAAATGTAACATAAAAAGGGTGATGTTAGATGCTCGGTAAGGGAAAAAAGGGTTACAATTAATAATCAACACGACTATAAAGGGTAAGAGAATGTGATCATAACATTAAAATATTATAACATTGATATCAAAGGAAAACATTAATTATAAGGTAAGTCATTAATCAAAATCCCTATGATCGTAAAAATAACAGAAAACATGAAATTGTCGCATACAAATATTCTTATAACATTGTGAACATATATAAATAATAATAATTTCACTCCATAACATAATTACCTCAAATCTAACCCAGGTATAATAATATGGACCTGGAAACAAAGACCAATCGATATATTATGGACCTGAAAACTTGGTCCATGCATAAAATTGTGAACATGAAAGTAGTTTTGTTCATGACATACAAACATCATCAGTTTTAAATATTTACCTAATTCACTGGAGGGAGATATAGGTCTTACCCATCTCATAATTAAATCATTCATACATATTACAGGAAAATAGAAATCATTCATCATAGCCGAACACGAGGGGTAAAATGGGTTTCTTAATCATCATTCCATCAAAACCTAAACCAAGATTTACAAATGGATTTAATAAATTGTATAAAAATAATCATACCATATGAATAATGTGATATTATAGCCAAACCATATTTTTATTAAATAATTTCATCATAGAAGTAAAATTATTTGGATAAAACACATTAAATTAATTCTTGAGGAAAATATACTTTTATCATGAAAAATGTTTTCTTTTCAGAAAATGCCATGAATATTTTAATGCAAATAATATATTGGATAATATACAAGAAATTTGGTAATGGAATTTTCATGAAAATAAGAGGTTTTGAAAATGTAAAAATATTTTCATGTTCTATCAGTTAAAAAAAATTCTCCTCGAACAATTGTCGATAAAGTCAAAAAGAACCTAGTTTAGAAAATGAAAGAATCAATCTTATCAAACCATATTGTAAAAAGTATAAACTATGTACAAATAACTATAAATGAACCTAGTCAAATAGAAAAATTTTTATGGAAGAAATTTTACAAAAACTATATGGATGATAAATAAACCCTGTTATATATAAACAATATCTGTTAATTATTTGATTATTAAATTATCCATTACTTAAAATCATAAAATGATGTAATTATCAATACATTTTAATAAACATAAAAAAGCATAATTTTTTTTATAATCACTTTATATCTATATGAATAATTATATAAAATAACATCCGGAATATTGAAATGGATAAAGGATTAATTATTAATACATTAAAACGATACATACGACATTGAACATTTAAATCCTATGCCTGATATCTTTAAATGAATGACTAAATATGATGAAGATAAATATATTAATGATATGAAATATAATTGTGGCATTACATACAACACACATATGAAATATGTGGTGATCATCTATTATATCTCACAAGAAATTAAAAATGAGATGGAATTCAATTAACTTTTGTATAATACTCTCTGTACATGTTTAAAACTCATATAAAATGGTTATTTACATATTAATAACTTATAAATAATCATATTAATATTTATGATATCATATATGATTTTTATGACTTTATATTTCATATTTATTAACAATTTCATGATAAAGAAACGTGTTGAGTAATAATCACTATGTTTATTGTACGTGTCTTGACATGTTATTCTTTATCTTATTACATATATCAATGTTAAATTCATCCAAAATTTAAAAAAAGATTTATATGTCATATATATTACGATTATAAATATATATATTAGATAGATAAATGAAATATACCACCCTGTATGAGGAGATGGTATGACATATGTACAAATGGACACTGTTTCTATTTTCATTGTCGTATTAAAATATTAAAATGTGAACAATTGATATGTATATTATAATCATAGTATAATTTTTAGGTCTTATATTTTACATATTTATATGAAAATTATCGTTAATATATTCCATTTATAGAGTGAACGAATCACATCGCTTTGCGGGGACAGTAGTCCACACTTCCACAAATGATGTTATCATATATCCACAATATTAATGGCATGAAAGTATGATTAATATAAAATTTACCAATTATGAAATATATTATAAATCAGATATTAAAAAATTATTTCACCAGAAAATTGTATCATGAGTAACCATTATTTTCGGAATGAAATGAGAACAAAAAAAATATTCATAGACTCGATTAACCAAATTAATTTTTACAGTAGTTTCATTTTGTGGAATAAAAGGATGTGAGAAATGACATGGATATGAGATATTAAAATAGAAACATAAAACTCCAGTATATAAATCATTCTATAGTTATCATGCATTTATGGATGAATTAGTTCAATATAAACTATAAAAAGAGATGAAATTTAGAGAGGTACATTGGTAAAATTACCTCTTGAATAACACCCAATTGAAAGACCCTTGAGGAACATGGAATTCGTCTTTTGGTGATACCATATGCAGTTATACATGGGTATTGTGAGAAGGAGATATTTGGGAATATATTTTAGGTTATAAAATTATTTTTGGGTCAAAATGGAGAGATGAGGTGGTGGAAGTTTTACTTGAGGATTAGTGGGTTCAGGTGCTTATTTTATTGAGTATTTAAATTTAAATCTTACCGCGTTGAGGTGGAATTAATTTCTAGAAATCATTCATTCAATTAATGTTTTCTTATTCTGGTAAGGGACGATCCAAACATCAAAAAACCATTAAATTTTCCATTTTTTGGAATGATATGCTTTAACTTTTAATTTGAACCCTTTTCATAGTTTTACCTATATAATTGTACGTACTTTTTCACAATTGTAAATTTTTTATAACTACAAATAAAAATAACCATATAATCTAATTTTTAACTTCTTATATCAAATTTTGTATAATTCATATCAAATCCCAATCATATAAGTGTGAAATTTAGATTTAAAATAAATTTTGTAGAGAAAATGAAAAAGCAGTTTTTTAATATGAATCATTCGAACGTGTGGAATTTTTTTAAATCTCATTTCATTTTGAATTTGATGAAAACTACGAAAATTGGATTTATTGAAAAAAAATATCTTCCTGTGATTCTTTATTTTTAATTTAACATATAATTTAATATTATAAAAAAATTAATGAAAATGTTTTTTTGATTTACAATCAATATTTTCAACAATTCATTAAATATTGAATCCATATAAGAAGAACCAAACAATTATCCCAACCTATTTTTTATGTTTATATTAAAAAGGCGGAGTTTATTTTGACATATTAAATAACTAAATTTTCAATAAAATGTATTTAAAATGGTTCTCCATTAAAAGGCGGTAAAACTAAATTTATAAAAATATTTGTTAATTTTTTTATTCTTATCATATGCTCATAAAGTCAATTTGTTGATTATATAAAATATTTAATTTGATACATAAAATATATAATACATTAATACTAAATAGTAATTTTATTTAATTTAATTAATTTTAATTATAAATGTTTTCTATTAAAAATACTCTATTTATATAAAATGTGTTTCTTATATTCATTTCTAAGTAATTTGTCACTAATTAGTTTCCATATTTTCTGTAAAATATATATTTTCATATTTTTCATTAATATTCAAAAATATATTTCAATTTATATGTTATGAATTATTATATTTTTTTTAATAATATATTTTTGTTTGGTAAGAGTTGGGCATGCTTATTAAACAAACCATCATATAATGTCTTTATTAAATGTAATGCAAGATAACAACCGTGTTTTATATAGAGAATGGTGAAAAAAATTTATGCCAATAAGAAAAAAATAATTCATTAATATAAATTATTTTAAATGTTATATAAAATGAGAAATATTAAAAAGATTAAATTATTTTGAAATAATTAATTCCAAAAATCATAGGGCGTCACATTCTACAAATTAAAAAAATATCTCCATTGAAATACACCTAAATTATCAGTTCATTACTACTTTAATATTTCATATATAGAAACCCACATCGTAAAAAAGAACACTAAAATATCATTTTAAAAAGTAAATTTTTGAAAATAAAAATTTAATTAAGTAAAAAATTATAATTTCTATACATAGGATATATTAGATAATGATTGGGTATGGAGGAAAACCATAAATAATCATAGATATTGATAACGTTCCATGGAATAAAGAATGATAGCTATCCAGTGAACATTATCAAAAAAGGAAATTATCTAAAGAAGCATAAATGTGTTAACTGATATAAGAAAATGATGATAATAACACTCTATTTTTCATCATGATCCATTTTCATAATGTTGAATAATTTTTATATGAAGATATACATACTTGGTTTAGTTATAATCTAAAGATTGTTTGTGCCCTGAACAATGTACCCTTAAGATCTTATTCGGTGAAATGATGTTCAATTTGTCATTTCAGAAGCACTAGTAGATCATGCGATCTATAAATAGAGTGATAGGTAATTCCAAATGTCTTTATCAAATCCAAAAGGTTATCACATTTTATCGAATATGAATAAGTCCCTATATAGTGGTATAGTAATTTAATCATAAAAACACCATCCAGAGTTTATATTATTTTATCCATTATTGGAAAACAAAAAAATTCTTTTGAAAAATGAAAATACAAAATTTTATAATGAGTATCACTAAACATTCTTAACATTTATCTCTCAAAAATAATAATCTTATTCTTAATGGTCACATTTTAATCATGAGAAAACCTTCATAGTGTATTCTATTATGTAAGGGTAATAAACAGAATTAACATAATCATTATTGAAAATATGCATGATTCTTTACTCTTAAGTCCAAAAAGATACAAAATCCATCCATGGAAACATAACCCACATGTTAATAAATCCTCAATTAGTAACAAGGTAACTAGTATCAACCATGTATCTAATTCATGTAAAACATATATTTATCCAAATATTATGATCTAAACATAATTTATATATTAAGAGTTATACTTACCTTAATCATGTGTTTTCTAAAAACATCACTATATTACCGTAATCAATTTTCATTGTTATAAGTACCATTTATCAAATGATATTAAATAGTAAAGTAAAAATCAAAAGAGGATTAATAAAAATATGCTTTATTATTCCATAATACCATGAATTTATAACAAAAAAATTATTCATGAATTTTAATACATAAACACTCACTCATTCCATAACATTGTTATCATACTCCACATCACCAATAGAGACCACATGAGGCATCCCTTTTTTCCTATTCCAAATGTTATTGATGATGTCTATTATCACCAATAACCCATAGATTATGGGGATTGGTTAAGAAAATTTACATTTTTCATTCACATGAGACACTAATTTCTAGGAGGCGCACCCAATGGATATTTCTTTTTATTTCCATTACTTCAGTAGTAAAATTATCGATGGCCTTATTTTCCAGTCATAAAAAATAAATTAGTCCTGTTAAGACCGTTTAATATATTTATCTTTCAACACTTTTAGAATAATGAATATATAATCTTCTATCCTCCATATTTCATATAGGTTTTTTAATTGTATAATACTTTTCCTATCAAAACCATGTTATGGATAGGAAACATCAATGTCGCTTTTTATAAGAACATAAGGAATGTATATATAAATAATTATATATATGAACACATCCCAATGAATTGATTAAATTTCTATATTTATTTATTGTATAATTGATAATGTAACACCACATATTCTGTTTATATTGAAAGAGATATGTTCCAAAGTTAACATTTTCACATTCAGAGTAGCATAGGATAAAAAATATCTTTTTAAAGGTAAAAAGCCATTTCTCAGTAGCTAGTGGTGTATCCATTACACTAAATTATGGTTAATGTATCCATAACATGTTTTCAAGATAATTGTTTTCCTTCCATTAGTCATTTAATGAAATGAAATATTTCTAGATTGATCAGTTTTTGTGGTCATGGAATTGAGATTCTATATTCTAACTCCCTTATCACTCAATTGTTCAAGTGGATAATTATGAATTTTACATTGCATTTAGTTTTAACATGGTTCAAATAGATTCTATCCATTGACTAAGACAAAATGAACTGAGTAAGAAACAATTATCATAATGAGTAACCCGAAAATCATGAAAATATATTTATATGTAACCTAAATCTTGAAACCTACATTTAAATCATTGAAACCATAAGAATATCCTTTGATAAATACCTAGAAATATTTTTAAAAATACCACTATTGGTCACATTATGTTTTCTCCTCATAGTTTCCAAAGTATGACCAATCCTTCAGTATGACACCAACTATGAAGACAAATAACATGTCATACATAGACATTACATGAATTTTTCAGAATTTTTAATAAATTAATCAAATAAATCCCCAAAGAATGAATTTGATTTGTGTTTTTGAATCAAGGAAACATAAACAAATTATTTATAAAATACCTACATTATATTCTTTTTTATCCTTCATAATAAGAACCCATTTGGAAACATCATACATAAAACCCTTATTCAAATCATTGGGGAATTTAACATAAAATGTGCAAGCTCATCTGCTTAGTAATAGTAAACAAGGGTGATGATTAAACATAAACATGTGTATAATGGGTATGATAAGTTGATAATAACATTATATATTCATACCCTTCATATTAATGTAATACATGAATCATAAGAAAAATAAATGATCATAATCTATAAGATCATAACAGTAACATAAAACATGAAATAGTGGCATGCACATAAACATAAAACTTTTTAAACAAGAATAAATACTGACTAGTTCCATTATCAAATTATGGACATGAAATCAAACCCTTTCATAAGCATATATAAATGGAAATCAGATGCACTAATAATATTTTAGACATGGAATCTAGGTCCATACATAGATTTGTGAACATGAAATCAGGTTCACGCTTAACATACATTGCTCATGATTTTTCCATATTTAACAAATACAATAGTGGGAGATATATCTCCCACCCATCTCATAATTAATCATTCAAACATGTACCAAAAAACATAATTCTCTCATCGAATTATATCCCAAGTGATAAAATTTATTTATTAATCAAGATTCCATATTAACATAAGCCAGGATAAACCAATTATTTTCATAAATAGAATAAACATAATAAACCAATAATTATAATAGGTATATTTTACTTGAAACATATCTTTATTAATTAATTTCATCTTATATAAAAATTAATTTTGATATAACACTGGAAATTAGGTTTTGAGGAAAATATAATACCTTCTTTAGACATGATATGTTTTCTTAAAATGTAGATACTTTTAAAAGATATGAAATTATTTGAAAATAACCTTGAAATCATATAATGTAATGTTCATAGAAAAATGTTATTTTGAAAATGTAAATATCAGTTCATTCCTTAAATGTTAAATTAAATATTCTTCTTATCCATTTTCTGAATATGATGATAATTACCTTTTTTGGAAAAAGAATGAATAATTCACTGCAGACCATGTAGTAAAAAGTAATAAATGGGTAAAAAATTACTTTAAATATTCACAGGACAATAATAAAAAATTTAGTATTTCATTTTTATAATACATAGTCATGGATGATAAATAAATCTCAGTAAATACTTAAGAATAAAAAATCTCAGATAATTATGAGATTTTTAAATTATAGATTGCACATAATCATGAAAAAATTATATTTTAAAACATTTTAATAATATATAAAATTTACATTAAATTAACAATGAAATACATTTATATCCATATAAATATTTTTGTAAAATATTATCATGAATATTGAAATATAGAATGGATTAATTCATTATGTATTCAAAGCGTCACATACTACTTTAACCATTTAAATCATGATCTTGATGTCCTAAAATTTTCTGTTAAATACATTAACAATTAATATATTCATGATATGAAATATAATAGGGTCTTTACATGAACCACACTCAAGAAATAGGTGGTAAAATGAATTATATCACTCAAAAATTAATGTTGAGACATAATCCCCTTACCTTTTGTCTGATACACTCTATAAATGACTAAAAATCAAGAATAATGGTTTTAAACAAATTATTAACTTTTAAAAAAGTCTTAATAATATTTAGGATATCATATAAGATTATTTTATTACATTATATTACAAATTTATTAACAATTCCATGTTAAAGAAACATCTCAGGTAATAATCGCTTCATCTATCATACATGTTTTGACTTGTGATTCTTGATATTTTTTAGTTAAATCATTAATTAATTACATCACAAAATAAAAAAAAGTATATTATATATATTCTATATATAAGTATATCAAATATATATTTGAATGAAATTGAATGCATAGTTCCTGGAGATTGTGGACCGTACGTATTAACGAATTTTGTTTGTGTTTTCATTGTTATATTAAAATATTGAATACAGAATGATAAATATGTATAATATAATTCTTTTATAATATCTAAATCCTATATAATACATATATTTATTAAATCTATACTTATTATTTTCTAGGTATAATATTAATAAATAACATCGCTTAAAGTGGGTGGTAGTCTACACTCCCAGAAACGATGTTATGGTATATCTATAATATTGAAGGCATGAGGGTTAATTTAATATAACATTTAAAGAATATTAAATACCATATAAATTAAATATTTAAAAATTATTAAATCACAATTTTTTTAATATTATCCAATAAGGCAGTAATGTAGGAGAACAAAAACAACATTCTCATAGTCCATTAACTAACATAACTTGGATAACAATTTCTATTTCTTGAATAATTGGAGGTGAGAAATGACATGGATATGATATAATTCATTATAAAATTAACAATAAATTATATAAATTATTATAATTTTATCATTAATTGTTTTATTATGGTGTTTAGGATAATATGGATTATGAAAAAAAATTTTAATAGAGGTACTTTATGAAAATGATTTCTTGAATAACACCTCCTTGAGAGAAGCTTAATGTCTTTGGATTTGGTAATTTGGTAAGAAAATAAAAACTTGGATATTTTGAGAGTGATGTGGATAGGTTCTTTCATATATTTGAAGCTCTACATGGTTTTTGGGGCCAAAATAGGAAGGTGATTAGGAGGATTTTTACTTGAGGAGAGGTAAGTTCAGGTGATACAATTATTGATTATTTTATATTTTATGATAGCCACATTGAGGATTCATAAGTTTCAATTAATTATAAATTCAATTAATTTATTTTATTCTTTTTAGGGTAGATCTACATCTCAACCATACATTAAATTTTTCAGTTTTTGGGTAAGATCATCTTTTACCATTTAACATTAACCCTTGTTACAATTTTAAAAATACAATATTAAATAATTTTTTTTACAATGGTCAAATTTTTATACCCAAAAATTATATTAACCATATAAAATAATTTTGGAATAATAATTAAATATATTTAATCCTTTTTATCTAATTGAATTCAAATAATTTATTAAAGTATATTTAATCTTCATTCTGAAGAAAAAATGAAAAAACATGTTTTCATTGTGAAACATTCAAAAAGTGGAAATTTTTTCATAGATAATCTCAATTTTAGATTTTTTAAAATGTACTAGATTAGAATTATTTAAAAATATGTCATCTAATAAAGCTTTTAAACCAACTAATAATAAAATGCTTCCTTATAAGAACATTATAATAAAAACCATTTTTGAATTACAATCTATTATTTTTAACAATTATTTAAAAAAATGAAACCTTACATAAAAATACAAAAAAAATAGAAAAGTTAATATGTTTAACTACCAAATATTATGTTTATATTGACATATTAAATATATAAATTTACCAAAAAATTTATTTAAAAATTTTATTCTATTTAATAGTGTTAAAACCACCTTGGTAAAAATATGTGTTAAATTGGTTTAATTCTTATCTTATGATTATAAAATCTATTGTAAAATTTATTGAAAATATATACTAGGTTTTATAACATATACATTAAATTAAAATTACATACTAATTTTCATTAGTTTAACTTATGTGCATTGTTATCGTTTTCTATAAAAAGACTTCCTTTATATTCAATTTGGTGATTATATTCATTTAAAAATAATTTGAAACTAAATATTTCATTTAAAACATTTATAAAATATATATTTTTACATGTTTGTCAATAATATGAATAAAATAAAAATTTATTTCTATGACATACATTATTATATTTATTTAATAATATATTATTGTATGGTAACACTTGGTCATGTGTTTTATGAAACCATTGATGATAGTCATTATTGCGTGTCGAACTAATTAACCTTAGTGTTCCTTATAGAGAAAGTAAAAATATATCTTTTTTTGAAGTTACTAGAGTCTAAAAATTGTGAATTAAGATAAAATATATACAATGTTACATAAAATAAAAAATTACATAAAGATTAAATTATTTCGATAAAAAATCACAAAATTTCAGGGTGTTACAAACAGAAGTCCCTTAGGGTTTCAATAGTAAATATATATTATGGTAGATTCAATAAGATTGTATGGGGTTATAATCATGTATTATAAATTTATTTATTCAATGTTATTTTTTATATTCATATTATTACATATAGGTAGAAAATATGTCTCTATCTCAGGGTCAAAATTCAAAAATCATTTATTGCAGTTCTTATTAATGATATTTTTAGGTTTGATTTGCACGTAGATCCTCTGAAATAGTGTCATGTTGTGAAACGACATGATCATGGGTACTTTAATATAAAATTATTTTCCATAAGGGATTAAGTATTAGTAGAAATAAAAGTTATATCTATGGATATGTTATTTCATCTTGTAGTCATGATGTAAATAAAATTATATGAATGAGGTCCCTCAAACTATCATGGAGAAGAATATGTTTTTTTTGTGATTAAAAATAATAATGATAAGGTACAGGGTTTTTACGTTGAATTAGATATTTTTAATTATATCATAGTGCCTTTAAAATGTATATTTTAGTTTATTGATTAATTAAATGAAATGATAAAAAATCATTTTTCCCTTTTCACCCTTGATCATGTTTGATATTAATGATAATAATATTTATAGTTGTTTGACATAGATTATTATCCTCCCTATTTTTGAAAGAATAAATGATCCCTCACCAATTGTTTGTATGAAATACTAATTTTGGTAAATAAATACCAATGCATCCAAATTATACCACCAGTGGTAAGTCATATTTTTAGTAATCAATAAACACATTTATACTTAACTAATAATAAATTAATCATAGTGATAAAAACCTTGAAGATGAATAAAATATATATATAATCAATATAATTGTAAAAAAAATTCAAATAATAATATCATATTAATTTATAAATTATTACATTATCAATTGAGAACCACTAAAATAAAAAAAATAGAACATTATATTTAAAAATAATTGATTACAACTAAATCATAAAAAATTTAGGTCACCCCTTACCTAACCACTTATGAAATATATCCCTCAATTAAAAAGAAGATATTGAAGATATAATGGTACTAAAATAATATAAATAGATTAAGATGAATGTTTTTTAATCTATGTGGTAGTAGTTGTCCTTTTCTTCTAATCGTCCAATCTGATTTCTATAGCAGCAAAACCTCTATATTTATATATGGGTAAAAATAACTATCTCCATCATTTCTATATTCTAAATATATTTCAATCCTAGTCGATGTTATCAGGTATATTTTAAATTTATATATAATTAAATCTATTGATATTTTGAGGGTATCTAAATTTCAATGTCAACTCATGTAATACATGGACAATAGTATCTTCTAGCAATACTCTTCACTATGGTAGCACACAATGTGAAACCATTTAGTATCTAAAAATATCATTATCTAGTGTGATAGATACTCCTAATCTTTCATATTAACAGCCTCCGTGGGTCAATGAAAACCACCTTACCACAATTTAATTAACCTTATGAAACAATATAGAATTTATTGTGAATATGGTGTAGGTTCATCCTCAAACTGATCTTCCCTTCCTATTAGTGGTTAATCATGCACCATGGCCTCTCCTACCATCCAAGGTAGTTCATTATGTGATGGAAGGATAGAGATGACATGACCTCTAATAATGGATCAACATGGTAGGAACAACATTATATATTCCAGTAGATGAAATGGTAGAAGAGAATGGAAAAATGTACGGTTTATCATCCACATCTCAAATGGAAGAAATAAATGGTATATTTACACATAGAATAGTAAGGTTATACCAAAAATAATAAACAATAAGGGATCTGTTGTTCCAAATCATCCTATGGATGTATATCATATGTTTCACAGTAGTTCATCAAGGTGCCCCATCCATTATTCCCAAGGAATAAATAGAAAAATTGGGTTGATCACATGTATTAATGCTTGATATATTCTCCTCAAAATTAATCGATTCGCATAGTGGATAAATTGAGTTCTTATTCAATGATTATATTTCTTACTATTTCAGATGGTATATATGAGGTCACCCATGGTATCATGCATCATTTATAATCATTTCAGGCCTCAATGAGCTTATCTAGCTTGATCCTAATCTCTTGGGTTCCCGAGCATGGGATTTATAATGTATTAAGATAGTAGAAGTCCTAATCGTGTAGTATTAAGAAGAAAATAATGGTGGAAACTTCTGTCCGAGTGTTGAAATATTTGAAATAAGGTGGGACTTTGTCGTGTTTAGAAGTGAGTAATATTACAATAGATAATCCATATTATATTGGATGTTTGGTGCATATCACACATATATATAAGAAAAAATATGGCTTCTATTGGTTCATTTTCCTACTCCAAGGGTGGGCTCCTGTATCATTGAACACACACAAATGGAATTGTGTCAAAACACACCGAATCCTACAAGAATTGGCCCAAATGATACACTGGCTCCACCCCTTGCACCCTCACACCCTTTCTTCTTGGTATAATTCCCCATGGGAACACCATGGTTCTCTAACCCTCGATAGGGCTAGATAAATCACATTGATCTTGTTGGTTGAGGGACCACTTATTTGGACTAAATTTTTAAATGAAATACATTAAAAACATAGTTAAAAGTTAACACAATATCAAAAATAAGTTCAAACAAAAAATTAATCATTTTTATATATTTTAATTTATATTATTTATTCCATTTTAATATTCAACATTTTATAAAATAATCAATTAAATGGGAAGAGTCATTAATAACCACGAAAAATATTTATAAAATTCTCAAATTATTACCTGAAAATAATGGTGCATTATTTGGTAATTGTGCAGCATAAAATATGATGTTTTGGTGAAATGGAATGTCCAGAATAAAAACTGTTTTATATATTTGAGAAATGTATTAACCACTAGGCCACTAAAATGGTTATTATGGCATGATATGGTTTTCCAGATATTCTTTTCACATTATTGGTTACCATATTGGTATTCAGGGACTGTAATACAGATTATACTTTATGAATTTCATGACCTGTCTATGGGGGGATAATTATGAGGAGGTGTTGTTAAAACCTTTATGAGAGGTTGGGTATATTTTTCAGTCAACTTATAATTTCTTCTGAATCTTTTTTATGAGTTACATGGTTGTGGGAACTGACCACTGAGGACGTTTTGGTTTATATAGTTTCAGTGGTTGACTATGTTATTCAATTCTTATATATACTCTTGTAGTTTTAGTTGATATGATTTTTAGATATGGTACTTTAAATAGAGGTGACAGTTCGACCTCTTCAAGGGGTTATCATTATAATTCCTTCCATGAATTTCTTCATATGAAATCAATTGGTGTTTTAGGTTCATCATGACTTCTATATTCTAGAATTTTATTCTTCAGGTATTGATGAGGTTCATGGAAAAGTGGTTTTCAAATGATGGATGGACATGGGTTCATGTTAAATATTATTTATTTTCTTCATTAGTATATCCATTCACATATGTTTACTTCATGTATCATATGGATGTGATATTTGTGTCTTAATAGGTGATTTAATGACACCCTATAAGCGGATATTGGATCACATGAAGACATTGTCATTAAAAACATATCTAAAGTAAAGGTACTAATGTTGGGTTCTTGTGATGGTCGATAAAGTTAATGAAACATTATATATTGGAACATATTTTTGGATCACCTTGTACAAAAACCTCTATTTTCATTTATTCTTTTGTTATTAATATACTTATTTATCCACTATCTATAAGGATCCTTTTTCTAATAATGTATGACTAACTATTAACCATTTTCTAATTAAATGGGATGTTATTGACCTTATTAGCTCATCATTTTTAATTAATACCATTTTATTATTATTTATTAATTAGTTAAATATTTTTATTGTTAGTTATTTTAATATATTGAGTGTATAGTATCATTTATGAATTTTTCAGACCCTCACCATTAGTAAATTACCTCATTCATATAAGAACACATGTGTGAAACTTATTAGTGCACTGGATGAGTCTCAATGATCCATGATATGGAATTAAAGATTCTAAAATTTTATTCATTATTTATTAATAAATGTGTTTTCAAAATAGTGATAGAATGGTTGGGTTCAAGTGAGAATATGTGTGCATGTATAAAATGTCATTTTATGGTTTACATATTTTTTTCAAAAATATTATTACAATTATTAGATGAATGATTATAGTTTTATATTATTCATCATGTGACATATTGTTTTATGGTTAATGGATTTTCCCTCTTGTCAAGGGTAAATAAATTTCATGAGTTCATGATTCATGATTGAACACATAGGATTTTATGTAATGCTCCTAGTTATCTATTATTTCTAAATGATTAAATTTAATTAATTTAAATACATATATTTAATTATTTTCCGAATTACATTTTTCATGTAATATAATAAATTTAGAATGGGTATTATTATTATACGATATGATTATGAATAACGTGAAGGTGCTGGGGAAAGAGGATGGCGACATGGGTTAGTAGAGGGTAATTATAGAGACACAAACCCCAGTAGGATATTGGCGGTTGTAATAATTTTTAATTGGAATAAGATTCAAGAGTTCACAATCTAAATGAAATAATAGTTTATTATTACAAAAAGAAAGATAAATTGTGGAATATATCCTAACTTTAAAAATATAAAATATAAAATGATTTTTTGAGGTCACTTATATTCCCTCTAGAATTTCTCTACAAATCAATATTAAAAACATCATAGGAGCCTAGGGGAGTACATAAAAAAAGTTTGAGATATAAATCATAGTAATGGATTGACTAAATCAGATGAAATAATGAATGAATATGGTAAATTAGAATTGAAATTAAAAATAATGAAACAATTCAATTTAATCATTAACATGATCATAATGTGGAAGAAATAAATAGTGATAAAATAAAAAAATATGAATAATCTCATGATCTTAAAACGTGTACATGTATATTCTAAATAATTTTTTAATTAAAGATAACATTTATACCTTCATACATAATAATGACATGAAGAATGTAAAACATTGAAAACATACAATCAAGGCCTTATGTCAAGCATCATTAACAAATGGGTAAGGTCTCAACCAAGAACCAAGTTAATTTGTCTCATTAGACATACTAATTCCTTGATGTGATATATAGGGCTCCCCTAGACACATAGTAGGTACAATGCATTCCACATATGAAATATGTAAAACACAATCAAAATAAAAATTTATATTAAATCTTGAATATGAAATGTAAATAATATCTTTAACAAAAAATCATAATCATAAAGTGTATAAAATGATAAAATAGTATTGAAATAGTTAAACCCATGACAAAAAATCTTATTCTATATAGAGAAAATATTAAAGGTGGTATCCCCATATAATATCATGTGTGGAGAAAAAATAAATTTTTTTTCTTTGATTAATAGAAATACTATTAATTTTTTTTAATAACATTCTTCAGTCAAAAAACCTTTTCAATTAAAAAATCACATATATTAAAAAATTGATTAATTTTGAAGAAAAGATTGTATTTAAAAATAAAATTGTAGTAATATGAATTAAACATCAATGAAAATACTTTTCAAAAATGTAGAAAAAGTATTTCCTAATGTATAAGATAAATTAATCACTACTACAACCTGCCCCATTATCAGTGCTAAAAACCAGCATTAACAGCGCAAGAAAAGCGATGTTAATTCCGGCGTAGATAAAGTGGGGGTCCCCTTTATCAGCGCTCCGAGAAGCGCTGATATAGGGGACCTTTATCAGCGTGTGGTGGAGCACTGATAATGGTCAACTATATCAGCGCTTCTCAGAGCACTGATACAGGGTCCCTTTAACAGCGCTCCTCTAGCGCTGATAAAGGCCCCAGCGCCTGCACCTAAAAAATAGTACCTGCACACCTTCACACCAAAATACCTGCACAAAGTAGCACATGCACACCTGCACACCATAGCACCTGCACCCAATATTTTGACTGACAACAGTATATACATTTACTTAACATCATGAATACAAAAAAATGAATTTCTATATACATTTCAAACATTGTTTTACATGGTAACATTTAAAATTATTCAACAACAGTTATAAAAATTAATGTTTCATTCTTTTATATCTGTGATCCTCTCTCGATGGTATTTGTTGCCGAACAAAGCATCCGAACTCAAGGAAAAAAATTCACCTATACAAGAAAACAAATAATATGTTAGTAATGCAATAATGAAAGAAATTAAAATAGTAATATGAAAGAATACATTAATATGGAAATGTGAAACTAAAATATTAAATTTTTAACTCAAAATTTTTTCATTTTCATAACAATGAAAGGGAATAATGTGAAATCCATATGTTTTTGATTGATTTACCTCTTTTAATAAATATTGATTCTTTATCTAATTAAAAGCTTTACCAGTCACACCATGCGTCGAATTGAGGTGCGATCGATTCTTACACGTCAAAAATGACTCATGGATCGTTTTCATAAAGTATCAAAACCATCTGAAGGAGTTTGCTCAGTTTGGCGTATGTCATTGTTGTTGTTTTCCAAAGTTTATGTCATTTTCAAACTGATATCAGACAATTTTAGCCATACCGGTCACACCGTGCGTCGGATTGAGGTGCAGTCGATTCGTACACGTCACAAATGACTCGTGGATAATTGTACTAAAGTATCAAAACAATCCGAAGGCGATTGATCGTTTGGGCGTATGTCATTGGTGTTATTTTCCGAATTTTATCTCAATTTGAAACTGATATCAGACACTTTTATCCATACTGGTCACACTGTGCGTAGGATTGAGGTGAGGTCAATTCTTACACATCACAAATGACTCGTGGATCGTTTTCCTAAATTATCAAAACAATCCGAAGGCATTTTCTCGGTTTGGCGTATGACATTGGTGTTGTTTTCCAAAGCTTATGTCATTTTCAAACTGATATCAGACAATTTTAGCCATACCGCTCACACCGTGCTTCGGATTGAGGTTCAGTCGATTCGTACACGTCACAAATGACTCGTGGATCGTTGTCCTAATGTATGAAAACAATCTGAATGCGTTTGCTCGGTTTGTCGTATGTCATTGGTGTTGTTTTCCAAAGTTTATCTCAATTTGAAACTAATATCGGACACTTTTAGCCATACCGGTCACACCGTGCGTCGGATTGAGGTGTGGTCGATTCGTACGCGTCACAAAGGACGTGTGGATCGTTTTCCTAAAGTATCAAAACAATCTGAAGGCTTTTGATCGGTTTGGCGTATGTCATTTGTAACACCCCGAGCTTCCACGATACGCTTCTCATTCAATAATGCAATAGCTTGCATTGTACGCAACTTCGAGTTCTAAAACACCGCGACTAATCAAAGTAGCCGTTATGAATAGTAATAACCACTTTTTAATATTATAGAAATCTTATATTTCAAAATGGACTTCATTTTTGTATTCGTAATATCGAAATTAGCCTATGTTGAATTTTTGGTATTTTTCTGAGAACTTCTAATTTTTTATGAATAGTGAAAAATACTTAAAACAACTTTTTTAATCAAAATAATTCATAGTGATAAATTATACTATTGAGTGGTTTTAGAGTATAATTAGAATATATTTTTACCATTTTATCCAATGGTGGTCATTAGAATTAATTTAACATTGAAATTGGACATAAACAATTGCCAATCTTTTGATATAAATTGTTTCTTAAAAACACGCTATTTCTTGTAACAGCGGGAATTAATTATAAAATTAATTAATGCAACTTATATGTTTGTAATTTTGTAAAATAGGCATCATTTTTGAATTCGGAATATCAATTATAGCTTAGGGTGAAATTTTGGCATTGTTCTGAAAAACTTCAATTTTTGATGAATAGTGAAACCACTAAGTGGTAGTTAAATAACTGATTTTTCGTTTAAATGAAATATTACCACTTCTGTGATTTGATTTTCAAAAATCCAACATACATGGTTGTCATTAAGAAGTAAAATGTGGTTCAATGAGATCAAAATAATTTTTTGGTGAATAGTAACGTTTAAGTTCTTAATCGCGATTAGAGGTAATTAGTGTAGATTAAGGTAAAAACAATGTTTTATTAATATGATATGAGCTTGACACTTGTCCTACTCCTATTGGATGAGTCATGGCCGACCAAGACAACCCATGGGTCAACTTGGGGACCCCATGGAGCCACTTTAGTTGGAAAATGACATTAATATATATTTATTTAATGTTAAAATTAAATTGACACAAACATGAGTTGTTTTACTAAAACAGTTTTTAAGTGGGGTTACACAAGTCCAAATTTTGATTATAAATATTCATTAGAAAGATATAAAGATTTCCTACATCATAGTATTTGTTTTATAATTTTTAGACATTAAATAAATTAAATTATTTATGACATCATGATGATGTAGTGATGACCTCATTATTTAACGATTTAAATAAAATGGGAAGATAATGCAAAATCCAAGGCTTAAACTTGTCTAAAGCCAATTGGATGAGGAGATTTCGAACCCTTATCACCTTAGCCTCGAATTATATAAGTGTGGGACCTTTAGAATCCGAAAAGCATTGTGAAATAATGTAACATTTCAATCTTTCCAAAAGTGCCCCTCCTCTCCACTTATAAAAGGCCCCCACCTCTCCCACCTCATTTACACTTTCAAGCCATTTGGCTCGGCCAACCTCTGCCCAAATACTCTCCCAACATTCCTCCATTACTCCTAGAAGCCTCACTTTGGGCAGAACTCTTCCCAAGGAAGCCTTTGGCTCAAATCAAAAAGAGTTACCCGATTTTGAGGTAATGTCTTTTCTAATGTTGTTTTGTTTTATTTTTCTTCTCCAACCCCCTAAACTCGTTTTATTCATTTCTTTTGTAACAACACCAGTAACTAAAATATACTAGGATGTTGTTATGATAAGGATTTGGTTTACACTTACACACACCTTCGTCTAATGGTTAAAGAACATACGGTTTCTGTGGATGGCGAATTTCTGCCTCACGAAACGATGATTGTTCAACACTCATATAACACCTTCAAAGGTGGCCATTAAGATGTCACTATTTTTATATATGATTTATAATTTGTTTATGTTTTACTTATGCTTCTGTAGTTCTCATTTATGTCATACTTTATGATTTCCATTATGGGTAAAACGCGATAATTTCATTTTAGGAAGTGCGGACTACCGCCCCCTCAAAGTGATTTGAATCGTTAATGCCATATGTGGGATGTATAAAGGATGGAGTAAATGGTATTATACACTATATTATACTGGAATTATATTATACATTTATATCATTATGATTTAGTTCCATTAAATATGAAATTTAAATGAAAGTAGCGTTCATGCGTACGTACGGCTTACCGTCTCCATGAACGGTGCATTTCATTTCTTACCTCTAAATGTTACGTAATATTATAAATGAATGTATATACTGGATATATAAGATATATATGACATATAAATCATGAATATAATTCTGGATATAATGGATATTTCACCACATAAACAACTTGTAATTATAAGAAGCTTATTTTGACTCAAGTTACCAAAGATCGACAAAACGACCGTTATTAACTTAAATAATTACATAATGTTCATATCATTGTAATAAGTGATATAATAAGGATAATGAAATTTAAAATGGTTCTTAATAAGGTAGATATTAACTCTAGTTTATTATTCAGGAGGTTAAAGAACGGTTGAGTCAAGTCAGACGCAAGGTAAGGGAACTTCTTAACCCAATTTCTATTCTTTGGGTTAATCTCCTACTTTCAAATTATGTCATGATATTATTATGTCCTATCTTGTATTTTTACATTATTTATGTGTAATTATAGTGAATAAACATAATATACCTACTTTATAAAAAATGATCTTTTTAAGGACTTCGTCTCAATCCCCTTTCATTGAGGCATATTTGGTTTTATACACAATTTTCTTTTATACGGTGTATAAATCCCTTTGACTTTTACGGTTATTCAAAAGGAATCTTTTTATACAAAGCGTTTTGCTAAACGACAAAAGGGAATGTTTTTCTTTCCGTACTTATGTGGCGACAACGACTTCTCCGCCGCGTGACCATTATTTGAGTTTCGGCTTCCTCTACAAGCCATCATTTTTTTTAATGAAAAATAAATACAAAGTTTTAACTTTCTTTTATTTTGGTATTGAAAATGGTTTTGAAAGCGTTTTTATTATATCAATGTGTTGTATTGATATCTTGTGATTGGAATGTGGAAATGTTATGTTTCCTTTATGCATGTTTTATGTGATATGATTATGTTATGGTTTATGATATGTTTAAACCTATTCATATGAGGAATGTATTGGACTTAATAAGTGACGGGTGGAGCCCGCTATAGCTCCTCGATGCATCGGTAGGTCTCATGAGACAACTAGACGTGGAATTGGCCGAGGCCCTTTCCCAATTTGATTTATGGTTTTGGCCGAGGCCTTAATCATTTTAGATGTCTTGGCCGAGGCCTTGACAAAATGTTTCAGAATGTCCGGCATTATACATTCCCTCATTATGAAAGTGGTTATTGATATTGCATGTGATTATTCGGCCAGTAGAATATCCATGTGAAGAAGTGAATGGCATTATCTCATTTTACTTTTGCCATATTATGTTGATGTTCAAGTTTAAAAGGCTTTTGTTTTAGTTATACATTGCCTTAAATGTTAATGTTTATTTATGAAAGCTTCCGCAATATTGTTATCCTTACTGAGCATCTGATCTCACCCCTTTCAATGTTTTAATGTTTTCCAGGATTTGAAGAAGTATATTATGAATGACCTGCAGGGATAGTGTGAGGGGTTATGAAGACAATATGTTGTTGTTGTTTTGGTTTACTTTATGATGTAATGTAACGTTTACAAATGTATCTAGTGTTTCCAAGGCTACTAAACTAATCGGTCTTTCGAGACTTGATCTTTTGTGATCATGACAATGTTACGAAGTAATGCACCGACTCTGGGTAGCTGGGGTCGGGGCGTTACAGTTGGTATCAGAGGCAGTTTAGTACTAACCTTGGAAGCTAGATTTAGATAAACTCTGATTAGAGCACATAGCCCAAAGATAGACTTTGAGGATTAGTATAGAATAACTTCCTAGAATTTTGGTATTATAGAGATGTTATGAGTTTTCTGAGCAATACATCCCTATCTGGATACGAGCTGGTAGAGGCGGCTCTGGCACAGATGTACCTAGGGGTAAAACCCGAAAACACCACTTTGAGCTAGACTTGAACGGGAACTGGTGCACGACAACGGGCCTTGCTGCACTCTTGGTTACGACACTCCCGGGGGATATGCTTAGGATAATTCTCATTTTATTTACAAACCACTATGAAGGGTTATGAGTGTCACGAACCGAATCTGGTCGCCACCAAAACTGGCACCAAACCCAGCCCGTGACATGACCCGAAGGGCGTTCCCTATCCCCACGGGCTGGCACAAGTGCCCGGGTATCATTTATTGTTTTTTGGGAACGATTTACCCGAATATGAAGGCATAAAACATTAAAAACAATCAATAAACTGAATCTGAAAAATGTAAACCAAACGATGTTTACACAAAAACCAGAACTGAATACATATGTTTAAAGACACTAAAAGTGGTCTAAAAACAAATAATGACAACATAATGAAATCCCCATGGACTCCACACGACAAGGGGGTCATCACCCACAAACCTTCTCTGCAACTCCGCCCCAACGATGAGGACTAACACCCTGAACTGCCATCGCCCATATCCTTCCCTTTACCTGAGTCAAGCATAACAAAGTCTACTTACACCCAAGGGGTGTAAGTAGGGTGTGAGCCTAAGCCCAATAGGATACCACCCAATGATTCCAAAGTGCATTCAATATAATGTGAAGAAGCAAACATTTTTAATTTGTAAAGAAAAACGACGATGAAATTCCAAGAAATACAACTTTCATTTAAAAGAAAAGTTTTCAAACTAGAATTTCCAGAATGTTAACATATCTAAATGGAAATGATAGATACTATAAATTACTGGAAAAAAACACCCAAATACATGGGTAAATACTAAAAATCCAGTGAGCAACAAACCAGGAACACCCCTAGGCACTAGGTTGTATCGGGCCCTATGTACCTCGTATCTCGGTGTAAAGCATCCATAGTAAAATCCACTCTCGTGCACGAGCCACTAGTAGGGATCATACCCACAACATAGTGGTTTACAAAAATCATCCATATAGTTTAGTTAGAGTTGTCTTTATCCAAATGCTAAGTGAAACAGGGACAACACCCATCCGGTCCACTAGCCGTACTAGTACAAATCCGCCCACCTAAGTACCCGGGCTTCCCCTTTTGTGCTCAAACAATTTCAGCATGCAACATAAATCCATTTTCAAATAAAACACCAATACTGGTCACACACAATCAATACAGTATCAATCACATTTTTATCCCACTTAAAACACATAATAAAACACTTTGATTTGTAATAAAACAATTCTTCAAAATCACGTAGTGTCTTGCACAAAAAAAAACACCTTGAGAACACCAATTGCACACTATGGGCACATTTTTGAATTACCAAAACATAAATAGAATCCCAATACATTTAAATTAAAACAAAAAATCATTTTATGGGAAGCCTCATATGGTTCAAGAAGTGACATCATTGTAAAACCTCCATTTTTACACAACACGGCTCTTAGAAATTCATGTGTTTCACAGACACCATTAAAACCAACTTTCACAGCATCAAACACATGGGACAATCATCAAAACAGTATTTTCAATCCTATTACAGTTCATTAAAATCAACTAATTACTTATAGGTCAGCCCAAAATGAACCAATAAAATATTTGAATGAAAAACCCCCAATCTCACCAAAAATGGAACTTAAAATTCATTTGCATTATAAATGCAACTAAAACCAATTTTTACAGAAACATTCAAGTGAAATAAACCTGAATTTACCATTAACACAGCAAGCTAATTCACAAAAATTGCACACATAATGGAATCACCTACCAAAACCAAGGAAACCCTTGAATCTCCGTGCGAAAATCAAATCGCACCCCCGCCGCACCAAGAGACAACTACATCAAACCTAAAACCACATAAATTGGCCAAGAAAGCCCAAAGTTAAACCCTAGTTTCTAAAACCTAGTTTCTGGACATTATTAAACTCAATTATAACCAAATATACCCAAAGAACAATGAGTTAGACACAAAGTAATTTGAAAGAGGAAAGGAAAGGGCTCATTTACTTGAAGTATCTTGAAGTAATCACTCCAAAACACCAGTAGCTGAAATTTAAAAGATCCAAAATTTAGGTTTCGTACTTACACGATGTATTAGGTCATTTATAAACTGGAATGGAGGAAATATATTGAGAATTGAGAGAGTTATGGAAGAAAGACTTTACCTCTTCAAATCTGGGCGATTTGAGGAACCCTCTGAAGTTCGGCATCAAATCGAGATATACCAGAGCTTAAAAGAGGTGGGAAAGGGAATGGTCGCGCGGCTGGGTTCATTGGGGTTGGGCTCCACTTGGAATCACCGAAAAAGCCCAAGAATTGAATAAGTTATAAGATAATCAAAATTTATTTTTAAAACAGGAATTGGGCTTTCGGGCTGGCCCAACCCCTTAGATAAAAACCAAAATAAACCCTGGTTATGGATTTATAAAAGCTCCAAATTGAAATGGTGGTGTTAATAGGTCAGGGGAGGTCATTTGGGAAGTTGAATGGGTGAAAAATATTAAAAAATGAAAAAGTTATAAAAGAAACAAAATTGGTTTTTAAATCTGGAATTGGGCTCACGGTTTGGCCCAATTAATGAACACTCTCTCATTCCTCCATAAAAGATTGGGAACCCCCCCAAAACAAATTATGAATGGAAATTAAATGAAATTTACCTTTAAAATAAGTCATGGGTGTGACAATTCTCCCCACCATAAAGCATTCCGCCCCCGGAATGCCACAACAACACCAGATGCAAAAGCAAAGCCCAAACGATAGACCAAGACAGACTTCCTTACCAAGTTTTCACCCGCTTCAAAAAGGACGAACATCTCCAGTTGATCAAACAAAGGAAGATAATACTCTCATCAACCAAAAATAACCCCACTTACTTAAAATTATGAAACACGTTAAAAACACATCCCAAAACAAAACACCTCAAACACTACAAGACGACGCTCAAGCAATCCACTTGAAACGAACAACGAACTCGAATAATGCTACCACAACAATATGTAAACAAAACCATTGGGTGTTCTCCAACCCCAAATTTACCCAGGTAACAAATTTTTGGATAGATAGACTTGAACGATACTACCTCCTACCTAGAATACACCAAGGAGAAAACTGAGTCACTGGTATGGGGTGACCTAATCTGGACATCCCACCACTAGGGACAACTCAATTTTCTTAGATAGAATAAGGATAACAATTGGGGAAGGAACGAACGGTCTCCCCATCATAAGGGTTAAACTAAAATTATTCCTTTTCCAAGAGAACATACACGATACCCATGATGGGTCTCCCCACCATAATAATGAACACAACTTTCCTTAAGACAAAATCAAGACACTAACAGGGGGCCTCGGACGGAATTCCCAGCATTAGGGGTAGATTAATATCAGAATTATTCCAATAAAACTTAAATGAGTCCCATTATGGGTCTACCCCAAACAAAACCCAGCCATATTAACTAAATATTATGGGATAACAACAACAAAAACAACATAATTTTAAGGAGCTGGCATGGCTGCATAGTTGGTTCACACGGTTTGGGAAACCGCGAGTTAACTGTGCGGATCATTCTATCCAAAGAGGAAACTTCACACAGTTTCCTTGGCCAAGGATCATGGACGTGCGGAGACCATGCATTAGCTACTGTCTCTTATCACACGGTCCCCTGGGTTGGCACATGGTTACTTCTAACCACGTATAAACTATGCTCTTCAACCTGCCTAACCCAAATTTTAAACTTTTCTCCAAAAACACAAGGGACCCCAGAGGAGAAAAAACAACTCAGGGTACGACATGGGAACAAGGTACTCACACCTCTTTCCACCAAATGTGAGAAATTGGAACAAGACGATGACACCAGAGGTTTAAACTATTCATATATTTCATATTGAGGATATGACCTTGACCAAAAGTTTGAACGACTCTAGGATTTCCCCTAACTACGCGCCAGCTTCTCTCCGGGGCCTATGGCTGGAGCTCAATGGATTGAAGCATCTTCGGCCTCGTAGTTAGGATTTGGAAACCCCTAAACTGAAAATATTCTTCCAGTTCCAAAAACAATTATACTGTAATCTCAGATGGTCTCATTGAGACATAACGCACTTCAAACCCGCTTTTCCCCAACCCATCATTTTACCAAAACAAGAACTTAGAGGATGCACACACATCACCCCTTTTTTTCTTCGGATGCTAAACAACAGAATGAAAGGAAATATAGAAACACATTCCTCTAGAACATAGGATTTATAATTTCCTATAGGGAGACACACATCCAACAAAAAAAAATAGTGACTCTCATAAGATTTCACAATCTTCACCCTTATAGTCAAATGAACACATGACATCGCAAGGCATCACCGAACATAACCGTTGTGGATAAAAGAAAACACAAAGAGAGGGACCTTGTACTAAGTCCAAAATAGCACATGATTCCATCAAGTGTCCATAATAGCCACTCTTGGCTAGATCTTGCACACCGGTGGCCTAACATGAACTCTTGATTCAATGAGACTGAAGAAAGACCCAGAGGCCCTTTAAGACATCATTCTACACTGACAACTCTGAACTTCATTGACCTTAGACAACTTAGGAAACATAAGAAACTAAGGTCTATTTCAACCTCCCACAAACACTCTCCCACTATAGGGGTATCTACATAATTGAAAAAGAAGAGGGGTAAACACAATCTCCAAACCTCAAGAATAATGTCCTTATGTTGATCAACTAGAGGATCATCCAACGGTGAATCACCATAGGCCAAACATGAATCATACACTAACAATTTATGGGGGCATACCCTGGCCTACAGGAAAACCCAATGACAAAACCAAACTGGTCATTTGGTCACAAAAGACCACAAACCTGAACCGAACACATGATGGGAGCCACCACATTGGCCTCCCAAACTTTTCCTCAAAAGAGACCACTGACCGACACTTCATTCCAACTTATCAATGAAACACAAATCCAAAACATTGTTAAAACAAGAGGGGTTATTGAACTCAAAACATCCCACAATAATAATCCAGAAAACACATAATCCATACCTCCCAACCATACATTATCATAACACAACACTTTCCTTCAAAAAAAATTATTAAAAAAAACAGTGTTGGTGGGTTGCACATTTACCAATGGTATCTAATGAGCCTCACACATGCATGTTTACATTACACACTAGGAACCCACCTCATATCCATCCATATTCCCAAATAAACCTATGCATGTGGTCACCCTTGAGAATACCAAATACCAAAAATCAAACCTTTCCTCTTTTTAAAATCAAACTTTTAACCACAATTTTCCTTTCTCAAAAGCACTAACCATAATATCAAAACCCAATTTTTCATCTCACAAACCAATATAGAAAAGAATACATAATTCAATAAAATCTCTTATTCATGACTTTCACAATTGTTTAAAAAAAACATTTCAACCCATTTCAAAACACTTCTAATTTCATGAAAAACAACATTTCATAAATCTCCATTTAATTAAGAACTCAACTATTCTCATTTCAAGACAAGGTTCTAAAAGTTCATAATTTTTTTGTTCAGTAGTAACCAAACCCAAAAATCCATATTCAACCCCCACACAAAAATTCTAGAACACTTAATTCAATCCAAAACACTTTTCCACAGTTTAAAAAAAATTCCACTAGAAACATATTTTCAAAACCCCAAATAACATAATTCATACTTTCAAAAGAGGTACAAACACATAATTTAACCTTTTGAAATAATTCTAAAATTTCATTTATAGACTTTAAAAAAAACATTTTCACTTTACTAGAAAATCACTTCACAAAAATTCACACTCCTTAATGTGAAGTCATTTTTTTTTGCTAAAAAAAATGTTTCCAAGATTCCAAAACAAAGAGACACAAGACAATGTGAGAGGAAACTAGTTTCGGTGGGTGACTTGGACATATGGTTGGCAGCCATATTACAGTCACTTCTCCGTCACAGAGAGTATTCTAGGGAAATATCCACGGCTCCACATGGCTTGCCAGGCCCTGCGAGCTCACTGAGATTATTCTCCCAACTCTCTTTTCATTTCCCATAGTCATCATTAAACCAAGAAAACCAAATGAATCAGATAAATCCATAAATCCCCTAGGGACTTGAATATCGTCCTGAGGTGTGCTGGCCAGGCACACTACCCATGACTGAAATGTCAAGTCCCGACAATCCTAGCTCAAGACTATCCTGACTCTTCCCCAAATAACATGACCCAAGGAGTGAACCTCCTCTGATACCATTTTGTCACGAACCGAATCTGGTCGCCACCAAAACTGGCACCAAACCCAGCCCGTGACATGACCCGAAGGGCGTTCCCTATCCCCACGGGCTGGCACAAGTGCCCGGGTATCATTTATTTTTTTTTGGGAACGATTTACCCGAATATGAAGGCATAAAACATTAAAAACAATCAATAAACTGAATCTGAAAAATGTAAACCAAACGATGTTTACACAAAAACCAGAACTGAATACATATGTTTAAAGACACTAAAAGTGGTCTAAAAACAAATAATGACAACATAATGAAATCCCCATGGACTCCACACGACAAGGGGGTCATCACCCACAAACCTTCTCTGCAACTCCGCCCCAACGATGAGGACTAACACCCTGAACTGCCATCGCCCATATCCTTCCCTTTACCTGAGTCAAGCATAACAAAGTCTACTTACACCCAAGGGGTGTAAGTAGGGTGTGAGCCTAAGCCCAATAGGATACCACCCAATGATTCCAAAGTGCATTCAATATAATGTGAAGAAGCAAACATTTTTAATTTGTAAAGAAAAACGACGATGAAATTCCAAGAAATACAACTTTCATTTAAAAGAAAAGTTTTCAAACTAGAATTTCCAGAATGTTAACATATCTAAATGGAAATGATAGATACTGTAAATTACTGGAAAAAAACACCCAAATACATGGGTAAATACTAAAAATCCAGTGAGCAACAAACCAGGAACACCCCTAGGCACTAGGTTGTATCGGGCCCTATGTACCTCGTATCTCGGTGTAAAGCATCCATAGTAAAATCCACTCTCGTGCACGAGCCACTAGTAGGGATCATACCCACAACATAGTGGTTTACAAAAATCATCCATATAGTTTAGTTAGAGTTGTCTTTATCCAAATGCTAAGTGAAACAGGGACAACACCCATCCGGTCCACTAGCCGTACTAGTACAAATCCGCCCACCTAAGTACCCGGGCTTCCCCTTTTGTGCTCAAACAATTTCAGCATGCAACATAAATCCATTTTCAAATAAAACACCAATACTGGTCACACACAATCAATACAGTATCTATCACATTTTTATCCCACTTAAAACACATAATAAAACACTTTGATTTGTAATAAAACAATTCTTCAAAATCACGTAGTGTCTTGCACAAAAAAAAACACCTTGAGAACACCAATTGCACACTATGGGCACATTTTTGAATTACCAAAACATAAATAGAATCCCAATACATTTAAATTAAAACAAAAAATCATTTTATGGGAAGCCTCATATGGTTCAAGAAGTGACATCATTGTAAAACCTCCATTTTTACACAACACGGCTCTTAGAAATTCATGTGTTTCACAGACACCATTAAAACCAACTTTCACAGCATCAAACACATGGGACAATCATCAAAACAGTATTTTCAATCCTATTACAGTTCATTAAAATCAACTAATTACTTATAGGTCAGCCCAAAATGAACCAATAAAATATTTGAATGAAAAACCCCCAATCTCACCAAAAATGGAACTTAAAATTCATTTGCATTATAAATGCAACTAAAACCAATTTTTACAGAAACATTCAAGTGAAATAAACCTGAATTTACCATTAACACAGCAAGCTAATTCACAAAAATTGCACACATAATGGAATCACCTACCAAAACCAAGGAAACCCTTGAATCTCCGTGCGAAAATCAAATCGCACCCCCGCCGCACCAAGAGACAACTACATCAAACCTAAAACCACATAAATTGGCCAAGAAAGCCCAAAGTTAAACCCTAGTTTCTAAAACCTAGTTTCTGGACATTATTAAACTCAATTATAACCAAATATACCCAAAGAACAATGAGTTAGACACAAAGTAATTTGAAAGAGGAAAGGAAAGGGCTCATTTACTTGAAGTATCTTGAAGTAATCACTCCAAAACACCAGTAGCTGAAATTTAAAAGATCCAAAATTTAGGTTTCGTACTTACACGATGTATTAGGTCATTTATAAACTGGAATGGAGGAAATATATTGAGAATTGAGAGAGTTATGGAAGAAAGACTTTACCTCTTCAAATCTGGGCGATTTGAGGAACCCTCTGAAGTTCGGCATCAAATCGAGATATACCAGAGCTTAAAAGAGGTGGGAAAGGGAATGGTCGCGCGGCTGGGTTCATTGGGGTTGGGCTCCACTTGGAATCACCGAAAAAGCCCAAGAATTGAATAAGTTATAAGATAATCAAAATTTATTTTTAAAACAGGAATTGGGCTTTCGGGCTGGCCCAACCCCTTAGATAAAAACCAAAATAAACCCTGGTTATGGATTTATAAAAGCTCCAAATTGAAATGGTGGTGTTAATAGGTCAGGGGAGGTCATTTGGGAAGTTGAATGGGTGAAAAATATTAAAAAATGAAAAAGTTATAAAAGAAACAAAATTGGTTTTTAAATCTGGAATTGGGCTCACGGTTTGGCCCAATTAATGAACACTCTCTCATTCCTCCATAAAAGATTGGGAACCCCCCCAAAACAAATTATGAATGGAAATTAAATGAAATTTACCTTTAAAATAAGTCATGGGTGTGACAATTCTCCCCACCATAAAGCATTCCGCCCCCGGAATGCCACAACAACACCAGATGCAAAAGCAAAGCCCAAACGATAGACCAAGACAGACTTCCTTACCAAGTTTTCACCCGCTTCAAAAAGGACGAACATCTCCAGTTGATCAAACAAAGGAAGATAATACTCTCATCAACCAAAAATAACCCCACTTACTTAAAATTATGAAACACGTTAAAAACACATCCCAAAACAAAACACCTCAAACACTACAAGACGACGCTCAAGCAATCCACTTGAAACGAACAACGAACTCGAATAATGCTACCACAACAATATGTAAACAAAACCATTGGGTGTTCTCCAACCCCAAATTTACCCAGGTAACAAATTTTTGGATAGATAGACTTGAACGATACTACCTCCTACCTAGAATACACCAAGGAGAAAACTGAGTCACTGGTATGGGGTGACCTAATCTGGACATCCCACCACTAGGGACAACTCAATTTTCTTAGATAGAATAAGGATAACAATTGGGGAAGGAACGAACGGTCTCCCCATCATAAGGGTTAAACTAAAATTATTCCTTTTCCAAGAGAACATACACGATACCCATGATGGGTCTCCCCACCATAATAATGAACACAACTTTCCTTAAGACAAAATCAAGACACTAACAGGGGGCCTCGGACGGAATTCCCAGCATTAGGGGTAGATTAATATCAGAATTATTCCAATAAAACTTAAATGAGTCCCATTATGGGTCTACCCCAAACAAAACCCAGCCATATTAACTAAATATTATGGGATAACAACAACAAAAACAACATAATTTTAAGGAGCTGGCATGGCTGCATAGTTGGTTCACACGGTTTGGGAAACCGCGAGTTAACTGTGCGGATCATTCTATCCAAAGAGGAAACTTCACACAGTTTCCTTGGCCAAGGATCATGGACGTGCGGAGACCATGCATTAGCTACTGTCTCTTATCACACGGTCCCCTGGGTTGGCACATGGTTACTTCTAACCACGTATAAACTATGCTCTTCAACCTGCCTAACCCAAATTTTAAACTTTTCTCCAAAAACACAAGGGACCCCAGAGGAGAAAAAACAACTCAGGGTACGACATGGGAACAAGGTACTCACACCTCTTTCCACCAAATGTGAGAAATTGGAACAAGACGATGACACCAGAGGTTTAAACTATTCATATATTTCATATTGAGGATATGACCTTGACCAAAAGTTTGAACGACTCTAGGATTTCCCCTAACTACGCGCCAGCTTCTCTCCGGGGCCTATGGCTGGAGCTCAATGGATTGAAGCATCTTCGGCCTCGTAGTTAGGATTTGGAAACCCCTAAACTGAAAATATTCTTCCAGTTCCAAAAACAATTATACTGTAATCTCAGATGGTCTCATTGAGACATAACGCACTTCAAACCCGCTTTTCCCCAACCCATCATTTTACCAAAACAAGAACTTAGAGGATGCACACACATCACCCCTTTTTTTCTTCGGATGCTAAACAACAGAATGAAAGGAAATATAGAAACACATTCCTCTAGAACATAGGATTTATAATTTCCTATAGGGAGACACACATCCAACAAAAAAAAATAGTGACTCTCATAAGATTTCACAATCTTCACCCTTATAGTCAAATGAACACATGACATCGCAAGGCATCACCGAACATAACCGTTGTGGATAAAAGAAAACACAAAGAGAGGGACCTTGTACTAAGTCCAAAATAGCACATGATTCCATCAAGTGTCCATAATAGCCACTCTTGGCTAGATCTTGCACACCGGTGGCCTAACATGAACTCTTGATTCAATGAGACTGAAGAAAGACCCAGAGGCCCTTTAAGACATCATTCTACACTGACAACTCTGAACTTCATTGACCTTAGACAACTTAGGAAACATAAGAAACTAAGGTCTATTTCAACCTCCCACAAACACTCTCCCACTATAGGGGTATCTACATAATTGAAAAAGAAGAGGGGTAAACACAATCTCCAAACCTCAAGAATAATGTCCTTATGTTGATCAACTAGAGGATCATCCAACGGTGAATCACCATAGGCCAAACATGAATCATACACTAACAATTTATGGGGGCATACCCTGGCCTACAGGAAAACCCAATGACAAAACCAAACTGGTCATTTGGTCACAAAAGACCACAAACCTGAACCGAACACATGATGGGAGCCACCACATTGGCCTCCCAAACTTTTCCTCAAAAGAGACCACTGACCGACACTTCATTCCAACTTATCAATGAAACACAAATCCAAAACATTGTTAAAACAAGAGGGGTTATTGAACTCAAAACATCCCACAATAATAATCCAGAAAACACATAATCCATACCTCCCAACCATACATTATCATAACACAACACTTTCCTTCAAAAAAAATTATTAAAAAAAACAGTGTTGGTGGGTTGCACATTTACCAATGGTATCTAATGAGCCTCACACATGCATGTTTACATTCCACACTAGGAACCCACCTCATATCCATCCATATTCCCAAATAAACCTATGCATGTGGTCACCCTTGAGAATACCAAATACCAAAAATCAAACCTTTCCTCTTTTTAAAATCAAACTTTTAACCACAATTTTCCTTTCTCAAAAGCACTAACCATAATATCAAAACCCAATTTTTCATCTCACAAACCAATATAGAAAAGAATACATAATTCAATAAAATCTCTTATTCATGACTTTCACAATTGTTTAAAAAAAACATTTCAACCCATTTCAAAACACTTCTAATTTCATGAAAAACAACATTTCATAAATCTCCATTTAATTAAGAACTCAACTATTCTCATTTCAAGACAAGGTTCTAAAAGTTCATAATTTTTTTGTTCAGTAGTAACCAAACCCAAAAATCCATATTCAACCCCCACACAAAAATTCTAGAACACTTAATTCAATCCAAAACACTTTTCCACAGTTTAAAAAAAATTCCACTAGAAACATATTTTCAAAACCCCAAATAACATAATTCATACTTTCAAAAGAGGTACAAACACATAATTTAACCTTTTGAAATAATTCTAAAATTTCATTTATAGACTTTAAAAAAAACATTTTCACTTTACTAGAAAATCACTTCACAAAAATTCACACTCCTTAATGTGAAGTCATTTTTTTTTGCTAAAAAAAATGTTTCCAAGATTCCAAAACAAAGAGACACAAGACAATGTGAGAGGAAACTAGTTTCGGTGGGTGACTTGGACATATGGTTGGCAGCCATATTCCAGTCACTTCTCCGTCACAGAGAGTATTCTAGGGAAATATCCACGGCTCCACATGGCTTGCCAGGCCCTGCGAGCTCACTGAGATTATTCTCCCAACTCTCTTTTCATTTCCCATAGTCATCATTAAACCAAGAAAACCAAATGAATCAGATAAATCCATAAATCCCCTAGGGACTTGAATATCGTCCTGAGGTGTGCTGGCCAGGCACACTACCCATGACTGAAATGTCAAGTCCCGACAATCCTAGCTCAAGACTATCCTGACTCTTCCCCAAATAACATGACCCAAGGAGTGAACCTCCTCTGATACCATTTTGTCACGAACCGAATCTGGTCGCCACCAAAACTGGCACCAAACCCAGCCCGTGACATGACCCGAAGGGCGTTCCCTATCCCCACGGGCTGGCACAAGTGCCCGGGTATCATTTATTTTTTTTTGGGAACGATTTACCCGAATATGAAGGCATAAAACATTAAAAACAATCAATAAACTGAATCTGAAAAATGTAAACCAAACGATGTTTACACAAAAACCAGAACTGAATACATATGTTTAAAGACACTAAAAGTGGTCTAAAAACAAATAATGACAACATAATGAAATCCCCATGGACTCCACACGACAAGGGGGTCATCACCCACAAACCTTCTCTGCAACTCCGCCCCAACGATGAGGACTAACACCCTGAACTGCCATCGCCCATATCCTTCCCTTTACCTGAGTCAAGCATAACAAAGTCTACTTACACCCAAGGGGTGTAAGTAGGGTGTGAGCCTAAGCCCAATAGGATACCACCCAATGATTCCAAAGTGCATTCAATATAATGTGAAGAAGCAAACATTTTTAATTTGTAAAGAAAAACGACGATGAAATTCCAAGAAATACAACTTTCATTTAAAAGAAAAGTTTTCAAACTAGAATTTCCAGAATGTTAACATATCTAAATGGAAATGATAGATACTGTAAATTACTGGAAAAAAACACCCAAATACATGGGTAAATACTAAAAATCCAGTGAGCAACAAACCAGGAACACCCCTAGGCACTAGGTTGTATCGGGCCCTATGTACCTCGTATCTCGGTGTAAAGCATCCATAGTAAAATCCACTCTCGTGCACGAGCCACTAGTAGGGATCATACCCACAACATAGTGGTTTACAAAAATCATCCATATAGTTTAGTTAGAGTTGTCTTTATCCAAATGCTAAGTGAAACAGGGACAACACCCATCCGGTCCACTAGCCGTACTAGTACAAATCCGCCCACCTAAGTACCCGGGCTTCCCCTTTTGTGCTCAAACAATTTCAGCATGCAACATAAATCCATTTTCAAATAAAACACCAATACTGGTCACACACAATCAATACAGTATCTATCACATTTTTATCCCACTTAAAACACATAATAAAACACTTTGATTTGTAATAAAACAATTCTTCAAAATCACGTAGTGTCTTGCACAAAAAAAAACACCTTGAGAACACCAATTGCACACTATGGGCACATTTTTGAATTACCAAAACATAAATAGAATCCCAATACATTTAAATTAAAACAAAAAATCATTTTATGGGAAGCCTCATATGGTTCAAGAAGTGACATCATTGTAAAACCTCCATTTTTACACAACACGGCTCTTAGAAATTCATGTGTTTCACAGACACCATTAAAACCAACTTTCACAGCATCAAACACATGGGACAATCATCAAAACAGTATTTTCAATCCTATTACAGTTCATTAAAATCAACTAATTACTTATAGGTCAGCCCAAAATGAACCAATAAAATATTTGAATGAAAAACCCCCAATCTCACCAAAAATGGAACTTAAAATTCATTTGCATTATAAATGCAACTAAAACCAATTTTTACAGAAACATTCAAGTGAAATAAACCTGAATTTACCATTAACACAGCAAGCTAATTCACAAAAATTGCACACATAATGGAATCACCTACCAAAACCAAGGAAACCCTTGAATCTCCGTGCGAAAATCAAATCGCACCCCCGCCGCACCAAGAGACAACTACATCAAACCTAAAACCACATAAATTGGCCAAGAAAGCCCAAAGTTAAACCCTAGTTTCTAAAACCTAGTTTCTGGACATTATTAAACTCAATTATAACCAAATATACCCAAAGAACAATGAGTTAGACACAAAGTAATTTGAAAGAGGAAAGGAAAGGGCTCATTTACTTGAAGTATCTTGAAGTAATCACTCCAAAACACCAGTAGCTGAAATTTAAAAGATCCAAAATTTAGGTTTCGTACTTACACGATGTATTAGGTCATTTAGAAACTGGAATGGAGGAAATATATTGAGAATTGAGAGAGTTATGGAAGAAAGACTTTACCTCTTCAAATCTGGGCGATTTGAGGAACCCTCTGAAGTTCGGCATCAAATCGAGATATACCAGAGCTTAAAAGAGGTGGGAAAGGGAATGGTCGCGCGGCTGGGTTCATTGGGGTTGGGCTCCACTTGGAATCACCGAAAAAGCCCAAGAATTGAATAAGTTATAAGATAATCAAAATTTATTTTTAAAACAGGAATTGGGCTTTCGGGCTGGCCCAACCCCTTAGATAAAAACCAAAATAAACCCTGGTTATGGATTTATAAAAGCTCCAAATTGAAATGGTGGTGTTAATAGGTCAGGGGAGGTCATTTGGGAAGTTGAATGGGTGAAAAATATTAAAAAATGAAAAAGTTATAAAAGAAACAAAATTGGTTTTTAAATCTGGAATTGGGCTCACGGTTTGGCCCAATTAATGAACACTCTCTCATTCCTCCATAAAAGATTGGGAACCCCCCCAAAACAAATTATGAATGGAAATTAAATGAAATTTACCTTTAAAATAAGTCATGGGTGTGACAATTCTCCCCACCATAAAGCATTCCGCCCCCGGAATGCCACAACAACACCAGATGCAAAAGCAAAGCCCAAACGATAGACCAAGACAGACTTCCTTACCAAGTTTTCACCCGCTTCAAAAAGGACGAACATCTCCAGTTGATCAAACAAAGGAAGATAATACTCTCATCAACCAAAAATAACCCCACTTACTTAAAATTATGAAACACGTTAAAAACACATCCCAAAACAAAACACCTCAAACACTACAAGACGACGCTCAAGCAATCCACTTGAAACGAACAACGAACTCGAATAATGCTACCACAACAATATGTAAACAAAACCATTGGGTGTTCTCCAACCCCAAATTTACCCAGGTAACAAATTTTTGGATAGATAGACTTGAACGATACTACCTCCTACCTAGAATACACCAAGGAGAAAACTGAGTCACTGGTATGGGGTGACCTAATCTGGACATCCCACCACTAGGGACAACTCAATTTTCTTAGATAGAATAAGGATAACAATTGGGGAAGGAACGAACGGTCTCCCCATCATAAGGGTTAAACTAAAATTATTCCTTTTCCAAGAGAACATACACGATACCCATGATGGGTCTCCCCACCATAATAATGAACACAACTTTCCTTAAGACAAAATCAAGACACTAACAGGGGGCCTCGGACGGAATTCCCAGCATTAGGGGTAGATTAATATCAGAATTATTCCAATAAAACTTAAATGAGTCCCATTATGGGTCTACCCCAAACAAAACCCAGCCATATTAACTAAATATTATGGGATAACAACAACAAAAACAACATAATTTTAAGGAGCTGGCATGGCTGCATAGTTGGTTCACACGGTTTGGGAAACCGCGAGTTAACTGTGCGGATCATTCTATCCAAAGAGGAAACTTCACACAGTTTCCTTGGCCAAGGATCATGGACGTGCGGAGACCATGCATTAGCTACTGTCTCTTATCACACGGTCCCCTGGGTTGGCACATGGTTACTTCTAACCACGTATAAACTATGCTCTTCAACCTGCCTAACCCAAATTTTAAACTTTTCTCCAAAAACACAAGGGACCCCAGAGGAGAAAAAACAACTCAGGGTACGACATGGGAACAAGGTACTCACACCTCTTTCCACCAAATGTGAGAAATTGGAACAAGACGATGACACCAGAGGTTTAAACTATTCATATATTTCATATTGAGGATATGACCTTGACCAAAAGTTTGAACGACTCTAGGATTTCCCCTAACTACGCGCCAGCTTCTCTCCGGGGCCTATGGCTGGAGCTCAATGGATTGAAGCATCTTCGGCCTCGTAGTTAGGATTTGGAAACCCCTAAACTGAAAATATTCTTCCAGTTCCAAAAACAATTATACTGTAATCTCAGATGGTCTCATTGAGACATAACGCACTTCAAACCCGCTTTTCCCCAACCCATCATTTTACCAAAACAAGAACTTAGAGGATGCACACACATCACCCCTTTTTTTCTTCGGATGCTAAACAACAGAATGAAAGGAAATATAGAAACACATTCCTCTAGAACATAGGATTTATAATTTCCTATAGGGAGACACACATCCAACAAAAAAAAATAGTGACTCTCATAAGATTTCACAATCTTCACCCTTATAGTCAAATGAACACATGACATCGCAAGGCATCACCGAACATAACCGTTGTGGATAAAAGAAAACACAAAGAGAGGGACCTTGTACTAAGTCCAAAATAGCACATGATTCCATCAAGTGTCCATAATAGCCACTCTTGGCTAGATCTTGCACACCGGTGGCCTAACATGAACTCTTGATTCAATGAGACTGAAGAAAGACCCAGAGGCCCTTTAAGACATCATTCTACACTGACAACTCTGAACTTCATTGACCTTAGACAACTTAGGAAACATAAGAAACTAAGGTCTATTTCAACCTCCCACAAACACTCTCCCACTATAGGGGTATCTACATAATTGAAAAAGAAGAGGGGTAAACACAATCTCCAAACCTCAAGAATAATGTCCTTATGTTGATCAACTAGAGGATCATCCAACGGTGAATCACCATAGGCCAAACATGAATCATACACTAACAATTTATGGGGGCATACCCTGGCCTACAGGAAAACCCAATGACAAAACCAAACTGGTCATTTGGTCACAAAAGACCACAAACCTGAACCGAACACATGATGGGAGCCACCACATTGGCCTCCCAAACTTTTCCTCAAAAGAGACCACTGACCGACACTTCATTCCAACTTATCAATGAAACACAAATCCAAAACATTGTTAAAACAAGAGGGGTTATTGAACTCAAAACATCCCACAATAATAATCCAGAAAACACATAATCCATACCTCCCAACCATACATTATCATAACACAACACTTTCCTTCAAAAAAAATTATTAAAAAAAACAGTGTTGGTGGGTTGCACATTTACCAATGGTATCTAATGAGCCTCACACATGCATGTTTACATTCCACACTAGGAACCCACCTCATATCCATCCATATTCCCAAATAAACCTATGCATGTGGTCACCCTTGAGAATACCAAATACCAAAAATCAAACCTTTCCTCTTTTTAAAATCAAACTTTTAACCACAATTTTCCTTTCTCAAAAGCACTAACCATAATATCAAAACCCAATTTTTCATCTCACAAACCAATATAGAAAAGAATACATAATTCAATAAAATCTCTTATTCATGACTTTCACAATTGTTTAAAAAAAACATTTCAACCCATTTCAAAACACTTCTAATTTCATGAAAAACAACATTTCATAAATCTCCATTTAATTAAGAACTCAACTATTCTCATTTCAAGACAAGGTTCTAAAAGTTCATAATTTTTTTGTTCAGTAGTAACCAAACCCAAAAATCCATATTCAACCCCCACACAAAAATTCTAGAACACTTAATTCAATCCAAAACACTTTTCCACAGTTTAAAAAAAATTCCACTAGAAACATATTTTCAAAACCCCAAATAACATAATTCATACTTTCAAAAGAGGTACAAACACATAATTTAACCTTTTGAAATAATTCTAAAATTTCATTTATAGACTTTAAAAAAAACATTTTCACTTTACTAGAAAATCACTTCACAAAAATTCACACTCCTTAATGTGAAGTCATTTTTTTTTGCTAAAAAAAATGTTTCCAAGATTCCAAAACAAAGAGACACAAGACAATGTGAGAGGAAACTAGTTTCGGTGGGTGACTTGGACATATGGTTGGAAGCCATATTCCAGTCACTTCTCCGTCACAGAGAGTATTCTAGGGAAATATCCACGGCTCCACATGGCTTGCCAGGCCCTGCGAGCTCACTGAGATTATTCTCCCAACTCTCTTTTCATTTCCCATAGTCATCATTAAACCAAGAAAACCAAATGAATCAGATAAATCCATAAATCCCCTAGGGACTTGAATATCGTCCTGAGGTGTGCTGGCCAGGCACACTACCCATGACTGAAATGTCAAGTCCCGACAATCCTAGCTCAAGACTATCCTGACTCTTCCCCAAATAACATGACCCAAGGAGTGAACCTCCTCTGATACCATTTTGTCACGAACCGAATCTGGTCGCCACCAAAACTGGCACCAAACCCAGCCCGTGACATGACCCGAAGGGCGTTCCCTATCCCCACGGGCTGGCACAAGTGCCCGGGTATCATTTATTTTTTTTTGGGAACGATTTACCCGAATATGAAGGCATAAAACATTAAAAACAATCAATAAACTGAATCTGAAAAATGTAAACCAAACGATGTTTACACAAAAACCAGAACTGAATACATATGTTTAAAGACACTAAAAGTGGTCTAAAAACAAATAATGACAACATAATGAAATCCCCATGGACTCCACACGACAAGGGGGTCATCACCCACAAACCTTCTCTGCAACTCCGCCCCAACGATGAGGACTAACACCCTGAACTGCCATCGCCCATATCCTTCCCTTTACCTGAGTCAAGCATAACAAAGTCTACTTACACCCAAGGGGTGTAAGTAGGGTGTGAGCCTAAGCCCAATAGGATACCACCCAATGATTCCAAAGTGCATTCAATATAATGTGAAGAAGCAAACATTTTTAATTTGTAAAGAAAAACGACGATGAAATTCCAAGAAATACAACTTTCATTTAAAAGAAAAGTTTTCAAACTAGAATTTCCAGAATGTTAACATATCTAAATGGAAATGATAGATACTGTAAATTACTGGAAAAAAACACCCAAATACATGGGTAAATACTAAAAATCCAGTGAGCAACAAACCAGGAACACCCCTAGGCACTAGGTTGTATCGGGCCCTATGTACCTCGTATCTCGGTGTAAAGCATCCATAGTAAAATCCACTCTCGTGCACGAGCCACTAGTAGGGATCATACCCACAACATAGTGGTTTACAAAAATCATCCATATAGTTTAGTTAGAGTTGTCTTTATCCAAATGCTAAGTGAAACAGGGACAACACCCATCCGGTCCACTAGCCGTACTAGTACAAATCCGCCCACCTAAGTACCTGGGCTTCCCCTTTTGTGCTCAAACAATTTCAGCATGAAACATAAATCCATTTTCAAATAAAACACCAATACTGGTCACACACAATCAATACAGTATCTATCACATTTTTATCCCACTTAAAACACATAATAAAACACTTTGATTTGTAATAAAACAATTCTTCAAAATCACGTAGTGTCTTGCACAAAAAAAAACACCTTGAGAACACCAATTGCACACTATGGGCACATTTTTGAATTACCAAAACATAAATAGAATCCCAATACATTTAAATTAAAACAAAAAATCATTTTATGGGAAGCCTCATATGGTTCAAGAAGTGACATCATTGTAAAACCTCCATTTTTACACAACACGGCTCTTAGAAATTCATGTGTTTCACAGACACCATTAAAACCAACTTTCACAGCATCAAACACATGGGACAATCATCAAAACAGTATTTTCAATCCTATTACAGTTCATTAAAATCAACTAATTACTTATAGGTCAGCCCAAAATGAACCAATAAAATATTTGAATGAAAAACCCCCAATCTCACCAAAAATGGAACTTAAAATTCATTTGCATTATAAATGCAACTAAAACCAATTTTTACAGAAACATTCAAGTGAAATAAACCTGAATTTACCATTAACACAGCAAGCTAATTCACAAAAATTGCACACATAATGGAATCACCTACCAAAACCAAGGAAACCCTTGAATCTCCGTGCGAAAATCAAATCGCACCCCCGCCGCACCAAGAGACAACTACATCAAACCTAAAACCACATAAATTGGCCAAGAAAGCCCAAAGTTAAACCCTAGTTTCTAAAACCTAGTTTCTGGACATTATTAAACTCAATTATAACCAAATATACCCAAAGAACAATGAGTTAGACACAAAGTAATTTGAAAGAGGAAAGGAAAGGGCTCATTTACTTGAAGTATCTTGAAGTAATCACTCCAAAACACCAGTAGCTGAAATTTAAAAGATCCAAAATTTAGGTTTCGTACTTACACGATGTATTAGGTCATTTAGAAACTGGAATGGAGGAAATATATTGAGAATTGAGAGAGTTATGGAAGAAAGACTTTACCTCTTCAAATCTGGGCGATTTGAGGAACCCTCTGAAGTTCGGCATCAAATCGAGATATACCAGAGCTTAAAAGAGGTGGGAAAGGGAATGGTCGCGCGGCTGGGTTCATTGGGGTTGGGCTCCACTTGGAATCACCGAAAAAGCCCAAGAATTGAATAAGTTATAAGATAATCAAAATTTATTTTTAAAACAGGAATTGGGCTTTCGGGCTGGCCCAACCCCTTAGATAAAAACCAAAATAAACCCTGGTTATGGATTTATAAAAGCTCCAAATTGAAATGGTGGTGTTAATAGGTCAGGGGAGGTCATTTGGGAAGTTGAATGGGTGAAAAATATTAAAAAATGAAAAAGTTATAAAAGAAAAAAAATTGGTTTTTAAATCTGGAATTGGGCTCACGGTTTGGCCCAATTAATGAACACTCTCTCATTCCTCCATAAAAGATTGGGAACCCCCCCAAAACAAATTATGAATGGAAATTAAATGAAATTTACCTTTAAAATAAGTCATGGGTGTGACAATGAGTATATACTTTCTCAAAGAAAACATTTTTTTTTATGATTATGGATTATATCCATAAATAGTTCAATTTATGTTAAGTGTTTTATAAGTATGGAATTATGTATTTTGATTCATAAACTAATCTAGTTATGCCATTGTTTAGAAATGGCGCCTAGTGGAAGGAATGGAAACCGTATCAATGCACGAACTCCGTGTAGGGATTGCCCTCCTGATCAAGATAATTTTTGTGGATCTGGAGATACAACTGGTGCTGATCAACTTATTACCATACTGGGACAACTCACTCAGTTTATGAATAATAACCTTACTCGTATGGAGCACCCTGATCCGCAACGTGGAGGATCAATGCTAGATCGTTTCATGAGGCAACAACCACCAACCTTTAATGGGAGTACAAATCCTATAGTAGCTGAGCAATGGATAAATTCCTTAGAGAAAATATTCCATGCCTTGGGGAGTAGTGAAAGGGAGAAGGTTGTCATGGCAGTTTACCGCCTCACTGGAGATGCCGATCAGTGGTGGTCGCTGATTCAAAACACAAACGAAGATGATGACGTATCGAATATGGAATGGAGGGAGTTCAAAGATCTTTTCTTAGAAAAATACTTTCCTCGTGACCATCGAGCAGATATGGAAAGGCAATTTCTGAGTCTGAGGCAGAAGGAGGATGAGAATGTCGCAAAGTATGAGGCTAACTTTACAAGGTTAGCGAGGCATGCTGCCGATTATATACGTAACCCAAGGAGTAAGATTGATCGTTTCTTTGATGGGTTAAAACCATTTCTCCGTCGATCTTTAGTATCACAATCCTTCTCATCATACGAAGATATTGTCTCGTGTGCTATCAAGACAGAAAAGGAATTCTCTAAGTCTTATGACAACAAAGTAAAGCAAGAGAAGAAGAGAACGGTGGAACAAGAGACAGATAAAGGGAAAAAGGGAAAGAAGGATTTTCCATTAAGTGATAATTGTGGGAAGAATCACCCTGGTACTTGCCTAAAAGGAATGGGAGTTTGTTATAAATGTGGAGAAAAGGGTCACCAGGCTCGTGATTGCAAGGGAAAGAAAGAGGCTATCAAAGTTGAATGCTATAATTGTAGAGAAATGGGTCATTATGAAAATGAATGTCCTAAGCGTCAGGGAAACTTACCTCAGAAAAGGCCAAGGGATCAAGGACAATCTTATGCTGTTACTACAGTTGAAGCAGAATAACTAATGTATTGGTGCTTTTGGACTCATGGATTATATTCTGGTTATTAGAATAATGTGATATATATATAAGGATTGTACTGCAGTACTTTTTGATTTCAGTAAGGTTTTAATATGATTAAGGTAATCATATTTTTAGTATGTGACAATAAGAGAATCTTTTCCTTGTTTGGTGAATCTGATGTTACAAATGATTTTGGAATTTAGAGACCTTTTAGAGAAAGTTTGGACGGAGGTATTTTGGATAACTATTAAGGTTGGAATGGATTAAGTTGAACCATGGATAGTATTGTTTAAGGATAAAGAATTTCTGAAGAATATTTTTGGAATATTATAATACTATAGTTTTAGGAAAAGGACAACCTGCAGGGTGGGGAATAACCTGTCGCGTCGGACAAAGCTGCAGGAATCGAACCCACAACCATAGTGCGACAAGCCTTTATTTCCTACCACTAGCCTACAGGAAGTCCCTGGTTATTACAAAATAATTTTACTAATCTAAATGGTATGTGTTAATATTTGGAACCTTATACAATTAGGATAAGTATATTATTTTTGGGTTCTATTATCTTTTTCAGTGAAAGGTGAGTTGAAGGTTGAAACTCTAATTGTCAAGAATAAATATATATATATACCTATCTGTTATTCAATGAATAAATTAATTCTTAAACTTTAGTAAAGGGATATTAAAACAAAAAAAAATGTGTTACCCTAATACCTTATGTCTTGTTGAACTGATGATATTTTAAATCAACATAGATTGAAGGCCTTGAGGCCCTCAATTTGACAGTTGATTGTGATTGATGACCTCAATCACTCCCTACAAATATTTACGTTTTTCGTCCAATTATATGTCTCTAATTGCCACCAATGTTCTCCTTATCGAGATCATAATTTGGTGGTAACTTTCTTATTTCCATTTCCCTCTTATTAAGGATAAATTTTATTAACCTTATTTCTGATGTGGGTTTTCCACAAAGGTATTTTATCTTTTCAACCTTTTATTTTCAAAGAAAAATTTCAAATTGCGAGGACGCAATTTATTGAAGGAGGGGAGAATGTAACACCCCGAGCTTCCACGATACGCTTCTCATTCAATAATGCAATAGCTTGCATTGTACGCAACTTCGAGTTCTAAAACACCGCGACTAATCAAAGTAGCCGTTATGAATAGTAATAACCACTTTTTAAAATTATAGAAATCTTATATTTCAAAATGGACTTCATTTTTGTATTCGTAATATCGAAATTAGCCTATGTTGAATTTTTGGTATTTTTCTGAGAACTTCTAATTTTTTATGAATAGTGAAAAATACTTAAAACAACTTTTTTAATCAAAATAATTCATAGTGATAAATTATACTATTGAGTGGTTTTAGAGTATAATTAGAATATATTTTTACCATTTTATCCAATGGTGGTCATTAGAATTAATTTAACATTGAAATTGGACATAAACAATTGCCAATCTTTTGATATAAATTGTTTCTTAAAAACACGCTATTTGTTGTAACAGCAGGAATTAATTATAAAATTAATTAATGCAACTTATATGTTTGGAATTTTGTAAAATAGGCATCATTTTTGAATTCGGAATATCAATTATAGCTTAGGGTGAAATTTTGGCATTGTTCTGAAAAACTTCAATTTTTGATGAATAGTGAAACCACTAAGTGGTAGTTAAATAACTGATTTTTCGTTTAAATGAAATATTACCACTTCTGTGATTTGATTTTCAAAAATCCAACATACATGGTTGTCATTAAGATGTAAAATGTGGTTCAATGAGATCAAAATAATTTTTTGGTGAATAGTAACGTTTAAGTTCTTAATCGCGATTAGAGGTAATTAGTGTAGTTTAAGGTAAAAACAATGTTTTATTAATATGATATGAGCTTGACACTTGTCCCACTCCTATTGGATGAGTCATGGCCGACCAAGAAAACCCATGGGTCAACTTGGGGACCCCATGGAGCCACATTAGTTGGAAAATGACATTAATATATATTTATTTAATGTTAAAATTAAATTGACACAAACATGAGTTGTTTTACTAAAACAGTTTTTAAGTGGGGTTACACAAGTCCAAATTTTGATTATAAATATTCATTAGAAAGCTAAAAAGATTTCCTACATCATAGTATTTGTTTTATAATTTTTAGACATTAAATAAATTAAATTATTTATGACATCATGATGATGTAGTGATGACCTCATTATTTAACGATTTAAATAAAATGGGAAGATAATGCAAAATCCAAGGCTTACACTTGTCTAAAGCCAATTGGATGAGGAGATTTCGAACCCTTATCACCTTAGCCTCGAATTATATAAGTGTGGGACCTTTAGAATCCGAAAAGCATTGTGAAATAATGTAACATTTCAATCTTTCCAAAAGTGCCCCTCCTCTCCACTTATAAAAGGCCCCCACCTCTCCCACCTCATTTACACTTTCAAGCCATTTGGCTCGGCCAACCTCTGCCCAAATACTCTCCCAACATTCCTCCCTTACTCCTAGAAGCCTAACTTTGGGCAGAACTCTTCCCAAGGAAGCCTTTGGCTCAAATCAAAAAGAGTTACCCGATTTTGAGGTAATGTCTTTTCTAATGTTGTTTTGTTTTATTTTTCTTCTCCAACCCCCTAAACTCTTTTTATTCATTTCTTTTGTAACAACACCAGTACCTAAAATATACTAGGATGTTTTTACGATAAGTATTTGGTTTACACTTACACACACCTTCGTCTAATGGTTAAAGAACATACGGTTTCTGTGGATGGCGAATTTCTGCCTCACGAAACGATGATTGTTCAACACTCATATAACACCTTCAAAGGTGGCCATTAAGATGTCACTATTTTTATATATGATTTATAATTTGTTTATGTTTTACTTATGCTTCTTTAGTTCTCATTTATGTCATACTTTATGATTTCCATTATGGGTAAAACGCGATAATTTCATTTTAGGAAGTGCGGACTACCGCCCCCTCAAAGTGATTTGAATCGTTAATGCCATATGTGGGATGTATAAAGGATGGAGTAAATGGTATTATACAATATATTATACTGGAATTATATTATACATTTATATCATTATGATTTAGTTCCATTAAATATGAAATTGAAATGAAAGTAGCGTTCATGCGTACGTACGGCTTACCGTCTCCATGAACGGTGCATTTCATTTCTTACCTCTAAATGTTACGTAATATTATAAATGAATGTATATACTGGATATATAAGATATATATGACATCTAAATCATGAATATAATTCTGGATATAATGGATATTTCACCACATAAACAACTTGTAATTATAAGAAGCTTATTTTGACTCAAGTTACCAAAGATCGACAAAACGACCGTTATTAACTTAAATAATTACATAATGTTCATATCATTGTAATAAGTGATATAATAAGGATAATGAAATTTAAAATGGTTCTTAATAAGGTAGATATTAACTCTAGTTTATTATTCAGGAGGTTAAAGAACGGTTGAGTCAAGTCAGACGCAAGGTAAGGGAACTTCTTAACCCAATTTCTATTCTTTGGGTTAATCTCCTACTTTCAAATTATGTCATGATATTATTATGTCCTATCTTGTATTTTTACATTATTTATGTGTAATTATAGTGAATACACATAATATACCTACTTTATAAAAAATGATCTTTTTAAGGACTTCGTCTCAATCCCCTTTCATTGAGGCATATTTGGTTTTATACACAATTTTCTTTTATACGGTGTATAAACCCCTTTGACTTTTACGGTTATTCAAAAGGAATCTTTTTATACAAAGCGTTTTGCTAAATGACAAAAGGGAATGTTTTTATTTCCGTACTTATGCGGCGACAACGACTTCTCCGCCGCCGTGACCATTATTTGAGTTTCGGCTTCTTCTACAAGCCATCATTTTTTTTAATGAAAAATAAATACAAAGTTTTAACTTTCTTTTATTTTGGTATTGAAAATGGTTTTGAAAGCGTTTTTATTATATCAATGTGTTGTATTGATATCTTGTGATTGGAATGTGGAAATGTTATGTTTCCTTTATGCATGTTTTATGTGATATGATTATGTTATGGTTTATGATATGTTTAAACCTATTCATATGAGGAATGTATTGGACTTAATAAGTGACGGGTGGAGCCCGCTAATAGCTCCTCGATGCATCGGTAGGTCTCATGAGACAACTAGACGTGGAATTGGCCGAGGCCCTTTCCCAATTTGATTTATGGTTTTGGCCGAGGCCTTAATCATTTTAGATGTCTTGGCCGAGGCCTTGACAAAATGTTTCAGAATGTCCGGCATTATACATTCCCTCATTATGAAAGTGGTTATTGATATTGCATGTGATTATTCGGCCAGTAGAATATCCATGTGAAGAAGTGAATGGCATTATCTCATTTTACTTTTGCCATATTATGTTGAAGTTCAAGTTTAAAAGGCTTTTGTTTTAGTTATACATTGCCTTAAATGTTAATGTTTATTTATGAAAGCTTCCGCAATATTGTTATCCTTACTGAGCATCTGAGATCACCCCTTTCAATGTTTTAATGTTTTCCAGGATTTGAAGAAGTATATTATGAATGACCTGCAGGGATAGTGTGAGGGGTTATGAAGACAGTATGTTGTTGTTGTTTTGGTTTACTTTATGATGTAATGTAACGTTTACAAATGTATCTAGTGTTTCCAAGGCTACTAAACTAATCGGTCTTTCGAGACTTGATCTTTTGTGATCATGCCAATGTTACGAAGTAATGCACCGAATCTGGGTATCTGGGGTCGGGGCGTTACATCATTGCTGTTGTTTTCCAAAGTTTACGTCATTTTTAAAATGATATCAGACAATTTTAGCCATAATGGTCACACCGTGCATCGAATTGAGGTGTGGTCGATTTTTACATGTCACAAATGACTCATGGATCATTGTACTAAAGTATAAGAAAAATCCTAAGATGTTTTCTCGGTTTGGAGTATGTCATTGGTGTTGTTTTCCCATGTTTTTGTCATTTTCAAACTGATATCAGACAATTTTAGCCATACCGGTCACACCGTGCGTCGGATTGAGGTTCGGTCGATTCGTACCCGTCACAAATGACTTGTGGATCATTTTCCTAAAGTATAAAAACAATTCAAACATGTTTGATCAGTTTGATGTATGTCATTGGTGTTGTTTTCCAAAGTTTATGTCATTTTCAAACTGATATCAGACAATTTTAGCCATACCGGTCACATCGTGCGTCAGATTGAGGTGTGGCTGATTCTTACACGTCACAAATGACTCGTGGATTGTTGTCCTAATGTATCAGAACAATCCGAAGGCGTTCGCTCAGTTTGGCATATGTCATTGGTGTTGTTTTCCAAAGTTTATGTCATTTTCAAACTGATATTAGACAATTTTATCCATACCGGTCACACCGTGCATCAGATTGAGGTGCAGTCGATTTTTATACGTCACAAATGACTCGTGGATCGTTTTCCTAAAGTATCAAAACAATCCGAAGGCGTTTTATCGGTTGGACGTATGTCATTGGTGTTGTTTTCCAAAGTTTATCTCAATTTGAAATTGATATCAGACACTTTTAGCCATACCGGTCACACCGTGTGTCAGATTGAGGTGCAGTCAATTCGTACACATCACAAATGACTCGTGGATCGTTTTCCACAAGTATCAAAATAATCCGAAGGCATTTTCTTGGTTTGGTGAATGTCATTGGTGTTTTTTTCCAAAGTTTATCTCATTTTCCAACTGATATCAGAAAATTTTAGCCATACCGTTCACATCGTGCATCGGATTGAGGTACAGTTGATTTTTCCACGTCACAGATGACTCGGAAATCGTTGTCCTAATGTATCAAAACAATCCGAATTCGTTTTCTCAGTTTGGCATATGTCATTGCTGTTGTTTTCCAAAGTGTATCTCAATTTGAAACTGATATCAGACACTTTTATCCATACCGGTCACACCGTGCGTCGGATTGAGGTGTGGTCGATTCGTACACGTCAAAAATGACTTGTGGATCATTTTCCTAAAGTATCAAAACAATCCGAAGGTGTTTTCTCAGTTTAGCATATGTCATTGGTGTTTTTTTCCAAAGTTTATGACATTTTCAAACTGATATCAGACAATTTTAGCCATAGCGGTCACACCGTGCGTCGGATTGAGGTGTGGTCGATTCGTACACGTCAAAAATGACTTGTGGATCATTTTCCTAAAGTATCAAAACAATCCGAAGGCTTTTTCTCAGTTTATCATATGTCATTTGTGTTGTTTTCCAAAGTTTATGTCATTTTCAAACTGATATCAGACAATTTTAGCCATACCGGTCACACCGTGCATCGGATTGAGGTGCGGTCAATTCGTACACGTGAAAAATTACTCGTGTATTGTTGTAAAAAAGTATCAAAACAATCCGAACGCATTTCATTGGTTTGGCGTATGTCATTGGTGTTGTTTTCCAATGTTTATGTCATTTTCAAACTGATATGAAATACGTTTAGCCATACCGGTCACACCGTGCATCGGATTGAGGTGCGGTCGATTCTTACACATCACAAATGACTCGTGGATCGTTGTCCTAAAGTATCAAAACAATCCGAAGGCGTTTTCTGGGTTTGGCGTATGTCATTGGTGTTGTTTTCCAATGTTTATGTCATTTTCAAACTGATATCAAACAATTTTAGCCATACCGGTCACACCGTGCGTCGGATTGAGGTGCGGTCGATTCGTACATGTCCAAAATGACTCGTGGATCATTTTCCTAATGTATCAAAACAATCCAAAGGCGTTTTCTTGGTTTCCCATGTGTCATTGGTGTTGTTTTCCAAAGATTATGTCATTTTCAAACTAAGTAGTATGAATTCACTAATCTAAGGATACGAAGCATAAGAAAGGGAGATCATAGATGCTCAATAAGTTTAAAGGGAGATATCAATGACCATATAAATATAACATAAGTATTATGAATTCACCTTCATTGTCCTATTTGTTTACATTCTTCGATCAGGTACGCTGCCCATTCGTTTCTAAAGACATTTATATCATCTTCTAAATAGGAGTTTTTGCGAAAATCATAGTAGAACTGAAAATATATAAATACACAAAGGATTAATAATTATTTTAAATAAAGTAGTAATTATTTTCAAAAATACCTATTCAGGGATGCTAGTTTGTCCATGAAATAAGATCTCTTTCATAAATTTAAAAACATAATAACCGCAGTCCTTGTCATTTGTTTGTTTCGGACACTGCAGAAACATCGAGAAAAATAAGTAATTTATTTTGATATGTATTTGGATAGTGAAATATAATTATGTATACCCAGATACTTCTCCATTTTTAGATCTTGTGGGCATTGTCGTCTTTACGCCCTGGATTCATTCCGGCCTTTAGACGATATTCATACACCACCCTATCATAAAAAAATCCTCATTAAAAGATAATATAAATTATATAACTAGATATTTAGTTCTAAAATGATGTATCTAGTGTATTAAAAATTGACAATCGCCATCATGTGTGGTCGGTTAGTTGGATATCCATGCAGTGAATCCAAAAAATAAATCATTTGAGTATCAAAATTGACTACAATAAGCATCCAATGTTCCCTAAAACACAAAAAGAAATAAGTACTGATAGAAATGAAAATATAATTGATATGATTAAAATTTATGGTTTTAACCTTACATCGTTGGTATTAAAAAGAGCATGTCAGTCGTAATTCTTCTTTGAAACGTTCTGAGCATATTTGACATCAATTTAGCCTAAAAATTAGAATCTATTTCTGTTCGTTGTGTAGAAATGGTGTGAGGACTACCGAGTCCAAATTTGTATTCATGGGAAAATACATTAAATTGTTTTTCATATATACGCCTGTGAAAAATATGAGATGTATTTATCCATAATTATCAAAGTATATCAGCTTCTGTAAAATCAAATCATGAAAACATACCTCATGTATATATTTATAACTGAGGCGCCTAGCCAGTCATATGTGATGATCTCAGAAACAGCGTCTGCACTAACGAAATCCATTGTTTCCTCTCCGTTCATATCTTTTTTCACAAACAATTGTATGATTCTTTCCATCATTCATTTTCGTATCCACATGAGCTTTCAATGATATTAAATGTGGATATAGAACGGGCGGGGTGAACGTGCTCTCAGTAGATCGTTTTGATCAGTTGGTTGATCCAATCTTGGAGCCACTCTTTCGTTTTAGATTCTCCATTTTATCCTTCTATTATAACATTCATCGGTTCAGCCATTTTCTAATTTAATGTTAAAGGTTCTGCTTGAAAAATGAACTGGAAATGAATACCTCCTGCTCGACGTGTTTTTTTACAAGATTCGACGGCTATGCAACGAATGTTCCAATAGCTTTTTCCACCATATGAATGTCGTCATCGTCATTTGGCACAGGTAGCTCGGCGCTCGACTCATGAGCTACGTTAATCTACACATTGACATGACCGGTTGGAAGTGGTCTGGAGTGTAGCATGTCATTCTGCATATTGAACATCGTAGCCCTCGCTACAAGGTGACGGGTGGGAGTTGACAGATATAAATCACAGTCATTTTCACCCTGCAGAATATCATGAAATGAAATGTATCAGTGTCTATGTGATTCACATCACACAAAAATGAATATTATAACATTGATTACCCAGGTTAAGTCAGGTCTTTGAGGGGAATGGCTCGCCTTAAAGCTGATGAGGGGTGGATCTTCTCACGGGGGTTGTTCTTGAGTTGTTTATTCTCTTCGCCTCTCCTCCATCAATCTCATTAGCATCTCTCCCTGAGTTTGGATTAGTTCATCAAGGGTTGCTACTCTGTCTCTCATTACATGCAATTCATTAGTTTGTACATCCTCTTGTTTTTTTTCTTAAAATATGTCTTGGGTGACACCCCAAAACCCACACCTCTGACGCGTCCATACTATTCTGGCTGTTTCAAGGCCATTGAAAGTATGTCTGCATCCGGTGCGGGTTTTGATGTTTCCTGTGACTATGTCAAATAAAAAATATGAAAAAATAAGTAAGCATCGTTATGTAATAGTGATTTAAAGAAAAACAAGTTTATATTATGTCATAATTACACATTTTTATCACACTTTTTGTGTGTTTTCATCTATCAGTTTCCCCTCTTTATTAACACGAGCCTCCTTCCATAGCACATGGCGTGGAATGGAAGTGACTTGAGATTTTGCTTCATCAATCTGCTTATAAACAGAGAAACAAGGTTACAGTGTTGTTTTATGTCACATAAAATTATTATAGTACTTTTAAAATACATACCAATTGTTTTTCAATTGAAGCGTACTCCAACCTTGCTTTACGGTAGGGGTTCGCTGGTTTTGCTTCCTTTTCTTTATTTTCAGCACCCAGTTGTTGTTTCATAAATAAAAACCTATCAATCCATGTGATTAATACATGCAATGTACCTGAAAATTCTTTTCCACACGACGGTTGCAAAAAGCATCCCACGTTCCTTAGGATATCAAGTGTGCATAAAGAGGAGGCGGGTGCGGCTTGATTTTCCCTTCGGCATCTTTCAGATGATTTTTCGTTAAAATGGTGCGAAAGCCTCTATGAATCCTTCCTGCCAGTCTGAAAACATATTATTTGTGATAAACATCTACTATAAATGCACTCAGCAAGAGATGATGAAGGGTTAGTCAATATTTCAATATTTTTTTATTTTAATAAATTAAATAGATGATATCATAATGTTACTGTAATCTCTTCCCACATTAATGTTTTCAACCCGCTAACAACATGGTGCCATGACTCTACGTCAATCGGCACGCGTTTTCAAGTGACAATTCCAATGTAGCTACTAAACATGGCTTTGTTGGGGTTTACATACTGGCCTAGCTTATTCCATCCCACCTCATATTTGATTCCTTTTGCTTTTGCCTTAATGTTTTTTGCTAAAACTCTCAAACTACGGCGCACCAATTTTTTTGTGTCGCTGTGGTTTCATTACCTACCATTTCCTCAGTTTCTGCATCATCATTATATTTCTCCGAAGCCCTAACTTCGGCACTGACACCAGCTGCAAAAAGTTGAGAGACCTGTTGTACGTCAGCAGTGGGACCAGCTGCAACAGGTTGAGAGACTTGTTGTCTCTCAGCAGTGGGACCAGCTGCAATAGGTTGAGAGACCTGTTGTACGTCAGCAGTGGGACCAGCTGCAACAGGATGAGAGACATGTTGTCTCTCAGCAATGGGACCAGCTGCAACAGGTTGAGAGACATGTTGTGTCTCGGGATTGGGTGCATCAGCAGGTGAAGAAGTCATTATCTACAGAACTGGTATAAAATATAAGTTAGATCACATAAAAGCAGCATCGAACAGATAATAACATAATGTAACACAATCTATATTACAATAAAAATCAATAACCTGATTAATGAACTCCCTTTTTTTTAAAAGGATGAAGGGATTTGACCCCTCTATCAACTATCCATATCCCTTCATTATGGTCTCCTCTGACATACAAAACGTCTTCTACATTGGGACCACTGTGAAATGATTGCGAAATCCCAATGAAAGGATCATCTTCGGTTGAATTTTCATATGACCCTTCAGCTGTCTTGGTCGATAACAGAACAATTGACCGGTTTCAGTTTGCGGGATCGGGAATATAAAATACTTGCACTGCCTGTGATGCCATTATAAATGGTACATCTTTCTCCCCTTCCTTACTGAAATCAACTTTCACAAATCCCAAATCATCTATTTTAACCGCACTCCTGTTATCAACCCACTCAAATTGAAATATCGGAACTTGAAATTCCGTATAATCCAACTCCCATATTTGTTTGATGATTCCAAAGTATGACATATTCGCATAAATTGGATTTCTGTCCTGAGCACCAGAAACATGCATCACTTCAGCCACAAGTGTAACCCCACTATTCAGCATGGTACTGTCTTCATCATGTTCATTAGTATAAAATGTATAACCATTAACTACATAAGCATTGTAAGATAATGCATACACACTTGGTCCTCCGGCTAGCCATCGAAGTCGTTCTGAAATAGAATTTGGATTTTCATCTTACTTCATAAAAATATGATCTCGAAACCATCCTATAAACTGTCGATTATGTGTATTTGATATCCATTTTCAGCCCTTGATGGATTCAATTGCCTACGAATTTCTTTGTGGATTTCAACATATGGGTCAACATCCAAACTGTTATGAAAAACATAAAGGTGTGCCTGCTCCTGATCTGTAATATTGATTGTGACATCTGTTCTTCCCGAAATTCCTTCACCCTCTAACCTCCCAGTGTGACAAGATTTCGGTAAGATAATGATTTCCACACCAGACAAGTATTCGGTACAGAATTCAACAGCTTCCTGAACAATATATCACTCTGCAATACAACCCTCTGGCCGACTTCGATTTTTGACATACCCTTTCAAAATCTTCATATATCGTTCAATGGGGTACATCCATCTGTAATGTATAGGACCACATAGTCGAATCTCTCTCAGCAAGTGGACTATCAAATGAACCATCATATCAAAAAATGAAGGCGGAAAGAACATTTCTAATTCACATAATATGACGGCAATTTCTTTTTCCATAGCTGGCAATTTCGCCGGGTCTATAACTTTGCTGCATATAGCTTTGAAGAAGAATCATAGTTTCGTTAATGTATGGCAGACATTCATGGGAAAAATGCAACATAAAGCAATTGGAATGAGATTTTGCATCAAAACATGACAGTCATGTGATTTCAGACCTTTTAACATCAATTCTCTCATTGACACAAGGTTACTGATATTTGACGAACACCCCTTTGGAACCTTTACGTCACTCATGAAGTTGAAAAACTGATATCTCTCCAGCCTGGAAAGATTGTAAGCACCAAGAGGAAGAAATGTTCAATTTTCACCCTTTACTGGTGCCAACTCTTCTCGTATTCCCTTGTCAACCATGTCCAACCTAGCCTTAATTCCATATTTTGTTTTTCCAGATGTGTTTAACAACGTGCTGATAACACTGTCAAATACAATTTTTTCTACATGCATAACATCAATAAAATGTCTTACATACAGACAATTCCATTATTGTAATTCAAAAAAATTTGATCTCTTTTTCCAACCGATTTTCGTAAGGTTTTTCGAAGCCGATTTACCAAATGAGGTGTCCAAATTTTTAACTTTCTCAAACAATTGATCGCCTCTTAGTGGAGACGGTGTTGTACGTTCTTCTGAACATCCATCGAATGATGTCTTCCAAGAACGGTACTTATGTCGTCATGGTAGAAATCTACGATGTCCTAGAAACACGGTTTTCAATGAATGTTTCAACCTAATTGATTGTGTACCTTCTTCGCAAACGGGACAGCCTTGAGTTCCTTTAATGCTATATCCTGAAAAATTTCAATAAGCTGGGAAGTTATTTATCATCCAATACAACATGACTCTCAAAGTGAAATCTTCCTTTCTGTAAGCATCATACAATGTAACACCTGAATCCCACAATAATTTCAAATCTTCGAACAATGGAGCTAAATAAACATCAATATCATTACCCGGTAGTTTTGGTCCTGATATAAGCATATATAACATGATGTATTTTCGTTTCATGCATAACCACGGTGGTAAGTTATAATTTATCAACATAATCGGCCATATACTGTGATTTCTGCTTTGAAAACCAAAAGGATTCACTCCATCTATAGATAACGTAAGACGAAGGTTTCACAACTCGTTTCCAAATTCAGGATATTCATGATCGATTCTCTTCCATTGAGGAGAGTCTGCCGGGTGACATATTATCCCATCTTTAATTTTTGTATCTGCATGCCATGTTAATTGTTATGCAGTCTCCTCACATCCATATAGGTGTCTAAACCTTGGAATGATTGGAAAGTACCATACAACATTAGTAGGACTGGATTCATCTTTCTTGTATCGAGAAGCACAACACTTTGGGAATTCTTTAAGTGATTTGTGGTCCTTGAGAAACAGTATACAGTCATTCGGTCAGGTGTGTATTCTTTCAGAGATCATACCCATAGAGCGTAGCATTCGTTTGGCATCGTATGTTTGGCTCAGGAGCTCATTATCTTCTGGGAGCATGACATTCAAGAGGGCAAGTAGTTTCGTAAAACTATCTTCACTCCACCCGTTATCTATTTTCAAATTATACAGCTTCATTACGGCTGACAATGTTGTATATTTAGTGCAACCAGCATACAATGGCGTCTTTGCACAACTTTTTAACATCTCAATCAATTTTGGGCAATCATGAAGTTCATCTTTGAAGGTCCTTGTCATTTTCTCAATACAATCATCATCATCATTCACATCTGTAATCACATCCTCCATACGGTCATCTTAATTGTTCATGTTTGTAATCATATTAGATGATCCATAAAACGCAGTGTCACCCCAGTCACTACCTACATTCATTTTTTCCCCGTGTTTATTCCAACATGTATAACTTTGATCAATTCCGTGACTGATCAAGTGTTCTTCCAACTCATCTGGACTAATTTGTTTTGAATAACAACAGCGTTAACACAGACAAAGGATTTGAGAAGAGTCACAAGCATGATCTATTGCAAACATGATAAATTCATTCACGCCTTCTTCATACTCTTTTGTCAACCTATTGGAATTCATCCATTCTTTATTTATATTCATCCTATTTAAAATCCATAGGATAAGTATATAGGTTAAAGGAGAAGGAATATGAGTATCATTTAGATAAAAAACAAGATACTTCAAGGAAATAAAGGAATAAATAAATACCAAAAAAAAATATATTGGGAACCACTAAAATCCCCAAGACTCACATCATCTAGATCTCTAAAACCCAGTAGTGCAGGACACTCAACCAAACAGGCCAAATACACAATAAGGACTGAAATCTCTCACCTATCCACTTTTCTTAAAAAATATAATCACTACTCAAAATCAATTTCCCTATTAGTAGTATCATAGACCTCACTACTGTGTAATTTTTTCCATTTCAATAAAATACCACCTCAAGGTCATTTTTTTAATAAAAGCGGTGACATGAATTGGTCACTTAATTCATGCCCCAAAGGACTCAATTTAAAAAAAAGAGTATAAGTACAAACACAAGGTGAAATCAATTAGAATTGATGAATAAATCCACTAAAAAATTCCCCATGGAAAGGAGAATCAAAAAGGAATAAGGGGGTGGGTCGAATGGGCATTGTATAAGAGGGAGGATGAGAAATGGGGGCTTCCCCTATTGGAATTTCAGAGGGAAAAAGATGAAAATATAATTTTAATGTTCTACACAATTTTCCAAACCATATATTAATAATGTGGTGGCACTGTACAAGAAAACCACTGAAAAATATTTGGTCAACATTGTTTTCAAATCTATGCATTAATTATGTAAATTGGAACAACCTCAGTCTACAAAGTTTCACATGTTTTGTATGAAATCATGAAAATATGGTATGTTAATCCCTAACTAAAATCCACCTCACATGGTTTCCTCTGTGATATCCCATGGTTAACCTTCACTAACCATGAAATTCAACTATGTGATTTAGAAAGAGGACTGAAAACCTACTCATGCTCATGGTTCTACATCGTTTCTCAAAAAATATGGACACAAAACCATGTTTCATTTGAAAAAACTCCAAAAAAACATCATATAAAACAAAAATAAAGCTTGTGAGACTCACCTGAGTACTTGAGGCACCTCTCAAACCGCAGTGGAGGAGGAGGCAACAGAGTAGGCCGAGGAGGAGGAGGAGGAGGCGCCGGTGGAGGAGGATGAGGCAGAAGACTAGGAGGAGGAGGAGGAAGCGCCGGTGGAGGAGGAGGAGGATGAGTCTCCAGTGGAGGTGAAGAAGGAGGAGGAGGAGGAGTAGAGGAGGAGGAGGAGGAGGAGGCAGCGAAGGCAGCGGAGGAGGAGAAGGATGAGGCCGGTGTAGGGGAGGAGGAGCAGGAGCAGAGGAGGAGGCAGCGGCCTCGGTGGAGGAGGAGGAGGCAGAGGAGGCAGAGGAGGAGGCAGAGGAGGCCACGGTGGAGGAGGAGGAGGCTGCGGTGGAGGAGGAGGCACCGATGGTAGCGCGGAGGCAGGGCAGAGGCAGGGCGGAGGCAGCGGAGGCAGCGGAGGCCGTGGAGGAGGAGGAGGATGAGGCCGGTGGAGGAGGAGGAGGAAGAGCAGGAGCAGAGGAGGAGGCGGCGGCCGCGGTAGTGGAGGAGGAGGTGGCGGCCGCAGAATGACCGGTGTGACCGCGGCGTCACCGTGGAATCACCGCAGAGGAGGAGGCGGCCACGGAGGCACCAGCGGCACCGGCAGAGGTGGAGGAGGCATCGGCGGAGGAGGAGGAGGCCGCGGTGGAGGAGGAGGCACTGGCAGCAGCGCAGATGCAGGGTGGAGGCAGGGTGGAGTCAGCGGAGGCAGCGGAGGCATCGGAGGAGGAGGAGGATGAGGCCGGTAGAGGAGGAGGAGTAGGAGTAGTAGCAGAGGAGGTGGCGGAGGCCGCGTCGGAGTAGGAGGAGGCGGCGGCCGCGGAGGCACCAGCGTGACCACAGTGTCACCGCGGCGTGACTGCGGCATGACCGTAGCGTGACCACGGCATGACCGTGGAGGAGGAGGAGACATGGAGGCACTGGCTACACCGGCGGAGGAGGAGGAGGCATCAGCGGAGGAGGAGGAGGCCGCAGTGGAGGAGGAGGCACCGGAGGCAGCGCGGAGGCTGGGCGGAGGCAGGGTGGAGGCAGTGAAGGCAGCGGAGGATGAGGAGGATGAGGCTGGTGGAGGGTAGGAGTATCAGGAGAATAGGAGGTGGCGACGGCGGCCGCCACGGTGGAGGAGGAGGAGGCAGCGGAGGTAGAGGAGGAGGAGGAGGAGGCCGCGGTCGAGGAGGAGGAGGCCGCGGTGGAGGAGGAGGCACCGACGGCAGCGCAGAGGCAGGGCGGAGGCAACGGAGGCAGCGGAGGCAACAGAGGCAGTGGAGGAGGAGGAGGATGAGGCCAGTGGAGGAGGAGGAGGAGGAGCAGGAGCAGAGGAGGAGGAGGCGGCCGTGGCGGAGGCGGCCGCGGAGGCACCAGCGTGACCGCGGTGTGACCGCAACATGACCGCGGCGTGACCACGGTGTGACCGCAGCGTGACCGCGGCGTGACCGCGGCGTGACCGCGGCGTGACCGCGGCGTGACCGCGGCGTGACCGCGGCGTGACCGCGGCGTGACCGCGGCGTGACCGCGGCGTGACCGCGGCGTGACCGCGGCGTGACCGCGGCGTGACCGCGGCGTGACCGCGGCCTGACCGCGGCCTGACCGCGGCCTGACCGCGGCCTGACCACGGCTTGACCGCGGCATGATGGCGGAGGAGGAGGAGGCCGCGGAGGCACCGGCGGCACCGGTGGAGGAGGAGGAGGCATCGGCGGAGGCAGCGGAGGAGGAGGAGGATGAGGCCGGTTGAGGAGGAGGAGGAGGAGCAGGAGCAGAGGAGGAGGAGGCGGCTGCGGTGGATGAGGAGGAGGCAGCAGCAGCAGAGGTCCCTACTCTAGGTGGATATATATGGATACTTTCCTTGACTGGTCTCTTTATGAAAGAATTCTAAAAGGCTCCCTCACCTTCCAAAGATATATTATTTCTAGAAAATTGTTTTTTGTGAGAAATAATTAATCATATATAGTTGATGTCACTTTTAGATAATATGATTCCTTACTCATCACGATAAATAGACAAGAGAAAAACCTAAGAGGCCTCAGGCCTATCCAAATCTCTAGAAGTGATGACTTCCCAGTGCTTATTGGAAATCTATGGAAGTTTCGACTTCCCACATGCACATCCCCCCTCCCCATATCTCCCCCAGCAAACTCCTGCACATCCCCCCTCCCATCCACCCAATACACCCCCCCCACTTGCACAACCCCCCTCCCCACCCCACATTCACACCCCCCCACTTGTACACCCCCCAACCTCACCCACCAACAGACTCACACCTACCTAGACCCCCCCCCCAACTAAAAAACTCTCTTCCCCACCACCCACTTGAACAACCCCCCCCCCCCTCCCAATTGCATATCCCACCCACCCCCACCTGCACAGCCCACCCCCACCCCAACCCCCAACCTGTACACAACCCCACCTCAAACCCAATAGACCCCCATTATACACCCCACCTACACATGTTCACCCACTGCACAACTCCCCGACCTAAACACCCCCACCTGCACACCCCCCACCCACTACACCCCACAACACCTGCACCCCCCCCCCCACTTCAAATAAAATTGATTCACACAAATCATGATAGTTGACATATAGAACAAAAACAAAGAACAAATCAAATTACATTTATTGGGCATAGCATACCGCCCAATGGAGGAGGAGGAGGCCGCGGAGGAGGAGGAGGCTGCGGAGGCACCGGCGGAGGAGGAGGAGGCCGCAGTGGAGGAGGAGGCCGCGGTGGAGGAGGAGGCACCAGTGGAGGAGGAGGAGGCACCAGCGGAGGAGGAGGAGGCCGCGGTGGAGGAGGAGGCACCGGAGGCAGCGGCGCGGAGGCAGGGCTGAGACAGGGCGGAGGCAGCGGAGGCACCGGAGGAGGAGGAGGATGAGGCCGGTGGAGGAGGAGGAGGAGGAGCAGAAGCAGAGGAGGAGGCAGTGGCCGCGGTGGAGGAGGAGGAGGCTGCAGCCGCGGCGTAGACGAGGGCTTCTGCGAGAGCTTTAATGTGTGCGGGGAGGAGGAAGAGGACCCGCGGGATTTTAACAAATCTGCGGGACCCTTTATCAGCGCTAGTAAAAAGCACTGATAAAGGGGATGACCTTTATCAGTGATTTTCCGTTAGCTCTGATAAAGGCAGGCGCATTCCTTGCCCAGTTTTGTGGTAGTGAATACATTCATTTCACATAATTTTTTAAAATGTTGAATAAAACCATGATTGAAAAATGACTTCAAAATTCCAATAAATTCATTTTTTAAGTAATAAAATATGGATAAAATGAATTAAAAATATATGAAGATTATTCAAAGTATTATATTTTAAAATTTATATAAAATATTGATGTGGATGAAAAATATCCTCCATTAGTGATGTAACTGTAATAAATCCCAAATATTGATGTGATTGTGAAATAAACTATGACCACTTTGGTATCTTCTGGATTGTATGACCCTTTAATGAAATAAAATTAAATAAAACATTAATTAACATGAAGAAAACTACATTCAAGGTATAGTATATCAAAAGTTAAGTATATACACAACAAAAAATAAATATATGGTGAATATGGAAAATGTCTCACAAAAGTAAAATTGAGATGAGAATCCATTTCCTCAGTTATGAATTCCTTCACACTTGTTTAAACCTATTGTATAATAAATAAAGTTTTATTCAAAATATATTATATAACAATTATGATATATATATCACACCAAAATTTTTTTATATAAAATCATTTAGATGGGATGTAATAATGAATAAATTGAAATAGGCCGGTGAGAATTTTAGCACTTTTTCCGTAGATCATCATTAGATCCTTTAATAAGGAACATAAAGACAATATTTTCGGGAGATAATAACCTCCTAAATATGGATCATGATTTGGGAAAATAAATGAGATGTTATTGTTCAATCTATATGGCTCAATGTAGGAGGTTCCATTTTATAATATTTATGAGGGGCACATTTGGAATTTATTATAAGTACCAAATAAAATAAGTCTATTATAGATAAAAACATCAAAATGGTCATGCATTTTATCCTGGGGTACAATATGGTTGAAATTTAATCAACCAATAATATTTTCCCAAGTTTATATGTAGGATGAAACATTATATTTCTTAAGCCCATAATTATACTTTTTTAACATTAACCATGGTAATACATTTATAACTATGAAAGGGTTTTAATTTCACATATTAGGTAACTATTAACTCATAAACGTATAAGGGATAAAATTTTAGAACACAATTATTACTATTAACTATATTAAATATTTTTATATTTTTTAAATTATTTAATATATATTATTGTGATAAAATTTTATTTATTTCATAAATTTAGATATTAATCTTTTATTTTGACACAAAATAAATCAATACTATTAAGAAATTTAAATATAATTATTTTAATTCATCATAATATGTCACATAGCTAAATTAATTTCATAGGGAGAATAATTTGATTCAAATTACATCACATTTAATTTTTCCAAAAACATTTATTTTATTTTAATTATTTTAATAGTGTATTAGAATTGAAAATGCATATAAGGTAAATATATATTTTATAAAAATTATAAATAAATTGTTATCATGAATAAATGTTCATTATGATCAAAATAAACATTAACAAAATCATATTTATTTCATGAGAACTTATTTAATGCGTTATTTTTATTTTTATTTTTGCCTTACCCAAGCATTGAACTTACATTTGGATAAGATATTTCTATATAACATCAATTTTTGTTGATAAAAAAAATATTACATCATAATTAATTTAAAATTTCCTAAATGAATTGTAACGACCCAAAGTTTTATTAATGGAAATCCATCTTGATCTAATTAAATGTCTCTTTATGTTTATATAAAATTTCAACTTCATTGGTTTTATGTTAAGAATTTTTACCACTGCAAATATATTCGTCGAACAGTGATCACATGATTAGTACAAATATAGGGCTTTAATATATCCAAATTTACTCAGAAAAAGGAAGTGATGGACTCATCTACTAGAATTGCCTCATATGAATCCCATTTATCAGTGCTCAGAAAAGTGGTGGCATCCTTGGGCTTCGCTCTTGATCAAGCCCAAGCGGGGCTTCATCATGTCAAGCTCGAACGGGACCGTCAACGGGAGAAGTGGAAGTTGATAGAAATTACCACTCAAGCGATGTTATCCAAGCCACCCCAAGAGTCGGTCACCATCGCACACCTTACCCATAGGTCTTATGTGGCTGTTATAAGGGTTTATGTAACAAATAAATTGTACTAGGTCCATATACATTATTTTTTTGTATATAATAATGAATATACTTTTTCCATTATTGATACATTGTAAATAGTTATAAAATACAAATAAGGATGTTAGTTATTATTTAATTAAGAATTATATTTTATTAAATTAAGGTGTTTTTGAATTAAATATTATTATAATTAAATATTATTATTATTATTATATTAATTTTTATTAAATATAAATGATCTTATAATTATATGAATGCAATTGTAATTTTTATTAATGTTTGAAAGACATTTATGTCAAAATCCGGGAATTTTTTATAAATATCGATTTTTATTTTAAAAGTTAAATTAACATATTTAGAAAATTATTTAGATAAAATAAATTTTATTTTTAGAATCAAGGCGTCAAAATAATCCAATGGTGAATTTTTCATAATTTTCTGATACCGTCAAATTTTTGGGTAAAAAATAAATACCGTTTAAATATATAATGTGTTTTATGACATCATAATGACCCAATAGTGATGTAATAAAATACTATAAAATTTATGTTCGGCCAATATATGTTTACCATTAAAATAATGTGATTTTGGGTTTGTTTGACTTACTTTTCGAAGCATTAATTGACCCCTCAAGACTTATTAAACACCTTGTCTTTTTAATTTAATTTCCATGGGAGTATGACTCACTTCCACATAAGAAACCATATTATTTTAAGAAGTTAGGACTTTGGACTTATAAAATATTTTTTACTCTTAACTATTCCATAACCCATTGGCAAAAACCATGGGATGGTTTGTGGTTTAGATTAATTTATTATAAGGGGTCCCAAACCTAAATAATAAAGAATTCCATCACCTTTCCTATATAAACCCACCCAAGATCCAACTTCGTCCTCACTCAAAGCAATTTGAGTTCGTCCAACCTCTTCCATACTCTCTCTATAATCCTCCCAAGGTGCCCCTAACTCCCAATAACCCTCTCTAAATCCTCTCTCTAGCCATTGGAAGCACACTTCCAAGTAAGAGTTTTTTTCTTCCTTTCTCATTTTTGTCCAATTTTCTTCATATTGTTATACCCTTTAAATTTTAATTATAAATTATGGGGTATGGTTTCCCACCTCACCCATACTTACCTCTTATTTTTTTAATGATGTGATACCCCTTTCTCTCTCATTAAATTTCTCCCATGTACACCCGTTACTATGCTGAATTTCTGAACGGAACCTCTTTATCCTCTTAAACATTCATGCAATACTTTTTTATCATGAATATAAAATTCCTTTACAATTGTTTGTACATGTATCTATTTGACACCCTTACTTTCCATTTCATGTAAATATGATGAGACACCCCCTTTCTCTATCATCATCCATTTTTATGAATTCTTATGTCACGCCGTTACGCTGCCGAAATTGCACCGATTTTTAAAGTCAATGCCACTATCTAGTGAATACCATGCCCATTTCTCCATCAATGGTATTCAAATTTATTCACATTTACATGTTGATTATAATGTTTCATGTATGAATTCTATATTATTTTATCATGGAATAAATGATTATGTTTTATAAATCCATGTTTTATGATCCATGTGTCACACTTATGCCTGAAATGACATGTTGAAGAAGGGTGCACCCTTATAGCGCTCTGATGCATTGGGTAAAGTAAAGTATCATGATAAATCATATGCAATGAGTGTTGACTCATGATAATTCAAGTGCAATGAGGGTTTACTCGTGCTTTATGTGTAATGCGGATTTACTCATGCTCCATGTGCAATGAGGCTTGGCTCGGGCTAATTCTATGTTTAGTGTTGTAGCCACATTTCCATGTTATGATTATCATGCTTTATCATGCCTTTATGTCCATGTTTCTATTATTCTCTATTGATATTCCTATTAACTAACATGTATTTTACTCCTCATGTTATTCCGTGTGTACTCCCTTACTGGGATTTATAGCTCACCATTTTTTATGCATGTCCTCATGTTATCACATGCAATGCTAAGTACGAGGGAATGTAGTGGTCATGTAAAGAAAGTTTTCAATAAAGATGTTTTAATTCATGTTTTATGTTTTTATGTAATGATATTAATCCCAAAAGACACTAAACCTATTGAACTTCTTTGTGGTATCAAATGAAGTATTATGTAATAAATCATGTTTAAGTTTGTAATAAAAGAAGGGTTCTCATAGTTGGTATTAGATGATAGGTTTAGTTATTTTTGGGATTAGGAATAGAAACCCCTAGTATAGCCTTAGATACAAGACTAAATATAATAAAAACATCCCTATGTTTTGGTGAGTATTGAGTAACTGGGTTATCAAAAAAATACATCCATGCCTGGATACGAGTAGATAGAGGCAGCTCTCGCACAGATGTATCCTACGGGTAAAACCCGAAAACACCGCTATGAGCTAGACTCGAACAGGAACTGGTGGACGACAACGATACCTGTTGCACTCTTAGTTACAACATTCCCGGGGGATACGTTTTGAAAAATTCACATGCATAGTATGAACTCTTATTAAGGGAATTAAAAAAAACCCCTAACAATATAAGTTAGAAAGTAGATCAGGAAAATCCTAGATTGAAGCTTATAGACTCATGAGTTAAGTAAATAAAAGTTTATTTGTAAGTCATCAACTTTTGCCTTTGGATTTCCCATTATTTCTAACCCCTGTCTTTCCTTTTATTCCATCCAATAGCCAGTAATAGGAGGACTCGTGCTAACAACCATTGTGAAGATCAATGTGTTGACTGTACTAATGAGATGCCCAATTCAATGGGAGTGGGAATCACAAACTTTTCCATTCTTATCTCTCAAATAACTCAAGTTTTGAATAGAAACACATGTCAAGAGCAATGTTCAACCCCCCTAAGAAATAACAAGTTTCTTTCAAGAGCTTCATGAGACAAAGGCCACCTTTATTTAGTGGATCATCTGATCCCACGATCGCTGATCAATGGATAAACTCCATTGAAATGATCTTCTCCATCCTTCAATGTTCTAAACAAGATAATATTCTCCTAGCGGCTTATTGTATGGACGTTGAAGCTGATCAATGGTGGACGTTGATCAAAAATACGAAGCCTGAGGAGGAGATCGAGGTGTTGGAATGGAAGGATTTTCGGAAGATGTTTTTCGATAAATATTTTCTGTGCACCCTCCTAATTAATATTTTAGAGGGATTTCCTTTCCTTCAAGAAAACAAAAAATAATCTGCAGGAGCGTATGAGGAAAACTTCACAAGGCTTTCACAATACGCTTCTGGCTTTGTCATTACCCCAGAATGCAATGTTGACCGCTTCATTGGTGGGTTTAAGCCTAGCCTACGGAAAGCATTAGAAATCCATGACTTCGACAGCTATGAGGAAATTGTCCGTTGTGCCCTCAAGGTTGAAATGGAGATCGATGAATCACAGTGGTATCATGGGGATACGAAGCATAAGGTGGACTTCAATTCTGGTGGTCCGATGGATAAATCCAACAGTGCTAAGAAGATCCATCACCCCACTTGCCAATAGTGCGGAAAGAAGAACCCTGAAAATTGCCTTAAGGGGGTGAGAAATTGCATCAGGTGTGGATGAGAAGGGAACCTGGCTATTAATTGTCAGAAAGAAACACCCATGGTTGCGAAAGAGGAGAGGAACACTCCATTCGAACCTCAATGCGTTGTTCAATACTACAAATGAAAAGAACTGGGGCATTTTCCAAATTAGTTCCCTAATCTATGGGTTTTCAGAGGCAACCAACAACCTCCAAGTCAGCAAGGAAGAGCTTTTTCAATCACTTCTGCCAAAGTGAAAGTCGACAACAAAGTGGTGACAGGCACACTATTTATTCATTCAAGAATAGCGAATGTACTTATTGATTCGGGTTCTACGCATTATTTTATATCTCGAATGTTTAGTAGAAAAATCCCAGCACCACCACAAATCACGGAAGTGAAGATGTCGGTGAGTACAGAAAATGGGGCAATCATTGCATCCCATGAATAAAAGTCCTCCCTAGTTATAATCTTTGGATTGAATTTCCTGGTGAACATCATCATACTCCCTCTGGTGGAATTTGATGTAATTCATGGCATGGATTGGCTTTCCTCATATAGAGGCAAAATAAATTTTAGGGAGAGGGAAATCACACTCCATATAGAGAATCGACCCCTGATTAATTACAAGTGTAAGGAGGAAGATGAATCTCCCTTAGCTCCATTATCTCAAGAACGGATTTATTGCCATAGGAGCACCTGTATCTGACTCAGATGATTGAGTACGAGGAAGAAACAATCCTGGAAGAAATCCCTATTGTGAGAGAATTCTCTGAGGTGTTTCCCGAGGAACTACCTAGTCTTTCTCCTAGAAGAGATGTTGAATTCTCAATTGAACTTATGCTCAGGGCTTTACCAACATCTACGACTCTATATAGGATGGTTGTTGTAGAGCATGAAGATCTGAAGAAACAACTACAGGAGAATCTGGATAAATGGTTTATACGCCCTAGTGCTTCACCATGGGGTACATTAGTCCTCTTCGTCAAGAAGAAGGATAGGTCAATGCGGCTTTGCATCGATTATCGTGAACCTAACAAAATCATGATAAAGAACAAGTATCCTCTCCCAAGAATTGAAGACTTTTTCAATCAGCTGCGTGGAGCACAATTCCTCTCCAAGGTGGACTTGCGGTCGGGATATTATCAAGTAAGGGTGAAGAAGGAAGATATCCCCAAGACTTCTTTTCGCACAAGATACATGCACTATGAATATATAGTATTGCCTTTGGAACTCAGAAATGCTCCAAAAATATTCATGTACTTGATGAATGGAGTCTTTAGAGATTACCTAGACAAATTTTTTGTAGAATTTATAGATGATATTCTAATATACTCCAAAACCAAGGAGGATCATGAGGAGTATTTAAGAACTGTACTAGAGACTTTGTGCAAGGAGAATCTATATGAAATGTACAACAAGTATGAGTTCTAGTTGAAGGAAGTCTCATTCATAGGCCATATAATCACAAGAAATGGGAGATCTGTGGATCCCTCCAAAACAGATGAAATTGAGGGATGGAAGAGGCCAACATTGGTAATGGATATTCGTAGATTCATAGGGTCAACTATATATTATCGACGATTTGTGAGAAATTTTTCACGATTGTCCAACCCTCTTACCAAGCTAACATGAAAGGGAGTAATGTTTTCTTGGAGTGATGAATGTGAAGAAAGCTTCAAGGAGTTGAAAATGATGATTATCATTGTGCCTGTGCTCACTTTACCCACAAGTGGGGATCTTTTTGTGGTATTCAGTGATGCTTCGAAAAAGTGCTTAGGCCGTGTGCTGATGCAGAATGATAAAGAGATATCTTATGCCTCAAGGAATCTGAAAATACATGAGAAAAACTATCCAACGGATGAACTGGAGTTGGTGGCCGTGATCTTTGACTTGAAAATATGGCGACATTATCTCTATGGGGAGAAATGTGAGATATATACTGACCACAAGAGTCTTAAATATATATTCACATAGGAACAGATTAATATGCACCAAAGAAGATGGATAGACCTCATCATGAATTATGACTATTCAATGCATTACCACCCAATGAAAGCGGACAAGGTGGCTTATGCCCTAAGTAGAAAGGACCCAATGATTCTATCAATGGCGAGAATTGAGAAGGATCCAATCTTCTTAGACTTGATGAAGATAGACATGGGAATCATAGAGAAGGGAACATCATCAATCCTTTAACAAATGATTTCTCAACTATCTCTTTAGGAAAGGTTAATGGATGCTCAAAATGATAATGTGGTAATTCAATAAAAACTGGAAGCTATCGAAAAAGGTAAATCCTCGGAGTTTAATGTTAATGAAGAAGGAATTCTATGGTATGGGAAAAGACTATGTGTTCCATCAAGTCCAGAGCTGAAGAAGGAACTTTGGATGATGCACATAGTTCAAATTTCCTTATTCACCGACGGATTAAAAAGATGTATCGATATTTCTGAGAAAAACTTTTGGTGGGATAATATTAGACGAAGATCACTGAATATACCTCAAAGTGCCTGGTTTGTCAGCAAGTGAAGGTAGAGAGGCATATATCTAAGGGGATGATGTAACCATTGCCCATACCAGAATGGAAATGGGAGAACATAACCAAGGACTTTGTCACCGGACTTCCAAGGACATCCAAAGGCAAAAATGCAATATGGGTTGTTGTCGATCGTCTTACAAAGACTGCATATTTCATTTCTATTCGGGAGGATTTCTCATTGGATCTACTAGCACTGATATATATCAGGGAATTTGTAAGGATGAATGAATTACCACTATCTATTGTATCTGATCGAGATCCAAGATTCATCTCTATGTTATGGAAGACTCTTAAACATGCTCTGAATACTGAACTAAACTTCAGTACAGCCTACCATCCTCAAATTGATGGTCAATCCGAGTAGACTATCCAAACCCTTGAGGATATGTTGAGAGCGTGCTCAATGAACTTTAAAGGAGGATGAGATCAACATATTCCTCTGGTTGAGTTCTCTTATAATAAAAGATTCCACTCATGCATCAAAATGGCACCATATGAAGCCTTGTATGGGAAAAGGTGCAGAACATTGGAATATTGGGATGAGGTCGGTGAACGTAAGCTGGTTGGAACAGAAATGGTCGAGGAAATGGTGGAGAAGGTGAAAACCATTCAGCAGCATATCAAGGTAGCCCTGAGTCGACAGAAGTGTTATGAAGATAATTTTCTATGAGACCTTGAGTTAAAGATGGAGACATGGTTATTCTATGCATATCTCTGTGGAATAAGGTCAATAGGTTTGGAATGAATGGATAGTTAAGTCCAATGTACATCGGCCCCTTCGAGATTCTTGATCATGTTGGGGTTGTGGCCTATCGACTAGTACTTCCACCTACTATGGAAAAAATACATGATGTCTTTCATGTATTCCTCTTAAGGAAGTACATAACGGACCCTTCACATGTACTCTTTTCTGAGGTGATACAATTGGAAGATGATATTTTTTATGAGGAGAAACCAGTGAAGATCTCATATCGTAGATAAAAATATCTATGAAATAAGAAAATGCTCCTCATCATGGTGTTGTGGAGAAACCACAAGTTTAAAGAAGTGACTTTGGAATCGGAGTAAATGATTAAGAATAGTTTCCCACATCTGTTTTATTGTGGGAAAAAGAAAATTTCAAGAGCGAAATTTCCTAAGGGGGGGGGGGAATATTTTAACGACCCCTAGATTGATTAATGGAAATCCCTCTAGATCTAATTAAATGACTCCTTATGTTTATATAAAATGTCAAATTATTTTGTTTTATGTTAAGAATTTTGACCGTTGCTAATATAGCCGATGAATAGTGATCATATTATTAGTATAAATATAGGGCTTTAACAAATCCAAATTTACTCAGACAATATAAGTGATGGCCTTATCCAGTAGAATTGACCCATACGATGCCCATTTATCTGATCTCGAAAAAGTGGTGGAATCCTTTGGCTTCACTCTTGACCAAGCCCAAGCTGATCTTCATCATGTCAAGCTTGAAGGGGACTGTCTACGGGAGAAGTGGAAGTCGATAGAAATTGCCACTCGAGCGATGTTATCTAAGCCACCCCAAGAATCTTTCACTATCACACACCTTACCCTTAGGTCTTATGCGACTATTTTAAGGGGTTATTTAACAAATAAATATTATTATGTTCATGTACATTATTTTTTGTATATAATAATGAATATACATTCTTGTCATTATTGATACATTGTAAATAGTTTTTAATGTACAGATAATATTTTTAGTCATTATATAATTAAGAATTATATTTTATTAATTTAAAGGATTTTTGAATTAAATATTATTTTAATAAAATATTTTTATTATTATATTAATTTTTTTTAAATATAAATGATCTTATATTTTTATGAATTCCATTGTAATTTTTATTAAGGTTTGAAATCCACTTCTGTCAAACCCTATGAATTTTTGATAAATGTAGGTTTTTATTCTAAAAGTGAAAATTAACATATTTAGAAAATTATATAGATAAAATAAATGTTATTTCTAGAATCAGGATGTCGAATTTATCCAATGGTGAATTTTTCATAATTTTCTAAGATAGTCAAATTTTTGGGTACAAATTAAATGCCATTTAAATATATAAAGTGTTTTATGACATCATTATGACCCAATACTGATATAATAAAATACTATAATCTCTATTTTCGGCCAATATATGTTTTATCATTAAAATAATGTGATTTTGGGTTTGTTTGACTTACTTTTCAATCCATTAGTGGACCCCTCAAAACTTATTAAACACCTTGTCTTTTTAAATTAATTTCCATGAGAGTATGATTCACCTCCACATAAGCAACCCTATTATTTTAAGAAGATTGGACTTTTTCCTTATAAATTTTTTTTAACCGCTTACCTTAGTGAAAAACCATTTTTTAAAACCATGGGATGTTTTGTGGTTTGGATTAATTTAATATAAGGGGTCCTAATCCTAAATAATAAAGAATTCTCTCACCTTTCCTATATAAACCCACACAAGCTCCCACTTCCTCCCCACTCAAAGCCTTTTTAGTTAATCCAACCTCTGCCCAACTCTCTCTAGAATCCTCCCAAGGTTCACCAAGATCCCAAGAAGCCTCTATCAATCCTCTCACTAGCCTTTGGAAGCACACTTCCAAGTAAGGGTTTTTTTATTCCTTTATCATTTTGTCAATTTTCTTCATATTATTATGCCCTTTAAATTTAAATTATAAATTCTAGGGTATGGTTTCACACCTCCCCAATACTTCCCTTTTATTTTTTGAATGATCGGAGACCCCTTTCTCTCTCATTAAATGCCTCTCATGTACACCCGTTACTATGTCGAAATTCTGAAAGGAACTTCTTTCTCCTCTTTAACATTCAAGAAAGAATTTTGTATCATGAATATAAATTCCCTTACAATTGTTTGGACATGTATCTATATGTCCCCATTACTTTCCATTTCATGTAAATATGATGAGACACCCCTTTATCTCTCATCAACCATATTTATGAATTCTTATATAACGTCGTTACGCTGCCGAAATTGCACCGATTTTCAAAGCCAATGCCATTGTGTAATGAATACCATTCCCATTTCTCCATCAAGGGTATTCATATTATGAACATTTAATTATTTATTATAATGTTTAATGCATGAATTTCATTTTTTTTATTGTGGAATAAATCATTCTTTTTTATGAATCCATGTTTTATGATCCATGTGGAACACTTATGCATGAAATGAAATGTTTAAGAAGGGTGTGCCCTTATAGCGCTCTAATGCATTGGGTAAAGTATATTATCATGATACGTCATGTGAAATGAGTGTTGAATCATGATAATTCATGTGCAATGAGGGTTTACTCATGCTTTATGTGCAATGAGGATTTACTCGTGCTTCATGTGCAATGAGCCTTGGCTCATGCTAATTCCATGTTAAGTGTTGTTTCCACATTTCCATGTAATGATTATCATGATTTATCATGCCTTAATGTTCATGTTTATCATATGATCTATTGATATTCCTATTTCTTAACATGTATTGTACTCCTCATGTTATTCCATGTGTACCCCCTTACTAGGCTTTATAGCTCACCCTTTTCTTATGCATGTCCTTAGGTTATCCCATGCAATGCTAAGTACAAGGGAATGTAGTGGTCATGAAAAGGAAGTTTTCAATAAATATGTTGTATTTCATGTTTTAAATTTTTATGTATTGATCCTAATACCCAATGACACTAAACCTCTAAATATTCATTGTTGTATCAAGTGAAGTTTTTTTGTAATAAATCAAGTTTATGTTTGTAATAAAAGAAGGGTTGTTATATGAATTGTCAAATACCAATATTTATTTATAGAATAGCAAATTTTAAATTTCTAGTGCTCTGTAGGCTGTATGTTAGAAATGGAAATCATTTTAATATTTGTTATGTAATAAATTATATTCATTATGTTTTCATTTGTTTATAAATGCTATTATATTATTTTAACATTTTATAATCATTCCATAAGTTTCATAAATTTGTATACTACATATATTTTTTGAAAATACCATCAAATATACTGAATTTGATAGAAATAATAATTTTTACTATTCACTACAAATTTATTATAGTCAGAAAAACCTTAAGAAAAACCTTTCTTATGATATATTATTCTATATTAAAAAATATAAATACTATTTAATTAAATTTTGATCATATAAGTGAGATTAATTAATTCTTGAATAAGGGCATATAATCCGATGAAAATAGATTTTTATGAAAAAAATAAGGATTTTTTGGAAATTCATATTTATATATAAATATGATTTTATATAAAAATAAACTAAAAACTTTTATTCTACCTTACATAATTGAATAATTAATATTATAATAAACAAAATTTTAATTTGAAATAAATTAGAAATAAAATGGGCCTGTGCAGATTCGTGGAACAAATATTTTGTTTTCAATAAAAATCCATATATTTCACTATTCATTAGAAAATAAAACTTTTCAGAATAATATAATATTACATTTTATGTAACTGAGTCATTAAAATTTAAAAAATTATTATATTTCAATAAAATATAGTACATATAAATTTTCAAAATTAAATATGACATTTTCTCAAAAAATGAAATTAAAATCAATTTTGGAGATAATATTTTTCTAAAAGCTAATATAAATTTTAAAAAAATGAGACTTTTTATAATAAGAATTATAGAAATACATTTATTGAGTAGGTATTTTAAATATATTTCATAATGTGGGTATTACTATTCATTCTATTAGATTTAATGTCTATGATATACTAGTATTATTTATATAATAATATTACATTATTTATGTAACATAATTTTTGAATGAAATAAAAAATATTGAACTTAGTGTCATATTAAAATCATGGGGTGTTAAATTATCCCCATTAAATAAATTGTTTACTACCAATTTGAAAATATATTGACCAGTCAAGGGACTGACGTTTGAAATTTCATTTGTTTAAATTAAACATTATAAAAAGGGTTAATTAAAAATACTCTTAAAAGGATTGAAAGGTAAATATGGAGACCATCATAGAAATAGGTTTTTGAGTTGGAGAGTAATATTGGGGAGTTAAATCATAAGTATGGAAGAAAAAATCTAACACCTAATGATTATTAGAGAGTGAATTACAACATGTACATGATAAAGTTAGCAATTAGAAATACATGAATATTTTAATGTGTTAAAAGGACAATTATTACTCTATAAGAAAATTAATCAAAAATTTTTTTTATTTCAGTATACATTTCCAAAAATCTAGGAATTATTTTACTATAATGATTAATTACTCAAGAATTTAATCATAATTTATTAATTTCATTTTAAAATTATTAATGTTATCTTATGATTGTGATTTGATCTATTTCCACTTCATTATATACAAACAAAAAAATGGTTTTCGTGATGTGTTTTATTATGTATTGAACATATAAAAAATCATTAGATCCATATGTCATTCATTCAGCCTATAAATGTTGAATAAGAATAAAATGGTTTTAATTGGTTCCCTAATATTATAAATCAATAATTGAACTCAAAAAAAATTATATTCAATGATCAACATAAAAAATTACATAAGTATTATACCATAAACCTATTCAAAAATATTACTAGCCATTTTCAGAACACAAATATTGGATTAAACATTAATCCTTGGACAATATATAGTAGTTCATAAAATAAAATTGAAAAAAAATAAATATTTGGATCACAAGATCTCTTAAACCATAGTAATAACATCAGTCTCAGTAAAATCATATCGAAAAATTAATGATTTCAAAAATTAGAACTATATTTATACAATTAAAAAATCTGAAATTATTTAAAATACATTGTAAATAAAAAAAATTGTATACTCCCTCATGAGATTCTATTTCATTAAAACATGAGCCATATTAAAGGTCACTATTTTTATAATACAAAAATCTATTTATAATTTATATCATATCATCGAGAACATTTTTTGGGTAATCTTAGCAAAATAATGTGTTTTCCAAGAGATCAACATTCAATAAAATCACTTCTCTTTCTTACCATTACAATCCATTACTTGAATCAAATACATAATGTTTAAGTAACATAGTATAATATCTATATATATCATTATTCTTATAGCCATAATATCATTGAGAAAATATTTTTACAACATAATTCATGAATCATAAAATACAAACAATTTAATCATTCAACTTCATTCATATACCATTTTGTACACTTCATCTTCTTATTCAATAATACCTCCTTCCATAAATTTTTTATTTTTAGTCTCTTCATCCTTAATATATAAATATTACTCATTAATATTGAGAATTAATTTCATAAATTTCCCATATTACATATATTATCATTATTATCATAATATTCCACATTTAGCATATTAAACAATCAAATATACATTTTTATGCCATTATTTTCATCCAATTCAGTAACCAAAATTTTTAATTTCCATAGGAAATTACTTATATTAGGTACTTTTTTCCACAACCAAAATATCTTCATATTCTACTATGAAATTTACTTCTGTGTTTTATCATTTATTATTGACCTATTTTAGAATAAATCTATCTTTATTGATGGTATCTACAACCATTTCCATTAGAAAACACTATCATTATATTATTTCATGAGTTATTTATTTTGATAAATTTCATGTCGTTAATCATATACCATGATAACTGAATAAGAATAAACATAACATCCCTTCCTCTTTTCAGAATCCCATTTAGTTTCTTATAAACACATTTTTTATCAAATTATATGTTATCCAATTTCATTCTAGTTCTTGCCGTAGAATAAATTAAAAATGAAAATTACTAGAATCCTACTACAGTATTCAGAGTGAGCTATTAAATAATTACAAAGATTATTAAATTTATGTTTAATTAAATACACTATCATATCTATCAATGTTTACTTATGGTTAAAATAGGTTATCCATGGTAATTTATATATCGATTGGAAGTTATCCCCTACATATAATTATCATAAAAATAAATAAAATGAATATATTATATATTATATAGTTTAATATATCTTATTCTATAGGTTTCTAATATAATTTCTCTCATACCAACTATAACGACCATGATCATAGTTTCCCAGACCCGGTGGATACATTATTACATTGGAAAATATATAAGTAATCCCATACGAATTTACTGAATAATTTATTAATCTTGTAAATATAGATAAAAATGAATTTAACATAAATTATAAAACCTAAAATATTGAAAATGTTTTATTTTATAACATTTTTTTTCTTCTAATTTTTTTTATATATCGCTGATGAATGTTTTTCAAATTTTTTTTAAAAAAACATAGCAATGGGGTGAAATCTAATTATCATTAAATATTCAAATTCCATAAAATAAGTGACGAATAATTAAGAAACAATAATTATTTAAAGGTAAATAACCTAAAAATCATTTAATCATAACTTAATTTTAATGTGGCGGAAATTAATAATGATTAAATAATAATATAAAAATAATCTCTTGAACATAAATATTATCCATTGAATATTTTCGATAATTGAATTATCACATGAACCATCAATAACTAAATTTAAAAGTATGGAATTGAAAATTTCATACATCTAAAAATTTTCATCAAGGGATTGTTCTAATATGTTATACAAAAATGAGTAACTCTACATCGAAGACCTAAGATATTTTGTATCATGAGACTTATCAATGCATTGAAAAGATATAACAATAAACACTAATCATATTATAAGTCCAATTAATTTATTATATTAATTTATTTTTAATATAGTAAACATAAAAAAATGATATCTAAAATTCCAGAATTTTTTTAAAAAATTTATCGAATAAAAAAATAAAATTATAAACTATCCACTCAAATATGGAGAATAGTATCAAAATAGTATATATCCAGTCCAAAAGAATATAATACTTATAGATATAAATAACTATAGTATAATCAAAACAAATACATAATGGATAATAATAATATTATGGTTTCTTTCATTTATGAATATAATTATCATAAAAATTTCATTAAAAAATATGGAGAAAAAAATCATTTTAACCTTGCAATTAACATATTTTTAAAAAACTAACCAATTATGAAGGAAATAATTTCACCTAAAAAACCATGAATAATTTAAATTAGGTATTAATGATTATATTAATAATGAATGTCGTAAAATATATTCATTAAATATATGTTAAAAAAATAAATTCTTTCCGGAAATTTGGTAGAAAATTTAATAAGTACCTTGATCGAAAAACAATAGGAAGATTCCTTTCAATATTTTTTGTAAGAAGCAAAACATAATTAAAAATTACCTTAAAATTCAAATGATTCTAATTAAATTATTGTGTAAAAAATTGTACTAAATATAGCTATATTATTGAAAAATATCCCACATTAGAGACTTATGCATAAACAATCTGGAATATTGATGGGATTGTGAAATAATAACATTCCACATGGATATAATTTAAATCATATTCCCCATGAGATAAATAAAATTAAAATTAAACATAAATACCACTAATATAATTATATTAATGATATAATTTATAAAAATGTATATATATACTCTCAAAAAAAATAAGTGCTGAATATGGAATATGTCTCACAAAAGTATAAGTGATATGAGAAACCCTTGCCTCATTTACAACTTCCATTGTATGTGTTAGAACCACTTATTTAATAAATATATTTTTATTTTAATGATACTATATAACCATTAATATATACATATTTTAATTTATAACTAATATATAATCTTTTATCATTATATTATTTACAATTCTTTTGTTAAAACTCATGTTCCATATAATAACATCTTCATTTTTTATGTATATTATCATTTGGTACACTATGTCCATATAATATTAATATGGTTACATAATATATTGAATTTTTAGAATGATTGAAATATGATATGTATTTATTATATATGTTATTATAGTTTTTTATAAAATATATATACATAAGGTGAATTACACAGTTAATGGAGATGGTAGGTCATACGTACAAATGGAGGCTATATTTTGTTTTTTGATGGACTAAACTAAATACCGGAAATTAATAATTCACCTATTTAGAATAATTATTATAAAATATAAATCATATATACTCATCATATCTTTTATTATATCAATCTAACTAAAAAATAAATGAAAAAAATCTCATCGCTTCGTGGAGGTGGAAATCCCAATGTACAAATGTACAACGTTTTTGTTTCTCAATGTTTTAGAAGGTAAGAAGATAGAAGTGATATTATCATTTAATATTTATTGGAATTAATATTATTGTTATTCCAACCTATAAAATATTTTAATGGAAATTAAATTTTATTTTTATGTGGAGACTAAAAGATATACATTCACAAAAGTGATACATTCACGTACCATTTAATGGGAACATGGGTGGGTAAGGTTTGTTTCATAGCCATAATAAAAAACAATTATATTTATTATCCTGAAGTATTTATATTATGAATAATTATATATATATATAATATTTATAATAAGGTAAAATAGTAATATTTAATGTATGTTATTTCCCTTTTCATTAGGAGACCTTCTTTAGATCCTTTCTTATTGAACCTAAGGCTGGTCTCTCAGGGAGACAAGAACCTCAATAATATGGATAAGTATGTCAAAAATTGAAATATTATAAGATTATTTGATCTATATCACTCAATGTGTTGTGAATATATGAGAATGGAGGTGACAGTTTAAAATATCCATGAGGGACACTTTTAAATTTTCTAAAATGTTTATTATATAATTAAAATATTTTTGATCCCAAAACATCCAAATTGACATGAATCCAAACATATGAAGTGATATTATTGAATTATAATAATCCAATAAAATTTTATAGGATTATACGCTATTATAAAATTAATAATTTCATTTAACCAATTAATTATCCTATTTTATCATTAATTATGGTGCCATTTTTAACAATTAATGGTTTAGACTATTATAAATAATAAATGTATTGACTCATAAATGTATATAGGATAGATTTTTACACAATCTATTATCCCAATTTTCTAGTGTAAATAAAATTAAAATTTATTTAATAATTAAATAAAATATTATTTTGTGAAATTACAATTTTTTTTAATTTTGACAATTCATATAATTTGAGTTTCATTCCATTAAAAAAAATTAAGATTTGGAATATAATTCTTTAAAACCAAATTAATATGTTTCATAGAACAACAAAATTCATCGGACATATTATCTTAATCAAATTATTTCACTGCTAATATTTTTAACTTCATTTATTTTATTTTACCATAATTAATAAATATTAATTAATAATTTATTACTGTTTCACAAGATTATAAGTTCATTATATAATTTTATAAAATAATATATGAATTTATAATGTTACTATATGTTCTTTATATTCAATATATTTATTTATATTCGTTAAATATGTATTTTAACTGACATCTATGTCACAACAATTTTGTTAATGATCATTTTAGACGTTTCTGACCTTACCTGATCATTGCATAAGAATTACTATAATACATTTTTTATATAAGTATAATTTTTTTATATCCCTAAAAATAATCACTTGTACATAATATATAATATAAGAGTTGATAAAGGATGTATACCACCCGAATTATTATATTTAGGATACAGAATTTCTCTTTTCTTTTTTCACAAAGACCCCACATCATCACTGAAAATGATTTTCATATTTATTAAGTAATAAATTATAATATCTTTATTTTTAATGTAACATAATAATATTTTATAGTATGTATCAATTTATATAAATCTATTCTTTTTCATTTCAAAGAACACCAATCAAAAGAGAACCCCAATATATAATTTTTTTAAATAAACCAATATTACTAGGACGTTAAATTAGAGAAAATAAATACTATTAAAAAAATCATAAATAAAAAATTATTCAAATAATTATTAATATATTTATTTATTCTTAGGAAATAAAATACAAAATTTTAAAAAATTCATTCTTTCTTCAGGAACCCATTTCATATTTTTTCCAATGAGAATATAATTATAAATTATTTTGAATCTTTTATAAAATGTATCTAGTATAACAAAAATCAATTTTGGAGATATAATTCCAATAATATATTAATATCAAATTTGTAATTCATATAAAAAAATAAAATTTCACTAAATAGTGAAACATACAAATTTTTGAAAACATTTCATTTCATTTCAATAAATTATTAAATTTAAATGTCCAATTATATTTTGAATATGGTTTCATGTTACATAAGATTTATTTGTTTATATTTCATTATGTTCATTCAATAAACATAATATAATGTTTTATTATAAGAATATTTTTGCGTTTAGAAACAATATTTTTATGAAAAATGATTTACCATACATAATGTAACTTCCATTTTACTAAATAAAATAAAATTCAATTTTTAATTTCTTAGTTAAATTATATATATTATATCTCATTATATATTAACATATTTTTATAAAATTAAAATTATTAACAATGGAGTTAATATAAAATCATATTTTTCATGAATTGTTTTTCTTTTCACATGTAGAGGTTTTGATTTTAATATATTTTCTCAATTTATGTTTATACAACTGGGTAAAACGGATTCCTAATTTTTAATATGATGTTCTCAATTATATTGTACATTTAATTTCAATTTTAGGAATAAAAATTTATAATGTAAAAAATATATATACCATAGTATAGGAAAAATATTCAAAACGTGTTAAAGATAAAAAGGTATAAGATAAAAATAATTTTGAAAAATTATCATTAAATTGGTGGTTTATGTTTCTCTCATTTATAAAAAGCCTTTGAAAAATTAATTATCAATGTAATTCTTTAAAGTAAATATTACCTAAATGTTCTTACCTTCAAATATAAATTAATCAACATTTAATAACATAAAACACCCTCCCCTAAATTATTATTAACACTCTTAAAAACCACTTTTATCCTCAAAATATTCTCCTAACTACTTCCCCTACATCAAAGTGATGCGAGTTTTACCCAACATCTAAATTCAAAGGACATTATGGGATCCTTCAAGGATCTCATATTCAAGATGTAACATTCTCAAAAAAACACTCTTAATTTTTTTCTACATTATGCTCACTTAAATTATACATCAAGGAATGAAAAATCTATTCTCCATTATATACATTAATTCTATGTTTCTAATGTAATTCATTTTCTAAATTATGGGGGTTAATTGTCTCGATGAATAATGATTTTCCTTTGTTATGTTATGATATTCATGGATAGATATTAATGTCTTATTAAAGTTAAAAAAACATTTTAATAGTTATATTATAATATATATCATATTATACAACTAATATATTTACCAAATACTAAATAAATGATAAATAGATCATGATGGTTGAAAAAATGTTAAATAAAACTAAATATTTATCATTAATATTTTATCAAATTTATCATCATATTGTATGAATTAAAATAAATATATGGGACTATATAAACCAATTTAATTTTATTAATACCATATCATTTCCCATATAGTGATTTATTCCATTTAAAAAGAATACACATAATTATGAAGAAGTGTACCGACCTAGAAACCATGAAATGAACAAACATCAAATAATGAAAATAATAAAATATTATTACAAATTTTTTTGTAAGATGTCATAAAAGTTTCACAAAAGGTATTATAAATATTATTATTGTTTTTTAATAAATTAATAACATTAGTTAAATCTTTATAAATTATGTTATTTTACATAGAACAAAATTAAACCTCATGGTAAGGGTTACAGGTTTAACTTTTACTTTTTTTGTGATATATTATTTATTTTCAACATGTATCTATTATGTTGTTAATATAATACATTTTTATATATGATATCATGAATATAATTATATTAATGTTATTAAACGTTTGATATGATATTTTTTACATCCTTGGGTCATACGATTTTATAGAATAATATGTTTTATTGACATTAATAACCCAATTTCCATTCATTAGTTTGACCTTATAATTCTGTAATTATGATAATATAAGATTATACGTGGGATGAAATTTTTTTATCTTATGTTTTATTTACACTTCTATTATTTAGATTTATATAGAATACACATAATAAATTAATGTTTTTCACACTCACATAAATGACATAATATTTTGAAAAGATTTTATTTTAAAAAAAATTATTTACATTTTCACTTATAACTGGTTTTTTCATACATGCCCATATTTGTTATAAAAAAAATTCCAAAAACAATTTTTATATTAATTTATAGTTATTGAATAAATTTTATATTTATGATTTAATTTTTAAAAATATTCTTCAAGGACTTGTTTTTTCATAGTAAGGATCTTCATTAATTACTTATCAAAAATAGGGAATTATTATTATTTTAACTTATAATAAATGAGTGTATTTTACAACCAGCATGACTCCTCAATTCTGTGAAGCTTCTTATAATAGATTACAATATTTTTTCAACATAATTTTTTCTTTAATATTTTAACAACATTGAAAAAAATAAAAATAGGAAGAGTATTTTCCTCAAGAATAATTTAATATGTTCTTAAAAAAGAATCTTTTTTCAATATCAGATGATTATATTTGATGTTATATATGATTTACTTGAGATATTATTGATGAATAATGTATCTATTTAGTTTCTTTTGGGATTATTTTTTGCGATGTCGTGGTTTTTATGAAACTACTTCTTTTTCTACATTTTATTCATTGATGAACTTTATATGAAACCAATTTCATTTCATTGATTCTGATATTGTTAATGTTTTTTATTATTTTGTAACAAGCATTTTTGGATTTAATTATGTAATGGGTTGGACCTATATCTCCTTCAATGAATTATGTAAATATAAATAACACATGAGGTTAATATGTTATTCATGAACATAAATTCATGTTCATAATTTTAAACATGGACCAAGAAATCATGTCCACAAGATTATTTATAGACATGTTTTCATGCCTATAAGATTATTTAAGGTCACAGATTCATGTCCATAAGTTAATGACATAACATGTTTCTTTTTTTAAATGTTTCCAATTATAATATGTTTTATTTTTTCATCAATTTCATGTTTTGTTTCAAATATACTCTCTTATGTATTTTCCCATTGATTATTTTAGTAATAAAGTCTTATAACTTCTATGATTTCTCCTGTGAATCAATATTATGATATTTGATATATAGGGTTTAATTTAAAAAAATTATGTTCATCTTCATCTTCAATTATTCTTATTTTTTGATTGATATCTCCCTTCATTACAACTAATGAGAATATAAGATCTCCCTTTTATTATGTTAATTTTGTTGAGGATTTGATAAAAGGTAATATGAAAGACATGTGATAAGTGTTCTAGTTATGAATTGATAAAAAAGATAAGATGTTGATGATTTATGAACCATTTGTTTTTTCCATGTTTTCAAAGACCCAAAATCCATCTGATTTGATTGTAGTTTTTATGTTATATAATGAATATTCATATATCTAAATGTAATATCTATATATTAAATGTTTGTTCATTAATGTTTGTATTAGAGAAAAGTATCTATTATCCTTTGTAATGTATGATGAGAAATCATTATGTAATATCTCTAAGGATGTGTCAATGTACAGATTATAATACTAGAAATTTGGCACTGATAATGAATAAACCTAAATTAAACATATAGTTCCATAAAGTTAAATTTTATAATAAATTTCTCAGGATTATGAGGATTACTATTATTATTTATATGACACTATGTTTATTTTGTTTTCAGTAGTCAATTGACCCAGAATAATTCATGTTAATGGTGAATGTGATGGAAAATGTAATATTATTATTTGTGATAGAACATGGGAAATTAGAGTCACATGGAAAAGTATGGATATTATTTGGAATAAGCAGTCCCACAACATGATCAATAATCTCATCATTAGTGTGTTTCTTGACCCATATAATATGTTACTGATTGAGTTTCAAGGTATCCAAAGATGGAATAAAATTAAATATTTCTAATTTAATGATTGTTGGAATAGTTATCTAGTATAGTGTTTAAATGGAACTATATGATGTTTCGATTGTGCTAACTATGGTTATAAACATAGTAATTTCAAAGGAAAAGTTAATGGTTCATTTGATCCAATGTATGATAATAATTATACTACTAAGGTGTAATTCAATGTTAAGTTTTTTAAAGTGTAATGTATTGGAATTATGAAAATAAATGTCTCTGGGGGAATGCATGTGAAGAAAATTTGAAATTTTGAATGATTAATGTTTATGTTACTAATTATAAAGATTATACAAATTAACTATGAGATAAATAGAGTATTATTAAAAAATATGATGTCTGGTAAATGGTTAACGAAGGAATTAGAATTATTGAGTTTTTATGTATTGTAATTCATGATTAATATTGTAGAAATAACTGTATGGCGTTATTATATTATTAATCATATAAGGATTGTTCCCATATAGTATTCCCTCTGATATTTGAAATTATATGTTTAATTATACAAGTAACCATCAAAATCCACTAAGGATTTATTTTCAGAGAAAAATGATTAATGGAAATATAAAACATAATATGTGCATGATTTTAGGATAATAATTTGATAATAATGTGTTTTATTGTCATAAAATAAATGGGATAATATTGATAATAATTTATATAATTAGTAACATGAAGATAGGTGGTTTATGGATTGTGTTTATATAAAATATTGATTTATTGTATGAGTTAATTTTTTGGAACCATTCATGATTTCAATAACTGTTTTATGGTAATTTATATTTTCAATATAATACATTATAATGATCTTAAAATGTTTGGTGTGTTATAATTAAGTAATATAATATGTTTTTTTGGCATTGATGATGTTTTTTAAAAAGAATTAGTGAGATTATTTTGAATGTTTTGGATTTTAAATTTTTGGAATGTTCATAAGGGATACCATTTATGAAATTTATTAAATTTATCTTGGGATAAGATAATAATTTATCAGTTAACCATATGAATATTTTTGAGTGTTGAATAACATGTGAAAACAACTTTGTTACAATAGTAACTAGATGTATAAGGAATAAATTTTCTTCCTATTATGGATCTTATGATCAACATGTTTTGTGGGCATTACAATTTCAACTATATCCTATGGAGTAATAAATGAATATGAAATTGATCAATGAACAATATAAGAGTGATATTATAATTATAATATGAAATCATGGAAGCATATATTCTTCAATGATTTTAAAATAATTATTATATTTTCGTCTTTTTAGATGATATCGATGGACTTTTTTATAACTAATTTTTTAAAAGTATTTTGATCATTAACTATCTAATTAACATGTTTCCTATGACTCACCATTAGAAAATAATAGTTTGAATTTTTTTCCGTGTCCTTATTTTTACATTTCATTAATATTATCCTAATTGGAATTCTAGTTTGTCATGATCATCACCATTTAAAATTCCCTCTTTTTATGAGAACGTGTTAGTAACCCTTTTTAAGATGTATATTTCCCACAATGTAATTTTCAATGATCCACATTTTATTTTTGATGTGAAATTAATAATTTGTGATGATGTAATTTTATACGAAATTCATGATCATATGATGATGATATCTTATCGACTGAACATATACTGGATCTATCTCATCTCCATGTTGTGTTCAATGTATCTATCCTAAAGAAGTATATAATTTATAATTTAAATGTTATATAAAATGAAATCATACCACTGGAGAAAGTTATTTCTTATGAATATCAACTTTTAGAGATTCTCAATCACGGAGATTAATTTCAATGAAACAAGACCACTAACTTGGATAATGATTTCTGGAAAACAAACAATATGAGGAATCTATTTTCTAAAATGATAATGTAATGAGGAAAGGGAATCCTCAAAATATTGTTTCATATTAATTAACATCAATGGAGAAATTTATTTTATGGGATGATTTATTTAAAACCCCAATATTTAACGATATATATCATTTAAAATAAATTTAAACTTTTCATCACATATAACATTGAGCATAAGTCGACTAAAAAATAATAATATTTTAAGATGGCCATTATAATTTCTCCCTTAAATTAGAAATAATTAATTGTATTAGCCAAATTTTGAAAAATATAATTGTAAAACTCATTGATAATATATTAATTTATTCTAAGGATGTGAAAACATATTTTTTAAAAATGTCATTCATTATTCAAATAGTGATTATTATTGATTAATATGATATAATAAACATAAGTTTTTTGAAAATTTTACAAAATTTACTTGATAGATTGATAATAATTTTTGGATTTATCTTTTAAAATTTATATTGCAATTAATTTTTTAAAATCATTTTATTGTAATTAATTTTCACATAATAGTGCTATTATATTTTTTTGGAAGAAATGTAATTTATTTATGATTTATAATTGAATTTGAAAGCCCAAAATAGTTTTTAATATAAATTAATGTTAAATATTTATATTTTTTGTTATATTTTATCCATGTAATGTTTTTGTTACTTAACTCTAAATAAACATTATAGTATATTTTTTTCATTAAAATAGGATTTTTATGATAACAGTTTTAAAGAACATAATGTATCTCCTTTTAAATTAATTAAAATAATAATTAATATAGAGTGATATATTTGAAATATATATACTTTTTAATTAATTATTAATTATTTTTTATATAATGATGTTTATTAGTCATATATTTAATAAATAAACTATTTCATGGAAAATATATTTCTTAAAACCCCCCATTTTCACCGCGTTCACATGTTTTCCTTAAATATAACTTTTCAATTTTTTTGAATAGAATTGGGTAAAAAGAATTCCATATTTTTATTTATATGGTCCAAATTAAGTTGTATATCCTTTTTTATGTACAAAAATACTGACCACTATAAACAGATGTTTACCATAGTGTAAGTTAAATAATTAAGCAGGTTAATGTTAAAATGTAAAAGTTTAAAATACCTTAAAAAATTAAATTTGTGGTTAATGTGTTTATAGACCATAATCTTCCTTTAAAATATGATTGAAAATTTTAATTCATTAAATTTAATTATATCCAAATATAGTTAGTTCTAAATATAAAATAATCATTATTTAAAAACATAAAACCACCCTCCATATGTATAAACACCACTTCTCACCATCCCAATTTTTCATCCCAATAAAATAAGCTCCTATAATATCCTACAACTAAAATATTCCACCTATCATTGAAACCACGTTTTATAGTCTCACCCAAATAAAAATTCTATGGCCTTTATGGGATCCCACAATGAGGTGATATTTAAGAGGTAACATTCTTAGACAACTTCTCTAAATTAATTTATTTCTACATTATCCGCACATACTATATCCATAAAATAATAATAAATCATGTATTTTGCATATAATAGAATTTTAATTTTCTAATGGAATATATTATATTCATACTATTTATTACCACCACTTATTCAATGAAACAAAACCATTGTATAAATTTAGGGGGAAAATTGTGTCCATGAAAAATGATTTTTGTGCATTCAATTACAACCTTCATGGTTGGATAAAAAAATCATTTTATTAGTGAAATAAAACTTTATTCATTATACTAATGTTTTCAAAAAAAAATATGTATATATATATAGATTATATTTTAGAAAATGAAACTTGTTAATGATGGTTGGAAAACTTCCCCAAATTAAAGTAAACATTATTTATTAAAATTTAATCAAATGAATCATCCATATTTAAGTAATTATAAGGATATATTTTACCATATAATATTAACATTTTTAATGAACACCGTTTATTTTAACATATGGTGTTTTTTATCAATTTGGTAGAAAAATCCATATTTATGCATTAGTAAACCGATGAAGGATCCATGAAACGAACAGAGCCGAAACAATGAAATTAATTAAATATTATTTTAGAATTGGGGGTAATATGTTTTAAAATATTACATAAGTTGTTATTAATAAGATTAGAATTTTATAATTAATTAATAAAATTATTTAATCTTTTAAATAGGAGGGTAAATTAAGAAAAACTAATGGGTACCATGAGGTAAGGGGTTCATGTGTCACATTAACATCTATGTTATATGTAAATTATTCACCACAAATTTCATTTGTGTGTTGTATATATTTATATTCTATATATAATATAAAAAATACAACTATATTAATTTTTTGTTGTTTTCATTCCTAAAAAATAATTTTATTGGAACAATATATTAATGATTACAATGTTTCAATGAATGTCACAACCTATCTTCTATACATTGGGTCAACCTTCTACATAATTTATATTGTTATGTTGTGATTATGAATGGGATTATGTTAGACTATCATATTTTTTATTTACTTATTTTTATAATTATTTACTAAAAACAAACATTATTTATTAATTTTTTAAAATATCACATAAATGAAATGATATTATAAAAAAATTTCCTTTTAAAATTTTATCTTTTATATTTTCCCATAAAATGCATTTTTTTATTCCATGCCCATTTATTAAAGATATTTTCAAAAAATTATTTACTATTCTCTTATGAGTTTTTATTTTCATGTGTACCCATATTTTTCTTTTTATGATATGGTATCAATGAATTGTTTTTATCAATTTCTAAATAATGTTCTTTATTAATTTTCTGACAAAAATATGGAAGGAATTATTATTAAAATTATACTAAATGAGGGGAATTTACCAGCTTTTGTACAACATAAAACATTGAAGATTATTTCTGACAATGCATGGTTAATTTCAAATAAAATTTAATATTGTATAATTCTACTTCATTTTAAAAAAATAAATTTAAAATAAAAAATATATATTCCATTAGAATTATTTTATGCTAACAATTTAAAGAATCATTTTTCAATCTCAGATAATAAAATTTGATGTTAATTATTCATTAAAATAGTTTTTATTGAATAATAATATTAATATTATTTGTATGTTTGGTATATGTTTTTGATGGTATGGTATTTATGAAACCCATTACTTTTCAGTCCACTATGTTGTGAAGACCTATCTATGAAACCAATTTAATTTATTGGTTTATGTTATGATAAATGGTTTATGTTATTAGAGAACACATATGTATTATTTTAATTATTTGATGGGTGGGGATAATATTTCTACCCAATTCAATAAGTAAATTTCTGTAACTCTTGAGGTAAATATATAATGAGTGAACCTAAATTAATGATCACAATTATAGGAATATACCAAGATTTTATGTCCCTAAGAATACGCATGGACTGTGTTCTATGTCCATAAGATTCTTCAAGGGCATAAATTCATGTCCTTAATTTAATGAGTTAAACTATTTCCAGGTATAAATGTTTTCAATGTTATATTATTGTTTTATACCAAAATTTCATTATTTATATCAATGAAAAGATGTTATGTATTAGGTTTCATGATTATTTATTGACTTCTCTATTATAAAGATCTATGATTTACTCCATGAAAAAATATTATTATCATTGATATGGAGGATATAATATTCAAGGTTTATATTCATCTTATTATGCCCTTATTTTTTATGTTATGATTCATATCTCCCTTGTTCACCTTTACTGAAAATATGAGGTCATTGTTTTCTTATTTTTATTAGCCCTAATATATGTATAATGTTATTATCTATTGCATGTATAAAGGGTTATAATTATGGATGGACAAGTTGTATAAGATATAAATATTATATAGACTTGTTTTTTTGCAAGTCTCGAAATACACTAAACTAATACAATTCACATGTTGTATTGTTTTGTCATGTAATAAATATTCATCAATTTAGAAGAAAATATATATGTAACAAAATAGTGGGTTGTCATAGAAATTATTATTGAATAATATTTAAATTATTTTATACTACATTATTCATTAAATAAGTCTCATAAATTTTTATATTACATTTATTTCATGGATATATCATACATGATATAATATTTCAAAAAAAATTTGTTTTTATTATTCACTAAAAAATATTTATTTAGAAAAAAATCTAAAAACACTAAAACATTGATAAATTTGGAAATATTTTTCCAAAAAAATTTTAATTTTCATGATGTTAAATTCCTATGTGTGATATAAAGTAATTTTACAATAATTATACAATATTCGATGAAAACTGGTTTAACAAATTTTTTTCTAAAAAATGATTATCTATATATAATTTTTCTAAAAAAATGAAATTTTAGAATTCATTAAAACAAATCAATTAGATTTAGAATTAATATAAGATAGATAATTTTACATCTATTCCATTTAAATATAAAATAAAACTTAACAAATGATTGAAACAAAATTTATATTTTCAATAATATGCAATTTGTTGACAATTAACAGAAAATTAAATAATTTCTGAAAAAAAACTATCAATGATTATTTGGTTATGAGGACTACAAAAATTATTTTAATTTTATAAAAAAATTATATAATTTTGATAATTATGTAATGTGCCGGAAATTCAGTATATAATTTTTAATTATTTAGGATTATTATGAGACCGAAAAATATGAAGACACTTGATTTTAAGGCCTAGTGTGCCCAAAATGATCTGTCAAAAATGTGTTACGCCGTAAATAGAACTCTTGAGTATTTTTCCTGAAAAGCTGGAATAACTCTTAAATGGTTTCCTAAATCAGAAATATGAGGTTACTATTGCGTTCATAATGGTGGCTCTACCCTAGGTGTGACTTGTGTTTAGTTTGTGCATGCCTCTGGTGAGAGAACTCCAAAATGGAATAACTATAAATAAAGTTTTTAAATAAAGTTATTTTTTATTTTAATTTCTTATAACTCACAAACGGTGAATCATATTAAAAATATGAGACCACTTCTAAACTCTTGATGGTATAAATTCTATAGAAATATACTAACATTAGACAATGTGGGATAACAGGGGAATTTAGTTTTTTGCATCAAATAAAATAATTAAGTAACAATTATTTTATTGATAAATTATATAAATCTTAAACAGTAACTCGGAATGTAAATATGAGTGTAAAATTGAAAATTTGAGGGTGTTTTTCTTTAAGAAAGAGCCAATCGTCAACATGTGCAGGTTGAGGGTGAGTGTTATTAATATTTGATCATTTTTTGATTATACGTTTTGTAAATGTGTGGACGATGTTTTATATCTTTTTAACCGTTGGTCGGAATTGAATTCTTAGAGACTGTTGAATCCATAATACTAGGATTAAGGGAGGCTTATCTTCAACTGTAGCAGGTCAGATGAAAATGATAGAATTTTTTACATTTAAAGAGTTAACAAAAAAACAAACATGTTACTTTATTTTTTATCCTACCACCTCTTTAGTGGTGGTGGCAGGGACAATGGAGTTGGTCATACGTTTACTATGGGATTTAGAATTTCCCACTTAAACATTGGTTTCATAAATACCCCTCATGTAATTATTGTGGAACATTTATTATCTTTATTGATGAATCACATTAAATCCCCAGTGTGTTACTCACAATTTTCCACTTCCATTTAAATGTGTCTTGGGGAAATGATTTTGAAACATCTTAATCAAGTAAGAAACTATTGGAGAAGTTATGGTAAACTATTCACCAACACAGACGAGATCTCAAGCAACAACAAACCGGGAGCTACGAATGGCATCGGCTTCATCAAACCGTTAGTTCTTATTCCACCACCGTGACGACTACAATAGTTCTCGAGGTTGGGGTTTTCTTTCAAATGAATTAATTCCCCTAAATCATCTCCTTATTCTTGAATTTTGTGGGTGGTCGTTGTAGGGGAATTGAATGGGGGTTTATCATTACTTTTAATGTGATGAGTAAATTACTTCCTCTTATTATAATTATAACATGGAGGGTCTGGGGGAAACGAACAAGCCACAGATCCTCTGCCACATGATTTTCCTGGTGTTGTTCAAAGAGGGGATTTTACAACATGATGAACCTTGAAAATGGAAGGTGGGAAAAGAGGGTGGTATCCTGGAAGGTCCAGAAGCGTGTCCGGAAGGAATGATGGAACACCAGAGCTCACCTGGTGGCCTGTGGAGGATCCGCCAGTATAGAACTAATGTGGATGCACTGTTTACTAGAACCGACAGTAGATGTGGTAGATGGCACTTTCCTACCGCAGATGTTTATGGAGTTGTATGGCCCTCACAGTGGACTCGAAGGGGTGGTTGGAAACTAGTCCGCTGTGTTGGAGAGGGGGCATGCCATCGACTGCCACGGTGGAGAGGATACAACATCAAATCTATAACTAGAGGGGGACCCAGACCGAACGGATCCCATTTTCCACATGGCAGAATTAATTGAAGATCCGAACGGCTCATCATGAGTCGTTCGGGGATCTGATGGCCTATCAGCTGGCAAGCCGTGCCAGCGCATCGGGTCGCGGCCGACCACCGGGATGGCCTAGTCCACAACACCTCTCAATTAGGCATCTCTGTGGGATAACCAAACCACGCATTTTTAGGGTGGTCCTATAGGGCCGGGTCGTATTCAGACTAGGTTGGGGTCACGAATTCCAGGTTGGGATCGGTCAGACAGGACCCAGAACCTTTTCATCCCAGATAGGGTTAAAAGGGGAAATCGTGCGAATCATACGTCTCTTTGAAAAAATGTCTACGGCGCTAGGATCCTTGGATAGAGACATTCCAATTGATATTCTTCATGTGACTTTTGGTGAAATTTGGAGTTTATTTAGGATGGATCTCACTCTAATCCTACTGGGCCCTCTTCTCTAAAATGCCTATAACATATAGACCAGGTGTTCATATGATGTTCATTTTTTAGAGTTGGAATCCTTATTACATGGTAGATCATCAGGTTACCTCCTTGTGGAAATTCATGGTGGTTGAGGTATGACCAAGAACTGGAGAAGATGATGCATGGTGTTCCTTATTGTTAGGGTTAGGATGGCTACACCCATGATGACTCAAGGCACGATTATTCTTTAATCCTCTGCTCCAGTAGAGACAGACTCCCCACGTCAAGATTGCGAGTTCGTTTTCAATAGATATGTTTTTCATATCTTTGGAGTCAGTTCTCCCATATTGGACATTGGCATGGGCCCTCCACACCTAAATCAGATAGAGTAAGGTACTCCCCTACCAAGTAGGGTGTGGGTCCTCTATGTTAAAAGTAGGTACTCCATTGTCATCCAAGGTTGCATGTCTTCCTTATGTAGTGCTACATCAGAGCCGGTACTCCCCTCCTATGCAAGGGTGTAGGTCCCCCATCCTGCGGTCGGTACGCCCCTGACGTACAAGGGAGAGGTTACCCCAATCAAAACAAACTACCATAGTTGTTATCCTCTACCAGGTAGGGTGAACATCCTCATATATTGATTCAGTACTCCCCTATTGTGCCATGGTGTGGCTCCCCAATCCTAGGTTTGGGACTCCACTAACATAATAGGGTGGGTTCCCCCACAGAAAACAATCTACCATAGTTGTAATCCGATTCTGGGTATGGTGTGGGTCCTCACATTTAGAGTACTACTCCCCCATTTCCGAGTAGCTATGCGGAGCAGGTCCTTCAGGGGTTTTGGATCTCCAGAAATTGTAGTACACAAAGTCAATAAGTGGGCCTCTTTACTTTGTTTCCCTTATTCTTGCCTTGGGTGCATGACTGTGACTATGAGACATCTAATGCCAGACAATAGAGGCAATTCTAGTAGAATGTTTCCGATTAGACACATCCTATCAGACAATCCATTAGGAATGGTTATGTTGTACCTTATAGAGTACATCTCTTAGATGGGTACCATCCGGGATGGCCAATTCATGGAGAATGTAGTCATAATCCTTGAGATACATTTTGATCCTTCTTTGTAAATCATGGAAATGGCTTAAGGTCAGGGCCTTATGATTCTTTGTGGATGTGATGAGTATATATGGTTAGAGCTATGTCTTTTACTTTTTGGTTTGTGATTGAGATCATACTTTGTGGGTTTTCATTGTGAAATTCATAGAGACCATTGGGGGTCTCAGGGTCCCTACTTGGTATTGTTATAATCACACCTTCATGGGTTTCTCCCACACCTTGTGGTGTCTTAGGAAAACGATAGGTTGCTTGGATCAAAAATTAGGGAGCCAAGACCATGTCGTACATGAAGGATTCTGGTTGACGTCAAGAGTTGTAGAGATGAGTAGTACCTACACTTCCGGTATGATCCTCAGTGGATGATTGTAGGAGTTGTTTATGATTTTCAGTTGTAGTTGTGTCTTTCAGTTGGTCTTGTATTTGATTGCAATACATTCAGTACACACTTGTTCTACTATAGTTTTGCTTTGTGGTTTCATCTTGTTTCATTCTTGGATATGTGTTTTTATAGGTGTAATGGAAATGCCTTCCCATTTTAAGATTCTCCTTTCCAGTGCTACTCGACAACCCCGAGCATTTGGAAGCCAGGATTAGTTTAGTCACTGGATGGGCCCCATGGGATGGGTCGTGCAAAAATTATATTAAAGGGTTGTCAGTTATACTAGAAAAACAATGAGTTTATGTTTTCAATTGTGTAATAGTGTCGATTGTCTTGAGTTCGGGATTCATTTCAGGGAGTCATGTTGTTGTGTGGTGGCTGACGTATCCATACCCTAGGACCCTTAATTCTGATTTCAGACTAAGTATACAAAAACAATAGTTCCATGTGTTATGAAAATGTTCTTTTCATTTTGATATCATTGAATCAGCTCTGTAGGTATAACTTATTGATTGTGGTTAATCTTGATTCTCTTTAAAGATCACCCCATGAAGATAGCAAACCAGGATTCCAATGAGTGACCATGAGGATGGTCCATAGTGTGATTAGGCTTCAGTAAAAAGGACTAAAATAACCCAGATTTTTCTCAATGAAATTCACTACTTATAATTATTCCTTATAGTATAATCACATTAGGAATAACAATAAAATAGTATTATGTGACCATTAAAAATAATATTTCTACTTCTATGTTTTGAATTTCAATAATCCGACAAAAATGGTTGTGTTCAAGATATATTTTAGTGTCTAATAAAACAAAATAATTTTTGGAAAATAGTAACATACCCTTATTAATAGTAACATACCCTTATGAATAGTACTAAGACTCTTAAAAATAGTAAATTGTCCAAAATAATAGTTACCTTACACCTGAATAATTAAATAACAATTTTAATTAATTAATTAATATAAAATAAAATGTATTGCCTTAAAATGTGTTCATAAATTAACAGATCTATGAATTTTAGATTTAATATTATTTTATAATACCTTATGTAATTTTTGAAAGCATTATAAAATAAATTTTAATTTAAAAAAACTATTTTTCAAGTAAATTATGATTTAATTTAATTTTAAATAAATTATATTTAGAAATTTATTTTTTGAATAATTGACTAATTTGTGGATTTTACACATAGAAAAATGGTTGGGGTAAATTTTTTTGGATTTTTTGAAAATAATTGAATTATTGATGGATAGTGAAATACCATAATTTATAAAATAAGATAAATAAGTTAATTATAGAGTCATGTATAACGACCCATACTTTACATACATAGTTATTACTTCAAAATTGAAGCACACTTATTACAACATATAACAAAATGATGGTAGGACCATATAGGTATAATGTCTATAGAAACTGAGAAACATAAACAACTCGTTCATAAAGAATATACATTATCTCCCTTTTATTTTAACATATCTAGAGTCCCTTTTTGGCATATCTTACTTAATAACCTACATCTGGACCTAGGGAAAGAAAACATACAAAAGGGTGAGCTCAAATGCTCAGTAAGGGTAAACAAAATAAATATCAATCACAACATCTTCATAAGAACATAACATTTTGGAAATCTTAACCTGCAAAAGAGATCATAATTTCATAACATAGGATAAATAATAGTAGTGAAATATAATCCCAATAATCATAACATAAGATATGAATCTTTTTTTCATACACACATAATCATAGAGAATCATTTCTTAGTAGTCAAGACTCATTGCTAAGACTATCATTGCAGACAAAGTCCATTTCTGAACTGAGTTCACTCCTCGTTTCAGTCTTGTATCACTGAACCGGTTTAACTTGCCTTTCCAGCCATGTCTATCTCATGAGATATAAAATATTTACCCAATATATTGTAGGGTGATATAGGTCCAACCAATCTCATAATGATACCATTCTTATGTGTGCCACAAGATCATAAATCATATATCATAGCATAACCCATGTAATAAAAATGGGATTCTTAAACATCATGCCATAATATCACAATCCATATAAGATAAAAGGACATAATAATAATAATTACATCATAACATAATCAAAACAATGTTAAAATAGGGATAGAAACAGAACCCTATATTATCTTAGATGGAAAATAATTTTGATAAAACACTTGAACTCCATTCTTGAGGAAAATATCCTTTCTACTTCATAATTTTTTTCCTTTCTTAACATGACATATAATTTTAAACCAAAACAAGTTGATTAAAAATAAACATGAAAACTTGTAAATGAATCTTCATGGAAATAGTGTTATAAAAATCCATTCATGGTGTATAAGTTAAAAGAAAATATTCTTCTCGTACTTTGGCAGGAAATGTCAAAAAGTACCTCATACTAAAAATGACAAAATATTCCTTTAATATCTTTTACTAAAAACTCATAAATGGGTAAAATTGTATTTAAACAATTTTATGAGGATTAGTAATAATATTACATATTGAGTAAACTTGGATGTGGATGATAAATATTCCCAAGTAAATCATGAAGTATAAACAATCTCGGATAAAAATGAGATTTTGAGATTTTCCCTTACCTTAGGTCTGATTTGCTTTGTACATGTCCGAACCTCCTGTATAATGATTTAAATGATGTTATTGACTTATTCCAGAATCGTACTCATTGTTATCATATCATATAAGGTCATATTCTTAGCTTCTTATAAGTAATATTTCATTGCTACTTGTTATTCGGGTGTTTATTACTTATGTTCATATTCGTGTTTTGTCGAATAAATTCTTATTCTTCTTTTTATGTTATAGATACCTCATTTCCAGAATGGTATTAGTGTAATATATATCATATATTTTAATTCAATTTGTTTATATAATCATTATGAAATTATGATCATGTAGAATGAGTCGCATCACATCGTGGAGACGGTATTCCGTACGTACGCACGAGCGATGATATCATTCCCATGATCGTGGAATTGTGTTGGAGTGTATGTATACTATTTCATAATCAATATCACTTTACAATAATAATAAATAGTCATTCTTTACACCATTATACCCATCCATGTAAGGTGGTGGTGGAAAACAGAATACACCACGGCGTGGAGACAGTTTTCTGTACGTACACACGCGCGGTGATTTCGATTTCCGTAGGATGGATAGAAAGTGAATTAGGGATGTTTCATATTTATAATAACATATCAGTATATGAGTGATACTGATGTTATTACTCCATAATGAAACAACTAAATAAGAATAAGTTGAAGAAGAAAGAAATTGGAAAGGATTGGTAATGGATATTACCTCTTCTTTGACGCTCCTCTTCTTAACCTCCTCTTAGGGCACTAGGGTTAGTCGTTGAAGAATACCAGAACCTCTAGGATGTTTCTATGGAAGTGGAGAGGATAAATTGGAAGGTTTTTCCCAATCTTGATGGCTCAATGTGATTTGAAGAGGAGAGGGAGGAGGTGCCATTTTATAAGGGAGGAGAGGGCACCTTTGGAAAATTAAAAATATTATTTTATGATAAAGTATTATTCGGTTTTTAATATCTACAAATTGATTTATTTATAAAATAAGGTGGGTATGGGTCGAAGTCCTCTAATCCAATAGACTTTGGACATGTTTAAGTTTATATTTTAACCTTATCATTTATATTTTTCTCTAAGTTAAAAAATATAAATTTTACCGTGTCTTCTTGTTTTCTTACACTATATGGTTATTAAACATACAATAACAAGACAAACGAACCCCAATATGTTTATTATTAATATATATAACCTTATCTAAGTCATTTGGAAAAACCGTATATTTTTAAGAATAAAAATAAAATTATTAATATATTATTTTTTTTAAAAACTCTTTTATGTCAATTTTGACACTATTTGGTACATGACTTTTTTGAAAGTAATAACAGTGTTTTTAGTTCGAATAAAGTTACTTAAATAAATACTAACATGTATTATTAACCTATAAAATTATTTTAATTCATTAAAAGTCTCAAATTACATTTATTTGAGTATTTATAATATCAATTGTGTTAATATTTCATTAATAAGTAAATTTGTGCATCATTAGTGTGTCATAAATAAATTAAATTATATAATGTCTAAAAATTATAAATAAAATACAATTATGTATGAAATGTTTTTATCTTTATAATGATTATTTATAGTCTAAATTATCTTATTTATAACACTTCATTAAAAATGTTTTATTTATTATACTTTGATTTTAACTATTTAAACTATTATTTAAATAAAATAATAATAAATGTCCTAATCTAATCCATGTGGACCTAAATGGTCATATTTTATTCCTAAGGTTGTTTTTGGTCGAATTAAACTTATCCAATAGAATTAAGACATGTTTTAGGGTAATAATAATATCATTTTTACCCTTGATTACCATATTTACTTTTAAGAGTGGTAAATAAAAGTAAAAAGTTACTATTTATCAAAAATTATTTTCATCTCATTGAACCACATTTTACATAATTAAAATAAATGTGTGTCTCAGATATTTGGAATTCCATTCATAGAAGCGGTAAAATTATGTTTTATGTAAATTTTCAAATTCTCCTAGGAGGTGGGTAAAAGACGGTGAAAAGTTCAATAAAATTTTTATATATCTAAAATTAGTATAAAATGACTACAATGAATTACATTAAACTTATATAGGTATTATGTATCAATTTTTACCAAAATTAAATTTAAGTAAAATAAATAAATATTTAAATAAAAAGTCAGTTTTTAAACAGTAACCTGGTGTTTTCACCATTCATAAAAAATTGAATGTTTTCAGAAAAATACCAATATTTCACCCTACACTAATTTGGATACTCCGAATCCAAAAATGATGTCCATTTTGAAAGATAAAATTTATTAAATTTCAAAAATTTGGTATTACTATTCATAACGTCTAATTATATTAATATTTTAATAGCATATCGTTGTTTAGTGAAAATCAGTATTGCGTACAACGTAAGCTATCAAGGAAGGTTGAGATTGCGTGTAAATAAAGCCAAGATAGTTTTGTGTGTAGTTAATATTCCTTTGATGATGTATATTACATAAAAATAAAATATTTCTCATAGAAATCTCGGGTGTAACATTCTACCCCCCTTAAAATGAATTTCGCCCTCAAAATTCATCACTTTGTAACAAAAAGATGAGGATACCACTCCCTCATTATATCCTCAAGATCCCATGTAGCTTTTTTTAATTGGTGGTTCCTCAATAAAACATTCACCAAGCGAGTGGTCTTGTTCCATAAATCTTTTTCGTTATGATCCAGAATATCTATTGGTTTTTCTTCATAAGAAAGATCTTTCTCTAGCGGTACAATTCTGAGATTAGTACATGTGAAGGATCGGGTATGTACTTTCTCAGGAGAGATACATGGAACACATCATGAACTTGAGAGAGATTCAGTGGAATCGTCAATCAGTAAGCTACCTTCCCATCATGATCCAATATTTCAAAAGGACCAATATACCTAGGGCTCAACATTCACTTCTTTCCAAATCTAATAACTCTCGTCCATGGAGATATTTGTAAGAAAACATTATCACCCACTTCAAACTCTAGGTCTTTTCTTCAGTTGTCAGAATAACTTTATTTTCAACTCTGAGATGCTCATATGTGTTGTGGAATATATCTGACCTTTTCTACCATCTCATTAAAAAGATCAGGTCCTAATAGATTACTTTCCCCAACATCATCCCAGCATGTAGGATATTGACATTTCACTCCATAGAGTGCTTCAAAAGTAGCCATATGAATGTTGGAGTGAAAGATATTATTATACGAAAATTCCACCAAAGGTAGGTGTTGATCCCAGCCACCTATGAAATCCAAAGAGCAAGCTCTTAGCATATCTTCTAGAGTTTGAATTGTTCTCTCAGACTGACCCTTTGTCTGAGGATGATAATCAGTGCTAAAACTCAACTCGATATCTAGTGTATGCTGAAGACTTTGCCAGAACATTGAGGTAAACGTCGGATATCGATCAGATATGATGGAAAGGGGTACTCCATGCAATCTTACCACTTTCTTTACATGTATCTTGGAAAGCTGATCCAGAGAGAAATCCTATATAATATCAATGATGTGTGCAAACATTGTAAGACGGTAGACTATGACCCAGATAGCATTATTTCCAATGGATGTTTTAGGAAGTCCAGTGAAAAAGTCTATAGTGATGTTTTCCCATTTTCATTATGGTATGGGTAATGGTTGGAACATCCCCATAGACTTCTTTCTCTCAGCTTTAACTTGCTGAAAAACCAATAATCGAGAGACATATTCAGCAACAACCCTTTCATTCCATCCCACCAGATGTACTCTTTCAGGTCTCTATGCATCTTTGTGCTTCTATGTTGAATAGAAAATGAAGAACTATGAGCCTCATCCAGCAGCTCCTTCTTTAATTCTGGGATGGGAGGAACACAAACCCAATTCCTGAACCTTATTATCCCATCACAATCAAGGTTGAATTCAGGAACATTTCTCACATTCTTTTGTAACTCCACATCTTCTTTTTGTGCCTCATTACTCATTACATGTATAGGTGGTTGAACGTTCATTTGAGAAAGATAATATTTCTCCCCATCCATTATAATTCCAAGATCCATCCTCTATAAATCCATAAATATTGGATCTTTTGTGATCCTCATCATAGATAAGCTAGCATGGTAATTTCTACTTAATGCATCTACCACCATATTTTCATTCCCGGGGTGGTAATGAATTGAGCAGTCGTAATCCGCAATCAGCTCCAACCATCTTCTTAGACACATATTCAGCTCTTTTTGTGTGAAAATATACTTTAAAATTTTATGATCAGTATAAATGTCACACCTTTCTCCACAAAGATAATGCCTCCAAATCATTAATGCAAAGATTACCGGAGCTAACTCCAAATAATGAGTTGGGTAATTTTTCACATGGATTTTCAACTTTTGTGAGGCATAAGATATCACCATATCATTCTATAAGAGAACACACCCGAATCCCTTCTTGGATTCATCACTATAGATCACAAACCATTCTCCACTACAAGGCAGTGTGAGCAGAGGTGCACTGGATAACCTTCTTTTCAACTCCTTGAAATTATCTTCAAACTCATCCATCAACAAGAACTTAACTCCTTTTCAAGTCAACCTAGTGAGTGGACTGGATAATCACGAAAAATCATTCATAAAACGTTGATAATATCCAGCCAGACCAAGAAAACTTCGGATCTTAGTTACTGTTTTTGGTCTCAACCATCTTTCGATAACCTATTTTTTTGCTGGATCCATAGATATCCCCTTTTTTTAGATTATGTGACCCAAAAATGAAACATTTTGAAGCCAAAATTCACACATGGTAAATTTGGCACAAAGCTTCTCCTTTCTCAGGGCCTTTAATACAATTCTCAAGTGATCTTCATGTTCTTCCATGCTATATGAATAAAGAATAATATCATCTATAAATACTACCACAAAATGATCAAGATATTATCTAATGACTCTATTCATTAGATCCATGAAGATAGCAGGGGCATTACAAAGACCAAATGGCATCACTATAAATTCATAGTGTTCATACCTTGTACGGAATGTTGTCTTTGGTATATCCCCCCTTTTGACCCTTAATTGATGATACCCTGAATGGAGATCATTCTTGGAAAAGTATTGAGCTCTGTGTAGTTGGTCAAATAAGTCATCAATTCGTGGGAGAGGATATTTGTTCTTCATAATGATCTTGTTAAGTTCTCGATAATCAATGTAGAGTCTCGTTGATCCATCTTTCTTATTAACAAAAAAAATAGGTGCTCCCCATGGTGATGCACTAGGGCGTATTAATCCCTTATCATGATTCTCTTGGAGTTTCTTCTTCAATTCAAACAACTCAATTGGGGCCATTCTGTAAGGTGTCTTTGAAATAGGCATAACACCCGGTATGAGTTCTATTGAAAACTCAACTTTAAAATTTAGGGGAAGACCAAGAAATTACTCTGGAAAGACATCATCAAACTCCCGTATAATGGGAATATTCTTAATCATGAGTTTCTCTCCAACCATTTGAGATAAATAACCTTCATTTAGTGGAATCAAGACCCATAAGATCGATTAAATTTCCACGGGAAGTTTATGTTCATCCTTGCATCGATAGACGATCATAGTGTGCTCTGGAAAATGAAATGTGACTTCCCTTCATTGGCAACTGATATGAGCTCCATATAAAGAAAGCCAATCCATGCCAAGAATCATATCAAATTCCACTATAGGAAGGATCACAATATTTGCAGGAAGCACATTCCAAAAAACCTCAATCAGAGAAGAATTATAAACTTTTGATGCGAATGTCATGCCATTAGGAGTTGTCATGGATAACTCAACATATAATTATTGAGGTAAAATGGAGATAACCTTTGAAAATTCTTCAGAAATAAAAGAGTTGGTGGATGCAGAATCAAATAAAAAATTCGCTACTTTAGAGTGGATGGTATGTCTACCTTTCACCACTTTGTTATCGTACTCCACATCGCTGATAGAAATTTCATGTGGCGTTCCTTTGTCTTTAGCCTTATGAGTTTTTTGACGTCGATCATCATAAAAAACCCTTGGATTAGGGCATTGATTATCATAATTCCCCATTTCATTGAACTTGTAATATTGAAGTGCAGGAGGTGCACTCTGTGTAGCCTTTTCTTTGTTCGCATCACTGGACATCTTCATCCCATCATTGCGGCATTCAAATGCTCGATTACATTCCTTTCGACATTTTAAACATTTACTTATCCCTTTAAGACAACTCCCTCTATGTTTCTTTCCACACTTTGAGCATAAGGGAAAACCCATAATCTTTTTAGTGTGCTCTTTATATTTTCCATCGAATTCAATTTTCCTCTTGTTATCAAACGCATATTTATGATGGGTTACTACAAACTCCATCTCAACCTTGAGAGCATATCGTATGATTTCCTCGTAGCTAATGAAGTCCTTTATGGCTAACACCCTTCGAAGACTTGGTTTTAAGCCACTAAATAATCGGTCGATAATACTCTCAGGTTGGAAAACTATTCCAGAAGTGTACCCTGCAAGTCATGTAAAAAACTCTTCATATGTACCAACAGATTCATCATCATTTTACTTCAGTTCAAGAAAATCATTATCCATCTTTGTTCAAAGAATACGAGGGAAGTAATTATTGAAAAATAAGTTCTTGAACTCATCCCATTCCATGGATTAAATTTCATTTCTTTGCCTCTTATTATTGATAAGATTTCAACATTGATCATCATCACCTTCCAAACGATACACTGCTATGATGACTTTGTCAGGTTCAGAACATTGAAGAACTGAAAATAACTTTTCAGTAGTACTGATCCATTGTTCAGCAACTAATGGATCAATAGACCCGCTGAATGATGGTGGACGTTGCCTCATGAAGGATTCAACAAAATGTTTCTCCTTACTTTTCTCATTTGGAAGTCATGCATGGTTCATAGCTTGAGAAATTTGTGGGAGCATGGCTACAAGATTTTGCATTCCAGCACCCATATGGTTTGGTTGTTCAGTGGTACAACCATTGCATTTCCCATATCATTCCGCATTAACACGGTTCCTTTGTGTTCCAAACATTGAATAAAACCAAGAAGATTAGTGTGAGAAAAACTAATTATAATAGGAAAACCATACAATCATGAAAATAATATTACACATAAGGTCTTATCACAGGTTGTTCATGGTAATTTCTAAAGCACTAAGATTGTTTTCTATGCTTAGACATATCCTTAGGGTTCTTACTAAGGCTTCCACATCATAGTTTCCAACGGTTGACTATACCCTTCCTCTGATACCAACTATAATGACCCATACATTACATACATTTTTATTACATCAAAATTGAAGAACACTTATTACAACATAAAAAAACCACGGTAGGACCGTATAGGGATAGTGTGTTTAGAAACTGTGAAACATAAAAAACTGGTTCATAAAGCATCTATACTGTATCACTTTTATTTTATCATATCTAGAGTCCCTTTTTGGCATATCTTACTTAATAACCTTATTCCTGAGCTGGGGAAAGAAAACATACAAAAGGGTGAGCTCAAATTCTTAGTAAGGGTAAAAAAAAGAAATACCAATCACAACATATTTATAAGAGTATATCATTTTGGAAATCATAACCTGCAAAAGAGATCATAATTTTATTACATGGGAAAAATCATAGTAGCGAAATGTAATCCCAATAATCATAACATAAGAAATGAAACTTTTTGGAATACACAAATAATCATAGAGAAACAATTCTTAGTAGTCAAGACTCATTTCCATGACTATCTTAGCTGACAAATTCCATTTCTGAACCTAGTTCACTCCTCGTTTCAGCCCAGTATCATTGAACCGGTTTAACTTCTTGTTCCAGCCATGTCTATCTCATGAGATATAAAATCTTTACCGAATGCATTAGAGGGAGATATAGGTTCCAAACATCTCATAATTATAATATTTTTTTGTGTTCCACCAGATCATAAATCATACATCATAACATAACCCATGTAATAAAAATGGGATTCTTAATCATCATGCCATCATAACGCAATCCATATAAGATAAAAGGACATCCTAAAAATAATTACATCATAACATAATCAAAACAATGTAAAAATAGTGATAGAAACCGAACCCTATATTATCGTAAATGGAATATAATTTTGATAAAACACTTGAACTCCATTCTTGAGGAAAATATCCTTTCTACTTCAATTTTTTTTTCCTTTCATAACATGTCATATAATTTAAAACCAAAAGAAGTTGATTAAAAATAAACATGAAAACTTTTAAAGTAATATCCATCGAAATAATGATCTAAAAATCCATTCATGCCATATAAGTTAAATGAAAGCATTCTTCTCATACTTTGGCCAGAAAAGTCAAAAACTACCTCGTACTAAAAATGACAAAAGATTCCTTTAATATCATTTACTAAAAACTCATCAATGGGTATAATTGGATTTAAAAAATTGTAAGAGGATATTAATAATATTACATATTTAGGAAACATGGATGTGGATGATAAATATTCCCCTATAAATCGGGAAGTATAAACAATCTCAGATAAAAATGAGATTGTGAGATTTTCCATTACCTTAGGTATGATTTGCTTCGTACGTGTCCGAACCTCCAGTATAATGATTTAAATAATGTTATTGACTTATTCCAGAATCATACTCATTGTTATGATATCATATATGGTCATATTCTTAGCTTCTTATTAGAAATAGTTCATTGCTACTTGTTATTTGGGTGTTTATTACTTTTGTTCTTATGTGTGTTTTGTCGAAGAAATTCTTATTATTATTTTTAGGATATAGATACCTCATTTACAGAATGGTATTAGTGTAATATATATCATATTTATAGATTCAAGTTGTTTATATAATCATTATTAAATGAAGATAATGTAGAACGAGTCACATCACATCGTGGTGATGGTATTCCGTACGTACGCACGAGCGATGATATCATTCCCATGATCATGGAATTGTATTGCAGTGTATGTATAATATTTCAGAATCAATATCACTTTACAATAACCATATATAGTTATTATTTACATCATTATACCCATCCAATTAAGGTGGTGGTGGAAAACAGATTACACCACGACGTGGAGACGGTATCCCGTATGTACGCACGCGCGGTGATTTCGTTTTCCGTAGGATGGATAGATGGTGAATTAGGTTTGTTCCATATTTATAATAAAATATCATTATATGAGTGATACTGATGTTATTACTTCATAATGAAACAACTAAAGAAGAATAAGTTGAAGAAAAAATAAATTGGAAAGGATCGGTAATGGGTATTACCTCTTCTTTGATGTGCCTCTTCTCAACCTCCTCTTAGGGCACTAGGGTTGGTCTTTGAAGAATACCAGGACCCCTAGGATGTTTCTAGGGAAGTGGAGAAGGAAAATTTACATGGATTGGCTGAGAATTATGGCTCCAAGTGGTGTGAGGAGGAGAGGGAGGAGGTACCCTTTTATAAGGGAGGAGAGGGGCACCTTTGGAAAACTAAAATTATTATTTTATTATAAAGTCATATTCAATTTTTAATAGTACCAAATTGAATTGTTTCGAAGCTAAGGTAGGGATGGGTCGAAATCCTCTCATCATATAGAATTTGGAAATGTTTCGGTTAATATTTTAACCTTATCATTTAGATTTAACTCTATGTTAAATAATTTAACTTTTACCGTGTCTTCTTGTTTTGTTACACTATATGGTTATTAAACATAATATAACAAGCCAAAAAAACCCAAGTTGTTTATTATTAATATATATAACTTTATATAAGTAATTTTTCCGATACTTAGGTTTTTTGGAATAATATAACAAATAATAATATAATATTTGTTTTAAAAACTATTTTATGTCAATTTTGACACTATTTGGTACGTGATTTTTGTGAAAATCATAACAGCATGATTGGTTCGAAAAAAGATATTTAAATCAACACTAACAAGTAATATTAATATATAAAATTAGTGTAATTCATAAAAAGTCTCAAATTACATATATTTGGGTATTTATAATATCAATTATGTTAATATTTCATTAATAAGAAAATTATTGCATCATCATTATGTCATAAATAAATTAAATTATTTAAGGTCTAAAAATTCTATAAAAATACCATTATGTAGAAAATCTTTTTATATTTTTAATGAATCTTTATATTCTAAATTATCTAATTTATAACCATATATTAGAAAAATTAGTTATTAAACTTTGATTTTAACTATTTTAAATATTCTTTAAATAAAATAATAATAAATGTCCTAATCTAATCCATGTGGACCTAAATGGTCATATTTTATTCCTAAGGTTATTTTTGGTCGAATTAAACCTATCCAATAGAATTAGGACATGTGTTAGGGTACTAATAATATCATTTTTACCTTTAACTACCCTATTTACTTTTAACAGTGGTAAATAATAGTAAAAAGTTACTATTCACCAAAATTTATTTTCATCTCATTGAACCACATTTCACTTACTGACAAAAACCATGTCTCTCGGATTTTTGAAAATCCATTCACAGAAGCGGTAAAATTATGTTTTATGTAAAATTTCAAATTCTCATTGTAGGTGGATAAAAGACGGTGAAAAGTTCAATAAAATTATTATATATCTAAAATTATTATAAAATGACTCCAATGAATTAATTTGAACATATATAGGTATTATGTATCAATTTTGACCTAAAGTAAATTTAAATAAAATAAATAATAATTTAAATAAAAATTCAGTTTTTTAATAGTAACATATTGTTTTCACTATTCATCAAAAATCGAATGTTTTCAGAAAAATACCAAAATTTCACCCAAGGCTAATTTTGATATTTTGAATGAAAAAATGAAGTCCATTTTTAAAGATAAAATTTATAAAATTTCAAAAAGTGGGTATTACTATTCATAACGGCTAATTATAATAATATTTTAATAGCATATCATGTTTAGTGAAACATTGTATTGCGTAAAACGCAAGCTATCGAGAAAGGCCACGATGGCATGTAAAGAAATCCAAGCTAGTGTTGTGTGTGGTGAAAGATTTCTTTGACGATGTATATAATATAAAAACAAAATATTTCTCATAAAAATCTCGGTTGTTACATTATGTATGATGATCTACTGATGTAAGCCGCACGGTTCGAGATCATAATATTAAATTACTATTCGTGGTAATGGAAGACTCGCTATTATTTTTCTTCTAGGGAAATAATAAAGTAATGAATTTTATAATTAGAAGACCCCACTCCCCTCCACTATAAATACCACCCATCACTCCCTCATTTCCTCACACCTCTCGAGCTTCTAGCCTTATCAAAACTCTTGCCATGAATCTTCCCTAGTCACTCCACCACGTCCAAAATCTTTTAGTCTCATCAAAATAAAAAGCTTAGGTCCCTTATAGAGGATCTCAATTGGAGGATTCAAGAGTTAATTTCTCTCCTTCTTTTCCTTTAATTCCATTTCAATTTCATGTTCTTTTATTATTCCCTCCTCACCTATTATTGTACAAATGGTATGGTAACTCTAGTATCATACTTATTATATAATGTTATGATACTAATGGTATATTATACCATCCATCCCCCTTATTAACTTCCTTTTATTTTATAAAATAAAATTTATTTTTTGTAAGAAGTTAATCTATCACCTTTAAGAACGACAAGTTTTCTTTTTTCATTTTACCTTCTGAAATGGACATGAAACCATTTTTATGATTGATCCAGAATTTTTTATATGTAATAATACCAATTTGAAGTTCTAGAACTTCCATAAGTACATATTACTAAATTATTCATCAAAAAATATCTTGGTGGTGGAACAACCATCCAAATTAACTCAAACAAGCATCATTTAATTCCTATCTAATGATTCATCCACATTGAATACAATGTAATTCATTATAAGATCATTTTCCTTTTGTAATATAATTAGTTACATGGAATAAATGTTATGGATGTTTGTCCATGTTCTACACGAACATAAATTCCTGAATACATGTGAAATACTCAAGATTACCCTAAAAAAACATTCCTGAACAATGTTTTTAAACCCTAAAACACATAAAAAGATGCATAAAATAACAAAATAAAACCAAAATTAACCCTATTCATGTATAAATGGTTATGTAATTTTTAATTAATATAATGTCATTATACATGACATTAATGAGAAAGACTCATTTAGATATAAGTTAAAGGGATCTTCTCGAACCCAACTTTCATACTTAGGGTTCTACCTCTTTCACTCCTCTTGATATGGTTACTCCGTTAAAATATTTTGTTCATAATTTTATTTATTTTACTAGGATATACATGTTTTTCAATGGAATTTATGTCAAACAGAATGTTTTTCAAAATAACTTTTCTTTTAAGAACACCCCTTTTACATCTCATTCATGATTAATGTTTCTTGTAACATGTATGTTATTCCCTCCGTCTTTTGAAAACCTCGTTTTAATGAATGTTTTCATATGAGAATAAAATAATTCCGTTAAATAGGTTAGTTATTTTTATTTTTTTTTATGTTCATTTTTTCCATTCAAGATAAATGATAATGTTATGATGTGACGAGTGCACTAGGAATTATATAGCGCAATAATAATGTTTCAATGTGACGGTTGCACCTGGAATTATAAAGCACTATAATGCTTCGGGTAAATTGAGGAATATCAGGATTAAATGTGGTGTTATGTGTGAGAAAGTTTCTATCATTTTTCACATGTACGCATGGTAGTTAACCACTAATACATGATGCTTCATTTTTCTGAATTGCCACATTTCAAGTCTCTTATTAATGATTCCCTTGGTGTTAATAATACTTTTTTTATGTTATGGTTATGCTCACCCCTTTGTTATATTGTTCTTAAATATCCTCTTACATGGATTTTTTCTCACCCCTTGAAATGTATATACTCATGTGACTACATGTACTTAGTAGAGGTCATGTTCTAAAAAGAAGTTATAGAAGAAGGAACTAAATAAATGTTTATGCATGATGTTATAATTGTTATGTATGGCCTTAGTTTTAACAATTCACTAAAACAATGTATATTCTATGTGTAATACTACTATGTTTTTCATCACTAATATTATGTAATATTAATATAAGAAAATGTCGTGTCTCTATAGTTGGTATTAGATGAAAGGATTAGTTAAATTTGAAATTAGGATTAGTCAACCATAGAGAAAACCCCTAACATGAGACTTTGTACATATAAGAACACAATAATTTTACAAAGAGATCCCATATGTTATGATTTTAGTATAAATTGTTCAAATGAATAAGTTATTTATTCATGAACTTTTGAATTATGTTTTTTTCTATCCTTTTCTATTTTAGAAAATTATGGGAACTGGGAGAAACTATGCCAACAACTCGTGTGAGGGCCATTGAAATGATTGCCCGAAAGACATCCCCAATTATTTGGTAGGTGGAGATCAAAACATCATGGATAATCTTAGCATGTTATCTTTGGTCAAAAACAACAACCATTATAACAGGGAACATCCTCCTTCACCAAAGAGAGAGAAACTGGCTATCAAATGTTTTATGCGTCAATGACCATCGACATTTTGTGGATTTTATGACCCACTTGTTGCGGAACAGTGGGTCAACTTCGTAGAGAAGATCAATTCTATTCTTCACTATTCTGAGAGGGAGAATGTGAGACTAGCCATTTTATGTCCAGATGGAGAGGCAGATCAATGGTGGTCTTTGATTAAAAACACCAATCCTAGGGAGGAAATTGTTGAGATGGAGTTGGAAGACATTAAGATAATGTTTCGTGACATGTATTTCCAAAGAAATCATCGCACAAAGATGGAGAGAGAATTCATAGAGCTCAAAAAAAGAAGGAGAATCTGTCACAACATGTAAAGTGAATTTCACAAGGATTGGATGGAATGATTTGGGGTTTTTTATAAAAAATAATAGTAAAATTTTATATTTTTTAGTGGATTAAAACAACACCTCCTAAATTTTTTTGCGATTTGAGACATTGCTAGTTATGAAGAAGTTTTTTCGTGACCTCTAAAAGTGGAGATAGTGTTTGGGGAATGGTCCCATGGATATGGTGATGGGAAATGAATGATGAAGATTCATGTTGGAGGATATAATGGTAAAGTTTGGAAGAAAACTCAATGACCGACATGCCTGAAATGTAGGAAGTTGCCCCATGGGGATTGCCTCAATGGGATGGGAAGTGCTTCAAGTGTGGGAAAGAAGGACAACATGCTCAAAGAGTGTCTAAAGGAAGTGAAAAAGATGGATTATATATCCAATGTAAGGATAGAACCACCCATGGTTCAATGCTACAACTTTATGGAGCTAGTGTACTATGCAAGCCAATGCACTAACCCTCGAGTTCATGAGGGGTAATTAGCATCAACAATCACCAATTCCAAATGACCAAGGGAAGGGTTATACCATCACTACTGTGGAAGTGGAGCATGATAATTAATTTATACAAGGTAAATTTTCTATTCACTAATGAATATATAAAGTCTTATTTGATTCTATTTATACACAATCATTTATTTCATGAATGTTTTATAGAACTATTGAATCGTAGCCTCAAATCATTTAAGTAGATATATCTGTAAAAACACAAAGGGGTGGATTCATTGTAACCCCAGTGTTGGACCCTTCTCTTGTTGTCGTATGTGAGAAGATTATTCTAGTGAATCTCGTAATACATCCCTTTGCAGAATTCGATCCTATAATGGGAATGGAGTGGCTCTTGTTATATAGAGGACATATCCACTGTCAGGAAAAGGAAATATCTTTTCATATTTAAAAAAAAATCCCACAGTCCTCTACAAATGCAAGGAAGAATATGTATCTCTTTTTAAAAAAATTCATCTCCGTGGGTGTTGATTCCCTATGAAGAATCATACCACTCACAAATTGTTGAGTCAATGAAAACATCCAACCATGAGGAAATTCCCATAGTGAAAGAATACATTGATGTATTTTCTGAAGAGTTACCAAAAATTCTCCCAGATCATGAGGTATCGTTCTCAATAGAACTCATACCCAGAGCTAGTCCTATATTAATGTGTCCCTATATGATGGCTCTTATCATACTAGAAGAGTTAATGAAATAGCTACCAGAGAATCTAGACCATGTTTTAAAATTCCCTAGTGCATCACCTTGTGGTGTGACAGTTCTCATTGTGAAGAAGAAGTATGGAATAATGCGGTTGTGTATTGATTATAGGGATCTCAAAAAGATCACCATAAAGAACAACTATCATCTTCCATGTATTGATGAATTTTTCAATCAGTTAAGAGGAGCTCAATACTTCTCAAATGTGGATCTTTGTTTGGGATATCTTCTTCTAAAGGTGAAAAGTGATGATATTAATAAGACAACATTTTGTACAAGGTATGGGCATTATGAGTTTCTATTTTTTTCTTCAGACTTACAAATTCTACTGCAACCTTCATGGATTTGATTAATAGATTCATTAGAAATTATGTTTACCAATTTCTAGAAGTGTTTATTGATGATAATCTAAAATAAACTAAGTGAAAGGAGGAACATGAAGAATATCTAAGACTTGAGTTGGCGACATTGAGAAAGAAGAATTTGTAAGCCAAGTTCAGAAAGTTTGACTTTTGCATAATGAAAGTCAAATTATTGGGGAATGTGATCACAAGTGGGGGAATTTCTATGGATCCTTCAAAAAAATAGGTGATTGGGGAATGGCCCAGGTCCTCTAGTGTCATAGAAATCTATAGTTTCTTTTGATTAGTTGTGTACTACAAACGTTTTGTGAGAATGTCAGCATGAGTGTCAAGCCCGCTAACTATGTTAACAAGGAAAGGGGTAAAGTATGTCTAGATTGAATAATTTCGGGGAAGCTTCATGCAGCTAAAGAGAAGGCTGATCATTGCACCTATACTCACACTAATGAAAAGTGGAGAATGTTTCGTGATATACAATGATACTCCAAAAAACGTATTGGTGTGTGTATTAATTCAAAATGATAATGTGATAGCCTATTCCTCACAACAGTTTAAGATCCATGAGATGAACTACCCTACACATGATCTAGAGCTAGCAATCGTGACTTTTGCCTTGAAAATCTGGTGGAACTACCTTTATGGTGAGAATTGTGACATATACACCGACTACAGGAGCCAAATGCAAATAATCACATAATATAAGCTCAACATGCGTCAAAGGAGATGGTTAGAGCTAATCATGGATTACTATTTCTCTATTCACTACCATCCAAGAATGTCGAACAATGTAGAAAATGCGCTTAGCTGAAATGAACAAGCTACTCTATCTATGTAATGGATTTAGAAAGACCCTATCATCTTGGATATGCAATGAATGGATTTAAAAATTATAAGGGAAATGGATACATTCTACCTTTACAAATAATTTTGCAACCATCCATCCAAGAGAAGATTAAGGAAGCACAAAGAGATGATGTTAAGATACAAAAGAGGGTGAAAGTGGTAATATAAGGAATGATAGAAAAGTAAAATATCGATGATGATAGTGTTATTAGGTTTGGAATGCCGCTTTGTGTCGATTAATTACTCAGGATAATGAGGGATCTATTGGACAATGCACATAGCTCAGGATTCTCTATCCATAGTTGTAGCACCATGATGTATCATGATATCTGAGAACACTTTTGGTTGGATGACATGAAGGGGATTGCATAATATATATCTAGGTGCTTAGAATGTCAGTAATTGAAGAAGAGAGAAAAAGTCCAAAGGGATGATGCAGCCATTGCCTATAACCATTTGGAAATGAGAAAATTTAACTATGGACTTTGTCATGGGTCTATCGAATATGTCGAAGGGAAATAATGCGATATGGTTTGTGGTTGATCGACTCAACAATACTTCCCATTTTATCGATATTGAGGAAGATATCTTACTTGAACAACTTGGAAAGATATATTTGAAGGAAGTGGAGAGACTACACGGTGTTCCACTATCAATTATCTCTGACCGTGATCTAAGGTTCAAATTTAAATTCTAGAGGATCCTTCAACATGTATTGAGTACTAAATTAAATTTCATCATAGCCTATAACCCCCTAATCAATGTCCAATCTGAAAGGAATATTTAGAAGCTTTAATATATTCTATGAGAATGATCTATATAGTTCAGATGTGGATGGGATTAGTATCTCCCATTGGATGAGTTCTCATTCAATAATATCTTCCACTCGAGTATTCAGATGGATCCATATGAAGCAATGTATGTAATGTGATATAGAACTCCAATCTATATGGATGAAGATGGAGAAAAAAAGTTACATTGACCCAATCTTGTGCAAAAGATGATAGATAAGGTTCAAGTCATCCAGAAAGACATCAAAGCTACTCAGAGTCAGCAAATGAACTATGATGAAAACCGTCGAAGAGACTCGTAGTTTGACGTTGGGGATAAAGTCTTCCATTGAATGTCACTATGGAAGAGAGTCAACCGATTTGGAATGAAAGTGATGTTATTCCAAAAAAACATTGGATACTTTGAGATCCTTTACCTCATTAGAGTCGTGGACTATAAGCATAAACTTCCACTAAATATGGATCATGTTCATGATGTGATTCACATATCTCTCCTGAGGAAGTACATACCAGACCCCTCACAAGTACTAAACTCAGAGGTGGTATAGCTAGAAGATGATCTCTCCTATGAGGAGAAACTAGTAGAGATTTTGGACTGGAGAGAAAAGGTTCTACACAACAAGACTACTCACCATGTCAATGTGTTGTGGAGAAACAATATTCTTGGAGAAGTTTCATGCGAACTAGCAGAGGCGATGAAGGAGAATAACCCCCACCTGTTTAGGTAAAATTAAATTTTGAGTGCGAAATTTCTTATGTGGGGAAAAATTTAATGACCCAATGTTTTATCAATGAAATTCCCTTCTTACAATTATTCCTTTTAGTATAATCACATTAGGAATAAGAATGACATAATATTATGGGACCATTAAACATATCATTTCCACTTCCATATTTTGAATTTTAATAATCCGACATACACGGTTGTGTTCAAGATGATTTTTGGAGTCTAATAAAACATAAATAATTTCTTGTGAATAGTAACATACCATTATGAATAGTAACAAGCTTTATGAATATTAATATGACCCTAATGAATAGTATATCATCAAAAATATTAGTAACCTTACCCTTGAATAATTAAATAAAACTAATATATCTTATTAGTTATAATTTTAACATAGTAAAAGTATTGGTATTTTTTAAGTAATAAATAATTATTGATATTCAATTAATTAATTTAAAAGAAAATGTATTTACTTAAAATGTGTTCATTAATTAACAAATCTATGTCTTCAAGATTTAAGATTGTTTTATATGTCCTTATGTAATTTTTAATGCATTATAAAATCAGTTTTAATTTTTAAAACTGTTTTTTTCTAGTAAATTGCAATTTTAAACAAATATTACATTAATCATATTTTAAAATTGTATTTTTAAAAAATGGACTTCAGTTTTTTCTTTCTACATGTCGAGATATTGTTTGGTTGAATTTTTGATATTTTTTTAAAATACATGAATTTTTTAAGAATAGTGAAATACCATAATTTACAAAATAAGCTAAATATGCTAATTATTGAGTCATGTATGATGATTTGCTGATGTAATCCCACATAGATAAGGATCAATAGATAAAAATACTATTATTGGTCATGAAAGACTCACTATTCCCTATCTTGTGGGGAAATTGTAAAATTATGAATTTTATATAGAGAAAACCCTTATCCCCTCCACTATAATTACCACCCTTCACACACTCATTTCGTCACACCAATAAAGCTTCTTGACATGTCTAAAATAATCCCAAGAATCATCTCTATTCCCTTATCCACGTCCAAAATCTTCTGGTCTCATCATAATTCCATAATTAGGCACCTTAATAGGGATCTCAAGAGAAGGATTCGAGAGGTAATTTCTCTCCTTCTTTTCCTTTAATTCCCTTTCAATTTCATGTTATTTACTTATTACCTCCCCATCTATCCTTTTCTAAATGGCATGGTAAATCTAGTATCATACATATAATGGATGTTTAGGATACTAATGGTATATTATACCATTCAACGCCCTTCTCCTCTTCCTTTTATTTTATAACAGAAAACGTTGTTCATCAGGTGTTAATCTATAACCTTCAAAAAGGACTTGTTTTATTTTTTTTATTGCAACCTACAGAACTGGTCATGAAACACTTTTTATGGTTGAACCAGAATATGCTATATTTATATAGTCAAATTTAATGTTCTAGAACTAACTTATGTTCATATTACACAATTATTAATCAAAACAAGTTCGTTGTGGTCGAAAATCCGTCCAAATTAACTCAAACAATCATCAATTAATTCATATCTAATGATTCATCTTCATGGTATACAATTTAATTCATTATAAGATCCTTTTTACTTATTTAATATCATTAAATAACATGGAATATTTGTTCTGGATGATTATCCATGTTCTACCTGAACTTCAATTCATGAATACACGTGAAACGCACAAGAAAACCATAAAAACAAATAATATCGAACAATGTTTTTATACCCTATAACTCATAAAAATCCTCATAAAATAACCAAATGAAACAAAAAGCAACCCAATTCATGTATAAAATGTTCTGGATTTTCTAATTAATATAATTTCATTATACAAAAAATTAAAGTGAAGGAAGCATTTAGATATTAGGTAAGGGGAAATTCTTGAACACAACATTCATTATTTGGGTTCTCCATGTTTCACTCCTTTTAATATGGTTACTCTATACAAAATTTTATTTTCATCATTTTATTTCATTTTTTGGGATATACATGTTTTCCAATGGTATTTATGTCATACCAAATGTTTTCGAAAAGAACATTTCTTTTAAGAATTCACCTTTTACTACTCATTAAATATTGACATTTCTTGTAACATGCATGTTTCCATCCTTTTGGGAACCCAATGATTATGAATGTGTTATTATAAGATGAAACCCATTCCTTTTCATGGGTTAGTTATGTGAATTTTTTTATATTATTATCATGTCATTCATTAAATGATAATGTTCTGGTGTGATGGGTGCACTCGGAATTATATAGCACAAAATAAATGTTTCAATGTGATGGGTGTGCCTGAAAAAATACAATGCTCTAATGCATTGGTTAAATTATTGAATCTCTTGAGTAAATGTGAAATTATATGGGAATAAGATTCTAGATTTGGTCAAAAGTATGTGTGGTAGTTAACAACTAAGACATGATGTTTCATTTTTATGCATTGCCATATTTCAAGCCTCTTATTAATGCATCCTATAATGTTCATGATCATTTTTCTATGTTATGGTTATGATCACCCCTTTATTATATTGTTCTTATATATACCCTTACTGGGATTTTTGCTCACTTTTATTGATGTATATCCTCAGGTGACTACATGTACTAAGGAGTGGTCAACTTCCAATAAGAATCTAGAGAATATGGAACGAAATTAATGTTTATGCATGATGTTGTAATTGTTATGTATGGTCATATTATACTGAATACAAAAAAACCATTGGATACTCTATGTGTAATACTGTTATATTGTTAGTCATTAAAATTAAGTAATAGTAACATATGAAAAGGCTAGGTCTTTATAAGGATGGTTTCCTGAGATGGTACCATCGGGCAGTGTCTTTGTGATACCACTACATGTTGGTCATCATTTAATACTACCACTACCAGTCGAGAAAAAATATAGCCTTGGTTTCTTACATGAGTTTCTATAACTGATACCCCACTTGTTCCAAGGTGATCCTGACTCACAGGCGGCAATATACTGGATTGAGGTAGTGATCGAGTTTCCATATAGCCAGGGCACTATTAGATATGATGGTGGTCTTGGTAGAGAGCATTCTATGTGGATCAACAGGGTGATGGAAGGGTTTTGATTACCCCTATCATACGATGAGGTGAATTTATTGTGGATAGATCTTGAAAAAAATCTAAAACTATTGGTCTATTTCTAAAAAATAAATGGTTTATGTGATCCCAATAGCTTCTACAACTTCAGTAGGATGACATGTCAGTAGCTAAGTATTCATTGAGGTGTATCGACCATTCCCCATACACGATGGATAGGATATGACCAGTGCTTTTGGGATTGGAGCTATGAGAAATATGCATTTAGGGATGTCCGACCTAGAACTATTCCTCTATGAATTCCTAGTTATATTAGGGTTCTTGAGTAATCCTTTGTGGTTGAGAAATCATTGACTGAGTATGTGTAGCATGTTAATGTAAGTAGTGGGAAAGTAGGAAACAGACATTATTGTTAGAGAATTGTATGTGTAAAATTTTTGGGAAGAGAATATGATTGGGTAGATGAATTTATAGGGTAGTAAACATGGAAGAGGTGTTAAGAGACCAACAAGAGGTGGTAATAATTTTTACTTGTTACAACAAGATAACTAATGTGGTGCCCACAAGGATCAGGGGGTTGGAGATAAGGGAAGGGAGTAGTTGCACGTTGTCATGGATTGTGACCCAAGGGCTCCTAGAGTGATTAAATGTGCGGTCTGTGTCTAATACTAATTTCCATATTAATAGACATATGCACTAATTTTTCAATCTTGTAACTAATACAGTTCTAGACCTAGATATTATGGTTAAACCATTAAATTGACCCATACATTTAGATATACCTATGGGAGGAGACTCAATAATCACATTTATGCTGATAGTGTAATCTAACCGGTGATTCGAGAGTTTAGGTTGGTACCATTTGGTAGTAGTGTCCATGCCTTACTATGATAGTTTGGCTATGTATTGGTTAACTATAGTTCATGCTCAGATTGAATATTTTAGAAAAATGGGATGTGGTATATCTATTGCATTGGAATGGGGTATTCCTTGGTCGGAAAGAAAAAAGAAAACATGGAATTAAGAGATAAACTAATGCATTGTAGGGTGCAGCTGATCACTCTTGAGTTAGCCAGCCTTACCCTCATGTTAGTAGTATTTTTCAGTTTTTAGTACCCAACAGTAGTGGTAGAGTGAGAGAAAATACTTTCGAATGTTTTTTTCCATGATTACCTCTCCGTTGGGAGAGGGAATTATACAATGTCTTGTATCCATCGATGACACTGATAACTAGCACCGCATATCTAATGGATCTCACATAGCTCAATGAGTTAAGAGTTTAGAAGGGGATTTGGTGGAATATGCACTCAGTAAGAGGACTAGTTTATAAATTATGAGAGTGGAGATCGAGAAGATACCCAGCTTAAAGAAAACCTACAATGATTGTGATTTATTTTCTTACCTCTATCCTATTACTATCACTCCCCCACACCATCAGTGAGATTGCGAGACATAGCATGGGACATGGACTATGAGGCCCAATGTTCTCATATATCCTTAGGACAGGCTCTTGAAGTATTTTTCATTAGTTGGGAAGCATGTCATCATTTTTAGAGGACGCACCATGGTACTAGTGATGCTATGAGATGAGATGTTGAGAGAGTTCCACACATCATCTTTGGCGGTACATCATGGTGTCAAAAAGATGTACCAAGACCTTAAACATCAGTACTGGTGGCCATGGATAAAGACTACATAGAGCAGGAAGAAGTCATACACCTACACGAGACGAAGACCCTAGTAGTTTTAGGAGGGATTCCTTGTCTTACTAAGTGTCTCACCCTGATGTGGATTACAGAGATTTGTCCGGGGTGGTAAACTTTCTCTGAGGTTCATCAGACCCTTCATGATCCTCAATAGTGTAGGTAAGGTGGTGTACTGTTTAGCTCTTTCCCTACAGATTCACCAGGTGCATAATATTTTTAATGTGTCGCAACTGAGGTGATAAGTGCATGGTACATCACAAGTTATCAACTATGGTTAGATAGACATTTACAATGGGACGACGTTTACGGAGTTTTCGATGGAGATAGAGGATCAATAGGAGTGTTTCCTTCATGGACAGTTGGTCCCTCTTGTGTGAGTTAAGTTGTAGCACATGAAACTTCATGAAAGCACATGAGAGTAGTAGGCCTAGATTCATTCTCTATACCCTCTTTTGTTCGATTGACCATTGTTTTGTATTTCAAAGACGTAAAAACCAAAGGTTGGGAGAAAGTAATGTACAGAAAATTTCATATATTTTTTTTAAAATATTTGGTTTTATTATGAGGCTGTGAAATTTGAAGACACGTTATTCCGAGGTATAGAGTGCCCAAAATGACCCATAAAAAAGTGTTAAGGATAAAATAGAACGCATGAGTAGTTTTCCTGAGAAAGTGGAATAACTCATAATGGGGTTCCTGGATTATAAATCTAAGGGAATCGTTGCATTAAAAATGGAGGGTTTACCTTTGGCGTGACTTATGTTTAGTCAGCACAATCCTCCGGTTAGAAAACCTAAAAATGGCATAACCGTATATAAAATAATTAAATAAAATTATTTTATTTTTCAATTTCTTATAACTCACAAATGATGAATCAGATTAAAAATCTGAGACAACCTATGAACATGTGAGTGTATATTTTCTTTATGAAGATTCTAACATATTCCAACATTGGCCAACAAGTGAACTTAGTTTTTGGTCGCAAAGAAAATAATTAAGTATCAATTAGTATATTCTTAAATTCTATTACTCCTAATCCGTAACTCATATTGAAAATCTGGGAGTAATGTTTAGCTCGTGGTGATGTTTTTCCCTTTGGGAGAGCCAAACCTCGACCAGCGCGGGAAGAGGGTGACTGTTACTAATTTTTTATCTTTTTTTAAAACAATGTTCAATAAATGCGCTGTTGGAATTTTCAATGTTTTGAACCAATGATCAGAATTGAAATATGAGGGAACGATTAAATCCGTATCACCGAGATTTGCTTAAGGGAGGCTTACCATCGACTGCAGTAGGTTGAGTGAAAAAGATAGCTTTTGCGAATTTTAATGAATTAATAAAATAAAAAAAAGTGTTATTTAAATTTTTATCCTACCACCACTTGAGTGGCAATAGAAGGGAATACAGAGGTGTCCAGAATTTTAATATGGGATATTAATTACCTCGTTACACTTTGGTTGTGTAACGACCCCTTGTTTAATTAATGTGTCACATTAATTACGTGTATTAATGAATCTCATTAAATCCCAGGTGTGTTACTCACCCTTTCCCCCCTCAATTTACAATGGGATTAGGATACATTTTTTGACACGCCATTATCAATAGAGGAACCACTGGAGAAGTGACGCGACACTGTCCACCGACAATGATGGAAGCTCAGGCAGCAACGAACTGGGAGCGACAAACCCTTGGGACTTCATCAAAGATCAGATTCACCTTCCACCACCGTGATGACTCTGATGGTTCTCAAGGTTGGGGTTGACAATTAAATCTAGAAATTCTTATGAATCTTCTCCTCATTCTTGATTTTTTCATGTGGATGTTTTGGGAGATTTGAATGGGGTTTATCATTGTTTTTAATATGATGTATAAATTACTCTCACTTGTTATAATTCTAACATAAAGGGAACAAGCCAAACAAAAAAGGCACGTCCCTCCACCACTTCATTTTCATTGTGTTATTTGGAGAAGAATTTTTTCAATATCACGAAAATTTGAAACTGGGAGGTGTGTAATGACGGAGGCATCCATAAAAGATTGTATGCATGTCTATAAGGGAGAACATACCACCACATCTCACCCAGCGGCCAGCGGAGGATCAGCCGTTAAGGAACTAGTGTGACGAAACTCGTGACTGGTGCCAGAAGCGGAAGTGACAACACATGCTCGCTGGCCACAGAAGAGGTCGCTGCTGTCTGGCACCGCGACAAACCCAAAGGGGCAGTCGGTAACCAACCAATTGCGTGGGTGAGGTAGCGCGCCAACACAGGCCACGATGTTGGGTCCACAATAGAAGGGGGACCAAGTCTTGTGGGGCCCATGGTTCATGGCGAACCTCTATTTGATGAGAAAATGATTCTTCTTAAGTTGTTTGATGAAATAAAGTGGACCCAGTAGGCGAGCCACACCAGCGCCCTATGCCGCAACACCCGACGGGCCGGATCAGTCTGACTAATTCAGTCTTGACATGGACCCATTCGAGCCCAGATATGTTTAAAAGGTTATATCATGCAAAGAATATGTCCTTTGGAAGAACCATTTATAGAAAAATGATATTTGGAGTGAGATGGTCCTTTTAAGATAATCCACATGACATTCAAGGAATATTGGAGTTTGGATGGGTTGGATCATACCTGAATCCAATCGGGCCATCATCACCAAAATGCCTATTTCTTAATTACCATGTGTCTAGTTTCTACTTCGTCTATTGCATTGAAACCCTTATGACCTTACAGATCATCATGTGACATCATTTTGGAACTTCGTGGCAGTTGTGGTATGACTGATAACTAGAGAAATAAGGTGTTCTTTATTGTGATAGTTAGGATGTATACTCCATTGATGACTCAAGGAACATGTATTAATTACTACTATTCTTTGGTAGAGATGAGACACCACACGTCATGAGTGCATTTTTTTTCCTATGAGATGGTTTTTCTACCCTGGTAGTCAGTACTCTCTTATTGGATTAGGGCACAAGTCCTTCGTACTTAACTCACATAGAGTCTGGTAATCCAATACCTGGTAGGTTGAAGGTCCTCTATGATAGGATTTGGTACTCCCCTGCCATCCCAGGGTTATAGTCCTAATTATGTAGTGCTACAGCAGAGTTGGTAATCCCCTACCATGCCATGGTTTAGATCCTCTATCCTGGGGTCTGTACTCCCATGTCGTACTAGGGCGCATGTCCCCAATAGTAAAAAAACTACAAACGTTTCACTCCCCTACTAGGTAGGGTGTGGGTCCTTAAATGTAGATTTAGTAATCCCATGCCATTCAAGGGTGTGGGTTCTCTATCATGGTGTCGGTACTCCCTAGATGTACTATGGTGAAGGTCCCCCATAACAAACAAACTACCATATTTTTACTCCACTACCGTGTAGGGTGCAGTTCCTCAGTTATGGAGTAGTACTCCCCCATCTCCAAGTGGTGATAGGGAGTGGGTCCTTTAAGGGATTTGGATCTTCGTCCATTATAGGACACAATGTCGAGGATTAGGCATCTTCACTTGTTTTCCCTTGGTTATACCTTTGGCATAAGACTGTGACTGTGAGACCACTAGTGTTGGGAACTCAATAATTTTCTAGCAAAAACATCTCAATAGTGCATGTCCTTTCAGATATTCTATTAGTAATTGATTAGTTTTACCTGATGATGTACATCACTCTGATGGTTTCCATCAGGGATAGCATGTTCATGGAGTGTTTACTCAAAATACATGAGATAACTTTTGACCCTTCATTGGAAATCCTAAAAATGGCATGTGTTCGGGGCTTTATGTTTCCTTGCGGTTGAGATGAGTTTATCTAGTTTCATATGGGTCTTTTTTATTGTGATTTGTTATTCAAATCATGGTTTTTGGTTTTACATTGAGGAATTCTGAGATAAATGAAGGGGTATTAGGTTCCCTACAAGGTATTTTTATACTCATCCCTACACGGGTTTATCCGTCATCTTGTTGTGTCTTATACAATTGAAGAGCAGCTTGGTTGAGACATAAGGGAGCTAGTACCAGGTGGTACACAAAGGAGACTGACATATGTGGATATCTAGAGAGATGAGTTGTGCCTACCATTCAGTTAGGATCCTTGGTGGATAATCGCCAGAGTTTTTTCCGTTTCTCAGTTGTAGTTGTGTCTTTTAGTTTCTATTGAATTCTGGCCAAATACTTTCAGTACACACTTTTTCATCAATAGTTTTTTTTCATGGTAGCATCTTTGTTGCATTCTTGGCATTGTGCTTGTAAATTTTTAAAGGAAATTCCTTCCCATTTTAGGATACACCATTCCTGTTCTAGTCACCAACCCCTAGCCTATTGATGACTGCATTGGGGTAGTCACGACACGGGCCTCGGGGGACGGGTCGTGAAAAATTTCCTATATAATTTTCATATAATAATAAATTAAAATAATATTTGATTAAAATATATTAATCAATCATAACATTACTTCACTAAAAATTGGACAAATATTTCATAATAATTTATCATTAAAATAATATTAATAGGTTTTCTATATATATCATAATTAAGTTAATATTATTCATACCAACCAATTTAATAGCTATTTTAACAATGTATAATTCATATAATATTATTTGGTGATTTTTGTATACTCTGTGTTGTATCTCGTATACCATATCGAACATTGTGTTTTTAAAAATTATGGCATATTACAGTAATTTAATTTTTGTATATTTTCCAGTGGAACCACATGTTATTCCAATTATGGGGATATATGCATATGTTTCTTTGAATTTTTATATTTTGATAAAATTTATCCTATTAAAAGTTAATTAGATTTATATATTTTATAATTGTAGATAAAATTCATCTACTATGACATATTGAAGTCCCACCCATGGACCGGGATGCAGATATACCTAATTTTGATATTTTTATATTAATATAGACAAATATCTTAGAGGGTAGAGTTCAATACTCTCCAATTGACTCTTCAGATATTCATGTGGTTGATCCTTTATAGCCAGGGGTTTATTTGATACCTATTTGAGGATGTGTTATGAATTATGGTGAACCTAATATAGTATAATTTTCCCATGAAATTTATGATACTAATTCACTTGTGAAAAAATTAGTAGATAAATATCTAAACCATAATAAAGAGTGATTTGAAAGAATTACCTTCTTCTATTTAGATGGAGTTTGTGGATATGTAGTAGAAAATGACCTGAATATCATAAGTAGTAGAGTGGAAGTTTTCATCCATAAGTAGGTGATCATAAGATACCCTTGAGAGAGTAAATGTGTTATGTGGATATGTAAAAGTACCACATAATTTTCATTGTTTTGAAATTTTTTTATGTCGTTCACTTGTAATTTGTGGAAGCAAAAAAATAAATGGTTATTTAGGGGATGGTACATAAGAGTAAATTTAAGAATGTTTTAAAAAACATACACTATACACATAAGTAAAAAGTTGATGAAATTTGATACTTTGACTAATAAAATGGCTTTCCATAAACGTATTATCACAGTGGACTCATTCTCAAGGAATATTGTAAGGTATATGTAATGTTCAAACTATTTTGATTCTACTCTAACAATAAGGGTGGAAAAAAATTCATTAATTTTTTACAAATTATAATAATAACCAAATTCCAAAGTAAAATAGTGCTCTATAACCCCCATTAGATGAGATTCAGGTCTGAAGAATGTTACATTTTTCTTTTATCATTTCTTCTTTATATCATTTTTATTTAATAATTTTTTTCTGAGTTATTTTAATATTAGTAATACAATATTGCCACTTTGGTCATGATGGTATATTATGTTATAGTACATCATTAAAATGGTTCATTTTAATAATTTATCCCTACTGTTATTATTTGGATGATAACATATAGCTTTTAGATGTTTTCCATGATACCTAATAATGATATCAAAGAACTATTTTTAATGGATCAAATAATTAGAAAAAATCTATTGTGTTTTACTATTTAGTTCAATAGAATCATTTTTCCTATATTATGTAAGGGAAATTGACTATAATAGGTCTTGGATACACATATATATTAACCAATTTATTATAGGTTCTCATATTTGTAATTCAATATTATTGTAATTGGTTATAGTTTAAGTCGATAATCTTTTTCATAATGATTATAGATTTTGAAAGATACAAATATTGGAATGTATAAGGAAGATGTAACTTTATCATCCATTAAAAGGTTCCATGTTGAATGTAAAATAGTAATAATATTAATAAATGGATATGTAAGAACTCAAGATGATCCATATTTCACTACCCTAGAGCATGGAGTATAAGATCATTTAGGGAAAGACAACATTAGATCTTATGATTTTTTTTGGAAATATATATGAGAATATTATAAAAGGAACAAGGAGTATCTATTAGGTGGATTATTTTTTCAACCAATTTATGATGTTCAGATAGTGGTAGATAATAATAATAAATTAAATATGATTAAATGTCACATATAGTATGTGTGTGTAAATTTTTCAGATATAGAATAGAAGCTACTGTTAAGTTCATTAATACTTGAATCACGGGATGGATGACTACCATGTAATGTAATTGAAGTGGTAAAATTATCTTTTTATTTACGATTAATGGGGATCTATTTTTGAATTATGAGTTTCATCATAATATGACCCATGATGCTTATTTAAATTCTTGTACTTATAAATTATGTGGTTATAAAATTTCATGTAAAAATTATAATAATTGAAAATTAAGGGGATGTTAGAGGTGTAGTGTCCTAGTGGATAGTGGTCGCATGTGTTAGAATTGTGCAATGAAACATCACCTAATTAAAATTTTTTGGCATGAAGACTCAAAAAAAATATTCTTTGAGAATCGAATATGAAAATCCCATAGAAAATAAAATGATTAGTGTTATACTATGCGTTTTCAGTTTTCCTGATGCTATGATTATAATCTCTGGAATATTATTTTAGAAAATATCCAAGAGAGGAATAATGATTTATTATACTTATAGAAGGTACATAATGTTATATATTGTAGAAATAAATGTTTTTTAGATTGCGGTAATGGGTAATGTTTTTATTTTAATAATGAATAAATTATTTTCGGAATTTTAGGGTGTGTTATACATACTAAGGTTAAAGTAAAAAAATTAATTATACAACTATATGTTGTGGTTTTCTTTACAACTTTTCAAATGAAATATTAAAATCCTCATGAAATTTATTGGATATGGAAAAATGAGTGATGAATGGGAATTTAAACAAAATATATTTCTAAAAGGATTGATTTATGATTAATAAATAACTTATTATATGTTATACCAAGACCTGTTGTGTTATATAATTGTGAAATGAATGAAAATAATAGCTACTAATAGATTACGAAGGTTAAAAATAATTAAATACAGAACATTAAAATATTTATTACATCGGAATATATAGTATAATCTCATATAAATGGATGGTATAAAACTAAATATCTATATAATATAGTTATTTTATAGAGATTTGGGTATGAATGATTTGTTACATTCTCATAGAGGGGCATTTTAATATATTATCTTTATTTAAAACATGAAACAACAGGTTTGGGATTTATTTATATTTAAGTAGTATAATGTATTAAAATCCATCATTTGATGAGGATCCAAAGTCAAAAAGTAGACTACATGTAAGTCAACAAATATAAGTCCAATAAATGGTACATAATTTAGAAGTAATGAGTTTATAATGATCTTATAGTTTAATAAAAGAAGGATTCATAATAACCTACTGGGTAATGCATAATATAACAGTTCCATAGAGTGGTTGAAGTGGATTTCTGGTAATAAATTATAGAGCCTAATAATTCAAATGAGGTATTAATGTTTATTTTGGAAGATGATATAATCAGTTTGTCCAACATAATCATAATAAGACTATTAACATCATTGGAACATGTCATTTTGAAATCACATTAGAAAAAAAAATAATGTTTACAGTTTCCCATATCATTGTCTTTTGAACAGTCACCTAATTCTACATTTATTCTATTAAAATTTGAATGATCAATTTTACGTTCATATCGTGTTACTATGTTGAGTATTAAAATGTGGAATTTTCTTTTAGGATCTGGGTTAACACCTCTCTAAATAATGAAAAAAATTAAATTATTTCTTCAATGAAGATATTATTCATTATAATCACAACAATGTAGAGATTTCAGAAGATATCAAAATATCATAATATTAATATGACAGATAGAATGGAAAAATATAATTTGAGCATGTTCATAGTATTTAAGTGATCGCATTATTAATTGAAATCCTAGACCTTTCAGAGTTTATTCTAGATGAATATAAACATCGAATTGTTTTACAAGGGTTGGACTCAGTAAATTTAATAAAACTATTATATATTATGGAATATGTTAATGTGGTCGAATTTTATATGATGTGGTTCTATAATGTGAAGGGACCCATTTATAGTTACGATGTGCTACATGTATTTGGTTCCACATGAAATGACATTGAATAATCATTCAATACATTATTCTCAAAATATATAAAGAAATCATGATCCTTGTGGTGGATATAAGTTATAATGAATTTATTACTTCACATTTTTTGGTGAAATATTTCGTCATAGAAGAAGATAAATGGATTTAATGTCATGACCCATCCCCCAAGGCTCGTGTTGTGACTACCCAAAGCATTCCTTCCACAGGCCAGGGGATGGCGACTAGCACTAAAGGAATAATTCCCTAAAACTGGGAAGGCATTGCCTTTAAAAACTATAAACAAACACAACAGAGTACACTACTGGATACAAAGCACTAAGTAAAAATGTATAAAAAAAGAGTTCTGAATGTAAAGGGGGCTGGAAATACAACCCAAACTGTAAAGTATAATAAAAAGAAAGTACATCGAATGAAATGAAAAATTGATGTTGGGTCATCCTCTGAGTTTCCAACCAGAAGGGTAGGTACATATCGACTCCTCATCTCTCCAGGTCTGTCCTTCTCCTCCGTGTCCCATCACGCCATATGGTCCACCTCTGGGTACCATCTAATCCTGTTACTCTCAGCCTTGATCAACATTGTCCATCATCTACATCCAACACAACAATGTGTGGGCATAGACTGTGTAGGGGTGAGTATAAAAATATTCATTTGGGACCTCGAGACCCTCAAGGTCTCAAAAATCCACCAATGATAAACCAAAACATATGAAATCAAAAGATAACCCTACCTAGGTATATGCACATACATATACCTTAGTTATTAAGTAATCCATTCCAATCATGAAAAAAACACAAAAGATAATGACTCAGCTCAAGCATGATTTTATTATAGGTGTAGTAACATTTCGAACCCTCGGTGGTTGGAGAACTCATCCACTATCAAGTACAGTGGGCCTACCGCCACAACCAGGAGCTTCCCACTAACCTTGGAATGTTGAGGTACTCCTCCTGTGAAGTAATGTGGGTCTTATGTGTCCCAAAAAGTAACTCCCTACTATGGTCTACCACCACAACCACTCCCTCACCCTCATAGCCCATAGAGGTACTTCTTCTGTCGAGTACCTTGGGTATATCGCCACAGCTAGGCACTCCCCACTAGGCTCATCAAGTCACATTGAGTCAATAAGTTAGTAGTTTTCAAGTCTCTTCCAGCTACTAGTTTCCTGCTCAAATGCTCTCTTGTCTTCGGATGATCAGCACCACAATCTATTGGTCGATGATCCAACTTCCATGAAGTCCCATTAAGAATTATCACAATGTTCTGCCATGTCATAGTGGTCTCAACACAACTGATGGTGGGTCAATCGGAATCCCAGTCTGCGAGTTATTATCCATTTAGTCTCATGGGCCTAGTTGGATTCATGAACGATCGAACATTACAATATCTCAACTATAACAAAAACTCTAGTGAGGTATATTCAAAGGGACATCCACACTCCATGATTACCAGCGCCCGTGACAGTTCACCAAACGGACATCTGGTGCCAAAGATATAGCCAAAAAAGGAATGGGTCATTGTGGGCCAGGGTCCGTTCCAACCTGGGCGGACATACCCAGTTTGGGTCACCCTGGCAAAACCCGTTGGGTCTGGCCCGGCATGTTGGGTGGGATAGGCCCTTAGATTCGACCTGGCCCACATGGCCCAGCCCAGAAGGTCGCAAGGAACCATAGAGATCTGTAAGGGAGCGGGGTAGCTCGGCCTGGACCTGGGCGGCTTGGAACTATAGGGTGGCATGAGGGTGTCCCCGGTTCAGTCGAAGGCAGCGCTGTTGGGGTGTAGGGGCGCGGCCGGCGGGGGCAGCGCGGTGGGAGAGGCGGCACAACCGGGTAGGGGGATCGGCCGAAGAGTGAGGCATGGCTAGCGAGGGTGGCGTCACTGGGGTGATGTGCCACTGGGGCACGACGGCTAGTCCGAAGAGGGTCAGAACACCACGGGGTTGACACGGGTCGCTGAGGCCTCTGGTGGTATAGTCGTTGCCTTCTTCGCCTTCGTCACCTTTCTTGTCGTTTCGAAGAACACCACAAAGAAGATCGGTGAGGTGTCGAGCCATGTTATATTGGCCCACACCCTACATGTTTAGGGTGGTTGAAATTGGTTCATCATGAAGAAAGCACAAAAAACCTCCCACAAAAATAAAACATCATCATTAATCATTTTGATAGAAAGGAATAACATTGGAATATATCTTATTTAAATTATGTTAAACCCCTACCTTGTTTGTTGTTTATCAGATATGTCATGGGGAAGAAGACATATCGTTGGGAAAATAAGGACGCTTGTGTTTTCCTCAACCGTTGGTTTGTGTGCTGGCTCATCGTAGTCGAAGACATCCTACGTTGGAGGAAGTCCTGAGGATGAAGGTCGATGTCAGGGTCAACATTTTTCATCGGTGGAGCATTCTTCCTGGAGGAAGCACTCTTCAATGGAGAGTTTTCCCTCAAGAGTTATAATCCTCTTTTTCATATAATTTTCCAAAAAATGAATAGATTACCCCTCCAAATAATAGATTATCTATTATTTAGTTTGATGGGTTTAAAATTCATATTGTAGAATTTAATTAAATGAGATGGCTCAATTAATTAAATTGGGAGGGATGATACCATTAAAAGAGGGGGGTAGAACCATTAAGTTAAAGGAGGTGAAGACACTCTCCCTCATTTATGAGAGTGTTTAGAGGATTTTCTCAATTAATGGTGTGTGTGTGGGGGGGGGGGGGGTTGTGCTCAGTGGTCCCCACACCGTAACCTCTCATGGGAGGTTAGGTTCGGGTGGGCCATGCCACCATAACCTTTCATAAGAGATTATGGTGTGGCATTCCCAACCTCAAACTTCCATATGGGTAGTTATAAAAGATAAAAAAAATAAAAAATGTGTTTATTTTATTTTCTTATTTCCATGAAAAACCCAAAAAACTAACTTTCACTCCCAACCAACTAACCTTGAGGAGAAAGTCTTCATATGTGAATACCAGTGCTGCGATTTCAATGGTCTCCTTGGATGTTTATTTCGAGCACCAGATCAAATGTCAGAAAAACGCACTTGTACATTTATGGACTATACCTGAAAAAAACATTAGAGATTGATTCAGGGCACACTGGGGCTCGGAGTAAGACACCATCAATTTTTGCAGACTTGTAAAATTCTCATTTATTTTAAAAAAATTATATGGAATTTCCAGGTCTTTACTTTCTCCCCTCATCCGAGTTCTATGTCCCCATAAGCCAAAACTCGTACTAAGGGAACAAGTGGGCGTACGGAGAACACATTTGAGCCTCCCTCTCCCATGTGATATTTTGGAGGTTTCCATGCTACCAGCAAATGTTCACTAGAGGTATCAAATATACACGAAGGAAGCTTTCTTGTTTATCCTCAATCTATACTATAATCTCCATAAATTTCACCCCATCGTCGATGTCCATCTCTCCATGGTCGATGATATGAGAAGGGTCATGAATGTATCTCCTCAGCTTGGATACATGGATGATTTCATTCACCTAGTGAAACTGAGGAGGAAGAGCTAAGCGACATGCCACCATTCCAACACTATTGAGAACATGAAAACGTCCGATGAACCTAGGAGATAACATGTCGCCTCGGCCAAATCTCCTCAAACCTCGTCATGGTGAGACCCGTAGAAAGACATGGTCTCCATCCTCGAACTCTATGGAACTATATCTCTTATCAGCGTAGGACTTCTTCCTACTATGTGTAGTTTTAATCTGCTCATAGATGATCTGCACCATCTTTGTGGTAGCTCATACCATCATTGGTCCCACTAGTGCTGACTACCCAGGGTCAGTCCAGCTCAAAGGTGATCTAAAAGGTCGCCCGTATAATGCCTCAAGTGGTGCCATTACTATGGAAGAGTGATAGCTGTTGTTGTATACAAACTCTACCAATGGTAAGTGATCCTCCCAGCCACAACCGAAGTCAAGGATACATGGATGGATAATGTCGTCAAGGGTCTGAATGGTCCACTCAGTTTGGCCCTCAATCTAAGGATGGAAGGCGGTGCTCAAACGATGTTGCATCTCGAAAGCCTCATATAACACGTTACATAACTGGGAAGTAAAACATGCGTCACGATCGAAGACAACTGTCAAAGGTACTCCATGTAGCCACACAATTCCTTGCACATATATGCATCCAAAGATCTCTACTGAACCCTATTCTTTGATTAGTAGGAAGTGGGATGCCTTGATGAGATGGTTGATAACCACCCAAATCGAGTCCTGTCACATGGATGTATGTGGAAGACACATCACGAAGTCCATGGATATCCCATCCCACCTCCACTCTGAGACCTCTAAAGTTTTAACAAAGCCAGTTAGTACCTGATACTCTGCCTTCACATGCTGATAAGTGAGGCATCGATGGACAAAACATTCTACTGCTTTTTTCATTCCTGTCACCAGTGCTGTCGTTAGATATCCTGGTACATATTCTCCACTCCCGGATTTACCACTATAGGGGATGTGTGGAACTCCCTCAACACTTCCTTCTGAAGTGACACGAGTACCATGGTATGTCCTCTGAATAGGATGACATGCTCCCCACCATCAGAAAATCCATCAGGTGCATGTCCTGTGGATATATAAGCATGTCATGTCTTACAGTCTGCGTCCCCACACTACACCTCCTTGACCCTCTAATGTAACGGGGGAGTGACTGTAAGAGATTGAAAGAATGCTACTCTATCTCTATCCACAAAATATATATGCAAAGTAGCCAGCTGCTCTGTCACCTCCCTTAGAAGCAGTATACTAGATCTCCTACTGAGTGCATATGAAACCACTTTCCCCTTCCCATGAGTTTAGACTATCTCGAAGTCATAGTCCTAGAGGAACTCATTCCAACGTTTCTATCTATGGTTCAGGCCCTTGTGAGAGAAATTATACCTGAGATTCTTGTGATCAGAGTACAAGGTAAAATGCTCATCCATTAGATAATGTCACGACATCTTAAAGGTAAAGACCATTGTTTCTAACTTCAGGTCATGGGTATCGTATTTCTTCTCATGTTTTCTCAGCTATCATGTACTATAAGCGATAACCGCTCGCTCTTGCATCAGGACACATCAGATTCAGGTCCCTGATTCATCTCAGTATAATACATATCCTACATATTCCTCTAGAAGCCTCAATATGGGGGCACTAGTTAACCTCTGACTCAACTCCTGAAAGCTCTTCTAGAATCTCTCCGACTAGACAAAGGGTTTCCCATTCTTCGTTAAGGCTGATAATGGTGCTGCAACTATATAAAAACTTAGTACAACCCTCCGATAGTAACCAACCAATCCCTGGAAACTCCGTACCATTGTCACACTCTTGGGCGGCTCCCAAGAATGTACTGCCTCAATATTTGCTTTATCCACTACAACTCCATCCTCCGAGATGACAAGTCCCGGAAATTGAACCTCTCGACACTAGAACTAGCACATCGAGAGATTACCAAAAAGCTAGTACACTCAGAGTGTGTCAGGTACTACACACAAATGGTAGGAATGCTCCTCCTCAATAGTCGATTATATCAGTATGTCATAAATTAATACTACAAAAATGCGGTTCAGCTCTGGCTAAAAGATCCTATTCATGAGTTCCATGAACACATCTTGAGCATTGGTTATGCCGAATGGCATAAACAAAAACTCCTAGTGGTCATAATAACATTTGAAAGTTTTCATCTGTACATCCTAATCTCGCACTATGAGCTGGTTATAGCATGATATGAGGTCTATCTTCGAGAACAACTGTGCGCCCTTCAGCTGATCATAGATTTTTTCAATCCTCGTTAGTGGGTACTTGTTCTTCCCGGTCACCTGCTTTAGGTACCAATAGTCAAAAAAAAGCCCCAATATGGAATACAATTTCTGGGTGAATAGAATCGAGGCTACCCAAGGAGAAACACTAGGCTGGATGAATCACTTCCCCTACAAGTCCTCTAGTTGTACATACAACTCAGGAAGCTCCGCAAGATCCATCCGATATGCTGGAGTAGGTATCAGTGTCGTCCCGGTGTACAAGTTAATGTAAAGGTCCCCCTCTCAGTGAGGAGGTTGACCTGGGAAATCATCATGGAAAAAATCTACCAATTGGACCACCTCTACAAGATAAGTTGAACTCTCCACATCAACAACTCTTAGGGTAAGCCTAGCCAACTGACCTGTGATCAGTTGCACACTCATCCGAGAAAGTCCATCATGTGATGAAAAGGCTCCCTTCTCTTCGATGAAGGTAAACCTGGTCCCATCTGTGCAGACACACTTCACTTTGCACCTAATATAGTCATTTTGAGCATGGACGGTAGATAACCAGTCCATACCCAATATGACGTCATAAGGCCTCAACGCCACTACTAGGGGATCTCAGCCGAATCTCTCACCTCCTAGAGTAATATCACACTACCTCCACTAGTGTGTAATCGTCAATTCAAATTTTGAAGGAGTATCGAGCTGTAAGGATCAATCCAATGGCTCTGTTGGAATCTATGTTCTCCAAATGAGCGAAATGGAAATGAAAGAGTTACCAGAACATGGGTCTATAATTACTACCTCTATGATGGAGTAGACATAGATCGTACCTCGAATCATCTCCGAAGCGCCACGATATTTTGCCTCAGCACCTTAGATTTGTGCTCTCCCCTATCCACCTACTCCCTGTAGTTGGGTTGGACCTCCTGGTGGTGGTGGCAGAAACAACTCGAATCATTGTCCACCACTAGCTGCATGGCCAGATCCTCTACCACGTCCACTTTCACCATGCAAACCGCATCGATAGAATTTCTATCCTTGATTGGGATGTCCATTGACTGTCTTCTAATCATTTGAATGGTGGGTCGGGCAGTCATGACCAATATGACCATGGCCTACGCATGCATAACACTGTCTGCTCCTGCCATGCCTGTCTCTGCTTTAGGTTCCCCACACAATCAATCTCGATTCATATGGTCGTCCACCTATAGGTATGTTCTCTTGGACCTCTGTGACATATGTATGATGCCAGTAGCAGATGACTGTGCTATACATCAACTAGTGGTGGATCTCGCAACTGGAGACTACTCAGTAATAAAACTATCTACTAAGAGGGCTCTCTCTAACACCCCTTCATGCGTCGGGATGCTAAGTGAGATCATCAGAGCTCTGATATCCCATTTGAGCCCCTGCTCGATGGTCTAGGCCCTGATGAATGGGTCTTGCACCATATCGGTGGACTATCATGAGTGGTCTGTGAACCTCGCCGAGTACTGAGCTACTGTAATTCTTCCCTACGGCAGTCGATGTAGCTCCTGAATTCGCATTGCGCGAAGAGTAGTTATGACAAAATCTGCTTGAAAGAGGCTCACGAAGTCTACCCAGAGAAGTGTCACTTCATCGTGGACCAGGAATGTCAAGATAAACTATCTACTGACTGCTGCATGTAGAAGGATGGAAGAAAGTATCACTATAAGGTCTGCTTGTGTCCCTACCACTCTGAAGACACTCACCACATCCTCCAGCAAATCTTCAGCTGCCTTTGGGTCCGTCTCTCCCCAGAACCTGGGTGGCCACTTGCACTGGAACTCCTGCAATTTGCTCAAGATCGGTTGAGCATCTATTGATAGGTTTGGTGGCATCGGTGGCCTAACGGGGATTCGTACCACTAGTGCCTCCACTAGAAAATGTCCATGCACTAAGGCGTCATCGCTCGGTGGGCTATCCATGCGTAAAACTCTCATGTATCTAGCTGGTCATCCACTTGGAGGAATCCAGAGAGAAATAGATTTGACATGGTAAAAAATATTATACCTGGTAAGCCGACCTGGTTGAACAGATGTAATGAAAACATTTGAAAACACACAGACAATCAGTGTTTTCGTGTATTGAGTCTGAAATCAGAAGTCAGTGACCTGGTGTATGGATATGTCAGCAACCACTCCAACGATAGAATCTCTAAACTAAGAACCACACTCACTAATCTTAGCACTATTGATTCATAGAAAAGAATGATCAGAGTCTTATGTTCTGTGGTATAACTCACTTCTCTGATACCAATTTGACACAGCCCGTCACCCGGGGCCCATGTCGTGACTTCCCCAAGCCAGCCTTCCAATGCCCAGGGCCTAGCGACTAGAACCGAAGGCGTAATTCCCTAAAATCGGGAAGGGAATGCCTTTAGAAACCATAATCTAACACAACATATTACACAGCTAGAAAAGAAACACTATGTAATTTTTTTTAACCGAAGTGTGTTGAATGTAAAGGGGGATAGAAATACAAGACCAACTGTAAAGTACATGAAACTAATAGTAAAACATATTAAAAGAAAAACTACCACAGGGTGGTCCTCTAAGGATTCTACCTGAAGGGTAGGTACACATTTCCTCTTCATATCTCAATGTATGTACATATCCTCCGTGTATAGTCCCTCCGTATGACCCACCTCCGGGTACCGTCAAGTCCTGTTACTCTCAACCTTGATCAGCATTGTCCATCGTATGGATCCAACACAACAATATGTGGTCATAGACCATGTAGGGGTGAGTATAATGATACTCTGTAGGGACCCAGAGATCCACAAGGTCTCACAGATTAACCAAGGATAAACCAAAATATTTTAAATCAATAGATAACCCTAAATAAGTATATTCCCATACATATAACTAAGTTATTGAGTAATCCATATCAATCATGAGGAAAACACAAAAGATACTGACTCAACTCGACCATGATTTTATTTTAGTGATAGTAACATTTCAAACCATTGGCTTCTGAAGAACTCATCCTCTATCGAGTACAGTGGGTCTGCCGCCACAATCAATCACTTCCCACTAACCTTGGTCTGATGAGGTACTCCCCCTATCGAGTACTGTGTGTCTGCGGCATCACAAAGAGTCTCTCCCAACCATGGGTCAGCCACCACAACCAGGTTCTCCCACTCATAGCATGAAAAGATACTCCTCTAGTCGTTTACCGCGAGCCTACCGCCACAAACATGCACTCCTCCATTGTGGACCATCCACCACAACCAGAACCCTTACCTTTTGTGTTGTTATTAGATAGATTTGTGGGGGAAGAAGACAGATCATTGGGAAATATGGGCATCAACTTTTTCCTCGATCGTTGGTTTGTGCATCTCCTCGTCATAGTCGAAGATGTCCTATGGCATAAGAAGTCCCGAGGAAGAAGGTCGAAGACGGTGTCGACGTTCATCGTTGGTGGATCTTTCTTCATGGAGGAAGCCTTCTTCGTTGGAAAGTTTTCTCTCAAGAGCTCTAATACTACATTGCTAACCTTTTTCCAACAAATGAAAAGATGGCACCTCAAAATAATAGATTATCTTTTATTTAGTTTCATTGGTTTAAAAATCAAATTGTAGCATTAATTAAAATGAGATATCTCAATTAATTAATGGGGGAGGGTTGATACCATTAAGAGAGTGGGGGTGGCACCATTAAGTTATGGGAGGTCAAGTGAATCTCTCTCATTTATGATGGATTTGAGAGGTTTTACTCACTTAATTGGTGGGGGCGTTGTCCCGGGTGATCCCCACACTGTAACCACTCGTGGTAGGTTTCGTTAGGTTATGGTGTGGTGGTACCCACCTCCAACATCCACATAGTTGGTTATAAAAGGTAAAATAAAATAAAACATACATTTATTTTATTTTATTTTTCCCATGAAAATACCCAATAAATAACTTTCACCCTCAACCAACTACCATTGATGTGAATGACTTCATATGAAAATAATGGCTCCACGAATTCAATGTTGCCCTCATATTTCAATTCTGAGTACCAGTTTAAATTTTTAGAAAAACCCACTTGTGCTTTTACTTAACGTACCCAAAAAAAACATCAGAAATTGATTCTAGGCACATAGGTCCTCAGAATCACGTGCTGTCAATTTACAGGGTCTCGTAAAATTTTCATTTAATTAAAAAAATTACATGGAAATTTTGGGTCATTAAATTGCAAGAATTAGAGGGTATGTAAACTTCCATCAGGACAAGCCTATGCATGCACGGGAAATCCTAGCCGAACAACCATGCAAATATGGAGAGGTGATTTCACGATGAAGATGTTGTGGAGGAGCAGTTCCAAGTAGTTTGTCTGGGTTGTATGTAATGTTTGAAGCCTATTGGAAATGAGTTCCTCTATGTCCTATGATCCATGTAATACTAATTCCTACAGGCCTTGTACGTGTTCCACCTTACCACTTAAATGGTGTATTATCAAAATCATTACGAAATAAATGCTTTCAATCCATTGGAGGAAATAAATTTAGCAAAATTATGGAAGAATTCAACAATGAATAGATGTAAAAGGAATGTATTTTCATGGAATTATTTCTATAAAAGAAATCGTTATATTTTTCTAACATTTTTTTGTGTGTATTAAATAATGACTATTTTTATTGTTTTCTTCATGGTATACATGAATTTATTACATCTATATTAGTTATATTAAAGGGAATATTTACATAATAGGTACTTAGATTAAAAAATATATATGTTATAGGATAAAGGATTAATAGAGAATAATAACAGGGAGCCTATATAAAATTTTATGAGCTCTTATAAAAATAAATGTCTTCATGAAGGATGTGACATCAGAGGTTCAACTCCTTTTTGCAACAGTAGAATTTCATCTGGTGTAATAGTGATCATTGTTATTAATATAAAGTGCTCAATGATGGAATTTTCATAATCATAATTTACTATAAGTAATATAATATTATTTATTGTAAAATGTAGAAAAATATAAATTTTTTAAATGAAAAATTTTCTAGATATTTTAAGACGAATGAACTATATCCCAAAAAAATTATCACAAGATTGTATAAAGTTAGAGACTTTTGATCAAAAACCATTTTCTTAATTATGCATTACTATATCAAAAATATGGTGGACCATTTTATAATTAGAAAGAGAATGTTGATTTACACACACCATTATCGAAATTTCATTTTTATAAAGTGTATGGATCCTTGAAAAAAGTAGAGTACGTGTAGATGGAAAGGGATTCCTATGAAACCATGGTTTGAATCCTGATTTATTAAATGTATTGTAATAGAGTAGACTGTAATGACCCAAAGTTTTTCAATGGAGATTCCCTTCTTATATTTATGTCATAAAATCACATGAAAACACAATATAATGAACTACTAAGTATTATGTGACCTCTAAACATAATTTTTTCACTTCTAGGATTTGAATTTCGACAATCCGACACACATAGTTGTGTTCAATATGATTTTTAGAGTCTATTGAAACAATAATATTTTTTGGTAACCTACCCCTATGAATAGTAACATACCATTATGAATAGTAATATGAACTTTATGAATGGTAAATCTTCCAAAATAAGAGTAACCTTACCCATGAATAATTAAATAAAATTTAGACATCTTAGAAAGTGACAAATTGAACTTAATAAACGTTTTGGTATTTTGTATGTCATAAATAATTAATTATAAATAAATAGTTAATTTAAAAGAAATTTTAGTTTCTAAAATGTGTTCAATTATTATCAAATAAATTTCATATAGTTTTTAGATAATTTTATATGACGTTACGTAATTTTTGAAAGCACTATAAAATTAGTTATAAATTAAAAAATATTTTTTATGTAAATTATGATTTTAATTAAATATTAAATTAACAATATTTGTGAAATTATTTTTTAAAATTTGACTTCATTTCTGGATTCTACATGTCAAAAAATGGTTGGGGTAAATTATTGGGATTTTTCTCAAATACTTGAATTTTTTTATGAATAGTGAAATACTGTAATTTAAAAACAAAAGCTAAATAAGCTAATTATAGAGTCATGTATGATGTTATTATTATGTAAGCCCACTTGTTTCGGGATCACAAGATAAAATTACTTTTCTTGGTCATTCAAGACTTTCTATTCCTTGTCTTAGGGGACATTAATAAACTAATGAAATTTATATTAAGGAAACCCCTCTCCCCTCCACTATTTATACGGCCCATCAAACACTCTATTGCTCACACCTCTCAAGATCCAAGCCTTCTATAAACTCTACCAGAACCTCTTATTTAGCCCCTATCCCACGTTCAAGAGCTTCTGGTCTCATAAAGAGATCAAACTTAGGTTACTCAAGAGGAAGATTTAAGATGTAATTTCTCTCCCTCTTCATCTTTATTTTCTATTCATGTTCATGTTCATTTCTTGGTCTCTCCCCATATAACATCATCCAAATGGTATTTTACCTCCAATATAATAATTATACTGAAATTTTATGATTAAAATATCATCCAACCCCATTTCCCACTTCCTTTTATTTTATTAATGAGAAGGTTGTTTGTGAGGTGTTAATTTATCACCTTCAAGAATGACATGATTTATTCTTCAATTTCTACCATCAGATCTAGTCATGAAACAATTTTTAGGTTTGAACTAGAACGTGTAATATTTATTACCTCCTATTTAATGTTCTTTAACTATCTTATGAACATATTACTAAGTGATATGTTAAAACAAGTTCATTATGATTGAAAAACCGCCCAAATTAACCCAATTGATCAACATTTAATTCTTATCTAATGATTCATCAACACGAATCTAATATAAATCATTATAAGATCATTAAAACTAATGTAATATGATTAATAACATGTAATATCAGTTCTGTATGTTTACCTATGTTCCACCCAAACATCAATTTAAGAACACAAGTAATCAATCAAGAAAACAATAAAAACAATCATTCCCGAATAATGTTTATAAACTCTATAACTCATCCAATGGAGCATAAAATCACTTAATGAAACCATAATTAACCATATTAATGTAAACAGAGTTATGTATTTCTAATTAATGAATATAATGTCATTGTACATGACATTAAAGATAAGGAAGCATTTAGATAAAAGGTAAGAGGAAATATTGAACCCAAATTTCTTCCTTCGGGTTCTTCTGCTTTCACTCCATTTTTTTATGTTTACACCTTAAAGATCATTTGTTCATCATTGTATTTAATTTTCTAGGATATAATTTTTTTCACTGGTTTTTTTGTCAAACAAAACGTTTTTCAAAAGAACATCTCTTTTAAGAATACCCCTTTTACTTCTCACTCAAAGTGGATTGTTCTTGTAACATATATGTTATTCCCTCTCGATTTTGGGAACCCAAAGCTTATGATTGTATTATTATGAGATAAATCCCATTCCATTGCATGGGATATTTATGTAAATTTTTAATATGTTTTGTATGTGGAAATCATAATGATGATAATGTTATGATGTCATAGGTGCGCCCAGAATTATATAGCGCAATATGAATGTTTCAATGTGACGGGTGGGCCCGGAATTATACAGCGCTCCAATTAATTAGATAAAGTGATTAATCTCAAAATTAAATGTTAAATGATGTGTAAAAAATATGCTATATTGGTTCACAAGTATGTGTTTTAGTTAACCACTATGACATGATATTTCATTTTTTATGCATTGCAACATTTAAAGTCTTATATTTATGGTTCCTCTCATGTTCATGATCTGTTATCCATGTTATGATTATGCTCACACCATGCTATATTGTTCTTATCTATCCTTTTACTAGGCTTATAGCTCACCCCTTTTGATTTATATCCTCAGGTGGCTACATGTACTAAGGAGAGGACAAGTGAAAATAAGAAGCTAGAGAAGAAGAAATTAAATAAATGTTTATGCTTGATGTCGTAATTGTTATGTATCGTCCTAGTTTTCCCAAGAAACTAAACCTTTGGATCCTCTATGTTTAATACTATTATGTTGTTTACCTTTAGAATAAGGTAATAGTAATGTAGGAAAAGTCAGGGACACGATAGTTTGTATTAAAGGCCATGTTTAGTTAATTTGGGAATTAGGATTAGTGAACCCTAGAGAAAACCTATAGCATGAGACTAAGTATAAAAATGCACACAAGAATATTTACATAGGGATCCCATATGTTATGTTTTTGAATAAATTGTTTAAATGAATATGTTATTCATGACTTTCTTACTTATGTTTTTTTTCTAATCCATTTCAATTTTAGAAAATAGTGGGAACCATGAGAAATCATGCCAACAACTCATGTGAGGGCCAATGCAACGATTGCCCGAATGACATCCCCAATGTCTTGGGAGGTGGAGTTCAAAACATCATGGCAATTCTTAACCAATTATCTCAGGTTATAAACAATAACCATAATAATTGGGAATGTCCTCCTTCACCAAAGAGGGAGCAACTGGCTATTGAATGTTTTATGTGGCAATGACCACCGATGTTTTGTGGATCTTCTGATCCACTAGTTGTAGAAAAGTGGTTCAAGTCCATGGAGTAGATATTTTATTTTCTTCACTATTTTGAGATGGAGTAGGTGACACTAGATGTTTATCGTCTAGATGGAGAAGCCGATCAATTGTGTGATTTCATTAAGAACACCTAGCCAAGGGAGGAAATTGAAGAGATGGAATGGGAAGACTTTTAGATAATGTTTCTTAACAAGGATTTCTCAAGAACTAATCATGTGAATATGGAGAGATAAATCATAGATTTCAAGAAAAAATAAGGGGAATCATTCACAACCTACGAAGTGAATTTCACAAGGTTTGCGAGATACGCTTCAGGTTTTGTTATCAACAGTGATAGAAAAATTGATAGATTCTTTAGTGGATTAAAACCACACCTTGTAAATTCTCTTGAAATTTGAGACATTTGGAGCTATGAAGAAGTTGTTCGATGTGCCCTCATAATGCATATGGGGTTTTTTAGAATGGTCCCATGGCTATGGTGATATGAAAATAAAAATGAAGTTTCATGCTAGTGGATCTAATGATAAAGGTGGGATGCAAACTCAACGACCCACCAGCCAAAAATGTGGGAAGTTGCACCATGGGAACTGCCTCAATGGGATCGGGAAGCGCTTCATGTGTGGCAAAGATGGTCACCATGCTCAAGAGTGTTGAAAAGACGCGAAAAGGAAAGATATTGTAGTCGATGAAAGGATAGAACCACTAAAGGTTCAAAGCTATACCTATAGGAATCTTGGGCACTATGAAAACCAGTGAACGATACCTCATGTTCTCGAGGGTTATCAACGTCAGCAGCCACCAAATCCAAAGGAACAAGGGAAGGCTTATTCCATCACTACTGAGGCGGTGAAGCATTATAATGAAGTCATACAAGGTACACTTCCTATTCACTCAAGAATGGAAAAAGTATTATTTTATTCTGGTTCTACACATTCCTTTATATCTTGGAAGTTTGCTAGAACAATAGAATCAAAGCCCCGAATCCTAGAAGTAGAGATATCCGTAAAAACACGAAGTAGTGAAATCATTGCAACCCATGTGTCTAACTCTTGTAATGTTGGTGTATGTGGGAAGATTCATCCGAAAAATCATGTAATACATCCCTTGGTGGAATTTGATGCTATAATGGGAATGGATTGGCTCTCGTTATATAGAGCACATATCAACTATCGGGAAAAGTAAATAACTTGTCATATTTTGAACCATCCAATGCTCCTCTAAAAATGTAAATAAGATCATGAATCTTATTTGAAAAATCATTCAATGGTGTGGGTGTTGATTCTCTATGAAGAAGCATACCTCGCCCAAATGGTTGAGTTGAAGGAAAGTGCCAAACTTGAGAAAATTATCATCGTGAGAGAATACGACGATGTATTTCCGGAGGATTTACTTGAAATTCCTTCAAATCGTGAGGTAGAGTTATCAATCAAACTCATACATGAAGCTACTCCTATCTCAATGTGTCCCTATACGATGGATCCTATCGAACTGGAGGAGTTAAAAACGCAGCTAAAAGAGCATCAGGACAAAGGGTTCATATTCCCTAGTGCATCACCATGGGGTGCACCGGTGCTCGTTGTAAATAATAAGGATGGAACAATGCGGCTGTGTATCAATTATCTGGAACTCAACAAGATCACCATAAAGAAAAAATATCCTCTCCCAATTATTGATGACGTGTTCGACCAGTTAAGAGGATCTCAATACTTCTCAAAGGTGGATCTTCATTATGGATATCATCACGTAAAGGTGAAGATGGATGAAATTTATAAAACTGCCTTCTGTACAAGGTATGGGCACTATGAGTTTTTTGTGATTCCCTTTGGACTTACTAATTCCCCTACAATATTCAAGGATTTGATTAATAGAGTCTTTAGACATTACCTCAACAAATTTGTGGTAGTGTTTATCTATGATATTCTCATCTACTCCAAGAGAAAGGTGGAACATTACGAATATCTAAGACTTGTGTTGGAGACATTAGGAAAGGTGAAGTTTTACGCCATATTCAAAAAGTGTGACCTTTGGATGAAGCAAGTCACACTCCTGGGACATGTGATCACAAGTGAGGGAATTTCTGTGGATACTTCATAGAAAAAGGTGATTGATGAATTGAAAAGGCCCTCTAGTGTCACAAAAATCTGTATTTTTCTTAGATTACCTGGGTACTACTGATGTTTTGTGAGAAACTTCTCACGATTGTCAATCATGCTATCTAAGTTAACAAGGATAGGGGTAAAGTATGTCTGGGCGAAAGAATGTGGGGCACGATTCAAGGAGATAAAGAGAAGGTTGATCACTTCACTTGTACTCACAGTAATGAAAATTGGAGAATGTTTTGTGATATATGGTGATGCTTCAAAAAAGGGCTTGGGTTGTGTATTCATCAAAAATAACAATGTGATAGCCTACGCCTCACGAAAGTTGACGATCCATGAGCAGAACTACCCGACACATGATCTAGAGCTGGCAGCTTTGATTTTTGCCCAAAAATCTATCGGCACTACCTTTATGGTGAGAAGTGTGACATATACACCAACCACAAGAGCCAAAATTATATATTCACACAAAAGGATCTCAACATGCGTCAAAGGAGATGGTTAGAGCTAATCAAGGATTATGATTTCCTTATTCACTCACATCCTGGAAGGCCGAACAAGGTAGCTGATGTTCTAAGCAGAAAAGAACCTAATACTCTATCCATGTTGCAGATTGAGAAAGACCATATCTTCTTGGATATGCATAGAATGGATTTGGAAATCATATGGTAAGGGGATATATCCTACCATGCCCAGATGATTACTTAACCATCCATGCAGGAGATGATTAAGGAAGCACAAAGGGAAGATGTGGAGATTCAAAAGTGGGTGAGTGCAGTAAAGGAATTTATGTTTCCAGAGTTCCATATCGATGGTGATGGTGTGATTTGGTTTGGAACACGGATTTTTGTACCATCATCACCCAGTATAAAGAAGGAGCTATTGGATAGTGCACATAGCTCAACATTCTCTATCCATCCTGGGAGTACCAAGATGTACTGTGGTCTCCAAGAACACTTCTAGGGGGATAACATGATGAAGGAGATTGCGGAATATATATCAAGGTGCTTGGTATGTCAGCAATTTAAACCTAAGAAACAAAAGTCCAAAGGTAGATGCAGTCATTTCCTATACCCATGTGGAAATGGGAAAATGCTACTATAGACTTTGTCATGAGTCCCCCGAAGACGTCATAGGAAAATAACGTGATATGTGTTGTGGTTTACAGACTCACTAAGACATCCAATTTTAACACTATTGGGGAAGACCACTCGCTTGAAAAACATGAAAAGATATATATGAAGGAAGTGGTGAGACTGCATAGTGTTCCACTCTTAATTGTCTCTGACCGTGATCCAATGCTCACATCTAAATTATTGAGTATCCTTCTACATGCATTTTGTACTGAATTAAATTTCAACACGACCTATCACCCCAAACTGATGGACAGTCTAAAAGAACTATCTATAATCTTGAAGATATGCTAAGATTCTGCTCTCTAGAATTCAATGGTGTATGGGATTAGCATCTCCCATTGGTTGAGTTCACATACAATAACAGCTTCCAATCGAATATTCAGATGGCTCTGTGTGATGCTCTTTATGAAAATAGTTGTAGAACTCCCACCTATTGGGATGAAGTTTAAGAAAAAAAGATACTTGGACCTAATCATGTTCATTAAATGACAGAGAAGGATCAAGTCATCTAGAAACACATCGAAGATGCTCAAAGTCGGAAAAAGAGCTATGCTGACAACCATCGAAGGGACTTGGAGTTCGACGTTGGAGATACAGTCTTCCTACGAATATCTCCATGGAAGAGAGTCATGCAATTTAGGAAGAAAGGGAAGCTAAGACCAAGGTATATTGGACCTTTTGAGATCCTTTACCACATAAGAGTTTTGGTCTTTCATTTTTCACTTCCACCTAATATGGTTGAAGTTCATGATTTTTTTCTTGTATCACTACTGTGGAAGTACATACCAGACCTCTCACATGTAATAAACTCAGAGGTGGTGCTGCTGGAAGATGATATCTCCTATGATGAGCAGCCAGTAAAAATTCTGGATCGGAGAGATAACATTCTGTGCAACAAGACAACCCATCTTTTCAAAGTGTTTTTAAGGAACCACAAGTTTTAGGATGCAACTTTGGAACCAGAAGAGGAAATGAAGGAGAAGTACCATCACCTGTTTGTGTAATGTGAAATTTCAGGTGTAAAATTTTTCATGGGGGGAAGAATGTAACGACCCAAAGTATTTCAATGGAGATTACCTTCTTATATTTATGTCATAAAATCACATGAAAACACAACATAATGAACAACTAAGTGCTAAGTGACCTCTAAACATAATATTGTCACTTCTATGATTTGAATTTCGAAAATCCGACATACACAGTTGTGTTCAATATGATTTTTAGAGTCTAATAAAACAAAAATAATTTTTGGTAACCTACCACTATGAATAGTAACATACCCTTATGAATAGTAATATGACCCTTATAAATGGTAAATCATCCTACATAAGATTAACCTTACCCATGAATAATTAACTAAAATTTAGACATATTAGAATGTGACAATTTGGCCTTAGTAAACATTTTGGTATTTTTTAATTCATATATAATTAATTATAAATAATTAATTAATTTAAAAGAAGTTCTATTTTTTTAAAATGTGTTCAATAATTATCAAATCAATGTCTTATTGTTTTTAGATAATTTTATACGACGTTACATAATTTGTGAAAGCACTATAAAATCAGTTTTAATTTTAAAAACTGTTTTTTATGTAATTTATGATTTTATGTAAATATAAAATTAATAATATTTAGAAAATTATATTTGAAAAATTGACTTCATTTTAGGATTATACACATCAAAAATTGGTTGGGGTAAATTTTTGGTATTGTTATAAAATATAAAAAAAAATTATGAAGAGTGAAATACAACAATTTAAAAAAAAGCTAAATAAGCTAATTATAGAGTCATGTGTGATGTTCTGCAGATGTAAGCCCTCTTGGTTTGGGATTACATTATAATATTACTATTATTGGTCATTCAAGACTCCCTATTCCTTGTCTTAGTGGAAATTATTAATCTAATTAATTATATATTAAGGAAACCCCTTTCCCCTCCACTATAAATACCACCCTTCACACCCTCTTTTTCTCACACCTCTCAAGCTCCATGACTTCACTAAAATCTGCCCAAAAATCATCTCTATTTCCTATACCACGTTATATTGCTTCTGGTCTCATCAAAATAAAAAGCCTAGCTTCCGTAAGGAGGATCTCAAGAGGAATATTTAAGAGGTAATTTCTCTCCCTCTTCTCCTTTATTTTCTGTTCAGGTTGAAGTTCATTTCTTAATCTATCCCCATATAACTTCATCCAAATAGAATTTTACCTCCAGTATTATACATATAATAATATTATATGATTAAAATATAATCAAAACACTTTTCCCTCTTCCTTTTATTTTATTAAACAGAATGTTGTTCATGAGGTGTTAATTTATCACCTTCAAGAAATACATGCTTTCTTATTACATTTCTACCTTCGGATCTGGTAAATAAACCATTTATATGGTTTAACCAGAAAATTTATTATTTATGATATCCTATTTAATGACTTGGAACTAAATTATGACCATATTACTTAGTGATTAGTTAAAACAAGTACGTTATGATTGAAAAACCACCCAAATTAACCCATATAATCATCATTTAATTCTTATCTAATGATTTATCCACACAGATATAATATAATTAATTATAGGATCATTCAAACTCATGTACTTTGATTAATAACATGTAATATCTATTCAATATGTTTACCCATGTTCCACCCAAACATGAATTTAAGAATACCAGTGAATCACTCATGAAAACCATAAAAACAAACATTCCTAAATAATTTTTTTAAACTCTATAACTCATCAAAAGGAACATATAATCAAATAATGAAACCATAATGAACCATATTAAAGTAAAAAAGGTTATAGATTTCAAATTAATGAATATAATTTCATTATAAATTACATTAAAGATAAGTAATCATTCAGATACAAGGTAATGGGATATCTCGAACCCAATTTTCTTCCTTCGGGTTCTTCCTCTTTCACTCCATTTTGATATGGTTACTCCTAAAAGATCACTTGTTCATCACTGTCTTTACTTTTATAGTATATACATGTTTGTCACTGGTTTTTATGTCAAACAAAATGTTTTCCAAATGAACTCCTCTTTTAATAACACCCATTTTACTTCTCACTTGAAGTGGACGGTTCTTGTGACATATATGTTATTCCCTCTAACTTTTGGGAACCCAAAGCATAAGATTATTTTATTATGAGATGGAATCCATTCCATTACATGAGTTTTGTATGTACATTTTTTATTTTTGTTCTATGTGGAAAGCATAATGATGATAATGTTACGATGTGACAGGTGTGCCCTGAATTATATAGCGCAATATGAATGTTTCAAGGTGACGGGTAAACTCGTTATTATACAATTCTCCAAAGCATTGTGTAAAGTGATGAATCTCATGAGTAAATGTTAAATGATGTGTGAAAAAAAAATATAGCTTGGTTGACAAGTATGTGTGATAGTTAACCACTAAGACATGATGTTTTATTTTTTATGCATTACCACATTTAAATTCTTATATTTATGCTTCCTCTCATGTTCATGATAATTTTCCCATGTTATGATTATGCTCACCCCATGCTATATTGTTCTTATCTATCCTTTTACTGAGGTTATTTATCACCCCTTTTCATTTATATCCTTAGGTGCCTACATGTTCTAAGGAAAGTACAAGTGATAATAGGAAGCTAGAGAAGGAGAAATTAAATAAATGTTTATGCTTGATGTTGTAATTGTTATGTATGGTCCTTGTTTTCCCAAGACACTAAACCTTTTCATCCTATATGAGTAATACTATTATTTTGTATACCTCTAAAATGATGTAATACTAATGTATGGAATGGAAGGGTCTATATATAGACTATGGTTATGTAGTGGGATTAGTTCACAAGATCATATTAAATCTTATAGGAGAACATTGTGAAGCAGTAAGTGAATGCACTATAATTTTAAACATATCAAAACATTAAAACTATAATTCAAAACCAATAAATCAATGTAGGGGTTTTCAAACACAAAAATTTTGATCCATTTGGTACTCAATATAGAAACATATGATATTTATTAACATTAGATGAAATAGTATAGAGTTTTATAAAAAAATATTAAATTGGTATCTTCACTATCGAAAATTTAAGTAGATGATGTCACCTAAATATTATAGAAGGTTTTTATCATGATAAATGGTATATTAAAAGATTTATTATGTTTTTTTGATAATGTTGTTTTGTTATGGTATTCAGAAAGATAATTTCACAATGAAAAAAATATTGATTTCTATTTTATATAAAATCACATTTGGTTGAAGTATCACTTAGTCCAGTAGTTGTTAGAGAATATGGTTTTGGATATAGAGAAGATAGATAGATCATGGAAGATATTAGATATGTCAATATTGGTTATAGTAATGAATTAATTAAGTTGGTGTTGTGTCACATTGTTGATTTTAATTTTTTTTGTAAATTTATATTTTGTTTGATGATAATTTTATTTGCATTTATTTCATGTGAGATTTCATAAAAATATAAATTATTGGACTAAAAATAGGTGGTTCATGGATGACATATTGTTAGTAGTAACAATACAACTTGATAAAAGGGATAATGAACTCTGGATTGTGGGATTATCCAAAATGAAAAACCAACTACATGATAAAGCATCTAACCATGAACCCATATAGGTGTGTCTATATGAGGTAAAAGGTAAACTACATGGGGATGAACCATTCAACCGATACACTATACTGCCTTATTTTTTTCCTTTGGATAGAGGTTCCAAAAGCCTTACCCATGTTTTGGAAAAATATGTGACAAAATAATGTGGCCTTCCAATAATATTTAAAATATCCAATTTGATATGTTACCCTTAATTGATTTCAAGACCAATGAACTGCTAATATTACCCATTTGAACTGCCAATCCATAGGATCATCTCACTCTTCCATATCTATCTGTTGAACCTAAAAATTATTGGTGGGTATTGTGTGGAAACATCTAAAAACATCATGTAATCTACCCCTTTATTCTCATTCTTCATTCTTCTTTGTTCCTTATTAAATTATTTGTTGGTTTTCCCTTTCTCATGTGTTTTGGTTTATCTAAATTGAGTTGGACCTTGTCATGTCTTTGTTAATAATGATGATTCATGTATTCTCTTTCCTTTATATGGTCTTTTTTTCGTGCAGTTTTGGTGTTCCACTAGTTTTTATAATTTTTCAAGAATTAGTTTGGGGATCCATAATTTAACATTAATGGATGATTTTAGTTATCATTATAATCTATCTAAAATTATTAGATAAATTGTGTGGGTGGTGTGAAATATTTTTATAATGTATTTTTGTCTGTGTTTGGGTTTTAATGTTGTTTTTATTATGTAAAATGACGTGTTTCACGCGTGATTTCAATATTGAATTCCCCTTTGGTGGTGTTCTATCTAGGATTCTACATGATTTGGTGTTTTTTTCAATACCACTAAGATAACAGGATCTAAAGACACCACTAATCCTAGCACCTTAAGATTTTTATGGTTCTCATGTGATGTTATATTAATCTTGACACTTATTATAGTATTAAAATTAATTTCTAAACTAATATAATAATTAGTTAATTTTTTTATATTATTTTCATAAAAGTATATGTTGTTTAATTGAATTATATCATTATATAATTGAATATTTTATATTGATTTATTATTTTTAATTATATAAAACACTATATACACCTTCATGTGAATATAGAGAATGTTATGTTTGTCCTAGATAAAAGAATGATGTTTCATGAAGGTGACAGATGTTCAAATTGCACATGTTAATCATTCATAAAATTGTTTGTAGAGGTGGAACGATGGTGATGGCCCTCTTGTTACATGGATACATATGCTCTAGTGTTTCCCCTCCCCATTTTTGTACATTATTTTTGGTCAAGATGTAAAATGTTTAGCTTCTGGTAGTTTTCTATTAATTGGTTATGAGTATTTATTTTGGTGTCATGATTTATTCTTGTAGTTTTTTATTGTTATTCAGTTTCTACTTAATCATTCTAAAATTTGATGATTAAAAACCATACACTTATTTCAAACCCCTGGGGATTTGGAATTCCCTTTAGTACAATCCATGGGCAAGGTCGGGGGTATTATTGGATGTAATCTCATCATTATTACTGACATGTTCTACCTTCGTGGTGTTGGGTTAATTGAAATTCAATAAGGGGAAACATGTTACTTGAAGAAGCATTTAACCATTGAAGTTCTGAATATATGAATATGAAAGAAAAAGGTTGTGAAGATATAAAATTATTCTAATGTGGGATATTTTTAGTATTTCAAATTTGATACCATTTTATTTCTAGGTATTTAGACCTTCAGAATTATTGATTTTGAGGACTAATTTTGGATGCTCAGATGAAGGAGGTGGAGTGGTTGAAACTAATGAATAAGACCCTGATATTTTCTAATATTTTAAATCCTATAATTATAAAACTATATATTACCAATCAAAATATTGTGAGAGAACAATATATATAACATGTTGAAGGTAATGTGTTTTTGAAAAAAGGTATGACAAAAGAATTTTTATAAATGAATATATTATATTCCTTCACTAGAGGATTCATATAATATGAAAAATATATTGGTATTTGAGGTATGATATGTTATATAAAACTCCATGGAATTTTTATGAAAAAAATTGTATATATGAAAAATATGTTGAGGTTGAGGGATACCATAACTATGCACATCTCTTACAAAAAACATTGGAACAAATTGAACTCATTCTTAATGTAGATAAAAATGTAGATGAAGTAGTTTAATTTAATAGAGTTTATTATAAATGTTGTAGTGTGACTATTTTTCATATGTCTTTTTTTATTGAAATCATATTCTAATTCATAAATAAAAGAGTTCCTAGAATTTTATTCATGTATTTGAAATGATATATTATCAAAATTAATATATAATATTTATCATTGTCATTGTTTTTTGTTTCATATTCATTCAAATGTACTTGTATGAGTTGTTCAGTTGTTTTCTTTTCATTATAGTGTCATAGGATCAACTTCTCTCCAATGTTTTGGTACAGTTTTAATAAGGATTAATTCATGTAATTTGTTTCTTCCTAATATATTCTAGAGAATATATTATAATATTTTTTGATATCAATATTATATATTCCGCACATATCAACATTTTAGAAATGAGTGGTCTTTATATTGGTAAGGATTGATTTGAGATATAATGAAGTTTTTTTAATCTTGAAATGAAACCCACTGAGCAGTGAGGGAATTAGAAAACCAATTTGATACATGTTCCCTTTTGAATAATGGGAGGTGTTATGGTTTAGATAAGGAGGTATACATGATTTATTTAAGAGGCCTCAAGTGATAAATTCATCAATGAGTTTTTCCTTGAGTCCCTGATCCAATATCAAAATCAAGAGTTTATGGAGCATCGTAAGGGATGATGCAATGATATGATATACAAATAATTTTATTAACATGATTTTTTTTTCTCCCACTGTATAAATAAATGATTCATAGATGAAATAAGTGTCAGAAATTAGACTTCAACCATCTGTGAGGTGTAATGTTATAGGATTAAGAATGGAATATTGAATGAATTTTTCCCAGTGTAAGTAAAGAGAAACCAATCCCAATCATTTATATTTTAAAAAACCTACTCAGATTAACCTGTTATATGTAACACCTTGATATTTATAGAAATAAATTTTTTAAAATAATTTAATCTTTTTTATATTTTCCATTTCATGGTACACTGAAAATAGTTTTTAGTCTATAAGTATTGATTTAATTATACACCCCCCATGTTAATTATTAACTACACGCAACATAATGTTATTCATTCACTATATGAAAACTATGGTTATCTTATGTTACTTGCAATAAAGACTTTGCTTGATGTCTTGTGTAACATAGAAGACTGAGATTTACCCAAGAATAATATATTTTTAAAAATATTAATATGTAATATCATAAGATATAACCTAGATATTAATTTGGATTTTTAAATTGTATTACATATCTTATGAAAATAAATGGTTAAATTCATCAGTCAAAAATTAATTAGAAATGAATATAAGAAGCGACTGAATGTATATAAAATGTTTTTATAAAAAATAATTTTATGATCACAATAATATTTAATCCTAATAACATAAATTAATTTCTATGGTTGATTATGTTAATGTACAATATATTTCATATATAAAGAAATAAATTTTTTACATTCATCAAACTTATATTATGATATAAGAAAGGAAAACCACCAAAATTATGAATAAAAAGTAATATTTTTATAATACAATTATTACTTCCTTTTAATGGAGAACCTATTATACCTATAAATTATGTCAAATTAATAGTTTTATATATATAAATAAAAATTATTTTTGAAATAAAATCATAAAAATTTTTTTATGGTGAATATTTGGTATTTTTATATAATGTTTAATTTTTTGATTAGCAGTTATAGATACTAATATTTAATTCTAAACATAATTATTTTCTAATTAATTTATAAGTTCAAATATTTTTTCTAATCTATTATTATTTATAATTATAGAAATTATACACCAATTAATTCTAATTTGGTATTTTGGTTAAATTCAAATTCTAAATTAGATATTAAAACATAGCAATATTTTAAAATTTTTACATTAAAAACCTGATTTTCCATACCAAATGTGGGATAAATGATATACTAATCTCTATCACTCTTGTGATTGGAATATTGAAAAATTGATTCCATATTTTTAATAATCATAATTAATAATATATAATATGGTCAAGTTAGTTTTTTTAAAAAATATTTTGGAATTAAATTAAAAAAAATAACAATGATAAAGAGTGAAATAGATTTACAAGGGACTAAATCAATATATTAATGGACATAATGACCAATAAAATGTCCAAAATCCATTTTATGATTATATATACAACCTATAGTACCATTAGCCTAATTTTTTCTATGGCTGGGGACATATGATTTTGGTAAATGGTTGTTGGAATTCACGTCTCAAAATTTTGCATGAATTCCATTCCACATACACTATACAAAAGGTACTCACCACCCCCCTTATTTAAACCATTCAAGTCTTTGACTTGACCAATATATTCTCTAATAATCCACCAACATCAATCCATTAATAATATAAGCCATATTTTTGAAATAAATCCATCCATGGATGCACATTATTGGAAAGTAAGAGGAGTTACCTAAATAAGATGTAACATCTTTTCCCATGATCCATTGTATTACTTATATTTTACACCCTCTGAAAACTAATTATTAAATTCTTGTATACCTACTTCAGTGTCCTTAGTATACGTAATGATGTTGTTCAATTTTCATTATCCACTTCTCTAAGTTGGGAATTATGATGGAATTTCTTATATATAATATAAATGATATATATGATCTATTATATTCATATTTAATTATTATATAATTCATACAATCATTATTTCATTTTTATGTAAATATGATAATTTATTTTGGGGAAGTGTGGAAAACCACCTCCTCAATGCGATATGATTTGATCACACTCCACATAGAATCTATTAAAGATTGTTTTAGTGAACTTATATGATATTTATGAATTAATAATTTTATATTAATGATATTATATGTATATATATACATATACTTTTTTTACATTCTTTATTTAATTATGAAAATAATATATATACATTGTTATTTGTATGAATGACCTATTGTATCCACGAATGGTGTATTCCATTACATATTTCTACATTTTATAAATAATAATAATAAATATACAATGAATATTATATATATATATATCATGTTTAATCATTGAAATAGAAGAAAATAATGATCTATGTAAAGATAAAAAAAATAAAAAGTCAAAAAAAAAAACAATGCGGATATTACCTGAAATGTAACATTAAAATAGAATAGTTAATAAAAAAAAAATAAGGTCAACATAAAATAATACATGGTATATGATATATTAATATGGTTTTATGGAATATGTGTTATAAATTTATATTTATTAACATGAGTCTCAAATGTGTAAAAAAATCAAAAATTAAGGTAAGGGCTGCCTCGTCTAATGTTTAATTTTCATCAGCAATAAGCGATGTTCAATAAAAAATTCATATATGTGGTGTATATACTATATAGAAATGAATTATATGAACATCTTACATAAATTTATTGGTAATTGGACATCTAATTTATGATATTTTTTTATGGGGTATATGTTTCAATTGTTACAAAATCATAAAATTACTTTTGTCACTTTTTTCATTCTATGAGATACAAGTCATGTTCTGAACATATATTTCTTTGTGGAGTGTATATAATTTCCACTAACATGTTATATCATTAATCTAATTATTATCATGACATTTTATGATGTATATAATTTTATTCTTCATGGAGATTATGATTCCATGTTACCAAAATTTTAATAGTTTATTTCTATAATATCATAGTTATCGAAATTATTTATGATTATGTTCCCATTGATGAAATATAATGATTAATCACTCAATATCACTAATTATCATTCATATACTCTATCTAACCATGATATAATATTTTACTAGTAACATTAACCAATCTATGGTACTTACGATAATAAAGAATAGGTTTAAAAAAATCTACATTTTCCTCCATTTGGTTAGAAATATGTGGTTTTTTCAAAACCATATTTTCTTAAAGTGATTTACAAAAATTTTGGTTTTCATAATTTAATTTTTACAGTAATTTTTTACCCATTATATTCTATTTTTACAAAATGGTTTTAACAATTAATCTGATTGTTGTTTTTGTTAAAAGCACATGTCTACACTTTTAAGGTCATAAGTGAATGTGCTGTAGGTATGGACATACCTACCATTACGATGGCAATTTCCCTAAAGAATAATTTATTAGTTTAAAAGGTTATTTTTAATGAAAATTATATAATAATGTTCTGGATTTATTTTTATTCAATGTCGTTTAAAAAAAGGATTTAAAAAACTGTATTATATTAAAAAAAATTTAATGGATTTCAAATAATGAATTATATGATTTCAAAAGGTTATCATAGAAGAATAATATTTAAATGATTTAATTTTTTTTACAAATTTTAAATATAATTTTAAATATAAATTTTATAAAAAAAATTAATACTTATTTTATATTTTTAAAAAATATAGGGTTTTAAAAATGTTTTCAATCATCTTTTATATGATTTAAAATAAACATTGTATTCAAATTGTATTCAATATTATATATACATTTCAATGGATATTTTGAAGGGAAATGGTTTTACATATGATTTATAATTTTAAATGAGTAAATTATATTTTCTATTAGAATTGTTTTAAATAAAATTTAATCATTCGTTTTTACAAAAGGGGTTTTGAAATTTTTATATAAATGTTATTTTAAATTAATTGTTATTTTCACCAATACATATATCATTTGATCATTAAAAATAATTATCTATCCAATAAGACTTAATTTTATGTTGTTTATTCCTTAATGGGCATATAATCCAAGAATACAATGAATATCCTTTCTTCATTGGTTTATGTTTTGATGAAATGTTGTTTATAACACTCATTTCCCTTCCACAGATCATATGCTATTGTCTAACATCCGGACCCTGAATCCACTGAATTGTACCACAATCTAGTGGATAGGTGACCTAAACATGCCTCCTTAAATTCTAGAGGGATCTAAATAGTAGTGGGGGTCTAGTAAGTCCGTCTTTTAGATACGTTACCCTCTTTTATCAGAATAAAAAACCAATGGAAGACAACAAAAAAACAATGTGAGGAAATGTATAAATAACCATAAAAAATTTATATCATATAATAACCAAAACAAGACTATAAAATACTCAAATTAATGGAAAATCATTCTATGAAAATTGGAATGTGATGTGTCTACAATAAAACTAAATGTGACGACACAAACACTACCAAATGGGGTGAAACCACATCTGGCTCCTTCTCCCATGCTCTAATCCAAATCTATAACCAACCACTTTTCCTTGCCATTATCAAATCTTCTAAAAATATAGTATACTCTGGTTCAGATCAGTCATCCCGAATAGTGTGTGAGTACAACTCAGTATACAACTACCAATAGAATCATAAATGAGTCTAGGAAAAAGATCGTGTGTGCAGTTTTCTGAAGCGATAAATACAATGCGTAATTTAAACAGTTTTCGCATTATAATTTAATCTATAATAATCAAATTTGGCCCATTTTGAACTCATGTTACCCATTTTTATCATCACTAAATATCATTATCCATTTGGTGGAGGTCATCATTCACAGGACCCTAATCCCATCGAATTGTCATTCATTATTATCATTCATTTGGTGTTGGTTGTCATGCCTATAATGGAAATCCTGTTGAGTTTAGGTTTTCATGTCTAGCACTATTTTATTCATTTGATAAAAGATAACATGCCTATCACCCCATAATCTCTTACATGGTTAACAATTGGGGAGGAACACCCTGTCTATATCCTAACTTCTAATTGGTCTTGAACACCATGTCTAGCACCCCAAAAATATCATACATTTAATCATTCATTAATTCACATGAATTTTCCACAATTAATAATTTAATAATCCAATTATTAGTTAATCATATCAAATTCCAATAATAAATTCAAAAACCAACTCTGAAAAAACCCCATAAATTAATTCATAATTTAATTAATCAATCAACACCATTCTCATTCCATAATTAATTATTCACAATTAATTATACATATCAAAAATCAACATGTCATAATTAATTCTCATAATTAATAGTATTTGAGGAAATCATGGAACATAATTAATTATATTAATTAATTATATTTGATCACATCATGGAACATAATTAATTCTCTCAATTGGTTATATTTGGTCCACATCATTGTACATAATTAATTCTCTCAATTATTTATCATTGTTCAACATTAAGGAACATATTTAAATCTCCCAATTAACATTCATACATAGCCAATGTCATTATTTCATTATTTATTTCCCCCAATTAATTATATTTACAGAAAAATTCAATATCTCCGTATCAATATCTCAACCCATAAAAAATTTCCAAAATATCTATTTGGAAAACCTCCTTCATTTGTTCTATGATTCAATTATAAATTAACCATCGTGGAAAACTCCATTAAATTCAACTTTCCTAATTACATAAATTTACGAAATAATTTTTCAAAGGAATAAAAAAAACATAAAGAAAAATTCATATATCAAAAATCATGTCATTGGGATTTCTATTTTGACAACCAACATCGTTTTATTGATGGATGTTACCCCAGAAAGAATCCCTAAAATTCGACCAGCACAATGACATCGATCATGCTCTGGATCTAAATCCCTAGAACATATTTATCATAAAAGGCATCATGATCTTGAAAATATAGATCTAGACCCACAATCCTATATCTATATCTCAAAACATTGGTTTAGGTCCAATAAAATAGTAGAGATCATCCATGATAAGATAATGGAATGGAATGACATTGAATGGGAGAAGAAAAGAGATAAAATACACTTAAGGATAGGAGAGCAGTTCTACATTCATCGATTTCAATAACAAATAAATAGGTTCATGTAACCATCGAACCACTTTAGAAGGCATTGTGAACACCTAGATGTTTTCATGCCCAATCCTAGGTTGAATTTGAGATTTTTCAGGGGTTTGGATGGTTTTAAAATAAATTATCGGAATAAACTAATTTTCACACATGGTTTCACCTAGGTGTCTGCATAGTTATGACAAACCATGCGTCAATCGTGTAGTATTTAATTGTTCACATGACTTGATGGTGTATGGTTAGGAAAATCATGCACCCAATAAGCTGTCCTCAACTGTTTTCATGTTATGATTGCGCATAGTTTGTTTGAACCATGCGTAAACCATACACAACCCCTATCTTCCAATGATTTTAAAAAACATCACCCAAACACACCTCAAGTCATAGAACAACCCAAAGGTACTCAATAACAGTTTCAACAAATGTACTGGAAAACATGCCCTAAATTTCTCAAGAAAAAGATGGGATATATGAATCTCCCCACTTTATTACATCTCTTCATTGAGTTGTACTCTAGAACATTTCTAGGATTTCAAGACAAAAATATTGGGTTGTTTATCCCTCATTTATACTTCTTGTTCCCATGTTCCTATTTTAACGCTTCCATGTTTCCATAACACATGAACTAATGACACAGTCTTTCCCGTAACACTTTCTCACAACGACCAAGCACGTTTATCAGATAATCCTCAAAGGACGCATCTATATCAAGATTATCCACTTCCACATAAATCACAAGATAAATTTTAGTGTGATACAAATGTAGTTTTGGAACCTGGAAACCATCATGAATAGTTCTTATTTTATGTGGAACTTCTAATAAGTACACCATTGGCACGATTTTCTCTAGCAACTCAAATTGTCCTACAATGCCAGACGCCAACTTTCCCGGCCTATGTATCCTATGGTGACCCAATTATTGAATCACATGAAGGAATACACAATCACCCTTTTGTAAACTGTATGGTTTTTCTCCATTAGATAGCATACGAATTATTTTGACTCTGATATATATCCATAAATTTCTGAATCAACTACACCTTCTTTGACATCCACTGAATGAGACTCGATCCCAACATCACTAACTAACGTACCTCTAACCAATATAGTGGTAATATAAATGGTCTTCCATAAAGTACAATATATGGTCACATCAATATAGTTGTCTAATAATGGTTGTTTTAGGAAAACACCACAAATGCTCACAACATATCCTCTAACAAATGTATTGTACACTCTGACTACCCATATGTGTTTGGGTGGAAGACCGTACATCATAGAACTTGTATACCAAGAACCTTCTGTAATCCCTTTTAAATGCGTAATTTATAATGTGAATCGTGATCTAAAACTATAGTTTGTGGGACTCCATGTAAAAGAACAATCTCTCATACATTTAGTTCTCCCAACTGATCTACTATAAAGGATTCCCTAATAGGAAATAAATGTTCTACCTTTGTTAGTTGACCCGCAAAAACCCAAATAACATCATTCTTCCGAAGTATCTTTGTATTTCATACCATTAAATCCAAAGTCACAATATCCCACATTCATTCCGCAATAGATAACAGCTACAATAGGACCCAATGTCTTCGATGCTCTAAATTCACCTACCAACAAATGAAAAATCTTGTTACAAACTCTAATATCTCCTTTTCTCATTCCCAACCACCAAAATTTTCATCAGAGGTCATGGTATATTCTTGTAACCCTAGGATGTACCACCCACCATGATTCGTGAAATTATTCCATGCGTTCCTATTGTATAATCTTAATAAAAACAACCCAATAATTCATATAGATGACCTCATCCTCATCATTATTTAAGTATGGAGGTTTCCCAACACCATAAGGTTTTCCCTTAAGGATAAACAGTCTAGATACTCATATTTTTTTCCCTGATCATTATCTAGAGTTAGATTACACTTCCATATAATTCAAAGTCATCCTTTCATAACTCTACAAAACTACCACATGAATTTCTGCCCGAAAACCCATCATCTTCTAGTCAACACTAAACTCATGTACCAACTAACACTGAGTTTTCCTGCTCAAGGAATCAGCAACACTATTCCCCTTTTGGGTAAATATTGATATTAAAAATCTAAAGGCTTCATATACTATACCCATATTCACTGACCAAGATTCAAGTCACAGTGAAAAAAGGTATATTTGATTAATTTGTGATTTGTATATACTATAATCCATTCACCCATAAGATAGAGTCACCATAACTTAAGAGTGTAAACCACTACTATCAAGTTGATGTCATGAGTATGGTAATTCCACTCACATGGCCTTATCTTTGAGACCCATAAGTAATGAATTTATCCCCATACATCTTCATAACAAGAATATGATCCCAAAAACCTCACAATAAAGTGTTTACTCCATAGTTGACTTTGGTATGATCAAAATTGGTGATCGTGATAAGCCCTTATTCAGCTCCTGGAATGCAATCTTTCATGCCACTATCCAAACAAAATTCACCCCTTTCATTGTCAAAATTGTAATTAGTTCCTCCAAAAATGAAAATTATTGGATGAACCTAATGTAATAAACAAATAATCCCAAAAATCATTGGATATCAGAAAAATTATTTAGTTTCTCCCATGATATCTCTACTTGCACCTTTTATGAATAAAATTCCATAACTTATGTTGAGATGATGTGCCCCCGAAAGGATACCTTGTCAATCCTAAACTGTAATTTTGATTGCTTGCCATATATCCAATTATCTATATGTATGACTAGGCTGATGTCAAGATGTTGAGAATGACTATCATGCGGCTTAGAGAACACAATGATTTTGTCCACAAACACCACTAAAAATTGATCTTAAACAGATGATAGATAACGTTCATCATGGCCATAGACACTGTTCAAGCATTTTTCAACCCAAATGTCATTTCAGAAAACTCATAAAGTCCATAAATTCTATGGAATGCATTTCATGATATAACAGATGTCTGAACACTCACCTAATGATACTCTAATCTCAGATCATTCATTGAAAACATCCAATCCCCCTTCAACTAGTCAATAAGACAATCAATATGTATAAGTTCATATCGCTTATTTGTATTCATTTTATTAATCTTCAAGTTATTAAAAACCATTTGTAGAATCACATCGACTATCTTTAAAATAAAAACTGGTTTCCCCAATGGTGACATACAAGGACAGATAATTCACATAACCTCTAATTCACTCAACAACATTTTGAGCTCTTAAAGCTTAGTCGGTGTGATTATGCATTGTGGAATAGATACCGAATCAGCCCCCAGCATGTTCTCAATAGTGAATACCACATCTCTACTAGGTGGAAACCCTTAAAAGTCTTTAGTAATGTAATCATGAAATAGTTCTACTTATGGTGGAAATACTTCTTTCCAACCACTCCCAGCATCCAAAAAATGACTAGAAACATGGGTTGTAAGCTCTTTGAATTGTTGAGTAATTGGCATAGATCGGCCTGAAATGATATTCCATTATCTAAAATGAACATATTGGTCTCCCTTAGGAGATACAAAGGTCACTCTTCTAATGTAACAATCAATTTTGGTCTGTAAGTGACTATCCAATCCATACCCATAATTTGGTCGAAGCCCATTATATCAATGACATAAATATCCCAAGGGAAATGATACTCTCCGTTCTCTAGAGAACATCCCTTGCATGAATAGATTTATCTAGTCTGTATTCCCAATGAGGTATTGATAATCATCATCCCACTTATTTAATCCACCTCCAAGATCACGCCATTAATAAAAATTAAATATATAATGGAATGAGAGGGACCAGAATCAAACAGGGCACTGAATAAAATAGAGTCAACTAGAATAGTAAATATCACTATCGATTGACCGTCCTTTCTCTCCATAGGTGTGGGATACATTACATTTAACTGTCATGCCCGTCATTTATGTGGTGTCGTCTGACTCACCAGAGTAGCACCACTCTTTTGATATGGGTGCTCAGTCCCTGAAGCACCATGTACATTTTCTCATCCTCCTCATCTAGCAGAACTCTAGCTGCCAGAACTATATAGTATATAATACCTCCTTCTGACACTCTAACTCTGGGCAGCTGATCACACAAAACAAACCTATCATTACTTCATACAAGACATTGGTAGGTTCACCATATTTAAAAAAACTGGCACTCCACTGGCGGTAGAGAATAATGTGTATGATTGTGTCCCTTCCAAACACACCGGTAGAAAAGAACATGATAATGATCCATTGCAACTGTTCCTCTTGACTGGTCACCTTGATTTCCATAGTCCTGACTATGATTTTTGTGATGGTGCTTCCTACTCTTGGAAGGAACACCCCTTTATCCTCCAACTAACTCTCCAATACCAGAAGACATTTTCAGGTTCCCCTATGAGATGATAGCCTAATTAACCACATTTGAGAATTTCCTCAACCTAAAGATATTCACCAGGGACTTAATTTCAAAATTATGTCTATCATGAAATCATTTCATCAAATAAGCCTCACCTGCAACAAATGATGGAGAAAAACACTGTAAATATGCAAATATTTCAGAGTACTCCATTATAGACATGCTTACTATGGTCATATTCAAAAACTATGAATCCTTCTATTCTATCAGTGTGACTTGATAGAAGTGTTCCATGAACATATCTTGAGTGTCCTTCCATAACATCTCATCAGTCTTTCCAGATTGTACCTCAATTTCCTTCTATTGTATCACTGATCCCTGTATCATATAAGCTTCCAAGATGACCCTCCTCTCAGCAAGGGTCTCAAAATGGTCAACCATAATCTCAAGGGATTCATTACAAAATTCGTCTCCCTCAGGTCAACCGTCTCTAGTAAAAGTATGATGGTGCTGCTACTGAACCTCCCTTGTCAACTCAAACAAGCTTTTCTAAACCTGCCCCAGGTATCTCTCAATTAATTTCATGAAATTGTAAAATTTATCCCAAAATGTTTCCCCTTATTCCTAATCTTGTACCAATGGTTCCCCAAGCTCTCTATCTGGATGTTCATTCCGAGACATACCCCTCGGTATCTCTCTCTCAATAAGAATCATGGAGGCATATCCTTATAAAGCCAAACTCACATCAAAGGTCTTATATTGCGATATTATTACATGTATATTATAGTATGTTCTAGCACAATATGTTTTCACATATCGTTTTACACCTTTTTGACCACATGGTCCACACCGAGGCCTTATCACTACCCTTAGCCATCCTACTCCTATTTCTTGGATAACAAGTGTAAAAACATACTAATAAATTAACCCAACCATTAATTAATCGCAATTTTTTAATTACATTATTATACTTAATCGATAAATCATGGTTCTCATTATACACCCTGGTATTCTCATTTTTCATCAAAATTTCAATCTAACAATAATGAAAAATCATGCAAGTTCAATTCCATACCAATATCCATTTTTCCATAAGTTCCTTTAATGGTGCAGGTCAAAACAACCCTGAGTGACAAGAATGATGCATTTAAACTCAAAAATCATACATATTTAGGCCACAAATAGAAATTTTAATATTTTCCAAAACTAATATCACATCACACCACAAGTGCATCACCGAAGGTATATAATATACAATGGTTATAAATAACAGCAATCAAAACATTCCCAACCCATGTTTTCATATTTCCCCCTATACATGGGTTTTCAACTCCAACGCACGAGCTCATTACGAAGCCTAGAAGTTTTCTAGTATTATATATACATTCCCAAAATAGTAAGGCAAAAGAAGAAGAAATAAAAAACTACCTCTGATACTAATTTGTGACGTCACAACCCAGGATCCACGGAATGGTGCTCCGATCCGGTTAGCCACAATCTATTAAGCGCACCTTCCTTTATTCCAGAGGGTGTTGACTAGAATTGTGTGTTTGGTATGTCAGTATTTGGGAGACTATACCCTATTTTATTAGAATAAAATAATAGCAGATGAAAAAAATGGCCATGTGTGGAAGCATAAATATAACCAAAACAAATCCATGCCAAATGATAACGAAAATAAAAATATTCCATAATAAAATGAATGGTAAAGAATTATGTGGTAATAATAATGACCAAAGTCTGCAATGCAACTAAAAGTAAAGACACAAAGACTCCTAAATGGGTCTATAACCACATATGGTTCCCTCTCCCATGATTCAATCCCTAACTGCATCATATCATAGGTTCTTTCCCTTATCATTTCCCACAACTACAGTGTCCACTATACTCCAGTTTCGATCAGGCGAACCAAAAAAGGTGTGTGTACAACTATGTAGGCCACCACCAACAGTGTCTTAAATGAGTCCAATAAACAGATACTGCATGCAGTATTATAAATCAAAATAGACAATGCATAATTTAAATAGTTCTCACATTTTCATTTAATCTTAAATAATCACATTAGGTTCATTTCAACTCATGTTTCCCATTTGTATCATTATTCACATTCATTATACATTAGTTGTAGGTCATTATTCCTAAACCACCAATCCCATTGAATCATAATTTATTACAATCATTCATTTGGTGTAGGTCTTCATGCATAGAACCACAATCTCAATGACTGTTGGTCATCATTCCTAGCACTCCTTTTCTCAATCGGTGTTGGTCATCATGCCTAGAACCCCATAATATCTTGCTTGAATAACTATTGGGGTCTAATTCAATGTCTAATCCCCAAATTCTTGTCGGTCAAGAACGTAAAGTCTTCGATCACAAAAATATCATCCATTTAATAATTCTATAATTCAAATTAATTTTAAACATCAATCCTTCTATAATACATCATTAGATAAAATTTTCATATTCTGTTAGTCAATTCACCAATTAACTACAATCATAACACATAAATTAATTCATCAATTACTTAATCAATTAACACCATTCCCATTCCATTATTAATTCTTCACAATTACTTATCCATATCAAATATCAAAATGTCATAGTTAATTTACACTATTAATTATCTATGATCATATCATGGAACATAATTAATTATCTCAATTAATTATATTTGGTCAAATTCATGGAAAATAATTAATATTAGAATTATTTATCATACATAGAAAATATCATTATTTCACAATTATTTTCCCCCAATTATTTATCATTATAGAAAAATTCAACATATCAATTACATTCAATGAACCAATAACAAATCACCCAAATATCTATTTGGGAAACCCCATTAATTTTGTGCAAGATTCAATGAACAATTAACAACTGAGGCAAACACAATTCAATTACACATTCATAATAATTCCAATACATGAAATCATTTTCCAAGAGAATCTGGAAATCATAAAATCACATTCACATATCATAAATAATTACTACATGAGTTCAATTTTTACCACCTACCTTATATTATTGAAAAATATTAGACCATCCAATATCCCCAAAATCCGATCTATAAAATGTCATTGATCATGATCCGGATCTAAATCACTAAAGAATAATTATGATCAAAGTCATACAGATCATGAAAATATATATCTATATCATCAATCATAGATCTAGTACACATCTTATTTGTTTAGATCCAATAAAAAGGAGGAGATCTTCCCTGAATAGATCAAGAAATGATAAGAGAATGAATTGGGGAAACAACTGGAAGAAATACACTTATTGGGAAGAGAGTGGTTCATCAATCCGGGATTTTGATCTTGAAGAACTGTATTTTGATCATCTTAGAATCCTTATAGAAGTCATTGAGAGAACCTATAAATTATTAATCCTGAGACTACATAAAATTAATTAGTATTAAAGGGTTTATGTGTTTTTTTAAAATATATTTTGGAATTAAATGGTCTACGCGCACGATTGCACCTCGATTTTTCATGGTGAGACCAAAATGTGTAGTATTCCACTACCAAAACAGCTTGATGGCACATGGTTAGGAAAACTATGTGTCTACCATTTCGACCTACATAGTCTGTATGGTAATCTTTCATATGGTTTGTCCAAACCATATGAAAACAGTTTACATCCCCTGTCTTCCCTAGTTTCTTAAAATGATCACCCAAAAACAACCCATGTCATTCCCAAACCCAAAGGTACATAATAAAAACAAAAAAAACCTGATAACAATCCTATGATTTCTCAAGAAATGTCTAGGATCATACATCTTGAAATCTTATTTTTTCAGGGGTTATGATTTGATAAAATGATTATGTGATATATCTATATTTTATTTCTAATGATATCATAATAATTTTTTATGACAATTTAATTTCTTGAGTTTTTATATGATATTTATTAAACCCATCTCATTTAATGTATCATGTTATAAAGAACATTTTATTATCTTGTGGCATATTTATGCATGATTTTATTATTTTATGGGTGGGACATAAGTCTCACTAAAATTAACAATGTAATTATAAATGGTATATAATCTAATAGTGTACATGGATGGTGGACTATGACATAAAAAATGGAACATGGTTTATATACCAAGACTGAAAACAAGAAGGCACATGGGTTATCCCAATTCTACAAATAAGATGCTATATGAGTTGTAGACCATGCTTAAAAGTATGTCGGTTCACGTCATATAGTTGAAGCCTTAAAATAACTGTGTAAATGAGTTTTTATCCCAAGGATGATATAGGTAGAATAGTGATGATACCAATAAATACATGTTGTAGAGGTGGTGGTCAGTATCCTTTACATAATATTTTTTATATTTATGTTTATTCTACAAATTCTATATCCTATTCTTATGGTATGATCACATGGTCTATGAAAATTAATAAGTTATGAATTATGCTTTATAAATAACCATTGTCAATTCAATGTATCATTATCTATTATTTGATATTTAGGGTATTATAATAAAATTTTATTCTGATGTTCTTATACCATTTTGTTCGTGTTATGGCTATGTATTTCATTTCATTTCCATTACGGAGAAATTAAAACTCATCCATTTTTTCATTCCCTAGTTTAGTAATAAAGGATTTATGTAGATGTAGTTGAGAGGATGGTTATTAAGGGATAAGTTCAATATCTTTCAGAAAAAAGGTGATTGTGTTCAAAATATCAAAAATAAAATAAACTAATATGGTCCTCAAGAATTTACTTTTGTTATGTTGTTAATATTAGTATAAAAATATGTAATATCCTTGTTTTTTTATCCTGGGTTACTAAAGATGGTATAAAAGGGTGGTTTATTATACCACTAAATCGAGGATGAGAAATATTTAGTGATATCCCAATGTATATTTCGATGAAAATTTCAATGGATGTCTCTAAATATAAGTATAAGGATTAGTTATTATTTAAAACAATGTCCTAGAATTTTAGTAATGAATAGGGAAAGTGGTTTCCTAGAAATACATACATGTATAGGCACTATAATGTGAAGTGTTTCTATCATAGATATAAAATGAAGTATAAAATTGGACAAGGTGCATCAAGTATGGATTGATATTAACTTGTAACATGACAACAAGCCTTTATATGCACTATTTTTGATAGTATCAGGTGATATGAATAGGTAATTCTAAATATATTTATAATCCATCAAGAAGGATATAAATAAATTATAATAATAAATATCTTTGGATATTAAAATGGTTTCTTATATTAAAGGAGTAGGAGTCCTGATTTACACATCTTATGAGTGATTTTTTGTTAATATGAGTTTTTCCTTTATGTTCAATGTTTTCAACATTATGAATTTTGTTTTATTCAATGGGCGAACAAAAATGCACTAATATGAAATTTAATATGATGAACAATTTTTGGATGTGAATCCAAGTGGGATGACCATTATAATGAATGAAATTGTGTTCATGTCTAATTATTTATCATGAAACATGATATACAATGTGTACATTAACATTCTATCAGACACACCATGGTTGACAAGGGATATGTTTTCAAATAGTACAAGTAATGGAGATCACAGTGGAAAACAGATTTAGATTCCATTGTTTAAAAAGTGTAGAAAGAGTCACCAAAGTGAATATATTATAGGAAGAATATATTTTTTGATTGTGGAAAATAAAAACACATAGAAATTAGTTATAATGATGAATAGAAGGGTTTGGTTAATGTAATATACGGGAATATTGTCCTCTCTAATACAATATCAAAGGTTTAGTACTTTATGCGTTGAATTAATGTAATTTATGAAAATCGATGTCCTAAGTGTAAAGCTCCATGAAGAGAATCAGAAAGGTGGTTAGTGTAATGGATATATTTTTAACTATGGAGAGAGTACTGATGAAATGTGAAATTAATGAGGTATTAACTAGATCGATGAGGTATAATTTTTTACATATTAAGGATAAAGTGAAACAATCAAACTTCTATGGTGTTTTGATTAATTTTTTATATAAATGTTGATATATATAAAGTTTTTTTATGTGTTTATGATGAGGATTTAAATGAATACATTGAATGATTCGGATGGACTATAAAATGAATTGATTGGAATTGTTATGTCCATGTAAAACACATTATTTATGGAAAGACAACCCTTACTATATTACTAATATTAACATATTGTTTTCTTGATAAAGATATATTGGTAATGAATAAGTAAATTGGACGTAAAATTATAGTACAGAAATTATCATGGTTTTTGTTGACAAAGGATTTTCTCAACCATTGATGGAGTTGAATACATTTTGGATTTAAGGAATATATCCAATAAACAATGGAATAAATAATCATGCATGTTTTCAAAAATGATTTATTATAATTCTGGTAATTATCAGGTGTCAAAATAATACATGATTAAGGTATTAAAATAATTTATATATGATGATTAATAGAGAAAATATGATATATGTGTGATCAATGATATGCTTATTTCAGAACCTTGTTTCTAATTTTTTGGATTTACATCTTTTGATAGGGTTATATTGTAACTTGTTTATGGAATGTTTAATTTAAACATAAGATAATATTTTTGAGAATAAATTATTAACCCACCTGATTAGGACTTATAAATATTGGATAACATATTTTAACAACAATTTTTTGATGGTAATTTATGATAGATTTGATGTATTTTCAATGATTTCATGATCTCTAAGTGATATGGGAATGAAAAGTTCACCTTCGTTTATTGAGAAATTAGTCTATTGTAAATTGATGAAGAAACATTATCTAACAGAATTATATTAAATTATCTAAATATATATTCTCATGAAATTTCTACAACATTAGAAAAAAGGATCTTGATACCATAAACTTTCTCTTAGTACATTCCTTCTCGATGAAACAATTAGGCACTAAGAACATCACAGATTTATGGAATTGTTACTATTAAATTTCTCATGTCCTTGTTCTATATCACTCTATATCATAACATCATAGTTAAATTTCTCTTCTATGTTCATGTTTTCACCTCCCACCTCTTTTATCCTATGTGTATACCTAGTTATATGTTACATTAGGTAAACTTTATTATTCGATGATTCCCTTTTTAATGTTTGTTTTAGTATTCTTTATTATGACATGGGATTATATAAAAATAACATTCCATTATTAAATCATATATAAAAAAATTAATTTAAAGGAAAAAAATTCATTTTAATGGTGAATAATGCAACACCCCATGAATTTGTGAAATATTTTTTTCATATTAATATATTTTTGATACTCATCATTTCATGAAATAGTAAAATAGTTTTCTTATATTCAATCACTATGTTTGTATTTTTTAATACAAAACCCCATGTAAATCATACTCTAAAAAATAGAATGTTTATATTGAAATACACATAATACCAAGAATAACTTATGTTAGAGGCATTGCAAACATTCTTGGATTTCGTGAGTCGTACACAAGACCATGTCTAAAAAAGATAATTTTTTATTAAAAATAATTTAATTTATTATGATACCATATAACCTAGAAGCTATGTTAGAGGATTTGAATTTTATTAACTAGATTTTTAATTTACATAGCTGAATTTATTGGTTAAAAAGTAATTAGAAATGAATATAAGAACCGATTGAATATAAATGGAATTCTGTTATAAAAACAAATTTTCTTCTAACAATATAATTTTATCCTAATATATTAAATTAATTGATACTTTTCATTTATATTAATGACTTCTAAATATTATATATTGAATAAAATTTTATGTTACATTCAATTAATATATTTTGTTGGCATAAGATATGAACAGTGCCAATATTATATACAATAACCATTATTTTTGTAAAATATGTATTGCCTCCTTTTAATGATTAGAACAATTTAATTCCAAATTTTGGAAATTATATATATTTAAGGTTTTAATATAATCTTTAATTTTTAAATTTAATAATAAAAATTACTTTAGGGTGATTTTGAAGTATTTTTCTGTGATTTTTCATTTTTTGATTAATAGTGAAGAAATACAAATATAAACTCAAATCCTGTTATTTGACTAATATATTTTTAGGATTAATTATAATTATAATTGGATTCATTGCCTAATTATATAAGTATATATAGATAAATAAAATTTAGGTCATTGGGACAAGTTTCACCTTGAAATTAGAGATAGACACTTAGAAAACATTTGATCATTTTTTCATTATAACCCCTCATTATCACCCCATTTGAAGGATATATTTTAAAATTATTTCTTTGAACTTTGTGATTACAATTTGGAAAAAATGATTCTATATTTTGGATCCTCATAATCTATAATGAAACATTATTTAAAATTAGTTTTTAAAAACATATTACTAAATGTTATTGAAATTAATTAGAATGATTAAATGAGAAATTAAAATAACAAGGGACTAAAACAAAAACATTAGGGCCAAAATGACCTATAAAGTTGTCAAAGATACCTTAAATGTTATTTATATTAACCATATACTCACTTTTATTAACTTTTTCATATTATTTTATCCATATTACATGGTAAAAACATGGATGTAATTCTCTTTTCTGTAATTTACTTGAACACAACTCCTCCTCCACACTAAAAATAAACTCACCCATTACCTTTATTCACACCTCTCATTACATTTTTATCACCAAAAATATAATAAAATAATGTTCAAAATACCTACCATAATATTATAATCATCACTTTTGTATTAAATCTAGAAGATAAGATCTATGGTGCGAACCAAGAGGAGTTACACAATAAAGATGTGACATCCTTATCATGCTCTATTATTTTATTTCGATTCATCACAAAGTAATTTTTTTTAATTATTATATAATAAAATATGTATCCCAATTTTACTTACATATTTTAATTATTTCTACTTGAAAATACACCTACACACACAATCATTTAATTTGTAATGATTTTACTATGCTTTTTTACGGTGAACTACGGCCACACGAAATGACGTTCTTCGTTTTTTCCATCACCAACTCTCATGGGTTTAAATAATGACATAAAGAATAATTTTAAATGATATATATATATATTATTTAATATATATATATATATATATTAATAATTAATTAATTTATAAAAAATACCTTCATACATTCCATTTTGTCTAAATATGATAATTTCGTATGTGGAATAGTGGACTATCATCTCTATAAAGTGATGTGATTCATTCACACTATACATAGAATGTGTTAATGTTTGATTTAGTTATATAATATGATATATATTACATAGTAATTATACTTTTATGATATATATATTTATATTTATATATAATTTCATTTCATTTTTTCAATATAATAATAAATTAGGAACAACGATCTTGCCTACGTACAACTTACCATCTCCATGAACGGTGTATTCCATTTCATATTTGAAAATTTTATAGATTATTATAAATAAATATGTAGTGAATATATAGTAAATTTATATAATGTTTTATATTATTTAATAATGTAAATCAGAATCTACTTATGGTTATAATGAACAAAAAGCCCAAAAATTTATGAAAAACAATAAAGATATTACCTGAAATATAACATTTATATAGATATTTTAATAAACATGTAATATATGGTAAACATGAAACAATAAATTGTATTATATATAATAATATGGTTCTTTGGTATTTTTATTATAAACATTCAATTATTTTATTGGATGATTGAATCTGTATATTGATATTCAAGACATATGGTATGGGGTTTCTTGTCTCAGTTTAATTTTCCATCAGACAACAACTATATTCAGCAAATATTTTATATATATAGTGTATATAATTTATATGAACATATTTTATTATTAATATAAATTAAATTATGGGTATTTATATGTTAATTAAAATATATTTCATTCATGGTATTTTTGGTTCAATATTTATCAAATCTGTACATAATTTTGTCTCAATATTTATTTTTAGAGATACATGCCATTTATGAAACTAATTTTTTATATGGTGTGTTTATAATGATAAATGTAATTTTATATCCTGAAAATAATTATATAAATTATATTTTAATCTTAATTTTATATTATTCTTTCATGGTTATTATGATTCTATGTTATCGAATTAGAAATAGATTATTTCTACAATCTCATCCTTATCGGGATTGTTTATGATTATGTTTCCACTGATGAAATATTATGATCCATATATAAAAGGAAAATATAAATTTCATTTTTCTATGTTTATCCATGATATATTCATTTATTAGTACCATTTCCACTCATTATAAATAAATATAATTAATAAGTTGTTTTTTTGAAAATTCAACTTCAATTATCTATTCAGTCACATATCATTGTTACTCAAACACAAGATTTTCTAAAAGTGACTGTAAAATTTTTTTAAAATTATAATATTTTTACAGTTTATTTTTACTAATATTTTACCTCATAACAAAATGGTTATAAATAGGAATCTTCTATCCCTCTTCCGGTCAAGGTACATTTCTAAAAATGAAGGTAAAAAAGAGATATTCAACCTGTATGGACTTACCCAACATAATGATTGTAATTTAATTAAAGATATAATTATTTGTTAGAGTGATATTTTTTATGAAAATTATTTCTAAATATTATGGATATTTTTAGAATTTAATGAATTTTTCAAGGAAATTTGTATCTAAAATCAATCTATGATAAAATTTTATTTTAATTGATTTTCAAATATTCATATAAATTAATTAAAAATGTTAGTAAATAAGTGTTCAATTATTTAAATAATTATTTATATGTTTTCAAGTCATTTTAAAATAAATGTTTTCAATAAAATACTTGATTTTTATGTAATTTTCAAAGAAAATTTTATTTCAAAAATTTTTCAAGAATCTTTTGTATGTTTTGAAAGGAAATAGGTTTCAATATTTATTAATGATTCATTATAATTTTTCAATCATATATTAATGGAAAATATTTTGATAAATGATTCATGTTTTATAATTTGTAATATATATTTTCCTCAAGAATTGTTTTAAATGAAATTGTAAATATTTTTTTATTTGAAAAGAATTTTGAAATGGCTTATAAAAATTATTTAAAAAATATTTTTCCATATGAAATGATTCATGTGATATTTCAATATCCTTCTCCATCTAAGATTACAAAATTTTTAATAATGTATTCCTTATTGATTATATGTTTCATTAACTCTATTTATATTCATTATTTAATATTTTCTGTTTTGATGGAATGATATTTATGATACCCTCCTCTATTCCACTTGTTATATGCTCATCAATACCATTTCCTTCCATGGGTTATTATTTAATGTAATGATTATAAGACCTATAAATTTTTTATATGTAATTATATGATTTAATTTTTATGATACCCATTTAATTTAATGTGTGATTATATGATTGTTATGAAGCCCATATCATTTTATGGGTCATGGTACGATGCATGTTTTATTATATTGTGACACATTTATGAATGATTTTATTATTTTACATATAGGAAATATATATCAATAAAATTATTTGGATAATAATAATTGTTGTATGATATAAAAGGTACATTGGTTGTATCCCATGCCCAATAATAACATGTTACTTGGGTTATTGCACAAAAAAGAATATAATAAAGTATATGGATTGTATCCCAAAACTTTAAATAAGAAGGTACATTGGATCTATCCAATGAGAATAAGAAAGAGGGTACTTGGGTCATATCCTAAACATGAAAACAATAAGGTTCATATCCATTATCACTACTTCTAATCTTATATATGGATTAATTTCCCAATACATATGTGCTATCAATGTTTTGGTGGGAATCCTTCAAATATGATTTTATATGTTTATGTTCATGCCATAAATTCAATGAATTATTCCTATGATGTGATCACATAGTTCATTTTCTTGATTATCTTATGTATTATTTCTTAATACCTTCTAGTCTTTATACCATGTATCATGTATGTGATCTTCTAAATGTAGGGTACAATATTCAAATTTTATGCTTATTTTATCATACCATATTGTTCATGTTATGCCTGTGTATTTATTTTATTAAACCATACATAGAATTCATGCTCTAAATATTATTATGTTATCATTGCATAGACTATGTATAATGGTTTATGTAGGAGAAATAATGTGTAATATCATTAAGGGAGATGTTAGTGATCTTTCACAAAAATATAATAATGTTTTCCATGTTTCAAAAAGAACAGATATATTATTGTCCTCAGACATGCAATTTTGTAATGTAATAAATATTTTTATAAAATTATATAATATCTAGGACTGTTAAGTTTGGTTCACTCGAGTAAATTTCCCAACCGTTCCAATAAAAAAACTCAAATGGTGTTCCCAATCCCCGTTGGATGGAAACAATTTCCTAGGTGTCAAGGATACATATTCATAAATATTTCTCCATTAAATCAATTAAAAAAAAGATCATTTAACAATAATCATTAATGTTATGTTCATGTGTCAAATATCAATGAAAAAGATATGAATGTACGAAAAAATAGTAAATTTAATTCTTCATAACCATTAAATATATGCAAATCATTTGTCAACTTATATAAATAATCCAAAATAATTACACATTAAGGGATAATAAATACATGACAGATAAAAATAAAGGAAATTTATTGTTGGTTGGTATAAAAAACATATCCCAATATAGAATCAATACCTGAACCAAATTACTCAAACACATCCACAAAACACATAGTTTTTATCAACATCATATATCAATCTACAAGTAAGTAATAAAGAATATGAAATCAATATGTAACTTTTTTATACATTGGAGATGAATACATGAACACAAATTAGTATTAATGTTAATTGTTAGATAAAAAATAGTATCTCTCCATGGTGCCTATAAAATTGCGTGCCAAAATCACTTCATAAATTCCAATCAAAAAATAGAACAGAAAATATGGTCATTTCATTTTAACAAGGGAATAATGAATCCAACCTACATAATATCATTTTGAATTATGAAAATTTTCTTTAAAAAAACAAGCGTACTCTAAACATAGTTGTAAAATTAATTAAAAAATATTTAATGGATGATGTTTTTTTAAAAATAAAAATGAATATTTTCCATATTTTCAATTCATTTCATTAAAATCTATAAAATGGTATAAATATATTATCTTTTAATTTTAATGAAAAATTATATAATATATATTTAACTACATTTTGGAGACTAACCAAACCATAAATATGGTAACAACAAATCACATAATAATCTCGTTATCAAAGGATGCAAAATAAAATGAATAATGAAAAGATAGTTAGTACCAAAAAACGATTATATAGTGTTTCAAAAACAATAAAATACCATACATCAACGAACATCCAATGAACACATTTAAATAGAAACTCCCCAATTCCTAAAATGATATATACCATACTATATAATAAACATGAATCCAACTGCTAGAATACGTTATGTCATTAATAAATACTCAATACACATGAAAAGAACTCTCTAGCCACATCTGGGGCTCACCACTATTTCCCAAGTGCATTACTCGACTAGAGAGAAACAAGAACATATTTCATCTGAACTACTATAGAATTAATCAAGGCCTCCCACATAATTACATAGGATCCATGAATAAATCATTGTGGTTGTGATAAAACAATCAAATAATACCCATCAAACTAATAATTATCATAAAAAATTACCCTCAACAAACATTAAATAACCTCAAATGAAACATTTAGTTTTACAAAAGATAATCATCACATAAAATATTAAAACTCCTAATGATGTGAAACAATCACAAGGGTCCTATAATTGGGTATCAAATTCATCAATCCACTTGTTTGATAATTATTAAAATAAGCATTTTTATGATGGAAGACTTAGAATGACATTTTCTTCCTATTAAACAATAATTAATCATCTTAAACTATTTAGAGACCATTTTAATATTCAACAACATTATTAAATAATTTATAATATGGTTTAAATTTTATAAAATCCAAAAGGAAACTAATTACTACTATTATGATAAAAAAATATTTTAGGGAGAATAACAGTTGTTTCTATAAACTATTTTCATGTGAAAATATTTCATTTCATAATAATATTTGTATTCTGTTTTCCTAACTACGTTAATTACCCTGATGGGGTGATAATATAAGTACTAAAAAAATAAAATAACTACATCCTAAAATATTTTTTTCTAGTTAAAAAAATACTTTACTCTACCTTTCCCATAGAAATTTAAAAACTAAAATGAAATCATGCATGAGACACATTGATTTTACACGGTACACACATACTAGGATGTAACATCCCATGTAAATAAAAAATAATACAAATTCCATAATTATTCATATTTGTGAATTAAATATTAATTTTACTTTCAAGTGGTTTCTATGCTCGACAGTGTACCCGATACGTCACAACGAGTTTTTTTAAATCATTTGTTTCACACTAATAATATAAAATTATTATTTTTAATTGTCTTTAACGCCTAGCATTTGTATTGGTGGGAATTAATATAACAAACTATAATATTATTATTCTTAATTGTTAAACGTTTTTACATTTATCCAATAAAATTTTGAGGATTAAAATATGAATTAATCTAATTTTAAACATAAATACTCTAATATTTTTTAAAAGGACGATTTTATGCATTTTGATGGACAAACCTATTAAAATATAGTGTTTTCCACATTTATATATTCTATTTGAAAAATTAAATTCTTTCGTTGAATTGGGATATCAAAATTTACTTTAGGTAAATTTTTGGTTTTTTCTAATAAAATTCATTTTTTATGAATAAAGAATAATACTGTATTTTAAATCAAATGTAACATTTAATGAATTTTTTAATGGGTTGATTATATTTTTATTTGGTTTTAAAGTGAAATTATATTATGTTTTTACCATTTAATCTAATGTTCATCATTGGAATTAATTTTACATTGAAATTGGACATAAACAAGTGTCGATCTATTGATAGTTACTGTTTCTTAAAAAACGCTAACTGTATTGATTAAGGGAATTCATTTCAAATTTATTAATCAAACATTTATATTTTGAATTTTTTATAACAGACATCATTTTTTTATTCTTAATATCAAATATATCATAGGATTAATTTTTTATATTTTGCTGAATAACATTATTTCATAATGAATAGTGAAACCACTAAGTCGTAGTTAAAATACTCACTTTTTCATATAAATGATAATTTATCGCTTCTGTGGATTCAATTTAAAAAATACGGCGTACATGGTTGTTATTAGTAAGTGAAATGTAGTTCAATAAGATGAATATAATTTTGTTGAATAGTAACTTATGACTTTTATTTACCGTGGTTAAAGGTAAATATGGTAATTCGGGGTAAAAATAATATTATAATAATACAAAATTACCTTAACACATGTTCTAACCTTATTTTTTGAGTCTTTTTTGACCATGTGAATATTTGGGTCAATTTTGGGACCCCATAGATCTAATTGGGAGTTATAATGACACTTTACTATAAATAACATAATGTAAAAGCAAAAATGACATAAAAATATCTTTTACTAAATTAATTTTTACACGGGGTTAAATAAGTTATCATTTCTACTATAAATATTCAATGGAAATATAAAACTATTTCCTACATCATGGTAGATCTTTCCATTTTTAGACATCAAATAAAGTATATTATTTATGACACAATAATGATGCAGTATTTACCTCATTAATAAAAGATTTAAAAAAATAAAATCATAAATATTAAAAGAAATATTCAAAACATGCCCACTTATTATTGGATTATTTTATGTCTAACTTGTGTCATCGTATATTCAACATTAATGAGTTTTGGGTCTTTAGAAACTGAAGATAAGTTTATAATAAAATAATATTTTTACACTTTCCTAAACAGACCTCCTCCGCCTTATAAAATTCCTCTCTTCTTACTCATTCCTCACACATCTCAAGACACTTGTCTCATCTAGACCCTAACCAATTAATCTCTAAAGATCCATCTCCTACTCTTATAAGCCTTAAATTAAGAAAAAGTCACTTCAAGTAGTCTATTTTGTTCAAACCAATGGGAGTTACTCAAATTAACGGTAACAGATTCTCTTAACATCTTTTCTTTTATTTTAATTCCACAAAAAATAAAATCTTTTTGTTCCATTATTTTATAATAAAACCAGTATACTCAATATACTAGGATGTTTTTATAATAATTATTATATCTATACTTACACACACCTTTATCTAATGGGTGGGGAACATAATGTTTCTGTGAATGGAAAACTAACGTCTCACGATAAGATGATTGTTTGATTATCTCCTACCACCTCCCATGGTGGCCATTAAGATGAATCTATATTTATATATGATATATATTTTTATTATGTATTCTTAATTATTTGTTATTTTTCATTTATAGCATACCTTTATGGTTTCCATTGTGGGTAAAGACAATAATTTCATTTAAGGATGTGCGGACTACTGCCCCCTCAATGTGATATGACTAGTTAATTCCATATATTAGGCATATAATGGATAGTGTTAAGTATATTATATAAGATATTATACTGTAATTATAATATAAATAAGTATTTTTATTGTTTAATTCCATTAACGTAGTAAATAGAAATGAAAGTAGCGTTTATGAATACATACGACTCACCGTCTTCATGAACGATGAATTTCATTTCTTCTCTCCAAAATGTTATGTACTATTATAAATACTTATATATACTAGATATATATGATTTATATGATATCTAAATCAGGAATATCATTCTGGAGACAATGGAATGCTGACCATGTGGACCACTTGTAGTTATATGGTGTTTATTTTTTACTCAAGTACCAAATATCGACAAAACGAATGTTACTAACTTAAATGATTACATAATGTTTATAACATGTTAATATGTTATATAAAGGGAATAATAAACAAAAAAATCTTCTTAATGATTTAGAAATTAACTTTACTTTATTATTCAAATGATTAAAGAACTAACGAGTCAATTTAGACAGGATGTAAGGGACGTTGTCTCAATCTCCTTTCACAGAGACATATTTTGATAAAATATACCTTCTTCTTTTATTGAGTGTATAATAAAACACATTGACTTTTAATTTCATTAAAAAATAATTTTTTACGAATCAGTTTACTAAACGACAAATAGACTGATTTTAACAATTGTGGCAACAATGACCTCTCAACCACCGTAATAGTTATTTGGCATCTTCTATAAGCCCTAATGATTTAAAAATTTAAAAGGAAATAAATTATCCTATTTTTGGTTTTTTTGGTATAGAAAATGGTTTTTGAAATGGATTTATTATTTCAATATCTTGAAATTATTTCTTGTGATTTCTAGTTAAATTTTAGTAGTGAAATGTTCATATTAAAAAAAATTTAGGTGTTTTGATTTTATAATAGTGCTTGGACATTTGACAGGTGGTTACGTGATAAACCAAATTACGGGTGGTGTCGTGATAATCCAGGAATGTAGGTTACATTATAAACTCCAATGCATTGGGTATGGAAGTCATCCGTATGGCTATTCTATTTAATGATATTTGTGGAAGTCGACCGTATTGTTATTCCACTTATGAATGTTTATGTAAAAAGTTTCCTTTATATGTTATGTGTTAATTATATGGGTTTTATTGTAATATTTTTGTTACAAAAGGGTATGAAATGATATTTTATTCATTGAATATTATTTACTACTTCATAAAGGTGAAATGTATTAATTATGATAAATTATTCATGTTTTACGGGATGTTTTAAAAAACTAATGGTTTTCTTTCATTGTGTATCCCTTACTGAGCTTTTTACGATCAACCCAAATTTTTCAAATGTTTTTGACCGGACATAAACTGAAATAGGGTCATGGATGAGATTAAAGAAATTTAATGCTATCTAAAAAACGATACTATACGTGACACTTTTTTTAAAGAGTTTTTATATTGGGAAAAAATGGAAAATGAGTAGATTTGTCAACATGTTTTAGTCAAGGTGTCCTATATATTTTATGGCTAATTCTATAAAACTCCAATCCTAAAAAGATCATCAATTCAAATTATTCATTTTAATTAATGAATATGTAAATGTTTAAGGCTTGGTCCTTATTGTTGGTATCAAAGGATGGTTTAAAAAACTTTAGGAGTAAGATTATAGTTAAATTAATATGCATAAATTATTTTTAGCTTATGTTATGATAGAAATGATATATCATTTATAGGTTACTGTTTTTCTTAGCCTAAGATACATCTGTGTTCAAAATGGTTTTCCACAGAGGAAACAAGATTGCTATCTTGGGACGACATCAGGAGGAAGACAACTTTCCAAATCAGCAACCTGAGATGGTCGGAATTGGAACTGAACAGTTTATTGCAGTGATGGCACAATTGTCTCAAGCTATAAATGGTGGTGGTATCCATGCATTGGATTAGCCAGATCAGCCACAGAGGAAATTTCAGTAGTGAAGAATTTCATGAGGCAACATCCACCATAATTTAAAGGATCATCTGACCCTGTGCTAGAAAAAGTGTGGATTAAAACACTGGTGAAACTTTTTGATGTCATGGGTTGTTCAAAACATCAAAAGGTTAGTTTTTTTGTTTACCATTTTCAAGGTGAAGATATCCAGTGGTGGTCAATGGTGAAAAATATCAGGGTTAGTGAGGAGATTTATGCTCTTGTTTTGGATGAATTGAAAGGTATATTCCTTGAAAAATATTTTTCTGAAGTTGTTTGACTTAGGATGGAAAGACATTTATAGGAATTGAGGCAGGAGGATTACTCACTGGCTGTTTATGACGAAAATACACTTGATTGGAAAGAGATGCTCCAAATTTCTTACGAGATCTGGATAGTAAAATCAATTGTTTTTACTCAGTACTAATGCCTCGATATTGAAATGCATTATCCTCTCATGAGTTCAAAAGTTATGGAAGACATGTTCGATTTGCAGAGAAGGTGGAAGTGGAGTTTTCCGATGATCAAGTCTACTTTGGAAAAAAAAGAATAAGTGGTCAAGGTGGCAGATGAAAGGGAAGAACTCTTCAAAAAATTCCGATAGTAATAAACATATGTTTACAGTTTGTTATAATTGTTGTAAAATTCATACTAGGGAATGCCTTCTGAATTCTGGTAAGTGCAACTGATGTGTAAAATGGGACATAAGGCTCGTAATTGCACTGAGAAATATCAATTTAATGGTAAGACAAAATATGATTTATAGTCAGTAAAATGTTTTAAGTGCAGTAAAATGTTCCTTATGATAATGAGTCACCAATGAAGAACTCAACTGAGGGAAAGAAGGTAGACTATAAGCAAAAATGTGCGGTGAAGACCTTTTCAACTACTTTATTAGATGTTGGTCCATCAAATGAAGTTGTATCAAGTAAATTGTATGTTTGTTTAGATTATTCAATGAGTTTTTTGATTTGGGGTCTACACAGTCATTCATTTCTATGATGTTTTCTATTAAATTGGAAAATCCATCTCAAGATATTATTACATATCATTTGGTAAAATCACAAAGAGGAAATTGTAACGCCCCGACCCAAGATGCCTATAGTCGGTGCATTACTTCGTAACATTGGCATGATCACAAGAAAGATCAAATCTCGAAAGACCGATTGGTTTAGTAGCCTTGGAAACACTAGATATATTCATAAGTTTTACATTACATCATTAAACGAAAAACTACTACAACAACATATTGTCTCCATAATCCACACTCATATCCCCACATAATATCCCTGCAGGTCATTCATAACTTACTTCTTCACTTCCTGGGAAAAATAAAACATAGAAAAAGGGGTGAGCTCAAATGCCCAGTAAGGACAACAATGTAGCGGAAACTTTCATAAATAAGAATAAACTTTTAAGGCAATGTATAACTAAAACAAAAGCCTTTCAAACATGAACTTTCAACATGGTATGGCATAAATAAAATGAAATAATGCCATTTACTTACTCACATGGATATTGTACTAATCGAATAATCACATGAAAAAATAAATAACCACTTTCATAATGTTGGAATGCATAATGCTAAACTTTAATTACTTTTCAAGGCCTCGTCCCAAGACCTTGGGGCTAACTGTAACCGGAACCCAACCCGGAGTGCCTCTAATAACCGGACACCAACCCAGAGTGCCTCTAATAACCGGACACCAACCCGGAGTTCCTCTAATAACCGGACACCAACCCGGAGGGCTTACTTTTACCAGTCCCTAACCTGGAGGGCTTATTTTTACCAGTCCCCAACCTGGAGGGCTTACTTTTACCAGTCCCCAACCTGAAGGGCTTACTTTAACCAGTCCCCAACCTGGAACATACTTGTCCAACACATTCATATGAAGTAAAGATTGAAATATAACATAAACATTCTTATTGGAACTAGCATACGAAATGTCAATACTTTCACCATAAACTATGAATGGTATAAAAATAGCACATCCACAGTCAAACATATCACAAAACCTTCAAAACAATATAGAAGTTTTGTATCATAATAAATCAACTTCAAATAATCTTAAAACCCATCAGTGGATGTTGACATAGATGAAATCAAAAATCTTTTTAAATAAATATCTCCTTTTATTTTGAAATCATTTAAGATCCATATAAAATCAAACATTTTCATTGAAAATAATCTTATAAGTTTTTAAGGGAAGCTTTGACGATTTTATAACGGCGGAAAATAACCTCACCCGCCGTATAAGTTAAAAAAACATTCTTATCTTAATTCTGTCGAAAAGGTTAAAAAGCACCTTGTTTGGAAAACGACGGAAAGATTCCCTTATAAACCTCTTATAAAAAGTCAAACAAGGGTATAAATGACTTTAACCCATATTCTTTTAAATATTAAAAATGTTTTGAAATACATTTTGAAGAAACATGGATGTGGATGATAACGAGATCCCAGTAGATTATTACGTATAAACAACCTCAGATAATGAAGAGATTGTGAAATAACCCTTACCAGTTTGGTAACTTATGAAACATACAACCCATGAAAGAGGTATCATACAATGAATATGTAAGTACACATTAATTAGAGTTTATTACACAAAGAATATAATTATGGGCAGTACATACACCACACAAAAGGTAATGGTGGCAATATGGCATGAATCTCATGAGAATAAGGGGTGAGATGAAAACCCCTTACCACGTTAATCAACTGAGTCGTATGGACAAAAGTTAATAACCACCAAATTATTTACAGAATAACATGAATATAAAGATAGTCATGATAATATATATCAAATTCCAGTAAAAAATACACCACTTTCAATAATTTAGTGGCGAATAATGGAAATCTCACGGAATTGAATGTGAGATAAGAAAATCCCTTACCTTGTACTTTTCCTTTGTTGGGGTAGGTTAACCGCCTCTTCTTCGGGTTCTTCCTTTTGATTTGATCAAAAGGGCTCCTTAGGTTGGCTTTCTTATCAAACTAAGGCCTCTAGGTTGTAGTGAGGGATGTTGGGAGAGTTTTTGGGCAGAGTTTGGCCGAGCCAAAAGGCTTTAGAGGTGTGAAGAAATGAGAAGGAGGAGTGCCCTTTTATAAGAGGGGTGAGGGGCACCTTTGGAAAAGCTAGAAATATTAATTTATAATAAATTCATATTCGGTTTCTAATGGCTCCAAAGTTGATTATTTAAAGGTTAAGGTGGGGATAGGTCGAAAACCACTCAACCAATAGAATTTAGACAGGTTTGGGTACTTATATTAACCTTATCTTTAAGTATTAACTCTAAGTTAATTAGTTTCACTTTTACAATGTCTCTTTGTATTTTTATATAATATGGTTAATAAACTTACTATATACATCAAAGCGACCCCCAAGTGGTCCATTAATGATGAAAATATCCTTATATAAGTCTCTTGGCCGAACCTTAGATTTTTAGGAATTTAATATCAATTAATAATATAATATTTGTTTTAAGAACTCTTTTATGTCAATTTTGACACTATTCAATAGTTGATTTTTTTGAAACTCATAACAGATTGATTACTTCGAAAAAAGTCAATAAAATCAATCCTAATATATCATATTATCCTATAAAATTAGTTTAATTCATTAAAAGTTTCATATTATATTTATTTAGGTATTTATAATATCAATTATTTTAATTTTTCACTATTATAGTAATTACCGTATCATCATTGTGTCATAAATAAAATAACTTATTTAATGTCTAAAAATTATAAATAAAATATCATTATGTAGGAAATCGTTTTATATTTCTAATGAATGTTTATAATCGAAAATCCAACATGTATAACCCTATGTAAAATTTGTTTTTCTAAAAGATGTAAGCTTATGCCATTTTTATTTTTATTTTAACTTTATTAATATAAAGTGTCCCTACCACATACAAGTGGCTCCAAGGGGTACTTAAATTGACCCAAGGATGATCATGGTCGGGTATGTGTCCACCAATAAGGTTATGACACGTTTTAGGGTAATTTTGTATTATTATAATATTATTTTTTAACCCTTATTTACCGGATTTACCCTTAACCATGGTAAATAAAATATTTACCACAGTAATTATTCAAAATGTCTAAAAATAAAAGTTACCTATTTACACAATTTGAACATCCTGATTCCAAATATGGAATCCATTTTCCTAAATTCAAAACACAGAAGTGGCAGAAATTAATTTAAAATTAATTCCCGCTGTCAAAACAAAAAGCGTGTTTTTAAGAGATAATAACTATCAAAAGATTGACACTCGTTTATGTTCGGTTTAATTGTAAAATTATGTCCAATGACCAACATTATATTAAATGGTAAAAATATATTCTAAATATAATTTAAAACCACTCAAATTCATAATTTATCACTATTAATTATTTTGATTAAAAAAGTTGTTTTTAATTAAAATTTAGTAATTTTCACTATTCATCAAAATATGAAGGTTATCCGAAATGAACCAAAATTTCACCCTAGGCTAATTTCGATATTCCGAATCCAAAAATGAATTTCATTTTGAAATATAAAATATATATGATTTCAAAATTTAGGTATTACTATCCATAACGGCTAGTTTGATCGGTTGTGGTGTGTGTTAAAACTCGAAGTTGCGTACAACACACGCTACTGTTTTATTCAAAGGAAAGAGTACCGTGTAAGCTTGGGATGTTTCATTTTAATTTTTTTTGATGTCCCCATTTAGTCAAAAAGTTTAAAATATTTTATTTAAAAAGGTTTCACTTTTAAAAGTTGATAAAAGTGCAATACTGAAAATGAATCTGTTCTTGCATTATGACTAAGAAACTCATAATATGGATTCTAAAATTATAAAGTTTAAAATTTAGTGAATACTATTCATGACCTCTTTTAATGGGTTTTTTTTGTAATTCATGGTGCAATTGAACTCGGTGTTGCGTGTAGTGCAAGTTATTAAATTATTTTGAAGAAATAACACACTATGAAATCTTGGGGTGTTACATTCTCCCCTCCTTCAATAAATTGCGTCCTCGCAATTTGAAATTGTTCTTCGAAAATAAAAGGTTGAAAGTAGAAAATTTATTTGTGGGAAAACCCACATCAGAAATTGGGTTACTAAAATTTAGTCTTAATATGAGGAAAAGAGAAATCAAAGGGTCACCACCAAATTATGATCTCGATTAGGAGAACATTGGTGGAAATTGGAGACATATAATCGGAGGAAAAACGTAAATATTTATAGGTAGTGATTGAGGTCATCAATCACAAACAAGTATAAAATTGAGGTCCTTAAATTCATTAATCTATGATGAATTGAAATACCATCGGTTCAACAAAAGATAGGGTATTAGGATAACACATTTTTGACGTTTCAAAATATCCTAGTTGAAATCCCACATCGAAAAATGAATTAATGAGGCCTCTATTTAAAATAAAGAGTCGAAAGTATGAAGATTACCGAAAATAACACATACTAGGGTTCCATGTAGGAAAATATGGATATGGAAGAAAAATCTAACCATCAATTATCTGATGGAGAGTGGTAGAGAACATGGCTATAAAAAGGCCAACAATCCCAAAGCCATAAATTAGTGATGATTTAAGGTACCATCTAGGAAAACATTTTTGTTCAAAGTTGATTTTCTTAATATTGAGGAATTTATTTATGAGATTGGCTAAGATCATAAGGAGATATACGTACTTTATAATTAGAGTTTTATCCATTAATAAATTTCTACCACAAAATCATCTTTCACTCTAAAAGATAATAGAATGTAAAAAAATTCTATTTACACTATTCGTATAGGGTTCCAAAATAAACGAATTTATAATTCATCTACATGATCTTTTAATAAAAACTACATTATTTAATCCAGGACATCTCATGGTCCAGTGGTAGGTGATACACCCTTGTCGCCCTTCGGTTGCGGGTTCAAGTCTCGCAGCCTTGCCGGACGCGACGGGTTGCCGCCCGACCTCCGGGTTGTCCTTTTATGGCAATCCAAAATAATCCAAACTAGAACTATCCAAAATACTTCTGTCCAAACTCACAGTCTATCATTTATAAGGAAGGTAAACATAATATAGATCCTTTTTACCCCGTAATAGCATATGAATACCTTCATCATGTATTACCATATTCCTTATTGATTACATTCATGCTCCCTTATTCCATATAGAATGTTGGATATACTTCATCAATCCAGAAATGTTTTAAACCCCAACAATGATGGAATATACAAATCATTAATCAGTTCCAAGGTAGTCAAGAATATCCAATATATTTTTTCCAAAATAATCATGTATTATTCGAAAATCACTGCCTCGGTATCAGAACTATATTATGGTTTATCATTCTCTCAACCATATATTTTCCAAAAATTTATCCTGCTATTGAGTCACTTTTCTTTGTTCCACACAATCTCAAGTCCTTAATGAAATAGTACTGCAGTACAATCCTTATATACTCCATAATTATTATAACAAGTACATTGTTGATACAACACTCAATTGACATAATCAACATAAGAACTCTAATCATTCCTCTTCATCTGTGGTAGTATCATAACTTGATTATTATCCAATAGCATCATTTGCGTCATAGTCTGATGACTGGGACATAGGTTCGCGTAGTGTCCAAACTCCTTGCAAATGAAGCATTGTACATTTGAAACCATTTTCTTACCCTTGCAGTCACGTACTTTGTGCCCTTTTCCTCCACACTTATAACAAACTCCCATTCCCTTCAGGCAAGTTCCAGGGTGTTTCTTTCCACAGTTACCACATATGGGAAAATTCTTCTTTTCCCTCTTCCCTTTATCCATATTTCTCTCTTCTATCCTTTTCTTCTCTTGTTTCCCTTCAAATCCATAGGACTCAGTAAACTCTTTACTTATCTTATCAATACATGATATTATTTCTTCATATGATGATAATACATGGAAGACTATTTCTCTTATAAATTCTAGCTTAAGACCATGAAAGATATGATCCTTACTTCTCTTTGGATCATGTGCATTTCCGGAGTTCTCATTCCTTCTACTGGGCGCCATTTCTAAACAATGGCATAAACTAGATCAGTTTATGAATCAAAATACATAATCCCATACTTATAAAACACTTAACATAAATTGAACTATTTATGGATATAATACATAATCATTTTTTTTCTTTGAGGATGTATATAATCATAATCCCTTCAAAATGATTTGTAAAGAAAATGAGAGTTATCCTAAGCATATCCCCCGGGAGTGTCGTAACCAAGAGTGCAGCAAGGCCCGTTGTCGTGCACCAGTTCCCGTTCGAGTCTAGCTCAAAGCGGTGTTTTCGGGTTTTACCCCTAGGTACATCTGTGCCAGAGCCGCCTCTACCTGCTCGTATCCAGACAGGGATGTATTGCTCGGAAAACTCACAAAATCTCTACAATACCAAAATTCTAGGAAGTTCTTCTATACTAATCTTCAAAGTTCATCTTAGGTCTACGTGCTCTAATCAGAGTTTATCTAAATCTAGCTTCCAAGGTTTGTACTAAAATTCCTCTGATACCAACTGTAACGCCCCGACCCTAGTTGCCTATAGTCGGTGCATTACTTCGTAACATTGGCATGATCACAGGAAAGATCAAATCTCGAAAGACCGATTGGTTTAGTAGCCTTGGAAACACTAGATATATTCATAAGTTTTACATTACATCATTAAACGAAAAACTACTACAACAACATATTGTCTCCATAATCCACACTCATATCCCCACATAATATCCCTGCAGGTCATTCATAACTTACTTCTTCACTTCCGGGGAATAATAAAACATAGAAAAAGGGGTGAGCTCAAATGCCCAGTAAGGATAACAATGTAGCGGAAACTTTCATAAATAAGAATAAACTTTTAAGGCAATGTATAAATAAAACAAAATCCTTTCAAAAATGAACATTCAACATGGTATGGCATAAATAAAATGAAATAATGCCATTTAATTGCTCACATGGATATTCTACTAATCGAATAATCACATGAAAAAATCAATAACCACTTTCATAATGTTGGAATGCATAATGCTAAACTTTAATTACTTTTCAAGCCCTCGTCCCAAGACCTTGGGGCTAACTGTAACCGGAACCCAACCCGGAGTGCCTCTAATAACCGGACACCAACCCGGAGTGCCTCTAATAACCGGACACCAACCCGGAGTGCCTCTAATAACCGGACACCAACCCGGAGGGCTTACTTTTACGAGTCCCTAACCTGGAGGGCTTATTTTTACCAGTCCCCAACCTGGAGGGCTTACTTTTACCAGTCCCCAACCTGGAGGGCTTACTTTAACCAGTCCCCCACCTGGAACATACTTGTCCAACACATTCATATGAAGTAAAGATTGAAATATAACATAAACATTCTTATTGGAACTAGCATACGAAATGTCAATACATTCACCATAAACTATGAATGGTATAAAAATAGCACATCCACAATCAAACATATCACAAAACCTTCAAAACAATATAGTAGTTTTGTATCATAATAAATCAACTTCAAATAATCTTAAAACCCATCAAAGGATGTTGACATAGATGAAATCAAAATTCTTTTTAAATAAATATCTCCTTTTATTTTGAAATCATTTAAGATCCATATAAAATCAAACATTTTCTTTGAAAATAATCTTATAAGTTTTTAAGGGAAGCTTTGATGATTTTATAACGGCGGAAAATAACCGCACCCGCCGTATAAGTTAAAAAACATTCTTATCTTAATTCTGTCGAAAAGGTTAAAAAGCACCTTGTTTGGAAAACGACGGAAAGATTCCCTTATAAACCTCTTATAAAAAGTCAAACAAGGGTATAAATGACTTTAACCCATATTCTTTTAAATATTTAAAATGTTTTGAATTACATTTTGAAGAAACATGGATGTGGATGATAACGAGATCCCAGTAGATTATTACGTATAAACAACCTCAGAAAATGAAGAGATTGTGAAATAACCGTTACCAGTTTGGTAACTTATGAAACATACAACCCATGAAAGAGGTATCATACAATGAATATGTAAGTACACATAAATTAGAGTGTATTACACAAAGAATATAATTATGGGCAGTACATACACCACACAAAATGTAATGGTGGCAATATGGCATGAATCTCATGAGAATAAGGGGTGAGATGAAAACCCCTTACCACGTTAATCAACTGAGTCGTATGGACAAAAGTTAATAACCACAAAATTATTTACAGAATAACATGAATATAAAGATAGTCAGGATAGTATATATCAAATGCCAGTACACAATACACCACTTTCAATAATTTAGTGTCGAATAATGGAAATCTCACGGAATTGAATGTGAGATAAGAAAATCCCTTACCTTGTACTTTTCCTTTGTTGGGGTAGGTTAACCTCCTCTTATTCAGGTTCTTCCTTTTGATTTGATCAAAATGGCTCCTTAGGTTGTCTTTCTGATCAAACTAAGGTCTCTAGGTTGTAGTGAGGGATGTTGGGAGAGTATTTGGGCAGAGTTTGGCCGAGCCAAAAGGCTTTAGAGGTGTGAAGAAATGAGAAGGATGAGTGCCCTTTTATAAGAGGGGTGAGGGGCACCTTTGGAAAAGCTAGAAATATTAATTTATTATAAATTCATATTCGGTTTCTAATGGCTCCAAAGTTGATTATTTAAAGGTTAAGGTGGGTATAGGTCGAAAAACACTCAACCAATAGAATTTAGAGAGGTTTGGGTACTTATATTAACCTTATCTTTAAGTATTAACTCTAAGTTAATTAGTTTCACGTTTACAATGTCTCTTTGTATTTTTATATAATATGGTTAATAAACTTACTATATACATAAAAGAGACCCCCAAGTGGTCCATTAATGATGAACCTATCCTTATATAAGTCTCTTGGCCGAACCTTAGATTTTTAAGAATTTAATATCAATTAATAATATAATATTTGTTTTAAGAACTCTTTTATGTCAATTTTGACACTATTCAATAGTTGATTTTTTTGAAACTCATAACAGATTGATTACTTATAAAAAAGTCAATAAAATCAATCCTAATATATCATATTATCCTATAAAATTAGTTTCATTCATTAAAAGTTTCATATTATATTTATTTTGGTATTTATAATATCAATTATTTTAATTTTTCACTATTATAGTAATTACCGTATCATCATTGTGTCATAAATAAAATAACTTATTTAATGTCTAAAAATTATAAATAAAATATCATTATGTAGGAAATCGTTTTAGATTTCTAATGAATATTTATAATCGAAAATCCAACATGTATAACCCTATGTAAAAGTTGTTCTTCTAAAAGATGTAAGCTTATGCCATTTTTATTTTTATTTTAACTTTATTAATATAAACTGTCCCTACCAAATACAAGTGGCTCCAAGGGGTCCCCAAATTGACCCAAGGATGCTCCTGGTCGGGTATGTGTCCAACAATAAGGTTATGACACGTTTTAGGGTAATTTTGTATTATTATAATATTATATTTTAACCCTTATTTACCGGATTTACCCTTAACCATGGTAAATAAAATATTTACCACAGTAATTATTCAAAATGTCTAAAAATAAAAGTTACCTATTTACACAATTTGAACATCCTGATTCCAAATATGGAATCCATTTTCCTAAATTCAAAACATAGAAGTGGCAGAAATTAATTTAAAATTAATTCCCGCTGTCAAAACAAAAAGCGTGTTTTTAAGATATAATAACTATCAAAAGATTGACACTCGTTTATGTTCGGTTTAATTGTAAAATTATGTCCAATGACCAACATTATATTAAATGGTAAAAATATATTCTAAATATACTTTAAAACCACTCAAATTCATAATTTATCACTATTAATTATTTTGATTAAAAAAGTTGTTTTTAATTAAAATTTAGTAATTTTCACTATTCATCAAAATATGAACGTTATCCGAAATGTACCAAAATTTCACCCTAGGCTAATTTTGATATTCCGAATACAAAAATGAAGTCCATTTTGAAATATAAAATATATATGATTTCAAAATTTAGGTATTATTATCCATAACGGCTAGTTTGATCGGTTGTGGTGTGTGTTAAAACTCGAAGTTGCGTACAACACACGCTACTGTTTTATTGAAAGGAAAGCATACCGTGTAAGCTTGGGATGTTTCATTTTAATTTTTTTTGATGTCCCCATTTAGTCAAAAAGTTTAAAATATTGTAGTTAAAAAGGTTTCACTATTAAAAGTTGATAAAAGTGCCATACTGAAAATGAATCTGTTCTTGCATTATGACTAAGAAACTCATAATATGGATTCTAAAATTATAAAGTTTAAAATTTAGTTAATACTATTCATGACCTCTTTTAATGGCTTTTTTTGGTAAGTCATGGTGCAATTGAACTCGGTGTTGCGTGTAGTGCAAGTTATTAAATTATTTTGAAGAAATAACACACTATGAAATCTTGGGGTGTTACAGAAATGTTTTGAAAAAAATTAATAATACAAGAATTCTTGTTCTTATGTGCGAAAACCATCTACCTGTAAACCTTATTGTTATCCCTCTAGTTGAGTTTGATGTTATTTTGGGTATGGATTTGATTTCTGTTTATCATGCTAAGAATGACTACAAAGCTAATTAGGTTTCTTTTTTAGAAATATTTTTAGTTTTTATACAAGAATGAACCATTACGTTTTAAACAATATCAGAAAGCTAAGAAACTAGTAAAATATTGAAATGAATGTTACCATGAAAAAATTGTTGAAAACAAAGGAACTAGTTAGAGAAATGATTTTCTAGTGGTAATGAGTTTGTTGATGTTTTTCCTAATGAGTTTCTCAGTATTATACCTGATTTATAAGTTGAATTTAATTTTGACTTATTTCCTAATGCTAAGCTTTTTTCAAAACCCCCATATTGAATGGATCAAGTTGAATGTTTACAGTTAAAGAAGCAATTTCTAGAGTTATTAGATAAAGTTATTATTCGACCTAGCACATCACTATGGGGTGTACCTATCTTGAATGATGAAAATGAAAGATGGTTCAATGAATATTTGTATAAATTATAGACCATTGAATAACACTAATTTTAAAAACAAGTATCATTTGCCTCATATCATTTATTTGTTTGATCAGCTTCTATGAACTCAATATTTTTACAATATTTACTTGAGGTCGAGGTATCATTAGTTTAAAGTAAAGGAAGAAGACATTCTGATGGCCACATTTCATACTAGATTTGGTCATTATGAATTTGTAGTTATGACTTTTGGTTTAAACAATGTACCTATTATATTCATGGATCAAATGGATAGAATTTTTCATGAGTTCTTGGATATGTTTGTGCTTTTTTTCATTGATGATATTTTTGTTTATTCTAAACATAATGAGTTTCATGAAGTCATTTAATGGTTGTATTGCAAACCATAAAAGAAAATAAACTATATGGTATGTTCAGAAAGTGAGAATTTTGGTTATATACAATTTAATTCCTTATTCACATTGTTTTAAAAAAAGGCATAACTACTGATCCTACTAAAACAAAAGTTGTTGAATAATTTCCAAGACCCTAAAATATAACAAATATCCATAGTTTTCATTGTTTGTAAGGTTATTAATGGAGTTTTGTTGAAACATTCTCATTGTTATTTAGTCCACTAACTAAGTTAACTCGAAAAGGTGTTATGTTCATTTTGAGAAAATAACGTGATGAGTGTTTTTATGAATTTAACTGAAGATTGGTGAGTGCTATAGTTTTGGCACGACCTTCCAGAAATTGTGAGTTAGTTATTTACTGTGATGCTTAATTCAAAGGACTTTTTTGTGTCCTTATGCAAAATGATCAAGTAATTTTTTATGATTCATGTCAGTTGAATCCTCAAGAGTTAAATTACCCTACGTATGATTTGGAATTAGCTTCTGTTGTTTTTTCTTTCAATATTTGGAGGCATCATTTTTTTGGAGTAAATTGTAAAATATATACTGACCACAAATTTTTAATGTATATATTAACTCAGAAGGAATTGAACATGAGATAGAGGAAATGTTTGGAATTAATCATGAATTATGATTGCACGATCCTTTAACATACGATAATAGAAAATAAAATGACAGATGCTTGGAGTTGAAAAAGTAACTCTTTATTGACCATGCTACATTTAGAATGAGATTATTTGGTTTTTGATTTGATGAGCATTGGAATAGAAGTTGTTGGTGTAGAAAAATATTTTGTTTTGTTTTAGTTGTTAGTGAAATCATCTCTATCAAACAGAATAAAGCAAGCCCAGAAGGAAGACAATTAGTTTAAGAAAAAGGTCGAGCTGGTTCAGAAGCGTATGTTTCGAGAAATTAACGTTGATGATAAACATGGTTTGAAGTTTTGGAAGAGATTATATGTGCCTTGTGATTCACGGTTGAATAATGAGTTGTTATGTGATGTTCATAGTTCTCTGTTTTTAGTTCATCCTGGCAGTACTAAGATATACATAGATCATGGAGAGTATTACTGGTGGGAGGGAATAAAAAAAGATATTTCAGATTTTACTGTGAAGTGTTTCACTTGTTAGTAGGTTGAAAAATAAGGGTAGTTATTGAAATATATTCTTTAGTCTTTTCCAGTGCCATAGTGGAAATGAGAGAATATAACCAAGGACTTCATTATGGGATTACTGAAGGCATCTTGAGGAAATAATGCAATATTGGTTATTGTTGATTGGTTGACTAAATATACAATTATCTTTCCTATTAGAGATAATTTGTCTCTTGATCAAATTTCTCGGTTGTATGTTAATGACATTGTCAGGTTGCATGGAGTTCCCCTCCCCATTTTATCTGATCGTGATCCTAGGTTCACTTATATATTTGTGAAAGGCATTTAGAAGTCGTTGTGTTATGAATTAAATTTTAGTACATCTTTTCATACTCAATCATATGGGAAGTAATAAAGAACAATTCATACCCTGGAAGATATGATACATTCTTGTTCACTGTATTACCAAGTAATTTGGGACCAAAACATTCTATAATTTATTTTTCTAATAATAACAGTTTTCATTCCAGTATACAGATAGCTCAATTTTTTGCATTATATGTAAAGCAGTGTCAAACTCTAGATTTTTGGGATAATGTAGTTGAAAGAAGCTGATTGGACTAGAATTGTTAAAAGAGATGACAGAAAAGGTTCAGTTGATTCAGAAGCACATGAGAAAAACTCAGAGTATAAAGAAATGTTATGCTGATAACCGGAGGAAGGATCATTCTTTTTATGTAGGTTATCATGTCTTTCTAAAAGTATATCCATGGAAAAGTGTGATGTGTTTTTAAAAAAATGGAAATTTGAGTCCAATATTTATTATACATTATGAAATTTGAGGTAATGTTGGATCAGTTGTTTACAGAGTGGCTTTATATCCATGTTTATCCCAGGTACACAATGATTTTTATATTTCAATGTTGATAATGTATATGCCAAATCCATCTCATGTTTTTATCCCAGAGGTAATTCAGTTGGAATAGAATCTTTATTATGAGGAAAAACCAGTCCAGATTCTTAACTGTAAAGAGAAAGTGTTGCTGAATAAGGTAAATCACCAGGTAATGTTTTTTAAAAAAAAAACCATATGGTTGATGAGACTATGTGGGAATCTGAAAATGCTATGAGGGATAAATACCCCCATTTTTTTGATAAGTGAATAAAAATGTGAGGATGTAATTTCCAAAGGAGGGAAGGATAAAATATCCCAGGTAAATAAAGAATAAGTCATTTTCCATAATTATTCATATTTGTTAATTATATATTAATTTTACTTTAAAGGGGTAGCTATGCTCAATGGCATACCCGATATGTATCAACAGGACTCTTTGGAATATTTCATTGAACACTAATAATATAATAATATTATTTTAAATTTTAGTTAACGCCTAGCAGTTGTATTGGTGGGAATTAATATATATAACTAAAATATGATTATACATGTTTGTTAAAAGTTTTTCCATTTATCCAATAACATTTAGAGGCATAAAATGTGAATTAATCTAATTTTAAGCAGAAATACTGTAATATGTTTTAAAAGGTCAATTTACCTATTTTTGATGGACAACCCTATTTAAATGTAGTTTTGGTAAATTTTATTCATTATATTTGATGAAATAAAATTATTGTTTATAATTGGGACATCAATTTTTTATTTTGGTAAATTTTCGGATTTTTTCTTTTAAAATTCATTTTTTTAGGAATATTGAAAAACACTGTATTTTAATTCAAAAGTTGATTTTAAAATAATTTATTTATATCATTATATTATCTTTTTAATTGGTTTTAAAGGGTAATTATATTATGTTTTTACCATTTAATACAATTTTTGTCATTTGAATTAATTTCACTTTGAAATTTGACATATACAAGTGTTGATCTTTTGATAGTTAATGTTTCTTAAAAACACGCTATTTGTTTTGATAATTGGAATTTATTTTAAATTAATTAATTCAGCTTCTATGTTTCTAATTTGTTAATATATAGATCATTTTTTAATTTGGAATATCAAATATATCTTAGGATGAATTTTTGATCTTTTTATGAAAAACATTAATTTTTTTATAAATAGTGAAACCACTATGTTGTAGTTAAAAAACTGAACTTTTTCATTCAAATGAAAATTTACAGCTTCTATAGTTTAAATATTCGAAATATAGCATACATGGTTTTTATTCGTATGAATAATTTTGGTCAATAAAATGAAAATAATTTTTGGTGAATAGTATCTTAAGTCTTTTATTTATCGCGTTTAAAGATAAATAGGATTATTCAAGGTAAAAATAAGAATATAACAATACATAATTACCTTAAAACTTGTCATATCCTTATTGGTTGAGTAATTTATGACCATGGTCATCATTGGGTCGATTTTGGGTCCCCATAGAGCCATTTGGGAGTGATAATGACACTTTATTTTAATTAACCTGAAGTAAAAGAAAAAATGACATAAACAAATATCTTTTAGTAAATTAATTTTTTACATGAGGTTATATAAGATATCATTTCTGCTATAAATATTCATTGGAAAACTAAATGTATTTCCTATATAATGGTATTTTTTATAATTTTTAGTCATCAAATTATTTAAATCATTTATGACACAATAATGATACAGAATTAACCTTATAAATAAACGATTTAAATAAATAATATTATAATTATTAAAAAAATATCTATAACATGTCCAATTCATAATGGATGATTTTATTTTTAACTTTAGTCATCTTTTATTTATCATTAATGAGTTTTGGATCTTCATAAATTGATGATATATTTATTATAAAATAATATTTTCACATTTTTTAAAGAGCCCCTCCTCCCCTTATAAAAATCCATCACTTCTTAGTCATTCATCACACCTCTCGAACCTCTTTGCTCGTCCAAACCCTAAAATAAAAATCTCTCAAGATCCCTCTACTCCATCTATAATACATTAATTAGTAAAAAGTAACTTCAAGAAGTTCATTTGGTTCAAACCAAAAAGAGTTACACAAATTAAAGGTAACCGTTTCTATGAACTTCTTTTCATTTATTTTTATGGTACCACCCATAAATTTTTTTTATTATTTCCTTTTATAACAACACCAATATCATAAATATAATAGGATTTTTTTATGAGAAGGATTCTAACAACACATAAACACGCCTCCATCTAATGGCTGAAGAACATTATGTTTATGTGAATGGAAAACTAACACCTCACGAAAGGGTGATTTTTCGAATATCTTATACCGCCTCTCATGGAAGCCATTAATATGACACTATATTTATATATAATATATTATATGATTATTTTTTCTTTTCTGTTCTGTATTTTCCTTTTATAGAATACATTTATGGTTTCCATTATGGGTAAATGCGATAATTTATTTGAGGAAGTGCAGACTACCGCCCCGTCAAAGTGATATGACTCATTAATGTCATATACGGGATGTATAAAGGAGAGTGTTAATGATATTATATATGATATTATACTATAATTATAATATACCTATGTATCATTATTTTTTAATACCATTAAAGTACGAAATAGAAATTAAAGTAGCGTTCTTGTGTACATACGACTTACCATCTCCATGCACGGTGAATTTCATTTCTTGTCTCCAAAATCTTATGAACTATTATAAATAGATATATATACTGCATAAATATGATATATATGATACCTAAATCCTGAATATCATTCTGGATAAAATGGACTATTGACCACGTGGTCGACTTGTAATTTTGTGGTGTTCATTTTTTACTCAAGTACCAAATATCGAAAAAACGAATGTTATTTAGTTAAATGATTATATAATGATTATGATGTGGTAATATGTGATATAAAATGAATATTAAATTTTTAAATGGTTCTTAATCAAGTATAAATTAACTTTACTTTATTATTCAAGATATTAAAAATGAACGAGTCAGGTCCGACATGAGGTAAGAGACATCGTCTCAATCTCTTTCCATTGAGGCATATTTCGATAATATATACATTCTACTTTTACACGGTGTATAATAATAAAAATTGACTTTTACATTCATTAAAAAGGAATATTTTTTCTATGAAGCGTTTTATTAATCGAAAAATGGAATTTTTTTAATGTGTGTGGTGAAAATGACCTATCTACCACTATAATCATTATTTGGCTTCCTCTAAAAGACTTAATGATTTATAAAATGAAAAGGATATCATTTATTCTGTTTTTGGGTGTTTTGGTATTGAAAAAAGGATTTCAAAATGAATTGATTATTTCAATATATTTCAATTATTTCATGTTATTTCTAATTAAATGTTATTAGTGAAATTTTTATATTTTTAGTATTTTATGTGTTATAATTTTATAATGGTACATAGACATTTGTTAGGTGGTTAAGTGATAAAACAAATGACGAGTGGTGTGGTGATAAACCAGGATGAGTGGTTATGTTATAACCTACAATTCATTTGGTATAGATGTCGGTTGTATGGCTATTCTATTTTGGGATATGTGTGGAAGTCGATCATATAGTTATTCCACTTAAGAATGTTTATGTCCCGTGTTACCATTATATGTTATGTGTTCTTTATATGGGTTTTGTGGTAAAAGATTGGTTACAAAAGGGTAAGAAATGATATTTTATTTAGTGAAGAGTATTTACTAATTCATAATGGTGAATCGTATTACTTATGATAAAGTATTCATGGATTATTTGTTGTTTTAAAAAACTAACAATTTTTCTTCTTTGTGTATCCCTTACTGAGCTTATTATGCTAATCACAAGTTTTTGAAATGTTTTTCACAGGACATAAAGTGGAATAGGGTCAAGGATCAGATCAAGGAAATAGAACTCTATCTAAATTATGGAACTATACATGACTCTTTTTTTCTTGAGTTTTTTTTTTCTGAAAAAATGGAAACTGAGTAGATGTGTCTACATGTTTTATTCAAGTTTTCATGATCATTTTATGGCCTAATTCATTAAAACTATACACCAAAAAGATCATAAATGTGAACTATTCATTTTTATTCATGATTATGTAAATGTTTAAGGTTAGGTCCCCAAATAGGATACATCCAAGGAGAAAACATTAACAATGTTCTAATGTGCCAAATCCAATAAGGATCAATGTGAATATAGTGTTTGTGAAAGATCATATATATTCCTAGGACCAATTCATTAAGAAAGTTTAGGTATATATCACTACCTCTCAAGGGACACACCCTCAATCCATCATTCAATGCATATCAATCAATTGAAATGACCTACTTCTTTCTATTCCATTTCTTAATTATTTAAAAGGATTCATACATATTTTATGGACATATAAGAATCTTTATAAGATATAATGAATAAATACTAAATTGTAGGAAGATTCACTATTGATTTTATACTTTCATCCACTTGATGAATCAAATATTACCAATGTCTTACTAGAAAATCCCTCTTTAATACATTCTTAATTTTTTATGCCTTCACAAATCTCACACAACCATCAAGAAACTACAAAATTATTCAGAATACATTCCTTCTCTCATAAACCCCACAAATTCAACAAATCTCGCCTATTTCACAAATCACAAACACTTCTATGAAGATCACATAACATTTGTGATGCTAAAAAGTTTTAGTTATATATCTATTGCCTTTGAAAAATTCAATAAATTCATGATACTAATTTTTTTGTCAGATTTCACGGTATTCATGAACATCTTTTCATAGTGAAATTTTTAAAAAGAACATTATTCTAAAATTACCTTAGGGAATGTGGAGCCCTTGAAAAAACGTTATTTCATTCTCTACTATTTTGAGTGGGTATAGGCCAATTTATACTTGTTACCTATCATTATAAATGATTATATCCTCTCCATAACCATTTATTGAATCTCTACAATCTAGTTTTCAAAATAACCTTTTTTGAGCAGCAGTGAAATTTTCTATTCACAACATTTATCATTGTCATAAAGATTTATCGATTTTCATAATGTATTTATGATGGTCCACACATTTAAGAAACCCAACATTAATGACACTGATTTCCTTTATAAATCATAATACCTACACAAAAATATAAATTTCACAAAATCGTTTAATTTTCCACATTTTAATGAGAAAATCATACAAATATTGTTTCTCAAGGATTAATATATCTTTAGTTTTTTACCCCAAAATATAGAAAACACTTCGAAACAATGACATATAATATAAAAAACATTCTATACCATCTCCAAATAATCCATTCATTTTTATTGGATATTTTTCAATGTATTATGTCAGCAACCATGACGGAACATCAAAATTGTCCTTTTCCACCTTCTTTTTCAAAAAAAAATCCAACCAAAATATTGATTTATTACATTGGGGTAATTTTTTCAAAAAATACACACCTTGTATTTGTTGAAAAAACTTATTATTTTGATACCACATGAAATGAATTTTAGCAGTCCAAAAACTTACCTTCTTATGTTTCAATTAAAAATAAATGATTTACTCAACATACAGTACAATATTGTATGATCAATGCTCTGTGCGATAAAAATTTATCATCCAAAGTTTAACAATGATTAACTTTATTCCAAAACCACTCAATTGCTTTAATTAGGACCCCTATATTTCATGATATATAATTTTTGTCCAATTATCTCTAGAATATTTATATTCAAAAAAACATATGCATCATAGCTCCCCCTCTCATCTTTTCTCAAGGACTTTATTATTAAATTTTATAATTTTTTTTATTCTCAATTTATGCATCTTTATTAATGAACTCGAAGGTCACATCATTGGGGTCTGTAATAGGGTGAAGAAAAATTATAATCATATTATGGAAAAACTCATACCTTAGGGAGAGGGGATGAACATCAACACTTTTTATCTGTGGAGTGTCAATAAACTCCAAAATTCAATTGATAGAATTCAAACGCTTCTTTGGATATGGTCTTCGTATAATGTCTACAACCTATAGTTATGACGTCACATAGAATAACATAAAAAACCCTTTTCTCCACCATCATAATAATAAAATGATACTTTATTTTAATATATATTGTAATAGGTTGATTGAATATAATTCTATAATGATTTATATCACATTAATTTATATTATTCATACCAGTCAAAGACATCACAATAACTCCCATATCACCAAGTGGTTTCTTAATCCTAAATAAATACAAACATAGTGGAGTGGCTGAAATATTTTTATTTTTAGGGTACTAAATGAAATGAATCATTATTTCATTAATAGAAATGTAATATATAATCATCCAAGATATAATGCACAAATGGATGTTCATTTTATATCATCTGTTGAACCATATCAATCTGCATGTGTTTACCCCATTAAGTAATGTTGTGATTTTTCATAATAAAGAAAATGACTTTCCATCATCCCATTGATAAAATGAAGTATTATTCTTTGCTAAATGTATCTTTATTTCTTTTGTATTTCGTTGATAGCATACATCTTTTAATGCAGATAAAACAATATCATGTCTTATCACTATCAAGTATTATATAATGACAAGGAATTTCAAAAATTCTATAACATTAACTTCATTTACTTCATCATCATATAAAAATTTCATTTGGGTGTCCATAAGAATTTTAATTTATTGGAATTATCAATTAAAAATATCCCCCAAAACACCATTTAATATTTATATTTTCAGATTAATGAGTCATTATACCATTTTCACTTCCACACTAAAGAAAACATCTTTTCACCACCCATTGAAATTTAAAAGTCTATTTACATAAATTATATAAACTATTCTCAATATTTTTCATCTGATCCACTAAATATTATATCTTCAACATGCAACAGAACCAAAATCCATTTGATTAATATCATCTATTAAATTGATATTGTGATTATCTCCACCAAACTGAAAAAATAGCCTTTTAAAAAAAATGTAGACTTAATAACATGATATTTTAACTTGATTAAACTTAAGTAGTTTATTTTATAGTAGAAAAACATTTCTCTCATATTCATGAATAAGAAGACCATATTGCTACTAAATATAAACTTCTTATTCTTGAACCCCCTTCTAAAATTATGGATTATCATATATTGGGAAAACATGGTATATTATTTTCTATATTATAGCCATGAATAATATAATTATCTCAACTCTCGAAATAGGATAAAATATTTTATCCACAAAAATACCCTCTATATAAAAGTATCATTTTCATAATAATTGTGATTTGTCTCAAATAACTATTCTCTATTCATTCAACTTTTCATGAAGGACCCATTTGGCCCCAATTACATTTTTATTTATGAGTTTCAAAACAATATTGCATATCTAATTCTTACCACTTTGGTCATGATCTTTATTCATTGCTATAACCCATTTTTCATCTCTATCTACTTACTAAAAAGATTTTAAATCTACATATTATATGAATTATGCATGGTATAATGACCTCATTTTTCCTGTTTGAGTTAGTTCTTCTAGATCACCAATGACGTTCTACCTATAAATTTTAGATCTACTCTTGATATTTTGAATATATATTTATGAGTCTTCTTAATTTTCAAAACAAATTTCTTGTTATAAGTCACCATTCTCCACTTAAACTCCCACTAAGGTGATTACCTTCACATCAATTTCATTAGGAAACATGTAATTGTGTTTTTGATGATTATATTCATTCTCTAAAACAATGAAATTATTTATTCAACAACCATTACAAAACTTTTTTTGAAACATTCATATTCATTTATTTTTTGTGACTATATATAAAATATCCACCCATAATTTCATGATTAAAATTTTATTTAGTATCCCTTTTTAGAATAAAACATTTACTTCCAAATATTAAAAATTATTTCAATGATGTATTCATCACATACCAAAACTCAGATCAATTATTTTCTTCATTTGGGAGTAATAGAGCCCTATTGGTTATATTGAATGTTTTATATAATTAATCCTTTTATAATTTAGCTAGATGGTCATTTTCAATATGAAATATTATGGACATGTTGTTTATGATCTAATTTTTCATCTGAACCACTCCGTTTTTGACGATTTTTCACTACTAACACATTATGACTTATCACATGTTTCATGAGATAACCGTAAATCTAGAATATTATTTAATTACAAACCATTATCAGTACAAAACATTGGAATATTCTATCCATGAATCATGTTAGACTCCATCCAATCCTATTTCATGCAACTAAATACATATGACTACAGGGAAATGAAAATATCCATTCCATCCAACTGAAATAATTAATAAGAAGAAAAAAATAAATCTTTCCATTGATGGATGTTTGTGATATAGTATCGCAAAGGTCAGAAAATATTAATTCAAGACTCTTGTTGACTTTTTATTTTTCCTTCAAAATCATTCTCAATTTTTCCATTGTTTACATGAATAACATGTAAGTTTATGATCATGTGATAGAATTAGTAGATCTCGAGCTACATCACATTTGACTAGATCTTCCATTAATGGTTTTAATGTATAGACACGTAATTTATGCCACAAATTTTTTCCTTCCTCTCTATTTCAAAATAAAATAACATCTTCTCCACTTATAAGGTATAGATTCCCCTTCATTATTTTTCCTTATATTTGAACTGCATCATTTGTTCCTTTCATGATATACATATTCTTAGTAAATCATATATCACGTCCTAAGCGACATAGCTAGATAACACTAAGTATATTTTGACTCATACCTTCAAAAACTAAGACATCATCACATCTCATTTCCTCACCCCTAATTAGGATCTACCAAGGAAATCATCTTCATGTCATCATCATTCCCATCATTTACAAAACCTAACATGTTTTATTTTATACATGTAACGATATCCTTATAACCTGCCAAATGGAATGTGCCTATACTTTCACAGATCCATACAGTTGACTAATATGATACATTAAGGGATATCGCATTAACCACATCATACTCATCTCATTTCTTTTATAGCATGATTTTGACTTTATATGTGGTATTGATTGATAATATGGGTCTTCTATAAAGTATAAAGGACCATATAAATCTTGAATAGATAAAAATATATTTCTAATTTTCCTATCATTGGATTATTAAGACCACATTTAGTCTATTTCACAATTTTCCTAAACATTATTGATGAGAAATATATTTCTATATGTTTGAATCATCAAATCATAAAATCGTGACCACCTAATGATATCCTAGAATATATATATATGTAATGATTACTCTATTGTAATTTTTCCCTTTAGCATATTGTTGCAATGGAAAATATATTTTGTGATTGTCTAATATTTCCACAATATAAGATCTAATATCAGGATCATTTCTATATGTCATGTGTGCACTACTAGTTTTTTTCGGGGTATTTTAATATTCTGATTATTATTCAGAACCAAATCAATCAACAATCATGGAGATGGTGCTCGTTGTATGACTTCAAACATTGTTACATTATTTTTTTGATCAATACCCATGCCATATGCATCACTTGGATCTCTCTATTTTCATATAATAACATTAAATTCCTTATTTAGAAGGAAAACTAAGTTTTTACATTTCCATTTTCTGATTTCTTTTGGCCGAACATCCAAGATTCATGTGTTTCTCCCGATCATTCACTTTACTTAACAAGATGAAAACCTCCTACTCATTCATTTTTATGTGTTTTTATTTATCATTAGTTGTATTATTCAATCCAATTATGAACATTTTTTATTATCATATTTTCTCTTCTACTCGATGATAATTTTTGAGTTATCTGACATTGAAGATTTAGTCCTTTCAATTAATTCCAAACATCTCATGCAACTTTTCATTATGCTACTACATAAATTGTTTTTGAACACAAACCACTTCATTGGAATTCTTTATTTTGGATCATGAAATCTCTATCTCATCAATAGGGGCCACTAATGCATCCTTAAGACAAACTATTATTAGAATAAATTTTTTCATCATTATGAATTTGTTCTTTTTTTTGTGAATCCCACAACTTCCCCCATTAAATTTTCTCTATGATCCTTATAATTATCTTTATCTTCATCCTCAAATTATTCTGAAATATAATTTTCGTAGGAAAATAAATCTATATTATAAAAGAAATTTCATTTAATTTTTTTTCAATAATTTCATGTATGAAAAAAATAATAATGGGAATTTCAACTTCAACCTCATCATTTTCATGATGTTTCTTGGGGAAACGTGCTACCATATTTTCATCTATTCCACATCAGAATCATGAATGTGGAAGCTTCCTTTTAAACAATATGTTACTTCCTTCTAAATTTTATGAAGTGAATGACTTGAATTCATCTATATTTTCTTCCTACCCATCTTCAATAGTGATATTCATTGCGCCCATGATTTCCACTTCTTTAGATTTTTCATTTTTATAGACTCATAATCAAAATTTCCTATCTCATTTACAATAAACATACTAATCAAGATATCCAATGTCATCTCAATTGAAACATTATGATAGAATACAAAAACATTTGGACTTATCAATGGTGGAAGTATTCAATAGTTGAATAATAAAATAATAAAATATTGAATATGTTCTCTTGGCATATGCATGTATTCTACAAAAAAAATGTCTCAATGAAAGAACGCATTAACAAACAAATTAATGTTCATTATGATATTATTATACTTGTTCAAGAGATCCAGTTGGTTTTCTTATCTATCATTTTAGTCCTTCTTATAAATATTATAAATATTTCCCAACATATCATGTGATAAATTAAATGACATCACCTTCATATAAATTTTGTTGGATATGTCTCCCCCTAAAGCATTGATTCCTTTGGAATCAGAATCCAAATTTCTGGAATCACCTTCTAATATATCACCATTGTTGATACTAGACGAAATAACATACATCACTATTGTTAAAACCTTATTTAATAATGATAGCATGTTGTGAGGCATTATATTTCATCATAATTGAAAATTGTTTCCATCAATGATTAGAATACCATTATGATTTAATACTTCTATTGAAACCATTATGAGAGAAACACATATATAAACCCTTTACTCTCATACTAATTTTTTCCTATCTAGGATAAATACCCTGAGGTATATGATTCATGATATATAATATTAAAACAACTACCCCATCATATATTGTTTCATCATTAAACGAAAAACTCTTCCCAACCTTTTATGTGAAAATGTATGAACTGAAATGGAACCATTCATGAGACACAATGATGTTATGTGGTTCACGATCCCTACGCTATGTCTAGGGAGAATACAACTACAATTTGATGATGTACAAATTCTAATAAGTCTAAAATCCATAATATGGTTCAATCTAGGTCACCTATATACAATGTATCACAGCCATTTCAATGATTAAGAATATCTCAATCCTACCCTATAACACCCCTAGATTTTATGAGATATATTATTTTTAATTTCTTTGGTGTCTTCTATTATACACTACACCAAGACTAGCTTGTACTATAAACAACACCATGTTAACTTGCAGTATACGCAACTCTATTCTTCGCTAATCTTATACACTATTTCATGTTTGTTTTGTGGAAATAATTTTACGCAACATTAAGTATAGATTTTGTTTAAAGTATAAATAAAATATGTTGTGATTATGTTATACGCAACACTAAATGGATCTTTCACTACACACAACCCTGACTTGGCTTGCATTACACGCAATCAATAACTTTCTCGATAGCGTGTGTAGTACGCAATACCGAGTTTCACTAACTGAGATATTATTATAATATTATTATGAACTAGTCGTTATGAATAGTAATACCCACTTTTTGAAATTTTATAAATTTTATCTTTAAAAATGGACTTCATTTTTGAATCGGAATTTCGAAATTAGCTGAGGGTGATTTTTTTGTATTTTTTTGAAAACGTTCAATTTTTGATGAATAGTGAAACCACTAGGTTACTATTTAAAAATCGCCATTTTTATTTAAATAATTATTTATTTTATATAAATTTATTTTAGGTTAACATTGATACATAATACCAATATCAGTACTGTGTTATTCATTTGAGTCATTTTATAATAATTTTAGATATATAAAAATTTTATTGAACTTTTCACCGTCTTTTACCCACCTCCTAAGATAATTTAAAACTTTACATAAAACATAATTTTACCGCTTCTGTGAGTGGAATTTTGAAAATTAGAGAGACACGGTTAATATCAAGAAGTAAAATGCGGTTCAATATGATAAAAATATTTTTTGGTGAATAGTAATTTTTTAGTTTTATTTACCACAGTTAAAAGTAAATAGGATAATTAAGGGTAAAAATGATATAATTATTTCCCTAACACATGTCATAATAATATTGGATACGTTTAATTTGACCAAAACCAACCTTATAAATAAAATATTATCATTTAGGTCCACCTGGATTAGATTAGCACATTTAATTTTATTTTATTTAAAGAAGAGTCAAAATAGTTAAAATCAATGTTTAATAACTAAAACATTTTTAATGAAAGGTTATACATAATATTAATTACACTAAAAATATTCATTAGAAATATAATAAGATTTCCTACTTAATGGTAATTTTTTTATAATTTTTAGACATTATTTAATTTAATTTATTTATGACACAATAGTTATGCATTAATTACCTAAATAATGAAATATTAAAATAATTGATATTATAAATTCCTAAATAAATGTAATTTGAGACATTTTCTGTATTAAACTAATAATATAGATTAATATTACATGTTATTATTGATTTTATTAACTCTTTTAGAACTAATAATGCTTTTAGTATTTTCACAAAAATTAATTACCACGTAGTGTCAAAATTGAAATAAAATAGTTTTTAAAAAAATATTGTATTATTAATTGTTATTATATTCCCAAAAATATATGGTTCAGAAAAATTAATTAAATAAAGAAATATATATATTAATAATGAACAAGTTGGGGTTCTTTTGGCTTGTTATAGTATGTTTATTAACCATATTTTCTAAGAAAATAACAAGAGAAGGTAAAAGTTAAATTATTTATCTTAGAGTTAAATCTACATGATCGGGTTAAAATAGTAACCTAAACTTTTTTAAAAACTATTGGATGAAATTATTTATACCCATAACAAAATTATATTTAATATAAATCAATTTGGAGCTATTATAAACCGAATATGACTTTATTATAAAATAATATTTTATGTTTTCCTAAGGTGCCCCTCTCCTCCCTTAAAAAAGGGCACCTCCTCCCTCTTCACTTTACATAGTTTTGAGCCTTCAATCTCGGCCAAACCATGCCCATTTCACTACTTAACTTCCCTATTAACATTATAGAGGTTATTGTATCCTCAAAATTCTAACTCTAGTTCCTTAAAAGGATGCTTAATAAGGGTGCGTCGAAGAAGAGGTAATCTCTTCTACCGATTCATTCAAGTTTCTTTCTTATTCAACTTCTTCTGCTTTATTTGTTGCATCATAAATTAATAACATTAGTATCACTCATATACAGACATGTTATTATAAATATGAAACAACCCTATTTTACCTTCTATCCATCCTACAAAAAATGAAATCACTGCGCGTGCGTAAGTACAGAATACCATCTCCACGCCGTGGTGTAATCTGTTTTTCCACCACCACCTTACATGGATGGATATAATAGTGTAAATAATAACAATATATTGTTATTATAACATCATAATGATTCTGAGATATTATATCATCCACTACAATTAAATTCAATAATTATGGGAATGATATAATCGCTCGTGCGTACGTACGGATTACCGGCTCCACCATACGATGTGATTCATTCTCCTTGTTAACCACTCAAGATTGATTATAAAGTATATACAATAAATAATAATTAAATATATGAAATTATAAATATAATGGATATATATATATATCATCTACTTACTTCCATTCATGTCAATAAGGAAAAATAAAACAGCGTTCATGCATACGTACGGCCTACTGTCTCCATGAACGGTGTATTTCATTTCATTTATCTATCTATTATATATATATATGTATACTGTATATATATAATATATAAATCAAGATTTAAATTAATGAAGTAATTAAATCATGATATAATTACTAATAATATCAATAACAGCATGTCCAAACATGTTCGATAAATAAAACGATTTTACCCAAAACGATGTTTTAACATGGAATTTACAAAAGAACAGGTAATATAAAGTCATAAGTGAACCATATATGATATCATAACAATAAATATGATTCTATAATAAGTAAATGAAATTATTTAAATCATTATTCAAGAGGATTGGATACGTACAAATCATATCGTACCTAAGGTAAGGTATAATTTTGCAAAACTCATTTTTATCCGAGATTGCTTATACCTAAGTATTTAATGGGGTTATGTTTATCATACATGTCCATGTTTTCTAAATATGTTTTCATAAAATTTTTACTTTTATTCCATGTGTGTTTAATGACATTTTTACCATTTTTTTACTTTTTACCACATTATATGGAAGGAATCTTTCCTTTGGTTTCTATATAACGTACATTTTGAATTTTCAGACCAATGTACGAGAAGAATGTTTTTTAACTTATACGGCACAAACTGATTTTACAGTTTAATATCACCTAATTTTCAAAAATATTCTTCTACAAGTTTTCATGGATAATTTTAATAAAATCTTTTTCTTTCAAAATTGTGAGGAATTTTATGAAAAGAAAATGATTTTTAAGGAGAAATAATATTTTCCTCAATAATTCATTTCAAGTGTTTTATCAAAACTAATTTCCATCTAAGATGACATTATTTAGAATGTTTTTATTTCAAGTATAATGACATTATTAATTTCATGGTTTTATTTTATTATGATGAAATGATATCCATTTGTTTTATATGGATTACGTTATGATGGGATGATGTTTATGAAACCCATTATATTCTTTTGGAAATGATGAATTATTTATGTTTATTTTTTGGCACAAGTATGAATGATTTCAATATGAGATGGGTGTGACCTATATCTCCCTCCAATGAATTGGTTAATGATTTATATCTCATTATATAGACATGGCTGGAACGGTAAGTCAATCCGGTTCAGTGTTAGAGGACTGGAACGAGGAGTGAAATCAATTTAGAAAGGGACTTTGTCCACTAAGATGGTCTCAGTAGTAATGGCTTGGATACTATGGAAATCATATCATGTTCTTAATGGTTTTCCAAAATTACATGATTTATTCCAATGATATTTTATGATGATTTATGTTTCATTATGATCTATTCCTTACGTACTATAATGTTTTATGTCATTTCTCATGATTTTGATGTTTAAACATTATGTTCATGTTTTTAAGTTCAAACGTATATGGTTTGTTTTATTTTCTTCATTCTTTCCCTTACTGAGCATTTTAGCCCACCATTTATATTTTTTCCCCAGGATATAAAGAAATGTTTTAGGTAAGAAAACAAAAGGGGAAGAATGTTATGGGAGATTTTGAATATCTTTCACCATGTTTAGAAGATTATGTTACGAGTTTCCAAAAACACTAAACTATTACGGTCCATTGCTTTCTATTTTTGTTATGTATTAGATATTCTGAAAAATTAATGTAATGTCTATCTACATCATGTTTGGGTATCTACAGTTGGTATCAGAGGAAATGGATGTAGGAATGTATCCGATCCTTGGGAACTATCACATGTGAGCGTTGGACGAAGCATTGTTATCCACCCAAGGGCTTTATGAGGAAATGGCTGGAACTGGGTATGGTGGTGTGTCCCGCCATGGGGGTGTATCCACCCATGGAGTGCCCTAATAGGAATCAATTATAGTCCAATAGAAGTAATTACAAACCACTACAGTTGGTATCAGAGGAAAGGTTTAGTCAACCTTTGGAAACTAGGATGCGAAAACGTTAGTGAAATCCCTAGAGATGTTTCTATGGTATGTCTAGGGATGTCTCTAAGGTTAATTATAATTATAGGTTAAAGTTATAGAATTACGGTAACAATATTAGAATTATACCTATGATGTTGGATATTTAAGGAACTCCCCCTTGATTATTATTTTTTCCACTAACACTATTTGTTTTGGGTTTTACAAAATGGCTGGAAACAGAAAGATTCACGATAACGGTGGTTATTATGGACAATGGAATGATTATATTCATGAGAAACCAAATGAATTTGGATGTTGAGGTCCATATATCGTTGTTATTCCTAATCAAAAATCTCATAATATGATTAATAATCTCAAATTTTGTAAGTTTCATGACTCAACTAATAAGAGAAAGATGGAGTTTCATGATGATCATAGAGGAAAGAATGTTCAATTACCATCATGTAATTCGTGTGGGAATTAGCATCATGGAGAATGTTTCAAAAGAAAAGGAAGATTCTTTGGTAGTGGAAAAGAAGGACACAAATCCAATAATTGTAAAGGAAAAGGTTCAGTTAACAACATGGTCAAGTATAATAGTATTTCTAAGACATCAACAACGGTTATATGTTTTAAATGTTGAATGTAAGGGAATTATGCAAACCAATTCTCTAAGGGAAAATTTAATGAAGAGAATCAGCATGGTCGTATGGGTAGTATTTATGCTGATGATGATGAAGAGACTACAAATGATTTATGAGATGAAAGAAATGATGAAGCTCAGTTAGTGGATTAAGAAGGTAGTGGAATAATTGTATGTTTATCAAGAATAATGTATTGTACTATGGAATAATGAAAAATCTAAGGATTGTTACACTGTTGTCTTTCCTTGAGTATTTTAAAGTATATGATGAATGGTACCGGTAACCATGAAAAGGTATTCAAATATTTTTTGAAGGTAGTTGATATATGAATAATGAAAGGATAAGGAGATAATGAGATTTTTGACAGTATTAATGAGCACATTATTGGTATAAAGACAATGTGATATCATGGATTGAGTATACAGATTTTTGGTATTTTGGTATATGGAAAGAGTTTACTTTTGACAACATTCATGTTTTCACTGTGGTTCAATGGGTATTCATTTTTCAAGAGAATACATGATTAAGGAATTCACATGTTTGAATGTGACCAACAATATATATATATCTTATGATATTCGGTAGATAAATGATTGTATTCAATGCCTGGTAGATGACCTCTCGTGTAATAGTTTTGTTTATACTATGAGATTGGATAGAAGTATTTTGGATAATCCTAATGATTGGAATGGATTAAGTTAGACATCAGATAGTATTGTTTAAGGCTATAATTGTTTTGATATTATTGCAGGAATGTGATAATAATGTAGTTTTAGAAAAAGGACAACCTTCCGGACCGGCGACAACCCGTCGCGTCGGACAAGGCTGTGGGAATCGAACCCACATCTGAAGTGTGACATGCCTTTATCACCTACCACAGGCCTACAAGAAGTCCCTCATTATTAGATTCTAGTTTTAGTATATTAATAATATAAGGCACCGCCCATAAACCTTACTTAATATTGAATTAAATGAATAATTCATATTGAGGATCTTTTCAGGTTTAGTGTTTTAGATAATTAGAACATAACTATTACATCTCAAAAGATTACAAAGTAGACACTTCTACTATGTTTCAATAATAAAAAAACTCTTAAAATGAACCATGTCTAGTTCCATGTTTTATATAGCATGAAATTCCCTTGATCCCATCCTTGACCTTATTCCACATTAAGTCTTGCGAAAAACATTTCAAAAAAACATGGGGTGAGCATAAAAAGATCAGTAAGGGATACACAACGAATGAAAACTGTTAGTTTTTCAAACATCAAGTAAACCATTTATAATCTATCAAAGTAATACCTTCACCTTCATGAAGTAGTAAAAACTCTTAACTGAATAATGTCTCATTAATTAACTTTTTTGTTACCAAAGGATTACCATAAAACCCATATAAAGAACACATAACATATATATAGGTTACTTGAGAGATAAACATACTTAAGTGGAATAACCATACGGTCGACTTCCACACATATCACTTAATGGAATAGCCATACGGCCAATTTCCATACATACTTAATGGAATAGCCATACGGCCGACTTCCATACCCAATGCATTGGAGGTTATAACATAACCACCCATCCTAGTATTCACGGCACCGCCCGTCATATGGTTTTTCACGTAACCACCCATCAAATGTCCAAGTACCAATATAAAATCATAAAACATAAATCCAATATAAAGTAATGATAACATTTCCACATTTCAATCACAATATATCATAATAGAATCCTTTATCAAAACCATTTTCAATACCAAAATACATAAAATATTATATGGTATTTATTTTATTTTAAAAACATTACGGCTTGTTGAGGAATCCAAAGACCAAATAATACTCGCGGCGACGGAAAAGGTCGTTGTCACCGCATACGTTAAAAGAAACTTTCCATTATGTCGTTTAGTAAAACGCTTCATAGAAAAATATTCTTTTTGTATAAAAGTAAATGTCAATGGGGTTTATACCCCATATAAAAGATAGTTGTGTATAAAACAAAATATGCCACAACGAAAGGAGATTGAGACGAAGTCCCTTACCTCGGGTCCGACTTGACTCGATTGTTCATTAACGTCCTGAATAATAAACTTGAGTTAATTTCTAATTTCCTAATAATATTTTTCAAGTTCATTATTACTTTTATATCACTTATTACCATGTTATAAACATTATGTAATCATTTAATTTAATAATGATTCTTTTGTCGATATTTGGTTCTTAAGTCGAAAGTGGACTTCTTAAAATTACATGTTGTTCATGTGGTCAAAGTATCTTTATATCCAGAATGACATTCTATATTTGGATATCATATATATCATATATATCCATAATATACATGTATTTATAATATTACATAATCATTTATAGATAAGAAATAAAATGCACAGTTCATGGAGACGGTAAGCCGTACGTACGCATGAATGCTACTTTCATTTCTTTGTCATATTAATGAAATTAAAACTAAATGAGAGGTATGTATATTTTAATTCCAGAATTATATTAATCATTTAGATATATAATTCATTATATATATCCATTATATTCATGTACTCATAATAATACATTACATTTGGGGATAAGAAATGAAATGCACTGTTCATGGAGACGGTAAGCCGTACGTACGCATGAACGCTACTTTCATTTCTATCTAATACTTTAATGGAAAGAAATAATAATGATATAGAGGTATATTATAAATCCAGTATTAAATCATATATAATAACTTTAAATCCATCCTTTACATGTCCCACATATGGCATTAACGAATCACATCACTTTGATGGGGCTGTAGTCCGCACTTCCATAAATGAAGATATCGTGTTTACCCATAATGGAAACCATAAAGGTATGCCAAAAATAAAAAATACAGAAGCTTAAGGAAAACATAAACATATTATATATCATATATAAATATAGTGTAATCTTAATGGCCACCTTTGAAGGTGTTAATAGAATGTTGAACAATCATCGTTTCGGGTGGCAGAAATTCACCATCCACAAAAATAGTATGCTCTGTAACCATTAGATGTAGGTGTGTGTAAGTGTATCTCAAAACCTTATATAAAAACATCCTAGTATATTTAGGATACTGTAGTTGTTACAAAATAAATTAATAAAAATAGTTTAGGGGGTTGGAGAAGAAAAATAAAACAAAAGGACTCGAAAGAAGACATTACCTTAAAATCGGGTAACTCCCCTTGGTTTGAGCTCAAAGGCTTCCTTGGGAAGACTTCATCCAGAATTGATGCTTCAAGGATTAATAGAGGGATATGGAGAGCCAAAATGGGCAGGGGTGGCCGAGCCAAAGGCTTTGGGAGTGTGGGTAAGGAGGTAGAGGTGGGGGGATTTTATAAGAGGAGAGGAGGGGCACTCTTGGAAAGTAAAGAAAAGTCACCTTATTTTAAAATGGTATTCGTATTTAAGAGGTCCCACATTGATGTATTTCAAGGATAAGGTGATAAGGGTTATAAATACACTCATCCAATAGGTTTTGGACATGTTTAGGTCTTATATATTACATTATCTTTCCATTTTATTTAAATCGTTAAATAATGAGGTCATCGCTACATCATCATGATGTCCTAAATAATTTAATTTATTTAATGTTTAAAAATTATGAAAAAAATACTATGATGTAGGAAATCATTTTATCTTTCCAATGACTATTTTTAGTCAAATATCTGACTTGTATAACCCCATGAAATTTTTTTTTATTATAACATCTCATGTGTGTGTCATTTTTACTTTAACATTATATAAAAAGTTATTTATGTCATTTCCCCACCAAAGTGGCTCCATGGGGTCCCAAAGTTGACCCATGGCTTTTATTGTTCGGCTATGACACATCCTATAAGGGTTGGACATGTGTCATGCTCATCTCATATTATTAAAACATTATTTTTACCTTAAACTACACTAATTACCTCTAATCGTGACTATAAACTTAATAAGTTACTATTCACAAAAAAATTATTTTAATCTCATTGAACCAAATTTGACTACTTAATGACAACCATGTATGTTGGATCTTTGAAATTAAAAACACAGAAGTGGTAAAATTTCATTTAAACAAAAAATCAGTTTTTATAAGTACCACTTAGTGGTTTCACTATTCATCAAAAATTGAAGTTTTTCGGAAAAATACCAAAAATTCACCCTAAGCTATATTTTATATTCCGAAATCAAAAATGATGTCCATTTTACAAGATTTACAACATATAAGTTTCATTAATTTATTTAATAATTAACTCCCGCTGTCAGAGAAAATACCGTGTTTTTATTTAACAATAATTATCAAAAGATTGACACTAGTTTATGTCTGATTTCAAAGTGAAATTCATTCCAACGACCACTATTGGATTTAATGGTAAAAATATTTTCTAATTTAAATTTAAAACCAATTCAAATTATAATCTAATCATATAAATAAATTAGATTAAAAAGGGGTTTTGAATTAAAATACAACATTTTACACTATTCATTAAAAATGAACTTTATTGGAAAGATACCAAAAATTTACACAAAGTAAATTTTGATGTCCCGATTCTGAAAAAGAGTTATATTTGGTACAATAGAATTTATAAGATTGATCAAAACTATATTTAATGAAGGTTCACCGTCAAAAGGTGATAAGTGAACCCTTAGTGAAAATTAGGGTATAAATGCCTAAAATTGAATTCGTTCCGTATTTTAAGCCTTTATCTTTTATTGGATAAATGTAAAAACATATAAAAACATATATAATCATATTTTAGTTATTTCTATCCATTCCCTCCAGTACAACGACTACTTGTAAACTAACATTTAAAATAATATTATTTTATTACTATTGTGCAACGTATGTTTTCAAAGAAACTCATCGTTGCATATCGAGTACGCTATCGAACGTAGAAACCACTTTTAATTAAAATTAATATTTAATTCATAAATATGAAAATTATTTATTCTTTATTTACCTGGGATGTTACATCCATCCCCCCATTGGGGAATTGCGTCCTCTCAATTTTATTCACTTATCAAAATAAGTGGGGGTATTTATCCCTCATAGAATTTTCAGATTCCCATGTTACCTCTTCTATCATGTGGTTTTTCCACAAAACATTTACCTGATTAATCACCTTATTCCGTAACAATTTCTCCCTGTGGTCAAGAATCTGGACCGGTTGTTCCTCAAAAGATAGGTTCTCTACTAGGTGAACTACCTCTGGACACAAAACATGAGATGGATCTGGCATATACTTTCTCAACATCGAAACATGAAAAACATTGTGTACCTGAGATAAACTCGGAGGTAAAGCCAATCGGTAAGCAACTGATCCAACTTTCTCCAGAATTTCTTATCGTCTAATAAAACATGGACTCATCTTTCCTTTCTTACCAAATTTCATCACACTTTTCCATGGAGAAACCTTGAGAAAAACATGATCACCTACCTCGAAAGATAGATCCTTCCTCCGGTTATTCGCATAACTCTTCTGCCTGTTTGAGATGTTCTCATGTGCTTCTGAATCAAATGAACATTTCCTGCCATCTATTCTACCAATTCTGGTCCCATCAGTTTCCTTTCATCCACTTCATCCCAAAATGATGGAGTTCGACACCGCTTCCCATATAATGCCTCAAATGGTGCCATCTGTATACTGGAATGAAAACTGTTATTATAAGAAAAACCAACCAAAGAATGATGTTGATCCCAACTTCACTGATAATCCATAGAACAAGCTCGTAGCATATCCTCCAAGGTCTGAATTGTTCGTTCTGACTACCCATCTGATTCAGGATGAAAAGCTGTACTAAAATTTAATTCAGTACCCAACGACTTCTGAAGGCCTTTCCAAAAGTTGGAAGTAAAACTGGGATCACGATCGGACACAATGGAGAGAGGAACTCCATGTAACCTGACTATCTATTTAAGATACAAATGGGAAAGTTGATCTACTGAAAAAGTATGTCGTATAGCAAAGAAATGAGCAGATTTAGTCAAGCGATCAATATTAACCCAGATTGCATTATTACCTCGAGATGTCCTCGGTAATCCCACAACAAAGTCCAAGGATATGTTTTCCCATTTCCACTCTGGCACAGGTAAAGGCTGATGCATCCCTTTCGGTAACTTCCACTCTGCTTTAACCTGCTGACACGTCAAACATTTCACAGTAAAATCAGAAATATCCCTTTTCATTCCATCCCACCGGTAATACTCCCACAGATCTTTGTACATCTTAGTACTGCCAGGATGAACTGTAAACAGGGAACTATGAGCCTCACATAACAACTCATTCTTCAACTGTGAATCACAAGGCACACATAATCTCTGACCAAACCTCAAAACACAATCATTATCAATGTTGAATTCAGGCATCTTACCCTTCTGAACTAGCTCTACCTTTTTATACAACTCATTGTCTTCCCTATGTGCTTTCTTAATTCTGTCTGATAGGGATGATCCCACTGATACCTGAAACAAAACAGAAGAACATCCTGCACCCACAACATCTATGACAAGGTTCATCAAATCTTTAACCAAAGGATCACGTTCCAAACGCAAAATTGCTAGTGAAGCATTACTTTTTCGACACAAAGCATCAGCCACATTATTTGCTTTTCCCGGATGGTAATGAATTGTACAATCATAATCCTTGATTATTTCCAGCCATCTCCTCTTTCTCATGTTCAATTCTGTCTGAGTGAATATATACTTTAAAATTTTGTGATCAGTATATATTTCACACTTTACTCCATACAAATTATTCCTCCAAATTTTTAAAGAGAAAACAATAGAAGATAATTCCAAATCAGGTGTAGGGTAATTTACCTCATGAGTTTTCAACTGATGTGAAGCATAAGAAATTACCTGATCATTCTGCATAAGGACACATCCAAGTCCCTTCAATGAAGCATCACTATATATAACAAACTCACAATTCCTGGAAGGAAGTGCCAAAACTGGAGCATTCAGAAATCTTCTTTTCAACTCCTGAAAACAATCATCACATTCTTTTGTCCAGATGAACTTAACACCCTTACGAGTTAGCTTAGTCGTTGGAATAGATAACCGTGAAAAACATTTCAACAAACCTTCAGTAGTAACCTGCCAAACCAAGAAAAATACGGATCTCAGTTACATTTGTGGGTCTTGGCCATTCTTCAACAACTTTTGTTTTAGTAGGATCAACAATTATGCCATCTTTTGAATCAATGTGACCCAGGAAACACATTTTTTGTAACCAAAACTCACACTTGCTAAATATTCCATATAGTTACTTTTCTTTTAAGGTATTTAAGATAACCCTTAAAAGTCTTTCATGATCTTATTTAGTTTTAGAAAACACCAAAATATCATCAATAAAAAAAACCAACATTTTTCACCTGAGTCAACTGAGACATCACTGCAACAAACTGTTTAGTTCTGATTCTGACTATCTCATGATACTGATTTGAAAGGTCATTTCCCTTAGTATGCCTTCCCAGAAAATCTATTCTGTTTCCTCTATGAAAAACCATTCTGAACAAACATGTCTTAGATGAATCAACATGGTAATATTAAAATTCTATATCATTTCAATTTGTCTTTATAAAAAAATTTCATAATCAATTAATAAAATAATAAATCCTAACGTTATCTAAACCGACCATTGATACCAAATATATGGCCCCGGCCTTAAACCTTACTTAATATTGAATTAAATGAATAATTCACATTGAGGATCTTTTCAGGTTTAGAGTTTTAGAGAATTAGAACATAACTATTACATCTCAAAAGATTACAAAGTAGAAACTTCTACTAAGTTTCCATAATAAAAAGAACTCTTAAAAAGAAACATGTCTAGTTCCATGTTTTATATAGCATGACATTCCCTTGATCCCATCCATGACCTTATTCTACATTATATCCTATGAAAAACATTTCAATAAAACTTGGGGTGAGCATAAAAAGATTAGTAAGGGATATACGAAGAATGAAAACTGTTATTTTTTCAAACATCATGTAAACCATGTATACTCTATCAAAGTAATACCTTCTCCTTCATGAAGTTGTAAAAACTCTTCACTGAATAATGTATCATTACTTACGTTTTTGTAACCAAGGTATTGCCATAAAACCCATATAACGAACACATAACATATATAAAGGAAACTTGGGACTTAAACATACTTAAGTGTAATAATCATACGGTCGACTTCCACACATATCACTTAATGGAATAGCCATATGGCCAATTTCCTGACATACTTAATGGAATAGCCATACGGACGACTTCCATACCCAATGCATTGGAGGATATAACGTAACCACCCGTCCTGGTATTCCCGATACCACTCGTCATATGGTTTATCACGTAACCACTCATCAAATGTCCAAGTACAAAATATAGAATCATAAAACATAAAACCAATATAAAGGATTGATAACATTTCCACATTTCAATCACAATATATCATAATAGAATCCTTTATCAAAACCATTTTCAATACCACAATACCTAAAATAGTATATGGTATTTATTTTATTTTAAAAACCTTACGGCTTATTGAGGAAGCCAAAGACCATATAATACTCACGGCGACGGAAAAGGTCGTTGACACCGCGTACGTTAAAAGAAACATTCCTTTTTTTCATTTAGTAAAACGCTTCTTAGAAAAATATTCCTTTTGTATAAAAGTAAAATTAAAAGGGGTTTATACACCGTATAAATGATAGTTTTTTATAAAATGAAATATGCCTCAATGAAAGGAGATTGAGACGAAGTCCCTTACCTCGGGTCCGACTTGACTCAATTGATTTTTAACATCCTGAATAATATACTTGAGTTAATTTCTACTTTCATAAGAACATTTTTCAAGTTCATTATTACTTTTATATCACTTATTACGATGTCATAATCATTATGTAATCATTTATGTTAATAATGATTGTTTTTTCGATATTTGGTTCTTAAGTCGAAAGTGGACTTCTTACAGTTACATGTTGTTCATGTGGACAATGTTTCTTTATATCCTGAATGACATTACTGATATGGATATAATATATATCATATATATCTATCGTATACATGTATTTATAATATTACATAATCATTTAGTGTTAAGAAATGAAATGCACCGTTCATGGAGACGGTAAGCCGTACGTACACATGAACGCTACTTTCATTTCATTGTTATATTAATGGAATTAAAACTAAATGAGAGGTATGTATATTTTAATTCCAGAAATATATTCATTATTTAGATATATCATTCATTATATATATCCATTATATACATTTATTTTTAATAGTACATTACATTTGGGGATAAGAAATGAAATGCACCGTTCATGGAGACGGTAAGCCATACGTACGCATGAACGCTACTTTCATTTATATCTAATACTTTAATGGAAGTAAATAATAATTATATATAAGTATATTATAATTCCAGTACAACATCATATATAATAACTTTAAATCCATCCTTTACACGTCCCTCATATGGCATTAACGAATCACATCACTTTGAGGGGGCGGTAGTCCGCACTACCTTAAATGAAGATATCATCTTTACCCATAATGGAAACCATAAATGTATGCCCAAAAAAAATACATAAGCTTAAAGAAAACATAAACATATTATATTTCATATATATATATAGTGTCATCTTAATGTCCATCTTTCAAGGTGTTAAAAGAATGTTGAACAATCATCATTTCGGGAGGCAGAAATTCACCATCCACGGAAACAGTATGCTCTTTAACCATTAAATGTAGGTGTGTGTAAGTGTAGCTCGAAACCATATTATAATAACATCCTAGTATATTTAGGATACTGGAGTTGTTACAAAAGAAAATAATAAAAAGAGTTTAGGGGTTTGAGAAGCAAAATAAAACAAAAGGACTCGAAAGAAGACATTACCTTAAAATCGGGTAACTCCCCTTGGTTTGAGCTCAAAGGCTTCGTTGGGAAAACTTATGCCCAAAGTGAGGCTTCAAGGAGTAAGATAGGGATGTGGAGAGCCAAAATTGGCAGGGGTTAGCCGAGCCAATGACTTTGGGAGTGTGGGTAAGGAGGTAGAGGTGGGGGTCTTTTATAAGAGGAGGGGAGGGGCACTCTTGGAAAGTAATGAAAAGTCGCCTTATTTTAAAATGGAATTCGGATTTAAGAGGTCCCACATTGATTAATTTAGAGGATAAGGTGACAAGGGTTATAAATCCACTCATCCAATAGGTTTTGGACATGTGTAGGTCATAGATATTACATTATCATTCCATTTTATTTAAATCATTAAATAATGAGGTCATCGCTGCATCATCATGATGTCATAAATAATTTAATTTATTTAATGTCTAAAAATTATAAAAAAATACTATGATGTATTAAATCTTTTTAGATTTCCAATGTCTATTTATAGTCAAAAATCTGACTTGTATAACCCCATGTATAAAATTGTTTTAGTACAACATCTCATGTGTGTGTCATTTTTTACTTTAACATTAAATAAAAAGTTATTTATGTCATTTCCCAACCAAAGTGGCTCCATGGGGTCCCCAAGTTGACCCATGTCTTGTCTTGGTCGGCCATGACACATCCAATAATGGTAGGACATGTGTCAAGCTCATCTCATATTATTAAAACATTATTTTTACCTTAAACTACACTAATTACCTTTAATCGCGATTAAAAACCTAATAAGTTACTATTCACCAAAAAATTATTTTAATCTCATTGAAACACATTACACTACTTAATGACAACCATGTATGTCGGATTTTTGAAATTCAAAACACAGAAGTGGTAAAATTTCATTTAAACGAAAAATCAATTTTTATAAGTACCACATAGTGGTTTCACTATTCATCAAAAATTGATGTTTTTCAGAAAAATACCAAAAATTCACCCTAAGCTATATTTGATATTCCGAATTAAAAAATGAACTCCATTTTACAAAATTCACAACATATAAGTTTAATTAATTAATTTAATAATTAATTCCCGCTGTCCGAGCAAATAGCATGTTTTTATGAAATAATAAGTATCAAAAGATTGACACTAGTTTAAGTCCGATTTCAAAGTAAAATAATTCCAACAACCACTATTGGATTTAATGGTAAAAATATTTTCTAATTTCACTTTAAAACAAATTCAAATGGTAATCTAATCATATAAATAAATTAGATTAAAAAGAGGTTTTGAATTAAAATACAACATTTTACACTATTCATTAAAAAATGAACTTTATCGGAAAGATACAAAAAATTTACACAATGTAAATTTTGATGTCCCGATTCTAAAGAAGAGTTATATTTGGTACAATAGAATTTATAATATTGATCAAAACTATATTTAATGACGGTTCACCATCAAAAGGTGATAAGTGAACCCTTAGTGAAAATTAGGGTATAAATGCCTAAAATTGAATTCTTTCCATATTTAAAGCCTTTATCTTTTATTGGATAAATGTAAAAACACTTAAAAACATATATAATCATATTTTAGTTATTTATATCCATTCCTGCCAGTACAACGGCTACGTGTTAACTAGCATTCAAAATAATATTATTTTATTACTAGTGTGCAACGTAAGTTTTCAAAGAAACTCATCGTTGTGTATCGAGTACGCTATCGAATGTAGAAACCCGTTTTAATTAAAATTAATATTTAATTCATAAATATTAATAAATATGAAAATTCTTTATTCTTTATTTACCTGGGATGTTACAAATAATTATGATATATGAAGTATGAGTCCATTTTAGGAACCATATATGAATAATCTCACTGTAGAAGGACTTATGTATATTTAATAACTTTTTCTAACCTTTTTTTTGAGACATATGGAATGACCCATCATTCTATCACATGATATGCTAACACTTCACGAATGAAAAATTCAAATTCATTTATTTAAGAGATGAAGTGGAAATTGTTCAAGGCACGAACAATGGTGAAATTATACCCAAATGAAGTATTTGTTTTTCTAATTCAAAATCATCAACTTTAGGGAAATGATCGTTAAAACCAAAATTGTTTTCCTAGTGCCCTTATATCCGATGAATTAGATGGTACCTTAGATCATCAAAAATTTATGGTTGTGTGATTGTTGGATTTTTCATAGCCGTGTTCTCTACCACTCTCCATCAGAACATGATAGTTAGACTTATCTTCCATATCCATATTTTCACCTATGTTGTCCTATGTGGAAACCCAATGATGAGTTACATTGGGTGAATGTTATGATTATAACTTCCCTTTTTAAAATAAAGTTTTAGTATTGCTTTTTATGATATTGGTTTCTATGAATGAAAATTTCATGTTGTAAAGGATTTATAAGCCAGACAAATTTCGAAGGTGACATTCATTTTAAGGGGGGTAGAATGTAACACCCCGAGATATTATGAGATATATTATTTTTAATTTCATTGATGTATTCTGTTATACACTACACCAAGATTAGCTTGTACTATATGCAAAACTGTATTAGATTGCAGTATATGCAGCACTATTCTTGGCTTGTGTTACACACAATTTCAAGTTTGTTTTGTGGAAATTATTCTACGCAGCGTTAAGTATAGATTTTGTTTAATGTATAAATGAAATATGTTTTTATTATGTTATACCCAACACCAAACAGAGATTTCACTACTTGAAACCCTGACTTGGCTTGCATCACACGCAATCAAGACCTTCGTTGATAGCATTTGTAGTATGCAATTCCGAGTTCACTAAACGAATTATTATTATGAACTAGCTGTTTTGAATAGTAATACCCACTTTTTGAAATTTTATAAAATTTATCTTTCAAAATGGACATCATTTTTGGATTTTTAATATTGAAATTATCCTAGGGTGAATTTTTGGCATTTTTCTGAAAACATTCAATTTTAGATGAATAGTGAAAACACTGGGTTAATATTTAAAAACCAAATTTTTATTTAAATAATTATTTATTATATTTATATTTATTGATTCTCAGAATTTATACATAATACCTATATAATTTCAATGTTATTCATTGGAGCCATTTTATAATAATTATATATATATATATATATATTTTATTGAACTTTTCACCGTCTTTTACCCACCTTCAAGGAGAATTTGAAAATGTACATAAACAATAATTTTACCACTTCTGTGAGTGGAATTTCGAAAATCCCAGAGACAGGGTTAATATCAAGGAGTAAAATGTGGTTCAATAAGATAAAAATAATGTCTGTTGAATAGTATCATTTTTCTTTAATTTACAACTGTTAAATGTAAATAGGGTAATTAAGGGTAAAATGATATTATTATTACACTAACACATGTACTAATTCAATTGGATAAGATTAATTTGACGAAAAAAAACCTTAGAATAAAAATAATATCATTTAGGTCAACTTGGATTACATTAGGACATTTATTATGATTTTATTTAATGATAAGTTAAAATAGTTAAAATAAAAGATTAATAACTTAAACATTTTTATTATAGTGTTATACATAAGGTAAATTCGACTATAAATATTAATTACGAAGATTAAAAGATTTCCTACCTAATGGTATCTTATTTATTATTATTAGACATTAAATAATTTAATTTATTTATGACACAATGGTGATGCAGTAATTACCTAAATAATGAAATATTAAAATAATTGATATTATAAATACACAAATAAATGAAATTTGAGACTTTTTATGTATTCCATAATTTTTATAGGCTAATATGAAATGTTAGTATTGATTTAATTTACTTTGTATGAACTAATCATGCTGTAAGGATTTTCACAAAAATAGATTACCAAATAGTGTCAAAATCGACAAAAAATAGATTTTAAAAAATATACTATATTATTAATTTTAATTCTATTCCTATAAATATAAGGGTCATCAAAATGACTTAGATAAGGTTATATATTTTAATAATGAACCACTTAGTGTTCTTTTGGCATGTTATAGTATGTTTATTAACCATATAGTGTAAGAAAACAAGAAGACACGGTAAATGTTAAATTATTTAACTTAGAGTTAAATCTAAATGATAAGGTTATAATAGTAAGTTAAACTTTTCTAATACCAATTTGTTGAGAGGATTTAGACTTTAAATTCGAAATAAATCAATTTGAAGCTATTATAAACTGAATATGTCCTTAATATAAAATAATATTTTAGGTTTTCCTAAGGTGCCCCTCTCCTCCCTTATAAAAGGGAACCTCCTACCTCTTCTCATTAAACAACATTGAGCCTTCATGCTCAGCCAATGTAAGAACCCAGTTTTTTCTGTGAAATACTTTGAGATATTCTTGATATTGTTCCAGAGTAGCGCCTTTAGACGTCGTGCGATTCCGAGCCCCTGTGTGGTCGGCATAAAATTTTCAGTGTGTTCACATTGGACATGCGAAATAAATGGGACAACTCCTATATAATGTTTTGGATCAGAGATCTGAGTGTACGGATGGGTCTGAAATTGGGTGTTTCCCAAGGAATGACATAACGCATGTAGGTGTGGGATTTTGGTACCCCTTTTCCGCTACCGGAACGTTAAACGGATAAATTAATTAATTAATTAATTTTTTTACTGGTTAAAATCAAGTACCATTTAAACGGTGGATTAGATTAGAAAAATGAGGGCACTGTTGAGTTCAGAACATGCTGTTTACCCTAGGAGGGGTGTAATCATCGCGGGTGTGGGCCGTTTGTGAAAATATCCCCAGGGGTGTTTTTGTATTTTGTTGACCTCGGGCATTGAGCTTAATATCATTTAAACGGAAGATCAGAATCAAATTATGCGACCACTGTTGTGCTCGAAAGGTGGTGTTTACCCTAGGGGAGGCTTAAACTAGACCCCGCCAAGGGTTTTGTACATGGGTCTTTTCGTGGTTAATTAAAGGATTAATTAAAATTTTAATTAATTCTTTACTTAAACCTAACTCCTACACCGTCCCTCCCATCTCTATTTCTCGGGAGGAGGAACTCGTGATCAACCAAGGAAGAGCTCCCTCTCCTCAATCACTCCTCTCCAAGGGGATTGTGGATTCGACAATGGCTGATCGCTCACGAAGCGTCGGGCTATGCCCCTTCATGTAGGAGTTCTTCGTTTCAATTTTTTATTTTTGTAAACCTATTTGAAATAATTTTTTTGCATTTTTATGGTTTCAATTTGTCATGAGAATCTCATAACCGTGTAATATACATCCTGATCTTTCCAATGGTTGTTACGGATCTAAAATCCGAGTTCTGACGTGCTTGCAATCGTCGGCCGAAATCAGTGGGTTCTAGGGTGTTCATCCGGCGGTCCGGGTCATTTCCAACAGTTCAGCGCGGCAGCCGGCAAGTGGAGACGGTGGAGCACGAAATTCAGGACCAGTGGGATTCAGTGGAGGTCCGGGAAAGCGGCGGGCGGTGGTGGCCTTTGGCTGGTGGGGAGGCGCATGCTCTCTTTAGAGGAGCAGGCAGAGTATGCGACCTGACAAGCGGCTTCAGCAACAGGCGCCCACGATTGAGGTCGAGTGCGGCAGCGAGAGGGCTTCAGCGCGGGCGAGTGGCCAGGGCGGCCAAGCGGCACTGAGGCTGAGGCTGAGCAGGGATCATGGACGCAGCTAGGCGTGGACGGCAGGGCGCCCAATCGAGGAAGCATCAGCCGGGTCACGGGGGTCAACAGCGGCGCTAGCTGGGGGCGCTTGACGCGGAAGACCTGTTCGTCTAACCGTGTGGTGTCAGGAAAAAAAGGGGGAGAAAGGACCCGCAAACCATGGATCCAGCAGGGAAACGTGCTAAGATTGGCCAACTGGCAGGGCTAGGTTAAAAAAAGAAAAAAAAAGTTCATAATATTAATAATAATAATATTATTAATATTATTATTATGTAAACGATTTATGTATATCATAAATCATCCACAGGGAGTCTGATATGGACACCGACTCCGACGACACATCCATTAAATTGAGATGAACTTTTGGAGATGGTTTCAGGTGTTTTTAACTCCTGAAACGAGGGCCTCGAAAGCACGACACACCTTTAAGTAGTTCAATGTTTTTCCTGGTGATCATGTTTTGGATGTCGTGGATGCATCCGATATCCGTTTTGAGCACCGTCAGTGGCATTGGGACCTTGGTGCTGAGGTAGAGTTTCTAGTGTGGTTTCATGCAATTAAGCTGGAGTTGAGGTGTGGGCCCCATGACCCACGAGAGGTGTTTAACAAATGTTTCATTGGACGTCCATTCGGGGTGTGCGAGCAGTCGTTTTTGGTTGTTTTTTAGGGCATTGCAATGTCACAAGCGTCCCGCTTTAATTCCACACACTGTTGTGGGCCCCGGGAGGTCCATTTAGGGAGTTGACAGTGATTTCCATCTTTATCACCGGGAGTCCGTTTTGGACAAGTGAATAGTCCATCTAGTGTACTTTTTCAAGAGGATTGCAATGATGCGATCCGTTCGTTGTGTTTCGGGACTAGGGATGAGGTCCCATGTAGCACCGCTCGTGTGCAGTGCACTGAAATGCATCCTTTTCTACGGATATCTATTTCACTCAAATGAGCAGTCCTTTTGACCTGTTTTCATGAGGGGATCGCAATGGTGTGATGTGCCTGACCGTTTTTGGGGCCGAGGCTCAGGATCACGAGATGTCGTTCGGGCATAAGGTGTTGTTGGGGACTTTTTCATTGGATATCCATTAGAGGCGAGTATGTAGTCGATCTCATGTGATTTTTCATGAGGATTACAATTGTCTAATCTGTTCAGGCGTGCGAAGCCTCTAGCATGATCTTATTAAATGTGAAAATAAGAAAGGTGTACCGATGGTGGTTCTTCCTATGGTGTTTTTACGGAACCCTTGGCGTGTGATCGCGTTCACTCTTGTGAGAGTGATGTTGGTGTTTAAAAAGATCTGGTTAGTCATGCCTTAGCCATTGAGGTGGCATGTTGGAGTTGTTATGTTTACGCCTTCGCAGTGATGTTGGGTTTCGTGTGCACGATATCCTTTGGGATAGGATTGTGCTATACTATGGGTGTATACGGGTTAGCCTGGAGGTACACGTTGTTGTCGTGCCAGAGAATGTTTTTGCACTTGGTTGCGGTTGACTTGGGGCCACATGTAGTGTGGTCCCCATGGGCGTGTCGTGTTCTGCTTTACGTACTTTTGACGTCTCGCAATGTAGAGGATTCCACTGTTCTTGTTTGTTGACCAAAAGGGTTGAGTTTTCCCCTGGTTCTATTCTCGTTTGGTAGGAAGAGATGGTTTGTTTCCACTATTTCATCAGTTGTGAGGGGTTTCAGTACCGCTCCCTTTCACCGGATTACGGCATCGTTTATGACTATATGTGTTTGTATAGCATGTTTGTTTTCCCACTTTCATCGATGAGTGGTCCTAGTCTGCTTCGATAGTGACTCAGTGGATTGGAGTGTGATCTCCCTGTGAAGTCCAGGGAGTTTCTCCCCTTCCTTCATGTTACCTGAGAGAGTTATTGTGGAATCGGTGTGACCAACACTTTACTAGAGCACCGATCCTCTACCCAGGAGGTTGTTTCCTGCAGGGATGAGGTCGTTACTAGCAGGGCTGAGGTTGTTTTGAGCATGGCTCGCCAGTTTTACCATCCAACATGGATGGCCAGTGGGTTACCATCCAGTAGGGATGGCTAGTACAACGTGTTCACCGAGCAGTACCATCCAGTAGGGATGGCCAGTGCAGTTCCTGGTTTTCCTCCAGCAGGACTGGGCAGTGGTCCCGATGCCTGGCTTACCTCCAGAGGAGCTTTGATGTGGTCCTCGATGCCGGTTTTACCTCTAACTGGGCTGGGAAGTGGTCTCTGATGACGGTTTCGAGCCTCCCTCTAATGGAGTACATTTTTATGGGACTGGGCAATGTGACTTGTCGTCAACTTTAGCCGGGTCTCCCTCTAGTGGATTACCCTATTACTGAACAGGGTAGTGTGGCACCTGTCGACTCTTGTCGGGTCTCCCTCCAGTGGGAACCTGTCGACTTACATGGATTTCCCTCTAGCGGGGCTGGGAAGGGGGTCTCCTGTCATATTTGAGGAGACCTCTCGACTGTGGGGCAGTGACGAGGTGTGGCTGGACATTCCCCAAGAACTCTCAAGTACGAGGGGCACTTTCCCCACTGATGTGCTTCCTTGTGATGTGACCTAAACCGTGCGGGTGAGTCAGTACCACCTAAAGTGGATAATATCAAGGTGCGGTGATTTGAGCCCTTTGACTTGCAGTTTGGGGCTGACGTGTGGGATGCTGGGCATCGATGATGTTTCATTCTGGGACTGTTGGCTACTCACTTTCTTGGGATGAGATATGGGATGGATATCCCCTAATGATCTTTTTTGGGCTTCTTGATTGAGCATATGGATATGTATATACCATGTTCCAGTACCCACTCCTTGGGTCTTGGTGACTCTCCCTCCCTGAGAGGCGAAGATGTGCAGGGTATGCCATGTGCTTTCCATGTATAACTTCTCGTGGTTGGACAAGTCTACTCTCCTGCAATAGTTTTCGAAGACTCGAAGAGAAGTTCATCTTCTCACCATTTCTAGCTCCTTGTGTTGGGACGAGTCTACCTTCTTTACTCTTGTTGGGTTGAGCTGGACTCTTTAATGTACTATTTACTACACTTTTGGTTGTACTATTTTAATTTCCACTATTTGATCTACTACTCATCCTTAAGTACCTCCTTTGTTGCTCCCTCGAGCCTTTGGTGTATCCTATTGTTTATTTTTATACTCACCCCCTCTTGGGCTTTGCCCAAACATGGTGTGCCCTTGCAGACAATGGACAGGTTGGTCGTGACTTCAGTGGAGCTTAGGAGTTTGGGAGTATGGACCGTGTGCGGTTGTCATAGTCGGGTTCCAGGTGGGGGACCCTTCCAGGTGTTTTACTTTTTGTTCACCTGTTGCTGTGTTGTGTCACTTTTCTGGTTGGGCATGTGTTTTTCGCCTTTTCTTTTCTGTTTACCTCAGCACTTTCTTTGTACGGTTTAGAGGTCGATGCACTATTGTGGATTATTTATAGTAGTTGGTACTTTGAGTTTATTTTTAATTTGCACGTTTTCATTGACTGTGCTGTGTGTGTGTGTGCAGGTAATTAGGAAAATTCCTCCCCAAGTTGTTGTGCCTTTGGCACTAGTCCCCAGCGACTGGCCTATGGAGGCGAGCTTGGGGTAGTTGCTGCTCGAGCCCAGGAAAGTTCGGGTTGTGAATAAGTGGTATCAGAGGTGGTTTGTTCCATGGGATGTGGTTCAGATGTCACTAAAAAGGAATTGGTTGGGATTTAGGGAAATAGTGTTAACGTGTCTCGAGAGCGGCTCTCAGGCCCGGGAGTCCAGTGATGGTGCGGCGGCCGACGTATCCATTCACCAGGACCCTGATAACCTGCTTGCTGACTCGGCATGCTGAGACACTTGTTGCAGGGAAAATTGTATTTTTCATCACATATGATTGAGTCTTTGACCATCCTTCTTTAGTCAGCTCCCCATTTTTGTTATTGGAATATACATATATGCTCATCTGATCACGACACTCCTTGATAATATTCAGGATGTCTCCGCGAAGACAGCCAGCCAATATACCTGCTTTGGTTCATGACGACGACCCTTTGACCTACAAGGCCTTAGTCCAGGACCCATGATGCACGCCCTTTCTCCGGGTGGGCCAGTTGCAGCACCCCCACCTATTGAGTAGCAGACAACTTTTGTAGAGAAGATGGGACTTGAGCGCAGGTTGAGAGCGCTCCGCGAGTTCCAGCGGCAGAGACCGTTGAGGTTCAGTGGTGAGCCACACCCTCAGGTAGTAGTGGTTGGGCTTGAGGTAGTGGTTCGCCTATTCAGGCTTTTGCAGACGCCAGAAGATCTTATGGTGGCTTTGGCCACCTACATTTTCCACGGAGCAGCTTGCCGTTGGTGCAGTCTAGTGACTCAGTTTCTTGAAGAGTCGTCACTTTCATGGTGCGAATTTCAGTTATTGTTTCATGAGGAGTTTTTTCCCTTGTTATTGTGCTCCGTTTGGATTCAGGAGCTCCTGCAGTTTCAGTAGGGAGGGATGACGGTGGCTGAGTAAGTGTCTAGTTTCGCATACCGTGCACGCATTTACCCGGACATGGTCCATGACGACAACATCTGAGCGCAGAAGATTGAACATGGTCTCTTCCTAAATATTTGTGTTTTCATAGTAGCCTTGGGAATTTACACATATGTCGGGGTGCTAGAGTAGGTGTTGGTGACAGAGGGCTTCTTGTTTCATTCTACAGTCGGTGGTGGTAGCAGGCTCGAAAAAGCCGAGATGTCTGCCGCTACTAGCGGGAGTCATCAAGAAGAACCTCGACGCAGGTGTATTTCTTACAATCAGACTCAGGGGCACGGTCTTACACAACAGTGGAGCTGGAGGGCACCAGTGAATCCAGAAGAGAGTCGGTCTTATGCTTGCGATGGATGAGTTCACCCGGCATGGGACTACTCGACCAGGCATGCAGAGAGCTTCGGGCAGGTAGCAGGTACACCATTACAACAGTGGCAGCGTCGTGATCGGACTAGCGTCTAGCGAGGTGGTGCTAGAAGAGGAGAGGGAGGATTTGGAAGTGGAGGACGACCATACGAGGCCTTCCCATTACCATTATGTGGTCCACATCAGGATACGACAGCAGACAGTTGGCACCGCGGACATCCGCAAGCTTTGGATGTCTACAATCCTACAGATCATGAGGTGATAAGAGTTACTCTCTATGGCTCTTATACTTTTTGTAGTAGAATTGTTAGACTCTGTCTGTGAACTGATTTTCTCCCTGCTCCTTGCTTGGGTTGTTACCAGGGTGGTGTGGGGCATCTGTGTAACCCTGTGTTGGTAAGGTAAAAAGGTGGGGAACCATTCTCTTTAGTCGATGGTGGCGACTCTATCACTTTTTTAGCATGTAAGAGAGTCTTGGTTGTGAGACATCAGCTCGGAAATCTTGTGTTACCAAATATCCTTGGGTGTTTTACCATATGGATATTCTGAAGGAAGGAATCATCAGGACATGTTCTAGGTATGGGCGGTGATTCCTGTCACGGCGTGCGACGTAGATGTTCAGTCGGGGAGGTGAGCTACACCTGAGAGCCTTCGGTCCATTTGAGATCGTGAAAAGGGATGGAGAGGTTACCTACCACCTTTCCATAAACCCAAAGGTATGTTTGGGTGCATAGCATCTCCCGTGGGACTCATCCGATAAGAGTTGTGTGTGCTCCTATACACAACATCGGAGAGGGAAGACCTCGCGTGAAATGGATCAATCCTATGGTCTCTGTGCGGTGGTGCAGAACTGTGCAAGAGTTCTTCTAGGTACGGGAGACCCATGTGTGGGCTTAATGCCCTGAGTTGTTCCCTGATTTTTCTTTTCGGGGATGAAAGTATTGAAGGAGGGAATGATTTAAGAACCCAGTTTTTTCTGCCAAAGACTTTGCAATATTATGGATATTATTCTAGAGCAGCGCCTTAAGACGGCGTGCGATTCTGAGCCCCAGTGTGGCCGGAATTAAATTTTCATTGCGTTCACATTGGACACACCAAATAAATGGGATAACTCTTAAACGGTCTTTCTGATCAGAGATATGAGTGTATAAATGGGTCCGAAATGGGGTGTCTAACCTAGGAACGACATAAAGCAGGTCGACATGGGATATTTGGACCCCTCACCCACTACCAGAATATTAAAGAAATAAATTAATTAACTAATTTATTCCTTTAATGGTTAAAATCAAGTACATTTTAAACGGTGGCTCGTATTGGAAAACCGAGGGCACCTTTGATTCTGAAACATGTCGTTTACCCTTGGAGGGGTGTAATATTTTCGGGCGCGGGCCATCTGTGAAAAATGGCCCCAGGGGTATTTTCATAATTTGGTGTCGTCAGGCATTGAGTTTAATAACATTCGAACAGAAGCTCGGAATCAAATTCCAAGAACACGGATGTGCTCAGAAGGTGATTTTTACCTTAGGGGAGGCTTAAACATGACCCCGTCTAGAGTTTTGTATGTGGGTCATTTTGTGTTTAATTAAAGGATTAATTAAATTTTTAATTAATTCTTTACTTAAACCTAAATCCTACTCCAACCCTCCAATATCCATTTCTCTGGAGGAGGAACTCTTGAGAATCCATGTATGACCTCCCTCTCTTAAAGCCCTTATCTCTGAGGGGATTGTGGATCCGGTAAAGGCGGATCTCTCACGAAGTGTCGGGCTACGTCCCTGCATGTAAGAGTTCTTCTTCTCAAAATTTTATTTATGTACCCCTCATTGAATGATTTTTTTGCATTGTTATCCTATCAATTTGTCGAGAGAATCTCGTAAAAATGTATTGCACATCTTGATCTTTCCAATGGTTGTTACGGATTAAACATTTGAGTCCCTATGCGCTCGCAATCGTCCGCCGAAATCAGTGGGTTTTATGGTGTTCTTCCGGTGGTCTAGGGCCTTTACAACGGATCAGCGTGGGGGCCAGCTGGTGTCGACGATGGAGCATAGCAGTCATGGCTAGTGGGAATCAGGGAGGTCTAGGCGAGCGGCGGACGACGGCTCCCTCAGGATGGTGCGGCGGCCCGAGATCTCTTCAGCGTAGTAGGCGGAGTAGGCGGCCTGGCGTGCGACTTTAGCAGCAGGCGGCTGCGGGTGAGGTTGAGCGCGACAGTGAGGGGGCATCAGCATGGGCGAACGGCTAGGGTGGCCCGACGATGCCGAGGCTGAGGCCAAGCAGGGCTCCCAATCACAGTGATGCGTGGACGGAGGGGCTCCCAGGTGAGGCGGCATCGGCAGGGTCACAGGGGTCGTCGGTGGCGCCAGCTGGGGGCGCGAGAGGCTGACGACATGGCCTTCTGGCCGGGTGGACTCGGGAGACAAGAAAAAAATGGGTGGGGGAGCAAGGACCCGCGAACTGCGAGTCCTGCTGGGCGACGCGCTGAGACCGGCCAACTGGCCGGTCTAGCTTAAAAAAAGGAAAAAATTTTATAATAATAATAATTATATTATTATTATTATTATTATATTGAAAATAATTTATGTATATCATAAATCATCTGCAGTGTGTCTGATTTGGATGTCGTCTGCGGTGACATGTCCGTTAAATTGAGACGAACTTTTTGAGATGGTTTCGGGTGTATTTAATTCCCGAAACAGGGTACTCGGAGGCATGACATGCCTTTAAGTAGTTTAACGTTTTTCTGGGTGATATTGTTTTGGACGGCACAGACGCATCTGGCGTCTGTTTTGAGCACTTTCAGCAGCGTTGGGACCCTGGTGCCGAGGCGGAGTTTCCACTGTGGTTTCGGGCGATGAAGCTGGAGTTGAGGCGTGGGCCCCCTGACCCGCCTTTTGAGATGTGTGCATCGTTTTGCAACATTTTCATCAGACGTCCATTTGGGGCATGCGAGTAGTTGTTTTTGGGCATTTTTCCGATGGCACTGCAATGGTACAATCTGCCCCGCTTTAATTCCGCACGCTGGTGTAGGCCCCATGAGGGCCATTTCGGGAGTTGATAGTGATTTCCAGCTTTATCACCGGGTTTCCATTTTGGACAAGTGAATAGTCTATCTAGTGTACTTTTTCGAGAGGATCACAAAGGTGAGATCCGTTTTTTGTGTTTCAGGAATGGGGTGTGGGTCCCACGTAGCACCGCTCTTGTGCGGTGAGTTGGAATACATCTTTTTCTCCGGATACCCGTTCCACTCAAATGATCAGTCCTTTTGATGTGTTTTCCTGAGGGTATTGCAATGGTGCAATGCGCCCGAATGTTTTTGGGGCCGAGGCTCGGGATCACAGGACGACGTTCGGGCATTAGGCGGGGTTGGCGACTTTTTCGTCGGATATCGGTCGGAGGCGAGTAAGTAGTTGATATCGCGTGATTTTCCACGAGGATTACAAAGGTCTAATCTGTTCATGCATGTGAAGCCTCTTGGACAATATTTTTAAATGTGGAAATATGATAGGTGTACTAGTGGTGGTTCTTCCTGCGGTGTTTGTAGGGAACCCTAGGCGTGTGATCGCATTCACTCCTGGGAGAGTGATGTTGGTGTTTAAAGAGATGTGGATAGACGTGCCTCAGCCGTTGATATGGAAAGATGGAGTTGTTACATTTACAACATTGTGTTTATGTTGGGTTTCATGTGCACGATAGCCTTTGGATTGGGATTGTGATATACTCTGGGAGTATACAAGTTGCCTTGGAGGTACACGTTGTGGTTGTACCTGAGAATGTTTGTGTGTTTGGTTGGGGTTGACTTGGGGCCACACGTCGTGTGGGACCCATGCACATGTCGTGTTATTCTTTATGTACTTTGGACCTCTCTCAAGGTAGAGGGTTCCTCTGTTTTCAATTGTTGACCAGCAGGGTTGAGTTTTCACTTGGTTCTATTCTTGTTTGGAAGGAAGAGATGGTTTGTTTCTTCTGTTTCATCAGCTGTGATGGGTTTCAGTATTGCGCCCTTTCACCGGATAGCGGCATCGTTTACGACTAGGTGTTTTCATACAGTGTGGGTGTTTTCCCACTTTCTGGGATGAGTTGTCTTAGTCCACTTCGATAGTGACTCAGCGGATTAGATCATGATCGCTCTGAGAGGTCTAGGGAGTTTCTCCCATTCCTTCGTATTCCCTGATAGAGTTCTTGTGGAATCGGTGTGACCAACATTTTACACGGGCACCGATCCTCTACACATTAGGTTGTTTCCATCAGGGCTGAGGATGTTACCAGTAGGGCTGAGGTTGTTTCGAGCAGGGCCCGCTAGTTGTACCATCCAGCAGGGATATCCAGTGGGTTACCATCCACCAGGGATGGCTAGTACAACGTGTTCACAGAGCAGTACCGTCCAGTAGGGATGGCCAGAGCAGTTCTATATTTACATCTAGAAGGGTTGGTCAGTGGTCCCTGATGTCAGGCTTACCTCTAGTGGGGCTTGGCATTGGTCCCCGATGCTGTGTTTACCTCTAGATGGGCTGGGAAGTGGTCCCCGATGATGGTTCTGAGCCTCTCTTCTATGGAGTACCCTTTTATGGGACTGGGCATTGGGACTAATCGATGACTTTAGTCAGGTCTCCCTATTGTGGATTAACCTATTACGGGATTGGGCAGTGTGGCACCCGTCGACTCTTGTCGGGTCTCCCTCCAGTGGGAACTCATCGAATTCCAGGGATTTCCCTCCAACGGGGCTGGGTAGGGGGACTCCTGTTGACATTGAAGAGACCTATTGACTACGGGGCAGTGATGAGGTGTGGCTTGATGTTCCCCTAGAACTCTCAAGAATGAGGGGTTCTTTCCCCACTGAGATGTGTCCTTGTGACGCGACCTAAAACCATGCGGGCGAGTTAGTGACACCCAAAGAGGATAGTGTTATGGGGAAGTGATTTGAGCCCTTTGACTTGAAGTTCGAGGCAGATGTGCGGGATGCTAGGAATCGATCGTGTTTCCTTCTGTGACTGTTGGCTACTCACTTTATTGGGCTGAGATATGGGATGTAGATCATCTTACGATCTTATTTGGGCATCTTGATTTAGCATATGGATATGTATATACCCTGTTCAAGTACCCACTCCTTGGGTCTGGGTTACTCTCCCACCAGGAGAGGTGAAGAGGCACGGGGTATGCCACATGCTTTCCGTGTCTAGATTATCATTTTTGGATGAGTCTATTGCCCTGCTATAGGTAGCGAAGACTAGACGAGATGTTCATCTTCTCACTGTTTGCAGCTCCTTGTGTCGGGACGAGTCTACCTTCTTTCCTCTTGTTGGGTTGAGTTGGACTCTTTACTGTACTCTTTACTACACTTTTAGTTTTACTCATTTACTTTCCACTGTTCAATCTACTGCTTACCCTATGTTACCTCCTTTGTTTCTCCCTCGAGCCTTCAGGGTATCCTAGTGAGTATTTTTATACTCAACCCTTCTTGGTCTTTTCCACACTTGTTGTGCCCTTGCAGATGACAGGCAGGTTGGTCGTGACATCAGTGGAGCTTAAGAGTTTGGGATCATGGACCGCGTTCGGTGGTCGGATTCGGGTTCCAGGTGGGGGACCATTCTAGTTGTTTTACATTTTGTTCACCTGTGGCTGAGTTGTGGCAATTTTCTGGTTGGGTGCATGTTTTGTCCCTTTTCATTTCAGTTTACCTCAGCACTTTCATTGTGATATTTAGAGGTCAATGCACTCTTGTGGTTTAATTATAGCTGTTGTTACTCTGCTTTAATTTTTTACTCTACACTTTTTCGTTGAGTGTGATGCATGTGTGTGTACAAGTACATAGGCAAAGGCCTCCCTGAGTTGTTGTGCCTTCGGTGTTGGTCGCCAAACCCTGGCCTATGGGGGCAGGCTTGGGGTAGTTGCGGCTCGACCCTGGGAAGGGTTGGGTCGTGATAGCCAACCCCTTTCCATTTCACATCTCCACTTCCCTAGAAACATTATAGAGGTTCTCATCTCCACAAAATACCAACTCTATTACCTTAAAAGGAAGCATAAAAGGGGTGCATCGAAGAAGAGGTAATCTCTTTTACCGATTATTTCATGTTTCTTTCTTTTTAAACTTCTTCTTCTTTATTTGTTTCATCATAAACTAAAAACATCAGTGTCACTCATATAATGATATGTTATTATAAATATGAAACAACCCAATTTTATCTTATATCCATCCTATGATAAATGAAATCACCACGCGTGCGTACATATGGAATACCGTCTCCACGCCGTGGTGTAATCTATTTTTCAACCACCACCTTACTTGGATGGGTATAATGGTGTAAAGAATAACTATATATAGTTATTAAAACATCATACTGATTCTGATATATTATATATTTTACTCCAATTTAATTCAATAATTATGGGAACGATATCATCGATCGTGCGTACGTATGGATTACCGTCGCCATGATTCAATGAGATTCATTATCCATGTTAACCACTCAAGAATGATTATAAATTATATATAATGAATAATAATGAAATATATGAAATGATAAAGCTAATGGATATACATATTCATATATATATATGTCATTCACATTCATCCATTGAAGTCAATATGGAAAAGAAAACAGCGGTCATGCGTACGTACAACATACCGTCTCCATGAACGGTGTATTTCATTTCATTTATCTATATATTATATATATATATAATAAATATATATGATATATAAATCATGATTTACATTCTGGAAATAATTAAATCATAATATAAGTAATAATAATATCATGAACAAAAGTCCAAACACGTACGATAAATAAAACGATTTTACCCAAAACGCTTCTTTAACATGGAATTTACAAAAGAATGGGTAATATAAAGTCATAAATGAACCGTAAATGATATCATAACAATGAATATGATTCATTAATAATTCAATGAAATTATTTAAATCATTATACAGGATGTTCTGATACGTACGAAGCATATCAGACCTAAGGTAAGGGATAATTTCCAAATCTCATTTTTATACAATATTTCTTATACATAAGTATTTAATGGGGTTATGTTTATCATCCATGTCCTTGTTTTCTAAATATGTTTTCATAAAATGTTTAAAATTCTTCCATGTATGATTAATGTCATTTTTACCCTTTGTTTAATTTTTACCACATTGTATGGAAGGAATCATTCCATTGATTTATATATAAGGTAGTTTTTGACTTTTCTGAAAAAAGTACAAGAAGAATCTTTTTTATCTTATACGGAATGACATGATTTTTGAGGTTTCATATCGCCTAATTTTCAAGAAGATTCCTCTACATGTTATCATGGTTATTTTCAATAAAATATATTTCTTTAAAAATTGTGTGGAATTTTGTGAAAAGAAAATGATTTTTTAGGAGAAAGGATATTTTCCTCCAGAATTCATTTCAAGTGTTTTATCGAAACTATTTTCCATCTAAGATGACATTATTTAGAATGTTTATGTTTCAAGTATAATGTCTCTATTATATTCATGGTTTGATTCTTCTTATGATGAAATGATATCCATTTTCTTTATATGGATTACGTTAAGATGGGATGATGTTTATGAAACCCATTTTATTATTTGTGTTATGATGATTGATTTATTTTTTTGTGGAACATGTAAGAATGATTTCAATATGAGATGGGTGGGACCTATATCTCCCTCTAATGAATTGGGTAAATATTTATATCTCATGCGATAGACATGGCTGGAACGGTAAGTTAATCTGGTTCAGTGTTATAGGACTGGAACGAGAAGTGAACACGATTCAGAAAGGGACTCTGTCCACTAAGATGGTCTTAGCAGCATTGCCTTGGCTACTATGGAAATCATATCATGTTCTTAATGGTTTTCCACAATTACATAATTTATTCACATTCTATTTTTCGATGATTGATGTTCCATTATTATCTATGCCTTATGTACTACTATGTTTTATGTCATTGCTCAAGATTTTGATGATTAAAAAATATGTTCATGTTTTTAAGTTCAAATGTATATGGTTTCTTTTATTTCCTCCATGCTTACTCTTAATGTGCATTTTAGCTCACCCTTTATATGTTTTATTTTCCCCATGATATAAAGAAATGTTTTAGGTAAGGAAAAAAAAGAGGAAGACCTTTATGGGAGATGTTAAAGATCTTTTACCATGATTAGAAGATTATGTTCCGTGCTTCCAAAGACACAAAACTATTACAGTCCTTTGGTGTCTATTTTTTTTATGTATTAGATATTCTCCAAATGTAATGTAATGTCTATATACGTCAAGAATGGGTCTCTACAGTTTGTATCAGAGGAAAAAATGGTAGGAATGTATCCGATCCTTGGGAACTCTCACATGTGAGCGTTGGACGAAGCATGGCTCTCCACCCAAGGGCTTCGTGATGAAATAGCTGCCACTGGGGATGGTGGTCTGTCCCGCCCAGGGGTTGTAGCTTCACATAGAGTGAACTGATAGGTATCAATTATATTCCACTGGATGTAATTCCAGACCGCTACTTTCCCAATGGTCAATCAATCAATCGTGCTTTTAATGGATCAATTCTGTTGTAAAGGATCACATTCTTTCTCTTCCATTATGCACTTATCTATAAAGGATTCATAAAATGATTATGGAAATTATTTTCCCTTTATTAGAAATAATTAATACATCCTTAATTATAGTTATATTATCTATTTATGTTCTGCATTTATCCACATAAAAAATATCATCTAATGAAATTTTACATGGCCATACCGTTTTAATACATTTGTGTTTCTTACTAATTCGGTGATGCTCACACAGACTATGAGAAACAAATAACATCATAAAAAAAATTCAAAAACTTGTAAACCCAAACACTCTCGTGATTCTCAACTATTTAGCGATGCATATCCACTTTCACGAAGATCACATAGCCATCATGAAGTGCATAACTTTTGGTTGAATTTTTGTAGGATTTGTGAATTTAAATACATCCATGATTAATGAATATTTTGGTCATCATTTATAGATTCCATCATCATCTTTTCAGGATGTTATTTTTTAAAGAAACATCTTTCATTTATCCCTAATGTAAAATAAAATACATTGAATCCTCATTATGTCATAGTCATCTTTTATGAAGCAATATATGCCTATTTATTCAAATTTACCCCATTATTGAATCATCAATCCATGACATTATTTTCCCAGAATCTATAAAATACCAATTGGGAATATCAAAATTTTTGAAAATCACATTGAAAATTTCTTACTTTCAAAGTATCTCATTGTCAAAGAGATTTACCATATATCATCATGTGGTAAAGATTATACAAACCTTCATGAATCCTAGCATTCAGGACACTGAAATCCTTCCAAGTGTGTCATACATTCACAAAACCCAAATCATCATTAAATCCATGATTTTGACATATTTTAATGAGTCATTCATGAAACTCCATTTCATGCAAGGATCGATTAATGCACTAAATATTAGGCTCCAAAATTTAGGAAAACATGTTGAAATGGGGCCACCTTGTATATTCGACTTTTTTACAACATCTAGAGTATCAATTCCTTTGTATTGGATCAATAGAAACATAACATTCCAACAAACATAATGGATCTCTAAAACTAACCATTTTCTCATTATTTTAAAAAACCATAATCACCCAAAAAACACGGTAATGATACATTGATTTATTTTCTCCCACAAAATATTACAATAAAAACCCTTTTATAACAATCATTAAGTTCATATAATGAATTTATAAATTGATTGATTGTTATATTCTTGGATACAACTTCATGATTAAATAATTTATAAACCCCATGAACAATATTATTTGTAATATAATAGTAAAACATTGAGACACCTAGATCAAAACGAATATATATCAAGCCATAACATGTAACATTTTATGAAGAAGACCCAAATAAGGAAAAACCACCCCTTATAGACACAATGAATCCAAAACCATTTATTTAAACCAAAAAAATCACTAAATCCCCATGAACATCAAATATAGTTTTAACACAAAGGAAAATACATCAATAATATGTGGGGGGGAGAGTGGTGAATATAATGTAAAGACCTAGAAATTACATGGATGATTTTTTCATAGATACACGGGAATTTTACGAGTCTGCAGTTTCTAATGGCACATGATTTTGAGGCCCGGTGTGCCCGGAAGCAATTTATGATGTTTTTGTTAAGCATGAGTTAATGCGTGTAACCAGTTTTACTAAAAAAAGAGGAATAAATCTTAAATAGTAACTCAGATAAAAAATCAGATTGCTTGGTTGCGCTCAGGATGGTGGGTTTACCCTAGGTACGACTTAAGTTTAGTTAGTGCAGGACTCATGTGAAAAATCCAAAAAATGGCGTAACCATGAATAAAATAATTAAATAAATTATTATATTTTTTAAATGATTATAACTCACAAATGGTAGCTCAGATTAAAAATCCTAGACAACTGCTGAAATCGTGAGGGAATTCTTTATTTAAACAGATACTAACTTTGGCCAGTGCGGGCCACTTGAAAAAGTAAGTTTTTGGCTGCAAATAAAATAATTAAGTGACAATTATTATATTGTAAAATTCACAACATAAAAATGTTGAGTTGGATTAAAAATATGAGAGTTCCATTGGGTTCGTTGGGGTGTGTTTCATATAAGCGGGGCCTAACCTCAAGCGGCGCACACCCGGCGCCCCGTGCCCCTGCTGGTGCACACAGGGCACCCGCACCCCTTTTTGCAAGCTCATGACACCCCACGCCCCTGCCGGCGCACACCCGGGGCACCGCGTTCCTACCGGAGGGCTCCCGGTGCCCCAACTGGCACAGTGCCCAGCACACCACTCCCCTGTCGGCTCGCTCCTCGATGCCCCGCGCCCCCTGCCGGCAATTGGCCCACCTGCCCGGCTACATATGAGGCCTTCCCGGTGTACCCGCGGCCTGGCTGGTCTACCCACAACCTGCCTGGAGTCTGGCCAGCCCGCTCGTGTCCCGCATCACTGGACCGCTGGCCTATCGGCCACCGTCCTACTGAGCCGACCCGCGACTACCCTGCGGTGTCGCTGGCAGAACCAGACCAGTCTTGTGGGCCGAGTTACCCAACCACCAATGTGGTGACTATCGGAGCGAACCGCCCACATAGTCCGCTGGGCTGGGCCGAGCGGACCGGGTCAAAACAAGGCATGCTGACCCACCCAATGGGTCGGGTCAAACCCAACAAGTCTGATCAGGTCGACCCAGACCGGGTCGGCCCAGACGGGGTTAGACCGCATCGGTCCGACCGGGTCAGACCGGACTCGGGCCCATTTCTGACCCTTTATCTTCTTGAGCCATATCTCTGGCATCAGACATCTTTTTGACAAATCGTCAGCAGTAATAATATTCTTGTAGAATAGTCCCCCCTTTGAGTATACCCCATTGGAGTTCAGGGTTTAGTTGAGTCACAGTTAGAATGGTTCATACCCGAATCCAACTGGACACCTAGGACTAAAATGCTAATAACTAACAAACAGGGCGTCCGATTGATGTGTCGTCTATTGAATTGAGACCCCGATGACATGGCGGTCCTTTGAGATACATCCACATGAGACTTCATGAAACTTGGTGTATCGACCTGTAGATCGTGGAGTAGATCCTCCCGCAGATGAGCAGACGGAGTGCAGAGACCATGTAGTTGTAGACCTGATAACTGTTTGAACGATTCGACTTGGAGTGATTCAACTACCCTAGTGGATGATGCGCCCGGTTTGGCAGCAGGCCCACAGAGGACGATGTGCCTGGTTTGGCATCAGACCCATGGTACTCGACAGGAGGAGTACCAATGACGACTATTAGGAGGAGCACCCAGTTTGGTGGCAGACCCACAGCGGACAGAGCGCCAGGATTGGCAGCAGACCTGTGGTGCTCAACAGGAGGAGTACCTCAACAGTCTATGGTTAGTGAGTAGCGCCTGGGAGTCACGATAGGGCCATATTTCTTGACAGAGGAGGAGTTCTCCAGCAGTCGTGGTTTTGATAATAAAAGTCCAGGTTTGAGGTAAGTTAATGACCTTTTTTTTTTCCTCATGATTGATATGGGTTAAAATATAACATAGGTATATGTATGGGCATATACCAAAGTAATGGTTATCCATTGATTTATACTTTTTGGTTTATCCTTGTTGGATTATGTGAGACCTTGAGGGTCTCAGGGTCCCTATTGAGTATCTTTATACTCACCCATGCACAGTCTTTCCCTGTACCTCATTGTGTTGGATGTAGACGACAGAAAACACTGACCGAGGTGGAGTGTACAAGGACTGGATGAGACCGGAGATGGATTGCATGACGAGTTAGTACCCAGAGGGTAGGGATCGACATGGTTCACTAAGGATGCTATCTATACCTACCATTCAGATTGGATCTGTGGTGGATGATCCATGAGATGCTTGACACCTTCAAGTTGTTTGTCTTTTTTTAGTTGTAGCAGTTGTTTCTTTTAGTTGTACTTTACTGTTGGGATTTTATTTTCAAAACCTTTCCTTTCGGCACATTCTTTTGTATATATTTTTGCATAGGTTTTAAATCCAGTTGTGTACTATGTTGTTTTTGTTTATTTATTAAAGTTAATGCCTTCCCTTACTATCGGGATTACGCCTTTGGTGCTAGTCGCTAGCCCCTATCCTATGGAAGGCAGGCTTGGGGTGGTCACAGCACAAGCCCCATGGAAGGGTCTGGAAAAATTGGTATGAGAGGAGTCAGTTATACAATAGAACATAGGACTATGATATTTCATTTCGATGATGAAATAGTGTTAAGGGTACTGAGAGTGGTTTTCAGTTCAGGGAGTCTAGTGCTGGTGCTGCGGCCGACGTATCCATACACTTGGACCCTGAATACAAATTTCAAACATAGTACATGAAAACACTGATTGCGTGTGTGTTTTCAAAATATTTAATTCTGTCAGCACAAACTAGGTCATCCCACCAGGTTTAGTCTTATGAGATTTTTGCATCTGTTCAGGATACTTACATATAGAGATCAAGTTAGAGTTCTTGGAGAGTACATGATGACGTCCCACCAAGCAACGAGGCTCCGGTGTAGGGCCCTCTTACTATGTCGTCACATTCGGGTGGTGTACCAGCAGCAGCACCACCTGTTGGGAATAAAATTCAACCAGCCGCACTAAAGGACAATGCATGCTGACTGAGCGCATTGCATGAGTTCCAGTAGCATAGGCCTTCATTGATACGAGGAAAGACAGATTCCTAGGCATCAGATGACTGACTGGAGGCGATTTATAGATTTCTATACCTAGTTGAGACACCAGCAGAGTAGATGGTGATCATAGCTACTAGTGTTTTCTAGTGAGTGACCATGAGGTTGGTCCGCATAGAGATGAGGTTTCGGTACTTGGACTGTTTTATTAGATTGTACCTTCAGGTAGTGTGTCAGCTATATCAAAACTAGTTGGTCAGGAGTTTTAACTGGTAGTACCGGTTGATGACACGTGTAGGGTTTGTGAGTTACATGTGTTTTAGCATCAGATACCCCTCAGGATCCGAGGTGAGCCCGACTAACAGGCAGGTAAGGACTAGCCTGAGTAGGTGGCTGAGAGTTCTCTAGAACTTCTATACCTTCAGTAGGATGTCATGTCTATAGCTGAGTATTCATCGAGGCGTACTGATTATTCCTAGTACTTGACGAATATGATATGATTAGTGCCCTAGAGCTTAGACCATCGAGTGAGATGTGTTTAGGGACATCTGAGACAACACCTTATTTTTAATTTGTGCATTCCTACCTATGTTAGGATGCTAGAGAGAATCTTGGCTGTTGAATGTTCTTTGGATGAGCAGATATGACCAATGAATGCTAACAGTTGGAAATCATGAAATGGGCATCAGTCATAGAGACTTGGGTGTGTGAGATGTTTTAGGAAGTGTTGAGGACAGATGAATCTATAGGGCAGAAGACGTGCATGAAGAGATAGGAGAGCAGAATGAGGTGGTGAACATTTTGACATGTTACAACCACCCACCTTGGTAGTCCCCACTAGGATCATGGAGCTGGAGTATAGAGGAAGATAGTAGCTTCTTGCAGACAAGGAGTGTGACCTAAGGTCTCCATGAATGATTTTAGGTACGGAATGTGTCTACTACTACCTGCCATATTAATAGACATAGGTACAAATCATTCCATCCTTCCATGAATCTTGTCTTAGACCTAGAGTTTCTGGTTAAACCGTCGACATGACCATCACGTCTGGAGATACCATTTGGACGAGACTCAATAATCACACTTACACATACGGTGTGATCTGACCCTTGAGGGGAGATTTTCATTTTTATCCACATGGTTGTAGCGTTGAGGCCTTACAACGTTAGTTTGGGTATGGACTGGGAAACCACAGTTCATAAAAAGATTGACTATATTAGGAAAAAATTTGTGGTTTATCTACAACATTTAGATGAGGTTTTTTTGGGTTGGCGAAAAAGGAACCCCAAAGAAGAAGATGTTAAACTCATGCATAGGAGGGTGCAGCCGATCACTCTTGAGTCATCCAGCCTTACCCTTATGGAAGAAGGAGTTTTGAGTCTCCAATTCTTTCAGGACTAAGACTTCGAGATAGTCTATACACCTGAGATGGGGACGTTGTTGCGGATGTACTCAGCAGGAGGACTGGTATACATCTTCTAAGCGAGGAGAAAGAGTAGCTGGGTGACATAGAGATGTACTTCATGGATAGGGATAGATCAGCCTTTCTACAGACTCTTATAGTCACTCTACCACATCATCAATGTGTCAAGAAGGCTCAACTTCGAGACGCCGATGTTCTCAAATAACCGTAGGGCAGGAACCTGATGGATTATCTGAAGGTGGGGAGAAATTCATCCTCTTAAGATGACATACCATGGTACCAGTTTCACTTCAGGTGAAAGTGTTGAGAGAGTTCGACACATCCCCTCTAGCAGTACATCTAGGTGTGGCGAAGATGTACTAGGACCATCGATGACAGCACTAGTGTCCAGGAATGAAGAATGTGGTAATGGAGTTTGTCTCTTTATTCCTCACTTATCAACAAGTGAAGGCACAACATCATGTACCGGAAGGTTTGGTTCAGACTTTAGAGGTCCAAAAGTGGAAGAGGGGTGTGATATCCTTGGACATTGTGATGGTTCTTCCATGTACATCTAGGGTACATGACTATATTTGGGTGATTGGTGACCGAATCATCATGTCATCCCACTTACTAACGACCAGATATGTTACAAGATACCATGAAGAAAGTGAAAATAATCCAGGAGAAGATGAAGACAGCACATAGTAGACAGAAGTCATATGCTGTCAGCAGACGGAGTCCTCTGGAGTTCGAGGTTAGTGACCACGTCTTTCTACAGATCTCACCTCGACGCGGTCTACAGAGATTTGGTAGAGCCGGAAAGTTATCTTCATGATTCATCAGACCATTCCAGGTCCTCAATAGAGTAGGGGAGGTGGCTTACCGCTTGGCTCTTTCACCTCAGCTGCATAGGGTACACGACATCTTCCATGTATCTAGGCTTAGGAGATATGTGCATGACCATTCCCACATCATCGACCATGGAGAGATGGACATTGATTATGGGGAAACATTAACAGAGGTTATAGTGGAGATTTAGGATCGACAGGATCATGTCCTATGTGGGTGATCGATACCCATGGTGCACGTTCATTGGAAGCATGGGAACCTCCAGGATAACACATTGAAGTGGGAGGCTCAGATGCGTTCTTAGTACCCCCATTTGTTCCCTTAGTGTGAGTTTTAGCTTACGGAGAAGTAAAGCCATGATGTGGAGAGATTTTAAAGACCTAGATAATCCTTGTAAATATTTTTCGTAAATACACATGAATCTTACGAGTCTGTATTTTCTGAAGATGCATGATTCTGTGGCCCGGTGTGCCCGAAATAAATTTACGAAGTTTTTATTAAGCTTAAGTTAACTTGCGTAAGAAGTTTTCATGAAAAAGTATAATAACTCTTAAAAAGTAACTCAGATCAGAAATCTGAGGGCTTGGTTGTGCTCAAGATGGTGGGTATACCCTAGACGTGACTTAAGTTTAGTTGTTACAGGCCTCTTGTGAAATATCCCAAAAATGGCGTAACCGTGAATAAAATAATTAAATAAATTATTTTACTTTTCAAATGCATATAACTCACAAACTATAGCTCAGATCAAACATCTAAAACCACCACTAAACTCATGAGGTAATTCTTTATTAATGAAGATACTATCTTTTTCCGGTGCGGGCCACCAGAAAAAGTTAGTTTTTGGACGCAAATAAAATAATTATGTGAAAATTAATTTATTTAAAAATTCATAACTACTAAAAAGTGACTTGGATAATAAATACAAGAGTACCATTGGGTTGTTAGGGCATGATTAACCTAGGTAGAGCCTATCCTCGAATGGAACGAGTCGAGGGTGACTGATAATAATTTTCTGAACTTTTGTTTTGGTACGTTCAATAAACGTAAATATGGTATTTTATATCTTTTGAACCGGTGCTCGAAATTGAAATCTGAGAGCACCATTGAACTTGTAACTCCGGTGATTGCTTAGTGAGACCTTCACCACAGTTGCTTTCTGATGTGAGTGGAAGATACTTTTGGGGGGTCATTAATTAAATTGAATAAAAATAATGTGAGAAATTTATTTTTATGTGAGGTGTCTAAACCTTTGAATGGATGTTAATTGTGGGGGCCAACCACACCATAAACTCTATTAGGTGGATATTATTTTAGGTGGGTACCACACAACCATACCCCCTTAAACCCCCTAATTCAAGTTTGAATGGCGGGGCCCACACAAGCTTCTTAACACCCTTAACTCTTAAACTCCCCATTTATGTGGATGAAACCCTCTCTCATTAATTGAGCCTATCTTCCATCAACATTAATTTTGTCCCACAACAAGAAATTAATAAATTGAACTTCAGTTAGTTAATTGGAAGAATTTAAATTCTTTTCAACTCATGCCATCAAATATAATAATATAAAATCTTTTATTTTATTCGGTTGGCATTCACATTTGGTAGAATAGGGTAATAGGAGAACATCATTCACTCCATCAAAGAACACGAAGAACGCCTTTCCTATCTACTAAAGAACGACGATGCCAATTTCTTCCTTCTTTATCATTTTTCAACTGAGACATGGAATGGGAAGCGACGCCCACAGAGGACGTCGCCAATGACGAGTACCCCTTCCTCCTCAGACGTTGACCGAATTATGTCGCCTTCCCATGACTTCGTCGACAAACTATCATCAAGAAAGGTAGGGATTTTTATTTCAGGAGGTTCTTATACATTTTCTTATCACCATCATCCGATAGTAAGGGTTTGTTCGGGCATGATTTATTCAACTTCTTATCTAGTTGATCCTTTTTATTTTCCCTCTAAATGTGGAGGATGCAGGCCAACCTTACATGGCCTGACATCCTCTGTCGTTCTTCATTCTTGTGGCACCATACAACATGACGATGAAGTGATGACAACAAATGGGGTACACACAGTGATGGCGACGTAGGCAGTGAACAAAGGATGTGCTACCCATGACCTCCATGAATTGTGCCGCCCCCACAACTCCCAAGTGCGCTACCCACACCTGGCACCCCGCGTCCCTACCGGCACGCTCCCAGCACCCCGCGCCCTTGGGGGCACGCACCAAGTGCCCCGATCCCCTAGCGTTTCCTAGCTGGCTCCCCGCGCCCCTATGGGTGCACTCCTGGCACCCCGTGCCCCTTCCGGCATGCTCCCGACATGCAAAACCCCTACCGGCGTGATCCCAGTGCACTGCACCCCTTACAGCATGCACCTAGCATCCCGCGCCACTGCTGGCGCGCTCCCAACACCCCACGCCCCTACTAGCCCACTGCCCGGCACCCCGCGCCCCTGCAGGAATGCTACCCAGCGCCCCACGCCCCCTGCCGGCATGTTGGAAACCTGCCCGACCCCTACCGCGAACTGCTCGTTGTACCCATGGCCTGCACAGAGTCCAGCCTCCCCCCCCCCCGCGCACCGAACGGCCTGCCCTCTAGCCTCCCATAAACCAGACCGCTGAGCCGACAAGTGGCACCTCTCCGGTGTTGCTGCCTGAACCGACCCGGTCTTCCGGGCCGAGTTACCTCGCCGCCTATGCGGTGACTATCGGGCTGAACCGGCCTCGCGGCCCGCTGGGCTAGGCCCAAAGGACCGTTCAAAATATAGTGGGATGACCCACCTAATGAGCCGCATCAGACCCAACAAATCAAACCAGGTCGACCTAGACCGAGTCGGCTCAGACTGGGTTGGGCTGAGTTGGTCTAACCGTGTTGGACTGGACCAGGGCCCATTACTGACCCTTGACCTTCTTGGGCCATATCTCCATCACAGGAAGTCCATTTGACGAACCGTTAGTCGAACAAGTATTCATGGAGAATAAACGTCTCTTTGAGTATACCCCACTAGAGTTCAAGTTATAGTTGAGTCACGGTCTGGTCGGTTTGTACACGAATCTAACTGGGCCCCCAGAACTAAAATGCTAATAACTCACAGATAAGGAGTTAGATTGACGAGTCGTCTATTTCGTTGAGACCCCAATGACATGGCAATCCATTGAGATACTTACACCTGAGACTTCGTGACACTTGGAGTATCAACCAGTAGCTTGTGGAGCAGATCCTTTTGGATATGAGCAAATGGAGTGCAGGATCCTAGTAGCTGTAGTCCCAACGACTGCTTCACTGATTCGACTCGGATTGATTCGACACACCCAGTAGATGGAGCACCTGGTTTAATGGCATTCCCACGGTGGACGGAGTGCCTGGTTTGGTAGCAGACCCACAAAACATGACACAAGGAGTACCTTTGACAACTATTAGGTGGAGCGGCAGGTTTGGCGAAAGACCCAAAGCGGACAGAGCGCCCGGTTTGGTAGAAGACCCGCGGTACTCGACAGTAGGAGTTCCTCAGCAGTATAAGGTCAGTGAGTAGTGCCTCGGAGTCACGGCGAGGCCAATGTACTCGACAGAGGATGAGTTCTCTAGCAGCCGTGGTTTCGATTAAGAAAATCCTGGTCTGAGCTGAGTCTATGACCTTTGTGTTTTTCCTCATGATTGAGATGAGTTACTATATAACTTTGGTATATGTATGGGCATATACCTAAGAAATGGTTATCTGTTGATTCATAATTTTTGGTTTATCCTTGTTGGATTTTGTTAGATCATGAGGGTCTCGGGGTCCCTACTGTGTTACTTTATACTCACCCCTGCATGGGCTTCACCTACACCTCATTGTGTTAGATGTAGATGATGGAAAACGCTGACTGAGGCGGAGTGTATGAGGACTGGATGGTACATGAGGTGGATCTCACGATGAGTCAATACCAGAGGAGATAGACATATGAGGAGCACTAAAGAGGCTATTTGTACCTACCCATCCGGAAGAATTCATGGGGGACGATCTAGGAGCTTCTTGACACCTTCCAAGTGTTTGTCTTTTTTTTTTAGGTTGTAGTAGTTTTGTCTTTTCCTTATACTTTACTATTAGGATTTTATTTCCATCCCATTTCCATTCAGTATTTTCTTTTGTATACAGATTTTCTTAGTTTTTACTACTAGTTGCGTACTATACTGTATTTTTTCATTCTAAAGGAAATAAATTCCCTAGCTGTCGGGATTATGCCTTTGGTGCTAGTCCCCAGCCCCTAGCCTATAAAATGCGAGCTTGGGGTAGTCACGAAATGGGCCCTGGGGATGGGTCGTGACTAATAAAATAATAGAAATAAGAATAATTTAAAATTAGAACCACATTGAAAATAAATATAGGGGTATCTAAAATTTATAAGTAAAAAAATTTCCCATAGGGATCTAATGATTTGTCTTCATGGGTGTGAGTTAGGATAAGAAGAGAGGTACTTAAAATCATTGCGGGTAAATAAAGTCACTTTTTACATAATTTTTGGATGACATCATGGATTTTCCACATGGTTTATCAAACTACACTCAAACCATGTAGGAGGAACTGATTATCACACCACACTAAAAATAGATTTGGATATACATTTTTGACATATTTTATGGGTCATCCCCAAACACAAACCAAGTTGCATATTTTCCCCGAGAACTCTATAAATTAAAAAAAAAATATTCCATCATTGAAAACCAAAAATTTATTATCAATTGAATCATTTTATCTATATTCTTTTGAATGCACATGGATTTAATTAAATATTTAGAATCCATGAAATTAGATAAAACCCTTAAAAATGAAAATTCAAGCTTAAACCATTAAAAATTTAAAATAATCCTCTCTTTATAAAATATTAAAAACAAATGTGAAATGAGATGTTACATAGATGGAATGATATTTGATAATATGTATTGTTGATATGAAGGGAAAAATAATATATTTGTCTCCACCACATGCTACAAAATCTTCAAATATTATTGATGACGATAAGTGAGGTCAAAGATGAAATCCTCCAACATCTAAAAGAATCAATGGGATTATTGAATCTCACATTATATGAGTAGTATCTTCCTTCACTATTGAATTATAGTTAATTATATCAGAACGGTGGTAGGGGAATAGAACACATGGATTGGGAGTCTGGGCATAGAATTCATTATACACATACACCCACTATTGTCACATAGTAGTGTTCCTTATATTCCATTGAGGAAACCCCATGAGTTATCACATTTAATAATGCATTATAATCCTCGATTAAATAATACTATACATGATCCACATAGTTGATTCATGTATCAGTCTTCCATACAATTAAATCATAAATTACTTGTCATTGAAGAATATTTCTACTTACCATATTACTATTGTAATATAATGGTGTAATTTTCAAATATTTATGTTGACATACAGCTATATAGTATGATTAAATATGACATGTTTATTCATGGAATTGTATTCCACGAATTAGGACGCCATTTTTATTAATAGAGGACCCATCTTAAGAATCTATGTAATAATGGGTTACATATATTCTTAATGATTACTTTCATATTATAGGGTATGAGAATCCATGTACATATATATAACACAGATATATATTTAAAGGATTTATCAAATATCTCCATCTATCTCCCAATTAAAATAATGCATTATTGATATATGTGCAATTTAACATGATATAATATCATATATAAAAAAAATGTGAAGAAAAATTTAATTTTTTATCCTCCAAATCACTTTTAGGATGATATCATAATCACCACCTTATATGAAATTTTATGTAACATTCTGTAAACACCAATCCAATAATATTTTTGATAAAATACAAAAACCATTTAGATAATTTATACGAGACATACTAAATACCCATTCAGTATAGCATAATTTGTGAACCCACAATCCATTAAAGCATTGAAAATAAATATGAATTATTATTTCCATACAAGTAAGGGAGGACTTTGTTTTAACTATGTTCTTGTTCTAATCAAGCTTTGAAAGGATCTGGTACAATTTATTTCAATCCCATGTATTTTTATACCGGGTTATATAAACCACATCCCATGAAAACATCAATTATAACATTTAACCTTTTAATATGACATCATGTGAGAATGAGATAAGTTGTATTCTAATCTCATATACTAATATTATAAATTATTGAATCTCTCAGTACAATTTGATAAGATCAATTAATACATCACATGACATTCAACATTATGGATGAGCACATAATTTGACCCATATATGTATATATAAGATCATAATATATACTATAAAGGCATCACTACTTACATCCATTGACTATATCAATCTATGTTCATCATATCATACTCCTTTTATGAGAAGAAACAACATATTTTTGTTATCGTCAATTAAGGGAATGATTAATAATAAATGGAACCACCCCCTGAATAGCTAGGCGGCAATGAATTTAATATGAATGGTATCTAATTATGAAGCCCCTCATGCTTGGTAACACACATAACTACGATAATGTGGACACTTGTTTGATTCATGTACTATTAGTAAATGAACAAAACAGAGTATATATCTCCATGTGTTATACATTGCGGGTTTTCCATTACATAAAATTGATTTTGTGAATTATTAGTAAATTTTATTTCAAAAAATGAATCATAATCCTAAAATCCTAAAATTTTCATTATAACCCTAATAATCCATGAAGAGCATCTGTTGGAGATAAATCAATGTTCTTCATACATAGTCTATTATCAATTCATTACAATAATTTACAGAGTTATATAATTATAAAACCAATTTAAGAGTTTGATAAAATATTTTATTGATTTTATATGAAGCATGTCATAATATAAAAATATTTTATGAATACTTATGAAAATTTAACATAAGCGCTGGTTTATCAAATAATATAAAATTAACTTCTAGATCATCCTTTCATTTCATTCACTACATAGGGTAATGTATACTTAATAAATTTATATTTAATTCATATCACATATTTGTATTACAATATAATAGAGACCTCTAACTATATTCAATACCAGGAAACACCAATTATGAATGGAATGTTGCATTATGGTGGTATTTGGGGATCACATTCTAAATGTTCTAATAATTGAACATAATCAGAATTAAGAATTCAAACAGAAAATTTTTACAATATTAAATTCAATTTCCTACATATAAATCTTTTTATGATAGATATTTTTATCCCTTTATTTTATTACATCAAACTTATTCTGTAAATAATAATAAACATTTTCATTACTAAGAATGAACAAATCCTAATCTCCTTAAAAAAATGCTACATTTACTTTTTGTGTAGGCATAATCATTTAAGAAACAATGACATTCACCATCCAAGATTACGTTAATTTGACATTTAATATTTTCCATTATCGTCACTTATCTACAAAAAATTTAAATATTGAGTGGAAATAATTTACATTAGAACATTATATCTTTTAATAAGTTACCTTATCTATGATGAAACATTCTATCACTTTACACATAGATATTTTTCTACTTGTAATATCATACTAGATAATGAAAATTCTTTTTTGTTATTAAATAAAAATAATTATAATTTAGAAAGAATATTTAACAAAAAAATTAACTTTTCATACCCAATATGGTATTCTATGTGTTTGGAGATATTCTCGCAAAAAATAATAATTTTCAATAAAATTTATCATTCAGGGGTGGGAGGGTGATATTTGATTGGCCACTGAAACAATATAGTTTTTATTTATTTTTATTTGTTTTAGTATGCTTCATTTTCCTACTATATTTGGTTATTTGTTTTGGAATATTAAGCTTATTTCTTAATATATTCCCAATCCATGATAAATTTATATCAATTTCAACCCAATTAACCATAATATTACAAAATAATTTTTTTAAAATTATTCTAATTGAATAATTAAGTATATGATTGATAAATATATATTATTATTTTTTTCTTATAGGATCACTAGATGAATCAAAATGAGATATAAACTTCTATTTCTATGGTTGATGAAATTTATGCACAAAGTAGAATGGGAATATGAGCAATAAAATAGATGTTCATCCCTCAATTCATTCCCAATAATGATAAAAAATCTAAATGCATATGGATAATATTATGTTGAATATTTAAATAAACTATATCTAAGGGTAATTATGATGGTTTATAGGCGATACTGTTGGGATAAGGGGAATTTTCAAATGGGGTCCATATTTTAGGGCTGAAATACTCATACAACCATTGTGATCATAACATATGAATGAATTATCTAATCATGTTTATACTATTAAAGATATTATAGGAAATATTTAATATTATTATTATATTTTAATATTTTCCTAAAGTTATTCTTTTTAATAAACATTATTGTACGTCAATATGGGAGAAAAATTGTGAAATTATTTTTTTTATAAACATTGAAAAGTCTATATTCCAAAATTATCTACAAAATTTTAATATAATATTTAATTGGGTGGATATTAATGAGTAGGATAGAGCTAGGACTGAAATATTTCCTATTAATAGTGGGGGTGTAGTAATTATGGAGTTCATGTTTATTATTTTTAAATGTAATGATACTCAGTCCCTTGGTTTTTTCAGGTTCAATTTATCTCATTTATTCAGTTCATATCATCATGGATTGTTAATGAAATTATTATTATAATATAAAAAAATTCATTTTCAACAAAATGATACTTATATTGACCCGGAATTATTATACATAGGAATTACATCTTAATAGATGAAAAATCAATATATTTTACAAATAAATGCCTGAGGATAATAAAAGATAAGTGTCATTGTAGACTACAAATAGAATATTCTTATTTTAGGGAGAATGCTTAACATTTATCATAAATATCTTCCCACATATTACTCTTATTTTACATACCATAAATAAAACCATTATTCTTAACTTGTGGAATAAAAACATAGGATACAGATAGCTCAAATGATCAGTAACTGTAATGAAGAGAGATATCAACGATAACCAAAAAAATAACATGATCACAAGGGTATGAGAACATAATATTAATATTTGAAAATTTATAACCAGTATATGATTGATCAAAATCAGGAATATTGGAATAAATATTTTTTATTTATAAGACATGAGTCATAAATGAATCTAACATCAATATCCATAAGAGAATATAATTACCACAAGACATATGTTTTTGAGATTCACATAATTATAAGAAAATAATATCCTTATTCAAGGATCGTAATTAATAAAATCTTAGTGGATTATGTTCATTCCCCATTCCATCATATCCTTTTTCATTATTCAATCCAATCATATTCATAATGTACATTGTCCATTACTCATCTTTGTTCACAACCTATTCTAGTCCTTGTTATATAATGATATATCCATCATTACCAAATGAATCGGACGGTTTTATAAATTTGGACCTAAGAAACACATAACCATAATGAATTCATATTTTTCCACAATATATTTAATTCCAAATTATATTTCATAACTAGTGTAAAATAACTGAGTTTAATAATATTTTAAATATTTCATCAAAATAAAACCCATGTTAAATAAATTAATTCCATAAAAATAAATTCATCAATAACAAAAAAATACATATTAATAATAAATATATTTTCCTTGGATCATTTCCCTAGTAAATCATAATTAACCCAAATGGTTTCTATCATAAATAAAAATTCCATTAAAAGATAACAATAAATATATGTTTCGCTAAATAACATATTCATTTTGGAATCACATCATTAGATTATGTAAATTTACCAAATATTATGGTTTTTTTATTTTTCAAATGATCTCTATATTCTTAAAATGTATCCTTAAAAGATATTATTAGACATGATGGCATATAGTTCCATTCATGTTTTTATGTTAATATGAATAGTCATTTAACATTTTTTCTAAAAATTCAAAAGTAAATTGTTTGGAAAATAATATGAATATTCTATAAATAAAAGTTTTAATAATAATAAAATATGTAACATTTAATTTAAAAAAATTATAGGATAATATTAAAAATATTCATGAAAACGTTTTTTTGAAAACATATATATTTATATAAAGTATTCCTGACCAATGATGAAATAAAATTAGTTTTTCATTAATGTGATTTTGTCAATAATTTTATGTAAAAAGGGTAGGAAGTTGTATTATTACATTAAAATTACATGAGTAACCATATAAGAATAAAATTATTGATATTATTAATATTTATTTGATGAAAGTTCATCATAAATAAAAAATAAAAAATAATACCAATGAACAATGAGATTGTTTCATAAAATCCTAACCTCAACATTGACATAGTAAAAAATATCTACAAACACATATATAACAAAATAAAATTTATTCTATTTATATAAAATAATAATTTATATTATTATTATATAGTATGTGATCCTCTTATGACATTTCAGCATCCATTTATGAAAAATATTTATTTAAAATGTCCCTTTATGTTTGATAATTATTTCATTTTTCAGAAAAAATTTTCTTGTTAGTGTCCAATCCTAAAACATTGACCATTATTAAAAATATACAGAATGTAAATGTTAATAAAAAATTAATATATATTCATTATATATATAATTATCCTATAATGGTACATATTTTGAAATGTATTGTAATGTTCCACGATATGGTGGGATCTACGTACGAGGGAGGGTTGTCTTCATTTTCTAAAAAATTAAACGATGAAAGATCAATATTATTTAATCATGACAGAAAAATAATTATATCAATATATATATATATAATCAATCCTTATTATAATCCTTTTAAATATAAAATGAATAAGGATCTCATTGGTTGGTCGTGGTGGTAGTCCACACGTGCACACCTATGACTTTCTAATTTTACAATGGATAAGAAGGTTAGCTGGTAGAGGAGATATTATAAATCTATAAAACTAAATATGTAAAAAAATATAATATATAATCATTAGAACCACTAAGAAAACCATCCATGAAAAATGTTGATGGATAATAAATTATATCACCGCCTAGAGTTTTTAGTCCAAAAGTATGCATGAGCGATACATTCAAATCATATTTGGAAGAACATAGAACGGAAAATGGTGGATAAACATTCTTAATAAGAATTGATTATTTTTAATATGAAAAAATTATTAATTTAGGATGAATACCATGGATTTATATGAGGTATAATAAGAAGTGTTTTGAATGTTTCCATGTATGATAATTACATATTCTTTGGTAGGATTCCTTTAAATCCCTATTTAAGGATACTTAATATAGCCAATAATTTTTTTTTGATAAAAATGTTTATGAATACATTGTACAGGTTTTCAATAATCATTTTGTCTCAATGTGGTGTAATGATAAAAATTTAAGGGTTTCAATATATATGATGGAAAATTACACATAAGGAATTTACTAAATGATTAAACAATAATACTGGAATACTCAGTAAGAATTAAACTAAATGGTCATAGATTCAAATGTGAGATAATATTATGTTGAAATATTTCAATAAAATTATATTTAGAACATAGTAATTGGATAAATTACCCGTATCCCATTTTTTAAACTTCGATAAACATGTTTGAACCTTATCTACGGTAATGTTTTTTAATTTTTTTTATATTTATTATGAATAAAAAGTATTTTTACATTATTATATATTACTAATTATACTAATTATAAATATGGAATTAATTTTACTAAATTAAACTAATATATTTAGATGAATACAATTTAAAATTAAACCAATTTTCATGATATAATTTTGATTTTGGGAATTGTTTTCTTATATAATAATGTAATTATTACAAAAAAAATTAAGAATTATTCTCAAAAAAAAATTATTAGATTATTACTAAAATATAAAAATTATTGAAGCTTTTAAATCATTTTAACACATTAATTAATCATTGTAAATGTCTGAAAATGGATGTTTTCAATAAATATTAGTATATTCCCTATTCATTAAAATATCAATATTTTTTGGAATTCAGAAATTTTCACTCTAATATAAATTTTACATTATTATTTCAAAATTAATGTTAAAATGTTCAACTAATATTTCTTATACTGGGAAAATGTATTAAGAATTTTCAAAAAAAAGTTTTTTAGGGAATATTTATTTTTCAAGGATATAATAACTTTAATAAAAAATAATTACTTATTTATCAATATATTTTCTTAATAAAAAAAGTTGTTTTTTATCTTAAAAACATGGTTATTACTATCCAAAGATCAAATTTAATAGAAAATTTATAGTGGTATTTTATATTATAGTTTATTTTTACTTAGGATTGAGTGTATTTTATTAAAAATATTGAGGGATAGCCCCAATTTATAAAAGATAAAAAATAATGGAAACAAAGTTTTGTGTCTTGGAGGAAGAGGTAAAACATTAATTTAAAAGGTGAAAAATCATAAAAATATGACTCAAAATCCTATGAAAAGTATGACACAAAAAAATATATCCAAACACCTCAAAACCACCAGTGTCCAAAAATAAATTCTATCATTTTATCTGAAGGCCATTGAAAACCAAACAAGAGGAACCACACTACTATTGTGCACAACATCCATCTGAAATGATATCCCCGCATTAGGAAGGGACCTTCAAGCTTCTTCACAGAAAGAACAAGAGTAAAACCATTTATGTTCATGCCACTAATCCAACTAACTAAAGTATGATATAATGTATTCAATATCTAGAGCAGTTGAGAAGAACATCATGGAGGTAAGTCATGCTAGAGAATCTGAGAAGTGTATCATAGAGGCCAATCTCACATTATTATCAAAGAAGTCCATCATGATTCCAATCTCCCCATATCAACTGATAAGTCTGTCATGGAGAAAATTCACATCGAAGTATCTGAGCTATGCAACATATTACCAAAAGTCAAGGGAATTGAAAATGAACTATTTCAATTGGCACAGATGGTTCACAAGAAGAATTAGGAATGAGAGTTATAAGAAGAAAACAACTAGTAAATAAGGAACTGATGGTCGAAACATGGTTTAGAGTGTCCCAATAGAATAAAACAATATGGAATGAATCAGTAAAATTAATGCCCCCATATCCTGATGATTCATAAGAGATCCAATAAAAGATGATGTGTCCCACCTATAAGAGTGTGCATCGTTCTTGAACGAAACATTAAAGATCATCATCCACCAACACCGAATGTAGAGGGATGACTAGACAATAGGTTCTTCCACACCTATCTCTCTATCAAGCGGCCCACCCGACCACGAAAAAATGAAATCCAAATGTACATCCTCATGATACATAAATTTCAGAACAAAACTATATGAAAAATATCATTAGCATAGTGCCTATCCATCTATTAATGTCTATTGATAGCTAACTAACGAGTGTTAGTAACCCAATCCCCCTTTTTTAGATTCCCACCCTCTAGCACCTACAAAAAGATACATTCCAACAAAATTCAATGTGTTAAATTCTATTCCAAAAAAGAATGAAACATCCGAATGAAACAAAAAATCACATAAAGAAGTTCATTATATGACTGAAACTCCTCAAAAGAAAATCAGAACTAACTTATCATCATAACAACCATCACCAATCATACTTACGTAATCAAAATTCTAGACAAAAGGTAGCCTAAACTGAACCAATTCCAAACATAACTTAATGAAATTTCTAGAAGTGAATTTAATGAACAATATAAGTATTTAGTCAGGATCCTCACATAGAAGAAAGGGAGAATCATTGGGTGTCTTACACCTTAATCAACAATATCACAAGAGTGTCAAACATTCTTATATCTGAAGGGAAATATACCTTTTAGTCTCCATATATCACATCATGAAGAAATGATTTCCATCCTCTAGGTCATCAAATTCCATCACCGATTAAAATCACTAATAAAAATGTCGATCCGAACAAAAAATTCACAGATCAACCCCACCAAATTTAGATGCACCAGAGCGAGGCCACCAATAGAAGACCACATATTCATGAAACTGATTTTCACAAATAGAGGAATTAACGAACAAAAGAAATGTGATGACAATGCCCCACTCGATAAGTCACTTAAATAAAAAATAAGGGAGGAACCCTAGCAAGGTTCTAAATTAGAATCCTTTTCCATAGAAAGACCTAAAAGATAATCTAAATCCATATTTTCCGTGACATTTTTCACCCTCATAAGTTTTCATGTATCACAATCCATCAATGAAATTAATTTTATTAGAATATAAATATATCATAAAATCTATGGTTGTTTCAATACCATTATCATATATTTTGACTTTAATAATACAAAAAAGTGAAATCATTCACTCAAGGGTAAAGTGTTCATTTTTTCTCCTTTTTTAACAATCTCTCATAAGAATCTACATTAATATTCCATTGTGTTATTTTCACAAATTAATGGCCAAATATCTTTTGGATAGATCTAATAATGTAAAAACATGGTTAGGATGGATGTTATTTCTTGTTCTTTTAATTTTTAATCAACTCTATCATTTTGTAATTTCATTATAATATTAATTTCATTTATATAATTATGGATTTTAAGGTGATAGATTTTGATAGCTAAAATTTTTTTTACCTTTGTGTTCGTAAGAAAATGATACATCAGGTGTACATGTGATATGTATTCATAATTTAATTTATTAAAATGGAATGATATTTGGGTGGTTTTACGTCATTTAATGGACCCTATTTATTTTAAAAAATTGGAATCATTAATAAGATATTCATAAATGATACTCATTATAATAATATAGGATAATCCCATTATCATATATTGTATTAATTTATGTCTATGAGTTTTTATTTAACCCATATTGAATCAATACAATGTAGTCTACAATTACAAAAAATATATCTGTATGGAATTAATGTGTACTCATTTTATTATTAGGTCTCTATGGATTCGACAGCCCTTTTCGTGCTACTGCAAGAAACCTAAACCACTACATAAATCATGGTGATAAAATATTTATAACCATTTTCAAGGACCAATGTAAGTGATTTAGACACTTCTCATTTATTATCACCACAAATTTTCAATTCTAACACCAATTTTTTTCACCGTTCCCCCTTTTATATCTATGCATGTATGTTTACCCCTGAGAACATTTAAACCACTCTCATAGGGTAGATAATGGTTCAATATGAGATTCAATGACAAGCTTGGGATATTCTTCCTTTTGATATAAATATTATTTAAAAATGTAGAACAAAAAATGAGTCCACATTAGTGGATTTTTGTTAGTATTTACCAGTTTTATCCTGGTGTAGACTAAAATGATAAATCTTAATTATATATCCCTAATCATGTAAATAAAATAATTGAAAAAACATTTAATAACCACCATCCCATGTTATATTTCACACTTTCAGTTAATAGAATATATTCCGGGCTAAGATTTCATACCTCACATGGAATATCGAATAAATTTTCCCCATTAAATTACATGATGTTTACACCATTGACCTATTTTGAAAATACTATGATTAACCATACCATATGACTGATAATTTAAATTTCTTTCAATAAATAATGGTCATTATTCTTAAAGGATAATTAATGATGGAATATTATATAAACTTTTATATGAAAAAGAATCAATAATATTAATATGAGTTACAATTAAAATAAAGAGTTTAATTTGTGGGAAAATCACCCACCAAAAAAACTATTAGTACTAAATCATGAAAATCCAGAAAACATTCTTACAAATGACAATTTTCACTTAAAAAACAAAATTTAATATCTAATAATATCTAGAAAAATTATATAAACAATTTTTTATCAAATGGAGAGAATGAATATTGATGTTTCATTATGTGGATTATCATTAACAATAATTGAAGTGGTCATGGATTCAACTCCCACGCAGGCATTCCATTCATTAATATTGACAAAAAAGCATTATAACAAATAAACATATTATTAATAACCAAATGTTATGACTTTTTCCATTAGTGGAAAAAATAATTATAAACCTAAAAAAATAATTCGAAAACCATCGGTGTCTTCCAAAATAAAATAATAATTTAATAAACCGACATTATTATATCGGAAATTAGAGCACAATAATGAGATGAATTTTTTAGGTATTGTTGAGTGAAATCTTAAGGAACAAGATGTAATTATTGAAGGGTGATTAAATAAAAATGGAATATATTATTACATTTTAGTGAAGGTAATTTAGAAATTTGTATTGTTTATCATGCATATTTCTTTATTAATAATTTTTCAAAAACCAAAAACAATTAAAACATTTAGAAACATTTTTTTATCAAAAATAATATTAACCCTATAACTAATGATGAAAATTTTGGTGGGGAGGGGTGGTTAACATATATTCAGAATGAACAAATTTTTTCTATAATATCTAGAATAGTATGTTTTCATGATTTATATTACTATTATTCATCTATATATTTAAACAAAAACAATATCAAAACCAACGTACATCCTCTCTTTAGAATTCCATAATAGATTATTAGAAAAACCATTTTTTTCATTTAATCCAATATTGAAACTAATAATTGTCAAATTCACCTTGATATCTTTAGTATTGTTAAAACTAAAACTTGAATAACCCTTTTTGATATTCATAGGATTATCTCATTCATTGGGACATGTATTATTTGTATTAAATATATATTAAAACCATCCCACCAACTCTAATATATACTCTATCATAATATAATAGACGTAGTGAAAACTGTAAGCAATAATATGTTACTATTGGGTGTTGGTTATGATGGGGGTCATGTGAAGATAATGATTTCAAGATAAGATTCCTCTTAGAGGAATACAAAATTTTCAATTTATTTCATTTTATTTTAATTGGTTTTTCTATTTTTTTTGTTTTATATAAGATATCATCATTGGGATTACATTGTTCCCAAATGTGTATTATGTTTGATACTTACATGTAGAAGGATTTTCAAATGAAAAACATAATTTACATTGGTCAATCCAAACATTCAATCCTCCCATGGGAGTCCACATGTGTCATAAATCTGAGCTGATCAATTATTAATTATGGCATCTTTAAATTCATATTATGTGACTTTGTACCATTATAATTTTTCAAAAATATTTTTAAAACCTATATCCTTTGCATTCTACCAAATTTAGTCCCCTACATTTTATTCTCTTTCAATAATTGGGGTTGTGAATTCTACGTTGTGGGGTGGATGTTTGAGAATTTTTAAAAAATTTGAATTCATTGGAAAATTACATTTTGTTATAAATTAAAGTGTTCCATTAATTTTTGAAACATGAAATATAAATTTTAATGGATTTCAAATGTCATTATTACAATAATTATTCATTTTTATTTTAATGGGAATTATTTTGCAATGTGTGGAAGTCCAATGTGATATTTCACTACTAATATATTCTTCTATATAATGAAAATTTCACAATGAACAGCCTAATGATATTGGGGTATTTCATGTATTTCAAAGGATCCATTTTCAATAATATTGGATTTGGGATAAGTTTTGAATTTAATTAGAAAGATACAAAAATTAAAAAATTAATGAAGAAACAACCATTATATTAATATTTCATCCTAATATGTGGTGTACGACACTTGAGGTTAGTGAATCCATTGTTTCCTTTCCTAGACATTTTATTCATAGATATATTAAATAGTGTATACAATTGAAATAATTGGTGTTATTCAAAACATGGGTATTGTGACTCCATAGTTGTGTTACATGAAGAGGGTTTTTTATGAAATATTATGGTTCCAAAAAACAGTACAAATGAATAATTAAAATAAAATATATCACAAATATAAAAAAATGGATAATCATCTTAGAGTTAAATTAGATTCAATCCTAGATCTTCCACACCCCATGAATAATAAAATGGAGCCCTAGCCCATTATTATGTAGAAAAAATCATCATACTTATTTGGATAATGATTTAGGGGATATAATGAATTTGAACAAGGGAGTGGGATTGGTATTGGGATATTCCTTTGTACATGGATTTTTTAATGGATTAGTATGGGCTTCATGATTATTTCATGTGTGTTTTCGTTGCAAAACTTTGTTTTTTTATGATGTTTATTGTTGGGGGAAATGGATTTTTAATCTTTAAAAAAATTCTCTGTATTAGCATAACACAAGTTGGGGTTGTTATTAGCAAATAAAATTTTATATTTTTCATTTCATTCTTATGAGTATATACGAGTTTTATTTTAATATAATTTCTATTTATTACATTTTATAATTTTAACATCATCTCTTGTCAAATGTGATGTTAATGTTAAATGTGTATCAATTCAGGATTAATTAATCATTCATTTAAATAAATAATTAATTTTAAAATTATAATTTTATATATAAATATTTTATTTATTACTATGTATGATTATAATTATATTAGAATCAATAAATGCGTTAAGGTGGGAGATAGATATTTCTTCCATGGTTGTAGATATTTCTAGACAAAGTAGATTAGTCATTAGGAAAATAAAAAATATTTGTATCCTACAATTAATGTAGATTCAATATAAAAAATGAGAATAATATAGAGATAATAATGGAAAAAATTTATTTATAATTAAAAAACACTAATTTTTATTGTTTCATTGTTATCACAGTGTCCTAATTTAATGTTAATATTATTGGACAGATTTATAGGCACAAAATTTATGAAAATAATTTCAGTTAAAAAATCTAAATAGATGATCTAATTGTGTTGAATATTTTAAATTTATTATTGTAAATATAATTGAACATATTTTTTTACTAATAATAATTCATAATATTCCATTTTAAATTATTTTTTATGCATAAAAATGTTTAATTAATATCTATCCTATTTTTTAGTCAGTGTTGCAAATTCTAGTTTCCAAAATTCTCAACTACAATTTTGTAGTCATTATTCATTAAGAAGATATTCAATGATGTGATATATAACTAAGGATAAAATAATTAAAATTTAAGGTAGTTGTTGTGAAATATTTTGGAAGATCATGTTTTTTTATTTTCAAATTAAATATTATTCATTATCGTTCATGTTTCATGTTTAATCACACTCATTTATGTTATTTTCGATACCCATTTTTTTTATAAAAATTAATATTATTCTCATATTAGGTTCTTATGATTATTATATTTTTAAATTTTTAAAATGTTAATTAATTAACACAATTTTTTGAAAACATTCACACTATGGTGGTGTGATCATTATTATTTTTGGTCTTCACATCATCAAATTCATGCCATATGAGTTTATTTTGATATTTTATTTGTATATTTTCATAAATTTTGTGATAATAATATTTTTGTATTGAATCAATGGAGTAAAAGTTGGATGTGTTAGATGTTATTTTTTCATCAATCAATTTTTAATCAACTATTTCAATTTAGTATTTAATTTGATGATTAATTACTTTCTAATCCATATTTAATTTTATGTCCACACTTTTTGAGTGATAATACGATCATTTTAATTATAGTGATCATAATAATTATCCTCCAAGTGTATATATTATTAGTATTAATATGTATTTGTATTAATCAAATTAATTATGTGGGTGGTTTAATTTTTTTAATGAATCATTCTCAAATTTAAGGATTTGAAATTGTAAAATAATCATCTAATTTTCCCTATTTAATGAACAACCCATTCCCTTATGTTTAATTATCCATGATCTTTTAATGTTCATATGATTCATATTAAATCAATCACATGTACGCCACTTCATATCCAAAATTCCTCTCTATATCAAATTTTTTACCTTATTTTCTTGTTAAGGATAGGTGTATTAAACAACACTAGCTATTTTACATATATCATCTTAACAGAGTAGGTAAATTTGGTCCCCACTAATCTTCCCTTATATTTTGAAAAAAATTAGAATAAACCCCATATTTTTTAGAGTATTTTTTTCCTTATCATATTTTAAAAACATTTTATATGAACAAATGAATCATGAATCATATGTTTAAAATTAATAATCTTTTTTTGTTGGTAAAAACGTTTAATTATTATCAAATTATTTTATATTATATGATAAAGGAGATGTATATTCCCATTTACTTTTGAGATATATTTGGCCTTCATAAATTCCATTACATTAAAAACCATTATATAAGGACTTAAGAATTATCACGTGAATGAAAGAAATATTTAATTAATTTAACCCCTTGATTAATAATTCCAAAATGTTGAAAATATTTTTAAATTTTAAATTTTTTATCATATACCATTAAAACTGAGTAATAAAATTCATAAGCATCGATACATGTAAACGAAATTTCTTCATGTTTACCAAACCTCATCAAATATTGGGAATAAATATATCCTATGAAATCATCATTAATTATACCACATAAAAAATTTATATTTCATTTTCCATTAATGGTCTTTAAAGAAATATTTTAATAATACCTACAAAATTAAGACATTTCAGTATGAAATTATTCCTAGTTCTACAATATACACTGCACATGAAAATAGAAATGATATATCTAATCAATGATTCTCAATTTTTGAGGGTATTATTTCAACATTATTAAACTCATATATGTTTTAAAAAATTAAATATTATAAAAATTAATATAATTATTAAACTATAAGTAGAAATACAATAACATATAGTCTAACTAAATCAATTTATTTATCATTAATATTGAATAAATTAGTAAAGATTTAAATTCATTAATTCAGTTTGCATTGGATTACATTGAAACATTAACTGAATATTCCTATATACTATAATAAATTATATTCACCATTTGGAAAAAATAGCAGCTAGAATATTTTATAACATAAATAATAACCCATTTATATAAATGATATTTTCTTAGGTTACTAGTAAAAGGAGTTTCATTCATTAATATTATCATTGATAAGGATTAATCTCAATGTTTTGTATTATAAAAATGAAGATATAATAATTAAAAAATATTTTCATAGATGAGTATGACCATTTATTACATTTTAATAAGTATTTTTATGAATCATGATAAAAATAATAATAACCCATTTTAATTTATCATATATTTTAGTATTCCAAGATTCGTATATCATATTTACATACATGAGTTTGTACACAAATAATCCACCAAAATATTAGATAGAACATCATTTTAAACTGTATCATATATGACTCCTGTTTTTATAGTGAATCAACCCATTTTCTAGTCTAATAAGTAGATACAATGAACTATATTTCAATGGTTTCCAAGCTGTTAGTTTTTTTCTCGATATGTGTGACCCAAATGAAATAAAAATAATGAACCAGTATTTAAAATCATGGGGAACCAAAAATTATAAAATCATAAAGAAGGATGACCCAAGCTATCCAATTAATTTCATTAAATATACAAAATAATATATGGGCACTCAAATTTGGAATGACCTACTAGGTAGGATAAATGGGGTCTAAAGAAGTTCTTATTTATATGGAATCAAAAAAATAATATTTATTCTACAGTTTAATATATTTATCCAATATAATTTTATTATCATAATATATGATGTTTTTAAATATATATATATATATTTAATATTAATTTGTCTATAAAAATAATTTGTTTAAACTATATTAATGTGTTACTTTTAACACATCCCATAGGTCATGATACTCAATAATAATTACTATGTAATTATATTTACATGTTTCCAAATGAATCTTATTCAAAATGTACATTAAATCATCCTGTGATTTTTTATAATAACACAATACGGAAAATCTACACATGAGTAAGTTTCAAGCCATAGATTGCCAAACCCTATAATTATAAAACAATGCATAGGACTCAAGGAAAATAAGTGGTATAACCCAATGTCCCTCAATTATATGATACATTACTCAAGAGAAATTAGTTATCATAACCCCAAAAACTTTTATATACATACAACATTGAACAATTGAAATTAAGCAAATAACATCAACTAAAAAACTAAGGTCAAGATAAATGGAAAATAAGCCTTACGTGATTGTTCAAGAAATGTAATACACGGGATGATTATTTATAAGACGTAATTTCAACATGGTTATTCAAACTAATAAACATATTCATACTATATAAAATTTATAACAATTAATAATATAGTTAGTAACTTGTAAATAAATGACACATCATATATGTAAACATGAGAAAATATTTTATAAAAATTTCATAAAAATAACAACATATAAACACTTTAAAATTTATGTATATTAATTAATTATATCCCATTATTCCTAAAAATACAAATTACATTCATTATATAATAGCAACAATTCATGGCAATAATTATATAGAATTTTACATTAAATATTTAATAGTTAAAGGAATTATAAACATTTTATAGTCCAAATTATGTTACATAATCATTTTAAATTATTAAAAAAATATATACTTAAAAATTATTCACTCCATGGTAAAATCTATCATTAAAAAACTGTTGATATTTTTTAAATAATTTCCCAAAATAAATCATTAATTTAGACATCAAATATTTAAATATAAATCATTTATGCTTTTCATAATTAATAAACTATTTATAAAGTACCTTTATGATTACTAAAAATGAACTATAGTGTTAAAAAATAAGTCTTGGTATATAATTATCTAAAATGTATTTAAACAATAAAACTTAGTGTTTATGGAATATTTATTAATAAATATTTAATAAAAAATATTAAATATTAATAATATTTTTATCAGTATATAATATATAATCTCACTTTAAATTATTAAACATTACTAAAATGACATTTATTATTATTGACATATTAAAATTAAAATAATTTCTTTAATTTAAAATTGTATATAATGTATTATTAAAATTTTTATCCAAAACCCATTATGTGATTCATATAAAATTATTCACTCTACATGAGTGAACATAGATCTGAATGTTATATATCTTACTTAACAATAATTAATGATGTTCTAAATTATTATAAAACTGCATCACACATCCAATAATATTTTAAGATTGAATATCCCATTAGTTTTCGATGATAAACCATATTTTTCATTGATAGCTGGGATATTATGTTTTTAATTAGTTCTATATCTTCTAAAAAACATTATAAATTGATTTGAATGGTGGGATTAAGTAATATTATACAACTAGTAGAAGGATTATTTGGATAATTTTTTTTTCACTTTTGATTTACCATTTTATAAGTCGTTATATAAAAATGTTAGAACAAACTACATGTTGTATTATATGAATCAATGTAATCCTTTTAATATGTTTTTAATATCATAATATTATATCTAGATATCATAAATCTAACTCCATGGGTCGATAGAATCCCATTAATATGGTTTCTATAGGACAAAAGAAAAAATTCATAATTATTGAAAGAAAATAAAAACCAACACCAATATCACCCACTAAAAGATATATAAAAACCAATAAGATTATAAGGATTATGATATAGGAAAAGATTTTATTTTACAATATATTCCCCTATAAGAACAAAGGTAAACATTGAATATTCATGATAATAATCACTAAAGTGAATGATAATGTCCATCTGTCTCTGGGGGTGCCTTTGGGCTTGTTGAATCCCACATCAAATGAGATGGATCCTCCTCTTCCATGTAATTCTATTTCCACATCACAAACAGATGGTATGAGATGTATGAATAAGGTTCGAATATATCATCCTATAATTAAATATAAACATTAACACTACTTAATTATTTATTGGTTCTTCTATATTGTTTTGTGGTCACTATATGATTTACCACATTTACATATGTGTGATAACACATGTAAAATTCTACTCTCAATGATTAATTCATCCCATGCATGTATGAGTCTTCCCATTTTTTTATATCATGTAATTGATCATAATGATTGTTTTGTAACATAGTATTACTATCCAAATAATCAATTAAATTCCATTTAATCATATTTCATGAATTTTTATTATCTAATGTCGTATAATATTACTACATTGTATAGGTATATGCATCAAATTTCTTCTAATGCTTTAAATCTCCCTTATTCCTGAAATGGGATATCCCTACACACATTATATGAATATCATTTAAAAAATGGGTAACATTTATGAACTATTATTGGTCTATAATCAAAGGATCTTATAGTATATGTTATTATATATATATATATATATCTGTGTGTGTGTGTGTTTGTATTATATATTTAATACACATCTCTTTCACCATGTGAGGATATTTATTATGACATATTACATTCATATGTAATTTAAACCTCTATCCACTGATATGGGCCTAATAAAAGATACTGCAGTCTGTTCCCATCCAATATTTAGTGTACTATGTTGTGGACTATCCATTAGAGTATTATGTTCTTATTAAAGGAAGAGGATGTGGAGATATGATGAGATTCTATAATTTTTGGAGAGGAAGTTAGGTCATGGTAGAGGTTTATCACTTCCACCCCTATAGGATCTCCCCTCCCAATATTTTTTTGAATATGAATGGGTCATTACCAAAAACATTGTGCAATATTACTAAGGGGGTTTGATCTATATGCAATAATGGGTAATTGATAAAACAAAATTTTATTTAATATTTTATTGATAATATATGATATATTTTCTCACATTATGCGAAATATGATCAATTATGAAATATTTGGGACTAGATCATTAATTTGAAAATTTGATGAAAATTTTAGTTTTACCCTTTTAAAATTCACTATAGTAGTTCAGGAATAAATAATAAATTATAAATTATCTTGACTAAATATTTTTTAACTGTGTTCCTGACATAATGGGCTACAAATTCTATTGAGGACATGAGAGCATGATTGTGTACTTATGTGGAGTAAATAGTCTATGAAGACAATGTTGGACAGAACAATCCACATTAGACACCACTTCAGTAGTTGGGACTTATCTTCTTAAATTCAAACTTGGATTGAGCCCAAATTTTGATTGAATCTTGGGGACATAATTTTGTACAGATAATCATTCTAGAGGGCCAGACAATTCACAAATTTTAGAGGACAACTATGCAGTGAAACTGAGAATAAAATATTTGTCCGAATTTTTATTTCACACATAAAATCATTATGTAACCCAGGAACTCAAAAAAAATTAAATATTGTTTTCATTATTTTGGAGGTCTATTTGAGGATTGAGATAGGTGAGGAATAAGTGGTGTCTCTTGAAATCACCTCACATCCCTTGGAATAATAAGGCCATGTGAAATGTTCTCATCCAAGAAGGATCTCCTCTCCCACATCCTCTTTCTTTTTCCTTATTTTTATGCTTATAACATGAATATTCATCAATATGTCTTCTTTGTATTTCTATTTTAATCTTCTTATTTATCTTCTGGGGCTGGAATCTAAGAGTGGAGACAAGATTTTGTATTCCTCTTTCGATCCATTGCTTATGCAAAACGTCCCCATGAGGACAACTCTGCCCATGGAAGAGTGATTTGTTTCGTAGTTGACCTAATACCCACTACCTTAATTTATTTATTTTGAATACATAAACATACTTTAATTAATAAATTGTGATCAATCAATTTAGTTTTAATTTCTATGTGACTCAATCGACTTGCCCTTCACCACGTGGTTGGACGTGTGGAAACCGTGTGAGTTAAACATCTATCACAATATATAATCAGTTTTGGATAGAATTTTAGGGTTCTTGTCTCATTTATAACCACAGTTAATTCTAAAATCCCTGAGGGATATTCATCCCTAATTGACCGATAAACACTAGATAGATTTTGGATTACAATCAAAGCAGGGTGCTGTGATTGAATGTCCCGAAGCTAACCTAGGGCTCATTTTCACAAATATTAGTGGTAGTGTTAGTTTCTATAGGGTTTGGAGGTTAACAAGGATATGGAATGATAATTTAATGAATTATAATTATATGATATAATTATAAATGAAATGTGAAGGGGTTTGATTAAATCAGTTACATCTTCTCATATAATTGTTTCAAAGAAAATGATTCTTGATTATTGCTTCACATTTTCTTTTTTAATTTATTGTTTGAAATGTAAAAAAACAAACCACCATCATTATTTTAGTTTTTTATTAACTATTTAAATTCATACTTAAATCCCATTAATATTTATGTAATTCACTTCCTCTTTGAGAGAACGACCTTGGTCAGCCACTATGCCAAACTTAATAGAATCACAAATAAATATTTTTGAGAGCGTGAGTTACAAAGTCCTTTAAACATGTATAATTTTATGATGATGAATGTAATTATTTCAACCAATTAAATGTGTTTATATTATTTTATATTTTATTCTCTTCCACTCATATTTCTTCTTTCTTGACCCAATCTGAATTTTTCTTCTTCTTCTTTTATTTGCATCAACTTCATTTGGGACCATCAAATCAAACTTCTAATTTTAATTTTACTATGGTCCAATTTCCTTTTTTTCATATTTATTTGATTTATGACATGAAATAATCCTAAAGATCTATTAGATCTTGACCCTAATATTTAATGATGCCTTAGGGATCGAATCAAACATTCTCAATCTATGAGAAGTTTCAACATTTAAATATTTAGAGAATTTATCCACTCAATGAACAATGAAATTGGAAACAATTATAATTACAACATAAAAGAAGAACCAATAGATGAAAATCATGGAAATGAACTTAATAGAACTATTAAAGAATTGTTTTCACATGATATTAACTATCAATCAAATTTTATTGCATACTAGAATCTCAAATCAGACATTGAATTGAAATCCGTGTTAATTTATCTTCTTCCAATGTTTCATGGATTATTTGCTGGGGAACCAAACTAACATTTGAATGAATTTAATGTGGTTTTCTCAACAGTTAAACCCAGAAAATCTTCTTTAGATAAAATCAAACGAAATACATTCCCATTCTCACTCGATGGTGCTGCAAAATATTAGATGTATTATTTACAGCCTGAAGATGTAACTTGTAGGAATGATTTGAAAATACTTTTCTTACAGATATTTTTTCCAGCTTAAATTTCCACATCCATTAAAATTTAGATATCAAGGATCAGTCAAGCCCAAGGGGAGTCAATGTATGTTTACTGGGAGAGATTTAAGAAGTTATGTGCAAGATTCCCACATCACCAAATTAGTGAGCAAATCCTCATCCAATAATTCTATGATGGACTCACACATATGGAGAGGATCATGGTGGATACTTTTTCTAGAGGTGCATTGGTGGACACAACACCAGTATCTGCACATGCATTGATCAAAAAAATGACCAAAAACTCAATACAATGTGGCAATCTGGGTACCCCACATGTCAGGGGATTAAATCGGGTAAGTCCATATTATTTTGAATGTAATTCTACTGATACAATGTTGGAAGAATTTACCACTATGGTGAGGCATATTTCCTTGGCACAAAAGACATCCCAACCCCATATTTAACGGCCTTGTGAAATTTCCACAGAGAGAAGCCATCCAACTGTCTATTTCCCACATCTATAAGAGATTGAAGATTTTTTCAGCAATTTTTCCAAGGAGAGTATATCAACAAAAACAAGATCCATATCCCTAAAATAGTCTTGATTATTTTGCACAAGAATACATCCAAGGGTGGAATGATCAATTAGACATGAGTTATAGCTCTGGAAAACTACAAAGGTTCCCTTTTCAATAAATCTTCCAGCAGCCACCACCTTACCAGCATGGTTTCCAACAACCCCAAAAGAGATTTGAGTCTCATGCATCTACAAGCCAACAACATGGGTATCCCCAAACCAAGTTAGATTCTAACAATGATGAACTTTTGATGAAAATTTTTCATAATCAACAGAATGATCTAACGAGACATGGTTTAGAGTTGAGGGAGTTGGAGACTCAAATGACATAGAATGCCACAACCCTCCATGAACTGGTAAGTAAGAAATATGGAAATCTACCTCTCAACCTACTAAAAATACCAAGGTTAATGTTAGTTCCATCACATTGAGAAGTGGAAAGCATTGGAATGATACATTTTTACCTATAATTCCATAGGGATTCATCTCAAATCCGGAGAATCCCCATTCAAGACCAGTTGAACAGAAACCAAAAAAGTGTGATGAAGGTAAAAAACGATTGATGATGTTCTTACTAAACACATTCCATTTCCAAAAAGTGTTGTAAAAATGAAGAAGATTTCTAAGGAGGTGATGCAAAAAGATGTTTTGGACATATTCACGCATGTGGAGATAAATGTCACTTTACATAACGAAACTAAACAAATGCCAAGGTATGACAAATTCCTAAAATGACATCATACTAATAGAAGATGGATCATGGGAAATGATAGAACTAATCATGGAAGTAATGTGCTGGAACTCATTAAAAAAACTCAAGCAATGCCTAAAAAGTGTAATGATCCAGTTATATTCACTATAACATGAAACATCAGTGAGTTTCAATTTTCTGATGCTCTTTGTGATTTTGGAGCATCCTTAAATGTGATTCTTCACTCTGTATTCTCTTATTTGCAGGTTGGTGAGCTGAAGCCGATGAGATTATTGGTTCAGTTGGTGAATAGAGCTACAACATATCTTGTGGGAGTCCTTGAGGATGTACATGATTGAGTAAGAGTCATGCTCTTTCTAGAAGATTTCTATGTGCTTAACATGGAGGATGATAAAGTAACTTATCATGCTCCCATTATCTTAGGTAAAACCTTCCTACAAACTAAAAAAATTATCATAAATTTCAATGAGGGTACACATTCCGTGGAGTTTGGAGATGCAGTTGTAATATTCAATATTACGGACTCCATGAAGTACCCCACCAAGGACAATTCATCTTTTGTTATCATTCATTTTGATCCACTAAATAAAAACACTAGGGATTTTGTTTGTCCTATGCTTAGAGAGATTATGATTAATGGTTCTAGTTTGATGTCTAGGATTACTTGTAAAACTATTTATAATGCACATGACTCTCTAAAAATTGATTTTGAAATGGAATAATATTCTGATTTTGATCATGTGAACTCTAATTATGACATGGAAATTCAGTATGATGATAGAATTGATGATTTATTCTCAAATTTTGATGATGTATATTCTGATACTGATGTTCATTGTGAGAAAATTTTAGTTCCATAAATTCCTCTATCCATACATCACCAACTATATCTGAACTCAAGCCATTTTCGCTTATTCTAAAAAACTCATTCTTGTTATGTTTTTAAAAATTACCTTTTATCATTCCTATCAATATAAATTTTGAAAATGAAGAAAAACCTGGGAAGCTTTTAAGGGAGAACATCAGGGTATTCGGGTGGACCTTGGCTGATATATCAGGTATTTGCCCCTCCATTTGCATGCATTGGATTCTCTTAGAGTAATGAACTAAACTGGGTTGGCAACCACCAAGAAGACTCAATCCAACCCTTCTGCAAGGTGTTAAAAAGGATGTTGAGAAATTGCTCGAGGTATGTATAATCATTCAAATTTCATATTTTTAGTTGGTAAGTCATATTTAGGTTGTGCCTAATAAAAGTGGTGTCACATTTTTGAAAAATTAGAATGATTAGTTAGTTCCAAGGAGGGTTTATAATAGCTGGCATGTGTGTATCGATTATAGGAATCTAAATCAATCCACTTATAAATAACAATTTCCCTCTACCATTTATTGATGAAATTCTCTAGAGACTAGATGGTGATTCATATTAATGTTTCTTGGATGGATTTTCTAGATATTTCTAGGTTCTTATTACTCTAGGGGGATAGGGAAAGAAAACATTCACTTGTATATTCAGTATATTTTCCTATCAGAGGATTCCATTTGAACATTATAACACCCCAGGTACCTTCCATAGAGCATGGTGAGTATTTTTTTCTTTCCTTGAGACATGTATAGGGGCATTTAGGGATTACTTTACAGTATATATAACCTCATTTTTGGAATGTCTATGTTTTCTGGGAAAGGTTTTGAATCATTGTATTGAGAAGAATATGGTCTTGAACTTTGAAAAGTGTCATTTCATGGAAGAACGTGGGATTGTTTTAGGGCATTTAGTGTCAAAACATGAGATAGAGGATGATAGAACTAAGGTAGATATTATTTCATCCTTACCATATCCTTCAAGTGAGCATAGTGTTAGATCTTTCCTAGGGAATGTATGATTTTATTTATGCTTCATCAATGATATTAGTAAGATTGATCTTCCTATGTCACTATTATATCAAAAGGATTCTAATTTTGTGTTTGATGATTCTTGCAGGGCATCCACTGAAGATCTAAAGAAGTGTATGACCACTCCACCAATAATACAACCCCCACGGTGGGAGATTCCTTTTGGGGTTATGTGTGACGTCTCCAAAATCACAATTGGAGCTGTCTTATTTTAGAGGGTGGTGGGATGTTCACATGTGATTTACTATGCATCAAGGACATTTGATTCAGCCCAATCAAACTAAAAAACCATATAAAAGTAGTTTCTTTCTATCATGTTCTATTTAGATAAATTCTGTTCATATTTATTAGGCTCCAATGTATTTTCTCTTTCTAACTAAGACACTCTGAGGTACCTCTTGAAGAAATCGGATGCAAAGCCCAGACTTGTCTGATGGATGCTCCTTCTATAGGATTTTTTTATTTAGATAATGGACAAGAAGGGTTCAAAAAACAAGGTGGTGGACCTCATGAGTAGGATTACTCACACACTAGAGGATAACACCATGGACCAGGTACCACGTCGATACACATTCCCCGATGTGCATATTTATTCCATCTTAGGTATTCATCCTTGGTATGATGATTTAGTTAACTACCGTGTTTCCTCTAAAATTCCTAAAAATTTAAAGAATCATCACGTCGAAAAGTGAATGTGTGAGTTGAGATTTTATGTTTTGGATGATCATTAAATTTGGCGCATGTGTGATGACCATGTTATTTGGAGGTGTGTTCTCGATCATGAGTTTGATCTTGTTCTACAGTTATGTCATACGCTTTCTTGCGGTGGAAAATCTAGACCCAAATGGATAGATAATTTTTATTTTGACTCTGGAATATATTGACCTATCTTATTCCATGATTACCATATTTTTTCTATGTCATGCCCTCGTTTCCAACACACTGGGAACATTTCTAGGAGACATAAGATGCCCCAACAATCCATAATATTCTGTGAGATTTCGGATTTATGGGGAATCAATTTTCTAAGTCCTTTTCCTAGTTAAACTGTTTTTATATATATATAGGTTTTTGTTGATTATGTGTGTAAATTGATCGAGGCTAAGTCTTCTAAGACTGATGATTCTCATGTTGTTGTGGAGTTTGTCAAAGTGCATATTTTTTGCATGTTTAGAGTACGTATGGTCATCATCCGTGAATAAGGGACACACTTATACAGTCAGAATATTTCTTATATTCCTCAAAATTATGGATTTACACAGAAAAAATCAACTTCATATCACCCCCAAACAAATGGTCATGTTGCTGTTTCAAATCGTGAGTTGAAACAAATTTTTTGGAAAACCGTGCAACCAAATTGGAATGATTAGAGAAAGCACATGGATGGTGCATTGTGGGATTATATGACAGAATAGAAGATACCCCTTGGTATGTATCCATTTTATATTAACTTTGGGAAGCCCTGCCATCTCCTGGTTATTGTTGAGCATCGGGCTTGTTAGGATATAAAAAATAAAACATGGATTTTTCCAAAGTCAGAATCCAAATGATGCTACACATTCAAGAGTATGAGGAGATTTGGTTTTCGTCATATGAGAACTAATGGATATATAAGAAATGATCAAAATCTTCTCATGAAATAAATATCCAACATTGGGTGTTTCAAGATAGAGATAGTGCTCTTATCTATAGTTCATGACTGAAGTTGATGTTTGGTATGTTGCGTTAAAAATGGTAAGGTGCTTATGTTGTGACTAATGTTTATTTAAGGTGTAGTGGAGATCACACAAGAGGACAAAATAAGTAGATTTACATTCAATGGGAAATGGTTGAAGAAATACATTGAGGGGATTCTGACTGATGCAGTGGATTTCAGCACACAGCATGACCCAATCATCACTTGGGCATAGAAGGCTGTTCCAATCCCTTTTACTTTTATATTATTTTTCATATTTTAAATTATTCATTTCTTGTGCATATATAATCTCATGGGATCACATTAAAGACATTTAAATATTTTATGTGTGGTGGAGGGAACCTTTTATTTTAGTAATTTCAATAGTTTTCCTTAAAGAACTAAACAAATAAAATTGTGTGTTTTTAAAATTTTGTGTGTTTATTTTTTAATTTTATGAGTGTATTAAAACATTTGAGCTGAAATTATTCTCATCACCATTTTGAAATCCATATCAATAAGTGTAATTATTTATCCCTTAATACTGAGAATAAATTAATGCCAAAAATGACTTTGTTTCATGTTTATATAGTTTGTAATTTTATGAAAAGTACACTAAATATTGAATCCCTTAATCCATCTCACTGTATTTATATTTGAAATCACTTTCCTTTGAGGATTCTGAACCATTATTTTCATATAGTTTACATTTACCTGACGTCTTTATAGAAAAAAAACATTCTTGACATAATCAGAATTTGATTTATTTATATCCAAACTAGAGGTTTTGAGGTACTTATGCTTAAATTATTGAGGCATTTGTTTGGAATTAAGACCCCTATTTGAAGAACCTATTTTACAATGTCCTACCATATACATTTAATCCATTTATCCCTTAGAAGACATAAACATCCTATTAGTTTACCCATAATAAAAACCATTTTTCCCTATCCAACCAACTCTTGAAGTGAAATTTCATAATCTAGTTCAACATAAGTTTGGGAAAATCTCTCTTCTATTATGCTACTACATTATGTGATAACTTGGGTGGAAAATTAAATTTTGAAGAGATGTGTTCGTTGTTGAATAAAATAATCACATTAAAGGTTTCACCTTTTCTATATCTTTCATGATAAGTGACGTTGTACCTTTATCGAGCTTCTAATAGAGAGAGAAAATTGTGCCTATTTGGAGCTTTCATTAAAGCCATGTTCGAGAAGACTGAAATTTATCATACTAAAATCTTGAATGGTGTGCATATTCTATTTTTTTCATGATAACGAACATTAATTGATGCTATGGGGTCTGAAAAGGAGACTATTGTAATGTGAAAATTATATTAATGTAATTTTTATTCAAAAAGATTCAGGCCATTCTCATTCAGCATCAATATTTTTCACATCTAAACCCTACTAATAAAAATTCCCAAAATATCCCAGAAAAGTCCTCAGGATAAACATATACCTGTAACTCACATCGGATGGTGATGTAGGAATTTATCATTTCTACATTCACACTTGTATGTGTTTGGATGAGAAAGAGATTGGTGAAAAATTAGAATTTTTGTGATGAGGGAAAATGAATGTGAGTTAAGTGTTTTGTGAGCATAAAAGGATAAATGAAGTGGAAATATATTGAATGATATAAATGGAGAAATTGAAATAATGATTTTTTATGAGGCATGATATCTTTTTTTCATTGTGAGGAATTGTAGGATCTCAAGGGTATTTGTTTTAATATTAATTTTGATTTTATATTGATGTTTACTTGTAACAATTTTTAGGAGTACATAATATAAGGTTTTTCCCAATAGTGAAAAAGGGTAATTGTGGGGGAGTTGAACAAACAAAATTTTATTAAATATTTTATTGATAATAAATGATATAATTTCCTCACATTATGCTAAATATGATCAATTATGAAATATTTGGGAGTAGATCATTCATTTTTAAATTTCATGAAAATTTATGTTTCACTCTTATAAAATTCACTATAGTATTATGGGAATAAATAATGTTAAGTAAAATATTTTGACTTAATATTTTGTAAATGTGTTCCTGACATAATGGGATAAAAATTCTATTCAGGACATGGGATTTGGATCGTGCATTTATGTGGATTAAATGGGCCATGATGACAATGTTGGACAGAACCATCTTAATTAGACACCACTTAACTATTTGGGGTGCATCTTCTTCATCCAGATTTGGATTGAGACAAAATTTTGAGGGAATATTGGGTACATAATTAAAAATATATGATAATTCTAGAGGACCAGCCAATTCATGGGATTTTGAGGACAACTATGTGGGGAAACATGGAATAAAATATTTGTCCGAGTATTCATTTCACACTTAAAAATGTTATGTAACTCTAGCCCTCAAAAATTCAATTTAATTTGGATTTTAATGCTTTGGGAGGTATGGTAGAGGCTTTGGGATATTCTATCCAAATGGGTGTCTCTTGGAAACACCTCACAACCCATGGAATATATAATTCCTTGTGAAAAGTTATCTTCAATGAAGGATCTTCTCTCCCACCTCCTCTATATTTTTTTTAGCCCCGTAATGTTAATTTACCTCATTAATTCTTCTATGTTCTACACTTTAAATCATATAATTTTTCTTTGTGGGATGTAATGTACGTGTGGAGATGATATTGGGTATTTCCCTTTAAATCCATTTCTTATGCAAAACGTCTTCACGATAACAACTCCTCCAATGGAAATGTGATTTCTTTTGTAGTTTATCTTATCCCAACTCCCACAATATATTTATTTTGAATCCATAAAAATAATGCAATTCATAAATTTTAATAAATTAATGATGTTTTAATTTCTATATGACTCAATCGACTTGCACTTGAATGCATGGTCGGGCTTGTGTAAACCATGTGAGTTAAACCTCAATCGAAAAATCTAATCACATTGGTATAGAACTATAGGGTTTAAGTCTCATACGTAAACATAATTATTTCTCAATTCATTGGAGTATAGTCTTTCCTAATTTACCAATGACCACAATTTGAGTTTTGGATCTCAATCAAAGAAGGGTTCTACGATTGATGGTCCCAATGTTAACCTAGTGATCATTTTCACAAATATTTGTGGTTGTGTTAATTTCTATATGGTATAGTGGATAACAAGGTTAGGGGATCATAATTTAAAGAATTATAATTATATGGGATAATGATAAATGAATTCTTAAGGGGTTTTATTTGATCAACTATGTCTTCTCATATAAGTGTTTCTCTGAAATTGTGTCAGGATTGTTGCTTCTCATTTTCATATTTAATTAACTATTTGAAAAGTCACAAACAAACACCCATATATTTGTTCCTTTGCTTTAAACTATATAAATACATACATAAAGCCCATTAATAATTTACTTACTATTTGAGTGAATGAACAATTTCATCCACTGTGTTGCTCATAACAAAATCGCAAATAAATATTTTTTAGAGTGTGTGTGACAACTTCATTTTAGTCACCTATAGTTTCATATTCATGGGATTCTCAAAATGCTTTTGGAAATAGTTATTGGAAAAAATAATCATATAATGTGTGGTTCGGGAGACCTTAAAAATAGAGTGGGACTTATCAAGGAGGAAGATCAGTGGATTTGGATAAGGATTTTAGTTGTATATGTATCTAAAAATAACTCAAGGATATTTTTATTAAGTGACTTAGAGATAATATTTTCAGGTATGAGAATATTATAAATGATAATTATATTATTTTCACTAGGTTACAATTGATGGGATAAATTTTATTTTTAATGTGATACGTGTGGTTTCAGTTTCATCTATGATTATATTACTCTTATATGTATGTTATTTCCCCATTACATTATTTTTAATTATTCATTATCTAGTTTAGATATATTAGAGGAGTTCTTATCTAGACTATTGAATAATTATACACATCATTGATAGAGTATAAATGACCTTCATAGATTTCCATTGTGTTTAATTCTGTATGGGAGATACAAAAATTTATTAGTGTAATTTATTATAGATATGGATGTATCTGAAATCAAATTTGGTATAGAATTATTAACAATCTTCCATGGATGCATTGAATTTTACAAGAGGTTGGTGAATTTATATTTCCTTACAAGAATGTATACACTATAGTGGTTGAATAGGATATTGAGGTAGGGATAATTGGGCCACACTATAGTCAAATTGGTTCTATTACATTGTAGGTTGATGGAATTGTTCTTAAAACACCGAAAGTGTCCATTCCACTACCTCTTCCTCCTATTTCAGTCTATTTCCATAGAAAATTTAGTGATGATTTCACTCTCTTACCACCAGATAGGTAGTGAGATTACATGATCGAATTAGTGCCAAGTTCATATCCCATACTAACACATTTTAATTATATTTAACCATCCCTGTTAAGGGATTTAAATATGTTGATTGAGTATCTTAGTGAGAATAGTTTTATTCACATGTGTACCTCACCTTGGGATGTTCATATTTTTTCCACTAAGAAAGTGGATGATATTTTAATATTATTTTTAGATTAATAGAAGATGGATTGGGTCATGGTTCAAAATGGTATTTATTTTAAAAAATTCATGAACTCTTTGATGAGTTGAGGGTAGTATATTAGTTGTTATGATTCCCGAATAGCTGGGTTTCCATAAATTTCAGGTCACATTGGTAGATATATGAAATATAATGTTTTGTAAACTGAAAGGGTTACACATATACAATTTAATTATTTTACTTTTTTTTAATGCATCAATGGTGGTCACATATATATAGAAATATATTTTACATACTCACATCATCATCATAATCACAATGATTGTCGATGCTATTTTGGATAATTCTAAAAACAAATAGTTTCATGAATATTAGATTGATATGATATTGAGTGCTCTTATATAACATAAAACATTATTCCATTTTATTGAACATTCAATTTTATATTTAAAATTATGATTCCATGGTATTTCTAAATCTATAGAGAGTCTGTAATTGGATATTATGAAGGTGAAATTTTGATTTTATCACATATGACTGTGAATTTGACTGAAATAAAATTTTTCCTCATTGTTGTAGGGTGTTATTGGTAATAAGGATATTATATTATGATCTTTGGATGGTAATTTTGTTAGGTGATATAAGATATAAAATGAAAACACGTAGTTAATTAACATTACTCATCTTCGGGGAACTCCTTCAAAATACACCTAAAGCCTTCTCATAAGAGATTCATAATCAAAATATTTACTCATTGAATAAAGAACCATGTTTGGGTAGGTTATGTATGAATTAAAGAATAATTGGGAGTTGATAATAATGGAGGGGATATGACCTTTGATCAATGAACTTGATGGCATGATCAGAAACATTATTTAGAATGGTTCAACAAAACAGAGGAAATTGGTTACTGTTAAATGGATGGATTGTATCAAGCCTCCCTCAAATGGTGGAATGGGAGTCAAGGATGTTAGGCTTTTTAATGATGCTTTGCTCCAAAAATTTACATGGAGACTCCATGCGGGTACTGACTTTGCATTGGAGTTTCTTTCTAACAGATTTGTCGACATGTTACATAGGAGGAAGAAGGTGTATCTGAGATCCTTTGTCTGGGCATCAATCAGGAATACATATACTGATATTATGTCATATTCTACATGGCTTTTCTATTCCAGCTCCCAGCTGAATTCCTGGACAACACAGTGGTTGTTCTGTCCTATTGATTATACAACTAACATTTCTCTATCTTTGAGAAACACTACTCTATATGATTTGTAGGGAAATGCACAGGATATAGTAGTAATTTCAACTAATCATAAAATTTAAATCTCTGCTTATGAATATATAGATCAGGATACCCTAATTTGGGAACCTTCTATGACTGGATTATTCTCCAATCGACTGTCTTATCCCATGCAATGTGGGAATGCACATCCAAATCTGACTTTGGTGATGGAAGCGAGGATGGCTTTCATCCTTCTAGCTGATTCCCATCTTAGATGGTGTATCTGAAAAAGAAGGATGCCAATCAAATATTCCCCTCAAAGAAAAGGTTTCAATCTAGCCCCGATATGCTTTTTCTGTCTTGCTGCGGATGAAACTACTGATCATATTTTCATCAACTTCTCCTTTTCTACTCGGCTCTGGAGGTATTTAATAGATATTATTCATTTTCAATTTGTCTTTAATTCTGTTGGAACCCTGTTTAATTCTATCATGCATGAAGAAAACAGTGAGTATGTTCACTCTTTGCTCATTGTTGTTCTTGTTTCTGTTATATCTTATATTTGGAAGTCCATGAACAATATAGTATTCAATGGTGGCATGCCCTCCTTCATAGAGGGGATTATAGAGATTCATCGATGCTTTAAACTGTCTTCGCTGAAATAGTCTGGCTCTATGAACAATAACATGTCTGATTTCCTATTATTGAGAACACTTGGTGTAAGTGGCTGGGATAGGAAGCCTACGGTGCTGAAATATATTGTATGGATCCCCTAATCAATGATTATATAAAGTTGAATGTCGATGGGGCAGCCTCTGGCGTGCGGGGACCTGCTGGATGTGGTGGTGTCTTCAGGACCTACTGAGGCTTTCTAAAGGGATGTTTCATTCATTACATTGTCAATGGTCATGCTCTTAAGGCGGAGCAGTGGGATATGATTAAGGCAATAAGGTATCCTACTCTCTATGGATGGAGGACGATTTTTATAGAATCAGACTCTTCTTTTGCCATGCATATCCTCAAAGAGCGGTCATGGAATGTCCCAAGGAGGATGCTCTCTGCTAGGATAGGATCTTTAAAGATTGCTGAACTAATTTCCCTTGAGGTTTCTCATGTATACAGATAAGAAACTCAAGTGGCGGATGCATTCTCAAAAAGAGAAATCATGGAGGTGACCTCTAGTTGGTCCTTTGTTCTTCCTGATTATTACAATTATCTTGTTCACAATGATAGAATTGGTACTGTGTTTACAAGGTTGTGTAAATCTCACCTTTCCTGAGTGGTTTGTACAGTTTAAACTTTTAATTATTTAATCTTATGGGAGATGGTCTTCACCTGGCTCTCAGACATTCGGGGTACTACAATAGGTCCATAAATTTTTATTTTTATATTCTTTGTGTCATTTTGAAGCTTTATATGTTTAGTTAAACCAAATGGTGACCCTATTTTTACCTCACCCGTGTAATTTTTTTTATCATTCATACAATTCATTATGGAAGAAATAGGTTTAAATTGTTAGGTAATATAAATTATGATTATTACAAATATTTAATCGATGTATCCATATTCAATTCACATAATTAGAAAATTTTATTTAAATATTATTTCTGGACAAGAAATAAGAATGTGGGATTTCAATGGGATGTTTAAGAATTTTATATTTCAAAATTACATATTAAAAATATAGAAATGACTAAAATTTGATTAATATAAATATAAATGGACATATTTTTCTTTTAAAAATAACTAAATCAAATTTTCTTATTTCAAATTATTTTAAAAAATGATTATTTATAATATGTAACATTATATTTCAATATTAATTAAAAAATCCATTCCAAAAAATTCTAAACAATTAACTCTATAATAATTTTTAAATGAGTATTTTAAATATTATATTTATTATATAGAAAATTATTAAAAAAATTGGATAAAAATAATAGTAAAATAAATTAAAAAATGAGAAAAACCCACTTTTTAGGAATATATTGTTTTAAGCATAAAATAAGATTTATTTTTTTCTATTTGGTAGGAAATTCAAAAGATGATTATCAGACATTTCAATAAATTTATATTATTAGAATGGAATTAAAAAAATTAAGGAATTGTTTTCTATTTTATTATATAACACACTTTTCAACATAAAAATATTTTTCTTAACATAATTATTTTCAATTTTTTTTAGTTTTATTGATAAATAATTGGTTATTAATGAATTTCTTTTATAAACTTTATTAAATAATATATATTCATAATATATTTAATACTATTCATACTAAACAATCTAATATCTATGTGATAACTATAACAGTAAATAATATTATTTTAATCATATGTCATTTTTTGTTTAAATTCTATATTACACATAATGATAAATATCAGAAATATTAAATTCCAATGCAAAAAATTCAATATCATGGGGTGTTATAGAAAAAATTAAATGAAGATTTAAATAAAATTGATAAATTTATAATCATAACATAATAACATAAAGAATCACTATATACACCATGTTAATAAAAATTAAAGGATAATACAAAAAATGTTTCAATGACTAATATTAAAGTTTATTATCCCCTCATATAATAAAATAACCATATTAATAACATTTTTAGAATCATATGCATATATTTACAATATATTTTATTCCATTAAATTAAATTATAACACATTTATTAGTTAGGTAAAGATCATTATCATGATCTATTGTTAATAATCTATTTTTGTTTCAAAAACGTTTTGAATAACGAATATCAATCTTCCTTCATGGGTAAAAAGGGTATTATTACTAGATTAAAAATTTTACATGATTAAATGATTTATAATTACTTATAATGTTTCAATATCATTCCCTAAAATTTCATGTTAATGTATGAGAGCATAAAATCGAGATGATCGTATTTCAAGTATTTTAATGATTTCAAGTTATTTCATCATATTGACCATTCAATTTTTTCTAATCTATTCTACAATGTCGTCACTAAAAATATTGATCATTACTATAATATATATTAATAAAATATGTTTTATAAATATCCATGTAATGTGGTGATGAGAAATGAAATATGTCTTCTAAGGATGTGGTAGTCTACACATACTCATGAGCTATGATTTCCCTTTCCAATAAATAGAGTGATTAATTTGTTTGAAATTTTTCTTTTCAAACCATTATTATTTTCATTAATATAATATTTTTCATTAAATCAATTTAAATAACCATCCCAGTAGTGTTGTGATGGAAAATAAAATAAGGTCTTTCATGGGGGTGGTTGTTCACATGTTCATATGGATTATGATATCACATCCTATTGAAATGAAGAATTCTATACATTGAATGATAATTTAGAAACTATTAAAATGTTATAAATATTATATTTATTCATAAAATACCAATTTATAACAATAAATGTATTTTTTAATGGAAAACATTATACTCAACTTTGGGGAGATGGGGGTCGCCACATACGCATTAACGAATTTGTTATCTGTGTGTGGGGAAAGGGTAATAAATGGTAATAAAATATACATAATTACATTAAATTTTACTATTAAAAAATATTTCATTATCTAAGAGTTATTAAAATCAATTTTTTGTGTAATTTAGTGAATTGAAATTGTAATGAAACAATTACTACTCATGTTAAGAATATTACCCTAAACATAGTGGGCCATATAGAAATTGTAGATTTATTAATTATACATGGATAAAGTGGATGAAAAATGAGGTATATTAATATAGTTTAAGAAGAAGGGGAATAATACCAAGATGGAATCGAATTTTTAGAGTCTATATAATGGAATGGTGGATATCTCTTTTTATATGTTAGGGGAGTGTCATTTTCATAATAATATAAAATTAAATGACATTATTCTAGGAAAGTAAGACTACACTATTATAATAATGAAGGAGACATAAGTTTATTGGTTGTTAATAAAATTCAAAACCCAATTTTGGAAATATTTTGAAGAATTTTTGGGCGTTTTTTTCTAACATTAATTTAAATTTTCATTTACCTTGGTAACTATTTGTTTAATAAATAACAAAAATTAATGGCTGTAAAAATACGTGATATTGTTAGCTAAAATGAAAATTATAAATGAAAGAAAATTAATCAAATAAGGAATCAACGGGTGATGAAAAATAATAAGAATATTACTTCACAAAACACACAAAAACTATTATATTTGAAATGTGTATTATAATAATAAAAATTGCGTCGAGGTTACAATTATATATTTTTTATTTTTATAAAATTAATTTTTTAATAAATAATATCATATTTTGGGGCACTTACAATCAATAATGAAATATAAATACTCTTTATTAATATTAAATGAAATAAATAGTCCTAAAACACTTTTTATTGTAATAAAAAGGTAATTGTGTTCCAAAATAGTAAATGAAAATAACATAAATTAAACATAAAATATTTTAAAGGATATTTTCATCCCATAAAAAATGTTTTAAAAAAAATTATATTTTTTATAAATCTACGTATCTTGTAACACCCCATGATTTCATAGAGTGTTATTCTTCAAAATAATTCAATAACTTGCACTACATGCAACACCGAGTTCAAGCGCACCATGAATTACCAAACAAACCATTCAAAAGAGTTTATGAATAGTATTAACTAAATTTTAAACTTTATATAATCCTTATAATTTTTGAATCCATATTATTAGTTTCTCATACATAATGTAAGAACAAATTCATTTTCAGTATTGCACTTTTACCAAATTTTAACAGTGAACCATTTTTAAATACAATATTTTAAGCTTTTTGACTAAATGGGGATATCGAAATTATAAAATTAAACATCCCAAGCTTCCACGATACGCTTCTCTTTGAATAATACATTAGCGTGTGTTGTACGCAACTTCGAGTTCTAACACACACCACAAACAAATCAAACTAGCTGTTATGAATAGTAAAACCTACTTTTATAAAATTCTATAAATTTTATCTCTCATAATGGAATTAATTTTTGGATTCATAGTATCGAATTTAGCCTAAGGTGAAATTTTGGTACTTTTCGGATAACTTTAATATTTTGATGAATAGTGAAAATTACTAAATTTTAATTAAAAACAACGTTTTTAATCAAAATAATTAATAGTGGTAAGTTATGAATTTGAGTTGTTTTAAAGTATATTTAGAATATATTTTTACCATTTAATAAATTTTTTTCATTTTACATAATTTCACAATTAAACCGGATATAAACAAGTATCAATCTTTTGATAGTTATTATATCTTAAAAACACGCTTTTTGTTTTGACAGCAGGAATTAATTTTAAATTAATTTCTGCCACTTCTGTGATTTTAATTTGGAAAAACTGATTCAATATTTGGAATCAGGATGTCCAAATTGTGTAAATAGGTAACTTTTATTTTTAGACATTTTGAATAATTACTTCGGTAAATATTTTATTTACCATGGTTAAAGGGTAAATCTGGTAAATAAGAGTTAAAAATATTATAATAATACTAAATTACCCTAAAAAATGTCCTAAAATTATTGGGGGATAAATTTCCGACCTTTTACATCTTTGGGTTGATTTTAGGACCCCATGAAGGTGATAGGGACACTTTATTTTAATTAAGATAAAATAAGTACAAAAATGACATAAGCATATATCTTTTAGAAAAACAATTTTTTACATAGGGTTATATATGTTGGATTTTCGACTATAAATATTAATTATATATATAAAAAGATTTACTAAATAATTATATTTTATTTATAATTTTTATACATTAAATTATTTAATTTATTTATGACACGATGATGATGCAGTAATTACCGTAGTAGTGAAAAATTAAAATAATTGATATTATAAATACCAAAATAAATATAATTTGAGGCTTTTATTGAATTAAAATAATTTTCTAGGTTAATATGTCATATTAGGATTGATTTAATTGACTTTTTTAGAAGTAATAATTCTGTAATCAGTTTCACAAAAATCAATTATTGAATAGTGTCAAAATTGACATAAAATTGTTTTTAAAACAAATTTTATATTATTAATTGATATTAAATTGTTAAAAATCTAAGGATAGTCCAAGAGACTTATATAATAATATTTGTATCATTAATGGTCCACTTGGGGGTCTATTGGATATATATAGTATGTTTATTAACCATATATTTAAAAATACAAAGAGACATTGTAAAAGTGAAACTAATTAACTTAGAGTTAATACATTAAGATAAGGTTAATATATTAACCCAAACCTCTATGAATTATATTGATTGAATGGTTTTCGACCCATCCCCACCTTAAAATTTATATAATCAACTTTTGAGCCATTAGAAACCGAATATGAATTTATTATAAATTAATATTTCTAGCTCTTCCAAAGGTGCCCCTCACCCCTCTTATAAAAGGGCACTCACCATTCTCATTACTTCACACCTTAAAATCTTTTTTGATCAGCCAAACCCTGCCCAAATACTCTATAAACGTCCCTCACTACAACCTAGAGGCCTTATTTTGATCAGAAAGCCAACCTAAGGATCCCTTTTGATCAAATCAAAAGGTAGAACCCAAAGAAGAGGTAATGTTTTCACCACCCTTTTTCAAATTCATTCCTTCTTCAACTTCTTCATTATTTGTTATTCCCATTCTAAAATAATGAATCCAGTATCTCCTATATACATTAATATTATTATAAATATGGTACAACCATATTCAGTATTCTATCCACCCTTTGAATAACATGTCACCATACATGCGTACGTACGGCTTACCGTATCCACGTCGTGGTGTAATTGTTATTCAATAAATTATTATTTTGGATGGGTATAATAATGATGTTTAATTCATGTAAATCATAAATATAACATGATAATAATTCTTTATATATGATATAACACACAATTATATATTATTTTAATATCAAATAAATGATATTGTCGCTCGTGCGTACGTACGGACTACCGTCTCCACGAACGTGATGAGATTCATTATCTATCGTATCCATTAAAGTATAATTATCATTTAATGATTTAAAAATAATGTTTAAGGACCTGATATCATTTTGGATATGAATAATATCCAACCTATCCATGAAAAACATGGATTAAGTAACAAAACATATAAAAGAAAATGAGTAAGTTAACACCCGAAACAATGATAATTCTAAGATATTATTAACAAAGCAATTTTAAAAGATCATATATGATATCATATGAATGTATATGATTCATGTATAATTTAATAACAATTATTTCACCATTATACAGGAGGTTAACCTACCCCCAACCAATGAAAAGTACAAGGTAAGAGGTTTTCATCTCACTCCATATTCTCGTGAGATTCATGCCATATTGCCACTATTACATTTTGTGTGGTGTATGTACTGCCCATAAGTATATTCTTTGTGTAATAAACATTAATTTATGTGTATTTACATATTCATTGTATTATGCATCTTTCATGGGTTTTACGTTTCGTAAGTTACCAAAATGGTAAGGGTTTATTTAGCAATCTCTTCATTATCCGAGGTTGTTTATATGTAATAATCTACTGGGATTTCATTATCATCCACATCCATGTTTATTCGAAATGTATTTCAAATTTCTTTTACTATTTTCAAAGAATATGGTTTAAATTAATTTTTACCCTTATGTGTTTTTAAAGGAATCTTTCCGTCTTTTTCCAAACAATGCACTTTTTACCTTTCAACAAATTTAAGGTAAAAATGTTTTTTTTACTTAAACGGCGGGTGCAGCTATTTACCGCCATTATAAAATCGTAAAATCTTCCCTTACAATATTATAAGAAAATTTTCAATGTAAATGTTTTATTTTATAATTATGTGACTTTTAAATGATTTCAAAATGAGTATTTTATGAATTTTTTAAAGGTACTCTTTATCAAGATCATAATTTTAAATGTTTTAAAGATTTATCTTTCTAAATATTTTTAATTAATTTCCATGTTTTCAAAATGATTTTAAGGACTTATTTATATGGACATGAAGGTTTTGAAATGATATTTATTTTCAAAAGTTCCAAAGTGGTATGGGACACTTTTATTAAAAATTCTCTTTTAAATTACTTCCTTTATAAATGCGTGACTTTTCAATGATTTCGAGAAAAGAGATATTTCTCTCAAATAGTGTTGATTTAATCTATGTCAACATCCTTTGATGGATTTTAAGCTTATTTGAAGTTTATTTATTATGATAAAAAACTTCTATATTGTATTGAAGTTTTTGTGATATGTTTGACTATGGATGTGCTATTTTTATACCATTCATGGTTTATGGTGAATGTATTGACATTTCGTTTGCTAGTTTTAATAAAAATATTTATTTTATGTTTAAAACATTTCATATGGTAATGCATTGGACTTAATATGTGATGGGTGGAACCCGCAATAGCTCCTCGATGCATTGGTAGGTCTAATGAGACAAACTAGTGTCTTAGCACAAGGCCTTGGGAAAATCTTATTTGTAGTTTTGGCACGAGGCCTTGGCTATGTGGTTATGATTGTTTGGAATTATGCATTCCATTATTATGAAAGTGGTTATTGATATTTAATTTGATTATTAGATTAGTAAAATATCCATGTGAATAAGTAAATGGAATTATTTCATTTTATTTTTTCCAAAATATGTTGAAGGTCAATTATAAAAGGCTTTTGTTTTAGTTATACATTACCTTAAGTGTTTATTCTTATTTATGAAAGTTTCCGCTGTATTGCATACCCTTACAGAGCGTTTGAGCTCTCCCCTTTTCTATGTTTTATATTCCCCAGGATTCCAAGATGTATATTGTGACTGATAAGAAGGGTTAAGGAAAAGGAATCATGGCATTCATAAAGAATTGTTTATGTTGTTTTGTATATTATGAAGTGTAATGTAGCATTCATGTATGTGATCTATTTTTCCAAGACTGCAAAACTTATCGGTCCTTCGGGACTTGATTCCTTGTAATCATGACAATGTATTAAAATAATGAACCGACTCTGGGTAACTAGAGTCGGGGCGTTATAGTTGGTATCAGAGGAAGTTTAGCTATAACCTTGTATACTAGATTTAGATAAACTCTGATTAGAGCACAGATCCCTAAGATAGAGTTTGAGGATTAGTATAGAAGAACTTCCTAAAATTTTGATATTGTAGAGATTTTGTGAGTTTTCCAAGTAATACATCCCTATCGGGATATGAGCAGGTAGAGGCGGCTCTGGCACAGATGTAGCTACAGGTAAAACCCGAAAACACCGCTTGGAGCTAGACTCGAACAGGAACTAGTGCACGACAACGGGCCTTGCTGCACTCTTGGTTACGACACTCCCGGGGGATATGCTTAGAATAATTCTCATTTTTTTACAAACCATTATGAAGGGTTTATGAGTATATACATCCTAAAAGGAGAAATATTTATGATTATGGATTATATCCATAAACAGTTTAATTTATGTTATGTGTCTTATAAGTTAGGGATTAGTTATTGTTATTCATTAACTAATCTATTGTATTCCATTGTTTAGAAATGGCGCAAAGTAGAAGGAATGAGAACTCCAACAATTCACATGATCCAAAGAGAAAGAATGATTATATCTTTCATGGTCTTAAGCTAGAATTTATAAGAGAAATAGGCTCCCATGTATTATCATCAAATGAAGAAATAATATCATGTGTTGATGAGATAAGTAAAGAGTTTACTGAGTCCTATGGATTTGAAGGGAAGCAAGAGAAGAAAAGAATGGAATAGAGAATGATGGATAAAGGGAATGGGGAAAAGAAAAATTTTCACATATGTGATAACTGTGGGAAGAAACACCCTGGAACATTCCTGAAAGGAATGGGAGTTTGTTATAAGTGTGGAGGAAAATGGCACAAAGTACGTGACTGCAAGGGTAAGAAAATGGTTTCAAAATTACAATGCTTCATTTGCAAGGAGTTTGGACACTACGCGAACCTATGTCCCAGTCATCAGACTATGCCGCAAATGATGTTATTGGATAATAATCAAGTTATGATACTACCACTGATGAAGATGAATGATTAGAGTTCTTATGTTGATTATGTCATTTGAGTGTTGTATCAACAATGTACTTGTTATAATAATTATGGAGCATATAAGGATTGTACTGCAGTACTATTTCATTAAGGACATGAGATTGTGTGGAACAAAGAAAAGTGAATCAATAGCAGGATAAATTTTTGGAAAATATATGGTTGAGAGAATGATAAACCATAATATAGTTCTGATACCGAGGTAGTGATTTTGGAATAATACATGATTGATCTGGATAAATTATGTTGTATATTCTTGACTACCTTGAAACTTATTAATGATTTGTATATTCCATCATTGTTGGGGTTTAAAACATTTTTGGATTGAAGGTGTATATCTATTATTCATTAAGGAATAAGGGATCATGAATGTAATCAATAAGGTTTTATTGTAATTCAGGATGTTGTAGTGTTTTAAATGAATACGTGATGATGGTGTTATATGTTATTAAGCGGGAAAAAGGATCTTTATTGTGTTTACCTTCCTTATAAATTTTGGACTAATGTATTTTGGATTGTTCTAGGTTGGATTATTTGGGATTGCCGTAAAAGGATAACCCGGAGGTCGAGAGGCAACCCGTCACGTCCGGTAAGGCCACGAGACTTGAAACCACCACAGAAGGGCGACAAGGGTGTATCACCTACCACTGACCCACGTGATGTCCGTGATTAATTAATGTAGTTTTTCTTAAAAGATCTGGTAGATGAATTATAAATTTGTTTTTTGGAACCCTATACGAATAGGATAAATAGAATATATTTTTTACATTCTATTATCTATTAGAGTGAAAGATGAGTTTGTGGTAGAAATTAGTTAAAGGATGAAACTCAACTTGTCAATAATATATTTTTCTTCTTTTCTTATTTTATGAAGAAATTAATTATTATACTTTATTTAAGGAATCCTAAAACCAAAAATGTGTTATCCTAATACCCTATGTTTTGTTGAACCGATGGTATTTCAAATCAACATAGATTGATGAATTTAAGGACCTCAATTTTACACTTGTCTATGATTGATGACCTCAATCACTACCTTTAAATATTTACGGTTTTCCTCCAATTATATATCTCTAATTTCCACCAAAGTTCTCCTAATCGAGATCATAATTTGGTGGTGACCCTTTCATTTCTATTTTCCTTATATTAAGACTAAATTTTAGTAACCCAATTTCCGATCTGGGTTTTCCCACAAAGATATTTTCTATTTTCAAACTATTATTTTCTAAGAACAATTTCAAATTACGAGGACACAATTTATTGAAGGAGGGGAGAATGTAATACCCTGAGATTTCATATTGTGTTATTTCTTCAAAATAATTCAATAACGTGCACTACATGCAACACCGAGTTCAAGCGCACCATGTATTACCAAACAATCCATTCAAAAGTGTTTATGAATAGTATTATCTAAATTTTAAACTTTATATAATCCTTATAATTTTATAATCTATATTATGAGTTTCTTAGACATAATGTAAGAACAAAATCATTTCTAGTATTGCACTTTTACCAAATTTTAACAGTAAAACCGTTTTAAATACAATATTTTAACCTTTTTGACTAAATGGGGACATAAAAAATTTAAAATGAATAATCCCAATCCTCCACGGTATGCTTCTCTTTGAATAATGCAGTAGCGTGTGTTGTACGCAACTTCGAGTTCTAACACACACCACAACCAAATCAAACTAGCCGTTAGGAATAGTAATACCTAATTTTTGAAATTTTATAAATTTTATCTCTCAAAATAGAATTCATTTTTGGATTCGGTGTATCTAATTTAGCCTAATGTGAAATTTTTGTACTTTTCAGATATCTTCAATATTTTGATGAATAGTGAAAATTACTAAATTTTAATTAAAAACATCTTTTTAATCAAAATAATTAATAGTGATACATTATGAATTTTAGTGGTTTTAAAGTATATTTAGAATATATTTTTACCATTTAATACAATTTTGGTCATTGTACAAAATTTCACAATTAAACCGGACATAAACAAGTATCAATCTTTTGATAGTTATTATATATTAAAACCACGCTTTTTGTTCTGACAGTGGGAATTAATTTTAAATTAATTTCTGCCACTTATGTGATTTGAATTTCGAAAAATGGATTCCATATTTAGAATCAGGATGTCCAAATTTTGTAAATCGGTAACTTTTATTCTCAGTCATTTTGGATAATTACTTCGGTAAAAATTTTATTTACCATGGTTAAATGGTAAATCTGGTAAATAATGGTTAAAAACATATTATAATAATACTAAATTACCCTAAAACATGTCCTAACCTTATTGGTGGATAAATGGCCGACCATTGGAATCTTTGGGTCGAATTTGGGACCCCATGAAGGTGATAGGGACAGTTTATTTTAATTAAGTTAAAATAAGTACAAAAATGACACAAGAATATATCATTTAGAAAAAAACTTTTTACATAGGGTTATATATGTTGGATTTTCGACTATAAATATTAATTAGAAAGATAAAAAAATATCCTACATAATGATATTTTATTTATAATTTTTAGACATTAAATTATTTAATTTATTTATGACACAATTATGATGCAGTATTTACCATAATAGTAAAAAATTAAATTAATTGATATTATAAGTACCAAAATAAATATAATTTGAGACTTTTATTGAATTAAACTAATTTTATAGGTTAATATGTCATATTATTATTGAATTAAATGACTTTTGTAGAAGTAATAATTCTGTTATGAGTTTCACAAAAATCAATTATTGAATAGTGTCAAAATTGACATAAAAGTGTTTTTAAAAAAATATTATATTATTAATTGATATGAAATTCCTAAAAATATATGGTTCGGCCAAGAGACATATATCATGATAGGTGTATCATTAATGGACCACTTGGGAGTCTCTTGAATATATATAGTATGTTTATTTACCATATAATATAAAAATACAAAGAGACATAGTAAAAGTGAAACTAATTAACTTAGAGTTAATAATTAAAGATAAATTTAATATAGTGACCCAAACCTGTATAAATTATATTGGATGAATGGTTTTCGACCCATACCTACCTTAATATTTAAATAATCAACTTTTGAGCCATTAGAAAAAGAATATGAATTTATTATAAATTAATATTTCTAGCTCTTCCAAAGGCGCCCCTCACCCCTCTTATAAAAGGGCACTCCCCCTTCTCATTACTTCACACCTTAAAATCCTTTTGGTTCGGCCAACCCCGGTCGAAGTACTCTTTAAACATCCCTCACTACAACCTAGAGGCCTTAGTTTGATCAGAAAGACAACCAAAGGAGCCCTTTTGATCAAATCAAATGGAATAACACGAAGAAGAGGTAATGTTTTCACCTCCTTTTTTCAAATTCATTCCTTCTTAAACTTATTCATTCTTTGTTATTCACATTATAAAATAATAAATCCAGTATCTCCTATATACTATAATATTATTATAAATATTGAACAACCTTATTCATTATTCTATCTACCCTTTGAATAACATGTCACCATACATGCGTAAGTACGGCTTACCGTCTCCACGTCGTGGTGTAATTGTTATTCAATAAATTATTATTTTGGATGGGTATAATAATGATGTGTAATTCATGTGAATCATAAATATAACATGATAATTATTCTGTATATATGATTTGAAACCCAATTATATATTATTTTAATATCAAAAGAATGATATTGTCGCTCGTGCGTACATACGGACTACCGTCTGCACGAACGCGATGAGATTCATTCTCTATCGTATCCATTAAAGTATAATTTTCATTTGATGAATTTAAAATAATGTTTAAGGACTTGATATAATTATGAATATTAATAAGATACAATCTGTCCATGACACCCACGACTTACGTAAAAAAAATATAAAAGAAAACGAGTAAGTTAACACCCGAAACAACGATAATTCTAAGATATTATTAACAAAGCAATGTTAAAAGATAATATATGATATCATATGATTGTACATGATTCTTGTATAATTTAATAACAATTATTTCACCGTTATACAGGAGTTAAACCTACCCCTAACCAAGGAAAAGCACAATGTAAGCGGTTTTCATCTCACTCTTTATTCTCGTGATATTCATGCCATATTGCCACTATTACATTATGTGTGGTGTATGTATTGCCCATAATTATATTATTTGTGTAATACAGTTTAATTTATGTGTATTTACATATTAATTTTATGATTCCTATTTCATGGTTTGTACGTTTCGTATGTTACCAAAATGGTAAGGGTTTATTTCGCAATCTCTTCATTATCCTAGGTTGTTTATATGTAATAATCTACTGGGATTTCTTTATCATCCACATCCATGTTTAATAGAAATTTATTACAAAACATTTTTACTATTTACAATGAATATGGGTTAAATTAATTTATAACCTTATGTGTTTTTAAAGGAATCTTTCCATCGTTTTTCAAATAAGGCACTTTTTACCTTTCGACAAATTTAAGGTAAGAATGTTTTTAACTTATACGGTCGGTGCGGCTATTTACCGCCGTTATAAAACTGTCAAAGCATCCCATACAAGATTATAAGAATATTTTCAATGTAATTGTTTTATTTTATAATTATGTTACTTTTAAATGATTTCAAAATGAATATTTTATGAATTTTTGAAAGTTACTCTTTATCAAGATCATAATTTTAAATATTTTAAAGATTAATCTTTCTAAATATTTTTAATTAATGTCCATGTTTTCAAAATGATTTTAAGGACTTATTTATATGGACATGAAGGTTTTGAAATGATATTTATTTTCCAAAGTTTCAAAGTGGTATGGGACAGTTTGATTAAAAAATCACTTTTAAATTACATCCTTTATAAATGTGTGACATTCCAATGATTTCGAGAAAATAGATATTTCTCTCAAATAGTTTTGGTTTCATCTATGTCAACATCCTTTGATGGATTTTAAGCATATTTGAAGTTGATTTATAATGATACAAAACTTCTATATTGTATTGAAGGTTTTGTGATATGTTTGAATGTGGATGCGTTATTTTTATACCATTCATGGTTTATGATGAATGTATTGACATTTCATATGCTAGTTTTAATAAGAATGATTATTTTATGTTTATACCTTTTAATATGGGAATGCATTGGAATTAATATGTGATAAGTGGAGCCCTCTATAGCTCCTTGATTCATTAGTAGGTCTCATGATCCAATCTAGTGTCTGGGCACAAGGCCTTGGAAATATCTTATTTGTAGTCTTGGCACGAGGCCTTGGATATGTGGTTATGATAGTCTAGCATTATGCATTCCATTATTATGAAAGTGGTTATTGATATTTCATGTGATTATTCTATTAGTAGAATATCCATGGGAATTAGTAAATGGAATTATTTCATTTTATTTTGGCCATACTATGTTGATGTTCAAGTTTAAAAGGCTTTTGTTTTAGGTATTCATTACCTTAAATGTTTATGCTTATTTATTAATGTTTCCGCTGTATTGCTTACCCTTACAGAGCATTTGAGCTCACCCCTTTTCTATGTAATATTTTTCCCAGGATTCCAGGAAGTATATTGTGATTGATAAGAAGGGTTAAGACATGGGAATAATGGCATTCATAAAGGATTATTTATGTTGTTTTGTATATTATGAAGTGTAATGTAGCATTCATGTATGTGATCTATTTTTCCAAGACTGCTAAACATATCGGTCCTTCGGGACTTGATTCCTTGTAATCATGCCAATGTATTAAAATAATGCACCAACTCTATATAACTGGGGTCGGGGCGTTACATATGAAAATAAGATTTTATAAATGCTACGATATTGGTGAAAATTATATTTTTCTAAATTTATGAAAAAAGTAAACCAATTAAAAAAAATCAAATTAATTCAGTAAAAGATAATATTTTATTGGTATATTGAATAAAATAAGTTATTTATCTTCGAATTAAAATTATATAATTTTGGAATTTATAATTTGAATTGTAGTATGAAACATAATGTTAATGTATTTTTATATGACTTTTTAAATATTATCTATCTATATTTTTATTTCATATAAATTTAAATTAATCTTATATTGAAATATTTTTCATATTAAAAAACTATTTTTCACCATTTAACCATAGTATATTATTTTGTAAAAATTATAATGAAAAAACCATTAAAATTATATATTTAGAGTAACACACATTGAAGTGAAAAATGATTTTATTCTAATTATTATTTTTATTATATATAATACATGACTATTAATTTATTTTCATATAAATATTGTCATAAAATTTCATTAAAACCATTCTTCAGTCCATAGTATTAGATGTTACTTAAAAAAAATTATCATAAAAACATAACATATATATTGAATAACCATCACCAAATACAATTAAATTTATTTTTGAATTATAAATTTTTAATTTTAATATTTACTTGATATTAATGAAATTATTAGAATTTTAGAAATGAAACATATTATAATATGTAAAGTATAAATATATATATATATATATATTTACATATTTATTTATACAATATTTAATTAAATATTACCCTTTTGTTTCAATATAGAATTCTCATACTGAATAAATGATTATCTTGTAATATTTTATCTTAAAAAATGTATCATGGGTTGATTTGGTTTGGTGTTTCATTTGAATTAATGAATTCAATCAATATTTTTTCTTGAAGAAATTTATACTAAAATATCAGTGTGTTAAAGACTCAGTTGACGGATGTGTTAGAAATCTATTTTAATATAAGATTATATGATTTTATTATATACAACTTTACATAGTATCATATCTTATTCACATTTCTCATAATATTCATAGTCTTTATTATATAAATCCATAGTGTATTAAAAAATTTATTATGAAATATCCCCCTCAAACATATGAGTAGTCCGAGAGAATGATTGAGGTACATCGTTGCTGGATCTTCCATGTCTGTTTGATTTTAGGAAATAATAGGATGACCATATGGGCATTGTATTGATTCCAAACATCAATATAATTAAATATTATTTCTAGATGATTCCTTAAAAATATATATATATTTAGATGTTCTACTCACCGCTCTTCTAGTGAGGGACATGTGATGCATTTATTTAAATAATTTTCGTTGTGTATGCGAGTTAGTGATTTTTAGGCTATGCTTGGTGCAAGGGGCCACTGAATGGATTCATTTGATAATGGATTTATTGGTTATTTATCTATATAGGAAGCTCTCAAATACTAACTGGACTAAGTGACCCATAACTTTTATCATGGGTAATATGATATTTCTAAAAGAATCTTTATCATTGTGTAATATTCTATTGAGGTAGTAAGGGATGATTTCACCGTGATTTTTCTATCCATTGGATGTTATAGATTTAACCGGGGTCATATATTAACAAAAGGATCCCCATTGACAATATCATGGGATGTATGATGCTTTCTAAGATGGGAAACGTCAATGTATGGAATGGAAACAACAAGAATAGTGGCACCCCTAGTATAAAAAAATTAACCCTTTATTTATATAAATTACGAGTGTAAATTATATGGGTTATACTTGTGAAGGGTTGTGGGACATTCATATTGTTTTTGGGACTTTTCAATTGGTTCATTATTTTACCATGGTTTCATAAAATAGTGAATCTCCAACAAGAAACCATGTATAGTAAGATATAGGTAATGGGGAAGGCACACAGGCTATGCATTGTTTTTCCAAACTATGAGAAAACCTATGATAAATCATAATAATAAAGATTTTTTGGATTTGGATTGATTAGAGTATGTGTTGGAAGTAGTGCGATCCAACCATTCATGGTTCAACCCTTGATAAAATAACTTATGCATGGTTAGTGTATGGTTTTTCTACAGTGCAACTAACAATGCGCAATATAAAATTGAGATCAAAAAATTAAGGATCTCATTTATTTTCTCATATAAATCCATCATTTTTCCCAATATGGTCATAACTGAGGGTTTTCCTCTTTCAATGTTTGGAGAACAACTGCAAATCAATTTAGATTCCTTATAGAAGCATTCCATGGTGCGTGAAAGCTCAACTCTCATATGAAGTTATCATTATAGGTTGTTTATGATGATTTTTCATATATCAACTTTTCACACTCTCAAGGTATCATAGATATACACCAGATGATAGTAGATATAATGTAGTGGAGTCATAATATGATTATATTATGACTTTGTTTTGATAGTGTAAAAGATCTAAGGAGGGTTCATGGATATTTAACCTAATTTCTTGTGATTTTAATTTTTTAATTTTTTTTCAACATAAAATATAAGGCATGTGGCATTACACTGGACTAAAATATTTAGAACAAGATGGAATAGGTTAGAATCTATAAATTTAATCTAAATTGATTGTAACAGTTGTGGACAATGTATGGTTGAATCCTTCTTTAGTGATGGTATTTCAATTTGTGAGAAATTGTGGAATTATTTTTTAATGTTCTTTGATAAATAATTTAAAATGATCATTTTAAAAAAAAATTGATTAATTTTATAGAAAAAGTTTTCAGATTAATATGTTTGATTTATTGAAATGTCTTTTGAATGATTTTATTGTCATGGATGTTTGGAATAATGTGTGTGTGTGTTCATCTTACATTATGAGGCACGGTTGAAATTTAACCTTATTCGTCGTGCCAAAGGTGTAATGGAAAATGGAATTTAATTAAATATTTATGAAATAGTTGATTGAAGAAAAACTACCCATCCTAGAAGAAAATATTATTTTCTATAGTAATGTTCTACCCACTCACTTGATTAAATAAAATGTTGACTGTGCTCTTAAAGGAATCCTTGGCCCCTCAGGTTTTGAAACTATTTTCAAAAACCACTCTGCACAGCTTCATTGATGTTTTTATGGAACTTGTGGAATCTCCCTGAATGTGGAATGGGAAATGATGACGGTGATCTATTTTATATCCTTCACTAATAAAAGTGGTTAGAACAATATCTTGATTGAAAATAATTCATCTACAATAGTTCAAGAAATTTGGAATGGTGTGAAGCACCTTGTGTTTCCTCTTACAACATACTTGATGGATTGTATTTATTTTCTCATAGACTTTAACTATATTATTACTCATTCCATTTGTGAAGCTGACAAGGTGGCTGATGGTCATGAAATGATGGGTGTCCACCATGTCACCACCTAGTTGGATGAAATACTTGTTGATTTACTTCCCCATTATGATAGGCATTGTCAACAAATCATGTCTTTTAGACTCATGTAATTATTTTTTTCAATAATTATATTATTTATTTGTCCATTAAACAAGTAACCACCTTCCAATAAAATCATTCAATTTTAGATTTGTGGATTGTAATTAAGTACGAATAAGTGGAACTTGGGAAAGGTTTTTTTTAACATTGGTTGGTGTCATTCATTAAAAATTGGTGATGTTTGAGAAAACTATTTTACATTGAAAATGTTTATATTTTTAAATAAAATAATACAGAATTATTTTATATATCCTTTATTATATAAATGGGATTACATGTTATATCCTAGTGGCATGAGTGGGTAATTCAATAGGGAAAATATACTGAGCTTAATTACATACCCATGCTTTGGAACTTTTTCTATATTGAAGATGTTGTTTATCAAGGCAAGGGAAAACGTAATTTATCACACATATTTAGCTTTATATTGGGATACTTCAATTATTTTTGTGTTGGGGTACAGGGAAGGTTTTGTACTCGTAGATTTTAGTGGAGTTATTGAGTTTTTTATTCAAATGTTTTCTTTTAACATTGTATTCTTCTGTTGTGGTACAATGTTTTAGTTGGATATTGATATATGAAATGCTACATTTTTATTAAATGTTATCATTAATCATACTATTTTTTTATGTATTTCGTGGTTATTAATTTTATTATAATAGGGAAAATTTTCCCCCACATGTTTTGAAGCCCATTGGGATTTATTTCTAGACTTTTTCATTATGGGGATGTCCTTTGAGGCTATGTAACTAGACACAACCTCACCAATATAATGTGATTGGGAATGATGTTCCAAGTGTTATTAGATTAAATATATTTGAAACATGTGCTATTAGTTATGTAATTTTGTGGAACAATTTGACATTTAAGTGGTATAGGTCATTAGACTTGGAGTTGAAATCATTATAGTTTATTCCATCAGTTGGGATCATAGAAATTGGTATGATTTTGGGAAATAAGCATTAGAGCATAAAAAATTTCCACAAACCTTCTTATAAAAAACTAGAAGTTAAAAGAGTGTTGGGTATATTTTTTTTTGAGACAATTATAGTATTTTTAATATCATTATCAGGGGATTATCTAGTGGAAAAAGAAAGACATACATTAAAGGAATTAATTCCCTTTCGAAGTGAATATTTCATTTTCAGTAATGATATATGATTTGGTAAAAATGTATTTGGTTTTTATAATTGAGGAAATTGATTTCATATGTGAAATTTTTTAAAAGATCATGGTTGTGATATTTTTATATTGGTATAATTTTTAAAATAATGTATAAATTCTTCAAAAATGGTTAATTATTTAATAAATGTTTTTTGTAGGAGGTTGTGAATAATGTACATATTCATCAAAATAATGTACACTATCAACATGTTTTAGGATATGGATAGAGAGAACAGGAGGCATGAACAAATGAACATGGATAAGTCCATCCACTTCCAAAAGCAGAATTGCCCAAACATCCAGGGATATTCTGAACCAAAGAAGGTAGAGGTGTGTCTGATCATAGTGAATCGTATATTCGATTTCATTGGCATGCCATTAGAGTTGAAAGTCAAACTAGGGGCTTATATACTGGATGATCATTCATATCAGCTGTGGGATTTAGCGGTTATAGATAAATCGTATGAATGACTTTCATGGTGGGTATATTTATGAATTGTTTAATAAAAAATTATATCCTCACATGTTGGCAATTCGAACTATGAAGAATTCATTTATCATGAATTAGTAATGACATTCTGTCATAGAATATGTTGCTAAATTAATTAAACATGTGCGCTTTATGCCTAAGGGTGATGCTAGTGAGTCCTATAACCAAAAATAGTTTAAAATGGAGTTGACAATAGGGACTATCTAGAAGATTTATCTGTTTTTTATTATGGATTATATTTAAATAATTAATAATGTGATGGTCGATGAAAGGGACATAATATGATCTATGGGTGGTGGGTATATTTTGATACCCAAAAATGATTGGAACAATATTTTTATGATTAATTGGATGGGGGAATCCTATTTTCAATGTGGGAACATGATTCAAAATCAGATGGCTAGATCAATGAATCTTCCTCTAGTCCCCATATAAAATTTTGATTTTTCTAACATGGTTCACTTAACAACATTATTTGATAGTCTATGAATCCATGGAGTGTATGAAAAAATTGAAAAAAGTTGGGGAATAATCAGTTATATTGAAGTAGAACTCCATATTTAGTAGTATGAGACTCTTCATAGTTGATAAATTCTTCAGATGAATAAAGAAGACAAGGATAGAAGAATCAATCTCATCAATAGAACAGAGATAGCCATAGTGAATCTAGGAATACCATGACTCCTTTGGTAGTGTAATGTCAACAGAAAAACAAGGAGCAATGTCTTGTGACAAATAAATTACATGGAGCATAGTAGGTTATTATGGATGATCAACCGGATCCATCTATACTGAGAGGTATGATTCTTTTGAATTCTACCCATATAAAAGTGTTGCATGATATGGGTGAATCCCATTCCTTTATTTCTTCTTATGTTGATGATTTTCTTAACATATAACTTTCAATAATTCATATTGTGATAAAAATTAAATCTTCTACTTGTAAAACAGTGTGACATGTCATTGTGTGTAGGGAGTGTTCAATAATCATTTATAGAGACAAGATGAAATGGGATATATCTATTTTTGAAATGGAATCATTCGAAATAATCATGGGTATGGATTGGCTGACAATGTTCTAGGCTCACATTTACTATTATACTATAATAGTAATTTTCACAATAGAATATGGTGTTGAGAATATATTTTGGGTAGACCACATTGTAAAGGAAGCTAAAATATGATTTTTTAACAAATAGTTGGATTGATCTTATATGAGTTGGAAGTGTTATCATTTGCATCAATTGATGAGATCGAGAAAAATATTTTTTTAGTAGTAGTGGATCATTTTCCGGATTTGTATCCCATATATTTTATTAGGTTTCCACTGATAATATTACTGATGTTTATTATTGATCACCATTTTGGGACCATCCATATTTCCATTCAGTCTTATTGGATGGAACCGAAAATTTAATAGAATTTGAAAGAATAGTTAGAAGAGCTGGAAAACAAGGGTTTTATTATACCTATAATATCCATATGGGAATCAATAGTTTTGTTAATGAAAAACATGGATGTAACTATATGGATATATTTTGATTATGATAACATTAACCAACTCACAATAATGAAATAGTGTCCACATCTATACCTTTATGCTCTTTTTTATCAATTTATGGGATAATAATAGTTCAAAAATATTGAATTGTGATCAATATATCACCAAATTTTAGTTTGGAAGGAGGATATATTAAAAATAGCTTATATAAGTAGATATGGGTACTATGAATATGTTGTAATTCCATTCTATCTTATTAAAACACTATTAGTATTTAAAAAATTATGAACTAGATATAACATTGATATCCAGATTATTTTGTGGTAGGTTTTGTAGAATACATATTTCTGTATTGAAAGAAAACGTTTGGGCATTAGAAATACCAATACATATGATGGGAATCAAAAGGGATACTCATTTTTATGAAAAATTACCAATAAGTGATATTTGTATACAAGAGGTACACTTTCATACCTATGTAATTTCTTAAAATATATTACATGTGGATTTAGAAAATATAGAGGCTATGATTATTTAGAAGGTAGCAAATAATTCCTTTAAGATACATAGTTTTATTGAATTGAATTGTTATTATCAATATTTTTTATATTATTTTTTTTGACTAGCTTCAACTATGATAGCATTGAGAAAGAAAAATGTTCCATTTCAATGGTAAAAGGAATCCCATAAGTCTTTCAATGAGCTGAATGTTCCCCATACATCATCAACTATCTCAACATTGACCGAATCAGTACAAGGGTACATTATTTATTGTGACTCATCATGATCTAGTTTGGTATGTGTTCACATGTAAGGACATCATGTTATTTTATATGGCCCAAAATGTTTATGTGTGCTGGAGATTAATTACACTATAACTGATTTGGAGTTCTCATTAATAGTCCATACATTGATGATTGATATTCATTTTCACATCGGTGAGAAATTTAATGTGATAAGGCATCATAAGAGCTCTAATAATATTTTATCACAATTGTATTTGAATATTCATCAAAGGGTATGGTTGGAGTATCCCATAATGTTTTAATTTTAATTAATTTATTCACATGGAAAATGAAATCTCAGGGCAAGATTCAGTAATCAAAATGTTATATGTTGCACTGGAAAAAGATTCTTTATGTGAGTGTTGTCTGATGTTGGTCCATGACAACATGATTGTGGAATGTGAAGACCAAGGAGATGTGGTGAATATCATTACAGTTTCAATGATTCATAATTTGGTAATGATGGTTAAAGAAGTGCTGACGTACGACTCCAAAATGTGGTGGTGAGGTCAAAACTCAACAGTGGGATACCATAAATGAAAGAAATCTAGATGCGAGTTCAGATTTTTTGTTTTGAAATTTGATAGTCATACATATATCTTTTATGGAAAAAAATATTCATTCCTACCAACATTCAAGTTGGGTTGTTTTTCCTGGAACACAAATGATGTATAAAGCATAGAAAACACAGTTTTGGTGGGTTGGTATAAAAATAATCGAAGAAGAGTATTTTTTCAAGATTCATAAATTCTCAACAAGTTATGGCAGACCATCAATGACCAACAGGTATGTTTTAGTGTTTACTAATATTTTTTTTGGAAGTCGGAGTAGATATCCATGGGTGTTTTAAAAGGTCTCCCAAGAGCAGTTTTGAAACACTATGATAGGTGGGTAATAGTGGACCGACTCACAATGTAAACACAATAAATTCCTATTCATGAAACTCATAGGGTGGAGGACATTCCAAAAATATATATGTGATATATGGTAATGATGTGTGGAATACCATCTTTTATCATGTCAGTTATAGATATTAGGTTCAAATATCGTTTTGGAAAATCATAATATAAACCCATTAGGACACATTTAACTATGAGTACGGTGTATCGTTCTTTTATGGATGAGAAATCTTGAAAAATGATATAGTATTTTGAAGACATGTTGTAGGCTTCTTTAATGAATTTTCATGGATCATGGGATGTGCACATGCATTTTATGGAGTTCTTGTATAAAATTAGTTATTAGACCTCAATATAAATGTCATTGTATGGTGCATTATATGGGTGTTCTATTATTCGTCTTCTATATTGGGTGGATATTGTTGATATATCACTAGTTTCGGAGAAATAGTTCATGAAAAAATAAGGAAGATTAAATTGATTAGGAAAAAGAATGAGTTGAAATAGATTCATGAAAATTTGTTTGTGGAAAATTTTCAATGGTCATTGTCATTTACAGTGAGTGATCATGTGTTATTTTGGTTCTCTCCACGGCTTTGAAATAATTATTTCTGGATGTAGGTAATGTTATCTACAAGATTCATAGGCCACTCTAAGAAACTAGAATGGGTTGGTGAGGTTCAATATCAGTTGGAATTATCAATATTATTCTGTAATGATGCATAATGTGTTCCATTTATCTCAATTGGGAAAGTATCATCCTAATCCTATCTATGTGATTTTATGGGATCAGATTAACCATGATTGAGATGATTCATCAGTACATATATGAGAACTAATTGGGGAAATGAAAGAGGATATCTTGTTTAGAAAATGAATTTATCTAGTACAGGTTTGGGGGAAACATGTCCCGCTTCATGATGAATATTGAGAAAACAAGAAAGAAATGAAGTATTAGTGGCCCAAACACTTTCAGAGAAAAAATGTTTTTATACATTATGGGGGTAGAAATTCTAATGGTTTGAAGAATGTGGAACCCTATGTTTCAAAAAATTAACCCTTTATTTATGTATTTTAAATATTTAATATATATCGATAAGGTATGGGACAATTTTTCTTACCTTTTTTAATTTATTTGCGGCTTCTCTATTAGTGCACGGAGTGACCATGTTTTGGGAAAACAGAAAAAATACTATAGGAATCCATGCACAATGATACATACACAAAGGGAAGGTGCACATACTACACATGGTTTGTCCAAACCATATGGTAACCTTAGAAAAACTATGATACTCAAGAGAAATGGATTCTGTATAGTTAGTTATCTATTTTGAAATTGTGTGATCCAACCATTTGATGGTCAACCATCTAGGCATTAGCTTTCACATGTTAAATGCATGGTTTGGATAACTGTGTGACTAACCATTTATGGGATAAATGTGAGATCTTAAATTTGTGGTTCAAAATCATTTCACTTATAACTCCCTTGTTTTTCACCAAAATAACTCTAACTGTGCAGATGGCTATTCTATCTCAAAGGTTGGAAAATCTATACCCATCAAATTGGTTGTGATCCAAACCTATTCCATTGTACAATGCATCTTAATTGAAGTATTAATTCATCATTCCTGGTTATTCATGATTATTATTCTCAAATATAATTATCCATATATGTCGATTTATTAGATCTATTCATGTTGTGGGTAGAAATATAGCTTTGGATACCAAATATGTTTTTATTTAATCTTATTGTTTCTATAGAATAAATATAAGGTGGGCTGTCGATATTTAACTTAGTTTTGTTAGATTTTTAGTGTAGTTCTTCATTTTCGTAATAAAATATGTGGTAGGTTGCTTCATTATGGACTATACTCTTAATAACAAGAAATATTAGTTTATAGTTGATTATTATTATTGAAAATGATTGTGAATCATTTCTATAATGCAAGGTAGAAACCATATTTTTTGATGGTTAGTAGATTAGTGTGAAATCATGTAAATATTGTACAAGGTACATTGAAAGATGTTTTTAAAATAATTATTTTAAAATAGTTTATTTGTTTAGTTTATGGAAAATGTTTTTTAATAAAAATAATTATATATTGAAATGGGTTTGGTATGATTATATTGTGTTTTTTGGATATACATGGTATGTTAGTTCATATATGAACTTGTGCTTGCTGCCAAAGGCCTAAAGGCACATAAGATTTAATTATCTTGTGATGATATGGAATATTGAAGAGGAACCAATCCTGAATAAAGAACAATCATAACAAAGAATTAATTGTATATGTGTGGATATGTGGATTGGAATGGGGTGTGCCAATGTGGAATTAGTTTAATGATTTTGCAACACGTTTTGTTTTATTTACTTGCAAATTTGTTTCATTTAAAAAAAATTCACATGGGATGTGTTTATATTTTGAAATTAACTATTTTAGAAATTCTCTTTTAAAAACTATTTTATATAAATGCACTAACATGTTTTATCCTAGTTGTATAAGGTGGTCTGTTGTTGGGGAGAATATATAAAGCATTATTATACACCTTTTCTTTGAAACAATGGTTATATTTTAGATGTTTTTTATAATGAAATGGGAAATGGTAAGGTATCACACATCTTGATAAGTAATTCAAGGTAATTGGGATGTTGTGGAGTTGGATCATGGATAATTTTTGGCGAATGGAGTTTACAGTGGAGTATTTTAGTTTTTTATTCCATTGTATACTTTTATATTGTAGTTTTCTGCAATAGCTTTGGTTTGAATTTGATTTTAATATTTAAAATGAAGATTAGGATTTATTTTTTATCATGCATCATATGGTGGTTGTTTGGTTATATTTTATTTGGCTGGTAGTTTAATTATAAAATGGAAAATCTTCCCCCAAATATAATAAACCCTTAGACATTTATTTGAAAACTTTGGTGTCTTGTGGAGGTCAATTAAGTACATGTCTCATTATTTTATCTTCTCAAGTCTACGAGATGGGGTGAGATGTTACATGCATGATTGATTGTGGTGATTTCATGTTTGAGTATGATTAATTCATTATGTAGTATATAATGAATATTTTGGAAAATATTTATAGAGTTCTACAAGGGAATATAATTCATCTTTTTTGTGTGATATGTAATAATAGACATATAAAAAAGGTGACATGTGATTTGGAATCAAATTTGTGATGCATATGTATAGATCTATATATAATTGATTCCTAGAAACAAATATTAAAGATATGAATATCTTATTGTGAACTTCTAAATCCCCTATAATTTCACAGTGATTTATAATTAATGATGTATTTTTATGTGCCTTGGATATTGAATGTGTCAGGGGTGGCACATGGGTTTGGATTATGGATTTGTTCAGGGTTTAGACTGAAATAATACATAATCTAGTGGATCAGAATTAAATAATAGGGGTTTATCATGGAATCAGCATTCCAAAGTGAAATATTCATGAGTTAGGGATAGTCATGATGAACCTGAGGTGGTTGTGACATGACTTATAGTTATATGGAATTAGGTTTTAGATCACTCCATAATGGTTCTCCTTGATATACTAGGGTCCATATAATTGAGGAGTTAATTAATTTATAAACAACACCGATAATGTCTTTCTCAAAGAACCATCTATATACCTATTAATGATTAAAAAATTATATCATTACTGCCATGGTCATACAGCAATGTGACCTCTGGAATGTGAACTAAAATACGACCATAATGGTCACACAAAAGTCACTATCATATTTAGTATTTATAATTATTTTTATTAATTTAATTAATGGAGTGAAAATATTATTAATTTTTTTTCTCCCTCCCATGACAAAAACATGATACTCGCTGCTAGGAGGTCTCCCACCATACTTATCCATGTTTTAATGTCTTTATTCATAATCTAATTAAGGTTACATCTATTTTGATAATCATTTTTTTGGTATGAATTATTCCATGTTAACCCAATAACTATTTTTTATTTATTTTTCCTTTTCCCCTATATATAATTTTTAATTTATGGGGTTTACCCTATTTGGTTGATTATTGAGGATTTAGATTTATTTGAGTGGGTGGTTTCAGGAATGATCTTTTGAAGGATTTATATATTAATCAATTACCTTATCTCAGTATATTATTGTCGTTATATGAACTTCCATATCTATTTTTATGTTTTTTTATATTATTGTTCTATGGGTTTGAATGTGGTTGGGTGAGTATAAATTTCATGTGTTAACCTGTTGAATGTTATTGATGGGTGGAATGACTTGGGAATTATGAATCCATTTATTTTACTATGGATTGTGGTAGGTATATAATATTTTTATATGGAATAGAATAAACATTTTTACCCTATTGATGATGTCGGTGATATTTTACCATTAAATTTGTGTATTAGAGTTTTCTCTTTCAAATTCGATGGAGTAAATTATAATGTTTGGTTAATATGTGAAGTATTTTATAGGATGTTTTAAGGGATTACCAAGTGTCTAATCCCATAATATTTTTGTTTTAGAATGGATTTCTATTATGTGTTGACCATATTGGTTTAGGTAATATTTTTTTCTTGAATCTCTTTCCTAGTTTGTGTGTTGAAAGTTTTTTCCTATCCATGGGGTGTTACCTCAGATTAGGTGTTGGATTATATATTATAGGAGGTCTGATATGATAATAAATCCTAAAAAAATTATATTATTATTTGTTATGCGGGACTTAGCAAAGGGACATTACCACTACAAAGGTATTGTATTGGCTATCATGGGAGGTTGGCCTAGTTATTTACTCCTCATGTCAATTCTTATCAGACTAATGAATTTGATATTTAAGTATTATAAATTACCCAGAGGGGATGGATAATCTGGTTTTAAATTTTTGTTATGATATTACCCAATTAGAACACATAGAATGATATCATGGATATATTTTTGTGTATAATGACATCATTAATTGGATTTTTTTTGTATAATGAATTCAGTTAATTGTTATAAAAGAATAAATATTCAATATATCCCATGGTGTTAGAGACTCAGTCAATGGATGAGCATGTAATGTTTTCTGTAAAAATGATTATAGGTTTTTATGATAAAATAGCTTAAATATAATCAAATAATGATATATAATTACTATAATGTTCGTAGTAATGTTGTTTCTTCATGAAGATATGCATATAGATAGTGTTCATCAATGTAGACATAAATTTTTTTGAAGAGAAAAGGGAAGTCCATTAATTTTATATTGTGGAAGATATGGAACAATTAGATGATTTCACATCAAGTTCACCATTCATGCTACTTTTTCATAAAAATTCCAATTGTTCCAATATCTATAATTTTTTTATAGACCTGCTTCATAAATGCAGGTAGTATATTATTGTTTAATACTCAATGATATATAGGTACTCACATTGGTCTATAGGATGGGCAGTCACGATCATCACACACTTTTGAGAGATTTTTTTCTATTGTGGGAATCTTTTATAGATTTTATATATGTTCTATAAGCACTTTATAATCCTAATATAGGACCAATTACATTATAAATATTGTAATTGGGTAAATAGTTTTACACACAACGGGGAATCTGTTTGGTGGATTCATTTGTATATATTTGTTGTTCTTCATTAATTTCATGTATATAGGTAGATGCATATACGCTGAAGTTGTATAGCTAGGAACCACATAATATTCTACCATTCAGGCATGTGATTAATATGTCAAGGGTGGGATTGTAAAATATTGGGCTACATATGTATCATATTAATTAAATTAATCGAAACCCATGCAATTTTTTAAACCATATATTTTTAACATCATGTGGAAAGGACATACTTGCGGGAAATTAAGAATAGGGTATTTGAGATCATACCTCTAAAAGTCGGGATAAATACTCTAGATATGAAAGGAATCAGATTCCTTATAGTTCAACAAATCCATTGTTACTAAATATAAGGTAGATACCCTTATATTGTGTTGTCTTATCATGCCACTAATTCGGGTACACATTATGATGGTTACCTTAATGGGGGAGATTCATAATGAGAATGATATGAAAATTGAAACCCCATAATCCCCCAAGTGCCATTTTTATTAATAGATACATGAGGTAGAAATAAATTAGTTTCACTGCATATGAATGATGTACTTTCATATTGGGACAAGAATTTTGATGATTAATATGGATCTCAGGCCCATGGAAGGTATTATACACATCAGGGATATTATGTGAAATATAGTTCTCATATTTTATTTGACCTAAGAGTACACAATTCAATTTCTCCGGTATGGAAGAAGTAATATCATAACATTGATTGGGTATTTCACAAAGAGGATTCCCTAGAATGGAGATGGGTCAAATATATCATGTCATGGGGCTCCATAATAACCCTCTTGATTGATTTCCTGACATGTATTTATTCATTGAATTGAAATGATGAAGGATTCCAATACATGTCTCATTGTATTGTGTCCACGTACAAAGAAAATTCCATGATCCAGTAGTATATTCTAATGGACATGACATAATATGGATGGCATGTCTGAAGGTCTACCCATGTCCAATGACGACAAGTCAAGAAAACTTTGTATGATTTGGGTGACATGTCATGGATTCTGTCACATGATAATTGATGACATGATCAGAGGGAATCACTTGATATAGATCACTTGTTCTAGTGTCATCGCAAAAGCTAGTTGACATGCATTGAGGGTTTCGTGAGATCTAGTTGACTTGTTCGGAGGTTATGTTGAGATCTATTGAATATGACCTAGTCCCATAATGAGACATAGATGAAATTCACCACAGTCTTCATATGATTCTAGATACTTGACTTGGGGACATCATATGGTTAGGATAACAATACCAAATGACTTCTTGAGTCTTGGGTGGTAATCACAGTGGATTTTAGTGACTTTCACTGACTCGTCAAAGGGACATTGGCACTATCTAAGTAGTATTTCAACAGAGTGTTACTTGACCTAGGTAAAATTTAATGTTTGTGTATCTTGACCACGGAGGATCATGATATGTTCACTAGGATTTGGGTGTATGATCTTTCCATAAGTCTCATTTCGTTTTTATCCTTATTTCTAGATTTTTATTTCATATCTACTATAGTTTTCTTAGTGTGAGTTTGTTTAGGTCTCACATGACTCTGCAAAAATGAGGGATGTACTTCATATAAACAAGATGAAATGACTTATATCATTATCACGATCTTAATCAATCACACATTGTGCATTATAATTCACTATGATCCTTGAGGTTGTACTGATTTTTTTAGAGGAAGACCGTATGATTGTTAGACTGGCGAGTCTTACATGACTGCCCTGTTGCCTTGGTTCATTTGTATATGGATCCATGGATGGGTTTCATCTTTTTGTTGAGATTTATATGCCACACCACTATTCTTATATGACATTTTGTCTGGATTATATCACTTATATTTATCTAGAGTCTGTTGTAGAACATGATTTCGCATGTTTCATGAGATCAATCCATAGGTCATCATGGGTGTCTCACACGATTTTCAATGACCAATACATCATCTAATTAGGAATAAATTTATTGGATGTTGAAGAATTAATCTATACTTTTATAATAATGTTTTCATGCCAAAGGGATTATATAATGTTTGTATATAAATTTTGAAATCCATCACAAGGTCAGGATTCTTATTGAAAGGCTTCCTAGCATTCTATGATGACATGTCAAGGAACATTTATAACACAATGGTGGATTACCTGAAATAAATCATGTGATCAATCTACCATACGAAAGGGGTTTTTATGACAATTTATACTTTTTAGGGGTATCTTCATGGTCAATGGTGATCACTTGAGTTGTATAACTCCATTCACATGAAATCAACATATCAATCAATAAAATGAAGCTTCTATGATTTCACTTTTTTTACATCCCTGTTTTCATCAATTTCATGTGATCTAGTGAGTTTCCACTTCTATTTTCTAAGAAAACAACTCTCCCCATTAGTGACGTGTCCTCTGACCAATAATGTGACATGTGGTGATGTGTGATCATTATCCTGGATAACACCTCTTTGTGTGTTTGGATCCTGGGTGGGATTATAGGACCGATGGAAAATATGAAACCCTTCATTAGATGATGGTGGCATGCTTGTGGGCACTTGCGTGACAAGGCATGCATGTCACCAGGAGGTATGTGGGGTCCTGATAACCACATGGTAATGTCTCATGATTTTTTATGACCTTAATTGGCTTCTTTATTTTTTATAATTCAATTCCCTATTCTAGGAGTATTTTTGGATGGTTATAAGGATCTTGCAAGCTGAAAAGCCAAATAACATTGGTGATATTATCTTCAATATTCTAGAAAATCATTGAGTTAATTAGGAGATTTCTAAGAAAATGGATTATTTTCAACGGTGATATTTATGGAATCAATAAATTCATGTGTTGTTCATTTTACAGACGATTGGACATTTATGGGTCATACGATCGCATGTATTTTTCAATATCATGTGATCTGAATGTTTCAGACACATTCCTTTACTTTATTGAAGAGAAAATAATACCCATGCCTCAGGTAAATCTTTCGATTAATAATTTAAATTCTTTTTTGGTGGGCGTCGAAGAATTCCACCTTTTGATTGATGTATAGTAGGAAATGGTCTTGGTTCTAAATAATTTAAATTCCTACTTGAGGTATTGGTTATATCAGATATCGGTGTGTTAGGAAATGCATTTTTCTCCAAAAAAAGAATTTGGTATTCCAAAGATGACCCTATAAATAATTGAATACAACACAGGTTATTCATTGACTATTAAATTCATAAATATCTTTTATTCTACCAGTGGGGTGTGACCTCATCACATGAACTCCTACGAGAATCATTCATGAGATATAACCCTGAGTTTTTTTTTGAGACCTATTCATATGAATTTATTTTCCCAAAAACATGATCTAACCCACTATGAGTTTTTCATCAATAATATATTGAACCATGCTGATTTGGGTGAAAGGCAATCTTTGATGTTTTCATAGGATCTGCTAGCATGTCCGCATGACCGGACAACTACAATTCATACCATGTCACCATGCTAGGGTGACATGATAATGAGTTTTGTAACTGATATTGTTGTCACGCATTATTCTGAGCGTTTATGTGGTCTATGATTTGTTCATGATCGGAGGGATTTTCATGTATTATATAAAATCAATAATCCCCTGATAATTCATGTGATTCACATGAATCATTTATTTGGATGGGATTTCACTCTCCTAGATTTTTTTTCTTTTATGAAGATATATTTAGGATCCTATAACATTACTCAAAAACCTTCATTGAATTTGGATATAGTAAAGAATGATCACATATATTATATTGTAGTGACTGTGGGTTCGACATGACACATTGTTTTTGGGTGTTTTTAGGTGTGTTTGATATACCTACAATGATTGAGCTTTAGGGAATATCCCAATTCATAGATTTGGGCTCTCTATATGTTATTTATTACCAATGAAACACTCATTACATATCCAAAATCATCAATTGTACCTCATTATTTGTTTAGAAAACTAATAATATATTTCTGGTGAATATATTAGATGATGTCCATTTTATGATGTCAATGACCATAAAGATGGGTAAATACCGATGTTCATGCCTATAAAAGTTTATTGGTGTTACTCCCATAAGGAAAAATACCCTAAAGGGGGGGGGGGGGGGTGAACAAGGTATTATATATTTAAACCTCTCCCCCTTTTGATCTTATTTTTCTATTAAGAAAAACGATCCTCTCTCTCTTTCTCATAGAAAATTATAAACAAAAATTAAATCAAGAATATGTCATAGAAATTTTTACTTAGTTCACCATCACTGGGATATGTTCAAGGAGTATAAAATGGTGATATGATAATATACAAAATCCACTATAAATTCATTTTTTTACAATGTTCGGAGAAAACTCCCTATCCCTTCTTGTTTACAACCAATCACAATATGAAAGCTCACTAATCTCTAAACTGAAGTGTGAACACTACTTATTTTAAAGATCCACTCATAATTTATACACTTATTATTATCTTAAATATAATGAATATTTTCATCCTCAACTTGATGTAAATGATATATTGATTTTCAACATTTATGCATAGACGAATATCTCTTTAACCCAGAATTGAACTGGGAAACCTCAAATTTTACATTCAGCCCTTACTACACCTTGTGTTTAATTCCCATTCCATGCACATAATTCATTTTCCATATGTGAATAATATATCTTTTTGTCTGTAATCCTAGATACACTTTTTTCTCAACCTCAATTATTTGGTGTAACCTTTATTTTACGTGCAATGTAATCTTTTAGGTTTAACATCAATTTTTACGCACAACATCATATTTTTCGCGCAAATCCCTTTGTGTAACATATATGTTTAGAAAATATTAGATCTTATCTGTGTCATGAGATCATTTTAGTGAGTGGGACACGTCATATTTATAAGAAAAATCAATCTTACACGAAAAAACCCTCCTTGAGCACATAATCCTTTTTGAGTAGGAAAAACCCAACGTTCGCGCAACACTGTATTTCGCGCACTGGTCTAAATTTTTGAACACAACTTTCCATTTATAATTTTTGAGTTTTAGATCTCAAAACACCTCTTGGATGAAAAAATCTATTCCACTATTTCATGCAACTTCCTTTTCCAAAATAATATCTCTCCATTTGCTGATTTTTAGGAATAGGAATTTGTCCAACACTGGAAAACATTTCCAACATGAATCTACATATTTGGTACCACCTCCAAATCATCCATTACAATGTTGAGGTTATTCTATCAATAAAATATTGTCATAAATATCTATTTAACCCAAAAAATCACATATGATGCCCTCTATTTAACAATTAAAACTTTGAAACCAAACTTGTCAACAAACAAAACCTTGAGGCCCGCTTTGTCAACAAACACAATAACCCCAAAAATGATTCAATGATTACATTAGGAAAGTTTCCCATCAATTATAATAGTAAATAACATGATATATATTTCCATATGCACCATTTGATAATTTAGAAGTCATATACCATCCAAATGTTTGGGTGGACTCCCAAGTGGGACTTTCAATTAGGGGTTCTGTTGGAATGCATTGTTGTTTTCCCTTCTCTATGAAATATATTTCTTCTATGTTTTCCATAGAGCTGATGTTGGTTGGTACAGATGAGGAAATATATATATTTCCAAAAATATACCATTATATCAAGATCCTCATGTTGGACCTATAGATTCATTAGATACTAGATACCAACACATTCCACTTAATTCATGCTGAGGTGGGATTTAGTCTAATGTAATTCATACATAGCGACAATTCATCCATTTTGGGAGAGGTTAATGATGAGTTTTTCTACCATGGCCCATGTGGGGTAACAAAAAAAAACATTCCACCTCTCAGCATAGAGATGATTTGATTAGTTAAAAGGCCATACAAGTAGAGACACTTCTGGGGGAAGATATCCCATTAACGACATTGGTGCGATACTTTATTAATAAAACATTCCCAACTAGAGCAAAAGAATCCTATTTCCTACCATAAAATGGATTCCCATGATACAGAGGGTTCTTATTTTCCTACAGTTGAAAAAAGATAAATTCAACAACATGGGATGGGATTTTTATCGAGTGTAGATTAGATAGTTCATATGGACGATTTCATTACAATGAACTTAAGTCTGTACTTACCCATAACAAATATGAATGGTGAAGTTAGGGTTTACACCATCATGATGGATACATCCATGGAATGAGGGAAATATGTCAGATTATCTACCCTAGTGTTATAAAAAATTAAATCATTCTCCATTGTATTTATTGGGTAAATAAAATTACAATACATTAGGGTTCTTCCGGTGTTATGGGTTTGTACATTGGATAATTTTGTAGTTCTTGTGTACTTAAGCATCCAGAACATCACCATCACCCATTCCAATGTATTTCTTCACTACATTAGTGGGTTAATATCGGTTACATGAATGGATTATGAGGTTTGGGTCTTCATGGTGCTCTATTCTTTTTTCTCCTTTAAACCATATGGGAAATTTCCTAAGGGAAATATTGTTAATACTAGTGATGTCTATATTGAGGCTAAAAAATACTTGTTTTTATTGATGGAATCATTTCACCATGTATCAACAGGGGACTCCTCTATTAATGGTACACACCCTACATATTAATCCCTCAATTTTGGCATGTTTAGTTAATATTTCTGCCCACATTATATTTAAGCCTAGGAAAATATGTTTGTGGATGAGATTTTTTGGATTAGTTTTACAAGGGATGAGACTTAGAATGAGATAAAATTCACTTCTCATGGTGTAGAGATTGGTTTTCGCCAAGATTATACTGAGATTTAGATCAACACATATCCGAATAGAAAATTATCTTTGCTGGTACACAAATATTCTTTTATTACCACCAACAATTGCGGAAAATCCAAGTCCTAGAAAATAAGTTGATTGAAGTGGAAAAAAATCTAGAATCCCCCAATATGGAATTAATGTATTTACCATTACAGAGATTTTTAGTATAAGTGACAACTCATGTCTCCATATAGAGTGTGGTTCTAGTAAGTAAAGCAATGTTAGTGTTATTATTCTCAATTTATTTTCAATAGATTATGGATTTGTGAATAATGAACACAAGGGTAGAGATCTAGGGAATATTATTCCAGGAACAATTATTGTTGTAAAATCTTTCTCCCCTATTCTTCCCAATGGGTATTACTTTTAAAGGATAACCAGAAGAGATAAATGATTTATTTTTTCAAAACCATGATGTAATTTTAAAAAATACTGAAGGTATAATTTTATATTCACCTCTGGTATATGAAATTGTTGTTCAAGGCATAGTGAAATAGTCGTGGATGATCAATGTTATCCCATTATAGTGTAATTGGTAAGACTGAATAATCTACTACATTTAAATGGCCATGGTTCCATTTAAACTATAATGATTTAATTTTTGTATATTTTATAGTGGGAGTCAGTAAAAGACTAACCAATCCTTAAATAACATATATATACTCCCAATGGTATTACTATTGGAGATAAGCTAGGTAGTAACTGAGGGACTAATAATGAGGGAACCACGATTCATCTAGCATTGATGATGTTAGAGATCATCATCCCTAGAGTTACAAAATCATCAGTAAAAACATCTAGGAGCTATACTCAATACCCTCTACATTGTAAAATTATAGATATATAGCCCCGGATGAGATGGGGAAAATAAATCACTCTGAATTTTTATGTTCATCACCTCGGTAATACTCATATTAGTGTTGATTTTCACTCTTATATTGTTTTGAATAATTCATGTACCACATCCGGGTATTCCAAAAATGTTCAGGTCCCCACTGATCCCCCGTGGAGGAATATTTATCCTCCCCTATTGTTATAAGAGATAATTATAGTTATTTATCAGACCCTTTTTTGTCTGGTCCGACCCATCAAGATGCGAATAAGGATTAGGTATGGACTCATTCTCACCAATTTTATGATATAGATATCTCAGTGGTTGTACCATTTTATATAGTATTAGAAAACACAAATTTGGAGGAGACTTATAATGGTGGTTATTCTCTTAATGATATATCCATGGTTGAGGGGATTTTTGAATAAGGTGAATACTTTTAAAAAAAGTACAATTAGTATTTTTCTTCCATTTGACTAATATTATATTTTATTCTTTCATCACTCATGGTTGGCTAGAAAATCAAACATTTTGGGAAAGAACCTATGTTTCCATGAAGCTTATCATAAAAAAGGGTATCACATATTCACCATAGGATGGTATAAGGGAAATAGATACATCATGTGACACACCTGTTAATGTTATATTACTAAATGAGATCATATCCATTTGTGTTCCGATGATATCATTTAATTTATCTTCAGAACTATAAATCAATGTGTCCCTTATTTTAGTTCCTTCACCTAAAAGAACGATTTTAAGATTTATATATTACATGGGGATTATTATAACCATATAGACTACTATAGTGGTCACATCCCTTCATTATTCATTGAATACTTTCACCTAGTCCAATAATTTTTTCGCATTCCCATGAATGACTTACATAATGTCCCTACATTAGTGTTATTTTACTAGTCGATGGGGTGACAAATATGTAGGACGATCTGCAATTTAGTCTCAATGATCCCTTTTATTGGATGAAGGACAGGTTGTGTCAGCTTTATTTCATGTTTACATCCCCTTTTTATGAGGTTTATGACTATACTACCATTCGTAAATAGGTGAAGGAGGTGATATCATTGAGGGAGTTGAAGTGGTCCCTTTAAATGAGGTTTAATGAAACATTTTCTTACTCTCTAGTGAATAAATGTTAGGATTATTACTTAAAAAAATATGTTTTTCATGCGGTGGGAGTGGAAATTGACAATGACTTGGTCAACATAGGTATGTTTGAGATTTACCATATAATTTCTATAATGAGGCATCTCAAATAATAACTATCCAAATTTCATCATGTAATTCAGATATCTGTGAATAATATGATGGAGTATTTGTTTAACACCCAAGACTTTAATGAGAAATATTCTGTTTTTATGTTATATAAATCATCAAAGGAATCATTCACTACACAGAACACTAGCGTGGCTTTCTTTACACGCAACCGCGGCCTTCCTCGATAGCCTGCGTCGTACGCAATATCAAGTTTCACTAAATAATGATATATTATAATATTAGCCGTTATGAATAGTATTAACTGAATTTTGAATTTTATAACATTTTAATTCATCTTATACATTTTCTAGAATGAGGTATGAAAACAAAATCAGTTTTTCGGATAAAAGAAGTATTTTTTAAAAAATGTAGTTTTACCACCTTTTGATGGCGCACCCACATTAAATCTAGTTTTTGTCAAATTTATAAGTTCAATTTGAAAAAATAAATTTTTTCATTAGAATCAAGATATAAAAATTTACTTTGGATAAAATTTTCATATTATTATGATAACTTTTATATTTTAATGAATAGTAAAAACACGCTCTATTTTAATTAAAAACCACTTCTTTCATCGCAATAATTTATATGGATAAATTATAATATTGAATGTTTTTAAAGTATAAATAGAATATATATTTTCCATTTAATATAATGTATGTCATTAGCATTAATTTTACATGAATTCATAGGTAAAAACATATCAATCTTTGGCAATGTTTTAACTTTTAAAACCCGTTTGCTTAACAACGGTATTAATTTTAAATTAATTACTACAAATTATGTGTTTTGAATTATGAAAAATGGATTCCATATTTGGAATCAGTGTGTCCAAATTATGTTAATAGGTTACTTTTATTTTTTTGATTTTATGAATAGTAACTACGGTAAAAAAAATTACTACGGTGAAAGGTAAATAGGATAATTCAAGGTTAACAGAGTATTATAATAATTCAAAATTACATTAAAACTTGTCATAACCTTATTAGTTGAGTATTGGCCTACCATGGGCATCCTTGGGTCGATTTTGGGACCCCATTGAGCCACTTGGTAGTGACAGTGACAATTGGGATTAATTAATTTAATGTAAAGACAAAACTTACATTAACAAAAATATTTTAGTAATTAATTTTTATAAGGGGTTATATAAATTATATTTTAGACTATAAATATTCATTAGAAATATAAAAAGATTTACTGCATAATTATATTTTTTTAAAATTTTTCGACACCATCTAAATTAAATTATTTATGACACAATAATGATGAAGTATTTACCTCATTAATAAATGATTTAAATAAATAATATTATAATGATTAAAATATTTTCCAAAACATGTCCAATTCTTATTGGATGATTTTATTTCGACCATCAGCCATATTATCTTCATCTTTAAAGATTTTTGGACCTTTTAAAACCGAAAATAATTTTATAATAAAATAATATTTCCACACTTTCCCAAGGTGTCCCTCTCCTCCCTTATAAAAGGGAACCTCCTCCATCTCTTCCTAACACCAATTTGTGCCTTAAAGCTCAGCCAACCCCTGCCCATTTCACATCCCCACTTCCTTAGAAACCTAATAGAGGTACTGGTCTTCTCAAAATACCAACTCTAGTGCCTTAAGAGAATGTTTAAAGTATGAACTTAGAGAAAGAGGAGGTTCGGACACGAACAAGGCATATCAGACCTAAGGTAAGGGAAAATATCACAATCTCATTTTTATCTGAGATTGTTTATACTTTGGTATTTACTAGGATGTATTTTATCATTCACACCCATGTTTCCTCAATATGTAATATTATTTCCATCCACCTGCAATTGTTTAAATTCAATTTTACCCTTTGCTGAGTTTTTAGTAAATGATATGAAAGGAATCTTTTGTCGTTTTTCGTACGGGGTAATTTTTGACATTTCTGACAAAAGTATGAGAAGAATGTTTTTTTAACTTATACGGAATGAATGGATTTTTAAGAAAATATTTCCAATAATCTCCCTTTACAAGTTTTCAAGTTTCTTTTTAATCAACTTCTTTTAGTTTAAAATTGTATGACATGTTAAGAAAGGAAAAATGTTTTTGAAGTAGAAAGGCTATTTTCCTCAAGAATGGAGTTCAAGTGTTTTATCAAAATTATATTCCATCTATGATAATATAGGGTTTTGTTTCAATTCCTATTATTACATTGATTTGATTATGTTGTGATGGAAATATTTTTATGAATTCCTTTATCTTATATGAATTGTTTTATGATGTCACGATGTTTAAGATTCCAATTTTTATTACATGGGTTATGCTATGATGTATGGTTTATTATTTTGTGGCACACATAAGAATGGTATCATTATAAGATGTGTGCGGCCTATATCTCCCTCAAATGCATTGGGTAATGATTTTATATCTCATGAGATAGACATGGCTTGAACGGCAGGTTAAACCGGTTCAGTGAAACAGGACTGAAACGAGGAGTGAACTCGGTTCAGAAATGGACTTTGTCCACTACAATAGTCTTGTCTATGAGTCACGAATAATAAGAAATGATTATCTAATATTATTTGTGTATTCCACAATGTTTCATGTTTTATTTTATGATTATTGGGATTACATTTCACTTCCATGATTTATCCCATGTTATGAAATTATGATCTCTTTTGCAGGGTAAGATTTAAAAAATGTCATGTTCTTATAAATTTGATGTGATTGATATTTCTTTTGTTTACCCTTACTGAGCATTTGAGCTCACCATTTTTTATTTTTTCTTTCCCCAGGTCAGGAAAAAGTTTATTAAGTAAGATATACCAAAAAGGGACTATAGATATGATGAAATAAATGGGAAACAATATAGATGCTTTATGAACCAGTTGTTTATGTTTCCTAGTTTCTAAAGACACTATACCTATACGATCCTTTATTGGTTTTATTATATGTTGAAATAAGTATACTTCAATTTTGAAGTATTAACCATGTAAGTAAAGTATGGGTCTCTATAGTTTGTATCAGATGGAGGTTATAGTCAACCTTTGGAAACTGGGATGTGAAAGCCTTAGTAAGAAACCTAAGGATACGTCTAAGAATATATCACAATCATAGTGTTTTAGAAATTGTCATGAACAACCTATGATAAGACCTTAATTGTAAATTTTTTTTCTTGATTATGTGGTTTTCCTTTTATAATTAGCGTTTCTCGCACTATTCTTCTTGGTTTTAGTCAATGGCTGGAACCCGAAGGAACCGTGTTAATGCGGAATGCGATGGGAAATGCAATGATTGTCCCCCTGAGCAACCAAACGTTATGGGAGATGGAATGAAAAATCTTGTAGCCATGCTCACACAACTTTCTCAAGCTATGAATCATGCAAGACTTCCAAATGAGCAAAGGAAGGAGCAACATTCTGTTGAATCCTACATGAGGCAGCGTCCAACTTCATTCAGCGGGTCTTCTGATCCATTTGTGGTTGAACAATGGATCAGTACCACAAAAAATATATTTTCAGTTCTTCAATTTTATGAACATGATAATGTCATCTTAGTAGTGTATCATTTGGAAGGTGATGCTGATCAATGGTGGAATCTTATTAAGAATATGAGGCAAAGGGGTGAAATTGAGTCCATGGAATGGGATGAGTTCAACAACTTATTTTTCAATAAGTATTTCCCTAGTATTCTTTGAACAAAGATGGATAAGGATTTTATTGAACTGAAGCAAAAGAATGATGAATTCATTGGTACCTACGAAGAAACTTTTACAAGCCATTCAAGGTACGCTTCCAGAATTATTATCAAACCTGAGAGTAAGACTGATCTATTCTTTAGTGGCTTAAAACCAAGCCTTCTAAGGGCGTTAGACATAAGGGACTTCAATAGCTATGAGGAAATTATTCGATGTTCTCTCAAGGTTGAGATGGAGATTGGTGTAACCCATCAGTCACATGGGTTTGATAAGAAGAGGAAAGTGAAATTCTAAGGAAAATCTAAAGACCACACTAAAAAGATGATGAGTTTTCCCTTATGCTCAAAGTGTGGAAAGAAACATGGAGGAAATTGTATTAAGGGGACAATAAAATGTTATATGTGTGGAAAAAGAGGTCATAGGGAAATTGAATGTCGAAATAATGGGAAGAAGATGTCTAATGATGCAAACAAAGGAAGGGATACACAGAATGAACCTACTACACTTCAATGTTTCAAGTGCAAGGAGATGGGGGATTTTTCCAATCAATGCCAAAATCCAAGGGTTGATGATGATGATCGACGTCAACAAACTCTTAATGCCAAAGACAAATGAATGTCACATGCAATTACTATCGGCGATGTGGAGTAAGACAATGAAGTGTTGAGAGGTACACTTAACATCCACTCTAAAGTAAAAAATGTTTTATTTGATTCTGGATCCACCAACTCTTTTATTTCTGAAGAATTTTCTATGGTTATCACTATTTTACCTCAACAATTAGATGTTGAGATGGCTGTGACAACTCTTAATGGCACAACATTCGCATGAAAAGTTTACAATTTTTCTCCGATTGATGTTTGTGGGAAAGTGCTTCCTGCAAATCTTGTGATCCTTTCTATAGTGTAATTTGATGTGATTCGTGGAATGGATTGGGTTTCTTTATATGGAGCTCATATCAATTTCCAATGAAGGGAAGTCACATTTCAAATTCTAGATCAATCTATGATCGTCTTTCGATGCAAGGATGAACATAACCTTCCAGTGGAAATTTTTCTATCTTATGGGTCTTGATTCCACTAAATGAAGGTTATTTATCTCAAATGGTTGATGAGAAACTCACTATTAAGAATATTCCAATTGTAAGAGAATTTGATGATGTCTTTCCAGAGGAATTTCCAATTCATCCACCAAATCGCGAAGTTGAGTTTTCAATAGAACTCGTACCGGGTGCTTTGCCTATTTCAAAGACTCCTTATAGAATGGACCCAATTGAGTTGCAAGAATTGAAGAAGCAACTCCAAGAGAATATTGATAAAGGATTCATACGCCCTAGTGCGTCACCTTGGGGAGAACTTGTTCTGTATGTTAAGAAGAATTATGGATCAATGAGACTCTGTATTGATTATCGAGAACTTAACAAGTTCACTGTCAAGAAAAAATATCCTCTCCCATGCATTGATGACCTATTTTACCAACTACACGGAGCTCAATACTTTTCCATGATTGATCTTCATTCTGGGTATCATCAATTAAGGGTCAAAAGGGGGGATATACCCATAACGGATTTCCTTACAAGGTATGAACACTATGAATTTATAGTGATGCCATTTAGTCTTACTAATTCCCCTGTTATCTTCATGGATCTGATGAATAGAGTCTTTAGAGACTATCTTGATCAGTTTATGGTAGTATTTATAGATGATATTCTTGTATATTAAAAGATCAATGATGAACATGAATATCACTTGAGAATTGTATTAATGACCCTGAGAAAGGAGAAGCTTTATGAAAAATTAACCAAGTGTGAATTTTGGCTTCAAAAAGTTGCATATTTGGTTCACATAATCTTAAAAGAGGGGATATCTGTGGATCCAGCAAAAATAGTGGTTATCAAAAGATGGTCGAGACCATCAATTGTAACTCAGATCTGAAGTTTTCTTGGTTTGTCTAGATATTATCGACGTTTTGTGAAAGATTTTTCACGATTATCTAATCCACTCACCATGTTGACTCAGAAGGGAGTTATGTTTGTTTGGACAGAGGAATGTGAAGAGAATTTCAAGGAGTGGAAAAGAAGGTTATCCAGTGCACTTGTGTTCACACTACGTTGTAGTGGAGAAAGGTTTTTGATCTACAGTGATGCATCCAATAAGGGATTGGGGTGTGTTATTATGCAAAACGATATGGTGATAGCTTATGCATCAGGACAGTTGAAAATCCATGAGAAAAATTACCCAACTCATGATTTGGAGTTTGCTGTGGTTATCATTGCATTAATGATTTGGAGGCATTATCTTTCTAGAGAAATGTGTGAAATTTATACTGATCATAAAAGTTTAAAGTATATTTTCACACAAAAGGAGTTGATTATGTGCCAAAGAAGATGATTGGAGCGGATTAAGGACTATGACTACTCAATTCATTACCACCCTAGGAAAGCAAACAAGGTGGTAGATGCATTAAGTCTACAAGACCATGCTAGCTTATCCATGATGAGGATCACAAAAGATCCAATATTTTTGGATTTACAAAGGATAGATCTTGGAATTATAATTGAAGGGGATAAATTGTATTTTTCTCAAATGAATGTTCAACCATCTATACATGTAAACATTCAAGAGGAGCAGAAAGAAGATGTCGAGTTACAAAAGAAGGTGAGAAATGTTCCTGAATTCAACCTTGATTGTGATGGGATAATAAAGATCAGGAATCAGGTCTCTGTTCCTCCCATCCCTGAATTAAAGAAGGAGCTACAGGATGAGGCTCATAGTTCTTCATTCTCTATTCATCCTAGAAGCACGAAGATGTATAGGAACCTGAAAGAGTACTTCTGGTGGGATGGCATGAAAAGAGATGTTGCTGAATATGTCTCTCGATGCTTGGTTTGTTAGCAAGTTAAAGCTGAGAGACAGAAGTCTATGGGGATGTTACAACCATTACCCATACCTAAATGGAAATAAAAAAATATCACTATGTACATTGTCACTGGACTTCCTAAAACTTGCAAAGGAAATAATGCTATCTGGGTCATAGTTGAGGGTCTTACAAAGTCTACACACATCATTTCTATTAGAGAGGGTTTCTCTCTAGATCACATTGCCAGGATATATGTAAAGGAAGTGGTAAGATTTCATGGAGTACCACATTCTATTATATCTGATCGGGATCTTAGGTTTACCTCAAAGTTCTGGTGAAGTCTTAAGCATACTCTCGATACAGAGTTGAGTTTCAGAACTTCTTATCACCCTCAGACAGACGGTAAGTCTGAGAGGACAATTCAAACTCTAGAAGATATGTTATGAGCTTTATATATGGATTTCAATGGTGGTTGGGATCAACATCTACCTTTTGTGGAAATTTCATATAATAATAGCTTTCACTCCAATATTCAGATGGCTCCATATGAAGATCTCTATGGAATGAAATGCAGGACTCCAACTTACTGGGATGAATTTGGGGAAAGAAAGCTATTAGGACTTGATCTTGTCGATGAAATGATAGAAAATGTCAGATCTATTCAACAACACATAAGAGGAGCTCAGAGTCGACAAAAAAGTTATACCGACAACTAAAGAAAAGACCTAGAGTATGAAGTTGGTGATAAAGTGTTCTTAGGAATATCTCCTTGGAAAAGAGTAATGAGATTTGGAAAGAAGGGAAAGTTAAGCCCTATATATATCGGTCTATTTGAAATTCTAGATCGTGTTGGGAAGGTAGCTTACTGATTGGCGCATCCACCGAATCTCTCTCAAGTTCACAATGTGTTCCATGTATCTCTCCTGATAAAGTACATACCTGATCCTTCACATGTACTCAGTGCAGAAGTTGTACCGTTGAAACAAGATCTTTCTTATGAAGAACAACTGATAGAGATTCTGGATCGTAGCAAAAAAGTCCTATGGAACGAGACCACTCACATGGTAAAAGTTTTATGGAGTAACCACCAATTAGAAGAAGTTGCATGGGAACTTGAGGATATGATGAGGGAGAGGTATCCTCTTCTGTTTGTTACGAAGTGGCGAATTTCGTGGGCAAAATTCATTTTAATGGGGGTAGAATGTAACACCCAAGACGTTTATGAGAAATATTTTGTTTTTATGTTATATAAATCATCAAAAGAATCTTTCACTACACACAATACTAACTTGGCTTTCTTTACACGCAACTGCGGCTTTCTTCGATAGCTTGCGTCGTACGCAATACCGAGTTAAACTAAACAACGATATATTATAGTATTAGCCATTATGAATAGTATTAACTGAATTTTGAATTTTATAACATTTTAATTCATCTTATACATTTTCTAGAATGAGTTATGAAAAGAAAACTAGTTTTTTTGGATAAAAGAAGTATTTTTAAAAAAATGCAGTTTTACCGCCTTTTGATGGTGCACCCACATTAAATCTTGATTTTGAAAAGTTTATATGTTTAATTTTACAAAATAATATTCTTCTTTAGAATCAGGATATAAAAATTTACTTTGGATAAATTTTTCATTTTATTCTGATAACTTTCATATTTTAATAAATAGTAAAAACACGCTATATTTTAATTAAAAACAACTTTTTTCATCGCAATACTTTATATGGTTAAATTATAATATTTAATGTTTTTAAAGTATAAATAGAATATATTTTTACCATTTAATATAATGTATGTCATTGGCATTAATTTTACATTGAATTCATTGGTAAAAACATTTCAATATTTGGCAATGTTTTAACTTTTAAAACCCGTTTGCTAAACAACGTGACTAATTTTAAATTAATTACTGCAACTTCTATGTTTTTAATTTTGAAAAATGGATTCCATATTTGGAATCAGTGGGTCCAAATTATGTTAATAGGTTACTTTTATTTTATTTGATATTATGAATAGTAACTATGGTAATTTTTTTATTTACTATGGTTAATGGTAAATAGGGTCATTCAAGGTTAAAAGAATATTATAATAATTTACAATTACCTTGACACTTGTCCAAACCTTATTGAATGAGTAGTGGCCGACCATGGGCATCCTTGGGTCGATTTTGGGACCCCATTGAGCCACTTGGTAGTGACAATGACAATTTGGATTAATTAATTTATTGTAAAGACAAACTTGACATTAACAAAAATCTTTTAGTAATTAAAATTTATAAGGGGTTATATAAATTATATTTTTGACTATAAATATTCATTAGAAAGATAAAAATATTTCCTACATAATTATATTTTTTTATAATTTTTAGACACCAAATAAATTAAATTATTTATGACACAATAATGATGAAGTATTTACCTCACTAATAAATGATTTAAATAAATATGATTTTAATGATTAAAATATTTTCCAAAACATGTCAAATTCTGAATGGATGATTTTATTTAGACCATGAGTCATCTTATCTTCATGTTTAATGATTTTTGGACCTTTTGAAACCGAAGATATGTTTATAATAATATAATATTTCCACACATTCCAAAGGTGCCCCTCTCCTCCCTTATAAAAGGGCACCTCCTCCCTCTATTCCTCACACCAATTTTAGCTGTCAAGCTCGGCCAACCCCTACCCATTTCACTTCCTCACTTCCTTAGAACCCTACTAGAGGTACTGATCTTCACAAAAGATCAACTCTAGTGCCTTAAAAGGATGTTAAAAGGAGCCACTTCGAGAAATAGGAGGTTCGGACACGTACAAAGCATATCCGACCTAAGGTAATGGAAAATATCACAATCTCATTTTTTTCCAAGATTTGTTAAACTTTGGTATTTACTGGGGTGTATTTTATCATCCACATCCATGTTTCCTCAATATTTAATATTATTTCCATCCACCTACAATTTTTTAAATCCAATTTTACCCTTCAGTGTGTTTTTAGTAAAAGATATGAAAGGAGTCTTTTGTCGTTTTTCGTACAAGATACTTTTTGACTTTTCCGAAAAAAGTACAGGAAGAATCTTTTTTTTAACTTATGCAGAATGAATGGATTTTTAAAACATTATTTCCAAGAATATTCCTTTACAAGTTTTCATGTTTATTTTTAATCAACATCTTTTAGTTAAAAAATGTATGACATGTTAAGAAAGGAAAAAATGTTTTTGAAGTAGAAAGGATATTTCCCTCAAGAATGGAGTTCAAGTGTTATATCAAAATTAATTTCCATCTATGATAATATAGGGTTCTGTTTCAATCCATTTTATTACATTGATTTGATTATGTTGTGATGGAAATATTTTTATGAATTCCTTTATCTCATATGAATTGTTTTATGATGTTATGATGTTTATGATTCCCATTTTTATTACATGTGTTATGCTATGATGTATGGTTTATGATTTTGTGGCACACATAAGAATGGTATCATTATAAGATATGTGGGACCTATATCTCCCTCTAATGCATTGGGTAAAGATTTTATATCTCATGAGATAGACATGGCTGAAACGGCAGGTTAAACCGGTTCAGTGAAATAGGACTGAAATGAGGAGTGAACTCGGTTCAGAAATGGACTTTGTCGACTAAGGTAGTCTTGGCTATGAGTCTTTACTAATAAGAAATGATTCTCTATGATTATGTGTGTATTCCACATAGTTTCATGTTTTACGTTATGATTATTGGGATTATATTTCACTACCATGATTTATCCCATGTTAGGAAATTATGATCTCTTTTGTAGGGTAAGATTTCCAAAATTCCATGTTCTTCTAAATTTGATGTGATTGATATTTCTTTTGTTTAACCATACTGAGCATTTGAGCTCACCCTTTTGTAGGTTTTCTTTCCATAGGTCAGGAAGATGGTTATTAAGTAATATATGCCAAAAGGGACTATAGATATGATGAAATAAATGGGAGACGGTGAAGAAGCTTTATGAACCAGTTGTTTATGTTTCCCAGTTTCTAAAGACACTATACCTATACGGTCCTTTCATGGTTTTGTTATATGTTGTCATAAGTATGCTTCAATTTTGAAGTATTAACCATGTATGTAAAGTATGGGTCTCTATAATTTGGGACTCCATAACATGGCGGGGAAGGCCATGCATGACCATGATACCATGGTATATGAGGTGTAGTAGATTGGGGTGTTAGGTACCATGTTTTTGACCAGTTACGAAAATATATTACCAAATTTTATATGAGAATTTCAAAGATCATTAAATCCTCCTAGAACATGATGAAATGGATTTATAATCACTATAATTTTCCAAGGATCACATATTCCGGGGAAGGAATCTAAAGTAGAGAATAGTCCTTTTTTCTATAAAAGAACAGATTTTCTAAACTTTCTATTTTGTTTTAGAGACAACATTCATTCAGGATTTTCATGACATTTTTTTTCTGATGTTGTTTTAATCATCCATTATACCCATCCTCTTCATTATATTACATAAACAGAAATGTATTAATTCAAATCATTTAATAGACTCTTCAAATTAAATTCTCATGATCCCCCCAACATTATATTCTGCAATTATGTATATTATAAAGTTATATTGAGATTATATGATTCACAATATGATATTAATTGTAGAATATATCTCCATGAGGATCAATGTTCTATCTATTAATTACATCGAAGGACCAAGCGAGCATATCATGAATTTTTTTGATGAATTATTGGGGAATAACAATCGTTGTGTAATTTTTCTTTTTAATTTCATAATTCATTCATAGGATTCAAATAGGGCATGAAATAGTGGTAATAGACTTGAAATTTACTAAGGATTCACTTACCATGATTTTAACAGCGATGGTTTTTATGCCTTTATTCTAGTCAGGAAAACTAAATTTTTGCTATGATGCAAATTATGGCGTAGTAGACTAGAAATTACATTACTATGGCTTGGGGCCTTTTATCTCCGACCTTTTGTTTTAATATTTTAGGGTGATTTAGTTCAGATCATCAATTTCTATTATTTAGGATCTTTCATCTCCATACATCGATTTCAATATTTTCAGGATTTGATGTCAAACATTATTCTACTATTGTATTGGGAAATTTAGCTCCTAAATTGGATTCCATTTCGTTTAATGTCTTTCTTTCCATATATAAATGATTACTATGGAATATGTTGTATAAATTATATGGATTTCCTAAAAAATTATAGGATGTTGAGTTATGTCATGGTGTTATTGAGGTTCAGGTGGATTGTATCTTCTTTCCTATGAGGATGATATGGATGTGGTGGGAAGGTAAAATCTCATATGTGTCGACATCATTTTCGTTCATAGGTGTCTCCACATGTTTTCATGTTTCAATGAATATTTCATGGAGCCGCATTGGATTTTGGAAATATACAAGGGATGGTAGCTACACCTACATAGTTGGAATGTTGGTAATGTATGTAATTACCCAAATGTATGATTCAATGAATATTGAATGTGTAAGAAATGATGAGGATGAATCATAAAGCATTGATGTAACATGGTCTTTCTAAATTTTAATAGGTCCCACATGGATTCTGGTTTCTTTCATGAAAGGAGGATACTTCTTTTGTTGGTATGTGAAAGCCCTTATAAATTGACTGAATGGTTAAGATAAGATGCTCTCAACTCCAATCCAAAGACCATGAAGGATTTTAAGTACCCAATCATCCAGCTGATGAGGATGGTTATGTAACTAATTGATTTCTATGATGTTATTTGATATACTAGAGATTTCAAACTCTAATCCGATTCTTGAACCATATTCCATGTTCTTATAATCCATGTGTTGTAATGGATAAAAAGGTTATAAAATGGAGTTTCACATTCTCGAATTGTGAAAGGGTACAAAACATAGTCATTTAACAATGAGGATTTCTTGTCCACATGAATTGTTTGTTTATGAATATTGTAAATCATTACCAAATGTGTTGGGTTCATGAGGATGTTCATGGAAAATTATGTCTGGAATTGCCCAGAACACACTAAGATGTTGGGTTCATCCATGGATATTATGGGGTAACAATGATCAAAACCCATTTATCTAATTGACATATTTTGTTCACAAGAATAGTCACATATTCAGAATCCATAGGAATAGATGAATATTCAAAGTGCTCTATAAATCTTTTTATCTATTTACAATGGACCGGTATTTTTATTGATGCTAAGGAACAAAAAAATTGATGTGAAATTTATGGAAGTTGCAATTTCCAATGAGGTTTAGAGACTTATAAAAGTATTGTTTTTTCCAAGTGAAAATATTATTATGGTGGGGTGATATGGATAACCATTAATATCTCTTTTTCATAGACTAGGGGTTCTAGCGAGAATGAAATGAATTTCGCGAGGGAAAAAATTATTCCCTATAATTTTTATGACTAATTTATTTAGGCCCTTATTTATTCATAAAATCTAGAGAGAATGAGTTTAGAGAGTTATGACTTTAATTGTTCGCATGATGAATTTTTCAGATTTTTAACCTAAAATGTTTTCTATCTATTTCATTAGTAGTTTAAGGTCTTTTTATTTGTACCATTAGAGGAAATATTTAATGGTCATACAACATTGAAGAATGAATATATAGTTTAAGGTCATGCTGTACATGGATATAATATGAGGATAATGTTACCCAATATCCTAATTCAGATACCCTAGGAATGACTATTCCAACATCTTTGTAAATGTGAAATTAAAATGTTGTAAATAATTGATCGATGTTCTAAAGTTGTGTGTTGTTATATGGTAAAACCATTCAAAGGAAGGCTTAGAATTACCTTATGTACTAATTTACGATACATTTATTTTTGGCCGACAAGTATTAGATAAATACCTTTATAGGGTTAATATTTATTTATTCGATAGGTCTAAGACATATTGCATCTATGTCATGTTTGAAAAGATAGATCTAATTTCCTTCTTGTGGGACAATAATGTTTTTCGGAAACCCATGGTACTAAAATAATGAATTGTGGTGTATTATCTAAAGTATACAAAGGCATAAATAATCACCTCATACTCTATATTACAAGGGTAATTATCTTGTGGTCCATTTATTTGGAATAATGATGGGTGATAACATACACATTTAAGCATCATCTATTTGGGACACATTTACCAGATGTTTAAATTTGACGAAATGATAAATTTTGTCTTCTTGTTTATTATAATTATATAAGAACATATTTATACCTTTTTAGTTTAACATCATGTATTTAGGAATTTGGAACTTGAGTGAAGAAATGAATAATATTTATTACATGCACAAGTAATTTGAATGAAGATATGAATCATATATTTGGAAAATGTGCTTGTATGAATCATACCTTATGCAGTTGGTGGGGAATTATTACAATGGATGTTGCATTTGGACACATGATAGGAGATCTATGTGTCACAACATATTATTTAATGACAAAAATCAAGCCACAAGAAGTTCTTGAATGGGAATCTATCCACGTTGGTTTAACCCATATATAGAGGTGGATATTATTCTTATTTTTTATTATAGCTAGACAGAATATTGGATATCTAGGCATCCCTGGATATCTTTTGAATGAAGGAATAATTTCTCATATACTTCACGAGTATCCATATAGATTATCATCATGTAGAAATGATATAGGATCACTGAGAAGAAATAGGAATACAATAGCTGGACTCGATAACTATGATCTGGGTGTCACTAGATCTCCTATAATGATAGATATCAAGAAAAATGATAATAGAATGGGAAGATCCATATTTAGGTCCAACCTATACATAGAGAGGGTCATTATTGTGTTAGTTTTTTGGGTTTGGGACAATGATTGTATATCTAGGAATTCCTAAAAATCCTATGACGTCTTGAATCTATCTATAACTAGTTTTAGTATTGGAATCACCATACGCAGGTCATACCAATATGTTGGTATTGGAATTTTTATGTTTAGTTTTTGTTTCTAGGAATAGTATTAGATATCTTGGCATCTCTATTTAACTTTTTATTTCAAGAATCATATTGTACAATGTTCTTGAATGAATGTGTTGTGGGGATCCAAAACCAAGGTAAGTGGTCCCCTTGGGTGATGTTCATAGAAATGCACAATTTTATGTCATGCAAGAGAATTAAACCATTCTATTTAATTTCATGTGGTGAGGAGTCATCATGAATCTTTTATGGTATTTCACTCAAGAATCTAATAACCCTACTTCATGTATAATGTGATAATAATGAGTGGAATCCCTTATCGAAATTCCATATCTCATGCGAGTTGTGCTCAATTTAGGAAACATGGAATTTTAAGGGTTCCCTTATGAAAGAAATATATCCACGGAAAGGATATGAAATATTATATCTTGGGGTGGATGGTCTTAGGATCCATGCATCCCTAAAAATCCCATTATAATGAGAATCAGGCCTTATGTATTTCAATGAACACATAAAGTTTTTCAATGTATAAAAAGGACATCATCCATGATGTTAAATTTCATGCTGTGAAGATAATGGTAGCTCAATGTGAAAGTGAAATATTGTTAATGGTCATATTAATGGAGGTTATAGAGTCACTATAAATACGGTGGGGGTAACAATCAATCTACAAATAGTTTTTGGAAACTGTGTAGTTTTGTATCGTGTGGAGAGTACAAGATCTATGCATTTTAACATCTTTTGGAAAGTATGAGGGTTTCCTAAGATACAAGAAAACTAGAACATGGATGGGACTAAGAATAGAGGTTTTGAAATACATACACCTCTAATAATAGAATGATTCAAGTTATCCATAGTTCATGGAATAATAGATTTAGAATATATATCTGACTCTCACACAAGGGCATCCGAATTTGTTTTTTCACATAGATATTGCTCATATGTGGTAGATCACCGATGATATGATGCTTTACATGAATATAAGTATCATACAATGATTAATTATTCCATATATTCTTTCCTCGTGTTCTATTTACATGATAAGTATTGTTTCGTTTCAGGTGGTACAGATATTTTCCATACACTTTAACGTCATGAGGTTAAGATGAGAGATGATGTGTAATTTAATTGCTTGTTTCTAGAGAATCATTGTGCGCTATTACAACATGAAACTATGATGATAAATTCATAATAACATTTATGAATATTATATCTTACGAAACCATTCAGTTTTGGATATTTTGGATCGGTCCCCATCTACCATGGACTATGGGTAATCTCCATTGTGATAGATCATTTTTATGAGATATGGTCATTTCAATTTGGGTACTAGAATTAGAGGGTTGTTTCATGGTATCATTGGGTTTCATAGATCCAATACCAAATCTCCTTGAATGAATGAATGAAGGAAGAACATTTTATTAATGGCATGTGTAATTTGATTATGATGTAATTCAGGTTTGTGAAATGTTTGGAACCTATTCCCATTTATCCTCTCTAATTCATAATGAATCATTCTCCATTCCTCACAATTTCAATGTTTTCTAAATATATATATTTTTATTCAATGAAAATAAAATTCTATTGGAAACACCAACTCATTTCTATACAAAAATGAATATAGAGTTTTTTTGTGGACAATTTTGTGTTGTAGAAGAAGGAAAATAAATCATGGATATGATTTTCTGACCAAGATTTCATTTCCTTGTTCTCTACCTTATAAATTATATTTCATATATTCTTATTAATATCCTAAATATATCCATTTTTTATACATGATTGTAGGATGAATTATTGGACATGATATTTTATTCCCTGTGTGTTTTCATCAACATTTGGAAATCAAATTCGGTTCCTTTTTCGATCAGAATCATGTAATGAACTATAAATTTTGTGATTACATAGGTATTTTCAAATTTGATGGTGTTCGTACCCAGGAAATGTTTTAGTGGTATCGCCTCTTCCCATATGGAAAACATGTCAATACCCATAAGGATATAATTCAAATTATTATTATATGGCAGGTGTATACGGCCCAACAACTTTCATTAACTAAACATAATATGTCAATATATTTTTAGGTTTTTGTAACAGTTATGGTTGTTTATGGATATAGGGTTCATGAAACTAGAATTTATGATATTTCATATGGAATTCCTAAAAATCATGTTTCATGGATTCCCATAATTATCTTGTTCTTCTAATTTAGTGGGTGATACGGAACTCATATTGATGATAAACATAGGTGTATGCTTGTAATCTTCCCACAATTGAGGGAATTTATTTTTTTATATGAATCATAATAGTATATAGTCTATCACTCACTTCTAGAGGCCTATTCACAAAATTTGACCTACTCTTAAGGTACATATCGATTATCCATTCAAAATATCTTCACTTTGTACTTGTTCCTTTTGAAGGATACTATTCTCAAGAAAATAAATTATAGCACTCGTCTATACTAGGTTGGATGATGGTTCATCATGATATGGTTTAGTGTTTAATTAATTGATTTATTCCATGTCACCTATGGTGATTGATGACAAATTCATCTATGTGTGATGCACACATTTTATTTACCTTGATTATGGTTAGCCAAGGATATTGGCTACATTATCCTATGCACTATAGGAGCACATGATGTATTGTGGGATCCTAAGGGTATCTTCAACCTGTTTCATGACATATCCCTTGAGATGGTTCATTTCTTCCTTTTTAGTGGAATATTTAAAATTTATCTTCATTATCACTTGCTATGAATTCCCATTAATTTTTAGGCAGGCCATTTGTAGTTGTACATATATTTTTAAACCATTATTGATGTATTGATATTTAGCGTTATTATTTGTGGTACCAATAGATAGGGAGACAGAGTAGAGAAATTATACATTTTATAGAGATACAAATACATTCATGAAGCTAACCCAGTTGTGCATTTTATTTTCTGTCCTTTTTTAATAGGACTTTGGGAGTTCTATAAATATACATTTCCAATGTATGGGGAGTGTCATTGGCTTAGAAAAACACCTTACCCAAAATTTTTGTTTCCACTTGTATACTTAATAGGGTGGGATGTTTTATGAGGAAATCAACTGGGAAAATATCCCACACTAACTTCTATTATACAAACTATATCCATACTATTATATAATGACTTCCCTTTTGGACAATAAACCATTCAGAATGAGATGATGATGGATATACTTCAGAAGATCAATATGAGATAACAAGTAGAATTTTGGTGCTTCAGGTAATGTCTCCATTTTTCAATATAAAGATGAGTCTGAGGTAGTTATTTATAACATTATTGTATTAGGTATTAGTACTAAAAATAATCTGGATAATGTATAAAATATTTTTCACATTCTAATAATCATTATTATGAACAAGGAGAATGCCAAGAGAATATTCCATTTTGCCCATATATAACATGAGTGGAATCCCTTACAGCAAAAGAATTTTGACTAGTGGGTATTTCATATACTTCATGGGACTATCAATAGAATTTTGGTAGTCCTCATCCCATTGATTGGTGATTCACTTATTCATTATCGTGGTGAAGGGAAAATATTTTCCGTCAATAAAGGATATCAAACAATGAATGAATGAACCTATATAATTGATCCTCCATAATTCATTATGATTTTGGGTGGGATAAAATTCCAAGGTTACACTAGAATTTCACTGTTCTACATTAATGCTATAATGGCACACCAAAAAACAAGGTAATTTTATTATTGTTACATTGAAAGGTCATTTCAATGGATCCAACTTCATATTTTGTTGTCATTTCTATTCGAATACTATTTTAAATGTGGTGAAATTTTCACATCACTATGGGTATTTGACAATGATTTCATCAAAATAACTATTTGTAATTCTTCAAATAAAATTATTAATGACATAATTCTTGAAATATTGATATGTAGTACTGAAAATTTTTACCCCAAATTTCATAGAATAAAAAAATTATCCTCTAGGGTGCTAAGAAGATAATATATTCCTCATCTTCACCGGAAGTATTTATCTAATTATACCATAAATTATCACCCATGTTGTAGTGGTTCGTGAGTCAATAAGTTTAATTGGACAATTGTTCTGTGATTGGTAATGGGAAATTGTCATTTGGGAAGTATCGATTATGGTATCTAAAATTGATGCAAAAGTTACATGCCCATTATTATTCTAATAGGGATGATATTGTTGATCTATCTTAGGGAATACACTTCTTGATTACTATAAGTTTTGAAAAAAGTTTCAAATTGTACCTCTACGTTGGTAGCATGAGATAATGTATCCTCATAGATGACCCATCGAAATGACAATTTTCCATTGGTAAGATGAGATAGTTCATAATCACATTTAGAATCATTCTAACCATTTCTGTATAATTCCAAGGACACATATATAATTTTATTTTTAGAAATATGATACCCATCTTTTTCTCCTTACGATACATGTCAAAATAATTCATTAAAGGTCATGATTATTTTTTTATTCCCATATTTTCTTACCTGAGAACAGAAATGGTGGTGGAAGTGGATTACTAAAATGTAGTAGGGGAAATCCTATGGTCAACCAACTTTTCTTCCACCTTTGAGTCTATGTAGTAAAATGTAGAATATGTCAAAAATATTGGGTAGTTTATATCATTGTCAAGTTGATAGATCCCATAATATGAAATTATCTTCCCCTACTACCAGAGTTCTTACAATGATATTTTAGAGATTATTTTTTTTATGTTTTCATTGGGGAATAAAGGTACATGGAAATGTTGAATCCAATCAATTTCTTAAACTAGATTTATGGGTAGCACATATTCACTATCCTACATCGTTTATGAATTTTTATGGGTTGTACCAAATCCATTCTCTAATGAAAAATGTATACAAAATAAAACAATAGTTTTTCCCAATAATTTTGAGAAAAATACATTAGAATATGTACACTCACAAGTCACATTGAGGCCAATGTCACCATGTAATATTCTGACCTTTTCCTTTTCATTGTGTTCAATCACCAGTGGAATATCTATGGAATCCACATGTGGTTATGGAGATGGGGAAATCCAAGTAGAACATTGTATGGAATGTCTTTCTGGATGACAATAAAATTAGTGTTAGATGTGAAATCCCCAAATAGAGTTTAGGAATTATCTTCTTGAGATATATTCTCCCATGCTTATCATACTCTTGAATAGTCATCTCTTTGGGTGAAAAATTGCTTTCATTATACCCCAAACATCATAGTTTTTGAATTAGAATGTGTTTGATATCAAAAAATATTCAACAATATTCCTTTATATGTAGACATTTTAGCATTCTTTGAAACATATAGGTGTTTCAAGTGTCTTAGGATGGATTATTTTTAATCACACTTTGTAAATGAGATGGTATCATGGTATTCTTATTATTTTCCTTCCACTCAACAAACCATAATTGTAATTATTTATGTCTCAAACTCCTGTTGGATTTGGAGTTCTTAAATGAGTGCATCCATGAGTTATTTTGAAAGATGGAGAACATCTGGGATTGAGTGGTTGGTTGGGGAAACTAATAGATGTTTCATAAAGTCATACTTTTAGGGAAAAAAAACTATGCTACCCAAGGTCAGTTTTCTCTTTATTACATTGATTATGAGGTGAGGGATTTGAGATATAGGGGAATTGTTCTAGTGAAACTTTTATTGAAGAATTTTCTTAATGTGGCATAGTTTTTTTCATCCTTCCATATATCCTATGGTTATTATCTAATCATTCCAAAATAATTCAGTATCTATAGGATAGATATCTTGGTGTTAGAGAATCTTTAAGTATATACTGCTATGATCAGTTATTAATCAATTCGAAGCGTCCCATAAATTTTATCAATTACATTCTATGCAATTTGATTCATGAAATTATTTTAGATAATACGATTTTATTATTTTTAATAAAATATCTATTTTAATCATGAACTACAATTTAGTAAATAAAATATTTTTTATGTTTCATGCCACACGATATCGAACTATTATGTCAAATGAAAATGGGTTTAAAATTAGAGTATTTCATCAAAGCTGTAATGTCTCTATGACATATGAAATATATCTATGTATTATATTTATTGATTCTGAAATGTTTTGCATTGTAAGACTGATAGTTCAAATATTATGTAGTTGTCAATCATAGAACATGAGTCCCATTATATTATAGAATATTCTATGATCATATGATATTAATTTCATTATTTTTAATTGATAATTCTGTTTTATTATTTAGAAATTTTTTATAAACATTGGTAAAATGAATTTTACAATATTTATAAATTTTAAAAAGTGTTTTATAAATTAATTAATATTAAAAAATTTATATTTAGTTACTTTATTTTTTGTAAAAAATAATTAAAAAAATTAAAAAATATCAAATTTAATATATTGAATTATGATTTAAAATTATATTAAACGTATTAAAATTTCTATTTAAATTGAATATAGAAAAATTATGATTTTATTTTATTTATAATTTATTAATTACTTTGATAATGTAAAATAAATAGCCTTTAAAATAAAATATCACGAATATGTGAAAATGTTAAATATAAAATTTTTTAATTTAAAAGGTGAAATATATTGAAGTTATCATAACAAAATTAAATTTTTTTGAATTCATGATTTTTTCAAATTATTATATTATAGTTTTATATGGTTTTATATTTTTCAAAATGTCTACATTATAGGCATTGAAATAATACATTTCTCATGAACAACAAAATTATTAATGAAAATTTTCTAAAATTATTATGAATGATTTTATTCTTAAAAAAAATAAAACTTTTCTATATTTATATTATTTTGGAATGTCTATAATAAATTATAATGATTTCAAAATATCACATATATAAATTTTCAATTAATATATATCTCATGTTTGGAAAATAAAAAAATTACTTTCGTATTCTTTTAGAATATTGTTGTTTAAGAATTATTAATGAAATTTAAATATTGTGCGTACAATATTTTATGTATAAATTTATTAATAAAAAATTTAATCTATACATCACTATTTTGGTCTGATATAATATGATGTAAATTTTATCTACTTTATCCTATGTTTGTAATTAATTATATTTCCATGATCATAATTACATAATATATTTTGTTTATTTAGATTGTTATTTGTGATTAATTTGATTCACTAATAAGTATAATATCCCTAGGTAGAGGGAAATTAGGTCCAAACTTCTAATGTACTAACGGTTTATGCATATTTCTATAAAGGTGAGGGTTAGCGATCTGTGGCTCCAAGATTGCCTATGTGGAGAGTATCATCCCCATATAATTTAAAACTATTATATAAAAATTTCAATTATATTATGCCTATGATGAATATGTATATTTGAGAACATATTTTATACCTATTTTGGGTGAGATTCACAAAATTTGGGATCTATAATGTATTACACAATAATATGGTGTCAACATATTAACTTAGTGGATGGAATTCAGCTTTCCAAACTAAATAGTTAGAATAATTCATTCATAAAAGATTTAAAAATGAGATAATAAAGATTGAATTTGACGTAATAGTAATGAATTTAACTATCAAATGATGTAAGTTGGATTATAGTTAATTGTAAATAAATTCCCATAAATAATATGTGTGAGATTATAATTAAAGAAAATAGATACCAATTCCACGATAATTCAATTGGGTAAGAATTTTCGATGTATAGTCCCATGAAATATATTATATAGGGTATGTTATAAATGGATATTTTTAAGAGTTAGATAACGAAGTATCAATTTGATCTCAGGATTAAAATTGTTCATTAAATATTTAGAACAAAACTAAAGGAATAGCATAGAGTATCTCCACACGATGGATTGGAAAATGTTTTATCTCCTAACACATCCAATATTATTTTATGATATTAGTGGGATAATACAGTATCTAAAATCCATATAGTGATAAGAATTTTAAATTTGGCTCATTTTATAGTAAAATTTTTTATTTTCGATCACAAAATTGATATTCCATATGGTGTCATAATTAATACCATAAATACATTAAATAAATGTAATTATTAAATGAATATTATATGATAGACCCATGATAAAATATTTAATATTAGAAAATGGAATCATCATTATCCTAAATTTTGACATTGAGATCAATGTTGGAAAATAAGAAACGAAATAATAGTATCTTCCTTAACTAGTATTATATGTTTAGAAAACATCCCAAGTAAGGGGGAAAATTCTATTTGTTGGACGAACGCCTTGATAAAAAACTAAGTGGTGTTTCAATTCAATTAGTGTAGGTAAACCCATATAATATGCATTTAATGTAAACACATTATGTCTCAAATCTCATACTAAAAACCATGTAATCCATGATTGAAAAGAAAAATTTGATAGTTCCTTCATATAATTGATAGAAAATAGAAAATTCACAAATTATTATAATCTATAAAATAGATATATGAGGCATCTAAGGATATATTTAAATAAAAATTATGAAAGGAAACACTGTATAAATCCATTTTTACAATACGATTAAATAATTTATTGAAATAGAGAGGTAGTTTTCACCTCGAATGATTGACCAAGATTTGTAATTAAATATACCATCATTTCTGTAAAGAATATGATAGTTTATTACAAACTATTATATTAATTATTTCAATAAATTTTTTCATTCTCTCTTAAAAATTTTTTGGATAGCTAATATGTACAAGTGCAGTCCATACATAAGATTCATGATTATCGTACCAAATGAAATGGATGTATTTTCAGGCCCATAATAGAAGTAAAAAGGTCATTGAGAGTCTAAATAAATTACTTAGGTGATGAAAATGATACATGGACAATGATATTTTTATGGAAATATTGTCCATTGGTTATGAAACTATACAAATTTCATAAAATGGTGTTAGGAAAGCAGAGAGTGAGTCCACATTAGTTATTAATATTATATTGTTTCATTATTTTATTCTCAAGTGTATGGTATACAACATTATGTTTTAAAATTTTCAATATATTCTAGATTTTAAAATAAATGAATATATATTTTAATCTCAAAGTTTTATATCAATTTAAAGAGACAGGATGTTACTACCTAGAGAGCATGGATGTACTATGTACTTCAAGATGGGATGAATATTATAAAATATATTTAATGTCTTCTTCATTTTTTTCACTTATCAAAAAAAATTCAAAAAAATATTTATTTAATGACTGAGATGAATAATTTTTAAATCAGCATGGTTGTGTAATTTCTAACTCTATTTCATATGCTAAAAAGTGGAAAGGTGTAAAATTATTATTGGGACATGAAATTTTTATGATAATATGATAGAATATGACTTAAAAAATAGTTTCCTATAACATTCTTATTTTTAAATATGTTACATTAACATATAGAATAAAATATAAGATATAAAAATAAAATTTTATTTTATAATATTCTAAATAAAATTAAAGGAATTTTATTTCTGAACACAAAGGTGTTTGTGATTAATAGAATTATATTTTTAAACGAATCTAATTTAAAAGGGGAAACTTCTTCCGTATAAATTATTATATTATTTTTCAGGGAACACACATTATATTTGAGAAAGAACCCTATAATAAACAAATTTATTTTAGACCAAAAACCACATAAATTATTAATGGGCCAATTAGGTTTATATGTACCAATTGAGTGACCTGATAAAATAAAATTCCATAATACAAAATAAAACTTCTATAAGTACATAAAATCATGGTGAGGAGACCATGATCTACCATGATCAATACACCACAAATGAACATGGATTCACATCTCCCATTATCCCACAATCACCGTCATTATCACTTTCTTTCATCTGATTCATCATTGTGAGAACAAGAAAAAATTCATTGTTGATTTTCAAAATGACTTCTCCATCGAGTTATCCAACACTCTAGATTCAACATCACCCCAATTGTAGAAAACCACCACATAAATAGAGACATATTTCCAAATAAGAATCATTCACTTATATTTATAGGATAATAATCATGGTAAATACACCAGATCTAGAGATATATCATGTTAAAAATTTAACTACTAGGAAATAATATCAAAACCATACCAAATAAAAAATGAAACTAGGAAACTATGATAGAGATAATTCCACAGTCATAGTATACTAATGAATTTGGTTAATATAAACATTACAACCATTGTTTCATTACAAAATCACCAATTCATAATTAGTGTAATTATGTTAACCATTTGAACCATTTTAACCTTATTATCAATTTCATAGAAGTAAATCTACGAGCCTATAATGAAATGGAAGTGAAAAAAAACAAAAGGGATAGATGAAATATCATGGAACAGAAAATGATAATGATAATTTAGATCTCATTTAATTACCTCCCACATTCCACTTAATAAATAATAGGACACCATGAGAACCATCAAGACAAATTATATAGGGTTAGAACATGAAAAATTGGGATAGAAGAGAAGATAAAAAATGAGTATTATCTATATATATGGGAACCAATGATGAGAACTAACCAATGTAACATGAAAACAATAACACAAGTACACTGAGGAAAATGAACCAAAGCTATATTTTCACCATCCAAATAAATCTATGACATAAATGTACTAGAAAAAGAGATATTTTCTATAATTATGGTAAGTATAGAAACCGAAACGAATGATTGATAAAGATGCTATGGTCACATGAAAACCCAAAATTATAACATACAAAATTCCAAATGAAACTATAATATATTCTCAAGAATCCATGGTTACTAACATGTTATCCAATTTTGGGTTTCATCATAGAGTGACCTATTAACAGAGTAGTCATAATAGAGATTTGTGACTATAAAATGATCTAATGTAGTATATAAACCTCCAAAAGGGAGAAAATGGAAAATGTGGAACAAAAAATGTAAATAGTTATTTAATATGGTGGAAGAGATTATGAGTCCATGAAATGAGAACATGATAGATTATCATAAGAGGACAACCAGAAAAGCATAGTAGATGAAGACTGTAAGATGAGAGAGGTTGTGGCCAGTGAAAGGTGAAATAATCACTACTCTTAATAAAATAATACTAGGGAAATTTTTTCATTTAAAATTATAATGTTAACATATAAAAAATATTCTATTATTGTTTCAAAAATAAACATGATATCTTAAATTTTTTTGGAAATGATTATAATGAAATTATGTTAAATTAAAATTACATTTTGTGATAAATTATAGTACATTTAATATCCTACAATTATTAGTATATGGAATGATTTTCTATAAATAATTACATAATTTAGTCTTATATTTTATGTAATAGTTTAATATAATCAGTTTAAATAAGGATTATTATGCACATAATGAATCTATATGTTGAAAACATAAGTTAATAAGATATAGAAATTTGATGTTAAGTCGTTAACGACTTGGAATTTAATGAAGGAGTTGAATGTTAGGAATTTTATTAATACCATTATCAATTTATAAAACTATCTGAATTTTTATAATTTACTCCTTCAAAGGTTAGTTGGAATTATTTATAACATAGTCAGGGACAAATTTAAAATTAATTATATATAGATGAAATGAATTAACCAGACCTTCTAGTGAGAGAAATACATAGATATGATCTAGTCAGTAAAAATATATATAATAATAATAGAAAATTATTTATTATATAACCCTTCTATTTTATGAAATATATCTCTTCCATTAATTTTTTGATAGCTTTCATTAAATGAAACACCCTCTTTATTAGAGCTATGATATCATATTAAACTATTATAACCTAATAGTTATATTTATGAAATTTGATTAATATTTATTAATAAGACTGCAAAATTCTTGAAAAATATATGGTTACATATGTATAAAATTTATTCGTTGGTTATTCGTTGATTATTAAAAAGAATAAAAAACTTTAGAAATTAATTTTTTTTGAATAATGGTGTTTATGCATGAAATATAAATTATCTTATTAGATTTAATTAATCCATATTTTAAATGATTGTAATGCAATATTTATATTATATAATCAAATAAGTGTTTCCACATTCACTTAATATTTTTATATGAATGGTATAAAAATAAACCATGTTTATCGTATTAAATATATTTTTCAGAAAGGACATTTTCATCATGTTTTAATGTTAAAGTAAAATTTTATTTCATCCATGTATATAAAATTAATATTTAAAAATTGATTCTATATATGGATTCTTGGGGTCAATATTTGGCGAATAGTGCCCTTTTAATTTTTTTTGTTATGGATATAAATTGTTGTTAAATGTATCACCTCAATAATGGGTCAATTATGTTAATATATTTTAAAACTAAGTGATAAGAAATTTAATTTTCTTCATAATAATTATTAGTTGATTGTAAATTAGAACATATAGACTTTTTCTAGAAAATTAGATCTTTAATGGAACATTCTCTTTGAAAATTACCAAAATAACATTAACTGGATGGAAATTGAAAAAATTAACCCTATTGCATTTAAATATATATTTTTTCCCCAATACTGAAAAATATAAATTTATGGATGAATTTAAATGAAAATTTTGTGTGTTATGAAATTATATTTATTATCATAATTTCTTTATAATTTTTAGTTATTAAATTATTACCTTAAATCCATGCCCAATGCTAATAATGTATTTATTAAATTAATATACTTATTCTCAAAATTATTTTTGAAATATTAAAATAAAAATAATCTAACATGATTCTACTATTAAAAAAATTATGAAAATATATTTAAAATATTAATGATTTTTAATTTGATTAGATAGTAATTAAAAGTTTGATTTTTTGGAAATTAAGTCAAATTAAATAAAATGTGTAAAAATTGAAATAAATGGTATTTTAACAAAATAATATTTCAATAAATTGTTCAAAAAATAAGATAAAATATTGAAAGTAGAAAAAGTTCATAATATTGGTCTCAAATTTCATAAAATTGAAATTTATGGTTCAATTTCAGATTATATGTAAAACTATAATCCTTTTAAAATGAACATGACTTTACCACGCTAAATGTTCAAATATGGTAACAAAGGGGTAAAAAAAGTTAATGTTCAAATAAACATGTATGTTAGTTTACAATTCATTAATTTATGATGTTGAATCCTAATACTATATTATATTTCAATATAATAAAATTTGAAGGTATTTTTTTATACAATGAATATTTAATATTGTAACTATTTAATCAATTCCAAGAGTGACCCTCCCATAAATATTATGAAGGGGCCCTTATTTCCCTTGTTTACTCATGTTTTAGTATTATATATTAATGAAACACTAAAATATATCTTCCAAAATCCCATATACACAATCTATAGGGTCAGTTATTCCAAAAATACATACAATAGGTTCCTTAAGAGAATATCGGAAGCGTTGTTTCAAACAAGAAGTAATGAACTTAACCGATCACTTTAGTTTTAATTATTATATTTGACCTATAAAATAAATATATTATAAATAAAATAATTATATACACATCTTCAATATAGATAAACATTTGGACCATTATTAATAAAATATCAACCCTATTTTGAATCAAATGAGTATTGAATGTATCATTTGTACATATATATGACATAGTTTCTCAACATAGAGATACAATTCAATTTCCATCACCATTATTTATGGTTGGTTAGGATAATTGATTTAAGTTTTCGATATAATATAAATGAAATTATTATTATTATTTAATTAAAATATCATTTATAAATTTTTATGTTCCAAGCAGATGGAAAATTAAAACGTCTCATGAATAAGTGCGTAATACCACCTCCAAGAATTGATGTGATTCATTTTTCATCTCCATATTACATGGAATGTAATATAGATAATTTTAATAAATATGAATTATATATATTATAACATAATTATTTCCCAAAGGTTAATTATTATTTACCATTCTTCTATTCTATCTTTTGAAAAGTGAAAAAAATGTTTTCTCATATGGATGACCTACAATCTTCAAGAATGGTGTTGTTCATTAATCTATATCTATTTTTTTTACTTTAATATATATATGTATATATAATAAATATATATTATGTTTATATTACTTTAAAAATTATGGATATTATGTACATAAGATAAAATAATGAATACTGGACAATGAGAACTACAGTTATTGTGAAAAACATAATAATTAACACATAGAAATAATGATTTTAAGAAGATATTTTTAATAATTGTTTATTGAAATTTAATTGTTGTATAATAATTTATATTATATGTATTTTAGTTTTTATATGATGGAATAACAATATGTCTAAACATTATAATCATTTTTCTAGAGCACCATTGAAGCTACTCAAAGTCAAGGTAAGTTTTAATTATCTCAAATGATCTTTAATGGGAAATATTTTATGACAGACTCCTATATATTTATATAAAATACATACTTTTCTATGACTTTTATATCATTAAATTACATATATTAATTAAATGTAATTTTTTATTTTACTTTTTTCTTTTCTTAGGGTATGTGATTGAAATTATAAATGTCGTAAGTGTTTTACGTGACAATATCATAGTTTATCGATATTATTTACGATGATGTTTCCAATAATGAAATATTATGGACTAACTCTTACAAAACTCATTATTTTTTGTATAATATTTTAATTTTGTATAAAAAATTTCCTTTCATTTTCATCACATTAACTATACATAAAATTTAAGGATTTATATTGATTAAAAATACATTTTTAACCTTTTATAGATAATTCATTATATTCCATATCCAATTTTCTTAAAAAAATTAATAATTTTTTTAATAATATCCCATGATTATATAATGTCTATATTAAACCTTACTTACCATTTAAATGTGGTTCGTAAGGAATCTTATTAAGAATTTCCAAATAAGGTACTTTTTGAAACTTAATACTCAATAACGAAAGGAAAGTTATCTTTTAACTTATACTACATGAATAGAATTTCCCACCATCATAACAATTAAATTATCAGAAGAATAAATTACAAATTTGAATGGTTATTTTCAATGAAAATCATTAATAAGTTTGTTAAGTTTTTTAAAATTTTTTAATAAAATATTTGAATGTTAAAAGAGTATTTTACTCATTAAATATTATATGTGACTTTTCAAAGATGATTACCCATATTCTATAATCATTTGATGTTATATATTCTCTATAAATGATAGGATCATATGACTCCATCTTTATCCCTTCCCTATATGGTTTTTGAATATAATTATTTGTTGATTATTAAACCATACCTTTTATAATTGGTTACGTAGAGATAAATTGATGAAATGTTTATAAATCATGTTTTTTCTATACGTTATGATATAATGAGATGTTTTTGAGCCAAATTGTTTTCTGGTTAAATCATGTAATGAATGTTTTTTGATCATTTTGATCAAATATGTATGAATTTAGTTATCTGAAAGTAATAAATGAGGTAATTTATCCCTCCAATGCATTAGGAGAAGATGGATAAAACATTAGTTAATGTGGAAAATAATGGGGAGTGAACCAAGTTTTTTATGGGACTCTATCCACTAAATAGTCATTGAGTGATCCTTGACTACTACAATTCTTTTGGGAGTAAACCCAATCATCTATGATATTCTAAAATTTGATACAAGATTATAGTGAAATTTATTTTGTTAACTTTGGGTGTATTAAATAATTCCCTATCATATGCCAAATTTATTATCTTATGGAGAATTTTTATTTAATCCTTTATAATACATGTCTAATGAGCTACAGATATTTAGGGCCTAAATCCTGTTTCAGATCTATGATATGCAATGTGTAGTTCTCATATGTTATGATCATGTTTTTTTACACTTATACTCACGTTATTTCATAGGGATTATTGATCACTTCATAGTTTACCCTTACTAACCATCTAATCTCACTATTTCTTATGATTCCATTCCATAGGTCATAGGAAAGGTACTACAGATGATTTTTCATATAATTGTGCTACAAATAAATATTTGTTTTGGAGATGATTTAGTACACATATGAAAAATAAAATATTATGTGACTATATATGATTGACATACACTGTTTACAAGGGTCAATAAATTTCTTATAGAAAACTAATGTTTGATAGTTCACATTATCATGTGATATTTTCTTGTGGACATAGATATACAGATATTTGTGTTTGATGGGAAGCACATAAATCACCTTTTTATATAGAGTAGCATTGATTATTTACTAGAAGAACCTTTTATATTACATGTATAGATCTGGATAATCATATTTATTATCATTTCCACCATGTAAAATGGGGTAAAAAATTAGGTTTTAATAAATGTACATTGAGTATGAATTTGAGAGATGCTCTAAAATTATGATTTTGATTTATATAATAGCGCCCTTAATTATAATTTTCTGATGGTGGCATACAAAATTTAATAAAATGTAATGCTAAATATATAATTCCAAATGTTTTTTTGGTAAATGTATAAAAAAATTTCAGATATGATATTATAATTTTGTGTATATTATATGAAATAAGATGTAATTTTATAAAATTCATATAGGATTATGTGAATGAGAGATATTAAAATTAATATTCTCTAGGTTGCTTTTATATCATTGAGTGAAATCAAATTTTTCACCAAGTATTAAAAAACATATTCCAATTTATTAAATGTAGATATATTTGAATATTGTAAAAGATAATATAAGAAATCATATAGTTTTTCCATTCATATTAATATTTACGATATGTGATATCCCTACATTGTATCTATATATTAATTTTATTTAGTATATTTTTGAGTATAATTTTAATTGAATAATGTTGAGTTTCCTTTTATATTGGGTTTTCTTATTTTTAAATAGGGCCAAAAATTAGAAAATATTGAGGAAGAAGTTCAATTTTGAGAAGAAAAAGGAATATCATGCAGAACCACTAATCAGGCTAGTTTAACAATCTAAATTTAACAAAATTGAGAATTTTTATTGAATCCAACAAGATAGAGACATTAATTGAATAAATTTTTTTCAATATGTTAGATGATTATATGATTTTTTAATGGCACAAAAATAATGAACCATTGAAATAAAAATATTATGGTTTTGGAATCATAATTTACGCATTGTGTACTTAATTCACGACATGAAAATATACAAGTCATAGACCATTTACAGGCTCTAAAAAGGTGAAATAATTTTGGAATGATGTTCACATATGTAGTGATGTGAAGCTTCAAAAAAATTTCTATAAAGGAATTTAATATGTTTATCAAGATATATTTATTTTAGGAATTGACATCAGTCATTATTAAAATACATAAATGATGATAAAATTTATGATTGAGAAAAAACTAATTTTTACAATTAACATTTGACGATAAGATAACCATGATGACCTGAATGGAAATTAAAACATATATTTGACCCAAGAATTATATAATATTATATATGGTATAATAAATATGTGTTTCAAATAGAGATAAATGATTTTACATTCTAGTAATAGAGATTCTCAACTACTAGGAGGGTGAAATAGTGTTATGATCCATTGTTCTTTGAATATAGATTTACATTATGATTTTCTCTTTTACAATTATTTATTATATTTATTATTGAAGGATTATATTATTAATTCCAGTATATATATTTTCTTCATTTATCTACACTTTCACAATTTTCTATTCTCTTCCATATGTAATAAGGTTTATTCATCATTATTGATCACCATATGATGATTAGCTAAATTCATATAGGGAGAGGAATCTCTCAAATTGGGACATAACATATAATTATATTTATTTATTCACTTTTAAGATGATATTAAAAATTGGAATTGTTTTTTGATTCTCTTTTATCATATATTTCATAAAATCACGGTCCATGTAAATTTAATAAATGATAAAACCCAACATCATTATGATCAATAATTCATGCCTATTAAATGCAATTATTAATTATAAATTGAAATCAGTTCTTATTTCTCATTGATTATTCTATGTCTCAATAACACCATGAATTGTTAATCCTAGGTATACTAATAGAGTTTATCTATATATATTATTGATTAAATATGAATTATTTTACAACCAATAAGTATTTTTGTTTTTCATTTGCAATCATGATTTATTTATACTGATTCCCCCATGGAATCCATTTATCCTCTATTTAGAATTTATATTTGAGTTACTTCTATTTATTTTGAATCATTATTTTAATAGAATAAGAATAAAACTGGAGTAACCTAATCTTTTATAAAGATGGTTCATCACTATGCTTCCCACAATTTTTGGGTACAACCTTTTACATAAAAATTATTATGTTTTTGTAGTTAGTATTTTTCTAGATAATATGAATTCTTAATTTTACAACACATAGAATATTTAATGATGTATTTCAAACCCATAGAAATTGAGCAATGTAGTGATTAAAAATCTCTCAAAATTGTTTGGATTTACAATTTTCATTTTGTTTTAATGAAACTAATGATTAAAAATATATAAATGAACTCAAATAGTAAAGCAGATGAGATGGATGATGTTTCCATTGGCTATCTAGCTATAAAGTAACTATGGCTGCACTTTCAAAATAATAATACTAATTGGTTGTGAAAAAAATCATATTTAATCAATAATAAAGACAGTAAAACACATTCAATCTCCTCTATCATCTCAATTCATTGTCTTGTAATGAATTAAAATATATTGAGTTCCTTACGACAACATTGGAACTATAGATGAATAATTACATTCAATGGTTATGAATTAATTATCTTGATCCTTTTTGGTTCCCATCAATATTAAACAAACATGGCCATAATTAATTATTAGATATGGAAAAATGAAACAAATTATAAAACAATTAAACAAAATCATTGGGAAATTGTAGAATTAAATAGAATCATTTGTTACACTCCCATTTATACTGATTCCACTCTCCCATAAATTTTTTTCCAATGATTGATGGGTGATTTCCAATCAAGAAAAATTATTATTCCATAAGGATGTAAATATTTTATATTGAATGATTATTTGAATTAATAAAATATATAGATTGAAATAAAACAAGATATCCTTCTGCATATAATAAATAATGAAAATGAAAACAAAAATGAATACCTCAAACTTAACTTTGAAGAATGGTTGTTCAAAACCATAAGAAAGCCTCCTAGAAATCCAAAATATTAAAAAAAATGAATAAAATCACATGTATATCTACTTAATACCCTTTTTTATAATTCTAGATTGAATATTCTATCTTCAATGGATCAGATATGTGTTTTAATGGCCAATCAGGTAGTCAAGTATATCATTCTGTTAAAGGATATGATGAATATCATTGTTTTCTTATATGTATGATGTCTTCATGTCATTTATTTATTTACACATTTTTAATTATTTTGATGAAATTTAATATGCGGGACCAAAATACTAGCAAATAGACACACATAATAAATTCATTTTTGAAATATTTTATGTAGTTTCATGACATGGCATATAAGTGTCACACAATGAAAAATGTGAACTATACTCTGTGTTATTTCTTCTTGTTATGGCCTCAAAATGGATCATGACTTGTATATTATCACAAGATATAATGAGTACGTGATTTCTAAACCATATTTCTAGTACTGAAAGATTCTTTTTTTCATAGTTTTTTTTTAGTTTTGTTCCCTTGGAACCTTATGTAACCACCTAATATCCTGAGAAACCATCATTAAATGGATTTATTGGCCTCTTAGAATTTAATATTAAATCATAAAATTTTCATAACTTCATATTCATGACTTGTTTCTTTACAAATCAACATGAAGAGCCTTTATATTTTCAAATTTTTATTTGGTCATGTATAATTTTTTAATTTTTAGTCCTACATAAGAATACCAAAAACATTACCAACTTCTATGATATTAAATTTAATCATTTAGTATTAAAATCAAACACATATTATAATATATTAATTAATACAAAAAATGGATATAAAATACTAAAACATTCATATCGTTTATCATACTTGAGAAAAATACTACCATCAAGACACCAATGATCTATACATTAATAATGAAATTTTAAAACTATGATTCTCACTAAAACTGGATATAACAGAAGATTTAAAAACAAAAAAAAAACAAAATAAATATTTCAAAAAACGTGTTTTATATATACTATTCAATTAAAATATTTTCAAATTTTCATTATCATATTTAAAATGTTTATCAAAACCCATTGCTTTAATAGATTACACCACCATTTATTTTCCCTCTCCCCAGTCGAGGTAAAATTTTGGATAGAGTCATTCTCAAACATTGAGTATATAATAAAAATAATATAAACACAGTGAATATACTTTTACAAACCCATAATGATCAATGTCACAATTTATCATGATAAATTTTCAATTACGATAAAATGAATTTGAGGATGATATTAGAGAGGTAATAATTGTGAAAATCATTTTATGCTCAAGGATGTGGATAAAATATAATATATATCACATGATATTCAATATAAAATATCAATGAAATCCCACCGACTAATATGTAATCCCATATCACACTCCCCAAAATCATAATGTAATGTCTCATAATTGGTGTAATGATAATGAAAATGAACCCCCCTTATTGTTATTTTCTTATCTAAAATACGTACTTGGGATAAGTATCACATCCACCACTAAACCACATATGAATTTGAGATCATCAATATGAATGTGAATATTTTTTACCAACCTAATAAAAAAATTTATTCATTAAATTTTTAAAAACTAATATCAAACATTAACCTCACTTCCAAAACCTAAATGTATATTATAAAAAATATGGTTGTTGTAATTATGTTTCTTATTATCCCAATTCAAAAAACATTATTTACATTATGTCTTCATTTATTCTTTATATAGTTTTAAACTATATGAGGGATTTAAAATCAAATATATTGACTAAAATCTCTAAAACGGACAAAAAATCCCATTGATATACCATAAAATATCCTCTCAAGAATAATATCTTATATACCATATAAGAACCCCCCTCACCCCCCACAATCATTCAACCAAGAATCACGAAAAATATAATGAGATGGGAATGGAAGGATATAATTGATTGAAGAGTTTCTCAATCCTAATAATAACATCCATGGAATCTATGGGCTATATAATGATCAATATATACGTGGGTATTATGTAAAGGGGTTTTATAAAGAAAATACCCCATTCATTTCAAATTTTAATTTTTTCTATCATAGTTTGTACGAGATAACAAGGAATGTTCTTTAATTCTTACATTCCCCATGTATCACTCAATAAATATTTATAGAATAATAGGATATAGTTTTTCCAAAATCCTCTTGTGAATGAGAATAGTATATAAGTCGTCATGGTCAATTAATGAATTGGAAAAAATAGTTTAATCAAAATAAGTTTATAAGAATCAACATCATGGAAAAAGTAATATCAATTTTTTTTATGAAAATCAAAATGTATGTAATAATTTTATTTCTATAATTTCAATGTATATCTCTAAAATCTAAGGGAATTAATTTTTTTTCAAACATGTCAAAATATTTTTTCTTATTATTTATGTCTCCAAAATATATTCTATAATTTACAAGGAAATTTAGTTCTTTTAAGATAAATCTATAATTAAATTAACTTTTTTCCTAACAACTTTTTCAAATAATGTTGGAAAAAATATGGATATAAATATATCAACAATTAAAAGTAGTACTCAACTTACATTGATTAATTTTAGTGGGTTTCTCTGTCTCAATTTGACAAGTTTCACGATGTGAACCACAATTTCATGACTTGTATAGAACTCATATTATTAATTGTTCATGTTCTTAAAACATCACATGATTCACGATTCATGGATTAATGGTCTTATAAGATAAAATTATAGTGAAAGAACATACATATTTAAAATAGAAATATTTGGCTCAAATAGATAAATTTATCAACTATGGTGGAAGATAGTTAAATAATCTATTAAATGAAATAAATCTATATCCTAGAATTATTTTTATAAACTAGGATTCCTCTAAATTATTGATCATATTTATGGTCATTCAATATTACCTTTACCATTTCTATATAATTAGAAAATGATATAGTGCTTACTATCCTTGATTTCATTACATCTAGATTTGTTTTGAAAATGTAGTAATCTTTCTCTTATTCCACCATTAGTTATTCTCGATTGTAGGTGGGATTCATTTTTTGGATAAAATAAATTGAAATATTTAAAATTGAAATATAAATAGAATGTTAAATCACTTTTTCCACTCAAATATCTTCAATTATTCAGTATTTAAACTTTTTAAAATTACTCACTTAGTTAAAGCCTCATTTTTATATTCTTCTTGTTTTGAAAATTTTCTAATGGTTCCCATAAAAAATTAATCTTTATACTGACTATTAGTTGGACACTTGAATTCTAATCATCTTAGTTTTTCAAAATATCATCTTTTTCCAATTCCTAAACTTGTAACTTATATTCCTCCCTCTCTAAATTTATTATGAAATCAAGATCATATTCTTCTTATTTAAAAGGTGTAGTTTCATTATAGTGATGTATCATATCATGTCCTTGGAATTTGCTTCATTTCTTTTCCTTCCTTTTGGTTGATTCTTCTTTAACATTATGAAATCCTCCCAAAACATCTTGATATTATTCATCTTCAACCAATTTTATGTCTTCCTTAGAATCTAAATGTATATAATTCCCACGTAAATTGAAATTTGAAATAACCTACACAATGTCAGTAATCAATTCAACATGTTCTCTTATTTTTTAATCATTTTCATATATCTTATTCTCCAATATTAAAATCCACTTTTTGAGAAATGTGGATAATTATTTATCAAAATATTTCTCCAATGTTTTCTAGAAGGAATCGTATTCATTAATGTACTTACCTTGAGGTTATATGAAGTTAACAACTCTAAATTCATCTACATAATGTTATTATACTTCAAACCAATACGTATCAGCATTATATTTAATTTTATGATATTAACATGATATATTAAATTTAAAATTACTTTAGATAGTCAATATTTTGAGTTTTATTGTTTCTTAGAGAAACATCAATATATTACATCCTTTTATACATCCCTTCAATGTACCGTGTGACTAACTGTTTTTGTTGGCCATCTAATTTCTTTTTATCCCAAGATTATCCTTGATTATTTTGAATATTATGGATTTGTCAACATGATTTAATGAATATTAATCTTCCCACCTTGTGATTTTATGTGACTAGACTTTAAAATATAGTGCATCTAAAGTAGTTATATAATCTAGAAATATGATATATCCTGACGTTGGTCTAACATAATATTAATGAGGTGTCTCATCCATCCAAAATAACATAAACCACTACATGTAAAACAATACTAATAATAATAAATATAATGAAATAATGAAATGTAAAATGAAAAAAATAGTAAAAAATGAGATCATAAAAGCCTTTTTACTAAGAAATTGGTCTCAAATATTCTGGAGCACTCCACTTCTCCCCGATAACAATACCAAATTTTATGTTTTTCAAAATACTTTGTTAAATCATCTGGGAATGTTCAATGTAAAAATAAATATTATCCTGAAAAATACATACTAAAAAGGTGTAGTAATGTGGAGGTACAAGGTCAAGCCAACTAATAATGATAAAAATATTGATGAAAAATATCTATCAATGGATTAGTATCACAAATTTTATTTTTATAAAATTAAAATAATGATAAATAAAATGAATGAAAATATTAAGTAATTAGTTAGGGAAACCAATTTCAAACTGTGGTTTTTCTAAATTTAAATCCCAATTAAACATGAAGAACAATACTAATTGTTGGATTTTCATTCAATCATATTTAATGATTAGTCAATATAGTTAGACCCTAGAAATATATACTTGAATATAAAAACGTGGTGGTTTAGTGAATTTAAACGAATATTGTTCATTATGTATAGATTTTATTTTCCTAATAACAATCTCATTAAATTTCTAGGAAATAATAAACATATTCATGTCAGTTTTTTCACAATATATTGGGCCCATACATCAATAAACGATATGATAAAATTTAATCACAACAGAGTAAAAACAAAATAAATAATTACACAAGTCAGTAATGAAATATATTTTTTTGGATCCCTTTCTACTAATTCCATTATCCATTATATATTTATCATATATCATTCATTGATCACCAATGAAGAGTAAATGTTATCCCTATGGTAATAAAAAAATTTTAATGCAAACGTGAATAAATAAAAAAGTGTGATTTTAAATAAACTAGAATTCCTTTAATGATAAAATTAATAAAAAAATAGAAATAAAAAAATTAAACCATTCTACGAATAAAGTATGATCAGAAGCATACATCAAAATACATATAGTTTAGCATCTCCATGCCTAGAATGGAATGTCATTTCAATATTTCATGAATTCTTATTTATAAAAACAGTTATAATCTTCTATCATACATGATTCATATATATGTTTTAATGGTTTTTTTGGTCATCAAGGATATCTATATATTGAAATATACATTGTTATTATCATTTTTATGTATCTGATGTTCTCACGTCGGGTAATTATTGGCACTGCATATATTATGAGGGCCCAAAATACCAACTTATTGATACACAATATTAATTCATTTTTGGAAACTTTTTAGAAGTGTCACAGTATGTCACATGTGAAATTCACTCTAGGAAATTTTCTTCTACTATATTTCTATAATATGGTTGATAATTGGAATATTTTCATGTTTTTTATTGATTAAAAAACTATTAAATTGTGTTTCTAGTTTTGGAAGCTCTTTTTTTTTCTAATACGTCTATTTTGTACCTCTAGAACCTCCCACGACCCCCATTATCAATAGAAACCATCATTCAATGGATTTATTTGTCACTTTTCCTTCAATATTCAACCTAATTTTATCATATTTTTGTTTTCAAACCATGTTTCATTGAGGATCTGTACGAAAGTGGTTTTTATACTCATAATATCACATTTCCTTCACTATTTTTACAATTTTTTATCCTTCATGATAATAATATTAAAACATCACTAGTTTACATGAATCTAAACATGTATGGATAAAAATATAACTAAAAAACATATCGAAGTAGAAGAATATTTTTAAACAAACAAAAGATATGAGTATATTCATATAAACTAAAGAGTTGAATATGGAATTATCAAAATATAAAGTGTCAAAATGTTTGACTCTATTAATACTATCATCATTAAATTGACTATTTTTACATGAAGGAGTTTAAATTCAATGTATCTTACACATGATGTATTATTAAATCATCTGGGAGTTACTAGTCTTATGTTTTATATGATGTAATATAACATGTTACTCGTGAATTAGTGTAATATTTTTTGTATTTTCATAACTAAAATATACCAACAAATGAGCATCATCGTATCCCGTATATAGGGACCCACCAATGAGCAATGCGAGTGAATTTTTCCCTAAAATATCTTCATGTATCTCCCCAAAAATAAAGCTCAAAATTGTAAATCATAATTTGATGAAATAATTATATCATTATAAATTAAATAATTTGTAATGGCTCGGATTTTTTCATGTATTATTTTAATATTATATGGGAATTAATTCAAGACTAGGATCTGAGACGGTGTGCAGTTCTAGGGCCCCGTGAGCCCGGAACAATTGTTTGAATTTTGTTTAATAATAAAATAACACGCTTGTGCGGTTTTCCTGAAAAATTTTAAAAACTCCTTAAAGGTTACTCGGATCAGAAACCAAGGGCATCGTTGCGTTCAGAACATCGATTTTACCTTAGGGGAGGCCTATCATCGGCTGGCACATGTCGGTGGTGAAATTTGTTTTTGGACGCAACCGTAATAAAATATTTTATTAAAATATTTTATTTAAATCCATGCTACAAAAATATCTCTTATCTTTTAAATGGAGATTTCACAGGGGATCAGGGTTACAATTTCCATGACCCTTAATTCCCCAGGCGGCTCTGGAGGCTCTAGAGAAAACCTCCAAATGCTGCGATGGTGTTCTTGATGAGCTTCTCCAGTAACAACGACGCATCGACTAGATCTTTGCCAATGAGCGTTTCGGATCTTGGTTGGATGTTTTTGATTTCCTTCCCCGTTTTTGATTTTTTTGATGAACATGGAATAATCCACGAACAGATTAGCCAGCGGATCGATCATTCTTGCAGGACGAGTTTTGTAGGGATTTTGAGGTTGTTTTGTTTTGATCTAACGACGTCGAATCTGAATCGTCACGAACAACAATCGAGGTTTGTCCCTTTTGTTTGATTCTTTTATTATCTCCCTTACATTCCCCATTGCTTTCTATGCGTTCTTGGAGGAAATCAATCGTTACACATTCTTTTTTTGGCGCAACGAACCGTGATTGAAGATCCAACCCCGGAGCGATGTCACGGAGGTGCGACAACAGTTTCAGCAGGCGATTCGGAGCGGAACGGGAGATATGAGTTTTCAGGCGTTTTTCTTCTGATGAATCGTTCATGGTTTATGATCCGATTTATGAGCCAAAAACACCAGTTACGATGTTCGTATGACGAAACAAACCAATCCTTGGAGTATCGGGATGATTGGATGAGAAATTGAGGATCTAGAGGTTCGGCCGCGACGCGAGGAAGAAGAAGAAATTTCTGGAAAAATCCCAAAGACTCGCCGTGTATTATGAGATACATGACGTGTGTTCTTCAGTGGACCACATGGCGTGTACTCCAGGAGTACATGGGCATGGGTTGGGTACATGGCCAAGGACACAACGTGTATACCCCTCCCCAGCCAGACCCGGCCAGATACATGAGATACCCCATGTACTGGTACACAGGAAGGCGACACAGACATTGACATAGGCCATGTACGGGCACATGGACAGCGTACATGGAGTGAGCCCTAGGTGCTCGGACATGGTGTTTGATTATTCTACACGCCATGTAGTTGCTTTCTATCCGACAAGCCGAGTGACACGGGCCGTTTACACAGGCAGTACCTGGAGTCAAGGAACACGACGTGTGATTCTTCTACACGCCGTGTAATAACATTTTACACAGCCTGAATGGAAGACACTGGCCATTTACATGGGCCTTTTACACGAAAAGTACCCGGAGTCATGGGAAACAGTGTGTGATTCTTCTACATGCTGTGTAGTCTAGTTTTACACAGTCTGGATAGACAACACGGGCCATTACACGGGTAGTACCCAGGGTCAAAGAACACTGCGTGTAACCATACTACATGTTGTGTATCCAATATTACATGGATTAAACCACTTTTCTTCGGTGACTTGGACTAGTTATCTTAGGGTTCGTACCCTTGTACTTTTCCCTGAAGGTTCTGGTATAATTTCCTTTATAAAAACGTATGATCCCTTCATAAAGACTTCCTAAATAGAGTTCATGTAACCCCCTCTGTGAGACATAGAGCTGGATCCTATATTCATTCCTGGAACCCTTGGTAGAGTTCTTGGTATCTACGTGACCAACCTTACTCGGGCACCGATCCTATGCTTAATGGATTAGCTCAGACCAAGTTGTTGGAATCACCCCATGGTAATTGGTTTTGATCCTCATGATAGAATCACGTTTTCAAGTACATGTGGAGTGTGTTCTCTTGGATCGAATACATTGTATCTCTCTCTTCCGACCTAGGAGTCTGTTCTCCTTGTTATGTTCTTAGTTGATTCTTCGAGCTATATCTTAGTTTTGGTTTCGCGATAGTTGATCGTGTATGAGTATATCTGGATATTCTTGTTATATGTTTTGTAGACATATATTGTGTGGAGCTGAATGTACTTTTCCCTTGTGGTATTTTTCCCTTGTTGTATATCCTTTATAGTTTTGGGGTATCATAATGGGTATTGTTATACTCACCCCTTCAAGGTATTTTCATTCACGTTTCGTGTCTTGTTCAGACGAGTGATCCTTTGATAGGATTCTAGGTGGACCATGAATGGATGGTGCTCAGTGAGATCAGGTGGGCTAAGGTGTGTTCCTACAGCTATGTATTTGAGTACTAGTACCTTTGTTTATAGGCTGGACTATGTTACAAAATTTCATTTGGCAGGCTTCTACTTTGGGCCTAAGGTTTTACACTTTCTGTACTATACATTCTTGTCGCACTCTGTTGGTTGATATTTTTAGTGTATCCATGAATTTTCATTTTTATTAGTTTTTACATTCTCAACTTTGTGGGCATGAAGATGTGTGTGCATGTGTACAAGTGTATAGGAAATGTCTCTCATGTTAGTAACATGCCTACTCGGTGCTAGTCAGCAACCCCTGGCCTATTGGAGGCAGGCTTGGGGAGTTGCGGCTCGGGCCCCACTGGGACGGGTCGTGATAGAGTGGTATCAAAGGGGATCGATTCTACCATAGGAATGAGAGTCTATGAGTTGGTTGGGGCAACAGTGTTAAGTGTTTTGAGTTTGGCTTCTGGTTAGGGATCCTAATGTTGGCACAGGCGGCCGACGTATCCATACACCCAGACTCTGATAACCTACTTTTCGACTCAGATCATGAGAACACTAGTTGTAGGGGAATCAAATGGTACAAATCATATAGGAATGGGTTGTGGGTTTGATGTCCTTCTTGAGTCATCTCTCTAGATATACTCACTGACAAAGACACATCTTGTTTTTTTAACATGATTCCTCCGCGATGCGTACTCGTTAGGATACAGCAGCTAGATCAGGAGGATGACCCCCTTAGTGATGAAGCTTTGATTCAGGGACCAGATCCCCCAGTTTTACCATCAGGTGGTGTGCCATTTATCCAGTCACCTGTGGAGCAATGTTTAGTGCCTGCTATACCAGTGGAGGAGGAGCATAGACTGAGCATACTCCATGAGTTTCAAAGACATAGACCCCTTAGGTTTCAAGGTTAGCTTGACCCTCAGGAAGCATATGACTAGCTTGAGGCAGTGACCAGAGTCTTCTGTTTGGTTAGGACACCAGCAGACCAGATGGTGATCCTGGCAGTGAGCCTTCTGCAGGGCTTGGCAGGACGATGGTGGAGTTTGGTTATCCATACCCATGATGAGGTGACTCTTGCATGGTCAGAGTTTGAGCATCTCTTCATAGAGGAGTTTTCACTGGTTACCCTGAGAGTAGTACGTATACAGGAGATTCTTCAGCTCCAACAGGGAACCATGTCGGTGACTGACTATTCATCAAGGTCTACCGACCTCTTGTGGTACTTGGTGGATATGGTCAGAGATGAGTACTTTAGAGCTCCGACATTTGAGCGGGGCATGCACAAGGATATCCAGGCTAGCATCATCCATATGAGAATTCCTACATATGGTGGGGTGCTCAGGTGGGCTTTGGTGGTCGAGAGATTCTTGGAAGAGTAGAGACAACCGGAAGTTATCAGTAGTGGGCAAGCTAGAGTAGAGACATCAGCAGCAGGGAGCCGACGTCCGGGACCCAGGCATGGGAGACATTTTCAGAGGTGATCGCAGGACAGGGGATCTTCTGTACAGGGTTCATAGGGCTCATTCAGCCATCCACGAGGGAGGCGAGGCTACTCATGTGACGGTGGGGACATCTCGCTCATGATTGTCCAACACACCGTACCAATTACACAATAGTAGTGGATGGACCACCGAGGAAGAGGCAATGTGTGGAGCGGACAAATCTGCGGGGCAGAGGACGTGGTAGAGGAGCTCAGGGAGCAGCTGGAGGTTGTCGGCATTTTGACCCTTTAACACCACCACCTGCAGGAGGTCCACCCCAAGCTTAGGGAGCTGGTGGAGAGAGGCAGTGAAAACTGTAGGCGGCAAAGTCTTATGACCTAGGTACTCCCAGAATGATTTGAGTTACGATCTGTGTCTATTCTATTTTGGATGTCGTTCTGATAGACACATGTGTTAGTCAATCCTTTCTGGCGGTTTATCTTGTTCAAGACGTTGAGATTCCAGTTGAGATGTTGACTCGACCCTTACGGTTAGAAACACTGAATGGAGAAGATTCAGTGATCAAACATCTCTGTAAACAGTGTGAAATGAACCTTGGAGGCGAGAGTTTCATTTGGAATCTCATGGTGGTAGCGTCGAGGCCTTACGAATTCATTTTTGGTATGAATTGTCTATCCACAGTCCATGTCCATATCGACTGTTTTAGGAGAAGGGTGCGGTGTGTCCATAGTGATGGAATGAGTTTCTCTTTTGTCGGTGAAAGAGAGACCCAGGCAGTGCAGGATGGACTCGTGCATATGAAGGAACAAATAATTTCACATCAGTTGGCTACCCTAGCTCTTAGAACATCAGATATTACGAGTTTCTAGTTTCCAGTAGTAGTGGCTGAGTATGAGGACGTCTTTCCGGAGGATGTCCCTAGACTACCTCCCCATCAAGAGATAGATTTCTACATTGGGTTGCAACCCGGGACGACACTAATATCATCATCAGCATATCGGATGGCTCCTTCAGAGTTTCATGAGCTGAGAGTGCAGTTGGATGACTTGCAGAAGATGGGCTTTGTGAGGCCCAGCATTTCACCCAGGGTGGCCCCAGTGCTGCATTCCAATAAGGCAGACGGGAGCTTGAGGCTATGAGTGGATTACCGGCACTTGAATCAGGTGACCGTGAAGAACCATTTTCCACTACCGAGGATCGATGACCTCTTCGACTAGTTTGGAGGGGCACGATGGTTCTCAATGGTTGATCTACGATTAGACTATCACCAGTTTCGGGTACGGAATGAGAATATACCGAAGATGACATTCAGATGCCGCTACGGTCACTATGATCTCTTGGGGATGCACTTCAGCATGACGAACTCCCCAACAGTGTTCACGGGACTCATAAATCAGATCATTCATCCCTATCTAGATTGGTTCGTTGTGGTCTTCATTGATGATATCCTTGTGTAATCTATGTATGAGGAGGAGCACGTAAGACACCTAAGGATGGTTCTGGACACACTCTGAGAGCACAAGTTATATGGGAAACTCTCTAAGTGTCAGTTCTGGATATAGAAGGACCACTTTCTAGGAAACATTATCTCAGTAGAAAGTATAGCAGTGGACCCAGCCTAGGTTGATGCAGTACTAGCATGTGGACCACCCCAGAGCATGTCGGAGGTGCGGATCTTCCTTGGGTTGGCATGCTACTACTGGAGATTCATTCTTTATTTCTCAAGGATTTCAGCACCAATGACAGCTTTGACCCGAAAGGGCCAACCATTCGAGTGGACTGAGAGACGCCAACATGCCTTCCAGTAGTTGAGACAGAGTCTGACGAGCACCCCGATCTTGAGATTATCGAAGGAGGTTTTTGAGTACGTAGTATTCTATGACACATCAGGAACAAGGCTTGGTTGTGTCATGATGCAGAGGCAAGCAGTGATTTCCTATGGCTCACGTCATTTGAGGCCACATGAGCAGAACTACGTGACCCATGATCCTGAGTTGGCAGCGGTAGTATTCACGTTGAAGATGTGGCGACAGTACCTGATGGGCATGCAGTTTACCATCTAATCTGATCACAAGTGTCTCAGATATATCTTTTCTCAGAAGGATCTGAATTTGAGAAAATGACAATGGATTGAGTTCCTATAGGATTATCACTTTGAGATCATTTACACACCTAAGAAGGGGAACATTGTGGCAGATGCTCTCAACCGAAAATCAAGTTCCCAGTTTTTAGATGAGGTGACGAGACAATTAACCTTTTTACAGTTATCCATTGTGGATAGAGACGAGGTAGATTACCTTCAGTCGATGGTTTTTACCCCTATACTCTTACAACGAGTCACGGATACATAGCACGAGGATGCAAGCTGTGAGACTCTACGTGATCAGATATCCACAGGTTTTGCATCTTATGGATATTCTGAAGGATGGGATCACATTGTTCTTTTTAGATCTGGATGCTCGTTTCACATTCCGATTTTGGAAGGGATTGCAAGAATATTTTGGGACTTAGTTACGCTTGAGCACAGCGTTTCATCCCCAAATCGATGGTCAGACAGAGCGGACCATCCATGTCTTAGAGGATATTCTTTAAGCTTTCATACATGACTTCGGTCGTGTCTTCGAGGATAACCTACCAATGGTGGAATTTTCTTATAACAACATTTATCATTCCACTCTTGGTATGGCACCATTTGAGGTTCTGTACGGGCGACCATACAGGTCACCGCTTTGCTGGACTGACCCAAGAGAGTCCGCACTTATGGGCCCAGAGATGGTGAGGGATACTACAGAGAAGTTGCAGGTTATCCAGGAGTGGATGAAGACTTCACAGAGTCGGCAAATGTCTTATGCCGATAGGAGGCATAGGCCCTTGTAGTTTGAGGAGGGAGACCATGAGTTCCTTCGAGTCTCACATCAATTGGGTTTGTAGAGATTTGGTTGAGGCATCAAGATATCTCCGAGGTTCATCAGCCCTTTTCAGATTCAGAGTAGAGTGGGCGAGGTGGCGTATCTCATGGATATACCTCCTCAGATGGACCGGGTACACAACGTCTTCCATGTGTCACAGCTGTGGAGGTACATGCATGATCTATCACACGTTATTGATTGGGGAGAGCTGGACATCGATGACAGAGCAACTTTGCTGAGAACCCACTAGAGATCGAGTATCAACAAGATCAGATCCTTTTTGGGTGAGCAATTATCTTAGTGCATGTCTAGTTATAGCACGAGAATCTCCAGGAGAGCATGTGAGAGCATGAGGCTCAAATTCACGTGAAGTACCCAAATCTTGTTGAGTAACATTTGTTTTAGATTTTTGGGGGTGTAAAATCCCTAAGGTGTGTGTGAGGTAATTTTCAAGATTTTTCCATGTATTATTTAAATATTATATGGGAATTATTTAGAGACCATGCATTGAGAATTCGTGCAGTTCCGAGGCCCGGTGTGCTCGAAACATATTTTTGAATTTAATTTAATAATTAAATAACAAGAACGTGTGGCTTCCCTGAAAAAGTGGAATTACTCCCGAACGAGTTCTCAAATCAAAAATCTGACCGCACCATTGCGTTCAGAATAGTGATTTTACCTTAGTGATGGCCTAACATCAGCCGGCGTAGGTCGGTGGTGAAATATGGTTTTTGGATGCAACCGTAATAAAATATATAATTATAATATTTGATTTAAATCCTTGCCACAAAAAATATCTTATCATTTAAATGGTGATTTCGTAGGAGATCAGGGTTATAATTTCCATAACCCTAAATTCCCCAAGAGGTTCTAGAGGCTCTGGATAAAACCTTCCAACGCGGCGACAATGTTCTTGACGAGCTTTGTCGGCAACGACGACGTGGCGACCGGATCTTCGCCAACGTGCGCCGCGGATCCAGGTAGTATGTTTTTTATTTCCTTCCCCATTTTTGATTTCCATGATGAACACAGACTAATCAATGAATAGATTAACATGCAGATTGATTGTAATTTCGGGACGGGTTATGTGGGGATTTTGAGGTTATTTGGTTTTGATCTAACGACGACGAACCCGAATCATCACGAACAAAGATCGAGGTTCATCCCTCTTGTTTCATTCTTTTATTATCTCCCTCTAGTTCTTCATTGCGTTCCACATGTTATTGGAGTAAATCGATCGTCGAGAATTCGTTTGTTGGCACGATGAACCGATATTGAAGATCCAACCTTGGAGCGATGTCACGGAGGTGCGATGACAATTTCAGCAGGCGATTCAGAGAAGATCGGGATATACGAGTTTTGATGATTTTTCATTGGATGAATCGTTCAAGGTTTATGATATGATTTAAGAGCCGAAAACAACCGTTATGATGTTATTATGATGAAATGAACAAATCCCTGGTGTATCAGGATGAATGGAGGAGAAACAGAGGATCCGGATGCTCAGCCACGGAGCGAGGAAGAAGACGGTGTTTCTGGAAAAATCCCGATGACACGCCTTGTAGTATGGGATACTCGGCATGTGTTCGTCGACGATTCACATGCCAAATACTCCAGGAGTACACGGTCACTGGTTGGGAACACGACCAAGGACACGGTGTGTATACACCTCCCCGGACAGACCTGACCAGATACATGGGATACCATGTGCACTGGTACACGGGCATGCAACATGGACAGAGACATAGGTAGTGTACGGGCACATGGCCAGCGTACATGAAGCGAGCCACAGGTGCTCAGACATGGTGTGTGATTATTCTACACGCTTTGTAGTTTCCTTCTATCCGACATGCCGAGTGAAATGGGTCGTTTACACGGGTTGTACCCGGAGTCAAGGAACATGGCATGTTATTCTTCTACACGTCGTGTAGTTAGGTTTTAAAAAGATTCAACGGATGACACATTCCATTTCCACGGGAAGTACCAGGAGTTGAGGGACACGACGTGTGATCCTTCTACATGCCATGGAATATAGTTTTACACATACTGGAGGGACGACACGGGCCGTTAAACGGGCAGTACCTGGGGTCAAGGAACATGTCGTGTAACCATACTTCACACCGTGTATCCAATCTTACATGGAACGTGCTACTTCTATTCTATGACATGGACTAGTTTTCTTATGGTTATTACCCTTCGTCTTTTCCCTGAAGGTTCTGCTATCATTTCCTTTATACTGGAGAATGATCCCTTCAGCAATACTTCCTGAATAGAGTTGTTGGAATCCCCTCTATGAGACTTAGATCCGGATCCTCTATTCATTCCTGGAACCCTAGATAGAGATCTTGGTATAGATGTGAACAACCTTACCTGGGTGCTGATCCTCTACATGGAATATTAGCTCAGATTGAGTTGTTGGAATCACCCCATGGATATTGGTTGTGATCCTCATTTTAACATCATGTTCTCAAGTACTTGTGGAGTGTGTTCTACTAAAATAAGTACTTCATATCTCTCCCTTCAGACCTACGAGTGTGTTATCCTTGTTATGTGCTTTTTGGAATCATCGAGTTGGATATTAGTGGTGGTTTTGTGATAGTCGATTATGTATGAGTATACATGGATATACTTTTTATATGTTTTGCAGACATATACTGTGTGGAGATGACTCTATCTTCCCCTTGTTGTATTTTTCTCTTGTTATATTTCCTTTTTGGTTTCAAGGTGTCCTACTAGGTAATGTTTTACTCACCCCTACACAGGCTTTTCCCACAAATGTCGTGTCTTGTGAAGACAAGCAAGCCTTTGATAGGATTCTAGGTGTACCTGGACCAGACGGTGCTCAGTGGGATCTGGCGGGCTTAGGTGTGTTCCTACGGCTACGGATTTCAGTCCCAATACCTTTCCGTATAGGTTGGAATCTTTTACAGGCTTTATTTTGGTGGAATTGTACTTTTGGCCTAGGGTTTTACATTTGATGTACATTACATTCCTCTCATACTATATTGGTTGATATTTTTATTGTATTCATGCATTTCCATTTTTTGTTGTTTTTACTTTTTCACCATTGTGGGATTAGAGATGTGTGTCCATGTGTATAGGTTTATAGGCAATGCCTCCCATGTTATTAACATGACTACTCGGTGCTAGTCCCCAGCCCATGGCCTATTAGAGGCAAGCTTGGGGAGTTGCGGCTCGGGCCCCACTGGGTCGGGTCATGACATAATCCTACCACATGTGCTTGGGTTATTTGATAATTCTCCAAAAATACACCATAGAATGAAGATACATTTTTAATACATTTATAGTTATATTTAATCATATAAAAAATGAATTTACACTATATGTTGAATGATGTTGTAAAAGTTATACGTTATCATTTTCAATTTTTTAAATTTTTTTAATAACATGGAGATGTTGTTTGCATTGATTCATATCGCATGAATTAGTCAGTTTAATTATTAATCAATTTTCAGAAACTTTTAATCCCTATATTGGGATAAACCACTACAATTTCAATGAGGATTTGGTTTGAGAATCATAGTATCTAATTGATGAAACTAAGTGTTAGTCTATAGTTTCTAAGATGTTCAAAAAAAATTATTTATAAATACAATATTGAGTGGAATTAATATGGTATTGTTCATTTGAACATGGGTAGTGTTTATTGATATACATCATCATCCATATTGAATAGTAATTAAAATAAAATTTTAATTGTTAAATGTTTCCTAAAATTAAATATTATTTTATATTTAGTTAATTGTGAAGAAATTTCGAACTACATTTATGTTATATTTTTCACTACTGTGAGTATTCCAAAATTATATAGAAAAATTTTTTTTGATTCAAAAAATGTGGATTTTTTATGTAAAAATTATATTTTTGTACAAGCCTTGCATAGAATTTTCTAAAATGATTTTTTTCACATAAAATATCTATAAATAAAATAGTTTGGAAATGTATTATATATTTGAATGGAAATCCAATTTTTGGGAAAAACAATGTTTTAATGCATTGAATAAATGTGTAAAATGGTATTAATACTATTGTATCAATAAATAACCATTGATATTAGAAATCTTGTTAGTTTTACATTTGATGAAAATACATGGGATTAAAGGTATTTATTTGATGACACATGTGTTTTTTCACATATTAGTTGAATTTTACATGATTTACTAAAGTTTAACTATTTGTTCTAAACCATGGGTTTATGAATAATTGTATTTGTCTTTTTCTAAAAGAGATATTGTTGCAATACATACTATAAACATGTTCAGATTTGTTTGTTATTTTGGTTTGAGGAATGGGTATTGGGAAATGGAATAAAAAATTTGGGTATTATAATTAATATTAACCGAGTTTTATCCATGAACTATACATTTTTTAACACCCTTATATTTTGTGATATTTTTTTCAATAAATTAATTTATACTTTTTTATAATTTTCTTTTCCTAAAACACCAATTTCAAACAAATCATGAAATACAATTAAAATATTCTTATCTAATATAATAGTTATCACCTTCACATTAAAATTTTAGGAATGAATAGGAATAACTAAATTATAAAAATATATTTTATAAATGTATATATATTTTAATGAATTATTTAGGGACAAATAAAATAAAAATAAAAATAGAAACTATTTTTAAATATGTGAAATAGTTTTCTGAAAAAATATTAATATGAAATAATACATATACCACACTAAATTAAATGAATCAATTTTGGTGAAAGAAATTTATATATTATATATTAATCAAATTAAAATCCACCTTTTTTCTAGACATGATATAAAAATAAATCCTATTTTATTTTTAAAACGATTTTTTTTTAAATTAGTTTTTTAGAATTTTTAAACATATATTAAAAAATATTTTTTGAAAAATATAGAATATTAATCATTAAATTAAATTCCATTTTTTTAAAAATAATTATAATATTATATTATATATAATTTTTAAATAATTCTTAACTAGTTAAATTTTTCATCTAATATTGGAAAATAATTATTTTATTTTGAACATTAAATAATTTTAAAGATACTCTAAATTGTTTTTCTAAGATGGTTTTGAAGAAAAATGTATTTAATCTATATATACTTAATCTAATATAATTCATTTTAATATTTTTATATTGATATCTTATATAATTTTTTAAACTTTTGAAAATGTTCTCATTGAAAACTCACTTTCTCATCACATTTATAGGATTAATTATAAATTACCATTTCCTAATTATATGATTATAATTTTATAAAATGGAAATTTTTTTTGAATAATAAAAATACTATTATCTTGTAACTAAAAAATAGTTTTTTAATATAATGTTTAGAAAAAATATTTTAAAAATTAATATGGTTATAGAAAAAATAGTTTTACAATGAGTTATACTACAAAGATAAGGGTTTGGAATGACCTAAAACTCATACATCACACACATTGCGGACATATTTATACATTATCTTAGATATTTTATTTACTTAACCTTTTTGGATACATTTCTAATGTTAAATATGTGGGTACCCCTTTGGTTTTAAAAAATTCACATGTGTGCCACTCAACTCACTTTTAAAAGGCCACCCCTCTCCAATAGCTTCACAGTTCCAAAACCATTTAGTAAGAAAATTTACTTAACAAATAACAGCCTTAATAACCTATTTTATTATATTTATTTGTTTTTTTAATTCAACTTATGAATTATTTTGGTATCGACTAATATATGTAGTCTGAAGAAGTGGTTGTGTCCATAATCAAGTGTTTTTTTACTTCTTCATCTACTCAATTAAATTATTATAAAAACATGATAATATAATAACCCCAACATATTATATATATTAATATGTGATTATATTAATTTAATTCCCAATGTATTTCTCCTCATCCATATAATGGGATATGGTATCATCGTTCTTGTATAAGAAGACTACTACCTAACAAACAAATGGTATTTGATTTCTGTAGCCACCCCTCATGGTTGTATATAATGATGAATTTAATGTTAATATTTAATATTTATAATATTTTTATTCTTTTATAATCATTATATAATTTGTTCCTTCTATAATTACATTTTGTTGTAAAAGATAATATAATTCACATATATAGAGGACTAGAACCTCACAAATGGATCCAATTCATTCATGCTCTACAAGGAAGTAATTAATGACATGTTTAATTAAAATAATTGATGTCGCGACCTGGCCCCCAGGGCCTGTATCGTGACTACCCCAAACATGCCTTCCGTAGGATTGGGGCTTGCGACTAGCACCAATGAAGAAAATACTTAAACTGGGAAGGAATTTCGTTTATAACAGAAAAAACACCAAAGAGTATGCAACTGGAAGTAAAATGCTAAGTAAACTGTATACAAAAGAGTGTACGGAATGTAACGGGGCCAAAAATACAATCCAAAAAATAAAGTACAATATAACTGAAATGCCAGTACAACTGAAGAAAGGAAGTAAAGAAGATACTTGGTCATCCTCCGATATTCCTACCAGAAGGGTGGGTATAGATTGAAACCTCATAACCCTATGTCCATATGTCTTCTTCATGTATATCTCGCCGAGTGGACCACCTTCGGGTACCGTCCAGTTTTCCTACTCTCCACCCTGATCAGTGTTTTCTGTCGTGTACAACCAACATAACGAGGGACAGGCATAGCCCGTGTAGGGTTGAGTATAAAGAAACTTAGTAGGGACCTCGAGACCCTCATGGTCTCTCAAAATCCAACAAGGATAAACCACAATGTAAGAATCAACAAACAACCATTACATTGGTATATTCCAAAACATATTCCTACGTTATCTAGTAACACATCTCAATAATGAGGAAAATATAAATGTCCTTGACTCGGCTCAAAACCATGATTTTTAGTGTAACTTAGAAGTGAATATGATTAGTCGTGAAGCTGGATCATTTTATTCTAACAAGAGACACTATTTCTGACCATACAGAGTCGGACCCACATAGGATCGATAGGTATTAACCCCCGCAATGACCCACATAGGATCTTACCCACACAGGATCTGTATGTGATGACCCACACATTATCACTTAGCACTGACCGACACAGGTTCTGACCCATATAAGATCGGTATGCACTGATCCAAACAGGATCGCTGAGTGTTGACCTCTGTATGATCTGTCTTCATCCTCCACCTCACTCTCAGCCACTGGATTCCTCGCACCCAGTGCACTCGAGTTCCGTAGAATCTACCCTTGAGATATCTGTCATACATCAACAACCACTAAACTCAAAAAAGTAGTAACTCAAAGGACCTCCATGTCTTAAGTGTTCCAACGCGACAAACGGTGCGTCAATCAGATGCCCGATCTGTGAGTTATTGGCATTTCCATTTTAGGGGCCCAGTTGGTTTTTATGTTCATACCAACCCTACCATACTCCAACTATGTCCAATACACAAGTGGAATATACCAAAGGAACCGTCTCACTCAAATATTAATGTAGTTGGAGATGTTTCATCGATCTAACACCCGTAGCCCAAGAAAGAGGCAAAAAGGTGTAAATTGGCCAAACGGGTCCGGGTCCGGTCTGACCCAGTCAGACCGACCCGGCGCGACCCGGTCCGAGAGGGCGGCCCGACCTGAGTTGGCAGCCTGGCCTGAGTGGGTGGCCTAGCCTGAAGGCTGCCCAGCCCGAGGGGGCGGTCGGGTAGACCTGGTGGCCCGTTTGGCCTAGTGGCCTAGTTGGATTGGCGACCTGGCGGCCCAGTGGGGGTCCACCTAGGTCGTGGCCAGGGGGGTAGTGTGTGCCCCCTGGCTCTCGAACGGCTCTACTATTCGGGTGGGTATCCAACCGGTTCTAGGTCTCACCCGTACAACACACGTAAGACATGATGGGGTTCGCCTCCATTCATCTGGTCGGGCGGCTGACACGGCCAGCCGCTACTGCACCTCCACCGTTGCGTGACGACGTTGCAGTTCTGCTGCCGTCCACACCGTGTTATGGCGCCGTGCCACCCCCACTACAGCCCGACCACGCCGTGGCATATATATCCTCCACACGGCGTGATGGCATCATGCCTCTTCGTTCCATTGTGTCCCTCTTGGATGCGGTTCCTCTATAGCACGGCTTGGATTCCTGTGAGGCACTACGCCTCTCCAGTGGCCCTTGCGCCGCCAGCATCTCCCGCGGCCGGCACATTCCTATTCGTGTTGCTCCACCACAGTTCTTCATTCCAGTGGCACTGTTTCCCCCTACAGTCACCAAAAAATGTGATCAATCAAAGGGGGAGGGTAGGCTATGTTCATGCGGTCTGATCCCTCCATGTTATGGTGATAAAAATTGACAATTCTCAAATGATAATTTGAACAAGGTATAATGGAAATAATTTCAACTCAAAACCCTACCACGAGATCTGTGATTATTGATGGAGTCACAGTTTGGAGGACGTCGTTACTTGACATCAAAAAGCATCTGGGTAGGAGACTGAGGTAGAAGCTTCATCGGCATTCTTTGTGGTTAGCTCCGTCTCTTTTGACTCGGTCAAAGATCAATGGAGAAGCTTGTCATTCTTTGGTGGTTTTTCATTGGAATTATGATGTTCTTCACGGTTTCTCCAAGACACCTCTCAAGCTCCACCAAAATGTTATGAAATCACCAAAAATAATAGGTTCAATATTATTTTAATGGTTTCCATTAATTAAAAAGATTTCAAAAATTAATTAACTAAAGCCAGTAATTAATTTTTGGGTGAATTTTTATCATTATGGGGAAGTTCAAGAGTTCCCCCATTTATGGGGAGTTCAAGGGGATAAAGGCCATCTGGGCCCCACCTATTTGATTACTAGATGTGTTAAACATAGGATGGAACCCACCAAATAATATACTCCCAAGGGACTTTATGTGTGGGTGGGTCTGACGTCTAACCTCTACTTTGTGGTTTTAACCACCCAAAAAACAAGCACATCTTATTTTTACATAATTATATTTAAAAACCACAAAAACTAACATCCATTCACGTTAGAATACAATTGCATTGAAGGTCTCACTAAGCAATCACCAACGCTGCGAGTTCAACAGTGCCTTTGGATTTCAATTATGTGCACCTATTCAAAAGATAAGAAATGAAACTCACACGTTTAATGAACGCACTCAACAAAAAGTTCAAAAAATTATTATCAGTTACCATCGACTCACTGTTGTCAAGGATAGGCTCTTCATAGGTGAAACAAGCCCCAATTTACCTAATGTTACTCTCATATTTTCAATCCAAGTTACCATTTAGAAGTTATGAATTTTACAACAAAATAATTGTCAATTAATTATTTTATTTGCGGCTAAAAATTAACTTTCATTGATGGACCGCAATGGAAAAAGATTGTATCTTCTTAAAGAAAGAATACACTCACAAGATCATTGGTGGTCATGTATTATTAATTCGAGTTACCATTTGTGAGTTATAAGCATTTGAATAATAAAATAATTTATTTTATTCTTTTCTTTACTATTATGCCATTTTTGGGATTCCTCACAGGAGGCCTATGACGACTAATCTTAAGTCATGCCATAAGTAAACCTGCCATCCTGAGTGCAACGGTGCCATCAGAATTATGATCTGAGTTACCGTTTAATAGTTATTCAACTTTTTTAGGAAAAGTTCTTATGCGGGTTATCTTAAGATTAAAAAAAACTTCGATGGATCATTCCAGGCACTTCGGGCCTCAGAATCACGCGCCGTCAAATTTTTTAGACACGTAAAAACCCTATAAAAATAAGAAAAATAATTTCACAGAATTTCTGGGTCTTTACATTCTCCCCATCTCAGCGCTTTACGTCCCCTTAATCTAAAACTCAGAACTACGGGAACAAGTGGGGGTACTGAGCATGTATCTGATCCTCCTGCTCCCCATGGGCTCTCCGAGAGGTTACCGTGTTTCCAGAGAACATGAAACAGAGGTATCAAACATCTACGATGGACCCACTCTTGTCGATCCTCAATCCCTACTAGAACATCTATAAATGTTTCCCCATCGTCCACATCCAGCTCTCTATGGTCGATGATGTGGGAAGGGTCGTGCACATGTCTCCTTATCTAGGATACGTTGAATATGTCGTGCACCCGGTGCAACTAATGAAGAATATCAAAGAATTATTCCACCTCTCCAACACTTTTATGGACCTGAAAAGGTCTGATGATCCTCGGAGATAACTTACTTCCTCAGCCAAATCTCTATAGACCTCATCGAGGTGAGGCCCGTAGAAAGACATGGTCTCCATCCTCGAACTCTAGAGGTCTCCATCTCCAGTAAGCTTATAGCTTCGGTCTGCTCTGTGCAGTCTTCATCTGCTCTTGGATGAACTGCACCTTCTCTGTGGTAGCTCGTACCATCTTTGGTCTCTAGTATGTGGTCCGGCTTGGAGAGTCGGTCGATGAACACCCAAATAGTGTCATATCCCCTAGACGTACGTGGAAGACCCATCACAAAGTCCATTGATATCTCACCCCTCGTCCACTATGGGACCTCTAAACACTAAACCAAGCCTTCCAGTACCTGATACTCTGCCTTCACATGCTGACAAGTGAGGCATTGCCAGACAAACTGCACTATAGCCTTCTTCATACCTGGCCACCAATCCTGTCGTCGAAGGTCTGGGTACATCTTCGCCTCACCTGGATGTACTGCTAGAGAGAATGTGTGGGACTCCCTCAACACTCCCTCATTAAATACTACTAGTACCATGGTATGTCCTCTAAAGTGAATTACATGCTCACCACCTTCAAAAATTCCATCAGGTTCCTTCCATGTGCATATCTGGGCACGTCATGTCTCGTAGTCAACGTCTCCACGATGCACCTCCCTTACTCACTGAAGAAGTTGGGGAGTGACTATAAGAGATTGTAGAAAGGCTGATCCATTTCTATCTACAAAGGATATATATAAGGCATACAGTTGCTATATCGCCTCTCTAGGCAGCTTTATTCTAGACCTCCTACTGAGTGCATCTGTAACAACATTCCACTTGCACGAGTATAGACTATCTCGATGTCATAGTCCTGGAGAAACTCAGGCCAACAACGTTGTCTTGGGATCTTGTCTTTATGAGAGATGATATACATGAGACTCTTGTAATCAGAGTATATGTTAAAACATTAGCCCATTAGATAGTGGAGCCACATCATTAAGGAAAATACTGAGGCTACTATCTCGAGGTCATGGGTAGCGTAGTTCTACTCATGCTGTCTCAGATGCCGAGAACCATATGCGATCACGGCTTGCCCCTGCATCAGGACACACACAAGTCTGGTCCCAGATGCATCTCAATAGACTACATTCCTAACGCCTTCCTCTAGAAGCCTCAAAATGGGAGCACTACTCTGCCTCTGCCTCTACCCTTGAATTCTCTGCTGGCATCTCTCCGATCACACGAAGGGTTTCCCCTTTTATGTTAAGGCTGGTTGTGTTGCTACAACTCTGGTGATGTCTAAAATGAGCGTCCAATAGTATCCATCCAAATAAGACGTCCCTCCCCCATGGGGGGGGGGGTTAATCCTGGAAACATCTTTTGAAAAGATATCCCCATGTTCTTTCACTCATGTTTGGAACTGAAAACTGAATACTCATAATGCCATGAGGGTAAGTCCGGCCGACACCATAGTGATCAGCTGCACCCTCCTATTCATGAGATTAATCTATGCCTCTTGGGATCCCTTTGTCACCGACTAAGAAAAAAGTAATCCCAACATTGTAGATATACCACAAATTGTTTTCCTATTACAATCAATCTATGTATGAATTGTGGTTTCCAAGTCCATACCCAAACTAACGTCGTACAGATTCAATGCTGCCACCAAGTGGTTCCAACAAAAACTCTTGACTCTAGGGTCAGATCACACCATCGACATAAGTGTGATTACTGAGTCTCCTCCCAAAGGTATCTCTAGACGTGAGGGTCAAGTCAGCGGTTAAACCGGAAACTCTAGTTCTAGTAAAAGATTTGTGGAAGGAAGGAATGATTGGTACCTATGTATATTAATATAGAAGCAAGTAGTAGACACTGTTCATACCTTGAATCATTCCAAGATCTCTTTGGTCACACTCCTTGACCACATGCCGCTACTCACTTCTCCTGCCCTCCAGCTCCCTGAGCCTGGTGGGGTCCACATAAAGGAGGTGGTTGTAACTTTCCAATATGTACACCACATCATGATTCTCTCATAGATCTACTTCCATGTTAGCTTCTCTACAGATTCATCTGTCATTAACACTTCTTGTTTCTAAAATAGTCTACACACCCAAGTCTCTGATACTGGCGCTGGTTCCTTACTTTCCCACTACTAACATTCACTGGCTGTATCCGCTCAGCCAGAGAACATTCAAATACAAAGGTTTTCTCTAGCATCCTAACATAGGTAGGAATGCATAGAGAAAAATGTGCAGGCTCAGATGTCACTAAATGCACCTCACTCGGAGGTCCATGCTCTGATGCACTGATCATATCATATACATCAATTACCAAGAACACTCGATAAGCCACGATGAATACTCAGCTACCGATATGTCATCCTGCCGAAGATGTATAAGTTCTAGAGATCCCCGTCTACACTACTAGTATCTCAACAAGGTGGAGAAATCTAGAAATCGCCTCCATTCAGTCCTCTACTACCTGGGAATCTATCTTTACTTATATCCTTGGAGGCCTCTATCACTGGAATGCGTGCAACACGCTTAGTCAGCGTGCATCATCATCTAGTGCGGTTGGTGGCATCTGCTTTCCAACTGGTGGTGGTGCTACTGGTACACCACCCGAAGGTTCTAATGCAGTAAGAGGGCCCTACATCGGAGACTCGTCGCTCGGTGGGCCGTCATCGTGTACTCTTTTTGAACTATAACTGGTTGTCTGTGTGGAGGCATCCTGAAAATATGCGACACTTTCAAAAGGATATAAATGGTGAGCTGACCTGGTTGAGATGACTTAAAAGAAAACTTTTGAAAACCCACACACAATATGTTTTTTCGTACACTATGTCAGAAATCAGAAGTCGGGGTCCTGGTGTATGGATACATCAGCCGCCGCACCAACATAGGACTCCTTGAACTTATAAACGCACTCACTAAACTTAACACTATTTCCCCACAAAAAAGATCATAGTCTGATGTTCTGCGGTAGAACTAACTCCTCTAATACCAGTTTGTAACAACCCATCCCCCGGTGCCCGTATCGCGACCACCCCGAACCCGCCTTCCATACGCCAGGGGGTGGAGACTAGCACCGATGGAAAAAATACCTAAACAAGTAAGGAATTTACATTATAATAGTTAACAAACACAACATAGTATGCAACTGGAAGTAAAATACTATGTGAAACATTAATAAAAATAGTGTGCTGAATGTAAAATGGGTGGAAATTCAAGCCCAGTAGTAATGTACAATACAACTAAAATGACATAAAAGCTGAAGAAAGGATGTAAAGAAGCTATTAGGTCATCCTTAGGCATTCCCCCAAAAAGGGTTGGTATATATGGCCTAGTCTACACCCCAAGTCTATTCGTCTGCTCCGTGTATTTCTCGCCGAGTTTTCCACCTCCGAGTACCGCCCAGTTCTGCTACTCTCTGCCCTGATCAACGCAGTCAGTCGTCTACAACCATCTCAATGAGGTGCGGACATAGCCAGTGCATGGGTGAGTAGAAAGATACTCATTAGAGAACCTGATACCCTCTAGGTCTAACAACATCCAACATTGTTAAACCACAATGTATGAATCAACTGAAAACCATTAGTTAGGAATATACCCATACTTATATCTAAGTTATCTAGTAACCCATCTCAATCATGAGGAAAACACAAATGTCATTGAATCAGCTCAAACTATGATTTTTTGTGATGCATAGAAGTGCAGATGATTAGTGACGAAGCTAAATCATCTTATTCTGACAAGAGGCAGTGCTTCTGACCATACGGAGTATGACCCACACAAGATCATTATGTATTAACCCATACAATGACCCACATAGGATCTAACCATCAAAGGATCAGTATGTCCTAACACACCCAAGATCGCTGAGCTCTGGTCCTCACAGGATTGGTTTGCACTGATCAACATAGGATCGCTGAGCACAGACCTCCGTATGATCTGTCTCCAACCTCCGCCTCACTATTAGCCACTAGATTCCTCGCACCTGGAGTGGTCAGGTACCATTGAATCTACCCTCGAGATATCGTCGTACCTCAACTGCCACTAAATTATAAACAGGAATAACCGAAATGACGTCCATGTTATAAGGGTTCCAATGCGATAGACGGTGCGTCAATTGGACTCATGGTCTGTATGTTATTGTTATTTCCATTCAAGGGGCCAGTTTTGGTTTTAGGTTCAAACCAACCCGATCGTACACCAACTGTGTGCAAAACATCAAGTGGGGTATGCCAAAAGAAATTTCTCACTCTGAGACATATATATCCGCAAAACGTTTGTCGATCAGACACCCATAGCCCATGATATGGGTGAAAAGGTGTAAACTGGCCAAACGGGTCTGGGTCTAATCCGACCCGATCTGCAGTTCCGACCCGGTCCGAGAGGGTTGCCCGACTCGAGTGGTAGGCTCGACCCGCGTGTGTGGCCCGGACCAATGGTGGTCTAGTCTGAGGGGGTGGCCTAGTTTTCCCGGCAGCCTGTTCGGCCTGGTGGCCCGGTCAGCCTGGTCACCCGGCGGCCCGGCGGGGGTCCGCCTAAGCCGTGGCCAGGCGGTAGTGCGCCCCCTGGCTATCGAATGACTCTGCCATTCAGGTGGTGCTCCAAACATCGCAAGGTGGTGCCAGTACATCATAGGCGTGACTCAATGGGGACAAGCTCCTCCCGGATGGCCGAGCGGCCAGCCGCTCCAGCTCCACGGTGGTCGGCCCGTCCGGCCACCACTGCACCTCCACCGCGACGAGATTACACCATGGTTCTGCTGCCCTTCACACTGAACAATGATGTCATGTCTATCCTATCTGCCACATCCCTCTGAGACGCGATTCCTTTCCAGTGTGATGCACTGGCACCGCGCCCCTTCGGCACCGCCGCAGACCACCTGGCCGCGGCTTGGTTAACTGCGCGGCGCTGCGCCTCTCAGATGGCCCGACGGCCCTTGCACCGTCGGGTTCTTCAACGGCCGACATGATTCCATTCATGTTTCTCCTCTGTGGTTCATCCTTCCAACAGCACCGCTGCGCCACCGCCATTACCAGAAAATGTGATCAATCAAAGAGGGACGGTTGGACATGTTTGTGCAGTCTGATCCCTCCTCATTATGGTGATAACATTCGGCAATCCTCATACCATAATTTGAACGATGAAGAACAGAAATAATTTCAACTCAAACCCCTACCTCGAATTCAGTGATCGTTGATGGAGTCACGGTAAGGCGGACACCATTCTGTTGATGTGAAAAAGCATCCACGATATGAGACCAAGGAAGAATCTTCATCGGCATTCATTGTAGTTAGCTCCTTCTGTTTTGACTCGGTCGAAGATCAATGGAGAAGTTCGGAATACTTCGGTGGTTCCTCATTGGAAGGATGAAGTTCTTCAAGGATTCTCCAAGAACTCTCTCATGCTCCACCAAAAGATTATTCCAACACCAAAAATAATTGGCTCACTATGATTTTAATGGTTGGCAAGAATTTAAATGATTTCAAAAATTAATTAATTGAATCCATTAATTAATTTTTGGGTGAATTGGTACCATTATGGGGATGTTCTTGAGTTCCCCCATTTATGGGGTGTTCAATGTGTTAATGAATGTGTGGGACCTACCTAATTGATTACATGAGGCTTTAAGCATTTGGTGGGCCCCACCAAATAATATCATCCAAAGGGAGGTTATATGCGGGTGGTTCCCACCTCCAACCTCATCTTGGAGGTTTTTACCACCAAAAAATAAATATACGCACACATTATTTTTATTTAATTTTATTTAAAACCCCCAAAAACTAACTTCCATTCACATTAGAATGAAACTGTATTGAAGGTCTCACTAAGCAATCACTGATGCTGTGAATCCAATAGTGCCCTCAGATTTCAATTGTGAGCACCAGTTCAAAAGATATGAAATGCTGCCCACACATTTAATGAACGTACCCGACAAAAAGTTCAGAAAATTATTATCAGTCTCCCTTGACTCACTGCGGTCAAGGATAGGCTATACCTATGTGGAACATGCCCAAATGAAACAAATTCTACTCTCAACTTTTCAATTCGAGTTACTATTTACATGTTATTATTTTTACAATAATATAATTTTCACATAATTATTTTATTTGCGTCCAAAAACTAATATTCTCTGGTAGCCCACGCTAGAAAATGTTAGTATCTACTTAAAGAAAGCACACACTCACAAGTTCTGTAGTGGTATCATATTTTTAATCTGAGTTAATTTTTGTGAGTTATAAGCATTTTAAAAATAAAATGATTTATTTAATTATTTTATTTATTATTATTCCATTTTTGGGTTTCCTGACAGGAGGCCTACGTCGACTAATCATAAGTCACGCCAAAGGTAAACATGCCATCCTGGGTGCAACATTGCCCTCAGATTTTTGATCCGAGATAAAATTTTAGAGTTATTACAGTTTTTCTAGAAAAATGCTTATGTGGATTAACATAAGCTTAACAAAAAATTCGACAGATCATTCTGGGCACTCCGGGCCACAGAATCACGCGCCGTCAATTTTCACAGACTCGTAAAAATCCCATATATTTGTGAAAAAAGTTTTCACCATATATACTTATCATTAGAATTGATATATATAATAATAATTTCCTTTTAATGTTAATAAATTATTCTATTTTATTTAGATCTTTTTTTTGGAAAATGGAAACAATAATCACGCTTACCTTCGACCTAACATCTCTATAAATAGTTGATTATATTTTTTATCTCCAAATTGTGTTGATCACTATAAAAAAATTTATACATTATATTTGTGATACATATATCACAGAATAAATCCATTACACGATTTAACCATGATAAGTGTTAGAGGGACTAAATTTACAATTCAATAAAAAACTAGTTATTTCCCAAAACATGAATTTAACATGTAATTGTTCACAAACTGGTAATCAAACTATATAAGTTAATCATATATACACTGAAATATATATATAAATTTTGTAATGTAATATATATATGATAAAACTAAATTTATTTTAATTTAGTTTCAAAATTGAATGATATATGTTGAGAATTATAATAATGTATTTTCGTCCGACATTTTTTTCTCTACATCACATGCAATATTCACCATGTGTATATTTTATGTGTGTAATATAATACCCATGAATTTTTTTGGTTATTTTTATTAAAATAATGGGGGTTTAAACATCTATTTATGGATCTCACATTCGAGTTATTTATGGTTCCAATGTAACCAAAGAGGTAAGTTATTTTTGTCTCAAATTGCCTTATTTGGGACATATGTTATGTTATGCAGGCATATTTTATTTGAGATGTATATGATAAAAATTAAGAATTTATGTATATAATTTAGTTAATTTCGTCATATTATATGCTAGATTGCTTTTATTCTTTAATGTGATTTACCATTCATCATTACCATAGTTGTAAGAGATTAATATTAAAATATTATTATTGATTAGTTTTGTTAATTATTATACTTCCAATGATTAAATATTTGGATTTATTGGTCAGGAAAATCATGAACTTTATTCTCCTATAGTTATCTTAAAAAATTCTATTTCCTCTTGATTTTCATAAATTTATTTAATCAGTAGTTAAAAATAATAATTTTATAAAAAATAATCGTTATTTTTCTCTTCAGTCAAGAGAACTTTTTTCATCAAAACCATATTTTCTAAACGACATTCAATAAATATTAATAATATTTTTTAAATTATTTACTATAGTCATTTTTACTAAATTTTAATTTTTTTGAAAAATAAATGTAATATTCATGTCAATTTCCAACGATTCCAATTATTGATCTTACCGAAAATGTGAATGGAATAATTATTTTAACTTGTATGAAATTTTAGTATTCACCATTTTCAGGACAATTATTTTGTTCAATGACTACATTATATGCTATTATGTTTATTTTAAATGAAAATTATTTTCAAATTGATTTTTGTTTTAATTTATATTTCCAATAATATAGGATATTTTCCTTTCGAATTTTTTAATTTCTTTATTAGACCATCCATTATAATATTCAGTGTTTATTTTTAGGGAAATTATTTTAAAAAATGTTTATGAAAATTTTAGTTTTGGTAAATAAATTTCATTCATGAAAAGTTATTTTACATAATAAATTATTTAAATTGTGTTTTAATTCCTCCAATATGAGTTTCATCGTTTATTTTCAAAGTATTTAATATAGTAAAAATTATTCATTTATTGTTTGAAAAGTGATTTTGAAGTTCGAAAAGATATTTTTTATAGATAATTATTTAAATTATTTTTAATTATTTCATAATAATATTGCATATATTTTTTAAATAAATAAAATTTTAAAAATTATTTCTGTTTTAAAATGAGTATTTCAAAGTGGATAAGCTATATTGCATAATAAATGTCCCAAGTGATCTTCAAAAATCATTTTCATTATAAATTGAAATCTGTTGATGTTACATATTCTTTAATAGGTATTTGATTTAATAATACCTTGTTTATTATTTATATAGATGTTTTTTCAATATGATGATTAAATTTTTATGAACCCCATTAAATTTTCAGGGGATATGATATGTTTGGTTGATAAACCCTTCCATAAACCTTTTATATTTTAATTAGTTATTATTTTATAATATGATGAATGATTTATGATTTTGGGGAAAACAAAAATATGGTTTTCATTATGATTTATTTTGGAACTGTACCCCCTACAGTGAATTGGGTAACGAATTCTATCTCCTGATATAACAATGAGAAGAATCTCTAGGGTCATGATACACTATGGGAAAGAAGATCATCATAATCCACAATGGAATAAAGGTGTTTCCTGATCCATTTTAGGAAACAGGTGCTTCATGATCCACTAGGGGAAATAGGTGCTTCCTGATAAAAAAAACGAAATATGTAAAAAGTCTTAATTGATAATGTTTATGGTCTTGGTAGTTATCCCTGAAATATTAAATTGTTTTTGATATTTGTGATGGTCTTAAACATCAATGACATGAGGTTGTGGTCTATGATTCATTTTCAATGATTTCTCACATTTATGTAGTATGATTTCTTAAACGATTAATCTTCATGCCATGAATCATGTTTATAATTTATGAATGTTTGGGCGTTAATATTAGAAGATATGCTCTTGATCTACAACTAAGATGATTATCTAACTGATTCATGTGCTTATTTATTAATAGAGTCAATGTTGGAATTAATATGTATATGATAATTCTTGTTTTTATGTTTTCCTCCATAGGTTATGAAGAATGGTATATGTAGGGTATGCCTATGATGGGTACTATGTTAGATTATCATTGTGGTTGATGTTGAAGATCATTACTGAAAAAAACATATTAAGTTTCTAGTATCTAAAGACACTAAAATATTATGGTCCGTAAGTGTGGTTTTATGATATGTATTTAATATTCATATGAAAATTTAATATTTACGATTAAAAATCACTGGTCAGTAGAGTCATTATCAGATGAAAGGTTTAGATAGCCAATAGAAACAAGGATTTGTAATCATTAGTGAAACCCATATGAATAATTCTAATGAAATATATAGAGATGAAACTATGGATATGTCAATGTATGAGTCAAATTATAAGAAAATGTGTTCAAATTTTGGTGAAATATAAAGAAACTGGTTTATATTAAATTAGATCCATTTATGGATTCTATAAGAGAATATAGAGGCATTATAGAGGTACCTAAGGGTAATAACTATTAAATTTGTGAATTGAGTTGGAATCGATCATCACTGGGTGCATAAAAATTGGACTTTCTTGTACACATTGTTTTACACACATTAGGGGATATTATTTAGATATCCACAAACTCTTTATTAACCATCATGAAGGTTTGAATAAATTTTAATGAATAACCTAGGATAATACTACTGTGTCATTGAATTAAAATATGATTCCATGATTTTGACATTATATTGGCGATTTTGTTTTGATTATGGGTCTTTCTGATATGTGTATTTTTATTTTCATTATTTTTTTTTTGATTTCGTAAATGGGTTAAACCAGATGGAATTGGATCAATGATGTATGTGATAAACCTTATGTTGATGAAAATCGAAATCATTTGATAACTATATTGATGGTTATCTAGATTATTCCCAGTAATTTGTAATTATATATCATTGAAATCATGTACCTTAGTAAAATATCAGAATCACCAAATTAGGGAAGGATACTGTTCATTTAGGGTTCTGGTGTTGGATACCAAATAAAATAATACACATTTTCTTATACATCAATAATGTTTGAATAACAATGCATGTTGATGTCCTAGAGTAATGGGAATATGTTTAGATTGTGTTGAAAAAATACATGTTAATATATAAGAAAAATTAAATGTTCTTCCAATTCAATGTATGATAATAATGGACTCTCAAATTTCTCCTATATGGATAATTTTTTTTTCAATTGGTAATTTTTGGGAATTATGAAAATATATTTCGTATATGTAAAAATCAATAATAGAATAGACATGATGGTACAAGTAATAATTATGATTCTGAAGATGCGATATAAATAAATGATATATTAATGGCATGGACAATTCGAACAGTATTTTTAATTTTTCACATGAGAAGAATTATTAAATAGAATTTTATGAATGTTAATACATGATTCATATTTAATATTTTAATATTGGGGAATTTCTCAATAATATGAAGAGTCCTACATAATTGGTTGGAATGAAAGTGTGATTATTTATTATTTATGTATTATGAATCATTAATTATATTTTATGAAACGTGAAATATATAGGTAATGTTGTTTATTAGATTTTTTAGTAATGATTTTTACGATTATTTTTTATGTGTTGAATGACCTAAAACACTAATTTAATGAGAAGGTCATATTTTGGTTATGGGAAGATGGCCCTTAAAATATTTCTTATGTTTAGAAAATAATTTTTATTTTGGATAAAGAGATTATTGATATGAATAATATGAAATAGATTGTATTGATGGATATGCAACCGATTAATGATTTGAGGAAAAGTTAGTTTATGTTATCATTGATGAAGTTCATAAATTATCTTAGTTCTATAATAAATTCAATAATATATGGTTTTATTCAATGAATAAGGACCTATATGTGTTTTCATTATGGTTTTTGGTAAATGTAGTTAATTAACATGATTTTGAAAAATATATTATTATGGTATTTTGATATTTTGAATGTGTTAATCAAGATAAATTTCATTATATTAGGTGGATTAATGTGATTTCGATTTTAATAAATTTATTGGCATTATTTTTTAATGTGTAATATAAAATGGATATAAGGTTAACCGTTTATGGAATTCTTTATGTTGAATTATGGATGTGGTTTTAGAGATTAATATATTATTCCAATATTTGAATATTTATTAATAGCATGTTATTAACATTGTTTTATAATGACTGTAAATTTAATGAACGACTTATCTTTATTTTATGGATCGTGTTTAGTGACTCAAACATGAAAAAATCAGATCATATAGTTAGATAATATGTTTAAATTTATTAAGGTAACTAAAGGATAAAACTACGCTTATGAAAGTTAATTAAATCATGTTAGAAAATATTCCCAAGATAATTATCTAATATTGTGAAAATAATGTTAAAATTATAATTTATCCTCTTAATATAATTGAATCTTTTATCAATGACCTTTTCGAACCTCTTTTGTTTATGGAATGGATGTCACCAAATTTCTCCTAACCATGTTCTCCATAAATCTCAATCATTATTATGATATTTGTTTTCAATTATATATCTTTTTTCCACATACTAAATATGTCATACAATTTTAAAAACTAGTATGTGTTCTTCCATACGACCATCACTCATCTTTTTCACTCTTTTCAAAAGGAAGTTTTATTTACCAATTTTATCATTTGTGTTTCCCATAATTGTATTTTCAAATTTATAACCCTTTCATACAAAAACAGTTCCAAATACAAGGATAAATATACATTATGTGGGATGGAATGTAAATCCCCTAGTTTTGGAGACAAAGGTTTTTAAAGAAAATTATCATATTTGATATTTTGTATTATATAGATCACTGAGTTTAAAGAAAACATGAATTATAATTAGAATTTTATTAATTAAAATGACAGTTTTCACCCAGCCACTATAATGGTGAGTAGAAATAATATGACCTAAATTATGAAAATATATTGGTTACAAATATATATGAAATTATTTTTTACAAATAAATTTTAAATGAGAATATAAAATATTTAAAAATAACGGGAATTATTTCCCCAAAATACATTTTTTTAAAAGATGGGATTTACCGAAATAAATTTAAAAGTATACACCTTTGGTTAAATAAATTTACATACTATATATTCAATATATTTTTTAGAATTAATATTATGTGTTTTCTATTCAAGGGATAAGAATATATCTAATTTTATTTTTAAAAACTATGTTTTTCAAAAAAAATGTTTCCTTTCCTTTTGGAAAATATTTTAAAACTATTTCTTGACACTTTTAGAAAAATGATTTTAAACAATGAAGTTAAACTTTTAAATCCTCATGTGAAAATTATCACAAGGTAAATTTTTTATAATTCATTGAATGGATAGATGTGTCAATCAATAGTAAAAAATTGTCATATTTATTATGAATTTTCATTTATTTTATAGATTCTGAAAAAAATAAAGAATTTTTGAATTGAGAAATTACTTAAATTATATATCTATTAATGAAATTTATATCATTAAAATAATTTACATTGGAATTATAATATAATAGATTTTTTAAAAAATATACATATAATCGTAGAAAACTAAAATTATCATCATGTTTTAGGGTTTATCATAAAAAAAAGGTAATCCATTTTTGTGAATGGAAATTGGGAAATTGAATTCAATATCTATAATATGGATAATTTATATTATCTAATACCATTATTCATATATGAATAATTTTCACTTATATTTTTGGATATTATTTGAAAAATACATTATATAAAATTTAGATATTTATTTTGAAAAAATTTAGAGAATTTTTTGTAATAATAATAATAATAATATAAAAATTGAGTTAAATTTTTAAATATTTTCTAGAAATAGTTTTTTCTTTTTCAATAGAGAAAAATCCAATTTTTCTAAAATAACATGACTTTTGTGACACTATAATTATGTAATATTGAATTGAAAATTGATGAATTATTTTTAAATAGAAATATATTTAAATTATAATTGAAATAATAATAATAATTTTAATTAGAAACTTTGTATACTCATTATTAAAATTGTAAAATTTTTGTTATATTATAATGAAACATTGTTTTTAATACATTAAACAATAATTTTTTTAAAAAAAATTTCCATATAAAATGTTTAAAAATGGATATAAATTTTGAACTTCTTATTTTCTAGTTACATAATATTTATCATTTTAATTTATGGTCATAATTCATTAATTATCTTTGTATAAAATACTATATATAGTGAAAAGTAAAATGATAAAAATGTGTAACCATAGAGGTAAAGGGCCAATTTTTTTAAGAATATTTCTAATTGGGTTTTGGAGGTTTTATCAACCATTTATATTTTTCACAATATTATTTCCCAAATTTTGAACTATTTTTTATTAGAGTAATATCCGATTATTGAAATTATATGGGTATTTACAAAAATTCCAATACATTTTACCTATGAATGGTAAATCCAATTATCACTAATCGTTATCAAAAAACATTAAATTTTAAATAATTTCTAAAACTATATTTAACACTAATAAAACAAATGTACTTTTACATTTCTAAAAATATGATAAAACCTCATTTTAATCCCCGTTTCAAAGTATATAATCAAATATGTTTGGTTTATATCCCTAACCACTCATTCTTTTTTCTATTCCAATGTGTTATTTTTTCTTAATAAAATTTTGTTTCAACATATTAAAATGAAAATATAATTATTAATATTTTACTTGTATGATATTACAATTATTTTACAAGAATTAACAACCCTCAGATTTTTCATTAATATAAATAGAAATGTTAATCATGCGTTGTACAAACAATCTCCCCAACAACCCAGCAAGATTCATTTTCCATTACCACCATACAAGGATGGTAATAATAATTAATTTAATTAAAAATAATGAAATTTATATTATATTTTAAATTATAAAATGATAATTGATATTACTCTATTTACCCGTTCAATGGAAAAAAAAATCTCCATCTTTCTGTATATGTGGAATACCTCCTCAATGGTATGTTTTTTATCCACATATAATATTAACATCAAAATACATGGATGTTAATGAGAAATTATTTCAAAACAAAATTATATTTTTTTAGATATTAATTGTATTTTATATTGACAAATCTGAAAACTAATTAATGATTCGACCAATAAATGAATTTCCTAAATTCAATAATTTAAAACAATTGTGCTAAAAGGAAAATATTTATTACAAATTATATATTATTATTATATCCATTTATTATTTATATAATTACATAATAATTATTATATATGGAACTAATAAATCATAAATAATATAATTATCATTATAATTTAATGATTTTATAATTATATCATGTCATAATCATAATAAATCATGTTATGATAACGATTTGATCGGTTTGACCACCTACGTGAACAATTATATGAAATTTAATCATGGATTATAATGAAAACATAATAACTAGTGTAAGTTTATATATATAAATATATATTATTAATGAATAGGTTTGGTTCTATAATTCATTCATCAAAATGTAAGACAATAATATGAAAACATTTTCCATAGATCAAAAATCATGACAAAATGATCATCATCAATTTATCTTCCCGGATAATGAAACAACTACTGATGAAATGAATTTTAAACATTATAAATAATTTAACGTCATAAATTATAGTAAATTTAAGTAACTCAAAATGATGAGCGTTGGCTCGATAATGATTCTTTACATCGCTCCTATGAAACATCTACAAATAGTTATAATAAAGAACAACAAATGTAGGAAAATTAAAAATAACTAATTAATATATTTGTATATAAATTTTAAAAATTAAAACTGTAAATAGTTTTAGGTTTTATAATATCTCAAAATAGTATATTAATAATGTTACATTTTATAGGAGTTTATACCACATTCAACTAAGTGGGAAAAAAGGTACATGATTTCGTGGATCAAATAATATCTTAGTGTCTTAATATCCCTAATTTTAATAAAATATTTTTTGATTGATATAATATAAACTATGAGGAAGTTAGTTATTATTAAAATATTATTTTATATATAAATAATGATTCAAACCAAATTATTCTTTCATGAAGATTCAAATTTTTTAAAAATAATGAATTTGGTTTAAAATATTTGTCATTAAATTCAATGATTTTTTGATATCTCAGAATTTAATTTATTTTAATGTTTTCCTTAATTTAAATAGATATTGTTTTATATACCAATATACATTTATTTACCTAAATTAATTTTATACAATTCATTTCATTGTTATTTTTATTATTTGGGTTTTCAAAGAAAGGTATTTTTTCGAAAAAAATGCATTTCCATCATTTTAAAAATAATTTTTTTATTATAAACTCTAATTTTAACGGTGAAAATTTATGTATTTTCATGAATAAATTATTTGGGAATAATTAGAATATGTTTTTATAAAAAAAAATTCACATTTACATAAACTATTTTTTATTGAAATTAAAATATTACTTTTTCTTATTTTGATTAAAATATTTTGAGAAAATATATTAGTTTACACATATTTTTTCTCTTATATGGTTTATATATCATATTGTAATGTCTTAATCACTTACATGCTGTTATTATGATATAATTCTATTTGGAAAAAAATAGTTTTATAAACATGATTTCTTATGTTCATATTATGTTAAAATATTTTTCTTTTTCTATTTTGCAACATAAGACTTTTACACTAATAATTATGTGAATTATAATTTAGAAGTAAATTTATTTAAATGTAAATGAACAAGGGGACTAGTTTATTTGGATGAATAATATCATAATATATAAAACTGAGGATAAAATTAAACGCATTTATTTCCTTCTCCATAATTAGTTCTTTTGTCCATTTGACTTGCTAAAACTACAGAGGATAACCTAAGAAATACATAGAAAAAAATAGTGAGCTAAAAGGCTTGTAAAAAAATAAGCATGAAATGGAATCAAAATATTTTTGTCAAATGTATATCATTATATAATAAAAGTGAATGAACATGATTAATCACATATGAAAATTATGTAAATAACATTGTCTTTTATGATCATGTAATAATAATAAAATTTGTACCATCATAAGACATGTCATAAACATGAGTCATGTTAATCACTGAAGATTACATCACATGGTGGATAGAGTCCCATAATGTATTAGCTTCACTTTCTTATACCATACATTATATCTCAAAAGCCTAAATCATTACCAATTGCAACAGAGGTTATATAATTTTATGCCCACCAATCAGATTAATTTAAAAAACAAGAGTATTTATTCCATATAATGACATCAACAATATTTCATTAATATAATAATTAACAATAGAAGGGAAATTTAAATAATATTTCCTCATATAGTAATCAACTAAAATTTCATAATGAAGTATGTTAAGAATTTATAATTAGGCATGTATTACACATTAAAATTAAGATAGTGAGAAAATGTTATATTTTTAATAGCAATATATAAAGACATCAGAATCATTACATAACATTAAAATTATATTCATTTATAAATGAAAGTAAAGTTACAAAATAAAATAAGAAATGTTGAAGAAAATAACCTAACTACATTGAATAAAACTTTTGAACGACTAGAGTTTATAAAATATTGAGGAATTAAATTTATTAGAAAATATAATTGTACATATATAAATTATTATTCAATGAAAATTATTTTGAATAATTATATACAGGTATTTTATATCATAAAAACATTCTGTTAACATTTTTAGGAAAAGGAAAAAATTATCTCATTCGAAAAACATCATGTGGTTTTCTTTAAATCTATTTTTTAAAATTAAAACATGTTTAACAATATCATAAATATAAAAATTTATAATGGTTAAAACATTCATTAAAATATTTTTTTAAAACATATGTTTGGAGAGAAATATTATTTTCAAACGAATAAGGAAACAATGTCAGATTTTCTTAAAATACATTCTCAATAATTTAATGTACATAAAAGAATAAAATTATAAAATTAATTAAATTTTTTTAAAATAATATTATATTTTAAATTTAAATGGGGAATTTATATAATCATCAAATAAATTTCATCAATTTAAATTCATATATAAACATATACATGTATTATATGATTTAAGCATAATACGTTTCTAGTTAGGTAAAATTTAAATTATATCCCAAATGTATAATGTCTGTCAATATTAATATAAGATAAAATAATTTTCTAGGATTCACATTATAATAATTTAAGTATAATTATATATATCATATATTAATCTAGGTGCATAAAGGATCATGTGTCGCTAAGAAGGATGTTTTAAGACAAAACCCTTGCCTTATGTCCTGGAATTATATATATCGCCTTTATCTCCTATGTATAAAAAATATTTGAATTATTTTTTACAAGGAAATTATCAATGTTTAATCTCTTATAAAAAATTATCTACATCATTTATTATAAATTATTATTTAATTAGTTAATCATTTATGTCTATATTGGGAGTTTAGAGCATGTTTAGTTCATTATTTCAAAATGACATCAGTGTGTTTGCCATGGTAAAAGGGTTAATTGATCCTTAATGTATTGAATAATAATAATTTCTTCATAATAATTTTAATACATAAATAATACATTTAATAACCTTTAAATTATGAATAGGAAAATAATAAATTTATTAAACATGGAGAGGATGGGTTTTACGTAATCATGTGTTACATTTCTATTTATCCATGAATATAAATTAAATAAGGGAAATGATATTTTATATTTAAATAATGATAAGTATATCATATATATAATATTATATCATTAATAAAACATACATATACTATCCACTTGATAAAAAAATAATTTCCTCACATTGTATGTTGATTGTCATTAATACAGACGAACAATCTTCTCATTTTTCAATTAAAGATTATTTTAGTTATTATAGGTTATCCAAATTTTTCAGAATGATATGTTTTTCATGAATAATATATATTGATATATATATATATATATATATATATATGTAAATATATATATATATACACAGATATATAATCCATCAGTATGATTATTTATGAATGAAAATATTGGAATATGATTTTCATTAATTTGTGAAATAACAGTCCTCCGTATAATGGAATGATGGTTTCATTTCCCATTTGATGGAAGAGATGATGAATAAAATTTTTGAAATAAAAGTAATAAATTTTTTTTAATATATTTGAGAACCATATTATTTTGTTTTATATTATAAAATATAATTTAATTTGTAAAATGAAGAAGAAAAAATGAAGGATGTCAGTGAAGACTATTACCTCAAAATTGGACCAACACATTAGGATTATAGCAATAGAACTCCTTGATTAGAATTATAATAAATAATATTATAGGATGATAGTAAATAGGTATGAATTGAATGGGATTTGATATGTAAATTTGTAAACCTAGTGGAATTATAAATATGGACATGAGAGAATTGTAGTTGCCCATTTTTAGGTGGGGGAGATAACACATTTGAATTTCTTTACAAGAAGGAATTACATCCCAGTTTTTAAATGATAAGAAGATTCCAAAATAGACCTTTAGTGGACACTAGAAGTAATAATATCTATATATTACAATTATATTGTAACTAATAAAATTTAGGGTAATGTATAACCCTTATCTTTTTATTTTAACCATTGGTAAACTCATTTTTACCTTAATGATGAAAATACATTTTATTTATTTTCCCTATAATTTATGGTATGAAAGTATTTTTTATTTTGGATATATATTAATTTTTAAATATTCACCTTTTTGAATCTGTGATTCTAAATTCATTTTATAAAAGACGAGGAAATAAATTTTAAATTAACTATGTAATCCTAACAATGAAATTGGTTTTGATGAAATTTATTTTTTAAACTATAATCTGGTCTTTATTAACTATATGAAGATTAATCAAATATTAATAATATTAAAGTAATTTTTAAATTTATATAATATGATTTTTTTTAAATCATTCAACATTATGGGTTATTTTTTGTTATTTTAATTGGTGATACATTATTCAATTGAACTCAATTTTTAGAAATAATGTGTTTTATGATACAAAATAAATATATAAAAAATATACTATATAGGATTTAAATGTAATTTTATGTATTTCATATAAATAAATATTACTCTTTTTAATTTTTATTCAAAGTAAATGAATAATTTTAAACATATATTAAATTATTTATTGAAAAATTGTATAGTTTATAAACATTAGTTTTTCCACCATTCACAAAAAATTAATTTATAATTAAATAACCCAAAATTAATATTTTTTGTTTCATTTGATATCATAAATTCCAAAATAATTATAGTTTTATAAAATGACATTTCCAAAATTTTTAAATATTATTTATAATTTTTCTTACAAAAAATAATAGATTCATTTTTGAAAGGATTGTTTTTTAATAATTCAGTGTTTATTTCATAGGACTATATAGATAAACTTATATTGACTATAACCATTAGAGTGATTTATAAATTATTTAATCCTACTTATAAACTATAATATAAGAGGTGGATTAATGTTATTGTAATTTAATAATAGTATACTAATAATATATCAACGATTGTATGAACATATTGTTTCATGATTACTATGTCATAGAACATACTATTGTTTTCAAATAAATGGTTGTTACATTCTATCCCATTATATAAATTTCATCATTGAAAAATTTTCCTTGGTATTATAAATCAATGGTTTGAAATTTAAATTTTTGTGTCGTAAAACTCACATTTTAAAATGGTTTAACAAAACATTCTATTGAATAGAGGGATTAATAAATTTTAAAATTCTCACATTACTAGATTTCTAAAAAAGATTAAATTATTGAAATGTAAAGATATATACAAGGATGATAAGAATAAATAATTATATTGAGTTGCACAGACCCTTAATCTAAATAATGAGAATTATAATGAAAAATTCTACATCCAATAAACTATAAATAATTATGGAATTTAATGGCTCAAACTTTATCAAATATAATGGTAATATGATAAATGTTTTAATTTCAATATATGTTTTCTAATTCTTACTGATTATTTAACTATTAATATTGATATAGCAAGAAAATATACCTACCTGAGATCATATTTTTTCATGAAATTAATTTCATAATTTGGTTATAAATTTATTGCATTCGTCTTCATCTCTTATAATATGTAATTAATATTGAAAATGAAATGCTTTATTCATGAAGAACTATTATGAAATTTTAATGAATCATATGTTCTATAATGTGTAACAAGACATTTCTTATATATTTAATAAACTACAAATGTTATAAAAAGGTCATATAATATGAAAAATTATTTTGAATATATTAATCAGGAAAATTCAACAACAATTTTAAATTTTTATCATAGATCATTACTCATTAAAATAACCCTATATAATAAATAATAACAATAAATTCAACCATAGAGAGGGATATGTCATACAAATTATAGTTATATCTCCAAAAATATGATTCTATTATACCTATATAATAAATTACTTTAATATTATAGGATATATATAGTTTAACAATAAAAAATGTTTCAAAAAACACATGAATCGCATACAAATAACAAAAATCCAAAAATATTTTCCATTCTAATATATTCAAATATACCGACGAAATATTTATAAAAAAATAATTTTATCAAATAATATTAATATACAAACCAATACATAATTTAGGCTAGTGGGAGGTGATACAACCATATCACCTAGTAGTTATGGATTCGGTCCTCATACCCTTCACAGAATTGATGAGTTGTCACTTATCTAGAGGTTTTCCCTAATTCTTATACTAAATAAATACTAAATTGATTATCCACTTCATAATTTATGTTTATCATAAAATAATAACAATAATATGATGAAGATCCAAAAAAATACAATAGTCATCAAATGAGTTTTTTAACACTAATAATTTCTATACAACTCTGTATTTTCTATGAAATAAACTATTTTTAATTTACTATAATTACCTCAAAATAAAATAACTCAAATATTATAATTTACTCAATTTAAAATTTTTATTATATATTAACACAATAACATTAAATAACCTTTCTATTTAATTCGTACCATTAAACATATTCTTTAAAATATTTAATGAAAATTTATTACTGAATAATCCATTGATGTTTCAAGATTCTTATAATTAGAAAAATTCTGTAATAACATAATTCTTGAGTTCATGCACATGGACATGTAATCCTAACACATAAATTAATTTCAAAACATTTTACCTTTATAATTAAGACTGGGATTACATAATGGAGTAAAATAATGACCACGTCCCCCACATTTACGACACAGAAATGTTAGTAGTTCCTTATGTAGAACATCATTTACATATATCTTATTAAGAGTTCTATTCATTTGTATTTGGTAATTGGTTACTTAGTTCTATTATTTTCCACACCAATAGAATCTTATAGTTCTATTATGAAATTTTACATGTTACCTCTTCTAAAATTGTTGGAATTCAAGAAATTTAATATTCTTTTCTTCTTCATCATTATTACTTCATCATTGATCAAACTCTAACTATCTATTCTCTGAAGTATATTTAAAAAACTCTATATTACAATTATTATTTCTATTTATTGGTTTTTTATTTGGTATGATTATATAATGTATAACCTCTATTCCCATTAGGATATGAACACAATTAGGTAAATAATTTTATTTCCCTTTACATTGATTATTATAATTATCTCTCATATATACCTTAATTAATAAATAATTTATAAAACAATATGAGAATATTTTTTATTACAAAAACTAAAAATTATAATCATTGAAGAAATAATATATAGATTATAAACATATCATGACATATGAGCCACTATGTTTCAATCTAGGTTATCCATGATAATTATTTTTATTAGGATTCTATCATATAATTATGAAACTAATCTTTTAAATAAAATTTAAAGTGTTTGTGAATTTTCAAAGCATATATATCAACAGTGGCAATGATGGTATGATTTAAGTACCATTGTCATGTACTAGGAAACACATGAGTACTGATTGAAACCCCATTTTAAAAGTTATTACTCATATGTAAATCTATTCTAGAACCATGAATACTTTTAGTATTTAGATAGATTTTTATTTTCAAATAAACCACTCACACTATAAATCAAAATTATTCCATTTCATTTTACAACACTTAGACGTTTCCATAGAATTAATAAAAGGATTCTCACTAATGTTTCCACAACATAGTTTCCTATAAATAAATAATAATTTCATATGATTCAAAATATATTAACCAAATCATTTTACCCAAATTTTTACATAATTATTAATATAAACAAATAAAAATTACAACCCCAGAGATTGAGAGGCCTCATGTCTTTCGATGAATTGGTTTATAACATATCAAAAGTGAGGATAAAATATAATATATAAAATTTCCTATAATAAGATCATATATCATTTAATTGTCTAAAAAATAGAATTAAAATGCATAATCACATAAAAATATAAAATAATCAATATGTTATCATAAGATATTTGAATCCTAGGAAACTTGTTAGAAAAATTATATATTACATAAATGTATGTCAAATCTATCTAGTAAAATAACAACATATTCTGGATAGAGTCCCACAATGAATTGGGCTCACTACCTAATCTCATACATGATGTCTCATGAGATTGAATTAATACCCAATGAATTAGATGGTTAAATCTCATACATGATGTCTCATGAGACTAAATGAATACCCAATAAATTTGATTGATAAAATAATTATAATACAATGTTAATGTACATGATAATGTGTTCCATATCTGGAAAACATTCATAAGAAAATAACATATGAATTACTAATAAAATGAAAATGGTTTACATAATCTTATGTTGAATCATAATCAAAACATATTTCATAATGATGACATTGGGTAAATATTCATAATGAGTATTTTACCATATAAATGAAATGGTGGGTGAGAAATTTAAAAATCTAGGAGTCATATATACAAATTTTAGAAGCATTCCATACTATTAATGGCTCTTGTCATTAATGAATATAATTACATTGAAAAATATTACAACAATTCTGAAGGAAAATAACATTTTATTATTAAAAATTTATTTTTAAAATATAAAATTCAATGAATATCATTGGAATATTTTTACTAGAAAATAAACTCTAAATTTTATAGTTGATTCTTGAAATTAAATATGTAGTTGGTAATTCCACAAATTATGTATTTTTTATGAAAACATTTCTTACATATATTGTATGAAGACTAAAAAAGTGTTACGATAGGAACAAAAAAAGGGATTTCATTTAGAAAATTTTGAAATTAAAAAAATGGGGGTAAATATAATTAATAAATCAATGTATAATATTAATAATATGTTATAATGAATTTTTATATAACTTTTACTAATAAAAATAATTAATTTCTTCTAATGAGAGAAATGATGTCAGGTTGTCGGAGAAAGTTTTATCAATTATACTAATTACTGAAGAGATAAAAATTGAAATATTACATTAATATTTGATAAATAAATATTGGATAATATGATTAACTAATTTGATTTTATAAATTTGAAATAATTTCATTCCACTGAAATTCAAGAATAAACATTCATGGTATAAATTAGATTAAAGAATAATCACTTGCCTCTTGTTACTCTGGAACCATAACCCCTATGAAATATGTATGTGAATTATTATTTTAATTGAAATTATTTATGAATTATTTATGATAAAATGTAAATGAAAGATATATTCACAATATAAATGAAACTAGTAGAATATGAGAACATTTGTCTCAAATAAGGATGTTTTGAGATGAAACTACTACCTTTAGTATATACATGGCATGTATGTATTTTATCCCATGTATAATATACATGAATAAATTATTTTTTTATTCACTATATCATAAAAAATTAATTCATTATATATAAAAAATTTAATTAATTTATTTAAATAGTTTTGTTTAATTTCTTAATCTGTTAAGTCCACATCGAGTGCTTTGATGATGCTTAATTCATTATTTCAAGATAGTGTTACTATATTGACCATGGTAGAAAGATTCATTGTTAAATAATATTTAGAATAATAAAAATAAAATACTTATAATTTTAATATATAAATTATACTATTATAAATATCCATAAATTATGTTTATTTAAAATAAACTACATTATAATCATGGAAATTGTAGGTCATACATATGTATGCGTAATATTTCAATTTATCAATGATGATGTTTGAAAGAAGGTATGATTTATTTTATTTTTATTTAATGATAATTGTATCATAAATATCATATTATTTATTTACATAAACTAAAATATACCATCCATTATATTGAAGAATAATAAATCCACATCTATGATTATGTTAAGCTGTAGTCCACCATACACCAGGAATAAGTAATTGTTTTTAATGGATAGTACGTTATCAAAGTACATGATATACTAATTTTCTAGAATTTTAAAATTAAATTAATATATTATACACATATTAAATCCATCGGTGTGAAAACATGTGAGAAGAAATGATGGTAAATGAATTACATTGGTTTACGGGGAGGTTGTCTGTTGTACACATGAACAACCATTCTATTTCCATTTTTATAGCTGTTGGCATGAATAAATATGATTATTTAAATATAATAAAATTTATTTATATATTATATAATTTTTTTGTTATATTTTTTGTTTTAATAAATAATTTATTTTTTAAAAATGAGAACTAAAAAAAATGAAACACATTGATGACAATTCCATATTCGTCAAACCACTTCAAAAGATTAATACCTAAATCCCCCCATGATTTCATTTTTTGATAAAAAAAATGAATATAGGATTATGGTGTGTAATAATGAAATGTATTCAAGAATGTATTGTAAAAAATACATTATTATGTGTGGATATAAGTGGAGAGTGGGTGGCCATTTATATGTGAGGTTGGAGGTATGTTTGAATAATTTTTAATGAAAAAATTACACCATCATGTTTGATATGTAACAAGGATAAAAATGGCCCATTATATAAGAATATAAGATCTACAAGCTTAATATGAATACCTAAAACAAATTAGGAAATTTTTTTGTATTGTATAACCCTAATTTTTTTCCACTCCTTTAAATCTAGTTTTTATATTAATAGTAGTAATTAATTTTTTCTATTTTCACTCTTTATAATGGTCAAAAATTATTCTAACCATAATAGTTTTTAAATTTTATTTTCATTATACATATGTAATTTTTTATCAAAAATTCAACGCATATATGTGGTAGAATTTAATTTCATATCAAAACATTAGATGTGCTGAAAATGGGTTTTCAAGATATTTATTTCTTATAACATTAGATGATCAAACAAAAACTATATTACATATAATAATAATTATAATTTATTTAATTAATATATATATATATATATAATCATTAAATTTCATTTAAATAATTCATCATTATATGTTATTTAATTAATGAAAATGGAGTATTATTATTAGCATTGAAATTTTTTTTATGCATAATTTTATTTTAGTATTCAGAATAAACATATACTAAAATATAATATAAATGGGAACTCTTCTCCTCAAAAACACTACAAAAAATTATTTTCATCCTAAAATCTAACCAAACAACTCTTACAAACCCCTAAAAACCTTAATGATTTTTTGGTTACCTCAAAATATCAACCCTCAAAGGTTTAATCCCCCTTTTTTATGAGATAATCTAGTAAGTGATTTATATGTTCCCATCCATTATATTCTGAATTTCAATATGTTAATTTTTTTTATTCACATTTAATATATTGATATTAAAATTATTCCATTATTTTAATTATTATAGGTGTACGTTATCATAATGATGGAACGTGTATCCCTCCCCATTTCCATTAACGAAAAAATTAAACCAGAATCATGCATTGTTGAGACTACTGTCTCCATGACGAAATGTGTTTTTCCCTAAACCATCGTACCATGATTTTATTAATAGATTATTTAATTTATAATTATTATATTTATCAAAAAATTTATATTCTAAAATTATAATCCAAATAAATTTTTTCCCAATGCAATAGAAATTGAAATCAATTTCCATGAATATGTGTGGACTATAACCTCTATAGAATTATTAATTTCTATTTCAAATTTTATCCACATCATACACGGATGGTCATGGGAAATGATTTATGGATTAAAAATGATTTATATGATACAATTAGAATTATATTATAAAAAATTGAAAAACCAATTAAGGATATGATCAAAAAATAATTATCATAAATGTAATCATTTTAAATATGAATAAAGAGGGAAATATTTAATTAAAATCATGAAATATTTTTAAATAAATTGATTATACATATAATTATTTTATAATTATGTTATGTCACACTATTAAAAATTAAATAATATCATTATGAAACTATTGAAATGATATTATTACTAAATCATGTTTTAATGATTAATAATTATGGTAAGTAATAGATTTTGTCAGTTTGATCACCAACATGAAAAATTTCATTAAATTATATCATGAATAATTTTGAAAATTAATTAATTATTTATTATTATAAAGAAATATTTATAATTATTTTCTAATTCTATATATTATATATTAAAATTTACAAATTTATTTATGTAAACACCTTTCATTGGATGAAAATCACATAAAAATGTTCACAACTGCTTTCATATTTTATGATAAAGACAAAATTACTCCATAAAGGATATTTAAATATAAACAAACAATAGAATTCGTCCATTAAGTAAAATTTAATGATGTTGTAATGATTAAATTTTTATGATTAATAAATACTGATGTTGTCCCTTTATAACTAATACAAATAGTCAAAATAATTAACCTGAGATATGGAAAATGAAAAAAGTTAACTAATGTACATTTATAAAATCAATAAAAATTGGAATTAAAAATAGTGATAATTATGAATATAGTAATTAAATATTATATTAATATAATTATGCTTTTTATAGGATGTAGGAGTTAATTCAGAGAAGAAAGAATAATGTTATGTATTTTTACTTACATAAATCTTCTCTATTGGTTATATTAACTCTTTTTTGACTATTACTTTTGATAATTGATGTATTATAACAAATAAATTATTTATGTTTTATTTAAAAAATAACTTTTTTAAAAAATTATATTTAAAATCATATTTTTCTTATTTTATGGTCTTTTTATTTTATTAATATTCAATTTTTAAGTAACATTCTAATTACATTTAATGGGTTCTTCTTCTGTAAACATGTTTTATATCCCAAAAATGTCATCATGTGCCTGATGGAAACTAATATTTTACTCACCAATGATATTTTAATTCTACTTAATTAATTTTTATCAAAATGTTTAATTTCTCTTTAAAAGATATATTTTTAAAAAACTATTATAAAAGGCACATATTTTTATTCTATTTATTTAAAAAATAGTTTTTTCTTCCCTAAGAATTGTTTAGATGAACCATTTGAATTTTAATGGATGAGTAATTTATAAATATTCATCAAATAATTTTCGAAAAATTAATCTCTTTCACTTTCTAATGAATATCTTATAATTGTAATATAAATTTCATATGTTATAAAAATGTCATACTGTTTTTGAGAATTAAAATTGAATTTTCACTTATATTTTGTAATGCAGTTTTTATCATTATTAAACCGATTATTTAATAATTTATTATGTTTTATAGTGTTATGATTCATTTTTTATAATAATATTTATATATCAATAAATTATTAACTTCATGATTGTGATAACCCATTATATTTATATTGGTTAATTAATAAATTATTATGATTGATTTTATGTGGAACACATATGTATGGATTATTAAGAATGGGGTGATATATGACACTAAAATTTATTGATTTATATTTACATATCATAAGACTATGATACATCGAATTAAATAGTATATTGAATAAGGGATGTGCATTTTGGGTTTTCTCATAGTGGTTTTTGTATTCCTATAGTTATTCCACATTTATGAGTTATATATAAAATTTCGAAAAAAAATTCATGATGAATTTCATTTAAATTATATTTATTTTTTTTATAATTATTTCTTATTTTTAAAGTATTATTCATATTTATTTTAACATAAATTATAATTTTATAATTGATATGTATGTTTATTCTGGTCATAAGTGTTATCCTTTCATAAAAATATTTTTATGATCTTCATAAATTCATAAATCATTTATGATTATCAGCAAAGGACCTTTAAAATATAATATGTTATATATTTATGCTTCATATCACCCTCTATGTTATCATTTCTGTTTCATTTTGACCAATCTCATGCCATTCATATGATTCCACTTCAAATGTTATAATGACGACTATATGATGCACAAAATCCAAAAATGGGGTTCAAAGTGTATGATTTTTGAGAAATGTTTGTAGGGTTTCTAAATAATATATTTATTTAGATAATCACTAATATAATAAAACATTAGTTGATTGGGGTTTTAAACTATTTACAAGATTATTTATATCAAACATGATATTAATTTATTAATTATGTTTTATTTATCTATTTTAATTATAATATAGTCATATCGATTATATAATTTATTTTATTTATGTTTTTATATTTTTAATTTGTGTTTTTGTTTTATAAGGGTCCCAATTACCTTAGAAGTGGGTAATATTTATTGTTATGATTAAATAGATTACCTTTTTAGCTGGGTAGCATTTACCCACATTAATTGGTGACTTCTAAGTATCATTTATAAACCTTTATCTTTTTTAGAAGTATAAATATTGTCTTAAATATTTTTTTCTATTTTGTTTCAATATATACTGATTGTGAATAAGTTTTTAAAATAGTAAACAATAAAACCATATCTCGGTAAATGGTTTTTTACTAGTCCATCTGTTCTATTAGTTTAAAAGGCAGAACTTATATATTTCCTGGTAGCACGAGTAAATATTTCAATCAGTTTTCTAAATACATTTTCTAAAAAAATCTATTATGTTATATTTTTTATTTTTTAATTTTCATAAAATATCAATTAACATATGTGTTATAATTGATTAAATTGATTTATAATTTCCAATAAAATTATGTTATAGGTTTGTTGGTATTAAAATTTGTATTAAGGATTACGTTTTATTAAAGAAAAAAAACATGACATGGATTTACACATAATTTTTTGAACAATTAGTTTGGATGGTATTTTAATGAACATTTAAGAGAGGTTAGATAATAATGGGTTTGGTCATATTGAGATCATCAGGTTAAATTCATTTTTAAATTAATTTGTTCTTATGTTAATCCTCTTGATTTATGTTTTCTACATAGTTTACCTCATATTAAATTGTAATTCAAGATATCATACAAAAAAATTTAAAACCTTATTATAGGATATGGCTTCTTTAGACTCAGTTGGGAGATCTAGTTTGAACCTCAAAAGTTGTATGTACACTGTACCTTAGGAGAGATACTATGATAATATTAACAAATTCATGAATATTTTATAACTACAAATGTTTGGAGTGGTTTATAGGGTTTAGTGATACATTGATTTAGTTCCCACATATTGGTTGTGATGATGTACTAGGGAGATCCTTCGAAAAGTTGAAACAATAACATTTATAAATTGAATTGTGAAATAATTTACCATAATATAATTGTTAAAAGATCATATAAATGATTAATTGTCATAATTATGTTTTCAAATATGAGTGAATCATGATTGATGTAAATTTTTTACGTAGATGATAGTTTTTCTGATGTTTTTATTAAAGGTTATATCCATGAGAAGTAGGCCCAGTGTTTTCATGATATATTGTGTGGATAAAGATATGGAATTAATAGATGACTGGTTTCCCTAAAAAATATAGTTTATAGTATTAGAGTTTAACTCATAAGTTGTGTAAATATAATTAATTGAGATTTTAAACACACAAGGATGATTTGGTGCATTATTGACAAAATGTTATTTCACTCAATTTAACTAATTTTAATAAAAACTATATTATTTATTGTGCATTAAAAAAATATTATTCTAGTTATATTTTTTATTTTTGAATTTATTATTATAAAGTTTTTCATTAATTACTTGTTTTTATTTTTTAAAAATTTAGTGGAATTGTTATTTTTAATTTATTAAAAAAACATTTATATTTTGATTTTATATATTTTAATATAAAATAATTAATTTCATTGAGATATTATTTTTTCATTTTCTTGAAAAGTGACAATGGGGTTCACGGAATGTTCATAAAAAAGAAAGTAAGAGACTAGAAAAATAAATTTCTAGTTGGGAATAAATATTCATGCGGTCTCTTAAAAGACCATCTAGAGAAAAATTAGGAATATAATGATTTTATCATGAATCCTTCCATTATATCATTCCATGCAACCATAATAATAATTATTGTAATGCGTTGAAGCTATAGTTATAATTGGATCTGTCAACACATTGTTTTTGAAAAATAAGAAAACACTATGAAGTACTGCATGAAAGACATAAATGGAACACAATTATAAATGACTATGATATCATATGAACTCCTCAAACTACCAGATTAAAAATTATAAACATACTAATTGTTAAATCTACACAAATTTCCATCCTACAACAAATATAACACCAATCATCCTTAAAGAGGAATAATCTTCCATTTCATAGCACGAGAGATGATAAAAACCCATAAAAACCTACAGTGAGATGAAAAATTTATTCTATAATTCCCATGTAAAACTATTACAGTCATGTAATTTGAGATATCTAAGTCATAATATAAACTAACTATATGATGATTCATGATACTTCATCTATCAGCTGGCTATTCCTAGTAAATCCAATGGATGATAAATATGAATAAAGGTTTGGAAAAATTAAATGACCATACAATAAATTAAAAGAGAAAAACCTAAGACCAAAAATATCATGTGGTAATTTATATCTACTGAAGAAATTCATTTCATTTCACAAGATTAAATATGGATATAGAAATTAGAACCATGGATATAGTTGGTCTTCAGCTATGCATTCAATAAATAGACTCAAAACTCTGTCTCCACATTACAAAACAATTATGTCATATTTAACCATATGATCATTATTTTCTTTTTAAAACTAAAACCTATTTTGATCATAGGTTATAAAAAGACACTTGAATGAACTTATAGTGAAAATCAAACCCTACATGTACTAACTGGCTGATATAAACAAACACAAATTAATGTTATTGTGAATCAAACATAGTTAGAGCTAAAATAGTACAATATGAAACCCAAGAAATATATACCATGGTCAATGAAATATGATCTCAAATAAAGGTGGTTGGATCTATAGTTTAATGAAATTTCACTAATCAACTGAAATTAAAAGATTACTGGTTGTGGCATTATGTAAATATTGTGTATGTTTGATGTAGATAGAGATGAAAAAATAAACATCCAAAAGGATGAGTTAATCATGGAAAAAATAGTGTCCACTAGATAATTCATTACTTTTTTCAGAATTTAATTAATATAAATACAATTTTATATAGATTAATTTTGTGTCTTCAGGTTTTATTGGTAGTGAAACTATTTTTTGGAGGATTATCATCAATGATCTCTATATCGAAGGAGGATACATCTATCACCACATCAACCAACCCAAAAGTGATAATATCATAATAAAAAATGAAATAAGATGAATCATTATTGTGATGAAGGTTCAAAAACATTGAATGGATAAAATGAATATTAAGATGCTAGTTATTTCAAACATGGGTGTAGACAAATTATGAGTGAATTTGTCTTGATGATGGAATCAATGATTTAGCTTTTTTTTTTGTGGTGGGATTAATTTATTGGGGTATATTATGTGACCCTATGGTATTTTAATTCAATAGTAACCAAGAGGATATTTATTTCATTTTATGTGATTTCTAAAATTCCATGTAGTTTTTTGGGAGGGAGAAATGTTTTATATCTTTACCAAGGCTCGTTGTGAACCAAAAGAAAATATATGATCATTAATCTAAGAAATCATAGGAATCATGTTTGTACTAATAATGTAATACTGATAATTTTGATTTAAATTATTTAGAAGAAACATACTTGTTCCATAATAAACAGTCCCATAAAAATACCACAATATTCTAATACATATCAAATAAATTAATGTTTTCAGATAACAAGTTATTTGGAAATTGATAAATTAAAACTAAGAAGCGGAATTGTAGATTAAATTTAATTTCATAATTATAGAAAATCCACTCAATAATAACATTACCTGTTATTTAAGAAATTTTGAATTATTTGGAAGGAGTATCTCACGTGATTATCACTTAATTAATCAGAACCCAAGAAATTTCTACTTGGATTCCATTTTAAATTGATATTATAGTCACTACTATGCATGATAATTTGAAGGGAAATGAATTTAGTTATGGGGAATTGAGTTATTCCACCAGTTAGTAGGAATATATATATTGTGAATGCTTCTTTTCCTGGATAAGGATAAATTCTCATTGATTTTTTTATGAGATTTTGTTTGGGGTATTGGATACTCATTATTATTAATGGGATACTCACAAAAAAATATAGGATAGGATGAAATCTGGATGTTTGAGGTTAGTAGAGCATGACTAATCAATGTAAGATGAGGATGAGAAGTAGGAAATAAATAATCCTTCTTACTTTTTAATAGTTGATATCTCTTTGATTGATAAATTATATCTTCACCAAATTATTCATCCATCTATTTTGATTAATGTAGTTGACGAATTCCAAATTTTATTGATGTGATATTTTTAATTGGTTATGAACTAACGGGGAAGAATATTTTGTGGGTACATTATTATACATTAATCATGTGATATTTCATAGAGGAATTTAGGAAATTATTCATATGTTTATAATTAATTATAAAAAACATCAAGAACATATAATAGCTACTCTTATTTGAGTTTATTTTCAAACAACATAAATTCTTATGAATCTATTTGAAATGTGATTTAGTCCAAAAGTGTATAACATCCGACCATCTTAGAATTTGATCATGATATAGAAATAATTTAATCATTATTTGTATGAGTGGATATTGTCATAGAAAAATAATAATTATTCATTCTCTCAGAAATTAACAATTCAAATGAATATTTTAAAGACCCTTAAATTCTATGGAAATTTATTTCTTAAATACATGGGAATTGTTTGAGCACTCGAAACCCGACGGCGCGTGATTTCAAGGACCGGTGTGTCGGGAATCAATTTCTAAACTTTTGTTTAGGCGCTATGAGTAAATGTATGAGTGATATTTTATACCATTTGAACCAGTGCTCGGAATTGAAATCTGAGGGCACCATTGAACTTGCAGCGCTGATAATCGCTTAAGGTGATTTTCACTTAGATGTAAGTGGGATGAGTTTAAAAGATTGATTTTGGGGTTTCATGGAAAAAAATAAAATAATATGTGCCTCACATTATTTTTTTTGAGCTACCAGGTGATTGCTTGGTGTTTAAAACCTCCTCATAGAAGTATGAGGTGGGACCACCACACCGTAACCTCCCATGAGAGGTTATGGTGGTGGGGCCCATGCGAATTCATCCTCCGATGTGAGGATAAATGAGGTGTGGACCACCTGTGATCTTAACTACTTGAAACTCCCCATTAAAGTGGAGAAAACTATCAAGCTCCAATTAATATAGGGGATCCCCATGAACTCCCCTTTATATAATTTGTTCCAACCTTTAACATTAATTAAGGGAGACTAAAAAATTAATTTGTCAATTTAAATAATTTTCCAACAAGTTAATAAGAGATTACAATATATTATTTTGTTGGCATATTCACTTAGGTGGAGGTTGGAAAGAGGAGAACATGGGAGAAAAGGAGTTATCCAATGAAGAATGCCCCTCCCAACGAAGAATGAAGTATGAAGGAAGCTAATAATTCTTTGAATTATTCCTTAAAGCATTAACCATCGTAGGATGTCTTTGACGACCAACATCCATGACTCCGTCAACAAACGATGAATGACGAATCAAAGGTAGGGGATTAAATTATTTTGAGTACTTTATTCTTCCCTCATTTTTGTTTTTGGAAGGATGTTGATCTTCGTTCTTATGAACCATTCGCTATCACCATAAACACACCGGATACGGTCCAACCTAACAGGGCCCTAGATCCTCTATCAATTTTCCTTCTTGTGGCGTTATTCGACATGGCGATGTAACAACGACGAAGCAACCAAGGCAGCGACAACAGTGGCCATGCTACTTGGGGCCACTATGAACCTCTTCGCCCCTGCGGTGTCCTGCACTACCTCCGGCCGAAGCTGTGTCGGCTCGGCCTGCCCAGGCCGCCCCCTGGCCTGCCAGACTGCACATCAGGTCAGCCAAACCAACCGAGCCGCGCCGGCTGCCCAAGCCTGCCTGCGACATCCCTCGTGGCATCAATGGTCGAACCATCTCAGACATCCAGGCCGAGTCGTCCGAGTCGCACCCCTCGCAGTGCTAGTCAAACCAGACCTAATATCCAGGTTGTGCCGCCTACGCGGTGACCTATGAGATGAACACCCCCCCCCCCCCGCCGCAGTCCAGAAGGGCGGGCCTAGCAGACAAGGACGAACCTAGCGGGCTGATTGGGTCAGCCCAGACGAGGTTGGGCCAAGTCGGTCCAACCGGGTCGGAGTAGACCCAGGCCCACAACCGACCCTTTACATTATTTGCACATATCATTGACACCTGATGATCATTTGATAATCTATCAGTGGATCTGGTATTCATGGAATGTGACGGCCCCTTTGAGAATACCCTACTGGAGTTTGGGGTATATTTGAGATATGACCAGGTTAGATCATACAAAAATTCATCCGAGCCCATGACTCACATACCGTTTGTCCAATTGACGCGTCGTATGTTTCGTTGAGACCCCTAAGATGTGGAGAACCATTGGGATACTTCTTCATGGGACTTTGTGGAAGCTATTATATGGACACTTAGTTTGAGGAGTGGACCCTCCCGGAATCAAGCGTGCTCTAGTGGAACCATGCGGCTGGCTGCACACTGGCTACTCTTCCTGGTTAATGTGTGGGTCCGACAGCACTGCATACTGTTCATGGATCATGTGTGGGTCCAAAATCACTTAATATTGTTCCTAGATCATGTGTGGGTCTGATAGATCTAATTGATGGTCCTGGATCATTTGTGGGTCCAATAGCTATGGTGATTCAGTTACTACATTTGATCATCTCAGTCTCTCTAAAAAATTTGTATTTGTGTGTGAGCTGAGTCAGTGACTTCTATGTTTTCCTCATGATTTAGTTGGGTTACATGATAAATAAGGTATATATATGGGTATATACCAAATTATTGGCTATCTGCTGATTTCATACTCTGTGGTTTATCCTTGGAGGATTTTCGGAGACCTTAGGGGTCTTAGGGTCCCCACTGAGTAGCGTTATACTCACCCCTACAAGTCCAATTCCGCACCTCGTTGTGTTGGATGTAGACGATGGAAAATGATTACAGAGGATGAGAGAACTATGACTAGACGTTACCTAGAGGTGGAAATTATGAAGAGTTGGTACACGGAGGAGACTGATAGGCATGGAGTGGTAAGGAGGCTATCAGTACCTACCCTTCAGGTAGGACCAGTGGTGGACATTCTAGGAGCTACTTTTCATCTTCCAGTTGTTTTTCCTGTTTAGTTGTTCCTTTACATTTCAGTTGGTCTTGTATTCCGGCTCCTTTTACTTTTTAGTACTCTTTGTTAAACAGTTTTACTTAGTTTTTTTCTTCTTGCTTGTACTCTGTGGTGTTTTTTAATCATTCAAAAGAAAAACCCATCCCAGTATTAGGAATTTATGCCTTTGGTTTTAGTTTCCAGCCCCTAGAATATGGATGGCGGGTTTGGGGTAGTCATGGCACGGGCCCCTGGGGATGGTTCGTGACAAATTGGTATCAGAGGATTCAGTTCTACCACATAATATATATTCTGATTCATCTTTTCTGTGAAGTTAAATTTTTTAGAGTACTGAGTGTGGATTTTAGTCCAGGGAGTCAAGTGTTGGTGCGGCGGCCGACATATCCATTCACCCAGACCCTGGATTTTGATTTCTATCTTAGTGCACGAATACACTAATTGGGTGTCTGTTTCAAGAGTTTTCGTTGTGATCTATTTGAGTCATCACACAAGGTATAACATATTGACCGTGGCGCACCTCTATCATTTCAGGATGGCTTTACGTGACAGCCATCCAGGGTTCTGAGATTTGTACGAGATGACAGCCCACTGAGAGACAAGGGCTTAGTGCAGGGCCCTATTACAACGGAGGCACCAATGGTACCACTACCCGTTGGGCCACCGACACCACCAACCCCATCTAAATAGAGAGCACGCATCTTGAACATGTTTCACGAGTTCCAACACCATTGGCCACCCAGGATTAGAGGTGAGATGGACCTGCATGTAACTGAGGATTGGCTGGAGGTTGTGTTAAGAGTCTTCAAACTAGTAGGGACACCAGCCAACTTTATGTTGATCCTTGCCGCAAGGTTTTTCCAGGAACACCAGGAATATTGTGGAGCCTGATGCTCTAGGTGCATGACGAGGAAACACTTCTCTTGGTAGACTTCGAGAGCCTATTTCAGGCAGAGATTGTCCCAGCCACCCTACATGCATTACAGACACTAGAGCTACTGCATATACAGTAGGGTGGCATGATAGTGGAACTGTACTCAGCGAGGTTCACTGACCTCTAACTCTACTCGACAGATATGGTACGAGACCCATTCTTTAGGGCCTGGACCATCGAGTAGGGGCTCAGGCAAGAGATAAGTGCTTTTATGATCTCCCTCAGCATCCCGATGCAGGAGGGTGTGTTAGAGTGATCCCTCTTAGTTGAATTTTTTCTTGCTGAGCAGTCACTAGAAGTGAGACCCATCACTAGTAGACATGCAGTGAAGTCTTCTGTAGCTAGCAGTAGATAGTTGTCATAGATTTCCAAGTGGACCAGACCATCCAGTGGACGACCTCAGGATACGGGTTCAGTTGTGCGGGGCACATGAGACATTTTCAGTCATGCTAGGAGTGGACAATGTTAATCTTGCGATGAGCAGGGTCATGTGGCTCGTGACTGTCTGACCCGCCGTACTAATGATCAACAGACGATTGATTGACCGCCCATGTAGATAAATATATTTGATCAAGGAGGATCGCAAGAAGCAGGTGGACGTGGCAGAGGAGCAGGTCATGCAACTGGTGGTGGATGATGATTCAAGGTGTTACCACCACCACCATCATGCCGTACACCCCGACCACAAGGACTAGGTGGAAATGAGAGAGATCAGCGTCAGGAAACTGAAGCATACGAACATGGAGCTCCGGAGATAATTCACGGTACGATCTGTGTGTACTACACCTTAGCTTCAGTTCTTATAGACACATGTTCCAGTGCCTCTTCCATTACAACAACCTTCGTTCGGAGCTTAGATGTTCCAAAGGAGCCGTTAGTTCGATCCTTACGGCTATAGACTCATACGAGAGCTTATTAGAAAATTAAGCACTGGTGATGGTAGTGTGAGATTACTCTAGGAGGCAAGAGCTTCGGCTAAGATCTCCTAGTAGCAGTGTCGAGTCCTTACGATGTCAACTTGGTTATGGACTAGTTATCTACATTCAATGCCCATATTGACTGTATTTGGCACAAAGGGTGGTCTGTCTGCCCAGATGGGACTAGGTTTACCTTCATCGGTGAGAAGGGAGCCTTTTCAGCATAGGAAATACTTACAAATAGGAGGGTGCAGCCAATCACTCATCAGTTGGCATGCCTTACCCTCGGAGCAGTAGATGTGGAGAGTCCAAGATATTATGTTGTGGTGGACTAGTATACGAATGTTCTCCCTAATGATGTCCATGGTCTACTCCTCACATAGAGGAAGGCATTTACATTGACCTGTACCCTAGGAAGAAACCAATACCTACACCAGCATATCAGATTTCATCCATGGAGTTTTGTTATATTCAGGTACAGTTAGAGGACTTGTTGGGGAAGGGATTCATCTAGCATAGTGCTTCTCCCTGGGAAACCATGTTTCTGTTTTCCAAGAAGGTGGATGGATGCTTGAGGCATTTTGTCGACTACCGGATCTTAAACCAGGTGACCGTGAATAACAATTACCCACTCATGAGGATTGAAAACCTCTTGATCAGATAATGGGAGCTCAATGGTTCTCGATGATAGACATCAGATCAGGCTATCACTAGCTCAGATTTCGAGATGAGGATGTGTGTAAGACAGCCTTCACATGTAAGTTCGATCACAATGAGTTCATTTGCATGCCATTCGGTGTAACCAACACTCAAGCAGTGTTCATGGGTCTCATGAATAGGATCATCCATCCATACCTCAATTACATTGACGTAGTCTTTACCGACGACATTCAGATCTACTCGACTACTGAGGAGCAACATACCTATCATTGGTGGGTAGTACTGGACACACTCCGAGAGCACCAACATTATGCTAAGCTCTGAAAGTGCTAGTTATGGATCCGAGATGTTCACTTATTGGGACATGTAATCTCGGTGGCTGGATTTTCAATGGATCAAATAAAGATTGAAGTGCTACTTGCTTTGGAGCCACCTAGGAGTTTGGCGGAGGTATGATGATTCCTAGGTATGGTTTGGTAATACATGAGGATCGTTATAGATTTCTACAGAGTTAAAACACCACTATTATCCTTGAAGATGAATGGGAAACCCTTCCTGTGGTTTGAGAGATGCCAGCAGAGCTATGAGGAGTTGAGTCTGAGGGTGATTATTTCCCCCATCTTGTGGCTTTCAGAGTAAGGAGAAGGGTATATAGACTACCGTCACACATCAGGGACCATACTAAGGTGTGTCCTAATGCACAAGAGAGCAGTGATCGCATATGGTTCATGGCAGTTGAGACAACATTAGAAGAACTAATCTACCCATGACTTGGAGTTAGCAGTAGTGGTCTTTACCTTGATGGTGTGGTGACACTATCTGATGTGTGAGCCTTTTATTGTCTACTCTGACCACAAATTTCTCTGGTATATCTTCTCTCAGAAAGACCTAAACCAAATATAATGGCATTGGCTTGAGTTCCTCCAATAATATTTCTTTGAGATAGTATATACTCTTGGAAAGGGGAACGTTTTTGCATATACACTCAGTAGGAGATCTGGTATACAGCTTCTATGAGAGGCGACCGAGCTGCTGTCCGCTTTGAAAATATGATTTGTGGGTAGAGATGGAGTAGCATTCCAATAGTCTCTTTCGGTCACTCTCCCACTTCTTCAGCGAGTCTGGGAGGCATAGCATGGAGACGCTGACTATGATACATGACGTGCTCAGATATCCATAGGGTAGGCAACTGATGGATTTTCTGATGGTGGGGAGCACAACATCCAATTCATGGGATGTACCTTGGTACCAGTGGAACTTCAGGAAGAAGTGTTGAGGGAGTTCCACACATACCCTCTAGTGGTACATATAGGAGTGGTGATGATGTTTCAGGACCATCGACGAAATCAATGGTGGCCAGGTTTGAAGAAGGCAGTAGAAGAGTTTGTCTCTTGATGCCTCACATGTCAGCAAGTGAAGGAAGAGACCCAGGTTCCAGCAGGCTTGGTTCAACCATTAGAGGTCCCAGAGTGAAAGTGGGTGGGAAATCCATGGACATCATTATGGATCATCCTTGAACATCCAGTGGTCATGAATCAATTTGGTTGATCGTAGACCGACTCACCATGTCATCCCACATCCTATCGATTAGAGAGATGGGTTCAGTATAGAGCTTCAGACGCCTCTATGTGCAGGATATTGTGTGTATATATTTTATAACTTTAAATATTGTCTTTGATCGTGACACATGATTTACTTCCTAGATTTGAAGGGGATGCAGGAGGCCATCGGGACATAGCTTCACTTGAGCACCACCATCCATCCTAAGAAAGATGGTCAGACGTAGCGGGCCATTTCGTCCCTAGAGGACATGCGACATGCTTGTGTCCTCGATATCGGTCTCATTTGTGAGGATCACTTTCCTATGATGGATTTGGAATTAAAAAAACAACTATAACTCTATTATAGTGATGTAACCCTCAGAGGAATTATATCGGATACTTTGTAGATCACCCATATGCTGGATAGACCCTGGGGAGTCAACACTAGTGGGACTAGAGTTGGTCCGAGCTACCGCAGAGAAGGTGCAGATCATCCTGGGGTGAATGAAGATTGCACATAGAAGGACGAAGTCATATCATGATAAAATATTTAGGCCTATAGAGTTCGAAGATAGAGACCAAGTCTTCATATGGGTCTCACCTATACCAGGACTATGGAGATTTTCCCGAGGAAGCAAGTTATCTTTGAGATTCATCGGAGCTTTTCAGGTCCTCAGAAGAGTAGGCGAGGTGTCATACGACCTAGCTCTTCCACCTCAGTTGCACCAGGTGCATGAATTCTTCCACGTATCCCAGATGAGTAGATACATGCACGACCCCTCACACATAATCAACCATGGAGAGATGGATGATGATGATGGGCCTACTTTCATGGAGAATTTAGTGGAGATTGAGGATCGATAGGAACGTGTCCTATGTGGATGGTCGATACCTCTGGGGCGCGTTCGTTGGAATCATGAGAACCTTCTGGAGATCACATTGGAGTGAGAGACATAGATGCATGTTCAGTACCCACATTTGTTCCCTTAGTTTGAGTTGTAGCTTACAGGCACATAAATCCCTTAGGTGGAGATAATGTAAAGACCTAGAAATTGAGTGGAAATTTTTTTCATTAATACATGGGAATTTTACGAGTCATCAAAAACCGACAGCGCGTGATTCTGAGGCCCAGTGTTTTCAGAATCAATTTCTAACGTTTTTTTGGGTACGTTCATTAAATTTACAAGCAGGATTTTGTTACATTTGAACCAGTGCTCAGAATTGGAATCTGAGGGCACCATTGAACTCGCAGTGCTGGAAATCTCTTAAGGATACATTCAATTCTACAATAGTGGGTCATGTTTAAAAGTTAGATTTTGGGATATCATGGAAAACAATAATAGAAAGTGTGAGTCACTTTATTTTATTTGAGCTACAAGTGATTTTTGGGTGGATAAAAAACCTCTTGGAAGTTTGAGGTGGGTCCACCACACATTAAAATCTCATGATAGTTTATGGTGGTGGGGCCCACCCGAACTGAACCTCCCATGTGAGGATAAATGAGGTGGGGACAACCCAGGCTCTTAACCCCGTGAATCTCCCCAATAAAGTGGAGAAAAATATCAATCTACAATTAATATAGGAGAACCTCTTCAACTCCCATTTATTTAATTTGTGCCAACCGTTCACATTAATTAAGGGCATCCCACTTAATTAATTATTCAATTTGAATCATTTTCCATCTAACTAATTAGAGATTACAATCTGTAATTTTTTTGGTATATTTACATTTTTGGTGATTGGAAAGAGGAGAAATTGGGAGAAAAAGAGTTCTCCAACAAAGAAAACCCCTCCCAATGAAGAACAAAGAATGAAGGAAGTCGATCTTTCTTCAACTTCATCGTCAAAACATCAACTGTCGTAATACGTATTCGATTACTAACTTGCTCGACTCCTTCAATGAACGATGAATGGAGAATCAAAGGTAGGGGGATTAAATTATTTTGAGTGCCTTGTTCTTCCCTCTTTGGATATTAAAGGTCGTTGAGCTTCGTTCTTTTGAAGTGTTTGCTATCACCATAAACACGGAGGATAAAATCCAACCTATCATGGCTTGTCATCCTCCATCGATTTTCCTTCTTGTGGCGTTCCTCAGTATGGAGACGTAACAACGATGAGGTAGAAGATGCAGCAAATACAATGGTTGTGCTACCTGCGGCCTCCGTGAACTGTGCCACCCCTGAAGCATCCTGCACCATCACCGGCCAAAACCACATCGGCCCGGTCTCTCGGCCATCTGGCTACCCGAACCACCCGCGTGCCTAGGCGGAACCCCGCGCCGACCCGATCGTAGTCTGCCAGCGCCCTATCGGCCTACCCATTACCTCCATCGCACCCTGCCCAGCCTACCCAGGCCACAACCTGGAAAGACCAACTGGCCTCAAGCCTGCCATGGCCACCGCTCGGTGCTCTCCTGGCTGCCCGACCTACCCGGCCGCCTAGCCTACCTACCCATGCCAAACACTGGATCAACTGAACTAATCGAGCCATGCAGGCCTCCTGAGCCAGCCTGCAGAATCCTTCGGGAAGTCGCTGGCCACACCGCCTCAGTCTTCTAGGATGGTTCGTCCGTGCTGCGGGCCTCGTAGCACAGGCCAAATTGATCTCGGCCTACGGGGTGAGCCACCTTAGTGGCGACATTCAGGCCAAACCGCCCTTATAGTCCGCTGTGTCGGGCCCAGTGGACTTGGCCAATCCTAGTGGGATGACCCTCCCAACGAACTGGTTCAGACCAATAGGGTCTGACTAGGTTGACTCAGACCACGTTTGGCCCAGACTAGGTTGGGTCGAGTCGGTCCGATTGGGTCGGACAAGACCCCGGCCCCCAACCGACCCTTTATATTATTTGGCCGTATCATTGGCACTGGATGTCCAATTGATGAACCTTCTATGATGCTGGTATTCTTAGAACCGAATGGTCCCTTTGAAAATAACATAGAGGAGTTAGGTGTATATTTGAGATACGGATGGGATGGATCATACACGAATCCAACTAGGCCCCCGGGACTAAAAGCCAAATAACTCACAGAATGGGCATCCAATCAACGCAACGTCTGTTTAGTTGAGACCCCTATGACATGGCAGAACATTGGGATACTTCTTCATGGTAATTTGTGGAATATATTGTATAAACAATTAGCTTTAGAAGTGGAACCTCCCGGAATCAAGCATGCTCTAGTAAAACCCAGTTGTTGGCTACGGACTGACTGCAGTTCAAGGATCCTGTGTGGGTCCTACTATTCTTATTACTAGGCCTAGATTCTATGTTGGTCTGACAGCACTAACTACTGTTCTTGGATCCTATTTGGGTCTCACAATTCTAACTTCTAGTCCTCGATCCTGTGTGGGTCTGACATCACTGACTACTATTCCCAGATCCTGTGTGGATCCGACAGTTCTAACGGATGGTCCTGGATACTGTGTGGGTCCGACAACTTAGATGATTAAGTGACAACATTTGATCATCTCTATCTCTCTACAAAAGTTGTTGTATACCTGTGTGAGCTGAGTTAGTGACTACTGTGTTTTCTTCATGATTGTGTTGTGTTACTTGATAACATAGGTATATGTATGGGAATATCCCTATGTAATGGCTATCTGTTGATTTTAGACACTGCTGTTTATCCTTGGTGGATTTTGAGAGACCATGGTGGTCTTGGAGTCCATACTGAGTATTGAAATACTCACCCCTGCAAGGGCTATGCCCACACCTCGTTGTGTTGGATGCAGACAACAAACAATGCTGATAGAGGCTGACAGAAACAGGACATGACGGTACCTGGAGGTGGACCTAACAACGAGTCGGTACACGGAGGATACTGATGGACGTGGAGTGCCGAGGAGGTTATCTGTACCTAACATTCATGTAGGACCCATGGTGGACATTCCAGTAGCTACTTTTCACCATTCAAATGTTTTTCCATTTTAGTTATACTTGTACTTTTCAGTTGGGCTTGTATTTTGGCCCCTATTACTTTTTGGTAGTCCTTGTTATACAGTTATACATAGTGTTTTGATTCCAGCATTTACTCTGTTGTGTTTTTTTATTGTTCAAAAGGCATCAAGTTCCCAGTATTTGGGATTTATGCCTTTGGTTATAGTCTCCAGCTCATAGCCTATGTTTTATTCAATTCAAAATAAACTTTACCTATATACATATTTTTTAGGTTATATTACTTTTCTTGTTCCCTTGGTCACTGACCAATCATGCAATTACATCCTTATGGATTGAAAAATATTATGTTCTAAAATAAAATACAATAGGGTTTATAAATAATTAATTTTACATATACTATTCAATGAACATGTTTGTCTATGTAAAATTCTCATGACATTTATATGGAATCAAACATATCGTCGACAATATTTTTAATGTATCCTGAATTTATTAAAAAAAACATTATGTATGTTTGAAAAAACTCTATATTTTTTTATAAAACTAAAAGGTAATGATCACTTGGTCTACATATAGAGATTTATTTCCAAATATACCAAACGTAAAGATAAAATTAAGTGACCATAAATTAAATAAGAAAACTAAAATAGATGAATATGAGGGATGATATCATAAATAACGAAAAAAATGTGAAATCATTATCGTGCCTCAAGATAGAAATTTTTTAGTTTGGAGTGTTGTGGTTTGGATGATTTAAGTGACAACAAGATCTAGTTACCAATCAGGCATTACACAATTCCCTAGGTATCACCAATATAATATTAAAACGTATCACATTTCATTGCTACTAAATTACTATGGAATTCACAATGATTACACACATTACACTATTAGGGACCTCTACTATTAGGTGATGTAACATCTTCTTAGAGGATTCATTTAAGAGGAGATAAAACTATGATTCTTCCCATTCTTCATGATAAAAATTTTGAAAAACATGATCAACTAAATTGATTACAAATTATTTGACGTGTATAACCTACCATACAATGATATTTAATTATGTTTTTTCTTAGGAGATTCCTAACTAAAATAATACACAAATTACTAGGTTTATTCAAGATGGGAGTGAGATATTTTTTTGAATATTTGGGTATTATAAATGTTTTTATTGGAAATGTCTAAATAACTAATTCAATCAACATTTTCCTAGGGATTAATTTTCTAATAGCTTCATCTAATATCACTGTAAACATGTTGATCAACCATTTGGAAAATATTTTAGTGAAACAGTTTTTGAGTTAGAATATAAAAATAAACACCATGGAATATATTTCATTGAATAATATTTCTAGGAGGTGAAATATGGTTAGTAATGAAAAAATTCTTTTTATGAAATATTATGTAGAATCCTCTAGTTACTACAATGGATATAATAAAAATACTGTTATAGAATATTATCAAATTTGTTTAATTTTTTTCATAAAAATTCATATATTTATAGAAATTCAGGTATAATAAATATATCATAAAAATGATTTTTTTTAAGGAATGGACATTGGATGAATCCTAAAGATGATGATTTAAAAAAAACTATAATAAGGGATACAAAAATATTGTATCATTTCCAAAAAAGATAAAGGAATTCATACACATAAACTCTAGTGTATTTCAGAAAAAACCATGAAAAAAATTCCAAACCCAAATAATGTTGATTATTCCAATTCACAAGGAAATGTACATTGGTATTTTCAACCGTTATTGCATATAATGGATGTTTATGTGTCTTAAAAAAAACTTTACATGGAGTCTTGAATGGTTTATTTTCATATTAAGAGGAATAATTATTAAACTCAAATCTATGAAATAGAATGTCTTCATAGAGAAATATAAAAAATGGATGTAACCAAGAAAAAATATATATACGTATAAGTTGAACCATATGGATTTCATAGTTATAAATTTCTAGGGACCATGGAATTATTTGTAGATATTGGAATAAATTTTCCCAAATTAGTTAACATTAGGGTTAGAAATATTTATGTTGAAAAAATTTTAGAGCGACAATTACAAAAATAATAATAAGGATAAAATTGATATCATCACACCAAAAAAGCGGGCAGACAACATATATTAAAAGAAAAATTATTCTTATAATTTGAATGGTCATTTATAATTTCCATTTCTAGACCAAATTTTTTAGTGTTTGGTTATAAATGGTTATTCATAAAGTTAGGAAACTACTTCAACTATTAGTTATTCTTGTTGAAGATTTATGATATTAATAGGGGAATGGAGCATCAGAGAGCAGCGATGGAGACACGATGATGAAAACCTAGCACCAGGGATTGAGATCTTGTCTCCCCCCTCCCAGTTGGAGGGGGGAGTTCCTTCTCGTTTTTTATCCCAAATGCGCCCTCCCTCCTTTGTCACTTTCTCAAATCCTGAGTTTCTTCCCTCATTTCCATGGATTCACATTTTCCCAAAAGTTACATATTTGTACTGTGGATCACCCCAGCTCTCTTTAGCACCTTCAGAGTTCAAATATACCTAAGATCTATTAAAACTAACATTGATGTCTCAGTTTCATCATCTAAGTCCATCGGTCGATGCCTTTGACGTTTCTGTCTTCAAATCCTAGGATCTTCAAGATTGTGCGGTTATTGGTCTCCTTGACTGAAGGCATATAATGATCTGGTTGGGGTCGTTAGATGATCTCATAACTGCATGGTCTAAATCCCCATGAAGATGTTGTGGTTTGTCTTTCTATATTCATCAATGGAATTTTTAATTTTATATGCACTGAGATAATCCCCGCATAGAAATATGGGTATCTTTTCCTAGTCTCCCACTTCCCTTTCAGAACCCTTCTATTTTTCCTCTCTTTGGAAATATGATAGGTTGCTACCTATGTTCTGATTCAAAATATGATGTTCTATGTCATCCAATCTGCCCTCGTATCTATGTGGAGGTTGATGTTTCAAGACCCCTCGTTGATTGTTTGTGGATTAATGATGGGAAAGAGTTCCGGCAGAGGCAAGCTGTCAAGTTTGAGTCATGGATAAAATTCTACAGTTCGTGTAATCTGTTGGGTCATTGTGTTACTTCCTGCCGTAATGTTTCATTGAGCAGGAAGATGTGCAGGTGGGGATCTGATGCTTTAGCTGTATGTAATGGTTCTATTGGGGAATATCTGAAGCTGTAGGGGATGAATAATTCAGATGGTGGGCTGCAGAATCAACCTATGATACCCCATCATCGGTTGGAGAATGTCATCGTCGGTGTTGAGAGAGTTGTGCCGAAACAGTCCTGTGTGGTGCCTCCTAGGCCGAGGGTCAGGGATGTCTTCACCATGTTGCGGTAGGATTTGGGGAAGGATGGTTCTATGAGTGGAAATGGTCATGCTACTCTTGCTGCTTCGACTAAGGTTACAGGGGGCTCTGATGAGACTTCTGTAGATGAGGGTTCCTCCATGGTGCAAAATAAAATGTGTTTGGAACCTATAGGCCAATCTGTAGATACAGATACAGCTTTGGTTGAATAAGACAATGGTGAATGCTCCCTTGGACTGCTTCAAGAGGATACTACCATACCTCTGAAGCAGGTTTTCAATGAATATGGTGTATAGGTGAGGATGTCAACTAGGCTGAAGTCCACTTCTACGAAGCAGGCTGTTGGCATTTCTCTTAGTAACCACTTTGGTGGATTGGTGGATGATATCCCGACTTCAGGTCATGATACGGTTACGCCTTCGAGTGACATTGCTCCTGAGGATCAATGTGTTGTAGCTTTGGGACTCTATGCTGGTTTGCAAGAGCAGGATACTAGAGATGTTGTTCTTGCAAATGTTATTAATGAAAACTGCTAAAATGAATTGTAGAGTGGTATGGATGTAGGCTGAGAGGATGTTCTAATGAATGTGTTAAAAGTAAATCATGAGTTCGTGGAGAAATCATATTTTCTTTCAGTGATTGATACAAAAAGTTGATCTCAGGAGGAATGGGAGGAGAAGGAGGGTTATCTTTCTGTGCACGTCTCTGTACAATGGGAGGATTGCATTGATAGTGATAAAGAAAATGTTGGTGGGATGCCTTGGACTTCTTATAGTGATGCTATGCAGGGTGGAAGAAAGAAGGTGTCTGTTCATGTGGAGGTGATGACTACCCCACCACAAATAAGTATGAGGAATGATTATTCTTACTTTCCAAATCCAAGTCCACTAGTTCTTCTGTTGGGAAGGAGAGCTGGGTAGAAAATTATTTTGTGGAGTTTCTTTCCCTAGAAAAGTTGAATCATAGAATGAATTATGACAAGATTTTGAAGCAGCATGATATTGAAGAATGGGATATAGCTATGTCAGAGGTAGCACATTATTATGGATGTGGTGATCAGTCTAAATTTTATGATATGTAGTTGTTTCTTTTACCTTTTTTGAACTACTTGTTGTACTTTTCTTTTCTTTTAAAAATTGGTCAGGGGTGTTCCTCTAACTGAGCTTTTCTGGTATTATTTATTCTTTTATTTTAACTAGAATACATATTTGTGAATAATTTTTTATGAGAGATTATATAATTAATAAATACTCTTAAAATTTATACCTACACATAAAATGTGGACACTTATACTCATTGTCGTTTTTTTTCAATCAAAGAAAACATTTTAAAATAAAACATTACATGTTTTTAGGGAAAAAAATCAAATTATATCATAATGAAATATTATTTTACCTTACCAATCATAAGACTATAGAAAAATATTTTCAAACAAGGTATGAGCAGAAAAATCATAGTAAGGACCATACAGAATGAATTGCATTAGTAAAAAAAACAGTAAAAACCGTTAAATTTTTTTCATAATAACTTATTTGAAGTCATATAGAAATAAAATATGTTTCTTGAGAAAACTTTTCCTATAAATATTAAATTCACCCTAAAGATGGAATAACAATATGTTTAACATTATTAACGAACCAACCAAGAATAACCTCAAACCAAAGAACCAACCCAATATGTTACATACCTGGACACCTTTTTTGGTGCTCCCATGATGGTAACATGCACATGGGCATAAAAAAACTCCAAGGGAATTTTTTTTCTGAACATGAATTATGTACATGAAAATATATACATGCTCATAGAATAATGAAAGAGTGGATGATAGATATATATAAATTAACTATAAGAAGTGAGAGGAAACAAAACAATTACTAATGTAACTAAAAACTCAAATCAACAATTAGAACAGAAATGGAACAAAATAAAACCATAAAATACTCCATGTGATAGTGTGGGAAACCTACAAACTTCTCATTAACAGCTACCATAAATGACTGAAAAGATAACCATCCACCTCATTCTAGTGCCTTTCATTTTTCATTCTTCAAAAGACATATAATGTTCTACGAACTGACAAAGTGGTGTGCAGTGTGAATGATTAAATGATCAATAAGATCTCAACAAAGATCTCAATAAAATGTTTCTATATAAAAATTATTAAAAGATCAATATAAATGAAACATGGAATGATAAGCTATACAATAGTTTTACTAAAAAACATGGGAAAATTAACCTTATCTACAGTTATAAAACAAATGTAGGAAAAAAACATTCATTAATAATTTTCAAAATAACTATTCCCTCGAATCATCAACCATGTTTTGGATATAAAATTAAAATTCCAACCAACAACATAAAATTTTAGTAGTATAGGTTTCACCACAATAAGGAATATAACATGTTAGGAAGAAAACTACTCGTACCTAAAAATAAATGATTAGTGTAATGTCGTAACTAAAGCCAATTATATACATTTAATTTTCTTGGAGTCAAACAATAAAGTTAATCCCCAACAACATTTATGTACCTAGACCTAATAATATATACTATATGGCAAGAGTAACACAAAGAATGTGAAACCCAACAATGGTCGATGATCTCAAGCTAAATCTTCAACCGAGTACCCATGAAAACCCTTGTGATCATTTTAAAAATAATATCAATGTTTTGAAACCCATTTCAAAACCATTTATGTGATTCAACATTTATTAGGGTTATCGTAACTGATTTTTTTAACAATCAATCAATTATATGAATATAGCCCTTTTTCATTCCATTTTTTAAAACCATGGAAAACCTACTTCCCATCAATTTCATTTCCATTACACTAATTTTTTTTGGAAATTTTCATTCCTATTTATTTATAAATTTATTTATAAAAATATATAAATACATTTTATCAATCATTAGCTAGAGACATAACTACCTACCTCAAAACTCAGGTCGTAGATTCCCATAATGGGATCCAACAACAATAATTAATGTTATGAAGAACCAATAACCCAACCTAAAAATTAAATACAACTACATAGATTTTAGATCCATGAATAGTATGATTATCAACCAGACATCAAAGGATAAAAGGGTAATAAATAGATATAGTGCTTACCTGGTACGTCACACACCAACTGGAATGAGGATCAATCTCCAAACAAAAATATTCTGAGGGGTTGGTGGACTCCCAAAATCACATGGGGATGGAACATGGTTGAGTGAAAGGGACACTATATAAAGAAAAAAATAAAAATAAACAGCACATTCACCCAAAAAAAACTCACTTCAAGACTTTACATGACGTGTAACCAAATTATATGTCATGCAATTGATTAGTCACATAAAATATGAAAAACCTATCAACATTTAAAATCTAATATCAGTAATGATTTATAGGACATGTTACCAAATTAAATCTCTTGTTAATATCCATAATTCTACATAACACATATATTTTGTATTATAGATATTTACAATAATTAACTAACTTCACCATTATAGGTATTCCACACAATTCCATCTTGACCCTTCACATTTAATGAAAATGATAAATCGATAAATGAATTGAACATTCCAATTAACAAGGTGATGAGATATTTCAACCTCCCCACATAAGAAACATTCTATCCCTTAAATGACTATGAAGAATCCAATATAAATGATTGATGATCTATCTTCCCTATTGTTTGTGCCTCACACTCCCACGTCTCATGAGAATAACATTCATGCTATCATAACATCCGAACCTATGCTCTCATCCTCTCACGAAGTACATTGGTTTCAGAATCGACTATCCTGACTGGTTCTTTTTCATGTTTAAGTCAGGATCCACATCAATATCTCACCATCCAAAAAAATGAGATAAATCATATAGATCCTTTTGGAGCTGAGATATATGAAACACATTATGTATTGACGTCAGATGTGGTGCAAGTGAAAAAGGTAAGAAACCTCCCCCACTTAGTCCACAATACTGAAAGATCCCCCAAAACACGAAGAATATTTCCCTTTCCTTCCTAACCATCGATGATCAAATTGGGCGAATCTTTCAAGATCACTTGGTCACAATCAAAAATTCCAACGTCCTGTAATGATAATCAAAATTAAATTTATACCAAATCTATGCCACCAATATCCTATGATTAAACAAATGAATATTAGTTTCCATATCTTACACCAATGTCTATAAAATGAAAGATATTTCACAAATCTTTATCTAAGAAAATAATGATTTTTTGGGATGGTTTTACAATGCATCAAATGGATCCATTCTGATCGTGAACTAGTAATTATTCTTATAAGAATACTCAAACAGCCCCATGTGAACATAAACCCCCCACCAATGACATGAAAACAACTGAGATTCATATTATTAAGAATACATATATCTCATTCTATTTCTATATATGAAAAAGGATGGTATTCATACTCAAATGATCCTAATATCTAAATTCCTACTAAAGGCCATTCCAAAAGTGACAATTGAACCGAGGATCTCTATCAGATGATTTAGAAGATGGATTAATTTGGAACCAATAAATCATTATCAAATTGAATTTTCCCAACACCCCATACTTGTTTATCCCATTACTGGGTACACTTGAGATAATTTCATTAGTCTATCAATCAAAACCAATATTGTTTTATTACTTTTCTGGGTATGAAAAATCCCAAACACATTGTCTATTCAGATATCACCACACATCAAACTAGACATTGGATGTGGATGAAGAAAACCTGAAGGTTTATAATCTCATCATTCAACTATTGGAATATATAGAAATTAGATAAAAACTCAACATTATCTCATCCCATACCAGGACACCATAATGTCAACTACATGGCATAGAACATATTCATGGTCACATTGTTCACTACCCAATGTGAACTATAGAAATCCCCCATAACAGCTCTCTATGACAACTGTGGTACCAAAAACTATTGGACATGTTACTAAGATCCTTTTTAATGAATGAACACACAACATCGGTCTCCCCACATTTAAGAGATACTCTAATGACATTAATCATATCTTCAAGATGTTGTTCTTGGATAATGAACTTGAAAAGAGTAGAGGGAAACTACACCCTAGTCAAAGTGATTACTTCCCCAGATTTCTGGAGTCTAATGTTCAATAGTTAAAAAATATCCATCATGTTCCACTCTTCTGATTATTCTATCACTGCATGGTTTAAAAGATACCTTCCCGAAGCATCATCAATAATATTCCCCCTACCTGAAGGATAGATGTGATACCAAATTATACATATAAAGTTATTCTACCTATTATTGTTTCTGATATTCAATTCCTTTTAAAAAAAATATATCTTAGATTCTAATAATCACAAAAGACTACGATCTTATCCCCAAAAATTCAGTGCTTCTAACACATAAGTACCTACATAATCCTGGAAAACTCTATGTCATGATTGGGGTAGTTATTCTCTTGAGGTCCGAGATGATCCATAAGCCACATGAAAATCATCCTTCATATGAACACAACCCTAACTATCACCAAAACCATCACAAAACACCGCATATTCAATACCGAGACTATATAAGATCAATACATGAATCAATGTTAGAATATGATTCAATTTGTAGAAATCATATTGAAACATCACATCCATAGTGAATTTCATCACATTAAATGTTAGGGAAATCAACGGTGATGCTAGTTTATATGAATACTTAATAAACTACCTATAATATTTTTCATGTAAAAGTAACCTCTAAATAACCAAGATATTATATGGTTCTTTCTATGAATAGATATACTTAAAAATTCCCAGACTAATTAATAAGCCTTATTCAAAAATCACATTACCTGTTAATTTTACATTATTTATTTGAGAAACACATTTCAAAATCATTCTATACAAATGGAGTCTTCTCATATTTTTTAGAACCAATCAAAAATGGTTATCATGTCCATGCTCAAATATTGAATAATCTAGAATACCATACAATAAAACTAACAGAGAATAATTATTACATTGATGAAATATATGATTCCTAAAATCTATCAAAAAATGTATGAGTGTTAGGTATACCAAAATACATCCAAATATATTCATAATGATCATAAATAATCTTAAATGATGTTTTTGTTATATCAAACTCACAAAATTTGGACTGATGATAACATGACTGATTTTCAATCTCTCAAAAACATTTTCCCCCATTAACTGATCAAAAAAATCCTCCACATGAGGAAATAGATTCTCGTTCTTAATTTTTCCCTGTTCAAATTCTGATATTCAACACAAAATTGAAGTGAAAGATCTAATTTCATGGAACTGAGCATATATTTTCCCATGTAGAAACACTTGGGAGAACCAAACCATTTTTTAATAGGACATCCAACTAAATATAATGATCTTAAAACATCACTAGTGCAAAATAATTAAAATGTATCAATATCGGCTGCATCCTTATCCCTAAGTCAATCATAATGTCATCCTATCTCTCTTGAACATTATATGAGAATTCATATGGGATAACATCAAAAAGGCCTCAAAGATGAATCATAAGATCAAAAATAGAAAAACCTCACTGGGCTCAATACAATCAATAGACAAAAAAATCGAAATATTTTGGTGGGAAGGCCTTGCATGAACCGACCTTGGATTCATGTCCCCCTGAAACACATAAGATCTCCCATCGATTTCATGAAACAAAACTCTTCAACAATAACAACAAATCTCATCTTAGTGAGCAACTAGAAATTCCATACCAAATATATAATCAAACATATACATATAAAGAATTTGAATAACCTAGACTAACATTGCATAATCAATTTTTAAGAAGAATGAACATCAAAAACCCTTCCCTATAGTCTTACCAAGTGGTGTCCATAACGCCATAAGAAAAGAAATAATATCTATTATAAGATGAAAAATATTAAAAAAATGGGTAGATATAAATTACTGGGAGGCACTAGTAACAAATAAATCATTTGTAATAGAAGATGCAATAATGATAGTATACCACACAATCACTGGACCTGAATCTACCTATACTTGACACAAATATAATTCCAAAATAACTGTAACTTATTTGGACCTTGAATAGATCCCTATAGTCATTGATTCATCATGAATCCCCACAATAGCCTTTCTAATCGACAAACCAGGAGCCTAACAAGGCATCAAAATAGCAATATAGAATCATTGTAAATGACCAACATGTCCATAGCTATTCCATATCTTTTTGGGCATTGTGAAAAAAACTGGTGTAACAAGCATTGGAATAATAATTACATTTCATAGTTAAATGATTGGATGTAGCAAAAAATGTATAGGGGGAATGCTATTGAGACCAACATCTACCCTCTTTTTATGATCCTTCCACCTCAAATTCCTCCTAGGTGCACTATTGAAGATTCCAATATATGGAAGAGAAGAGGTGGAAAAAACAAAAATTCATTAAATATTTATATCTTCCGTCATAGATATATCTATCATATCCAAATTAGTAAAAGGAATGAATAGAAATGCATTCAATTTGATATCTTGACCCAAACCTAGGAAGTATACATGACCCTTCAATTGGTCATTCATTACCATAGATGGAGAAAAACTGAGAAGATCAACAAACCGGATCATGTATTTTTACACTGAACACACTCTATGATGTTTATATAGGTTATCTAGATAAATTCCCATAATTTGTGACATGGAAAAAATGGTTTTAATAATAGGGTTTTAAAACCCTTTTAAAACAAGTCCACATGTTTATATGCCTAGGCTATGAAATCTCACCATCGCATATCGAAACCCTGAAACCTAAATTCTTCACTATTAAATTGATAATCATAGGTATAAATAGAAATTTGAATATTTCATCAATCATATACAGTTATTGTTCTCCTACTTTATTTTTATTTCTTCCTTTAAAGGATTGGGACTTATTTCAAAGAAAGTATGAAAAAACTGGACGTTTTTTATGAAATATTTTAATTATGTAATATTTATTTTTTTAGTAGATATGTTTTTACACAATCATGAGTTTAATCAATCCTTGACATGTATTTAATATAAATTTACCATTATTTCCTATTTGTTAGGATAGTGGTAATAATTATAACTAACTTATAAAAATTCATTATGAATTCATTGGCTATTTAGTATTAATGAAAAAGTATAAACCAATTAGATGTTTGTATTTTTGTGTGAATTACATTTGTTAATAGAATTAATGTTATATATGTGTTATATACTAAGTAGAATATTTTTTTATATTTTTCCAACGGTTATTTTAGTAATAGGGAATTAATAAAACTATATTTTATGTATAAGAACCTATTTTTTAATGATAAATTTACAGCATTGAATGGTGAACCCATTTTAAATTATAATTTTGACACATTAAAAATATCTATAGGAAAAAATAAATATTTTATTTTTAATTGGGGTATAAAAATCTACTTTTCATAAATTTCTGATAAATTTTTGATAACATTCATGTTTATATTAATTGAAAAAATAGCCTAAATTTAAATAAAAAATAATTTTTTTTCATTTATATAATTTAAATTGTTAAACTATAATATTGTATATTTCTAAAGTATGAATAAAATATATTATTACTAATTAATATAATTTATGCCATTATCTATAATTTTATATTTAATTCCTAGCTAAAAACAGTTCAATCATTTGCAATGTTCTATGTTTAAACACATTTTGTCATTTCAACAACTTGGTTAATTCTAAATTAATTAATGAAAATAATATGTTTTGAATTTTAAAAAATGGATTCCATTTTTTTAATCATAAGGTATAAATTTTAGGAATACATATGTTTTATTTTTGGACATTATGAATAGTAACTTCTGTAATTATTTTATTTACCACAGATAAAAGGTAAAATTTGGTAAATAAGTATAAAGAAATAATATTTTAATATTATAAAAATACCCTAAAACGTTTCCCAATACTATTTGATGAGATATTTCTGACATTTGAAATCCTATGGTTTATTTGGGGCCCCATGGACTCACTAAGATGTGAAAATTTCATCTTATAATAATTAATTTAATGTAATTATAATTATAACATTAAAGAATATCATTTACTAAATAGATTTTAATATAGGGTTGTATAAATGATATAAACGTCTATAAATAGTCTCTAGAATTATAAAAATATATCCAACATCGTGTTATATTATTTATAATTTTTAGACATTAGATTAATATATTTACTATTGACACAATTATGTTGTAATGATTATCTCATTAATTAATTATTAAAATAAATGAATTTCTAAATATTATAAAAATTTTAATTTAACATTGTGATTCCATATATGAATTTTTTAGATGACATTGATATATTAGTGGTTATTTAATGCTTTTGGGTCAAAGTAATCTGGTTGTTATGAATTTTTAAAATGTTATATATGAATTGTGCCCAAAAAGACTTAATTCCGAACATATAAAATAAAATAGTATATTAAATGATATTATATTCATAAAAATATAATATTCATATAACATTGTTAATAAAAATTAGAATATTTCATAAATAACTTATTTTGAGTTGTTTTACATGACATGGTAATTACATTAACCCAAAATGTGTAAAAAACATGATATCACGGTAAGAATAAAAAGGGTAAAATAAGGGTTAAAGCAAAAACATAAGGATTAAATAATATTCAAAACATTTCAAAAAATCATTGGATAATGTTTATTAGAAAAAAATAATTTTTTATATTATTAATTATGTTTTCAAACCATTTTTAATAGAAATTGAATTTGTAATAAAATAATATTTCTAGAGTTTTTTAAAGTTCCCAACTCCTCCTTAATAAGTGGGAACCCCCCCCTATCCTCTTGAATTTATTTGGAGCCATTATTACCATCTAAAACAAACCAATTCCTCTTATAATCCTACCTAGTAAAATTCTAGAGGTTCTGGTCTTCCCAAAACAACAACTATAGTTCCCTCAGTGTAAATTCAAAGGAGGCACGTTGAGGAAGAGGTAATCCCTTCTACAGATTCATTCAAATTCCAGGCTTCTCTACTTATTCTTGTTTTTTGATTCCTTATAAATTTATAAAATTATTATCACTAATATACTGATCTATTATTATAAATATGAAAAAAAAATATTTCACCTTTTATCCATCCTATAAAAATGAAATCACCGCGTGTGCGTACATGCGACTTACTGTCTCCACGCCGTGGTGTAATTTGTTTTTCACCAGAACCATATGTGGATTGGTATAATGGATGAAATATTTCTTATGTATTATTAATAAATCATGATACTAATTCTGATATATGTTATACCATGCAATTCAATACAATTCAACAATTATGGGATTGATATCGTTACCCACCCGTGCGTATGGCTTACCGTCTCCACGATGCGATGTGATTTGTTCTACATGATATTCATTAAAACATAATTATATAAATACATTGGATGAATAAATATGATATATATTATTGGAACACCATTATATAAATTATATAAATATAACAAAATAAGATAAATTATAATTTATCTGAAAAAACACGTGTAAGAACATAGATAAGTTAAAACATGAATAACGAGTAACAATTAAATGTTTCGAATTAAGGGATAAAAATATGATCATAAATGTATTCATAAAGATGATTGTGATTCTATAATAAATCAGTAACATTATTTGAACAATTATATAGGTGTTTCAGATACATATGAATCATATCATACCTCAGATATAGGACAAATTTACAAATCTTGTTTTTATCTGAGATTGTTTACATGTAAATATTTACTTGTAAAAAATTTATCGTCCATTTCTAGGGTTTAAATGAATATTTTCATAAAAATTATACTATTATTCTATGTACGTTTAATTATCTTTTAAATCATTTTATCTTTTACAACATGGTATGGAAAGAATATTTCATATGATTAATATATGAGATACATTATGACATTTCCAATAGAAGTACGGGAGGAATGATTTTTTTAACTTATATGGCATGAAGATATATTTACACCTTCTAGACATCTTATTTCAATGATGATTTATCTATATTGATTAAATTTAATATTCAGAAATATTAATTTCTATTAAAATCGATTGTCATTATGAGAAGGGAACCCATTTTGGAAAAAGAAAGGATATTTTCATCAGGAATTAAGTTCAAGTGTTTAAAAAATATTATTTTCCATCTAATATGACCTATTCTTTTATTTCAATACATATTATAAATTTTATTTGATTATTTTTATGATGAAATTATTTTAATGATGTCCATTTATCTTATATGTATTATGTTATTAAGACATGATGTTTGAGAATCCTATTTTATTACATGGGTTATGCTATGATGAAAGATTTATGTTTTTGTGGAACACATAAGAAGGGATTGATTATGAGATAGGTGGGACCTATTTCAACCTCCAACTAATTGTGTAAATATTTATTTGTCATGATATAGAAATGGAAATAATGGAATGTAAATTTGGTTTAGTAATTCATGACTGGAATGAGGAGTGAAATCGATTATTAATGGACTTTGTCCACTATGATGGTATTGGAAATGATCCTTTACTAAGATGAAATGATTTTCAATACATATTTGTGTATTCAAACAAGATTCCTTTTCAATATTATGACTATTGGTATTACATTTCACTTTAATTATTTATCCCATGACACTATATTTTGATCGTTTATACGCTGGATAAGATTATCAAATGTTATATTCCTATTAGTATGATATGATTGATATTTCCTTTTTTACCCATACTAAGCATTTCAGAAAACCCTTTTATATTTTTATTTTCCCCAAGTCACGAATAAGGGTCTTAAGTATGAAATTCCAAAAATTATTCTAGTTTTTAAGAAATAAAACAGAGATAATATAGATGTTTTATGAACAAGTTGTTTATGTTTCCATGTTTCTAAAGACACTATACCTAAACGGTCATGTCTTGGAAATATTATATGTTGTAATAAATATAAATAAATTTTTATGTAATATCAATTTATTTACATAATGTGTCTGTATAGTTGGTATCAAAGGAAATGTATAGTTAACCATTGGAAACTAGGATGAGAAATACACAATGATATGTCTATGTATAAGATAAAATCATTGTGTTTTAGAAATTACCATTAATAAAATATTATAAAACCTATGATTTCCTAAATTGAACTTTTATTCTATATTATGTGGTTTTCCAAATCTGATTAGTGCTTCTCACACTATTATTAATGGTTTTATTAAATGGCTGGAACCAGAAATAATCACGTTAATACAGAATACGATGGAAAATGCAATGATTGCCCCATTGCGAAAACAAATGTTACTGGAGCTAGAATTAAAATCGTGTATCCATGCTCAAAAAACATTCTCGAGATAGAAATAATGATTGAAAACAAAACTAGAAAAGGAGGTAGCAACATTCTATTTAATAATTCTTGAGGTAGCGTCTACCTTCATTCAGTGGGTCTTTTGATCCATTAGTGGATGAACAAACGATTAGTACCACAGAAAATATATTTTCAGTTCATAAATGTCCAGAACAGGAAAAATTCATCTTAATAGTATATCATTTTGATGGTGAATTTGATCAATGGTGGAATCTTATCATGATTGTGAGGAAAAGAGATGAAACTGAGTCCATGGAATGAGACAAGTTCAAGAAATTATTTTTAATAAGTACTTTCCCAGTATTCATCAAACAATGTTCAAGAAGGAGTTCTTTGAACTAAATAAAAAGGATGATGAATTCGTTGGTACCTATGAAGAAACATTTACCAGACTAGAAACATAAACATATAAATTTTAATCATACTTGAGAGTAAGATTGATCAATTATTTAGTGGATTAAAGATAGGTCTCGATAGTGTATTAGACATAAGGTTCACTGAAAGCTATGAACAAATTGATCGATCTGCTCTCAATGTTAAGAAGTAGGCTAGAGTAACCCATCATTTATATAGTTTTGATTAGAAGAGGAAAATGGAATTTAATGAAAATATATACACCACATTTCAAAAAATATGAGATTTACCTTGTGCTCAAATTGTGGAAAGAAATATATAGGGAATTTTATTAAAGGGACTAGTAAATGTTTTAACTGTTGAAAAGAAGGTCATTGGGATATTGAATGTTGAACTGATGCGAAAAATATTTCTAATGATACAAACAAAGAAAATGCTATTCAGAATGCACCTCTTATACTTCAATATGACAAATGCAATGGAATGGGGTATTATTCCAATCCATGACCAAATCCAAGGGTGACTGATAAGGATCAACGATAAAAAACTCTTAAGGGAAAAGTGATTCACCTAGGGGAGTGCCTTTTGGTCTTACTAATTCCTCTTTTATTTTCATGGACGTAATGAATAGATTCTTTGAGGACTATCATGATAAGTATGTGGTAGTATTTGTATATGATAATCTTGTATATTAAAAAAGAAAGGTAGAACACGTAGATTATATAAATATTGTACTGAATACCCAGAGAAAAAAATTGTTCCCAATTCATCAACTGTGCATTTTGGCGTAAAAAATTTTCATTTTTTGTTCACATAATCTTTAAAGGGGAGATATATGTAGATCTTGAAAAAATAAAATTCATTTAATGATGGTAGAGTCCAACAACAATATCTGAGATCCAATGTTTTCTTGGTTTTTTTGGATATTATATATGTTTGGTGAAATATTTTTCCGGATTATCTTAAACACTCAATAGGATGACTTGGAACAGAGTAATGTGAAGAGAATTTTAAAGTTCCAAAAACAAGGTTAGCTAGTGCACCTTTACTCACACTACCTTGTAGTCTAGAAATGATTGTGAACTTAGTGATGCATCCAGGAATGGGATATGGTGTGTTCTCATGAAAAATGATATGGTGATTGCTTATGCATCACGATATTTGAAAATCCATGAGCAAAATTACCAAACTCATGATTTGGTGTTATTTACGGTAATCATTGCATTAAAAATATGGATGAATTATATTTATAGTGAAAGGTGTGATATTTATACTGATCATAAATTTTCAAAGTATATATTCACACAAAAGAATATAAATATGAACTAATGGAGTTGGATGAAGTAGATTAATTATTATGACTGCTAAATATATTACCACCTTTGTAATTCAAACAATGTAACATATGCTTTGAGTCGAACAGACCATGCTAGTTGATCCATGAATAGGATAAAAAATATCCAATATTTTTGGATTTGAAAAAAAAGAATATAGAATTTTTTGTCGAATGGGATAATTATTACCTTTCTCAAATGAATGTTGAACAATCTATATAATTTATGATTAAAAAGGACCATAAGCAAGATGTAGATTTACAAAATAAGGTGACATTCTTTCTTGGATTCAACCTTAATTTTGATGAACTAATATGGTACATGAATCAGGTTTGTGTTCCATACATTCTAAAATTAAAGAAGGTGTAATTTGATGAGGCTGACCTTCTTAATTCAATATTAACCCTAGAATCACAATGATGTAAAGGTACCTGAAAGACTACATCTGGTTGGATGGAATGAAAACAGTTTTCACCAAATATTTATCACAATGATTGGTCTATCAGCAAGTTATTATAGAGAGACAACAATCCAAAGAGATGCAACTACCATTTTCCGATCTAGAATTGAAATTTGAAAAAAATCACTTTGTCATTTTTCATCAGACATCCCAAAAACATCCAAAGGAAATAATGCTATATGGGTTATTTTTTATCATATTACGTAGTCTACATATTTCAATGATATTAGAGAGGGTATCTCTCTTTATCATATTTACATGATATATTTAATTAAAGTTGTTAGATTGCAAAGATTACCACATTCCATTATATCTGATCGGGATATGAGGTTTACATCGATGTTTTGGGGAGTTCATAAGTATTCTCTAGATAAAGAGTTATGTTTCAACACTACATATCATATTCAGAATGAAATTTAGTCTGGGAGGAGAATTCAAACTCTGGAAGAAATGTTGAGGGAATTCTTGAGGGTTTTCATAGGTGGTTGGGATGCACACCTACCATTGGGGGAATTTTCCTTCAAAAACAGCATTCACACTATTTTGAGATGGCTCCATATAATGTATTTTAGAGAAAAAAGTGAAATAAATCTAACATTATTGGATGAATTTGGGGAATGAAAAATATTAGGACATGATCCTTTAAATGATATGGAAGAAAAAATCAGATCTATTATTCAAAACATAAGAGTAGATCATAGTCAAAAATAATGTTATGCTGATAACTGAATAAAAGACCTATAATTTTATGTGTGCGATATGTTTTTCTGACGAATATCTCCCTAGAATAATGTAATGAGATATGTAATGATGAGAATGGTGAGAACTAGGTATATCAGACCTTTTGAAATACTAGATCATGTTGGCAAGGTCATTTAACAATTGGAGCTTCCACCAAATCACCTTCATGTTGATTATGTGTTCCGTGTATATCTTTAAAGAAAGTAAAGACACAATTTATCACATTTACAAATCTCAGAAGTCGTATCACTGTAGCAATATTTTTTTTATAAAGAAAAACTGATAGATATTCTGGATCACATTGAACCATTTCTACAAAACAAGACCACTATCATGGTTAATGTTTTATGGAGGAACCAAAATTTTGAATAAGATATATGAAAACATGAATATATTATGAGGGATAGGTTCCCTAATTTATGTGTTTCCATGTGAATAATTTCAATTGTAAAACTCAGTTTAAGAGGGCAGGATGTAACACCCATATGTTTTTATGAAATAGGTTTTTAAAATAATTTGTATTATTTAGTTGGTTACTTTTCTTGAAATCATGAGTTTAAATGATCCATTGGATTCCCTTAAATTAAAATTACCATTATAGAATAGTCATTAATTTAATGTGAATAATTATAAAAAACTTTTGAAAAATCATAATGAAATAATTGGCTATTAAGTATTTATGAAAAAATATAAAACAATTAGCAATTATTATTTTTTATTGAAATACTTTTGTAAATGAAGTTAATGAGATATATATGTTATATAAAAAATATATTTTTTATTATTCTAATGTACATTTTAGTTATATGGTATGAATAAAACTCTATTTTATATAAAAGAACCTATTTTTAAGGATAACATTACACCTTTGAATGGAAAACCCATATTAAAATATGATTTTGGCACATTAATAATTTTCATATGAAAACATAAACACTTCATTTTGAAGTGTGATATAGAAATTTTTGTTGGATAAATTTATCGCAATATTCTGATAACAGTCATGTTTTGTTGAATAGTAAAAATACGCTAAATTTAAATTAAAAAACATTTTTAATCAATACAATATATATTGTAAAATTATAATATTAAATATGTTTTATTTGTAAATAGGATATATTTTTACCATTTAATACAATTAATGACATATTCATTAAATTTACATTGAATTAATCGGTAAAAACATTTAATCTTTAGTATTATTTTTCATTTGAAAATAGTTTTCTCATTTCAACAACGAGATTAATTTTAAAATAATTTCTACAAAACATGTGTTCTGAATTAGGAAAAATGGGTTCCATATATGGAATCATATGACCCAATTTTTTTGAAAAATAATCTTTTATTTCTTGATATAATGTATAATAACTTAATTAATTAATTTATTTTCCTAGGTTAAAGGGTAAATATTTTAAATAAGGGCAATGAAATAATAATTTAACAATATAAAATACCCTAAACCATCTTATAATCCATTAAGATGAAATATTTCCATCCATTGGAATCCTCAGGTTGATTTTGCGACCCCATGGATTTACATGGATGTAAAGATGAAATTTTAAACGAATTATGTTAATGTAAAGATAATTATAACATAGACATATACCATTTACAATGTCAATTTTAATATAGGGGTTTTAACAGATATATATGTCTATAAATATTCATTAAAAATTAATAATTATTTCCTACATCATGGTATTTTATTTATAATTTTTAAACATTAGATAAATATATTTATTTTTGATACAATTATAATTTAGTGATTACCTCATTAATGAATAATTCAAATAAATGAATTTATAAATAATAAAATTAATTTAATTTTTACATTTTAATGACATCCATGAATATTTTGGATGACATTAATATATTAGGGATTATTTAATGCATTTTTTTTATGGAAACAATTCTTTATGAATTTTTATTAAGTCAAGAATGAATAGTGTTGAAAATTGACAAAATTCATATCTTAAAACATACTATCTTTTATTAAATGAATTTAAATTTATAATAATTATATATTAAAATCAATTGTTAATGTAAATCCAAATATTTCGTAAATTACTTTTTGGGTTGTTTGACATGATATGGAAAATACATTAACCTGAAATGTGTAGATAACATGACATCACAGTAAAATTAAATACGGTAAAATAAGGGTTCAACGAAAAAGATAAGGGTAAAATAAAGTTATCTAAAAATATTATATGATAATTATTATAACCAAAATCATCTTATCTTCAAATTATATATGTTATAGAACATTTTTAATAGAAATTTTATTTGTAATAAATTAATATTTTGAGAGTTTCCAAAAGAGCCCCTCTCCCTTATTATAAAAGTACACCGCCTCCTTCTCCACATCACTCCATTTTAGCATTCAATATCAGCCATCCCATTCCCATTACTCTTTTTATGGTCCATAGAACCATTATAATGTTGTTTTTATTCTCAAAATACCAACTCTAGTGCCCTAAGAGGTTATCCAAAGGAGGCAGGTTGAGGAAGAGGTAATCTCATTTACCGATTCATCCAAATTTATTTTTTCATCTTCATCATTTTTTTAATTGTTTCATTATAATATAATAACATAAGAATCAATAATATACATATATATTATTTAAAATATGAAATAACCATATTTAAGTTTCTATTAATCCTACAAAAAATGAAATCATTGTACATGCGTACGTACGACTTATCGTCTCCACACCGTGGATTAATATGTTTTTCAGCACCACCTAACATGGATGGGTACAATGGGGAAAATTATACCTATATATTATTAATATATAATTATTATAAATATGAGATACTATACACCATCCAAATTGATCCCATTCAACAATTATGAGAACAAGATTATCGCTCGTGTGTGCGTACATCTTACCATCTCAACAGGGCGATGTGATTTGTTCTAAATGATATTCATTAAACCATGATTATATAAATTAATTAAATAAATAAATATGATATATATTATACTGATAATATGTTTTAGATGATATAACTATAATTAAAAATGACTAATAAGAACATATTCAACAAAACATATTTAATAACATAAAGTGGTTAATACCCGAATAACGAGTAACAATGAAATGTTACAAACAAAAGGATGAAAATATGATCATAAATGTTATTGATAAAATGACTATGAATATAAAATAATTCAGAAACATTAATTAACTAATTATACATGATTTTTATAAACATACAATGAATATTGGACATATATTAAGTGATAACTTTGCAAATATAATTTTTATTTGAGAATGTTAATATGTTAGTATTTATATGGGGTGAATTTCACGTCCATTTATATGCCTTAAAATAATATTTTATTAAAATATTTAATATTAATCTATTTATGTTTAAATTATTTTTTACCTATTTTAACATTTACAACATGTTTTGGTAGGAATATTTCTTACATTTAACATTTGAGTTAATTTTTGATTTTTCCAGTTCATATAGCAGAAGAATGTTTTTTAACAAATACGGAATGAATGGATTCATATGCTATCCTAACATCTTCTTTCCATGAATAATCTTCTATATAGGGTCATGTTTCTTCTCATTGAAAAAAATTTATTTTAAAATTTTTAAGCATTTGAGAAGAGAAAACATTTTTGGAAAAGAAAGGATATGTTTCGTAGAAATTAACTTAAACTGTATTATCAAAATTTTATACATCTAAGATAACATATTGTTAGGTTTTGTAGATCAATCATTACATTTATATGATTATTTTTATTATGGACTTATTTTTAGGATTTCCATTTATGATATATGTATTATCTTATGAAGGAATGATGTTTATAAATCCCATTTCAATACATGGGTTAAGCTATGATGAATGATTTCTATTTTGGAGGAAGATATTAAAATTGTATCATTGTGATATTGATTGGTCCTATATCTTCATAAAATTCAATTGGTAATGATTTATATATCATGAAAGAGACATTTCTATAATGACAAGTAAACCAGTTCAGTAATACCAAGCTGGAATGAGTAGTGAAATCAGTTCAATAATGGTCATTTTCTAGAATGATGTGCTTGGAAATGATCCTTGAATAATATGAAATGACTTTGTAACCTTATGCGTGTATTAAATAATGTTTCAGGTCTTTTGATATGACTATTGTTATTAAATTTCACTTTTATGATTTATCACATGACATAATATTGTGATCTTTTATATGTCGGAAAATATTTTTAAATGTTATGTTTTCATGAATACGATACGATTGGTATATTATTTTTTACCCCTACTAAGAATTTGAGCCCACTCTTTTCTATGTTTCTTTTCACCAGGAAATGAATAAGGGTACTATGTATGATATTCCAAAAAGGCGTCTAGTCGTGATGAAATAAACATGAGACAATGTACATGATTTATGAACTGGTTGTTTTCATTTACTAGTTTCTAAATAAACTATACATATACGGTACTGTTACAGTTTTGTTATATGTTTTAATAAATATACTTAAATTCAAAATTAATATCAATGTAAATATAGAATGGGTTGTTATAAATTCCCACAATCAATCTCTCTCTCCTCAAGATCATGGTAGTACCTCATCAACTCTATTATAAGCTCATTGTACGTTTGGATCAATAGTATGAACATCCCACACAATATCTATGATGAGATTATGATCAATAGAAGATTCCCTCGAGAAGCATCAGTTTTACCCACACATGGGAATCATGGAAGGAATCTCAGATGCATACTTGTACACACTATAATAGAAGGAATGATCTATCAAAATTGTAAATATGATACAAACTAGAAATACCATAATCCTATTAAGATATTTAAATCAAAATCAAACACTAGAAAGACATATACTAATGTTCTATGGAAACATGAGTATCATAATGAGAATATTAGTCAAGGAATTCATTTGAACACACCTCTCATGGCTAGAAAATCCAATATATAGTTTAATATACATACAATTACAAGGACTATTGGTGACAGACCACTTCAGATACAATATTATAATGAACTATACTGGGATACCCTAAAAAATGGTAGTTGACCTGATCCATTATATTCTCTAATGGGATTCACGATCCCCATGGGATAAATACAAGATCCTGGAAATTGAACAACACATCATGGGAATGAATTTTTTACTTACCAGAATGAAGAAAATAGAAAAATGATCGTACTCAAAGTAAAAATAATAAGCATAAGAGTAATATATATATATATATATATATAATAACCATAATAATAGAGTGGAAAATAATATTAAAAGTGATATAAATTCTAAGTGACATGCCAATCAATAAAGGGAAATGAAAACAAAAAGATAGTCTACATGATAGTGTGGAAAACCTCCCACCCAATCACCACCAGCTACCCAACTCAGGTGACATAAATACTCGCCACCTCACTATAGTGCATTTCTATTCTTTTCATCGAAATACATAAAATGATATACACACCATCAATGGGGTGTCTATGGTGTGAGCTAATAGGATCAATAATCATGCATATCAAGGATAGATTAATACAAATCCTCGAAATAAAACACAATAGTAGTATCAAAATTATCAAAACTCCAAGGAATGCAATAGGGATGGTAGCATACTACTCATAAAAATATATATATATATGATTATTTCACTATAGTACCGAATGACAATTGCCATCACTCTAGAATAAAGGAGACACCACAAAAAGTGAAACACAAAAATCATGTATGTACCTAGATCCAATAGTATACACTCTAAGACAAGAATAACACCCAAAAAAGAAAACCTCAACATTAGATGATGGAATGAAGCTAAACCTTCTCCTTAGTACCCAAGGTAACCCTTGTGCTCATTTCCAAAATCATTTCAATGTTTTTAAGACCATTTGAAATCCATTTATATAATTCAATATTAAATTTGGTAATCATACTTTCTTTTTTTCAAAAATCCACATATTCTTTTAAAATACACATTCATTTTACATCAATAAACAACCATGGAAAACTGAATTTTCTTCAAAATACCTTTCTAAAACACTCAATTAATAATGATAATTTCATACCAATTTATTTATAAATCAATTTATAAAAATGTAACAATGCGTTTTATCCATCATAGTATAATGACGGAACCACCAACATCAAAACAGTTGTCACGCAGGCCTGTAATGGGATACACTAACAAAAAATAAGGAGTAAATGATACATGAACTCAACCTATATAAATGATTTGGAAACATGGAGCTTTGGTCCACAAGTCACTATATGATCTACCAAACTCTAAGTGTTAAGAGAGTAAGAAATCGAGATAAGGATTACCTAGAATGTCCAACAACGACCATAATGACTATCAATCGATAACACAAAATATCATGATGGGTTAGACGGATCCCAAAATCACATGGGGATTGAAATAGTTGGAGGGAAAGAGAACTTGGTAGATTAGTAAAAAATAATTGGTTAGCATTCCTAATAAAAATAACCCCTTAGTAAATTAAACGATGTATAACTAAAGTACACATCATGAAATTGATATGTCATATAAATTACAAAAACTAATTTCCCTTTTTTATGAATTATCTTTTATTATTTACATGACATTTAACCATATCAAATGTCATGTAAATTTTCAATAGACTGCACAACAAATAGATATTTTCCTATGAAATTTCCAATAATTACCTGACTACACAATTACATGTTTTCTTACCAATTCCATCATGATCCTACATAGTCAATTAAATGTAAAATCAATTAAATGGTTTAGAATGTAAAAATTAAAAAGGTAATGATATTTTACAACTTACATCTATGATTTACCCAATATAATAGAAATCTATAATCGGGATCACCCTTTATATAAGCTATATCTGGCAATGTTGTTTATCAAGACATGTAATCTGATGAAAAAATTAATATAATACATATAATGATCATATGTGTGCAATAATGGCTCTGACACCATCATATATAATATTAAATGACTAAATTAATAACAATACCACTTAAAACGCTTTTAATCCCATGAATAAAACACTTACTCATATAAAAATACCCATTACATGTAAAAATAATTTCATAATATAAAATCAATGGAAATAATAATGAATATAATTTATTTTCTAATAAACTTTAAATTTTATAAAGTAAACATTAAATAATTAATATTTCATGAAAATATAATATTTCTTTCATGTGGTAAATTTTAAAAAAAGAATTCTAGTTAATTGAAATATTCTATCCATTTCTAAAATCCATCTAAAAACATTATAAAAATAGATTTTTTTTAAAAAAAATCCCATACACATTAAGAAATTTGAAATGACATATAATTTTAAAGTATTCATGTCCATATAAATATTTCAATAAAACCATTTTGAAAACATTTTCATGAATTATAATGGTTTATATGAATAAATATTTAAAACATTTAAAACAATGTTTTAGTTAAAGAGTCTTTACATTTATTATGATTCACCATGTAAAATATTCATCATCCATAATAATAATCATCAATTAATTATTTACATTAATAAGATTATATTTATTTTTTTGTTATAAATATTATTTTACCTATTATCATATTATATCAATTACTTAATTATTTAATTTCATGTTGGATGTTTTTTTGATATATGAAAGTTGTGTTGAAAATGAAATTTGTATGACGTAAATAATAATGTGGGAAATTAATACATCATCTCAATAATAAATATTCATGATATAATGATACTTTTATTCATAAATATTACTTTCTAATCCATCCATTTATAAATGTTTAATAAAAATGAACATTGTTAAACTCATTAAGATGGTAGGCAGTATGTACAAATGAGTAAAACATTTATTTTTAAAAGAACATTATGGAAACAAGGTATAAATTATTTTTATTTTTAGAATGATAATAATATTGTTATTATTATATTAAAAATTTTAATATTTTTATATATAACATTAATAAAATTTGGTGACGAATGATGAATCACATCCCTTTATCGAGGTGATAGTCCATACATACAAATGATGACATTATCATTTTTCTGTTCATGAAAATATAAGAATATAAATAATATATTATAATATAATTATGGAAAATATGTTATAAACATCATATAAAACCTAAAATCTAACATTATAACATATCTTGAGGGATGCTAATAGAAAATGAATTATATCTATTCACGAATGAGATAGTTAAAACATTCAGAAAAATCATTAATTCATTTTATATTCTATAGATGTGGGATTGAGATTAATTGATTATATTAACATAATAACATCATTTTACACAAAGGATATTTCATTTATTATTTTATCATTGATTAGGAATATTTTATGGAAGTGAAATAACAAATAAAATAGAAATACTTAATTTAAAACAATACATATTTTTCATTTGATCTCTCTTGGTTAACACCTCATATTACCTAAGGTGAGTGTTCTACATAAATATGCAATATAGAATGTGGGTAGAGATTATAGTATGTTATTTGGTCATAGAGTTTAAGAACCAAACAATTTTTTAGTTTTGAAAAAAATAGTAAAAAGATTCGACTTTTACTGGAGAGGGGAGGGACACTCTTGGAATTCCTGAAAATATTAAATTAATATGAATTACATATCCATTAAAAATGGCTCCAAATTGATTAATTTTTATGATATTATGATTTTGGTAAGATTAAATATAATATAATTAAATTTATATTTTTTACCATTTTTTATTCATTATAATTTTGTGTAAACCCTATTTGACACTTTTAACTCTTTGCAAGATATTAGGTATTTGACACATTGAAGGATAATATAAATAATATAAAATGTCAAATAACAACTAAAAGATTCATTTATGAAATTTTATGAAATATCTAATATGTTTTTCTGAAGTTTATATTTTTATAAATTTTATATCATTTAATAAACAATTATTTGTTTGATATTATCAATAATTTCATTTTTTAAATTATTCATTAACAAACATTAAAAAAGCCTAGCTGTAGGTTTAATTAGAACCAACAGTTTTTAAGTGTAAATAAAAAAAAAATTTATATAAATACATTGGATGAATAAATATGATATATATTATTCGAACACCATTATATAAATGATATAAATATAACCAAATAAGATAAATAATAATTTATCTGAAAAAACATGTGTAAGAACATAGATAAGTTAAAACATGAATAACGAGTAACAATTAAATTTTACGAATTAAGGGATAAAAATATGATCATAAATGTATTCATAAAGATGATTTTGATTCTATAATAAATCAGTAACATTATTTGAACAATTATATAGGTGTTTCAGATACATATAAATCATATCAGACCTCAGATATATGACAAATTTACAAATCTTGTTTTTATCTGAGATTGTTTACATGTAAATATTTACTTGTAAAAAATTTATCGTACATTTCTAGGGTTTAAAAGAATATTTTCGTAAAAAGTATACTATTATTCTATGTACGTTTAAAGATATTTTAAATCATTTTATCTTTTACAACATGGTATGGAAAGAATATTTCATATTATTAATATATGAGGTACATTATGACATTTCCAACAGAAGTATGAGAGGAATGGTTTTTTAACTTATATGGCATGAAGATATATTTACACCTTCTAGACATTTTATTTCAATGATGATTTATCTATATTGATTAAATTTAATATTCAGAAATATTGATTTCTATTAAAATCGATTGTCATTTTGAGAAGGGAACCCATTTTGGAAAAGAAAGGATATTTTCATCAGGAATTAAGTTCAAGTGTTTAAAAAATATTATTTTCCATCTAATATGACCTATTCGTTTGTTTCAATACAAATTATTAATTTTATTTGATTATTTTTATGATGAAATTATTTTAATGATGTCCATTTATCTTATATGTATTATGTTATTAAGACATGATGTTTGAGAATCCTATTTTATTGCATGGGTTATGCTATGATGAAAGATTTATGTTTTTGTGGCACACATAAGAAGTGATTGATTATGAGATAGGTGGGACCTATTTCAACCTCCAACTAATTGTGTAAATATTTATTTGTCATGATATAGAGATGGATATAATGGAATGTAAAATTGGTTTAGTAATTCATGGCTGGAATGAGGAGTGAAATCGATTATTAATGGACTTTGTCCACTATGATGGTATTGGAAATGATCCTTGACTAATATGAAATGATTTTCAATACATATTTGTGTATTCAAACAAGATTCCTTCTCTATATTATGACTATTGGTATTACATTTCACTTTAATTATTTATCCCATGACACAATATTTTGATCTTTTATACGCTGGATAAGATTATAAAATGTTATATTCCTATTAATATGATATGATTGATATTTCCTTTTTTACCCATACTAAGCATTTCAGAAAACCCTTTTATATTTTTATTTTCCCCAAGTCACGAATAAGGGTCTTAAGTATGATATTCCAAAAATTATTCTAGTTTTGAAGAAATAAAACAGAGATAATATAGATGTTTTATGAACAAGTTGTTTATGTTTCCATGTTTCTAAAGAAAATATACCTAAACGGTCATGTCTTGGATATATTATATGTTGTAATAAATATAAATATATTTTTATGTAATATCAATTTATTTACATAATGTGTCTGTATAGTTGGTATCAAAGGAAATGTATAGTTAACCATTGGAAACTAGGATGAGAAATACACAATGATATGTCTATGTATAAGATAAAATCATTGTGTTTTAGAAATTACCATTAATAAAATTTGATAAAACCTAAGATTTCCTAAATTGAAATTTTATTCTATATTATGTGGTTTTCCAATTATGATTAGTGTTTCTAACACTATTATTCATGGTTTTATTAAATGGCTGGAACCAGAAAGAATCACGTTAATAGTGAATATGATGGAAAATGCAATGATTGCCCCATTGCGAAAACAAATGTTACTGGATCTAGAATTAAAATCGTGTATCCATGCTCAAAAAACATTATCGAGATAGAAATAATGATTGAAAACAAAACTAGAAAAGGAGGTAGAAAGATTCTATTTAATCATTCTTGAGGTATCGTCTACCTTCATTCAGTGGGTCTTTTGATCCATTAGTGGATGAACAAAGGATTAGTACCACATAAAATATATTTTCAGTTCATAAATGTCCAGAATAGGATAAATTCATCTTAATAGTATATCATTTTTATGGTGAATTTGATCAATGGTGGAATCTTATCATGAATGTGAGGCAAAGAGATGAAAATGAGTCCATGGAATGAGACAAGTTCAAGAATTTTTTTTTAATAAGTACTTTCCAAGTATTCATCAAACAATGTTCAAGAAGGAATTCTTTGAACTAAATAAAAAGGATGATGAATTCGTTGGTACCTATGAAGAAACATTTACAAGACTAGAAACATAAACATCTAAATTTTAATCTTTCCTGAGAGTAAGATTGATCGATTATTTAGTGGATTAAAGATAGGTCTCGGTAGTGTATTAGACATAAGGTTCACTGAAAGCTATGAACAAATTGATCGATCTGCTCTCAATGTTAAGAAGTAGGCTAGTGTAACCCATCATTCATATAGTTTTGATTAGAAGAGGAAAATGGAATTAAATGAAAATATATATACCACACTTCAAAAAATATGAGATTTACCTTGTGCTCAAATAGTGGAAAGAAATATGTAGGGAATTTTATTAAAGGGAATAGTAAATGTTTTAAGTGTTGAAAAGAAGGTCATTCAGATATTGAATGTTGAACTGATGTGAAAAATATTTCTAATGATACAAACAAAGAAAATGCTATTCAGAATGCACCTCTTATACTTCAATATGACAAATGCAAAGAAATGGGGTATTATTCCAATCCATGACCAAATCCAAGGGTGACTGATAATGATAAACATTAAAAAACTCTTAAGGGAAAAGTGTGTCACCTAGGGGAGTGCCTTTTGGTCTTTCTAATTCCTCTTTAATATTCATGGAACTAATGAATAGAGTCTTCGAGGACTATCATGATCAGTATGTGGTAGTATTTGTAGATGATAATATTTTATATTAAATAAGAAAGGTAGAACTCGTTGATTATATAAATATTGTACTGAAGACCCAGAGAAAAAAAATTGTTCCCAATTCATCAACTGTGAATTTTGGCGTAAAAAATTTTCATTTTTTGTTCACATAATCTTTAAAGGGGAGATATATGTAGATTCAGAAAAAGAAAATTCATTTAATGATGGTAGAGTCCAACAACAATATCTGAGATCCAATGTTTTCTTGGTTTTTTTGGATATTATATATGTTTGGTGAAATATTTTTCAGGATTATCTAAACACTCAATAGGATGACTTGGAACAGAGTAATGTGAAGAGAATTTTAATGTTACAAAAACAAGGTTAGCTAGTGCAACATTACTCACACTACCTTGTAGTCTAGAAATGATTTTGAACATAGTGATGCATCCAGTAAAGGGATATGGTGTGTTCTCATGAAAAATGATATGGTGATAGCTTATGCATCACGATAGTTGAAAATCCATGAGCAAAATTACCAAACTCATGATTTGGTGTTATTTACGGTAATCATTGCATTAAAAGTATGGATGAATTATATTTATAGTGAAAGGTGTGATATTTATACTGATCATAAATTTTAAAAGTATATATTCACACAAAAGAATATAAATATGAACTAATGAAGTTGGATGAAGTAGATTAATGATTATGACTTCTAAATACATTATCACCGTTGTAATTCAAACAATGTGACATATGCTTTGAGTCGAACAGACCATGCTAGTTGATCCATGAAGAGGATAAAAAATATCCAATATTTTTGGATTTGAGAAAAAAGAATATAGAATTTTTTGTCGAATGGGATTATTATTATATTTCCCAAATGAATGTTCAACAATCTATATAATTTATGATTAAAAAGGCCCATAAGCAAGATGTAGAGTTACAAAATAAGGTGATATTCATTCCTAGATTCAACCTTAATTATGATGAACTAATATGGTACATGAATCAGGTTTGTGTTCCATACATTATAAAATTAAAGAAGGTGTAATTTGATGAGGCTGACCTTCTTAATTCAATATTATCCCTAGAAGCACAATGATGTAAAGGTACCTAAAAGACTACATCTGGTTGGATGGAATGAAAACAGTTTTCACCGAATATTTATCACAATGATTGGTCTATCAGCATGTTATTATAGAGAGACAACAATCCAATGGGATGTCACTACCATTTTCCGATCTAGAATTCAAATTAGAAAAAAATCACTTTGTCATTTTTCATCAGACATCCCAAAAACATCCAAAGTCAATAATGCTATATGGGTTATTTTTGATCATTTTACGAAGTCTACATATTTCAATGATATTAGAGAGGATATCTCTCGTGATCATATTTACATGATAAATTTAATTAAAGTTGTTAGATTGAAAGGATTACCACATTCCATTATATCTGATCGGGATATGAGGTTTACATCGATGTTTTGGTGAGTTCATAAGTATTCTATATATAAAGAGTTATTTTTCAACACTACATATCATATTCAGAATGAAAATTAGTCTGAGAGGAGAATTCAAACTCTGGAAGAAATGTTGAGGGAATTCTGGAGGGTTTTCATAGGTGGTTGGGATGCACACCTACCATTGGGGGAATTTTCATTCAAAAACCGCATTCACACTATTTTGAGATGGCTCCATATAATGTATTTTAGAGAAAAACGTGAAATAAATCTAACATTATTGGATGAATTTGGGGAATGAAAAATATTAGGACATGATATTTTTAATGATATGGAAGAAAAAATCAGATCTATTATTCAAAACATAATAGTAGATCATAGTCAAAAATAATGTTATGCTGATAACTGAATAAATGACCTATAATTTTAAGTGTGCGATAAGGTATTCTGACGAATATCCCCCTAGAATAATGTAATGAGATATGTAATGATGAGAATAGTGAGAACTAGGTATATCAGACCTTTTGAAATACTAGATCATGTTGGAAAGGTCATTTAACAATTGGAGCTTCAAACAAATCACCTTCATGTTGATGATGTGTTCCATGTATATCATCAAAGAAAGTACAGACACAATTTATCACATTTACAAATCTCAGAAGTCGTATCCCTGGAGCAATATTTTTTTTATAAAGAAAAACTGATAGAGATTCTGGATCACATCGAACCATTTCTACAAAACAAGACCACTATCTTGGTTAATGTTTTATGGAGGAACCAAAATTTTTAAGAAGATATAAGCGAACATGAATAAATTATGAGGGAGAGGTTCCCTCATTTATTTGTTTCCATGTGAATAATTTCAATTGTAAAACTCAGTTTAAGAGGGCAGGATGTAACACCCATATGTTTTTATGAAATATGTTATTAAAATAATTTGTATTATTCAGTTGGTTGCTTTTCTTGAAATCATGAGTTTAAATGAACCATTGGATTCCCTTAAATTCAAATTACCATTATAGAATAGTCATTAATTTAATGTGAATAATTATATAGAACTTTTGAAAAATCGTAATGAAATCATTGGCTATTAAGTATTTATGGAAAAATATAAAACAATTAGTAATTATTATTTTTTATTGAAATACTTTTGTTAATGAAGTTAATGAGATATATATGTTATATAAAAAATATATTTTTTATTCTTCTAATGTACATTTTAGTCATATGGTATGAATAAAACTATATTTTATATAAAAGAACCTATTTTTTAAGGATAACATTACACCTTTGAATAGAAAACCCATATTAAAATATGATTTTGGCACATTAATAATTTTCACATGAAAACATAAACACTTCATTTTGAAGTGTGATATAGAAATTTTCATTGTATAAATTTATCGCAATATTCTGATAACAGTCATGTTTTGTTGAATAGTAAAAATATGCTAAATTTAAATTAAAAAACATTTTTAATCAATACAATATATATGGTAAAATTATAATATTAAATATGTTTTATGTGTAAATAGGATATATTTTTACCATTTAATACAATTTATGACATATTCATTAATTTTACATTGAATTCATCGGTAAAAACATTTAATCTTTAGTAATTTTTTTCATTTGAAAATATTTTTCTCATTTCAACAACGAGATTAATTGTAAAATAATTTCTACAAAACATGTGTTCTGAATTTGGAAAAATGTGTTCTATATATGGAATCAGATGACCCAATTTTTTTGAAAAATAATCTTTTATTTCTTGATATAATGTATAATAACTTAATTAATTAATTAATTTTCCTAGGTTAAAGGGCAAATATTATAAATAAGGGCAATGAAATAATAATTTAACAATATAAAATACCCTAAACCATCTTCTAATCCAATAAGATGAAATATTTCCATCCATAGGAATCCTCAGGTTGATTTGGCGACCCCATGGATTTACATGGATGTAAAGATGAAATTTTAAACGAATTATGTTAAAGTAAAGATAATTATAACATAGACATATATCATTTACAATTTCAATTTTAATATAGTGTCTTTAATAGACATATATGTCTATAAATAATCATTAAAAATTAATAATTATTTCCTACATCATGGTATTTTATTTATAATTTTTAAACATTAGATAAATATATTTATTTTTGATACAATTATAATTTAGTGATTACCTCATTAATGAATAATTCAAATAAATGAATTTATAAATAATAAAATTAATTTAATTTTTACATTTTAATGACATCCATGAATAATTTGGATGACATTAATATATTAGGGATTATTTAATGCATTTTTTAATGGAAATAATTCTTTATGAATTTTTATTAAGTCAATAATGAATAGTGTCGAAAATTGAAAAAATTCATATCTTAAAACATACTATCATTTCTTAAATGAATTAAAATTTATAATAATTATATATTGGAATCAAATTTTAATAAAAATCCAAATATTTCATAAATTACTTTTTGGGTTGTTTGACATTATATGGAAAATACATTAACCTGAAATGTGTAGATAACATGACATCACAGTAAAATTAAATATGGTAAAATAAGGGTTCAACGAAAAAGATATAGGTAAAATAAAGTTATCTAAAAATATTATACGATAATTATTATTACCAAAATCATATTATCTTCAAATTATATATGTTATAGAACATTTTTAATCGAAATTTTATTTGTAATAAATTAATATTTTGAGAGTTTCCTAAAGAGCCCCTCTCCCTTATTATAAAAGTACACCGCCTCCTTCTCCACTTCACTCCATTTTAGAATTCAATATCAGCCATCCCATTCCCATTACTATTTTAATGGTCCATAGAACCATTATAACATTGTTTTTATTCTCACAATACGAACTCTAGTGCCCTAAGAGGTTATCCAAAGGAGGCAGGTTGAGGAAGAGGTAATCTCATTTACCGATTCATCCAAATTTATTTTTTCATCTACATCATCTTCTTTAATTGTTTCATTATAATATAATATCATAAGAATCAATAATATACATATATATTATTTAAAATATGAAATAACCATATTTAAGTCTCTATTAATCCTACAAAAAATGAAATCATTGTACATGCGTACGTACGACTTATCGTCTCCACACCGTGGATTAATATGTTTTTCAACACCACCTAACATGGATGGGTACAATGGGGAAAATAATACCTATATATTATTAATATATAATTATTATAATTATGAGATACTATACACCATCCAAATTGATCCCATTCAACAATTAAGAGAACAAGATTATCGCTCGTGTGTGAGTACATCTTACTGTCTCCACAGGGCGATGTGATTTGTTCTAAATGATATTTATTAAAGCATGATTATATAAATTAATTAAATGAATAAATATGATATATATTATACTGATAATATGTTTTAGATGATATAACTATAATAAAAAATGACTAATAAGAAAATACTCAACAAAACATATTTAAGAACATAAAGTGGTTAATACCCGAATAACGAGTAACAATGAAATTTTACAAACAAAAGGATGAAAATATGATCATAAATGTTATTGATAAAATGACTATGAATATAAAATAAATCAAAACATTAATTAACTAATTATACATGAGTTTTATAAACATACAATGAATATTGGACATATATTAAGAGATAACTTTGCAAATATAATTTTTATTTGAGAATGTTAATATGTTAGTATTTATATGGGGTGTATTTCACGTCCATTTATATGCCTTAAAATAATATTTTATTAAAATATTTAATATTACTCTATTTATTTTTAAATTATTTTTTACATATTTTAACATTTACAACATGTTTTGGAAGGAATATTTCTTACATTTACCATATGAGTTAATTTTTGATTTTTCCAGTTCATATATCAGAAGAATGTTTTTTAGCTTATACAGAATGAATGGATTCATATGCTATCCTAACATCTTCTTTCCACGAATAATCTTCTATATAGGGTCATGTTTATTGTCACTGAAAAAAATTTATTTTAAAATTGCTAGGCATTTGAGAAGAGAAAACATTTTTGGAAAAGAAAGGATATGTTTCGTAGAAATTAACTTCAACTGTATTATCAAAATTTTATCCATCTAAGATAACATATTGTTAGGTTTTGTAGACCAATAATCACATTTATATGATTATTTTTATTATGGACTTATTTTTAGGATTTCCATTTATGATATATGTATTATCTTATGAAGGAATGATGTTTATAAATCCCATTTCAATACATGGGTTAAGCTATGATGAATGATTTCTATTTTGGAGTAACATATTAGAATTGTATCATTGTGATATTTATTGGACCTATATCTTCATAAAATTCAATGGGTAATGATTTATATATCATGAAAGAGACTTTTCTATAATGACAAGTAAACCAGTTCAGTAATACCAAGCTGGAATGAGTAGTGAAATCAGTTCAATAATGGTCATTTTCTAGAATGATGTGCTTGGAAATGATCCTTGAATAATATGAAATGACTTTGTATCCTTATGCGTGTATTAAATAATGTGCCAGGTCTTTTTATATGACTATTGTTATTAAATTTCACTTTTATGATTTATCACATGACATAATATTGTGATCTTTTATATGTCGGAAAAGATTTTTAAATGTTATGATCTCATGAATATGATACGATTGGTATATTATTTTTTTACCCCTGCTAAGAATTTGAACCCACTATTTTCTATGTTTCTTTCCACCAGGAAATGAATAAGGGTACTATGTATGATATTCCAAAAAGGCGTCTAGTTGTGATGAAATAAACAGGAGATAATGTACATGATTTATGAACTGGTTGTTTTCATTTACTAGTTTCTAAAGAAACTATACATATATGGTACTGTTACAGTTTTGTTATATGTTTTAATAAATATACATCAATTCAAAATTAATATCAATGTAAATATAGAATGGGTTGTTATAAATTACCACAATCAATCTCTCTCTCCTCAAGATCATGGTGGTACCTCATCAACTCTATTATAAGCTCATTGTACGTTTGGATCGATAGTATGAACATCCCACACAATATCTATGATGAGATTATGATCAATGGAAGATGCCCTCGAGTAGCATCAGTTTTACCCATACATGGGAATCATGGACGGAATCTCAGATGCATACTTGTACACACTATAATAGAAGGAATGATCTATCAAAATTGTAAATATGATTCAAACTAGAAATACCATAATACTATTAAGATATTTAAATCAAAATCAATCACTAGAAAGGCATATACTAATGTTCTATGGAAACATGAGTATCATAATGAGAATATTAGTCAAGAAATTCATTGGAATACACCTCTCATGGCTAGAAAATCCAATATATAGTTTAATATACATCCAATTACAAGGACTATTGGTGACAAACCACTTCAGATACAATATTATAATGAACTATACTGGGATACCCTCAAACATGGTAGCTGACCTGATCCATTATATTCTCTAATGGGATTCACGATCCCCATGGGATAAATACAAGATCCTAGAAATTGAACAACACATCATGGGAATGAATTTTTTACTTACCAGAATGAAGAAAATAGAAAAATGATCGTATTCAAAGTAAAAATAATAAGCATAAGAGTAATATATATATATATATAATAACCATAATAATAGAGTGGAAAATAATATTAAAAGTGATATAAATTTTAAGTGACATGCCAATTAATAAAGGGAAATGAAAACAAAAAGATAGTCTATATAATAGTGCGGAAAACCTCCCACCCTATCACCACCAGCTACCCAACTCAGGTGACATAAATACTCGCCACCTCACTATAGTGAATTTTTATTCTTTTCATCGAAAAACATAAAATGATATACACACCAAAAATGGGGTGTCTATGGTGTGAGCTAATAGTATAAATAATCATGCATATCAAGGATAGGTCAATACAAATCCTCGAAATAAAACACAATAGTAGTATCAAAATTATCATAACTCTAAGGGATGCAATAGGGATGGTAGCATACTACTCATAAAAATATATATATGATTATTTCATTGTAGTACCGAATGATAATTACCATCACTCTAGAATAAAGGAGACACCACAAAAAGTGAAACACAAAAATCATGTAAGTACCTAGATCCAATAGTATACACTCTAAGACAAGAATAACACCCAAAAAGAAAACATCAACATTGGATGATGGAATGAAGCTAAACCTTCTCCTTAGTACCCAAGGTAACCCTTGTGATCATTTACAAAATCATTTAAATTTTTTTAAAACCATTTCAAATCCCTTTATAAAATTCAATATTAAATTTGGTAATCATACTTTCTTTTTTTCAAAAATCCACATATTCCTTTAAAATACACATTCATTTTACATCAATAAACAACCATGAAAAACTGAATTTTCTTCAAAATACCTTTCTAAAACACTCAATTAATAATGATAATTTCATACCAATTTATTTATAAATCATTTTATAAAAATGTAACAATGCGTTTTATCCATCATAGTATAATGACGGAACCGCCAACATCAAAACAGTTGTCACGCAGGCCTGTAATGGGATGCACTAACAAAAAATAAGGAGTAAATATACATGAACTCAACCTATATAAATGATTTGGAAACATGGAGCTTTGGTCCACAAGTTACTATATGATCTACCAAACACCAAGTGTTAAGAGAGTAAGAAATCGAGATAAGGATTACCTAGAATGTCCAACAACGACCATAATGAATCTCAATCGATAACACAAAATATCATGATGCGTTAGACGGATCCCAAAATCACATGGGGATGGAAATAGTTGGAGGGAAATAGAACCTGGTAGATTAGTAAAAAATAATTGGTTAGCATTCCTAATAAAAATAACCCCTTAGTAAATTAAACGACGTATAACTAAAGTACACATCATGAAATTGATAAGTCATATAAATTTCAAAAACTAATTTCTCTTTTTTTATGAATTATCTTTTATTATTTACATGACATTTAACCATATCAAATTTCATGTAAATATCCAATAAATTGCACAACAAATAGATATTTTTCCTATGAAATTTCCAATAATTACCTGACTACACAATTACATGTTTTCTTACCAATTCCATCATGATCCTACATAGTCAATTAAATGTAAAATCAATGAAATGGTTTAGAATGTAAAAATAAAAAAGGTAATGATATTTTAAAACTTACATCTATGATTTACCCAATATAATTGTAAGCTATAATCGGGATCACCCTTTATATAAGCTATATCGGGAAATGTTGTTTATCAAGACATGTAATCTGATGAAACATTTAATATAATACATATAATGATCATATGTGTGCAATAATGGCTCTAAAACCATCATATATAATATTAAACGACTAAATTAATAACAATACCACTTAAAACGCTTTTAATCCCATGAATAAAACACTTACTCATATTAAAATACCCATTACATGTAAAAATAATTTCATAATATAAAATCAATGGAAATAATAATGAATATAATTTATTTGCTAATAAACTTTAAAATTTATAAATTAAACATTCAATAATTAATTTTTCATAAAAATATAATATTTCTTTCATGTGGTAAATGTTAAAAAAAGAATTCTAGTTAATTGAAATATTCTATCCATTTCTAAAATCCATCTAAAAACATTATAAAAATAGATTTTTTAACAAAAAAATCCCATACACATTAAGAAATTTGAAATGACATATAATTTTAAAGTATTCTTGTCCATAAAAATATTTCAATAAAACCATTTTGAAAACATTTTCATGAATTATAATAATTTATATGAATAAATATTTAAAACATTTAAAAAAATGTTTTAGTTAAAGAGTCTTTACATTTATTATGATTCATCATGTAAAATATTCATCATCGATAATAATAATCATCAATTAATTATTTACATTAATAATATTATTTTTATTTTATGTTATAAATATTATTTTACCTATTATCGTATTATATCAATTACTTAATTATTTAATTTCAAGTTGGATATTTTGTTGATATATGAAAGTTGAGTTGAAAATGAAATTTGTATGACATAAATAATAATGTGGGAAATAAATACATTATCTCAATAATAAATATTCATGATATAATGATACATTTATTCATAAATATTACTTTCTAATCCATCCATTTATACATGTTTAATAAAAATGATCATTATTAAACTCATTAAGAAGGTAGGCAGTATGTACGAATGAGTAAAACATTTATTTTTAAAAGAACATAATGGAAACAAGGTATAAACTATTTATATTTTTAGAATAATAATAATATTGTTATTATTATATTAAAAATTTTAATATTCTTATATATAACATTAATAAAATTTGGTGACGAATGATGAATCACATCCCTTTATCGAGGTGATAGTCCATACATACCAATGATGACATTATCATTTTTCTGTTCATGAAAATATAACAATATAAATAATATATTATAATCTAATTATAAAAAATATGTTATAAACATCATATAAAACCTAAACTCTAACATTATAACATGTCTTGAGGGATGGTAATAGAAAATGAATTATATCTATTCATGAATGAGATAGTTCAAACATTCAGACAAATCATTAATTCATTTTATATTCTATAGATGTGGGATTGAGATTAATTGATTATATTAACATAATAACATCATTTTACACTAAGGATATATCATTTATTATTTTATCATTGATTTGGAATATTTTATGGAAGTGAAATAATAAATAAAATAGAAATACTTAATTTAAAACAATACAAATTTTTCATTTGATCTCTCTTGGATAACACCTAATATTACCTAAGTTGAGTGTTCTACATAAATATTCAATATAGAATTTGGGTAGAGATTATAGTATGTTATTTGGTCATAGAGTTTAAGAACCAAACAATTTTTTAGTTCTGGAAAAAATAGTAAAAAGATTCGACTTTTATTGGAGAGGGGAGGGACACTCTTGGAATTCCTGAAAATATTATATTAATAGGAATTACATATCCATTAAAAATGGCTCAAATTGATTACTTTTTATGATATTATGATTTTGGTAAGATTAAATATAATATAATTAAATTTATATTTTTTACCATTTTTTATTCATTATAATTTTGTGTAAACCCTATTTGACACTTTTAACTCTTTGCATGATATTAGGTATTTGACACATTGAAGGATAATATAAATAATATAAAATGACAAATAACAACTAAAAGATTCATTTATGAAATTTTATGAAATATCTAAAATGTTTTTCTGATGTTTTTATTTTTATAAATTTTATATCATTTAATAAACAATTATTTGTTTTATATTATCAATAATGTCATTTTTTAAAATATTCATTACATAACATTAAAAAAACCTAGCTGTAAGTTTAATTAGAACCAATAGTTTTTAAGTGTAAATAAAAATAAAAATTTATATAATAAAAATTATGTATGAAATTAATTATTTAATATTATATTTATATCTTTATTTTTAATATCATTGGATTGATATTTTTTAATTAAATAACTATAGGATCAATATCATAAATTTTTTTATTAAATAATTTATACTCTATAAATTAAAAATCATTTATCATGATGTATATAAACATTTTATATTTATAAATATATTTATAGTTGACATGATCTTCTATATAACTTGATATTAAAAAAATTTACTTATTAAAAACAAATGATTGACAAAATTATCTTCACAATTAAATATAATATTATAAATGTCTTACTCTAATCCAAGTGACATCCAGTGTTAAAAAATTACACCCAATGATTCTTTTGGTAAAATCATACTCATATAACAAAATTACGACATGTGTTATAGTATTTTTAAAAAAAAATTTATATTTAATTTACCATTAATTATCTGAGTTACATTCTATCGCGGTAAAAATTATTTATTGAAGTTAATATTTATGTTTTCCAAAAATAAATTGGTTATGTTTAAATAATTATTACATTATGATTCAAATTACAAAATAAATTTCTCCAAATTCAAAACACATAATTTTTTAACATTCATTAAAAATATGCCTCATTGATATAATGAAAAAGAATGTTTTTCATGTAAATCATTCAAAAGTTCACAATGTTTTTATATAAAATTTAAATGTACAATAGATTTTAATGACCTTCAATGTATGAAATAATAAAAAAATAATCTAATTTCATTATAAACCATTAAAAAACATAATTTGAAACTAAAAAATTGATTAAAATACAGAGTCAATTAAAACTCATTATGATTCCATTATTCTGGAAAATTTGAATGTTATCACAAAAACAACAAAATGTTCACCCAATGTAAGATTTTAAAATCATATTATAATTAAATGTTTTATAATCTAAAATATATATTATCAATGTTTCAAAAATTATATTTAAAATATTTGTGACATCAAATGGTTGAAAATGTTCTTTTTTAGGAAAATACATCTCGTATTTTAAAATGAATTTTTTTTTCATATATCATGCTTATAAAAGACATACGATAAATTTGAAACATTACATTGAATATATATATATATATATATATATCATTATATTTTTTAATATATGTGTTCCCCTATTAATATTTTTCTGTAAAAACATTTCTTCTACTTTATTAACGGTTTTTAATTTATTTTTAATTAATGGATAAAAAAATATATAATTATATATACATGTGTAAACTAAATTTTCATAATTAATTTAATATTTTTATTTCCCAAAATTTATATGGTTTTATGATTATGACCATATTAAATAATAATATTTAGTTTTTCATTTAAGATCAATGTGACGTATCATGTATGCTATCAAAAATGGTGTTTTCTTTTAAAAAAATTATACATTCCCCCACCATTAATATATTCAATCAAGAAATATTTAACATGGGATCATAAACTATTGGATTTAATTTTCAAAATACATTTTTTTAAATCGCTCATCGGAATAAGTGTCAATGGATATTATACTTCAAAATAAAAAAAGGGATGTACGAAGGACACATAATATAACATAGAAAAAGGCTTCTATGTAATAAAAATTGATATATAATGGAAAAATAACTATAATATTAATATGGAGAGTGATAGAAATCATGGTATAATAATTTTAACAATCTCATGATTTTGAATATGTGATTGGTTAAAAGGACATTGATTTCCTAGTAAAAAATGTAATGAGGTAAAATATTTTTTATACGACATTTTATGATATATTTGAATAATTTGTTAAAAATGGACTAATAACATAATTAAATATTAATACATGACATGTAGAGTTTCACCATTTAAAGAATTTCCACCACAAACTCATCTTTTTATCCATGTGATGAGTATTACAGATGAATTTTTTCACTCATGAAGCACCATAATCACCTTATACAGAATCTCATATTCCATAAAAGAGTATCAACATATTAATCCTATATTTATATAATAAAAAACACAAAAATTATTAGTACAATATACAATAATTTCCATAAAGAAATAATCTTTATATGATGAAAAAATATTTAAATCGCAAAATTATACATTGAGAATTTAAATAATAATTATCACTTCATTTACAAATATTTTCCAACTAAGATTGGAACCTACATTATAAAAGGATTTCATTACAAATTCTTCCATGAAAAATTATTTCATTTATCTTAAAATAACATCATCCACTCATATTTCCTCAAACCATCAATTTATGTTCATAAATAATATAATATCCTTCTATGATATTAATCTACATAAGTGTTCTCAATAACCATTAGCTAATATTTTATTATAAAAAAAATTAAAACATGTATTGTTCCATTAAAAACCTAGAGTATTCTATTTGACTCAATCTTATAGAGTATCCTAAATAATGAATGTCTTCCAAAATAACATTAATCACATAGCCCCCGAATCATTTTACAATGAAAAGTTTATTAATTTAATAGATTTTTTTAAAATAATAATATACGGCATCTATAAAATTGTTTAAATAAAAAAATAAATTTATAATAATCTGGACATCACATAGGCTAATGGAAGGTGATGCCCCATTATCTCCCTTCAGTTATTCATTAGATTCGAACGGCCTTACTGGACGTGATGGATTATAACCTATCATAAGTTTTTCGCTTTTTCAAAAAAAATATAACTCATATAATATTAACCAAATATGATAATGTCTTAAAAAATAATAGAAACATGTTTTAACAATAATTTTCATTTAATACTATTCATTTTACATCCCAAAAATCAATGACCCATAATTACCTCAAAAATAAATGTATAAAAAATTTTAACTGACTTATTATTTCACATCATAAATCCTTAAAATAAGTTTTAAAAACATTGAATGTATAATAACCATTTAAATTATGAACCCATGATGTTATCGAAAACTTTTAAGAAACCATCCTAATATTCAATGTGGTATAATCCTTCCTCTGATAGAAACTATAAAGACCGAGCATTAAACAGAAACTATTCTTATTTTTTTGGATTAGATTTCGGATTTGATGATCATTTCATTTTTTTGATTTAGTTTATTAATGAAAACTATTAAAATTCAGACCCATACATTTAATGTATTCAGCTATACTCAGTGTCCATTATTTTCCACCGAAGGAAAAATTCTCAAGTAAAAAATGACTACATGTTGGTAAACAACATTACTAATTTCAACATGAAATAAAATTTATCCTTATCAATATTAATAGATATAAAAAAATTTAAAATAATGGACTAGCATAAAAATATATTCATGGAAGATATATAATGAAAATAATTTGTCTATTGAAAACATGAAATCCCATAAAAAAATATTTTCAGAAAAACTCATTTTCAAGAGATGAAAATCCAAATAAAAACATTGGGGAATTTTACTATATCATTCTTGCATTAACCTATAAAAATTGAATACCAATATGGTTTAATTACATCTCTATAGTACACAATGAACTAGAGAGCTATAAAGGGGCGCACCCTTCATATAAGCTATATCAGTCTCTTCGGTTTCTTATAAGATATAATGGGACTCAACCCTCTGTATAAACGATATCATTCACACCAATTAACTATAATGGGGATAATCCCTTAATATATTATTTAAGAGGTTTAAATCAAGAATAAAACCTCTAAAACACATATAAATCTATGCATGAATAACTTTTATATATCAAATTACCAATTCATATAATATAATATTTAAAATATAACCATCATACAAAAATTAAATAAAAGCATTTCTTTGAAATAAATTTGAAAACATATAAATTAAATATTAGATAAATTAAGATTCATGAAAATATAATGTTTTCTTCATGTAGTATATTTTAAAAAACATTCCATGTTATTGAAATAATCGACCAATTTCTAAAACCCATTTAAAAACATTTATGAAAAAAAAAATTTAATCGAAGGGTTTCATACAAATTTATAACATTTGAATGAAATTAAAATTTTAAAAAATTAAGGTCTATATAAATAATTCCAATTTTTTTTTTAAAACATGGACATGATTTACAAAAATTTAGTATAATACATAATTAATAAAATTGAAATGTTGTTTGAGTTAAATAAAATTGTACCTTCAGCCTGACTAGTAACATAAAATCCTTATCATCAAAAATAATAATAATAGGTTAAATATTTACATTCATGAATTATTTTAATGAATTTTTTGACTTTTATATCACTGATTATCATCTTATAAAAATTACATAATTATTTAATTTTTTGTCAGATGTTTTCTCAATATTCAGTATATTAGACAAAATGAATATGGTATATTGTCAATAGTAAACGGGTTTCATTAGTCCATAATCTAAAAAATGATATTCATGTAATAAAAAAAACTTTTATACATAAATTATACATTTAAATCCATCAATATATATAGGTTTCTGAAAATTTTAAATCTTTATAATCATTGATATATAAGTCATACGTACACATGACTAATGATTTTATTTCTCAGCGATCATTATAGATAAGAATTAAGTATTATTAATTTTTATAGAAATATCATAATATCATTAATATTATAATGATAATTTAAATATAATTATATAAATAATTCAATTGATGTGGTGATGGAAAATGAATGACATCAATATGTGGTGGTGATAAATAACCCTTCCACATGGATGGCGTTATTATTTTTATTAGCATCGAATTGTATAAAATTAAATAATATATTATTATTTAAAAATTAATTAATTTTAGTTAATGTTGAATAAAAACATTAAATTTATCATTATAACCATTCTTGACATACAGTGATGGAAAAATAATTATACTATTTGTGGAGATGATTTTTCAGACATACACACAAACGATTAAACTGATTTCCATTTGATGAATGCAGAGATCGATTTTGGTAATTATTTTTACATAAAAACATCTCATTAAATTGAGTATATTAGATTTATAATTTCTTCATGGTAAGAGATGATTTTTAAGAAGTGGAAGATGAAATAAAATAGAAATAGAAAATAAAAAATGATACATTTTCTTATAATGATCTATATTTATTAACAACATATTTCATATATGTTATGTTTTCCCCCTACTATAATATAACGATAATGCTGGGGGGAGATTCTAAGATGTTATTTCGACAAAGATTGGTATAAAAAATAGGTTATGTGTTATAAAAATAGATAGGAGTTGTTCCCTTTTATAGGAGAGGGAAGGGCCACTCTTGGAATTATTGAAAATATTATATTAATATAAAATACATTTCAATTCAAAATGGATAAAATTAGATTTTTTTTAAATTATATTATTATTTTGGGTAGAGTAAACATCATAAAAAATAGACAATGTTGGACTATTTTTAATTTTTTTCCTTTGTTAATTTAAAATTACTTTATCAAATTAATCACTTTTCATGATTTAATTTAAATAACATATTAAAGGGATAATATATTTCAAATAAAATAAAGAAGGGAAACTAATTAATTCATTTGTGAAATTTTATGAGATATCATAATCAGTTGGATTACATATAAATTTACATACATATTGTATTTTTTAATAAAATAGTATTTATATTGAAATATCATTAATTTCAAATTAGAAACCATTCATTACTCAACTATTCATAAATATCAAAATATAAATAAAAATTATCAAAACACTTCTCAATCATAACTATTATTTAAATGTCAAAAAAATTATTTTATGATAATAAATTAGTAAAATAATAGTTATTTATTATAATAATTATCATGTATTTAATATTTCATTTAGTAAAAAATTTATTGCATTATCATTGGGAAAGCCATTAATTAAATTATTTATCTCAAAATAGTTGAAAAAATTTAAAATTATTTGTATAAACATTTTATAGTTCTAATGAATATTTTTATTCAATGATTCCTTCTATATGACCCTATATTAAAAATATTTCACCTGTGAAAAACATTAGTGAGGCAAAATTGACTTTCCTTTTGAATATAATATTATTAATGCTTAAATCTCATCAAAGAAGCATATAATGTTCATTAATTAGTCCCAATAATGATTTTTGATCAAACAGATGAATTTAATGAAATTGAGAAATGTGTTATGGTAATTAAATAACATTTATAATATTATTTCTGCGCTTAATTTTCTGATTTACCATTAACTACGCTAATAAAATAAATACTAAAGTTACCATTCATATTTTCTGAAAATGATAGGAATATATTTTTAAAATATTCCTTTTATGATCTAAAATATTAAATACATTTATCTTAATTTTAAACACATATTTTGATGAAATTAATAGAAATTTAATATCGTTAATAGAACTAGAAAATATGATTTTAAAATAAAAATGTTAAAAAACTCAAAATATTTTTATATGCAATTTCAATGAGAAATTTATTCAAATGATCTTAATTAGATTAAATGTTAAAAAAATTATCTAATTATACATTACAATCTTTCAAAATAACTATCTAACACCATAAATAAATTTAATGGAAAATAGTTTTTAATTAAATAACATTATTTTTTCACTACTTATCACAACATTAATTTTTTTTAGAAAATAACAGAAAAGTGACCAAAGTAAATATTAATTAACTGACTAAAATTAAAATTCTTTTCTCTAAGACATAACTTATAAAAGTGTTAAAAATATATTTATAAGAGGTGCCCCATCAAAAGGTGTTAAATATGCATTTGAAGAAAAATAACTCTTTTATCCATAAAATTTAACTTTTAAATATATCATTTGTAGAAAAAAATGATTTTAGTTTTAAACATTGAAATGAATATTACATATATATATATATATATTATTTTTTATGTATTATTTCACTTTTTTAAATTTAAACAAAATTCATAAAAAATTTCCTTTTAGTTTAAAAGGGGTTTAATATCATTTATAATTAATTGAGCAAAAATGGATTATATATATATATATATTTGTGTCAACCACATATTAATGATTATGTTAATAATTTGAATTTTCACCATTTTAATAGAAATACAATAACTAACATATTAAATATTATTTTTTTTCTCACTTAAGCTTCATATGGTTTATCATGTGCGTTATTAAACATAATGTTTTCTTTTAAATAAAAATAATTTTATAATTATTTCCTCAATTGATACTCTAGTTAAAAAATATCCCATATCCCCTAATGATGTTTATTATACATTATTCACATGTCCATTTCATAACTTTTTGTACTTGTGAATGTAATTTAGATTCTATTTTTCTCTTACCACATTTTAATGATATATGATGGCTATTTTATCAAATGTTTTTGAAAATATAATTTATGTGTTTATATGTGAAATTTTTATTTTGAGCTACGTATTGATATATTTTTTCATAATATACATACTATATTGGATATATTACATGCGACCAACTTGGTTTTGAACAAGTAAAATAGTTTATTATTGTTCAATAAAGGAATTTTGTTTGTTGATAATGTTGCAATAAGGGGAACAGAGGTAGAAAATTATAACATTTAAGTTATCTAAAATCACCTCCATATATGAAATATTAATAGAATTAATAGATTTATATTCCACACTATTTTATACCAGAGTTTAATGAAATATTTTTCTATATCCCAAATCCCAATTTATCAATATTAATTATAGAAAAACCATTTGTGTTTGATGGAAAAAATTAAATTCATATAGTCTTCTAAAAGAGATACTCACATAATTATCCACTATAACATCCCTTTATTAGAAATATAATTTCACATATATATTTTGTTATAGTGATTTAAATGTATATGTTGTTTTATATAAATTGAAGTAAAAGTGGTGGAATATGATTTATTATGTTAGTAAATTGTATCATATTTCCTAGAACAGACTACACTAATACTAAGAAGATATTGGAATCTATTAAATTTAATCAAAAAATGATAATTAAATATGAAATAGGGATTATGGTTATCATTTTAACGAAATTTTTCTCTTAAATATCTTCTAACATAGTCATAATTCCATTCTTGGGATTATGAGTGGGAATATTCAATTTTAATATTTTTATTTTGAAAAAAAGGTTAATAAATCAATTAAAAAATGGATTCTAAATAATTTTATAGTGTACCCAATATCCATTCAATCATACAAATATATATTATTACTTAATTTATAAATATATATTCTTTTATTGTGTTAGTTAAGAAATCCACTTGGTTTTAAGACATTTCAAATTTTCTAGCTATAGAATTCATTACTTTGTACATTTTATAGAACCAAATAAGGACAATGATTTCCAATTTAATGTACTATTATGAAGAATAACCCTTGATATTTAAATTATATTTTAATTTAATTAATAGAATATGTGTTAAAATATTGGAGATACTTCCAATTTTTTAGATCTATCACTATTCACCATGGGCTGGACATAACGGGGTATGGAGAATATCCTGGAAAGTCATGCATGATTTCTTTTACTATCCTAATATATTAAATGATTCTAGGAGTCTTTATTTCTACGAAATTTTAGATAGAATGACCATTAGAAAACAAATACGATACACCAAAAATGTGGAGTTTGTATGGGGAATTATTATATACGTGGGGATTAAAAATCGAAAGATTATTTTTATCCTCTAATAAAAATTAATATATTTTTATAGTGGAAGATGCTGTATTTATTTTTTATGATGTGGTTGAACATAAAAATAAGTTAGCTACTAGTTATGATAAAATTATTAAGAAAATTTATTTTGATGATTTTGAATTCCCAAAGAATTCATTACAAATAATTTCATTTATTTAAATAAACAAATGTGAAGGGATTAAGTGGAAAATATTTGGTTTTATATTATAATTATATCTAAATATCACCCACAATATAGTTTATAGGATATAATTTCAAATAGGGAGTTCCAAAAAAATTATGATACATTGTGACTATCACAATAAAGGGCTTCTAAATCAAATTGTAAGAAACACTATGGGAGTACATGAAATATTACATAAATTCAATAATAATGATTCCATATAGTATTCCATTGGGAGAAACATTTCATATTCAGTTTTTCTTCATCATTAATAATTTGGGAAGGAGTATTTTTAAATTGTGACATTTATAATACCTCGTCCCAAATCACCTAGTCTGAGATGTAGTACTACAAAACATCAAACATGAATCCCTAGATTCAAGAGGTTACCAGCTAGAATATAGGGTTAGAATTATGTTATAAAGAGACTAAACCATATGTAACTATAGTAAAAAAAATGGAATCAAACCATTTTCTAAATAAAAATCCCATAATAGTGTAAATGAACATAAAATAAAATCATTATACTATTTCAAATTGAATCCATGTTACAAAATAAAAACAAAAAGGCGCCAAATGTTGTAGGTTAAATAAATAATTTTTTCCAAAAGTAATAATTTAAAATACTATTAAAATACTTTAGATTCCCAATTAACATTTACCTCTTTTTCATATATACACCTACATAGTCTCTACGGAAATAGAATTCACCCTATCAAGATACCTAATAATTAAGTATTAAATTTGTAGTGATTATATTGAATGGTGTGAGAATAAACTCAGTATGGAACCACTAATCCATCATTAAAAGTTAATTTATCATATATATTATGTTATATATCCTTATAGTAAGTAAATAAAATTATTCAAATTACATAATTCATGATATCATAAACTAACCAGGATTCCATGAGCCTTGGAAGTATCTTCATCATCTTCATGATAAGTGGAATGTATCATAAGTTATCATAAATTGGGTGAGATGACAAGGATAAAACATATATTTAATTAATAAATATAGAAAATAAATATCTAGGTTAGGCCATATGTCCATCAATCCCCAATTTTTAACTTTTTTTAGGCCATAATTATATTATTTAACTACATCTACTAGGATAAGTCATAAGGTTTCCAAAAAAAATTCATAGCCTCTAGTTGGCCCTCAAGGCCGTGATTGACCATACTATTTATTATGTTTTCCAACAACATCTTCATAATCCCATTTTATCACTAGGTAACATTTTGTTAATCCTCTTACATTTAGTAGAACTTGAACCCACTATAATGGATAACTAATGGATAATGATCGACCATTCACTTTGGTACAAGATAAAAACCTCTACATGCTAAGAACTCACACACAATATGGAATAACATATATAGGAACAATCATAAGATATAATGATTTGGTATCAATTTACACACATACTCAAAAGCATCAACAAAAAGTATACCATATAATGAAATTTTTCTCACTTGGAATGTTTGAAAAAACACATTCCAAACATTCGAATAAAATATTTACAAATACCTTCAAGGGATATTAATTCTTATCTCTTATGTATTGAAGTTAATTTTCTTGAAATTCATTGAATTACGCCTATATACTATCTATTCAAATAAAAGTATCATAATTAATAAAAAATTACCCGTTAATTAATATTCATGAAGGATTATATAACATAATATTATATAAATATCAACATACTCAATGAGATTCACTACTTATTCTAGATATTGATTCATTTAAAGGGGGATAAAAATTATATATATCAATTTTTAAAAATCAATCAACAAAAAATTCATCATTTGATCACTATAGAATAAATTAATCTAGAAAACATAGCAAAAATATTTGATATTTTTTATGATAAGAAGTGTATAATAGATAGAGTAGATAAAACATACGGTTTGGGTGACATTGGATTCATCCATACTTGAAACATGGATGTGATGTGAAAGAGATATCCAAGTTCATCTTAAAAATAGACACTAAGGACATTATAGTCAAACGTGGATTGAAATAAAAAAGGAGATTCCAAAAAAGCATATTATAATGAAATTAGATAGGCCCCCATTATGATCATACAATATGGGGAACATTAGCTAGCTGTTAGGCCTCCACATCCTTCCAATGTATCCAATAGCTAGTAGATTGTTTATAAATACCATGATTATATATACATGTATAATCCTAGGAGATATAACCTATTATCCAGGAATTTCAGTGGCCTCATGATTATCATAGGCTATTACCACCACTTTAGGAAATCTAATGGAACACTATAATATCCAAAATACCAGTTGGTTCCCATGAATCATTCTATTTCGTTTTACAACATCCATAGTCCACCAAAATTCCGTAATAGTAAGAAGAAGACAACATATATATTTTTAATTTTAAAATCATTGTAAAATTTATTATCAAGGTCACCAAAATCCGTCCCTATTTAAATTCTAATCCCCTTGAACTCTCTATAGTGGTTTTCTTAGATTTATGTTTCCCAATACATATGATGATTAAAAAATATCTACAAATTATACAATTGATTTTCTTATAATAACATAGAACTAAAATATATGGTACTATATTCTATCTCAAAACAATATCACTCTGGTCTATTATTCATATTGGTTTGACCACAAATGATTCTTCTAATTGCATCTCAATAACTTAGTTGATGAACAAATTCACATTATTGCGATCAAAATTATGAAGATAGGATAAAATGGAACAATTAATAAAAATTATAATACAATAGGGGAGGTCCAATTGGTAATATAATAATCTGATATACTTGATTATCTCAATCAGTTCCACAAACTACAGTTCCATCATCACGTATTTCTACAATCATTGATGCCCCAAATGAGTGGAAGCCTACCAAAAACCCTAATCTCCCATATAAAATTCTATTGTTTATCTTTTCTATCCATAATACGATTGATTAATACTATGAGTATTAACCAAAAAAATTTTAATCAACTGGACTCGATAAGAGGGATCATGAAACATACTCATCTAGATAATAGGTACATCAACTGCCACATGCCATCACATGGTTGAACGATATGATCAATAATAATGAGTCATGAATAATTTTATTAGAATCAAATGTTGTTAACTATTATTCTATAAAATATTTCCCATGTCCTCAGGATAAACCTAAACTGTACTACAATATTTTACATATGTCTGAAAAATATCTTCCAAATTAAGAGTCATCTATTGAGATAGCTCATCGGTTGACACATGACGTTCCTTACTCACCTTCCACCGATTTCTAATAACATGATATAGGAAATTTTAAACTCTAAGATGATATAAAAATCATGGATAGCGAAGATAATTTTTTTAAACCCATGAATCCATAAGATTTCTATGTCATATAGTGTACTCAACTCATCTATAAAATTAATCACTTGAATTGAAAAGAAATGTTCCACGTTCACCAGATGAGAAACCAAATCCCACATATGATATGGGCTTCTAGGGTTGAGAGGAATACCTATATTAAATTCCATAATAATCTCATCCAAATTATTTATAATAATTTTAATAGGATGAAGAATAAAATTTGTCAGTAATTATCTAACTTAATCCACATACTTGTAGAAAAATTTAACAAAATCAGTGATTTACAAATTAATACATTGTTTCCCAAATGATTATTTCATATTAAAAAATATAAGTTGATCCATGGGTCACAAAAACCTACAATTCCTGATATTCCCTCATTATCTATTCATTTATGGAATAATGAACCATAAATATCATATAAATGTTGATTATTTCATCTCTATGTAATGACCATCCTCTAGTCGGGTCATTCGCTATCAACCATTCAAATATCACTATGAACACAAAATCATATATTGGTTATATTTAACAATGTCCACCAATGAATACTTGATAACTAAAGTAGAACATGTTACCTGATGATCCTCAAATATACACATAATGCATTTATCTAACAAGATCATCAATCACCATTTCTCATTCGAAGGCCACCCTCCATGTTCTATTATATTATTACAAATAGAATCTCCACCAATATTATAATTTATAAAATAATAATCTATATAAATGTAAAATGTATATACATATTAAATCCATATCCTCTATTATATATTCACATAACACTAAGAGAATATATATTTCATGATATTAAGGTATGGATAGAATAAAAACCTCTCATCGAAGAAATTATGGTTCAAACACTTCAAGGAATGGACTAGGGAAACCAAAGACATGTCATTTGTATGGTGTTTTCATTTGTGAGGCCCCATGATGTGAGAGCCATAAGATAATAACAAATCTCGATGAAAAAAACATATCCTAACCCATCATATAATGAATTTTATAAATCCACATGTCCAATCATAGTGATAGGTATAATGAAAATAGGAGGTTATTTCAGTCACCTTTCTATATCTTATAAGGATATTAGTAAAATTATTATTCTATAAAAAACTCACACCCTTTTTATAAGTATAATCCTAGGAGAAAAAATATGGGATAATTCATTAATCTAATATCAATAGTACTTAAAAATTCTTATGAAACACTTTTTTAATGCCCTAATGAAAATCACTTTTATGCAAGATAGAGTTCCACATAACCACAAATGTGTCACCCCATATTCTATAGGCAACCAACTAGATATAAAGCTATGAATAGATTTATTGGGAGTATATAAAATCAATAAAAATATATATACTCAAAAATTACATAAATATGTAAATAAAAATACCTATATAGAAAAATAGAAACAAATTACAATATTTTATCAAAAAAGACATGTAAGAGTACTCATAAAAAAGCAGGTAAATACCACCAATGTGGTTGATCAACCAATGTATGGTTACAAATAGAAATAAAATAATATGATATAATAATATACCACTATATACCATATAATTTTTTATATCCTCTAAACTCTACCTTAACTGAACTCTGACACAATACCATTTCCCTTAGTAGGATCCCAGTCTATTAAATATATAAAAGCTTCAATATTACCATACTTGGTGTTAGTATAATCCTTGTAAGACAATACCGATGAATCATTATCTTAATGTAAATATATATATGTATAAATAAATGTGTATGAAATGATGGTATGTCAATTCTCATATATAAAATCATTCATATGTCATAAAACTATATGCATAATTAGTTTTCACAAGCCATATATTTTTATTCTTTGGATCTGTGCTATAATGATTGTATCATATGTTATCATATATTAGTTCATGAAACAATGAAAACACATTTATTGGATCAAGGCCTATAACAAATAGATCAATTGGTCATGTCACATGGTATTCACTCAATGAGATCGGCCATAGTTTAAACCCAAAGCCCATAATGTCCCATATTATATTGGATCATGCCAAAAAGATTCCATAACCATAGATCATACTATGGTTAGGATGTGAGGACTTTAATCAATATACATTGTCTTATTTTATTCCTTAAAGTCGTTATACCACTACCATATGTTCATATTCCATCATCATCCTTCTCTCGCATCACATAAGCATATTCTACCTCTCTATGTTTTGACCAACCCATGTGGATAAACCTATATCATTGATTAAATATAAATACCTCGTTAGGCCAAGCATTCAAACACAAAAGGGTAAAATAATATATTCTAATAAAAATTTATATGTGCCCACATGTTGAAATAACATTCAATAAAACTATACTAGAACACAGAATATTTCACATAGATATATATACTCCCAAACATTCCAATCATTCCAGTAATATTTATAAAATGGTCATGAATGGTAACGATATCCTACCTCTCAGCGACTAATGACAATTTCCATTATTCACAATGAAATACATTTTGTGCGAAAATTAACTCAAGATTGAATCTTGATTAATCATAAAATTTCTGAGAGAATCTATAATCAAAAAGGTTAATGTTACATTGTATTTGAAATACATAAACATACATAATGAGATATGTCTCCAATAGTAGTTAAATATACATTCATGGGATGGATTAAAATTCTATAAATATACTGTCAAACTATATATTTAAAAATAATTATGTCTTATATCAGGATAAAATCATTTGATGGATCAATAATAGCTTAATTTATTATTCCTCATAAAAGTAAGAGGAGATTCAAGGTAGAATAGAAAAAAATTATATTTGGGAGAAAATTGATCTATGTAATCATGGGACACTAAAGAGAGGGGAATGAGAGAGAAAAATTAGTTGAATGAGAGAACATATGGTATTTTTACTAAAATTATCGATTAAAAATTTGATTGGGATGTGAAAATTGAATGTTGGAATAAAATTATGAATGTTCCCTTAATGATCGGGCAATTTTGGGATGATCGTCCTGCTTCTGATCACCAGTATACCAACTAGTAGCTACATGCAGATGTCTGGGTAACCATTGATGACACATGTTAGCTAGTGTATTGGTATCCATTGGTTTATGGATCCCTGGTTCTTATAAGTATTCTTACACACCGACCAACAAGTTTTGGGCACTTTATGAGTATGTTTGTGGAACACCAGTTGATACATGTTGATTGATATCCCCCTTAAATATTTTATAATAATTTTTTGAGATATGAATGCCTAGAAAATGCCTCAAAATGAGGAAAAAACAATATATGATTATTTATAAACACGATATAACTTTTAATATTGTGGATGGAACAACATAAAAAATGATAGTACAATTCAATTTGTATAGATAAGTGAGATTTATGTTTCAAAAAGGGTTATGTTGTTAAATTATATTCAAAATCATATCTCAGAAAAATTAAATACCCCTAGTCAGTACACATCACCATTCAAATTGTATTTATTAACAGTTATATTGAACAATTTAGAGAGAAAAAATTACCATTACTAGTTTATGGGAAGATAATAAAGAACAGTATTTTTGGGTATCTAAATTGATTTGTTTTCATATCCTTCATAGCAATATAAGCTACCACTAAGTCCAAATGATGAATAAAAACTCAAATTTTCAATGTAGTTATCCCATGGTTTCTACAATTTCTTCAATTTATTTATTCTGTTAAAAAATAAATTCTTATTAATATGCTCTATGATATTAATAAAATAATTAATTCCTTATAAAGGTTGACAGATTCCAAATGTGTCAATGTTCCAGTATTTAATTAACTCCATAAAAAAGATACTATATTGATATTTTTCATAGTATTATGCAAATAAATGAATAAATTTAATAAATTTCTAACCAAAAGAATTTACCAATAATGCTATTTTTTTATGAAGTAGTTACACCAACCATAAGAGTAATAGGTATATAACTATTTGAAATAATAAAATAAACTAGAGACCCACCCAAATAAATTTCATCTATTCTAAAAATCACAAATGGGTTGCATCTTCGAGCTTTCCAAATAAAATTCTCCTAAATTCAGACTACATTTTTTATAATAAATATATTTTATGATTATTTTATTGAATTTCAATTTGTGTTTTATTATTGGATCTAAAATTGACCCAAAATTAAATTACTCAATAATAATTAGGTGAGATGTTTATGTTAATTAAAAAAAATATATTTTATTAATTATAGAGGAGTAATTACCAATTTTATTTACTAGATTCTTTTTAGTTCTGGTGGTTGTGAAAAAAATATGGTGGGATCCACCCATATTGTTTTAAAATAAATTGAGTGAATATTTTCATCCATGGATTTGTTACATGAAGATATTTGAGGTGTTGGAAATAAAATAAAAAATTAATTTTAATCATTCATGAACTCAATAAAAAAATTCATTAAAAATTAAAATTTCGGGTTTTCAAAATAATGAACATGATAATATAATGATCCTTAATTAATATTTATCTTTCTTTTTTTTAATCATATCATTAAACATTTATAATAATCTCTATGTATTCGAGTCGATTTAGGCAAAATATATGATAATATTTTTCTCTAAAGTTACATGTTATAACCACCAAAATTTAAAATCTCTTTTGAACAAAAACATTCTCCCTATTTATGAGTAAGCATTGGGGAAAATGTTGTGTTTTATGTGGTGGGAGTCAAATTTCATAATTTCTTTATGTACAAATATTATTTATATACTTAAATAAAATTAAAATATTAAAAAATATTTAGGGTGTTCATGGTTCAATTTATATTTAAATGATATCCGTATAAGATAATTGTTTTATTTTATTTACTAAGGATTTAGTTGAGTATTAATTTGTGGGATGTTCATGATTTTTATGTGATGTTTCCCTCTATTTATAGGAAAATTCTATTTAGGAACATGGACTATAAATGTGATAGGATAGACCAATTTGGAATTGTAATTAAAAGATGGAGAAATTAAGAAGTTTGAACTTATATATTAAAATATTTTAATTGTAAGATATAAAAAAAATGATAAAACTCTATAGATATTCATATGATTAATTTAGAAAAATAGTAAAATGGGAAATTATGATCTCATGGTGAATCATAGAGATATTAAGATCCATTTTTGTTGGTAAATATAATTAATTTATAAATTAAATAAGTGTTATTCCAAAATTATAGATGGAAAAAATTGAATAATATTTATAATTTTCAAAAATAAATTCAATAATTTGAGGGGAATAAATAACACAATTGAAGAAGGTGAAAATTACTTATATTAAAATATTTTATATAGTATCAATGAATTGAAAAATTGATATTTGATATAATGAAAAAACGAGAGAGTCATAACTGAAAGTGCAATGATTTTTTCATAAGTGAAATGAAATTATAAAGGATTTATGGGTGTTTTCTTGAATCATTTCTAGCTTCTGTATTCGAATATACAATAACCTTATGGGAAATTATATGAAAGATGTATCCAAATGAAATGTCTCATTTATCTGTAAATCAATGCTCAACATGTGACATTTTAATCTTTGTTAATATATAATATTTCTTATGCACAATGTTATAGCATAAATTGTTTATAGAATGAAATATTATATTGTGTGAGAAAATTTTATTTTGATAATTTTTATTCAATTTTTTTTCATTCATTCCATTGACTAATAACAATGTTACTACTTTATAAAGATGATGTTAATCTGAAACTACTAAACATTTGAAAAAATGTGATTCAAATAAATTTCTTTTATGAATTAAAAAATAATCAATATTGGTGCTTTATTGAATAAATATTCATTAATTATATATCTATAATTTTATACAAATATAATTTATTTAACATTTTTTTAGAAAAATAATTAAAATCATTGTGATGATTTTATAATTTATTGAAATTATATCATTCATAAACTATATATTTTGTATCTGAATAATTTTATGATAATTTTTTTTATAATATTTCTAGGAAGTCATGGAATATTTTATTAAATTATTTATTCCTTTTTATTTTATAGTTATTAATTTCATTAAGTCTTTAGTTCAGTGTTTTATTACAAGTGACTACATGATATGTTAACTGAGGCAATAGATAACAAATGAGACTACAACAACAAACTATGCATTGGGAATAAAATATTTTGAAATAAGTCAAGAAATATTGTTTGGGATATTTGGAAAATAAAATAATATGATTTGATCATTTGAATGCATCCATGCCATTCTATTTTGGTAATAAGTCATGAAATGTGTTGTAGTTCCTCTATGAGGTTAATCTGACAAACAGTGATATGTAAATAATTAGCTATGTCTAGAATCTATTTCATGACACACATTAAAACACCAAAAAAATTTAACAAGATACCATATGAAATAAACAGGATACTACAAGAAAAGAAATATAAATTTACAATGTACTTATGATATCTCGAGCACTAAGACACCGATATAAGAAACCATGATGTCATAATGAAAAATAAACTAATCTACCATTCCAAGGGAGATATTGTCACACCAAAAAAATATAATTTTTAAATTAATATATAACCATACATGCTATGGTGAAGCTATTATAATCCTATAAAAGAAATGTTTAAACACCTAAAATCAATTTCCTTCAAGTAGTTTTATGCTTACACATCTATCAAATGATCATGCATAGTGATGCAAATCACCTAGAATAACTAATAGAGAGATTTAATAACTCAATGGATCAAAAATAAATTACAATAATGAAAATTTGGGAATAAAAAAAAGAGTGTCATATGAATCATGATTAAATTATTTGCATTCAATTAAATAGATTTAATATTAATATATAAGTCGGAAGCAATGAGATACAAAAGAATAATTTTTTGAATCTATTAAGAGCCTCGAAACACTATGTTGTGTTTCAGAATGGAGATTTAAATAACTACAATTAGATCATTATGTACCTTCTTAAACACAATTTGGATTTTGATTAGGGATATTAAATATATAAATTCATAATACTATTGGAAAAATAATCCATCCCTATTTTGTCTATTTTAGATAAAACAAATGAATAGGATTCCACTGAAATTCTTATTAAGCTAGACGTGAAACTGTAGCCCCTAATTGAAACTATATTAGAAATGATCAAGGATTCTAATATTATGTGGTGTAATATGGATCATATGTTTTATATAAAGTCCAAATTAACGTAAATTATCATTGTCATGAACCATTTCTGGTACCCTGATACCCATGTTAGAAAAACATATCCGGATGTTAACTCACAATACCCATGGGATAGAGACAACAACATTGTATCATATAAGAAACAAGGGGGAACAAATTTTCATCCAAACAATAAAAGAAAAAATATATAATCTCGTATACTAAACACTCCAATACTTGAATGTTCCACAGAAAAAACATTTATATCAAAATAAAAAATTGTGTATCCTAAAAGTACTCATAATACTGATAAACATTCTCATATGACAAAAAAACATATTCCTATTTATAAAGAACATCCACCACCTCCAAGTGGATCTTTCCCTTTTATTGTATATAGAAAAAAATATTTACATACGCTCAAATCTAATGGTACGGTGTGAACTATAAATCCCACTAGGGTCTCACCAAATAATCCATATGAAATTCCATAATAATTAAAAAATCATTATTTCAATTTAATATAATATGAAAAGCGTTAATATAATATTTTATCATTCAAAATAGTAAATTATTATTTTCAAATGATGGATAAAATTTTAAACAAGGATTATATATACATATTATACAAAATCATTTGCATAAATTATTTGTATTAAAAAAAGTGATTTGATAATCAATGAAATATATATATGTATGTATTTATCAAAATATTCAAAACATAAACTATGGTTATATACACTATAATAACTCTATTTCCTTGTTATATTACCCAAACACGCATCATATCAGTTGTCACAGATAATATGTGTCCACACATCCAATTTGAGTGGGTTGAATTGGACTCTACAAGTTCTCATTGGGGATAATATCTACCGAACAAGTATTTTGTCATAGTTTTAAACATCAATCAATTTAATGAGAATAATTATCCCAATGTGAATGTTCCAAATATCCCACTCACTACCTAGGCACACATGTTCTCATTCAATCAATATGAATAGAGAAAATCATCTCATTTCAAATCAATCATCTTTCATTATTCAGTTTTTCCAATTTCAGTATCAATATTATAATTCTATTTCAAATCCAAAAAATGGGATTGCATCATTGTATGATTTTAAAGTTCAAAAAAACCTAGGATTTAATTCATTCAACTTAATAAAATTATTTCAATATAATGATAAAATAAATTCATTAATTCCATCATTTTGATAATACTATATATATTCCAATTCTATTAGAATTGAAGAGTGTTCCTCAAAATCAATGCAATTTAAAATTACAATTACAAATAATATAATTTTGGGTTTTAATAAATATATTGAAATATATTCGAAATGATTCATTATAACCATAATATTAATTATATGGAAAATCTCAAACTGAACCACCTACCATTAGTTAAAAATCACAAGACATATCACCTGTAATGGGAAATTACAATGAAGAATAAAGGGGAAATAGATCAAAAAACCAAATATATAATCAATATGAAATTTAATATAGTTTAAATAAATCTAATATGTTATGATATATGAAATATTAAATAAAAACCATAGAGAGATCCGAAGTGATTAAAATAGATGATATCCACAAACTGGAGAGGGATTGTATCATCCACCATCACATTGTTTCTCTAAACCAGGGGTTCAGATATTAAAAAATGATATCTAATGATATTTTATATCTATTTATTTAATATTATTTTAAGTATAATTAAAGAGGAAAATAAATTTTGGATAGGGAATTAATAAAATAATTCATAAATTAATTAAAACATCCACATATGGTTAGCGGGTCAGGGCCATAGGGTTAGAAAAACTATGTTACATGATCATGAACCCATAAGTTGGTGTGAATGGATTACACAATGATGGAATAGTTTGATAATCCATGTTACAACCTTTCAATACCTCGCCAAATTGGATTTCATGCTTATCAATGGGGGAACATGGTTTTGAAAAAGCACGCATATCCTAGATAAATTGAACAATTTTCAATATTCCATACACAAAAATCCCAAATAAGACAAAAAAAAAATTGATTATAAATGGTCAAGGAATAACAGAAAAAATGTAATTTCATTTAACAAAATCCCTACCATAAATATATTTTATCCCTTGACGGCATAGTAGGAAGCTTCCATATCAAGGTGATGTGGCCACTACTCCCTCATCCATGCCTCCCTCTCTATAGTCTCATGAGAATCAATACCATGATTATGTAGAATATAGTGTAATGTTATATTCATCCATTGATGTATCTTTTCTATTGAATCAACTATCACGTTTGGATGTTTTGTCAACAATTTATCAGGATTATCACCAAGATCCGCCTATGTCAATAAATGAGATGGGTCAAAAGGATGTTTATGTTGTTGAGATACATATAACATGTTACTTATTGATGTAAAATATGGTGGATTTCGTAATTTGAATGAAATTTTTCCACATACTAAATGATATCCAACGGTCCCAAGAAATGAGCTGCAATATAACCTTTCCTCCCATTCCATCGATGACCCAACATAGGGTAAACTATCAATAACACTCGGTAAACAACAAAGAACTCCAACGTTCACCAATGATGACCAACAAAAGATTTATTTTAGCTCTATTCCATTAAAATTATAAAACAAATCAACGAAGTAGTTTGTTAATTCTTCTTTAACCAATCACTATCAGGCCAAGTAAGATTCACTAATCTCAGACCAACGCAAAATAGATTCCCATGGTTAGACATAAAATTCCTCAAAATAATTCATTATGATTGTTGACATAAAAATATTGTAGTAAGTGAAGTCAACTAGTAAAATATGGTCATCCCATGTTTCACAATACTCATGAACATAGGTACAAATCATTTCATCTAGAAATTATATATCTATATATATTGGACATCAATCTATTGATGGTATTAAGTGATTAATTGTATCATAGATCCCATCACCTCCAAGAGGACTCACTAAAATTTGGATTTAAATTGGGTAAATTTTTTTTAGATTTTACATGATTTTGTTTCCTAAAAATAACTATATGTTTCACATAAATATTTCCTAACTCCTCAAATTTGGTTGAATTAAGAATGGGTATAAGGTGAGGTGATTTGGTTAGTTAATTGATCATAACCCAAATCATGTTATTTTTCCTCAGTGTACATGGATACCCCATCAAAATTTCCCTAGAGATCTCACCCCACATCTAATTCAACACAAACATTGTTTGATGTAAGCTCGATTGTATTTGGTTCTCAAACATAGCCTATTGTAAAGGATAATAATGAGAGGAAAAATATTCAATGCATTGTATCATATTTTTTCATTAGATTCAAAGCCACATATAAAAAACACCATCATAGTTCATAGGTTCACTTCCCACTTGGAATTTGCAAAATCCTCCACAACATTATTTCTTATGGATAACAGAACAAAAAACTGGTTATAAAAAGATAGGATACCCTCCATAGAGAATTGAACACACTAATTTTATCTCCACCATAAACATAGTAAATATTTACATGGAATTCATCATTTATCTTTTACTCTTGAACAATCATCATGAGTATAGGGGATATCAGCTCATTACTATACAAGGTAACCTCATTCCATGTTTCTCGAATTCCACATTGAAACTATGTAAAAAGTGCACTTAATTTCCACTCATTTTATTATTCTTTCACAACCTCGGTCCTTAGTTTCCTAGTAAATGCATAATAAAAGAAATTCAATTTTTCATGGGTGTGTGAATTATTGAAATAAATTTTTTTAGTTACTCCACCAAATTATTCTAGAAGATAATCGCTTTTTAGGAAGATATAACTCAAAATTGTATTGTCAGAATTCAATGTAATCCATTCTCTAAAAATGTAATGTGTCTAAGATGTTATGTTCATTTATAATGATTGTTATTCCAAGGTCATGGGTCAGATAGTTCTTCTTATAGGGAATTAGATATAGAGATCTATGGGAAACGATTTGATCATGCTATATAATACCACATCCCAAACATGTTCGTAATGTGTCCAAGATGACCACATATCCCTATCAGGCCTCTTGAAGAGTAAAAAAACATTGAATTAAAAGAACATGTCATCTCAACAAAATAAACATTCCATTTATCATCCCATGTAAACTTTGCCATCTTTTGATTGAGATCTATCACCAGATAAGGCAACTTCATCAAATCCTCAAGGAATCTGTGATAGTATCCATCTAAACTCAATAAGATCCATGTATTGAAAAATATTCATGGTTGGTCCTTTGCCATAAAAAGTGGCATGAATTAATGATCAACTGAGATACCCAATTTGGATACCCCATTCCCTTTGTAATCAACATACTATATAAAGAAATAACATTTAAATTACATTTTATAATGTCAATGATTTCTCAAAAATTCTATAAGTTCTCCTAGATAATGCCCATGATCCTCATTAGACTAAGAGTAAATTTGAATTTATTCTAGAAATTCCACCATTAACAAATAAAAATACTCATGGAAGTATATTTTAATTAAATCAATAATTAATACTAGAGAATTGGTATGACCATATTTCATTAAATGATACTCATAATCGTTATATATTCTCTTGAAGGTGGTTTCCTGAATATCAGAATAATTTATTTCACCTAGTGATAACGAGTTCAAAGGTCAATCTTTGATAACCACTTCACCACATTAAACTAGAAAACCAAATCATCAATATGTGGTAATAAATACATATTATTTATTGTCACATATATTTGTTTTTGGTAATCTACACATTTAGAAATAGATCTATTTCTATTATAAGAAAATATAATAGGTGTCTCCCTATGTAACAAACATAGATGTGTAAATCCTTTCTATACTAGACCTTCCAACTGAGCCTTCTCCTCATTAATTTTAGTTGGTTCCATGTGGTAAAACAATGTAGATACATTCGTTCAACCTAGAACATAATTAAAAAAAAAATTAAACCATTCTTACTATTGCAAAACCACATAAATCATAGGGAAACACATCCGATAAAATTATGACCATGTGAGTAAGATCACCACTCCATGATACCTACTATAGATAAAAATATAAAATTGATATTACATTCCCAAAATCTGGATAAGATAGTCCAGATCTACTCAATCCTAGGTCCCATTTTCCTGTAAATATTTGGAATAACCCAATGGTCATTGTAAATGAGACCCATCAAAAATATTATTCAATTTTAGTCTTATTAGAAATAATACAATCATTCTTGAGAAGGACATTATGAGGTTTCATGTCAAAACTATAAAATCCCCAGTAAGCTCAATTTTATAATAAATAGAAAACACATGATATATAGTAGATAACCAACCATCTCTTCATTCTAAAGATTGTAGAAATATATAACACATATGTTAAAACATTACAAGGATAAATTTGAAGAATAACAATATTTTTTATATAAATGAGTGAAATATATAATTATAAAATAATTATGTCACTTTAAATGATGTTATAGTGATGGTACCTATCAATGTCATTGGACCTATATCTTCTTCCAAGGGTAACTCTTTCACTATGTGATGATGCATATTTCCAATATCATGTTGATGTATTCCATTTTATTTTTTTATCATTTGTTCTGAACATATTACATTTATGTGTTGAGGAAACCATCCACTATTATGGTTAGAAAACATACAATATAATTTATCTAGGATTCCTAAGCATTAATTGAATCTATAGATCATGGGTGCCTTGGGGAATCCCCATTTAGATTTCACTCGATTTCAACACTAAAATCATGCCATGGGACTCTTTTAGGAACTTTTAGAGGACTAGATGAAACATACCATTGTGACCCAATGTGAGACTCATAATTATTCTTATTTAATAAATTATAAATCATTAAACTACAACTGGGAGAAAAAGGAACTCCCATCAACCCTTCAATACAAGTAGGTTCAATTTGATCCATCAAAAACCTATAATGCATGACAGAATATGAACGAGAATCATTTTGAAATCTAGAGAACAAATGTCATTTTGATGACTGATATCATTCCATCATGTCTACATATTTTTATTCACTACAATATCATGTGAATATTGAAAAATATTTTTAATGTGGTTCATGTAATCAATTATGGTCATGTCATCTTGTTAAATATTTAAAAACTCCATAGCCTTAGATAACAACACCAACTCTATTTAGAACTGGTCCGTGAAAAGAAATCTATGTCCCATCCACTCTAAACCATCATGCATATTTTAAATAACAATATAGTATAATAATATCTACCTAGGGCCCTATATCTTGGTGGTGGTGAATTTCACCATAATTGAGTTAGTAGTTTCCATGAAATCATTGAAAATATCTATTTTCACCATCTAATCATCATCACCATAAGGATCATTAGACTTGTGGAATGTTGATGGATTTTGGAATGGAAATCCTAAGCATGATTATGGGATTTATCCTTCTATGGATAAACTACTTGATCCTAAACATGATCATTTTTATGGATATATCCTAGTGGTTGTATGACACACAGAATAATCTCAATGATATTCCATCCCATAGGAGTATATTATCATTTTTTTCTCACCAACATATTCCTATTAATAAATATTTACATTATTTCTCTGAAACATGATTCTATAAATCATTATTAAAAAATAATTAATACGAATGAACATTACTGAGATCAAAAACTCAAACAAGATAAATAGGGGAAAAAACCACATTAAATAAGATGTTATGATTTAGATTTCAACCTATCTAGATTAAAGGAAGTGAAAATAATATTATCATTACAAATTATTATTAAATACTATTTTACCAAAACATCCATCGTGACATAGTACCAATAATTATTATATTGGTAAATAAAATAAATCATAAATTCCTCTTAGGTCCAGAATGGATTCTCCATAGTGCATTATGGAAACAAGAAATGATGCTACATGTGATCTATTGTTACGAATTTTCCTTAAATAATATTGATTCCATGTTACCCTGATACTTGAGATAGAAATAACATGGACAAAAGTAAATTAAAAATCCCTTTTGGATAGAGACTATCACCTAGAATCATATAGGAATATAGGGGAAATTTTCAATAAAATAGTGGAAAAAATATTGAAGTTAGTATTCTCAACACTACAAATGTAGAATTTCAAATTAACAAAAAAGGTTATGAATACATTAAATTGTATATCTTCAAATAAATCAGAAGAAAGATAAAAATATTGGGATTAAAACAACAAACCATGATTCAAAGGATCTAAAACATCCGCTAACTCAATGTTTCTCTTCCAAATTTCAAAGAAATACGAAATGAATATATAAAAATCTCTGATGGAAAAGGTAGGTTGAGATTTATAAATTCCAGAAGTTCATTAGAATTTGTTGAATAACCTATTCTATAATTTTAATAAAAATCATGATTTCATTATAACAATATATGACTTTGAAAAATATATCATTTTCATATTTTGAATCAAAACATGCATCATTTAATGGTATAGAAAACCCTTCAAACATATATTACATAAAAATGCTATGTAAAATCATTAATAAAAATAATTTGGAATGAATTAAACACCTACATAATAAATCAAATAAATATATATATAAACAATCATAAAAAGAAACTTGGTTAACTGCCCTAGTGTAAATTAGTTTATTGATAATAGGATCCTCGCATGTATCATATTAATGATCACTAGGACCATATGGACATGCATCCCTTTGGATCTGGTTGAATATGAATCATCAATATCCAATTAGGGATAAATTCTTCCCAAAATGTTTTCAGTTGAGTTATCTTCATCAATCTATTTATAGGGTGTCATTAACAAAATATGATTTCCCAAATTACCCCTAACTACCCGAGAATACATGCGCTCAATTAGGCATTATAAATAGGGTAAATCATCTCAAATCAAATCAACCAACATTCACAATATAATATGTCAATTTTTGTTTTCAATATTCTAAATTATTTTCAAAACTAAAATATGAGTTTTTTATCATTTTATTCCTTATATATATATAAATAAATCATATTTTTTTAATAATTTTAATTTAATAAATTTTTTCTGAAAACAATTATAAATAAATTACTTAATTAAATGTATTTAAAAATACACCTGAATTTCAATTCCATTAGAGTTGGTGGTTCTTCTCCAAAATCAATTTCATTTCCAATTAAAATTACAAATCACATTCAATTGGGTTTTTATAAATCAATTTAAATCAATTTTTAATCAAATAAATAAAATCATGATATTAATTACATGTCCAATATCAATTGGAACAACCTAACATTAATCAAATATTCACATTGAAAAAAACATTAAATAGAGAAAACTAATGAAGATAGAAAGTGATAGAGATAATGTAAACTACACTATAATTACGATCAAACTAAAATTATTTTATATCTAAAAAATATATGGTTATCTATCAATACATAATGTAGAAATTAGAAGAGATCAAGGGGGAAAAAATGAAAAGTGATCCAATTATCATAGAGGTATTAAATCTTCCACAATGCTTTGATTCACCAAATGAGGGATTTTGAGGGGGAAAAAAACCATTAAATATATTTACTAGAATTTTATTACATGTTAGGTCATGTCTGTGTCATTTAGAATCTTAAATTTGGGTTTGAGAATAATGAAATTAGTTTATAACTAATTAAAAATGGCTCACATAATTTGCTGTAAAGGTCAATGTGGTCTAAAAAACCATCCTCCCTAACCATGATCCCCTAAAATGGGGTGCACTCTTTCTAAGATTTGGATGAATGGTTTTTTCAGAACATTTTTATGATTGAAAATCCCAAATATCAATGTTTACATAGTTTCCATAGGGTATGGTGCATGTTCTCGGAAAACAGTGCAACAACCATGAATATTTAAAAAAACATCAAAAATTTTATAATTTATTCCTAGAACACCTCTAAATAAGAATGAACCTAAATTAGATTTATATATGTTCATATATTACCTAAAAAAGTGACATTATGTTAAAAATTCTAGTGTTGGGAGTATGTTAATGCTGTTCCTGTTTAATAAAAGAGGATATGAAAGCATGAACATCCTAATGTGAAACAAACCAATGAAAAAAATTTGTAGTAAGGATTATTTAATATTTACTGTACTAATATAATTGTATAAGAGGGGTCTTTAATGTTCCATAATTATGAAGAAATAATTTTTGTTAGTATTGATTATAAGGTTTATAAATATTTTCCTAAACCATATTTTAATTGGTTGAAGATACTGTAGTCATGATATTGAATGATATTAAGGTACATGGATGAGACTATGAAATGGCATAATAAAAATCATTACTACAACAAATGATCGTAAATAATTTAATAGAGATCATGGAACATGGGATGTTGGTTCTTTCATTATTAAGCATAGTTGGATCACAAGTGAACCACACATGATGTGGGAAACCAAGATGGAATATTTTTTTGTTCGTGTGTTTCATTTATAGAGAGAAGATGATTGGACATTTTGTCATTTAAATTGATTTAATTAAAAGTTATTTTAATTTGATTTCAACATGCATTTTGATTTTTTATAAAGGGTTTTATGTGATAACATAGTTGATATTTCCAACAATGTTGATTTGGGATATTGTGATGAAATATAATCAAGATGAAATAAATAATCCCACAATTGGACAAATTTATACTAACGACTAGTGATTGAATTAACTATCATAGATTCCTAAAAATTGGGTAATCATGAAATTTAATCGAAGAAGATGAATAAGGATTAATGATAATTTCATAATCAACAAATCTCATCTCATTATCATATTTTCCTCACATTATAATATATTGGCCAAAATAGGGAAGGGTATTTTGGGTTATACATACATCAATATTAATGACCCTTGGTTTTTTTGGAATCCTCCATAATTTGGATTATGGATTTCATTGATTATGTAAATTTGAGTGGAATTGCATTCATATATGATTGATTATCTTGTTCAAATGGGATGGGGAATATGTGAATTTAATATGCTATTTGTAGACCATGTATATATTCTTGCAGGTGTAATTTTTAGATAATGGTTGGAGAACTAGGAAACATTATTAATAACTAGATACTCACATTGACATTAATATAGAATAACTGGATCTTGTGAAGAGTTTGGAGCTCTTCGACTAACATCTTGTGTCTCTCCCAACTATTTTATCACATTATTTTGATGTTTTTAATTAATTTACTATGATATTTTTATTATATTAACAAATTCACTTTATGAACTATTTTAAAAACTGAAATTGTTTTGGTAAAGAAATTTACATTATTCATTTGTGATATCCTAATATAATCTATCCTCATATTTATAGGATATATTATAATTTTTTGAGATCATTGAATATTAATTAAAAACATATCCCTTTTGGATTATTTTTGAAACTACTAATCATCTGAGGATTCATAAGAATATTTATTTTCTAATTGATGTTAGAATATAATGAATAAAATTGAAATAGATAGTTATGTTTTTATAATTTCATCATTATGTAGATGAGTGGATGTTACAGTTGAGAAATTGTATAGTTTATTCCCACACAAGATATTTATTCTAATGGGTAGTCAATCCAAATTCATATCAATAAGATGGTATTCATTTTATTCCATGAATGAAAGGAAAATATAATTAATACTAGACAATACATTTCCATCACAACATGATTTATTTGTCTTAGGTTTAATTTTTCTATATGATCTATTACTTTTTTACCTTATTACAATTTTATTTACATCACTATTACTATCCCATCCATACCTACTTCTCATTGTACTTTTTTACTTTATATGATTTTTTCAATTTTCTCTTATTTATAATCATAGACTGTGAGCCTTTCACTACGTATTAACAAACTATTGACCACAAAAATAGTTTACAATATTGTTTATATATAATTAATTTAGCATAACTTAGTCAATGACATATTTTTTATATTTGATGGATATTAGATATTTACATCATCTTATGTAGTGATTCATCTTTAATATAATATCACATATGATGAAATTTTCACCAAATTGAATTCATAGTCATCCTAGTTATAATATTCCTCAAATTTACATATACATGGAGAAAAAAATGACATGAAACCAGTCAATATTGTAGAATAAATATATGAGGTGTTTCTAGCTAAAGTTTATAAAGTAGACACACATACCTTTAGGTACCTTATATGGTATGACTATGGCCATGATAAATCATTTTGAAAGAAAATATTGATATATAATATATGTTAATAGTGTGAAGTGTTAGTTTTATTCTATTATATCATGAAATTTAGATCCTCATGATAGTTATGATAAATAAAGTAATGTCTAAGGTGTTATATGAGTATTCTATATCATGGTTCATATCAGTACTCCTGTGATGATACAAGATAGGGAATTAGTGTTGGAGGCACCCCAAACCCAAATTATTAGATATAGTGTTTATAAACATTATATAATGTGTGTCATTAATACAAATATAGGCAACCAAACTAATCATATCATTATTTTACATCATTTAAATAATTTAAAAGTTACATAAAAAATAATCAACAAATCACCTAAATGAATGGGTTATTATCATTTAAGAATAAATATATAAGAAACATTTATTATAATACATGTGAATATTTATATATAATATAATAACAATAGTCACCCTTCTAGACTCCTTAGAGGTTATTCTCACATTAAAAAACTCAGAAAGGAAAAAAAGATAGGGGTGTTCACAAACGATCAGTAAGGGAAAACTAATTTATATATAATTAAGGATTAGATCATAGGAATATTAGAAAACATGAATAAGAATGTTATATCTTATCAAAAGAACATATAAAAACTTTTTTTACTTGAATGTCATAATAGTGGGACATGTAATCTCAAATAAACAATCTTGTACCATGACATAAGAGTGATAGTTCATAAACATGATCGATGAAGAATAATCATATGTATAAAACATTGAAATATTAGACAATAATAAATATAGAAACCACGTAATAGTGGATATATAATCACATATTTTTTCCCTTAGTGGATCATGAATCACAAAATATATCCCATAGTGGATTGAGTTTCATTACTCATTTCCCATTAATGTATCATGAAATTTTAAGATTTACCCAATGCATAAGAGGGTAATATAAGACCCAAAAATCATATAATAAACATCCATAAATATATATTCCTCATTAAATAAATCATTCAAGATATAATTTTTAACCCATTGAAAGAAAATAGATTTCTAAATATCCCAAATTTAATCACATAAAATGTCTTCATGACCTATACTAATTTGTGAAAAAATTCAATCACCCCGAATGTGTTTTTTCATAAAAGACATTAAAATTTGATTCCTAAAAAGTTACTATAATAGAGATACATATTTTTGAGATAACATGGAAAATGGAACTGAAACCATAAAATTACATTTAGAAAAATGTTTTTAATATTATCAAAAAAGATGAACCTAAATTCAAATTTAATTTTCAAAAATAGTAATGTGAAACCCATGTATTTAATATAAATCCTATATAATTTATAATTATGAATTAAAAAATGGTTTTATTGATGAAATTTGTTTTTAATGATAATTTATTTTATAAAGTTCTTGAATATCCCATTTTGTATTTCAAACTTCCTTTATTGAAACCCTATATCAGAAATGTATAAATAAACATTATTTTGAAAATATGAAAATGTAATGGAATTTACCCCTGATATATCATGAATGTAGGTTTCTAAATAAAATGAATAATATTACGGATAATGTAAAATATATACCAAGAATAGAATGATATCATTCAGAGAGGATGGGAATTATTCATAACATCAATATATATTTTTAAATAAATAAATCTATTGAAGAATATTTTTTATGTAAAGAAATAATTTTAAAGATAATTATAATAAGTTAATTTAACATAATATATAATCATTTTAACACCATATTATATGTGTAAACATAATTAATCAAGAAAAATATAAGTTTCTAAAAAATCCAAAATATATTTGGTACAAATAGAATCATAATTCTTGGAAGGATGGACTCATTAAAAGAAATATGAATTAAATGATTAAAATATAAGTAATAATAATTTTGTTCAATGTTTTAGTCACTATAAAATTTTAAATAATTATTTTTGAAAACCAAATAATATTAATCAACGAATGAATACTTAGGTAAAAAACCCTTACAAATAAAATATATTTCAAGTTGGAATAAAATTTGAAGGATTATATGTGATGAAATTGTAAAAAACAATATAAATCTAGGAAATTCTTAACAATACAATTATTTAGTTTAATGTAATAAAAAGATAATGATAATTTATAATAAGAAATATTATAAATCAAAAAAATGATATTATGTTAAGATGTACTCTTTCAATTTATTAGTTTTACTAGAAAGAACTCTAACATCATGAATAACTAAAATAAATCCCTAAGTAATTTATTTTATAACATTATTATTATATAAAAATATATATAGCAAAAAATTAAAATTATTTATTATATATTATATTGTTATTTATAATTTATTTGATTTATCTATTATATATAATTTAAGTTTTTTGAAATGCTTTGTAGTGCTTCCTTTTATACATGTTTTTATAATAAGATAATCATTCTTAAATTATTTCATTTATGATACTATCAATATTATAAGTACTTATATTGTTCCAATTTTAATCCTTGATTTTTTTTCTAGTGGTTCATGGAGTGGAAATCAATGGTGTTTTTGTTAAGATTATATTCAATAAAAATTGATGTATATTAAAAATAAGTAATATATTAATATAACCTCTCTTAATGATTAAAAGAAAATTAATTTTCTGATTTATATATAATTAAAAAACCATCTTTATTCCTATATACAATTAGGATAATAAGTAGAATCAATTTTTATATAGGGGTTATGCCAGCCAAATATATAACATGTTTTAACGGATAGATGACTGTGGATTAAAAAAGTTATTCCTTTAAAAAAATAACAATTACAGAAGAATAATATTATTATTTTCATTTTATTAAGGTTTTGATTTATATTTTATGGAATTTGAAAAATAAAAATGTATATATTAATAATTAATTGAATTGATTAATAGATGTGGGGGTGCTCACATACACATAAGAATCATTATCGTGTTCAATAAAAATAAATGATTTTTGGAAATGAATTAACTTTTTAGAATCATATTAATTTTCATAATATAATATTTATTCATTAAATACACAATTTTAAACAATCATTTAATCCCTTTTTGAAAAATGAATCACATATCTTATAGAGTTTGCAGTCAGTGAGCAACACAAGTGAAATTTTTAATTTTTGAAAGGTTGAGAGGAATGTGTAAAATGGTTATGAAATTAATATAATTAAAACTATATATAGTTATTATACATATATTATAATATTATCATTGGTAAATTATATCAAAATAAGGTTAAATAAAAATTAATTTAATTAAAAGAAATGAATAGAAATTAAGAATTTTAAATTACCCCTTGGTTGAGTTCCATTGAAAATTGGATTAAAAATTATAGTTATTTCCTTCATTAAATACCATAGCTTCTATGACATATATTTTTCTGATTAAGATTGATTTTGATAATTTTCTTTCAATTCTATGAATATTTTTATTTTAGTATATTTTGTGAGGTTATGGCCTCATTCATAGAGGGGATGAGTGACATTTTAATAATAATATAAAATGATAAATCACTAATCAAAGGTAAAGTGGATATAATAATGTAAAATAATTGATTTGGGTAAGGATTAAGGTTGATCAAGTATCAAGCATACATTTTCTCTATTGATTTTAAGTATTTTACTCTTACACTGCTTTATTGTACCATTTTTTTACTATGGGTAGTAAATTTTACCTAATATTTTAAAAATAATGCCTAAAAAATTGGTCATATAAAATAACTTATACATAATAATTGAAAATATTTAATCCATCTTCCATATAATATTTTAAACAATGACAAAAATTAATTGAAATATTATAGAAGAAAATGTGTAAAACCAATTTTTAGAAAATTAAGATTTCATTCATAAATATATAATTAAAATAAAAATCCAAGTGTTTTCAGTTTCTATTATATTTATTGTATTCATAATAAAATAGTAAGAGTTATACGGTTTTCAAAAAAATCATATTTCAAATTACATGTTGTTGATAGTTAGTTAAAAGACATATAAAAATTATTTTTTATTTGTATAATATATTACTAATGATACCCAATTGGAATACATGGATTTTATAAATAGAAAATATTATTTTAAGAATATATGATAAAATTTATAGATATTTATTTAATATAAAAAATATTTTTTATATGTTTTGAAATCCAAATGACATAAACATCACTGTATTTTCAATATTAGCGTTTTTAACCATTCACCCAAAATTCTTTATTTTTTGGAAAAATATTATAAAATCATCACAAAATATTATTAAAGTGATGAATCTAAAAACAATTTTATATTTATAGAATTTAATTTTAAAATTTTAAAATTTTTAATTTAAATTAAAATAAACAATAGCAAGGAAAAGTGTTTTTTAAGATGAATTTTTATTAATATGGTATTTATCAATTTATATTTTAATGAATTATAATAAATTAGTTCAGATATCATAATATTTAACAAGTGAACTATTTAAATTATTATGATAAATCATAGCATTCATAAAACAATTATTGAAGAAAGTAAAATTTACTTTTATGTTAAATCAAAATAATTATATACTATCAATGTTTTTGGAAATTAACAGTGTGATATCATATAAATTATTAAATGTTTTATTATTATTATAATTGTATTGATAATATTCGGGTAACATCTCATGGATAAATTTATTTTGATATTTTTTATGGTGGAATCTCTCAAAATAATTATAAAATTTGGAAAAATTATATTCCAAAATATAATGGTGTTATAATATACCCTCTAAAATAAATTTTTCCATTTAGATTTTAAATATAACCCAATAGAAAATACCCGAGGATAAAAAAAATATTGACACAAATCAAGATTAATTTTTTTAATATATTTAAACAATACATCCTTTAGAAAAATATAGTTTTCCTTCAGAATAGGTCTTTCATAATAATTATTGTCACTAATTATTGGAGATAATCATCTCCCATTTTTCGTTATCATAACTCTTGTAATTAGATTAGTTTTCAAAGGGAGCCACATAATCTTTGTCGGGATATATGATCATAGGTTAGGTTGATTTGTGGTTTCATGGTATTTGGTAAACAATATAATGTCTATGTGATGATAGAATATTCAATTCCAAAGTCACAACAATTTCATCTAAAAAATGAATAATAACTCTTGGATGAAGCATAATCCAATAAACTATAATGGATATTCATATTCCTTATATATGATAATGGTACCATGGTGTGTTTTTATTTTTAATTCAATAATTAATAACAATTTAACAATATATTATAATAAATATCAAAATATAAATTTTAGAATTAGGGTACATAACACCACTTAATTGTCAATAATCTCTTTAATGGTAGTAATTAAATTTGAAATTCATTATTTCCATTTCCTTTGAGAATATTTCTATCTATTATCATCTTAATCCCATGAAATAAAATCACATTCAACTTTGGGATAACTGAACGCCTATATTTTTTGGAAGAAATTTTTTATCAATTTCATCTTGTACCATTGAAAATATATATTTATTTATCTTTAGAATCATTCCCATATGATTCACTTATCACATTTTTTGAAAGAGGCAAATTAAATTATCATTCATTTATCATATTCATGACCTAAAAATCCATGAGGCGTCATCCTCTTCTTTATTGGTGTGTTTGAAATGTAAAGTAAGATCACATTGTGTATCATATATCTTCATATATAGTTGAAAATAATCTTTTGAATTATCACTCCATCTCATTTCCAACTAGGTAACTTCATGGAGGAATCACTATATTTTTCATGATACTCATTTATGACTTCATTTCTCCTTTGAATATCCTTTAGTTGAAAATATAAATAATAAAAATAAGAATAATCAATTTGAATATTTTAAAATTTTTAATACAATAAGTATAAATTGAATAAATCATAAATGGAAAATGTACAATGAGTTATTAATTCCTATATTTTAATCACGTGTATTAGTTTTCTATTTTATAATAGTTTATCTAATCATACTATGAAAAAGGTTCTCAAAACCATTATAATTCCTTTAAAAATGCATGTTATTTGTCAAATATTGTTACCTATATGATTTAAAATATATGTGTATTTAGGTAGCTTTATAATGCAAAGGGTAAAGATTCAGTTTATTCTAAACCAGAAATTTTATTGTTATTAACCCCTGGTACATTTGTTATACATCTGAGATCCACCAATAAAATTTCCACCCTTACATTACATAGTATTATTTCTTATATAGAATAAAATATGAGTTTCACTCCATGTACATATCTAATATTATTAAAGGGAAATTAGTCACTTGAAAAGGGAAATGAATCTCACATTCCTGAATAATATCTCTCATTGAAGAATTATCCCTCCACATGATGGAGTAGTCCATTATGGAATATAAATTTCATTATAAATTGATCAAAATCCTAAACTAATGCTTCATGAACACCACATAAAGTGGAATAATTTACAAGGGGAGAGTAGTAGTGGTCAATTGGAACATATGCTACAAATATTTTGAGGAAGGATGCATGGGCATCAAAAACCACTATGTTTTAAAATATTCCCTAAATTTTCATTTATTATGGTATCTTTTCACTGAAAACTAAAACAAAAATTAATTTAAAAAGTAAATCATTACAAAAAAGATTTTTATTTTGAATATTCACTAAATACTCTCCTCTATTTGTCAATGTATTAAAAATTATTTCTTATATCGATACGTAATATTAGATGGATTGTCTCCCTAAACACATAATAAAAATAATTCAAGAGTATTTTTATGGGATATCCATTGATTTATGTATTTTAATAGAGGATTATATATATATATATATATATGATATTATTATATATAAAATTTTATCCCCAGTTGATCATTATTTTCCTTATCTAAAGGATTATATTCATGCCGACAATTTCATGAATATCAAGGAAACCTCGATTAGTGATCTTGTTGGGAATTGAATCTTGAAATATAACATATTAAATGAATTATAACATGGAAGGCCCATAAACATTTCTATGATTCTGAATTAATTTTGTAACATTCATATATCCCCCTATTAGTGTTGGGAGTTATTGATTTAAAATTTAAATAATGAGGAGAGAAAAAATATTAATGGAGGGATTTTCTCAACATTAATGGAGGATTTTTTCCCAATGTTAATGAAGAGTTATTCCCAATATTAATTGGTGGAATTAATGATGGAATAATGAATGTTGACCGCATTAATGGAGATATGGGCTGGGTGTCTATATAAGAAGATGTGGTAGCATGTTTTGGAATGTGGGGTGGAAAAGATGTAGATGCCCAAAGAGAATGGCGAAGGGGTTTCTGCATTTTCGGTAACCGGTGCGAAGGTGGGCTGGCAATGATGTATCCACCAAGAGAGAGTGACGAAGGGGTTGCCGCGTTTGCGGTAACCAGTATGAAGCGAAGATGGTGCGAATGAAGCAGATACGATGACGATGCCATGTATCGAAAGTCCTCTTGGTTGCGGAGATCAAGCGGCGTGTCCCGGTTGCGATGATCGGCGGTACATCAAAATGGTATGTTCATGGGTGTGGGTGCATTGTAAAAATGCCTTCGGCTATGGTGATGTAAAAAAGGCCTTCGGGTGTGATGTGTAAAAGGCCTTCGGGTGTGATGTGTAAAATTCCTTGGGGTGATAAAAAGCCATCGGGTGAAATCCTCTCCTCTCGTGTGTTTCTGCAATGACGACATCCGCTGCGGCGCTGGGCTCCGAGCCCCAGCAATGGTATCAGAGGGAGGTTGAAGTGCTCGGTTGCAGAACAAGGTGACAAGCATCTGGTGGAGTAGCTTATCAAGGACTCAAGACTCGGATTTCATCGGAAAATGACGGCGGTATCAGCGGTGTTGCTGGAATATCGAACGTCTTCTTGGTCGCAGGTGTCATGCGGCGGGTTCCGTTCATTGGGTGACATTTAGACCTTGGTGGAGTTGGCGATCAAATTGGCCTAGATGGTGGAAATAACTTTGGAGTATTTGAATTTTAAATCATGGTGGACATTTGTTGGGAGTTATTGATTTAAAATTTAAATAATGAGGAGAGAGAAAATATTAATGGAGGGATTTTCTCAACATTAATGGAGGATTTTCTCCCAACGTTAATGAAGAGTTATTCCCAATATTAATTGGTGGAATTAATGATGGAATAATTAATGTTGACCGCATTAATGGAGATATGGGCTGGGTGTCTATATAAGAAGATGTGGTAGAATGTTTTGGAATGTGGGGTGGAAAAGATGTAGATGCCCAAAGAGAATGGCGAAGGGGTTTCTGCATTTGCGGTAACCGGTGCGAAGGTGGGCTGGAAATGATGTAGCCACCAAGAGAGAGGAACGAAGGGGTTTTCGCGTTTGCGGTAACCGGTATGAAGCGAAGATGGTGCGAATGAAGCAGATACGATGACGATGCCATGTATCGAAAGTCATCTTGGTTGCGGAGATCAAGCGGCGTGTCCCGGTTGCGATGATCAGCGGTACATCAAAATGGTATGTTCATGGGTGTGGGTGCGTTGTAAAAATTCCTTCGGGTGTGGTGATGTAAAAAAGGCCTCCGGGTGTGATGTGTAAAAGGCCATCGGGTGTGATGTGTAAAATTCCTTCGGGTGATAAAAAGCCATCGGGTGAAATTCTCTCCTCTCGTGTTTTTCTGCAACGACGACTTCCGCTGCGGCGCCGGGCTCCGAGCCCCAACAATTAGTATACACTCATCTGGAGGGTTCTCAACAATATACTCATAATTGAATATAGTCTCATTTGTACCACATGTAAACTTGTCTCCATTTATACTGTATATAGGGTTATCTTAAGATTCATTAAACATATCTTCCTCTAATTTATATTTTCTAAAACTATATAGAATATTATTATTATTATTTCTAGAACCTTTTATTATTATAGACCACATCTCATTGATATCATGTTACATCATGAAGGAAGGATCATCTTAGATTCACAACCCAATTAGATTTACTATATCCAATATTCAACACCGTAGATGGTGGAATAGTAACTCTATAAATAATTAAAACTATTTCATTATCCAAAAAACAAATTGGAGGAATATCGCCTCTCATATTAGGGTGGATGGATGTTTGAACACTATCATGAATTGAAATAAAACAAGGGATACATATTATTTAAAAGGTTGTTTACATGAATGGAATATAAAAATTATAACTCATATATACTAGTATTTTGGATACATATTTTTATATGTTTTATCAAGATCAATACAATGGGGGATTGAGAATGAAACTGAGATCCTTCTAATTTTGTTGGTATCATTAGACAATCAAAATAAACATTTATTTCATTTTTTTAAGGAATATGGAACTATCATACCAAATAAATATATGAGGACGGAGTGATCATGGTGATCCAAATTGTGATATTACATTATTGGAGTATGTTTATTGGAGTATGTTTATTTTTCAGGTCATCAATTAGAAGTTATCATCTACCTCTTATAGGATAATAGTACCTTGTGTGGATTTTGTTGATTATTTACCTCAAAATAAATTTTATGTTTTTCTTAAATATATTGAGGGTTATAAATTTTCTAACTCTTTATCCATCAGGGTATTTTGGATGGGGGTATAAATTGAATTGGTCCTTAATGGAGTTGATTTTCGATCTAATATTTATAGAAATAATTAAATCTTTATCTTTCAAAACTGTCTAATATTTCTTACTCCAAGGAGTCTCACTCTTCGGAGACTTATTATTAAATAATAATTTTTATCCTACTAATAAAAATAACTAAACTAATACCAAAAAAATTAATCATTTCCCTAATACCAATTTTTTTTCCTAAAAATTGACACATGGATCTAGAGGTAGTTTTTTTTACAATATATTTTAAACAAAGTGATATGTCCCAAGATAAACAAATGAATATTTTAAAAATGTAAAAATACTATCTTGAATTATTAACCTAATTTAAAAAGTGAAATATTTTGTTTCGTTGAGAAATAGTTAATATTAAAATTAATTTTTAATACTTGTAAATACTTCTCTATATTCAAGCCACACTGTACCTCCTCCAAGATTCTTCTTAGGCTACACATGTCTTCAGGACTTTTGGAATGCTGACATAACAAATGGGTGAACTGAAACACTTTGTGACTGAAAATATATCTACATTCCATCTAGGGATAAATCATAAGTATATAAACAAAATTATTAATAGTGGATATAAATATTATTAAAATAATATATAATTATATGATTTTTCAATAAGTATAGGTTGATGAGCGTGGATTCATTAATGGAAAAACATAGACCATGACATAATAGTGTGAGATAAAAAAATAGATCCATAAAGAATAATCCTATGCATATAAATTATAGTTGGTGTATAATAATTGGAATGAAAATCATTACATAATGGATGATTCATCACTTCCAATTTTCATATTTTGATCCGGCACAAGAACATAGTTTCCAAAGTTGATTGAGCATCATTGCTCATTTCCTATTAATATATCATTATATTTAAAGCATTACCCAATGCATTGGTGGTTTATATAGGACCCACATGCCATAAGATATTCACCCATACATACATGTTCTACATGAAAAAAATCTTAAATTATATCATAAGGAACCCAAGGAAAGAAATTGGTTTTTTTGTACCATCCCCAAATATTATCACATAATTTGATGTTATCACAAGGATCAGTTGATACAAAAAATTCAATCCCCATAATTAGATTATACATAAAATAATTAAGGTTTGAATCATAAAACATAACTCCATAATATATATATATATATATATATATTTGAGATAAATATGAAATTTTAATTAAAATAACAAAAAAATAGTAAAAAATTATTTTAATAATTTTCATAAAATGATAATTTACATTAATATGTGATTTATTTACATGCTTAATTAATTATTTTCCAGAAAAAATAAATTTAATATGAATAATCAATAATATATCATTCAAAATGACATTAATTTTATCCCAAATAAATGTTGTGTGAATGATAAAACAATTGATCATGAAATGGAAGACCCTTTTTGTATTTAAATATAACATTTGTTTAACACACATCATAATAAGTCTTAGTAAAACATCATATAGAAATGTGAAAAATGGAACTGTAAATTCCAAATGAGATATTTCACAATTTGGATTAAATATATATATATATATATAAACATTTTCATGAAATTAAAATATGCACATGGAACAAAAAACTTTTTTTAGTGGATGTGAATTATTCACCACATCATACTATTTTAAATATATTAAAATCTTTAGAATAATATGTATTTGTTGAGAAAATTTTATTACCAAGTGAATTAAGATGAAATAAATATGTAATATAGTCATTAGAAAGAAGAATCTTTTCTTGTAAAACCATAGTCAGTGATGAATCATCATAACTCTATAAACTAATATGAGTTTAAAAATCATTATGAATTTGGTTACAAATCAATAGAAAGCATTAAAATGATGGATTATAGAAAATTCAAGTAAATACCCCATAAGAAAACAATTTATAATAAAAATACATTCTATCATAGAAGTATGTACACTATTTAAAATCAGGTTAACTATATAATATTAAAAAATCCATAATGAATATTAATTTAGAAAGATACCATTACAAAAATATTATTTTGAATGTTAGAATCAATTTAATTTGATATTGTAATTAAGAAGTGTAAATACCTAAAAAAAATTGTAATGTGTTAAAATTTAATCATAGGGTATAATTTACCAGACATATAATGTTAATGATCAAGAAGAAACATTCTAATAAAATGAATGTGTATTGAGTTAAGAGACACCCAATATTTTTATTCCCGGTTAGTAAAATATGATCTAAATTCATATATAATAAACATAAATCTCTTATTATCTTATTTTAAAAACATATTCATGATTTTTAATTTTTAAACATATATATTATAATTTATTTTTGTACATTTAATGTAATATTATTGTTTATTTTCATTATCATATATTTTTTTATTATAATTGTTCTTTATATGATTTTTAATGTTGATGGAAACCCATTTTATTTAATACCATGTTTATAATTATTATAATATTTAATTTATATAAATTATTTTTTATAATAAATTATAATTTTTCAATTTGATTCAATGAGATTTTTAGTTATGGTTCTGGGAGATGAAATTAATAGCGGGCTTGTTTTCGTACATTTTTATAATTATAATGTTGTTATAATAAAAGATAAAATAATATCAATATAACCCTCCCATAATCATAAAAAATTTAATATTAAATCACTAATGGCCAATAATATATGATGATTAGTTCTCTCAGTCATCCATGATAGAAATATAAATCATTGATAATGGAAGTGGTTAAACTGACACAACCATGAAAATGATTTAATCGATGTGTGAGTATGGCCAAAAAGTTATTATTTTATTATAAATTCATCTCTATAAAGTATTAATATATAATAATGTGTTTTAATTTCCAAAGTAATATTTTAATAATTAACTATAATTAATAAATTACAATATAAAAAATAAAATACATTGTATCGTGGAGGTGGTAGTATGCACATGCGCACATGTGAAATTCGTGATTTTTATAGAATTGAAAGAAGTAAGAAATATATTTATATTATTAAAATAATAATGTTTTAAATATAATATCTATTATCTAAATTCATTTTTTAACATTCCTTGATAGTCTATTTTAATAAACTGATCATGTCAATTATGGATGAGTTACTTCACACACAACACATGGGGATTCCCTTTTAATAAATGGTTGAGGAGGAGATATGAAACAGTTGTATAATAGAAATGATAAAATTCATATATAACTATGATAATGATGTGTTTTTCTAAACATGTTATGATTTTATGTGAAGTTGGATGAAGAATAGTTAATTGAAAATAAAAGACAATTCATTAATTAAGAAATATACATTACTACTTAGATGAACAGTTTTAAAAATTAGTTTAAGTATTATAGAGGTGTTATTATGAGTGGAAATAATACTTTTTGAATTTTATTATGAAATATAGGTTATTAGTTGAGTAGTTTCTGGTTGAATATAAGAGTCTTTATGTGTTATTTTCTGTGGGGTGGTGATGTCTCCTTCAATTGAAAAGAAGAGAAATGTTTTTTTTATAATAAAAATTTAGAAGACACAATTTAAAGTTCTTTTGACACAAATAATAGAATCAAATTGATTTGGGAAAGGGGTATTGTTGATAAATACAAGGCCATATATTTTCACAAATGCGTTTATGTTATTTTCATTCAACAATTTTTTTACAGTGTTATTCACTTTTCTTTTATAAATATTAATTTTAATGACTTCCAATAAAATTATCCACATTACATAATTTAAAAATCATGATTAGATAAATTAAATTATTATTTTTAAATGAAATTTTATCAGTGATTAAAATTATTTTTAATATATGTTAACTTAACATGTAATTTTATTATAAAAAACATGTTTTTTCTAAAATGTATGATTAAGATAAAATTATATATACTATAGATTTATTTGAAATTAATTGGCTTATTATTAACTAAATTAGTTTAATGTTACAGTACGTTAATCAAAAATCTAATTATACCATGTGAATAAATAGAAAAAAAATTTAGCTAGCCTAAATTTTTCAAGAGAAAAACATTTATAAGATTCTAAAATTTTAATGATTGATTTAATAAAAACAAAAAAACTATAATGAATATATTAAATTCAATTTATAAAAATATTCATATAAATTTTCAATCATTCTTGAGTCATAATAATGTCATCAATTTGACAGGGTATGTGAAATCACTAACTTACACTATTCACGTGAAATTTAACATTTAGAAAAATTATAAAATCAATCCTATGATAATTTTAAAATTTTGAATTAAAAATATATTTTCATAATTAAAAAATTTCTTAAATTGTAAAAATATGTTTTCAAAGAAAATACATTTTTTATAAAAATTTATTTTAAATTAAAAATGATGATTTATAGTGTTAGAAAATTATTTCATATATATTTTTAATTTAAGGAGAGATAATATATAATTCATATATAATTATATTTTAAAAATGTTAATTTTGAATAATTTGGGTAAAATAAGAAACAAACATATATATTTAGACGAAAAAATGTTTTTTTAAATCATATTAATTATTTATCCTCAAAATATATGGAATTTCAGTTGAGTGAGAAATATTTATTTACTATTGGATTTATTTTTGTTGTATATTTTTAGAAAAACATATATCTCATCTGTCATGACTCATTTTAGTTATGTATTTCATGTTGATAAATCAATCATATATAATATCAATTTAGAGACAAATATATACCAAAATATTGTGGTATTATAGTGATAGGATTATTATTTCTTTTACATGGGTCATATTCCATTTCTTCTTAATTATTTCAACAATGTATTACAATTATGATAAAATATATATTTGTAGACTCTCTTTAATTTCACTTTATGGTTTTTATTTTCATATAATGATTTGAATTGTTGTTTGTGGCCTCTTTGATTTCCCAAAATTTTTTATACTTCAACTACATTCCATGATATGATACGTTTTTAATATTGATAGGTAGTGATATGTCCAATTTATCAGGTGAGGCTATGATAATTGATCCTATATTGATTTTATGACAAATCTAGATTTTTTCCTCTAAAGAGAACTGAATTATTTTGTAGTATATTTAATTGTAATATGTTGTTATTTTAGTCATGTATTATAGGAAAGTGGGTCATAGACGATGCTGGGTAGTAAAAATATGAGTCTTTAGATTGTGGTTGTGTTCTATCTTCTTTATGATATCATATTAGAATTAATTTTCATTAGTATGCATGGGATATATATCCATATATTTTTAGTGGATGTCACCATAGAAATTCATTAGCATCCACTTGATCACTATCACACAATAATTTAATGTGAGTGGTAGAATTATAATTGGTAATGGTACTCACCCCCACCAGAGTAAACGACATGGTTTTTATTGTTTTTGGGAAGACCTTATATTTTATTTCAATTATATTTAGCATCATGATTTTGGAAAAGCAGCTCAAGATGAGATGTCTTCAAACAAAAAATACAGAAGATGATTTACTATTGAGTTGGGTCAATGGAAATTTCATATAATATTTTTATTAATCTACATAATATTATTGGGTAGGGGCCAGTTTATATGATAAATTGAATATTATTATGAATATTATTATTTGTTATCATGTTTTATGGAACAATATATAAACTGATTTAATTTAAATAATGGATTCTGGGTTTCCATCATGAGTCCATATTTATTGTCTATAGGTTCTAGGAATATCTGATATATTAATAAGAAATATTGAATTTTTTATAAATATAATAAGGAAACATGACAGTTATATTTAAGAGAATTTTATTCTTAGGATTTTTAGTTACCATAACCTATAATTTAAATCCTCTATATATTTTATATATTTTATGTTTTAGGAATGTGTTTTATATGTTAATTGAGTAATTTATTAGGTAATTCTAATATAATAAATAATCATTATGTGGTATTGGTCTCAACGAAGAGATGGGTTTGTATAATTTATTTATCTTGTAAGTGATATGATTTTGTTAGGGTATACACACCTATATGTGTGTTTAGATGACATAATCTGTTAATGGGTTTTATAACTAATTAGAAACAATAATAAAGACAATTTTTTATCAAATATATTATTAGGAGTGCCCAATTTAAAATGGATTTTAATGTTTGGGTTATTGATTGAGATCTTTCATCCACTATAAGAAAAAAATTGTTTGTTTCTTTTAATTTTCTAAAATTAACTATAATTGGGAAAAATATACTATGTTCAAAATTGTGAATTAAAATATATTATAGGTTATTTTTATTTGAAAAAGATCTTGGAATATTTTATTTTGAAATGAAATCGTTTTTTTAGAAAATTTATTTTTATACAATTTTGGTTTTCAATTATTTCACACCGTTTAAAAAAATTACATAGTTATTTTTAAAAATTGATGAATTAATTTTTTTATATTTTTATTTTATTGGTATTTTTTAAAATATAAGTATATAACAATTCAATGGTGAATTTTGAAAATATAAATGAACTTTCTATGAGAAGAAAACCGATCGAGGAGATCGATATTTGGATTTGTGGGATTCATAGAAATTCATTTATTACATGATGGAAATAAAATCAACTTATTATTTCCTTGAATAAAATATTTGATTGGATTTTTAAATTTAAAATGCATTTATGTATAGAATAGATTAATTGTGTTTTACTGTATGAACTTGTAGTGATGTATACATTTAGAATTTCTTATTTGTCTTGGGTGAAAACATTTATCAACTAGATCCCTGTGATGTAGTATAAAATGATGCATATATGGTAACATACTAGCTATATGAGATATAAGAACTGATGGATTCAGGGATTGGACCACTTGGGAAGATTTTAGGGTTGTAATTTTCTATGTTAAGGAGGACTGTTAGGTGAAATATGAATTTTGGTGACCATTTATTATGGTGCAATGTTACATGGGGAGAAGTTTTTATTGGATGGAATTTCATTGAGATTTGAAGGTTCTTTCATTGAGAATATTTGTTTTATGATTCATAATATTTGGAGTTCATTCAATTGACCAAATTTTTTAATGACAGTGATTATGGATGATTCCATGTATAATGATTCTTGGGATGTGCTGAAAAAACATCGAGCCATCAGTGGGAATTTTATTGATCTTGTTTCATGGATTTTGGATAACATTCACTAAAAAATTTAAAATAATTATTTTTTACATTATAAAAGTTTATAAAAATCAAAAATTAATTTAAAAACATTTTTGAAAAATGTATATCAATGTGGTATTTATAATTATAAACAATTATAAATGTTAATTATTTTCCATTTACTGATTTTTTTGTAAAATTTATATAATTACATGTGGTATACTATGGTTTCAATAAAATATCATTAATCATGGTGTTTCTACTTACATACCTTTGTAATCATATATAATTTTTTATTTACCTAATTTTTTATAATCATACGTAATTATATATTATTTTCCCACATTTCAAAAAAAATGGGGAAATTATGCAGTTTAACTATCTTCACATACCTCCTCCTCCAAGATCGCTCTTATCCTTTCATCTCTCCCTCGACTAGTGACCTTAACTACCCCCTCCATTATACTCATCCTTGGTGGTTGGCCCTATTTACCCCCTCCTCCCTTCTCACCCATGCACCCCTCCTCATAGGTCACCTCATACCCTTCCCACCTAAGACATCACACAACCGTACCTTTACACACTATTTATATGCACCAATGTTCAACCTCATCTTCATTGCTGGTGTGTTGGGGGATTCCTCTCCCCCTTGCTAACCTCCCTGCCCCAATTACCCTATAAAAATCTATTCCCCTTTTAAGTTATTAAGAGAGAATATTCCATATAATTTTTCGATGTGCAGAGGCTACAAATCACACTTATACGACAAATATTATTCATATATTATTGATATTTATAATATTAATACACCAATATATATTTTGAATTTCTAAAAAATATATTATTAATCAATTACTATTAATACAATAAAAATATCATATTATTTCTATATTTTAAATATATATATGTACATTTTTATGTATAATAAATAAAAATATATTATTAATTTATTATAAATATATATATATATTTATTTATTTTTGTATATATATAAATATTATTAATGAATTGTAATAATATATTTTATTACTAATAAGAATTTATTATCAATATTTTATTAATATACATATATATATATATGAATATAAATATTTGGTTATTATGTAATATACATATATATATATTTTTACATTTTTTACAAAAGTATATCTTTATGAATATATTGTAAACAAAAATATCGTTTTATATGTTTATTATAAATGCATATATTTTTTGTAAATAAAAATATATATATTACTAATATATTATAAACATATATATTGATTTCATATAATAAATATAACATATATCTTATATACATCATAGATAATATACAATATATGCACAACATATACAAGAAATTTATATTGTATACAATATATACATACAATATATATTGTATATAGTATACATCGTAAAATATAAAATAAATAAAATATTATCTTTACCTTATACTATAACTAATATCAATATATATATATATAATAAATGCATAAAATATACAATATATATTGTACCTAATATGCACGATAAAATAAATGATCTAAAATCTACTGAATTTAAATTATATTTATCTAATACAAAATATAATATAAATATTGTATATAAAAATAACATATTATTGTATATATAAAATATATTATTGTTAGATTATAAATATATATAATATATATAGATAATAATACTAATCAATAATTATATATTATTAATATAAGATATGAATGTTATCCAGGACGAGATCGAGTTTAGTCCTAAATTTCTTTAAGGAAAATATATATGCAACAAAACATTGGAATCATCAGGAACAAAAAGAACCACCAATGTAGAAAAGTGGCAAAATAATTCCGCACAAAACATCAAATAGTCCAATGACCCACACACTAAAATGCCTAAATTTGACCCAAAACTCCACTACAATCCTGAGGACCAGTGGTAACTATCCATTCCCGCAATAATCATTGCCGATCCAAAAATCACAAGCCGGAAATTCCCTAACCCACTCAACCACAACCCAAGGACCAGCCACAAGTTGAGGTCTCCATCCCTTAGAAATGTATCCATCACCAACATGTACTAATTTTCTTCCCATATCTACATGAAAACACCAACTTTTTGAGCCTCCCCACCCAGTATCTCGAGGGAATCAAGCGACTTAAGGCCTCCCTTATTGTATCTCAAGAACTCCTCCTTAGGGTCTTCGTTGCCTCTGGTAGTAAAAATCCCACCAATGAGCAACTACCATTGCACTAACTATTGTGAACCATAATTATTATATTGAGATCAAACATATCTCTACAATTGGGGCTCATGTATCCAAGATCCAAGATCAAAAATTCACAAGCATCTCTGTAACACAACCGTCGAGGCATGCATGGATACCATTTCCAATCATCGATCATCACATGTTGCATCCTACATCCGATGTCATGCTCGAAGAAAAACCTATGTATCCCTCTCTGTAGTTATACAATGACCTTCCTGGGCCTTCCCCTAGAATTTCTCACCATCACCACTTTCATCACTCCACATGGGAGAAACCATCTACACCATTCATATCTGCCAAGAAGAGGACCTCCTATAGACTGAAATAAGTGATATAACCACCCCAAAACGCATTCATCACAATGAGGGTAAAAAAACCCCATTTCCCACACTCACCTATCATTGATTGAAAACCCTCTATCCCCACCAAAAGTAAATTCCAAAACAATCATTTCATGCTAAAATCCATTACCTCCATTAAGCGGTGCATAATCATGAATTTCACCTCCATCATCCACACTGATCTCATATATTCATCCATAGAACAAGCCTATTATATGGGAAGTAGTAATCAAACTGTTCATTATCCCCAACCACATCATGAGAGGATAAATCATTCTCCCTAATTCTATATCAGGAATGATCTTTAATATCGCTTAAAAATGAAAGAGATATAATGTGTCCCTTGTTGGTGGACACCATCTATACATATATATACATATAAGATCATAATATATTCTAAACGTTTATATATATGAACATAACCCTTGTCCCCAGTCTAACTCCAAATTCCATGTTAGACTGTCCCAACATGGCTCTTAATATATTTTATTATTAATATACATTATAATAATGAAAATTTATATATATATATTAAAAATATATTATTTTATTAAAATATATCACTAATAATATATAAATAAATAATAATATGTGAAAAAAATTATTATTAATTTATTATAAACATATATATATATATAACATACTATATTTTTTTATAATAATCAACAAAAATATATTATGAATATAATTTAAATACTATATAATATAAATGTATTATAAAACATACCTATACAATATATATTATTAATATATTATTTATAAATACATTATATATAAAATATTAACAATAATTAAAAATATATTATTTTTATATTATCAACACACACATATATATTACATAAATATTAATAATATATACAATATAAATTATATATATATATTGTATATAATATATATATAATATTATAAACACATATATAATATATTATTGTTAATTTATATAGTATACAAAAGTTAATATATATATACATATATTTATTGTAGTTAATATATAAAATATTTGCAATAAATAATATATGTACAATTAAATATATATGAGATATAAAATAAACACATACTATATATAATATATACAATATATTTTGTATACAATATATCTAATATATATATATATATATCAAATATATATATATATATTCATTATACAATATATATTGCAGACAATATACAATATACAATATTAAATATATTAAATATATACAATATACAATATATATATATATATATTATTTCACATTAATTTATTTTATTATATATATGAGAAAAATTATTATATATATGATATTAATAAATATATATTCATAATATTTTACATGTATAGTATATTAATGTTATTTTTTTCAATAGATATTATATATATTGATAATAATAAAAATTATTTTATTATTATGTTATAAACATATACATATATACACAAATAAATATTATTATCAATCTTTTTATAAAAACATGGCTAAAATAGGCATGTTGTGAGGAAGACATTAAAAATGACATTGTAAATTTAACCATGTTTTTTAAATGCATTGAAAAGTTCAACATTATCGATGTTTCAAAATGCTACTAAAACCCATCACTAATTTAACAACATTTACAAAATAACCCTTAAAATATTAAAAATTATAAAATACTGAAACCTTGAAAAAATGGTTCACTAATTCAGAAACATTTTCAAGAAGATATTTCACAAATCAATATTAGCATCAATAGTGAAAACTTACCAAAAAATATATTTTTTTAATTTATCATTTTATATGTTTATGACCATTGTTTTTTGTTGTTCTCTATAAGTGTGATTTTTTTTCAGGGATACATTGTTATGAATTAACAATGAATTACTAACTAAGGTATGTTGAAATTTTCATGTTAATGTCCAAATAAGATTCTAGATAAAGTGGATAACTTTTATGGGTAGTTTTTAAGGACCGTTTTCATCAGGAGTTGTTCTAATGAATGCGTGGTTAAAATATATTGGGGTAAATAAAAAATAAAATAAAAAATTTTTGAACAAAAATCATTTGAAGGGTTTAGAGAAATTTTTTGATTAAAAATTAACATTTTTTATGATGAATGACCAGTAAAATAATTTTTGAGTTTGTTTCTTTGTATTTGGTAAATTTATTTAGATTAGTGTGTTGTGGAAAAATCCAATAGGAATTTGGTGTTCCACCACGAGGTACCCATTAGAATTTATAGTTGGGTATCACAACAAGTTTTTACATTGGGAACATAGTGTGTTACGACAGAGCTAATATTTTAAAAAATTTCTGTATGTATTTAAATTCTTTTAATCCTCCCAAATTATCAATTTGAGCTTATGTGGAACAATTTTTGATTTATTATACCTTTTAATAATTTTTTTAAAAGAGCCTAATTCTGGATTGTTTTACATATTTTTACTTCAAGGGTTATTTGGATATTAAATTAATAATATATTTCTAAATTGATTGAATCTTTTTTTTAATTCTTATTTTATTTCATTTATCAATATCTTCTATAATAAGGGAAGATTTCAGCGTCTAGAAGCCGTAAAAAATTTATGATGTTGAACAATTTACTGCGAAGTCATCCTAGACACCTACAAATTAATAGATACACATACCAACATACACACCTCCATTTGATGAGATTACACCAAGATATTAAAGGGTTTATAAATTCACATTCACCGATAGAATCCATGATAATTGGAAACTATTAAGGTGGGTTTTGAATTAAATAACTTAATGGAATATTCTTGTATATCACATCCAAAAAAAAGAAACCACCAACAAAAAATTTATAACTCATAAATGAGGAGGCCAGATAAAATAATATTTTGAGGGTATTCTAGATATAAAATGCAGAAAAACGTTTATGAAGTTTATAATTTGTAAACAGTACTCATTCATGGAAATTAATTAATGATATGTGAAATGTGGTGAGTCTTCATGGATAGAATAAATGATTGGAGTAAAAATCTTATAACGCCTATGAAACACATCCAAATAAACTGAAATTTTTATGGTGGATATAAAAGATCATTTTCATTAACATTCATTAAGGGACCAACATGTGATTTGATTATTAATTTTGGATCCAATCTGTTATATTATGGAGGAGAAATTATGGAATTAAAAGAAGAGAAGATCTCACATCTAAAATTATTTTAATCTATCTCATTCTATCTAAGACACCATGGAGAAGAGGCCAAGGTCCATTTAGGATTTATCTTTCATTAATTTATTTGAAATTTATATTTCTTTTCCCATGTAATGAATTAATATTTATTACATTATAGTTTTTCCCTTTCCTCTTTTATCCGATTTTTTCTTCCAAATATTATTCTCACTCTCTCTATTACATCGAACAATCATGATCTCTTTCTATTCTCCATTGCAAGTGACTAACTCGAGACATGTCCGTAGAAGTGATTTCATAGTGATTTTCATTAGAGAATATATAATTGCATTTTTTAAATCTATTTGTGGTGGAGGCTAAAATATAGCATGAGTGTGATGATCATCCAACATGACATTATTTCCAAATCCATTTTTTTCATTGATTAATTATTTCTCCATATATTTTACTATGGTAAAACATCCAAATGTGTAGTTGGAGTTTCTATGAGGGATGAAATAGCCAGATGATGAGCCATGTCTTTTTTTTATAGCATTTTCAATAGAGGTTTTATCCCATTGGACTATTGGATGAGGTGTGGTTTACTGTTCTGGATGGATGTTAAAATCACACACATAATAAATCACTGAAAAGTAAGTCATTTCCGAGGTTTCACTAATTGAATTATAAAATATAATTTAATATATATATATATATAATAAATTATCCTATGATTTTTAACCCTAGGACCGAGAACAAAATCCCATAATTTCATTCCATCTACATCTTAATATGCATTTAGATTTAATGTTTTCATTTCATTAATTTTATCTCACTATTTCAAAAAGAACATTTAAAACAATAAAATTATTAAAATTATAATTAAAAAATAATAATTTAGAATAAGTTAAATAGAATCAATGATTGAACCAAATGATATAATTCTCATGTGAGACTACCCTAGTTATCATATTTTATTAATTAGGAAAATAAATTATCTTTTCAAACTCCCTACGACTGGTGATCGTCGAGGTAACCACTAGAAAATTAGCGGAGCACTAAGTGGAAAGGATATGACCACTATGTACTCATTGTTATACTGAACCATATTTTAATTTGGGGAGAATGTAAATTCTAATTTATTAATTGGAACCACATTCATGGTATTACATTATGTATGGGATCATGTTGGTGGGAGAGAGTATTCAACTAAATATAAACCCATCATGGTGTTCCCCTAATTTGTGGGTTGTTTATGTGTTGTTCATCCCATGTATTCAAGAAAATACATTCCCCTACCTTTTACATTAATATTTTTGAAAATTTCATCAAATTTTTTCCTTGGACTCCAAGGGATTTGTGTTTTGATTTAATCAATGCATGGTAGAATCTGATAGTAATGATAGGTATATTTTATGTGGTGTATATAAGGGGATTTGGAAAGATAATATATCACAATCTTATAATGTTTTCATTATATTACACTAGCTGATGATTTTTATTGGGTTGTTTACCAAATTAGATGGAATTAACAAAAGCTCCTATTGGGAAATTTTTTTATTTTATATGTTGTTGTTTTGGGTGTTTTTCAATATTAAAACACACCATAATATTTTGTATTTTCCTCATCATGGAATAAATTATAGATTGGTTATATGGTAATCTAGATTATGGAGTTTGAATTTATTTATTTGTAAATATTTATTTAATTCATGATTATTGATTTGATAGGTGTTTGTTTTCATAGTGGTGTTTGTATAAGGTCTGGATGATTAAGTGGTCCATTTTATTGGTCATGTGGCCTTTTCCCCATTATAACGGAGTCATTTTGGATTCTAGGATAATCTACATTACTATTTTTATTTGTATGTGGTTATCTTTTATAGTACTAGAATGATTGTATGTAACTACATTACTCCATTAATGGGATGATATTGTGTTAGCCTAATAGCCAAAAAGGGCTTTATATCATTATAACTAGTTATTTGGTGGAACATTGGTTTAATGGTTACCAGTGACCCATCATATTTATTTCTTAGTGGGGTTACAAAATATTGATATAAATTATAGAAATAATTTTTTTATCATTTTAAATATAATTTATAAGTGAGATTTCTATTTAAATCGAAATTTCAACGGATTGTTTTGTTTTAATATATTAATTTGAAAAGTCGTATCAATTGAAATATTTTTTTTTTCACAGATCATTTAATATGTGATTTTTTCCAATGACCATCTATAGATAATGTTTTATTTGATCCCTTGTGACATGATATATATATATATATATATGTAGTTTTATTTATTAAATAGAAAATTGAGATGGACTTTTTTGACAATTTTTTTAATATTTACACCATGAAAGTGAAACAATGTTTTCATAATCTTGTATAATTTTGTGATTCCACATTACCTATAATTTAAATATATGTTGTTTCATATTTCATGATTATTCATAATATTAAAGGAACCACATGTAAATACTTCCCCAGATGATACGCCGGTTTAACTATTATAAGATGTCTTGTGAAATTCCTGATGATTATATATATATATATAGTAACATCGGAGGTACCCTATGTGAATTGTAACTAATTATTGGAATATTTGTAAAACATTACTAGTTAATTTGAGTCATAAGTTTCAATGAGTCTTTGATTGATTGATCACATAATTATTATATATTAATTTATTAAGTAACCATTGTGAATGGTGTAAGATATGAATATAGATCATTGGATGTGTGAGATAATTCATTATAATCCCTTGGATAGTGGTTTATATTCATCATGAGTGGGTATTCTCATTAATAATACTAGGAATTTCCCTTTTTTGAACTTAGTATTAATGTTGGTATATAATACCTATGATACTATGATTAATGGATAATGATAGATTCAAAAGATGTAGTGTCAGTGTTGTTATAATCCATAGTTTGGATAGTGATCTGGGATTCTGAAACGAGCGTGTTCACTCTTTATATTTGTTCTAATAATGAGAGTTAGATTCATCCAATGTGATAAATCATATAATATTATGAGATAGATTTACATTTAATGGTGTTTTTTAGGATCTAATATCTCTTAATCGATGTACTGATATTGATACACCCTAATGGGTGGTCTCAATGAGGATATAATAATGGTTTTACATCATCTCACATTGTATGATTACTTTTATATGGTTCAAGTTGAATGATTGATTCCCCAATATAATATTAAACATCATAATTTATTATGTTCCACATATGTGTTTATTCATAGAGTTATGGATATTAAGGATCTATAAATTATAGTGGAAGATAAATGAGATATTTAGATAGCTATATTTGATATAGTATTCACTTATTTCATAGTGGTTAAACATTTTGTTAGACAATGACCATGAAACAAAATTTTTTAGGACAAAATTTATATAAAATTAAAGGAATTGTTGTTTAGTTGTATTGTTATAAAATCAAGAAATGGGGTGTATCCCATTTTATAAATTATGATCTATGGGATATAATTGTAGTTACTATGTTGTTATTTGCGTGGGTAATTATACAAGAACCAACGAGATGATTTGGCGCACGACACAAGTGATGTCTGTTTTATTCATTTTTTGGGATCATTCTATGTATTCTCATGATTTATGTTTTTATTATATTTGTTACATTGATCACTCTTTTTCAGCCTTTATATGTTATTTAATCATTTATAATCTTATATTTATGGGTGGAACCTCTTAGATTTCCTATTGTTTTATTTTTTTATTCCACAATTATATACAATGATATTTTATGTTATAATTATTTATTGGATGTTATATAAACAATATAATTATTGATAATCTAATAAGATATAATATTTCTATAATCTAAGATCTTATTGTGGTATATTTTGATTACAATAATTTCACCATTTGTTATAAATAAATTGGAAAAGAGTTTATATAATTCATTGATTTTTAGTAGGTGACACCTAGAGTATTTTTTTGTCCCATGTATGTTTTTGTAAGGTGTCTATGACTTTTTTATTTTGAATTTTTCATATGGATTTTCATGACCATCCATGGGTTATATTTTGGGGTTGCTGGGATTTAACTCATCACATATTATGATATTAATCGACATTATTACATTAACATAATGAGTACATATGAGTTGGGGAATAATACCAGGTCCCTGGACATAACCTATCCTACCTACACAATGTGGGTTTTAATGTATATGTGTAGAATATATATTTTATAGAAGGATAACGTATCATATGATGGCTGTATTTTAGGCTAATAATTTAGTCAAAGAATAAGTAGTGAATTATTTTAGAGTTCATTATTTGTTTTATTTCAGTTATTAAACTCTATTTTTATTATCCAAGGGGAAATTTGATTTGACATGTTGATTCATGGTGTGAGTATTATTATTATTTCAATTATTTTTTACATATCATACCCATCCAACATTATTTTATATACTAATCTATGATACACCCGAATACATGTCTATTTTTTTCAAAATGTATTTACAATTTATGATGTACTAATGGGTCTTGTGTTATTTTCATTAAGGTTGAACATATACCCTATAATCAACAATAAAAGTCATTGTTTTGCCACAATTGTTTTATTTAGTCATAACATATTAGTTGCATCTGAAATATGGTAGGTAATCTTGATGTAACAAGTTATTACATTATGATTCAATGAATATATAGGGAGTATTAGTTTCAATTGAATTAGGTGGATAATTGAATTTTAAAATTTGTTTAGGGTTTTAGGGAATATTTTCATAGGTTTTAAATATATATTATAATATTTAGAGGTTAATGATCTATAATAAATTTTAATGAATTTGTTTTTAGATTATTTATATTTAAAAATATGATATTATTGTTCATGATATGTTTTGGGTTCATAGTATAGTGTCATTGGTTAATTGAGATACTAATATATTTAGTAACCCATTTGTTTTGACCACCGAGTAGTAGGTGGGATACCAAAAATTACCTAATGAACAATTAAATTCATGATTTGAGGGAAAAATTGTCATGATTTCATAATGTTATGTTTCATAACTATAAGAAAAGTGGGGTTGGGGGGTAAAATAAATAAATTATTTTTTATACTTTTTTATATATGTATAAAAAATTACATTGAAAAACAATGTCTCATTCTTTCCAATATCTTCTAATTAATTTTATTTGACTAATTTTGGAGTGTTTCAACCAACCAATTTGAGAGAGGATATTTATACTTTATTTCCATTTATCATCTATGTTAAATCATTTTATTTATATTTTATATACATTGGAATTTTATTTATAATTTTACAAGTTCATGGTAGAATAAAAAAACAAGATGATTTTACTAGTGGTGTGTAGTATAGTGTCCATAGAATTTGGTTTTCATGATTTTAAGTTGATGGAATTTAATAACATAGATTAATTGATTTGTTTTTATAATTTTTATAATATTTGATTAATATACCACAATTGGGAATTACATTTATATTATATTTGCAGTATAACATCATGTTTCTGTTATGAGTGGAAAATTTTATTATTTATTATGGTTTTTTATCTTGGGGATTTCCATTTAATTCATTTCCACTTTTTTTTATTTTAATAAATTCGTTTCATATAGTGTCTTGATTGATTTATCAGTAAATATGGGTAATATAGTTTCTCTTGGGAATGAAAATGATCATATAAGACATGTATTATTCCAATATATCATGAATTAATGTCAGTGGCATTTATCCATTGAATATTTTGATCATTTTTATTAATTCATGGTTTTGTGATTATTTTTTATTTTTTTGATTGTATATTGTGATGTTACACTATAAATAAGTTGGTATTGTGTTAATATAATATTCAATAAAGTCTAAATATATTGTTAAAATGTTCATCAGTGGTAACATAGTTTATTAAGTATTAGAGTGCCACATTATAGATTTCTGGGTTGTGTGAGAGAAAATTGACATAGATTTATAAAAAATTATATTAATATTTTTAATTGGTATTTAAAAAAACAATTTGTGGGGATTAAATTTATGATTTCAAATGAAAATTTTAAACATAATGTTTAATAATTATTTAAAAAAAATCATTTGTTTCTACATTGGAAATACGTAATTTTACTATGCTAGTTTTGGAATATGACATTATATGAAGTTTGTGTTTTTTATAAGATATTTGTGTTTTGTATTTTTTTGGATGCTTAGTGTCAGTAAAAATATTATGTTTTGACTTTTATAAATGTATTTTTTAAAAATATAAGTTATACTTTTATTTTTTTAAATGGATTATTTTTATTAAATATCTCTTATAGTAAAGAAAATAAAGTAGATGAATATATTTTCAATGCCTTTTTGATCATTTAATCCATATAACATTTAAATTATCTTTTATGAAATATTTTGTTCCATTATAATTAATGGTATCATTAAAAAAATATGTAAATACATATCATATGTGATTTTGGGTTAGGTTAGGTTGAGATGTCTAGTGATATTTTGACGATGAGATATTCGTAGAAACATGGAAGGTTCCTATATAGATTGTGATAAAGTTTAATACTCTTGTGTTACCCTAAATTATTATGGAGGGTAATTTTAAAATGTAATACATTAGATGATTGTTCATATATCTGTAATTTTTAGGTTATTGGGTGACCTATTAAATTGTATAGGATAATATGATTTTAATAATGGGATTAAATATATGATTGAATTAGTGTCAAAGGTGGCCATTGGGATTGGTATAATGCACTGGTATTTATTTGATGAATATTAATACAAATCTACGTCCTCCCACAGACTATTTTCGAAATTATTTTTGAGTATAAGGTCATCATTGTACTTTTTGAAATGATTTATTGATTTAATTTATTAGTTGTGGTGGGAGATAATCCATATGATGTTTTATCAATAGTGATAAGCATATTTCTAAAAAAAATATCCTCATTAATTTATGATCCTAGTGGTGGATCTAGATATATGTTTAATATGTTAGTGGGTTCTTTAATATATATTGATGATAATAGGAGATTGGATTCAACATTTGTGATATTTTATTTCTCGTAAATGACAACATATGAACAAGAAATTTAGAATTTGAAATAGTATAAAGGCATGAAAAACCACTTGGTTTGGATATGTCACTATAAGAGGTGTTTTTTGGGATAATGTTATGGTGTGTAATTTCTTCCTAATGAGAATTAAAAATTTTACAAATGCGAAGACAAATTTTGATTATTTAACTAGTTTATATTATGATAATCTTAGTTTTACATTCTTAATTCATGTGGTGGATACCGTATGGAAATTATTAATAAACGAGGTGAGATTATATAGTGCAAATGGGTGGATCTCTCACCGAAACATCCATTCAATTAAGAAATTCATCTAATGACTCTCCTATAGTAAGGATACATTCAGGACTTAAACTTTTTATTGATGGTTGGGATATAAGATATGTGGATTTAGTTTATTAATACTAAAATATTATTAGGGCTAATTATATTTCTATAAGGTTGTGTTATCATGTAAAGGGATACATCCCATGTGGTGACTTGAATATTAAGACATATATTAAGGTAGGGTGTCAGTAGTTTAGCTTATAGATTTGAGGATGATTTATTTGATGATTTATGGAAGAGTGTCAACACTATGATATTTGTTTCATGTGTTTGGGAATTTTTTTATTTTTCCACTTTTTATTATAATTTTATTATTATAAAAACAATATGTAATTATTGTAGTGTTTTCTAATTCTCATTGATGGTTTTCATTATTCAATTATTTTCCCAATGATATTTATTATTTTGATTATTGTATCCTTCTGAGATGAAAGGTGGTCTAGTTTGAAATTTTATTGAGATAATTTATACAAGTTATTATATAAATATTTGTGGTTACATTTTATGAGATGATAATTAATATTGGTTACAAAATATTATAAAATGAGGGTGTATGATTCATTGATTTTGGGAATGTGATACCCCTCAAAAGATGGATAGATCTGTTTTAATTGTATTAGTTGCAAGTGTTTTCTTGGATTGGTGAAATGAATATATGAAATGTATAGGAATGCATTAGTTATATTTCGGAGTGGGTGTAGTTTTCCACAACAAAACATATCATGCACATCCACATGAATAGTAGTAAAAAGTTATTATATGAATGCATGGATATCATACTAGGTAGTCGGACTCACAACATACATATGGACATGACATGGGATTTTATATACATGGGATGGCAATATTTATTCCTTTTAGTAACATTTGTTATCATAGAAATCGATTCACTACATGAGATAACAAGTGTATTGAAGGATAATGGATCGATAGTAGATATTTATTTTTTTTGTATTAGAGGACATTTTAGTATTATTTTATTATTTTACAACAAGTACATCTCTTAATGAACCATCTTGTAATTATTAATGCTTTTTGTGTATTTTTAGAGTGTATCTATTATATTTAAGATATATAAAGTTTACTATTATCATATTTTATAACTTACGCTTCATTATACCCACTAGGAATGTTGTTCTTTGTCAACATGTTTTGGTTTTGTTTAATATATAGAGGGGTTGGGATAAAATTTTGTTATAATATATAAATACCCACAAAGATTTATATTTTATGGAATATTTCCTCAATAACTATTTATGCACTAATCCCTAGTTTGAACCCTCTTAAATATTTGGATGAATTACTAAGGTCTCATACCGTATATATGTCATTTAATTTATGAGTAAATTTGGCAATGTAATAAAAAATTGATATTAGGCCATGTTATGGATTAGGAAGAGTTATCTAGATATACATATTAGAAGTCAACACAATGGTGGTATACCCTGAATATGCATGTATAAAATGTCTGAGACTGAAACACATTACTCCTTAAGATGTCTTATAAGGGGAAAAATCTAGAAAGATTATGGCTTTCAATAATCAATTCAAAAATGGGAATGGAATATAATAAATTTTAAGAAAAATTTTGGTTTTTATTTAAATAAATCTAATGTCTTCTTTATAGAGTTTTTTACAATTTGATTATCATTATAATGGGAAATATTATTTGATATGCATAAATTTTTTATATTTTTAGTTAATTGAATACAATTATATTTTTACTCATTTTTTCACATATTTAATTATATGAACTTATTAGATTGATATGAAATTGTGTTGTTTACTGTGGATTTTATTAACTGAGTATGATTTCATACATTCTTTAGCGAATTTTTTTATTATGTTTGGTGGAAAATCATGATTATGATTTAATAGATAGTGTGGTGATATATGGTGTTTGTAAAGTTGGATTTTTGACAATATATGAAGAGGTCAAAAAATTTAGGATTCACATGTAGTGATAAATTCAAGGAATTTCATTTTATAAATATATTTCAAAATGGGATTATAAAATGTGATTGATCTTTATGAAAACATCAATTTAGATATAAATTTATATTTTTTTATTCATATAGAAAAACTAAGAAAAATGTGTTTTGGGTGGTTATTTTGTGAGTTCTGTTTTTGTAAACAGGTTTGGTTGTTTATTAAATAAATTATCGGTGGGGACATAATAGTGGATTTTTTGTTTTTAGTGTTTCAGATGAGGGTGACTACAATGTTATTTTAATCATTTTGTTATTATTATTCTGATATATACAAATTATTAATATCATTGAGTGGGTTTTTAGTGTTGGGATCATGTATCCTTATGGGAGAATGGTGGTATAATATATTGGAATACATGAGATTAATTCTTAGTTGGTGATTCAATGAATGAGGAACATAGTGGCAATGAACCATCATTTACAATAATGTTCATATATTATGGAACACCTAAAATAAAAATATACTTTTATCATCATTTTTTAAGGTTTTACGGGTTCATTCATGAATTTTACTATAATATTGGTTATGTAAACGATTTTTTTACCATTGGCCTAGAAATAGGTAATGATATAATTTATGGATATGTTAAAGTTAAATTATTACAATGAGGTTATATCAGATATGGTGGGATTAAAAAAATCATAATGATCATGTTTATATGCCTTAGAAAAAATTTTGATATGTTAATTAGGTGGTGTTATGAGAGAATGAATATCATTTTGAGATGTAATTTGGAGAATATTTAATGAATTGGTGAAAAATTTATTTCAAAATATATTTTTAGGTGATCATATGATTATCTTAGGCTGGAAACATTATTGTGTGAAGTTTTAACTGAGATGTGTCCTTATATTTCAATGAACAAGAAGAAATAGAAATATTCCATTGATTTAGTAGGAAATTTGAATTTCAGTTTTTGAGATTTAGATCAATGAAGGATGTTTGACTATAGTTTAAATGTATTTTGGTATGGTCAATGGTTTAAGATCATGTATAATGTATTTTAGTGTCACAATGGTCCCTATGGACTAAACATTAGTTAGAACCTCTGGTTATGGCCATTTGGTTACAGGAGAGATTACACAGGATAGATTGTGAGATATTGGGTACCTGGTTTACAGGTTTTGGGTACCATATAGGCCACATTTTTTTATTATAATGTAAAATTGTGTTGGGGGGGGGGAAATAGAAAACCACATGGAGTTTCATTTATATATGACCTCACAAAATGGGGTAGGGAAAACCATCCACCATATCCTCTCCCACATTTTCTTAATTGAATTTATTTTCTTTTAGAGTGTTTCATCACATTGATCTATGGTAGTATCATTCACTTTTATTCTCTTTTATCTACTCCTTTATTTCATATAATTTTATATATATTAATTTATGAAATTATATTATTGATTCTATGAATTTGTTGTAGAATCACAAACAAAACATATGTTAATTGTTTTTCATGTTAATGGAGAATCAAGAAGCAGTAATTATAACTTTTTTTATATTTTTTTTGTATTTTGATCGACTAATTTTATATGAAAATATTTATAATTTTTTAATATACAATTTTTGACTGTTGGATTGTTGGAATTTTTTATAGTTCATCATATTTAATAATTTAAAAGAACCATATACCGTTTTGGTTTGGGTTTTTTCAGTATAGAATTCAGAGTGACTTGTTTACATATTATTCCATAGGGTTTATTTATTTTATATTTTAGACATTTTTTATTGATGATAATGTTTTCCAGGGTATTAATTATTTTTATGAGTATAAACTAATTAAATTGACCATTAATTTTGGTAAAAATTATTTTTCAAATTTATTATCTCAATTATATTGATTATTTCATTTTAACAGTATCATTGTTATTATCATTATAAATAATTTATGATGTTATATTTCTATATAAATTAGACATGATCATATTAGAATAATATTCAAAAAGGACCTCATAGACTACTCAAATGTTCATTGGATGTTCCTTGGTCGAAAGTCTGTCAATGTCCCAAATAAATATCAATATGGAGGAGATCCTGAGGATCTATAAGTATAGTTTAATTATTCAATTTTTTTGAGAATTAGTGTGATGAGATGTGTTAAATAATGAGTTCTAAGGTGGGTTTTCTTTTTCGATAAATGTAGAATTTTTAAGATTTTTTTTATTGTATAATTTTTCTTATTTTGAATGATTTTTCAAGCCATTTTTGACCAAAATATTTTGTTTTTGTTTCATTTTTGGAAATTTGTATTAATGGTCAGTCCATATTTTATTGATTATTTGTGTTTTTCTTGATATTTTTTTTCCATTGATACCTCATGTTTATATAACTAATATGTATTGAGTTGACCAAGGGAATAGGTGGACTTATAGTGAGATTATTTATATATTTGTGTCTATTTATACTAAGAGTTATGTTGATGAGATGAGAGTAACTATTTAGTTTACACACATTCGTTAGTAATGGAATATGATCCATAGAGTATTGGTTACTGGTTCGTGGTTTGAGTTAGGGTTATTTAGTGAGATTCTACTCGGTGTCTGTGTGTCTTTTGACTACTATGGAACACTTGTGTTACTTGTATAATAATTAAAGAAATATTTTTACTTTTTGTTTATGATTCACTCACCACTAAATTACATACACCTCCACTGGATCTCTAGCACATTGTTTATTGAGGTCAGTTTAGAAATAATACACGGTCATTGGAATCACTCCAAACAATATGTATAAGATGTATTTCGATATATATATGTAAATAATTTTAATATTATTTAAAAACACTATTGGGTAGAGATAGATTAATAAATTAAGAAGAGTAGTTTACTATTTTTAATATATTTGATGATCATAGTCTTTTGAGTTGGGTCAGAAGCCATTACATATATATTTTATGAATAGTAATACATCTATATTAATATAAGGGATTACATTTATTTGATAATTAAAATTATATTTTTTTATTACAATGCCATATGTTTGATTTATATTTTTTAGTATTATAAAATTTTATATTATGGTCTAGAGGACACACCAATGCATCCTTATTTTATGAATACTTGTTTTTATGTTCAATATAAGTAGCAGTTATAATAAAAATTATGTTTATTTTCGGAAGACCCTAATTCATTGTAATTTTGGGAATATTTTCTATAGGGTTTTTAGGCATTCAATTCTAGTTGGAATCCTTTATAATATAGAGAGGTGTGTCTGATGACACATGAAATGTCCAAATTTGTTACTATTTTGTTGATTTCTTCCATGGTGATACTTATTATTTCTAGTGAAAGTCTAAATAAATCATGGTTCATGTATGTTAGGTCACAGAATTGCATTATCCTTCGATTTGAGGTGTCCATGGATCAAATAAAATTTAAATTTTTGGTAGAATATTTTTTCTCCCATCGAATTCCTCCCACCAATATTTATCTATATATTTTTTAATGATTGAGATTGTTATGTAAATGGTGATTACTCAATATAATGGTTTGATCTACCCAAAAAATAGTTATTTGATATTGATTTCCTAGAAAAAGAAATAACAGATAAATCAAACACTATTGAAAATATATTTCATAGAGGGTTTTCATTATGTCTGTACTCTAGTGTGTATCATTAAATTGGGATAAAATAAATCTAATATTTGGGGATGAAAATCCAAAAGAAATACTATTTAATAACTATAATTCATTTTACCTTTATCTATAACTTTTTTAATAGGTAATTATATCTTTGACTTCTCTTAGTGATTTTCTTTATTTTTATTGTGATTATATAATTTTCATAAGGATTTGTTTTATTTATTAACATTGGTAATTATGTTAGATATGATTTAATTGTAATCCAAGATGGTTTACATGAGATAAATAAGATTAATAAGTTTGTAATTTAATTTGGTTTCCATTAAAAATGGTTTATATTGATTAATGGTATTGTGTTAGCTTGAATTTTTTTATTTACATAAGGTTTTGATATTATTATTATTACTACGACAATTTCAATGAATTATATGGCCTCATAAATGTGGATTGGAATAAAAAAAGATATATAGTCATAGATTTATATCGTAACATGGCGTGAATGTAAACTATTTGAACCCTAAATGAACAATAGTATGTTCCTAAATTATTTATTTAATTAGAGGAGTTAATTTTTTTGTTGGATGGATATAATTAATTTAAATGGTTTTATCTAAAGTGGGATTTTAATGAAAAATTTACATTGAAATTTTATTTCTAAAAAAATGGTTATATATAATGATTTGTTTGGATATAAATATTCAAAAGGAGTAAATTTTTAATTTTAATGGTTTATTTTTATTTTTTACAATATAATGTGGGTGTATAAATCCAATTGATATGAAATGTAACTATTTATACAAGATTTATTTATTATTTTGTTTTATAATAAATTTATGATTTTTTTTTATACATAGCCTAATATGATTGATCTCATTTATGAGATGCATTGTATTGAATCATGATTATTGTAATCGGTTCCCTTGATTAATGTCTATCTTTTATGGATTTAATAATATATGATAATGCATGTTCATCATGTAAAACTATCACTTGGGTGATTATTCAACAAAAATAGGTTGGTATATTCAGTATGTTCCTTATGAACATACAACTAGAGGGTGCTCTATGTCACACATTTTTATTGAGTTAGATTTTTTGTCACATTGTTGATATAAGTACATATATAATATTTATGGTATTTTAATAAATAATTTGATATTTTTCCACACATGATTTGTTATTTAGTAGTTGGTGACTCTTAAGATGGTGTAAGTTCCCTTATTTTGACAATGTGACTGGCAAGGGAGTTCACTTCCTTCCATATAGAAAGGGAATTAATCATCATGTGTTAAAATAATATTTGGTTTCATTTCATGACTATGTCCATGTTATGGAATATAGTCTTATTATTAATATGATCATCAATTTGGGATGTTATATTTGTAAATGAAAAGAGCAGTTTTACTCAGTGATGAATCTTTTATAGTCTTATATCTAGTGATTGGTCATGTATATTTTGTTTGGAAATAATATTTGTGTGACGAACCTCATCAATATATAATATATATATGATAAAATCATTGGTTTTTCATCTTTAAGGATCTGTATTATTTTTCTATAATGGTCACCAATATTGATTGAATTTACCTCTTTATATTTAAACTCACAATAGTTTTTCTCATTCTCATTGGAATACAGACATAGAAAAAAAACTGAAACGGCATTAGGTGTATGTATGGATGATTCTTTATGGAATCTGATATATTTATATGATTATAGAATTAATATGTTTCATAGGATAAATACATTACCAAAATTCCCAACCATATTATTGTATGATTCATCCCTTGTGAAAATAAACATGATAAGATATAAAGCCTAATGTACTCTATGGGTAATCTCATATATGAGTATAGATATGATCATTGAGATGAGATATGATATTGGTAAGTGATAAAATATGTATTATTCTAATTTCAAAAAACACATTATTTTTTATCATGGGATTAATATTATATTATTTTGTTTTTCATTCGTCTCTAACTTCCAACATTTATTTTATTTTTAATTATTATCCATCTCAATTCTTGTTCACTATGTTTTTCAATTTGTTTTATTCTCGATTCAATAATTTTTTCCCATGATATTTTGATTTTGATAATTTGATGTGTGGTGAGATGACTATTTGTTTGGGATTTAATTTTTTATGTGGTTCATTTGAATTTGATATGGTAACTCATATCCATAACATTTAATGTGATAATAGATTCATTTTTTTACCTCTATGGATATTTAGTTTTTGTATGTCTATAATCATAATATTATTTATCAATATAAGATTTATATAGTATTGGTATGCATCATCTAAGTGTTATAATTATACTATATGATTCAATCAAGACATAATTATATTTAATGTATTTATGGATTTTAATATATTAGGATCAAGTTAGACTCACAATAATCCTACACATGAATTCCCATGATCACTAGCCCTTACTGAGTGATGGTGAGTATAAGAATCCTTCTATTCCATTAGAAAAATTCACTACACACACAAAAGATAATAGTTTTTAATTATATGGGTATACCATTATGTTCCACTCTAAGAATAGGTTTTATCTTAGATATTAAAACATGTTTCGAGATGAGATATTTATGATGGGTAATATTATATGTTCAGAAACATTTTTATGATATGTGATAAAGGTCTTCATTGATTATTTATTTTATTATACAAATATTATTCATTTTAGACTCTAGAATGAATGTTTTAATTTGGTTAAATTTTAATTTATAGTATTATTTCAATTTTGTTATGTATATATAATATATGTAATACTTATTAATTTTATATACCTGAACATGGTATTCAACCTCTAGATGAAGGGTTTATTTCATATATTTAGGGTATTCTTATTGTATGTATGGGAAATGAAATTTTTTGAATATTAATGGATGACCCTTAAAGGTTACCCATGAAGAAATATTTTCCGGATTATTAATTCAACCATCACCCCTACTTCATAGTCACTAGATTAGTTAGAGCCACACACATGGTAATGTGGTGACATATCATGGGATTATGCAGGTGAACTAGGATGAGGATGTTATATTAATTATATATTATAAAATAATGGTGAGTTTTAAATAATAATACTAAAATGTTATAGTATAGATGTAAATCTCACAAGTGTTTAACAAAATGATTTTTTACTCAATATTTTTTTAGTAAGAATTAAAATAATTTATACCATATTGGTTTTAAAAATATTAATGAAACAATGAGTAAGATTTAATATTATATTTAAAAATATAAAGATTAATAAATTATCGAATGGTCCTAATCCTAATTGGATTTGCGGAAAGAATTAAATATCAAAAAAAATAAAGGAAACAATATATTGGAAGTGGAAGACTGATAATAAAACATCTTAATGGTCAAATTTGAACCATGATGTAATCAATGATTCATAGTAGAGTGAAATTATAAATAAAATAAGTCAAATAACTATAATTCTGAAATTATAATAACATATAGTTTCTTAATATGTTTCATTATGTGATAAAATGTTTAAATGGTTTAATTTAAAAACAAAACATTTACATTGAATGTCCAATATTTTTGACATGAAGAATTTTATAATATTATTTAAAATGTAGAGAACCATAATGATTCATCATCCTCATGAGGGATAATATATAATTACGGAATTATAAATATGTGGGGTTATTAAATATTTTCATTTATCTCATTTGGAGAATGTATGAATTTTTTTTGGTGTATGATGGAATTTATTATATTTAATTGTTTACATATAATTTATTCCATTTACAATTACATATATATGCTATTATATATTTTTTTAAATTACCTGTATTAAAACTGAATATTATGTTATTTAAGGATAAATAAATTTTGTTAAATTATTATTTTATCTACATTAATTTGTTTTAATGTAGTCAATTATTTGAATGTTGTATAATTTCCACTAGATTATATATTTTTTATCAATATTTTTGTCCTTTGCACAATTTTTTTATATAACAAGATAGTTTAATTTAAACGTTTTGATACAAAATAAATAATTCCAAAAATATCAATGAAAATTATCAATATATATGGGTTAAAAACTAGTGTTATTGTTATCATATAGGGAATGGGAATGATTTAATCTTAATTATAAATATAGAACATATACATTAATAACCAGACGATCCAACTAAAAAAATCAACCATATCATTACAATATAAAATCGGTTTTTTAAAAAAATATAGAAAACCATGTATAGTACTCTAAATGAAATACACATCAAACTTTCTGAGTCAAATTACCATCCCCACATGCCACATGCTTTACCACATCAAACAGGAGCCATGGTTGATAACTTAAAATAAGTGTTACAAATCATTCATGAAATACAGGCCATGAAAATACAATGATATATAAACACTATTGTTTGTATATATGGTATAAGATGAATAATATTTGGATTGTGAAAAATATGTCACATATTCCTCTTATTGTATAAATCACACATGCTGGTTTGAACTACATATTTCAAAATACCTTTATTTCTATATTTTACAAAAAAGTTGTTATGAGGTTCCATGTTATGCTTACATTAAATATTATAAACACAAAAATGAATTCTATATAAAATATACTAGGATATGACGATAGCATAACCAATAAATAATTATCAGTGAAAACTATAAAAATTAATCATGGTTCAGTACCTAGGGGACTAGTTTAGGAGAATCTAGGATTTCTGAATGTTCAAAATTATTATTAGAATGATTTTTTATAATTATGAAATGTATTAATTTACCCAAAAATAAAAATTTACCCATCTATCCAGTAATATCATTGTCATAATCAATAATATTATTATTATACATCAACATATACTAAATTTGTATATTCATTTGAAGGGTTTTATGAAGAAATAAAAAACTCTAAATGAGCCTAATACCATTATAAATTACCAAAAAATTTATTAAAACACAATCATAAATCTTTATAAAACATATTGAAAGCTTAATATAAACGTATTCACATGAATGATGTATGATGGATACAAAAGGGTGAAATAGTCCAATGATATGGTAAAAAACAATTAACCAATGATAGAATGTCTGAACACATCATAATAGTTTCAAGACATCCTTGAAATATAGATATTTAATCCTTACAAATCAAAGGAATTCAGTTTTTAAAAATAACTATTACTATTTCATAAGAAAATATTATAGGAATTACATAAAAAACATAAATTCATAATAATATTTACGAATAATTACCATTTCTTTTGTGCAAAACCCTCTTTGATGAAATGAATATTTGACAATATGATGATGTAAATTTATCATATATCCATAACAAATATATATGTGAGATATTTTTTGAAAATTAAACAAGTTACAAAACATTATAATTAATAGTTATTCCAATAGAAGGTAAAATAATATAATAAACAACTAAGAGTTCATAAAACAAGGATGAAATTTAAAATCTATTATAGAATTCTATTAGATGGGAGGAAATATCCCTTTATCATAAAAAGTAAATGAATATATTATTTTCATTGGTAAGGAAAAACTGTAATATTTTCATTGAATAACCATATTGATTGGGTAAGAATGAGTTGGAGAGGAGGTTGTTAAAAAAAGAATGAGAAATATAAAATATAAACATACATAAAATAATTCATGGAAACTATTATGGGAGAGGAGAATAAGAATATATGAGTGGAGAGTCCCCACCTCTCCTATATAAGTCAACCGAGAATGAGAGGGATGGATGTCCTCCCTCCACTTATGCATAAACAAATTAACAATAAAAATATTAAATTATTATTATTATATACACGTGTACTTTTCTAGATTCATATAAATTATTCTATTTTTAATTACACACTAGAGAAACTGTAGAATATCATCATAATTTTCAATACATTTTTTATAAAATACCCTTACATCAAATAGAATGACATCATAAATAAAATCATTAAAATAAATATAAATATATGTGACATTAGATTCACAAGTATATTTATTTAATCCTAAAACGAATTTATATAATCCAAAATTTAATAAAATTTTCACCAAAAGGGTCTATAATATACTAATATTAATGATACAATTAGATTCAAATAATAAATGAGGACCTAGGAAATAAAAAATATGTTTTTTTTGTAAAAACTGATAAATAGATGGACAATGGACATGAACACCAATACTGTGTATGCATTGTGATGAACCCCATATCTCTGAATTGCAACAACATAGTTTCTATGAGTGTTTTCTAGTACTATTAAGCAACTATAAACCTCGTAAAATATTTTGAAGATTTAAAAAAATAAATATTTTCATTCAAAAAATAAGAAATTTAAACAATATACCTAATAATAGAAAATTTGTGTCTTATTGTTACCCAATTTATAATTCTTCTTATCCAAAAAAATCCTTTGAAGAAATGTTTTGGAATTTTAATTCAATTTGAAATAATAAGAAATTATATTTGTTGAAATTTTACCATATATCAACTTTTTGTTTTTCATTAGGAAATGATTTTTAATTCAGAAAAATATTTACAAACTCACATAAGTTTAAACATTGCATTTTAAAACATAATGACCCTTGTGGTAACTTCCCTCATATAATAATCTCAAATAATTCATTAACGAAACATAATAAGTACCCTATCGAACCCACTTTTACACTATTTACAATATTAATAAATATCCCTAACTAATAGAAAATATGATTACACATTTATAATATAATTTTTTATATTAAATAATAAAGTATTAAATCAATTTTTTACTTTAAATCTAATGATAAACATGAGTTCCCATGTTTAATTGAAAATAAAAAGAATAAATTATTTCAAATAGAAACTATTCATTTCTATAATATTTATTCCAAAGATGGAGTGTTGTTTAGTCTAAATAAATATATAATTTTTGTGGTCTTTTAAACACCATTTATTATTTAAAAAATTATCTACTAGTCATCCTATATAGTAAAAAATCATACATCTATATAAAATATTTAATTGGGATGTTCTTAGATCCCAAATGTATATCCATATAAAATGATATTGTGAAGTGATGTTCGGTCAGTATTTCTTACTTCTGTAATGAAATTTGATTTTTTCATGGAATATATTTATGTCATAAGATTTTATTAATGTATAAAATAGATTTATAAATTTTATATCAATACATTTTATTAATATCACTATCATTGTGATTGAAAATTGAGTTGTGAACTGGTTGTGAGTCAGATTAATTAATTATTGTTTGTAATCAATAGATGTTATGCATATACTTGCATATGGTTTTAAAATATATACTATCTCGAAAAAGTGTTATTGTTCCCTATAATATGTGATGACCATGTAATTTTACTTATAATTTAATGTAACTATTGAAATTTCTACTATGTGGTCATTTTACATAATTTAAACCCTATGAATCATAGTGAATTTCTTTTAACATAAATACATCTATTAAGAGTGTGTTTTAACTAATTAAATAGAATATTAATGCTCTATACACATTCTATCATTATTTTCATTTCAGAATAATACATATCTTATAGGTTCAATGGTTACCCAATAACTCAATATAATAAATTGAAAATTATCATTGATTACTAGTAAAAGAATTTATCAATATGCATATATTTGATTGTCAGACATGGTTAAAAAACTATGTATATTATTTCAATCTATATGGTAGTTAAAACAACAAATTCCTTTATAATTTATTTATACCAATATTAAATATTATTTTTTATTTAAAAAATCATAACCAAAACGTTCCTTCTAAAAAACATTATAAAACAAAATTAAAGTGGATCGAAAAATAAAAAATATTAATTATAAATTAGATTATTCCAAAATATCATTCATAATGAGAAATTTTTTAAAAAATATGGTGTCCCAAAATGTTAATTACAAAATAAAGACAATATCAATTTTTTTAGTTCAACTAGAATGAAATAACACATGAAGATAGAGTGGTGCTGATGGTTCGGCTAGTAGTAATGGAATCTCTAGTCGTATGTAGGCTAACATGAAATGTGTTTTTTGATTAATTTTATGTAAAGAGTAGTAAGATGATCATATCCATAAATGTATAAAGGATAAAATCCATTGGTTATATATGTGTTAGATATTTGATGATGTATGGAGTATAAGTATACATCCACCGATTTATCAAAAGTGATGGTTTGGATGAGAAAGTTGACAATGTATCATCAGCCACCCATGGTCAATGGATGAACACCCACAAAATCTGGAGTTTAATTATACTTGTTATCTATAAGAGAAAACCAATATATATGGTATTGGATTACATTAACATGTTAAAAATTATAATTGTACACGGTACCTTTGACCTTGATCTAATAATACAAATATCATAAATTACTAATTGATAATTGTCATAATTTTATCTTCATAGTAATGAAATATTTGGTAGCGTTATTCTATAGATTTAAAACATACATTTTAAACAACATAAAATATTATATGTTCTTATTTCATGTTTTTATAATTTAAAACATATCTAAAGTGTGAGTTAAATGGAGTGTGTTCATGGTTTGGCATCATATGATTAATAGCACGAAATGTATAAATAATATATTGTATAGTAATCCTTTTGGAAGAATACCATTCCAAATGATATTTTATTCATTGCTTTCATCATATGATGATTTATATATTGCAAAATGAATATTATGTTGGTTAGTTTCTACCAAAAAGAGGTACCATAACTTATGGTTTCTTCTAAGTATCTTTACATTCAACATTAGAGTTGGGTAATATTCAGACTATTTAAAGACATTATTCTTTTTCATTGATATTTTTTCTATTAGAATATGTTATAACATTGGAATAAGGTAATAAACTATTTTATAAGATCAAAAAATAACTTTATAGATTAAGTGGATGAAAATAAATGTTTATCTCCTAAGAAAGTTCTCATAATATTTATTGTACGGTCTAACCAAAATATTTTATATAAGGATTAATGGGAATGGATGGATATGATAATAGATTGTTTAGGGAGGATGTAATTGGAATGAAATGTTTTCTATAACACCATGATAATATAGCTATAATAAAGATAGTGACATAATTTATGTATATTTATAAAAATCAAATGAAACATAATATGGTGTTAGAGATGTGATAATTGTAGAGAATGAGGATATCTTATAGAAAATCAGGGGAATATCATGATAATATTTTCAACAACCAAAACTAATTCGAATTAGTGAAGGAATATTTTATGGATTCTGTCTGGTACATTATAATTTTTTTTCACTTATTCATTGATTTAATTGAAAGGTAATAGAAGTTATATATTTCTATAGAAATATTGACATAATATTTTAGGATATCAAAAACTTTTTCCTGAATGAAGATAAAGGAATGGGGATTTCCTAATCAACTTATTATTATGAATTTAATATTGAAGGAAGAGGGTGATCACATTAAGTGAGACGTTAAAATATGTAATCATGTTTCATATCATGATATAAAATTCATGTAATGTTTTATATATCTATTTCTAAATTTTTTATCTGCAGGGAATTTTTTGATAATAATATTTTTTATAGAATTTATATGCATGCCGTTAAGCAGAAATCCTTTAGAGGAAAAAATTCCAAAAATTCTTATGAGAGATTTAATAACCTAATAAATAGTTTTATTGTTGTGATGTAATCAGGTGTTTTTAATTATGATGACCTAGTCCACTGATCTATGGATTAGGGGTGCATGACCATGTTTTTTCAAGGAAGATTCATGTAGGTACATTTGGATGATGAGGAAAAACTAAAAAATTTGGAAAACTGTGATTTCAAAATCTATATAAGTAATAGTTAATTATTTAGAGTCACAAAACACAGTCACATACGTAGGAAATGGAAAATGGTAAATATTAATGTTAATCGTTATGAGTTATAAATTTTCAAAATCATCACCAATGGTGTTTTGGAAAAGGAACAAAGATTATGGGGTAGTGTCTTGTAGAGTAATGTATGAAACACTTTATCTTACTAGAGAATCAAATAGTTATATAATTACCTGATATTTATGTCTCAATGACCTATGGTAAAGGTATTATAAATTACTGATAAAACATTATTGTTATTAAGGATAAATCCATGATGAATAATATTAATAATGACATCAAATGTTATGGGAGTTGTGTTCTTGGGAAGGAAAATATTGTGTAAATAAATTTGATTTGTTGGGAGCTAGAGAGTTGGAAGTTATAGGTAATTATCATTAATTTTTTTGGTGAATACCCAAGTTCAACCCCATGGAGGTTCTATATATATTTTCAAATTTATCAATGATTTTATTTTTAATGTTTTAATTTACATCCACAAGAATATATGAAATGTGTCTTGTTCATTTTTTTATATAAATCCATGCTGGAAGTTGAATTTGGTCAAAGATTGAAATATTTATTACTTGACAACATATGTCAATATAATATTAGGATCATCTAAAACATTTACCGAAATAAGGGGACAATGATGGTTAATATAGCTCTTAGAACACATAAACAAAATAGTATTGTTGAAAAAATGAATAGAAACAAGATTCAGAACGTTTGAAGCACGTTCTTTCACTTAGACATTACCATGGATATTTAGGCTATGAAGTTTAAATGATATATCATCTCATAAAAATATTTACATCATTATTATTTTTGTAATTACATTCAAAAAAAATTATTATTTGTTAACCTACTTGTTGTTGACTACCGTAGCATATGTGATAACATTTCCTGTCCATGACGATCGAAATGATAGAGAAATGATTATGGAAATGTACCAAAATCATTTCCACATGGGATATGAAATATAATACTTTCTATTTTAGTTTTGGGATTATTTAAATTAAAAGTATGTTTAGATTTGTGATAATCTATTTAATGAGAGGGTTATATAGAAGGACTGATTAATGCTAGAATTAGACATTGATGTAAAGGTAAAACTAATGAAGTTCAATTCTATATATAGTTTCTATCTATGAAACAATAAGTTACATTGTGTACATATAATTTATTTTTTTATATAAAATTTACCAATGATAGATGCACCAAAATTCATTTTGAATCCGAAACAAAATATATGGATGTTGGGGAATTATAAGGTAATTCAATGAACATTAATGAACCACTAAATACAGTATCAAAATTATGTGACCATATTTTTATTCAAAGGTAAAATTTCAAAGTTAGGATTTTCGAAAAAAAATGAGGCTAACATGAGCTTCTTACTTATAATGTATAGGGGAAAAATCAATTGGTCAGATAAAGAAGAAACAATTTTGGAATCTATAATCTAGGATTCGGTCATGATGTAACAAATGGAGTACATAGATTTGAATTAAATGTGGATAAAAATCTAACATCTATTAGGTAAATCATAATATGAAAAAATTGGTCTTCCATTTTATAGAATATTCTTATATAAGGAATAATTATATGGAAAACAATTTTGTGGAGTGTTTCTAATAAAAAGTTAATATACTTCGTGGAAATTTTCATACTATTGAATAAAAATTCTATTATCTTTATTATTCTATGAATGGTATCATATGATTATATATACCTTAAAAAATGGATTTGAAATATCCATTCAAAATAGATCATTAGAAAAATATATTTACATGAATAATCCTTTGGGTTTTCAGGATTATTGTAAAAGTTGTATTGTCTAAACGCTAATCAATGTATCAAGAAATTAGTGTAAGTACCATAATAATGGAATTAATAGTTTTTTGATTTCAGGGCTGAAAAGGATTCAAACTAACTAATATAGATTATTTTTACAACTGGATGTCCTGGGGAGATAGAAATTTCATTATCCTTGTTATTTATATGGAATCATTGTCACATGATACACCACAAATTATAATGATTTAGGAATATAAATGTGATATGTTTGGATGGTTCAGGAAAATTTGTTTTCAAAAGACTGTAATATATTTGTAATTATAATTTAGAGGTATAGTAATGATGTAGCATTTTTCATATCTCAAAAGGACTACATCAACAATATCATTAAGATATTCAAGATGATCAGATGTGAAGACATGTAAACTCCGCTTGTGGGGAAAATTATGCTATCAAAGGCACTAGAACCAAAAAATAGAGGGTGAAGTCTATTATATGGATTAAGATCCTTTTACATCATCTATCAAGATTTTTCTATATGTGTCTATTTGAACAGAAATGAATATTACCAATATAGTGTGTCTGGTGAGCACTTTAACATCATATCCATAAAGGGAACACAAAGAAGCTATCAATTGGATCATCTACTACTTAATGTTATCAGAAGATAAAATATTGTGTTTGGGGTATATAATATTATTTATGGATTTATTGCTTCAACAATTACTGAACAATCAAATGGATGGAATACCACAATAGGATTATTATTTACCTATTTAGGGAAAATGGTCAGTTGGTTATATCAAATGAAAAAATTGGATATTTTGTATTCTAAAGAAGAAGAATGTGCAGAAAATGGAGATGATGATTAAATTTATTTGGATGATTCTATAACATAAAAAAATGAATTATTTATTGAGGGGGTACTCTACATGAATCGTAAGAGTGTGAATCACCTATTAAGTAATCTATAAAACCTATTATCACATTGACCTCTAAGAGGGGGAGAATCATTGAGATATATTTTACAAATACCATCATTTGAATTTAACAAATTAAATTGGTTATGTTTTTCAATATACCAAATGTAAACTATCAACCTCACATCATGCTAAGTATTATTATAATATAGGGTAGAATATTGTTTTTACATGATTAATCAATAAAATTCCCACTCTTCACCATGTTGGATAGACACCACAATATGGATTATTCACTATCAAAAAAGTAATTATGATTCTACAAATCCAACTAAGTGACATGTTTTGGTTTTAGATCAAACCAAAATAATTCTCCCATTACTTATAATTGATAATATTATACTTCTCTTATGTATATAAATATAATATTTTAATGGATCCTAACACTAGTCAGAAAGAGTTATAGTATTTGATGGTGTTGATCCACTGTAAGATGATCTTTGATCATCCCCCCATGAGCTAGTAGAATCTAACATTCTTATGTAATCCCTCAGGAACATAATAAATATTGGTCTCAATAGTCCATAAATATTTTTTGCAACATGAATTATCCTTTATCATTGAATTCTCATGAACTCTTATTGCTTCTTCTTCAAAGGATATTGCCTTCAATATCTTTCTCTAAAGATAAGATAGTGTCTCAAAATCACAATGTATATTGAAAAAATATATATTTTATCATCACATATAAGAAAATATTTTTCAAAAAAATATGGCTCATGGGTATCCAATAAATTAATGATTTAAATTATCTCATTTAATTCCACAATTAAATGTGTTACAAATTAAACACATTATATTTTATTCTTCCATAAAATATTAATACCTTATTTTTGATATTATAATTATTTAAACATTTTAAATACCCCATTGACTATAGAAATTATATTTAATCTTTTATCATTTGAAATACCCCATAATTGAGTGTGTATGAATTATCATTTAAAATACCAATTTCATTCGTGGATGATTCCAATTTTTGAATATTTGAATGATGTGAATATTAATTTATTCTTCTTGAACCCTTCAATGTAATCATCAATAAGTATGGTTTTTGTAATCCATGGACCACTATCAACATGAAATTCACTATAACAGTAGAAGAGATAAGATATAATCATAATATTACTTCATATAATATGAAATTTCAATGACTGAATCTACAATAATTCAATTAACATACACATGAATCTCTTTTCAAAATTGCATTGATTTGGGTCCATTGGTCTTATTATGTTATATCATAATACCACATTCTCACATTAAATAGTGTCTCACTCAATTTCTTCATTCTAAAAATTCCTAATGACTCAATATTTTCTTTTTTCCTTCATATAGAGTATTAATTTTAGAATACCCAAATAATCATAGCTCAATATCATTTTAACACGAGTATAATGATCTTTGATTCTTATATATTCATTATACTACTAAGAAAATAACAAGAATACATATTCACAGAAAAAAAATATTCATTTGATTTTCATGCATGAAATGTGTATATTTAGGCATTCCACATTTTAAAAAAACCTATGTAATAATCTAATTATTAACTTCAACGATGGGGTTTTGACTCCTCTGAATTTCATCACAGATTGGGGTTCCTTTTGTTTGAGATTGTACATTAATGAATCATATTCACAACACATTAATGGATAACAGCAAGATCACATGTGTTTCATGATGACTTATATAGGCATTTATGGCCATTATTTTGTTCTGAGGAAGTTCATCCAGGATTTTCTATGGGTCATCAATAGTGGAAGAATAATTTTTTGGGTTAAAATCAGATTATGAAATATCAAGAAGAAAACTCCACATTCAATCGAATATTACATATCAAATAGATGGGAAGTTTCTGTTTTCTATGTATATTTTCAAAATGGGAATAGTAACAACTACCCTTCTATCCATCATTGACCATTCATATATTTTGGGCTGAGTATTTTACTCAATGCCTACCATTATCTCATCAAAATTCTTTAATCCCACAGTCAGACACCCAATAAATCTTTTCTTTCCTATATTCCACCTCATAATGTGGTGTATCCACTGATCTCGTAAACTCTCTACAGTCTTCATACATGGGCCCTCAAATCACTATTTCTTATAGAATTTCTCAAAATTGTTACCTTTTTTTTACTTTGGTTCAATGGGATCTCTTGGTCCAGCTTGTCATAAGAAGTCATATAGGAATTCCATATTTTTTAAACAATGCCTCATAATTTTTTTTATAAATAATCTATGTAAAAAGTATAATTCAAATCCATCCACAATTAAAATACCAAGAAAAATAATACTTAAACATCTCTCATTCATTGTCATATATTATTCAGGAATAATATATATGCTATTCTATTATATGCTTCCCCCTATTAATTAATAATCCTCATGAATCTATTCATCAATACATTCCCATAGAATTTAAAAAACATTCGTTTAATATACAATTCACTATGAAAGTTTATATTCATATTGTCATAACATGATTTATGAATGTTGAAAAATCATTAGAACAGGCCTTTTGTAACCCCATGATCATAGTTACCTAGAGTTTGAACATTATTACATAACATTTTCATGATCACAATAGAACAATTGTCGAAATACAGATTTGTTTTGTAGCCTTTTAATTACTATATTCTTACATAAGTTTAACATTAGATGATGTAATAGAAAAACAACATCTTCCCCCATTAAACACACTCATATGCATTTTCCTATCCCACTAGTTCAGACATAATATACTTTTTTGCATACTGGGAAAAACAAAATGTCAAAATTGGTGAGCTCAGATGCTCAATAAGGATAAAAATATAGTGTAAAATTTTATAAATATTCATAATCATTTAAGGAAATGTAAAACACTAAAATAAAAGCCTTATAAACTTTATCTTAAGCATAATATTTAAAATATAAATCAAATCATTCCATTTATATATTCACATGGATATTACACTAGTCGAATAATCTCATTTAATAACAATATCTAATTAAATAATGATGGAATGCATAATGCCGAACATCATAACCCCATAGTTAATGCCTCATGCCAGGACTAAAAATTATATTTTTTAAATCCTTGTACAAAAAACAAAGTTTTTCTCATGAGACATATCGATGCATAGAGGAGATATAGAGTGGTCAAACTATTACTTAATAAGTCCAATGAATTCCTCATATGGAAAGGTTTAAATATAATATAATCAGTCGTATTAAAACTTGAATAAAAAATTGAAATACTTTAAACATAAACCATGAATAGTATAAAAATAACACATACACAATAAAAAATATCACAAAACCTCCATTAAGATATGGAATATTGTTTCTTAATAAATCAACTTCAAAAAAAAACATAAGATCCATAGAAGGACGTTGACATAAATTAAATCAATCCAAATACAATTTTAGGGAAATATATCATTCTAAAATGAAAACATTAAAAATTAATGAAAAAACTTATTATGAAAATATTTTATAAGATTTTATTGGAATCAAATAAGGTGTTATAATATATGAAAATATTATCACCCACCACATATGTTAAAAACATTATTTCATTAATTTTGTCGACAATGACACAAAATACCCTGTTTAGAAAATTATCGAAAGATTCCATTGAATAAATTTTATAAAAAGTCAAATAAGGTTATAAATGACATTAAAAAATTTTCTAAAAAATATTTAAAATTTTTTAAAATGTATTTTTAAGAAACAAGTATTTGGATGATAAATAAGTCCCAGATGATACTTATGTATAATCAAACTAGAATAAATAAAGAGATTATAAAATTAACCCTTAACTTGTAATTTTAGCTATTTGAGGGTATGTTAAACTCTTTTATAAAAGTTATTTAATAATTATTATATTTCAAAAGAACCACATATATAAATATAAAATAAAATATGATATTCTAATATTGCATTGTTAATAATATTTCAGTAGTATCATGGTTTCAGGTGATAATTGATAATTTTTCCTTTATATGATTTTTTATGTAAGTCATGTTTGTTTTGTATAGAATATATTTGATTCATATCCAAAAATTATATTAAGTTATTAATCATATTTTTAACCATCAAATAAAAAATATTCTTGAATAGTTATGATGGGGAATGAAGCTCATCGCATTTGTGGAGACAGTAATCTTTACTTATGCACGAGCGATAATTTTAATCTATTGATGATGAAATTTTATGTAATTTGATGGTATATCATATATAGAGAATCATTATCATGTTAAATTTATTATTTAAATCAATTATACACTTTATCATACCATTCCAAATAATGAGATGGTGAATGACAAATTACGCCACGACGTGGAGACGGTAAGCCGTATGTATGCACATTTGGTGACTTTGTCATTAGTAGGATGGATAAAATAATGAATATTGTTGAAAAATATTTATAATAACATAACATTATGTATAATTTATTGTAGTTATTATTTTTTTATTGAAACTACAATGAAAGAGGAAGTTGATGTAGAAAAGATCATTTAAAGAGGTGATGAAATAATTTCATAGTTTTCAGGTTCCTTCTCTTTTATTTTGACAAAAGGGATACTTAAGTTGGATTTATGACCAACTTAAGGACTCTAGGATTATTTGAAGGTTGTTGGGATGATATTTTAGCACTTTTTGGATGATAAAAATTGCTTTGGAGGTGTGAAATTAAGAGAAGAGGAAGTACCCTTTCATAAGGGAGGTGAGGGTCACATGAGGAAATGCTTGAAATATTATTTTATTATACAATAATTTTCGGTTTATAATGGGTAAAAATATATTTATTTCAAGGATACGGTGGATATGGGTTTTAATATTATCAATTAATAGGTTTTAGACATGTTTAGTTCACCATGTTAACCTTATCTTTTAGATTTAATTCTTAATTAAATAATTTAACTTTTACCATGTCTTATTGTATTACTCTAATAAATTGTTAATAAACATACTATAAAAATCCAAGAGAACAACAAGTGGTTAATTAATGACATATCTATCATTATATAGTCTTTTGGCTAAACCATTGATTTTTAGGACTATTATATAATTTAATAAAATATTATTTGTTTAAAAAACTCATTTTATGTCAAATTTGACAATATATTATATTTGGGTTTTGTGATAGTCATAACAACATTATCACATTAAGAAATTTATTTAATCCACCATAACATGTGATATTAACCTATAAAATTATTTTAATTCTTCAAATGTATCAATTTATATTAATGTTAATATTTATAATATCAACTATTTTAATCATTATTTAATAATGTAATAACTACATCATCATTGTGTCATAAATAAAAGTAATTATTTAATGAATAATATATATATAAAATACCATGATATTTGAATTATTTTATCTTTATATAGAATAGTAATAGTTTAATTTACCTTATGCATAACCCTATATTAAATTGTTTTGTTATTAAAAGTTAAATTTATAACTTTTAACTCTTTTTTAAATAAAATAATATTTAAATGTCCTAATCATTTCCAAGTGGATAAAAATAGACCATATTTTATATTCATATGGTTGATTTAGGTCGAAATACTATTATCCAAAAGAATTAGGTAATGTTTTAGGGTAATTACAATATCATTTTTACCTATAATTACCCTATTTCTTTAACCATGGAAATAAAATTGAAAGTTACTATACACCAAAAAAATTCAATCTATTGAATAAAATTTCCCTTACTAATGTCTATCGTGTCTTATAGATTTGGGATATTAAATTCATAGAAGTTGTAAAATTACATGTTATGCAAATTATTAAATGTGTATAGAAGGTGGGTAAATGACGTAAAAAATTTCATTAAAATTTTAAATAAATAATTATATTATAAAATGTTTCCAATGAATTAAATTGGACAAATATAGGTAATATGTATCTATTTTGGCTTCAAATTAATTTAAATAAAATAAATAATTATTTAAATAAAGTACGAGTTTTTTAAAATAACACAGTGTTTACACAATTCATCAAAAAATGAATGTTTTTATAAAAATTAAGAAATTCACCATAAAATAATTTTGATATTATGAATCCAATAATGAAGACCAATTTTAAAAATAAAATTTCTAAAATTTCAAAAATTGTGTATTAATATTCATAACTAATTTTAAATTAATAGTGTTATTTTTCGTGATGTGAAAGAACTGGATGTTGCGTACATCGGAAGCTATTGCATTATTCAAAGAGAAGCATATCAAGGAAACAAGGGGTGTTACATTTTTTCATCCTTCAAAAAATATTGTTCTTGAAATTTCCTGATTAATAGTGCATAAAAATACTCAGGTTGTTCTTCATCATATGTTCCCTAGTTTCTTACGTTGCGACTTCCATTTTATGGTTTCTCCAAAAAAACTTTTTACCAGATGAGTCATCCAATTTCTCAACTCCTGTTCTCTGGTATCAAGAATCATGATAGGCACTTCACAATATGAAATTTTGGTATCTAGTTATATATATTAATACGTGAGTACATGCGTAGGGTCTGGCATGTATTTTCACAACCTTGTAACATTGAACACATCATGATCTTTGGAGAGACTGGGCGGCTTTTCCAAACGGTAAGCTACAATTCCAATTCATTCTATAAATTTCAATGGTCTGTCATACCTGAGACTTATTTTATCCTTCTTGAAAAAATTTATAACACCATTACATGGAGTTTCCTTCTAGATATCAAGATTTCCCAATTGATATTCCAAATAATTACTTTCGTTATCAGTATAACTCTTTTGCATAATTTCAGTTGCTTTGATGTGGGTTTGGATAATCTTACTCTTTTCAATTATTTCCTCAACATGTTATAGGCCCACTAGTTTTCTTTTACTAAAATCATCCCAAAAAGTTGGTTTGAGACATCTCTTTCCATATTTATCTTCATATGGTTTTATCTGATTACTTTATTCAAAGCTATTAGTATAGGAAAATTATACCATAGGTAAATACTAATCACACATACCTTTAAAGTCATGTAAAAAAGGTCTAAACATGTATTATATGGCTGGAATAGTCTATTCTGATTTTCCATTAGTTTGAGGGTGGTAGGAAGTGCTCAAATGAGGTTCAATATTTACGGCCCTCGGTTGACTTTTCCAGAATCATGATTTAAAACAGAGATCACGGTAAGAATCAATTGATAGGGGTACACCATGATGTCTTACAACATAAATACTATATAGTCTTGCTAAACTTCTAAGTGGTAAATCATCTCATATAGAGAGAAAATTTTCCAACTTTGTAATATGCTGAACAATGTCAAATATTGCACCATGCATTCTAAGAGGCTTTGGTTGCCCCTTGAAAAAGTCTGCCGTAATATCATCCCATTTCCACTCAGGTATGTGAAGAGTTTTCATGACTCCTCCAGGATGTTTTCTTTCCACATTATCATATTAAAAAACCATAAATCATGACACATAATAAGCAATCTCCCTCTTCATATCACCCCGATAATAGTGTTCCTTCAAATCTCTATAAATCATAGTTCAACTATTGTGTATAGAAAAATTGGAGCTATGAAAATCTTCCAACAAATCTCTTTTTTGATCAGTTATATCGGGAATTTAAATGTTCTTACCATATTTAAAAATTCCATCTTCATATACGATGTTGATCAATCTCCCATCATTCACACCATTAATTTTCATCTGAAACTCCTCATCGTCAGTATGAGAACATTTTATACATTCTAGTAATGATTGTTTAGAATCAATTTGAAAAATTATCAATGTTTCAACATCCATAATTAATACCATATCTATCCTTTCTAGAACCATGGTTATAGGATCCCTTTCAACTCTCTTCCTATTCAGAACACATGATCCATTCTGGTCAAAACATCTGCCACTTTATTTTCCATCCGTGAGTGGTAGTGTATTGTGTCTCCATATCACCAGAAATAAATACAGCTACTATCTGAAGATCATTAGTGGGATGGTATTGTTCATGGATATTTAAATGTCTTGATGTATAGGAAGTAACTCTATAATTCTGCATAAGGAAACATTATATCATTTCATGAAACATCACTATTAATGACAAACCTATCAGTCCTATTTGGTAGAGTCAATATAGGAGCATTGAATAATCTTCTCTTAAATTCCTCAAAATATTGATCACAATATTTTTTCCAAACAAATTTAACCTCTTTACTTGTGAGCTTGGTTAATGGGTTAGCCAATAGTGAATAATTCTTGATGAAACACTGATAATAACCTGCTAAAGCAATAAAACATTGTACCTAAGTAATACATGTTTGTGATGGCCATTCATGGATTGCCTTTGACTTTGAAGGATCAACATCGATTCAATGCTTATAGAAAGTATGGCCAAAAAATAAATAAATCTCCTGAATCTAGAATTAAAACTAGCTAATCATCCCATATAATTCATTTCTTCTAGGATTTGTAGAATAATGTGCAAGGGATTTTCATAATCTAAATAGATTTTTGAGTATTCCAAGATATCGTAAATAAATACTACTACAATGTAATCAAGATATTCCTCAAGAACTCTATTCATTAGATCCTTGATAACATAGTGTTCATTAGTTATTCCAAAAGGAATTACTATAAACTAATAATTCCCATACCTTGTATGACATATTGTATTTTGAATGTATTCCACTTTCACGTAGAACTGATCACATATTGATCAAAGATCAATCGTTGAAATGTATTGATCTCCATTATGTTGATCCAATAATTCATTAATGTGAGGTATGGGAAACATGTTCTTTATTGTTATAGCATTGATCTCCCTATAGTCAATTCACAACCTCATAGATACAACTTTTTTCTTAACTAAATGAATAAGGTCTACCCATTGAAATAAACTATGATGAATATATCCATTATTACATAATGACTATAGTCATTTCTTTAGTTCCGCTAAATCCAGAATGGCCATTCTATAATGGGTCATCGATATGAGCCTTGAACCAGGAATTAAGTCAATAGAAAACTGAATTACTCATTCTGGAGGATGTCCACATAAATCTTCTAGAAAAAATCAACAAATTTTTTCACCATTGGTATATACTCTATATGAACAATCATTTCCTCATCCACTGTTATTTCACACCCTTCCTCTCAAATAATTGAATTTATTAGAGCAACATAGGGTGGATCTAAATAAGAATCAGATGGTGATGTTTCTGCTATAATGATAAGGTATTCCTAATAATAATCAAAAATTGTATCCACTTTCTTCTTACAATAAATTTTTTCATCATGGTCTAAAATCCAATCCATACCGAAGATTATATCAAATTCAAGTAGGGTTAAAACAATAAGATCAGTTGATAAATCACCTTTATATGCCATAATGGTAACTGATTAACAAAACGTCATTGCAATGATACTTTCCTTAGGAGTTTTTATATAAAACTACCATGTTAATTCAAATTGGAAATATCTATTTTTCCTGGAAAACAGGGATGATATGAATGAATGTGATGATCCAGCATTAAATAAGGCATTTCTTAATTTTGAGGAAATGATTAATGTATCTGACACCCTAAAATTCAGAGCATCAAATTCTGTAGTAGGGATCACATTTGCATGGCCTTTCTCCCTTAGCCTATTCTGAGGATTGTTCCCTTGGAGGTTATGACATTTATCTTCATAATTTCCCATTTCACTATAGTTTTAGAATTCAACATTGACAACCCATTTAATTCCCATTCAATCACGAGATTGGTATCCTTTTTCTCTAAACATCTAATAGACTCAAATTCCCTATATGAATGTATCAGGGTGTTTCATCCCACATTTACTACAGAATAGAAGTTCAAATTTTTCCATCTCCCATGTATTTTGATTTACAGAGTGTTCATAAGATCACTTCTTCTCTTGCTTCTCTTTAATGTTGTAATACTTAGATAAGTCATATTCTGTCATGATAGAACATAGTACTATATCTTCATATGACAATAATGGTTGTGAGGCTAATTCATGATTGATAAATGTTTTTAACACATCAAATAATCTAACAATTTTACTCCATGGGTTACTTTTATAACCAACAACATGTCTTTCAAGCCTCATAATGTTAGCCTTGTACTTTGCAACATTCTTATCTTACTTTTTCTTCAGACGTAGAAATTTTCTTTCTATAACATCTCGATGTTCACAGGGAATGTATTTCTCAAATAATAGATTGTTAAACTCCCTTCATTCCATATTATATACTTATTCATCCTCCTTTGTGGTTTATATTAATGACCACCATTGATTTTCTTCCCCTGTGAGGTGATAAACTTCTATGAAATCTTTTTACCTTTCAATAAACCTCAGAGAATCAAATTATTTATAAATGAAACATATCCATTTCTCATCTCAAAATGGATTTGTACTTCCATTGAATGTTGGTGGTTGTTGCCTCAGGATGCTGTCTAACATTGACCCTCCACATTGTGGATCAAGGTTCTCTCTATGGGCATGATTATTATTCATAACATGAGTGAGTTTCCCTAGAATGGTTATAAGCTGTTTAGAACTAGTTGGGTCACTAAATCGACTATAATTATCTTGAGTAGGAGGTAAATCACTAAATTTATTATGTGTGTTGATACAATATCCATTACTTCCACTAGGTTCCATTTCTAGACAATTCGATACACACGGTCAGTTTATGAATCACCATACATAATTAGAAACATGAAAAACACTTAACATAAATTGAATAGTTTATGCATATAATCCATAATCCAAAAAATATTTTATTTGAGGAGGTATATAATCATTAATAAATAAAAACAATTTTCAAATAAAATGTGAATTATCTTAAGAATATATGATATGAGTGTCGTAACAGAGAGGTTAGAATGGCCCCTTGACTTGTACCAAGATGCCAAGGGTCATGCCCTAAAATCCTTATCAGAGTTTTCACCGCAAGGTACAACTGTGAAAGAGCCACCTCTACTTTCTCATAAAAATAATGTGATATATTTCTTGGAATATTCACAAAATCTCGTGATTACCAAAATCATAGGATGTTCTCATATACTAATCATCAATGTTTATCTGAGGGTAATGTTATATAATTAATGTTTTTCTAAATCTTGTTTCCATGGTTTGTACTAAACGTCCATTGATACAAACTGTAATGCACCGACCATAGTTACCTAGTATCAGAGCATTATTAAATAACATTTTGAAGAAAACAAGATATCATGTCTCGAAACACCTGTTAGTTTAGAAGCCTTGGAAGTAAAAGTTACATAAAAATTATTACATTACATCATGAAATAGAAAATCAATATTGTGTCCCCTTTGAAAAAACTCTAATCGCATAGCCTATCCACGTAGGTCCATCATTATATTCTTCTTCACATCCTGTGAAAAATAAAATGTATAAAGGGGTGAGGTGATATTCTCATTAAGGATAACAATATAGCACAAACTTTCATAAAAATGCACAAACATTTAAGGAAATGTATAACACTAAAACACAAGACTTTTAATCATAAACATCATTATAATATGGAAAGTACAAATTTAATAATTCTATTTACTTATTGACATGGATATTATTCATGTTTAATAATTACATGTAATATCAAAGGCTAATATCATAATTATGGAATACATAAAACCGAACATCATAACCATGTAGTCAAATACTCGTTCTAAGACGAAAAACAATATTTTTTCATGTCCTTTTTTCAAGACACTAGTTCATCTTATGTAACCTACCGATGCATCAAGGAGCTGTAGAGGGCTCCACTCATCACATATTTTGTCCAATTCATTCCTCAAATGAAATGGTTGAAACATAATATAAACATTCATATGAAAACTATCATTCGAAATGTTAATATTTTAACCATAAACCATGACTGGTATAATAATTTATCATACATAGTCAAACATTTAAAAAAACCCTCAATACAATATTAATGCTTGTTTCTTAATAAACCAAATTTAAAAAACATAAAATACAATTAGGGATGTTGAAATAGATGAAATAAATTCAAAAAATACTTGAGTTAAATATATTGTTCTTCATTGAAATCATTTATAAAAAAATTATTTATTTTTAGAATATTATTATAATCTTTTAAGGGAATATTTTCAGGTTTTATAATAGTTGAAAATATCAGCACCTCTCATATTAGTTAAAAAACATCCCTTCATTATTTTTGTTTAAATGGTCACAATGTACCATGTTTGGAAAATAACAGAAATAATCCATTCAAATCATTTTATAAAAAGTAAAAAAATAGTATAAATGACTTTAACCTGTATTCTATGAAATTGTAAAAATGTATTAAACTACATTTTTAAGAAGCATATATGTGGAAAATAACTAATTCCTAGAAGATACTTACATATAAACAACCTCGAATAAATAAAAATATTACAAAATTAAAACATACCTTTTAATTTTCCTTATTAGAGTGTATTTAACCTTATGTATAATAGTTAAATCATTTTTATTAAGTTTTACAAGAACCAAATACATAAATATGACATCATATATGATATTATAATATTGTTTTGTTAATAATATTTCACTAGTATCATTGTTTCAGGTTTTGACTGATTTGTTTTCCTTTATATTATTTGTTATGTAAGTCATGATTGTTATGGATAGGATATATATTATTCAAATCTATAAAGATATTAATTTCTCAAAAAAAAAATTAATGGTAAAATGAAAATTAATCATGAATGGTTACGATGGGGAATGAATCTTATTGTGTTCATGGAGACATTAATCTGTATGAACGCTCGAGCAATAATATCAGTTTGATGATGGAGAAATCAAATGTATTTGGATTTTATATGATATATACAAAAGCATTAAAATGTTACATTTATTATTTAAATCAATATACTCATTATTATACCCATCCAAATAATGAAATGTTGATAAAAAACTACACCAGAGCGTGGAGACGGTAAGTCAAACGTACGTGCATATGGTGACTTTTAATTAATCGAGTGGATAGAATTATGAATATAGTTATCCCCAATTTATAATAACATAACATTATATAGATGTTATTAGAGTTATTATTTTGGTATTGAAACATAAATGTAATAGTTAGTATATAAGGAAAAGAACATTGAATGATGTGATGAATTAATTACCTCTTTATCGGGGTTATTCGTTTTTATTAGAACAAAAAGGATCCATATGTTGGCTTTCTGATCAATGTAAGGCAACTAGGTTGAATTGATATTAGTTAGGAGGATATTTGACTAGTTATTGGCTGATACAAATGTATTTTAAGTTGTGAAATTAAGAGAAGGGTTAATACCCTTTTATATTGGAGGTGAGGGTAACATTAGGAGTAGTTTGAAATAGTATTTTATTATAAAATCTTTTGGGGTTTCTAATAGAATTAAATGGACTTATTTCAAGGATATAGTGGTTATGGGTCTAAATATTCTCAACCAATATGTTTTAGACATGTTTTTGTCACTACAATAACCATATCATGTAGATTTTTTTAGTTAAATAGTATTACTTTTACCATTTCTTCTAGTATTATTATAATAAATGGTTATCAATATTACAATAAAAATCCTACAGAACCCCAATTGGTTCATTAATGGAATATATATCATTATAAAAGAATTTCCTTAGATCCTTAAATTTCTAGGACTATATATAACTTAATAAATTATTATTTGTTTCAAAAACACAATTATATCAATTTTGAGAGTATTTATTATTTTGTTTTGGTGAATGTCATAAAAAAATTATCACTTAAATTTTTATTAATCAACCGTAACATGTCATTTTAACCTTGAAAAATCCATGAATCCGTGAAAAGTATGAAATTACATTTATTTCAATATTTTTAATATCAATTAATTTAATCTTTCATTAATAATGTAATTACTCCCTCATCATTTTGTCATAAATAAATTTAAATATTTAATATCTAAATAATAAAAATAAAATACCATGATGTAGGAAATAATTTTTAATTTCTATGGAATATTTATAGTCTAATTCTATTTCAGGTATAACACTATAATAAACATGTTTTAGTCAATAAAAGTTGATTTTAACACTTTCAACTTATCTCTAAATAAAAAAAATATTAAATTACTTAATCTAATCCAGGTGGATCAAAGAGAACCATATATTATTCCTAATATTTTTTAGGTCGAAATACACTTATCAAATAGAATTAGTACTTATGTTAAGGTAATTATAATAACATTTTTAGCGTTAATTACACTATTTACTTTTAACCGTGGTAAATAAAATAAAAAAGTAAATAATCACTAAAAACTATTTTCATTTTATTGAACCTCATATTACATTCTGATGTCAACTGTTTCTCTCAGTGTTTTTAAATTCATTTCAAAGAAGCCTTAAAATTAATTTTTATGCAAACTTGTAAATGTGCCTAAAGGTTGGTAAAAGCCATTAAAATGATCAATAAAATTTTATATATCTAATTTTATGATAAATTAGTCTAATTAATAAAATTATACTAATATAGGAATTATGTGTCTATTTTGAGTAAAAAAGACTAAAATAAAATAAATAATTAAATAAATAAAATGTCTGTTTTAAGAAAAAAATGATTTATTTTTTTACTATTAATCATAAATTGAATGTTTTCAAAAAAAATCCAAAATTCACACATAGATAATAATGATATTCTAAATCCAAAAACATACTCTAATTTGAAAATTAAAATTTATAAAATTTTAACAAGCGAATATTACTATTCATAGCTTTTTATAAACAACTTGTTTGATTTGTCATGATGCGCTAGAAATCGTAGTTGCGTACAACACAAGCTATTATATTATTCAAATAGAAGAATGATGAGGAAGATAGTGGTGTTAAAACTTCCATAATTAATGTTTTGACAATAGATATCACATTTCCAATGGAAAATTGGTCAATAATGACATTCAGGTCCATTATATTAATCCATGATATTTCTCTAATAATTACAACATCAAAATAACTCAAAAGAACCCAAATTTACATATCTTTGAAAAAAAGAAAATAAATGTTCCCAACAGAATCCATTGTATCTCATTTAGATAATCCTCATTGTTATTAAAATCCATTTTATCTAAGTTTTGTTAGAATTTAAAATTATAAAGTTATATAAGATAACATGTAAGTATAATCCAACATTAATTTTAAATAAAGAATTCAAATACGTGAAATAATAGGGTTATAATAAGCCTCATTAGAAAAATGATGAATGAAATGGATTCAAAAAATGTATTTTTTGGATGGGAAAATGATCCTCATAACTTAAATAATTAGGTTGGTCTCCAATGCTGTTTTTTGGAAACATATTCTAAAACATCTCCTATTATTAATCATTTATTCCTAATGAAAAATATATATGAAATTTTTTTACTACATCCCCCCTATCAATTCAGCATCCTCATTTATTTATACATAAATATTTTCTCATGGACCTTAACAATTATTCATATAATCATCAATTCACTAGGAAAAACAATTCATGTTATTAACATGGTTCATGCATTGTTCAAACATCAATGGAAATGTATTCAATCATTAATGACAAGTTCAACAAGAATCAAATTATATAGGGTTATATTTTAAATAATAACATTCATAACTATTTTTAATTGGTGATAATTTTTTAGGAATCACAACTTCAATATGACACAACAATGAAAAATTGACATATCATTGAAAAAAATAAATCATTCGGTATATCAAACTCCAATGATTTACATTATGTCCACTATGATTGACATGAAAATAAATTTCATCAAGAATTTGTTGGAATGTAAATTTATAGAGTTATATAATATAACATGAATGTATAATATGACTAATAGTTTTTCAATGGTTCTATACTAAGAATACTTACAGTGACAATGTGCCGTATTGAAAAATTAGTTAATGAAATGGAATCAATACAGTGCATGTTGTGGATGGGAAGAATATACTATGAGTTTTTATAATAAGGGTGGTTTCCAAGAGGGCTTTTCAAAATATTCTTCATTTTTGAGATATTTATAAAATTAATCATTTTTGAATTTCAATTTAGGTAAAAAAAATAACATATCATAAAAATATATTGTGATTTTTATGGTTTGACTTTCCATAGTAAAAAATATAATGGTTTAAAGATAAATCAGAATGGTGTCTTCCAAAAGATTATGTTTAGGTTTTGGTATGTTAACTATATTACTATATGGGCACTAATGAAACAAATTTTTGGTACATCTAACTATAATATTCTATTATGGATAGAGTTTATGTGGACTTTGACGAGCGTACTAAAAGAGATCAAATTGAATAGAAAATCAATTTGGTATAAGTTATCACCTATGGTCCGTTGATAAAACATTATAAAAGATGGAGGTTGGTGCTTCTGGATGATCTATTAGTTTCATGTAATGAAATTGGGTTGTACCACCTACAAATGTAATGACATTGAAATTACCAATTGAAAATTTTAATGGGTTGGGAGAACCTACACATGTTATGAATTTGAAATTACAATTTAAAAATTGTAATGGGTTGGGAGCACATACACTTGCAAAGTAGTATTTATATGTGTTATCCATTAGACATAAAACCTAATGTCCAAAAAATATACAATTTTATAAATTCATATTTCCTATTATTTCAACCATTTTTAGGTTTTCTAAAGGGTGATTAGATTGAAGTGTGTGTGAGGTTTATCTTACTTTATTAATTAGGGTGAAAAAACTTTATATCTTCAACTATACTATTAAATATAAGAGGATGCCATTTTATAGGATCTATTCATTAGAACCTTCAACTTTTAATTGATTAAATTTCATGATGTGGATGTTTTGTGTGGTGTAGTCTCCCATAAACGATATCAAAAAAATTGAATAATTAATATATAAATATATAAAATCCACTTTATTTAAACAATACTCTTCGCCCACATTATTTAATGATTGATTAATCATTATTATCTTAAATATTTTTAAAATTATAGGAAAACAACCCACAAATTAGACTAAAAATATTAATTATCATATTTATACAGAATATACTGAAATTAAAAATTCGTTAAAAAAGATTGAAAACATTTTATCCAAAGGAAACCATCAAAATACTACTTAATAATAATGAAAATTATAAATAAAATTAAAAATATTTTTACAGGCTATTTAAAAGAAACACTAAATAAAACATACAAGAATATTAAAAAAACAAATTAGATTGATGTACCCAAACACGGATTTATAGACAAAAATTATGCATTACATATATCTTTTATAACCATGTAAAAATTGAAATATAAAAAATTATAGAATAGAATTTGTGATGTTTTAAAAAATATTCATATTAATCAGTTGGATAAAATAAAATATTAAATCCAAGAGAATGAAATAATAAAAACCACATCCCTTATATCGAAAAAACAATTTAAATTATACTAACCCTAGATTTATATTATATTACAACTTTTATGAACTCTTTACTGATTATAATATTGTTTTGTGATTATTTTTACAACCATACATTAGTATAATTCTTATAAAAAATCAGTTTCCCTTTTTTAAGTACATAAATTTCATTGTAAAAAACGTTTTTGGAAAATCCTTGTTTCAATTATAAATTATATGATTAAATATCAAATTAATTATAAAATAAATTGAGTTTTTGAAACAGATCCATATTTATAACCATACATTATCTACATAAAACCCATTAATTAAATAATTTAGATCTAGTATTCATTCAAATCAAGATAATTCCAAACTATACATATGAAAAGTTCATTGAAATTAATTTTACCAAAACTTAAACTATGTTATATAAATTCCAAATGTAAAGAAAAAAATTTATAATTGTTTCAATTACTCACAAAATCATTTTTTAATTTATCTTAATAATATAAAAAAAGTTAAAATAAAAACATTCAAAATAAAAAACATATTTTAGAAAACCTATAAAATAAAATATGAATATCTTGTCCTTTAATTTCAAAACTCACCAAATTTTTAGGGTAAGGCTCATTGTATAAAATATTCAATAAAAGTATAATTTTTATTATATTGTATATATATTTTCACATTATCATCATCCTAATTTAGAGAAATATGGTAAACCACACTTGTTGTTATACACTCAAAATTAAATATATAATTAAACAAATGAAATATTTAATTAATATTCCATTGTTCACCAATCACATCATCTTACAATATTGAAATTATGTTTGAGAAAGAATAATTAAACAGTTTAACTAATATCCCATTAACAAATAGTTATCTACAATAATAATTCATTCAATGTTAGCTATGATACATGATTATTTAATATTAAATTGACATAATATTGTCTCATTTTATGATATAATATTTTAAGGGAAACAAATTTCCATAGTAATTGATCTATCATTATATTATATACATTAGTAAAAATGATCAATAGAAAATAACTTTCATGCAATGATGATCATGATTAATGTTAAATCAATATATTTAGACATTTATTTAAATATTAGTTCATATTTTTTTAAATATGGATAAGGCACTATTATACAATTAGTTAAAGTCACAGATCATTTCTTTTAGTAATATATCATGACACAATCCTTAATATAAAATCAATTTTAAAACATCAAAACTATTTTAAAAACTATTTTCCAATTTTAATATAAAAATATTTATACAATAAAATTTCATATACACCATTCATAAATCCAAATTCTATTATTTGGTCTCGACAATTATCAATAATTATCTATATAACCCAATTTTTAATGTCATTGGATGTCAATTTTCCACATGAATATTAAAATTATAAATATTAAAAAACTATATTTGATGATTATATATATACATATAATGATATATACCTCATTCAAATGTGAAATAATCAATAAAACTCATTATACTAAAAATAAAAACCCATAAATATTAATTTGAAGAAATTTCAATCCATTTAATGAATACTAATGATTATTTAAATAAATAATGAATGTGTATAAGATTTATATAATTATTTTTTAATTTTTAATGATTTAGTAAGATAAATATTCAACCATATACTTCAAATAAATTTTTTTTGTTTAAAATAATTGAAAACAAATTATAGTATTCACTAAATCCTTATAATCATGATATATATGGCAAAATCAGGTACTACAATAAATTGATTGATTGTGTTTTTCATATATAACATCAAAATTCTGTTAAAATTTGCATTATTTACTGGTACACCAACTAAAATATTATACCTCTATACCATTTCATAACATATCTTCCTATATTTGTTTTCCATTATACCTAAATTTAATAGCCCCAAATCCCAATTTGAATTATAGAATTCCTTGGACAAATAAAAAATTCCATGATTATCATACATGGAAATGGAATGAATTACCTATTTATTATATAATATATATTAAATATATTTATAATAGGATAATATAACTTATCTAACAATTAACCTTGTCATTCCAATAAAATATTATAATGTAAAAAAGGTCTACATAACCAACAAAAAATACTCATATTGAAGTAGACATCAAAATATTTGTCTCAAATGGGAAACCATATATTCCACCACCGGTAAAACATTAAACATGATCCTTGTTATTTACTTATAAATTCAAAACATGTATTCTATGTGCAAGATATTCATAGAAAAAACATGGATACAAACATACTAATGTGTGTCAGAGGGGTGTGAGATAAATCATAGTAGTTTCCTTTCATTTATTTTACTCAATATATTTCTTTGGAAAAAAATTCATGGTGTTTTTATCTACATATATGAAAATAGAATCATTTTTGTAAACACCCATGTCCATTAGATTTGAAATATCAATGGGAATATTATTTTTTTTGTTCCTGAATAAGGTTAATATTTAATTGAAACATTATACTGAGATTATATGATATATAACCCTTTTAGGTGATATTTCTTTTTATGGATTGAGGCCTAGATAGTTCCTCATATTTTAGGATGTGTTTTGGGTGTTTTCAACATGGGTTTCAAGGATTATTAATGGATTATTTCATTTTCATGATTACCAAACTAATCTTGAAATCGTATCGGGTGTCTTTGGGATTTGTCTTGTCTTAAATGATAGGTACATAGTATCCATTATTTATAAAAAATTACATCGGTCATAAAAATTTGATCAATATAATATTATCATTGTTGTAAAATAGTTATGTAAATTTTTACAAATAGATATGAGAGTGTGGTGTGTCTGGACAAAACCAATCATATGATAGGTGAATTGTTTTGTGAACCATGAGGGTTGTTACAGAATGATTAAATAAACAAGATCTCCATATAGGAGTATTCTCTGGGCCTTCTATGATTGGTTGGTTGTTGTTTTGGGGTAGAATGAGCTACATTAGAGTTGTTAGACAATTATAAATAATTAAATTAATTTTTGAATTAATTATATATTGTAAGAATGAGTTGAATAATTAATTATGAACCATTTATACTTAATTTTTGGATATTGTTACATGAGATAGATGGTTTGGATATTGTTGCATCTTGTTACAAGTATGGGTTTTGATGGTGAGGATATATAGTCAGATAGAAATGGATTCATATATATGGTAAGTGTCTAATTGAAGATTACACTTTAATTAATATTTTTTTATGTATGTATTCATGTGATATATATCGTCACCAATGGGGGTGATTGAAATTTTATTTAAATGTGATATTTATTTAAAAATAATTGTTTTTATTGAAATAACATACAAGGATCATGATGGAACATTATGTGTTGGATTGATTTCCATGGGTATCGATGGTATATGCCTTGATTATACATTTTTTCATGTGACATATGGATATATATTGGTATTGTAATGACTTGGAAATTTCACGGATGTTTTTTTCTTAATTTTCATCGGAGTTTTAAAAGAACTCAGTTTCTGACGGTGCCTGATTATGAGGCCCGGTGTGCCCAGAATAATTTTCTGAAGATTGGCTCGGGTACGTTCAGTGAACGAATGATTGGGGTTTTTCAAACTTTTGAACCGGTGCTCGGAATTGAAATATGAGGGCACCGATGAAGCCGCATCGCCGGTAATTGCTTAGGAGCACCTTTTCCGAAGGTGCGTTTACTCGGGAGGAGTTGTTAAAAATGTGAGGAATAAAAATAATTGTTTTACAATTTTATTTTATTTCATTACTAAGAGGTTTTAGTGTTAATTGAAATAAATTTGTGTCACAACTTTATTTCTTTCTTATAAGTGGTTTAACTTCCATGTGAGGGAGTTGGGGTGGGACCCAGTAAATTCTAACATCTCTAGTTAGGATATTTGTGAGGTGGGGCCCACACAAGCCCCACCCCTTCAAATTCTTAAAACTCCCTCTTAAGCGTGTAACACTTAAAAACTCACCATTGATTAGGGTGACTTTCCCTCTCCCCAATTTAATTCAAAGCCAACACATTAACTTAAATAAGTGAGTTATGTGTTTTTAATTTTGAGTTTTTGAAAATGTTTGCATATATAAATAAAATAATGAAAAGCATTATTTTATTTCAGTTTGTTTTTGCTGGGGATAATTCTGAGTGGGAGAGTCATATAATTTGAAGAACGTCATCTTACACGTTGAGGAACATGAAGAACGGTTCTTTTCCGACGAAGAACATCGACCATTCGAATTAGAAGACTCGGCGACCCGGATTCTTCCGTCTTCATCTTCCTCAATGAAAATAGATAAGTCGCCGACTGCGGTGATCATCGCCAACGACAACGTACCTTCCTTATTTATCATAGCAACAAGTTAGGAGACGTTGTTTCCTCCTCGGACGCATCCCGACGTCCACGGAATCTATGTCCGCCCTGCAACGCCGTTCTCCATGACACCAGACATGCGACGTCAAATATCCAGGTACAGTAATTTTTTTTGTGTTCCCTTATCTTTTGAGAATATAACGACGAGCGCGGACCAACCAATTCCAGGTTGATCCGCAGATCGTTCATTCATGCGGATTGATGTTGAGGATTATTGTTTTTGTCCGCGAATTATTTCTTTGTCATATGTTGACTTCTATTATTTGGACGCTTGTTATCATTATAACGGAAGGAGGTCGGACCGCACGAACACGTCCGAACCTACTCCTCCCTTGTTGTTTGAATTTCTAGCGGCACGTGAATGGCGGCGCGATGTCGTTGCACAACGCGGAAATTATGAGTAAGGGCTAAGAAGCGCAGCGCCATCGCGATGCGCCGATGAAGATGAACAAGCCACGGCGTCGTTGCGCTACGCCGGAAAATGACAAATGAATCCTCAAAGGCTTTTTGAAGGCTTTGCAACGATGTTCGGGTCCCGAGATGATCTCTGGCGAAGACCGCGGGTGAATCGGACCACCGGAGCGCGTTCGGTGGTTCGCGGAAGCCCCCACCGGCGCGCCACGCCGGCGTGGCGGCACCGGCGGTCGGGGGCAGCGGCGCCTGGAGCACCATCGGAAAAATCCGCCATGGCGTCAGCCGCGACGGAAAGCAGGTTTCCGCGGCCGCGCGAAACCAGGGAATGAGGGACGTGGCCTTGCGCCGTGTCCGGTGACACGAAGAGGCCCCCGCGCGGGGGGCCACGGCTCCTTTGTCACGGCCACTCGGCCGGGGCCGAGCCCCCAGGCCAGACCGCCAGGCCGGGTCGAGCCCAGACCTGGCCGGACCGCGCCGCCTGGGCCGGGTCATGCCCAGCCGGGTCAGACCCGGACCCGGGTCGGGTCGACCAGGTTCGGGCCGACCCAGGGGGGTTGGGCCGGGTCGGTCCAGGCCCAGACCTCCCGTTTTGGGATCCCTCATGGTTTTTCGCTCATATCTTGAGTTGTGGACCTCTTATCAATGAACCGTCAGCGGCGATGCGACCCTTGGATCAAGTCGGTCGTTTCGGTATATTATAATCAAGGTTTCGGAGATCTTTGGGTTCGGCCGGGGGGGGTTCGGACACGAAACCAACCGGGCCCTCGGAGCAGAAACACTTATATGTTGAGCTCCGGATGTCCGATTGACGTTCCCTTGACTTTGTTGAATTCCTCTTGATGAGACAGAACTTTTGGCATTATTTTCCAGAGGATTTTATGATGTCGAAGTATGGTCGGGTTGGATTGTACCTGAAATCCAACCGGGCCCCTAGAACAGAAAAGATGATATCTTACAGACTTGACGTCTGTTTGACGAACCGTTAGCGGAGTTAGTGATCAAGTTGTCAAACGGTCCATATGAGTATACCCTATAGGAGTTCGGGGTACAGTTGAGATACGGCCGGGTTGGTTCTCACATGAAACCAACTAGGCCCCTAGGACGAAAAGGCTAATAACTCACAGACCGGGCGTCTGATTGACGCACCGTCTGTTGTGTTTAGACCCTTATGACGAGTCGGTTCTTTGAGATACATCTTCGTGGGACTTTGTGATACTTGGAGTATTGACCAGTAGCTCATTGAGCGGTCCCTCCCAGAGACGAGCATACGGAGTACGAAGACCGTGTAGAAAACTGAGACCCGATGACTACATGACTGACTCGACTTGGAGTGAGTCGACTAGCCCAGTAGACGGAATGCCCGATATTTGGCGACAGATGCACAGAAGAAGGAGCGCCTGGTAGTTGGCAGCAGACCTGTGGTACTCGACTGGAGGAGTACCTCTGTAGGCTATTAGGGGGAGCGCTCGGTATTTGGCGGCAGACCCACAGCGGATGGAGCACCCAGTATCTGGAAGCAGTCCCGCAGTACTCGACAGGAGGAGTACATCAGAGACTTGGATTAGTGAGCAGTACCTCGGAGTTTTGATAGGACCACTGTACACTCTAGAGACGAGGCTCTTCATCAGTTAAAGTTTCGATGATGAAAATACTGGTTTGAGGTGAGTCTATGATCCTTGTGTTTTCTCTAGATTGAGATGGGTTACTTGAAAACATTCGTATATGTATGGGCAAATACCTAAGTAGAGGTTATCTATTGAGATCTTCATTGTGGTTATCCTTGTTGGTTTTAGTGAGACCATGAGGGTCTTGGGGTCCCTACTGAGTATCATTATACTCACCCTGCACGGGTTATGCCCGCACCTCGTTGTGTTGGTTGCTGACGACGGGAAGTGCTAACGGAGGCCGTGTATTCGAGGACTGGACGGTACCCAGAGATGGACTACACGACGAGCCAGTATCAGGAGGTGGGCTACACGACGAGAAGAAATTTGGAGGAGGTTAACGGGCAAGAGCGTTGTGGAGGCTATCTGTACCTACCCATCTGGTAGGATCCATTGTGGACGATCCAAGAGCTATGCCATCTATACCTACCCTTCAGGTAGGATCCTAGGAGGACTTCCTAGGAGCCACTTCCGTTCTTCCACCTGTTGTCATTTTCTGTTGTACTTTTTCAGTTGTAGTTGTAATTTCTTTTTGGTTTGTATTCTGGCTCATTTACACTTCAACACTTCTCTTTGTACTTAGTGTTTTACTTAAGCATCTACTCTATGGTGTTTTGTTTACTTTTATAAAGGCAATGCCTTCCCAGATATCGGGATTTACGCCTTTGGTTCTAGTTGCCATCCCCTGGCCTATGGAAGGCGGGAATGGGGTAGTCACAAAATGGGCCCCAAGGATGGGTCATGACAAATTAGTATCAGAGGAGTCGGTTTTACCGCAGAACTTATAACTCTGATATTTTTCTTTCTGTGACGCAATAATGTTAAGGGTACCATGTGTGGTCTTCTGTTCATGTAGTCTAGTGTTGGTGAGGGCGGCCGGTGTATCCATACACCAGGACCCTGACAACTGATTTCCGACATTGTGCATGAAAAAAATGATTGCGTGTGTATCCAGATGTTTTTAAATATCATCTCAAACCGGGTCATCTCACCAGTTAAAAATCTTTTGACCATGTCATGTTTGTTTCGTTCAGGATGCCTCCCCACAGACAACCTGCTAGAGCCCCGAGATATGTTCGTATTGACAGCCCGCTGAGCGATGTGGCCTCAGTACAGGGCCCTATCCTAGTTGAGGCACTAGTAGGGGCACCAACGGTACTACTACCCGTTGGGCCACCGATGCCACCAGCCCTAGCGGCAGAGGGTGCACGTCGCTTGAGCGCACTGCACGAGTTCCAGCGCCAAATGCCACCCAGGATTCGGGGAGAGACGGACCTGCAGGCGGCTGAGGATTCGTTGGAGGTTATGGTGAGAGTCTTCAGGCTAGTGGGGTCACCGACAAGATTCACGGTGATCCTTGCTGCCAAAATTCTTCAAGCAGCAGCATGCAGATGGTGGACCCTGATGCTTTAGATGCATGACGAGGCGACGCTTCTATGGGCAGACTTTGAGAGCCTGTTTCGGGCAGAGTTTGTACCAGAAACCCTTTGAGCAGTGCGTATACAGGAGCTACTTCTGCTGCGGCAGGGCAGCATGACAGTGGCACAATATTCAGCGAGGTTCAAAGACCCCTTGCACTACTCCACAGATATGGTACGAGTCCCGTTATTTAGGGCCCGAACCATCGAGCCGGGGCTCAGGTTTTAGATTATTGTTTTTGTTGTTTCGCACAGCATTCCGACCCAGACAGGGGTGTTGGAGAGATCCCTCTTAGTGGAGAGTTTCCTTGCTGAGCAGTTTCCAGCAGCAAGAACCACCACTACCCAGATTGCGGCAGAGTCTTCTGCAGCAGGCATTAGACAGATGACGCAGAGGTCCAAGAGGACCAGACCTACCAGTGGCCAACTGCACAACTCAGGTTCAGTTGTGTGGGGGAACTGGGGTGGAGTCATATCCAGTCTTGCCGAGAGTGGACATTGTAACTCATGTGGAGGGATTGGTCACATGGCACGAGACTATCCGACCCTCCATGCAGATTACCAGATGTTAAATGAAAAACCTCCCAGCCAGAGGCAGAGGTTCGATCAGGGCAGACCGCAAGGAGGAGGTGGCCATGGAAGTGGAGCTAGCCGTGAAACTTGAGGTGGAGGACGCTTCGGGGTGTTTCCATGACCACCACCTGAAGGCCCACCCCGACCGCAGGGGACATGAGGACATGGGAGAGATCAGCTTCATGCAGCTGAGGCCTATAGTCATGGAGCTCCGGAAGCAGATGGAGAGGAGTGGTACTAGCTCCAGACCTGGAGGCTATTGATCATGTTGCTTCTATTTTTGTTGATGTTTGTTTGTAGTTACTTCTTGTCTTTGTACTATGAGCTGCAATAATAAAAATACACTTATCTTTGTGATGTTTACTTTCCTATCCTTTTTTTTAATACTGAGTGGTCCTGGTTAAAAACTGTTGAATTGACCCTCACATTCAAGATTTCTACTAGAGGAGACCCAGTGACCTCACAATGATGCAGACAGTGTGACTCGGCCCTGGGAGGCAAGTGTGACAGTTGGATCTCTTAGTAGTTGCGTCGAGGCTTTACGACGTCATCCATGGGATGAATGCGTCATCCATGGCCTCAATGCGTCAATCATGTCAGGATTGACTGTATTAGGCAATGGGTGTGGTTCATCCAGGGGATGAGACCGAGTTTATCATTTCGACAAAGGAGAAATTTTAGCAGCTCTTCCAGATCGTAGGAAAAGAAGGTCCAGATCATCCAGGAGTCGATGAAGACTGCACAGTGCAGTAGGAAACAGGAAACCGTCGCCAATCTTAGAGACTCGAGCGTGTTAAATGTTTCAAGAAGAGAAATCATTATTGAGAGATGATTCTGCGAAGCATTAGATGTGGAGGAAGAGCTAGGAGAGCAACATGAGGTGGTGTACATCTTAACAATGTACAACCACCCACCTTAGATATCCCCGCCATGCTTAGGGAGATGGAGGGTGGAGGGAGAGTGCGGCTGCATGTGGTCAGGGAGAGTGACCCAATGGCTCTAAAAATGATTCAAGGGATAGTATGTGTCCACTACTAGCTGTTGTAGTAACAGTCTTCGATATGAATCATTCCTTTCTTTCAAAAATCTTGTCCCAGACCTAGTGTTTCTGGTAAGATGTGGACTTGAACCTCACATCTGGAGATACCTTGGGAGGAGACTCGATAATCACACTTACGCCGACAGTGTGGTCAGACCCTCGAGGAGAGAGTTTTGGTTGGAATCTCTTGGTGGCAGCGTCAAGACCTTCCGACATTGGTTTGTGTATGGACTGGGCAATCACAGTTCATACACAGAATGATGGTATTAGGCAAAAAGGTTTTGGTTTAACTACGGCGTCGGGATGTGTTTTCCTTGGTCGGAGAAAAGGAAACCCCATGCAGCACAGGATAATCTCTTGCAAAGGAGGGTGCGACCGATCACTCATGAGTCGGTCAACCTTACCCTCGTGGTAGCAGTTGTTTGAGTTTCAGTTCTAACAGGAATTGGAGACCTCTAGAGTTCGAGATTGATGATCACGTCCTTATACGGGTCTCACCTCGACGAGGTTTACGGAGATGTGGCCATGGTGGAATGTTATCTCCGAGGTTCAACGGACCTTTCTAGGTCCTCAGCTGGGTAGGCAATGTGGTTTACCACTTGACCCATCCACCTTAGTTGCACCAGGTGCACGACGTTTTCCAGGTATCTCAACTGGTGAGATACGTGCTCGACCCTTCTCATATCATCGACCATGAGGACTAGGACGATGGCAATGGGGTTACTTCCACATAGGTTCCAGTGGGGATCGAGGATTGACAGGAGAAGATCCTACGAGGATGGTCGATTCCTCAGGTGTGCTTTTTTTACCATTACAGGAATCTCCAGGTAAGCACATGGGAATGGAAGGTTCAGATGCATGCTCAATACCGCTTTTGTGACCCTAGTTGTGTTGAAGCTTTACGGGGACGTAAAGCCCTGAGGTGGGAGTAATTTAAAGGCTCGAAAATTTCAAGTAAATTTTTTTCTTAATTTTCTTTATAATTTTACAAGAACGAAGTTTCTGACGGCGCCTAATTCCGAGACCCGATGTTCCCAGAATCATTTTCCGATGTTTGGCTCGGGTACATTCAGTGAACAAATGAGCGGGTTTTTCTATCTTTTGAACCGGTGCTCGGAATTGGAATCTGCGGGCACTGATGAAACCGCAGTGCGGTTTACTTCTTAGGAGCACCTTTTCCGAAGGGGCGTTTAATCGGGAGGAGTTGTTAAAAATGTGAGGAATACAAATAATTATTTTAAAATTTTATTTTATTTCATTACTAAGAGGTTTAAGTGTTAAGTGAAGAAATGTTGTGCGACAACTTTATTTATATCTTCTAAGTTTTTTAACATGCATGTGACGGAGTTTGTGTGGGACCCACTAAATCCAAACTTCTCTTGTAAGGATATTTGTGAGGTGGGGCCCAAACGAGCCCCACCCCTTCAAATTCATAAAACTCCCTCTTAAGTGTGTAACCCTTAAAAACGCACCATTGATTAGGGTGACTTTCCCTCTCCCCACTTTAATTCAAAGCCAACACATCAACTTAATTAAGTGAGTTATGTGTTTTGAATTTTGAGTTTTTGAAAATTATTGCATAACTAAATAAAATAAGGAAAAGCCTTTTTTTATTTCAGTTTGGTACTTGCTATAGAGAATTTGATAGGGAGAGTTTTATACATTGAAGAACTTCATATTCCATTTTGAAGAACGTGAAGAACGGTTCTTCTCCGACGAAGAACATCGACCCTTCGACTTAGAAGACTCTACGACCCGGATTCTTCTGTCTTCATCTTCCTCCACGACAAGGGAGAAGTCGCCAACCGCGGTGATCATCACCAGAGACAACATACCTTCCTTCTTTATTATAGAAACAAGTGAGGAGATGTCGTTTCCTCCTCGGACGCACCCAGACGTCCACAGAATCTACGTCCGACCCTGCATCGCCATTCTCTGTGACACCCGACGTGCGACATCAAATATCTAGGTAGGCGAATTTATTTGTTGTTCTATTATATTTTGAGAAAAGAATGACGAGCATAGACCAACCAATTCTAGGTTGCTCCATGGATCGTTTGTTCATGCGGATTGATGTTGAGGATTATTGTATTTGTCCGCGAATTATTTCTTTTCCATACGTCGATTTCTATTAGACGGCTTCTTGCTATCATTATAACGGGAGGAGGTCGGACCTCATGAACATGACTGACAATCCTCCCCCCTTTGTTGTTTGAATTTGTAGCGGCACGTGAATGGTGGCGCGGTGTCGTTGCACCATGTGGAAATTATGAGTAAGTGCTAAGAAGCACAACACCGTCGCGCCGCGCCGATGAAGTTGAACAAGCCACGACGCCGTCGTGCCGTGCCAGAAGAATCTGCCATAGCTGATGCCGCGGCGGCGAGTAGGGTTTCGCGGCCTCCCGGATCCGGAGAACGAGGGACGCGTCCTTGTGCCGCATCCGGTGCCACAAAGCGGCCCCCGCGCGGGGGGCTGTGGCTCCTTTAGCGCGGCCGCTCGGCCAGCGCCGAGCCTCCCGGCCAAACCGCCAGGCTGGGTTGCTCCCAGACCGGGCCGGACCGCACCGGCCAGGCCGGGTCATGCTGGGTCGTGCCCCTCCAAGTGGGACCCGGACCCGGGTCGGGTCGACCCGGTTCTGGCCGACCCACGGGGGGTTGGGCCGGGTCGGTCCGGGCCCATACCTCCCGTTTTCGGACCCATCACGGTTTTTCGCTCATATCCTGAGCTGTAGACATCCGCTCGAGGCACCGTCAGCGGGGATGTGACCCCAGAATCGAGACGGTCGTTTCTGTATTTTATACTCATGGTTTCGGAGAACATTGTGTTTGGCAGGGTTGGTTCGGACACGAAACTAACCGGGCCCTCAGAGCAGAAACGCTTATATTTTGAGCTCCGGACGTCCGATTGACGTGCCGTTGAATTTGTTGAATTCCTCTTGATGAGGAGGATCTTTTTGAATTCTGCGGCCGAGGATTGGACGCTGTCAAAGTATGGCCGGGTTGGATTGTACCCGAAAACCAATCGGGACCCTCGAACGGAAAAGATGATATCTTTCAGACTGAACGTCTGTTTGACGAACCGTCAGCGGCGTTAGTGATCATGTTGTGAAAGGGTCCCTATGAGTATACCCTATGGGAGTTCGGGGTACAGTTGAGATACGACCGGGTTGGTTCCCACCTAAAAACCAACTGGGCCCTTGGGACGAAAATGCTAATAACTCACAGACCGGGCGTCCGATTGACGTGTCGTCTGTTGTGTTGAGACCCTTATGACGAGGCGGTCCTTTGAGATACATCGTAGTTGGAAATTGAGATACATGGACTATTGACTAGTAGCTCGTGGAGCGGTCCCTCCCGGAGATGAGCATACGGAGTGCAGAGACCGTGTAGACGACTGAGACCTGGAGACTGGTTGACCGACTCGACTTGGAGTGAGTCGACAAGCCCAGTGGACGGAGCGCCCGATATTTGGCAGCAGACCCACGGTGGACGGAGCGCCTGGTAGATGGCAGCAGACCCGCGGTACTCGACCGGAGGAGTACCTCTATAGGCTATTAGGGGGAGCGCTTGGTATTTGGCGGCAGACCCACAGCGGACAGAGCACCCAGTATTTGGAAGCAGACCCACGGTACTCGACAGGAGGAGTACCTCAGAGACTTGGATTAGTGAGAAGTACCTCGAAGTTGTGACAGGACCACTGTACAATCCAGAGACGGGGCTCTTCAGCAGTTATGGTTTCGATAATGAAAATTATGGTTTGAGCTGAGTCTATGATCCTTGTGATTCCTAATGATTGAGATGAGTTGCTTGATAACTTTGGTATATGTATTTGCATATATCTAAGTAGAGGTTATCTTTTGAGATCGTCTTTGGGGTTATCCTTCATGGTTTTAGTGAGACCTTGAGGGTCTCAGGGTCCCTACTGAGTTTTGTTATACTCACCCTGCACGGGCTATGCCCGCACCTCGTTGTGTCGGTTGCAGACGATGGGCAGTGTTGATGGAGTCCGAGTATTCGAGGACTGGACGGTACCTGGAGGTAGACTACACAACAAGTCAGTATCTGGAGATGGACTTCACAGCAAGACGACATTTGGAGGAGGTTGATGGGCGAGAGTGTTGTGGAGGCTATCTGTACCTACCCATCAGGTAGAATCCGTGGGGGACGATCCAGGAGCTACGCCATCTGTACCTACCCTTCAGGTAGGATCCGAGGAGGACATCCCAAGAGCCACTTCTGTTCTTCCATCTGTTGTATTTTTCAGTTTTACATGTTCAGTTGTAGTTGTACATTCATTTGGGTTTGTATTCTGGCCCATTTACTTTTCATCACTTCTCTTTGTACTTAATGTTTTACTTCTGCTTGTACTATGTGGTGTTTTGTTTACTTTTATAAAGGCAATGCCTTCCCAGATATCGGGATTTACCTCGTGGTGCTAGTCGCCAGCCCCTGGCCTATAGAAGGCGGGCTTGGGGTAGTCACGACACGGTCCCCGAGGATGGGTCTTGACAGCTATTAATTAAATAATATGGATTTTATGGAGAGATCATAGTGTTAGGTTCCCAAAATGATCTATATGTATAGGTAAGTGGTTAATATAGAATGATAAACTATTCATTATCCATGTGAGAACATTAAAATGACATAGAGATATTGAGATAAATGAGATGGGGAAGGGATGATTGATCCTCCCCAACTGAGATATGAGTCTCTAATTAGATATTACCTATATAGATTATGTATAAGTTGTATGTGTGAGGACTCGAATCAGTTTTTCATTGGTAGAGGGTTAGGAATTATGCCATATCTTTTGTCCGTTTGATAGAGGGATTATCATATGATACCACTGAGGTCTTGATGTTATTTTTATACTGTTGAGGGATTTTATAACCTCTCAGTTATGGTTTATGAGCTAAGTGATGAGATAGAGATCATGAAACCCAAGTATACTATCTATATTATGATTTTATGAAGGGGCACCCTAATGGTTCCTTAGAGATATGATGAACCTTGAGCTGGTATACAAAAATATGAGTACAAACAATTGAGGGTATCATATAAAACATGAAATGGTTATGTGAGCATTATATGGCTGTTGTGATAGTTATTGGTCATTTACAATAGGGACTAACCTTTTTTTTCTATTATAAGTTTTGGTAGATGTTTGACTGCTATGATATTTATATATGAGATGATACAGTTTGGATGCTCTACCCAAAGAGATGTATTGAAATACATGTGGTTCCATGGACACATTCCACGTATCTATAATTAAAACATGATTTATAAGACCAGTGGGATGTATGTTCATCCCCTAATAAGATATATGATATGGATGGGAGGGTTAAAAATCCCCTTGATGTGTTATATGAGATGGATGAGAAGGATTCATTACCACTGAATTTGATGTTTGAGATAGATGAGTGACATGCACTACCACTGTAGAGAGACATGTGCGATAGGATTTTGGAAGAATAAAATTCCGCTAAATTGATCAATTTATAGTGAGATTTTATAGTAGGGACACACTACCCCCTTATGAGAGATAAAAATGAGATGATACAACAGTTACACAAATTGCAACAGGCCAAGTCTTTATAATATTTTCCATCAAAAAAAATTTAGTTTTTATTTTTATATTTATATATATGAAACACAAAGTAAATATAACATTATGCACAACCGTATGTTTAGCTATCTCTACATTTCTTACTATGGTTATCTTGTTTTACAAATAAGACCGAATTTCTACGATGTCCCTCCTAACATTAAAGAACTAGTTTTACAGAATATCAATGAATTATTAAAATAATGTTATTTAATATAATAACATATAAAATAGATATTTAATTGAAGTTAATTAATATAATGAACTACCTTATGATAATATATGGTCAAATTAATTTATTATAATATAATTTTAATGGAATACAATATACTTTTTAATATAATGATAATTATTTTATAAAAATAATTTTTTATTCTCACAAAGGTGTTTTATCATAAAAAATTAAATTAAATATTATTAGTGAATTTTATGAAAGAAATTTATAAATTATAAATACAAGAAAATCCTTTCTACATTCACCAAATATATTTTATTTGCATAATATAAAAATTACCACAACATTACTCATAAGACATATATTTTTTGTGAAGCTGTTTTTCCACCTTTTGAGAAACAACATATATTAATTCTAACTTTGGAAAGTTTTATTAATTTAATATGAAAAAATAATTTTTTATGATAAATTTCAATATTTGGTTAGGTGTAATTTTTGTTTCTTTTCAATAACGTTTCATTTGTTTATGAATACTGAAAACTACTAAATTTTAATTGAATACTATTTTTTATTATAATTAACACATATGGTTAAATTTTTTTTTAAAATTTTTTTACTGTAAAATTATATTAACTATATATCAAATAATCCAATTTATGTCGTATTAATGAATTTAATTTTTAATTTTTTTAAAAAACCTAGCAAACATTTTTTTAATTTTTACATTAATAAGATGCAATATCACCCCATCTCTGGGATTAATTTTATATAAATTCTCCCACATCAGAGTTTTTAGAATATAAAAATAGATACAATATTTCCATGAAAAAAATAATAGTGTCTAATAAGGTAAAAATATTTTTTTCAAATTATTATTATTAGATGTGATTAAAATTAATTATAGCAGTTAACTAAAAAATTAGGTTAATAAGAGACTAAGAATTAAATATAATACATAAAATGTTCTTGTATCATGAGAAAAATATTGTGGAGGGACATATTTCAACAATATCATCCATGGTATACAATTTTAACAATTATTTTAGAAAATTTTATTTTAAAAAACATTTGTATAAATAACTTTTCCAACATTTCAAATTACTCCATTCCTCCTCCACTATTGAAAGGCAATCACCCCTCCAACTTATTAACACCACTAAAGAAAGTTTAACTCAAATAAACATTAACCATAATAGCTCATAAAAATACCTTACATCAATATAGAAGACACAATTTTGTAATAAATCAATCCAAGGATGTCCTTTGATAAAAACCAAATAGAGTTAACCAATGAAGGGGTAACATTATTCTTCAAGCTCTTTTGAATAATTTACATTATCCATAACATAGAATGTTATCAATCTAAAAATATATAATAACATAAAAATCATAAATACATTTAGTTTTTTATGTTCTTTTTTATATCTTATCTTACACAATAATTCTTATAGTGGAAAAAAACTATGGATTATGTAAATAGAGAACTACTACCTTATGAAACAATGTTTTTTTATTTTTTATTTTACTCGCAGTCATGGTTGAGAATTATGAATGATAAGTTATTTATATATTATATATATGTTATTTATAAATTACTTACTCATCCAGAATTTGTTTCTATCTTATAACTTTATGCACTCCATTTCATAGGAGTATGATAACAACGTGTGTGGAAGTGTATACTACCACCTCCCCAATGTGATGATATTAGGTCACGAGTTACATGGAATGTCTTAAAATTGGGATTAATTAAAACAATGTTACATAAATAAAAAAATCTTATATTCATGAAATAATTTCTATTCTAGAAAGATAATATTTGATTTTATATTTTCCCTTGTCAAACACTAAAATTTGATAATGTCGATCGTGGACTTGTGGACTACAACCTTCCCGACATGATGTGATCCTTGTACACCACAATAATTATATATAAAACAATATATGAATAAATAAAATTTTATATATGATATAATTATCATTGTGTAATTATATAGTGTTACTTATCTTCTTTTCATAATGATCAGTAAAAAATGGATCACTATTCACGAGTACGTACAGCCTATTGTCACCTTGATTGTAACATTGGTTCATTTCTCATAACAATATCTCATGAATTGTTTTAAAATTATAATTGATGTATAAAAATGATAATTATTTCATTATTATTATTATTAATGATATGTTTTTATAATGAACCCTTTCATTATATTTGACCTAACAAAATTATTTTAACACATGAATAGAATATGGTCAAAACACTAGATATAAACACAATGGTTTAATAAGTTGTTTAAAAATTTGTAATATGTCAATTAAATCTAATGATAAACATTAAAAAAAAATAAATATATTATATAACTAATATATATTTATTATTTTGGAATATTTAGATGCACTTGACAATTCTGACTGAGGTAAATGGATAACATCTCAATTTATATTCCATTTAGACATATTTTTTTATGACACAATTAAATTTTATAACATGTATATTATTCTATTTGACATGTCATATAAAGAACATAATTATTCGCATGATATTAAATGTTTCATCTAAAAAAATATATAATAATTAATATAATGTTTCAATGTTGAATGAGAGATTTTCGAATGTTTACATATTAATTTTCTCAATAATTTTTAATGATATTTCAATAGTAATTCCATTCAGAAATGCCAATTAATCTTTTTTTTACATATCCTCATATGAGTAATTTTTTATAAATCCCTATTATATAATCAATAGTGAAATTTTACAAGAAATAATTTCTATATAAATCACATGATATATAAAATTCATTGGACAAGTAATGTCATATTTGGCCTAGAATATATATATCCCCTCTAAGAATCGTATGGTTCTTATGGGATTTTTTTGGGACAAATCAGAATTGTTTATACTATGGGGATGATATATATTAAATGTACCAGTTTTGATGTGCTTGAGACATTATGTTAGATAACTTTGAATTTCTTTCATTTTATGTTATCATTATTTCTATTAGATTTTTTATCAAATTATATATGAATGAATTTAATTATTAAATTATTGATTAAATGTAATGTATTTTTATTTATTTAACATTCCATATTTGTTGTACCTTAAATAGTTATTTTAATATAATTTTTTCACTTTTTCATAATTTTTTATGTTATGTAATTATTATGGATTCATTATTACAATCTCTTTACTTACCCAAACTACGAATTGGTCCTCAATATTAATCAATATTATTTCTTCCATTTTATAAAGTGTAATCCTTTAAATTATTTTCATGGATGCATTTTATTAGTCATTTCTTTGTATTCTGATATAATTCTTATCTCCCAATGTATTATGGGTATCATGTAAATAATGTGGTTTTTCTATCACTAGTTAACTATTCAGTACATCTGGTTTGGAGGCATGTATCTATTCTAATGTTATAAATTAATATATAAATCTGATATTTTGGGGTTAGGGATTTTTAGTTATGTTATTTTTTTTGCACAAACCATGGAAACTAGATTTAGAAAACATGAATTAGAGAAAATTACCAAAAGATAGACATTGATGATAAGTATAGAAGAACACACTAGGATTTTTATAAGGTAGAGATTATGATGGTCTTACTAGAAATACATCCAGGTATACATACTATAAGTGGACATTGTTCTTCCATATATGTTCTTTTGGGTCACAACTCTGACAAGGTTCATCGGGCCTGACTCAATCATTACCCGGTACAGTAAAACTGAACATACTACGCACCTTGTTTGACAATCCTGGGGGAGATTATTTGTATAATTAAAATTTTAATTACAAACTATTGGGTAGGATTTAAATGTAAGAAATATCCCAAAAGAATCAATTATTAATATTGTTATATTTGATACTATATTTTTTCAATTTATGTAAAGTATTTCATTTGTATTAGGACTCTAATTTTTTTTATAATGGTATAAACTAATTTAGTAGATATAATCATTTTGAAATATCTCTTAGTAGAACAAATGTGAACCTTACTTATTTACATTATCCATAGAGTAATAATGATAATATTTTTAATAGCCTTAGAACAATAATTCAAGGTAAAATAATATCCTATTAATTATATGCATGTTAGAACATAGTATAATTTAATAAATAGATGGGTAAAAAAATTTCCAAGCCTTATGGGTTTGAAGAAAATCAAGAGAAGAGAATGATTGTAGGTATAATGATGTATAAACAGGAGAAGAGAATGATGTATTTTCTTACATGAGATAATTTTGGAAAAAAATACCCCGATACATTTTTAAAGGGAATTGCTGCTTGATATAAGTGTGAGGAAAGGTACATTAAGTACATTATTTTATGGGAAATAATTATAATTCCAATGTGAAATAATTCCACGGCAAGGATATAGAAAAATACATAAATCAATTTATCATCCATCAAAGGAATATTTCTCAATACTGGCTAATGGATCATGTTCCTGGTTTCGGTTCAATAACATGTGAAGTGTAGTTTTTAATTTGATTAGGTATAGATTCCAGAATTATTTCATTAGTTTTTTCTTATCAATGATTTAATAGTCATATCAATTATATAATATATAATGATTTTATTTCATTATGTTTTTGTTTAGTATTTATGATCATTTTTGAAATGGAACAAAGAAGTTTTATTTAGTAGAATGTAATACTTTTTGGAAAAAAATGGTTGATAGAAATCAAACACTTAATATGTTCCTAATGTTACAATAATGTTATTTGGATAATGAAATTATTTATTTTGATATGTTTTGAAAACAATTTACCTTATTAATGAATTATTAAAAAATTTATTTATGCTATCCTTGATGGAGATACACCACTTATGGATTTTTGGAATATATATAATAAAAAAATATAATGAAACATATAAGAATGAATGTTACTAATAAATTTTATTGTAATTTATGTTATTAAAATGTTTTTAAAGAATTCATTATGTATGTAATAACATATTTAGTATGTCATGATTGAAGAGCTACTTCATATTGATTAAAGGCTAATGATATGTTCATTTTGGAAATTTAGTCATCTTTATTCCAAAGTGATTGATCATAATCTTTTATAAAAAGGTAAACATTTATGAAATTATTTAATATTATATTAGGATGATGTTTTATAGGTTAATGTATTACATAACCATAAGATGAAACATGTTATATTGAATAATATAGAGTTGTTTCAATGTCAAAATAAAGGATAATATTTTGTTTATGAAGTGAAAAGTATATTTACATATTTTTTTATCGAGTGAAATAATTCCTCAACTATTAGAAAAATGGTCTTCAAACAATTTTTAAACCAACTATCATCATTTTTTATGATGAAAGACCTGTTAATAATTGTAGTTTATGGCCATGTGGTCATCAAACTGCATCTCATCAAGATCTCAAGAACTCTATATAATAACATGATTATTAAAATTTTCTTCTATATCCATGTTTAAATTTCCTACCCATGTTCTCCTACAATGGAACCCATTTACGTGATAATGGTACTTGATTTTCTATATTATTATTAACATGTGGTATTAATAATATTCACAATGATATATTTTAAGAAATATCATATTTTCACATATCAATGCCTAGATTTTCGTTATCAATTTGATAACATAATTAATTTAAGGTGGGGGAAAATTCAAAAACATAGACTTTACAATATATTTATTTAGAATAGATTTAATTTTTTGTACATAGATTTATTTATAATAAACACCAAGTTAATCCTATGTGGAATTAAAACTAATTTTTATATTTCTTTTAGTGGAACAATGTGGTTAGCATGTGTGGCATGGGAGACTAACTTTCCACGATGGCTTCCATAACACACACGAATAAGTTTTACAGAATAATATTGTATTAATATAATATTATTATTTAATATATTAAGATATAACATATTTGTAAAATTGGAGTTTTTATAATATTATAATCTAACTTATTAAAAAATATTGTCAAAATTATTTTTGAATAATTAATCCAAATTGAATATAATAACCAAATGAATATAATGGTAATATTTTAATAAAAATTATTTTTCACAATCCCGAAAGAATTTTATCATAATAAATTAAATGAAATATGAATGGTTATTTCTACTAAAGAAATATATATATTACAAATCCAATTAAATATTTTTGATATTCACACAATAAAATTTATAGGCATAATATAAAAAATCCATTATTACTCAAAAAACCTATATTTCTATTGAAAACGTTTCACAACCTTTTAATGAAGAACCTTTATTAAAGATAAATTTTTTAAATTTTAAAATTTTATTATGAAAAATTAAATTCATTTCTTATTGAAAAATTCAAAACTTTTTTAAGGGTATGTTTTTTTAGTTTTCATTGAAGAATCATTTTTTATTAATAGTGTAAAATACTCAATTTTAATTACAAACTAATATTTATGCTAATTTATATATATTGTGAAATTATATTACTTATTTTTATTAAACCTAACTTATATAAATAACATATTAATTAATCTAATTTATGTCATTGTAATTAATTTCACTTTAACATTTGATATAATAACATATCAATCTTTTTGATGTTCTTACTTCAAATATCTACATTATATTCATGAATACAAGATTAATGTTAAATAAATTTCAACCACGAATATGATTTCAATTTTAAAATATGGATTCCATATTGGGAATGATCATAATTTATACTTTTTAATAAGGTGAACTTTTTTGAAAAAAAAAATATTCATGAAAGTGATTAAAAATAATTACATTGATTAAGAGAAAAAATATTCTTAACAAGAGACTAAATATTATGATTGTTGAAAAATATGGCATATAAAATATCTAGAAGAAAATTTATGTAAATATTTATACCCTATAAACCTTTATATATGTTTTTCTACCATTATTGGAGTAACGTTTCCATGAAAAAACGTTGTTGTAATTCACTTTTCCAATATTTTCAAGAATGACACTCCACCTCCACTATAAAATGGAACTCACTCATCCAACTTATTCACACCACTGACCCCATATTTTCTTTGACCAATATATTCTAAAATATATCATAAAAATCAAAAAAGTCATCCTATATGTATCACTATTGGATGATATCCTTCGAAGGGAGACATTTGGTACTAACCCAAAAGAGTTTCCCAATGATGAGTTATCATCCTTCCTCAAACTGTATTGTTTTATTTACATAATACATACCCCAAAATATTACTGTAAAAATATTATATAAAAACATCTATATCCTAAATATACTGACTTTTTCTTATTTTTAGGTATTGATTGTAACATAAAAACGTATCCATATTTGGTAACTAAGCTAATGATTATGTGTACAATGAAGTAGCACCTAATAAAATGATGATTATTCATTTTTTTACAACATTTTATGGTTGGGAATTATGATTCAAAATTGTTTTTATAGGATATATATGGTATTAAAAATCTCATTTTCCTGTATAATTATTTATGATAACATATAATTAAGATCCAAATTTTGTGGGAGTACAATAACATTGTTTATGGAACTCTGGATTATTGACTCGCCAAAGTGTTGTGAATCATTCACATGATACATGGAATGTATAAAATATAGTTTTTAATTAAAATATGTTACATAAATTAATTATACATCATATTCAAGACATATGTAATATTTTGGAAACAAAATTTAACATTTTCTTCATTACCCATTTAACACAATAAAAAGTGATAATGTCGGTCATGGACGTCTGACAACCGCCTCCCCAATATAATGTTATACCCTTTACATCATAATAAATATATATATATATATATATCTGTGTGTGTGTGTGTGTGTGTGTATAAGAATAAATAACATGTTATATATGACATTACTATTAATATGAATATATGTAGTGTTACATACCTTATTAACAAATGATCACGGAAAAATGTTAATGTAACTCATAAGTACGTACGACCAATTGTCTCCACGATTGTAACATTGGTTTATTTTTCCAATAAATAATTCATGAATGATTTTAAACATATAAGTTATGTATATATAAAATAATTATTTAATTATTATAATTCTATATATTTGAATACAATGTGTTCTTTGATCGTAGTTTCCCTACAAATGTTCTTTTAATACAAGAACACAATTTGGTAACAAACATAACATAAATTTGATTGTTTATGTAGTTGTTTAAAACATTGTAATTAGGGAAATCAGATGAATATAAACATGAAAAATGTTTCAAATTAAGTAACTAAATAACATATTTTTATTATTTAATAATATAATGATATACATGATAATTCAAACTGAAGGTATGAGATTTCGTCTTAATTTACATTCTATTAAGACTTGTTTTTTGGTTATGAACTAATTCAATTTTATATGTCATATATTATATACTATTAAATGTTACTACATGAATCTATTTATTATTAGGGTAAAATAATTTTCATTTAATTCATGGATAATTTTGATTCAAATGACTGAAAGTAGTATTTGAAACCTTGAAATGTATGAAGATTATTTTTCCTTAATAATGTTATAATTTTCTCTCAATAGATATTATATTAAAAATTTAAAACACCCTTATTGTCATCTATCTTAATTTGAGGAATTATTCATATATCTATATTATTTATTCAATAAGTATATTTGAATGGGAATATTGATTAAATCAACAATTAGATATGAGGAATGATTTGGACATGCAATAACAGATGGTGGCTAGAATTTTTATGGATCATCAATTCATCGAAAGGTTATAATATGAAAAATATGTCAGGAAAATAAAAATTGTTTAAACTATATGGATGATGGTTCATTGTAATATAGGGTTCCATGTTATTGAGACATGATGTGAAATATTTAATAATTTCTTTTTTTGTCAGATAACATTTTATCGATGAGATTTTATATGATATCATCTATGGATTCATTTCATTCTCTTCTAATAGATTAAATATAATTTTTTTCATGTCGTTAAATTTATATATATATATATATATTTCTTTGTGTCGTTATTTAAATGGAACGTGTTATAAATTTCATAACAACCAATGTAATTTTCTTCACTTACCCTAACTGATCATTTTATCCCACCCATATTCTTATTTCCATTCCCCTTATTTCAAATATTAATAAATTTAAATATTTTAAATGATTATATTTATTAGTATTTTTATACATTATGTTTATTTTTTACATCCCAATGTATTATCAGTATCATAATTGTAATATGGTTTTCCTAAACTGTAATGTTGTACGGTCTATTAATATTTAAATCTTGAATCTATGATGATGTAATAAATTAAATCACTAGAAATATGATTTTGGGGTCAGGGAATTACAAACTTTTCATTATTTGATAAGTATAAAATCGAGTGCCCAATATTTTTTATAAGGATCTAGTTGTTATGAATGATACTTATTTATTTAATTTGTATTTATCCTAGGTATAACCCATTAGATAGTTATTGGTTGGCATGATTGTGTAATGTTCTTGGAGAAACTCCAGAACTGTATAGTTTTGGTTGATCAAGGGTGTTACATTAGATCCCTAGGATCGATAATTATTATCTACGTACACTTCCAAATTATTTTGTTATTTTAGTATAGACTATATCACGTGTAAACTATATTTACTAGATATTTATGGGACTAAATTGGTGGAACCCAAATAATTTTTACACACACCCTGTTCTAGAATCCACAAAACATTGGAACCTGAGAAGACATAATTGTTTGTATATCAATGTTTTAATGAAGATATATGTTTATTAATTGTTTATGATTGCTGGAATAGAGATATAGAGTGGGATATTGTGAGGCTTTGGGATGGTAAAAGGCACTCCTTGTATTTTATTTGATTTATATAAATTTTATTTGGGATTATCCCTGTGGGTAAACTATTATTATATGATGGAATGACAATGAATCTGGTTGATTTCCTACATTTTTATTTGATTTGATATTCAATGAAATGTTTTATTAATTTTGGATACTCTTGTTATTTTTATAAAAATTTATTTGTTAAATATAATATTATATAACACACAAATATAGTTTTATAGACTCCCCATTGTTAATCTATTAATCATAGCTACATATCGGAATCCCCTGGAAGATAGGGTGGCACACATATGGACCTAAGGAATCATAGTTTAGTAACTACAGAGTGAACCTGGAAGGGGATATTACATTGTCAAATTAGAGAATTTATGTCACTAATATAACAAATTGTATCATCTTCTTTGTTTTTTATTTATTGTTGGGATGAGGTTGAAAGGTAATGGCTAATTAGTAGAGATTAATGTTCATATTTTATTATTTTATCATAATCAATAGTCATTATATGATGTTTAATTTACAGTGGATTTGGGGGTTTTTATTTTACAATTATATGATTTCGCCTCATTTAACAGACATGGATATCAATGGTAATTGACTCATTGTAGATTTATCCCTTTGAACTCATTTGAAATACGAATCTTTTTTAATCAAATTTATTTGTGTATGATTCACATGTCTTGAAGAGGATCATAGGATTTATATCGATAATGATAGAGGTTTCATATTTTTAAAGTGTCAACAATAACAAAAATGGTGTCCTCCCATATAGGTTATTGGTGGAAATATATATATATAAATGAAATTATAATTATTGTGATGAAATTTCTTTTAGATTTTATATAAAACGTCTCATTAAAGATAACTTTTATGAGGAACCTCTAGGTAAGGGATGTAGGGTTATCCCATGTGGGTCTATTTAGGTATCCGAACCCATTTTACCACTTGTGAAAAAAAATATTTGGCTTATTAATGGGTTAAAATATAGTATTATATATTTTTCATATATTGATCATTTTTGTAATTTTATTTAACTAAAATATATTACGATGATTCCCCTAAAACAGATCGTTATATAGGGATGGTTTATACATATGTATGTACCCAAATTATATTTCTATCCTTAAGGGTTAGTCCTGTAATAATATTCACATTAATGAATAGTTCATTAGTGGGATAATGACGTGATAAGTGAGGATGGATGTGTGTGCAAATATATTAATCTTATAGTGGGTAGTTCAAACATGAGTAGCGATGGGATATTTACAAGGTAATATAAGAATATTTCATGTGAGATTAGAATTTGTGAGATATGAAAAATAGTTTAGGAAAGTGGTCATATTTTTGGTGATATTTGGATTGGGATTTTAGTGAGTCTGGTTTTTTTGATAGGATGAGTTGCAATTTATATTGACAACCCATTTTAGGGGACAACCTGGGTTTGTGAGTTCCTTAGAAATGGGAATCGTAGTATAAATATTCAGGATTTGATGTTGATGAATGGGAGTTGATGTAAATTTATTTGTATGGGAGGAGAGATGAATTTTATTGTTTAAATGTAAATCACCTGGAGTGGTTAGGATTCAATTTTGGGTTTCACAATATAACATTAATATGATATGTGACACTATTGTTCAATTATAATCAGGTAGTGTGGTAAGAACATTGGGTGGTGATTCTATTTTTGATATGAGGTTGGAGTGGGGATCTCATGGGTTCATCCTTTAAATATGGGAAATTATATTTTCAATGATGAGATCCAAGGGTAATCCTATATAATGTAGATAGACATTCATAGTGAGAATAATCTATTATTTTAATATGTATACCTGGGTTTTATATTATGAGACTGATAAATCATTAGCCTTTTTTTCTTATCATGTAGTTTGGGATTGTGCACCATTAATGTTTGAATTATATTTATGTGTTGTGTTCTGGTTACATGCAAGACATATTGTGTTCTAGTCTAGTTATCATCCATATGTGGGATGAGGAGCGATGTGTTTATAAAGTAATTTTCAGAAAGGAGGCTCAGGGTATTGGATCAGAATGAGAGTTTTCAACTTAGTAGTAGTTGATGATTAAAAAGATGTATTTGGTTATTTTATCATGTTTGACCGAATTTTTATCTTTGATAAGATTTAATATAAGGTACTTAGGAGGAGAGACACACATATGATAATGGATCATACTGAAGGTGGACACAAAGAGTTGAATAAATGATTATATAAGGTTGGGAGTTCACCATTAACTATTTTAGTGTGTATCCCTTATTATGAATGATCATTTTCATATGTTGAGTTTTACATTCTGAGGATGTTAGCAAATCTTGGTATTTGATATTTCATGTTATTAATTGAGTATGGGTGGGATACACACATCTATTCATTATGTGAAATCATTGATAATGAATGGGAAAAGTGATTTTGTATTGAATTATTGGATAAATTTTATGGGTACAACATTATTTGGAGAATTTAATTAGCTGTGATGGTATATATGTCATGTTGTAGGGGTCATAAATCATATTGGACCCATCATTGGATGTACCAGATACCACTAGCATACCTATTAGCAGATAAATCTAATTTTATTTAATTTCATGTTAAGACAATATTTTTTATTTAAATGTGGTGTTAGAGGGAGTTTGAACATTTTCATTCGGCTCGAAATAAATTTTAAATGATAACATGATGAATCAAATCGAGGATATGGTGGATATTTCGATGAGAGCATGACAACTATTTTGGATAGAAAAATATCCAATCAAGTAATTAGAAATAAATTCTGGTAATGATATTTTTTTCATTTTATAGATGATTAAATGATTCATTTTGTTGTAATGGAATCAGGATTAGGAGATGTGATAGAGGTTAGTTGGAGCACCTGATAAATTTCTGGAAATGTCATCTAGATGAAGAATGACTATTGATTTTTTCTTGTAATGAGATGAGGTGGATTATAAAATGCATCAAGAAATTCAAATAAAATACCAAATGGAATGCGTTGCTGGTTATCCATGGATTTTTTGGGAAAATTATGGATTTTATGGGATTCCATGTTGGTGGTAGAGACTCATATGATTCGGTATGGCATTGAGATAAAGGGACGTACTTGGATTTCAATATATTTTCAATTATATTGGGTAAAATTAGATAATAAAATTCACCATGAATTCCATTGAACCATGACAAAGGTTTTTCAATAGAATAATATTATTTTGGGGAGTATCCAAATTCAGAATAATCTTTTTTGAGTTGACTCTATAATTGGCGCGGGGTAACAGATGATATGGTATTGTTATTTTATGTTGAATTAAATGTGTCTTGGGATATACTAGCATCTATGTCGACTATATATGAGTTTTTATAATGCTATTATGTGGTGAAATGGATTTTTAGAAATATAACACCTCATACCTAGACATCCTCATTGGAAACTAATTCAGAATTCCAACAGAAAATGAAATTACTTGTACAAGAATTGGGTACTAGGAAATGTCTTCTTAATAGATTAACCCCATGTAAGATATTGAGGATGATATTTTCTATGTTGGGGATTTAGTATATAATTGTTTCCTTAATGTTGTAAATTCCATAGTGAATTTTATTGTTGTGTTTTATAGAAGGATTTATTGTCAATTTTGATTTACAAAATGATATTAGTAGAGTCATAACCCTTATAGGTGACAATTTTTATATCAATCGAGGATGAAAAGGATACTCAAGAGGTATGGAATAAATTCTAGTTGTTATTTATTGTGTTTAGGAATTATCAGTGTATTATTTCCTATACACAGTTACTACATGATTTTGGAGTATTATGTAGAGTTACTGTGTGATTTTTTTGGAAAGATGGAGGTGATGAATCACCCCAACGAAGAAAAAATATATATGTGGGACATAAAATTAAGTATAGTCTTAATTTTCTTGGTTATTTCATGTTTAGGTAATCCATATTAAAAAAATTCTTGTTTTTATTGTGTTTGGATATTTCAAATATCACGGTTGGTCTATGGATTGGTAAATAATATGAATCGTTGTATTAGAAAAATTATCATTATACTATCCCAAACATTTCAATCCCATAGCATATTTTTTTCTCCACCATGTAATCATTTTCCATCCATACCCCCACTTCCTCATTCAACTCCTCATGTATTTGTGGTGATCACAATTGAATTATTGTTTTGAGGGAGTTCCTTTCCTTGATTCTACCTATCATTCACCCATAGTTTATTGATGTCATAGTTTAGTGTTTTGTTGTTGATCCCACATGTAAATAGTGGATTCCTATATGAATAAGGATGCGTTAATATTTATTTGTTAGATAACACACTTTGATGATTTTTTCAAAAACTCACAAGTAGTTTTTACGGTAGTACATCACCATATGAATTAATTCAATGTCTATTATGTACTTAATTAAAATATATATTGAATTAGTGTATCATGATATGGATTTTTTATAAGATAGTGGGGGGAGTACTCCACGATCCCTTTACTAGTGAATGGATGCAGATTCGATGTGCGAAAATAAAATAATGAGTTTTTATGAAATTATTAATATTAAAATTAATATGTATGGACATGGGAAGACCCATGTGAGAACATAGATATTTATAAAATCCAATGGGAATATAAGAAGAGAATGTGGTGAGTGATCATCCCTTAATGACTTGTGAAAATATATGAGAAGGTTCCTTTCTACAATTTTGGATTGGGATGATATTTGAGGAATGACCTAAAATTATCGTGGGAATTAAGATTAAAAATTTGATATATTTTGAGACCAATGATAGTGAGGATCGTCCTATAAGGCATGTGAGGTCGATATGTGATTTCAATAAATCTAATATTTTTTTTCTAAATGAGTGGTGTGTGATGACTCTATTCATTGGATCGTGTTTGAGGAACATGTGTAGGGATTCCAAACAATGATTGGTCTTTGTGAACACTAGAATGTTACCAAGTGATATTTCTATCCAAGAAAGGTTGCATGTAAATAGGAGTATAAAAAATTGTGGTATCCATATAGAACACAAATAATTGTGGTTGGACATATATGGATATAAGGATGAAAATAGGTATTATACATAATATTTAAACCTCTATTTTTTTAGAAAAGATTGAGATGATATACGACCCTTATGATATTTATATACGATATGATTCTACAAGGACACACATCCCACCAAGATGTGTGGATATAAATGATATGACTTTAGATAACTCCTCAAATTTATAATATCAGCGTAATATAAGACATTAATGATACAAATTACCCATCTATATATGTGGTATATGAGATGGATGAGAGGGAATCACACCCATAATGTGATATATAATATGTACAGGAGGGTTTTACTACCCTTGTTGTGATGTTGGTGATGAATGGGAGGGATACTATTCCTCCCATAGAGATGTATATATAATATGATCGTAGATAGATGAACTTATCCATAATTGATCTGTATAAGATGGAATTTTTTTGGTTTCACATTCCCTCAGATGTGATGCATATGCAAGATGATGGGATATGAACAAATTTTCCATTTATTTATAATTATACAATTGAATTCCTTAATTATGCACAAAAGTTCTGATTTTTGAGCATGATACATACTATTTCACTGAACATTCTCCGAGGTGTCATCCATTGGGAAAATATTGTTTTATGAGTTTTGGACATTGTCAGAGATACATTATAACTAATCTAGGCATGTTTGGGTTGATTTCAAGTGTTACCTTAGAACATAACGATTGATAGCTATTATTTTTTACACATTCATATTATTTTAGTTATTTATTTTTTTATATAAAATGTGTGAAATACATTTACATATTAATTATGAGACAAAATTAGTGGATCCCTAGTGAGTTGTACTCAGAGCATATTCAGTTCACCATGGAACTTGGATATCCAACCATACATTACATGTTATTGTATCAGGTTGGGTAGAGGCTAGCAGTGGGTAGACATTGTGGGTATTCTAAAATGTACCAAGACAATGGGAAGAGATGAGTTGGGGGGATGGTATTATATTCTCCTTGTATTTTAAATAATTTATTATACATATATATTTGATGAGCCACATGGGAAAGTTGTTATTGTATTCTAGTATGACTGTTATTTTGATTTAAAACTTTCTTTTATATATTATTTGATATTTCATGAAATGCTTCATTGATTATGTGTAATATTATTTTTTATGGAAGTTAGATTATTAATTTTTATATTATTATTCTCTATGATATGAGGATATATTATCCCCATCGTAACACTGTAGACCATTTTTACTAGTTTCCAGCCTCTAACATATTGGGAGGCCCACTTGATGTCAGATAGAGACTAGTTCAGCTACTATAGAGTGAACATGAATTGAGATATGGTTTTTTGTATATTTTATGAATAAAATATATTGATTCATTTTAAAAAAGATTTTAAAATAAAAAATAAACAAAATAATAATAATGATCATATAAAAGAATATAAAAAATCATAATAGATAAAATATAAATGAATGATATAAACATTAATAATAGGTTAGAATAAAATGAAATAGGTATGGATAACATCAGATTATCTTTTGAGTGCAATTTCAATATGGGGTCTTCTCAAGGGGGAAGCATATCTCTAATTATATAATATGTGTGATCCATGTTCCAAATTATTATCTTTATCAGAGATTCATTTCAATGAATTCCATCTATAATGTTAAATTATGTCTATAATGAGGCTTCCATGAAAAAGTAGTCATAATACATGTCTCCATCTTAGTACCTAATGGTTTTACCCATGAAATTTATATGACACAAATTTATTTAAATTTCCAAATGATAGTAAATGAGACTATCCCTTAGAATTTATTTATAAATAAATAATTAAAATAAATATTCAATTACAACTCATATTAAATTTGTATTTCAATGTTAACGGTAGAATAATGAGATAAAAAAATAAATAATCAAAACATCCTACTACCCATGAATTCATTTGGAAAAAAAATTATATGAATTAATTATAAGACATGTTGAAATATTTCCTTTAATAATGACCCTTGAACTTATTGGTGTTTGATACAAAATTATATGAAGGAATAAATTTTGAATATCCATCGTAATAAACCAATGTTAGTTAATAAAAACATATAATTTTAATTTGATTTCATAATAAAAAATATGATATTAGGTCATAACCATTTATATGAATAATTTTATAAAAAAATGATATTAATTTATTTGAAAAAATATGGTAGGAACATCATAGAACACTTTATTTTCATAAAATAACGTAAGACTAATTTTACATAAATTATAAATGAAATACCTTTGAACATAAAATTCCATTTTCCAAAAAAACATAGAAAATTATAATAAATAAAACATAAAAAATATATTGTGTCATTATAAAGATAATAAAATGATGTTTATCACACTAACATTAATGATTTATCCACAGATAGGAAAAATTATTGAATCACATTCTTAGAGTTGATGAAAACATTATTTGTTCAAAAACCAAGATAATGTATGAGTTAAATAGTAGGGAATCGTCCGATTGACATCAAAATACCCTTAAAATATTTTGATTTTCTATTATTGGGAAAATCTTTAATATTTTTAGGGAATAATACCTAAAGGAAGAGGAATCATGAGACATATTAAGAAGAAAAAAAGAATATGATGATAGATTTATAAGTGAAAAATTAAAAAATTCAATATAATCCATCATTAAAATAGAGACCAAGATCATATAATAGGATAGTACCACCCATATCCCACACTAGTGATCCAAGAATGAGAAAAGAGAATGATCCTCCCTTCTATTATGTCTAGTATAATTATAATTAATAATACTATTATTATTTGTTAACCAAATTTACATTTCTATAATCATATAATTGATTAATATTTATAATCAAAAAACCGAAAATCGAAATTATAACATCCACATTTACATTATATTACATCAAAATTTTCATTAAATCATATATAATAGTAATATTATTTATTATAATGACAGTAATAATGATAAAATTAAAAATAATAAAATAAATTATAAAAATAAATATATATGTGAAATTATATTTATATGTATATATTATAAATTCATATAATATAATATTTATAATGAAATATACTATATGCGATCAAAAAAAATATATGTAAATAGTATCATCAAAATAATTTAAAACAAGTTACATAATGTCTCAGAGTATATATATGATACAAACCATTATGAAGAAGTGTTTTACATGTTTTGTGGTAAACATTAGCCTTTTTTATAATATTTAGGTTTTAGATTTTCTCAAGAGAGTTTGGTAGTGTTTTGGAATCATTTGGAGGGTTTTTTGGAGGTGCACAGTTGGGACAAGGTTTTACAAAACCATTCACCGACCCCCAACAAGTCATGCACTTTATAACAGAGGGGGGGGGGGTCATTTTTTGCACATGTTTTATAAAAATGATCACCCACATAGTTGAAACCATGCACAAAATATAGTAGTGGAACATATTTAGGGTTCCAGGTTTAGGTAAATGTGCAGCCCTACAAAGGAAACATTGAACGTGGAAATTAAACCACTGAAAATTTTCTAAAAAAGTCAAAAACACCTTGGTAATTACCCCAAATCACCCTATATCTACTAAATTTAAGTTCCATAGATTTTGGAGGTTCTATATATAGTAATAAGAATCCCTGACTGTCTCCATTTGTGAGACAAAAATCCAATGGAAGGACTGAATCCCCTTGGGTACGTAATTTATTCCACATTTGGATGCATTTGTCCCATATATTTATATATATTTAGAGATGAAAGGTTGTACATAATTTCTAATTTTTTAGATATTGGTTTTTATATATCTCATTTCATTTGATATTGGTACTTGGTTCTGATCAATGATCCCCTCCTCCATTGTGATTTTGACCATTCATCAGCATGTTGAAGGTTACTATTTGGTGAGCGTTCGTCAATGATATTGAGGTATGTAATCTAATAGATATTTTCCACTTTATTTATTATGAATCATGTATTATTCATTACCATTTCATTTACATGTTGTTAAATTTGTATTTAAATAATATTAATTTATTGGTTTTCCCATTTGATTTGGACACCATCCACGAATCCATTTGGAATTGTTGTTGATGATGAGACCCACTCCAAAAAACCATTGGGGTGTGCTAAATATCATTGAATAAAAATAATGGAACGTGAAAATTTGATAATAATGAAGGTATGGAAAATATTTAAATCCCTAATTATTGGATAATAAATGGTGTTATGATTTTTTTGGACAAATGGAATTATGAAATTAGTCAAATAGTCAGATAAAAAATGGCCGATAAATGGGTAATGGACCATGGTATTTGATATTTGGGAATGATGTGAACAATGAGTTGTGGTTTAAGAATTTATCATAAAAATACCAATGTGATTATAGACTAATTCAATATTTCTCCATAGGGAGATCTATATATTTATTGGCTTGTGATCACCGTGTAATGATTCAATGACTACTTCTCCAAAAACCCATGGGGTTCTGGATTGATTCTCATGGACCTAAATGTTTGAATGTGAAATTGGAATAAAATTAACAATTAAATTCCACAAAATAATAAATTTTGAAATTCTTATGGTTTATGTCTCTGAATATGATATAGGATAATGCATTAATGATGGGTTTTTGTTTCACTATGAACATAGGGTAGATAATGTCAAATAATGAGTAATTAAATTTGTACAATGTTTTCTTTGTATTTCTTATTTTTAATTTATAAAACTGCCTAAATTGTTATAGAGAGGGTATTAATTTAGACTTCAATGGTGGAATTTTAATTAGTTGTACTGACATCTGAATTAATATTCCTAACTAGTACCTGAATGAACTACATATTTGAAGATAGGGTATGGGAAAGATCGTTATGATAGATTAATGATATGGGATTTGAGTTTATCATGGAAGAGTTACATGAATTTGATAATAGTAAAATCGTGGAATTACTAACTGAATATTTTTTTTGGGTTTAAATTAGTCCTCTTCCACTTCTGTTGGGTGAAATATCTATTACATTTATATATGGTCAATTTTTCAAATCATATATTCACATGTGATGATAGATGATTATCGAATATTGTATAATCTTGCTTTTTTTATTTTCTTTAATATATTTTATATTTATATGGTCTATTATTATTATTTTTAAAGTCTATATAGTCTCCCCACATTAGATATTATACCCTCTCTATTGGTCAGTAGCATATGAAATATGGGGAGGTGTTCATGAGGTCATTTGATGAACTAGCTCAGGGCACCGATATGTTGCACTGGGGATGGAATTTTACAAAGCGGTATCAAATGTTGTTTCTTTTTTTTTTAATTTTTTTTTATTATTTTTGAATGGTAAATATAATAATTGGTTGACTTGATCCATGTACATAAGATGCTAAGTAAGCGTATCTAACCCATGTGTGGGGGAATTTACAAGTACCCAAGGTGGGATTATTGTTATTAATGTTTTATATTATAGTTTAATTTTATTTCACATGGGGTAATTCACATGTTCTATATTTTATTGTTTTCATAGTTTTTACTCATCACCGAGCATGGTAAGTGTGTTAATTATAGATGCACCATTGAAGGAAAATGTTATTTATGTGACATTCACCATTTTAAACTCTCACAAAAAAACATTTATGGTCTAGATGAGTTCATTTTGATGTCATTGTTGATGAAACATTCTTCATTCTATATGTTATTTATTAACATTATCACTAAATACAAGTTGGATTAGTTTGTGGTTTTTTGGATGAAATCATAGTGCACTCCAAGATTCATGTCGATCATGACAAATATCATAACATTATCCTATGTACACTGAGATAAAATCAATAATACCCCACGATATCGATGATTAAATTATTGATCACAAATTTATGATTTTGGGTCACATTATCTATAAGAATGGTGTGTCAAGGGACCAAGATAACGAAAATTAAGTGGTTTCCTAGGAATTTCCATATAATTTTGATGATATCCAATTTTTTTTTATTTGTTGGTTGTTATAAAAGATTTGTCTGGGACTTTTTCCATTATTAAGAACCACTTTTGGGCTTAAAGATATAGAGAGTAATATATGAATCATTTGGGTTATGCCGTATTTTTTTCCAAGAGTTAATAAATAAATTTGTCTATTGTATTGATCATGACCCTACTCATGCCAAGTGTAGAGTATACCGTGTTTTTTATGAATCTAATCACAAAATTTGATTATTGTTGATTCATTGATGTTATGTTGTGGATTATGGGTCAAGAATGTTGATTCAACATGAATTGAATTACCTTAGAATTAAATTGAGGTAGTTATGGTGGTTTATACATTCATGTTTTGCAGGCCTTCCCTAATTATGAACATTATTACTTTGTATTATGAGCCTAAATGTTCGAAATACATATTTTCTATATGATATTCAAATCATAGGAATAAAAGATGTATTAAGTATATGTTTAAAATTGTATTTTGGGCTATTATATACATCGAGAAAGGGAAGGAGTGTTTCCTACAATTCTACACATAAGACACAAACTCATGATGTTTATGAATTTTGTATTGAGTGAAAACTAGTGACCATGTTGGATGAGATTCATATTTGGATTCATGGGGGAAATGTGTTCATGAATTTTGTATTCTTCTGAGTCATGTTCAAACTTATTTTCTAGAATAGGGAGAGGGTGTAGGAGGATCCTGATTTTTTGGCCATGAGGGAATTCCATGAATGTGGTTGGTACTATTATGATTAGTGTATAGGTGAGGATGAGTTCATTAATGTATGGAAAACTGTTGGTTTACCTATGTGTTTGTGTGGGGATATGATTTTTGATTTTCATTCATATAACTGGGAAATTCATTCTAGTTGCACCAAAATATACCATGACTTATTTATACAATATTGTTCGCTAAAGATCAATGACCTGGTAGATTGTTTTAGTCCTTTCACATTTTTGAAATGTTGTTTGACGATGATACCATTTAAATTCTAGTCTGTCTTTAGAGGATCCCTCAAAAGAATGATTAAATTTGGGTTATTATGGAACATTTAACAAATGTAGATATTTTATTTCCTATCTGAGAAATGTTTAATAAATATATGTTGGGTGAGAGTTATGTTCTAGAGATATCCCTTTTTAATGGGGTTCTATGATTTATTGTTTCAGACTCTGATTCTCACCACACATCACACTTCTAAATATTATTACAGAAGACATTGTGTTCTTATGTGTTCATTTTAAAGTATTTCAATTCATATATTGACTAGAAATTATTACACACTATATAGTTTCTCAACGTCAAGCTAAGTGAAAATGTTCATTATTATAGTGGTTTTTAGGAGAATAAATTAGGGCTGGTTGAGGTCTCATATAACAACAATTATGATGGGGATATATATATATATATATATTTATATATATATATATATATATGGAACCATATGGGCTTCTATTTAGAATTCCTTCAAGATCACCTCTACACCTGATAGTGGTGGATGCATTGGAGTTTTGTGATCGATTATCAAGAATTTGAAATTATAGCATTTCTAGTTGAATAAAAAATGAATGTCTATAGAATATAGTATGTATAATTCATGTAATTATTGGAATCATTGACCCCTTGACATTATATAGGGTGATTTTTTATTCCATTGGGTGTCACTGATTATGGATCATCGTATGATTCATTGATAGGTAATTTTGGTGCCCATGTTTGTTGGAATGTTTGAGAGCATGGATAGAATCAGACGGGTGTCACATTGACTAGCTCATCCATTGATGTGTATTGATATTTTTGAGGATTTACACTTGTAAACCTTGGGATGTATCACTATAACCATTTTAATGTGATTTATGTTCATGATGTTGATCTTGAGGAAAATTTGTCCCTTTTGGAACATGCAGTTCTTGTTGTGGAGCATAGTGAGAAAGTGCTGTGGTGAAAGAAAAAAGATCATATTTCAAATGTTTTGGAATAATGGTAGTGATTATATGGTGGGTATGTTGAATGATCCTAAACATTTTAAATATTCAATTTTCTTTTTAATGTAATTTTCATCCTTGATTAGATCTGTTATTGGTTGGATTTCTCTCAGGTGATTTTGGGTGAGTTATGGATGCTTTGTAGGGTTTTTAGATTGTGCATTCTTGGTTCACAGTTTTCTCAAACAGTGCTAAGTCCCCATGAATATTGTGCACCATGTGATAGAAGGAGATTTCATTGATGGGGAATATGTTTTCAAATCATTTTCCCACTTTTTAGAAATTTTGAACCCCTGACAATAGGGGTGCTTGTTTAGGGTGAATTTTTTGGAATATCATGTGGCTCCACCAAAGAAATAGTTCACATAGAAATTAAACCACCAAAAATATCAAAGAAAATTATTGATCCCCCTATATATTACAACTAAAAACTATAATACACATAATAATATTTATTAATATTTTGGATGTTTTGGAGAAGGATTCAGGGGTACTGGAATGACTTATAGTGGGAATCAATGCTCATGAGGAAGGATCAATTCCCCTTTGGTAAGTGACTAAATCTCAGTTTGGTTTCCTTTCACTACCATCATTCACTCCCTTTGATGTGAAATGATTACCTTAATATTGTATTATTTATATCTAGATTCCAAAATATCTAAATAGTTGGATAATAGTCTATATATTGATCATATATCTTTTCCACTTTTTTTATTTAGTCCTCGCCATATCAAATTGATGGGTACAATTTTTGGAGAGTTCATCAACAATCTTGAGGTACTTGGTCTAATATATGATTCCTATAGTCCTGATTCTGATTGAAATTTTTTCATTGTAAATTAATTTTCAATTTTATGAAACATAAATTTATATTAGATGGTGATATTTATTTCTCCATGTGATTATGTGACCCTAAGAAGATCCTATTAAAACAATTGGAGATGACAAGATTCGATTGATGGCAACCCATGGGTTCTTCAAAATATAAAAGAATAAAAATAATGAAATTATAAAAGGGGTAATAATGGGTGTATGGAATGAAATTAAATACTAGATGCATCATTGATGAATGTAATTGTCAAAATAGATTACAAATGGAATTAATGTTTTTTGTATAAAAAGATATTATAATGGTTGAAAAGTGGGTTAGAAATGTGGGAGCATTCTTTGTGATATTTGAGAATGATGTGAAAAAAAGTTTTTGGTCAGGTAATAATACTTTAAATACTTATTGGTTGTCAATATTATACTCTGGGATAGTGATATAAATATATATAGATAATATATGAGATCACTATGTTTTGTGTTAGGGACTGCTACTCTAAATACCCTAGGGGTTGCAGACTGATACTATAGGACAACAATGTATGAATGTGAAATTATAATTAAAATAATAAATAAATAACATGACATAATGATATGAAAAAATTCTTTTGGCCTATGGATTAGACTTTATCTTGAGCTGAAGATGGTATGATCAGTTTTGGTGTCACCATGAACCCTAGGGGCCAATATGGCAAATTAATGAAGTTAAATGTGAATGCTATTTACATATCCATTATTATATATTATTTATATAACTTCATAAACATTTTTAGTTTGGATAATGATTTAGATTCTATTTATGGTGGCATAATGAGTTGTACATGTACCTATCTAGGGAAGTCTAATCAGTATATAAATATAACTCATGTTTATAGGATAGTATAAGGGAAAGATCCCTATGTTAGATGGCGGATTTGGTATTGGGTTGGATCATGAATGTAGGAAATAGAAATAATTTCAACACACTCTTGGGTGTTTCAACTATGTCTTTTTTAGGGTTTCATTTAAAAAGTGGGACATATATGTCATGACATATCTACTACATTGTTATATATTTATTATTAATAGTTTTGTATTTATCATGTGATATTGGATGATTGTTGATTAAGGAATTATCTGGGTCAGTTTTTATTATCATTTTCCAATTTTCTATTTATCATCAAAAAATTTATTGTTTGATATAATCATTTTAGTCTCCCCATATTATAAATTATTCCCATGGTACTATTCCGAATAATTTGGTTTACAGGGAGGCACACCCAATCCCATGAGAAGAATTTACTTAGGGACCCACTATGTGGATCACAGGTCAGAAAATTATAGAGTAAAGAAACAATTGAAAATTGTTTTATGATACAAATATATTCATCCTTTTCTTTGGTCAGTTTATACAACAATTAAAACTCCATACTAATCCCACTACCTCCAAATTAAAACATCAAAAACTCAATACATAAAATCGTGTGTGGTAAAATCATAAATATTGTATCACTATAATAAAATATAACTAATAATAAAATCGTGTGTGGTAAAATCATAAATATTGATTGATCTTATAATAATGAATATAATATTATAATTTTTGTTATATATTTATGAGAATGTCTAGATTTTTATAGAAGGATTTCCAAATAAATTTAAAAAAAAATATTTGATTTAACTTATCTATATTTCATTGAATTATATAATCATGGGGGGAATGGAATATATTTCCTATAGGTGTCAATGAATCATTTACAAAGAGTTTACTTTATGAATAGAAAGAATAAAAATTATTTGTCAAAAACCATGTTATAGATTAAATTATTTAGTTATAACTATAATATATATGGATATCCTTGAAAATGAGGTTGTCTATGGTACATGTTTGAGACATGAATATGTAAGTGGTGATTTTGATTCATGAAGAATTGTGGAAATGTAGTAATATAAAATGAGAGAGAAAATTGTTCCCATGTTTTTTTTTCAATTTAGATGATAACATATTATCCATATTGTTTGGGTTGATAGAATAATTTATTGTCATATTAGATTTAAACTTTTTATTTTTGTCATTTGATAGTGTTGTTTTTCGGATTTATATAAAGGATGATTAGATGTCTCCAAACTTTTGATGTTTTCATGTCGTATTTTATGAATTCTTTAGTTCTATGTTCTCATATATATATATAAGTATAACAGTGCTAGTATAATATTTTATGGAAAGATATGGAAAGACATGTATCTAAATGGACTATGTTCAGGGGTAGTGTTGTGAGATAGAAAATTGAATATATTAAATGAGGATGAAATGATCTGTGATTTTATGTAGTTGAAGTATTATATAATGATGAAATGAGGTAGAGTCAATCTGTTTTTATAGAATTATTTCAATTTATGATTTATAATTAACTAATTTTTCTTTTGGAAGATGAAATATTTTGACAAAAATATTTTTTCGATAGGTGATCACATCTGTTCTATCTACAAAAAATATGTTATTTAATATAACAATACATCCTAAAGACAGAATTTAGAAACAATTATTAATTGTAGTATTTTAATATATTATTTTCTCTAGTATTGAATATTATTTGGATTGGAATGGGTTGTTCTGTACTATGATAGATGATGACTAAATAGTTATTAGAGAGTTAGTCATATAAGAACCAAAGTATAAATAGTATGGTTGATGTATATATATTGAATGGGTTGATATATTTATTAAAAATGATTTATAGTTTACAAAATTTTATTCTTTAGATACGATAAATGTAACATACCATGTATGTAATGAATAATATATATTATTATCTACGTATATTTATTAATTTGACAGTGTTTTAGAGGCTTAAAATGAGAATAAATCCAATCTTATGAATGGAATACACTAATATTTTTAAAAGACTGTTTTACTGTCTTTTGAAGGAAAACAACTTTTAAATCAAGTTTTTTAAAATTTTATATTCTCTATTTGTCAAAATAAACATACTCTTTATTATTTGGATATTAAAATTTATTTTGGATAAATTTTTTGTATTTTTCCGAAAATGTTCATTTTTTTTGAATAGTGAAAAATACATCATTTTACATCAAAAATGCTTTTTCATCTAATTTAATTATATGGATAGATTATCATTTTATTTGGTTTTAAAGTGTAATTAGAATATATATTCACCATTTAATCCAATTGTGGTCATTAGAATTAATTTCACACTGTAATTGGGCATAAACTAGTGCCAAACATTTCATAGATATTGTTTCAAAAAAAGACCCGCTATTTGTTTTGACAACGAGAATTATTTTTAAATTAATTATTTGAATTTATATGTTTGGAAATTGTTAAAATGGATTCCATATTTTGAATCATATGGTCTAAATTATGTAATTAATACTCTTTTGTTTTTTGACATTATGTGTAGTAATGGCAGTAATTATCATTAATTATCGTGATTAATTAGTAATCGGGTAGTTAAGGATAATAAAATAATATCATAATAATAACAAATTACAACAAAATGTGTCATAATGCTATAGGTTGCCTCATGAAAGACCATGGGATTCCTTGTTCCAATCTTGGGGACACATGGAATCACTTTTTTGTGAAAATGACCTTTTATCGTTTTATTTTTAAATAAAGTTAAATATAACAAAGAATGTATCACCTGAGTAAAACATTATTAATTCTATCTACATAAATTCTCTATTAGACTATAATTATTCATTGGAAATATAAAAATATTTCCTACATCATAGTATTTTTTTTTAAATTTTTAGAAATTATATAAATAAAATTATTTATGACATCACGATGATATATCAATTACCTAATTAATGAATGATTTAAATAAAATGAAAATTCAATTTAAAAAATATGACATAAACTTTTCAAAGACCTATTGTATGAGTATATTTCAAACCCTTATCACCTTATCCTCAAAATATATCAATCTGGGACCTTTTATATCCGAAACTCATTTAAAAATAATGTTTCATTTCTTTACATTCCAAGAGTGCCCCTCCTCTCATCTTAAAAAGGGACCCCACATATACCTCCTTAAACACACATATAAAGCTTTTGGATCGGCCATGATCTACTCATTTTATTTCTTGACATCGATCTTTTCATCCTAGAAGCCTTACCTTAGGCAGAAATCTCTTCAAGAAACCCTTTTGGTTCAAACCTAGAGGAGTTACCCGATTCAAAGGTAAAGTATTCTCTAATCTTTTTTGTTTTATTTTTCTTCTCCAACCCCTTAATCTCTTTTTATTCATTTCTTTTGTAACAGAAACATTATATTAGGTATACTAGGATGTTGTTATAAGACGTATTTTATTTACACTTACACACACCTTCATCTAATGGTTAAAGAGCATAATGTTTCTGTCGCTGGCGAATTTATGCCTCATGAAACAATGATTGTACAATATTCTTCTAACACCTTCAAAGGTGGCCATTATGATGACACAATATTTATATATGATATATAATATGTTTATGTTTTCCTTAAGCTTCTGTATTTTTCATTTTTGGCATACCATTATGGTTTCCATTATGGATAAACATGATATCTTCAATTTAGTAAGTGTGGACTACCACCCCATAAAAGTGATTTGATTTGTTAATGCCTTATGTGGGATGTATAACGGATGGAGTTAATTATATTATATATGAAATTATACTGGAATTATAATATTCCTTTATATCATTATGATTCTATTCCATCAAATATGAAATAGAAATGGGAGTAGCGTTCATGCGTACGTACAGATTACCGTCTCCCTGAACGATGCATTTCTTTTCTTACCTCTAAATGTTATGTAATATTATAAATGCATGTATATATTGGATATATATGGTATATGTGAAATCTATATCATGAATATAAATCTTTATAAAATGTATATTTTAACACATGAACAACTTGAAATTATAAAGAGTTTATTTTTGACTCAAGTACCAATGATCAACAAACCGACCATTATTAACTTGAATAATTACATACTGTTAATGACATGGTAATAAGTGATATAAAAGAAATAATGAACATTAAAAAGGTTCGTAAGCAAGTAGAAATTAACTCATGTTTATTATTTAGTAGATTAATGAACGATCGAGTCAATTCGGATACCAGGTATGGGACTTCGTCTCAATCTCCTTTCATTAAGGCATATTTTGTTTTATCGACAACTTTTTTTTATACAGTGTATAATCCCATTTTACTTTTACAATTATTCAAAAGGAATATTTTTAATATGAAGCGTTTACTAAACGACAAAATGGAATGTTTTTTTGTCGTACAAATGCGGTGACAATTACTTCTCTGCCGCCGTGACCATTATTTTAGTTTTGACTTCATCTACAGGCCATAAATTTTTTTTAAAATGAAAAAAATAAATACCATGTTTTATTTTTCTTTTATTTTGGTATTTAAAATTGTTTTGATAATGTTTTTATTATATCATTGCATTATTGATATCTTGTGATTGAAATGTGGAAATGTTATGTTTATATTATGCATGTTTTATGTGATATGATTATGTTATGGTTTTTGGAAATAGTTTATGAAGACGGGTGGTTCCATGATAAACTAAGGGTGGGTGAGCCTGATATAACTCTCCAATGCATTGGGTAATGCGAAGTGGTTAATTGATAAGGTTTCTCTGAAGAGATTTATGGAATATACTATGATGGGTATTCTGAACGTAACCATGAGGGTTACTCCCTACGTAAGAACGTTATGAATGCCTCATGTTACCTTTACGTATTATGGTTTCTACGATTTATTCATGGTTTGATGAGGTATGTTAAAATGCTTATGTTTTATGATTAAGGTGTGATTTCATACATGGACTAATGTTTTCATTTCGTACTTTTTTTTATCCCTTACTGAGAATTTTATGCCCATCCCATGTTTTTGAAATTTTTTTCATAGGTCAAGGGAAAGGTACATGATATGGTGATAGTTTCAAGGAAGTTTCAAGAAAGAATCCATGTTTTAATTCAAATATGTTTTCATTGATGGGAAAAATGAATACTACCTTTTATGTAACCACTTTGTTTAAATGTGGAATGTAATTCATGATTTATAATCTAATTATCTAAAACTCTAAACCTGAAAAGATCCTCAATGTTTAATCTTGTAATAACTCAAGATTAAGTAATGTTTAATGCTGGGGCCTTATAGTTGGTATCAAAGGTCATTTTAGATAACATTAGCAATTAGAATTAGGTTAAATTATTATTTAAAAATATTTTGTTTATGGTTAAATTGAAGTGATATAGCATTTGAAGATTACCATGTTGCTTCATCTAAGACATGTTTGTTCAGAATGGTTTTCCTCAGAGGAAACAAGGAAGCAGTGCTAGGAAGGCATACAGAAGAAAATGACCTTCTGAATCCACATCCTGAGATAGTCATAATTGGAACTTAACAGTTTGTTGTAGTAATAGCGCAGTTGACTTAAGCAATAAATGGTGGTGGTATCCATGCACAAGATCAGCCAGATAAACCGCAGAGGAACATATTAATAGTAGAACATTTCATAAGGAAACATCTCCCATCATTCATAGGATCATCTGACCCTGTGCTAGCTAAAGGGTGGAATAAAGCACTAGAGAATATTTTCGATGTCATGGGGTGTTCAGAAAATCAAAATGGTAGTCTTGAAATTTACCGTTTGGAGGGTGAAGCAGATCAGCGGTGGTCAATGGTTAAAAATATCAGGGACACTGAGTTTGATGCTCTCGACTGGTATGAATTCAATGGTATGTTTCTTGAAAAGTATTTTGATAAGGCTGTTCGACATAGGATGGAAAAAAATTCTTGAAATTGAGGCAAGAGGAAGACTCAATGGCTACTTATGAAGAAATGTTCACTCGATTGGAAAGGTATTCTCCAAATTATATCCGAGACCTTGATAGTAAAGTCAATCTTTTTTACTCAAGATTAAATCCAAAATATCGAACGGCTTTAGCATCTCATGAGTTCAAATGCTATGAAAATATTGTTCTATGTGTTGACAAGGTAGAAATGGAGTTTTCCGATGATCAAGTGTCCTATAACAACCAACAGTAGAACATACCGAGGTGTCATGAGAAAGGGAAGAATTATTCAAAAAGGTCTGATGGTAAGAAAACTATGTTTCTAGTTTGTGATAAATGTCGTAAAAGGAATGCTGGGGAATGTCTTCTGAATTCTGGAAAGTGCAACCGATGTGTTAAGATGGGACATAGGGCTCGTGATTGCACAGAAAAATATCAAGTTTATGGTCAGTACAAATTTGATTTACAGTTAGTGAAATGTTTTATGTGAAATGAGATGGGACACTATGCAAACGAGCATCCGACAAAGAGCTCGAGTGATGGGAAGTAGTCAAAATACAAACAGAATGGTGTGGTGAGATCCTTTGCAACTACCTCAGCAGATGTTGGGCCACCAAATTATGTGGTATTAGGTACATGGTTTTTTTTCATATTCTGACAATGTGTTGTTTGATTCAGGTTCTACACATTCTTTCATCTCTGAAAACTTTTCTAGTAAAATAGGAATACCATATCCAGAAATGACTCCATAACATGAGGTAAAAACACCTGGGGGAAATGTTTATGCAAAAAGAATTTATAAGAATCTCCCTATCCTTATCCGTGGAAAGAACCTACTTGGAAACCTTATTGTTTTACCTCTAGTAGAGTTTGATGTTATCTTGGGTATGGATTGGCTCTATATTTACCATGCTAATATTGACTGTAGAGAAGAAGAAGTTTCATTTCAGAAAGACATTCAATTTATGTACAAGAACAAACCCTTACTGTTGATAATATATCAAGAGGCCGACAAACATGTAAAAGATGAAAATTAATGTTACCTTGAACATATTTTTGAAAAAAGGGGAACTGTTCAGATTAATGATGTGCCGGTGGTAAATGAGTATCCTGATGTATTTCCTGATGAGTTTCCTGGAATAATAAGAGATCAGGAAGTTGAGTTTACTATTGACTTATTTCCTGATGCTATGCCATTTTCAAAACCCCCTTATCGAATGACTCAAATTGAACTTTTAGAGTTGAAGGAGAAATTGCATGATTTATTAGAAAAAGGTTTCATTAAACCTAGCACATCACCATGGGGTGCTCCTGTTTTTCATTGTTAAAAAGAATGATGGTTCAAGGAGACTTTTCATTGATTATAGATCCTTGAATAACAACACTGTTATGAAAAAATATCCTTTGCCTTATATTGATGATTTGTTTGATCAGCTCCAGGGAGCTCAGTATTTTTCAAAGATTGACCTGAGATCGAGGTACCATTAGTTGAAGGTAAAGGAAGAAAATATTCCGAAGACCAAATTTCGTACAAGATATGTCCATTATGAATTTTTAGTTATGGCTTTTGAGCTAACCAATGCACCTGCTATATTCATGGACCTTATAAATAGAATTTTCCATGAGTTCTTTGATAAGTTTTTGGTTGTTTTCATTGACGATATTTAGATTTTTTCTAAAAGTAAAGAGTAAAATGAATGATATTTAAGGGTTATTTTTCAAACCTCTGAAGATAAGAAATTGTATGGGAAATTCAGAAAGTGTGAGTTTTGGGTGCAACAAATTTAATTCCTTGGTCACATTGTTTCTAAAGATGGAATAATTGTTGATCCTGCAAAAAGAAAGGTTGTTGAAGAATGGACAAGTCCCAAAAATTTAACTGAGATTCGTAGCTTCCTTGGTATGGCAGGCTATTACCAACGGTTTGTTAGAATTTTTTCACGGTTATCTAGTCCAATGACTAAGCTAACTCGGAAGGGTGTTATGTTTATCTGTACAAAATAATGTGATTATTGTTTAGAAGAATTGAAAATAAGATTGTTGAATGCTCCAATTTTGGCTCTACCTTCCAAGAATTGGGAGTTTGTTATCTATAGTGATGATTCATTGAAAGGACTTGGTTGCTTCCTAATGCAGAATGATCAGGTAATTGCTTATGCTTCACGATAGTTGATAACTCATGAGGTAAATTACCCTACACATGATTTGTCATTAGCTGTTGTTGTTTTCTCTTTAAAAATTTTGCGGCATCATTTGTATGGTGTAAAGTATGAAATATATACTGACCAAAAAAGTTTAAAGTATATATTCACTCAGAAATAATTGAACATGAGACAGATGAGATGGCTAGAATTAATCAAGGATTATGATTTTACAATTCATTACCATTCGGGAAAGAAAATAAGGTGGATGATTCTTTGAGTCAAAAAAAGTAATGCTTCATTAACAATGTTGCGTTTGGAACATGGTCCTTTGGTTAAGAATTTGATGAACATTGGCATAGAAGTTGTTGGTGCTGGATGTCCTTCTATTTTGTTTCTCGTATCAGTGAAATCTTCTTTATCAGACAGAATTATAGAAGCACAAAAGCAAGACAGTGAGTTGTAGAAAAAGGCAGAGCTTATTCAGAAGGGTATGTTTCCTGAATTCAACATTGATAATGATTGGGTTTTTAGATTTGGGAAGATATTGTGTGTGACATGTGATTTACAGTTAAAGAGAGAGTTGTTATGTGAAGCACATAGTTCTCAATTTTCAGTTAATCCATAAAGTACTAAGATGTATAGAGATCTTCAGAAGTATTACTGGTGGGATGGAATGAAATGGGATATTGCTAATTTTACTGTGAATTGTTTAACTTGTCAATAGGTAAAAGCAGAGCGGTAGTTAAAGAAAGGGATTCTTCAACTTTTACCAGTGCCAAAGTGGAAATGGGAGAATATATCTATGGACTTCTTTGTTGGATTGCCGAAGACACCTCGAGTTAATAATGCAATCTGGGTTATTGTTGATCGCTTGACTAAATCTGCTCATTTCCTTGCCATACGAGATACTTTTTTTCTAGATCAACATTCTCATTTGTATCTTAATGAGATAGTCAAGTTACATGGATTTCCTCTCTCCATTGTATCTGACTGTGATCCCAGGCTCACTTCTAACTTTTTGAAAGGCCTTTCGAAGTCATTGGGTACTAAATTAAATTTTAGTACATATTTTCATCCTCAATCAGATGGGCAGTCAGAACGAACAATTCAGACTTTGGAGGATATGCTACGTGATTGTTCGATGGATTATTAGGGAAGTTGGGACCAACATCATTCTTTGGTTGAGTTTCATATAATAACAGTTTTCATTCAAGTATACAGATGGAACCATTTGAGGCATTATATGGGAAGCGATGTCGAACTCCTGCTTTCTGGGATGAAGTGGGTGAAAGGAAGTTGATGGGACTGGAATTGGTAGAATAGTTGGCAGAACAGGATCAGCTAATACAGAGACACATGAGAACAACACAGAGCAGGCAGAAGAGTTATGCAATCAACAGGGGGAAGGATCTCTCTTTTGAGGTAGATGATCATGTTTTTTCACAATGTTTCACCTTGGAAAAGTGAGATGTAATTTGGTAAGAAAGAAAACCTGTGTCTAAGGTTCATTGGAAGATATGAAATTCTAGAGAGAGTTTGATCAGTTGCATACCGAGTGGCTTTACCTCCATGTTTATCTCAGGTACACAATGTTTTTCATGTTTAAATGTTAAGGAAGTACATGCTAGATCCACATCTTGTTTTGAGTCTAGAGATAGTTCACCTGTAAGAGAATCTATCTTATGAGGAACAACCGGTACAGATTCTTGACCACAAGGATCATGTGTTTCATAATAAGGTGATTCATCAGGTAATGGTTTTTTGGAAAATTATCATGATTGAAGAGGAAACATGGGAATCTTAAAATGCAATGTGGGATAAATACCCCCACTTATTCGATAAGTAAATAAATTGCGAGGATGCAATTTTTTAAAGGATGTAAGGATGTAACAACCCAAGTATTTAATGAATAATAGATATTCTTATCTATGTCTATTTATGAATTAGATATTGTTTTAGAGGATTAAAATGAGAATAAATCCAATCTTAAGCATGGAATACAGTAATATTTTTAAAAGGTTGTTTTAATGACTTTTTATGGAAAACCATTATTAAATCAAACTTTTGAATAATTTATAAGCTATATTTTTAAAAATAAACTTACTCTTAATGATTGGGATTTTGAAATTTACATTGGATAATTTTTTGGTATTTTTCTGAGAATGTTCATTTTTTAATGAATAGTGAAAAATACTACATTTTACATCAAAACTGCTTTTTCATCTAATTTAATTATATAGATAGATTATATTTTTATTTGGTTTTAAATTTAATTATAATATATATTTAACATTTTATCAAATGGTGGTCATTATAAATAATTTCACTTTGTAATTGGGCATAAACAAGTGCCAAGCTTTTCATAGATATTGTTTTAAAAAAACTCGCTATTTGTTTTGACAACGGGAAGTATTATTAAATTAATTATTTCAATTTCAATGTTTGGAATTTGGTAAAATGGATTCCATTTTTGGAATCAGAAGGTCCAACTTATGTAATTAATTCTCTTATGTTTTTGGACATTATGAATAGTAATACCGTTAATTAGCTTTAATTATCGTGATTAATTAGTAATCAGGTAGTTAAATATAATAAAAAATATCATAATAATAACATATGACCACCAAATGTGTCCTAATGCTACTATTTCTTTCATGGCCGACCATGGGATTCCTTGTGCCAAACTTGGGGACCCCATGGAATCAATTTTGTGGGAAATTGACTTTTTATCTTTTTATTTTTAAAGATAGTTAAATATAACAAAGAATGTATGACCAGAGTAAAACATTTTTAATATTGTCTTCATAAATTCCCTCTTAGACTATAAATATTAATTGAAAAGATAAAAATATTTCCTACATCATAGTATTTTTTTTAATTTTTAGACATTAAATAAATTAAATTATTTATGACATCATGATGACGCAGCGATTACCTCATTATTGAACGATTTAAATAAAATGAAAAGATAATGTAAAAACTAAGACTTACACTTTTCAAAGACCTATTGGATGAGTATATTTCGAACCCATCACCTTATCCTTCAAATATATCAATGTGGGACCTTTTAAATCTGAAACTCATTTTAAAATAATGTTACATTTCTTTAATTTCCAAGAGTGCCCCTCATCTCCTCTTATAAAAGGCCCACACCTCTACCTCCTTAACCACAATTCTCAAGCATTTGACTCGGCCAATCCTTGATCATTTTATCTCTCCAGATCCATCTCTTAATACTAGAAGTCATAACTTATTCAGAAAGATCTTCATGAAACCCTTTTGGTTCAAACCAAGAGGAGTTACCCGATTCCATGGTAATGTCTTCTCTAATGACATTTTGTTTTATTTTTCTTCTCCAACCCCCAAAACTCTATTTATTCATTTATTTTGTAACAACACCAGTATCTTCAATATATAAGGATGTGGTTATAAGAATTGTTTGAGATACTCTTACACACACCTTCATCTAATGGTTAAAGAGCATACTGTTTATGTGGATATCGAATTTCTACCTCATGAAACGATGATTGTTCAATATTCTTCTAAGACCTTTAATGGTGGCCATTAAGATGACACTATATTTATATATGATATATAATATTTTTATGTTTCCCTTAAGTTTCTGTATTTTTCATGTTTGGCATACCTTTATGGTTTCCATTATGCGTAAACGCAATATCTTCATTTTAGGAAGTGCGGACTACCGCCCCCTCAAAGTGATTTGATTCGTTAATGCCATATGTGCGACGTATTAAGGATAGAGATAATGATATTATATAAGATATTATACTAGAATTATAATATACCTTTATATGATAATGATTCTATTCCATAAAATAAGAAATAGAAATGGAAGTAGCATTCATGCGTACGTAAGGCTTACCGTCTCCATGAACGGTGAATTTCATTTCTTACCTCTAAATGTTATGTAATATTATAAATGCATGTATATAATGTATATATATGGTATATGTGATATCTAAATCATGAATATAATTCTATATATAATGGATATTTTACCACATTAACAACTTGTAATTATAAAAGAGTTTATTTTTGACCCAAGTACCAATGATCAACAAAACGGCCATTATTAACTTAAATAATTACATAGTGTTCATAAAATGGTAATAAGTGATATAAAAAGAATAAGAAACTTTAAAAACGTTATTAAGCAAATATAAATTTGCTCATGTTTATTATTTAGGAGATTAATGAACGATCGAGTCAAGTCAGATACGAGGAATGGGACTTCGTCTCAATCTCCTTTCAATGAGGCATATTTTGTTTTATAAATAACTTTATTTTATACGGTGTATAAGCCCCTTTGACTTTTAGGATTATTCAAAACGATTCTTTTTTATACGATTTGTTTACTAAATGACAAAATGGAATGTTTTTATGTCGTACGTATGCGGCGACAATGACTTCTCTGCCTCCATGCCCATTATTTGAGTTTCGGCTTCCTCTATATGCCATACCATTTTTTTTAAACGAAAAAAATAAATACAATATTTTAAATTTAATTTATTTTGGTATTGAAAATGGTTTTGATAATATTTTTATTATATCAATATGATATTGATATCTTGTGATTGAAATATAGAAATGTTATGTTTCCTTTATGCATGTTTTATGTGATATGATTATTTTATGGTTCTTGGGAATTGTTTATGAAGATGGGTGGTTCCGTGAAAAACTAAAGGCGGGTAAGCCCGATATATCTCTCCAATGCATTGGGTAACGTGAAGGGGTTAAAAGTTAAGGTTTCTCCGAAGAGATTTAGGGAATATACTTTGATGGGTATTCCAAACATCACCATGAGGGATACTCCCTATGTAAGAACGTTATGAATGACTCATTATACCTTTATATCTTATAATTTCAACGATGTATTCATGATTTGATGAGGTATGTTAAAATTCTTATTCTTTATGAGTAAAGTATGATTTCAGATAGGGACTAATGTTTTCATTTCATACATTTTTATATCCCTTACCGAGCTTTTTATCATCATCCCATGTTTTTGAAATATTTTTCACTGGTCAAGGGAAAGGTACATGATCTGATGATAATTTCAAGGAAGTGTCAAGAAAGAATCCATGTTTTATTTCAAATCTGTTTCCGTTGATGGGAAAAATGAATACTACCTTTTATCTAACCACTTTGATTAAATGTGGAATGTAATGCATTATTTATGATCTAATTCTATAAAACTCTAAACCTTAAAAGATCCACAATGTGAAATCTTGTAATAACTCAAGATTAAGTAATGTATAAGGCTAGGGCCTTATAAAAACAATTTTCCATATTCATTACATCATATGAATATATTATTACTTAATTGAATTATATTGTTTAAATCATTAATGTGTTCAATAATCCCCAATGTTATGTGTGTAATGACCCAACCATTCATTAATGAAAATTCATCTTGATTTAATTAAATATATAATAGTAGATAAATAAACTTATAAAAATCATTGGATTTACATTTTTGGATTTTATAATACCATTATGAATTGTGACCATTTCAAATATAGATGTTGAATAGTGATCACAAGATTAGTATAAATATAGGACTTTAACAAATCCAATTTACTCAGACAATGTAATGGATGACATCATCTATTAGAATTTCCTTGTACAATTCACATTTTTCAGAGCTCGAAAAGGATATAGCTTCAATGGGATTCTCTCTTGTCCAATCACATGCTGACCTTCGACATGTTAACATCTAGTGGAACTGCCGACGAGAAAAGTGTATGTTGATATTGATTACCAACCAAGCGATGTAATCCGACCCACCCCAATAGTCTATCAACATCATACACAAAACCCTTAGGAATTATGTAGGTGTTATACGGGTCTCTTTAATGTGACCCTAGTACTTGGATTATATACATTTTTTTCATAGATAATATACATTCATTTTATTATTGCTACATTGTAAATAGTTTTTATAGAAAAAATATAATTTTTAGTAATTATTCAATTAAGAAATATATTTTTATTAATTAATGTATTTTTTGAATTAAATAATATTATAATTAAATATTATATAAAAATTATTTTGAATAAAATATAAATGATCATATAATTATTCTAAATAAAACCGTGTTTTTTATTTAAAAGTCTTTTTTGTGGAAACCCATGAATTTTAGATAAATGTAGTTTTTCGTTTTAAATGTAAAAATTCACATTTTTTTAAAATCATTTAGATAAAATGAATATTATTTTTGGTAACAGGATTTCTAAATTCGTAAATTGGGAATTTTTCAAAATTTTATGAGAAAATAAAATATTTGGGTAAAAATTAAATACCGATTTATTATATATTCTATTTTATGACATATTAATGAGCAAATAGTGATGTAATAAAATGATATAAATGGGGTTTTTGTCCAATATATATTTTTACCAATTATATAATTTAATTTTGGGTTTTTCTGATTTATTTTACAAATCATTATTAGACCCTCCAATAATTATAAAACATTTTAACATTTTAAATTTATTTCCTTGGGAGTGGACTCACCTCAACATAAGCAAGAAAAATGTTTTAAGTATTCGTCAATTGTTAATATAAAGTAATATCTTCCACTCCCCTGTTGAAAAAACCATGGTCAAACCCAAGGATTGGATTATTGTTTTCATTAGTTTAATGTGTAGTATGCAAAAACTGTATAATAAAAAATTCCCTCACTATTCTTATATATACCCACAAGTGCTCTAAATTTTCTTCACTCAAAAAATATGGAGCACTTCCTTAAAATTATTTCTTCACACAATTATCCACCCAAGGCATCCCATGCTTCTATTAAGTCTCTCCCAAACCTCTCACCACCCCTAGGGATCAAAGATCAATGTAATGGATATCTTTATTCATTATATATATCCATGTTCCAATATATTGTTATGCCATTATATGATCAATTAAAAATTTTGGGGTATGATTTTCCTCCTACCTGATACTACCGTATTTATTTTATAATGAAGATAAAATGATTTCTCTATAATTAATGCCTCCCATGAACATTTGTTATCATGCCGAACTTTTGTAAGGAATTTCTCTCGCCTCATTTACATTCAAGTAATTAATTTGTATGATGAATTAAAAATTCCATTATTATTTGGGGAATGTATATATATAAACAATTTACTTTCCATTTGAAGTACATATAATGATACACACCTTTCTCTCTCACCCACACTTTTCAGGAATTCTATTGTCAAGTTATTTTTCTATAGAAATTGCACTGTGATATTCCAAGCCAAAGTCATTGTATAGTGAATACCAATACCCATTTCATTATCAAGAGAATTCACATTTTTTCAAATTTACTGATTGATTATATAGTTTCATATATGAATTATACATTCCTTTATTATGTAATAAATGATGTTGTTGAATGATTCCATGTTGTATGATCCATGTGGCACACTTATGCAAGAAATGAAATTTTTAGGAATGGTGCACCCTGATAGCCCTCCAATGAATTGGGTAACGATTTGTTTTTAGATATTTCTAGTGAAATTTGGGTTTACTCATTCTAATGAAGTTCAACAAGGGTTTACTCATGCTCCAGGTGAAATGATCCATGGATCCTGAAAATACCTTGTCAATTATTGTTGCCACATTTCAATATTATGATAATCATGCTATATCATGTATTTAAGATTATGTTTCACTTATAATACATTGATATTCCTATCTGCTGAAATGTATTTTATTCTTCATTTAATACCTTGTTTAATCCCTTAATAGACTTTAAATCTCAACATTTTCTTATGTATGTCCTCTGGTTATCCCATGTAATGCTAAGTATGTGAGAATGTAGTTTTCTTGTAAAATATGCTTTCAATAATGATATTCAATTTCACGTTTTATCATTTCATGTAATGTTCCAATGCCCCAAAGACATTGGACATCTGAATAATTTATGTTTTATCTAGTGAGTATTTTTTTTAATAAATCATGTTTAAATTTTAATAAATTTCAGGTTTTCTATAGTTCACATCAGATGATAATTTTAGTTATTTTTGGAATTAGTATTAGAAAAACCAATTGAATGAATTAATGATAATAAAAAGTATAATAAAAACATCCCTAAATTTTGGTTATTATTGTGTGAGTTGTTTATCATGAAAATACATCTTTTTCAATTTATGTGAAGGTAGAGGAAGCTCTAGAAAAAATATACCTAAGAGTGAAAACAAAAAAAATAGGGTTTTCGGATTAACTCCGGGTATCTTGGTATTCTACATGGGGACTTGCAGAACTCTTTGTTACAAAATGCCTAGGGGATATTGTTTGGAAAATTTACAATCTTAGTATGAAAAATTCTTATGTGAATAAAATGAATTCCCCTATAAATAAATGTAGGGAATTATATCATGAATGTCATAGAATGATTCATATTGATTCATATGTTAATGAAATATGATTTATTTATAGGTCATCTATTTTTTTCATTGGATTACCCTTTATTTGTTACCCATAACTTTCCTTTTCCTCTATTTGATATTCAGTAATAGGATGAATTGGGCTAGAATATGATGCAATGATCAATGTGATAATTGTTCTAATTATATACCCATTCCAATAAGAGTGGGATCACAAACATTATAATTATACACTCTCAGTTAATTCGAGTTTTTAATACAAACATGGGTACAGAGGAATTTTCAACACCCCCTAAGAAAGGAAAAGTTACAATTGAACGATTTATGAGACAAAGGCCTCCTACTTTTAATAGATCATCTGATCCCACAATTGTTGAACTATGGATCAACTCCATTGAAATTATCTTATCAATCCATCAATGTTTTGAACAAGAGAATGTTATTTATTCTTCCTATCACATAGAGGGCAAAGATGATCAGTGGTAGACATTGATAAAAAAAATATAAAGAATCAGGAAGAGATAGAGGCATTGTAATGAATGTATTTCTAGGAAATATATTTCTTTAAATATTTTTGTTGCACCCTTATACTTAATATGGAATGTTAATTCATGAAATCAGTCAAATAGATGATAAATCCATTGGATCGTATGATGCAAACATCACATGTCATGCAAGATACACCTCCAAATTTGACATTACCCCAGAATACATGGTTGATCACTTATTTGGTGCCCTAAAACCCGGCCTAAGAAAATCCATAATGATATTTGACCTTGAGAGCTATTAAGAAGTTGTAATATGTTCCCTCAATGTTGAAATGGGGATCAGTGAATATCATGGTTATCATGGGGATAAGAAGGAGAAAGAGGAATTTAATTTTGGAGGTCCTATGGAAAAATCTAATAGTGATAGGAAAATACAGCAACCCACATTCGAATGGGTTGGAATGAAGCACCATAGAAATTGCCTGAAGGGGATGAGAAAAGTTTTTAGGTGTAGAAGAGAAAGTCAAATAGCATTTTACTTCCGAAAAGAAAAAACTGTTGCATCGATAGTGGAATGAAACACTCCTTTCAACTATAAATGCATTTCCCATCACATCAAATGCAGTGATTCAGGGAACATTGATATTCAGAACCGTATTTCAATGGTTCTCGGATGCAATCAAATACCTCCAAGTTATTAAAAGAGAACTTATTACATCACTACCACCGAATTAAACCCCCCCAACGAATTCATGAAAAGTACCATAGTTATTCATTCAAAAATATCGGCCATACGTTTTTATTCTTGTTCTCTGAAGTCTTTTGTATCCCTAAGGATTAGTTGAACAATACTGACTCCACCACAAATAAATTAATCAAAGAAGTCAGTGAGTACTGCAAATGGGGAAATCATTTCATCCCATGAATATAACTCCACTGTTATCATAATTTTTTAGTTGAAATACCCATCGAACCTCATCATTATCCCTCTATTGCAATTTTATGCAATTATCTGCATGGATTGGATTTCCTTATATAGAGGCAACAATATTTTTAATGAGTTGGAAATCAATATACATATGGAGAATCAATGCATTATTTAGTACAAGGTCAAGGAGGAGCATGAATCCTCCTTAGCACTATCATCTCAAGTATGAATATTAATTCCTTATGAGACCACGTATCTGTCTCAGATGATTGAGTCTAATGAATAAACAATCCTTAATGGAAATACTATTTTTAGGTAATTATATTATGTGTTTCTCACGTAATTTCATGGTATTACTACTAGAATAGATGTTTATATATCAATTGATCTTATATGTGGGGAATTGACAATATCCAATAGTATTTTTATAACAGATATTTTGGATATTGAGGAGATGAAGAAGAATCTTCAGAAAGACCTGGATTAGGGTTTATACAACCATGTGCTTAACCATGTGGTTCACCAGTCCTCTTCTACAAGAAGAAGGATGGGACAATACACCCTTGCATTGATTATGACAAGATAAATAAAATCCCGATAAAGAACGTGTATCCTCTGCCAAAAATTGTTGACTTGTTTGATAAGTTACATAGATCACAAAAATTATCCATGTTGTCTTGGATAATACCATTTAATTGTGAAAAAATAGGATATCCCCAAGTATACTTTTCGTACCAGGTACATGAACAATGAATTCGTTGTAACGCCTTTTAGATTTACTAATGCTCCAGAAATCTTCATGAACATAATGAACAATGAATTTAGATATTAAAATTAAAAAATTTGGTAGTAATTATAGTAGATATTATAATATTCTCCCAAACAAATGAGTAGGATTAACAATATCCAAAAACTATACTAGAGACCTTGTGAAAGAAGAATCTATAATAAAATTATTGCAAGTGTGATTTCTAGTTAAAGGAAGTCTCATTAATGTGTCGTATCATCACAAGAAATGGGATATATGTGGATCCCTCCATGATAGATGATATTGAGGGATGGTTGAGGCCAACATCAGTAATGGGATTTCATAGCTTCCAGGGGTTAGCTGGATATTATCGCTGATTTGTTTAAAATTTTACATGATGGTCCAACCATCTCACCAAGATAACTCATAAGGGATTAATGTTTTCTTGGAGAGGTAAATGTGATGAGAGATTTAAGGATTTGAAAATGAGTCTTATCATTATTCTCATGCTCACACTACCCACAAGCGGAGAACATTTTTGGTATTCAGTGATTCTTTGAAGAAGGGTATAGAAAGTGTGTTGATGAAAAATGACAACGACCTTTACAATACTTCAAGGAAATTGAATTTTCATGAGAAAAACTATCGAAAACATGACCTATATTTGGTAGTAGTAACCTTTTATTTGAAAAGTTGGTTGGATAAACACATATGTGATAATTATGAAATATGTAATGATCACAAAATCCTCCTGCATATATTCACACAGAAAGAGTTGAACATGCGCCAAATTATATAGATAGAGATGATCAAAGACTGTAAATGCTCAATATATTACAACCATTGGAAGGAGAAAAGGTGGCATATGCTCTATGTATAAATGTCATGACAATTCAATCATTGAAGAGAATTTAAAAGGTAACAATATTATTAGATTTTATGAAGTTGGAAATAGGAATCATAAAGAAGAAAAAAAAACAAATCCATTCAAAAATGATTTCTCAATCATCACTTTTACAAATTTTAATGGATGCTCAAAAAGATTATGTGGGAATTTAGAAAATTGTTGAAACTATCAGAAAATGGAAATCATCAAATTTATATGTCAATGAAGAAGGAATTGTGGTATTTGGTACAAGATTATGAGTTTCATCGAATCAAATGTTAAATAATGACCTTTTGGATGATTCACATAGATCAAATTTCTTTATTCTATCAGGAAACAAAAAGTTGTATCATGATCACTGAGAAAATTATTGGTCTGAAAACATAAAGAACGATATTGATGAGTATACATCAATGTGCCAGGTATGTTAGCAAGTGAAGACTGAGAGGCAGAATTCTAATGGGGTGATGAGATCATAACCTATACCTGCATTGAAATCAGAGAACAACTATATGGACATTGTCATCGGACATCAGAATACATCAAATGAAAATAATGATATTTGGGTTTTTGTAGATCCTCTTACTAAGACTGCACACTTCATTGAATTTTAAGAGGATTTTGCACTGGATCAATTGGCATGGATATACATCAGAGACATGGTAATGTTGCATGGGGTTCCACAATCGATTGTACCTGATTGAGATCCAAGACTCACCTCTATGTATTGAAATAGTATTAAACATGTTCTGGATACTATGATAAACCATATTATGTCTAATCAACCTCAAACTAATGTCCAATCAGAGAAGACAATCCAAAAACATGTGGACATTTTGAGATCATGCTTAATGGACATCAAAGGTTGATGGGATCAAAATATTTGTCTAGTTGAGTTATCTTACAAAAGATGTTTCCACTCAAGCATCCAAATGGCTCTTTATGAAGCACTGTATGGGAAGAGGTGTTGCACACTGCTGTTTTGTTGGATTATGTTGGGGAGAGAAAAATCTTAGGCCTTGAAATGGTTGAAAATGGTGGAGAATGTAGAGACCATCCAGTATCAAATTAATTCTATTCAGAGTTGACAAAAGAGATATGCTGATAATCATCGATGAGACCTATATTTTTATGTCGAAGACATGGTATTCCTTTCATATAACAATGGAAGAGAATTATGATAATTAGTAAGAATTGAAATCTTAGTCTAAGGTACATCGTCTTTTTTGAGATCCCTGATCACATTGGAGCAGTGGCCTATCACCTAGCACTCCCTCCGAACCGATATCAAGTAAATGATGTATTCTATGTATCACTCTTGATGAAGTAAATACCCAACCCATCATATGTACTCAATCCAATGTTGGTACCCTTGTACAATGACCTCTCCTATGATGAGAATCTAGTGAAGATCATAGATCGTTATGAAAATGTCATATGAAATAAGACTATCCACTTCATGTAATTGTTGTGGGGAAACGATGAGTTTGATGAAGCAATGTTGGAATCAGAGGATGTGATGATGTAGAGCTGCCCAAAACTGTTTAGTGTGGGAAAGGGAAATTTTTTAGGTGAAATTTTTCAAGGGGGAAAGATTGTGATGACCCAAACATTCATTAATGAAAACTACTCTTGATTTAATTTAGTTTTTTATGGATTTATAAAACGTAAGCACTTCTTTGGTTTTATATTTTTGTATTTTAAAATAAATTATGAACTGTAACATTTTCTAATATAGTCGTTGAACAATGATCACATGATTAGAATAAATATATGGATATAAAAAATCCAATTTATTCAGACAATGTAAGTGATGGCCTTATCCAGTTGAATTGACTCTTACAAACCCCATTTGTTTGAGATCAGAAAGGAGGTGGAATAATTGTTATTTGATCTTGTCCATACCCATGTCAAGCATCAACATTTTAAGCTCGAGTAGAACTGCCTATGAGAGAAGTTTATTTTGATAGAGTTTACCACCCTAGCGATGTTATCAGTGCCACCCCAAGAGTCCATCACCACCTCACACCTTAACGTTCAATATTATACGGGTGCTATAAGGGGTTATGTAATGAGACACTAGGACAATGATTATGTTCATTTTTTTGTATAGATAACATACAATCATTATATTATTTTGTCTTTGTAAATAGTTTTTAATGTAAAAATAGAATTTTTAGTTAGCAGTCAATTAAGAAATATATATTGATGAATTTATGGATTTTTTAATTAAATAATATTTTAATAAAATCTTATCAGTATATTACATTTTATTAAATAGAAATGATAATATAATTATTATGAATTCATTTGTGTTTTTTATTTGAAATATGTTTTTTTCGAAACCCATGAATTTTTTATAAATGTCAGCTTTTATTTTAATAGAAAAAATTAAAATATTTTGAAAATTATTTTTATAAAATAAATATATTATTGAAATCATGACATCTAAATTATCTAATGTTAGATTTTTCAAAATTTTCCATGACAGTCGAAATTTTGGGTAAAAATTAAATACCATTTAATTATATAATGTGTTTTATGATATTATAATGACCCAATAGTGATGTAATAAAATACTATAAATGGAATGGTCAGATAATATATGTTTTACCATTAAAATAATGTGATTTTTAGTTTGTTTGATTTATTTTACAAAGCATTAGTGGACCCTCCAATACTTATAAAATAGTATTACTTTTTATATTTATTTCCTAGAGATTGTGACTCACCTCCACATAAGAAAACCATATATTTTAAAATGTTATGTAATTATTCTTACAAAATAATTTATTAAAATCCACATTTGAAAATATCCAGGGAAAAACATGGGTTGGTTTGTGTATTAGATTAGAATAATGTTTAGTGTCTAAAACCTTAATTATAAATAATTCCCTCACTTTTGTTATACAAATCCACCTAAGATCCCAGGTATGTTCACTAAAACCCCTTGTAACACGAAACTACCCCTACATTCTCCCTCAAGTATCATCCCCTAGTGCCCAATGTTCCAATGAAGCCTCTATTTATCCTTTATGATGTTTTTGGGATCACAATTTAATGCAATGGATTTCTTTCTTCTTTATTTATGTCCATGTTCTCAAATATTGTAATGTCCTTTTATTTTAAATTGAAAATGATACGGTATGATTTTTAAAATCTCCAATACATCCATATTTATGTTTTAATGATGATATACCCCTTTCTCTCTCATTAATTCCTCCCATGATCACTCGTTACCATGTCTAAATTCTAAAATGAATTTCTCTCTCCTCATTTACATTCAAGAAAATATTTTATATTATAAATATAAAATTCCATTCCACTAGTTGGTAAATATTTCTATATAAGCAAATTACTGTCTATTTTATGTATATATGATGATACTCCGCTTTCTATGTCATCAACCATTTTTATAAATTTCTATGTTACGCCGTTATGTTGTGAAAATTGCACCTTGAGTTTGCAAGACAAAGCCATTGTGATGTGAATACAATGACCATTTCTCTATCAAGGATATTAACATTTATTTAAAATTACATATTATTATAGAGGTTCATGTATGAATTTGACAATATTTTTTCATGGAATAAATGATTACGTTGAAAGATTCCATGTTGTATGATCCATGTGGCACACTTCTGCATGAAATGAAATGTTTTAGAAGGGTGCGCCCAAGTAGTTCTCCAATGCAATGGGTAAAAATTAGTATCATGATACATGAAGTTAAATGATTGTTTACTCACTATAATAAAAGTGAAATGAGGTTTTACTCATTCTCCATGTGAAATGATCATTGGATCAAGCTAACACTATGTTAAGGGTTGTTGCCACATTTCCATGTTCTGATAATCATGCTATATCATGCCTTTTTGTTCATTATTCACATATGATCCATTGATATTCCTATTTCCTAACATGTATTTTATTATTCATTTTATTCATTGATTACTCCCTAACTAGTATTTATGTATCACTCTTTTTTTATGCATGCCCTCAGGGTATCAAATTCAAATCTATATACGAGTGAATGTAGTTGTCATGTAAAGGATGTTTTCAAGAAAGATGTTTTGTTTTAGGTTTTAAGTCATTAGGTAATATTCCTAAGCCCCAATGACACTATACCACTCAATATTCTATATTATATGATGTCAATATTATATGTAATAAATCGTGATTATGGGTGTAATATAAAGTCGTTTTGTTATTATGTGTGACTTAAATTACGATTTATAATTGATAAAATTAATCCATGTATATGAATTTTTAAAATGAATGAAACCCTCAAAATTCCATTATCATGTATTGGTCTATATGTAAGGAATTTTATGAATTCATATTAATACATTGTATATTGAAGTTAAATTTTCTAAATATTTATTTATATTTTTATTTCTTAATCAAAAAATGGAACTGATGTACCATGAAGGAGTCGAAATATCCTTACTACATGATTAGTGAATTTATTATTGGTAGATTATTTTTGGATGTAAGAAATTTTCAGTTGTTTCAAAGGGATCAATATTAAAAATATGGATTGAAACTATATTAGAGAGAAAATATATTACATATATATTCTTTATCCATTTCTTTTATCCAATTTCCCGATAATATATTTATTAGGTTTTATGTTACTTGTACTTTTAGAAATATATGACTTCATTAAAACACATATATGGTATCATATTATTCTCACATGAAGGTTTGAATAATATTAATATTTTTTTAACAACTTCATATTGAATATGGTACTCTATACTATGATACATTAACATAACTATTTGTAATATTATGTTATAATAGCATATTCTCTATTGTGTATTTATAACGCTAACTAAAGATCATATAATACAAGAAAGGTTATCCAATAAATTTAAAAAATAGTGTACAATATAAAAATGGAAATATTTCAATATCACACAATATGATACATTTAAAATTCAAGTTTCAGTCATATCAAATGGAGAAAATATCGATAAAAATTGTTTTGATATGGGATACCACAATAGATATTCATAAATAATAACATGAAAATGTTATACTTAAAAACTATGGCCAGTGATATATCATATGTAATTCATTGATATATATATTAACATATAATATATAATAATAACCATTTCCTATGATATATGATTTACTTATACCCCGAACAATGATATAGGATATCATTTTCAATGATATAGTGTATTAAAATAAAAATTATTTGATAATATACTTCTCTTGGTAAAAAATGAATCATTAATTATTTAATATATTTCCCATTTTATAAATTCAGGAAGATAAATTTTATATTTTGAATAATATTATACATAATTTAAATTAGTTAAATTACTTATAATAAATATTTTATAATGAATAAAAAAATCTATTCAGGGTATATCAAATTATTCACTTTAGTTACATAGATATTAATGATTAGTTTATTATGGTTTTCAATAGATACTTTTTTATAATTATTATTTCATTTTGTATGTTAATTTTTATAAAAAAAATTATTTAATAAGTTATGGATAGAGATATTTTTTTGAACGTCCCACTATATATGGATACAAGTTTATCTAGTTGAAAAATTGGGGAAGATTCATATCACAACATATATACTACTGAGTAATGTTATTGATAATAATTATTTTAAACAATTATAATAATATATTATCATACACCATATGAATTTTTCAACAGTAGATATTTTTTGATGTTAAAATTAAATTTACATTACAAAATCGTTACATATATTATTACTTATATATTTTTTATAAGATAACATGGAACTAAAGTGAAAATTTGATTTAATTAATGAAAAACATAAGTATACTTAAAAAAATTATAAATATGGGGCCATATTAGAGAAAATATTTATAAGAAACAATTTAGAAAAAACCATAGTCTTTAAAATCCTATAAAATAGTAAATTCAATGAATCATTCCAATTAAAACAATAAAAGAGAACTCAGTAATTCAAATTGAATGTCCAAGGAAAATATGGGTCCCAAATGATTTTTTAATATGTGTAGGTTATGTAAGACACTAATAATATTAGGTTATAAGATCATGTTTAGAGCACAGGGTTACAATTAGTTTGATGGCCCAAATAATAATAGTTAACAAGGGGAATGGAATTTTAATATCATATCTAATGAATATAGATTTTTCATATTCCTCCCAACTATAATATATTTATATTTATGATACAATTGATTTGATTTTCAAACTAAATAACTTTGTATTGAGGGAAATATCAAGTCATATCAAAACCCAAATTAAATAGGGATATTTTACATCAGTTGTAAACAGTTGAAATGGAAATAATTTTATTACATGAATATTAAAGAAAATTACTTATTCAAAGATTACAAAAAATATGAAACCCTCTATGATAAATATATTTTGATATAGACTTGATATAAAAAAATATAAAAAACATATCATTGATGTAAAAATCATCATTTTTTATATATTTTATTAAAAAATTTATATTTCATGTATTATATTTTTTTAATGTAAAGAAGGTTGTTGGGATCCAAGGGATTTTATTTTGTGAGTCTATCTCAATTAAAACATGATTTTTGACTGATGTGAGAAACTAGGACATAATAAGAGGAATTGTGCCATAGAAATCATATGTGAGTTTATATTTTCAATGATAGTGGTATAGTAATCCCAAACATGGTTGGTTTCACTATGAATCAATTGATGACAAGGCAATTTATTGTCATTTATTGACTTTGTGGATTTATAAAGGAGTATTTTGTCCTACTAAGTGTAGCCATGATAGATACTGAAGATAGGATGAAGCACTAAACCATGAATAATATATAAATTGAAAAAAAAAATTGTTTTTAATAAATAGATATTTATGTTAATTTTAATAATAAAATAATTAAGATGATTTATTCCAATTTGTCTCCCTATAATGTGATTGAACCACCGTTATCAATGGGTTTTTCCTACCTATGATTGATTTATCAATAATCCATACACTAATTAGATTTAAATCCGTCCTAGAATATTTTTACAGGTTTGTATTTAGTATTTTATCCATGTAATACAAGTTTATATGTTTGTAATTTCTATTTTAGTATTTGTCTAAATAAATCCTTGATTTTAGGGATTTTTTTAGATTTTTTTATTTCTTATTATTGTGAAAAAATAAATTTATATTTTTGGTTAGTGTAATATTTTTAGAATAGTCTAGGTGGTTACTATGTTATCAAGATATTTTTTATGTTATATGAAATGTTTATTATTAAGGTAGTATAGAGTGTGTGAACCTAACCTAAAAAAAATTAATATCATTTTGTTTGATTATTGATTTTTGAGTAGATTTCATTAATGTCTTGAGGGATATTTCATGTGTTTTTCTAATGACATGGTAACTAGTTTCCTAGAACAAATAAATGATGTGTGCCCATAATTTCTATTGATAACCCATGTGCAATCTCCATTAATATATGAAAACATAATTTAACTATAATGGTGACCATTATCCTTATTGAGTTGGGGATGTTTTTGTTTGAATAAGAGGCTATCGTAGTGTATCACTAGTGAAGAATTCAATGTTACTATATACTCTTTTAAATAATTTTTGGAATATAATTGATGTAAAATTTCAACTTCTAGTTTGAAATATTCTCATGTGTATTATACATCAGATTTACCATTTAGGAAGTGTTAGTGTGTGTGTGTGTACTACTCTCCCATATTTTTATAAAATATAGTAAAAAATTATGCAAATGATAATATCACATTCATGTGAAATATTTGGTTTTGTATTTGATTTTCTATTATAATAATATTTTCATTAGATTCCATACGCTATTGTAACTAATGTTAGTGAATTATTGGACGATGTTGCACTTATTTATGAGATCAATATGATCACGGGATGTTATACCCTATTATATTTATGTTTCATAGATATGGGGATTATGTTAATATTATTGACGTAGCCTATCAAATGTAACATTAGAACCATTTCTATTAATGATTATTTTTTAATCATATGATATTCCTAGTTGTAATTATGTGGTTATAGGCATGCAATACATTTCCCATATGGAATTTTTATTATCATAGAAATGGGATTCACATCATCCATAACCTCTCTGGATTTTTCAAAGGGTGTTCATACCACTATTTTTCATTACACAGAGAATATTGTTACTCGATAAATTATTTTTTACTTTTATAGATGAGAAGATACCAATATATTTATTATTTTATATAAAATGAGATCAAATCCCCACTCTTATATAGAAGCATAATTCATGGGACTGTATTCAATTTTTAAACTGTTTTTTTATAATGGGATTTGATTATTTCTTATGTACTGTTCTTAGAAAAAAATTGTTAACATCAATTAATGTTGGAAGTCACAAGTTATTCCCACTATGGTTATATTATTATCATGAAAACATAGACTGAACACTGGATATGAGGAAAAGAGGGGTTGTGATGAACTTTTTATAATAATTTGTGGCGTGTGATTGGATTCAATATTGTTATCTTGTTTTGGAATCTGGGTTATTCAATTCCAACCCATGGGTATTAAATGATTAATGTTCGACCTTCATCTAAAAATTGATAAGGAATATTTGGTCAAACATTGGTTGAATTTTCTAATATCTAGTGAGGTGACAAATATTATATTTACATATGTTTATTATGTTTCATTAGAATATCTCCTTGTACATACAATTATATATATCATATTTGATTATGAAAATTATTGGAGGTGGAAAATTAATTTTGATTAATTATTTTAATGGTAATATATATATAATTATGGATTTTAAAATTTGAGATATAAGAAATGGAAATGTATGTATCCTGTCAACCCATTTATGAATTTTATGGATTGAAAATATCCAAAAAAATTATTTAATCTGATAAATTTGTTTATGGTTACCTCATAGATGTAATGTCTATATTTTTATTGATTTATTGTGAGGGTATTTTGTAATTATCTATGATGTGGTAATTCATGGTTATAGGTTCATGATTGTATAATCTCCCAACACTAATATTAGATTATAAATACTAGTGTACATCCTATGGTGTACAATGAGCAGCACCAGACTATTTGGATTATTTGGATTCCTATCACTATCAAATATTATATCATAATAATCAAATGATGTTAATACCTCACTAAAATATTATTGATTTCAAATATCATAAAATGAAAAATTATAAAATGAATAGATAAGTCTGATTATAATAAAATTTCATTAATGAAATTTCATACAAAAACAATCTTGAAAATGTAATTCAAGTTAATATATCAAATAAGAGAGGTGGTATGAAATGGTGAATTATATTTTTTTAATATCTTCTATTCCATGAATATTTTTTACAAATTATGTACCCTACTTCAATAAAACATTATAATCATATTCAACAAAAAACCTGATTAATTGAGATTTATCAAGAATAAACACATTGTAATCTAATGAATATATCGTTATTTCCATTATCTAATGAGTTGTATATATTCCAATGTAGTTATTCACAGGTAAAACCATCATAATGATATATATATTGAAAGAAGAAATGCAGTTAAATTTCCTGATGTTCTCAAGTTTATATTTATCAAATTGTTCCACTAGATGTCAAATATTCATGTGATTTTTTCATATATAAAAAAATTATTAAGTTAATTAAAATTAACCTGAGTTTATTGATTATTTTAAAGGATAAAAAGAGTCATTTAACTCAATTATTATCTGGAAATCGGTTATGTATAACTTATGCGTATCTTATTTGATAATGGGAGTAGGTATCCAAGCCATGAGATATATATAATGTTATGAAAAAACCTTAAATTTTATATAGTATGGATAGTGTAGAGAGATAAAATCCATTAAAATACTTATACTAAATTATGATATCCATAAAATGCATAGAATTTTGCTTTAGACATTTTGGTTTAAATTATTCTGAATGAATTTCTAGTTTAATTTCCAGTGAGTACCATGTCAGCCAAGATGATCATACCCTACCTACAGATGTCCGAAAACCCCATATTATACTAGTAACCCTTATTGATTAGTATCTCTAAGAGATTATGCATTAGGAGATTTTTTATATTGAATGTAGAAAACTATGATCCATCCATTTTGAGTTATCTTTAACACATATTTTTCTAATCTAATATCCTACGCTATTTATGGGTGAAGGGGGACCATAATGATTTAAATATATATTAATCCTCTATGTACCATATTTGACTAGATTTTACAACATGACGATAATAAGATAAATATTAGAGTATATATTATAGAAGTACATGTGAACCATTGTTGGGAAGTTATAATAATGGTTGATATGTATGTGGGGGATATCATAGAATGAATTTTTGGCTTTAAAATTTGTTCATTTTTCCTCAAGACATTAAGGGATGATAGGTATTCATATATTTTTAATAATGTAGAGGGAGGCATGTTAGTGATGGATAGTGTACCCTATTTTACATTTTTAGATTTGATATACACAATTTCTAATTTGAAAGGTTTTCCCTTATGTATTTCTCAGAGGCCATGAATCAATGACTTATTATAATGAACAATCTAGTCAACGGTTGAAATTCTAGGAAGTATTCATTCAATGCTATATCTAAGAGTATATAATTTGATATATAAAAGTGTTATTTGTGTTATTCATACTAAATTGGCGATATGAAGTCTTATCAGGGTCATGAATTATCACAACTCTCATGTGTGTGGAATACTACATTGTTTTTTCTATATAGTTGAATAGAGTATACCCTGCCATAGTTCCACTAATAACATATGGGTTTTCATCCATCTAAATAGAAGGTACATCTAATATATTTCTATCCATGTTTTTTCTCAATTAATAAGTATCCATGGTTATGAATATGTTCAGGGATATACTGTCAGATCCTATAAATTATTAAAAGGTAATGATTAGACTTCCACATTCAATTCAAGGTGTAGAGTAAAATGTGGTTCTTAGATGTAGTTTATATATTGTAGTTCACAATATGGAAATCAAACAATAGATGGACGAGGTAGAGTACTAGGATAATAAAATTTCTATGTGACATAGAAAACTACTATTAAAATTGGGTAGGGGTTTGTGGCCAATCAATATATGATTCTATATATATTCATCCAAATATATTTTTATTTTATATGTATTTTCATACTCATTTATGTATCCTGACTTAATTAATGATCAGGTTTTAATGGAGAGGTATACACGTGGATAGTGATTATTGATATGTTGTTTTGGATTTAATAATGTGTGTTGAAAAAATTTCATGATACACCAAAACGATTAGTGTTAAATATAATCAAAATATTTAAAATGTATTATATATACAAAACTATTTGATATTACATGGGAATGATTCGTTAACTAACTATATCATGCACAATGCCTAATATCATTAAAATAAAATTTTATGTCTATTGATGGTGGTTTCTAAAGATTCATTTTAAAGTGGGATATATTGGTAGTCTATTTTCTAGCTAACCTGAAATATCATGGAATTATATAATCCTTTTTTCAATAAATTATTTGGTTTATGATGAGAAAATGGGATAAATTTCCTTTTCAATTTTAGTTGACTAGTTATAATATGCCTTTCCTTATCACTTCTCAGGATGGACAAATTAGAGAGATATTGATTTTTTTCTTTATTTTATTCTAGGTAAATATCACATATTAATTATTATATATAGGATAACTATTATAGAACCTAATTAGTATAATGTTTTGGTATATGAATTAGAATTATTTTGTTTTACATTCCAAGGAATATCCAATTGTGGTCCTAACCTTTTCTATTTCCAGAAGGGAGATGGTTCATTATGATTATGTGTGGTTCTTTGTGAAGGTCTAGGTAGTTCTCTTGGGCTTGTATGATATCAATATTCCACATGTCAGTGCTAATGTCAAAGAATATTCCTCATATATTATTTGGTAGTATACATGGGATGTATTGATTACTTGTGATGTTTTTTGTTTTTAAAAATGCAATATTTGATTATTTAACCCTAATTTAAAGCGCATTCCATCCTGTTATAATTCTCTAATTGTTTTATTAATTAATAATATATTTGATTTCTTCTATTCGCAAGAGTATAATGCTGAACATATTATGATTTTAATATGTTCATTGAGATAGAATGGAATATATTCAAACCTCTATAAATGTAATTTTTGTATTAAAGGGGTGTACTTTTTGGGGAATGTGATATTAGAGGATATAATATTCAAATAACTCTATAGGTCAAGGCTAGGATTTCATATTAGAAATCAATGAGATGTTTCTATATTAATATCATCCTTTGATTTGATGGATTCAATACTATATTCATTAATTACTTATCAAATATTTCTATGTTTATTACCTCTATTATCAAAAAAATTGATAATGTGTGAGTGATTCAATAATTGTAAGAAACCAGTCCATGATTGTAAAATGAAGGTTTTTTAACATTCCCTTCACTACCTTACCTTATTGGGTAATGATTATATGTTATGTCATGATGAATTAAGCATGGCAAATGGAGAAGTTTTGATTTAGGATAGGATATTAGTTACTTATGAATCATTCAAATAAATTACTTATGAGAAAAAATATCTAATGATTGATCTATAATTATAAGAGGCCGTACACATAAATAAATATTAATGTTGTTATTTTCTGATGATATTTTTATGTTTTATAATAACAATAAGCATGTAAAGTATATATTTTCAATTAATGACCTAAACCATTGATAGATAATTTACATCGAGTACCAATATACCTTTTACATTAAGATGGAATCTAAACTTATTATGGTGAATATTGTGTTTGATACAATCAGTAGAGAGACATATTATAATGTTTTGTGAGGGAATAATATTATGTAGATCATGATGAATCTATTTGTAAATTTGTATCTTATATTTTAGAGTTCTAATGAAGGGTTACAAATAAAACTATAAATATTTCCTCCTAACTTCTCGAGAGATTGAAAGCATGTCAATTCATTGGGTATTATAAATGTGTTATAAGATAATACACTCATTAAAGATTCAATATTTATTAGACCAAGAATTATGATGCGATCATTTATATATGTGGTTGCTTTCCAGTCCCTATGAGTATGTGTGGGAATATGATGATGATTCATTTGAAATTATAAGTGTAATTCACCCATGACTATAACACCCCAAATAGATAATGTGATAACCTTATATTCGATAGCGTGTATGGAATGCATCAAAAAGTGTGTAATGTAATATAATATCTACATACATTATAATGTATTTAATATTTATAATATATTTTATATATTTTAATTAATGAAACACTGAGTTACCATTCAATGAAAACAACACTTGGTCAGCGTACATCATAGACAACAACAACCTTCTACTATTGTTTGTGTTACATGGAAAAGTGACCATCTTAGATGTCTTGTGTGGTACACAATACCAAGTCTTACTGAAAAACAATCGTTAATTTAAACATTATTATTTAATATAATAAAATATAATCTAGATTTTATGAATAGTATTAATTGATATATGAAAATATTTGGTTTATACAACTAAATCATTTGTTAAAAATAAATTATAAACGAATATAAGAACCCGTTGAATAATATAATCACATTTTTATAGAAAACTATATTTTCTCAAAAAGATATTTTTCCCTAATATATTAAATAAATTACAATTTATGATTTATAGAAATGTAATAAATATGTTACATATTCAATAAATTTATTTTTAAATATATCCAATATATTTGGTTAGAATAATATAGATGAAACCAAATATTTTATTTGAAAATCTATATTTTAATTTCACTATTTGAACATCTATTTAATAGAGAACATGTTATAAATCTTATTTTTGAGACTAATATGAATTTAATTTGATAAAATTTACTTCATTTTGGAATTCATAATGTCCATGTTATCGTAGGGTGAATTTTGGGGATATTTCTAGGAAACATCATTTTTTGGTGAATAGTGAAAATTACTACCATTTAGTTAAACATTTTATTATCATTTAAATAATAATTATATATAAATTATATTTTTTATTTGTTATAGAGTCATATTAGATCAATTTTAAATCAATATATATTTTAATTTTTAGTATAATTAATTTTATATTTAAATTGAATATAAAAACAAAACAAGCCTTTGAACGTTTTCCTACTATAGAAACTTATTATTTTTCCTCATCTGCATGATTTGCATTAATCAATATTTTCCCACATATATGAATTAAAATATGAAAATAAATCATACACCATTGTTATAGAGGTAATTTTTTGGCTAATAATGTCAACTTAATTTTTTTTATCAAAAACTGATTAGTAAAATAGATTAAAAATAATCACAGAAGTTAAGACAAGAATAAGCATCATTATGAAATTAAACTTAAATTTATGGTCACAATTGACATAGAAACGTGTAAAACTCCCATTGGATATCAATATGCCTACCATAAATAATAAATTATTTAGTTTAGTTGGTTTAGTATGACTATTTTTAGGTAAGAACATATGCACATTTAATTTGATTCAATGGTTTCCTAGTGAGTCTGTTTCCTTCCCTATAAAGCCAACCACCTATAAAAATTCATCAAAACCTATAAAACCTGTTATGTTATTCCATTATCATAAAAAGTATCCTCTCAACATTCTTTCCTTCTCCCTTAAATCCTCTCATGGGTCAAATACCCTCTCAAGGAAACCTTTTGGCACCAACCAAAAAGGGTTACTTGATTTAGAGGTAATGTCTCCCCTCAAGCTTCATTCCTTTTTTTTCCTTAATCACCCACTACCCTCAATTTATTTTACTCTTGAGTGGAAATACTATATAATACACATACTAGGATGTTTTTATTTTATTATTTCTACCTAAAATTAAAGAAACCTCCATCTAATAGAAGAAAACATATTGTTTCATCGTATAGGGAACTACATCCTCATGAAATGATGATATGTAAATTTTCTCCTATCACCTCTCTTAGTGTGCATTATGATGGAAAATAAATTTAAATATGATATATATTTTTTTAATATGACTTTATTATTATTTAATTGTCTATTTAAATCAAACCTTTATTATTTTCATGTTGTGTAAATATGATAATTTCTTTTGAGGAAGTGTGGACTACCTCCCCCTTTAAGTGATATGACTCGTTCATGCCATAAATGGAACACATAAATGATGGTTTTAATAAAAATATGTAACATATATATATAATATGTGTTAAAATATAATTATTATATAAATGTGTATCCTTTTATTTTAATTATTCTTATACAATAATGAAACAAAAGTAGTTTTTATGCGTACATACAACCTAACATCTCCATGAACAGTGCACTTCATTTCTAATCTCCAAATATAATAGACTATTTAAAATACTTATGCTATGAATATAAATGATAATTTAATATTTTTTTACAATATTTATATGATGGAACCATGATATATTTAGTAAGAACAACAAAAATCAAGTCAAAATATACATGATAAAACTAAGCAATTAACAATTGAAATAGTTAAAATAATAAAGGAGTGTTAACAAATGGGCAATGAAACATTATAAGATGTTTATATATAATATAATAAACATATGTATGGTGATTTTATTAGTTATTAATATATTTTAAACCACTATTCAGTTATATAATTACAACACACCATGAGGGTGGTTAAGATTAGTATTTTAATATCACTATTAAATATATGAGATTAAAGTCATATTCACTACTTACTCTGTGTCTGTGGCAAATTTAGTGCCCATGTTGATAAATTATATCATGATTCAACTTATAATCATGATTTTAAAAGATTCATTTAATTTCATACCATTATGATGATTACTATTTAAATATTTTAATTTGGTATGGGATACATTGAAATGTTTAATGGTTATTCTCCTCAAATGTTCTTAATCTCACTTATGTGATTGATAATTTCCCATGAAAAAATAAATTTATTATAACAAATTTCGATTATAAATTTACTTTAATATACACATTCTCATTAAATATATATTATTATTTTCAAAACCAAATACCATTTTTCATATGGTGTTTACTTCGACAATTATTTGATATATCCATGATTCTCATTTAATACGAGTATTTGAAAATGCATAATACTTATTTTGGTTGTAAAATATGTTTAATTCCTTTAACATGTATTGATTGGTGGGTCTAGGAATATGTATAATTCTTTTGATATGTATAATTCATTTTTAGTTCATTGATTTAACAGATAAGTTTCGGCTTCATAAAATTCCATATGGATTTTTCATTATCTAATTAATAGAACAACATGAGTAATCATAAATTTACCATGAAATGTTAATTATTATCAATGATTCATTATTGATTACTCTTTATTTACCCTATCTATGAATTTGAGATCACCCTTATTATGTTTCATTCCCTTGACAATGAAGATTTAATATTTGAATAAGAGTTCAAGGATGGATTTTGATTCATTTCATTATGAATCATGATTTTATTTCATATTCCACATTTTAATAAGGGTATCATGTATTTAATATGGATTTCCAAGACATTTAATCTAAATATCAATTTTGGATTTTTTTTCGGTAATAAGGTCAATATAATGTTACAATACACTAACACCAAACTTCTAGGTTTGGGGAATTACACTTGGTTTTAGAGGAAGTTAAGTGTAAACCTTGGGAACTTGATTTTGGAAAACCAATAATAGAGAACCTATCCTTATGGTAGAACTTCAATATGTATATATGAAAAATGTAGAATATTTATACATTAAAAAATATTTGGGTGATACTAGAGATACATCCATGTATAGATATTAAATGTGGATATGGTTCTGAAATAAATGTAACTTTGAGTAACAAACATCATAATGGTTTTCCATGATATACTCAGGGTAACCTCGTACAAATCAATGGGCCTTACTGCGCACCTGGTTTGACACTCTTGGGGGATATACTTAAAATAATCCACGATTTCTTTACAAACCTTTATAAATTTTTATAAAGTATTTTGAAAAATATTAATAAAATAGAAACCAATGTTGGATTAACAAATAAGGTGTCATGATATAGATATCTTATAGATAATTACACATTTTCTCATTATGAATATTGTTTCTCAAACTATTCATTATGGTTTCATTCAATGGCTAGAACCCTAAGGAATCATTTTAACATCCAACGTGATGGAAACGATATTGAATATGTGAATCCAAATGATGTGTTTAATGGAGTGAAGGATATTATATTTATTACATATCATTTTTAACAAAAAATGATTAATAATATATATATATATATTTAACTACTATCGAGCACTCCCAAGTAGCAAATGATGTGGGATGATAAAAGATCGAATGTTTGAGGCCTTCTTGAAAAGAAATACTGACTTTAAACATGTTATAAATGTGGATGGAGACACCTAGGAATGTTTGTTATTGGTAACAGTAAAATTTTTTATGTGTGGGTAATAAGGACATAAATCAATGGACTGCTATGGAAAAAAGAAGAGTATTATTGAAGTAAATGAGTCTAATCCTAAGAATGATTTTATTGTCATTTTTAAAAAATATGGAGAACCGAGACAATACCCAAGTCAACACCATCTCCTAGAAAATAAACATTAGACCACAGAAGGATCTTTTTGGAAATAAGTGGATGATGTATTTATGTAGAGAATTTTTATTGAAAACAATAGTCAAAATGCTATTTAGTGATTAAGCTAATTTCAAGGATTTCTGTCATTTATATTATTAAAATTATATTAATATGTTTATAGAAAAGGCCAACCAATAATCTTGGTCAAACCAAATCTAATCCGACATGTTTGTGGGTCCTCAACCCATTACCGAAGAAAAAAAAGGGTTCCACACCAACCACTATCATATGGAATGTCCACGTAAATTTTCATGTTTTTTTGTTAAAAAATTTAATGAATAAATATCAATGGTGAAATATTAATAACACATATGATGACTACAAAATAATCTATTACACTTATTTATTATTGGATATATTAAAAGAAAAATTGTAGAACTTATAACTCTTTTATAGGTTTTATAGTCCTTTTAAATATTCTTTTATTGCATCCGGAATTGAAAAAAATTCATTGTTGGTAATGATGAACTAGTAGTATCACTTAAGATCCTTTTAATTTAGAATATATTTTAATATTATTGGTTAGTAAAAGAATTACACGTCATTAAAAAAATTTATTCAAAATAAATATATTCCTAATAAAACCAGTGTTCTAAATTGTAAAATATATATGGCTTTTAGGTCCTAATTCTTTCATTGATCATTCAGCTGTTTATGATTGATGAAAAAATTCACTCCCTATAAATATTTATGATTCTACTTCAAGTTTCTATCTCTACATTCCACTTATTTTTTCTTACATAGTTACCTAGTTACATGTTAATCAATGTGACCTTTTTTTATTCAAAACTATTTTTATAGAATATTACTTATAAACCATTCTCATGATGTGGGATCTCAAACTTGGAATATATCAAACAGTCTATCACCATGATCAATTTTCAACTATAAGGTTCTAATTTAAATAAGTTGGAGAGAATGTGAAATCCTTAATAACTAATGTATGGACCTTGTATTTGATAATGTGCATGACAAGCGACAACAAGTGAGTAATGTGATATAATATCCATATACATTATAATATATTTACAATTAAAATTTTATTATACATATATCAATGAATGAAACACAGTGTTATCATATAATGAATGTTCCCATGGGCTAGCATACATCATATGAAACAACAACCATCTTCTATAGATTTTTTTCACTAAAAAAAGACTTTATTTGATGTCCGGATATATACTCAATACCGAGTCTTACAGATACGAAATATAAAATAAAAACATTATTATTTAAAATAATAAGATATAAAATATATTTTAAGAATACTATTAACTAACTTATGAAAATATGTGGTTTATACCACTAAATCATTGGTTACAAAAAAATTATAGTTGAATATAAGAACGAATTGAATAATAATAACATATGTTTATAGAAAACTATTTTCTTACTAACAAAGCAATTTTTTCTTAATTGATTAAATTATTTAAAATTAGTGAGTGAGATTAATTTAATAAATATTTTTCAAAATCAAAAAATAATTTTTTTATTCATCAAATAGATTTTATAATCATGATATTGGATCAAACCCAATATTTCACAGAAGAACATATGTTTTTAAACAGACATTTTAAACTACCTTTTAAATGAAAAAATATTTTAAATATTAATTTCCATAACTTATGAATTTAGTTTTTTAAAATAATCATTATTTTTTAATTCGTAATGTAAAAATTATATTACTGTGCATTTTTGGGATTTTTCTGAGAAATTACATTTTTTGGTGAAAGTGAATATTATTATAATTTAGTTAAAAATAGCAGTTTAGTTTAAATAATTATTAAAGATAAATTATATTGTTGTTTTTTAGTATAGTAACTTTTTTTCATGTATACTTAAATTTATACATATAATTTCATTCAAATTATTTTATCTACAAATTGAATATAAAAACATAACAATCTTTTTATCATTTTCAACAAATAAAAACCCCTTGTTTCGCCCCATCTGTGGAATTAGTGGTAATATTAATTTCACTACATTTGTTATTTTATTTATATAAATGGAATGCAATTTTTTTTAATAATGATAATATTTTTGGTTTAATAACATTAACTTAATTTTTTAAACAATATTGATTAATAAAAATGATTAATATTAATCACAACAGTTAAGGCCAATTAAACATAATCTGGGACTAATCCTTAAAATTAAATACCCAAATCTTATAAACACTTGTAAAATACGAATTTTATTTCTTTAGTTATCCCATAAAACATCCATTAAATATATTTGTTGGTTTTTTGATACATTTTTTAGGTAATAACAAGTGCACACTAAATTTTATTATAAGTATCCCAAGTGTTTCATTTTTCATCCCTATAAAAGGAAACAAACACTACCACATAATCACACCATTACAACCACATCGGTGTGACCAATATATTACCTTGTATCCTCCTAGAAATTATAATTTCAATATACAAGACTCCTATTGGGATGAAACCCTCAATAAGATTTATTTTTGCACAAACCAAAAGGGGTTACCCGATTTATAGGTATTGTCTTCTCTCAAGATCAATTCCTTTATCTTCATTATTCACCACTATTATATATTTATTATACTATTATGTGGGAAAATTTATCCTACAAATAAATTGATTTTTATGTAAAAATTTATACATGAACATACACACACCTCAATCTAATTTAAGAAAACATACTATTTATATGTACGACGAACTACTACCTCATGAAATGATGATTGTTCAATTCTCTCATACCACCTATCATGGTAGAAATTATGATGAACACTATATATATATATATATATATGATTTATATATTTTGTTTAAAAATTAATTATTATTCTGTAATTTTTATTTTGAATGTACTTTTATTCTTTCCATGTTGTGTAAATAAGATTATTTTGTTTGAGAAAGTGTCGACGACCACCCCTCAATGCGATATGACTCGTTCATTTCATAAAAGGAACATATAAACTATGATGTTAATAAAGATTTATAATATATATATATATATATATAACATATTTATTGTATTATAATTATCATAAACATTTGTATCATTTTTTTCTAAATCATTTAATACAATAATGAAATAAATGCAGCATTCATGCGTATGTATGTCCTACCATCTCCATCAACGGTGCACTTAATTTCTCATCACAAAATATTATTAGATATTATATATTGCTTTTACATAACATGTAATATAATTTATTCATGTATTAGATTATAGATACGATGAGAATATGTAATATTTAATAATACCAACAAATGTCATGTCAAAAAATAATGGACAAAACAAGGAAACTAACAATTGAAATTGTTAAAATAATAAAATAGTGTTAAAGAACGGATAATAAAACATTCTAAAACGTAAATATATGATATAATAAAAAAATTTAAGCTTCCTTTATATGTTATTAAATTATTAGAAACCACAATACATGTGGTTAAATACCACACAACAATAGAATGGTTATTGTAGCGATTTTCGTCTCACTATTAAATCTTGGAGATTAAAGTCATATTCACAACTTACTCCTTTTTGTACCATAAATACTACCAAATTTGATACATTATATCATGGATCTACATTCTCTCTTAATACTATAATATTAATTTAATTTTCATACATATATGGTGATTATGATTTAAATGTTTTAATGTGGTATGCGACACTTTGAAATATTTAATTATTATTCTACGCAAATGTTCTTAATCTAAATATCATTTTTATTGTTAATAATCTATGAGAAAATCACATTATTGTAATAAAATTACATCATAAATACTCGTGAATATCGAAATTCTCATTAAATTAATATTATTTTTGACCAAACCATATACCATTTTTCAGATAGTTTTTACAATGATATTTATTTAATAATCTTGTATTTCCCATCCAATAAAGGTATTTGGAAAAGGAATGTTATTTATTTTAGTTATTCCTTATTTGTAATTCTTTGGATATGTAGTTATGGATGGAGCCATTATGTTATATAGATCCTTGATGCAATAAATGTTTCTCGTAAGATTATTTAGTTGGCCAAATTAATCATCGGATGTATCCATATTACTAACTATCTAGATGATAGGTCTTGATATTAATAATTCCTCATGTTTCATAGACATGAAATACATTAAGAATGAATTGAATCAATATTTTATTTAGTAGTTATTCATCCATGACATTTTGTGTCGGCAGATTTATGGACACATTTCAATTTTTCTTTGATTAAATGGCATGCATTTCAACTTCATAAATTTCCATATTGTTTTTTCATTATCTACTTATTTTCAAAGCATGGTTTATATATCATTTATATTTACATGTAAATTATTATCATAGATTTTGTATATGTTCAAATTTACCTACCCATACTGGGAATTTGAGCTCACCTTTATTATGTTTCCTTCTCCGTATTATGAGGAATATATATTTGAATAATATTTTGAGGATGTAATTTGTTTCATTTTATCATGTATAATTATTGTATTTCTAATTCCCAATGTATTAATGGTATCATGTTTTTAATCTGGCATTCCAAGATTACTAAACTAAATTGAACTTTAGGATTTACATCATTATAAAAATTAAAATGTAATGTAATAATGCAGCAACACTTGGATTTTTGAATTGGGGCATTACAATGACTGACTAAGATATATCATGACATATATTGGTTGAATTGATTATGAAATATTTGTGAAACTATTGGTTTTCCCTCAGTATCCCACACCTATTTGAAGGTGATTAAAATACACCAATTATTTCCATGTATTTATCAACATCAACCAATTCTCAGTTATAATTACTACGATGGCATGATGATTTTTTTAAATAATAACCAATATCCCATAGGAATGTTGATTTAGTGTTGCTTATATTTTTTTTGTTAACCAATGTAACTAATTTTTTACGAATGAAGGAGTCTCAGTCCATTGAAAAGTATGATTAGTTATATTTTAAAATGATTGTGTATCATCATGGTTGAATAATTATAATTATGAAAAATCAATATTCAAATTTATTTATTTTTAATGGATAGTATTTCCAAAAGCATTAAATTCTTATGTGAATTTGTGGAAATCATACCACCCTCAAATAGATGGATAGTAAGAATATAGAATCCATATGTTTGAGGATATGGATAGGATAAAAATTCACGATATTTAGTAATTAATGGTTATTTATCATTAAAATATGAATATAACATATGAAAAAGAAATTAGACATCAATTGATTATAATCCATTGGTGGAATTTGAATGAATATTGTTATGGATCGAATATGTAGATGTATATGTATATTAGATAGAACAATAAAAGAGGGGGGGGGTGAATTTTAGGTTTAAAAAAATTGTGTTTAAAGACTTAATAAATTAGTTTATATGATCTTAAAATAATACCAATACAAACACCCACAATTGTATTGAATATAAAGTTATGATACAGTGTAATAGTATAAGAAATGTAAAACAATTGTATTCAAAGGAATAAAATAATCAGAGTAACAAATGTTTGAGAGATTCTATCATAAAGCATATAGAATCTATTAATAAAATATATAATAGAATAATTGTAATTGAAACAATTACAATTGAAAGTGTAATGAATAGAGGAAACAATACTAAATTCCATTCTAATAGAAACAACAGCCGAAATTTTAGAGTGTTAAAATTCTTTTGAGACAAAGAGAAGGGTTATACTTTCACCTAGGATAAGAGTTCTGTCTTACCACCACCTCGGTAAGCCCTCGATACGATGATCGGTAGGTCTGTATGCCTATCCCCTACAACCCTTAATACGATGATTGGTTTGTTTGTCTGCCTATCCCCGACAGCTCTCAATAGGATGATCGGTTCGTCTGTCTGCCTATCCCTGGTAGCCCTCGATATGATGATCGTTTGAACAAAGAACAAAAAAATCACTTATATAAATACAAAAAATAAGAATGAGATGTTCACGTTTTGTAGTTTCATGGCTTTCGCAGAAAGCATGAGAGAAGTCACATCGTCTCTCTCTAGAACAAGATAGATGCAAAGTATCACCCGTTATCCCAAAAAGTCCTCCTGCAACTTCAAATGACCTCCTATTTATAGTCCTCAGGTTCCAATGGTCACATTTCCTCCAACGGTGATATTTCTTAGAAAAACTCAGAGGGACTTGGACACCTGGAATTATAATCGTCATATTGAAACATATAACACAATATCGTTTTGATTAGTTTGTAACTAACTCCACGACATCGTTTTGGTTAAAATTAAAGATATATGAAGATGATAAACATGAGTACGATTAATATGAAACATGTGTTTTTAACTAAGTACCAAATCTAGCATGTAATGAAAGTATAAGTATTATAAGTATTACTGTGTAATGTTTTGAAATGATAAAAAGTGAGTAGACTTATAAGAATTACTACGATTAATAGAGTCAATACAATTTCCAAAGTCAGTACAAAAAAATATAGTCAGTACGATCAGCATGGTCTGTACAATAGGCATGGTCTATATGATTGTCATGGTCAGTACGATTGGCATGGTCAATATGATTAGCATGGTCAGTAAGATCATCATGGTCAGTATGATCAGCATGGTCAGTACGATCAGCATGGTCAGTACAATCAGCATGGTCAGTACGATTAGCACAATCAGTACGATCAGTATGATCAGTACGATACAATAAACATGTTAAATGACATTTGTGGTTTCCAAAACAAGATATAAAAGTCAAAAATGGAATTTTGACTCAATAATCTCCCCCTTGTTAGAAAGCACAAAACAAAGAGTAAAAACGAAAATAAATACATATCTTTCCCTGAGTTATTGGAAACTCTTCTGAAAAATAATTTGAATACAACTAACTCCCCCTTAGGAATGTACTTTCCTAAGGATTGTATTCGTAGATTTTCCTAGATTTAGAAGTGTTTGTTCAAAAAATTATCCCATTGTAAAACATTCCCCCCCCCCCTTATAAAACATTATCCCCCATTGAAAAACATTATCCCCCTTTGTTATTTACAAAATGAATGGGGTAAACTTGAATTTCAAAAAAGAGTTAGAAAAACATAATACATGAAAATGGATATGGTAAAAAACTCTCATTACGATAACAATAGCTTATAGGTTTTATGAAAACAAATACAATAGTCACTTGTTTTCTCTTTCCTTTTACTTCTTAATTAACTCATGAAGAACTGCCTTTATCGTTTTGATTTCCATTTTATCTTCAGAAATAGCATCAATATGACATCTGAGAAGCTCTTGTTGATTAGAAAAGCGTTGATCCTGATTTTTGATAGTCTCCTATTGTAATCTTATAACTTCATCAAGGGTGTAAATTTTGTCTTGAAAATTCTAGTTATCTTTGGATAACACAGAATTTTGTTTCTTCAAAAAAACTATTTCATCATTGAATGATGAAAACCTAGAAGACTCTAACTAAAAGGCATTCATTTTATCCTGCAACTCTTTCACTAAAGGAACATCGGCTCCATGGGTCACCTGATTCTGTCTTTCAACAGTTTCTTTTTTAGTTTTATTGAATGCAATCCCACGATCATTTGATAACCTTCTTATATCATCAATTGTTATCTCATGGTCATTAACTGAGCTCTCTGTTTTGTATGACCACTTGGTCATTTTATTTCAAGCCTTCTTATGAGTTGTCTAACATTCTGATAAAACTTTCAGATCGACTTAAACTAACAAAAGTTTCTTTCTCAATTCTCTTATAGAGCCGGACATCTTTCCCTGATTTTCAGTGATGAAATCAATTTTTTCTTTCAAGCCTAGAAAAATAATGAATGGTCTTCTCAATCCTTCAAAAAACTTAGACAATGTACACACTCTTCTTGAGAGAGATTTTGTGTTCTGAATCAGTGTCATCATCTTATGAATCCAGTTCATTTGATCGGCTTGAGTGAACAACTGGATGTTTTCCTTCTTCTTTATCTTTCTCCTCTCTCTGTTCTTCCACTTTATACCTGATGACAACAAATTTTTTAGTATGGGAAGATTGAGCACCTTCCATTCCTTGAGAAGATACTTTATTCGTAGTTTCAGAGGTTTCAATAGGTGCTTGATCGGCATGAGGGGTTTGTTGAATACCTTCACTCTGCTTTTGGTATGAATTTTCTCTACTCTTTTTCGAACTTTGAAGGAACTCTAAAAGAAAATCTCCTTCCTCTTCTTCAACATCCTATATCTCTTCCAAAATATGTTTCCCTTTTTCTTTCACTGGTTAACTCTGTATGATAGGTTCTTGATAAACTTCTTTTGTTAGTTGAGAACTTGATACCTCAACCAATTTCATGATTTTGGAAACATCAAATCTTGAGAATTCCTTTTCAAAAGCGTCTTCTGTTTATTATAAGGTTGAAGGGTTTCATCTACCCTTATCCTTTATGAGAAATCTTTAGCTGGGTTGAGACCGAATTTCGGATCACCTTCTTTTCTCTGTTCCCATTATTTCCTCTATTTAGATACAACCTCTTTACTGTAATTCGGCTTCTTCTTTGTCTTTGAGATGGTTTTTGGATCTAACGTTTTAGTTACACAAACAGATGGATTGTCTTTGACAGGAATATGTGCTGATTGATTCTGTGCTGATTCTGCTTCTACATATTTTAGAAAGAGCTTCGAAATATAATCAAAAAAAATATACAGCTTCTACATTATACCCTTACTAATCTAGGATGGTTTTAGATCTATCAAATTTCCTTTAAATGGGATGTGGCAATACATCATGTTCTCGAGAATTAATTTTGTAAGAATAGCTAGATACATAATCAAATGAGATTTGATTTCTCCTTACGTAACATTCTTAACTGTCTTGAAAATGTATCCCATCATATTTACTTTTCTGATGTTGAAAAAATATTCAAGCATGAATATGTCAGACACTTTCAGAGATTCCCTAACCCCTTTCTTCGAGATAATAAAACCTTGCATCCACAGAGCCACAAACCTATTATCTGAAGAATGATGCGCCACTTTCCTCTTCTCTTCATTTATGATAAACAGAGACTTCTCGGCCCATTCTTAATTAAATGTACCAACCTCCTATGGTAGTTTATGAGATGGAAAAAATGAATCCCCTTCAGTAGGATCATTCAGAAAATGGGATTCTTGTTTCACAGACATAAAAATCTTTCTATTGTATACAACAAAATTGATTGTCATGTTTTTTTCGAAAGACACGATTTTTTAGAACTGGATGACTTCATCAAAAAGAACGAGGTCTTGAGACACAGGTTTTTCAACACATAAATGCTCCCATCCCTGAATCAATATAATCCTCCTGATTATAGAATCGTAAGAATCAACGAAGTCCTGGGAAACAAACTTTTCTCTGAATAAATCTTTTTCTAAGAAAGTCGTTGAAGACATATCGGCGGGAATGTTGGCATAAGACTGAGACATATATATGATGTCGATGAAAGATTATACGGAGTATTTAAATCAAGGAGGCGGAGCTTCATCGCAGAACATGAAAAACCGGTGTGGGTTTGGGGTAGGTTGGCTATTTATAGGCAAGAAAATAATGACCGTAGGTCTTCTATGGTTGAGATTATAAGAATAGAAATTAATGGTTAGGAATAAAACGACTTTTTTTAAAAGAAATTAAAGTATATACCTGATGGAGATCGTAAGGTAATTGTTGTTTTAGACAATATTAACAATGATAAAAAAACTCAAGTGCATGAAGAAAAAGAATACCATCAATCGTCATGCCAATGGGAAACAAAGTCATTATCATGAACTGACAAGCCGATGGAAAACAAACTTGTTACCATGAACGGACATGGCGAAGGAAAATAAATTCATTACCATGATCGGACGTGCCATTGGAAAAGAAATTCATTACCATGAATGGTCATGCTGATGGAATATAAATTCATTACCATGGACGGACGATCCGATGGAAATGAAATTCATTACCATGGATGGTCGAGCTGATGGAAAATAAATTAATCACCATGGATGGACGAGATGATGGGAAAGAAATTCATTAACATGGATGGACGTGATGATGGAAAATATATTCATTACCATGGACAAACAAGCCGATGGATAAGAAATTCATTACCATGGATGGTCATGCCGATTGAAAATAAATTCATTACCATGATCAGTCTTGCCAACAGAAAATAAATACATTACCATGGATGGACGGGCCAATGGAAAAGAAATTCATTACAATGGACGGTCGAGCCGATGGAAAATAAATTCATTAGGATGGATGATCGAGCCGATGGAAAATAAATTCATTACCATTGATGGTCGAGGTGATGGAAAATAAATTCATTACCATGGACGGACATACCGATAGACAGATATGTGAATAATACAACAAAACTGAAAATATGATAAACAAATTGGTAAATAATATGATGAAACTGTCATTACGATAAACATATAGGTAAATGATAAGATAAAACTGTCAATACGATAAACAGATAGGTAAATGATATGATAAAACTGTCAATATGATAAACAGATAGGAAAAAATCACATACCATAAGATAAAAAGAAACACAGTAAGAAATTTTCTCCCCATTTCTAAGAGGAGTTATTTAATGTTAGGAGAAAATTAAAACATGGAGTAGATATGAATGATTAATTTATTTTAATCATTCTTAGATTCTACTTTATAAATTCAAATCTATTGGAAGGTAATGGTTTTGTAAAAATGTCAGCAAGCTGTTCTTGCGTTCTGATGAATTGTAAAACAATATCTTCTTTTAGTGTGTGATCCCAAATAAATTTATCACTAACATCAATGTGTTTTGCACGTGAGTGATGTTCTGGGTTCTTACTAAGATCTATGGCACTAGTATTATCACAATGAATTTGAGTTTTTGAAAAACTCAATCCGTAGTCTGTTTGTAGGTGTAGCATCCACAATACTTGTGCACAACAACTTCTAGCTGATATATATTCAGTTTCAGCAGTGTAAAGTGCTACAGAGTTTTGTTTATTGCATGACCAAGAAACCAATGAATATCCTAAGAAATGACATGTTCCAGGTGTACTCTTTCTATCCATTCTATAACCAACAAAGTCAGCATCTGAAATTTTTTTTAAAACAAAATCATTTCTAGAGGAGTAAAAAAGGTGTAAATCCATAGTGCCTTTTAAATACCTAAAGATTATCATTACGGTCTTTAAATGAGTCTCTTTTGGATTAGATTGGTATCTCGCACATAAACATATTGAAAATATTATGCCTGGTCGACAGGCTGTTAAGTATAAAAAACTTCCTATCATACCTCTAAAAGTTGTTTGATCTACTGGTTTTCCTGTTTCATCAAGATCATTTGTATTTGAGGTACCGGTTGTAGTGATAATACTTTAGTCTTTTCATAACCATACTTTTTGAGTAAGTCTTTTATATACTTATGTTGTGATATATATGTTCCTTCTGGTTTTTGTGAAATTTGAAAAGCTAAAAAAATGTTAACTCACCCATCATAATCATTTCAAACTCAGATTTCATTAAGTTGGAAAACGAATCAAATATAGTCTCCTGAGTTGATCCAAATATGATGTCATCAACATAAATTTGAACAATCAAAACATTTTTATTTTTCATTTTTATAAAAATGGTTGGATGTGTTGTAACTTTTGTATAATTGTTTTGTAAAATAAATAATGTAAGTATATCATACAATGCTCTAGGGGCTTGTTTAAGGCCATATAGAGCCATGGTATGTTTAAAAACATGATCTGGATGTTTTGGGTCTAGAAAACCAGGGGGATTTTAGACAAAAAACATCTTCTTGAACAAACCCATTTAGAAAAGAACTTTTCACATACATTTGAAAAAGTTCGAAATTAATGTATGCTGTAAAGGCTAAAATAATACGAATATATTGATGTCTAGCTATAGTAGAATATTTTTCTTCATAGTCTATTCCCTCTTTTTTATTATAACCCTTGGCAATAAGTTTTTATTTATTTCTTACAATGATTCCATTTTCATCAAATTTGTTTCTGAAAACCCATTTTACATTAATTACAGTTGATTCATTTGGTCTTTCAACTATTGTCCAGACTTGATTCCACTCAAATTCATTTAGTTCATCTTGCATTACATTGATCCAATCTTCTTCACGTAAGGCCTCACATAGACTTTTCAGTTCAAATTGGGAAAGAAAATCAAGACGTTATATTTCATTTCATAAGGAATTTGTGGTCCTTACCGGTTGATTTACATCACCAATGATATTATCACTGGGATGATTCCTAAGAAACAATTGATTTGGCTTTTGTAAAACTTGTTCATCAACATATGGTAGAAAATGTTCTTGGGAAAATGCTTCAAGAATACATTCTTGAACATTTTCCTTATCAGAAGAGTCTTCTAATAACGATTGATAAACATTTTTAGAAAACTCATCTGAGGATGTAGGTTTGGGTTGGTTGAAAACCAAAGGATAAGATTCTTTAAATTTTACATGTACTGTTTTTTCAACAGTACACGTGTTTCTATTGAAAACTCTATAAGCCTTAGAAGTTGTGGAGTATCCTAAAAAGATTCTGTCATCAGATTTTGGTGTTAATTTGTGTAAATTATCTTTTGTATTCAGAATGATTACTTTTCACCCGAAAACATTGATGTATGAAACTTTAGGTTTTCAGCCAGTCCATAATTCATAAGCTGTTTTATTATGAAACGGTCTAGTTAAAACATTATTTATAGTATAGGGAGCAGTACTAATAGCTTCATCCCTAATGTGCTTAGCAATTGAGTATTCACTCAACATGGTTCTTGTCAATTCTGGAAGAATACGATTTCTTCTTTAAACAACACCATTTGCCGAGGAGTTTTTTGAGCTCATAAATTTTGAGTAATACCTTTCTTACTACAAAAAGTTTCAAATTCTGAATTTTTAAATTCACCACCGTGATCACTATGGATAGTTATCAATGATAGGTTTTTCTCATTTTTATCTTGGTCTCTAAAAGTTTTGAAATAGGAAAAGGTTTCAGATTTTTTTGTTAGAAAATAGACCCATGTAAATCTAGAAAAGTCATCAACTAAAAAAAATACATAATATTTTTCTCCAATGCATGCAGTTTGTGAAGGACCAAAAAGATCCATATGCACTATCTATAATGCATTAGATGTTTAAACTTCATTAACTGATTTAATGCTAGTTTTATGTTGCTTTCCAAATTGACAAGGATCACAGACATTTGATGAATCATATATAAGTTCTGGTAGCCCCTTTATATGTCTTTTAATCGAATGTTTACAAAGTTTTATTAGGTTGTCGTGTCCTACTCTTCTATTCCATAGCCACGATTGGTCTTCTATTGCACTTATACAGGGTATTTGTTTGGATCTTAAGGTCTTCTAAGTTAAGAGTATATACATTCTCTGGCCTATGGGCAGATAAAATGAACTCATCCTTAGAATTGTGAACTAGACACTTATCATTTCTAAAATTCACAAGGTAACCTTCATCACACAATTGACTTATGTTGATGAGATTGTGATAAAGTCCTTTTAAAAACAAAACATTTGAAATAAGAACTTTTCCACGAAAAATAATATTACCTAAACCAACAATTTTCCCATGATCATTATCTCTGATGGTGACTTTTCCACCTTTTGTTTCGATGATCTTTTCAAAGAAGTCTGTGTTACCCATCATGTGTCGAGATCAACCCCTATCCATGTACCAAATGATCTTGTTGGTACACTTCTTGTTTTCTTGAAAAAAAAACAAATAGTTTTTCAGAATCCAAACTAGTTTGGATCCTGAATGGTTAGATAAAAGAATTTTAGGAATCCACATTTGTTTTGAAAAATGATCTTTATGAATTCCTAAAGATTGATTTCTATTAAGAGAAAAATCTCTTATCCAGTGTCCTCCACATTGAAACTTAGAGCAAAAAAGGGCATTTTGTGAAACAAAATAGTTATTACTAAACACAAGTTTAGAATATTTATATCTGATACCATAATTATTCTTCAATAGTCTAATTTGAGAATACATTTTATCAATGTTTTCCATGCAATAAGTAAATTGTGACAAAAATTTTTTCAAGGTAAAAAATTCTGATTTTAATTTCACAACTATGTTTTTATCCTCCAAAACATTTAATTTTGAACTAGAGTTATGCTCTAAAAACTTTTTCATAGAAATTAAATTTTCTAGATTCTTAGAAACTTTATCCTTATCAAATTTGACTTTCTCAGGGGTTTTTAAAACACTTTAAAAATCAGAAGTTTTCATATCACGATCCTCAGAAAGATCTAATACTTCTTTTGTTAAAATTGAAATTATAGAATTTTCATTATCTATCTTCTTCTTGAGTTTAGAATTTTTATTCTCAAGTAAGTTAGCAAACCTAGACACTTCTTCAAAATAAGGTAATGTATTATCTTCTGATGATGAGGACTCATCATTTAAAGATTCATAATATTTATTATCATAATAATTCGCATTCAAAGAAACATTTGTAATAGCTTCAGCGTTGTGTACCTTTTCCATGAGACAATGATCATCAAAGGGTAATCTGGTTATAAGTCCAATATTCCTTTTTCCTAAGGACTCATATTCCATAGAATTATCTGATAAATCTCTACCACTTTCACTCCAAGTATCATTTTCCTTCAAGACTTTCTTTGTTTTTTTCTTGTAATAATTTTTCTTATTTCTTTCAGAATGTTTTTCCTTTCAGTCTTTTATCATTAGTAAAGGAAAATCCAGACTTATATGACTTAAATTATTACATTCATAACATGTTACCTCTGAATCTATCATGTCCTTCCTATCTTTCTTTTTGAATCTGAATTGGAAGTCTTTCTTTCCCACAATTTTGTTCACCCTTTGTGAAATATTAGCTAACTCATTATCAGAGTGATCACTATCACTTGATTCTGATAAAACAAATTTCATGGATTTGGATCTTGTAATCCTTTCAAGTGTTTTAGAATTAGATGTAAAAGCTACACTACCATTCCCATTTTCCTTCTTTTTGAAATTAGCATCTCTTTTCATTCTTGTTTCGTGCTCTATAAGTGTTCTGAAGAGTTCATCAAGAGTAATCTGAGACACTTTTCTATTTTCATCAATAGCTGTTCTTTTTTATTCCCATTCATTTGGAATTATGTATATAATCTTATCTACAAGAGCTCCATCATCAAGACCTTTTTCTCCCTTGGATTGTAAGCTGTTGACAATTTTCATAAATCTTTGTTTCACTTTACACACTGTATCTCCATAAGTAAAAAAGAAATCCATGATACTATGCTCGAAGCATCGCTCTTGTTATTTTTATAACCTTGGATTTACCAAAATGTGTGACTACTAATTTCAACCAAATAAAGTTGGTTGTTACAGAAGAAGATATATGGTTGTATATATTACTGGTCATAGAGCATAATGAAGTATTTCATACCTTGTAATTCAGTTGATATTCTTGCTTCTCTTGGATAGTGAAAGTACTGACTTTTTTGTCAAGAATTTGGTAACCTCTATTAAGCATAATAAAATTGTCTACACCAGTATTGATAATGAATGTCTTCATTCGATCTCTCCAGTACTTGTAATCGTTCCCATGGAAGATAGGTGGTCTAGAAGGATTTAGATTATCAATTGACCTAAAATTCATTCCTTCCATATAATAAAATTATAATCTTTTCCACTCCACACGTTAGTGTAGTAAGTAGTTAAAATAGTAAAATGAATGAAATTGAAAAAGTAATACAAATCAATGGAAACCTCCTCTGATAACAATTGTTGGATCGAATATGTAGATGTATATGTATATAATATGGAACAATACAATAGGGGGTGAATTGTTGGTTTAAAAACATTGTGTTTAAACACTTATGTAATTAGTTTAAATGATCTTAAACTAATAAAAATACAAACACACACAATTGTATTGAATATGAAGGTATGATACAGTGTAATACTATATGAAATGTAAAACAATTGTATTCAAAGGAAGAAAATAATCAGAGTAATACAATTTTGAGAGATTCTATCATAAAGAGTATTGAATCTATTAATACAATATGTAATAGAATAATTGTAATTGAATCAATTACAATTGAAAGTGTAATGAAGAAAGGAAACAATAGAAAATTCCTTTCTAATACAAATAGCAACGGAAATGTAAGAGTTTTAAAATTCTTTTGACCCAAAGAGAAGGGTTATCCTTTGACCAAGGATAAGAGGTTTGTCTTACCACCACCTTGGTAAGCCCTCGATATGATGATCAGTACGTCTGTCTGTCGATCCCCGGAAGCCCTTGATACGATGATCAGTTTGTCTATCTGCCTATCACCGACAGCCCTCAATACGATGATCGGTCGCACAAAGCACAAACAAATCAATTATATAAATACAAAAATTAAGAACGATATGTTCATGTTTTGTAGTTTTAAGGCTTTCTCATGAAGCATGAGAGAAGTCACAGCGTCTCTCTATAGAACTTGATAGAATCAAAGTATGACCTGTTATCCCAAAATTCCTCCTTCAACTTAAATGACATCCTATCTATAGGCCTCATGTTCCAATGGTCACATTTCCTCCAACAGTTATATTTCTCCAGAAATCTCAGAGGGACTTGGACACCTATCATTATAACGGTCAAATTGAAACAAAAGAACCGACATCGTTTTGATTAGTTTGTAACTAACTCGATGACATTGTTTTGGCTAAAACAAAAGATATATGAAGATGATAAACATGAGTACGATTAATATAAAACATGTGTTTTTGACTAAGTAACAAATCAAGCATGTAATGAATGTATGAGTATTATAAGTATTACTATTTAATGTTTTGTAACGATACAAAGTGAGTAGACTTATAAGACATAGTACGATTTACAGAGGCAATACAATTTCCAGAGTCAGTATGAAAAAATATATTCAGTACGATCAGCATGGTCAGTCTGATTGGCATGGTCTATACGATTATCATGGTTAGTACGATCGACATTGTCCGTACGATCAACATGGTCAGTACGATCTGCATGGTCAGTACAGTCATCATGGTAAGTGTAACATCACGAGATTTTATGAGAAATATTATTTTTAATTACTTTGATTTCTTGTGTTGTACGCTACACCAAGATTATCTTGTACTATACGCAACACTATTCTTGGCTAGTGTTACACACAATTTCAAGTTCATTTTGTGGAAATTATTCTACGCAACATTAAGTAACGTTTTTGTTTAATGTATAAATGAAATAAGCTTTGATTGTGTTATGCACAACACCAAACAGAGATTTCACCACACGTAGCCCTGGCTTGGCTTGCATTACACGTAAACAAGTCATTCTTCGATAGCGTGTGTAGTACGCAATACCATGTTTCACTGGACGAGATATTATTATAATATTATTATGAACTAGCCATTATTAATAGTAATAACCACTTTTTTAAATTTTATCTTTCAAAATGGAATTCATTTTTGGATTCGGAATATCAAAATTATCTTAGGGTGAAATTTATGTATTTTTCCGAAAACTTTCAATTTTTGATGAATAGTGAAAACATTGTGTTACTATTTAAAAACCGACTTGTATTTAAATAATTATTTATTTAATTTAAGTTTTTTAGCTAAAAATTTATACATAATACCAATATAAGTTCAATGTAATTCATTGGAATCATTTTATAATAAATTTAGATATATAAAAATTTTATTGACCTTTTCACTGTCTTTTTCCTACCTCCTAGGAGAATTTGCAAATTTACATAAAACATAATTTTATCGCTTTTGTGAATGGAATTTCAAAAATCCAAGAGATAGAGTTGATGTTAGTAAGTAAAATGTGGTTCAATGAGATAAAAATAATTTTTGCTGAATAGTATCTTTTTACTTTTATTTACCACGGTTAAAAGTAAATAGGGTGATTAAGTGTAAAATTGATATTATTGTTACCCTAACACATGTCCTAATTCTATTAGATAAATTTTATTCGACCAAAAAAAACCTTATAAATAAAATATGACCATTTAGGTCCACTTGGATAAGATTAGGACACTTATTATTATTTTATTTAAAAAAGAGTCAAAATTATAAAATCAATGTATAATAATTAGTACATTTTTAATATCAGGTTATACATAAGTTAAATTAGACTTTAAATATTCATTAGAAATCTAAGAAAATTTACTACATAGTGGTATTTTATTTATAATTTGTAGACATTATATAATTTAATTTATATATGACATAATGACGATTCAATAATTATCTTATTAATGAAATATTGACATAATTGATGTTATAAATACCCAAATAAATGTAATTTTAGACTTTTTATGAATTTAACTAATTTTATAGGTTAATATGATATGTTATTATTTATTTAATTACCTTTTTAGAACTAATCGGGTTTTTATGATTTTCACAAAAATCAATTACCAAATAGTGTCATAATTGTCATAAAATAGTTTTTAAAGAAAATATTATATCATTAATTGTTATTTTATTCCTAAAAATATGTGGTTCGGAAAAATGACATAGATAATGATATATATATTAATAATGAACCACTTGGGGTTCTTTTGTCTTGTTATATTAAGTTTATTATCAATATAGTGTAAGGAAACAGGAAGACACGGTAAAAGTTAAATTATTTAACTTAGAGTTAAATCTAAATGATATGGTTAAAATATTAACCTAAACATGTCCAAATTCTATTGGATGAGATTATTTCGACCAATACCTACCTTATATTCGAAATAAATCAATCTGGAGCTATTAAAAACAGAATAAGACTTTATAATAAAATAATACTTTGAGTTTTTCCAATGGTGACCCTCTCCTCCCTTATAAAAGGGCTCCTCCTCCCCCTCCTCCTCACACCACATTGAGACATCGAGCTCAGCCAACACCTGAAAATTTCTATTGTCCAATTCTCTAGAAACATCATAGAGGTCCTAGTATTCTTCAAAGAACAACCCTAGTGCGCTAAGAAGAGGTTAAGAAGAGGCGCGTCAAAGAAGAGGTAATATGCAATACCGATCCTTTCCAATTTCATTCTTCTTCAACTTCTTCTTCTTTAGTTTTTTCATAATAAAGTAATAACATCAGTTTTACTTATATACTGATATTTTATTATAAATATGAAACAACCCCATTTCACCTTTTATCCATCCTACGAAAAATGAAATAACCACGCGTGTGTACATACGGAATACCGTCTCCATGCCGTGGTGTAATCTATTTTTCAACCACAACCTTACTTGGATGGGTATAATGGTGTAAATAATAACTAAATATGGATAATATAACATCATACATATAATGAGACATTATTTCATCCACTCCAATTCCACTGAAAAATTATGTGAATGTTATCATCGCTCGTTCGTACGTACGAATTATCGTCTTCACGACGCGATGAGATTCAATTACCATGTTAACCATTCAATAATGATTATAAAGTGTATATAATAAATAATAATGGTATATATAACATTATAATTCTACTTGATTTATTTATGTGTTATTTACGTAATTCCATTCATGTCAATAAGGAAAGGAAAACAACGTTCATGCGTACGTACGACCTACCATCTCCTTGAACAGTGTATTTCATTTCATTTATCTATCTATTATATATATATATACTTAATATATATGATAAATAAATCATGATATAAATTCATGAAGCAATTAAATTATGATATAAGTAATAATATATCAAGAACAAAAATTCCAAACATGTATGATAAATAAAATGATTTTAACCAAAACACTGCTTTAACATTGAATTTACAAAAGAACGGGTTCTATAAAGTCATAATTGATCCATATATGATATCATAACAATGAATATGATTCTATAATAAGTCAATGACATTATTTAAATAATTATACAAAAGTTTTGGATACATACGAAGCATATCATACCTAAGGTAAGGGATAATTATTCCAATCTTGTTTCTTATCCGAGATTGTTTATTCGTAAGTATTTACTGGGAATATGTTTATCTTCCATATCCATGATTCCTAAAAATGTTTTCATAAAAATTTTATTATTCATCCATGTATGTTAAATTTCATTTTTACCCTTTTATGTATTTTACCACAATTTTTGGAAGGAATCATCTTTTTGTTTATCATACGAGGTACATTTTTACTTTTCCAATAGAAGTACAAGGAGAATTTTTTTTAACTTATGAAATGATTTTTACAGTTTTATAAAGCCTTATTTTCATGATGATTACTCCAAACGATTTCATGACAATTTTCAACAAAATACTTTTCTTTTAAAATAGCCTTTAATTTTTTGAAAAGAAAATGATTTTGAATAAGAAAGGATATTTTCCTCAATAATTCATTTCAAATGTTTTATCAAAAACAATTTTTCATCTAAGATGACATTATTTCATATGATTATTTTTCAAGTATAATGTCGATAAGATTTACATGGTTTCAATTTTCTTATGATGAAATGATGTCCATTTGTTTTATATTGATTATGTTATGATGGGATGATGTTTATGAATCCCATTTTATTCTTTGGGTTATGATGAATGATTTATGTTTATGTTGTGTCACAAGTAAGAATGATATCATTATTAGATGGGTGGGACCTATATCTACCTCTAATGAATTGGGTTTAGATTTATATCTCATGATATAGACATGGCTGGAATGGTATGTTAATCAGGTTCAGTGTTATAGGACTGAAAGGAGGAGTGAACTCGATTCAGAAAGGGATGTTGACCAATAAGATGGTCTTGGCAGCAATGCCTTGGCTAATATGAAAATCATAACATATTCTTAATGGTTTCCACAATTCCATGTTTTATTTTCAAGTCTATTTCATCTGGATTAATGATCCATTATGATATATGCCTTACGTACTTCCACAATTTATGTCTTAGCTCAGGATTTTGATGTTTAGATTTTATGTTCATGTTTTTCCATTAAAATGTTTAGGGATTTATTTATGATCTCTATGTTTACCCTTACTGAGCATTTGAGCTCACCCTTTATATGTTTTCTTTTCCCTAGGACATAATGAAAATTTTTAGATAATAAAACCAAAAGGGAATATCATTATGGGAGATGTTGAAGATCTTTCACAACAATTAGAAGATTTTGTTTCGAGTTTTCAAAGACACTAAACAATTACGATCCTTGAGTGTTGGTTTTTGTTATGTATTAAGTATTTCGAAAAAGTAATTTAATGTCCATGTACGTCAATCTTTGGGTCTCTACAGTTGGTTTTAGAGGAAAGGTTTAGTTATCCTTTGGAAACTAGGATACGAGAACTTTAGTGAGATCCCTAGAGATATTTCTAAGGTATGTCTAGGAATGTCCCTATGGTTAAGTATAAGTATAGGTTATAGTCCTAGAGTTATGGTAAATATATTAGAATTTAACCTAGGATGTTATGTATGGAAGGTACTCCCTCATTATTTTGTTGTTTTCCATATCATGATGTTTTCTTCAAGCTACTGTTTTTGAGTATTAGACGATGGCTAGAACCTGAAGGATCCCTATTGATCAATGTAATGGACGATGCTGTGATTGTCCTCTTGAACAAACCAATTTTATGGGAGATGGACTGCCAAATCTTATTTCCATATTTACACAAGCTATGAATCATTATGGACTTACAAATGAGCAGAGAAAGGAGGAAAATTCTGTTGAATCCTTCATGAGCTAGTGTCCACCTTCATTCAGCAGGTCTTCTAATCCATTACTGACTGAACAATGGATCAGTACCACTGAAAAGATCTTTTCAGTTCTACAATGTTCTGAGCATGATAGAGTCATTTTAGAAGTATATCATTTGGAAGGTGAAGCTGATCAATGGTGGAATCTTATCAAGAATACGAGGCCCGAAGATGAAATTGAAACTAGGGAATGGGAAGAGTTCAAGAACATATTTTTCAATAAGTAATTCCCTTGTATTATTCGAACAATGATGGAAAAGGAGTTCCTTAGGCTTAAACAGAAGGATGATGAATTTGTTGGTATATATGAGGAGAATTTAACAAGGCTTGCAAGGTATGCATCTGGATTTATCATTCAACCTGAAAGTAAAGTTGATCGATTATTTAGTGGATTAAAACCATGTCATTGAAGGGCATTAGATATAAGAGACTTCAGTATCTATGACGAAATTGTGCATTGTGCTATCAAGGTAGAACTGGAAGTTGGTGTTACACATCCATCTCATTGTTTTGACAAGAAACGAAAGATGGAGTTCAATGAAAAATCTCAGAAAAATGGTGAAAAGTAGGTGAATGTTTCATTATGCTCAATGTGTGGAATGAAACATGGTGGAGAATGTATAAAAGGTATTAGAAAATGTTTCAAGTGTGGAAAAGAATGTCATCGAACAGCTGAGTGCCGAAGTAATGGGAAAAAGGATTCAAATGACGTGAATAGAGAAAGGACTTCAGATAACGCTCCACCAACACTTCAATGCATCAAGTGCAAGGAAATGATGCATTATGCTAATAAATTCCCTAATCCAAGGATAAATGATGATCGACGTGAGAAAACTCATAATGCAAGGGAAAAAGGAAAATCACATGCCATCGTTATTTGTGATGTTGAATATGAAAATGTTGTTGTGGAATGATTAAGTGTTCAAGTAATGGGATTTCAAAATAGTATCATGGAATCTCATTTATAGTATTGTGGAATTTTGGAATATCTATGTTCTGGTTTTCAATAATTTTATGGTACTGGTAACCATGAAAAGTGATTGAAATATTTTTGGAAAGCAGTTTATATGCACATAATGAAAGGATAAGAAGAAAATAATATGTTTGATAGTACTCATGAGCTCATTACTGATATAAGGACAAAGTGATATCATGGTTTGAGTATATAGGAATTTTGGGATGTGGAAAGAGATAACTTTTGACAACATATGGTTATTTTCTAATGCATGTTTCAAGAGAATACATGACTAAGGTATTCACATGTGATTAACAAGATATATCTGGGATAAATGAATGTATTCACATGCTTTTTATAATACCTTTATAGTAATCATACTCTTTATAATATGAGTTTGGAAAAAAGTATTTTGGATACGTCTTAAGAGTGGAATGGATTAAGTGGGTATAAGATAGTATTGATGAAGTCCATAACTTTTTGTGGATTGATATAATAGTATAGTTTTATGAAAATGGACAACCTGCAGAATGGGCGCAACCCGTCGCGTCAGACATGGTTGCAGGAATCGAAGCCACAACTGAAGTGCGACACACCTTTATTTATTATAATTAGCCTACAAAAAGTCTCTAGTTAGTAGATACTAGTTTTATTTTATTAAGCAGTATGATAGATGAAGTATAAGTCCATTTTTGAAATGATATTCAATAGATAGACTTATGTATATAACTATTGCAATCCTTTTGTTTGAGACAGATGGAATGACCCATCATTCTATCACATGATCTACTAACACATCACATATGAAAAATTCAACTTCATTTCTTTAAGAGAATATGAGGAAATTGTTCATGGCACGAACAACGGTGAGATTATATCGAAATAATGTAAGTAATCCTTTTAATTCAAATTCTTCAACATTAGGGAAATGATATTCAAAACCAATAATGTTGTCCTAGTGCCCTCATATCCAATTAATCAGATGGTACCTTAAATCATAAAAAATTTATGTCTTTGTGATTGTTGGATTTTTTATTTCCATGTTCTCTACCACTCTCTATCAGAACACGATGGTTAGATTTCTCTTCCATATCCATATTTTCACCTATTTTCTCCTATGTGGAAACCGAGTGATGAGTTAATTTGGCTAGCCATTACATTTATAACATTCCTTTTTAAAAGGAAGTTTTAGTATTCCTTTTTACAATGTGGGTGTCTATGAAACAATCATTCAATTAGTAAGCCATTTACAACCTAGACGAATTTCGAGGGAGAAATTCATTTTAAGGGGGGTAAAATGTAACAGCCCGAGATTTTATGAGAAATATTATTTTTAATTGCCTTTATGTCTTGTGTTGTACGCTACACCAAGATTATCTTGTACTATACACAACACTATTCTTGGCTAATGTTACACACAATTTCAAATTCATTTTGTGGAAATTATTCTACGCACCATTAAGTATAGATTTTGTTTAATGTATAAATGAAATATGTTTTGATTATGTTATACGCAACACCGAATGGAGATTTCACCACACGTATCCCTGACTTGGCTTGCATTACACGCAATCAAGACCTTCTTTGATAGCGTGTGTGGTACGCAATACCATGTTTCACTAGACGAGATATTATTATAATATTATTATGAACTAGCGATTTTGAATAGTAATACCCACTTTTTGAAATTTTATCATTCAAAATGGACATCATTTTTGGATTCGGAATATTGAAATTAGCCTAGGGTGAAATTTTGGTATTTTTCTGAAAATGTTCAATTTTTATAAATAGTGAAAACACTGGGTTACTATTTAAAAACTGAATTTTTATTTAAATAATTATTTATTTTATTTAAATTTATTTTAGGTAAAAATTGATACATAATACCAATATAAGTTCAATGTAATTCATTGGAGTTATTTTATTAAAAATTTAAATATATAAAATTTTTATTGAACTTTTCACCATCTGTTACCCACCTCCTAGGAGAATTTGCAAATTTTCATAAAACATAATTTTATCACTTCTATGAATAGAATTTCAAAAATCCGAGAGACACAGTTGATTCTAGTAAGTAAGATTTGGTTCAATGAGATAAAAATAATTTTTGGTGAATAATAAATTTTTACTTTTATTTACCAAAGTTAAAAGTAAATAGGGGAATTAAGGGTAAAAATTATATTACTATTACCCTAACAGATGTAATAAATCTACTGGATAAGATTAATTCGACAAAAAACAAACTTAGGAATATAATATGACCCTTGAGATCCACTTGGATAAGATTAGGACACTTATTATTAATTTATTTAAAAAAGAGTCAAAATTGTAAAAATCAATGTTTAATAAGTAAACAATTCTTAATATTGTGTAATACATAAGATAAATTATACTGTAAAAATTCATTAGAAAGATAAAAAAATCATTCATACATAACGGTATTTTACATTTTATTTTTAGACATTAAATGATTTAATTTATTTATGAAACAATGATGATGCAGTAATTAACTTATTAATGAAATATTGACATAATTGATGTTATAAATACCCAAATAATTTCAATTTCAGACATTTTATGAATTAAACTAATTTTATAGGTTAATATTACATTATATTATTTATTTAATTAACTTTTTCTAACTAATCAGGTTTTTATGATTTGCACAAAAATCAATTACCAAATAGTGTCAAAATTGACAGATAATAGTTTTTAAAACAAATATTATATTATTAATTGTTATTTTATTCCTAAAGATCTAAGGTTCTTCCAAATGACATAGATAAGGATATATATATTAATAATGAACCACTTGGGGTTCGTTTGGCTTGTTATATTATGTTTATTAACCATATAGTGTAAGGAAACAAGAAGACACGGTAAAAGTAAAATTATTTAACTTAGAGTAAAATCTAAATGATAAGGTTAAAATATAACCTAAACATGTCCAAATTCTATTTTATGAGATTATTTCAATCCATCCCCACATTAGCTTCGTAATAAATCAATTTGGAGCTATTAAAAACCGAATATGACTTTATAATAAAATAATATTTTGAGTTATTTCAAAGGTGCCCCTCTCCTCCCTTATAAAAGTGAACCTCATCCACCTCTTCCTAACACCACATTGAGCAATCAAGATCAGCCAAACCATGAAAATTACTCTTCTCCACTTACCTAGAAACATCCTATAGGACCTGGTCTTATTCAAAGAGCAACCCTAGTGCCCTATGTGGATGTTAAGAAGTGGTGCGTCAATAAAGAGGTAATATCCATTACCGATCCTTTCCAATTTCATTCTTCTTCAACTTCTTCTTCGTTAGTTTTGTAATTATAAAGAAATAACATAAGTATTATTTATATACTGATATGTTATTATAAATATTAAATAACCTCATTTCACCTACTATCCATCCTACGGAAAAATAAATCACCGCGCGCGCGTAAGTACGGAATACCGTCTCCACGCCGTGGTGTAATCTGTTTCTCCACCACCACCTTACTTGGATTTCTATAATGGTGTAAAGAATAACTATACATGGATAATATAACATCATACTGATTATGAGATATTATATCATCCACTCCAATTCCATTCAAAAATTATGGTACTGATATAATCGCTCGTGCGTGCGTACGGAATACCATCTCCACGACGCGATGGGATTCAACCTCCATGTTAACCATTAAATAATTATTATAATGTATATATAATGAATTATAATGGTATATATAACATAATAATGCTACATGATTTATTTATATGTTATTTACTTAATTCCATTCAAGTCAATAAGGAAAGGAAAATAGCGTTGATGCATACGTATGACCTACCATCTCCATGAACGGTGTATTTTAATTCATTTATCTATCTATTATATATATATATACTGAATATATATGATATATAAATCATGATATACATTCTAGAAATAATTAAATCATGATATACGTAATAATAATATCAAGAACAACAAGACCAAAAAATCACGATAAATAAAATGAATTTACCCAAACACTTCTTTATCATGGAATTTACAAAAGAACGTGTAATATAAAGTTATTAGTGAACAATATATGACATCATAACAATGAATAGGATTCTGTAACAAGTCATTGACATTATTTAAATCATTATACAGTATGTTCAGATACGTATGAATCATATCGTACCTAAGGTAAGGGATAATTATTCCAATCTCTTTTCTTATCCGAGATTGTTTATTCGTAAGTATTTACTGGGGTTATGTTTACCTTCCATGTCCATTTTTTCTAAAAATGTTTTCATAAAATTTTTAGTATTATTCCATGTATATTTAAAGTCATTTTTACCCTTTTATGAATTTTACCACAATGTTTGGATGGAATCTTTCTTTTGTTTACCATACGAGGTACATTTTGACTTTTCCGACAAAAGTACAAGGAGATTTTTTTTTAACTTATGAAAGGATTTTTACAGTTTTATAAAGCCTTATTTTCATGAAGATTCCTCCAAACTATTTCATGACTATTTTCAACAAAATCCTTTTCTTTTAATATAGCATGGCATTTTGTGAAAAGAAAATGATTTTGAATAAGAAAGGATATTTTCCTCAAGAAATCATTTGAAGTGTTTTATCAAAACAATTTTTCATCTAATATGAAATTATTTCGTATGATTATTTTTCAAGTATAAAGTTGATAATATTTACATGGTTTTAATTTTTATATGATGAAATGATGTCCATTTGTTTTATATGGATTATGTTATGATGGGATGATGTTTATGAAACCCATTTTATTCTTTGGGTTATGATGAATGATTTGTGTTTATGTTGGGGCATAAGTAATAATGATTTCATTATGAGTTGGGTGGGACCTATATCTCCCTCCAATGCATTAGGTAAAGATTTATATCTCATTAGATAGACATGGCTAGAATGGTAAGTTAATCTGGTTTAGTGTTACAGGACTGAAACGAGGACTGAACTTGATTCAGAATGGGACTTTGTCAACTAAGATGGTCTGGTAGCAATGCCTTGGCTACTATGGAAATCATAACATGTGCTTAATGGTTTCCACAATTACATGTTTTATATTCAAGGCTATTTTATAAGGATTAATGTCTATTATGATATATTCTTTACGTACTTCCACGATTTATGCCTTTTATCAAGATTTTGATGTTTAGATTTTATGTTCAAGTTTTTGCATTCAAATGTTTATGGATTGCTTTATGTTCTCTATGTTTACCCTTACTGAGCAATTGATCTAAACCTTTATATGTTTTCTTTTCCCCACAATATAATGAAATGTTTTTGGTAATAAAACCAAAGGGGAAGATCTTTATGGGAGATGTTGAATATCTTTTACAATGATTTGAAGATTTTGTTCCGATATTCCAAAGACACTAAACTATTAAGATCCTTTCTTGTTGGTTTTTGTTATGTATTAAGTATTCCGAAAAAGTAATGAATTGTCCATGTAAGTCATGCTTTGGGTCTCTACAGTCAGTACGATCAGCATGGTCAGTACGATCATCACAACCAGTACGATCAGTATGATCAGTAAGATACGATAAATATGGTAAATTACATTTGTGATTTCAAAACCACGATATAAATGTAAAAAAAGGATTTTTGAATCAGCATATTATGCTCATGAAATATATGTTATTTAGAAGCAATTGTGTATTTTATTGTTGGGAAGTCTTTTATAGTATATATTGGAGTATATCATAGTGATATGTATGGTTTTAGAAAACACTCTTAGTAGGTTGTAAAAATTCTATACTAATGATTCCATCTTCAGCGGAATAATTTGGGAGATCAAGAATTTCTAAATGTGTCACATCAGTTGGGTCACTCAATGATTTAGATGTTTGGGATGTTAGTACTCTGGTTTGTGGTACCATTTTCCTTTATTTTTAGTATTGATATATTCTCATAATTATTATTAAATACTCTATGATTCATTTCCATGTATGTTGTATTCCATAAGTAATGTCTTCTAAAATAATACCATGATTATTCTCATATGAGAATCATTGAAGATGTTGAGATTGAGGCCTTTTGAGGAATAATAGTTAATATATTGGACTTAAATGAAAATATCCATCATAGGAATTCAGTATTGTTGGTATATTTGTAGTGTTAGCACTATAATATATTATAGGTTGAATGGGAGTGAGGGGAAGAAATACCAATGAAATGGTAAAATATTTTATCTAGTTATTCTCAATTATGTGTCTTAATTATGAGTTGATATATAATAGCAAGGTTATAATACACAACATATATTTTAGTATATTTGGATGAAAGTTTTATTTAATCAAGTGAGTATTTTATCATTTTTGCATAATTTTATTGTTAGATGTAGTCCTGGTTTATTATTTGTAGAGTTAGACTCAATGTGTGGTGGATTTTCTGTAAAGGTGGGACATCACACCATAATAGGAAGATTAGTGATGTTGGGGGTTGTTAATTTTATAGTAAAGATGATAATTTTTTGTTTCACATCACAATATGGTAGATTGTGCTATAAGAATACATTGATAATAGATTATTTCATTGGTCCTGATTTCCCTATGTGCCTCTATAATGGATCATTTCACCATGAAAGGAGTGTTCACACCATAATGTTGACATGGATTGAAATAAAATGGAATGACCTATGAGTTCATGTGATAGTGTAAACCCAATATAGTATTTTATATATTTAAACTTATACTATATAAATTGTGGAAATATATAAAATTATTATTCCCCTTGGATTACCAATAGTGAAAATGAGCCACTCATTCCTCCCTGATATGAATCCCTATGATTTTAATTTATCTCATTTTTATTCTGGAATTGGTTATCTGTTCATCTTAATAAAATATTTTGAATACTAAATATGTACCTCATCGTTCTAATAATTGTTTTAGTCACTATTTTTTTATATATTTTCTACACAGATATCCCAAATTCTATTTAGTGTGTAAATTTTCGAGATTAAACTTGATTGAAGCTATATCAAATAATGATTCAAAAATAGAAAAATCATACTATATCATCATAGGATTCATAAAAAATCCCTAATAGTTATGTGAATTTCCTTTTTATGTGTCATATCTATTTCATTTACAATTTGGGATTCTGATCCTAAACTAATCTAAATCATATCATATTATGGTCTAAGTGGATGTGGATTGTATTACGTAATTGTGTGGTCAAATATTTTATATTTATTCTCAGGTAACTCATTTGAGTTCAACTATATAAATTTTTTAAATGAATATAAATTGGAAACCTAATAGTGGTATACTTATATTTTCTATAGCTTTGGGGCCACTAATTAGGGTCCATAATCCTCATTATGTAGGGAATGTGTGTGTTAAAAAAATAGGTTTTTATGAAAAATTCCCTGTAATGAAATTCTATATCACTACATAGCCATTTGGATTATTTGAGGTGTGTGGTGGAGTGAGATATAGGGCTCTAATCTAAAAATGGTACTCGAAATATTATACATTTAGTTTTACCTATATGAATGGTTTTTCTGTGTGAGTGGAACATCTCATTAAGTTATATAATATTGTATTTTATTAATCTACATTTAGTATAAAATGAATGTGATATATATGGTTTTGTTTTTTATGTGTCTTGATAAAGGTATTGTTATAGTACCCTTGAACAATATTTATAGACATTGGTACTGTGTGGAAGGATATGAAACATTATATTGGGATCACTTTGAGCATTGAATTAAAATCCAATTTAGTTTTATGTTTCATAAAAAATAAATTACATATCCATTATTAATATGTATTATAGATCATTATTTTATAACCATTTATTAAAATCTTGCAGATGGGGTTGTAAAAATATATTTTGTAACGTGAATGTTATATGTATGATACACAGTACTGATTTTACCGTTATACTATTATAGGAATTTCTTCATTTACCACATTCCCAGTAAGAATATTACATGGGATTCACTATCCACTATTTGTTAATACCCATGGAAGAGGGATTCCTTACCTGTTATTTGGTACTTCTATGGAAGGTTACAGAATACCCTTACACGTGTTGATTATTTTCCGTATAATGAAATAACCACAATATTCGTGACTTACAAGGGTAACTATGCAATTCCATCCTGTATATTTTAATATCGGAAAATGGATTTGATGATCACTAATGTTTTTTTCTTATAAGACACTACACCCACTTATTTAATGTTTTCTTTTGAATCACTTTTCCCATTGATGTGATATTATTATTGTGAAGTCATCCAACAAAGTGGGAATGATGATAAGTCATGAAATTATTCCATTATTCAAAAATTTTATGAAAAGTTTAATGAATATCTATTGATATCTCATTTTTCAATATGTGGATTTTATCTAACCCATATATAATACATATGATATATTTATCCCCCACCCCCACAACATTGGATCATGTGTGTATGATCACTCACATGGTATATTGTGTGGCTATTGAATAGGTTTTAGTTATTATTAATGTAGATATTAAATATTATTTATTAGTATATAAAATTTTACAGGAAAATTTATATAACAAATTTATATGGGGAAAAATTATTGATGTCCTACTATGATGTATTAAAACAGTGTACATGTATCATGGTGTGTTTGTGTGGGTAAATTTCTAGATTCATGATAATGTTAAGGGAAAGGGCAATATACTTGGTGTTTGAGATGATGTTTCATTATCATAGTTTTGAGATAGTATGTGGAGGGGACTCAGGTGTAGTGTTATAGTTTTCCTCATAGTTTATCACATTTTAGACTATTTATATTTATGGTTAACCAATAACTTTTCCTAATTATTCATGATTGACTTCCATTACATTATATTTGTTCTCATTTTGTTATATCATGTTATATATATTTCTATTTAGTTAAATCGTAGATATTATATTCATATGTGTGTTGGTATATTGTGATGATTTTTTATTTATTTGATAGTGATTTATGTTTATAGAATCTAATGTTTATTATTTCCCTAAATTATTATCAGATATATGTTATTGTTCAATAACCTTTATCATATTAAGATGTGCTATAGAGCCCATTCAATGTCACCGATTCAATTACTACATAAGTAGGTCTTGATGGGTAATTTCAATTGAGATATATTATATATGATATTTTTATGAAATTATATATTGGTATTATAAAATAGTTAGTGTTATCGAATATAAATAAATGTATTATGATAATAAATAAATAAGTTTTATATAAATTAATTTTTGTAATTCTAACCCACAGAAACTAGATACCAATAGTGTAATACACATAAGTGTTGATGTAGAATGAATCATGAATAAAAATTAACATTCTAGGGGTGAAATATATGTATGTATTGAAAAATTGGTCATGGGTTATTCTATTAGAGGTATTGACATATGTTTAAATTCTACACAATCGATTGCTTCTTGAATAATAAAAATATTACTATATTTGATTCCTATATAAAAATGTAATTTTTATCTCTTATTTTTTCTGGAATGTATTTTATTTTAGGATTACTAATAGTGATTTTGATATATAAATTAATGAAATGTATTATGTGATTTGTAATATGGTAAATAGTGTGTGTATACATATTCTTTGTATAGATGATATAATTTATATCACTCAATACATGATATTAAAAGATAATAATTCTGATAGAAATTATATTTTTCATTTTGTTATTCAATGAATAAAGTGGAAATGATCTTAAAAACACCATAAATATGGGATTCTGAAACCATTCGATTGATATATCGTTTAAAAAGGTAAATTGATGTGTCAGTTAAACTGATTAAACCATCCATATATGTCAAATGTGGAAGATTTATTTGTATATTATACTTAATAAATTGTGATGTATGTTTCCCAAAGAGTAAAAGATATTTGTAGTTAAAAGAATCTCATAATTTTCCTAATAATTTTAGTAAGAATGAATTTATATTTCTTATGAGGTGTAACTTATAATATTATTATGTTTTTAGTGTTTTGATGAACATTATACATAATAAACATTGAAAATGTATAATTATACACTATTTCTAAATATATTTTTTTGATTTTATTATGACAATGATATTAAAAAATCCATAGTAATATTGATATATTTACATAGAATATTTTTTAACTGGTCTAAAAATTTATTTTCATATTCCTTTCTTATAAGGTAATATGATATATTTTTTATTTTGGAAAAAAAATTAACTAATGTAAAAAAATGATTATATAATATCAGTTTTTTGAAAAAAAATATTTATGAAACATCATATTATTTGCCACACATTCAATTGAACATCTTGAGACCCTAAAATTTCCCTACGCCTTATTTTCTATCATCATCCAAACCATTATTCATTCTACCTTAGTCAAAATCAGAATCCTTATCAACCAATAAGTCTTCTCCATCATTGTTTGTTGCATCTCACTCATATCTCTTTAGAGGATTTTATAATTATTGCTCAAATTTTCCATTCATCTAATGTACATTTAAATTTTAAAAGGTTTTATGTTGTTTTTTCATTGAATGATCCCTTAAATCTACTCTCCCGGATATCTATTCGTGAATTGTACTATTAATTATTTTATTCATGTATCTATACGTTTTTAAATTGATAAATTAATTTTTTTATTATGGTTTGATTAAATTATTATATGATAATTATTTTTTGAATAATGTTAATTTAATTTTTAATGGGTGTTTATGGTATTTTATTCCGAAATTTTGAAATATTGTTCAAGAATTATATTGAATTATGGTGTTTGAATATAGAGCTTCAATAATTTATATTAGATTATCATAATGATTTCATTTTTATATTATGGAAAAATACTCTTTCTCACTTTTACTTATTCATGACAGTTTTTCAAGAAAAGTCCCATGATCATATTTCGAATGGGAATATATGTTTATTGTAGAAAATTTCTTATTATATTCTATTTCACTAGATATTACATTACTTAGTTTGAACTCTATATTGATTAAAATATTTTATTTTTGTTTATTTTAAATTTCATGAATATATATGAATTAATTAATTGAATCAACTTAGATATATTATTTATTATATAATTTGACGCATTTGATAGAAAATTATCTATTCTAATAATGTAAAATCAAAACGAATGGATTATCATTAAAATATTATTTTTATGGAATCTGTTTAAAGTGTGCCTAATGATAATGTTTTTGTAGTCACACATCGATGTCAATTTTGGAATAACTGCCGGAATGTCACTATATTATTTATCATTTTTTCTCGATACATATTTTATCACCCTATAATATTTAGACCATTATATAATGATATTTCTTATTTACATTGAAAAAAGTAAATATATATTAATGAAATTACATAACAACAATACATATTAATTTTGTCTCATTTTGGCTAAAACTTTTAAAATCAATGGAATGGTTTTATTACAATTCCCTTTTTATAAAATTTATTTAATGTTTCATAATTTAATTTGTTCAAAATGATTATTTTTTATGAAATAAGTTCACAATGTTTTATTTTTGAAATATTTTGTATTTTTTTGGTTTTTTTTCTAAAAAGTGAAATTGAAATTATATTTCAAAATATATTAACATATATGAAATTATTGAATTTTTCATTGATAATAATGTGTCAATATATGTTTTGATAATTATGAGGACGGATTCTATGTTTTATTTGTATTTTTATAAGAATCATTTTCACAAAAAATTATCATTTTCTCTATATTTTCTAGAAATGTTTTTGTATGAAAATATTGAAATGAATATAAACCAATGATTGTTAGGTAGCAACTGAATCTTGATATAGATTTCAATAGAGGTTGTATAACCACCCCCACAAGTCCCATCCAACCAATAATTCCACATTTTATAAATAAAATATATCCTTTTTAGTAGTGATATTTGATAGATATACTATGTGAACATCATAATAAAAAATGACCTTCTCTTCCATTTTCTTCTCTTTTCCCAATACTCAATTTTCTCAATTTTGTATTCCTTATTTTTGTAACTTCCTATCTTCAATAAAATCGTCAATCACATTGTAATGTATTTTTTTATTTAAGTTTTTCACCACCAGGTTGGATTATTGTAATTATTTATGGTTTCATTTTAAACATTTTTTTTAACTACATGGTCTGACGGTTCAGAATTATTTATAAAATATTAGTTATCTTCCAATAAATTGAATGGTTTATATAATTTATTTAATTAACTCCATAAAGGTCATTCTACAGCCTTCCTGGATGGTTTTAATATATTTATTTTATAGTGAATTATTGGGATGTATAATCATTAATTCCCTAAATATGAGAATGTTTTAAATGATTAAAGTGATGTATTGAATTTATTATTATAAACCCCCATGTGAATGAATTATTAGGTGATTTGTGTTAGATAAATATAAAAAATAGTAAGAGATAATATTGAAGTGATTTTAATGTTTTGATTCCATATTTATTTATTATATCATTTTTATGTCAAATTTACACTAGTATTTTATCAATATTTTGATTTATAATAATGTTTTTTCCTTCCATGTTTCTCCTTGTTATCATCGTGTCAATTATTAGGAATGTATCATTCACTACTCGTGATATCACAATATGTAATTACATGTTGTATAAAATGGGTGTAGAAATACATCTCAAATTGATTGATCTCATGGAAAAAATTAAATAAAAAAATTCACAAACCATCCAAAATAATTCAAGGGTGATGATATTTTTCATTAGACATCTCAATAAGGGATTTAAATATAAATACCGCAAACAATTAAATCCATATATTCTCTGGAAGAGTTTCAAAGAGAGGTGTGATAATCATCAAGTGGTTTTTAACCATTCCACCCTTAAGGAATGAAATTATTTATGGATCCATAAATATAAAATGGTCGGTACTTAAAATTTCCCAATTTATTGAATTATACCATATCCAATTTACTATGGTATTTAGATTATCTATGATTTAATGCTTCAAAATACATATATGATATTTCACATATCGTACATTACCCTATAAAAGAATTATCTCTTGTGAGGGTATGAACAATTATAAGATCATATTATAGTTAATTTTATCTGAAAAAATTTTATTTCATGATTAAAAAAGAATCATTCACATCCTAATAGTCTAGTAGTAGTATTTACATTCCAAAATGCTATATTTATATTGAATAATCAAGGAGGAATTCAGTCATTTGATTTTATTTTTGGAAATGCCTTTAGTGATTGGCATGGGTGAGAATGGGTTTATAACCATAGGCATGCTACAAATGAATATTTGAATCAATGAAATATCATCTCATGACCATGGAGGAGTCATAAAGATTACAGTTATAGGTGTAGTTCTAAGGGCCATTGGTCGTATATTTTCCAAACCTTAGATCATCAATGAACATTATATAAGTCATCACTCCACGAAAATAATAATCAACAAAAATTGTATAATAAACTATATAAAAGTAAAAATTAGAGGCTACTTTTATTGAGAATCTTGATCCATTAAGTGATAACATTCCATACCTTGTACCGAGTGATTGCACCAATAAATTTGATGAGATGATAACATAAATCAATTTGATAAACAATATATAATTGTTATTATATTTGAAGTTTTATTATGTTATATTTATTTATATTTGTTATTTATAATTATTTGAATTTTATAGTGTGTATCTTTTATAATTATGTTGATATAGTTGATTCATTAAAAAGGAAATCATAAATGAGATATATATTTTCATTCTATATTGTCGAAAATGGAACATATTTCTTAAAAATAAAAAATAATATTATGATCATATATTTAAAACACCAATTGTGAACACTATATATGGCCTCACGATTCTTATATAATAGACTATTAATGATGTTTTTCATGAAATAATGAACGAACTACATTACACGGGTTGTGGTGTTTTCCTAAAATTCCAAAATAATCTTTTTATGATACAATGATATATTACATAATGGGTAAAAAAACCCATACTATATATTATAGAAATGAAAAATAAATGTTAATTATAATTAATAAATTCAATAAGAATCATGAAATTGATAAAATACCAATATTATCATCTATATTATATTATAAATAATTATTTACAGAAGGAACTATATTGTAGTAAATGTTGGACTAAAAAATGATAATTTATAGAAATACTGATTTGGTTATCATACTTCATGAATGATGTGAAAAATAGTTGAATATTTTTAGTGACATTCAATAATGTTCCTCAAGATCAGTCTACTAAGAAAAAATTCACGAGATTCATGTTCTGTTGGAAAACCTAGTTTGAACCCTTCTCCAGCTAACATTAATTCTGAAATTTGAACACCTATTAACAAAATCCAAGGTGGTATATGTGGGATAATTTATCTATCAAATGGTCCATTTAAATATTTTGTGGTATTAATAAATACATTTAATATATGGTCACCCATATGTTTTATATCATCATGTAATATAGTCTTTAAAAATAATCAGATAAATAACTATTGTGAACAATTCTCCGATTATTTTCTAAAGAAAACACGAAATCAAAATTTTTGAGATTCTACCCCCTCATGCTTTGAATAATTATTATAAGGTAATGTGGATTCCTATGTATTGTCAACTCTCCAATTTTGAAACAAAATTTTTTTATAATGAATCACTGATTAAATGACTCTACCTAATAGAAACTCCTTTAATAATGAGAAAAATGATGTCGAGAAACATATTGGGTCATGAAATAATGAATTTTTTTGAATATTATAATTCTACAATTTACGGTATATATACATTATTTGTTAAATACACTATTTATTGAGACATATTTGATGTAAGAAAAACTGGTTCTAACTCAAATGTTCTAATTAATGTATTTATTCCTAATAATCCTCACTAATATCAGTCTATATCAAAATAATAAAATAATGATTAAAGTAATAAAGAAACACCATCCTCGACCACTATAAATACCACCCATCACCACCTCATCTCCTCACACCTATCAATCCAGTATCATGGGGAAAATTCTACTCAAATATCCTCTAACGTTCTATCCCTAGGTCTAGTTCCATTTGGTAATAACAAAATACCAAAATCAATCCCCCTATGAGCTTATCAAGAAGGAGGAATCAAGAAGTTAAACCCTCCACTGTTTTATTTAAATTTCAATTTTCAAGTTCCTTTTTTTTCTATGTTATACTCAATTTCCCTTGTACAAGTTGCATGATAATTACATTATCAAACCTATACTATAATTATATCATTTTTATTTAGTAAATATTTATCCATCCTTTTCTCCTTGGTTGTTTATTTTAATAATGAAAACATTGTTTTTGAGGTGTCGATCTATCAACTTTGTGGACAACATGATTTCAAAATAAAATTCCGCATTAGAAGATGGTCATGCGAAAATTTTTATGGTTGAACCAGATTATAATATTATTATTATATCATATTTAATGTTATGAAATTATTTTTTACACATGATATTAACATAAAAAACAAAATGAGTTTGTTTTGATAAAAAATTGAAATAAATAATCTAAATGATTATATTTAATGATTTCTATAATTAATATAAATAAATTGTAGAAAAATGGTATTTCAAAAATTATATAAGTTAATTTATATCATATATTTTCAGTTCTACAGAAAAATCATCATTCTACATGATTTTTCATTCAAATATACTGGTAAAATGATCATGAAAACCAATGAAATAAATACTCCCCAATGATGAAATAGAAAATCATAAACAATAAATGTCCATAAATAAAATAAATTAGGTTATAATAAATCAAATAATTTTATAAATTTATGATTACATATTTATTATGATTCCAATTTGATTATTCAAGACATTTATATCAATCGTGAATTCGTTTTGGGAATAATGTAAGGGATTCTACCTAAAAGTGTATTATTCCTTCGGGTTAATTCTTCTCTATTTTTACCCAAATGATGTTATGTTTAATTTTATTTATTTATTTTAAATTATTTTTATACTTTCCAAAATCATTTATTGGTATCCATTCATCCTTATTTATCTAAGATATATATATTTTTTAAAATGTTCCCTACTCAGTTGTTCCTGATAAGTGACCTCAATTTAAGGAAACTTCTCAAATTATAACCCAATTTTAAGTTTTCTACATAATCTATATTAATAAAAATTTGTTTTTAAAAAATTAAACTTATAATAATTAAAAACAAACGTGCTCCAGTTTAGGTTTTATAAAAATAACTAAACCTTTTCCATTTTTAAGAATAATGAATGTTATCTCCTAGAACTAACTAAAATGTAATATGTTTAATGTTTATTAAACATGAATTTTATCAAATTTTGACATCACTTATCATCATATAAGAATATATTACTTTGTGATTTTCATTGTAACTTTTAATTTGTTTCTTTCATGGAATCCATTACGATATACCCATTTAGTCTGATTTTTATATGATTATGATACCACACAATTTCCATGTAGAACCATTTTGTTTATGTTGGATTATTTATATATGAATCATTATGTGGAAATAATATACATGAACATGTTATGATTGGTGTTACCTGATAGTAATATATTGCATTGGGTAATTTTTATTCTTTCGAGATGTTTTATTCAATGGTCTTGAGGGTAGCGTTGACTCGTGGTCCTTTAAGGTTAATAAGCGTTGACTCGTGCTCCTCTGTGTGAAATGAACATTTACTCATGGTAAATTAAATTTTAATATTGATTCCACATTACTAGGAATCCAGGATTATATGATCCCATGTGATGATTCATTATGTTTAATGATGTTCCATGCCTGAATATATCATTATGTTATTCACTCTAACCCATGGTGTATGCCTAATCTATGACTTTATTACATTACTAGGTTTTTTACCTCATCCCTTTATTCATGTTATCCCTAGGATATCCTATGTATATGTTAGGGATCAAATGATATTATCGTCACTTTATGAATATTAAATGACATATTTTATTCTATTGTAATTATTATTTTTTAATTATGTAACTAATCTCCATGACACAAGACATTACGATAATTCTTAAGTAATTTTTGGATTCATTATGATTAAAATCATGAAATGATATGTGAAAAAGTTTAGGGTTGATATAGATGGTATTAGAGGAAAGTTTTTATCTTTTAGGAATCGAACAATATAAAACATTATTTAAAACCTAATAGATATGAATCAGTATAATATAACATCCCTAAATTTGTTAAGTATAGAGTAAGTGGTTTATCAGTAAAACACATTCAAGTATAGATACTACATGTCAATTTGGTTTTTGAAAAGATTTATATAGTTATGAAAAATATGACAAGGTGTTCAGGGCTAGATTTGAGGTAACCTCGTAAATAAAAATTGTCCATACTGCACACTTGATTTGACACTATTTAAGGATATGATTGGGTAAATTATTAATATCATTACAATATATTATTAAGAGAATAAAAAATTTCCCATAAGAATATTTATTTACATACAGATCAGGGAAAACCTTGAATAAAACCTATGGAATCACATGTTTGGATAAAATTTTCCATTTAAATATTATCCTTTTATGTTCAAATTTTTTTATGATTAACAGTTATGTATTAAATCCCTTATAATTAGATGTTAGTTTTTTTATCTAATGGAGGGAACCATAAGAACATATGACAATAGACAATGTGATATGGAATGTAATGATTAGCTTAATATAATGCAAGATATTATGGGAACAAGTGATCAAGTCATCATGATAATATATTCCCAACTGGATCATGTTATCAATAATAATTTGAATTGGTTAGAATTCCCACCTTATCCACGAATAAGGAATTTTTATATTGAATCGTTCATGTTATAGTTTCCTCCCATGTTTAGTGGATCATCTTATCTGAAACTCATGTAATAGAGGATTAACTCCATGGAAAAGTTAATCTCTATCCTCCAATGCTCAAAAGAATAGAAATTTGGGATGAAGGTAAATCATTTTGATGGGGAATGGGATCAATGGTGGAATGTAATTAAAAATGACAATTCAAAGGAGGATATTAATTCCATGAATTGGGATGAATTCAAGAAATTGTTTTACCATAAATATATTTCCTAAACCATCCATATCAAGATATAATGAGAGTTCCTTATATATGTGAAGAAAGTGGATGAGTATGTTGGGGTGTATGTATAAAACATTACTAGGATTGAAATATATGACTCAATATTTTTCATGAATACCGAAGGAAAGGGGGTAACATCTTTAGTGGAATAAAGTTGTGTCTAAAAAAGTCATTTTTGATTCAAGACATAAATAATTATGGAAAGATTATACTATTTACCCATATGGATAAAATTAAGAACATATAATCTATATGGCCTCATTGTATGGGGGAAAAAGTGTAAAATGTGTTATAGAATGGGTCGATCAAAAAATAAATCCTCTCATGAAATGTTGTCTAAATATCACGAGTGTCATTGTGTTTGTAAGAGGATTCCTTTGAACTCTCTAAAGGGAACCATGAAGTGCTACATATATTGATGAATGGGGAATCCAGCTAAAAAATTCTTAAGGGATAATAAGAATCTCACTAACATGGAATAATAATGGAATGTTCATATAAATTATCAATCAGTGCTATATTGTTTTAACTCCACGGAAAATGTGAATTTTGCGAACCAATTACATATTCCAAGGGTTGATTAATGAAATACACAATAACCCCAAGTAAACAAGTAAAGTATTATGCTATCAAAATTTCTATTGTAGAGATGAGAAATTTTATGGTTTATGGTATTCTCATTTTTCATTTATGAATATAGTACATACTATTTGATTCATGTATTACACATTCATTCATATATTTAATGTTTAGTTATAATTTTCAATTAATGCCTAAAAATTTAAAGCATGAGATATATGTCAGAAGATCTAATGGAGAAATTATTGTGTCCAAAGAACATAACATATCCCAGTTTAATGTATTTTTGGACTTATCCTCCCAAAAAACCTTTTCATACTCCCTTTGGTCATGATTGAATCTATTTTTTGCATGATTGGGTATTATTATAACAATGAAACATCAACATTCAAGAAAGGGAAGCCACTCTTCACATCCTAAAGAATACTAAAATTCATTACAAGTGTTAGGAGGAAGAAGAATCTCAATCAAAATAATTATCTCATGTGTGGATATTACATACTTTTAAGAAAGCATATATATTCAAATGATTGAGTGAGAGTAAATGATCATGCTAAAAGACATTCAGATCATGAGGGATTACACTGATGTATTTGTGGATTAATTCTATTATCTTCTCTATATCAGAGAATTCGATTTCACAACTGAATATATTCGTATATCGATTACTATATTAATGTAACCTAATAGAATGGAAACTATTGGGAAATAATAAATGAATATAAAATTACATGATATTTTGGACAAGGGTTTTATACGCTAGAGTGCTTAACCATGGGGTGCGCAGATCCACTTCATCAAGAAATATGATAGATCAATGTACCTATGGATCAATTATCATGAGCTCAATAATATCATGAAATAGAATAAATATCCTCTATCATCTACAAATGACTTGGTCAATCAGTTAGACGGGGCTTGTTATCTGTCTTAGATGGACCATCGGTCAGGATATCATCAAGTAAAAGAGAGTGAAAAAGATATTTTAATTAATTACATTCAAATAATATAAAGAAACTAAGCATTCATAGTGATTTCTTTTGGAATGGTTAATTCCCTAGGAATTTTCTTTTATTTAGTGAATATATTCTTTAGAGAATACTGTGAAAAATTTAAGGCAGTAATTATCATTGATATTATAGTATACACCAAGAGAAAAGAGGAACATGAAGAGAATTTGAATAATGTTCTATAGTCATTAGGAATAGAGAAACTATATGAAATTTATAGTAAATATGAGTTTTGAATAGAGGAAGAATCATTATGGTGAATGTTATCTTCATCATACAAATATTTGAGGACCCTTACAAGATAGAGGCAATCGAAGAGGGGATGATGCAAACCTCTGTAATAAATATTTATCATTTCCATGGCCATGTTTGGTATTATTGATGATTTTTTAAGAACATTTCATGAGTTTCATCCCCATTAACCATGAATATATAGAAGGGAGTGATGTTTTTCAAGAAACAAGAATGGGAGGAAAGCATTAAGCATCCCAAAAAGATGCTAATTAATGCACTGGTACAAACACTCTCAAAAAGTGGATAAATATTAATAGATTTAAAGAATTTGTTAAAAAAAATTATTATAATTTGTACTGATGAAGAATGATAATTTGATAGCCTAAACCTCAAGGGAGTTAAAAATATACAAGGAAAAGTATCCCACACTAGATCTATAGTTGGATGTTTTTATCATTGCATTGAAAATCATGTAGCATTGTCTCAATTGTGATAAGTGTAAGATATATCCTAAACAAAAGACTCTAAAATATATATTCACATAGAATGAGTTTATAATGTTCATGTGAATATGTTTACATATCATCCTATATTATTACTACTCAATAAACATCCATCCTGTTATGGAAAATAATGTGGAAGATTCTCGATGTTTAATGGACCAAACATCTTTAACAATGATGATAATTGAAAAGGTTCCAATCTTCATACACATAAATAAGATGGTCATGGGAATACTTAAGGTAGGAACATTACATATAAATTATCTGTAACACCCATGGTAAATAAATAATATGAAATTTTTATATATATCCCTTTTTTGAATAAAATGTTAATATTAATTTAAATGGAACACTATGCTTTATGGCTTACCCAAAACGCAACAACGTGTTCCCTTGAAATCTTACGTTGCACTCTAATAATAAAATAAAATAATTTCAATTGTTAGTAAACATGTAGCCGTTGTATTGGCGGGAATGAATAGAAATAACTAAAATATTATTATATATGTTTTTCAAATATTTTTACTCTTTACAATAAAAGTTAGAGGAATAAAAATGAGAATGAATCGAATTTTAATCGTAAACATTATAATATTCTTCAAAAGGTCAATTAACCACCTTTTTATGGAGAAACTCCTTTAAATCCACTTTTTCACAATTTTATATGTTATATTTTACAAAATAAAATTCTTCTTTATAATCGGGACAACAAAATTTACATTGTGTAAATTTTGGGTATCATTCTGATAAAGTTCATTTTTTTAATGAATGGTAAAAAATGTTGTATTTTAATTCAAAACCACTTTTTAATCTAATTTATTTATATGATTAGATTATATTTTTAATTTTTTTTAAAGTAAAATTAGAATATATTTTTATAATTTAATCCAATAGTGGTCGTTGGAATTAATTTCATCTTGAAATTGGACTTAAATTAGTGTCATTCTTTTGATACTTACTGTTTCATAAAAACACACTATTTGCTGTGACAGCAGGAATTAATTATTAAATTAATTAATGTAACATATATGTTTTGAATTTTTTAAAATATGAATCATTTTTTATTTCGGAATATCAAATATATCCTAGGGTGAATTTATTGTAATTTTCTGAAAAACTTCAATTTTTGATGAATAGTGAAACCACTAAGTGGTAGTTAATGAAACTGATTTTTCATTTAAATGAATCTTTACCACCTCTGTGATTTTAATTTCAAAAATCCGACATACATGGTTGTCATTAAGAAGTAAAATGTGGTTCAATGGGATTAAAATATTTTTTTTCGTGAATAGTAACTTTTAAGTTTATTAATCGCGATTAGAGGTAATTAGTGTAATTTAAGGATAAAATAATGTTTTAATAATATGAAATGACCTAGACACATGTCCTACCTTCATTGGATGTGTCATGGCCTACCAAGAATATCCATGGGTCATCTTGGTGACCCCATGGAGCCACTTTGGTAGGAAAATGACATTAATACCATTTTATTTAATGTTAAAATTAAAATGTCACAAACATGTGTTGTTTTACTAAAACGATTTTTTATGGGGTTATACAAGACAGATTTTTGACTGTAAATATTAATTGTAAAGAAAAAAATATATCCTACATCATAGTTTTTTTTTATAATTTTTAGACATTAACTAAATTAAATTATTTATGACACCATGATGATGTAGCGATTACCTCATTATTTAACGATTTAAATAAAATGGAATGATAATGTAAAATATAAGACCTAAACATGTCCAAAACCTATTTATTAGTATATTTAGAACCCTTATCACCTTATCCTTGAAACACATCAATTTGGGACCTTTAAAATCCGAATCTCATTCTAAAATAAAGTAACATTTCCTTACATTCCAAGAGTGCCCCTCCTCTACTCTTTTAAAATGCCCCACCTATACCTCCATACCCACACCTCTAAAGTCTTTGGATCGGTAAAACCCTTCCCATTTGGTCTATCCACATCCCTCTCTTACTCCTAGAATCCTCACTTTGGTAAGATGTCTTCCCAAGGAAGCCTTTGAGCTCAAATCAAAAAGAGATACCAGATTTAAAGGTATTGTCTTCTCTGGTCTTCTTTTGTTTTATTTTGATTCTCCAACCCCCTAAACTCTTTTTATTATTTTCTTTTGTAAAAACTAAAATATATTCAATATACTAGGATTTTTTTATATGAATAATTTGATCTACACTTAAACACACCAACATCTAATGGTTAAAGAACATACAGTTTCTGTGGATGGCGAATTTCTACCTCACGAAACGATGATTGTTCAACCCTCATATAACACTTTCAAAGGAGGACATTAAGATGTCACTATATTTATATATGATATATAAAATGTTTATGTTTTACTTAATATTATTTATTTTTCTTTTGTGTCATAACTGTATGGTATCCATTGTGGGTAAACACGATAATTTCATTTTAGGAAGTGCAGACTACCGCCCACTCAAAGTGATTTGATTCGGTAATGCCATATGTGGGATGTATAAAGGATGGATTTAAAGTTATTATATATTATGTATGTTACATATAAGTGATTAATATAATTCTGGAATTAAAATATACCTACCTCTCATTTGGTTTTAATTCAATTAATATGACATAGAAATGGATGTAGCGTTCATGCGTACGTACGGCTTACCGTCTCAATGAACGGTGCATTTCATTTCATACCTTTAAATGATTATGTAATATTATAAATACTTTTATATTCTGGTTATATATGATATATATGATATCAAAATCATGAATATCATTCTGGATATAATGAACCTTTGACCACACGAACAACATGTAATTGTAAGAAGTTCACTTTCGACTTAAGAACAAAATATAAAAAAAACATTATTAATGTAAATGATTACAAGATGTTTATAACATGTAAATAAGTGATATAAAAGGAATAATGAAAATGAAAAAGGTTTTTAATCTTTTATAAATTAACTCATGTTTATTATTCTGGACGTTAATGAACGATTGAGTCAAGTCGGACCCCAGGTAAGGGATCCTACCCCTCTCTTTCTTTTTAAGTACACTCTTTTATGCCATTCCTTTTAACCTCTTCTTTCCTATGATTAGGATGTTATTTTATATTAATCATACTTAAATTTTTATGTTCATATGATTAGAGACCCTATTGTTTTCTCATCAATCCATTTTGGATGTTTTGATTTGCGTCGTTAGGCTGCCGAATTTTCATAAGGGATCCAACCTCTCTCATTCTTTTTAAGTACTCTGTTTTATGTCATTTCTTTTAAGCACATATTTCTTATGTTTGGGGATGTTATTTTATATTCCTCATACTTTAATTTTTATGTTCATATTATGAGAGATCCTATTTGATCTCATAAATCCTGTTTTGGAAGTTTTAAGTGGCGTCGTTAGGCTGCCGAGTTTTCGTAAGGGATTTTTCATCTAACTTTTATTCCCATGACATTTATGATAGTTTTCCACTATTTACATTGATTGGTGTATGTACTGCCCATTATTATACACTTTTTGTAGTATAATTTCATTTATGGTTATTTACATCTTCATTGTATGACCCTTCTTCCATGGGGTGTAGTTTTCAAAAGTTACCCAACTCGGTAAGGGGACCTTTCACCCTCCTCTTTTTAAAAGACTTATTTTGTTATGTCTTTTAGTTAACATACTATTATGTTGGGATATGTTCTTATATATACTTATTTATTTATATTTTATGTCCATGTGATTAGATACCATTTATCTCTCTCATCAACCCTTTTTGTAAAATTTTATGTGACACTGTTAGGCTGTCGAATTTTACCAAAGGAACTACTTAACCCAATTTCGATTTCTTTGGGTTCAACATGTAGTTATTGAATATGTCATCATTTTAATATGTGTGAATGAACTTTTATTGTTTTACACATAATATCTCCTTATATTGGTTGTATTTATATTTTTCACACATAATTATGAGATTGATTTGTCTTTAATTTAAGGATACCTTCTTTATAATGGATTTCATTTCATTTTACATTTATTTTGAGACTTCATTACTGTTATGAACCAATTCACTCTTATATGGTTTGTATACTATCATTTGACATATTATATCATGATTCCCTTTATTCTAATGATATTATAAAGTTCGTATTAAATGTTATTCCGCAATTATTTGTATTCAAGAGTCTCTCATTTTGTTAAAAACTCTATAACAAAAATATCGTTTCAAATGATTTAAAGATTTATTATTCTAAATCATTATCATTAATGTCCATGTTTTCAAAATGGTTTTCAGTATTTATTTATATCGAAATTAATGTTTTAAAATTATAATTCCAAAAAAATCATCAAAGTGGTATGGGACACTTTGATTCAAAAATCACTTCTAAATTATTTTTGAAAATGGATTGATTAATTCAATATCGTGGAATTAATTATTTTGATTGAAAATTAAATATTGTTATTGAAATGTTTATATTTTTAATATTTTATGTGTAATTATGGTACTTGGACATTTTACAGGTTGTTACGTGATAAACCATATGACGGGTGGTGCCGCGAATACCAGGATGAGTGGTTTCGTTATAACCTCCAATGCATTGGGTATGGAAGTCGGCCCTATGGCTATTCCATTAATTATGTATGGAATTCGATTGTATGGTTATTCCATTTAAGTATGTTTATGTCCCATGTCACCTTTATATGTTGTGTGTTCATTATATGGGTTTTATGGTAATATTTTGGTTTAAAAGGGTATATAATGATATTTTATTCAGTGAAGAGTTTTTACTACTTCCTAAAGGTGAAAGGTATTACTTTGATAATGTGTACATGGTTTACTTGTTTCATTGAAAAACTAACAATTTTCATTCTTTGTGTATCCCTTGCTGAGCATTTTATGCTCACCCCAGGTTTTTTTGAAATGTTTTTCACATGAATTAATGTGGAATAGGGTCAAGGATGGGATCAAGGGAAAGTCATGCTATCTAATACATGGAACTAGACATGATTCTTTTTTAAGAGTTTTTTATTTTATGGAAATTTAGTATAAGTGACTAATTTGTAATATTTTGAGACAAAATAGTTATGACCTAATTCTATAAAACGCTAAACCTGAAAAGATCATTAATGTGAATTATTCATTTAATTCAATATTAAATAAGGTTTAAGGCCGGGGGCTTATATTTGGTATCAGAGGTCGGTTTAGATTACTTTAGAGGTTAGGGTATTCTCTAAGCATAAGTGATTACCATAATGGTTAGGATTTCAGAAAGGGTCCTAGTTTTAGATAAAGTTAATGAGTAAATATATCTTAGTGTTTATCTTCCTCATGAGTACATGATGATTTTGTTGATATACGCACACTGACATTTCTGTTTTTAGTAAATGGATGGATCAAGCAGGCACCAAAGTGATAATGGGTTTGATGGGAATTGTGGTGGTTCTCTGATTAAGAGACTAGATGAAATTGGGGATTCAATGAAGAATCTTGTGGTTGTGCTAAACCAATTATCAAGGATTCATGATCAACCACTTGAACCATAGTGAGTTCTCTAATGCATCATGTACGAGATGACCAACTCGATGTGGAAGTTCAGGTAATAATTATAAAGGTAACCATTAGGGATTATATGATCCTCACTTTATAGGTAATTATGGGTTACTCTATGATATGATGGAAAATAAAAGGCATGAGATAAACTTGTGGTTAAAATATGTTATGATGATTTTTGAAGATTTTATCTCGTTTTAAGAATTATGTAGTTTTTGAAAAAGGACAACACGTGGACCGTGTGACAACCCGTCGCGCCGAACAAAGCTGTGGGAATCGAACCCACAACCAAAGTGAAAATGGTTTTTATCGCCTACCACTGGACTACGTGAAGTCCCTGGTTAGTTTGACTGATTCTTTTTAGTTAGATGATTTTATGAATTAAGAGTAAGTTGATTTTGGGTTATCTATGCAAATTTATTAACCTATCATGGAGGATATGTGATTAGGTTAATTACTTTTCAATACGAGACTTTAAGAGAAACTGTTATTGTTTGGAGATAAATATTACGATTTAACTTGGAATACTTTGTGACTAAATCCTTCTATTATTTGAGTTTCTATCTTAGTTTGGTTTAATTTGAAGAATTTTATGGACAAATTGTTTATCAAATGGTCCTCATTGAACTTTGGGTTTTGTTGGGAAAATTTTGGAGATTAATAATAGATTTTCTTTTTATAAAGGGCTATCCTTTTCTAGATTATTTGATCTTGTATGGACCTGTTTGTTTTTGGTTTTGGTTAAAGTCTAAAGACATGGGAAGTGTATAGTTCTCTTTTGTGGATTAGGTGATTCTCTAGATGTTGATTATAATACCCTTAATGTGAACACATCTTCATAAATACTCATCTTTTGGAGAAAATATGAGTTTGTGTAAGAAATCTAGTAAAAGATGAAAGTAAACATGAAAAATAAGTATGATTCCTTATGTTTTAGTTAAGCTCAAAAATAAATTCCTCAATTAAGAGTAGTATGAAACCAAAATTTTTTCTGTTAACTTTTCCTACTGGGTAATCCAATACCGTTTAACCCATCACAAGGTTGTGATTTTCTTATGGTTAACTTTCTCCTAGACCTATTTACTATCACTCTCCCTCAGAACATGACCCTTTGTTTATTCCTCCATTTCCATATTTTCATACTTGGAATCCTATTATGGGTTAATTCGGGTGACCTTTGTACTTCTCTTTCTTTCTTTTAAAGTGATTGTTTTACCGACTCTTGTTCCGATGTGGGACTTTCAATAATGTTTCTGAGCCCAATTTTAAAATCGCGAGGATGTAATTCTCAAAAGGGGGAAGAATGTAACACCCTAGTTAAATAAAGAATATGACATTTTTATATTTATCTCTTTTTTGAAAAAAAATGTTAATATTATTTAAAGGGAACACTATGCTTGACGGCTTACCCAATAAGAAACAACGAGTTCATTTGAAATCTTACGTTGCACTCTAATAATAAAATAATTTTTTTAAATGTTAGTTAACACGTAGCTGTTGTATTTGCGGTAATGAATAGAAATAACTAAAATATGATTATACATGTTTGTCAAATATTTTTACTGTTTACAATAAATGATAGAGGATTAAAAATGTGAATGAATCCAATTTTAAGCGTAAACATTCTAACATTCTTTAAAAGTTCGATTTACCACCTTTTGAGGGAGAACCTCTTTTAAATCCACTTTTTGACAATTTTATGTGTTATATATGACAAAATAAAATTCTTCTTTAGAACCGGGACATCAAAATTTACCTTTTGTAAATTTTTGGTATCTTTCCGATAAAGTTCATTTTTTAATGAATAGTAAAAAATGTTGTATTTTCATTCAAAACCACTTTTCAATCTAATTTATTTATATGATTAGATTATATTTTGTATTGTTTTTAAATTAAAATTAGAATATATTTTTATCATTTAATCTAATAGTGGTCATTGGAATTAATTTCATATTGAAATTGGACTTAAACTAGTGTCAATCTTTTGATACTTCTTGTTTCATAAAAACACGCTATTTTCTCTGATAGTGGGAATTAATTATTAAATTAATTAATCTATCTTATATGTTTTGAATTTTGTAAAATAGACATCATTTTGGATTTTGGAATATCAAATATATCCTAGGGTGAAGTTTTTGTAATTTTCTGAAAAACATCAATTTTTGATGAATAGTGAAACCACTAAGTTTTAGTTAAAGAAACTGAATTTTCATTTGAATGAAACATTACCACTTCTGTGATTTTAATTTCAAAAATATGACATACATGGTTGTCATTAAGATTTAAAATTTGTTTCAATGGGATTAAAATAATTTTTTGGTTAATAGTAACTTTTAAGTTTATTAAACGCGATTAGAGGTAATTAGTGTAATTTAAGGTAAAAATAATATTTTAATAATAATAAATGACCTAGAAACATGTCCTACCCTCATTGGATGTGTAATGGCCTACCAAGACAATCCATGGGTCATCTTGGGGACCCCATGGAGCCACTTTGGTAGGAAAATGACATTAATACCTTTTTATGTAATGATAAAATTAAAATTTCATAAACATGTGTTGTTTTAATAAAACAAATTTTATATGGGGTTATAAAAGTCAGAATTTTGAATATAAATATTAATTGGAAAGATATAAAGATATCCTACATCATTGTATTTTTTTATAGTTTTTAGACATTAACTAAATTAAATTATTTATGACACCATGATGATACAACGATTACCTCATTATTTAATGATTTAAATAAAATGTAAAGATAATGTACAATCTAAGACCTACACAAGTCCAAAACCTATTGGATGAGTTTATTCGAACCCTTATCACCTTATCCTCAAAAAAATCAATGTGGTACCTTTAAAATCCGAATCTTATTCTAAAATAAAGTAACATTTCCTTACATTCCAAGAGTGCCCCTCCTCTCCTCTTATAAAAGGCCCCCAGCTCTACCTCCTTACCCACACCTCTCAAGCCATTGTCTCGGCCAACCCCTGACCATTGTGTCTTTATAAATCACTATCTTACTCCTAGAAGCCTCAATTTGGGTAGAAGTCTTCCCAAGGAATCCTTTGAGCTCAAATCAAAAAGAGTTACCTGATTTAAAGGTAGTGTCTTCTCTGGTGTTCTTCTGTTTTATTTTTCTCTCCAAACCCCTAAAATATTTTTATTATTTTCTTTTGTAACACATACAATATCTTCAACATAATAGGATGTTTATATATTAATAATTCAAGCTACACTTACACACACCTACATCTAATGGTTAATGAACATACAGTTTCTGTGGATGGCGAATTTCTGCCTCACGAAACGATGATTGTTCAACACTCATATAACAACTTCAGCGGTGGCCATTAAGATGTCACTATATTTATATATGATATATAATATGTTTAATTTTTTACTTGAGCTTATGTATTTTTCATTTGTGGTATATCTATATGGTATCCATTGTTGGTAAACACGATAATTTCATTTTAGGAAGTGCGGACTACTGCCCCCTCAAAGGGATTTGATTCGTTAATGCCATATGTGGGTTGTATAAAGGATGGATTTAAAGTTATTATATATTATGTACATTACATATAAATGATGAATATAATTATGGAATTAAAATATACCTACCTCTCATTTGGTTTTAATTCCATTAATATGACATAGAAATGAATGTAGTATTCATGGGTACGTACGACTTACTGTCTCCATGAACGGTGCATTTCATTTCATACCTCTAAATGATTATGTAATATTATAAATACTTGTATATTCTGGATATATATGATATATATGATATCCAAATCATGAATATCAATCTGGATATAATGAACCTTTGACCACACGAACAACATGTAATTGTAAGAAGTCCACTTTCGACTTAAGAACCAAATATCGACAAAACGAACATTATTAATGTAAATGATTACATAATGTTTATAACATGGAAATAAGTGATATAAAAGGAATAATGAACTTTAAAAAGGTTATAAAGCATGTATAAATTTACTCATGTTTATTATTCAGGACGTTAATGAACGATCGAGTCAAGTCGGACCCGAGGTAAGGGATTATACCCCTCTCTTTCTTTTTAAGTACACTCTTATATGTCATTCCTTCTACGCACGTCTTTCTTAAGATTAGGATGTTCTTTTATATTACTTCTACTGTAATTTTTATATTCATATGATGAGAGACCCTATTTCCTCTCATGAATCCATTTTGGATGTTTTTATTGGCGCCCTTTGGCTTCCATTGTTTCGTATGGGATCCAACATCTCTCTTTCTTTTTAAGTACTCTCTTTTATGTCATTTATTTTAAGCCCATATTTCATATGTTTGGGGATATTCTATTAGATTCCTCGTACTTTAATTTTTATGTTCATATTTTGAGAGACCCTATTTGATCTCATAAATCCATTTTTGGAAGTTTTAAGTTGCGCCGTTATGCTGCTGAGTTTTCGTAGGGGATTTTTCATCTCACTTTTATTCCCGATAAATTTATTATACATTTTCCACAATTTACTTTGAGTGGTGTATTTACTTCCAATTATCATTTTCTTTGTGTAGTATAATTTCATTTATGGGTTTTTACATCTTCATTGTATGACCCTTCTTCCATGGGGTGTACTTGTTGAAAGTTACCCAACTCGGTAAGCTGACCTTTCATCCTCGTCTTTTTAAAAGACTTCTTTTGTTATGTCTTTTAATTAACATACTATTATGTTGGGATATGTTCTTCTATATCCTTATTTATGTAAATTTATGGTCCAAGTGATGAGATTCCCTTTATCTGTCTCATCAAACCTTTTTGTAAAATTTTATGTGACGTTGTTATGATGTGAAGTTTTACCAAGGGAACATCTTAACCGAATTTCGATTTCTTTGGGTTCAACATGTAGTTATTGAATATTTCATCCTTTTAATATATGTGAAAAATCATTGATTGTTTTACACATAATATCCACTTATATTGGGTGTATTTATATTTTTCACAAATTATTATGAGATTGATTTATCTTTAATTTAAGGATACCTTATTTATAATGGATTTCATCTCATTTTACATTTCTTTTGAGACTTAATTATTGTTATGCATCAATTCACTCTTATATGGGGTGTATACTATCCTTTTACATATTATATCATGAATCCCTATATTATAATTATATTATAATGTTCGTATTAAATGTTATTCCACAATTATTTGTATTCAAAAGTCTCTCATTTTGTTAAAAACTCTTTAACAAAAATATCGTTTTAAATGTTTTAAAGATTTATTATTCTAAATCTTTATCTTTAATGTCCATGTTTTCAAAATAGTTTTCAGTATTTATTGATATGGATATTAATGTTTTAAAATTATAATTCCAATAAAATCTTCAATGTGGTATGGGAAACATTGATTAAAAAATCTCTTTGAAATGAATTTTGAAAATGGATTGATTAATTCAATATATTAGAATTAATTATTTTGATTGAAAATGAAATTTTGTTATTGAAATGTTTATATTTTCAATATTTTATGTGTAATGATGGTACTTGGACATTTTACGGGTGGTTACGTGATAAACCATATGACGGGTGGTGTCGTGAATACCAGGATAGGTGGTTACGTTATAACCTCCAATGCATTGTGTATGGAATTCGTCCATATGGATATTCAATTAAGTATGTGCGGAAGTCGACCGTATGGTTATTCCATTTAGGTATGTTTATGTACCAAGTCACCTTTATATGTAATGTGTTCATTATATGGGTTTTATGGTAATCTTTTGGTTACAAAAGGTTAAGTAATGATATTTTATTCAGTGAAGATTTTTTACTACTTCCTAAAGGTGAAATGTATCACATTGATAAAGTGTACATTGTTTACTTGTTTCTTTGAAAAACTAATAGTTTTAATTCTTTGTGTATCCCTTTCTGAGCTTTTTATGCTCACACCATGTTTTTTTGAATTTTTTTTCACAGGACTTAATGTGGAATAAGGTCAAGGATGGCATCAAGGGAAAGTCATGCTATCTAATACATGGAAGTAGACATGTTTCTTTTTAAGAGTTTGTTATTTTATAGAAATTTATTAGAAGTGACTACGTTGTAATCTTTTGATACTTAATATTTATGTCCTAATTCTCTAAAACTCTAAACCAGAAAATATCCTCAATGTGAATTATTCATTTAATTAAATATTAAGCAAGGTTAAAGGATGGGTCCTTATAGATGGTATCATAGGTTGGTTTGGATAACATTTAAAGTTAGGGTATTCTCTATGCATAAGTGATACTACCATAATGGTTAAGATTTGAGAAAGATTCATAGTTTTAGATAATGTGAATGAGTAAGTATATCTTAGTGTTTATCATTAGTACATGATGATTTTGTTGATATACACACACTGACATTTTTGTTAGGGTATTCTCTGTGGTGGTTCTCTGATTAAGTGACTAGATGAAATGGTGGATTCAATGAGGAATCTCATGGTTGTGCTAAACCAACTATCAAGGATTCATGATCAACCACTTGAACCTTTGTGAGTTCTCTAATGCATCATATACGAGATGACCAACTCGATGTGGAAGTTCAGGTAATAATTATAAAGGTAACCATTAGGGTTTATATGATCCTCACTTTATAGGTAATTATGGGTTACTCTATGATATGATGGAAAATGGAAGGCAAGAGATAAACATGATTTTAAAATATGTTATGATCATTTTTGAAGATTTTATCTCGTTTTAAGAATTATGTAGTTTTGGAAAAAGGACAACACGTGGACCATGTGACAACCCGTCACATCAGACAAAGTTGTGGGAATCCAACGCACAACCAAAGTGCAACTGGTTTTTATCACCTATCACTGGACTACGTGAAGTCCCTGGTTAGTTTGACTGATTCTTTTTAGTTAGATGATTTTATGAATTAAGAGTAAGTTTATTTTGGGTTATCTATAGAAATTTATTAACCTATCATGGAGGATATGTGATTAGGTTAATTACTTTTCAATACGAGACTTTAAGGGCAACTGCTGTTGTTTGGAGATAAATGTTACGATTTAACTTGGAATACTTTGTGACTAAATCCTTCTTATATTTGATTTTCTATCTTAGTTTGGTTTAATTTGAAGAATTTTATGGACAAATTGTTTATCAAATGGTCATCATTGAACTTTGGGTTTTGTTGGGAAAATTTTGGAGATTATGAATAGATTTTCTTTTTATAATGGGTTATCCTTTTCTAGATTATCTGATCTTGTACGGATCTTTTTGTTTTTGGTTTTAGATAAAGTCTAAAGACATGGGAATTATATAGTTCTCTTTTGTGGATTAGGTGATTCTCTATATGTTGATTATAATACCCTTAATGTGAACACGTCTTCTAAAATACTCATCTTTTGGAGAAAATATGAGTTTGTGTAAGAAATATCGTAAAAGATAAATGTCAACATGAAATGTAAGTATATTTCCTTATGTTTTAGATAAGCTCAAAAATAAATTCCTCAATGAAGAGTAACATAAATCAAAAATGTTTTCTGTTAACATTTCCTACTGGGGAATCCAATACCGTTTAACCCATCACAAGTTTGTGATTTTCTTATGGTTAACATTCTCTTAGACATGTTTACTATCACTCTCCCTCAGAACAAGACCCTTTATTTTTTTCCTCCATGTCCATATTTTCATACTTGGAATCCTAGTATGGGTTAACTCGGGTGACCTTTGTATTTCTGTTTCTTTTTTTAAAGTGAGTTTTTTACTAACTCTTGTTCCGATGTGGGACATTCAATGAAGTTTCCGAGCCCAATTTTATAATTGTGAGGAGGCAAGGGGGGAAGGATGTAACACCCCAGATAAATAAAGAATATTTCATTTTTATATTTATCCCTTATTTTTTAATAAAATTTTAATATTAATTTAAATGGAACAATTTGCTTTATGGATTACCCAATACGCACCAACGAGTTCCTTTGAAATCTTACGTTGCACTCTAATAATAAAATAAAATTATTTTAAATGTTAGTTAACACATGGTCGTTGTATTGGTGGGAATGAATAAAAATAACTAAAATATGACTATATATGTTTGTCAAATATTTTTACTCTTTACAATAAATGATAGAGGATTAAAAATGTGAATGAATCCAATTTTAAGCGTAAACATTCTAATATTCTTGAAAAGGTCGATTAACCGCCTTTTGATGGAGAACCTATTTTAAATCCACTTTTTGACAATTTTATTTGTTATATTTGACAAAATAAAATTCTTCTTTAGAATTGGGACATCAAAATTTACTTTGTGTAAATTTTTGGTATCCTTCCGACAAAGTTCATTTTTTAATGAATAGTAAAAAATGTTGTATTTTAATTCAAAACCTCTTTTTAATATAATTTATATATATGATTAGATTATATTTTGAATTGTTTTTAATGTAAATTTAGAATATATTTTTATCATTTAATCCAATAGTGGTCGTTGGAATTAATTTCATCTTGAAATTGGACTTAAACTAGTGTCAATCTTTTGATACTTATTGTTTCATAAAAACACGCTATTTCCTCTAACAACGAGAATTAATTATTAAATTAATTAATGTAACTTTTATGTTTTGAATTTTGTAAAATAGACATCATTTTTGATTTTGGAATATCAAATATAGCCTAGGGTGAACTTTTGGTAATTTTCTGAATAACATAAATTTTTGATGAATAGTGAAACCACCAAGTGGTAGTTAAAGAAACTGATTTTTCATTTAAATGAAAATTTACCACATATCTGATTTGAATTTAAAAAATCTGACATACATAGTTTTCATTAACAATTAAAATTTTGTTCAATGGGATTAAAATAATTTTTTGGTGAATAGTAACTTTTAAGTTTATTAATCGCGATTAGAGATAATTAGTGTAATTTAAGGTAAAAATAATGTTTTAATAATATGAAATGACCTATACACATGTCCTACGCTCGATAGATGTGTCATGGCCGAACAAGACAATCCATGTATTATCTTGGGGACCCCATGGAGCCACTTTGGTAGGAAAATGACATTAATATCTTTTTATTTAATGTTAAAATTAAAATGTCACAAACATGTGTTGTTTTACTAAAACATTTTTATATGGGGTTATACAAGTCAGATTTTTTACTATAAATATTCATTGGAAATATAAAAAGATATAAAACATCATAGTATTTTCTTTATAATTTTTAGACATTAAATAAATTAAATTATTTATGACACCATGATGATGCAGCGATTACCTCATTATTTAACAATTTAAATAAAATGGAACGATAATGTACAATCTAAGACCTACACATGTCCATAACCTATTGGATGATTGTATTAGAACCCTTATCACCTTATCCTAAAATCAAATCAATGTGGGACCTTTAAAATCCGAATCGGATTCTAAAATAAAGTAACATTTCCTTAATTTCCAAGAGTGCCCCTCCTCTCCTCTTATAAAAGGCCCCCACCTATACCTCTTTATCCACACCTCTAAAGCCTTTGGCTCGGACAAACCCTGGAAATTGTGTCTATAAAAATCACTCTATTACTCCTAGAAGCCTCAATTTGGGCATAATTCTTCCCATAGAAGCCTTTGATCTCAAATCAAAAAGAGTTACCCAATTTAAAGGTAGTGTCTTCTCTAGTGTTCTTTTGTTTTATTTTGCTTCTCCAACCCCCAAAACTCTTTTTATTATTTTCTTTTGTTACAAATACAGTATCATAAATATACTAGGATGTTTTTATAAGAATAATTCTAGCTAAACATACAAAAACCTACATCTAATGGTTTATGAACATACAGTTTCTGTGGATGGCGAATTTCTGCCTCACGAAACGATGATTGTTCAACACTCATATAACACCTTAAAAGGTGTCCATTAAGATGTAACTATTTTATATATGATATATAATATATTTATGGTTTACTTAATTTTCTGTATTTTTCTTTTCTGGTATAACTTTATGGTATCCATTATGGGTAAACATGATAATTTCATTTTCGGAAGTGCGGACTACCGCCCCCTCAAAGTGATTTGATTCGTTAATGCCATATGTGGGATGTATAAAGGATGGATTTAAAGTTATTATATATAATGTATGTCACATATAAATGATGAATATAATTCTGGAATTAAAATATAAATACCTCTCATTTGGTTTTAATCCCATTAATATGACATAGAAATGAAAGTAGCGTTCATGGGTACGTACAGCTTACCATCTTAATGAATGGTGCATTTCATTTCTTACCTCTAAATGATTATTTAATATTATAAATACTTTTATATTATGGATATATATAATATATATGATATCCAAATAATTAATATCATTCTGAATATAATGAACCTTTGACCACACGAACAACATGTAATTGTAAGAAGTCCACTTTCGACTTAAGAACCGAATATCGACAAAACAAACATTATTAATGTAAATGATTACATAATGTTTATAACATGGAAATAATTGATATAAAATTAATGATGAACTTTAACAAAGTTCTTATGAAATTATAAATTAACTCATGTTCATTATTCAGGACGTTAATGAATGATCGAGTCAAGTCGGACCCGAGGTAAGGGATCCTGCCCCTCTCTTTCTTTTTAAGTACACTATTTTATGTCATTCCTTTTAAGCTCATCTTTATTATGATTACGATGTTCTTTTATATTAATCCTATTGTGAATTTTATGTTAATATGATGAGAGACCCTATTTTCTCTCATCAATCCATTTTGGATGTTTTGATTGGCACCGTTAGGCTGCCGAATTTTCTTAAGGGATCCAACCTCTCTCTTTCTTTTGAAGTACTCTATTTTATGTCATTTCTTTTAAGCCCATCTTTCTTAGGTTTTGGGATGTTCTTTTAGATTCCTTATACTTTAATTTTTATGTTAATATTATGAGAGACCCTATTTGATCTCATAAATCCATTTTTGGAAGTTTTATGTTGCGGCGTTAGAGTGTCGAGTTTTCGTAAGGGATTTTACATCTCACTTTTATTCCCGTGACATTTATGATACGTTTTCCACTATTTACATTGAGTGGTGTATGTACTGACCATTATTATACACATTGTGTAGTATAATTTCATTTATGTGTATTTACATCTTCATTGTATGACCCTTTTTCCATGGGGTGTACTTTTCGAAAGTTACCCAACTCGGTAAGGGGACCTTTCACCCTCCTATTTTTAAAAGACTTCTTTTGTTATGTCTTTTTATTAACATACTATTATGTTCTGATATGTTCTTCTATATCCTTATTTATGTAAATTTTATTTCTGAGTGATGAGATACCCTTTATCTCTCTAATCAACCCTTTTTGTAAAATTTTATGTGACACTATTATGCTGTCAAATTTTACCAAGGGAACTTCTTAACCCAATTTCGATTTCCTTGGGATCAACAGGTAGTTATTGAATATGTCATCCTTTTAATATGTCTGAATGACCTTTGATTGTTTTACACTTAATATCCACTTATATTGGGTGTATTTATATTTGTCACACATAATTACGAGGTTGATTTATCTTCAATTTAATGATACCTTCCTTATAATGGATTTCATCTCATTTTACATTTATTTTGAGACTTCATTACTGTTATGCACCAATTCACTCTTATATGGTGTGTATACTGTCCTTTGAAATATAATATCATGAATCCCTTTATTCTAATGAAATTATAAAGATTGTATTAAATTTTATTCCGCATTATTTGTATTCAAGAGTCTCTCATTTTGTTAAAAAATCATTATCAAAAATAACATTTTAAATGTTTTAATGATTTATTATTTTAAATCATTATCTTTAATGTCCATGTTTTCAAAATGGTTTTCAGTATTTATTTACATGGAAATTAATGTTTTAAAATTATAATTCCAATAAAATCTTCAAAGTGGTATGGGACACATTGATTCAAAAATCTCTTTTAAATGATTTTTGAAAATGGATTGATTAATTCAATATCTTGGAATTACTTATTTTGATTGAAAATGAAATGTTGTTATTGAAATGTTTATATTTTCAACATCTAATGTGTAATGATGGTACTTGGACATTTTATGGGTGGTTACGTGATAAACCATATGATGGGTGGTGCCGTGAATACTAGGATGGGTGGTTACGTTATAACCTCCAATGCATTGGGTATGGAAGTCGGCTATATGGATATTCCATTAAGTATGTATGGAAGTCGACCGTATGGTTATTCCATTTAAGTTTGTTTATGTTCCAAGTCAACATTATATTTTATGTGTTCTTTACATAGGTTTTATGGTAGCCTTTTGGTTACAAAAGGGTAAGTAAAGATATTTTATTCAGTGAAGAGTTTTTACTACTTCTTAAAGGTGAAATGTATTACTTTGATAAAGTGTACATGGTTTACTTGTTTCTTTGAAAAACTAACAGTTTTCATTATTTGTGTATCCCTTGCTGAGCTTTTTATGCTCACCCCATGTTTTTTTGAAATGTTTTTTACTGGACTTAATGTGGAATAGGGTCAAGCATGGGATCATGGGAAAGTCATGCTATCTAATACATATAACTAGACATGTTTCTTTTTAAGATTTTATTATTTTATGGAAATTTAGTAGAAGTGAATACTTTTTAATCTTTTGAGACATAATAGTTATGTCCTAATTCTCTAATACAATAATCCTGAAAGGGTCCTCAATGTGAATTATTCATTTCATTCAATATTAAGTATGGATTAAGGTCGGGGCCTTATATTATATAATTATTTATCAATAGTACCATATATAGATAATAAAATATTCTAAAATAAATGATATGGAAATTCATAACACGGTTGAAGTTATATGAAATGATAAATCCTCCATGTTTAGGATCAATTAGTGTAGATTCATATGACATGGGTCACTACTATTGTACCATTCAATCTATAGATAAAAACGTTATCAAGAATGATACACAAAGATCATGATTTTATATTCACCCAGAGAGAACAAAATTGTATGATGATATCCAGGAGAACATTTTGTTGGAAAATATGAAAAAAGAGATCACTGAATATACATAAAAGTGTCACATATGTTACAATGTGAAGGATGAAAGGAAGAAATTATAAAGGTATGATGAAACCATTATCCATACAAACATGGAAGTGGAAGAACATAACCATGTAAATTGACACTAAACATTCAACGAAGTCAAATGTTTTACAATAATATTGGTGTAATTTTCGATCATATTATAAAGGGAGGGTGCTTTATCGAAATTCAATAGGACATCCCATTAGATCAGCATTCATATATATACATCAACAAAGTGGTAAGGCATCATGGTGTACCACTATCTATTCTATATGACTCAGATCCATGATTTACCTCTATGTTATGGAAAATAATCCAGCATTATCTATGCACTATGATGATCTTCATTATGGCCTTACATCCTCAAACTTAGGGACTATATAAACAGACTCTTCAGACACTGGAAGACATGGTGAGGTCATTGTCTATAGACCTAAAAGGAATAGGGGGCCGATATCTTCCACTGGTCATATTCTCATTCAACACTAGTTTTAACTAGATCATCCAAATTGCTCCATATGAAGCCCTTTAGGGGAAATGGTATATAATAGTTATGTGACAGGATGGATACGATGAACATAACCTACTAGAACAAAAAATTATTACAGAAATGGTGGATAATTTGAAAACCATTTATCATCACATCATTGAAGCCCAAAGTCAACAATAGAGCTATGTAGAAAATCATGGACATAACATTGAGATTATGGTTGGAGACATGAATTAATATATACAACTCCATGAAATAGGATAATGAGATTTAGGAGGAAAGGAAAAATAAGTCCCAGGTATATCGGTCACTTTTATATCCTCGATCATGTCGAAGCATTTAACCATTGACTATCACTTCTACCAACCATGTCTCAAGTACAAAATTTGTTCAACATATCCATCTTAATGTTATAAAAACTAGATCATTCATGTCTACTAAATTTAGGGGCGGTACAGTTGGGTAATGGATTTTCTTATTAGGAGGATCTAGTGAATATCTTGGACCAAAGAAATAATGTTCTACACAAAAATAATACTCATCATGGTCGAAGTACATTGGTTAAACCATAAGCCTGAAAAGACAACATAAGAACCAGAGAAAGGAATGAAAGCGAAGTACATGCACCTCATTTCAACATAAAATGTAAAACATAATTCGAGGTTGAAATTTTATAAGGTAGTAAGAATGTAACAACCCAATGTATTATCTATATAAATTTCCATCTTATAATTATTTCTTACAGTATAAATCACTTTAAATCACGTAAATAACATAATATTATCTTTATAAATGATTTAATAAGAAGTGTTATTATTATTTACATAAAATTTATCGATGAAATATCAAATTGACCTTTGGAAAAGTAATTTTACCCTTATGAGATATATACCATCCAATTTAACAGTAACTGACCAGTAAATAAATAAATAAAATTTATCCATATTATAATTTTCAATATGATATTATTATATTATTCGATAAAAATACAAATATTCTTAAAATTATCAATAAATTTTTTGTGTTATTGTAATTCATAAATATATAATTACAACTTTATAACTTACATAAAAATTTAATATTGAATTTATTTTAATAAAATGTATTAAAAAAATAATATATTTATATATTTTTATTATAATATAAATTTATGAGATCTTTGTTAATTTTTTCAAAGTGATATAAAATAAGTTATAATTAAAAAACTACAATTTTCAATATAATTATTAATTTAATTAGGAATTAAATTTCTCATATTTAGACAGTTATTTTCATAAAGTTTTTATCATTTTATAATTCTACACTTAAATAAATTGTGAGGGTTAATTTTTTTTATTTTCCTAAAATACATGAATTTTTTATGTACAATATAATACGATAAATCAAGGTATATAAACATTATAATTTAAATACACTATTCATGGATTCATGGATGATATAAGAACATCTGGTTCAAAATCGCATGATCTAATTATAGTATTTAGTCTCAAAAATAAAAAATATTTATTATCTTGAGAAAAATTATAAAATGGTGATTAAATTAAACAAAATACACCATCCTCCTCCACTATAAATACCACCACAAAATACCTCTTCTCCACACACCTCTCAAGATTGTTTCCTTTTCCAAATTATTATAAAATCATCTCTCATGTCCCTTACCAATGAACATTATAATATGTTTCTTAGAAAATGACAAAAACCAATTACCTAATGAGGTTATCAAGATAAATGTATCAAGAGGTAAAACCCCCTCCGTTTTCCTTCAATTACTTTTTCAAGTTCTGTTATTTTAATATATTATCTTAAATTAACCTTTTCCAACTAGAACAAAAAATTTATTATATTAAATATAATATAATTTTATTATGTTTGTTGAATAATTCATCATCAATGTTTATTTCCCCTCTCTTTTAATTTACGAATGAAGTAATCATATGTGAGGTGTTGTTCTATCACTTTCATGGATGCTGTTCTTTCATCATTCAATTCCACCATAATAACTAGTCATTAAACTAATTTTATGGTTTATCTAATTTTAATATATGTATTACATCTAATATAATGTTATGAAATTTCATTATACAAATTATACTAAGTTAAAAAACAAAATTACATTATTGTGATAAAAATGCTAAAATAATCTAAATGATTATCAAAAATAATTTATATAATTAATCATCACAAATTTAGTTAAAAAATTGTTTTCTAATATTATATAATTAAATTAATAACATATATTTTCAGTTATTGAAAACTATAGTCATTTTATATGTTTTTTCATACACATATTTGAGTAAACCGGCCATGAAAACATCAGAAATCAACACTCACAAGGATGAAATTTAATATCTTAAACCATCGCAAGGCCATAAATTTACTTAGTTACATTATAATAAATAAAATTTATGTATAAATGGTTATTAATTTGTTAATTACTTATTCAAATTTGAATATTCATGGAATAATGTTCAAGTGAATTATTGTTTCAGACAAAAGGTTAAGGATTCTCTCCAGACCTCCATTATTCCTTCAAGTTAATCATTCGATCTTTTTACATAAAGGAAATTACATTTTATTTTTATGTGAATATTTTAAATTATTATTATAGGTTCCATTAAAATTTTTCAATATCCATTCATCCTGATTGTTTGTTTATATACATGTTTTTAAAAGGTTCTATACTCAATTATTCTCTTAAAGAAAGAATGATTTAAGGGAAAATACTGAATTCTTACTCATTTTTAGGTGTTCTACATAAGATATTTTAATCCACCATTATTATAAATAAATAAATAATTTTATAATAAAAATATTACCTGTTTCAAATCTATTTGTATACTTATATTTAGGAATTTTTCATTATCATGAATCATGAATGTTTTACAGTAAACCGTTCTAAATCAATTCATTTCAAAATATTATTAATCATTATTTTTACTTCAGTTTGACATAAATTTTCATGATATATTTCATTAATTCGATTATTAATGTCCATTTAGTATTTAATTTTTTTGTTTCGTGGACTACATTATGTTATTCCAATTTCATAAGCATTGGACAAGATTATGATAGCCAATTAATTGCATGTGCTACCCTTTTGGTTTTGTTTGATTTCTTCTATATTATTCATTATGTGGAAAGAATATTCATAAAAATGTTATGATGGGTGTGACCATATAGATTTCTTGTTCATTGGGAATTTTTTTGTCTCATGAGATGTTATGTGCTATGGTCTTGGCGGTAGCCTTGACTTGTGATCCTCAATGTCAACGAGCACTTACTCATAATCCTCTATGGGCATCGAGAAATGAATCATGCTAAAGTCATATTTTATGTAGCAACCACATTATTATGAATCCATGATTATATGATATCATGTAATGATTCCTTATATTTAGTCATGTTCCATGGCTTTATAAATCATTATGTAATTCCATCTAAAAAATGTTATAAGAATTAGTTTAGTGTTTATTCCCTTACAATGATTTCTTGATCATCACATTGTTAATGATATACTTAGGTTGTCCTCTATTGATGTATGAGTTGAAATTATGTTAGGAGTTATTTATGATGATTAAATAAATTTTTTTCATATTTTTGAAATATGATGATTAATCATGTAAAAAATATCTAAGACATAGGACTTAATGATCATTGTCATGTAAATGGGTTTTTACTTATACATAAAATAATATAATTATTTTTGAAATAATTTAGGGTGAAAATACTTATTTTAATTTAAATAATTATCATTATATAATGTTCATATAATAATCCATTTTCACCAAATTTTAAATATTTCCTAGAGCCTATAGTCTTACACTTAACAATTTTTGGTTGTGCGATATATGCAACAATTATTCCCCAAAATCAAACAGAAACGGGATCATAATGGTGTTTGGGAATATATTGGATATGAATACACATATATCCTCTTATATATTGGACATCAATATAATGTTATATTTATATCATGTTTTTAATTGCCAAATTAATGATGAAATATTTTCAGCATTAGGTGGAATCAAATAAATGAAAAGATTTTATAGAACGTGTAAATTTTTTATGTTCTCGATCCACCCACAAGGTATTGGGAGATAGAAGTGAATAATCGTTTATGTTTTCATGAACAGGAAAATCAGTTTCCTGATGCATTGACTGATATAATGGGTTTGAATAAATGAAATATACTATCTATATATAAATAATGTCTAATTGATGTCACAATGACCCAATTTCATAATGATGTTACAGAAATATCAAAAAATGCTTGAAACAATAAAGAACAATTTGTTATAAGTGTATAAGTCCGATAAAATGAAATGTAATGAGTATAATTGAAATACCCATTATGTTTTCATGTTCTCCAGATGAAACATATAACATAAATGTTAAAAAAATATATTAATAATAAGGATAATTAAATTTATTTTGAAAAAACCTGATGGTTTTGTAAATAATTAAATAATACTAAATAATTCCCCTATTTTTGATAGATTGAATCAATGTAATGTGGAAAATATTAAATAAATATTTTCATACTTGATGTCACATTGTATATAAAATTAAGGTCATGATTTAAGGTTAGTTATTTAATTTGGAATATTACAAGATTTGAATTATTTGAATGATTCAACAAAATTAAAATTAAATTGACATTATTGGGAAAGATTCAATAGATATACCATGATATCTATATATTCTATGATTCCTTTTGAATATAAATGTGTTTTTATGAATTAACATTAAAAAGGTATTTTAAGATAAAATATCGTATTTTCATCCACGTTTCATCATTGATAAAAACTGATTATAAGGTTACAAATTATAATGATATAGATGCTATTAATATTCAACATAAAGTCAGTCCTATTTTAGTTGAAAAGGTGAATATGGGTTTTATGGATACAGTTACAGAATATTTATATGTGTCACTTGATATTAGTATATAATCAGGAATCCCCGTATTATTCCAGATAATCAAAGAATTGAAATAAAAACAAAAATAAATATATTCAATTAAATTGAATAAATCCTTCTTTAGATTAATAAAATCTGAGTGCATGTCATATAAAATTTGAGTAAATATTTGTTAAATAAATGTAATGTAAATGAACAATATTTTATTTTCCTAATAAAACTACATATAATAATGTATTATTTTTCATTTTTATTAATTATTTATATATCATTGGATCTATTTAATGGATTAATGATGTAATTAGGATCCCAATGATTGAATTTGAAATTATTTAATAGGGAGAAACCATGTATTTTCTTGGATTAAAATTTGAGCATAAGGCAAGTGGTATATTTTTTCATCATTTAAAAAAACAAGAAATTTCATAATTTTTTTCAATATGGATAAAGAAAATAAATTACTCAACTATTTTTTAGGTCTCAAAATATTTAGGAACATAAATTTCAATCTTATAAATAATGTTAAGAGTCAATTAGTCTAGGTGATCTGTACCTTTTTTCACTTACAACACATAGGATTCATTATAATTGTACACACCCTCATATAAATTTTTATACTAATTTACATGAATGATTAATTATAGCCTCTAAAATTATACATAGTAATTTAAATAATCATAGTTTTCATTATCATTGTTGATCAATAGATTTAGATATATTATATACTACCAAAACTTAAATAAAGATGAAATGTTTTGTAGATGTATGTCAATTAGCAGAAATTTATATTGAACTATCAAAAAATTATTATGAGTTAATATTTGATCATACTACAATATAATGGTGGTAAAAAAAAGAAAAAACTCATTTAAATATCATTAAATTATGTAGTAATAGTATAATTACACAACTAATGATGAGAATGTGTATGGTTTAGGTCTATATATTAACACATTTGAGAGGGATGTTGATTTCCTATGAATTGTATCCAAAAAATGTTTATTCTAAGATAATGTTACACCCACCACAAAATTAAAGGATTGATTTATCAAAATTGATCATGCATGAAAATTAATTGAAATTTTTCTCTTCCAGAAAAGTGTTTACCAAGGACAAACAAATATACATGAAATATGATCGATCTAGTGACAATGTTGATGACTTATTTACAATGTCACTATGAATAGGTATCTATAGAATAATTATCAATGATATAGGGATGTGTATATTTATTTTTTTTAAATTTATTATAACTTCCATGGGAAGCCTACATAGATATAATATTTTCATTATTTGGATTTGTAACCCATTGGAGTATTTAGTAATCGTTTTTAAACAAGGAATAATCAAAAACAATTTTGAAATTTATAAGGGTGTGCGCAAAAATGGTTATTGTTATATAAATGATGATTGTAGCATCATATATCAATTGGTGTGGGATACCTACCCCCACCAATAAACATCCACCTACTATTTCATTGCATATAACTATGCATTGCAACCCCCTTGATTTTGGGGCAATTAGTGATTGATTATAAATAGTAATGTTATAATACAAATTTCCACCACTCCCTTACATTTCCATCCCTTTAAATATATCTAAATATCAATATCTTTTTATTCCTCATTTCATATCAAGAATCATTTAATTTATAATGGATTTAATCCTTGTTATATTATGTGGAATTGGCATGGTAGAATTGGATATATTTCATGACCAATTATTGATAATGATCTATAATATGATTATTCTTATGAAATTAAAGAAAAGATTCATGATAGTCGAGTAAATTTAATTTTTAAATAACTGATAATGGCGTAACTAAAGGGGCATACTGGAAAACCACATTATCCTGGAACTATGGAATTTACAGTTCTATAAAAACTTCAATGATTAATTATCATGAAGAAAGAAAAGAATCTATTTTCTAGTGGTATACAATGATTATATTTATATTAAATGAAATAATTTTTAACTAAAATGTTCATCCATATTCAAATTATAATGTGAACAAAAGAATTACCAATATGTATTGGGTATATGAAGATACATACACATTCAAATGATTGTGTGATAATTAAGAAATAACATGAACTTCAGTAAGAATGTCCAAAATGTGGGACATCATGGTATAATTTGGTTGAAAATTCAGTTGTAAATGTAGTAGTTAAAAAACATTCAATGGATATTTGGTAGCTTCATATAAATCCCCATTTGAATTTTTTTTTTCAAATTTGAAAGATGAATAATGGGTAGGATATAATTCATTTGATGGAATATCTAATGGAACATTAAGGATTCTAAATGATTTTCCATAGAAAAAGAAAAACGATCAATATATTAAAATATTTTTAAATGATGATATATATATTAGACATGAACTTTGTATAGATTTAATGAATCAGTATGAAATAATTTTTATAAAAAATATTTAACAGATGGTACTATTTAATTTTACTACTTTTGTAATGAACAATGTTTGAAGTAGAAATACATCATGCATTGTTTAATTATTTTTAGCATCATGTTTCCTTCCTAAGTGCACTTAATGACCCTTGTTTTTATTCTATATAATTTGGGGTTCATTTTTTATTGAATTCATAAAAAAATGGACATTGAAAAATAATGCATGTTTGGCGCATGGTTGGGAAAACATTGTGTTTTGGATGAGGAAACCTTGTACCCATGTTGGATCCAATAGACGTGGAAGCACTATTTATGAAAACCATGAGAAGACCCTCTAAAACTGTGCATGTATGAATAATATAATTTGTAATGGTTAGTGAATGATTAATGTAACCATGTTTCAAAACCATGTCCTCCAAATGAAATCCAATAGAGGTCACATGGTTATGATTCAAAATCACTACAAACTATGAAGCCTCTTGAGAAAACAATGATCTTGAGGTTTTAATAAAGTGAATATTAATTTTAAAATCTAAAAAACCTACGTTTAATTTCTAATTATTACCAACTGAACTCTAATAAAAATATATTGTATTCAAGGATTCCATGATGTGGTTTTGGCTCATCAATCCCCTATTCATAGAGAATCGAAGCCTGATTGATCTCATTTGATCTAATTCATGTAATTATATAATTTCTTGTGTGGATTTTTAAGATATTATCTTATTTATTTTTTATATTTTGATATTTCATCATGTTACTGATTTATCTATAATCCATTTTTATAGATCTTTGTTATAGGTTTTCTTTCATTATCTCATTCAAATTGTCAATGATGGATATTATATCATTGGTTTTAGCTTCTACAAATTGATTATAGTTATGTGTTTATATATGAATTTATTAATAAAATTGTGACAATATATTTATTTATTGATTCAAAATCACTTTTAATTGATTTAAAATGCGAAAATCTAAATAATGTTATATATGATATTAAAAATGAATGGTGTTTGTTAACAAACCCAATTTCAATAGAATGTAAATTTTGGATGGATTATTTTTGAAAATGAGGACATTATTTAAAACATTATTTGATGTAATTATTGACTTTTTATTCATTATTATAATGAATAAATAAAAATATTTTTCTGTAAATGCATTAATTTTGATCAAAATATATGTTATTTGTTTTTAAATGAAACAGAATATTTTAAATTGTAATTGGTCAAATGAAATATTGAATTATTTTCCAAGGATTGAATGATTGATTTTTGGAAACATATCATTGAGTATGTGATTAGTGGTAATCTAAGATAGGAATCCAAGGACTCTAAATCTCATGAAGTGGATATATTATTACACGTATAACGTTACAATTACAACATGATATCTTGAAATGAGTTCCCATGTTGGTGTATAGACTGCCAATAACGGGTCCCCCTATTGGGGATTATATTGATTTTCTACACACCTATCTTGATTAGTGATTATTATAATATGTGTGGGGATCATATTTATAGAAACTAACAAGACAATGTAATTATGGGCATGGTTATATTTTTTTACTTGATTATATATGAAATAGATTATTGAATAATATAATACAAGCCAACTACTTTATATAAATGTTTTATAAAAAATTATCATCTAAGACTATTTGTATATTTTATGAATATATTTATATTATTTTTATTATCAAGTAATCTTCCCTATACAATATACAAAATGTAATTCCAAGAATTATGTTATTTAAATTTAATTAAGACATGGGTTATTATATAATTAATTATGGAACACATTATGGGACTCTATTGGGATTTGTATCTGACACTCAATCAATGAAATTCGGTGTATTTATGGTTTTTTATTCTAGATATGATAAATGGGAATGATCCACTTAGAGGTGGTGTATATTCATGATCTATGGAAACCATTTTCAAGGTGGTGACTGGGGGAGATGTTATCCACCATGGATATATTTTCTTTTATCTTTTTAGATAATGATTAAATTTATGACTCACATATTTGGGATTCTATTACATGTTTTTTATGGTATATTCTCTTTTAGGAGTGTTGATCATACTGACATATATTCATCACATAACATTTTTTTGTTGAAATATTTCTTCCATCTATTTTTTGCATGATTCCAAGGGTTAGAATCCAACACATAGGGATCAAGAAAAACCCTCTGTTCCACGTTAGATCTGGCCCTATTAGTCGTTTACCATGATATTTTGGCATCTATGTGATTAATTTCTCTATGTAAAATAGGTTTTACATCTTTCCTTGATTTTGGTATGCATCATGGATGATATTTTCAATATAATATAAGGTTTTATGTAATTATAAGGTAGTTGTGTGTGACTACCATGATATTTATTATTATAATGAGAATTAATACACCATTGGGGTCTAATAAAAAATATTGGTGATTTTTCTGATATGATTTTATTCATCTCTATACCCTTGTACTGATTTTTCTAGAATCCCAATCTTGAATTCCTTTTAATGGGACTGATATTCTTGAATAAATGTTATTTGTAATATCACTAATTCTTCAAGATTTTTTTCATTTATATTTTGTAGAATAATTCCTTCGATAAGACTATTATATAGTAACTGAGAACAGGTTTATAGTGAACCACCAATAGAATATTCTCCTTTGGAATATAATGATATTGAGATAGTAGTGTGTGATTTTTTTACTCTTGGACCAACACAAGAAAATGTTTCCTTTTATGATCCAATTTTGAAACCTCAAAGGGATAAGTCTTAATGTTGTTATCATGTGTTTATTCACCTGAATGCACTAAATTTGATGTTACTTAATGACCCCAGAGAGGGTTTTGACTGCTTGATAAAGATAGAATTTTTGGAGTTCTTAGAAACACATAATATGATTAATTTAATCTGTGATACCTTTATGATTGAAGGTTCTAGTAGGATATGGTGGTATTATATGGTTATAGTAAAGAATAATGAGTTATTAGAGTAGAATAATTTTATATATTTATTCACATTTTACTTTTATCGAGGGTTAAATGTAATAAAAAATTCAATGGAGATCCATAACCTATAACATTTAACAAGACCATGTCATATTATGTAGACCCTTTTGTTGAGTTGGTATAGTATTCTCCAATGATTATGTCTGATGAAAAACATAAGGGTAAATAATTTTAGAAGGGTATTTATATTGGAATTTATCTTAGGTATTTCTGTTGAATCTAAATTATTATACTAATGTATTAGATAGAGTTCTAATTACTAAACTTCATCTAGATGGAATTTATGGGTTTATAGGAGTTCCCATTTCTCATAGGTTCAATTGTGTGAGTATCACAAATATAATGTAAATGTGTGATGAGATTCATCTTGGATCATGTCGGAAACATTCTTCAATCTTTCATATAGTTCATGGAAGAGGCCCATTGAATTTTTTATAATATGGAACTGTTTTTCATTATAAGTGGGTTTTATCTGAGGTATCCATCACATGTGTTTCATGTGGTCACTTAGTCTACTAAATTTTTTTCTTCCATTTATTTTATACTCTATATAGTGTGAAATGATCATTATCGCCTAAAAAAATTTACTTAAAACGTAGGCCTCATAATCTATGGGTTTATAGAAGATTTATTCTTGAATAAAGAATAATGAAATAATAGAAGGGTATATAAAGAAAGGGGACGAGGGTCTAATAATCATTATAGCTACTATCACTATAGAATAATAATTATTGAATGATTTATTTGAAAAAATTAATCTCACTCATTTATATCAAAAATTAATTTTATCTCACTAAACCATCTTATAGATATTTTATTTAATGTGATGGATATTTATACAACCCTCAGATTTAATAGAGGGAATGATCTATTTTGTCCTTATACTATTTTCTCCTTATCATAGATTGATCATATAAGTGATTTTTTTCTTCATAATATGAAATTTAGTGTCATAATATTTGATGAAGATTTTATGATTACTAATATGTCATGAATTGACTGTTAACTTCAATGAGGCCTTTTTGTGGAACCCATTGGAGTGTTCGATGTTTTTTTGGGGGAATGAAACTCAAGATCAAGTAGATTACGACCATATTTTCCATAGAAATATGAGTAATATTAATCTTATCATTATACATGGAGTGATGATATTAGAATTATGATCTCTCTCCTATAATTATAATGTCTCCTGATGTTTTTATATTAGATTTTTTTCTTCCACTGATAAGATAGTTGCACAAAACTATTCATTTTATAGATGAAACTCTGGAAGTAATAATTTCTTCATACCATATAGAATTATCAAAGTTTAATGTGTTAATGAAATAGTCAGGTGGTCTATTAATGAATGGATTTATATGCCCAATTATGTCACCATGTGTAGCATCTGTTCTCTTTAGAAAAAACATGATGAAACAATATACCTACAAGTTGATTATTGAATAGAAAATCGAGTTAAAATAATGAAAAATTAATAATTACCAAGGATTAAAGATCAATGTGACCAGTTATAAGGGGAATTTTTTTCATTAAAATTGAACTTCTGGATGGTTATCAATAATTAGGGATTATTGAGTCAAACATTCCAAGGACTAACTTGGGGAGAATTTTGATTCACATTCAGTTTATTGTTATGCCTATTGGCCACACTAATGTTCTTTTAGTATTAGACACTTTTATGAATATAATCTTTCACTAGTAACTAAATTTCATAATTGTGGTATTTTGGGATGATATTTGGATTAATCCAAAAAACAAAAGGATTATATAATTCATTTGAGAGATATTCTAGAAATCACGAGAGACCACAAACATGACATGATGCTTTAACATTTTAATTTCTTGATATTGGAAGTTATATTCCTTGTAAATATGGTCTTCAAAAATGAAATCTCTATATATCATCATAAGGTGATGGTTTTTCTTACATGGAAGAATCCATATATTCATTTGGTGATATAGAAATTCATTAGCATGGTGGGGTATTGCCACAGGGTTCAATGAGATATAATTTATTTTGACATATGCACCAGTTTTGAATCACCCATAGTATGTGTATAGCTATGAGTCTTCTATGATGTGATCACTTTAATTTTTTTTCTTATATAGGGTTATTGAATGGCAGCCTATGGATCTAGATAGCATAAGTCCCATGATAAAAATTACCCATGACACGATATTGAAATTTATGTTTTGATAAATTCTTTAAAGAGTTATATGGATTGTCTTTTTAGATAAGTTTTACAATTTATACCTATAACAAAATCATTCGATATATATTCTCTAAAAAATATATGGAACACTAAAAGAGGCCATAATAGGAGTATCTATAGTATTTTTATTTCAACATTTCATATACCCTTGAATTGGGATTTTTCCATATTTAGAAGGATAATTATAACTACATCTCTGAATGAATCATGAGAAATGTGATACATAATGGATATGACTGATCAGTTAAATTTTGCAACCAAATAGAAAGAGGATGATCTTGTATTAGATTGAGTTTAGTTTACTTATACTATTTACATGATTATTCTTTAGAGACAACATCTTTATGATGAACTTTGTATAATTATGGAATCTCTTTCGTGTTGGGAATCCATTATAGGGTTGAAATTCTCTTCCAAGAGCGTCATATATTTACATAATACATTTTTCAATAAGAATTTCAATAATGAGTGATTTCATTAATTCCTAGTTAGATGTTAACCCAGGAAACACTATAATGTTTTATGATATGTGATGATGATTCTGGTGGACACTAATTGAAAACAAGAATTCCATGGAGGGAATTATTTCCATGAATTGGGAGGAATTTAAGAAATTTTTTTACCATAAATATATACTGAACCATCCATATGAAGATAGAATAAGAGTTCCTTGGACATAATAAGAATGAGGATGAGTTTCATGGGTTTATGTATAAAAAATTAATAGGATTTACAGATATAACTCCTTCTTTTTCATGAATACCGAACGAAAGGGGGTCACATCTTTAGTGGAATAATATTGTGTCTAAAAAATTTATTGTTGATTCGAGACATCAATAGTTATAAAAAGATTATACTCTTTACCCATATGGAAGAAATTAAGAACATATAATCTCAGGGCCCTCATGGGATGGGGGAAAATGTGGAAAATGTGTTCTACAATGGTTAGATCAAAAAATAAATCCGCTGATGAAATGTTGTCTAAATATCACTGGTGTCAATATTTTGGTAAGAGTCATCCTTGGAACAATCTGAAGGTAACCAAGAATTGATACATATATTTATGAATGGGGAATTTGGCCAAGAAATACTTAAGGGATAAGAAGAATTTAACTAACATGGATGAATAATTAAAGGTTCATATAAATTCTCAGTCAGTAGTGCATTATTTCAAATCCATAGAACATGGGAATTTTTCGAACCAATTACATAATCCAAGGGTTGCTGAATGAAATACACAAAAACCCCAACGAAACAAGGAAGGTCTTATGATATCATAATTTATAATATACAGATAGAAAATTATGTTGTTAATGGTATTCTCATTATTCATTTATGAATATAGAACATACTATTTGATTCTTGTATTACACATTCTTTCATATCTTTAATGTTTAGATGTACTATTCAATAAACACTTAATAATATTAACCTTGAGTTTTATGTGATAATAGCTAATGGGAAAATTATTGTGTCCAATGAACATAACTTATCCTAGATTAATGTTTTTTGGACTGATCCTCCCAAAAAATCTTTTCATACACACTTTGGTCATGATTGAATCAATTTTTTGCATGGATTGGGTATCATTATAACAAGGAAACATCAATATTCATGAAAGGGATATCACTCTTCACATCCCGATGAATACTCAAATTCATTACAAGTGGTAGGAGGAAGATGAATCACTATGAAAATCATTATCTCATGTATTGATATTGCATACATTTGAGGATGAATATATATTCAAATGATTGAGACAAAGGAAATGATCGAGCAAAAAGGCATTCAGATAATGAGGGATTACATTGATGTATTCCTGGAATAATTTTATTTTCTTCCCCTAGTAGAGAAGTTGATTTCACAATTTCGCATATTCTTTTATCCATTCCAATATCAATGTAACCTAATAGAATGGAAACTATTGGGAAATAATAAATGAATATAAAATTACAAGATATTTTTTACAAGGTTTTACTATGCCAGAGTGCTTAACCATGGGGTGCGCAAATCCACTTCATTAATAAATATGATACATCAATGATCCTATGCATCAATTATCACAAGCTTAATAATATCATGAAATAGAATAATTATCCTCTTTCATGTATAAATGACTTGGTCAATCAGCTATGTGCGACTTATTATCTCTATAAGATGGACCATCAGTTAATATATCATCTAATAAAAGAGAGAAAAAAAGATATTATAATGACTTAAATTAAAATAAAATAAAGAAACTATATGTTCATACTGATTTCTTTTAGACTGGTTAATTCAATAGGAATTTTCTTGTATATAATTAATATAGTCTTTAGAGACTACTGCGAAAAATTTATAACAGTCATTATCATTGATATTATAATATACTCTAAGAGAAAGGAGAAACATGGAGAGAATATGAATACTATTCTATATTCATTAGGAATAGAGAAACTATATGAAATTTATAGTAAATATGAGTTTTCGATAGAGGAAGCATCATTCTGGTGGTTGTTATCTCCAGCATGAGAATATTTGAGGACCCTTACATGATAGAGGCAATCAAAGAGGGCATTATACCGAATTCTGTAATAATGATTTGTTGTTTCCATGGCCATGTTTGGCATTATTGATGAATTTTGAAGATCATGTAATGAGTTTCAAACACATTAACCATGAAGACATATAAGGGATTGATGTTTTTCATGAAACAAGAATGAGAGGAAAGCATTAAGCATCCCAAAAAGATTCTATTTATATCAGTAGTACAAACACTCTAAACAAGAGGATAAATATTTATAAAGTTCAAGGATTCTTACAAAAAATTATTAGGATATGTACTGATGAAGAATGATAATTTAATAGCCTAAACCTCAAGGTAGTTAAAAATATATGAGCAAAAGTATCACACACACGACTATAGTTGGAATTTGTTATCTTCGCATTGAAAATCAAGTAGCATTGCCTCTATGATGATAAGTGTGGGATATATCTTAATCAAAAGACTCTGAAATATATATTCACATAGAATGAGTTTAGCATGTTTCTGTGAAGATGGTTTCATCTCTTAATGGATTATTACAACTCAATGTACTACCATCCAGTTATGGAAAATAAGGTGGAATATTATCGATGTTGAATGGACCACACATCTTTAACAATGATGATAATTGAAAAGGATCCAATCTTCATAGACTACAATATTATAGAAATGGGAATATTTGTGTTGGAACATTTTAAATACATAATATAATGATTTATCAAGAGTACCATATAGTGAAAATAAAGTATTGTTAAATAAATTTCATGGAAATTCCTAACATGGTGGAAGATATATGAAATGAGAAATCCTCTATGTTAAGTATCAAAGAGGGTAGAGTCATATGATATGGGTCACTACTATGTGTACCATGAAATCTAGAGATAAAAAAGTTCTCTAGAATGACATACAATTCTCATTCATTTATATTCACCCAAAGAGAACATAAGAGTATGATGATCTCCATGAGAACATTTTGTGGGACAATATGAAAAATAGATCACTGAATATACATTAAAGTTCCCCATATGCTAGAATGTGAAGGATGAAAGAATGAAATTCTAAAGGTATGATGCACCCATTATCTATACAAACTTGGAAGTGGAAGAACATAACCATGTACACTAACACTAAACATTAAACGAAGTCAAAAGGTTTAGAATACTATTGGGGTAATTGTCGATCATATTATAATGGAAGCTCTCATTATCGAAATTCAATAGGACATCCCATTGGATCAACATTCACATATATACATCAATGAAGTGGAAATTCATCATGGCGTACCACTATCATTCTATATAACTGAGAACCATGATTTACCTCTATGTTCTAGAAAAGAATCAAACATTATCTAAGAACAATGCTGATCTTCATATGGCCGAACATCCTCAAACAGAGGGACTATCTAAATAGACTCATCAGACACTAGAAGACATGTTAGGGTCATGGTCTATAGACTTAAAATGAACAAGGGTCCAATATCTTCCACTGGTCAAATTCTCATACAACACTAGTATTAACTCAATCATTCATATTGCTCTATATGAAGCACTTTAGGGGAAATGTTAGAGAATAGTTGTGTGATAGGATGGATAAATTGAACATAACCTACTAGAACCAAAAATGATCACAGAAATGGTGGATAAGTTGAAAACCATTTATCATCACATCAATGTAGCCCAAATTCAACAAAAGAGCTATAAAGACAATCATCGACAGAACATTGAGTTTATGGTTGGAGACATGGAATTACTCTATACATCTCCATGGGATAGGATAATGATATTTATAAATAAGGATAAATAAGTCTCAGGTATGTATGTCCCTTTGATATCCATGATCCAATCGGTGCTTTTAACCATTGACTATCACTTCTACCTACCATGTCTCAAGTACAGAATATCTTCAACATATCCATCTTAATGATATTTAAGCTAGTTCATTCATGTTAACATAATTTAGGGGTGGTATAATAGGATAATTCCATTTCTTATGAGGATAATCTAGTGAATATCATGGAGCATAGAAATAATGTTCTACCCGAAAAGAATACTCATCATGGTCAATGTACTTTGGTTAAACCATAAGCCTGAAAATACAACCTAGGAACCAGAGAATGGAATGAAAGCAAAGTACATTCTCCACTTTTCAACATAGAATGTAAAACAAATTTTGAGGTTGAAAATTTATAATGTAGGAAGAATGTAACAACCCAATGTATTATCTATATACATTTCTATCTTATAATTATGTCCAAAAGTATGAATCATGTTAAATAACATAAATAACATAATTTAATATTTATAAATGATTTAATAAGAAGTGTTTTTTATTTACAAAACATTTACCAATGAAATGCCAAATTGACCTTTAGAAAAGTAATTTTACCCTTATGAGTAGTATATAATCAAATTTAAGAGTAAATGATAAGTAAATAAATAAATAAAATTTATCCACCTTATAATTTTCAATATGATGTAATTATATTATTCTCTAAAAAATAAATATTCTTAAAATTATAAATAATTTTTTTTGTATTATTATAAGTCATAAATATATAATAACAATTTTATAACATAAATAAAATTTTAAAATTAAATTTATTTTCATAAAATTTATTAAAAAATTAATATTTTAATATCTTTTTAATATAATATAATTTTATGAGATCTTTGTTAATTTTTTTCAAGTGATATAAAATAATTTATAATTTAAAAACTGCAATTTATCAATTAAGTTCTGAATTTAATTAGGAATTAAATTTCTCATATTTATAAAATTATTTTCCTTATGTTTTGTTCATTTTTGAATTTTACACTTCAATAAATGGTGGTGGTGAATTTTTTCGATTTTCCAAAAATACATGAATTTTGTTATTTATAATATAATACGATAAATCAAGGTATATAAACATTATAATTTAAATACACTATTCATTGATTCAATGATGATATAAGAACATGTGGTTCAAAATCGAAAAATCTAATTATAGTATTTAGTCTCGAAAATAAACACTACTTCTTTTCTTGAGAAATATAATAAAATTGTGATAATATTAATCAAAAAACACAATCCTTCTCCACTATTAATACCACCCCTAAATACCTCTTCTCCTCACTCCTATCAAGCTTCATTCCTTGTCCAAATTATTATAAAATAATCTCTCATTTCCCTTCCTAATGAACATGAGAATATGTTTCTTAGCATAGGGCCAAAACCAATTCCCTAATGAGGTTCTCAAGATAAATGTATCATGAGGTAAAACCCACATCTTCCTTCTTTCAATTTCTTTTCTAAGTTCCATTATTTTAATATCATCTCTTAAATTAATCGTTTCCAACTAGAACAAAAAATATATTATATAACATATAATCTAATTTTATTGTGTTTGTGGAATAAGTCTTTATCAATGCATATATCCCCTCTCTTTTATTTTATGAATGAAGTCATCATATGTGAGGTGTTGATCTATCCCATTCATGGATGATGTTCTTTCATCATTCAATTACACTTTCAATGCTACTCAGTAAATTTATTTTATGGTTTATCAGATTATAATATATTTATTAAATCTAATAAATCATTTAAAAATTACATTATACACACGGCACTAATTTATAAAACAAAAATTGATCATTGTGTTGAAAATAATAAATTAATCTAAATAATTATCATTAATAATTTATTTAAGTAATCATCACAAATTAAGTTAAAAAATTGTTTTTTAATATTATATAATTAAATTAATAACATATATTTTCAGTTATAGAAATCTATAGTCATTTTACTTGTTTTTGCATACACATATTCAAGTAAAACCGTCATGAAAATAACAGAAATTAGCACTCACAAGGATGAAAATGAATATATTAAACCATCAAAATTCCATAAATTTACTTAATTACACTATAATAAAAAATATATATTTATAAATGGTTATTAAATTATTAATTACTGAATCAAATTCTATTATCCAGGGTATTATGTTCACGTGAAAAATTGTTTCAGACAAAAGGTTATGGATTCTTTCCAAACCTCCATTATTCTTTTTGGTTACTCTTTCGATCTTTTTACTCAAAGGAAATGTCATTTTATTTTTATGTGAATCTTTTAAATTCTGATTACATGTTCCAATGAAATTTATCAATATCCATTCAACCTTATTTTTTGTTTATATACTTATTTTTAAAAGGATTTATTATCAATTGTTCTCGATTAGAAAGAATGATTTAAGGGAAAGTACTGAATGATTACTCATTTTGAAGTGTCCTATATAAATTATATTAATCCACCAATATTATAAATATATAAATAATGTTATCATGAAAATATTACATGTTTCAATTCTATTTTTATACATATATTTAGGCATTTTTTATTTTCATGAATCTTGAATGTTTTCCCTTAAACCGTTCTAAATAAAATTATTTCGAATAATTATTAATCATTATTTTCAATTCAGTTTGACAAAAATATTCATTATATATTTCAATATTCGTTTATTAATGTCCATTTTGTATTTAATTCCTTTGATTCATGGACACCTTTATGATATTTTTATTTAGTATGCTTTTGACATGATTATGATAACCAATTAATTCAATGTGCAGCCCTTTTCATTATGATTGATTACTTATGTATGATTCTTTATGTGGAATGAATATTCATGAAAATATGATGATGTGTGTGACCATATATATTTATTGTTCATTGGGATATTTTTTGTCTCATGAGATGTTATCAGCTATGGTCAGGGTGGTAGCCTTGACTCATGATCCTCTATGTGCAATGAGCTTTGACTTGAGATCATCTATGGGCATCAAGCATTGAATCAGGCTAATTTCATATTTTATATAGCTACCACATTGTTATGAATCCATGATTATATGATCTCATGTAGATATTCTTTATATTTAGTAATGTTCCATGCCTTTATATATCATTATGTAATTCTATCTAACCAATTTTATAAGAATTATTTTAGTGTTTAATTCCTTACTAGGATTCATGATCATACCATTATTAATGATATCCCTAGGTTATCCTATATATATGTATGAGATGAAATTATGTTAGAATTTATTTATGATGATTAAATAAGATTTTTTCTTATTTTTTAAATATGATTATTAATCATGTAACAAATATCTAAGACATATGAATTTATGATCATTGCCATGTAAATGGATTTTTACTTATAATTAAAAAAATGTAATTATTGTATAGAGAATTTAGGGGGAAAATATTTAATTCCATAGAAATAATTATCATTAGATAAAGTTCATATCATAATCCATTCCAACCCGAATTGAAATTTTTCCTAGAGACTATCTTCTTCCACTTAACAATTGTTGGATATCCGATATATGTACCAATTATTGCCTAAATACTAATAGAAATGGGATCATAATGGTGTTTGAGAATATATTGGATATGAATACCCACATATCTTCATATATATTGGACACCAATATGGTGTAATATTTATATCATGTTTTTTATTATCATATTAATGACTAAATATTCTCAGCATTAGGGGGAATCAAATAAATGAAATGATTTTATGTAATGTGTAAATTTTTTATGTTTTTTATCCACCCACCAGGTATTGGGAGGAGGAAGTGAAAAATATTTTATGTTTTCATGAACTGGAAAATTAGTTTCCTGATGTATTGACTGATTCAATGGGTTTGAATAAATAAAATATACTATCTATATATAAATAATTTCTAATGTTGTCACAATGACCAAATTACATAATGAAGATACAGAAATTAAAAAAATGATTGAAATAATGTAGACCGATTGTTTATAAGTATATAAATCCAATAAAATGATATGTAATGAGTATAATTAAAATACCCATTATGTTTTCATGTTCTCCAGAAGAAATATATAACATAAATGTACCTAATGAATAAAATATTATAATAATAAGGATAATTAAATGGATATGGAAAAACCCGGATGGTTTTGTAAATAATGAAATAAACTAAATAATTACACTATTAGTGATAGATGGAATCAAAGAAATGTGGAAATATTAAATAAATATTTCCATACTCGATGTCACATGGTATATAAAATGAAGGTCATGATTTAAGGTTAGTTATTTAATTTAAAATATTACAAGATTTTAATTATTCTAATGATTTAATAGAATTAAAATTAAATATACTTTATTTGGGATGATTATTTAGATATATCATGAACACTCTACATGTTATGATTCATATTGAATATAAATGTGTTTTTATGAATATACATTAATTTGTTTTAAGATACAAAGATCATATTTCCATCCACCTTTATTCATTGAAAAAAAATTTATTTAAGGTGACAAATTCTAATGATATAGATTCTATTACTTTTCAATATATAGTCATTCTTATTGTAGTTTAAAATGTAAAGATGGGTTTTATGGATACAGTTACAGAATATTTATATGATTCACTAGATATTAGTATATATTCAAGAATCCCCTTATTATTCTAGATAATCAATTTATTGAAATAAAAAAAATATTTTCAATTAAATTGAATAAATTATTGTGTATATTAAAACAATCTGAATGTATGTCATACAAAATGTTAGTAAATATTTGATAATGAAATGTTATTTAAATGAACCATTTTTAATATTCCTAAAAAAACTACATATAACTATGTTATATTTTTCGTTTTTATTAATTATATATATATATCATTGGACTATTTAATGGATTAATGAAGTAATAAGGAGCATAATGATTGTATTTGAAATGATTGAACTGGTAGAATCCATGTATTTTCTTGTAGTAAAAATTGATCATATGCCAAGTGGTATATTTATTCATCATTTAAATAATACAAGAATGTTCATAATTTTTTCAATACGGATAAAGAACAAAAATTACTCTACTATTTTTTAGGTCTCCAAATTTAGAGGAACATCAATTTCAAACATATGAAGAAAGATAAGAGTCAGTTAGTCAAGACGTTATGTACCATAGCTCACATACAACACATAGGATTCATTTTTATTTTACACTCCCATATATATATATATTTTTATACTAATTTAAATGAATGAATAATTATAGACTCTAAAATTATACACTTAAATTTAAATAAACATATTTATCATTATAATTGATGAACAATTGATTTAGATTTATTATATGCGACCAAATTTGAAAGGAAGAGGATAAGTTTTGTAGATATAGGTCAATTATCAAAAATTTATAATGAACGATCAGGAACTGATTATGAGTTAATATTTTATCTTAATAAAATATCATGGAGGTCAAAAAAAACACTCATTTAAACATAATTAAATTATGTAGTAATAGTATAATTACACAAATAATGATGATAATGTGTATGGTTGTAGACTATAGATTAATACATTTGAGCGTGATGTTGATTTTATAGGGAGTGTATCCAATGTAATTTTATTCTATGATAATGTTACACCTATCACAAAATTAATGGATGGATTTATCAAAATTGATCAGGCAAGAAAAATAATTGAAATTTTTCTCTTCCACGCATGAGTTTATAAAGAACAAATAATACTACATGAAATATGTTCGATCTAGTGACAATGTTGAGGATTTATTTATAATTTCTCTATTAATAGGTATTTATATAATAATTATCCATGATATAGGGATGTGTACATTGATTTTTTTTAAAAATTAATTATAACTTCCATGGGAAGCCTACATGGATATAATATTTTCATTATTTGGATTTGTATCCCATTGTAGTATTTAGGAAATGTTTTTGAATAAGGAATCGTCAAAAAACAATATGAAATTTATATGGGTGTGCATAAAGATGTGGATTTTTATATAATTGATTATTGTAGCTTTATATATCAATTCGTGTAGGATATTGTTTCCTCTGGAATTAGAGATGACCTCATTGATTAAAGGTTCAAACATTCAAAGAGGTTTCTAACGGGTTTGTTCGTAGAACCAGACACTTCCAATGATTCCACATCCAGTTGGACCTACTTTCCAAAGGTAGGCGCTCATTAGTTGTGGACTGATGAGGATTAGTGATTTTCATTGGTCGAGAGGATGGGAGGTCGAACACATTGCACCTTTTTTAGGGGAATTATTGTCTACTCAAGGACTCACTTTATAGATTTATGTTAGGCTCATAAATCCTTATTACATTACCAAGTATAAAATGAATTTTCCTTCACAGCTGAAAATCAATGATTAATATGTAGGAAATTTTGAGAATCTTTTATATGTATTCGGGGTTCTTCATCGATAGAGGATCATTTATATTTTTTAGAGATTCTTAGCCAATGGTATCCTTTATTACATAAAAGTATCTTGGTCATTATGACGACCATACTAGTTTTAAAGCCACTCAGTGGGGCACTTCAAGATTATTTTCATTCATAAGGACATGGATTATTTCAGAGTTGGGATCGTACCTACAGATGGGCTACCTACATATCCTATATTTAGAAAATGAATCAGAACCCACGTAGTTCGAGTAAGGGATTATGATATTTATGAATGATTGATGGCTCAACGAAAGATGTCATGATTACTTTTACACTCTAAGATCATGTGAGTCATGCTCGGTGTGAGAAAAAAGAGGAAATGGTGAAACCAGACAATTTAAGCCATGAATGATGCAATTATGTGGGGCTTATGAATATATGACTACCCAAATAGATGAAGATTGAGATTTACTTCAGGAAAGAAATCCATGAACAGGTTCCATAAAGGTGTATGTACAGTATGGAGATTTGAATACTCTAATCTTGGGGATTACTCTTAAGGCATATGCCCAAGTTGGGAGGGTACTTATGACTGTGTTTTATTCCTGAGAAGGAATCCCAAATCAAAAATAAATTATAACTGGTTAAGAGAAATTAAGGCAGGGGCTTACTCCTGAAAATGAGGCCCGGGTTATGGGACTTGAAAAATTAAGGGACATGGTGCTTACTCTTAAAGAGGATGCCCATATTTGAGGTTATGGTTTACTCTTGAAAAGGAATCCCAAGATAAGAGAATTATGGTTGGGGCTTACTCCTTAAGTGGATTCCCAAATTAATGAGGTCTTGGGGCTTACTCTTGAAGAGGATGCCCGGATTAATGAGATTTTAGGCTGGGGATTAATCCTGAAAAGGGGGCCTCAGTTAAGGGACATGAAAAATTAAGGTACTTGGGGCTTAATCCTAAAGAGGATACCCTTATTTGAGGCTAGGGCTTACTCCTAAAAGGAATCCCATTTTTAGAGAATTATGGTTGGGGCTTACTCCTGAAGAGGATACCAAAATTAACGAGGACTTGGGGCATACTCTTGAAGAGGATTCCCAGATTAATGAGATTTTAGACCAGGGCTTACTCCTGAAAAAGAGGCCCAAATTATAGATTCTATCACCTTAAAGGATGAGGTTGAATAAATGAAATCTCTAACTTTAGTGACATAAATATGTGTAAATCAATATGTTTTGAGATATGTTCCACGTAATTGATTTCAGATAAGGAATTCAATCAAGAAAACATGCCATAAATGGCTTTGAAGAGTGTCTTGAAGACAGAATCTGGAATAGGAGAGGTGGAATGGCATAAGAGAGGTGAAATGGTCAGAAAGGGCACCCAAAAATATAAGGGCACGCATGTCCTGGCTGGCGCGTTGGTACTGCATGGGCGTGCAAGTCCTGATTGGCGCACAAGTCCTAGTGAAGGAGTAGGGCAGCGCGCAAGTGTGGTCAGCGCGCAAGTCCTGGGCGCGCAGGTGTACCTGCGCGGCACATGGGTACTTTCACGTTTGTTAACCAGTAGGGTAATACTTGGGCGATCTTTGACCGAAGCCATTAAAATTATCCCGAGGTACTTCCAGTAGAGTTGTGTGAACGTTTCAATGAGTAGGTAAGGAGGCGTTCAAGTGTCTCCATTTCACTTAAGGGTAAAACACATAGGCGCACAATTTTTAGTGAATTGAACACTTATACCTTATTCATCTTATTTAGACCTTCCATTCTAGGTAAGGAATTACCTTAGAAGTGTTAGGAAGACTTGAAGAAGAGACTTGGACACTCAGAGATCTCTATCTGAATTCTGAAAAAAAACCCTCCTGAAATGGGGGGCCCACCGGGGGTATTTATAGGCTGGAGAAGACCCTATTCAGTTTTCAAAGAAGGGTTCCCAAGTCACTTGCGTGACCATTAATCGGCGCGCAAGTATACTTGCACGACAGTAAGGGAACATGCGCGGTGCATGTGTATTTGAAGCCTTGTTCATGCCTTTGTCGATTTTTTATATTTTCTTCAGAGGATGAATCAATTTGAGCTAAGGCATTTTCCTTTACATTCCATTAGACAATGTGACGAAAAGGAGCATAAACAAATACAAACCCCCACTAATACACCTCCCACCTAACAATTCACTACATATAACTATGCATTACAACCCACATGATATTGGGGCAATTAGTGATTGATTTTTAATAGAAATGTTATTATACAAATTTACACCACTCCCTTATATTTCATTCCCTTTCACTATTTATAAAAATAAATATCTTTTTATTCCTCATTTCCTATCAACAATGATTTTATTTTTGAGGGATTTAATAATAGTTATATTATGTGGATTTCACATGGTAAAATTGGGTAGATTTTAAGATCAATTGATGATAAGGATCTATAATATAATTATTCTAATGAAATTAATGAAAAAATTCATGATAGTTGAGTAAATTTAATTTTTAAATTACGGATAATGGGGGAAATATCTTGGGATGCTGGAAAACCACATTATCTTGGAACTATGAAATTTACGGTTCTATAAATAGTTCGATGATTTATTATCTTGAAGAAAGAAAAGAATCGATTTTAAAGTTTTATACAATGATTATAATTCTATTAAATAAAATAATTTATAAATACAATGTTCATCCATATTCACGTTATAATGTGAAAAAAAAATTCCCAATATGTATTTGGTATATGAAGATACATTAACATTTGATTGATTGTGTGATAATTAAGAAATAATAAGAATGTCTGTAAGTGTGTCTTAAATGTGGGACATAATTTTATAATTTGATTGAAAATTTTGTAGTAAATGTAGCAGTTAAAAAAACATTCCATGGATATTTGGTTGCTTCATATATATCAAGATTTCAAACTTATTTTTTCAAATTAGAATGATGAATAACGGGTAGGATATAATTCATTTGATAGAATATCTAAAGGAAAATTAAATATTCTAACTGATTTTCCACAGTGAAAGAAAAATTATCAATATTTTAATATATTTTAAAATTAAGTTATAAATATCATACATGTACATTGTATATATGGAATTAATAAATATCTAATAATTTGTATAAAAAATATATAACAGATGGTACTTTATAATTTTACTACTTTTCTTATGAACATTGTTTGAATTAGAATTACATCATGCAGTGATTAAATATTTTTAGCATCATGTTTCCATTCTATGTGCACTTTATGACCATTGTTTTGGTTCTATATCATTTGGGGTTCAATTTTTATTGAATTCATAAAAAATGACCCTTTAATAGATAATGAACATCTGGCGAATGGTTGGGAAAACATTGTGGTTTGGATTAGGAAAACTTGTACCCATGTTGGAGCCAATGGATGTGGAAGCACTATTTATCAAAACCATGTGAAGACCCTCTAAAACAATGAATATATGAATAGTTTAATTTGTAATGGTTAGTGAATAGTTAATGTAACCATGTTTCAAAACCAGTTCCTCCAAATGAAATCCCATAGAGGTCACATGGTTATGATGCACAATCACTACAAACTATGCAGCCTCTCGAGATAACAATGTGCATGAGTTTTTAATATTGTGAAAATTAATTTTATAATCTAAAAACACTAGGTTTAATTTTTAATTGTCACCAACCGAACTCTAATAAATATATATTGTCTTTAAGGATCCTATGAAGTGGTTTTGGCTCATCCATCCCCTTTTCATGGAGAATCAAAGCCTGATTGATCTCGTTTGATATAATTCATTTAAGTATATCATTTATAGTGTGTATTTTTATGATATTCTCTTCTTTCTTTATATTTTTATATTTAATCATGTTATTCATTTATCTATAATTCATTTTTATAGATCTTGATTCTAGGTCTTGTTTCATTATCGCATAAAAATTTTCAATGTTGTAAATTCAATCATGGGTATTATCTTTTACTGTTCGATTATTGTTATGTGGTTATATATGAATTTATTAATAATACTGTGACAATATATTTATATATTTATTCAAATTCACTATTAATTTATTTAAAATGCCAAAAATCTAAATTATGTTATGTATTATATTAAAAAGGAATTGTGTTTGTTAACAAACCCACTTTTAATAGAATTTAAATTTTGGATGGATTTTTGTAAAAATTAGGACATTATTTGATGAAATTGGTGATTTTTTATTCATTTTTAAAATTAATAAATAAAATTATAATTATGTAAATGAATTAATTTGAAAAAAATGTTGGTTATATGTTTTTAAATGAAACAGAATATTTCAAATGGCAATTGGTCAATTGAACGATTGAATTATTTTACCAGGATTGAAGGATTGTTTTTTGGAATCATATGATTGAGTAAGTGATTAGTGGTAAACTAAGATATGAATCCAAGGACACTAAATCTCTTGAAATGGATAGATTATTACAAGTATAACGTGACAATTGCAACATGTTTTCATGAAATCAGTTTCCCTATTGGTGTATAGACAGACCATAACAGGTCCCCCTATTGGGGTTTATATTGATTGTGTACACACCAATTTCTATTATTGATCATTATGATATGTGTGGGAATCAAATTTCTAGAAACTATAAAGACACAATAATTTTGGGAATGGTCTTATTTTTTTACTTGTTTATATATGAAATCTAGTATTGAATAATATTATTCATTCCAGCTACATTATATGAATGTTTTATATAAAATTATCATCTAATACTATTTGTATCTTTTTTGAATACATTTATATTTTTTTTATCATCAAGTAATTTTTCCTAGAAAATATACAAAATGTAATTACATGAATTATGTTATTTAAATTTTACTAATACTTGGGTTATTTTATAATTAACAATGGAACACATTATGGGACTCTATTGAGATCTATATCTCATACCCAATCAAGAAAATTGGGTGTATATATGTTTTCTTATTCGAGATATGAGAAAAGGGAATGATCCACTTAGAGGTGGTGTATATTCATGATCTATGGAAACCATTTTCATGGTGGTGACTGGTGGGGATGTTATCCAACATGGATATATTTTATTTTATATTTTTAGATGATTATTACATTTATGATTCACTTATTTGGGATTCTATTACATGTATTTAATTAAATATTCTCATTGAGGAGTGTAGATCATACTGATATGTATTCAACACATTCCATATTTTTTGTTGAAATATTTTTTCCATCTATTTTTTTCATGATTCCAAGTGATTGTCACCAACATTTAGGGATCAAGAACACCCTTCAGGCCACGTTAGAGCTGGCCCTATTGGTAGTCTACCATGATTTATGAGAATTTATGTGAATAATTTCTATATATGAAATAGGTTTTACATTGTTCCTCGATTTTGGTATACATCTTGGGTGATATTTTCATTATAATATAAGGTTGTAGGGAATTATTCGGTAATTGTGAGCGGCTCCCTAATTATTTATTATTATAATGAGAATTAATACATCATTGGTGTCTGAGATAAAATATTGGGGATTGTTTTGATATGATTTTTTTATTCCTATACCCATGTATTGATTTTTCTGGAATCCCAATATTGAATTCCATTTAATGGGAATAATATTATTGAATCAATGATATTTGTAATATTACTGATTATTCAGGATTTTTTTCATTTATATTTTGTAGTATAATGCCTTTAAGAAGATGATGATATTGGAATTCAGAAGAAGATGATATTGAACCACCAAGAGAATATTCTCCTGTGGAATATAATGATATTGAGATAGTAGTGTGTGATATTTATGCTCTTGGACCAACACTAGAAAATGATTTCATTTTGGATCTAACTTTGGATCGTCGAAGGGATAATTCTTAATGTTGTTCTTATGTGTTTATTCACCTGAATGAACTAAATTTGATGTTATCTAATGACCCGTGAGAGGGTTTTGACTGCATGATAATGATAGAGTTTTTGGAGTTCTTGGAAACACATAATATGATTATTTTAATGTCTGATACCTTTATGATTGATGGTACTAGTAGGATATGGTGGTATTATATGGTGATGGCGAATAATAATGAGTTATTAGACTGGAATTATTCTATATATTTTTTTACATTTTACTTCTATCGAGGGATGATTGTAATAGAAAATTCAATGGAGATCCTTAACCTATAAGAATGTAACAAGACCACGTCATAGTATGCAGACCCTATTTTTGAGTTGGTATAGTATTCTCCAATGGTTATGTATAATAAAAAACATAATAGTCATTAATTTTAGAACGGTATTTATATTGGAATTTGATCTTAGGTATTTCTGTTGAATCTCAATTATTATACTAATATGTTAGATAGTGTTTTAATTACTATGAATCATCTATATGGTATTTATGGGTTTATATGAGTTTCCATTTCTCATAGGATCAGTAGTGTGAGTATCCTATATAAAATGTAAATGTGTCTGGAGATTTATCGTGGATCATGATGCAAACATTCTTCAATCACTCATATAGTTCATGGAAGAGGCCTTTTGAATTTTTTATAATATGGAATTGTTTTTCATTAGAAGCGGTTTTTATCTGAGGTATCCATCACATGTGGTTCATGTGGTCACTTAGTCTACTAAATTTTTTTCATCAATTTATTTTATACTCTATATAGTTGGAAATGATCATCATCGCCTAATTTTTTTTTTACAAAAAACATAGGCTTCATGATCAATGGGATTATAGGAATATTATTCTAGAATAAAGCATCTTGACATAATAGATGGGTCTATAAAGGAATTGGACAAGGGTCTAATGGTCGTTATAGGTACTGTCACTATAGAATAATAATAATTGACTGATTTATTTGATAAAATTCATCTAACTAATTTATATAAAAATTTTCGGGGAACTCACTAAATAATCTTATAGATATTTTATTTTATGTGATGGATATTTATAAAAACCTCTGATTGAATAGATGGAATGATATATTTTGTCCCTATAAAATTTTCTCCATATCATAGATTGATCAGAGGTGGGATTTTTTTCTTCTTAATACAAAATTTATTGTCATAATCCTGGATGAAGATTGGCGGGTTACTAATATTCCATGAATTGACAATTAACATAAATGAGGCCTTTTTATGGAACCCGTTGAATTGATCAATGTTTTCTGAGAGTATGAAGCCAGGGTTCAAGTAGATTTTGACCATATTTTCTATAGAATTATTGGAATATCAATGTTATCATTAGACATGGAGTGATAATATTTGAATGATGATCTCTCTCTTGATATTATAATGTCTCCTGATGTTTTTCCTTTATATTTATCTTGTCTTCCAGTGATATGATAGTTGCACTATACTATTCATTTTGTACATGAAATTCTAGCAGAATCAAATTATTCATACCATATAGAATTAACATAGTTCAAAGGATTAATGAAATAGTCAATTGTTATATTAATGAATGGATTTATATGCCCAAATATGTCACCAATTGTAGAACTTGTTCTTTTTGGAAAGAAAATTATGAAACACTATACCAATGTCTTTATTATTGAATACTAAATCTAGATAAAAAAATGAATAAGTCATAATTACCAAATATTTAAGATCAATATGACATTTTATAAAGGGAATTTATTTTCTTTAAATTTGAACTTCTGGATGGTTATCAATAATTTGGGATTTTTGAGTCATACATTCCAAGGATTACCATGGGGAGAAATTTTTGTCACCTTGAGTGTATTGTTATGCCTTTGGGCCACAACAATGTTCTTTTATTATTCATCACTTTTATGAATATAATATTCCACTAATAACTAAATTTTATAATGGTTGTATTTAGGGAAGATATTTGGATTAATCCAAAAAAAGTATTATATGTGTAATTTGAGAGAAATTCTAGAAATCAAGAGAGATCAAAGAAATTTCATGACGTATTAAAATTTTAATTTCTTGATATTGGAAGATATATTCTTTGTAAATGTGGTCTTCAAAAATGGGATCTCTATAGATCATCATAAGGACAAGGTTTTTATTATATGGATGAAACAAAATTATCATTTTGAGATATATTAATTATTTAGCATGGTGAGGCATTACCACATTATTGATAAAAAATACAATATGGAATCTCCACTGACATCTATAAAATGGATGGAATTGATTTTCTTTTAGGATGGAAAATTATATATTTCATTCAATGGGTTGAAATTTATTTTGACTTATGCACAAGTGTTGAATCACACATAGGTTGTGTATATATACGAGTATTTTATGATGTGATAGGTTTAGTTTTGTTTTTTTATTGTATAGGTTTATGGCATGGTGGCCTATGGATCCATATAGCTAAGGTCCCATGCGAAAAATTACCCAATCCATGATATTGAAATTTATGTTTTGATGAATGCTTTTATGAGTTATGTGGAGAGTCTTTTTATATAAGTTTTACTATTTATACCAGTAACAAAATCATTAGATATATATTCTCTCCAAAATATATGGAAAACCAAGAGAGTCCATAATAGGTGTATCTAAAGTATTTTTATTTCAAAATTTCATATAACATATAAAAGGTATATATTGTTTTATCCATATTTAGAAAGATAATTATGACTACATGTGTGAAAGAATCATGAGAAATGTGATACCTAATGGATATGATTCATCAGTTAAATTTTTTATCCTGATATAAAGATGATGATATTGTATTTGATGGTTTTTAGTTTACTTCTACTCTTCAGAAGATGATTCTTTAGGAACAACATATTGATGTTGAACTTCGTATAATTATGGAATCTCTTTCATGTTTGGAAACCATTAGAGGGTTGACATTCTCTTCCAAGAGTGTAATATATTTTTGTAATTGTATATGTATACATTTTTCAATAAGAATCTCTAAAATTAGTGATTTCTATAAATCCTAGTTGGAATTTAACCCTGGAAACACTATAAAGTTTTATGATATGCGATGATGATTCTGGTGGACAGTAATTGAAAATAGAAATTCCACGGAGGAAATTAATTCCATGAATTGGGAGGAATTCGAGATATTGTTTTACCATAAATATCATTCCTAAACCATCCATATCAATATACAATAAGTTTTCCTTGGGCATAGGAAGAATAAGGATGAGTTTGTTGGGGTGTATTCATAAAACATTACTAGGCTTGAATGATATGACTCCATATTTTTCATGAATACCGAAAGAAAGGGGGTTACTTCTTTAGTGGAATAATGTTGTGTCTAAAAAATCATTTTTGATTTGAGACATCAATAGTTATGAAAATATTATACTCTTTACCCATATGGATGAAATTAAGAACATATAATCTCAGTGGCCTCATGATATGGGGGATAAAAGAGGAAAATGTGTTATAGAATGGTTAGATCAAAAAAATAAATCCTCTGATGAAATGTTGTCTAAATATAATTGGTGTAAATGTTTCGGTAAGAGGAATCCTTGGAACTAGCTGAAGAGAACAATGAAGTGCTACATATATTGAAGAATAGTGAATATGGCTATAAAATACATATGTTATAAAATGAATTGCACTAACAAAGAAGAATAATGGAAGGTTCATATAAATTCTCACTCAGTAGCGAATTGATTTAACTCCAATAAACATGGGAATATTGCGAACCAATCACATAATCCAAGGGTTGTTGAAGGAAATACACAATAACCCCAAGGAAATAAGGAACGTCTTATGCTATCACAATTGCAAATGTAGAGATGGAAAATCATGTGGTTAATTATATTCTCCTCATTCATTTATGAATATATAATATACCATTTGATTATTGTATTAAAAATTCTTTCGTATCATTAATGATTATTTTTACTATTCAATCAACACCTAATAATTTGAAGCATGAGTTATGTGAGAATAGCTAATGGGGAAATTATTGTTTTCAAAGAACATAACTTATCCCAGCTTAATGTTTTTTGGACCGATCCTCCCAAAAAATCGTTTCATACACCCTTTGGTCAGTATTGAATGTATTTTTTGCGTGGATTGGCTATCTTTATAAGAAGGAATCATCCACATTAATGAAAGGGATATCACTCTTCACATCCAGATGAATACTCAAATTCTTTACAAGTGTTAGGAGGAAGATGAATCTATATCAAAATAATTTTCTCATGTGTGGATATTACTTCATTTTGAGAAAGAATATATATTCAAATGATAGAGACAATGGAAATTATCATGCTAAAAGACATTCGAATCACGAGGGATTACACTGATGTATTCTTGGAATAATTGTATTGTCTTACCCCTATCAGAGAATATGATTTTCTCAATTTAACATATTCTTGTATCTATTCCTATATCAATGTAACCTAATAGAATGGAAACTATTTGGAAATAATAAATGAATATGAAATTACTGGATATTCTGGACAAGGGTTTTATACGCCAGAGTGCTTAACCATGGGGTGCACAAATCCGCTTCATCAAGAAATAGGAAAGTTCAATGAACCTATGCATAAATTATCATGAGCCCAATAATATCATGATATAGAATAATTATCCACTGTCATGTATAAATGACATGGTCAATCTGCTATGTGGGGCTTGTTATCTCTATAAATTTACCATTGGTCGATATATCATCAAATAATATATGGAAAAAGATATTACAATGACTTACATTCAAATAATATAATGAAACTATGTGTTCACAGTGATTTCTTTTGGACTGGTTAATTCTCTAGGAATTTTCTTTTATTTAATTAATTTAGTCTTTAGATACAACTGTGAAAAATTTATGGCTGTCATTATCATTGATATTATAGTATACTCCAAGATAATGGAGGAACATGGAGTGAATTTGAATAATTTTCTATAGTCATTAAGAATACTATAACTATATGAAATGTATAGTAAATATGAGTTTTGGATAGAGGAAGCATCATTATGGTGGTTGTTATCTCCAGCATGGGAATATTTGAGGACCCTTACAAGATAGAGGCAATCAAAGAGTGGATGATGCCAACTTCTATAATAAAGATTTGTCGTTTCCATGGCCATGTTTGGTATTATTTATGATTTTTGAAGAATTTATCAGTAGTTTAAACCCCATTAATAATGAATACATAGAATGGAATGATGTTTTTCATGACACTAGAATGAGAGGAAAGCTTTAAGCATCCCAAAAAGATGCTAATTACTACACCGGTAAAAACACTCTCAATATGTGGATAAATTTTTAGAGAGTTCAAGGATTCTTAAAAAAATTTATTAGGATATTTATTGATGAAGAGTGATAATTTGATAACCTAAACATGAAGGTAGTTAAAAATATATGAGAAAATGTATCCCACACAAGATATGTAGATGGAAGTTGTTATCTTTAAATTTAAAATCAAGTAGCATTGTCTCTATGGTGATAACTGTGGGATATATCCTAATCAAAAATCTCTGAAATATATATTCTCATAGAATGAGTTTATCATGTGCATGTGAAGATGGTTACATCTCATCATATATTATTACTACTCAATCCACTTCCATCCTGTTATGGAAAATAAGGAGGAAGATTCTCGAAGTTGAATGGACCTTGAATCTTTAACAATGATGAGAATTGAAAAGAATCCAATATTCATAGACATAAATAGGATGGAAGTGGGAGTATTTAAGGTCGAAACATTATAAATACATTATATAATGATTTATCAATAGTACCATATAGTGATAATAAATGATTATCAAATAAATGATGTACATATTCATAACATTGTTGAAGTTATATGAAATGAGAAATCTTCCATGTTCAGGATCAATGAGTGTAGATTCATATGATTTGGGTCACTAATATGTGTACCGTCCAATATATAAATAAACAAGTGATTTAGAATAATACACAATGCTCAAGCTATTATATTCACCCAGAGAGAAAAAAAGTAAATGATGATCTCCATGAGAATGTTTTGTGGGGAAATATGAAAAAATAGATCACTGAATATCCATCAAAGTTCCCTATATGTTAGAATGTGAAGGATGAAAGAAAAAATTCTAAATGTATGATGAAACCATTATCTATAAAAACATGGAAGTGGAATAACATAACCATGTACATTGACACTAATCATTCAACGAAGTTCAAATGTTTACGACACTATTGTGGTAATTGTCAATGGTATTATAAAGGATGCTCACTTTAGCGATATTATATAGAACATCCCATAAGATCATCATTCACATATATACATCAATGAAGTGTTAAGGCTTCATGGCGTACCACTATCTATTCTATATGACTGAGATATAAGATTTACATCTACGTTCTGGAAAAGAATGAAACAATAACTAAGCACTATGTTGATCTTCAGTATGGCCTAACATCCTCAAATTGAGGGACTATCTAAACGGACTCTTCAGACACTAGAATACATGTTCATGTCCCAGTTTATAGACTTTAAGAGAACATGGGGATGATATCTTCCAGTAGTCAAATTCCCATACAACACTAGTTTTAACTCAATCATCTAAACTGCTCCATATGTATCCCATTCGAGGAAATGGTAGAGAATAGTTGTGTGATAGGATGGATACGTAGAACATAACCTACTGGAACCAATAATGATCATAGAAATGGTGGATAAGATGAAAACCATTTATAATCACATCAATGTAGCCCAAATTCAACAAAAGGGTGATGCAGAAAATCATTGATAGAACATTGAGTTTATGTTTGGAGGCATGGAATTACTCTTTACATCTCCATGTAATAGGATAATGAGATTTAGGAAGAAAGGTAAAATAAGTCCCAGGTATGTCGGTCCCTTTTAGATCCTTGATCTTGTCGAAGCTTTTAACCATTGACTATCACTTCTACAAACCATGTCTCAAGTATGAAATTTATTCAACGTATCCATCTTAATGATATAAAAACTATATCTCTCATGTGTACTGAATTTAGGGGTGGTACAGTTGGATAACAACCTTTATTTTGAAGGGAATCTAGTGAATATCAAGGACCATAGAAATAATGTTCTACACAACATGAATACTCCTCATGGTCAAATTACTTTGGTTAAACCATAAGCCTGATAAGACAACACAGGAACCAGAGAAAAGAATGAATGCTATGTATATGCCCATATTTTCAACAAAGAATGTAAAACAAAATTTGAGGATGAAATTTTATAAGTTAGGATGAATGTAACAATACAATGTATTATCTATATAAATTCCCATCTTATAATTATGTCCTAAAGTATAAATCATGTTAATTCACATAAATAACATAATTTTATCATTATAAAAGATTTCATAAGAAGTATTTTTATTATGTATAGAACATTTACCGATGAAATATCAAATTGACCTTTGGAAAAGTACTTTTACCCATATGAGTAGTATACCATTAAATTGAATAGTAAGTCACCAGTAAATAAATAAATAAAATTTATCTATCTTATAATTTTCAATATGATATAATTATATTCATCTATAAAAATTCAAATATTCTTAAAATTATTAATAACTTGATTGTATTATTTTAATTCATAAATATATAATTAAAATTTTATAACTTACATAAAAATTTAATATTGAATTTATTTTCCTAAAATGTACTAAAAAATTATTATTATTATATCTTTCTATTATAATATAAATTTATGTGATCTTTGTAATTTTTTTCAAAGTGATAAAAAATAAGATATAATTTAATAACTATATTTTTTCAAATAAAGTTTTAATTTAATTAGGTATTAAATTTCTCATATTTAAAAAATTATTTTCATAATATTCTGTTCATTTTTGAATTCAACAATTCAATAGATGGTGAGGGTGAATTTTTTGGATTTTCCCAAAATACATGAAATTTTTTATGTAAAATATAATACGATAAATCAAGGAATATAAAAATTAAAATTTAAATACACTATTCATTGATTAATGGAAGATATAAGAACATTTGGTTCAAAATCGCATGATCTAATTATAGTATTTAGTCTCAAAAATAAAAACTATTTATTTTCATGATAAAAATAATAAAATGGTGATTACATTATTCAAAAAACACCTTCCTCCTCCACTATAAATACCACTGCTAAATACTTCTTCTCTTCACACCTCTCAAGCTCGTTTCCTTGTCCAAATGATAATAAAATTTTATATCATGACCCTTTCCAATGAACATGAGAATATTTATCTTAAGAGAGGACCAAAACTAATTCCCTAATGAGGTTGTCAAGATAAATGTATCAAGAGGTAAAACCCCCCTCCATTTATTTCAATTTCTTTTTCAAGTTCATTTATTTTAATATCCTATCTTAAATTAACCTTTTACAACTAGAAAAATTAAATATTATGTTACATATAATATAATATTATTTTGTTTTTGGAATAATTCTTCATCAATTCTTATTTCCCATCTATTTTATTTTACAAATGAAGTTATCATATGTGAGGTGTTGATCTATCACATTCATGGATGATGTTATTTCATCATTAAATTCCACCTTCAAGGCTAGTCATTAAAATAATTTTATGGTTTATCAGATTATAATATATGTATTACATCAAATATAATGTTCTAAAATTACATTCTTCACATGATAATAATTTATAAATCAAAATTAGATCATTGTTGTAAAAATTATAAATTAATCTATATGATTATCATTAATAATTTATTTAATGAATCATTACAGATTAAGTTAATTTTTTTAATACTATATATTTAAATTAATAATATATATTTTCAGTTATAGAAATCAATATTCATTTTACATGTTTTTTCATACACATATTCAAGTAAACCGGTCATGAAAACAACAGAAATCAGCACTCGCAATGATGAAATTGTATATCATAAACCATCACAAGGCCATAAATTTACTTATTTACATTACAATAAATAAAATCTATTTATAAATTGTTATTAATTTTTTATTTAATGATTCAAATTTGACAATCCAGAGCATTATGTTCAAGTAATGATTTGTTTCAGACAAAATGTTAGGGACTCTCTCCTAACCTCTATTATCCCTTTAGGTTACTCATTCCATCTTTTTACACAAAGAAAATTACATTTTACATTTATGTGAATCCTTTAAATTCTGAATATATGTTCCATTATAATTTATCAATATCCAATCATCCTTATTTTTTGTGTATATAACTGTTTTTAAAAGGTTCTATACTCAATTTTTCTCAATAACAATGAATGATTTAAAGGAAAAAACTGAATGATTACTCATTTTCAAGTGTTCTACATAAAATATTTTAATCCACCATTATTAAAAATAAATAAATAATTTTATCATTAAAATATTACATGTTTCAATTCTAATTTTGTATATATATCTATGCATTTATCCTTATCCTAAATCTTGAATGTTTTCCCTTAAACCGTTCTAAATCAATTTATTTCAAAATTTTATTAATCACTATTTTCACTTTAGTTTGAAATTAATTTTCATGATATATTTCAATAATCTTTTATTTATGTCCATTTAGTATTTAATTCCTTTGTTTCGTGGACACCTTTATGACATGCCAATTTAGTAAGCTTTTGACATGATTATGATAATCAATTCCATCAATTTGCAATCCTTTTGTTTATTTTTTATTACTTATGTATGACTGTTTATGTGGAAAGAATATTCTTGAAAATTTTATTATATGTGTGACAATATAGATTTCTTGTTAATTAGGGAATTTTTGGTCTCATGAGATGTTATGTGCTACGGTCTCGGCGGTAGCCTTGACTCGTGATCCCTTATGAGCATCGAGAATTTAATCATTCTAAAGTTATATTTTATATAGCTACCACATTATTTTTAATCCCTGATTATATGATATCGTGTAACGATTTTTTATATTTAGTAATGTTACATTCCTTTATATATCATTATGTAATTCCATCTAACCAATTTTATAAGAATTATTTGAGTGTTTATTCCCTTACAAGGATTTCTTGATCATCCCATTGTGAGTGATATCCTTAGGTTATCCTATATAGACACATGAGATGAAATTATGTTCGGAGTTATTTATGATGATTAAATAAAATTTGTTCTTATTATTTAAATATGATGATTAATAATGTAACAAATATTTATGACAATGAACATTACAATCATTGTCATGTAATTGGATTTTTACTTATAATTAAAATAATGTAATTATTTTTTAAAGCATTTAGGGCCAAAATATTTACTGTCATAGAAATAATGATCATTAGATAATGTTCATATCATAATTTATTTCCTCCCTAATTGAAATATTTCCAAGAGCCTATAATCTTCCATTTAACAATTGTTGGTTGTCCAATATATGTACAAATTATTCCTCTAATACTAACAGAAATGGGATCATAATGGTGTTTGGGTATATATTAGATATAAATACACATATATCCTCATATATATTGGAAAAAAATATAGTGTTATATTTATATCTTGTTTTTTATTATCATATTAATGAAGAAATATTCTCAGCATTAGGGGGAATCAAATAAATGAAATGATTTAATGGAATGTGTGAATGTTTTATGTTCTAGATCCACCCACTAGGTATTAGGAGATTGAAGTGAAAAATCAATTATGTTTTCAAGAACTGTAAAATCAGTTTCCTAATGCATTGAATGATACAAAGGGTTTATGTAAATCAAATATACTATCTATATATAAATAATGTCTATTTTCTTTCACAATGTCCCAATTACATAATGATGTTACAGAAATATAAAAAAAATGCTTGAAACAATGAAGACTGATTGGTTATAAGTATATAAATCCAATAAATGAAAAGTAATGAGTATAATTGAAATACCCAGTTTGTTGTCAAGTTCTACAGAAGAAACTGATAACTTAAATGTTACTAATGAAGAAAATATTATAATAATAATAACAATTCAATGGATATGGAAAAACCCAGATGGTTTTGTAAATAATGAAATCACACTAAATAATTCCAGAATTAGTGATAGATGGAATCAATGTAATGTGGAAAATATTATAGAAATATTTTCATACTCAATGTCACATGGTATATAAAATGAAGGTCATGATTTAAGGATAGTTATTTAATTTGAAATATTACATGATCAAAATTATTTTAATGATTCAATAAAATTAAAATTAAATAGACTTTATTGGTGAAGATTCTTTAGATATGTCATGATCACTCTAGATGCTATGATTACTATTGAATATAAATGTGTTTTTATGAATAAATATTTAAAAGAGGATTTCAAGATACAATGATCATATTTCCATCCACGTTTCTTCATTGAAACAGAAAATTGATTAAAAGGTGATAAATTTTAATGATATAGATGCTATTAATTTTCAATATATAGTCATTCCTATTGAAGATGAAAATATGAATAAGGGTTTTATGGATACAGTTTTATAATATTTATATGTGTCACTAGATATTATTATATATTCAAGAATCCCCATATTATTCCAGATAATAAAAGTATTGAAATATAAACATAAATAAATAAATTCAATTAAATTTAATAAATCCTTGTATAGATTAAAACAATTTCAGGGAATGTAATATAAAATTTGAGTAAATATTTGTTTAATAAATGTTATGTAAATGAACCATATTTTATTTTCCTAATAAAACTACATATAATAATGTAATATTTGTCATTTTTAATAATTATTAATATATCATTGGAACTATTTAATAGATTTATGACTTAATAAAGAGAATAATGTTTGAATTTGAAATGATTGAACAGGGATAAACCATGTATTTTCATGGATTAAAAATTGAGCATAATCCAGGTGGTATATTTTTGCATCATTTAAATAAAACAACAATGTTCATAATTTTTTTCAATATGGATAAAGAAAAAAAATTACTCTATTATTTTTAAGGTCTCTAAATATTGAGGAACATCAATTTCACACTAATGAAGAATGTTAAGAGTCAGTTAGTCTAGACGTTCTGTACCTTATTTCACTTACAACACATAGGTTTCATTATTATAGTACACTCCCTCGTATATATTTAATACTAATTTACATGAATGATTAATTATAGCCTCTAAAATTATTCACTATAATCTAAATAACCATAGTTTTCATTATCATTGTTGAACAATTGATTTAGATTTATTTTATGCTACAAAATTTGAATGAAAAATTATAACTTTTGTAGATGTAGTTCAATTATCAAAAATTTATAATGAACTATAAAAAGTGATTATGAGTTAATATTTGATCATACTACAATATCTTAGAGGTCAGAAACGAAAAAACTCATTTAATAATCATTAAATTATACAGTAATAGTATATTTACACAAATAATGATGAGAATGTGTATAGTTGCGGTCTATAGATTAACACATTTGAGCCAGATGATGATTGCGTATGGAGTGTATCCAAAAAATGTAAATTCTAAGATAATGTTACACCTATCACAAAATTAATGGATAGATTTATCAAAATTGACCAGGCAAGAAAAATAATTGAATCTTTTCTCTTCCACACAAGTGTTTATGAAGAACAAATAAATCTACATGAAATATGTTCGATCTAGATACAATGTTGATGATTTATTTACAATGTCACTATGAATAAGTATCTATAGAATAATTATCCTTGATATAGATATGTGTATATTGATTTTTTTAAAATTTATTATAACTTCAATGGGAGGCCTACATGGATATATTATTTTCTTTATTTGGATTTTATCCCATTTGAGTATTAAGGAAATGTTTTTTAACAAGGAATCATCAAAAAACAATATGATATTTATATGGGTGTGCACAAAATTGGGGATTGTTATATAAATTATGATTATAGCTTCATATATCATTGGTGTGGGATACCTACCAGCACCAAAACACCTCCCACCTACAATTTCACTACATATATCTATTCATTCCAACCCACTTGATTTTGGGGAAATTAGTGATTGATTTTTAATAGAAATGTTATAATAAAAATTTACACCACTCTATTACATTTACATCCCTTTCACTATTTCCAAAAATCAATATCTTTTTATTCCTCATTTCATATCAACAATCATTTAATTTTTCATGGATTTAATCCTAATTATATTTTGTGGATTTGGCATGGTAAAATTGGGAATATTTCAAAATAAATTGATGATAAAGATCTATAATATGATAATTCTAATGAAACTAAAGAAAATATTAATGATAGTTGAGTAAATTTTATTTTTAAATAACTGATAATGGGGGAACTATATGGGGATGCTGGAAAACCACATTATCTTGGAACTATGAAATTTACAGTTCAATAAACAGTTCAATGATTTATTATCTTGAAGAAAGAAAAGAATCGATTTTCAGGTGTTATATAATGATTATATTTATATTACATGAAATAATTTACAAAATCAGTGTTCATCCATATTCACATTATAATGTGAAAAACAATATTCCCAATATTTATTTGGTAAATGAAGATACATACACTTTCGAATGATTGTGTGATAATTATGAAATAATATGAATGTCTGTAAGAGTGTTATAAATGATGGACATCATGGTATAATTTAATTGAATATTTTGTTGTAAATGTAGTAGTTAAAAAAAATTCCATGTATATTTGGTAGCTTCATATAAATCCACATTTGAAACAATTTTTTTCAAATTAGAATGATAAATAATTTGTAAGATATATTTTAGTTGATAGAATATCTAATTGAAAATTACGTATTCTAACTGATTTTCCATAGTGAAAAAAACTGAACAATATTTTAATATATTTCTAAATGATGTTATAAATATAATACATGTACTTTTTATAAATGCAATGAATCAGTATCTAATAATTTGGATATAAAAAATATAATAGCTGATAATTTTTAATTTTACTACTTTTCCAATGAACATTGTTTGATGTAGAAATACATCATGCAGTGTTTAATTATTTTTAGCATCATTATTCCTTCCTATGTGTAATTCATGACCCTTGTTTTGGTTCTATATAATTTGGGGTTCATTTTTGATTGAATTCATAAAAAAACATACCTTCAAAAGATAATGCACGTTTGGCACATGGTTGGGAAAACATTGTGGTTTGGATGAGGAAACTTTGTACCCATGCTAGAGCCAATGGATGGGGAAGCTCTATTTATCAAAACCATTAGAAGACCCTCTAATATCGTGCATCTATGAATAGTTTTATTTGTAATTGTTAGTGAATGTTTAATGTGACAAGGTTTCAAAACCATGTCCTGCAAATGAAATCCCATAGAGGTCGCATGGTTATGACATACAATCACTACAAAATATTAAGCCTCTTGAGATAAAAATGTGCTTGAGTTTCTAATAGTGTAAAAATTAATTTTATAATCTAAAAACCCTAGGTTTAATTTATAATTGTTACCAACTGAACACTAATAAAGATATATTGTCTTCAAGGATCCCATGAAGTGGTTTTGGTTCATCAATCCCCTTTTAATTTCATGTGTGGTTTTTTATGATATTATATTCTTTATTCTTTATATTATGATATTTCATCTTGTAATTGATTTATCTATAATCTATTTTTATATATCATTATTACAGGTTTTGTTTCTTTATCTCATACAAAATTTCAATGCTGGAAATTCTATTGTGGGTATTATCTTCTATAATTTGATTATATTTATGTGGTTATATATGAATTTATTAATAAAATTTTGAAAATATATTTATTTGTTGATTCAAAATCACTTTTAATTGATTTAATTTTCCAAAAATCGAAATTATTGTATGTATCATATTAAAAAGGTATAGTGTTTGTTAACAAACCCATGTTCAATAGAATTTAAATGTTTGATGGATTTTTTGTGAAAAATGAGAACATTATTTGAAACATTATTTGATGAAATTATTGAGTTTTTATTCATTAGTATAATGAATAAATCAAAATATTATTATGTAAATTCATTAATTTGATTAAAATCTATGTTATTTATTTTTAAATGAAACGGAATATTTTAAATTCAAATTGGTCAATTGAAAGATTGAATTATTTTCCCATGATTGAATGACTAATTTTTTGATACATATGATTGAGTATGTTATTAGTGTTAAACTAATATTGGAATCAAAGGACAGTAAATCTCTTGAAATGGATAGATTATTACAAGTATAACATGACAATTGCAACATGAGTTCTTGAAATTTGTTCCACTGTTGGTGTATAGACTTCCCATAATAGGTCCCACTATTGGGGTTTATATTGATTGTGTACACACCTATCTCGATTAGTGATAATTATAATATGTGTGGGGATCATATTTCTAGAAACTAACAAGATACAGTAATTTTGGGCATGGTTCAATTTTTTACTTGTTAATATATGCAATATATTAATGAATAATATTATTCATGCCAACTACATTATATAAATTTTATATATAAAATGATAATCTAAGACTATTTGTATCTTGTTTGAATATAATTATTTTATTTTGATTATCAAGTAATTTTCCATAGAAAATATACAAAATGTAATTACTAGCATTATGTTATTTAAATTTAATTAATTCATGGGTAATTATAGAATTAATTATGGAACACATTATGGGAATCTATTGGGATCTGTATCTCACACCCAATAAAGGAGATTCTATGTATTTATGTTTTCGTATTATAGATATGAGAAAAGGGAATGATCCACTTAGAGGTGGTGTATATTTATGATCTGTGGAAACCATTTTCATTGTGGTGACTGGTGGAGATGTTATCCACCACGAATATATTTTATTTTATCATTTTAGATGATGATTACATTTATGTTTCAATTATTTTGGTGTCTATCATATGTTTTTTATGGAATATTCTCATTCATAAGTGTAGATCATTCATACATGTATTCATCACATTCCATTATATTGCTAAAATATTTATTCGATATACTTTTTGCTTGATTCTGTATGTTAGTCTTCAACACTTAGGGATCATGAACCCCCATTGGGCCACATTATATTTGGCCTTGTTTGTAGTTTACCGTGATATTTGGGCATATATGTGAATAATTTCTATATATGAAATACGTTTTACATCGTTCCTTGATTTTGGTATGCATTGTGGATGATATTTTCTATATAATATAAGGTTTTAGGGAATTTTTTGGTACTTTTGAGTGACTACCTAGATATTTATTATTTTAATAAGAATTAATACACCATTGGTGTCTGAAAAAAAATATTGGGGATTGTTTTGATATGATTTTCTTCATTTTTATACCATTGAATTGATTTTTCCAGAATCCCAAACTTGAATTCCTTTTAATGGGAAAGATATTCTTGAATCAATGATATTTGTAATATTAATGATTCTTTAGGATTTTTTTTCATTTATATTTTGTAGCATAATTCCTCCGAGAAGAAGATTATATAAGAACTGAGATGAAGTTGATAGTGAACCACCAAGGGAATATTCTCTTGTAGAATATAATGATGTTGAGATAGTAGTGTGTGAATTTTATGCTCTTGGACCAACACCAGAAAATGTTTCCTTTTAGGATCCAATTTTGGAACCTCAAAGGGATAATTCTTAATGTTGTTATCAAGTGTTTATTCCCCTAAATTCACTAAATTTAATGTTATATAATGACCCATGAGAGGGTTTTTACTTCTTGATAAAGATAGATTTTTTAGAGTTCTTGGAAACCCATAATGCAATTAATTTAATGTGTGATACATTTATGATTGAAGGTCCAAGTAGGATATTGTGGTATTATATGGTGAGCGTGAAGAATAATTAGTTATTAGAGTGGAATTATTTTTTATATATATTCACAATTTACTTTTATCGATGGTTGATTGTAATAGAAAATTCAATGGAGATCCATAACCTATAAAAATGTAACAAAACCATGTTATAGTATATAGAACTTTTTGATGAGTTGGTATAATATTCTCCAATGGTTTTGTGTAATGAAAAAGAAAAGTGTCAACAATTTTAGAAGGGTATTTATATTGGAATTTGATCTTAGGTATTTCTGTTGAATCACAATTATTATACTAATGTATTAGATATTGTTCTAATTACTAAGCATTATCAATATGGAATTTATGGGTTTATAGGAGTTTTTATTTCTCATTGGTTCAATTATGTCAGTATCGTAAATATAATGTAAATTTTTGATGTTATTCATTGTGGATCATGATGGAATCTTTCTTAAATCAGACATATAGTTCATTGAAGAGGCCCTTTGAATTTTTTATAATATGTAATTGTTTTTTATTAGAAACAAGTTTCATCTAAGGTATCCATCACATGTGGTTTATGTGGTCACTAGTCCACTAATTTTTTTTCATCCATTTATATTATACTCTATATAGTCGGAAATGGTCATCATCACCTAAAACAATGTTATGAAAACATAGGATTCCTGATCTAGGGGTTTATAGAAACATTATTCTGGAATAAGCATATAGACTTAATAGAAGGGTCTATAAAGGAAGTGGATTAGGGTCTAATGATCGTTATAGGTACTGTCACTAGAGAATAATACTTACTTACTAATTTATTTGATAAAATTCATCTCACTCATTTATATCAAATTTTTTTAACTCACATAATCACCTTATAGATATTTTATTTTATTTAATGGATATTTATAAAACCCTCAGAGTGAATAGAGGGAATGATCTATTTTGTCCTTATACTATTTTCTCCTTATTATATATTGATCATTTGTGGGATTTTTTGCTTCTAAAAATGAAATTTATTGTCATAATATTTGATGAATATTGGATGATTACTAATATGTCATAAATTGATTATTAAAATCAATGTTCCCTTTTTATGGAACCCGTTGTAGTGTTCAATGTTTTTCTGGGAGAATGAAACCCGCGTTTATGTAGATTCTGACCATATTTTCCATATTTGGATGGGTAATATCAATGTAATCATTAGACATGGAATGAGAATTTTTGAATTATGATCTCCCTCCTATAATTATGACGTCTCCTGATGTTTTCCCTTTAGATTTATATTGTCTTCCACTAATAAGATAGTTTCACAAAACTATTAATTTTGTACATGAGACTCTGTCAGTATCATTTTATTCATACCATATATAATTAACATAGTCCAAAGGGTTAATGAAATAGTTAGGTGGTCTATTAATCAATGTATTTATATTCCTAATTATGTCACCATGTGTAGCACCAATTCTATTTGGAAAAAACATGATGAAACACTATACCTAAATATTGATTATTGAATACAAAATTTATTTAAAATAATGAAAAAGTCATAATTACAAAGGATTGAAGATCAATGTGACCAGTTATAAGGGTAAATTTTTGTCTTTAAAATTAAACTTATGGATGGTTATCAATAATTGGGGACTATTGATTAAGACATTCCAAGGACTACCTTGGGGACAATTTTTTTGTCATATTGAGTGTATTGTTATGCCTTTGGGCAACAACAATGTTATTTTAGTATTCATCACTTTTATGAATATAATATTCCACTAATAAATGAATTTCAAAATGGTGGTATTTTGGGATGGTATTTGGATTAATCCAAAAATTAAAATATGTATATCTCTCATTTGGGAGAAATTCTAGAAATCATGAGAGATCAAAGACATGGCATGACACTTTAAAATTTTAATTTCCTAATATTGGATGTTCTATTCTTTGTAAATGTGATTTGAAATATGGGGTCTCTATAGATCATCATATAGAGAAGGTTTTTATTACATGGATGAATCCAAATAATCATTTGGAGATCTAGAAATTATTTAGCATGGTGTGGTATTACCACATGATTGATAAAAAATCCAATTTGGCATCTCCACTGACATCCATAAAATGGACGGGATTGATGTTATTGTAGGATGAAATATTATATATATCATTCAATGAGATGAAATTTATTTTGACTTATGCACAACTGTTGAATCACCCATATGTTGTCTGTAGCTACGAGTCTTATATGATGTGACAAGTTTAGTTTGGTTTTTTACATAGGGAGGGTTATGACATGGTAGCCTATAGATCAAGATAGCTATGGTCCCATGAGAAAAATTACCCAATCCATGATATTGAAATTTATGTTATGATGAATTCTTTTAATAGTTATGTAGATTGTCTTTTTAGATACGTTTTACTATTTTTAATAGTAACAAAATCATTAGATATTTTTTCTCTCCGAAAAAAATATATGGAACACTAAGAGAGTCCATAGTATGAGTATATAAAGTCTTTTTATTTCAAAATTTCATATAACCTATAAAAGGGATATGTTGTTTTATCCATATTTAGAAGGAGAATTATGACTAAATCTATGATAGAATCATGAGAAATGTGATATCTGATAGATATGATTGATTAGTTACATTTTTAGCCTGATATAAAGAGGTTGATATTATATTAGATGGTTTTTATTTTACTTCTAATCTTCACAAGATGATTCTTTAGGAACAACATCTTGACGTTGAACATTTTATAATTATGGAATCTCTTTCACATTGGGAAACCATTATAGGGTTGACATTCTCTTACAAGAGTTTCATATATTTTCATAATTGTATATGTATACAATTTTTAATAAGAATCTATACGATGAGTGATTTATATAATTCATAGTTGGATTTTAACCCTGGAAAGAGTATAATGTTTTATGATATGCGATGATGATTCTTGTGTACACTAGTTGAAAACAAAAAATCCAAGGAGGAAATTAATTCCATGAATTGGGAGGAATTAATGATATTGTTATACCATAAATATCTCTCTTAAACCATCCATATCATGATAGAATGCGTGTTCCTTGGACATAATAAGAAGGAGGATGAGTTTTTGGGGTGTATGTATAAAACAATTACTAGGATTGAAAGATATAACTCCACATTTTTCATGAATACTGTCATAAAAGGGGTCACTTATTTAGTGGAATAATGTTGTGTCTAAAAAATCATTTTTGATTCGAGACATCAATAGTTATGAAAAGATTATCCTCTTTACCCATATGGATGAAATTAAGAACATATAATCTCAGTGGCCTCATGTTAAGGGGATAGACGAGGAAAATGTGTTATAGAATAGTTAGATAAAAAAATAAATCCTCTGATACAATTTTGACTAAATATAATTGGTGTAAATGTTTTGGTAAGAGGCACCCTTGGAAATATATGATGGGAACAAAGAAGTGCTACATATATTGACGAATAGCGAATCTGGCTAAAAAATACATAAGTGATAAGATGAATCACACTAACATGGAAGAATAATGGATGGTTCATATAAATTCTCAATTAGTAGTGCATTGATTTAACTCCAATGAAAATGGAAATATTGCGAACCAATTACATAATCCAAGTGTTGATGAGTGAAATACAAAATAACCCCAAGGAAACAAGGAATGTCTTTTACTATCACAATTTCAAAAGTAGAGATAGAAAATTATGTGGTTAATGGTATTCTAATTATTTATTTATGAATATAGAACATACTATTTGATTATTGTATTAAAAATTCATTCGTATCTTTAATTATTGTTTGTACTATTCAACCAACACCTAGTAATTTGAAGCTTGAGTTATATGTGAGAATAGATAATGGGGAAATTATTATGTTCAACGAACATAACTTTTCCCAGTTTAATGTTTTTGGGATTGATCGTCCCAAAAAATGGTTTCATACTCCCTTTGGTCATGATTGAATAATTTTTGTGTGTGGATTGGCTATCTTTATAAGAAGAAAACATCAACATTAATGAAAGAGTTATCACTCTTCACATCCTGATGAATACTAAAATTCCTTACAAGTGTTAGGAGGAATATTAATCTCTATCAAAATAATTATCTCATGGGTGGATATTACATCCTTTTGAGAAAGCAGATATATTCAAATGATAGAGACAATGGAAATTATCATGCTAAATGACATTCAGATCATGAGGGATTGCCCTAATTTATTCTTGGAATAATTTTTTTGTCTTCCCCCTAGAAGAGAAGATGATTTCTCAATTGAACATATTGTTGTATCTATTCCTATATAAATTTATCCTAATATAATGTAAAGTATTTGGAAATAATAAATGAATATGAAATTACTGGATATTTTGGACAAGGGTTTTATACACCAGAGTGCTTAACCATGGGTTGCGCCAATCCGCATCATCCAGAAATAGGATAGATCAACGATCCTATGCATCAGTTACCACGAGCTCAATAGTATAATGATATAGAATAATTATCCACTGTCATGTAAAAATGACTTGGTCAACTAGCTATGTGGGGCTTGTTATCTATATAAGATGGACCATTGGTCGGGATATCATCAAATAAAATAGAGAAAAAAAGATATTACAATGACTTACATTCATATAATATAAAGAAACTATGTGTTCATAGTGATTTCTTTTGGACTAGTTAATTCTCTAGGAATTTTCATTTATTTAATTAATTTACTCTTTAGATACTACTGTGAAAATTTTATGGCAGTCATTATCATTGATATTATAGTATACTCCAAGAGAATGGAGGAACATGGAGAGAATATTAATAATGTTCTATAGTCATTAGCATTAGAGAAACTATATGCAATTTATAGTAAATATTATTTTTTGATAGAGGATGCATCATTCTGGTGGTTGTTATCTCCAACATGGGAATATTTGAGGACCCTTACAAGATAGAGGCAATCAAAGAGGTGATGATGCCAACTTATGTAATAAATAATTGTCGTTTCCATGGCCATGTTTGGTATTATTTATGATTTTTGAAGAATATATCCGGAGTTTCAACCCCATTTACTATGAAAACATAGAATGGAGTGAAGTTTTTCAAGACACAAGAATGAGATGAAAGCATTAAGCATTCCGAAAAGAATCTAATTACTACACTGGTAAAAACACTCTCAATATGTGCAAAAAAAATTATATTGTTCAAGGATTCTTTAAAAAAATTTATTAGGATATTTACTTATGAAGAATTGTAATTTTATAGCCTAAACATGAAGGTAGTTAAAAATATAGGAGCAAATGAATCCCACAAAATATCTATATTTGGAAACTGTTATCTTTCAATTGAAAATCATGTAGCATTGTCTCTATGGTGATATGTGTGAGATATATCCCAATAAAAAGACTCTGAAATATATTTTCTCGTAGAATGAGTTTAGCATGTGCATGTGAAGATGGTTACATATCATCATCGATTATTACTACTCAATCCACTACCATCCTGTTATGGAAAATAAGGTGAAAGATTCTCGAAGTTGAATGGACCATGAATCTTTAACAATGATGAGAATTGAAAAGAATCCAATATTCATTGAAATAAATAGGATGAACAAGGGAATATTTAATGTCAGAACATTATAAATACATTATATAATGATTTATCAATAGTACCATATGGAGAAAATAAAGGATTCTCAAATAAATGATGTTGAAATTCATAACATGGTGGAACCTATATGAAATGAGAAATCTTCCATGTTCAGGATCAATGAGGGTAGATTCATATGATTTGGGTCACTACTATATGTACCATCCAATCTATAGATAAACATGTGCCCTAGAATGATACACAATGCTCAAGCTATTATATTCACCCAGGCAGCAGAAAAGTATATAATGATCTCCATGAGAATGTTTTTTTGGATTATATGAAAAAATAGATCACTGAATATCCATCAAAGTTCCCTATATGATAGAATGTGAATGATGGAAGAAAAAAATTCTAAAGGTATGATGAAACCATTATCCATAAAAACTTAGAAGTGGAATAACATAACAATGTACATTGACACTAATCATTCAATGAAGTTCAAAGGTTTACAACACTATTACGGTAATTATCGATTGTATTGTAACGAAAGCTAACTTTATCGAAATTATATAGGACCTCCCGTAAGATCAACACTCACATATATACATCAACGAAATGGAAAGGCTTCATTGAGTACCACTATCTATTCTATATGACTGAGATCCAAGATTTACATCTATGTTCTGGAAAAGAATTCAACAATATCTAAGCACAATGTTGATCTTCAGTATGGCCTAATATCCTCAAACTGAGGGACTATCTAAACAGACTCTTCAGACACTGGAAGACATGTTGATTTCACAATCTATAGACTTTATGGGAACATGGGGATGATATCTTTCACTAGTAAAATTCTCATACAACACTAGTTTTAACTTGATCATCTAAATTGCTCCATATGAAGACCTTTAGTGGAATTGGAAGAGAATAGTTGTGTGATAGGATGGATACGTTGAACGTAACCTACTAGAACCAAAAATGATCATAGAAATGCTGGATAAGATGAAAACCATTTATAATCACATCAATGCAGCCCAATGTCAACAAAAGAGTTATGCAGAAAATCATCGAAAAAACAATGAGTTTATGTTTGGAGGAATTGAATTACTTTATACATCTCCATGGAAAATGATAATGAGATTTAGGAAGAATGTTAAATTAATTCCTAGGTATGTCGGTCACTTTTAGATCCTTGATCTCGTCGATGCTTTTAACCATTGACTATAACTTCTACCAACCATGTCTCAAGTGCGAAATTTATTCAACGTATCCTTCTTAATGATATAAAAACCAGATCATTCATGTGTACTGAATTTATGGGTGGTACAGTTGGATAATAGCCTTTATTTTGAGGAGAATCTAGTGAATATCATAGACCATTGAAATAATGTTCTACACATCATGAATACTCATCATGGTCAAATTACATTGGTTAAACCCTAAGCCTGAAAAGACAACACAAGAACAAGAGAAGGAATGAAAGTGAAGTAAATACACATATTTTTATCATAGAATGTAAAACAAAATTTGAGGTTGAAATTCTATAAGTTAGGAAGAATGTAACAACACAATGTATAATCTATCAAAATTTCCATCTTATAATTATGCCCTATAGTATATATCATGTTAATTCACATAAATAACATAATTTTTTCATTATAAATGATTTAATAAGATGTGTTTTTATTATGTACAGAACATTTACCGATGAAATATCAAATTTACCTTTGGAAAGGTACTTTTACCCTTATGAGTAGTATACCATTAAATTTAATAGTAAATCACCAGTAAATAAATAAATAAAATTTATCTATATTATAATTGTCAATATGATATAATTATCTTCATCTATAAAAAAAGAAATATTCCTAAAATTATCAATAAATTGATTTTATAATTATAAGTCATAAATATATAATTGCAATTTTATAACTTATATAAAAATTTAAATTTAAATATATTTTCATGAAATTTATTAAAAAATTAATATTGTTATATCTTTATATTATAATATAATTTTATGAGATCTTTGTTAATTATTTCAAAGTGATATAAATAAGTTATAAATTAAAAACTGTAATTTTTAAATTAAAATTTTAATTTAATTACGAATTAAATTTCATATATTTGTAAAATTACTTTCATAATGTTATATTCATTTTTGAAATCAACACTTCAATAAATGGTGAGTGTGAATTTTTTGGATTTTCATAAACTACATGAATTTTGTTATGTACAGTATAATATGATAAATCAAAGAATATAAAAAGTATAATTTAAATACACTATTCATTTATTCATGGATGATATAAGAAGATTTGGTTCAAAATTACATTATCTAATTATTGTATTTTTTCTCAAAAATAAAAACGATTTATTTTCATGATAAAAATAATAAAATGGAGATTAAATTAATCAAAAAACACCATCCTCATCCACTATAAATACCACCCCTAAATACGTCTTCTCCCCACACCTCTCAATATCGTTTCCTTTTCCAAATTATAATAAAATCTTCTCCTATGACCCTTCCCAATGAACATGAGAATATTTTTCTTAGCAGAGGACCGAAACTAATTCCTTAATGAGGTTGTCAACATAAATGTTTCATGGAGTAAAACCCCCCTTCGTTTCAGACAATTTATTTTTCATGTTCTGTTATTTTAATATATTTTCTTAAATTAACCTTTTAAAACTAGAACAAAAAATATATTATATTACATATAATATAATTTTATTGTGTTTGTGGAATAATTATTCATCAATTATTATTTCCCCTATGTTTTATTTTACAAATGAAGTCATTATATATGAGGTGTTGATCTATCACTTTCATGGATGATGTTCTTTCATCATTCAATTCCACCTTCAAGGCTAGTCAATAAACTAATTTTGTTGTTTATCAGATTATAATATATATATTACCTCTAATATAATGTTCTGAAATTACATTTTACACATGAGAATAATTTATAAAACAAAATTAGATCATTTTGATAAAAATTATTACTTAATATAAATGATTATGATTAATAACTTATTTATTGAATCATCACATATTAAGTTAAAAAATTGTTTTTTAATATTATATGAATAAATTAATAATATATATTTTCAGTTATAGAAATCAATATTTAATTTAAATGTTTTTTCATACACATATTCAAGCAAACCAGTCATGAAAACAACAGAAATCAGCACTCTCAAGGATGAAATTGTATATCATAAACCATCATAAGGCCATAAATTTACTTAATTACATTACAATAAAAAAATCTACGAATAATTGGTTATTAATTTTTTATTTAATGATTCAAATTTGATAATCTAGGGCATTATGTTCAAGTATAGAATTGTTTTAGACAAAAGGTTAAGGATTCTCTCCGAACATCTATTATTTCTTTAGGATACTCTTTCTATATTTTTACACAAAGGTAATTACATTTTACTTTATGTGAATATTTTAAATTATGGTTATATGTTCCATTAAAATTTATCAATATCCATTCCTCCTTATTTTTTGTGTATATACCTGTATTTAAAATGTTCTATACTCAATTTTTCTCGATAACAATGAATGATTTAAGGGAAGAACTAAATGATTTCTCATTTCAAAGTGTTCGACATAAAATATTTTAATCCACCATTATTATAAATAAATAAATAATTTTATCATGAAAATATTAAATGTTTCAATTCTATTTTTATACATATATTTTGGCATTTTTCATTATATTGATTCTTGAATGTTTTCCCTTAAACCGTTCTAAATCAATTTCATTTAAAAATTATTAATCATTATTTTCACCTCAGTTTGACATTAATTTTCATGATATATTTCAATAATCGTTTATTTATGTCCATTTAGTATTTAATTCTTTTATTTCATGGACACCTTTATGACATTCCAATTTATTATGCTTTTGACATGATTATGATAATCAATTCATTCAATTTGTAAGACTTTTGTTTTTTTTTTTTTGATTACTTATGTATGATTCTTTATGTGGAAGGAATATTCATGAAAATATTATTATGGGTGTGACCATATATATTTCTTGTTCATTGAGGAATTTTTTGTCTCATGAGATGTTATGTGCTACGGTCTTGGCGGTATCCTTGACTTGTGATCCTTTATGTGTAATGAGATTTGACTTGTGATCCTCTATGGGAATCTAGAATTTAATCATGCTAAAGTCATATTTTATGTAGCTACCACATTATCATTAATCCATGATTATATGATCTCGTGTAACAATTAGTTATATTTAGTCATGTTCTATTTCTTTATATATCATTATGTAATTCCACCTACCCAATTTTATAATAATTATTTTAGTGTTTATTCCCTTAAAAGGATTTCATGATCATCCCATTGTTAGTGATATCCCTAGGTTATCCTATATAGACATATGAGATGAAATTATGTAAGGAGTTATTTATCATGATTAAATAAAATTTGTTCTTATTTTCGAAAAATGATGATTAATCATTTAACAAATATTTATGACAATGATCATTACAATCATTGTCATGTAATTGGATTTTAACCTATAATTAAAATAATTTAATTATTTTCGAATGCATTTAGGGCCAAAATATTTAATGTCATAGAAATAATTATCCTTAGATAAATTTCATATCATAATTTATTTCCACCCTATTGAAATTTTTTCCAAGGGTCTATCATCTTCCACTTAACAATTTTTGGTTGTGCTATATATGTACAGATTATTCCTCTAATACTAACAGAAATGGGATCATAATGGTTTTTGGGAATATATTAGATATGAATACCCATATATCCTCATATATATTGGACAAAAATATGGTGTTATATTTATATCGTGTTTTTTATTGTCATATTAATGATGAAATTTTCTCAGCGTTTGGGTGAATAAAATAAATGAAAAGATTTAATGGAATGTGTAAATGTTTTATGTTCTCGATCCACCCAGTAGATATTAGGATATGGAAGTGAAAAATAGTTTATGTTTTCATGAACTGTAAAATCAGTTTCCTGATGCATTGAATGATTCAAAGGGTTCATATAAATCAAATATTCTATCTATATATAAATAATGTCTAATTGTTGTCCCAATGGCCCAATTACATAATGATGTTACAAAAATATGAAAAAATTCATGAAACAGTGATGACTGATTGGTTAAAATAAGAGAAATCCAATAAAATGAAATGTAATGAGTATAATTGAAATAACCATTATGTTGTCATGTCCTCCATAAGAATCAGATAACTTAAATGTTACTAATGAAAATAATATTATAATAATAAGGTCAATTCATTGGATATGGAAAAACCGAGATGGTTTTGAAAATAATGAAATCACACTAAATAATTCCACTATTAGTGATATATGGAATCAATGTAATGTGTAAAATATTAAAAAAATTTCATACATGATGTCACATGGTATATAAAATGAAGGTCATGACTTAAAGATAGTTATTTAATTTGAAATAATACATGATATGAATTATTTTAATGATTCAATAAAATTAAAATTAAAATTAAATTGACTTTATTGGGGAAGATTCATTAGATATATCATGATCACTCCATATGATATGATACCTATTGAATATAAATGCGTTTTTATAAAAAAAAATTAAAAAGTGGATTTTATGATACAAAGATCATATTTACATCCACATTTCTTCATTGAAAAAAATTGATTATAAGGTGACAAATTATAATGATATAGATGTTATTACGTTTCAATATATAGTCATTCCTATTGTATTTGAAAAGGTGAATAAAGGTTTTATGGATACAGTTAACGAATATTTATATGTGTGACTAGATATTACTATATATTCAAGAATCCCCATATTATTCCTAATAATAAAAGTTTTGAAATAAAACCCTAAATAAATATATTTAATTAAATTGAATAAATACTTGTATAGAGTAAAACAATCTGAGTGTATGTCATAAAAAATTTGACTATATATTTGTTAAATAAATATTATGTAAATAAACCATGTTTTATTTTCCTAATAAAAGTACATATAATAATGTAATATTTTTCATTTTTATTAATTATTAATATATCATTTGAACGATTTAATGGATTAATGAAGTAATAAATAGAATAATGTTTGAATTTGAAATGATTGAATAGGGATAAGCCATGTATTTTCATGGATTAAAAATTAAGCATAATCCAAGTGGTATATTTTTGCATCATTTCAAAGAAAAAAGATTATTCATATTTTCTTTCAATGTGGACAAAGAAAAAAAATTAATCTACTATTTTTTAGGTCTCCAAATATTGAGGAACATCAATTTGGAACTTATGAATAAAGTTATGAGTCATTTAGTTTAGACGTTATGTACCTTATTTCACTTACAACACATCAGTTTCATTATTATAGTACACTCCCTCGTATATATTTTGATACTAATTTAAATGAATGATTAATAATAGCCTCTAAAATTATACACTATAATCTAAATAACCCTAGTTTTCATTATTATTGTTGAACAATTGATTTAGATTTATTTTATGCTACAAAATATGAATGAAATATGATAAGTTTTGTAGATGTATGTCAATTATAAAAAATTTATAGTGAACTATAAAAAACTGATTATGAGTTAATATTTGATCTTACTACAATATCTTAGAGGTCAAAAAAGAAAACACTCTTATAAACATCATTAAAATATGTAGTAATAGTATATTTACTCAAACAATGATGACAATGTGTATGGTTGCGGTCTATAGATTAACACATTTGAGCGGGATGATGATTGCCTATGAAGTGTATCCAAAGAATGTTTATTCTATGATAATGTTACACCCATCACAAAATTGAATGATAGATTTATCAAAATTGATCAGGCCAGAAAAATAAATGAAATTTTTCTCTTCCACAGTATAGTTTAAGAAGAACAAATAAATCTACATGAAATATGTTCGATCTAGAGACAATGTTGATGACTTATTTACAATGTCATAATGAATAGGTATCTATAGAATAATTATCCATGATATAGGGATGTGTATATTGATTTTTTTAATATTTATTATTTCCTCCATGGGAAGACTAGATTGATATAATATTATCGTTATTTGGATTTGTATCCCATTTGAGTATTTATGAAATGTTTTTGAACAAGGAATCTTCAAAAAACAATGTGAAATTTATATGGGTGTGCACAAAAATGGGGATTGTTATATAAATGATGATTTTAGCTTAATATATCAATAGGTGTGGGATAAGTACCACCACCAATACACCTGCCACCTACAATGTCACTACATATAACTATTCATTCCCACCCACTTGATTTTTGGGAAATTAGTGATTGATTTTTAATAGAAATGTTATAATAAAAATTTCCACCAAATGATAACATTTCCATCACTTTCACTATTTCCAGAAATCAATATATTTTGATTCCTCATTTCAGGTCAACAATCATTTAATTATTCATGGATTTAATCCTAGTCATATTATGTGGATTTTTCATGGTAAAATTGGGTATATTTAAAAATCAATCGATGATAATGATCTATAATATGATAATTCTAATGAAATCAAAGAAAAGATTCATGATAGTTGAGTAAATTTATTTTTTAAATAACTGATAATGGGGTAGCTATACGGGGATGCTGGAAAACCACATTATCCTTGAACTATGAAATTTACAATTCTATAAACAGTTCAATGATTTATTATCTTGAAGAAAGAAAAGAATCGATTTTAAAGTGTTATACAATGATTATATTTCTATTAAATGAAATAATTTCTAAATTCAATGTTCTTCGATATTCACATTATAATGTGAAAAAACTATTCCATATATTTATTTGGTATATAAAGATACATACACATTCAAATGATTCTGTGATAATTTAGAAATAATATGAATGTCTGTAAGAGTGTTATAAATGTGGGACATCCTGGTATAATTTTATTGAATTTTTAATTGTAAATGTAGTAGTTAAAAAATATTCCATGGATATTTGTTAGCTTCATATAAATTCACATTTGAAACTATTGTTTTCAAATTATAATGATGAATAATGAGTATGAAATAATTAATTTGATAGAATATCTAATGAAAAATTAAGGATTCTAACTGATATTACATTGTGAATGAAAACTGATCAATATTTTAATATATTTTTAAATGATGTTATAAATATCAGATATGTACTCTGTATAGATGGAATGAATCAGTATCTAATAATTTGTATAAAAACAATATAAAGGATGGTAATTTTTAATTTTACTACTTTTCCCATTAACATTGTTTGATGTAGAAATATATCATGTGCTGTTTAATTTTTTTTAGCATCATGTTTCCTTCCTATGTGCACTTCATGTCCCTTGTTTTGGTTCTATATAGTTTGGGGCTCATTTTTTATTGAATTCATAAAAAAAAATGTACCTTCAAATGATAATGCACGTATGGCGCATGGTTGGGAAAACATTGTACCCCTGTTGGAGCCAATGGATGTGGAAGAAATATTTATTAAAACCATTAGAATACCCTCTAATATCATGCATCTATGAATAGTTTTATTTGTAATGGTTAGTGAATGTTTAATGTGACCTTGTTTCAAAACCATGTCCTCTATATGAAATCCCATAGATGTTTCATGGTTGTGATGCACAATCCCTAGAAACTATGCAGCATCTCGAGATAACAATGTGCTTGAGTTTTTAATACTGTGAAAAAAAATTTATAATATAAAAACCATAGGTTTGATTTATAATTGTTACCAACTGAACTCTAATAAATATATATTGTCTTCAAGGATCCCATGAAGTGGTTTTTGCTCATCAATCCCCTTTTCATAGAGAATCGAAGCCTGATTGATCTCGTTCGAACTAATTCATGTAAGTATATCATTTCTTATGTGGATTTTATTATATTCTCTTCATTATTCTTTATATAATGATATTTAATCTTGTTATTGATTTATCAATAATCCATTTTTATAAATCATTATTCTAGGTTTTTGTTTCTTTATCTCATACAAAATTTCAATGCTGGAAATTAAATTGTTGGTATTATCTTCTATATTTTGATTATAGTTATGTGTTTATATATGAATTTATTAATAAACTTGTGACAATATATTTATTTATTGATTCAAAATCTCTTTTAACTGATTTAAAATTCAAAAAATGGAAATTATTTTATGTATCCTATTAAAAAAGAATGGTGTTTGTTAACAAACCCAATTTCAATTGAAAATAATGTTGGATGGATTTTTGTGAAAATGGGGACATTATTTGAAGCATTATTTGATGAAATTATTGAGTTTTTATTCATTAATAAAATAAATAAATCAAAATATTATTATGTAAATTCATTAATTTGATAAAAATATATATTATTATTTTTATAAATGAAACAAAATATTTTAAATTATAATTGGTCAATTGAAAGATTGAATTATTTTCCCACAATTAAATGACAGATTTTTGGAAACATATGATTGAGTATGTGATTAGTGGTAAACAATGATTGGAATCCAATGATACTAAATCTCTTGAAATGTATAGATTATTACAAGTATAACGTGACAATTGCAACATGATTTCTTGAAATCGGTTCCCCTTTTGGTGTATAAACTTCCCATAATAGGTCCCCCTATTATGGTTTATATTGATTGTGTAAACACCTATGTCGATTAGTGATAATTATAATATGTATGGGGATCATATTTCTAGAAACTAACATGACACAATAATTTTGTGCATGGTTCAATTTTTTACTTGTTTATATATGAAAAATATTGTTGAATAATATTTTTAATGCCAACTACATTATATAAATTTTATATATAAAATGATAATCTAAGACTATTTGTATCTTGTTTGAATATATTTATTTTATTCTTATTATCAAGTAATTTTCCCTAGAAAATATACAAAATGTAATTCCTAGAATTATGATATTTAAATTTAATTAACACATGGGTTATTATAGAATTAATTATGGATCACATTATGTGAATGTATTAGGATCTGTATCTCACACCAAATCTAGGAAATTCAGTGTATTTATGTTTTCGTATTCTAGATATGAGAAAAGGGAATAATCCACATACAGGTGGTGAATATTCATGATCTATGTAAACCATTTTCATGGTGGTGACTCGTGGAGATTTTATCCACCATGGATATATTTTATTTGACTTTTTAGATGATGATTACATTTAAGTTTCAATTATTTTGGTGTCTATCACATGTTTTTTATGGAGTATTCTCATTCAGGAGTATATATCATACTTACATTTGTTCATCACATTGAATTTTTTTGCTGAAATATTTCTTCTATATATTTTTTCTCTAATTCTGAGTGTTTGTCTCCAACACTTAGGGATCAAGAACATCCTTCGGGACACATTAGAGTTGTCCATGTTGGTAGTTTACCATGATATTTGGGCATCTATGTGTATAATTTCTATATATTAAATAAGTTTTACATCGTTCCTTGATTTTGATATGAATCGTGGATGATATTTTCAATATACTATAAGGATTTAGGGAATTATTAGGTAGTTTTGAGTGACTTCATAGATATTTATTATTATAATAAGAATTAATACACCATTGGTGTATAAGAAAAAATATTGGGGATTGTTTTGATATGATTTTATTCATTTCTATACCCTTGTATTGATTTTTCCAGAATCCCAATCTTTAATTCCTTTTAATGGGACATATATTAATGAATCAATGATATTTGTAATATTAATGATTCTTTAGGATTTTTTTTCATTTATATTTTTTATCATAATTCTTTCAAGAAGAATATTATATAGGAACTGAGAAGAAGTTGATAGTGAACCACCAAGGGAATATTCTCCTATAGAAAATAATGTTGTTGAGATAGTAGTGTGTGATTTTTATGCTCTTAGACCAACACCATGAATTGATTCCTTTTAGGATCAAATTTTGTAACCTCAATGGGATAATTAATAATTTTTTTCTCATGTGTTTATTCCCTGAATTCACTAAATTTGATGTTATATAATGACCCGTGAGAGGATATTTACTTCTTGATAAAGATAGAGTTTTTAGAGTTCTTGAAAACTCATAATACGATTAATTCAATGTGTGATAAATTTATGATAGAAGGTCTTAGTAGGATGTGGTGGTATTCTGTGGTGATAGTGAAGAATAATTAGTTATTAGAGTGGAATTATTTTTTATATTTATTAACAATTTACTTTTATCGAGGGTTGATTGTAATATAAAATTCAATAGTGATCCTTAACCTATAAAAATGTAACAAGACCAGTTCATAGTATACAAAACCTTTTGATGACTAGGTATAATATTCTCCAATGGTTATGTGTAATGAAAAACATAAGGGTCAATAATTTTAGAAGGGTATTTATATTGGAATTTGATCTTAGGTATTTCTGTTGAATCTCAATTATTATACTAATGTATTAGACTGTGTTCTAATTACTAAGCCTCATCTAGATCTAATTTATGGGTTTATATGAGTTCCCATTTTTCATAGGTTCAATTGTGTGAGTATTGTAACTTTAATGTAAATTTGTGATGAGATTCATCGTAGATCATGATGGAAGCTTTCTCAAATCACTCATATAGTTCATGGAAGAGGCACTTTGAATATTTTATAAAATTAAATTGTTTTTCAATAGAAACAGGTTTTATCTGAGGTATCCATCACATGTGGTTCATGTGGTCACTTATTCCACTAAATTTTTTACTTCAATTTATATTATACTCTATATAGTGGGAAATGATCATCATCGCCTAAAAAAATGTTCAGAAAACATACGGTTCTTGATCTATGGGTTTATAGAAACATTATTCTGGAATAAAGCATCTTGACATAATAGAAGGGTCTATAAAGGAAGTGGATGAGGGTCTAATGATCGTTATATGTACTATCACTAGATACTACTAATTATTGACTAATTTATTTGATAAAATTCATCTCACTCATTTATATCAAATTTTTTTGAAGACACTAAATCATCTTATAGATTTTTTATTTTATTTAATGGATATTTATACGACCATCAGAGTGAATAGAGGGAATGATCTATTTTGTACTTATACTATTTTATCTTTATCATATATTTATCATACGTGGGATTTTATGCTTCTAAATATGAAATTTATTGTCATAATATTTGATGAAGATTGGCTGACTACTAGTATGACATTAATTGACTGTTAACATCAATTTGGAATTTTTTTGGAACTCGTTGGACTGTTCAAAGTTTTTCTGGGAGAATGAAACCCGAGTTCACGTAGATTCTTGCAATATTCTCCATAGTAGGCTAGGTAAAATCAATGTTATCATTAGACATGGAGTTAGAATATTTTAATGATGATCACTCTCCTATCATTATAATGTCTCCTAATGTTTTTCCTTTAGATTTATATTGTCTTCCACCAATAAGATAGTTTCACATAACTATTCATTTTGTACAAGATACTCTGAAAGTATCAATTTCTTCATACCATATATAATTAAAATAGTTCAAAGGGTTAATTAAATAGTTAGGTGGTCTATTAATTAATGGATTTTTATGGCCAATTATGTCAACAAGTGTAGCACCTATTCACATTGGAAAAAACATTATGAAACACTATACCAACATGTTGATTATTGAATACTAAATTGAGTTAAAATAATGAAAAAGTCATAATTACTAAGGATTTAAGATCAACGTGACCAATTATAAGGGGAAATTTTTTTCCTTAAAATTGAACTTATGGGTGGTTATCATTAATTGGTGATTATTGTGTAAGACATTCCACGGACTACCTTGGGGAGAATTTTTTTATCATATTGAGTGTATTGTTATGCCTTTGGTCCACACCAATGTTATTTTACTATTCATCACTTTTATGAATATAATATTCCACTAATAAAAAATTTTCATAATGGTGGTACTTTGGGATGGTATTTGGATTAATCAAACAAATAAAAGATTTATATGTGTCATTTGAGATCAATTCTAGAAATCATTTGAGATCAGAGACATGACATGACACTTTAAAATTTAAATTTCTTGATATTGGAAGATATATTCATTGTAAATGTGGTATTGATAAATGGAATCCCTATAGATCATCATATGGTGAAGGTTTTTATTACATTGATGAAACCAAATAATCATTTGGAGATATAGAAATTCTATATCATGGTGGGGTATTACCCCATGATTGATAAAAAATCCAATATGGAATCTCCAAAGACATCAATAAAATGGATGGGATTGATGTTATTTTATGATGAAAAATTATATATTTCATTCAATGAGATGAAATTTATTTTGACTTATGAACCAATGTTGAATCACTCATAGGTTGTGTATAGCTATGAGTGTTATATGATCTGAATGGGTTTGTTGTGTTTTTTTTCTTATATAGGGTTATCACATGATATCCTATGGATCCTGATAGCTTATGTCCCATTATAAATATTACACATGCCATCATATTTAAATTTATGCATTGAATAATTCTTTTAATAGTTAAGTGGATTGTATTTTTAGAAAAGTTTTACTGTTTATACCAGTATGAAATCATTAGATATATATTCTCTCATAAATATATGGATCACTAAGAGATTATATAATAGGATTATCTATAGTATTTCTATTTCAACATTTCATAAACCCTATAAAAAAGAAATATAGTTTTATCCATATATAGAAGAAGAATTATGATTGCATCTATGAAATAATCATGTGAAATGTAATACCTGATGGATATGATTGATCAGTGACATTTTGTATCCTGATAGAAAGAGGATGATATTGTATTAGATGGTGTTTTGTTTACTTCTACTCATCACGAGATGATTATTTAGGAAGAACATCTTGATGTTGAATTTTTTTAAATTATATAATCTCTTTCATGTTGGGAAACCTTTAAAGGGCCAACCTTCACTTCCAAGAGTGTAATATATTTTCATAATTCTATATCTATACATTTTTCAATAATAATTTCGATGATGAGTGATTTCTATATATCCTAGTTGGATGTTAAACCTGGAAACACTATAATGTTTTATGATATGTGATGATGATTCTGATGGACATGTTTGACTTGAGACATCAAATAATATTTTTCTCATTATTATACATATCATTATGTCAAATATGAGCAATATAGACCATTAAGAATGCATCATCTAATTTATATGATGACTTGGAATGGTCCGATATATTTATAGGGTTTTTTATTGTACTATCGAGTTCCACATGAGGAAATAATTGGATATGGGTTTTCATCAATTGTTTATCTGAGTACCACACATTATACCAATTAAAGATACAACCATTAATGAAGAACATGGAAATATCTAGGCAGATATGATTTTTTGATTTCATGGATTCTGTAATTATATTGTCTCTAATAAATATCCCCTTCTTACATAATTATTTTATAGAGGCCTCCATGAGGCAGTAGTATCTCATGTATGTTTCATCAGAACATATCATCCACAAATTGGTGTTCAAACATAAAATTATATACAAATTACCTAGGAATTTTTATTTACATTCATTCTTGAATGTTGATTATCATTGGATTTCCATTTGCTACTAGTTATGTTTTCATATAATAATAGTTACCAATAAAAAATTAATATTGATTTTTATGCCTTGATTAGAAATCCTTATAAATGCATTTTTTTCAAGAATTGGTATTACTTTTCTTGGTACAGTAGGTTCATTCCAGGATATGATTGAAAATATTACACCGATTCATCATGTAATTTTTATGTAACAGAGATTATATAATTCTTATGTTGATATTCTTCGATGAACAATAGAGTTACAAGATTGTGTCTGGGTGTACTTGAGGGTTTCGTATCAGTTGGGTCATAGACATATTTTGGAAAAAGAAATCATTGTCTAAGGATCATCTGTCCTTATAATATTATTGATCTTCTATTAACAGTGTCCATCATTTAAAACATCCACCACAATTTACATTGATACACATAGTGTTTAATAATTTTTATATTTGAATCTATATTTTGACCATATAGATATTTTGAGTTGGATGAATATTGATATTGAACCTAATTTATCATTATTAGAGAATCCATTTAAGATTATTCATTCCGAGACAACGGATGTTCAAATAATGATGATACCTATTGTATGTGTTCTATGAAAACATGTATCTAATTATTATGAGTCATGGAAGAATGATTATGTAATGTGGAAAAAGTGTTATATTCTTATTTACATGTAATTTTCATGACCCTCTTTCCAGGGAAAGGACGCACCTATGCTGGGGAGGATATAACATCATGTTACCTTATTAGAGGTTCTCATTGTAAAATTTATTTAGATATACATTAGTTAGGTCCTTAATTGTGTTTTCATAGAAGTTGTTTTCGATAAATATTCATATTTAATGGGATATTCAAGGTTGGAACATGGTAAGGAAAAACTGTGCAGTTTGGCATAGGAAAAATTGCATCCATGTTCGAGCCAGTATATATGAGTGCATAGTTTTTTTAAACTGTGAAACATCTCCTTCCAACTAGTAGGATTAAAATAATTTGGATTCTCAAGCATGTAAAATTTTTAATGTATCTATACCTATAAACCATGTGACATAAATAGATTTCTATATAAGGAATAATGTAATTGCACATGATTACTACTAACTTTTTTGTCCTTCCAACAACAATGAGTGCATGTTTTTAATCCATAATAAAATAATTTTAAAATCAAGTAATATACTTTTGAAAACATAATATACCCCAACTAAACCCTTATTTATTATCTTGGTGTTTATGGTATTCATGAAGTGGTTTTGTATCGTTAAACATGTTCTATTGGAAGGTCAAATCATGTTTGACCTCATTTGATATCTTTTGAGTAATTATATCTTCTCTCATATAGACTCCTCCAATATTATTATCCACATTACATATATTTCTATGTAACATCATTTTCTGTATGGATATGAACACTATTTTTATGGATCATGATTCATTGATGTTTTTATTGATAACGTTTTCCTTGATATGTATTAGTTATATTTTTGCGATTTTTCTTTGATCATCTAATATAATCTTGGTAAATTCATATGAAATTTTCTATCCTTTTAACATCATTAGTTTTATGATTTTTTAGAAATTATTATAAAATGAATTTGGAATTATGGAATAAAAATGATTTGATATTTTATTTTAAAATTTATTAGATTTTGTAAACAATATATAGTTCAATGGAATAGGAATGTGGGATGATTTAAAAAAATGATTGCATGTTTTGATGTTTTTTTAATAAATGATTGACTATTGATTCTTGAGAAAAATTATTCAATTCAAATTTGATTTCGGAAACTCATGAATTTTACAGAAACCTATGTTTTTTGTTTTAAAATGAAATATTATATTGGATACATAAATGGGTAACTTTATATATTGATTTATTTTCAAATGATTGATTGATTAATTGTTTAATTAACATGTTTTCGTGGGTAATTAGTGGATAAATATGAAAATATTGTTGGAATATGACTCCCGAAAAATGTATTGATGATTATAACTATAATAAAGTAGTTGTGGCATGAATTAAAAAAATTTATTCCCCAATTTGGGTGTAGAATACCCTTAATGTGTTAAACTATTGTGTTGTAAATTGATTACATACCCATATATTATAAGGTATTACAATATGATAGGTGTTGGGATCCTATTACTAGAATCTAAAAATAATGAGGCATTTGTAGATGGTTCATCTTTTTTTTGAATTGTTTATATATTCCATTAATTATTGAACTATTTCATTCTAGCCAACTACTTTATATAGATTTTTTATAATGAATTTTCATTTATTTAAATTTTAATCCTTTTATTATATAACTACAATCTATTCATCATAAAGGAATTTTATGCAGAAAATTTTAAAACGTCATTCCCGGAATTATTTTATTTAAATTAACAGAATATAGGGATTCTTGGATTAATTATTAACGGAACACATTATATGTCCCTAGTGGGATTTATAGCTCACACACACTACCTTTTACTTTAGGTTATTGTCGATTTTGATTTTAAATGTCTAGATAAAGGGGATATTTCACATATATGTGGAGGATTTTATTTTCATTGTGACCAAAAGTCGTGGAGGTGACTAAGGGATATGATATCCACTAATTTTCTAGGATGTATGAGATTTTATATTGTAATATGATAAGAAATATGGCGGTACAATTTTTTGTATGTTTTACATAATTTTTCTATTATGGTATCCTTGAGGAGTGTTTATCATTGTTAAAGGTATTCATAATCTTACACAATTTTATATAATGATATTTGATTAAGTTTCATATAATATCCTATTTTCTGGTCTCTAACCGATCGATAGTGGTGAAATCCTTCATGGAACATCATATCCTACTAACATAATATGGTAGTAGGGTATCTATGATTTTTTTGAATTGGATTCTGGAATAAAACATCCACAAAATAATATCAATGTTTTATTTTCACAATTAATTTACTATTTGAATCTTTTATTGAATGAAGTTATCATATTCTATGATTCACATAATAATGAACATTTTCAACTCTATGAAATGACTAGGTTCACAAAAAATAACTTCCCATAATATTTCTGATTGAATAGATATATTATTAACATTAATAAATATTCCCTTATTTTCAAGGAATATAATTAATATTATCAATTAATGTACGGTAGAAATATATAATACATAGGTAATATATGTTATATATATATATATATATTTTAAAAATTAATAAATATATTCAATAACTCCTTGGAATTTGATAAATCTTTGAATCCAATTTCATCCAATCAGTATTTTGAGAGCGTGAATAAAATGATGTCACATTTGGGAGGATATTAAAATATAGTAATCAAAGAAATATTTGGATGGTAAGATCAATGTTTTCACTGACATTATATTAGATATATCATTAGTTACAACAAAACACTAATTTTATGATTATGTGGAATAATAATTGTTATATTTTGATTGGATGATTCTAAGATATTAATTAAAACACTAAGGATGGGTTAAATTCAAGGTTGGGAATACTCTTAATGGGAATATATATTGACTTATCTCAAACCCCTAATCGAATAAATAAAAATATTTCCACCACAATTTTATACATTTAATAATATGGATTAAAAAATTATTGGTCAGTTCCCCCACTATAACAAAGTGTTGTAGGGTTATTTTTTATATGTAATTTTTTTCAGTAATATTTTTTTTGATGATAGGCATCAAATATTTTGTTTATCACGTCATGATGATGTATATCCTACACGTTTAATTACATAGAATACTTCCCATCTATGTGAGAGTGAATATTATGAATGTGTGATAATTTATAATTCAATTTTTAACAAAGTAATTAATTTTAATTTGTTGAATAATTTATCGAACAATTTAGTTTTTATTCTCTATCAAAAGTAATTGTACTTTCCCCCATATTTTTTTCTTTATATATTAAATGGATATTTTGAATATATAAATAAATATTTTTATACCTATATATTTATATTGGATGTATTGATTTAAATTTTATATGAAGATATTGAAGGGATACATTAAGAATCCATGTTGACCTAAAGCCTTAATTTTTAATTTGAATATTTATGAGGATGATACATTTTTTTGTATAAATTGATTTTTTATAATAGACAAATAAGTTTTTCTGGCATCTCTTTCTGGATGAGTATTCTTGGGCGATAGCGGATCATGTATTTGTTGTAAAATCATTTATTGGTTGAAAGATGAAGCTTGGAAATTTAAAAATATTGAATTACATAGATGTTAGTCATCAGAATATTATAGTTTATATTAATGAGTTAAAATGTGATTATTTAAATAATATATATATATATATGTTTATGTTGAATGATAATTAAAATGATTTTTTTGTATTGTTTAAAGATTCCAAGAAAGGTAGATTATATAAATTTTAATCATCAATATGGTGAGTTGGTGTCTTATTCATGATGTTGATAACATGGTATAGTTATGAAATTAATATATATATATATATATATATTATACAATAGATATGAAAAAAATAAGTGATGTTCAGAATAGTGGTGTATTAAGGATCGAAGATAAATTTCATTTTTTGAGTGCCAAAGATAAAATCCCCATATTTGAATAATGTGCATAAAATAGATTTATTAATGTAATATGAGATATTGATTAAATTAAATTAAATGTTCTAATTTTTAACTAAAAATAGGTTATCATTATGAATAATGCGAAACCTGATGAATTTGGTATGAAAATAATTAAGTTGAATACATTAAAATACATAACAAATGCTTTTATCTTTGAAACACATGGAAAACATGTTTTTTCTATTATTAATCAATCACATGTGTAGTAGTTTATCATTTCACTTTGAAACACATATTTTGATGATAAAAAAATGAGGATGTTGATGTCTTATGTGAGACCAATAGATCCATTAATTGATTAGCCTAGAATACTAAGTACCCCATTAAAGAAAAGTTATTTCACATGGAACAATATTTTTAAAGGAATGTGGGAACATATACATTATCAATATCATAATATTAAATGTAACATACATCTGTCCCTTATTTTCCATTTTCAAAATTGATAATATATTTGATTTAATAAGTTTAATTTTTTTATATTTCAATAGACATAATTAACTATTTTTGAGATTATTTTTTCATATTATTTTTCAATTATTAATTTTGTATGGAACTATTCTATTTGTATAAGTATTTATTGAATAATTTTACATTTTTAATATATAATTTTATGTTTCATTAATATTGTATATATTCACATGAAATTACTAAATAATAAAAAATAATAAAAAGAATATATTCATCATTATTTTTTGCATCGATATTAATTTCTGTAATGAATATTATAAATAAGTTTTAGTTTTATATTTAAATTTTTTTTTCATCATTTTTATAATTTTTTTAAAAGTTTTATCTAACATGTATTTTAAAATAATTTATTTATATTTTTCCTATTTTTTGTTAAATCATTTTTTCATTTTTTCATTTTATTATAATTTACGTTAACTAATGTAATGAATATAAAACAATTATAATAGTTTACTTTTTATTGGCTCAATATTCATATTTTATAATTTTATACATAATTTTTTTATTTTTATTCTTGTTTACAAATTTTTATTAACATTATTGGTTGTATAATGTCATATTAAAAAAATAACCTAAATGTGCTCTAGATGCTACTACAAATAAATTTCTAAGAATCCACCTCAACGTTTTGAATTGGTTATATATACTTATGTAGGGATAGAGTAGGAGTCCAATGTTACTAAACATGGTATAACATGTAAAAAATTATTGGTTGTTTTAGCCAAGAAAAGAGGATATACATTGAGGTTGATAATAATCACAATTCCGGGATATGAAATTCGAAAACAATGAACTCTTTCCTCACAATGCAAGATTATAAATAAGATAGTGTTATTAATTTTTATTACAAAAATTCTAAATACAATTACAATATTTCAATTATGAGAGATATGTTTTGTACACACATATATTACAATTTTAATTTTCATTAATTTTTAAAGAAATATATTTTAACTCCATTATTATTAAATGAAATTTGATATACATTAATGTGGATAGGATTGTAATAAATATATATATTTTGATGCAATTATATAGATGGATAAGAAATCATCCATCACATCATATTTATTTTTTATCGATAGGAAAAAATTAATATTTATGCGATATATATACCTTATTAGTTAAATATAAATATAAGTTATTTGATGAAATTAGATGGAAAGAATAATTTTACATATGTGAAATGATATTTTTTATATGATTTTTTATATTAATGATTTGGGTAATGATTTAATCATCCATAATTTATATACATAAGGTAGGTCTCATCCAGAGATCAAATCTAGATAGAGAACATTGGGAACATTCTAATCTAAGGGTACACCATATATTTTACTACATTATGAAATCCCAAACATCTCATTTATATTATAGTGTATGAGGGGGTTGTAAAAGATAAAGTAAATCAGCAATTTTCTTGATTCTACAAATAAGTATGTATAAAAAATAAAAATAGTTTCTTTCAATTCTTGATTTTACTAAATTAGTGATATGATAGAAGAAATGATTATAGATTTGGTATAATCAAAGTTTTCCGGAATGAAATGATAGTTTTAAAATACAGATCCTACTAGTCGACCATCATTTGTATATCCCACTCCTCTACCTCCAAGATCATATTATACAATTTCTCCTCCATTATAACTTCCCTTGTAATTTGAGTTATATTTTGATATACCAAAACAATATTTTATTTCATATCTGAATATATATTTTTGGTATACAGTTAATCTTCAACTTATATAGTTGAATTATATTACGGTCACATTATGGGATATTTTAGATAGGTCCACGACAGTACCATTTCCTATAGATGATGTAACAACTATTGGAAAAAGGATCATCATATTTTTAGTTTTTCTATATAGACATGTCTAACAAATTAACACTAATTTAGGTATAGATTATTTCCTTTATAAAATATTGTTGTCAAATTTTTTTAACATTTTAAAATTTATAATTTTATAAATATTTTAAATATGAATACGTCAAAGGTAAATACCTTCTGTATATAAAACAACTTGAAAATTCTTCAATGAAATCATATTCTACTTCTAATCATAATAGATTATCAATATATTTATATTTTTTTATCAATATTATGTACATATATAGGATGGTAACATTTATGAGAGTGAAATGACTATGGTGATATTAATGGGAGGTATAATGTATCATGTAATTATAGATTCATGTTCAATAAACATAGTGTAAGACCATTCCATAATAATTAATTATTATTTGGCATTCAGATATTTTATGTTAATGACCTAGAATGCTTATTTTTGTTTTTTAGGTATCATTCTAAAAATTATATTTAGTATAATAAAACAATAGTATATGTATTTCTTTAAAGAAAATTTGATTAACCTATATTAAAGATAATGAAAAATATAAAAAAATATTATTTTTTACTAAAATATTTTGTAAAAATGATATTATTTGTTGGATAATTAATTATCATGATGTTCAAGTAACGTATATTTCAAAATGTTTTATTTATCATTAATAAATGAACAATCAAATTATATAATTTTTATAATACTACCAATTAGATGTGGTCTGTTTTTTCCAAAATGGAATATTATATTCAAGTTCACCTTTATAAAATTTGGTGTCAGATAGATATTTCAATCATGTCGAACATGTAAAATTGATTATAAAAACAATTTTAAATTATAAAGACATTTAATTGTATTTTTTACATGAAATTTTCAATTAAGAAATGAAATTATTTTACAGATACAATATGAAATAGTAGAACAAAAAATCCAAGATTTGTTTATTAATGTGATGTATCATTTAAATTTACTAAATTATATATTCCAGTACTTACAATACAAATTTAAATTTAAGAAGAAGTTTGAATCTAAACATTCATTACCAGTAAAGAGTAATGAAATGTGGATAAATAGTTTTATGATTAAGAAATTTCAATTAGGTATTGTTCAAAAATTCCAAAATGATAAATTTTATCATAACATTTCATTTAATATAACTCTTAAATATAAATAGAAAACAATTTAAATTATTTAAATACTTTGGTTGTATTTTTTATGATCGTCTCCCTTATTCTATAAAATTGTTAAGTCACATACAATGTGTATAAGACTACTATTTCATTATATTAATTAGGTATTAGTTAAATGTTAATATTTATTGTTATTTTTTAATTTCTAATTATAATGTTAAACCGATTTAAGTGTGTTCTAGTGTTTTCTTGTTCTATTAGTGTTGTGATTTTATTGATTTGGGACTTATTTTATAATCCTTTTAAACATTATTTGAATTTAATTTTTATCAATTATTATTCACATAATTTATTCTTTTAAATGATTTAAAAATATTCCACCATATTAGTCAATTAATATAGATATCATGATAAAAATTTTACATTTGTTCTATAATAATGAATGATAAAACTCCTTCATCTTCTATTTTTGTTACGAATTCCATAATGTACATTAGAAAATATAACTGAAATATATTTAACACATCAATTGAAAATAACAAGCATTAACACTTATTTATAAAATCTCAAAAAATAAAATCTCTATGTAACCGAAATTTTAATCACAAAAACATAGTTTTGGAAAACCCTATTTGAACAACTGATAATTAAATTAGATCACATTAATAAATATTTAATTAAATAATTATCTAGTAGATAATTATTTTAATGAATTATTTAATAAATCAAACCTCTATGAACTCCAGAGTTCACTAATATATCTTGTAGGTGGATTCACACAGTATTAGATATTATCTAATTCATAATGAGTAAATATGAAATTCCAATAACATTTTGTGATAATGATTTATAGAATATCAATATTATATTTACATTTTTTCCATATAATAAAATTATAGACACCAAACGTGATATGAACCAAGATATTTCCAATTATTTATTATCTAAGGATTTAAGGTTCTAATAAATTCAAGATGTAAACTATTTTGATATCATTTTACTTATATAAGATAATCAATATTGATGAGTTATCTCAATGAAATAATGGTTTATTATTTCTATCATCATTATATAGAATAATGTTTTTGTGTATTTTCGATAATATTTATTAATATGGAATAAATCACTAAAGGAGTCTGTGTGATGACAAATTAACTAAATGATGTCCAAGACAATGAAATATGAATAGTTTATATGATTGAATGAATGTAACTCCAACAAGAGGTGGTAGAATTAGAATCAAATCTTATATCTCTAGAATTGTAATGGTATATCAGGATCCATCATGATAAAATTAGATATAAATTATTTACTAAAAATTAAAATGAATATGAATTCATACAAAATGAAGCTATTATTAGTCATGAGGTTATAGAGTGATCAGATACTAAGAATTGTTTTGAGGTATTGAAATATGATATTGAATATATGTACACAAATCAGGTTAGTGTATTTTCTAATCCACATGAAGGGGTTCATCTGATAGGGTGTATTTGATTTTTTAATTAAAAATTAAATCAATATTTGTTTATTATTTTAAAATCATTCATGGTTGTAAAATATATTCAAATAGATTCATGGTAATGATTTTAATAAAAATTCGTATAAATATCAACGAAAATTTTATTTATGGACTGTACATTCATTAGTCACTTATGATAACAATGATATCTTAAAAATGGATGTCAAAAAACATATTCCATAATTGTCACTTTTTAGTGAATCTAATACATCCCAATGTCTATAAGCATCTAAATGTCATTGCAAGATTGTATAATTCCATCGACTCATTTATGGATTGACAAATGATTTTTGGTGTTGGTACATTAATTTTGGTTATTCTATAAATGTGTATTATTTCATCATGAATGTATTAAAATCATATGTATTTAAGTGGGATTATGTGGGTATTACTATATTTTATATGTTATATATTGATAAAATACTACTCATTGAAAATTGAATCCATTCATTATGGTTTATAAATAATGTATTGGGATAATTAATCTCACTAAATAAAGTTAATGGGGACTTATTTTATATTTATTGTGAATATATAAAGAGATATATTTAATTGTATTTTCATTTAGAGTTAAAACTCATATATTTGTAATGTATTAAATATTGTTTAGAAGGATAACTACATGAAAGGATACAAACTACTGTAATTTGGTGTATATTTTGTAATAGATGAATTTAATTTTACTATTATATAAAGGAAATTCATGAAATTTAATATTTATACATTATATATAATTTCAATTATGTTTTATCTATTTTTAACATAACATATTCATTCTTCATAAATGATAATATCATTTTTATGAATATCATATCTATATGTACGAGATTAGATTTATTTTAATAATATACCAATTTAATGGAGAATGAATAATGATATTCTTGTTATTTGGAGGAGTGTTAGATCTCACTAAAAGAGTTAAAATCTATGCAAGAATATAAACTATCAAATATATAACTGGATAGCATATATATTTTTTCCAATATAAATATAAAATAGATAGTTTAATTTGATATAAATTATTAGTAGAATCATTTTATATAATATATGTTAAATATATCATTACATTTTATGTTAAAAATGATTATTTTTCGATAATGTTTTCTATATTAAACTATCTGTAGTTAAGGAAAATTGAATTCTGGTAAAAATCTATAAAAAATATCTTAATTATTTGAAAAGATAAGGACCACATGTGTTAACATATGTTAAATAATATCCATTATAAATAACCTCTTTTTATAAAAAATAACTGATTAGGGTCCTAAGAATATTTACTTGACGATATAGAGGATAATTTAGAATGAACATTTAAAAAACCCATTAATATAATAAACACATGTTTGAATGTGAATTTATTAGGTATTTGATATATAGAAGATTTGATATAATGTATTTCATTTTTTTCAAAATTTGAGAAATCATTCATAAAATGTAATATTTTGTATTATATGTCACATGTGGGTATTTAACTATTACTACATCCAAGTATGGGGCAGGTTTTTAGTCATTTGCCCCTGAACATGGTGTGACATGTTTTAATATTGGGAATTATTTCCTCCAATTTTTGGATTATCTTTCCCCCTTGGTTTCCCCTTTCCCCCATTCAATTTTGGAATAAAATTAGGATTTCGTGGTGGATATAACAAAGCATACTATTTTCCTACATGGTTAACTAAATCATGGAACCAAACAATTCATAGTTTCTATGTGTTAAAAAAATGGATTTTGACCATTTTTTAATTCCTAAAATAAAACAAATACACCGCTTTCTTCCCATATTGGGTCCAAGAATCCATTGGAGGTCTTGATGCTCCCTCATCCTCTCTTGGAACACACTTTTATTGGGGTATTTGGTGGGGGATCATCATGATCAATAAAGTAAGTTAGTCTTCATTTCTTTTCTTCATTCTCTCTAGAGTTTCATCCCTACATTCTTGAGGTTATATTTTCCCATTAAATATAGCATGATAACATGTTTTTAATCATTTATTTCATGGATAAAATTCATGATTATGGTTCATTTTCACATTCTTGTGATGTAGTTGTGGTGCAGATGATGTTTAACCCTAATTCATTGGGTTTTGACACAAAAGGTAGGTGTGTCCTTATCATAATATTATTTGATAACTTTTTCATTTTACTTAATTACATTATCATGTTCTTTGAGTTATATATTTTATGGGAATATTTTTTTAATGATATTAAATTTTGTTTGATTTTTAATTGGAGGATTATGTTAAATGTGGTTTATTTTGATGTAGACAAATTTTTTATTTCTTGGTAGTAATTTATAACAAGTGAAATTGGTTTTTTAAATGATTAGTTGGAAGAAAATTCTATTTCTCTGTGGTATTTTAGTGTTTTTATTCAAAATGTGTTTTTTGGGAATTTTTTTGGTGTTAGAGATTGTTGTGTTATTGGGGGTTGTTTTATAAATTTTATAAATGATTTATAGAATAGTGTAAGAGGTGAAAATTTTGATGGAAAATTTTTTTGGTAGGGGTATTTTTTTTAAAATGGTTCTCTTTGATGTGTTATTTTTTTAGGTGTACTAATTTGGAAATGTTTTTTAAAATTTCTAAAACCATTTTTTGTAGCATTTGTTAAATGTTTAATTTTAAAGTTTAATTTTGGATAAATAATTGGGTGTATTATGTGTTTATTCCATATATTAACATTTGGTTCTATATATTGATTAATGAAATTGATTTAATAAATTGATTTAGGGAATCCAATATTGTTTAGGATAGATATTATTGGTATTTGGACCTTGAATGAGTATTTCCAAATGAATATTTTGTGTAATAACCTATAGCACCTCTTAAAGTAGTTTTCTAAAATCATTATTGGGTTATATGAGTTAAATTAAGGGTGTGAAACATGTTGGTGGGATGTTTTTTGTATAATTTTTAAATGAATTATCAATGTTCAAATGGTATTTTACAACATGTAAAACAGAATTGAGAACAAAAGGGAATCCCTAATATCTAGGTGGGCCGACTAGGACGAGTATGATATGGACTTGATAGTGGAATCGCCCCTATTTCACATAAAAAGTTTGATGATGATAATACTAACTAAACATTAATGATTCATGGGGACCACTATGAAAATAGTTTTTCACATCCTAATTGCTCGTGATGAATAAGGTTATTGGTTATAGTTACATTTACACTAAGATACGGTGTACCTAGGGCCCCACAACTTTCTAGTGTCTAGAGGTGCTACCATTACAAAAGATCATTGGATAATTTTTACTTATCATCGGCATACAATGTCTTTAGTTCATCATTTTTTATTTTTTATATACTTATTAAAATTTTTCATTCTTTAATTGTTCCCTTTAAGAAACTATTTTAATTTTTATTTTCTATAAAATTGTTACTAGAATTTCAGGTTTATGAATGCACACATGATGTTTTGTATTATAATGTTTATATCATGGTACTATGTTGCGTTAAATCTTACTGGGATTAGGATCGAACCCCACATACACACTCGTGTGTAAGTAGACTTGGTATTGTTTGACACAAGTTTTGGTAAATGTTTTAGAGTCTATGGATTGCGTTACAAGCGGTCCGTCATGGTGTGGTCCCATGGAGACTACATGCGGGTGATTACCCATTTCCAAGAGGTGGTTCATTGGATATTACATTGTGTTTACTTCCAATTTGGATATATTTGGGATTTGTAGAAAACTATTTATTTCAATTAATAATTTTCTCAAGGATGGGTGGGTTTGAAAAGTTCCAATTCATGTTATTATCATTTGTTTGTTGTTTTATTTTTATTAATATGGGTAAATCATTCCCAACATTTAGATATGATACTCGGGAACATGTTCTAACCTCCAGGGATCTGGAATTCTCCTTAGTCCATTCCATAGTCTGGGTCCGATGCCAAAATAAGTGATGACTATATTTGGTTTGTGAAAAAATTGTGTTCATGCATGTTCGTTCTTATTGGGTCATGTTCTCTTATTGAAGTGTCTATGTAGACCCGATCTAGGAATGTAAGAACTCAATGTTCTAGTTATGATTAGGGTTCCTGGATAGTGCACCTCATGGAGGGACTTGAGTCATTACGGGATGTTGGGTTCCATATAATTATATCTCTCCATGTGGTTCCTTGATGTGTGGGAAATGTAATAGGAGTTGGGTCAATAGTCCGAGTGAGCATGTAGGTCCTTGAATGCATTGTGGATCTGAGGATATGGTCACAGAACAGACTCTGTGATAGTTTCAGGACTGAATTTTGGCTACCAAACTTATCTCTGAGTCACCCATAGTTACTATTTTCCTTCTCTTGAGAATCGTCTTCTGTCTCTATGTGTTTTGGAATTCATTTTTAAAATCCCTTATTTTGGAATTATTGATACATAATTATAAAGTAAATTTGAATATGTTTTAAGAAATATTAATTTTTTTGATATGATTTCCCAGAAAAACGAAATTGGGTGGGTTTCTAAAATGAAGGAAATGAATTTATGTGAATTTCTGGGAATTTTTTTAGGAAGTCATGAATTATGTTAAAGTGAATTTTAAAAATTAGAAGAAAATAGAATTTGACAAACTATTTACAGGGTTTTTTAAATGTGGATAATTGTTTTGATATCATTTTTTGGGACATGAAATTGGTTTTTAACATTATTTTTTGGTGATTTTACGAAAAGGTTTGTAAGATTTGAATTTGGTTTTGAATTTTTAGTTTGTATTATTGAGAATGCGATTATTGGTAAAATGTTTTGATTTTGAAAATAATTATGGTTCAGTTTTGGTTTTTAGTATCCTCACGGGTGACCACTTGCATGGGTTACATAGAAATATAGATGTTTAATGGCACAACATAATGATAATTATGGTAGATAGGAAAAGAGTTTTCAGTGTGCCATAGAAAAATTTAAATGTGAGTCCCATGAGATAATATTGGTGAATGTTTTAACTGCCTACCCTATTGATATTCATTGAAATCATTTTTAAGGAAAATTTTATGTTTTAATTACCAGTTTTTGGGTTGTGTGTCTTATGAGTTTTTGAAAATGTTTTTTTGGGATATTTTATGTAAAATAACCTCTTTTGTTTGAACATTGGTTTGGTTTTGTGTTTGGTCAGTATGTTTGGTTGAAGTATTGGTTAGTGGAATTTTATGATAAATGTTTTAGTAAGCATTTTTCGTGGATCCACTCAAGTTTTTATTGGTTTGGGAATCATTTTGACGAAATGGATTCCTTGGTTGGGTCCTTCATTTGTTTTCGATATGGTATGTCCCCTAAATAGTTAATGTATGATTGACGTGTGTCCCAGGGTGATTTCCCATTGGAAAATCATCCAATTGATCAACAATAGGACATCCTTCTTCATCGTTGAAGATTGTGTGTACCCCATTATATTTAGGTTATGTGAATCATATTTTAGTGGGTTAATGGTTGTGTATGGTAGAAATTGACTTTATTCTCTTAAGTTGCCTATGTATTCAAAGGTGGTGTTTGACACAATTGTGTCTGAAAGTTCTATATGAAATCGGTTATTGGGAAATCCTGTAAGGTAATATAGATTATTCCAATGTTTATGGGGTGGATATAGTTATTAAGGGTATCTAATTCATTATTAAGTCTCCATGAATAAAGGGTTCATGTTAGGCCACCACTATAGAAATTTTTTTCATTCTAGTCTATTATGGATACATGCAGTAATCTAATGCCACTAGGGAATTATATCAAAGTTGCACTCATTATAATTTTTATATTAGTTTCTAAGATCATGTTTAGTGATGTATTTTTATGTTTTTTTTCTTTTAAGGGAAAGGGTTGTTGTTTTGGAACATTTCTAGGAATTCTTTTTAAATGGACGATTTTTTCTTTTTCAAATTCTAGAAATTCTCTATCCGGAAAAAAGCTTTCTTCCTTTTGTTCTTTCATCGGTTCTTTCTTATTTTGGGTCAGAGGGGAAATGAATATTTATTGTCAAGAAATGTATCATGGAAATGGTTCCACGATAGTGTAAGTGGTATAATTGATGTGTTATGTTCTGATAATTTTATTGGATCATGGTGTAGTTTCTTGTGTAACCGAAGGAAGATGTTCCATTCAGGGGTCTTAGTGCTTGACTTTGAGGTGGGAGATGCTTCAATAATCAGGGATCTTGCAATAGGCACTAGAGTGATGATGATTCATAGTCATGAAACCCCAATAGGTTAAGGGATCATGGTTTAACATCTATCACCAATATGGGAGGTGGAGATAGTTCGATGTTTTAATGAGGTGGTTTTATTTTAAGTTTTTTGGTGTAGTTGAAATGGACATGTGGGCCCATCTCTCAAGGATATAGTCTACGTCGGTATGACTATACCAAATTGGTTGATAGGGGAATCAATGGTTTTGTCTTCTCATGACCACATGGATTGAACTGTTCTGGGTATGAATGACATTATGGTTGTTCATATATGAATAACCTTGTGGGTCCAATTTGTCCTTGTTTCTGGTTGGACTCATATGAGGTTGGTAATGCTCGTGGGAGTGGACAAATTCACAGTGTCCGTACTATTTTATATGTTTGATGAAAGGGACTCCTATAGTGGGCGAATCTATTTTTAGGGAAGCACCAATTATATCCCATGTTGGGATCCTTTGTCGGTTAGTGTTTGTTGGATGTGATGGTTGGTTCTTATTATAGGGAGACCCAACATGGGACTCATATAAGTTCTAATTAAATTAGTATATTTTTACTCTACCCCTTTATTATGGAGTGTTAATTCACACAGCCCCGTATTGGATTACATGTTCATTCATTTGTAACCTTTTGGTTTAGAGAACACAAAATATTTTTTGTTGATGAAAGGTTGTGGTTACCTCATTCAAATTTATCAATTGTTTCACATGGTTGATTTGAAGTCCTCATAATGTCTAAGTTTCTTGTCCTAGGATGTAGTATTGTGTATGGTGATAGTATCCTTTTTTGTATCATTTTTTGGATTTTTGATTATAGGGGTTGGAGACCATTAGTAGTGGGTCCTTTTAGACATATCGAGTTAGATGATATCCGCCTTTTCTTACTGGTAGTGTCCTTATTCCATATTGTTGGGAACACTGTTGGGAAATAGAATTGGTATCGATCTTGTTTTATCATTTGGACTTATCGTGGATTTATGTAGGCATAAATTTTTATGGTGGGGAGAATTTTTACACCCTATTTTTAATTTTAATTCGTCTCGGTTTGGGTTGGGTTCATGGTTATTTTCATAGGAAACGAGAGTGGTGAGTTAGAAATTTTGGGGCATTATTTAATTATATTATTGGGTTATATTTTTCCTAATGTTTACCATAGTCATACCCATAAATATTTGAATAAAATTGGTATTTTTGAGTGGAATGAACCAATAGAATGGTCGGACCATACAGTTTACTAAACCATGCTACCAAACAGTGCACAGTGTCTAGGTGTTTAAAAATTGATTTTGACCCTTTTCCCTTATGGAAATAAACCAAATAGACCAATTTATTCCCCCATTCAACAATAGAATCCATGGGTGGTATCCAAGCACCATAAAGCACACATAGAAACCATTTTCTAATGAGGATTTGGTTGGGAAACTACATGATTATTTATGTAAGTGAGTCTATATTTTGATTCTCAAATATCTCTTTGGTTTTTTCCCTCCTTTCTTGTGGTTATGATTTCTTAACCACTATTTTATTGTCCCAAAGGGTTATTCATGAGTTTCATGGTTCAATCTACCTGATAATGGTTCATTTTCAAATTCTTGCCATGTGGTTTTGGTGGGCTAGAATATTATCATTGATTCATTGGGTTTTCGAAACAAAAGGTTGGTGGTTCCATCTAAAAACATTATTTGATGGGTTGATTAACTTTATTAATTTCTTTATAATGTTCATTGAGATATATATTGGGTTTGATATTATTTATTTAATGATATTAACATGTTTTTTATTTTTATATGGAATGTTTTTTGTGGAATGGGGTGTATTTTTATATAAACCCATTTTATATTTCCTGGTCGTGTTTTATAACTTTTTTAACTGGTTTCTTAAATGACAAGAGAGCTAAAAATTATATTTTTTTGGGGTGGTAGAATGTTTTTGGATCAAGAAGGGGCATTTTGGGAATGCATTTGGTCTATTGTCATGTTATTTTTCTTGGGATAGTTTTATAACATTTCAAACATGTTCGTGGAATAGTATAAGAGGTAAAAATCATGCTGGAAAACTATTTTTGGATGGTATAAGTTTTAAAATGGTTATTTTTGAACAGAAATTGTTATCTGGATGCGTACAACTTCGTAATTTTTTATTAAATTATTGAAACCATTTTTTTAGCATTGGTCGTGTGTAAAAAATTAATGATTCCTTTTAACATACAATTGGGTGTCTGTTGTGTGTATTCAATGTTGTATCATTTAGGTTAATTTTTTGATTAATTAATTTGATTAATTAAATGGTGTTATGGATGACAATTTTGGTCTACTATAGAATTCTTGGGCATTTTTCCTTAAAAGAGTATTTTGACTGAATTTTGTCTGCAAAGCCCTATAACACCTCTTGATGTTTCTTTATAAAAAATTTATTAGGTTTATTGACCTACATTGAGGTTTTAATTAATTTTGGCATGATTTTTGGTTTTTGAATGATGTTTAAATGAAATTTTAATGTGAAAATAGTATTTTATAACAAGTCAAACCAGAATGATCACAAAAGGGAATCATAGGTATCTAGATGGGGGGACTTGGACTAGTATGCCAGTAGTTCGGTATTGGAATCATCTTTGTTTCACATAGAAATTTTCATTATGAAAACACAAACTAATCTTTGATGATGTTTGGGGACTACTAGGACTTTAGGGTTTTCTATCCTACTATCTCGTGCATGATAAGGTTATTTGTTGTGGATACATTTACACTGAGATAAAATATACCCATGACGCTACAACTAGCTCCTTCCTTGGGGTTTTCTGTTATTATTGCTCATTCGCTAATTAATACATATCGTTAGCATATGATGTGTTCAGTTAGTAATTTTATAATCTTGTGTAACTTTTTAAAAAAAATTCATTCTTTAAAGATACACTCTATAAAATTGTTTTTATTTAATTTTGATTTTTTGGTAAAATTGTTTCTAGTATTTCATTGTGGGAAATCCAAGATAGATTTTTTTTATTAAAATTTTTATAGGATGGAACCATATTTGGTGGAATCCTACTGGGGTTATGATGACACAATTCTTAAAATCTTGGGTTCAAGTATATTTGCTAATGTTTTTCGTAGGATTGTGTAAATATTTCAGAGTTGTTAGATTAGGTTACTAGCGACCATCATGGTGTGGTGTTATAGAGATGGAATAAGGGAGATTCCCCCTTTCAATGAGGAGGTTATTAGGATGTTTGTTTGGGATTCCATCCCTTCAGTTAATCTTTAAGAGTTTTATGAATTATCAATTTCAAATATGAATTTTATAATGGATGGTTTGTTTTGAGAAAATAAGAATCTTTTTATTATCATTTGTTTGTTGTTCTATGTTTATAAATTTTAGTAAATAATTACCAAAATTTATTTATGATATTGGGTAACATGTTCTAGCCCGTGGGGATCATGAACCCCCCTTTGTCAATGTTGCAGACCGGGTTGGGCACCGGACCAGATAATGACCAGATAAGGTTCATGAAATAATACAACGTGTTTTTGTTTTGTCTTTAAGGATAAGTTCCTGTTTATAATTTTATTCATGGGAAATACATTTTTTACATGATAGTGGAATATTAATTTAAAATTAATGATAACCACTAAATTTTCTCAATTTAATTATTTTCATATAAATACATGTGTTTTAAAAATATGAAAAGATTCAATTGAGTATGGTCTTATATAGAAATTTAATGTTCATTCACCAGACACAATCATGTATTAATTAAATTTTATCTATTATAAATCATTTCACATGAAATATTATTCAAAATTTCATTTAAAATTTTGTTGATATACATAGTTACTCATATATTTTATTAATCCCAATTATGTGAGATTAATTTTCATAATAATAACTCCTCTTCTAATTTTTCTCAAGACTCTAAATAAGAAATTAACATTGCCTCTAAACTTATCAACTAGCTGAACATTAAAGATGACCATAGAAAAAAAAATTCAAATCCAAATTGATTAATGATGGGGATAAGAATACTATTTACTACAATGCTCGTCATAGAGTTAGAAAGTCTTATAAGGATTTGGCCTAACTTCGAGTAGGGGACCAAATTCTAGATTTGGAAGAAAGTATCACTAATCACATTGTCCCTTACATTCACAATATTTTCAATGGTACTAGTATTAATAATGATCTTTTACCAGAAATCATTCCAAATCTTGTTACACATGAGGATAACACCTTTCTTAATTGCATCCCTTTAGATCAAGAAATCAAAGATACTGTCTACGGCCTTAACCCGGATAGTGCCCCTAGTGTGGATTGTTTTAATAATGGCTTCTGTCAAAAACCCTGGGATGTTCTCCAAGATGACGTTTGTCGGCTGGTTAAATATTTAATTGCTAGAGTCATCATCCCTCATGGGATCCATTCTCAATTTATAGTCGTCATCCCTGAAACAGAGAATGCTGATGAAATACATCTCTTCATACCAAGTGCTCTTACAAATTCCATCTTCATGATCATTACCAAATAAATTGCCAATAGAATGGCCTCAATTAGTAATATAATTATTTCTTGGAACCAGTTTGGCTTCATAAAAGGTATCTCAATTAAATAATGTATATGTATTTCCTCTGAAACCACTAATCTCTTAAACATGAAGAATGGAGGTGGGAATATTTTCATAAAACATGACATTTCTAATGCCTTTGATACGATTGATTGGAATTTTTTTTATAAATTCCTATCTCAGTTTGGCTTCAATGACACTTTCATAAATCATATAAAAACTATTTTCAACTTGGCACATATTTCTATCCTCATTAATGGTTCACCTAGAAGTTACTTCAGCTGCTCTAAGAGAGTGAGACAAGGTGACCCTCTCTTGGTGATCCTTTTCTCAATTGCTTAAGATTATCATAGTAGGTTGATTACTCAGGCTATTCAGAACGGTACCATCAAACCCATATCTACTTCCAAAAATTTAAATGCCCCCTCACATCTCTTTTATACAGATGACATAAGTCTCTTTATTCAAGTGGAGAAAAGGAACATTCAAAATCTAAAATCCAGTCTTCTCCATTATCAAGATGTTTTTGATCAACACATTAACTGGATGAAATCATACATCTACATTGGTAAAATCTATTCTCTGGAGAGGAAAACAAACACCACCAAAATTTTATAGGTTATGGAGGGAACACTTCCTTTTTCATACCTTGGGGACCCCATTTTTTGGGGTAGAGCAATGTCCAATTACTTCTCCCCCATCACAGACCAAGCTTTTCATCTTCTTTCCTCTTGGATAGGTAAAATCCTTTCAATGGATGGGAGAATTTTCCATTTTAAATCCACCATTGTCTCCAAACTAGTTAATCTATGATGATTTATAAATGTCCGAAGAGTCTTATCAAGCGTATCAATGTGGCTATTACGAACTTTGCTTGGACGGGGAATACCTTGGAGAGAAAATTGGTTATATTTCATTTAGATAATTGTTGTAAACCTATTTAAAAATGTGGTATTGGCATTAAAAACATTTCCTATTTTAATGAAGCTCTTCAAGCTAAACACACATGGAACCTCATTCATAACAACTATCCCTCTACAGAGTTTCTTAAGGACCACTTTCTTCATAAGATTAAAAAAAATCATGCACACTTTCTTACATCCTCTATATGGCCTTCCATTAAAAACACTTTCACGTCAATTATGAAAAACTCTAGATGGACGGCCAATAGGAACTCTGATCTTAATTTTTGTTTTGATAACTGGAAGATTTCTCCCTTGATATCTTTGGTTGACAATAACCAGCCCCCTCCACACATTAATGATACTATTAAAAATGTTTTTCAATTGAAGAATTCATGTCTTCCTTAGAATGTCCACCAGATTGTTGACCACTATCCTTTCACTAACATGAATGATTATATTATCTAGGAAATTGTGAATAATGGAATCCTAAATTCTAAAAGTATTTATAATCACATGTTCAAAAATGCAGAGAACAATTTTTCCTCGTTAAAAAGCTTCAACAAAGCCTAGTTAAAACCCTCATGATTTATTGTAGTTTGGAGGATTACTCATAATAGAATCCCTACGGATACCAGCCTTCAATTATTTGGGAATACTCTTTTCTCCATATTATGCAGGTGTAATCAACATAGAGAGGATGTGAACCAATGCTTTCGTTATTGTGACATGGAAACCATACTTTGGAATTATATCATTGACATCATTGAGTGCAGATGGTTGATTTTTAGATCCATTATATTGCAGTTTCAATGTTGTTTGGAAGTTGATGAATCACAGAAAATAAAAAATATCTTGACCACATTGCTTGCAGAACATCTGCACGTAATCTGGTATGGTATAAATTCTTGTATTTTTCGTAACCGATCATTAAATATTAATGCATGGAAAACCAGAATCCCCATGGAAATTCGTGAGTCTGCTTCAATTCAAAAATATCATTTCAACAACTCTTTTCGTGACTTTGGGATTCTCAGACGCATTAGGGTGGACAAGAAATACCCCCATCCAAAGCATATCATGGAATTATTTTGGTGACCCCCTCCTCCAGGCTGGATTAAAGTCAATGTGGACGGTGCCTCCATAGGCAACCCTGGCCTAGCAGGTTGTGGGGCCATATTTAGAAATCACCTCGACCAGACGCTTCGATTCTTCTATGGATCTTTTGGTACTGCTTCATCATTGGATGCTGAGATGAAGAGTGTAATTCATGTGACTTCTTTTTCCATGCTTCATAATTGGAGAAATATCTATATAGAGAGTGACTCTACTACTATTATTCAGGACATTTGGAATGGTTCCATTAATTTTTTTTAGATACTCACCTCACGATGGATTGATTGCCTTGACTTTCATTCAAGGATCAATGCCATCACCACCAATATGTATCTTGAAGCTAACAAGATTGTTGATGGTCTTTCCAACATAGGTTTTACTCCCAAGATTCATTGGAGTGATGTTCTCCCTCTTGTGTTAATCTCGCTCTATGTTAGGTATGTTAGCAAAATGCCCTATTTCAGACTTGTGTAATTCCTTTTCGTTTCAATAAATATTTATTGTTTTGGTCATTGACCAGAACACAAATTTAAAAAAAGATTAATAAGATACCCAAAATCTTATTCTATATAAAATGAATCATTTCTTTCAGTATCCATGAGGATGATGATATTATTGGTCATATAATGAATTTCCGTTATGAAATATGGTAATTATATTCTTGTAAAATATTAATTATATACAAGCCCTCAGTTATGTTTAAGTAAATAAATGCATGACCATAAGTATAAAGTGATATTCATCTAATTGGATGAACACTGTGTTGTTTATCCATCAACCTTAATGAAAAATAAATGAGGTGGCATATTAAATATTTACATTTCCATTATTTCGTGGCTATACTCACTGTCATTGAAAAGGATATTGTGTTTATATGTATAATATGTTTTAATCTGTATAATTTTTCTATTCTTCTATGGAAATACTTATTTTTATTTAGAATATTCTAGATCACTTTTCCATGACTGTAAATGAATATTTTATTTAGGATTCATTCTATATAAGGATATGGATTAAATATTCATAATAATTATAATGAAAATTAATTATAATAATTCCACACCTAAAGATATTGAAAAAGATTTATTTTACATATAACTGTTTGTATAAAGAATATATCTTACAGTATAGAATTTTAAATGACTTTATGGATTATGTATATCACATTTTCATAAAAATTTTATAATATCTACATGGAATTACATAATGTGGTGGATTGGATGCAATATGAATTAATCCCTTTATTAATTGTTTTCATGTAGATTATTTCTCATTACGTGATATATTTATCATGATATAATATGATTGAAACTTAAAACATTTGATGTAGTGTAATTAATTATTACAAATAGTATATCATTATATATTACATAAACACATTTTAAAATATATTTATTCAACTGAATCACATTGTTTGAATAATTTCATATTTTATTGACTACTTTTGTGAATTGAGAAAATTGTATTGTGTAAAATCTTGGTATATATTATGAATTTTAAAATACATGAATCCATTATTTCTCTAACATTTATGATGGATATATATTATAAATGATCTATCAATTCATTAAAACACATAATATGTTGATTTTATACTATTCAAATATCTATTTAAAATTTCATTCTTATTTAACTATTGGAATGTTTTAACATATCCTATGATGGAATAATGTTTCGTCTAAAACATATAGATATTTCACTACATAAGGATTAATTAAATAGGTAAAAATTGATTGGTTCTTGTTATGTTATTATAATCCACCAAATTTTAAGATCTAAAATATGATTGGTATGTGTTTTATATATTTGTAGTCTTTTTTGAAATCATTCATTATGATCATTATGATCTTGGTAATATTTAATCACTTCATGTATACAAATATCATGTTAATAAAATGTGTAAATGAATAAATTTTATGACATAAATTTTCTCAATAAATTGATTATTTATAATGATTAAGAGTGTTTTTAGTCATATTATTGATTTTTATAGACATATACTATATTTCATATTTCATGGGGTGGCTAGATTAATAACATTATTAAATTATAAAATTAAATTTGATAAGATATTAATGAGGTTGATTTCTATATTTGATACATAATGGAAAAGATATAAATGTATAGTGGGTGGTGAAAAGAATCCATTGATCCAATAAGGATTAAAATATTTAAAATATAATAGCTCTTTAAATATAAATGATTATTTATTTAATATTATATGAAATGTACAGATCTATTATATTTTTATGAAGTAATAAATTTTAGAAAGCATAATTTTAGGTTATATTCAATTACTTATAATCAATTAAATATTTTATGAGTTATATGGTGATGTTGAGTTAGTTAAACAACATACATATAATTGAGACATATCAATTATTGTGACATATATATGAAACTAATTGGTTAATGTAATTAAATATTGTTATTTTGAGTTAAAAATTTATTTATATTAATAGGATATATGAAAAAATGTTACTCTAAATATTTATATCGATATGAGTTATGATATGCAATATTTGTAAGAGTGTGTTTTACTCAATAAAATGAGTTATAGGAAAATTAAATAGATTTTTAGTTGGTATATTTCACATACATGGAGCATTGATGATTTAGTTATTTAATGAAATATGATATGTTACAATACATATTTGTGTTTTTTGAACTATAAAATATGTTATATTTTTTAGGTCAAATAAAAATCAGGAACCCTCAAAATTAGATATATAATTATAATGTTGATATATGAATTTCTAATAATCATTATACATAATCATTTGAATGATATAAAAGGTGTTTCAAATATTTCTACATCTTTTTTACTATCTACAATGAAGAGAAAAAATTAGACAGAGTGTATGATGTACAAGATATGTTATCATGGATTGATAAATGATTTTTATGAGAATGTGATGGTATATTTTCACACAGTGAATACATATCATAAGATATAATATTTAAAACTATTACTGGTGAAAATGAAAATATAGTTATTAAAAATATCGTGTTGTATTAAAATTATTGATCTTGATATTATCATATAATAACTGTTTTCAAATATATTATCTAAAAAGTGAGAGAACATTAGTAAGGATGAAAATTTGTTATCGTAGAGGATTAGCTTTTTTTTATTTTGCATTTTCATGATATATGGATAATCCTATAGAAATAATATAAGAGAGATGTTATGAAATTATATTAAATAGAACAAAAATATATGGATTATTAGATGATAGATATTATATATTACATTAATTTTTTTCATTTGGTGAAACGAATATCATTATTGGGAGAGTAAGAAGAAATTTTATTTGGATAATAGTATGCTTAGTGAAACTTTGATGCAATTATTTGGATAATATATGTTATTAATATATTTGGGAATTAGTTATGGGGAACCAATTTATAAAATGATAGAAAAGTATCTTTATAGAGGTATAGTTGAGTCGCTATCAAATTTTTTTTATTAAATAATTACTTAAGTAAGAATATACCTTATTCTTATAAATATATTATAATTATAATAAAACTATGTTACTTTGAATTTTTTTCACCATAAAAATATTGTGAAAACTCATGATATGTATTGATCATTGTAAATCATTGAATACTCTATAAACTTGTAATTTTTTATTTATTCTAAATATTATTTTATTTATTTTACTATCATCAAATCTATTGATGAATGGTGAATATAAATTACATTATAAAGAATTTTCACTCTAAAAAGTATCTAAGGATTATATTTTGGAATGTTATAAAAATAAAATATCTAATGGATCAAATAATTTATAGATGTCTCTTTAAGAGTATAAATATTCACCTTCATTAAAATTAATAATTATTGTGTAATGTAATTTAAATTTAAAAAATATTTATTTGTATAAATTTTTTAAATCAATTTTAATGTGAAATATGTTTTTACTGTAAATTGTAATTATATTTTCATGAATAAATATTTGAATTTTATTTTTTTAAAAATATTCTTATTTTGAATTAAATAAATACATCATATGGTTATTTTGAAATTAATGGTATAATTGTTTTTAAAATGGTGAATGAAATCGAATTTTTACTATATAGTTTATTTGTATATAGATCCAAATTGATTTTAAATACACCGTGGACACATACATTATTTAAATTTATTTTCACAAATGGGTCCAATATTAGCACTTATTTTAATTTTATGGATTAATTACATTATGGTATGTGAAAAATGGACCCCATTTATGTTTATATTCAAAGAAAAATTAGCTTAGAATTTTTAAAAAAGGTGGAGGCATTTTGAAGCCCCAATTATATTCATTGAATAGATGATTTAAATAGGAACTATACAAACAACCAACCAAAATTGTATTTAGGAATTTTAGAATTATTTAATAATTCATCTTTTGATGCATAAATTATCAAATATTTATTATAACAATGCATTTATTAATTTAAATTAACATAGTAATGAACCACTGAAGTATGATTAAATAACCATGAAGTTTAAAAATCATTGATAACAACCTCACAACCACCTACTGACTAGTCTAATCATTGATTAGTGCCTTAATAATATAATGTATTTTGAAAGGGAAGTGTACTTATACATTTCTGGATTAAGGGGGACTCCAAGAGAACATGATGGGAAGTGATTTATCATTGGATCTTAAATTTTGGATTATATTTTATATCTTAGTTTTTTTTATTCTCGTTAATTTTGACTTCCTAATGATTTTTTTCCAAATTTATATAATTTTGGTCTATATCATGTAACACTAAACCACATTGAATTCATTATTTCAACAGTAATGGGTGTGTTTAAATTATAAATAAAATCCAGAACTATTCTTATTTAGTTATGATGGTATCTTTACAATTCCATCCACCATCTATTATAATGTTTCGAAATGTTTTTCATAAAATGTAAAATAAAAAATATTCAGGAATATAATTCAGATTCAACATATAAAGAAAATAAAAACAAATGATTTTGATATCAATAATTGTTGTTCTAAAAATTACTTGTTTGGAAAAGTATGTTAGCAACCTAAAGAGTCCATTTATTATTAATATTGTTATTATCACAATTTACCATAATATGGTGTTGTACATACTTATGTTGTTCAAACATGTCTCAATGCATTATGATTTTTGTTGATTTAAAAATTCAATATTTATATATTAACATGTTTTGATTAAGTGTCAAATAAACTAACATCTACATAGTATCAATTTTTTTAAGATGATTCATATATGATGTTTAAATGAATTTATCATATGTGAATGTAATTTCATTTATTCTCATATAACTCACATGTTTGTAAAAATAATTTATCATAAACTTAGTGATTATATTAAAAATAACATGATTATCATATAATGTAAATTGATAATTTTTTCTATAATTTTAGCCTATGAAGAAGTATATTTTCGTATGAAAAGAATAGTCAGAAAATGATTATCTTGTGATAATAAATGTAATACATAGATTTCATGTATCATTTTCCAACAAGATATTATCATACATAGTGAAGTTATCTTATATAATGTTGAGTTGATCATATCTTATAAGTTATCATTGTAAAAGATATGTATATTATGATGATAATTTATAAATAATATTACCATAATAGTGTTATCATACATTTATCCAATGAAGAATAAGACACCATAATGATCCTCATGATTACACATGTAATGTTCTCATAATCCCTTGATATTTTAATGTAGTCCTCTAAAAATATTTGAAAAAGAGATTTATAAATAAGGAAACATTGATTTAGATAAAGTATATTATTTATAATATAGGAATGATATGGGAGAGATGTTTTTTAGATATTCCACTCATATTTTACCCATATTTGGAAGGAAATAAATATTCTATTAAGAACCTATCTCATAAACATATTTAAATTATTTTTATCTTTACTGTTTTTATTATCTGGTGTGATAAAGTTAAAATCCAAAATAGAATATTTATATATAGTGTTTTTAAATACATGTAGGGATGTGATTATATGTATACATGTGAAATAAGGAACTCATTAAAAAGTTATATATGTAATAATACTACAATAAAATTCATTTTATATTAAGAACATCTAAAGATAAACATTGAATATTTTCATATTCTATTGATTTTTTATAAACTACAATGGGTTGTTCCATGAAACTATTTGATGAATCACTCTTCAAAACACATTAATCATTGTTTTTTATCCATTATGGTTGTGTTTGATGAGTCTATGAATATTTTTTCTAATGTGTGGTTATAATTAAAATCTCTTAGACCATTGTAACTAGTAATATCTTCTTGCACTTAGCTAGGGGCCATATAAAAATGGTTGATATAAATAAAACAACAAAAAAGTGGTGTAGCATGTTGGTGGAGTATACTAGAGGTTTTATGTTCTGTAAACAACAATAAATCTCTTATTTTTGATATTTTCCCTAATTACATTTTATGTGTATTTTTTAAGGAAATTATGGGCACTCTAATAGCATAAATCATGCATTTTTAACAAAAATAGAGCATTAATTAGAACAATTCCACCCCCTCTTAAATATTTTTATTTCCATTTTCCAGGAAAATTATTCTTTTTACAACTCATTAATAATCACTTCTGACCAATCCATGGTTTAATTACATTACGCTTCTTTAAAATTTCATTTTATATTAGAAAAAGATATGGTAAATCAGTGGTATGTTCATAGTACTTGATTAATGAAAAATATGGTTTCTCGATGGTATTAATTAATATTTACCTGATGAAACACGGTATGAAATATTGTCTTAATCCTAATATTCCTTATAGGATTATAGATACTCATCCAAAAACTTGGGAAGTAAACAATAATTTTATTTATCTTGTACTATATAAATATACATATGATATAATATATGTACTAGGTTTACATGATTTAAATTGAGTGCCAAATTGAATAATAGAATAATAATTGTGGGATACTAAAGAGTCTTCGTATGAAGGTACATATATTATATGAGACCTCATATATAAAACATCTATGATAGATAGTGACACCATACGATCATTGGAATTTAAAAGTATCTCAAAACTAAATTGAAGACTTAATGTGATTGTTGACAATTGGAGTTATTTGTGAGCACAAATTCCTTTATTGTATTAGTCCCTGAATGTTCATAGGATTATACCGCCATGATGGAGTTTAATTTTTTATTCCTTCAAATAATATTTAGAGTTCATGAATTTCATAATAAATGATCATACAAGAACTCTAATTATGTATGGGAAAAAATGGATATTGATTTTGGGGAATTAATATGTAGATAAGAAAAAAAATCATTAAAGGTTAAAACATATAAATATGAAATATTGATAAAGAATATATAGATAATTTAATCATCTAAATAAGAATAAACAAAATGTATTTTGAGAAAGAGTGGTAAAATTTCATAGTTTTCATGAATTTTTAGAAAGTTATATAATAATAGAGTTGATTTCTGCAGACTCTTCAATAAGAATACGAAAAATGATTTAAATTATAAATAAATGAGATGTTATGAATGAAAAAATCTCGACCACATCATCCTAGACATCCCTCATATATTATATAATCATGGTTATAATGTAATAGTGTCTGGAATTTCTGGTAAAAATACAAAAAAAAATTCCATGAAATAAATGTGGTGGTATTCTATGAACTCTAGTTACAATTAGTCTTCAAAATCAAAAGATAGTGTATAAAATAAAAAATCTAGTATGTGTTTTATGGGAAATTCTAGTGATGTGCATACTTATTATAATTTTTATCATGAATTTCAATATCATAATGATTACTCATCATGTGAATAATTAAATGAACAATGATTCATATTGGGATCGTAAAACAAAATCAAGAAAAATAAAAAAACCCTTATAAACTCAAATTATTATTTTTATAATGAATATGAATGTTTGAAAAAAACTAATTAGAATTAAAAATATTGTAAAAATTTCTATAAAATCATGAATTTAATAGAGTAAAAAATCAAAAATTTCCAAAATAAATCTTTAGCTCATAAGGATTAAATAATTTTTATTAATAAGGGTGAGTACTATTTAAGTAAAATCCATAAAAATCTAAACCAACTAGCAGCTACGACGGTGGCTCAACGATTGGGATCCTATTCGCCGGTCGTGGTACCTAATGACATTCCAAAATGACCAGGTGAGTGATGTGCGTGAAACATGTACTCTCTCTATATCGTTCAGAATTCCGGGATGGGGTTGAAACAATGGAATCGATGGTTAATTGGAATGGATATGGTCAGTGTGGTGGTTCTTAGGTGGATGTGAGAGCTGTATGTGGTCCAACGCTGCAAGAATAGTTTGGGGATGGTTTTCCAAGAGAAATGTATGGAATATTTTGAAATTGTGGTAATCCAATGTTTTTTTAAAAAAAATTTATACAATGTTATAATAAAAAAACATTATATAGTATTTCTATTTTAACATATATAATAAATAATTTTTATGAGAATATCTCTTAAATGTGGAATCCAATAATTAGTAGAATAATAAAAGGTATTATTTCAGAAAACGTATTTATTTATAGTTTTAATTTTTGAAAATTATAATAGATTTTTGTTCCTAAATACTTGTTTGATATCATTGTAGTACTCAATAGTCTTTGTATTACAAAAAATCATGTTTTTTAATTTTTTTATTATATTGAAATATGCATGAGAACAGAAAATAAATTTTCATTGTCGATAATAGATTTAAAATAAAATGAGAAGCTATTTATCTAGTATTAACTCATTATCCAAGGTTTATTAATGATATATCAAATTTTGGGATATGGAATAAACAATTATAGTTGGTGCTGGAATTATTAAAAATCCATAATATATCCTCAATAAAACATTTACTCTCTATTGATGACATAAATCACCACCTTGTATGAATTTTAAATACTTTGATGATGATTATATAATTTATTGTTCTCATAATTAAAATGAATTAATTATGGATACATATTGTCAGCATAAATCCCTAAGAAAATATGTTTTTATACATTATATCCTAGTTTACTGTATATATAGAATGTTAGTTTTTCAGATGATTAGATTAATGAATCATGGTTTTGGGGGTAATGATACATAATTTATTTAAATGATAATTGTTTCCTAAGAATGATTTTTATATTCTATAATATTTTGGAATATAAAATAAAGGGGGACCAACAAAACAATATCTCATTAACAATGACCATTACATTTTGCAGTTATAAATGTTATTAAAATATATAACATTAAAACTAAAAAGAAATTTAAATTAGAAAATAAAAAATTGGAAAACATGGATTTCCCCAATCGTCTAGAATCATTATCCTCACAAAGAAAACTATGAAAAGGGTAATAAATATTAACAAACAAATAAATTTCATTAGCAATAAAAATATATCATTATGAGAAATCATATTGAATATTTATTTTAAAAAGGATGTTATATTTATAGGGATAATTGTGATTGTTGGAATTCTAATATGACCATTGGTCAAATATGAGTATTTGTTAATATAACCACTGGACTATTTGAACATCATGAACTTTGACCATTTTTAATAGTTCTTTAATTGAAATTGTTGTTTAAAACCAGTATTGAATAATTATAATTGATGCATAATGTTGAAACAAAGGCATCAACAAGTAGAGTCGTGACATTTTGAATCCCTTTTATTATAAAACGAGAGTGAGGTAGTATCACTATATTTATCGCATCACCAATGCAAACCCAATCTTCAATATGTTAGGCTTGAATGAAATCACATATGGTAGAAGATAATTATTATTGATATTACAACTCATTATGTTAAAGCTGACACAAAGCATGAAACTACTACCATCACACACCTTACAATTATAGAGTATGTTGTTGTAATAAGAGATTACATATTAATGATTTAGTTATATAAAATGTAATACCTACTATATAAATAAATTTATTATTCCATCAATTTTATATTTATAATTTTTTTTAATAAGAAATATTTTTATGTAACGATGATTTAATAAATTGATTGTTTGATGAAAATAAGCCATATATTTTTAGAAAATATATACGATATTATATTGTACTTTTATATAATGAATAATATTTTGTTATATGAAATATTATTTTAAAAACACAATTATTTAAATAAATATGGGAAAATAATTTTATAATATCCTAGGATATTTTTAAAACTGTCATAAATAAGATTATGTCTAAAAAAATTGTATCCATAAATAATGATATTTATATTTTAATGTAAAAATTATCATAAATATAGAAATATTTTGAAAAAATAATATATTTATTATTTTATTTAGATTACAATTTTTAATATACTTTATAAAAATTTCAATACTATATTTTTACATTTATAGTCAAAGATGGAAAAAAATTTAGAAACATTATTTTGTGGATATTATAATTATACAGGTACAAAGAAGTATTTAAAAATAGTTTCCAATTAAAATGGTTAAAATATCATAAAATGTGACTCAAATTTTTAAAACCATGATTAATAAAAATTTATATTATAAATTTGTTTCATTTTCTAATACATAGATTTCTAGGACCAATATTTCGAAATTATTAAACAATTCTTACACTTTTTCTATAAATACCCAAAAATTTATCCTTTACCCTTCACTATCAATCTATAATCCATGATGTTCTGGTCGTTCTTCCTCCCCATCTTCCAACCATGGTGTTAATGAGCCTCCAATAATCCATCCTCTTGTTTTAGGACTAAATCTTCATCTTGAGGAAATTTTCATAATCTTTTTTTCCATTCATGTAATTTTCTTGTGTAAATATTCCAAGGACATGTTACATTATTTTAGATTATATTTTAATCATAACCATAAAAATAGTATGATTCCTTTTCAATGTTATACCTTTATTACCTATCATTTTACCCATTTTGTATCCATATTTTTTATTTTTATTGTTTCAAAACATATCATTCAAATTTCTTTATTTACCATAATAAATTGTTATATAGTTAATACCCAAAAAAACTATTTATCTATGGGTATGCAGTTATATATTAATATGAATTTTCTCGTTGAGGAATTATGTATTATATATTCACATTTCATTTTCATGTGATAAAAACTATGTTATGGTAAATCGATTAAGGAGAAAAATAGATAACACATTAATATGAAATACGTACTTTATTTTCCATAGGTTATTGAAAAAATGATTCATTACTATCTACATAGATCAAATTAAATTAATACATATGAATAGTGCACCCTTATATCACTCAAATGAATTGGGTAAATAATTTAATCTCTAAATGTGAAATTTTTTATGATACCATGATGAATAAGATTGTTAATTATTCATTTATGACTCCTTAGTGATACACCATGGTGATATACTTAATTATTCCCCTTTTATGTCTTGTAGATATGTTTCCATTTTATTTTATTTTCATTATTATATTCCATATGTTTAATTTATTATGTAATAATTATATAACTCATTTTCAAATTGATATTCCTCGTAATTACATTCTAAATGCCTCCATTGTATATTCACTTAGTGTGATAATGTTCATCCCATTACATTGATATATTTCCTTAGTATATGAGATATATAAAATGCAACATTGCGGGAACACATGAATTTTCCTTTAACATGGATTAGAGGAATGTTTTATGTCATCATATATTATTTTCCATATTTTAATGAAACTAAAAAACAAATGATCCCTTGTTTTTTGGTGAATTAAAATGATTATTTAATAAAAATGCGAGTATCCAAATTTACATCCAATGTTTAAAAAATGAAATTATCATTTGTAAGGGATGTTATTAGAATTATTTTTTTACTTTAAAATCATGTAATTAGATAAAAATAAATTTTTTATCAATATAATATCTGAAAGAAACTAAAGTATAATTTTTAAACAATTAAGAAGTTATATACTTTTATATGCGTAGAGGTTAACCTTAAAGAATTTTTGGACTGGAAAGAACGAAAATTTTTTCTAGAAAATTATTTTCCTCTATGTTAATTAATTAATATTCATGATTTAAAAGTGATTTTTTTATAAATAAAATTGAAGCCTATTCTATTTGAATAAATTTATGTAAACATCTGAAAATTGTAACAAAATGATTAAAATGGGTCTTTATGAAGTGATGATGGAGGAAATTTTGAAAATATGAAATATAATTTAGTTTACACAAAATATAGTATTAAACATATTTTCCTCCCCCATGACACCTCAATAGAATGGATTTGTTTATAGGAGAAATATTTTATTGAATGAAATTTATAGAACAATGATATGTAAATATAACATGGGTATTTATTTTTGGTATTAATCAAAAAATAAATCATTATATTTATTTAATATAGTTATAATAATTCCAACCATAAATATAAATAATATATTTCATATAGAGTAATAAAAAAATATGATACATTAATAATTTTGGATGTAATTATTATATCTTAAGAACCAATTAAATTCATGGTAAATTTGATCCAAAAACTAATGATGAAATATTCCAATGTATTTATACCAATTCTAATTCATATATAGTTGTAAATAAATATTTATTGATTGATGAAAAATATGTTCATGTTAAATAAGGTAACAGTGATCATTTTTTTTCACAAAATGACTCAACCTGGTGTGATAAGTGATCAACATGAACACATGTGACCCAAATTTCATTTTAATATTAAAATGTATGATGATTTCTGACATGAATTTCTTGAACCAAAGTCTAAAAATGTAGAAACTGGTAAACTAAAATGTTTATTACCTAGATAATTAAAAGAATCCTTAAGGAACATTATCTAAAAAACATTATATTATATCTATATGTAAGAGTTAGGTCAAGATTAATTTTATGGAACTACATATAATTCTATTCCTTTTTATCTAAACTAGATCCTAGAACAAAAAAAATAATATTGGTCTAATTAGGGTTAGTTTTTATTAATGAATGAAGTGTAAACATGATTAAAAAGATTAAGGTATTGTAATTATTTGTGGTACCCCTCTAACTATCCTATAAATAGAACTAAATAGGTTTTTGGGAATAAACTAAATTTTCAATGTGGCATATCTAGAAATAAAGTTATCTTATTTTCAAAAGGTTTTAATCTAGATGTAGGAATATATTATCATGAAATTTAATCCATATTTTCTATGTTAAAATAAATTAAAATATTACTAGAATGTTAAACTCATATGAATTTTAATTTATATTATATGGATGTTAAATTATAATTTTTAAATAAATTTCTAATGGAATATGTTTTTCATCAAAAACATCATAGTTTGGACATATTATGTTCCGCTCTTTTGTAAAATGAATTTAATGATGGATTTGAAATTGAAAAAATTTTATGAACGACACATAAAAATAAAATTTTCCTATGTAAATATAACATGATGATGTTACTTTTGTGTAAAAAAAATTAAAACAAATCATTGATTATATTTTAAAATTCTTGAAAAAAAATTCATATGATTATGAATATTGAATTAAACTACTTTCTTGGATTGGAAATTTTTTATTATTATTTTTTTAAAATATTAAAAAAAATGCATACTCAATTTTACATTACAAATTTATAGTTGAATGAAACCATAATTATTGGAATCTTAATAGTTCCAACATTGGACATGATATGGATTATGTGGTAAAATAAATTTATAATATTTTTTATAGAGGATTCATTGAAATATTTTATATTCAGGTTATAGGATTACTATAAATTATGTTCTCAATATGTTGTTGTCATATATTTTAATTATATAAATAATAATCTCATTTAAATGATATATAAATAATATTAATATTTTCAAAAAGAATTTATTATATTTTTTAACATTTTTGAAAGCATATATTTTTTGATTAACATCATATAATGATAATGACTTTGGGGGTACAGAATAGAGAGGAAAAGAACATGGGTAACAAATCATTTTCTTGATAGATATTTAGTGTCATGGTCATATGATAAACAACATTATCAAATATCACAAACTAATGATGGTATATATATTACAGGTATAAGTTTTTGTGTTTATCTATTATGGATGAAACACAAATTGATTGACATTGGACTTGATTTTAAATATGTTTCAAATATTAGTTTTAACTAATGTTCTATCAATATTTCAAATAAGATGATAAACCATTTTATAAAAAAAATTTATCTAAGGCATCATTACACACGAGATTGTGTAAAAAATAGATACACCGTTAGAATTTATTTTATTGAAATATGGATTAGGAAAAAAATTTACAAATTGTATTCTTTTTATATTCTTTATTATAATAAAAATAAATTATTTTTTTGAAATTTTTATTAATTTTTGTTCCCTTATTTAATTTTATAAGGAGAATAAAATTATATTTTATGAAATTATATTCTCATTACATTATTAAATATTTTTTACGTCCATTTTGTGTATAATCCAAATCATAATATTAAACATAGACTAGTTTAACATGATTACTCCATAGATCACAAAATATGGTACTTCTATTACTACATAGAGAATGAAATAAATTATTACTTCATGTGAACTATTTCTGTAAATTATAACCCTCATCTCCTTTCTTGTAACCCTTTTATCCCTATTCATTCATACCGTAAAAAAATCATCAATAAAGGGTAACATAATGGGATCATCCTTTTCATTAATTACATATTCCCATTATTCAAGATCATTTAGAAAAGTATCAATTAAAGAAGCTTTTTATTTCTAAGGGATGAATATAAAAGACATTCCTCTCTAAAAGATTTTTAATAATCAGGGGTGGAAGTATATATATTATAATAAATGAAAAAATTTATTAATTTAATAATAAGTTAAAGTATTCATTTAAATTAACAAATATCAATTTTGAGATGATGTAAAATTTATTTTTGTGACTGTGACATAGAAAGAGTTTTTTATATACTCAATTTGTATGGATTAAGGATTCCAATATACTCATGAAGGATATTTAAATCTCATTATTCCCACGGAATCCACTTACTAATTATTCACTACAGAGAAGATGAATAGTTGCACAGATCATTTGATGTTGCAAAAAGTAAGTGAATGACTTAATAATAGAATTTACTTTTCTAATGAATATTTTTCAGACTATATTAGATGCATTAAATAGTAAGTTTAAAAAACGTATTTCAATATATTACTTTCTTATCCAGTTTTTTATATAAACCATTTAAATATATATATATACATGGTGAATTAAATGTTCCATGTAAAAAATAATTATTTAAAATTCTATCCATTAATGAGAATCTTGATTATAGTTATTATAAAGTTTGGTATCCCAGTGGTTGAAAGATATTTTACTTAATATCCATGTAAAATGAAATTTCGTGCCATGTTTTCAAATGTAGTCGGTTTTAATAGATATCATCACTAAAATCATTACATCATGATGTTCTGGATTACATGGTGGAATTAGAAACCACAAATGTATAATAGGAGACTTCTAATGAATTTATGTCTCCTAAGGTACAATGGAGGTTACTTCAAATGAAACTGTGTCATCATTTGAACCTATTGTTTCCCAACTAAACGATAGAGACAATTTTATTGTAAAAAATTACAAAAAAAGACACCAAAGATTCCATGACATTATCTTTAAAGAAATTCAAACTGATGGAATAAGTGTATCATATGTTTAGTAGGAAAAATATAATTTCATTGCAGAATCCTTATTGTATAACACCATTTAATCTTCTATTCAACTAGCTTCAACTTCTTGAAAATTATTTTCCTCATCCATTATAAGGATAAAAATTATTAATCATGGTTACACTATATCAAATTTATTCGGATCAAATTTTTTCTTATATATATCCACATGCCTAATGAAATTGAATAGATAAAATATAATTAGTTAATTTTACTAAATATGATTCTATTGGTCTAAATGATGTAGAATATTAGGTAAAAAATCCTTTATACATGTATTGAGATGAAGTTAAATATCAGAGTCTAGTGACATTTCATCGATCAGATGTTATCCCCATATTGGTGAGAACCGTTATGTTATTGAATATATTTCTAAAAATAACATCTGGTGTATTGAAGTGCAATGAGATTTATTCTCACCAATTTATATAATCCACAATAGTTCTAAAGTTCTAGAAATAGAGTTTGATGTAAAAATTGAATGAGACCATACAAGTTATTATCAGATAAAATCTAAAGTTATTTTTTGAAACTTATATTTGATTAAATCAAGATTAGTGGCGAGGAATATATATGACCATGTTGTTTTAAAAAATATGTTGGACAATTTGGTTAAAATACTACTGATCTAGTTTTAAGATACAAGTTTGATTCCAACAACACAAGGAGAAGTGATCTAATGAATAAATATTGGTGGATTATTTTTCATGGTTCAATAATTTTGATATTGTGCGATGAAAATAAATTAAAGAATCATTACATCATGAATTCATTGATCATGTAAGGTTTTAATAGAAATTGAATTATTTTTAATTTTTTTCATTTTTTCTATTGGAGTTTTTTAATGAAAATGTGATCTTATTTCATAATTAAATTTTCATGAAATTCAGAATGACTTATATTTTGATGTAATAATTCTTCACAAAATTGCATAGATAATTATATGAAATATTGATCTATCTCAAAAAGTGATTTTCAATCGGTTAATGTATAATCTACTAGTCATTTATATGACTATATTTTGACCTAAATTGGTATAAGATTTGTTATTATGGGGTGGATAATAATGGCAGGGTCTTTAGTGACAAATTTCTAATACAGGTGGTAGTTTTTTCCGATTTTTGTAATTTGGATTTAAAGAAACATGAAATTAGAATATTAATTTTAATGAGATTACTAATTTCTAGATATCTTACATCTTATGGTCTCAGATAAAATAAATGTGGCCTCACACGATGATGTTCTTCTATGTAAACCACATTTTAATTATTCAATAATCTGTTCATTTATTGTTCTAGATAACTATTTGGATGTGATGAAGAATTTTTTTTTGCATTGAGATAGAAAGGGATATTTTCATAAAATTTATGGAAAATTTTATCAGAGTTTGTAGAGTGGTTTTAAAACAATCATATATTGATGAAAAAATAGTATATTGGAGCATCTTGAAATATGTTTAGATTCACTATATCATCTTGATGGAAATATTTCCTTAGGACATACTATATCCTTTCCTCATTATTCAAATCACATAATTAGTTAAAGAAATATTTAATCATATAGATATATACTATAGAAATACCCTTATGTTTTCCAATTAAGTATTATTATATTTTCCTCTTCCATTTTCTATGTTACCCTTAATCAATGTATATCACATCGATTTCTCCTAGGAATAGTAAGTAACTCTCAATATTCATTCCACTTTAATATGGATCATTGTAGTTGATAAAGCAGTACTTCATGTATCTTTTCATTCAATGGTTGATTTCATTTAATAAATTTTTAATAATCATCTATCCACCACCTAATTAATACTCATATAAACTAAATTATTCAAAATTCATCCACTAAACATTAAAAAATATAGCCAAACTATCTTGATTTAATTGTTTCAATATTTAACTATGTTTTGTCTCAAAAATATTTTGAATGATTGTTTATTTATATTTATTTAATGTTTTTTATTCCTATTTATATAAGTATATTTATTCACACTTCTAGAATGATTTTCTATTTTTTCACTCTTAATTTTCTATATCATAATAATACATTACAATTACATTCTAAATTTTATTAATAATAATAATATAACAATATAAAAGTATAAATTTTCTATAGATACATTGTTATTTTTAACAAAATGTTTTTAATTTTAGAATAATGGGTGCATTTAATAAAAGATTCATCTTCAAACAAATTTTTAGATGAAATGATCCCAACATTTCACAAATTTTTCAAAAAAAAAACAGTTATCTATAAATATTATATATTTGTTTTTCATGTAATGACCCCAAAATTGCAAGGAAATTTTTTACTTAATTTCTTTGGGATTTTACAAGAACGCAGTTTCTGACGGCACCTGATTCTGTGGCCCGGTGTGCCCGAAATCAATTTTCGAAGTTTAGCTCGGGAAGTTCAGTAAATGAATGACCGGGTTTCCCTAACTTTTGAATCGGTGCTCAGAATCGAAATCTGAGGGTGCCGATTTAATCGCAGCACCAATTTTTTCTTAGGAAGACCTTTTCTGGAGTTGCGTTTGCATGGGAGGAGTTGTTAAAAATGGTAAGGAATAAAAATATAATCGTTTTACAATTTTATTTTTATTTCTTGCTAAGTGGTTTAAGTGTTGTGTCACAACACTTTTTCCCTCTATATTGTCGTTTAACTCCTAGGAGTGGGAGTTGGAGTGGGACCCGTTGGGTTGCTAACTTCCCTTGGGAGAATAAAGTATAGGTGGGGCCCCCAAGATCCCCACCCCTTCACTTTTTCCATAACTCCTCAGCTCCGTCTTTTTTTTTGTAAACTCATCTTAAATTGAGTAACACACTCGCACCCCCACTTAATTCCAAGTCATCACTGATTTTTGTTTTGTTTATTAAATGCCTCATTAATTGGTCAACACACGTTAATCAATTCATGGATTCTTTTTGAATTTTGAAAGAGTTGACATGTGGAATAAAATAAGGGAAACCTTATTTTATTTTGGGTTATTTGTTGTGCGAGAAGATTTTGGTAGAAATACTCTAGTCTTGAAGAACTTCTCCCACATTGAAGAACGCAAAGAACGACGAAGAACGCCTGCCTCTGACAAAATACGACGAAGAACGCTAGTTCCTTAGAGACTGAAGATCCTCTTCTCCGCAACGCCGTGTACCTCAACTCTGACGATCCTATTCTTCCTCCAAAACAAGGGAGAAGTCGCCGACCGCAGTGGTCATCACCAACGACGATGTACCTTCCTTCTTCATTTCCACCACAAGTGAGGAGACGTCTTTTCCTCCTCAGACGTACCCTGACGTCCACAGAATCTACGTCCGACCCCGCAACGCTGTTCTCCGCGATGTCCGACGCGCGACATCAAATATCCAGGTAGGGATTTGAGTTCAAATATTATAGTTCAATTCTTGTGTTTGCTCGCAAGTGTTTTATTAATTATTTTGGGGTCCCCTGTTATCGTTATAATGGGAGGAAGTCGGACCACATGAACATGACCGACCCTCCTCCCTCCTTGATTTTGTTCTTGTTGTGGCACGAACAAAGGCAGCACGGTGCAACAACATCGTGCAGAAACATGGAGAATCACGACAAAGAAGTGGGGCGTCGTCGCGTCGCGCCATTGAGGCAGAACAAAACTGCAGCCGGAGTCAGGGCGAAATGGCGATTTGAAGACTTCACAGTGAAGAACAGGTCCCGGGAGGACCGCTGGCAAAGACCGCAGAGAAAACAGACCAACGGAGCGCATTCGGTGGTCCGCGGAAGACCATGTCGGCGCGCCTCACTGGCACGCCGCCTGGGGGCGACGTTGTTCTGGCGCACTGCTAGGAGGGAACGCTACGACTTCAGCCCTGGTGGCAGGTGACCGGTCCCGCGGCTGCGCCGGACCTGGGGGAGACCAGGGGTCGTAACCCACGGCTGTCAAAGGGAGTGTCCCCCACGTGGGGGTCTTTGATCAATTAAGGAGGGCAGCCCCCCCCCCCTTCGCAACAGCATGACCAAGCTGGTCGAGCGGGCTGCGCAGGCCGGGCCAGGCCACACCAACTAGACCGGGGCTGCACCCAAATGGGCCGGACCCAGACCCGGACCCGGGTCGGGTCGACCCGGTTCGGGCTGACCCAGGGGGTCTCGGGCCGGGTCGGTCCCTGCCCGAAACCCCCTAAAACTGAACAGGTTTGCTTAAAAGTCTATAACAAGGTCTACGGACATCCGATAGACACACCGTCAGTTGTGATGCAATCCTTGGATCGATACAGTCGTTTCGGTATATTAGACTCAACGTTTCGGAGATCTTTGGGTACAACCGTGTTGGTTCGAACCAGAAACCAACTGGGCCCTTGGATCGGAAACACTAATAACATGATCTTCGGACGTACGATTGATGTGTCTTAGACCTTGTTGGATTCTTCTTGTTTGACGGAACTTTTGGAAATACTTCGCCTGAGGTTTGGACACAGTTGGATAGTGGCCGGGTTGCGTTGAAACTGAAATCCAACCGGGCCCCTAGAATGGAGTAGCTGATAACATTCAGACCGGACGTCTGTTTGACGAACCGTCAGTGGAGATGGTGATCACGATGAGAACTGGTCCCTATGAGTATACCCTATGAGAGTTCGGGGATCATTTGAGATACGGCTGGGTTAGTTATCACATGAAACCAACCGGGCCTGAGAGACGAAAATGCTAATAACTCAAAAATCGGGCGTCCGATTGACGTGTCGTCTGTTGCGTTGAGAACCCTATGGTGAGGTAGTGCATTGAGATAATTCTTTATGGGACTTTTAGATACTTGGAGTATCGACAAGTAGCTTATGGAGTAGACCCTACCATGGACGAGCGTACGGAGTACAGAGACCGTGTAGTCGGGTGAGACCTGACGACTGCTTGACCGAAACGACTTGGATCGAGTCGACTAGCCCAGTGGATGGAGCACTATTTTGTTTCGGTGCAGACTCATGGTGGAAGGAGCGCTTGGTAGCAGGATGAAGACCCGCGATACACGATAGGAGGAGTACCTCTACAGGCTATTATGGGGTCTGCAATACTGTGTTTGGGTAATAGAGCCCGACGGGAAGCACTATTGTGTTTGGTTCGCTGGCCCACAGTACTCGACAGGAGGAGTACCTCAGTAGTCTTATGTTAGTGATTAGTACCTTGGAGTCATGACAGGATCACTATACTCGACAGAGACGGGGCTTTTCAGCAGTTATGGTTTCGAGAGTGAAAATCCTGGTTTGAGATTAGTCTATGAACATTGTGTTTACCTCATGATTGAGATAGGACACTTGATAACTTGTGTATATGTATATGGATATACCTAGGTAGTGTTTATCCATTGATTTCATAACCTTTGTGGTACCTCTTGATTGAGATGGGTTACATGATAACTTAGGTATAAGCATGGTCTTATACCTAAGTAGGGTTATCTGTTGAGATACTTATTTGTGATTATCCTTGTTGGATTTAGTGTGAACTTGAGGGTCTCGGGGTCCGTACTGAGTATTGTATACTCACCCCTGCACGGGCTATGCCCGCACCTCGTTGTATTGGTTGCAGACGGCAGGCAGCGCTGACAGAGGCTAAGTGTTCGAGCTCTAGGCAGTACCCAGTGGTGGACCTCACGACGAGTCAGTATCCGGAGGTGGACTTCACGACGAGACGATACTGAGAGGAGGTAGACAGGTGAGAGTGTTGTGGAGGCTATTTGTACCTACCCTTCAGGTAGGATCCGTGGTGGACGATCCAAGAGCTGCGCTATCTGTACCTACCCTTCAGATAGGATCCATGGTCGATGATCTAGGAGCTGCTCTATCTGTACCTACCCTTCAGGTAGGATCCGAGTTGGACGACCCAGGAGATGCTTCTATTATTCCAGCTCTTTGTCTTTTCTGTTGTACTTTCATTCAGTTGTAGATGTACTTTCTATTGGGTTTGTATTCTGGCACACTTAGATTTCAACACTTTCTTTTGTACTTACTGCATCACTTCCTCTTGTACTCAGTGGTGTTTTGTTTACTTTTATAAAGGCAATTCCTTCCCAGTTATTGGGATTTATGCCTTTGGTGCTAGTCCCCAGCCCCTGGCCTATGGATGGCGGGCATGGGGTAGTCATGGCATGGGCCCCGAGGATGGGTCGTGACAAATTTGTATCGGATGAGTCGATTCTTACGCAGAACTTATAACTCAGATATTTTCTTTATGTGATGAAATAGAGTTAAGGGTACCGAGTGTGGTTTTCAGTTCAGGGAGTCTAGTGTTAGAGCGGGTGGCCGACGTATCCAAACACCAGGACCCTCACAACTGATTTCCGACATTGTGCACGAAAAAACGGATTGCATGTGTGTTTCCAACATTTCTTCCTTAAAATATCTCAAACCAGGTCTGCTCACCAGTTATAAATCATTTGACCATTTAACGTATGTTTCTTTCAGGATGCCTTTCCATGGATGATCAGCTAGAGCCCCATGAGATGTACGTAATAATTGCATGCCGAGCGACGAGGCTTCGGTACATGGCCCTCTTGCAGTTGAGGCACCAGCGGTACAACCATACTTTGGGACACTGATTCCACTAGCCCCAGCAGTAGGCGATTCACGCTGCTTGAGCGCGCTGTACATATTCTAGCGCCAGAGGCCACCCAGGTTCCAGGGAAAGACGGACCCACAGGCGGCTGATGATTGGCTGGATGCTGTGGTGGGAGTTTTCAGGATAGTGGGTACACCAACAGACATCATGGAGATCTTTGATGCCAGTCTCCTTCAGGAAGTAGCTGAGATATGCCGGAGCCACTTGTTCCAGTTTTGCAACGGGATGACCTTCACATGGGGAGACATTGAGACATTCATCAGGGTGGAGTTTATACAAGTGGCTCTACACCCCGAGTGTGTTCAAGAGATGCTGCCTTTGCCACATGATTTTCCATTTGTAACCGAGTCATCTGTTCATAGTAGACAGATGATGCAGATGTCTAGGAGGACCAGACCAGCATATGGGAGACCTCGAGTTTTAGGAATGGTAGTGCGTGGCACCCAGGGTGGGTTCAGAGCCAGGCATACAAGAAACAGACAGTGGTACTCCTGTGACAGGAAGGGTCACATGGTACGTGACTGTCCGACTCCCCACATAGTTGATCCGCAGGCGTTTGAGGAGACACCGAGACAGATGCAACGACGGGTGCTTGAGAAACAGTCGAGCAGTGGACAAGGCAGTAGAGCTCCGAAAGTAGGTGGACATGAGCTAAACTAGTGGATACCTTTTTGTTCTTGGTACTTCTAGTTACATGTTGTTGTTTTTTGTTTTTGTGTCTTTGTACTTAGAGCTTTAGTAATAAATGACACTTTTCCTTGTGACATTTTCTTCCTTCCTTTTTATGTACTGAGAGGTCCTGGTTAAAACTGTTGAAATGACCCTCTCTTTTGAGATTCCTACTGGAGGAGACCTAGTTACCTCATGTTGATGCCGACAGTGTGACTCGACCCTTAGAGGCAAGAGTGATTGTTGGATCTCATGGTAGTAATGTCGAGGCCTTACGACATCATCCATGGCATGAATTCATCATTCATGTATAGAATATATATATTAGGCAATGAACTTGTTTCTTCCAGGGGATGATACTGGATTTCTCATATCGGAAATGAATAAATCTTAGCAGCTCTTGTGAGATCATAGATTGTCCAGGCCATGACAGAGAAGGTCCAGGTAATCTTGGAGTGGATGAGTATAGCTCAGAGCTGACATAAGTCTTATGCTGATAGGAGGTAGAGACCACTAGACTTCGAGGATGGCAACCACGTTTTCTTATGGGTCTCACCTCGATGAGGGCTATGGAGATGTGGCCGATGCGGTAAGTAACTTCTGAGGTTCAGCAGAACTTTTCAGGTCCTCAATATGGTAGGTGAGGTGGCTTACCGCTTGACCCATCCACTTCAGTTGCACCAAGTTCACGACAACTTCCACGTATCTCAACTGGAAAGATACGTGCTTGACCCAATGCATATCATCGACCATGGGGAGCTGGACATTGGAGATGAGGTGACTTTTGCAGGGTTCCAGTAGTGGTTTAGGATGACAAGAGTGGGTCTTACGAGGACGGTTGATTCCTCTTTTTTGCAATCGTTTCCATCATTGGAACCTCCTGGTGAGCACATGAGAGCGGAAGGCTCAGATGCATTCTCAGTACCGCTTTTGTAACCCTAGTTTATGTTAAAGATTTTCGGGGACATAAAGCCCTAAGGTGGGAGTAATGTAAAGACCTAGAAATTTCAAGGATTTCTTTTCATAATTTATTTGGAATTTTACAAGAATTCAGTTTCTGACGGCACCTGATTTTGAGGCCCGGTGTGTCCGGAATCAATTTTAGAAGTTTAGCTCGGGTACGTTTAGTGAAAAAACGAGCGGGTTTTTCTATCTTTTGAACCGGTGCTCGGAATCGAAATCTGAGGGCACCGATGAAATCCCAGTGCTGGTTTTTGCTTAGGAAGACCATTTCTGGTGTTGTGTTTTCTTGGGAGGAGTTGTTAAAAAAAGGTGAGGAATAAAAATATAATCGTTTTACTATTTTATTTTTATTTCATGGAAAGTGGTTTAAGTGTTGTGTCACAAAACATTTTCCCTCTATATTATGTTTTATCTCCTAGGAGTTGGAGTTTGAGTGGGACCCTTTGGGTTGATAACATCCCATGGGAGAATAAAGTAGAGGTGGGGCCCACACTAGCCCCACCCCTTCACTTTTTCCATAATTCCTCACCTCCATCTTTTTTTTGTAAACTCATCTTAAATTGAGTAACACACCTGCACCCCCACTTAATTCCAAGTCAACTCTCATTTTTTTTTTGTTTATTAAATGCCTCATTAATTGGTCAACACACGTTAATTAATTCGTGGTTTCTTTTTGAATTTTTAAATTGTTGACATGAGGAATCAAATAATGGAAACCTTATTTTATTTTGGGTTGTTTGTTGTGCGAGAAGATTTAGGAAGAAATACTCTAGTCTTGAAGAACATTCTTCATCATTGAAGAACGTGAAGAACGACGAAGAACGCCGGACTCCGAAGAAAGAGGATGAAGAATGGTAGTTCCTCAGAGACAGACAATCCTCTTCTCCACGACGCCATGTACCGCGATTCCCACGATCCTCTTCTTCCTCCGCAACAAAGGAGAAGTTTCCGACCACAGTGGTCAACACCAATGACGACGTACCTTCCTTTTTCATCTCTGCAACAGGTGAGGAGATGTTGTTTCCTCCTCGGATGCACCCCGCCGTCCACAGAATCTACGTTCGACCCCCGCGATGCCATTCTCTATGACGTCCGATGCGTGACGTCAAATTTCCAGGTCAGGGTTTGAGTTCAAATATTATGGTTTAATTCTTGAGTTTGTTTGACAAGGGGTTTTTTTATTCATTTGGGTCCACCTATTCTCGTTATAATGGGAGGAGTTCGGATAGCACGAACATGATCGAAACCTCCTCCCTCCATGTTTTTTTCTTGTTGCGGCATGAACAAAGGCAGCGCAGTGCAACGACATCGTGCGGGAACATAGAGAATCACAGCGAAGAAGTGTGGCGTCGTCGCACGACGCCGTTGAGGCCGAACAAAACCGCGGTCGGGGTCGGGGCTGCAGTGGAGATTTGAAAACATCGCAGTGAACAAATGGTCCCGAGATGACCGCTGGTGAATACCTCAGGAAAAGAGGACCACCGGAGCACGTCTGGTGGTCTGCAGAAGACCCTGCCGGCGCACCCCGCCGGCACGGCGGCGCCGGCGGCCGGATGCAGCAGCCTGCACCAGCCAGCCTCTCGGAGGCGGCGGTGTTCCGGCGCACCGCCAGGAAGGACTACCGTGGCTGAAGCCGCGGTGGCAGACGACCGGTCCAGTGGCCGCGCTGGACCAGGCGGAGACCGGGGGACATAACCCTCGGCTGTTAAAGGGAGCAGCCCCCAGATGGGGGGTCACGAATCAATTAAGGGTGGCTCCCCCCCTTCGCAACGGCATTACCAAGCTGGCCGTGCGGGGTGCACTCACACTGGGCCATCCGGCCACCCAGGCCGGGCCGAGACGCACCCAAATGGGTAGGACCTAGACGCAGGTCGGGTCGACCCGGTTTGGGCCGACCCAGGGGGTCTCGGGCCGGGTCGGTCCGAGCCCGAAACACCTAAAACTGGACATGATCGCTTAAAATCCCATAACATAGGCTATAGACCTCTGATCGATGCACCGTTAGTTGTAATGTGATCCTTGGATCGAGACAGTCGTTTAGGAATATTACACCCAAGGTTTTGGAGAATTTTGGGTATAGCAGGGTTGGTTCGAACCCGAAACCAAACGGGCCCTCAGAGCGGAAACGCTTATAACTTGTGCTATGGATGTCTGATTGACGTGTCATCAACCTTTTTGGATTCCTCTTGATGAAACGGAACTTTTGGCATACTTCACCTGAGGATTGGACGTAGTTGGATAGTGGTCGGGTTGGGATGAACCCGAAATCCAACTGGGCCCCTGGAATGGAAAAGCTGATAACATTCAGACCGGACGTCTGTTTGACGAACCGTCAGCGGCATTGGTGATCACATTGAGAAACAGTCACTATGAGTATACCCTATGAGAGTTCAAGGTATAGTTGTGATATAGCCGGGTTGGTTCACACACGAAACCAAACAGGCCCTTGGGACAAAAAGGCTAATAATTCATAGACTTGGTGACCTATTGACGTGCCATTCGTTGTGTCGAGACCCCTATGGTGAGGCGGCATTTTGAGATAATTCTTCATGAGACTTGGTGATACATAGATTATAGACTTGTAGATCGTGGAGCAGACTATTTCGGAGATAAGCGTACGGAGTACAGAGACCGTTTAGCCGGCTGAGACCTGACGACTGCTTGACCAACAAGACTTGGAGTGAGTCGACTAGCCCAGTGGATGGAGCACTATTGTGTTTGGGTGCAGACCCACGGCGGACGGAGCTCCTGGTAGCAGGTAGCAGACCCGTAGTACTCGACAGGAGGAGTACCTCTGCAGGCTATTATGGGGGTGCACTATTGTGTTTGGGTGATAGACCCTGGCGGGAAGGAGTACTGTGTTTGGGTGGGTGGCCAATGGTACTCGACAAGAGGAGTACCTCAGTAGTCTTTGGTTAGTGAGAAGTACCTCAGAGTCATGACTAGATCACTGTACTCGACAGAGATGGGGCTCTTCAGTAGTTACGGTTTCGATAATGAAAATCCCGGTTTGGGCTGAGTTTATGACCTTTGTGTTTACCTCATGATTGAGATGGGTCACCTGATAATTTAGGTATTTGTATGGGCATATACCTAGGTAGTGGTTATCCATTGATTTCATAACCTTTTTGGTTTTTCTTGATTGAGATGGGTTACTTGATAACTTAGGTATAAGTATGGTATTATACCTAAGTAGTGTTATCTATTGAGATCCTTATTTGTGGTTATCCTTGTTTGATTTAGTGAGACCTTTAGGGTCTTGGAGTCCTTACTGAGTATCGTATACTAACCCCTACATGGGCTATGCCCGCACCTCGTTGTGTTGGTTGCAGACGGCGGGCATCACTGACAGAGGCCGAGTGTTCGAGAAATTGACAGTACCTGGAGGTGGAGCTCAGGACGAGTCTGTATCCAGAGTTGGACATCACGATGAGACGATACTTGGAGGAGGAAGACAGGCTAGAGCGTTGTGGAGGCTATCGATACCTATCCTTCAGGTAGGATCTGTGGTGGTTGGTCCAGGAGCTGCGCTATCTATACCCACCCTTCAGGTATGATCCGTGGCGGACGATCCTGGAGTTGCGCTATATGTACCTACCCTTCAGGTAGGATCTAAGGTGGACAACCCAGGAGCTGCTTCTATTCTTCTAGCTGTTTGTCTTTTCTATTGTACTCTCATTTAGTTGTGGTTGTACCTTCAGTTGGGTTTGTATTCTGGCCCACTTAATTTTCATCACTATCTTTTGTACTTAGTGCAACACTTCCGCTTGTACTCTGTGGTGTTTTGTTTACTTCTATAAACGAAATTCCTTCCCAATTATCAGGATTTACACCTTTGGTGCTAGTCTGAAGCCCCTGCCCTATAGAAGGCGGGATTGGGGTAGTCATGACACAAGCCACGAGGACGGGTCGTGACATTTCATATAATAAAAAAAATATATATTTTTGGATATATTTATGTTACAACATTTTTAATTTTTTATCTTTTTTTATGATGCATTGATTCCCTATATAAATACTAAAATTATTTTCATAAGGGTTGGAGAACCAAAAATCTAGATATCATTAATTATTATAAATTGATTTATGATTAAATTATAAAGAAATTTATTATACATATAAATAATTTAAATAATTTTAGTTGAATTTAATTATGTTAAAATAATTTTTATTATACTATGTCATATTATTATGTGCAACTTAACTATCAATCTGAATCAATTCATTATCTATACATGAATATTACACTATTTCAATGTGTATTATATTTTCAAAAGGAAATTTGTTAAAGGATTCTATTGTAATAAAAAAATGGAATCAATCAATGTTGATTATAATATACTAATTTGATATTATCTAATGAAGTGAAATTTAATTATTTAGTTTTGATGTTAATTTATCTTACACATCATCAAACTCGAATAATTATATCTTTTAAAGATACTCTATACTTAATCTTTTGAGAATGGTGAAATCAGGAGTTTATCTTTTCAATAATAATACATCGTGTGTATTATCATGATTGTACTCATAATATTATAGTAATGACATGATAATTCAATTCAATTCATTAATTATATTTGAAAAATATATGTCAAAATCATGAAAGATCGTTTTTGATAATGTGTCTTTTTAATAATTATTGAAATATTTATGAGATAATTTTTCATTATCTTAACCGTAATTATATGTTCCATATTTAGAAAATAGTGGCACATTACCTTAAGAGCATATTTCATTATATTATTGAAAGAATTATTCTCTAAACATTTATTATTATATGTTGTTCTTGTGTTTAAATTAAAAATAATACATATATAGATAGAAATATTTTTCATAGCATGTGAGGGCGTGTGATGATGAATTCTTGTGAATGAAATTAATCATGAAGAATTAATATATGCTTTTTGCCAAAAATAACAACCTTTTAAAATGAAGAACATCTGAAGCTAATGATATAATATTTTATTCTTCTGTAGATTTTTATTCAACTATTATTAGTTTTTTCATGAATCTATGTGCTTAATAATTCTTCCAAATATATATACCTCAATTAATTTATATAATTTTAGAGATCAACTCTGATAGGGTTTTGTATAGACCGTGTAAAAGGATAACTGAGGAAAAGACTATTTGACCTTTGTATTATGTAGTAGCTTCCTGAATATATCCTATCGCCCTATGAAAATGAGAAGATATTGATCAAATCACTAAACTCAAGGAGTAGAGTTATGGTGGATTAGACATGGGTATTTATGTTCCCCTAATAACTATAAATCCATTTTAATCAATATTTTTCTTTTTTTATTTTATTTTCTCTATATTGTTCTTTTTATGGAAAATACTGGAACTTGTATACATTGAAGAGGATGGTTTTAGAGTAATGAAAACATACATAAATGTGGTTTTACCTCATTTTTTGTCTTTGTATATCAATTTTCTATAAATATACATGGGATTATTATAATTTATAATTCATGTCAATTAAAAAAATCTTATATTAAAAATTATATCAAAAATTTAATTTTTATAATAGACTATTATTAGACACCATGATACAAATTATTTTCATTAACACTTATAAATTAATGTATACGTATATTGTTAAATGTGATTAAATTAATTTTTGATTTTGGTTAATTGAAACCATTTGTTATTATCATTATTAATTAAATCCTCAAATAATAAACAATGAAAAATATTTTTTAAATGATCCATCCCTATGTGAGAAATCAAAAAATATATATTATACATTTTTATAAACAATTAGGATTACTGAATCTGATCAGAAAATATATATTAACATCATTAATTAATTATTCAAATATAATTTATATCCTCATTTCAATTATCTATAGTTGTAAAATATCCACCATTGTTTTTTTATTTTTCATCCTCCATATACGAGTAATGGTTTATGATATTATGTTTTAATAATTAAATGATTATTTCATCTTTGAAAAGATTATATTTAGAAATGGGTTTTGAATGTATTTTTTATGAAAAACATCATGAAATAATTGTTGGTCACAGAAAAAAAATATATGATTCAATATATAGAATAGTTACTCATATTTCATCATTGTAATAATAAATAAATTGAAATTTAACATTGTCCCTTAAAAGATAAAAAATTCATTTTAATCTAAATATTTTATTTCAGAAAACAAAAAAAATATTTTATAGAGTATGATTTGTGATAAAATCATGGATCTGTGAAATTTATTATTCCTCAAACAATTTATGTGAATAATTTTTAAATAACAATTACTAGGATGTGAATCATTGAAAAAAAAATTATTAATAGGGTTTCTGAGTGAAGAGATAAATGCCCATAAATTTAATATTTTGGCAATTTTGGAACCATTACACTAATATAGAATAATCAACAATGTATTCCGATTAAATTTATTTTCATCCAAATTAAGGGGAATAAAAATGTCTGTATTTGAGGCCATACCTAGTGACCAATTATAAATTTATAATAAATTACAAATATCATTTCTCCCAAATGACATCCCATTATCATATACAGTTATCATATGGTATGAAAACATTTTCATTGAGTATTTTATGGTAAATCATTATTTTAAATATTCTATTGTTTCAAATATGTACTAATAAATTTCCCTCACAATTAATCACTGAGGGATAAAATTGACCTCTAATCGTTGGATGAGAATCAATACTAAAACTATTATAGATATTGATATAACTTCAATTAAAATAATAAAAATAGTCATTAAATATTTGAGTTGTAGGAGGAAATTTACACTAAATCAACACTTGTCCATTCCTTACAACATTCTTATTATAGATATTTCGATGAAAACCATGATATTTTGATTTATTGGCAAAAAATTCATAATATGGTTCATGAAATACGATGACTATATCATTAAAAATTCTATCATACATTTTTATTTAAATGATAAATAATATTCAGGAATGGTTTGTACATGAGGTGTTGTAATTTCATTAGAGTTGATTCCAATTTATATATTTAATAACACTACACAACTATGTAGTTTAGGCATGTTGAGTCTATGTGTTATTTGATGATTGATGTTTACTGAATACTCTAAATTTCTATGAAATAACTATAACTATGATGAAATAAATCTAAATCTTCTTAAATTTGAAGGATATATAATTTTTTGTTTTGGTGGGGTGAGAAAAAAAAGAACAAAAATGGTTCTAGGTAGTTATAATTCTAGGTTCATGAAGATAAAAAATTCTACCAAAAATTAGAAAACAATATATAGTATTCATAATCAAATAAATGTGATTCTAATGATCATTTTATACATTCCCTTTCTCATGACAATCCTTTGATTAGGGGAAACTAATTTGAAAATTCATATTATAGGTAACTCAATTCCATTTTTAATCATAGTTGATTATTAGTCCATAGTTCTTTGTAAAAACATTATATTAGTTAATATATTAAAGTTACCTCACTCTATCCAATTCCCAAAAAATATCATACATTATAGTTTGAGAGTAGTAGGGATTTGATAAAAGAGATTAAAAATACATTACATAGATTTATAATTAAAAATAAAATAGTTATTACATAAAACCCACTTCATTAAACATACCTTTTAATTGATACAACTAAAAAATCATTCTCTAGGAGATGTTGAAAAATAAAAATAAAATATTTTATAAAATATTTTAATTGAAAAAAATTTACACATCATTTTGTAGTAGTATAACATATAATCATGAGATCCCCCCCCCCCACCATGTAATAGAAATGTGTGAATATTTATTGGACATTCAACCCTCAATGGATATCCCTCAATAAATTTTATTGATATTAGAATAAATACATAATAATTATTAAATATAGAAATAATAATTCACATTAAAACTAATGATAAAACCTATAAAAATATAAAAATGGTCACATTATGAAATGATAATAATTAGGGAATGATGAGTGTATATAATGCCCATTTCCCATTCATTCTTATTTTTTATAATATAGAAACCTATGACTACACATAAACTCCTCAAAATGGAATGATTAAACATGTGTTTGTGATTTTATGGGTATTTCATCAGAATCTTATTTTTTATTACATGTGTAAATAACTAAGATCACTATAATGTCATAGGCTTCCTATTTTATCATTCTAGTTCTACCAGTGTAACACAGAAATGGACTCCATAGCATTCTATTTCACCATTCATTTATCCAATATAGAACCAATCTATGATGATTGATTTTATTTATTATTATTTTTCATGATATTTTTCACTCATCAGTGTATTCACACTGATCATAGTTTATATGATAGTTCACATGGAATTTTTATGGCGGTTTTGAAATTAAAACATCCATTTCAACAGAAAACCCTCACACTAAATTTTTTTATGGTTTATTCACTTATTTTTTTATTTATCTTTCATAGTTGTTGGATAAAGATCCCTTGAGCTTCCATCACATGAATTCATCCACACCAAGGATTACATCATGCTCTAGTGGTGATACACGGTTTTTGAAATATATTAATAACTTATGATATGTGATCATAAACATTCAAGGTGGTGGTCATGGTGTTTTTGGATGGTGGTGGTGGTGATTAGTGAGACTTGAAGGAGGTGTTCTAGTAGAATGGTCATTATGATGAGGTATATTCACACATCACTAATAGTGGTAATGTTTTTTCAAAATAATTTATTGTTTTCTAAAAATCTTTTTTCCACATCTGATTTGTGAAGTGATTGTCTCTCATATATCATACTCAAATCATTTCAAGTGGTTGGAATAACTCAATATAGTTTACTATCATGCATTATCTCATATATAGATGATGACATGAATTATTTTCCAAAACCAAAATGTATTGAGATCTTCACATAACATGAGTCAATATACTAACATACAAACTCAAGTAATTACTATCATCCATATGCATTATATGAGTGAAATATGGAAACTTCCTTCCATACAATAACATAAAAAAAATTCCCTTAATAAATTTTCAATAAAATGAAAACATTATTTTATTTTTTTTAAATTCATTTTCATTTTTATTTTTTCCATTAAGAACTTGTGGAAATTAATATGTGGATAAAATAATCAATTAACTTCAAAAAATAAATAAATTTATTTCTAATAAAATTTGTGAAATGTTCATATCAAATACACCCCACACTGAGCATAATATTTTCCTTCAATGATATAATATCAACATGGTGAAAAGGAATCCCAAACAATATTGATTTAAATCTCAATGTAAACAAAATCAAAAAACATCAATATTGAATTAAATGTTCTAGAATCATATAACAAAATTTCATTAAATAATCATTTTTCAACGGAAAATTGTTGACAATGTATTTTACTCTTACTATTGTAATGTGACATGGAATCTATATTCTTCATTTCATATTTATCAATTACACATTAATTTTCATTTTATAATTGTAATCTACATCACATTAAAATATCAATCACTCACCACTCAAGGTAATAATGTAAGTGAACATTTTATCATACCTCATATAATTTCCCATTACATAAGTTTCCAATTCCTCTAAAATATCCACCCTTGAGAGAAAAAACCCCAAAAAATCATGATTTCTTAACAATAAGTATCATATGACTACGAGCCTTTAGTTTATATATGTAATGATGTATGAAAATATTAAATATCAAAACAAGGTTATTCTATATGGTCTTTTTTTATTTTAATAATAATTTTCTCAATGTTGACACATCCATTAATAATATATCTTCGCACAACCCCAAAAATGAAACTTGGTCATAAATCATGGAATGTTAGGAATGATTCTCTCTTTGACAGTATTTTTCATTTATATTTTTTAAATGTAATATAAAATAGTTCATAGAATAAGTATCACATCCATCACTCGACCACATATAATCACCTTATGAAAATATCAATAAAAGTTATAAATTGATCATCGGTCAAATAATAGTGATTATTTGACCCACCAAATAAGGATTTATTTTACATTTCTAATTTTTCAAAAATATAATTATTCCATAGAGGGAGATAGAAATTAGTACAATAAATGATAATGTTATTAAAACTTCGAAAATATCACATAGAATCACATTTAATCTTATTTATAATGGAATACGTCCATTTCAACCATCTGAAACCTCTCCCACACACATGAATTATTGAATATCATGAAAAATAAAAAAAGTAAGGATGTAAATAATACATTTTCTTATATTGTATATCTTCTCATTAAATGATATTTGATGCATCTGTAGGAATGTAGAAGGAAAGGTTCATGATGGTGCAAAGGATAAATGGTTAAATTACTTAATCATAATAATTTTGAATATTTTCCATCATAACAAATACAATATTCAAAGAAAATTATAGGAAAAAATATATCTGCATCCCTTATCAAATATTCTCAAGATAGAATGTCTGTAATTAGATTATAACATATCCAAAAGGGAATATATTAATTTGTAAAATTATTGATTAATGTTAACACTATCAAAATATTAATAAAATTAATTTACATAAATTCAAATCCAATAAATAATCCAAAAATATATATTACAGAAGGAAAAATGTTTTCTCAAATCATGATTTACTTAATCCCTTCACCCATATATGTCTTTACATAATAATTATCTAATATGACTCATTCATATTAAGAAAAAATGATAAATAAACCTGGGAATATTATTAACCAAATGAATTTTAATATCTTAAATAGAAAATTAGTATAAGAAAAATTTAGGGCATGAATTTTAACTTTATACTTAAAATAAACATTCATAACAAAATATTAGTGGAATTGACATTGAATTAAAAGTATTAATCCGCTATAATTATGCACTTATATTTGAACTTATTGTTTAATTATTTAAATATATTCCTATCCAATAAAATAGTCACACTAATGCATAAGGTACATTAATTAAATATTAGAATAAAAGGGTAATTGAAAAAATATCATAAAATAAATTTATAATATCAAACTAAGACTATTTCATTAAAAATAAAAAAATAAAAACTCTAATAAAGACATAAAATATCAAGTTTCCACTTAAAAAAAATATTATACTAAGGTTTATAGTCTTTACATTTATCATCATCTCATAATTTATGTTTAATATAATGTTAATCATATTAGTTTTACCCATTTATGATTATTAAGTGCATCTCACCTTCCTCTTCTTCTCCTCCATAATGAAATTATATTTTTAGTTATTGAAGTAGAGGTAAAAAATATTTACTATTTTAGTGATTTATATATTAATTTTTGGGATGTCCCAACATGGTAAAACTGTTCTTCATTATGATCTTTTTCTTCAAATTCAGTAATATAATCATCAATTTCAATAGCCATCATTTCTTTTTCTTATTCCCACACCCATATTATTTTAGATCTTATAAAAACTATTATATGAATATATAATATATCCATATTAATTCAATTTTTATTTTAATTTTCTATTTAGTTCATTCATATTCAACAATATATTCGTCATGTGGTTTATCCTCAGAATGTTGTGACGTGGTAAATAAAAACATGTAATGCATTTTATATTTTTGATAAACTCTTATGTAACCTATGTCTTCTGAGGATACTTTCATTTATTTTTATTTTATTTTATCCACTGACTATATATTAATGAGTTTTTAATTTTAATAATTAACTATATCGTTATGAATAAGGGTTACCTCTCCTTTTACTTTAATCTCAACATCATTATCGATCATCTCTATAATATTTTCATCATCATGTGATTACACCATTAGACCACTATCAAATGCATGGAATTATTTTACAATCTCCATAAATCATAACATGGTTAAATGCTGAAAAATTATAGATTGTGGTGAATTTATCCACCAATTATCATGTATAGTTGTGGTCTTTATGATTCTTGGAAATATTACATTTTACCTCAGTGTTTGATTATCTAAAATAAAATATCTATTATTTTAATAGAAAATTTTTCATTCTCAATCATGATATAATATAACCCAACTATCAAAACCAAAAATAAAATGTGATAAAGGTATATTGGATAAATAAAAAACTACATTAAATAAATGTATAGAAATAGATGATAAATGACAATGTCTGTAAAATAAAATTAATGTAATCTCCAAACCTGGACCCCAATAATAGTTATAGAAACTAGTACCCTAAGTGGAATCATTATTCCATCTTATTCGATATTTACTTTGATATATAAAAACACAAACCATTAAACAATAAATTAATAAGTAGTATCGGTATGTTTTGTGAAAATAATTTACAATGATGATATGTTAGGGAATATAATAATCTGATAATAATGACATATACGTATCCTAAAATAAATTGAAAACTACAATAATTGGAGAAAATTAACATGTTTTATTTTCTAGAGGTTGAGATAATGTGAATGAAAATGGCCCTATGAAATTTGAATTATATTTTTATTAATTTACATGTATTAAAAAATAAACAATTATATAATTTTTAAAATCTATTCTTTGTGATTCCAATAGTCATGGTAGACACTCTATACCTTAAGACTAACTTTATATCATGGTCTTGTACATTACATGGTGAATATATAAGTAATTACAAAACAAATTTAATCATATAATTTAATTAGACTAGTTGTTAATGTAAAATACCATATTTTAGCATCTTCATTATAGTTCACTCACTCCATCAACAAAACCACCATTCCTCATTTGTTATAAAATGTTATAAAAAGAGTTGGGAACATGGATTAATATAAAAACCCTTATATAAATTTTTTTTAGTGATAAAAACACCTTAGTAAATTCACCCTTTATAAAACATAAATTATAAAAAATAAAGGATTACTTCTCATGTTATTTAGGAGAGGTAGAAAAAACAAATATAATAAAAGGCTATATAAAATTAGAGAAGTGTCACCCAAACCCATCCTTTGGTAAAAACTCAATATTTTGTCAAGATATTCCCCACAATGAAATTGTTATAATCTATTGTATTTACAGGATTATAATTAATTATTTCTGGGATATATTTCTTTAATAATTTCTCTATTTTGATCATTATAGTGATATTTCAAGATTTCATATTAAAAAAGTTACATATTGTCAAAAAAACTATCTACAAGATTGAATTTTGAAATTCTATTATTTTTTATATTGTGTGTGTATTAAATGATTTTTTTCTTTACTAATTATTTTTTCATAGCACTGAAAAAAAATAATTTACATAAACTCATGTTAATTACATTTGTCATGTTATGTAGGTGTATTCTTGGTTATTTCTTCAGTATCTTCTTCAGCACATTTTAATCTTAAACCAAGATCATTTACACATTTTATGATCCCTCATTTCACATACACTATATAACAATGTAATATTAACATATCCTTTGGAAGCTACATTTATAATAGTATTAATCATACATTATACCAAATCCATAACATTACCTCTTCTTTATTCATTTTAAATAATGTTTTCACTCATCATTTCTCGTACACACTTTAGGGTTAGGAACAAAATTTTCATTGATACTTTTTTGGATTATTTTAATTTTGAAAATACTTGTTGACAAACTTAATTCACACTAAAGATTTTTTTTAATTTTTTTTCCTCTTCATCATAATTCAACCATCATAGGTTCCAAATTAATCTCCCTCAAACTTCTATAATATGAATTCATCTTCATAGAGGGTTTCATCATGATCCATTTAGAATCCACTATTTAAATAATATTTGAATCATATCTCAAAATATATATCAATCATTACAAGAGGTATCCATGGGGTTTTACAATGGTTTAAATAGTGGTCAGTGAGACCTCAAGGCAGTCAGTGAGGCGTGTGTTCTTTAAGATCACATAAATTTTCACAAAAATTAATGTTTTGATGTTATTATTATTGATGAGTGTGTCCCAACAATCATTTTTACAACATTAGATTTAAAAATCTCCATTAACTCTTATATTTCATGTGTTTTAATCATTTTTAATACCTCAATGAGGTCTATCATAGTTCCACGACTCTAAGACACATTTCTATATGCATTCTCTCCTTGTGCATACAAAGTATGGTTTCTTTCTTGAAACAAGTATGCAAATATGCTCATGCATGTTCATCTATGTTCTATTATTTTTCACTTGATTAAATTAGAATAATTCACATCGTTCATTTAAATCATATAATCATTCATTTTGATAAAATAATTATTCAAAAATATAAGAGATTTTATTTCAAAAAATATATATTAAATTATATGTCATTATTAAAAAATAATTAAATTATAATTATGGAATATTAATATATTAAATTAAATAATAAAAAATGAGTGGTTAAAATTTCATTGTGTAGGTACTTTTGGAGTTTTTCCTAAACACATATAAAAATTAATATTTTAATTTTTTTTCAATATATATGAGTTTAGGTTTTCATGGTTTATACATGTAAATTTAGAAATAAAAATGAGAACCTGACCTCAAATAAAAATAAAATTATAGACAAAAATTATATATATAAATATATGTCTAGTTTTACATGGAATACAATGCTTACTCAATCCAATAATGTTGGGGAATGTATTTTATGGGTTTTTGGAAAATATTATATGTATAAGGGAAAAACTTTATTCTCAATGAATTTTAAAAGACATATTTTTGAATACATTTGATAAAAATCTTAATTTCCTCATTCCTAGTTTAAATCAATTTAAACACCTATTCGAAATTCTTATTAATAATTCCATGTAATGTAAAAATATAATTTTGTTTCACTGTGACATGGATATGTCATCAATTCAGTAGATGAATTTTTGATGTAGTAGAAAAAATGTTCTTTTACAACAAAGATGATATGTTTTACAGATAAATGGTTCTAACCTTATGTTTTTATTTATTCCATGAGTATAAGAATTCCATGGGTTCGAACAATCCATACACATAACTATCTAAATAATAAATATCAAATAACGTATATCCATTGATAATGTTCTAACATTTAAAATAATAACACATCAAATGACACCAATAAAAACTAGTTGTCATGAAACCCATTAAAAATAATAAATTAATTCCCATGATAAAAATGAAATCCAACATTTTTATTGCATAATGTTTCATTTCATTTTACAAATTGTGGTTCATTATAAACTAGTGTCTTGAAAAAATGGTATATAATGCATGAAAACATATGAAATTATATTAATACTATTGAAAATCTTCTTTTAATCTTCATAATATGAACTATTACATAATCTCAAATCCTAGGAACATACATGAACGGAAAGGGTAAGTATAAGACCTAGTAAGGGAAAACAGGTAAAACAGCTTACATGTAAACAAGAGGGAATATAATAAAATAATGATTAAATATAATAAATCCATGAGAAGATAAATATAGTGATTATATTAACAGGAATAATATCATTAAAATGTTTCTAAAACATATAATTTAGTCATTCATAATCATATCACTATGGTCCATCCCCAATGTGTTTTAGAAATTTCCAATATTATTCACCATGGTATCATAAAACATGTCATATCTAGAGATTAATTGAATTACCCAATGAATTGTAGTGATATCAAAAAGTTCACTTAATATATATTTATTTTCACATGATTCACATAGTTCATAATCAAAAATCTCTTAAATAACCCATAAAGAATTAAATAAATGGTTTTATATCGAAATTATGGTGTTTCAAAATGTCCTTAAAAACATGATCACTATTTCATTTATAACCCATGGAAAGTGAATGATGGATTTATGTATGAAAATTTAAAAATAAAATAAACCATTATCATATCATGATAAATACCCAATGAAATTAACTAGTCTTGGGTATTCATATAAGAAAAATAAAATAACATCATGATTAACAGATAGAGATTTTGAGACGAAATTTCTACAGTATAACAAAAATGCAATATGGTTTTAGAAAACATTAAAAATAGAGGGGGAATGGTTCAAAAATTCACAATAAATTCATAATAAAGTATAAGGAAAGAATAAAACTATGATAAAAACATGGTATGAAATTTTTCCAGACAAACAACATAAAAGAGAAATTGAATGAAAAGAAGAGAAGATGTGAATTCCATTATAAAAATTAGACAACCTAAAAGCATAGCATAAAATTTAATAAAATCACATGATGAGAGAGAAAATTTTCTATAACCAATTGGATATAAAATTAAATTCAATAATGATATAGAATAACATACCTGAACTTAAAAAATTGGAAATTAAAAGACATAAAATAAAATTATTCTTTACTAAAAGTGGAGTGTGATATGATCTCTCATCTTGATGTGTAACTTCTAAAATACAGGGATTAGAACCATGAGGGATTTAGGCCACATTGAGATCACTCCATAGTTATTTCTACAATATGATATTTGATGGTTATTATTTTAGAATGAAATAATACAATGAAATGGGCGGGTAGTTATAGTAAATTAGAGGGAGTTTTTTATTTTTCAATGACACCTCATCAGTGGTATTTTCCAAATTATAGGAGTTATATTGGTATTTAATCATGGGTTTTTAGACATGGGAATCCTAATGTAATATTTTAATCCCAATGTGTTTAATATCATTTTTAAATTACATATTACATCACTATAAAGTCACAAGACACATCGAAAACTCAAAAACTATATTTTTACAACACACCAAAAAGCATAACATTTTATTAAAATATAATAAATTCATGTTATCCTAATATATATTTTCTGTATTCCAAACTAAACTCTATTTTAGGAAAATTATTTTCTAAATTAGATTTTTTTTATTTTTTTGTAAAGTTAATATTTACCCAAAAAAATATTAATACTTAACTAAATATTTATAAAACAATTGTATACTTATCCTGTTATATCATATTAACATTCAATATTCCAAAATTATATTTATACATACATATGTGAAGTTAATATTTCAATGTTAATATTACTATTAATAAGGGTAATATTACATTTTCATAATTTATTATTCACCAAATATTAAGTTTATCTTATCAGAATCGAAATTTTTTATTGGAAACAACAGTAAATGCCCATTTTTTAAAAGCATTTAATATTATTAATTATATAATAAATAAAAAAATAAAATTCAATTTCTTTTCAATAACCAATAATAATATGATACATCAAATAAAAAATCTAAAAAAACATCAAATAATTATTTTGACATTTAAAATTCAAAAATGATGTTTATTTTTCAATTATAGGAAATAAAATATTATTTTGTACACATAGACGACACAAAGTATCTATGACCATGTTACATATCCCCTTATAACATCCGCATTGGGCCAAAGTGTAAGGTGAGCAATGGAGATAGAATCATAGGGCGGCTCGAACAACATTACTCGAGTGGTGTTTTCTATCATCTTGAACATCTCCTATATGTGGTTTCATTCAAACACAACATGTTGAATACCAACTTCAGCTTGGTCCAGAGCAAAGCCAAGTGACACAACCTCTTTCCCAAACTCTAACAGATGGGCTTCATAGGGCCCGATTTTACCAAATGAGGACATCGACTATTCTACCAACATTACATACCCATTATTATTTCTATTTTAAACAACAATTATAATGTTAAGAATTATCATTATTTATAATATCCATATTGAGAAATGGTCATATAATGTCCAAACCCCAATGGTGACATTTCATTTATACTTATCTTCTTTTATTATGATATAATAAGACATATATTTTCAATAAATTAAATATAATTAAACTGCTTGGGTTATTACCTCCTTCACACCTTTAGAAATTTTATCCCCAAAATTTCAACTTATACCCTGAAAGGAGGGAAGGTGATTTTACCTCAGCCTCATAGACTCCATTGTTTCCCAAATTGATTATTCATATTTGTGGTTCCTCAACAACTCATTAACACTGTAGATAGTATTGTTTTGTAGAACCAAATCTCTCTAATCCATGATCTCCAATGGTTACTCCTCATAATAGAGGTCATGATCCAATTGTACCACCTATGCATATATTACATGTGAAAGGTTAGATATGTACTACCTTAATAGGTATATGTGGAAGGAATCATGAACATGTGCTAGATTTGGTGGAATTTCTAGTTGATAGAACAGTACTCCTAAAGGATCAAGTATTTCATAGAGGATAATGTACTTAATTATGAGGGTCCCATACATTCCTAACCTCATGAATCTCTTCTATGGTTAAATTAAAAAAGATTCCTTTACTAATATCAAACTCAAAGTCCCATTGATGGTTGTCATAATATCTATTTTTCTGAATCTATGAATCTTTCATGTATTGATGAATGATGGGATGATTTTCAGTCAACACTTTCACAAGATAAGGCCCACTGAACATTATCTCACTAGTTTTATTCAAACATGTATGATTTCTAAATCGCTTCCTATATAGAGATTCATTGGGTTCCATTTTAATGCTTTTGTGGAAACTATTTTGTAATAGAACTCAATTAAAGGGAGAAGTTGATCCCATCCACCTTTAAATTCCATGGATAAGGTTCTATACATGTCCTCAAGTGTATGAATATATCTTTTATATTGGCCATTAGTTTAGTGGTGATAGGCTATACTAAAATTCAATTCTATTCACAGCGCATGCTGAAGATTTATCTAGTATTTTGATTTGAACCTTGGATCAGGATTAGAAATGATAGAAATTCTAACAAAGAGTATCCTTACAACCTCCTTTATGTAATTACAAGAAATTTGATCAGGAGATAAATCTTCCAGAATAGAAATAAAATGGGAAACCTTGGTGAGATGGTCCTCTATAACTCATATCGCATTATTTTAATTTGTTGTTCATGGGAGGCCAATGAAAAAGTCCATAGTGATATTTACCCACTTCCATGCTGGTATGGGTAGTGGTTTTAATACCCCTTTAGGATGTTGTAGTTCTACCTTCACTTACTGAAAGACCATGCACCACGTACAGTATTCAGGATCACCCTTTTAATATTATTTAACCAATAATGATCATGAATGCACCAATAAATTTTCGTGCCTCTAGGATGTATAGTGAAAGTAAATCTATGAGATTCATCCATTGTAACCTTCATTATTTATAGAATAGATTAAACAGATTGTCTTGTATGATATTTTTAGTACACCTTTATCATCAATATTGAACATAGGAACAATCCCTTCCTTCACAAACTCAAATATCATCTATAACAAAGCATATTCTTTCTGCGATTTCTTATTTTTCACCAGTATTAATGGTTGAGAAATAACTTTTGAGAGGGTTTATGATATCTTTTACCTAGTAATTCCCATGTCCATATTAACTAGCTTTTATATCAAGGGATCTCTCTGAGTCCTCATCATGGATAGACCATCTAGGTCATTCCTAATTAATGCATCAACAAATTTTTTTTCTCTTCCGAGATGATAATGAATTGAGAAATCATATTCTTTATGAATTTCGAACCATCTATTCTATCTACTGTTAAATTCATTATGGTTAAAAATATACATCAAACTTTGATGGAATGTGTATATATCACATTTCTTTCCATTAAGATTGTACCTCTGCAAGTTCATAGAAATAACAACTGCAATCATATCATGATCATGCGGATGATATTTTTGATCTTGAGTCTTATACTATAAAGTTGTATAAGCCATCAACTTGTCAGTTTTCATGAGGAAGAAACCAAGTCCTTTCAGAGTGACATCACTAAAAATAATGAATCTTTCTCTATATATGGGAAGTGTTAATATGGGTGAAAATAATAATATCTTCTTCATATCTTAGAATAATTCCTCACACATCTCATTCCAGATGAACATGACCCCATTTTGAGTTAACTTGGTTAATGGATTAGAAATACATGATTTTTTTTCACCAGCATCCTATTATATCCCACTATTCGAAGGAAACTACAAATTTCATTTGATATTGTAGGTTGAGGCCACTCCTCTACAACCATTGTCATAGCAGGTCCAACTATGATTCCATCATTGGTTACAATATTCCCCACGAAAGAAAATTTTTGTAGCCAATGTTCACATCCTCTAAACATTCCAAAAACCATCTCTTTCAATTGAGGTTTCAATATAAACTTCAGATTATCCACATTCTCCTCAAAACTTTAGGAATATGTTTGAATATCATGAATAAAAGTTGTCAAAATGTTATCAAGGTAGTCTTAAAAGAAAATATTCATCAAATCCATAAATATATTAAGATAATTATTTAATAAAAATTTCATCACAACAATATCATAATTCCCATATCATGATCTCAAGGGAATTTTGGGAATATCTTATTTTTTACCCTCAATTGATGATAACCAGATCAAAGAACCATCATATTGAATAATTAAGCCCCAAAAAGTTGGTTAAATAATTCATCAAATCATGGAAGAGGGTATTTTTTCACCAATGTGGTCACATTTAGTTCTTTATAATCAATTCATAGCCACATGGATACATCCTTCTTCTTCAAAAAGAGACCAGGTTCTCACCAATGAGACACACTTGAACGAATAAACCCCTTCTCTAAAAAATCACAGAGTTTCCACTTTTATTCTTCCTTCTCCACATTTTCCATCCTATATGGGGACATTGATATCAGCTGATATCAAGGTATGATTTTAATGAAAAAATATATCTCACAATCAGGGGTAGGACTATGTAACTCCACAGGTAATACGTAAATTAATTCTTGGATAACGAGTACATGTTCATTCATTATTATCTCATTTTTGTCTTCTTCTTCAATGATAAACTCTATAGGGAAGGATGTAAGAGGTTATTCAAAAAACATCACTGGTTGGAAAATATCTCCCTGGAAGAAAACTATAGGTTTCCCATTCTAGACTACAGATATTTCCTTTCTTCATCATTTTATCCTAGAATTATACTTTGAGATCTAGTTCACACATTGTATAGTGTGGAATTCTTTCATGGAAATGACAACTAGATTGGTGACAAATTTATGCTCACTAAATAAATAATACAGTTTTTAAACACTTATGATTCTTAGATAATCCCCCTGGAGTCATGACTGATAACTATGATTTCAGAAATTTAGGGGATGGTTCTAAATTCATGGATAACATGTAATAAATATAGGAATTCATAGAACTATAATAAAAAAATGTACTTGCTAGCTCTGATAAGAATGAAAATAGTACCTTCCACCACATAATTTGGAACTTCAACCTTAGGTTTCATGATAGTAAATGAACAACCATGCTATTTTGGCCTTTGTTGAGGCTGATGGTGATTCCTCTCCCTTACACGTAGATTTATAAAATGAATGGAAAAGTGCCAATGCTATCGAAACATAATGAATTGGACATTATATAGGTTTTGTATCATATTTCCTTTGTTGTTATAGGTGTAAATTTTAGGATTCACCTTATAATGATAATTTTTAATGATATGTACATTTCTTCCACACTTCTAGCACATCCCACTACTGACTAGATATTTCCCAAAATGCTTCTTCCCGCACTTATTACTCATGGGAAATTGTAAATTCTTGCCTCTTCATCCTTGATCAAATATCCTCCCTATTCATGGATTAATTTATATATTCTTATAATTGGATTTATGAGAAAATTGTATCTCACTAAACTCTATTTCTATATTTGTATCACTTCATGTGATCTCCTCATAGCTATCATAGTCGGTGTTGGCTAGATTCATCCACAAATGAGGTCTTTGTCCACCAAAGAATCAATCAATCATTCTTTTAGGTTCCTTGAAATATAATGAGGTGTAATGATAAAGTCTTATTATGTTTATCTAGTAGATTTCAATAGATACATTCTTCTTCTTCTTATTCTATAAAAAGTCTTCCATTTTATTTCACATTGAACAAGTAAAATACTTATTGAAGAAGATCGCTCCAAAGAGTCTCCAATTCATATCTTTAACCTCTACTCATGGCCTTCTGTTTTTAATAATTTCCCTTCATAGGTCAACTTCTCACTCTAATAGGTAAACTAACACAATGTCCTTCTCTTCATCTAGACATCAGATCATATAAAAGAACTTTTCGATATAGATTATCCACTATTCATCAAGCAATGTGTCGGTAGATCCACCAAATGTTGGTGGTCGTTGACTCATAGCAGAGTTAATAGATAGTTATTCGCTTATTGGAGAAATTGGACTCTAGTATTGATTAATGTTATTTCCCATAACATGAGTTAGTTGGATCATCATTCTCATGAATGTTTCCATTCCAACTTCTATTAGAGGTCCATTAGTGCATGGTCCATTGTGGTAACCATTTTCATGGTTCCTACTGTTTCCCTCCATATTCTAAAAAATTAAACCCTTGGTGAGAAAGTTATTTTATTTATTTACCTTTTATATGTAGTGGATTTTTATGTCTTAGAAATTAATGTTTAAACATATTATTCTCTAACAACAATTGTATTTCTTTATAAATCCTTCATAATGATTCATAAAAATCATGAGAATAATTCAAAATATTCCCCAGTAGTGTAAAATAAAGAGTGTAGGAAGTCATGTTTTCAAGCACTAGAACCCATTCAAGTATATCTCAATGTGGTGTTTTTGGATTTTACCCCTTGATACATCTTTCCTAGAGACACATCCATTTGTTAACATATAAATATGGATTTATTTATTCCAAAACCGCATAATTAATATTTCACCATAATAATCTGACGTTTTAAAAAATATAAACTTATCTTTATGGTATAAAATGATGTTTTAATATCCTAATTTTCACAAATAACAAAACTATCCTTTGATACCAGAAATGGAATCCCAACTTTTTATTACATAACTCTTCATTTCTTTTTACAAACAGAAGATCATTAAAATCTATTATCTTCAAAAAACATACATATGACATAAAAACATATCACATTAATTTATTCCTTTTGAAATTCTTCTCGAAATGTTTATCTTAATAATAAGTAATGCATCTTAAAACCTTGGAATATACATCAAAGGAAATGTTGAGAATATGTCATGGTAAGGGAATACAGGGAAAACAGTATACATGTTAACATGAGATAATAGAATAAGAGCATGATAAAATATCATAAATATTGGATAAGAGACATATCATGATAATAATAACATAAATCATATCTTTAAAATGTTTCTAAAAATATAATTTATACACTTATTATCATATCTCCAAGTTCCATCCATATTTTGTAACAAAAAATACCATGGTTATTCACCATGGTATCATAAAACATGACATCTCTAAAGTTGATTTTATAATGCCATAAAATTCATGTTATATCATGGATCACACTTGATATGTATTTATTTTCATGTGACCACATATATTTTAATGACACATTTAAGAAATAATCCACTGAGAATAAAAGAATAATGTTTCATATCACACTCATGGCGTTTTAAAAAGTTCATAAAAACATGATCATTACGTCATTTATAACCCATGGAAAGGGAATGACGTAATTATGTATGAAAACTTCAGAATAATATAATTAATTTTATGTCTAGATAAATACCCATATAAATGAATGTTGTTTGGATTTTTATATAACTAAAATATATTAATCTCTTGATAAAATGAGAGAGATTTTGAGACGAAATTTGTACACCATAACTGCTTTGCAATAAGGGTTTTGAAAACATTAAAAAGAGAGGAAACTATGGCCATCCATTAATAATTTATTAATAATAAACTATAGAGAAGGAATAACATGGAGATAAGAAAATTTTATAGAAATTTTAAAAAATGCCACAAAAAAGTGAACATGAAAGAAAAAAATAAAAAACATGTAAATTCCCTTATGAAAATTCGGCTGCCTAATGGTGTTGCTCAAAAATTCCCAAAATCAATTGATGAAATGGAAAATCGTATATCAAAATTTGTAAAAATATTGTATCTAAATAATTATACATAATTAAATACTCCAAATATATGAAAGTTGATATTAAAAGATATACAATAAAAGAAGTCATGACTAAAAATGGAGTGTGAAAGGTTCCATTACCTAGAAGTATAACATATAAAACTCTAGGATAGGGATCGTTTGGACTTGAGGACACTTTGAGAAGAATAATTTTGTTTTAATACTATAAGATCATCTAGGGGATATTTTTAAATGAAATAAAATTATGGAACATCTTTTCATTTATTGGATAAGATATGGTTTTTTATGAATTTATATGAACACCTCATTAGTGTTATGTGAAATACAATGGGATTTACCATGGTATTTTCCCATATTTTTGGCCAATGGGGAAACCACATATCCCAATTTAATCCAAATGAGTCTTACAAAATTTTAAATTTTATATTACTTCATTGTGATGTCATTAAAAAACATGAAACTCAAATACATTATCTTTACAATTCACCGAAAAAACAAAACATTTTATAAAAATCACATAACATCACGATAACTTAACATAAATGTTCTTAATTCACAAAATAACTCCATTTTATGAAAATAATTTTATAAATATGAGATTTCTTTTATATAAAATTACTATTTAAACAAAAAATACTAATACTTAAGTAATAATTTTGGAAATAGATATTTACTTATGCTATTATATCATATTACCATTCAAGATGCCAAAATTATATTTATTCCTACTTATGTTTTGTTACTATTCATATAGTCATATTACTATTCATAAATGTAATATTACTATTCATAATTTACAATTTACAAAAAGTAATGTTGATCTTATAAGACAATAAATTTCTTACTGATCACAACAGTATATGTATATTTTGTTTGTAAAATCATTCCACAATATTAATTATTTAAAGTATAAAAAATATATTAAAATACTATTTTTTTTAAAATAATCTTCAATTATATGACACTTCGTAGAAGAAAACTAAAAAATCAACTGATCTTAATTTTGACATTAGAAATTAAAAAATGATGGTTATTTTACCAAAATGAGAAATAATAATTAATTTAAAAAAAATATTACCCAATGTAAATAAGGCCTCATTATAAATCTCATTATAACACCTGCAAAGGACCTAATAGTATGGTGTGCAATTTTGATAGAATCTTGGGGTGCCTCGAACAATATATCTTGAGTGGTAATTTCTATGAAGTTGAACTTCTCCCGTAAGAGATTCCATTCATGTATAAGATGTTGAAGCTCATATTGGGCTTGGATCAGAGAAAAGCCTAGTGATGCTTCCTCATTACCATGCTCCCATAGATGGGATTCATATGGTCCAAGTCTACTAGATGAGGCCATCGACTCTTATTTCTACATTTCTTATCAAATATTATTTTTATTTTAAACAACAATTATATAGTTAAAAATTATTATATGTTCTAAGAGTGATATTGACGAATGATCATAGAACTGTCAAAACTGGATGATCTCATTTCATTTATAAATATATATTTTTTATTAATTACTAAATAGTAAGTCATAAATTCTTAGAAAACTAAATACAATTCAAAATTTTGCGTCTGTACAATAAATATATTGTCACCAAAATGGTTTATATATATCCAATGTTTTTTTAGGATCAATATAAATTCTACATGGCCTAAATAAATTCCACATAAAACAAAAAAATGAATATTCAATTTTTTTATGAATCTTTAGTCAACATGAAATTATATGATAAAATATTTCATAATTGACTATATTAATTAAACACCCAAAACTATTTTTAAATATGTTCATCAAATTTGATAGAGTATAAGACATGCAACCTCAAAACTAAACAAACCACAAAATATTATTTTTTAAATATTAAAATTAAATCATAGTAATAAAACTGGAGAGTATTAATAGTATTAATAAATTTATGAAATATATATATAGAGGTACAAAAAATTGTATTTATTCATTCCTAAGGAATTAACACACCAGTTTTTAGTGAATCCATATTATGCTTCAAAAAGCCTTTTTCATCAAATATGGTTTTATCTCCTTTTTTGAAATAATATATTAATTAATTTTTGGAATATCTAGAAAAAATTTTATGAAAAAATTCTATTTTTTTAATTAGTTTAAAAAAAGTATCAAATTAGAAAATTTTGAAATTTTTCTATGAAAATTAAATTTTCCATGAATAGTGAATAATATTATCTTTAATGAAACATTTAATTTCATATAATGTTTGTTTATATTAAAAATATATGATATAATATTTTTTAAAATATAATTAGTCTGTCTTCACAAAAAATTCTAAATATTTATTTTATAATGATTATTATTATTGTACATTATAAAAAAACAAATTTAAAAATAAATGTGATTTTTTCTTAAAAAATAATTTTCATTGACTTTTATATTTTTCTTCCTAAATAAATTCAATCCAATTGAATGAATTGATTAATGAAAAATAGATTTAAAATTTTGATTTACTAGGTATAAAATTGGTAAATAAACCGTTTTATGATTGGACAATATGAATAGTAATCATAGTAAAATTTGTCCCAATAATAAAAGGAAAATTATGTAACTGTATAATTAAACTTATTGATACAACCCATGTTCTTCATAAAAATTCATATTTCGGTATTTTATTTTTACCACAATATCATTATACAAAAAATTTAAACTTAGGTATGAAAATTACATTTATAATATTTAATGTGCAGATAGTTACAAAATGGGATTGTCATAGTTTTATATATCTATTACACATACACATTGGGAAAAAAGTAATTTATGAATGAAAATAAATGTATATTTTGCAAATAATTAAAATTTATCTATTTTTTTATTTTATTTGTTTTTTTAGTGATTAAATAATTAACATAAATTCTTGTACCAAATTAATACAATATTTATTCAATCAGAAGAAATTTAATATTAATTCTTGTATGGTGACACATGATAAGTGAAGGATTAGATATATATGTAGTGGAAAGGGTGTGGCAGTGCTGGTCTCAGATTGTGAAAGGAACCTTGTTTGTTTTTGGTTTGGATAACCATGTTTCCAAACCTTGTGGATACACAGATATCACATAAATATGTGAAATAACCAAAATAACCCCATTGGGTTTTTATCCACTCACCCATCCTCATACCCCTTTAGATCTAACCGACAAAGGTGTGAACCAACTGCCCTCCACCTTCTCTAAGCGCTTGATTGTTAGTCTGTTCATGGAAATTCATTAAAAATTTTGGTTTTGATTGAAATTATAGAAGACCATGGTAGAATTATCCACTTATTATTGGAATATTTGTTTTATTTAATAGGGGATATCTTAATAACACATTCATATGTCATTTCATGACATTTCATCAATATTACTTCATCAAAATGGTGTAAACTACCTATTTTGGACCATATATGGAGGTAGTATGATGTTTATATAGGAGGATAGTTCTCAAGGTGTTTTTTAGTAATATTTATAGATATATATTAATTCATAGATTAATTATATGTTTTATAAATATGAAATTTTTACTTCCTATCATGTTATTAGAGTGTATTATTTAGTACAATATCATTATATTTCAATGAGTATTGAAAATGGTTTGGGTTTTTAATACAATATGGAATGATGTTTTGATATAGTATGTTGTCTAAGAAGAAAACCAATTATCTGGTTAATTTTATTAAATGTTTATGTTGTATGTGGAATAATTTACATTAGTGATATGTATTTCATCCTTCGTTTGACTAAAAGGTTTTATGGTATATTTTGATAACATATCACTCACTAAATCCTATTAGATCAATTATTGTTTATATGAATAAACTAAAATCTATTCATTTATTGTGTTGTATCATTTAAATGTTATAGTGGGTTGGTAATGGATTATATGAGTTGGTTATAAGCTTGACCTTGTTAAGATCAAATGATTACTTGATTAAATGGTTAAGGAGTACATGGATGGACATAGGAATAAATTATCAAAATATTTTGGAAGAAATAATTGGAATATTTTTTTGTGATAGTCTTTTTTGACATTTTTATTAGGCATTGGAATGGTTTTGAAAATCTGTGTTATGTTTTGACTTTATTTTTTTTAATGGGTGAAAAACAAGGTTTGAAGTTATTTTTAGTTTATGTAAATGTATTTATTTCCATGTTATTTTATAAAAAATGGTTTACAAATTGATTTCTAATGAATAATTCATATAGATGATTGGTATCCAATTTAGGGAAAATATTGTGACATCTTTTTTTAAATTTTTTAAGGGAAAGGATGAATTTGGACTGGTTATGGATTTTAAAGTGGAAAATCCATTTTTTCAAGGAGACTAAGGAATTTTTTTTAAATGATTGTGTAAATTCAATCATTTTATATAGAATATTTTAATGTTATATTGATGTTTATAATTGGATTGGTAGTCAGGTCCATGTATATTTTTGAATGCCCATTAAGTCGTCTGTAAATGATAATGGTTTCAAATGATTTTTTTGTCATTAATTTTGGTTTCCTTAAAGGTAAATATGATTTACATTGGAATTTTTTAAATGATTTATGTTTAGGGATTTTTATATGAAATTTCACATGTATAGTTACAGATGTGAGGCATGAAGATCCACATATATTGTTTAGAGAGTTATACATGATGCTTAACAAATATGGTTCGTAATTTCTAAAATTATTTCCCACAATGGAGATTGATAACTTTTGATATGAATTTCCTTTCACATTGGTTATGTTTTTGTTTATAACACTCAGTGTATGTGTCGTTGGTTTTTTATGAGGGCTTGGTGTTGGAATGTGGTTTTAGGAATGGATTTAATTAAATATGATATATTTTTGAGATGTTAGAATGGTTATATAGTAACTGATAGCTCAGTTACATGGTTTACGTACCATGTATGGATGTTTTTTTCTTCCTATAAAATATTGATAAATAAAAACCAATCAATTATTTTTTAGTATATATAATCAACTGTAATATTATATGTATAATCAAATCTGGTTGATGGAGGTTTTTCTGGCCCATGTTTCACCATAGAACCTGAAGTTTAGTGGGGAACTAGATATATAGTTGTTTATATTGGGAATTATATTTTATTCTATACTATTTATTTCTCCCAATGTTTGTCTTCAAACATTGATTCTCTAACTTGTATTTTATTAATGGAAATTTGGTAGTGTCCTATTTAATTGTTCTAGAACACTTCTTTGGTATCCAAAATACATGATCACTCAAGAAGATAATATATTTTTAATACATGAACATTTTTTGGATGAGACATCGGTTAAGTTATTCAATATTGGAAAGGATCAATAAATATTATCAAGACACTCAATGATATTTGGATTGGGGATGATGTGAATCAATTTTATTTTTTAATTTTAATTTGGTATGTTATGTAAATAGACTAGTTTTCAGCCATATGTATGTATAAAATAGATGTTTTACCTTTTACATAATTTTATTTATGTGGCTACTCGGTTAGTACATTGCAATATTCATTCTTCCAATCCATAAAGTAACATACATTCTATTTTAAAATCTATATTAAAATTTATATGGATGTATATGATAATGTATGTCTGAATGGATCCCATAATTGACCATGCGGGGATATTTGAATGTGTGAACATAAAAAATTAACAACATTGAGAGAGGAAGGAAAAAAAATTTCACGTGGATAATGATTTATATGCGATAGTAGGAGGATTGTCATTACAATAATTTCAAAGGATAGTCAATGAATTTTGATAAATAATGTTATATGTAAATCTTATCCACCATAAAATATGTTTATAAAGAATATTACATGGATATCTAATAGAAATTTATGTTCTATTACTAGGATACAAAATCTGTAAATTAAAAGGTCGGGGCTCAAGATTATATATCCTTGGAATCCCAAACCTGTTGAAAATTTCCATTCTTTGTTTCACAAAAACATTTGTGTTTTATATTAAATATATAAGTAGTGTTTTTACATGATATTAAAGATTTCATACATCAATTCATTATATATGGATAAATAAGGTTCCCATATAAGATTATTTGACGTGTTCTAATTTTTAAAAGGAATTTCATTGTTACCTTTTTAACAATATGGATCTTGGATCGTTTGAGAGTGAGTGGTTGGTAAATCTGGTTAATCACCCATATTTTATCAATATTATCATATAACATTAAAAAAATCCATTAATTATCTCTACCTTCATTTTGGAATGTAATGGAATTTGAATGTTTGTATTCATGGGATAATTTTTTTACTGAGAATGTGAGTGGGGAATGATATCACACTAGGATTATTTTATTTTATAAAACCATGAAATGAAGGTTTTACATAGTGATATGTAATTATACAATGGTTAGTGAAAATTTGGTTGATGTGAGGTAAATATTTATGTAGTTCTGTGAGTATTCTTTATCTTCTACCAAATAGTTGGGTCTTATAACATAACATATGTAATCAAGCATGACTGAATTTCTATTTTTTTTATTTACATTTTCAATAATAACCACACACATATCCCTTAAACTCATTTCCATTACATATATAGATAAAACCTCCAAAAATAATACACATAGGACAAAATAGTGTGCTTCAGATTGAATCCTTGAAGAAAGAACCCAATGTGACACAATAGTGAGTTCTAAGAGTAATATAAATACTATTGATAAGAATATGACAAAAAAATTAATTAATTAGTTCCAAAAGAAAAATTTCTATATTTCTATACATATATAATTGGTTGAATGAGCCTGTAAGGGGATTCAAGATGCTAGGTTTTCTCCTCCACCGCCTTCTCATTTTTCGTCTCAGGTCGGTTATGGTACTCCTCTTGGTGCATCAGCTTGATTCATTCATGGAGTGTGGTATCTTCCAGTGGTGATGATGTGCGAGATCATCCCTCTTGGAAATCCTCAATTTTTTCTGGAATATTCATGCCATAACATTCTTAATGGATAGGGTTTCCATGGTGGCACAGTTTTGGTCTAGGGTTAGGGTTTCAGATGCTTCGCTCTGGGGTTCACAATTTCATTTGGTGTCGACATTTGGTGTGTTGGAAGGATCTGGTCTTTGTGTGCATCTCTAAAGGCGAAGATGAGATCCACAATTGGTTTGTTGTGGGGTCTTCTTCTGGAGACACTCTACAGGTCTATTTTTTTATGGATTTCTGTTTTTGGATCTCTTATATGTATTTTTTATGATCTGCTACTCATGATTTAGTTCTAAGGCTAATTCATTTTTTGAATTTGGATTTTCTACTCATTTTTTTATTCTTGATTTAAGGTGTGGTTTGAATTTTATCTAGCATTGATATCAATAGTTATTTGGGGGTTGTTTGTTTCTCAAGGATGTGTTTTTATTAAAGGATGTGTTTGGTTATAATTGAATTTCCTGAGATGCTGACATTCGTTGAATTTCTAATGGTGAAGTAGTAAAGTAGTTTTGATTAATGTGTCATTGATACAATAGATCTGAAGCACTGGAGAAAATTTTGGAGTGAGGGGAACTTTTAATACTTTTCTCGTGGTTTTCTATAGTATAAGGGTTTCATATTTTTTCTGGAAAAGGCTTCTGGGATGGATTCTACTATAAAATCTACAAGGAAATGCTCCAAATGAGGATAAGAGTATGTGATTTAACAGCTCATAACTACTCAAATTTTGGTAGTTTGAGAGGGTATGGCTCGTCCATAGGTACCAGTCCAGTACATTTTTGCACGGGACAACATTCTAAATATTCATGCATTTAAGTAGGTTTTCCATACTTATGTTGATTTTGGGGTGGTTTTTTCTAATTAGACTTGTTCTGGGAATTGAACAATGATTATGTTGATGTTTCTACATCCTTGATGTAATGTGAGGTTTTATCCCTTTTTACATATTAATAGATTTATCTTAAAATCAACAAAAAATTAGGCCTTCATGCCATTAAATCATACATTATGTGAATTATATACCCTAAATAGACTAACAATCTATTCCAAATACGTAAAAACTAATTATCGAATGATAGTTTTTATTTTATGGTGGAAAAGAACAATAACAAAATCAGTCACGATTAAAAATACCTCTATGATAATTTGAAAACAAACATCTACATTATAAGGGTGATCCCTATTATTTAAATCATAATTAATAATAGATTATTACCCACCAACCCTTCAATGAATAACAATAAACAAAAATATCTTTATAGGAAATGATATTCATATTATAAACACTAGTAAAATGTGATTACACAATGATGTTGACACTATCTAGAACATTTAATATAATATTGAACTACCTTTAATTAAAATATCAAAAAAGAACCTAGAATCATGGAAAATAATATGAACAGTCAAAGAGTTCATTGAATGAAAATGAAATAAGGGATAGAAAATATATACATTCATCTCACAAAAACCTTATATATGAGAAACACCCCCAATATATAAATGGTTGCGTAAGAAATTTTTGAGGCAAAATAATAATAATGGTTAAAGGTGATGGAATATAACCAAGATAAATATAATTAATTTCCTAAACCATATTTCCTCCTTTAATATTTTTTATTTATGTTAAATGTTTTTATTTCATTCAATGAATTCAAAAAATTTATCAATATGTTTAAAAATTATACCTTATTATAATCATTTTTAAGGATTTTTCTCAAATTATTACACGTGTATAAATAATAATGGTAATTTTATGAAATAAAATAAATTTGGATAACAAAGAATCATTTTCTATTTGTGAGGAGTGTTTTTTAGTGTATCAATTAAATATTCTATAGAAACTATAAGATACTAGATGTTTTCAACTTACATAAATTATATAATCCTCTAATTTGGTAACCTTCTAATAATTCTAATATAATGAGAATTTTATTCCCCTATATGTGTTAAAAACCATGTGTGGTATAAGATAAATCCTACCCTTGTTGAACCTTAATTATTTTATTGATTGTATAATAATCCAAAATGTGATTTGAAATATGTTATCTTAATGGTAAGATAATTTATTGTTTAGATGAATTTATAATTTATCATATATAAGATGGTATTTTATTACCACATTGTTTTTTGGAACCATTTCCCACCATAGTAAAATCATTTAATGACTCCCATCATGGTGATAAAATATTTAAGGTTTTAGAAGTGTGGAAAACATATAATTTTATCAATGTGGGTAAAGAATCCTATATCATTGAATAGAAAAAATGTAAAATTATTTGTGTATTCGATAACTAAATGGGTTGTACAAGTGATCATATTGATCAATTACAACCTTTATTATTTTTATACTATGATGATTATAATCTCAAACACGAATCTATTAATGTGAAATTTATATCAGTACAATGTTTTATATATTGAACATGGTACATCCACCAAGATATCATGTATAGGAATAAGGTCTAATATCTCATTCATTCCATTCATAATTATCAAAATATCATAGTTTGGTCTATTATTTATAAAAAAACAATCACTTTTTTTTAATTTGATATAATTTTCATGTTTATAAATTAATCATACTCAAAAACATGTTATAGCCATAAAATGAACATAGTATGATATATATTTAATTAGTGATGTACATTTATTTTTCCCTAATAAGGTAATTTTTTAAAAATCATACAATCAATATCGAAAATCATAATGAATGATGAACCACTTTATAATTGATGTTATAATAATGACGGTGATAAATTAATTGGATTCCATGATTATATACCCAATCACAGGTAGTTAATTTTTGATATCTATGTGAGTTTTCTCAGTCGATGGATGTACTAATATTGTGAATGATATTGTATTGAGACAATTTTGGAATGTAAAATCACTATATGATGGATCTATATCAACATATAAAATATTTATTCTATAATAAAAAAAAATTACTTTTTAATTATTATACAAAATTTTATAATAGATTGAAGGACATGAATTTAAATTACTCATGGAATGATACTTCATATGAAATTATGTAAAAATAACCTAATAAGGTAAATATATAATATCTTTTATGTCTATTTATGGAAAAAAATTATTTTTGAAGAATGATATTTTTAATAGAAATTCCCCTCTTACACTAAAATGATTAACGATGAATTTATTTTACTATATGATACATGATATTAACAAAAAATTCAAATATTACAACTCAATTTATAATAAATCATAGATAATTTCTTATGTAATTATGAAGAATTATTAGAAATATATTAATAAAATCCTCTAGTTAAATTAGTATAAATTGAACATTTTCTTATAAATTGGAATTATCATGGAACACAAAAAATAAAGAGTAAGAATAGAGGATCATAACATTAAAACAATTATAATAACATTTCTTATATTAAAACAATAGATAAATATATTAAGTTATTATTCATTCATGAATAATTTTATAGGATACTTGATAGAAATTTATAAAAAATTTCATGTATACTTTCTTATATCGTTAAAAAACCTATAAGTATATAAATTGTTGAATTTTTCACAGCATTCGTTATATTAATAAAATATACATTTCTGGGATAATGTTTAGTTTTTTTCAAATTGGATTTTAATTTTGAATTTATATTTATTTTATACGCTTTAATATTAGGAAATCATTTATGAATCTACATTGGATAATTTTCATAACACATATACTATGAGACACATACATCGAATGAAGTAGATTTCATTTTTACCATTATAGGTAATAAATTTTTTGCCCTTAGATTTGAATTATTTTATTCATTGGAATACATTATATAATATATTGATATTATTTACATGGAACATTCCGCATTGAAATGTTCTCTAAATAAATCTGTTACCAAACTATAATTAAATATATAGTTATTGGCTCTCAATGTGATTTATATAAAGTTACATGATAAAATGTATTGTCAAAACATTATCATATATTATACATAACCCATTGATTTTACTTAATTTTTGATGTTTTTATAGGTCTTTATAAGTTGGATTTACAAATGAATAACTACTTTTGGTAGACTAATGAAAAATGAAAAAAATACAAATATTGGAACCTTTTTTCCATAAAAATGGTTCATCTAGAAAATTTGGTCTAGAATGGGAATATTTTTTTACTAATGACATGTATGATTTAAATGGGGAACATATGTATTTATATTAATTTTTAGAAATAATCATTAGATTATTCATTGTATAAATTTAAATTCCTAGAATTCTTAATTTTTTCTATCCATCTTCGCCATATGGTCATTATAGACCCACATCCACCATTTGATGGATACTACAATACTGTTCCTTTTAACCAACTTTACATAAGGATGATAAAAAAATATTATTATATTTTGATAAATTATAATTGTTGGGAAATGTTAAAATGAGTGACTAAATTATACAACCCAAGAATTTAGAATATGACATTTTTAGTATATGGGAATATATTTCAATGGGCCATTACCAAAATTCCTTGGAAATGTATATTTTTTTCGATGAATATATTCTTATTATCTATAAAATGAATAATGTTTTGATTTCATTTATTAAAAATAATACATTCAATTGATTCACCATTCCCAAAGTTCATAAAATTGGTTGTGGTGAAAATTATGAAAATTCTTTTATAATATGTTTAGAATAAAAGTATGGAGTATAGTAATATCCTATAACACATTAACATCACTTGGTTAATAGATAATTTCTGAGTTTTAATTGTATTAAAAAACCAAATCTTCTAAAAAATAGTGGTATCATAACGACATGGTTGGATAAAAAAATTAGATAGTGATTTATATAATTTCTGAACAATACATAGCACTTAAATTTTTGTATATAATTTTTATGTTAATTTATGGAAACTCATATAACATATGAGTGGAAATAGATTACCTGAATTATTTGAAAGGTAATTCCAAAGATTATTATTTAAAATTTCTTATGACATGATATTATTTTATCGTATAGGGCTTGATGAGATGGGGATGGATGTGCATAATAATTCTATATCATTAATTAGATGACCAAAGAAAACCATGAAAATGATAAATTAGATTCAATTTTATTTTGGGAATAGTGATTTTTTTAATTTCATGATTGTTGATGTTTTTTGGTAATTTAACACCATGGTTGTTAATTGCAATCATAGGGATAATATTTGTACACCATTATAAATGAAACTAGATGTGAAAGATACCCAACACATCACTGTTAACAAATAGTACTTAAAACACTAATTTTAGGCCACACACAAATATATGGATGGTGTATATCGTCAAGATTACATAAGAAAGAGTCTCATGCATGTTTATATATAAAAATTAATTAATGAAATTACATAGTTATACATGAAATTAAATAAGAAATTAAAATATACTATACCATTTTTGGAATATATTTTATAGTGTTTTAAATAGTGGAGAATTATTAATTTATTTTTTTTATTTTTTTATTTTTTTATATAATATAATTTATATTTAACAAAAAAATTTCTATATTTTATGAAATCATTAAATCATTACAAAAATTACTTGAAAAATTAATCAAATTTACTCTTAAATGATGATTAAATAATTATTAATTATAAAAATTTATAATACAATAAAATGAATGAGTATACTTGATTAAAAAGTGCTTCATCGAATCAATTTATTTTAAAAAAATAATATTTGAAAATTTATAGTTAGTGAATTGTAAAAAAAATCTCATAAATCCAAATAACAATAAATAATAATCAATTATTAAATCCCAAGAACACAATTTCAAACATTTCACCCTAGTATTTTCATCCCCTAATGAAAATCATTCTCTAATCCCATTTAATTCATTACTCCATTATTTTTTTCACAGAAAAATTATTGTTTTTAAAAATAAAATAACATTGGAAATGAATTTTCACATTCAAAATATATTTTATTCTCATTTATTTCAATATAAATCATAATATAGGTCACGAACTGCCATTTTCAATATGTGGGAATGGATAGAAAAGTACCATGCCCTTCTATCCCAAAGATTAAAGGGATATAATGACCCCTGAGTCCCACCTTCAATAGTCCAAGGGATAGCAACTATCACCAAGGGTATGGAATCTCACACAAATAGAAGGAACTACTCTTTTTACAGAAAAAAATTATGATATATGATTTTAAATCATCGAAACACCAACAACTATAGGTAATAGTAAATCCACCAATCAAATCCCACATACATAATAAAAACTAATACTAATACAAAGTAACAGGAAAATCCTAAATAATGTACCAAGGAAAAAAACTAGGCAGCAAAAACAACTTTGATGATGCCCAAACTATTAATGTTTAACATAGTCCTAAACATCATCCTAGGAACTAGAAAATAGTTTTACATATGTAGTTTGAGAATTCAAGTATACTCAATTGGGAAACATAATCTACTCCAAGTGAGGGAACATACAAATTCCCTTGTGAGAAAAAAAGTAGAACTTCTAGAACCTACCAAGGAATTCTAAACATCCAATCCTCACCAATGCACACTCAACCAAGTAACGTAAGTCATGTACAGTAAACATATAAGAATATTGACATTTGGATAACCCGAACCTCTTTCCCACATGTTAATTTGTCATTAATAACTATATATAATCATGATGTTGTCACTCATCCCACATGCAGCTCCACTGTGGAATCCTGCACGCACACACCTGAACCTCCACCGCACACATCCACACCAATAGAAACCTGGGAATCAATAGCTAATACCACACCAGAAAACACTTGGGCCTCAATATACTCACACCACGTTTGAAGGCCCCTTGTCCTCATCCTGATGTACTTGGAAAAACATGCAATGGTCGCAAACACCTAAGCCCATTATCCTAATAAAACATTTTCCCAAATAACCATAGACTATGTTAATCCTCAATATATTACCACCTTCCTATATAATCCTCAGAATTACGATTCAAAATAGGTTTCATGGAAGAAAATCAGTAAACATCCATCCATCATCACACGAGAATGTTGGGAATTACCCCCTCCCCCTGAAATAGAGGTGTTCGGCACAAAGTTCACAACAATGGTGGGATACATATAGAAATCACAAGGAAATTATATATATATATATATATATATATATATATCTGTGTGTGTGTGAGTGATCAAATAATCATCTCCAAACTATTGGATTTAGATGAGCACACAACAAGCCCACACCAGCACCGTTTTTGTTGCCACCACTACATGCACAAACACACAATATATATTGATAATGAATAAAGACATCGTCCTTCTTGTTAAATTTCAATGTATATATATATTGTGATTTGATTATAATTATTCCAACATTACCATGTAACTAAAAATTGTAACCCTGAAAAGGAACGAACAAAAACAAACTAGAGTCCCACTGCACAAAAACACAAAACTAGACTTCCAGTCTCACTGCAAAACCCCATTCATCAACTTCCAAATATTATTCTTCAATGTGATATCTCCCATTCCTTCTCCCAGAACCTAGAATGGTATACCCACTTTCCAAAAAAATCCACAATGTAGTTCCACTCTAAAATGAGTATTTAACCACATAGTAGTCCAACTATTTAACATCGTTGCATGAAAATAACACACGAAAAAGAAGTTTAGTTGCCAAAATGTTTATCCATTCCACAATAAATCAAACTCTCAGATTGAGACACCTCCCCATACAACCCCACATACCAAGACCTCTCATCCTAGACCAAAACACACAATGTAACAACACGAGATTTTATGAGAATTACTCTTTTTAATTTCATTAATGTCTTCTGATGTATGCTACACAAAAATTATCTTGCTCTATACGCAATACCATATTAGCTTGCAGTATAAGCAACACTATTCTTGGATCTTCTTACACACAATTTCAAGTCTGTTTTGTAGAAATTATTTTATGCAACATTAATTATAGATTTTGTTTAATTTATAAATGAAATAAGTTTTGATTATGTTATACACAACACCAAATGGAGATTTCACTAAATGCAACCCTGACTTGGCTTGCATTACATGAAATCAAGACATTATTTGATAGCGTGTGTAGTACGCAATACCGAGTTTCACTAAACGAGATATTATTAAAATATTATTAAAACTATATGTTATAAATAGTAATACCGACTTTTTAAAATTTCATAAATATTATCGTTAAAAATTGACTTCATTTTTGGATTTAGAATATCAAAATTAACCAATGGTGAATTTTTTGTATTTTTCTGAAAATATTCATTTTATGATGAATTGTGAAAACAATGGGTTACTATTTAAAAACTGAATTTTTATTTAAATAAATAATTATTTCATCTAAATTTGCGTTTGGTTAAATTTGATACATAATACCTATATATATTTCAATGTAATTCATTGGCGTCATTTTATAATAATTTTAGATATATAAAAATTTTATTGAACTTTTGACTGTCTTTTACCCACCTCCAAGGAGAATTTGCAAATTCACATAAAAATTAATTTTACCGCTTCTGTGAGTGGAATTTCAAAAATCCGAGAGACACAGTTAATATAAAGAAATAAAATTTCGTTCAATGAGATAAATATATTTTTTGGTGAATACTACCTTTTTACTTTTTCTTACCACGGTTAAAAGTATATTTGGTAATTAAGGGTAAAAATGATATTATTATTCTCCTAACACATGTCCTAATTATATTGTATAAGTGTAATTATTTCAAAAACTACTTTAGTAATAAAATATGACCATTTAGGCCCACAAAGATTATATTAGGACATTTAATATTATTTTATTTAAAGAATAGTTACAACAGTTAAAATCAATGTATAATAACTAAAACATTTTTAATATAATGTTATACATAAGATAATTTCAACAATAATAATTATTTATAAAGATAAATATATTTCTAAAATAATATTATTTTATTTATAATTTTTAGAAATTAAATAATTGAATTTATTTATGACATAATGATGATGCATTAATTATATTATTAATGAAATATTAACATAACTGATGTTATAAATACCCAAATAAATGTAATTTGAAACTTTTTGTGAATTCCACTAATTTTATAGGTTAATATGACATGCATGTATTGATTTAAGTAACTTTTTTCGAGCTAATCATGCTGTTATGAGTTTCACAAAAATCAATTACCTAATAGTGTCAAAATTGACAAAAAATAGTTTTTAAAAAAAATATTATATTATTAATTGTTATTATATTCCTATAAATTTAAGGATCATCCAAGATACTTATATTATGATAGGGGTATCATTAAGGTACCACTTCGTGATCTCATGGATGTATATGGTATGTTTATTAACTATATAATATTAAAATACAAAGTGACATGGTAAATTTCAATCTAATTAACAGAGAGTTAAAACTAAAAAATAAGGTTAATATAATGAACAAAACATGTCTAAAATATATTGGTTGGGATGATTTAAACCCATCCCCACCTTAACATCGAAATAAATCAATTTGGAGCTATTAAAAACCAAATATGTCTTTATTATAAAATAATATTTTACGTTTTTCCAAAGGTTCCCCTCCCCTCTCTTATAACAAGGGAACCACTTCCCTCTTCCCTTCACACCCTTTTGATCCATGAAGCTCGGCCAAAACCTGACCATTTATGTTCTCCACTTCCCTAGAAACATTCGGGAGGTTCAAGTCTTCGAAAAATATCAATTGTAGTCCCATAAGAACAATCTTAAAGAAGGTGCGTCGAAGAAGAGGTAATCTCTTCTACCGATTCATTCAAGTTTCTTTCTTAATCAACTTCTTCTTATATAGATTTTCATTAAAAAGTAATAAAATAAGTGTATATAATATAATTATATGTTATTATAAATATGAAACAACCCTATTTCACATTCTTTCCATCCTACAGAAAATGAAATCACCGCGCGTGCGTACGTACGGAATACCGTCTCCACGCCTTGGTGTAATATGTTTTTCACCACCAAATTACTTGGATGGGTATAATGGTATAAATAAAAAACTATATATTATTATTGTAAAGTGATAGTGACTCTGAAATAGTATACATACACATCAATACAATTCCACCATCATGGGAATGATATAATCGCTCGTGCGTACGTACGGATTACCGTCTCCATGACACGATGAGATTCGTTTTCCATGTTAACAATTCAAGAATGATTATAAAGTATATATAATAAATAATCATGAAATATATGACATAATAAATCTACTGGATTTATGTATATATATGTATGTCATCTACTTCATTCCATTCAATTCAATAAGGAAATGAAAACAGCATTCATGCGTACTTACGGCATACCGACTCCATGAACGGTGTATTTCATTCCATTTATCGATATATCATATATATATGTATATGATGAATATATATTATATATAAATATTTTTTTACATTCTGGAATTATGTAAATTAGTATATAAGTTACACTATCAAGAACAACATGTCCAAACTTGTACGATAAATAAAACAATTTTACACAAAATGATTCTTTAACATTGAATTTACAAAAGAACGAGTAAAAAAAGATATTAGTGAACCATATATGATATCATAACAATAAAAATGATTCATTAATAAGTCAATGAAATTATTGAAATCATTATACAGGAGGTTCGGAAACATATGAAGCATATCGGACCTAAGGAGAGGGATAATTTTGCAAGTCTCATTTTTATCAGAGATTGCTTATACGTAAAAATTTATTGGGGTTATTGTTATCATCCATGTCCATGTTTTTTAAAAGTGTTTTTATGTATTTTTAATGTTTTTTTACCCATTTTGACTTTTACTACATGGTATGTAAGGAATCTTTCTTTTGTTTACATTTAGAGGTACTTTTTGACCTTTCTGACAAAAGTATGATGAGAATGTTTTTTAACTTATACGGCATGAAAGGATTTTTATGATTTTATAAAGACTCATTTTCATGAAACATCACCTACAAAATTCCATGAGTATTTTAAAAAAATCCTTTTCTTTTAAAATTTCTGGCATTTTATGAAAAGAAAATGATTTTGAAGAAGAAAGGATATTTTATCATGAATTTATTTCAAGTGTTTTATCAAAAAAAATTACATATAAGATGACATTATTTCATATGTGTATGTTTTAAGTATAATGTATCAATGATTTAAATGGTTTCACTTCTCTTATGATTAAATAATATTCATTTTTTTTATATTGATTATGTTAGAATGTGATGATGTTTATGAAACCCAATTTATTCATAGGGTTATGATGAATTATTTATGTTTATGTAGTGACACAAAAAAGAATGACTTCATTATGAGATGGGTGGGACCTATTTCTCCCTCCAATTCATTGGGAAATGATTTATATATCATGAGATAGGCATGGCTGGAATGGTAAGTTAATCTGGTTCAGTGATACAGGACTGGAACGAGGAGTGAACACGATTCAGAATGTGACTTTTTCCACTAAGATGGTATTGGAAGCAATGCCTTGGCTACTATGGAAATCATAACAAGTGTTGAATGGTTTCAACAATTACATGATTTATTCCTCTGCTACTTTATCAATAATGATGTTTCTCTATGATATATGCCTTATGTACTTCTAAGATTTATACCGTTGCTCATGATTTTGATTTTTAGATATTATATTCAAGTCTTTGCATTCAACTGTTTATGGATTGTTTTATGTTTTCTATGTTTAACCTTAATGGAAATTTGATCTCACCCTTCATATGTTTTCTTTTCCCCAGGATATAAAGAACGGTTTTATGTAAGAAAAAAAGGGGAATATCTTTATGGGAGATGTTGAAGATCATTCACCATGATTAGAAGATTAAATTCCGAGTTTCCAAAGACACTAAACTATTACGGTCCTTAGGTGACAGTTTTTTTATGTATTATGTATTCCACAAAAGTAATGTAATTTCTTTGTACATCAAGCTTTGGGTCTCTACAATTTGTATCAGATGTTCGGTTTAGTTATCCTTTGGAAATTAGGATGCAAAAACATTATTGAGATCCCTAGAGATATTTCTATGGTATGTCTAGAGATGTCCCTAAGGTTATGTATAAGTATGGGTTATAGTCCTAGAATTACGGAAACGATATTAGAATTAAACTTAATATGTTAGATATTGATGGTACTCCCCCTTGATTATGATTTTTTCCGGTCACGCTATTCTTTTTATGTTTTAGAATATGGCTGGAAACAAGAAGATTCACGATAATGGAGGATATGATGGACAATGGAATGATATACCTCTTGAGTAACCAAATGAAATTGGATCTCGAGGTCCACATATCGTTATTATGAAAAATCAGAAGTCTCATAATATGATCAATAATATCAACTTTTCTATGTTTCCCGACTCACCTAATAAGAGAAAGAAGGAGTTTCATGATGATCATAGAGGAAGGAAAGTTCAATTTATATCATGTAAATCATGTGGGAAGAGGCATCAAGGAGAATGTTTCAAAGGAACTGGAAGATGATTTGGGTGCGGAAAAGAAAGACACAAATCCAGTAAGTGAGAAGTTAAAGGTTCAGTTAACACCATGGATAAGGATAATGGTATTGCTACAAAATCAAAAATGATTAATGATTTAAATGTGGAATGTATGGGCATTATGCAAACCAATGCACTAAGGGAAAGTCTCATGAAGAGAATCAGCATAGTCATATGTGTAGTATTTATGTGGATGATGATGAGGAGACTTCAAATAATATATGAGATGAAAGAAGTGTTGAAGCTGGTTCAATTGTTTAATAAGGTAGCGGAATGATTTTATTTTTATCAAGAGTAATGTTGTACAGGTAATGCTACTATGGAATGAAGGAGAATCTAAGGATTATTACACTATTGTTTTTCCAAAAGTATTTGAATGTATATGTTGAATGGTACCAGTAACCATGGAAGGTTATTCAGATAAATTTGCAAAGAATATGATATACGCATAATGAAGGGATAAATAGATTATGAAATGTTTGACAGTATTCATGTGCTCATGACTCATATAAGGAATAAGATATATCATGGTTTGAGTATATATAATTTATGGAATTTTGGTATGTGGAAAGAGTTAACTTTTAACTACATTCATGTTTTCACTAAGGATTAATGTGTATTAATTTTTCAAGAGAATACATGATTAAAAAATTCACATCTTTGGAATGTGACCAACAAGATATATCATATGATAAATGATGGTATTCACTTTCTTGTTATGTGACATTTCTTGTAATCATTTTCCTTATACTATAAGATTGGATAGATGTATTTTCGATACTCTTAAAGGTTGGAATGGATTAAGTTGGACATAAAATAGAATTGTTTAAGGCTCGAACATTTTTCTATATTATTTATGGAATGTTATAATAATGTATTTTTAGAAAAATGACAACCTACAGGACGGGAGACAACCCATCGCGTTGGACAAGGCTCTGGGAATTGAACCCACAACTGAAGTGTGACAGACCTTTATCACCTACCACTAGCATACAGGAAGTCCCAGGTTAGTAAAAACTAGTTTTATATTATAAAGAGGTATGATAGATGAATTATAAGTCCATTTATTGGAACCATATCCGATTAATCTCACCATAGATGGACTTATGTATATAAAATTTTCTAACTTATATTTGTGACAGATGGGATTAACTATCATTCTATCTCACGATATGATAACACTTCATGAATGAAAAATTTTACTTCATTTCATTAAGAGATGAAGAGGAAATTGTTCAATGGATGAAAAATAGTGAGATTGTACCGAAATAAATTAAGTATTTCTTCTAATTAAATTCTTCAACTTTAGGGAAATGATCTTGGAAACCAAAAATGATGTCCTAGTGTCCTTATATATGATGAATCAGATGGTACCTTAGATCATCACAAATTCATGGCTTTGTGATTGTTTTCTTTTTCATATCCATGTTCTCTACCACTCTCCATTAGAACTTTATTGTTAGATTTCTCATCCATATCTATATTTTCACCTATGTTCTCCTATGTGGAAACCTAGTGATTAGTTAATTTGGGTAACTAGTACACTTCATACTCTTGTTTTTAAAGATATTATTTTGTATTCCTTTTTAAGATGTGGGTTTCTATTAAAACTCTTGAGTAGTAAACCATTTATAACCTCGACGAATTTCAAGGGTGAAATTGATTTTAAGGGTGGTAGAATGTAGCAACCTGAGATTTTATGAGAATTATTCTTTTTAATTTCATTGATGTCTTCTGTTGTACGATGCACAAAAATTAGATTGCGCTATACACAACCCTTATTAGCTTGCAGTATACCCAACACTATTCTTGGCTCGTGTTACACACAATATCAAGTTCGTTTTGTGGAAATTATTTTACGCAACATTAAGTATAGATTTTTTTAATGTATAAATTAAAAATGTTTTGATTATGTTATACGCAAAACCAAAAGAATCTTTCACTACATGCAGCCCTGACTTGGCTTGCATTACATGCAATCAAGACCTTCTTCGATAGCGTGTGTAGTACGTTATACCATGTTTCACTAAACGAGATATTATTCAAATATTTTTAAAACTACCCCTTATGAATAGTAATATCCACTTTTTGAAATTTTATAATTTTTATCATTCAAAATGGACTTCATTTTAGGATTTGGAATATCGAAATTAGCCAAGGGTGATTTTTTTGTATTTTTCTGAAAACATTCAATTTTTGATGAATAGTGAAAACACTGGGTTACTATTTGAAATCTGACATTTTATTTAAATATTTATTTCTATTATTTAAATTTACTTTATGTAAAAATTGATATATAATACCTATATATGTTCAATGTAATTAATTGGAGTCATTTTATAAATATTTTAGATATATAAAAATTTTATTGAACTGTTGGCCGTCTTTTACCCACCTCCTAGGAAAATTTGTAAATTCACATAAAACTTCATTTTACCGCTTTTTTGAGTGGAATATCATAAATCAGAGAGACATGGTTAATATCAAAGAGTAAAATGTGGTTCAATGAGATGAAAGTAATTTTTGGTGAAGAGTAAATTTTTTATTTTTTATACCAGGGTTAAAAGTAAATAGGGTAATTAAGGGTAAAATTAATATTGTTATTACCCTACCACATGTCCTAATTCTATTGGATATGTGTAATTCTACCAAAATAAACATTTTTAATAAAGTATGACCATTTTGGCCCACTTGGATTAGATTCGAACATTTAATATTATTTTATTTAAAGAATAGTTAAAATAGTTAAAATCAAAGTTTAATAACTAAAACATTTTTAATATAGGGATATACATAATATAAATTCCACTATAATTATTCTTTAGAAATATAAAAATATTTCTTACATAATAGTATTTAATTTATAATTTTTTGAAATTAAATAATTTAATTTATTTATGACAAAATGATGATGCATTAATTATCTTATTAATGAAATATTAACATAATTGATGTTATAAATACACAAATAAATATAATTTGAGACTTTTTATGAATTACACTAATTTTCTAGGTTAATATGATATGCTAGTATTTATTTAGTAAACATTTTTCTAACTAATATTGTTGTTATGAGTTTCACCAAAATCAATTACCTAATAGTGTCAAAATTGACAAAAAATAGTTTTTTAAAAAAAATATTATATTATTAATCGTTATTATATTCCTAAAAATCTAAGTATCGTCCAAGATACTTATATCATGATAGGTGTATAATTAATGGATCACTTTGGTGTCTCTTGGATGTATATTGTATGTTTATTAACTATATAATATAAATATACAATGTGACATGGTAAATGTCAATCGAATTAAATAATAGTTAAAACTAAATGATAAGGTTAATATAATGATACAAACCTGTCTAAAATATTCTGGTTGTGAGTATTTCGACCCATCCCCACCTTATCTTCGAAATAAATCAATTTGGATTTATTAAAAAACGAATATGACTTTATTATAAAATTATATTTTAAGTTTTTCCAAAGGTGCCCCTGCCCTCCCTTATAAAATGGCACCCCTTCCCTCTTATCTTCACACCCATTTGAGCCTTGAAGCTTGGAAAACCACTGCCCATTTATCTTCTACACTTCCCTAGAAATATTCTTCAGGTTCTGGTCTTCTAAAAAGACAATCTCTAGTCCCTTAAGAGCAAGCTTAATGAAGGTGCGTGGAAGAAGAGGTAATCTCTTCTACCGATTCTTTCAAGTTTCATTCTTCTTAAACATATTCTTCATTAGTTTTTTCATTACTATGTTATTACATAAGTATCTATAATATAGTGATATGTTATTATAAATACAAAACAACCCAATTTTACCTTCTATCCATCCTACGGAATACGAAATCACCGCGCGTGCGTACGTACGGAAAACCGTCTCCACACTGTGGTGTAATATGTTTTCCACCACCAACATAATTGGTTGGGTATAATGGAATAAATAAATAACTATATATTATTATTTTAATGTTATATTGACTCTAAAATAGTATACATACACTTAAATATAATTCCATGATCATGGGAACGATATCATCGCTCGTGCATACGTACGGATTACAGTCTCCACAACGCGATGAGATTCATTTTCCATGTTAACAATTCAAGAATGATTATAAAGAATATATAATAAATACTAATTAAATATATGACATAATAATGCTATTGGATTTATGTATATATATATATATGTATTTCATCTATTTAATTCCATTCAATTCAATAAGGAAACAGAAATAGCGTTCATGCGTACGTACGGTATACCGTCTCCATGAACGGTTTATTTCATTCCATTTATCGATCTATCATATATATATATGTATATGCTGAATATATAATATATAGAAATCATGTTTTACATTATGTAATTATGTAAATCATGATATAAGTAATAATATCAAGAACAAAAAGTCCAAACAAGTACGATAACAAAAACAATTTTACCCAAAACGCTGTTTAACATGGAATTTACAAAAGAACGGGTAATAAAAAAAAGTCATAAGTGAACCATATATGATATCATAAAAATAAATATGATTCATTAATAAATCAATGACATTATTTAAATCATTATACAAGAGGTTTGGAATCATAAAAAACAAATCAGACCTAAGGTAAGGGATAATTTTGCAAATCCCATTTTTATCTGAGATTGCTTATACGTAAGTATTTACTGGGGTTATTGTTATCATCCATTTCCATGTTTTGTAAATGTTTTTTTATTTATTTTTAATGTCATTTTTACCCATTTTTACTTTTACTACATTTTATGTAAGGAATCTATTGTTTTTTATGTTACGAGGTACTTTTTGAACTTTCCGACAAAAGTGTGAGGAGAATGTTTTTTTAACTTATACGTCATGAAAGGATTTTTACGATTTTATAATGCCTCATATTCATGAAGATTCCTCTATAAAATTGCATGATTATTCTCAACAAAACCCTTTTCTTTTAAAATTTCATGTCATTTTGTGAAAAGAAAATGATTTTTAAGAAGAAATGATATTTTCCTCATGAATTTATTTCATGTGTTTTATCAAAACCATTCTCCATCGAAGATGAAATTATTTCATATGTGTATGTTTAAAGTATAATGTATCAATTATTTACATGGTTTCACTTCTCTTTTGATGAAATAATATTCATTTGTTTTATATGGATTATGTTATAATGGGATGATGATTATGAAACTCATTTTATTCTTTGAGTTATGAGGAAGGATTTATGTTTATGTTGTGGTATAAGAAAGAATGACTTCATTATGAGATGGGTGGGACCTATTTCTCCCTCCAATTCATTGGGTTATGATTTATATTTCATGAGATAGACATTGCTGGAATGGTATGTTAATTCGCTTCAGTGATACCAGACTAGAATGAGGAGTGAACTCGATTCAGAAAGCGACTTTGTCCACTAAGATTGTCTTGGTAGAAATGCCTTGGCTACTATGGAATTCATAACACGTGGTGAATGGTTTCCACAATTACATGATTTATTTCAATGCTATTTTATCAATATTGATGATCCTTTATGATATATAACTTACATACTTCCATGATTTATGTCGTTGCTTATGATTTTGATGTTTAGATTTTATGTTCATGTTTTTGCATTCAAATGTTTATGGATTGTTATATGTTCTCAATTTTTACCCTTACTGGGCATTTGAGCTCACCCTTTATATGATTTATTTTCCCCAGGATATAAAGAATGGGTTTGGGTATGAACACAAAAGGGGAATATCTTTATGGGAGATGTTGAAGATCTTTCACCATGATTAGAAGATTAAATTCCGAGTTTCCAAAAACACTAAACTATTACGGTCCTTCGGTGTTTGTTTTTTGTTATGTATTAAGTATTACAAAAAATTAATGTAATGTCTATGTATGTCATGATTTGGGTCTCAACATTTGGTATCAGTGGTTTAGTTTAGTTAACCATTGGAAATTAGGATGTGAAAACGTTATTGAGATCCCTAGATATATTTCTAAAGTATGTCTAGGGATGTCTCTGAGGTTAAGTATAAGTATAAATTATAGTCCTAGATTTACGGAAACACTATTATAATTAAACCTAATATGTTAGATATTGATGGTACTCCCCCTTTATTGTGATTTTTTCCTCTAACGCTATTATTTTTTAGGTTTTAGAAAATCGCTGGAAATAGGAAGATTCAAGATAATGGATGATATGATGGACAATTGAATGATATTCTTTTTGAGCAACCATATGAAATTGGATCTGGAGGTCCACATATTGTTATTATGACAAATCAACAATCTCATAATATGATCAATAATCCCAACTTTGGTAAGTTTCCTGACTCACCAAATAAACGAATGATGGAGTTTCATGATGGTCATAGAGGAAGGAATGATAAATTTATATCATTTAAATCATGTGGGAAGAGGCATCAAGGAGAATGATTCAAAGGAACAGGATGATGCTTTGGGTGAGGAAAATAAAGACACAAATCCAGTAAGTGAAAAGTAAAAGGTTCAGTTAACACCATGGATAAGGATAATGGTATTGCTACGACATCAAAAATGATTAGATGTTTTAAATGTGGAATGTATTGGCATTATGAAAACCAATTCCCTAAGGTAAAATATCATGAAGAGAATCAGCATAGTCATATGGGTAGTATTTATGTGGATGGTGATGAGGTGACTACAAATGATATATGAGATGAAAGAAGTGTTGATGCTTGGTCAATGGTTTAAGCAGGTAGTGGAATGATTTTTTGTTTATCAATAGTAATGTTGTATAGGTAATGGTACTATGGAATGAAGACACATCTAAGGATTGTTACACTATTATTTTTTCAGAAGTATTTGAATGTATATGTTGAATGGTACCTTTAACCATGAATGTTTATTCAGATATATTTGGAAAGAAGATGATATACGCATAATGAAGGGATAAATAGATAATGAAATGTTTGACAGTATTCATGAGCTCATGAATGATACAAGGAAAAAGATATATCATGGTTTGAGTATATAGAATTTTTGGGATTTTAATATGTGGAAAGAGATAACTTTTAACTGCATTCAGGTTTTCACAAATGATGAATGTGTATTCATTTTTCAAGAGAATACATGATTAAGGAATTCACATGTTTGTAATGTGACCAACAAGATATATCATATTATAAATGATAGTATTCACGTTCTTGTTATGTGACCTTTCAAGTAATTATTTTCTTTATACAATAAGATTGGATAGAAGTATTTTCGATAAGCATAAAGGTTAGAATGGATTATGTTGGACATCAGATAGAATTTCGTAAGTCTATAAATTTTTTCAATATTATTTATGGAATGTTATAATAATGTAGTTTTAGAAAAAGTAAAACCAGCAAGACGGCCGACAACCCATCATGTCGGACAAGGCTATGGGAATTGAACCCACAACTGAAGTGCGACAGGTCTTTATTGCCTACCACTGGCCTACAGGAAGTCACCGGTTAGTAGAAACTAGTTTTATTTTATTAAGAGGTATGATAGATGAAGTATAATTCCATTTTTGGAACCATATCCAATTAATCACAACATATATGGACTTATGTATATAACTTTTGGTAACTTATATTTGTGATAGATAGAATTATATATCATTCTATCTCACGATATGCTAACACTTCACGAATGAAAAAATCAACTTCATTTCTTTAAGAGATGAAGTGGAAATTGTTAAAGGCAGGAACAACGGTGAGATTGTACCAAAATAAATTATGTATTTCTTCTAATTCAAATTCTTCAACTGTAGGGAAGTGATCTTGAAAACCAATAATGTTATCCTAGTGTCATTATATCTGATGAAGCAGATGGTACCTTAGATCATCACAAATAATGGCTTTGTGATCGTTGGATTTTTCATTGCCATGTTCTCTACCACTCTCCATCAGAACATGATGGTTAGATTTCTCTTCAATATCCATATTTTCACCTATGTTCTATTTGGAAACCCGGTGATTAGTTAATTTGGGTAACTATTACGTTTCATACTTTAGTTCTTAATGATATGTTTTGGTATTCCTTTTTACGATGTGAGTTTCTATTAAAACTTTTTAGTAGTAAAACATTTATAACCCTGACGAATTTCGAGGGAGAAATTGATTTTAAGGGGGGTAGAATGTAACAACCCATGATTTTATGAGAATTATTCTTTTTAATTTCATTGATGTCTTTTGTTGTACGCTGCACCAAAATTATCTTGTTCTATATGCAACATCGTATTAGCTTTCAGTATACACAACACTATTCTTGGCTCGTGTTACACACAATATCAAGTTCATTTTGTGGAAATTATTTTACGCAACATTAAGTATGGATTTTGTTTAATGTATAAATGAAATATGTTTTGATTATGTTATACGCAAAACCAAACAGAGCTTTCATTACTCGCAGCCCTGACTTGGCTTTCATTAGATGAAATCAATAACTTCTTCGATAGCGTCTGTAATACCCAATACCGAGTTTCACTAAACGAGATATTATTAAAATATTATTAAAACTAGCTATTATGAATAGTAATACCAACTTTTTGAAATTTTATAAATTTTATGTTTCAAAATGGACTTCATTTTTGGATTCAAAATATCGAAACAATCCAACGGTGAATTTTTTATATCTTTATGAAAACATTCAATTTTTTATGAATAGTGAAAACACTAGGTTACTATTTAAAACCCGTCATTTTATTTAAATAAAAATTTATTTTATTTAAATTTACATTAGGTAAAAATTGATACATAATACCTATATATGTTCAATGTAATTCATTGGAGTCATTTTATAATAATTTTAGATATATAAAAATTTTATTTAACTTTTGACCGTCTTTTACACACCTCCTAGGAGAATTTGAAAATTCACATAAAAATTAATTTTACCACTTTTGTGAGTGAAATTTCAAAAATATGAGATACATGGTTAATATAAATGAGTAAAATGTGGTTCAATGAGATGAAAATAATTTTTGGTGAATCGTAACTTTTTATTTTTTTACCACGGTTAAAAGTAAATAGGGTAATTAAGGGTAAAAATGATATTATTATTACCCTAACACATGTTATAAATCTATTGTATAAGTGTCATTAGACCAAAAAAAACCTTAGGAATAAAATATGACCATTTAGGCCCACATGGATTAAATTAGGACATTTAATATTATTTTATTTAAAGAATAGTTAAAATAGTTAAAATCAAAGTTTAATGACTAAAAAATTTTTAATATAGGGTTATACATAATATAAATTCCAATATAAATATTATTTAGAATGATAAAAATATTTCATACATAATAGTATTTTATTTATAATATTTAAACGTTGAATAATTTAATTTATTTATGACACAATGATGAAGCAGAAATTATCTTATTAATGAAATATTAACATAATTGATGTTATAAATACACAAATAAATATAATTTCAGACTTTTCCTGAATTAAACTAATTTTCTAGGTTAATATTACATGTTAGTATTGATTTAATTAACTTTTTAAGAACAAATCATGTTGTTATCAGTTTCACAAAAATCAATTACCAAATAGTGTCAAAATTGGAAAAAAATAGTTTTTTAAACAAATATTATATAATTAATTGTTATTATATTACTAAAAACCTAAGGATAGGCAAAAATACTTATATCATGATAGGTGTATCATTAATGGACCACTTTGGGGTCTCTTGGATGAATATTGTATGTTTATTAACTATATAATATAAAAATACAAAGTGACATGGTAAATGTCAATCTAATTAACTAAGAGTCAAAACTAAAATATAAGGTTAATATAATGACCCAAACCTGTATAAAATATATTTGTTGGAGGATTTGGACCCATCCCCACCTTAGCATCTACATAAATCAATTTTGAGCTATAAATAAATGAATATGACTATATTATAAAATAATATTTTCAGTTTTCCCAAAGGTGCCCCTCTCCTCCCACATAAAAAGGGCACCCCTTCCCTCTTCTCTTCAAACCCTTTTGAGCCTTTAAGATCGTCCAAACCCTACCCATTTCTCTTATCCACCTCCCTAGAAACATTTTTGAGGTTCTTGTCTTCTCAAAAGACCAACTCTAGTCCCTTAAGAGCAAGCTTAAAGAAGGTGCGTCGAAAAATAGATAATCTCTTCTACTGATTCTTTTATGTTTCTTTCTTCTTCAACTTATTCTTCATTAGTTGTTTCATTATAAAGTAATAACATAAGTATCTATAATATACTGATATTTCTTTATTAATATGAAACAACCCAATTTCACATTCTATCCATCCTACGGAAAACAAAATCAGCACGCATGCATACGTACGGAATACCGTCTCCATGCCATGGTGTAATCTTTTTTCCACCACCACCTTACTTGGATGGGTCTAATGGTATATATAAATAACTATATATGATTATTTTAAGGTTATATTGATTATGAAATAGTATACATACACTTCAATACAATTCCACGATCATGGGAACGAAAGCTGATGACTGAAGGTAAAAGAAAATCCATGAATCCATTCAAACATGCATGATAAAAGGAAAAACATGTACAAAGTAAGACAAAACTACCAAATAATGTACAAATGAAAAAAAACTATGTAGTCACAACAACTATCACGATTCCTGATCTAGAATGGTCCAACATGCTACTCAAATTCCTCTTGGGTACTTGAAGATATTTTTATATATGTAGGGTGAGAATAAAAGTTTACATAGTAGGGAAACTAAATCTACACATGGACAAGTGAGGGAACATACTAATGCCCATATGAGAAAAAACTGCATAACCTCAAGCACCTACCAAGGAATACTAACCAGCCCAACCACACTGAGGAACACTCACCCATACAACTAAAGTCATGTTATGTAATAGTATAAGTGCATCGGTATATGGGTACCATAAATTGCTTTCCCAATAGTTAACTCCTCATTCCTATTGATCAAACACCATTATGCTACCTCGCTTCTCACACACAGTCCCAATGCAGCATCCTTCCCACACACACCTGGGACTCAACCGCACACAACCACACCTGGAGACACCTGGGACACAATAACCACTACCACACCTGAAAACACCTTGGCCTCAACAACCACACACCACGTCCGAAGACACCTTTGCCTAATCCTAAATGTACTTCGGAAAACATACCTAGCTTGAAAATTCCTTATCACCTTCTCTAAAATAATATTTTTCATGAAGAATCTAGAACTATGTAAGGCCTCAAGAAATTATAGCCTGCCCAGATACCCCTTAGGTGCAAGATCCAAAAGAGGGTGTGTGGAAAAAAATCATTAACCATCCATCAATCCTCCCACCGCGATGTTGGTAAAGACACCCTCCCTATGAAATAGAGGTGCTAGAAACATAGTGATCAACAAGGGTGGGTACATATATAAGTCAAAATAAAATAATATATATATATATATATGTAATCAAACAGTCAGCCCCATCCTACATTTTTAACCTGAATAGACAATAATCTCACACCAGCCCTGCTTTTACTGTTTCCCCTACATGCGCAACCACAAAATAGTAACTTCCAAACCATAAAACCAACCCACTTCTTGTTTCGTTTTCATGTGTTTATTTAAGGGGATACATATTAAATTTTACCAATAGTACCAAGAAACTAACAACTGTAATCATTCCATGAAAGGAAAAAAACCAAGCTTCGTCCCATTACACACCAACACACAACTAGACTTGCTGTCCCACATCACATACCCATTCAAACATATCCAATTATCATTATTCAAAGTGATATCACCCATTCCTTCTCTCAAAACATAGCTCAGTATCCCTGTTACCCAAATAAATACCCAATGCAGTCACACTGCCTAATAAGTCCCCAACCACATCATCGTGTCACAGCATGATGTCCCTTTGCGAACATAACAATACATAAAGAAAGTTTAGCTGCCAAAAAGTTCATCAATTCCACAATCAATCAACACCTCAAAGTAAGGCATCAACATCCCCTCTACAACACCACATTACAATACCTCACAACTTACACCAGATTACACATTCCATAAACACAACCATCAAACAATGCATATACAAATTTAACAATCAGGGGTTCATTAATTTTCTCTTTAACATATCATGGTTATTAGAGAATTGTTATGATCCTAGGGAATCCCTTTATTTAACTGAGTTTATTTGATTAATAATATTTTTAGTAACATATGTACATTGAAACATGATAAAAAACCAAGCTCCACCATTACAATAGAAAAGAACAACAATGACCAAGATTAACTAAATGCATATCACAACGACATCTATAAAATAATCAAAGATTAAAAAAATAAAATATGTGAACAATATAAATCCACACCTTTCCCATTTTTTATTAATCATTTGATCATAATAAACTCTAGTTTAATTCTAGTTTTATGTATAGTAACCATCCCTTCCTTACAAATAACCATTAACATACCCACCCTGCATGATGCAAAATTATTGATAAAAAAAGAATGTCCTTATTTGGATGATCAAAGATCTATGTTCCTTATAGCGCCAAGAATAGTGGATGGCATGAATTGCATGATGAACTCCATAGGTGTGTGGGAGGGGCTCTAGCACGAGCGCGTGACTCACCCTGGGAGTATGTCACTTGGTGACGAAGGAGAAACAAAATAGAAGAAGTAAGAGAGGATATATACTTAAAAAAGGTCCATATAATTAAATCATGGAGACCTCATAGAATTAAAAAAAGTAAGATCATGGTTTGACTATGTGTCATGGATGATTCACTCATTAGAATTAATTGAGATTTAATAATTCCCCTCAGAAATGGTGGAGATAGATCATTGCATGGTTAAGAGTTGATTGATTAATCATAAATCAATAAAAACACATAATGCGGTTGAAACAGGAAAGACTGTGAAAAACTAGAAATGAGACATCGATGGGGGAGTCACCAATTCCACAACCTACCAACACATCGAACAATAGATTCCTCAAAATACTAATGACTTGACCTACCGACATTGAGCAACCGACGCTGATCTCCCATCAAGTGAGAAACCGACACAAAATACCAATGCTATGCCATAAAATCTTAGCTACTAACTAGTGATCTACCAACACAACATAATGGCATTGAGCCACTGACATTGAGCTACCAATATGACCTACCATCATCGATGCCCTTGACTCATCAATGTAAATTCCCCTTGACTCACCAAACAAATGTCCCCTGACTCACTGATGCACTATCATCCCAACATACCAACATGTCATATCCCTGACATATCGACGCATTGACATGCCTATGGAAAATAGTAAATTTGGAAAATATATGAAATGATCCACTAACAGCTCCTAGAACACCTCGACACATAATTTTAATAGAATAAGGGTAGTGTAAATCAAGGTTATTACAATATATATGTTATTTTTAAGACCCACCCAATCCCGTTTTGAAATATATTTTTTAATAACCGATTTTTTTATCAATTTTATTTTTTATAACATTTATAATTTTTTTTATGGCACACAAAAACAGACCAATATTTTTCAATTTAAAAAAATCTAATAATTGAATAAATGGATATCCCTTTCCAAATATCTAATGATATGATCATTTTTTTAATTGAATTATTTATTTGAACATTTTAATGATTCGAATTTCTTATTGTATTTATAACCATTATGAGTTGGGAGATCTTTTACACATTCCTAAAATTCCTTTGCAATTATTCAACCATTCATTGGATATTCAGTTGAGTTCTCTACCCAATACATACTTTCAAGAGAACTGTATATATTTTGATCATTTTTTTGTTAGAAATAAAATAAATGATTTAGGTTAGATGATATAAAAATTGATTGTATATATATATATATATTTATTTATTTATTGATTAATTTGTCAAACATAACAGTAATGTTGATAATTACACTAACATTAACACAGACTAAATTTTTAATTCACTCCCCATATATTATCTCAATGTCTAATTATTTAATTAAGTAATTATAACAAATTTCTTATATATTTATTTATACGCAAAAACTAATAAAAATTAAATTATCATGAAACAGGGATATCATTCCATTCACATACTAATCTACTGTTTCAACTAAACTCTTAAAAATGTTTTCATTGGATTGGTTATTTGACTTATGTACTTTAACCAATCACTATCCCAAAATAAAATCGATCTTGATTGATAGAATCTTGAATAATAGAAATTTCTGGTTTCAATATCACTCTTTAATATAACATTTCTCCTATTATAATAATGATTGAAAATTTTAAAATGTATTTCACCACATTGTCCATTAAAAAATTGAAATTTTCTCTATTCCATAACTATTATGTGATAGGTTAGTGACCAATTATTCCACAATAATCCCTCACAAAATAGTGAGAGGTTACACCCTTATTCATTTGTTATTTATTGTACATTTTTTTGTTGAATTATTCTCAAAATTAAATATTTGTAATTTTGTGGGATGATTTATAATTTTTTTCCACAAAATTCTATATATAGATTACCTCAACTATATTATAAATTTTGTATGATTAACCCCTTAAAAATATTTAATTAACATTAAATTTATTATGTATAATGGGAATAATTATATACTCTAAAAGGATAGAGGTGTTGAAGAAGAAGAAAAATATAAATTGATCTAAAGAGAAGTTAATGATGACCAATAACATTTAACACTATAACGCCCCAACCCCAGTTACCCAGAGTCGGTGCATTATTACATAACATTGGGATGATCACAAGAAAGATCAAATCTCGAAAGACCGATTGGTTTAGTAGCCTTGGAAACACTAGATATATTCATAAGTTTTACATTACATCATAAAATGAAAAACTACTACAACAACATAATGTCTCCATAATCCACACTCATATCCCCACATAATATCCCTGCAGGTCATTCATAATTTACTTCTTCACTTCCTGGGAAAAATAAAACATAGAAAAGGGGTGAGCTCAAATGCCCAGTAAGGATAACAATATAGCGGAACATTCAAAATAAGCATAAACATTTAAGGCAATGCATTACTAAAACAAAAGACTTTTAAACATGAACTTCAACATAGTATGGAAAAAGTAAAATGAAATAATGCCATTTACTTATTCACATGGATATTATACTAATCGAATAATCACATGCAAAAATCAATAACCACTTTCATAATGTTGGAATGCATAATGTCAGACTATCATAACCACATAGTCAAGGCCTCGTGCCAAGACTACAAATACGATTTTGTCAAGTCCTTGTGCCAAGACACTAGTTTGTCTCATGAGACCTACCGATGAAATTTTTTTAGAAGATACTTACGTTTAACATTTCTAAAATACACTCTAGTGTTTTTCTGAAAATATTATGCAAGCTTCTGAAAACAAAATAACTAATTCTGAGACTGGTCGACTAATTACAGGCCATGATGGGTCCACTCCCAACCCCTTCATGTCTACCAAACTCGAGAGTCAGGTTTTCTGAAAACATTTTTAAGCTTGCGTTAAATACATATACATTTGCACTGGATTTTCATATATTTGAGAGAAATATATATATATTTTGAAGTCATTTAAAAATCACATAATTATAAAAGAAATCCTTTATTTTGAAAATATCCATACAAGTGTGTAAGGGAAGCTTCAAAGTTATAATAATGTCATAGAATAACTGCACGTGTCATATATGTTTAAAAAAACATTCTTACCTTAAATTTGTCAAAAGGTAAAAAGTGCCTTGTTTGGAAAACGATGGAAATATTCCTTTAAAAAAACATAAGGGTATAAATGACTATAACCCATATTCTTTGTAAATAGTAAAAATGTTTTGAAATACATTTCAAAGTAACATGGATGTGGATGATAAAGAAATCCCAGTAGATTATTACGTATAAACAACCTCGAATAATGAAGAGATTGCGAAATAAACCCTTACCTTGTACTTTTCCTTGGTAGGGGTAGGTTAACCTCCTGTATAATGGTGAAATAATTGTTATTAAATTATACAATAATCATATACATTAATATGATATCATATATGATCTTTTAATATTGATTTGATAATAATATCTTAGTATTATCGTTGTTTCGGGTGTTAACATACTCGTTTTGTTTTATATGTTTTGTTACGTAAGAGATATTTATAAAGGATAGGTTTTATATTATTCATATCTAGACTGATATAAAGTCCTTAAACATTCTTTTTTAAATCATCAAATGATAATTATACTTGAATGGATACGATGGAGAATGAATCTCATCGCGTTCGTGGAGACGGTAGTCCATACGTACACACGAGCGACAATATCATTCTTTTGATATTAAAATAACATATAAATGGATGGAATATCATATATATAGAATCATTAACATATTATATTTATTATTTACATGAGTTACACATCATTATTATACCCATCCAAATAATAATATATTGAATAACAATTACACCACAACGTGGAGACGGTAAGCCGTACGTACGCACGTATGGTGACATGTTATTCAAAGGGTGGATAGAATAATGAATATGGTTGTACCATATTTATAATAACATCACAGTATATAAATGATACTGGAGTTATTATTTTAAAATGGTAACAACAAAGGAAGAAGAAGTGGAAGAAGAAATGAACTTGGAAAAGGGTGGTGAAATCATTACCTCTTCTTCGGGTTCTTCCTTTTGATTTGATCAAAAGGGCTCCTTAGGTTGGCGTTCTGATCAAACTAAGGCCTCTAGGTTGTAGTGAGGGATGTTGGGAGAGTATTTGGGCAAGGTTTGGCCGAACCAAAAGGCTTTGAAGGTGTGAAGAAATGAGAAGGAGGAGTGCCTTTTTATAAGAGGATTGAGGGACACCTTTGGAAAAGCTAGAAATATTAATTTATAATGAAATCATATTCGGTTTATAATGGCTACAAAGTTGTCTATTCAAAGATTAAGGTGGGGATGGGTCGAAAACAACTCAACCAGTAGAATTTAGACATGTTTGGGTACTTATATTAACCTTATCTTTAAGTATTAACTGTAAGTTAATTAGTTTCACTTTTACAATGTCTCTTTGTATTTTTATATAATATGGTTAATAAACATACTATATACATCCAAGCGACCCCCAAGTGGTCCATTAATGATGAACCTATCACGATATAAGTCTCTTGGCCGAACCTTAGATTTTTAGGAATTTAATATCAATTAATTATATAATATTTGTTTTAAGTAATCTTTTATGTCAATTTTGGCACTATTCAATAGTTGATTTTTTTGAAAATCATAACAGATTGATTAATTCGAAAAAAGTCAATTACATAAATCCTAATATATTATATTATCCTACAAAATTAGTTTAATTCATTAAAAGTTTCATATTATATTTAATTGGGTATTTATAACATCAATTATTTTAATTTTTTACTAATTTAGTAATTATTGCATCATCATTGTTTCAAAAATAAAATAAATTATTTAATGTCTAAAAATTATAAATAAAATATCATTATGTAGGAAATCATTTTATCTTCATAATGAATATTTATAATCTAAAATCCAGCATACATAACCCTATGTAACAATTTATTTTCTAAAAGATATATGCTTGTGTCATTTTTGTATTCATTTTAACTTAATTAAAATATAGTGTCATTATCACTTACAAGTGGATCCATGGGGTCCCAAAATAGACCCAAAGATTCCCATGGTCGACCATGTATCAACAAATAGGGTTAAGACAAGTTTTAGGGTAATTTAGTATTATTATAATATTATTTGTTTAACCCTTATTTACCGGATTTACCCTTAACCATGGTAAATAAAATATTTACCGCAGTAATTATTCAAAATTTCTAAAAATAAAAGTTACCTATTTACACAATTTGAACACCCTAATTCCAAATATGGAATCCATTTTTCTAAATTCAAAACATAGAAGTGGCAGAAATTAATTTAAAATTAATTCCCGCTGTCAAAACAAAAAGCGTGTTTTTAAGAGATAATAACTATGAAAAGATTAACACTTGTTTATGATCGGTTTAATTGTAAAATTATGTCTAATGACCAACATTATATTAAATTGTAAAAATATATTCTAAATATACTTTAAAACCACTCAAATTCATAATTTATCATTATTAATTATTTTTATTAAAAAAGTTGTTTTTAATTAAAATTTAGTAATTTTCACTAGTCATCAAAATATAAAAGTTATCCGAAAAGTACCAAAATTTCACCCTAGGCTAATTTCAATATTCTGAATCCAAAAATGAAGTCCATTTTGAAATATAAAATATATATGATTTCAAAAAGTAGTTATTACTATTCACAACATCTAGTTTAATTAGTTGTGGTGTGTGTTAGAACTCGAGGTTGCGTACAACACACGATATCGCATTATTCGAAGGGAAACGTACCGTGGAAGCTTGGGGTGTTACATTCTCCCCTCCTTCAAATAATTTCTTCCTCGAAATACTTATCACGTGAAAAGACTTGGGTTATTATTCATCAAAAGTTCCTCGGGTTCCCACGTTGCCTCTTCCATCTTATGATTTCTCTACAAAACTTTTACCAGATGCGTCGTCCGGTTTCTCAGCACTTGTTCTCTCGTATCAAGAATCATGACGGGCTCTTCGCAATAAGACAGATCGGGTTCCAGTTCTAATTCTTCATAGGTGAGTACATGCGTTGGGTCAGGCATGTATTTCCTCAACAGAGATACGTGGAACACATCGTGAACTTTGGAGAGACTTGGTGGCATTGCCAATAGGTAAGCTACAGCCCAAATTCGTTCTAGAATTTTGAAAGGTCCGATGTACCTGGGACTCAATTTACCTTTCTTACCAAAACGTATGACTCCCTTCCATGGAGATACCTTCAGGACAACATGATCACCGACCTGAAATTCCAAATCCTTCCTTCGATTATCGGCATAGCTCTTCTTCCTACATTGAGCTTCTTTGATGTGATTTCGGATTACTTTCACCTTTTCCATCGTTTCCTCCACCAGTTCTGGGCCCAAAAGTTTTCTTTCTCCAACGTCATCCCAACAGGTTGGTGTACGACATCTCTTTCTGTATAACGCTTCATATAGTGCCATCTGAATACTTGAATGGAAGTTATTGTTATAGGAAAATTCTACCAGTGGTAAATATTGATCCCACATACCCTGAAAGTCAAGTGAGCAAGATCTCAACATGTCTTCTAGGGTTTGAATAGTCCGTTCTGATTGTCCATCTGTCTGAGGGTGGTAAGCAGTGCTCAAATGAAGTTCAGTATCCAGGGATTTCTGAAGACTTTTCCAAAATCTTGAAGTAAAACGGGGATCACGATCAGAAACAATTGATAGGGGTACTCCATGAAGTCTCACAACTTCATTAATATATAGTCTTGATAGACGTTCCTGGGGTAGATCTTCTCTTATAGCAAGAAAATGTGCTGACTTGGTAAGACGATCAACAATAACCCATATTGCATCGTTCCTTCTTGGAGTCTTTGGTAGCCCCATGACAAAGTCCATCATAATATTGTCCCATTTCCACTCCGGTATGGGAAGAGGTTGCCTGACTCCTCCAGGCTGTTGCCTTCCAGCTTTCACTTGTTGACAAACCATACATCTTAACACAAAATCAGAAATCTCCCTCTTCATGTTGTCCCACCAAAAATGTTCCTTAAAATCTCTATACATTTTGGTGCTCCCAGGGTGTATAGAGAAATTGGAACTATGAGCATCATCCAGCAATTCCCTTTTTATATCAGGTAAATTGGGAACACAAAGTATCTTCCCGAATTTTAAAATTCCATCTTCATACAAAAAGTCTCTCAATCTCCCATCATTCATAGCTTTAATCTTCTTCTGAAATTCTTCAACATCGGTCTGAGAAATCATAATCCTTTCTAGTAAAGATGCTTTGGCAACCATTCGAAAAGGTATTGATGTTTCACCTTCCCTGGTTATTCCCATGTCCATCTTTACTAGATCCATGAAAATTGGATCCCTTTCAATTCTCATATTGTTCAAAACTACATGGTCTTTTCTACTCAAAGCATCTGCCACCTTGCTTGCCTTCCCCGGGTGGTAGTGTATCGTGCAATCATAATCCTTGAGTAATTCAATCCATCTCCTTTGCCTCATGTTGAGTTCTTTTTGTGAGAAAATATACTTCAAACTCTTGTGATCAGTATAAATCTCACATTTTTCACCATAGAGGTAGTGCCTCCATATCTTCAAAGCAAAGATCACAGCTGCTAACTCAAGATCATGAGTAGGATAGTTTTGTTCATGAATTTTCAACTATCGTGATGCATAGGCAATAACTCTATCATTCTGCATAAGGACACAGCCAAGTCCTTTCTTTGATGCATCACTATAAATAACGAACCCATCATTCCCCGATGGTAGAGTCAATATAGGAGAATTGACTAATCTTTTCTTCAGTTATTCAAAACATTCTTCACACTCTTTTGTCCAAACAAATTTAACCCCTTTACATGTGAGATTTGTTAATGGGTTAGCCAATCGGGCAAAATTCTGGACGAAATGTCGATAATAACCTGCCAAACCAATAAAACTACGTACCTCAGTTATACTCGTTGGTGCTGGCCATTCTTGGATTGCCTTGGTCGTATAAGGATCAACAGAGATTCCATCTTTAGAGACAATATGGCCAAGAAAAGAAATCTCATGAATCCAGAATTCACACTTGCTAAACTTCCCATATAATTCATGCCTCCTCAGAGTCTTCAAGATAATGCGCAAGTGATTTTCATGATCTTCGTAGGTTTTGGAGTATACCAAGATATCATCAATAAATACAACCACAAATTCATCGAGATACTCCTTGAAAACTCTATTCATCAGATCCATGAATACAGAGGGTGCATTAGTCAATCCAAACGGCATTACGGTAAACTCGTAATGCACGTACCTCGTTCGAAATGCTGTCTTCGGAATGTCTTCCTTCTTCACACACAACTGATGGTATCCAGATCGAAGGTCAATCTTTGAAAAGTATTGAGCTCCATGCAGTTGGTCAAATAAATCATCAATATAAGGTAGGGGATACTTTTTCTTTATCGTTATAGCATTGATCTCCCTGTAGTCGACACATAACCTCATAGATCCATCTTTCTTTTTAACAAAAAGAACAGGGGCTCCCCATGGAGAAACAATAGGGCGAATAAATCCCTTATTACTCAATTCCTCTAGTTGTTTCTTTAGTTCGAATAATTCTACAGTGGCCATTCTATAAGGGGTCTTCGATATAGGCCTTGATCCAGGAATCAAATCAATGGAAAACTAAACTTCTCGTTCTGGAGGATGCCCAGATAAATCTTCCGGAAATACATGTACAAATTCTTTCACAACAGGTACATACTCTATTTGAACATTCCTTTCCTCACCGACAGTTATTTCATTCTCTTCCTCCCCAATAATTGAATTACGTTGAGCTACTGGGGGTGGATCTAAATAAGAATTAGTTGGTGACGATTCGGCTCTAAAGATAAGGTGTTCCTTATCATTATCATCAAGAATCGTAACGTCTTTCTTTTTACAATAAATCTTCACATCATAGTCCGAAAGCCAGTCCATACCGAGGATTATATCAAACACAATCATAGGTACGATGATGAGATCAGCAGATAAAGAAAATTTATGTGCTCTAATGGGGACTGATTCACAAAACTTTGTTGCAATGATACTTCCCTTAGGAGTTTTAACTGACAACTCCCTTATTAAATCAAATTGGAAATATCTAATTTTCTTAGCAAACTGGGAAGATATGAATCAATGCGATGATCCAGAATCAAATAATGCATTTGCTAAACTTGAGGAAACCATTAAATTACCTGCCACCATGTCTTTTAGAGCTTCTACCTCTGTAGTAGTGATAGCATAAGCCTGGCCTTGATCCCTTGGCCTTTTCTGAGGTAAGTTCTCCTGACCCTTACGACATGCATTTGCATAATGCCCCATCTCCCTGCAATTGTAGCACTGAACATTGGTGGCTTCCTTCTTCCCTTTGCAATCATGAGCTTGGTGGCCTTTTTCACCACACTTGTAACAGACTACCATTCCCTTCAAGAAAGTACCAGGATGTTTCTTCCCGCATTTACCACAACATGGATATTCAACCTTTCCCTTCTTCCCCTTATTTCCATTCCCAGATTGATCAACAGGTCTCTTCTTCTCTTACTTTTCTTTAAAGTCATAAGACTTAGAGAATTCCTTTTCAGTCTTGATAGCACATGAGACAATGTCTTCATACGATGAAAAGGATTGTGAGACTAATGCTCGACGGAGAAATGGTTTTAACCCATCAAAGAAACGATCAATATTACTTCTTGGGTTGCGAATATAATCTTCAGCATACCTCGCTATCCTTGTAAAGTTAGCCTCATACTTTGTGACATTCTCATCCTCCTTTTGTCTCAGACCCAGAAATTGCCTTTCCATATCTGCTCGATGGTCACGAGGGAAGTATTTTTCTAAAAACAGATCTTAGAACTACCTCCATTCCATATTTGATACTTCATCATCTTCCTTCATGTTTTGAATCAATGACCACCATTGATCAGCATCTCTAGTGAGGCGGTAAACTACCATGATAACTTTTTCCATTTCACTGCTCCCCAATGCCTGAAATATTTTCTCTAGGGAATTTATCCATTGCTCAGCTACTAAGGGATTTTTACTCCCATTGAACGTTGGTGTTTTTGCCTCATGAATCGATCTAACATTGATCCTCCATGCTGCGGATCAGGGTGCTCTATATGGGTAAGGTTATTATTCATAACCTGAGTAAGTTTTCCCAGTATGGTGATTAGCGGATCGGCACCAGTTGCATCACCAGCCCCACTATATTTATCTTGAGCAGGAGGGAAATCCCTACATGGAGTTCGTGCATTGATATGGTTTCCATTTCTTCCACTAGGAGCTATTTCTAAACAATGGCATAAACTAGATCAGTTTAGGAATCAAAATACATAATCCCATACTTATAAAACACTTAACATAAATTGAACTATTTATGGATATAATCCATAATCATAAAAATGTTTTCATTGAGGAAGTATATGCTCATAAACCCTTCATAATGATTTGTAAAGAAAATGAGAGTTATCCTAAGCATATCTCCCGGGAGTGTCGTAACCAAAAGTGCAGCAAGGCCCGTTGTCGTGCACCAGTTCCCGTTCGAGTCTAGCTCAAAGCGGTGTTTTCGGGTTTTACCCCTAGGTACATCTGTGCCAGAGCCGCCTCTTCTTACTCGTATCCAGACAGGGATGTATTGCTCGGAAAACTCACAAAATCTCTACAATACCAAAATTCTACGAAGTTCTTCTATACTAATCCTCAAAGTTCATCTTAGGTTTACGTGCTCTAATCAGAGTTTATCTAAATCTAGCTTCCAAGGTTTGTACTAAACATTCTCTAATACCAACTGTAATGCCCCGACCCCAGTTACCCAGAGTCGGTGCATTATTACATAACATTGGCATGATCACAAGAAAGATAAAATCTCGAAAGACCGATTTGTTTAGTAGCCTTGGAAACACTAGATATATTCATACGTATTACATTACATCATAAAATGAAAAACTACTACAACAACATAATGTCTCCATAATCCACACTCATATCCCCACATAATATCCTTGCAGGTCATTCATAATTTACTTCTTCACTTCCTGGGAAAAATAAAACATAGAAAAGGTGTGAGCTCAAATGCCCAGTAAGGATAACAATATAGCGGAACATTCAAAATAAGCATAAACATTTAAGGCAATGAATTACTAAAACAATAGCCTTTTAAACTTGAACTTCAACATAGTATGAAAAAAGTAAAATGAAATAATGTCATTTACTTATTCACATGGATATTCTACTAATCGAATAATCACAAGCAAAAATCAATAACCACTTTCATAATGTTGGAATGCATAATGCCAGACTATCATAACCACATAGTCAAGGCCTCGTGCCAAGACTACAAATACGATTTTGTCAAGGCCTTGTGCCAAGAAACTAGTTTGTCTCATGAGACCTACCGATGAAATTTTTTTAGAAGATACTTACGTTTAAAATTGCTAAAATACACTCCAGTGTTTTTCTAAAAACATTATGCAAGCTTCTGAAAACAAAATAAATAATTCTGAGACTGGTTGACTAATTACAGGACATGATGGGTCCACTCACAATCCCTTCCTGTCTACCAAACTCGAGAGTCAGGTTTTCTGAAAACATTTTTAAGCATGCGTTAAATACGTATACATTTGCACTGGATTTTCATATATTTGAGAGAAATATATATATTTTTGAAGCCATTTAAAAATCACATAATTATAAAAGAAATCCTTTATTTTGAAAATATCCATAAACGTTTGTATGGGAAGATTCAAATTTATAATAATGGCATATAATAACTGCACCAGCCATATATGTTTAAAAAAACATTCTTACCTTAAATTTGTCAAAAGGTAAAAAGTGCCTTGTTTGGAAAATGATGGAAATATTCCTTTAAAACACATAAGGGTATAAATTATTATAACCCATATTCTTTTTAAATAGTAAAAATGTTTTGAAATACATTTCGAAGTAACATGGATGTGGATGATAAAGAAATCCTAGTAGATTATTACGTATAAACAACCTCTAATAATGAAGAGATTGCGAAATAAACCCTTACCTTGTACTTTTCCATGGTTGGGGTAGGTTAACCTCCAGTATAATGGTGAAATAATTGTTATTAAATTATAAAATAATCATATACATTAATATGATATCATATATGATCTTTTAATATTGTTTTGATAATAATATCTTAGTATTATCGTTGTTTCGGGTGTTAACATACTTGTTTTCATTTATATGTTTTGTTACGTAATACATGTTTATAAAGGATAGTTTGTATATTTTTAATATCCAGAATGATATCAAGTCCTTAAACATTCTTTTTTTAAATCATCAAATGATAATTATACTTGAATGGATACGATGGAGAATGAATCTCATCGCGTTCGTGGAGACGGTAGTCCGTACGTACACACGAGCGACAATATCATTCTTTTGATATTATAATAATATATAAATGGATGGTATATCATATATACAGAATCATTAACATGTTATATTTATTATTTACATGAGTTACACATCATTATTATACCAATCCAAATAATAATATATTGAATAACAATTACACCACGACGTGGAGACGGTAAGTCGTACGTACGCACGTATGGTGACATGTTATTCAAAGGGTGGATAGAATACTGAATAGGGTTGTACCATATTTATAATAACATCACAGTATATAAATGATACTGGAGTTATTATTTTAGAATGGTAGAAAAAAAGGAAGAAGATGTGGAAGAAGAAATGAACTTGGAAAAGGGTGGTGAAATCATTACCTCTTCTTCGGGTTCTTCCTTTTGATTTGATCAAAAGGGCTCCCTAGGTTGGATTTCTGATCAAACTAAGGCCTCTAGGTTGTAGTGAGGGAAGTTGGGAGAGTATTTGGGCAAGGCTTGGCCGAACCAAAAGGCTTTGAAGGTGTGAAGAAATGAGAAGGAGGAGTGCCTTTTTTATAAGAGGGGTGAGGGGCACCTTTGGAAAAGCTAGAAATATTAATTTATAATAAAATCATATTCAGTTTCTAATGGCTCCAAAGTTGACTATTCAAAGGTTAAGGTGGGGATGGGTCGAAAACAACTAATCCAATAGAATTTAGACAGGTTTGTGTACTTATATTAACCTTATCTTTAGGTATTAACTCCAAGTTAATTAGTTTCACTTTTACAATGTCTCTTTGTATTTTTATCAAATATGGTTAATAAACTTACTATATACATCCAAGCGACCCCCAAGTGGTCCATTAATGATGAAACTATCATTATATAAGTCTCTTGGCCGAACCTTAGATTTTTAGGAATTTAATATCAATTAATAATATAATATTTGTTTTAAGAACTCTTTTATGTCAATTTTGACACTATTCAATAGTTGATTTTTGTGAAACTCATAACAGATTGATTACTTCGAAAAAAGTCCATTAAATCAATCCTAATATATCATTTTATCCTAGAAAATCAGTTTAATTCATTAAAAGTTTCATATTATATTTATTTGGATATTTATAATATCAATTATTTTAATTTTTCACTATTTTAGTAATTACTGCATCATCATTGTGTCATAAATAAAATAAATTGTTTAATGTCTAAAAATTAAAAATAAAATATCATTATGTACGAAATATTTTTTTCTTTCTAATGAATATTTATAATCTAAAATCCAACATACATAACCCTATATAACAATTGTTTTTCTAAAAGATATATGCTTGTGTCATTTTTGTATTCATTTTAACTTAATTAAAATAAACTGTCATTATCACTTACAAGTGGATCCATGGGGTCCCAAAATAGACCCAAAGATGCCCATGGTAGACCATTTATAAACCAATAGGGTTAAGACACGTTTTAGGGTAATTTAGTATTATTATAATATTATTTGTCTAACCCTTATTTACCGGATTTACCCTTAACCATGGTAAATAAAATATTTACCGCAGTAATTATTCAAAATGTCTAAAAATAAAAGTTATCTATTTACACAATTTGAACATCCTGATTCCAAATATGGAATCCATTTTTATAAATTAAAAACACAGAAGTGGCAGAAATTAATTTAAAATTAATTCCCGCTGTCAAAACAAAAAGCGTGTTTTTAAGAGATAATAACTATCAAAAGATTAACACTTGTTTATGTTCGGTTTAATTGTAAAATTATGTCAAATGACCAACATTATATTAAATTGTAAAAATATATTCTAAATATACTTTAAAACCACTCAAATTCATAATTTATCAATATTAATTATTTTGATTAAAAAAAGTTGTTTTTAATTAAAATTTAGTAATTTTCACTATTCATCAAAATATAAAAGTTATCCGAAAAGTACCCAAATTTCACCCTAGGCTAATTTCAATATTCCGAATCCAAAAATGAAGACCATTTTGAAATATAAAATATATATGATTTCAAAAAGTATGTATTACTATTCACAACGACTAGTTTAATTAGTTGCGGTGTGTGTTAGAACTTGAGGTTGCGTACAACACACGATATCGCATCATTTGAAGGGAAACGTACCGTGGAAGCTTGGGGTGTTACAAACACACACATCAAAACCCAAAAATACATCATAAAATCATCATAAACCTTCCATTCTAGAATAAATACCACCACAAGTATTGACCCATTATTTTCTCAACATAATTAGTCTTATGATTAATTAAATGTGTCTTATTAGAAATGAATTATTTTTATGTCACCTACACTATTTGATAAATACAAATAATATTTATAATATTGAATTGAATTTTTCATTTATATTTTAGATACACTCTTGAATATTAAAAATATTTAGATGGGGAAAATTGATAATATGATTACTATAATATGAAATTTTTTACATGATAAATCCCTAAGAATTATATTACTCATGGAAAATACTATATATATTAAATGAAGTATTATTAATGAAATATCCTTGTTCAAAATGAAATTATATATAACAATTAGATAAAATAAATGTATATGTAAAATGAATGAAATATAAAGTATTTAAAAAAGTTAGGGAACCCATTATACCATTACAAATATAATTGTTGGAATAGTAATCCGGTTGTTAGGATAGTAGTAATCTTATTTTTATGAATAGTAACTAGATATTTATAAAATTATCAACACAAAAATTACTATAAATTAATATTTATTTACCCAATAAAATAAAAATATATGAAATTTATAGCATGATGCATATAAAATAATTTTTTAATATTGAAAAAAATAAGTATTTGGTTTTTTTTAAAACAAAAATATTTTCCTTAAATTTTTATGAAAAATATAAAAATTTAAATGAAATTATATTTTATTAAAATGGATTTATATTATAATAATATTTTTAATTTTAATCATAATATAATTTTAATTTACCATTTTAAATTATTAAATTTGTTTACAAATTTTACCATAATATAAAAATTGGTAATTTCTCTAATTAATATTCATTTGATTCTAAAATTATATTTCCCATATTTAGAAAATTATTTTCATAAAAATGATTTTAGTTTTTCAATATACTAGTTTAAAAATAGTTTAGTATTTCTTTTATGAATATTTATACTTTATTAATTTTTTATATAAATAAAAATTACAGTATTTAAAATTGTATGTTAAATACTTTAATAATTGAGTCATGATGGATATATGTTGACTATATCTCTACAAAAATGAATAAATAACATCATATTTTCACAAGATTTATTTTTATTTGTAATATTGATATAAAATAATAAACTAATGAATATTAGATTAAAAAATCCACTCGCTTCCCCTTATAAATTTCCCCCCTCATCAACCCTTATCCTCACACCATATACACTTTTATGATTTTATAACTATATCAAATTATATATCCAAACTCTTATATATGTTCAATGAGTTTTTTATTTAAGAAACTATAACTCCAACGAGGCTTAATGGGATCCCTAATAAAATACATACATAAGACATGGTAACACTATCAAAAACAATTTATTTTTTATTCATAATTATCCTAAAAAATTTAAATCTATTTGGATATAATTAATCTAGTTTAACATTTTTTCTAAAATTATATTACTATAATGAAATATCCATTGTCCATCCTCTGATCAATTTTTTCCTAAAATTGATACGATGTTTATATTATGGTTGGATCACCACCTCCATCGACAACATACATTTCTTTTCACAACCTCATTTTAGTCTATATATAATACATTATTTATGGTGAGAAATAATTAAAATTATTTTATTTTATATTGATTCTTATTATGTAATGGTTAATTACCCTTATTGTTAACTATAAACATTTATGATCATCTTTGTCAGAAAAACGACATAAATTAAAAAAACTGTAATAATTGTAACACCCTAAGCTTTCATGGTTCGCTCCTCTTTGAATAATAGTGCAGCGTGTGTTGTACGCACCCTCGAGTTCTAACACACCGAGACCTATAAAATTAGTAGTTATTAATAGTAATAAACACCTTTTGAAATTATATATATTTTAAATTTAAAAATGGACTTCATTTTTGGATTCGTAATATCGAAATTAGCCTGTGTTGAATTTTTGGTATTTTTCTGAGAACTTCCAATTTTTTATGAATAGTGAAAAATACTTAAAAACAACTTTTTTAATAAAAATAATTTATAGTGATAAATTATACTATTGAGTGTTTTAAAAGTATAATTAGAATATATTTTTACCATTTTATCCAATGGTGTTCATTATAATTAATTTCACTTTGAAATTGGACATAAACAATTGTCAATCTTTTGATTGATATTATTTCTTATAACATGCTATTTGTTGTGACATCGGAAATTAATTAGAAAATTAATTAATGAAATTTATATTTTTGGAATTTTTCAAAATATAAATCATTTTTGAATTCATAATATCAATTATAGCTTATGGTAAAATTTTGGCACTATTCTGAAAAACTTCAATTTTTGATGAATTGTGAAACAACTAAGTGGTAGTTAAATAACTGATTTTTTCATTTAAATGAAATATTACCACTTCTGTGATTTGAATTTAAAAAATCTGACATACATGGTTTTCATTAGAAAGTAAAATGTTGTTCAATGGGATTTCAATAATTTTTTGGTGAATAGTAACTTTTAAGTTTAATTAATCACGATTAAAGGTAAATAGTGAAATTTAAGGTAAAAATGATATTATAGAAGTATGAAATGACCTTTAAACTTGTCCTAATCCTATTAGATGAGTCATGTCCGACCAATACATACATGGTTCAACTTGGGGACCCCATGGTGCCACTTTGGTAGGAAAATGACATAAATAACTTTTATTTAAAGTTAAAATAAAAATGTCCCAAACATAAGTTATTTTACTAAAACAATTTTTATATGGGGTTATGAATGTCATATTTATGACTATAAATATTCATTAGAAATGTAAAACGATTTCATACATCATGATAATTTATTTTTAATTTTTAGACATTAAATAAATTAAATTATTTATGACACCATGATGATGCCGCGATTACCTCATTAATTATCGATTTAAATAAAAGGAAAGGCTAATGTAAAATCTATGGCTTACACTTGTCAAAAACCTATTGGATGAGTAGATTTAAAACCCTTATCACCTTAGCCTAGAAATATATCATTTTGGGACCTTTAGAATCCGAAAAACATTTCTTAATAAAGTAGCATTTCATGACATTCCAAGAGTGCCCCTCCTCTCCACTTATAAAAGGCCCCCACCACTACCACCTTACTCACACTTTAAAAGAATTTTTGCTCGGCCAACCTCTGCCCAAATACTCTCCAAACATACCTCCCTTACTTCTAGAAGCATCACATTGGGCAGAATTATTCCCAAGGAATCCATTGGCTCAAATCAAAAGAGTTACCCGATTTTAAGTTAATGTCTTCTCTTATGTTATTTTGTTTTATTTTGCTTCTCCAACCCCCTAAACTCTTTTTATTCATTTATTTTGTAACAACACCAGTATCCTAAATATACTAGGATGTTGTTATAAGAATTATTCGATCTACAATTACACACACCTACATCTAATGGTTAAAGAACATACTGTTTCTGTGGATGGCGAATTTCTGCCTCACGAAACGATGATTGTTCAACACTCATATAACACCTTCATAGGTGGCCATTATGATAAAAATATTTTTTATATGATATATATTATGTTTATGGTTTCCTTATGCTTCTCTTTTTTTCATTTATGGCATACCTTTATGATTTCCATTATGGGTAAACGCGATAATTTCATTTTAGGAAGTGCGGACTACCACCCCCTCAAAGTAATTTGAATCGTCAATGCCATATGTGGAATGTATAAAGTATGGAGTAAATGGTATTATACATTATATTATACTGGAATTATATTATATCATTATATAATTATAATTTCATTCCATTAAATATCAAATAGAAATGAAAGTAGCGTTCATGCGTACATACGACTTACCGTCTCCATGAACGGTGTATTTCATTTCTTACCTCTAAATGTTATGTAATATTATAAATTAATGTATATACTAGATATATATGGTATATATGATATCTAAAACATTAATATAATTCTGGATATAATGTATATTTCACCACATAAACAACATGTAATTATAAGAATTTTATTTTTGACTCATTTACCAATGATCGACAAAACGACCGTTATTAACATAAATAATTACATAATACTCATAACATGTTAATAAGTGATATAAAAGGAATAAAAAACATGAAGAAATGTTATTAAGAAATTATAAATTAACTATAGTTTATTATTCAGGAGGTTAATGAATGGTCGAGTCAAGACAGGACGCAAGGTAAGGGAATTTCTTAACCCAATTTCCATTCTTTGGGTTAATCTCCTACTTTCAAATTATGTTATGATATTATTATTTCCTATCTTGTATTTGTACTTTATTTATGTGTACTTATATTGAATGCACATAATAGATCTATTTTATTTAAAAAATTATATTGGTAAGGTCTTAGACTCACTCTCCTTTCATTGAGGCATATTTTGTTTTATACACAACATTCTTTTATACTGTGTATAAACCCCTTTGACTTTTACATTTATTCAAAAGGAATCTTTTTTATATGAAGAATTTTACTAAATGACAAAAAGGAATGTTTTTCTTGTCGTACGTATGCGGCGACAACGACTTCTCCTCCACCGTGAGCACTATTTGAGTTGTGGCTTCCTCTACAAGCCATAACTTTCTTTCAATAGAAGAATAAATACCATGTTTTACTTTTGTTTTATTTTTGTATTGAAAATGATTTTGAAAGTTTTTTTATTATATCAATGTTTTTTATTGATATCTTGTGATTGAAATGTGGAAATGTTATGTTTCCTTTATACATGTTTTATTTGATACAAATATGTTATGGTTTATGATATGTCTAAACCCATTCATATGTGGAATTGATTGGACTTACTAAGTGATGGGTGGAGCTCGCTATAGCTCCTCGATGTATCGGTAGGTCTCATGAGACAAACTAGTTTCTTGGCATGAGGCCTTGACAAAATCTTATTTGTGGTCTTGGCACGAGGCCTTGGCAATGTGGTTATGATAGTCTGGAATTATGCATTCCATCATTGTGAAAGTGGTTATTGATATTGCATGTGATTATTTGACTAGTAGAATATCCATTTGAGTAAGTAAATGACATTATTTAATTTATTTTTTCCATATTATGCTGAATTTAAAGTTTAAAAGGCATTTGTTTTAGTAATACATTTCCTTAAATGTTAATTTTTATTTATGAAAGCTTCCGAAATATTTTTATCCTTACTGAGCATCTGAGCTCACCCCTTTCAATGTTATAATATTTTCCAGGACGTGAAGAATTATTGTATATATGACCTACATGGATTTTCAGAAGAGGATATGAGTGAGGACTATGGAGACTTTGTTATTTTAGTTTTCACTTTATGATGTAATGTAACATTTATGAATGTATCTAGTGTTTCCAAGGCTACTAAACTAATCGGTCTTTCGATACTTGTTCTTTTGTGATCATGCCTATGTTACGCAATAATGCACTGACTCTGGGTAACTGGGGTCGAAGCGTTACAATTGGTATCAGAGGCAGTTTAGTACTAACCTTGGAAGCTAGATTTATATAAACTCTGATTAGATCACATAGCCTAAAGATAGACTTTGAGGATTAGTATAGAAGAACTTTGTAGAATATTGGTATTATAGAGATTTTGTGAGTTTTCCGAGCAATACATCCCTATCTGCATAAGAGCAGGTAGAGGTGGCTCTGGCACAGATGTACCAAGGGGTAAAACCCGAAAACACCGCTTCGAGCTAGACTCGAATGGGAACTGGTGCACGACAACGGGCCTTCCTGCACTCTTGGTTACGACACTCCCGGGGGATATGCATAGGATAATTCTCATTTTCATTACAAACCACTATGATGGGTTATGAGTATATACTTCCTCAAAAAAAAAACTTTTTTTATGATTATGGATTATATATATAAATAGTTCAATTAGTGTTAAGTGTTTTACAAGTATGGAATTATGTATTTTGATTCATAAACTAATCTAGTTAATTCCATTGTTTAGAAATGGTGCCTAGTGGAAGGAATGTAAACTGTATCAATGCACACACTCTGTGTACGGATTGCCCTCTTGCTCAAGATAATTATTGTGGATCTGGAGATACAACTGGTGATGATCAACTTATTACTGTACTGGGACAACTCACTCAGGTTATGTATAATAACCATAGTCGTATGGAGCACCATGATCCGCTACATGGAGGATCAATGTTAGACCGCTTCATGGGGAAATAACTGCTAACATTTAATGGGGTTAAAAATCCATTAGTAGCTGAGCAATGGATAAACTCCTTAGGAAAAATATTCCATGCCTTGGGGAGTAGAGAAATGGAGAAGGTTGTCATTGCAGTCTACCGCCTCACTGGAGATGCCGATAAATGGTGGTCGTTGATTCAAAACACAAAGGAAGATGATGAAGTATCAAATACGGAATTGGGGGAGTTCAAACATATTTTCCTAGAAAAATACTATCCTCGCGACCATCGAGAAGATATGGAAAGAAATTTTTTGAGTCTGAGACAAAAGCAGGATGAGAATGTCGCAAAGTATGAGGCCAACTTCACAAGGTTAGCGAGGCATGCTGCAGATTATATACATAACCCAAGAAGTAGGATTGATCATTTCTATGATGGGTTTAATCCATTTCTTCGTCGATCATTAGTCTCACAAACCTTCTCGTCGTACGAAGACATTGTCAAATGTGCTATCATGACAGAAAAGGAGTTCTCTAAATCTTATGACAATAAAGTAAAGCAAGAGAAGAAGAGAACGATGGAACAAGAGACATATAAAGGGAAAAAGGGAAAGAATGATTTTCCATTATCTGATAATTGTGTGAAGAATCACCCTGGTACTTGCCTAAAATGAATGCGAGTTTGTTATAAATGTGCAGAAAAAGGTCACCAGACACATGATTTCAAGGGAAAGAAAGAGGATATCAATGTTGAATGCTACAATTGTAGGGAAATGGGGCATATTGAAAATGAATTTCCTAAGAATAAGGGAAACTTACCTCAAAAAGGCCAAGGGATCAAGGCCAATCTTATGTTGTGACTACAGTTGAAGCGGAATAATTAATGTATTGTTGCTTTTGGACTCATGGATTATATTCTGGTTATTAGAATAATGTGATATATATATAAGGATTGTACTGCAGTAATTGTTTATTTCATTAAGGTTTTAATATGATGAAGGTAATCATATATTTGTATGTGACAATAAGAGAAACTTTACCTTGTCTGAGGAATCTGATGATACAATTGATTTTGGAATTTAGAGACCTTTTAAAGAAAGTCTGGACAGAGGTATTTTGGATAACTATAATTATTGGAATGGATTAAGTTGAAACTTGGATAGTATTGTTTAAGGTTAAAACATTTTTAATGATTATTTATGGAATATTATAATACTATAGTTTTTGGAAAAGGACAACCTGTAGGGTGGGGCATAACCCGTCGCGTCGGACAAAGCTGCAGGAATCGAACACACAACCATAGTGTGACATGCCTTTATTACCTACCACTAGCCTACAGGAAGTCCCTCGTTATTAAAAAATAGTTTCACTAATCTAAATGGTATGTGTTAATATTTGGAACCTTATACAATTAGGATAAATACAATATTTTTGAGTTCTTGTACCTTTTAGAGTGAAAGATGGGTTTGTGGTAAAAATTTATTAAAGAATGAAAGTCTACATGACAAGTATGTATATTCCCTTACGTTCTTATTAAATCTCCTAAATAAACTCCTCAACATTATAAAAGGTAACTTAAAACAAAAACATTGCCGGTTAACTTTTCCAACTAGGGATTCAATGACCATTTAACTAATCACAAGTTTGTTAATTTATTATGGTTAACTTTCTCCTAATCCAGTTTTCTACAACTCTCCATCAGACCTTAATGGTTTGTTTTTCTTCCATATGCATATTTTCATAGAATCCTAGTATGGGATATCTCGGGTGACCTTTGTACTTCTTTTTCTTTCTTTTAATGTTATATTTTTATTAACCTTATTTCCGATGTGGGTTTTCCACAAAGGTATTTCCTATTTTCAACCTTTTATTTTCAAAGAAAAATTTCAAATTGCGAGGACAGAATTTTTTGAAGGAGGGTAGAATGTAACACCCCAAGCATCCATGGTACGCTCCTCTTTGAATAATAGAGCAGCATATGTTGTACGCAACCTCGAGTTATAACACACCGTGACAAATAAAAGTAGTAGTTTGGAATAGTAATAACCACATTTTGAAATTATATATATTTTACATTTCAAAATGTACTTCATTTTTGGATTCGTAATATCGAAATTAGCCTATGTTGAATTTTTGGTAATTTTCTAAGAACTTCCAATTTTTTAAGAATAGTGAAAAATACTTAAAAACAATTTTTTTAATCAAAATAATTTATAGTGATAAATTATACTATTGAGTGTTTTAAAAGTATAATTAGAATATATTTTTACCATTTTATACAATGGTGTTCATTAGAATTAATTTCACTTTGAAATTGGACATAAACAATTGCCAATCATTTGATTGATATTCTTTCTTAAAACATGCTATTTGTTGTGACAGTGGCAATTAATTAGAAAATTAATTAATGCAACTTATATATTTGGAATTTTGAAAAATAGACATCATTATTGAATTCATAATATCAATTATAGCTTAGGGTAAAATTTTGGCACTATTCTGAAAAACATCAATTTTTGATGAATAGTGAAACCACTAAGTGGTAGTTAAATAACTGATTTTTTTCATTTAAATGAAATATTACCACATCTGTGATTTGATTTTCAAAAATCCAACATACATGGCTGTCATTAAGAAGTAAAATGTGTTTCAATGGGATTAAAATAATTTTTTGGTGAATAGTAACTTTTAAGTTTAATTAATCGCGATTAAAGGTAATTAGTCAAATTTAAGGTAAAAATGATATTATAAAATTATGAAATGACCTTGAAACTTGTACTAAACCTATTGTATGAGTCATGGACGACCAATAAAATATATGGGTCAACTTGGGGACCCCATGGAGCCACAATGGTAGGAAAATGACATAAATAAATTTTATTTAAAGTTAAAATAAAAATGTCACAAACATAAGTTGTTTTACTAAAAAAAATTAAATTGGATCATACAAATCATGTTTTTGAATACAAATATTCATTAGAAAGGTAAAAAGATTTCCTACATCATGATAATGTTTTTATAATTTTTAGACATTAAATAAATTAAATTATTTATGACACCATGATGATGCCGCGATAACCTCATTAATTAACGATTTAGATAAAATGAAAGGATAATGTAAAATCTAAGGATTAAACTTGTCAAAAACCTATTGGATGAGGATATTTAGAACCCTTATCACCTTAGACTCTAAATATATCATTGTGGGACCTTTATAATCCTAAAAGCATTTATTAATAAAGTAACATTTCATGACATTCCAAGAGTGCCCCTCCTCTCCACTTATAAAAGGCCCCCACCACTACCATCTTATTCACACATTCAAAGCCTTTTGGCTCGTCCAACCTCTGCCCAAATACTCTCACAACTTCCCTCCCTTACTTCTAGAAGCCTCACTTTGGGAAGAATTCTTCCCAATGAAGCCTTTGTCTCAAATGAAAAGAGTTACCCGATTTTAAGGTAATGTCTTCTCTTATGTTATTTTGTTTTATTTTGCTTCTCCAACCCCCTAAACTATTTTAATTCAATTCTTTTGTAAAAACCCCAGTATCCTCAATATACTAGGATGTTGTTATAATAAGTATTAGAGATACACTTACACACACCTACATCTAATGGTTAAAGAACATAATGTTTCTGTGGATGGCTAATTTCTGCCTCATGAAACGATGATTGTTCACCACTCATATAACACCTTCAAAGGTGGCCATTATGATGACACTATTTTTTATATGATATATATTTTGTTTATGGTTTATTTGTGCTTCTGTGTTTTTCATTAACGTCATATCATTATGATTTCCATTATGTGTAAACACGATAATTTCATTTTAGAAAGTGCGGACTACCGCCCCCTCAAGGTGATTTGAATCGTTAATGCCATATGTGGGATGTATAATGGATGGAGTAAATGGTATTATACATTATATTATACTGGAATCATATTATACCTTTATATCATTATAATTCCATTCCATTAAATATGAAATATAAATGAAAGTTGCGTTAATGCGTACGTATGGCTTTTCGTCTCCAGGAACGGTGCATTTCATTTCTTACCTCTAAATGTTATGTAATATTATAAATTCATGTATATACTAGATATATATGATATATATGATATCTAAAACATTAATATAATTCTTGATATAATGGATATTTCACCACATGAACAACTTGTAATTATAAGAATTTTTTTTGACTCAAGTACCAAAGATCGACAAACCGACCGTTATTAACATAAATAATTACATAATGTTCATAACATGGTAATAAGTGATATAAATGGAATAAAAAACATGAAAATAGTTTCTTATGAAATTAAAAATTTACACTAGTTTATTATTCATGAGGTTAAAGAACGGTCGAGTCAAGACATGACACAAGGTAAGGGAATTTTTAAACCCAATTTCCATTCTTCGGGTTAATATCCTACTTACAAATTATGTAATGATATTATTATGTCCTATATTTTATTTGTACTTCTTTATGTGTACTTATATTGAATGCACATAATAGATCTATTTTATTTAAAATATTATCTTAGTAAGGACTTCGTCTCAATCTCCTTTCTTTGAGTCATATTTTGTTTTATATACAACATTCTTTTATAAGGTGTAGAAACCCCTTTGACTTTTACATTTATTCAAAAGGAATATTTTTTATAAAAATCAGTTTACTAAATGACAAAAAGGAATATTTTTCTTTTCGTACATATGCGGCGACAATGACTTCTCCGCCTCCGTGAGCACTATTTGAGTTTCAGCTTCCTCTACAAGCCGTAACTTTTTTTAAAAGAAGAATAAATACCATGTTTTATTTTCTTTTATTTTGTTCTTGAAAATTGTTTTGAAAGTGTTTTTATTATATCATTGTGTTGTATTGATATCTTGTGATTGGAATGTGGAAATTTTATGTTTCCTTTGTGCATGTTATATGTGATACGAATTTGTTATGGTTTATTATATGTTTAAACCCATTCATATGAGGAATTCATTGGACTTAATAAGTGATAGGTGGAGCTCGCTATAGCTCCTCGATGCATCGGTAGGTCTCATAAGAAAAACTAGTGTCTTGGCACGAGGCCTTGACAAAATCTTATTTGTGGTCTTGGCACGAGGCCTTGGCTATGTGGTAATGATAGTATGGAATTATGCATTCAATCATTATGAAAGTGGTTATTGATATTGCATGTGATTATTCGACTAGTACTATATCCATGTGAGTAAGTAAAATGGCATTATTTAATTTATTTTTTCCATATTATGCTGAAGTTAACATTTAAAAAGGCTTGTGTTTTAGTTATACATCTCCTTAAATGTTAATGTTTATTTACGAAAGCTTCCTCAATATTGTTATCCTTATTGATAATCTGAGCTCACCCCATTCAATGTTTTAATATTTTCCAGGATGTGAAGAAGTATTGTATGTATGACCTGCAGGGATAGTCAGAAGAGGATATGAGTGTGGAGTATGGATACTTTGTTATTGTAGTTTTTCACTTAATGATGTAATGTAACATTTATGAATGTATCTAGTGTTTCCAAGGCTACTAAACTAATCGGTCATTCAAGACTTGATCTTTTGTGATCATGCCAATATTACGAAACAATGCACTAACTCTGGGTAACTAGGGTCGGGGCGTTACAGTCGGTATCAGAGGTAGTTTAGTACTAACCATGGAAGGTAGATTTAGATAAACTCTAATAAAATCACATAGCCCAATGATAGACTTTGAGTATTAGTATAGAAGAACTTCCTAGAATTTTGGTATTATAGATATTTTGTGAGTTTTCTGAGCAATACATCCCTGTTTGCATCTGAGCAGGTAGACGTGGCTCTGGAACAGATGTACCTAGGGGTAAAACCTGAAAACACCGCTTCGAGCTAGACTCGAATGGGAACTGGTGAACGACAACGGGCCTTACTGCACTCTTGGTTATGACACTCCTGGGGGATATGCTTAGGATAATTCTCATTTTCTTTACAAACCACTATGAAGGGTTATGAGTATATACTTCCTTAAAGAAAACTTTTTTTATGATTATGGATTATATCCATAAATAGTTCAATTAGTGTTAACTGTTTTACAAGTATGGAATTATGTATTTTGATTCATAAACTTATCTATTTTATACCATTGATTAGAAATGGTGCCTAGTGGAAGGAATGGAAACCGTATCAATGCACGAACTCTGTGTAGGGATTTCCCTACTTCTCAAGATAATTATTGTGGATCTGGAGATACAATTGGTGATGATCAACTTATTATCATACAGGGACAACTCACACAGGTTATGAATAATAACCTTACTCGTATGGAGCACCATGATCCGCAACGTGGAGGATAAATGTTAGATTTCATCATGAGGAAACAACCGCCAACATTTACTGGGTTACAAATCCATTAGTAGCTAAGCAATGGATAAACTCTTTAGAGAAAATATTCCATGCCTTGGGAAGTAGTGAAAGGGAGAAGGTTGTCATTGCAGTATACCGCCTCACTGGAGATGCCGATCAAAGGTGGTCATTGAATCAAAACACAAAGGAAGATGATGAATTATCAAATATGGAATGTAGGGAGTTCAAAGATCTTTTCCTAGAAAAATACTATCCTCACGACCATCGAGCAGATATGGAAAGACAATTTTTGAGTCTGAGACAAAACGAGGATGAGAATGTCGCAAAGTATGAGGCCAACTTTACAAGGTTAGCGAGGAATGCTGCAGATTATATACGTAACCCAAGAAGTAAGATTCATCATTTATTTGATGGGTTAAAACCATTTCTTCATCGATCATTAGTCTCACAAACCTTCTTGTCATACGAAGACATTGTCTCATGTGCTATCAAGACAGAAAAGGAATTCTCCAAGTCTTATGACAATAAAGTAAAGCAAGAGAAGAAGTGAACGGTGGAACAAGAGACAGAAAAAGGGAAAAAGGGAAAGAAGGATTTTCAATTATGTGATAATTGTGGGAATAATCACCCTAGTACTTGCCTAAAATGAATGGGAGTTTGTTATAAATGTGTAAAAAAGGTCATCAGGCACGTGATTGCAAGGGAAAGAAAGTGTCTATCAATGTTGAATGCTACAATTGTAGGGAAATGGGGCATTATGAAAATGAATGTACAAAGCGTAAGGGAATCTTATCTCAGAAAAGGCCAAGGTATCAAGGCCAATATTATGTTGTAACTACAGTTGAAGCGAAATAATTAATGTATTGGTGCTTTTGGACTCATGGATTAGATTATGGTTATTAGAATACTGTGATATATATATATGGATTGTACTGTAGTAATTTTTTATTTCATTATGGTTTTAATATGATGAAGGTAATCATATTTTTGTATGTGACAATAAGAGAAACATTACTTTGTCTGAGGAATCTGATGATACAATTGATTTTGGAATTTAGAGACCTTTTAGAAAAAGACTGCACAGAGGTATTTTGGATAACTATAAAGGTTGGAATGGATTAAGTTGAAACTTGGATAGTATTGTTTAAGATTAAAACATTTCTAATGATTATTTTTGGAATATTATAATACTATAGTTTTAGGAAAAGGACAACCTGCAGGGTGGGGCATAACTCGTCTAGTCAGACAAAGCTGCTGGAATCGAACCCACAAGCATAGTGTGACAGGCCTTTATTACCTACCACTAGCCTACAAGAAGTCCCTGGTTATTAAAAAATAGTTTTACTAATCTAAATGGTATGTGTTAATATTTGGATCCTTAACAATTAGGATAAATATAATATTTTTGAGTTTTATTACCTTTTAGAGTGAAAGATGGGTTTGTGGTAAAAATTTATTAAGGAATGAAAGTCTACATGACAAGTATGTATATTCCTTTACGTTCTTAGTAAATCTCCTAAATAAACTCCTCATCTTTATAAAAGGTAACATAAAACAAAAACGTTGCCGGTTAAATTTTCTTAGTGGAGATTCAATTACCGTTTAACCAATAATAGGTTTATGATTTTCATATGGTTAACTTTCTCCTAATCCAGTTTTCTACAACTCTCCATCAGACCATTATGGTTTGTTTTTATTCCATATCCATATTTTCATAGAATCCTAGTATGGGCTATCTCGGGTGACGTTTGTACTTCTCTTTATTTCTTTTAAAGTTATATTTTTATTAACCTTATTTCCGATGTGGGTTTTCCATAAAGGTATATACTATTTTCAACCTTTTATTTTCAAAGAAAAATTTCAAATTGCGAGGATGCAATTTATTGAAGGAGGGGAGAATGTAACACCCCAAGCTTCCATGGTACGCTCCTCTTTGAATAATAGAGCAGAATGTGTTGTACGCAACCTCGAGTTCTAACACACCGCGACCAATAAAAGTAGCAGTTATGAATAGTAATAACCAATTTTTGAAATTATATATATTTTACATTTTAAAATGGATTTCATTTTTGGATATTTAATATCGAAATTAGCCTATGTTGAATTTTTGGTATTTTTCTGAGAACTTCCAAGTTTTTATGAATAGTGAAAAATACTTATAAAGAACATTTTAAATCAAAATAATTTATAGTAATAAATTATACTATTGAGTGTTTTAAAAGTATAATTAGAATATATTTTTACCATTTTATCCAATGATGTTCATTATAATTAATTTCACAGTGAAATTGGACATAAACAATTGGCAATCTTTTGATTGATATTCTTTCTTAAAACACGCTATTTGTTGTGACATAGGAAATTAATTATAAAATTAATAAATGAAACATACATGTTTGTAATTTTGAAAAATAGACATAATTTTTTGAATTCAGAATATCAATTATAGATTAGGGTAAAATTTTGGCACTATTCTGAAATACTTCAATTTTTTATGAATAGTGAAACCACTAAGTGGTAGTTATATAACTGATTTTTTCATTTAAATGAAATATTACCACTTATGTGATATGAATTTCAAAACTCCGACAAAAATGGTTGTCATTAAGATGTAAAATGTGGTTCAATGGGATTAAAATAATTTTTTGTTGAATAGTAACTTTTATGTTTAATTAATCGCGATTAAAGGTAATTAGTGAAATTTAAGGTAAATTGATATTATAAAAATATGAAATGACCTTGACACTTTTCCTAAACCTATTGGATGAGTCATGTACGACCAAGAAAATACATGGGTAAACATGGAGACCCCATGGAGCCACTTTGGTAGGAAAATGACATAAATAACTTTTATTTAAAGTTAAAATAAAAATGTCACATACATAAGTTGTTTTACTAAAACAATTTTTAAATGGGAATATATAAGTCATAGTTTTGACTATAAATATTCATTATAAAGTTAAAAAGATTTCCTAAATCATGTTAATTTTTTTATAATTTTTATACATTAAATAAATTAAATTATTTATGACACCATGATGATGACGCGATTACCTCATTAATTAACGATTTAAATAAAATTAAAGGATAATGTAAAATCAAAGGCTTAAACTTGTCAAAAACCTATTGGATAATGAGGTTTCGAACCCTTATCACCTTATCCTAGAAATTTATTATTTTGGGACCTTTAGAATCCGAATATCATTTCTTAATAAAGTATCATTTCATGACATTCCAAGAGTGCCCCTCCTCTCAACTTATAAAAGGCTCCCACCACTACAACCTTAATCACACTTTCAAAGACTTTTGGCTCTGCCAATATCTGACCAAATACTCTCCCAAAATCCATCCCTTACTCCTAGAAGCCTCACATTGGGCAGAATTCTTCCCAAGGAAGCCTTTGTCTCAAATCAAAAGAGTTACCCGATTTTAAGGTAATGTCTTCTCTTATGTTATTTTGTTTTATTTTGCTTCTCCAACCCCCTAAAAACTTTTGATTCATTTGTTTTGTAACAACAACAGTATCCTCAATATACTAGGATATTGTTATAAGAGGTATTCAAGCTACACTTACACACACATACATCTAATGGTTAAAGAACATACAGTTTCTGTGGATGGTGAATTTCTGCCTCACGAAACGATGATTGTTCAACACACATATAACAACTTCAAAGGTGGTAATTATTATGAAACTATTTTTTATATGATATATATTATGTTCATGGTTTCCTTATGCTTCTGTTTTTTTCATTTATGGCATACCTTTATGATTTCCATTATGGGTAAATGCGATAATTTCATTTTAGGAAGTCCGGACTACCGCCCCCTCAAAGTGATTTGAATCGTTAATGCCGTATGTGGGATGTATAACGGATGGAGTAAATGGTATTATAAATTATATTATACTGGAATTATATATAACCTTTATATAATTATAATTTCATTCCATTAAATATGAAATATAAATGAATGTAGCGTTCATGCGTACGTACGACTTACCGTCTCCATGAACAGTGCATTTAATTTCTTACCTCTAAATGTTATGTAATATTATAAATTCATGTATATACTAGATATATATGATATATATGATATCTAAAACATGAATATAATTCTGGATATAATGGATATTTCACCACATGAACAACATTTTGTTATAAGAATTTTTTTTTGACTCAAGTACCAAAGATCGACAAAATGACTGTTATTAACATAAATAATTACATAATGTTCATAACATGGTAATAGGTTATATAAAAGGAATAAAAAACTTTAAAAAAGGTTCTTAAGCAATTATAAATTAACTTTAGTTTATTATTCAGGAGGTTAAAGAACAGTCGAGTCGAGATAGGACGCAAGGTAAGTGAATTTCTTAACCAAATTTCTATTCTTTGGGTTAATCTCATACAGTCAAATTATGTTATGATATTATTATGTACTATCTTTTATTTTTAATTTCTTTATATGTAATTATATTTAATGCACATAATAGATCTATTTTATTTATAAAATGATCTTGGTAAGGACTTCATCTTAATCTCCTTTCATTGAGGCATATTTTGTTTTATACACAACTTTCTTTTATACAGTGTATACACCCCTTTGACTTTTACGTTTATTCAAAATGAATCTTTTTTCTACCAAGAATTTTAATAAATGACAAAAAGGAATGTTTTTCATGTCGAACGTATGCGGCAACAACAACTTCTCCGCCTCTATGAGCACTATTTGAGTTTCGACTTCCTCTACAAGCCATAACATTTTTTAAAAGAAGAATAAATACCATGTTTTACTTTTCTTTTATTTTGTTATTGAAAATAGTTTTTAATGTGTTTTTATTATATCAATGAGTGGTATTGATATATTGTGATTGAAATGTGGAAATTTTATGTTTCCTTTATGCATGTTTTATGTGATACGAATATGTTATGGTTTATGATATGTTTAAACCCATTCATATGAGGAATGCATTGGACTTAATAAGTAACGGGTGGAGCCCGCTATAGCTCTTCAATGCATCGATAGGTCTCATGAGACAAACTAGTGTCTTGGCACGATGCCTTGACAAAATCATATTTGTGGTCTTGGCATGAGGCCTTGGCTACGTGGTTATGATAGTCTGGCATTATGCATTCCATCATTATGAAAGTGGTTATTGATATTGCATGTGATTATTCGACTAGTTGAATATACATTTGAGTAAGTAAATGGAATTATTTAATTTATTTTTTCCATATTATGTTGAAGTTAAAGTTTAAAAAGGATTTTGTTTTAGTTATACAGTTCCTTAAATGATAATGTTTATTCACAAAAGCTTTTGTAATATTGTCATCCTTACTGAGAATCTGAGCTCACCCATTTCAATGTCCTAATATTTTCTAGGATGTGAAGAAGTATTGTATGAATGACCTGTAGGGATAGTCAGAAGAGGATATGAGTGTGTACTATGGAGGCTTTGTTATTGTTGTTTTTCACTTTATGATGTAATGTAAAATTTATGAATCTATCTAGTGTTTCCAAGGCTACTAAAATAATCAGTCTTTCGAGACTTGATATTTTGTGATCATGCCAATGTTACACAATAATGCACTGACTCTGGGTAACTGAGGTCGGGGCGTTACAATAATAAAAGAATTACTCTGTAAATATGAATATTTATGATTATTATTGGATACTAAGAAAAAAATAATCCTAAGGCGATACATTAAATCCATAATATTACACCTTCAAATTTGATAAATCAATATTAAGGATTCCCATAATTACATATAAATTAATATGACATATGAACCAATAAATTTATAACCCTGTTATCATAGTAATAAAACATATATCTCAATTAAACGATTCAAAACTAATATAAAATCAAGATATTAAATGATATATATCTAATTTATGTTTTGATTATTGTTTTTCATAAATATATAGTAATTGTTTTGAATTATAATTGAATGTGTTGAGAAAATAGGGGTATGAGGTAATGGTACTTTGAACCACTATACATTATTTTTTAACTCATTCATTTTCCTCTAAAAATAAATTCATTAAAAATTTATTATAATGTATTTCATTTACAATATATATATATATATATAACACTCAAATATATACAATGTTTTTATTACCTTTATTTTTTGGTTATACATGTATTTTCGGTGTCCAACTCAATTTCATTTATTAAGAATACACAGGGAAATTATTTATTCCTCAAATCATTTTAATTAGTAATGAAAAAAATTTCTAAACCATCCATGTTTTTAAAATTTATCATTTTATTTTGAAAAATTATATTACATTATTTCTCATATTATTGAAATTATTTTCCTCATATCATCATTAATCAATCTTTATACTTTTATTTATACCCCACTTAAGAGGTGAATTTATAAAAGGTACTTATTGACTCTATTACACATATTCACTTATAATATACATAATATTAAATGTAATATTAATAATTTTCACCTATTAATGTTTAATAATTATTTAATCTAATTTTTCATTCAATCCATTATGGTTGTTCTTTAATACATAACTACATAACTCATTATTTTCCATAGAGTCTTCTTATTCTTATTACTTATGTTTGATTTACTTATGTGGAATACATGTTAATTTATACCTTATGATTGATTCACCTAGCTATCACTCGAATACATTGGGTAATGATTATATCTCATTTGATAATATGTGTTGGATCACATTGTAACTGTAATTTATTATGGGACTTCATCAATCATGTCATGATATCTCAGTCGTGATCCTCTAATTATGCATATATTTTCATTTATTATGTAACAATAAAATTAATATGATGAAAATATATTATGATTTTATCTTCTTTATATCAATATTATATATGATTGTTCATAATCCTATAAATTTATGATATCATGATATTATTTTTGAGAAATATTATATTTTTCATTACCTTTCTGATACAATTAACGGGATTTATAACTCACCATTATTGTTTTAGTATTATTAGGTTATCATATATAGTTTTATACAATCAAATAAAACTATGTGAATATTATAATTAATATAATAAATACAATGTATTTTAGATTCATTCTTGTGTTTTACGTACCTAGTCTCCCTAAGAGAATACGCCATTAGATCATTGGATATATTTATATAATAATTATATTAAAAATTCAGTAATAATATTTAAAAGAGGCGTGGGTAGTAAATTATTTTATTATAGAAATAATTTTTTATGTTTTTGGAATTAGGATATGAATACATTAGTAAAAACACTATTGACGGGTATTAGCATATGGATTCATCTTGAATATTTTGCAATGAATTGATTGATTGGATTCATTGAAATGAAATCCATGTTTGGAAACAGAAAATGGTTTTGGATCTGAAATAGAGGTTCCTTGTGGTTACAAACCCAAGGGGACAATTATTTATTAATTTAATCACAAACAATTGCATGAAAAATGAGGCGGTTGGAACATTTGAGAAAAAAATATTCTTATTTTAGAGTATGTCTTAATGTTTTTCATGGACACTGATGGAATTTATACCACATATTTTGATGATTAAAAATAAATATATGAAAGTATATTTTTTATTACATACATTTATAACTATGAATATATTGTTTGATGTTACCATAAGGTCAAGATAAATACTGTTCAATTTAAATTTTCCCAGTGGTTGGGAGATAAAAAATAGAAAATAGTGTTTAATTATATATGGTAACAGAATAAATCTCATGGACTAATGAAAAAAAACATTTAAATTTAAAATGTGTGGGATGATTCATCCAAAAAACTATATCAGGGAAACATTGAGAATATTAAATTATAATAAAGTGGGGATTCATAGTAGTATCTTTTAAATAGATATAAATAATATCACTAATGTGATATAAGAAAATAGGGTACAAAATAATCATCTTATAGTAACATTGTTGAACTATATTGAAGATTGACATTATGAAAGAAAATCCACAGAGCTATGGGTTGTCAAATGTAATCAACGACACCAACCTACAAGTCCATGTGATCAAATAAAGACTTATGTTATTACTACTACTGATCCAGATCCTAATAATGATGTGGAGATATGTTTGATAACTATTTAATTAATAATTAATCATTTATTATTTTATTCTGGTTCTACAGATTCCAAAATATCAAGATTATTTAGTATAATTATTCAAAAACCACCTCAAAACATAGAAGTTGAGTTATATATATGAATTTTGAATCAGGAAATTATTTCATACAATTTATAAAACTCCTCCCTAGATATTATTTGTGGATCAAAAATTATAGAGAATCATTTCATACTTTTATTAGTGTGATTACATGCTATACTAGGACTAAATTTGTTATCCTTATATAAAAACAACATAACCAATCATGGGAATGAAACCACAGTCACATTCTAAGTCATCATATTATTATGTACATCTGTTTGGGGGAGGATAAATATAAATTTTAATATTATAATAAAAAATTTGTATTATTGTTTTATAAGATTGAATATGTTAGTCAAATTATTTAATCAATAGAGAGAATCATGTATAATGATATTATCAATTTGAGGGACTATACTAATGTATTCACGGAAGAGTTTCAATGTTTTCAACCTAATACATATATTGAGTTCCTAATTAAACATATACATGGATCTATACCCATATTCATGACTCCATATGGAGAAAACTCAATATAATTGAATGATTTAATTATTTAGTTTCTTGATAATATTGAAAAGGGTATTATAGACTCGAGTGATTCAATTGGGGATACACTAGTCATCTTAATTAAGAATAATAATGGATTAATTCATATCAAAATTAATTGTTGTTTACTCAAAAAAATATTGATAAAAACCTGTATCATCTTTCTTTTGTGACATCCCATCCTGGATTCCACTAAACTATTTCCTCAATCTTGTTCACCACATGACCATATATATGCATCCTCATACACTAGAGTCTTTAAACTAGATATTTTGTTCTATCGAGAAACTATTAGGATACTATATCCCCATATTCGAATGAAAACCCAAAAGTAAATAATTGAACATCATAATCATTATATTAGGATGCAAGAATAAATAAACTTAAACCAAATAATTTTTTATTAAAAAAATAAATGGAGTATTCTCTTGAATAATAATTTAATATATAAAACATCAATTCCCCACCAAGATGATCACATATATAAGAGAATATATAAGACACCAAAATAATAGTACACGAATTTACTACTAAATCTGAGTTGATCCACATATATAATCTCCATGACATGGTCCATCTTCTATATCTGGATCACAAGAATCTACATGAATATCTCTAGTAGATCTTGAACCGATAGGCCAAACCCCAATCCATCATACATCCATCCTCTACCAGAAATCATACATAAGCTCAGCATGGACACTATGATTAATATATAGGGGGTGAGAAATGATTCTCAATAAATCATCACAAATTGTGACCATGTATTATTCTATCATAAGTGGAATATCATGCAATATTCTCAGCCCAACCATGATGCTAGAAAAATAATTAATTAATACTAATCAATTTTGAGTTTTAGGATCTATGATTCTGATCAACAATAACTATTATAGCCAGTATAAAAAATTACTTTTATCATTTTACTTTATATAAAAAAACCATGACCAAAGTTCTATAACCATGGAATCCTTCTACAATAAAAAACATATTTAAAATTAATTAATTATATTATATGACCCTATCCAAGGTGTTTTTAGTCAAAACCCAAGTATCACTGAATGTGTAATAATATTATAAGTATTATTTGATCATGTACAAGGTATCTCATATGAGGAATCTAATATTCTCCCAATTTATATTATAATAAATCAAAACCATGTAATTACATGTCTATTATGGATCACAATGTCCACTAATCTCATTCATATCAGATAATCACCATCTCTACTAATGAACATGATGTTCACTGAATAGGAAATCCACACACAATAATCAAGAACACAATAACAGAACTCTATGTCCATGAATATGTAATTCCATGTCCAAACACATTCAATTTTTTATGAAGAACTCCACAGGAAATAATATTCATCTAGTAATTCTCAAAATAATTATTCTTATAACATACATATGTTTATCATAATAAAATATATATAATTAAATAGCTCAAAAGATAGATCACAAGTAATACATATTGGTATCCCCATCATAAATTTTATCATATAAGGCTAATTTCCCATGATCCATTAAGAACATATTGAAATCATTGATGCATTGATATTAACCATATGAATGAATATGTAATGTGTGAGGATTTCCAATTACCTAATCCCATTATTATATCCATAGCCCACTGGGCCAACCAATTCAATACAAGATCAATGGTGACCTGGTACCATCTCTACCCAAACCTATAAATCACTATTTTAGGGTATGTAAAACACATATCCACACACTGGGTCCCCCTAAACCAAGTATAGGAGAGACATACTACTCGAGATGTTCATTGTATACACATAATTTAAGGAATCTCGTTATAGATCCTCTAAGTAGAAATGTAATATAATGAACCCCTCATAGGTTCCTTAAAATTTTTAAAATAACTATAGAATATTATTAAAAACATATGAAATTTAATTTGGAGTCATTATACATATGATCCTCATAAAGTGTAAGTGGAGGAATCTTACACTAGATGCACAGGAGTAGTAATCAGTGGCATCTTATATGGTATTTTGAAAAGTAGTAATAATATGAATCGTACATTGAATCTTATGAAGTAGTTGGTATGTGGATTCATCCAACATGGTATCATTCAATTGAGTATGTGAAGGCATCCTATATGGGGTTCTGAGAGGGGTTTATTAGAGGCATCGTAGATGAAATCCATATAAGGGGTCCCCAATGAGGATAAAAACATCCCAAAACCTAATTTCTAACATCTCACAAACCCATAGTCCAGGGTGGGTTATCTCTCATTGGATATGTAATACTCTTATATTTTTATGAATATATTTAATTTAATTGAATGCATTTGATAAATGCAACACCATATTACAATGAACCCTAAAAAACAATTAATAATATTATTTAATGATGACCATCATTACCTTGATAGAATATATGGTGAAATAAATAGTGATGACCAAGTTTTATAAATTAAGAATAATTTTTATATATAAATAAATCATTTTGATAAAAATTCACAATTTTGTTTTAAATTCTATGTATTCTTGAAAGGAAAATTTCTTTATCAAATAAGATATTTTTCGTTTATTTTTGAAAAAAAATAATAAAATTAAATTTTGAAAAAATTATTAAATTTATTTTTGTAAATCAACATCATATTTGGAATCAAAATTTAAATATCATCTAATAGTGATTTTATTGGATTTTTTAGAAAAGTTTATTTTTCGATCAATAGGGAAAACTGACGATTTTTATTAATAACTAACATTTCGTTCAAAGAACTCATAATGAACCATGTTGTGTTAATTGTGTAAAATTAATATTAAATAAATATTATAATAAGTAATCCAATATATTTTATTTTAATTTGTTTTTTTATAATTTTGATATAGAAACCATTTAATCCATTGAATATAATTTTAATTGAAAACCAATTCGTCATCACATATATATGATTAATTTTAAACTATAATTACCCACCTATATGAATGGAATTTGTAAAATATATATTCATTATTTTGAATAATCATATTTAATATTATATAATAGTTAAACCATTTTTTTTTTGTAAAAATGAACTATAAAAACCGTAAAACAATCCTCGTGTTTATTGTTAAAACAAAGTTATTGAGGGTGAAACTAAAATTAAACATGGTAAAATAACCTAAAAACTTGTTAAAATAATATTTTATACACATATTGACAATATAGAATATAGGGTTTGATAATGACACGTTGTGGGTCCTTTTCATGCGTAAAATAGTGGTACAATTTATTCATTTCAAAAATTCCATGTGTGTCCTCTCCACCAATAATAAAATTCCACCCATTTATGATCGTTTTAAAACATTTAAATACATTTATATTAGTTAATATAATCACAAATATATACCTAAATCAACTATAAAATGTCTAGATATATTAGTTTGAATAATAAACCTTTAAATTAGGGCTTTAGGTTTAAACCTAAACTTGATGTCTGAAGAACATGTAAAATTTATTAATATTTGATTTTGTTTTATTTATTATTACACATCCTACAACTCTCATAAACATTAAAATATAAGATCAACATTACCTTAAATAAACATATAATTTTTTAAGATAATTTCATATCCAACATATAACTACATTATAATAAATTTTGAAATAAAACAGTCAATTGTGTGTACGATAGACTACCATCTTGTGAATAGATGATATTTATTTTCCATAACCACCTATAAAGGATATATATAATAATGTATTTTTTTATATTTTATTTGTGCTATTTTTATTCTTATGTGATTATAATGTCATATATCACATATTACTATCCATTTGGGTGGATAATGATAACATCAATTGTGTTTAAGATAGATTACCACTTGCGAAGTGACGTGATTTGTTTCAAGAATAAAAATTACATGGAAGGTAATTATGGTATGTTTAATTAATATATGTTATATATATGAATCCCAAATTAATTTTTATAGTTAATATATTATGTATTTTCCTTTTATATTTCATTGAGGTAATAGAAATAGTGTTCAAAAGTTTGTATGGACTATCATCTCCTTCAATAATGTAACTCATTATCATGATATATCATTAATTTATTACTATAAGTAAATATAGATTTAATTTATATGATATTTATATAATTTATAATATTCTTAAATATGATGGAGCCAGATAAAAATGAATTTACCAAAGACAAAAAACCAAAACTTACAGAAGAACAAAGCTGATATTACCTGAAATGGGGTTTTAACAAAGAATTATTAATAAACAAGAAATAATAGGGAATATATAAATATGAAATTGTATGATAAATATAAGTAAGGTTTTTCAAAATATTTATAATAATATATTTACTATACATTATGATCACTAATTAATTAACGAATTCCAGAATTAAAGTAATGGGTTTTCATTTCGTTTTTATTTTCATTAGAAATATTCCATATTAACCACTCAGTTCATTTGTATGATGTATAAAAATTAAATTAATGAATTTTATAATTATCATAATGAATTAATGGGATCAACATCTCTATATATTTTTATTTCCTTCGTGGGACTTATAGTTCAAAAAGATACCAAATGGGTAAATGTTTTATGTTAGAATTTAATTTTTTATCATGAATATTTATGATTAAGTATTGGAATCATCAAAATTATGAACTATTTCTCATAAAACATATTTATTTATATATAATGAGTCTATTTCATGAACATAAAATATTTACTTTCATTTCCCACTTTTTATGTACACAATATGTCTAAATTGTTTTTTTAGAAAAATCAACTTTATTTATTCGTTGTTTTAGAATCCTTTTTCTCCCATATCCATGTCATCTAAAAATGTTCTAAAATCAATTTTAATATTATAAATTTATTTTTGAAGGGTTTTGTTAACCAATTTTTAAATTTTTATTAAATTCTTTTAAATAAATCCTCATATTGTTATCTAAATGAGGTACTTTTGATTTCTTACAGAAAATTTGAATGGAAGATTTATTCAACATTCATTAATGATCATAATTATACACAATAATATTATTTTAATACTATAATTAAATTTTCCAAGGATTTATTCAAATATAATTATTTCTATAAAATATCATAAATTTTTATATTTTAGATAAGTGATATATAAATGTATAGTACATTTTCTTCATAAAATGATGCATGTGATAGTTAAAAATTATTTTCCATCCACGATTACATATTTTGTTATAATTAAAACCATACTGTGGATATGGTTTAATTTTACCATCATTATTATTTATCTATAATATTTATGACTATATTAGTATATATTTGAAAAAACCATATATTTTAAATCGGTTATTCTATGATGAAGTGTTTATTAAACCCATTTATTCATATTGGTTAAGATATAAAGAATTCATTATGATATTGTTGGAAAAAATGTATAGTTTAGATGATAGATGGGTCCAATATCTCCATCCATTTTATATATAATTCCTAAAGAAATATGAGGTCAAAGGGTTCCTAGTAGGTTAACTAATTTTTAAAATAGGATATAAATGATGTTTTTGTAAGACCAAAAGAGGGTACAAGGGAGGTTATCCCATGATTCATTTCTATTAATGTATTATTAGCCCAAGATTATCATGATATTAATTTCTTGGTGGATAATATTAACATAATATTTTTTATTCATATTTGTAGTCTACAAATATATTTCTTATTACAATGTTATAATATCATGGATCATTCCAATTGATTCAATTATGATTTTGGCCACAGGAGCTACCATGGTTTATTTTAATACTAAGGTTTATGATCTATGCTATGTAGGGTGTGGTTTCTCAAAATTTATTCTCAATTTATCCTACACATTTGATCTTATTAAGCTAATATCTCCCTTGTCTACCCATTTTGAGTTAATGGGATCACCCTTTCCCCTGTAACCATTACCGAAGTCGAAAATAACGCCCTTTATTATGATATTTCTATGATGGTTGTATGTTTTAATGAACATAGTTATAGATGACATAGATCAACTATAGACTAATTTTTTATGTTCCCATGTTGCCTAAGGCATTGTACATAAATTATTTTATCATGGATCACTAAATTACGAAATGAATATTAATGTAAATTGAGATAATATTTATATATGATATGTTTTGGTCTTTACTATTGTTATTAAGGAAAATTTTAGTTATCCTTTGGAATCTAGGAGGATAAAACATTAGTTTAAACCATATGGTTTTTACTAAAGATATGTCTAAAGATAATTATATGTATATGATAATATCATAGGAATTTCATGAAAGATATAGCATGTGGTTACCAAGAAATTAAATTGATGTCTAGATAGTATAGGTGGATGTTTTGTTAGGAAAGATTTGGGTAATACATCTGAAAAAAGAGAATCAGCCTTGACACAAGTTCTACCTTGTATACAACAACGAGACTTGCTACCCACATAGATTTACAATCCACGAGATATGCTTTTTAAATTCCAAAACTCATTATGAACTATCACGAAGGACATAAATAATTACCATGAATGACTCAGGTTAAGCCTAAGATGTTATATATTGAAACAAATTTGTCATTATTTAGACATAATATAAGTGTTTTTTCATTATTATGTGGTTTCCCACTATGACTATTGTTTCCTACACTATTATTTTTTGATTTAGTCAATAGTTAATGCATGAAAGAACTATGTTAATACAAAATGTAATAGAAATTGAAATGATTATCCTATTGGGAACCCAATTGTTATTGGAGATATAATTAAAAATATTATAGATATGGTCACACATCTCTATCATGATATATATCATTATTAAATTTCAAATAGTAAATGGGGTGATAATTGTCTATTGAGTAATTCATGACTAAACATCCAACATCATTTAGTGGATATTCATATCCCATGGTTTTTAAAAATATGAATTAAACCATTGAAATTATATTCTCTATTCTCTAGTGTTGGTAGAACGAAATTTCTATTTTATTAATATATCATTTGGATGTAAAAGAGGATCAATGGAGACTCTTAAAAATAAATAAAATGCAATAATATAAAATAGACTCCATAGAGTGGGATACATTTAATAACTTATTTTTAAATATTTACATTACTCATACCTTTATTACACAAATTAATAAGTAATTACTTGAGATAATTAATAAGTATGATGTGTATGTTGGTACTAATGTTGAAATATTTACCAGAATTTTGAGGTATGATTTTGGTATCACGATAAAACCTAAAATTTAGGTTATTTAAATATTATATCGATTTGAAACATGTATCCAAAGGTATTTATGCAGAAGATACTTCAGTAGCTATGATGAAATAATTTGATGTTTTGTCAATGTATAAATCATAACCTTAGTTATCCATCGATCCCATAGTGTTTATATGAAAAGAAAAAAGTAATTCAATAAAAAATCTAAAATTCTTGGATAAAAGAAAATGATATTTTCTTCAAGGTTGATTTATGGAGAGAAGGAATTTACCTAAACAGGATGAATTTTGTTATTTGTATAAAAGATGGTTTTTTGTGTGGATAAATGTTAAAGTTACAAGATAAATATATCTAATGATATTTGTAAGAGAAGATTCCATAGAAATCACCTAACACACTTATGTGATTGAAACGCCTAGAATTTTTGAATTATGCTTTGAAAAGAACACTCCAATGGTTAATGATAATGATCGATGTCAGCAACCTCTTATGATAATAGTAATGTCGATATATCCTGAGATCATTAATTTTAAAGAGGGTCATGATAAAAAAAATGTTAAATGTGACTCTTTCTATCTACTATATACAATCTAATTTGTTAATTGACTATCGATCTACCTAGTATTTTATATCCGATGAATTTTATATGGTTATCAAGATTTCTCCAAAAATATTATATATTAAAATAGTTATCAAGAACCCTAATGGTTTGGGAGAAACTCATCATAAATGATATACTAATTATGTAGGATTTTGTTGATGTATTTATAGAAAATACTCCTAGCATTTATAAAAAATGTGTAGCTGAGTCATAAATATATCTAATACCTAATATCACACCAATTTCAAAAACTCCCAATAGAATGGTCCTAATTTAGTTTTAATAATTTAACAAGAACTATAGGGGAACCTTCGCAAGGGATTAATTAGACCATGTGTTTCAACTCGGGGGGAATCGTTCATTTTGTTAAAAAGAAATATATATAATTGTGACTCCTCATTGATTACCTGGATATAAACAACATCACAATCGAGAACAAGTATTTTTTTCCCCATACATAGAAATTTGTTTATCAATATCAATGATTCAATTTATTTTTAATGATTGACCTTCATTATATATATATTAAATTGAGTGAAAATTGAGATGATAGTCCAAAGAAAAGATTTAGTAAAATGTATGGACACAATATATATATAGTGATTCAATTTTGTCATACTAATTTTTAATCTATAATAAAGGATATCATGTATAGATTCATTAGAGATTACCTTGATCAATTATTGGAATTATGGGTAGAATGAATTATCATTTATTTTATGAGGTATAAATAGAATGAAGATCCCATGATAACTATTCTATAGAATCAATGGATGTATAAAATGTAAGAAAAACATACAAATATTTTATTATGGATATAAAAGGTTTCATGTTTTGAACATATAATCTCAATAAAGGGACTAACAGTAAAACCTTTAAAGATAGAGGTTGTTGAGTGTCATCCTAAAAAAAGGTGGAAAAATTCCATAGTTTTATAGTTTTAGCTAGTTATTATCTGTTAGGTGTGTATGATTTCACATAAAAATTTAACCAACCCATTAAATTTAATCATAAGAGAGCCATGTTCATCAAGATAGATGAATGTGATTTAAATTTTAACGAACTATAGAAAGGATTATAGAGTAAAAATATGCTTACATTAAACTATAATTAATTGGGAAACATAAATTATATTTATTTACACAAGAATGTTTTTGAATATATTCTCATGCATTATTACATGGTTATTGATTTTGTCTCACAACAATTAATGCTTCCTTAGTAAAATTTCCCAACTAAGGATTTGAACTCTGAAACTATAAATTTTTTAATTATTGATACGGATAAATATTCATTAATGATAAATGTGTGATATATATATATATATATAATAAAAAAATTTAAATTATATATCCACAATTAAGGACTTGAACATGCACAAGAGATTATTGTTAGAGATGATTGAATAATAAGTCTGATCAATACATTACCACCTTCGGAAAGCGAACAAGGTGGATGATGCTTAGAGGTAAAATTATAATCCAATATTTTATATGTGGAGGATCACATAAGATACAATATATATATATATTTACATTGTATTAATCATGAAAAAGCTTAGTAATGGGTAAATAAAATCTTTTTAAAATATGTTTTCTATCGTCTATCCAAATAATGATTAAAGAGGTGAAAAATAAATACATGGAGTTGTATAAGAAAGTGAAAAATATTCCATGTTTTAACCATTATTATGATGTAATAATTAAGTTCATGAATGATTTATATGTTATATCTGTTACCAATTTAAATAATGTCTTTCTAAAATATGCTCATAATTCATCATTCACTATTTATCCAAGAATTATAATTATTTATATTTAATTGACAGAATATTTTTTGTGCGATAGCATGAAGAGATATATCACGAATGTTGTATCTTTGTGTTTGGTATGTTAGTATGTTATGGCTGGTAGAAAAATATATATTGGGATGTTAAAAGAATTACCCATATCAAGATGTATATGTGAAATCATCACCATATATTTTGACATTGGACTCTCTAAAAAACCGAAGGGTACACATTTTATATGGTTTGTGTCCAATCACTATATAAAGTTGTAACAATTAATTTATATAAGAAAAGGTTTTTATTTGGATTATTTTTCCATGATATAAATTTTGTATGTTCTATGGTTACTTATAAGAGGAAATTTCATTGTATTTGATCAAGATTTCTTGTTTATGTGGAATCTCTAACGAATTCATCAACGTGATCTTGATATAATTTTCAGTTTCATTACATTTTATCATCATCAAACATATGTTAAGAATAATAAAATGATTCAAACTCTATATGATGTGTTGATATCATACTCCATTTTTTTGAATCTTGGTTTGAGTCAACACATACCTCTCGTTATATTTACTAAAAATATATTTTTTACTCTATAATTAAAAAGGATTCTTTTAAAGCCTTCTGTGGGATGAATTGTTGAATTCCAACGTATTCGGATAAATTTGTGTACATAAAGTTATTGTAAACAAATAATGCTAAAGGAATGGATGATAAGGTCATATCCATTTAACAAAATATTGTGGAAACAAAAAATATGTAGAAAAATATGTTGAATATTAAATATGTTATCTGGAAATGGAATTTGTTGAACATGTGTTTCTAGGAATATATCTACTGAATATGGTAATGAAATTTTGAATGAAGGGAAAACTATGACAAATTTATATTTGTAAATTTTAAATTATTTATCTTATTCGGTGTGTAACATAAAATATGGATCTTCCATAGAACCTATCTCTTGTTCACAATGTGTTCCATGTATTTCTTATAAGGAAGTGAATACTCGATTCATCTCATGAACCAAAATTTGAGTTCATACCTATATAATATGATTTTTCTTATGATGAAAAAAGTGGAGATTATGCATCATAAAGATAGTTTTATATGAACCAAGCCCATCGTCCTGGTAAATTTTATGAACAGAAACTAGCAATTTGAAGAAGTTACATGATAACCTGAAGAAATGATGAGGTATAAGTTTGTAGAGTTTTTTATTTTTAGTGTCTTATTTTGTGGGATAAATTCAGTTTAGTTCTGTTATATTTTAAAACCCCAAATACATTATGATTTTTTAATAAATTTTGTTTTCATCAATATCATTTGTCACAGACAATAATGATATTTTTGCATATGATGACAAACTATTAATATAATTATTTAAACATAACCATTATTAGAAAGCCATTATACCTAAATATATAAATAATATTAACTAAACTTTATAAATAATTTAAACGTGTTTTAAATAAAAGAATAACATTGATAAATATGTTCGTTATTTTTTCTAAACTTTTATATGCTTCGACAAATACTTTTTTCCAAAAAATTGACATGTATTGTTTATTTGATAAAAAATTCCAAAATTAATTTTTAAAAAACATTAGAAGTAATTTTTTTAAAAACGAATGTACATTTTTTGAATCATTTTCTTTAAATTATCTTTGGGTGAGTTTTTTTGGATTTTAAAAGAATGAATAATTTTAATATGAATAGTATAAAACTAGTTTTTAATGATTATTTTCATTTAGAGAATTTATAAGTTTTCATATTGTTTTATAATAAAATAAAAATAAAAATTACTTTATTTATATTATAATCAATCCAACTTAATTTATTCTAATTACTTTTATATTTATTTGTTGTATAAAAACATTTTATTATATTTAAATATTTCTCTTTGGAAAACTACATTTTTGTCATGTTTGTGAGTTTAATTTTATATTAAAATTATCCAATTCAATGAATATAATTATAAAAAATCGATACATTATTTATAATAATGATAATAGAAAATATTTAATATGTAAAACATATTTTTTGTTCAATATTAACAGTAAAATAGAGTAAAAACAATTACCACGGTTAATGTTATAACATGTTTACTATAGGTTATACAGAAATGTTAATGTGTAAAAAGAAATAGGAAATTATCCAAAACAAATTTTATTAAAAAATTATGATATTATAACTTCAATTGATTGTTAATGACCCATATTAGATCGATTTTTCATGTGAAAACCAAAGGTATGCTTTATTCTTTTAACAATTTCTATCTTATTTTATAGTGAAGTATTTTTATAAAGAATATTTCAATAGCATAAGGTAATGGATTTTAAAATAATATATTTTAAATAGATTCATATGATCTTTGGTTAAATCTATATTGTAAATTATATTCTCATAGGTCAATTGTTTAATTAACAGTCTATCATCAAGGTAATTTGCCTCCCAAAAAATGACTAATGAAGTAATTCATATTTGAGATAGAATCAAAGAATAAAATCTATTTTGTTCTTAGATATTAGGATAAATGATAGTTACTAGAACTAACATACATTAATATATAATTTGAGACACATTCAGACCATAAGTTTTTTCATCCACTTTTATGTTACATCTATTTTTCTTTGATTAATCTAAGAATTTCGTCCTAAAAAGATAACTCAAATATACATGGAACATAATGATGTCCCATGATGTTACTATTAAGGACTATAAAAAAATAATACATTAATGGTATTCCCTCTATAATCTCCACCAATATTATCCTTGATCAATCGAATAAGAGGTGATTTCCGAATAACGTGAAATTTTCTATAAAGAGGATAATGATTACCTTCATTATCAAAAAATATTCAAGATAGTAAATTCATGAATTGATTAGTTACAGTAATAATTATTCATAGTGATGGAATCCATGATAGACACTATAATATAATCTATATCAAATTGTATATTTATTCTTGATTTTGTATCCATTCTAATTTTCCTACTGAACAAGATGATGTTTCCTCCCCCCGTACTTATAAAAGCCACACATTTACTCTCCCTTTATCTCTTCCAAAACCAAATGGTTTTCCGAAGACCTAAACATGTATCATAAATACATATCTTCCCATATAACAATGAATATATTATTATTAGGAAACCGTCAAATGAAGTCTTTAGGAACAAACCTAAAATATTATGTTGAATTGGTAAAAATGATAAAAAAATTATCTTATTTTTCTTTCACCTCTATAAAAAATATTATTCAATTAAGATAATATAATAATAAAATTATCTAAAATACTGTTAAATTTTAATATATTAATGTAATGACTTATTATTATCTCATCTTCCACAAAATGGGAAAATAAATTTCAAATATTGTGTATGGTGAAATATCACCTCGCAAACCAATGTCATTTTTTATCAATAACAACCTATCAGGGATGTGTATATATATATATTTAATATTTTTTAATGAAATTAATGAAATTATAATACTAATATAATAATAATATCATATATAACATATATCATTCCAATATGTGGGAATAAAATAACCTCATTCGTGTGCAAAATGAGTTACCACCTCACAAAGACATTTGATTAATTTTTCACATATCATTTATATTTATAGAAATAAGGGTAAATTTAAAGAATATGTATTTGATATATATGATAAAAATTATTTTAAAATGGAAATATATTATTTACCTTACTATCATATTTTTTTTATATAGAATGTAGAATCAATGTTCATGTGTATATACGGTCGACTGCCTCTATGAACTGTGTAATTCATTTTTAGCTATAACAGTAATGGGTTAATCTAAATATATATTTATATATAATTAATATATATGAATGTTAAATCATGTGGATCATTCTATAGATGGTGTAAGAACGATCAAAATGAATGGAAATAAAATAACTTAACAAAATATACATGAAATAGGATTCAACTATAAACGAAAATGTGATTATAATAATGAGTTGTTAATAAAAATTTAATAAAAATAAATAATTATATTATATATGGAATGATATATAGGATTATTGTTCCAAAAATTAAATATAACAATAATATATTTATTATATTGCAGTTTTAAACACATGCAAATAATTTTGAGACTTTTGGTATGGTATTTTCAACTCAAATTTATTTCCTGGAGACACATGTCATTTTCAACACATGTTTCATTTATATGTGGTATATACTACCAATTATGATATTTTATTTTTATTTTCATGAAATAATGTGTTCTAAATTTACATATAATATAATTTCTTTATGGTCTTATGTATGAAAAATACAAATGTGGTATTTTTTTGATATAATTTTACTATTTATTTGGATTATTTATGATTAAGTTTCCTAATATGGAATAGTATGACCAATACCTCATTAAATTCATAAATTTTTTTCCTCTGATTATGTATAATAAATTCATGTTTTCCACTCATTTTCCCCTTTTATATATACCAGAGTTCAAAATAATATTTTTAATAAAAATCTACTTTATCTCTCCCTTCGGTCAAATATTCATTTTAATCCTTATGCATGCCCTGTAAAAATGTTCTAATGAATGGGTTTATTTTATCAAAAAAATTTTTACGAAATTTCGTTCCCACATTTTAATTTTTCAAAAAAATATATTAGTGTAATATTGTTTTATTTTTTCAAAAAAGTATATTTGAATTTTTTTTAAATTTTACAATAATATTTGGTTTAACCTACAATTAATGAATATAATTTTACACAAAATATTACGACAAAATTACCTTAATATTTTGGAAAAATATAAAATAATATTTTTTGTTTATTATATTTCAATGTTTTTTAAGTAAATTTTTCCAAAATTGTATCGATATTTTTTTCAATAAATGTTTGATGTGATCCTCTAAAATCATTTTCCATCTATGATTAAAAACATTGATGTTAATTAAGTTTTAATGGGGAAATGATCCAATTTTACAACCCTTATTCTTTTTCTTAATGGTTAATGATTATGAGGAATAAATATTTATGAAACCCATTTCATTTTCATGGGTTCTATAATGATGAAAATTTTATAATACCCATATTATTTCACAAGTTATGATATGATTAATGTTTTATGATCTTGTGCTATAAAAATTTATGGTTTATGTGATGGGTGGGACCTATATTTCCCTCCAATTAATTGGGTAATGGTTATGGTTATAATATCTCAATGGTTACATGGAAATTTTTCTCATGCCCAAAATATGGTACATGAGAGTTTTTTTGAATCCTTATGTTGTTAAATGTTGTGTTAGCCCCAACCTTTCATGTTATGAATTCCATGTTGGATAGCCCTAACAAAATATTTTAAACTATTATGTGAATTCCACAAATATATATCCTATGAAAATGTAATGATCTGGTGGAAAATTTTCATCTATTTCATTAAAATTCATCTCTAATGTTATACTAATAAATTTTCCATGACTCATGTTTATTATATTTTATATGGATGGTTTGGTTATTCAAACTCACAAGTTCGCAAACACTTATGGTCATGTTACATTGATATTTATTTGGTTTAACCTTAATAGAAATGTTAGATAACAATTTTTTATGTATTCTTTCCCCAGGTTATGAAGAATTTTATTCACTGTGAAATGAATAAAAAGTATTATAGTTAAGATGAAACTTTTTTGAGATGATTTAGCGTACATATGGATTAGTTTTTTATGTGTCTATGTTTTCAAAGTAACTAGACATAAATGATTTTAGTGAAGATACTTATTTAAAATAATGTTTATTTTTCTATAATGATTTAATAACTATATATGAGAAATTGGGGACTCTATAGGGTATGTCATCATGGGAACATCTATTTATAGAAAGATAATGGGATATGTCTCATGGCCCATCTTTAACCAAATTCTTGCTCTATGTTTTTCTGAAAACACAACAAATCATTCTTATCATGTCTTGATTTTGTCCCACCAACTGGAGTCATTTTGAGACATATTAAATGAGGTTCTTATAGAACTAATTCCATGTCCACTTACCATATATCACATCCCTTAGCTATGTACCATTCCATTTCTCACTCATATGATGTATCAAAAATAATATACTAGATAATGATCCCATTAATTCATTCTAAATAACCAAAACACCATTATAAGGCCACAAAATAACCAAAGGTTTCCAAAATACATATATATTAAAAAAATTCAAAAAGTGGAAATCTCTTATTTCTAATTTTTTAACCATGAAAACACTCAAAAGGGTGGTAAGGAAGATATGTGTGAGTTGTTTACCTTATAACACCTCAAAGAGTCTAAATGACCTTCCATGGAGTGCACTTCATCAGAAAAATGGAATTAAAATCCTCGGTACATGAAATGATATACATTTACATATATGTTCTTGTGTACCACATATGTCCTTGGTATAGTGGGAGTTGGAATGGGTCATGAGAGTGGACTAATAGAGGATCATAGTTCCTACAGGATACATGTGTGCACATATGTAGATCCCATGTTGTGCAATAGAATAGATGTTTTTGTAGTATGTGGAATAAACTCAGTGGGTCGAGGCCAGCATGGTGGAGGTTATATATAGGGTCAAAGTACTTACCTTATTCCATGATTTTAGTGTAAGCAGTTGTTTAGTTGCATATATATAGAAAGGGTGTTGTTTTATGAATTCAATTTGAGATGGGGTGTCTCTAGAGAAAAATTATATGTGTTGTCCAATCACATCACCCGCTAATCCCAGTGGTCCACAACAATCTAGTTCCTCACCATTTCAGATAACGAAGATCCCTACTTTATGTTGTTGAACTCAAGTGATCTAATGTATTATGAGACCCCAAATACATCCAACAACATGGATTTTGTTCTCTAACTCTATTGATTCGACATGGCGGTCAAATGGAAAATTGATTATCAGAAGGATTATAATCTCCAGACCTTTTCTAATAGTCAGACAAGTCTGAGACCATGAACATGAGTGATCGTGATACCAATACAACAGATTCAAAAGCATTTTCTGAGAGCCTCTGACAACAATCAAAGTCATCTCATGATCATCCTTTGATCATGAAACAGATTTAGTGATAAATGTTTAGGTGAACCAATCATTTTAGTGACTGTGAACCCATCGACATTTTCCATATTTGTACATGATTTATATCAAATTTAATTGGAACTGAGGTTGCCAGTAGTAGCCACTACTAGATCCAAGTTCGTATTCTAGTAGCCTCCCACATGAGCTTGGAAACAATCAGATGATTCTCCCCAGATCTGGCAATCGATACATTGAATAATGATGAAGACTCCATGAGAGGTACACTGACCGTGAACACCTTCCGCCTACAACAAATTTTACCCTTGATTGAATTCAAATTTTTTCTATATCATGGTATGGAGGAACTTTATGATGAAATGAAAATTATTTGGGCACAACAGAGGTTCATGGCCACAAAAACAAAAAAACCTGAAATAAACACAATGATTTAATGTGGTTCGGCTTTGAAGCCTACAACCACAAGAGAAAAAGATGGTTCTCTATTCACTATATCCGGATCTCGTCAGAGGAATCACAAACATACACCTTAAATACAAAACATAAGATTCTATCCCATTTAAATAGAAGATAATAAAACTAGTGATTCCATGGTTTGAATTCGGCATCTCATCTACCCAAGAAAAATCACCCACTGCCTAGTGCAATCCATGAAAGCTGCTGTTGGTTGGGTCGTCTGCCGACCCATGGAAGAAGCTTCTGCTATCCTCTTCTCCCACTAAAAAATACACACTATATTTAGGATTGGCCCCCAAAAATTTCCCCCTCATGAACAATTTGGGGTTGAAGCATGACCTACTGTCTCTTTATAGGTGTTGATAACATCATTAGAAAATCGAACACACTTGTTCACGCCAGATGACATGGCAGTTCAACAATCATCAATCGATCTCAGGCTGACTAAGGTCCCCATTAAATGATACAACCCTTCAGACTCCTTCCCAGTGAGCTTTACTACATCCCCACACGATACATCTGACACTCCACCTAATATGTAAATCATTTACCCTTTCTCATTTATCCTACTTAATAATACCATGTTTGATTTCATCATCGGAACAGATTTCATGCCAGCCAAATGACAAAATCCTCCATCATGTGTCTTAAATTTCATCTTCTCAGCTCATCAAACCTCACATGATGACCCATCACCAAGTCTCACTGAGTCTTGTACCTGCTGAAATGTATCAAATGTACCTATTGTCATACAAATGTGTTATGTGCTTCCCAAATCCAGAACTAATCCTTCTTCCTTTAGATTTTGAGATCGATCTTTCTTCCACTTTAGAAATCAACATTCCCACGTCATGTGCCCATATCTATTGTAGTAATGAAACTTGACTTCTTCTCGATGAACTCTCTCATCTGAGTGAAAACTTTACATTTTCTCACAGACTTCATCATATGCTGATAATTCTACGATGTTTGCATCCTCCTCTTCAATCTACTTCTTCCCAGCAATGTACTATTTGCGCTCTCGACAATCACTTTTTTGGTGACACTTTTTATCATACAAGAAACAAGTGATCTTTCTAATATCATGCCCCCTAGATTTTGGCCTCCATTCATTACATCCTGACTATCGATGTCGGCTCCTCCTATGTTGATCGTCTCATGTCACCATGATTTTTTTTCCTGAATACATCACGGGTCTTCAGAATGCCTCCGAATCATGATGTGATGCCATCACCATGTCCATCTTTAATTTATCCTTCGAAATGATAAGTTTAGTAACAATATAATCAAATGAGATTTTTATGGATGACAAAATAAAAAGTGCATTGTCTTCCCCTCCAACCTTCACACCGAGCCCCAAAAATTATGTCATGAATTTGTTGAATTTTTTGGGGTGGTCCCAAAAATTCATTCCCATTTCCATGCACAAATGGTATAGATTCCTCTTCATGAAAATTTTTTGTTTAGTTAAATTTCCATATATTTCTGCTCTGACTTCGTCAAGATATCCTTCAGTGAGGTCTCATCCAACACTGAGTACTTTACCTTGTTTTCCAAAAACAATCAAATTGTGCTGACGACCCCCATCTTGAGTTCTTCCCAATTATTATTACTATTTGCCTCAGGATTTTATCCAATCAATGATATGGTCATTCCATTATGCACCAAAATATATTTGACCATGATTTACCATAATCCAAAATTGTTTCGACCATCAAACTTTTCAATAACAAATCTTGGTAGTTCTCCCACAACCACCATCGTGGTTGTCATAAAACATGGTCACCACCATTAATGCCGCCCCCTTATGGAGCCTAATTATAGAATGAAAATTTTGAAAAACTAACCATACAAATGCATCGATCATGGTTTATGTATTTGGAATAAACTCATGGATCACTGAAATTTGACACTAATTGACCGAGATTTGGTCCAAACACATTCAGTGGACCAGATCGCCCACTAACGTGGCGCTGACCGGGGACGCTGGAGTTCCTGCCAGAATCTCACTAGAATATTCACTGAAGGAATGAACAATACAGTCTTCTCCGACACAAGGTTACTATTCACCCACGGGTTTGATCAAACATTGACCGTGGTTATCACCTTCGTTTCAGATCAGTTTTCAATGCTGTTGGCACCGTTGGAATCATCTCATTGTCCTCTTCATGGACCGGGCCTAGGAAAAAGTTTCAAACCACTTTCATTTTTTTTGTCACCAGAAAATGCACTGCCTCCTCATTTTATTGACTCTAAATTCTACAAATCTCCTTTGACACCACTATTTGTGTCGTAGTAGAGGTGTGTGTCCCAAAAAACACAAAAAATTGAAATAAAATAGATTGATTTTACGTGGTTCGGCTTTGAAGCCAACATAAATGGGAAAAGGGGGTGATTCTCTTTTCACTCTCTCTATATCTCATTGGATAAATCACAAACATACACAAAAACTACACAGTATATGATTCAATCCCATTTAAATAGGGGAGTGAAAGACCAGTGCTTCCATGTGTTGGATTGGGTAGCTCATCTACCCATGAAAAATCACTCGTCGGTGCTGCAGTCGACAAAAGCTATTGTCGGTTGGGTTGGAAGCCAACCCATAGAAGAAGCTACTACTAACCTATTCTCCCACTGAATACTCCACCCCATATTTGGGAGTTCCCCTAAATAATGTTTTAGGGTTGGAGAGTTGGTGGGCTTGTGATGATGTTATGGAAAAACTCAACTACATCCGTCGAAACACACATCCTCATCCCACACAAAGGGGCACCATCCTCTATCATCCACGACCAATAAATACCATGCTACCATGGGGTCAAAATCTCACAACAATCATGAGGGTTAAAGGAAGATATCCAAAAAAATATTCCAACCACTACCCACTAGAGAACTTCTAAGGTAATCAAGTGGGCTAGACGCATCTTGGTGTGCATATAATGTGGTTGCATAAAAAATAAATATCAGGCGCTTCTAGGTTCTTGTGCAGTGTTTATAAGATCACATGATACATGCAAGGTTTCTAACCCCAATATAATTTTTTGATAAATCATGTTAAACATTCCATAGTTTTAAAACATGTCACAATTGTCAAGAGATGACCCTAGGACATGCGTAGCATGTTAGTAAACAACCCATTGACATGTATTTGTCATTTGATCTTAATCATGTGAATAAAATCTGAGATTCCCACAATGATCATGTGAATAAACCTAATAAAACACATTTTGAATTGGTGATTGAGTCATTGACATGTTGGAATGATCATACGATTTTTTATAGACATGTCCACATTAACATGTGATAGTCCTATGAAATGTTAGTTTGACCATGAAAAATCTCTAGTCATGTCAATATCAATCATTCCCAGGACCACAAACGTGTTCTCCTTGATTATGCAAGTCTCTTTATCATGTACTCATCAACCAGGATAAGGTATATGTGATAGGATAGTTGATCATATGAAAGACCACATACATGTTCACCTTTATTATGTGAATCCCATTGAAATATACTAATGAATCATGAAATGTTATCGGAGACAGACTAGTTGATCATACAAGAGACCCCTGATACGCCTCCCTGGGTTATGTGAAGATTCTCAGACATTTATACATTGCCCATACAAAGGTATCCAAGGAATGTTAAATAGTTTTGTATACACTCTTGTATGTGTCTTCCATGTGATATTGGTGCAAAAAAATATTGGTAAAACGGTCAATACATGTCCATCAATCATCAAAGACATGTCAAACAAATCCTCCATGACATGGAGACATTTTTCACCATACATAATAAGACTCTGGCCATGTGGACCCCAACTAATAATCATTAGCTTCCTTGCCATTTGAAAATGGATGATTCCTTTATGAGATAGGGCCATGCACTCATCTAAACATACCAACATCATGATCGTGGATAAACCATCATGGTCACTACTACCTTTATTTAATCTTCCACAAGATAAAGAATTAGTATACAAATTGGGAAGTAAAATAGTCTAACGCCTGACCAATCAGGCTGCCTCATTACATAAGCCTCAACTACTGACAGTATATAATATTATCATGGTCAATTGGGAATCCATCTTGGTATAAGCCTATAACATCCTTAAAACCTCAAGGAAAACAATAATGTCTATGAGTGTGGTAATCCGCATTATCATATCAGTGGGTTAATAGATATGTAAACAATGATAAAATTTGTTAAAAACATAACCACGATATGTATGACAAATTCTAAAATCTCAAGAAACATTCCATACCCTCCTTGAGATGTAAAACCATACCTCTCAATAGGAGACATTATTATCTAATCTTTGCATGAACATGATAACATGTAATGTGTCTAATGGACAACTATCTCTTGTTTTTTACACTGAGCATGGATCATGTGAGATTAGATATTAGTTATTATTTTACCGATATCATAAATAGAATTACCCCATTGAGGAATCCACATCGTGATGTAATCCTGATTACATCTCAACTCCACTCAAAATGATATGTTCTCATTGAAAAATTCTATAAATGTATCATATATATATGCCTTGTATAGGGCCTCTAGAGTTGTACGTATAAATGAATAGACACATATTACATGAATTACATGGTCTCTGATTCTCCTCTAATATTGGATACATAAGATTTCACATAGAGGATCAATCCCATCTTCATGACACCACCCATCTCACTGGACGTCAATAAAATCAAGAATTCTTGATCATAGTTATGACCTAAAGAAACAATGTTAAATAATAGAGTCACGATGATCATGTTAAAGAAACATGATGGACCCTATCAATTCATGCTTGTAATAATTTCATGGTCATTTGGGTAACCATTCATGTATAGGGGTCTAGGAAGGATTTATCAAATATATCATAAATCTGTAAGAGTATCCCAAAGTAGGCAACAATTCTGACAAAATGGTGCGATGATCCCGAACTCCAATCCAATCTACCAAAATGAGTCCCAAAGAGTCATCAGGAATTAAAATCCATATGACTTTCAATTTTAACACCCCAATATTTCATAGTACACTATCTCTTCATTGAAATTCAAGAACTTGCGACATTGAGTTCAAGTACACCACCACTTTCCAAAGTAGCCGTTCAAAAGTGGTTATGAATAGTATTAACTGAATTCTGATTTATATATACTCCAAATAAATTTAGAATCCAAATTATGTGTGACTTATACATAAGACAAGAACAAATTCCTATTTTTAGATAAAAGAAGTAATTTTCAAAAACATGTAATTTTACCACCTTTTAATTGAGAACGTTTTTTTAATCAAATATGTGACAATTTTATGTATTCTATTTAATTAAATTTAATTATTCTTTAGAATTGGGAAAAAAATTAGTTTGGATTAATTTTTGGTACATTTCTGATAACATTAGTATTTTAATGAATAGTGATAAATAATATGTTTTAATAGAAAACAACTTTTTCAATCATAATAATTTATAGTGTTATATAATACATTTGAATATTTTTTAAGTATAACTAGATTAAATATTTATCATTTAATATAATATATGTCATTGGATGTAATTTCACATTTAAACTGGACATAATCAAGTGTAAATCATTTCATAGTTATCATTTCTTAAAAAATAAGTTTTTTATTTTAACTATGGAATTTAATTTAATATTAACTTCTTCCAGTTCTGTGTTTTGAATATGGAAAAATGGATTCCATATTTAGAATCAAGAGTTCCAAATTATGTAAATATGTAACTTTTGTTTTTAAACATTATGAATAATTTTTTCGGTAAATATTTTGTTTAACATGATTAAAGGGAAATTATAGTAAATAAAGGTAAACAAATAATATTATAAAAATATTAAATCACCCTAAGACATTTACAAACTATATTGGATGTTACATGTCCATCCATGGTCATCCATGGGTCTATTTTGGGACCCCATGGAGCTACATGGGAGTGATAATGACATTTTTACTAAATAATCTAAATTAAAGACAAAAATAACAAAAGCATGTATCTTTACATAAAATAATTTTTATTTGAGGTTTTATAACTTATCTATTCATATATAAAAAATAATTAGAAATATAAAAAGGTTTTCTACATTATGATAATTTTTTTATAATTTTGATACATAATATTAATATATTAATATATGACACATTAATGTTGTAGTATTATCCATATTAATGAACGAATCAAACAAATGATATTATAAATATTTAAATGAATAAAATTTGAAACTTTTTATTACATAAAAGTATTTTCTAGGTTAATATGACTTCTTAGGATTGATTTAATGTATTTTTCATAGTAATAAAATTTTGTGGACTGTCACAATAAACCAAATACCAAATAGTGTAAAAATTGACATAAATTAATATTTAAAAAAAATAATATATTATTGTTTGATATATTATTACTAAAAATATAAGGTTCATAAAAAAGTTTTAAATAATATTATATATGTCATGAATTAACAACTTTATGTTGTCTTTGAATCTTAATGTATGTTTACAACCCATAAAGTGTAAGAATACAAGAAGATGTGGTAAAATTTAAACTATTTAACTAATAGTTAAATAAAAATGATAAGGTTAAAATAGAAACCAAAACATGTATAAAACCTATTGGGTGAATCTATTTCTACCCACAAACACATTAGTCTAGAAATAAATTAATTTTCAGCCATTATAAACTGAAAAATATTGTATAATAAATTAATATTTTAATCTCTTCCTAATGTGACCCTCACTCTTCTAAAAAATGGGAACTTCCACTTCTATCATAATCACACCTCTAAATCCATTTTTATTTGAAAAACCCTGCCCAAATATCATCTAAAAATACCTCAAATAAACCTAGAGTCATTACTTTTATCATAATGAAATCTTATATAGCCCTTTTGATCGACACAAATGGAAACAACCTAAGAAGAGGTAATAATTTCACCACCCTTTTCAAGTACATTTCATATTCAAATTCCACTTTCATTTTGTTACCAAAAAAATACAGTACCTCCTACATAATAATATTTTATTATAAATATGGTATAACCATGTTCGTCATTCTATCCATCCTCTAAATGACAAAGTCACCATACATGCATATGTACAGTGTACTGTCTCCACGTTGTGGGGTATTTTGTTATTTGTTCACTTCATTATTTGGATGGTTATAATAATGAATATAATTGATGTAAATAATCAATATAACATGTTAATGATTCTATATATATGATATACCATCCAATTAAATAATATTTCACCATCAATATAATGATATTGTCGCTCGTGCGTACATACGGATTACCGTCTCCAAAACGCGATGAGATTCATTCCCACATTCACCATTCATAAGTGATTATAAAAAAATATTTTAATAATAAGTATGTAACAAATGACATAAAAATCTTACTGGAGTTATATATATATATTTGTATATGTGTACTTTCATATATTTTATTCATTTACATTCGTTCAATACGATATGAAAATGGATACAACGTTTATGCGTACGCAAGGCCAACCATCTCCACAAACGGTGCATTCCATTTCATATATCTAACTATTATAAATATTTTTATACTAAACATATATGATATATAAAACATTTATTTTATTATAGAAGTATTTAAATCAGGATTTCAATAATACGATCAAGAATAACAAGTTAAAACATGTACTATTAATAAAGAAAATACTACCCAAAATGTTAATTTAACCTAAAAAGCATTATCAAATGGGTATTATAAATTAATAAATGAATAATTAATGATATAATAAATATAAATATGGTTCTTTTATAATTTAATAACATACTGTGATCATTATAAAGGAGGCTAAACGTACCCTGGACAAAAGAAATGTTAAAGGTAAGGGATAATTTCACAATCTCTTTATTATCCGAGGTTGTTTTTACATAAGTATCTACTGGGACATATTTACTATCCATTTCCAAGATTCATAAAGAATCTATAAATGTAATTATTTTTACGATAATCTTTTACTAAAACATAATTTTCAATGTTTTAATGGTTTTTTCATCTAAACCTATCTGATTAATAACCATTTTTTAAAATAGTTTTAAGGATTCATTTATATGGAAAGGAATGTATTAAATTGTTAATTCCATACAAATTATTAAAATTGGTATGAGACACATTAATTCAAACCTTTATTTTAAATGACTTTCTTTAAAAATTATGTTCATATTAAATTATTTCATGAAAAAGGGATATTTTCACAAAGATTTATACTAATCAATTTCACCTATGTTAACATTATTTAAGATATATTATACACGATCTAGGTTTATTTATTATACATATCTTCTATATTGTATTGAAGTTTTTGTGATATGGTTGACTGTGGATGTTTTATTTTTATACCATACATTGTATATTGATTATATATTTAGATTTCATGTGCTAGTTTTTATACGAATGTTTTTGTTTGTTTTAAACCATTTCATATGAGGATTACATTAGACTATGTATGTGACGGGTGGAGCAATCTATGGACTCTCGACGAATTGGAAGGTCTCATGAGAAAAACTAGTGTCCTGCCACATGGGCTTGACAAAATCATATTCATATTCTTGGCACAATTCCTTGACTATCTCGTTATTAAGTCTGGCATTATACATTACATCATTATGAAATTATCTATTGATATTACAAGTGATTATTGAATTAATAGAATATCCGCGTGAAAAAGTAAATGGCATTATTTGATTTATAATTCCATATTATTCTGAAATATATGTTCAATATGCATTTTTTTAGTTATATACGTTGTCATAATTATTTATACTTACTTATGAATGTTTTCGCTATAAAGTTATCATTTTTGAGCATCTGAGCTCATCCATTTTTATTTTTTATTTTTCCCATGATGTGAAGAAGTATATTATTACTGACCAGTAGGGATTGTCTAATGGATATGAATGTGGTATATTGAGACAATGTTCTTTTTTTCATTTTATAATGTAATGTAACATTCATGTATGTAAACTATTTTCCATGATGGAAAAACTGATCGGTCCATCAGGACTTGATTCCTTATAATCATGACCATATTATGTAATAATGCACTAAATCATGGTAACTAGGGTTGGATTATTACATCATCCTTTAGAAGGATGGTCCATATCCAGCTACAAATGGGGGAACCATTGGAAGTTTATGTGAATTGAGACAATGGTACCCAATAAGTGAAGCCCATTTCATTCCCAAAATACCTGAAAAATAGTAATCCTACAGAGAATGTACCCCTAAAAGGGTATGAATGTTTAATATACATGGATAAGTTACCATACAAGGGCTATCTAGGTAGGTACTCTGTTACATGGATGAGTACCACTATATAGTATGTATTCCATATACATGATGTGTACTTTTAATGCTCGGTCTTCCCATGTACTCAGCTTCATGGTCCTAGAAATGTACATAATGTGTAATCTCTGTACAAAATTTTAAATTAAAAAAGTCAATATTACTCAAATTATAATAATATAAATTATGTATACTTAGTATATAGGTTGTTTGATATAGATATCTAAATGAGAAATCCTTTCAATGGATCAAAATCCCCATTTTCTCTAAAAAATAAACTAATATATATTCAAGTTATATTTGTAGACCATTAAATGGAATTAATAATTGAAAATTTATTTAGATTTAAAGAATATACATAAAAAAACCTACCATTGGATGGAATCCACTGATGCTTTATACCTATTTTCATTCCACCAATCTTGTATGATGATCGCTCTCTTCCTAATATCTATGTCATCACATTTATTCATCTCCATATCTATCTATATCTATCAACCTCTTGTTTTTCACTATATAACATGTGAATATTAATCCTAAATGGGCATCCATTGGATTCCAACATGTCGTAAAATGAAGATATTTAGGAAAAGAAAATGATGAAAAAGAAAAAGGGAATGAGACCGACCCTAGAGACCAATATGAGTGTATGAATCACATATTAAAAACCCCATTACTTAAGACTAAATATTTAAGAAATAATTTTAATTTTATCCCCCTTTCAAATGTTAAATCCAAATTATCTTGTATGAATAAATATGTACTTAATTAATCAGACGTTATTTACTAATTAATCAACCAAAAATTCAAACAGCTCATATTTCTACAAAGATGATGTCCAATGATAAAAACAATATTCCAAGACTAAATAAGTGGATAGACAATTTATCTGAGATAATTAGCTAGTGGAAAAATGAGAATTTTACCCATTAAAAACATCCAAAAGAAAAAATTCAATTTTTTTCTCCAATTCCCTATTCAGAAAATATATGATTCATTGAAATCAAGCCACCATAAGCCATCTGAACCTCAAGAAGAATTTATGTCATACTAAAACCATGATAACTTAAATGAGTATCTACCAAAAAATGTTATCTGAACTATCCAATGACATGTTTGATATCATCTACATCTCTTCCATAAAAAATATGTTCCTTTTTAATAGAAAAATATCATACACCCCTCTATTGGATTACCCTTATCATCTATATTCAACAAAACTCATTGATAAAAGAAACTCATAATACCAATAACAAAGCATGATGAATGCAATGTCCATAAACTTCTCCCCCATGTTCAAAACTATAACATCAAATCATTATATGATCCCGATATTATAGAATGATTACCATGGTGAATGATAAATTTCAACATATAATGTGGGCCCTAACATCAAACATCTTTTAAAGAACTCCCAACCATATGGATTACCTTACATCACTCATCAAGAAAATATAACAATGTGTATATTTTTCATGATAAAATACATATTTGGTTTTCATGACATGTAGATGGTGTTCTATCAGCATAATTATGATAATATCACGATATATGACATTTTCATATCTAATCTAAGATTATGTTATGTTTCTATTTATTTATGTGTATCACTATATTCTAGACAATGTCACTTACAACTAGTATGTACCTATATTTAACCATCCCTTGATACTATTTCTCCAAAATATGTGTTTCCACATCCATCAGCAGATTAACCACCTCATGATACAAATTTTATTTTAAATATATCACTCACAATAGTGTATAATTTTTTAATATTACCAAAATTTCATTGCTAAAAATATAAAAAATTATTATATAAAACCAATGGTCTGGATCTCGCACATGACCACTCACCAACTCAATATTTAAATTTTACAATATGGAATCGATTATTACAATTATCAACAAAATCATTCACATGTGAGTGGTCCCTTGTGAGGATAGATTACCATGGTACATGGAACAACTATCGTATGATGTGATAAATTCCCTTGAAATTCATATTAATATTCCAAAACCATACACATTACATTATTTATTAAATGATCACCCACCAAATGGAATCTTTTTTTATGAAAATAAATTATAAACCATGAAACTATTGATCAATGGATTGAGTATCAAAAATAGTCATTCCCATGTAATCCAATCATGAATCATAAGATCCCTAGGAATTTTATCAGAAACCTAATTCATCTTCATGCCTATATTAAACTCCAAAATCACTCGTGTATTGCTACCAACATGACCATACATCCAAATCCATTTCCAAAATGGAAATTTTAATCCCGGGAATAAAACGTCTCATAGGTTTCCATCAATCCAACTCAAATAGACCCATATGGTTTTGAGTAAAAATAATCAGTTCCTGGGTCCCCCAACTAGACCTATGGATCAAGCCTCATAAATGGGTCACTAGTTTCTACCACCTTTATAATGGTCAAAACCTCCCACCAATGTAAAATTTCATGGATCATGATCCACAAAACACATCTCAAATGAAGGTATAAAATTCAATTATCAACACTCTATAAAAGATGCAAAGAAATCATTTACCAAGGAGGATAAAATCCTACGAAAATGGATTTAGATACTCAGTTTTCAATTGAAAATTACATATGATATCATCCATAAATATTTCTTTTAAAATAAATTTAATTTCACCAAATTTATCACTACTAACATTTATAGTGGTTTATAATAGATTAACCCACCATGATTCATTATATCATTCCATGATACACTATAAGATTTATACAAAATTACTTCTCCTTGGAGGATCACATATCAAGTAAAAAATAAAATGAACTGATCCTCATCATGAATCCGTGTATGGAAATACCCAATAAATTTCATAGTTCACTATAAAATTTTAGGTACATATCAACGTCACCCATGAAAAATAAAAAACTCATAATTGGTCAACGAAAAAAGTACATATATCAAACATTAACTTATTATGGTCAATAGTACACCAAAAAATTCATCTATATGATCGATGACATAAAAAATTAATATGTTTCAATTAATTTTAATGTAATTCCAAGATATAAAAGAAACAAATTTATAGGTTATAGTAGATCTATGAATAATTGAACATAGGTAACACCACCCAATGAAGTGTCCAAAACGTATGAAGCAATGATTATATAAGCCTACAAGGTTCATTTTACCTTCTATTAGTGAGGAAATAGCCATAACCCACATCATTTATTGACTCAACATAGATCCTCACTACCATACATTTGAAGAATATATATATATATATCTCATGTTTTATGTGAACAAACACACCGAAAATGTAATATGGGAATAACCCATTTATGTTTTTGTGGAAATATTAAATAGTTTAGGTCAAAATAATTTTAAATCACCCATTACTAGGCCAATAAAATTTTGACATGAGGTTCCAAATGTAATGCATGAAAAAATAACTATTTCTTTTGTCAGTCAAAATTTAAGTCAACCATTGGCCTCTCACCAATGGGTAGAGAGCCAGAAAATATATAAATGATCATAAAATCCACATAACATGTTTATAAGTAAAATAAAAAGGAATTAAAAATTATAACATCACATATCAAGATCAACAATACCATATCATCATATAATATGACTTATAGCTAGGATAGGTGTTGTCGATGCACTACTCTGATATCCATCATATGTTTTAACATGTTCTTAATACTCATGTCTTCCATATCATAAATATTAATGTAATAGGAAAGGAACACCATTTATTCCACATAAAAATATCCATTCCAAGATTCCATTAAACATGTTCTCTAAGAGAATACTCTACAAGACCACATCTGTAACGCCCCGACCCTAGTTACCCAGAGTCGGTGCATTATTACATAACATTGGCATGATCACAAGAATGATCAAATCTCGAAAGACCGATTAGTTTAGTTGCCTTGGAAACACTAGATATATTCATAAGTTTTACATTACATCATAAAATGAAAAGCTACTACAACAACATAATGTCTCCATAATTCACACTCATATCCCCACATAATATCCCTGCAGGTCATTCATAACTTACATCTTCACATCCTGGGAAAAATAAAACATAGAAAAGGGGTGAGCTCAAATTCCCAGTATGGATAACAATATAGCAGAACATTCAAAAATAAGCATAAACATTTAAGGCAATGAAATACTAAAACAAAAGCCTTTTAAACTTGAACTTCAACACAGTATGGCAAAATTAAAATGAAATAATGCCATTTAATTGTTCACATGGATATTCTACTAATCGAATAATCACATGCAATATCAATAACCACTTTCATAATGTTGGAATTCATAATGATAAACTTTAATTTCTATTCAAGGCCTCGTCCCAAGACCTTGGGGCTAACTGTAACCGGAACCCAACCCGGAGTGCCTCTAATAACCGGACACCAACCCAGAGTGCCTCTAATAACCGGACACCAACCCAGAGTGCCTCTAATAACTGGAGACCAAACCGGAGGGCTTACTTTTACCAGTCCCTAACCTGGAGGGCTAACTTTTACCAGTCCCCAACCTGGAGGGCTTACTTTAACAAGTCCCCAACCTGGAACAAACTTGTCCAACACATTCATATGAAGTAAAGGTTGAAATATAACATAAACATTCTTATTGGAACTAGCATACGAAATGTCAATACTTTACTCATAAACCATTAATGCTATATAAATGACACATCTACAGTCAAGCATATCACAAAACTTCATTACAATATGGAAGTTTTATATCATAATAAATCAACTTCAAATAATCATAAAATCCATCAAAGGATGTTGACATAGATGAAAATGTTTTTTAAAAATTATTGAGAGAAATATCCCTTTTTCATGAAAAGATTTTAATGTTACACAATTTAGAAAGTAATGAATTTAAATTCATTTTTGAATAAAAGTGTCCCATACCACTTTGAAACATTTGAATAGAATTAACACTTTTAAAACATTCATTTTCATATAAATAAATCCATACAAACCATTTTGAAAACATGCACATAAATGAGAATGATTTAGAAGAACAAATAATTAAAACATTTAAAATGATGTTTTAGTAAAAGTTACCTTAGAAAGAATCCCTTTGAAAACTCTTTTATGAAATTTGGACATGGATAGTAAATATGTCCCTGTAGATACCTACGTAAAAACAACCTCGGATATTAAAGAGATTGTGAAGTAAACCCTTATCAATTTGGTAACTTATGAAACATACAACCCATGAAAGAGGTATCATACAATGAAAATGTAAATACACATAAGGTAAAGTGAATTACAGAAAGAATACTATTATGGGCAGTACATACGCCACACAAAACATAATAGTGGAAATATGGCATGAATCTCACGGAAATAAAGAGTGAGATGAAAACCCCTTACCACGTTAATCAACTGAGTCGTATGGCCAAAAGTTAATAACCACCAAATGATTTACAGAATAACATGAATATAAATAGAATCATGATAAAATATATCAAACGGAAGTACACAATACACCACTTTCAATAATTTATTGGCGAACAATGGAAATCTCACAGAATTGAATGTGAGATAAGAAAATCCCTTACCTTGAACTTTCCCTTACTCGATGGTATGTTAACCTCCTGTATAATAATTAAAACAGTGTTATTAAATTATTCAATAATCATATTTATCAATATGATATCATATATGATCTTTTAATATTGATTTGTTAATAATATCGTAGAATTATCGTCGTTTCGGGTGTTAACTTACTCATTTTCATTATATATTTTGTTACATAAGCCATGTTTGTAAAGGATAGGTTGTATATTATTCATATCCAGAATGATATCATGTCCTTAAACATCATTTTTAAATCATCAAATGATAATTATACTTTAATGGATACGATGGAGAATGAATCTTATCGCGTTCGTGGAGACGGTAGTCCGTACGTACGCACGAGCGAAAATATCATTCTTTTGATATTAAAATAATATATAAATGGATGTTATATCATATATAAAGAATAATTAACATGTTATATTTATTATTTACATTAGTTTCACATCATTATTATACCCATCCAAATAATATTATATTGAATAACAATTACACCACGACGTGGAGACGGTAAGCCGTACGTACGCACGTATGGTGACATGTTATTCAAAGGGTGGATAGAATACTGAATATGGTTGTACCATATTTATAATAACATCACAGTATATATATGATACTGGAGTTATTATTTTAGAATGGTAACAATAAAGGAAGAAGAAGTGGAAGAAGAAATGAACATGGAAAATGGTGGTGAAATCATTACCTCTTCTTCGGTTTCTTCCTTTTGATTTGATCAAAAGGTCTCCTTAGGTTGGCTTTATGATCAAACTAAGGCCCCTAGGTTTTAGTGAGGGAAGTTGGGAGAGTATTTGGGAAGAGTTTGGCCGATCCAAAAGGCTTTGAAGGTGTGAATAAATGAGAAGGAGGAGTGCCCTTTTATAAGAGGGGTGAGGGGCACCTTTTGAAAAGCTAGTGATATTAGTTTATAATAAATTTATAATCGGTTTCCAATGGCTCCAAAGTTGACTATTCAAAGGTTACGTTGGGGATGGGTCTAAAACAAATCAACCAATAGAATTTAGACAGGTTTGGGTACTTATATTAACCTTATCTTTAAGTATTAACTCTAAGTTAATTTGTTTCACTTTTACGATGTCTCTTTGTATGTTTATATAATATGGTTAATAAACATACTATATACATCCAAGAGACCCCCATGTGGTCCATTAATGATGAACCTATAATGATTTAAGTCTCTTGGCCGAACCTTAGATTTTTAGGAATTTAATATCAATTAATAATATAATATTTGTTTTAAGAACTCTTTTATGTCAATTTTGACACTACTCAATAGTTGATTTTTGTGGAACTCATAACAGATTGATTACTTCGAACAAAGTCAATTAAATCAATCCTAATATATCATATTATCCTATAAAATTAGTTTAATTCATTAAAAGTTTCATATTATATTTATTTGGTATTTATAATATCAATTATTTTAATTTTTCACTATTTTAGTAATTACTGCATCATCATTGTGTCATAAATAAAATAAATTATTTAATGTCTAAAAATTAAAAATAAAATATCATTATGTAGGAAATATTTTTATATTTCTAATTAATATTTATAATCTAAAATCCAACATACATAACCCTATGTAACAATTGTTTTTCTAAAAGATTTATGCTTGTGTCATTTTTGTATTCATTTTAACTTAATTAAAATAAAGTGTCATTATCACTTACAAGTGGATCCATGGGGTCCCAAAATAGACCCAAAGATGCCCATGGTCGACCATGTATCAACCAATAGGGTTAAGACACGTTTTAGGGTAATTTAGTATTATTATAATATTATTTTTTAACCCTTATTTACCGGATTTACCCTTAACCATGGTAAATAAAATATTTACCGCAATAATTATTCAAAATGTCTAAACATAAAACTTACCTATTTACACAATTTGAACATCCTGATTCCCAATATGGAATCCATTTTTCTAAATTCAAAACACAGAAGTGGCAGAAATTAATTTAATATTAATTCCCACTGTCAAAACAAAAAGCGTGTTTTTAAGAGATAATAACTATCAAAAGATTAACACTTGTTTATATTCGGTTTAATTGTAAAATTATGTCTAATGACCAAAATTATATTAAATTGTAAAAATATATTCTAAATATAATTTAAAACCACTCAAATTCATAATTTATCAATATTAATTATTTTGATTAAAAAAGTTGTTTTTAATTAAAATTTAGTAATTTTCACTATTCATCAAAATATAAAAGTTATCCGAAAAGTACCAAAATTTCACCCTAGGCTAATTTCAATATTCCGAATCCAAAAATGAAGTCCATTTTGAAATATAAAATATATATGATTTCAAAAAGTAGGTATTACTATTCACAACGACTAGTTTAATTAGTTGTGGTGTGTGTTAGAACTCGAGGTTGCGTACAACACACGTTATCGCATTATTTGAAGGGAAACGTACCGTGGAAGCTTTGGGTGTTACAACATCTATTACAATTCAAACTCTATAGTTTACCGAATAGAAATAGGTCTCTAAGGTGGATATGAGAGGAGAATATACTTCCATATTAAAATTCCAAACATGAAGTAAATTACTATAAATCATACACATTAGAGTATGTTTAAATTATTTATAAATTAATTAATAGAATACAATAAAAATAAAATTAAATACATGAAGGCCTGGTTAACCATACTATATATACAACAATAATCAAACATTAGGATGAAAAAATATAAGGGATTACAAAAATGAAAATGAAACATAATTACATGGCCCTACTTCTAACTCCATGTCGATCCACATACCTGGTCCCCTTGAAAATGTCGAGTCACTCCAAACTGATCATTGGAACCCACATAAACATATTCAAAAGATCATGCAACTATGCAACTAATTTCAATGTATAATTCATCCATTATCATACTATAAGAAGACATAAGATCTACCCACAAACAAACATGAATGTTTAAGAGATGGGAAATGAATCACAGATGAACAGAAACAATGGTGAAACTATAATCTATTGTCTTATGTATATGATCATGATACATGTTTAGACTAGTTGAGACACTACCAAAATAAATAAGTTAATTAAGAAAAGTATCAATCATTGTGTATGTGATCCTGATCAACAATACTAGATTTTAACACCCTCAAAAATATCTGTAGGGTTTTAAAATTATATAATAGAAACATGGACAGAAGTTACATAATTAGTGTATCTATTTATATTGAGAAATAATCAAAAAAATAAATCAATCTTATCTATTATCCCATCCAAGGTGTTATGAGGTGGGACCAAAGCATCAAAAAAAGGCATAATACAATTCCACATAACCTATGAGATCATCCAAGTAATTCCATAACAAACATCTATGTATCACTCAAGGAATAATATAATTCATTATAACAATCGAAAACCATGTCTATTAAAGAATTTCATGTCTATAAATATCAGTCATATGCAAGGAAAAATATGTTCTATAAGGCCCCAGCCTTAAACCTTAATTAATATTGAATTAAATGAGTAATTCACATTTAGGATCTTTTCAGGTTTAGAGTTTTAGAGAATTAGGACATAACTATTACATCTCAAAAGATTACAAAGTAGTCGCTTCTACTATGTTTCCATAAAATAAAAACACTTTAAAAGAAACATGTATAGTTCTATGTTTTAGGTAGCATGACTTTCCCTTGATCCCATCCTTGACCCTATTCCACGCTAAGTCCTGTGAAAAATATTTCAAAAACTTGGGATGAGCATAAGAAGCTCAGTAAGGGATACACAAATAATGAAAACTGTTAGTTTTTCAAAACAAAAAGTAAACCATGAATACTTTATCAATGTAATACTTTTCACCTACAAGATGTAGTAAAAACTCCTCACTGAATAAAGTATCATTACTTACCTTTTTATAACGAAAGGATTACCATAAAAATCCATAAAAAAACACATAACATATATAAAGGTAACTTGGGACATAAACATACTTCAGTGGAATAACCATACAGTCGACTCCTACACATATAACTTAATGGAATAACCATACGGCCAATTTCTATACATACTTAATGGAATAGCCATACATCTGACTTCCATACCCAATGCATTGGAGGTTATAACGTAACCACCCATCCTGGTATTCACGGCACCACCCATCATATGGTTTATAACGTAACCACCCATTAAAATGTCCAAGTACCAATATAAAATCATAAAACATAAAACCAATATAAAGGAATGATAACATTTTCACATCACAATATATCATTATAGAATCTTTTATCAAAACCATTTTGAATACCAAAATACATAAAAGAGTATATGGTATTTATTTTATTTTAAAAACATTACGGCTTGTTGAGAAAGCCAATGACCAAATAATACACGATGTGGAGGAAAAGGTCACTGTCGCCATGTACGTTAAATGAAACATTCATTTTTGTCGTTCTGTAATACGCTTCGTAGAAAGAGAATCCGTTTGTATAAAATTAGAAGTCAAAGGGGTTTATACACCATATAAAATAAAGTTGTGTATAAAACGAAATATGCCTCAATGAAAGGAGATTGAGACGAAGTCCCTTACAAAGATCATTTTTAAAATAAAATAGATCTATTATGTGTATTCACAATAAGTACACATAAAGAAAGTAAAAATACAAGATAGGACATAATAATATCAGGACATAATTTGAAAGTAGGAGATTAACCCAAAGAATGGAAATTGGGTTAAGAAATTCCCTTACCTCGGGTCCGACATGACTCGATCGTTCTTTAACGTCCTAAATAATAAACTTGAGTTAATTTCTACTTGATTAAGAACTTTTTTATAGTTAATTATTCCTTTTATATCACTTATTTCCATGTTATAAACATTATGTCACTATTTATGTTAATAATGTTTGTTTTGTCGATATTTGGTTCTTAAGTCGAAAGTGGACATGTTACAATTACATGTTGTTCATGTGGTAAAAGGTTCTTTATATCTAGAGTGAAATTCCTGATTTGTATATCATAAATATCATATATATCCAGCATATACATGTATTTATAATATTACATAATCATTTAGAGGTAAGAAATGAAATGCACCGTTCATGGAGACGGTAATCTGTACGTACGTATGAACGCTACTTTCATTTCTTTGTCATATTAATGGAATTAAAACTAAATGAGAGGTATGTATATTTTAATTCCAGAATTATATTCATCATTTAGATATATCATTAATTATATATATCCATTATATACATGTACTTTTAATAGTACATTACATTTGGGGATAAGAAATGAAATGCACTGTTCATGGAGACGGTAAGCCGTACGTACGAATGAACGCTACTTTCATTTCTATCTCATACTTTAATGGAATGAAATAATAATTATATAGAGGTATATTATAATTCCAGTATAACATCATATATAATAACTTTAAATCCATCCTTTACACGTCCCACATATGGCATTAACGAATCACATCACATTGAGGGGGCGGTAGTCCGCACTTCCTAAAATGAAGATATCACATATAACCATAATGGAAGCCATAAAGGTAAGACAAAAATGAAAAATACAGAAACATAAGTAAAACCTAAAGATATTATAAATCAAATATAAAAATTGTGACATCATAATGGCCACCTTTGAAGGTGTTAAATGAGTATTAAACAATCATCCTTTCGGGAGGCACAATTTTGTCATCCACAGAAACCGTATGTTTTTAACCATTTGATGTAGTTTTGTGAGAGTGTAGCTCAAATAAATCATATAAAAACATCCTAGTATATTGAAGATACTGGTTTTGTTACAAAAGAAATAAATAAAAAGAGTTTAGGGGGTTGGAGAAGAAAAATAAAACAAATGAACATGAGAAAATGAATTACATTTAAAAGTGTAACTCTTTTTGATTTGAGCCTAAAGGCTTCCTTTGAAAGGATTATTCCCAAAGGGAATACTATAGGATGAGGAGAGGGATGTGGAGAGAGTAAATGGGCAGGGGTTTGCAGAGACAAAGGCTTGAGGAGTGTGTCAAATGAGGTATAGGTGGGGGCCTTTTATAAGAGGAGAGGAGGGGCACTTTTGGAAAGTAAAGAAATATTACTTTATTTGAAAATGTGTTTCGGTTGTAAAATGTTCCACATTGATATAATTCGTGGATAAGGTTATAAGGGTTCTAAATACACCCATCCAATAAGTTTTGGACATGTGTAGTTCATAGATTTTACATTATTTTTCTATTTTATTTAAATCGTCAAATAATGATGTCATCGTTGCATCATTATTATGTCATAAATAATTTACATTATTTAACGTCTAAAAATTCTATAAAAAATACTATGATGTATGAAATCTTTTTAGATTTCCAATGAATTTTTATAATCAAAAATCTTATCTTTATTGCCCAATGTAAAAATTGTTTTCGTAAAACATATTATGTTTGTGTCATTTTTACTTTTACATTAAATAAAAAGTTATTTATGTCATTTCGCAACCAAAGTGTCTCCATGGGGTCACCAAGTTTATCCATGTCTTGTCTTGGTCGGCCATGACACAACCAATGAGGGTAGGACAGGTTTCAAGTTCATTTCATATTATTAAAACATTATTTTTACCTCAAACTACAGTAATTACCACTAATCACTATTAATAACTTAATAAGTTACTATTCACCAAAAAATTATTATAACCTCATTGAACCACATTTTACATCTTAATGACAACCATGTATGTTGGATTTTTGAAATTAAAAACACAATGATGGCAAAATTTCATTTAAATGGAAAATCAGTCTCTATAAGTACCACTTAGTGGTTTCACTATTCATTAAAAATTGAAGTTTTTCAGAAAATTACCAAAAATTCACCCTAAGCTATATTTGATATTACGAATTCAAAAATGAAGTCTATTTTAAAAAATTCAATACATATAAATCAGATTAATTAATTTAATAATTAATTCCCACTGTCAAAGCAAATAGCGTGTTTTTATGAAACAATAAGTATCAAAAGATTGACACTAGTTTAAGTCTGATTTCAAAGTGAAATTTATTCCAATGACCAGTATTGGATTTAATGGTATAAATATATTATAATTTAACTTTCAAACCAATTCAAAAGATAATATAATCATATAAATAAATTAGATTAAAAAGGGGTTTTGAATTAAAATACAACATTTTACACTATTCATTGAAAAAAATGAACTTTATCGGAAAGATACCAAAAATTTACACAAAGTAAATTTTGATGTTCCAATTCTAAAGAAGAGTTTTATTTGGCCCAAAATAATGTATAAGAGTGATAAAAACTATATATAATGATAATCCACCATCAAAAGGTGATAAGTGAAGCTTTAGTGAAAATTAGGGTATAAAAGCCGAAAATTGAATTCTTTCCGTATTTTAAGCCATTATCTTTTATTGGATAAATGTAAAAACATTTAAAAAAATATATAATCATATTTTATTTATTTATATCCATTCCCGCCAATACAACGGCTACATGTTATCTACCATTTAAAAATAATATTATTTTATTATTAGAGTGCAACGTAAGATTCCAAAGAAACTCGTTGTTGCGTGTTGGGTACGCCATCGAGCATAGCGTCCCCATTAAAGTCATTTCAATATTTTATTCAGAAATACGGATAAATATGAAATGTTATATTCTTTATTTACCTGGGGTGTTACATCCTTCCCCCCTTTTGGGAATTGCGTCCTTGCAATTTTTAAAATTGAGCTTGGAAACATCCTTGAACATCCCACATCGGAACAAGAGTCGGTAAAACAATCACTTTAAAATAAAGGAAGATAAGTACAGAGGTCACCCGAGTTAACCCATACTAGGATTCAATGTAGGAAAACATGGAAATGGAGGAGAAAACAAAGGGTCATGTTCTGATGGAGAGTGATAGAAAACATGTTTAAGAGAAAGTTAACCACAAGAAAATCACAAACTTGTGATGGGTTAAACGGTGTTGGGTTCCCCAGTAGGAAAAGTTAATAGAAAACATTTTTGTTTTACGTTACCTTTTATTGAGGAATTTATTCATAATGAAACATAATCACTTATCATGTTTACTTTCATCTTTTACTAAATTCTTTAATCAAACTCATTTTTTTTCAGAAGACGAGTATTTAGGGAGACTTGTTCGAATTAAGAGTACTATAATCAACTTCTAGAGAATCACCTAATCCACAAAAGATAACTATATACATCCCATGTCTTTAGGCTTTAACGAAAACCAAAACAAAAAAGGTTAGTACAAGGTCAAATAATCCAGAAAAAGGATAACCTATTAAAAAGAAAATCTATTTTTAATCTCCAAAATTTGTCCAACAAAACCCAAAGTTCAACAAGAACCATTCGATCAATAATTTGTCCATAAAATTCCTCAAAGTAAACCAATCTAAGATTGAAACTCAAACTTTTGAAGGATTTAGTCACATAGTCTTCCAAGTTAAATCATAACATTTATCTCCAAACAACATCTGTTGCTCCTAAAGTCTCGTATTGAAAAGTAATTAATCGAATCACATATCCTCCATGATAGGTTAATAATTTTCATAAATAACCCAAAATCAACTTACCCTTAATTGATAAAATAATATAACTAGAAAGAATCAGTCAAACTAACCGGGGACTTCACGTAGTCCAGTGGTATGCGATAAATGCCAGTCGCACTTTGGTTGTGGGTTCGATTCCCGCAACTTTGTCCGACGTGACGGGTTGTCACACGGTCTGTGTGTTGTCCTTTTTCCAAAACTATATAATTCTTAAATCATTCCCCTAAAGAGATAAATTCATCAAAAATGATCATAACCTATTTTAACCTCAATTTTATCTCATGCCTTTCATTTTCTAGCATATCATATAATAAACCATAATTACCTCAAAAGTAAGGATCATATAAACCCAAATGGTTCTTTATAATTATGTCCACAAAATAAAAGATAACTATTCAATGAATAAAATTTCCCTATATTAAACATCAGGGTTACACATAATATAAAAAGTCTTCTAATGTAACCCCATCATCAAAAGAGACTTAATACTTTTATGAATTTCACCATAACCCTTGAAGCCCTAATATGTTGACATCTTACTCATTCAACATTCTTCAGGATCCATTAACCATTCCTTTCCAACTTATTCCGAAATACCTCTTTCCTACAAACAAAATCATGAATCATATCCTAAGATTCCAAAATAGGAAAACAATAGTCATGGAATAATACATACCTTTGATTGTTCATTGTCAGTTTCTTCATCCTCAATCGGAATGGAATTAGGTATTGGTAAACGAGTATTTGTATGATCTTGGTGATCCCATTCACGAAACTTCTTAATGGGACATGTGTTTGCATAATGACCATGCACACCACATTTAAAACATTCAATTGATCCCTCAGAAAGAACTTCTTTCCCTTTCCTCGAGTCAACTGGATGCTTCCTTTTTCCATGGCAGGTTCTTGCTTTATAACCTTCATTTCCACATCTATAGAATATTTCCGTCCCTTTGAAACATTTTCCTAGGTGTTTCTTTCCACATCTTTGACACATAGGTTTTTGAACACACTTACCTTTATGATTATTACCTGTACTTCCGTATGGATTTTTTTCTTGAAAATATGATGCCTTAGAGAAATATCCAAGGTTTAGGTGGTAAATCATGACTCCAGATAGTTGGTTGAGAATAAACACAAGAGTTCTCATTACAGCCCCCATATCATTCAGTTGCTCGCTCAGAAAACTGTCACAGTTTCCTTCACATCCACCGTTACCTTGGTGCCTTCTAGATCCAGCCATTTACTAAAACCAAAAAGGGTCAGTGCGAGTATAAAAACAAAACCATCACGTACTAATGAGGAAGATAAACACTAAGATATTCTTACTCATTCACTTTATCTAAAACTTGGACTCTTTCTGAAATCCTAACCATTATGGTAATGTCACTTATGCTTAAAAAATACCCTAACCTCTAAAGTTATCTAAACCGACCTTTGATACCAACTATAAGGCCCCAGCCTTAAACCTTACTTAATATTGAATTAAATGAGTAATTCACATTGAGGATCTTTTCTGGTTTATAGTTTTAGAGAATTAGGACATAACTATTACATCTCAAAAAATTACAAAGTAGTCTCTTCTACTAAGTTTCCATAAAATAAAAACACTTTAAAAGAAACATGTATAGTTCCATGTTTTAGGTAGCATGACTTTCACTTGATCCCATCCATGACCCTATTCCACGCTATGTCCTGTGAAAAATATTTCAAAAACATGGGATGACCATAAGAAGCTCAGTAAGGGATACACAAATAATGAAAACTGTTAGTTTTTCAAAACAACAGGTAAACCATGAATACATTATCAATATAATACTTTTCACCTACCTGAAGTAGTAAAAACTCTTCACTGAATAAAGTATCATTACTTACCTTTTTGTAAACAAAGGATTACCATAAAAATCCATAAAAAGAACACATAACTTATATAATGGTTACTTGGGACATAAACATACTTAAGTGGAATAACCATACGGTCGACTCCTACACATATCACTTAATGGAATAGCCATACGACCAATTTCGATACTTACTTAATGGAATAGCCATACGGCCGACTTCCATACCCAATGCATTGGAGGTTATAATGTAACCACCCGTCCTGGTATTCACGGCACCACCCATCATATGGTTTATAACGTAACCACCCATTAAAATGTCCAAGTACCAATATAAAATCATAAAACATAAAACCAATATAAAGGAATGATAACATTTTCACATAACAATATATCATAATAGAATCTTTTATCAAAACCATTTTCAATACCAAAATACATAAAAGAGTATATCGTATTTATTTTATTTTAAAAACATCATGGCTTGTTGAGAAAGCCAAAGACCAAATAATACTCGCGGTGGCGGAAAAGGTCGTTGTCGCCGCGTACATTAAAAGAAACATTCCTTTTTGTCATTCTGTAAAACACTTCGTAGAAAAAGATTCCTTTTGTATAAAATTAGAAGACAAAGGGGTTTATACACCGTATAAAAGAAAGTTGTGTATAAAACGAAATATGCCTCAATGAAAGGAGATTGAGATGAAGTCCATTACAAAGATCATTTTTAAAATAAAATCGATCTATTATGTGTATTCACAATAAGTACACGTAATGAAAGTAAAAATACAATATAGGACATAATAATATCATGACATAATTTGAAAGTAGGAGATTAACCCAAAGAATGGAAATTGGGTTAAGAAATTCCCTTACCTCGGGTCCGACTTGACTCGATCGTTCTTTAACCTCTTGAATAATAAACTTGAGTTAATTTATACTTGATTAAGAACCTTTTTAGAGTTAATTATTCCTTTTATATCACTTATTTCAATGTTATAAACATTATGTAACTATTTAAGTTAATAATGTTTGTTTTGTCGATATTTGGTTCTTAAGTCGAAAGTGGACTTGTTACAATTACATGTTGTTCATGTGGTCAAAGGTTCTTTATATCTAGAGTGACATTCCTGATTTGGATATCATACATATCATATATATATCCAGCATATACATGTATTTATAATATTACATATTCATTTAGAGGTAAGAAATTAAATGCACCGTTCATGGAGACGGTAAGCCGTACGTACGCATGAACGCTACTTTCATTTCTTTGTCATATTAATGGAATTAAAACTAAATGAGAGGTATGTATATTTTAATTCCAGAATTATATTCATCATTTAGATATATCATTAATTATATATATCCATTATATACATGTACTTTTAATAGTACATTACATTTGGGGATAAGAAATGAATCACACCGTTCATGGAGACAGTAAGCCGTACGTACGCATGAATGCTACTTTCATTTATATCTCATACCTTAATGGAATGAAATAATAATTATATAGAGTTATATTATAATTCCAGTATAACATAATATATAATAACTTTAAATCCATCCTTTACACGTCCCACATATGGCATTAACGAATCACATCACTTTGAAGGGGCGGTAGTCCGCACATCCTAAAATGAAGATATCGCGTGTACCCATAATGGAAGCCATAAAGGTAAGACACAAATGAAAAATACATAAGCATAAGTAAAACATAAACATATTATATATCATATATAAAAATAGTGACATCATAATGGCCACCTTTGAAGGTGTTAAATGAGTATTGAACAATCATCGTTTCGGGAGGCACAATTTTTCCATCCACGGAAACCGTATGTTCTTTAACCATTTGATGTAATTGTGTGAGAGTGTAGCTCGAATAAATCATATAACAACATCCTAGTATATTAAAGATACTGTAGTTGTTACAAAATAAATAAATAAAAAAAATTTAAGGGGTTGGAGAAGCAAAATAAAACAAATGAATATGAGAGAGTGAATTACCTTTAAAAGTGTAACGCCTTTTGATTTCAGCCTAAAGGCTTCCTTTGAAAGGATTCTGACCAAAGGGAATATTCTAGGATTAGGATAGGGATGTGGAGAGAGTAAATGGGCAGGTTTTGTCCGATCCAAAGGATTGAGGAGTGTGTGAAATGAGGTAGAGGTGGGGGCCTTTTATAAGAGGAGAGGAGGGGCGCTTTTGGAAAGTAAAGAAATATTACATTATTTGAAAATGTGTTTCGGTTTTAAAATGTCCCACATTGATATAATTCGTGGATATGGTTATAAGGGTTCTAAATCCACCCATCCAATAAGTTTTGGACATGTGTAGTTCATAGATTTTACATTATCTTTGCATTTTATTTAAATCGTCAAATAATGATGTCATTGCTGCATCATTATTATGTCATAAATAATTTAATATATATATTGTCTAAAAATTATAAAAAAATACTATGATATAGGAAATCTTTTTATCTTTACAATGACTATTTATAATCAAAAATATGATTTTTATAACCCCATGTAAAAATTGTTTTCGTAAAACATATTATGTTTGTGTCATTTTTACTTTTACATTAAATAAAAAGTTATTTATGTCATTTCCCAACCAAAGTATCTCGATGGGGTCTCCAAGTTGACCCATGGCTTTTCTTGGTCGTCCATGACACAAAAAATGAGGGTAGGACTTGTGTAAAGTTCATTTCATATTATTAAAACATTATTTTTACCTTAAACAACACTAATTACCAGTAATCGCGATTAAGAACTTAATAAGTTACTATTCACCAAAAAATTATTATAACCTCATTGAACCACATTTTACTTCTTAATGACAACCATGTATGTTGGATTTTTGAAATTAAAAACACAATGATGGCAAAATTTCATTTAAACGGAAAATCAGTCTTTATAAGTACCACTTAGTGGTTTCACTATTCATTAAAAATTAATGTTTTTCAGAAAATAACAAAAAATTCACCCTAATCTATATTTGATATTATGAATTCAAAAATGATGTCTATTTTACAAAATTCAATACATATAAGTCAGATTAATTAATTTAATAATTAATTCCCGCTGTCAAAGCAAATAGCGTGTTTTTATGAAACAATAAGTATCAAAAGATTGACATTAGTTTAAGTCCGATTTCAATGTGAAATTAATTCCAAAGACCACTATTGGATTTAATGGTAAAAATATATTCTAATTTAACTTTAGAACCAATTAAAAAGATAATCTAATCATATAAATAAATTATATTAAAAAGGGGTTTTGAATTAAAATACAACATTTTACACTATTCATTGAAAAAAATGAACTTTATCAGAAAGATACCAAAAATTTACACAACGTAAATTTTGATGTTCCAATTCTAAAGAAGAGTTTTATTTGGTCCAAAATAATGTATAAGAGTGATCAAAACTATATATAATGATAATTCTCCATCAAAAGGTGATAAGTGAAGCTTTAGTGAAAATTAGGGTATAAAAGCCGAAAATTGAATTCTTTCCGTATTTTAAGCCATTATCTTTTATTGGATAAATGTAAAAACATTTAAAAACATATATAATCATATTTTATTTATTTCTATCCATTCCCTCCAATACAACGGCTACATGTTAACTACCATTTAAAAATAATATTATTTTATTATTAGAGTGCAACGTAAGATTCCCAAGAAACTCTTTGTTGCGTGTTGGGTACGCCATCGAGCATAGCATCCCCTTTAAAGTCATTTAAATATTTTATTCACAAATATGGATAAATATGAAATGTCATATTCTTTAATACCTGGGGTGTTACATGTTCAATATAGAATTCCATTTCCACTTATGAATAATTAAATATCCAATTGTGGTAATAATAATTATAGTAATGTATCTATGATAATGAAGAATTCTTTGTCTAATCACACTCAAATAAAATTGTGTAATTCTATTTCAAATAAATATCAATGATTATGGCCCAAAATCAAAATTCTAAAAAGTACATCTGTGCATCCTAATAAAAGATACATAATAAAAAATATCTCACGCTTAATCCTAGGATGTAACTCTGAGAATCCCCATCGTATGTTGTATCACATTATTCTCATTAAAATTTTGTCAGGATGAAAATTTTGAAATCATGCCTACAAAAATAGTGGCCATGTGAATTCATAAGTATGGATTTATTTTGGTTGAAAAACAAAAAACATCACTATATCCATAGAAATTTTTTCTTACGTATTGGGTCATGGTTCTAAGGATAAAATTTATAGTAACATAATCCAAACCCCTAAATCACTAGCTTGTAGTCAGTTAAACACAAAGTCACACATTGCACCTCCCTAAAACAAAAAAATGTGTGACATAAAAATCAGGAATCTTGTGGTCCACCAATAAGTGAAGGATTCTATCATGGTATCCAAAATGTCATCATGTATGAAAAGAAATCATGCATTGGATCCTATGATATACTAAACTATTGATGTAATCCTATTTCAAACTATCTGAATGGCTTAGTGAGAGCACCCTATAAGGGATCCTTATAAAGGGTAAGAAGACGAATCCTACAAGGGATTAACAAAAGTAATAATTGGAGGAATCCTACATGGGATCCCATGAAGTGTTTCGTTGGTGAATCTTATACATGATCCATGGATGTTGTAGGTAAGCGAATGAATCAGACATGGAATCCTTAGTATGAGGAATGTGAGGCTTCTAATATGGGATCCTCTAACAATGTATGCAGATGCATTCTAAATGGGTTCCTAAGAAAATGAAATCACTCAGGTTAAAAAAATTGAAAAGAACAGTTTTTAACATCCCAGGGCCTCCTCGGATGGAGGGTAACATGTCACAAAGGATAAATTATCATTAAAAAATATGTAATCATTGGTCAAGGGTTATGGATCATATACCATATAAAACCAATGTCAATCTCTATGATGTTTGAAGTACCTATGAAAATTATAATGATCAATTCTAGTCTCAGAACATTTAACCATGTACGTTCTAAGATATAATAGATAAGGACATTAATTAACCCATTCCAAGACTAATGAAAATTAATGAAAAATCATAATTGGGTCTCATTTCATGTCCCACTCACAAGTGATAAATGAATTCATATATTTGTTGAAGAACCCCTCTATTGATTCTATAGCCCCATACACCTCTTCAAAGGCATCAAAATCCCCAAAGGGCTCTTCCATAAATATATATGAGGGAAAATACATGAAATATAATAATAAAGGGTCCAAATTTAAGAACAAGGATTCGTAGCATGAAAACCACTAAAAAAGATAGAAGGGAATAAGTATATGGTGTGTATACCAAATTAATAGCGATTTAGTCTCAAATCCCCACATGGGTGTAAACTTCATGCAGACCTTAGAAGTAAAAATCCATGTATATGGTGTGTTAAACATGTATACGATGTACCTCCCCGTGTACCTAACGTGGTCTAGACATGAGTTGATACCTGAATTTGTACTCCTATATATAATGTAAGCTAAATTAGGTCCATTAATGTATTATATAAATATTGTTCCCATACATGGTCTATTTGAATCGGTAACTGAATACATTTTTGAGTACCCCTATAGGACATGCATTCCTTATACAAATATTATTATTTCAAAAATTATTATTCCAATGTAACAAACTAAAGATCTAAGTACCTATACATGGTGGGAAAATAATATAAATGAAATAAATTATTAATTTAATTCATCTAGATATATGATTAACCATTGTCATGTATTCATAAATTACATGACATGTCCTTAGGATTTCTAAATTCAAAACCCTATGGATGACCTAAACCCCAATGTTTTATCTACAATATTTTTTGATTAAACCCATGAGGTCTTTAGAAACCATTAAAAGGGAAATAAAAAATTAATATAGTAAATATATGTGTATTTTTGTTATAAACATAAAATATTTCATAACAATTTAGTATAATTCGATAAGTCTTTACAATGGTTATAATTTCATAATTGTATCTTGATGATTCGGCTAATCACGAGCTCTGAAGTGGTACCTCACTTTTTATCTGACACTATATACCTATCTATCTGATTTCACTCACATTCAAAAAAAGTGAAATTACATTGGTAAATATTATATAATCCTTTCAGGGGGATAAGAATTATAATAATGAAAAAACGAAATAAATAAATGATAAAAAATGGGACTTGTGCTCGGGCCCAACACCCAACATGTTTTTAAGACTCCGCATGGAAAAACAACATCCTTACATACTCATTAGATGAGGAAGGCTCTCAATATGATTCTCTATACAAAATATATACCCAAATGAACAAGTATGAATCGATTAATATTTAATTCATTAAATATTAATAATTAAATATTTGATGAAAATTTGAATGAGGCATATTCCCACCAAACACTAATCCTATGGTAAATAACATATTATGTGGAAAATGGAGTGTTCAAAAAACCCATCTATGTTCATATTATATAGAAAATAAATATTTTACATGAATCTTAAATAATTTTTTTTTTCGGAATTCTCATGTCATAAAAAACCCAAGTCGTAAAACCATGGAATGTTGACATCATAGTCCAGCTACATGGAGCACAGTAAATATATGTGGTGTAACATTGGTTTTGACATCACCAATTAAATTTAAATAACGATTAAAATCACTCTATTTTTATTTGAACAAGGTATTGACTTTATGAGTCCATAATGATGCCCCACTGACTGACCAATGCTCCATTAATATTCATTAAAATATAAAAATATTCATTATAGATTAACAATAATACTAATTGGATATTATTGACTGATTATAATATGATAGAATTCACATGTAAATTGTATCATAAATGAAATTTTATAACATGGAATAATACATTTTGAAAGGATATGTTATATGAAAAGTATAAAAATGTGATTTCTAAAAAGAGGATATATCATTCTTGGGGATTATTATCACCAGAAATCACACATATGTGTATCATTTTACAATAATAATATTTGATGATTCGACTAGACCATCATATATAGTATATGTCTATAGATTCCTTAGACTACATAGGATATACCAATGATTTTTGATGAACTTATCACAATTTAGAAACACATTGACCATGATAATACGAAACAGTGTGATTTTATGGACCAATGAATTGAAAGAGTGGTTTAAAGGGTCTCTATCACTACATAGATAATCACACTAACCTCATGTCGGGAACTTTTATCATACTCTATGGTGATTCAAATATGATAATTGGATGTGTACACATTGAAAATGAGACAATGATATTATATGAATTGATGTTGTTTAATACATATGAGAACTATTCAATATATAATAGAGAGTTAGTGTTAGTGACATTCACATTGAATAATTATTTGAATTGTCACTCTTGGGATATGTATAAAACATATACATATAAAAAATAATCATTTACATATTCTTATAGAGGGATAAAAATATGAAATTAAAGATAGGGTTAGGGTTGAAATAAGAATATGACTGCTCAATCAATTATAATCCCGGGAAGAAAAAAAGAGGTAGATTCTCTATGAAGAAAAAATAATGACCCTAATTAATGATGATAATTTTAAGGACAAATCATATTTTAATTATAATTTTTGGAAATAAATATCATGAAGGTTGAAAAACCATTCTACCTAGCTCAAATTATTTCTCATCCATCAATTCTTGAGAATATAAAAATACTCAATGTGATGATATGAAAATTAGAAATAATTTTAAATTTATTTGTAAAAGTAAATCCATAGATATCAACATAAATGAAGTATTTATTATTTTTGGTATATTAATATGAGTTCCATATAAACATGAGATAAAGAAAGAGATATTGAATGATTCACATAGCTCAAAATTCACAATCCACTCCGGGAGAATTTAGATGTATCTGGAATTATATGAGAAGAACTGCTGAGACAATATGAATAACTAGATCATATTATTTTCATAAAAGTTCCTTATATATCATACAATGAAGGAGAAAAGAAAAAATTACACGGGTATGATCAAACCATTAGCCATATTAACAAGGATGTGGATAAAAAATTCCATGTATTCTTTCACAACTCTTCCAAAACAATTATTAAAAAATAATTCCATATGGGTTTTAAAGAACCATCCTACAAATTAATATTAGTTTGTTTCCCATTGAGAGGAGTTTTAAATTGATAAATATAAAATATATACATTATATAGGAGGTGATGATACATGGAACAACACTATCAATTTTATATAATCATGTAAAAATATTCCCCTTGAAATTGTGAAAATGTCTCAAAGATGGTTTGAACACTATGTTACGATTAAATATGACATATCACCATTAGACTAATGGTTACTCTATATGGAGAATCCATAAAAATGGGTATATGTTGAGATCACATAATTAGACTACAATGGTGTCTTGTATAAACATATTCTTTTTTTTAATGATGTAATATGATAATTATTTCAATCAAATTCCAAATGGATCCATATGAATTCCTCTATAAATGTTGAAGTTTAAAACCTATTTTATGGGATGATGTTAATGAATTCATATATATATATATATGACCGTAAATGGACATAAATTTGTAGAAATAGTATCTGTGTTTTAATAGGACATGAAGATTATAAGACCTTTCAACGTATTTTTGGTATTTACCTCCATTAATTATTATTAAATAATCTCTCATTTACCTTAATAAATTGTTATATAGAGTACAGAAGATCCCAAATGTCTCTGTGGGGTCCAACATTTTCAATATCATGTTTTAGTGATACATTAATGGAGATATGGATATAAAATTGTTTTTCTAATGTTCCACCAAAAAACATATATCATATAATACATAGGATCATGGTTTGTTGATCATTCATAGATATTTAAGAATCCATGAAATCCAATTAATAAAATTATAGATATATATTTTAAGGATAGAGTATGGGTTTTAACCAGGTTTAATTATTGTGAGAAATGTGTGGTCCTAGACAGATGGTTTGTCAATGTTGGTAAAGATTTATTTAACCATGAAAACAAACCATGTATCCCTTTAGAATTTTAATAGTCGCATATTTTTCATTACAAACCCTTAAGATTTAAACCACCTTATACTCTTATTTTTTTTCTAGAAAACCCCCATTGCATAACTCTACATTATGCATTATATTTTTATATAAGTCATTAAACTATTGTTTGATTCTACTACCATTTGAGTTGATCATGATATTAAAGTAAAACTATGGCTCCACTTTCATCAAATATAAGTTATCATTATAATATTTATCTATCTCATATTTTCATATAATATTCTCTTTTATTTATATATATATGTATTATTTCAAATTTTATTCAATTTTAAATTGATTCTGGAATGGTTTAAAGAACTTAGGATCCAAATATATTATGGTAGATAATCCTTATGTATTTTTTCATAGTAAATATATATTCACTTAAGTGATAGAATTATAACTCAATATTATTATCATGAATGATATTAATCTTTTTTCAAAATCATAATAAAATTCTTTATCATGTTATACAATCATTGACATTTTTCAATGGTGAATGAAAAATGATATGATGATACTAACCATTAGTTAGTCTTATTCCTCTTATTGTACACCCCTTGAAATTTGGAACTTGTTTTTGAGGTGTTATTATTAGTAATTGATCGTGGTAATTTTTAATTGAATATATAAATTTAAAAAATAAGTGTTTTAAAATTGATTTCCAATTTCATAAATCCAATTCGGTTTTGGTAGTGAAATTTGTAAATGTTATTTGGCTCTTTCATTATTTCATATGTCATATTGTATCCAGAAAATGATTATTTATACCTCATACATGTATTATATATATGGTTTGGGATGTATGCATCATTAATTGTTGGTTAATCCGAAATGTTAAATTGGTCCCCATGTGAATTTTATTGGCCCTTATGATTGTTATATTACCTTAGGTGAGGTCGGGAAAGGGGATGGGTATATTTACCCCAAAAGAGGGTGTACTAGTGGGGAAAAGGTACCTACTACAAGATTAGATACATTCTTGACTTTCTGATATAGGTGGGACCAACCACAAGTGTCCCCATAAACCCCAGTTTCAATGTTTATTTATTTGTTTTATTATTTTATATGGAACCATTTCATCAACATAATGGTGGAAGTAATTTTTTTAGTGATAAAAGTTGGGCTGGCCAACTGAGTTTTACTCACACCTTAATTAGACCACCAGTTAGTAACTCAATAAATTTCATTGAAAAATTTTGGGAAAGGGAAATCACCATATGAATGATGCATGATTTTGTGCTATGATTGGGTCAGGGGATAGGTGTTGTGCTATATATAATGAAACATTTTATTTTTTGTTTTTTATTTACCCTTTGAAAAATCTTCTTATCATTTTATATGATTGAAAACATGAATGCCTCATGAATATCATGTAGTATCATCATTGATAATGTAATGTTCATTTCTAGTTCTTGAATCCTATATTGAATTTTACAGAGGAGTTATGTGATAAACTTGTTTCTATTATTTTTTTATAATAATTCATTCAAAAAAGCCGTCAAATTATCTTTTATGAATATTATTGGAACCTTATTACGTGTTGAAATCCCCTTTCAAATGGGGAGATTCACCTTAGGTCGTTCTATACCAATACCCTTGTTTCTATTCATAGTGAAATAGGATAGGATGTTACAATGTTTGTCACACCCCGACACGCACGTTTAATTTATTTTATGATTTCTTTGACTTTAAATTTTTTTTACTGGGGTTCGTGTCCAGTCTCGGATTAGATTTTTGAGTTTTTGTTAAAATGTGCACTTTTTGGCGTCAACGTCATCGGGCGCACGGGTGAAGCATGACGTTGGAGCTGCACGACCTCGCCCTAACTTTTGCGCATCCCGTTGTCTTTGGAGTTTTGAAATAAAGAGAGTATATTTAAAACGTGTGTTTATTGTCGCGTCGTCTAAATTTTATTGTGTTAAGAATTTTTTTTTATTGAAATAATATGACTGCCATTATTATTTTAATTTTAATCTTCATGTTATCATTGTTATTTTTACTATTGTCATTCTAAATATTACAATTAAAAATTAATGCTAATTAAAAATGTTGGAAATAATTTTATTGTTGTGATTAATATTATTGTCATTATGAATATTATTATTATGATTATTTTTATCATGAAATAATATTTGATTTGATTTTATTGATTTGATTTGTTTAATCTTTTTGTTTAATTTTATTTATATTATATATATATATATATTTGTTTCTCTTGCACCTTAACCCTGCAGCCCTTCACTATTTAAGTTTTGTTTCCCCCTTGCTGTCCGGCATCGAACCCTAGCAGCCGCCACTCTTCAGCGCATCTCCCTCCTACCTCACAACGCCCAGCCCACCTCCTACCTTCCGCACGACCTCCCCTTCATCCAGCGGGCCTTCCTTCGCCCTCCGCCCTACAGCTCCTACACATCAGCCTCTCTTTGTGTAGCTCAGACCACCAGCACACATCGGCCTCCTTCCTCTTCTACTCCTTCCTTTCTTCTTCTTCTTCTCTCCTTCTTCCTCCTCTTCTTCTTCTCTTCTTCTTCTTCCCTTCTTCTTCTTCTCTCCTTCCTCTTCTTCCCTTCTTCTTCTTCTTTTTCTTTCCCCTGTCCTGTGCGCATCACCCCCGGCCAGGTTATTTTTTTTGTTATATATCATTAATTTTATTACTATAATTATTATTAATATTAATATTATTATTCTTATTACTATTATTATTATTATTCAGATTATTATTATTATTATTATTAATTATGATATTATTAATATTATTATTGTTATTATTATTATTATTATTAATATTATTATTGATATTATTATTTCAATTATTATTATTATTATTATTTATAATGTTATTATTATTAATTTTATTATTGTTATTATTATTATTATTCTTATTAATATTTGTATCAATAATATCACTATTATGTTATTATTAATCTTATTATTATTATTATTATTATTATTATTACTTTTCATTACTATTATTATTTATTATTATTATTAGTGTTATTATTATTATTATTAGTATTCTTACTATTATTATTATTATCCTTATTTTTATTATTTTTATGATTCTTACTATTCTTATTATTATCGTTGTTATAATGATCACTATTATTATCATTATTACTACTATTGCTTTCGCCTTTTCCTTGTTAGGGGTTTTTATCAATTTATGTTTCGTTTGGTAGGATTATTATTTGGGGGCCCGCGCAGGGCGTTTCCAAGTGAGCGCCACCGCCGCGCCTTGTTTCCGAGGTTCCGTCGACGCCGCGCTTTAGTTTCAAGGTGAGCGCTTCTTCCCGCCGCTTGGTTTCGAATGCTCTGGTGAGTTTTTGGATGTGTCTGAGTCCTTGGTTTTGTTTATGCAGAGTATTAGACTTGGTCACGTAGTCTCGGACACACATCGTGTCATCGCGCCTTGGATCCGAGGTTGTTTGTCGACGCGCTTGGTTTTGAGGTAGGTTCCCTTTACACTGCTTTTAAAATTTAAGTTATATTATTTCATGCTGTTTGCGCACCCTAATTGTTCAAAATCAACATTTTATTAATTGTAATAAATATGAGATAATATACGATAATTAATTTTTAATATAAGATGGTTAATTTTTAAATGGTTATTTAATGTCAAAAGGAGCCGTTTATTTTATACACGACACATGAAACATCCTTTTGACGAGCGGGCACCCAATAATGAAAGAATGCCCGTTTGGATTTTAAACATAATTCACGAAATGTAAAACAGAGTTCTGGTTTAATGAGAAATGATTTCTTTTGAAGTATGAACAAATACATTGGTTCGTTTGAGAAATTGCCCGGTTGGCTCTTAAAGTTTATTTGGAAAATAAAATGGTTTGGTTTGGTTTATAAAAGCACTGGAAACCTGTGAAGTAGTGTTTTGTGGATTCTTCAAATAGTTTTAAACTGGTTTTGGTAGTAATTGTGAACTGTATTAAATGCCCGTTTGGCACTTTATGGAAAGCGATGGAAATGTTTTTATAAAAACCCTCTTAGGACGACTCTCATGCCATGGTTGCAATTGATTGTTTGGGAGGCCGCACTTAGAGGCTCCCAGGTACTTGAGTAGAAAAAGGCATGAGGTTGTCCCATGGAGTGGCTCGGGGAATGCCTGTTGTTCTTTATATATATATATATTTGATTGGATGCTCGGTTGGCATCGGTTGGCTCACCCTCTTTTTCTTAAACACTTGAGACATGGGAATCTAGCATATTGAGAGAATATTCTAAGAACGATTGCTGCACTGGTAGGTTATGGTACTGACCAGTGGCCCATAGTAGGTGGATATATTGGGTTTATTGCTATGGGATTTTCCCTCGACCTGCCTGTGAGTGGATGGTCGAGCGTGTTGTGTGTTTTGATTTCATCGTGACATGTCAATAAGGATGATTTCTCATGTATTGGTGTCTTCTGGTTTATTCTCGATCTCCTAGGTTCACCCATGTCTATTCAGCTTTTGTAGCTTGCAGTAATGATTATGATGCTCACATGTATACTTACATTTCCCTTGCTGTATGTTTTACTATGTGCATTCTGGTGTATTGTTTTTCTTGGAAACTGACAAATTGATTTTTAATGGGTTTCTAAAAATTGTTTTCAAATGGAAGTGTTTAATCCCTTTTGTAAAAATTTGAAAATTTAAACATCACTTTCCCCCTATTCCTGAAATGTCATTGGCACTAATGAAATGAACACGAATTTGGAAAATGGCTAAGGGCAATGGTTCGTACTTTGTTTTTAAGTAGAATATTATTAAAAACATACTTTTATAGATTCTAGTTCAAACTTGAAATGATGTTTCTTTTATTTCAATGGTAGTGCATTGGGAATAGATATCGGGCTAGCCTATTGAGTTTTAATACTCACGCCTATATGTGTTTTCTTTTTTTAGTGTTTGTGAAGGCTATAGCTTGAGTGCGCTCGCCTAGGGCGACGCTTGATCGTTGAGTTGGAGAGAGACCCGCGAGGTCGCACGGAGTTTGTTCGCACGTTGTGTTTGGTTAGTTTGTTTCTTGTTTGTTCCTGTTTAGTCACTTTATCTGGTTTATATTTTCTGCGCTACTCTGTTTTATTTTCGCTGTCTTATTTATTTATATTGGGAGAAATCGTTCCCACAATCTCTAATGATGCCCCGGTGCTTGTCTCCAGCCCGGGAGGATCGGGAACGCCTCTCGGGCCATGTCGCGGACCGGCTCGGGTGACCGGTTCAGGGTCGACCCGGGTTGGTTCGTGACAAAATGGTATCAGAGGAGGTTTGCTCTTAACAGACCTCACTTTTCAGAGCGCCCTTTGTTATTTGGGACGTCAAGGTAGATGGAGTAGGATTGTCGGGACTTGAGGGGTAGGTACGAGAAGAGCGTCGCGAACTCTTTCTCGTACCGATCCTCGGGTTTCCATGAAAAGTCCGGTTTAATTGGTTTGTTTGGGTTTTTTATAGAAATGTTTTGCGATTGGGGTACGACAAATGGAGTTGGGCTAATAGTCCTCCTAACCCGCGCGGCCTGGAAAGCCATGTGGATCTAGGGGCATGGTCCAAGAAGGCTCTCTGTGTCAGTGGTGTGTTTGGCCGCCAACCATAATATTATATTCCATTTAATTAATAATAGGGTTATGATATAAGAGAATATGAGGTTTTGAGGCTTTTCATTGAGCTCATTGCTGGGTGGATCCTACTCAAATACATGAAATAACCATTCCACCAAAGAAAGGATTAATTTTGTTACCTTTAAAATTGATTGTTTATTGATTTCATCCTAGTGGGTGTACTTGGTTTACATTGATAACGATTCTTGTGAATTTATCTCAGGGGAAGATACGAAAAAAGATTGTGTCTGTGTTCAATCACAATGATAGGATTTTTAGGTTACATATCTTGTTTCATTGCTGTTGTTTGACTGATATGAATACATATATTAATAAATATATTATTAGGGAAAAATTTTACTTCGTAATGACACTAAATTTTTTATAATAATTAGATGAAGTTCTTTTAAATAAATCATTAATAAGAACCTTGTGACATGAATTACATTATTTATTGGGAATGAATCATTATTTTACCGTAAAATGGATATTCAAAGATTAATATAAACTCTAATTAGATAAAATTTAAATATTATGGATAAAATAAATTGATAAATAATTAGATAATTTTAATGTAAAAATATTGGATATAATGGAATAATAAGTACTTTGGGGTCTAACATGCATGTTTAAGTATTGTTTTTAAAGTATCTCTTTAATTTGTAAATTTATAAATCCTTTTTATATGTATCATTTTTTAGATCATCTGTTTTATTTATATATATATTTTATAATGACGAGTTATTATCCAATAAACAAAGGGGTAGCGATAGAATTCCCCTTAAGTGGGTGGTACAAAACCTCCAATTTCTCTTAGACTATCTATTGATGATTGGATATGTCTGATGATTATAAAGTTAGTACATGCATTTGAAAGTGGACCACATCATAAAACTCATACTATGTCTGTTATAACCCATAAGTTCTTGTGTTTGTACCCACAACCTTTCATAGGATATGGTAGTCTAAAGGCTATATAGATTTGGATTTATTCTATTTATACACATCCCAGCTGAATAAAAACTCACGAGGCTAAAATTGATATGTTTTTATTTTAAATTTTGGGTTGTTTTCTACATCAATATTGTTATGATGTATTATTGGGGAAACAACATGTTTGGAAGAAAATGAAATATTTTCAAACTCACTTCTTTAGACACATATTATAAGGGACCATATAATCTGATTGGTACCATGAGTAAATGAGGGTTGATAAGGTGTATATGATAGTTTTATATAAAGACGACCAATTTATAGACCTTCAACAGTTTTGTCGAACAATATTTCCTTACAAGGATACCAAATCTAGGAATTTTGAGGTAGGACTTTCTATGAGATCATGGATTTAGAGATTGTGTTTAGTTTTGTCTATTTATTTGAAATCATGAACCAATCCTTTATTAAAAAAATTAAATTATTATTCGGATCATAGTACATAATGAATAACATCAACAAGATTATGTGGAAATACTAATGGATATGTTGTTACTTAGAATAAATGAATGGGAAAATTGCTCCATGCTGATGGTGTTCAATCCATGCAAAAAAGAGACTGTTCTCTCCCTTCACAAGGGAGCAGTGAGGTGTCGTTTTATCAATGTGGTCATTTTCAAAATGATAGATCTTAGTTCCGAAAATACCTATGGGGTTCTATCATTATGTAAATATGGGACTTGTACTATGTGATTGGTGTAAGGTATAGTGTGAGGATAGTGTTATATGCTTAGGGCCAGCTAATTGTTCATGGGTCTTATTAAAAACAACATTGAAATAGTTAGGTAGTTGGGTATCTATTGGCCACTCAGGACATGATAATATTCAGGCAGATCATGGTCAGTGGTGGCATGTTCCTTGTGGGAGTGTTACCATGCGTGTTTAGAATAAAATCTTGGTCTATAGTGAAGGGTATTTAAAGGAAGTAGATGTTACTCCAACATAGAAAGATGTTATGAAAATAATTTTCCAGGATATGATTTTGGTTATGTATACTCTTACATCAACCTTATTTGACACTAGTTCCTTACTATATTTTATAACTATACAATTCATTAGATATTTAGAATTGGAATTGGTGTATTTATACCCTAAACTAATGATTAATAGTCCCATGTATTCAATTTTAAATGGAATCAAAAGTGTACTGATTATGTTATGGACATATAGAACTATGGTTCCTTAATGGAATTCATCATGTTGGATATCTGTATCTTTGATATAATTCTTTTGATGGATTGGATTATTAATTGTTGATATAACCCAATTTATTATCACTAAACTATATCATTAACTTCCCATGATGGTGGAAAAATTAATTATTTTAGTGAGTGGTACATCAGAGTAATTCATTTTGGTCCTTCTCATTTGCAACATGCTGGTATCATATCCTAGGTCTCGATAATCATTTAGCGTGAGGAGAATAACAGACATAAAGTTATTCCACATATTTTTTATTGGTAATAGGATGTTTCCCATGAATAATTTTTTATATTACCACCAAACTATGGATTTTAGTTTATAATAGATCCCATTCTAAGTATAGAAACAATATATAAGCTTATTAATGGTTGGTGTTGACAATATTTCGTAAAATGAAATACAAGAAAGAATACATGGAGGATAAAGGATCCATCCATTCAAGAACATCCCATTAGTGAGATCCTAGTTTTTTACCCTGAATTCATATTTATCATTGATAATTTTAATAGATTTTTATAGGCTTAGCGATGTAATGGTTATTAACTGATATCCACTCCAACACATCATTGATTTATGGGATGAGTTGAAGGATTCATGAGTTTTTTCAAATATTGATATCAGATTAGTGTGTCACCATCTCAAATTTTGGAAATCTAACATTTCTCATACATTCATTTTGGATTAGAAAAAACATATATGAATAATTATTATTCTATTCAAAATGAAGAATTACCATATAGTTTGTATGGATTTAATTAATGTGGTGTATATTCTAAATTATCCTCCTTTATCATTATGATCATAAATAATTTTTCAGTGTACACATGGGAATTTTTTGAATAGTAATGACATTTGGAGATATTATTGATCAACATCATGGATAGTTGTCATATACATAGTTTTCAATGTTTTTGTTTTTCCCTGATTGAATTACCTTGTTATGACATCTAATACCACTGGCTAAAGTTCATGTGGATCCAGATAATGTAGAAATTGTGATTTATTAGGGGTCACCCAGGAACATAATTTATATTTTTAGCTTACAATGATTATATTCCAACTATTATATTATTATTCATTATTTCTCCGATTTGGAAATTTTGTTAATCGACATGAATAATAACATATTGAGTTTTTGAGTGGTACGATTATTATTTGATATCCTTTTTAGAGCTAATTGGGGGGGAGGGTTTAAATGTATATTGGTCCTGAAAATACCCCATCCTAGTAAGGAATATAATTAATACAATGATGTCTCAAGTCTCATCTTTGGTGTCATTCTAAAACAGTATGGGTGGGTAGTTTCTTATCTGCCTGTAAAACTGAGGCAACATGAGAATAACTTCCCAAACAATGATTTATGGATTATTAAAATTGTGCAGTCCCTTAGTTTATAGATAAAATACAAAACGGGGGAGTATTTTACAGTTTATAAATATCATAAATGATTAAAATACCACTTTTCCAAACATTATTATAATATGATGAATATAATGTGGTTTGAGACCATATATAAATATTTGATTTTGAGATTGATTTTTCTATCAGGATGGGGAACTTCATTGCAGACTAATTATGTAGGAATAATTAGTCACACATTATTTAGATGTTTTTTCAGAGTGTATGATCATGGACATGTTTTAAAAGTTTCATTTAGATTTCTTGATGTAATTTGGAAGAAACATATTGACTACCATATATATTTCATCCTCACTCATATACATTGAGTATGATATAATCATATCATATTCTGACTGTCTAGTGAAAAGGGACACTATATATGCTGGGTAGGAATCTTTTGTTTAGTATTTAGATGTCGATGAGACTCTGTATGATTGGTGCCGAGTGGTATCCTGTACAAGCATTTAAGGGTAACTGATGAGGGACATCCATGTATTGATATGGGTTGTGCATCTGGAGACAACCAATGTGTATTTATATGTATATGTAAAATATTGGTTTCCCATTTTGAATAAATCCATAGTTGGTATTATTTGTCAATGCATCACCTTCTTGTAGGTGATAGAATAAAATTAGTGTTTGTTCAATATCAACTACTGACTTCCCATTAATGAATTTAAGTGGTACGATGTAATGAGGTAGTTTGTGATGGTTATATTGATGACTCCACGTGTACATGATATGGTTTTGGTTATCATTGACATTAAGCGGAAGTTATAAATAGATTTACCCATCAAGGACTCTTCTATATTTAAAAAAATAGCAGATTGTATGACTATGAGACAATATGCCTATAGAGTGTTTCTATAGAGAACCATATTATATAGTGATTAAAATTTAAAGTAAATTTATTATCGTCGACATTCAATGGAACTAGTTGCACTGGTTTTTCAATGAAACACATATCACCTATAGATATATGGAAAATTTAATTGTACAACATTAGTGATTGAGGACATGATCTCATCATGGGTCCTAGTTTTTAGTGGTTCATGTTTGAAACATCCATCACTTGTGGAATTTTACTATAACCTTAGTTATTCGGAGATGATTTAGATGGTTCCTTATGAGGATTTATAGTGGATTCCTTGTTGTTCAATATTTTATCATTTGGGGTATGGGGTAGTAATGATGGTTGGTCCAAGAATCATCTAGGAAACAATTGGGAATGTCTTGTCGATTTAGAAGAGGATGGTTTAGTATAGATTAGGTGGAAATATTCTATAGATTAGTTTTCAAAGAACTATCAGTTTTATTTTGTTGACTGGGTATTGATGAGTTTATTTCAAATGTTGGGAAAGTGTTATGGGTATTATTTTCTTTGTCATCATGGTTTTGGATAGGGTTATCCATGTAGAAAAAAGACCCAATATTCTATAGTGATTCAATTCCACGAATGATGTATTCCATTTTTCAAAACATCGATGGTACATTCCCAATACATCTCACTTGATCCATATTGGGGATATTGATGTCGAGTAAGATGAAACATTGTTGGAGTATCTAGTTCTTATAAGGGATCATAGTGAGATGAAAACCCTTGGAGATTATATTCTACTAGTATTGTTACTTTTTAAACACAATCATTTCTTAGAGGAAACATGGTAGTGGAAATCTTGCCTACCAACATATCAGTCAAACGTGTTCATCGAGGATGATGGTGATGTTTGATGGAACATTTAAATGATAAACTTTCAAGAGGTTTAGAAGATGTAATACCATAACTCATCCTTAATTGATGGCAAACCCATAATCATCAAACATTCTAAGACTTAGAGAATTCCAAAATATACATATTTTTCTATCTAACCATCCTCCCCACATCCATGAAACATCGTTATTACCCAAAGACCATTCCACGAATCCATAAGGGTAGCTTAAGTAGAGTCATCTAAAAAAGAAGGTAATACTCTCAACCAAGATTTTTCATCTTTTTTACTCTTGATCCTAGATAAACATTTCATCACACATGAAATTACAATAATATTTTATTAAATATAATTGAATATTTTAATGTAAAATCAATTAAATGATCCACTATAATTTCATTCTAATAAAATAACTTGCACATTATGGTCGGTTCACCACATCCATAAACAATGTACATCATTTTCATAAAACCCTTAAAGATGAGATTTAATAGATTTATTACATTAAAAATTATCCAAATTATTAAACTATATTATTTTTCTTATTCTCGAATGGTTAAAAATCGTCAATGATAAATATAAATATGTAAGAAATTCTTTATCAGAAATGCTGCATAAATTAACTAAAAATATGAATATAAATATAATAATAACCAAATCATGGTCAATTTTTAATAATATTTCATATGAAAAAACATTTATACTTATATAGTCATAGTTAGTATATACCATAACACTTATAGAGTCATTTAAATATTCCATAAGCACACTCACAACAAACTAAAATTATATCTATGAATTGACACATGATATGAATGACCATGTGATCATACAATTAGAAATAGTAACCCAATTACATGAATATAAACTAAAATGAAATATTACAAAAAATAAAATATATTCGAAAATTTTCTTTCAATTTTTTGAAATAAATAAAATATTATTATTCAGGTTGTTTAGTTATTGTATGAGATATTTCGTGTCTGGTCTGATGGATATTTTGAACAAAAATAATTTATTTTACTTTAATCCCTCTATTCTAATACGGACTTCAAAAAAATTATATTATCATGTATTTAATTAATATTCTATATATATGTTTCTATAAAATAAATAATTAGTAATTATTACCATTCGTTTTTGGTTATATACATGTTTTTATAGATTCCTTCTCAATTATATTTATTAATAAAACATGATTAAATTGAACTTCTTGTTTCATAGTATCATCTAATGTTTTACATGCTAAAATGTTTTAAACAAACAATGTTTTCTAAAATATGTCTTTTTATTATTTAAAATATTTTTATTTTACTTCTAGTTGTATGCAAATTATTTTGATTGTACCCACCTTATTGATTCTTATCCCTTTTACCTAAAACCATAATATAGTTTCACATTTACAGTGTTACTTCTCTAATTGATTTCATATATTCACATCATTTAGAAGTTAATTTTAATGGGATATTCTAATTTGTTGACCTATGAACGTCCAAGAAATATTCAATACCTATGAACGTCCAAGAAATATTCCCTTGTTATTTGTTATATCTCATGAGATGATATTTAGGAGATTAGGGAGTAAAAATAATCCATTATGGGAATCTGTTCACTATATCATGAAGTTATGGATATGATCCTTATCTTAATCATATGATGTCATATATTATCATGTATTCAACATATTATGATTTTATGATCATATTATTTCATATAACTTATTTCGTGAGACAATATTATTATTAATTAGACATATATTTTATGAAATAATGTTCGCAGTTTTTACTCATATCTCATTTGTGGTTACCATGCTAATACCCTTACGAGTATTTATTAATCAATACTTATTTGTATATAATAGGTTGGAATATTTTATTTCAGTTTATAAATGTGATCTAAGAGAGAAATTTTTTATTTTTTAAATTTATATGTTTTAGTTTTTTATTCATATATATGTTTTATAAAACTTATTTCATAAATACACTGGGGTTTTGGATTATTGGGTTATGTTTAGAGAATGTTTTTCTCAAAAATTGTGAAATAATTATTCTGGGATGTATAACTCACTATACTACCTCCACAAATTCAGTCGTTTTAATTACATATTACTAAAATCAAAAATTAAAAGGTAACAGGTAATATATATATATATATAAACAATTAGATTGAATTCAAATAGAATTATTATGAATGAATATTGAGGATTATATAATAATAAACCTCTATTATTAGATACCATTTTACACACCCTTTAAAATAAATTTATATTTTAGTGATTCATAATATAATAGAGATTGAGTATTTGTGGATGTGGTTTGGTTAGATTGTGTGGGTAGTGACAATGAATATTTTAGTCGTACTGGTAGAAATGAAAATTTGTTCAGTAAAGATACTGATTAAAGAGTTGATGTGTGATTTAGTTTTTTATTATTAATGCTTGTTGATATTGAAAATGGTCCATTATGATTATCTTATATATTTAGTTGATGTGGATTATATTAGGACCAAGAAATATATTATTTTGTGTTGATTTTTCTTATAACAAGATTGATTTATCAAATCTATGTCAATTTCATTATAATACCTTGCAATGGTCGATGTCCCCTTTATAATGATTTTTGGTTTGAATGTGAGTTCATTATTTAAATTCATTAATTGTGTGATATTATTTTGAATATATTTCATTATTTTTTTATTGTTGTAGTGATTTAGAAGTAATTTCGACTCAATCTGAAATTAAACTAAGGGCATCTATTTTTTATACGGGGATTCATATAAATAATGATCAACATCTAATCAAACAGATATTAATTATCCGAATCATAGATTTTATGCTATAAAAATATTATTTGAATTCATACTTCCATGATTCTGTGATGAATATTTATTTCAACTATATCCTTTCCACTATGATAATACCATGCGAATATATTACGTGTGGAGAGGGAGCCTTATCCACCATACATAAAAATTTCTATCATTTATAACTTATTATAATATAAAACATTATATGGTTGATTACATGTATGTTTATGATTGGCGGGTAGTAAAAAAATCAGGTTTTAAATCATTAATTTTGTACATTTCATGAATCAGATGATTTGATGAATTGTATGAAATTATTTTTCTATTCATAATTACAAAAAAAGTTAAAACAATCCCTTTATCGGTATTGAATATCAAATCATTGGAATTAATTGTTGGCTATTTTGTGTTTTCTTTTTCTCTTCATTAATTTCCATGATAATTTATTCCTTTGTTAATAATTTTTGTTAATTTTTTTAGTTAAATATACATTTTAATAGGATTCTAAATCAAAATGGTTATATTATAATTGTAATTAAACAATGGATATGTGTGTTTTTAGATAATATTTTTTATAATGATTATTCCTAATTATCATTATTATTTTTCATGGATTATTGTATTTTTTAAAAAATAGATTTAGAGAATTATAAATAAGTGTAAAAGGAAAAATGAATCTATAATTGTTGTTTTTTTGTCATAAATGATTTTTTTGAATTTTTTTAAAAGGGTAATAACATGTACAAGGAGATTATTTTGGATTAAAATACTCACAAGTAATCATATTAAGGTAATATTATAATTTAAAATCAGCATGATAATTATAAATTTGAAGTTAAAAATTTTATTAAATGAAAACTAAAATATCAACCCAAATCAGAAGTCATGTTTTAAATGGATTTCCTTCCATAATTTTCTAACTTGTTATTTATAGTTCCATAAATTTTAATTTTTGTGATATGATTTAAAACAATTCTAAAAATTTAGTTCATGTCAACATCAGTAATTTTTATTGAAATATTCATGATTGGTATCCTATTTAGAAACAACCATTTCCCCCAGTGATCGATAACAATAAAACAAATACATTTTATTCGGAAGCATCATGGAATTGAATTTAAATTTTTTTGTCAAAAATTATTAATTTTTTCATAACTGAAATGTAAATGATAAGTTTATGAATTAATAATAATGAGATACATGGTATCATATATCCATTTTTAGATTCTATATATAGTTATTGTGCTCATGCACAACCATGATATAGGTAAATTCAATTTTTACATGAAGTTATATAATTTTACAGCCTTATGGGTCAGGGCCTACTTTTGATGGATAGTTTAATTTCAATCATGATATATTAATAATTATTAAAACGTTTTTATTAGTTCATGATAATTATAAAGGTAAATTTTGTGGTTTTTTTAAATGTGTGTATTAGCTGGCGGTTCATGGATGGGACATCATTAAGGTAGGTTTACATATTTTTTTAACTCCCCAAATATATATATTTTTTATAATTAAATGCTTTTTTTAATTTTATAACGATCATTGAAATTTTATTTATAGTAATTAAGTGATATTAAATTACACTTGAAAAAAAATTAATGGCTTCTATATCTATCATAATTTTATTTGAGTGTTCTTGGGATATCATATTGATTATGTTATACTATTCCCTTGAATATTTTCATCAACACAAATAAAATTGTGTTATATTAATCATATTAATTGGTTCTATGATTTCAATTACTTATATTAGTATTTTTATTCATATTTTTTATTACAATTAAATATTATATAAATTTAATTAGTTTATTAATTTTATAAATTTTCATTTACTATTACTTTTTTTCAGTTATTACAATATAGGGTAATAACAACATATGTATTATTATTTATTCAAGGGTTTCTCGATCCCAAATAAGGATCCATTTATTCTTTAAAGGTATCAATGTGACCATGTTAGGATGTTATTATTTAGTAATATAAAAAATCATTTACATTCTAGGGTGAGAAATTATATTTCGAAAATTATTCCCTCATAATGTGTATATAACCTTAATTTTTTTAACACTATATATTAATTCAAGGGATAACAAATGAGGTCATCTATTATGTGAATTTTTATTTGGGATATTTCTTATTGTTTTTGTTACAATTTTCACGTTTCCCATATTTTAGGGTAAAATTATTTATTGAATTGAAAAATTTTATTTCCAGAAGTTATTAGAGGCCCATGTAATGTTGAATTCTATGACTTCAATAATAATTATAACAAATTTAACATAATAAATCATATATCTTTTGTATTATATTTTAAGAAAATAATTAAATTAAAATATAAAAAGGTCACCTAATTGAACCCATGTCTATAATATAGATTAAAAAAATAAATTGAAGACAAAGTGATTGTATTGATTATCATTATCGGGATTTTGGAAATGACGCTGAATTTATATTTTAAACATTGGGGATATTGTTTTTTGAGAATTAATAATTTGATATATAGTCTAGGGGGTTATAGTATCTCAGTGAGATATTTTGGATATATATTCATTTAATGGAATTTTTTATGGTTCTTTGGTTAATCTCGTATGATTTGGATTAATGTTGGGGTTTCATAATGTTTTTTACCATGACCTGAGATTATATAAATCAATTTCTGTAAACCATTTGGAATGTTCTTCAATGGGGTATATATCACTATTTCATAGTGACTATTATATTAGTATAAATTCATTTTTTTATTGATTTTGATGTTTATAGTTTGGTTTGGTGAACCGTTTCACAAATCATGTTGGAAAAATATATTAAGATATTGTCACCACATATTGGGTGCACCAATTGGGATACCATATAGAAAATATATGTGTCCTCAAATATCATAAATTAATGTAAAATTATGGCATCACTCCATATGATATTTAGCCCAGGCCCTTAATTTTTGTCTCCCTTGGGAACATGCACCAGAGGGTGGACCACGCTGTTATTTTCGTTTATTAATTTCTTATTGGTGAATTATTTGGTATTTTTCAGTTATTTATTGTATTTTTATTCCTCAATTTACATTCATTAATATAGTATATTATTATTCCTAATTTTAGGTTTCATTGGATGAGGTTTCGAGTTATAATTTCACTAATAAATGGTTAAAACATCATTAATGATGGGTCTTCTTCATATAATGACTAGTGGATGTCCCAAAAATGAGAATTCATGTTGTTGTAGATCACGTAATTTGAGATATATATCCTTATGTTTATTCTATTTTTATTAGAAAATAAAATTAAAATGGTTGTTGAATCATGTGTTGTAGTTAGGTCTTTTGCGTGGCTTTGGATCTGGAGCATGTCGTGCGTGGACCTATAAGAACACCAACTATATTATTAAATAGATAGTGTTTAATATATTATAATAGAATGATATATAAGATATTTCACCCAACAATACTGAATATTTTAGTAATATTAAGAGACTAGATAAAAAAATTATTCCCACATTACGATACAAAACATTAAATACAACTTAAATTCTAGGGATAAATTTATTTTTTTATTAAATTATATCTTAAAAAATCATACAGAGATCACATATAAGTGTCAAGGGTTGAAGAATCATTATCTTAAATGCGTATAATGGGAAACTGAATAGTGAAAGATATCCTAGAATAACCAAAATGTGATTAATATAAAATAGATAAATAAAAATAAAACAAATATGTTTATTAGTATTGTTGGGACCCTCTAATTACTTACTATATGAAATTTATTTATAATATTATTTAACTGAATGATAAATACAATTCATTATCATCATACATTACTATTAAACATATTTTTTTGAAAACTATTAATGAGAATGTCATTATTTTCTATAGTAAATTAATATTACCATATAAATAGAATCATTTGAGGGAAATAAGGTGGATTGTATGATTAGATCATATCTCCAATGATATAAATGAATCATTAATTGATATTTACATCGATAATAAACACCTATATAAATACATTAGGATTTTACTTTTCAATATGAAGAAATATATTTTTCTATTGAATGATTATTAAAAAAATTGCAGGAATATGATTTTTAGTGACCCAACCATTCCATACTTGTCTATTACATAATATTTATGATAAATATATAATAGAGATACAATATTTTATCCAATGGTTTAATTCATGAAAAAACTATACTCCTATATCTTTTATAAAAAATAAAATATAAGAATTATTGAAATTATTCTTTTTATAATTTTGAATATATCATTGTACAAATTGTACATATATTCACCAATGATTATACATTTATGATAGTGGTGAGCAAAAAATCCTAGTATCGAGAGGAATACGGGACATGAACTATTAGTACATTTGTGATAATAACAATCCTCATCATATAATAGTCATACTATCATCATAATAATAATTATAATCTTTTTAATAAAGACATGGATTGTGCTATATTCATAAAAATGAAACATCATAACATAGTTGTTGAATAACACACACAATTGTGAGCCAATATATCAGCATGTTTACACATAATATAAGTGCGTAAATCATTATATCAATATTAAGAATAAAATATAATCATATTCCTGAATAATAAACATAATATCACAAGATATATCCCATTAACTAATGCATTGCAGGGATATATAATTTTGGGCACCCCAAACCCAATATTAAATACTCATAATAATTCTTCCCATGTGGAATGACAACAAACATAGTCAAGAAATAACCCATGGAATATAATGAATTCATTATATGGTATCAAATATCATTCAATCAGAAATGAAAATTTAGGATTCCAAAATGAATGAGGTGGATCATAAATTTGAATAAAATATCATTCTATTCATTGAAATGATATATAAGTCTATGATTTAAGATATGTTTTCAAAATTGAGATTGTTTTTAAAAAGTGTTAAAATGTATTAGAAAACATTTTGGATGAGTAAAAAAATAAATATTGATCAAATAAAAGATAAAGCAAATTTAAATGGAATATTTTAGACTGTATTGGATAATTTGTACTATAATATATTTTTATTAATATATAACCCAAAATCAAGTGTTTGGGTTGGAGGATCTCAATATATTATATCCCACCTTATTACATAACTTCTTTACATTATGAATAATAAATTTAGGTTTATTGAAATACTCAAATAAGATTCAATTATATCAATTTCTGTCACCATTTATCAATTATATTCACAGGATTATATTTCTCAATTCCCATTGTTGAAAGGGAATTATTTTGATAAAATAATTTCCTTAAAAAATTTCTTTTTTAATTCAACGTGGATATTTTGACTATGAACATTTTATACATAAGTATATATAATTTATTGATGATTAAAATAAATATATTTATAAAATAATATATCAAGAATAATTATTTATAACCAACCATATGTTTGTTGATAAGAAAATAATTTTCAACATCCTCATTAATAGTGAACCAGCTATAAATGAAATATTATCCTAGGAGTTAGTACTTGTATTATAAAGTACAACTACATAATAGATATGATTATTTAATTATGATAAAATATATAATATAATGTTAACAGAATACATAATTAGTCATACAATATATTAATTTTTTTGGATAAATAAAATGAAGAAGATAAGAGGAAACCCCAAAAAAGATTTAATGAAAACATTCCCTATTCTTAGAATTTATTCTATTATTAAGAACTAATCACCCTTTATTATTTTAGTCAGTTATTCCAAAATTCCCATAAGGATTGTAATGGTATTGATAGAGATTATTTGTTTACATAATTTTTCATGGATAGTGGATGTGAAGTGGTTTTCTAGAGTGGAGGGGAATGTTTTATAAGAGAAGATGATTATTTTTGAGATAAAATATTAGATAAAATACGATATCACTGGTAAACTGTGTAATAATAATATTTTTGACAAAATAAATCATAAATTGATAATTTAAAATCAATATATTAATTTCAACCCCTTTATTAATTGAAATAACTAGTTTTATAAAAATAATGGTCGAAGGTATGTATAACTGTTATTTTAAGTGAACACATTTGACTTTAGACATTATAAAATGCATTTATATTTTATAAATTATGTTTATTTTTTTATATGAACCAATTATATCATTTAATATTTTATTGGATTATAATTGTTTTTAGAATTTATTATTTCATTATTACATCCTGGATGAATTAATTTTAAATACACTAATTATGAAAAACTCTATTATTACTATTCAACTGAAAATTAAAGTATTTTATTAAATGAATAAATAATAACCAATAGAAAATTTATACATGGTGATTTAATAATTTATATTCATTTTATTAAAATAATTTCCAAACATGGGTTATATAAATTTGTAGTATTTTTTTTATGAAAACATAATATACAGTTCATTCAATATGTTCTTATAACATCATTAATTATTTAATATGGATATATATTTGATACCATTATAACATTAATATTCAAATTAATTTCCCATGATGAAGAAAAATTATATCCAAGTTTTTTATTTTTTGTTCAAATTACTATTTAAATAGTCAAGTAACTTATTCGAATGGTCCGGTGACAATTCATTATTGCTAGGTCGGTATTTTAATGGTCAAATTACTATTCCAATAATCACACTACCTACTATCAATACTACATAACAAAATATAAATTCAAAACAATAACTCCCATGATTATATATTTTTCAATTTATAATTTGAAAAATTTATTACTAATATCTTTTCATTTATATATTATTATACATGGAGGTAATAAATCATGAAAATTAGAAATATCCCAAAATTGAAGTAATATTTTTTTATGAAAATGTATCCTATAATAATTTTTCCTTTTTAATGGATTTATTTATTGAATAATTTAATAATATTTATTGATAAAATAATTTTTTTTTAATTTCTTTATGTGTTTTATTTGTATAATAATATCAATATAATACAATACATATTTAATTAAAGTAATAAGTATCTTTTGTAATATAAGGGTTGATGCATTCATCTCGCATTTAGAAATTTCACCCTAGAAATTTCACCTCGTATTCTAATTTGAGAATAATTGAGGGTACTTATATTTTACAATTTCCTTTGGTTTCCAGATATCCTCTTCCCACTAATTGTTCGATCATATCACATGGAAAAAGTGAGTGTTCTGGTTTCATAAACATTTTATCTATGATACAATATCGTCACCAAATACTTCTCATATGATATTTCACAATCTAGTTTCACAACCTCTATATTTATTACATATGAAGGAAGAAGAATGTAATTTATTAAGAGATATACATGGAAAAAACATGGACATGATGCATATATGGTTGGAGTTGAAGCTGATATTCCAATTCTCATTTATGAAAAATAGTATCAAATTGGATAATGAACATAGAAAAAAATATTTTGATTATTTCCAATCCCCAAAACTCTCTTCCAGAGAGATATTTAATGGAAAAAATTTTCTCCAATATAATAATGTAATTCCCCCTGGCAGTTGACAGCATAGGACTTTTTCTAAATCTATGAACATTTTATATATTTTTTGTTCATTTTAACCTTCTATTTAATTTTTCAAATAAGATCAGGTCAATGATGGTTTCAATTTACAACTTCATCCAAACAAGTAAGAGTTATATCCAACTTCGCATACACAACATTATAGAATACCATTTGATTACATCAATTGAATTTGTGGTTTTATGAGATCCCATGTCATAAAATATTTTTAAATCATCAGTATTTAAATTCCATTGAACAATTTCTAAACATTTTATCGTGTGTATAAATGGACTTTTCCTCATATCCATCATCTAGGTGTGATAGGTCATGAAAAAAATAAATTTAGTATTAAAAAAATTAGCTCTCTGAAATAAAATATAAAAGAAAAACATTTATCACAACTAAATATGATTGAATATTGTTCCCCATGTATCCTCGCCACTTACTTTACATATATCATTGAAATTTTTTTAAGATATAAATATTCTAAAGGGGTGATTAAGTGGAAGGATTTTTTAATTCCATCCTCCATAATCCATATAACATTATTTTTTGGATTTCTTCGATAGAATAGAGAAATAGTAAATACCGATGTTTTCAAATATTAATGTGAGTTGATTCAATGGTTCAATCATCCCATAGGACTATTTCATTATACATTTACATTCTAACATTCCATATACATTTAGGTGAACTCAATGATATATTTTTTCATGTTATCCAATTAGAGTATCATTTGGAGATCAATGTACATTATGATTCTTCTAGGATGGATTGATAAATATGAGATTTGTTAATTATCAACAATATATTTATTTATCTTAGATGACAACAGAAAAATGTTTATAATTCCAAAATCAAATCATAACATCATGATAATTATTGAATTCATGAATAACCTCTTTAATTCTTTCACCCTTTTTTGATGTGGTAAATCTTCCCCTTATGCCCCCTTGTTTTTATCGTGGATGGATGGTTTGGAACTCCTATGTATCACATGATGGAATCCCCATTTCTATGATTTATAGATCTATTCATTATATCGAAATGAAGATGGGGTCCTTCTCAATCTACATCATGGATAGAGTAGTTGGTTATTTTTTACAATGTGAATTATCTAAATAGATGGCCATTATAGTATGGTATTGAATAGGGAAATTATATTATTTGACAATATCTAACCATATACACTATGTCATATTGAGATCCTCCTGTGTGAATATAAAATTTAGACTCTTGTGATCATTATATAGTCAAAACATTACTCTATAGAGTTTGTTTCACCATATATTTTACGAAAATATCAGAACTATTAAAACCACATCATGTTTAAATAGAGTTTCTAATGGATCATCAATTTCTACGAGTTTTAGTCTATCACATTTTCATTCAAAATGAGTACACAACCGAATATTTTAATTTTTTCATCATTATTTACAAAAAATCCTTATCCAATTTACTGTATCACGAGTACTGGAACAATTGTTATCCTCTTATTAATCTCATATACACCTTTCACATATTCATCCATTTATACATACTTTACACCATTTTTGAATAAACATTGTTAGCAAGATAAAAATTATCAGAAAATTCAAGAAAAGGAATTCATTATAATGATAATCCATGAGAACCTCATATATCTATAACAATTGTTGTTTTATACCATTCATGAATACTCCTTTTTATTAAAGGGTATACATAAATTCCATCACCTTTGACTACATGTTCCTATAATGTGATTTACCACATCCAAAAGTATCATATATTGAACCTAGCATACATTTTAACCTCTATTAATGTTTCTAGAAATATAATTAGAAATTTTTCATGTTTCTCATTAATCATTGATTATGTGATAGTATTATGGGAATTATAACCAAAAAAATTGACGTTTTTCATAAAAATATATTCATAAATTTGATGTATATATTATAGAAATTATTTCTTATGAAAGGATCAAAATGAACACATATTGTAACTACATTATAAATAATGATTTATTCTTAATTTCATTCCTCTTAACCTTCGGCTAATGATATCATGAATGAAAATACACCATTAAAATTAAACAAAATCATCATTATTTTCTAAACTATACAATAATCATTGTTCGTGGACAATTTTTTATTTTAGGGATCCATATTAGGTCATGATAATATATATAAAGACACATTAATCCTTCATTACTCATAACAAGGAGATCTAATTTACCCCAAGGTAGTGTTTTCGGACATATAAATACAATTTCTAAGTGATCTTATTACTGCTACATTAACTACTCCTATTTGATAGGGCATATCCTATTGGGGAATTTGGATATAGGAGTGTCTCCATGTATAGAGTCTATTGAGTACTCTAAATCATGTTTTGAAGTAATTTCAGGAAACTCTTCTATAAATAAGTCATTATATTCCCTTATATTAAGAATCTCATTAAAAATGATACATTTCATTGACTGAACCATTTTGGTGTGGTATATTTGTTCACAAGGAGTCAACACCAACATCATTGAGGGATTTTCTAGAAGATATTAATTAAATTACAATAAATAAAATCAATGTATAAATGGTTATTAATTTTTTATTTACTGATTCAAATTTGATAATCCAGGGCATTATGTTCAAGTAAAGATTTGTTTCAGACAAAAGGTTAGGGATTCTCTCCGAACCTCTATTATTCCATTAGGTTACTCTTTAGATCTTTTTACACAAAGGAAATTACATTTTACATTTATGTGAATCCTTTAAATTCTGATTATAAGTTCCATTATAATTTATCAATATCCAATCATCCTGATTTTTTGTGTATATACCTATTTTTAAAAGGTTCTATACTCACTTTTTCTCAATAACAATGAATGATTTATGCGAATAAACTGAATGATTACTCATTTTCAAGTGTTCTACATAAAATATTGTAATCCACCATTATTATAAATAAATAAATAATTTTATCATGAAAATATTACATGTTTCGATTCTAATTCTGTACATATATTTAGGCATTTATCATTATCCTAAATCTTGAATGTTTTCCCTTAAACCATTCTAAATCAATTTATTTCGAAAGATTATTAATCAATATTTTCACATTAGTTTGACATTAATTTTCATGATATATTTCAATAATCGTTTATTTATGTCCATTTAGTATTTAATTCCTTTTTTTCATGGACACCTTTATGAAAAGACAATTTAGTGATCTGTTGACATGATTATGATAATCAATTCCTTCAATTTGCAACCCTTTTGTTTATTTTTTATTACGTATGTATGACTATTTATGTGGAAAGAATATTCTTGAAAATTTTATTATATTTGTGACCATATAGATTTCTTGTTCATTGGGGAATTTTTTATCTCATGAGATGTTTTGTGCTACGGTCTTGGCGGTAGCCTTGACTCTTGATTCTCTATGTGCAATGAATTTTGACTCTTGATCCCTTATGAGCATCGAGAATTTAATCATTATAAAGTTATAATTTATGTAGCTACCACATTATTATTAATCCCTGATTATATGATCTCGTGTAACGAGTCATTATATTTATTAATGTTAGATTCCTTTATATATCATTATGTAATTTCATCTAACCAATTTTATAAGAATTATTTTAGTGTTTATTACCTTACAAGGATTTCTTGATCATCCCATTGTGAGTGATATCCTTAGGTTATCCTATATAGGCACATGAGATGAGATTATGTTCGGAGTTATTTATGATGATAAAATAAAATTTGTTCTTATTTTTGAAATATGATGATTAATCTTGCAACAAATATTTATGACAATGAACCTTACAATCATTATTATGTAATTGGATTTTTACTTATAATTAAACTAATGTAATTATTTTTTAAAGCATTTAGGGCCAAAATATTTACTTTCATAGAAATATTTATCATTAGATAATTTTCATATCATAATTTATTTCCTCCCTAATTGAAATTTTTCCAAGAGCTTATCATCTTCCACTTAACAATTGTTTGGGTATATATTAGATATAAATACCCATATACCCTCATATATATTTGACATAAATATAGTGTTATATTTATATCTAGTTTTTTATTTTCATATTAATGAAGAAATATTCTCAGCATTAGGGGGAATCAAATATATGAAAATATTTAATGGAATGTTTAAATGTTTTATGTTCTCGATCCACCCACTAGGTATTAGGAGATGGAAGTGAAAAATCGATTATGTTTTCATGAACTGGATAATCAGTTTCCTAATGCATTTACTGATACAAAGGGTTTAGGTAAATCAAATATACTATCTATATATAAATAATGTCTAATTGTTTTCACAATGTCCCAATTAAATAATTATGTTACAGAAATATAAAAAAATTCTTTAAATAATGAAGACTGATTGGTTATAAGTATATAAATCCAATAAAATGAAAATTAATGAGTATAATTGAAATACCCAGTATGTTGTCATGTTCTCTAGAAGAAACATATAAAATAAATGTTACTAATGAAAAAAATATTACAATAATAAGGAAAACTCAATAGATATTGAAAAACCCAGATGGTTTTTTAAATAATGAAATCACACTAAATAATTCCATAATTAGTGATAGATGGAATCAATATAATGTGGAAAATATTATAGAAATATTTTCATTCTCGATGTCACATGGTATATAAAATGAAGGTCATGATTTAAGGATAGTTATTTAATTTGAAATAATACATGATCTGAATTATTTTAATGATTCAATAAAATTAAAATTAAATTTACTTTATTGTTGAAGATTCTTTAGATATATCATGATCACTATAGATTCTATGATTCCTATTGAATATAAATGTGTTTTTATGAATAAAAATTAAAAAGTGGTATTTATGATAAAAATATCATATTTCCATCCATGTTTCTTCATTGAAATAGAAAATTGATTAAAATGTGACAAATTCTAATGATATAGATGCTATTAATTTTTAATATATAGTCATTCCTATTGTAGTTGAAAATCTGAATAAGGGTTTTATGGATAGAGTTTTAGAATATTTATATGTGTCACATGATATTATTATATATTCAAGAATCCCCATATTATTCCAGATAATCAAATTATTGAAATATAAATGTAAATAAATATATTAAATTAAATTTAATAAATCCTCGAATAGATTAAAACAATTTCAGTGAATGTAATTTAAAATTTGAGTAAATATTTGTTTAATAAATGTTATGTAAATGAACCATATTTTATTTTCCTAATAAAACTACATATAATAATGTAATATTTGTCAATTTTAATAATTATTAATATATCATTAGAACTATTTAATAGATTTATGACTTAATAAAGAGAATAATGTTTGAATTTGAAATGATTGAATAGGGATAAACCATGTATTTTCATGGATTAAAAATTGAGCATAATCCAGGTGGTATATTTTTTCATCATTTAAATAAAAAAACAATGTTCATAATTTTTTTCAATATGGATAACGAAAAAAATTACTCTATTATTTTTTAGTTCTCCAAATATTGAGGAACATCAATTTCACACTAATGAAGAATTTTAAGAGTCAGTTAGTCTAGACGTTATGTACCTTATTTCACTTACAACACATAAGTTTCATTATTATAGTACACTCCCTCGTATATATTTTGATACCAATTTACATGAATAATTAATTATAGACTCTAAAATTATTCACTATAATCAAAATAACCATAGTTTTCATTATCATTGTTGAACAATTTATTTAGATTTATTTTATGCTACAAAATTTGAATAAAAAATGATAACTTTTGTAGATGTAGTTCAATTATCAAAAATTTATAATGAACTATAAAAAACTGATTATGAGTTAATATTTGATATTACTACAATATATTAGAGGTCAAAAACGAAAAAACTCATTTAAACATCATTAAATTATACAGTAATAGTATATTTACTCAAATGATGATGAGAATGTGTATGGTTGCGATCTATAGATTAACACATTTGAGAAGGATGATGATTGCCTATGGGGTGTATCCAAAAAATGTTTATTATAAGATAATGATACTCCTATCACAAAATTAAAGGATAGATTTATCAAAATTGAACAGGCAAGAAAAATAAATGAATCTTTTCTCTTCCACACAAGTGTTTATGAAGAACAAATAAATCTACAAGAAATGTATTCGATCTACAGACAATGTTGCTGATTTATTTACAATGTCACTATGAATAAGTATCTATAGAATAATTATATTTGATATATAGATGTTTATATTGATTTTTTTAAAATTTATTATAACTTCAATTAGAGGCCTACATGGATATATTATTTTCGTTATTTGGATTTTATATCATTTGAGTAATAAGGAAATGTTTTTTAACAAGGAATCATCAAAAAACAATATGAAATTTATATGGGTGTGCACAAAATTGGGGATTGTTATATAAATTATGATTGTAGCTTCATATATCAATTGGTGTGGGATACCTACCATCACCAATACACCTCCCACCTACAATTTCACTACATATAACTATTCATTCCAACCCACTTGATTATGGGGAAATTAGTGATTGATTTTTAATAGAAATGTTATAATACAAATTTCCACCACTCCGTTACATTTACATACCTTTCACTACTTCCAAAAATCAATATCTTTTTATTACTCATTTCATATCAACAATCATTTAATTTTTCATGGATTTAATCCTAATTATATTTTGTGGATTTGGCGTGGTAAAATTGGGTATATTTCCAAATAAATTGATGATAATGATCTATAATATGATAATTCTAATGAAATTAAAGAAAATATTAATGATAGTTGAGTAAATTTTATTTTTAAATAACTTATAATGGTGAAACTATATGGGGAAGCAGGAAAACCACATTATCTTGGAACTATCAAATTTACAGTTCTATAAACAGTTCAACGATTTATTATCTTGAAGAAAGAAAAGAATCAATTTTCATGTTTTATATAATGAATATATTTCCATTAAATTACATAATTTATAAATTCATTGTTCATCCATATTCAAATTATAATGTGAAAAAAAATATTCCTAATATTTATTTGGTAAATGAAGATACAAACACTTTCGAATGATTGTGTGATAATTAAGATTTAATATGAAGGTCTATAAGAGTGTTATAAATGTTGGACATCATGGTATAATTTGATTGATAATTCAGTTGTAAATGTAGTAGTTAAAAAAACATTCCATGTTTATTTGGTAGCTTCATATAAATCCACATTTGAAACATTTTTTTTCAAATTAGAATGATAAATAACGAGTAGGATATATTTTTGTTGATAGAATATCTAATTGAAAATTTTGTATTCTAACTGATTTTACAATGTGAAAGAAAACTGAACAATATTTTAATATAATTCTAAATGATGTTATAAATATCATACATGTACTTTTTATATATGGAATGAATCAGTATCTAATAATTTGTAAAAAAACAATATAACAGCTGGTAATTTTTAATTTTACTACTTTTCCAATGAACTTTTTTTGATGTAGAAATACATCATGCGGTGTTTAATTATTTTTAGCATCATGATTCCTTCCTATGTGCAATTCATGACCCTTGTTTTGGTTTTATATAATTTGGTGTTCATTTTTGATTGAATTCATAAAAAAATGTTCCTTCAAAAGATAATGCATGTTTGGCGCATGGTTGGGAAAACATTGTGGTTTGGATGAGGAAACCTGGTACCCATGTTGGAACCAATGGATGTGGATGCACTATTTATCAAAACCATTAGAATCCCCTCTAATATCGTGCATCTATGAATAGTTTTATTTGTAATTGTTAGTGAATGGTTAATGTGACCAGGTTTCAAAACCACGTCCTGCAAATGAAATCCCATAGAGGACTCATGGTTATGATGCAAAACCGCTACAAAATATGTAGCCTCTCAAGATAAAAAATGTGCTTGAGTTTCTAATAATGTGAAAATTAATTTTATAATCTAAAAACCCTAGGTTTAATTTATAATTGTTACCAACTGAACACTAATAAATATATATTGTCTTCAAGGATCCCATTAAGTGGTTTTGAATCATCAATCCCCTTTTCAATGATAATCGAAGCCTAATTGATCTCGTTCGATCTAATTCATGTAAGTATATCATTTCTTGTGTGGATTGATATGATATTATCTTCTTTATTATATATATTATGATATTTCATCTTTTTATTGATTTATCTATAATCCATTTTTATATATCATTATTATAGGTTTTGTCTCTTTATCTCATACAAAATTCAATGTTGTTAATTCTATTGTGCGTATTATCTTTTATAGATTGATTATATTTATGTGGTTATATATGAATTTATTAATAAAATTGGGACAATATATTTATTTGTTGATTCAAATTCACATTTAATTGATTTAAATTTCCAAAAATCGAAATTATTATATGTATCATATTAAAAAGGTATGGTGTTTGTTAACAACCCCAATTTCAATAGAATTTAAATGTTGGATGGATTTTTGTGAAAATGAGAACATTATTTGAAACATTATTTGATGAAATTATTGAGTTTTTATTCATTATTAAAATGAATATATCAAAATATTATTATGTAAATTAATTATTTTGATTAAAATCTATGTTATTTTTTTTTAAATGAAATAGAATATTTTAAATTCAAATTGGTCAATTGAAAGATTGAATTATTTTCCCATGATTGAATGACTAATTTTTGGAAACATGTGATAGAGTATGTGATTAGTGTTAAACTAATATAGGAATCCAAGTAAACTAAATCTCTTAAAATTGATAGATTATTGCAAGTATAACATGACAATTGCAACATGAGTTCTTGAAATTGGTTCCCATGTTGGTGTATAGACTTCCCATAATAGGTCCCACTATTGGGGTTTATGTTGATTGTGTACACGCCAATCTCAATTAGTGATAATTATAATATCTGTGGGGATCATATTTCTAGAAACTAACAAGATACAGTAATTTTGGGCAAGGTTCAATTTTTTACTTTTTAATATATGCAATTTATTAATGAATAATATTATTCATTCCAACTACATTATATAAATTTTATATATAAAATGATAATCTAAGACTATTTGTATTTTGTTTTAATATAATTAGTTTATTTTGATTATCAAGTAATTTTCCCTAGAAAATATACAAAATGTAATTACTAGCATTATGTTATTTAAATTTAATTAATACATGGGTAATTATAGAATTAATTATGGAACACATTATGGGAATCTATTGGGATCTGTATCTCACACCCAATCATGGAAATTCTATGTATTTATGTTTTTGTATTCAAGATATGAGAAAAGGGAATGATCCATTTAGAGGTGGTGTATATTTATGATCTGTGGAAACCATTTTCATGGTGGTGACTAGTGGAGATGGTATCCACCACGAATATATTTAATTTTATCATTTCGATGATGATTACATTTATGTTTCAATTATTTTAGTGTCTATCATATGTTTTTAATGGAATATTCTCACTCATAAGTGTAGATCATACATACATGTATTCATCACATTCCATTTTATTGCTGAAATATTTATTCCATATATTTTTTTCTTGATTCTGAATGTTAGTCTTTAACACATAAAGATCTTGAACACCCTTTGGGCCACATTATATTTGGCCTTTTTGGTAGTTTACCATGATATTTGGGCATCTATGTGAATAATTTCTATATATGAAATTGGTTTTACATCATTCCTTTATTTTGGTATGCATTGAGGATAATAATTTCTATATACTATAAGGTTTTAGGGAATTTTTTGGTAGTTTTGAGTGACTACATAGATATTTATTATTATTATAAAATTTATTACCCCATTGGTGTCTGAGAAAAAATAAGGGGGATTGTTTTGATATGATTTTGTTCATTTCTATACCCTTGTATTGATTTTTCTAGAATCCCAATCTTGAATTCCTCTTAATGGGAAAGATATTCCTGAATCAATGATATTTGTAATATTAATGATTCTTTAGGATTTTTTTTCATTTATATTTTGTAGCATAATGCCTCGGAGAAGAATATTATAAAAGAACTGAGATGATGTTGATAGTGAACCACCAAGGGAATATTCTCTTATAGAATATAATGATGTTGAGATAGTAGTGTGTGATTTTTATGCTCTTGGACCAACACCAGAAAATGTTTCCTTTTAGGATCCAATTTTGGAACCTCAAAGGGATAATTCTTAATGTTGTTATCAAGTGTTTATTCCCCTAAATTCACTAAATTTGATGTTATATAATGACCCATGAGAGGGTTTTTACTTCATGATAAAGATAGAGTTTTTAGAGTTCTTGGAAACCCATAATACAATTAATTTAATGTGTGATACATTTATGATTGAAGGTCCACGTATAATATTGTGGTATTCTATGGTGATAGTGATGAATAATTAGTTATTAGAGTGGAATTATTTTTTATATTTATTCACAATTTACTTTTATCGAGGGTTTATTGTAATAGAAAATTCAATGGAGATCCCTAACCTGTAAAAATGTAACAAGGCCATGTTATAGTATATAGAACATTTTGATGAGTTGGTATAATATTCTCCAATGGTTTTGTGTAATGAAAAAGATAAGTGTCAATAATTTTAGAAGGGTATTTATATTTGAATTTGATCTTAGGTATTTCTGTTGAATCAAAATTATTATACTAATGTATTATATAGTGTTTTATTTACTAAGCTTCATCTCGATGGAATTTATGGGTTTATAGGAGTTCCCATTTCTCGTATGATCAATTGTGTGAGTATCTTAAATATAATGTAAATTTGTGATGTGATTCATCGTGGATCATGATGGAAACGTTTTTAAATTACTCATATTGTTCATAGAAGAGGCCCTTTGAATTTTTTATAATATGAATTTTTTTTATTAGAAACGGGTTTCATCTTAGGAATCCATCACATGTGGTTCATGTGGTCACTTAGTCCACTAAATTTTTTCCATCCATTTATATTATACACTATATTGTCGGAAATGATCATCATCGACTAAAACAATGTTCTGAAAACATAGGCTTCCTGATCTAGGGGTTTATAGAAACACTATTCTGGAATAAATCACATTGACTTAATAGAAGGGTCTATAAAGGAAGTGGATTAGGGTCCAATGATCGTTATAGGTACTGTCACTAGAGAATAATACTTATTTACTAATTTATTTTATAAAATTCATCTCACTCATTTATATCAAATTTTTTTAACTCACTAAATCACCTTATAGATATTTTATTTTATTTAATGGATATTTATAAAACCCTCAGAGTGAATAGAGGGAATGATCTATTTTTTTCTTATACTATTTTTTCTTTATTATATATTGATCATACGTGGGATTTTTTGCATCTACATAAGAAATTTATTTTCATAATATTTGATGAAGATTGGATGATTACTAATATGTTATTAATTGAATTTTAACATCAATGTGCCCTTTTTATGGAACCCGTTGGAGTGTTCAATGTTTTTCTGGGAGAATGAAACCCATGTTCATGTAGATTCTGACCATATTTTCTATATTACGATGGCTAATATCAATGTAATCATTAGACATGGAGTGAGACTTTTTGAATTATGATCTCCCTCCTATCATTATAATGTCTCATGATGTTTTTCCTTTAGATTTATATTGTCTTGCACTGATAAGATAGTTTCACAAAACTATTCATTTTGTACATGAGACTCTGTCAGTATCAATTTCTTCATACCATATATAATTAACATAGTTAAAAGGGTTAATGAAATAGTTAGGTGGTATATTAATGAATGGATTTATATTCCTAATTATGTCACCATGTGTATCACCTATTCTCTTTGGAAAAACATGAGAAACACTATACCTACATATTGATTATTGAATACAAAATTTAGTTAAAATAATGAAAAAGTCATAATTACAAAGGATTGATGATCAATGTGACCAGTTATAATGGGAAGTATTTGTCTTTAAAATTGAACATATGGATGGTTATCAATAATTGGGGATTATTCAGTAAGACATTCCAAGTACTACCTTGGGGAGAATGTGTTTGTCATATTGAGTGTATTGTTATGCCTTTGGGAAACACCAATGTTATTTTAGTATTCATCACTTTTATGAATATAATATTCCACTAATAAATGAATTTCATAATGGTGGTATTTTGGGATGGTATTTTGATTAATCCAAAAATTAAAACTTGTATATCTGTCATTTGGGTGAAATTCTAGAAATCACGAGAGATCAAAGACAGGGCATGACACTTTAAAATTTTAATTTTCTGATATTGGAAGTTCTATTCTTCGTAAATGTGGTCTTGAAATATGGGGTCTCTATAGATCATCAATGAGAGAATGTTTTTATTACATGGATGAATCCAAATAATCATTTGGTGATATAGAAATTATTTAGAATGGTGTGGTATTACCACATGATTGATAAAAAATCCAATTTGGCATCTCCACTGACATCCATAAAATGGATGGGATTGAAGTTCTTGTTGGATTAAAAATTATATATTTCATTCAATGAGATGAAATTTATTTTGACTTATGCACAAGTGTTGAATTACCCAAAGTTTGTCTATAGCTACGTGTCTTCTATGATGGGACAAGTTTAGTTTGGTTTTATTCATAGGGATGGTTATGGAATGGTAGCTTATGGATCCAGATAGCTAATGTCCCATGAGAAAAATTTCACAATCCATGATATTGAAATTTATGTTTTGATGAATTCTTTTAATAGTAATGTAGATTGTCTTTTTAGATAGTTTTTACTATTTATATCAGTAACAAAATCATTAGATATTTATTCACTCTAAAATATATGGAACACTAAGAGAGTCCATAGTAGGAGTATCTAAAGTCATTTTATTTCAACATTTCATATAACCTATAAAAGGGATATGTTGTTTTATCCATATTTAGAAGGAGAATTATGGCTACATCTGTGATATTATCATGAGAAATGTGATACCTGATGGATATGATTGATCAGTAACATTTTTTAACCAGATATAAAGAGGATGATCTTATATTAGATGGTTTTTAGTTTACTTCTAATCTTCACAAGATTATTCTTTAGGAACAACATCTTGATGTTGAACATTGTATAATTATGGAATCTCTTTCACGTTGGGAAACCATTATAGTGTTGAAATTCTCTTACAAGAGTGTCGTATATTTTCATAATTGTATATGTCTACATTTTTCCATAAGAATCTCTACGATGAGTGATTTATATAATTCATAATTGGATATTAACCCTGGAAACACTATAATGTTTTATGATATGTGATGATGATTCTTGTGTACACTAGTTGAAAACAAAAATTCCAAGGAGGAAATTAATTCCATGAATTGGGAGGAATTAATGATATTGTTTTACCATAAATATCTTTCCAAAACCATCCATATCATGATAGAATGTGTGTTCCTTGGACATAAGAAGAAGAAGGATGAGTTTTTGGGGTGTATGTATAAAAAATTACAAGGATTGAAAGATATAACTCTACATTTTTCATGAATACTGAAATAAAAGGGGTCACTTATTTAGTGGAATAATGTTGTGTCTAAATAAGTCATTTTTGATTTGAGACAGCAATAGTTATGAAAAGATTATACACGTTAACCATATGGATGAAATTAAGAACATATAATCTCAGTGGCCTCATGTTAAGGGGATAAAAGAGAAAAATGTGTTCTAGAATGGTTAGATCAAAAAAAATCCTCTGATAAAATTTTTTCTTAAAAGCATTGGTGTAAATGTTTTGGTAAGAGGCACCCTTGGAGCTATTTGAAGGGAACAAAGAAGTTCTACATATATTGAAGAATAGCGAATCTGGCTAAAAAATATAGAAGTGATAAGATGAATCACACTAACATGGAAGAATAATGGATGGTTCATATAAATTCTCAATCATTAGTGCATTGATTTAACTCCAATGAACATAGGAATATTGCGAACCAATTACATAATCCAAGTGTTGTTGAATGAAATACACAATAACCCCATGGAAACATTGAACATCTTCTACTATCACAATTCCAAATGTAGAGATAGAAAATTATGTGGTTAATGATATTCTCATTATTCATTTATGAATATAGAACATACTATTTGATTATTTTATTAAAAATTATTTTGTATATTTAATGATTGTTTGTACTATTCAATAAAAACCTAATAATTTGAAGCTTGAGTTATATGTGAGAATAGCTAATGGGGAAATAATTGTGTTCAAAGATCAAAACTTATCCTAGTTTAATGTTTTTTGGACTGATCGTCCCAAAAAATGGTTTCATACTCCCTTTGGTCATGATTGAATTTATTTTTTGTGTGGATTGGCTATCTTTATAAGAAGGAAATATCAACATTAATGAAAGAGATATCACTCTTCACATCCTGATGAATACTAAAATTCCTTACAAGTGTTAGAAGGAAGATTAATCTCTATCAAAATCATTATCTCATGTGTGGATGTTACTTCCTTTGGAGAAATAATATATATTCAAATGATAGAGACAATGGAAATTATCATGCTAAATGACATTCAGATCATGAGGGATTATAGTAATGCATTCTTGGAATAATTTGTTTGTCTTCCCCCTAGCAGAGAAGATGATTTCTCAATTGAACATATTCTTGTATCTATTCCTATATCAATTAAACCTAATAGAATGGAAAGTATTTGGAAATAATAAATGAATATGAAATTACTTGATATTTTGGACAAGGGTTTTATACACCAGAGTGGTTTACCATGGGGTGCGCCAATCCGCATCATCAAGAAATATGATTGATCAATGAACCTATGAATCAGTTACCACGAGCACAATAGTATCATGATATAGAATTATTATCCACTATAATGTATAAATGACTTGGTCAACCAGTTATGTGGGTATTGTTATCTATATAAGATGGACCATTGGTTAGGATATCATCAAATAAAATTTAGAAAAAATGGTATTAGAATGACTTTCATTCAAATAATATAAAGAAAATATGTGTTCATAGTGATTTCTTTTGGACTAGTTAATTCTCTAGGAATTTTCATTTATTTAATTAATTCAGTCTTTAGATACTACTATGAAAAAGTTATGGAAGTCATTATCATTGATATTATAGTATACTCCAAGAGAAAGGAGGAACATGGAGAGAATATGAATAATGTTCTATAGTCATTAGGAATAGAGAAACTATATGCAATGTATAGTAAATATGATTTTTAGATAGATAAATCATCATTCTGGTGGTTGTTATCCCCAGCAAGGGAATATTTGAGGACCCTTACAAGATAGAGGCAATTAAAGAGGTGATGATGCCAACTTCTGTAATAAATAATTGTCATTTCCATGGCCATGTTTGGTATTATATATGATTTTTAAGAATATATCCAGAGTTTCAACACCATTAACCATGAATACATAGAATGGAGTGAAGTTTTTAAGACACAAGAATGAGAGGAAAGCTTTAAGCATTCCAAAAAGATTCTAATTACTACACTGGTAAAAACACTCTCAATATGTGGATAAATTTCTATAGAGTTCAAGGATTCTTAAAAAAATTTATTAGGATATTTACTAATGAAGAATTGTAATTTGATAGCCTAAACATGAAGGTAGTTAAAAATATATGAGCACATGAATCCCACACAAGATCTGTATTTGTAAATTGTTATCTTTGAATTGAAAATCATGTAGCATTGTCTCTCTGGTGATATGTGTGAGATATATCCCAATAAAAAGACTCTGAAATATATTTTCTCGTAGAATGAGTTTAGCACGTGCATGTGAAGATGGTTACATCTCGTCATGGATTATTACTACTCAATCCACTACCATCCTGTTATGGAAAATAAGTTGAAAGATTCTCGAAGTTTAATGGACCATTCATCTTTAACATTGATGAGAATTGAAAAGAATGCAATATTCATTCACATAAATAGGATGGACATGGGAATATTTAAGGTCAGAACTTTATAAATACATTATATATTGATTTATCAATAGTACCCTATAGAGATAGTAAAGGATTATGAAATAAATGATGTGGAAATTCGTAACATGGTGGAAGCTATATGAAATGAGAAATCTTCCATGTTCAGGATCAATGAGTGTAGATTCATATGATTTGGGTCACTACTATATGTACCATCCAATCTATAGATAAACAAGTTCCCTAGAATGTTACACAATGCTCAAGATATTATATTCACCTAGGGAGAACAAAGGTATATGAAGATCTCCATGAGAATGTTTTGTGGGACAATATGAATAAATAGATCACTGAATATCAATCAAAGTTCCCTATATGTTAGAATGTGAAGGATGGAAGAAAAAAATTCTAAAGGTATGATGAAACAATTATCCATAAAAACATGGAAGTGGAATAACATAACCATGTACATTGACACTAATCATTCAATAAAGTTCAAAGGTTTATAACACTATTGCGGTAATTATCAATGGTATTATAAAGGAAGCTGACTTTATCAAAATTATATAGGAAATCCCATAAGATCAACACTCACATATATAAATCAAGGAAGTGGTAAGGCTTCATTGTGTACCACTGTCTATTCTATATGTCTGAGATCCATGATTTACATCTATGTTCTGTAAAAGAATGCAACAATATCTAAGCACTATGTTGATCTTCAGTATGGAGTAACATCCTCAAACTGAGGGACTATCTAAACGGACTCTTCAGACACTAGAAGACATGTTGATGTCACAGTCTATAGACTTTAAGGGAACAAGGGGATGATATCTTCCACTAGTCAAATTCTCATACAACACTAGTTTTAACTCGATCATCTAAATTGCTCCATATGAAGCCCTTTAGTGGAAATGGATGAAATCATTGTGTGATAGGATGGTTACATTGAACTTATCCTACTATAACCAAAAATGATCATAGAAATGGTGGATAAGATGGAAACCATTTATAATCACATCAATGTAGCCCAAAGTCAACAAAAGAGTTATGTAGACAATCATCGAAAAAACAATGAATTTATATTTGGTGGCATTGAATTACTTTATACATCTCCATGGAAAAGGATAATGAGATTTAGGAAGAAAGATTAAATAAGTCCCAGGTATGTCAGTCCATTTTAGATCCTTGATCTCTTTGATGATTTTAACCATTGACTATCACTTCTACCAACCATGTCTCAAGTGCGAAATTTATTTAACGTATCCATCTTAATGATATAAAAACCAGATCTTTCATGTGTACTGAATTTATGGGTGGTTCAGTTGGATAACTGCTTTTATTTTGAGGAGAATCTAGTGAATATCATGGACTATAGAAATAATGTTCTACACAACATGAATACTCATCATGGTGAAATTACATTGGTTAAACCCTACGCCTAAAAAGACAACACTAGAATAGGATAAAGGAATGAAAGTGAAGTAAATGAACATCTTTTTAACATAGAATGTAAAACAAAATTTGAGGTTGAAATTTTATATGTTAGGAAGAATGTAACAACACAATGTATTATCTATCTAAATTTCCATCTTATAATTATGTCCTATAGTATAAATCATGTTAATTCACATAAATAACATAATTTTATCTTTATAAATGATTTAATAAGATGTGTTTTTATTATGTATAGATCATTTATCGATGAAATATCAAATTTAGCATTGGAAAGGTACTTTTATACATTTGATTAGTATACCATTAAATTTACCAGTAACTCACCAGTAAATAAATAAATAAAATTTATCTATATTATAATTGTCAATATGATATAATTATCTTCATCTATAAAAAATTAAATATTCTTAAAATTATCAATAAATTGATTGAATTATTATAAGTCATTAATATATAATTAAAATTTTATAACTTTTATACAAATTTAAAATTGAATTTATTTTCATAAATTTATTAAAAATTAATATTATTATATATTTCTATTATAATATAATTTTATGAGATCTTTGTTAATTTTTTCAAATTGATATTAAATAAGTTATAAATTAAAAACTTTAATTTTTAAATTTAAATTTTAATTTAATTAGGAATTAAATTTCTCATTTTTATATAATTATTTTCATAATTTTTGGTTCATTATTGAATTCAACACTTCAATAAATGGTGAGGGTGAATTTTTTGGATTTTCATAAAATACATGAATTTTTTTATGTACAATATAATATGATAAATCAAAGAATATAAAAATTATAATTTAAATACACTATTCATTTATTCATGGATGATATAAGAAGATTTGGTTCAAAATTTCATGATCTAATTATTGTATTTAGTCTCAAAAATAAAAACTATTTATTTTCTTGATAAAAATAATAAAATGGTGATTAAATTAATCAAAAAACACCATCCTCATCCACTATAAATGCCACCCCTAAATACTTCTTCTCCTCACGCCTCTCAAGCTCGTTTCCTTGTCCAAATTATATTAAAATCTTCTCTCATGACCCTTCCAAATGAACATGAGAATATTTTTCATAAAAGAGGACCGAAACTAATTCCCTAATGAGGTTGTCAAGATAAATTTGTCATGGAGTAAAATCCCCCGTCGATTCAGTCAATTTATTTTTAACGTTCTATTATTTTAATATCGTTTCTTAAATTAACCTTTTACAACTAGAACAAAAAAAAATATTATATTACATATAATATAATTTTATTTTGTTTGTGGAATAATTATTCATAAATTCTTATTTCCCCTCTGTTTTATTTTACAAATGATTTCATCATATATGAGGTGTTGATCTATCACTTTCATGGATGATGTTCTTTCATCATTCAATTCCATATTATAGGCTAGTCAATAAATTAATTTTATTGTTTATCAGATTATAATATATATATTACATCAAATATAATGTTCTGAAATTACATTCTACACATGATAATAATTTAGAAAACAAAATTAGATCATTGTGATAAAAATTCTTAATTAATCTAAATGATTATCATTAATCATTTATTTAATTAATCATCACAGATTAAGTTAAAAAATTGTTTTTTAATATTATATAATTAAATTAATAATATATATTTTCTGTTATAGAAATCAATATTCAATTTACTTGTTTTTTCAAAGACATATTCAAGCAAACCGGTCATGAAAACAACAGAAATCAGCACTCGCAAGGATGAAATTGTATGTCATAAACCATCTCAAGGCCATAAATTTACTTAATTACATTACAATAAAAAATCAATGTATAAATGGTTATTAATTTTTTATTTAATGATTCAAATTTGATAATCCATGGCATTATGTTCAAGTGAAGAATTGTTTTAGACAAAAGTTTAAGGATTCACTCCGAACCTCTATTATTTCTTTAGGATACTCTTTATATATTTTTACACAAAGGTAATTATATTTTACTTTTATGTGAATCTTTTAAATTATGGTTATATGATCCATTAAAATTTATCAATATCCATTCATCCTTATTTTTTGTGTATATACCTGTTTTTAAAATGTTCTATACTCAATTTTTCTCGATAACAATGAATGATTTATGGGAAAAACTAAATGATTACTCATTTTAAAGTGTACTACATAAAATATTTTAATCCACCATTATTATAAACAAATCAATAATTTTATCATGAAAATATTAAATATTTCAATTCTATTTTTATAAATATATTTTGGCATTTTTCATTATCCTGAATCTTGAATGTTTTCCCTTAAACCGTGCTAAATCAATTTCATTAAAAAGAATATTAATCATTATTTTCACATCAGTTTGACATTAATTTTAATGATATATTTCAATAATCGTTTATTTATATCCATTTAGTATTTAATTCATTTATTTCGTGGACACCTTTATGACATGCCAATTTAGTAAGCTTTTGACATGATTATGATAATCAATTCATTCAATTTGCAAGACTTTTGTTTATTTTTGATTACTTATGTATGATTCTTTATGTGGAAAGAATATACATGAAAATGTTATTATGGGTGTGACCATATATATTTCTTGTTCATTGGGGTATTTTTTGTCTCATGAGATGTTTTGTGCTACGGTCTTGGCGATATCCTTGACTCATGATCCTCTATATGAATGAGATTTGACTCATGATCCTCTATGGGCATTGAGAATTTAATCATTCTAAAGTCATATTTTATGTAGCTACCACATTATCATTAATCCTTGATTATATGATCTCGTGTAACAATTACTTATATTTAGTCATGTTCTATTTCTTTATATATCATTATGTAATTCCATCTAACCAATTTTATAATAATTATTTTAGTTTTTATTCCCTTAAAAGGATTTCATGATCATCCCATTGTTAGTGATATCCCTAGGTTATCCTATATAGACATATGAGATGAAATTATGTTAGGAGTTATTTATCATGATTAAATAAAATTTGTTCTTATTTTCTAAATATGATGATTAATCATGTAACAAATATTTATGACAATGATCTTTACAATCATTGTCATGTAATTGGATTTTAACTTATAATTAAAATAATGTAATTAATTTTTAAAGCATTTAGGGCCAAAATATTTAATTTCATACAAATAATTATCCTTAGATAAAGTTCATATCATAATTTATTTCCACCCTAATTGAAATTTTTCCAAGAGCCTATCATCTTCCACTTACCAATTGTTGGTTGTGCTATATATGTACAGATTATTCCTCTAATACTAACAGAAATGGGATCATAATGGTGTTTGGGAATATATTAGATATGAATACCCATATATCCTCATATATATTGGACAACAATATGGTGATATATTTATATCGTGTTTTTTATTGTCATATTAATGACGAAATTTTCTCCGCGTTAGGGGGAATGAAATAAATGAAAAGATTTTATGGAATGTGTAAATGTTTTCTGTTCTCGATCTACCCACTAGGTATTAAGAGATGGTAGTGAAAAATAGTTTATGTTTTCATGAACTGGAAAATCAGTTTCCTGATGCATTGACTGATTAAAAGGGTTTATATAAATAAAATATTCTATCTATATATAAATAATGTCATGTTGTTGTCACAATGGCCCAATTATATAATGATGTTACAGAAATATGAAAAAATGCTTGAAACAGTGAAGACTGATTGGTTATAATTATATAAATCCAAAAAATGAAAATTAATGAGTATAATTGAAATACCCATTATGTTGTCATGTTCTCCAGAAGAAACAGATAACTTAAATGTTAGTAATGAATATAATATTATAATAATAAGGTCAATTCAATGGATATGGAGAAACCCATATGGTTTTGTAAATAATGAAATCACACTAAATAATTCCACTATTAGTGATATATGGAATCAAAGTAATGTGTAAAAAAATAAAACAAATAAATCCATACTTAATGTCACATTATATATAAAATGAAGGTCATGACTTAAATATAGTTATTTAATTTGAAATATTACATTATATGAATTATTTTAATGATTCAATAAAGTTAAAATTAAAATTAAATTGACTTTATTGGGGAATATTCATTAGATATATCATGATCACTCCAGATTCTATGATTCCAATTGAATATAAATATGTTTTTATACAAAAAATTAAAAAGTGGATTTTATGATACAAAGATCATATTTCCATCCACATTTCTTCATTAAAACAAAAAATTGATTATAAGGTGACAAAGTTTAATTAAATAGATGTTATTACTTATCAATATATAGTCATTCCTATGGTATTTGAAAATGTTAATAAAGGTTTTATGGATACAGTTAAAGAATATTTATATGTGTGAGTAGATATTAGTAAATATTCAAGAATCCCCATATTATTTCTAATAATCAATGTATTGAAATAAAAATAGTAATAAATATATTCAATTAAATTGAATAAATACTTGTATAGAGTAAAACAATCTGAGTGTATGTCATAAAAAATTTGAGTAAATATATGATAAATAAACATTATGTAAATAAACAATATTTTATTTTCCTAATAAAAGTACATATAATAATTTAATATTTTTCATTTTTATTAATTATTAATATATCATTTGAACTATTTAAAGGATTAATGATGTAATAAAGAGAATAATGTTTGCATTTGAAATGATTGAATAGGGATAAGCCATGTATTTTCATGGATTAAAAATTAAGCATAAGCCAAGTGGTATATTTTTGCATCATTTCAATAAAAAAAGAATATTCATAATTTTTTTCAATGCAGATAAAGAATAAAAATTACTATACTATTTTTTAGTTCTCCAAATATTGAGGAACATCAATTTGAAACTTATGTAGAAAGTTATGAGTCATTTAGTCTAGACGTTATGTACCTTATTTCACTTACAACACATAGGTTTAATTATTATAGTACACTCCCTCATATATATTTTGATACTAATTTAAATGAATGATTAATTATAGCCTCTAAAATTATACACTATAATCTAAATAGCCATAGTTTTCATTATTATTGTTGAACAATTGATTTAGATTTATTTTATTCTACAAAATATGAATGAAATATGATAAGTTTTATAGATGTAAGTCAATTATCAAAAATTTATAGTGAACAATAAAAAACTGATTATGAGTTAATATTTGATCTTACTACAATATCATAGAGGTCAAAAAAGAAAAAACTCCTTTAAACATCATTAAATTATGTAGTAATAGTATATTTACACAAACAATGATGAGAATGTGTATGGTTGCGGTATATAGATTAACACATTTTAGCGGGATGATGATTGCCTATGGAGTGTATCCAAAAAATGTTTATTCTAAGATAATATTACACCCATCACAAAATTAATGGATAGATTTATCAAAATTGATCAGGAAAGAAAAATAATTAATATTTTTCTCTTCCACACAAGTGTTTATGAAGAACAAATAAATCTACATGAAATATGATCGATCTAGAGACAATGTTGATGACTTATTTACAATGTCACTATGAATAGGTATCTATAGAATAATTATCCATGATATAGGGATGTGTATATTTATTTTTTAAAAAATTTATTATATCTTCCATGGTAAGCCTACATGGATATAATATTATCGTTATTTGGATTTGTATCTCATTTGAGTATTTATGAAATGTTTTGGAACAAGGAATCATCAAAAAACAATATGAAATTTATATGGGTGTGCACAAAAATGGGTATTGTTATATAAATGATGATTGTAGCTTAATATAACAATTGGTGTGGGATACCTACCACCACCAATACACCTCCCACCTTTAATTTCACTACATATAACTATTCATTCAAACCCACATGATTATGGGGAAATTAGTGATTTATTTTTAATAAAAATGTTATAATACAAATTTCCACCAAACCGTTACATTTCCATCACTTTCACTATTTCCAGAAATCAATATCTTTTGATTCGTCATTTCATATCAACAATCATTTATTTTTCATGGATTTAATCCTAGTTATATTATGTGGATTTGGCATGGTAAAATTGGGTATATTTAAAAATCAATTGATGATAATGATCTATAATATGATAATTCTAATGAAATTAAAGAAAAGATTCATGATAGCTGAGTAAATTTAATTTTTAAATAACTGATAATGGGGGAACTATATGGGGATGCTGAAAAACCACATTATCCTGGAACTATAAAATTTACAATTCTATTAACAGTTCAATGATTTATTATCTTGAAGAATTAAAAGAATCGATTTTCACATGTTATACAATGATTATATTTCTATTAAATGAAATAATTTCTATATTCAATGTTCTTCCATATTCACATTATAATGTGAAAAAAACTATTCCCAATATTTATTTGGCATATGAAGATACATACACATTTTAATGATTATGTGATAATTAAGAAATAATATGAATGTCTGTAAGAGTGTTATAAATGTGGGACATCCTGGTATAATTTGATTGAAAATTTAATTGTAAATGTAGTAGTTAAAAAATGTTCCATGGATATTTTTTAGCTTCATATAAATCCACATTTGAAACTTTTTTTTCAAATTAGAATGATGAATAACGGGTATGAAATAATTCATTTGATATAATATCTAATGGAAAATTAAGTATTCTAACTGATTTTCCATAGTGAAAGAAAAATGATCAATATATTAATATAATTTTAAATGATGTTTTAAATATCATACATGTACTCTGTATAGATGGAATGAATCAGTATCTAATTATTTGTATAAATACAATATAACAGATGGCAATTTTTATTTTTACTACTTTTTTCATGAACATTGTTTGATGTAGAAATATATCATGTGGTGTTTAATTATTTTTAGCATCATGCTTCCTTCCTATGTGCACTTCATGACCCTTGTTTTGGTTCTATATAATGTGGGGCTCATTTTTTATTGAATTCGTAAAAAAAATGTACCTTCAAAAGATAATGCACGTATGGTGCATGGTTGGGAAAACATTGTGGTATGGATGAGGAAACCTTGTACCCATGTTGGAGCCAATGGATGTGGAAGAATTATTTATCAAAACCATTAGAAGACCCTCTAATAGCATGCATCTGTGAATAGTTTTATTTGTAATGGTTAGTGAATGTTTAATGTGACCTTGTTTCAAAACCATGTCCTCCATATGAAATCCCATAGATGTCGCATGGTTGTGATGCAAAATCACTAGAAACTATGAAGCCTCTCGAGATAACAATGTGCTTCAGTTTTTAATACTTGGAAAAAAAATTTATAATCTAAAAACCATAGGTTTAATTTATAATTGTTACCAACAGAACTCTAATAAATATATATTGTCTTGATGGATCCCATGAAGTGGTATTTTCTCATCAATCCCCTTTTCATAGAGAATCGAATCATGATTGATCTCGTTCGATCTAATTCATGTAAGTATATCATTTCTTGTGTGTATTTTTATGATATATTATTCTTTATTCCTTATGTAATGATATTTCATCTTGTTATTGATTTATCTATAATACATTTTTATAGATCATTATTCTAGGTTTTTGTTTCCTTATTTCATACAAAATATCAATGCTAGAAATTATATTGTGGGTATTATCTTCTATAGTTTGATTATAGTTATGTGTTTATATATGAATTTATTAGTAAAATTGTGACAATATATTTATTTATTGCTTCAAAATCTCTTTTAACTGATTTAAAATGCAAAAAATCGAAATTATTTTATGTATCATATTAAAAAGGAATGGTGTTTGTTAACAAACCCAATTTCAATAGAATTTAAATGTTGGATGGATTTTTGTGAAAATGGGGAGATTATTTGAAACATTATTTGATGAATTTATTGAGTTTTTATTAATTAATAAAATGAATAAATCAAAATATTATTACGTAAATTTATTAATTTGATAAAAATCTATATTATTTTTTTATAAATGAAATAGAATATTTTAAATTATAATTGGTCAATTGAAAGATTGAATTATTTTCCCAGGATTAAATGACTGATTTTTGGAAACATATGATTGAGTATGTGATTAGTGGTAAACTAAGATAGGAATCCAAGGACACTAAATCTCTTCAAATGTATAGATTATTACAAGTATAACGTGACAATTGCAACATGATTTCTTGAAATCGGTTCCCCTGTTGGTGTATAAACTTCCCAAAATAGGCCCCCTTATTGTTGATTATATTGATTCTGTACACACCTATCTCGATTAGTGATAATTATAATATGACTGGGTGTCATATTTCTGGAAACTAACATGACACATTAATTTTGTGCATGGTTCAATTTTTTACATGTTTATATATGAAATATATTATTGAATAATATTATTCATGCCAACTACATTATATAAATTTTATATATAAAATGATAATCTAAGACTATTTTTATCTTGTTTGAATATATTTATTTTATTCTGATTATCATTAATTTTCCCTAGAAAATATAAAAAATGTAATTCCAAGAATTTTGTTATTTAAATTTAATTAATACATGGGTTATTATATAATTAATTATGGATCACATTATGGGAATCTATTGGGATTTGTATCTCACACCAAATCAATGAAATTCGGTGTATTTATGTTTTTGTATTCTAGATATGAGAAAAGGGAATAATCCACTTATAGGTGGTGTATATTCATGATCTATGTAAACCTTTTTCATGGTGGTGACTCGTGGAGATGTTATCCACCATGGATATATTTTATTTATCTTTTTAGATGATGATTACATTTATTTTTCAATTATTTTTTTGTCTATCACATGTTTTTTATGGAATATTCTCATTCAGGAGTGTATATCATACTTACATTTGTTCATCACATTCCATTTTATTGCTGAAATTTTTCTTCTATATATTTTTCCCTGATTCTGAGTGTTAGTCTCCAACACTTAGGTATCAAGAACATCCTTCGGGCCACATTACAGTTTTCCCTGTTGGTAGTTTACAATGATATTTAGGCATCTATGTGAATAATTTCTATATATGAAATAGGTTTTACACGGTTCCTTGATTTTGATATGCATCATGGATGATATTTTCTATATACTATACGGTTTTAGGGAATTATTAGGTAGTTTCGAGGGACTTCATAGATATTTATTATTAAAATAATAATTAATACACCATTGGTGTTTGAAAAAAATATTGGGGATTGTTTTGATATGATTTTATTCATTTCTATACCCTTGTATTGATTTTTCTAGAATCCCAATCTTGAATTCCTTTTAATGGGACATATATTAATGAATCAATGATATTTGTAATATTAATGATTCTTTAGGATTTTTTTTTCATTTATATTTTGTATCATAACGCCTTCAAGGAGAAGAATATATAAGAACTGAGAAGAAGTTGATAGTGAACCACCAAGGGGATATTCTCCTATAGAATATAATGTTGTTGAGATAGTAGTGTGTGATTTTTATTCTCTTGGACCAACAACGGAAAATGTTTCCTTTTAGGATACAATTTTCGAACCTCAAAGGGATAATTCATAATGTTGTTCTCAAGTGTTTATTCCCTGAATTGACTAAATATGATGTTATATAATGACCCGTGAGAGGGTTTTTACATCATTATAATGATAGAGTTTTTAGATTTCTTGGAAACTCATAATACGATTAATTTAATGTGTGATACATTTATGATTGAAGGTCCAAGTAGGATGTGGTGGTATTCTGTGGTGATAGTGAAGAATAATTAGTTATTAGAGTGGAATTATTTTTTATATTAATTCACAATTTACTTCAATCAAGGGTTGATTGTTATAGAAAATTCAATGGAGATCCTTAACCTATAAAAATGTAACAAGACCATTTCATAGTATACAAAACCTTTTGATGACTTGGTATAATATTCTCCAATGGTTATGTGTAATGAAAAGCTCAAGGTTAAATAATTTTAGAAGGGTATTTATATTGGAATTTGATCTTAGTTATTTCTGTTGAATCTCAATTATTATACTAATGTATTAGATTGTGTTCTAATTACTAAGCCTCATCTAGATGGAATTTATGGGTTTATAGGAGTTCACATTTTTCATAAGTTCAATTGTGTGAGTATTGTAAATATAATGTAAATTTGTGATGAGATTCATCGTATATCATGATTGAAACTTTCTTAAATCACTCATATAGTTCATGGTAGAGGCCCTTTGAATATTTTTTATAATTCAATTGGTTTTCATTAGAAACAGGTTTCATCTGAGGTATCCATCACATGTGGTTCATGTGGTCACTTAGTCCACTAAATTTTTTTCGTCCATTTTTATTATACTCTCTATAGTGGGAAATGATCATCATTGCCTAAAAAATGTTCTGAAAACATAGGCTTCTTGATCTATGGGTTTATAGAAACATTATTCTGGAATAAAGCATCTTGACATAATAGAAGGGTATATAAATGAAGTGGATGAGGGTCTAATGATTGTTATATGTACTATCACTAGAGACTAATAATTATTCACTAATTTATTTGATAAAATTCATCTCACTCATTTATATCAATTTTTTTTATCTCACTAAATAATCTTATAGATAATTTATTTTATTTAATGGATATTTATAGGACCTTCAGAGTTAATAGCGGGAATGATCTATTTTGTCCTTATACAATTTCTCTTTATCATATACTGATCAGACGTGGGATTTTTTGCTTCTAAATACGAAATTTATTGTCATAATATTTGATGAAGATTATTTGATTACTAATATGACATTAACTGACTGTTAACATCAATTTGGCATTTTTATGGAACTCGTTGGAGTGTTCAATGTTTTTATGGGAGAATGAAACCCGAGTTCACATAGATTCTGACAATATTTTCCTTAGTAGGCTGGGTAATATCAATGATATCATTAGAAATGGTGTTAGAAAATTTGAATTATGATATCTATCCTGTCATTATAATGTCCCCTAATGTTTTTCATTTAGATTTATATTGTCTTCCACCGATAAGATAGATTCACGTAACTATTCATTTTGTACAAGAAACTCTGAAAGTATCAATTTCTTCATACCATATATAATTAACATAGTTCAAAGGGTTAATGAAATCGTTAGGTGGTCTATTAATTAATGGATTTATATGGTCAATTATGTCACCAAGTGTAGCACCTATTCTCTTTGGAAAAAACATTATGAAACACTATACCTATATGTTGATTATTGAATACTAAATTGAGTTAAAATAATGAAAAAATCATAATTACTAAGGATTGAAGATCAATGTGACAAGTTATAAGGGGAAATTTTTTTATTTAAAATTAAACTTATAGATGGTTATCATTAATTGGGGATTATTGAGTTAGACATTCCAAGGACTACCTTGGGGAGAATATTTTTATCATATTGAGTGTATTGTTATGCCTTTGGTCAACACCAATGTTATTTTAGAATTCATCACTTTTATGAATATAATATTCCACTAATAACAAAATTTCATAATGGTGGTACTTTGGGATGGTATTTGGATTAATCAAACAAATAAAAGATTTATATGTGTCATTTGAGATAAATTCTAGAAATCATGAGAGATCAGAGACATGACATGACACTTTAAAATTTTAATTTCTCGATATTGGAAGTTTTATTCATTGAAAATGTTGTCTAGAAAAGTTTAATCCCTATAGATCATCATAAGGTGTAGGTTTTTATTACCTTGTTGAAACCAAATAATCATTTGGAGATATAGAAATTATTTAGCATGGTGGGGTATTACCCCATGATTGATAAAAAATCCAATATGGAATCTCCAATGACATCAATAAAATGTATGGGATTGATGTTATTGTAGGATGAAAAATTATATATTTCATTCAATGAGATGAAATATATTTTGACTTATGAACCAATGTTGAATCACCCAAAGGTTGTGTATAGCTATGAGTCTTATATGATCTGAAAGGTTTTGTTGTGTTTTTTTTCTTATATAGGGTTATCAAATGATATCCTATGGATCCAAATAGATTAGGTCCCATTAGAAAAATTACCAATGCCATCATATTGAGATTTATGAATTGATGAATGTTTTTAATAGTAATGTAGATTGTCTTTTTAGAAAAGTTTTACTGTTTATATCAGTAAAAAATCATTCGATATATATTCTCTAATAAATATATGGAACACTAAGAGATTATATAATAGGAGTATCTATATTATTTATATTTTAACATTTCATAAACCCTATAAAAGGTAAATAAAGTTTTATCCATATTTAGAAGAAGAATTATGATTACATCTATGAAATAATCATGTGAAATGTGATACCTGATGGATATGATTGATCAGTTACATTTTGTAGCCTAATAGAAAGAGGATGATCTTGTATTAGATGGTGTTTAGTTTACTTCTACTCATCACGAGATGATTATTTAGGAACAACATCTTGACGTTGAAATTTTTGAAATTATATAATCTCTTTCATGTTGGGAAACCTTTAAAGGGTCGACCTTCTCTTCCAAGAGTGTCATATATTTTCATAATTGTATATCTATACATTTTTAAATAAGAATTTCTATGATGAGTGATTTCTATAAATCCTAGTTAGATTATAACTCTGGAAACACTATAATGTTTTATGATATGTGATGATGATTCTGATGGACATGTTTGACTTGAGACATCAAATAATATTTTTCTCATTATTATACATATCAGTATGTCAAATATGATCAATATAGACCATTAAGATTGCATCATATAACTTATATGATGACTTGGAATGGTTTGATATATTTATAGGGTTTTTTCTTATACTATCGAGTACCACATGAGGAAATAATTAGATATGGGTTTTCATCAATTGTTTATCTGAGTACCACACATTATACAAATTAAAGATACAACCATTGATGAAGAACAGGGAAATATCTTGGAAGAAATGATTTTTTTATTTCATGGATTCTGTAATTATATAGTCTCTAATAAATATCCCCTTCTTACATAATAATTTTAGAGAGGTCCCCATGAGGCACTAGTATCTCATGTATGTTTCATCAGAACATATTATCCACAAATTGGTGTTCAAACATAAAATTATAAACAGATTACTGAGGAATTTTTATTTACATTCATTCTTGAATGTTGATTATCTTTGGATATCCATTTCCAACTAGTTATTTTTTCATATAATAATAGTTACCAATAAAAAATTCATATTGATTTTTTATGCCTTGTATAGAAATCCATATAAATGAATTTTTTTATGAATTTGTATTACTTTTCATAGTACAGTAGGTTTATTCTAGGATATGATTGAAAATATTACATCGATTCATCATGTAATTTTTATGTAATACAGATGCTATAATTCTTATGTTGATATTCTTTTATGACCAATGGAGTTACAAGATTGTGTCTTGTTGTACTTGAGGGTTTCGCATCAGTTGGGTCGTAGACATATTTTGGAAAAAGGAAATCATTGTCTAAGGATCATGTGTCCTTGTAATATTATTGATCATCTATTAAAAGTGTCCATCATTTAAAAAATCCACCACAATTTACATTGATACACATTGTGTATAATAATTTTTATATTTGAATCTATCTTTTGACCATTTAGATATTTTGAGTTGGAAGAATGTTGATTTTGAACCTAATTTATCATTACTAGAGAATACATTTAGGATTATTCGTTCCGAGAAAATATATGTTCAAAGAAGGATGATACCTATTGTATGTGTTTATTGGAAACATGTATCTAATTATTATGTGTCATGGTAGCATGATTAAGTAATGTGGAAGAAGTGTTATATTCTTATTGACATGTTATTTTCATGACCCTCATTCCAGGGAAAGGACGCGTCTATGCTGGGGAGGATATAACATCATGTTTCCTTATTAGAGGTTCTCATTTTAAAATTGATTTAGATATACATTAGATGGGGCCATCATTGCATTGTCATTGAATAAGTTTTCGATATATATTCATATTTAATGGGATATTCAGGGTTTGAACAAGGTAAGGGAAAACTGTGCAGTTTGGCATAGGAAAAATTGCATCCATGTTCGAGCCAGTATATATGAGTGCATAGTTTTTTTAAGCTGTGAAACATCTCCTTCAAACCAGTAGGATTAAAATAGTTTTGATTCTCAAGCTTGTAAAATTTTTAATGTATCTATACCTCTAAACCATGTGACATAAATAGATTTATATATAGGGAATAATGTAATTGCACATGATTACTGCAAACTTTTTTGTCGTTACAACCACAATGAATGCATGTTTTTAATCCATAATAAAATAATTTTAAAATCATGTAATATAATTTTGAAAACATAATATAGCCCAACTAAACCCTTATTGATTCTCTTGGTGTTTAAGGCATTCAAGAAGTTGTTTTGTATCATTAAACATGTTCTATTGGAAGATCAAATCATGTTTGACCTCATTTGATATCTTTTGAGTAACTATATCTTCTCTCATGTAGACTGCTCTAATATTATTATCCACATTACATATATTTTTATATAACATAATTTTATGTATGGATTTGAACACTATTTTTATGGATCATGATTCATGGATGTTTTTATTGATAACTTTTTCCTTGATATTTATTAGTTATTTTTTTGCGAGTTTTCTTTGATCATCTAATATAAGCTTGGTAAATTCATATGAAATTTTCTATTCTATTAAAATCATTTGTTTCATGATTTTTTAGAAATTATTATAAAATGAATTTGGAATTATCGAATAAAAATTATTTGTTATTTTATTTTAAAATTTATTAGATTTTGAAAACAATATATAGTTCAATGGAATTGGAATGTGGGATGATTTAAACAAATGATTTCATGTTTTGATGTTTTTTTGAATAAATGATTGAGTATTGATTCTTGAGAAAAATTATTCAATTCAAATTTGATTTCTGAATGTCATGAATTTTACAGAAACCTATTTTTTTTGTCTTAAAATGAAATATTATATTGGATACAAAAATGGCTAAATTTATATATTTATTTATTTTCAAATGGTAGATTTATTAATTGTTTAATGAAAATGTTATCCTGGGTAATTAGTAGAAAAATATGAAAATATTGTTGCAATCTGACTCCTGAAAAATGTATTGATGATTATAACTGTAATTAAATAGTTGTGGAATGAATTACAAAAATTGATCCCCCAATTTGGGTGTAGATTACCCTTAATGGGTTAAACTATTGTGTTGTAAATTGATTACATACCCATATATCATATGGTATTACATTATGAGATGGGTTGGGATCCTGTTACTAGAATCTAAAAACAATGAGGCATTTGTAGATGGTTCATCTTTTTTTCTGAATTGTTTATATATTCCATTAATTATTGAACTGTTTCATTTTGGCCAACTAATTTATATATATTTTTTATAATGAATTTTCATTTTTTCAAATTTTAATCCTTTTATTATATAAATATAATCTATTCATCATAAAGGAATTTTATGTTGACAATTTTAAAATGCCATTCCTGAAATTACTTTATATAAATTAACAGAATATAGGGATTCTTTGATTAATTATTAATGGAACACATTATAAGACCCTTGAGGGATTTATAGCTCCCACACTACCTTTTACTTTGGGTTATTGTAGATTTTGATTTTAAATGTCTAGATAAAGGGAATATTTCACTTAGATGTGGAGGATTTTATTTTCATTGTGACCAGAAGTCATGGAGGTGACTAAGGGATATGATATCCACTAATTTTCAAGGATGTATGAGATTTTATATTGTAATATGATGAGAAATATGGTGGTACAATTTTTTGTATGTTTTAAATAATTTATCTATTATGGTATCCTTGAGGTGTGTTTATCATTTTTAAAGGTATTCATAATCTTACACAATTTTTTATAATGATATTTTATTAAGTTTCATATAAGATGCTATGTTCTGGTCTCTAACTGATAGAGATTGGTGACATCCTTCATGGAACTTCATATCCTACTAACATAATATGGTAGTAGGGTATCTAGGAATTTTTTTGAATTGGATTCTGGAATAAAACATCAACAAAATAATAACAACGTTTTATTTTCACAATTAATTTAATTTTTGAATCTTTTATTAAAGGAAGTTATCATATTCTATGATTCACATAATAATGAACATTTTCATCTCTATGTAATGACTAGGTTCACCATAAATAACTTCCCATAATATTTATGTTCGACTAGATATATTATTAACATTAATAAATATTCCCTTATTTTCGAGGAATATAATTAATATTATAAACTAATGTAAGGTAGAAATATTTAATACATAGGTAATCTATGTTATATATATATATATATATTATAAAAATTAATAAATATATTGAATAACTCCTTGGAATTTGATATTTCTTTGAATCCAATTTCGTCCAATCAGTATTTTGAGAGCGTGAATAAAATGGTGTCACATTTTGGAGGATATTAAAATATAATAATCAAAGAAATATTTGGGTGGTAAGATCAATGATTTCACTGACATTATATTAGAGATATCCTGAGTTCCAACAAAACAAAAATTTCATGATTATGGAGAATAATAATTGTTTTATTTTGATTGGATCATTCTAAGATATTAAATGAAACACTAAGGATGGGTTGAATTCAAGATTGGGAACACTCTTAATGGGAATATATATTGAGTTAGCTCAAACCCCTAATCGAATAAATAAAAATATTTCCACCACAATTTAATACATTTTATAAGATGGATTAAAAAATTATTGGTCAGTGCCTCCACCGTATCAAAGTGTTGTAGGGTTATTTTTTATATGTAATTTTTTTCAATAATATTTTTTTTGATGATAGGCATCAAATATTTTTTTTATCATGCCATGATGATGTATATCCTACACATTTAATTACATAGAATACTTCCCATCTATGTGAAAGCTAATATTATCAATGTGTGATAATTTATAATTCAATTTTTAACAAAGTAATTATTTTTAATTTGTTGAATAATTTATGGAAGAATTTAATTCTTATGCTCTATTAACAGTAAATGTACTTTCCACCATGTATTTTTCATTATAGATTAAATGGATATTTTTAATATATAAATAAATATTTTTATACCTATATATTTATATTGGATGTATTGATTTAAATTTTATATGAAGATATTGAAGGGATACATTAAAAATCCAAGTTGACCTAAAGCCTTAATTTTTTATTTGTATATTTATGAGGATGATACATTTTTTTTGTATAAATAGAATTTTTAAAATAGAAAAAATAGGTTTCCCAGCATCTCTTTCTAGATGACTTTTTTTGGGCGATAGCGGATCATGTATTTATTGAAAAATCATATATTGGTTGAAAGATGAAGCTTGGAAATTTAAAAATATTGAATTACATAGATGTTAATCATCATAATATTACAGATTATATTAATGAATTAAAATGTGATTATTTAAATAATATATATATGTGTATGTTGAATGATAATTACAATGAATTTTTTATATTGTTTAAAGAGACCACGAAAGGTAGATTATATAAATTTTAATCATCAAGATGGTTAGTTGGTGACTTATTCTTGATGTTGATAACATGGTATAGTTATGAAATTAATATATATATATATATTATACCATAGATATGAAAAAAATAAGTGATGTTCAGAATAGTGGTGTATTAAGGATCGAAGATAAATTTCATTTTTTGAGTGCCAAAGATAAAATCCCCATATTTGAATCATGTGAATAAAATAGAGTAATTAATGTAATATGAGATATTGATTAAATTAAATTAAATGTTCTAACTTTTAACTAAGAATTGGTTATCATAAAGAATAATGTGGAACCTGATGAATTTGGTATGAAAATAATTAAATTGAATACATTAAAATACATAAGAAATGATTTTATCTTTGAAACACATGGAAAACAATTTTTTTATATTATTAATCAATCAAATGTGTAGTAGTTTATCATTTCACATTGAAAACCATATTTTGATGATAAAAAAATGATGATGTTGATGACTTATGTGAGACCAATTGATCCATTAATTGATTAGCCTATAATACTAAGTATATAGAGACCCGGCCTTTTGTTACATTACTATTACATCATTTCAATGATAAACTACATTATAGTATTACACATGGAGGATCCAGAGGTTTAGTGTCTTGGGAAAACTAGGACCACACATAACAAGTACAACATCAACCATAAACATTTATTTAATTTCTTCTTCCCTAGCTTCGAAGTGGCACTTGTCCTCTCCTTAGTACATGTAGCCACCTGAGGATATACATCAAATGGGGTGAGATAAAAGCCCAGTAAGAGGATAGATAAGAACAATATAGCATGGGGTGAGCATAATCATGACATAGGAAGAAGATCATTAACATGAGAGGAGCATAAATAATAAACTTGAAATGTGGCAATGCATAAAAATTATACATCACATCTTAGTGGTTAACTACCACACATACTTGTGAACAAAGCTAGCATCGTGTTCACACATCATTTCATATTTACTCATTAGATCCATAACTTTTCCCAATTCATTGGAGTTCTATATAATTTCGGGTGCACCCGTCACATTTAAACATTCATATTGCACTATATAATTCTAGGCGCACCTGTCACATCATAACATTATCATTATCATGATTGCCACATAGAACACATATAAAACATGTAAATAAATAACCCATGGAATGTAATGGGTTTAATCTCATAATAACACATTCATAAGCTTTGGGTTCCCAAAATAATGAGGGAACAACATACTTGATTCAAGAACCATCAACCTTGAATGAGAGGTAAAATGTGAGATCTTGAAAGAAGAGTTCTTTTAGAAAACATTTTGATGGACATAAAAACCATTGACAAACATTAATATCCCAGAAAATAAAAGGAAATGATGAAAAACATATCTTTGAGGAGTAACAATATCAAAAATGGAGTGAAAGAGAGAGAACCCGAAGGAAGAAAATTGGGTTCGATATTTCCCCTTACCTTCTACTCGAATGCCTCATTCTCTTTAATGTCCTGTATAATGACATTATATTAATTAATTAGAAATTCCAGAACCTTTTATACATTAATAGGGGTCATTCTGGTTTCATTATTTCATATTATGTTCCTTTTGATGACTTATAGAGTTTAAAAACATTGTTCGAGGGTGTTTATTTTCATGGTTTTTTAGAGCGGTCCACTTGTATTCTTAATTTGATGTTTGGGTAGATCATGGGTAAACATCCAGAACTGATATTACATGTTATTAATGATATTATATAAGATTGAATCATTTTATAATTTGTTATATTAGATCCATGTGGACGAATCATTAGATAAGAATTAAATGAATATTATTTGGTTAGTTTGAGCGGTTTTTGGATCACAACGAACTCGTTTTAACTTTTCACTTAGTAATATGGACCCAGTTTATTTCCAGAACATAAAATAGAACATAATACATATAAAATATTTTGTTTCAACAATAAAAATGGTTTCATGACCAGATTTAAGGTAGAAATGGAAGAAGAGAGCATGTTGTTTTTGAAGGTGATAAATTATCACCACATGAACAACGTTCTCTTTAATAAAATAATTGTAAGAGGGAAAGGGTGTGGGGTGATATAATATAACATTAGAATCATAATATTAAATTATATATATAATACTAGTTTTACAGAACAAATTGGATGAAGATAGGTAGGGAGAGATCAAGAAAGGAACTTGAACTTGAAATGAAATTAATGTAGAAGTGAGAGAGAAATTACCTTTAGAATCCTCCTCTTGAGATCCTCATTAAGGAAGCTAGGCATGGTATTTTTATGAGACCAGCAGATTTTTGACGTGGGGAATGTGCTAGGGAAGGTGTTTGGGTAGAATTTAGAGAAGTCTTAGAGCGTGAGAGGTGTGAGGAAAAGAGAAAGTGAGGGGTGGCTTTTACAGTGGAGGGGAAGGGGTTTCCTTAATATAAAATTGATTAGTTTATTAATTTCACCAAAGACAAGGAATAGTGAGACTTGGATGACAAATAATAGTAATTTTATAATTTAATCCCGAACCAAATGGGCTTATATCATCAGAACATCATCAATGACTCAATTAATACATTATTTAGCTTTTATTGTGAATTATGAGATTCCACTATTCATCAAAAAATTCAAGTATCTCAGAAAATTCCAAAAAATTTACCCCAACCATTTTTAAAAGTGTAGAATCCAGAAATGAAGTCCATTTTGCAAAAATAATTTTCTAAATATTATTAATTTAATATTTAATTAAATTCATAATTTACTTAAAAAAAAGTTATTAAAACTAAAAATGATTTTGTAGCTCCTTCAAAAATTACGTAGGGTCTTATAAAATTATCTAAAAACTATTAGACATTGATTAAATAATTTATGAATAAATTACAGGAAAATAAATATTCTTTTAAATTAATTAATTAATTATAATTAATTATTTATGACCTATAAAATACCAAAAACGTTTACTAAGTTCAAATTATCACTTTCTATGATGTCTAAATTTTATTTTATTATTCATAGGTAATGTTACTCTTATTTACTATACATAAGGGTCATATTACTATTCATAAGGGTTGTTACTATTCATAAAGGTAGGTTTCTATTCACCAAAAATTATTTTTGTTTCCTTAGACTCCAAACACCATCTTGAACACAACCGTGTATGTCGGATTTTTAAAATTCCAACCATAGGGGTAACAAAATTATATTTAAAGGTCACTTATTACATAGTAGTTCATTATTTTGAGTTTTTATGACATAAGTATAAGAGGGGAATTTTCCATTGAAAAACTTTGGGTCGTTACATTCTTCCCCCCTTAAGAAATTTTGCCCCTGAAATTTTAATTTACTCAAACAGGTGATGGTACCTCTCCTTCATTGCCTCTTCTGGTTCCCAAGTTGCTTCCTCAAACATATGGTTCCTCCACAACACTTTGACAAGGCGGGTTGTCTTATTGCGTAGAACCTTATCACTTCGGTCCAAAATTTTTACCGGCTGCTCCTCATTAGAGAGATCATCATCCAGTTGTACCACCTCTGAGATTAGTACATGTGAGAAGTCTAGTATGTACTTTCTCAGTAGTGATACATGAAACACATCATGAACTTGAGCCATATTCGGTGGAAGTGCCAGACGATAGGCCACGACTCCTATACGATCAAGGATCTCAAAGGGGCCAATGTACCTTGGGCTTAGCTTCCCTTTCTTCCTGAATCACATGACTCTCTTCCATGGAGATATTCGAAGGAAGACTTTATCTCCAACATCGAACTCCAAATCCCTTCGACGATTGTCAGCATAGCTCTTTTGCTGACTTTCTGCATATTTGATGTGTTTCTGGATTACTTGAACCTTATCGGTCTTCTCCTGCACAAGATCAGGTCCATGTAGCTTTCTTTCTCCAACTTCATCACAACAGGTTGGAGTTCTACATCGCTTCCCATAAATAGCTTCATACGAAGCCATCTGAATACTCGAGTGGAAGCTATTGTTGTATGAGAACTCAACCAATGGAAGGTGATGATCCCATCCACCATTGAATTCTAGAGAGCATTCTCTTAGCATATCTTCGAGCATTTGAATAGTCCTTTCAGACTGGCCATCAGTTTGGGGGTGAAAGGTCGTGCTGGAATTTAATTCAGTACTCAAAGCATGTTGAAGTCTCCTCCAGAATTTAGATCTGAACCTTGGATCATGGTCAGAGACAATCGAGAGTGGAACACCGTGCAATCTCATTACATCCTTCACATATATCATAGAAATTGGTTCAAGTGAGATTTCTTCTTGAATAGCGATAAAATGGGCAGTCTTGGTGAGTCGATCAACCACAACCCATATCGCATTATTTCCTCTTGACGTTTTCGGGAGACCCGTGACAAAGTCCATAGTATCATTTTCCCATTTCCACATGGGTATAGTCAATGGCTGCATCATACCTTTGGTCTTTTTCCACTCATCTTTAACTCGCTGACATACCAAGCACCTTGATATATATTCCACAATCTCCTTCTTCATGTTATCCCACCAGAAGTGTTCTCGGAGATCACGATACATCTTGGTACATCCAGGATGAATAGATAAAGTTGAGATATGGGCATTATCCAATATCTCCTTATTTATCCTGGGTGATGAAGGCACACAAAGTCGCGTTCCAAACCAAATCACACCATCATCATCGATATGGAACTCTTGCAGCTTCCCTTCAATTATTACATTCACCCTCTTTTGTATCTCCACATATTCCCTTGGTGCTTCCATAATATTCTATTGGATGGATTGTTGCGCAATCATTTGGGCAAGGTAGGATTCATCCCCTGCCCTTACGATTCCCAAATCCGTCCTTTTCATAACCAAGAAGATAGGGTCTTTCTCAATCCTCAACATGGATAGTCTAGCAGGTTCATTTCTACTTAGAGCATCAGCTCCCTTGTTTGCCTTTCCAGGATGATAGTGAATAGAGCAATCGTAATCCTTGATTAGCTCTAACCATCTCCTTTGACGCATGTTGATCTCCTTTTGTGTGAATATATACTTTAGGCTCTTGTGGTTGGTGTATATGTCACACTTCTCACAATAAAGGTAATGCAGCCAGATTTTCAAGTCAAAAATCACGGATGCCAGCTGTAGATCATGCGTCGGGTAGTTCTTCTCATGGATCTTCAACTGTCGTGAGGCTTAGGCTATCACATTATCATTTTGCATGAGTACACAACCCAAGACTTTCTTTTTAAGCATCATTGTATATCACAAAACTTTCTCCACTTTTCGGTAGTGTGAGTACAGGTGCAGTGATCTGCCTTCTCTTACGCTCCTTGAAGCTTCCCTCACATTCTTCTGTCCAAACATACATGACCCCTTTCCTTGTCAATGTAGTTATCGGGCTTGAAAATCGTGAGAAGTTTATCACAAAATGTGGATAGTACCCAGATAATCCAAGAAAACTACGGAATTATGTGACACTAGAGGGTCTGGGCCATTCCTCAAGGTTGGAACATTCCTTTGACTCAAACATTTGGGCGAGGTATGCTTATTCATAGGGAATCAACACCCAAACCATTGAAGGATTTTTCAAAGGATATTCATGATCTTCCTTGAATTTGTAGAGGAGCATGGGATGGTTCGGCATATGAAAATATATTTCCTTTTCCCAAAAGATGATATGTGCTGTATATAAAGAGAGCCAATCCATTCCCATTATAGAGTCGAATTCCACCAAGGGAAGTATTACGAGATTTTCCGGAAGAATCTTCCCACATACATCAAAAGGAGAAGATTCAAACACTTGGGTTGCAATGATTGCACCACGTGGTGTTTTTACAGATATCTATACTTCAAGGTTTCGGGGCTTCGATTCTATAATTCTAGCAAACTTGTAAGATATAAATGAATGGGTAGAACCAGAATCAAACAAGACTTTTTCCATTCTTGAGTGAATAGTAAGTGTACCTTGTACGACTTCATTATCATGTTCCACCTCCGTAGTAGTGATGGCATAAGCCTTCCCTTGTTCCTTTGGCTTTGGTGGTTGTTGGCACTGATTACCCTCGAGATCTCGAGGTTTAGTGAACTGGTTTGAATAGTTCCCTAGCTCCCTACTATTGTAGCATTGAACCATGAGTGGTTCTCTCCTTTCATCAGCTACATTATCCTTCCTTTTCATGTCTTTTCAACACTCATGAGCTTGGTGTCCTTCCTTCCCACACTTAAGGAATTTCGTTGTACCTTTAAGGGAGTTCCCATGGTGAAACTTCTCACATTTTTTTCATGTGGGTCGTTGTGTTTTATTCCCGTCTTTATCACTAGATCCACCAGCTTGAAACTCCGCCTTTCTTTTCTTATCACCATAGCCATGGGACCATTCTCCAAACTCCATCTCCACTTTGAGAGAACACCGAAAAACTTCTTCATAACTCCCAAAGTCTCGAATTGCAAGATCCTTTCGACGATGTGGTTTTAATCCACTAAAGAATCTATCAATTTTTCTATCATTGTTGATAACAAAACCCGAAGCATACCTTGTGAGCCTTGTGAAATTTGCTTCATAGGGTGTGATAGATTCTCCTTATTTTTTATTGAGCTCTATGAATTCTCTCTCCATCTTTGTTCGAAGTGTTCTTGGGAAGTACTTATTAAGAAACATTATCTTAAAGTCTTCCCATTCTATCTCTTCAATTACCTCCCTTGGATTGGTGTTCTTAATCAAAGCCCACCATTGATCAGCTTCTCCATCTAGACGATAAACGGCTAGAGTCACCTTCTCCGTCTCAGAATAGTGAAGAACAGAAAATATCTTCTACATGGAGTTGACCCATTGTTCCGCAACTAGTGGATCAGAAGATCCACAAAACGTCGGTGGTCGTTGCCGCATAAAACATTTGATAGCTAGTTTATCCCACTTTTGTGAAGGTGGACATTCCCCATTATTATGGTTATTATTCATAACCTGAGATATTTGGGTAAGCATCGCCATGAAGTTTTGAACTCCACCTCCCAAATCATTGGGGATGTTGTTCGGGCAATCGTTGCATTGGTCCTCGCAAGAGTTGTTGGCCTAATTTCTCCTGGTTCCCACCATTTTCTAAAATAGAAAAGGTTAGAACAAAACATAAGTAACAATTCATTAATAACTTATCCATTTAAACAATTATACCAAAAAAACATATGGGATCCCTAGGTAAATATCCTTGTGTGCATACTTGTACTTAGTCTCATGTTGTATTTTTTCTCTAGGGTTCACTAATCCTAATCCCCAAATTAACTAAACCTTTCCTCAGATACCAACTATAGCAACCCGGCCATTTCTTACATTACTATTATATCATTTCAAAGATAAACAACATAATAGTATTACACATGAGGGATCCATAGGTTTAGTGTCTTGGGAAAACTAGGACCACACATAACAAGTACAACATCAACCATAAACATTTATTTAATTTCTTCTTCGCGAGCTTCTTAGTGGCACTTGTCCTCTCCTTGGTACATGTAGCCACCTGTGGATATAAATCAAAAGGGTTGAGCTAAAATCCCATTAATAGGATAGACAAGAACAATATTACATGAGGTTATCATAATCAGGACATATGAAGAAGATCATGATCATGAGAGGAGTATAAATAATTAACTTGAAATGTGGCAATGCATAAAAATGAAACATCATGTCTTAGTGGTTAAATACCACACATACATGTGAAAAAATATAGCATGATGATCACACATCATTTCACATTTACACATGAGATTTATCACTTTACCCAATGCATTGGAGCGCTATATAATTCTGGGCGCACCCGTCACATCATAACGTTATCATTATCATGATTGCGAAATAGAACACATATCAAACATGTACATAAATAACCAATGGAAAGGAATGGTTTTCATCTCATAATAACACATTCATAATCTTTCTGTTCCCAAAATAAAGATGGAACAACATACTTGATACAAGAAGCATCAACCTTGAATGAGAGGTAAAATGTGAGATCTTGAAAGAATAGTTCTTTTGGAAATTATTTTGATGGAAATAAAAACCAGTGAAAAACATCTATATCCCAGAAAATAAAAGGAAATGATGAACAAATGATCATTGAGTAGTAACCATATAAAAAATGGAGTGAAAGAGGGAGAACCCAAAGGAAGAAAATTGGGTTCGAGATTTCCCCTTACCTTGTACTCGAATGCCTCCTTCTATTTAATGTCCTATATAATGACATTATATTCATTAATTAGAAATTCTAGAACCTTTTATACATTAATAGGGTTCAGTCTGGTTTCATTATTTCATATTATGTTCCTTTGTATGACTTATAGAGTTTAAAAACATTGTTCGGGGAAGTTCGTTTTCATGGTTTTCTTGAGCGGTCCACTTGTATTCTTAATTTGATGTTTTGGTAGATCATGGGTAAACATCCAGAACTGATATTACATGTTATTAATGATATTACAGATGCTTGAAAGATTTTATAATGATTTATATTAGATCAATGTGGATGAATCATTAGATAAGAATTAAATGAAGATTATTTGGGTTAGTTTGAGCGGTTTTTGGATCACAACGAACTCGTTTTAAATTTTCACTTAGTAATATGGCCCTTGCTAACATCCAGAACTTAAAATAGAACATAATACATATAAAATATTCAGTTTCAACCATAAAAATGGTTTCATGACCTGATTGAAGGTAGAAATGGAAGAAGAGATCATGTTGTTTTTGACGGTGATAAATTATCACCACATGAACAACGTTCTCTTTCATAAAATAAATGGAAGAGGGAAAGGGTGTGGGGTGATATAATATAACATTAGAATCATAATTTTACATTATATATATTATAATAGATTTACAGAAAAATTTGGATGAAGAAAGGTAGGGAGAGATCAAGAAAGAAACTTGAACTTGAAAAGAAATTAAAGTAGAAGAGAAAGTGAAATTTCCTTTAGAATCCTCCTCTTGAGATCCTCATTAAGGTAGATAGGCTTGTTCTTTTGAAGAGACCAGACACTTTTGGACGTGGGGGATGAGCTAGGGAAGGAGTTTGGGCAGAATTTAGAGAAGGCTTGGAGCTTGAGAGGTGTGAGGAAAAGAGGGAGTGAAGGGTGGCTTTTATAGTGGAGGGGAGAGGGGTTTCCTTAATATAAAATTGATTAGTTTATTAATTTCACCAAAGACAAGGAATAGGGAGTATTGAATGACCAGTAATAGTAATTTTATAATTTAATCCCGAACCAAGTGGGCTTAAATCAGCAGAACATCATCAATGACTCAATTAATACATTATTTAGCTTTTATTGTGAATTATCGGATTCAACTATTCATCAAAAATTCAAGTATCTCAGAAAATTCCCAAAAATTTACCCAAACCTTTTTTCGATGTGTGGAATCTAGAAATGAAGTCCATTTTTCAAAAATAATTTTCTCAATATTATTAATTTAATATTTAATTAAAATCATAATTTACTAAAAAAACAGTTTTTAAAATTAAAACTGATTTTGTAGCTCTTTCAAAAATTACTTAGGGTCTTATAAAATTATCTAAAAACTATTAGACATTGATTCAATAATTTATGAATACATTACAGGAAAATAAATATTCTTTTAAATTAGTTAATTAATTATAATTAATTATTTATGACATATAAAATACCAAAAACGTTTACAAAGGTCAAATTAGCACTTTCTATGATGTCTAAATTTTATTTTATTATTCAGAGGTAATTTTATTCTTATTTACTATAAATAAGGGTCATATTACTATTCATAAGGGTAGGTTACTATTCATAAGGGTAGGTTACTATTCACCAAAAATTATATTTGTTTCATTGCACTCCAAAAACCATCTTGAACACAACCGTGTATGTTGGATTTTTAAAATTCCAACCATAGGGGTGACAAAATTATATTTAAAGGTCAGTCATCACTTAATAGTTCATTATTTTTTGTTTTTGTGAAATAAGTATAAAAAGGAAATTTTCCATTGAAAAACATTGGGTCGTTACAATGTACCTCATTAAAGACATGTTATATCACATGGAACTGTATTGTTAACGGAATGTGGGAACATATACATTATCAATTTCATAATATTAAATGTAACATACATTTATCCCTTATTTTACATTTTCAAAATTGATAATATTTTGGATTTAATATGTTTAATGTTTCTATATTTCAACAGACATAATTAAATATTTTTGAGATTATTTTTTCATATTATTTTTCAATTATTAATTTTATATGGAACTATTCTATTAGTATAAGTATTTATTGAATAATTTAATTTTTTTAATATATAATTTTATGTTTCATTAATATTTTAAATATTCACATGAAATTACTAAATAATAACTAATAATAAAATGAATATATTCATCATTATTTTTTGCATCGATATTAATTTCTGTAATGAATATTATAAATAAGGATTAGTTTTTTATTTTAAAATGTTGTCATCATTTTTATAATTTTTATTAAATGTTTTATCTAACATGTATTTTAAAATAATTTATTTAATATTTTCCTATTTCTGTTAAATCATTTTTTCATTTTTTTCATTTTATTATAATTTATGTTAAATAATGTAATGAATATAAAAAAATTATAATAATTTACTTTTTATTGGATCAATATTCATATTATATACTTTTATACATAAGTTTTTTATTTTTATTCTTATGTACACATTTTTATTAACATTATTGTTTGGATAATTACATATTAAAAAAATCACCTAAATGATCTATAGATGCTACTACAAATAAATTTCTATGAATCCACCTCAACGTTTTGAATTGGTTATATATACTTATGTAGGATATAGGAGGAGTCCAATGTTACTAAACATGGTATAACATGTAAAAAATTATTGGTTGTTTGTAGCCAAGAAAGGAGGATATACATTGGGGTTGATAATAATCACAATTCTAGGATATGAAATTCGAAATCAATGAACTCTTTCCTCACAATGCACGATTAGACAAAAGATAGTGTTATGAATTTTAATTAGTGAAATTCTAAAAACAATTACAATATTTCAATTATAAGTGACACGTTTTGTACACACATATATTACAATTTTAATTATCATTAATTTTTCTAGAAATATATTTTACCTCCATTATTATTAAATAAAATTTGATATACATGAATGTGGATAGGATTGTAATAAATATCTATCTTGGGATGCAATAATATTTATGGATCAGAATTCATCCATCACATCATATTTATTTTTTATCGATAGGAAAAAATTAATATTTATGTGATATATATAACTTATTATTTAAATACAATTAGAAGTTATTTGATGAAATTAGATGGAATGAATAATTTTACATATGTGAAATGTTATTTTTTATATGATTTTTTATATTAATGATTTGGTTAATGATTTAATCATCCATAATTTATATACCTAAGGCTGGTCTCATCCTAAGATCAAATCTAGATAGATATAAACTCATAAATTATCATTTAGAGTATATGAATTATTAGAAAAATAAACTATGGTTAAATAATTTCAAAAACATAAAGGTGAATCATTAGGATATATAGAGGTCTTTCACACATCCCCCATATATACATGAATAATTTTAGAGAGACCAAATTTGAAAAAAGGAAAGATATCATACAATTGATCGAAGGTATTTGGATATGTAGATTATAAGGAATTATTTAGGTTATATGGACTCATTTTTATATTATGAATCCCTAATTAATTATTAAAGTATTTTATTGAAGATTCCATTTAGGAGAAGTGAACATTGGGAACATTCTAATCTAAGGGTAGGCCATATATTTTACTACATTAAGAATTCCCAAACACCTAATTTATATTCTAGTGTATGAGGGGGTTGTAAAAGATAAAATAAATCATCAATTTTCTTGATTCTACAAATAAGTATGTATAAAAAATAAAAATAGTTTCTTTCAATGATAGATTTTACTAAATTAGTCATATGATAGAGGAAATTATTATAGATTTGGAATAATCGAAGTATGCTGGAAAGAAATTATAGTTTTAAAATACAGATCCTACTAGTCAACCTTCATTTGTATATCCCATTACTCTACCTCCAAGATCATATTATACAATTTCTCCTCCATTATAACTTCCCTTGTAATTTGAGTTATATTTTGATATACCAAAACAATATTTTATTTCATATCTGATTATATATATTAGGTATACAATTAATCATCAACTTATATAAGTGAATTATATAACGGTCCCATTATGGGATATTTTAGATAGGTCCACGATAGTACCATTTCCTATAGATGATGTAACAACCATTGGAAAAAGGATCATCATATTTTTAGTTTTTCTATATAAACATTTCTAAAAAATTAACACTAATTTATGTATAGATTATTTCCTATATAATATATTGGTGTCAAATATGTTATAACAATCTAAAACTTATATTTTTATCAATATTTTAAATATGAATACGTCAAAGGTAAATATCTTCTGTATATAAAAAAGCATGAAAATTCCTCTATGACATCATATTCTACATCTAATCATAATAAATTATCAATATATTTATATTTTTGTATCAATATTATGTACATATATTGGATGGTAACATTTATGAGAGTGAAATGACTATGGTAATATTAAAGGGAGGTATAATGTATCATGAAATTATAGATTCATGTTCAATGAACATGGGGTAAGACCTTCCCATAATAATTAATTATTATTTTTCATTCAGATATTTTATGTTAATGACCTAGAATGCTTATTTTTGTTTTTTTTTTATCATTATAAAAATTATATTTAGTGTAATAAAACAATAGTATATGTATTTCTTTAAAGATAATTTGATTAACCTATATTAAATTTAATGAAATATATAAAAATAATATTATTTGTTACTAAAATATTTTGTAAAAATGATATTATGTGTTCGATAATTAATTATCACAAAGGTCAAGTAACATATATTTCAACAAGTTTTATTTATCATTAATAAATGACCACTCACATTATATAAATTTTATAATACTACAAATAAGATGTGGTGTGTTTTTTCCAAAATGGAAAATTATATTCAATTTCACCTTTATAAAATTTAGTGTCAGATAGATATTTCAATCATGTCAAACATGTAAAATTGATTATAAAAATAATTTTATATTATAAAGACATTTAATTGTATTTTTTACGTGAAATTTTCAATTAAGAAATGAAATTATTTTACAAATACAATAGGAAATAGTAGAACAAAAATCCAAGATTTGTTTATTAATGTGATGTATCATTTAAATTTACTAAATTCAATATTCCAGTACATACATTACAGATTTAAATTTAAGAAGAATTTTGAATCTAAACATTCATTACCAGCAAAGAGTAATGAAATGGGGATATAATGTTTTATGATTTATGATTGAAATAATTGAATTAGGTATAGTTCAAAAATTCCAAAATGATAAATTTTTTCGTAACATTTCATTTAATATAACTCTTAAATATAAATAGAAAACACTTTAAATTATTTACATACATTGGTTGTATTTTTTATGATCGTCTCCCTTATTCTATAAAATTGATAAGTCACATACAATGTGTATAGGAGTACTATTTCATTATATTAATTAGTTATTAGTTAAATGTGAATATTTATTTTTATTTTTTAATTTCAAATTGTAATTTTGAATCTATTTAAGTGTGTTCTAGTGTTTTCTTGTTCTATTAGTGTTGTGATTTTGTTGATTTGGGACTGATTTTTTAATCCTTTTAAACATTATTTGAAATTAATTTTTATCAATTATTATTCACAAAATTTATTCTATAAATTGATTTACAATGATTCTACCATATTAGTCCATTAAAATAGCTATCATGATAAAAATATTACATTGGTTCTATAATAATGAATGATAAAACTACTTCATCATCTATTTTTGTTATGAATTCCATAATGTACATTAGAAAATATAACTGAAATATATTTTACACATCAATAGAAAAGAAAAAGCATTAAAACATAATTATAACATCTCAAAAAATAAAATATCTAAGTAACCGAAATTTTAATCACAAAAACAAAGTTTTGGAAAACCCTATATGAACAACTGATAATTAAATTACATCACATTAATAAATACTTAATTAAATAATTATCTAGTAGATAAATATTTTAAAGAATTATTTAATAAATCAAACCTCTATGAACCCTATAGTTGACTAATATATCTTGTTTGTGGATTCACACAGTATTAGAAATTATCTAATTCATAATGAGTAAATATGAAATTCCAAATAACATTTTGTGATAATGATCTATAGAATATCAATATTATATTTACATTTTTTCCATATAATAAAACTATAGACACCATACGTGATATGAACCATGATATTTCCAATTATTTATTATCTAAGGATTTAAGGTTGTAATAAATTCAAGAATTAAACTAATTTTGATATCATTTTACTTATATAAGATAACCAATATTGATGAGTTATCTCAATGAAATAATGATTTATTATTTCTATCATCATTATATATAATAACGTTTTTGTGTATTTTGATAATATTTATTAATATGCAATAAATCACTCAATGAGTCTGTGTGATGAAAAATTAACAAAATGATGTCCAAGACAATGAAATATGAATAGTTTATATGGTTGAATGAATGTAACTCCAACAAGAGGTGGCTGAATCAGAATCAAATCTTATATATCTAGAATCTTAATGGTATATCTAGATCCATCATGATAAAATGAGATATAAATTACTTACTAAAAATTAAAATGAAGATGAATTCATAAAAAATGAAGCTATTATTAGTCATAAGGTTATCGATTGATCAGATACTAAGACATGTTTTGAGGTATTGAAATATGATATTGAATATATGTACACAGATCAGGTTAGTGTATTTTCTAATCCACTTGATGGGGTGCATCTGATAGGGTGAATTCGATTTTTTAATTAAAAATTAAATCAATATTTGTTTATTATTTAAAAATCATTCATGGTTGTAAAATATATTCAAATAGATTCTTGGTAATGAATTTAAAGAAAAATTTGTATAAATATCAGTGAAAATTTTATTTATGGACTGTACAATCATTAGTCACTTATTATAACAATGATATCTTAACAATGGATATCAAAATTCATATTCCATAATTGTCGCTTTTTAGTGAATATAATACATCCCAATGTCTATAAGGATCTAAATGTTATTGCAAGATTGTATAATTCCATCGACTCATTTATGGATTGACAAATGATTTTTGGTGTTGGTACATTAATTATGGTTATTCTATAAATCTGTATTATTTCATCATTAATGTATTAAAATCATATGTATTTAAGTGGGATTATGGGGGTATTACTATATTTTATATGTTATATATTGATAAAATACTACTCATTGGAAATTGAATCCATTCATTATGGTTTATAAATAATGTATTGGGATAATTAATCTCACTAAATAAAATTAATGGGGAATTATTTTATATTTCTTGAGAATATATTAAGAGATATATTCAATTGTATTTTCATTTAGAGTTAAAACTCATATATGTGTAATGTATTAAATATTGTTTAGAAGGATAACTACAAGAAAGGATACAAACTACTGTAATTTGGTGTATATTTGGTAATGGATGAATTTAATTTTACTATTATATAAAGGAAATTCATGATATTTAATATTTATACAATAAATACAAAATCAATTATGTTTTATCTTTTTTGTACTTAACTTATTCATTCTTCATAAATGAGAATAAAATTTTTATGAATATCATATCTGTATGAACGATATTAGATTTATTTTAAGAATATACCAATTTAATGGAGAATGAATAAGGATATTCTTGTTATTTGGATGAGTGTTAGATCTCACTAAAAGAGTTAAAATCTATGCAAAAATATAAACTATCAAATATATAACTGGATAACATATAGATTTTTTCCAACATAAATATAAAATAGATATTTTAATTTGATATAAATTATTATTAGTATCATTTTATATAATATATGTTAAATAGATCATTACATTTTATGTTAAAAATGATTATTTTTAGATAATGTTTTATATATTAAAATATATGTTGTTAAGGAAAATTGAATCCTGGTAAAAATCTATAAAAAATATCTTAATTATTTTTTAAGATAAGGACCACATGTGTTATCATATTTTAAATAATATCCATTATAAATAACATCTTTTTATAAAAAATAACTGATTAGGGTCCTGAGAATATTTATTTGACGATATAGAGGATAATTTAGAACGAACATTTAAAAAACCCGTTAATATAATAAACATATGTTTGAATGTGAATTTATTGGGTATTTGATATATAGAAGACTTGATATAATGTATTTCATTTTTTCTAAATTAGAGAAATCATTCATAAAATGTAATATTTTGTATTATATGTTAGACATGGGTTTTTAACTTTTACTACATCCAGGTATGGGTTAGGTTTTTAGTCATTTTCCCCTGAACTTGGTGTGACATGTTTTAATATTAGGAATTATTTCCTCCTATTTTTGGATTATCTTTCCCCCTTGGTTTCCCCTTTCCCCCCATTAAATTTTGGAATAAAATTAGGATTTCGTGGTGGATATAACAAAGCATACTATTTTCCTACATGGTTAACTAAATCATGCAACCAAGCAATTAATAGTTTCTATGTGTTAAAAAAATGGGTTTTGACCATTTTTTTAATTCCTAAAATAAAAAAAATACACCGCTTTCTTCCCAGATTGGGTCCAAGAATCCATTGGAGGTCTCCAAGCTCACTCATCCTCTCTTGGAACACACTTTTATTGGGGTATTTGGTGGGGGGTCATCATGATCAATAAAGTAAGTCAGTCTTCATTTCTTTTCTTCATTCTCTCTATAGTTTCATCCATACATTGTTGAGATTATATTATCCCATTACATATAGTTTCATACAATGTTTTTAATCATTTATTTCATGGATAAAATTCATGATTACAGTTCATTTTCACATTCTTGTGATGTGGTTGTGGTGAAGATGATGTTTAACCCGGATTCATGGGGTTTTGACACAAAAGTCAGGTTGTTCCATATCATAATATTATTTGATAACTTTTTCATCATACTTAATTTCTTTATCGTTTTCTTTGAGTTATATATTTTGTGGGAATATTTTTTGAATGATATAAAATTTTTTGTGATTTTTTATGGGAGGATTATGTTAAATGGGGTTTATTTTGATGTAGACCCATTTTGTATTTATTGGTAGTGATTCATAACAAGTTAAATTGGTTTTTTAAATGATTAGTGGGAAGAAAATTCTATTTCCCTGGGGTATTTTAGTGTTTTTATTCAAAATGTGTTTTTTGGGAATTTTTTTGGTGTTATAGCATGTTGTGTTATTCAGGGTTGTGTTATAAATTATAAAAATGATTTATTGAATAGTGTAAGAGGTGAAAATCTTGATGGAAAACGTTTTTGGTAGGGGTATTTTTTTTTAAAATGGTTCTGTTTGAAGTGTTATTTTTGTTTTTATGTGTACTAATTTGAAAATGTTTTTTAAAATTTCTAAAACCATTTTTGGTATCATTTGTTAAATGTTTAATTTTAATGTTTAATTTTTGATAAATAATTGGGTGTCTCATGTGTTTATTCCATATATTAACATTTGGTTCTATATTTTGATTCATGAAATTGATTTAATAAATTGATTTCGGGAATCCATGTATTGTTTTGGTTAGTTATTTTTGGGATTTGGACCTTGAATGAGGATTTACAAATGAATATTTTGTGTAATGACATATATCACCTCATAAAGTAGTTTCCTAAAATCTTTATTGGGTTATATGAACTAAATTAATGGTGTGAAACATGTTGGTGGGATGTTTTTTGTATAATTTTTTAATGAATGATTAATGTTCAAATGGTATTTTACAACATGTGAAACATAATTGAGCACAAAAGGGGACACCTAATATCTAGGTGGGCAGACTAGGACAAGTATGATATGGACTTGATAGTGGTATCGTCCCTATTTCACATATAAAGTTTGATGATGAAAATACTAACTAAAAAATAATGATTCATGGGGACCACTATCCAAATGGGTTTTCACATCCTAGTTGCTCGTGATGAATAAGGTTATTGGTTACAGTTACATTTACACTAAGATACGGTGTACCTAGGGCCCCACAACATGCTAGTGTCTAGAGGTGCTACCATTACAAAAGATCATTGGATAATTTTTACTTATCATCGACATACAATGTCTTTAGTTCATAATTTCTTATATTGTATATACTTATTAAAATTTTTCATTGTTTAATTGTTCCCTTTAAGAAACTGTTTTTATTTAATTTTTTCTATAAAATTGTTACTAGAATTTCAGTTTTATGAAAACACACATGATTTTTTGTATTATAATGTTTATATCATGGTACTATGTTGCATTAAATCTTACTGGGATTGGGATCAAACCCCACATACACACTCGTGTGTAAGTAGACTTGGTAATGTTTGTCACATGTTTTGGTAAATGTTTTAGAGTCTATGGTTTGGGTTACAAGTGGTCCGTCATGCTGTGGTCCCATGGATACTACTTGCAGGTGATTACCCCTTTCCATGAGGAGGTTCATGGGATATAAGATTGTGTTTACTTCCAATTTGGATGTATTTGGGATTTGTATAAACCTATTTATTTCAACTAATAATTTTATCAATGATGGGTGGGTTTGAAAAGTTCCAATTCATTTTATTATCATTTGTTTGTTATTTTATTTTTATAAATATTGGTAAATCATTCCCAACATATACATATGATACTCAGGAACTTGTTCTAACCTGTGGGGATCTGGAATTCCCCTTAGTACATTCTATAGTATGGGTCTGATGCCAAAATAAGTGATGACTATATTTGGTTTGTGAAAAAAATTTTTCCATGCATGTTCGTTCTTTTTGTTTCATGTTCTCTTAGTGAAGTGTCTATGTAGACCCGAGATAGGAATGTCAGAACTCAATGTTCTAGTTATGATTAGAGTTCCTGGATAGTACATCTCATGGAGTGACTTCAGTCATTATGGGATTTGGGGTTCTATATAATTATATCTCTCCACGTGGTTCCTTGTTGTTTGGGAAATGTAATGGGAGTTGGGTCAATAGTCCGAGTGAGCATGTAGGGCCTGGAATGCATTGTGGATATGTGGATATGGTCACAGAACAGACTATGTGATAGTTTTAGGACTGGATTATGGCTACCAACCTTATGTCTGAGTCACCCATAGTTACTATTTTCCTTCTCTTGAGAATCGTCTTCTGTCTCTATGTGTTTTGGAATTAATTTTGAAAATACCATATTTTGGAATTATTGATACATAATTTTAAAGTAAATTTGAAGATGTCTTATGAAATTTTAATTTTTTTGATATGATTTTCGAGTAAAACGAAATTGGGTGGGTTTATAAAATGAAGGAAATGAATTTATGTGAATTTTTGGGAATTGTTTTAGGAAGTCATGAATTATGTTAAAGTGAATTTTAAAAATTAGACGAAAATAGAATTTGATAAACTGTTGAAAGGTTTTTTAAATGTGGAGAATTGTTTTGATATCATTTTTTTGGATACAAAATTGGTTTTTAGCATTATTAATTGGTGATTTTACGAAAAGGATTGTAAGATTTGAATTTGGTTTTTATTTTGTTGTTTGTAGTATTGAGAATGCGATTATTGGTAGAATGTTTTGATTTTGAAAATAATTAAGGTTCAGTTTTGGTTTTTAGTATCCCCATGGGTGACCACATGCATGGGATACATAGAAATATAGAAGTTTAATGGCACAACATGATGATTATTATGGTAGATAGGAAGAGGGTTTTCAGTGTGCCATAGAAAAATTTATATGTGAGGCCCATGAGATACTATTGGTGAATGTGTTAACTGCCGACCCTATTGATATTCAATTAAATCATTTTTAAGGAAAATTTAATGTTTTAATTACCAGTGTTTGGGTGGTGTGTCTTATGAGTTTTTGAAAATGTTGTTTTGGGATATTTTATGTACAATAACCTCTTTTGTTTGAACATTTTTTTGGTTTTCTGATTGGTCAGAATGTTTGGTTGAAGTATTGGTTGGTGGAATTTAATGATAAATGTTTTAGTAAACATTTTTTGTGGTTCCGCTCATTTGTTTTTTTTGGTTTGGGAATCATTTTGACGAAATGGAATCCTTGGTTGGGTCCTTCATTTGTTTTCTATATGGTGTGTCCCCTAAATAGTTAATGTATGATTGAAGTGTGCCCCTGGGTGATTTCCCATTGGAAAATCATCCAATTGATCAACAATAGGACTTCCTTCTTCATCATTGAAGATTGTGTGTACCCCATTATATTTAGGTTATGTGGATCATAGTGTAGTGGGATAATGGTTGTGCAAGGTAGAAATAGACTTTATTCTCTTAAGTTGCCTATGTTTTCAAAGGTGGTGTTTGACACCATTGTGTCTGGAAGTTCTATATGGAATCGGTTATTGTGAAATCATGTAAGGTAATATAGATTATTCCAATGTTGATGGTGTGGATATAGTTCTTAAGGCTATCTAATTCATTCCTGAGTCTCCATGAATAAAGGGTTCATGTTAGGCCACCACTATAATTTTTTTTTATTTCTAGTCTATTATGGATACATGCAGTAATCTAATGCCACTAACGAATTATATCAATGTTACAATCATTATAATTTATATATAAGTTTCTAAGATCATGTTTAGTGATGTATTTTTATGTTTTGATTTCTTTTATGGGAAAGGGTTGTTGTTTTGTAACATTTCTAGGAATTCCACTTAAATGGATGATTTGTTTCTTTTTCATATTCTAGAAATTCTCTATCCTGAAAAAAGTTTTCTTCATTTTGTTCTTTCATCGGTTCTTTCTTATTTTTGGGTCAGAGGGGAAATGAATATTTATCGTCAAGACACGTTTCATGGAGGAGGTTTTAGTATAGTGTAAGTGGTATAATTGAAGAGTTATCTTCTGATGATTTTATTGGATCATGGTGTAGTTTCTTGTGTAACAGGAAGAAGATGTTCCATTCAGGGGTCTTAGTGCTTGACATTGAGGTGGAAGATGCTTCAATAATCAGGGATCATGCAATAGACACTGGAGTGAAGTTGATGCATATTCATGAAACCCCAATAGGTTAAGGGATCATGGTTTAACATTTATCACCAATATTGGAGGTGGAGATAGTTTGATGTTTTAATGAGGTGGTTTTATTTCAAGTTTTTTGGTGTAGTTGAAATGGACATGCAGGCCCATCTCACAAGGATATAATCTATGTCAGTATGACTATACCAAATTAGTTTATAGGGGAATCAATGGTTTTGTCTTCTCATGATCCCATGGATTGAACCGTTCTGGGTATGACACACATTATGGTTGTTCATATACGAATAACCTTATGGGTCCATTTTGTCCTCGTTTCTGGTTGGACTCATATGAGGTTGGTAATGCTTGTGGGAGTGGACAAAGGCACGGTGTCTGTATTGTTTTATATGTTTGATTAAAGGGACTCCTAATGTGGGAGAATTTGTTTTTAGGGAAGCACCAATTATATCCCATGTTGGGATCCTTTTTCGGTAAGTGTTTGTTGGATAAGATGGTTGGTTCTTATTATAGGGAGACCCACCATGGGACTCATATAAGTCCTAATGAAATTAGTATATTGTTATTCTACCCCTTATTATGGAGAGTTAATTCACACATCCGCGTATTGGATTACATGTTCATACATTTGTAATATTTTGGTTTAGAGAACACAAAACATTTTTTGTTGAAGAATGTTTGTGGTTACCTCATTGAAATTTATCAAATGTTTCACATGGAAGATTTGAAGCCCTCAAAATGTCTAAGTTTCTTGTCCTAGGATGTAGTATTGTGTGTGGTGATAGTTTCATGTTTTATATCCTTTGTTGGATTTTGGATTATAGGGGTTGGAGACCATTAGTAGTGGGACCTTTTTGACATATCGAGTTAGATGATATCCCCATTTTCTTACTGGTAGTGTCCTTATTCCATATTGTTGTGAACACTGTTGGGAAATATAAATGGTATCGATCTTGTTTTGTCATTTGGAATTTTTTTGGATTTATGTAGGCATAAATATTTATTGTGGGGAGAATTTTTACACCCTATTTTTTATTTTAATTCATCCTGGTTTGGGTTGGGTTCATGGTAATTTTCTTAGGAAACGAGAGTGGTGAGTTATAAATTTTGGGGAATTATTTAGTTATATTATTGGACTATATTTTTTCCAATGTTTACCTTAGTCTTACCGATAAATATTTGAATAAAATTTTTATTTTTGAGTGGAATGAACCAATAGCATGTTTGGGCCATACAATTTACTAAACCATGCTACCAAACAGTGTACTGTGTCTAGGTGTTTAAAAATTGTTTTTGACCCTTTTCCTTTATGGAAATAAACCTAATAGATCAATTTATTCTCCAATTCAACAATCGAATCCATGGGTGGTATCAAAAAACCATAAATCACACATAGAAACCATTTTTGAATGAGGATTTGGTTGAAAAACTACATGATTATTTATGTAAGTGAGTCTATATTCGTTTTCTCCAATATCTCTTTGTTTTTTCCCTCCTTTCTTGTGGTTATGATTTTATAACAACTATTTTTTCCCAATGGGTTATTCATGGGTTTCATGGTTCAATATACCTGATAATGGTTCATTTTAAAATTCTTTCCTCGTGGTTTTGGTGGGTTAGAAGATTATCATCAATTCATTGGGTTTTTGAAACAAAAGGTTGGTGGTTCCATCTAAAAACATTATTTGATGGGTCGATTAACTTGATTAATTTATTTATAATGTTCATTGAGATATATATTGGGTTTGAAATTATTTATTTAATGATATTAACATGTTTTTTATTCTTATATAGAATGTTCTTTTGTGAAATGGGGTGTATTTTGATATAAACCCATTGATATTTCCAGGTCGTGTTTTATAACTTTTTTAACTGGTTTCATAAATGACAAGAGAGCTAAAAATTATATTTTGTTGGGGTGTTAGAATGTTTTTGGATCAAGAAGGGGAATTTTGGGAATTCTTTTGGTTTATTGTCATTTTATGTTTCTTGGGGTTGTTTTATAACATTTCAAACAAGTTCGTGGAATAGTATAAGAGGTAAAAATCATGCTGGAAAACTATATTGGGATGGTATATGTTGTAAAATGGTTATTTTTGAACAGAAATGGTTTTTTGGATGTGTACAACTTCGTAATTTTTTATTAAATTATTGAAACCATTTTTTAGCATTGGTTATGTGTAAAATATTAATGTTTCCTTTTTTACATACAATTTGGTGTCTCTTGTGTGTATTCAATGTTGTATCATTTAGAGTAATTTTTTGATTAATTAATTTGATTAATTAAGTGGTGTTAGGGTTGTCAATTTTGGTCTACTATAGAATTCTTGGGCATTTTTCCTTAAAAGAGTATTTTGACAGAATTTTGTCTACAATGCCCTATAACACCTCTTGATGTTTATTTATAAAAACTTTATTAGGTTTATTGACCTACATTGAGGGTATAATTAATTTTGGCATGATTTTTTGTTTTTTAAAGAAGTTTCAATGAAATTTTAATGTGAAAATGGAATTTTATAACAAGTCAAACCAGATTGATCACAAAAGGGAATCATAGGTATCTATAAGGGGGGACTTAGACTAGTATGCTAGTGATTCGGTAGTGGAATCATCTTTGTTTCACATTGAAATTTTCATGATGAAAACACAAACTAATCTTTGATGATGTTTGGGGACCACTAGGACTTTAGGGTTTCCTATCCTACTGTCTCGTGCATGATAAGGTAATTTGTTGTGGATACATTTTCACTAAGATCCAATATACTCAGGGCCTTACAACTAGCTAGTTCCTTGGGGTTTTCTGTTACTAGTGCTCATTCTCTAATTTTTACATATCGTTAACATATGATGTGTTCAGTTAGTAATTTTATAAGATTTTGTTACTTTTTTTAAAAAATTTCATTCTTTAAAGTTACACTCTAGAACATTGTTTTTATTTAATATTGATTTTTTGGTAAAATTGTTTCTAGTATTTCATGTTGAGAAATCCCTGAAAGATTTTTTTATTAAAATTTTTATAGAATGGAACCATATTTGGTGGAATCCTACTGGTCTTATGATAACACAATACTTAAAATCTTGTGGTCAAGTATACTTACTAATGTTTTTCGTAGGATTGGGTAAATATTTCAGAGTTGTTAGTTTAGGTTACTAGCGGACCATCATGGTGTGGTTTTATAGAGATGGAATAAGGGAGATTCCCCCTTTCAATGAGGAGTTTATTAGAATTTTTGTTTGGGCTTCCATCCCTTCAGTTAATCTTTAATATTTTTATGAATTATCAATTTCAAATATGAATTTTATAATGGATGGTTTGTTTTGAGAAAATAAGATTCTTTTTATTATCATTTGTTTGGTGTTCTATGTTTATAAATTTTAGTAAATCATTACCAACATTTATTTATGATATTGGGTAACCTGTTCTAGATCGTGGGGATCAAGAACCCCCCTTGTTCAATGTTGCAGACCGGGTTGGGCAGCGGACCAGATAATGACCAGATGTGGTTCATTAAATAATACAATGTGTTTTTGGTTTGTCTTTAAGGATAAGTTCATGTTTAACATTTTATTCTTGGGAAATACATTTTTTACATGATAATGGAATTTTAATTTAAAATTAATGATAACCTCTAAATTTTCTCAATTTAATTATTTTCAGATAAATACATGTGTTTTAATAATATGAAAAGATTCAATTGAGTATGGTCTTATATAGAAATTTAATGTTCATTCACCAGACACAATCATGTATTAATTAAATTTTTTCCATGATAATTTATTTCACATGAAATATTATTCAAAATTTCATTTAAAATTTTGTTGATATACATAGTTACTCATATATTTTATTAATCCCCATTATGTGAGATTAATTTTCAAAATAATAAATCCTCTTCTAATTTTTCTCAAGACTCTAAAAATGAAATTAACACTGCCTCTATACTTATCAACTAGCTGAACATTAAGGATAACCATAGAAAAAAAAATTTCAAATCCAAATGGATTAATGATGGGGATAAAAATACTATGTTTTACAATGCACTTCATAGAGTTAGAAAGCCTTATAGGCATTGGGCCTTTCTTCGAGTAGGGGACCAGATTCTTGATTTGGAAGAAAGTATCACTAATCACATTGTCTCTTACTTTCACAATATTTTCAATGGTACTAGTATTAATAATGACCGTTTACCCGAAATCATTCCAAATCTTGTTACAATTGAGGAAAATACCTTTCTTAATAGCATCCATTTAGATCAAGAAATCAAAGATAATTTCTACAGCCTTAACCCGGATGGTGCCCCTGGTCTGGATTGTTTTAATAATGGCTTCTATAAAAAACACTGGGATGTTCTCCAGGATGAAGTTTTTCTGCAGGTTAAATATTTTTGCAAGAGGAATCATCCCTCACGGGATCCATTCTCAATTCATAGTTGTCATCCCTAAAACTGAGAATGCTGATGAAATATATCTCTTCAGACCAATTGCTCTTATAAATTCCCTCTTCAAGATTATTACCAAATTAATTTCCAACAGAATGGCCTCAATTAGTAATAAAATTATTTCACGGAACCAGTTTGGCTTCATAAAAGGTATATCTATTCAAGAATGTATATATCTTTCCACTAAAACCACTAATCTCTTAAACAAGAAGAATAGAGGTGGGAATGTTTTCATAAAACATGACATTTATAAAGCCTTTGATACGATTTATTGGAATTTTATTTATAAATTCCTATCTCAGTTTGGATTCAATGAGACATTCATAAATCAAATAAAAACTATTTTCAACTTGGAACATATATATATCCTAATTAATGATTCAGCTAGAGGATACTTCAGCTACTCTAAGAGAGTGAGACAAGGTGACCCTCTCTTGGCAATCCTTTTCTCAATTGCTGAAGATTATCATAGTAGGTTGATTACTCAGGCCATTGAGAAAGGTACCATCAAACCCATCTCTACTTCTAGAAATTTAAATGCCCCCTCACATCTCCTTTATACATATGACATAAGTCTCTTTATTCAAGTGGAGATAAGGAACATTCAAAATCTAAAATCTATTCTTCTCCATTATCAAGATGTTTTTGATCAACACATTAATTGGATTAAATCATACATCTACATTGGTAAAAACTTTTATCTGGAGAGGAAAACAAACACCACCAATATTTTATGGGTTAAGGAGGGAACACTTCCTTTTTCATACCTTGGTGTCCCCATTTTTTGGGGTAGACCAAAGTCCAATTACTTCTCCCCCATCACAGACCAAACTTTTCGTCCTCTTTCCTCTTGGAAAGGTAAAATACTTTCTATGGCTGGGAGAATTTTCCTTTTTAAATCCACCATTGTCTCCAAACTCGTTTACTCTATGATGATTTATAAATAGCCGAAGAGTTTTATCAAGCGTTTCAATCTAGCTATTAAGAACTTTGTCTGGACGGGGGATACCTTGGAGAGAAAATTGGTTATAGTTCCTTGGGATAATTGTTGTAAACCTATTGAAAAATGTGGTATTGGAATTAAAAACCTTTTCTTATTTTAATGAATCTCTTCAAGCTAAACACACATGGAGCCTCATTCATAACAACTATCCCTCTACAGAGTTTCTTAAAGACCGCTTTCTTCATAAGCTTAAAAACAATCATGAACAGTTTCTTACATCCTCTATATGGCCTTCCATTAAAAACACTTTCACGTCAATTATGAAAAACACTAGATGGATGGTCAATAGGAACTCGGGTCTTAATTTTTGTTTTGATAACTGGACGATTTCTCCCTTGATCATTTTGGTTGACAATAAACAGCCCCCTCCACAAATTAATGATACTATTAAAAATGTTTTGCAATTGAAGAATTAATGTCTTCCTTAGAATGTCCACCAGATTGTTGACAACTATCCTTTCACTAACATGAATTATTATATTGTCTAGGAACTGGTGAATAATGGAATCCTAAATTCTAAATGTTTTTATAATTACATGTTCAACAATGTAGAGAACAATTTTTCCTGGTTAAAAATCTTCAACATAGCCTGGTTAAAACCCTCATGATTTCTGGTAGTATAGAGGATTACTCATAATAGAATCCCAACGGATACCTACCTTCAATTATTTTGGATTACTCTTTGTTCCAAATTCCACAGGTGTAATCAACATAGAGAGGATGTGAACAAACTCTTTCATTCTTGTGACATGGAAACCACACATTGGAATTATATCTTTACATCATTGAGTGCAGATGGTTACTTTGTAGTTCCATTATCTTGTAGATTAAATGTTGTTTGGAAGTTGATGATTCACAGCAATTCAAAAATCTCTTCACCACAGCGGTTGCATAACATCTGCATGTAATCTGGTATGGTAGAAATGCTTGTATTTTTTGTAATAGCTCATTCACGATTAATGCAGGGAAAACCAGAATCCCCATGGAAATTTGTGAGTCTGCTTCAATTCAAAAATATCATTGCAACAACTCTTTTCGTGACTTTGTGATTCTCAGATGCATTAGGGTGGACAGGAAATACCCCGTATGAAGCATATCATGGAAGTATTTTGGTGACCCCCTCCTCCAGGCTGGATTAAAGTCAATGTAGATGGTGTCTCCATAGGCAACCCTGGCCCAGCAGGTTGTGGGGCCATATTCAGAAATCACCTCGACCATACGCTTGGATTCATCTATGGCTCTTTTGGTACTGATTAATCATTGGATGCTGAGATGAAGAGTGTAATTCATGTGAATTCTTTATCGAAGATTCATAATTGGAGAAATATCTAGATAGAGAGTGACTCCTCTACTATTATTTAGGCCATTTGGAATGGTTCCATTCACTTGTTTTAGACACTCACCTCGCGGTGGATTAATTTCCTTGACTTTCATTCATAGATCAATGCCATTACCACCAATATGTATCGTGAAGCTAACAAGATTGCTGATGGCCTTTCCAACATAGGTTTTACTCACGAGATGCATTGGAGTGATGTTCTCCCTCTTGAGTTAATACCACTCTATGTTAGGGATGTTAGAAAAATTCCCTATTTCAGACTTGTGTAATTCTTTTTCATTTCAATAAAAATTTAGTGTTTTGGTCATTGACCAGAACACAAATTTAAACAAAAAGATTAATAAGATAACCAAAAACTTATCCTATAAAAAAATGAATCATTTCATTCACTATCCACGAGGATGATGATATTATTGGTTATATAATGATTTTCCATTATGAAATATGGAAATTGTATTCTTGTAAAATATTAATTATATATAAGCCCTCTCTTATGTTTAAGTAAATAAATGCATGACCATATGTCTAAAGTGATATTCATCTAATTGGATGAACACTGTGTTGTTTATTCATCAACCTTAGTGAGTTCACATTAGTGAAATGAAAAATACATCAGGTGGCATATAAAATATTTACATTTTTATTATTTTGTGGCTATACTCAATTTAATTGAAAAGGATATTGTGTTTATATGTATAATATGTTTTAATTTATATAATTTTCTTATTCTTCTATGGAAATACATATTTTTATTTAGAATATTATAGATCACTTTTTTGATGAGTGTCAATGAATATTTTATTTAGGATTCTTTCTACATAAGGATATAGATTAAATATTCATAATCATTATAAAGAAAATTATTTATAATAATTTCACACCTAATGATATTGAAAAAGACTTATTTTACAAATAACTGTTTGTATAATGAATATATCATACAATATTGAATTTTAAATTACTTTTTGGATTATGTATATCACATTTTCATGAAATTTTTATAATATCTATATGGAATTACATAATATGTGGGATTGGATGGAATATGAATTAATCCCTTTATTAATTGTTTTCATATAGATTATTTCTCATTACGTGATATATTTATCATGATATAATATGATTGAAACTTAAAACATTTGATGTAGTGTAATTCATTATTCCAAATAGTATATCATTATATATAACATAAACAAATTTTAAAATGTATTTATTCTACTAAATCACATTGTTTGAATAATTTAATATTTTATTGACTACTTTTGTGAATTGAGAAAATTGTATTTTGTTAAATATTGGTATATATTATGATTTTTAAAAAACATGAATCCATTATTTCTCTAACATTTATGATGGATATATATTATAAATGATCTATCAATTCATTAAAATACATAATATGTTGATTTTATACTCATCAAATATCTATTTAAAATTTCATTCTTAATTAACTATTGGAATGTTTTTACATATCCTATGATGGAATAATGTTTCATCTAAAACATAAAGATATTTCACTACATAATGATTAATGAAATAGGTAAAAATTTATTGGTTCTTATTATGTTTTTATAATCCACCAAATTTAAAGATCTAAAATATCATTGGTATGAGTAATATATATTTTTAGTCTTTTTTGCAATCATTCATGACGATCATTATGATCTTAATAATATTTAATCACTTCATGTATACAAATCCCATGTTGATAAAAAGTGTAAATGAATAAATTTTATGACATACATTTTCTCAATAAATTGATTGTTTATAATGATTAAGAGTGTTTTTAGTAATATTATTGAGTTTTTATAGACATATACTATATTTCATATTTCATGGGGTGCATAGATTAATAACATTTTTAATTTATAAAATTAATTTTAATAATATATTAATGATGGGTGATTTCTATATTTGATACTTAATGGAAAAGTTATAAAAGTAGAGTGGGTGGGGAAAAGAATCCATTGATCCAATAAGGATTAAAATATTGAAAATATAATATCTCATTAAATATAAATGATTATTTATTTAATAAAATATGAAATGTATAGATCTGTTATATTTTTATGAAGTAATAAATTTTAGAAAGCATAATTTTAGGTTATATTCAATTACTTATAATCAATTATATATTATATGAGTTATATGGTGATGTTGAGTTAGTTAAACAACATACATATCATTGAGACATATCAATTATTGTGACATATATATGAAACTAATTGGTTAATGTAATTAAATATTGTTATTTTGAGTTAATAAATTATTTATATTAATAGGATATATGAACAAATGTTACACTAAATATTTATATTGATATGAGTTATGATATAGAATATTTATAAGAGTGTGATTTACTCAATACAAATGTGTTATAGGAAAATTAAATAGATTTTTAGTTGGTATATTTCACATACATGGAGCATGGATGATTTAGTTATTTCATGAAATATGATATGTTACAATACATATTTGTGTTTTTTGAACTATAAAATATGTTATATTTTTTATTTCAAATAAAAATGAAGAACCCTAAAAATTAGATATATAATTATTATGTTGATATATTAATTTCTAATAATCATTATACATTATCATTTGAATGATATAAAAGGTGTTTCAAATATTTCTACATGTTTTTTATTATCTACCAGGAAGAGAAAAAATTGGATAGAATTTATGATGTAAAAGATATGTGATCATGGATTGATAAATGATTTTTATGAGAAAGTGAGTGTATATTTTCACATAGGGAATACATATCATAAGATATAATATTTCAAAATATTACTGGTGATAATGAAAATATAGTTATTAAAAATTTCTTGTTGTATTTAAATTATAGATCTTGTTATTATCATATAATAAATGATTTCAAATATATTATCTAAAAAGTGAGAGAACATGAGTAAGGATGAAAAATTGTGATCGTAGAGGATTATCTTATTTTTATTTTGGATTTTCATGATATGTGGATAAACCTATAAAAATAATATATGAGAGATTTTATGAAATTATATTAAATAGATCAAACATATATGGATTATTAGATGATAGATATTATATATTACATTAATTTTTTTTCATGTGGTGAAACTAATATCATTATTGGGAGAATAAGGAGAAAGTTTATTTGGATAATAGTATGCTTAGTGAAATTTTACTGCAATTATTTGGATAATATATGGTTTTAATATATTTGGGAATTAGTGATGGGGAACGAATTTATAAAATGATAGAAAACGATCTTTTTAGAGGTATAGTTGAGTCTCTATCCAATTTTTTTATTAAATAATTAGTTAAGTAAGAATATACCATATTCTTATAAATATATTATAATTATAATAACACTATGTTACATTGAGTTTTTTTCACCATAAAAATATTGTGAAAACTCATGATATGTATTGATCATTGTAAATCATTGAATACTCTATACACTTGTAATTTTTTATTTATTCTAAATATTATTTTATTTATTTTACTATCATCAAATCTATTGATGAATGGTGAATATAAATTACATTATAAAGAATTTTCACTCTAAAAAGTAACTAAGGATTATATTTTGTAATGTTATAAAAATAAAATATCTAACGGATCAAACAATTTATAGATGTCCCATTAAGAGTATAAATATTAACCTACATTAAAATCAATAATTATTGAGTAATGTATTTTAAATTTGAAAAATATTTATTTGTATAAAATTTTTAAATCATTTTTAATGTGTAATATGTTTTTACTATAAATTATAATTATATTTTCATGAATAAATATTTGAATTTTATTTTTTAATAAATTTTCTTATTTTGAATTAAATAAATAGATTTTACGGTTATTTTGAAATTAATGGTATAAATTTTTTTAAAATTCTGAATGAAATAGAATTTTGACTATATAATTCATTTGTATATAGACCAAAATTGATTTTAAATACACTGTGGACACATACATTATTTAAATTTATTTTCTCAAATGGGTCCAATATTAGCACTTATTTTAATTTTATGGATTAATTACATTATGGTATGTGAAAAATGGACCCCATTTATGTTTATATTCAAATAAAAATTAGCTTAGAATTGTTACAAAAGGTGGAGGCATTTTAAAGCCACAATTATATTCATTGAATAGATGATTTAAATAGGAACTAACAAACAACCCACAAAAATTTTATTTAGGAATTTTTGAATTATTTAATAATTCCTCTTTTGATGCATAAATAATCAAATATTTATTATAACAATGCATTTATGAATTTAAATTAACATAGTAATGAACCACTGAAGTATGATTAAATAACCATGTAGTTTAAAAGTCATTGATAACAAGCTCACAAGCACCTACTGACTAGTATAATCCTTGATTAGTGCATTAATAATATATGGTATTTTGAAAGAGAAGTGTATTTATACATTTCTGGATGAAGGGTGTCTCCAAGTGAACATGTTGGGAAGTGATTTATCTTTGGATAATAAATTTGGGATTATATTTTATATCTTAGTTTTTTTATTCTCATTCATTTTGACTTCCTAATTATTTTTTTCCAAATTTCTATAATTGTGGTCTATATCATGTAACATTAAACCACATTGAATTCACTATTTCAATAGTAATGGGTGTGTTTCAATTATAAATAAAATCCAGAACTATTATTATTTAGTTATGATGATATCTTTATAATTCCATCCACCATCTATTATAATGTTTAGAAATGTTATTCATAAATCCTAAAATAAAAAATATACAGGAATATAATTCAGAGTCAACATATAAATAAAATAAAAATAGATTATTTTGATATCACTAATTGTTGTTCTAAAAATTACTTATTTTGAAAAGTAAGTTAGCAACCTAAAGAGTCCATTTATTATTATTATTATTATCACAATTCACCATAATATGGTGTTGTACATACTTATGTTGTTCCAACATGTCTCAAGGGATTATGATTTTTGATGATTTAATCATTCAATATTTATATATTAACAAGTTTTTATTATGTGTCAAAGGAACTAACATCTACATAGTATCAATTTTTTTCAGATGATTAATATATGACGTTTAAATGAATTTATCATATGTGAATGTAATTTCATTTATTCTCCTATAACTCACATGTTTGTAAAAATAATTTATCATAAACATAGTGATTATATTAAAAATATCATGATTATCATATAATGTAAATAGATATTTTTTTCTAAAATTTTAGCCTATGAAGAAGTATATTTTCGTATGAAAAGAACAGTCAGAAAATGATTATCTTCTGATAATAAATGTAATCCATGGATGTCATGTATCATTTTCCAACAAGATATTATCATACATAGTGAAGTTATCTTATATAATTTTGAGTTGATCATATCTTATATGTTATCATTGTAAAAGATATGTATATTATGAAGATAATTTATAAATAATCCTACAATAATAGTGTTATCATACATTTATCCAATGAAGAATAAGACACCATAAAGATCCTCATGATTACACTTGTAATGTTCTTATAATCCCTTGATATGTTAATTTAGGCCTCTAGAAATATTTGAAAAAGAGATCTCTAAATAAGGAAACATTGATTCGGATAAAGTATATTATTTATAATATAGGAATGATATGGGAGATATGTTTCTTTATATATTCCACTCATATTTTACAAATATTTGGAAGGAAATAAATATTCTATTAAGAACCTATCTCATAAACATGTTGAAATGATTTTTAAATTTAGTTTTTTTATTATCTTGTGTGATAAAGTTAAAATGAAAAATAGAATATTTATAGATAGTGTTTTTAAATACATGTAGGGATGTGATTATATGTAGACATGCAAAATAAGTAACTAATTAAAAAGTTCTATATGTAATATTATTACAAGAAAATTCATTTTATATTAAGAACATCTAAAGATAAACATTGAATATTTTCATATTCTATTGATTTTTTATAAACTACAATTGGTTGTTCCATGAAACTATGTGATGAATCACTCTTCAAAACTCATTTATCATTGTTTTTTATCAATTATGGTGTAGTTTGATGAGTCTGTGAATATTTTTTCTAATTTCTGGTTATAATTAATATCTCTTAGACCATTGTAACTAGTAATATCTTCTTTCACTTAGCTAGGGGCCATATAAAAATGGTTGATATAAATAAAACAACAAAAAAGTGGTGTAGCATGTTGGTGCAGTATACTAGTGGATTTATGTTCTTTAAACAATAATAAATATCTTATTTTTGATATTTTTTCCTAATTACATTTTATGTGTATTTTTTAAGGAAAATATGGGAACTCTAATAGCATAAATCATTCGTTTTTAACAAAAATATAGCATTAATTAGAACAATTTCACCCCCTCTTAATCATTTTTATTTCCATTTTCTAGGAAAATAATACTTTTTACAGCTCATGAATAATCACTTCTGACCAGTCTATGGTTTACGTACATTATGCTTATTTAAAATTTCTTTTTATATTAGAAAAAGATATGTTAATTTAGTGGTATGTTCATATTACTTCATTAATGAAAAATATGGTTTCTTTATGGTATTAATTAGTATTTACCTGAAGAAACATGGTATAAAATATTGTCTTAATCCTAATAGTCCTTATAGGATTCTTGATATTCATCCAAAAACTTGGGATGTAAACAATAATGTTATTTTTCTTGTATTATATAAATATACATATGATATAATATATTTACTAGGTTTACATGATTTAAATTGAGTACCTAATTGAATAAGAGAATAATAATTGTGGGATACTAAAGAGGCTTCGTATAAAGGTACATATATTGTATGATACCTCATATATAAAACTTCTATGATAGAGAGTGACACCATAGGATCGTTGGAATATAAAAGTTTCTCGAAACTAAATTGAAGGCTTAATGTGATTGTTGACAATTGGAGTTATTAGTGAGCACAAATTCCTTTATTTTTTTGGTCCCTAAATGTTCATAGGATTATACCGCCATGATGAAGTTTAATTTTTTATTCCATCAAATAATATTTACAGTTCATGAATTTCATAATAAATGATCATACAAGAACTCTTATTATGTATGGGAAAAATGGATATTGATTTTGGGGAATAAATATGTAGATAAGAAAAAAATCATTAAAGGTTAAAACATATAAATATGAAATATTGATAATGAATATATAGATCATTGAATCATCTATATAAGAATGAACAAAATATATTTTGAGATAGAGTGATAAAATTTCATAGTTTTCAAGAATTTTTAGAAAGTTATATAATAATAGAGTTGATTTCTGCAGACTCTTCAATAAGAATAAGTAAAATCATTTAAATTATAAATAAATGAGATGTTATGAATGAAAAAATCTCGAGCACATCATCCTAGACATACCTCATATATTATAAAATTATGATTATAATGTAATAGTTTCTGGAATTTCTGGTATAAAAACAAAACCAAAAAATCCATGAAATAAATGTGCTGTTATTCTATGAACTCTAGTTACAATTAGTCTTCAAAATCAAAAGATACTATATAAAATAAAAATTCTAGTTTTTGTTTTATGGTAAATTCTAATGATGTGCATACTTATTATAAATTTTAGCATTAATTTCAATATGATAATGATTACTCATCATGTGAAGAATTAAATGAACAATGATTCATATTGGGATCATAAAACAAAATCAAGAAAAATAAAAAACCCCTTATAAACACAAATTATAATTATTATAATGAATATAACGGTTTGAATAAAAAAAATTAGAATTAAAAATGTTGTACAAAATTCTATAAAATCATAATTTTAATAGAGTAACATATCGAAAATTTCCAAAATAAATCTTTAGATCATAAAGATTCAATAATTTTTATTAATAAGGGTGAGTACTATTTAAATAAAATCCATAAAAAATATAACCCAACTAGCAGCTATGACGGTGGCTCAACTATTGGGAACCTATCAGCTAGTCGTGGTAACTAATGATATTCCAAAATGACCAGGTGAGTGGTGTGCGTGAAACATGTACTCTCTCTATATAGTTCAGCATTCCTGGATGGGGTTGAAACAATGGAATTGATGGTTAATTGGAATGGATATGGTCAATGTGGTGGTTCTTAGGTGGATGTGAGAGATATATGTGGTCCAATGCTGCAAGTATAGTTTGCGGTTGGTTTTCCAAGAGATATGTATGAAATATTTTGAAATTGTGGTAATCCAATGTTTTTTTTAAAAAAGTTTATACAATGTTATAATAATAAAAAATTATATAGTATATCTCTTTTAACATATATAATAAATAATTTTTATGTGAATAACTCTTAAATGTGGAATGTAATAATTTGTAGAATAATAAAAGCTATTACATCAGAAAATGTATTTATTTTTAGTTTTATTTTTGGAAAATTATAATAAATTTTTGTTCCTAAATACTTTTTTAATATCATTGTCGTACTCGAGAGTCTTTGTATTACAAAAAATCATGTATTTTTTTTATTATATTGAAATATCCATGAGAACCAAAAATAAATTTTCATTGCGGATAATAGATTTAAAAGAAAATGAGAAGCTATTTAGCTAGTATTAACTAATTATCCATGGTTTATTAATGATATATCAAATTTTGGGATAAGGAAAAAAGAATTATAGTTGGTGATAGAACTATTATAAATCCACAATATATCCTCATTAAAAAATTTACTCTCTATTGATGACATAAATCACCACCTGGTAAGTATTTTTCAATACTTTGATGATGATTATATAATTTATTGTTCTAATAATTAAAATGAATTAATTATGGATACATATTGTCAACATAAATCCCTAAGAAAATATGTTTTTATACATTATATCCTAGTTTATTATATATATAGAATTTTAGTTTTTCAGATGATTGGATTAATGAATCATGGTTTTGGGTGTAATGATACAGAATTTTTTTAAATGATAATTGTTTCCTAAGAATCATTTTTATATTATATAATATTTTTAGTATATAAAATAAAGGGGGACCAACAAAACAATATCTCATTAACAATGACCATTACATTTGGCAGTTATAAATGTTATTAAAATAAAAAACATTAAAACCAAAAATAAATTTAAATTAGAAAATTAAAAATTTGAAAACATGGATTTCCCCAATCGTATAGAATCATTACCCTCACAACGAAAACTATGAAAAGGATAAAAAATATTAATAAACAAATAAATTTCATTAACAATAAAAATATATCATTATGTGGAATCATATTGAATATTTATTTAAAAAAGGAAGTTATATTTATAGGGATAATTGTATTTGTTGGAATTCTAATATGACCATTGGTCAAATATGAGTATTTGTTAATATAACCACTGACCATCATGAACTATGACCATTTTTAATAATTTTTTAATTATAATTACTGTTTAAAACCAGTATTGAAAAAGTATAATTGATGCATAATGTTGAAACAAAGGCATCAACAAGTAGAGTCGTGACATTTTGAATCCATTTTGTTATAAAACGGGAGTGCCGTAGTGTCACTATGTTTATCGCATCACCAATGCAAACCCAATATTCAATATGTTAGGGTTGAATGAAATCACATATGGTAGAAGATGATTATTATTGATATTACAACTCGTTATATTAAAGCCGACCTAAAGCATGAAACTGCTACCATCACACACCTTACCATTATAGAGTATGTTGTTGTAATAAGGGATTTCTTGTTAATGATTCAGTTATATAAAGTGTAATACCTACTATATAAATAAACTTTTTATTCCATCAATTTTATATTTTTATTTTTTTAATACGAAATATTTTTATGTAACGATGATTTAATAAATTGATTGTTTGATGAAAATAAGACATATATTTTTAGAAAATATATACGATATTATATTGAACTTTTATATTGTGAATAATATTTTGTTATATGAAATATTATTTTAAAAACATAATTATTTAAATAAATTTGGAAAAATAATTTTAAAATATCCTAAGATATTTTTAAAACTGTCATAAATATGATTATGTCTAAAAACATTTTTTATCCATAAATAATGATATTTATATTTTAATGTAAAAATTATCATAAATATATTAATACTTTTGAAAAAATAAGATATTTATTATTTTATTTAAATTACAATTTTTAATATACATTATACAAATTCCAATACTATATGTTTACTTTTATTGTCAAAGAAGGAAAAACATTTACAAACATTATTTTTTGGATATTATAATTATACAAGTATAAAGAAGTATTTAAAAATTGTTTCCAATTAAAATGGTTAAAATATCATAAAATGTGACTCAAATTTATAAAACCATGATTAAAAAAAATGAATATTATAAATTTGTTTCATTTTCCAATACATAGATTTCCAGGACCAATATTTAGAATTTATTAAACAATTCGTAGACTTTTTCTATAAATACCCACAAATTTATCCTTTACCCTTCACTATCAATCCATAATACCTGATGTTCTAGTCCTTCTTCCTCCCCATCATCCAACCATGTTGTTAATGAGCATCCAATAATTCATCCTCTTGATTTAGGACTAAATCTTTTTCTTGAGGAAATTTTCATAATCTTCTTTTCCATTCTTGTAATTTTATTGTGTACATATTCCAAGGACAAGTTACATTATTTTAGTTTATATCGTAATCATAACCATACAAATAATATGATTCCTTGTTAATAATATACCTTTATTACCTCTCATTTTACCCATTTTGTATCCATATTTCGTATTTTTCTTGTTTCAAAACATATCATTCAAATTTCTTTGTTTTACATAATAAATTATTATATTGTTAATACCCAAAAAATTTATTTGTCCATGGGTATTCAGTTATATATTAATATGAATTTTCTAGTTAAGGAATTATTTATAATATATCCACATTTCATTTTCATGTGATAAAAACTATGTTATGGTAAATCCATTAATGAAAAAAATATATAACACATTAATATGAAATCTGTACATTATTTTGTATTGGTTATTGAAAAAATGATTCATTATTATCTACATATCAAATTAAATTAATACATATTAATGGTGCACCCTTATATCACTCAAATGAATTGGGTAAATAATTTAATCACTAAATGTGAAATTTTTTATGATACCTTGGTGATTAACATTGTTAATTATTCATTTATGACTCCTTAGTGATACACCATGGTGATACACTTAATTATTCCTCTTTTATGTCTTGTAGATTAATTTCCATATTATTTTATTTTTATTATTATATTCCATTTGTTTAATTTATTATGTAATAATTATATAACTCATTTTCAAATTGATATTCCTCGTAATTAAATTCTAAATGCCTCCATTGTATATTCCCTTGGTGTGATAATGTTCATCCCTTTACATTGATATATTTCCTTAGTATATGAGATGCATAAAATGTAACATTGCGGGAACACATGAATTTTCATTTCACATGGATTATAAGAATGTTTTATGTCATCATATATTATTTTCCATATTTCAATGAAACTAAAAAATAAATGATCCCTTGTTTTTTGGTGAATTAAAATGATTATTTAACAAAAATGAGTGTATCCAAATTTACATCCAATGTTTAAAAAATGAAATTATCAGTTGTCAGGGATGTTATTAGAATTAATTTTTTACTTTAAAAACATGTAATTGGATAAAAATAAATTTGTTATCAATATAAAATCTGAAAGAAACTAAAGTCTAATTTTTTTACAATTAAGAAGTTATGTACTTTTATATTTATAGAGCGTAACTTTAAATATTTTTTTGGACTAGAAAGAACGAAAATTATTTCTAGAAAATTATTTTCCTCTATGTTAATTAATTAATTTTCATGACTTAAAAGTGATTGTTTTTTATAAATAAAAGTGAAGCCTATTCTATTTGGATAAATTTATGCAAACTTCTGAAAATTGTAACAAAATGATTAAAATGGGACTTTATAATGTGCTCATGGAGACGATTTTATATGAAATATAATTTAGTGTACACAAAATTAATTATTAATTATATTTTTCTTCACCCATGACACCTCAATAGAAAGGATTTGTTTATAAGAGAAATATTTTTTTGATTGAAATTTCATGAACAATGATATGCAAATATAACATGGGTATTCATTTTTGGTATTAATCAACAAATAAATCATTATATTTATTTAATATAGTTATAATAATTCTAACCATAAATATAAATAATATATTTGATACAGAGTAATAAAAAATATGAAACATTAATAATTTTGGATGTAATTATTATATCTTAAGAACAAATTAATATCATGGTAAATTTGATCCAAAAACTAATGATGAAATATTCTAATGTATTTATACAAATTCTAATTCATATATATTTGTAAATAAAAATCTAATGATTGATGAAGAATATGTTCATGTTAAATAAGATACCAGTGATCATTTTTTCACAAAATGACTCAACCTGGTGTGATAAGTGATCAACAAGAACACATGTGACCCAAATTTCATTTCAATATTAAAATGTATGATGATTTCTGACATGAATTTCTTGAACCAAATTCTAAAAATGTAGAAACAGGTAAACTAAAATGTTTCTTACCTAGATAATTTCAAGAATCCTTAAGGAACATTATCTAAAAAACATTATAGTATATATATATGTAAGAGTTATGTCAAGATTAATTTTATGGAACTACATAGAATTCTATTATTTTTTATCTAAACTAGATCCTAGAACAATGAAATAATATTGGTCTAATTAGGGTTAGTTTTTATTAATGAAAGAAGTGTAAACATGATTAAAAAGATTAAGGTATTGTAATTATTTTATGTACCCTCTAACTATCATATAAATAGAACTAAATAGGTTTCTGGGAATAAACTAAATTTTCAATGTGGCATATCTAGAAATAAAGTTATCTTAGTTTCAAAAGGTTATAAGCTATATGTAAGAATATATTATCATGAAATTTAATCCATATTTTCTATGATAAAATAAATTAAAATATTACTATAATATGAATCTGATGTGAATTTTAATTTATAATATATGGATATTAAATTATAATTTTTAAATAAATTTCTAATGCAATATGTTTTTCATCAAAAACATCATAGTTTGGAATTATTATGTTTTTCTATTTTGTAAAATGAAATTAATGATGGATTTGACTTTGAAAAAATTTTATAAACGACACATCAAAATAAAATTTTCCTATATAAATATAACATGATGATGTTACTTTTGGGTAAAAAAAATTAAAACAATTATTTGATGATATTTTAAAAATCATGAAAAAATTTTCATATGATTAAGAATTGTGAATTAAACTACTTTCTTGGAATGGAAATTTTTTATTAGTATTTTTATTAAATATTAAAAAAATTCGTATAAAATTTTACATTACAAATTTATAGTTGAATGAAACCATAATTATTTTAATCGTAAGAGTTCCAACATTGGACATGATATGGATTATGTGGTAAAATAAATTTATAATATTTTTTTATAGAGGATTCATTGAAATATTTTATTTTCAGATTATAGGATTATTATAAATTATGTTCTCAATATGTTTTTTTCATATATTTTAATTATATAAATAATAAGCTCATTTAAATGATATATAAATAATATTAATATTTTCAAAATGAATTTATTATATTTATTAACATTTTTGAAAGAATATATTTTTTGATTAACATGATATAACGATAATGACTTTGGGGGTGCAGAATAGAGAGGAAAATAACATGGGGAAAAATCATTTTCTTGACAGATATTTAGTGTCATGGTCATATGAAAAACAACATTATCAAACATCACTAACTAATGATGGTATATATATTGCAGGTATAAGTTTTTGTGTTTATCTATTATGGATGAAACACATATCGATTGACATTGGAATTGATTTTAACTATGTTTCAAATATTAGTGATAACTAATGTTCTATCAAAATTTCAAATAAGATGAAAAACCATTTTATAAAAAAAATTATCTAAGGCGTCATTACACAAGAGATTGTATAAAAAAGAGATACACCGTTAGAATTTATTTTATTGAAACATGGATTAGGAAAAAAATTTACAAAATTTATTCTTTTTATATTCTTTATTATAATAAAAATAAACTATTTTTTTGCAATTTATATTAATTTTTATTCCCTATATTTAGTTTTATAAGGAGAATAAAATTATATTTTATAAAATTATATTCTCATTACATTATTAAATTTTTTTACATCCATTTTGTGTATTATCCACATCATAATATTAAACACAGACTAGTTTTTCAGGATTACTCCACAGATCACACAATATGGTACATCTATTACTACATAGAGAATGAAATAAATTAGTACTTCATGTGAACTATTTGTGTAAATTATAACCCTCGTCTCCTTTCTTGTGACCCTTTTATCCATAATAATTCATACCGTAAAACAATCTTCAATAAAGGGTATCATAATGGGATCATCCTTTTATTTAATTATATTTTCCCATTTTTCATGATCATTTAGAAATGTATCAATTAAAGAAGCTTTTTATTTCGAATGGATGAATATAAAAGACATTATTTTCTAAAAGATTTTTAATAATCAGGGGTGGAATTATATATATTATAATAAATGAAAGAATTTATTAATTTAATAATATGTCAAAGTATTCATTTAAATTAAAAAATATCAATTTTGAGAGGATGTAAAATTTATTTTTGTGACTGTGACCAAGAAAGAGTTTTTTGTATTCTCAATTTGTGTGGATTAAGGATTCCAATATAATCATGAGGGATATTTAAATCTCATTATGCCCATGGCGTCTACTTACTAAATATTCGCTCTAGAGAAGATGAATACTTGCACGGATCATTTGATGTTGGAAAAAGTAAGTGAATGACTTAATAATAGAATTTACTTTCCTAATCGATATTATTCAGACTGCATTAGATGCAAAAAATAGTGAGTTTAAAAAAATTATTTCAATATATTACTTTCTTATCCAGTTTTTTATATAAACCATTTAAATTTAGATATATACATGGTGAATTAAATGTTCCATGTAAAAAATAATTAATTAAAATTTTATCCATTAATGAGAATCTTGATTATAGTTATTATAAATGTTGGTATCCCAATGGTTGAAAGATATTCTACTTAAAATCCTTGTAAAATGAAATTTTGTGTCATTTTTTTCAAATGTAGTCGGTTTTAATAGATATCACACTAAAATCATTACATCATGACGTTCTGGATTACATGATGGAATTAGTCACCACAAATGTATAAGAGGAGACTTCTCATGAATTTACATCTCCTAAGGTACATTGGAGGTAACTTCAAATGAAATTATGTCATCATTTGAACCTATTGTTTCCCAACTAAATGATAGAGACCATTTTATTGTAAAAAAAGACAAAAAAAAGACACCATAGATTCCATGACATTATCTTTAAAGAATTTCAAACGGATGGAATAAGTGTATAATATGTTTAGTAGGAAAACCATAATTTCTATGCAGAATCCTTATTGTATGACACCATTTAATCGTCTATCCACCTAGATTCAACTTCTTGAAAGTTATTTTCCTCATACATTATAAGGATAAAAATTATTAATCATTGTTACACTATATCAAATTTACTCGGGTCAATTTTTTTCTTATATATATCCACATGCCTAATGAAATTGACTAGATAAAATAGAATTAGTTAATTTTACTAAATATGATTCTATTGGTGTAAATGATATAGAATATTAGGTAAAAAATCCTCTATACATGTATTGAGATGAAGGTAAATATCAGAGTCTAGTGACATTTCATCGATCAGATGTTATCCTCATATTGGTGAGAACCGTTAAGTTATTGAAAATATTTCTAAAGATAACTTCGGGATTATTGAAGTGAAATGAGATTAATTCTCACCAATTTATATAACCCACAATAGTTCTAAAGTTATAGAAATATAGTATGATGTAAAAATTGAATGAGACCATACAAGTTATAATGAGTTAAAATCTAACGTTATTTTTTGAAAATTATATTTGATTAAATTAAGATTAGAGGCGAGGAATATATATGACCATGTTGTTTTAAATAATATGTTGGACAATTTGGTTAAAATACTACTGATCTACTTTTAAGATACAAGTTGGATTCCAACAACTCAAGGAGAAGTGATCTAATGAATAAATATTGGTGGATTATTTTTCATGGTTCAATACTTTTTTGATATTGTGTGATGACAATAAACTAAATAATCACTACATCATGAATTCTTGGATCATGTAAGGTTGTAGTAGAAATAGAATTAGTTTTAATTTTTTTTTCATTTTTTCTATTGGAGTTTTTTAATGAAAATGTGATCTTACTTCATAATTAAATTTTCAAGAAATTTACAATGACTTATATTCTGATGTAATAATTCTTCACAACATTACATAGAGAATTATATGAAATATTTATCTATCTCAAAAATTGATTTTCAATCGGTTAATTTATAATCTACTAGTAATTTATATGACTATATTTTGACCTAAATTGGTATAAGATTTGTTATTATGGGGTGGATAATATTGGCGTTGTCTTTAGTGACAAAATTCTAATACAGGTGGTTGTTTTTTCCGATTCTTGTTATTTGGATTTTATGAAACATGAAATTAGAATATTCATTTTAAAGAGAAGATTAATTTCTAGATATCATACATCTTATGGTCTCAGATAAAATAAATGTGGCCTCACATGATGATGTTCTTCTATGTAAACCACATTTTAATTGTTCAATAATCTGTTCATTTATTATTCTAGATAACTATTTGGATGTGATGAAGAATTTTATTATGCATTGAGATAGAAAGGGATATTTTCATAAAATTTTAGGAAAATTTTTTCAGTGTTTGTAGAGTGGTTTTAAAACAATCATATATTGTTGAAAAAATATTATAGTGGAGCATCCTGAAATATGTTTAGATTTATTATACCATCATGATGGAAATTTGTCCTTAGGACCTACTACATCCATTCCTCATTATTCAAATCTCATAATTAGTTAACGAAATATTTAATCATATAGATATCTATTATAGAAATACCTTTATGTTTTACAATTAAGTATTATTATATTTTCCTCATCCATTTTCTATGTTACCCTTAATCAATATAGATCACATCGATTTCTACTATGAATAGAAAGTTACTCTCAAAATTCTGTCCACTTTAATATGGATCTTTGTAGTTGATAAAGCAGTACTTCATGTATCTTTTCATACAATGGCTGATTTCATTTAATAAATTTCTAATAATCATCTATCTACCACCTAATTAATAGTCATCTAAACTCAATTATTCAAAATTCATCCACTAAACGTTAAAAAATATAGGCCAACTGTCTTGAGTTAATTGTTTCAATATTTAACTATGTTTTTTCTCAAAAATATTTTGAATGACTGTTTATTTATATTTATTAAATGTTTTTTATTCCTATTTATATAATTATATTTATTCACTATTCTGGAATGATTTTCTGTTTTTTCACTCTTAATTTTCTATATCTTAATAATACATTAAAATTACATTCTAAATTTCATTAATAATAATAATATAACAATATATAAGTTTAAATTTTCTATAGATACATTGTTATTTTTAACAAAATGTTTTTAATTTCAGAATAATGGGTGATTTTAACAAAATATTGACATTCAAACTAATTTTTAGATGAAATGATCCCAACATTTCACAAATTGTTCAAAAAAAATAGATATCTATAAATATTATATATTGGGTTTTCATGTAAAGACCCCAAAATTGCAAGGGAATTTTTTTTTCTTAATTTCATTGGGGTTTTAAAAGAACACAGTTTCTGACGGCACCGGATTCTGAGGCCCGGTGTGCCTGAAATCAATTTTCAAAGTTTAGCTCGGGTACGTTCAGTGAACAAACTAGTGGGTTTCCCTAACATTTGAACCGGTGCTCAGAATCGAAATATGAGGGCATCGATGTAATCGTAGTGCCAATTTATTCTTAGGAAGACCTTTTCTGGAGTTTCGTTTGCTCCGGAGGAGTTGATTAAAAAAGGTGAGGAATAAAAATATGATCGTTTTACAATTTTATTTTTATTTCTTGCTATGTGGTTTATGTGTTGTGTCACAACACTTTTTCCTCTATATTGTGGTTTAACTCCAAGGAGTGGGAGTTATAGTGGGACCCGTTGGGTTGATAACTTCCCTTGGGAGAATAAAGTAGAGGTGGGGTGCCCAAGAGCCCCACCACTTCAGTTTTTCAATAACTCCTCACCTCCCTCTTTTTTTGCAAACTCATCTTAAATTGAGTAACACACCCAAACCCCCACTTAATTTCAAGTCAACACTCATTTATGTTTGGTTTATTTAACGCCACATTAATTGGTCAACACACGTTAATTAATTCATGGATTCTTTTTGAATTTTGAAAGAGTTGACATGTAGAATAAAATAAGGTAAACCTTATTTTATTTTTTGTTATTTGTTGTGCGAGAAGATTTTGGTAGAAATACTCTGGTCTTGAAGAACGTTCTCCCACGTTGAAGAACACAATGAATGATGAAGAACGCCAGCCTCCGACGAAAGACGACAAATAATTATAGTTCCTCGGAGACTAAAGATCCTCTTCTCCGCGACGCCATGTACCACAACGCCGATGATCCTATTCTTCCTCCGTAACAAGGGGGAAGTCGTTGACCGCGGTGGTCATCGCCAACGATGATTGTACCATCCTTCTCCATCTACACAACAAGTGAGGAGACGTAGTTTCCTCCTCAGACGCACCCCGACATCCATAGAATCTACATCCGACCCCGCAACGCCGTTCTCCGCGATGTCCGACGCGCGACATCAAATATCTAGGTAGGGGTTTGAGTGAAAATATTATGGTTTAATTCTTGTGTTTGCTCGACAAGTGTATTTTTAATTATTTTGGGGTCCCCTATTATCGTTGTAACGGGTTGAAGTCGGACCTCATGAACACGGCTGACCCTCCTCCCTCCTTGTTTTTGTTCTTGTTGTGGCACAAACAAAGGCAGTACAGTGCAACGACATTGTGCGAGAACATGGAGAATCACGACAAAGAAGTGGGGCGCTGTCGCGTCGCGCCATTGAGGCCGAACAAAACCGTGGCCGGAGTCAGGGCAGAATGGAGATTTGAAGACTTCGCAGTGAAGATCAGGTCTCGGGAGGACCGCTGGCGAAGACCGCAGAAAAAACAGACCATCACAGCGCGTCCTGTGGTCTGCGGAAGACCATGTCGGCGCGCCTCGCCGGCACGGCGGCGCCGGCCCCCGGAGCTGGCAGCCGGCACCGGCCAGCCGCCAGGGGGCGGCGTTGTTCTGGCGCACCACCAGGAGGGAACGTCGCGGCTTCAGCCTCGGCGGCAGGTGACCGGTCCCGCAGCCGCGCCAGACCTGGGGGAGACCAGGGGTGGTAACCCCCAGCTGTCAAAGGGAGCGGCCCCACGTGGGGGACTTTGATCACTTAAGGGTGGAAGCCCTATCCCTCCCCCCCCTTGCAAAGGCCTGACCATTCTCGCCATGTGGGCCGCACAGGCCGGGACGGGCCACGCCAACCAGACCGGGCTGCACCCATATGTGCTGGACCCGGACTCGGGTCGGTCCGGGCCCCAAACCCCCTAAAACTGGACAGGTTTGCTTAAAAGTCCATAACATGGTCTACAGACTTCCGATGGACGCACCTTCAGTTGTGATGAAATCCTTGGATTGCGACGGTCATTTCAGTATATTAGACTCAAGGTTTTGGAAATCATTGGGTACGACCGGGTTGGTTCGAACCAGAAACCAACAGGGCCCTTGGAGAGGAAACTCTTATAACATGAGCTCCAGACGTCCGATTGACGTGTCCTCGACATTGTTGGATTATTCGTGATGAGGTGGAACTTTTGGAATACTTAGCCTGAGGTTTGGACGCAGTTGGATAGTGGCCGGGTTGCGTTGAACCCAAAATCCAACTGGGCCCCTAGAACGGAAAAGCTGATAACATTCAGACCGGATGTCTGTTTGACGAACCGTCAGCGGCGTTGGTGATCACGTTGAGTAACGGTCCCTATGAGTATACCCTATGAGATTTCGGGGTATAGTTGAGATACGTCCGGGTTAGTTCGCACATGAAACCAAAAGGGCCCTAGAGACGAAAATGCTAATAACTCACAAATCGAGTGTCTGATTGACGTGCAGTCTGTTGCATTGAGAACCCTACGGTGTGTTAGTGCTTTGAGATACTTCTTCGTTTGACTTTTTGATACTTGGATTATCGACCTTTAGCTTATAGAGCAGACCCTCCCAGGGATGAGCGTACGGAGTATAGAGACCGTGTATCTGGGTGACACCTGACGACTGCTTGACCGACACTAACTTGGAGTGAGTTGACTAGCCCAGTGGATGGAGCACTAATGTGTTTGGGTGCAGAATCGCGGTGGAAGGAGTTCCTGGTAGTAGGAAGCAGACCCAAGATACTTGATAAGAGGTGTACCTCTGCAGGCTATTAGGGGGGGTTCAATACTGTGTTTGGGTGATAGACCCCGGCGGGAAGCACTATTGTGCTTTGGTTACTGGCCCGCGGTACTCGATAAGAGGAGTACCTCAGCAGTCTTAGGTTAGTGAGCAGTACCTCAGAATCATGACATGATCACTATACTCGATAGAGACGGGGCTTTTCCGTAGTTATGGTTTTGATAATGAAAATCCTAGTTTGAGATGAGTTTATGAACTTTGTGTTTACCTCATGATTGAGATGGCTCACTTGATAACTTAGGTATATGTAAATGCATATACATAGGGAGTGGTTATCCATTGTTTTCGTAACCTTTTTGGTTCCTCTTGATTTAGATTGGTTACATGATAACTTAGGTATAAGCATGGGCTTATACCTAAGTAGGGTTATCTGTTGAGATCCTTCTTTGTGGTTATCCTTGTATGATTTAGTGTGACCTTGAGGGTCTCGGGGTCCTTACTGAGTACTGTATACTCACCCCTGCACGGGCTATTCCCGCACCTCGTTGTATTGTTTGCAGACGACGAGCAGCGCTGACAGAGGCTGAGTGTTTGAGGACTAGACAGTACCCGGAGGTGGACCTCACGACGAGTCAGTATCCAGAGGTGGACTTCACGATGAGATGATATTGAGAGGAGGCAGATGGGTGAGAGTGTTGTGGAGGCTATCTGTACCTACCCTTCAGGTAGGATCTGTGGTGGACGATCCAACAGCTGCGCTATCTGTACCTACCCTTCAGGTAGGATCTGTGGTCGATGATACAGGAGATTCTCTATCCGTACCTACCCTTCAGGTAGGATCCGAGGTGGACAACCCAGGAGCTACATCTATTCTTCCTGATGCTTGTCTTTTCTGCTGTACTTTTGTTCAATTGTAAATGTACTTTTAGTTGGGTTTGTATTCTGGCACACATAGTTTTCAGCACATTCTTTTTAACTTACTACATCACTTGCTCTTGTACTCAGTGGTGTTTTGTTTACTTTTATAAAGTCAATTCCTTCCCAGTTATTGGGATTTATTCCTTTGGTGCTAGTCCCCAGCCCTGGCCTATGGATGGCGGGCATGGGGTAGTCACGGCACGGGCCCCGAGGACGGGTCGTGACAAATTTGCAATAGAGGAGTCGGTTCTTACACAGAACTTATAACTCTGATATTTTCATTATGTGATGCAATATCATTAAGGGTACGGAGTGTGGTTTTCAGTTCAGGGAGTCCAGTGTTGGAGCGGGTGGCCGACGTATCCAAACACCAGGACCCTGACAACTGATTTCTGACATTGTGAACGAAAACACGGATTGCATGTGTGTTTCCAACAGTTTTTCCTTAAAATAGCTCAAACCAGGTCAGCTCACTAGTTATAAATCATTTGACCGTGTCACACATGTTTCATTCAGGATGCCTTTCCATGGATGATCGGCTAGAGCACCAAGAGATGTATGTATTGATAGCCTGCCGAGCGACGAGGCTTTGGTACAGGGCCCACTTGCAGTTGAGGCACCAGTGGTACAACCATACTTTGGGACACCGATGCCACCAGCGCCAGCAGTAGGCGATGCACGCTGCTTGAGTGAGCTGCACATGTTCCAGCGCCAGAGGCCACCAAGGTTCCAGGGACAGAAGGACCCACATGCGGCTGAGGATTGGCTGGATGCTGTGGTGGGTGTTTTCAAGATAGTGGGTACACCAGCAGTCTTCATGGTGATCTTTGATTCCAGCCTCCTTCAGGCAGTAGCTGAGAGATGGTGGAGCCACTTGTTCCAGTTTGTGACGGTATGACCTTCACATGGGGAGACTTTGAGACCTTACTCATGGTGGAGTTTATACCAGTGGCTCTACACCCTGAGCGTGTTCAAGAGATGCTGCCTTTGACACATTATTTTCTATTAGTAGACGAGTCATCTGTTGACAGTAGATAGATGATGCAGAGGTCTAGGAGGTCCAGACCAGCTGATGGGCGACCTCGGGTTTTAGGATCGGTAGTGCAGGGCACCCGGGGTGGGTTCAGAGCTAGGCGTACTAGAAACGGACAGTGTTACTCCTGCGACAGGAAGGGTCACATGGTACGTGACTGTCCGACTCCCCACATAGTTGATCCGCAGGCGTTTAAGGAGCCACCGAGACAGAAGCAGCGACGGTTGCTTGAGCAACAGCCGAGCAGTGGAAAAGGAAGTAGAGCTACGAAAGCAGGTGGACAAGACCGGAACTAGTGGATACCTTTTTGTTCTTGTTACTTCTAGTTCAATGTTGTTGTTTTTGTTTTTGTGTCTTTGTACATCGAGCTGTAGTAATAAATGACCCTTGTCCTTGTGACATTTTCTTCCTTCCTTTTTATGTACTGAGAGGTCCCAGTTAAAACTGTTGAAATGACCCTCTCTTTTGAGATTCATACTGGAGGAGACCTAGTTTCCTCACGCTGATGCCGACAGTGTGAATCGACCCTTAGAGGCGAGGGTGATTGTTGGATCTCTTGGTAGTAATGTCAAGGCATTACGACATCATCCATGGCATGAATGCACCATTGATGTCTAGAATATCTATATTCGGAAATGAACGTGTTTCATCCAGGGGATGATACTGGATTTCTCTTATCGGAAAAGAATAAATCTTAGCAGATCTTGTGAGACCAGAGATAGTCCAGGCCATGACCGAGAAGGTCTAGGTCATCTAGGAGTGGATTAGGACAGCTCAGAGCTGACATAAGTCTTATGCTGATAGAAGGTAGAGACCAATAGAGTTAGAGGATGGCAACCACGTTTTCTTACGGGTCTCACCTCGACGAGGTCTATGGAGATATGGACGATACGTTAAGTAACCTCCGAGTTTCAGCAGACCATATCAGGTCCTCAGCATGGTAGGTGAGGTGGCTTACCACTTGACCCATCCACCTCAGTTGCACCAATTGCATGACAACTTCAACGTATCTCAACTGGGAAGATACATGCTTGACCCGATGCATATCATCGACCATGGGGAGCTGGACATTGGCGATGGTGTGACTTTTGCAGGGTTCCAGTAGGGGTTTAGGATTGATAGGAGCGGGTCCTATGAGGATGGTCAATTCCTATTGTTTTCTATCATTGGCATCATGGAAACCTTCATGTGAGTACATGAGAGCGGAAGGCTCAGATGGGTGCTCAGTACCGCTTTTAAAACGCTATTTTATGTTAAAGATTTTCGGTGACATAAATCCCTGAGGTTGGAGTAATGTAAAGACCTGGAAATTTCAAGGATATTATTATTGTAATTTCTTTGGGATTTTACAAGAATTCAGTTTCTGACGGAACCTGATTCTGAGGCCCGGTGTGCCCAGAATCAATTTTCGAAGTTTAGCTCGGCTATGTTCAGTGAACGAACGAGCGGGTTTTTCTAACTTTTGAACCGGTGCTCGGAATCGAAATCTGAGGGCACCGATGAAATCGCAGTGCTGGTTTTTCCATAGGAAGACCACATCCAGAGTTTCGTTTTCTTGGGAGGAGTTGTTAAAAAAAGGTGAGGAATAAAAATATAATCGTTTTACAATTTTATTTTTATTTCTTGCTAAGTGGTTTAAGTGTTGTGTCACAACACATTTTCCCTCTACATTATGGTTTATCTCCTAGGAGAGGGAGTTTGAGTGGGACCCTTTGGGTTGCTAACTTCCCTTGGGAGAATAAAGTAGAGGTGGGGCCTAGACTAGCCCCACCCCTTCACTTTTTCCATAATTCCTCACCTCCATCTTTTTTTTGTAAACTCATCTTAAATTGTGTAACACACCCGCACCGCCACTTAATTCCAAGTCAACTCTCATTTTTGTTTGGTTTATTAAATGCCTCATTAATTGGTCAACACAAGTTAATTAATTCATGGATTTTTTTTAATTTTTGAAAGTGTTGACATGAGGAATAAAATAATGGAAAGCTTATTTTATTTTGGGTTGTTTGTTGTGTGAGAATATTTAGTGAGAAATACTCTAGTCTTAAAGAATGTTATTCCACATTGAAGAACGTGAAGAACGACAAAGAACGCTAGACTCCGATGAAAGACGACGAATAATGCTAGTTCCTCAGAGACAGGCGATCCTCTTCTTCATGACGCCATGTACCGCAACGCCGATGATCCTCTTCTTCCTCCACAAAAAAGGAGAAGTTTCCGACCATAGTGGTCATCGCCAACGACGACGTACCTTATTTCTTCATCTCCGCAAAAAGTGAGGAGATGTTGTTTCCTCCTCAGACGCACCCTGAAGTCCAAAGAATCTACGGTCGACCCCCGTGATGCCATTCTCCACGACGTCCGATGCGCGATGTAAAATTTCAGGGTCGGGGTAGGAGTTCAAATATTATGGTTTAATTATTGTGTTTGTTTGACAATGGGTTTTTTTATTCTTTTGGGTCCACCTGTTATCGTTATAATGGGAGGAGTTTGGACCGCACGAACATGATCGAACCTCCTACATCCTTGTTTTTGTTCTTGTTGCGGCACGAACAAAGGCAGCGCAGTGCAACAACACCGTGCAGGAACATGGAGAATCACAGCGAAGAAGTGCTGCGCAGTCGCGCGGCGCCTTTGAGGCTGAACGAAACTGTAGCCGGAGTCAGGGCTGCAGTGGAAATTTGAAAACTTTGCAGTGAAGAGAAGGTCTCGAAAGGACCGCTGGTGAAGACCTCAGGCAATGAGGACCAATGGAGCGCGGCTGGTGGTCCACAGAAGACCCTGCCGGCACACGATGCCGACACGGTGGCACTGGTGGCCGGAGGCGGCAGCCAGCACCGGCCAGCCGCCCGGAGCCGGTGGCATTCTGGCGCACCACCACGAGGGACTACCGTGGCTAACGATGCAGCGGAAAACGACCGGTCCATCGGCCGCACGGGACCAGGCAGAGACCGGGTGACATAACCCCCTGCTGTCAAAGGGAGCGGCCCCCACATGGGGGTCGCAGATCAAATAAGGGTGGATTCCCCCCCCCCCCCTTTCGCAATGGCACGACCAAGCTGGCAGTGCGGGGCGCACTCGCGCTGGGCCATCCGGCTGCCTAGGCCGGGCCAGGCCGCACCCAAATGGGCTGGATCCGGACCTAGGTCGGGTCGACTCGGTTTGGGCCGACCCAGGGGGTCTCAGGCCAGGTCGGTCTGGGCTCGAAACACCCTAAAACTAGACATGTTAGCTTAAAATCCCATAACATGGGCTATGGACCTCTGATCGATGCACCTTTAGTTGTGATGCGATCCTTGGATCGAGACAGTCTTTTCGGAATATTACACTCAATGTTTTGGAAATTTTTGGGTATAGCCAGGTTGGTTCAAACCCGAAACCAACCAGGCCCTCGGAGCGGAAACACTTATAAATTGAGCTCCAGACTTCTGATTGACGTGTTTTCAACCTTTTTGGATTCCTCTTGATGAGATGGAACTTTTGGCATACTTCACCTGAGGATTGGATGTTGTTGGATAGTGGTTGGGTTGGGATGAACCCGAAATCCAACCGGGCCCCTGGAACGGAAAAGCTGATAAAATTCAGACCAGACGTCTATTTGATGAACCGTCAATGGCGTTGGTGATCACATTGTGAAACAGTCACTATGAGTATACCATATGAGAGTTCAAGGTACAATTAAGATATAGCCGGGTTGGTTCACACACAAAACCAACCATGCCCCTGGGACAAAAAAGCTAATAACTCACAGACCGGGTTTCCTATTGACCTATTGTTTATTACGTTGAGACCCCTATGGTGAGGCGGCCTTTTGAGATACTTATTCAAGGGTCTTGGTGATACTTGGTGCATAGACTTGTAGCTCGTGGAGCTGGCCATTTCAGAGATGAGCGTATGGAGTACACAGACCGTGTAGCCGGATGAGACCTGATGACTGCTTGACCGACATGACTTGGAGTGAGTCGACTAGCCTTGTCGACGGAGCACTAATGTGTTTGGGTGCAGACCCACGGCAGACGGAGCTCCTGGTAGCAGGAAGAAGACCCGCAGTACTCGACAGGAGTAGTACCTCTGCAGGTTATTATGGGGGTGCACTATTGTGTTTGGTGACATACCCATGCGGGAATCACTACTGTGTTTGGGTGGCTGGCCCGCGGTACTCGACAGGAGGAGTACCTCATTAGTCTTTGGTTAGTGAGAAGTAACTCGGAGTCGTGACTGGATCACTGTACTCAACAGAGATGGGTCTCTTCAACAATTAAGGTTTCGATAATGAAAATCCTGGTTTGAGCTGAGTTAATGACCTTTGTGTTTTCCTCTTGATTGAGATGCGTCACTTGATAATTTAGGAATATGTATAGGCATATACCTATGTAGTGGTTATCCATTGATTTCATAAACTTTGTGGTTCCTCTTGATTGAGATGGGTTACTTGATAACTTAGGTATATGTATGGGATTATAACTATGTAGTGTTATCTATTGAGATCCTTATTTGTGGTTATCCTTTTTGGATTTAGTGAGACCTTGAGGGTCTCGGGGTCCTTACTAAGTATCGTATACTCACCCCTGCACGGGTTATGCCCACACCTCATTGTGTTGGTTGCAGATGGAGGGCATCACTGACAGAGGACGAGTGTTTGTGGAATTGACAGTACCCGGAGGTAGACCTCATGACGAGTCAGTATCTGGAGGTTGACATCACGATAAGACGATACTTGGAAGAGGAAGATGGGAGAGAGCATTGTGGAGGCTTTCTATACCTATCCTTCAGGTAGGATCTGTGGTGGATGGTCCAGGAGCTGCGCTATCTATACCTACCCTTCAGGTAGGATCCATGGCGGACGATCTAGGAGCTGCGCTATCTTTACCTACCCTTCATGTAGGATTTGATGTGGACGACCCAGGAGCTGCTTCTATTCTTCCAGCTGTTTGTCTTTTATAGTGTACTTTCATTTAGTTGTGGTTGTACATTCATTTGGGTTTGTATTCTAGCCCACTTACTTTTCAGCACTATCTTTTGTACTTAGTGCATCACTTCCGCTTGTACTCTGTAGTGTTTTTTTACTTCAATAACGGAAATTCGTTCCCAATTATCGGGATTTACGCCTTTCGTGCTAGTCGCCAGCCCCTGTCCTATGGAAGGCGGGATTGGGGTAGTCACGGCACAAGCCCCGATGACGGGTCGTGAAATTTCATATAATAAAAAAATTATATATTTTTGGATATATTTATGTTAGAACATTTTTTAATTTTTTTCACTTTTTTGATGATGCATTGATTCCCTATATAAATACTAAAATTATTTTCATTAGTGTTTGAGAACCAAAAATCTAGATATCCTTAATCATTATAAACTGATTTATGATTAAATTATAAAGGAATTTATTATACATATGAATAATTTAATTTATTTTAATTGAATTAAATTATGTTAAAATAATTTTTATTATACTATGTCATATTATTATGTGAAACATAACTATCAAACTGATTAAATTCGTTATCTATACATGAATATTACACTATTTCAATCTGTATTATATTTTCAGAAGGAAATTTGTTAAAGGATTCTTTTATAATAAAAAATGGAATTGATCAATGATGATTATAATATAGTAATTTGATATTATCTAATGAAGTGAAATTTTCTTATTCAGTTTTGATGTTAGTTTATCGTACACATCATCAAACTCAAATAATTATATCTTTTAAAGATACTCTATACTAATCTTTTGAGAATGGTGAAATCGGGAGTTTATCTTTTGAATAATAATAGGTCATGTGTATTATCATGATTGCACTCATAATATTATAGTAATCACATTATAATTCAATTCAATTCATTAATCATATTTGAAAAATATATGTCAAAATCATGAAAGATTGTTTTGATAATGTGTCTTTTTAATAATTATTGAAATATTTATGAGATAATTTTTCTTTATCTCAACCATAATTATATGTTCCATATTTAGAAAATAGTGGCACATTAACTTAAGAGAATATTTCATTATATTTTTGAAAGCATTATTCTCTCAACATTTATTATTATATGTTGTTCTTGTGTTTAAATAAAAAATAATACATATATAGATAGAAATATTTTTCATAGCATGTGAGGGTGTGAGATGATGAATTCTTGTGAATGAAATTAATCATGAAGAATTAATATATGCTTTGTGCCAAAAATAACAACCTTTTAAAATGAAGAACATCTGAAGCTTATGCTATAATATTTTGTTCTTCTATAGATTTTTATTCAACTACTATTAGTTTTTTCATGAAACTATGTGCTTAATAATTCTTCCAAACAAATATACCTTAATTAATTTATATAATTTTAGAGATCAACTCTGATAGGGTTTTGTATAGACCATATAAATGGATAACTGAGGAAAATCCTATTTGACCTTTGTATTATGTAGTAGCTTCAGTAATATATCCTATCGCCCTATGAAAATTATAATATGTTGTACAAATCACTAAACTCAAGGAGTAGAGTGATGGTGGATTAGACTTGGGTATTTATGTTCCCCTAATAACTATAAATCCATTTTCATCAATATTTTTAGTTTTTATTTTATTTCCTAAAAATATTGTTCTTTTTTTGGAATATATTGGAAATTTTATACTTTGAAGAGGATGGTTTTAGGGTAATGAAAACATACATAAAAGTGGTTTTACCTAATTTTTTGTCTTTTTATATCTATTTTCTGTAAAAATACAAGGGATTATTATAATTTATAATTCATGTAAATTAAAAAAATCCTATATTAAAAATTATATCAAAAAAGTAATTTTTATATTAGTCTATAATTATACACCATGATACAAAATATTTTCATTAACTCTTATAAATTAATGTATACATACATTTTTTAATGTGATTAAATTAATTTTTTATTTTGGTTAATTGAAACCATTTGTTATTACCATTATTAATTAAATCCTCAAATAATAAACAATTAAAAATATTTTTTAAATGATCCTTAAATATGTGATAAATCAAAAAATATATATTATACATTGTTATAAAGAATTAGGACTACTGAATCTGATCAAAAAGTATATATTAACATCATTAATTAATTATTCAAATATCATTTATTTCCTCATTTCAATTATCTATAGTTGTAAAATATCCACCATTGTCTTTTTATTTTTCATTCTCCATATACGAGTAATGGTTTAAGATATTATGTTTTAATAATTAAAAGAGTATTTCATATGTGAAAAAATTATATTTATAAATGTATTTTGAATGTATTTTTTATGAAAAACATAATGAAATAATTTTTGGTCACATAAAAAAAATATATGATTAAATACATAGAATAGTTACTCATATTTCATCATTGTAATAATAAAGAAATTGAATTTTAACATTGTCCCTTAAAAGATAACAAATTAATTTTAATCTAAATATTTTATTTCAGAAAACAAAAAAAATATTTTATAGAGTATGATTTGTGCTAAAATCATGGATCAATGAAAATTATTTTTCCTCAAACAATTTATGTGAATAATTTTTAAATTAAAATTAGTAAGATGTGAATCATTGAAAAAAATTATTTATAGGGTTTCCGAGTGAAGAGATAAATGCCCATAAATTTAAAATTTTGGTTATTTTGGACCCAGTACACTAATATAGAATAAACAACAATGTATTTCGATTAAATTTATTTTCATCCAAATTAAGGGGAATAAAAATGTCTCTATTTGAGGCCATACCTAGTGACCAATTGAAAATTTATAATAAATTACAATAATCATTTCTCCCAAATTACATCCCATTATCATATACAGTTACCATATGGTAGGAAAACCTAATCATTGAGTATTTTATGCTAAATATTTATTTAAAATATTCTATTGTTTCAAATAGGTACTAATAAATTTCCCTCACAATTAATCACCGAGGGATAAAATTGACCTTTAATCGTTGGATGAGAATCAAAACTAAATCTATTATAGATATTGATATAAATTCAATTAACATAATAAAAATAGTCATCAAATATTTGATTTATAAGAGGAAATTTCCACTAAATCAACACTTGTCCATTCCTTACTACATTCTTATTATTATGAGATTTCGATGAAAACCATGATATTGTTGATTTATTGAAAAAAAATTCGTAATATGGTTCATGAAATCCGATGCCTCTATCATTAAAAATTCTATCTTACATTTTTATTTAAATGATAAATAATATTCAAGAATGGTTTTAACATGAGGTGTTGTAATTTCCTTAGATTTGAATCTAATTTATATATTTAATAACACTACACAACTATGTAGTTTAGGCATGTTCAGTCTATGTGTTATCTGATGATGGATGTTTACTGAATACTCTAAATTTCTATGAAATAACTATAACTATGATGAAATAAATCTAAAAATTCTTAAATTTGAAGGATATATAATTATTTGTTTTGGAGGGGTGGGAAAAAAAGAACAAAAATGGTACTAGGTAGTTATAATTCTAGGTTCATGAAGATAAAAAATTCAATCAAAAATTAGAAATCCATATATAGTCTTCATAATCAAATAAAAGTGATTCTAATGATCATTGTATAAATTCCCTTTCTCAAGACAATCCTTTGATTAGGGGAAACTAATTTGAAAAATCATATTATAGGTAACTCAATTCCATTTTAATCATAGGTGATTATTAGTCAATAGATCATTGTAAAAACATTATATTAGTTCATATTTTATAGTTATCTCACTCTATCCAATTCCCAAAAAATATCATACATTATAGTTTGAGAGAAGCAGGGATTTGATAAAAGAGTTTAAAACTACATGACATAAATTTATAAATAAGAATAAAGCAGTTATTACATAAAACCAACTTCATTAAACATACCTTTTAATTGATACAACTAAAAAATAATTCTCTATGAGATGTTGAAAAATAAAAATACAAAATTTTATAAAATATTTTAATTGAAAAAAATTTACACATCTATTTGTAGTAGAATAACATATAATCATGAGACCCCCCCCCCTACCATGTAACTGAAATGTGTGAATATTTATTGGACATTCAACCCTCAATGGATATCTCTCAATAAATTTTATTGATATTAGAATATATACATAATAATTATTAAATATAGAAATAATGATTCACATTAAAACTAATGATAAAACCTATAAAAATATAAAAATGATCACATTATGAATTTATAATATTTAGGGAATGATGAGTGTATATAATGACCATTTCCCCTTCATTCTTCTTTTTTATAATGTAGAAACCTATGACTACACATAAACTCCTCAAAATGGAATGGTTAAACATGTGTTTGTGATTTAATGGTTATTTAATCAGTATCTTATTTTTTATTCCATGTTTAAATAACTAAGATCACTATAATATCACAGGTTTCCTATTTTAACATTCTACTTCTACCAGTGTAACACTGAATTGGACTCCATAGCATTCTCTTTCACCATTCATTTATCAAATATAGAACCAATCCACAATGATTGATTTTATTTATTATTATATTTCATGGCATTTTTCACTCATCAGTGTATTCACACTGATCATAGTTTATATGATAGTTCACATGGAATTTTTATGGAGGTTTTGAAATTAAAATATCCATTTCCACAAAAACCCTCACACTAAATTTTTTTATGGTTAATTCACTTATATTTTTTATTTAGCTTTCATATTTGTTGGATGAATATCCCTTGAGCTTCCATCACATGAATTCATCCACACCGAGGATTACATCATGCTCTAGTGGTGATACATGGATTTGAAATATTTTAATAACTTCTGAGATGTGATCTTAAACATTCAAGGTGGTGGTCATCGTGTTGTTGGATGGTGGTGGTTGTGATTAGTGAGACTTGAAGGAGGTGTTCTAGGAGAATGGTCATTATGATGAGGTATATTCACACATCACTAATAGTGGTAATGTTTTTTCAAAATAATTTATTATTTTATAAATATCATTTTTTCCACATCTGATTTGTGAAGTGATTGTCTCTCATATATCATACTCAAATCATTTCAAATGGTTGGAATAACTCAATATAGTTTACTCTCAAGCATTATCTCATATATAGATGATGACATGAATTATTTTCCAAAACCAACATGTATTGAGTTCTTCACTTAACATGAGTCAATATACTAACATACAAACTTAAGTAATTATTATCTTCCATATCCATTATATGTGTGAAATATGGAAACGTCCTTGCATACAATAACATAAAAAAACTTTCCCTTCATAAAATTTTAATAAAATGAAAACATTATTTCATTTTTTCAAAATTAATTTTTTGTTTTATTTTTTCCATTAAGAAATTGTGGAAATTAATATGTGGATAAAATAATAAATTAACTTCAATAAATAAATAAATTAATTTCTAAAAAAATTTTGTGAAATATTCATATCAAATACAACCCACACTGAGCATAATATTTTCCGTCAATGATATAATATCAACATGGTGAAAAGGATTCCCAAACAATATTGACTTAAATATCAATGTAAACAAAATCAAAAAAAATCAATAGTAAATTAAATGTTCTAGAATCATATAACAGAATTTTATTAAATAATAATTTTTCAAAGGAACAATGTTAACAATGTATTTTACTCTTACTATTGTAATGTGACATGGAATCTACATTTTTCCATTCATATTTATCAATTACACATTAATTTTCATTTTATAATTGTAATCTACATCAGATTAAAATATCTCTCACTCACCACTCAAGGTAATAATTTAAGTGAACATTTTATCATGCCTCATATAATTTCCCTTTACATAAGTTTTCAATTCCTCTATAATATCCACCCTTGAGAGAAAAAACCCCAAAAAAATCATGATTTCTTAACAATAAGTATCATATGACTACGAGCCTTTAGTTTATATATGTAATGATGTATGAAAATAGTAAATATCAAAACAAGGTTATTCTATATGGTCTTTTTTTATTGTAATAATAATTTTCTCAATGTTGACACCTCCAGTAATAATATATCTTTGCACAACCCCAAAAACGAAACTTGGTTATAAATCCTGGAATGTTAGGAATGATTCTCTCTTTGACATTATTTTTCATTAATATTTTTTAAATTTATTCTAAAATAGTTCATAGAATCAGTATCACATCCATCACTCGACCCCATATAATCACCTTATCAAAATATCTATAATTTTTATAAATTGATCATTGATCAAATAATAGTGATTATTTGACCCACCAGATAAGGATTTATTTTACATTTCTAATTTTTATTAATTATAATTATTCCATAGAGGGAGATAGAAATCAGTACAGTAAATGATAATGTTATTAAAACATCTAAAATATCACATAGAATCACATTTAATCTTATTTATAATGGAATATGTCCATTTCAACCATCTAAAACCTCTCTCACACACATGAATTATTGAATATCATGAAAAATATAAAAAGTAAGGATGGAAATAATACATTTTCTTGTATTTTATATCTTCTTATTCAATGATATTTGAGGCATCTGTAGGAATGTAGAAGGAAAGGTTCATGATGGTGCGAAGGATAAATGGTTAAATTACTTAATCATAATAATTTTGAATTTTTTCCATCATAACAAATACAATATTCAATGAACATTCTAGAAAAAAAAAATATCTGAGTCCCTTATCAAATATTCTCAAGATAGAATGTCAATAATTAGATTATAACATATCCAAAAGGGAATATATTAATTTGTAAAATTACTCATTAATGTTATCACTATCAAAATATTAATAAAATAAAATTACATAAATTCAAAGCCAAGAAATAATCCAAATATATATATTACCAAAGGAAAAATGTTTTCTCAAATCATGATTTATTTAATCCCTTCACCCGTAGTTGTCTTTACATAATCATTATCTAATATTACTCATTCATATTATGAAAAAATTATAAATAAACCTGTTCATATTATTAACCAAATAAATTTTAATATCCTAAATAGAAAATTAGTATAAGAAAAATATAGGGCATCAATTTTTAACTTTATACTTAAAATAGACTTTCATAAAAAAATATGAGTGGAATTGACATTTAATTTAAAGTATTAATCCCCAATAATTATTCTCATATATTTTAACTTATTTTTTAATTCTTTAAATATATTCCTATAAAATAAAATGGTAACATTAATACATAAGGTACATTATTTAAATATTAGAATAAAATGGTAATTGAAAAAAATATCATAAAATAAATTTATAATATCAAACTATGACTATTTCATTAAAAATAAAAAATAAAAACTCTAATAAAGATAAAAAATATCAAGTTTCAAATTAAAAAAATATTATAATAAGGTTTATAATTTTTACCTTTATCATCATCTCATAATTAATGTTTGATATAATGTTAATCATATTAGTTTTACCCATTTATGATTATTAAGTGCATCTCACCTTCCTCTTCTTCTCCTCCATAATGAAATTTTATTTTTAGTTATTGAAGTAGAGGTAAAAAATATTTTCTATTTTAGTGATTTATATATTAATTTTTGGGATGTCCCAACATGGTAAAACTCTTCTTCCTTATGATGTTTTTCTTCAAATTCAGTATTATAGTCATCAATTTCAATAGCCATCATTTCTTTTTCTTTTTCCCACACCCATATTATTTTAGATCTTATAAAAACTCTTATATGAATATATAATATATCCATATTACTTCAATTTTTTGTTTAACTTTCTCTTTAGTTCATTCATATTCAACAATATATTCATCATGTGGTTTATCCTCGGAATGTTGTGACGTGGTAAATGAAAACATGTAATGCGTTTTATATTTTCGATAAACTCTTATGTGACCTATGTCTAGCGGGGATCCTTTCATTTATTTTTATTTTATTTTAACCACTGACTATATAGTAATGAGTTTTTAATTTTAATAATTAACTATATATTTATGAATAAGGGTTACCTATCCTTTTACTTTAATCTCAACATAATAATTGATCATCTCTATAATATTTTCATCATCACGTGATTACACCATTAGACCACTATCAAATACACGTAATTATATTACAATCTCCATAAATCATAACATGGTTACATGATGAAAAATTATAGATTGTGGTGAATTTCTCCACCAATTATCATGTATAGTTGTGGTGTTTATGATTCTTGGAAATTTTATATTTTACCTCAGTGTTTGATTATTTAAAATCATATATCTATTATTTTAATAGAATATACTCCATTCTCAATCATGATATAATATAACCCAACTATCAAAACCAAAAATAGAATGTGAGAAAGTTATATAGGATAAATAAAAACGACTTTAAATAAAAGTATAGAAATAGATGATAAATGACAATGTCTGTAAAATAAAATTAAAGTAATCTCCAAACCTGTACCCCAATAATAGTAATAGAAACTAGTACCCTAAGTGGAATCATTATTCCCTCTAATTCGATATTTATTTTGATATATAAAAACAAAAGGCATTAAACAATAAATTAATAAGTAGTATAGGTATGTTCTGTGAAAATAATTTACAATGAGGATATGTTAGGGAATATAATAATCTTATAATAATGACATATACTTATCCTAAAATAAATTGAAAACTACATGAATTGGAGAAAAATAACATGTTTTATTTTCTAGAGGTTGAGATAATCTGAATGAAAATGGCCTTATGAAATTTGAATTATATTTTTATTAATTTACATGTATTAAAAAATAAACAATTATATAATTTTTAGAATCTATTATTTGTGATTCCAATAGTCATGGTAGACACTCTATACCTAAAGACTAACTTTATATCATGGTCTTGTACATTACATAGTGAAAATATAAGTAATTACAAAACATATTTAATCATATAATTTAATTAGACTAGTGGTTAATGTAATATACCATATTTTAGCATCTTCATTATAGTTAACTCACTCCATCAACAAAACCACCATTCATTATTTGTTCTAAAATGTTATAAATAGAATTGGGAACATGGATTAATATAAAAACCCTTATATAATTTTTTATTTAGTGATAAAAACACCTTAGTAAATTCACCCTTTATAAAACATATATTATCAAAAATAAAGGATTACCTCTCCTGTTATTTAGGAGAGGTAGAAAAAACAAATATAATAAAATGCTATATAAAATTTGAGAAGTGTCACCCAAACCCTTCTTTTGGTAAAAACTCAATATTTTGTCTACATATTCCCCATAATCAAATAGTTATATTCTATTGTATTTACTGGATGATAATTAATTATAGGTGGAATATATTTCTTTAATAATTTCTCCATTTTGATCATTATAGTGATTTTTTCAGGATTTCATATTAAAAAATATGCATATTATCAAAAAAAATTATCTGTAAGATTGATTTTTGAAATTCGATTATTTTTTATATCGTGAGTGTATTAAATGATTTTTTTCTTTACTAATTATTTTTTCACAGCACTGAAAAAAAATAATTTACATAAACTCCTCTTAATTACATGTGTCATGTTATGTATGTGTTTTCTTGGTTATTTCCTCAGTATCTTCTTCAACACATTTTAATCCTAAAACCATGATCATTTCCGCATTTTAGGATCCCTCATTTCACATACATTATATAACAATGTAATATTAACATATCCTTCAGAAGCTACATTTATAATAGTATTAATTATACATTATTCCAAATCCATAACATTACCCCTTCTTTATTCGTTTTAAATAATGTTTTCACTCATCATTTCTCATGCACACTTCACGGTCAGGAAAAAAAATTTATTGGAAATTTTTTTGGATTATTTTAATTGAGAACATACTTGTTGACAAACCTAATCCACACTAAAGAATTTTTTTTGGTTTTTTCCACTTTATCATAATTCAACCATCATAGTTTCCAAATTAAGATCCCTCAATCTTCTATAATATGAATTCATCTTCATATAGGGTTTCATCATGATCCATTAAGAATCCACTATTTTTATAAGATTTTAATCAAATCTCAAAAAATATATCAATCATTCCATGAGGTATCCATGGGGTTTTAAAATGGTTGAAATAGTGGTCAGTGAGACTCCAAGGCAGTCAGTGAGGCATATGTTCTTTAAGATCACATAAATTTTCACAAAAATTAATATGTTGATGTTATTATTATTGATGATTGTGACCCAAAAATCATTTATACAACATTAGATTTAAAAATCACCATTAAATCTTATATTTCATGTGTTTTAATTATTTTTAATACCTCAATGAGGTCTATCACAGTTCCATGAAAATAAGACACATTTTTATATGCATTCTCTCCTTGTACATACAAATTAGGGTTTATTTCTTGAAACATGTCTTCAAATATGCTCATGAATGTCCATCTATGTTCTATTATTTTTCACTTTATTAAATTATAATATTCCACTTCGTTCATTTAAATCATATAATCATTCATTTTGATAAAATAATTATTCAAAAATATAAGAGCTATTTTTTTCAAAAAATATATCTTAAATTATATTTCATTATTAAAATATAATTAAATACTAGTTATGGAATACTAATATATTAAATTAAATAATAAAAAATGTGTGGTTAAAATTCACTTAGTGTTGATAATTTTGGAGACTCTCCTAAACACATATGAAAATTATTATTTTAATTTTTTTCAATATATATGATTTTAGGTTTTCATGGTTTATACATGTAAATTTAGAAATAAAGATGAGAACCTGACCTCAAATAAAAATAAAATTATAGACAAAAATTATATATATAAATATATGTATAGTTTTACATGGAATAATATGGTAACTCAATCCAATAATGTTGGGGAATGTATTCTATGGTTTTTTGGAACATATTATATGTCTAAGGGAAAAATTTTATTCTCAATGAATTTTAAAAGACTTCTTTTTGAATACTTTGGATAAAAATCTTAATTTCCTCATTCCTAATTTAAATCAATGTAAATACCTATTCTAAATTCTTATTAATAATTACATGTAATGTAAAAATATAATTAGGTTTCACTGTGACATGGATATGTCATCAATTCAGTAGATAAATTTTCGATATAGTAGAAAAAATGTTCTTTTACAACATGGATGATATGTTTTACAGATAAAAGGTTGTAACCATATGTTTTTATCTATTCCATGAGTACAATAATTCCATGGTTTTGAACAATCCATACACATAACTATCTAAATAATAAATATCAAAAAACGTATACCCATTGATAATGTTCTAACATTTAAAATAATAACACATCTAATGACACCAACAAATACTAGTTGGAATGAAACCCATTAAAAATAATAAAATAATTCACATGATAAAAATGAAATCTAACATTTTTATTGCATAATGCTTCATTTCATTTTAAAAATTCTGGTTCCTTAAAGAATAGTTTCTTGAAAAAATGGTATATAATGCATGAAAACATATAAAATTATATTAATACTATTGAAAATATTATTTTAATGTTCATCCTATAAACAATTACATAATATCATAACCTAGGAACATACATGAACGGAAAGGCTGAGTATAATACCTAGTAAGTGAAAACATGTAAAACAGCTTACATGTAAACAAGAGGGAATATAATAAAAAAATGAGTAAATATAATAAATCCATGAGAAGAGAAATATAGTGATTATATTAAAAATAATAATATCATGAAAATTTTTCTAAAACAGCTAATTTAGTCATTCATAACCATAGCACTAAGGTCCATCCCCAATGTGTTTTAGAAATTTCCAATATTATTCACCAAGGTATCATAAAACATGTCATATCTAGAGATTAATTGAATTACCCAATGAATTGGAGTGATACCAAAAAGTGCACTTAATATATATTTATTTTCAAATGATTCACATAGTTCATAATCAAAAATCTCTTAAATAACCCATAAATAATTAAATAAATGGTTTTATATCCAAATTATGGTGTTTTAAAATGTCCTTAAAAACATGATCACTATGACTTTATAACCCATGGGAAGTGAATGATGGATTTATGTATGAGAATTTAAAAATAAAATAAATCATTATCATATCATGATAAATAACCCAAAAAATTAATGAGTCGTGGGTATTCATATAAGAAAAATAAAATAACATCATGATTAACAGATAGAGATTTTGAGACGAAATTTCTACAGTATAATGAAAATGCAACATTGTTTTAGAATAAATTAAAAAGAGAGGGGGAATGGGTCAAAAATTCACAATAAATTCATAATATAGTATAAGGAAAGAATAAAACTATGATAAAAACATGGTATGATATATTTCCATACAAACCACATAAAAGAGAAATTGAATGAAAAGAAGAGAAGTTATGATTTCCATTATAAAAATTAGACAACCTAACATCATAGAATAAAAATTAATAAAATCATTTGATGAGAGAGAAAATTGTCTATAACCAATTAGATATAAAATTAAATGCAATAATGATATAGAATAACATACCTGAACTTAAAAAATTGGAAATTAAAAGACATAAAATAAAATAATTATTTACTACAAGAGGAGTAAGATATGATCTCTCATCTTGATGTGTAACTTCTAAAACTCAGGTCTTAGAACCATGAGGGATTGAGGTCACATTGAGAGCACTCCATTGGTATTTCTTCAATATGATATTTGACGGTTATTATTTTTGAAAGAAATAATATAAAGAAATGGGCTGGTAGTTATAGTAAATGAGAGGGAGTTTATTATTTTTCAATGACACCTCATCGGTGGTATTTTCCAAATTATATGAATTATATTTGTATTTAATCAAGGGTTTTGAGACATGGGAATCCTAATGTAATATTTTAATCCCAATGTGTTTAACATCATTTTAAATTACACATTACATCACTATAAAGTCACAAGACACATCGAAAACTCAAAAAATATATTTTTACAACACACCAAAAAGTAGAACATTTTATTAAAATATAATAAATTCAAGTTATCCTAATATATATGTTTTGTATTCCAAACTAAACTTCATTTTAGGAAAATTATTTTCTAAATTTGATTTATTTTATTTTTTTGTAAAGTTAATATTTACCCAAAAAAATATTAATATTTAACTAAATATTTATAAAACAATTGTTTACTTATGCTATTATATCATATTAACATTCACGATGACAAAAATTATATTTATACATATATATGTGAAGTTAATATTTAATTGTTAATATTACTAATAATAAGGGTAATATTACATTTCCATAATTTATTATTCACCAAAAATTAAGTTTATCATATCAGAATCTAAATTATTTATTGGACACAATAGTAAATGCCCATTTTTTAAAATCATTTCATATTATTAATTATGTAATGTATAAAAAATTTCAATTTCAATTTCTTTTCAATTACCAATGATAACATGATACATCAAATAAAAAATCTAAAAATACAGCAAATAATTATTTTGACATTTAAAATTAAAAAATGATGTTTATTTTTCAATTATAAGAAATAAAATATTATTTTGTACACATAGATGACACAAAGTATCTACGACTATGTTACATATCCCCTTATAACATCGGCATTGGGCCAAAGTGTAAGGTGAGCAATGGAGATAGAATCCTAGGGTGGCTCGAACAACACTACTCGAGTGGTGATTTCTATCATCTTGAACATATCCTGTATGTGATTTCATTCAAACATAACATGTTGAATACCAGCTTCAGCTTGGTCCAGAGCAAGGACATGTGACACAACCTCTTTCCCAAAAACTAACAGATGGGCTTCATATGGACCGATTTTACCGAATGAGGACATCGACTTTTCTATCTACATTACTTACCCATTATTATTTCTATTTTAAAAATCAATTATAATGTTAAGAATTATCATTATTTATAATATTAATATTGAGAAATGGTTATATAATGTCCAAAACCCAATGGTGACATTTCATTTATACTTATCTTCTTTTATTATGACATAATAAGACATATATTTTCAATAAATAAAATATAATTCAACTGCTCGGGTTATTACATCCTTCACACCTTACGAAATTTCATCCCCAAAATTTCAACTTGTACCCTCAGAGGAGTGAAGTTGATTTTACCTCATCCTCATAGACTCCATTGTTTCCCAAATTGATTATTCATATTTGTGGTTCCTCAACAACTCATTAACACTATAGATAGTATTGTTTTGTAGAATCACATCTCTCTAATCCATGATCTCCAATGGTTAATCCTCATAATAGAGGTCATGATACAATTGTACCACCTATGCATATATTACATGTGGCAGGTTAGGTATGTACTACCTCAATAGGTATATGTGGAAGGCATCATGAACATGTGCTAGATTTGGGGGAATTTCTAGTTGATAGAACACTACTTCTACACGATCAAGGATTTCATAGGGGATAATGTACTTAATTATGAGCGTCCCATACTTCCCTAACCTCATGAATCTCTTCTATGGTTAAATTAAAAAAGAGTCCTTTGGATGATATCAAACTCAAAGTCCCATTGATGGTTGTCATAATATCTCTTTTTCTGACTCTAGGAATCATTCATGTATTGATGGATGATTGGAATCTTTTCAGTCAACTCTTTCACAAGATAAGGCCCTAGAAACATTATCTCACTAGTTTTATCCCAACATGTAGGATTTCTAAATCGCTTTCCATATAGAGATTCATTGGGTTCCATTTTAATGATTTTGTGGAAACTATTATGGTAATAGATCTCAACTAATGCGAGAAGTTGATCCCATCCACCATTAAATTCCATGGATCAGGTTCTATACATTTCCTCATGTGTATGAATATATCTTTTAGATTGGCCATTAGTTTAGGGGTGATAGGTTATACTAAAATTCAATTCTATACACATCTCATGCTGATGACTTATCTAGTATTTTCATTTGAACCTTGGATCAGGATTAGATACGATATAAATTCTAACAAAAAGTATCCTTACAACCTCCATTATGTAAATACTAGAAATTTGATCAGGAGAGAAATCTTCCCGAATAGAAATAAAATGAGAAACCTTGGTGAGATGGTCTTCTATAACTCATATCGCATTATTTTAATTGGTTGTTCATTGGAGGTCAATGAAAAAGTCCATTTTGATATTTACCCACTTCCATGCTGGTATGGGTAGTGGTTTTAATACCCCTTTAGGATGTTGTAGTTCTAACTTCACTTACTGAAATACCATGCACCATGTACTGTATTCAGGAATCACCGTTTTAATATTATTTAACCAATAATGATCATGAAAGTACCTATACATTTTCATGATTCTAGGATGTATAGAGAAAGTAAAGCTAGGAGATTCATCCATTGGCACCTTCATTATTTATAGAATTGATTAAACACATAGTCTTGTACGATATTTTCAGTACACCTTCATCATCAATATTGAACATAGGAACCATCCCTTCCTTCACAAACTCAAATATCATCTATAAAAAAGCACCTTCTTTCCGAGATTTCTTATTTTTCACTAGTATTAATGGTTGAGAAATAACTTTTGAGAGGGTTTATGATATCCCTTACCTAGTAATTACCATGACCATATTAACTAGATTTTATATCATGGGATCTCTCTGAGTCCTCATCATAGATAGACCAACTAGGTCTTTCCTAATTAATGCATCAACAAATTTTTTTCTCTTCCGAGATGATAATGAATTGAGAAATCATATTCTTTATGAATTTCCAACCATCTCTTCTATCTACTGTTAAATTCCTTCTGGTTAAAAATAAACATAAAACTTTAATGGACTGTGTATATATCACATTTCTGTCCATTAAGATTATACCTCTGTATGTTCATAGAAATAACAACTACAACCATATCATGATCATGTGTATGATATTTTTTATCTTGAGTCTTAAACTATCAAGATGTATTAGCCATCAACTTGTCAGTTTTCATGAAGAAGCAGCCAAGTCCTTTCAGATAGACATCACTAAAAATAATGAATCTTTCTCTATATATGGGATGTGTTATATGGGTTAAAATAATAATATCTTCTTCATCTCTTAGAATAATTCCTCGCACATCTCATTCCAGATGAACATGACCCCATTTTGAGTTAACTTGGTTAATGGATTAGAAAAACATGAATTTTTTCACCAGCATCCTATAATATCCCACTATTCGAAGAAAACTACAAATCTCATTTGTTATTGTAGGTTGAGGCCACTCCTCTACAACAATAGTCATAGAAGGTCCAACTATGATTCCATCATGGGTTACAATATTCCCCACATAAGAAATTTTTTGTAGACAATGTTTAAATCCACTAATCTTTCCAAAAATCATCTCTTTCAATTGACATTTCAAAATAACCTTCAGATTTTCCACATTCTCCTAAAAAATTCTGTAATATGTTAGAATATCATGAATAAATGTTGTCAAAATGTTATCAAGGTAGTATTTAAAGCATATATTCATCAAATCCATAAATATATTAAGATAATGATTTAAGAAAAATTGCATCACAACAATATCATAATTCTCATGTCATGGTCTCAAGGGAATTTTGGGAATATCTTATTTTTTACCCTTAATTGATGATAACCAGATCAATGATACATCATATAGAATAATTGAGCCCCAAAAAGTTGGTTAAATAATTCATCAAATCTTGGATGAGGGCATTTTTTCACCAATGTGGTCACATTTAGTTCTTTATAATCAATTCATAGCCACATGGATCCATCCTTCTTCAAAAAGAGACCAGGTTCTCACCAATGAGACACACATGATCGAATACACACCATCTCTAAAAATTCAAAGAGTTTCCTATTTAATTCTTCCATATCCACATTTTCCATCCCATACGGGGACATTAATATCCGATGATATCAAGGTATGATTTTAATGAAGAAATCTACCTCACAATCAGGGGGTGGAATATGTAACTCCATAGGTAATACATAAATTAATTCTTGGATAACGATTACATGTTAATTAATTATTATCTCATTGTTGTCTTCTTCTTCAATGATAAACTCTATACAAAAGGATGTAAGAGGTTATTCAAAAAACATCACTGGTCGTAAAATCTCTCCCTAGAAGATAACTATAGGTTTCCCATTCTAGAATACTGATATTTCCATTCTTCATCATTTTATCCTAGAATTATACTTTGAGATCTATTTCATACCTTGTATAGTGTGGAATTCTTTCATGGAAATGACAACTTTATTGGTGATAAATTTATTCTCACTAAAATAAATAATATAGTTTGTAAACACTGATGATGCTTAGATAATCCCCCCGGAGTCATGACTGATAACTATTCTTTTAGAAATTTAGGGGATGGTTCTAAATTCATGGATAACATATAATAAATAAAGGAATTCATAGAACTATAATAAAAAAATGTACTTTCTAGCACTGATAAGAATGAAAATTGTACCATACACCACATAATTTGGAACATCAACCATAGGTTTCTTGATAGTAAAAGCACAACCATGCTGTTTTTGACTTTGTTGAGGCTGATGGTGATTCCTCTCCCTTACACTTAGTTTTAGAAAATGAATGGAAAAGTGAAGAAGCTATCGAAACATAATGAATTGGACATTATATAGGTTTTGAATCATATTCCCTTTTGTTTTTATTGGTGTAAATTTGAGGCTTCACCTTATAATGATAATTTTGCATGATATGTACATCTCTTCAAAACTTGTAGAACATCCCACTACTGAGTAGATATTTCCCAAATGCTTCTTTCCACACATATTAGTCATGGGAAATTGCAAATTCTTGCCTCTTCATCCTTGATCAAATATCCTCCATATTCATGGATTCATTTATCTATTCTTATCATTGGATTGATGAGAAAATTTTATCTCACTAAACTCTATTTCTACATTTGTATCACTTCATGCGATCTCCTCATAGCTATCATAGACGGTGTTGGATAGATTCATCTATAGATGAGGTCTTTGTCCACTAAAGAATCAATCAATCATTCTTTTAGGTTCCTTGAAATATAATGAGGTGTAATGATAAAGTATTATTATGTTTATCTAGTATATTTCAATATATACATTCTTCTTCTACTTATTCTATAAAAAATATTCCATTTTATTTCACATTGAACAAGTGAAATACATATTGAAGATGATCACTCCAAAGAGTCTCCAATCCATATCTTCAACCTCCACTCATGGCCTTCTGTTTTTAATCATTTCCCTTCACAGGTCAACTTCTCACTCTAATAGGTAAACTAACACAATGTCCTTCTCTTCATCTAGACATCAGATCATATAAAAGAACTTTTCGATATAGAGTATCCACTATTCAGCAAGCATTGTGTCGGTAGATCCACCTAATGTTGGTGGTCGTTGACTCATAGCAGAGTTAATAGATAATTATTCCCTTATTGGAGAAATTTCACTCTAGTATTGATTCATGTTATTACCCATAACATGAGTTAGTTGGATCATCATTCTCATGAATGGTTCCATTCCAACTTCTATCAGAGGTCCATTAGTGCAAGGTCCATTGTGGTAACCATTTCCATGGTTCCTACTATTTCCCTCCATATTCTAAAAAATTAAACCCTTGGTGAGAAACTTATTTTATTTATTAAACATTGATATGTAGTGGATTTTTATGTCATAGAAAATAATGTTTAAACATATTATTCTTTAACAAAAATTATATTTCATTATAAATCCTTCATAATGATTCATAAAAAACATGGTATTAATCCAAAATATTCCCCAGCAATGTAAAATAAAGTGTTTAGGAAGGCAAGTTTTCAAGCACTAGATCCCATACATGTATTTCTCAATGTGGTGTTTTTTGATTTTACCCCTAGATAAATCTTTCCTAGAGACACATCCAATTGTTCACATATAAATATGGATTTATTTATTCCAAAACCACTTAATTAATATTTCACCATAATAATCTGATGTTTTATAATATATAAACTTATCTTTATGGACTATAATGATGTTTTCATATCCTAATTTTCACAAATAACAAAACTATCCATTGATACCAGGAATGGAATCCCAACTTTTTATTACATAACTCTTCATTTAATTTTACAAACAGAAGATCATTAAATTCTATTATCTTCAAAAAAAGTACATAAGACATAAAAACATATCACATTAATTTATTCCTTTTTAAATGCTTCTCGAAATGTTTATCTTAATAATAAGTAATGCATCTTAAAACCTTGGAATATAAATCAATGCAAATGTTGAGAATAAGGCATGGTAAGGGAATACATGGAAAATAGTATACATGTGAACATGAGATAATATAATAACAGCATGAGGAAATATCATAAATATTGGATAAGAGACATATCAGGATAATAATTACATAAATCATATCTTTAAAATGTTGCTAAAAATTTATTTTATACATTTATTATCATATATTCAAATTCCATCCATATTTTGTAATAAAAATTTCCATGGTTATTCACCATGGTATCATAAAACATCACATCTCTAAAGATGATTTTATATTGCCATAAAATTCATGTTATACCAGGGATCACACTTGATATGTATTTATTTCCATGTCACCACATATATCTTATTGACACATTTCAGAAATAATCCACTGAGAATTAGAGAATAATGTTTCATATCACACTCATGGCGTTTTAAAATTTTCTTAAAAACATGATCATTACGTCATTTATAACCCATGGAAAGGGAATGACGTATTTAGGTATGAAAATTTCAGAATAATTTAAATAATTTTATTTCTAGATAAATACACATATAAATGAATATGGTTTGGATTTTTATATAACTAAAATAAATTAATCTCTTGATAAAACGAGAGAGATTTTGATATGAAATTTCTACACCATAACTGCTTTGCAACAAGGGTTTAGAAAACATTAAAAAGAGAGGAAACTATGGACAGCCATTAATAATTGATTAATAATAAACTATAGTGAAGTAATAACATGGAGATAAGAACATTGTATAGATATTTTCAAATATGCCACAAAAAAGACAACATGAAAGAAAAAAAACATGTAAATTCCCTTATGAAAATTCAGATGCATAATGGTGTTGCTTAAAAATTCCCAAAATCAAATGATGAAATGGAAACTTTTATCTCAAAATTTGGACAAATATTGTATATAAATAATTATACATAATTAAATACCCCAAATATATGATGATGGAAATTAAAAGACATAAAATATAAGAATTCATGACTAAAAATGGAGTGTGAAAGGTTCCAATACATTGAAGTATAACATATAAAACACTAGGATAGGGATCGTTTGGACTTGAGGACACTTAGAGAAGAATAATTTTTTTTAACACTATCAGATCATCAAGGGGATATTTTTAAATGAAATAAAATTATGGAACAGCTTTTCATTTATTGTATAAGATATGATTTTTTATGAATTTTTAAGAACACCTCATTAGTGTTATGTGAAATACAATGGGATTTACTATGGTATCTTACCATATTTTTGGACAATGGGGAAACCAAATATCCCAATTTAATCAAAATGAGTCTTAAATAATTTTAAATTATATATTACTTCATTGTGATGTCATTAAAAAAACATTAAACTCAAATACATTATTTTTACAATTCACCGAAAAAACAAAACATTTTCTAAAAATCTCATAGCATCACGATAACTTAATATAAATGTTCTTAATTCACAAAATAACCCAATTTTATGAAAATAATTTTATAAATATGAGATTTTTATTTTTATATAAAATTACTATTTAAACAAAAAATACTAATACTTAAGTAATAATTTCAGAAATATATATTTACTTATGCTATTATATCATATTACCATTCATGATTCCTAAATTATATTAATTCTTACTTATGTTATGTTACTATTCATATAGTCATATTACTATTCATAATGGTATTATTACTATTAAAAATTTACAATTTACAAAAAGTTTAGTTTATCTTATAAGACAATAAATTTCTTACTGATCACAACAGTATATGTATATTTTGTTTGGAAAATAATTCCACAATATTAATTATTTAAAGTATAAAAAATATTTTAAAATACTAAATTTTTTAAAATAATCTTCAATTATATGATACTTCATAGGAAAAAACTAAAAGTTCAACTTATCTTAATTTTGACATTTGAAATTAAAAAATGATGGTTATTTTACCATATTAAGAAATAATAATTAATTTATAATAAACGATTGCCCTATGAAAATAAGGCCTCATTATAAAGCTCATTATAACACCTGAAAAGGACCTAATAGTATGGTGTGCAATTTTGATAAAATCATGGGGTGACTCGAACAATATATCTCGAGTGGTAATTTCTATGAGGTTGAACTTCTCCCGTAGGAGATTCAATTCAAGCATAAGATGTTGAAGCTCATATTGGGCTTGGATCAGAGAAAAGCCTAGTGATGCTTCCTCATTACAAAGCTCCCACATATGGGATTCATATGGCCCAAGTCTACTAGATGAGGCCATCGAATCTTATTTCTATATTTCTTATCAAATATTATTTTTATTTTAAACAACAAATTTATTGTTAAAAATTATTATTTTTTTCCAACAGTGATATTGACGAATGATCATATAACTGTCAAAACTGGATGATCTCATTTCATTTATAAATATATAATTTTTATTAATTACTAAATAGTAATTCATAAATTCTTAGAAAACTAAATACAATTCAAAATTTTGGGTCTTTACAACAAATCTATTATCACCAAAATGGTTTATATATATCCAATGTTTTTTTAGGATCAATATAAATTCTACATTGCCTAAATAAATTCCACATAAAACCAAAAAATGAATATTCAATTTTTTTATTAATCTTTATTCAACATGAAATTATATGATAAAATATTTCATAATTGATAATATTAATTAAACACCCAAAACTGTTTTTAAATATGTTCATCAAATTTGATAGAGTATAATACATGCAACCTCGAAAAAAACCAACCACAAAATATTATTATTTAAATATTAAAATTAAATCATAGTAATAAAATTGTAGAGTATTAATAATATTAATAAATTTATGAAATATATATATAGAGGTACAAAAAATTGTATTTATTCATTCTTAAGGAATTAACACACAAGTTTTTAGTAAATCCATATTATGCTTCAAAAAGCTGTTTTCATCAAATATGGTTTTATCTCCATTTTTGAAATAATATTATAATTAATTTGTGGAAGATCTAGAAAAAATATTATGAAAAAAATGTTATTTTTTTAATTAGTTTTAAAAAAATATCAAATTAGAAAATTTTGAAATTTTTCTATGAAAATTAAATTTACCATGAATAGAGAATAATATTATCTTTATTGAAACATTTAATTTTATATAATGTATTTTTATATTAATAATCTATGCTATAATATTTTTTAAAAAATAATTAGTCACCCTTGACAAAAAATATTAATTATTTAATTTATAATGATTATTATTATTGTACATTATATAAAAACAAATTTAAAAATAAAAGTGATTTTTTCTTAAAAACTAATTATCATTGCCTTTTATATTTTTCTTACTAAATAAATTCAATCAAATTCAATGAATTGATTATTGAAAAATAGATTTAAAATTTTGATTCACTAGGTATAAAATTGGTAAATAAACTCTTTTATGATTGGACAATATGAATAGGAATCTTGGTAAAATTTGTCCCAATAATAAAAGGAAAATTATGTAACTGTATAATTAAACTTATTGATACAACCCATGTTCATCATAAAAATTCATATTTCTGTATTTTATTTTTACCACTATATCATTATACAAAAAATTTAAACCTAGGTATGAAAATTTCATATATAATATTTAATGTGAAGAAAGTTACAAAATGGGATTGTCATAGTTTTATATATCTATTACACATACACATTGGGAAAAAAGTAATTTATGAATGAATATAAATGTCTATTTATCAAATAATTAAAATATATCTATTTTGTATTATATTTATTTTTTTAGTGATTAAATAATTAACATAAATTAATATACCAAAAGAATAGAATATTTATTCAATCAGAAGAAATTTAATATTAATTCTTGTATGGTGACACATGATTAGTGAAGGATTATAAATATATGTAGTGGAAAGGGTGTTGCAGTGTTGGTCTCAGATTGTGAAAGGAACCTTGTTTGTTTTTGGTTTGGATAACCATGTTTCCAAACCTTGTGGATACCCAGATATCACATAAGTATGTGAAATAACCAAAATAACCCCATTGGGTTTTTATCCACTCACCCATCCTCATACCCCATTAGATCTAACCGACAAAGTTGTGAACCAACTGCCCTCCACCTTCTCAAAGCGCTTGATTGTTAGTGTGTTCATGGAAATTCATTAATTTTTTTGATTTTGATTGAAATTAGAGAAGGCCATGGTATAATTATCCAAATATTAATGGAATATTTGTTTTATTTCATAGGGGATATCTTAATAACACATTGATATGTCATTTCATGACATTTCATCAATATTACTTCATCAAAATGGTGAAAACTACCTATTTTGGATCGTCTATGGAGGGAGTATGATGTTTATATAGGAGGATAGTTCTCAAGGAGTTTTTTAGTAATACTTATATATATGGATTAATTCATTTATTAATTATATGTTTTATATGTATGACATTTTTACATCCTAACATGTTATTAGAGTGTATTTTTTTAGTACAATATCATTATATTTCAATGAGTTTTGAAAATGGTTTGGGTTTTTAATACATTATGGAATGATCTTTTGATATATTATATTGTCTAAGAAGAAAAGCAATTATCTGGTTAATTTTATTAAATGTTTATGTTGTATAAGGAACAATGTACATTAGTGATATGTATTTCATCCTTCGTTTGACTAAATCGTTTTTTTGGTTTATTTTGATACCATATCACTGACTAAATCCTATATGATCAATTATTGTTTATATGAATAAACTAAAATCTATTCATTTATTGTGTTGTATAATTCAAATGTTATAGTGGGATGGAAATGGATTATATGAGTGGGTTATAAGCTTAACCTAGTTAAGATAAAATGTTTACTTGATTAATTGGTTAAGGAGTACATGGATGGACATAGGAATAAATTATCAAAATATTTTGGAATAATTAATTGGAATATATTTTTTTGATAGTATTTTTTGACGTTTTTATTTGGCATTGGAATGGTTTTGAAAATTTGTGTTCTGTTTTGACTTTGTTTTTTTTTAATGGGTGGAAAAACAAGGTTTGAAGTTATTTTTTGTTTATGTTAAGGTATTTATTTCTGTGTTATTTTATAAAAAACGGTTTACAAATGGATTTCTAATAAATAATTCAAATAGAGGATTGGTATCCAGTTTAGGGAAATTATTGTGACATCTTTTTTTTAAAATTTTTTAAGGGAAAGGATGAATTTGGAATTGTTCTGGATTTTAAAGTGGAAAATCAATTTTTTCAAGGAGACTATGAATTTATTTTAAATGATTGTGTAAATTCCATCATTTTATATAGAATATTTTAATGTTATATTGATTTTTATAATTGTATTGGTAGTCTAGTCCATGTATATTTTTGAAGGCCCATTAAGTCGTTTGTAGATGATAATGGTTTCAAATTATTTTTTTGTCGTTAATTTTTGTTTCCTTAAAGGTAAATATGATTTACATTGGAATTTTTTAAATGATTGATGTTTAGAGATTTTTAAATGAAATTTCACATGTATAGTTATAGATGTGAGACATGAAGATCCACATATGTTGTTTAGAGAGTTATTCATGATGCTTAACATATATGGTTGGTAATTTCTAAAATGATTTCCCAAAATGGAGATTGATAAATTTTGATATGAATTTCCTTTCACATTGGTTAGGTTTTTGTTTATAACACTCTGTGCATGTGTCATTGGTTTTTTATGAGGGCATGGTGTTGGAATGTGGTTTTAGGAATGGATTTAATTAAATATGATATATTGTTGAGATGTTAGAATGGTTATATAGTAACTGATAGCTCGGTTACATGGTTTACATACAATGTATGGATGTTTTATTCTTCCTATAAAATATTGATAAATAAAAACCAATCATTTATTTTTTTAGTATATATAATCAACTGTAATATTATATGTATAATCAAATCTGGTCGATGGATGTTTTTTTGGCCCATGTGTCACCATAGAACCTGAAGTTTAGTGGGGAACTAGATATATAGTTGTTTATATTGGGAATTATATTTTATTCTATACTATTTATTTCTGCCAATGTTTTTCTTCAAATATTGATTCTCTAACTAGTATTTTATGAAGGGAAATTTGGTAGTGTCCTATTGAATTGTTCTAGAACACTTCATTGGCATACATAATACATGAGAACTCAAGAAGATAATATATGTTTATTACATGCACATGTTTTGGATGAGACATCTGTTAAGTTATTCAAGATTGGAAGGGATCGATAAATATTATCAAGACACTCAATGATATTTGGATTGGGGATGATATGAATCCATTTAATTTTTTAATTATAATTCGGTATGTTATGTAAATTGCCTAGAATTCAGCCATATGTATGTATATAATAGATGTTTTACCTTTTACATAATTTTATTTATGTGGCTCCTGGGTTAGTACATTGCAACATTCATTCCCCCAATCCATAAAGTAACATACATTCTATTTTTAAATCTATATTAAAATCTATATGGATGTATATGATAATGTATGTCTGCATGGATCCCATAATTGAGCATGCGGGGATATGTGAATGTGTGAACATAAAAAATTAACCATATTGAGAGAGGAAGGAAAAAAATTTCAAGTGGATAATGATTTATATGCGATAGGAGGAGGATTGTCATTCCAATAATTTCAACGGGTAGTAAATGAATTTTGATAAATAATGTGATATGTAAATATTATCCACCATAAAATATGATTATCAATAATATTACATGGATATCTAATGGAAATTTATGTTCTATTACTAGGATTCAAAATCTGTAAATTAAAAGGTCGGGGCTCAAGATTAGATATCCTTTGAATCCCAAACCTGTTGAAAATTTCAATTCTTTGTTTCACCAAAACATTTGTGTTTTATATTATATATATCATTAGTGTTTTTGCATGATATTCAAGATTTCATACATCAATTCATTATATAATGATAAATAAGGTTCCAATATAGGATTATTTGACGTGTTCTAATTTTTACAAGGAATTTCATTGTTACCTTTTTAACACTATGGATCATGGATCGTTTGAGAGTGTTTGGTTGGTAAATCTGGTTAATCACCCATAGTTTATCAATATTATCATAAAACTTTTAAAAAAATCCATTAATTATCTCTACCTTCCTTTTGGAATGTAATGGAATTTGAATGTTTGTATTCATGGGAGAATTTGTTTACTGAGAAATTGAGTGGGGAATGATATCACACTAGGATTATTTTATTTTATAAAACAAAGATAAGAGGGTTTCACATAGTGATATGTCATTATACAATGGTTAGTGAAAATTTGGTTGATGTGAGGTAAATATTTAGGTAGTTATGTGAGTATTCATTATCGTCTACCAAATAGTTGGGTCTTATAACATAACATATGTAATCAAGCATTAAAGAATTTCTATTTTTTTATTTACATTTACAATAATAACCACACACATATCCCTTCAACTCATTTCCATTACATATATAAATAAAACCCCCACAAATAATACACATTGGATAAAATAGTGCGATTCAGATTGAATCCTTGACGAAATAACCCAGTGTGACACAATAGTGAGTTCTACGAGTAATATAAATACTATTGATAAGCATATGATAATAAAATTAATTAATTAGTTCCAAAAGAAAAATCTCTATCTCTTTATACATAGATAATTTGTTGAATGGGCCTGTAAGGGGATTCACGATGCTAGGTTTCCCCCTCCACCCCTTCTCATTTGTCGTCTGAGGTCGGTTATAGTACTACTCTTGGTGCATCACCTTGATTCATTCATGGAGTTTGGTATCTTCCAATGGTGATGATGTGCGACCACATACCTCTTGGAAATCCTCACTGTTTTCTGGAATTTTCATACCATAACATTCTTGATTGATAGGGTTTCCATGGTGGCACAATTTTGGTCTTGGGTTAGGTTTTCAGATGCTTCGCTCTGGGGTTCACAATTTCATTTCGTGCCGGCAGTTAGTGTGTTGGAAGGATCTGATCATTGTGTGCATCTCTAAAGGCGACGATGAGATCCAAAATTGGCTTATTGTGAGGTCTTCTTCCGGAGACACTCAAGAGGTCAGTTTTTTTTTATGGATTTCTGTTTTTGGATCTCTTATCATTATTTTTTTATGATATTATACTCATGATTTAGTTTTAAGGATAATGAATTTTTTGAATTTGGATTTTCTACTCATTTTTTTATTCTGGATTTATGGTGTGGTTTGATTTTTTCTAGGATTGATATCAACTGTTTTGTGGTTGCTGTTTGTTTCTCAAAGATGTGTTTTTATTAAAGGATGTGGTTGTTTATAATTGAATTTGTTGAGATGCTGACATTCGTTGAATTACTAATGGTGAAGCAGTAAAGTAGTTTTGATTAATGTGTCATTGATACAATAGATCCTAAGCACTGGAGAAAAATTTAGTGTGAAGGGAAATATTAATACATTTATCGTGGTTTTCTATAGTAGAAGGGTTTCGTATTTTTTCTTGAAAAGGTTTCTGGGATGGATTCTACTAGAAATTATAAAAGTAAATGGTCTAAATGAGGATAAGATTATGTGATTTAACAGTTCTTTACTACTCAAATATGGTAGTTTGAGAGTGTATGGATCATCCATAGGTACCAGGCCCGTACATTTTTGCACGGGACAACTTTCTAAACATTCATGCATTTATGTAGGTTTGTCATACTTATGTTGATGTTGTGGATGGTTTTTTCTAATTAGACTTGTTCTATGAATTGAACATTGATTATGTTGATGTTTCTACGTCCTTCAAGTCATGTGAGGTTTCCCCCTTTTTCCGTATTAATATATTTATCTTAAAATCAACAATAAATTAGGCCTTCATGCCATTAAATCATACATGATGTGAATTATATACCCTAAATAGACTAACAATCTATTCCAAATATGTCAAAACTAATTATGGAATGATAGTTTTTATTTTATGGTGGAAAAGAACAATAACAAAATCAGTCAGGATTAAAAATACCTCTATGATACTTTGAAAACAAACATTAAAATTCTAAGGGTGATCCATATTATTTAAATCATAATTAACAATAGATTATTACCCACCAACCCTTCAAAGAATAACAATAAACAAAAATATCTTTATAGGAAATAATATTCATATTATAAACACTAGTAAAATGTGATTACAGAATGATGTTGACACTATCTAGAACATTTAATATAATATTGAACTACCTTCAATTAAAATATAAAAAAATAACCTAGAATCATGGATAATAATATGAATAGTCAAAGAGATCATTAAATGAAAATGAAATAGTGGAGAGAAAATATATACATTCACCTCACAAAAACCTTATATATGAGAAAGACCCCCAATATATAAATGGTTGCGTAAGAAATTTTTGAGGCAAAATAATAATAATGGTTAAAGGTGAAGGAATATAACCAGGATATATATAAGTAATTTCCTAAACCATATTTCCTCCTTTAATATATTTTATTTATGTTAAATGTTTTTATTTCATTCAATGAATTCAAAAAATTTATCAATATGTTAAACAATTATACCTCATCATAATCATTTTTAAGGATTCTCCTCAAATTATTACACGTGTAGACATTATAATGGTAATTTTATGAAATAAAATAAATTTGGATAAAAAAGAAACATTTTCTCTTTGTGAGGTGTGTTTTTTAGTGTATAAATTCAATATTCTATAGAAACTATAAGATACTATATGTTTTCCACTTACATAAATATTATAATCCTCTAATTTGGTAAACTTATAATAATTATAATATAATGAGAATTTAATTCCCCTATATGTGTTAATAACCATGTGTGGTATAAGATAAATCCTACCCTTGTTGAACCTTAATTATTTTATTGATTGTATAAGAATCCAAAACGTGTTTTGAAATATGTTATTTTAATGGTAAGATAATTTATTTTTAAGATTAATTTTAATTCATCATATATATGATGGTATTTAATTACCACATTGTTTTTTGGAACCATTCCCCACCATAGGAAAATCATTGAATGACTCCCATCATGGTGATCAAATATTTTAGGTTTTAGAAGAGTGGAAAACATATAATTTTCTAAATGTGGGTAAACAATCCTATATCATTGAATAGAAAAAATGTCAAATTATTGGTGTATTCGATAACTAAATGGGTTGTACAAGTGATCATATTGATCAATTTCAACCTTTTTTCTTTTTATCCTATGATTATTAGAATCTCAAACACGAATCTATTAATTTGAAATTTATATCAGTACAATGTTTTATATATTGAACATGGTATATCCAACAAGATATCATGTATAGGGAAAAGGTCTAATATCTCATTCCTTCCATTCATAATTATCAAAATATCGTAGTTAGGTCTATTATTTATAAAATAAAATAATAAATTTTTTTAATTTGAAATAATATTCATGATTATAAATTAATCATACTCAAAAACATGTTATAACCTTAATATTAAAATAGTATGTTATATATTTAATTACTGATTTACATTTATTTTTCCCTGATAAGGTAATTTTTTAAAAATCCTACAATCAATATCGAAAATCATAATGAATGATGAATCACTTTATAATTGATGTTATAATAATGAAAGTGATAAATTAATTGGATTCCATAATTATTTACCCAATACTTGGTACATAATTTGTGATATCTATTTGAGTTTTCTCAGTCGATGGATGTACTAATATTGTGAATGATTTTGTATTGAGATAATTTTGGAATGTAAAATCACTATATGATGGATCTATATCAACATATAAAATATAATATTCTATAATAAAAATTATAATTACTTTTTAATTATTATACTAAATTTTATAACAGATTGAAGGACATGAATTTAAATTACTCATGGAATGATACTACATATGAAACTATGTAAAAATAACCTAATAAGGTAAATATATAATATCTTTTATTTCTATTTATTGAAAAAATTATTTTTGAAGAATGTTATTTTTAATAGAAATTCCCCTCTTACACTAAAATGATTAACGGTGAATTTATTTTAATATAGGATACATGATTTTAACAACAAATTCAAATATTACAACTCACTGTATAATAAATCATAGAGAATTTCTTATGTAATTATGAATAATTATTAGAAATATATTAATAAAATCCTCTAGTTAAATTAGTATAAATTGAACATTGTCTTATAAATTGGAATTATCATGGAACAGAAAAAATAATGAGTATGCATAGAGGATCATAACATTAAAATAATTATAATAACATTTCTTATATTAAAACAATAGATAAATCTATTAGATTATTATTCATTTATGAATAATTTTATAGGATACTTGATATAAATTTATAAAATATTTCATGTATACTTTCTTATATCATTAAAAACCCTATAAGTATATAAATTGTTGAATTTTTCATATCATTCATTATATTAATAAAATATACATTTCTGGGATAATGTTTAGTTTTTTTTAAATTGGATTTTAATTTTGAATTTATATTTAATTTACGTGCTTTAATATTAGGAAATAATTTATGAAACTACATGGGATAATTTTCATAACACATATACTATGAAACACATACATTGAATGAAGTAGATGTCATTTATACCATTATAGGTAATAAAGTTTCAGCCCTTATATTTGAATTATTTTATTCATTGGAATACATTATATTATATATTGATATTATTTACAAGGACCATTCCGCATTGAAATGGTCTCTAAATAACTTTGTTACCAAACTAGAATTAAATATATTGTTATTGGCTCCCAATGTGATTTATATAAAGTTACATGATAAAAGGGATTGTCAAAACATTATCATATATTATACATAACCCATAGATATTACTTAATTTTGGATGTTTTTATAGGTCTTTATAAGTTGGATTTACAAATGAATAACAACTTTTGGTGGACTAATGAAAAATGAAAAAAATGAAAATATTGGAACCTTTTTTTCCATAAAAATTGTTCATCTAGAAAATTTTTTCTAAAATGGGAAGAGATTTTTACTAATGACATGTATAATTTAAATGGGGGACATATGTTATTATATTAATTTTTAGATAGAATTATTAGATTATTCATTGTAGATATTTAAATTCCTGGTGTTCTTAATTTTTTCTATCCATCTTCGCCATATGGTCATTATAGACCCACATCAACCATTTGAAGGATACTTCAATATTGTTTCTTTTAACCAACCCTACATAAGGATGATAAAAAAATATTAATATATTTTGATAAATTATAATTGTTGGGAAATGTTCAAATGAGTGACTAAATAATACAACACCAGAATTTAGAATATGAAATTTTTAGTATATGGGAATATATTTCCAAGGGCCATTACCAAAATTCCTTGGAAATGTATATTTTTTTGGATGAATATATTCATATTATCTCTAAAATGATTAATGTTCTGATTTAATTTATTAAAAATAATATCTTCAATTGATTCACCATTCCCAATGTTCACAAAATTGATTGTGGTGAAAATTTTGAAAATTATTTTATGATATGTTTAGAATAAAAGTATGGAGTGTATTAATATCCTATAACACATTAACATCACTTTGTTAATAGGTAATTTCTGAGTTTTAATTGTATTAAAAAACAAAATCTTCTAAAAAATAGTTGTAGAATAATGACATGGTTGGATAAAAAAATTAGATATTGATTTATATAATTTCTGAACAATACACAACACTTATATTTTTATATATAATTTTTATGTTAATATATGGAAACTCATATAACTTATGGGTGGAAATAGATTACCTGAATTATTTTAAAGGTAATTCCAAAGATTATTATTTAAAAATTCTTATGATATGATATTATTTTATCATATAGGGCTTGATGAGATGGGGATGGATGTGTATAATAATTCTATATCATTAATGAGATGACCAAAGAAAACCATGGAAATGATAAATTAGATTCAATTTTATTTTGGGAATAGTGATTTTTGTAATTTCATGATTGTTTATGTTTGTTGGTAATTTAAAACCATGGTTGTTAATTGCAATCATAGGGATAATATTCGTGCACCATTATAAATGAATCTAGATGCGAAAGATACCAAACCCATCACTGTTAATAAATATTACATAAAACACTAATTTTAGGCCACACACAAATATATGGATGGTGTATACCATCAACATTACATAATAAAGAGTCTCATGCATGTTTATATATAAAAATTAATTAATTAAATTACACAGTTATACATGAAATTAAATAAAAAATTAAAATATACTATACTATTTTTGGAATAATTTGTATAGTGTTTTAAATAGTGGTGAATATTAAATTCATTTTTTTTATTTTTTTATTTTTTTATATAATATAATTTATATTTAACAAAAAAAAATCTCTATTTTATGAAATCATTAAACCATTAAAAAAATTACGTGAAAAATTAATCAAATTTACTCTTAAAGCATGATTAAATAATTATTAATTTTAAAAATTTAATATACAATAAAATGAATGACTATAATTGATTAAAAAGTGCTTCATCGAATCAATTTATTTTAAAAAACAATAATATTTGAAAATTTATAGTTGATGAATTGTAAAAAAAATCTCATAAATCCAAATAACAATAAATAATAATCAATTATTAAATCCCAAAAACACAGTTTCACACATTTTACCCTTGTATTTTCATCCCCTAATGCAAATCATACTCTTATCCCATTTAATTAATTACCCCATTATTTTTTTCACCGAAAAATTATTGTTTTTAAAAATAAAATAACTTTGGAAATGAATTTTCCCTTTCAAAATATATTTTATTCTCAATTATTTCATTATAAATCATAATATAGGTCCTGAACCGCCTTTTTAAATATGTGGGAAGGGATAAAAAAGTAACATGCCCTTCTATCCCCAAGATTAAGGGGATATAATTACCCCTGAGTCCCACCATTAATAGTCCAAGGAATGGACACTAGCACCAAGGGTATGGAATCTCACACAAATAGAAGGAACTAATCTTTTTACAGAATGAAATTATGATATATGATTGTAAATCTTCAAAACACCAACAACTAAAGGTAATAGAAAATCCACCAATCAAATTCCATGTACATGATAAAAACTAAAACTAATACAAAGTAATAGAAAAATCCTAAATAATGTACCAAGGAAAAAAACTAAGCAGCAAAAACAACATTGATGATGCCAAAACTATTAATGTTTAACATAGTCCTCAACGCCTTCCTAGGAACTAGAAAATAGTTTTACATATGTAGTTTGAGAATACAAGTATACTCAATTGGGAAACATAATCTACTCCAAGTGAGGGAACATACTAATTCCCCTGTGAGAAAAATAGTAGAACTTCTAGCACCTACCAAGGAATTCTAAACATCCAATCCTCACCAATGCACACTCACCCAAGTAACGTAAGTCATGTACAATAAACATATAAACATATTGACATTTGGGTACCCTGAACCCCTTTCCCACATGTTAATTGGTCATTACTAACTATATATAATCTTGATGTTGTCACACATCCCACATGCGGCTCCACTGTGGAATCTTGCACGCACACACCTGAACCTCCACCACACACATCCACACCAATAGACACCTGGGAAACAATAACTAATACCACACCAGAAAACACTTGGGCCTCAATATACTCACACCACGTTCGAAGGCCCCTTGTCCTCATCCTGATGTACATGGGAAAACATGAAATGGTCACAAACACCTAAGCCCATTATCCTAATAAAACATTTTCCCAAATAATCATAGACTATGTTAATCCTCAATCGATTACACCCTTCCTAGATAATCCTCAGCATTAAGATTCAAAAGAGGTTTCATGGAAGAAAATTAATAAACATCCATCCATCCTCCCACGAGAATTTTGGTAATTACCCCCTGCCCCCTGAAATAGAGGTGTTCGGCACAAAGTTCACAACAGGGGTGGGCTACATATAGAAATCACAAGGAAATTATATATACATATATCTCTCTCTGTCTCTCTATCTCTTTGTGTGTGTGTGGGTGATCAAATAATGATCTCCAAACTATTGGATTTAGATGAACAGACAACAACCCCAGACCAGCACCGTTTTTGTTGCCACCACTACATGCACAAACACAAAATATCTAATGATAATGCCTAAAGAAATCCTATTTCCTGTTCAATTTCAATGTATCTGTATATTGTGATTTGATTATAATTATTCCAACACTACCATGAAACTAAAAATTGTAACCCTGAAAAGGAATGAACAAAAACAAACTAGATTCCCACTGCACAATAACACAAAACTAGACATCCAGTCTCACTGTAAAACCCCATTGATTAACATCCAAATATTATTCTTCAATGTGATATCTCCCATTCCTTCTCTCATAACCTAGCATGGTATACCCACTATTAAAAAAATCCACAATGTAGTCCCACTCTATAATGAGTATTTAACCACACAGTAGTCCAACTGTTTAACATCATTGCATGACCATAACACATGAAAAATAAGTGCAGCTGCCAAAATGTTTATCCATTCCACATTCAATCAAACTCTCAGATTGATACACCTCCCCATACAACCCCACATACCAATACCTCTCATCCTAGACCAAAACAAAAAATGTAACAACTCAAGATTTTATGAGAATTATTCTTTTTAATTTCATTGATGTCTTCTGTTGTATGCTACACCAAAATTAGCTTGCGATATACGCACCACCCTATTAGCTTGCAGTATACGCAACACTATTCTTGGATCGTGTTACACACAATTTCAAGTTCATTTTGTAGAAATTATTTTATGAAACATTAAGTATAGATTTTGTTTAATTTATAAATGAAATAAGTTTTGATTATGTTATACACAACACATAATAGAGATTTCACTAAATGCAACCCTGACTTGGCTTGCATTACATGAAATCAAGACCTTCTTCGATAGTGTGTGTAGTACGCAATACCCAGTTTCACTAAATAGGATATTATTAAAATATTATTAAAACTATCTGTTATAAATAGTAATACCCACTTTTTAAAATTTTATAAGTATTATCGTTAAAAATTGACTTCATTTTTGGATTCGGAATATCTAAATTAGCAAAGGGTGAATTTTTGGTATTTTTCTGAAAACGTTCAGTTTTTGATGAATTGTGAAAACCTTGGGTTACTATTTAAAAACTGACATTTTCATTAAATAATTATTTATTTTATTTAAATTTAATTTAGGTAAAAATTGATACATAATACTTATATATATTTCAATGTAATTCATTGGAGTCATTTTATAATAATTTTAGATATATAAAAATATTATTGATCTTTTGACTGTATTTTACCCACCTCCAAGGAGAATTTGAAAATTCACATGATACTTAATTTTACCTCTTATGTGAGTGTAATTTCAAAAATCCGAGAGACCCAGTTAATATCAAGGAATAAAATGTGGTTCAATGTGGTAAAAATATAATTTGGTGAATAGTAACATTTTACTTTTTTTTACCACTCTAAAAAGTAAATTCAGTAATTAAGGGTAAAAATGATATTATTATTCTCCTAACACATGTCCTAATTATATTTTATAAGTGTAATTAGTTCAAAAACAACATTAGTAATAAAATATGACCATTTAGGCCCACTTGGATTATATTAGGACATTTAATATTATTGTATTTAAAGAATAGAAAAAACAGTTAAAATCAAAGTATAATAACTAAAACATTTTCAATATAAGGTTATACATAAGATAAATTCAACAATAATTATTATTTAAAAAGATAAGAATATTTCCTAAATAATATTATTTTATTTATAATTTTTAGAAATTATATAATTGAATTTATTTATGACACAATGATGATGCATTAATTATCTTATTCATGAAATATTAACATAACTGATGTTATAAATACCCAAATAAATGTAATTTGAAACATTTTTGTGAATTACACTAATTTTCTAGCTTAATATGACATGATAGTATTGATTTAAGTAACTGTTCTCGAACTAATCATGTTGTTACGAGTTTCACAAAAATCAATTACTTAATAGAGTCAAAATTGACAAAAAATAGTTTTTTAAAAAATATTACATTATTAATTGTTATTATTTTCCTAAAAATATAAGGATCATCCAAGATAATTATATCATGATAGGGGTATCATTACTGGACAACTTGGGGATCTTTTGGATGTATATTCTATGTTTATTAACTATATAATATAACCATACAAAGTGACATGGTAAATGTCAATCTAATTAACAGAGAGTTAAAACAAAAAGATAAGGTTAATATAATGACAAAAACCTATCTAAAATATATTGGATGAGATTATTTCGACCCATACCCACCTTAGCTTTGAAATAAATCAATTGGGAGCTATTAAAAACCGAATATGACTTTATTATAAAATAATATTTTATGTTTTTCCAAAGGTGCCCCTCCCCTCCCTTATAAAAAGGGAACCCCTTCCCTCTTCTCTTCACACCCTTTTGAGCCATGAAGCTCGTCCAACCACTGACCATTTCTCTTCTCCACTTCCCTAGAAACATTCTGGAGGTTCTAGTCTTCTAAAAAGACCAATTATAGTCCCATAAGAGCAATCTTAAAGATGGTTCATCGAAGAATAGGTAATCTCTTCTACCGATTCTTTCAAGTTTCTTTCTTCTTCAACTTATTCTTATATAGTTTTTCATTACAAAGTAATAACATACGTGTCTATAATATACTGATATGTTATTATAAATATGAAATAACACTATTTCACTTTCTATCCATCCTACGGAAAATGAAATCACCGCGCGTGCATACGTACGGAATACCGTCTCCACGTCGTGGTGTAATATGTTTTCCACCACCAACTTACTTGGATGGGAATAATGGTATAAATAAATAACTATATATTATTATTGTAATGTGATATTGACTCTGAAATAGTATACATACACTTCAATACAATTCCACCATCATGGGAATGATATCATCGCTCATGCGTACATACGGATTACCGTCTCCACGACGCAATGAGATTCATTTTCCATGTTAACAATTCAAGAATGATTATAAAGTACATATAATAAATAATCATGAAATATATGACATGATAAATCTACTGGATTTATGTATATATGTGTATGTCATCTACTTAATTCCATTCAATTCAATAAGGAAACGAAAACAACATTCATGCGTACTTACGGCATACCGACTCCATGAACAGTGTATTTCATTCCATTTATCGATCTATCATATATATATATGTATATAATGAATATATATTATATATAAATCTTGTTTTACATTCTGTAATTATTTAAATCATGATATAAGTAATACTATCAAGAACAACAAGTCCAAACATGTACGATAAATAAATCAATTTTACCCAAAACACTTCTTTAACATGGAATTTACAAAATAACGGGTAAAAAAAGATATAAGTGAACCATATATGATATCATAACAATAAATATGATTCATTAATAAGTCTGTGACATTATTTAAATCATTATACAGGAGTTTCGGAAACATACGAAGCATATCGGACCTTAGGTAAGAGATAATTTTGCAAATCTCATTTTTATCCGAGATTGCTTATACGTAAAAATTTACTGGGGTTATTGATATCATCCATGTCCTTGTTTTGTAAAAGTGTTTTTATGTATTTATAATTTCCCTTATAACCATTTTGACTTTTACTACATCGAATGTATGGAATCGTTATTTTGTTTACGTTACGAGGTACTTTTTGACCTTTATGACAAAAGTACGATGAGAATGTTTTTTGAACTTATACGGAATGAAATGATTTTTATGGTTTCATAAAGACTCATTTTCATGAAAATTCCCCTAAAAAATTTCATGATTATTTTCAACAGAATACTTTTCTTTTAAAATTGGTGGCATTTTGTGAAAATAAAATGATTTTGAAGAAGAAAGGATAACTTCTCATGAATTTATTTCAAGTGTTTTATCAAAACCATTATCCATATAATATGACATTATTTAATATGTACATTTTTCAAGTATAATGTGTCAATGATTTACATGGTTTCACTTCTCTTATGATGAATTAATATTCATTTTTTTACATGGATTATGTTAGAATGTGATGATGTTTATGAAACCCATTTTATTCTTTGGGTTATGATGAATGATTTATGTTTATGTAGTGGCACAAGAAATAATGACTTCATTATGAGATTGGTGGGACCTATTTCTACCTCAAATTCATTGAGTAAAGATTTATATCTCATGAGATAGACATGGCTGGAACGGTAAGTTAATCCTGTTCAGTGATACAGGACTGGAACGAGGAGTGAACACGATTTAGAAAGTGACTTTGTCCACTAAGATGGTATTGGCAGCAATGCCTTGGCTACTATGGAAATCATAACAAGTTTTGAATGGTTTCCACAATTACATGATTTATTCCCCTACTACTTTATCAATATTGATGTTCCATTATGATATATGCCTTATGTACTTCCATGATTTATATCTTTGCACATGATATTGATGTTTAGATTTTATGTTCATGTTTTTTCATTCCAATGTATATGGATTGTATTATGTTCTCTATGTTTAACCTTAATGGAAATTTGAGCTCACCCTTTATATGTTTTCTTTTCCCCAGGATATAAAGAATGGTTTTAAGTAAGAAAAAAAAGTGGAATATCTTAATGGGAGATGTTGAAGATCTTCCCCCATGATTAGAAGATTAAATTCCGAGTTTCCAAAGACACTAAACTATTACGGTCCTTCGGTGTATGTTTTTTTATGTATTAAGTATTCCACAAAAGTAATGTAATATTTATGTACGTTAAGCTTTGGGTCTCTACATTTTGTATCAGATGTTTAGTTTAGTTAACCTTTGGAAATTAGGATGCAAATACTTTTTTGATATCCCTAGAGATATTTCTATGGTATGTATAGAGATGTCCCTAAGGATAAGTATAAGTATAGGTCATAGTCCTAGAATTATGGAAACGATATTAGAATTCAACCTAATATGTTAGATATTGATGGTACTCCACCTTGATTATGATTTTTTCCTCTCACACTATTCTTTTCATGTTTTGGGAAATGGATGAAAACAAGAAGATTCACAATAATAGAGGATATTATGGACAATGGAATGATATCCCTCTGGAGAAACCAAATGAAATTGGATCTGGAGGTCCACATATCGTTATTATGACTAATCAGCAATCTCATAATATGATCAATAATCCCAACTTTTCTATGTTTCCCGACTCACCTAATAAGAGAAAGATGGAGTTTCATGATGATCATAGAGGAAGGAAAGTTCAATTTATATCATGTTAATCATGTGGGAAGAGGCATCAAGGAGAATGTTTCAAAGGAACTGGAAGATTCTTTGAGTGCGGAAAAGAAAGACATAAATCCAGTAAGTGAGAAGTCAAAGGTTCTGTTAACACCATGGATAAGGATAATGGTATTGATACGAAACCAAAAATGATTAGATGTTTTAAATGTGGAATGTATGGGCATTATGCAAACCAATACCCTAAGGGAAAATCTCATGAAGAGAATCATCATAGAAATATGGGTAGTATTTATGTGGATGATGATGAGGAGACTACAAATAATATATTAGATGAAAGAAGTGTTGAAGCTTGTTCAATGGTTTAATAAGGTAGTGGAATGATTTTATGTTTATCAAGAGTAATGTTGTATAGGTAATGGTACTACGTAATGAAGACGAATCTAATGATTGTTACACTATTGTTTTTTCAAAATTATTTGAAAGTATATGTTGAATGGTACCAGTAACCATGAAAGGTTATTCAGATAAATTTGTAAAGATGATGATATGCGCATAATGAAGGGATAAATAGATAACGAAATGTTTGATAGTATTCATGTTCTCATGACTGATATAAGGAAAACGATATATCATGGTTTGAGTATATATAATTTTTGGAATTTTGGTATGTGGAAATAGTTAACATTTAACTGCATTCATGTTTTCAGTAACGATGAATGTGTATTAATTTTTCATGAGAATACATGATTAATGAATTCACATGTTTGGAATGTGACCAACAAGATATATCATATGATAAATGATGGTATTCACTTTCTTGTTATGTGACCTTTCTTGTAATCTTTTTCTTTATACTATAAGATTGGACAGAAGTATTTTCAATACGCTTAAAGGTTGGAATGGATTAAGTTGTACATCAGATAGAATTGTTTAAGGCTATAACTTTTTTTATATTATTTATGGAATGTTATAATAATGTAGTTTTAGAAAAAGGACAACCTGCAGGACGGGCGACAACCCATCGCGTCAGACAACGCTCTGGGAATTGAACCTACAACTGAAGTGCGACAAGCCTTTATCGCCTACCACTACCATACAGGAAGTCCCAGGTTAGTAGAAACTAGTTTTATTTTATTAAAAGGAATGATATATGAAGTATAATTCCATTTTTGGAACAATATCGGATTAATCTCACCATAGATGGACTTATGTATATAACATTTTCTACCTTATATTTGTGACAGATGGGATTACCTATCATTCTATCTCACGATATTATAACACTTCACGAATGACAAATTCAACTTCATTTCATTAAGAGATGAAGTGGAAATTGTTCAAGGCATGAACAATGGTGATATTGTACCGAAATAAAGTAAGTATTTCTTCTAATTCAAATTCTTCAACTTTAGGGAAATGATCATGGAAACCAAAAATGATGTCTTAGTGTCTTTATATATGATGAATCATATGGTACCTTAGATCATCAAAAATTCATGGCTCTGTGATTTTTGTCTTTTTCATAACCATGTACTCTACCACTCTCTATTAGAACACGATGGTTATATTTCTCATCCATATCCATATTATCATCTATGTTCTCCTATGTGAAAACCTAGTGATTAGTTAATTTGGGTAACTACTACACTTAATACTCTAGTTATTAAACATATTATTTGGAATTCATTTTTAAGAAGTGGGTTTCTATTAAAACTTTTGATTAGTAAACCATTTATAACCTTGACGAATTTCGAGGGCGAAATTGATTTTAAGGGCGGTAGAATGTAACAAGCTGAGATTTTATGATAATTATTCTTTTTTATTTCAGTGATATCTTCTGTTGTATGCTGGACCAAAATTAGATTGTGCTATACACAACATCGTATTAGCTTGCAGTATACACAATAGTATTCTTTTATCGCGTTACACACAATATCATGTTCGTTTTGTGGATATTATTTTACACAACATTAAGTATAGATTTTTTTAATGTATAAATGAAATAAGTTTTGATTATGTTCTTCGCAAAACCAAATGGAGCTTTCACTATACACAGCCCTGACATGGCTTTCATTACATGCAATCAAGACCTTCTTCGATTGCGTGTGTAGTACGCAATACCAAGTTTCACTAAACGAGATATTATTCAAATATTATTAAAACTAGCCATTATGTATAGTAATATCCACTTTTTGAAATTTTATAAATTTTATCATTCAAAATGGACTTCATTTTTGGATTCGGAATATCCAAATTAGCCAAGGGTGAATTTTTGGTATTTTTCTAAAGACATTCAATTTTTGATGAATAGTGAAAACACTGGGTTACTATTTACAATCTTATATTTTATTTAAATAATTATTTATTTTATTTAGATTTACTTTAGGTCAAAATTGATACATAATTCCTATATATGTTCAATGTAATTTATTGGAGTCATTTTATAAATATTTTAGATATATAAAAATTTTATTGAACTTTTGACTGTCTTTTACACACCTCCTAGGAGAATTTGCAAATTCACATAAAACATAATTTTACCGCTTTTCTGAGTGGAATTTCAAAACTTTGAGAGACACGGTTAATATAAAAGAGTAAAATGTGGTTCAATGAGATGAATGTAATTTTTGGTGAATAGTAAATTTTTTTACCATGGTTAAAATTAAATAGGGTAATTAAGGGGGAAAATGATATTATTATTACCCTAACACATGTCCTAATTCAATAGGATATGTGTAATTCGAATAAAAACAACAATTGGAATAAAATATGACCATTTAGGCCCACTTGGATTAGATTAGGTCATTTAATATTATTTTATTTAAAAAATAGTTAAAATAGTTAAAATCAAAGTTTAATAAGAAAAACATTTTTAATATAGGGTTATACATACTATAAATTCCACTATAATTATTCCTTAGAAATATAAGAATGTTTCCTAAATAATAGTATTTTATTTATAATTTTTAGAAATTAAAAAATTTAATTTATTTATGACAAAATGATGATGCATTAATTATCTTATTAATGAAATATTAACATAATTGATGTTATAAATACCCAAATAAATGTAATTTGAGACTTTTTATGAATTAAACTAATTTTCTATGTTAATATGACATGCTAGTATTGATTTAATTAACTTTGTTTGAACTAATCATGTTGTTATGAGTTTCACCAAAATCAATTACCTAATAGTGTCAAAATTGACAAAAATAGTTTTTAAAACAACTATTATATTATTAATTGTTATTATATTCTTAAAAATCTAAGGGTAATCCAAGATACTTATATCATGATAGGTGTGTCATTAATGGACCACTTGCGGGTCTCTTGGATGTATATTTTATGTTTATTAACTATATATTATATATATACAAAGTGACATGGTAAATGTCAATCGAATTATCTAAGAGTTAAGACTAAAAGATAAGGTTAATATAATGACACAAACCTATCTAAAATCTTCTGGTTGTGAGTATTTCAACCCATCCCCACCGTATCTTCGAAAAAAAACCAATTTCGATTTATTAAAAAACGAATATGACTTTATTATAAAATAATATTTTAAGTTTTTCCATAGGTTCCCCGGTCCTCTATTATAAAAAGGGCACCCCTTCACTCTTATCTTCACTACCTTTTGAGCCTTGAAGCTCGGAAAACCCCTGCCCATTTCTCTTCTCTACTTCCCTAGAAACATTCTGTAGGTTCTGTTCTTCTCAAAAGACAAACTATAGTCCCTTAAGAGCAAGATTAATGAAGGTGCGTCAAGGAAGAGGTAATCTCTTCTACCGATTCTTTCAAATTTCTCTCTTCTTCAACATATTCTTCTTTAGTTTTTTCATTATAAAGCAATTACATAAGTATCTATAATATAGTGATATATTATTATAAATATCATACAACCCAATTTCACCTTCTATCCATCCGATGGAATACGAAATCACCGCGCGTGCGTACGTACGGAATACCGTCTCCACACTATGGTGTAATATGTTTTCCACCACCAACTTACTTGGATGGGTATAATGGTATAAATAAATAACTATATATTATTATTGTAATGTGATATTGGCTCTAAAATAGTATACATATACTTCAATACAATTCCACGATCATGGAAACGATATAATCGCTCGTGCGTACGTACGGATTACCGCCTCCACGACGCGATGAGATTCATTTTCCATGTTAACAATTCAAGAATGATTATAAAGTATATATAATAAATACTCATGAAATATATGACATAATAATGCTACTGGATTTATGTATATATATATGTATGTCATCTACTTCATTCCACTCAATTCAATAAGGAAACGAAAATAGCATTCATGCGTACGTATGGTATACCGTCTCTATGAACGGTTTATTTCATTCCAATTATCTATCTATCATATATATATGTATATGCTGAATATATATTATATATAAATCATTTTTTACATTCTTTAATTATGTAAATCAGGATATAAGTAATAATATTAAGAACAACATGTCCAAACATGTACGATAACAAAAACAATTTTACCCAAAACACTGCTTTAACATGGAATTTACAAAAGAACGGGTAATAAAAAAAGTCATAAGTGAACCATATATAATATCATAACAATAAATATGATTCTTTAATTACTCAATGACATTATTTAAATCATTATAAAGTAGTTTCGGAAACATACAAAACATATCGGACCTAAGGAAAGGGATAATTTTGCAAATCCCATTTTTATCCGAGATTGCTTATACGTAAGTATTTACTGGGGTTATTGTTATCATCCATTTCCATGTTTTCTAAAAGTTTTTTATGTATGTTTAATTTCCTTTTTACCCATTTTTACTTTTACTACATGGTATGTAAGGAATCTATGTTTTTTACGTTACGAGGAACTTTTTGACTTTTCCGACAAAATTGTGAGGAGAATGTTTTTTAACTTATACGTCATGAAATGATTCTAAAGATTTTATAATGCCTCATCTTCATGAAGATTACTCTACAAAATTGCATGATTATTCTCAACAAAACCCTTTTCTTTTAAAATTTAATGGCATTGTGTGAAATGAAAATGATTTCTAAGAAGAAATGATATTTTCCTCATCAATTTATTTCAAGTGTTTTATCAAAACCATTTTCCATCGAAGATGACATTATATCATATGTGTATATTTCAAGTATAATGTCTCAATTATTTAAAATGTTTCACTTATCTTTTGATGAAATAATATTCATTTGTTTTATATGGATTATGTAAGAATGGGATGATGTATATGAAACCCATTTTATTCTTTTGGTTATGATAAATGATTTATGTTTATGTTGTGGAATAAGAAAGAATTACTTCATTATGAGATGGGTGGGAACTATTTCTCCCTCCAATGCATTGGGTTATGATTTATATCTAATTAAATAGACATGGCTGGAATGGTATGTTAATCTAGTTCAGTGATACAAGACTAGAACGAGGAGTGAACTCGATTCAGAAAGCGACTTTGTCCACTAAGATGGTCTTGGTAGCAATGCCTTGGCTACTATGGAAATCATAACCTGTGCTAAATGGTTTCCACAATTAAATGATTTATTTCCATGCTATTTTATCTATATTGATGTTCCTTTATGATATATGCCTTACGTACTTCCATGATTTATGTCGTTGCTTATGATTTTGATGTTTAGATTTTATGTTCATGTTTTTGCATTCAAATGTTTATGGATTGTTTTATGTTCTCTATGTTTACCTTTACTGGGCATTTGAGATCACCCTTTATATGATTTATTTTCCCTAGGATATAAAGAAAGGTTTTAGGTAAGAACACAAAAGGGGAATATCTTTATGGGAGATGTTGAAGATCTTTCACCACAATTAGAAGATTAAATTCTGAGTTTCCAAAGACACTAAACTATTACGATCCTTCGATGTCTGTTTTTTTTTATGTATTAAGTATTCCACAAAAGTAATTTAATGTCTTTGTATGTCAAGCTCTAGGTCTCTATATTTGGAATCAGTGGTTTAGTTTAGTGAACCATTGGAAATTAGGATGTGAAAATGTTATTGAGATCCTTAGATATATTTCGGAGGTATGTCTAGGGATGTCTCTAAGGTTAAGTATAAGTATAGTTTATAGTCCTAGAATTACGAAAATGATATTATAATTAAACATAATATGTTAGATATTCATGGTACTCCCCCTTGATTAAGATTATTTCCTCTAATGCTATTATTTTTTAGGTTTTATTAAATGGCTAGAAATAGGAAGATTCACGATAATGGTGGATATGATGGACAATGGAATGATATTCCTCTTGAGCAACAAAATGAAATTGGATCTGGAGGTCCGCATATTGTTACTATGAAAAATCAGAAATCTCATAATATGATCAATAATCCTAACTTTGGTAAGTTTCCCGACTCACCTAATAAACGAAAGATGGAGTTTCATGATGGTCATAGAGGAAGGAATGATAAATTTCTATCATTTAAATCATGTGGGAAGAGGCATCAAAGAGAATGAATCAAAGGAACTGGAAGATAATTTGGGTGCGGAAAAGAAAGAAACAAATCCAGTTATTTAAAAGTAAAAGGTTCAGTTAACACCATGGATAAGGATAATGGTATTGCTACGCCATCAAAAATGATTAGATGTTTTAAATGTGGAATGTATTGGAATTATAAAAACCAGTTCCATAAAGGAAAATATCATGAATAGAATCAGCATAGTCATATGGTTAGTATTTATGTGGATGGTGATGAGGTTACTACAAATGATTTATGAGATGAAAGAAGTGTTGAAGCTTTGTCAATGGTTTATGAAGGTAGTGGAAAGATTTTTTGTTTATCAAGTGTAATGTTGTACAGGTAATGGTACTATGGAATGAAGACGCATCTAAGGATTGTTACACTATTGTTTTTCCAAAATTATTTGAAAATATATGTTTAATGGTACCTTTAACCATGAAAGGTTATACATATATATTTGGAATGAAGATTATATTCGCATAATGAAGGGATAAATAGATAATAAAATGTTTGACAGTATTCATGAGCTCATGACTGATACAAGGAAAAAGATATATCATGGTTTGATTATATAGAATTTTTGGGATCTTGGTATGTGGAAAGAGTTAACTTTTAACTGCATTCAGGTTTTCACAAAGGATTAATGTGTATTCATTTTTCAAGAGAAAACATGATTAAGGAATTCACATGTTTGGAATGTGACCAACAAGATATATCATATTATAAATGATAGTTTTCACGTGCTTGTTATGTGACCTTTCTAGTAATCGTTTTCATTATACTATAAGATTGGACATCAGTATTTTCGATAAGCATAAAGGTTAGAATAGATTAAGATGGTCATCAGATAGAATTGCTTAAGTCTATAACTTTTTTCGATATAATTTATGGAATGTTATAATAATGTAGTTTTAGAAAAAGTATATCCTGCAAAACGGCCGATAACCCATCGTGTCGGACAAGGCTGTGGGAATTGAACCCACAACATAAGTTCGACAGGCCTTCATCGCCTACTGCTGTCCTACATGAAGTCACCGGTTAGTAGAAACTAGTTTTATTTTATTAAGAGGTATGATAGATGATGTATAAGTCCATTTTTGGAACCATATCCGGTTAATCTCACCATAGATGGACTTATGTATATAACTTTTTCTAACTTATATTTGTGATAGATGGAATGACATATCATTCTATCTCACGGTATGCTAACACTTCACGAATGAAAAATTCAACTTCATTTCTTTAAGAGATGAAGTGGAAATTGTTAAAGGCAGGAACAACGGTGAGATTGTACCGAAATAAATTTTGTATTTATTCTATTTCAAATTATTCAACTGTAGGGAAATGATCTTGAAAACCAATAATGTTATCCAAGTGTTCATATATCTGATGAATCAGATGGTACCTTAGATCATCACAAATAATGGCTTTGTTATTGTTTGCTTTTTCATAGCCATGTTCTCTACCACTCTACATCAGAACTTGATGGTTATATTTCTCTTCTATATCCATATTTTCATCTATATTCTTTGTTGAAACCCATTGATTAGTTAATTTGGTTAACTATTACGTTTCATACTTTAGTTTATCAAGATATGTTTTGGTATTCCTTTCTACGATGTGAGTTTCTATTAAAACATTTGAGTAGTAAACCATTTATAACCCCGACGAATTTCGAGGGAGAAATTGATTTTAAGGGGTGTAGAATGTAACAACCCATGATTTTATGAGAATTATTCTTTTTAATTTCATTGATGTCTTCTGTTGTACGCTGCACCAAAATTATCTTGCGCTATACGCAACACCATATTAGCTTTTAGTATACACAACAATATTCTTGGATCGTGTTACACACAAATATATGGATGGTGTATACCATCAACATTACATAAGAAAGAGTCTCATGAATGTTTATATAGAAAAATTAATTAATTAAATTACATAGTTATATTTGAAATTAAATAAAAAATTAAAATATACTATACTATTTTTGGAATATATTTTCTAGTGTTTTAAATAGTGGTGAATTATAAATTCTTTATTTTTATTTTTTTATTTTTTTATATAATATAATTTATATTTAATAAAAAAGTCTATATTTTATGAAATCATTAAACCATTAAAAAAATAACGTAAAAAATTAATCAAATTTAATCTTAAACATGATTAAATAATTATTAATTTTAAAAATTTACTATACAACAAAATGAATGACTATAATTGATTAAAAAGTGCTTCATCGAATCAATTTATTTTAAAAAACAAGAATATTTGAAAATTTATATTTGATTAATTGTAAAAAAATCACATAAAACCAAATAACAATAAATAATAATCAATTATTAAATCTCAAAAACACAATTTCACACATTTCACCCTTGTATTCTCATCCCCTAATGCAAATCATACTCTTATCCCATTTAATTAATTACCCCATTATTTTTTTCACAGAAAAATTAATGTTTTTAAAAATAAAATAACATTGGAAATGAATTTTCGCTTTCAAAATATATTTTATTCTCAATTATTTCATTATAAATCATAATATAGCTCACAAACCGCCTTTTTTAATATGTGGGAAGGGATAGAAAAGTATCATTCCCTTCTATCCCCAAGATTTAGGGGATATAATGACCCCTGAGTCCCACCTTCAATAGTCCAAGGAATGGCCACAAGCACCAAGGGTATGGAATCTCACACAAATAGAAGGAAATACTCTTTTTACAGAAAGAAATTATGATATATGATTGTAAATCTTCAAAACACCAACAACTAAAGGTAATAGTAAATCCACCAATCAAATCCCACATACATGATAAAAACTAAAACTAATTCAAAGTAACAGAAAAATCCAAAATAATGTACCAAGGAAAAAAACTAGGCAGCAAAAACAGCATTGATGATGCCCAAACTATTAATGATTAACATAGTCCTCAATGTCCTCCTAGGAACTAGAAAATAGTTTTACATATGTAGTTTCAGAATACAAGTATACTCAATTGGGAAACATAATCTACTCCAAGTGAGGGCACATACTAATTCCCCTGTGAGAAAAATAGTAGAACTTCTAGCACCTACCATGGAATTCTAAACATCCAATCCTCACCAATACACACTCACCCATGTAACGAAAGTCATGTACAGTAAACATATAATCATATTGACATTTGGGTACCCCGAACCTATTTCCCACATGTTAATTGGTCATTACTAACTATATATAATCTTGATGTTGTCACTCATCCCACATGCAGCTCCACTGTGGAATCCAGCACGCACACACCTGAACCTCCACCGCACACATCCACACCAATAGACACCTGGGAAACAATAACTAATACCACACCAGAAAACACTTGGGCCTCAATATACTCACACCACGTTTGAAGTCCCCTTGACCTCATCTTTATGTACTTGGGAAAACATGAAATGGTCGCAAACACCTAAGCCCATGATCCTAATAAAACATTTTCCCAAACAATCATAGACTATGTTAATCCTCAATCTATTACAGCCTTCCTAGATAATCCTCAGCATTAAGATTCAAAAGACGTTTCAAGGAAGAAAATCAGTAAACATCCATCCATCCTCCCATGAGAATGTTGGGAATTACCCCCTCCCCCCTAAAATAGAGGTGTTCGGCAGAAAGATCACAACAAGGGTGGGCTACATATTGAAATCAAAAGGAAATTATATATATATATATATATATATATATATGTGTGTGTGTGTGTGTGTGGGTGATCAAATAATCATCTTCAAACTATTGGATTTAGATGAACAGACAACAAGTCCACAGCAGCACCGTTTTTTGTTACCACCACTACATGCACAAACGCAAAATATCTAATGATAATGCATAAAGACATCCTCCTTCTTGTTCAATTAAAATGTATCTATATATTGTGATTTGATTATAATTATTCCAACACTACCATGATACTAAAAATTGTAACCCTGAAAAGGAACAAACAAAAACAAACTAGAGTCCCACTGCACAAAAACACAATACTAGACTTCCAGTCTCACTGCAAAACCCCATTCATCAACTTCCAAATATTATTATTTAATGTGATATCTCCCATTACTTCTCTCAGAACCTAGCATGGTATACCCACTTTTCAAAAAAATCCACAATGTAGTCCCACTCTATAATGAGTATTTAACCACACAGCAGTCCAACTATTTAACATAGTTGCATGTCCATAACACATGAAAAAGTAGTTCAGCTGCCAAAATGTTTATCCATTCCACAATCAATCAAACTCCCAGATTGAGACACCTCCCCATAAAACCCCACATAGCAAGACCTCTCATCCTAGACCAAAACACACAATGTACCAAAACGAGATTTTATGGGAATTATTCTTTTTAATTTCATTGATGTCTTCTGTTGTATGCTGCACCAAAATTAGCTTGTGCTATATGCAACACCATATTTGCTTGCATTATACGCAACACTATTCTTGGCTCATGTTACACACAATATCAAGTTCGTTTTGTGGAAATTATTTTATGGAACATTAAGTATTGATTTTGTATCATGTATAAATGAAATAAGTTTTGATTATGTTATACACAACACCAAATTGAGCTTTCACTAAATGCAACCCTGACTTGTCTTGCATTACATGAAATCAAGACCTTATTAAATAGCGTGTGTAGTATGCAATACCGAGTTTCACAAAACGAGATATTATTAAAATATTATTAAAACTATCTGTTATAAATTGTAATACCCAATTTTTAAAATTTTATAAATATTATCGTTAAAAATTGACTTCATTTTTGGATTCACAATATCGAAATTATCTAAGGGTGAATTTTTGATATTTTTCTGAATATGGTCATTTTTTGATAAATTGTGAAAACACTGGGTTACTATTTAAAAACTGACTTTTTATTTAAATAATTATTTATTTTATTTAAATTTTATTTAGGTAAAAATTGATACATAATACCTATATATATTTCAATGTAATTCATTGGAGTAATTGTATAATAATTTTAGATATATAAAAATTTTATTGAACCTTTGACTGTCTTTTACCCACCTCCTATGAGGATTTCCAAATTCACATAAAACATAATTTTACCGCTTCTATGAGTGGAATTTCAAAAATCCAAGAGACACAGTTAATATCAAGGAATAAAATGTGGTTCAATGAGATAAATATATTTTTTTGGTGAATAGTAACTTTTTACTTTTTTTAGCACGGTTAAAAGTAAATTGGGTAATTAAGGGTAAAAAAGATATTATTATTCTCCTAACACATGTCCTAATTATATTGTATAAGTTTAATTAGTTAAAAAACAACATTAGTAATAAAATATGACCATTTAGGCCCACATGGATTATATTAGGACATTTAATATTATTTTATTTAAAGAATAGTTAAAACAGTTAAAATCAAAGTATAATAATTAAACATTTTTAATATAAGGTAATACATAAGATAAATTCCACAATAATTATTCTTTAAAAAGATAATAATATTTCCAAAATAATATTATTATATTTATGATTTTTAGAAATTAAATAATTGTATTTATTTATGACACAATGATGATGCATTAATTATCTTATTAATGAAATATTAACATAACTGATGTTATAAATACCCAAATAAATTTAATTTGAAACTTTTTGTTAATTCCACTAATTTTATAGGTTAATATGACATGACAGTATTGATTTAAGTAAAATTTTTTCGAACTAATCATGCTGTTATGAGTTTCCCAAAAATCAATTACCTAATACTGTCAAAATTGACAAAAAATGGTTTTTAAAAAAATATTATATTATTAATTGTTATTATATTCCTAAAAATCTAAGGATCATCCAAGATACTTATATCATGACAGTGGTATCATTAATGGACCACTTGGGGATCTCTTGGATGTATATGGTATGTTTATTAACTATATAATATAAAAATACAAAGTGACATGGTAAATGTCAATCTAATTAACAGAGAGTTAAAACTAAAAGAAAGGTAAATATAATGACATAAACCTGTCTAAAATCTATTGGTTGAGAGGATTTAGACCCATACCTACATTAGATTCTAAATAAACCAATTTAGAGCTATTAAAAATTGACTATGACTTTATTATAAAATAATATTTTAAGTTTTTCCAAAGGTGCCCCTCCCCTCCATTATAAAAAGGGCACCCCTTCCCTCTTCTCTTCACACCCTTTTGAGCCATTAATCTCGGACAACCCCTGACCATTTATCTTATCCACTTCCCTAGAAAAATTTTGGAGGTTTAGGTCTTCTAAAAAGAACAATTGTAGTCCCATAAGAGCAATCTTAAAGAAGGTGCGTCGAAGAAGAGGTAATCTCTTCTACCGATGCTTTCAAGTTTCATTCTTCTTCAACTTCTTCTTATATAGTTTTTCATTACAAAGTAATAACATAAGTGTCATTAATATAATGATATGTTATTATGAATATTAAACAACCCTATTTCACTTTCTGTCCATCTTACGGAAAATGAACTCACCGCGCGTGCGTACGTACGGAATACTGTCTCCACGTCGTGGTGTAATATGTTTTACACCACCAACTTACTTGGATGGGTATAATGGTATACATAAATAACTATATATTATTATTGTAAAGTGATATTGACTCTAAAATAGTATACATACACTTCAATACAATTCAACCATCATGGGAATGATATCATCGCTCATGCGTACGTATGGATTGCCGTCTCCACGACGCGATGAGATTCATTTTCCATGTTAACAATTCAAGAATGATTATAATGTATATATAATAAATAATAATGAAATATATTACATAATAAATCTACTGGATTTATTTATATATAAGCATTTCATCTACTTAATTCCATTCAATTCAATAAGGAAATGAAAACATCATTCATGTGTACTTACGACATACCGACTCCATGAACGTTTTATTTCATTCCATTATCGATCTATCATATATATATGTATATGATTAATATATATTATATATAAATCTTGTTTTATGTTCTGGATTTATGTAAATCAGGATATAGGTAATACTATCAAGAACAACAAGTCCAAACATGTATGATAAATAAAACAATTTTACCCAAAAAGCTGCTTTAACATTGAATTTACAAAAGAACGAGTAAAAAAAGATATAAGTGAACCATATATGATATCTTAACAATAAATATTATTCATTAATAAGTAAATGACATTATTTAAATCATTATACAGGAGGTTCGGAAACATACGAAGCATATCGGACCTAAGGTAAGTGATAATTTTGGAAATCACATTTTTATCTGAGATTGCTTATAAGTAAAAATTTACTGGGGTTATTGTTATCATCCATGTACATGTTTTGTAAAAGCGTTTTTATGTATTTTTAATTTCCTTTTTACCCATTTTTACTTTTACTACATGGTATGTAATGAATCATTCTTTTTTTTAGGTTACGAGGTACTTTTTGACATTTCTGACAAAAGTACGATGAGAATGTTTTTTAAACTTATACGGAATGAAATGATTTTTACGGTTTTATAAAGACTCGTTTTCATGAAACTTACCCTAAAAAATTGCATGATTATTTTCAACAAAATACTTTTCTATTAAAATTTATGGTATTTTTATAAAAGAAAATGACTTTTAAGAATAAAGGATATTTTATCATGAATTTATTTCAAGTGTTTTATGAAATCCATTTTCCATATAAGATGACATTATTTCATATGTGTATGTTTCAAGTATAATGTCTCAATGAATTAATTTGTTTCACTTCTCTTATGATGAAATAATATTCATTTTTTTATATGGATTATGTTAGAATGTGATGATGTTTATGAAACCAATTTTATTCTTTGGGTTATGATGAATGATTTATGTTAATGTAGTGGCACAAGAAATAATAACTTCATTATGAGATGGGTGGGACCTATTTATCCATCCAATGCATTAGGTAAAGATTTATATCTCATGAGATAGACATGGCTGGAACAGTATGTTAATCCGGTTCAGTGATACAGGACTGGAATGAGGAGTGAACACGATTCAGAAAGCGACTTTGTCCACTAAGATGGTATTGGCAGCAATGCCTTGGCTACTATGAAAATCATAACAAGTGATGAATGGTTTCTACAATTACATGGTTTATTCCCCTGCTACTTTATCAATATTGATGATCCTTTATGATATATGCCTTATGTACTTCAAAGATTTATATTGTTGCTCATGATTTTTATGTTTAGATATTATGTTCAGGTTTTTGCATTCAAATGTTTATGGATTGTTTTATGTTCTCTATGTTTAACCTTAATGGAAATTGGAGCTCACCCATTATATGGTTTCTTTTCCCCAGGATATAAATAAAGGTTTTAAGTAAGAAAAAAAAGGGAATATCTTTATGGTAGATGTTGAAGATCTTTCACCATGTTTAGAAGATTAAATTTCGAGTTTCCAAAGATACTAAACTATAACGGTCCTTCGGTGTCTGTTTTTTGTTATGTATTAAGTATTCCACAAAAGTAATGTAATTTATATGTACGTCAAGCATTGGGTCTATACATTTTGTATCAGATGTTCGTTTTAGTTAACCTTTGGAAATTAGGATGCAAAAACTTTATTGAGATCCCTAGAGATATTTCTAAGGTATGTCTAGAGATGTCACTAAGATTAAGTATAAGTATAGGCTATAGTCCTATAATTACGGAAACGATATTAGAATTAAACCTAATATGTTATATATTCATGGTAATCCCCCTTGATTATGATTTTTTCCTCTCACATTATTCTTTTTATGTTTTAGAAAAAGGCTGTAAAAAGGAAGATTCATGATAATGGAGGATATGATAGACAATGGAATGATATTCCTCGTGACCAACCAAATGAAATTGGATCTAGAGATCCACATATCGTTATTATGGCAAATCAGGAATCTCATAATATGATCAATAATCTCAACTTTGCTAAGTTTTCCGACTCACCTAATAATAGAAAGATGGAGTTTCATGATGATCATAGAAGAAGGAAAGTTCAATTTCTATCATGTAAATCATGTGGGAACATGCATCAAGGTGAATGATTCAAAGTAACTGGAAGATGCTTTGGGTGCGGAAAAGAAAGACAGAAATACATTAAGTGAGAAGTCAAAGGTTCAGTTAACACCATGGATAAGGATAATGGTATTGCTACGAAATAAAATATGATTAGATGATTTAAATGTGGAATGTATGGGAATAATGCAAACCAATTCCCTAAGGGAAAATATCATGAAGAGAATCAGCATAGTAATATGGGTAGTATTTATGTGGATGATGATGAGAAGACTACAAATAATATATGAGATGAAAGAAGTGATGAAGATTGTTCAATGGTTTAATAAGGTAGTGGAATGATTTTATGTTTATCAAGAGTAATGTTGTACAGGTAATGGTACTACGTAATGAAGACGAATATAAGGATTGTAACACTATTGTTTTCCCAAAAGTATTTGAAAGTATATGTTGAATGGTACCGGTAACCATGAATGGTTATTCAGATAAATTTGGAAAGAAGATGATATGCGCATAATGAAGGGATAAATAGATAATGGAATGTTTGACAGTATTCATGTGTTAATGACTGATATAAGGAAAAAGATATATCATTGTTTTAGTATATATAATTTTTGGAATTTTTGTATGTGGAAAGAGTTAACTTTTAACTGCATTCATGTTTTCACTAAGGATGAATGAGTATTAATTTTTCAAGAGAATACATGATTAAGGAATTCACATGTTTGTAATGTGACCAACAAGATATATCATATGATAAATGACGGTATTCACTTTCTTATTATGTGAGCTTTCTTGTAATCGTTTTCTTTATACAATATGATTGGATAGAAGTATTTTCGAAACGTTTAAAGGTTGTATTGGATTATGTTGGACATCAGATAGAATTTTTTATGTCTAGAACTTTTTTCGATATTATTTATGGAATGTTATAATAATGTAGTTTTAGAAAAAGGACAACCAGCCGGACGGGCGACAACCCATCGCGTCAGACAAGGCTCTGGGAATTGAACCCACAACTGAAGTGCGACAAGCCTTTATCGCCTACCACTAGCATATAGGAAGTCCCAGTTTAGTAGAAACTAGTTTTATTTTATTAAGAGTAATTATAGATGAAATATAAGTCCTTTTTTGGAACCATATCCGATTAATCTCACCATAGATGGACTTATGTATATAACATTTTCTAACATATATTTGTGACAGATGGTATTACCTATCATTCTATCTCACGATATGCTAACACTTCACGAATGAAAAATTCAACTTCATTTCTTTAAGAGATGAAGTGGAAATTGTTTAAGGCATGAACAACGTTGAGATTGTACCGAAATAAAGAAAGTATTTCTTCTAATTCAAAATCTTCAACTTTAGTGAAATGATCTTGGAAACCATAAATGATGTCCTAGTGTCCTTATATATGATGAATCAGATGGTACCTTAGATCATCACAAATTCATGGCTTTGTGATTCTTGTCTTTTTCATAGACATGTTCTCTACCACTCTCCATTAGAACTTGATGGTTATATTTCTCATCCATATACATATTTTCACCTACGTTCTCCTACGTGGAAACCTAGTTATTGTTAATTTGGGTTACCATTACATTTCATACACTAGTTTTTTAAGATATTATTTGGTATTCTTTTTTAAGATGTGGGTTTCTATTAAAAATTTTGAGTAGTAAACCATTTATAACCCCGACGAATTTCGAGGGCGAAATTGATTTTAAGGGGGGTAAAATGTAACAACCTGAGATTTTATGAGTATTATTCTTTTTAATTTCCTTGATGTATTCTGTTGTAAGCTGCACCAAAATTAGATCGTGCTATACACAACACCGTATTATCTTGCAGTATACACAACACTATTCTTGGATCGTGTTAAACACAATATCATGTTCGTTTTGTGGAAATTATTTTAAGAAACATTAAGTATAGATTTTTTTAATGTATAAATGAAATATGTTTTGATTATGTTATACGAAAAAACAAATGGAGCTTTCACTACACGCATCCCTGACATGGCTTGCATTACACGCAATCAAGACCTTCTTCGATAGCGTGTGTAGTACGCAATACCGAGTTTCACTAAACGAGATATTACTTAAATATTATTAAAACTAGCCGTTATAAATAGTAATATCCACTTTTTGAAATTTAATAAATTTTATCATTCAAATAAGACTTCATTTTTGGATTCGGAATATCGAAATTAGCCATGGGTGAATTTTTGGTATTTTTCTGAAAACATTCAATTTTTTATGAATAGTGAAAACACTAGGTTACTATTTAAAATCTTACATTTTAATTAAATAAATATTTATATTATTTAAATTTACATTAGGTCAAAATTGATACATAATACCTATATATGTTCAATGTAATTCATTATAGTCATTTTATAAATATTTTAGATATATAAAAATTTTATTGAACTTTTGATCGTCTTTTACCCCCCTCCTAGGAGAAATTGCAAATTCACATAAAACTTAATTTTACCGCTTTTGTGAGTGGAATTTCAAAAATACGAGAAACACGGTTAATATCAAAGAGTAAAATGTGGTTCAATGAGATGAATGTAATTTTTGGTGAATAGTAACTTTTAATTTTTTTAACCACGGTTAAAAGTAAATAGGGTAATTAAGGGTAAAAATGATATTATTATTACCTTAACAAATGTCCTAATTCTATTGGATATGTGTAATTCGACCAAAAACAACATTTCAAATAAAATATGACCATTTAGGCCCACATGGATTAGATTAGGACATTTAATATTATTTTATTTAAAGAATAGTTAAAATAGTTAAAATCAAAGTTTAATAACTAAAAGATTTTTAATATAGGGTTATACATAATATAAATTCCACTATAATTATTCTTTATAAATATTAGAATATTTCCTACATAATAATATTTTATTTATAATTTTAAGAAATTAAATAATTTAATTTATTTATGACAAAATGATGATGCATTAATTATCTTATTAATGAAATATTAACATAATTGATGTTATAAATACCCAAATAAATGAAATTTGTGGCATTTTATGAATTCCACTAATTTTCTAGGTTAATATGACATGATAGTATTGATTTAATTAACTTTTTTAGAACTAATCATGTAACATCCCAAGTAAGTAATGAATAATAGATATTTTTATCTATGTCTATTAATTATTAAGATAGTGTTATAGAGGCTTAAAATGAAAATAAATACAATCTTATGCATGGAATACACTAATATTCTTAAAAGATTGTTTTAGTGCCTTTTGATGGCAAACCATTTTTGAATCTATATTTTGACAATTTTATAAACTATGTTTGTCAAAATAAACTTATTCTTTATGATTGGGACATCAATATTTACCTTGTGTGAATTTTTGGTATTTTTCTGACAATGTTCATTTTTTAATGAATAGTGAAAAATACTGCATTTTACATCAAAACTGCTTTTTAATCTTATTTATTTATATGATTAGATTATGTTTTGAATTGGTTTTGAAGTGAAATTATAATATATTTTTACCATTTTATCCAATGGTGGTCATTGGAATCAATTTCACTTTGAAATTAGACTTAAACTGGTGTCAACCTTTTGATACTTATTGTTTTGTAAAAACACGCTATTTGCTCTGGCAGCGGGAATTAATTATTAAATTAATTAATGTGACTTATATGATTTTAATTTTGTAAAATAGACTTCATTTTTGAATTCGGAATATCAAATATAGCTTAGGGTGAATTTTTGGTAATTTTCTGAAAAACTTCAATTTTTGATGAATAGTGAAATCTCTAAGTGGTAATCAAGCAAACTGATTTTTCAGTTAAATGAATGTTTACCACTAATGTGTATTGAATTTTGAAAATCTGACATACATGGTTGTCATTAAGAAGTAAAATGTGGTTCAATGAGATTAAAATAATTTTTTGGTGAACAGTAACTTATTAAGTTTTTAATCGCGATTAGTGGTAATTAGTGTAGTGTAAGGTATAAATAATGCTTTAATAATATGAAATGACCTAGACACATGTACCAAATTTATTGGTTGTGTCATGGCCCACCAAGTCAAGCCATGGGTCTACTTGGGGACCCCATGGAGACATTTTGGTTGGGAGATGACATAAATAAAATTTTATTTAATGTAAAAGTGAAAATGACACAAACATAACATGTTTTACAAAAACAATTTTTATGTGGGGTTATACAAGTCCAAATTTTGATTATAAATAGTCATTGGAAATCTAAAACGATTTCCTATATCATAGTATTTTTTTATAATTTTTATACATTAAATAAATTAAATCACTTATGACATAATAATGATGCAGCGATGACATCATTATTTGACGATTTAAATAAAATAGAAAGATAATGTAAAATCTATGAACTACACATGTCCAAAACCAATTATATGAGTGGATTTCTAACCCTTATCACCTTAGCCACTAATTATGTCATTATGGGACCTTTTAAAACCGAAACACATTTTCAAATAAAGTAATATTTCTTTACTTTCCAAAAGTGCCCCTCCTCTCCTCTTATAAAAGGCCCCCACCTCTACCTCATTTCACACAATCCTCAAGCCTTTGGCTCGGCCAACCCCTGCCCATTCGCTCTCTCCACATCCCTCTACTCATCCTAGAGGATTCCCTTTGGGCAGAATCCTTTCAAAGAAAGCCTTTAGGCTCAAATCAAAAGGAGTTACACTTTTTAAGGTAATTCATTCTCTCATGACTCATTTGTTTTATTTTGCTTCTCCAACCCCCTAAACTCTTTTTATTTACTTCTTTTGTAACAACAACTGTATCTTCAATATACTAGGATGTTGTTATAAGATTTATTTGAGCTACACTCTCACACAAAAACATCAAATGGTTTAAGAACATACGGTTTCCGTGGATGGCGAAATTCTGCCTCCCGAAACGATGATTGTTCAATACTCATTTAACACCTTCAAAGGTGGCCATTATGATGTCACTATTTTTATATATGACATATAATATGTTTATGTTTACCTTAAGCTTCTGTTTTTTTTCATTTTGGTCATACCTTTATGGTTTTCATTAGGGGTAAACACGATATCTTCATTTTAGGAAGTGCGGACTACCGCCCCCTCAAAGTGATTTGATTCGTTAAATACCATATGTGGTACATATAAAGGATGGAACTATGATATTATATATGATATTATACTGTAATTATAATATACCTTTATATCATTATGATTCCATTCTATAAAATACGAAATAGAAATGAAAGTAGCGTTCATGCGTACGTACGGCTTACCGTCTCCATGAACGGTGCATTTCATTTATTACCTCTAAATGATTATGTAATATTATAAATGCATGTATGTACTGGATATATATTACATATATGATATCTACATCATGAATACCATTCTGGATATAATGAACCTTTGACCAAATTAACAACATGTAAGTGTAAGAAGTCTATTTTTGACTTAAGAACCAAATACCGACAAAATGAACATTATTAACGTAAATGAGTACATGTTGTTCATAACATGGTATAAAAGGAATAATGAACATGAAAAAGGTTCATAATCAAGTAGATATTAACTCAAGTTTATTATTCAGGAGATTAAAGAACGGTCGGGTCAAGTCGGATACGAGGTATGGGACTTCGTCTCAATCTCCTTTCATTGAGGCATATATTGTTTTATACACAACCTTCTTTTATACGGTGTATAAAACCCTTTGACTTTTACGTTTATTCAAAAGGAATATTTTTTATACGAAGCGTTTACTAAACGACAAAAGGGATTGTTTTTGTCGTACGTATGCGGCGACAATGACTTCTCCGCCGTCATGACCGTTATTTGAGTTTCGGCTTCCTCTACAAGCCATTCCTTCTTTTTAAAAGAAAAATAAATATCATGTTTTACTTTTCATTTATTTTGGTATTGAAAATGGTTTTCATAATAATTTTATATCAATGTGTGGTATTGATATCTTGTGATTGAATGGTGGAAATTTTATGTTTCCTTTATGCATGTTTTATGTGATACAATTATGTTGAGGTTCTTGGGCATTATTATGAAGAACGGGTGGTTCCGTGATAAACTAAGGGCGGGTGAGCCTGTTATAGCTCTCCAATGCCTTGGGTAACGCGATGGAGTGAAACATTAGGGTTTTTCCGAAGAGATTTCAGGGAATATACTGTGATAGGTATTCCAAACGTAACTAAGAGGGTTACTCCCTACGTAAGAATGTTATGAATGCCTCATGTTACCTTTATGTCTTATGATTTCTATGATTTATTCATGATTTTATGAGGTGTGCTAAAGTGCCTATGTTTTATGGGTAATGTATGATTTCATTCTTATGTATATATGAACTCATGTTTCCTTTCCATGTTTTTTAACCCATACTGAGTTTTATGCTCATCCTATGTTTTTGAAATGTTTTTCACAGGTTAAGGGAAAGGTACATGATAATATGATAGAGTCAAGGATGTGTCAAGAAATAATCCATGTTTTATTTTAAATATGTTTCCATTTATGGGAACGAAGAATACTATCTCTATGTAACCACTTTGTTTATATGTGGATTGTAATGCATGTTTTATGATCTAATTCTCTAAAACTCTAAACTCGAAAAGATCCTCAATGTGTAATCTTGTAATAACTCAAGATTAAGTAAGGTTTAAGGCTGGGGCCTTATAGTTGGTATCAAAGGTCGGTTTAGATAACTTTACGAGTTAGAATTCTATTAAATGATTATCCAAAAGTATTTTTTTCGAAATGATATAGCATTTAAAGATTACCATGTTGCTTCATCTAAGAGATGTTTGTTCAGAATGGTTTTCCGCAGAGGAAACATGGAAGAAGTTCTAGGAAGGCATACAGAAGGAAATAACCTTCCAAATCAGCATCCAGAAATGGTCGGAATTGTAACTGAACATTTTGTTGTAGTAATGGCGTAGTTGAATCAAGCGATAAATGGCGGTGGTATCCATGAACGAGATCAGCCAGATCAACAGCAGAGGAACATGTCAGTGGTGGAACATTTCATGAGGCAACATCCCCCATCATTCAGAGGATCATCTGACCCTGTGCTAGCTGAAGGGTGGATTAAAGAACTGGAGAAGATTTTTGATGTCATGGGGTGTTCAGACAATCAAAAGTTTAGTCTTGCTATTTATCGTTTGGAGGGTGAAGCAGATCAGTGGTGGTCGATGGTTAAAAATATCAGGGACGCTGATGAGCTTGATGCTCTCGACTGGGATGAATTCAAAGGTATGTTTCTTGAGAAGTATTTTCCTAAGGCTGTTCAACTTAGGATGGAAAAGAAATTCTTGGAATTGAGGCAAGAGGAAGACTCAGTGGCTGCCTATGAGGAAAGGTTCACTCGATTGGCAAGGTATGCTCCAAATTTTATCCGAGACCTTGATAGTAAAATCAATCGTTTCTACTCAGGATTAAAGCCAAAATATCGAAGGGCATTAGCTTCTCATGAGTTTAAAAGTTATGAAAAGCTTGTTCGATGTGCTGAGAAGGTGGAAATGGAGTTTTCTGATGACCAAGTGTTCTATAACAACCAGCAGAAGAAGAGACCTAGGTGGAAGGAGAAAGGTAAGAATTCTTCAAAAAAGTCTGATGGTAAGAAAACTAAGTTTCCAGTTTGTGATAAATGTGGAAAAAGGCATGCTGGGGAATGTCTTCTGAATTCTGGGAAGTGCTACCGATGTGGTAAGATGGGACATAAGGCTCGTGATTGCACTGAAAAGGATCAAGGTGAAGGTAAGAACAAGTTTGATTTACAGTTAGTGAAATGTTATAAGTGCAATGAGATGGGTCACTATGCAAACGAGTGTCCGACAAAGAGCTTGAGTGATTGTAAGCTGTTAGACTACAAGCAGAAAGGGGTGGTGAAATCTTTTGCAACTACTTCAGCAGACGTCGGGCCATCAAATGAAGTTGTATCAGGTACATTGTTTGATTTTTCAGATAATGCCAGTGTGTTGTTTGATTCGGGGTCTACACATTCGTTCATTTCTGAAACCTTTTCAAGTAAAATGGGAATACCATCTCAAGAAATGACTCCTGAACTTTTGGTAAAAACACCTGGGGGAAGTGTCGAGGAAAAAAGAATTTATAAGAATCTTCCTATCCTTATCTGTGGAAAAAACCTACTTGCAAACCTTATTGTTCTACCTCTAGTAGAGTTTGATGTTATCCTGGGTATGGATTGGCTCTCTATTTACCATTCTAAGATTGACTGTAGAGCTAAGAAGTTTCTTTTCAGAAAGACTTTCAGTTTGTTTACAAGAATGAACCCTTACTTTTGATAACTTATCAAGAGGTCTAGAAACTTGTAAAAGATGGAAATGAATGTTACCTTGCACACGTCGTTGAAGATAAAGGAACTGTTCAGATTAATGATGTCCCAGTGGTAAATGAGTATCCTGATGTTTTTCCTGATGAGTTACCTGGAATAATACCAGATCGGGAAGTTGATTTTACTGTTGACTTAGTTCCTGATGCTAAGCCAATTTCAAAACCCCCTTATTGAATGGCACAAATTGAACTTTTAGAGTTGAAGGAGAAATTGCAAGATTTATTAGAGAAAGGTTTCATTAGACCTAGCACATCACCATGGGGTGCTCCTGTTTTATTTGTTAAAAAGAAAGATGGTTCTATGAGACTTTGCATTGATTATAGAGCCTTGAATAATATCACTGTTAAGAACAAATATCCTTTGCCTCATATCGATGATTTGTTTGATCAGCTCCAGGGAGCTCAGTTTTTTTCAAAGATTGACTTGAGATCGGGGTACCATCAGCTGAAGGTAAAGAAGGAAGATATTCCGAAGACCGCGTTCCATAAGAGATATGGCCATTATGAATTTTTAGTAATGCCTTTTGGGCTAACCAATGCACCTGCTGTATTCATGGACTTAATGAATAGAATTTTCCATGAGTTCTTGGATAAGTTTGAGGTGGTTTTCATTGATGATATTTTGGTGTTTTCTAAAAGTAAATAAGGGCATTAAAGACATTTAAGGGTTATCTTGCAAACCTTAAAAGAAAAGAAACTGTATGGGAAACTCAGAAAGTGTGAGTTTTTTTGCAAAAAATTTCTTTCCTTGGTCACATTGTTTCTAAAGATGGAATAACTGTTCATCCTGCAAAAACAAAAGTTGTGGAAAAATGTCCAAGACCCACAAAATGTAACCGAGATTCGTAGCTTCCTTGGTTTGGCGGGCTATTACCGAAGGTTTGTTAGAAATTTTTCACGGTTATCTAGTCCAATGACTAAGCTAACTCGGAAGGGTGTTAAGTTTATCTGGACAAAAGAATGTGATGATTGTTTTCAGGAATTGAAAAGAAGATTGGTGAATGCTCCAGTTTTGGCACTACCTTCCAGGAATGGTGAGTTTGTTATATACAGTGATGCTTCATTGAAAGGACTTGGTTGCGTCCTAATGCAGAATGATCAGGTAATTGCTTATGCTTCGCGACAGTTGAAAACTCATGAGATAAATTACCCTACACATGATTTGGAATTAGCTGCTGTTGTTTTTGCTTTAAAAATTTGGAGGAATCACTTGTATGGAGTAAAGTGTGAAATATCTACCGATCAAAAAAGATTAAAGTATATATTCACTAAGAAAGAGTTAAACATGAGACAGAGGAGATGGCTAGAATTAATCTAGGATTATGATTGTACAATTCATTACCATCCGGGAAAACCAAATAAAGTGGCTGATGCTTTGAGTCGAAAAAGTAATGCTTCCTTAACAATGTTCTGTTTGGAACGTGATCCTTTGGTTAAGGATTTGATGAACTTTGGCATAGAAGTTGTTGGTACAGGAAGTCCTTCTGTTTTGTTTCAGGTATCAGTGAGATCATCTCTATCAGATAGAATCAAGCAAGCACAGAAGCAAGACAGTGAGTTGCAGAAAAAGGTAGAGCTGGTTCAGGAAGGTAAGTTGCCTGAATTCAACATTGATAATGATTGTGTTTTGAGATTTGTGAAGAGATTGTGTGTGCCTTGTGATTCACAGTTGAAGAGAGAGTTGTTATGTGAAGCTCATAGTTCTCCGTTTTCAGTTCATCCGGGCAGTACTAAGATGTATAGAGATCTGCGGGAGTATTACTGGTGGGATGGAATGAAAAGAGATATTACTGAATTTACTGTGAAGTGTTTGACATGTCAACAGGTTAAAGCAGAGAGGAAGTTACCGAAAGGGATGCTTCATCCTTTACCAGTGCCAGAGTGGAAATGGGAAAACATATCCATGGACTTTGTTGTTGGATTACCGAAGACATCTCGAGGTAATAATGCAATCTGGGTTATTGTTGATCTCTTGACCAAGTCTGCTCATTTCCTTGCTATACGAGATACTTTCTCTCTTGATCAACTTTCCCGTTTGTATCTTAAAGAAATAGTCAGGTTACATGGAGTTCCTCTCTCCATTGTATCGGATCTTGATCCCAGGTTTACTTCTAACTTTTGGAAAGGCCTACAGAAGTCGTTGGGTACTGAATTAAATTTTAGTACAACTTTTCATCCTCAATCAGATGGACAGTCAGAATGAACAATTCAGACATTGGAGGATATGCTACGAGCTTGTTCTATGGATTATCAGGGAAGTTGGGACCAACATCTTTCTTTGGTTGAGTTTTCATATAATAACAGTTTTCATTCCAGTATACAGATGGAACCATTTCAGGCATTATATGGGAAGCGGTGTCGAACTCCAGCTTTCTGGGATGAAGTGGGTGAAAGGAAGTTGATGGGACCAGAATTGGTGGAAGAGATGGCAGAAAAAGTTCAGCTGATTCAGAAGCACATGAGAACAGCTCAGAGCAGGTAGAAAAGTTATGCGGACAACAGGAGGAAGGATCTCTCTTTCGAGGTAGGTGATCATGTTTTTCTCAAGGTTTCTCCTTGGAAAAGTGTGATGAGATTTGGTAAGAAAGGAAAGATGAGTCCAAGGTACGTTGAACCATACGAAATTCTGGAAAGAGTTGGATCAGTTGCATACCGATTGGATTTACCTACGAGTTTATCTTAGGTACACAATGTTTTTCACATTTCGATGTTGAGAAAGTACATACCAGATCCATCTCATGTTTTGAGTCCAGAGGTAGTTCAGCTGGAAGAGAACCTGTCTTATGAGGAACAACCGGTCCAGATTATTGACCACAGGGACCAAGTGTTATGGAATAAGGTGATTCACCAGGTAATGGTTTTGTGGAAAAACCACATGATTGAAGAGGCAACATGGGAATCTAAAAATGCAATGAGGGATAAGTACCACCATTTATTCGATAAGTAAATAAATTGCGGGGACACAATTTTCTAAAGGGGGGAAGGATGTAACATCCCAAGTAAGTAATGAATAATAGATATTTTTATCTATGTCTATTAATTATTAAGATAGTGTTATAGAGGCTTAAAATGAAAATAAATACCATCTTATGCATGGAATACACTAATATTCTTAAAAGATTGTTTTAGTGCCTTTTGATGGAAAACCATTTTTGAATTTATATTTTGACAATTTTATAAACTATTTTTGTCAAAATAAACTTATTCTTTATGATTGGTACATCAAAATTTACCTTGTGTGAATTTTTGGTATTTTTCTGACAATGTTAATTTTTTAATGAATAGTGAAAAATACAGCATTTTACATCAAAACTGCTTTTTAATCTAATTTATTTATATTATTAGATTATGTTTTGAATTGGTTTTGAAGTGAAATTAGAATATATTTTTACCATTTTATCCAATGGTGATCATTTTAATCAATCTCACTTTGAAATTAGACTTAAACTGGTGTCAATCTTTTGATACTTATTGTTTTGTAAAAACACGCTATTTGCTCTGGCAGCGGGAATTAATTATTAAATTAATTAATGTGACTTATATGATTTGAATTTTGTAAAATAGACTTCATTTTTGAATTCGGAATATCAAATATAGCTTAGGGTGAATTTTTGCTAATTTTCTGAAAAACTTCAATTTTTGATGAATAGTGAAACCTCTAAGTGGTAATCAAGCAAACTGATTTTTCAGTTAAATGAAAGTTTACCACTAATGTGTATTGAATTTTGAAAATAAGACATACATGGTTGTCATTAAGAAGTAAAATGTGGTTCAATGAGATTAAAATAATTTTTTGGTGAATAGTAACTTATTAAGTTTTTAATCGCGATTAGTGGTAATTAGTGTAGTTTAAGGTATAAATAATGTTTTAATAATATGAAATGACCTAGACACATGTCCCAACCTTATTGGTTGTGTCATGGCCGACCAAGACAAGCCATGGGTCAACTTGGGCACCCCATGGAGACATTTTGGTTGGGAGATGACATAAATAACTTTTTATTTAATGTAAAAGTGAAAATGACACAAACATAACATGTTTTACAAAAACAATTTTTAAGTGGGGTTATACAAGTCAAAATTTTGATTATAAATAGTCATTGGAAATATAAAACGATTTCCTATATCATAGTATTTTTTTTATAATTTTTAGACATTAAATAAATTAAATCACTTATGACATAATAATGATGCAGCGATGACATCATTATTTGACGATTTAAATAAAATAGAAAGATAATGTAAATTCTATGAACTACACATGTCCAAAACCAATTGGATGAGTGTATTTCGAACCCTTATCACCTTATCCACGAATTATGTCTATATGGGACCTTTTAAAACCGAAACACATTTTCAAATAAAGTAATATTTCTTTACTTTCCAAAAGTGCCCCTCCTCTCCTCTTATAAAAGGCCCACACCTCTACCTCATTTCACACAATCCTCAAGCCTTTGGCTCGGCCAACCCCTGCCCATTTTCTCTCTCCACGTCCCTCTACTCATCCTAGAGGATTCTCTTTGGGCATAATCCTTTCAAAGGAAGCCTTTAGGCTCAAATCAAAAGGAGTTACACTTTTGAAGGCAATTCATTCTCTCATGACTCATTTGTTTTATTTTTCTTCTCCAACCCCCTAAACTCTTTTTATTTACTTCTTTTGTAACAACACCAGTATCTTCAATATACTAGGATGTTGTTATAAGATTTATTTGAGCTACACTCTCACACAACAACATCAAATGGTTAAAGAACATACGGTTTCCGTGGATGGCGAAATTCTGCCTCCCGAAACGATGATTGTTCAATACTCATTTAACACCTTCAAAGGTGGCCATTATGATGTCACTATTTTTTATATATGATATATAATATGTTTATGTTTTCCTTAAGCTTCTGTTTTTTTTATTTTGGTCATACCTTTATGGTTTCCATTATGGGTAAACACGATATCTTCATTTTAGGAAGTGCGGACTACCGCCCCCTCAAAGTGATTTGATTCGTTAAATACCATATGTGCGACATATAAAGGATGGAACTATAATATTATATATGATATTATACTGTAATTATAATATACCTTTATATCATTATGATTCCATTCTATAAAATACGAAATAGAAATGAAAGTAGCGTTCATGCGTACGTACTGCTTACCGTCTCCATGAACGGTGCATTTCATTTCTTTCCTCTAAATGATTATGTAATATTATAAATGCATGTATGTACTGGATATATATTACATATATGATATCTACATCATGAATACCATTCTGGATATAATGAACCTTTGACCAAATTAACAACATGTAAGTGTAAGAAGTCTATTTTTGACTTATGAACCAAATACCGACAAAATGAACATTATTAACTTAAATGAGTACATGATGTTCATAAAATGGTATAAAAGGAATAATGAACATGAAAAAGGTTCATAATCAAGTAGAGATTAACTCAAGTTTATTATTCAGGAGATTAAAGAACGGCCGGGTCAAGTCGGATACGAGGTATGGGACTTCGTCTCAATCTCCTTTCATTGAGGCATATTTTGTTTTATACACAACCTTCTTTTATACGGTGTATAAACCCCTTTGACTTTTACGTTTATTAAAAAGGAATATTTTTTATTCGAATCGTTTACTAAATTACAAAAGGGAATGTTTTTGTCGTACGTATGCGGCGACAACGACTTCTCCGCCGTCATGACCGTTATTTGAGTTTCGGCTTCCTCTACAAGCCATTCCTTCTTTTTAAAAGAAAAATAAATACCATGTTTTACTTTTCTTTTATTTTGGTATTGAAAATGGTTTTCATAATATTTTTATATCAATGTGTGGTATTGATATCTTGTGATTGAATGGTTGAAATTTTATTTTCCTTTATGCAAGTTTTATGTTATACGATTATGTTGAGGTTCTTGGGAATTATTATGAAGAACGGGTGGTTCCGTGATAAACTAAGGGAGGGTGAGCCCGTTATAGCTCTCCAATGCATTGGGTAATGCGAAGGAGTGAAACGTTAAGGTTTCTCCGAAGAGATTTCAGGGAATATACTGTGATGGGTATTCCAAACGTAACCAAGAGGGTTACTCCCTACGTAAGAATGTTATGAATGCCTCAAGTTACCTTTATGTCTTATGATTTCTATGATTTATTCATGATTTTATGAGGTGTGTTAAAGTGCCTATGTTTTATGGGTAAAGTATGATTTCATTCTTATGTATATATGAACTCATGTTTCCTTTCCATGTTTTTTTAACCCATACTGAGTTTTATGCTCATCCCAAGTTTTTGAAATGTTTTTCACAGGTCAAGGGAAATGTACATGATAAGATGATAGTGTCAAGGATGTGTCAAGAAATAATCCATGTTTTATTTTATATATGTTTCCATTGATGGGAACGAAGAATACTATCTCTATGTAACCACTTTGTTTATATGTGGATTGTAATGCAAGTTTTATGATCTAATTCTCTAAAACTCTAAACCCAAAAAGATCCTCAATGTGTAATCTTGTAATAACTCAAGATTAAGTAAGGTTTAAGGCTGGGGCCTTATAAATCATGTTGTTATGAGTTTCACCAAAATCAATTACCTAATAGTGTCAAAATTGACAAAAAAATGTTTTTTTAAAAAATATTATATTATTGATTGTTATTATATTCCTAAAAATCTATGGTTCGTCCAAGATACTTATATCATGATAGGTGTATAATTAATGGATCACTTGGGTCTATCTTGGATGTATATTTTATGTTTATTAACTAGATAATATTAATATACAAAGTGACATGGTAAATGTCAATCGAATTAACTAAGAGTTAAAACTAAAAGATAAGGTTAATATAATGACACAAAACTGTCTAAAATATTCTGGATGTGAGTATTTCGACCCATCCCCACCTTATCATCAAAACAAATCAATTTGTATTTTTTAAAAACCGAATATGACTTTATTATAAAATAATATTTTATGTTTTTCCAAAGGTTCCCCTTCCCTCCCTTATAAAAAGGGAACCCCTTCCCTCTTATCTTCACACCCTTTTGAGCCTTGATGCTTGGAAAACCCTACCCATTTCTCTAATCCAATTCCCTATAAACATTCTGCAGGTTCTGGACTTCTCAAAAGACAATCTCTAGTCCCTTAAGAGCAAGCTTAATGAAGGTGCGTCGAAGAAGAGGTAATCTCCTCTACCGATTCTTTCAAGTTTCTTTCTTCTTCAACGTATTCTTCTTTAGTGTATTCATTATAATGTAATTACATAAGTATCTATAATATAGTGATATATAATTATAAATATGAAACAACCCAATTTCACCTTCTATCCATCCTACAGAATACGAAATCACCGCGCGTGCGTACGTACGGAATACCGTCTCCACACTGTGGTGTAATATGTTTTCCACCACCAACTTACTTGGATGGGTATAATGGCATATATAAATAACTATATGTTATTATTGTAATGTGATATTGACTCTAAAATAGTATACATACACTTCAATACAATTCCGCGATCATGGGAACGATATCATCGCTCGTGCGTACGTACGGATTACCGTCTCTACGACGTGATGAGATTCATTTTCCATGTTAACAATTTAAGAATGATTATAAAGTATATATAATAAATACTCATGAAATATATGAAATAATAATGCTACTGGATTTATTTATATATATATATATGTATGTCATCTACTTAATTCCATTCAATTCAATAAGGAAACGAAAATAGCGTTCATTCGTACGTACGGTATACCGTCTCCATGAACAGTTTATTTCATTCCATTTATCGGTCTATCATATATATATGTATATTCTGAATATATATTATATATAAACCATTTGTTACATTCTGTTGTTAAGTAAATCAGGATATAAGTAATAATATCAAGAACAATAAGTCCAAATAAGTATGATAACAAAAACAATTTTACCCAAAATGCTACTTTAACATGGAATTTACAAAAGAACGGGTAATAAAAAAAGTCATAAGTGAACCATATATGATATCATAACAATAAATATGATTCTTTAATAAATCAATGACATTATTTAAATCATTGTACATGAGGTTCGAAAACATATAAAACATATCGGACCTAAGGTAAGGGATAATTTTTCAAATCCTATTTTTATTCAAGATTGCTTATACGTAAGTATTTACTGGGGTTATTGTTATCATTCATGTCCATGTTTTCTAAAAGTTTTTTTATGTATGTTTAATGTCCTTTTTAACCATTTTGACTTTTACTACATGGTATGTAAGGAATATATTGTTTTTTACAATACGAGGTACTTTTTGACCATTCCGAAAAAATTGTGAGGAGAATGTTTTTTTTACTTATACGTCATGAAAGGATTTTTATGATTTTATAATGCCTAATCTTCATGAAGATTCCTCTACAAAATTGCATGATTATTCTCAAAAAAACCCTTTTCTTTTAAAATTTCATGGAATTTTGAGAAAAGAAAATGATTTTTAAGAAGAAATGATATTTTCCTCATAAATATATTTCAAGTGTTTTATCAAAACCATTTTCCATCGAAGATGACATTATTTCATATGTGTATGTTTCAAGTATTATGTCTCAATTATTTATATGGTTTCACTTCTCTTTTGATGAAATAATATTCATTTGTTTCATATAGATTATGTTAGTATGGGATGATGTTTAAGAAACCCATTTTATTCTTTGTGTTATGATGAATGATTTATGTTTATGTTGTAGAATAAGAAAGAATGACTTCATTATGAGATGGGTGGGACCTATTTCTCCCTCGAATTCATTGGGTTAGGATTTATATCTCATGAGATAGAAATGGCTGGAATGGTAAGTTAATCCGGTTCAGTGATACAGGACTAGAACGAGGAGTTAACTCGATTCAGAAAGCGAATTTTTCCACTAAGATGGTCTTGGTAGCAATGCCTTGGCTATTATGGAAATCATAACATGTGATGAATGATTGCCACAATTACATGATTTATTTCCCTGCTATTTTATCAATATTTATGTTCCATTATGATATATGCCTTACGTACTTCCAATATTTATGTTGTTGCTTATGATTTTGATGTTTAGTTTTTATGTTCATGTTTTTAAATTCAAAATATTATGGATTGTTTTATGTTATCTATGTTTACCCTTACTGGGAATTTGAGCTCACCCTTTATATGATTTATTTTCCCCAGGTTATAAAGAAAGGTTTTAGGTAAGAACACAAAAGGGGAATATCTTTATGGGAGATGTTGAAGATCTTTCACCACGATTAGAAGATTAAATTTCGAGTTTCCAAAGACACTAAACTATTACGGTCCTTCGGTGTCTGATTATTGTTATGTATTAATTATTCCACAAAAGTAATGAAATTTCTATGTATTTCAATATTTGGGTCAATACATTTGGTATCAGTGGTTCAGTTTAGTTAACCATTGGAAATTAGGATGTGAAAAAGTTATTGAGATCCGTAGAGATATTTCTAAGGTATGTCTAGGGATGTCTCTAAGGTTAAGTATAAATATAGGTTATAGTCCTAGAATTATGGAAAATATATTATAATTAAACCTAATATGTTAGATATTGATGGTACTCCCCCTTGATTATGATTTTTTCCTCTAACGCTATTCTTTTTTAGGTTTTAGAAAATGGCTGGAAATAATAAGATTCACGATAATGGAGTATATGGTGGACAATGGAATTATATTCCTATTGAGAAACCAAATGAAATTGTATCTAGAGGTCCAGATATTGTTATTATGAAAAATCATAAATCTCATAATGTGATCAATAATCCCATCATTGGTATGTTTCCCGACTCACCTAATAAACGAAAGATGGAGTTTCATGATGGTCATAGAGGAAGGAATGATAAATTTCTATCATTTAAATCATGTGGGAAGAGGCATCAAGGAGAATGATTCAAAGGAACTGGAAGTTTCTTTGGGTGCGGAAAATAAAGACACAAATTCAGTAAGTGAAAAGTAAAAGGTTTAGTTAACACCATGGATAAGGATAATGGTATTGCTACGACATCAAAAATGATTAGATGTTTTAAATGTGGAATGTATTGGAATTATGAAAACCAATTCCCTAAGGGAAAATATCATGAAGAGAATCAGCATAGTCATTTGGGTAGTATTTATGTGGATTGGGATGAGGTGACTACAAATGTCATATGAGATGAAAGAAGTGTTGATGCTTGGCCAATGGTTTATGAAGGTAGTGGAATGATTTTTTATATCAAGAGTAATGTTGTACAGGTAATGGTAATATGGAATGAAGACGCATCTAAGGATTGTTACACCATTTTTTTCCAAAAGTATATGAAAGTATATGTTGAATGGTACCTTTAACCATGAACGGTTTTTTAGATATATTTGGAAAGAAGATTATATGCGCATAATGAAGGGATAAATAGATAAGGAAATGTTTGACAGTATTCATGAGCTCATGACTGAAACAAGGAAAAGATATATCATGGATTGAGTATATAGAATTTTTGGGATTTTGGTATGTGGAAAGAGTTAACTTTTAACTGCATTCGGGTTTTCACAAAGGATGAATGTGTATTCATTTTTCAATAGAATACATGATTAAGGAATTCACATGATTGGAATGTGACCAACAAGATATATCATATTATAAATGATATTAATCACGTTCTTTTTATGTGACCTTTCTAGTAATCGTTTTCTTTATACTATAAGATTGGACAATAGTATTTTCGATAAGCATAAAGGTTTGAATGGATTAAGTTGGACATCAGATTGAATTTCTTAAGTCTATAACTTTTTTTCGATATTATTTATGGAATGTTATAATAATGTACTTTTAGAAAGAGGACAACCTGCAAGACGGCCGACAACCCATCGTGTCGGACAAGGATGTGGGAATTGAAGCCACAACTGAAGTGCGATAGGCCTTTATCGCCTACCGCTGGCCTACAAGAAGTCACCGGTTAGTAGAAACTAGTTTTATTTTATTAAGAGGTATGATAGATGAAGTATAATTCCATTTTTGGAACCATATCAGATTAATCTCACCATAGATGGACTTATGTATATAACATTTTCTAACTTATGTTTGTGATAGATGGAATGACATATCATTCTATCTCACGATTTGCTAACACTTCAAGAATGAAAAATTCAACTTCATTTCTTTACGAGATGAAGTGGAAATTGTTAAACCCATGAACTACAGTGAGATTGTACCGAAATAAATTAAGTATTTCTTCTAATTCAAAGTCGTCAACTGTAGGGAAATGATCTTGAAAACCAATAATGTTATCCTAGTGTCCTTATATTTGATGAATCATATGGTACCATAGATCATCACAAATAATGGCTTTGTGATTGTTGGTTTTTTCATAGCCATGATCTCGACCACTCTCAATCAGAACATGATGGTTAGATTTCTCTTCTATATCCACATTTTCACCTATGTTCTATGTGGAAACCCAGTGATTAGTTAATTTGGGTAACTGTTACGTTTCATACTTTAGTTTTTAAATATATGTTTTGGCATTCATTTTAACGATGTGAGTTTCTAATAAAACTTTTGAGTAGTAACCCATTTATAACCCCAATGAATTTTGAGGGCGAAATTGATTTTAAGTGGGGTAGAATGTAACAACCCAAGATTTTATGAAAATTATTCTTTTCAATTTCATTGATGTCTTCTGTTGTACGCTGAACCAAAATTATCTTGCGCTATACGCAACACCGTATTAGCTTTCAGTATACACAACACTATTCTTGGCTTGTGTTACACACAATATCAAGTTCGTTTTGTGGAAATTATTTTATGCAACATTAAGTATGGATTTTGTTTAATGTATAAATGAAATATGTTTTGATTATCTTATACGAAAAACCAAACAGAGCATTCACTACTCGAATCCCTGACTTGGCTTGCATTACATGAAATCAAGAACTTCTTCGATAGCGTGTGTAGTACGCAATACCGAGTTTTACTAAATGAGATACTATTAAAATATTATTAAAACCATCCGTTATGAATAATAATACCAAATTTTTTTAAATTTTATAAATTTTATCTTTCAAAATGGACTTCATTTTTGGATTCAGAATATCTAAATTAACCAAGGGTGAATTTGTGATATTTTTTTGAAAACATTCAATTTTTGATGAATAGTGAAAACACTCTGTTACTATTTAAATACCGTCATTTTATTTAAATAATAATTTATTTTATTTAAATTTACTTTAGGTAAAAATTAATACATAATACCTATATAAGTACAATTTAATTCATTGGAGTCATTTTATAATAATTTTAGATATATAAAAATATTATTGAACTTTTGACCATCTTTTACCCACCTCCTAGGAAAATTTGCAAATTCACATAAAACATAATTTTACCACTTTTGTGAGTGAAATTTCTAATATATGAGAGACATGGTTAATATAAATGAGTAAAATGTGGTTCAATTATATGAAAATAATTTTTGGTGAATCCTAACATTTTTTTACCACAGTTAAAAGTAAATAGGGTAATTAAGGGTAAAAATGATATTATTATTACACTAACACATGTTATAATTCTATTAGATAAGTGTAATTTGACCAAAAAAACCTGATGAATAAAATATGACCATTTAGGCCAACATGGATTAAATTTGGACATTTAATATTATTTTATTTAAAGAATAGTTAAAATAGTTAAAATCAAAGTTTAATAACTAAAACATTTTTAATATAGGGTTATACATAATATAAATTCCACTATAAATATTATTTATAATGATAAAAATATTCCATACATAATCGTATTTTATTTATAATTTTTAGATGTTACATAATTTAATTTATTTATGACACAATGATGAAGCAGAAATTATCTTATTAATGAAATATTAACATAATTGATGTTAAAAATACACAAATAAATATAATTTCAGACTTTTCCTGAATTACACTAACATTCAAGGTTAATATGACATGTTAGTATTGATTTAATTAAATTTTAACGAACTAATCATGCTGTTATCAGTTTCAAAAAAATTAATTACCAAATAGTGTCAAAATTTACAAAAATAGTTTTTAAAACAAATATTATATAATTAATTGTTATTATATTCCTAAAAACTTAAGGTTAGGCCAAAATACTTATATCATGATAGGTGTATCATTAATGTACCACTTTGGGGTCTCTTGGATGAATATGGTAAGTTTATTAACTATATAATATAAAAATACAATGTGACATGGTAAATGACAATCTAATTAACTAAGAGTTAAAACTAAAATATAAGGTTAATATAATGACCCAAACCTATATAAAATATATTTTTTGAGAGGCTTCGGACCCATCCCCACCTTATCTTTTAAATAAATCAATTTTTATCTATTAAAAACTAAATATGACTTTATTATAAAATAATATTTTCAGTTTTTCCAAAGGTGCCCCTCTCCTCCCTTATAAGAAGGGCACCCCTTACATCTTCTCTTCAAACCCTTTTGAGCATTGAAGATCGGCCAAACCCTGCCCATTTCTCTTCTCCACTTACCTAGAAACATTATGGAGGTTCTGGTCTTCTCAAAAGACCAACTCAAGTCACTTAAGAGGAAGCTTAATGTAGGCGTGTCGAAGAATAGATAATCTATTCTACCAATTCTTTCATGTTTATTTCTTCTTCAACTTCTTATTCATTAATTTTTTCATTATAAAGTAATGAAATAAGTATCTAAAATATACTGATAATTTATTATAAATATGAAACATCCCAATTTCACCTTCTATCCATCCTATGGAAAATGAAATCACCGCGCGTGCATATGTACGAAATACAGTCTCCACGTCGTGGTGTAATTTTTTTTCCACCACCACCTTACATGGATGGGTATAATGGTATAAATAAATAAATAAATATGATTATTTTAATGTTATATTGACTTTGAAATAGTATACACACACTTCAATACAATTCCACGATCATGGGAACGATATTATCACTCGTGCGTACGTACGGATTACCGTCTCCACGACACGATGAGATTAATTTTCCATGTTAACAATTCAAGAATGATTATAAAGTATATGTAATAAATAATCATAATATATATTACATTATAATTCTAATGGATTTATGTATATATATGTATGTCATCTACTTAATTCCATTCAATTCAATAAGGAAACAAAAACGGCGTTCGTGCGTATGTACGTCTTACCGTCTCCATGAACGGTGTATTTCATTCCATTTATCGATCTATCATATATATATTTATAAGATGAATATATATTATATATAAATCATGTTTTAAATTCTAGAATTAATTATATCAGGATATAAGTAATAATATGAAGAAAAACAAGTCCAAACAAGTACGATAAATAAAACAATTTTACACAAAACGCTGCTTTAACATGGAATTTACAAAAGAACGGGTAATAAAAAAAGTCATAATTGAACCATATATGATATCATAACAATTAATATGATTCCTTAATAAGTCAATGTCATTATTTAAATCATTATTCAGGAGGTTTGGAAATATACTATCCATATCAAACCTAAGCTATGGGATAATTTTTCAAATCTCATTTTTATCCGAGATTTCTTATACGTAAGTATTTTCTAGGGTTATTGTTATCATCCATGTCCATGTTTTATAAAAGTTTTTTTATGTATGTTTAATTTCTTTTTTACCCATTTTTAGTTTTACTACATGGTATTTAAGGAATCATTCTTTTGATTATGTTACGAGGTACTTTTTGACCTTTCTGACAAAAGTACGAGGAGAATTTTTTTTAACTTATACGGCATGAAAGGATTTATACGATTTTGTAAAGCCTCATTTTCATGAATCATACTCTACAAAATTGCATGATTATTTTCAACAGAACCCTTTTCTTTTAAAATTTCTATCATTTTGTGAAAAGAAAATGATTTTGAAGAAGAAAGGATATTTTTATCATGAATTTATTTCCAATGTTTTATCAAAACCATTTTCCATCTAAGATGACATTATTTCATATGTGTTTGTTTCAAGTATAATGTCTCTATGATTTACATGGTTTCACTTCTCTTATGATGAAATGATATTCATTTGTTTTATATGGATTATGTTAGAATGTGATGATGTTTATGAAACACATTTTATTCTTTGGGTTATGAAGAATGATTTATGTATATGTCGTGGCATAAGAAAGAATGATTTCATTATGAGATTGGTGAGAACAATATCTCCCTCAAATGAATTGGGTAATGATTTATATCTCATGAGATCAATATGGCTGGAATGGTAAGTTAATATGGTTCATTGATAAAGGACAGGAACGAGGAGTGAAATCAATTCAGAAAGGGACTTTGTCCACTAAGATGGTCTTGGCAGCAATGCCTTGGCTACTGTGGAAATCATAAAAAGTGATGAATGGTTTCCACAATTACATAATTTATTACCATTCTATATTATAAAGATTGATTTTCCTTTATGATATATTACTTACGTACTTCCATGATTTATGTCGTTGCACATGATTTTGATGTTTATATTTTATGTTCACGTTTTTGCATTCAAATGTTTATGGATTATTTTATGTTCTCTATATTTACCCTTACTGGGCATTTGAGCTCACCCTTTATATGTTTTATCTTCCCCAGGATATAAAGAAAGGTTTTAGGTATTAAAACAAAATGGGAAGATCTTTATGGGAGATGATGAAGATCTTTCACCAAGATTAGAAGATTAAATTCTGAGTTTCCAAAGACACTAAACTATTACGGTCCTTCGGTGTCTGTTTTTTGTTACGTATTAAGTATTCCGCAAAAGTAATGTAAATTTTACATACGTAATGCTTTGGGTCTCTACACACAACACATAACCACACCCATCAAACCAAGTGTATTCTTGTTTAACCAATCGGGGATCTCTAATTTAAACGTTATCATAAACGGGATGATTACAGAACAGTGTTCATCATGGGGAATCCTTTTATTTAACATATTGAATGCGATTAATCATATTTTATGTTACATATATACATTGAATCATTAAAAATAAATAAAACACTACTAATTTAAATGGAAGGACCACAAATGGCCATGATTTCGAGAAGGCATATAGCCATTACAACTATAAATGAATCAATGATAAAAAATAAATCAGGCAACCAATATCAAACCACACCATACCCATTGTTTTATTTTCCCTTTAATCATGTTAAATTATTATTTAATTTTATTTTAAAATATAGTACCTAACCATTCCATAAAAAGAATCAATAACATATCCACCCTGCGTGATGAACAATTTAAGAGAATAAAAATTAATTCCCTACATGGATTATCAAAGAAGTATGTTCCTTATTTGGCCATGAAAAGGGGTTGGCTATACCTTCATGAAGAAATCCAATGCAATGTGGTATGGTCTCTAGAATGGGTGTATGACTCATCTCAGGAGAAAGTCTTTAGGTTCATCAATAGAAATGAAAATGAAGAAGGAAGAGAGTATTTCATCTTAAGAATTGGTATGATCGTAAAATTTGGGAGACACTTTTGATATACATAAAATCCAGATCATGGTTTGACAATTTGTCTTGGGGTTTTAACCCATTAGAATTTATTGATATTTAATAATTCTCCTCGAAAATGTTGGAGATACACTAGTTGATGACTATGAGTTTATTAATTAACCTTAAATGGAGAAAAACACCTAACAAGGTCGAAACTATAAAAACTGTTAAAAATCAGAAAGGATTCAACAAAGGGTGAGTAACTAATTCCATGGCCTACTAAAACAATGACCTAACGATGCCTTGACCTACCAACACCCTGACCTACTGATATCGAGCAATTGACACAGAGATACTGATTGGTGAGCTATCAATACAACCTACCCAGGCTAATCCACCAATGTTGAGATACCGACAAGTGTGCTACCGATGCAACCTAACGATGTTGATCCACTGATATTGAGCTATCTACATGACCAACTGATAATAACACCCTTGACTCACTTATTTCAATGCCCTTTGTCTCATCAATTATGACTCCCTTTGACTCACTGATCCACTATCGTACCGACGTACATTTATATAAACATAATGACATGAAAACACAATGACATGTCGATGCACTTATATCCTGACACACATAAATGCTAATGCAAAAACCGAAAATTTAGAAAACATTTGAAATAATCCACTCACAGCTCCTAGAAGACATCGAACTAGATTTTCACAATGGAATGTCTGAGGAAAATATTCGTTATAACATTAGATAAATATGAAACTATTATAGTACTTGAGAATTTCAAAATTAACATAGAATAAAAAGAGTTCTGAACAATCATCCCCTAAGATACCTCTCAGGAGTAAACCATCAAGTGTTGTTCTAATTCTGAAGTGAAAACATCAACATCCAAGGAAAAAGCCTTGACATATATCTCCTTAAAAACTATAGAATCACTAACATTTCACTCCTGCATGTAACCTCACAAACACCCAATGTCACAACTTCAATACACATAGATTAGGGAGATCCTTTCTCCATGTCAAGATACTATTCACTTCGGGTGGCACTGACTCACCTTCACAGGTTTGTTTTCATCAATATTAATGTGTCAAGATTAGGGGTTAGGTTTTCCCCTCCCCATAATTAGGACATTTTAGAAAAATGAAAAGAAAGGTGAAATAACGTTTACATCAAGTAGTGTCAAACATCACATCATATGCAAGGCACAATGAGAAAACAAGAGAAAAACAGATAATATCTCTCTATAGAGGGTACACATTTGTGCCTCCCATTCCCATGTACTTTCCTCTAGGACATTATGCCTCTATAACACAAGAATTAAGGGAATGGTCGATCTATGAATCAAATTTTCCTTATAATCCTAAATTATCCTCAGTCACTCCCTGAATGTCAAATCTTCATCGATATCCAACTCTCCTTAATAAGAACATAGGAGTCAATGAGTAGAATCTGACAGAGATGAGATATATGAAAGACGTTGTGGATCCTCTCCAAATGTGGTGGTAACTCTAGCTGATTTGTCACATCACCAACTCATCCCAATACCTTGAAACATCTGATGAACCTCTGAGAAATCTTACTCCCCCATCCAAACCTCAGCCATCGATACTGAGGGGAGACCGTTAAGAACATGTGGACCCCAACATCATACTCTAATGGTATCCTCATATGTTTGGAATATGACTTATTTTCAATCCTGAGCTATATTCATCCATTCATGTAAAAGCTAAACCCTCTCAGTCATGCACTGCACCTCCTCTAGGCCATGAACACATGCATCCCCAACTTATTTCTAGTACATAGTTTAATTCCATAGTCTTCCATACAATTCCTCAAACAATTCCAATCTAACAGTGGAGTGATGGAAATTATTTTAGGAAAGCTTCATTAGGGGAAAGTGTCATACCCATGATCCACCAAATTCCAAGACACACGCCCACATCATATCCTCCAGCATCTAGATGGTCCTCTCTATTTCCACATCTGTTTGACGGTGAAAAGCAGTGACAAGGCATAGCTGGGTGACAAAGTCATATGGTAATCCTATCCATACTCATGCATTAATCCATTTATCCTGATACAAAATGATGGAACTTGTAACATCATATAGTCATACCACTTCACTGATGTACCTCTGTGCTAAGGAATACATTGCACACTACTCTTTAACAGATATGAAGTGAGCTGACTTTGTCAATCAATCTACCACTACCCAGATAGAATCACAACATCCCCTATCCCTCGGTATTCCTATGGTGAGACCCATTGATTTTTCATCCCACATCCACTTGGGAACATCAAAGGGATGCAGTAGACCCCTAGAAACATAGTGATCAACATTCACCTTCTGACACACGAGGCACCTTGCCACAAACTCCACCACTTTCTACTTCACATCAGGCCACTAAAACTGACACCTCATGAACCAATACATCTTTGATACACGTTGATGTACCAGTATGGGTGAGTTACAAAACTCCCCAATAACTCCCTAACACATCCCTACCAAGACAAACAGCTTCCCACAAAAAAAACATCTGATTTTGAACATCCTTTGGCAATACCTCCAAATCATCGCCCTAACTAATGGGATCACGTATCACTTCAGCCACAAAGTCTTCACATTGAGAATCCTCCACCTGTCATACCTATGATTAATTCCCTATCATCTGAAAAAACATCCTATATTTTCCTTCACTCTCATGCCATGATATAAAGCATCTGACTCATCTGTTTCCTTCCAAGCATATGTGGATTATCTAAAAATATATTTTTATGACTTCCTCCCCAAGGAATCAGCCACCACATTCGCCAATACAAAGTGTTGTATATCTCGAATTCGTAGTCCTAATGATGCTCCATCCAACTCTACTGCTATAAGTTCTGGTCTCATTGAGAGAAGATATACCTCATGATCTTATGATCTGTGAAGCCTATGAACTGTTCATTAATGAGGTAATTCCCCCAAAACATTAGCGGGAACAAAACTATTGCAAGATCAAGGTAAATGGTGACTCAATTATGTTCGTGAGGATGTATCTTCATAAAGCCTCAATAGATCACTTCCTGTTGTTGCATCAGCACACACCCCAATCCAAGACTTGAAGCATCATAGATCACTTGGAACGTCAACCCTTCCTCTGGGAACCAAAGCACGGGGGAACAACCCTGTATCAACATTTTGTAGCTGAATACTACTTGAAACTGATCACTCTATATGAATGACTAGTCCCCCTGGTCCATGAAGCCATAACATAAGAGAAGTTGGATACAAACCTTTTGCAGTGACCTACCAATCCCAGGAAAACAAACCCTACCACATTCTTTGGTACTACCCTATAAACAATCTATTTTACCATTGATGATTCCACTGTTATTCCCTCTTGGGACCCCACGTTTCCAAGGAAGTGCACCTATTATCTCTAGAACATATAGTTGTACAACTCCTTGTAGAGCTGGTGTTGTTGGAGGACCTCCAAAACTGTCCTTATATGTTCGGCATGATCCTCCTCCGACCTTGAGTATATCTTGATGTTAACAGTGAACATTGACACAACCCGATATAGATACTCACATAAAATAGAGTATATAATCCCCATGAACACTGTTGGTTTGTTTGTAATGCCAAACTACATGACCACAAACTCAAAGTACACATACCTGCACTTGAATGTAGACATTGGAATGTCCCATACTTCACTGTCAACTACTGACATCCAGACCATAGGTCTATCATAGAGAACCAATATGCAGCCTTCAACAAGTCAAAAAGGTCATCTATCATTGCGAGGGGGTAATGGTTCTTGAACATCAACTAATTTATTCTAAAGTATTCTATGCACATACTAATACCACCATTTCCCTTCTTCACGAAAAATACTATAGAAACCCATGGTGACCTTAATGGTTGGATAAAACCCTTCATTATCAGGTCAAAAAACCTAAATCTACAACTCATGTAACTCAGAAGGCACTATCCCGACCAGGTTTTAAGTCTATCTTGAACTCAACATCAGGTCGAGGAGGAAAAGTCACAAACACTTCAGTGATGATGTATAGTAAATAACTGAAAATCCCTAGAACATACCCCATCCCTGAATTTTATGATTCTACTAACAAGTATTCCAATAAGGAAATAAGGGGATCCACATGCCAGCTACCCTCCTGGAAACTCATGTCACCAACAAAATCTACACAGTGGATTACCATATATGAGAACATGACCCTTATCCATAATAAGAAAATTTAAATATGGACCTAAAATAGCCATTTATTGTGTGAGATAACATCATACAATTTCATTGGTAGAAATTGAAGATCCCCACTTGACGGATGTGGCCCCAACATCAGTATACATCCTCAAGAAAATCAAATAGGTTGTTCTGATCACCATTTGGTGTACTCAATACCAGAGGAATAGAATGTATTTCTACACCAATACCCAAGGAATGGGCTAGATTGGCTGAAGCAAAGGATTGGGTTGCACTTGAATCAAATAAATCTCACACAAGAGTACGAAACATACAGATTGAAACTCAAACAACTTCGGCCCCCACTAAAGCTCCTACCTCGGTGTCGTGAAACTTCCCACGCCCAACACATATTACCCCTCAACATTTTACCGCCATCCCAAACTATCTGTGGTCGAGGTCCCTAAGGAGAAAACTTATGTTTTCCTACTCCACCATCACCCCCCTTGGTGGAGTGGGAGCCCACTACCCCTTCAGCTGGAAGGGTCTGGCTAGAAACTATTGAAGCTGAGGTGGGGGCTGAACCCCCCCGCCACCATTGTAATTCACTCGGATAGGGAACTAATTCCATTGATTAATTTGGATTCCACAGATAAAGCACCTCGGTTTTAGGCCCATGTGGAAAGGGAAAAGACCTGATGTTCGGAAATGGAACTGCTGAGGCCTAATCCCTCCATGTTGAATACTAGATGACCCTAATGCTGGAGACCTACTACTGGTGGACTTTCCCTTTGACTAAAGTAGATAGTTCCAATCTTGAGGAATACCTCCTAGTGTGAGCATCCTATCCAACACATCACCCTTCATCAGAGCATAAAGGTACATGTTTATAGTAATGGGGGTATCAAAATACTAAAGAGAAGGTCAGAGTTCCTCTTCCAAGAATCTTTCTAACAACTACTAATCCAAAAATATTACTGGAAAAAAATGGAGGAGCTAATTGAACTTGATCCCATGTTCCATCATTGGCATACATCATTTATAGAGTGAATCTCTTACATCATATCTTTATTCATCATGGAAGAAATTAATATTCCCAAAACTCTTTCACTAAGTCAGTCTATGAAACCTCATTTTCCTTCTTCTCTCTAGCGTAATGTTTTCACCAATGATGTGCCACTCGTCCCATCTGATACACTGTCATAGGAACCTCATACTCATTTAGATACATGATCAAGATAAAATTGATAACTAGCTCGTCGAGCCATCTCTTCATCTCCTTGTCTGATATATTTCCCTCGTACTTTCCCAAAGCCTTCCGCTGCATGTAATGAAGCATCTTCTTCCACTGGTCATCCTCCTCCTCTGGATTGACCCTCCACAGATCTAACAGATCAACTTGTTAGACCTAGACTTTTAATAGCTTTTTGGGGTCAATGTCTTGGTGCCATAGCAAAATAAAACAAGGATCTCATACCCCTGAGTACTGTGGAAATTACTTTTAATTTTATGTTTGAATTTATTATTTATTATAATTCCCCAAAAAACCAAGACAACCATGAGAAAAAGTCATTAGGATGCATGTACCTTCCAAGGGTCTCTACGCTGCAATTAGTTTAGCCTGACCTATCCATTCAGTACATGCAGAGTCATTTTATTGAATCACGATAAGCCCTAAAATCTGGTGTCCAAGCCTGTCTTCTATGGACCATTTTACACACCAGAGTTTCCTAACACTATTTCCTTATCATCCCATGAAATTCTCAATATTCTTATCCCTGGAATCTATCATATTTCTCAACCATCACCTATTATACCATTATATCATGATTTTTCTTCATCATTATGTGGGAATAGATGGAAACGATCCTTAATCTTCCATCCTCAATATGAAATTGTTATACTGAACCCCCCAATTCCCACCTTCAGTAGGAGATGGAGTGGCGACTATAACCATGTTTATGGAATCGAATAGAAATTGATGAATTTACCATTTTATAGAAAAAGATCCAGAGAGAAGATAGTAAATACTAACAAAACGGATGACTAATGGTAAAATAAAAACCAAGAATCCATTCACACATGCATGATAAAAGGAAAAACAAGTACAAAGTAAGACAAAACTAACAAATAATGTACCAATAAAAAAAACTAAGTAGTCACAACAACTATCATGATTTCTGAGCTAGCATGGTCCAATATGTTATTCAAAGTCCTCTTGGGTACTTGAAGATATTTTTACATTTGTAGGGTGAGAATACATGTTTACATAGTAGGGGAACTAAATGTACACATGGACAAGTGAGGGAACATAATAATGCCCCTATGAGAAAAAACTGCATAACCTCAAGCACCTACCAAGGAATACTAACCAGCCCAACCTCACTGAGGAACACTCACCCATGCAACTAAATTCATGTTATGTAATAGTATAAGTGCATCGTTATATGGGTACCATACACCGCTTTCCCAATAGTTAACTCATCATTCCTATTGATCAAACACCATTATGCTACCTCGCTTCTCACACACAGTCTCAATGCAACAACCATACCACACACTCCTGGGACTCAACCGCACACAACCACACGTGGATACACCTGGGACACAATAACCACTACCACACCTGAAAACACCTTGGCCTCAACAACCACACACCACGTCTGAAGACACCATGGTCTAATCCTGAATGTACTTAGGAAAACATACCTAGCATGAAAAATCCTTATCACCTTCTCTAAAATAATATTTTTCATGACGAATATAGAACTATGTTAAGCCTCAAGCAATTATAGTCTACCCAGATACCCCCTAGGGGCAAGATCAGAAAGAGTGTGTGTGGAAAAAAATCAGTAACCATCCATCAATCCTCCCACTAGGATGTTGGTAAAGACACCCTCCCTATGAAATATAGGTGTTAGAAACATAGTGATCAACAAGGGTGGGTACATATATAAATCAAAAGAAAATAATATATATATATATAAGTAATCAAACACTCAACCACATCCTACATTTTTAACATGAATAGACATTAATCTCACACCAGCCCTGCTTTTACTGTTACCCCTACATGCACAACCACAAAACAGTCTTCCAAAGCATAAACCCATCCCACTTCTTGTTTCATTTTCATGTGTTTATTTAAGGGGATACATATTAAATTTTACCAATAGTACCAAGTAACTAACAACTGTAATCATTCCATGAAATGAAAAAAACCAAATTGTCGTCCCATTACTCACCAACACACAACTAGTCTTCCTGTCCCACAACACATAGCCATTCTAATATATCCAATTATCATTTTTCATAGTGATATCACCCATTCCTTCTCTCACAACATAGCTCAGTATCTCCGTTACCCAAATAAATACCCAATGCAGTCACACTGCCTAATAAGTCCTCAACCACATCATTGTGCCATATCATGATGTCCCTTCGCGAACATAACAATACATAAAGGCAGTTCAACTTCCAATAAGTTCATAGATTCCACAATCAATCAACATCTCAAACTAAGGCATCAACACCCCCAGTACAACACCACATTCCAATCCCTCACAACATACACCAGATTACACATTCCATAAACACAACCATCAAACAATGCATATGCTAATTTAACAATCAGGGGTTCATTAATTTTCTCTTTAACATATCATGGTTATTAGAGAATTGTTGTGATCCTAGGGCATCCATTTATTTAACTGAGTTTATTTGATTAATCTTATTTATAGTAACATATGTACATTGAAACATGATAAAAAAACTAAGCTCCACTAGTACAAAAGCAAAGAACAACAATGACCAAGATTAATTGAATGCATATCATAATGACATCTATAAAATAATCAAAGATTAAAAAAATAATATAAGTGAACAATATCAATCCACACCTTTCCCTTTTTTTATTAATCGTTCGATCATAATAAACTCTAGTTTAATTGTAGTATTATGTAGAGTACCCAACCCTTCCTTACAAATAACCATTAACATACCCACCCTGGATGATACAAGATTAACGATAAAAAATAATGTCCTTACTTGGATGATCAAAGATCTGTGTTCCTTATAGCGCCAAGAATAGGGGTTGGCATGAATTGCATGATGAACTCCACAGCTGTGTGGGAGGGGCTCTAGCACGAGCGCATGACTCATCCTGGGAGGATGTCACTTGGTGACGAAGGAGAAACAAAACAGAAGAAGTAAGAGAGGATATATACTTAAAAAGAGGCCAGATCATTAAATCATGGAGACCTCATAGAAGTACAAAAAGTAAGATCGTTGTTTGACTATGTGTCATGGATGTTTCACTCATTATAATTAATTGATATTTAATAATTCCCCTCAGAAATGGTGGAGATAGATTAGTGTATGGTTAAGAGTTGATTGATTAATCATAAATCAATAAAAACACATAATGCGGTTGAAACGGGAAAGACTATGAAAAACTAGAAATGAGACATCGATGGGGGAGTCACCAATGCCACAACCTACCAACCCATAAAAAAATATATTCCTCAAAATACCAATGACTTGGCCTACCGACACAGAGCAACCGACGCTGATCTCCCAACAAGTGAGAAACCGACACAAAATACCAATGCTGAGCCATAAAATCTTAGCTACTAACTGGTGATCTACCAACACAACATAATGGCGTTGAGCCACTAAATCTGAGCTACTGATATGACCTACCATCATCGATGCCCTTGACTCTTCAATGTAAATTCCCCTTGACTCCCCAAACCAAATGTCCTCTGACACACTGATGCACTATCATGCCAACATACAAACATGTTATATCCCTGACATATCGACGCACTGACATGCCTATGGAAAATAGTAAATTTGGAAAAAATATGAAATGATCCACTAACAGCTCCTAGAACACCTTGACACATGATTTTAATAGAATAAGGGTAGTGGAAATCAAGGTTATTACAATATATATGTTATTTTTAAGACCCACCCAATCTCGTTTTGAAATATATTTTTTAATCATCGATTTTTTTATCCATTTTATTTTTTATAACAATTAAAATTGTTTTATATGACACACAAAAACAGATCAAAATTTTTAATTTTAAAAAAATCTAATAATTGAGTCAATGGATATCCCTTTACAAATATTTGATGATATGATCATTGTTTTAATTGAAATATTTATTTTAACATTTTAATGATTATATTATCTTATTTAATTTATAACCATTATGAGTTGGGAGATCTTATACACATTCCTAAAATTCCATTTAAATTATCCAACCATTCATTGGATATTTAGCCGAGTTCTCTACCCAATACATACTTTCAAGATAACTGTATATATTTTGATCATTTTTTAGTTAGAAATAAAATAAATTATTTAGGTTAGATGATTTAAAAATTCATTGTGTATATATATATATTTATTTATTTATTGATGAATTTGTCAAACATAGCATTAATGTTAATAATTACACTAACATTGACACATAATAAATTTTAAATTCACTCCCAATATATTATATCAATGTCTAATTATTTATTTAAGTAATTATAAAAAATTTCCTATATATTTATTTATACGCAAAAACTAATAAAAATTAAATTATTATGAAAAAGGGATATCATTCCATTCACATACTATGCTACTGTTTCAACTAAACTCTTAAAAATGATTTCATGGTCTTGGTTATTTATCTTATGTACTTTAACCAATCACTATCTCAAAATAAAATGGATCTTGATTGATAGAATATTGAATAATAGAAATTTCAGGTCGCAATATCACTCTTTAATATAACATTTCTCCAATTATAATAATGATTGAAAATTTTAAATTGTATTTCACCACATTGTCCATTAAAAATTTGAAATTTTCTATATTCCATAACTATTTTGTGATATGTTAGTGAACCTTTATTCCACAATAATCCCTCACAACATAGTGAGAGGTTACACCCTTATTCATTTGTTATTGAATGTACTTTTTGTTTCTTGAAATATTCTCAAAATTAAATATTTTTAATTTTGAGGGATGATTTAAAATTTTTTTCCACAAAATAATATATATGGATTACCTCAACTATATTATAAATTGGGTATTATTAACCCCTTAAAAAAAATTTAATTAAAATTAAATTTTTTATGTATAATGGGAATAATTATATACTCTAAAAGGATAGAGGTGTTAAAGAAGAAGAAAAATTTAAATTGATCTAAAGAGAAGTTAATGATGACCAATAACATTTAACACACACTTCACCACCCAAAAATACATCATCAAATCATCTTAAACCTTCCATTCTAGAATTAATACTACCACAAGTATTGACCCATTATTTTCTTAACATAATTAGTCTTATGATTAATTAAATGTGTCTTATTAGAAATGAATTATTTTTATATCACCTACACTATTTGATAAATACTAATAATATTTATAATATTGAATTAAATTTTTCATTTATATTTTAGACACACTATTGAATATTAAAAATAATTAGATGGGGAAAATTGTTAATATGGTTACTATAATGTGAAATTTTGTACATGATAAATCCCTAAGAATTATATTACTCAGGGAAAATACTATATATATTAAATGAAGTATTATTAATGAAATATCCTTGTTCCAAATGAAATTAAATATAACCATTATAGAAAATAAATGTATATGTTTAATGAATGAAATATAAAGTATTTAATAATGTTAGGGAACCCATAATACCATTATAAATATAATTGTTGGAATAGTAATCCGGTTGTTGGGATAGTAGTAATCTTATTTTTATGAATAGTAAGTTGATATTTATAAAAGTATCAACACACAAATTATTATAAAGTTATATTTATTTATCCTATAAAATAAAAATATATGAAATTTATAGCATGATGCATATAAAATAATGTTTTAATAATGAAAAAATAAGTATTTGGTTTTTTTAAAACAAAAATATTTTCCTTAAATTTTTATGAAATATATACACATTTAAATGAAATTATATTTTATTAAAATTGATTTATAAAATAATAATATATTTCATTTTAATCATAATATACTTTTAGTTTACCATTTTAAATTATTAAATTTGTTTATAAATTTTACCATAATATAAAAATTGTTAATTTCTCTAAAAAATATTGATTTGATTCTAAAATTATATTTCCCATATTTAGGAAATTATTTTCATAAAATTGATTTTAGTTTTTCAATCTACAAGCATACAAATAGTTTAAAATTTCTGTCATGAATATTTATACATTATTAATTTTTTATATAAATAAATATTACAGTATTTAAAATTGTATGTTAATTACTTGAATAACTGAGTCATGATGGATATATGTTGACTATATCTCTACAAAAATGAATAAATAACATCATATTTTCAGAAGATTTATTTTTATTTGTAATATTGATAGAAAATAATAAACTAATGAATATTATATTAAAAAATCCACTCTCTTCCCCTTATAAAGTTCCCCCTCATCAACGCTTATCCTCACACCATATACACTTTAATGATTTAATAAATCTATCAAATTATATATCCAAACTCTTATATATGTCCAATGAGTTTTTTATTTATGAAACTATAATTTTAATGAGGCTTAATGGGATCCCTAATAAAATACAAACATAAGACATGGTAACACTATCAAAAACAATTTATTTTTTATTCATCATTATCCTAAAAATTTTAAATCTACTATGATATAATGAATCTAGTATAACATTTTTTCTAAAATTATATTACTTTAAAGAAATATCCATTATCCATCCTATGATCAATTTTTCCTAAAATTGATATGATGGTTATATTATGGTTGGATCACCACCTCCATCTACAACATACATTTCTTTTCAAAACCTCATTTTAGTCTATATATAATACATTATTTATGGTGAGAAATAACTAAAATTATTATATTTTATATTGATTATTATTATGTAATAGTTAATTACCCTTATTGTAAAATATAAACATGTATGATCATCTTTGTCAGAAAAATGACATAAATTAACAAAAACTGAAATAATTGTAACACCCCAAGCTTCCATGGTTTTCTCCTCTTTGAATAATATAGAAGTGTGTGTTGTACACAACCTCGAGTTCTAACACACCACGACCAATAAAAGTAGTAGTTATGGATAGTAATAACCACCTTTTGGAAATATATATATTTTAAATTTCAAATTGGACTTCATTTTTGGATTCGTAATATCAAAATTAACCTATGTTGAATTTTTGGTATTTTTATGAGAACTTCCATTTTTTTATGAATAGTGAAAAATACTTAAAAACAACTTTTTTAATCAAAATAATTTATAGTGATAAATTATACTATTGAGTGTTTTAAAATTATAATTAGTATATATTTTTACCATTTTATCCAATGGTGTTCATTAGAATTAATTTCACTTTGAAATTGGACATAAACAATTGTCAATCTTTTGATTTATATTCATTCTTAAAACACGCTATTTGTTGTAACAACGGTAATTAATTAGAAAATTAATTAATTAAACTTATATGTTTGGAATTTTTCAAAATAGACATCATTTTTTAATTCAGAATATCAATTATAGCTTAGGGTAAAATTTTGGCACTATTCTAAAAAACTTCAATTTTTGATGAATAGTGAAACCACTAAGTTGTCAAATAACTGATTTTTTTAATTTAAATGAAATATTAGCACTTCTATGATTTGAGTTTCATAAATCCGACATAAATGGTTGTCATTAGGAAGTAAAATGTGGTTCAATGTGATTAAAATAATTTTTGGTTGAATAGTAACTTTTAAGTTTACTTAATCGTGATTAAAGGTAATTAGTGAAATTTAAGGTAAAAATGATATTATAAAAGTATTAAATGACCTTGAAACTTGTACTAAACCTATTGGATGAGTCATTTACGACCAATAAAATACATGGGTCAACTTGGGGACCTCATGGAGCCACATTGGTAGGAAAATAACATAAAAAACTTTTATTTAAAGTTAAAATAAAAATGCCACAAACATAAGTTGTTTTACTAAAACAATTTTTAAATGGGGATATACAGGTAATATTTTTGACTATAAATATTCATTATAAAGGTAAACATATATTCCCTATATCATGATATTTTTTTATAATTTTTAGACATTAAAAAAAATTAAATTATTTATGACACCATGATGATGCCGCGATTACCTCATTAATTAACGATTAAAATAAAATGAATGGATAATGTAAAATCTAAGGCTTACACTTGTCAAAAACCTATTGGATGAGGATATTTCGAACCCTTATCACCGTATCCTCGAAATATATCATTGTGGTACCTTTAGAAACCTAAAATCATTTCTTAATAAAGTAACATTTCATGACATTCCAAGAGTGCCCCTCCTCTCCACATATAAAAGGCCCCCACCACTACCACCTTACTCACACTTTAAAAGCCTTTTGGCTCATCCAAACTCTGCAAAAATACTCTCCCAACTTCCCTCCCTTACTCCTAGAAACCTCACATTTGGCATAAGTCTTCCCAAGGAATCCTTTGGCTCAAATCAAAAGAGTTACCCGATTTTAAGGTAATGTCTTCTCTTATGTTATTTTGTTTTATTTTGCTTCTCCAAACCCATAAACTATTTTTATTAATTTCTTTTGTAACAACACCAGTATCAAAAATATACTAGGATTTTGTTATAAGAATTATTAGAGCTACACTTACACACACCTACATCTAATGGTTAAAGAACTTACTGTTTCTGTGGATGGCAAATTTCTGCCTCACAAAACGATGATTGTTCAAAACTCATATAACACCTTCAAAGGTGGACATTATGATTAAACTATTTTTTATATGATATATATTATGTTTATGTTTTCCTTATGCTTTTGTGTTTTTCATTTATGGAATACCTTTATGATTTCCATTATGGGTAAACGCGATAATTTCATTTTAGGAAGTGCGGACTACCGCCCCCTCAAAGTGATTTGAATCGTTAATGCCATACGTGGGATGTATAAAGGATGGATTAAATATTATTATACATTATATTATACTTTAATTATATTATTCCATTATATAATTATAATTTAATTCCATTAAATATGAAATAGAAATGAAAGTAGCGTTCATGCGTACGTACGGCTTACCGTCTCCATGAACGGTGCATTTCATTTCATACCTCTAAATGTTATGTAATATTATAAACTCATGTATATACTAGATATATATGATATATATATGATATCTACAACATGAATAAAATTCTGGATATAATGGATATTTCACCACATGAAAAACCAGTAATTATAAGAATTTTATTTTTGACTCAAGTACCAAAGATCGACAAAATGACCATTATTAACTAAAATAATTACATAATGTTCATAAAATGGTAATAAGTGATATAAAAGTAATAAAAAACATGAAAAAATGTTCTTAAGAAATTATTAATTAACTCTAGTTTATTATTCAGGAGGTTAAAGAACAGTCGAGTCAAGACATGACGCAAGGTAAGGGAATTTCGTATCCCAATTTCCATTCTTTGGGATAATCTCCTACTTTCAAATTATGTTATGATATTATTATGTCCTATATTGTATTTGTACATTATTTATGTGTACATATATTTAATGCACAAAATAGATCTATTTTATTTAAAAAATGATATTGGTAAGGACTTCGTCTCAATCTCCTTTCATTGAGGCATATTTTGTTTTATACAAAACTTTCTTTTATACGGTGTATAAACCCCTTTGACTTTTACGTTTATTCAAAAGGATTATTTTTTATAGGAAGAATTTTACTAAAAGTCAAAATTTAATGTTTCTCTTGTCATACGTATGCGGCGACAACGACTTCTCCGCCTCCGTGAGCACTATTTGAGTTTCGGCTTCCTCTACATGCCATACCTTTTTTAAAAGAAGAATAAATACAATGTTTTACTTTTCTTTTATTTTGGTATTGAAAGTGGTTTTGAAATTGTTTTTATTATACCAATGTGTTGTATTGATATCTTGTGATTGAAATGTGTGAAATGTTATGTTTCCATTATGAATGTTTTATGTTATATAAATATGTTATGGTTTATGATATGTTTAAACCCATTCATATGAGGAATGCATTGGACTTAATAAGTGATGGGTGGAGCCCGATATTGCTCCTCGATGCATCGGTAGGTCTCATGAGACATACTAGTGTCTTGGAACGAGGCCTTGACAAAATCATATTTGTGGTCTTGGCACGAGGCCTTGGCTATGTGGTTATGATAGTCTGGCATTATGCATTCCATCATTATGAAAGTGGTTATTGATATTGCATGTGATTATTCGACTAGTAGAATATCCATGTGAGCAAGTGAATGGAATTATATAATTTATTTTATCCATATTATGTTGAAGTTAATGTTTAAAAAGGATTTTGTATTAGTTATACATTGCCTTAACTATTAATGTTTATTTACAAAAGCTTCCACAAAATTGTTATCCTTACTGAGCATCTGAGCTCACCCCTTTTAATGTTTTAATATTTTTCAGGATGTGAAGAAGTATTGTATGAATGACCTGCAGGGATATTCAGAAGAGGATATGTGTGTGGACTATTGAGACTTTGTTATTGTATTTTTTCACTTTATGATTTAATGTAACATTTATGAATGTATCTAGTGTTTCCAAGGCTACAAAACATATCGGCCTTTCGAGACTTGATCTTTTGTGATCATGCCAATGTTACGCAATAATGCACCGACTCTGGGTAACTGGGGTCGGTGTGTTACAGTTGGTATCAGAGGTAGTTTAGTACTAACTTGGAAGCTAGATTTATATAAACTCTGATTAGAGCACATATCCCATAGATAGACTTTGAGGATTAGTATAGATGAACTTTCTAGAATTTTGGTATTATAGAGATTTTGTGAGTTTTCCGAGAAATACATCCATGTCCACATGCGAGTAGGTAGAGGTGGCTCTGGAACAGATGTACGAAGGGGTAAAACCCAAAAACACCTATTCGAGCTAGACTCGAATGGGAACTGGTGCACGACAACGGGCCTTACTGCACTCTTGGTTACGACACTCCCGTGGGATATGCTTAGGATAAATCTCATTTTCATTACAAACCACTATGAAAGGTTATGAGTATTTACTTCCTCAAAGAAAACTGTTTTTATGATTATGGATTATATCCATAAATAGTTCAATTAGTGTTAAGTGTTTTACAAGTATGGAATTATTTATTTTGACTCATAAACTAATCTAGTTTATGCCATTGTTTAGAAATGGCACCTAGTGGAAGGAATGGAAACTGTATCAATGCACGCACTCCGTGTAGGGATTTCCCTCCTGCTCAAGATAATTATTGTGGATCTGGAGATACAACAGGGGATGATCAACTTATTATCATACTGGGACAACTGACTCAGGTTATGAATAATATCCTTAATCGTATGGAGCACCATGATCCGCAACATGGAGGATCAATGTTAGACCGCTTTATGAGGCAACAACCGCCAACATTTAATGGGGGTACAAATCCATTAGTAGGTGAGCAATGGATAAACTCCTTATAGAAAATATTCCATGCCTTTGGGAGTAGCGAAAGTGATAAGGTTGTCATTGCCGTCTACCGCCTCACTGGAGATGCCGATCAATGGTGGTCATTGATTCAAAACAAAAAGGAAGATGATGAAGTATCAAATATGGAATGGAGGGAGTTCAAAGATCATTTCCTAGAAAAATACTATCTTCACGACCAATGAGCAGATATGGAAAATCAATTTTTGAGGCTGAGACAAAAGGAGGATGAGAATGTTGCAAAGTATGAGGCCAAATTTACAAGGTTAGCGAGGCATGCTGCAGATTATATATGTAACCTAAAAAGTAATATTTATCGTTTCATTGATGGGTTAAAACCATTTCTTCGTCGAGCATTAGTCTCACAAACCTTCTCGTCGTACAATGACATTGTCTCATGTGCTATCAAGGCAGAAAAGGAATTCTCTAAATCTTATGAAAATAAAGTAAAGAAAGAGAAGAAGAGAACGGTGCAACAAGAGACAGATAAAGGGAAAAAGGGAAAGAAGGATTTTCCATTATGTGATAATTGTGGGAAGAATCACCCTAGTACTTGCCTTAAAGGAATGGGAGTTTATTATAAATGTGGAGAAAACTGTCACCAGGAACGTGATTGCAAGGGAAAGAAAGAGGATATCAATGTTGAATGCTACAATTGTAGGGAACTATGGCATTATGCAAATGAATGTCCTAAGCGTAAGAGAAACTTACCTCAGAAAATGCCAAGGGATCAAGGTCAATCTTATGTTGTGACTACAATTGAAGAGGAATAATTAATTTATTGGTGCTTTTTTACTCATGGATTATATTCTAGTTATTAGAATAATGTGATATATATATATAAGGATTGTACTACATTACTTGTTTATTTCATTAAGGTTTTAATATGATGAAGGTAATAATATTTTTGTATGTGACAATAAGAGAAACGTTACCTTGTCTGAGGAATCTGATGATACAATTGATTCTGGAATTTACAGACCTTTTAGAGAAAGTCTGGATAGAGGTATTTTAGATAACTATAAAGGTTGGAATGGATTATGTTGAACCTTGGATAGTATTTTTTATGGTTAAAACATTTCTAGATTATTCTTGGAATATTATGATACTATTGTTTTAGGAAAAGGACAACCTACAGGGTGGGGCATAACCCATCGCGTCGGACATAACTATAAAGGTTGGAATGGATTAAGTTGAACCTTGGATAGTATTTTTTATGGTTAAAACATTTCTAGATTATTCTTGGAATATTATAATACTATTGTTTTAGGAAAAGGACAACCTACAGGGTGGGGCATAACCCGTCGCGTCGGACAAAGCTGCAGGAATTGAACCCAGAACCATAGTGTGATAGGCCTTTATTACCCTCCAATAGCCTACAGGAAGTCCCTGGTTATTACCAAATAGTTTTACTAATCTAAATTGTATGTGTTAATATTTCAAACCTTATACAATTATGATAAATAGATTTTTTTGAGTTCTATTACCTTTTAGAGTGAAAGATGGGTTTGTGGTAAAAATTTATTAAAGAATGAAATTCTACATGAAAATTATGTATATTCCCTTACGTTCTTAGTAAATATGCTAAATAAACTCCTCAACTTTATAAAAGGTAACTTAAAAGAAACATTGTCGGTTAACTTTTCCAACTGGGGATTCAATGACCGTTTAGCCAATCACAAGTTTGTGATTTTCTTATGGTTAACTTTCTCCTAATCAAGTTTTCTACTACTCTCCATCAGACATTGATGGTTTTTTTTTCTTCCATATCCATATTTTCATAGAATCCTAGTATGGGCTATCTTTGGTGACCTTTGTACTTCTCTTTATTTCTTTTAATGTTATATTTTTATTATCCATATTTCCGATGTGGGTTTTCCACAAAGGTATTTCCTATTTGAAACATTTTATTTTCAAAGAAAAATTTCAAATTGCAGGGACACAATTTATTGAAGTATGGGAGAATGTAACACCCCAAGCTTCTATGGTATGCTCCTCTTTGAATAATAGAGTAGCGTGTATTGTACGCAACCTTGAGTTTTAACACACCGCGACAAATAAAAGTAGCAGTTATGAATATTAATAACCAATTTTTGAAATTATATATATTTTACATTTCCAAATGGACTTCATTTTTTGATTCGTAATATCGAAATTAGCCTATGTTGAATTTTTTGTATTTTTCTGAGAACTTCCAATTTTTTATGAATAGTGAGAAATACTTAAAAACAACTTTTTTAATAAAAATAATTTATAGTGATAAATTATACTATTGAGTGTTTTGAAATTATAATTAGAATATATTTTTACCATTTTATCCAATGGTGTTCATTAGAATTAATTTCACTTTGAAATTGGACATAAACAATTGTCAATCTTTTGATTGATATTATTTCTTAAAACACGTTATTTGTTGTGACAACGAGAATTAATTAGAAAATTAATTAATTCAAATTATATGTTTGGAATTTTTCAAAATAGGCATCATTTTTGAATTCAGAATTTCAATTATATGTTAGGGTAAAATTTTGGCACTATTCTGAAAAACTTCAATTTTTGATGAATAGTGAAACCACTAAGTGGTAGTTAAATAACTGATTTTTTCATTTAAATGAAATATTACAACTTCAGTGATTTTATTTTCAAAAATATGACATACATGGTTGTCATTAGGAAGTAAAATGTGGTTCAATGGGATTAAAATAATTTTTTGGTGAATAGTAACTTTTAAGTTTAATTAATCGCGATGGAAGGTAATTAGTGAAATTTAAGGTAAAAATGATATTATACTAATATTAAAGGACCCTGACACTTGACATAAACCTATTGGATGAGTCATGGAAGACAAAGACAATATATGGGTCAACTTGGGGACCCAATGGAGCCACTTTGTTAGGAAAATGACATAAATAACTTTTCTTTAATGTTAAACAAATAATGTCACAAACATAAGTTGTTTAACTAAAACAATTTTTAAATGGGGTTATACAAGTCAAATTTTTGACTATAAATATTAATTATAAAGGTAAAAATATTTCCTACTTCATGATAATTTTTTTATAATTTTTAGACAATAAATAAATTAAATTATTTATGACACCAGGATGATGCCGCGATTACCTCATTAATTAACGATTTAAATAAAATGAAAGGATAATGTAAAATCTAAGGCTTAAACTTGTCAAAAACCTATTGGATGAGAATATTTAGAACCCGTATCACCATAGCCTCGAAATATTTAATTGTGGGACCTTTAGAATCCAAAACGAATTTCTTAATAATGTAACATTTCATGACATTCCAAGAGTGCCCCTCCTCTCCACTTATAAAAGGCCCCCAACAGTACCACCTTTCTCACAAATTCATAGCCATTTGGCTCGTCCAAGCTCTGCCCAAATACTCTACCAACATCCCTACCTTACTCCTAGAAGCCTCACTTTGGCCAAAATTCCTCCCAAGGAAGCCTTTGGCTCAAATCAAAAGAATTACCCGATTTTAAGGTAATGTCTTCTCTTATGTTATTTTGTTTTATTTTGCTTCTCCAACCCACTAAACTCTTTTTATTAATTTCTTTTGTAACAAAACCAGTATCCTAAATATACTAGGATGTTTTTATAAGAATTATTTGAGCTACACATACAGACACCTACATCTAATGGTTAAATAACATACTGTTTCTGTGGATGGAGAATTTCTGCCTCACGAAACGATGATTGTTCAACACTCATATAACACCATCAAGGTTGGCCATTATGATGAAACTATTTTTTATATGATACATATTATTTTTATGGTTTCCTTATGCTTATTTTTTTCATTTATGACATACCTTTATGATTTCCTTTATGGGTAAACGCGATAATTTCATTTTAGGAAGTGCGGACTACCGCCCCCTCAAAGTGATTTGAATCGTTAATTCCATATGTGGGGTGTATAAAGGATGGAGTAAATGGTATTATAAATTATATTATAATGGAATTATAGTATACCTTTATATAATTATAATTTCATTCCATTAAATATTAAATATAAATGAATGTAGTGTTCATGCGTACGTACGGCTTACCGTCTCCATGAACGGTGCATTTCATTTCATACCTCTAAATGTTATGTAATATTATAAATTCATGAATATAATAGATATATATGATATATATGATATCTACAACATGAATATAATTCTGGATATAAGGGAAATTTCACCACATGAACAACTTGTAATTATAAGAATTTTATTTTTGACTCAAGTACCAAAGATCGACAAAACGACCATTATTAACTTAAATAATTACATAATGCTAATAAAATGGTAATAAGTGATATAAAAGGAATAAAAAACTAGAAAAAATTTTCTTAAGAAATTATAAATTAACTCTAGTTTATTATTCAGGAGGTTAAATAATGGTCGAGTCAAGACAGGACGCAAGGTAAGGGAATTTCTTTACCCAATTTCCATTCTTTGGGTTAATCTCCTACTTTCAAATTATGTTATGATATTATTATGTCCTATCTTTTATTTGTACATTATTTATATGTAATTATATTGAATGCACATAATAGATCTATTTTATTTAAAAAATGATCTTGTTAAGGACTTTGTCTCAATCTCCTTTCATTGAGGCATATTTTGTTTTATACACAAATTTCTTTTATATAGTGTATAAACCCCTTTGACTTTTATGTTTATTCAAAAGGAATATTTTATATATGAAGAATTTTACTAAACTAAAAAAAGGAATGTTTTTCTTGTCATATGTTTTCAGCGACAACGACTTCTCCGCCTCCGTGACCACTATTTGAGTTTCGGCTTCCTCTACAAGCCATAACTTTTTTTAAAGGAATAATAAATACCATGTTTTACTTTTCTTTTATTTTGGTATTGAAAATGGTTTTGAAAGTGTTTTTATTGTATCAATGTGTTGTATTGATATCTTGTGATGGAAATGTGGAAATTTTATGTTTCCTTTATGCTTGTTTTATGTGATACGAATATGTTATGGTTTATGATATGATTAAACCCATTCATATGAGGAATGCATTGGACGTAATAATTGAATGGTGGAGCCCGCTATAGCTCCTCGATTCATCGGTAGGTCTCATGAGACAAACTAGTGTCTTGGCACGAGGCCTTGACAAAATCTTATTTGTGGTCTTGGCACGAGGCCTTGGATACGTGGTTATGATAGTCTGGCATTATGCATTCCATCATTATGAAAGTGGTTATTGATATTGCATGTGATAATTCGACTAGTATAATATCCATGTGAGTAAGTAAATTGCATTATATAAATTATTTTTTCCATATTATGCTGAAGTTAAAGTTTAAAAAGGATTTTGTTTTAGTTATAAATTGCCTTAAATGTTAATGGTTATTTACTAATGCTTCCGCCATATTGTTATCCTTACTGAGCATCTGAGCTCACCCCTTTGAATGTTTTAATATTTTCTCGGATGTGAAGAAGTATTGTATAAATGACCTGCAGGGATAGTCCGAAGAGGATATGAGTGTGGACTATGGAGACTTTGTTATTTTATTTTTTCACTTTATGATGTAATTTAACATTTATGAATGTATCTAGTGTTTCCAAGGCTACTAAACTAATCAGCCTTTCGAGAGATGATCTTTTGTGATCATGCCAATGTTACGCAATAATGCACCGACTCTAGGTAACTGGTGTCGGGGCATTACAATAATAAAAACTATACGCTCTAAATCATGAATATTTATGAGTATTATTGGATACTAATAAAAACATAATACTAAGGTGATATATTAAATCCATAATATTACACCTTCAAATTTGATAAATCAATATTAAGGATTCCCATAATTACATATAAATTAATATGACATATGAACCAATAAATTTTTAACCATATTATCATAGTAATAAAACATATGTCTCAATTAAATGATTCAAAACTAATATAAAAGTAAGATATTAAATGATATATATCTAATTTATGTTTTTATTATTGTTTTTCATAAATATATATTAATTGTTTTGAATTATAATTGAATGTGTTGAGAAAATAGGGGTGTGAGGTAATGGAACTGTGAACCACTGTAAATTATTTTTTAACTCATTCATTTTCCTCTACAAATAAATTCATTAAAAATCTATTATATTTTATTTAATTTAAAATATATATATATATAACACTCAAATATATACCAAGTTTTTCTTACCTTTATTTTTTGGTTATACATGTTTTTTCGGTATACATCTCAATTTCATTCATTAAGAATACATAGGGAAATTATTTATTCCTCAAATCATTTTAATTAGTAATGAAAAAAATTTCTAAACCATCCATGTTTTTTTAAATTTATCATTTTATTTTGAAAAAATATATTACTTTATTTCTCATTTTATTGAAATTATTTTCCACCTATCATCATTAATCAATCATTACACTTTTATTTATACCCCACTTAAGAGGTGGATTTATAAAAGATACTTATTGACACTATTACAAATATTCACTTATATTATACATAATATTTAATGGAATATTCATAATTTTCACCTATTAGTGTTTAATAATTATTTAATCTTATTTTTCATTCAATCCATTATGGTTTTTCTTTAATAAATAACTACATAACTCATTATTTTACATTGGGATTTCTTATTCTTATTACTTATGTTTGATTTACTTATGTGGAATACTTGTTAATTTATACCTTATGATTGATTCACCTGGATATCACTCGAATACATTGGGTAATGATTATATCTCATTTAATAATATGTGTGGGATCACATTGTAGCCGTAATATATTATGGGACTTCATCAATCATGTCATGATATCTCAGTCGTGATCCTTTAATTATGCATATATTTTCATTTATTATGTAACAATAAAATTAATATGATGAAAATATATTATTATTTTATCTTCTTTATATCAATATTATATATGATTGTTCATAATGTTATAAATTTATGATATCATGTTATTCCTTTTGAGAAATATTATATTTTTCATTACCTTTTTGATACAATAAACGGGATTTATAATTCACCATTGTTTGTTTTTGTATTGTAAGGTTATCATATATTGTTTTATACAATCAAATAGAACTATGTTAATATAATAATTAATATAAAAAATAAAATGTATTTTAGATTCATTCTGGTGTTTTACGTACCTAGTCCCCCTACGAGAATACGCCATTAGATCTTTGGTTATATTAATATAATAATTATATTAAAAATTATGTAATAATATTTATAAGAGGCATGGGTAGAAAATTATTTTAGTATAGAAATATTTTTTAATTTTTTTGGAATTAGGATATGAATACATTAGTAAAAACACAATTGATGTGTATTGGAATATGAACACATCTTGAATATTTTGCAATGAATTGATTGATTGGTTTCATTGAAATGAAATCCATGTTTGGAAGCAGAAAATGGTTTTGGATCTGAAATAGAGGTACCTAGTTGTTATAAACCCAAGGGGACAATTATTTATTAATTTAATCATAAACAACTGCATGAAAAATGAGTATGTTGGAACATTTGAGAAAAAAATAATCTTATTTTAGAGTATGTATTAATGTTTTTTATGGACACTAATGGTATATATACCACATATTTTGATAATTAAAAATAATTATATGAAAGTATTTTTTTATTACATACATTTATAACTATGAATATATTGTTTGTTGTGACCATAAGGTCAAGATAAATACTGTTCAATTTAAATTTTCCCAGCGGTTTGGAGATAAAAAATAGAAAATAGTGTTTAATTATATAATGTAACAGAATAAATCTCATGGACTAATGAAAACAAAAACATTTAAATTTTAAATGTGTGGGATGATTCATCCCAAAAACTATATCAGGGAAACATTGAGAATATTAAATTATAATAAAGTGTGATTCATAGTAGTAACTTTTAAATGGATATAAATAATATCAGTAATGTGATATAAGAAAATAGGGTACAATAAAATCAACTTGTAGTAACATTTTTGAACTATATTGAAGATTTACATTATGAAAGAAAATCCACAAAGCTATGGGTTGTCAAATATAATCAACAACACCAACCTACAAGTCCATGTGATCAAATAAAGTCTTATGTTATTACTACTACTGATCCAGATCCTAATAATGATGTGGAGATATGTTTGATAGCTATTTATTCAATAATTAATCATTTATTATTTTATTCTGGTTCTACAGATTCCAACATATCATGATTATTTAGTATAATTATTCAAAAACAACCTCAAAACATAGAAGTTGAGTTATATATATGAATTTTGAATCAGGAAATTATTTCTCACAATTTATATAACTCCTCCCTAGATATTATTTGTGGATTGAAAATTATAGAGAATCGTTTCATACTTCTTTTAGTGTGATTACATGCTATACTAGGAATAAATTTGTTATCCTTATATAAAAACAACATAACCTATCATGGGAATGAAATCACAGTCACATTCTAAGTCATTATATTATTATGTACATCTGTTTGGGGGAGGATAAATATAAATTTTAATATTATAATAAAAAATTTGTATTATTGTTTTATAAGATTGAATATGTAAGTCTAATTATTTAAACAACGAAGAGAATCATGTATAATGATATTATCATTCTGAGGGACGATACTAATGTATTCATGGAAGAGTTTCCATGTTTCCCACCTAATACATATATTGAGTTCCTAATTAAACTTATACATGGATCTATACCCATATTCATGACTCCATATAGATAAAACACAATATAATTGAATGATTTAATTATTTAGTTTCATGATAATATTTAAAAGGGTATTATAGACTCGAGTGCTTCAATTGGGGACACACTAGTCATCTTCATTAAGAAAAATGATGAATTATTTCAGATCAAAATTAATTATTGTTTACACAAAAAAATATTTATAAAAACATGTATCAACTTTCATTTGTGACATCCCTTCCTAGATTCCACTAAACTATTTCCTCAATATTGTTCACCACAGGACCATATATATATATATCCTCATACTCTAGAGTCTTTAAACTAGAAATATTGTTCTACCGAGAAACTATTAGGATACTATATCCCCATATCCGAATGAAAATCTAAATGTAAATCATTGAACATCATAATCATTATATTAGGAGGCAAGAATAAATAAACTGAAACCAAATAATTTTGTATTAAAAAAATAAATGGAGTATTCTCTTGAATAATACTTTTATATATAAAACATCAATTCCCCACCAATATGATCACATATATAAGAGAATATATAAGATACCAAAATAATAGTACACAAATTTACTGCTAAATCCGAGTTGATACAGATACATAATCTCCATGACATTGTCCATCATCTGTATCTGGATCACAAGAATCTATATGCATATCTCTAGTAGATCATGAACCGCTAGGCCACACCCCTATCCATCATACATCCATCTTCTACCAGAAATCATTCATAAGCTCAGCATGGACAATATGATTAATATATAGGGGGTGAGAAATGATTCTCAATAAGTCATCACAAATTGTGAACATATATTATTCTATCATAATTGGAATCTCATGCAATATTCTCAGCCCAACCATGATTCTAGAAAAATAATTAATTAATACTAATCAATTTTCAGTTTTAGGATCTATGATTCTGATCAATAATAACTATTCTAGCTAGTATCAAAAATTAATTTTATCATTTTACTGTATATAAAAAAACCATGACCAAGGTTCTATAACCATGGAATCCTTGTATAATAAAAAACATATGTAAAATTAATTAATTATATTCTATGACCCTATCCAAGGTGTTTTTTGTCAAAACCCAAGTATCACTAAATGTGTAATAAGATTATTAGTATTATACGATCATGTACAATGTTTCTCATATTAGGAATCTAATATTCTCCCAATTTATATTATAATAAATCAAAACCATGTAATTACATGTCTATTATGGATCACAATGTCCACTAATCTCAATCATATCAGATAATCACCATCTCCACTAATGAACAAGATGTTCACTGAATAGGAAATCCACATACAATAATCAAAAACACAATAACATAACTCTATGTCCATGAATATGTAATTCCATGTCCAAACACATTCAATTTTTTAGGATGAACTCCACATGCAATAACATTAATATAGTAATTCTAAAAATAATTATTCTATAAAGTACATATGTTTATCATAATAAAATATATATAATTAAATGGCTCAAAAGATATATCACAAGTAATACATATTGGTACCCCCATCATAAATTTTATCACATAAGGATAATTTCCCAAGACCCATTAAGAACATATTGAAATCATTGATGCATTGATATTAACCATGTGAATGAATATGTAATGTGTGAGGATTTTCGATTACCTAATCCCATTATTATATCCATAGCCCACTGGGCCAACCAATTCAATACAGGATAAATGGTGACCTGCTACCATCTCTACCCAAACCTATAAATCACTATATTAGGGTATGTAAAACATATAGCCACACACTGGGTCCCCCTAAATCATGTATAAGAGAGACATACTACTCTATATGTTCATTGTATACCCATAATTTAAGGAATCTCTTTATAGATCCTCTAAGTAGAAATGTAATATAATGAACCCCTCATGGGTTCCTCAAAATTATAAAATAATTATAAAATATTATTAAAAACAAATGAAAGCTAATTTGGAGTCATTATACATATGATCCTCATAAAGTGTTAGTGGATGAATCTTACACTAGATGCACAGAAGTATTAATTAGGGGAATCATATATGGTATTTTGAAATGTAGTTATAATATGAATTGTACATTGTATCCTATGACGTAGTTGGTAAGTGGATTCATCCAACATGTTTTCATTCATTTGAGTATGTGAAGGCATCCTATATGGGGTCCTGATAGGGGTTTAGTAGAGGTACCATAGATTAAATCCATATAAGGAGTCCCCAGTGAGGATAAAAACATCCCAAAACCTAATTTCTAACATCTCACAAACCCATAGTCAAGGGTGGGTTATCTCTCATTGGATATGTAATACTCTTTTAATTTTATTAATATATTTAATTTAATTGAATGTGTGTGTTAAATGCAACACCATATTACAATGAACCCTGAAAAACAATTAATAATATTATTTAATGATGACCATTATTACCTTGATAGAATATATGGTGAAATAAATAGTGATGACCAAGTTTTATAAATTAAGAATAATTTTTATATATAAATAAATCATATTGATAAAAAATTCACATTCTTTTTTAAATTCTATGTATTCTTGAAAAAATAATTTCTTTATCAAATAAGATATTTTTCGTTTATTTTTTAAAAAAAATAATAAAATTAAATTCTGAAAAAATTATTAAATTTATTTTTGTAATAAACATCATATTTGGAATCAACATTTAAATATCATCTAATAGTTAATTTATTGGATCTTTTAGAAATGTTTATTTTTTCGATCAATAGGGAAAACTGATGTTTTTTATGAATAACTAACATTTCGTTCAAAGAATTCATAATGTACCATGTTGTGTTAATTGTGTAAAATTAATATTAGATAAATATTATAATAAATAATCCAATATATTTTATTTTAATTTGTTTTTTATTATTTTCATATAGAAAACTTTTAATCCATTGAATAAAATTTTATTTGAAAACCTCTTCGTCATCACATATATATGAATAATTTTAAACTAATATTACCCACCTATATGAATGGAATTTGTAAAATATATATTCATTATTTTGAATAATCATGTTTAATATTATATAAAAGTTAAACTAATTTTTTTTTGTTAAAATGAACTATAAAAACAATAAAACAATCCTCGTGTTTATTGTTAAAAAAAAGTTATTGAGGGTGAATCTAAAATGAAACACGGTAAAATAACCTAAAAACTTGTAAAAATCATATTTTATACAAATATTGACAATCTATAATATAGGGTTTGATAATGACACTGTTTGGGTCCTTTTCATGCGTAAAATAGTGGTACAATTTATTCATTTCAAAAATTCCATGTGTGTCCTCTCCACCAATAATAAAATTCCACCCGTTTCTGATCAGTTTAAAACATTTAAATCCATTTATATTAGATAATATAATCACAAATATATACCTAAATCAACTATGAATAGTCTAGATATATTAGTTTGAATAAGAAACCTATCAATTTAGGCTTTAGTTTTAAACCTGAACTTGCTGTCTGACGAACAAGTAAACTTTATAAATATTTGATTTTATTTATTTATTATTACACATCCTAAAACTCTCCATAAACATTAAAGTATAAGATCAACATTACCTTAAATAAACATATAATTTTTTATGATAATTTCATTTCCTACATATAATTACATTATAATAAATTTGGAAATAAAATAGTAAATTGTGTGTACGATAGACTACAATCTTGTGAATAGATGATATTCATTTTCTATAACCACCAATAAAGGATATATATAATGACACAATTTTTTTATATTTTATTTATGCTATTTTTATTCTTATGTGACTATAATATCATTTATTACATATTACTATCCATTTGGGTGGATAATGATAATATCACTTGTGTTTCAGACCGATTACCCCTTGCGAAGTGAGGTGATTTTTTTCAAGAATAAAAATTACATGGAAGGTAATTATGGTATGATTAATTAATATATATTATATATATGAATCCCAAATGAATTTTTATAGAAAATATATTATGTATTTTTCATTTTATATTTCATTGTGGAAATATAAATAGTGTTCAAAAGTTTGTATGGACTATCGTCTCCTTCAATGAAGTAACTCATTATCATGATATATCATTAATTTATTACTATAAGTAAATATAGAGTTAATTTATATGATATTTATATAGTTTATAATATTCATAATGATGATGGAGCCAGATAAAAATGAATGTACCAAAGGTAAAAAACCAAAACATATAGAAGAAAAAAGCTGATATTACCTGAAATGGGGTTTTAACAAAGAATTATTAATAAACAAGAAATAATAGAGAATATATAAATATTAAATTGTTTGATAAATGTAATTATTGTTTTTAAAAATATTTATAATAATATATTTACTATACATTATGATCACTAATTAATTAAGGAATTCTAGAGTTAAAGTAATGGGTTTTCATTTATTTTTTATTTTCATTAGAAATATTCCATATTAACCACTCAGTTCATTTGTATGATGTATAAAAATTACATTAATGACTTTTATAATTATCATCATGAATTAATGGGATCAACAACTCCATATATTTTTATTTCCTTCATGGGGATTATAGTTTAAAAAGTTACCAAATGGGTAAATGTTTTATGTTAGAATTTAAATTTTTATCATGAATATTTATGATTATGTATTTGAATCATCAATATTATGAACTATTTCGCATAAAACATATTTTTTTATTATACTTAGTTTATTTGAAGAACATACAATATTTACTTTCATTTTCCACTTTTTATGAACTCAATATGTCTATATTGTTTTTTAGAAATATCAACTTTGTTTTTTTTTGTCGTTTTAGAATCCTTTTTCTCCCGCATCCATGTCTTCTAAAAATGTTCTAAAATCATTTTTAATATTATATATTGATTTTTGAAGGGTTTTTTATCCAATTTTGAAATTTTTATTAAATTGTTTTAAATGAATCCTCATATTGTTTTCTAAATGAGGTACTTTTGACTTCTTACAGAAAATTTGAATGGAATATTTAATCAACATTCATTAATGAACTTAATTATACACCATAATATTATTTTAATATTATAATTAAATTTTCCAAGGATTTATTCAAATATAATTTTTTCTATAAAATTTCATAAATTTTTATATTTTAGATAAGTTATATATAAATGTATAGTACATTTTCCTCATAAAATGATGCATGTGATCGTTAAAAATTATTTTTCATCCATGATTACATATTTTGATATAATTAAAACCTTACTCTGGATATGGTTTAATTTTACCATCATTATTATTTCTCTATAATATTTATGACTATATGAATATATATTAAAAAAACCCACACATTTTAAATCAGTTATTCTATGATAAATTTTTTATTAAACCCATTTATTAATATAGGTTAAGATATAAAGAATTCATTATGACATTGTTGGAAACAATGTATAGTTTAGATGATAGATGGGTCCAATATCTCCATCCATTATATAAATAATTCTTAATGAAATATGAGGTCAAAGGGTTCCTAGTAGGTTATCTAATTTTTAAAAGAGGATACAAATGTTGTTTTTGTAAGACCAAAAGAGGGTACAAGGGAGGTTATCACATGATTCATTCCTATTAATGGATGATTAGCCCAAGATTATCATGATATTAATTTCTTGGTGGATAATATTAACATAATATTTTTTATTAATATTTTTAGTCTACAAATATATTTCTCATTACAATATTATAATATCATGGATCATTCCAATTGATTCTATCATGATTTAGACCTCTTGAGCTACCATGGTTTATTTCAATACTCAGGTTTATGATCTTTGCTATGTAGGGTGTGGTTTTTCAAAATTTATTCTCAATTCATCCTACACATTTGATCTTATTAGGCTAATTTCTCCCTTGTTTACCCATTTTGAGTTTATGGGATCACCCATTCCTATGTAACCATTACTGAAGTCAAAAATAATGCTCTTTATTATGATATTTCTATGATGGGTGTATGTTTTATGGAACATAGTTATAGATGACATAGCTCAACTATAGACTAATTTTTTATGTTCCCATGTGGCCTAAGGCATTGTACATAAATTATTTTATCATGGATCACTATATTATGAAATGAATATTAATGTAAATTGAGATAATATTTATATATGATATGTTTTGGTCATTACTGTAGTTTTTAAGGAAAATTTTAGTTATCCTTTGGAATCTAGGAGGAGAAAACATTAGTTTAAACCATAGGGTTTTTTCTAAAGATATGTCTAAGGATAATTCTATGTATAGGATAATATCATAGGATATTCGTGAAAGATAAAGTGTGTGGTTAACATGAAATTAAATTGATGTCTACATAGTATAGGTGGATGTTGTGTTAGGAATGATATGGGTAATACATCTGAAAAAAGAGAATCAGCCTTGACTCATGTTCTACCTTGTATACAACAACGATACTTGCTACACACATAGATTTACAATCCATGAGATATGCTTTTTAAATTCCAAAACTCTCTATGAACCATCACGGAGGACATATATAATGACCACGAATGACCTAGGATAAGCCTATGATGTTATATATTGAAAAAAAATTCATTATTTAGACATAATATAAGTGTTTTTTCATTATTATGTGGTTTCCCACTATGACTATTGTTTCCTACACTATTATTTTTTGATTTAGTCAATAGTTAATGCATTAAAGAACTATGTTAATACTAAATGTAATAGAAATTGAAATGATTATCCTAATGGGGAACCAATTGTTATGGGATATATAATTAAAAATATTATTGATATGGTCACACATCTCTATCATGATATATATCATAATGAAATTTCAAATAGTAAATGGGGGGATAATTGTCTATTGAGTACTTCATGACTCAAAATCCACCATTATTTAGTGGAATATTCATATCCCATAGTTTTTAAAAATTGGATTTAAACCATTGAAAATATATTCTCTATTTTCCAGTGTTGGTAGAATGAAATTTCTATTTTATTAATATATCATTTGGATGTAAAAGAGGATCAATGGAGAATCTTAAAAATAAATAAATGGCAATAATATAAAATAGACTCCATGGAGTGGGATGTGTTTAATAACTTATTTTTAAATATTTACATTACTCATAAAATTTAAGTTATATAAATATTATATGGCTTAGAAACATGTATCCAAAGGTATTTATGCATAAGATACTTCAGTAACTGTGATGAAATAATTTGTTGTTTTGTCAATGTATAAATCATGACCTTAGTTATGCATCGATCCAATAGATTTTATATGAAAAGAAACAAGTAATTCAATAAAAAATCTACAATTCTTGGATAAAAGAGAATGATATTTTCTTTAAGGTTGATGTATGGAGAGAAATAAGGAGGAATTTACCTTAACATGACGAATTTTGTTATTTGTATAGAATACGGTTTTTTGTGTGGATAAATGTTAAAGTAACAAGATAAATTTATCTAATGATATTTGTAAGAGAAGATTCCATAGAAATCAGCTAACACACTTATGTGATTGAAACGCCTAGAATTTTTGAATTATTCTCCAAAAAGAAAACTCCAATTGTTAATGATGATGATCGATGTCAGAAACCTCTTATGACAATAGTAATGTCGATATATCCTGAGATCAATAATTTTAAATAGGGTCGTGATAAAAAAATGTTAAATGTGACACTTTCTATCTAATATATACATTCTAATTGGTTATTTGACTATCAATCTACCTAGTATTTTATATCTGATTAATTTTATATGGTTATCATGTTTTCTCCAAAAATATTATATATTCAAATAGTTATCAAGCACCCTAATGGTTTGGGAGAAACTCATCATCAATGATATACTAATTGTGTAGGATTTTGTTTATTTTTTTATAGAAAATACTCCTAGAATTTATGAAAAATGTGTAGTTGAGTCATAAATATATCTAAGACCTACTATCACACCCATTTCAAGCACACCCAATAGAATGGTCCTAATTTAGTTTTAATAATTTAAAAAGAACTATAGGGGAACCTTCGCAAGGGATTAATTAGACCATGTGTTTCAACTTGGGGGAATCATTCATTTTGTTAAAAAGAAATATATATAAGTGTGACTCCTCATTGATTACCAGGATATAAACAATATCGCAATCGAGAAAAAGTATTTTGTTCCCCATATATAGGACTTTGTTGATCAATATCAATGATTCAATTTATTTTTCATGATTCACCTTCATTATATATATCATCAATTGAGTGAAAATTGAGATGATAGTCCAAAGAAAAGATTCAGTAAAATGTATGGACACAATATATATATAGTGATTCAATTTAGTCATACAAATTTTTCATCTATCATAATGGATATCATGTATAGATTCAGTAGAGATTACCTTGATCAATTAATGGAATAATGGGTAGAATGTATTATCATTTATTTTATGAGGTATAAATAGAATGAATATCAGTTTATAACTATTCTATAGAATCAATGGAAGTATAAAATGTAAGAAAAACTTAAAATGATTCATTTTTGGATATAAAAGGATTCATCTTTTGAACATATAATCTCAATAAAGGGACTAACAGTAAAACCTTTAAAGATAGAGGTGGTTGACTGTCATCCTAGAAAAAAAAGGTGGAAAAATTCCATAGTTTTATAGTTTTAGCTAGTTATTATCTGTTAGGTGTGTATGATTTCTCATAAAAATTTAACCCACCCCTTAAATTTACTCATAAGAGAGCCATGTTCATCAAGATGGATAAATGTGATTTAAATTTTAACGAACTATAGAAAGGATTATAGAGTAAAACTATTCTTACATTAAAATATAATTAATGGGGAAACTTAAATTATATATACGTACACAATAATTTATTGGCATATATTCTCATGCATTATTACAAGGATATTGATTTTGTCTCACAACAATTAATGCTTCATTAGTAAAATAACCCAACTAATGATTTGAACTCTGAAACTATAAATTTTTTAATTAATGATATGGATAAATATTCATTAATGATAAATGTGTGATATATATATATATATATTATAAAAATTTAAATTATATATCCACAATTAAGTACTTGATCATGCACAAGAAATGATTGTTAGAGATGATTGAATAATCAGTCTGATCAATACATTACCACCTTGGGAAATCGAACAAGGTGGATGATGCTTAGAGGTAAAATTATAATTCCATATTTTATATGAGGAGGATCACATAAGATACATTATATATAAATTTACATTGTATGAATCATGAAAAAACATAGTAATGGATAAATTAAATCTTTTTAAAATATGTTTTCTATCGTCTATCCAAATTAAGATTAAAGAGGTGAAAAATAAATACATGCAGTTGTATAAGAAAGTGACAAATATTCCATGTTGTAACCATTATTATGATGTAATGATTAGGTTCATGAATGATTTATATGTCATATCTATTACCAATTTAATGAATGTCTTGCTAAAATATGCTCATAATTCATCATTCACTATTTATCCAATAATTATAATTATTTATATATAATTGAAAGATTATTTTTTGTGCGATAACATAAGGAGATATATCATGAATTTTGTAACATTGTGTTTGGTATGTTAGCATGTTATGTCTGGTAGAAAAATCTATATTGGGATGTTAAAACAATTACCCATATCAATATGTATATGAGAAAACATCACCATGTATTTTGACATTGGACTCTCTAAAAAAACCGAAGGGTAAACATTTTATATGGTTTGTGTCAAATCACTATATAAAGTCGTAACAATTAATGTATATAATAAAAGGTTTGTATTTTGATTATTTTTCCATGATATAAAGTTTTTATGTTCTATGGTTACTTATAAGATGAAATTTCATTGTATTTGATCAGGATTTCTTTTTTATGTGGAATCTCTAACGAATTCTTCAACGTGATCTTGATACAATGTTCAGTTTCATTACATTTTATTATCATCAAACATATGTTATGAATAATAAAATGATTCAAGCTTTATATGATGTGTTTATATCATAATCCATTTATTTGAATCCCGGTTTGAGTCAACACATACCTCTTGTTATATTTACTAAAAAAATATTTTTTACTCTATAATTAAAAAGGATTCTTTTAAAGCCTTCTATGGGATGAATTGTTGAATTCCAACGTATTGGGATAAATTTGTGTACATAATGTTATTGTAACAAAATCAAGCTAAAGGAATGGATGATATGGACATATCCATTTAACAAAATATTATGGAAACAAAAAATATGTAGAAAAATATGTTGAATATTATATGTGTTATCTTGAAATGGAATTTGTTGAACATGTGTTTCTTGGAATATATTTACTGAATATGGTAATGAAATTTTGAATGAAGGAGATACTATGACAAATTTATATTGATAAATTTTAAATTATTTATCATATCGGCTATGTAACATAAAATATGGATCTTCCATAGAACCTATCTTTTGTTCACAATGTGTTCCATGTATCTCTTATAAGGAAGTGAATACTCGATTCATCACATGAACCAAAATTAGAGTTCATACATATAGAATATGTTTTTTATTATGATGAAAAAAGTGGAGATTATGCATCATAAAGATAGTTTTATATGAACCAAGCCCATTGTCCTGGTAGAATTTATGCACAGAAACCAGCAATTTGAAGAAGATACATGATAAACTGAAGAAATGATGAGGTATAAGTTTGTAGATTTTTTTAGTGTCATAATTTGTGGGATATATTTAGATTAATTCTTGTATATTTTAAAACCCAAAATACATTATGAATTTTTAATAAATTTTGTTTTCATCAATATCACTTGTCACATACAATAATGATTTTTTGCGTATGATGACAAACTATTAATATAATTATTTAAACATAACCATTATTAGAAAGACGTTAAACCTAAATTGATTAATAATATTAACTAAATTTTATAAATAATTTAAACATGTTTTAAATAAATGAATAACATTGATAAATATATTCTTTATTATTTCTAAACTTTTATATGCTTCGGAAAATACTTTTTTCCAAAAAATTGACATGTATTGTTTATTTGATAAAAAATTTAATAATTAATTTTTTTAAAAAATTAGAATTAACTTTTTAAAAAACGAATGTACATTTTTTGAATCATTGTCTTTAAATTATCTTTGGGTGAGTTTTTTTGGATTTTACAAGAATGAATAATTTTAAGGTGAATAGTAAAAAACTTGTTTGTAATGATTATTTTCATTTAGAGAATTTATAAGGTTACATATTGTTTTAAAATAAAATAAAAATTAAAATTACTTTAATTATATTATAATCAATCCAACTTAATTTATTCTAATTACTTCTACATTTATGTGTTTTATAAAAACAGTTTAATATATTTAAATATTCCTCTATGGAAAACTACATTTTTGTCATGTTTGTGAGTTTAATTTTATATTAAAATTATCCAATTCAATGAATATAATTATAAAAAATGGATACAAAATTTATAATAATAATAATATAAAATATTTAATATGTAAAACATAATTTTTGTTCAATATTAACAGTAAAACAGAGTAAAAACAATTACCACAGTTAATGTTATAACATGTTTACCATGGGTTATACATAAATGTTAATGTGTAAAAAGAAATAGTAAATTATCCAAAACAAATTTTATTAAGAAATTATGATATTATAACTTCTACTGATTGTGAATGACCCATCTTAGATCCATTTATCATGTCAAAACCAAAGGTATGCCTTATTCTTTTAACAATTTCCATCTTATTTTATGGTGAACTATTTTTATAAAGAATATTTCAATAGCATAAGGTAAGGGATTTTAAAATAATATATTTTAAACATATTCCTAATATATTTGGTTAAAACTATATTGGAAATGATATTCCCATTGGTCACTTGTTTAATTAAATGTCTATCATCAAGGTAATTTTCTTCCCAAAAAATGACTAATGAAGTAATTCATAATTGAGATAGAAACATAGAATAAGATATATTTTGTTTTTAGATGGTAGGATAAATGATAGTTACTAGGACTACCATACATGAATATATAATTTGAGACACAATCAGACCATATGTTTTTTCATCCACTTTTATGTTACATCTATTTTCTTTGATTAATCCAAGAATTTTGGCCTAAAAAGATAACTCAAATATACATGGATCATAATGATGTCCCATGATGTTACCATTAAGGACTATAAAAAAATCATACATTAATGGTATTCCCTCTATAATCTTCATCAATATTCTCCTTGATCAATCGAATAAGAGGTGAGTTCCAAATAACATGCAATGTTCTATAAAGAGGATAATGATTACCTTCATTATCAAAAAAAATCAAGATAGAAAAGTCATGAATTGATTAGTTACAATGATAATTATTCATAGTGATGGAATCCATGATAGACACCATAATATAATCTATATAAAATTTTATATTAATCTTGATATTTTATCCATTCTAATTTTCCTACTGAACAAGATGATGTTTCCTCCCACCGCACTTATAAAAGCCACACATTTACTCTCCCTTTAACTCTTCCAAAACCAAATGGTTTTCCGAAGACCTAAACATGTTTCATAAATACTTATCTTCCCATATAAAAATGAATATATTATTATTAGGAAACCCTCTCATGAAGTCTTTAGGAACAATTATAAAAAATTATGATGATCTGGTAAAAATCATAAAACAATTTATCTTATTTTTCTTTCACCTCCATAAAAAATATTATTCAATTAAAATAATATATTAATAAAATTATCTAAAATTCTGTTAAATTTTAATATATTAATTTAATGACTTATTATTTTCTCATATTCCACAAAATGGGAAAATAAATTTTAAATATTGTGTATGGTGAAATATCACCTCGCAAACCAAAGTCATTTTTTATCTATAACAACCTATCAGGGATGTGTATATATATTTATTTAATATTTATTAATGAAATTAATGACATTATAATACTAATATAATGAAAATATCATATATAACATATAACATTCCTATATGTGGGAATAGAATAACCTCATTCATGTGCGAAATGAGGTACCACCTCACAAAGACATTTGATTAATTTTTTACATATCATTTATACTTATAGAAATAAGGGTAAATTTAATGAATATTTATTTGATATATATGATAAAAATTATTTTAAAATGTAAATATATTATTTACCTTACTCTCATATTTTTTTATATAGAATGTAGAATCAATGTTCATGTGTATATACGGTCGACTGCCTCTATGAACTGTGTAATTCATTTTTAGCTATAACACTAATGGGTTAATATAAATATATATTTATATATAATTAATATATATGAATGTTAAATAATGTGGATCATTCTCTAGATGGTGTAACAACGATCAAAATGAATGGAAATAAAATAACATAACAAAATATACTTGAAAGAGGAATCAACTATAAAGGTAAATGTGATTTTAATAATGAGTTGTAAATAAAAATTTAATAAAAATAAATAATTATATTATATATGGAATGATATGTAAGATTATTGTTCCAAAAATTAAATATAACAATCATATATTTATTATATTACAGTTTTAAACACATGTAAATAATTTTGAGACTTATGGTATGGTATTTTCAACTCACATTTATTTCCAGGAGACACATGTCATTTTAAACAATTGGTTCATTTGTGTGTGCTATATACTACCAATTATGATATTTTATTTTTATTTTCATGAAATAATGTGATCTAAATTTACATAAAATATAATTTCATTATGGTCATATGTTTGAAAAATAAAAATGTGGTATTTTTTTGTTATAATTTTACTATTTATTTGGATTATTTATGATTATGTTTCTTAATATGGAATAGTATGACCAATATCACATGAAATTCATAAATTTGTTTCCTCTGATTATGTATAATAAATTCATTTTTTCCACTCATTTCCCCATTTTACATATACAATATTTCAAAATAATATTTTCAATAAAAATCGACTTTATCTCTCCCTTCGGTCAAATATTCATTTTCATCCTTATACATTCCCTGTAACAATGTTCTAATGAATGGGTTTATTTTATCCAATTATTTGTTTACTAAATTTCGTACCCATGTTTTAATTTTTCACAAAAATATATTAGTGGAATATTGTTGTATTTTTTCAAAAAAGTATATTTGAATTTTTTTTAAATGTGAAAATAATATTTGGTTTAACATACAATTAATGAATAGAATTTTACACAAAATATTATGACAAATTTACCTTAATATTTTGGAAAAATATAAAATAATATTTTTTGTTTAATATATTTCAATGTTTTTCTAAGTAAATTTTTCCAAAATTGTATCGATATTTTTTTCAATAAATGTTTTATGTGATCCTATAAAATCATTTTCCATCTATGATTACAAACATTGATGTTAATTAAGTTTTAATGGGGAAATGATCCAATTTTACTACCCTTATTATTTTTTGAAATGGTTAATGATTGCGAGGAATTAATATTTATGACACCCATTTCATTTTCATGGGTTCTGTTATGATGAAATTTTTATAACACCCATATCATTTCACGAGTTATGATATGATTAATGTTTTATGATTGTGTGGTATAAAAATTTATGGTTTATGTGATGGGTGGGACCTATATCTCCCTCCAATTAATTGGGTAATGGTTATGGTTGTAATATCTCTATGGTTACATGGAAATTTTTCCCATGCCCAAAATATGGTACATGAGAGGTTTTCTGCATCCTTATGTAGTTAAATGTTGTGTTAGCCACAACCTTTCATGTTATGAATTCCATGTTTGATAGCCCTACCATAATATTTTAAACTATTATGTGAATTCCACAAATATATATCCGATGAAATTGTAATGATCTGGTGGAAAATTTTCTTTTATTTCATTAAAATTTATGTCTAATGTTCTACTAATAAATTTTTCCTGACTCATGTTTATTATATTTTATATGGATGGTTAGGTTATTAAAACTCACAAGTTCTCAAACACTTATGGTCATGTTACATTGATATTTCTCTGGTTTAACCTTAATAGAAATGTTAGATAGCACTTTTTTATGTATTCTTTCCCCAGGTTATGAAGAATTTTATTCACTGTGAATTGAATAAAAAGTATTATAGTTAAGAAGAAACTTTTATGAGACGATTTAGAATACATATGGATGAGTTTTTTATGTGTCTATGTTTTCAAAGTAACTAGACATAAATAATTTTAGTGAGGATACTTATTTACAATAATTTTTATTTTTATATAATTATTTAATATCTATATATAAGAAATTTTGGACTCTATAGGGTATGTCATCATGGGAACATCTATTTATGAAAAGATAATGGGATATGTCTCATGGCCCATCGTAAACCAAATTCTTGCTCTAGGTTTGTCTGAAAACACAACAAATCATTGTTATCATGTCTTGATTTTGTCCCACCAACTGGAGTCATTTTGAGACATATTAAATGAGGACCTTATAGAACTCATTCCATGTCCACATACCATATATCTCATCCCTTAGCTAGGTACCATTCCATTTCACACTCATATGAGGTATCAAAAATCATATAGTAGATAATGATCCCATTAATTCATTTTAAATAACCAAAAACACCTTTATAAGGCCACAAAATAACCAAGGTTTTCCAAAATAAATATATATTAAAAAATTCAAAAAGTGGAAATCTAATATGTATAATTTTTTAACTATGAAAAACACTCAAAAGGGTGGTAAGGAAGATGTGTGTGAGGTGTATACCTTAGAACACCTCAAAGAGTCTAAATGACCTTCCATGGAGTGCACTTCATCAGAAAAATGGAATTAAAATCCTCGGTACATGAAATGTTATACATTTACATATTCGTGCATGTGTACCACATATGTCCTTGGTTTTGTGGGAGTTGGAATGGGTCATGAGAGTGGACTAACTGATGATCATAGTTCCTTCTGGATACATGTGTGCACATATATATATCCCATGTTGTGCAATAGAATAGGTTTTTTTGTAGCCTGTGGATAAACTCAGTGGGTCGAGGCCAGCATGGTGGAGGTGATGTATAGGGTAAAAGTACTTACCGTATTGAATTATTTTAGTATAACCATTTGTTTAATTGCATATATATAGAAGGCGTGTTGTTGTATGAATTCAATTTGAGATGGGGTGTCTCTATGGAAAGAGTATATGTGTTGTCCAATCACATCACCCACTAATCCCAGTGGTCCACAACAATCCAGTGCCTCGCCATTTCAGATCATGAAGATCCCTACATTATGTTGTTGAACTCAAGTGATCACATGTAGTATGAGACCCCAAATACATCCAACATCATGGATTTTGTTCTCTAACACTATTGATTTGACATGGTGGTCAAATGAAAAATTGATTATCAGAAGGATTATAACCTCCACAACATTTATAATAGTTAGAAAAGTCTGAGACCATGAACATGAGTGATCGTGATACCCATATTACAAGTTCCTAAGCCTTTTGTGAGATCATATGACAACAATAAAAGTCATCGCATGATCATCCATTGATCATGAAATAGATTCAGTGATAAATGTTTAAGGTGAAGCGATCATTTCAGTGACTATGAACCCATCGACATTTTCCATATTTGTACATGATTTATATCAAATTTTATTGGAACCGAGGTTTCCAGTAGTAGGAACTACTAAAGCCAAGTGCATATTCTAGTAGCCTCCCACATGTGCTTGGAAACCGTCAGATGATTATCCCCAGATCTGGAAACTGATACATTGAATAATGATGAAGACGCCATGAGAGGTACATTGAACGTGAACACCTTCCACCTACAACAAATTTTTCCTTTGATTGAATTCAGATTTTTTCTATATCATGGTATGGAGGAATGTCATGCTGAAATGAAATTTTTTTGGGCACAACAGAGGTGCATGGCCATAAAAACAAAAAAAAACTGAAATAAACACAAAGATTTAATGTGGTTCGGCTTTGAATTCTACATCCCCAAGAGAAAAAGACGGTTCTCTATTCACTATCTCCGGATCTCGTCGGAGGAATCACAAACATACACCATAAATACAAAACATAAGATTCTATCCCATTTAAATAGAAGATAAAAAAACTAGTGATTCTATTGTTTGGATTAGGCAGCTCATCTACCCAAAAAAATCACCCACCACCTAGTGCAATCTATGAAAGCTGCTGTTTGTTGGGTCGTCTGCCAACCCATGGAAGAATATTGTTCTATACTCTTCTCCCACTAAAAAATCCAACCTACATTTTGGATTGTCCCCCAAAAATTCCCCCCTCATGAACAATTTGTGGTTGAAGCGTGACCTACAGTCTCCTTATAGGTGTTGATAACTTCATTATAAAATCGAACACACTTGTTCACGCCAGATGACTTGGCAGTTCCACAATCATCAATCGATCTCAGGCTGACTAAGGTCCCCATTAAATGATACAACCCTTCAGACTCCTTCCCAGTGAGCTTTAATACATCCCCACATGATACATATGACACTCCACCTTCTATGTAAATCTTTAACCCTTTCTCATTTTTCCAACATAATAATACCAGGTTCCATTTCCTCATCGGAACAGATTTCATGCCAACCAAATGACAAACTCCTCCATCATGTTTCTTAAATTTCATCTTCTCAGCTCATCAATCCTCACATGATGACCCATCACCATGTCTCACTGAGTCATGTACTTGCTGAAATGTAACAAATGTACCTATTGTCGTAAAAATGTGTTATGTGCTTCCCAAATCCAGAACTCATCCTTCTTCCTTTAAATTTTGAGCTCTCTCTTTATTCCACATTAGAAATCGACATTCCCAATTCATGTGCCCATATCTATTGTAGTAATGAAACTTGACTTCTTCTCAATCAACTATCTCATCTGAGTGAAAACATTCCATTTTCTCACAGACTTCATCATATGCCGATAATTCTACGATGTTTTCATCCTCCTCTTCAACCTTCTTCTTCGCAGCAATGTACTATTTGCGCTCTCAACAATCACTTTTATGGTGACTATTTTTATCATACAAGAAACAAGTGATATTGATAATATCATGCCCCCCTGGATTTTGGCCTCCATTCATTACATCCTGACTATCAATGTCGGCTCCTCCCAAGTTGATCATCTCACATCACCATGATTTGTTTTCCTGAATACATCACGGGTCTTCGGAATTCCTTCGAATCATGACGTGATGCCATCACCATGTCCATATTTAATTTATCCTTCACATGATAAGTTTAGTAACAATATAATCAAATGAGATTTGTATGGATGAAAAAATAAAAAGTGCATTGTCTTCCCCTCTAACCTTCACACAGATCCCCTATAATTGTGTCATGATTTTGTTGAATTTTTTAGGTTGGTCCCAAAAATTCATTCCCCTTTCCTTGCACAAATGGTATAGAATCCTCTTCATGAATAATTTTTGGTGATTGAAATTTCCATATATCTCTGCTCTAACTTTTTAAAGATATCCTTCGGTAAGGTCTCATCCAACACTGAGTACTTTACCTTGTTTTCCAGAAACAATCAAATTGTGCTGATGACCCATATCTTGAGTTATTCCCAATTATTATTACTATTTGCCTCAGAATTCTATCCAATCAATGATATGGTCATTCCATTCTCCACCAAAAGATATTTTACCATGCTTTACCATAAGCCAAAATTGTTTCGACCATCAAACTTTTCAATAACAAATCATGGTAGTTCTCCCACAACCACCATCGTGGTTGTCATAAAACATGGTCACCACCATCGATGCCGCACCCTTATGAATCCACCTAATAGAATGAAAATTTTGAAAAACTAACCATACAAATGCATCTGGAATGGTTTATGTAGTTGGAATCAACTCATGGATCACTGAAATCGGACACTAATTTACCGAGATTTGGTCCAAACAGATTCAGTGGACCAGATCGCCCACTAACGTGGCGCTGACCAGGCACGCTGGAGTTCCTTCCAGAATCTCACTAGAATTTTCATTGACGGCATGAACAATACAGTCTTCTCCGACACAAGGTTACTATTCACCCACGGGTTTGATCAAACATTGACCGTGGTTATCACCTTCGTTTCAGATCGGGTTTCAAAGCTGTTTGCACTATTGGAATCATCTCATTGTCCTCTTCACGGATCGGGCCTAGGGAAAAGTTTCTAACCTCTTTCAATTTTTTTCTCACCAGAAAATGCACTTCCTCCTCGCTGTCACGACTCTATTTGCTACAAATCAACTTTGACACCACTATTTGTGTCGCAGTAGAGGTGCATTGCCAAAAAACCACAAAAAATGGAAATAAATAGATTTATTTTACGTGGTTCGGCTTTGATGCCAACATACATGGGAAAAGGGGGAGATTCTCTTATCACTCTCTCTATATCTAATTGGATAATTCAAAAACATACACCAAAACTATACAGAATGTGATTCAATCCCATTTAAATAGAGGAGAAAAAACCAGTGCTGCCATGTGTTGGATTGGGTAGCTCATCTACCCATGAAAAATCACCCGCCGGTGCTGCACTGGACAAAAGTTGTTGTCGGTTGGGTTGGAAGCCAACCCATAGACGAAGCTACTACCAAACTATTCTCCCACTAAAAACTCCACCACATATTTGGGAGTTCCCCTACAAAATGTTTTTCGTTTGGAGAGTTGGTGGGCTTGTGATGATGTTATGGAAAAACTTAACTACATCCATCGAAACACGCATCCCTCATCCCACACAATGGGGGACCATCCTCTATCATCAACGACCAATATATACCAAGATACCATGGGGGAAAATCTCAAAAAAATCATGAGAGTTGAAGGAAGAGATCCAAAAAAAATTATTCCAACCACTGCCCACTAGAGAACTTATACGGTAATCAAGTTGGCTAGACGAATCTTGGATTGCAGATATAGTGGTTGCATAAAAAAATAAATATCAGGCGATTCTGGGTTCTTGTGCAGTGTTCATAAGATCACATGATACATGCATGGTTTGTGACCCCAATATACTTTTTGTATAAATCATGTTAAACATTCCATAGTTTTACAACATGTCACAATTGTCAAGTGATGACCCTAGGACATGCATAGCATGTTACTAAACAACCCCTTGACATGTATTTGTCTTTTGATCTTAATCATTTGAAGAAAATATGAGATTCCAACAATGATCATGTGAATAAATTTAAGAAAACACATTTTGAATAGGTGATTGAGTCATTGAAATGTTGGAATGATCATATGATATTCTATAGACATGTCCACATTAACATGTGATAGTCTTATGAAATGTTAGTTTGATCATGAAAAATCTCTAGTCATGTCAACATCAATCATTCCCACGATCACAAACATGTTCTCCTTGATTATGCAATTCTCTTTATCATGTACTCATCAACTAGGATAAGGTATATGTGATAGGCTAGTTGATCATATACAAGACCACATACATGTTCTCTTTAATTATGTGAATCCCTTTGAAATGTACTAATGAATCATGAAATGTTATCAGAGACATACTAGTTGATCATACAAGAGACCCCTGATACGCCTCCCTGGGTTATGTGAAGAATCTCAGACATGTATGCCTTGCCCATACAAAGGTATCCAAGGAATGATAAATATTTTTGTAGACACTCTTGTATGTTTCTTCCAAGTGACATTGGTGAAAAACAATATTGGTAAAACGGTCATTACCTATCCATATATCATCAAAGACATGTCAAACAAATCCTCCATGACATAGAGACATTCTTCACCATACTTAATAAGAATCTGGCCATGTTGACCCCACCTAATAATCATTAGCTTCCTTACCATTTGAAAATGGATGTTTACATTATGAGATAGGGCCATGCACTCATCTAAACATACCCACGTCATGATCGTGGATAAACCATCATGGTCACTACTACCTTTATTTAATATTCCACAAGATAATGAATTTTTATACCAATTGGGATGTCAAATAGTCTAACCCCTGACCAATTGGGCGGCCTCATTACATAAGCCCCAACTACTGACATTATATAATATTATCATGGTCGATTGGGAATCCATCTTGGTATAAGCCCATAACATCCCTAAAACCTCAAGGACAACAATAATGTCTATGAGTGCAGTAATCCAAATTATCATATCAGTGGGTTAATAGATATGTAAATGATGAGAACATTATTTAAAAACATAACCAAGATACGTAGGAAAAATTCTAAAATCTGAAGAACCATTCCATATCCTCTTTGAGATGGAAAACCATACCTCTCAAAGGGAGACTTTATTATCTAATCTTTGTATGAACATGATAACATGTAATGTGTCTAATGGACAACTACATCTTGTTTTTTACACTGAGCATGGATCATGTAAGATTAGATATTAGTTATGATTTTACCAATATCATAATTAGAATTACCCCATTAAGGAATCCCCATCGTTATGTAATCCTTATTACAACTCAACTCCACTCAAAATGATATATTCTCATTGAAAAATTCTATGAATGTATCATATATATATGTCTTGTATAGGGCCTCTAGAGTTGCATGTATATATGAATAGACACATATCAAATGAATTACATGGTCTCTGATTCTGCTCTTATATTGGATACATAGGATTTCACATAAAGGTTCAATCCCATCTTCATGACACCACCCATCTCACTGGACGTCAAAAAACTCAAGAATTCTTGATCATAGTTATGACCTAAAGAATCAATGTTAAATAATAGAGTCACAAAGATCATGTGACGGAAACATGATTGACCCTATCAATTCATGTATGTAATAATTTCATGGTCATGTGGTTAACCATTCATGTATAGGGGTCTAGGAAGGATTTATCAAATGTATCATAAATCTATAAGAGTATCCTAGAGCAGGCAACAATTCTGACAAAATGGTGCGATGATCCCGACCTCCAATCCAATCTACCAAAACGAGTCCTAAAGAGTCGTCAGGCATTAAAATCCATATGACATTCAATTTTAACACCCCAATATTTCATAGTACACTATCACTTCATTGACATTCAAGAACTTGCGACATTGAGATCGAGTACACCACGAATTTCCAAAGTAGTCGTTCAAAAGAGGTTATGAATAGTATTAACTGAATTCTGATTTATATATACTCCAAATAAATTTAGAATCCAAATTATGTGTTACTTATACAAAAGACAAGAACAAATTCATATTTTTAGATAAAAGAAGTATTTTCCAAAAACATTCAATTTTACCGCCTTTTAAAGGCGAACGTTTTTTTAAACAAATATGTCACAATTTTATGTATTATATTTAATTAAATTAAATTATTCTTTAGAATTGGGACAAAAAAATTAGTTTGGATTAATTTTTGGTACATTTCTGATAACATTAATATTGTAATGAATAGTGAAAAATAATATGTTTTAATTGAAAACAACATTTTCAATCGTAATAATTTATAGTGTTAAATAATACATTTGAATATTTTTTAAGTATAACTAGATTATATTTTTATCATTTAATATAATTTCTGTCATTGGATGTAATTTCACAATTAAATTGGACATAAACAAGTGTGATTCATTTCATAGATATCATTTCTTTAAAATAAGTTTTTTATTTTTACAATGGAAATTAATTTTAAATTAACTTCTTCCAGTTCTGTGTTTTGAATATGGAATAATGGATTCCATATTTAGAATCAAGATTTATGAATTGTGTAAATTGTTAACTGTTATTTTTAAACATTATGAATAATTTCTTCGGTAAATATTTTGTTTAACATGATTAAAGGGTAAATCTAGTAAATAAAGGTAATCAAATAAAATTATAAAAACATTAAATCCCCCTAACACATTTACGAACTATATTGGATGTTACATGTCCATCCATGGTCATCCATGGGTCGATTTTGGGACCTCATGGAGCTACATGGGAGTGATAATGACATTTTTACTAAATAATCTAAACTAAAGACAAAAATAACAAAATCATGTATATTTACGTAAAAGAATTTTTATTTGAGGTTTTATAACTGATCTATTCATATATAAAAAATAATTAGAAAGATAAAAAGTTTTTATACATTATGATAATTTATTTATAATTTTGATACATAATATAAATATATTAATATATGACACATTAATGTTGTAGTATTATCCATATTAATGAACGAATCAAACAAATGATATTATAAATATTTAAATAAATATAATTTGAAAACTTTGATTACATAAAAGTATTTTCTAGGTTAATATGACTTGTTAGGATTGATTTAATGTATTTTTCATAGTAATAAAATTTTGTTGACTTTCACAATAAACCAAATACCAAATAGTGTAAAAATTGACATAAATTAATATTTAAAATAAATAATATATTTTGTTTGATATATTATTACTAGAAATATATGGTTCATAAAAAAGGTTTATATAATATTATATATGTCATTAATTAACAACTTTATGTTGTCTTGGAATCTTAAATTATGTTTAAAAACCATAAAGTGTAAGAATACAAGAAGATGTGGTAAAATTTAAACTATTTAACTAATAGTTAAATAAAAATGATAAGGTTAAAATAGAAAACAAAACATGTATAAAACCTATTGGGTGAATCTATTTCTACCCATAACCACATAAGTCTAGAAATAAATTAATTTTCAGCCATTATAAACAGAAAATTATTGTATAATAAATTAATATTTTAATCTCTTCCTAATGTGACCCTCACTCTTCTAAAAAATGGGAACTTCCACTTCTATCATAATCACACCTCCAAATCCATTTTTCTTAGAAAAAACCTACCGAAATATCCTCTAAAAATCCCTCAAGTAAACCTAGAGTCCTCACATTTATCATAAAGCAGTCTTATATAACCCTTTTGATCGACACAAATGGAAAAAAACCGAAGAAGAGGTAATAATTTCACCACCCCTTTCAAGTACATTTCATCTTAAAATTCCTCTTTCATTTTGTTACCACAAAAAAAACTCCAGTACCTCCTACATACTTATATTTTATTATAAATATGTTATAACCATGTTCATTATTCTATCCATACTCTAAATGAAAAAGTCACCATACATGCATATGTACAGTGTACCGTCTCCACGTTGTGGGGTATTTTGTTATTTATACACTTCATTATTTGGATGGTTATAATAATGAGTATAATTGATGTAAATAATCAATATAACATGTTAATGATTCTATAAATATGATATGCCATCCAATTAAATACTATTTCACTATCAATATAATGATATTATCGCTCGTGCGTACATACGGATTACCGTCTCCACAACGCGATGAGATTCATTCCCACATTCACCATTCAACGATGATTATAAAAATATATATTAATAATAAGTATGTAACATATGACATAAAAATAATACTGGAGGTATATATATATATTTGTATATGTTTACTTTAAAATATTTTATTCATTTACATTCGTTCAATACGATATGAAAATGGATACAATGTTTATGCGTACGCAAGGCCAACTGTCTCCACAAACAGTGTATTCCATTTCATATATCTAACTATTATAAATATTTTTATACAAAATATATATGATATATAAAACATTTATTTTATTCTAGAAGTTTTTTAATTAGGATTTCATTAATACGATCAAGAATAACAAGTTAAAACATGTACTATAAATAAAGAAAATACTACCAAAAATGATAATTTAACCTAAAAATTATAATAAAATGGGTAGTGTAAATTAATAAATGAATTATTATTGATATAAAAAATATAAATATGGTTCTTTTATAATTTAATAACATACTATGATCATTATAAAGGAGGTTAAACGTACCCTGGACAAAAGAAAAGTTAAAGGTAAGGGATAATTTCACAATCTCTTTATTATCCGAGGTTGTTTTTACATAAGTATCTACTGGGACATATTTATTATCCATGTCCATGTTTCATAAAGAAGCTATCAAAGTAATTATTTTGTAGATAATATTTTACTAAAACTTCATTTTAAATGTTTTAATGGTTTTTTCATCTAAACATATCTGATTAATAACCATTTTTTAAAATAGTTTTAAGGAATCATTTATATGGACATGAATGTTTTTAATTGTTAATTCCATTCAAGTTATTAAAATTGGTATGAGAAACAAAAATTCAAACCTTTATTTTAAATCACTTGCTTTAAAAATTATGTTACTATTAAAATATTTCATGAAAAAGGGATATTTTCACAAAGATTTATACTAATAATTTTTATCTATGTTAACATTCTTTACGAGATATTATACATGATCTAGGTTTATTTATTATACATATCATCTATATTGTATTGAATTTTTTGTGATATGGTTGACTGTGGATGTTTTATTTTTATACCATACATTGTATATTGATAATGTATTGAGATTTCATGTGCTAGTTTTTATACGAATGTTTTTGTTTGTTTTAAACCATTTCATATGAAGAATACATTGGAAATTGTAAGTGACGGGTGGAGCCAACTATGGCCTCTCGAGGAATTGGAAGGTCTCATGAGACAAACTAGTGTCTTGCCACAAGGCCTTGACAAAATCATATTTGTATTCTTGGCACAATGCCTTTACTATCTTGTTTTTAAGTCTGGCATTATAAATTACATCAATATGAAATTATCTATTGATATTACAAGTGATTATTGAATTAATAGAATATCCACGTGAAAAAGTAAATGGAATTATTTGATTTATATATTCCATATTATTCTGAAATATAAGTTCAATAGGCCTTTGATTTAGTTTTATACGTTGTCACAATTATTTATACTTATTTATGAATGTTTTCGCTATAACGTTATCCTTTATGAGCATCTGAGCTCACCCCTTTTTATTTTTTATTTTTCCCATGATGTGAAGAAGTATATTATTACTTACCAGTAGGGATTGTCTAATGGATATGAATGTGGTATATGGAGACAATGTTGTTTATTTTCAGTTTATATTGTAATGTAACATTCATGTATGTAAACTATTTTCCATGATGGCAAAACTGATCATTCCTCCAGGACTTGAATCCTTGTAATCATGACCATATTATGTAATAATGCACTAAATCATGGTAACTAGGGTTGAATTATTACATCAACCTTTAGAAGGAAGGTCCATATCCAGCTACAAATGGGGGAACCATTGGGAGTTTATGTGAATTGTGACAATGGTAACCCGATAAGAGAACCACATTTCATTCCCAAAAATCCTGAAAAATTGTAATCATACATAGAATGTACCCCTGAAAGTGTATGAATGTTTAATATACATGGATAAGTTACCATAAAAGGGCTATCTAGTTAGGTACTCAGTTACATGGATGAGTACCACTATATAGTATGTATTCCATATACATGATGTGTACTTCTAAAGCTCGTTCTTCCCATGTACTCAGCTTCATGGTCCTGGAAATATACATAATGTGTAATCTATGTACACAATTTTAAAATCAAAAAGTCAATATTTCTCAAATTATAATAATATACATTATGTATTCTTAGAATACAGGTTGTGTGATTTAGATATCTAAATGAGAAATTCTTGCAATTGATCAAAATACCCATTTTCTCTAAAAAATAAACTAATACATATTCAAGTTATATTTTTAGTCCATTAAATGGAATTAATAATGGAAAATTGAAAATTTATTTGGATTTAATGAATATACATAAAAACAATCTACCATTGGATGGAATCCACTGATGCTTTATACCTATTTTCATTCCACCAATCTTGTATGATGATCCCTCTCTTCCTAATATCTATGTCATCACATTTATTCATCTCCATATCTATCTATATCTATCAACCTATTGTTTTTCTCTATATAACATGGGAATATTAATCCTAAATGGGCATCCATTGGATTCCAACATGTCGGAAAATGAAGAAAATTAGGAAAAGAAAATGATGAAAAAGAAAAAGGGACTGAGACCGACCCTAGAGACCAACATGAGTATATGAATCACATATTAAAACCCCCATTACGTAAGACTAAATATTTAAGAAATAATTTTAATTTGATCCCCCTTTAAAATGATAAATCCAAATTATCTTATTTGAATAAATAAGTACATATTTAATCAGACGTTATTTACTAATTAATCAACCAAAAATTCAAACAGCTCATATTTCTACAAAGATGATGTCTAATGATAAAAATAATATTCCAAGAATAAATAAGTGGATAGAAAATTTATCTGAGATAATTAGCTAGTGGAAAAATGAGGATTTTACCCATTAAAAACATCCAAAAGAAAAAATTCAATTTTTTTCTCCAATTTCCTATTCAGAAAATATATGATTCATTACAATCAAGACACCATAAGTCATCTCAACCTCAAGAAGAATTTATGGCATACTTAAACCATGATAACATCATGAGTATCTACCAGAAAATGTTATCTGAACTATCCAATGACATGTTTGACATCATCTACATCTCTTCCATAAAAATATGTTCCTTTTTAATAGAAAAATATCATACACCCCACTATTGTATTACCCTTATCATCTATATTCAACAAAACTCATTGATAAAAGAAACTCATAATACCAATAACCAAGCATGATGAATGTAGTGTCCATAAACTTCTCCCCCAATGTTCAAAACTATAACATCAAATCATTATATGATCCTGATATTAGATAATGATTACCATGGTGAACGATAAGTTTCAACATATAATGTGGGCCTTAACCTCAAACTTCTCGTAATGAACTCCCAACCATATGGATTACCTTATATCAATCATCATGAAAATATAACAATGTGTATATTTTTCATGATAAAATATATATTTGGTTTTCTTGGCATGTAGATGGTGTTCTATCAGCATAATTATGATAATCTCACGATATATGACATTTTCATATCTAATCTAAGAGTATGTTATGTTTCCATTTATTTTTGTGTATCACTATATTCTAGACAATGTCACTTCCAACCAGTGTATAACTATATTTTACCATCCCTTGATACTCTTTCTCCCAAATATGTGTTTCCACATCCATCAGCAGATTAACCACCTCATGATATAAATTTTATTTCAAATATATCACTCACAATAGTGTATAATTTTTTTATATTACCCAAATTTCATATCTCAAAATATAAAAAATAATTATTTAAAACCAATGGTCCGGATCTCGCACATGACCACTCACCAACTCAATATTTAAATTTTACAAAATGGAATCGATTATTACAATTATCAACAAAATCATTCACATTTGAGTGGTCCATTATGAGGATAGATTACCATGGTACATGGAACAACTATTGTATGATGTGATAAATTCCCTTGAAATTCATAATAAAATTCCAAAATCGTACACATTACATTATTTATTAAATGATCACCCACCAAATGGCATATTTTGTTATGAAAATAAATTAAAATAATGAAACTATTGATCAATGGATTGAGTATCAAAATTAGTCCTTCCCATGGAATCCAATCATGAATCATAAGATCCCTAGGAATTTTATCATAAACCTAATTCATCTTCCTGCATATATTAAACTCCAAAATCACTCGTGTATTGCTATCAACATGACGATACATCGAAATCCATTTCCAAAATAGAAATTTTGATCCAGGGAATAAAACTTATCATAGGTTTCCATCAATCCAACTCAAATAGACACATATGGTTTTGAGTAAAAATAATCGGTTCCTGGGTCCCCCAACTAGACCTATGGATCAAGCCTCATAATTGGGTCACTAGTTCCTACCACCTTTCCAATGGTCAAAACCACCCACCAATGTCAAATTTCATGAACCATGATCCACAAAACACATCTCAAATGAAGGTATACAATTCAATTATCAACACTCTATAAAAGATGCAAAGATAACATTGACCAAGGAGGATAAAATCCTTTGAAAATGGATTTAGATACTCAGTTTTCCATTGAAATTTACATATGATATCATCCTTTAATCATTATTTTAAAATAAATTTAATTTCCACTAATTGATCTCTACTAACATATATAGTGGTTCATAATAGAATAACCCTCCCTGATTCATTATATCATTCCATGATACACTATAAGATTTATACAAAATTACTTCTCCTTGGAGGATCACATATCAAGTAAAAAATAAAATGAACTGATCCTCATCATGAATCTGTATATGGAAATACCTAATAAATTTCATAGTTCACTATAAAAGTTTAGGTACATATCAACATCACCCTTGAAAAATAAAAAACTCATAATTGGTCATTAAAAAAAGTACATATATCCAACATTAACTTATTATAGTCAACAGTACACCAAAAAATTCATCTATATGATCGATGTCATAAAAAATTAACATGTTTCAATTAATTTTAATGTAATTCCAAGATATAAAAGAAAACATATTATAGGTTATACTTGATCTATGAGTAATTGATCATAGGTAGCACCACCCAATGAAGGGTCCAAAATGTATGCAGCAATGATTATATAAGCCTACAAGGTTCACATCATCTTCTATTGGTGAGGAAATAGTCATAACCCACATCATTTAATGACTCAACATAGATCATCACTACCATACATTTGAAGAATATATATATATATATATATCCTATTTTCTGTGAACAAACACACCGAAAATCTAATATGGGAATAACCCATTTATGTTTTTGTGGAAATATTAAATAGTTTAGGTCAAAATAATTTTAAATCACACATTACTAGGGCAATAAAATTTTGACATGAGGTTCCAAATGTAATGCATGAAAAAATAACTATTTCTTTTGCCAGTCAAAATTTAAATCAACAATTGGCCTCTCACCAATGGGTAGAGATCCAGAAATTTATAATTGATCATAAAATCCACATAACATGTTTATATTGTAAATAAAAAGGAATTAAAAATTATAACATCACATATCAAGAGCATCAATCCCATATCCTCATATAATATGACTTCTAACTAGGATAGGTGTTGTCAATGCACTAGTATGATATTCATCATATGTTTTAACATGTTCTTAATACTCATGTCTTCCATATCATAAATATTAATGTAATAGGAAAGGAACACCATTTATTCCAAATTAAAATATCCATTCCAATATTCCATTAAACATATTCTCTATGAGAATACTCCACAAGACCACATCTATTCCAATTCAAACTCTATAGTTTACCAAATAGAAATAGGTCTCTAAGGTGGATATGTGAGGTGAATATACTTCCACATTAAAATTCAAAACATGAAGTAAATTACTATAAATCATACACATTAGAGTATGTTTAAATAATTTATAAATTAATTAATATAATACTATAAAAATAAATTTAAATACATGAAGTCCTGGTTAACCATTCTATATATTCAACAATAATCAAACACTAGGATGAAAAAATATAAGGGATTACAAAAATGGAAATGAAACATAATTACATGGCCCTACTTCTGACTCCATGTCGATCCACATACCTGGTCCCCTTGAAAATGTCGAGTCGCTCCAAACTGATCATTGGAACCCACATAAACATATTCAAAATATCATGCAACTATGCAACTAATTTTAATATATAATTCATCCATTATCATACTAGAAGAAGACATAAGATCTACCAACAAACAAACATGAATGTTTAAGAGATGAGAAATGAATCATAGTAGAACACCAACAATGGTGAAACTATAATCTATTTTCTTATGTATATGATCATGATACATGTTTAGACTAGTTGAGACACTACCAAAATAAATAAGTTAATTAAGAAAAATATCAATCCTTGTGTATGTGATCCTGATCGACAATACTAGATTTTTCCAGCCTCTGAAATATCTGTGGGGATTTAAAATTATATAATAGAAACATGGACATAAGTTACATAATTATTGTATCTATTTAAATTGAGAAATAATACAAAAAATAATTCATTCTTCTCTATTATCCCATCCATGGTGTTTTGAGGTGGGACCAAAGCATCAAAAAAATGAATAATACAATTCCACATAACCTATGAGATCATCCAACTAATTCCATAACAAAAATCTATGTATCACTCAAGGAATAATATAATTCATTATAACAATCGAAAACCATGTCCATTAAAGAATTTCATGTCTATAAATATCGGTCATATGCAAGGAAAAATATGTTCACTACAGAAATCCATTTCCACTAATGAATAATTAAATATTAAATTGTGGTAAAAAAAATTATAGTAATGTATCTATGCTAATGAAGAATTCTTTGTCTAATCACACTAAAATAAAAATGTGTAATTCTATTTCAAATAAAAATCAATGATTATGGCCCAAAATCAATATTCTACGAAGTACATCTGTGCATCCTAAAAAAAGATACATAATAAAAAATATCTCACGCTTAATCCTAGGATGTAACTCTGAGAATCAACATCATATGTTGTATCACATTATTCTCATTATAATTTTTTCTGGATGAAAATTTTGAAATCATGCCTACAAAAATAGTGGCCATGTGAATTCATAAGTATGGTTTTTATTTTGGTTGAAAACCAAAAAACATCACTATATCCATATATATTTTTTCTTACGTATTGAGTCATGAATCTATGGATAAAATTTATACTAACATAATCCAAACCCCTAACTCACTCGCTTATAGTCAGTTAAACACAAAGAAACCCATTGCACCTCACGAAAACATAAAAATCTGTGACATCAAAATCAGGATTCTTGTGGTCCACCAATAAGTGAAGGATTCTATCATGGTATCCTAAATGTCATCATGTATGAAAAGAAATCATTCATGGGATCCTATGATATACTAAACTATTGATGTAATCCTATGTCAAACTATCAGAATGGCTTAGTGAGAGTACCCTATAAGGGATCCTTATAAAGGGAAAGAAGTCGAATCCTACAAGGGATTCTCAAATGTAATAAGTGGAGGAATCCTACATGGGATCCCAGGAAGTGTTTCGTTGGTGAATCTTATACATGATCCATGGATCTAGTAAGTAAGCGAATGAATCAGACATGGAATACTTAGTAGGAGGAATGTGAGGCATCTAATATGGGATCCTCTAACAATGTATGTAGATGCATTATAAATGGAATCCTAAGAAAAAGAAATCACTCTGGTTAAAAAATTGAAAAGCACAGTTTTAAACATCCCAGGGACTTCTCAGATGGAGGGTAACATGTCACAAAGGATTAATTATCATTAAAAAAATATGTATTCATTGATCAAGGGTTATGGATCATAGACCATATCAAACCAAAGTCAAACTATATGATGTTTTAAATACCAAAGCAAATTAGTATGATCAAGTCTAGTCTCATAACTTTTAACCATGTACTTTCTAAGATATAATAGATAAGGACATTGAATAACCCATTCCAAGACTAATGAAAATTAATGAAAAATCATAACTAGGTCTCATTTCATGTCCCAATCACAAGAGATAAATGAATTCATATATTTTTTGAAAACCCCCTCTATTAATTCTATAGCCCCATACACCTCTTTAAATGCATCAAAATACTCAAAGGGCTCTTCCATAAATATATATGAGGGAAAATACATGAAATATACTAATAAAGGGTCCAAATGTAACAACAGGGAATCGTAGCATGAAAACCACTAAAAAGGATAGAAAGGAAGAAATATATGTTGAGTATTCCAAATTACAAGGGATTTAGTCTCAAATCCCCACATGGGTGTAAACTTCATCCAGACATTAGAAGTAAAAATCCATGAATATGGTGTTTAAAACATGTATATGATGTACCTCCCCATGTACCTAACGTGGTCTAGATATGTGTTGATACCTGAATTTGTACTCCTATATATAATTTAAGCTAAATTAGGTCCAAGAATGTACTATATAAAGAATGTTCCCCTACATGGTCTATTTGGATCGGTAATTGACTACATTTTTCAGTACCCCTACAGGACATGCATTCCATATAAAAAGTTTATTATTTCAAAAATTATTATTCCCATGTATTAAAATACACATCTAAGTAACTATACATGGTGGGAAAAAAATATAAATGAAATAAAATTCTTAAAATAATTCATCTAGAAATATGATTAACCATTGTCATGTATGCATAAATTACATGACATGTCCTTAGGATTTCTAAATTCAAAACCCTATGGATGACCTAAACCCCAATGTTTTATCTACAATATTTTTTGATCAAACCCATGTGGTCTTTAGAAACCATTAAAAGGGAAATAAAAAATTAATATAGTAAATATATGTGTATTTTTGTAATAAACATAAAATATTTCATAACCATTTAGTACGATCAGATAAGTCATTACAATGGTTCTAATTTCATAATTGTATCTTGATGATTCGGCTAATCATGAGCTCTGAAGTGGTACCTCACTTCTTATTTGACACTCTATACCTATCTATCTGATTTCACTCACATTCAAAAAAAGTGAAATTACATATGTAAATATTATATAATCCATTCTGGGGGATAAGAATGATAATAATGAAAACACAGAATAAATGAATGATAAAATAAAATGGAACTTGTGCTCAGGCCCAACACCCAACATGATTTTAAGACTCCCCATGAAAAAACAACATCCTTACAGACTCATTTGATGAGGAAGGATCTCAATATGATTCTATATACAAAATATATACCCAAATGAACATGTATGAATCAATTAATATTTAAATAATTAAATATTAATAATTAATTATTTGATGAAAATTTGAATGAGACATATTCCCACCAAACACTAATCCTATGGTAAATAACAGATTCTGTGGACAATGGAGTGTTAAAAAAACCCATCTATGTTCATATTATATAGAATATAAATATTTTACATGAATCTTAAAGAAATTATTTTTTTCGGAATTCTCTTGTCATAAAAAACCAAAATCGTAATACTATGGAATGTTGACATCATAGTCCAGCTATATGGAGCACAATAAATCTATGTGGTGGAACATTTGTTTTGAAATCACCATTTTAATTTAAATAAGGATTAAAATCACTATGTTTTCTTTTGAACAAGGTATTGACTTTATGAGTCCATAATGATTCCCCACAGACTCACTAATGCTCCATTAATATTCATTAAAATATAAATATATTCATTATAGATTAACAATAATACTAATTGGATATTATTGACTGATTATAATATGATATAATACACATGTAAAGTGTATCATAAATGAAATTTTATAACTTGGATAATACTTTTTGAAAGGAGATGTTATATGAAAAGTATAAAAATGTGAGTTCTAAAAAGAGGATATATCATTCTTGGGGATTATTATCACCGTAAATCACACATATGTGTGTCATTTTAAAATAGTAATATTTGATGATTCGACTAGAACATCATATATAGTAGATGTCTATAGATTCCTTAGACTACATAGGATATACCAATGATTTGTGAAGAACTTATCACAATTTAGAAACACATTGACCATGATAATACGAAATGGTGTGATTTTATGGACCAATGAATTGAAAGAGAGGTTCATGGAATTGAAAGAGTCCCTATCACTATATTGATACCCACACTAACCTCATGCCGGGAACTTTTATCAAACTTTATGTTTATTCAAATACGATATTTGGATGTGTACACATTGAAAATGATACAATGATATTATATGAATCGAGGTTGTTGAATGCATAGGAGAACTATTCATTATATGATAGAGAGTTATTGTTAGTGACATTCCCATTGAATAATTATTTGAATTTTCACCCTAGGGATATATATAAAACATATACATATAAAAAATAATCATGTAAATATTCTTATAGAGGGATTAAAATATGAAATTAAAGATATGGTTAGGGCTGAAATAAGAATATGACTGCTCAATCAATTATAATCCCTAGAAGAAAAAAAGATGTAGATTCTCTATGAAGAAAAATTAATGACCCTAATTAATAATGATAATTTTAAGGTACAAATCATATTATAATTATAATTTTTGGAAATAAATATCATGAAGGATTAAAAACCATTCTACCTAGCTCAAATTATTTCTCATCCATCAATTCTTGAGAATATAAAAATACTCAATGTGATGATGTGAAAATTAGAAATAATTTTGAATTTACATGTAAATGTAAATCCATAGATATCAACATAAATGAAGTATTTATTATTTTTGGTATATGAATATGAGTTCTATAGAAACATGAGATAAAGAAAGAGATATTGAATGATTCACATAGCTCAAAATTCACAATCCACTCCGGGAGAATTTAGATGTATCCGGAATTATATGAGAAGAACTGGTGAGACAATATGAATAACTTGATCATATTATTTTCATCATTGTTCCTTCTATATCATAAAATGATGGAAAAAATAAAAAATTACATGGGTATGATCAAACCATTATCCATATTAACAAGGATGGGGATAAATAATGCCATGTATTTTTTCACAACTCTTCCAAAACAGTTATTAAAAAATAATTCCATATGGGTTATAAAGAACCATCCTACAAATTAATATTAGTTAGTTTCCCATTTAGAGGAGTTTTAAATTGATAAATATACAATATATACATTATATAGGAGGTGATGATACATGGAACAACACTATCAATTTTATATAATCATGTAAAAATATTTTCCTTGAAATTGTGAAAATGACTCAAAGATGGTTTGAACACTGTGTTAAGATTAAATATGACATATCACCATCAGACTAATGGTTACTCTATATGGAAAATCCATAAACATGAGGATATTTTGAGATCGAATAATTGGACTCCAATGGTGTCTTGTATAAACATATGTTTTTTTAATGATGTAATATGAAAGTTATTTCAATCAAATTCAAAATGGATCCATATGAATTCCTCTATAAATTTTGAAGTTTGAAACCTATTTTATGGGATGATGTTAATGAATTCATATATATATATATGACCCTAAATGGTGAAAAATTTGTGGATATAGTATCTGTATTTTAATAGGAAATGAAGAGTGTAATACCTTTCAACGTATTTTTGGTATTTACCTCCATTAATTATTATTAAATCATCTCTTATTTACCTTAATAAATTGTTATATAGAGTAGAAAAGATCCCAAATGTCCCAGTGGGGTCCAACATTTTCAATCTCATCTTTTAGTGATACATTCATGGAGATATGGATAAAAAATATTGTTTCTAAATTTCCACCAAAAAACATATATCATATATTACATAGGATGATGGTTTGTTGATCATTCATAGATATTTAAGAATCCATGAAAACCAATTCATAAAATTGTAGATATGTATTTTAAGGATATAGTATGAGTTTTAACCATGTTTAATAATTGTGAGAAATGTGTGGTCCTAGACGGATGGTTTTTCAATGTTGGTAAATATTTAGTTAACCATGAAAACAAACCGTGTTTCCCTTTAGAATTTTAAAAGTCTCATATTATTCATTACAAACCCTTAAGATGTAAACCACCTTATCCTCTTATTTTTTCTAGAAAACCCCCATTGCATAACTCTACATTATGCATTAGATTTTTATAGATGTCACTAAACTATTGTTTGATTCTACTACCATATGAGTTGATCAAGATATTAAAGTAAAACTATGGCTCCACTTTCATCAATTATATGTTATCATTATAATATTTATCTATCTTGTATTTTGATATAATATTCACTTTTATTTATATGTATATGTATTATTTTATATTTTATCCCATTTTAAATTGATTCTGGAATGGTTTAAAGAACATAGGATCCAAATATATTAAGGTAGATAATCCTTATGTATTCTCTCATAGTAAATATATTTTCACTTAACTGATAGAATTATAACTCAATATTATTATCATGACTGATATTAATCTTTTTTCAAAATCCTAATAAAATTCTTTATCATGTTATACAATCATTGACATTTTTTCCATGGTTAATGAAAAATGATATGACCATAGGAACCTTTAGTTAGTCTTATTCCTCTTATTGTACACCCCTTGAAATTTGGAACTTGTTTTTGGAGGTGTTATTATTAGTAATTGATCGTGGTAATTTTTAATTAAATATATAAATTTAAAAAATAAGTGTTTTAAAATCGATTTCCAATTTCATAAATCCAATTCGGTTTTGGTAATGAAATTTGTAAATGTTATTTGGCTCTTTCATTGTTTCATATGTCATATTGTATCCAGAAAATGTTGATTTATACCTCATACATGTATTATATATAAGGTTTCGGATGTATGCATCATTAATTGTTGGTTAATCCAAAATGTTAATTTGGTCCCCATGAGGAATTTTTTGGCCCTTATGATAGTTATATTACCTTAGGTGAGGTCGGGAAAGGGGATGGGTATATTTACCCCAAAAGAGTGTGTACTGGTGGGGCAAAGGTACCTACTACAAGATTAGAAACATTATTGACTTTCTGATATAGGTGGGACCAACCAAAAGTGTCTCCATAAACCCCAGTTTCAATGTTTATTTATTTAATTTTTTATTTATTTGTTTTATTATTTTATATGGAACCATTTCATCAACATAATGGTGGAAGTAATTTTTTTAGTGATAAAAGTTGGGCTGGCCAACAGAGTTTTACTCACACCCTAATTAGACCACCTGTTAGTAACTCAATATATTTCATTGGTACATTTTGGGAAAGGGAAATCACCATATAAATAATGCATGATTTTGTGCTAGGATTGGGTCAGGGGATAGGTGTTGTGCTATATATAATGAAACATTTTATTTTTTTAGTTTTTTATTTTCCCTTTGAAAACATTTCTTATAATTTTATATGATTGAAAACATGAATGCCTCATGAATATCAATTAGTATCATCATGGATAATGTAATTTTCATTTCTAGTTCCTGAATCCTATATTGAATTTTACAGATGAGTTATGTGATAAACATGTTTCCATTAATTTTTTATACTAATTCATTCAAACAAGTGGGTAAATTATCTTTTATGAATATTATTGGAACCTTATTACGTGTTGAAATCCCCTTTCAAATGGGGAGATTCACCTTAGGTCGTTCTAAACCAATACCCTTGTTTCTATTCACAGTGAACTAGGATAGGATGTTACAATGTTATATACTAATATTATATTCCTTTTAATTACTAATCGGGTTATGATATAAGATAATATGAGGTTTTGAGGCTTTGCATTGAGCTCATTGCTGGGTGGATCCTACTCAAATACATGAAATAACTATGACACCAAAGAAAGGATTAATTTTGTTACCTTTAACTATGAAATAACTGTGTGTGTGTTCAATCACAATGATAGGATTTTTAGGTTGCATATGTTGTTTCATTGATTGTGTTTGACTGATATGAATACATATATTAATAAATATATTATGAGGGAAAACATTTACTTCGTAATGACACTAAAATTTTTAAAATAATTAGATGAAGTTCATTTAAATAAATCATTAATAAGAACCTTGTAACATGAATTACATTATTTATTGAGAATGAAACATTATTTTACCGTAAAATAGAGATTCAAACATTAATATAAACTCTAATTAGATATAATTTAAATATTATGGATTAAATAAATTGATAAATAATTAGATAATTGTAATGTAAAAATATTGGATATAATGGCATAATAAGTACTTTGGGGTCTAACATGCATGTTTAAGTATTGTTCATAATATATCTCTTTAATTTTGAATTTATAAATGCTTTTCATATGTATTGTTTTTGAGATCGTCTGTTATATTTATATATTTATTTTATAATGAAGAGTTATGATCCAATAAACAAAGGGGGAGCAATAGAATTTCCCTTCAGTGGGTGGTATAGAACCTCCAATATCTCTTAGACTATCTATTGATGATTGGATATGTGTGATGATTATAACGTTATTACATGCATTTGAAAGTGGACCCCATCATAAAACTCATACTATGTCAGTTATAACCCATAAGTTCTAGTGTGTGTACCCACAACCTTTCATAGGATATGGTAGTCTAAAGGCTATATAGATGTGGATTTATTCTATAAATACACATCCCAGCTGAATAAAAACTCACGAGGATAAAATTGTTATGTTTTTAATTTAAATTTTGGGTTGTTTACTACATCATTATCGTTATGATTTATTATTGGGGAAACAACATGTTTGGATGAAAATGAAATATTTTCAAACTCACTTCTTTGGATATATATTATAAGGTACCGTACAATCAGATTGGAACCATGATTAAATAAGTGTTTATAAGGTGTATATGATAGTTTTATATAAAGACGACCAGTTTATAGGCCTTCAACAGTTTTGTCGAACAATATTTCCTTTCAAGGATACCAAATCTAGGAATTTTGAGTTAGGATTTTCTATGAGATCATTGATTAAGAGAATGTGTTTAGTTTCTTCTATTTATTTGAAATCATGAACCAATTCATTATTAAAAAATTAAATTATTATTCGTATCATAGTACATAATGAATAAAATCCACAAGATTATGTAGAAATACTAATGTATCTGTTGTTACTTGGAATAAATGAATGGGAAACTTAACCCATGCTGATGGTGTTCAATCCATGCAAAAAAGAGACTGTTCTCTCCCTTCACAAGGGAGCAGTGAGGTGTCGTGTTATCAATGTGGTCATTTTCAAAACGATAGATCATAGTTCCGAAAATACCTATGGGGTTCTATCATTGTGGATATATGGGACTTGTACTATGTGATTGGAGTAAGGTATAGTGTGAGGATAGTGTTATAGGCTCAGGGCCAGCTAATTGTTCATGGGTCTTATTAAAAACATCTTCAAAATAGTTAGGTAGTTGGGTATCTATTGGCCACTCAGGACATGATAATATTCAAGAAGATCATGGTCAGTGGTGGCATGTTCCATGTGGGAGTGTTACCATGTGTGATTAGAATAAAATCTAGGTCTATAGGGAAGGGTATTTAAAGGAAGTAGATGTTACTCCAACATAGAATGATGTTGTGATAATAATTGTCCAGGATATGATTTTGGTTATGTATACTCTTACATCAACCTTATTTGACACTGGTGCCTTACTATATTTTATAACTATACAATTCATTATATAGTTATAATTGGAATTGGTGTATTTATACCCTACAGTAATGATTAATAGTCCCATGTGTGAAAGTTTATATGGAATCAAAAGTGTACTGATTATGTTATGGACATCTAGAACTATGGTTCCCTCATGGAATTCATCATGGGTGATATCTTTATCTTTGATATAATTCTTTTGATGGATTGGAATATTCATTATTGATATAAAAAAAGTTATTATCACTGAACGATATCATTAACTTCCCATGAGGGTGAAAAAATTAATTATTTTAGTGAGTGGTACATCAGAGGAAGTCATTTTGGTCCTTCTCATTAGCAACATGCTGGTATCATATCCTAGGTCTCGATACTCATTTAGGGTGAAGAGAATAATAGACATAAAGTTATTCCACATATTTTTTATTAGTAATAGGATGTTTCCCATGAATAATTTTTTATATTACCACCATACTATGGATTTTAGTTTATAATAGATCCCATACTGAGTATAGAAATAATATATAAGCTTATTAATGGGTGGTGTTGACAATAGTTCGTAAAATGAAATACAAGAAAGAAGACATGGAGGATAAAGGATCCATCCATTCAAGAACATCCCATTAGTGAGATCCTAGTTTTTTACCCGGAATTCATATTTATCATTGACAATTTTATAGATTTTTATAGGCTTAGCGATGTAATGGTTATTAACTCATATCCACTCCAACACATTATTGATTTATGTGATGAGTTGAAGGGTTCATGAGTTTTCTAAAATATTGATATCAGATTAGTGTGCCACCATCTCAAAGTGTGTAAATCTAACATTTCTCATACATTCTTTTTGGATTAGAAAAAACATATATGAATAATTTTTATTCTTTTCAAAATGAAAAATTACCATACAGTTTGTATGGATATAATTAATGTGGTTTATATTCTAAATTATCCTCCTTTATCATTATGATCATAAATAATATTTCCGTGTACACATGGGAATTTTTTGAATAGTAATGACATTTGGAGATATTATTGATCAACATCATGGATAGTTGTCATATATATAGTTTTCAAGGTTTTTGTTTTTCCGTGATTGAATTACCTTGTTATGACATCTAATACCGCTGGTTAAAGTTCATGTGGATCCAGAAAATGTAGAAATTGTGATTAATTAAGGGTCACCCAAGAATATAACTTATATTATTATCTTACAATGACTAAATTCCAACTATTATATTATTATTCATTATTTCTCCGATTTGGCAATTTTGTTAATCAGCATGACTAATAACATATTGAGATTTTGAGTGGTACAATTCTAATTAGATATCTTTTTTAGAGCTAATGGGGGGGGGGTTAAAAGTATACTGGTCCTGAAAATACCCCAACCTAGTAAGGAATATAATTAATACAATGATGTCTTAGGTCTCATCTTTGGTGTCATTCTAAAACAGTATTGGTGGGTAGTTTCTTATCTGTCTGTAAATCTGAGACCACATGAGAATAACATCCTAAACAATGATTTATGGATTCTTAAAATTGTGCAATCCCTTATTTTATAGATAAAATACAAAATGGGGGAGTATTTTACAGTTTATAAAGATCTTAAATGATTAAAATACCACTTTTCCAAACATCATTATAATATGATGAATATAATGTGGTTTGAGTCCCAATATATATTTGATTTTGGGAATGATTTTTCTATCAGGATGGGGAATTTCATTGCAGACTAATTATGTAGGAATAATTAGTCACACATTATTTAGATGCTTTTTCAGAGTGGATGATCATGGACATGTTATAAAAGTTTCATTTAGATGTCTAGATGTAATTTGGAAGCAACATATTGACTACCATATATTTTACATCCTCACCCATATAAATGGAGTATGATATAAGCTTATCATATTCTGACTATCAAGTGAAAAGGGACACTATATATGCTGGGTAGGAATCTTTTATTTAGTATTTAGATGTCGATGAGACTTTGTATGTTTGAGGCAGAGTGGTATCCTGTACAAGCATTTAAGGGGAACTGATGTAGGACATCCATGTATTGATATGGGTTGTGCATCTGGAGACAACCAATGTGTATTGATATGTACATGTAAAATATAGGTTTCCCATATTGAATAAATCTATAGTTGGTTTTATTTGTCAATGCATCACCTTCTAGTAGGTGAATGAAAAGAATCAGTGTTTGGTCAATATCAACTACTGACTTCTTATTAATGAATTTAAGTGGTACGATGTAATGAGGTAGTTTGTGATGGCTATATTAATGACTCCACATGTACAAGATGTGGTTTTGGTTATCATTGACATTAAGCAAAAGTTATAAATAGTTTTACCCATCAAAGAGTCTTCTATATTTAAAAAAATAGCAGATTGTATGACTATGAGACAGTATGCCTATAGAGTGTTTCTATATAGAACTATATTATATAGTGATTAAAATTTAAAATAAATATATTATCGTCGACATTCAATGGAACTAGTTGCACTTGTTTTTCAAAGAAACACATATCACCTATAGATATATTGAAAATTTAATTGTAAAACATTAGTGATTGAGGACATGATCTGATCATGGGTCCTAGTTTTTAGTGGTTCATGGTAGAAACATCTATCATTTGTGGAATTTTACTATAACCTTAGTTTTTCGGTGATGATTTAGATGGTTCATTATGAGGATTTATAGTGGATGCCTTGTTGTTCAATATTTTATTGTTTAGGGTATGGGGTAGTAATGATGGTTGGTCCAAGAATCATCTTGGAAACAATTGGGAATGTCTTATCGATTTATAAGAGGATGGTTTAGTATAGGTTAGGTAGAAAGATTCTATAGATTAGTTTTCAAAGAAATATCAGTTTTATTTTTTTGACTGGGTACTGATGAGTTTATTTCCAATGTTGGGAAAATGTAATGGGTATTATTTTATTTATCATCATGGTTAGGGATAGGGTCTTCCATGTATAAAAAAGACCCAATATTCTATAGTGATTCAATTCGATGAATGATGTATTTCATTTTTCAAAACATCGATGGTACATTCCCAATACATCTCACTTGATCCATATTGGGGATATTTATGTCGAGTAAGATGAAACATTTTTGGAGTATCTAGTTCTTATAAGGGATCATAGTGAGATGAAAACCATTGGAGATTATTTTCTTCTAGTTTTATTACTTTGTAAACACAATCGTTTCTTAGAGTAAACATGGTAGTGGAAATCTTGCCTGCCAACATATCAGTCAAACTTGTTCATCGAGGATGATAATGATGTATGATGGAACATTTAAATGATAAACATTCAGGAGGTGTAGAAGATTTAATACCATAAATCATCCTTAATTGATGGAAAGCCATAATTTTTACTGAATAAAATAATTTTATGGATGTTTGTAAAGCATTAGGGGGGCACAAGGGTGTATTAGGGGTATGGGCCTAAAATTTTTGTGTTTTTTGATTTCCATGGTAAAGAATGTAGTACAAATACAGTCTGTAATAACCATTACCCACAAACATATAGACTATCTAAAATAAAAACATGTTTTGTAACCATTTTAGGCAACTAGAAACCCCCTCAATCCTCTATATTAAATTTTAGAGGCTTTTAAAATAGTTGGTGCATTTTTTCAACTATACAAAATACCCATGTGAAATGGTTGGTGTTGGAATGTGGGGAATGAATGGATAGGTCATGGATATTCCAACCTTATTAAAAAACTAATTTTTTAATTAACATTAAATCAAATTACTAGTTTTACATTACAAGAAATTATTCTTATACCCACCCTTATTTTTTCCTTGAATACATCCATGACACGAATATCCCTAATGCAAAAGATTTTTGTGGAACTCCATTTGTTATTGTATAATTATACATATAAATCAGAGTATCAAGAGATTAATGTAAACCTATTACTCTTGTATATTAAATTTTTTTTCCATCGAAATAGCTCTATACTAATTTATCTCGTATTACAAATTTTCGTGGAATTTTTCTACTTTATCATTTTCCTCCATTACATGATACATATGTGCCTAGTTTTGGGTGTCTGTAATCCTCATAATTATTTTGGTTGATTCCTTATTATTTTTTTGTAGTTGTTATATTTTATATTATGTTATTTAATTATTCCTCATGTTCATTGTCATTCATGAAATTATTATTTTCAAATCCTTAATCCATGTCCATGACTTATAATACAACCCTTGATTTTTTACCTTATCAAAAAAATGGTTTGGATCACTTGATACCATCATTATGAATATTCCCCTTGGAAAACACCAATGGAAATAGGGGAATCATTTTTTGTTAGTTTTATTATTATTAATTTAATGGGGGTGTTTGTATGTGATATTTTGACATGAACTGTCAATATTAATAAATAAGTTTTTTTTGGAAATACAACATGGTTTTGATTGTTAAAGTGTTAATATTAATTAGATCAATCATAATATCATTAGTTCATATCATATCTTGGACCTAATAAATTATTCAAAACTATATCTCATGTATTTATATATGGTTTGGGGGATATGGATCATTGATTGATTGTTAAACTATTGGCGAATCCTTCATCTGGGTAGGTGTTTGGGCACTTGGATAGGTATATTATCCTAGATATTGGTTGGACTAGAGATGAGTGTATCACCTATATTTTGGAGTGGCTTGGGTTATCAGAGTCCACATAAATGGTCAGAGATGTCTAGAACTGGCCAAAATTAGTGGGTCTAACCTGGGGTGTCATCACATTGCATGGGTTCATAGATAGTTTATCTTATTATTTGATCCCCCATCCCATCTCAAGAACATAATGATCATGAATGATTATATATATCCATTAATTTTTTTGGAATACTAATTTGTACTATCTCCCTTCTTGGGTCTTCATTGGATTCATAAGTAAGTTTTGTGGATATATGTTGGTACAAGGGAAGGGAACCCATAAATGATGTGTGGGTTTGTTTTATGATAGAGTTCGCTGATGTCTGTAAATCTAGATCCTATTACAATTTTGTGTCATTTAGGTTTAGATATTTTCCATTTGTACTCTTTCGAATATATTTTATCTGACTTTTGACAAATATGACTCCTGATTGTCTTGTTGAATTATCATAGATATTTATTGGTCTCTGTTTTCTGTTGGGATCCTATCTGAATGTTTCATATTGAGTTGTTTGATGTTTTTTGTTTACATTATTTCCAATTGTTTATTCAATATAACTAGAGGGTATTGTCTCTCCATGGTATGTTAATAGAACAATTCATGAAAATTTGGTCACCTCTATCATATGGGGGGTCATTTCTGAGGACATGTGGCCCCACCGGTCCACTTATTGTTCAATGTGATTGAGGAAAAGATGATAGAAGGATAAAACCCAATATAAAAAAGAATGATGATTTCATTTATAGAGGAAATGGATTTTTTGTTAGTTAAAAATTATTCCTCTACATATATTCAAGGAATATAGTAATGATATGTTTGACGATAGAAAAAAAAGACATACATACATTGGCACCTTTGAGATTATTGATCACAAAAATGTTATTTATTATCTATTAAGAATCTTATAAATCCTATAATATGTAAAATTTGTGTTCCACATATACCTCTTGAATAAAGAAATACCAAATACCTCACATGTAAAAATTCCATAAGTTGTATTTCTCGAATATGATATCTCTTAGGAGGGAAATATTATAAATATTTTGTGTCCTAGAATCAATTTTCAAGGAAATAAGAATAATCAACTTGTCAATGAATCTGGTAGAACAATAAGTATAATAATGAAATATGTGAAACAATGATCATAATAAAAAATAAGTTCCCTCAAATATTTTCATTTAAGTGTGTAAAAATATATTTTTTGGGTGGAATATCTTCATGAGGGAATAATTACATGACCCATAATCTTATCAATGGATGTTCCCATATTATATAATTATTTCAAGTTTTGTAATAAAGAATTTTAGAATAAACACGAACCACATGATTGAACTAATATAATTTTATTATATTGACATTATAATTTTATATATAGTATATAAGTACTAAATAAATTTTTTCATTTATAATGGGAAAATAAATATAAAATAAGGTAACTATACTATGTTCTTTTGGACATGCTTGATCGCCTTAAATGATCTCACTCCTGAATTACACAATCAAAATGAAATCGATTACTAATTACAAAATATAAATTTTTAAAATGAAAATTTATATTACCCTGATAGAAAATTGATGTTAATATATAATGAACGAAATATGAAAAATTTATAGAAGACATGAACTCATATTACCATGATAAATTTTATTGTTGTAATAGTAATATAATAATTGGAGTGTTAATCTAGCCATTAAGAATACTAACTAAGATAATAAATAGAAACCTCTCATATTTAATTGTAATATAATATTTAGTTATTCTATAAAATAATAATATAGATAATTTACATTAGGACACACATAAATATATGTTTTATAAATGATTAAATTAGTGCTAGGATTTTTTAAAACACCATTGTTTTATCCATATTTTTATGATATATAAAAGAATAAATATTTTCATTAATAGGGTTATAAAATAATATTACATTCCATTATAATGATAGTATATTTTCTTGAGACCATAAGTAATATCATAATGGGTTATAAAATTTATCATATAATAAAAAAGGAGTCTTTCTAGTAAATATATTACTTATTTAAAAAATAATGTTATAATAATTTGAAATTTATTTTCATAAAATAGATTTTACTATTGAAAAATTCATATTGTAAATTTGTTTTTTATTAATATTTTTATAAAATATGTATGATTTAGTGAATAGTAAAACACGAAAAAGAAGAGTATTTAACATTATAAGTCAAATACATGAATAACTGTGTTGTGGATGATGTAAAATCCCATTATCTCAAGATCACATGCCTAAATTAATATATATATATATAGATATATATATAGTCACAATATTCACCATTAATGGTGTTTTTGTGATAAAATAATAAACCAATCAATATTATATTCAAAAACTCCCCTAATCCCCCTATTAAATTTCAACATTCTTGACCCATTATCATCAAACATTCTAAGCCTTAGAGCATTCCAAAATCTAAATATTTCTCTATCTAACCATCCTCCCCACATCCATGAAATATAATTATTACCCAAAGACCATTCCACGAATCCATAAGGGTAGCCTAAGTAGAGTCATATAAAAAAGAAGGTAATACTATCAAATAAGATTTTTCATCTTTTTTATTCTTTATCCTAGATAAACATTTCATCACACATGAAATTAGAAAAATATTTTATTAAATATAATCGAATATTTTCATGGAATATCAATTAAATGATCCCCTATCATTTCATTCTAATAAAATAACATGCACATTATGGTTGGTTCACCACATCCATAAACAATGTACATCATTTTCATCAAACTCTTAAAGATGAGATTTAATATATTTATTACATTAAAAATTATCCAAATTATTATACTATATTTTGTTTCTTATTCTCGAATGGTTAAAAATCGTCAATGATAAATATAAATATGTAAGAACTTCTTTATTAGAAATGCTGCATAAATTAACAAAAAATATGAATATAAATATAATACTCACCAAATCATGGTCAATTTTTATTAATATTTCATATGATAAAACATTTATACTTATATAGACATAGGTATTATATACCATTACACTTATAGAGTTATTTAACTATTCCATAAGCACACTCACAATAAACTAAAATTATATCTATGTATGGACACATGATATGAATGACCATGGGATCACACAATAAGAAATAGTAACCCAATTACATAAATATAAACTAAAATGAAATCTTACAAAAAATAAAATAGATTTGAATATTTTCATACAATTTTTTGAAATAAATAAAATATTATTATTCAGGTTGTTTAGTTATTGTATGGGATATTCTGTGCCTGGTCTGATGGATATTTTGAACAATAATCATTTATTTTACATTGTTTCCTCTATTATAATACAAACATCAAAAAAATAATATTATCATGTATTTAATTAATATTCTATATTTATGTTTCTATAAAATATATAATTAGTAATTATTACTATTCGTTATTGGTTATATACATGTTTTTACAGATTCCTTCTCAATTATATTTATTAATAAAACACGATTAAATTGGACTTCCTGTTTCATAGTATCATCTAATGTTTTACATGTTAAAATGTTTTTAACAAACAATGTTTTCTAAAATATGTCTTTTTATTATTTAAAATATTTTTATTTTACTTCTAGTTTTATGAAAATTATTTTTATTGTACCCACCATATTGATTCTTTACCCTTTTACCTAAAACAATAATATAGTGGCACATTTACAATGTTACTTCTCTAATCGATTTCATATATTCGCATCATTTGGAAGTTAATTTTAATGGGATATTCTAATTTGTTGACCTATGAACGTCCAATAAATATTCATTACCTTGGTCTTGGGAAATCATTATATTATTTCATTAGTTTATGATATAAGACAATATTAAGTAACCCATTAAATAACATGGCTATATATTTTATTTATTTCTTATATTATATTTTCATTTAGGTCATAAATATGTTTCTACATGTTATGATGGTAAACCATGATATATCTAAAATTCTCTTGTTATTTTTTATATCTCATGAGGTGATATTTAGGTGATTAGGGAGTAAAAATAATCCATTATGGGAATCTGTTCACTATATCATGATGTTATGGATATGATCCTTATCTTAAGCATATGATATCATACATTATGATGTATTCAAAATATTATGATTTTATGATCATATTATTTAGTATAACTTATTTCATGAGACAATATTATTCTTCATTAGACTTATCTTTTATGACATAATGTTTGGAATTTTTACTCATATCTCATTTGTGGTTACCAGGCTAATACCCTCACTAGTATTTATTAATCAATCCTTATTTGTATATAATAGGTTGGAATATTTTATTTCATATTATAAATGTGATCTAAGAGAGAAATTTTTTATTTTTTAAATTTATATGTTTTATTTTTTGATTCAGATATATGTTTTATAAAACTTATTTCATAAATACACTGGGATTTTGGATTATTGGGTTATGTTTATAGAATATTTTTCTCAAAAATTGTGAAATAATTCTTCTGAGATGTATAACTCACTATACTACCTCCACCAACTCAGTCATTTTAATTACATATTTCTAAAATCAAAAATTAAAATGGAACATGTAATATATATATATATATATATAAACAATTAGATAGAATTCAAAAAGAATTATTATGAATGAATATTGAGGATTATATAATAATAAACCTCTATTATTAGATACTATTTTACACAATATTTAAAATACATTTATATTTTAGCTATTCATAATATAATAGATATGGAGTATTTGTGGATGTGGTTTGGTTAGATAGTGTGGGTAGTGACAATGAATATTTTAGTGGTACTGGTAGAAATGAAAATTTTTTCAGTAAAGATACTTATTAAAGAGTTGATGTGTGATTCAGTTTTTTTATTATTAATGGTTATTGATATTGAAAATGGTCCATTATGATTATTTTATATATTTAGTTGATGTGGATTATATTAGGACCAAGAAATATATTATTTTTTGTTAATTTTTCTTCTAACATGATTGATTTATCAAATCTATATCAATTTCATTATACTACCTTGCGATGGTCCATGTCCCCATTATAATGATATTTGGTTTGAATGTGAGTTCATTATTTAAATCCATTAATTGTGTGATATTATTTTGAATATATTTCATTATTTATTTTATTGTTGTAGTGGTTTAGAAGTAATTTCAACTCAATTAAAAATTAAACTGAGGGAATCTGTTTTCTATACGGGGAATCATATAAATAATGATCAACATCTGATCAAATAGATATTAATTATGAGAATCATATATTTTATGCTTTAAAAATATTATTTGAATTCATACTTCCATGATTCTGTGATGAATATTTTTTTCAACTATATCCTTCCCACTATGATAATACCATGCGAACAATGTTATATATTACATGTGGAGAGGGAGCCTTATCCACCATACATAAAAATTTATATCATTTATTACTTAATATAATATAAAACATTATGTGGTTGAATACATTTATGTTCTTAAAATATATCATTTATTATCTAAATGGGAAAACTCTAAGTGAATTATTTGGAAACATACATGATTTTAAATGGAAAATTTTATTTTTTGAAAAAATATTATCAGAAATTTCAATGAAATAATTTATAGTTTTATTTTGAAAATAAAAATTTAAATAAAATATTTTAATGGAGTTTTTTCAAATTCTAAAAAAATAATACATTGAAATTTAATTTTTATAATTTAATAATTATTTATTTATATTTTTTGAGACTATTATGTTGTTAATACATTGTAATAATTTCACGATCATGCAAATTAATTTAAATCATAATTTTTTAATTAATTCCCAAAAAATAGTTTTTGAAAATTTAAAACAATATTTTTTATATTTTTTATATATATAATTAAATATTAAAAGAGAATAATAATAGTAACCATGATCACAAAATAAATATGTAACTTCATTATATGAAAAGTAGAAGTATCTAGAAACTATATAACACAAAATGAACCTCCAGCATACATCCCCAAATATGTTGGGAATGGTTACAAAAAATCGGATTTATATTTTAATAAATAAATTGGATTTAATGTTTTATAATATAGGTTTTAATTTTTTATGTCAAAATTGAATCTAATTTTCTTAACATGTTCCATTTAATTTCAATTTGAGTTACCCTTGAAGAATGTATGCATGAATTTTAAAAGATTCAGAAAACATCATTAAATATATGACTGTCAAATGTAATGATTATTATACAATTTGATATATAATTACACTATGGTTATAGATTAGGTTGTTCTTGTGGATTGTAAAATGATTAAATATAGATTATTTTGATATATCCAAAATGTGAAAAAAAATTGTAGTGGGTTTCTTCTATTATTGGGATAATTATTTTCATTTATAATGTATGTATGTGATGAAAATATTATTCTAGGAGGATAAAACAAACCTTTAATTATTAAATAGAATGGATCATAATCCATGTGTTCCAAGAGGAATGTAAAGTCATTTGGAATTATTGAATATAATACATGGTTATCAGGTTTAGCTGGAAGAAATTCAATCCATCCTAAAAACTGCGCATTTGAGACATTCGGAACTGATAGATAATTCATGATTGGCGGGTAGTAAAATAATCTGGTTTTAAATCATTAATTTTGTACATTTCATGAATTGGATGATTTCATGAACTGTATGAAATTATTTATCTATTCATAATTACAACAAAATTTTAAAACAATCCCTATATCGGTATTGAATATCAAATCATTTGAAGTAATTGTTTGCTATTTTGTGTTTTCTTTTTCTCTTCATTAAATTCCATGATAATTTATTGATTTATTATTAATTTCTGTTCATTTTTTATGTTAAATATAGATTTTAATAGGATTATAAATCAAAATGATTATATTTTATTTGTAATTAAACAATGGATATGTGTGTTTTAAATAATATTTTTTATAATGATTATTACCAAATTCCATTATTATTTTTCATGGATTATTGTATTTGTCAAAAAATAGATTTAGAGAATTATAAATAGGTGTAAAAGATAAAATGCATCTATAATTGTTGTTTTTTTTGTCCTAAATGGTTTTTTAGAATTTTGTTTAAAAGGGTAATAACATGTAAAAGTAGATTATTTTGGATTAAAATACTAACAAGTAATCATACTAAGGTAATATTATAATTTAAAATCACCATGATAATTAAAAATTTGAATTTAAAAAATTTATTAGATGAAAACTAAAATATCAACCCAAATCAAAAGTCATGTTTTAAATGGATTTCATTACATAATTTTCTATCTTGTTATTTGTAGTTCCATAAATTTTAATTTTTTGGATATGATTTAAAAGAATTCTAAAAATTTAGTTAATGTAAACATCAGTAATTTGTTATTGAAATATTCATGATTGGTATCCTATTTTGAAACAACCATTTCCCCCAGTGATCGATAACAATAAAACAAATAAATTTTCTTCGGAAGCATCATGGAAATTGAATTTAAATTTTATTGTAAAAAATTATTAATTTTTTCATGACTAATATTTAAATGATAATTTTATGAATTAATAATAATCAGATACATGGTATCATATATACATTTTTAGATTCTATATATAGTTATTGTGGTCACGCACAACCATGATATAGGTAAATTCAATTTTTACATGAAGTTATCTAAATTTACAGCCTTATAGGTCAGGGCCTACTTTTGATGGATTGTTTAATTTCAATCATGATCTATTAATAATTATTAAAAAGTTTTTATTAGTTCATGAGAATTATAAAGGTTAATTTTGTGGTTTTTTTAAATGGGTGTATTAGCTAGCGGTTCATGGATGGACCATCATTAAGGTAGGTTTACATATTTTTTTAACTCCCCAAATATATATATTTTTTAAAATTAAATGTTTTTTTAATTTTATAACGATCATTGAAATGTTATTTATAGTAATTAAGTGATATTAAATTACACTTGAAAAAAAATTAATGGCTTGTATATCTATCATAATTTTATTTGAGTGATCTTGGGATATCGTATTGATTATGCTATACTATTCCCTTGAATATTTTCATCAACACAAATAAAATTGTGTTATATTAATCATATTAATTGGTTCTATGATTTCAATTACTTATATTGTATTTTTATTCATATATTTTTATTACCATTTAATATTAAATAAATTTAATTAGTTTTTTAATTTTATACATTTTCATTTACTATTAATTTTTTTCAGATATTACAATATTGGGTAATAACAGCATATGTATTATTATTTCTTCGAGGGTTTCTCGATCCCAAATAAGGATCCATTTATTCTTTAAAGGTATCAATGTGATCGTGTTAGGAACTTATTATTTAGTAATATTAAAAATCATTTACAATCTATGGTGAGAAATTATATTTCGAAAATTATTCCCTCATAATGTGTCTATAACCTTAATTTTTTTAACAGTATATTAATTAAAGGGATAACATATGAGGTTAGCTATTATGTGAATTTTTATTTGGGATATTTCTTATTATTTTTTTTATAATTTTCATGATTCTCATATTTTAGGGTTAAATTTTTTATTCAATTGACAAATTTTATTTCCAGAAGTTATTAGAGGCCCAAGTAATATTGTATTCTATGACTTCAATAATAATTATAACAAATTTAACATAATCAATCATATATATTTTGTATTATATTTTAAGAAAAAATTTAAATTAAAATATAAAAAGGACACCTAATTGAACCCATATCTATAATATAGATGAAAAAACATTAATTGAAGACAAAGTGATTGTATTGATTTTCATTATCAGGATTTTGGAAATGACGATGAATTTATATTTTAATCATTGGGGATATAGTTTTTTGAGAATTAATAATTTGATATATAGTCTAGGGGGTTATAGTATCTCAGTGAAATATTTTGGATATATATTCATTTAATGTCATGTTTTATGGTTCATTGGTTAATCTGATATGATTTGGATTAATGTTGGGGTTTCATAATGTTTTTTACCATGACATGAGATTATAGAATTCAATTTGTGTAAACCATTTGGAATGTTTTTCAATGGGGTATATATCACTATTGCATAGTGACTATTGAATTAGTATAACTTAATTTTTTGATGGATTTTAATGTTTATAGTTTGGTTTGGTGAACCATTTCACAAATCGTGTTGGAAAAATATATTAAGATATTGTCACCACATATTGGGTGCACCAATTGGGATACCATATAGAAAATATATTTGTCCTAAAATATCATCGAATAATTTAAATTTATGGCATCACTCCATATGATATTAAGCCCACGCCCTTAGTTTTGGTCTCCCTTGGGAACATGCACCAGAGGGTGGACCACACGGTTATTTTCGTTTATTAATTTCTTATTGGTGAATTATTTGGTATTTTTCATTTATTTATTGTATTTTTATTCCACAATTTACATCCATTAATATAGTATATTATAATTCCTAATTTTAGGTTTCATTGGATGAGGTTTCGAGTTATAATTTCACTAATAAATGGAGAAAACATAATTAATAATGGGTCTTCTTCATATCATTACTAGTGGATGTCCCAAAATTGAGTATTCATGTTGTTGTAGGTTATTTCATTTGAGATATATCTCCTTATGTTTTTTCTATTTTTATTAGAAAATAAAATTAAAATGGTTTTTGAATCATGTGTTGTAGTTAGGACTTTTGCGTGGCTTTGGATCTGGATCATGTCGAGGGTGGACCTATAAAAACACCAACTATATTAATAAATAGATAGTGTTTACTATATTATATTAGAATTATATATAAGATATTTCACCCAACAATACTGAATATTTTAGTAATATTAAGAGACTAGATAAAAAAATTATTCCCACATTTCAATTCAAAACATTAAATACAACCTAAATTATAGGGATAAATTTATTTTTTATTAAATTATATCTTAAAAAATCATACAGAGATCACATATAAGTGTCAAGGGATGAAAAATCATGATCTTAAATGCGTATAATGGGAAACTGAATAGAGAATGATATCCTAGAATAACCAAAATGTGAATAATATAAAATAGATAAATAAAAATCAAATAAATATATTTATTAGTATTGTTGGGCCCCTCTAATTACTTAATATATAAAATTTATTTATTATATTATTGAACTGAATTATAAATACAATTCATTATCATCATACATTACCATTAAACATATTTGTTTGAAAACTATTATAGATAATGTCATTATTTTCTATAGTAAATTAATATTAACGTATAAATAGAATTAATTGAGGGAAATAAGGTGGATTGTATGATTAGATCATATCCTTAATGATATAAATGAATCATTAATTGATATTAACATTGATAATATACACCTATATAAATACATTAGTATTTTACTCATCAATATGAAGAAATATATTTTTCTATTTAATGATTATTAAACAAAATTGCGGGAATATGATTTTTAGTGACCAAACCATTCCTTACGTGTCTATTACATAATATTTATGATAAATATATAATAGAGATACAATATTTTATCCAATGGTTTAATTCTAAAAAAACTATACTCCTATATCTTTTATAAATAATAAAATTTCAGAATTATTGAAATTATTCTTTTTATAATTATGAATATATCATTGTACACATTGTACATATATTCACCAATGATTATACATTTCAGATGGTGGTGAGGAAAAAATCCTTGTATCGAGAGGAATACGGGACATGAACTAGTAGTACATTTGAGATAATAACAATCCTCATCATATAATAGTCATAGTATCATCATAATAATAATAATAATTTTTTTTAATAAAGGCATGGATTTTGCTATATTAATAAAAATGAAACATCATCTCATAGTTGTTAAATACCACACACAATTGTGAGCCAATATATCATCATTATTACGCATAATATAAGTGCATAAATCATAATATCAATATTAAGAAAAAAATATAATCATATTACTGAATAATAAACATAATCTCACAAGATATATCCCATTAACTAATGAATTGGAGGGATATATAATTTTGGGCACCCCAAACACAATATTAAATACTCATAATCATTCTTCCCATGTGGAATGACCACAAACATAGTCAAGAAATAACCCATGGAATAGAATGAATTCATTATATGGTATCAAATATCATACAACTAGAAATGAAACTTTAGGATTCCAAAATAAATGAGGTAGATCATAAATTGGAATAAAATATAATTCTATTCTTTGAAATGATATATAAGTCTATATGATTTAAGAGATGTTTTCAAAATCGAGATTGTTTTTAAAAAGGGTTAAAATGTATTAGAAAACATTTTGGAAGAGTAAAAAAATAAATATTGATGAAATAAAAGATAAAGAATATTTAAATGGAATATTTTAGACTGTATTGGATAATTTGTACTATAATATATTTTAAATATTATATAACCCAAAATCAAGTGTTTGGGTTGGAGGATCCCAATATATTAAATCCCACCTTATTACATAACTTCTTTACAATATGAATAATTACTTTAGGTTTATTGAAATATTCAAATAAGATTCAATTATATCAATTTTTGTCACCATTTATCAATTATATTCACAGGACTATATTTCTCAATTCCAATTGTTGAAAGGGAATTATTTTGATAAAATGCATTCCTTAAAAAAGTTCTTATTTAATTCAACTTGGATATTTTGACTATGAACATTTTATACATAAGTATATATAATTTATTGATGTTTAAAATAAATATATTTATAAAATAATATATCAAGAATAAATTTTTATAACCAACCATTTTTTTGTTGATAAGAAAATAATTTTCAACATCCTCATTAATAGTGTACCAGCTATTAATGAAATATTATCCAAGGAGTTAGTACTTTTATTATAAAGTAAAATTACATAATAGATATGATTATTTAATTATGATAAAATATATAATATAATGTTAACAGAATACATAATTAGTCTTACAATATATTAAATTTTTTGGATAAATAAAAGGAATAAGATAAGAGGAAACCCCAAAAAAGATTTAATGAAAACATTCCCTATTCTTAGAGTTTATTCTCTTATACAGAACTAATCACCCTTTATTATTTTTGTCGGTTATTCCAAAATTCCCATAAGGATTATAATGGTATTTAAAGAGATTATTTGTTTACATATTTGTTTTTGGATAGTGGAAGTGAAGTGGTTTTCTAGAGTGGGGGGGAATGTTTTATAAGAGGAGATGATTATTTTTGAGCTAAAATATTAGATAAAATACGATGTCACTAGTAAACTGTGTAATAATAATATTTTTGACAAAATAAATCATTAATTGATAATTTGAAATCAATATATTAATTTCTACCCCTTTATTAATTGAAATAACTAATTTTATAAAAATAATGGTTGAAGGTATGTATAACTGTTATTTTAAGGGAACACATTTGACTATAGACATTATAAAATTCCTTTATATTTTATAAATTATGTTTATTTTTCTAAATTAATCAATTATATCATTTAATATTTTATTTGATGATAATTGGTTTTAGAATTTATTATTTCATTATTACATCCTAGATGAATTAATTTTAAATACACTAATTATGAAAAACTATATTATTACAATTCACCTAAAAATTAATGAATTTTTTTAAATTAATAAATAATAACCAATAGAAAATTTAGACATGGTGATTTAATAATTTATATTCATTTTATCAAAATAATTTCCAAACATGGGTTATATAAATTTGTAGTATTTTTTTTATGAAAACATAATATACAGTTTATTCAATTTGTTCTTATAACATCATTGATTATTTAATATGGATATATATTTGATACCATTATTAAATTTATATTCAAATTAATTTCCCATGATAAATATAAATTATAACCAAGTTTTTTATTTTTTGTTCAAATTACTATTTAAATATTCAAGTAACTTATTCGAATGGTCAGGTGACAATTTTTTATTGCTAGGTCAATATTTTAATGGTCAAATTACTATTCTAATTATCACACTTCCTACTATAAATACTACTTAATTAAATATAAATTCCCAACATTAACTCCCACGATTATATATTTTTCAATTTATAATTTGAAAAATTTATTACTAATATCTTTTCATTTCTATATTATTATCCATGGAGGTAATGAATCATGAAAATTAGAAATATCAAAAAATTGAAGAAATATTTTTTTAAGAAAATTTATCCTATAATAATTTTTCCATTTTAATGGATTTATTTATTGAATAATTTAATAATATTTATTAATGAAATAAATTATTTGTAGTTTCTTTATGTGTTTTATTTGTATAATAAATTCAATATAATATAATACATATTTAATTAAAGTAATAAATATCTTTTGTAATATAAGGGCTGATGGATTCATCTCACATTTAGAAATTTAACCCTAGAAATTTCAACTCATATTCTCATTTGAGAATAAATGAGGGTACTTATATTTTACAATTTCCTTTGGTTCCCAGATATCCTCTTCCCACTAATTGTTTGATTATATCACATGGACAAGGTGAGTATTATGGATTCATAAACATTTTATCTATGATACAATATCGTCACCAAATACTTCGCATATGATATTTCACTATCTAGTTTCACAACCTCTTAATTTAGTACATATGAAGGAAGAAGAATGTAATTACTTAAGAGATATACATTGAAAAAAACATGGACATGATACATATATGGTTGGAGTTGAAGCTGATATTCCAATTCTCATTTATGAATAACAGTTTAAAATGGGATAATGAACATAGAAAAAAATAATTTTATAATTTCCAAACCCCAAAACTCTCTTCCAGAGAGATATTTAATGGAAAACATTTTCTCCAATATAATAATGTAAATCCCCCTGATGGTTGACAGCATAAGCCTTTTTCTAATTCTATGAATATTTTACAGGGAGACCGATGGGTGAGACCGATCGGTGAGAGCGATCGGTGAGACCGATCGGTGAGAGCGATCGGTGACACCGATCGGAGAGACCGATCGGTGCGACCGATCAGTGAGACTGATCGGTGAAATCGGCCGACGTCGGCCGGCCTTGCCAAGTTGTTCCAGTAACGTTCTTTTTTTTTCGCAAATAGGGTTTTAAACCCTATTCTGCCTTGTTAAAAATGTCTTGGGAATCCGAAACGCGCACAAAGGTTTTAATTAAATGCTTCATTAATTCATGGGTCGGTTAAAACCACCCAGTGCCATTAATGATGAGTCAAGCCACGTGGTCAACCCACGACTCCTTCGTCTTCCGTGGTTTTGTGTTTCACCTCAACCGTCCCCAGCTCTTATAATTAAGGGTTAGGCCGTGGTTTCCCCCCCCCTTCTTCGATTGTGGCTCTTCTGGTGCATCGGGACCGCCGAGTCGTTATCCGTAAAGTTCCGCGCCCCCGGCCTAAACGTCGATCATCTATCAACAAGTAGGGAATTTCTCTCGTCTCTCATTTTTGTGTATCATGTGGGGTGGGCGCTACTTTGTTCCAATGGAATTGGTTGAACCAAACCCTAATGAAGATAATAAACGAAGTTCTAAAGGAAGAAGGGGAAGGGGTTGTGATCGTTGTTATGCTTTATCTTGTGATCATCCCTTTTTTTTGTACTGGTTTATGTTTCCTGAAAAGTGAGGCCGTTGGTGGTCGTGTGTGTGCACTTGAATCCCCTCATGATGTTTTAAATGGGTTGCTGAAATTGTGAACTCCTGCTGTGAAATCGGTTAACCACGTATATCCGGCTAAATAATTGAAAGCACTAGGACCGGCCCTTCTGTGTTAACTCCCGGTTAGAACACACGGATTTTTGAAATCATGGAGTGTGTTAAATCGTTTAAATCTGAAAATCCCTGACTTGTGTTGGTAGTGGTTAGTGGTTGTTTTCCCTTCAGGCCGTTTGCTGTAAATGTGGGAGGGGATGGGATCCCCTGTTCTTTTTATACTCTCGGTGGCTGTGTGAATTTGGGGGATGGGATCTCCTGTTGGCATGGTTTCAGTGGTTGTGAGTTTTTATCACGAATTGGGGAGAGATCCTCTGTTGGCAGAACCGGGTGTGAGTGTTTTGGTTGATCTATGCTTTGACGTTTTCTTTGGTTATGCTTATGGTAGTTTCCCAGTAGTGCTTAAAATTAATTGAACATTTTGACTGAACGTGAAACAAGAATGGGACAAATGGTTTTGGGGGCAAGGGTCGTGAATCGTGACTCGGACGCTGTGGTATTGTGTTCTGTAGGTTGGCTAGGAAAAACCTAAGTTTTGGGTGAGTGTTTGTTACCTATATCTATACTTGTAGCTTTGTGTTTCTTATTCGCGCCCCACCCAAGTTGAGCACTTAGTGCCGAACACCCCCATTTATGGGGGAAGGGTGTTTTTCCCAACACTATACTTAGTGGCTGGTTTTTAGCTCCTTTTTGCTCCCTTTCCCGGATAGCCCAAGTACCTTCGGGCAGGCTGTGATGGCCTGAAGTCCATTATTATCCCAAGAACCATCGGGCAGGGTGTTGTGGTGGTTGGCCAGGTGTGTGCGGCAGGTGGTTTCCCAAGTGTCTTCGGGATGAGGCCCAGGTGTTTTCGGGCGTGGCAGTGGATCCTTCAGCCCAGGTGTCTTCGGGCGTAGCAGTGGTTGTTCTGGCCTAGGTGTTTGCAGGCATGGTTACTTGTGACAGTTGAGGCCCAGGTGTGTGCGGGCGGAATTTGGCAGTGGGACTGCGTGTGGTGGTGGCCCAGGTGTGTGCGGGCGGAATTTGGCAGTGGGACTGCGTGTGGTGGTGGCCCAGGTGTGTGCGGGCGGGTGTGGCAGTGGGACTGCGTTGAGAATGGCGGGATTGGTCCGATGCGTAGGATGTCTCAATAACCAGTGGGAAAGTGGCGCGGGGTACCCAAACATCGATGTGCTCTTATTATATATATTACTTGACTTGCGTTATTTGGGGAGTGAGCCTTGGTGAGGCCTGGGATGGATAGTTTCCCTTGTTAGCGGTTTGGTTCACTCTTTTCTCACGGGACTTTAGTACGTTCCCCCACTTGTGCACGAGAGTCTTGGTTTTCCCTACTGAGTGTACTTGTATGCTCACCCTACGTTTACTTTCAGGTTTCCAGGAGGACTACCAGGGCTGCGCGGGACCCTATTAGTCGGACAGTTGGAGTTGTCGCTGTTGTCGTACCCTTGTTTTCTTTTGGTATTGTACTTGAGAGCTTTCTTTTTCTTTTGTACTTGTATCTTGTTGTAAACTGTTTAAACATGCATGTGGACTTTATTTGGGTTCATTTTTATAAACTTGTTTCTTTTCCTTTTTGGGAGGTCGACTTGTCCTTTTTCCCGATCCTAAATAATAAAAAGGGTAATGCCTTCCATTTGCGAAAATTTTCTATACCCTTGGTGCTAGTCGCCACTCCGGGACCTATTGAAGGCGGGTTTCGGGGGTCATTATCTCTCCTTCATCTTAAAGAAGGAAGGGCATGGCAATCCGCTGACTCTTCCCTCCTTTTGGTGAAGGCGGGTCGTGACAGAATGGTATCAAAGGCCGAGGTTGAGAGATAGGACGGAGTCTGGAGTTAGGCACAGTAAGGATTGCATGGGATGGTAAGGCAACAGCGTTGGGTGACCTTGGTGCGTGAATTAGGCTAGGGAGGACCGGCTAGGACACGGGATTTTAGGGCCCCCCGTGATCCGATGCAAGGACTCTGGACCTACCGAACGACCAAGTGAGGCCACACTGATTGCAGGGTAGAGACCCTAGGAAAGGTACATGCATCATAAATGACTTGTGTTTTTGTGTTTCTGGGATGTATTGGGAAATTGAGAATAAATTAAATCTTAATAAGTTTTGAGAACGGTTTTCTTTGCACTACTGGGCTTAGGCATTCCTTGTTTACCTTGCAGTTATGGCACCTTGAAGACGACCATGTGTGGTACAGGCGATCGAGATTCCTGAGACTACTTTGGCCAATCGGCAGAGGGCTGATCGGGAGGAAGAGGACGACCAGTGGCAGAAGACTCTTCGAGCCTTTCAGCGACAGGCCCTCGAGAAATATGAGGGCAGCACCTCCGACATGAAGACGGAAGGCTGGCTGGAGGAGCTAGTCACAGCCTTCGGCCTGATTCGGGCCCCGACGGAGTACTGGGTTCCTCTGGCTGTTAGCCAGATGCGAGGAGCGGCGCGTCAGTGGTGGATGCTTCACCTGGGGAGTAGGAAGGAATCTGAGGTTGCATGGGCGGACTTCGAGAGGGAGTTCCGGGCGGAGTTCCTCTCCTCGACAATGAAGGCGGAGAAGAGGCAGGATCTACTCTCCCTCCAGCAGGGGAGCATGTCCGTGAGGGAACTTGGAATCAAGTTCAAGGACCTCCTGCGTTTTGCTCCGGACCTCTTTCCCGATGAGGAGTCTCGGGCAAGACGTTTGGAGGAGGCGCTCCGACCCTCCCTCCAGTATGCTGTTACCCCCTTTACCCTTCCGACATACTTAGAGGTTCAGAAGAAGGCCGAAGTGGTGGAAAGGATGCACGCTCTAGGCGGACTGTCACGAGAAGGGATCCAGCTGGGACCATCGAAGGGGAAGGCCGTCAGCACCAGGCCTCCGGCATCGGGACCCTCCAGGTTCCGACCCGCAGGGAGCAGGACGCAGAAGTTTCAGTTTCGATCCCCTGGCCCACGTTCTTTTCCTTCAGGCTCGGGACCATGGTGCTTCATCTGCGGGAGCCCTGGACATCTTCGGAGTCAGTGTCCCGATCGGGTGCAGTACAGCAGTGGCAGTCATCCCCAGCGTCCGCCGCAGCAGTAGTTCCCAGCCAGACCCTTCCAGCAGCAGCAGCAGGGACAGCGAGCTCCCGCTCCTCCGCAGACAGACATAGGAGGGGGAGGCCGACCTCAGGGCGCTCCCCAGGGACCTCGACCAGGGCGTGGTCGGGGAGGTGACCGACAGCCGAGGGGCAGGGGAGCTGGGCGTGGACAGTTACACGCCGCAGAAGCAACAGTTCCAGCAGGGCCAGAGGTTGTTCGAGGTACGATCAGTGTATTTAGCACTCTTGCTTATTCTTTGTTCGATACCGGAGCTTCGCACTCCTTTGTTGCACCCAGTCTAGCCCGCGCCTTGGGTCTAGATGCCGAGAGACTTCCAGTGCCCCTGGTGTTGAGCACACCAGTTGGAGGTCAGACCGACTTGCTGTTCGTTTGTCGGGGATGTAGACTGATGTTGGGGCAACATCAGTCGGTTAAGGATCTCCTTCTGCTACAGATTCGGCCGTACGATGTCATCCTAGGCATCGACTGGCTATTTTATGTGTGCGCCGTCATCGACTGTTCCCAAGGGAGGGTGGTGTTCTCCGGTTTGGACGGCCAGCGTGTTACTTTCACCGGCGAGCGGAGCTGTCCGAAGGGAAACAGGAGGGAGGAACCTCTCCTCTCCTTATTGACCGAACTGACGATAGAATCAACAGATGAGGAAATGGTGGAAGTAACAGAGATCGTTCGTGAATTTATGGACGTCTTTCCTGAGGAGGTGACGACTCTACCCCCTCGACGTGACATCGAGTTCGGGATAGACCTGCAGCCCGGCTCTCGACCAATCTCGATGGCTCCTTACCGGATGGCACCTTCGGAGCTACGGGAGTTGCGGATACAGATTGACGATCTGATGAACAGGGGTTATGTTCGTCCAAGTGCATCACCGTGGGGTGCCCCAGTCTTGTTCGCAAAGAAGGCAGATGGTGGCCTCAGGTTGTGCATCGGTTACAGGAGGCTGAATCAGGTAACGATCAAGAACCGCTACCCTCTTCCGAGGATAGATGATCTTTTCGACCAGCTGAAGGGGGCAGGATGGTTCTCGAAGATCGACCTGCGATCCGGGTACCACTAGCTGAGGGTGAAGGATAGCGACATCCCGAAGACGGCGTTCAGGTGCAGGTATGGGCACTTCGAGTTCGTGGTCATGCCCTTTGGTGTTACGAATGCCCCAGCCGTGTTCATGGGGCTTATGAACTCCATCTTTCGGGAGTACCTGGATCGGTTTGTGGTGGTGTTCATCGACGATATCCTGATCTATTCAAAGTCAGAAGAGGATCATGCAGAGCACCTGAGGACGGTTTTGGAGGTCCTCCGACATCACCAGCTCTATGGGAAGTTGTCAAAGTGCAAGTTCTGGGCACGAGAAGTGCACTTCCTCGGACATGTAGTGTCTGACCAGGGAGTAGCAGTCGACCCATCAAAGGTTGAGGCAATTGTTTCTTGGGCAGCACCCAAGAATGTGGCGGAAGTTCGGAGTTTCCTCGGACTGGCGGGCTACTACCGGAGATTCGTACCCAACTTCTCCCGGGTAGCAGCCCCTTTGACAGCTTGGACAAAAAAGAACCAGGTTTTCATGTGGAGCGAGCAGTTTGAGTCGTCCTTCAGCTACCTAAAAGAAAAACTGGTTAGTGCCCCAGTGTTGAGATCGCCAGAAGAAGGGATGGCCTATGAGGTATTCTGTGATGCTTCGGGACAGGGCCTGGGGTGCGTATTGATGCAGCGACAAGGGGTGATCTCTTACGGGTCCAGGCAGCTACGCCCCCATGAGCGGAACTATGCCACCCATGACCTGGAGCTTGCAGCGGTAGTGTTCGCATTAAAGCTGTGGTGACATTACCTCTTTGGGGTGCGCTTTGTGGTCTTCACCGATCACAAAAGCTTGCGCTATATCTTCTCCCAGCGTGACTTGAACTTACGACAGTGGAGGTGGGTCGAGTTTCTCCAGGACTACGACTTCGAGATCTCATACACTGAAGGTAAGGGAAACGTTGTGGCTGATGCCCTGAGCAGGAAGCCGCATCAGGAGGTGGTTCGGGAATCTGTTGATACTTGGAAGGCGATGGGGGAGTTGGCTGCCTTACACTTGGATGTAAGGGTGGAAGGTACTAGAGGCTGTTTGTTTCAGATGACGGTACATTCCTCTTTGTTGCAGAAAGTGGAAGAGTCTTAGTGGGGAGATCTTGAGGTGGAAGTGTTGCGGGATCGTATCGATCGGGGGAACGCCCCGGAAGGATGGTCGGAGGACAGCCGACGTCGGATGCTCTTTCATCGGAAGTTGTTTGTTCCAGAGGTGATGCGTGATGAAGTCCTTCGTGAGTTCCATAGCTCAGCCTTGGCAGTACATCCGGGTGTTTCGAAAATGTACCAAGGCCTGAGGGGACAGTTTTGGTGGCCCGGGGTGAAACGGGCAGTGGCAGAGTTCGTGGCTAAATGCCTGGTGTGTCAGCAGGTGAAGGCTGAACACCGTGTTCCTGGTGGTCTGTTGCATCCTCTGGATGTCCCCGAGTGGAAGTGGGACGACGTCTCGATGGACTTCGTCACGGGACTACCCAGAGCTCAGGGCGGGCATGATGCTATCTGGGTAGTGGTGGATCGATTGACAAAATCTGCTCACTTCTTGGCTATCAAGGAGTCAGGACCCGTGAGTACCTTAGCACAGAGGTACGTGGATGAGGTTGTGTGTTTGCATGGAGTTCCGAAAACGATCGTCTCAGATCGGGACACTCGATTCACCTCACGAGTCTGGAAGGGGTTACAGCATGCTTTTGGCACCCAACTACGCCTTAGCACTGCTTTTCACCCTCAGACTGATGGGCAGACAGAGCGGACTATCCAGACCTTGGAGGACATGCTGCGAGCATGTGTTCTGGATTTCGGAGGATCATGGGTACGACACTTGCCTTTAGTAGAGTTTTCCTACAACAACAGTTTTCACTCTACTATTGGCATGGATCCTTTTGAGGCTTTGTATGGAAGACCATGTCGTTCACCCTTATGCTGGGCAGAGGTTGGTGAGACTGGTACTCTTGGACCAGAAGTAGTGCAGAGCACCACGGAGAAAGTCCAGCTAGTGCGGGAGAGGATGAAAGCAGCTCAGGATCGGCAGAAATCTTATGCTGATCGTCGGAGGAGGCCCCTGAAGTTCGAGGTGGGAGATCATGTGTTTTTGAAGGTTTCCCCTCGACGGGGGTAGCGGAGGTTCGGAAAGGGGAGTAAGCTCTCCCCTAGGTTCATCGGACCTTTCGAGGTGCTGAGGCGAGTTGGCGAGGTAGCATATCAGCTGGCCCTACCACCTCAGTTGGAGAGGGTCCATGACGTCTTCCATGTCTCACAGCTTCATCAGTACTTACATGATGACTCTCATGTCATCAACTGGGGAGAGCTAGATGTGGGAGGAGACGCGATCTTCGAGGAACGGCCAGTCAGAATCGAGGATCACAAGGAGAAAGTGCTCCTGGACGAACCGTCGGCCTGGTTCGTGTGGTGTGGAGACATGGCGGCCTCGAAGAGAGCACGTGGGAGAGGGAACCACAGATGCGTGCCCAATACCCCGAGTTATTCTGAGCTTTGAATCTTTGGTGCCTGTTGTGACAGAACGTTGACCTTTTTGTCTATAAAATGTGCTAGTTCCTTTCCTCTGTTATGTGTGGAAAGTCCCGGCTAAAGGGAAGGGAAACCCGACCCCTAATCAGGACGCATTAAGGTGGATGCGATTAAACCCGTGCGGGCGAGTCAGTGCCGCCCAAATCGGATAATATCTTGACATGGGGGAGGGGAACTCCCCAATCCCACATGACCGGGCGGTTTTGCGTGGTATGTTGCTTGGTTCTTGACAGGGAGTGTTTTCAATTAGCGGGGGTCCACTCCTAAGAGGTATCTTCGAAGATGGTTGTTCGGATCCTCTCTTTCCTTCTGGTTTGTTTTGATTCTCGGGGACGAGAATCGTTTAAGAGGTATCTGATGTGATGACCCAGACCCCCCTTGGTTCCTTCCTTTGCCAAAAAAATCCGGTTTCCTTGCGGGGTACCGATCGGTGAGACCGATTGGTGACACCGACCGGTGAGACCGACCGGTGAGACCGACCGGTGACACCGATCGGTGAGAGCGATCGATGACACCGATCGGAGAGACCGATCGGTGACACCGATCGGTGAGACCGATCGGTGAGACCGATCGCTGAGACCGATCGGTGAGACCGATCGGTGCGACCGATCGGTGAGTCCGATCGGTGCGACCGATCGGTGAGACTGATCGGTGAAACCGGCCGACGTCGGCCGGCCTTGCCAAGTTGTTCCAGTAACGTTCTTTTTTTCGCAAATAGGGTTTTAAACCCTATTCTGCCTTGTTAAAAATGTCTTGGGAATACGAAACGCGCACAAAGGTTTTAATTAAATGCTTCATTAATTCATGGGTCGGTTAAAACCACCCAGTGCCATTAATGATGAGTCAAGCCATGTGTTCAACCCACGACTCCTTTGTCTTCCGTGGTTTTGTGTTTCACCTCAACCGTCCCCAGCTCTTATAATTAAGGGTTAGGCCGTGGTTCCCCCCCCCCCTCCTTCTTCGATCGTGGCTCTTCTGGTGCATCGGGACCGCCGCGTCGTTATCCGTAAAGTTCCGCGCCCCCGGCCTAAACGTCGATCATCTATCAACAAGTAGGGAATTTCTCTCGTCTCTCATTTTTGTGTATCATGCGGGGTGGGCGCTACTTTGTTCCTATGGAATTGGTTGAACCAAACCCTAATGAAGATAATAAACGAAGTTCTAAAGGAAGAAGGGGAAGGGGTTGTGATCGTTGTTATGCTTTATCTTGTGATCATCCCTTTTTTTTGTACTGGTTTATGTTTCCTGAAAAGTGAGGCCGTTGGTGGTCGTGTGTGTGCACTTGAATCCCCTCATGATGTTTTAATTGGGTTGCTGAAATTGTGAACTCCTGCTGTAAAATCGGTTAACCACGTATATCCGGCTAAATAATTGAAAGCACCAGGACCGGCCCTTCTGTGTTAACTCCCGGTTAGAACACACGGATTTTTTAAATCATGGAGTGTGTTAAATCGTTTAAATCTGAAAATCCCTGACTTGTGTTGGTAGTGGTTAGTGGTTGTTTTCCCTTCGGGCCGTTTGCTGGAAATGTGGGAGGGGATGGGATCCCCTGTTCTTTTTATACTCTCGGTGGCTGTGTGAATTTGGGGGATGGGATCTCCTGTTGGCATGGTTTCAGTGGTTGTGAGTTTTTATCACGAATTGGGGAGAGATCCTCTGTTGGTAGAACCGGGTGTGAGTGTTTTGGTTGATCTATGCTTTGACGTTTTCTTTGGTTATGCTTATGGTAGTTGCCCAGTAGTGCTTAAAATTAATTGAACATTTTGACTGAACGTGAAACAAGAATGGGACAAATGGTTTTGTGGGCAAGGGTCGTGAATCGTGACTCGGACGCTGTGGTATTGTGTTCTGTAGGTTGGCTAGGAAAAACCTAAGTTTTGGGTGAGTGTTTGTTACCTATATCTATACATGTAGCTTTGTGTTTCTTATTCGCGCCCCACCCAAGTTGAGCACTTAGTGCCGAACACCCCCATTTATGGGGGAAGGGTGTTTTTTCCAACACTATACTTAGTGGCTGGTTATTATCTCCTTTTCTGCTCCCTTTCCCAGATAGCCCAAGTACCTTCGGGCAGGCTGTGATGGCCTGAAGTCCATTATTATCCCAAGAACCATCGGGCAGGGTGTTGTGGTGGTTGGCCAGGTGTGTGCGGCAGGTGGTTTCCCAAGTGTCTTCGGGATGAGGCCCAGGTGTTTTCGGGCGTGGCAGTGGATCCTTCAGCCCAGGTGTCTTCGGGCGTAGCGGTGGTTGTTCTGGCCTAGGTGTTTGCAGGCATGGTTACTTGTGACAGTTGAGGCCCAGGTGTGTGCGGGCGGAATTTGGTAGTGGGACTGCGTGTGGTGGTGGCCCAGGTGTGTGCGGGCGGAATTTGGCAGTGGGACTGTGTGTGGTGGTGGCCCAGGTGTGTGCGGGCGGGTGTGGCAGTGGGACTGCGGTGAGAATGGCGGGATTGGTCCGATGCGTAGGATGTCTCAATAACCAGTGGGAAAGTGGCGCGGGGTACCCAAACATCGATGTGCTCTTATTATATATATTACTTGACTTGCGTTATTTGGGGAGTGAGCCTTGGTGAGGCCTAGGATGGATAGTTTGCCTTGTTAGCTGTTTGGTTCACTCTTTTCTCACGGGACTTTAGTACGTTCCCCCACTTGTGCACGAGAGTCATGGTTTTCCCTACTGAGTGTACTTGTATGCTCACCCTACGTTTACTTTCAGGTTTCCAGGAGGACTACCAGGGCTGCGCGGGACCCTATTAGTCGGACAGTTGGAGTTGTCGCTGTTGTCGTACCCTTGTTTTCTTTTGGTATTGTACTTGAGAGCTTTCATTTTCTTTTGTACTTGTATCTTGTTGTAAACTGTTTAAACATGCATGGGGACTTTATTTGGGTTCATTTTTATAAACTTGTTTCTTTTCCTTTTTGGGAGGTCGACTTGTCCTTTTTCCCGATCCTAAATAATAAAAAGGGTAATGCCTTCCATTTGCGAAAATTTTCTATACCCTTGGTGCTAGTCGCCACTCCGGGACCTATTGAAGGCGGGTTTCGGGGGTCATTATCTCTCCTTCATCTTAAAGAAGGAAGGGCCTGGCAATCCGCTGACTCTTCCCTCCTTTTGGTGAAGGTGGGTCGTGACATTTATATATTTTTTTTTCATTTTAACCTTCTATTTAATTTTTTACATAAAATCAGGTCAATGATGGTTTCAATTTCCAACTTCATCCAAACAAGTAAGAGTTATATCCAACTTCGCATACACAACTTTATAGAATACCATTTGAATACATCAATTTAATTTGTGGTTTTATGAGAGCCCATGTAATAATATATTTTTAAATCATCAGTATTTAAATTACATTGAACAATCTCTAAACATTTTATCATGTGTCTAAATGCACTTTTCCTCATATCCATCAGCTAGGGGGTGATAGGTCTTGAAAAAAATAAATTTAGTATTCAAAAAATTACACCTCTAAAATAAAATATAAAAGAAAAACTTTTATCACAACTATAGATGATTGAATGTTGTTCCCCATATATCCTCACCACTTACATTACATATATCATTGATATGTTTTTAAGATATAAATATTCTAAAGGGGTGATGAAGTGGAAGGATTTTTCAATTCCATCCTCCATAATCCATATAGCATTATATTTTTGGATTTCTTCGATAGACTAGAGAAATAGTAAATACCAATGTTTTCAAATTTTAATGTGAGTAAAGTCAATGGTTCAGTCATCTCATAGGAATATTTCATTATACATTTACATTCTAACATTCCATATACATTTAGGTGATCTCAATGATATATTTTTTCATGTTATCCAATTAGAGTATCATTTGGAGATCAATGTACATTATGTTTCTTCTAGGATGGATTGATAAATGTGAGATATGTTCATTATCAACAATATATTTCATTATCTTAGATAACAGTAGAAAAATGTTTATACTTCCAAAATCAAATCATAACATCACGATAAATATTGAATTCATTAATAATACCTTCATTTAATTCTTTCACCCTCTTTTGATGTGGTAAATCTTCCCCTTATGCCCCCTTGACCTTATCGTGGATGGATGGTTTGGAACTCCTATGTATTACATGACGGAATCCCCATTCCTATGATTTATAGATCTATTCATTATATTGAAATGAAGATGGGGTCCTTCTCAATATACGTCATGGATAGAGTAGTTGGTTCATTTTTACAATGTGAATTATCTAAATTGATGGCCATTCTAGTATGGTATTGAATATGGAAATTATATTCTTTGACAATATCTAACCGTATTCACTATGTCATATTGAGATCCTCCTATGTGAATATAAAATTTAGACTCTTGTGATCATTACATAGGCAAAACATTACTCTATATAGTTTGTTTCACCATATATTTTACGAAAATATCACAACTATTAAAACCGCATCATGTGTAAATAGAGTTTCTAATGGATCATCAATTTCTACGAGTTGTATTCTATCACATTTTCATTAAAAATGAGTACACAACCGAATATTTTAATTTTTGCATCATTATTTACAAAAAAGCCTTATCCAATTTACTGTATCTAGAGTACTGGAAAAATTGTCATCCTCTTATTAATCTCATAGACACCTTTCACATATTCATCCATTTATACATACATTACACCATTTTTTAATAAACATTGATAGCAGGAGAAAAATTATCAGAAAATTCAAGAAAAGAACTACATTATAATGATAATCCATGAGAACCTCATATATCTATAACAATAGTTGTTTTATACCATTCATGAATACCCCTTTTTATTAAGGGCATACATAAATTCCATCACCTTTGACTGCATATTCCTATAATGTGATTCACCACATCCAAAATTATCAAATATTGAACCTAGTATACATTTTAACATCTATTAATGTTTCTAGAAATATAATTAGAAATTTTTCATGTTTCTCATTAATCATTGATTAAGTGATAATATTATGGGAATTATAACAAAAAAAATTATGTTTTTTCATTAAAATATATTCACAAATTTGATGTATATAATATAAATATTATTTCTTATGAAGGGATCAAAATGAACACATATTTTAACTACATTATAAATAATGATTTATTCTTAATTTCATTCCTCTTAACCTTCAGCTAGTGATATCAAGAATGAAAATACACCATTAAAATTAAACAAAATCATCATTATTTTCTAAACTATTCAATAATCATTATTAGTGGACGATTTTTTATTTTAGGGATATATATTAGGTCATGATAATCTATAGAAAGACACATTAATCATTCATTACTCATTAAAAAGAGATCTAATTAACCCTAAGGTAGTGTTTTGGGACATATAAATACAATTTCTAATTGATCTTATTGTTGCTACATTAACTACTCTTATTTGATAGGTTGTATCCTATTGAGGAATTTGGATATATGAGTGTCTCCATGTATAGAGTCTATTGAGTACTCTAACTCATGTTTTGAAGTATGTTCAGGAAACTATTCTATAAATAAGTCATTATTTTCCCTTATATTAAGAATCTCATTAAAAATGATACATTTCTTTGACTGAACCATTTTGGTGTGGTATATTTGTTCACAAGGAGTCAATACCAACATCATTGAAGGATTTTCTAGAAGATATTAATTATCTTACATGTATCTCTATAAGACCAATGAATAGTTCAGAAAAAACAATGTGATTTCATTTTTTTAATGTTTTGGAGTTTTATATATAAGAAATGACTATCCATTCCCATTATAGAATAATATTCTTCTAAGCTAATTATTACTTGATTTTCATGGTGATTTATTCCATAGACACTAATAGGAGATCGTTCCAACGCATAGGGTTCAATTATTCCACCAATAGGTTGTGTTATAGATATATCTAATTTATGTAATCAAGGATTATATTCAACAATTCTATAAAAAGAAGGATATAATTTAATCCCAAAATTATTTTCCTATAAATAATTTTTAATTTTTTTGATTTAATAGGATGTGCATGTTTTTTTTAATTCCTTTTTTTTCTCTAATTCATTAGTAGTGATCAACTAAGATTTCCCTTTCCTGCTTTTATTTTATTTATACTAACATTTATTAGTCTCAAGGAAACAATGTTTAATAAAATATACTGTATAATGTTTTTTAGCATACATTAGGAGCATTGAACCATGGTTTGTGCATTAGGATATTGTTTCTATTGTTTCATCATGTTAGGTGAATTCATCTTATCTATTCAATATTCGTGTGCTTGGTGTCATTTTATCCCACACTAGATGCATTTTATGAAAACTTTTATGAAATTTCAATTTTCATTCTTACAATATTTTTGACATTTGGGTGGTTTAATCGAATTGGACCATTTTTCATTTGACTAACCAGTTTGAAACGATATTCGTCACTTCTTACCTCCATTACAATACATGAATTCACCAATCTATATATCGATATTGAGATATAATCATAATATTTGTTCATAAGATCTAATTTCATGGATTTCTTGAGCCTTTTGATGCTGTGGTTTTAAGACACTAAATAACCTAAATAGTTTTCTATCATTATTGACATCAAATATAAATGTGTATCTCCCATTAATTTTGATATTTTCCTCACATGGAAGATTCACATTCATTTATCTTCCACACTAAGTCTTCTCTCTACACAATTAATTGATGACATCAATATAAATATTCAATGATAAATATTTTCAAATGAAATCCCAATCCATCTCTTCCATTGCATTACTTGCCATTATATACTTTATCAATTCCCCCCATTGATCATCCTATCCACCTAAATGACATACTTCAAATGTAACCTTTTCCTTTTCAGAATAATATATCCTAAAATATATACTATCCATTGAGGACACCGCGTCATCAGTGATAAGTTGATAATAATCACCATTGAATGTGAGTTGTTATTGTTGCATTAATGGTTAGATATCTAGTTGTTTTTTACAGCTGAAAGAGGTTGTTCTATATGGTTTAGGATATTATTCATAGCATGGGAAAACAAGGAATGTATCTATATGATGTTTAGAACTCCACCACCCATGGAATTGGGGAATTAATTTGGAGTATCATTTCTTTATATCACACATATAGGTTTTTCTAACATTCCCCATGTTCGCAAAATTTTCTAAATAAATGGTATGAACAATTCATATGTAAAAAAATAATTAATTTAAAATTATGTGAAAATTATCTTAAATAGGAAATTTTATGGGATCCTTATATTTAAGATTTTTGATAAATAAAAATTCTATAATGTTAACCTATACATAGAAAATACATAGGTTTTTCACTAATTTTTTATAATAATTATTATAGAATTTACTAAAATATTATCGGATACCAAATATAACAAGTCAAAATTCCTTTACATTATTATTACATTATTTTTATGATAAAAAAATTATATAAATACAATCTAGGATCCAAAAAATTACTATCTTTGTAAAATAAGAATCATACATCAATTGTATGTAATAAGATCTACACATTGTTTAAAATATTTTTATTTATCCGTATAAATAAATGTCTATCTATTAAGTACATGTTTTCACTTGATGATACAAATCAATGAATGAGGGGTGAAAAAATCCAACTAAGGATGGAACAAGGTACATGAATAAGAAGTACATGGGTGAGAATAATTTACATCATCATATCATAATCATTGAATCATCATCATTATCATGATTGAAAAATTAGGGAAAAAAATCAAGTTTTCAATATGATTACTAATGAAATATTATAACATAGAGGTAAAATAAAACACATAATTGTGAATAGATCTAGTATCATTTTCATGTATCATATATGTTCATAAATCATAACATCATTTTTGTGAACAAATATAACATCATATTAGAAAATAATAAGCATAATATCTCTAGATATACCACATTATTTAATTCATTGGAGGGCTATATAATTATTATCCCACACATCACAACAAAAAAAGAAACAAAATACAAACATTTTTATGAAATAATCAATTTAAATGAATAGTTTTCTTAAAATATTTAAAATTTAATACTTAAGGAATTGATGATTTTGGATTCCCAATTCTATAATCTGTAACATAAATGGGAGTAAAATATCACTTTATTCATTTAAAGGTGATACAACTCAAGATGGCTCAACGTATGTTTTTAAAACTGATGAATTTTTAAAAAACAATTGAATATGGCATAAAAATCATTGTGGATGTGTAAAAACATGTAATTTCAAAAAATACAATTAATTGATTATTAAAAAAATTTATTTTTTTATATTATATGTACATTTATACTAAAATAAATTTTAAAATACTCTTTATCCAAATTAACGTGATTAGAATGGAAAATCTACTTTCATTATATCACTGTTTATTTTGTCAGTTTTCCACCTCTTAAGAAATTATTTTATTATTTTTTCAATATGGAAGAAAAAGATAAATATGTTAATAATTATCTTTTTTTAAATTATACTTATTGAATTATATTTTTTTATTGACATCATTAAAATGGATAATTATTGATTTCACATTTTCCATAAAAAATTCATTGATTCACTTCAACTACAATATTTATTTTTGTAATTTATAATTTAAAATAATTAATTTATATAATATTGAGATAAATATATTATTTTATTTTTATATAATAAATATTATATTATAACTGTGCATATGGTTGGTGATAATAAATAAGTTATTAATATCATCATCTGTGGTTAACAGATAGTAAATGAGATATTATCAAGGTCTAAGGTGTGTGAATTTATTAATGTTATTATATAGTATATATGAATATTTAATTAGGATAACATAATTAACATAATGTAAAAATAATAATAAAAATAAATTTGATGATTTTATTTTGTAAGGGGTAGAAAAAACGGCTAAGGGGTGTAAAAAATACAATGAAGGGTTTATGAAAAAAAAAATTATTCTTAGATTTTTGTCTATTTTATGACACTAAACTACATTGAATATTGGATTTTGTTAATATATAAAGTAACTAATGATTTTAATGATAATTATATTGATTATTTAGGAAAATATTCTAATTTTTAATGTAAGAGTGAAGTAGTTTTCGAAGGAGACGTAGATGTATTTTTTATACTTGAGGGGAGGGATATTTTTTAGTTAAAATATTGAATAAGATACCATATCAATGGTATAAATTGTAATAGTTATATTTAGGAAATAATAAATTATATATTAAAAAAATTAATATTATTTATGACTTTAATCTAAATTATAAGCTTAATTGTCTAATTCATTCGAATGGAATGTGGAATAAATAAAAAATTGTTACATTAAGGGAACACTTTTGACATTACAATTCTTAAAATGATTTTAATGTTTTGAAATTATGATTTTTTATAAATTAAATATTTTTCAAATTTTATATAATTTTTGGTTGATTGATGTTTTCAATAATTTATTCAAAAATTATTACATCATGAATCTTATAATTTAAAATACAACAGTTACAAAAAAATATTATTAATAATCAACTAAAAATGAATTATTTCATAAAATTTCCAATGTATCACCCTCAAAAAATTATGATGATATGATTCAAAAAATTAAATTTATTTTATCTAAATAAATTTCTAAAATTGGTTATTCTAATTTTTATTATATAAATTATGCATCTTAATAAATATCATAAAATATAGTTGATTTTAAAAATGCATATAACATCATTGAGTTTTACTCTTGATATTTATTTTATAGAAAAATAATATTTTTATTTAATTAATTTACTCATTATTAATAATTTTTTATTAAATTTTTTATTTTTAAGTCAAATAACTATTCTAACGATCATGTTACTATTTAAAATAGTTAGGTTATTATTCTCAATGATCAAGAAACTATTCAAATGGTTAAATTATTATTCAAATGAACAAAATACCTCCTATAAATAATATTTTATTCAATAAAAAGTGAAAAAAATTATATCCATGGTTCTATATTATTAATTTCATAAGATATAAATTGGTTTTAAATATTAACTGTCATTTATACATTATCATAAATTGGGGTAATGATTATAGCAAATTGAAAAGGATATAATTTTTCAAATTATGTTATTATTTTTATTTTTTCCACATTATTGATTGGAATTTTATTGTGTTATTTATTTATTAATATAATAATATTTGATAATGAAATAATTTTTTGGAGTTTCATTATGTGTTTTGTGTGTGTAATAATATATAATATAATAAAAAAATTATATGAAAAAAGTCATTTATTAAAATAGAGTTTCTACATCCACCTCCCTATTAAAAATATACTCCCTTAAATTCAACTTTTATTCTTAGTTGAGACTAGGCGAGGGTACTTTTGTTTCAGTGTTTCCTCTTGTTCCCTCATCACCTCTTCATATATATTGTTCCTATATAACACTTTATAAAGGTGAGTTGACCTGTGGCATGAAACATTGTTTCTAAATTCCAATATCTTCACTAGGTTCTCATCATATAAGAAGAAATTATCCATTTTTACAACCCTAAAATTTACTATATTAAAGGGATTTGTTACATACTTCCTCATAAGAGAAAAATGGAACACATCACAAAATTGATTGATATTGGTTTGGGTTTCAAGTCGATTGACCACTCATATAATGCAATTAATCATATCAAACAGGCCAATGTAATAATGGATACGATTCCATTTATTTATAGACCACATGACTCTCTTCCACAGTGATATTCAATGGAAATATCTATCTTCAACAACAATCTCCAAGTCCCTTCATTGGTTTTCATCATATCTCTTTTTCCAACTCTGAGTAGGATGTATGAGTTATTATTATGTTGAACCCTCAATAACATCCCTTTCAAAAGATCATCTCTAAGTATCTTTTTTCTCCAACCTCATCCCAAAAAGAAATATTTCGACATGGATTCCCATAGATTGCATTAGATGGATCCATTTGAATACATGAATGAATGATGATATTGTATGTAAACTCAACAAAAGGTATATTTTTACCCTATCCCCATTTAAGTTACATATGTAGGATATCAGTATATTCTCGAATGTCTAAATAGTCCATCCAGAATGGTCATTAGTTTGTATAGTGAACCATGATTTTCAAACATTGATATTTTATTTTTTAGATGAGTATTCACCCCATTACACAAAAAATCATATGCTCTATAAATATTTATGTTCATTGGTGTTTAAGAACACAATCTACTAATTTGGTGAATTAACATCATCATGTCCTATATAGATCATCTCATTTAGAATTCATAAAAGAAATCCATACATGTAAAATTACTTCATAACCTAGGGAATGGAAAAAAATGTTAAATGGTGAGATTTTTTGCCTTGTAATGGTAAAACAAAGATATACATTAGCATAACATGAACATAATGGAATGTGAACTTGAGAATAATTTTTTAAACCATACCATTCATATCAAGGATCATTATATCAATTCATGCCATGAAAACTGGATTCTCGTAATACATGAATCATATAGGAGTCAAGGAACATTATCCATGAGAATATAAGATTAGAACAAGACATATATTTTTTTCATAAACATCTTCTTATATCATTATCAACATATATAAACAATAAATGGTTGACTTGTTAATTTGAGGACATGAAATAATTACCATGATTAATCTTATAACGATTAAATTATGTCCACACATAACATTAATTATGTGAAATAATGGTCCATGTATTAAACTGGTAAGATGAAATTGAGTTCATGCATAAAATTGTGAACCTATAATCAGGTTCACGCAAAATATTTTGTGCTTGTAACCAGGTACCCACATTAATTATTTACTCATGAGTTATCCATAATTACAAATGAATTGGATATAGTGATAAATGTCCCACCAAAAACATATTTTAAACCTTATGTATGTGTTCTATATGATTATAAAACATTCCTTATTTTATTACAAATGATGTAAAATGGTTTTGATAAACATTTCATCAATCCCTGACCTGCTGAAATGTGATAGGGTTCATAATCATTACATCATCTCATCATTGCATAACCCTTAGAAAATGGTGTGGGTAAATAAAATTGTTATCATTGTTTATGTTGTGGACGAGAAACATGTTTCATAACCATAATGACTTAATAAACCATTTAGTGGAAGAATAATAGTCCCTTTTCTAGTATATAAACCAATCAAATAATATGCTACATCTAATGATATCATTTTTGAAGGAGAGTAATTATGAATGATCACTTGAAACATTTCTAGAGGAATGTCACATGAATTTGATGATGATTTTTTAAAACTAAAAATTCATAAAAAAATATAAAAAAAAAATTCATTTAAAATAACATTGAAAAATTATAAAATAATCTTGTAAATAAATAATTACTCTCAATGGTGGGAAATTTCATTCATGATGTACACAAGAATATATATATTCCATTCATATTTATATGAAAATATCAATGGCCATTTTTTGGAAAATGACATGACTATTACATTAAAATTATTTTGTTAAAAAATCAATCATGGATAAATAAGTATTAAAATATTTAAAAAAATTTAAATACATATTTTAAAAATTTTATAAAACATGGATTTTTTTGAAAAATTAAATTCTACATAAGGGAAAAATGATTTTTTATTAAATTTTTTCTCAATTCCTTAAGTTAAAAAATACTAGAAAAATATCAATATTACCAAAAAATATAATTAAAATATATATTACAAAAATAATTAATTAGAATTAGTGAGAGGTATATCGTAATATTTCAACATATGGAGCTTATTCAAAATTGATCTTGAAAACTGATGAGATTATATCATAAATCCATTGAAAAATTCATAATCATTTGTATCTTATTATAAATGATAGGGATATAAAAAAATTTATATTTGATCCCCATAATATTCTGGATAAATATCATTAAATATTTTCATGGGTATAATATACACCACATAATAGAAATTCTTAGTGAATATGTCATGCGTCTCACAAAAGATAGAAGTGAGTCATGAACCCCTCACCACTTTAGTAGTCATTGAATTGTATGCACCAATAAAAAAATAACATCATATGAATCATTTAAATTAATTAATAGGTTAATAATATTGATATAACATGTCTAATTTTAATTATACACATCACATAAATGAAACAAGTTGTTACTTTCCATACGTCTCCATGAATTAAAATAGCAACTACAAATCCCTTATATTAGATCTCAAATTTGTTCTTACACGGTTGAACATATTTCTTCATAAATATATTTCTATTATAAATATATTATATATTAATGTGTACATATTATTATAAATATGATTGAATTATGGTCATTTATTACCTGTTTATTTCCAATTCCATTTTAAAATCATGTTTTTGGTAATAACCACATTATTTTTCATTTATTTTTTTAATTCTTATTATCCATTCTCTAACTTTTATCTTGGAACTATAATATAAATATCAATAATAATATAATAATTATAATAATTATTCATAAATTGTATTTTCATGACCATTCATGAATGATGATTTTGAGAAATTAGGGGTATTGTGATCCTTGGGATAGTGGGTCATGCATACACATGAGTAAAATTTCACAATTTCAATGATCATTATAGAAATGGGGTAATAATATTTTATCATTAAAAATTATAATAATATCATAAATAAAATATTTATCCTTTTAATATAATTATACATTTTATCCATATGGTCTGGTGATGCAAATATAGAATCTTATTTCTTCTTGAAGCTAGAAGTCCACACACACAAAAATAGTTTTATCATATCTAATTAAGTGAAAATGAGAAACAAATAAATGATATTTTATATAATATTGATAAATATTTCATTAATATAGTAATTATTTCATTTATATCACACAAACTCATAAAAATTATTTTTATTTTCATCCATTTAATGAGTTACTAAAAAACTATTCATACAACATTGTGAGGCGGTGGTTCGCCGTACACTAGAGGGACATGACTGTATCCTCGAAGAAATTGATAATAAAAAGGTATAAATCATAAAATGACATAATATGATTAATTATGTTTTAAATATGATATATGTACATTATATTCATTATACAAACCAACAAAGGGAGGTGGTTGAGGAAAAAATTAATGACTTCTGTTCTTGAGGATATTGTCTAACATACACACAAATGATGATTTCGTAACCCATTTGATGTATGTGTGGATAGATATAGATAATTTCCTAAAAAATAAACCTTAATATTTAATGGTATATATTTTTTTTATATCACAATATCTTAATAATAATTTAAGGATGTGTTTGAAGAGGTAAATTAAAAATTTTCCTTATTGACTATCACATCTTCTTTGGGAAACTTCCTTAGGTTTTATCCACAAGCCATCCTATGATAATTTTATGAAAAAAATAGTATTCAAGATTTATTGGATATAATTTAATAATTTATTAGGTTAGTTATTGGATGAATAAATGGTTATAAGGTATGAATAAATGAGGAGAGGAGGACCACATTTATAAGTGAGGTGAGTGGCATACTGGTAATTTATGAAAAAGAGTAGTTTACAAAAACATTTCCCATGAATTAATGGCACAAAAGTGATTAATATAGATACATTGAAATTATATTCTATAAATATTTCCTTAAATTTGATTTAATAAACGTTTTTCAGATATTTTATCACTTACCAGTATAGTTGAACCTCTGATAAACCCATTTTTACATTTAATACGTTAAATAATTCTTATGGTTTTATTATTGATTATGGTATGAAATTACCTCAAAATAAATATTTACTATAATTTTTTTTTGTTTTAAAATATGTTATACAATTTTTCGAACACTTTTAACATATGTGGAAGATTTTAATTTAATATTCTTCTCACAGATGATATTAAAATATGGGATTCCAAAGAGAGATCATCAAATAGTTTACAAGGTTTTTTATTAGATTTATTTTAAATTCAAATTCAATGAAATATATTTTACTAATATATGAATAAATAAACTAATTTTAGTTTAGATATAATTTATTATTAAATTAAATTTATAAATAATTTATACAAAAATTCCATTTTAAATTTAAATTTAATGTTTTCCACTATTCATAAAAAATTCCCATTTCAGAAATTTACCAAAATATATCTGAAAGGTAATTTTTAAAATATTAATTAAAAATGGATATTTATTTTTTCAAATATATTTCTAAGAATTGTAAGAATTTAGTTTTGAAATATATGTCGAAAAGGGTGAGAGAACTATTTTTAGAAAAATATTGACTTTATTATTAAAATTATTGTATTTTATATCTCTTATCTATAAATCACATTGGATAAATTTATGAAATTTAATTATATATAATATATAATAATTATTTTAAAATAATTTAACCAATGAATTTTTTTTACTTAAAACGCCCTTCTGTAAATAATAATATTTTTTCAGAAAAATATTTCCTTAATTTCAAAATTGTATCTATGTTCATTTATAATTTATTGTTTAAAAAATAATTATTTTTATAAACTTGTATAGACCATATATTTTCATAATATATATAATCCTATTCATACCCATCACTCTATTTCCTAGGTTATAAATCTTATATTAAATAATATTTTTAAATAGAATGTTATGTTATGTTTAAACTTCGTATAGTGTTTGTACCATGATACATTTAATGATGTATGTAATGTCATATAAATTCACTATTTTATGTAATAAAGGATAAAATAATGGTTTCATGTAATAGAAAATATTGAAAAGATTACATTTATTTTGTAAAAAACATATTTCACAAAATCATAGCATGTTACATTCTGCAAAAATTAATATGAATTTAACCTTGGATATAAATCACAATGGTACCAAAAATAGTGGATAAATCCACCTCATTACATCCTTAGCTTCCGATATAGCTTCTTGAAGTCTATGGTTTCACTATAAATCATTGACCATGAGAGTGTTATTCTTTCATAGAATATTCTCTATTTGATCTAGAGTTTATACTTATTATTCTTCATATGAAATATAATTCTCTAGTGGTATGAATTATGAGTTATATACATGTGAAAGATATGAGATTTATGTCATTACATATTATATAGAGAACACATCTTGAAACTGAGATTGTTTTAGTCTAACCGTCGAGCGATAAGTTGTCGACCCAATATGATCTAGAATTTCAATGGTACTGATTTTCCTAAGGTTTATTTTCCCTTACACCCTCCGAGTATAAATTTATATAAATACCATCTTACAAACATAAATTTATAGACATCATTGATGATAATGTGCATAATTGTTTCCCATAATTTCCCATACATGTTGCTTAATTCCACTAACCTTATCTTAAATTTCAATTTTCAGATCGATCCCTAGTAGTTTTCATTCTCATATTTCATTCCAGTAAATTGGATTTATAAATTTATTTATATTAAGAGATTTACAAGGATCCATATAAATGATTGATTGCATGATACTATTGCCACAAAACAGAACATGATAAAGGTATTGATCCCAACTACCATTTATATTCATAAAACATGACCATAACATGACCTTAATGGTTGGAATACTTCCCAAAATCTGATCATTAGTCTGAGGATGACATATGATTCTCAAAATTCAAAATGGTATCAATATAATACATAAGACTACCCAAATACATTAAGGTAACCTTCATGTCTCAATAGTATATAATTAAATGTTGTACACCATAAATTTCATAACACATCATTAATTTATATTATATTAATATTATCTAATGAGAATTAATCTATAATATAGATAGCATCTCCAAAACTTATAAGTATATCTAATATAAACTAGGTACTATTATTACTTTTAGATGTCATATGTTATTCTTATAAAAAAACCTATAATGATGTCTTCCCATTTCATTTATATCGTGGATAATGTCTATTGCATCCTTTTAGACTATTTTCTCTCAACATTTAATTAATGAAATACAATGCATCAAGACACATAATATGATATGTATCTCTTTATGTTTTACTAATAGAAAAAATATTTCTATTAGGATATTGGTATGTGTTGCCCCGTTTCCCCCCCCCCCTTTAGTTGTGGGATCAAGATCCATGACCTTGTCGGATGCAATAGGTTATCTCTCAGCATGAGGGTTATACCTTTTAAACATTTATTCTAGTAAAAATGGTTTAAAATTTCAATAACACCTATGTACCATAATATTTTCTCAATACTGTTAATAAGAAGTCTATAAATATGCATTCCTTCTCAAAAGAACTGGTGTATTTGCATAAATATCAATCAAAATATCCCTAATATTGATAAAACCTAACACATAACATCTCAAAAAGGAATTTATATGGAATTGAACATATGTTTAACTATAAAATCATTAATCCATGATAGAATCCATAAATATTAATTTAACCCTTCATGGAGAAACACATGCTTCCATAAATAATAAAATTTTTAGATTTTTCATGATTCATACAATCAATATACCAAATGTGAAATAATAAAACAGTTTAATTATTGAATCAAAAGAAAAACATAATTCAATAACACCACAACAATGAGTGGCATGATATAGGTTATTCCTTGTTCTATAAGTTAATTAATTGTTCTGGTCATTGAGTTGTATAATTCCAATGTTCTCCACACATAATACATTGAACTCCTTAACTAGTTATCACTCAATAACAATATTTTTCAAACAGATAAAAACCTAATATCCAGTTTTTATAATCCTCAAAATATCTTTTTCCCACCTGCATGACATATAATAATAATAATATTCATCAATATATGTAGATTATGAAATGAACATTCACAAAATTATATCTTCCATTTTTATGTTTTATGAGTCTTACTGATGCTTACATTGTTAATCATATATGACCATATTTGATTTGGAATACTCAAAATGTCATTCTCTCTAGTAATCATCCAATTTGGATGCTCATAGTCACAAATTTTTTTTATCAAATTTAATTTTAACATGATTATTTTTTGTTCTACTAATTAAATAAATCAAAATAATATAGTGTGTGAAAAAAAATAGTGGAAAAATACATAATCATTAAAAATAATTTCTAGTATTTGTAAATTATAGAAACATATTTTTAGAATAATACGATGTTTTTTTATAATAGGGAATTAATAGTCATCATCTATTTAAATCATTCATAAATATTCATAAATAGTTTATAAATGTTCAACACATATCCCCCTAGTGTTTCAAACTAAGAGTGAAGCAAAGAAATTTTTCATTCACTAGGTGATGATCGAGTATATATCATTGTTTCCAGTTCCGAGTTATTACCCGAGTATACTTCTATTTAGGATACACATAAACATTGAATATTAAAACATAGATACAATTTCATGGGAAAATCATTCTCATACCTTTACTAATGTTCATGGATATTTTTTAATACATTGAAACATCATTAGACATATCGTTAGAGACATCCCAATACATATCCTTATTAATAAATTATCAGATTTAAATATATTTTTCACTTTTGAGTTTCAAAAAGTCAACTAAGTCATTCCTATGATACCAACTGTAGTGACCCAGGTTTCTCATCCATATATATTACATCTTTTTTTATGAATATTCAATATATTACAAAAACTCATGTGTGAGGTCCATAAGTGTTTACTGTCATTAGAGACTAGGTACCCAATTATCTAATATGGTGGAATATATTCGACATATACCTTAAGTATCCTCCACATCAGTACACTTCACAATCAATAGAAACATAAAACCATTTTTCATAACATGGGAAAAGGAAATGTAAGAAAGGGTGAGATAAAATTCTCAATAATGTCATATAAATTAGATACATAATCATTACATACACATAAGGTTATGAGAACAAGATAATAATATTTGAAAAACATACCATGGATAAAAAATGTTATAATATAAAGTCATTCAATAAGATTTTAATTTCATAAGAAACAAATCACAATATAATCACAGGACATTATCCAAGAGATCGTAACATTTTCATAAGACATAGATTTGTTTCATACAGAACAAATTATAACATTATGATCATTCATAAATAAATAAATGTTAACTAATTATGTTACGAGCATGAAGTTAGGGAATCACATAAAATTATAGACATGAAATCATGTTTACACATATGATTATAGATATGAATTATAGGTAAATTTATAACACAATGATCATGTAATCATGTTCATTCATAGCATTGAAAATATTTAATATGGTTAACACGTAACACTATGAACATGTTACCAGGTTCACATATAACATATTTAGTCTTGAGTTATCTATATTTTCCAAATGCATTGGAGTGGGATATTGGTCCCAACCATTACAAAATGAAAACCATATTTATGTGTTCCTCAATACCATAGAACATTTGTAATTTCATAAAATATAAAATAAAATTGGTATTAAAACAATTTCATCCAATTAAAACATTTTCAAAATAGATAGGATTTATAATCATTTCATTATTTCATCCTATCATAACTCATGGAAAATAATTGGGCTTTATAATAATTTTTTCTTTATGTATCCCTTGGGTGTGAAATAGATTTAATAAACATATTACAATGAAAAACCAATTAAAAAATTATTAATAATGGAATAATTGGTTTATATCCCCAACAAAACCTAATTTACATCAAATGATATTATTTTTGATGGAGAATGATTTTTAAATATCACAAATATGATTTATGGAAGAAAATTAATTTTATTTGAAAATTAATGTTTTTAAATAAATTAATAAGGTATTATCAAATTCCTTTTCGGAGAAAATAGACATGAAGATTGATAATGTAATATTCAATTAAATTAAATGTCATGATTGAATAATTTATTTCTCAAGACGTAATCATTAAAATAAACATTTAGTTTACATTAATTGTATAAGACAAACGTTAATTTTTTTAAAAAATTTACATAATTATTTGATAACCCCTTATGGAATCAGTAACGTTCAGGTTACAGATTCTACCTAGAGGTGACCTGTACCTGGTTGGTCACATGGCATTAGCATATTTCCCCAAACAGAAAAGTCTTCCATCTAGAAGTGAGGGCCATGGGTGTGATTGTGTGGAAGCTATGCCCTAATTGGAATACTAACATATTTTATGTAAAAAAACTAGAAGAAGTGGATGTAGGAATAATCCATTCAAAAGTAAACAACATAAGACTGGAAAATAATAAATTAGTGAACACACATACACATAGACACACACACACACATATATATATGACTGTGAATGTTACATATGTCTATGAGAACATCCAACCAAATCACAATGTGAAAATACAACAGTACTATCCCCAAGTACAAAAGATAGCAAGTAACAACTCCTCATCATCACAAGCCATAGCTTGGTCCCATGGTCTCCAACTCTATATCAAATCATATGCCTGATGTAGAAGTGTGCATGCCCTTATCTATACGTGTAGAAATATAGTCATTTGGGGCCCAAAAGCATGGCCCAAAGATGGTGTGAGACTACATCCGTATAGGAAACCACCAAAAGATCTGTGCCTAACAGTCATTGAATATATGGTAGGCTACAAGAAAAAAAATGCAGTAAACAATGATGTGACCAAGGTAAAAAAATTCACAATTTCAATGCATTCAAAATCAAATATCAAGAAATATCTAAAACAAATTAGGTAATCACAAATAAGAAACACTCTTAAAAGTACTCATAGCTGATCCCCTTTGGTCCTACCTAGCAACACAAGCAACCCTGTAGGCAGTACAATAAATCTAACCCCTATTATCCAGCTTAAGAATAGACTCTATGAGGAAGCAGTCACCATCAATTCCACGTATAGTATTGTAACAATAAATAAAGGAGCTCTGGGGAATCACACAATTTCTATTCCCCCTATGGCCCATGTAGAGGAAAAACAAACAATCTTAGGAATCACTTACGAAAATTCTCCATATGGTCTCACAATGTAAGTAAAACAAACACTCTAGAGAAGCCCTTACATCCATTCACTCTATGGTCTATACACCAGGTTCTCATGGCCCTGTGTATGTCATGAAACTATAGAGACGATTATTTGAAAAATTAAACCCCACGATCTACTTAGCATACTATCTACAACATATCAGCATATCAGAACAATCACACCATCCTACAACTAGGCATGAAAATCTTAATAGTATTCTAATAGAAAAAATAGACCCAATGGTCAAAACAGGGAATCATTCATGGGAAAAAACATCAAAATCATATCAATTAAAACTATTCACATTCAATTAACCTCCACCCAAGCATAAAATAATTGAAGGAAAACAATGAGACTAAAACGGTAAATGCACAATACCACATTCATGGGTATTGGGAAAAATTTAAAATATTAATCAAATACATTAAATGGAATGGCACAAACCACCTACCTCAGAATTGGGAGATCAATATACTAGAGTCTTGTGGTTTTAATAACCTTAGAATGCCGAAGATCTACAAAAACCTCTAAAACGTTCAATAAAAGATAACATGAGAAATAAGAATAATAATGAATTGAAGCTCAAGAAAAAGAGAGTGTTACCGAGGCGATCCCAATGCAATTGATGGTGGTCGAATCGGATTTCGGATTCTTGGTCGGGGGTTTGTAGGGAGATCACAGTCGTACGGGAGTTCTGTGTCAAATGTAACCTATTTGAAATTTTTTTTGACGATTATACGCGAACCTGGTCCATTTAATAAAGAAAAAATATAGTACACGGTGTGTACATTGGAAGTACACAGTGTGTACTTTCCATTTCCATATTATCCATGAGGTGGCCTCCAGGTCACCTTTACATGGCCATGTGCTCGGCTGCTATACAGCCTGCACACGGCTACCTACTGAAAATGATTATCCAACGTGTACTGAGAAAGTACACAGCATATACTTCAAAAATTTACCAAAATTACCCTTTTTTCTCAAAAATGAATAGATGAAATAAAAAACCTGAAAAGAAGATCTGGGTTCTTAAAAAATTCTATATATTAAGAAATTTGTCTCTGAATTTCCCTAGAAGGGCTGTGTAGAAGAAGAAACCCCGAACAACACTGACCAATATGATCGTACATCGGCCTCCCTCTACTATGTCTTGTCCTGTACTCACCTGTGTTTCCATAGTACTCGTACAAGAGGTACAAACCGACCATGAAGAACATTTTTACTTCGATCAAAAATCTGGATAGGATGATTCTCAAAATATGAACCCCCATCCAACTCAACCTCCTAGAGTTTGAAGACATGAGATATATCTTAAAAGTAACTTCAAAGCTGAGAAACGTGGAAGATTTCGTGCATAGTCCAATAACTCTGAGGTAACTATAACTGATAAGGAATAAACCAACTCTCCTCAACACATCATATAGATCGACGTACCTCGGTGATAGCTTACTCTATCTCCGAATCCTCTTGTGTCCCAAACTTGTTGTGATATGCAGGAATACCCGATCCCCATCCTCAAACTCCAGACGTCGTCTCCACTGATCTACATAAGAATTCTATCAAGGATGCACAATATCCATCCTCTTCTGAATCAACTCAATCTGCTATGTTTTCTCCTAAACAAGATGAGGTCCCAGCATAGCTGCCTCCCTTACCTCTAGAAACCATAAGGGCGATCTGCATAGCCTACCGTACAAACCATTATATGGTGTAAACTGATTATTTTCATGAAAACAAATGTTTTAGGAAAACTCAACAAGAGGTACGTGATTCTCCCAAGAACCTATAAAATCCAAAATACATACAAGAATCATGTCCTGAATGACTTGAATTATATGCTCGGAATGTTCATTTATCTGGGTGTGGTAACCTGTAATCCAAATTACATAATTATGAAAAACCTTCTTAAGCCACATGGTGACCCGAGATGTAAAATGTGCATCTCTATATGAAACAATGGATTTTGGAACTACATGTAAGCGCACAATCTCATAGATGTACAATCATCCCAGATCATTGGCACTGATTTAATCCATTGTCAACAAGAATTTTGAAACCTTCATGAGTCTATTAATGACAACCCAATCTACATTATTCACCAAAGGAGACTTTGGTAAACCTCTCATGAAAATCACCATGACATTATTCCAATTCCACACGAAAATGGGTAACTTTTGTAAAAGGCATGTTGTTTGTTGATGATCTGCATTCACATACTGACAGGTGGATCACCTCATGATGAAACAAGCAACTTATCTCGTCATACCAAGCCACCAATACTGACAGTGTAGATCAAGATACAACTGGGTGACTCCAAGATGTTATGCCCAAATCGAGGGATGAATATCCTGAATCAGCTCCTCACATATAACTGCAGGCATCTACACGTGCCCCTAAAAACACAATATCTCATCCACAGTAATGGTCAGTCCCTGAATAGGGTTCTCTCCTGACACACTCACTCATAACACTAGGCCTTCTGAATTTGATAGCTACCCCTTTTACACTCAATCATGAAGAGTAGAGGTTATAGCTATAGAACCAAGATAAGCCTTCCCCTATTTGTCATGAATCTCCAAATTCATCTCAAATAATAGAGCCACAATATTCCTCTCATTACTAGCCTCATGAACTATTTTTACATGAGTCCTCCGGTTCAACGCATTAGCCACTATGTTTCCTTTCCTTGGTGTATAGGAAATCTCAAGGTCAAAAGATAGATGGTACTCAACCCACCTTCTCTGTCTCAAATTCAGATCATGCTGAGTGAAGATATACATGAGACACTTGTGGTCGGTGAAAACCACAAAAGGCTCTCTGAAAAGATAGTGACTCCAACAGCGTAAGGCATGAACAACTGCAGAAAACTCAAGATCATGTGTCGGGTAATTCCTCTCATGTGGTCTCAACTGCTGAGACCCGTATGCAACGAATCCTTCTCCCTGCATAAGTACAACTCTTATCATGATACCTGAAGCATCACAGTACACAGTATAGCTTTTTCTTGGATCTGGCAGGACTAGTATCAGTGCTGATGTCAACCTCCCTTTCAGCTCCTAAAAGGATGACTCACAAGAATCGGACCACAAGAACATATCACCCTTTTATTTCAAACCTGTCAGTGGTGCTGCTATGTATGAAAAGTAGTGAATTTAGAGTTTTTAGTATCCATAATACACTAAAAACTCTTTATCACAAATTTTTCTTCAACTACTTCCTGGAAACAACTGCTCTCACTATTTCTGGGTCTACTAACACTCCTGTCTCAGAGATAACATGACCCATGAAATGAATCTGATCCATCCAAATGTGGTTTTTTGAGAGCATAGCATATAAATGATGCTCTCTCGGTGTTATGAAAACTATATCAAGATGAGTAGCATGGTCTTGTTAGTGTGAGGGTACTCCAATATATCGTCCATGAAGACCACCTTGAAAGAATCCATGTATGGATGGAACACTCGGTTCATCAGTGTCATAAAAACTACTTGCGTGTTCATGAGACCGAATGGCATAACCATATAGTCATATAGACTATACCTTCTCTAGAAGGGAATGAGAGGTATGTTAAATGGTATAACATGAAACTGATGACAACCGTACCTTAATTCAATCATCAAGAACACTTGGTCTCCTCGAAGCTGATCAAAGAGATCATCTATCCTTGGAAAGAGATATCAGTTCATGAACGTCAACTGGTTCAACATCCAATAGTACACACAAAGTATAAGGGTATTTTATACCTTCTTTGAAAATAGGACATGTGAACCCCAAGGAGAAGTATTGGGTCCAACGAAACCCTTTTCCTGCTACTCCTCCAACTACCTCTTGAGCTCTTGTAACATTGGTGTAGCCATCCTATAAAGAGGAATGGACACCGTTGCTGCCCCTACCACCAAATAAATGTAAAATTCTACCTCACATTCCATAGGCAAACCAGAAAAGTCCTCATGAAAGACATATCTGAAACTATCTACCACTGGAGGAAAATCCATCTATTAAATACCCTGGTCTTCTAGATATTCTCTAGAAATCTGGGCTTTTACTCTTCCAAACCCAAGATGCTCGGGTCATGCTTTGCTCGCCTGTACATCCCATTCACCCTTGTGAAGAAAATAATAACAACTGATGATATAAAACTCCCCCTACAGTGATTACAGTCGATGACAACCTAGATGGTAACTGACCTGTCCATTATGAGATTGACATCATATCATGTAATCTCTTGGACATATAGGTAACATTAAAAGTTACACCCACCAACATGTAGAGGTAACACCTTGCACTAACGTACACTCACCATTATTATCCCCAATGGATTGTCTAGCATTAAGATATTAGTAGAAGAGATGATTCATATCCCAAAGCCCTCCACAACAGCAATAGATATAAATATATAAGAAGACCCCATATTGAAAAGTGATGATGAAAAAACTGAGGAAATTAATATCGTACCTCGAACTTTAGAGGGTCCAGGAACCTTCTCTTGTTGAGTCTGCTCCACTGCAGAAGTCTAACAAGCACCATGACCTTATGACCATGTTTGGCCACCCTGAGCTAATCTAACTTGTTTTTTCCAAAAACCTGGTGATTGGATACCATGACCATGACCTCCACCTTGGCCTGAATGGCCGGAAGAACTATAGTTCCTAGACTGGTGTGAAATTGGTGGTGCTTCTCCTGAACATGGTGTCATAGAAGAACCCCTATCACCTAGCTACTGGTGAGAAGATATTACAGAAATGGTGAATATGACCCATCTTTCCACAATATTGGCATCCATTGGGTCTCTCGGGGTTGTTTCTTCTTATTCCAACTCTTATTGAATTAGTAGAAAACTATTAGACTACCAGAAGAAGTATCTCACCTCCTTGGATATACGTGCATAGAATCCCTATGGCGATTACTATTGCCAGTAAGAGGAATACTAACTCCAGATGAAAATTCGCCCAGGCTCAAAACACTAGAATCTATCAGATTGCGCTCAGTGATCAGTGCCTTGTTGACGATAGAAGAGATAGAGTTCAACTGAAAGAAGTTCATCTGCGATCGAATGTCCTGCCTCACACCATCCTTCAACTTCCTAGAAAGGAATAACGGATCACCTCTATAAATAGGTGTGTAACATTTTAGCTTTGTAAAACTAGGGGAATTACCCATAATTGAAAGATTACACTACTCTAGTCTCATAAGCTCTCGGGCTCGATCAACCTGCATGGTCTCTAGATAAATGTAGTCATAGATGATACGTTGGAACTCCTCCAATGTCATGATTTTCTGGAATCCCATCTATGAGATCACATCCCACCACCTCTTGGTGTAATCCCAAAGCATATCTGTAGCGAGCTTGGCTCGCCTCTCTGGAGCCATCTTCATGTGCTCAATGATTGTCAGCATGGATTCTAGCCATGAATCTGTAGCCTGGGATCTTCCATCCCTTGAGAAAGTTGGAGGATACTTCTACTGAATAACCTGCATCAATTCTGCCATCGACGGGGTAGGATGTTGTGCACCTTGAAAGGTATGCATCATCCTCCTAATGCCTTCACTGAACTGTTCATAAGCACCTACATTCGGTATAACGGCTGGTGCCAAGATTGGAACAACGGAAGGACATACTGTTATACCTTGATCAGCCCTAACTGGTGTCAGACCACGACCCTGCAACTGACATAAAACAAGAGGATGTAACGATGGCATGATTCTACGTGGTCAAACACACACCTTAGATCAAGATTATCAAGGAACAAAAATAGAAACCACAATAAGGGCATATGAGAAGGAAGGAACTCAAGTTATACAAAACATGACTACATGACAATTTGGGAAGTTATTTTTGTCTTTATCAATAAAATAATAATGGTATGATGTTATGAAGTGAAGTGGATAGTGGGTGTCCATTTATAAGTGAGGTGATGGGATGAATTATAATTTTTTAAAACAAAATGGTGTACCCACGTTTTTCACATAAAAAAATAAAAAAGTATTATTTTTAAATAATTAATCATTATAGCTTCTAAATATTTCTTTTAGATTTATATTATTAATCTATTAGGTCATTTTAAACCGTATAATATTTATTTTATCCCATGGTAAACCCTTATTCACTTTCACATTGGAAAATAATTGAAGAAGGTGGAAAAAGAGGTGAAATTAAAATTCTCATTGATGAATGTTTTATCTTCCTTAGGTAACCTCCATCATTTTCAACCATATTTTGTTATAAGGGGGTATCGTCCAAAATAAGAATTATGGTGTGATAATAGATAATTTGGGAAGTTATTTTTTTATCGACAAAATAAAAATGGTATGATGTTATGAAGTGAAGAGGACAGTGGGTGTCCATTTATAAGTGAGGTGATGTGCTGAATTGTAATTTTTTAAATTAAAATGGTGTACCCACGTTTTTCACATTAAAAAAATAAAAAAGTATTTTTTTTAAACAATTAGTCATTATTGCATCTAAATATATCTTTCAGATTTGTTTTATTAATCTATTATGTCATTTTAAACCTTATAATAATTATTTTATCCCATGGTAATCCCTTATTCACTTTCACCTTGGAAAATAATTTTTTCATTTTTTACACTTATTTATGGAAATAAACTACGTAGAAATTTTAAAATAATAAAAAAATTTCATATTACAAATATTGAATCCATTTTTTTACAAATTCCAGTATCCCAAGAAGAATGTTTTAATTTAAATTTAACTCCGCATACACAAAGTAAAATTTGGTTTTCCAATAGAAAATGATCAAAAGTTAATAATGATTTTATATAGAAATTCATTTTTAAAATGATTAAAACTGGAAAAAATGGTACTGATATATATATTTCTTAACTAATTTTAAATTTCAAATAATTTTTAATATAATTTTAAATTATGAAGATATTAAATGAAAATATAATTTTAAATTAAAATTTATCATTTATCAAAAATCATCCTAATAATAAATCTTTTAAAAAAATTAAAATAAATTAAATGTAACATAAATTTTCTATGATTATTTAAAAAATGTAATTATTAGAAAAAATTAAGAAAATATTTTAAAAATATGTGTTCCCAATGACAAAAAATACTTCTTCTTAGAAAAAGAATGTTTTTATGAGTAAAATTTGATTTATAGTTATATAGTGTCTAGAAAACATATAAGATGTATGTTAAAATGTTTATTATTTATATATATTATAAATTTAAATAAAACAAACAAAGAGAAGTTATTTTTTAAATTTATTATGATAAAATAGACTATTTTTATAAAAATTGTCTTTTAGAACTTGAATTCATTTATTTCCAAATTTTTTTAATTTAAATTTATAAATAATTAATCCCCTAACAACTAATTTTATATACATGTGTAGACCATATATGTTCATAATTTAGTTAACAGTAGTTAATATTTCAATTCCAATTTCCTCATTATAAATATCACAATGAGTAAATATATTTTAATATTATGTTAAGGTTTATTTAATGTCAATGTTGACTGTATTGTCAGATACATTTGGCGTACCATTAAACACATAGTAAACACAAATTTTCGTGTTACATATGATAAAATTAGAGTTTCATTTCAAAAATATAAAAAATATAAAAATAATTTTTAAAAGAAAATATTACATTTAATTCAAGGGTATTACTTTTTTTGGGTGATAGATTATTCTAAAAATCAATTTAATAATCAAATCATGTAGAATATTTCCACAATATTTAAAAGTAAACCATGGATCCTGATTATAGTTGATAAAACTGGTTACCCCGTGATAACTCACCCCAAACATTACAAATATCATTCAATTTATTTTTCGAGAGATATCATATTCAATTGTTATTAAGTGAAAAAATAAGGGGACTCGATCAACTCCAACCCATATCACTATATATCTGTTGGATTTATTTAGAAAATTGGTTAAAAATTATATGGTGATTCTTTTAAATTTCAATGGGGGTGTGTTCAATGTTTGGATCATTCCCTTGGACAAATGTCATTTTTATTAACAATATAACATACCAAACTCTTTTAGTTACACTAAATGATATCTTTGTTCATATTTTAACACAAAAGGTTCTCACTATGATCATGATATATCTTGGCTCTTCATCGATGGATGGACAAATAATACCTTTTCACATTACCCAAATATAATTCATTATCTTAGATGATGAAATGGAGAAAAATTATCGTTCCAAAACTAATCACATCATTATCATCGATAATTAATTCATGAATCATTAATTCCTTTAATAATTTAACCCACTTTTCTTACACCAAACCATAACTTTTCCATCCATGATTTTCACTTGGATGGATGGTTTAAAAATCCAATTTGAATGGTTTAATGGATTCCAATTCATAATTATATCATGATCCATTTCATTTCATATAAATGAATATAGGTTATTTCTGAATTAGTATCATGAATATATTAGATGGTTCTTCTATACATTGAGAAGCATCTACATTTTTTCCATTACTGGATGGTAGTGAATAGAGAAATCGTAGTCCTTGATTATATCTGTTCGTCTCCATTGATGCATATTTATCTCCTAAAATTTGAATATATATTATATACAATTCTGGTTATAATATATGTAATAGTTCTCATGTTTGAGGTAGTGCCACTAAATATTCAGTTTTGAGAACATAAATTCTAACACTAAATGGCGTTTCAGGTATTTATTATCTAGAATCATCAGTTGTGAGGCATGGACTACCACTATTTCATTCTGCATGAGTATACAACTAAAAAACGTATGTAAATCATTAAAATATATCAGATAACACTATCCAGCTCACAGTATTATGATCTTTAGAATAGTGATTTGATTATTCTTTATCCCCGTATGTTTTCCTCATTTTCTTCTATCCAAATATACTTTACACTTTTTCTGTTGACATAGATGTAGAACATGAAATTCATGAGAAATTTCTCAGAACTGTCAGTAGTACCCTACTAATCCAATAAATCTACATATTTTTGTCACTATGTCATTCCTCGATTTCCATTGTTGTTTAAGGGTCTATATAAATTCCATAACATGTGATCACATATCCCAAAAATGTTACTCACTAAATCAAAAATATACTATTTATATAATTAGTGTATATTTTTTCATTTCTTATTGTCCCCATCACAATATATATATTTTCTCCATGCTCCCCCATGGTCGTGGTGTGTATGAGAATATTATAAATGAGGAATATGATTTTTTAAGGTAGTGACATAAGAATATATTCAACTTGGCCAAAATTATTAAAGGAGAATTAGTATTTCTTAAGGGAAACACTATGAACTCAAAATTACCATACATTGTAAGGAAGATGATCTTTTGAATATATTCTTCTTAATAATCAACTGATGATATCCAAAATGAAGACTGACTAATGAGAAATACATAGCTTCCTGTTGAATATGGAACATGTTAAAAATACCTAAAAATTGAAACTTGTTATTTATGATGCTCATGATGAGCTCCTGGTAATCTATATACCACCACATTTATCCATACCATTTCTTTACAAATATAATTTGAACACCATAATGCAATTCACCTGGTCATATAAACCACTTGTAAAATTTTTAATTTAGTTGTTTCATTATCTTATCCAGTTTGATTATGCCTATCATATTAAAGAATTTAACGATTGAAGTGATTTCATGAATAATATATATGGGGAACATTACCTCATAATTTTGTAGAATTAGTGATAATTTTCGTGGAATTAAATCCATATATTATATTAAAATGGGAATATCCATTGGTATTTTTTTATGAACCCAAAAATATGGTCAAGGTTTGTATCATCATGGGTTATTAACTCCAACACCATTTAATGATTTTTCTAAATGGTATTCAAGAAATTTATTGAATACTAGTAAGATAAATAGATGGTTTTGAATATAAAAATATACTTCCTCTTTCCCAATAGTTGATGTGTATTCTGTATTGAAATATCCAATCCATTATATGTATAGCATAAAAATTCCCATGTATAATAATTATGAGATTTTCTAGAAGAATCGTCCCACAGACTCAAATATGATATGATTACAACACTTGGGATTCAAATATTTCACCACTAGGTGTTTTTATTTATCTATATACTTCATGTAATTGAGTCTATGATTCAATAATTCTAAAAAACATTCATAGTATAATGGAATGTGTATGACCATGATCAATAAAAAAATTCAATTCATGAGTGAATTAAATTTGAAACTATTATGAATTCATTTTCTCTCTCCAATTATGCAGTAATTATGGAATAATCTTTCACAATCACTTTCATAATTAGTGATTTCTTACGAAGATTACCCTCAAGAACCTATGGAATTGTAACCTATCATGCATAGTTCCCATTATCTATATAGTTGAATTATTGAACAATGGGTTTTTCATAAGTTGTTTTATTTCGTTCCTAAACCATTTTAGTTGACTTCATCTTGTATCATTGATATTCATGAACCTGGTGTCCTTATCTCCCAAACAAAAAGAATGTCCACATCCCATTGATGATATTCCCATGATGCTTCTTACCACAGTTTTTAAATTATGGTGGTTAGATCCCCTTTCTTTATATTTGACCCACGAGCATGATACTCTTTTTGTCTCTTCTTATCTATACAAAATCGGCACCATTAAAAAAACTCCATTACTAATTTCAGTGCATATTGAAATTTTTTTCATAAAACAAAATGTTTTGAATAGATAGATCCATTAAAATTAGTGGTTTTAAATAATTAATATATCTATCTATTTTTATATCATTTTTGATAAAAAATTATAATGGAATTTACTTCAATCCTTGTAAGGTATTCCTTATATTCCATGATAAATTCACCTTTTATTTTCATCATCTCAAAAATAGTCTATGTATCCTTTTTCTAATAGTTATAGGGAAATAATAATTAACATATATGTTCTTTAATTCATACAACTCCATGTCTCTTATTTAATTCATTTTCTAGGTTTTCTTTATCAACGTCCACAATTGATTGTCCAATCCATATAAATTATAGACAAATAGATTAACCCTTTCCTACTAAAAATAAGGGTTCATAGAAAAGATATTATCCATTGGGTTAACCCACTATCTAGTGATAAGTTGTTCATATGGCCCATAGAATTTCAATGATCATTTAAACATAAAATAGTCGATAAATATTTTCCCTTTCATAGGTGAACTGGGATGATCAACATGATTCATGTTATTATTCGTATAAAAAAACCACGGGAAACAACACCATTATTTTTTGAACTCCACCACCCATGGAATTGGGGATATTTATAGAGAATATATTTCGACTACATTTAATGTATTTTTCATTGTTTAAAACCCAAAAATTTAGAAATTATTTCTGAAAATCATTGATGTAGTATTTTTGGGATATTTTGATATTCAATTTGAAAATTACACAATTATGTAATTTTAACTGTTTTCAATAGGTACTATTTTTTGAAAACATATTTTTCATTATTAATATAAATCAAGTGATTACTTTATTTAGAAAACTATTTTGTTGGTTAATTATTTTATAACTGACCAAGGTATTGATTCAACCTTCAATAGGAAACAAAAAATAAATCTTCATATAATGTTCTTCTTGACAGTAGAATGGAAACATCCTCATTAATTGTGGTATAACATTGAATAAATGTGTCCAAATAATTTGTTTTAAATGTAAATGAATATGTAATGAATGAATCATGTTCATGGTGAGTGTAATGATAATAATCTCACATTAAGTTTGTCTTTGACTGACACAATTAGATGAAGTTAATGGTTTCCTCTGAGAAGAAACAGTTTCCTTTAGTAATAAATTTATAACATACTATACACATATTCAATTAATTTTTAAAATAGTTATTAGAAATTGGATTTTATTTATAATAACTCTCCTTATAATTCTATAGGTAGATTCGTCTAGATGGAAGTCCCAAATGAAGTGGACATTTGAGGGACATATTACGGACAAAATATTTTCATCCCCCTCAATATATATTCCCATCCCTTCCCCCATTCAAGGGATGGTAGCAATGAAGGATGGGGTTTTAATGAAAAATTTATGCTGGAATAGTGGATTTATATTTTTGATAATAATGGAAACATGGACCAAACTCCATGTGGTTGTGGCATCCAAGATTTGATGATTCATCCCTTTTGTGTGTGGTTCTTTAATGTCATATTAATATATTTTTCTAGAAACTATATTCATTATTAAAGGAGAGATAATTCTTTATTAAAATATAATTATTCTATTATCAATATACTATTTATCAAATTATGAATGTAAAATTGTTTCTTTGTTAATTATGTTTCTATGGGAAATGTCTTTCCATTAATCATAAAGTCTTCAATTAGTTTCAGTTCCCATGGAGACATTTCGACAATCAAATTACATTACTAAGGGGATAAACAACCCTATATGAGGTCACAATATGAATTCTTTGAAATATAACTGCTCACATGTTGTTATTTGAGTGATTAATGAAAAATATAAATTTATAAATAAATTAAACAAGGAAAAATTAAGTGTTTAAATATCTATGTTTGTCCACTACTACTTTCATTAGTTTCTTTTTATCATGGCCCATTTTCATATGATTTAAAATCACTAACATTTACTTCCTATTTCACTATAATTTTATATAATTTTATTTTTTAAATTCAATATAAATCAACAATTTCAGTTTTCAAATTAACAAAATGAAATTCACAAAGATACACTTTGATAATATTTCAACGACCTCCTCATGAGGAAAAACAATTATCACCACTGTACACCAATTTTAAGGAGAAAAATTATTGACTAGGGTAACATGACTGAAAAACCCCAACATCAACTTGGATCCATTTCCAGGATGGTTTCTAATTATTTTATTATTTTTTATTTTTGTATATCTGGTATTTTATCCACTAATGAAGTAGATTAACAAAAATATTTCTATAGTGATTACTTTTATTCTTCAAATAATTGTCAACAATATAAATATCCTAGTCAGGTTGAATTTTATAAATTATTATTACAACCAAATACTCTTAAAATGAAGCAAAGGACTTTGGTGATTCAACAAAAAAATTAACAAGTAATAAAACAACTGATAAATCACTCAATTGAACTAAAATAATTGACAGATTTGAAATCTATAAAATATTATCAAAAAATGGTAAAATTTATCCAAAAATATTTTTATGATGATGAACGATATATGAATGAGTTGAAAACTGTGTTGGAATATCATTTTTCAAATTTAATGTAAGAAATCTTCACTAATTCAAAAAATGATGTGTCTGTTGAAAATAAAATGACATTGGAAAATTACTATTCTGAATTTCGTGAAAATGATATTTCATATGAAGCCCCACCATTTGAAATTAAAAATTTAGAACCATTGTATAAATTATTAGCCAATGTGGAAGACAATCTTGTGGAAATATTTATTGAAGATCATCTGGATGAATAACATATGATAAATAACATTTATATATTTGTTGTAAGGACACCTGGGTTGTAAAATTTGTAATCATGCATCCAAATAATTGTGTTTGAATCGTGGAAAGCCTCTTGGGGGATTTTGAATAGGGGTGTTGATACATGAATGAAACTCATATGTGATGGTGCATCCATGATAGAGGACGGATGTGATGAAATCATGATGTCAGGCTGGTGATTAAAGAAAGACGGTACATGAATTATTCTCCACTAGGACATTGTTCCATGTTTAAGGGAAATTATTACCCAGGCATACGATCCATGTGATAGTTATCCATTTAGCTAGATAAAAAAATTATATTCATTCACAATAAAAACATTATATGGCCTCAAATTTAAAAGAAATATAATTTACATATAATTTTATTATTTTTCTATTAAATATTTATTACAATGATAAGGTTACTATTCAAAACCATCTGGTTATTATTTATAATGGTTAGGATGTGTTTCCAATGGTGACATTGTTTTTTCAATTTTCAAAATACGTTATATAAATAATATATAATTCCACAATGATCACCAAAATTACTCCGATGGTAAAATATTTTCATATTTAAATATTCCAATTAGTTTACTATCATTTTTCTAATTTTTATAGTTATTTACATTGGAGATATGATTATATTAGATCAGAAGGATTTGAATTTCATAATTCTATTTTTATTAATTTATATTTTTTTTCATATTCTAATTATTCATGTTTTAATGGTTTTAGTTGTTGACTATAATTACGTTATTTATTATTGAAATCAAATATTTTGGATTTTTTATGTGTTTTATGTGTATAATACTATATAATATAATATAACATTCCTGTATGTGAAGAAATAAAACACTATAAACACAAGGGTATTAAAAAAAATTTATTTTAAAAAGTGATTTAATATATAAAAAAAATTATAATGAATAAATAATACGAATTCAGTAAATGGATGTAAAATAAAAAAAAATTAAAACTATTCATATCCCATTTATTAAAAATTAAAATTTGAAACATATATAAAATATTAGAATGATTCATTTTAAACCATGTTAAATAAAAGTGGTAAATGGATTAATATTACCTTAAAACACAGAGTAATTAATATATGATCATTATTGATACAATTTAAAGAAGAAAACATGGAAGGAAAGAATTTCCCACCAAAATGATAAAAATAATGTCATATTTACTTGTAAACATTCATTCTGTTTATTATTGAACCATAGTAGTTGAAAATTATAAAATATAACATAAAAATAATATTAAAAATAATATTACAAAATTAATGGTGTTTATGAGAGACAAATATTATGATTCATCAAAATTTATTTAAACTTAAACAATCCCAAATTAAAATGACAATTTAAATAAATTGTTATCATAGATTCCATCATTGATCGATGTTTTTAAGACTCTTGTATGATAAATTTATATGTATTATTAATCTTAACAATACAAATATTTATATACAGACTATTATATATATAACACCCCAGGTAAATAAAGAATATGACATCATTATATTTATCCATATTTTTGAATAAAATATTAATATTACTTTAAAGGGTATGCTATGCTCGATGGCGTACCCAAAACGCAGCAACGAGTTTCTTAGGAATCTTACATTGCAATCTAATAATAAAATAATATTATTTTAAATGGTAGTTAACGCCTAGCCGTTGTAATGGCGGGAATTAAAATAACTAACTATAAAATAATTATATATGATTGTCAAATATTTTTACTCTTTATAATAAATTTTAGAGGATTAAAAATACAAATGAATACAGTTTTTAAGCGAAAACATTCTAATATTCTTTAAAAGGTCGATTAACAGCCTTTTCATGGAGAACCTCTTTTAAATATACTTTTTAAAAATTTTATAAGCACTATTAATCAAAATAAACATATTATTTATGATTGGGACATTTAAATTTACCTTGGGTAAATTTTCGGTATTTTTCTGGCAATGTTCATTTTTCAAAGAATAGTGAAAAATAGTGCATTTTACATCAATACTGCTTTTTCATATAATTTAATTATATGGTAATATTATATTCGTAATTTGTTTTAAAGTTTAATTATAATATATTTTTACTATGTAATTCAATTATGGTCATTGGGATTAATTTCACTTTGGAATTAGGCATAAACAAGTGCCAAACTTTTCGAAAATATTGTTTCTAAAGAACCCCATATTTGTTTTGAAAACGAGAATTTTTTTTAAAATAATTATTGAAATTTATGTGTTTTGAATTTTGTAAAATTAATTACATATTTGGAATCAGAAGTTCCAAATTATGTAATTAATACTCTTTTTTTTTGGACATTATGAATAGTGACGACGGTAATTATCTTTAATTATTTTGATTAATGAGAAATCGGGTAGTTAAAGATAATAAGATAAAATAATAATAATAAAACAATGACCACAAAATGTGTTCTAATGCTTCTGGTTGTCTCATGGGAGACCATGGGATGCCTTGTGCCAAACTTGGGGGACCCATGGAATCACTTTTGTGAGAAAGTGACTTTTAATCTATTTATTTTTAAAAAATGTTAAATGTGATAAAGAATGTATCACCTATGTAAAATATTTTTAAGCTGTCTAAATAAATGATCATTTGGACTATAAATATTCATTGTAAAGCTAAAACTATTTCCTACATCATAGAAGTTTTTTTATAATTTGTAGACATTAAATAAATTAAATTATTTATGACATCATGATGATGCAACGATGACCTCATTATTTAAAGATTTAAATAAAATGGAAAGATAATGTAAAATATAAGACCTACACTAGTCCAAAATCTATTGTATGGGTGTATTTCGAACCCTTATCACCATAGCCTCTAAAAAATCAATGTGGGACCATTAAAATCCGAAACTCATTTGGAAATAATGTTACATTTTATACCTTTCCAAGAGTGCCCCTCCTCTCCTCTTATAAAATCCCCCCACCTCTACCTGCTTACCCACACTTACAAAGCCTTTGGCTCGGACAACCCCTGCCCATTTTACCTCTCCACATCCCTCTATAACTCCTTGAATCCTCAAATTGGCCAGAATTATTTCCAAGGAAGCCTTTGAGCTCAAATCAAAAGAAGTTACCCGATTTTAAGGTAATGTCTTCACTTGAGTCATTTTGATTTATTTTACTTCTCCAACACCCTAAAATCCTTTTATTCTTTTATTTTGTAACAACTCCAGTATCTTCAATATACTAGTATGTTTTTATAAGAATTATTCGAGCTACACTTACACACACCTACATCTAATGTTTAAAGAACATATTGTTTCCGTGGATGGCGAATTTCTGACTCCCGAAACGATGATTGTTCAACATTCTTCTAACACCTTCAAAGGTGGACATTAAGATGACAATCTATTTATATATGATATCTAATATGTTTATATTTTACTTAAGCATCTGTATTTTTCATTTATAGAATACCTTTATGGTTTCCATTATAGGTAAACGCGATATCATCATTTATGGAAGTGCGGACTACTGCCCCCTCAAAGTTATTTGATTAGTTAATACCATATGTGGTACGTATAAAGGATATATTTAATGATATTATATATGATACCACACTGGAATTAAAATACTATTATGTATCATTATGTTTTAATTCCATTAAATATGAAATAGAAATGGAAGTAACATTCATGCATACGTACGGCTTACCGTCTCCATGAACGAGGCATTTCATTTCTTAACTCTAAATGTTATGTAATATTATAAATGCATGAATATACTGGATATATATGATATATATGATATCTACATCATGAATAAAATTCTGGATATAATGAACATTTGGCCACACAAACAACATGTAATTGTAAGAAGTACACTTTCGACTTAAGATCCAAATATCGGCAAATCAAATATTATTTACATAAATGATTAAATAATGTCTATTACATGGTAATAAGTGATATAAAATGAATAATGAACTTGAAAAAGGTTCTTAAGGAATTATAAATTAACTCAAGTTTATTATTCAAGATATTAGAGAACGATCGAGTCATGTCGAACCCGAGGTAAGGGATCATACTCCTCTCTTTCTTTTTAAGTACAATCTTTTATGTCATTCCTTTTAAAGCTCATCTTTCTTGTTATTGGGATTTTCTTTTATATTAATCTTACTGTAATTCTTATGTTCAAATGATGAGAGACCCTATTCTCTCTTATCAATACATTTTGGATGTTTTGAGTGGCACCGATAGGCTGCCGAATTTTCGAAAGAGATATAATGTCTCTCTTTCTTTTTAAGTACTCTCCTTTATGTCACTTATTTTTAGCTCCACTTTGTTATGATGGGGGATGTTATTTTATATTCCTCTATCTATACATTTTATTCTAATATGATGAGATACCTTATTTCCTCTAATCAATCCAATTTGGATGTTTTAAGTGGCGCCGTTAGGCTGCCGATTTTTCGTAAGAGATATTTCATGTCACTTTTATTCCCGTGAGATTTATGGTACATTTTCCACAACTTCCATTGAGTGGTGTATGTACTGCCCAATATTATACACTTTGTATAGTATAATTTCATTTATGGGTATTCACATCTTCATTGTATGACCATTATTCCATGGGGTGTAAATTTCGAATGTTAACCAACTCGTTAAGGGGACCTTTCACCTTGCTCTTTTTAAAATACTTCTTTTGTTATGTCTTTTAATTCACATACTATTAAGTTGGGATATGTTCTTTTATATCCTTATTGATGTAAATATTATGTCCAAGTGATGAGATTCCCTTTTGATCTCTCATCAACTTATTTTCTGAATTTTGATGTGATGCCGTTGGCTATCGAATTTTACCAAGGGAACTTTTTAACCCAATTTCGATTTCTTTGGGTTCAATATGTAGTTACTGAATATGTCATCTTTTGAATATGTGTGAATGACCGTTTATTGTTTTACAATTCATATCCACTTATATTGGGAGTATTTATATTCATCACACATAATTTTGAGATTGAATTATCCTTAATTTAAGGATACCTTCTTTATAAGGGAATTCATCACATTTGACATTTCTACTAAGACTTAATTTTTGTTATGCACCAATTCACTCTTATATGGTGTATATAATGTCCTTTGGAATATTATATCATGAATCCATTTATTCTCATGATATTATAAAGTTCTGACTAAATGTTATTCCTCAATTATTGTATTCAAGTGTCTCTAATTTTGGTAGAACCACTTTAACCAAAATATCGCTTTAAATGTTTTAATTATTTGTTATTATTAATATCCATATTTTAAAAGTGGTTTTAATGATTTATTTCTATGGATATTAATGGATTAAAATTTTAAAAGCTTCAAGGTGGTATGGGACACTTTGATTCAAAAATCACTTTATTAAATTTTTTAAATGGTTTTGGAAATGGTTTCTTTTTGAATGGATTCGTTATTTCAATATCCTAAAATGTTATATTGTGATTGAAATGTAGAGAAGATATGTTTACTTTATGCATGTTTTATGTGATACGTTTATGTTATGGTTCTTTGGAATTGTTATGAAAATGGGTGGTTCTATGATAAACTAAGGGCGGGTGAGCCTGATATAGCTCTCCAATTTATTGGGTAACGCGAAGGAGTGAAACGTTAAGGTTTCTCCGAAGAGATTTAGGGAATATAATGTGGTGGGTATTCCAAACGTAACCAAGAGGGTTACTCTATACGTAAGAATGTTATGAATGCCTCAAGATACCTTTTATGTCATATGATTTCTATGATTTATTCATGATTTGATATGCTGATGTTTTATGGGTAATGTATGATTTCATTATAATGTATATATGAAGTCATGTTTCCATTCCATGTTTCTATAACTCATACTGTGCTTTTTATGCTCATCCCATGTTTTTGAAATGTTTTTCACAGGTCAAGGGAAAGGTACATGATGTGGTGATAATGTCAAGGATGTGTCAAGAAAGAATCCGTGTTTTATTTTAAATATGTTTCCGTTGATTGGAAGAATGAATATTGTCCTTTATGTAACCACATTGATTAAATGTGGAATGTAATGCAAGTTTAATGATCTAATTCTCTAAAACACTAAACTTGAAAAGATCCTCAATGTGTAATCTTGTAATAACTCAAGATTAAGTAAGGTTTATGGCTGGGGCCTTATAATATATCATTTATTTATAAATTATTTTTACCCTTGGAATCCCAATTATTTTTTGAAATAAATAAATAAGGATTCAATTATTTTATTTCTTATGCATGTTTTGATTCAGGGATTCATTTCATTTCACCAGGGGAATGGATTCATCCAATATAGAATATGCATATTCTATATATATCATAATTATAAAACAAATAATATTTTAGAACCATCCTTATTATTATGTTATAAAATTTTAATTAATTTTTTTCATGGAGGTGGTAGTTCATTCACATACATGGGCAAAATTTTGATTTCCATTAGATGAAATAGATATAAGAATTGGTTTTACCAGTAACAAAAATAGTATTGTAAATATATAACAACCAAAATTTATAATTTGAAAATAATTTTATTTTATATTTTATACGAAATATATCATTGAGCTAAAATGACCGAAAAAATGTATTTCATTTCTTTAATCTCTTGGAAATATTATGATACATGAAACCCGTAGTGTTAATGAACTGTAATAGTTAATATAACTATATGTTATTCATTAAATTAATGGGTATGAATATGAATAAATAAATTTTGAAAATTATATTGTTTATACATGTATAATGAAAATTCAATGGTAAATTATTCACTCAAAATAAAAATAGAATCATTTTAAAGAAAATATATTTATTGTAAAAACTATATTTTTTTTAAAAGTATATTAAATCACGAATTGATAACATACATAAAAATAAATTGTTACTACTATATGAAAACAATTTTTTTAAATTTCATATTTTTTAAAATAATCTTGTAAAATTATATTAGATTGAATTTTTTTATAATTTTTTGAAAAGATTATTTTGTAATGAATTGGGAAAAATATAAATATTTATTTGAATTATTTTTTGTTTTAGTAAATTAGAAAATAAAAATGTTTTATTATTTTTTTTATATTATTTAAATTTTACATATGTATTATTCACATAGATTTCATAAAATAAATTACATTTAAATAACCATTATGTTGTAATTTGATATAATTTTATTTTTAGGCATTAAAATGATTTTTTTTTCTAAAAACTATTTTATAGTTTATATAATATATCCCTGTTTTAAAATTAAAATAAACAATAATGAAGAATTATTTAAATGAAATTTATATATTATATATCTATTTGGTTTAATTCCATCACATGATTATTTAAATTCATTTTGGTAATATAAGCTCATTTTATGTATCAGAAATACATTTCTTGACAAATTGATTTTCAACTCGAGCTGTGGGATTACTTTTAAATTAAATTATACCAATTATTTTATTTTAATTTCATAATTTTTTACATATGTTAAATAATCATATATAATAATATATAATTATTTAAACTTATTTTTTTTAATGATTATTAAGGACAGTAAAAATTATTTACCTTGTTTAAGGACAAAATGAGGTTTTTATGATTACATGTTTGATTGTTAAAATTAATTATCCTAACATATAGGATATATTTTTGAAAACATATTTTTTCATAAATAACCCTTTTGTCCAAATTATGTTGTAACAACCGTTTTATATTATGATTAATGGATAAATTAAATAGCATAAAAACTAGTTACCATGGTGAAAATTATAATGGAAGATGTTAATAAACATACTAAATAAGGAAATTAAAGATTAAAACAGGCTAATTTTATTTTGATGAATGTGGTTATCAAACATCCAATCTATTCAATAGTTTTTTTCATTTTGGATGTTGATGGAGTGAGGCATACTTATTATTATTTAATAGTATTATATATTTATAAAAATTAAATTAAACTTATTTTATTGTTGGTCACTCCCCCAATGGATGTATGTGAGTCCTATTTTATTCATTGACTTTAAAATAGGTGGGTAACCTGAAGAGCACCCAGCCTTCCTCAGCAACACCAGTCTGAGTGATCAGGTTTAGTATCTCTGGCTAGTGATAGTTCCTACTATCCTCGTATCTATATGGAGAGATTTAATTGACAAGATAATTGAAGACCAGATACCATCCATCAATGATGTAATGTTGTCTATACATAATGAGGTACATGAAGAAACAAAAAATTAGGAGGTAAAAATGCATAATAGAATAGATGATCTGAAAATATAAACATTATAGGGTGTTGAATGAAAACTGGAGAAGCCATTTGTCTGCAGATATGTGACATGGAACCTTTTAATTTACATGTGGGTTAAATCGAATTTTGATGGTGTGGACGCTGGCAAGCCAGGACCCTCAGGTTGTGAATCTATTTTTTGAACCAATCCAAGAATTTTTATGGGTTTAATTGATAACTATATTTGAGTAGGGACTTATAATGAATCTTAATTATGGGTAATGATGTATAATATATAACATTATTTCCATCATAAGTGGCCTTCCATTTAGATTATATCGGATTCTAAAAATTCTATCATGGCTCTTAGGGAAAGAACCATGAATTTTCCATCGATGATTCTGCCCAAGTTGATTATATTAATGAATCATATCACTACATATAATGTGATTACCTTAGTTGCATATAAAGAATCCTAATAGGTGACCTATGCTTTATCAAAGATAGAGGTAATTGATGAATATACTATAAGGGCATTCAATGAACTCAAATATTACACTTCATTGGTGGATGATGAAATTATAGGGGTGGTTTAATCCGAGATTTAAAAACACATTTATAATTTATTATTTTTCTACTCTTTTATTGATATATTTATTTGGCTTCTGTTCACTCAGATCTGGGATTTTCTCTGTTATATAAGTTTGTTTACACACAAAACAATAGTAATAATATATGACTATTTAAAAAAGGGTGATAAGTTGTTATAAAATATTCCTACATGATATAATAAATATGCATTTGGTTATTTAATAATTTAATAATTGGTTTAAAACAACTATGATGTAGATCGAAGCTTTTTTTTTTAAAAGGAGTCTTGTGGTAAGGGATTTTGTCTCAATTTCCCTTCACTAAGGTATAATGTAATGTTATTCACCGATTTTCGGTTATATGATGTGTATATAGACCAGTTTTTTGTAATATCAATATTAATACATTTTTCAGGGATGTTTATATTTCAATTCAAATTATATGTTTTAAGAGGAATTAATCAGAAAATTACCAACTGGTGTTAAATTTGATAAATTTAATTCATTCAATTCGTTCTTCAAATATATTAAATTATCAATGAGATTTTTTATTATATCTGTAATAATTTATTTTATTTGATGCCTTATTATTTATGTTTTATTTTTATTTGAATTTGATAAAAATATTTTATTCATTAACCCTATGATATATTTTATTTGTTACTGATCTTAATTGTTCTTCTCTAAGACATATGTATTTTAATACACTTATCTTCTTTTATGACATGTATTTACTACCACATTGATATTTTATATCATGAATCTATTTATATTCATTATAGTTAATTTTTTATTTTATGCTATTACTTTAATATGGATTATGAATGAAAAGTTTCCAATATAGTAGAGTTATGATCTATCTCATTTCAATTGGGATTGTTTATTGATAAATTTATATAGAATTAAATTATTTGATAATTATTAAACAAACCCCTTCCCATTATTCTTATATCGTACTTAAATTTTTTCATGTATTTGTATAATATTCCTTACCTTTGTAATAAAAATGATTTATGAACATTTTTCTGAAAATAAAACAACATTTCTCCCTTCAGATGATTTTTTTATAAAAACATGATTAAAATAATGGTTTTCAAAAATGTATTACTATTATTTTTTAAACTAAATTTTAACCACTATATAGTTTTTTAAAACATTATAAATGTAATCTTCATTTATATATCCAAATGATGAATGTTTTTAATTCTCTTGTAAAAATTTGAATGAAATCTATATATTTATCATACTATAAATGAAGAAAACCTTCCACCATCATGAACCTCATAACAATGAATCATCCTTTAAATATTTAGATTTTTATTATAAAATGAAATGGTGTTCCAATAATTGTATATATTTTTAATTTTTGAAGTATGTTTCATAGTGAAAAGATTATTTTCCATAAAAATGTGTATAATCATCTTTTAATGGTATATCTGTTTATAAATGTCAAGAAACATTTATATTAAAAATAATCTATAAGAGATACATTCCAATGATAAAATCCTTATTATTTGGTTATATTGTTTATAATTACTCTATCCTAGAAAGAAGTTTGATAATGTATTTCTTGACTAATTTATGAAATATATAACACTCCCTTAAAATGTTCACCTTCATGTGATCATTGGAAATAAAAATTTCTTAAAATACCCATTTTATTTATCATTTATATGCATATTACGTAAATCACATCACTTTTAAAGATTAGTTATTTTAATTTTAATGTAATATTACTAACTATGTATTTTTTAATATGTATTCCATACTAAATATAAATTTTTTAATACTAATTGTACATATATTAAATTGACCATTTGATGTATAAAGATTTCATTATAAATGAAGTTATGGGTGGGGCCTTGTTATATATAAACCATCAATGGATTGGTAATAATATTTGATGAATTAGTTAGATAGGTTTATATAAATGGTATTTAAATATATTCCAACCCGTTCGTTAAAATATCTTTGAATGAGGTCTAGATCACAAATGAATTTTGGTCCCTAAGATATTGACAACCAATAAATAATCATTTCATTCATTTTAATTTTGGTTACTATTATCCTTGAGATAATTTCATTGATATTATCAATGGCTGTATTTTTCTCTCATGTTATTGATTAAATGTAATGTGTGTTAAATTAATTACCTTTCAATATTGATCATTCTCTTTTTATTATGTTTTATTTATTAATGATAGGATCTTTTTTACATAAAACTTACTAGTGATTTCTGATAACAAATATTTTTTTACATTCCTTTTAATCTAAAAAGAATAATATGAATAATTTAAAAAATATATTATATAGGTAATAATGAAATTCTATCACAAATTGTTTTTATATTTCAGTATTCAAATTTAATATGGGAATATTTATATCTAAATTAAAAATTATAACAATTGTTTTATACCTTTGGAATGTGATAAATTGTATCTTATAAATTATTAGTAAACTAGACATTGGATATAGGATATTAGTATCCAGGTCACAATAATTGGTATAACTAAATATTTTTAGAATCCATGAGAATTAGATTTAGGAAAAGATATATTAAATAATGTCACCCTATGAATGGAATTTAGTATAAGATCATTCTAATGTGCTTGTTTGGAGGAGATTATATTTTTTTCTAAAAATTATACCCACATTGTTAATGTTATATGATTGTATGGTCCTAGAAAAATTTTAACTAGGTGTTTTAAATATTAAAAGGTAAAATTGATAATAGACTCGTCAATTACATAGTGTGTAGAAATGGGCCTTTCTACAAACGTATTTTGACTCCCCTATTAGATATTATTTATATAATTCAAATTATTATTAGAATTCATTTCAAAATATGTCAATAGATGGTTATAATGAATGACCCTGGTTAATATTAATGATTCATAGGTTGAAATGTTTCTTTTAACAATAGTTTAATAGAATAAATATGATATTTTTGATTTATTTGATTAGAGTTTTTGATGATTAAGGAAATTTTGTGTAATATTAATGGGAATAAAAACATTTTCTGTCGTATATGTTTTTGTAAAAATTTTATTTGAGGAATAATTATTTTATATTTACTTGGACATAATTTTAAGGATATTTACAACCTTAAGGGTTCATATGCTTAGTGATGTTAATGTAATAATCAACAATTAAAATTATCGTATTTTGTAATAAAAATCCCAAACAATATTTAAATCCATAGAGGTAAAAATATTTTATGGAGATTAATACTAATTTATTGGATGATAATATTATTTTTTGGAATGTTATATAAATAATGTTAAGAGTTTTTTAAAAATGACATCACATATTCAGAAAGACAACTAGTCACATCTATAAAGTATGTGAGTCCTCATCCCACAACTAAAGGGGTATATTTGTATTGTGCATACCACAGGCTTTAATTATGTGCTAGTAAGTACAAATTTTTTTTAATAAATTGTGTCATGTTTAAATTTTAATTTGATGTTGGGAAACATATTTTTCGGTAAAATCATTTCGGTTTTGAGGCCATTAATGAAATTTTAGGATATTTTTACTAGTTTTTGGAATATATGACCATTATGTTTAACATAAATTATTATTTATAACATATAAAATTATATTAGTAAAGATACAAAATAATACATATAAGATCACCCATGTAGAGAAAATACTCACTTATGAAAAAAACATTTATCATTCTTAGGATATAGGGTAATTTTATTTTTGGATAATCTATGATTATCCTTTATTGAAAAAAATTAAGTAAAATCTATTATTTCCCTATATGAAGGATAATAATTTTTGTATTATTTTATTTCATAGTAACCACATTAGTTTCGATTAATATTTTCTAAAAAATATTTTCATTGTATTCTTTTATAGATCATACAATTCATTAAATGTTAATTTTATTTTTATGAGAATAAAAATTGATATTCGATATACATATATTGGAGAATGAAATGTATTGAAAACTGATTGAATCATAAAAAATGAGTTTATTGTCCTTAAAATATATTAGGTATATAAATTTCTTGGTATTCCCAATCTTGATTGTAAAAAATCCCTCAACACTATGAAAAGTATACTAAAAAAATATGTTATCTTACTACCATAATATTCTATAAACAACATGTATTTTATCTCATTAATGATTTAGGTTTTCATTTTTTTACATTCTCTTGATCATTTATTTTTATAATGTTCAATTATCTCTTTCAATTTAAATAACTTTTTATGATTTTCTTCAATATCAAAATTTTTTACATCCCACTAATGTTTTAATACTCTATAAACTTATTATGTGTTATTCCATATACCATTGTATTACACTAACCATATTTTTATAGATTTTTTTCATCAAAGATATTATTATTTAGGGTTTCAATAAATGAATTTTTAGGCATCAAACCATTGATTTCAGATCCAAAGATAAAATTTTGCAAATAAAATTTTCTTATGTAGAGAAGGATGTAACAAAATTATATTTTAAAAACAATATTAATATATATTATATCATATATGAAATATAAAACCAATAGCACAAAATCTTAGAAATATTTTTCTGTAATTTAAATCTATTTAATATCATTCCATACATTGAACAATATGTCTAAATGAACCATAATACAGAAAACCATGTAAACCTAGTTGATAAAGTGGAGATTATTTACAATGATAACTTAATAATAAAAATTATTAGCTGTAAAAACATCAATAAATATATTCATACATTATCATTTTATTATAAATAAAATTAGACTCATTTGAATGAAAAAAATATTATTTATAAAAAGTATATTTTTCTAAATGTTGGATTACCCCTCTTTTCATACATACATTAAATTTAATTTTTACCAATTTTATTATTATTTTAAAATTAAATAAATTATATAAATAATGATGTCAAAAATATAAAATATATTTTTTTGATAAATTTTAATAATCTTACTTTTTAGAAAATTATTGAAAAATACATAGTTTTGGAAAAACTGTACTTTCTTTTAATAAATTAACAAACATAAAATTAACATCATTAATTTAATAATATTTTAAGGTAATTTATATATTATTTGGTTATATTTAATTAAATAAATTATATTTAAATATACCTTAGATATATATATATATATATATATATGATTTTTTGCATTAAAAATATTATTTTCTTCGTCAAAATATTTTAAAGTGAAAAATGATTCTCTATTTTCAATAATATAAATACACTAAAATTTGAAATGAATCACATTTAATTTAATTATAATATATATAAAATAATTAATTTGAATGAATATCATGATTATTACTTTTCATATATATATTATATGATAATCTTATAATTTAAAAATATATTTCATGTAACATCATTTTCAACAAGAATTGCGAGTTTATATTCAATTTAAATTACTCCAGAAATAAAAATTGAATTCAATAAAATAGATTCCATTCATAAAATAATTATAATAAATATTATTTAATATGGAAAACATAAATGTTTTTATTATAATTATAAACGACAATTAAATTTATATACCGTAAATGGTGTTAAGGTGGGATTTTTACATTACACGTTCTTATGTTAAATTTAATTTTAAAAACTCATATAATTTTTATTTTATAAATTAATTTTCATATTAATATTATGTGCTAATAACTTATCTAACATGAATACTTTTATTTTAGGGTTAATGTATAAAATAGAATTGTCAAAAAACTAGTTAATATGTTGAGAACGGAAATTATAAAAGTAAATAAACATATAAGAAAATAGAATACGTAGTTAAAAAATGTTTATTATAAATTGATGAAGGTGTGGGTCCAAAATAATCTTCATAAATAAATAAATTATTCAATTTTGAGAGCATTTGGTGTGAGAATTACTTCCAATTATTGAATCATTTTCAGGTATTTACAAAAATGTCACAGCATAATTATAAAAGGTGACCTCTCCCCTAATTTTTTGGCACATATCATGTCATTTATATCGAACATATACTAAAGTAAAAAATTGGCATCATTATAAAAAATTTAGATGTTTAGATCTTCCAAACAGTCCAAACCGAGGGTTCTTAATGGGAAATAAAAAGGAGGTTTCTCAATGAACACATAATTGCCTCGAAAAATATCTTAATTTTTCACTCATGTTTTACAACCTTGATTAAGTCTTAATTACTAAAATATAATTTCAAAATTATATCATATACTCTAATATTATTTTATTTTAATGGAATTATTCATATCAATCACCTTTTCCATGTAATGGAAAATGAAATCCTTTGTTGTGTGAAGGACGAACTACTTCTCTACGACCCGATGTTAATTATATTCCATCAACAAAAATCCCATTTAGAAATACTAAATTTCTTAATTTATATATAATATATATTTTATAAATTTATACTTATGGTTTTTTTTCACATATACCTTCATACATTAAATTCTATTTAAATTATGATACTGTTAGTCGATTGTATAGATTAATACCACCACACAAAGAGATGGGACTCATCTTTCAAGTATGATTTACAGTGAAGGAAATAAAGAAAATTTTAATGAATATATGTTATATATATGATGTTATATTCATTATATAAAATTAATATTTCAATAATTTCATTAACATTTATATCGTTCAAGAAATGATAATTTCGCTTGTGCGTGCGTAAGACCTATTGTACCTACATAATGATGTGATGTGTTATCCATGTTTGGATTCAATTAATTATGCTAAAAATTTATAAAATGAAATAAATAATATTTATAAAATTAATATAAATCTGGATATAATGAAACCATATAATATTTTCATGAACAAGATAAATCATGTTAAACATGGATGTAAAAACAAGATAGTTAACACTCAGAACAATATTTAAAATGAATCATTTTTAAATAATGGGTAGAAAGGATATTATAAAAAGGCAATTTATGAAATTATTAATGTTAATAAGGGTCTTGTATTAGTTAATAACATGTATGAAAACACTATAAATTATGTAGAAGCATGTTTAATTAAAAGGAATCATTAGATAATAGATTTTTCCTATATTTACTTTCATTGAAAAATATTTTAATGTTATGTACCAAAATAATTTTTTTATGATTTATTTAATTCCCCTTTGACATGTATTATCATGAACCATTCATTCCTTTTTTATTTAATGTTACAATTTTAATTGTCTTTTCTTGGGTGATTTTACTTGAAATTTATCTACTGTTATTTTATATCATAACTCAATCTATATTCATTTGGTCATAAAATAATTTTATTATAATTGATATTCTATGATTATGTATTTAATTAATTCTGATATTATTATTGTTTATTACAATTTTTTAATGATAATTTATATTTTATAAACATAATTAATTCATTAATTTATTCTCACATTGTCTCTAGGATAATTATAAGTGTTTCCCATCTAAAAATTCCTCCTCTGGGACATATGTACCACTAAATTATATAATAATTTTATAATTAAACCATTACATTTCATATAACTCTAGTTATTCATGATTTAATACTGTAATTTTACCATGTTTCTCTATTTTGTGCATAAAATGACATAAAATGGTTTTATAAAAATATGACTTCATTCTTGTTTTTGGTCAAAATTAATTTATCCCCAATTACATGATTTTTAAAAATATTTACAGAAAATATTTAATAGGATTATATATTTTAGATATGAACCATGATTATATTTTTAAAATATAATTTTAAAGGAATATTATTATCATATTTTTAAAAAGGTACATTTATAATTATTCTTCAAAAATTTATAACGAATATTTTTTTAATATATTTAGAATGAAGAAAACCTTACATCATAATGATGATTATATTATTTTCATATTCCAATATAGTATTAAAAAATTATCATTTTTTTATTTGAATATTTATATTTTTAGTTTTTGAATGTAATTTTAAAATTGAAATTTTTATTTTCGTCAAGATTTTTTTTAATGTTTATTTTTATGGTATTTTTACTGATCAACAAATATAGACAATTTTTTTAAAAATAATCCATTGGATATATGTTGTAATGATACATAAATTATTTTGTATATGTATGGATTATTATATTTTTGAGCATAGAATGTATTTACATTCTATTATAAGATAATTTTCTTTTTTTCCATAACATTCCCATGGAATATTAACATTAATGTGATATTTTGAATGTAAATTTTCTACTAAAAATCCAAATTTTTTATCATTTATATTATTATTACGTAATAATTATTTCATTTCTATATACGAAATATTACACTGAATGATATATGATTGACTACTGAAATTATTTCCAATTCGTATTCTTTAAACGATATAGAAATATACAGAAAAGATATTTTTTCAATTAAATCTACCATTTCATATATGTGTAATGTTTTGGATGTAAATTTATTGGTGGGTATAGGATATAGAGATCCCTCAGATACATCAATAATCTCATGAAATGAATCGGTCTGCTAGCCTTATCTAAATGGGTGTCTTGTGTACACTAACCCAATAGATAAACTCTATTCAAACTAGGTCTTGATGTTAATGGTATCATGATTCCTATGATCTAGGCATGTAATATTTAAAAATTTCTTTAATTTATAAATCAATTATTATTATCAATGATATTATTTATTTGATATTGTTTGTGGAAGAATTTTATTGCAAAATGTTTTGATCAAAGGGATCATGTGTTCATTTATTTACCATTATTTACGGATAAAACCTTATCTAAATTTGATAATAAAGTTATTAATTATGTATAATTTGTGTTCAGATATTAACCTTTTCATATTTATTATCTATTATTGATTATTCATTATTTATTTATGGTATTTTCATAATTACAAAATTGTTGCTGAGCATTTAAAATCACCATAGTTGTTTTTCCTTCCATAGGATTCCAGGATGTTTACTATGAATGATATGAAAATATATGATAGAGTTAATAATGATATTATTGTAAATAACTATGCTATGATTTTTTTTTTCTATTGTAATATGGGATATCATTTATTTATTTTATTTACCAATACTGTTAATCTATTTGGTTCTTTGAGATGTGATTTCATATATCATATGCTAGAGTATTGAATCAGACTCCAACATACCAGATTGACATTATTTTAAACCCAACATTCCCTATTTACATTTTAATATCACATCAATTTATTAAAAATTTAAATAAATTGACATCCATTTTCTTACAATCATGATCCACGTTCTTTGGAGTAAATGAAAATTCCCTCATATCATCAGAAAAAATCATCATTAGTATACATAGAACCTAATTGATACAAAAATAAGAATATTAAATAGTAAACATTGATAAAGATAGGATAGAAATAAACATCACCTTTTTATTTTACCAAGAAGTAAATTATTTTATATATATTTATTCCTTCTAATAAATAAATAATGAATAATGGAACCTTTTATATATTCATCATCTTGTCATGAAATATGGAAGATTTAATATTTCAAAAGATATGAATTAAATTTCCCACTCATCCCCATTCAAATATCATATTGATTATGATATATATATTCCCCCTATTTAGGGTAGTGATTGAAATATATGTTAAATGGGATCATATTTCTTTTATATAGTTCAAAATTTCTATTGGACCTCATAGTGATGTTAGCGTTGAACAATAAATATAAATCCATAAATAATTATGAAAGTATCATTTCACATTAGATCATTATGGTTGATATTTTTTTCTCACATAATATTTAAATTTATAGATCATTATTTTTACCGAAAACACACAGTGATTCAAAATGGATCCACCAAAAATAAAATATTTCGGAAGATGCACAATCATACATATCATAAATGTGAAAATTCATCTACAAAAAATTTCCTCTATTTCATAGAAAATAATATGTCTATATCTCTAAAATTTCATGACAACACTTATTCTTAGTACATTGGTACAATGGTATTGATTAAAATGAGCTAACATAATAAATTAATCTCTATCATTTTATGAAATTAAATGTTGAGTTGAATTGGGAATCAGCTCTTATAAAATACATGGTAGTCATGATATTTATGATATATTTGGTATTAAAATTTTTAAATAACCAATTTCATAATAATACATGAATAAACATATGTCACCTTCAAAACAACCATGACCTAAATGAATTGTTTTTTGGTACATTTTCCATCATAATCAATGAAAAATGGGCTTTTGAATAATTATATCAATTTAACTCTACATGAAGAATTGATCATGTACAACAATCCATCAAATCATTACATCACCACTAATCATTTTTTACCAATAAGTTTTAATGATTAGAAGCTGACCTTTCATAATTTATTATCTCTATATAAATTACATCCAATAAATAACTCAATAAATTGGATAACAAATACAAAAAAGAAATGTATATAATTTGTTTTATAATTTATATTCGAAATTGATTATACATGATATTGAATTCCAAAATATGAATGACTCTATATATGAACATAATTCAAATCATAAATCATTTTAAAAATAGCATTTCCCAATATTCATTGAAGTTTTTCATCAATCTTATTATAATTATCATGGAATATGATATTCGTCATGTATGGATGATCCATCGGTATAAATAACTGATAATATTTTAGTCTAAAAGTTCATCAAAATATTAATATTAAGAAATGTGGATTTTTCTAGAAAGAGGTTGTGTCAATTTTTCATTTGTACTCCAAGAAGATAACATTCTGTATATAGGGATATAATTTTTCATATATAATTAAGATTCATAATTCCTAAATTACTCATTACTAAATGAATCATATTATTACAAAATAATAATCCAAATATCCATTTACATTAATGTTTTAAATAATCTTTCAATATAATTTACACTATAAATTGAAGAAAATAACAATAAACATGTGATAGTTAATGGATTAATTTTTAATATATATTATAAAATGTTATAAATTTCAATAAAAATATTCTATGTTCTTTGTGAAATTTGAATATAGTGAAATGTGTTGAAACCATCACATGTTAATCCAAGTATAACATTTTATGTGTCAACTGATAAATCATGATGTACCCTCTAATTTTTTTTATATAATAACACATATACATGATACATGATTTCACCATTATCCTTATTTCATTAATTATCATGAAACTAGATTCTAATTTTCAATTTTTATACATTAAATGTTTTTCAATCCCTGGAATTAATGAAAATTACCACATTTGATTCTATAACCATTGGATCGAGTATATTATTCATCCACCTTGATGTACAAAACATTTTTTACTGAATCAACTATATATTTTCCTTCTAGAAAAAATGATAATATTTAGGTAAATCATTGATCATAAAATATTAAAATAAATAATTTGAAAAAACATAGATACAATGTCATAATTTTCCCAAATAAATGAATTTTCCTTGAATAAAAAATTAATATATATTTAGAGATATTCAATAATATCATTACTAAATCTAAATTTTTTTATTACAATATATTATCAATTTAAAATATTATTTTTTTCTCATTTTTTCATATTCTTTTTAATTTATTATATTCAAAACATCTATTATATTTAAAACATTCTCAATGTCATAATTTTATCAATTAACAAAAACTATTTTATAGTATTGAATTACTCATACAGTGATCTATATGAGTAGTTTCCTTTAGAAACAAATAAAAACTAAACCCAATGAAAAAATTTCGAACCTATCGATTTAGCTAAATAAATTTCATTCAACACATCATATTTGTTTACATAATAAAAACACAGAAAATATTTTTTTGGAATCCCTTTTTAGTGATATGGTAACTCAATTATTCATGAGTTAACTATGGATTTCCAACATAATCAAAATTTGGGAATTGAGTCATTCTTCCATCTATATAATTATTCCATGAAAATTAAAAAATATTTCATTACTCCATATGAAACTCATTATTTATGCGATAAAAATTAAACATACAATTTCTATCTATTATGATAGAAATGAATATAGATTAAATAAATTACCAATAAATAAGACATAATGTGATATGTATTGTTACTCCCAATGATTTAAAAATAATAACATTTTATTTGATAGTGTATGCGACATGAAACACCATGTTGTGAATAAAATATAAATTCACCAGACTTTATGATATATTTGTTTATAAATAAATTCAATCTCTCTAATAGATTTCATTAAAAAACTACGATAATTTTTAATTTTACATAGTCCAAATCATTTTTTAAAACTATGAAAAATATGCTTTATGGTTTATCAATAATCGTATATCCAACCAGAAAAGAAAAAGTTCCCACAATTCATTATTTTATATTAATAATACATTCAAAGAGGAATGTAAAACCCTCCACCATACTACAAAATTTAAAATTAAAAGTATTATCTATCAATAATAAATAACATTTTTAACATTTGAAAACCACACAAATCCAATCAAATCTGAACATAAATCCCTACACCCCCATAATATCAAGAACAATTTGATGTTTCTAATTCAGTAGTGATTACATAAATAATTGATTTTATGAAATAACAAACAGAATGAATTTTTTAGGACCATGATACTGAACAAATCCATAAATCTATAACATTAAAACAACTAATCGAAAGGTAATAACATTCCAATACAACAAGAATAAATCATCATTGAAAATAACCATGATAAAAAAACACCAAGAACCACAATAACATTGAACAACCCTTCACAATTATTATAATTATTTTCAACTGACATCAATAATAATACATCCAGGGGATTCAAATTTCATTATTGTAATTATTGTTAAAACCATATTTCTTACACCAGAGTGGTCGACGACCACCACCAGACTATTAGACAGATCCACAACCTATGGACATCACTATCATTGTAGAGGTTGAATTCCACTATCCATCATAGAATATTGATCCTTGAACTAAGAATGAAATGTCTACCACTTCTTGAAACACCACATCCATCACAACGTGCTAAGAAAGGAAGGTAGTTCCTATTTTACATTATTACCCTCAACACTGAGAATAAACGAAATGATTAATTTTTTAAAATATTACTATTTAATTTAATATTTATAACCTAACCTTTCAATTTTAGGTTAGGAATATTACTAAAAAATTATGACATTTATTATCACCTATTGATTAGTAATAAAGTGATAATAATTATTAAAAAAATTAGAATGAACTGTACATTCTGAAATGGCAGTTTAATAACACATTGGAAAAATAATTTATAATTAATTTTTACAGTTTACAAAAAATTTATTTTAATAAATAATTTAAATTTTGGAATGTTGAATAACCAAATTCTCATAAAGTATTTTTTATATTTGATAAAATATTTCATATTATTATTAATAGTAAAATAATGAATTTTGATAAAAATTTGCACATCCATTTTAATTACATAAAAGTGTAAATTATATTTTTTATTATCCCACATGACATAGTTGATTAAATTAAGATTTTGATTATATGAACTCATATTTACAAAACTAATCTATATTATAAAGTCATAACATAGTGGAATTCAATAATAACTCTTTCCAATAATTTTCAATATTAACCACGTATTAAAGTTACTAAACCAAAATCTAATATTTCTTCTTACAATAAATGTAAACAATACTGGAATAAAATTCATACCTTCCACATGTCATTTGTGGTCTATTTTCCTTCATATGTATATCCAATACCTATGGACTTTATAGATACCCGTCATGATATTTCTACTTATTAAATCAATTTTCACCATGGCCATATATTCCACATAACAAAAATTCAATGATAACATAGTTATTTATAGCTCATAATATTGAATAAGACACGAAAGCATATGGAGAGAAATTGTTATCAGAATTAAAAAACCACATAAACAAGAAAAATTACTTCTATAATCCTGATACCTACTTTGTTAAACTAAGAAACCAAAGGTTTATACTATAATATTCAATTTCACCCACAAATTAAATCCATAATAATGGTTTTTAATGAGTTTTAAATTCCCTAATCATATCCACTAGGATATTCGACCTAGGTGTGTGGTAAGGCATGTTGTCATATTCTAGGTTACGCTTGAGTTTGTCTTGACGCACCTTGTTAGAGTTACGACATATAAGAAAATATATTCTAAAGCCACACCCACTTATAGTATCCAAAATAAAATATACTACTACAAAACCACTAGTCCTATCCATTACCAATATTCCAAATCATTTTCCGAAACATTAACTCATCCTTATAAATATCCATGGAGACATCCCTAGACATACAATGAAAACAATTTTCAATGTTATTCTTTAGGTAATATAAAATTAATTTTTCATATAGGTTTTGAGTTGTTTTTATTGATCTTTTTACATATATCTTGAATTAGATTTTTTCCATAATGTAAAACACAGTATAAATATCATATATATTCATTATATATGTAATTATAATAATCAATAATAGGATTAAATATACAATGAAATAAATTGTTCATGTAGAAGACATAGAGTATGTATGCATGAATGATGTGCCTATTTTATTATCGAATTAAATGTAACTAATATATATATATATAATTTCATTAATGTATCAATATATATATATATATCATATATTATCACTAAATGAATCTTTAATACATCTCAGGGAAAGCATGAACAAATCACAACACATTGTTGAGGCTCTAGTCCACACATCCATAATGGTGGTTTTCATAGTTACACAAAATGGGATGCATAAATTTACATTCTAATGAAAAATTATAGAAGCATAAATACATTAAAAATGTCAAATATATAATATTTAAATATCATATACATTATAATTCCTTACCATTAATGTTATTATAGGGAAAACGAACAATCATCGATTGTTGTGGAGATAGTTTTCCAAACATAGACAGTTTGTTTGTTTCCCATTAGATAAAAGTTGTTGTAAGTGTAGTTAAAAACATTAGAGTATAATATAATTAGTATATATAATACAATTTATATATTATATAATAACGGATTATTAATAATTGATTTGGTTAATAAAGATAATAAAACAAATGAGCTTAGTTTAAGATGTTTCCTCTTACATACGTAATTCCTTTTTGTTCACAAAAAATGGCTTCCTTGAATTTATTTTTGAGAAAGGTGAGGATAATAGGTCAAGGGAAGGAATTTTTATGGGTTATTTGGGTATATCATGTTCTATTCAATGATTTAAGAGATTTTCTAGGAAGTGAGATGTGTGAAAATGTAACACCCCAGGAAAAGATAGAATTAAAAGGCTAAATGTTACTACCCATGTCAACAGGGTGAACCTTTCTTTTCGGGAGCCAGTCTGATTAGAACTCCATAGTTAAGTATGTTTGGCCTGGAGTAGTAATTAGTATGGGTGACTTTCTGGGATGTTTCCCAGGGTGTGTGTGAGTGAGGACAAAACACACTGAAAGAACACGTGTTGGCATGTGGGGACAGTCATTAGTCTGATAATCGACCCTAGTGAGTAATAGCCTTTGGTGTGCTGGGAAGACAACCAATGTATTACAAGATACCCATGGGGTTCTATGATAAGGTTCATGTTCTGGAGAGGCGGGTATTGAAAAATGGTATCAGAGCCAATACCCAGCCGGAAGTGCTTAGGCACTTCCTGGGTTTGTGACTTGGGGTCCACAGCGAGAGTGTTGTGCTTTAAAGGGGTGGATAATGTAACACCCCTGGAAAAGTGTGACTTAAAAGGTGAAATTTTACTACCCATGTCAATAAGGTTCACCTTTCTTTTCAGGAGCCTATTATATTAGAACTCCATAGTTAATCATGCTTGTCCTAGAGTTGTAATTAGGATGGGTGACCGTCTAGGAAGTTTCCAAGGGTGTGTGTGAGTGAGGACAAAACACACTGAAAGAATATGTGTTGACATGTGGGGACAGTCATTTGTCTGATAAGTGACACTAGTGAGTAATAGCCTATGGTGTGCTGGGAAGACAACCAATGTATTATAGGAGACCGATGGGGTTCGATGATAAGGTTCATGACCCGGGGAGGCGGGTCGTGACAGACAACCTTATATTAGTGAATAGAAATGACACACATTGTATTTTGGAAACGAATTGTGGGTTACTGAGGTATTACTTGATCCAAAAGTTAAAAATGGAATATTTTTCAACATAAGAGTTATAATAGAAGAAATAATACCATAAAGTTGTTTTTGGGAATTTTTATAGGTCATTTATTCCATTAATATTAAGGTTTAGTCTGTTGTTATTCATAATTTTTCCTTAATCAATGTAAATAACTTCACTTATTTTCTCAAATATATTTGATAAAAAATCAATGGTGATATTATTAAAAATTAAAAATTAATATTATTACAAATAATGATATATTTTTTTATATTAAAATCACAAAATTGGCATAAACTAATATAAATTTAATCCTATTGATAGGATGTCAATATGAAGATTGAATGTAAAAACGTTCAAAATATTGCTTTGTTTTTATATTCATTATAAATGTGAAATTTATTCCCTTAAAGTGAATTAAATTAATTGATAATAAACTAATTTATTTATTCATAAAAACATATTAATAAAATAATTTAACAATATAAAAAACGCAGAAGAAAATGGTTCTTTGAATTAAAATTCATTATTTTTTCACTATTCATTAAAAATTAATCATCATTGAAAAATTAAAAAAATTCACTCTAACTAAACATTTTTTTATATATTAATAAATATATTCATTTTGACATATAAAATTTATATAAGTTCAAAAATTTATATTTATCATCAGTTCTCTGTTAAAAGGCGATAAAAATGTTTTTATAAAAATAGAGTATATTATGTATAATATTGGGTTTGTTATCATGTTTTGAATATATAATAAATTTTATGAATATAAAAAATTTTGATTGAAAATATAACATATTTAATTAATATTATTTATTATTAGTAATTCGTGTATCTTATTAAGACAAATTTCATTCATCAGATTAAAATAATCATATATACAGTCATTATATTTGTATTGATTTTGTTTCTATATTAATTAATAATTAATACGTAACTAATTAATTAAAATATCTATTTTCATAATATATTTAGTCATATAATATTCAATTTAATTACAAGGTTATATCTTACATTATTAAATAATAAAAAATTTAATTATATACTCCCGTTCAATTACACATAGTAATGTATGTTATATAAGCCGTCAAGGAAAGTCAATATTGTGGGTAATATAAGATAAACTCGATGTAACATGTATAAAAATATAATCATTATATTTTATGTGGTGGCTAATTTACTTTTTTTATGTATAACATAATCCAAATAATGTTCTTTAATACAAAATATACAATTTTAATTGTTTTTTGCTATGAAAAATATGAAAACAAATTAAATTCATTCGAAAAAAATCACATAATATCAAGGTGTTACAGTGGAACTAGAATATAGTAGGGATATTGGTGGAGTTATTGTTCATTGAATGGGTTATAATATTCATGGATTAATGATACAAATATCTTCTGTAATGAACAATAACCATGTTGGTTGCATCAGATATGATATATGCAATTCTTTGGGAGCTTGAAAATATAGAAACAAATGGCATGGTTTGCTTGTACATCTATGGTGGGGATTAGTTCCCACATTAATTTCACACACATATTATGTTTTTGGTGACATACATGGATTAGCCCTTGGCTGAACTGCTTTTTACGCTCCTCCCTATGTGACCACTTCTCCACTCAACCACAAGTTAGTCACTCATAGAGGGCTCGTGACGCCATCTACGCCTTTGATGTTTTCTAAGTGACATGTTGGCATACATGTTGAGGTCTATACACTTTTTCCACTTACTTACATACTATAATACTAAAAAAATGTAGATTAATTTCCACATATAAATCATAATTAATATTAATAATTATAATATAATATTTTTTTCTATTTTAATTCAAATCAATTCATCAAATATAAATTCATATGTTTTAATAAAATAATTAATTAAATGGTGATATAAATCCTATAAAATTGTAATTAATTAAAAAATATTTATAAATTCAATGAAAAAATGAGTACATCAGTATCTAACTATGAATATGTATGATGGGTTTTTCATAGTTTTTTGACCCATAAAACAATGTTATATAGGATATCACTCAGTGGATATTGGACCCTAATGAATATATTAGATAAAACATATTGGATCGCAACCCTAACATTATTATTGTGATATTACTCAGTGTTTTCTAAAATCTATTGATTATATAAGATATTATTATGAGTATTCTATTCTTTAATGACTATTTTTAAAATTTCAATGTGAATTTTCCCCCTATTATTTATTGAAAAACCCTCTATAGAATGGTGGGTCCTAATAAGTATGTGTTATATAACCGAGTGGATTAAATCCTCTGATGGTTATAAAAGATACTATTGGGTGGATGTTTGTGATAATATTTATGAACTATAATTGGGAAGTTCTTTTCCAACAACAATTATAAACTATGTTATTGGATGAATAATCGGCTCTGACTATTTTATGTTATATAATCTATGTGGGACATGTTTCCCCCATATTGATAATATATAAATATTCCACAATGAGATATTATGGGTGTATGATTAGTATCCCCCTAATGATATGTTTTATTCTCCAAGAAACTATGATACTAGCCAAAGAAGTTATAGCATATATCGAGTGTCACATTAGAATCTACAAATTGATGGAATTTATTTTATTTCTCTTATGTTATTTTTTTTAATTATACCCTATCATATTTGGATTCATAGAAACATTTTTTATGTTATGGTCAAAATTGAAGGATCCATACTATGTTATATTCACACCCTACTAGAAAAATCTGGGTACATGCGTACTAGAGTAGACATCACTATTCACAGGTTCTAGTAGGGAATAGTCCCATGAATAGAATTTTTAGCTGGATAATGTGGATAGATTCTATAGATGAATAATATGAGACATAGGCATCATATAAGATAATGTTGTGTATTTTTATCTTGTGATTATGTTTATATGTGATCAATACAGTGGGTGAGTCGTTATTTATTATAATATAATTAGGGTTCATTATGTTACATTTCATTTAATATAGCATGTTTAGTTTATTTATTCCATCATACACTATTTATAATTTATTGATTTCATTTTTATATATATATAATTACTCTATTTTTAAATATGTTTATCGTATTCCTTTATTAATACCCCAAACCCTCAATATTAGTTGTAATCCTCTATAGTATGTTGATTCATGCTTGAGGCCATGTAGAGATCGCCAATCCAAACATTGTAGAGTAGTCTAGCACAATAGAAAATTTAAAAATGTTGTCATAGCCTCTATTTTATTTTTCAAACCATTTGTAGGTATTATATATATATTAGATTATGAATGTGACATATCATTTCATAGAAAACATTATTTTATTTTATTAACATCATTCCCAATGGTATGTCCATATGATCATGTAATTGGGGATTTTTTTCAGTTTCTACTTTTACGATTTTATTATTTCACCATGTATGACACACTTGGATTATTGATTTAAAATATATTGTTTTTAGACCATATACTATTATTAATAATCCTACCTATATTTTAAATTCGTGGTATTTAATACTCACATGACATACACATGTTATCACATTTTCGAGTGCATCTAACAAAAAATTTGTTTTATAGGCTATATATTGTATCGAAGGAACCATAAACAATCCCTCTACTGAGACCCTACTATTCATATATTACTATTACATCATATTAATGATAAACAGCATAAAATCATTACTCATAAAGGATCGAAAGGCTTAGCGCATTGTAAAAATTAACTCCATAGACAAAAAGAACAAAATAAAACATAAACATTTCTTTAATTTGTTATTATATAGATTTTTATTGGCATGAAATTCTCCGTACTACATTTATTCAGCTGAGGGTATAAATCAAAAAGGAGTTATCAAAAATATTTTAGGGGGATATCAAATAAAATGAAACATTAAGATAAACAATGAACATATTCATAACATCATAGTCGCAATCATGATAGGAAGTAATTGATAAAGGCACGGAATGTGGAAATGCATAAAAATGAAACATTATACCTTAGTGATTAAATACCACACATAATTATGAAAAAAATATCCTCATATTCATTCATATTTCACATTTTAAAAAGAGATAAAATATATTACCAAATTAATTGAATCATTATATAATTATGGGCTCACCCATCAAATCATATCATTTACATTTCGATATATAATTCTAGGTGCACCCGTCACATCACAACATTTACATTATAAATCATTCCACATAGAATGTTTATTATTAAGGGAAATAAAAGTACACTTGTAATATATTATGTTTTATTTCATAAAGAATAAATTTATAATCATTGATTTTTGAAATGATAGGGGGAATAACAGACTTCATAAAATATTAAACAACTAAGAGAGAAGAAGAAACAATAACATGAAGTAAAATGTGTGCTTCTTTTAAAAGAAAAATTCTTTTGGAAAATATAATATTTTTTAAAAAATCATATAGAAAACAATTATATCCTAGAAAATGTATGTTAATTATAAATAAATGATATTTTTGAAATATCCATACTAAAAATTGGGGGAAAGAGGGAAAACCCAAGGAATTAGAGATGGGTTCATGAATTTCCCTTTACATGTGACTGAAGTCTTCCTTAATTTTAATGTAATACATAAAATTATTATATTTTATTAAATAAACATTATAGAACCTTATATAAATGAATATTATCTATTATGGTTTTAATAAGTACATTTATCAGCTATTCATTGAGGTCTACAGTTTGTTTTCATTGTTCGGGTGTATTTGTTTTCATAGTATTCATTATCAGCTTATTTGTATATTGGAATGGTTGTTTTTTTAAAATGAATATGAATATAAAAAAAACTTATTCAATGATATTATCAATTTTCAAAAATCATAAATTATCTTAAAATTTACTTGGTTATATACAATGTGGATGATTCACTTGAAAAATGATAATAATGATTGTTTTGGGATAAATTCGGTGGTTTTTCAATCACAATGTATTAATTTTTTTATCATTTTGAATTATTAGTATAATTAATTAACATACATGATATAATTTTTTTATTAATTTAATCGTATAATTAATAGCATTGAAGTTGTTTAAGGAAAATGAATGTGCATTGGCTATGAAGTCAGTAAATTGAAACATCACGAGTGATTATTTTATTATAAAAATTATAGAGATAAAAAAAGAGGGGATTATTGATGTATCTCCCATTAACATGATATAATTCAAATATATGTATTTCACTATACTTATCATTCCATTTTGATGAAGGTACCTGAGTGGTGAATAAGAAAAGATATGATATTTAATGGAAAATAAAAGAAAAAGAGAGAGGATTTACCTCTTGAATTCTCCTATTGATATCCACCTCAAGGAACATATGCTTGGACTTTTTACGAGACCTAGAGATCAAGGATGTGGATGAGAGGATTGTTATGATTATTATGAAGAATTAGAAATGGGTCAATTCTAGAGAGGTGTGAGGAGTAGATGGTGTGGGGGTTGTATTTATAGTGGATGAGAGGGGTGTTTTTCTCAAAATTGTCATCATTTGTATATTTTTTTGGCACAAGACTATGAATATTTATAGTATTATAATCAAATATATTAAAATAATGATGTGTAGTTCGATATTTGAATGCTTAAATTAGCAATGAATTAGGTAATAGTGTATTTAATATATAATGTATTTATAATGTAATTTATAGTATTTTACTTCTCACAAAAATTACATGTATTTTAGTAAATACCAAAAATTCACCCTAATAGTTTTTGAATGTGTAGAATCCAAAAAATAACTAAATTTTATGAAAATAATTATCTAAATAGGAGTAATTTATTTTTTAAAAAAAATAAAAATTTCATGGAAAATATATATTTTAAAATTTTAACTGATTTAATTAAACCTAAAAAAATTACACGAGGTCTCATAAATTTTTCATAAAATAGAAATACATAAAAATTTAAATTTTTGAATAAATTTTATGAAAATTAAATTTCTCTTGAATTATTAAATTAATACAAAAATATTTATTAAATACATATTACTTATAATGATACCAACACCTAATTAATAATTATTAAAATATTTGCATAATTATACTATGATATAATCATATCATATTTTTACATTGAATATTTATAGATTTTAATTATAATTTAATGGGTCAGTTTTCCACTCGGTCGGTTATTTAAAAATTCATAAGGGTCCTATTATAATTACTATGGTCATGTTACTATTTTATTGGTATTGGTTCTTTAAATTCTTTAAATACAACTTATTTTATACATTATTTATAAACCCTTCATTATAGTCTAAATGTTATTTTGCGACATTAGTATAAGAAGGGATAATTTACATAGATAATGGTTTTGGTCATTATATTCTTCCCCCCTTGTGATAATATTCACTGGAAATTTTGTTTTATAAAAATATGTGATGGTACTTCTCCTTCATTGCCTCCGCCAGTTCCAAAGATTCTTCCAACAAAACATGTATAAAAGGTTTGTTAAAATGTTGAATCGAACCTTATCAATCTGATATATAATATTTACTATATACTCCTTATAAAATAGAAAATCATCATGCTATACCACCTATATAATAAATACAAGTGAAGGATTTCATATGTACATCCTTAGGAGTGATATGTGGAAAACATCATAAACATTAGTTATACTTAGTGGAAGTGGAAATGAGTAGGAAACAAATATGATGTGACCGTCTATCTCAATGGGGTCTATACACATTGGGATTTTATTCCCTTCCTTTCAAACCCACATTAATCTCTTTGATGTAAATACTTTAAGGAAGAATTTATCTCTAATGTTGAAACCCAATTCTCATCAGTGTTAGTTATGATATCTCTTTTTTCGAATCTAGGAAGCTTTTGTACGTTTTTGGATGGATTAAACCTTTACATTAAACTATTAAACAATATCTGGTCCATGTAGCATTCATTTTACATCATCATCAGAACGATTTTTAGGTCTACATCCCATTTTAAATAGATCTTCATATGGGGCCATCTAAATACCCATGTTGAAGCTATTTTAGCATTATAATATAACCAATAAGATATTTTGATCTAATATACCATTGAATTAAAATTATTTGGATGTTATCATATTTTTTAGTGTCTGAATAGTCCATTAAGATTGTCTATCTTTTTAGGGGTGATAGGTTGTGATGAAATTTAATTCACCACTCAATGCTCGTTGAAGACTCCTGCAGAATTTAAATGTGAACCTATGATCATGATTGTAGACAATCAAGAGTCGAAATCTATGATGTCTCACCAAATCATTAAAACATATCATTACTAGTTGGTAATGTTGTAGATCATCCTAAATAGTGATAAAGTTGGTAGACTTGGTGAGTCGGACAACCCCAACCCATATAAAATTATTTCCATTGGGTTTCATTGAGAGAAGCACGACGTAGTCTGTGGTGACATTCTCTCATTTAAACATTGGATTGGGAAAAGTTTTCATTATCCATTTGGAATTTGGTCAGTATGGATTAACATTTTGGACATATCAAGAAACATGATATATATTCTAAAATACTATTCTTCATGTTGTCCCACGAAATGTTTTCTCATAGGTCATGTTAAATATTGATACTCATGCGGTGGTTGGAGAATGTTGAGATATGTTAATTGTATAATTAGTCCTTCTTTATCATAGGTGATGAAGGCACCCAAATCATTGTTCCATACCAAACCACCTCATCATCATAGATATATAACTCGTTCATAATCCCTTCATTTACTGCTTTCACCTTACTTTTTAACTAAGGATCATAATTTTTTGATTCCATAATATTCTCTTTAATAGATCATTGTTCAATAAATTGGTCGAGTTAGGATTTATTCCACACTATTACGATTTCCAAATTCAGTCTGGTCAAATCAATTAAGATATGATCATTCTCAATCTGCAATGTAGATATTGTAGATAATTATTTTATGCTAAGACCAAAATCTACCTTGTTCGCCTTTCTAGGATTACAGTGAATGGATAAATCGTAGTCTATGAATAGATGTCACCATCTACATTGACACATTTGAGATCCGTTTGTGTGAATATGTACATTTCGCTCTTGAGATCTGTATATATGTAACACTTCTCACCATAGAGGTAGTGATGATGTATTTTGAAGGAAAAATCACATCTTCTAGGACCAGATCATGGGTTGGATAGTCATGCTAATTGATCAACAACTATTGTGTGGCATTGGATATCACATTATCATTATTTATAAAATAAAAATCCAATATTTTCTAAGAATTCAAATTTTATATAACAAAACATTCATTACATTTTGGTAATGTGAGTGTAGGTGCAGTGATAAGAATTATCTTTAGCTCCATGAATCATTCGTCACATTGATCCTTCTTAGACATTATTTACCCCGTTCATTGATAACATTACTAACGAGATAGAAAATAATGGGAAATTTCTCACAAATATGTTTATAGTACCTTTCCATGTCATAAAAATTGTGTATTTCACTAGTACTAGAAGGATTGGGAAATTCATCAATCACATTTTTTTCAAGGGTCTATAGAAATTCCCACACATGTGATCACATGTCCCAAGAATGTGACACGCTATATAAAAAAGTCACTCATACTGAACATGGAATACAATAACTCTTTCCCAAATTTCATTAACACAGGCCATATATGTTCGTCATGTTCTTTCTTATTCACAATGTAAATTAGAATTTCATTAGTAAACACTAAAACAAAATTTGTGAGGTAATGGATACAGACTATCCATCGAATCCATGAATATTTTAGGGAAATTAATTTGTCTCAAGGGAATCATTAGAAACTCATAGTTCTCATACCATTTATGGAAGGTAGTCTTCTAAATTTCTTCCTTATTAACATTTAACCCATGATATCCAGAATGAAAATCCTCTATTGAGAATAACAATGCTCATGGTAGTTGATCAAATAAGTCCTAAATCCTGGGAATATGATAATTTTTTATGGTGAATTGTTTAGTTTGTGGTAATTGATACATAACGACATTAATGAATCCTTCTTCTTGAAAAAGAGAACTGGCTCACCCCAAAGTGAAACACATTGGAATATGAAAATTTTGTCTAAATTGACATGCAGTTGGTTGTATAACTCCTCTATTGTGATAGAAGATATCACATAGGGGCACACTATGATATGATTAGATCTAGATATGAGATATATTGAGATATCTACCTCATGATATGTGGGAGTCTAGGTAATTATTCAAGAAATGCATCCCTGTATTCCCACATGATGGGAATTTCCCAAAGGTTGATACCTTCCATTGACTCAACCATTTGATTGAGATAATATTATTCACAAGTTATCAACACACACACTTTTGAAGGATTTTTTGAAAGGATATTCATGATCTTCCGTGAATTTTTAGAGGAGTAAGGGCTATTTTTGAATATGAAATTATATTTTCTTTTCTAATGTTCAATTGGTTCTCTATATAACATGAGACAATCCATCTAAAATATAACATTGAATTATACCAAGGTATGTATTATGATATTCGCTAGAAGAATATTCCCACATTTGTAGATAAGATATGAGTCAATAAAATTAGTATCTATGATTTCACTACAACGTTTTTATGGATATATCAACATTATGGTTTCAGGGATTCAATTCAATTGTACTCGAAAGCATGAAATATATAAAATAATAAATAGGACCAGAATCATATAAAACTTTTTCTATTCTTGAGTTTATAAGATGTGTACAGAATATGATATCATTTTCATGTTCAAATTTATATGTATTGAGTGCAAAAGACATCCCCTTCTCGTTTGGATTAGGTGAATGGTTATGCAGATTACCCTTGAGGAATCGAGGTTTAGTGCACTTTCTTGTTTAGTTCCCTTACTCCCAATATTCATATCATCTGAACATGGATGGTACTCTCTTTTCCTACAAAAAATTATTATACTTCATTATTTCTTTTCAAAAGTCATGAGCATAGTGGCCATCACTCTCACACAAAATCGTTTCCCTATCACTTTGAGGTAGTTAGAATTATACTTCTTCCCACAATTTTGACATGTGGGTAATAGAGTTTTCTTTCCACATATCACATGAGATTCTCTGTCTAAAAAATCCACCATTCCTTTATTATCACTATATCCATGAGACCATTCTCCAAACACAAACTCCACTATGAGATCAAAACATAAAAATTCACCATAACTCAAAATGTATCAAATTCATCTATCGTTTTGATGGTGTGGTTCTAATCCACTACATAATCTATCAATTTTTTTTACATCATGAATATCAAAACCTGATGTGTATGTTGATATCCCTGTGGAAATTACATTATAGGTCTTGATATATTCTCTATTATTTTGAATATACTATATGAGTTCTCTCTCTATCAGTGTTTGAAGAGTTATAGGGAAATACATGTTAAAAAACAATAACATAACAACTTCCTACTTTGTCCCTTCATTGTCATCCTTTTTCATTGTCTTCTTAATCAAATACAATTATTGTACAACCTCTCTATCTAGGACATGAATAGTGATATTCACCGTCTCAATCACAGAATTGTGAAGAAGACAAAAGAACATCTCCATATTGTTGACTTGATATTCTACAACTAGTGGATCAGCTGATCCAGTAAATGACATTGGTCATTTCAACATAATAAACTCCATATACAATTTATCCATATTAAGTGAAGTTGGAAGTTACAAATTATTAAGGTTATTGTTCGTAACTTAAGATAGTTGGGTAAGTGTCACCATCAAATTTTTAACTCCACATACCAATGAATTGATGATTTCATTTAGGAAATTTCTTCTTTTCCCCTGACATGGGTTGTTGACTTTGTTTATCCTGGATCCAACCATTTTTTAAAATTTAAAAGGTTAGAATAAAACATAACCAACCATGTCCTGAATAAGTGATATATTCCATTATTCCTTTAATTCTAATCAAATTCCATGTTAGATACTGATGTTTAACATTTTATAGAAAAAATATTCTTGGTGGTTATCTTATACTTAGTCTCATACCAAGGATTTTAACTAAGGTTATCTAATCCTAATTCTCATTTTAACTAAATCTTACCTCTGATCCCATCTATAATGACCGTATATTTTGTGCATTACTATTAAATAATATTAATGATAGACCACTAAAATTAGTTTCACATTATGTATAGAAATATTTAGTGTCTTGCAAAAATTAGGATTAAATAAAACATTTACAAATTAGAACCTAAAAATTAATTTAATTACTTCTTCTCTAGATTCTTACTGGCCTTTGAATTCTCTATAGTACATGTAATCACCTTAGGATATACATCAAAAAGGGGTGAGATAAATGCACAATAATTGAAAAGATAATAACAATAAACATTATGACATGGGGTCAACATAGTCATAACATTATAATCATAATCCTGAGAGGAAAAATTAGATAAAGATAGGGAATGTGAAAATGCATTAAAATGAAACATTATGTCTTAGTGGTTAACTACCATTCAGAGTTATGAAGCAATATAGCCTCATATTCATGCATATTTAACATGTTCTCTTGAGATACATAACATTATCCACTTCATTGATGTTTTATATAATTATGGATCCACCATTCACATTATAACATTTACATTACACTATATAATTCTAGTCACACCTATCACGTTATAAAATCTACATTATATTTAATGTCACAGATAATATATAACAAGCATGGACATAAAATAAACACAGAAATGAATGGTTTTCATTTCATGATGTATACATTTATAATATTTGGTTTCCCTAATTAAAGGTGTAATATCATTCTTTATATAATATTCATCAACCTTGATTGAAGATGTCAAAATCTTTAGAAGTAAAAGGTGTGTTTTTTTTGAAGGACGAGTTCTTTTGGATAACCTTGTGTTTTTCTAAATTTGATGTAGAAAAAATGTATCTCCTATAAAAGATAATATAATTATAAAGATATCATATTTTATGAATATTCATATAGAAAATGGGATGAAAGTGGGATAACTCGTGGAAAGAGAGTTAGGTTTCATAATTCCTCTTACCATTTAGCAATAGGATATATTAAAATTAATTTCCACTATAAAAGCATTATATTCCCTAATTGAAAATTATTAAAGTTTTTATACTTTAATTTGATTTACTAAGGGTTTTAAATAAATTTTTGGTTCATTATATGAGTTATAGAGTTTTATTTCATCGTTCGAGAGTATTCATTTTCATTGTTGTCATTATCTATTAGTTTGTATACAAGAATGGAAGTTCGTTTAAAATGAGTATGATTTTCTAGAATAGTTATTAATGGTAATTAATGATCCACAAAAATACTAAATGATCTTATAATGGAGTTGGTTACAGACAATGTGGGTGTTTCATTAGATGAAAGATAATTATGATCATGTTAGGTTAATTTTTTTGGTTTTTAGATCACAATAAACTCATTTTATTTTTTCATTTACTATTAAGAGTATATGATAACTCTAGAACATAAAATGGGTTATATAAGTAAAATTTAATATCTTTTTTAAACCATTTAATGTTCTCATTATAATCATTTAAAGTGTTTATGGAAATTGAAAGTACATCACCAACGATGTCTATAAATTGACATATCACGAGCGATGATTTCATTTTTAAAATAAAGGAGAGAGAGAATAAATATTTTAATAAGGGAATTTCGATTATCATGGTATAATAAAAATATGTTATAATTATTCGAATTACCATTACATTTTTATGAAGTTGGGTGAGGATATAATAAGAATATAAAACAAATTTGGAGGAAAATAAATGAAAAGAAGAGTTGATTAACCACAATAATTTCCCTCTTGAGATCCTCTTCAAGTCTCCTAGGCTAGGTATTTCATGAATATTAAGAGAACATTGAAATTTGGTAGAGTATAGAGGATAGTATTGGTCAGAATTTATGAATGGAACAAATATTGGGATGTGTGAAGCGAATAGGGTGTGAAGGGTGGTATTTATGATCTATGGGATTGGTGTTTATGAAATATTCTACTTGTTATTTGATTATTTTGGGTAAAAAATATGAATTGATTGAGAATTATCATCAAATTTATTTAAATAATAGAGTAGTGTTTTATATTTTGGTTTTTACATTAGCGATGACCCAAGGAATAATGTATTGAATTTATAATGTATTTAAATTGTAAATTAAAATATTTTACTAGTCGAAAAAACATGTATATCTTAAAAATCTGAAAAATTCTCACATATAATTTTTTATGTGTAGATTCCTATTATGAACTCCATTCTATTAAAATAATTTTCCAAATATGATTAATTTACTTTTTATTTAAAATCATCATTTACATGGAAAATACACATTTTAAAGTGATAACAACTTATATAATTCAATGAAAAATTACTTAAGGTCACATAATGTTATCTATAAATAATAAATAACAAATATATTAATTTTTGAATACATTTAATTATAATATATTATTTATAAATGATTAATTTAATAAAAAATTGTAATAAAGTATTTATGAATTATAATGATACTGACAATGAATTAATTCTATTTCAACATTACATAATTATACTAGGATGTAATAATATAATATTTTCAATTTTAATATTTCTATATTTTATTTATATATTCATGGGTGAGGTTAATTTTTATTTGGATGGTTTACTATTCATAAGGATCATATTACAATTTTTATGGTAAAGTTACTATTTCGTCAGTATTGGTTCTTAAACATCTGGAAATATGTCTCCTTTAATTCATCATTTATATATAATTTCATATTTTTTATAAGTTATTTTTGATAATTCTAAAAGTAAGGATAAATTCAATTGACAAATGTTTGGGTCACCAAATTCTCGATGGAGCCATAAATCATTATCATTAAACCCTATTTTAATTCCAAAAATTAATAGTTATTTTTCATTAAATGGGTGTTTGGAGCATCAATAATAAATAATGATAATGATATAATACTGAGATACCCCGTACGGTTAACATGGAAACACAAAACAACTCACCAATTATCAACTATTATTGGGTGATTTTTGTTTGACTTTATAACTGAAACTCACCAATGTAACCCATGAAGGACTCAATGTGATGTACATGTGTTTATATTATTTAAATTTGTGAACAAAAAATAAATTAATATAACCATTTCCTTGTTTATTTTTATTCAATATAGAAATATGAATAACCCAAATAGAAAATTTAAATGGGGTGGGGGAGACATGTTGAATGGGGTGTGAAACATCACATGAATATGTGACCCCAAACCTGATCAGTTTAGTTTGAATACGTCATGCTAGTGAATATCTAAATTAAAAAAGAATATTTTAAAAATTGAAAAATCGTATATATCTAGAATTTAAAATATCATCCAAATAATACAATCAGGACACCTAGAATTTAAAAGATCATTCACAAAATACCAAAATGATTCTCATGTTATACCTCACTTTCCTCCGCGAGTGATCATAAGGACATTCACACTCCTTGATGGGGAGTATTCCATATATGATGAAGATGAATTACTGAATGACCCAAAACTCCCCATGTTCTCTAGAATCATTTGGTAATGAGGGCCTGCAATGATTTTATAGGCAATTTTGACATATTGTACACAAAACTAGTCAATGGATTAAGTGAATAAGATGATTATTCATGGAATACTATCAATGTCATTTTTTAGGATACTGTTATAATTAAATCATTTAATAGAGAACTGAAATATGGTGGATATTTTGTACTTTAAGTTATCTATCCAATAGAATTAGAATCATCTGAAAAGAATTTCATATGGCTATGTTATGTCCCAATCACGATAAGTAGGTCCAATCAGTATCACCAAAACATTATTATTTTTTCCATTCATGGGACTAACTTTCATAGATCAGGCCTTTTTTTGCATTTGGAGGAATTGAATCCCCCTGATCAGATAATAAAATAATTTAATGATCTCTTTTGAAGGATTATATATAATATAATGATTAACGAAGTGAACACATATCAAATTGGGGCATCATGTAATTAATTAATTTAATGAATGTTTTGAACACATTAAATAAAAATATAAATTGAGTGATAAATGATTTAATAATGGGATAATAGAACCCATATAAATAAAATAAACATGTATATGGTAGATAATATATGATATATTATTTTTTGATCACACAACAACACCTAAACCTATATATCCAGGGAAAATTCCTCTATCATAATCAATTTTTATTCAAAAATTAATTGTGAAAAATTAACTTATTTTATATTCAAAATATATTCATATTTTCACTTTTATAAATCATTGTCTTATCATTTTTCTTCTATAATATAAAAAAATAACTATAATTTTTTCACCCATGTAACATGTCACAAAAAACCTAACCACTAAATTATCCACCTTCACTCTTATAATATATAACTGTAAAGTTATTCTAATTTACAAATTTCATGTGATCATTCAATATTCATTCTAAGATTATTAGTCATCTACATGTAGTGTCTATTGGGCTACTCAATTGGAAATCCAGTATGTTTTATTGAGGCTTAATGATCGGTATGCTTTGAAGTTTAAAAATATAAGGTAGTATCAAAGTGTCAATTATATTAAGTACTCAACATGTCAAAAATTAGAATGTATTCACAGTTATTGTACTCACTCAACAACTCACAGTGTTTATCACGTAAAAATAGCACTCCATTTTGTTCTTTTTGTGTGGGTCACAACATAAGAATAATTAATAACAAGTAAAAATAATATATATTTCCAAAAAATTCCTTTTTTTCAATTTTTTTTATAAAATATTTAGAAAATTTATTTTTTATAAAAAATTTCATTCAAAAAATATTATAGAATCATTTTTACAAAAATTATATAATATACCTTTTTAACCCACTTCCCAAAACAAATATAGGCACTATTTTACTAAACCTATACTAGTGATTCATTATAATGATTTCCCATGGAAGCACCTTCCACCAAAAAATTAATGAATATACAACAATAATGTATACTAGAGATGGTTAGGAATGGATAAATCATATTTTTATGTGGATACTTAATTAGAATTTTATGATATTTAAATCTTTTCAATGTTTAAATATAATAGTGTTCCAAAAATATAGTTTCTGATATAATGGATTTTCATTTAAAAAATTTTAATCATCATGGGTATCAAAAATATAATAAAATAACATAAAATAGAATCAGGTAACGTTTGAGTTTAATTAACATGATCTAATAATCGCATAACAGTGATTAAAGTGATGAATAACTAATAAAGAAGAAATAATATCCATAATTTTGGGGAAATAATGTATTGGTTGGTTATAATAAGTTATGGGCTCCAAAAAATTAATAATTTCTTTTATATAATTTTAATATAAATTATCAGGAAAAATACTCATTATCATCATTAATTTGGAATCAATTTTTAAAAATATCCACACATTTGAATGAAGCCGGAAAAATCATTTTACATATTCTATTTATGATCAATTATTATCTAAATATAGAAAATATAAAAATCTAAAAATATATATATAAACATTTTTATTTTTTGGATTATTGTTTTTAAATTAAATCCTCAATAACTTAATCACCCTTCTGAAAAAAAAATTACATTTTACAAAATGAAATTAAATAAAATAAATCAAAAATAAATAATGTTTGTGAGAATGGATAGCCTAATATATTGAATCATATGCAGTATAAATCAGTTGAATTTACTCTATTGAATTATTTGTAGCATACTTATAAAGTGTTAAAGTATCTTCCCATTTATGTGTATTCTTTCCCACACTTCTCATTGAAAAAAATATATTACAAAAATTTGATAAACATTAATGATAGTATAATGACCGATCCATCGATATCATAGATAACCTGTGGGGGAACATTAATATAAAATTTTACATGAGGACCTTATAAAAAATTTAAATCATCCACTGATGAATCGCCTCGTTATGTATATCCTTTTTCTTCTCTTTATAAATCACATATTTGTCATATGCATCACGATGAATTTCTTCCAACTCCGGAATCTGCAAATTTCTTTGCTCATATACATTTTATAGATTCATATTAAATTTTTTAGCATCCCATTATTCCTAATTATATCACTCCATTTTTATGATACAAGAATTTCACAAAGAAATTCATTATGGGGAAATTTATATTGGGGTTTTAAATCTTGTACCGTACACTGAAATGGTCTCATCTATGATCAAAATCCAATATTTCTTGTTTGGAAGTTCAATTTTTTCAATGATTATAGATACATAATGATTTTATAATTATTATTTTTCAATATTTTTGGTGATATATAGTATATATTTTATCTATAAAATGATTCTAATAGGGTATCTTTTCATGTTTTGGATAATAAATGTGAACACTAACTATTAATGACGAATCATGTTAAACCAAACATTACAAAAATATGAGATCTCACCAAATCAACAACTACATGACTTTAATTTTTCCAATTATCCTATCCACAAAAATATGTAGTGACATATTCAATATCTCATAATACAATTACAAATCCAATAGAATTTGTAAAAAGAACTGTGAATTAATTCCCCATGAATCAATGACTTCTCAAAATTACATTGGTTGTTGGGGAATTACATTTCTATTGGACATATTCCCCATGTTTTTAAATCATCTAAATTAATTATAAAAAAATGGAATACCCATAAAATATTGGAATAAATCTATATTGAAAGACCTGTTGATCTATATATTGAGAGACAAACTAACCCCCACAAGCTAGATGTTGGTAGAATTTCAAAAGAGAGTTGAACTCATGGAAATGGACACACCATAAAATAACATGGTCAATATAAATTCTCTTATATAATGGGTTATAAATATATTACCATCGTGTATCATTCTTTAATCATTTTTTTTCTGTGGTAGAATTTTTGGGGAACCGTGATGATTTTAAAAATTCCACAAGGTCTTCATACCAAGAAGTATAGTCCGTATAAGGCCCCAGCCTTAAACATTACTTAATCTTGAGTTATTACAAGATTACACATTGAGGATCTTTTCGGGTTTAGAGTTTTAGAGAATTAGATCATAAAACTTGCATTACAATCCACATATAAACAAAGTGGTTACATAAAGATAGTATTGTTCATTCCCATCAATGGAGATGTATTTAAGATAAAACATGGATTATTTCTTGACACATCCTTGACTTTATCGTCTTATCATGTACCTTTCCCTTAACTTGTGAAAAACATTTCAAAAACATGGGATGAGCTTAAAAACTCAGTATGGGTTATAAAAAAAACATGGAAAGGAAACATGAGTTCATATATACATAAGAATGAAATCATACTTTACCCATAAAACATAGGCACTTTAACATACCTCATAAAATCATGAATAAATCATAGAAATCATAAGACTTAAAGGTAGCTTGAGGCATTCATAACATTCTTACGTAGGGAGTAACCCTCTTGGTTACGTTTGGAATACCCATCACAGTATATTCCCTAAAATCTCTTCAAACAAACCTTAACGTTTCACTCCTTCGCGTTACCCAATGCATTGGAGAGCTATAACGGGCTCACCTGCCCTTAGTCTATCACGGAACCACCCGTCTTCATAATAATGCCCAAGAACCTCAACATAAACGTATCACATAAAACATGCATAACGAAAACATAACATTTCCACCATTGAATCACAAGATATCAATACCACACATTGATATAATAAAAACATTATGAAAAACATTTTCAATACCAAAATAAAGAAAAGTAAAACATGGTATTTATTTTTCTTTTAAAAAAAGGTATGGCTTGTAGAGGAAGCCGAAACTCAAAAAAACGGTCACGACAGCGGAGAAGTCGTTGTCGCCGCATCCGTACGACAAAAACATTCCCTTTTGTCGTTTAGTAAATGCTTCTTATAAAAAATATTCCTTTTGAATAAACGTAAAAGTCAAAGGGGTTTATACACCGTATAAAAGAATGTTGTGTATAAAATAAAATATGCCTCAACGAAAGGAGATTGAGACGAAGTCCCATACCTCGTATCCGACTGGACCCGACCGTTCTTTAATATCCTGAATAATAAACTTGAGTTAATATCTACTTGATTATGAACCTTTTTCAAGTTCATTATTCCTTTTATACCATGTTATGAACATCATGTACTCATTTAAGTTAATAATGTTCATTTTGTCGGTATTTGGTTCTTAAGTCAAAAATAGACCTCTTACACTTACATGATGTTAATTTGGTCAAAGTTTCATTATATCCAGAATGATATTAATGATTTGGATAACATATATATCATGTATATTCAGCATATACATGTATTTATAATATTACATCACATTTAGAGGTAAGAAATGAAATGCACCGTTCATGGAGACGGCAAGCCGTATGTACGCATGAACGCTACTTTCATTTCTATTTCATATTTTCTGGAATGGAATGATAATGATATGAGAGTATATTATAATTCCAGTATAATAACATATATAATATCATTAACATTATCCTTTACATGTCCCACATATGGTATTTAACGAATCAAATCACTTTGAGGGGGCGGTAGTCCGCACTTCCTAAAATGAAGATATCGCGTTTACCCATAATGGGAACCATAAAGGTATGCCCAAAATGAAAAAAACAGAAGCTTAAGGAAAATATAAACATATTATATATCATATATGAAGATAGTGACATCATAATGGCCACCATTGAAGGTGTTTAATGAGTATTGAACAATCATCGTTTCGGGAGGCAGAATTTCGCCATCTACGGAAACCGTATGTTCTTAACCATTTGATGAAGTTGTGTGAGAGTGTAGCTCAAATAAATCTTATAACAACATCCTAGTATATTGAAGATACTTGTGTTGTTACAAAAGAAGTAAATAAAAAGATTTTAGGGGTTTCGAGAAGCAAAATAAAACAAATGAACATGAGAGAAAGAATTCCCTTCGAAAGTGTAACTCCTTTTGATTTGAGCCTAAAGGCTTCCTTTGAAAGGATTCTTCCCAAAGGGAATCCTCTAGGATGAGGAGAGGGATGTGGAGAGAGTAAATGGGCATGGGTTGGCCGAGCCAATGGCTTGAGGAGTATGTGAAATGAGGTAGAGGTGGGGGCCTTTTATAAGAGGAGAGGAGGGGCACTTTTGGAAAGTAAAGAAATATTACATTATTTGAAAATGTGTTTCGGTTTCAAAAGGACCCAAATTGATATAATTCGTGGATAAGGTGATAAGGGTTCGAAATCCACTCATCCAATTGGTTTTGTCCATGTGTAGTTCATAGATTTTACATTATCTTTCTATTTTATTTAAATCGTCAAATAATGATGTCATCGCTGCATCATTATTATGTCATAAATAATTAAATTTATTTAATGTATAAAAATTATAAAAAATACTATGATATAGGAAATCATTTTATCATTCCAATGACTATTTATAATCAAAATTTTTACTTGTATAACCCCACTTAAAAATTATTTTAGTAAACCAACTTATGCTAGTGTCATTTTCACTTTAACATTAAATAAAAATATATTAATGTCATTTTCCAACTAAAGTGGCTCCATGGGGTCCCCAAGTTGGCCCATGGCATGTCTTGGTCGGCCATGACTCACCCAATAGGTGTAGGACAAGTGTCATGGTGTTTTCACATTCTTATAATACCATTTTTACCTTAAACTACACTAATTACCTCTAATCGCGATTAATGAAAAAAAGTTACTATTCACCAAAAAATTATTTTAATCTCATTGAACCACATTTTACTTCTTAATTACAACCATGTATGTCGGATTTTCAAAATTCAATACACATTAGTGGTAAACTTTCATTTAACTGAAAAATCAGTTTGCTTGATTACCACTTAGTGGTTTCACTATTCATCAAAAATTGATGTTTTTCATAAAATTACCAAAAATTCACCCTAAGCTATATTTGATATTCCGAATTCAAAAATGAAGTCCATTTTACAAAATTCAAATCATATAAGTCACATTAATTAATTTAATAATTAATTCCCGCTGCCAGAGCAAAATAGCATGTTTTTACAAAACAATAAGTATCAAAAGATTGACACCAGTTTAAGTCCAATTTCAAAGTGAAATTGATTCCAATGACCACCATTGGATTAAATGGTAAAAATATATTCTAATTTCACTTCAAAACAAATTCAAAACATAATATAATCATATAAATAAACTAGATTAAAAAGCAGTTTTGATGTAAAATGCAGTATTTTTCACTATTCATTAAAAAATGAACATTATCAGAAAAATACCAAAAATTCACACAAGGTAAATTTTGATGTCCCAATCATAAAGAATAAGTTTATTTTGACAAACATAGTTTATAAAATTGTCAAAATATATATTTAAAAAGGGATTTCCATCATAAGGCAGTAAAACAATCTTTTAAGAATATTAGTGTATTCCATGTTTAAGATTGGATTTATTTTCATTTTAAGCCTATAAAACACTATCTTAATCATTAATAGACATAGATAAAAATATCTATTATTCATTACTTACTTGGGATGTTACATCCTTACCCCCTTTAGAAAATTGCGTCCCCGCAATTTATTTACTTATCGAATAAATGGGGGTACTTATCCCTCATTGCATTTTCAGATTCTCATGTTGCCTCTTCAATCATGTGGTTTTTCCACAAAACCTTTACCTACTTAATCACCTTATTCCGTAACACTTTCTCCCTGTGGTCATGAATCTGGACCGGTTGTTCCTCATAAGATAGGTTCTCTTCCAGCTGAACTACCTCTGGACTCAAAACATGAGATGGATCTGGCATATACTTTCTCAACATCGAAATGTGAAAAACATTGTGTACCTGAGATAAACTCAGAGGTAAAGCCACTCGGTATGCAACTAATCCAAGTCTTTCCAGAATTTCGTACGGTCCAACGAACCTTGGACTCAACTTTCCTTTCTTACCAAATCTCATCACACTTTTCCAAGGAGAAATCTTGAGAAAAACGTGATCACCTACCTCGAAAGATAGATCCTTCCTCCGGTTATCCGCATAACTCTTCGGCCTGCTCTGAGCTGTTCTCATGTGTTTCTGAATCAGCTGAACTTTTTCTACCATCTCTTCTACCAATTCTGGTCCCATCAACTTCCTTTCACCCACTTCATCCCAGAAAGCTGGAGTTTGACACCGCTTCCCATATAATGCCTGAAATGGTTCCATCTGTATACTGGAATGAAAACTGTTATTATATGAAAACTCAACCAAAGAAAGATGTTGGTCCCAACATCCCTGATAATCCATTGAACAAGCTCGTAGCATATCCTCCAATGTCTGGATTGTTCGTTCTGACTGCCCATCTGATTGAGGATGAAAAGCTGTACTAAAATTTAATTCAGTACCCAACGACTTCTGAAGGCCTTTCCAAAAGTTAGAAGTAAACCTGGGATCACGATCCGATACAATTGAGAGAGGAACTCCATGTAACCTGACTATCTCTTTAAGATACAAATGGGAAAGTTGATCAAGAGAGAAATTATCTCGTATAGAAAGGAAATGAGCAGATTTGGTCAAGCGATCAACAATAACCCAGATTGCATTATTACCTCGAGATGTCTTCGGTAATCCAACAACAAAGTCCATGGATATATTCTCCCATTTCCACTCTGGCACTGGTAAAGGCTGAAGCATCCCTTTCGGTAACTGCTGCTCTGCTTTAACCTGCTGACAAGTCAAACACTTTATAGTAAAATCAGCAATATCACTTTTCATTCCATCCCACCAGTAATACTCCCGTAGATCTCTATACATCTTAGTACTGCCCGGATGAACTGAAAACGGAGAACTATGAGCTTCACATAACAACTCTTTCTTCAACTGTGAATCACAAGGCACACACAATCTCTTCCCAAATCTCAAAACACAATCATTATCAATTTTGAATTCAGGCAACTTACCTTTCTGAACCAGCTCTGCCTTTTTCTGCAACTCACTGTCTTGCTTCTGTGCTTGATTGATTCTATCTGATAGAGAAGATCTCACTGATACCTGAAACAAAACAGAAGAACTTCCTGCACCAACAACTTCTATGCCAAAGTTCATCAAATCCTTAACCAAAGGATCACGTTCCAAACGCAACATTGTTAATGAAGCATTACTTTTTCGACTCAAAGCATCAGCCACTTTATTTGCTTTTCCCGGATGGTAATGAATTGTACAATCATAATCCTTGATTAATTCTAGCCATATCCTCTGTCTCATGTTTAACTCTTTCTGAGTGAATATATACTTTAAACTTTTATGATCGGTATATATTTCACACTTTACTCCATACAAATGATGCCTCCAATTTTTTAAAGCAAAAACAACAGCAGCTAATTCCAAATCATGTGTAGGGTAATTTACCTCATGAGTTTTCAACTGTCATGAAGCATAAGCAATTACCTGATCATTATGCATTAGGACGCAACCAAGTCCTTTCAATGAAGCATCACTGTATATAACAAACTCACCATTCCTGGAAGGTAGTGCCAAAACTGGAGCATTCACCAATCTTCTTTTCAATTCCTGAGAACAATCATCACATTATTTTGTCCAGATAAACATAACACCCTTCCGAGTTAGCTTAGTCATTGGACTAGATAACCGTGAAAAATATCTAACAAACCTTCGGTAATAGCCCGCCAAACCAAGGAAGCTACGAATCTCGGTTACATTTTTGGGTCTTGGCCATTCTTCCACAACTTTTGTTTTTGCAGGATCAACAGTTATTCCATCTTTAGAAACAATGTGCCCAAGGAAAGAAATTTGTTGCAACCAAAACTCACACTTGCTGAATTTTCCATACAGTTTCTTTTCTTTTAAGGTTTTTAAGATAACCCTTAAATGTATTTCATGCTCCTCTTTACTTTTAGAAAACACCAAAATATCATCAATGAAAACCACGACAAACTTATCCAAGAACTCATGGAAAATTCTATTCATTAAGTCCATGAATACAGCAGGTGCATTGGTTAGCCCAAAAGACATTACTACAAATTCATAATGTCCATATCTCGTACGGAACGCGGTCTTCAGAATATCTGCCTCCTTTACCTTCAGCTGATGGTACCCGGATCTCAAGTCAATCTTTGAAAAAAACTGAGCTCCCTGGATCTGATCAAACAAATCATCGATATGAGGCAAAGGATATTTCTTCTTAATAGTGATATTATTCAAGGCTCTATAATCAATGCAAAGTCTCATAGAACCATCTTTCTTTTTAACAAATAAAATAGGAGCACCCCATGGTGATGTGCTAGGTCTAATGAAACCATTCTCTAATAAATCTTGCAATTGCTCCTTCAACTCTAAAAGTTCAATTTGTGCCATTCGATAAGGGGGTTTTGAAATTGGCTTAGAATCAGGAACTAAGTCAATAGTAAACTCAACTTCCCGATCTGGTATTATTCCAGGCAACTCATCAGGAAAAACATCAGGATACTCATTTACCACTGGCACATCATTAATCTGAATAGTTCCTTTATTTTCAACGATGTGTGCAAGGAAACATTCATATCCATCTTTTACAAGTTTCTCAGCCTCTTGATATGTTATCAAAAGTAAGGGTTCATTCCTGTAAAAAAACTGAAAGTCTTTCTGAAAAGAAACTTCTTTAGCTCTACAGTCAATCTTATCATGGTAAATAGAGAGCCAATCCATACCCAGGATAACATCAAACTCTACTAGAGGTAGAACAATAAGGTTTGCAAGTAGGTTCTTTCCACAGATAAGGATAGGAAGATTCTTATAAATTCTTTTTGCCTTGACTCTTCCCCCAGGTGTTTTTACCAAAAGTTCAGGAGTCATTTCTTGAGATGGTATTCCCATTTTACTAGAAAAGGTTTCAGAGATGAAAGAATGTGTAGACCCCGAATCAAACAACACACTGGCATAATCTGAAAAAACAAAAAAAGTACCTGATAAAACTTCATTTGATGGCCCGACATCTGCTGAAGTAGTTGCAAAGGATTTCACCACCCCTTTCTGCTTGTAGTCTAACTGCTTCCCATCACTCAAGCTCTTTGTCAGACACTCGTTTTCATAGTGACCCATCTCATTGCACTTATAACATTTCACTAACTGTAAATCAAATTTGTTCTTAACTTCACCTTGATCCTTTTCAGTGAAATCAAGAGCCTTATGTCCCATCTTACCACATCGGTAGCACTTCCCAGAATTCAGAAGACATTCCCAAGCATGCCTTTTTCCACATATATCACAAACTGGAAACTTAGTTTTCTTACCATCAGACTTTTTTGAAGAATTCTTACCTTTCTCCTACCACCTCGGTCTCTTCTTCTGCTGGTTGTTATAGAACACTTGGTCATCGGCAAACTCCATTTCCACCTTCTCAGCACATCGAACAAGCTTTTTGTAACTTTTAAACACTCGAGAAGCTAAAGCCCTTCGATATTTTGGCTTTAATCCTGAGTAAAAACGATTGATTTTACTATAAAGGTCTCGGATAAAATTTAGAGCATACCTTTCCAATCGAGTGAACCATTCCTCATAGGCAGCCACTGAGTCTTCCTCTTGCCTCAATTCCAAGAATTGCTTTTCCATCTTAAGTCCAACAGCCTTAGGAAAATACTTCTCAAGAAACATACCTTTGAATTCATCCCAGTCAAGAGCATCAATCTCTTCGGCAACCCGGATATTTTTAACCATAGACCACCACTGATCTGCTTCACCCTCCAAACGGTAAATACCAAGACTATCCTTTTGATTGTCTGAACACCCCATGACATCAAAAATCTTCTCCAGTGCTTTAATCCATCCTTCAGCTAACACAGGGTCAGATGATCCTATAAATGATGTGGGATGTTGCCTCATGAAATGTTCCACTGCTGACATGTTCTTCTGCGGTTGATCTACCTGATCTCGTGCATAGATACCACCACCATTTATCGCTTGAGTCAACTGCGCCATTACTGCAACAAACTGTTCAGTTCCAATTCCGACCATTTTTGGATGCTGGTTCGGAAGGTTATTTCCTTCTGTATGCCTTCCTAGCACTGCTTCCCTGTTTCCTCTGCGGAAAACCATTCTGAACAAACATGTCTTAGATGAAGCAACATGGTAATCTTTAAATGCTATATCATTTCAAAAAAACAAAATATTTTTGGACAATATTTTAATAGAATTCTAACTCCTAAAGTTATCTAAACCGACCTCTGATACCAACTATAAGGCCCCAGCCTTAAACCTTACTTAATCTTGAGTTATTACAAGATTACACATTGAGGATCTTTTCGGGTTTAGAGTTTTAGAGAATTAGATCATAAAACTTGCATTACAATCTACATATAAACAAAGTGGTTACATAAAGATGGTATTCTTCATTCCCATCAATGGAAACGTATTTAAGATAAAACATGGATTATTTCTTGACACATCCTTGAATCTATCGTCTTATCATGTACCTTTCCCTTAACCCGTGAAAAACATTTCAAAAACATGGAATGAGCGTAAAAACTCAGTATGGGTTATAAAAAAAACATGGAAAGGAAACATGAGTTCATATATACATAAGAATGAAATCATACTTTACCCATAAAACATAGGCACTTTAACATACCTCATAAAATCATGAATAAATCATAGAAATCATAAGACTTAAAGGTAACTTGAGGCATTCATAACATTCTTACGTAGGGAGTAACCCTCTTGGTTACGTTTGGAATACCCATCACAGTATATTCCCTAAAATCTCTTCGGAGAAACCTTAACGTTTCACTCCTTCGAGTTACCCAATGCATTGGAGAGCTATAACGGGCTCACCCGCCCTTAGTCTATCAATGAACCACCCATCTTCATAATAATGCCCAAGAACCTCAACATAAACATATCACATAAAACATGCATAACGGAAACATAACATTTCCACCATTCAATCACAAGATATCAATACCACACATTGATATAATAAAAAAATTATGAAAAACATTTTCAATACCAAAATAAAAGAAAAGTAAAACATGGTATTTATTTTTCTTTTAAAAAAAGGTATGGCTTGTAGAGGAAGCCGAAACTCAAAAAAAAACGGTCACGACGGCGGAGAAGTCGTTGTAGCCGCATACGTATGACAAAAACATTCCCTTTTGTCGTTTAGAAAATGCTTCTTATAAAAAATATTCCTTTTGAATAAACGTAAAAGTCAAAGGGGTTTATACACCGTATAAAATAATGTTGTGTATAAAATAAAATATGCCTCAACGAAAGGAGATTGAGACGAAGTCCCATACCTCGTATCCGACTTGTCCCGAATGTTCTTTAATCTCCTGAATAATAAACTTGAGTTAATCTCTACTTGATTATGAACCTTTTTCAAGTTCATTATTCCTTTTATACCATGTTATGAACATCATGTACTCATTTAAGTTAATAATGTTCATTTTGTCGGTATTTGGTTCTTAAGTCAAAAATAGACCTCTTACACTTACATGATGTTAATTTGGTCGAAGGTTCATTATATCCAGAATGATATTAATGATTTGGATAACATATATATCATGTATATTCATCATATACATGTATTTATAATATTACATCACATTTAGAGGTCAGAAATGAAATGCACCGTTCATGGAGACGGTAAGCTGTATGTACGCATGAACGCTACTTTCATTTCTATTTCATATTTTCTGGAATAGAATCATAATGATATGAGAGTATATTATAATTCCAGTATAATAACATATATAATATCATTAACATTATCCTTTACATGTCCCACATATGGTATTTAACAAATCAAATCACTTTGAGGGGGCGGTAGTCCGCACTTCCTAAAATGAAGATATCGCGTTTACCCATAATTGGAACCATAAAGGTATGGCCAAAATGAAAAAAACAGAAGCTTAAGGAAAACATAAACATATTATATATCATATATAAAAGTAGTGACATCATAATGGCCACCTTTGATGGTGTTTAATGAGTATTGAACAATCATCGTTTCGGGAGGCAGAATTTCGCCATCCACGGAAACCGTATGTTCTTAACCATTTGATGCAGTTGTGTGAGAGTGTAGCTCAACAAAATCATATAAAAACATCCTATTATATTGAAGATACTGGTGTTGTTACAAAAGAAGTAAATAAAAAGAGTTTAGGGGTTTGGAGAAGCAAAATAAAACAAATGAACATGAGAGAATGAATTACCTTCGAAAGTGTAACTCCTTTTGATTTGAGCCTAAAGGCTTCCTTTGAAAGGATTCTGCCCAAAGTGAATCCTCTAGGATGAGGAGAGGGATGTGGAGAGAGTAAATGGGCAGGGGTTGGCCGAGCCAATGGCTTCAGGAGTGTGTGGAATGAGGTAGAGGTGGGGGCCTTTTATAAGAGGAGAGGAGGGGCACTTTTGGAAAGTAAAGAAATATTACATTATTTGAAAATGTGTTTCGGTTTCAAAAGGTACCACATTGATATAATTCGTGGATAAGGTGATAAGGGTTCGAAATCCACTCATCCAATTTGTTTTTGCCATGTGTAGTTCATAGATTTTACATTATCTTTCTATTTTATTTAAATCGTCAAATAATGATGTCATTGCTGCATCATGATTATGTCATAAATAATTAAATTTATTTAATGTCTAAAAATTATAAAAAAATACTATGATATAGGAAATCTTTTTATCTTTCCAATGACAATTTATAATCAAAATTTGTACTTGTATAACCCCACTTAAAAATAATTTAGTAAACCAACTTATGTTAGTGTCATTTTCACTTTAACATTAAATAAAAATATATTAATGTCATTTTCCAAATAAAGTGGCTCCATGGGTTCCCCAAGTTGGCCCATGGCTTGTCATGGTCGGCCATGACTCACCCAATATGTGTAGGACAAGTTTCATGGTGTTTTCACATTCTTATAATACCATTTTTACCTTAAACTACACTAATTACCTCTAATCACGATTAATGAAAAAAAGTTACTATTCACCAAAAAATTATTTTAATCTCATTGAACCACATTTTACTTCTTAATGACAACCATGTATGTCAGATTTTAAAAATTCAATACACATTAGTGGTAAACTTTCATTTAACTGAAAAATCAGTTTGCTTGATTACCACTTAGTGGTTTCACTATTCATCAAAAATTGAAGTTTTTCAGAAAATTACCAAAAATTCACCCTAAGCTATATTTGATATTCCGAATTCAAAAATGAAGTCCATTTTACAAAATTCAAATCATATAAGTCACATTAATTAATTTAATAATAAATTCCCGCTGCCAGAGCAAAATAGCGTGTTTTTACAAAACAATAAGTATCAAAAGATTGACACCAGTTTAAGTCCAATTTCAAAGTGAAATTGATTCCAATGACCACCATTGGATTAAATGGTAAAAATATATTATAATTTCACTTCAAAACCAATTCAAAACATAATCTAATCATATAAATAAATTAGATTAAACACAGTTTTGATGTAAAATGCAGTATTTTTCACTATTCATTAAAAAATGAACATTATCAGAAAAATACCAAAATTTCACACAAGGTAAATTTTGATGTCCCAATCATAAAGAATAAGTTTATTTTGACAAACATAGTTTATAAAATTGTCAAAAGATAGATTTAAAATTTTTTTTCCATCATAAGGCAGTAAAACAATCTTTTAAGAATATTAGTGTATTCCATGTTTAAGATTGGATTTATTTTCATTTTAGGCCTCTAAAACACTATCTTAATCATTAATAGACATAGATAAAAATATCTATTATTCATTACTTACTTGGGATGTTACAGTCCGTTATATCAAAAAAGTTCTCACTTTGGAATAATTCTCTAATGGGGAGGTATGAGTAATCATGGTTTTCCAATGGTGGATAAATCATACTAATTTCGTTAAATACTAAATTTTACACTCCAATAATACCTTGAATCACTAGGTCAAACTCATGGAAGAAGTGAATCCACCGTATGAAGCATGGATTACATTCTAGTTTAATAAAGCTAAATAGAAGGGTAGTGTGATCAGGAAAAGAAATTATTATTGATCTAATAAAATAAGAGTGTAATTTTATGAAGGAAAATATAAAATAATGCGGTAGTTTTGTAGTGATTGTTTAGTTTTATATGGTAGGGTCGTGGAATTTCATGGAATAAAATAGGGAGTCAGTGTTCCCCTAAATGCAGTATGATAAATCTCCCGCAACTACAATGTTAGAGGAATCAATATTAAGTTCAATATAGAGTCTCAAACATGGTATTTTGATAATGGGAGGTGATTTGTGACTGTTTTTTATTGATTAAAATAAATCCCAAATTTTTTTATCAAAATAATTAAAAATATTTTTAAATTAATCGATATAATTGAAGTGATGTCATATTAAATACATTAATTAATTAGAGGTAAAAACAAGCATTACCTAAGAAATAATGATCATCGTGAACACATATTTTATATGGAAGGAATGAAATAATTTCTAATTTTTGTGGTTCAAATTGAATTCCCTTAAATGAAAAAACATGACCACGAACTATCCCCTACTCTACTATGATGTACAATTTATCATTCTTCAAAATAAGATATTTTTCAATGAAATTATAGATGATATAACCTAGGTGACCCCAAAAAAACCAATAAATAACACTAAAATTTGAAATAGTTTATAAAAAATCCAAAAAATAATCATGTTTCACAAAAAAATGTACTTAACATACAGTGCAGAAGGTACCATGGTCATTTAAAAAACCAAATTGAACAGTCATATATTTTAATTTTCTAAATGGATAGGTAAATTTTGTCTTTACTTAATCCACACGAGCTTTATGGATTTGAAAATAACAAAAATATCCAACAAGTAAATAGTAAATTGACTTACCATCAAATCTATTTAAAATTTGGTCCATGAGATATAGTGCAATGATGTCCATTCATAATGATTGATTTAGTTGATAATAGTCAATATAGATTCAAAAAAAATTTCTACCTCCTGTGTGAAGAAATTCATTCATTCATTTTGATAATATAGTTGATAAATATTTTTGACACAATATTCACTATGATAACAAAATTTACTAATAGATATGGGTTATATGATATCAGAATAAAGTAATCAAATAACATCTAATTTTACCACATCACAGAGGGTATGATTTAACAAATTTTTATCTTGCATTATTGTCTTATCCTCATCATCTATAAATATTTGGATCACGTAAATTTATGGGATAATCCTAGTAATATATAACAATATCTATCAGATAGCTTCTTTACACAATAAAATGACATCTAGTAGTTTTGATTCATTTTCATGAGGGTGCATTTCTGAAATAATTAATAGAAATTGGTCAATACAATCAACATTGAATTTTATTATGTAAGGTTGTTGTTGTTTAATTCCAATATCAATGGTTTTTTATTAAGATAAATAAAATAAGGATATTTAAATTTAGAAAACTAAATTTCTAATCATTTTCATTATTAATGGAAATATAAATAGTGGAAATGAGACCTTTAGTGTAACACCCGAGACTTTTATGAGAAATATTTTGTTTTTATGTTATATAAGTCATCAAATGCATCTTTCACTACACACAACACTATCTTTGCTTGATTTACACTCATCCACAACCTTCCTCGATATCTTGCGTCGTACGCAATACCATGTTTCACTAAACAACGATATGCTATTAAAATATTATTAAAACCAGCCGTTATGAATAGTGAAAATTATTAAATTTTAATTAAAAATAGCTTTTTTAATCGAAATAATTAATAGTGATAAATTATTAATTTTAGTGGTTTTAAAGTATATTTAGAATATATTTCTATAATTTAATACAATGTTGTTAATTGGATTTAACTTCAAATTTAAACCAAACATAAACAACTGCCAATCTTTTGATAGTTATTATCCCTTAAAAACACGCTATTTGTCTTGACGACATGAATTAATTTTTAAATTAGTTAATTAACTGATATGTTTTTAATTTGGTAAAATAAATATAATTTTTGAATTCGTAATATCATATATAGCTTAGGCCTAATTTTTGGTAAATTTCATGGAAACTTTCATTTTTGATGAATAGTGAAACCACTAAGTGGTAGTTAAAAAACAGAATTTTTTCATAAAAATTAGTTTTACCGCTTCTTGTGTGTGGAATTTCGAAAATCCAAGAGAGACGGTTAATATCAAGGACTAAAATTTGGTTCAATGAGATGAAATAATTTTTTGGTGGATAGTAACTTTTTTCTTTTTTTACCATGGTTAAAAGTAAATAGGGTAGTTAAGGGTAAAAATGATATTATTATTACTGTCACACATGACCAAATTCTATTGGATATGTTTAATTCGACCAAACTCAGCCTTAGTAATAAAATATGACCATTTAGGCCCACATGGATTAGATTAGGACATTTATTATCAATTTATTTAAAGAAGGGTTAAAATAGTTAAAATCAATGCTTAATAACTAATGAATTTTTAATATAGGGTTATTCATAAGATATATTCGACTATAAATATTCATTAGAAACCTAAGAATATTTCTTACATAATGGTATTTTATTTGTAATTTTTAGACTCAAAATAATTTAATTTAATTATGATACAATGATGATGCAGTAATTATCTTATTAATGAAATATTGACATAATTGATGTTATAAATACCCAAATAAATGTAATTTGAGACTTTTCATGAATTAAAATAATTTTATATGTTTATATGACATGTTAGTATTGATTTAATTAAGTGTTTTCGAACTAATCATTCTATTATGATTTTCAAAAAAAATCAATTACCAAATAGTGTCAAAATTGACATAAAATAGTTTCTAAAACAAATACTATATTATTAATTGTTATTTTATTCCAAAAATCTAAGGTTCGGACAAATGACTTCAATAGGGTTATATATATTAATAATAGACAACTTGGGGTTCGTTTGGCTTGATATAGTAAGTTTATTAACCTTATAGTGTAAGAAAACAAGAAGACACGGTAAAAGTTAAATTATCTAACTTAAAGTTATATCTAAATGATAAGGTTAAAATTGATACCTAAACTTGTCTAAATTATATTGGATGAGAGTATTTCGACTCATCCCCACCTTATCTTATAAATATATAAATTTGTATCTATTAAAAACCTAATTTGACCTTATAATAAAATAATATTTTTAGTTATTCCAATGGTGCCCCTCTCCTCCCTTATAAAAGAGAACCTCCTCCCTCTCTTCCTCACACCACTTTGAGCATTCAATCTCGGCCAAAACCTGCCATTATCTCCTCTCCACTTCCCTAGAAACATTTTATAGGTCATTTCCTTCTTCAAGGACCAATTTTATTGCCCTAAGAGGAGGTCTTAAAGAGGCACTTCAAAGAAGATGTAATGCTCGTTACCGATTCTTTCATCTTTATTTCTTCTTCCACTTCTTCTTCTTTAGTTGTTTCATTATGAATTAATAACATCAGTATCACTAATATACTGATATGTTATTATATTTATGAAACAACCCTATTTCACCATGTATCAATCCTACGGAAAACGAAATCACCACGCGTGCGTACGTACGGAATACCGTCTCCACGCCGTGGGGTAATCTATTTTCCACCACCACCTTACTCGGATGGGTATAATGGTATAAATAATAATTATATATGATTATTTTAAAGTGATATTGATTCCTAAATAGCATACATACACTCCATTACCATTCCACGATCATGGGAACGATATCATCGCTCGTGCGTATGTACGGAATATCGTCTCCACGATGTGATGTGACTCGTTATACATGATCTTCATTGCATAATGATTATATAAATAAATTGAGTGAATTAATATGATATATATTACACTAATAACATTCTTTAAATGAGTTATCTCTAACCTAAAAATGAAATATAAGAATTTATTCGTCAAAACGCGCATAAGAACAAAAAGTAATAAACACCCGAATAACAAGTAGTAATGAAATATTAATAATAAGAAGCTAAGAATATGTCCATATATGATATCATAAAAATAATTATGATAATTTAATAAGTCAATAACATTATTTAAATCATTATACAGGAGGATCAGACACTTATGAAGAAAATCAGACCTAAGCTAAGGGAAATTTCACAATCTCATTTTTATCCGAGATTGGTTATACTTTGGAATTTACTGGGGTGTATTTTATCATCCACATGATTTTTTCTTCAATATGTAATATTTATATCCTTCTACAACATTTTATATCCAATTTTACCCTTTGGTGAGTTTTTAGTAAAATATATGAAAGGAATCTTTTGTCGTTTTTCGTACGAGGTACTTTTTGACTTTTCCGACAAAAGTACGAGAAGAATGTTTTTTTAACTTATACGGCATGAATGGATTTTTAAAACATTATTTCCAAGAAGCTTCCTTTACAATTTTTAATTTTTATTTTTAATCAACTTCTTTTATATTAAAATTTTATTACATGTTAAGAAAGGAAAAAAAATTTGAAGTAGAAAGGATATTTTTCTCAAGAATGGAGTTCAGGTGTTTTATCAAAATTAATTTCCATATAAGATAATATAGGGTTCTGTTTATATCCCTATTATTACATTGATATGATTATGCTGTGATGGAAATATTTTTATGAATTCAATTATCTTATTGTAATTTTTTTATGATGTCATGATGTATAAGATTCCCATTTTTATTAAATGGGTTATGCTATGATGTATGGTTTTTTATTTTGTGGCACACATAAGAATGGAATCACTATGAGATGGGTGGGACCTATATCTCCATCCAATTCATTGGGTAAATATTTTATATCTCATGAGATAGACATGGCTGGAACGGCAGGTTAAACTGGTTCAGTGAAATAGTACTGAAACGAGGAGTGAACTCGGTTCAGAAATGGACTTTGTCCCTAATATAGTCTTGGAAATGAGTCTTGACTAATATGAAATGATTCTCTATGATTATGTGTGTATGACATAGAGTTTCATGTTTTATGTTATGATTATTGGGATTTCATTTCACTACTATGATTTATCTCATGTTATGAAATTATGCTCTCTTTTGCAGGTTAAGATTTCAAAAATGTTATGTTCTTATGAATTTGATGTGATTGATATTTCATTTGTATTCCCTCACTGAGAATTTGAGCTCACCCATTTGTATGTTTTCTTTCCCCAAGTCAAGAAGAAGGTTATTATGTAAGATATGCCAAAAGGGACTATAGATATGATGAAATTAATGGGAGACAGTGTAGACACTTTATGAACCAGTTGTTTATGTTTCCCAGTTTCTAAAGACACAATACCTATACGGTCCTTTCATGGTTTTGTTATATGTTGTAATAAGTATGCTTCAATTTTGAATTAATAACAATATATGTAAAGTATGGGTCATTATAGTTGGTATCAGAGGAAAGGTATAGTCAACCTTTGGAAACTAGGATGTGAAAGCCTTAGTAAGAACCCTAAGGATAATTCTAAGAAAAGAACACAATATTAGTGTTTTAGAAATGACCATGAATAACCTTTGATACGACCTTAAGGGTGAAATTTTATTCTTGATTATGTGGTTTTCCTATTATAATTAGTGTTGCTGACACTATTCTTCTTAGTTTTAGTCAATGGCTGGAACCCGATGGAACCCTGTTAATGTGGAATGCGACGGGAAATGCAATGATTGTCCCACTGAGAAACCAAACTTTATGGGATCTAGAATGAAAAATCTTGTAACCATGCTCACATAACATTCTCAAGCTTTGAATCATGTAGGACTTCCAAATGAGCAAAGGAAGGAGCAACATTCTGTTTAATCCTTCATTAGGCAGTGTCCACCTTCTTTCAGCGGGTTTACTGATCCATTAGTTACTGAACAATGAATTAGTACTACTGAAATGATATTTTCAGTTCTTCAATGTTCTGAACATGATAAATTCATCCTAGCAGTGTATCGTTTGGAAGGAGATGCTGATCAATGGTGGAATCTTATTAAGAATACGAGTCAAAGGGATGAAATTGAGTCCATAGAATCGGACGAGTTCATGAACTTATTTTTCAATAAGTACTTCCCTCGTATTCTCCGAACAAAGATGGAGAAAGAGTTTCTTGAACTGAAGCAAAAGGATGATGAATCTGTTAGTACCTATGAAACAAATTTTACAAGACTTGCATGGTATGCTTCCGGTATTATTATCCAACCTGAGAGTAAGATCGATCGATTTGTTAGTGTCTTAAAACCAAGTCTTCTATGGGCCTTAGCCATAAAGGACTTCAATAGCTATGAGGAAATCGTTCGATGTGCTCTCAAAGTTGAGATGGAGATTGGAGTAACCCATCAGTCATATGGGTTTGATAATAAGAGGAAAATTGAATTCAAAGGAAAATATAAAGAGCACACTGAAAAGAAGATGAGTGTTCCCTTATGCTCAAATTTTGGAAAGAAACATGGAGGGAGTTGTCTTAAAGGGATAAGTAAATGTTTCAAATGTGGAAAAGAAGGTCATCGGGCATTTGAATGCCACAATGATGGGAAGAAGATGTCTAATGATGCAAACAAAGGAGGGGACACACAGAATGAACCTACTACAATTCATTGTTTCAAGTGCAAGGAGATGGTACATTATGCATATAAATGCCCTAATCCATGGGTTGTTGATGATGATCGACATCAAAAAAATATTAAGGCTAAAGTCAAAGGAAAGTCACATGCAATTTCTATCAGCGATGTGGAGTACGATAATGATGTGGTGAAAGGTACACTTACCATCCACTCTAAAGTAGCAAGTGTTTTATTTGATTCTGGATCCACCCATTCTTTTATTTCAGAAGATGTTTCTAAGGGTATCATCGTATTACCTCAACAATTAGATGTTTAGTTAGCTGTGACAACACCTAATGGCACAACAGTCGCATCAAAAGTTTATAATTCTTCCCCGATTGAAGTTTGTGGGAAAGTGCTTCCTGTAAATCTTGTGATCCTTCCTATAGTGGAATTTTATGTGATTCTTAGCATGTATTGGATTTCTTTATATGGAGCTCATATCAATTTCCAAATAAGGTAAGGCACATTTCATATTCCAGATCAATCTATGATCGTCTATCGATGCAAGGATGGACATAACCTTCTAGTGGAAATGTCTTCCATTTTATGGGTCTTGATTACACTGAATGAAGGTTATTTATCTCAAATGGTTGGTGAGAAACTCACAATTAATAATATGCCCTTTGTACAAGAGTTTGATGATGTCTTTCTGGAGGAATTGTCTGGTCTTCCACCAAATCGTGAAGTTGAGTTTTAAATAGAACTCGTATCGGGTGCTTTTCCTATTTCAAAGACACCTTATAGAATGACCCCAATTGAGTTAAAGGAATTGAAGAAGCAACTCCAAGTGAATCTTGATAAGGGATTCATGTGCCCTAGTGCATCACCTTGGGAAGCACCTATTCTATTTGTTTATAAGAAAGCTGGATCAATGAGACTATGTATTGATTATCAAGAACTTAACAAGATCACTAGCGAGATCAAATGTCATCTCCGACGCATTGATGACTTATTTGACCAACTACGCGGAGCTCAATACTTTTCCAAGATTTATCTTTGTTCACGGTATCATCAATCAAGTGTCAAAAGGGAGGATATACCAAAGACAGCTTTCAAAACAAGATATGGTCACTATGAATTTATAGTGATGCCATTTGGTCTTACTAATGCCCCTGCTATCTTCATAGTTCTGATGAAGAGAGTCTTTAGAGACTATCTTGATCAGTTTGTGGTAGACTTTATAGATGACATTCTTTTTTATTCAAAGAGCAAGGAAAACATGAAGATCACTTGAGAATTATATTGAAGACCCTGAGAAAAGAGAAGCTTTATGCCAAATTTACCATGTGTGAATTTTGGCTTCAAAAAGTTTCATTTTTGGGTCACATAATCTAAAAAGAGGGGATATCTGTGGATCCAGCAAAACAGAGGTTATTGAAAGATGATCGAGACCAACAACAGTAACTGAGATCCGATGTTTTCTTGGTTTTTCTGGATATTATCGACGTTTTGTGAAAAAAATTTCACGATTATCTAATCCACTCACCAGGTTGACTCGGAAAGGAGTTAAGTTTGTTTGGACGGAGGAATGTGAAGAGAATTTCAAGGAGTTGAAAATAATGTTATCCAGTGCACCTGTGCTCACACTGACTTGTAGTGGAGATTGGTTTGTGATCTACAATGATGCATCCAAGAAGGGTTTGGGGTGTGTTCTTATGAAAAATGATATGGTGATTGCTTGTGCCTCACGACAGTTGAAAATCCTTGAGCAAAATTACCCAACACATGATTTGGAGTTAGCTGCGGTAATCTTTGCAATAAATATTAGGAGGCATTATCTTCATGGAGAAAAGTGTGACATTTTTACTGATCCTAAAATTTTAAAGTATATTTTCACACAAAAGGAGTTTAATATGCGCCAAAGAAGATGGTTGGAACTGATTAAGGATTACGACTGCTCTATTCATTACCACCCTGGGAAAGAAAACAAGGTGGCAAATGCATTAAGTCGACAAGACCATGCTAGCTTATCCATGATGAGGATCACAAAAGATCCAATATTTATGGATTTTTAAAGGATGGATCTTGGAATTTTAATGGAAGGGGGAAAATCGTATCTTTTTTAAATGATTGTTCAAACATCTATACATGTGAAGATTAAATAGGCACACAAAGAAGATGTAGAGTTATAAAAGAAGGTGAGAAATATTCCTGAATTCAACCTTGATTGTGATGGGATAATAAAGTTCAGGAATGAGGTTTGTGTTCCTCCCATCCTTGAATTAAAGGAACTATTGGATGAGGCTCATAGTTCATCATTATATATTCATCCTGGAAGCACGAAGATGTATAGAGACCTGAAAGAGTACTTATGGTGGGATGGCATGAAAAGAGATGTTGCGGAATATGTCTCTTGATGCTTGGTTTGTCAGCAAGTTAAAGCTGAGAGACAAAAGTCTAAGGAGATGTTACAATCATTACCCATACCTGAATGAAAATGGGAAAACATCACTATGAACTTTGTCACAGGACTTCCTAAAACATCCAAAGGAAATAATGCTATCTGGGTCATAGTTGATCTTCTTAAAAAGTCTGCACACTTCATTCCTACTAGAGAGGATTTCTCTCTGGATCAGCTTTCCAGAATATATGTAAAGGAAGTGGTAAGATTTCATGGAGTTCCACTTTCTATTATATCTGATCAGGATCCGAGATTTACCTCGATGTTCTGGCGAAGTCTTCATCATAATCTGGATACAGAGTTGAGTTTCAGTACTGCTTATCATCCTCAGATAGCCGGTCAGTCTCAGAGAACAATTCAAACTCTAGAAGATATGTTGAGAGATTACTCTATGGATTTCAAATGTGGTTGGGATCAACACCTACCTTTGGTGGAATTTTTTTATAATAATAGATTTCACCCCAGTATTCAGATGGCTCCTTATGAAACTGTCTGTTGAATGAAATGCATGACTCTAACTTTCTGGGATGAAGTTGGGTAAAGAAATCTATTAGGACCTGATCTTGTTGATGAGATGGCAGAAAAGGTCCGATCTATTCAACAACACATAAGAGGAGCTCAGAGTCGACAGAAAATTTATGCTGACAACCGAAGAAATGACCTAAATATTGAAGTGGGTGATAAAGTGTTCTTAAGAATATATCCCTGGAAGAGGGTCATGACATTTGTAAAAAAGAGGAAGTTGAGACCTAGATATATCGGTCCTTTTGATATACTGGATCGTGTTGGAAAGGTAGATTACTGATTGGTGCTTCCATCGAATCTCTCTCAAGTTCACGATGTGTTCTGTGTATCTCTCCTCAGAAAGTACATACCTGATCCTTCACTAGTACTCAGCTAAGAAGTTGTACCGCTGGAGCAAGATCTTATTTATGAAGAACAACCGATAGAGATTCTTGATCGTAGTGAAAAATTCCTAGGAAACAAGACCACTAACTTGGTGAAAGTTTTATGGAGGAACCACCAATTAGAAGAAGCTACATGGAATCTTGAGGATGTGATGATGGAGAGGTATCCTCATCTTTTTGTTACAAAGTGACGAATTTCGATGGAGAAATTCATTTTAAGGGGGGTAGAATGTAACACCCGAGCCTTTTATGAGAAACAAATTGTTTTTATGTTATATAAATGATCAAAGGAATCTTCACTACACACAACACTAGCTTGGCTTGATTTACATGCAACTGCGTCCTTCATCGATAGCTTATGTCGTACGCAATACCAGGATTCAGTAAAAAATGATATGCTATTAAAATATTATTAAAACTAGCCGTTCTGAATACTGAAAATTATTAAATTTTAATTAAAAACAACTTTTTTAATCGAAATATTTAATAGTGAAAAAATATTAATTTTGGTAGTTTTAAAGTATATTTAGAATATATTTTTACAATTTAATACAATGTTGTTCCTTGAATGTAATTTCACATTTAAACCAGACATAAACAAGTGTCAATCTTTTGATAGTTATTATCTCTTAAGAACACGCTATTTGTCTTGACGACGAGAATTCATTTTTAAATTAGTTAATGTAACTGATATTTTCTGAATTTGGTAAAATAAACATCATTTTTGATTTCATAATATCAAATATAGATTAGGCCAAATTTTTGATATTTTTCTGGAACTTTCATTTTTTGATTAATAGTGAAACCACTAAGTGGTAGTTAAAAAACTGAATTTTTACATAAAACATAATTTTACCACTTCTGTGAGTGGAATTTTGAAAATATAAGAGACACGGTTAATATCAAGGACTAAAATGTGGTTCAATGAGATAAAAATAATTTTTGGTGAATAGTAACTTTTTAATTTTTTTAACACGGTTAAAAGTAAATAGGGTAGTTAATGGTAAAATGATATTATTATTACCCTAACACATGTCCTAGTTCTATTGGATAATTGTAATTCAGCCAAGAACAACCTTAGGAATAAAATATGACCATTTAGGTTCACTTGGATTAGATTAGGACATTTATTATCAATTTATTTAAAGAGGGGTTAAAATAGTTAATATCAAAGTTTAATAACTAACAAAATTTTATTATAGGGTTAAACAAAAGATAAATTCTACTATAAATATTAATTAGAAAGCTAAAAAGATTTCTTACATAATGGTATTGTATTTGTAATTTTTAGACTTAAAATTATTTAATTTATTTATGATACAATTTTGATGCAGTAATTATCTTATTAATGAAATATTGACATAATTGATGTTATAAATAACCAAATAAATGTAATTTGAGAAGTTTAATGAATTATAATAATTTTATATATTTATATGACATGTTATTATTGATTTAATTAAATGTTTTCGAACTAATCATTCTGTTAAAATTTTCAAAAAAATCAATTACCAAATAGTGTCAAAATTGACATAAAATAGTTTTTAAAACAAATACTATATTATTAATTGTTATTTTATTCTTAAACATCTATGGTTCGGAAAAAATACTTATATACGGTTATATATATTAATAATAAACTACTTGGGGTTCGTTTGGGTTGATATAGAAAGTTTATTAACCTTATAGTGTAAGAAAACAAGAAGACAAGGTAAAAGTTAAATTATCTAACTTAAAGATAAATCTAAATGATTATGTTAAAATCGATACCTAAACATGTCTAAATTATATTTTATGAGAGGATTTAGACCCATACCCAACTTAGCTTCAAAATATTTAAATTTGGAGCTATTAAAAACTGAATTTGACTTTATAATAAAATAATATTTTTGGTTATTCCAAAGGTGCCCCTCTCCTCCCTTATAAAAGGGCACATCCTCCCTCTCATTCTCACACCACTTTGATCCTTCAAACTCGTCCAAACCCTGCCAATATCTCCTCTCCACTTCCCTATAAACATCCTAGAGGTCCTGGTCTTCTTCAAAGACCAATTTTAGTGCCCTAAGAGGAGGTCTCAAAGAGGCGCTTCAAAGAAGAGGTAATGCCCGTTGCCGATTCTTTCATCTTTATATATTCTTCCACTTCTTTTTCTTTAGTTGTTTCATTATAAAGTAATAACATCAGTATAAATAATATGCTGATATGTTATTATATGTATGAAACAAGACAATTTCACCATCTATCCATCCTACGGAAAACGAAATCACCACGCGTGCGTACGTACGGAATACCGTCTCCACGTCGTGGTGTAATCTATTTTCCACCACCACCTTACTCGGATTGATATAATGGTGTAAATAATAACTATATATGAATATTGTAAAGTTTTATTTATTCTGAAATAGTATACATACACTCCAATATAATTCCACGATCATGGGAACGATATCATCGCTCGTGCGTACGTACGGAATACCGACTCCACGAGGTGATGCGACTCGTTATACATGATCTCCTTTAAATAATGATTATATAAATAAATTGAGTGAATTAATATGATATATATTACACTAATACCATTCTGGAAATGAGTAAACTATAACCTAAAAAGAAAAATAAGAATTTATTCGATAAAACGCGCATAAGAACAAAAAGTAATAAACACCCGAATAACAAGTTGTAATGAAATATTACTAATATGAAGCTAAAAATATGACCATATATGATATAATAAATATAATTATGATTCTGGATTAAGTCAATAACATTATTTAAATCATTATACCATAGGATCAGACACTTACGAAGAAAATCATACCTAATGTATGGGAAATATCACAATCTCATTTTTATCTGAGATTGTTTATACTTTTGAATTTACTGAAGTGTATTTTATTATCCACATCCATGTTTCCTCAATATGTAATATTTATATCCTTCTAAAATAGTTTGTATCCAATTCTAACCTTCGGTGTGTTTTTAGTAAAAGATATGAAAGGAATCTTTTCTCGTTTTTCGTACGAGGTACTTTTTGACTTTTCCGAAAAAAGTACAAGAAGAATGTTTTTTTAACTTATATGGAATGAATGTATTTTTAAAAAATTATTTCAAAGAATCTTCATTTACATGTTTTCAAGTTTATTTTTAATAAACTTCTTTCATATTAAAATTGTATGACATGTTAAAAAAGGAATAAAAAATTTGAAGTAGAAAGGATATTTTCCTCAAGAATGGAGTTCAAGTGTTTTATCAAAACTATTTTCCATCTAAGTTAATATGGGGTTCTGTTTATATCCCAATTATTACATTGATATGATTATGTTGTGATGGAAATATTTTTATTAATTCTTTTATCTTATATGAATTGTTTTATGATGTCATGATGTTTAAGATTCCCATTTTTATTACATGGGTTATAATATGATGTATGGATTATGATTTTGTGGCACACATAAGAATGGTATCATTACGAGATGGGTGGGACTTATATCTCCCTCCAATGCATTGGGTAAAGATTTTATATCTCATGAGACAGACATGGCTGGAATGGTAGGATAAATCGGTTCAGTGAAACAGGACTGAAACGAGGAGTGAAATCGGTTCAGAAATGGAATTTTTCCACTAAGATTGTCTTGGAAATGAGTCTTGAATAATAAGAAATGATTCTCTATTATTATGTGTGTATTCCAAAAAGATTCATGTTATTAGTTATGATTATTGGGATTTCATTTCACTACTATTATAGATCCCATGTTATGAAATTATGCTCTCTTTTGCAGGTTAAGATTTCCAAAATGTTATGTTCTAATGAATATGATGTGATTGATATTTCTTTTTTTTACACTTATTGAGCATTTTAGCTCACCCTTTTTTATGTTTTCTTTCCCCAGGTCGGGAAAAAGGTTATTAAGTTAGATATGCCAAAATTGACTATAGATATGATGAAATAAATGGGAGACAGTGTAGACGCTTTATGAACCAGTTGTTTATGTTTCCCAATTTCTAAAGACACTATACATATACGGTCCTTTCATGGTTTTGTTATCTGTTTTAATTAGTATGCTTCAATTTTGAAGTAATAAAAATGTATGTAAATAATGGGTTGTTGTATTTAGGACCGTTGATAGTCACTGGTACCTCATAATGAAAAAATTACACATTAAATAACCAACAAATCTCTAAAAACATGAATCATATCCCAAATAATCAAGGTTTAATGAAGTGGAAAATTAATTGTATCATGGGTTTAGGTGATAATTTTGTGTGATAGGTTCATTTTATTGTAGTTCCATAAAAAATATTGGGGGATTGGAATTCTCTTCCATGAGGTGTTTCAGACCATCAGGGATATTAAAACCTAACGTTGACAACCAAAAATAAATGTAGATTTCTCCATTTATTATCATTGAAGATTTTATTTTTTTGTTTAAATTAATTTAGTTCAAATTTTGATAGGAAAATGTCCATAACTTTCTGAATCATTAATGTTATGAACATTAAATTTTACAGGGAAGATGAGAGTTTTTACTCCTACAATGACATCCACAATCCATCATGGTGTGTGTGTTGTTCTCCTTTTTTAATGATGCACAATGACTATTATTGGTTGAATTTCTCCTTCATATAGAGTAAAATAGAAATTTGTGGGAATCAGATTATCTTGTAGACATAATCCAATGATATAATTAGAAATGAAAGTCTTAAATATTGTGAAGGTATATTAAAATTTTATAAATCCTTGAATTTGGATAGCATAAATAGTTGTATAAAATCCATGGAATTTCATTCATTTTCTATCCTCTCATTACCCTTATGTCACTATCTGTTGTTGTAATGTTATTTATAACATTTGGCATAGTTTGAATTTTAAATAACTTAATCAAAGAGAACAATTTTAACTATTACCAAATTAAATATATACATGATTTTATAGTCATTTTCCTTATCAAAATTATAATAGGATTTGGAGAATCTATGGGAAAAAGAAATGGGAATATATATTTTATGTTAATAAAAAATTAATAATTTTCACGATTTTTATATTGTTATTTGATTGAATCCTTTGATTTTTTTGAAATAGAGTTTTCTAGAGGACATACATGTTGTGTAAAACCATTAAAAAGAGAATGTTCATTATCCCTATAATGTGTTATGGAATATACAATACTGTTGTCCTTTGGTTGGAAGTAGGCATGGGTTGTAGTTTCTATGAACTAAACATCATTATTTAACCAAGGGTTTTTTCTAGTTTTCCTACATGAGTTAATTGTTATGAAAAAAAATATTGTGTGGTCTATTGGAAATTTTGGTTTTGGGATTCTATTCTCATCACCATCATCTCATGGATTGGTTTTATTTTGGGACGTGTAGGGATATTTGTGAATTTTAAGGATATGAATCATCTCTACCTTGTCATTACTAATTCCAGGGACATTTTTAGTAGTAGGAGTTATATTCTTATTAGTACTATGTTTGTTTATGCCACTTGGGGATTGGATTCTTCATGAAAGATAAATTATTTAGGTTTATTTCTAGTTGAAATATACACCCAAAAAGTACCACTGCACATGAAAAAGATGAATCCTAATGTTGAGGGAAATTATTAAAGAAGTGTGTTTTATTTGTAAATATACCACAATGTAATGTAATTTTTTGTTATTTTTAATTACCTTTATTATGGTATAATAATCATATAATGGTATAGATTTCATCATCTTTTTAATATATTAGTTTTATATATTTGAATGGATTTAATCATGAACAAATATAGTGGGTGAAATTTCTCATGTAATAAAATTTGGTTCATTATCTAGGTCAACACTGACAATAGGTACAATCATTCCAGAATCTATGGGAACAAGTATATTATATAAGTATTGAATTAATAATTTATCAGTGTTTTGGTGTTGGGAAAACATTATCAATATCTTTTTTAATAACTCTTAATATTCATGAAGTGTCACTCTTTGTGATCACCTATGTCCAAATATATCATTTCTTCTGGATGCTGATTTGGGGGCATGTATTATATTCCCTAAAAGAGTCATTTGTGTTCATTATAGCCCTAGATATTTTTAGGTAGATAGTATAGAAATACATTAGATTCGCCATCACGGGACAAAGGGAAGGCCCTACACATTATGAGGTCTTATGAAAAAATTCTGAGTTTCAAGGTAGATATTAAAATGTTGAAAACCTTGATATTTATATAGGTACATCACAAGAAATATGGTTCAATTTTGAAAGGTTGTGGTTGACTCCTATTCGTATCTCAAATTTGGCTACTTCCTTGTATTTTTTTGATGTATATAGGTTGGTACTCCCCATAATGGTATGTTAGTTATTTTATTTTTTTATAATTTTAATCCATGTTTCATGGTATGTTATTTTTTTCTCTCTTAGAAATGTTTAGAACTAATTTAACATTAACAATATTCTCCTCATACTTACAATATTTACCTACTATAGAAGACCATATTTTTTTTGTACGGTCTTATTGTTTTTGAAGAAAATATTGATTATTTATTAATTTCAAGATCATGTCATGTAAAATGATGTCAATTTTTTGTTTTGTTTTATTTTTTAAGAAAAAAAATAAAAAAATAAATAAACTTATTAATCATGTATAAAATTAAAAAAATTGCAAATAAAGAAGATAAAAAACCATTCAACAAAAAAGTTAATATAGAAGAAGACATAAAGAGGCAACGCATGAAAAAATTAAATATAATATAAGGGGATGAGGGATTGAATGAAGTAATAAAAATTGAACTAAAATAGAAAATTGATCATATAACTATGTAAGTGATGGGAAAATTTGATCATGTTGTTGAGAATGTCAAATTATAAATTGTTTCTTTTCTAAAAATATCACCAGTATAGATGAAATTTAACATGTTATCTCAATGGATCTATTGACCATTAATTTTTATAATGTTTTTTAATTAAATAAAAAGGTATTTTTTAATAAAAATTGTTTTGGGGGAACAAACATAATGTATTTATGAAATAATAGTAAATGGAATAGAGAAATTGATGAGTTGTTTCATTGTGACCAACCGTGGAGAATATCAATATCCTCACCATCCATCTCTTCCATATTTTGTGTTTAATTCATTTAATACAAGTATTTTAACACCTATAGTTATAATTTTATAAGCATTATATGAGTATACGTCACAGTATTCGATTGGAAACACAATATTATTCATCGATTACTTCATATGTAAGAATGATTTTTCTTTGACTTGATGATTTAAATTCACAAATTAATCATAGGATGAAATAGATGTGATATCCTGAATCATATATTATTCCAATGTGAGAACATTAAATATATATACATATCAATTTATTTAATATTATCTCTTTTCAATCTACCAATATGAATCACTCAAAAATAAAGATTCAATGGGGATGATGAATTGGTGAATAAGGTGTGTAACATCACATGAATGGGTACACCAAAACCAGATCATATACATTTGTGTAAGATAAACCAATACATAAACTAATTATATAGGAACTGTGGATGAATAAAAACAACATACATACCTATACGTTAAACTATCCTTTAAATAATTCAATCATTATGTTTTGGATCTTCATCACATTCCACCTTGGGTGATCAAAATGATCTTAGAATTCCATTTTTGTGGAAGAAGCCATAGAGGTTATAGAATAATATGAAAATAAATATAAAATCTCAATAGTTATGAAACATATTATTATGTGGTGGAGTGGTTATTTTATTGAAAATTTTAAAATTTTCAAAAAAATTAAGTAAAAGTTAAATGGGACAAGGTAAACTATTCATGATTGGCATTATCTATCTATTTTTTTGGCTATTTGACCGAATAATCATAATATCAAGAAATTATATTTTTTGTAGAGTTGTGATTTTATGTTATCTATCCATTTCTGTATAATCAATAAAATTCGGTGTCTTGATCATATGTTATAGCACATAAATATTGGTAGGCCCAATATTTCTTGCATAGAATTTATTTAGTTTATATTACAATTTTCCCCCAAATGTACTCAGATTCATCCTCTGGTCCTATTGGAATAATTTAATTTCGATGATCATAGAATCCTAAATAAATAATTTTCTAATTTGGATGATTTTATATAATATTATGATATAACTAGTGTTCTCATATCAAATTGGGTTATTGTGAAATTACATATTTGTAATCATGTTTTCAACACATGAATCAAAAAATTTCAATGAGTAATAATTGATTTAATAATGGGTTACTAAATCAAATAATTAATGAAATAAAAATGTATAATGTTGATAATATATGATATATAAATGTGTGACCAACATGATTATTTGTGATAGATATCACTAATGATAGAGGGATCATCTGTTTAATGTATAAAACATATATTTTATAGAATTTTTATATATAACTACTATTGTATTTATACTCATTTTAACAAAATTATATTTTCAATAATAATAAGTTGAATTTATTTTTTGAGATAATGCTCCTTTTTTATAACTATTCATTCCCTCTACCTGATAAATTTATAGTGACCCTTGGTTGGTCAGTAAGGGTATTGGATTTTATTATGATGATAATACTTATTTAGTTAATTATGAAACAAATTTTTCCACATTAACAGGTTTCAGTTATATGATGAATAAACAAAAACATATAAGGATTTTTCACATCTAGGTTATTTGAGATATTACACTTAACCGATCTATGTGACTATTTTACTCAACATGGATCATCTTAGGATGATGAAGTTATATACATAAATTTAATTTTGATATTTAAGGTATAGTGTTTTATGTATATTCCTAGTACGGATCAATTCACTTGTAGTCTAATGATGTGGCATGTGATGCATGATATATATATGTATATGAGAACATTATATAGGGTTTTAGGAACATGTGATTCTTAGTGATATTTGAAATGGGATAAGATGAGTTCCTCATAGGCAATGATTTATACAAAACATGATCAATTAGATATATAAGAATGAATAGAACCTCAAGATATGGAACCTAATAATGGTTATTTGTGAAAAATATTATTATATATAAATTTTTATCTAGCTTATAATGAAATATGGGTTGTGATGTTTCAGGGAAACTAGAGAAAGGGGATTTCCAAAATTTTAATTTTTATTTCCGATAGAAGAAATTGTTAAATGCCTCATGTTCTATATTAATTCCAAAAAGGATTGATGTGTAATATAATAATAGAGATACCTTAAGAATTTGGGATGGGAAAATTTTATGGCCTAGTTCTTTTAGTATCATAGCTATATTTCATGGGTGGGATCAGTGAGATTCCATAAACTATAGATTCATGTTGTGTTTGCTGATAAGGATGGGAACTATATTCAATGATAATAATATTGAGGTTGGGGAAATTTAGGGTAGATGATTATAGTGTTAGTGGATTATCAAGAGAAAGTGATTGTGTGATTGGATATAGAATGAGTGATATTCCTCAAGAGAGTAATAATTATGTTCTATTATTCTTCGAGGATTATTAGAATAACATGGGTTCAGGGAATGTAAATTTTTTTGGGTATGTAATCCTAGGTAAGATGACATGGGACACATGAGAGAGTTAGTAGTGTAGTGTGTGATAAAATGTGGAGAACCAGACCCACAACCATATGTACGGTGCTAGAAAATATTCTTTAATAATTATATTTGCTACAAATAATGATGAACTAAAATAAAATATATATATATATATATTTCACATCATTTTCATTACTAAAACATGACATATGAAAGAAAAATCATCATAAATAGAATAAAATGATTATTTTATTTTAGTATTCACTACCTAAGAATATTTTTATAGACAATTGTGATCATCTAACCATAATTTATCTACAATATAGAAAATTCTACACTTCCCAAAAGTAGTACTTATATTTAAAATCTAAAAAATGGAATGAAAATAAAGGGGTCATGTCATATGATATGTAAGGGAAGTCATTTTATCATGGTTTTGATAATAATCATATGAGAAAACATATGTAGGGGATAAATATCCTATTAAAAACAATATATAACCATAATATATTACCATATGTCATTATACATGTTCAATTAATATCAAATACGTAACACATTCCACAAAAAATAGTTTATAATCATGAGACAATAATTATTATTGATGAATAATAATGATCAGAATACAGAATGGAAATGTAAAATTACCTTTAAACATAATTTAATAATTAACTATGACATAAACATAATCATATGGTTTAATTACCATTACGAGTTACTAATTTCACTCACACTTTGTTTTAAAACATAATTTCACCAATTTTTACATGCCTCTTGAGATATAAATACAGAACAAATTCATTATAGTGTTTTAAAATACACAACTAATTAATCATCCATAAATTTCCATGCCAGTTCAAAATAATTCACTGGAATGAAACTAAAAAACAATTTAAAGAAACTATGTTTCATTTTCCTCATTCAAAAAACCCATAGAAAAGTGGGTTTTATATCATTACCAAATGGTATTTCATATAATGAATTCTAGAAATATTTTGATTGATACAATGATTTTATCACCCTAATAAATTATTTAATAGAAGAATTTATACGGTATTTCATAAAACATATGTCTATAAGATTTGGTTATTTAAATGATTAAAATTGGATTAAATGGCATGAAAAATTCATTTAGAAATCTTTTATTAATATTTTCTTATAGAGAAAAACATATAAATTACATCCAAAAAATAATTACTTGTGGTTAACCCGAATTAGATTTAAAACACCACATTGTGATAAATGTAAATAATATAACCTAGAAAAATGTAATACTTTTACATCATAAATGTGTAGTGTAATATAAAAATGAAAACATAAAGTAAAAATTCGTTTTATTATTTTAAAAATAAATTTACTAAAGTCCAAAAAATAATGTGATTGATAAAAAATTAAATTCAAAAGGTTTAATGATAAATATTAAATTTTACATGAAATAAATCATATTTGGATTTCAAAAATAATAGTATAGAATATTATTGTGAAAGTTGAATATCATAGTGAATGATAAAGATATCATTTTCATTGAATAAGAGTTATTCATAACATCATCATTTATGCAAAGAACGACATTCATCCACTTAATTCCATAAAAAGAAGGTGCATACTCATTATAATGTGATCATAGAATACTAGAAGAACATATTTTATGTCTTTCATAGTGGTATAAAAATTATGAATCAATGAATGATTTAGTTTTAGAAAATATCCCATATCCTTTTAAGAATTATTATAATAAAAACCACTTGAAAGATATATTTTTAAATTAAATGTAATTTAATTTAAATAAATGATAGTTTATGATATTATATATATCCAATTGGTATTATATACACGATCTAAATTAAATTTGGTTTATAAAACAAAATTTGTCTCAATGAATGTATATTAAATAAAGTCACCATAACATAATCATTATCTCATGAATGGGTAATCAATGAAAGTAAAATCATTGGAATTATATTCCAAATAATTATAATTATTGAAAAAATAGATAAATTAAAATCATTACTCAATATATACATCATTATAATTAAATTAGTGGTGAATATGCATCATACTACAATAAATCATAATTGTGATGTTAAAACGGTTAACTTTAATCATACATTACCAAATTGTTACTAACCAGTTGTATAAAAAATTAACAACCATAGTTACATATTTATTTAAATTATTCATATCTACATCCTTTTATAATATTCATTTATAATCATTTATACTAATTATATTACTTAGTTACATGTTATTGTCAACAACGAATCTTTTTAGCATTGAATAGGTGTTTAATATTGGTTACTTAATACAGATGTCAATTCATGATTGTAGATTCAACTAATTCATATAATATAATTATAGGTACTTATTATATGTGATCTATTTATTTACATTGTTCTAGAATCATTTCATAAGTATTTAGTTATGATTTTCGATGATGTTGTTGGTGATGTGCTTATTTAAGTAGTTTTTAAGTACCAAATTTAGTGGTATAATAATTATCTGTTAAATATTAGTTTAAAAACTCTAGAAACATAAATAAAATACTTTCTATTCATCTAAAATATAACCTATATTTATTATTTCATGGTCTTACATGACCAAAATTACTAACATTTTTCATGTTGGTGATTCAACTTGCCCAAGTAAGAACAAACAATAATATATTGGTATATATGGTTATGAAATTGATTATTTTAGTATAATATAATTATTAATGAATAATAATGTTATTATTAATATATATTTTATATTAATTACATATATATATATATATATTTTAAAAAATAATAAAATATTTTATGTAAAATGAATGAAGTCAGTTTTGTGGATATGGTAGTATGCAAGTACACAATGGGATAAGTTCATTTTCTATTTATTAAGATAAGAATAGATAATGTTATATAAATTCAAATTAATAATAATATTATAATTATCATATTAATCAATTTTATATAACACTCATTCCATAATAAAAATCTTCAGATGATTAATAAAAAAACATTGTTCATGGAGGTTGTACTATGCACATATGCATGTTGATGTGTTAATTTGTTAAATAGATTTCAGGGAAGGTTGGGAAGTTATATTCTATAAGTGTGAAAATGTTTAATAATATTGTTAATAATTATTATATTTTGATTTAATGGATATAATATAATTTATAATGTATAATAAGAAAATAATTAAAAGCACTTCATTGAGAACATTACATATCCATTTGGATGTTCTCCCATATTAAACACATTAAGAATCTTAATATTATTATTTTGGAAGAAAAATGTCTTAGTGGAAGTGGGTAGCGAGTTTAGTAATTAATATGGTATATTTTTTAATATAATTCATTACAATTAGATGATAAATATTGTGGAAGAGATATCTTTTGTATGTGTCGAAAATAGATTATTTGCAAGCCAAGCAGTTTTTGAATAATATGATTACACTAGTAAGGGTTAAATGGCTCATAAGGTTTAAAATAATAATTTTTGTGGTGATATGTGGTTAATAATGTGTATAAATGTTATATTCATGTATTTTTTAAAAACATTTCAAGTTGTTCCATAATTGATTTTTCAATTTTACCATTTTTGATGATGCCTTAATAACTAGTTTTCAACCCAATTAATTTGTATTTTACTAGAAATATAATATAAACTATAACTTTTTTTATTTTATAAACAATTATTTAAAAATTATGCAATATAATTTAATTCAAAAATATGTGAAAAATAATTTTTACGTTGAAAATTTTAAAACATATAAAAACTATTTTGAAGAAAATTATTGTTTTTACAATTTTGTGTATTACTTTTATAAAAAAGTAACTAATAATGAGATGAGTGATAGTATAATTATATTATGTTTATAAATTATATAAAATTAATTGTATTAAAAAGTTAAATTATATTTGTATGATAATAATTACATGACATTAATAAAATAATTTCTTAAAAATAACCTTATTATCCTTATCATGGTCATTTAATATAATCTTAGTATTCTTACTATTATTCCTAAATGGAAATTGAAAATTTTACATAATTTAAAAATAATAATATAAACAACAAAATCAATTTTTTTACTTTACTTATAAATGTTATTAAATATATTTTTTAATATAAGTGAATAAAAATATTCGATTGATAAATATATTATGTTACATTAAAAAATGATAAACATGGGTCTTATAAATTCAAAATTTAAAATTTAAAAGATTTATTTTAATATATATATTTAATATTTTTATTTTTTAAAAAAAGAATCATAAATCATTAATTCTTTATTGTGTTATGTTAATGTGATAGAATATATTAAATTAACAAATTAAATGTATTTAATTATTCACATAAAAAATTTATATAAGAACAAAATATTTAATCTATGATAATTTTTTCAAAATTAATTACAATGTGAATTACATTATACTAATTTCAAATTTGATAATTTTTCTTTCTATCTTATAAATGAAATTAAATTATATTTAGTGGAACATATTTTTTTCTAAAAACATAATTTTCAATCATTAAGGGTTCATAATATTATTTTATAACAATTTATAATTTATAATATATTTATATATTTTTTCTTATATTATAAAAATATTTATTTTTCTTAATTTATTTATGAGTTAAAAATTATGCAATACAATGGGATAAATTTTAATTTATGAATTATAATTATATTAATTAATTATCCTATAACTGTAATCATTTTTAGTGGATTAATATATTTTATTTTATAGTGGTTTTATTTTTCATATAATTTCCTTTATAATAATTATATAATATATTGTAGGTCATATTAATATATTATGTGTTTGAAACAATATAACCCTATAGAGTATTTAAATGTGAAATATATTCTGAAATATTTCAGTGTTACATTCTCTCATCTCAAATAAATTGTTTCCTTACAATTTTAAATAAAAATAACCAATATAAGTTAAAAATGTATCCATAAAAAATATTGATATATTTTTAAATAAGATATGAACATCAAAATAATATAATCTAGGAGACTCATCATTTCCTATATAATATTCCATTGAACACCCTATGGGGCTAGTGTCGTTACATCCCCATCCCTTCTCTAAAAGGTAAGGGGGTAGAGACTAGTGCTGAAGATGTCCACCTACAAGAGGGAGGCACTTGCCTGAGTCCCTGTTTTCACACACACACACACACACCAAAAAACATCCCAACACACTAAAAAGTGGAAACAAGTACCACTAAAATAAAGATGGGTGAAAGTAAAACTGAATGTATGTGGGAGAGAATACAAACCCAACAATTATCTAAAAACAAAAGATGAAAAAAATAAACATTGATTGTCATTGGAATAAAACCCCACCTGATCGTGAGTGTAGTGAAGCAACTAGAAGCTGAAGTAGTACGTCCTATCCACCTGGTCTTACTGGGCCCCTCTTGGTCCAGGGCCACCATGTCCACTGTTGTAGTGATCACCAATACCGTCTCCATGTGCACCCATGTCGTAATATGGGTCATCTACACAAGACACAAGATGTGTGAGCGAAGCATGTGCATTGCTGAGTAACAAAGTTCTTAGTAGGGATCCAAAAACAAAATTAAAAACCACACAACAATTACTCAATGTAAATCCAAAAACACAAGACATCTCACACCAAGTATATTCTACGGTAGCAACATTAGCATCATTAGTCACATCGTTGAACACCTCAACTGCATGTGAACTCCTCCTATAAAATGTACAATGGGCCTTCCATGTCATGAAGAGGTGCATCCCACTAACTATGGACTATATAGGTACTCCTCCTTTATTGCATACCATGGGCCTTCGATTTCACAGAATGGTGCTTCCCACTAGTCATTTTCAACTGAGGTACTCATCATAATTGCATACCATGGTCCTACAAATTACCAGTGAGGTGCTTCCCAATTTTGGAATCCCATGTCACATATTTGTGTTTCCCACTAGTCTAAAAGTCAATTTTCATCAGGTCTAAACCAGTTGCAAGGTTATGTACATTGTGCATTTTGGAAAACTTCTCATAAAGACCTTTGTCACATCTCAACATCAAATAAAGACACAATAAATTGTGATAATATTTTTTCCTCATCGAGAGGGTCCCAACACTGCAAACAGATCTTTAATCAGATGCACCATTTGCATGATACAAGTGTTTTAGTAACCAGTGGTCCGGTTGTGATGGGGCCCGGTCTAACTCAGTCAGACTGACCTGACCAACCGGGCATGGGGGTTTCACATACCGTGGTTCATTTTCATGGACTCGACCCAACCTAGTTCGGGTTGGGGTCGGTCTGCTCTGGCCTGGCCAGTGGGATAGGCCCAGTAGGTACCATTAGAACAGGCCCTTTTGGATGAGTGTCTAGCTCACCAAGGTGCCCAACAAACTTGTCTAGTCCAGCCTAGCCTAAAGAGGGTGTGTTTCTAGCCTACTGGTGTGGGTATGGCCCATTGGCTGCGGGTCCGGGCCCCTAATGTGGTCCAGCCTGGTGGGTCGCGGGTGTATCATCCCAGGTAAATAGTGAAGATGATATTTTCTTACTTATTAATAATTTGAATTAAATTTTATTTAAATGGGATTCTATGTCTGATAGCGTACTCAATACGCAACTTCTTTTGTCATTGAAATCTTACGCTACACACACTATTGAGTTATATTGTAAAATAATAATACAATATTATTATTTTATATGTTACATAAGTCATAGCTATTGTATTAGAGGGAATGAATAGAACTATATGAAATATAAATTCAATTGTTTGTTAAATATTTTAACTATTATCCAATAATATTCAGAGGCATAAAATAATAATGGGTCCAATTTTAAGCATGAATACTCTAATATTATTTAAAATATCATTTTACTGCCTTTTTATGGAAAACTAATTTTAAATATAATTTTTGTCACTTTAATATGTCTTATTTTATAAAATAAAATTATTTTTTGGAATTTAAACAATAAAATTTACTTTGGATGAAATTTTGGTATATTTCTAATGATTATCAATTTTTAATGAATAGTGAAAAATATTGTATTTCCATTCAAAATAGCATTTTAATATATTTTATTTATATGGTTAAATTACCTTTTTAAATGGGATTGATGTGTTATAGAATTATATTTTTACCATTTAATCCAATTTTGGTCATTGGATGTAATTTAACATTGAAATAGTTCATTAATAAGTGTCAATATTTTTATAGTTATTATTGATAAAAAATGTTTTCTAAATTTGAAAATAGAAATAATTTTTTTATTAATTTATGAAACATATATTTTTTTTAATTTCATAAAATATAAATCAATTTTGAATTAAGAATATCAAAATTAATTTCAGTTGAATTTTTGGTATTTTTCTGAAAATGTTCAATTTTTAAGAATATTGAAAAAAAACGCAACATATTAGTTAGAAACCCACATTTTCATTTAAATGAAATTTTACGGGATCTATTAATTAAATTTAAAAAATTTGACTTAACTGGTTGTTATAAAAATTAAAATTGGGCTCAATTGGATGAAAATAATTTGTGTTGAATAGTAACTTTTAACTTTTATTAATCACGGATAAATGTAAATAATGTAATTGAAGGTAAAAATAATATTATAATAATATTATGTTACTTTAAAACTTTTCGTAACTTTATTGGATGGTTCATGGATGACCAATAAAATGATTGGGAGAGTCTTCTGGCCTTTGAAAGCACTTTGAGTAAGATAATGTCATTAATAACTTTATATTTATATTATAAATAAAAATATCATAAACATGTGTTGTTTTGATTAAACAATTTTAATGTGGGGTTATATAATTGTTTATTTTGTCTCTAAATAATCATTTTAAAGTAAAAAATATTAACTACATCCTGTTATTTTATTTATAATTTTGAGATATCATATAACTAAATTTATTTATGATGCAATAATGATGTAATGATTACATTATTAATAAATGTTTTAAATAAATGAGATTACAAATGGGAAAATAAATATATTTTGAAAAAATTTATGCAATAAAAAAATTTAGAAACGATTATGACTTGTTATATTTGAATTAATGATGGTTTTTATACAGAATGAATAATTTTTTTATTTCAATAAATGTCATGATATGAATTGTATTTAAATTCGAAAAATTGTGTTGTAAAACAAATATTATTTTATTAAATGATATTATAATCTTAAAAATCTATGATTTGGAAAAATGACATAAAGATGGTTAAGATGTCATTAAATAACAACTTTTGGTTTAATTTGTATGTTATTGTATTTATATTAATCTTATAGAGTAAATACACAAGAAAACATGGTAAGAGTAAAACTAGTTAACTAATGGTTATAGGTAAATGATAAGGTTACATTTGAAACCAAAACATGTCCAAAACCAATTGGTTGAGGGGATTTACAATAATAGTCATCTTATCCTATAATTTAATAAGTTTGGGTTCTTTTCATACTGAAATTCAGTATATAATTAAATAACATTTTCAGAACTTCCTAAAGAGCCCCTCCTCCCCCATATAAAAATCAGTCACCACTAACCTATTAATAGCACCATTACAGCACCATGACTCTTCCAAAATATGCCCAAATTATCTCCAAACATCACTATCTTGCACATAGAATACTTAACTCAGGAAAAATTCACATCATAATATTTGTTGGGTGTAAAACAAAGGGATTTACCAGATTTAAAGGTAATGTGTTCTCTTACGTTGTTTTCTTTTATTTTATTTTCCAACCATATAATCTCTTTTTATTGAATTATTTTATAAGAAAAAATTATCCTCAATATAATATGTTTTTTATGAGATATATTTTATCTCCACATACCCACCCCACATTTTAAGGTATACAGACATAGAGTTTCGGTGGACAGCGAACCACTACCTCACGACACGATCATTGTTCAAATATCTCTTACCACCTCTAGTGGTGGATATTATGATGTAAGTGTAATTATACATGATATTTATTTTATTGAGTTTATTTATATGTCTTTTAAATAATTTTTTATAACACACCATTAATCTTTTTATGTTTAATATATATAATAAGTTCATTTGAAAAAGTGCTGACTACCGCCCCCTCGAAGTGATATTACTCGTCCATACCATACATGGAACGAATAAATGATGTTGTTAAAGAACATTTAAAAATATATAAAATAATATATTGTCAATCAATTATAATATTACTATGTATTATTTGTTTTTCATTCATTTAAAAATGAAAAAAAATGAAATTAGTGATCATGCGTACGTACGACTTACCGTCTCCATTAACATTGCATTCCATTTTCATATATCCAAATGATATACACTATTCTAAATATATATGTTCTGGATATATAATATTTATATGATATTTAAATAATGAATTTCATTATGTATATACTAGACATTTGACCACATCGACAACTTGTAATTATAAGAAGTTCTTTTTTGACTCAAGTACAAAATATTGACAAAATGACTGTTATTAACATACATTATTATGTAATATTTATAAAATTTTAATAAGTTATATAAAATATATAATATAATTGAAAAATCATATTAATTAAATGTAATATAACTTTAGTTTATTATTCATGATATTAATGAAAGATCACGTCATGTTAGAGACGAGGTAATGTGTTTTCATTTAAATTTTTATGCATGTTAAATTCATGCTATATTTTCCACTATTTCCATTTGTATGTTGTATGTATTACACCTGATTGTATTAATTTTTTAATATAAGTTAATTTATGTGTAATTAAAGCTTCATTGTATGATCCTTCTTTCATGGAGTGTATGTTTCATATGTTATGAAATCAGTGAGGGAAACTTTTACCGTCCTCTTTTAGTGGGATACTTATTTTATGTCTTTTAATTTTCATTTTCATATGTTATTATATGTTTTAATATATCCTTATTGTGGTAAATTTTATTTCCATTTTATGAGATACCATTTACTCTCTCCTCAAATAATTTTCTGAATTTTATATGTGATGCCGTTAAGCTGTCAAACTTATATAAGAGAACATTTATCCTAATTTCAATTCACTGGGTGACACTTCTACTTCAAGATTATATCGTGCTATGAATATGTTTCAATGACCTCGGATTATTATACACTTAATATCAACCTATATTTTGTAAATTTACATTTGTCACACATAATTATTTCATTGATTTTTCCATCATCTAAGGATACGATCTTTATAAGGGACTTTGTCTCAATTTACATTCCATTGAGTCATATTTACTGATATACAAAAATTCACAATTATATAATGTATATAATGATCATTGACATATTATATCTGAACACTAATTTTTATCATGATATTATATTCTTTTTTTAATTTCATTCTATTATTATTTTTATTCAAGTATCTTCTCAAGTTGGTAGGGAATCATTAACTAACAAAATTGTTTTAAATGTTTAAAAGATTTAATCTTATAAAACTGTATCATTAATGGACATGTTTTAAAATGGTTTTTAGTATTTAATAATATGGAAATTATTTTTTGGAAATGTAAAATCCATTAAAATCGTCAAAGTTTTATGAGACACATTGATTCAAAAATAACATTATTAAACGCGTTAAACGGTTTAGAAAATGGTTTGATAAAGCATTGATTATTTCAATATCATGAAATGATATATTGATATTGTAATGTGGAAATGTTATGTTTCCTTTGATTTTGTTTAATGTGTCTTGAATATGTTATGGTTATTGGGAATTGATTACTTATACGGGTGGTTCTGTGATAGACCTAGGGCGGGTGAGCGCGAGATAGCTCTCCAATACATTAGGTAACGTTACAGAGGTAAAACGTTAATGTTTCACCTAAGATATTTAGACATTATATAGTGATGGTTATTCCAAATGTAACTCCCTATTTATCTGTTATAGATTCAATGTATATATGAAATCGATGCCACAAGTTACTTTTACGGTTTATGATTTCAATGAGTTATTCATAAATATCAAGATATTGTGAGGAATGTTAAAGAGAATAAGATTTTAGATTGAATATTATGATTATGTTGATTTGTATGTATTCATGTAATAATGTTTTATTCCTAATTTTTTATCCCTTACTGAGATTTTTATGATGAAACCATGATTTTGAAATATTTTCCACATGACATAAAAATTAATAGAGTGATGGATGGGATCAAGGAAAAGTCATGTTGTCCAAAAAATGGAAGTAGAATTGTATCATTTTTTTAAGAGTTTTTTATTTTATGAAAAAAATATTACTAAGTAGCAGAGTTTACATATATTATTCATGATGATTATCATATGTTATTTCCTAATTCTTTAAAACACTGAACCCGAAAATATCCTCAATGTGAATTATTTACATAATTTTTTATTATATAATGAATAAGGTTGGGTACTTGTAGTTCATATCAGATGAAAGTTTAGATAAAATATAAGGTTAGGGTGTTATTTAAGCATAAGTGACATAACTATAATAATTATAATCATACAAAGAGTCATAATTATTTTAAAGGTGATAAATGGTTATTACATTTCAAGGTTAAAATTTATTTGTATTAGATAACCATTGAGGATAAATATATTATGGTTAATTTTTTGGAATTTGTATTATTATTTATGGAATGTTATAAAATTATATATTTTTTAAAAACGGACATCATGTAGACCATGTGACAACCTGTCACATTGGATAAAGCTATGGGAATCAAACCCACAACCAAATGGCGATTGGGATTTATCACCTTAAACTAGTGTACGTGAAGACCATGTTTAGTATGATGAATTTTATTAGATAAATTAATTTATGGATCAAGAATGAGTTAATTTTGGGACCTTTTGTTTAATAAAATGGATGTCCTTATTATTGGAAAATAATTTCAATATTAATTATAAATGGTTCTTTAAAAGATGTTTTCCTTTTTGGGAACACTATATACCTACGGAAAATATTATATTAGGGGATCTCATTTGTGGAGTAATGGTTGATATTATATTTTGGAAGAATCTACATTTTTATTTTGGACATATAGAGAATTGGTTTATTTAGGGAAATTATTAACCTATTATAGTGAATATCTTATTTGATAAATTACACTTCAGTATGATATTTTAAGAGTAATAGATGTTATTCGGAGATAAATGTTAATATTTACTATGGAAGACTATATGATTAAATTCATATGAATATTGGATTTCAAACTTAATTTGTATTTTTCTGAGTTATTTTATTGAATTTGTTTCATTTAATAGTCTTTGTTAATGTTTAGGTATTGTTTTTTAAATTATGTATATTAATAGAAGTATTTATTTTTATAAAAGATTATAATTTTTGGTGATTATTTGATCTTGTTCAAGCAATTTTGTTATTATTTAATGTATAATGAAAAGGAAACTTTATAGTTCTTATTTACTAGATTATGTGATTTTGTAAATGTTGATTGTATCACTTTAGATGTGAACAAGTCATCTTTAATACTCATCAGTTGGAGAAAAGATGAGATTTTGGTAGAAACTTATTAAAGGATGAAACTCTACATGAAAAGTAAGTTTATTTTCATATTTCCTTGGACAATCTCATTAATAGATTCTAAAATATTATAAAATGTATTTTAAAACAAAAAAATTGTATGTTTACTTTTCCTACTCGGAAACCAAAGAATGTTTAACCAATCAAATGTTTAATATTTTCTGGAGGTTAACTTTCTATTAATAATGATTTCTATCACTCTCCACCAGAACATGACACTTAGTTTCTATTCTATGTCCCTATTTTATAACATGGAATCCTAGTCCATGATATCTCATGTTACCTATGTAATTATCATTCATTCTTCTAAATTGATATTTTTATTGACTCTTTTCCAATGTGGAACTTTTATGGATGATTCTGAGCCCGATTTTAAAATTGTGAAGACACAATCTCCATAAATGGGAAGGAAGTAACATCCTAGGTAAATAATGAAAATGCAGTTTTCATATTTATTAATATTTTGAATTAGTTTTTTTAAAGGGGATGTTATGTCTGATATAGTACTCATGAAGAAACAAATGGTTTCTTTGAAATCTTACGTTGCAGACAACGTAGATTTATTCTGAAAAAAATAATATAATAATTTTATTTAAATTTGTAGTTAACACATAGACATTATATTGGAATGAATGAATAGAACTAAGTAAAAATTTATTACATATTTTTTTAATTTTTTTAGTATTATCCAATATTTTTCAGAGGCTTAAAATAAGATTGAATCCAATTTTAAGCTTGAATACTCTAATATTCATTAAAAGGTTGATTTAAGAACTTTTGAAGGGGAAACCCTTTTAAATATAGTGTTTTTTACTTTTATATATCCTATATGACAAAATATAATTTTTATTTACAATCTGGACATAAATATTTACTTTGGATGAAATTTCAGTATTTTTCTGATAATGTTCATTTTTTAATAAATAGTGAAAAATACTATATTTTAATTCAAAAATGCCTTTTAAACTCATTTATTTATATGGATATATTATATTTTTAAATGGTATTAAATTTTAATTGGATTATATTATTTCCATTTAATCTAATTATGGTCATTTTTTGTTATTTCACTTTGAAATTATACATAAACAAGTGTCAATCTTTTGATTGTTGGTATTTTTTAAAAACTTTCTTTCTAGTTTTGACAACGGAAATTAATTATAAATTAATTAATGGAACTTATATTTTTTGAATTTTTCAAAACAAACATCATTTTTCAATTCAAAACTTCAAAATTATATATAGTGTAATTTTTAGTATTTTTCTGAAAATGATCAATTTTGGATGAATAGTGAAAAAACACCACATAGTAGTTAAAAACCTTCTTTTTCATTTAAATAAAATTTTAACACATTTGTGAATTGAATTAAACAAATCATACATAAATGGTTTCCATTAATAAGTTAAATGTGTTATAATAAGATGAAAATAATTTTTGGTGAATAATATTATTTTACTTTTATTTATTAGTGTTAAAGTTAAATATGGTAATTCAAGGTAAAAATAATATTATAATAATATTAAATTATCTTAACTCTTGAACTAACCTTATTAGATGAGTCATGGACGACCAATAAAATCCATGGGTGGGACTTTTGGCCTTTGAAAACCATTTGGGTAAGATAATGGCATTATTAACTTTTTATTTAACTTAAAGATAAAAATATCATAAATATGTATTGTTTTTTAGAAAAAATGTGTTTTTTGGGTTATATAATTGATATTTTTGAATAAAAATAGTAATTAAATATACAAAATATTTAATTCATCAATTTATTTTATTTATAATTTTTAGTTATCAAATTCATAAATTTATTTATTCAATAATGATGATGTAATTAATACCTCATTAATGAATGATTTAAATAATTAACATTATAATTGTTAATTTCTTTTTAATATTTTAAGGCCATCCCAAAATTTTTTAAATGAGTGAGACCTTTTATATTTAAATTAATTAATTGTTTTTGAAATAATCATGTGGTTTTTGTTTTGTTACAAATTCATGATATGAATAGTATTTAAATTTGCATAAATGAGTTTTCTAAAAAAATATTTTTTATTAAATGTAATAATATTCCTAAAAATATATAATTTGAAAAAATGACATGGATAATGATGAAAAATTAATTAATGAACTCCTTGCGGTTCGATTAGAATTTTACTGTAACTATATTATCCTAATAGAGTGAATACACAACAAGGAATGATAAGAGTAAAATTAGTTCACTAAGGGTTAAAGCTAAATGATAATGTTAAATTAAAAACCAAATCTTTTATAAAACCAATTGGTTGAGATAATTTATAACAATAGTAAAATTATATTTAAATTTAATAAGTTTGGGACCTTTTGAAAGCGAAATTTAGTTTATAATAAAGTTATTTTTCAATCATTTCTAAAGAGCCCATCCCCCCTTATATAAATCCATCACCACTAACCTGTTAATCACACAACTCAAACCCCTTTTCACATCAAAAATAATTCCCAATAAGCTCCTAAAATAAATCTCTTCCACCAATCAGAATTACCATAGGAAGAAGGCACTTCAAGAAATCCTTTTCGTTCATACCAATGGAAGTTACCTGATTTAAAGGTTACATCTTCTCTAAAGATCATTTCTTGTATTTTCATTCTCCAACCCCTAGAGTAATATTATTCATTCATTTAATAAAAAAACAAGTTTCATAAATAAACTAGTTTTTTGTTATGATATGTATTCCTATTACACTTACACATCCCTCTATCCAAAGGATTTGAACATACTGTTTCTATGGACGAGGAACTACTGCCTCACGAAATGATGACACTTCAATTACCTCCTACCGCCTCTCATGGTTGCCATTATGATGGCACTATAATTATACCTGATATTTATTATAATTATTTTATCACTATTTTAATGTAATTATCTTTTATAACATACCATTATGCTTTTAATGTTGTATATATATGATAATTTCATTGGAAAAAGTATACACTACCACCCCTCAAAATGTTATGACTCATTCAAACAATACATGGAACGTATGAAAGATGGTGTTAATAAATGTATGTAAGGTGATTAAAATATTATATTATTAGGGAATTATAATATACATATTTATCACTTGGTTTTCGGTCCTTTAAATATAAAAAAAATGAAATGAAACCAGCGTTCATGCGTACGTATGACTTACCGTCTTCATGAACGATGCATTTCATTTTTATATATCCAAAAGATATGAACTATTATAAAAATATATATATCGGATATATATGATTTATATGTTATCATAATCGTATATATCATTCTCTATATAATGGACTTTTGATCACACAGACAACATGTAATTATAAGAAGTTCATTTTTGGCTCAAGCACCAAATATCGACAAAATGACTGTTATTAACATAAATGATTATGTAATAATTATATCATTTTAATAAGTAATATTAAAGGAATAATAAAATTTTAAAATTTTCTGATGTATGTTGAAATTATCATTAGTTTATTATTCTGGAGATTAATGAAAAAATAGTTCATTTCGGACCCATGGTAATGGGTTTTCATCTCACGTTTTTATTCATGTGAGATTCATGATATATTTGACACTATTTAAATTCATGTGGTGTATTAACTATCCATGATTGAATTATTTTTGTAACATACTTTAATTAATGGGACATTACATCTTCATTCTATGATACTTTTTTTATGGGGAGTATGTTTTGTATGGTATCAAATCTGTGACGGAACCATTCAACATAAACTTTTAATCCAAGTTTATATTATGCCATTTAATTTTTATTTTATTAAATTAGGATATGTTATTCTATGTCACTATTTATATTGATTTTTTCCCATGTTATGATAGACTCTTTCCAGTCTCATCATGTAATTTTTGAAATTTTAAAGAGCGGCCATTTAGCTATAAAATCTTTGTATGGAAAATCCGTATCCCAATATCAATTATTTGGGATAAACTTTACCTTATTGATTATATCATTATATGAATATGTGTAAATTATCTCTGATTGTTTTACAAATAATATCAACTAATATTGGGTTTAATTATATTTGTCACAGATAATTATGTCATTGAGTTTTCGTTAATTTAAGGGTACGATATTTGAAAGTGACATTGTCTCAATATACATTCCATTGAGACTTATTTGTTGTTACACAAAAAATATATTTTATATGGTTTATATACTGCCATTTGACATATTATATCACGAATCTACTTATTCTCATGATATTATAAGCATTGGTTATTGTAATTATGTAATTATTTTTTTTCATGTATTTTGTCAAGTGGTAAGGGACTCTTTAATTAAATAATTATTGTAAATTATTTAACGATTTATTCTTCTAAAACATTATCATTAATTTCCATGTTTTAAAAATGGTTTTAAGGAAATATTTATATGGACCTTAATTTTTTAAAATGTTAATCCCGTTAATAGCTTCAAAGTGGTATCAGACACTTTGATTCAAGAATATCTTTCTTAAATTATATATATGGTTTTTAAAATGGAATGATAAAGCCCTGAGTATGTCAATTTCAAGAAATGATATATTGTTATTGTAAAGTGGATATGTTATGTTTCATTTTTTTTAGTATTATGTGTTATAAATATGTAATGGTTATTGGGAATTGTTTTTATATATGGGTGGTTATGTGATAAACCTATGGAGGGTGAGCCCGAGATAGCTATCCAATGGATTGGGGAATGTGATAGAGGTAAAACGTTAATGTTTCTCTAAAGTGATTTAAATAATATACTATGATGGGTATTCCAAACATAAATCCCTATGTTGCTGTGATAGCTAAAATGTATGAATGATATCGATTCCATATGTTACCAATATGATTTATCATTTCTATGTGTTATTCAGAAATCTTCTTACTTTGTTAGGCATGTTAAAGAGATTATGATTTAATATTGAAAAGTATGATTTATTTGACTTGTATATATCCATGGACTAATGTTTCTGTTCCTTATTTTATATCCCTAACTGAGTTTTTTATGCTTATCCCATCTTTTTTAAATAATTTCCATTGTATATAAAGATGAATAGGGTCATGTATGGGATCATGGAAAATACATGTTGGTTAAAACATAGAACTAGAATTGTCTATGTTTTTAAGAGTTTTTATTTTTTGAAATAATGGTAACTAAGTAGAAGTGTTTACATGTAATAATCAAGTATTTTTGTATAAGTTATTTCCTAATTTTCTAAAACTATACACCTAAAATAATAATAAATGGAAATTTTTTACATATTTCAATATAATGTAATGTCTAATGATGGGGCATTATAGTACGACCAGCCCAGTGAGCTGTGGGTCTAGCTAGGTGAACACTGGGTGAGGGTTGTGTCCGTCCGCTGCCATCACCCCGTGGGTCACTCTAGGGTTCCTCCCCTACTGTAATCGGGTGACCGCTGGTTATCAGTTGAGACGCAACTCAGTGCAGTGTCTAAGGACCTATGACGTGGTCAAGCACCCATGTCTTCTGCCTCCAGCCGGCGGCCCAGCCTGCAGCATCTTCCACTATGTTGCGACCCAGTGAGGCGTGTCCCTTCCTTCGGCGTGCCATTAAACCACACAACCTCCCACCTATGGATGCCGCAACGATCCACCACTGGCAGCTACTAGCGCCACTGCCCATGTAAGTTCACTGAAAGATTCTTTCTCAGACCACCAGATCTGCACTTGTGGTCTGTTCTTTGTGTTCTGTGCGTCGTCACATTCGGTGGAACGTCCTCCCCTACTTGAAGGTCACAAAACTATCTTAAAATAGATTCAAGAGTTTTTCCATAAAGAACAACCACAAAATTGGGGATAAGGGATTGAGTTTTTCAACTTGTGTCGTTCGTCTTAGTAGTTTTCAAAATAGGGGTGGTGTGGGGATTTTACTTCGAACATAAAATTTAATTAAATCCTGGATAAAGAAACCCCAATGATTTCACCATCCCCCAATATCGCATGGTCCATAGATTAAAATGTTTTTGGGTGAATCTACATTCATTATTTTGAAATGTAGATGGTGAAAACATTAAAATAAAATAACACCAACCATTTATGATGTATGATTCCGTAACATTCGACCTTGAGGGATTTAAGATGTCGACGCCACTTTTCTGATTCGATATTTGAAATTCATCGAAGATAATGATGTTTCGTTGGTGTTTGTCATTATTCCCAAGTGTGGAATTCCATCAGTGGTATTCCATATAATCCACTAAATTTTTACCCCATATTTCCCCAACACATATAACTATAAATATCGGCACATTGCAGCATTCCCATTATGATGTGACGTCTTGTCATTAAGCTATTTTATTTAAGAATTTTCTTTGCTATTATATATCATTAAAGCATAGTTAGACTATGTTTTTAAAGAGGTATTAATGACCATTATTGATTCGAAAAGTCATCGCCATGTCAGTTCCCCCAAACATTGTCATCTTCCACTCAATAGTTAGAAAGAAAACAATAAAATAATTTAAATTATTTTAATATTTTTCTTGAAATGTCTGAAAAATAACATTTCTGCTCGGCCCTTTCTAGCTGATGTTAAGTCAGTTAGAGTCAAATAATGTTTTTCTGAATTCATATATTCCCTCAGATTTTATATCTAAGCTATAATTCAATGATAAAAAATCTCACTCACTCGTTTGCTAAATATACCTTAAAATTGATTAAAATTTCATTTACGGCACTCTGGACCTCAGATTCACATGCCATAAAATTTCAAAGTCTTGAAATAATTCCATATTAATAAAAACATTACCCCAAAATTATGATACTTTAATTTCGTCCCAACTTATGTATTTACATTATTAAATTCCAAAACAACAACCAAACAAAAATATGGGGGCACTGAGAACGAGTCTGAGCTTCCAGCTACCATGTGCTTTCCTGGAGAATCCTTAGCTACCATCATACATGCACTAGAGGAATCAACTACCCACATAGGACTCACTTGTATGAATCCTCAATCACCACTGGGAACTCCTCAAATTTCGTCCATCATCAATGTATAGTTCACTCTAGTAGATGACATTCATTGGATCATGCACATACCTCCTTAGCCACGACACCTGGAAAACGTCATACTCCTAGTGAATATGTGGTCGAAGTGCTAGGAGGTACACCACCTCGCTAACTCTGCCATGGATCTGAAAAGGTCTGATGAACCTCTGATATACCTAACTTCTCAAATCTCTGCAATCCGCATCGAGGTGGGACATGATAGAAAACCTGATATCCCTCCTCAAAAACTAAGGGTATCTATCACTTATTGTTATAATACTTCATCCTACTCTGTGTAGTCCACATCCAATCTTGGATTATCTTCACCTTCTCGGTGGTAGAACACACGAACTCTGGACCCATGACTGCCAACTCCCATAGGCCTATTCATCCTATCGATGATCTATAAGGCCGCCCATATAAGGCCTAAAATTGTTCCATGCCAATGGTGGAGTGATAGATGTTTTTTTTATCAAAACTCAACAAATGTAATGTGGTCCTCCCAACTACAACCAATGTCTAGGATGAAAGCATGAAGCATATTCTCAATGTTTTGTATGGGCCACTCAGTCTGACTATCCGTATAGGGAGAAAAATATGTTATCAAATGTAGTTGTGTCCCAAGGGTCACCTATAATACATTCCATAACTAGTGGGTAATTTCGGTATCATTATCTGAGATGATCTTTGAAGCCACCCCGTGAATCATCACTATCATCCGGATGTGGAGGCTCCCCTAGCCCTCTAATGGTCCCTCCTTCTGGATGAATAAGATGCGAGATGACATTGGGAGTCATTCAACTATTACCCAAATAGATTCAAGACCTCTAGACATATATGGTAACCCTGTCATGAAGTCCATAGAGATACCATCCCATTTTTTCTCTGGTACTTCGAGTGGTTGAGTCATGTTTATTGAAACCTGGTGTGTAGCCTTCACTTGTTGAAATGTGAGGACTCGTAAAACGAACATAGTAACTTCTTTCATCATCCCATTCCACCATTGCTGACATCGGAGGTCCTATTACATCATTAAGACACTAGGATGTACCACCAGAGGGGATGTGTGGAAGTCCATCAACCCCTTCTCCCCAACACCATTGGTACTATGGTGCACCCTCTGAAAAGGATGACATGCTCCAAACCTATTGAAAATAAATCCCGAACCTGTTCTGAGGATATCTGAGAATGTTGGTCCTCACAATCAACATCCCCCAGATATGATTCTTTAATATTTTTAAGGATTGGGTGAGTAACAACAATCAGCTAGAGCTATGTAGCCTCACCAGCATCCATGAAGGATATTTTCACTGTATCTAACTGCTCTTTCACATCACTCAGCAGCAGAAACATGTTCCTCCTACTGATTGGGTTTTCCATCACATTCCTTTTTCTATGAGTATAGACTATCTCAAAATCACAGTCCTAGAAGAACCCTATCCATCAACACAACCTCATGATCATGGCCTTTTGGGAGAAGATATACTTGATTATCTTATGGTTAGTGTAGACTATAAATTGTTCCCCCATGACGTTGTGCCTCCACATCTTCAAGGAAAAGAACGCTACTCCTATCTCCATGTTGTGGATCATGTAGTTCATCTCATGATGCATAAATGGGTGTGAATTTTAGATGATCACCTCTATTTCCAGCAGTAGGACACAACTGATCCCCGTCCTTGAGGCATCGCAAAAAACAACATACCCAGTGCCCTCTACTGGTAGTTTCAAGTTGGAGGAACTAGTCAGTCACTACCTCATCTCCTAGAAAGTGTACTGGAATTTTTATGACAAAACTATGGGTTGTCACATCAGTTTCAAAGCTGATACGGATGATAAAACCCAACAATAGTCTGTAAAGAACCTTTGATATTAACCATCAAACCCCAAGAATCAGTGTACCGTAGTCATGCTCTTGGGTAGCTCCCATGCAAGCACCACCTCTATCTTTGTAGAATATACTACAACTACAACCTTTATGATTACATGTCCTAAGAAATGGATAACCCGAATCCAAAACTAACATTTCAAGAGATCACCATAATGTTGGTTCTCTCAGAGTTTATCCAGAACAATCTGCAGGTGTAAAAAGTTATCCTCCTCCAATGTTGAGTACAACATGATGTCATCAATGAAGACCACAACAAAATAGTCGAGTTAGGGTTGGATGGTCTTATTAATGAGAACCATGAACACTACTGGGCCATTTTCCACACCGAAAAGAATCACCATGGTCTCATAGTGGCCATATCGGCATATGATGTATGACTTCAGTGCATCATTGTATCGTAGGTGGAGATGGGGATAGCCTAATCTAAGGTCTATCTTTGAGAACCGCATCACTTCCTTCAGCTAGTGGAAGAGGTCATCAATTCTCGGCAGTGGGTACTTTTTCTTCATGGTCAACTGGTTCAGGTGCTAGATTTTGATGCACATCGTTAAACTCCCATCTACCTTAAAAAAAATATTGGGGCGGCCCATGGAGAAACATTGGGCCTTATGAACGCCATATTCTACATGTACTCTAGTTGTACACTCATCTCGCAAATCTCTAAAGTAGTCATTCGATATGATGGTGTGGATATTGGTGGTGTCCCAGGGTACAGTTCCAAACAGAAGACTACCACTCAATGATGAGGTAGCCCTTGAACATCATCATGAAAAACATTCATGTTCTTGCCCACCACTATAGGGATTCTTGGAATCCTTTACTATACTATACCAAGGGTGATGCTAGCCAACTAGTGAGTGATCGGATGTACCCACCTCTGATAGAGTCTGTCCTATGCTGTAAGGGTTTCCATATATTCCGTGAATGAAAAAATTGGATTCATATCCATAGACACATTACATGGTATTCGTAAAACAATTTATCTAATCATGGATTGTGGATAACCAATAAATTCCTAGGAAGATGTCATAAGGCCTCGACGCTGATACTATGAGACCCCATCTGAATCCCTCACCCCCCCCAGGTTAAGCTCAAACAAAAGATGCCAATTTTTAATCCTAGAATCCCCTCCTGTAAGAGTTTATTGTTATAAGAATCGAGCCAACAACTCCACTGGAATCTGCAAGCTCTGAACAAGAGTCATGGAATGGAAAGATTGACTAAAACCTTTGTCTATGTGTACTTTAAAAAGGGTTGAGTATACATATATCATACTTAAAATCATCTCTATAGTGTCGTGGGAATAGGCTTCTGCTGCCTGGAGCTATGACCACCCTTTCCTTATAAGTCCCAATGTTCGGGGTGGACCACCTCGGGGTGGTGGCGTTATCACCTTAGACTATCACACTCCACCTGCTACTCGACTAACTCCCCTTCCACATCTACCACCCTATATACCTCATTTTTTGAAGCACTGTCACTGCCTTGGAATCCCCTCGACCATCTGCAGGTCATCTGTATGATGGTATGAAAAAATCTATTCCATGTTTCCATGCCATCAACATGAGTAGAGAAGCCTAGACCCCATCTCACTCCCTCTATCCTAGGATCCTCAAACTACCGACCATGAATAATGGGGTCGGTCTCTAAAAGATCTGGCATGCATCGGCCCACACATCTACTGTTTACAGCCTCCCTAAGACTCTCCAACTAGTGTATTCTAGTAGCTCTAGATACTAACACCTTCATTTCCATGAAGCTCTCCATCTTAAGGGCTCGCTCCAGCACCTCGACCTGGGTAGGGATGATAAGAGACACCAATGAAGGACTGATCTCTCACCCGAGTCCCTGCCCAAAGGCTTGAGCCCTAAAGAAAGCGTCTGACACCATATCTGTGGAGTATAGGGATAGCTCAGTGAACCCTATCGAGTACTTTTCCATTGTCATGCTGTCTTGCTATAGGTGAAACAAATCCTTGATTCACACAGAGCACAACACCATGGGTAGAAACTCCTCTCAGAAAAGACTCTCATTGTCAAACCAGGTAAGGGACTACACATCATAAGTCTAGATATCCAATATCCACCATCCCTCTATCCATCCCTATATAATTCTCATTTAGAAGATCAACATCTGGTCAGACGGTGTTCCCACTAAACAGAAGACCCGTGTCACAACCCCCAACAAATCTTTAGTGACATAACGATTCATCACTCCTCTAAACAAAGGATGTCTATGTCTCTAAGAATCATATACGGAACTGAGTCGAAGAAAATCTTCTTCTGGAACTACCAAAAGTAGATGATGACCATCAGGTGGTGGTAGCCCTATTGGACCACTCGGTGGGGACATTTAGATAACTTTTCCATATACGGATGCCTCGTCACTAGGTGGGCAGTACTCGTGACCATGTATTAGAATTCTTCTTGTAATAAATGTAGAGGTATCCTGTTATAGATCATCATTTACCATGATTACAATGTTATACATGGTGAGCTTATTCTTATTCAAAATAAGGAGAAACTTATGTAACCAGTGTTTTCAAGTATTGAGCTGAAAATATAATTCAAGGTCCTTGTGAATGGATATGTCGGCTGCTACAAAAATACTGGGCTACCAAAATATGAATGTTGAACTTGAACCACTTAAAACTATTTCCCTAAAACAAGACACAAAATCCTGGTATTTTCGAGGGAATACACTACCATTTGATACCAATTTATAATGACTCGTCGCAAGGGGAATGTATTGTGACTACCCTAAGTCCGCATCACGAAGTCCTGGGGCTGGAGACTAGAGCCTAAATCATCAAACAGAAAGTTAGAGGAATTTTCGTGATTACATGTCCGCACACATGCACACACACACTCACAACCAACCACATCCCAATAGACTAAAAAGGGTAAATAAGTACCACAAAAACAAAGCAACGTTCAAGTACAACTAAAAGTATGGGAGCAAGAATACCAACCCAACAAAGAACTGAAAACAACAAGTAAAAAAAGGAAACTTTTATGGCCATCGGTAGAAAACCCCACATGGTCATGAGAGTAGTGAAGCTTCTGGAGGATGAAGTAGCACATCCTATCCACCCATTTCTACTAGGCCCCACCAGTTCCCAATAAACCAAGTCCACCATCGTTGTGTTTGTTAGTCCCAATTACTTGAGCACCCATGTCATAATGTCGATTGACATCACGTGACAAATCATAGGTAGGAGAAGCATTTGTAGGGTTCAGTAACACAGTACTCGACAAGGACCCCAAAACAAAATATAAAACAACACAACAATTAACAAAGTATAGCTTGAACCCAAGAGTGCTCACACCAGGTATATTCTAGGGTAGCAACAGTAGCATCATCAATCATATCGTTGAACACCTCGGCTACTATATAACTCCTCTTATTAGAGTATAGTGGGCCTTCCAAGTGACAAATAAGTTCTTCCCACTAACATTGGACTACGTAGGTACTCCTCCTCATCATTTACTATGGTCCAACAATGTTACAGAGTGTATCCCCCCTATAGTCCTGGGCAACTGAGGTACTCATCCTAATTAGGCACTATAGGCCTGCAAAGTCACATGGAGTTGCTTCCCACTATGGTCCTTCGATGTCATAGAGAGTTTCTTCCCATTGTGCCAAAAGATAATTGTCTTTAGGTATCAGAAAGGTGCAGGGTTCTGTACGTAGTTCTCTTGGGAGAACCACTCCTGAATCCATTCATCTCAACTCAACATCCATGTAAGTCACTGTATAGTGAACCCAAGAATCCACCTCATCGGAAGGGTCCCAATGACGCAAACAACCTATCAATCAAACACACAGTTTTCAAGATACATGTGTTTTAGTAACCAGGGGCCCAGTTGTGATGGGACCCAGTCTGACTCGATTAGACCAACAAGGCCAACCTGACCAACCTGTCACAGGGGTCCCACATACCCCAGTTCAATTAGATTGAATAAACCCGACCTTGTGCGGGTCAGGGTCGATCAGGCCTGGCCTGGCCAGTGGCCCAGGCCCAATAGGCCTTGCCGGACCCAACCTGGTTGGTTGAGGTCTAGCCCACAATGTCACCCAGCGACCCGGTCTACTCTAGTCTTGCCTGAAGAGGCTGTAGGTTTGTCTCGCTCGCTATGGGTCCAGCCAAATGGACGTTTCAAACGCCGCCTTTTCTACAAAATTTGGAACAATATTACTTGCAAGATGGGGTTGGATGAAATTTATATCTACTATCATCGCCCTGTGTGTCCCCACAGGGTGCCTCCCCTACCCCAGTCAAGTGACAACGTCCTTTTAATGCAGTCGAGGGACTACATCGAACACCTCAAGCCATCAGCCCAGCCAGTGACTTCTTCCTCTGTGCCACAACCTGATTAGTTTTGGCCCTTTCTCTGGTTTACCTTCGTATCACGCCACTACAGGCCCACTTCGATGTCTGCATGTCGACATATTACTTTACGGGCCATCGGGACAGCATCGGGGGTCCGTTCTTCAAGCCGCTTGGGCCTACGTGTTTCAGGGAATGTACTCTTCACCACGATGTTTTAAAAATTATCTTATCATTTTTCAATAGTTTGGACACAATGAACACCCACAATACAAAGGATCAGGAATTGTTTTTTTCATCATGTGCACTTGGTGTTAGAAATTTAAAAATCAAGGGAGGTACATGGATTTCTATTTGAACAAAAAAGGTGATTAAATCCCAGATAAAGAATCCCCAAATAATTCACTCTCTCAAGAGAACATATGGTCTACAGATTAACCTGTTCGAGGGTTGATCTGTGTTCACCATTTTGAAATAAGGATAGGGAAATCATTAAAATCAAATAAACACTACCTCTTATGATGTTGGATGTCATGGTGTAAGTCCTCGAGGGATTTAAGACATCGACGATGCTTTATAGCATCGATCCTCGAATGCTATTGAAGATGATGAAGTTCAACTGATGTTATTCATTCTTTGTGGGGGGGAACTCCATCAATGGTTTTCCTAAAAATTCTCCTAAATTTAATCTATAATTTTTTCTGTGTCGAATTATAAATATTAGCACGATGTAGTGTTCCCATTTGGATGTGATTTCGTGTCCTTACACTGTTTAATTTATGAAATATTGTCGATGTTACATGTCATCAAAGAATCGTTACACTATGAGTTTAACGGGTCATTAATGAGCCTTGATGATGTGCATCATCACAGCCATGTCATTGCCCCACAGCATCAATGTCTTCTACTCCAAATTGAGAATTTATATAAAATAGTTCTTTTTAATTACTGATTATTTTTTAAAAACATTATGCAAAATGACATTTCATCATTGCCCTAACTAGTCAAAGTTATGTCATTTCTAAGTGAATCCCATCATTCTGAATTCAATTATTCCCTCGAATTGTCAATTTGAATAAAGGATCAAAATTTATAAAGTCATGATCACACATTTTCTAAATATACCTTAAAAGAGTTTTAAATATAGTTATAGGCAATACGAATCTCTGAATCATGTGTCGTTGAATTTTTCAGTCATGAAATAATTCAATATAAATAAAATATTTACACAAAATTTTAGAGACATTACATAATAATAATTTATTGATATTTTCTTTTATCTCATTAATTTTTACAAGATAAATTTCTTTGGTTATCTATATGAATTTATCGAGACATAACATCGCAACTTCATTTTCATAATCATGCTTCAAAAAAAAAGAAATAGGTTTTTATAATATCGATTAAAGTTAGAGTAAATGATTATATGAATATGAAAACAATATCATAATATTTATTATCTTCTATAACCTTCATTTCAACATAAGATATGTTTGATCCAACTATGATATAATTGAATGAACCTATAACTCCTAAAGTTTAATCGTTGATATCTATTGTCATTATTATGTTAGGATTTATATAATAAATAGTTTTATTATAAATCATCATATTCTATTTAAAATCATCATTAATTATTATAAATTTAATGTAAATTAACCATATCATATCCCCTAGGTGTTTCTTCCCATCATCGATATCTTAGGATCACTCATCTTTCATAGAGTGAACATTGAGTAGACACTCAATGCATATTTTTCATGTTGATTACCCCAAGATCAAAATTTTACATACCAAATATATTTTTCTATATGTAGATATGTATATCCTTTCATGGAATACATCATACTCAATAAATCACCAATAATTCATTATGTTTTGATACACTAAGACTTATGTCTTCAGATTATCCAATGAGATATCACCAAATTTTTATAATCCTAATCCTTAAAAATTACCAAAATAATTGCCAAATATGAGTAAAAATGTCATAAAATCAAATAAATCCTATTAAAATACCATCAGTGGCCACCCATATAGACATCTCTGAGTCAGAATCCAAAACCACATTTTTTAGACATTATATTGGATTAAAAAAGAGATGAACAAAAATAAACAGACATATGATTCCCATCATTTTCATAAACTAAGAATTACCTATAAAAAAGATCTCACATTTGACAGAATTAATGTTTCCATGTTTTTTATGAATACCTTTGTAAAAATAATTTTTACAATTCTTTTTACCATGTATCTATATATAATCCACACTATATCCCCTTCTTGACTTCTTATCAGTTATACTCATCTTCATAACCCATGGAATTGAAAAATAACAAAGGGGTGATCTCAATTACTCTGTGAGGTAAATCATTTCATCATGGGTTATATTATAAACATATGAGAAAACATAAACCTGAGAGATGTATCGTATTAAAAATAACAGGGTACTATATTATTATTCCATATGTCATGATAAATGGACATATAATCTCAAATGAACAATCACATACCATGCATAAGATCTTGAGTTCATGAGTTAATAACAAATAAACAATAGAATATATTCATAGGATAATTTCATTGTAATATTACATTACATTAAACAATATTATAACAAATTACATTTGAACATACATAAGTATAGGTTATCAACACCTTCATGTGTAGTGCGTGCACCTAAAAAATTATAAGTCACTAATCACACTCATTTTAAGTTAAGAAAAATATAGTATCTGTGTATTTATGTATCAGGAAATATAAAATGTTATCCCATTCATTGTAAAGTGAAACAGGATTCCCCCCCACACTCTTCATTAATGATCCATTATGAAGTTTTCCACATGAAAATTAATAATTCATTATATCATAATGATCCCACATAATGAAAATGGGTTTCAATAATCACAATATAAATAAACCAATGAATTAAAATGGGTTTCATATAATTTCCAAATAGTATTACATAAATTGACATTAGTAATTAGATTTATTGGCATAAACATTCACCAATAACAAATGAGTAATTTTATAGAAAAATATATAAGTCGATTTAAAAAACATAACACTTTCTGAGAAAGACATTTTATATAAGAAAATTTAATTGAATCCCTGAAGTTTTATTTTAGAGGAAAATATATTAGCATATTATTAAAGAAAAAAACTACGAATAACATCCAAAAAATATCCACTGGGAAACTTGGAACCATCATTAAAATTATAATTTATAATGATTAAAAATTACTAGTCATAGTAATAATTAATTATTTCTATAAGAAATATTGATTAAAAGTAAAAAATAAGAACATGAAAGGGAACTGTTTTTCATATTTCAAAAATAATTGTATTGAATCACAGATTGTAAATATATGGATAAATATTTCATTTGAAAAGGGGGGAAGATAAATATTTAATATTAAAAATAATAACACATATTTGTAATTTAGTCAATTATTTTTAACATTAGATGGAAATGTGAGTATGGATAAGATGAAAAGTGTCATTTGGTGAGAATGAGAATTACTTATAACATCATCACAATTTTTCAAGAAATATATTGACCAATGTAATTAGCCATAAAATAGTTGGAAATTAATATTAATATCATCATATAATATAATAATCAAATAATATGATTTCATAGTTATAGATGAATCATTAAGACTTAAGGAAAAATCATTTTTATGAAAAATCATTTACAACATATGATACATTTTATAAATAATTCATTAAAGTGATAGGTTAAAATTTAACATCTAATACCATAAATAATGTAAAATTTATTATATTAAATATATATATATATCCAAAAAATAGAATGCACACTAACTAAATGTAATTTATTGTATAAAAACTTGTCTTAATGAAATGAAATTTCAATAAAACCGACTTATGTCATTATTATCTCGCAAATTAATAACCCATGAAATGTATGACATTTAGTAGATTTTTAAAAATATTATATTTCATGAAAATAATTATTAAATAATTGAATTTACAGTAAATTGACCCTTTAAAAGGAAACAATTAATGAATACACATCATATCTCATTAAAGTAAAATAGAGATACTAAAACCATTACCATTAATTATGTATAAAAAACATGAAATAAACTCTTTTATTAAAAAAATATTATTCAGCTATTTAGAGAGTTTTTTATACCTATTACAATTTATTAAAATCAATTAAAATTCATTTATTAGATAGATGTATTTTATATATATCCTGAGATTTTATTAGCATGGATAGTTTCTGTATTATTGGTTACATAATGTCATTGTTGATTCATGTTTATATATTCAAATTTCATCATTATTATATAGTTACATGTACAATAATATATGTTAAATATTTATTTTAGATTTTATAATTTCATTTCCTATGTATCATAGTTATGATTTTGGGAGATGATGTTGGTGATGATCTTGTATCGATAATTATTAACAAATAAAGTGGTGGATTAAAATTCATATATTAAATAATAGTATAACCTTTAAAAACATGAAAAAAATATATTATATTCTTATTAATATATAATAACACAATTATTTATGTTTTATTATTCATCCATGATATAATTTTTAAAATTGTTCTTGTAGGATGATAAACTAACCCAAATAAGAATAAGTTATATTTTATGTGTGGGTATGGTGAAAAAACTTATTATTTTTAATAATATCATTATTAAATTATAATAATAGTTATGTATATATATATTTCTTATTTTCAGTCATATGTTATGTGATTTGGAAAACTAATAACATACTATTGAAAAAATAAAATATTCCACATTCATTAAGACGGTAGTCCCCAAATATGTGCACGTGACACATTTGATTTACGTATACATAGAGTATCATAGGGAATTAATTAAATTTTATAAATTTTAAAATTTATATATATATTTTAATAATCCATTAAATATAGTTATATAACCAACTGGATAGTTAAATGAGTAAAAATAAAGCATGACATTCGTGGAGGTGATAGTCTGCATGTATGAATAACAACCTCATCACCTTTTGAATGGTATTAGATGAATGAAGAAAAGATATATTGCAATATTTTTAAAATATTAAAATTATTAAAAAAAGTAGTTATAAAAATTTCATGTATAGGATATATTATAGAGTGGGGAAGGCAAAGACAATTAAAGGATCTCAATTGAGAACATTACCTCTCCCTTCGGATGTTCTCACCTTGGTAACACCATAAGTCTCTTTAGATTAAAATTTTGTAAATATAATTTTTACTAGCTAATTATTATAGATATTAGGAAAATTTATAGATTATTTTTTTAACTAACTATTTAGTGTGAGTCTATAAATAGGTTATATGCTATCTCCTTTTATATGTTAAAAAATGTTATTTTTCCAACACCAATTACATTTTTTACTGATGGAATGGAAAAATTCAAGGATAAATGGCACAAAATGAGATAAATTTAGAATTATATATTGATATATGGTCAACTAATCATAAACCATTTTTCAAACAAATCCTTAATCAATTTTTATTTCTTTTCCCACTAGATTTTTATATTTTACTATTTGGGTTTTTTCTTTAGATACAAGTTTTTAACAATGTTATTTAAAGATTATTAAAAATGATGTAACGACTATTAGAATTTTTTTTATAAAAGTATATTTTTGATCAATGTAATATAATGTATTTTCTAAATATTATAAATTTATAATTTAAATTAATAAATATATTATAATTGAAAACGATTTATAGAAAAATATACGTTTCACCATTATGTATTCTAAATATTATATGGAAGTAATTAACAATTAAATCAATGATATTATATTTATATATATTATAAATATCCATATAAAATTCATTGTATGAAATATATATCTATTTAATTATATATAATAATTTCACATGAATAATAATTCTTTTAACAATTCTTTCATTATTATTATGTCATTAACTTTAATCTTATTAATCAGACTTTTATATATAAAATAAAATTTTAAAATATTAATTAATATATATTTTTTGATCTAAAATATGAAATATATTCTTCCAGATTTATTTCATAAAAGTGATGAAAACTAATTTTTAATATAATCAATTACAAATATCTTATAGAGTAAAATATTACATTTATTTACAAATATGAATCAAGGGTTTTGTAAATTAAATTAGGTATTTTTAAATGATTTATATTAAAATATAAATATTTATTTTTAATATATTTTTTTATAATGTTCTTGTATTATGATAATTACATAAAACAAATAGTATTACAAGAATCCAGATTTTTTTCACTCGTCACTGAATAATAAATTATTTAAAAAAAATATAAAAAATTCAAATTAATAAATTTTAGAAAAAAATTAAAAACATAATTTATATTTCTAGAATTAAAATTCAATAATTTGAAAATAATAATTTTTAAATTAAAATAAAATATATAAAAAAATGGATTTTCAGAAAAATGATATCAATATACACTTTATGCTCATTGAGTAATTTTATAGAATCTCACAGTTTAAATAATATCTAAACACTAGTTCTTGTAATATAATAAGATTTTAAAATTGTTTGATTTTATTTATTTGTTAAACAATATAAAACTCCTTTCAAAAAAATTTTTTTAGGAAAAACTGTAATTTTGAATATTTATCCTCTAAATCTATAAATTTAATGTTGATTAATATATTTTATTTAATAGAGGTTTTTTACATATAATTTTCCAAATAATTCTAATATAACAAGTCATGAATCATTTTATCATTGTTTTTGTGGTAAAAAAATATATTGATGTAATGTTTCTTAAATTGAAAATATGCACTGAAATGTTAGGGAGTTTCTATCTATACATGTTGGTTTGGATGTGGTTATGTTAGTATTTGCAAGACAAACGTTGTCTCATTTGTAACTTGTATCTGATTTCATAGACATGTGTGGTATGAATAATAATGGGTTTTTTAGGATTTTTATGTTAATGGTTTTTTATATATTTGATGAGATTGTAATGTTTCCATTTATTTTGATATGTGACATTAGAGAAGGATTGCAGTTTCCATGTATGGTCTACCAAAACCTGTTTCATGGAACTAATTTTGAGGGAGAAACCTTGTTCGAACATGATGAGGCTTATATTATAGATACATGTAAGGGAATATGTGTTGGGGGAAGTTCACCACTAGACATTAGAGTGTCTGAACCTTATTACCAATGGAATTTCAATAGAATTCAGTGATGAAGATTCCCTGAGATAGAAACTAATGGTGATCAATGGTGTATTAATGTTGACAAGATTGATCATAATGACAATGTACCATTATTATATGTTTCTATGTATAAAGTATGTGATGGATTTCGTTCAATGGAACCAACGTTTTTTTGCACAATATGATAACATGTATTCATTGATTAGAGTAATAACAATCTTCTTATTGTTGTATGAAAATTTTTCTATGTGACATTGTATGTGATAATGATCTACGAGTAGTTGTCACACTGTAAGATCATAAGAGTTCCATCCAATGATGATAACACATAACTATTATGATATTATTTTAAAATATATGTTTGGTATTCATATGAAATCATTTTTTGGACACAAATGATAAAAACTATCTTTGGAGGAGACTCAAAGTACATTGAGGCACCTTCCCATTGTATAATTCCTTTGTATTATCATATATAAGATATTATGAGAATGATACCCTCTAGTAGAAAATCCACATTTATATGATTCATTGAATTATTCTATCTACATATGTTTGTGTTGATCTTTAGACATCAATTTTTTTTAATGACTGTTATAAGTCACATACATTGATGTATGGAAAAAAACAATGAGGACATATGTGTGTGGCCAGGTAGGTTATGTTGGGTGCGTAATGATAAATATTTCATTAATGAATAATGTGAGAAATATATTTTCCCTTATATTATTTAATGGATGTTGATATCATAGTCCCTCTTATAGACATTATATAGTTAAATTAATTAATTTCCATGGGGTTCTATATGAATGTTCAATTTATATAATCTCAAATAATGTGACATTGAGGACATAGGTTGATGGAACCAGTATGCATCCTTATTTATTATAAATAAAGTTATAAAGGTTTTTCATTATACTATAATCATAAATATGAAGTATTATTTCATTTAAATGTCATCATATTTCTTTATAGGGGTCTTGGAATACTTCTAGGTGCTAACCATGGACTTTAGTCTACTCGACCTAATTCCACTGAAAAAGCGGCCTAGAGGTTCACACACAAAGTGTATCTATAAAAATAATTAAATAATATATTATTATTTACTCTTTATCATGTTTAATTAATATTTTACTACAATTGGTTTAATAATTATTCATTTTTATGGATAATATATTCTCTATCAATTTTAATCGTGAAAATATTATGCGGATTGAATATTTAATAATTTCTTTATATTTATTGAATATAATATAAAATTTATTTAAATTCAAATAATTTAGTGATATTTATTTATTAAATAAATAATCATTATTTAAGAGATGAAAAATATTATACCGGCATGAAGGATAACGTTTAATGTTTCAATGAAAAATAAAATATATTGAATAGTATTTGATAAATAATATTTAATTTAATTTCCATGTTTTGTGAATGTTAGGAAACAATAATAATATTAGTATTATAAACATGGGGTTCAAAATGGATTAAATATAAAATAATGTGAACATATGAAATGGTTAATTTATTATCCCAGAAGTATAAAAATCTTATTATATTATTATCTAAGAGAGAAAATTCATTTCATTTGTTTGCCCCAATGAAATATGGAGAATCCCCTTAAGGCCCTAGATAGTCACCTTATCCAGAAAAACTCTAACGAATAGAGAGTGATCTTCATCCACCTTAATATATTGTGGATAAATAGTTGTGTTCTTCCACCTTCCTGTATCGATTATAGTGATATTTTTTAGAATCATATGGACGTGATTCTAATGGAGATCAATAGAGAATTGAGCCAGTGATATGATCTACCTTCATATCAACCATAGATTTATATGGTTGTGATTGGTGATTCATAGGCCATGTGTGGACCACAACTCAGGAAATATAATCTCGATTCCTACATTGAAAAGATGTTATGATATTGAATATTTTTCAGATTGGACAACGAATAATGATTTTCATGAAATGTAAATTTTGATTTTGTTTAATTAATTATAAATAATATGTGGAAATAGTGTGCTTTGGTTATTACATTTACCCAATGTTAGTATTCATTAACTGTATTCCTATGAACATGGAGTTTATCATCATGTAAATTAGTTATTAATCCTCAATATTGAAAAAAGGAAATGTCTGGCATAGACCACCCAATGTTTCAATTATTCTTGGAACCTTCACGTGGATATATATTTTTTACATAATTATTTATAATTATTTCAATATTATGATTTAATTACAGATTTATTATTTGTTTTCAATTCATGTTTAATCTTTATTTAAAATAAATTGTGAGATATTATTTATTCATCTTCATTTGTCATAAATATAACAAAATAAATTAATTATATGGATGAAATAAATTAAAATTCCTCATAAAGGGGTTTCTAAATAGTTTACTTAGATAACACAAGAGTAGAATCCATGTATCCCAAAGGTACATGTCGTGTAATTGTGAATAATTCCACAAGAATTCATTTGGAATTAAATAAATACATTATCATTTATTAATTACGGTCAATTTAATTACACAACATCAAGCATATCTACATGGTGGGTAGTATTTTTGTCATAGATGGTCCAAGAAAATTCTGACACATCATGTATCACTGGTCATCTTGTAACTCGGAGACCATATGTCATGTAACTCATGTACACACTATGTAATCCTAAATTTTCAATGGCATTTTTAGACACCATGTCCCTAGGAATATTTCAAGGATTAATGATGAGAAAAATACATTATATATAGCTCTGATATAAAATTCACGTACATTATCCAAATTATGAAAAATTTAAATTAATTCATTTAAAGATGAAATCATTATCAGAATGTGATTGCATGTAGTCATTAGGTTGATAGGACACACAATGTGGTAGGATATATATATATATATATATTTACTTGATTAATTTTTGTGTAATGTTTAGAAATACATATCATGTATAAGTTATATTATATTTATTACTCTACATGAATTGAACCATTCCACACTACCTAAATACCATGTATTCTATGTAGTCATTAAATTGATAGAACACACCATAACATTACATGATAACTCATGTATTGCACATGTCATATGATTAAATAGTAGATGAGTTTTATTACAAATTTGAATGTTCAGATAGGTAATCACAATGTTTCCTCCATGGAACATTTTTTAACACATTCAAATTTATGTAAATTTATTCAATTGTTGTAGTATTACGATAGATGGGAATGTCAAGAAAATTTATATTATAATTAAGGAAAGGGAATTGGGTAATTAAAGAAGATAATTAATTGATTCAAGAATGATATATATTAAATAAAAATGATTTTATTTGAATGTTAATTTCATTAAATTCATAATCAATTGAATTCATGTGGATGATCAAGATCATAAACACAACCATTTTATATGATTGGTTTAACTTTTTTATTAGAACATTCAATAATGTAAATGCATTACATCTCTCATCTCATAATTTATGGGTATTTGTGCCCATGGTTTTTTTTTACGTAAACCCTTTAACCAGTCCTTTGGTTCCCCCAACATTTTGTGAGTAAAAAAATTAGAGGATGGATCTCAGATGATATGGAGGTGGTTTATTTTTCGAGCTATAGAGAAACAAATCCATGAGAGATACATTGATTGATAGGTGGAAGGATATAACATGATATATAAAAGGATCAAGGTGTTTCTCACCTTGGCCGACTGTTATTTTATCATATTCTAGATAATATAACCATTTGTAATGTCTCATTATTAAAAAATTATTTTATTTCACCCGGGTTTCATGGTTATTTTGTGATGTATGATCTTTCATGAGTATATGAATTAATGAATTCACAATAAAGAAACATTAAAAGAAAATAAATTGTCTCATGCATCAATATTATATAATATATAGTTAATGAGTTATTTAAACCCACTTAGTATTAAAAATATTATATTAAATATACAAATGGTAAATTTATGTAAATAGATTATATAACATAGTAATATATATTCAGTTGGTATGACCTTCCACTACATCAGTTAAAACTGTTGCATAGATCAATGTGATTGACCAACTAATGTTTGGGTGATTTTGATTAAAGGGAATTATAACATGATGTTTTTTGGATGAATTAAGATACTTTAAATTAATGGTTACTACCAAATAAAGACATTGAGTACGAAAGAGGTAAAGGATGTGGAGATCAAATTTAAGGAATTCTTGATTGGGGAGTCTAGTCATCGAGTCAATGAACATTGATATGATGATTTTGGAACTTTGAATTCCTCTCTAAAACCCTTAAAATAACATTAGGTAAAAATAGAGGGGATTTGATAGGGGAATGTGAATCCTTTCAACTAGAATTTCCATAAAACATCATATTCCAAAACTAATGGTGAGGGATATTTGGTTTTGATAAAATTGTGAGATATTAATAATTATAATAATTGTTCGTTTCTCTATATTTTAACTGATAAATTCATAAAAAATTTCGCATTATATTTTTTAAAACAATACTAAAAATTACATTAAACATATCACATGGATACCTACATGGTAAGGGTAACCTTCTCACCATATGGAATGTCTAATATTGGAAAAGGGAGTGATGTGTTATCCAATTCCATGAATGAAAATTTTATCTCTTGGAAGAACCTATTACTAATTCACCGGAAAATAAAGCTATTGAGGGAGAGATATCTCTCTAAGAGAAAAATTTTGTTCATGCTAAAGGTGTTCACTATTTCATGACATAATCCATAAACAATGATATTTTTATGAAAAATGAGGACATGAATTCATATAGAATAATGTATCACCATTATGATATCTATCAATGAATGAAAATACATGAGAGATCAGAGATCTTCAATGCTCTAGTTACAACTATGATTATAAAGAATGTGGTATTTGTGCCCTATGTATTTAATATTAATGGCTACATTGAATGATGATACATCTTAGGGATTACATTACATGATGAATTGCACATAGATATCTTACATTCCTCACTATAATAGAGATTTTCTAGTATTTCATTCAATTATATAATTATAAATTATGATAATATTCTTTCAAAACTTATTACAATTATTCACCATGTGGATAACAACATGGAGTGTGACATTCCTACATTCCATATGGGGACTAAGAAATTATGGAACTTGATGAAGGGGCCCAGGACATAAAAAATTATAAATTTATTTAAAACTATCCGTCTAAAGGATAGAGACCCTGATGAAGGGAAATGAAAAGGTCGATGAGTGTTTTTTCATATGGAATGAAATTCCAATAGAAGAAGAACTACACCCAAAAGCAAGGAGAATATAAATGTGTGTTCATTATATAATGAAATAATTCAATATCTACATATTTAGAATTAGATACAACTTGTGGTGCCCACATCGATATAAAAATTCCAAAACTAAATAGATTTTAAAAACATTTCTATAGTATATGTGGATATTAATGCTGCCAATGGATTCAGGTAGGCTACTATAGCCAATGGTGAATACCACATATCATTTCTAACATGAATGATATTGGTTTTAATGTATTTTAATTATGCACCTAATATTACCAAGAACATAATTTATATGTCATTCATAAATATAGTGTGGTTTATTTTTTGGTTAAGAAATAAATGTTGTTTCTGTTATAAATATGAAACATGTTATGTTATGAACCATTTAAATTATGATCTTTATGTATTAAATTATGAAAACCATGTATTTTAAATAGATAAGGATTCATGTTCAAATGATTTCCATAACACCCAACTATTGAATCAGCATGTTAGTAATGTAAATGTAAAATATTTTACAATGCTCTATTAAAATTATTATTTATACTCTAATGGGATAAACCCATATGAAATATGTAATGCTTGTTTATAAAGAAAAAATAATGAAACCACAATTTTTTCTTGAAGGTGAAGGTTCAATTGTGATTTTATGTTTGGGAAACATTGATGTGGGTGGACAATTTCTAATAGAATATTTTTGTGGTAATTCTTACACCTTATCTCTTTCTGATGATGTTATAAAAAATATTTATATCTAAATGATGAGTTATAAGTCTGAGTCTATTTAAAAATTTAATGAATTAATGAATTTTTTTTAGAAAAATCTTGGAAAAACATAAATAATATTTAATTGGATCAGTATTGTCAATATATTAACTTGATTTTTTCATTTTTTACAAGATTCTGTGATTATCGTTCAACTCAAACCACCTTAAACACCAATGTGTAATGGTTTTAGTGAATGAAGGAATCATACCATGTTATAAATTGTATGGTTAATGACTACTCATTCAGATATTCTTTTATACCCTTAGAAATATACATTATAAAGTATAGTATACATACTAAAGATAATAACACCTATAGAAGAAAATAGATTTCTATTGACTTATGGAGTGTAAAGAAACCATTATTGTCACATACAAGAGTATGCGGTTGAAGTGTGTTTGCTATGGCCTTCATTGATAAAATAGACACTATGGGAACAAATTGTATCTTCACAAAGAACACAAAAGAAACAAAGGTATTCAACCTATAAAAGTATTTAGATAAAATTTTTCCATCACTAGAGAATCCATATTTCATGAGAGGGAGACCATTCAAAAAATATAGTGGGATCAAGATTGAATTTGTAAAATATGATGCTTGTGATATAAAAAAGTTAATGTAGAAAAATATTTCATAGGTCCCCATTGATGAAGTTGATTATAAAACAAATTTATTGTATATTATAACTAGGGATGTAAGAGAACTAGAGAGATTTAGTTTCCAATTAAATGAAATGATGACTCAATAATCGATGTTAATGCATACCTAATATCGTACAATGATTTAGTAGTTTGATCCAAATTTGAAAGATAGATATAATTCGTTAATTCTAAAATAGATTCTATGTATAAAAAATAAGCTTGAGATTATATCGATGTGTTTGTTGACATATTACATGTATGATGTTAGTGGTTATTGAAGATAATACCGGACATTGTAATGTAATTTATATAACATTAAAGCAAGTATATTGTCTAATGTGTTTTAAAACATAATTTAATTGAAAATGATGCATTTTTTTCACCTGCTCCATTGTTTAAATTCATTAAAATTAAACATTCTATAGCAGATTATCAAGACTAAGAAATTTTTATGATGGATTTCAACACCGATTTCCCTAATAAGATACCCCATGAAGGTGTCTACATTACACAACTAGAAGGTTTTCTCACTCTTTGTGGTGCAGAAAATATATTAATGTTACATAGATTCATTTATGTATTAAAAAAATCATCCATATCAGGGAACATTTCATTGGATGGAGTCATAAATTTATTTATTTTCATTAATAACAAATTCAATTCATGTTTTTATAGTAGGGATAATGGTAATTCAGTATTTATAATTTTAATATATGTTAAGGACATTTCGTTTATTAGAAATGGATTACAAGTATTACATACTGTTACATACTGGTTGAACAAGTGTTTCTCCATGATGTACATAGGTAAAGAAGACTATATTCAAGTGATCAATACAATTTTTGATATAATAATGAGGCTACATAGATTTATTCAATGAATATATATTAGCAATATACTAATGAGATTTATTATGAAACAATCCAAATGGGGCTTGGTTCTCTGTCACATGGCATGCATCTTTCTAAGAAATAGTTTACTCAGACAAAATAAGAGTAAGAGATAATGAGGAAGATATCATACACTTCAACGATAAGATTATTCATGTATCCCATGTTTTTTTCTATACAAGGTGTTTGTTATGCATTGATAATGGTATTTAGATATCATGTTGCCCTAGGAGAACATCAATGATATAAAATTATCTCTATTATCAAGATTCTAAGAAGAACTAGATATTTTTTCCTTTTGTATGGAGGATATGAAGATCTATTAATCATATATTATATTGGGTACAGTTTTAAAATAGATCAGAATGATACGATGTTATAGTCAGGATTGGTTTTTTGTCTCTGTAAGGGATTTGGGAGATAGAAGAGTTCAATGTTTCCAATTTTTTTTAATTATAAATCATAATCTAGAATATATATATAGGATTATAATGAATTCATGTAGTATATTAATATTTAAATAATTGTATAAAATCATTATGTGTTACCTAGTATTAATTAACCCTTCACATTGTGTTTTTATATTACTTCAACGGTGGATCTTGCGAAGGAGATATGGCCGCACCAACAAAAAAAGCACATACATCGTAAGTATCACATATTGTGGTATTTCTATACAAGGGGGGAGAATTATTTAATTATAGATCATAGATAAGAAATCATGTGAGATCGTTTCACTGGAGTAACATCTTATATGAAGCATTAGTATCATTTGAGAGTTATCATACATAATGTTATTAGTCGTTGGCTCTAGTGAAAGTGGGTGTTTTTTGGAGATGGTCCCCTTGAACCACTTTTTATGTTCATTATGATAACTTGTAATAATAGTTTTTAAAATTAATAAACTACATGATGCATCATGATTGTTTTTTACATGATATAGTATGTGATAATGTCCGAATAGTAACTATCACATTGAAATGACACAATAGTTTCATGTTATGATGATAACCCAAAAGATCTAGGAAATTGTTCTTAAATATATATTCTACACCAGAATGAAATAATTTTAGGTTCACAAATGATATATGATATCACATGTGTAACATTTCATGACATTGAGGGACTGTCTCAAGGTGTATGGCCTTGGTAATCTCTACTGTCAGATATTATCAAAATAGGACCCGCAATAGAAAATCCACATGTATATATTTTATTTCATGTACATATCATCAAATGGGTGTACATATCATTAAACATCATTATTATTATTAATTATTGTTAAAAGTTTTGTATATTTATGTATTGATGAAAATCATGATGACATATGTTTTCTATGATAATGGATATATTGGGTGTATCATGAGTAACATTTCATTTATAAGAATGTGAAAATGGATTTTTCATTTATGGTCCTTAATAGATTTGGTTATCTCAGTTCCTTTTATGGAAATGAAATTACCAAAATAATTTATTTCCACAATAATATATTATAATTTTCAATTTTCAAAGGTCAGAGAATGAGACCTTGAGAACATTGGATGATGGCACTAGCATGAATCCTTATTGATAATAGATATCCTGTTAAAGAGATTATATTACACTATAATAATCCATATGAAGTATTATTTCATTGGGACACTAAAATATTTCTATATTGGTTCCTTCTCATATTTCTAGATGCTAACCATATAGCCTGGGTCATTTTTTTATAATTCCACTATGAAATAGGATCAGAGGGTCACACACTATGTGTATCTAGATTCTAAGTAATATAATATATTATTATATATTATTTAATAATTTTATTAATATTATTCTCAAATATGGTTTAATAATTATTCCTATTTTCTTGATCACATGTATTCTTTATCATGTTATATAATAGAATATAACGTAAGAAGAATATTTAAAAAATATGTATTTTCTATTTAGTGGGTATAATATTTTTTTATTTACATGGGAATAATGCAGTTCTAATTTTTTAAAAATAAATAATCATTATTCAGGGCCCAATAAATATTATAGTGGAATGACGTATATAGTTTATTAGTATAGTGAGAAATAATATATATGGAATATTATTATGTTTAATAATATTTAACTTTATTCCTGAGTTTAGAATATATCAAGAAATAATAATATTCTCAATATTACAGACATGGGGTTCCATAGTTTAAAAAAATGTGACATTTTGTAATATTTTTTTATAAGATTATCACTATATAAATCGAATTGTATTATTTTTCAATAGAGACAATTCATTTCATTTTTTATGAAAAATGATATCTAGAGAATATTATTATACCAAAATAGTGGTTTATTATCCATGAATTTACCCAAGAACAGAGATCGATAATCCTCATCCTTCCTCTCTTGAGTCTATAGTGATTTAGGAGAATCCATAGGAATCGACTCATGGGGGAGAAAAAGGTGAAAAACCCCAGTAATAAGATATACAATGTTATAACCCATATATTAATATAGTTATCTTTAGAGAACCATAGACCACATGGTGTTCACCAATGAAGGGAATATAATTTTGATTATTATAATAGATTTAATGTACAACATAGATAAATATTTAGATCCATCAACAATGAAATAATTTTATGAAAGGTAATTATTTAATATCATTATTAATTAACAATAATGTTTGATGATATTAAACTATGGTTAGGGAATTTATTCTTATATATATATATTGATTCAATTACCTTGATCGTGGAGTTTATTGTCATATAAATATAATATTAATTATTGTTAATGGAAAAAAGAAATATAGGGCATGACCCTTCTGTGGATTCTATTTCACCCAGTATCATTATTACGGAATGTGGATATTTGTTTTTTGGTTCAGTGGAGTGGTAACAAAGATACTTCAATTTTTTATGGTCTATTATAATTATTTTTCATCCCACCCTCATGTTATGAGATCATGGATGTGTGTGACCATATAGTGGATTCTTATGGTAGCAGTTAGATTTCACTCTTTAAATAGAATTTTTTTCTAGTTCATTATTAAAAACATATTGCGATTTTTGAGGTGTCATTAGATGTAGAATGTTAATTGGAATCAATTTTGGATAGAGGTGTGAGTAATCTATGAGATAATATGATTGGATATTTATTGGTTCTCAAGGATGGAGTATAATGATAGTTTTTGTTACTTGTGGAACCCACTATGGAATTCCACCATCTTTTTGGTCTGGAATTCTTGTTTGGGAGTTAGATGTTCTCATGATAACTCTTTGGTTTTTTGTCATTGTTATATGGAGATGTGGTAGTGTTATGATTGGTGATGTATATAATTTTTTTTTATATTTTATCTATATGTGGATAGAATAATATTTTTTTTGTTTTGATTCGGTGTTGTGAGTTGATATCATCACTTATCATGTTTTTTGACTACTGATAATTCATTTTCGGTATGTGTTTATGATGGAAGATAGAATCACAGACTAGAATCAACCCATATTAGAATAACAATATAGTAAAGTGTAATATTAGATTCAACATGAATTTATTGATGAAAATGAGGTGGCGTGGTGTATATGGGAATGGGTAAGAATGGTCATGGTTATTCAGTGGTAGTGATGATTGTGGATTTCCATTTTATGAATAGTGTCCGCTATATTGTGAATTCATTACCAGAATCATATTTGGAATTATGAGGTATATGTTGATTAGTCATTCATGACATGATGATTTAGGTAGGATTATATTGGTGATTGAAATACCATTGTCATATCTCTTTGATGAAAAGTGTTTTTTATAGAGGTTTTAATGACCCACATTTTCTGGATTGTAAAAATATAATGGAATTTAATATGAGGATCTATTGAAGAGGAAATTTTGAGAATTTTTTTTGGATTGAAATTATTAGATTTTGATAAACTAAAAAATTGTTTTTTGGATATCGATTGAGTCATGGGAGGTGTTTGTGGTTATTTGGGGAACCATTCGATCTTCTTGTTATTTAAGGAATTACCATAATTCTTTTTACCCGGAAACACATTTCATCCATGATAATGAATAATATACATGTTGGTTTCTCCTAGGGGAATTGAGAATACCTAATAAATAGTTCCATATGTATGATTAAGATATAAAATTATATATATATATATATATATATAGTTTTTTATTTTTTTTGAATGGTTTTCTAAATTAATCAACCAATCCATTTGAAGTGGTTGATTATGATAGTAAAATCGGAATGGTTATCCCACAGTTTTGAAAACTATGTGAAAACAATGTTGTATAAATTATTCCAAAAAATATATAAATAATTATTGATTTTTCCCATTGTATTTTAAGCCCATCCCCTCCACTTTCCCATACCTCACATGTGATGAACAGGGGGTAGACCACCCCCTTGATTTGATTTATTCCCCTTGGTAAGTTGTGAGTTTTTAATGTGTTTTTTAATTATTTAATGTTTGATTAATTAACTTTTTCTCTCAATTAATATAATGAAAATTTTACTATAGATGTTGGGCTTATATGGTTCATTTTTTGATTAATGAATCCACCAATGTATGGTGTCATCATTAAAAATGGTGGGTATTTTTTAGAAATTGGATAAATGTTGTCCTGGGATAATGAAAAACTGTTATTGCTTGTTTTTTTTTGAGGTAAATAACCTTATTGAATTTTATATTGTTTTAAAAAAATGGATGAATATTTTTAATGGAACATGTGTATTATTTGGGTATTTTGTGTGTGTACGGTTCATGTATATGTATGGGTTGTATTTTATCACATTTCTCAATGTTCTAGTTACTAGATATTTCTCAGTGAAATTTAAAGCATTTATTCTTATGAAAATTTAATTTTTTATTAAATTTTATATTTTAGTGATATGAATTATGAGTTATTCATGGATATAGGTCATCATGTTTGTCACAAACTACCTTCACCAAAAGAAGAGAAGGGTCAGTAGATTTACAGGCCTCTCCTTCTTTCAGTTGAAGGAGAGATAATGACCCCTGAGACCCGCCTTCAAAAGGTCCCGAAGTGGCAAACCTCACCAAGGGTATTGAATTACATAATAAATGGAAGGAATTACCATTTTTCTTTTGATATTTTTGCGAGATAAGATAGTAAATCCCACAACACCAAAGCTGGAAGTGAAATTAAAGCCAAGAACCATTCCCAATGTATGTCACAAAAGTAAAATCCACAATGTATAAGGAGACTATAAAGCAAAATACAAAAAAGAAATAACAACAGCAACTGCGATGATCTATCACATGGTCTGAGATAGTATGATCCAACACAATCCTCGAAGTCCTCCTGGAAACATGAAAGCAGGATTATATACGTAGGGTGAGCATACAAGTATACTCAGTAGGGAAAAACCAAAGGCTCTCGTGCACAAGTGGGGAGGCATACTAATTCCCTATGGGAAAATAGATAACCCAGCACCTAAAAAGGATACTATCCACCCCAGCCTCACCAATTCAGACTCCCCAAATAACGCAAATCATGTAATGTATAGTAATATCACATCGATGTTTGGGTACCCCACGCCACATTACCATTGGTTATTGAAGACATCCTACACATCGAACCAACCCCACCATTCTCACCGCAGTTTCACTGCCACACCCGCCCACACACACCTAGGCCACAACCACAAATCCCACCCACAAACACCTGGGCCACGACCACTAACCCGCCCGCAGACACCTGGGACACAACTATCACACGTAACCACTCCCACAAACATCTTGGCCAAAACAACCACTGCCACGCCCGAAGACACCTGGGCTAGAAGAACTACTACCACACCCGAAGATACCTGGGCCTCATCCCAAAGATTCTTGGGAAACCACATGCCCGCACAAACATAGGCCAACCACCAAACTACCCTGCCCGAAGATTCTTGGAAAAATAATGGACATCAGGACATCACAGCCTGCCCGAAGAGTCTTGGGCTATTTAGGAAAGGGAGTAGAAAAAGAGATAATAACCAGCTAGTCATATGAGTGTTGGGAACAACACCCTCCCCCCATGAAGTGGGGGTGTTCAGCAATAAGTTCTCAACTTGGGTGTGGCGTTAATAAGAAACACAAAAACTACAAGTATATGTATAGGTAACAAGCACTCACCCATTCTTGGTTTTTCTTCAGCCAGCCAAAAGAACATTATCCTTACTATTTATTCATAAGAGAAGAGAACAACACCCATTCCAAAGTCACAACTCACACCAAACCAAATCCCAATGTTCCATCCTTGCTTCCATGTTCATTAATAATATTTAAATAAGTTGCTGCACCTACTTGGGAAACTATTAAGCATAAGAACAAGCTATGGAATGAATAAACCCAACAAAAATTTCAGCATTCATACCTGGTTCCCTTGTAACGTCGCAACAACAAAGGGATATGTGAGATCCCTCGAAGTACTGGAACCAAAGAGAAACCCAATATACAACCCCATGTCCCCAAAATCGAGGAGCCAGTGGTTACTCAACAACATAGTATCCCACCCCAATTCGTGATATAAGAAGAGTAATCACAGAGCCCCAATTTCACATTCAACGAAAGTACAACAACAGGGGATCCCATCCCCACCCCTATCACCCAAGGAATTGGCCCATTAATTAAACAACCAAACTCTACCACCAACACAAGGCAGGCCCAAGAAGGTATTTTCAGATTTAAAAGATTTAACAAGCTCAATGGTTTCAATTTCACTGGGCTTAAACCGAGGTTATCATATAAAAGGTGTATATCCTGGTGCTTCCAATTTATTTAGTCGAATATACATAATTAACCAATTACCTTTACATAGCAAAAAAGGGATCACAACTGAAATACCAGACAATTAAACATCAAAAGGGGTAAGGGTTTATTAATTCACAGAGAAAGACCACCAACATGCATGATTTTGAGTAGGTGTAAGCCCGCACAATTCAAAAACCATTAATCATGAAAGAGGAGAAAAATAGAGAAGCATCATCGATCACACTCATCCCCTTCATTCTATAGAATCCATTTATTATCTTCTTTAAAGTATAGTTCATCCAATTCTACAGAAATAGTAGCATACCATCCTGCAAGATACATAGAAAGGAGAGACTAAGGTGAAACCCCTACCTAACGATCAAAGATCGACGTTATGTCCTCACGTGGAAACTGGAAAATAGGGGTGACAGGAACTCCACAGAACATGAAAGTAAAACCTCGTAACAGGTGTATGGCTCGTCGTAAGGAAGGGTACTCCATGGAGGATGATCGAGAAAAATAAATGTAGGGATAAGACATTATGTTATAAAGGAAGATTAGGGCTGAGATACAACACTCCCAGATGGTTAAGATGTAGAGAGAAACCGTGCAAGGAGCGGGATCGTGGGTTGACCACATGGATGGGACTCCCCACACAACTGGATTAATTGTTATTTAGTAGGGTGGTTTATTTTATTTTTTTAAGATATTAATTATGGTCTTAAAAACAACATTCAAACGCTTCAAAAAGTTAAAAAGGCCTAAAATTGGGGTTACAGGGGAGGTTGTAGAAGAAAAACCCGCCTAGGCAAGATGACATCGATCGGTCTTGCCAATTGGCAGTGCGGATCAGTCTCAGCGATCTTTCCCACCGATCGGTCGTGTTGAACGGTCACACCAATCTTTAGCACCGATCGGTCTCTCTGACCGGTCATGCCAATAATTGGAAATGGTAGGGGTCATGAGGTTCTAGGTCATTACATCAGATACCTGTCAAACCATTCTCACCCTCGAGAATCAAAACCAGACCTGGATAAATGTGGGGGGATCCGAACAACCACCCTGGAAGATACCTCTTAGGATTGAACCTTTTCGACATAGGAACATCTTATCTTATGAACAAACACAAACACCCTACTTCTCTTTCCTCGTTGCATGCAAAACAAAAGGGTCAAACCATCTAGTCTAGTGGGATAGGGGGTTCCCTTCCTCCGTGTAAATATACTATCCATTTTGGGTGGCACTGACTCTCCCGCACGGGTTTAGGTGCAACTATGTTAATGCATCTTAAATAGGGATCTATTCCTCCCCTCCCCATTCCTTAGGACACTTCAAACACACATCCACATAAAAGTAAACTGCACATCCATAGCCGAAAAGTTAAGTATTACACAGTAAACAAGTACTGACAAAATAGGATAAAACTCAAAACAACTCGAGGTATTGGGCACGCATCTGTGCTTCCCTCTCCCAGGTACATTCCTCAAGGCCAACAAGTCTCCATAACACAAGAACCAATGGAATGGTTCTCCCATGAAGTAATTTCTTCTTACAATCCTCAATCTTGATCGTTCGTTCTACGAAGGTTGCATCTTCTTCGATAACTATCCATCCCCAGTTGAGGAAGTGTGAATCATCATGCAGATATCATCAGAGCTGGGACACATAGAATAAATCGTGTATCCTCAGTTGCGGTGGTGGTAGTTCTAGATGATAAGCCACTTCACCGACCCGTCGCAACACTTCGAAGGGCCCGATGAACCTGGGAGAATGCTTACATCCTCTACCAAACCTCAGCTATCCACGCCGAGGGGAGACCATCAAGAATATGTGTTCTTCAACCTCTAACTCCAAGGGTCTCCTCATACCATCACCATATGACTTATTCCGGTCATAATCCGCCTTAATCCTCTCTCATATATGCTGAACCTTCTCTGTCATGCTCTACACCACCTCTAGGCCATGAATACCTGCTTCCCCAACCTCATTCAATCACACGGGTGAGCGACACGACCTTCCATATAGAGCTTCTAATGAAGCCATGCAAATGGTAGAGTGATGGCTATTATTGTAGTCGAGATCTACCAGAAGAAAGGGTAGGACCCATGATCCCCCGAAGTCCAGAATACATGCCCGCAACATGTCCTCCATGGTCTGGATGGGGCACTATGTCTACCCATCTGTCTGAGGGTGGAAAGAAGTGCTAAGACGTATACGGGTGTTAAAAGCATGCTGCAATCCCCTCCAGACTCGTGAGGTAAAACGTGCATCCCTGTCCGAGACTATGGAACTAGAAACTCCATGCAACTGCAATACCTTGTCCACATAATTCCATGCCAGAGCGTCCACTCCACTTGACTCCTTAAATGACAAGAAGTGAGCCGACTTCATCAACCAGTCCACTATTACCCAGATGGCGTCGCAGCCTCCTTGCACATTGGGTAGTCCCGTGATAAAATCCATCGATATTTCATCCCACTTCCAATCGGGGACATCTAAAGGTTTCAAGAACCCACATGGATGATGTTGTTCAGCCTTCACCTGCTACCACACTAGGCACTTAGCCACAAACTCTGCCACTGCTCGCTTTACTCCGGGCCACCAAAACTGTCTCTTCAGACCCTGGTACATCTTGTAATCTCTCGGGTGCAGTGCTAGGGGTGTGATTTGGAACTCACAAAGGACTTCTCCACGGATCGCCTCTGGAACAAACAACTTTCCATGAAAAAGCATCTGGTTCTGACCATCCTCCATCGACCCTTCTAGCGCATTTCCATGGTCAACTCGGCCACACATCACTTCATACTCTGGGTCTCCCCACTGAGACTTTTTCACCTGATGAAATAGAGAAGATTGCATTATCATCTGATATAGGAAACCTCTACCACTATCCATCATCGCACCACGGTGAAGGGCAGCTAACTCCTCCATCGCCCTCCAAGCGTCAGATGACTCTCGGATATCATCCCTCTGTGACTTCCTGCTCAAGGCATCAACCACCACGTTTCCTTTCCCTGAGGTGTAGGAAATCTCGAAATCGTAATCCTAGAGGAACTCCATCCACCTTCACTGCCATAAGTTTAGGTCCCATTGGGAGAATTTATACCTCAATTGTTTGTGATCTGTGAAGACCACAAAGCGTTCTTAGATGAGGTAATGCCGCCACAACATTAGTGCGAAAACGAACAATACAAGGTCTCAATTGTGGGTGGAATAATTACGCTCATGAGGGCGTAGCTGCCTAGACCCATAAAATATCACCCATTGTCATTGCATCAACACACATCTGAGGCCCTGCCCTGAAACATCACAGAACACCTCATAGGCCGCCCCTTCTTCTGGTAGTCTCAACACTAGGTCACTAACAAATTTCTCCTTCAGATAGCTGAAGGCTGCCTCGTACTGCTCACTCCATATGAAAACCTGGTCCTTCTTGGTCATGGATGTCAAAGGTGCTGCAACTCTAGAGAATTTGGGTACAATCCTCTGATAGTAACCTTTCTTCCCTAGAAAACTACGGACGTTTTCCACATTCTTGGGTGCTGCACAAGAAACAACCGCCTAGACCATTGATGGGTCCACCGCTACCCCATGTTCGGACACTACATACAAAAGGAAGTGTACTTATCGCGTCCAGAATATGCATTTTGACAACTTTCCATAGAGCCGGTGCTATCAGAGGACCTCTAAAACCGTCCTCAGATGCTCTGCATGGTCCTCCTGTGATCTTGAATAGATCAGGATGTCGTCGATGAACACAACTATGAACTGATCTAGGTACTCCCAGAAGACAGAGTTCATAAGTCCCATGAACACAGCCGGGGCGTTCGTAACACCAAAAGGCATGTCTACAAACTCATAATTCCCATAGCTGCAAGGTAAACAAGGAATGCCTAAGCCCAAGTAGTGTAGAATATTGCCCATACATTTTATTTGACATCATAATTTTTTTAATCCCCAAAACTCACAAAAACATGAGAACACAAGTCATTATGATGCATGTACCTTTCCTAGGGTCTCTAACCTACAATCAGTGTAGCCTCACTTGTTCGTTCGGTAGGTCCATAGTCCTTGCATCAGATCATGGGGGGCCCTAAAATCTCGTGTCCTAGTTGGTCTTCCCTGGCCTAATTCATGCATTAATGTCACCCAACACTGTTTCCCTACCATTCCATGCAATCCTCCTTGTGCCTAACTCCAGAATCCATCCTATCTCTCAACCTGACCATTGATACAATTCTGTCACGACCCGACTTCACCAAAAGGAGGGAAGGGTCAGTAGATTACTAGGCCCTTCCTTCATTAAGTTGAAGGAGAGATAATGTCCCCCTGAGACCTGCCGTCAAAAGGTCCCGGAGTGGCGAGAAGCCCCAAGGGTATTGAATTACACAATAAATGGAAGGTATTACACTTTTTATTTTTATAGGATCAGGAGATAAGATATTAAATCCCACAACACCAAAGCTGGTAGTGAATGTAAAGCCAAGAACCATTCCCAATGTATGTATCAAAAGTAAAATCCACAATGTATAAAAAGACTACAAAGAAAAATACCAAAATGAATGAACAACAGCAACTGCGATTATCTGTCACAATGTCTGATCTAGTTCAGTCCAACATGATCACTGAAGTCCTCTTGGAAACATGGAAGAAGTTTTATATAAATAGGGTGAGCATACAAGTATACTCAGTAGGGAAAAATCAAACACTCTCATGCACAAGTGGGGAGGCGTACTAATTCCCTGTGAGAAATTAGATAACCCAACACCAAACAAGGAATATAACCACCCAAGCCTCACCAAGCCACACTCCCCAAATAACGTAAATCATGTAATGTATAGTAATTTCACATCGATGTTTGGGTGCCCTGTGACACATTCCCACGGGTTATTGAAGACATCCTACACATTGATCCAATACTGCCATTTCCACCACAGTCCCACTACCACACCCGCATGAAGACACCTGGGCCACAACTATCACACGTTACCATTCCTGCAACCACCAAGTCTAGAACAACCACTGCCACACCCGAAGACACCTGGGCTATAAGGACTAAATCCATGCCCGAAGACACGTGGGCCTCATCCCGAAGATACCTGGGAAACCACCTGCCTGCACACACCTGGGCCAACCACCACACTACCCTGCCCGAAGATTCTTGGGCTAATAATGGACTTCATTCCATCATAGCCTGCCCTATGAGTCTTGGGCTTTTCGGGAAAGGGAGCAGAAATGGGGCTAATAACCAGCCACTCATAGGAGTGTTGGGAAAACACCCTCCCCCATGAAGTGGGGGTGTTCGACACTATGTGCTCAACATGGTTGGGGTGAGTATAAGAAACACAAAAACTAGAAGTATATGTATAGTAAACAAGAACTCACCAAATATAGGTTTTTCTTCAGCCATCTTAAAGAACACTATCTTTACTATTCATTCATAAGAGAAGAGAACAACACCCATGACCAAGTCACAACTCACACCAAACCAAATCCCCATGTTCCATCCTTGCTTCCATGTTCATTAATAATTTTTAAATAATTTTTTGAAACAACATGGGCAACTAGTAAGCATAAGCACAAGCCAATGAAAGAATACACCCAACATCAATTAATCATTCACACTCAGTTCTATTGTAAAGTCACAACAACAAAGGGATAAGATATATCCCTCGATGTACTATAACCAAAGAAAACGCCATGATACAGCCCAATGTCCCCAAAATCCAGGATCCAAGGGTTTCTCCACAACAGAGGATCCCACCCCAATTCATGATTTAAGCAGAGTAATCAAAGAGCCTCAAATTGACATTCAACAAAAGTACACCAACATGGGATCTCTTCCCAACCTGTATCACCCTAGAAATCGGCATGTGAAAGAAACAACCAAACCGCTACCACCAACACAAGGCAGGCCCAAGTAGGTATTTTTAGATTTAAAAGATTTATTACACTCCATAGTTTCAATTCCACTGGGCTTAAACCGAGGTTATCATAGAAAATTAGTTGATCCAGGTGCATCAAATTTATTTAGCCGAATATACGTAATTAACCAATTTCCTTTACACAACAAGAAGGGTTCACAACAAAATAAAATCCACTTAAAAATCACAAGGTGTAATGGTTTATTAATGCACAGAGAAAGACCACCAACGGCCATGATTTTTAGTAGGTCTAAGCCCACACATTTCAGAATCCATTATTCATGAAAGAGGAGAAAAACATAGTAGCATGATCGATCACACCCATGCCCTTCATTCTTTAGAATCCGATTATTATCATCATTAATGATTGTTTAATAAATTTCTACAGACACAGTAGTGTACCCAAACCACAAGATACACAGAAAGGAGAGACTAAGGTGGAACCCCTACCTAACAATCAAGGATCGACGTTACGTCCTCGTGTCGAAACTGGAAAATAGTAGTGGAAGGAACTCCACGGAACGCCAAGGTAAAAACTCATAACAGGGGTACGGCTCATCGGGAGGAAGGGTACTCCAAGTAGGATGATAAAGAAAAAGAAACATAGGGATACAGATTTCGGTTATAAAGGCTGATAAGGGCTGAGATACAACACTTTCGGATGGTTAATATACAGAGAGAAACTGTGTAAGGTGCGGGATCCTGCGTTGACCACACTGCTGGGACACCTCACACAAGTGGATTAATTTTTATTTAGTAGGGAGGTTTATTTTATTTTTTAGATATTAATTATGGGCTTAAAATGGCCTTGAAATGCTTCAAATAGCTAAAAGGCCTAAAAGTTGGATTACAGGGGAGGTTGTAGAAGAAAAACCCACCAAGGTTAGGTGACACCAATCGGTCGCACCGATAATTCGAAAAGGAAGGGGTCACTAGGGTCTGGGTCATTATAAAGATTAAGGAAGATAGATGGTTGAACATGGGTGATCATCGATGAGGCTTTGATGAGTTTAAGATGTGGGGGTTTATCTATGATTAAAGGAAATAGTTCTATATCAGAAAGTTGGTCCCAAACAATCTCCCAATGTTAAATATATTATATTTAGGTAGCATGAGATATTTGTTCTCACCACAATAGATATTTATCATTTCATTAATGAAATTATTCCAATAAATATATAAAAATAATGATGTTAATTTTTTTATTATGAACTGAAGAATGTGTCAAGGGGAATGGTGGATACTCTGTCATAGACATTGCGTCTTAGTAGAAAGTGAATTAATACATCATTATAGATATGTTCCATAAGATGTATGGATTCATATTGTATATGATTAATTGTAATTGGACAGAATATGTCTAAGGGAATAGGTTATAAGATGTTTTAGTTCAATCATGCCGGGGAGATTGATGATTAAGGATGATTGACCATGAATGATTTGATATAACCTTAGCATTCCTTATTTCTTTTGGTATTGTCATTTGGAGAATTTGGACATCATTCCTACAAATTTCAATGGGTGTACCTAATAGTTTTTAGTGAGGAAATAATGTGTGTTTTTGTTAGGTGTGATAACTATACTAGGAATTTTGAAGGAATGTGGTGGGCTTTATGTCATCAGTTTTGTGTCGGGATGGCATGTATTTTCTTATGAAGATGATGGGGATATAATAATATCATTGTTATAATGAGGGACTATATGCCCTATGAGTGATGTGATATGGCCATAAAATTATAATATGAATAATGGAAACATTTATGATAACTCAACCATGGATTTATCTAGTATATAATGGTGGGTTTCATAGTATTATGATTCCCAATGAGCATTAGTATAGGGAGCTTAGAATCAGATAGTTTAGGATTCAACTTTCAACTCAACCTTTTATAGTTTCATAATTTTGTTTCTATAGTGGTATAAATTTGTTTTTCACTTGTGTAGCCAACTATCGAGACATGACACAGTATTTTGGAAGGTTGTTAAACCATGTGAGGGTGTTATGTGATATGTTACAATGTTGATACAAGACGCTGATAATTATTTTAGATATTATAGGTTGGATCCTGAACCGTAACTATTATTGAAATATTTCTTGGTGGATGATAACCCAGATTATTATATGATATATTACAATGTGGATGGTTGAACCAGATTGTTATATAAAATAATATCAGGTGGATGTTCACAACCAATGATTGCGTGGTAGATTATCAAGTGGATGACAAATCCTAATAATAATTTTAGTCATTCCTTGTTGGATAATGGACCCCCACATGTATGTGTGATACTATAAAGTTGATATAGGGCCCATATATACATATGAGTTACTATTAAGTGGAAGTTGACCCCCACATATATGAGTATATATAGGGTGGGTTCAATCCTCTAATATTCATGTCCTACATTATAGGCAGGATTCCAGCCCCTAGTTATTTTCTATTATATAATCTGGGTGACCCACAATCCCTCTAAGTTGTTATTTATTCATATACATTAATTTGATAATTATAGGGTCAGATTAGTTTCCTTGTGATGTTATGAATTATTATTTGAGACACTATAACACTAGATGATGATGGTATGGTCGATCTGAGGAATCATGTTAAAACCCAAGGATAAATGGTATTAATTTTTTATATCTTCCAAATTTGTATTGGATTATATTTTAGATTATCAAATTAATATATACTGATTTATTGGTTATTTATGGGACCCCTTCAGGGGTTATCTACCATATTTTACTCAAACCATACACGAGAATCCATGAATCTAATAACTCATGAAATATTCACTACTCACTTGTTTATATAGGGTTGAGGCTCAAGAATCAATTGTTTAGCTGCATAGCATAAATGTAATCTGTCGATGGATGATATTACACTCTAGGATGGTAGTATAACCTCTCGTTTATTTTGGTCATTTATTTACCTATATATGTGATCATTTAGGAGGGTGATAATTTGTTGAAACCTTATATCATTATTGGTTTGAATGTTACATTTTTTTTGATATATAATGTTCTATTTATATATTCATTCATAATCAAATTATTTATTATGAATATTTTTTTTTGTTTTTTGAAGTTATTTCACTATGATATGAATGTACAATCATCCTAAAGTAGCACCACATTCCCAAGGAACTTTTTTAAAACTATTGGTGTATGGTGACACATTATTATGGTAATGTAGTGACCTCCGATCTGGACTGAGTATGAGTTGTTTGGGTTGGAGGGACGTTACAATGAAGCCATAAAATTTGATTAATTTATTAAAATAAAATCATTTGAAGAGATAGATGTTGTATAATAGAGAAATTAATTGTATTTGATTTGAATTAATAATCAGTGTTTTTTAATCTGAGATTAATGATAGATTTCATTAAGATAATATATATTGTCTTCAAGAGTAAACAAATGTTAAATATGGTAACTTATATAACTAAGGTAGATTAATCAAACCAATGGTAAATATTGTTTTCACTATTTTATATAAATAAAATTTCATGCTCTTACTAACATTCAATAATTGACATTTCTTTATTAAGATGAATATATATTTAATAAATGGAACAATATTTAATACTTCACAAAAAAAATAAAGAAATAATTCAATAGTTGAGTAATTTTTATTCAAGTAAAGAGTTATATTTTTGTTACATGTCATATTAAATTTAAAAATTTTATTGATCAAAAATAGAGAAATAAATGAATAAAATGGAAGCTATAATTCTATAATGATTTTTGTAAATCATATAATTAAAATTGGGATACATCTAATAGATGAATCAAATGAATTGAAAATAGTATTTGGAATAGTGCTCATGCATCAATAGATTGTTCTAAAAATGAAGATTTTTTTAGAAGAGAAATTTGAAAATAATGTTTCTAAGAAAGGAATTTTGAGCACATGACCTCAAGAAAAACCTCATATTGAATATATTCTATAAAGGTAACAAAAAGAAGTTTAAAAGTAATGTGTTCAACAATATTCAATCATATTTTAATTCAATTAAACAAAATTGGTATATTATATTTATAAAAATTATATATGAATTGTAATTTAGAACAAATAAGTCTTTATATATGATTTCAATAGTATACCATCACTAAATTTACTATAAAATATAATTCATTAATTAATATATAAATAATATTTTATACAAAAAATATATTTAATGTAAATTCTTTATGGATAATCCTAATAAAATAAATAACAATGAAGTTGGTAGCTCATTTATTTATTTCATGATTAAGAAATATGAATGTTATTTATGATTATGTGATCATATAATATTTCATATAATGTTTTTATAATATATAAACATGATTGACATTTATCACGTTAAATATAATGTATTTAAATATTACGTATTACAAAATCCAAAATCAACTCATATGTTATAATCTATTTCTCACTTTTTTGGAATATGTATGATGAATACTACTGTAAGTTATATTATGTATTGATAAGATATAAATTTTCATCTATTTATTGTATGTAAAATGAGGATGAATGATGCCTCTTTTGATTCATTGATGACCACTCATACAAGCTGGTCATGAATAAAACAATGTTGATCCATATTTAATGTTTTTTAGTGGTTGTAATGAATAATGTTTTATATATTGAATGAAATTAAATAATTTTTTTTTATGAATGAAAATTTATGTAGGATATTGATAGTGGTTTATATTTAAATGAATATTTTAATATAGTTGAACGGAATTATAATTAAATTATGAATATTATTGAATAATTTATTATGAGTGATGTTATTGAATTTTATGACTTGTTATAAAATAAATTCTCTATGGTACCTATTAATTTTGATACAATAAATATTAAAATACCATCTAATAGAGAACCTCCTAGTTTTAAAATTCTAGAATTGCTGATATCTCTCTAGTATAAATATTTTGGGAATAAAAACATGAAATGTGATTATAAATCTTTTACAAAATTGCAGACATGAAAAAAAATTAAACGTGTTCAATCAAAAAAATACCATTGTTTTGGTAGATGATTACATTTATCAAACACTTATATATTATGGTTTTCAAAAATATTATTATTATAAAATGTGGCATAAAACTTTCTACAAAAAAATAATGAAATTTATGATAAGAAATAAATGAAAGTTTCATGAAATATATAATTAAATTAATCTATTCATAAATTATTTACCAAATATATGAAAAATTTGACAATTACCCTATGAATATCTCCCATGAATGAAGGTATAGTGTAAATTCAACATGACAAGGATGACTATATTTTGGAATAAAAATATAGATTGAAAGAATGTGATGATTATTTAAAATTGAATGAAGGAATTCAAAAGGATCACATTCAATATCAATTTATCAATGAAATGATCATGTGGTCATCTAAACAAGAAAATTTTTTCCCTCGTGAGAGAAATTAAAGTAATAATAAATTATTGGTGAAATCATATATATATATATATGTAACACCCCATGATTTCATATTACGTTATGTCATTAAAATAATTCAACAGCTTGCGCTACACGCAACACCGAGATCGAGCGCACGACAACTTACCACACTAGTCGTTCAAAATTAGATTATGAATAGTATTAACCGAATTTTGAAAATTATATACTCTATATAATTTTAAAATCCATATTATGTGTTTCTTTGACATAATATAAGAACAATTTCATTTTTTCAGATAAAAGAGGTATTTTTTTTAAATGCACTTTTGCCACATTTTAATAGAGATCTCTTTCTAAAACTAATATTTGACACTATTATATATTTAATATAATGAAATTAAATTCTTCGTTGGAATAGGGAAATACAATTTCACTTTGGATAAATTTTTGTTACATTTCTGGCAACTATCGTATTTTGATGAATAGTGAGAAATACTATGTTTTAATTGAAAACAACCTTTTTAATATAAATAATTTATAGGGTTAATTATTTCATCTGAATGGTTTGGATGTATAATTAGATTATATTTTTATCATTTAATACAATGTAGGTACTTATAAGTAATTTCACATTAATATTTTACATAAACACATGTCAATCTTTTGATTGTTTTTACTTTTTTAAGACCCGCTTTTTTGTTTTGAGAACGGGAATTAATTTTAAATTAATAAATTATACTTCTAGGTTTTTAATAGGGAAAAATATAATTTATTTTTTAAATCTTATATAAAATTTATCTGAGGGTAAATTTTTGTTTTATTTTTGAAAACATTCAATTTTTTATGAATAGTGAAAGACATTGCGTTATTATTTAAAAATAACTTTTTATTTATAAAATTATTTATTTTAATTATATTTATTATAAGTAAAAATAAATATATAATTCCTATAAATGTTCAATTTAATTTATTGGAGTCATTGTATAATAATAATATATGTATAATATTTTATTAAACTTTTTTTCGTTTTTTACCCACCTTCTAGGGGAAGTTGCATAATTGAATAAAACCTACATTTATCACTTTTGTGATTTTATTTTCAAAAATCCTATAGACACGGTTGACATCAGTATGTATAATTTAGTTAAATAAGTTTAAAATAATTTATATTGAATAGTAACTTTTGAATTTTTTCTACAGTTAAAAGTAAATAGGGTAATTAAAGGTAAAAATAATATTATAATTATTGTAACACATGTCATAATTCTATTGGATAAGTGTGATTATACCAAAAACTCCTCCGGAATAAAATATTATCCTCTTTTTTCCATTTGTATTAGAATAGTACCTTTATTATTATTTTATTTAAAAAAGTGTTAAAAGTGTTAAATTCAACGTTTAATAACTAAACCATTTTTATATTGGGTTAAAATAATATAAATTTTACTATATATATTAATTATAAAGATAAAAAAATTTACTACATAATATATTTTATTTATATTTTTTTTGATTAAATAATTTTATTTATTAATGAAGCACTAATGATGCAGTAATTACATTATTAATATAAAATTAAAATAATTTGTATTATAAATATCCTAATAAATTTAAATTGACACTTATGATAAATTAAACTAATTTTAATGGTTAATATGAAATTTTAGGGTTTATTAGATAAATTTTTTTCGATGTCATAAGGTGTTTATGACTTTCACAAAAATAAAATAGCAAATAATGTCAAAAATAACATAAATTAATTTTTAAAACAAATACTACATTATTGGTTGATATAATATTCCTAAAAATATAATGAGCATCCAAAGGGATTAAAAAATATTATATATTTCATTAATTAATATCTTTAGGTTCTTTTGGATGATTAGAGTATGGTTATTAACAATATAGTGAAAGAATACTAGAAGACACAGTTAATGATTAACTATCTAACTAAGAGTTAAATATGAAAGATATTGTTAAAATAGAAACCTAAACATGAATAAAACCAATTTTTTGGTAGGATTTAATACCAGAACCACCTAAGGCTCGAAATAAATTATATTGGGTTAATTATAAACTGAAAATGATTTTATATAAAATAATATTTAAATCTTTTCATAAAGTGACCCTCACCTCTCTTAAAAAAGGTACTTCCCCTTATTTTTACATCACACCTCTAAATCCCTTTGTATCATCCAAAACCTACCCAAACATCCTCTCAACTATCCTAAATTCATCATGGATGCATTACTTTTATAGTAATTCCAAAATAAGGATCCCTTTTGAGCAACTCTAAAGAAAACACACGAAGAAGAGGTAATAATTTCACCACCCAATTTCAAGTTCTTTTCTTCTTCCACTTCCTATTTTGTTGCTGTTTACATACCAAAATAATAACTCCAGTAACATCCACATACTTTTATGTTATTATAAATTTCATACAACCTTATTTTTTATTCTATCCATCCTATAAATGACAAATTCACCATACGTCCTTACGTACAGCTTACCGTCTCCACATCGTGGTGTAGTTTGTTTTTCAAAATCCTCAATATTTGTATGGGTATAATAATGAGTATAAAATATTATATAATAATTATAACATCATAATGATTCTTTATATTTGATATAACATCCAATTACATATTGTTTCGACTTCAATATAAGGATATTTTAACTCTTGCGTACATACATATTACAACCTCCACAAAGCAATGAGATTCATTGCCACATTCATCATTCAATGATGATTATAAAAATATATATTATTAAAAAGTATGTAATATATAAAAAAATAATGAAACATAATATATATATATATATATTTACTTACATATATCTTATTCAGTTACTTCCATTCAATACAATATGAAAATGGAAACAGCGTTTATGCGTACGTATGGCCTACCATCTCCATAAACAGTGATTTCCATATCATATAAATATATATATAATACATATTTATGTTCCTAATATATATTATATAAAAATCATTTTTTATATTATGGATATATGTAAATCACGACCTAAATGATGTGATCATGAATAAAACGATAAAACACGTTCGATAAAGAAAGCGATTATTACCCGAAATGCTAATTGAACATAGAAATCATTTTTAAATGGGTATTATAGAGTCATAAATGAATCATGTATGATATAATTAATATTAATATGGTTAGTTTTTAATATAATAACATACAATGGTCATTATAAAAGAGGTTAAATTTACCATCGACAACGGAAAGTGCAAGGTAAGAGTTAATTTTACAATCTCTTTATTATCCAAGGTTGTTTTTACGTAAGTATCTACTTGGACATATTTATTACCTTTGTCAATTTTTCATATAGGAGTTTTAAATGGGATTATTTTTATGGGCATTTATACTGAAACATCATTTTAAATGTTTTCATGATTTATTCTTCAAATCCTTTTTCATTAATGTCCATGTTTTCAATATGGTTTTAATGATTTATTTATATAAACATTAATATATTAAACTGTTATATCATTTCAAAAAATTAAATGTGGTATGGGACACATCCTTTTTCCGAATCATAAAACACAAGCTTTGTCGAGGTTATATTCTAGAAACTTACCCATTTTAACCAATTCTTAATTTTTCTGTAGCACACTATCTTCCTTCCATGCCTGCATAATTCTGTCTTACAACGAAGACTACACTAAAATCTGAAACAATACAGATGTATTCTCTGCACCAATAACATCTACGCAAAATTTCATTAAATCATTAATTAAGGGATCATGTTCCAAACATAACATGGTTATTGATTCAAGATGTTTTCGACTCAAGGCATCCACCACTTTGTTTGCTTTTCCAGGATGGTAATTGATCGTGCAATCATAATCCTTTATCAGTTCACGCTACCTTTCCTGCCTCATGTTTAATTCCCTATGAATTAATATATACTTCAGACTGTTATGGTCAATATATATTTGACATTAGGTTACATATAAATGATGTCTCTAAATTATTAAACCAAAAAACCACAGCTTCCAATTCCAAATCATGTGTGGGATAATTTAGCTTATGTGTTTTACGTTGACTCGAAGCATAGACAATTACCTGATCATTCTGCATCTATACAGAACCATGTCCCTTCAAAGAAGCATCACTATAGATGAAAAAATCACCATTTTGAGAAGGTAAGGGAAAAACTGGATAATTCAACTATCTCTTCATCAGTTATTGAAAACAAACATCACCATCCTCTGTCCGAAAAAAATTAACCCCTTTACGTGTTAACATAGTTATCAGGCTAGATAACCGTGAAAATTTATTAACAAAGCATCTGTAATAACCTGTTAACCCAATAAAACTACGAATCTCTATAACATTTGTGGGTCTTGTCCATTCATCAACTATTTTTGTTTTGGAAGGATCAACTGGTATTCCATTCCTGTTTACAATGTGCCAATGAAAATAAATATATTGCAACCAAAAATCACACATGTTGAATTATCCATACAAATTATTTTCATTTAATGTTTTTAAAACAACCCATAAATGTTTTTCATGATCCTCTTTATTTTTAAAAAATACCTGAATGTCATAAATAAATAAAACCACTAACTTATCCAATAATATAGGAATTAATCTATTCATAAGATTCAAGAATAAATAAGGTGCATTATTTAACCCAAACGGCATAATACAAAATTTATAATTCCCATATCTAGTATGAAAGGCTATTTTTGGGATGTCATCCTCCTTCACCTTCAACTGATACTATCTGTATCATAATTCAATATTGGAAAAGTACTGAGCTCCCTGGAGTTGATCAAACAATTCATCAATAAGAAACAAAGGATACATGTTTTTAACAATTATGTTATTCAATGCTCAATAATCAATTCAATATCTCTTAAAACAATCATTCTTTTTAACAAAAAAAAACACTGGTTCCCCATGGTGAAGTAATTGGACGAATAAATATATTGTTATGAAACTATTACTAATGATTTGTCAATTTAATGGGTTCTATTGGAGTCATACGATATGGGGGTTTTGAAATTGTCTTAGCATTATAAATTTTGATAACTGTGAATTTGACTTCTTGATCAGGTTTGACATCGGGTAACTCATCTGGAAAAACATCTATGTATTCAATTACCATTGGTACATCATTAATTTGAATATTTCTCTTGTTTTGAACAACATTAGGATGATAAAATTCATTTACACCTTTCAATAGTTACTCAGATTTAAGATAAGTTATCAATTTTATGGGTTCATTATTGTATAAAGACTAATACTCTTTCAGAAAAACATATTCTTTATCTCTACAGTCAATCTTAGGATGATAATCAGAAAGCCAATCAATCCCCAGAATTACATCAAACTCAACTAAGGGTAAAACAACAAGGTTTGTAGGTAATATCATTCCATAGACCACAATATAATGATTCATAAAATTCCTCATTACTATAACAATTCCCTTTGTGTTTTAACAACAAGTTCTGGATTCTTTTGCTGAGGATATATTTCCAACTTAGCAGAAAAATTCAAAGAGATGAAGGAATGTGTATACCCCATATCAAACAAAACTTTAGAAAAATATGAGTGAAAAAACATTACACCTGATACAACTTCATTGGATGGCCTGACATCTGCTGAAATAGTCACAAAATATCTCACTACAACTTGGTGCTTGTAGTCTGGCTTTTTGCATTGTCAAGATCTCTCTTTGGGTAGGAATTTTCATAATGACCCATCTCACCACATTAAAAAAACCTTACAATATTCTTTTTAGGATTAGTCTTTGGATCATTTTCATTACAATATCGGGCCATTTTTCCAAACTTGCCACATTTATAACACATCCCAGTTTTTCTACGACATTCCCCATGGTGTTTCTTCCCACACATTTCACAAACATGAAATTGGATTTTCTTACCATCATATTTCGTTGGTAAATTATTAGCTATTTCATGCCAATTGGACCCCGTCATGTATTTGTTTCAAAAATGCACATGATCATCAGAAAATTTCATCTCTACCCTCTCAGGACATCAAAAAAGTATCTCATAACATTTTAATTCACGGGAGGCCAATGCCCATCATTACCTTGGCTTCAGTCCTGAGTAAAGTGGTTAATTATGCTATCATGATACAGAATATGATTTTGATGATACCTCGTTAGACGGGGGTTGTTCTCTTCACAAACTACCACTGAATCATCATCCTTATATTTCAATTTAAGGAATTTCTTGTCCATTCTATGTCGCACCACCTTATAAAAAAAATTAAGGAAAATAATTTTAAATTCATCCCACTATATGGAATAAAAATTCTCTCTACCCTTGATATTCCTTACCATAGACCACCACTAATTAGAATCCCCTTAAAATGATAAATTGACAGTGATAAATTTTGATTTCCGTAACATCCCATAACATCAAATATCTTTTCAAGGGCTTTGATCCATACTTCAGCTACTACCGGGTCAGAAGATCCATTGAATGTGGGAGGATGTTGTCTCATAAAAAGTTACACTAAATTCATGTTACATTGTGTAGCACTATTAGTATTCTTGAATGGATTCCACCACCATTTATTTCTTGTGTTAGCTGATCCATTACTTTCACAAACTACTCGATTCCAATCCCTACAATTCAGGGTTGTTGTTCAGGAGGGATGTCATCATGTCGGTGCCTCACATCTTCAGCATCCTTGTTCCTTATGCGGACAACCATTCAGAAAAAACAAGTCTTAGATGAAGAAACATGGTAATATTTAATGTCTAAACCATTTCAAATTAAACATAGAGTGAAAATCATTTATAGTATTCTATTAACATCACCCTAACCCCTATATTTATCTAAACCATGCTATGATACCAACAATAAGGACCCGAACTTATTAAATACATAATATTGAATTAGTAAAGAAAAAATTTTCTTTTACCTTGACGATCTATTCATGTTAAGGCTTCAGATAATTAGGACAATACATTCATAACATTACACATTATTAGTTGGTGTATTACATAAAAACTGTTTCCATTTTTTTCCAAAATATAAAACATGAAAACATTAAACAAGATTCCATGACAATTCTTCAACATTTATCATGTCTTCCTTCCTTGTATCACACATCCATTAACCTTTGAAAATCATTTAAAAAACTGGGATGAGCACAAAAGCTCAGTAAGGGATGAAAAAAACAGAAAGAGAACATCAGTCATTAAATACTCGTAATGTATGAAAACATTTTCAAAAGACATTCTTATCACCCATATATACTTAATTTGTATAACATGAGATTTACACAAGACCCACACAAAACATGAGAACATAAATATAATCATAGCGGTATCTTGGGGCGTTACATACATAATATTTCAACCATTCTTAGCTACCTTGTAATCTGTAACCCTCACGACTACCTTACTCGGTGTAACCATCACAGTTACACATGGATTAACCTTATAGATGAACTCCAACTTACTCATAACCAATGAATTTGAGGGAAATATAGGTCCCAACCTTCATCATAAATAATTACCATGAACAGAAACATAATCATACAACATGAATAATTCTATAAAAACATTATTTTGGAATTTCGTAAAATCCAAATTTAAATAGAGGATTTTTTTAAAGAAAGGCCCCTTATAAATATCATATAATTTAAGAGAGACTTAATAGAGTGGATGGAGTACGTTTATACACTATAAATACAAATAATAAAACATAATATAAAGATATACAATCAGACAAACAATTTAAATTGTAGATAAATAATTAAGTGGAAGGTTAATCCAAAGAATGAAAATTGGGTTATGAATTCCCTTACTTGAGGTCCATCGTACATCATACTTGTTTAAACATCCTTATAGAGTAACCTAGAGAACATGAAGGATGGGACCTTGGGGGCTTGAGGAAACCTTGGGGGATACTATAAAGGTAAAAAGGCCATATATCCATTGAGGGGGAATTGGTAATGATGTTAATGATGGAATGGGTTTGAATTTATATGAAAAGTAAGTGAATAATTTAATAATTTCCAAGGGACACCTCATGGGTGGTAGTTGAAAAACCAGGGTCTTGCCCATGGTATTTTCCAATGGTATAAGCCACTTTGGTCACCTCAAATCTAATTTAATTATACACAAGTCAATATGATTTATGACACCATTATTATATCATTGATGATTTCATTAACACACCGAAACTAAATTCTGTATTTTTTATTATTCACCAAAAAATCAATTGTTTTATAAAAAACCCAAAAGTTTACACTAATCATTTTTCGACGTGTAGAATTAAAAAATGATTTCCATTTTTTGAAAATAACTATCAAAATATTATTAATTTAATTTTTAAATAAAATCATACTTAATTCAAAAATTAACTATTCTATTTCTATAACTACATCTATATCATGATGAAAAATTAACCAAGATGTTATTATCCTAAATCCTTGATAAAATAAACATTTAATAAAATTTAATATTCATTACGGTCATACTACTATTCATATTACTATTCATAAGGTTATCTTACTATTCACCAATAAACAAGTTTGTTCGAATAGACTACAAATAACATACTGAACATAATTCTAGATGAATGTTTCTTGAAATTCAAAACATAGAAGAGGAAAAGTTATGTTTTAATGGCTAGTTATAAATATCTACTTAAAACAATGTTACATGAATTTCTATTAATATTTAGAAAATCTTGGGGTGTAACAATTATGATACAAATATTACATATTGTATTAATGGTTTTGTGATATATTTGATTGTGGACATGTTATTCTTATACAATTCATGGTTTAGGGTTAAAGTATTGACATTTCATATGATAGTTTTAATACGAATATCTATGTTATGTTTCAACCTTCTTATATGAGGAATGTATTGGACATAGTAAGTGATAGGTGGAGCCCGATATAGCTTCTCGGTGCATTGGTAGGTCTCCCGAGACAATTAGACATGGAATTGGGTGAGGCCTTTCCCAATTTGATATATGGTTTTGGTCGAGGCCTAAATCATTTTTATACATCTTGGATGAGGCTTTGACAAGATTTTTTATAATTTCCAGCATTATACATTCCCTCAATATTAAAATATTATTTATGGTTCATTTGGTTATTCGACTAGTATAATACCCATGACTATGTTTTATTATGGCATTATTTACTAATCTCATGTTCCTGCCATAAAGTGTTCATGTTTATTATTTCTAAAGGCATGTGTTTTAAATTATTTACCATTCCCAATGTTTATGTTATCATCCACTATATTTCTTACCCATACTGAGCATTTGAGCTCACCCCTTTCATATGTTTTATTTTCCCAGGATTCCAAGAAGTGTATTATGATTGATAAGCATGGTTAAGCAAGAGTATTAATGACATTCTCAAAGGATCATTTATGTTGTGTTTTATTTTCTAAGGTGTAATGTAACATTCATATATGTAATTCATTTTCCAAGAAAACTAAAGTGATCAGTCTTTCAAGACTAGATTCTTTGTAATCATTCCAATGTATTAAAATAATGCACCGACTCTGGGTAACTGGGGTCGGGGCATTACTATATATATACATTATAAAATATTGTTCATAAATATGTTATCTATAATCTTATTTCTAGACATAAGATATGTTGACTAATATTATATTCAATAACTTCTTATATGAAACAAGTATTAATGAATGGTTAATCTAAAATAATTTTTCCTTTTAGAAGTCACCAGATAATGTTATAATTGAAATAACATCCTCATTAGTATAAATATAAAATAAAACAAAATTAATCATGTTTTTATTGTTTAATTTCTCTTATATATATATTCAATAGTATTTCACTAATATTATATTTAATTTTATTTTTATTTAATTATTAATAAATAAATAAATTCAAATAAAATCCATCTTTTATAAGTCATTATGCCTTGAAATAATATCATTAATTTAAATACGAGACCAATATACATATATTCTAATTTTAGATTTGAAATATCATTTATTACATATTTAATGCAACTTTCCTTATTTAATATAGATTAAATAATTTATTTTAAAAAAAATTAATGAATTTTTTTATATGATTAAATTTTAATAGTTAATATTATTATCAATAATTATGATAATAATTTTCTGTTTTTTTTTACTTTTATATTTACATATAATAATAAAAAAATTAATAATATGAATTAATATCACTATTTATATAATCAAAAAAGGTATGGGAGGTAGACCAAAGAGGTCCATAATAAACATTTAGTAATAAAAATTGAAGAGGGTATAAGAGGAAAAGTTTGAGGCATGCATAAAAATTATCTCATACATTAATAATATTTAATTAACAAAAGGTTTCATTATGATTAAAATACCAAAACAATATCCTTTCTTCCAATACATTATTTATGAGTTTATCAAGCACCATATTTCCCTCCCTAATGTTATGTGATACATTAAATGATATCATACTAAGATATTTGAAAAAAATTAATTTATTATTTTTAGAGTTTCCATTGAATAAATGTTGAAATACATTAAATTGTGTTCAAAAAATAATAATAATGGGTTATATTAAATCCATATTTTGTACCATAAAATGCATTTGTAATAAATTAAAACATATGTGAAATCCAAAGACACCACATCAAAAAAATATATATCCCTTGGAAATGAGATAATGATTCGTTTATGAATTCCCATTATGTATTAAAAATGGCCCTACATCATGGAGTCCCTATAGTTCCCTATAAGGAACTGTCATTTTAATTTAAATATATGAAACTAGTGTTCTTATTAATATTATAAAATTTATTATAGTAACCTATGTCTATTATAATTGTTATTACATTATATCCAACAGAAAAATCCTCGAAACACAACCTATCAATCTAGAGTTCTAGTGTATTTTCAGGACATGGTTCATAAAAAATCAACATGAATCTAAAATAAAAAAAATTCATCAAAATCAACAATCAAATCATATATACATATGATATTATAAAACAACTATGATGTCATGGGTATTACAAAATCAAAATGGATGAGTTATAAATCCCAATAACATAATAACCATGATAATGAATCCTAACAATCATGTTAAATGAAAACACATTATATTATAAATGTTAAGGATCGTGAATAATAATATAGAATAATGACCTAATGAATATAAAATAATAAGATATTTTAATCATTAGAATGTGGAAACATCAAAATACATGGCATCATAAGAATAAGTTAAGGCTTACTAATGATACATCTTTACATGGTGGATAGTCGTCAATAATGGATTTAGATTACCCTATAATCCAAAACTTATCTTGTCATGAGATATAAACATTATCAAATGAATTATCTAATAATCATTACATTCAAATCATCACATTTAAATATATATGTAGTAAAATATAATTTAAAATATAATACATAAACAAATGAAAAACCAATGTATTAAAATAGGTTACATAATCATATACTAAAACAAAACCAATTGGAATACCATAATAGATACTATAAACTAATGGATTGTGTACTTATTAGATATTATTTGGTTAAAACTAACCAAATTCCATAAAATACACTTTCATGTGAAGTTAATATTTTAAATAAAGTGGAGATGTATCCTTTGAAATTCGACCCCTAAGAGGGGTTTTAGGGAAATGTGTAACGTCTTTACAGAAGGGAATGCAAATAATAATATACATATAAATTACAAAGAAGTAAAATTATTTTCTATATAAATATGATAAATTATATAAATTATGGTTGGTTTAAAACATTATATGTATTATTAAATTAATGGAAGTTAGGAATAAAAATGTTCCCTTTAACAGGGTTATTGTAACGAATGAATTTGAGAAGGAAACCTTAAAAACGTGTATATTCCATCAAAAATAATGTTAATACAAAATTGGCATATATTTGTCGGAAAAATATAAAAATAATATTAGTCAAATCAATTATTATAATAGAGTGATGAATTTTGTATGACAGTAAAAGGCATCACCCAATATAAATGTTCTTGGTTTGAATGATCCCTAACCTCGGGTTAATATTTGATTCGTAGTTTCACATATCCTCCAAAATAGTAAAATTATATTTATTAAATACATGAATCTTAACCATGACTAAATATATATAATTTATTACCATTATTTTATATAAGTTTATAATCATTTAACAGTGATACAATTTTTGATTCTATTATCTCATGGTTTGTCATTTCAGGGTTACATGTCAGAATAATTTTTTGTTAAAGGTGAGACTTATTATGAAATCATTCCATTAAATCATATGTGTAATTTTTTTTATTTAATCTGTATACTAATGTATAATAGTTATTTTTATATCTAATATTTTTTAAAAATAATAATTATTTATAGTGTACTGGATTTATTGTCATATGTTTAGTTCATATTCGATCGTTTTATAACAATGAAAAAATTACATGGATTTCTTTAACATTAAGGTAATTTAGCCGTTAAATAATAAAAAAATATAATATATACTAATTTATATAATTTTTCCAATAATAAATGTATCATAACTTCGTTCAAGTTCGTGGTGAAAAATAATGTATGTTGTTCATGGAGGGGTTGAACCAATCATAATGTGAACTACATTTTTATTTTATAGGGAAATGAAAAAAGGTCAGATAATGAATATTAAATTAACATAATTTAATTACATTATATTATATAAATATAATAATTATTTCATGTTTTATGGATAAATTAATGATTTAATATAAGAATACTATAATTTAATATTATATATTGATAGTATTATATATTGGAATGTTGTCTCTAGAAATTCACCACAAAGAACCATGGTTTCCTATTTTGGTGGGAGAAAAACAATGAGAATGTGGTAGAGAGGGTATAGAGCTATATTTGGTAAGAATTTGGAATGATAAATGGATTATATGGTGTGATGATAAGTGGTTGTTAGCGGTGTATTTATAAGTAGAGGAGGGGGTATTTTCAAAATATCATTTCCATTGGTTTTTTATTTTTCTAAATAATACCAATACTTATGATATTAATGAATTAATATAGTAATTATTAAATAATTGTTAAAACTAATGAAATCATACCTCATTAATGACATAATTATTCATTTATGTTAATTAAAATATTTAATATAATTTTTTTCGTATTTCAGTCTTCACAAAAAAAATAAACTATGTTAGAAAAATAAAAAAAATCTTCCGAAAAAATATTTGACCTGAATTTTTTAAAAATTAAATCAATTTTATTTAAATAATTTTTTAAATTTAATAAATATAGATTTCAAAAAAATTATTTATTGCAAAAAATACTAATTTTATTTTTATGATCAAATTTCTCAGCTGTTGAAAAATTTATTATGATGTCATAAAATATTATTATCATTATAATACAACAAATTATTGAATTATAAAACAATTTTTTGGCGCCAAAATATTGGACGCAAAGGAAGGACGAAAAAAGAAGCTAGTGTGCTACCTCGCGAAGCACCGATTCGGAGAGCCCTCGATCAACGTGCCACACTGCGAAGCAGCGGAGGCAGTAACGCTCCACGAACGGCCTAACGTTCGAGGCCCACCACGAAGCGGTAGAAGCGGTAACACTCCGCGAATGGCCCGATGTTTGCAACCCTCCGTGAAGCCGCCATGTACCCCTTTGTGTCACGCGAGCTCTGCTTCGTGGAACCCCTAGCCTATAAATATCGAGCTCCCTCTGAGATCCAGGGACGGACAATCATACCTTTTAGCTTCTCAGCTCCAGAATCACGAAGCGACATTCGCCCCAGTAATCGTGAGCTCCCCGAGGTATTATTCCTTCAAGAGATACCTTCACCTTGTCTCATTTGATCCCCTTTTCTAAGAGGGATTCCCTTCGCGAAGCCTAGGGGCATTCATGAAGGAAAGGGATTCCAAAGGGAACTCGGGCAGTCGCGAAGCATTTATGCTTCGCGACACGCCCATCCTGTAAACATGATTTATATGCCAAGGCAAGATCAATGTACTTCACGAAGCCCAATTATGAGCAGCACCGTTCTTCGCATGGAACCTCTGCTTTGCGAAGATGTTCTCCGTGAACACTATTCCCCTCCGCGAAGCACCTCTCATTCGCACCCTTTCCCCTTACTAAGGCCAAGGAACTGCACATCGCGAAGCACACCCCTATGCTTGGAAATACCTCTTCCTGTGAGACCCTCCATGTTTTCACGATGAGATTTCAATGACCCATGGACGACACCACATATAGTGTTGCATTGCCAAATGCTTCTTCGCATAGGCATGCTAATGGATATTGCATCTTCGCATAGCCACGCTAATGTGGACCCCTCGATGGTTCGCTCAACGACCTCCGTTTACTACAGCATTACAGGTACCTTCCCTCCCCCAAGGTGTAGAGGGTACCAGTCATGTAAGTCCTAGGGGTTCGGAGTAATCCCACCTCATCTGAGCTGCAGTATGTTAAACTTCCAAGCACCTTATCCTCAACACATGGCATTAAACTATGATCTGATCTCGTTCCTCGCATGCATGGTCCCCCCTATATCATACATTCTCCACGCTCCTGGGGCCTCTACAGGGGATCATATCGTCCTTCTGGATCACAGGGGATGATATCCCCCTTCCGGGAGTGGTGTTTGTCCATGGGGGAAGGGCCGCTCCTGAGTGTAATCCCCTAGTCCCTCTTGCGAAAGGTATCACCCATGCACCTCCGTACTTCCCCACTTCCAAGGCTAGTGGATGGAGCGATAAGGAATGAAGCACCTTCCATCTATGGTCTCGAATCCATCTTCCTCTACACTTCACCGCACCTAGGGCCTCCATCCTGGAGTAAGTCCCGAAACCATGGGCTACTTAAGGCATAATCCCCTCTTCATTTATCACCGATGCATCCTTCGTGTTTTGATCATCGGGTCTCTACTGCCTCTTGTTTCTCACACCTAGAATGACTCACGTGGGCTTAGAGTAAGCATTGGCCATGACAATGCCCTCTTCCACCATGATGTTAAATTGTATATCCATTTGATCTACAATTACTTTGATTCTTGTCAAGGCATGGTACGTAGGAAGCCTCCAAGAGGTTTAAGCCCACCACCCATCGTCTCTTCACGTCAGGTTCCACGCTTGTCCCGCATGATGTTAAACTGCATTCTGGTCCAGCGGTAAGCCGTTGTGACCATCCTGAACTATGAGGACTTTGATCCATGTTAAGGCATGGTACGTAGAAATCCTCATGAGGTTCAATCCCACCACCAATGGACCCATGGGTTCATGTTCATGTCGGTTCGCTGACAAAACCCATTTCGAACTACGAGGACATTGATCCATGTAAAAGCATGGTACGTAGGAAGCCTTCCTGAGGATCAATCCCATCACCTATCAGACCGAGGTCCCTTCTTTACATCGGTTCACCGACACCCACCATCACCACCTGAACTACGTGGTCATTGATCCATGTCAAGGCATGGTATGTAGGAATCCTCACAAGGTTCAATCCCACCACCCTTTGGTCACTCCGACCACATTTATGTCAGTTCGCCGACACCTGGGCAGCCTAGTGTGTAAGCCCCGCACCATTTGGACTAATGTCCTCACTCACGTTGGTACACTGAAACACCATTTTAAACTACGTAAATTTTATCCATGTCAAGGGGTGGTACGTAGGAAGCCTCTATGAGGTTCATGCCCACCACCAGTAGACCCAAGGGTTCACCTTCATGTCGATTTGCTGATGATTCTCATCAGACCATGGTCCACATTCACGTCGGTTCTCCGACACACCCTCATCCTGAATGACGTTAAACTGCATCCCAATCTAGCGGTAAGCCGTTGTGGCCATCCCGAATTACATGGACTTTGATCCATGTCATGGAAAGGTACGTAGGAAGCCTCACAAGGATCAATCCCACCACCCGGTCATTCCGACCTCATTCACGTCGGTACACCCCCGTCCCGCATGACGCTAAACTATATAACTGAACTATGAAGACTTTGATCCATGTTAAGGCATGGTACGTAGGAAGCCCCCCTGAGATTCAATCCCAACAATAATCAAACCATGTTCCACATTCACGTCGGTTCACCGGAACCATCTCGAACTACACAAACTTTGATTCCCTACCATAGAGATACGTAGGAGGTCTCTTCGAGGCTCAAGCCCAACTTCATTGTAGCCCTTACAATAGTAACATTTCATTCCCCCTTCACACCATGCAATTCTCCATCATCCACCCTGATTCTTACCCGGGACGCCACATCCCTGTATGATCATGCCACCCCATTCACGTCCATAGTATTCGGGAAGCCACCCATGATCTGGCCCTAATATCGGCATTCCTTCATGGGGGGATTCCTCAATCTGATCCACTCCAGCTAGTGTTCTGATCAGGCTGATCTGTTTCCACTAGACGTTAAACCTGTGGAATACCCTATGTTAAACATAGGAAGATGAGAAAACCCACATATACATGCCGATGGAATATGATTCCAGGCGCTTGATGTTGGATGCCTCAGGCTTCCACGCCCTTGAGAAGCCCTATAATAAGGGACAGAAGACAGACATGCCAATTCCCCAGTGTTAAGATACGTTAATGATGCCTCGACATGAATAATCCCCCAACTGAAGGTTGCTTCCCTGACCAGACCCTTTGGAATGTCCTGACAAAAGCATCGTAATTAACCGGCGTCCATGAAAATATGGCATTGGGAAGAGTTTTATGAACAACGTATTAAATCTATGAGGGAGACTCGGACTAGGTGACGAGTTCCAAGGAGGAATCCATGGAAGGAAGAACCGACATCCCATTATCATATTTCGATCAAGGAGCAGTCATCCCTAAACAATGAGCAGATGCCGCCCACCTTTGGAAAGTGAAAATGCAGGGAAACATAATAAAGTCACACATGTTGTGCCCAAGCGGACAGATGCGCGTGCCCCGGCGAAAGCGTCAGAAAGAGGAATGGTGAAACCGACATGAACTTATTCTCCTCAATATGGAGATTAGTAGCACTCGAGACATCAGTATATTGACATATCACTAGATCCATATATCTGGTGTCGGGCCCCACCATGCAAATAGAGGGCCTGGCGTGAAACTCATAGGAATTTGGGGCAGTGAAATGTGGGGAATTCCATTCTCCAACGTGTTGGTGTGTATTCCTATCACCGAGCACAGAATATAGAACAAAATTGGGGAACTACTTGTCGATCTCTTTTCCAAGAAGTATTGATGATTTAACCTCCATGATTCTCAGGAATCAAGTTTCCTCTTTCGGAACATGATCGCCTCCATCTCGCCTATGTAGGGGTGGGAGAAATTCTTGCACAGCCGCTCCGCGTGGCTCCACTGCCGCCACAACGACATCCGCATCCATGAATGTGGGACGCCCACAACCCCTCTCCCCGTCAGAGATCATCCAACTAATGGGGATCAACAACCTTCTGTGTAGGTACGAGGATAAAGGGGTCATCCCAACTCTGGATATGGCCTACCTAGACCTGGAAGCATCCAGGCCCCACCGTCAACGCTGCCCTCATGGGCCACGCATGGAGCCCCTGCTCTCCACTCCAACGTTCAATCGTTTCGGGAGACTATCCCCGGAACACATCGACGGCTCCCCGCCTTATCCTGATGAGGTAGGTGATGTCCGGCTCTGCCCGATCAAGGCCACAGACCAAGAGCTCCATGCAAGGGCCCCCATTGAGCCGCGTCAGTGCCGCCGTCCAGCTTTCTTAGAGGTGCAGGTAGGCTATACCCCTGCACCACCTGCACCAGCTCATATGACCTGACACCAGCGTTGGGCCCAAGGTGAGGGCTCTCGTTAAGGGGAATCAACGCCGATAGATACTTTGGCCTGAGCCACCGTCAACGTGCATTGTGGTGTCCCCGCATACACTGAGCAGGGGTACTCCTTCGCCTGACCAAGATCGAGGCCCCAACCGCCCCATGGGAGGGTTGGGATGACTCTCTAGGTCGCAGGCTTTAGTGGTGATCACCACCAACCGATCTGCAGTAACGCCACTCTATGAAAAGGTCCTCCCCATACCACCACTCCAAAGAGCATGGGCCTTCCCCGCTCCGAAGCTCATCATGGAGGTATGCCCCGAGCTACCCCCGAACCAAATGAAGACATGCCCCGTGGTAGTGACACTCGGCACATAAGTCTTTCCCATGCCCATCACACTGGGTATGGAATTCCTCCTCCTACCCCCGACCGTCGATGTGAAGGAATTGCCCATCCGGTCCCTCTCCAACGTGGGGATCCTACGTACATTTATTCTGTAACTGGTGAAGGTCTTCCTCGCCCTGGCAACTAGAGGGGTGAAGGTCAGCCTGACTCCACCCGCACCAAGCATAGAGGTCCTCCCCATGATCCCACTGGTTTGAATGAAGGTTTAACCCGATCAAGTGCTATCCATGGAGGTCCTCCCCATATACCCTTCGACATCTGCCCCGGTGCCCCTCCCAGCTCGGCTGCCTCAAGCTAAATTCCTCTCTGCCATGACATCAGCACGGCCCCGAGACTACATGTAGGGAACTGGCCTTTCGTCGAAGATCCATCTAGGGGCAGGAGGGAAGGTCGTCATCTTTAGAAGAAGAATCATGGGAATTCCCAGATGGAGATCAAACCGGCCCGCTTCTCGGATTCCCAAGAAGAATGCGACTCAACATAGGAACCCTACCCTCATTCCTTTGTGTTAAGGACCGGGGCAGGAACAAGGCGCGTCAGCCTCATCCTTCTAGAATGCGAGGTCCACAGGATTCCCACTTCTCTTCATTGATACATACAGGAGGAGGAAATTGTGGGTTTGCCATAGGTTCCAACCGTGCAGTCACCACTTTCGTCACCAGAAGCACCCTCTACCTCAACCAGAGATCACCGAGGGCTATTCTGTGGAACGTCGGCGGTTGAGCGACAAGGGGACCGATCACCGGTAAATGCAATTCTTGTGCTTGGGTCTGTGGCCATTAGCCCATAATATCGTGACATTGTGATCAGGTTACCACACTCTTCAGAGGATAGACCATAATTCAACGGCTAGTCAGCTCCTTCGCCGTATTCTCTGCCGCCCAACATACTGTCACAAAGGTCCGCCTCAGTAACGCTACCGGTCCCTCAGCCATCCTCGATTGACAAATGGGAAAATATGGGGCCATATCCGGAATCTGAGCCCAGGAGTTTCTGGAATATTCTAGCAGTGGACCATTTCACAGAGAAGTTCTGGCTGGTGGCAACACCGATCTTCTGTGTGCCAGAATCCCTCTCCTCGGGGGAAGCCTAGTGCTTCTATCAAACCCTATGGGCGACACATTCTGGTCTTCTCTATCAACAAGTATTGTACTCTCGGAGCCAGGTGTAGTTCGAGGAAATCAGCGATCATTGTTGCCTGGTTGATTTGGTTGCTCTCCCTGTGGCCCAGCGCCCAGAGTCACCAGGTCGCCAGAGTTTCCCCCAACAATAATGCATTCAGTGTTTCAAGGTACTCCGAAAAATCATCTGGGATGTTACCCCCCATGTCCAAGTCCGTGGCTGGGGAAAGTATGACGCCCTCCTCTTTAGCCCTATCCGACGGAAGCCCACTTCATTATGCGACATCGAGGACATTCCCTCAAGAAGGGTTGCGGTCCATATGGCTGACATAGTAGACAAAGAGGACTAGAATGAGTTTCTCAATAGATATTTACCCCCTGAGTGTGTACCACAATTGTTGGACCCATCAGGGAGAATTAATCGTCAGGATAGGAACCTTCTAGGCCTCCCTGCTCCCACTGAGTCTCTGGTACTCAACCAAAATGCCGGTAAGGGTAAAGATCATGTAGGAATCATCACAAACTGTGACTCTTCCACCTATATGAATAAGACAGAAGATTACCCTAAGAAGGCCGCATTGCACCAGTAGCATGATGAGAAGAATAGGATGGTTGGAGAACTCTTAGCCAAACATGATATCGAGAGGCGACCCGATTATGGTGATCTTAAGCCGGGGCAGTAGGGGTAGGAAAAACCCTCCTAGAGAGATGCCTCTAGGTGGCCCTGATGATGCTACTCCCACGGAAATAATAGAGGTCGGAACTCATGGAAAGAGGGCGTGATAAGTCTCGACAAACCCTTCTAAACGGCGAGGCAATGTGAGGAATCCATCCCGAGTTCCCCCAACCGCCCCAAGGGCCGTTCCTCCAGTCACTCCACGAGCAATTGAAGATGTTTACAGTGTCGATGAGCCTGGAAATAAATTCATAGTTAGGGATTCCCATCAAGAAAGGGACCCCCACCTGGATGATCATATGGCGACACTCATCTCCCTCCTCGTGGCGTTGGAAACACTGCAGGCGGTAGCCCCAACAGATGGAAAGTCGTATCCCACGTGGGTGGATGATATGCCTACACCACTTGTTTTTGGGAATCCTATATTCTCTCCCTTTAACGGGACTGGGGACCCACCACAGCACTTGGATCATTTTTCATCTAGGTGTGGCCCCATGTTGGGGACCCCAACACAGCAGGAAGCTACCAAGATCCAATGTTTTGTGTAGACATTGGAGGGCCCTGCAATTTTCTGGTACAACCAGCTCTCTATCTGATCAGTGACCAGCTGGGAGGATCTCCACTAGTAGTTCTTATACCAGTTCAGCTCCACCATGCAAAGGACCAACATCGCAGACCTCTTCAAATGCAAAAAGGCCTGACGAGTGAGTCGCGGACTTCATCACCTGGTGGAAGGGGCTTACATACTCACTTGAAATTCCACGGACTCAAGAGAAGATGCTGACGATGTGTGTAGGGAATGTTAAAGCAGAGATGGTTCCTTCCCTGATCACCCAGAACTACCCCAGAGGGTTCCAGGATTTCTTAGATAAGGCTCAACGCCTTGAGAAAGCTCTACAACCATCTAGTTAGGCATGTCTGATGCCCCGTGTGATCCCAGCCACAAGGGCTGCCAGGTCCGAATGCACCATGCTGGCACAAATAGAAGCCCCCAGGCAGCTACAATTACTGCCAGTGGCACCGGCCCCGCAACCCCGCAGAGGCCATCCACCTAAAGCGCAGGCTCCTGCCCAGCAGCGACTACCTCAGATCCGAGAGGTTCCCCCGCAGAATGCGCCACCACCACCTAGGAAGGACAATAAGGTCCGGCCTCCTCGGTAGGCCCCTTCGGCCTCTCATCAAGGCTAGAATATGAGGGCCTCGTATCCAGAAAGAAGGCTCCAAACTTACTCATTTGTCAAGAATCGGGTCCCTGGCTATTTCTGAAGAGCTCTATAGAAAGGGATTGTGCGCTTACCCGAGTGTAGAAGGCCGACATAGGCAAATCTCACCGATCACCCCTACTACTGCCCCTATCATCGGATTCTAGGGGCACACCCTCAAGTAGTACTATGTGTTTAAAGGCTGCTTTCAAGACCAGGTCGACAACAACATAGTCAGGTTGTGCCCGGCCCCGACATAAGTGGCAGGTGTCTTCGTGGGGTCAGAAATTGATAGCGACAACGAAGACATGTGGCAGCATGTTCCCAATCGTGGTTCCCGAAATTATGATGACTGGATAGCTCATAAAGTTGTCACCTACTTCCATGGCATCATTCGTTCATACCTGAATCATCTGGAGCCTTTAGAAGATGAGACCAGTATCACTGCATCATCATCATAGCCGACCTCTTCCCAGAAGGGCAAGCAGTGACGACGCAAGAAGAAGTAACATGCACCACCACTTCTGTTTTCATCCTGCACTCTAGGTTATTTCATGCCCCCTGAGAAGGGGATTTCTCCCAGAATCCGCCCTGTGGTGGATGACTCTTCGATCGACAGTCAAGGGTACTCTTCGATTAATACCGTGAAGATGATAATCCCTATATGACTCCCGACGAGGGGGAACGCCAGCTGAACCTCCCCAACATCCCCAGCCGACGTCAACGTCAAAAGAACCGCAACTACATGGGTCATTAAGGCATGTTGGCGGGTGCTTTCTGAAAGGCCGTGTATGCTACTGAAACCAGACAACATGATCATTGTAATTTTCAGCACGCGTGACCTCATCTGGGGCCCTCATATCTACCTCAACTGTCGTTTGTGCTACTAGATTAGGAAGAGTTGCCTCATCCATACCGTGATCAGTATTGTCCTACTACAAGCCAATATCTATTGTCTAATCCTCATCCGTATGCTACTCTCCAAGCCTTAACTAGTAGGAAACGGGATGTACCTGGTACAAGCCAGCAATCGGTTCAACCGACAGGACCCGTTATGCCTCCAACTGTGGAACGACCTCCTGTAAGAAGAGGCTCGCATTTGCAAAAAAAAGTATGATGCCCTAAAGCACCTATCTGACATTCTATCAGGGCTTTATATCCTTGAGGCTCTTCGCCTGTCGTCTAAAATGTGTGAAGCACTTTCTGAGGCCCAAATGAGCCCCCTTTAGTTTGAGACGAAGGTAGAAACTGCAGAAACCTCCCGTGCTGAGGTAATTGAGAATGTCGAATGCCAGGTAGTTATGTCATTCTCCAGTGAAGACATTGACCCTCCCATAAATGGGAATATTCTCCCACTGTACGTCACTAGCACGTTCAATGTCATGGAAGTCTGCCGATGTCTTGTTGACACGGCTTCTTGGATTAACCTAATCTCGAATCGGAAACTGCGAAAGTTGGGTTTGTCTAAGGATGATTTAACTCCCTCTTAACTCAGAATCTAGGGATATGATAGGACCGAACAATACCTAGTTGGAATGATCCACTTGACGACCCTGTTTGGCGGCCTAATTGCGAGTACCGAGTTCGTGGTTGTCTCCTAGGACACCGCATTCAACACATTGATGGGAAGGCCATGGCTCTATCTGCATACAGTGGTCCCTTCGTCGTATCACCAATGCCTCAAGTACTCTCTCAATGGTCGAGTTGGTGTGCTCCAAGAAGGTGTGTCTCCTTTTGCCTCTTGTGAAGCTCGTTATCTAGACGTTGACTATTACTAGAGCAAGGACAACCAAATCCTAGCAAGTGAGGATGAACCCGCCCCGGTCACAAGTGATCCCTGGGCGGGCCTGGATGACACATAAATCTTCTCGATCCATCGGTTGGAGTCCTCGACCCCCGACATGGGGCAGTGTTTTGTTGTTTCAAGGACATGAGAAATGCATGTTCCCATGTCCAAGCGATGGTGGAAAATCACATCGTACTCATAAACCAACTAGGCTCAGGTGATCACGTAACCTCCTACCCCTGTGCGGTATCGGAATGTACAGCTTATAGAAATGGCGGTATGTCATACGTGTCTCTTCTGTCGGGATGGAATTAAATGGCTCAGGCTGACGCGTCACTACTGCTTTGATTTCATCAAAAGTGGCCCCATGGGCCAAAGGCCAGATGGGATAGGATCGACTTCTTTTATAGCTATGGTCTCAGTGGCGCATGGGTCTCCGGATATGATGACCAATGCTACCCAGGCCGGCACCACCTACCCTTCAGGGTTTGATAACTCAGAAGTAGCTCCCCCTGCGGGGAATCTCATCGTGGGTGGATAGGATCTGGAAGATTCTCCCCCGCCTTTGAAGAAGGCATCTCTACCATGGTTGATGAACTAGTACAGATGAATCGTGGTAGCGAGGAAGATCCAAGACCCACATTGATCAGTGTAGTCATGCCCGTCTAGGAGCAAAAATGGTATGTAAAATTCCTCATATTGCACCGTGATGTTTTTTCCTAGAGCAACGATGAGATGCCAAGGCTAGGTCCCTAGGTAGCTGTTCACCGCCTTGGTCATCCTGCAAACCATCGCGGGTTCAAGCAGCCTCCTCGAAAGATGCACCCTTCTCACGGTGCCATGGTTGAGGCCGAAGTTGACAAGCTTATCAAAGCCAAATTCATTAAGGAAGTCCAATACCTCAGGTGGCTTGCCAACATTATTCCATTCAAGAAGAAGAACGGGCATATCAGAGTCTTCATCGACTTCCGCGATCTCAATCGCCACTGCCCGAAGGATGATTTTCCTCTCCTAGTGACAATGTTGTTGATTGATGCCATGGACGGGTTCCAAGCCCTCTCATTAATTGATGGGTATTCTGGGTACAACCAGATCCAGATGGCCCCGGAGGACGAGGAGTCCACTGCCTTTAGGGCTCCGGAAGGTACTTTTTGTTACCGGGTAATGCCCTTCGGCCTAAAATATGTAGGTGCCACCTATCAGCGGGCCATGCATCGCATATTCAAGCCGATTCTCGGGATGCTAGGGGAATGCTACGTGGATGATCTATTGGTTAAATCTCACCAGTGCAAGGACCATCTCAAAGACCTTGATAAAGCGTTCTTTTTCCTGCGTTCTTGCCACCTGAAGAGGAACCCATTAATGTGTGCCTTCGGGGTCACCTCCAGGAAGTTTCATGGCATTGTTGTTAGATACCTGGGCATTGAGATCAACCTAGAGAAGATCAAGGCCATCAACCAAATTCCTCCCCCGAGAAATATTTGGGATCTTTGAGGTCTCCAAGGACACTTAGTCTACATACACCGATTCATTGCGATTCTGGCTGGCATGTGTAAACAATTTTTCAGGCTCATGAAGAAAGGCACAGCCTAGGAATGGGATGAAGAGTATCGGACCGCCTTCGAGGAAATCAAGCAGTATCTGCCCCAACTTCTGTTCTTGATGACACCCATCACTAGAAAGATGCTGGTCCTTTACGTGACCTCCCTGGAATAGTCTCTCGGCGCGCTTCTCACCCAGAAGAACAGTGAGGGGACAGAGAGAATCCTCTAATATCTTAGTTGCATGTTCCTCGATACAGAGATCCGATACCCCCCTATCGAAAATAGATTCATTGCGCTCGTGTTCTCCATAAAAAATTTGCTGCATTACCTACTACACCATGAGGTACAACCAGTCTCTCGGGTAGACCCACTGATGTACATCCTGAACCACCCTATGTTAATTGGCCCACTAGCGCGGTGGGCAGTTATCCTCCGATAGTTCGACATCAGGTTCGTGCCTCAGAAGGCCATCAACAGACAGGCATTGGCAGACTTCTTAGCTGCTCATCCAACCTCTTCGGATCAATCCCTGGATATATATTTTCAGGATGAGGCGATCCACTCAGTCGACCATGTCGTCTCATGTTGGAAAATTCACTTCAAAGGTGCCTCCCGAAGCCCCATCAGTAGGAGGCTCAATGATCCTAAGATCAACAGACTGGGTCTGGGTATCATCTTCATCACCCTGGTTCAAGTCATTCTTCCATACTCAATCCTGTTTGCAGAAGGCTGGAACAACAATGAGACATATTACCAGGAACTCATCAGTTGTCTCGAGCTGGCCCTTGGGATCAATCTTTTCTATCTATGTGTGAAGAGGGATTCCAAACTGGTCATCAAGAAGTTCAATAGCGACTATGACGTCTGGAAGTTGGAACTTTTACCATTGCGGCAGTGCACCCTCTGTCTAATGGCCCAGTTCTCCTCTCGACCAGAGGATGCCCATGTCCCTCAGTCACAGAACGGTCGAGCAGACACATTGGCTAGCTTAGTTGTGACACTCGCAGAACCTGAGCAAGATGATTTGATCATACATGTGCCACACCAGAGAGTCATTGCCCCTGTCACCCCAGATGACAATGACAGCTTGCGGGTAAGTCATCTTACTACCAGACCTTCTATGTTATGGGTCCCAGATTCGTCAGACATAGTGGTTGAGGCCACTCCCAACTGGAGAACACCTTTTGTCGAGTATCTCATAAATGGTTTCCTCCCAGACGATCGGGATGAAAGCGAGCGAGTCCAACGCTGCGCATTGCAGTTTAACCTTCAGAGTGGTCCCAGTATTTAGCAAATCCTCTATAAGTAGAGCATCAATGGTATTCTCCTCTGTTGCATTCAAGGAATTGAGATTTATCAGTTCATGCAAGAGGTTCATGTCGGTTCCTACAGTGCCCACCAAGCTAGGCAAAAGCTGTCCCATCAGATCTAGAGATTGGGGTACTTCTGGCCCTCTATGATCCATGATTGTATTGTGTTTTCCAAGAGATTCCACGCGTGCCAGGTTCATGCTAACATCCTGCATCGGCCGCCAGAGCCTCTCCACTCCACCAAGTATTCTTGGCCATTTGCGGTGTGGGGACTCGATGTCATGGGACCATATCCACCAGTGACAACTCGCCAGTGTAGGTTTATCCAAACTGCTATATATTTTTTCTCCAAGTGGGAAAAGACAGTTCTACTTAAAGAGGTCAAGTATCGTTCCATTGTTGACTTCGTGAGCTCCAATATCATCCACTAGTTTGGAGTCCCTCACGCTGTTCTTATCGATAACAACACCAACTTCCATGAATCCAAGATAAAGAAATTGTACTCCAAGTACAATATCCATTCGAACCATACCTCTCGTTATCATCCACAGGCAAGCAGACAGATCAAGGAATTCAACAAAACCCTCTCTAAAATTCTGTAGAAAATGGTTGGTCAGAACAAGAAAAGTTGACCGGAAAAGCTCTCCAATGCCCTCTGGGCTTATCAGATGATGACTCCCAATTCCACCCAGGTGACCCCATATTACTTAGTGTATGGGGATGAGGCTGTCCTTCCTGTTAAGTTCCAGCTGCCATCGTTACGCACTGCAGTCTATGACTAGCAGACGCCAGATAAGGTGGAAGAAATCCATCTAGATGAATTAGAAGCACTGGATGAGAACAGGCTCCGTGACCTGCACAATTTGGAATGATATCAGTATAAGATAGCCAGAGCCTTCAACAAGAAGGTTTGCCTTCGCTCTTTTCTGAATGGTGACCTAGTGTTTTCCCTTAGAGCGCCAATGATTCCCAGTAGGAAACCGCCCAAGATTGAGCCCAAATGGGAAGGACCTTACGTCATCCATAAGGTTTACCCCAACGAAGCATAATCCTTGGTAACCATGTATGGTGAGCGCATAACTCCTCCCACCAATGCCAAGTTCCTCAAGAAGTACTTTGCCTGATCACCCTTGTTCCTACACGACCTTAAACTGTATGGTCTCGCACGACCCTAAACTGCACAGTATAGTCCCACACGACCCTAAACTGCACAGTATGGTCCCGTACAAACCTAATTTGTACAGTATGGTCCCGTAGGACCCTAAAATGCACAGTATGGTCCCGCACGACCCTAAACTGCACAGTATGGTCCCGCACGACCCTAAACTACACAGTAATGTCCCGCACTACCCTAATCTACATGTATCGGTCCAGCATGACCCTTAAACATTGTCACTGTCCTGCATGACATTAAAACTGTGATATTTTCCTTTAAGAGTATAAATTGAAAAATTATATGAGCTCTATGTCCACAAACGAAGATCCCCCCATCCTTACTGCAAGATATTAAACTGCAAGCCGATCAAGCATCCCTGACCAAGGCTCAGCCTCAGGCCCCTTGGCCTCTTCGGGCCCCTGGCCATTGTCCTCACTTCAAGATGTAAAACTGAAAGCCATTCAGGCCTACTTGAACGAGGATCAGCCTCAGGCCCCTTGGCCACTTCGGTCCCCTGGACCTCGTCCTCACTACAATACGTTAAACTGCAAGCCAGTCAGGCCTCCCTGACCGAGGCTTATCCTCATGCCCCTTGGCCTTCCCCAACTCAGGAACTCTTGTGGGATTGTACAGTGTGCTGCGGGAATATGTCCTTATTCACGTCGGGTTACTCACTGTATCATAAATTTCCCTAGATGAGATGCTTCCCTTATCCCGCATGACATTAAACTGCATCTCGTCCAGCACGACGTTAAACTGTTCATCAAGAACAACATATGTCTTGATTCCCATCCTAATGGGATATATAGGAACGCTCAGACATCTCACATTGAGCCCAGCCCCGAGCTCTACTCTTTGATTGTCCTCCCTGGGTATAGATTCCTCAGAGGATCATTGCATAATGAGGAGTGGGATTCCCTATCCCCACTCATACAAGGATTATAATGGCTGCACCATGTTCCCACTCCTATTCTTTTGTTCTCCCGCGTCTTTACCACACGACATTAAACTGCATGGACTTCATAACTACGCATGGCTTGATTCCCATCCTCATGGGATACGTAGGAACGCCCAAACATTTCGTCTGTTAGCCCATCCCAAAAGACAAAATCTTCCCCGTGGACCAAAATATATGGCAGGGTGCACACTTGTGCCCCAACAAACGTCGAGCAAGCCTCAACCCAGCTGTACATCCCCCCTAGAGTTTTTCGCATCTTCCGTGGATGGGTACCGCTATTATTCACCCGCTCCTTGATAGGTATTCTATCACTTTCCTTACCCGGAGGGACCCCCGAGAATGGCCTGAACACTACTCCCATGGGCTCTCCTACCGATACGGGCTAATGCCCCCGAGGGTATTCGAGAAAAAAGATGATACAAGTCCTGCGTTTAGAATTTATTCACGGTTGATTCTCACTTGTAGCTCCCATATCATGTCACCATAGGGACGCCATGTTTCAAACATGGCCAACAGTGTCCCGGATCTTCGATTCCACCCCAAGATGTCCCAAACATCGAGTGTATTGATTTGTTCTACCCCATCCCGAAGTGTCAAACTCTTTCCAAAGAGGTCCAACCATTGGGCCCCTGTCCCATGTTCTCTATGATGGGATTGTGTGGTGGGGTGTAAGATTATGTCCCCATTCACGTCGGGTTACTTGGCATGCCGCACACATCACCGGATGAGACACCTTATCCTCCCCTTGCCCTTACTGCAAGATGATAAACTGCAAGCTGGTCAGGCCATCTTGACCAAGGCTCCTTGGCCTTTTCAGTCCCCTGGCCCAAGTTCCCTCTCCTGGGAGTGTATGGAGTGGTGCGGGATTACGTCCTCTTTCACGTTGGTTTATTCATTGTTCCATACACCTCCCTTGTTTAGAGGTACCCTCTCCCCCACTCGTCCTCACTGCAAGATGTTAAACAGCGAGTAGGCCATGCCTTCCTTACCAAAACCCAACAATCAGGCCCCTTGACCTTTTTGGGCCCCATGGACCAGATTCTTTCCTATAGGACTGTGCAGAGTGGCATGAGATTATGTCCTCATTACTTGCCGCGCTGTACACATCCTTGTTAGGGTTTTCTTCCCCCCTTGGTATCTTCTTGAACTACATGTGGCTTGATTCCCATTCATATGGGATACATAGGACCACCTAAATGTCAAGGCTTCAGTTCTATCCCCATCTTCTGAAAATCATCATCTCACCATGGCCCCTTGGACTAAATTTCCTGAGCAACATTTTTACCCTTTTCTGTGATTCACCAATGTGCCTATGGGTACTCTGGTTTAGTTACCTGGAATGTCGGACACTATTCGGACACATCCGCACCAGATTTTCAGGCTTCATGTTTCCCTTCATTAGGGCATTAATCATCTTTCACACCTAAAGGGACCCCCAATAACGGCCTGGATACCACGACCAAGGGCTCTCCTATCGATATGGACCAACTCCCCTGAGGGTTTCAAAAAAAAAATAGATAAAAATATCGTGTTGTGAATATGGTCAGTGGTCAATGCTCGTTTGTTGTTCCCACCTCAGTCTAAAGAAATAAGGAGACTGCATTTCTTCCATGTTTAACAGTTATCATTCATCACCACGCCAACCCCATTAAACCCTAAATGTCAATTACACGATTCAAATCATTCTCCATCCTCATGATGTTTAAGTAGAGTTTTGAAACTCTTGATATTACTCCTCAGTGCACATCTGCACGTTAGGGGAACAAAGCTGCGTTAAAGGTGTCCCTCGGGGCTCTTCACCAACTGCTCCCTGATGGATGTTTTCAGGTATTGTGATAAGGATCTTCCCCCTTCATTCCCACACTGAGTTTAACTCACGTGGGCTTAGGGATCGGGTCGAGGTTTGCGCTTACCTGGAAAGTTATCATCCACCCATGGTTAGAGATCTAAAGGCCATAAACTAAGATCCCATAAGAACTATGTCTGCCTTGATTCCCATCCTCATGGTATACATAGGAAATCCCAGACCTCCTGTCTTTGGGTACAACTTGAGTTCAGCTAATTTGTCTCTTCTGTCCGGCCTTCAGTACCCTGACTGTGGGGGTTGCGTGGTGCGATTTGGGATCAGGTCCTCATTCATTTTGGGTTTGTGATAGCCGCACCACGTGCACCCTTCTCTATGAATTAGCACTTCGGTTTCCTATCTAGAACGACATTAAAATTCACGCTCAAGAACTACGTATGGCTTGATTTCCATCCTCTTGGGATACGTAGGACAGCCTGATTTTCTAGACATCAGTCCCATCCCCAATTATTTGAGATCTCACGATCTCCCGGTCACCTGGGCCCCTCGTCCTGTCCCTCTCTAAGGTGGGATGTATAGGAATGATACTAGTTTTTTGGCACTACGCCCCCTTTTCCCGAGAATCCGCCATCTCTTGGTCACCCTCAAGTTGAATCCATCGACCCCTTGTTGTGGTTTGCCCATGCGTAAAGAGTACTCACGTCTAGCACCAAGAGTGTCATATTCAACTTGGTCTATTTTCATCTACTTGCCAAGCTTCGTGTTCCCCTTTATTTGGGCTGCCATCATTTTTCACACCTGGAGGGACCCCCACGAACAGCCTGGATACAATGATAATGGCTCTCCTACCATTACTGGTCAACACCCTTGAGGGTTTTGGCAAAAAATTGATAAAAACCCCATGTTGTGAACATGGTCAGCGGTCGATGTTCATTTGTTTGTCCCCATTTCATACTAATGCGACATGATGCTCTGTTGTGAACATGGTCAGCAGTAATCCTCTATCGCCACGCCAGCCCCTTCACGCCTTTAATGTTGGTTGCATTATTCACGTATTGTTCCACCCCATCATGTCTAGGTGGAATCTTGATACTCTTGGTGATATCCCTCTGTGCACCTTTGCACGTCATTGGGGAAAAGCTGCAACACGGTGTCCTTCGGGGCTCCCGCGGTCCGAGCTCTAAGACCATAACCTAAGATCATTATTAAGGGATATGTGTGGCTCGATCCTCATCCCCACGTGATGTGATGGGTCACTCGAACATCTTGTCTATGAGTCCAGGTCACATGGGAGCTAGCTTCTCATGCCCCTTTCCTTCATTCCCCTATTTGGGCCCCTAGGCCCGAGGTTCCTATCACAGAATTGCGTACGGTGTGGTGTGGGATCATGTCCCCTTCCACGTTGGATATGCCGCACAACACCATCCACATTCCCCACCTAGCATCATCTCTGCTACGTCTGCTCTGCATGACCATAAAATGCATGCTTGGTCATATCGCATGACCCTAAATTGTGACATTATCGTCATAGCCGCATGATAAAAAATGGCACTGCATTGTGATGACCCCATTGTAGAGGAAATCACGTTGGGTATTGGTCACGTTCCGTTACATTTACCAAAAATTATCACGGCTTGATTCTTTTGGCGACAACATGGCTTGAAACCCTAGGCCTATTTCTTCCCAAAAAAACCACTCACCTTAAAGGACAAACAATATTTATCAAATTCTACTTCTTTTGGTGGAAGGGCCATGCACGAAATCTCCTTCTTCCCTGGCACTGGTACCTTACCATGACATCCTCAAGAACTACATGCAGCTTGATTCCCATACCCATGGAGTACGTAGGAATTCGTTTGAAATTTTCTCAGGCCCAAATCAACTTTCGTTTTCAGTCCCTTGACCAAAAACCTCTATCAAAGGGGGTTGTGTGGTGTGGTATGGGATTATTTCCTTCTTCATGTCAGGCTATTCACCGCACCATATTCCCATCCATGTTGGGCTTTTCATAATTACACGCCTCGTGCCTCTTGTGTTTCCTCCCATCCATGGTCCGAATTGTAAGACCCTAAACAAAGATCTCCCTATGGGAAGGGGCTCTCATCCCACTATCTAATATGTCTCGTTGTTGTATTTAGATGTGTTCTGACAAAGTGCCCGATGTGTGGGATTTTCATGGAGACATTCCCCTTGTCCCGTGACCAAGCTTTGTGTGCTCTGTGTTTGGATCCTCATCCTCTTCCACATCCAAAAGGACCCTCAAACGACATGGATACTAGGCTTAAGGGCTCTCCATGGATGTTAGGCCTAGGGGAACTCCTATCGTTTCGGGATAACGTTCCTAAGGATCTCTGATGACATTTGTGACATGGTCAATGGTCAACCCTCATGTGTATGTCCACATTCCAGGATAACGTGATATGGATTCTTCGTTTCCGCCACGGTTAACAGTTATCCTCAATCGTCACGCCACCATCATTGTGATCCAAATCTAGAGCATCAGGATTCCCACATTTCCACATCCACATGTTCATGTGGAATTCCAACATACTCAGATCCACCACTTCGTGCATCTAGGTTCACCACATGGACGTGTTAGTATCATGGGGTAGATATTCACTGAGCTTCCCTTCGCTCTAACCTTCCCCTTTCTGTGTCGGGAAAGTCCCACCACTACTTCTTGTTTCCCACACCGAGCACGACTCATGTGGGCTTAGTAGTTTTGGCAGGATGGGTACCAACACGGACAGGCTTCTCATCATCTCCTCAGAACTATGTATGGATTGATTCCCATTTTTATGGGGTACATAGGAACATCATACCACTCTGGCTCGGACCCATCTTAATTCTTACTCTGGGTCCCTCGACCTGAAGAGCTTCCTTTGGGGGTACGTGGTGTGATTTGGACTTCAAGTACTCATTCACGTCGGTTTTAAAACTACCACGCCATATTCTCCCGGGGCTCTTCCCTTTCACACCACTTCCTATCATATGATGTTAAACTACAAGAGTCCATATGTCTTCAATGCATGACACTAAACTTCGATTCTACCCTGAACAAGTTCAAGATGCCCCGTGTTAATCATGGGATGTACCGAAGCCACTACCTGATAGAATTTCACTTGTTAGTGTTAGTCTACGACTGCACTATGCCTCCAGAACAATGTATGGCTTGATTCCCATCCTCATGGGGTACGTAGGGACACCCTGGTATCTTGTATATGGTCCAGCCTGTAGGAATCATTAATCCTTTCCTTCCCCGTTCCGGCCCCCTGGCCGGACCCCTCTTAGTGGACCGTGTAATTATGAATATGCCCTGAACAAGTTCAGGATGCCCCAAGATTAAATTGGGAAGTGACATACCCCCTCACCAGAGAGGCCTTGTCCCGAAGAAGGAATCATCCATGATCAAACTGATGCGCTCTTCTGGCATACTCCCACCATGGTGGTGTAATTACGTGAGTGTTGGATTCTGTTTGGACAAACCATCACTCTATATTCCATGCTTTTCATTCCCCATATTCGAATCCCCATCCTATTTCATGTCTAAAGGGACCCCCTAATGGCCTGGTCCCATGCCGCATCTGCTCACCTTCCATCCTAGGCCAACGTTCCGGAAGACTGGTCATGTTCGGAAGGACCCCCTAATAGTATGAATGCTCGACCTAGGGTCTGCCAACAATCCTGGGCCAACGTCCCGAAGGATTGATCGACAACATTTGTGAAATGGTCTCGTGTTTCGAACATGGACAATGGTCGACCCTCATTTCTTGTCCCCATTTCAGGAAAAAGCAGTAAGGATACCCTTTCTCCGCTATGGTTAATAGTTGTCCATTAGTGTCACGCCATCCCCATAGTGTTCCGAATCATGGGTATCATGCTTCAAAATTCCCATTTCCATCTATTCGGACCGATTTCAGCACCCTTGGTGTTGCACCATTCATGCATAAGAGCACGATGAAGAAAATGAGGTAATTTTGCTATTTTGAGAACATCATTCTACGGTCAGGTCTCTCCTACCTCCCAGAAATCTAGACATATTATCCAAAGCCTGGATGCCGAAGGGTCTGGTTTACACTCTTATGTTGGGTGGGATGATGAGGCAACTATCTCTTATTTCTCACATCGGGCCTGACACACATGAGCTTAGGGAATTGTTATCAGACATCCCGCAAACATTGTAAGGATGAAATGAACCGTTTCAAATAGTAAAAATCATGCATGCCACGACCTTCAAAGAAAGAAGAATATCAAAGCATGAGAGTACCATTAAAGGGTTTGTAATTGTTAGAGTACCTGGGGGTAAACTCCCCCATGGACGGATTGACCACGTCAAAAGAGAGTTACAGCTCTTCCACCCTTTGACTTGTGGGGTCTAGGAGTCACTGCCACCGACTCAGCTCCTGCTCCTCTTCAGAAGCGATGGGGCACAGTTCGTCAGCCTCAGCTTGGGCCCTCTCTATGTCAGCATTAATGGTAGACATCCTTCTATAAGCATGCCTCATACGCTCATAGGACTCTGCCAACTAGGCATTCAGTCAGAAGATCAGCTTAGATTGTGCATTGAGAAAGGCCGAATGCTCATCCACCCAAATCTACAGCTGCTAACCTCACTTTCATCCTCCTGGAGCTACATGATGTTTGTCACTTTCCTCCTCTACCAGCCCACGCTGAGCCAGTAATCATACTCCCAGATCTTCTATGGCATGAGATCTCGGATGAGCGCATGAGGATGTTGTGCATCCACTCCCGTAGCACACAATTCGCATAGTCGCGAGTGGATTCTGTCTATTTCATTCAGCCATGATGCTTGGGTGGTGTCTCTGATATTGAATGTGATTAGCTTCCACAATCGGCGGCAAACTATGCTACTGTCTTCTTCATCAGACGCCATTTCTTCCCAGTTCACGCGATTGGAAGGCTCGTATGCAAGATACACCTGCAGGAAGTCCTCATTAGGATATGCATCTGGCGTTGAATCCGGCGTGGCATCTGTCGTCGGGGCAGGCATGGTGGGACTTGGGTCTATCGGTTGATCCTCATCATTGGACTCTACCTCAATAAATTCAAGCACAACTCTGTTGGTGGTCCCGTGAAGGATAGGGAATGCTGAATCTCAGGTAGAGGGGGGAACTATCTCCACAATCACCGGCATGGCCGTAGGAGGGATGCCACCAGAAATCTCGACCAACCTTGCCACAGCAGCCCATGCTAGTCAGAGAACTGTACGATAGAGAAGGACATGAACGTCAGTTGGAATGATCTACATATGACAGTAATAAAACTAGTGAAGAAAACATACCGAGATAGAACTCCTCGTGCTTCTCTAGATTCGATGCTGACGCGACCCCGAGAGGTGGCCCACCGTATACTTTCGGAAGGTCTAGAGATTCTGGAAGAGCTTCCTTAGGTACTCTATCCCCACCATACATGGACCAGTATGTGGCTGCAGATGCAGGTTCCAAGTGTTTTGCGCCATCACCCGCCATAGGGCGAGAGCGAGGCCTGCGTACAAGTTCCTCCGGCATGGTTCAAACATTGGTAAGAAATACATGATGGACTGAGAGCGGACCCTGAGGAAAGAAATTTGGAAATCTACCATGAGGATCTCCGTGAAATCATTGGAATCTGAGTCTTGATCTCTAACTTCTCCCTCCTCGAACGGGCTCCCTCCGCTAGCCTCATCCTCCCGATAGGATTCCTCCAATTCTTCCAGCAAGGGGAAGCGCTCCCTCAGATCGGCGGATGATAGCTGTAGGGGAACCGTCCGATTTAGCAGTACCCTCACCCGGTCAATCATCGGGTGTGGGACATCACTGGTGTGAACGTATTCCTCTAGCACATTCAGGTATTGCTCTGCCTTCACCGGAGACGCTGTGAAACCAGCCCGGACTGGGCCTATGCCCTATAACTCCATCCCGAGATGGTTCAAGTGTGACCACATATTTTGTGTACTGAGGAATTGTCAGTTGACATCCCAAATGTCTCAGGCCTCTAGGAATATGGCATCCTCTGTCTTGTAAATGTGACACAACTGCTTCCCCGTAGCGTGAGTGGATATCCTACGAAACCCCCTCAGTGGCCGCCCCTCCGGATGGTGCTTCTCTTCCAGAACCACCGAGTCCTCTACCACTATTGCAGCCACTGCTCCTGCCGCATCCTCAGAAGGTGCATGTCTCACCTCCATGGAAGCCCCACCACCGCGAGAGGCCCTTTCTACCCTCCGACCCCAACCACGGGACAGGGGAGGCCCGCCGTCACCAGCCCGAACAGTTGGATGCCTTAGCATCTCCCCCGGAAAAGCTGCCTCCCAGCTGATGGCATACTCCTTCACAAATATGAATGTGGCGGTGGATGGAGGTGGTTCCATTAACATTTTACCATCCTCCCATGTGAATATGAGACACAACTGCCTCATTAGACGTTGGTGATCCTCATGACGTACCCCCAGTAGACCTGCGGGGTCAGCCGCTGTAGGCACCGGAATTTCTTAACAAACTGATGCGGGGTGTACTATTCGAAGAGCGGCTCACGGTCCACATGTGTCACCAAAACTCCACCTCGAAAGGCTAGGAGATAAGCCTTGTTATCTTTCGTTCCCCGCCCATCATCAGTAAGTACCCCCGTCGTTAATGGAAATGGGTGGATGTTAAACTCATCCACCTTCCACACCCGGTTCAGCACCATCGATACAGTTAGCTTGAATAGAAAACTCACGGATGCATTCATAATGGAGGGGTAGAAGTTCAACCCCGGTGGAGAAATAGGGTTTGGGTATTCATAAAAAACCCTGATGTGCGCTGCGATCCACCCATAAAGGAGGTGGAAGGGCCCACATATTCTCGGCCGCTTCTTGTCCTCGCTAACGTGTCGTATCGTCCTGTACAGCTTGGCGAGCATCAGAATCCCCAGATTGACCCGCCATCCCATGGCCAGCATGGACGCCGTGATGAACAGCTGGTCCGCACACCCATATTGGTATCCCTCACTGGTAGGATCCAACCGCAGATAAGGGTCACGATGAATGCCGCCAGCCTGACTATTGGCTTTTGTGAAGTGCTAACACTGAAACCCCAAGTCTTCCATTGGCTGTCCTCCATGATCTTCCAATACGAGTGCTCCTTACCCCATTGAGCCCCTTTAAAACAAGTTCGAGGCCTCGAAGGGAACTCGTGGTTCACCGGGAAATTCAAAAATTGCTCGAACAACTTATTAAAGTGGACGTCTTTCACTGCCTCCTTGTCCTCTCCGGGGACCAGTTCCATCAATGCCAGTGTCAGTTGCGGCATCTGCTCTGGAGCCTCCCATGCACTCATGAAGGGGAAGAACTCATCTTACATGGCCCGCAATATCGGGACCCCCGAGATCTGATGGACATCCAATAGACTGATGCCAACCTCCCCATGGTGTAGGTGAAAAGTGATGGACCTAGATGACCATCAGATTAGCAGCTCTGGCATCAACCGTTTCAGCTGATAAATGTGGAACTGGGAGGCCCATTCCGCCTCATAATGTCCCACTATCCTCAACTTGTCCCTGAACTCCTAGAATGAGGCAACAACCCAGTAGGACCATGCCCATTCATTGATAAATTCTCCACCCTGGGGCAGGTGCCACTCGTCGGACCACCCATTTTTCAGATAATGCAGAGTCGCCTTCAGTATGGTGTGGTATATGGGAGGGGATGACTCCAGTTGCAGCAGCTCCTTGTTGATTTTGTTCAGATGGTTGTACAGATAGTTGGCGGTGACAGGTGTAAAGTCCTCCCACATGTGACCGTTGGTCGCACTGAACCACAGGCGCTGACATGGCGTGCTCCTAAACCAGCAAGCTAGTTCATCCCTACACTCCTTCATATTGAAGACATCATTCCTCATCTCGAAGCCATACATGGGAAGATTCTTGCACAATAGATAGTTCATTTGACTCTTTGATTGTAGTTCTGTCATTGAATTATGGTCTGAGTGACTTCGGAACATCTCTCCAAGGATAAGGATGTTGGCCAACTCATCCCTTTGGGCGGCGTCTGCATGCACCCCCAACACAACTTCTTGATGGGCAATTACAGTTTCGAAACAAGAAAAAAAATTGGATTGGGTCACGGAGTCTGTTCAAGAAGGACGCTCGCGAAGCTCGGGCGCTGAGCCAAGACATGGAGCTGGGTCTCGACTTTCAAGTAGAAGTTTGCATGGCGCAGTCGTAGAGTTAGGGACTCGAGGTTCTCCATGAAGCTCGATTTGTGGAGAGAAGACGTAGAGTATGCAGAGCTTCGTGAAGTCGAGAGCACAAAAGGACAAAGGTTGGAGAGGGAAAAAGAGAGGTAAACCTCCCCTATTTATAGGCAGTGTCTCTGGATCTTCACGGCGCGTCCCGCCTATGGGGAGCATCGAGGCGTGTCTGAACCGCGCTGCCTCCGGCCGCTCTGCACGCTCGCTTCGTGAGTCAGCCCTGCAAATGACCGACTATTTTGGAAATTTTCACTTAGACATCGACCCTTGATCCCTCTGCAGCTCCATGTTTGAGGGGGGTCATTTGTTGGCGCCAAAATATTGGATGCAAACGACAGCAGAAAAAAGTAGCTAACACGCTGCCTCCCGAAGAGCCGGCCCGGAGGGCCCCTGATCAACGCGCCCCGCCGCAAAGTGGTGGAGGCGGTAATGCTCTTCGAACGGCCTGATGTTCGTGACCAACCATGAAGCCTTCGAGTCCCCCTTCACACCGCGCGAGCTCTGCTACGCAGCGCCTTTGCCCTATATATACCAAGCTTCCCCTGAGCTCCAGGGATAGACAATCCGACCATTCGGTTTCTCAGCTCCCCAATTGCAAAGCACCCTTTGCCCCGAGAATCATGAGCCCCACGAGGTATTTCGTCTTCATGATATGCCTTCTCATTGTCTCGTTTTGAGCCCCTCTTCCGAGAGGGATGCCCATCGTGAAGCTTAAGGGCATTCTCGAAATAAGGGGCTTCCCACGGGATCCTTGGTAGTCACGGAGCGTTAATGCTTTGCGACACGCCCATCCTGTAAACGTGATCCATATGACAAGGCAGGATCACTGTACTCCGCAAAGGCCATTGTTGAGAAGCACCATGATTTGCGAGGCACCTCTGCTTCACGTGGCAGTGATCCATGAACACTATTCCGCTCCGCAAAGCACCTCTAATTTGCACCCCTGCCCCATGAAAATGCCAAGTCACTCCACTTCGTGAAGCACACCCCTTTTCTTGGAAGTTCCTCTTCTCATGCGACCCTCTAGGTTTGCACGATGTGATTTAAATGTCCCTTGGATGACACCACTCGTAGTGTTTCTTTGCCTAATGATTCTTCGCATAGGCACGCTAATGGCTATTTCTTGTTTTCATAGCCACTCTAAAATGGACCCCCCCAATGGTTCACTCTGCAACCCCCCTTTACTACGGAATTGCCGGTACCTTCCCTCTACCATGTGTCAGGGGGTACCGGTCATGCATGTCTTAGGGGTGAGGAGTAATCCCACCTCGTCCGAGCCAGTGGATGTTAAACTGCCAAGCACCTCATCCTCAACACATGACATTAAACATTGATCTGATATCGTGCCTCTCACATAGGGTCCCCCCGGGTCAGACATTCTCCACGCTCCCATGGCCTCCCGAGGGGATGATATCCTCTTTCTGGATCACAGGGGATGATATCCCGCTTATGGGAGTGGTGTTTGTCCACAGGGGAAGGGCCGCCCTTGAGTGTAAGCCACTAGCCCCTCTTGCAGAAGGTAGCACCCATGCACCTCCATACTTCCCCACAACCAAGGCCAGTGGAGGGAATGATAGGGAATGAGGAACCTTCTATCTTTGGTCCCGAATCCCTCTCCCGCTGCGCTTCACCACACCTTGGGCCACCATCCAGGAGTAAGTCCCAGTACCATGGGACTCTTAATGCATAAGCCCCACTTCTGTTCTCACGGACACACCATTTGCGACGTGATCATCATATCTCTACTGCCTCTTGTTTCTCACACCGAACACGACTCACGTGGGCTTAGAGCAAGCATTTTCCATGTCAATGCCCTTGTCCAGCATGATGTTAATCTGTATATCCATTTGAAATACGAAGACTTTGATCCATTTCAAGGCATGGTATGTAGGAAGCCTCCAAGCGGTTCAATCCCACCACACATTGTCTCTTCACGTCAGGTTCCACCCTTGTCCCGTATGATGTTAAACTGCATTCTAGTCCAGCGGTAACCTATTGTGACCATCCTAATCTACGAGGACATCGATCCATGTTATGGCACGGTACGTAGGAAGCCTCACGATTTTCAAGCACACCACTAGTGGACCCACGGGTTCACGTTCACATTTGTTCACTGACAAAACCCATTTCGAACTATGAGGACTTTGATCCAGGTCAAAGCATGGTACATAGGAAGCCTCCCTGAGGTTCTAGCACATCACCTATCGGATCAAGGTCTTTTCTTCACGTCGGTTTACCGACACCCACAATCGCCACCTGAACGACGTGGTCATTGATCTATTTCAAGGCATTGTACGTAGGAAGCGTCACAAGGATTAAGCCCACCACATGTTGGTCACTTTGACAACATTTACATTGGTTCGCCGACACCTGGGCAGCCTAGTGTGTAAGCCACACACCATTTGGACCAAGGTCCTCACTTTCATTGGTTCGCCGAAACACCATTTTAAACTATTAGGACTTTGATCCATGTCAAGGCGTGGTACGTAGGATGCCTCTCGAAGGTTCAAGCCCACCAACAGTAGACCCATGGGTTCACCTTCACGTCGGTTCACTGATGATACCCATCGGACCGTGGTCTACCTTCACTTTGGTTCTCCAACACGCCCCTATCCCGCATGACGTTAAACCGAATCCCAATCCAGAGGTATGCCGTTGTGACCATCCCAAACTACATGGACTTTGATCCATGTCAAGAAATGGTACGTAGGAAGCCTCACAAGGTTCAAACCCAACACCTGGTCATTCCGACATCATTCACGTCAGTACACCACCGTCCCACATGACGCTAAACTATATAACTGAACTACGAGGACTTTGATCCATGTTAAGGAATGGAATGTTGGAATCTTTCCTGAGGTCCAAGACCAGCACTCATCAGACCAAGGTCCACCTTCACGTCGGTTCACCGGCACCATCTCAAACTACGTGGACTTTGATTCCCTACCACGAGAATAGGTAGGAGGTCTCTTCAAGGCTCCGGCCCAACTTCACTGTCGCCCTTATGATAGTCACGTTTCATTCCCCCTTCACTCCATGAAATTCTCCATCATCCACCCTGATTCTTACCCGAGCCTCCACATACCGGTACGATAATGTCACCCCATTCACCTTCATAGTATTCGAGATGATGCCCACGGTCTGGCCCCGATATCGGCATTCCCTCAAGGGGGATTACTTAATCTGATCCACTCCAGCTAGTGTTCTGATCAGGCCGATCCATCTCCGATGGATGTTAAACTTGCGGCATAACCTGTGTTAAACATAGGAAGCTAAGGAAACCCTCAGATACTTTCCGATGGGATATGATTACTTACGCTCGATGTGGGATTCCTCGGCCTTCCGCGCCCTCGAGAATCCCTGGAATAAGGGACAAAAGAGAAAAAATCAAATTCCCCAATGTTCAAATATGTTAATGATGCCTCAACGTGACTACTCCCCCAACTGAAGGTTGCTGCCTTGACCGGATCCTTTGGAATGTCCTGACATAAGCAGCGTAATTAACTGGCATCCATGAAAATATGACACTAGGAAGAGTTTCACAAACAATGTATTAAATCGATGAGGGAGACTCGGACTATGTTACGAGTTCTGAGGAGGAATCCACAGAAGGAAGAACTGACATCCCACAATCCCGTTTCAATCAAGGAACAGACATCCCTGAACAAGGAGCGGATGTTGCCCACCTTTAGAAAGTGAAAATGCGGGGAAACACAAGAAAGCCGCGCCTGTGTCGCCTTAGTGGACGGACGCGCACGCCCCAGCGAAATCATCGGAAACACAATTTTGATAAAATAATTATACTTTCAATTTTTTTAAATTTTTATAAATATATGAATACAACATTAAAATTTTCTATAAAACTCATATTTTATTATTTTTAAAACACATTCATATATGTATGATGGTGTAAATTATCTATCATTCATTTTAAAATATTCAAAATTATTATGTACCATTTTTAAAGAAAATAATACTATTATGAATGAAATTTTACTTTTCTTAATGGTGATATTTCAATTCCAACGGTTGAATTGAAATTCCAACAGTCAAATTTTCCATCGTCATATGGTTTCTCTACAAACCCTAAATATAAGATATTTTATTCATTAATAATTAAATTATAATTTATTTTATGGTTTTATGTTTTCATGTTTTAAAAATATATATTTCACTAATAAAATTATATTTAATATGTACTGTGTTATTCATGTGTGTAATAATTCTATGAGATTGACAATACCCAAATTTTTTTATTATATTTTCCTATTTCGCATTTTTATCTAATTTTATTGTTTATAATTTTATTGATTATATTGTTAATTTTATATATAATGGTCATGTCATTTTAATAATTTATTTTCAGTTATATCATTTAGGAAATTTTATTTATATAATATTACAATACTAAATTTGACACATTTATATATATAGATGGGAAATTCATTTGATTACATTTTATTTCATTGTATTTTGGATCAACATGATTATGTGGATTCCCTATGACCATAATGAACATGGTTTATATATATTCGTACATGATGTTATGTATTTTTTATCCTACATCTTGAAATATGTTTCAAAATATGATGCATTTGATGAACAATTGGTTGAAATGAAATTCCATTAGTACCACAGACATAGAATAAGTATGATCACATTGAATCATCAAGTAGATTATCATATGTTTCCCAATCATCCTGCTAATAATGAAACTATTTATATCGGAGGCCATATCATAATTTGTCTTCATTTTTATATAAATTTTTATGTGTGGTGAATCATTTTTTAAAAAAAATAACATTTATATAATTGATTTTGAAATAATTCATCAATGTTGGGACCCATGATACTCACTATAATTACAAGAATTCAATTAAACATCAATTTATTATCGGATGATCGATATGCGGTCTATTTCTTCCATATGTACATCTTTGAAGATATTTGAATAATATTTTCATTAAAGTAACTCATTCAATTTTGATGGGTTTCAATATTAACACACTAGAATCTACAACACAATCATTAATTTGTGTGTCCCATAATGTAAATACAATAAATTTCTACTGACTTCCATAAATGTAAATTTTTTGGTGTTTCTATGTAATGATCTTCCAACTACTCAATATAGTCTTGAAAATTATTGATATATGGATTTTCAAATTATAATTCTCCATATATTCACTAAAGGTGGAAATTAAGCTATTTTGTATCCAAGAAGTATTGATTTTATAATTTATAAGGTATCTATTCTGATAACATCATAATATAATCATATTCACCCATAATAGAATGAAAAATAGATAAACCCATAATAAATTAATTTTTATTATGAAACATTTCAATAATTCATCTCATCACTAAATCAATAAATCCAGTGGTACTATATAGATGTTATCTGTGTAGGTGGTCACCAATGTAGTAATGTGAAACCTAATTTTCCCCTCTAACTCCATCTAGATAAATGGATTGAATACTACTCTCCCTTGATTCAATATCTATATTACTGTTATACAAAATAATCATTGATGAGAAGATAGTCTTGAATTGGTAGAGCCTATATGATTGGGAAACTATTATTTCATTACAACTAATCTACTCATATGTAGTAATGAAAGAAATTACCTTTTTTTCTATTTCCTCAACTCTCCAAAAAATTATGCGGACTCCACATTATTTGAATGGGTTTCTTATTTGTTTCACCATTAAAAGAGTGTTAATGTGTCTCATCTAGTGATAAATGATTTATTTCCTAAAAACAATAGATTTTCTAAAACTAATTTCTTTCCCTGGGGACTGCTCATTATGTATGAAAACAAATTTCATTGAAGTAAATGTTTTTTAATCTCACTAATTGAATATAATAATATCATCATTGTATTTATAACTGCATTTTAGATTATATTTTTTTAGTAAGATTCATGGATTTTAGTGATCAATGGTCACAAATTTCGAGGATGAATATATTAAGGATGTTTTTTTCAATCCCATATAGGGAGGATGGTAATGGATCATAATTCCTCATTCATCATGAGTAAAAGAACAATCATATAGGATATAGACTAAAAATACAGCATTGATTTATTGAGAAGGGAGTATATGATTTTTATAATAATAGAACTTTTGGTATGAAAATTTATTATCTATAATATGTTAAATGATAAAAATTATTTAAAACTAATGGAAAAAGCTTAATTAATAATTATTTACAGTAAAAATTAAAAATATTAAATTATAATAATGTTATAATAATAATATATATAATAATTTTAACCATTGAAACTTATCATTTATTATTTATATACTATTAATAGTATGAATTTCATTATATAATGACATAAAATAAGGATTAAATTTAATTAAAATAAAAAATATTAATTACATTTAAGAATATAATTAATTATGTGAGGGTTATATGAAAATGAAATAATCCAAAAACCCATATAGCCATCTTTTCCCCTAGAGGACTAACTCACATCTATTTATACCAATTAATGTCCATATTCTAATTCCATACGATATAAATGAGTCAACTAAAACCCCCACTAATGATATCTAATGGTCCAATTGATACTGATCTTTTATTAGAATGTTCTGTTATTCATTATTTAGTTTAGCTACAAATATTTTTCTACAATTTCAACTATAATTCCATCTTATAGTACCTATGAAAAAACTCATACTTCAATTCAATATTGTGTTATCCTACTATAGTGCCTAATAATATACCCCCTAGTAATTTATAGACTGTAGAAATTTTGAGTTCCTCTAATAGTATAGGAAGAAGACATCTGTTATTCATTGTATAGAGTAAAGGATTACACCATCAGTAAGTGTTTCAATGTAGAGTATATGAAAGCCTAAGAAATATGTGAAAAGTAAATTCTAGTATTATCATAATTGTTTTGGAAAAGTGAATTGGGAGTTTATTGAAATCTATATATTATATATTTTTCTTAGGAGAATGACCGGTTAAGGGGTGTTCCAAATGGAAATATTTATGGGAGATTATTCAAGGGAAAATGTATAACGGAAAATAGTATCTGGATTAATAATAAAATGATCTAGGGTCTATATCTCATGGTTAAACAAATACTGAGCATATGGTTCAGTGGGGATCGAACGAGGAATTATTTAGAGGTATACTTCCGGAATATGGGCAATGTACATTTTCTTAAGTTTATGATAAGTTAAAAAAATAGTTGTGGGAAATTAAATATAGGGTAACATGAAAAAAATATATGCTGATACTTATCCAAATTATATAGTTTCTTCATATATGTATTTTTTTAAGAAGGTGTGATTAGATTGTTTTTATAGTGTTAAAATTATACCAAAAAAATGTGTTTTGGTACTACCATTTTAAGTGAATCGTGTTGATGAGATATAATATATCACATTATTTTTAGGATGGTGATCAAGGGGTTGATTATTGTGGAGATTAATTATTATATAAATACTAGTATTATGTATTATGTATTATCATATTTATTTTTGAATATGGGAGTGGGTTTATAATGTTTTTCCTCATTTTCTATATTTCTCTAATTTCATCATTGAGTAATATGGGTAAATTTTTCTATGAAATTTATCCACATATTATATTTATTTATAAAAAATATTTTCATTCATCAAATTAATCAATATTTAATTATAATAATTTACTATCAAAATGTAGAATACAAAATAAGTACAATTAATAATAATATAATACATTAACAACGTGAAAAAATATTAAATAAATATATGGGTAGAATATAAATCCATAATGATAGATATTTATATAAATTTTATTGACTTTAAATGGATTCATAGTTAAAAAAATTATGTAAGATATAATTTTATAGGCCTATAACTACAAAACCCCATTGTAAAAAATCATTGAATCATAGTTGTGTTTTAGTGTAACCATCAAATAATTACATTTATAAGCTACAGGTTGGAAAGTTGTTTTGAGGGTACTAATATCATAAATGGGAAGAAATATATATTATAGAACACACAAAAAGACAATAAAGGAAATATATAAACATAAAACCCTAATGAATAATGAGAATATATGATTAAAAAATAATTAAAAGTTAAAAATATATTATTTCTATGAAATAATGAAAATAACTAGTCTACACATGATTAAAATACTCATGAATCAAAATATTTAGAACTCAATACACAATATACTCTAGTGTAATATTGTAGAAATCACTATTTCTATGATTCAATGAAAACCAATGAGTAGATCGACCATTTATCATCCCAATAATCATCATCCCATAAATACATGTTTAAAAATTTTGGGGTATTAATGGATAACATAATAAAAAAACTACATGAATAAAAATCATAGAACGGTTATTATAGTTTGTATTTTAAATGTAACATCTCAATTGAACATATTGATGAAGTTGTATTACACCTAATTTTGTATGCCTTAATATAAATAGTTAACAAATATAACTACTATATTTTATGAGAAAAACATTTCTAGCATCATCTATAATCACACTCATAAATTAACATGAATATATAACATGACACATGTTTTAAAAACATAGGACCCTTAAAAACTAACACCCATTATCTAATACATTTTATTCCCCCAATGAAATAAATCCTATAACCCATTATCCATCACACCTTTTCCAAAACTAGTGGGTAATAATTGATACTTACCCAATGTCTAATGTCCCATGGAAAATGTGGTACCACTTGTGTCAATATCATCTTGGGGTACTTGTTGGATGGTTTAACCCCTTTGTGTGTAGTGTGTTTTTTGGCTAAAAATGATGAATCTTGGGGTCTTTATCATGTATTCAGAGTTATGGAGCACTGTTAGTTTAGAAATACATCTTAAGTGTTCATCCTATAGAGGATAAAAGGACTGGGGATTTTTACTTGGTTACAAACCCTTTTTTATTCATGCTGGTAAATCATACCACCCACCCAAAGAGGATAATTTTTATTCATTTTACATTTATTTTACGTCAGGTTTCATCCCATGTCACCCAAATTTATATTAAATTGACACAGATTCCTTCAATGGTGCTTTTCACCTCTTAAAATATCCTCCATGTTGTAATAAAGGTGGTTTCATAGGGATTTATCTCTCATTTTGCTATTTTGGAGCGTCATTCTCATTCATCATCTGTTTTATTATGTTTCCCCTACTCGTCTAACACTTCTATACATATTTGGATGATTTTAGTGCCAATAGTGGTGATAAATTAGGGTATTTCCATTTTTAGTGGTTGTGATCCATGGTAGGGTTCTATTTGTATTTGTTTTCGTATAAGGTGAAATGATTCAACCAAATGATGTATAAAAATTCATTTCATTTCATTTTATTGTTGATTTCCATGATTTCTCAATATTTTAAATTTATTTTATACTTTACATCATGAAATATATGAAATCTAGTTTCATTTTATCATCAATGCTGTATGCAAGGGTTGGATTTTCCACATGAAAAAGTTGGTCATTCACATATCTTAATGAAATACGATTTTCAAATGGAATTTTAGGAACTCTTCATTTTGTGATAAAATTATAAATGGGGTTCTATTTGTGAAATTCACTATTTGATTAGGCTTATTGAAAAATATCGGTTTCAATATGGGGACATTTTTCAGTTTGTCGGGTACCATTATTTTTAAGGGGTGGTTTGATATTATAATGTGTGGATGGTGTTTCCCATGACATTTGGCTTTTGTAAGGATGTTTTTATATTTATTTTGGATTTTTGTGTAGAATAAAATGTGTTTTAATAATGGATTTAAAAATGTATATTCTTATTATATGATAAAATATAAGTCACATTTGAACATAATGATGAAATGTTGATTGTTCCCATATTAATCCCCCTTGGTCGTTGATGATATGTTTTCTAAACCATGAGATAGATTATTTGTAAGGTGATTTCAATGGCGATTATGTGTTGAGGAAATTTTTTTGGGCATTATAAGATGTAGGATTGACTTGATTGTGGTGTTTTCCCAATGTGATGTTTTATTTTCATTTAGAAATATTCATTTCTTATGGGCCACCTCCATTATTATTCTAAAATGAGATCAAGGTTGTTGTGTATGAATTATTGGGAAATTTATAGTCTAGTTGAGGATTCATACTCTATAATAAACCTTGGTTTTATTTTTTCCATTCATGGGGGATTTTCAATGAGTATAATCCTTTAAGTCATTCTGTGGATGGATGGGTGACTATTTTCTTATTGGTTTTTAGGTAAAAAAATTTGTGTCTTCTACTGTCATGTTTGTCCTCATGATGTTTCCACATGATATGTATCATTTTATATCAAATTATTTGTAAATATATTCATATAGGATGTTTATTTATTAGATTTAGTTATTTTATGTATTGATTCTGTAATATCCCAAGCATGTAAAGAATAATATACTTTCATATCTATGTCTATTTATGAATTACATAGTGTTTTAAATGATTAAAATGAGAATAAATCCAATCTTAGGCGTATAATACTCTAATATTTTTTTAAAGATTGTTTTACCAACTATTAATGGAGAACCGTTTTTAAATCTATCTTTTAAATATATTATAACTCTATTTTTAAAAATAAACATATTTTTTTGGAAGTGGGACATTGAAATTTACTTTGGATAAATTTTTGGCAATTTTCTGACAATGTTCAATTTTTACTGAATAGTGAAAAATACTGCATTTTACATCAAAACTGATATTTCATATAATATAATTATATAGTTAGATAATATTTTTAATTGGTTTTAAAGTGTAATTAGAATATATTTTTTCCATTTAATCCAATGGTGGTCATTGGAATTAATTTCATTTAGAAATTGGACATAATCAATTGTCAATCTTTTGATATATATTGTTTCATAAAAACACACTATTTGTTTGGACAATGTGAATTGTTATTAAATTAATTACTGGAATTTCTGTGTTTGGAATTTTGTAAAATAGATCCCATATTTGTAATTATGTGTTATAAATTATTTAATTAAGTCCTTTTTTTGGACATTATGAATAGTAACGATGGTAATTATCTATAACTATCATGATTAAGTAGCAATCGGGTAGTTAAGTGTAATAAAATTATATAATAATAATATAAAATTACCCCATCATTTGTTCAAATCATCTTTTTTGAGTAATGGTCGACAATGGGATTCCTTGTGCCAACCTTGGCACCCCATAGAATCACTTTAGTGTGATAGTGACCTTTTATCATATTATTTTTAAAGAAAGGTGAATATAACAAATATATGTATCACCTATGTATAAAAACTTAATTTTGCTTACATAAATTTCATATTAGACTATAAATTGTATTTTTTATGATAAAAATATTTCCTACATCATGGTTTTTTTTATACATTAAATAATGAAATTTATTTATGACACCATGATGATGTAGTGATTACCTCATTAATGAACAATTTAAATAAAATGAAAAGATAAGGTAAAATATAAGACATAAAATTATCTGAAACCTATTTGTATGGGTGGATTTAGAACCCTTATCATCTTATCCTTGAAATATATCATTGTGGTACCTTTAAAATCTTAAAATCATTTCATAATAAAGTATCATTGCATGACCATCCAAGAGTTCCACTCCTCTAAAGAACGATCGGGTAACTCTTTTTGGTTTGATCCAAAGGCTTCCGTGGGAAGACTTATACCCAATGTGAGGCTTCTAGGAGTAGGAGAGGGATATGGAGAGATAAGGACATCGTCTCAATCTCCTTTCATCGAGGCATATTTTGTTTTAATACAAGACTTTCATTTATACATTGTATAAAAACCATTTTCATTTCATTTCATTCAAAGGGAATCATTTTCTACGATGAATTTTACTAAATGGAAAATTGGAAAGTTTCTTTTAACGTATGCAGTGAAAAAAACCTTTCCGCCGCCATGAGTAATATTTGATATTTGGATTCCTCAACAAGCCGTAATGTTTTTTAATGAAAATGAATACCATATAATATATTATGTATTTTGGTATTGGAAATTGGTTTGATAATGGATTTCTTATAGAAATATATTTAAGGGATATATTGTGATTGAAATGTGGAAATGTTATCCTTCCTTTATATTTGTTTTATGTATTATGATTTAATAATGGTACTTGGTCATTTGATGGGTAGTTACGTGATAAACTATATAACGACTAGTTTTGTGAATACCATGATTGGTGGTTACGTTATAACATCCATTGTATTTGGAATGTAAGTAGGTCGTATGGCTATTTCATTTAGTTACATGTGTGGACATTGACTGTATGATTATTCCATTTATGTATGTTTATGTTCCAAGTTACCTTTATATGATATGTCTTCTTTATATGCGTAATATTTTGGTTACAAAAGGGAGAGTAGTGGTCTTTTATTCAGTGATGAGTATTTACTACATGATAAAGGTGAAAAGTATTACATATGTTAAAGTATTCATGGTTATCTTGTTGTTTTGAAAAACAAAAAGTTTCCTTCATTGTGTATTCCTTTCTATGCTTTTTATGCTCATCCCATGTTTTTGAAATGTTTTTAATAGGACATAATGTGGAATAGGGTCTAGGATGGGATCAAGAAATGTCATGTTGTCTAAAACATGGAATTGGACATGAATATTTTTTCAAAAGTATTTATTTTATGAGAAAAATGGAAACTGTGTTGAATTGTTTACTTTGTAACTTTCAAAATTTAATAATTATGGCCTTATTCTCTAAAACTCCTAAACCTGAAAAGATCCTAAATGTGAATTATTCATTTAAATAAATATTTAATAATGTTTTATGGTTGGGTCACTATAGTTGGTATCATAGGTTGGTTTAGATAATGTTATGAGATAGAATTCTGTTAAATCATTATCCAAAAATATCTTTTTATGGGCAAATAGAAATGATATAGAATTTGAACATTACCATGATGCTTCATCCAAGATATTATTTTTCAGAATGTTTGTCCGCAATAGAAATATAAAATTAGTGCTAGGAAGGCATACAGAAGGAAATGACCTTCCAAATCAACATCATGAGATGGTCAGAATTAGAACTAAATAGTTTTTTTGTAGAAATGGCGTAGTTGACTCAAGCGATAAATGGTGGTGGTATCCATGCACGAGATCAGCTAGATCAACCTAATAGGAACATGTCAGTGGTGGAATATTTCATGAGGAAAAATCACCAATCATTCAGAGGATCATATGCCCCTGTGCTAGCTAAAGGGTGAATTAAATCAATGGAGAAGATTTTTGATGTCATGGGGTGTTCAGACCGTCAAATGTCTAGTCTTTTTGTTTATCATTTGGATGGTGAAGCAGATTAGTGGTGGTCAATGGTTAAAAATATCAGGGATGCTGATTAGATTGATTCTCTTGACTAGGATGAATTCAAAGCTATGTTTCTTGAGAAATAATTTCCTAAGGCTGTTCAACATAGGATGGAAAAATAATTCTTGGCATTGAGGAAAGTGAATGACTAAGTGGATTCTTATAAAGAGATGTTCACTCGATTGGAAAGGTATTCTCCAAATTTTATCTGAGACCTTGATAGTAAAATAAATTGTTTTTAATCAAGATAAAATCATAAATATCGAATGGAATTATCATCTCGTGAGTTCAAATGTTATGAAAAACATGTTTGATGTGCGGAGAAGGTGGAAATGGAGTTATCCAATGATAAGGTGTTCTTTAAAAAACAACAGAATAAGAGGTCCAGTTGGCAGACAAAGGAAAAAAACTCATCAAAGAAGCCCGGATGTAAGAAAACCAAATATCCCTCCTGCGATAAGTATGGTAAAATGAATCCTAGAGAATATTTATCCGAGTCTGGAAAGTGATTTTGGTGTGTTATGTCTGGTCATATTGCTCGTAAATGTAAGGATAATGGTCATGTAGGCAATGAAAAGCCGGTGGTAAGATGTTTTAAGTGTAATGAAATGGGTCATTATGCAAATTAGTGTCTAAAAAAGAATTCAACTGAGGGAAAGAAAAAAGACTACAAACAGAAAGGGGTGGTGAAATACTTTGAAACTACTTTAGTAGATGTTGGGACATTGAATTATGTAGTATCAGGTACACTATCTATTTGTTCATATTATGTCAATGTGTTTTCTGATTCAGGGTCTACCCATTCACCCATTTTTGAGATGTTTTTGAGTAAATTTGGAATTCCATCTCAATATTTGAATCCTGAATTTTAGGTAAAAACACCAGGAGAAACGTTGAGAAAAAATAAATTATAAGAACCTTCAAATCCTTGTGTGTGGAAAGAATCTAAAATCAAACCTTATTATTTTGCCTCTAGTAGTGTTTCATGTTATTTTGGGATGGAATGGTTTTATGTTTATCATGATAAGATTGACTGCAGAGATAAAGAGGTTTCATTTCAGTAATATTTTTAGTTTGTGTGCACGAATTAAACCTTGCTTTTGAAAACATATCAGGATGTTGAAAACTAGTAAAATATGGAAATGATTTTTACCTTACTCATATTGTTGAAAACAAATGAATGGTTTAGATTAATGGTGTGCCATTGGTAAACGAGTATCATGAAGTTTTTCCGGATGATTTTCATGGTATTATACATGATCGGGAAGTTGAATTTACTATTGACTTAGTTCTCGATTCTAAGCCAATTTCAAAACCCCATTATCTAATTGCTCAAGTTGAACGTTTAGAGGTAAAGAATAAATTTCAGGATTTTTTAGATAAAGGATTCATTCAACCAAGAACATCATCATGGGGTGCTCTAATCTTTTTTGTTTAAAAGAAATATGGTTCAATGAGACTTTTCATTGATTATAGATCATTTAATAACATCACTGTTAAGAAAAAGTATCCTTAGCCTCATGTCAATGATTTGTTTGATCAGCTATAGGGAGCTCAGTATTTTTCAAAGATTGACTTGAGGTCGAGGTACCATCAGTTGAATGTAAAAGAAGAAGAAATTCCGAAGACTGCATTTTGTAATATATTTGACCATTATGAAGTTTTAGTTATGCCTTTTTTGTTTAACAGATGCACCTACTATATTCATGAATCTAATGAATGGAATTTTCCATGACATCATGGATAGGTTTGTGGTTGTGTTCATTGAAGATATTTTGGTTTATTCCAAAAGTAAAGAGGAACATGAATTTCATTTAAGGGTTTTCATGGAAACCTTAAAAGAAAATAAACTGTATGGAAAATTCAGCAAATTTGAGTTTTGGTTACAAAAAATTTCCTTCCATGGTCACATTGTTTCAAAAAAATTGAATAACTGTTGATCCTTCTAAAACAGAAGATGTTGATGAATGGCCAAAACCCACAAATATAACCGAGATCAGTAGTTTTTTGAGTTTGGTAGGTTATTACCTGAGGATTGATGAAAATTTTTCACAGTTATCTACTCCAATGACTATGTTAATGCGAAAAGGTGTTAAGTTCATTTGGACAGAATAATGTAATAATTGTTTTCATGAATTGAAAAGAAGATTGGGGAATTCTCCTGTTTTGGCACTACCTTATAGAAATGGTGAGTTTGTTATCTATAGTGATGCTTCATTGAATGTACTTAGTTGTTTCCTTATGCAGAATGACGATGTAACTACTTATGCTTCACATTAGTTGAAAACTCATAAAATAAATTATACTACACATGATTTGGAATTAGCTGTTGTTGTTTCTTCCTTATAAATTTTGAGGCATCATTTGTATGGTGAAAGGTGTGAGATATATACTGATCACAAAAGTATAAAGTATATATTCACTGAAAAATAATTGAACGCGAGATGGAGGAGATGGCTTGAATTAATCAAGGATTATGATTGTTAAATTAATTACCATCCTAGAAAAGAAAATAAAGTGGAATATTCTTCGAGTCGAAAAAGTAATTCTTCATTAACCGTGTTATGTTTGGAACATGATCCTTTAGTTAAGGATTTCATAAACAATTGTTTAGAATTTATTGGTGCATGAAATTCATCTATTTTCTTTCAGGTGTCAGTGAGATCATCTCCATCCGACAGAATTAAGAAACCGCAGAAGAAAGACAGTAAGTTGTAGAAAATGGTAGAGCTGGTTCAGAAGGATATGTTACCTGAAATCAACATTGATAATGGTTGGGTTTTGAGGTTTGGTAAGATATTATGTGTGACTTTTGATTCACAGTTGAATAATGATTTGTTATGTGAAGCTCATAATTCTCCATTTTTAGTTCATCTATGCAGTACTATGTTTTACAAAGCTCTGTATAAGTATTACTGGTGGTATGGAAAGAAAAAAGATATTACTGATTTTGCTGTGAAGTGTTGGATTTGCCAGCAGGTTAAAGCAGAGAGGTAGTTACCGATGTGGATGATTAGGTCTTTACCGGTGCCAGAGTGGAAATGGGAAAATATATCCATGGACCTCATTGTGGGATTACCAAAGACATCTCGATTTAATAATGCAGTCTGGGTTATTGTTGATCGATTGACTAATCTGCTCATTTCCTTCCTATTTGAGATACATTCTCTCTAGATCAAATTTCTCGGTTGTATGTTTAAGAGATAGTAATGTTACTTGGAGTTTCCCTTTCTATTATATCTTATTGTGATCCCAGGATTCATTCTAACTTTTGGAAAGGCCTTCAGAATTTGCTGGGTACTAAATTAAATTTTAGTAGAGCTTTTCGTCCGTATTATGATGGGAATTCAGAACAAAAAATTCATACCTTGGAGTATATGTTACTTTATTACATGATGGATTTCAAGGGAAGTTCAGACCAAAATCGTTCTTTGGTTTATTTTGCTTATAATAACAGCTTTCATTCCAATATACATATGGCTCCATTTGAGGCATTATATGGTAAAAGGTGTCGAAATCCAGCTTTTTGGGATGATTTAGGGGAATGGAAGGTGATGGGACCAGAATTGGGAGAAGAGATGGCAGAAAAAGTATAGTTGATTTAGAAGCACATTCGGACAGCTCAGAGTCGGCAGAAATGTTATTCAGATAATCGGATGAAGGATCTTTCTTCTGATGCAGGTGATCATGTTTTTTTCAAAGTTTCTCCATGGAAAAGTGTGATGCGTTTTGGAATGAAAGGAAATCTAAGTTAGAGGTTTAATTGGACCTTATAAAATCCTAGAGAAATTTGGATCAGTTGTATATAGATTGGAATTACCTCCATGTTTGTCCCAGGTACATAATGTTTTTCATGTTTCAATGTTGAAAAAGTATATTCCATATCCATCTCATGTTTTTAGTCCATAGGTAGTTTAGTATGAAGAGAATATATCTTATGAGGAACAACAGGTCTAGATTCTTGACCAAAGGGATAAGGTTTTTCGGAATAAGGTGATTCATCAAGTAAATGTTTTGTGGAAAACCCAAATGATTAAAGAGACAACATGGGAATCTGAATATGCAATGAGGGATAAATACCCCCACTTATTCGATAAGAAAATAAATTGCGGGGTCTAAATTTCATAAATGGGGGAAGGATGTAACAACCCATGTAAGTAAAGAATAATATACATTCATATCAATGTCTATTTATAAATGAGACAGTGTTTTAGATGCATAAAATAATAATAAATCCAATCTTAGGCATGGAATACTGTAATATTTTTTAAAAGATTGTTTTACTGTGTTTTAATGGAAATCCATTTTTAAATATATCTTTTTATAATATTATAAGATCTATTTTTCAAAATAAACTTATTCTTTAGAATTGGGACATTGAAATTTACTTTGGATACATTTTTGGTATTTTTCTGACAATGTTCATTTTTTATTGAATAGTGAAAAATACTGCATTTTTCTTCAAAACTACTTTTTCATCAAATTTAATTTTATGGTTTTATTGTATATTTAATTGGTTTCAAAGTTTAATTATAATATGTTTTTACCATTTAATCCAATGGTGGTCATTGGAATTAATTCCACTTTTAAATTGGAGATTAACAATTGTCAATCTTTTGATAGATAGTGTTTCTTAAAAACAAGCTATTTGTTTTGACAACGGGAATTATTTTCAAATTAATTAATGATGTTTCTGTATTTGGAATATGGTAAAATAGATTCCATATTTTGAATCAGAAGGTACATATTATGAAATTTTGACATTTTTGTTTTTAGTCATTATGAATAGTAACAATGGTAATTATCATTATTTATCATGATTAAATAGTAATCGGGTAGTTAAGGGTAATAAAATAATATCATAATAATTTATAATGACACCAACATGTGTCCAAATCATCATTTTTTAGTCATGGATAACCATGTGATTCATTTTGTAGGCCTTGGGACCCCATAGAATGACTTTATTGTGATATTGACCTTTTATCATATTGTTTTTAAAGAAAGGGAAATATAACCAAAGTATGTATCACCTATGTAACACAATATTACTATTGTTTAAATAAATTATCTCTTATACAAATTAGTCTTTATAAAGATAAAGATATTTCCTACATCATGGTATTTTTTTTAAAAAAGTTACACCTTAAATAAATAAATTTATTTTTGTCACCATGATGATGCAGTGATCAGCTAATTAAAGAATGATTTAAATACATCGAAAAGATATAGTAGAATATAAGACATAAAGTTGATTAAAACCGATTGGATAGGTGGATTTCAAAACATTATCAAGGATCCTTGATATATATCATTATGGGACCTTTAGAATCCGAAAAGCATTTCATAATAAAGTAACATTTCATGACCTTCCAAGAGTGACCCTCCTCCCTCTTATAAAAGGCCCCAACCTTTACCCCCTTAAACACACTAATAAAGCCCATTTATCATCCAAAATCTTCTTATATAATCTATCCACATCTCTCTCTTAATTTTAGAAGCCTCACATTGGGCAGAAGTCTTCCTAAGGAAGCCTTTGACTCAAATCAAAAAGAGTTACCCGATTTAGAGGTAATGTCTTCTCTCGAGTTTCTTCCTTTTATTTTCATTCTTCACTCCCCCTAACATTCTTGTTATTTTATTTCATAACATCAACAGTATACTAAATATACTAGTATGTTGTTATGAGAAGGATTTTATTAACACATACACACACCCCCGTCTAATGGTTAAAGAACATAATGTTTTGTGGGTGGTGAATTACCGCCTCACGAAATGATGATTGTTCAATCTTATTTTAACACCATTCATGGTGGCCATTAAGTTGAAACTATTTTTATATATGATATATATTATTTTTATGTTTACTTTTTTCTTTTTTATTTTTCTTTGATATCATACCACTATGGTTTCCATTATGGGTAAACACGATAATCTCATTAGAGGATGTGTGGACTATCACCCCCTCAAAGTGATATGAATCATTAATACCATATGTGGTACGTATAAAGGATGTTTTTATATATTTTATATATGATACTATACTGGAATTATAATAATACTATGTATCATTATGTTTTAATTTCATTAAATATGAAATAGAAATGGAAGTAGCGTTCATGCGTGCATACGGCTCACCGTCTCCATGAACGGTGCATTTCATTTATTACCTCTAAATTTTATATAATATTATAAATAAATGCATATGCTAGATATATATGATATATATGTTATCCAAATCATTAATATCATTATGGATATAATTAACCATTGACCACATGAACCACATGTAATTATAAGAAGTCCATTTTTGACATAAGTACCAAATATCGACAAAATAAACATTATTAATGTAAATGATTAAATAATGTTTATAAAAAGAAAATACGTGATATAAAAGTAATAAAAAACTTGAAAAGGGTTCTTAAGAAAGAATAAATTATTATTAGTTTATTATTCAGCAGATTAAAGAACGATCGAGTAATGTCAGACACAAGGTAAGGGACATCGTCTCAATCTCCTTTCATTGAGGGAAATTTTGTTTTAATTCAAGACTTTATTTTATATGTTGTATAAATAACATTTAATTTTCATTTCCATCAAAGGGATTCTTTTTTTGCGGATCGTTTTACTAAATGAAAATATGGAATGCTTCTTTTAACGTACGCGGTGACAACAACCTTTCTACCACCACAAGTATTATTTGATCTTTGGCTTCCTCCACAAGCCGTAATGTTTTTAAAATAAAATGAATTCCGTATAATCTATTATATATTTTGGTATTGGAAATGTTTTTGATAATGTAATTTTTATAGAAATATATTTAAGTGATATATTTTTATTGAAATGTGGAAAAGTTTTCATTATTTTATATTTTTTTATATCTTATGATTTTATAATGGTACTTGGAAATTTGATGGGTGGATACAAAATAAACCAAATGATGGGTGGTGCCGTGAATACTAGTATGGGTGGTTACGTTATAACCACTGATGCATTTGGTATGGAAGATGACTATATGGCTATTCCATTTAGTGACATGTGTGTAAGTCGACTGTATGGTTATTCCATTTAAGTATGTTTATGTTACATGTTACCTTTATATGACATGTGTACTTTATATGGGTGATCATTTGGTTACAAAAGGTTATTATGTGATATTTTATTCAGTGAAGAGTATTTACTACTTCAAAAAGGTGAAAATTATTATTTATGTTAATGTATTAATGGTTTACTTGTTGTTTTGAAATACTAATAGTTTCATTCTTTGTGTATTCCTTACTGAGCTTTTTATGCTCATCCCAGGTTTTTGAAATGCTTTTCACAAGGTGTAATGTGGAATAGGGTCAAGGATGGGATCAATAAATGTCATGCTATCTAAAACATGTAAATGGACATGACTTTTTTTCATGAGTTTTTATTTTATGTAATAGATGGAAACATAGAAGAAGTGTATACTTAGTAACTTTTGAGATGTAATAGTTTTGACCTAATTCTCTAAAACTCTAAACCTGAAAAGATCCTCAATGTGAATTATTCATTTAATTCATGATTTTGTAATATTTTATGGTCGGGTCCTTATAGATTCTATTATTCTTTAGGCAAGATGATTACTAGTGTTATTTCATCAATTTATATGATTTAATAATAAGATGTGATGATTGTGATTATTCAATTATTCACATGATTCAATTTTTACCCTTTTCTGGTTGTGTAAATAAAATTAATAGAAAAGGGAAAAAGTTTAAATGTTGTATTCTTGGTCGACAAAATTTTAAAATTGTGGGGAAAATCTCTTAATTAAACATTGAATCAGTTTTGGGTTGTTTGTGTTTCTTAGCAACGAGTGCATCTATGGTCATTTGTGGAGTTATGAAGATATAATTGACAATTTACATTGACAAATAACCCTAACGAAAGAATTAATTATATATATATGGTATAAAAATAATTGATACAAATGTACTATTTTCTAGTGTTTTCCAAATTTTTGGTCCTCAAGACATGGAAAATAGAGAAAGGTGTTTTTTTGGAAAATGACGTGGTATGAAATATTGAATGTGCTTGGGACTGTTTCATGCAATTCATGTTTAAAGACAAGAACCTCAATATATAGAAAGGGAATGATGTTCCTAAGATATTTGGAAATGTGGGTGAATGATGAGTTTTCAAAAAAGAGGCTTACACGGCCCAATGCGACATCAAATGTTGTTTTCCATGCTTGAATATGTTTCTGAATGATGCATATGGGTTTTTTATCATAGGGGTTGGTGATGCATATAAATAAGTGGTGACCCTCCTCATTCAAGGTAGCTTAATACTTGGAGAGATTTTGAGCTCTGGATCATGTATTAATTTAGTGCAAAAGTAGCTGCATATAAAATTGTTATTTGAGAAAACCATTGAAGTTTCATGTAATATTGGAGTTTGGTGTAAGATAAATAAGATGAAAATACGATTACAATTTTTTGGAAGAAGTTTGTTTCATTTATGATGGGTTTTTGCATGCAAAGGAAGAAATTTTTCCACAAGTCCTAGTAAGGGTTGCGAGAAAGATTTGAGCTTTCATATTAATATTATGGTAATGAGGTATTAAACTATGCATGAAAGTGGAATGTCAATAATCCATCCAAATATAATTGATGATTCATTCATTAGTGATAATTAAGGTAACTCCATTTCAATAAATTCTATTTGGATCCCCTCAATGTGTAGTGATAGAAGGAAGAGGAAGACTGTGTCAATTTCCACCAAGAGTGATCTAGATAAAGAGACATATATATGGATAATTGGGAATGTAATGAGAAAACCCTAAACATTTTAAATGAAGTGGGACTAGGAATAGAAGCGATGAATCTTGAATAGAATTATTGGTAGTGAGGATTATTGAATTGTGTACATTATAAACATCATCGGTGTATTCTCAATAGATGTACCCAATGAGTGTGAACCAACAAACTATTTATTCTTACTTTTTCTTGAATTCTTGTAATGCATTCAAAGAATCATCGTCATATAAGAAAGGAACGAATAAGGCCAGCATTAACACAATTCTTTATAAAATGTTCCACTTATAATAAAGAGGTCTATATCTGTTTGGGTAGATATAATTTAGAAGATAATATCAAAACCCTAACCACCAAAAAGGGATCTAGTCCCATTTTATACCGAACAATTAGTATCATATGGTATGTTTCTTTTTTCAATATTTTCTCTCTAAATTGGTTCTGTTGATTGTTGAATTTATATATCTAATATTTTTTTATCTTGGTGTTCGATATAGAAGTGAAGTACATTGAGGATGAAGTATAATTATGTTGGTTCCCCATAATGTGGATGTGTCTATGGAAAAATTGTGATTAAGTTGAAGGAATCCATTAGTGGAAGAAATAATGATTTGAATAAATATTACATTGAAGAGCATGAGGTTTAATGTGTTTCTAATACCACTGAGGATGAAGAAACTCCAAGATAGAGGAATGTGGAAGTTTTCCTTGAGATATAGGAATTGGATTACAAACAGAATGATGAAATTTAAACAAAATATTTCTAGATCTAAGCACTAGAAATTATGGTCAACAAGATATGAGGATTATATAAAAGGCTAATTGATGTGGATACAAATATGAGAGATAAGAACGATTCTAAATAAGAATAACTGAGAAATGATCCTAGAATTATAGAAAAACATTTTCTGATGAAAATGACGTGATTAAGATATTATATGAAATTCATTATCTAAAATCTAGAAATGATTATCTTGCAAAATAGATATATGAACTATTTCATATGAACAAAATATGACAACCCTGCTTTTTATTACAACTTAAAACATGATTTATTATATAAATATTCACATGATACAACAAAGAAGATCGAGAGGTTTAGTGTCTTTGGGTCTTAGGATCATTACATAATAACTTAAAACATGAAATACAACATAGTTATTGAAAACTTCCATTTCATGACCACTATATTCCCTCGTACTTAGCATTGCATGGGATAACCTGAGGACATGCATAAGAGAAGGGTCAGCTATAAAGCCCAGTAAGGGAGTACACATGGAATAACATGAAAAGTAAAATACATGTTAGACAATAGGCATACCAATAGAGCATAAAAGAAACATGAACATAAAGGCATGATAAATCATGATAATCATAACATGGAAATGTGGCAACAACACTTAACATGGAATTAGCAAGAGCCAAGGCTCATTGCACATAAAGCATGAGTAAAACCTCATTTCAAATGAAGCACGAGTAAACCCTTGTTGCACTTGAATTAGCATGAGTCAGCACTCATTGCCCATGACGTATCATGATACTATACATCACCCAATGCATTGGAGCTCTATAAGGGTAAACCCTTCTTAAACATTTCATTTCATGCATAAGTGTGCCACATGGATTCATAAAACATAATCGTTTATTCCACGTTAAAGGAATGTTGAATTCATACATGAAACTTTACAATCAATAAGCAAATGTGCATAAATGTGAATTCCTTCGATAGGGAAATGGGCATGGTATTCACTACACAATGACATTGGCTTAGAAAATCGGTGCGATTTCGGCAGCGTAACGGCGTGACATAAGAATTCATAAAAATGTTTGATGACAGAGAAAGGGGTTACTCATCATATTTATATATAATGGAAAGTAAGGAGGTCATATAGATACATGTCCCAACAATTGTGATGGAATACAGATTCATGATAAAAAATTATTTCTTGAATGTAAAAGAAGAGAGAGAAGTTCCTTTCCGAATTTCGGCATAGTAACGGGTGTACATGGGAGGCATTTAATGAGAGAGAAAGGGGTCTCCCATAATTCAAACCATAAGAGGGAAGTATGGGGGAGGTCTGAAACCATACCCCAACATTCATAATTGAATTTAAAAGGGAAATACAACTTAAAGAAAATTCAAAAAAAAATGAGAAAGGAAGAAAAAATCCTTACATGGAAGTGTGCTTCCAAAGCCTAGAGAGAGGCTTGTGAGAGGCTTCTTGGGAGCTTTGGGAACTTTGGGAGGATTCTAGAGAGAGTAGGGCAGAGGTTGGACGAACTAAAAGGGATTTTAGTGAGGAGGAAGTGGGAGCTTGGGTGGGTTTATATAGGAAAGGTGAGGGAATTCTTTATTATTTATTTGTGGGTCCCCTTACATTAAATTATTCCAAAACACAAAACAACAAATGGTTTTTGCCAATGGTTTTTGGAAAATGGAAGGGGAAAACAATATTTTATAAGGCCCATGTCCTAACTTCTTAAAATAATAAGGTTTTTTATGTGGAGGTGAGTCACACTTCCATGGAAATTAATTTAAAAAGGTAAAGTGTTAAATATGTTTGAGGGGTCGATTAATGCATTGAAAAGTAAGTCAAACAAACCCAAAATCACATTATTTTAATGATAAAACATATATTGGCCGAACATAAGGATTATGGTATTTTTATTACAACACCATTGGGTCATTATGATGTTATAAAATATATTATATATTTAAACGCTATTTAATTTTTACCAAAAAATTTTACTGTCTCAGAAAATTATGAAAAATTCACCATTGGGTAATTTCATCATCATGATTCCAGAAATGAAATATATTTTATCTAAAAAAATTTCTAAATATGTTAATTTTCACTTTTAAAATAAAAACCAACATTTATTGAAAATTCACGGGTTTAGACAAAAATGGATTTCAAACCTTAATAAAAAATTTAATTGCATTCATAAAATTATAAGATCATTTATATATAATAAAAATTAATTTAATAAAAATGAAATTATTTTATTAAAATATTATTTAATTCAAAAATCCCATAATTTAATGAAATAGATTTCTTAATAAAATAATAACTAAAACACCATTTGTACTTTAAAAACTATTTATAATGTATCAAAAATGACTAGAAATTATATTTATTATTATATAAAAATAATAATGTACATGAACATAGTACTACTTATTTGTTACATTACCCCTTAAAATAGTCGCATAAGACCTAAGGGTAAGGTGTGTGATGGTGACAGACTCTTGGGGTGGCTCGGATAACATTGCTCGTGTGGTAATTTCAATCAACTTCCACTTTTCCCGTAGACGGTCCCTTTTGAGCTTGACATGGTGAAGCTCAGCTTGGGCTTAGTCAAGGGTTAAGCCCAAGGATGCCACCTCTTTTCTGAGCTCTGACAAATGGGCTACTTATGGGGCAATTCTACTGGATGAGGCCATCGCTTCTTTTGTCTGATTAAAATTGGGTTCGTTAAAGCCTTATATTTATAATAATAAAGTGATCACTATTCAACGACTATATTAACAGCGGTCACAATTCTTTAAATAAAACCAATGAAGTTGACATCTTATAAAAACATTATTCATAAAGAGACATTTAACTGGATCAAGATGGATTTTCCATTAAAGAAACTTTGCGTCGTTACAATATTCCCCCCTTAAGAAATTTCTCCCTCGAAATTTTTATTTTCCCACACTAAAACAAATGTGGGTTACTCAGCTTCATGATATCCTCCGACTCCCAAGTATCTTCTTCAAACATGGGGTTTCTCCACAAAACCATGATGAGGGGTATTGTCATATTTCGTAGAACTCTTTCTCTACGATGTAATATCTTCACTGGTTTCTCCTCATAAGAAAGATCGTCTTCCAATTGTACCACCTCAGAAGAGAGTACATGTGAAGGGTCCGGTATGTACTTCCTTAAGAGGGATACATGAAAGACATCATGTACTTTGGCCATGGCAGGTGGAAGTGCTAGTCGATAGGCCACAACCCCAACATGATCAAGAATCTCGAAGAGGCTGATGTACATTGCACAAATATTCCCTTTCTTTCCAAACCTCATGAACTTCTTCCACGGAGATATGTGTAAAACACCATGTCTCCAAGTTTAAACTCAACGTCTCATCGACTTATATCTGCATAACTCTTCTGTTGACTCTGGGCTTCTGTGATATGCTGCTGAATGGTTTTCACCTTCTCCACCATTTCTTCGACCATTTCTGGTCCAGGCAGCATACGTTCACCGACCTCATCCTAACATGTCAGTGTTTTGCACCTTTTCCCATTAAGGGCTTCATAGGGTTCCATTTTGATGCTCGGGTGGAAACTGTTATTATAAGAGAACTCAACCAGAAGAAGATTTTGATCCCATCCTCCATTAAAGTCCATTGAGCGCGCTCTCAACATATCCTCAAGTGTTTGGACAGTCCACTCGGATTGGCCATCAGTTTGAGGATGATAAGTCGTACTGAAGTTCAGTTCAGCATTCAGAGCATGTTGAAGTCTCTTCCAAAACATAGAGGTGAATCTTGGATCTCGGTCAGATACAATTGATAGTGGTACTCCATGCAACCTTACCACTTTCCTAATATATGTCTGTGCCAGTTGATCCAATTGGAAATCCTCCCGAATAACAATGATGTGTGCAGTCTTTGTAAGACGATTCACAACAACCCAGATTGCTTTGTTGCCTTTGGATGTCCACGAAAGTCCGGTGACAAAGTCCATGGTGATGTTCTCCCATTTCCATTCTGGTATGGGCAATGGATGCATCATCCCCTTAGACTTTTTCCTATCTTCCTTCACTTACTGACACACCAGGCACGTTGATGTATATTCGGCGATCTCCTTCTTCATATTATCCAACCAAAAGTTTTCTCGGAGATATCGATTCATCTTTTTGCTCCCTGGGTGAATAGAGAAATTTGAACTATATGCATCATCCAAAAGTCCCTACTTCAACTCCAGACATGATGGAACACATAGTCTTTTCCCAAACCGCACAATTCCTTCTTCATTAACATTAAACTCTGAGGATTTACCTTTTTTGATAGCTTCAACTTTTTCTTGAATTCCCACATCATCCTTTTGACCATCATTTAACCTTTCCAAAAGAGATGGTTGAGCAATCATTTGTGAAAGGATTGATGATGTTCCCTTATTTATGATTCCCACTTCCATCTTCATCAACTCTATGATGAATTGATCCTTCTCATTTCTCATCATTGATAGAATCGCTGGATCCTTTCTATATAGGGCATTCGCCACCTTGTTCGCTTTCCTAGAGTGGTAATGTATTGAACAGTCATAATCCTTGATGAGCTCTATACATCTTCTCTGGCGCATGTTAATCTCTTTCTGTGTGAATATATATTTAAGACACTTGTGGTCAGTATATGTCTCACATTTCGCTCTATAGAGATAATGCCACACGATTTTTATGTCAAAGATCACCACTGCCAACTCCAAATCATGCGTTGGATAGTTTCTCTCATGGATTTTCAACTTCCTTGAGGCATAGGATATCACTTTATCATTCTTCATCATCACACATCCTAATCCCTTCTATGATGCATCACTGAATACCACAAAAAGCTCCCCACTTGTGGGTAAAGTGAGCACGGGTGCAGGGATAAGCATCTTTTTCAACTCCTTGAATCTTTCTTCGCATTCTTCACTCCAAGAAAACTTTACTCCCTTTCGAGTTATCTTGGTAAGAGGGTTATTCAATCATGATAAATTCCTCACAAATCGTCGATAATATCCAGCTAACCCCAAGAAGATATGATTATCCATTACCGATGTTGGCGTGGACCATCCCTCAATTGCATCTGTTTTGGAGGGGTCCACATATATCCCATTTCTTGTGATGATATGGCCCAAGAATGAGACCTAATTCAATCATAACTCACATTTTATGTACTTTTCATAGAGCTTCTACTTGCGCAAAGTCTCTAGTACAGTTCTTAAATGCTCATCATGATCCTCATTGGTTTTGCAGTATATTAGAATATCATCTATTAAGACTACTAGAAATTTGTCAAGGTAATATCTAAATACTCTATTCATCATGTCCATGAATATTGATAGAGAATTTGTGAGTCCTAAAGTCATTACTATGAATTCATAGTGCTCTTATCTTGTACGAAAAGCAGTCTTGGGGACATCTTCCATCTTCACCTTTACTTGATAATATCCCGACCGCAAGTCCACCTTGGAGAAGTAGTGTGATCCAACGCTGCTGATCAAACAAGTCATCGATTCATGGGAGAGGACACTTGTTCTTTATCGTGATTTTGTTAAGTTCATGATAATCGATACAAAGCCACATTGACCCATCCTTCTTCTTGACGAAGAGGACCGGTGCACCCCATCGTGAAGCACTTGGGCATCTAAACCCATTATCCAGATTCTCCTATTGTTGTTTCTTCAGATCGTCAAGCTCAACAACAGCCATTCTATATGGAGTCTTGGATATTGGTAATGCCCCAGGTATAAGTCCAATTGAGAACTCAAAATCTATTCTAGGAGGATGACCAGGCTGTTCCTCAGGAAACACTTCCGCGAATTCCTTCACAATAGGCATTTCATCAAGGATGGTTTCTTTTTTGGACTCAATCATCTATGCCAGATACGTGTGCTCATAGTGCAATAATATCCAGGCTTGAGATGATTTAGCTAAAGGAGATTCATCTTCCTCCTAACATTTTTAATGAATCGGGGTTCGATTCTCCATATGGAGTGTGATTTCCCTCTCCCGACAATTTATGTTGGCTCTATATAAGGAAAGCCAATCCATGCCAAGAATTGCATCAAATTCCACGAAAGGGAGTATGATGAGGTTCACCGGGAAATTCAATCCATAGATTATAACATGGGTGGACTTATATTCATGTGATGCAAAGATTTCCCCATTTTTCGTACTCACCGACATCTTTACTTCCATGATTTGTGGTGGTGCTTGGATTGTTCTACAAAACTTTTGAGATATAAAAGAATGTGTAGAACCTGAATCAAAAAGTATGTTCGCTATTCTTGAATTAATAACTTGCGTACCTGTCACCACTTCATTTTCAGGGTTCACTTTGGAAGAAGTGATGGAAAAAGCTCTTCCTTGCTATCATGGAGGTTGTCTGTTGTCTCCGAAAACCCTTGGATTAGGGCACTGATTTGCAAAATGACCCGGTTCTTTTCATTTATAGAATTGAACAATGCGTTGAGGTTCGAATAGAGCGTTCCTCTCCTTTGTCGCAGGCACGGGTCCTTTCCTCCAACAGTTAACAGCTATGTGCCCTTCTCTTCCACACCTAATGCATTTTCTCATCCCCTTAATGAAATTTCCCGGGTGCTTCTTTCCGCACTTTTGGCAAGTGGGGTGTTGGAACTTCTTAGTGCCGTTGGATTTATCCATCGGACCACCAGTATTGAAGTCCACCTGATGCTTCTTGTCCCCATGATACTTTTGTGATTCCTCGATCAGCATTTCGACCTTGAGGGCACATCAAACAATTTCCTCATAGCTGTCAATGTCACGGATCGCTAATGCTTTCCACATGCTAGGCTTTCGCCCACCAAAGAAGCAGTCATCCTTGCATTCGAGGGTAACGACAATGCCGAAAGTGTATCGTGCAAGCCTTGTGATGTTTTCGTCATACACTCCAATAGATTCTTTATCTTTTTTCTTGAGGGAAAAGAAGTCCCTTTCCATCTTATGCTGGAGGGTGCACGAAAAATATTTATCTAAAAACAACTTTTGGAATTCCTTCCATTCCAAAGCCTCGATATCCTCTTCAGGCTTCGTATTTTTTATCAATGTACACCATTGATCAGCTTCACCTTCCATATGATAAGAATCCAGGAGAACCTTCTCTTGTTCAGGAAATTAAAGGATGGAGAACATCTTTTCAATGGAGTTGATCCATTGTTCAGCGATCGTGGGATCAGATGATCCACTAAAAGTAGGAGGCCTTTGTCTCATTAATCTCTCGATTGCGAATTGTTCTTTATTAGGGGGGGGGGGGTTGAACATTCCTCTTGACCCGTTTTCTATTCAAAACTTGAGTTAGCTGAGAGAGATATGTGACAAAGTTCATGATTCCCGCTCCAATTGGATTGGGCATCTCATTAGTACAATCATCACACGGATCTTCAAAACGTTTTATAGCCCGAGTCCTATTACCGGCCATTGGTTGGAATAAGAGGAATGTTAGGGGTATCACATAAAGGGTAATCCAAAGACAAAAGATGATGACTTATAAATAAACATTTATTTCCTTAACTCATGAGTCTATAGGCTTTAATCTAGGCATTTCATGATCTACATTCTAACATATATTCTTAGGGGAATTTTTCCCTTAATAAGGTTTCATACTAAGATTGTGAATTTATCAAAACATATCCCTCAGGAGTGGCATAACCAAGAGTGCAGCAAGGCCCATTGTTGTGCACCAGTTCCCGTTCGAGTCTAGCTCAAATCGGTGTTTTCGAGTTTTACCCTTAGGAAACATCTGTTCCAGAGCCACCTCTACCTGCTCGTATCCAGATAAAGATGTATTTGTTTGATAAACCACTTACATAGTATTTACCAAAACTTAATGAAGTTTTTATTATACTTAGTCTTGTATCTAAGGCTTTACTAGGGTTTCCTAATCCCAAAAATAACTAAACATATCATCTGATACAATCTATGACAACCATGCTTTTCATTACAACTTAAACATGATTTATTACATAAAACTTCACTTGATACAACAAAGAAGATCGAGAGGTTTAGTTTATTTGGGATTAGGATCATTACATAAAAACATAAAACATGAAATAAAACATCTTTATTGAAAAATTCCTTTACATGACCACTACATTCCCTCGTACGTAGCATTGCATGGGATAACCTGAGGACATGCATAAGAAAAGGGTGAGCTATAAATTCTAGTAAGGGAGAACACATGGAATAACATGAGGAGTACAATACATGTTAGACAATAGGAATATCAATAGAGCATAAAAGAAACATTAACATAAAGGCATGATAAAGCATGATAATCATAACATGGAAATGTGGCAACAACACTTAACATGGAATTAGCATGAGCCAAGGCTCATTGCACATAAAGCACAAGTAAACCCTCATTGCACATGAAGAACGAGTAAACCCTCGTTTCACCTGAATTATCATGAGTCAAAACTCATTGCACATGCCATATCATGATACTATACTTTACCCAATGCATTGGAGCGTTATAAGGGTGCATCCTTCATAAACATTTCATTTCATGCATAATTGTGCCACATGGATCATAAAAAATGGATTCATAAAACATAATCATTTATTCCAAAATAAAGGAATGTGGAATTCATACATGAAACTTTATAATCAATAAGTAAATGTTCATAATGGTGAATTACCTTGATGGAGAAATGGGCATGCTATTCACTACACAATGACATTGACTTAGAAAATCGTTGCGATTTTGGCAGCGTAACAGCGTGACATAAGAATTCATAAAAATGGTTGATGAGAGAGAAAGGGGTTCCTCATCATATTTAAATGTAATGGAATGTAAGGATGTAATATAGATACATGTCCCAAAAATTGTGATGGAATATATATTCATGATACCAAATTATTGCTTGAATGTAAAAGAAGAGAGAGAAGTTCCTTTCAGAATTTCGACATAGTAACAGGTGTACATGGGAAGCATTTAATTAGAGAGAAAGGGGTCTCCCATAATTCAAAAAAATAAGAGGATAGTATGGGGGAGGTGCAAAAACATACCCCAACATTCATAATTGAAATTAAAAGGGAAATACAACTTAAAGAAAATTGACAAAAATGAGAAAGCAAGAAAAAACCCTTACTTGGAAGTGTGCTTCCAAAGGCTAGAGAGAGGTTTGTGAGGGGATTCTTGGGAGCATGGGGAACCTTGGGAGGATCTTAGAGAGAGTAGGGCAGAGGTTGGACGAACAGCAAGGGATATTAGTGAGGAGGAAGTAGTTGCTTTGGTGGGTTTATATAGGAAATGTGATGGAATTCTTTATTATTTAGTTATTGGGTCCACTTACATTAAATTAATACAAACCACAATCCATCGCATGGTTTATTCCCATGGTTTTTGGAAAAGGTAAGAGGAAATAAATATTTTATATGGCCCATGTCCTAACTTCTTAATGTAATAAGGTTTCTTATGTGTAGGTGAGTCACACTCCCATGGAAATTAATTTAAAAAGGCAAAGTGTTGAATATGACATGAGGGGTCCATTAATGATTTGTAAAGTAAGTTAAACAATCCAAAAATCACATTATTTTAATGATAAAACATATATTGGCCGAAAATATTGATTATGGTATTTTTTTACATAACCATTGGTTCATTATGATGTCATAAAACACATTATATATTTAAACGGTATTTAATTTTTACCCAAAAAATTGACTGTCTCAGAAAATTATGAAAATTTCACCGTTGGATAATTTGGACATCCTGATTCTAGAAATGAAATTTATTTTATCTAAAAAAATTTATAAATATGTTAATATTCACTTTTAAAATAAAAACCAACATTTATCGAAAATTCATGGGTTTTGACAAAAATGGCTTTCAAACCTTAATAAATATTTTAATTGCATTCATAAAATTATAAGATAGTTTATATTTAATAAAAACTAATTTAATAATAATATTATTATTTTAATAAAATATTATTTTTTTAAAAATCCATTAATTTAATAAAATAGATTTCTTAATTAAATAATAACTAAAAACACCATATGTACTTTAAAAACTATTTATAATGTATAAAAAATGACTAGAAATTATATATAGTATTATATACAACAAATAATTTACATGAACATAATACTACTTATTTGTTACATAACCCCTTAAAACAGCCAAATAAGACCTAAGGGTAAGGTGTGCGATGGTGATAGACTCTTGGGGTGGCTCGAATAACATCGCTCGAGTGGTAATTTCAATCAACTTTCACTTTTCCCGTAGACGGTCCCGTTCGAGCTTGACATGGTGAAACTTAGCTAGGGCTTGGTCAAGGGTGAAGCCCAAGGATTCTGCCTCTTTTCCGAGCTCCGACAAATGGGCTTCATATGGGGAAATTCTACTGGATGAGGCCATCCCTTCCTTTGTCTGAGTAAAATTGGGTTTGTTAAAGCCTTATATTTATACTAATCATGTGATCACTGTTCACCGACTATATAATCAATGGTCACAATTCATGACATAAAAACAAAGATGTTGACATCTTATAAAAACACTTTTCATAAAGAGACATTTAACTGGATCTAGAGGGCTTTTCCATTAAAGAAACATTGGGTCATTACAAAAAAGGATACAAAATGATATTTCATGTTGTCTAAATTATATTGTGCTATAAAAATTTAAAATAAAGAACAAATAAAACATGGTGAATAAGCTCACATTTTAATTAGAATACTTTATGACTAATGAGAAGAATATTAATAGGGAATTGAATACTCAACACGAATCAAGTGATAAAAATATACAAAAATTGGAGAATGATATATAATCAATAATGAAATAAGTTTAGAAATCTAATTCCAATGGAAATACTAAATTAAAAGAACCATTTCACTTACAATTTGACTATCCTTCGGCTGTTAATAATGAAATTAAAAGAAAATATTCTATTTTTTAGCAGAAAAATGAATGTATTATCTCATCCAAAAGGCTACTCATTTTGGAAAAATATGGATGCGGATATGATGAACCCTCCCCCATGTATTATATAACGAGATATGGGAACATTTCCAAAAATAGTAAATGTTTTGTATGTGATGAACACAGATGTAAAATGAGTTTTACAAGATGTAATGACATCATGTGCAGCTTCTATGGGATGTATGGTCATACATATTGTTTTTCATCTGAAGTTGTGGACTATATTTCAAATTGTGAAGGGAAAAATATTACAAAATATGAGAACATGTTGAAGAATATTGAGAAATATGAATGAATAATATCTTAGAAGAATGTATTCATTTACAGATACTATGTGGAATACTAAAAAAGACCAATAATACATGTTATGAATCCTATAATTCCCATGTAAGAAGACTAACTCATGTTGTATCAACTTCTCTTCCATGAAATTATTACACAAGGTATGTATCTAATGGGAGATGTTTTATATTATCAACTCAAGGGAGCTTGGAAGTATATTTCAATATAAATAATGTTGGAAATAAAAGTTACTAGAATGAATATCCCCCGCTCTATATATGTATAACAAAAATCCTATATTGTAAGATAGACTGATAAGTTGAAAAATAAGTTTAAAACCGCATGGGAAGAAGAAATAACTCAATGAAATGTATATCAATAATATCCTCTAAAACACACACAACAATTATATGGGATAAAATGAGAAAAATTTATGAAGGAAAATGGTGGAGCTACTCTAAATGTGAGTAAAGAAGAATATACATTCAGTGAAGAAGCCACTAGAAACAAGAAACAATGTGGAGACTCGAATAACTGATAAAATAAAAATGAATAAATATTTTTACTGTAATATCACATGTTTCATAAGGAAATATGTGAAATAAATGGAACGAGCCATGAAATTGAAGATTAGTCAAGAGATGATTACTAGTGTAGAGATTCCTTCCTAGAGAATGAATAATGAAAATTTTATTTTGGTGAATCATTATTAAAAAAAAAATCTAGAGGGTATAAACCCTAAATTATAAAAAAGGGATGACTATGAGAACCCAAATATCATAATAAGAATCATAATGTGGGTATAAATATTTATTCATATGTCTAGAATAGATAAGGTTTGATTAGAAGTATGACCATGTATAGAAATAGTACAATTCTTTGAATGAGATTATTAATGTGTAGATCCATCAGGATCAACCACAATCATATTCTTGATGATTCATGAGAATCCACTCTCCCTGTGTGTTTTAATGATACTAACTAATAATCATTTGGTTCATGTTTTCCTATAGAAACATTCCATAGTGAATTCGTAAAAAAATATGGAAAATGGTGATCTAATATGATATAGAATTTAAACAAATTCAAATCAATAAAAAACGAAAGATTTAATCTGGAAAATTCATTAAAAGTAGTTAATGATTTATAGCTACTTGAAATGTATGGAATTAATTGAGAGAAAATGAACTGATTGCATTGTTAACATTATCTATTGTTTCATATAGTGAGTTTGGACTCAGTAGGCCTAGATGATTTGTTTATGGATCACTATAATGTGCCATATGGGAATAAATTATGTAAGAGAAGAAGAATGATGGTAGGGATAAATAATACACCCAATAGTATGATGATTTTCAAATCACAGTGCATAATTATTTATCCTAATTTGATTCAACATCCCAATGGGATAAAAAGGATGACTTTTATATTATCTTACATCAAGAATGATGATTGTTGATGAAGAAACAAAACTAATGTATTTCATGATTATTAATTTCTTTATAACAATGCAGTACCAGGTGACTATTTTTAGGATACCAAGATGATTGTAGAGAATTTCAAAATTGATTTCACAAGATTTTTCTATATTATTTGAACAATATAATGTCACGTTAGTGAAAAATGAATAGAAAATTCAATAACACCGTGAATATTTTCCTAATGAATGTGATGAGGATGCATGAAAAGCAAGTGGTGAAAAGGATGAATATAATGAATTATAAGAAGACACTGATGATGATTAAGAAGATTTCAAGTCATTATCAATGAAGAATCCCAAGAGATGAGCTGATATTGATAGTAAATAAAATCATTGGTGAATAGAATACACCAATTAAAAATTGAATAATTAATTCATTACAAACATTAATGTAACGACCCACTGTTTTACCAATGAAAAATCTCATCTTATAATTATATCATCTAATCTCATTAAGTTACAAAATAATGAAATACATAGTATTATGAGACCTCTAAACAAAATAATCTCAGTTTTGTGATTTTAATTTCAAAAATATGACATAGACAGTTGTCATCAGTATGTTTTTTGGAGTCTAATCGAACAAACAGATTTTTATTTGGAAATTGTAACCAACCCATATGAATAGTAACCTACCCTTATGAATAGTAATTCAGACCTTATTAATATTAAATCATACAAAAAAAAATTATTATCCTCACCCTTTCTTGTATAAATAAAATTTATGTATCTTATAATTTATAATATGACCATAGAAAATGTACTGGTCTTTTTGTAAGTAAACATTATTTAATTGAAATGATAATATAGATTCCAAAATGGTGTTCATAAATTATCAATTTTATGTCTTTTAGTTTTAAGATAATTTTATAATACCTTATGTAGTTTTTGAAAGTAATATAAAAACATTTATAGTTTTAAAATATTTATTATTGTAGTAAATTTGGATTCGAATTAAAAATTAAATTAATCAAATTTATAAAATTATTGTCATAAAATAGAGTTCATTTTTGGATTATATATGTTAAAAAATGTTTTGGGTGATTTTTTGTTATTTTCCTAATTTTTTTTAATTTTTATGAATAGTAAAATACGATAATTCACATTTAATGCTAAAACATGAATTTTTAAATATTGATTGAGTCATGGATGATGTAAATGGCCATTTTTTCGATCTCAGATAAATATTTTACTATTTTGTACACATTATACATAACTATTTATTTTCTTATAGAAAAATAATTAACTACTATATAAAATATCAAAAAAAAACCCTCCTGCCCTCCACTATAAAAACTACCCACACTCCCTGATTCCCTCTACTCCTATCAAGCCCTGTGTCATCCCAAAATTCTGCCCCAATATATCTCCAATATCCTACCCCACATCAATCATTCCCTGGTCTCCACATAAGACCATGTCTTCTCCCCTCAAGAGGCTCTCAAAGGAGATAACTAAATATGTAAATTCTTATTTCCCATTCTTTTCTTATCTCCCATGCTCTTTTTATTTCATTTTTCTTTTGACACCTACCTTAACCAAAATGATATGATAAATCCTATACAATAAATTTAATATATTTATATAATTCTAATGGTATAGTTTATCATAATATCTATATCCCCCTCCTTTTAAACTATAAATGAAAACCCCATCCGAGATGTGTTGATTTATCACATTCATGGATGAAGAGAATTCAATTTGCATTACCATATTATATAATGTTCATGAATCCATTATAATTGTTAAAAAAGATCATAATACTTTTATTTTACCTTATTTAATGTTTTTTAATTCTTATAAAATCATGATGTAAAATAATAATTCAAAAAAAGTTAATTATGAGAAATTTCCCATAGTAAATATAAGCATTTAACATTAATGTTTTATATAGTGATTCACCATAACTCCAAATAAAAAATGAATTTTATAACCATGAAATATTCTATATGATCAAAATATTTTATTAAATAAATTCTGGATATCCACCATTATCATACATGATTTTCTAAACAGGAATATAAGTGAACCGATCATTAAAACCATTGAGACAAATGTAACCGATCAATGAAATTGAACCACATAACCAATAAAAAATGTTATTAATGAACTAAAAAATGTAAAAATAAATCATATCAATTTAAAATTGGTTATTTAATTATTTAATTAATTTAATTTGATTATTCCTATCATTAATAAGATGAGGAGAACACCATTCGACATAATGTACAAGATCCTCTCTTTCTCACATTTATTCATGAATATCTTTTATGGTAATCCATTTAAAAAATAATTCATAAGGATGTGTTATGATTTCACTCCTTCCCCATACTACCCTCATAATGTATTAAATATTATACTTTCCTTTCTATATCCTTACAACCAATTAAGTACACCTGATTCTGTTTCGATATTTCGTAAGGAATTGTACCTGAACCACCTTTATTAATTCATGTTTCACTATATCTATTTTTAACGAAATGAATTTTTCATTTATTTTTATGAAAATCATATAATTTTCATTTATAAGATCTAATTTTTTGATATCTAGGCCTCATTGTCATTTAGGGATATACATGTTTTTTAGTGATTCCCTCCTCGAAAATTCACAATAAGAAAACTTGTTTTAAGGGAACTTCTAATATTCTTACCCAAATAATAATGTACTCTATCATTTTATTTATAAACCAATGTTTTTATAAGATAATTTTTTATTATATAAATTGTCTTGTTTCACTTTTGGTTTTATATAAAATAATATTTCATATTTTATTATAAATTTTCTTTATGTATTTTCCATAAAAATGTACATATCTGATTTAATGATAAGAATTTACTAAATAGTATCCCAACATGTTTCCACTTCTGTTGTACATCACATACCATGATATATGCTTATATTACCTTATTAATTTCCAAATATGTTCTAATTCATTTCCCTAATGGACACTTTTTTGATATGCCAATTCGTTATGCTTTGTGACAGGAATGTGATGCCCATTTCTCCCCATGGGTTCTCTTATGTTTATGTATGATTGATTATTTGTGATTTTTTATGTGGTAAAAATATTAATGAACATTATAAGAATTCTATTCCCAGATAGTTAACTAATTCATTGGGTGATGTTTAGTCTCATGAGAGTTTATGTATAATAGTCACGGTGGTTATCTTTGATTCATTCTACCAACATCAATGGTTATTGTGGTTAACCTTGAATTGGGATACTATATGTCAAATGAGATTTTACAAGTAATAAAATCATGATTTATGTTTTTTCCACAATACCATTAATTCACACGTATATTATCCCATTTTTATATGTTATGATTCTATATTAAATTTTATATCATTACGTCACGAACTCCATCCCTCGTGTAAGAGCCATATTATTATGTTTAGTCGGTTACTAGACTTTTACCACATACATATGCTAATATGATCCCCAGGGGTATCCTATATAGATTTATGGAATAAAAAAGATTATGATTTAGTTTTCATTATTAAATAAATAAGTGTTTTTCTTAGTCCTTTTTATTTTATACATACCTATTCGTCATAGACCCCAGATTTTATGATCCATAGATTGTAATTTAATGTTTAATTATTCTTTAAATAATGAAATGTTATGTGCAAGAGCCTTGGGTCTCTATATATGGTATCAGAGGATTGAATAATTGTTTTAGTGAAAGGAATAGTGAACTATGTTAACAATCTTAAGGTTGAGAGTAATTATAAGAAAACCCCGCTATATTTTGGTAAGTGTAGAGTAAGTGGATTATCATGATAATACATCTCTTTCTGGATTCAATTAAGTAGTTGTTGCTCTGGTATAGATGCATCAATGGTAAAACCTATAAACTTTTCTTTGATCTATAACCGATCAGGAACTGGTGCCTAACAGTGGGAATTTATGTACTCTTGGCATGAAACTCCTAAGAGATATTCTTTGGTATATAAATAATCATGGTATAAACCATTATTAAGGAAATGAAATAAATTCTATAAGAATATATGTTATGAAATAGATTAATGGTAAACTATATTGAAATAGTGGGAGTCACATGTTAAGATATACTTCACTTTTATAATTTTATCCTATTATGTTGAATTTTTACTTCTTATGATAAATAGTTGTGTATTCAAACCCCTAATTATACATTCTATTTATTAGTTAATATGGAAAATAGAAGAACATGTGACACTAATCTATGTGATATGGAATGTAATGATTTCCCTAATGATATGCCAGATATGATATGACCAAGTGCTCACAACATCATGACAATACTTGGATATTTGGCTCAATTTATGAATAATAATTTGAATCATGTGGAACATCCCCCTACACCATGGAATTATAAATTTAATGTTTAATAAATCATGCGACAAAGGCCTCCTATGTTTAGTTGATCTTATGAACCCCTCCTTACGCAATAGTGGAATAAAATCCATGAAAAAATATTGTCTATCCTCCAAAGATTAGAATATGATAATTTCATACTAGAGGTCTATTATTTTGATAGGTATGATTATTAGTTGTGGACACTGACCAAGAAGACGAAACCCCAAATTGAGATTGATTCCATTGATTGGGAGGAATTCAAGAGAATGTTTTTCAATAAATATTTTCCCCAAATCCTCTATCTATGGATGGAAAGGGAGTTCATTTGAAACATGAAAAATTAATATGATTCCATCGAGACAAATGATGAAAAATTCACAAGTGTTTCAATGTATGCCTATGGAATTGTCTTGAACAAAGAAAGAAAGGTGGATCTCTTCTTTTGAATACTAAATTCAATTATATGAAAAGTATTTGAAATTTAAGACTTTGAAAGTTATGAGGTGATTATACATTGGTTCCTCAATGTTGAAATAGAGATCGAATATTCTTAGTGGTTTCATGGGCCTGGTGACAGAAAAGGAAAATGTAATCTAATGTGGGTTGTTCAACAAATAAATTTCATGATAGAAAGAATAGTAACAATCCAACATGTAATAATTATTAAAAAAAAAATCATATTTTAACAATCTAAAGGGTTCCAATAATTTACTAAAATGTGGAAATTTGGGACATATATATAAAAAATGATGATTGGATTAGAAGAATCCCAATAATGTGGATGAATAATGGATGGTTTAGATCAACACACAGACTGTAGTGTAGTGTTACAACATGAAGGATCATGGGAATCATGTGAACAACTATCCTATGTTGAGGGTTGTCAGAGGCAATAAATTTAATGACCCATACATTACATACATTAATATTACAGCAGAATTTATGTATATTTATTACAACACATAAAAACCATAATAGGACTGTATAAGTATAGTGTCTATAAAAACTGCGAACCATAAACAACCTGTCCATAAAACATCATCATTGTCTTCGATATAGTTAAAAGTAAATAGATACAATTTTGGAATATCATTCTTAGTACCTTTTTTCCTGACCTGAGGAAAAAACATATGAAAGGGTGAGCTCAAATGCTAAGTAAGGGTAAACGACGAAATATCAATTATATATAACATTTTAAAATATTATCCCGCATATAAGAGATCATAATATCATGTCATGGGATAAATCATAGAAGTTAAATATAATCACAATAATCCTAAAATAATACATGATGAATTGTATCATACACACATAGTCATAGAAAATAATTTTATATTAGTATAGTTTTATTTCCAAGACCATCAGAGCGGAAAAAGTCCATAACTATACACAGTTCACTCCATGTTCTAGCCCGATATCACTGAACTGGAATTTTTTTCCATTCCAACCATGTGTGTCAAATGGGATATGAATATTTACACAATGAATTTTTGGTATATATAGGTCCCACACATCAAATAATTAATATATTCTTACATTTCCACAAAAACATTAAAACATTCATCGTATCATAACCCATGAAATCCATTGGGTTTCTTAAGAACCAATCCAAGAAATTAAACATACAAAAAATGGATTTCCAAAATAACATTCCATTATAAGAACATTCATATAATAGTAATAAAAGTGATAGATTCATTAACCTATTTAATCTTATATGGGAAATAATTTCGAAAAAACACTTGAGCTTTATTCCAGCGGAAAAAATTCATTCCTCTTCAAAACCGTTTTTTATTTAAATGACATGAAATTTTAAAAGAAAATAATTTAGTTTAAATATAAAATTGTAAATATGTAGAGAAATATTCGTGGAAAAAAGGAATTATGAATATCTAAAAACATTTTCATGCTATATAAGTTAAAAAAATATTCTCCTCAAACTTTTTTCTAAAAAATCAAAAAGTACCTTATATAGTAAACAAAATGAAGATTCCCTAAAAACAATGTACTAAATGTCAAACTGGGTAAAAATTATTTAAACATACATATAAAAATAGTAAAAATTTTATGAGAATATTTATAGAACTCATGTACATGGGTGATAAATAAATTCGTAGTATATACTTACAAATAAATAATCTCTGATAAAATGAGATTGGAAAAGTTATCTCTTACCTGAAGTACGATATACTTCATATATATTAGATAATCATGTATAATGATTTAAATATTGTGACTGATTTATTAAAGGATCATATTAATTTTTATGATAGCATTATGATCATATTTTTATCAATTTGATAGCAACATTAAAATGTTACTTTTTATTTGGGTATTTACTACTTAATGCACTTATGTATGTTTTTTCAAATAAGTTCTTATTCATGTTTTGATGTTATAGTTATATCATTTAAACATGGTATAATTATAATATATATTTATATATTCATTCAATTAATTTATAAAATCATGATTTAATGAAGATTATGTAGAATAAATCACATCAGACCTTGGTGATAGTAAGTCGTACGTACACACTAGCGACGATATCATTTTCAAATTTGATGACTGGTACTAAATTTTATTGAGGAAAATATTTGAAAAGTTGTAAAATATTATATTAATCATATATAGTTATTATTTACACCATTATACCCATCCTGGAAAGGTTATGGGGAATGAAAGATTACACCACGGCGTGGAGACGGTAAGTCGTACATACGCACGCGTGTTGATTTCATTTTTTGTAGGATGAATGGAAGGTGAAATAGCATTGTTTAATATTATTAATAACATATAATTATATTAGTGATACTTATGTTATTAATTTACATTAAAACAACAAGATAAGAGGAGGAAGAAGAAGAAATAAATTTTAATGAATCAATAGAAGAGATTACATATTCCTCGTCGTACCTCTTTTAAAACTCCTCATAAAAAATTAGAGTTGGTCTATTGAGAAAACCAGATACTATATAATTTAATTTGGGATGTTTAGAAGTGAAATGAGTAGGTTTTGTACGATATTGATGTCTCAAAATGTAGTGAATATGATAGGTAGGAGGTTCACTTTTATAAGAGACGAGTGAGCCACATTTTGAAACTCTTAAAAAAAATTAATTTATTATAAATTCATTTTCGACTAAAAATGGTCCAAAACATATTTAATTATAATATAAGATGGATTCTGTTATAATAACAATAATTTAATAATATTTAGACATGTTTAGAATATTTTTTATACTTATCTTTTTTGTTTAACCCTTATTTAATTCTTTTTAATCGTACTGTGATATCTTGTTATTTAAAAATTGTTGGTTAATGTAACTGACATATCATGTTAAAAGACCAAGAAAAATTAATTTATTACATTATTGGACATATATAAAACATTTTTTTGATTCATATATATTTATGAATTTAATATCATTTAATAAACTATTTTATGTTTTTAGTTATAAATTCGGTCAATTTTGGACAGTATTCACACATGACTTTTTATAAAGTTATAATTATTTGTGATAACCTAACAAATAGGGTATAATGATAATTTTATATCAAGGGAATAACACATTTTTCTAAACCCACAATTTCATGAAATGTATAATACTGAAAGATAAAAATTATTTAAAGAAAATATTTCATAAAACATCCATTTTTTCATTCTACCACTTAATTTGAATTTATCCCTTGAGATTCGTCACATAGAAATAAACAGATGCAGATACCTCTCCCTCATCTTATACTCAAGTTCCCATGTAGCTTTTTCAAATTTGCAGATCCTCCATAAAAAATAGCCATGCCATTGGTCTTGTTTCGTTGAATTTTTTTGCTACGATCAAGAATTTCTATCGATAGATCTTCATAAGAATGATCTTGCTCTGGAAGTATGACTTTGGATCATAGTACATGTGAATGATCAGGTATGTACATTCCCAAGAGAGATACAGGAAACCTTCATGAACATTAGAGAGATTTGGTGGATGTTCCAATTGGTATGCTACATTCCCAACACAATCCATTATTCCAAACAGATTGATATACCTAAGGATCAACATTCCCTTCTCTCAGAATCTCATTACTCTCTTCCATGGATATATTCATAAGAACACCTTATCATCCTCTTCAACCTCTTGGTCTTTTTATCTCTTGTGAACATAAATTTTTTATTAACAATGAGCTACTCTTACGTGTTGTTGAATATATCTGACCTTTTCTTCCATTTCATCAACAAGATCATGTGTTAATATATTTCTTTCACCAAATTCATCCCAAAAAGATGGAGTACTGCACTTCTTTCAAAATTAGAATTTATAGAAATCCAGCTGAATACTAGAAGAAATGAAATTATTGTAGGAAAATTCTACCAATGGTATGTGTTGATCCCAAAAAATATTTATATCCGTAGGGAAAGCACTGAAGTTGTATTCCATAGTTTGAATTGTTCTCTCAGACTGACCATCTTTCTGAGGATGAGAAGAAGTGTTGAAAGATAACTCTGTATTAAAACCATGCTAATGATTTTTCTAGAGCATCTTATTAAACCTTTGATCCCATTTCTATATTATAGAAAGTGTAAATCCATGCAATCTCACCACTTCCATCACTAATATCGTAGAAAGATGATCTAGTGAGAAACCTCTCTAATAGAAATGAAGTGTCCCGACATTGTATGTCGATAAAATATAATCTAGATATCATTATAGACTTTGGATGTTTTGGGAATTCAGATGAAAAAGACAATTGCAATGTTTTCCCATTTTCAGTATAGTATGTGTAAGGGTTATGACACCCCCTTAGACTTCTGTATCTCAGCCTTAACATGCTGAAAACCCATGCATTGAGAGACATATTTAGTGACATCCCTTTTTATTCCATCCCTCCAAAAGTACTCCCTCAGGTCCATGTACATCATTTTGTTTCCAAGGTTAATAGATAATGGTGAACTATGAGCCTCATCCAATTGCTCATTCTTTAATTCTGGTATGGGAGGAGCACAAACCTGATTCTTGAACCTTATTATTTCATCACAATCAATGTTGAATTCAGGATCATTTCTCACCTTATTTTGTAATTCTACATCTTCCTTATGTGCCTCTTTATTCTTAATTTGTATATATGGTTGAACATTTATTTGAGAAATTTAATATTTATGCCCTTCTATTATAATTTCAAGATTAATCATTTGAAAATACAGAAATATTGGATCATTCGTGATCCTCATCATGGATAATCAGGCGTAGTCTTGTCAACTTATTTCATTTTCAACCATGTTTGGATTCCCAAGTTGTTAGTGTATTGAGAAATCATTATTATGAAATCAACTCCAACCATCATTTTGGCTGCATATTCATCTCTTGTTGTGTGATAATATACGTTAATCGTTTTTGATCAGTATAAATAAAACACCTTTCGCCAAATAGATAATGCATCTATGTCTTTAATACAAATATTACTTCAATTAATACCAAATCATTAGTTGGGTAATTTTTCTCATGGATTATCAACTGTCATGAGGAATAATCTATTTCAATATCATTTTTCATGAGAACACACTACATCCCCTTCTTGGATTCATCATTGTAGATAAAAAACCTTTCTCCACTATAAGGAAGTCGAAGCATAGGTGGAGTGGCTAACTTTCTTTTTAGTTATCTAAAATTCTCTTTAATTTCTTTTTTCCAAATTAACATAACTCATTTACGAATCAATGTGATGAGTGGATTAGTTAATTTTGAAAAATCTATCAAAAAATTTCAATAATATCAAGACAAACAAAAAACATTAGATATTTATTACTATTGTTGGGCTTTACCATCTTTCCGTAACCCTTGTTTTTGCTAGGTCCACAAATATTCCTTCTCTTGAGATTATTTGACCCAAATTGAATCTTTTTTATGCCAAAATTTAATCTCAGTAAATTTGGAATAATTATTCTCAATTCATAGGGTATTATGTACAATTTTCAAATGATCATCATGTTCTTCCTTTCACTTTGAATAGACAGAATATCATCAATAATTACTACAAAAAAACTGATCAATATAGTTTGTAAAGACTATATTCATTATATCCACAAATATATAAGAGGAATTTGTAATACCAAAATACATCACTATAAATTTATAGTTTTCATGCCTTTTTAGAAATATAGTCTTTGGTACATCCACCTTTTGACCTTTAATTGATGATACCCTAAATAAAGATCAATCTTGGAGAAGTATTGAGCTCCACTTAGTAGTTAAAATAAGGCATCTATTCATTGGATTGGATATTAGTTCTTGATAGTGACATTATTAAGTTTTTGATAATCAATGCAGAGTCTCTTTAGATCAATCTTTCTTCTTAACAAACAGAAGAGGTGCTCCCCAAGGTGATGCACTAGAATGTATGAATCCATTGTCAAGATTCTCTTTGATTTTCTTCATCAATTCTTTCAACTCAATTGTCTCCATTATATAAGTTTTCATTAAAACAGGCATAGAAACTGGTATTAGTTCATTTGAAATCTCAACTTCATGATTTGGTGGAAGACCGAGCAATTCCACTAGAAATACATCATAAAACTCCCATATAATGGGTGTATATCTAATCATGAGTTTCTCCCAATCTATTTGAAAAAAATAACCATCATTTATTTGTATCAATACCCATATGATGGAAGAAATTTTATCTAGAAGGTTACTTTCATCCTTGCACCAATAGAAGATCATAGATTGGTCTAGAATATGTATTGTGACTTCCCTTCATAAAATATTTATATGAGGTCCATGTAATGAAAATCAAACAATACCAAGAATCACATCAAATTACACAATAGTAATGATTAAAATATTTTTAGAAAGAACATTCCAACAAACTTCAATTGGATAATAATTGTAATCTCTTGATGCAGCTGTTATTCCATTATGAATTGTCACAACTAACTCAACATCTAATTGTTGAGGTAATACAGTGATACCCTAAGAAAATTATGTAGAAATAAAAGAGTGGGTGGATCAAAAATCAAATTAAACATTTTCTGAATTATAGTGGATGGTAAATGTACTTTTAAACACTTAATTATCGTACATGATGTTGTCGTCAGTAACTATATGTGACTTTCCATTGTATTTGGCCTTATGAGTTTGTTGACATCGATCTTCATCGACAGCACTTGGGTTAGAGAATTTATAAGAATAATTCCATATTTACTTTCACTTGTAACATTCAAGAGTAGGAGGATAATTCTATGTTTTATTTTTCTTTGTTCGCATCATTAGACATATTTTTTCTATCACTTTGGCATTCAATTTCACAATTATATTCATTTCCACACTTAAACCATTTACTAGTTCATTTAAAAAAATTCCCTCAATGTTTTATTCCTCACATTGAAAATAAGTTAAAAATCATCTTCTTTTCAGTGTGGTCTTTATATTTTCCATTCAATTCAATTTTACTATTCTTATCAAACCCATATGACTGATGGGTTACTACCATCTCTATATCAACCTATAGAGCACATCGAATAATTCCTTCATAGCAATTGAACTCCCTTATGGATATTTCCATTAAAGGAATTGGTTTTAATCAAATAAATAATTGATCAATCTTAATCTCAAGGTGAATAATACTTCCAGAAGCATACCTTGCATGTATTGTAAAATTTTCATCATAGGTACCAATAGATTCATCATCCTTTTTATTAAGTTCGAGGAACACATTCTCTTAATTTTTTCAATGAATACGAGGAATGTACTTATTGAAAAATAACTTCTTGAACATTTCCTATTACATGAACTGAATTTCATCTCTTTAACTCATATTATTGATCATATTCCTTCATTTATGTGTTACACCTTCCAATGATATACTGCTAAAATGGATTTATCGTCTTCAGGGAAATATAGATCTGATAAATATCTTTTTAGTATTATCGATCCATTGTTTATTCACCAATGGATCAGAAGAAAAGCGGAATTAAGGTGGACATTACCTCAAGAAGGATTCAATAGAATTTTTTTTCCTTACATTTCACTTTGGGAAGTCCATCATGATTCATATCTTGATAATGTTTTGTGATCATGGATCCATGATTTTTACTTCCATCTCCCATAATATTTGGTTGCTCTGGGGGACAATCATTTCATTACCCATTGCATTCAGCATTAACATTGTTCCTTCAGGTTCCTACCATTGACTACAACCAAGAATCATAGTGTGACCAGCTCTAATCATAACAGGAAAACAACATAATCTCGAATAAAATTTATTTTAGCATACTTTAGATTTTATCATAGGTTATTCATGTCCATTTCTAAAACACTATGACTATATCCTATATGTAAACATATCGTTATGGATCTTAATAAGTCATTATCGTCCTAGTTTTTAAAGGATAACTATAAAATCCCTTAGATACCAACTATAATGTCCCATACATTACCTAAATTGATATTACATTAGAATTTATGTATATTCATATAGAAATATGACAAAACCATAACAGGACTTTATAGGTATAGTGACTTTAGAAATAGGTAATCATAAACAACTGGTTCATAATACATATATATTATATCCTGTTTATTTCATCATATAGAGACATATATTATGCATATCATTATTAATACAAAATTTCGTGAACTGAGGAATAGAAATATACGAAAGGGTGAGCTCAAAATCAGAGTAAGGGTAAACAATGGAATAAAAACCATATATTACATTTGAAATTCGTATCATGCATATAAGTGATCATAATATGAGGTCATGGGATAAATCATTGAATTACAATGTAATCAAAATAATTTTAACAAAATAAATAAAACTTTTTGGAACACACTCACAATAATAGAAAATAATCTCAGGTTAGTCAAGGGTAATTTCCAAGACCGTCATAATGAACAAAGCCCCTTATTGAACTGAGTTTACTGCTTGTTCCAGCCATGTATCACAGAACCAGATTTACATATTGTTCCATCCATGTTTATTTCAAGGGATATAAATTTGTACCAAATGCATTAGATGGAGATATAGGTACCACCCCTCTCATTATGAATCCATTCTTATATGTTCCCCAAAAAGCATAAAAACATTCACCATATTATAACACATGAAATCAATTGGGTTTATTAAACAAATTTCAACCATAATTGATAAAACAAATGGATTTAAAAAATAAAATGATGTCATAAACAAAATCTTATAATTTTAATAATAGGGATAGATACATAATTTTATGTAACCATATGTGGAATGTATGTTTGATAAAATAGTGGAGCTTTATTCGTGAGGAAAATATACCTTTCTTCTTCAAAAAAAATTCTTTTCTCAAAATGTCATGAAATTTTAAAGAAAATAATTGAGTTGAAAATAAAATATTAAATCTTCAGAAGATGATTTATGTAAATACGGAGTTATGAAGATGTAAAAACACATTGATCCCTTATATGTTAAAAAATCCTCCTAGATCTTTTTCTAGAAAATTGTAAAAGTACCTCATATAGTAAACAAAATGAAGATTACTTCCAAACAATGTAGTAAAAGTATAAATTCGTTATAAGGGAATTAAAAATACATATATGAATATTAAAAATATTATGAGTATATTTTAATAAAACATGGTCATGGATGATTAATATATTACATGAAGTCACTTACGAATACACAAATTGGGATAAAACATGATTTGAAAATTTATCCCTTACCATAAGGCTGATATACTTCGAATATGTCATAAATCCCTATATAATGATTTAAATAGTGTTAAATATTTCTTCCAAAATAATAATCCTTTTTATTATATATTTTTATTAAATTTTTATCAATTTTTTAGTAACATTTTATTTTTACTCGTTATTCGAGTATTTACTGCTTTATGCTAATATATATGTTTTGTCAGATAAGTTCTTATTCCTCTTTTTAGGTTATAGATATATAATATAAATGATGGTATTAGTATAATTTATATCTTATTTATTCACCCAATTAATTAACATAATAATTATTTAATGATGATTATTAATAATGAATCATATTGCACTATGTAGATTGTAAGTCGTACATACGCATGAGCGACGATATTGTTCCCATAATTGTTGAGTGGTAAAGAATTGGATAGATTATGGTGTATCAGAATTAGAAACATGTTATATTAAACATTTATATATATTATATCCACCATTATAACCATCCATGTATGGTTATGGTGAAAAACATATCACACCATAGTGTGGAGATGGTAAGTCGTACGACGCACACACAATGTTTTTTATTTTTGTAGGATCGATAGAAGGTAAAATAAGGATGTTTACTATTTATAATAACTTATACATGTATTATTGATACTTATATTGTTAATTTATAATTAAACAACAAGATAATATGAATTATAAGAAGAATTAAATTTGAAAGAATCAATAGAAGAGATTACATCTTCCTCGACGTGCATCTTTTGAATATACTCTAATGGAACTAGAGTTGGTCTTTTGAGAATACATGGACACATTGAATGAAAGTAGGGAAATTTAGATGTGGAATGGGCAGAGGTTCATAAACATTATTTCTCAATATGGAGGGTAGAGGAGAGGGAGGAGGAACTCTTTTATAAGAGTGACGGGGGACATTTTAGGAAACTCTTCAAAATATTAATTTATTAGAAATTCAATTTAAACTAAAAATGGTCCAAAACTAATTTATTTAGAATATATAATGATATTTTGTCTAATAACCATCCTAAAATAATTTTTATACAATATTATAATATTTTTGTTTCCTTTTATTTAAGGATTAACCCTTATTTTACCCATTTTAATATTATGGTGATATCAGGTTATTTACACATTGTTGGTCAATGTAATTACCATATCATGTAAAAAGACCCCAAAAAAGTTATTGATGACATATATAGACTTATAAAATCAATTTCAATAGATATTAGAATTTTATTAATATAATATCAATTATTATACTATTTTATATATGAAGTTATAAATTGTGTCAATTTTGGACACTATTCATATATGTCTTTATTAAAAATTCATAAAAAACCCATGTCCTTAAAAAATAAGGCATTTACTAAAACATAATATGCAAGGGTCATCCTGAAATTTCATGGATGACATCAACATAACAAAATTACATTTTCTTAAATATTTTAAAATTCAATTATTTAAATCATTCATTAATGAAGTAATCGCTACATCATATTTGTCTCATAAATAATAGTATTTATATATTCTCAAAAAATTATAAATATAATACCACTATGTAGGAAATAATTTTAGTTATCAAATTAATATTTATAAATAAATATATCTGATATTTAACCCTATATTAAAATGGATTTAGTAAAATTTATATGTTAAGATGATAAATAACTTTACATTAAATTAATTTTAATAAATTGTCATTATCACATCCCTATGAATCAATGGGGTCTCAAAATAAACTCATGGATGACCATGATCTGAAATATGTCATACAATAGATTTAGTTCAGGTTTTAGGGTAATTATTTATTATTAAATTATTATTAATTTACAATTATTTACCAGATTTACCCTTTAACAATGGAAAATAAAATAATTACTGAAATTACTATTCATAATTTTCAAACATTTGAGGTTTTTATTCACAAAATATTAAACATGCTATTCTAAATATGGATTCCTTTTTTTTAAAATTCAAAACATTGTTTTTAGTGAATAAATAAAAAATTATTCAGGTTGTTGAAATGAAAAAACAAATTTTTAAAGTTAAAACATTGCAAAAGATTGAAATGTTTTTACATAAGAATGATATATAAAACTAAGGATAATTAAATAAATTATATTAAATGGAATAAATATATTTTCTTTATACTTTGAAAACATACAATATTATAATTTTCCCAGATATTTTTTCTCGATGAAATTGTTTTATTTTAAATTTACTATTCTTCAAAACATGAAAGTTATCAGAAAAATATCAGAAATTTTTCCAAAGTAAATATTTATATCCCACTTCAAAATAAAATTTTTATGTTGTCTTGTTGAAATTATAAATGTGACAATGTAGTTATTTACAATTGGCTTGCCATTCAAAAGTGTAAAATTATCCTTAAAATTAGGATTTTATTGGGTTTTATTCATTTCTTAGGAATAATATATATATTGGATGAATAAAAAAATATTATTATTTATATAACTCAAATATCTAATTAATTTCATTAAAAAATGTAATACATAAATAATACTAACGTCTGATGGATTTATATTTTTTCCTAAATAGGCAAAAAAATCATAATGCATTTTCATAAGATAGTAATAATTATTTCCACAAACCTAACAGGTAGGCTATAATAGTAATTTTATATTAAGTGAATTTTCTATTTCTTTTAAACTCAAAATTGAATGAGAATTAAGCTACTAAAGGATAAAAATTATACAAAGAACATATTTCATAAAAACATCTGGGTGTTACAATCAACAACAACCTCTAATGAAACATGTGAGGCATTTTTCTATCACTACTACTGAGGTAGATCCAAACAATGGGGTGGTGATAGGTACACTAGTTATTCTTTCAAGAATAGTGAACGTACTATTTGATTACACTTATACACATTATTTCATATCTTTCATGTTTATTAGAACTATTCATAAATGACTTCAAAATTTAATGTATAAGTGATCTGTGAGATTAGATAATGGGTCAATTGTTACATCCATGTATTATAAATCCACCCTAGTTAGCATTTGATTACTGAACCTACCAGAATATATCATTATACATACATCAGTGATGTTTGATAGTATCTTGTGCATGGATTGAAAATCATTAAACACATCCAACATCAACTCTCAATGAATGGAGATAACTCTTCAAATCATGAAGAACCCTCCAATTCATTACATGTGTAAGGCGAAAGATAAATATTTTTTACAATCAGTTTATGAGGGTTAGATATTAATTCATTATGATCTATCATTTCTAGCGCAAATGACTAAGACAAAGGAGAGAATAGTGCTTGAAGACATACCCACCTTGATGGATTACCCTAATGTATCTCTTGATGAGTTTCCTAAAATACCTCCTAACTGGGAAGTTGTGCTCTCAATTTAACATATTTCTGGATGTATGCCTATATCAAAGAAACCTTATAGAATGTACACCGAAGAGCAGGAAGAGCTGAATATACAGTTACAGGGGAATTTTGAGAAGAGTATTATATTCCCATGATATTCTCCATGGGGTGTTTCCATCCTATTAGTCATTATGAACGATAGATCAATGAGCCTCTTCATCGATTTTCATGAGCTCAATAAAATATCTATAAAGAACATGTTTCCACTTCTATAGATATATGACATGTTTAATTAGCTGGATGGGGCTAGATAGTTTTTTAAGGCGGTCCTTTTTTCAGGATATCATAAATTAAAGTTGAGGAAGGGAGATATTCCCAATACTACCATACAAATGGGGTATGGACACTTTGGGATCATTGTGATGCCTTTAAAAATAACTAATGCTCCCTCAATTTTCATGGATTTAATTGTTATATTATTTAGATATTACCTCAAAATATTTGTTGTAGTATTTATTGATGATATTCTGATATTCTCCAAGACCAAGGAGGAACATGAAGAGCCTTTGAATACTATGTTAATTAATTTTAGAAGGGAGAAGTTGTTTGCCAAAAAATGTGAGTCGTAGATAGCGGACTTTTCTATCATTGTCATGTTATCACTAGAAAAGAGATATCTATAGATCCTTTCAAGAAAAATTCAATTTATGAGTTTCCCAAAAAACATATGTAACTGATATCCATGGAATTCTATGTTTAGTTGGATATTATCGATTATTTGTGAAGAACATTTAAAGATTATCAAAGTTATTGACATAGACAATATAGAAGGGAAAAATGATTTTCTATACTCAATAATTTGAAGACTATTTTAAGGAGTTGAAATTGAATCTTATTAGTGTTCCAATACTCACACACCCTACAAGTGGAGAAATCTTTATAGTGTAAAGTTATTCATTAAATAAGGTCTTAGGTTGTGTGCTAATGAAAAATAGTAATATTATTTTATATAGTAGTTAACGACTAGTCGTTTTATTGAAGGGAATGAATAGAACATACTACAATATGATTAAAAATAATTGTTAAATGTTTTTATTTTTATCTAATATGTCTTAGACACTTAAAATAAGAATGAATCCAATTTTAAAAGTAAATACTCTAATATTCATTAAAGGGTCAATTTACTGCATTTTGATGGAGAACCATATTTAAATGTAGTGGTATTAACTTTTATATTTTCTATTTGACAATATAAAATTCATATTTATAATTAGGACATCTAAATTTAAATTGGATGAAAATTATGTATTTTATGATAATGTTCATTTTTAATGAATTGAGAAAACTACTGTATATTAATTTAGAACTGACTTTTAATATAGTTTAATTATGGTTATATTATCTTTGTATATGGTTTTAATGTGTAATTGGATTATATTTTTTTTACCATTTATTACAATGATGTTCAATGGATGTAATTTTCCTTCGAAATTGTACATAAACAAATGTGAATCTTTTGATGGCTATTTTTTCTTAAAAATTAATTTTTTCATTTTGACAATAATAATTAATTTTAAATTAATTAATGATACTTTTATGTTTTAAAATTCATGAAGTAGAAACCATTTTTAAATTAAGAATATCAAAATTATCTATTAGAGGATTTTTTGCATTTTTCTAAAAAATTTCAATTTTGGATGAATAGTGAAAAAACACGGCATAGTATTTAAAAACATGATTTTTCATTAAATTAAATTTTACAGCTTCTCTGAATTGAATTTCAAAAATAAAACATACATGGTTGTCATAAGTATGTAAAATGTGGTTCAATATGATTAAAATATTTTTTTGTGAATAGTATCTTTTGACATTTATTTACTGTGGTTAAAGGTAAATAGGGTAATTGAAGGTAAAAAAATTATATAATAATATAAAATTAGATTAAAAAAATCCTACCCATATTGGATGTGTCACGGACAAAGAATAAAATCCTTTGGTGATAACTTTGGCCTTTGAAATCTATTTGGGTAAGATAATGACATTAATAACATTTTATTTAAAGCCAAAAAAATATCATAACCATGTACTGTATTGCTAAAAAAATTATTATGGGTTATATAATTGATATATTTTTCTATAAATAGTCATTATAAAGATAAAATTATTTAATAAGTCAATTTCTTTTAATTATAAATTTTATACATCCAAAAAGTAAATATATTTATGACACATTGATGATGTAATGAATAACTCAATAATGACTGTTTTAAATAAATGAGATTATAATTATAAAAAAAATATTAAGAATATTTTTATGACATCCATGAATTTTATTGATGATTATGACTTTTTATCTATTAATTAATGATGTTTTTTAAATTAATCATGTTTTAATGGTTATTTTAAAATTCATGATATGAATAGTATATAAATTGACATAAATGCGTTTTTTTAATATTACTTTATTAAATGATATAATAACCATAAAAATATAATATTTTTCCAAATAAAATATATAAGGATTACAATGTAATTAATGAACCACTTGTTTTTTGATTGGAAAATTATATTAACTATATTAACCTTATAGAGTAAATACACAAGAAGACATGGTAAAAGTCAAATTAGTTAACTAAGGGTTGATGATATATGATAATATTAAATTTGAAACCAAAACATGTATAAAACCTATTTTTTTAGATTATTTAGTAATATAGTCATATTATCTTCAAATTTAATAAGTTTGGAACCATATTAAACCGAAATTTAGTTTAAAAAATAATATTTCCAAACTTTTGTAAAGAGCCCCTCCTCCCTCTTATAAAAGGTTATAAACTCTAACCCTTTAGTCACACATATCAAGCCCCATGGATCATCCATAAATTTTAAAATTAAGCTCCCTAAATCACTCACATCCACCTATAAGCCTTACTATAGGCATGAGTTACTTCATTAAATCCTTTTGGTTCAAATCAAAGGATGTTACCCGATTTAAAGGAAACATCTTCCCTGAAGATATTTTCTATTATTTTTCCTTATCCAAAACCATAAAAACTTTTAATTCCCTTTTTTATAATAAAATAATTATCATAAATATTATAGGTTTTTTAGGAGAATTTTTTGAACTAAAATTACAGACACCTTTATCTAATTGACATGAACATACTTTTTCTATGGACGACGAACTTCTGCATCACGAAACGATGATTGCTCAATTATCTCCCACCGACTCTCATGGTGGCCATTATGATGGAACTGTAATTATAAATGTTATTTATGATATTTATTTTTTCTATATGCTTATTTAATTCTCTATTTTAACATACCTTTATTCTTTTCATGTTTTATATATATGATAATTTAATTTGAGGAAGTGCTGACTACCGCCCACTCAATGCAATATAAATTGTTCATACCATACATGGAATGTATAAAGGATGGTGTTATTTAACATATTTAACACATATAAAATATTATATTATACTAAAATTATAATATACCTATGTATAATTTGGTTACCATTCCATTAAAAATGAAAAAAAATGAAAGGAAAGTAGTGTTCATGCAAACGTACAACTTATCTTCTCCATGAATGGTGCATTTCATTTTCATATTTCCAAATAATATGGAATATTATAAATACACATATACTGGATATATATGATTTATATGATATTTAAATAATGAATATCATTCTGTATATAATGGAATTTTTACCACAAAGACAATATGTAATTATAAGAAGTTTATTTTTGACTCAAGTACCAAATATCGACAAAATAACTGTTATTATCCTAAATGATTATGAAATATTTATAACATGATAATAAGTGATATAAAAAGAATAATAAATTTCAAAATGGTTTTTATGAAAGTATAAATTAACATTACTCTATTATTAATGAGATTAATGAACGAACGAGCCATGTTGGTCATGAGGTAACAGGTTTTATTCTCACTTTTGATCAGCTGAGATTCATTTTATATTTTCCACTATTTACTTTTTTGTGTTGTATATACAATTCATTATTGTATTCATTATTTAATATACATTAAATTATGTGTAATTAAATCTTCATTGTAAGATTCTTATTTCATGTGATATATGTTTCGTATGTTACCAAATCGGTGGGGGAACCTTTCACCCTCTTTTAGTCGGAAACTTCTTTTATGTCATTTAATTTCCAATTTCATATATTGGGATAAGCTATTCAATATATTTATTATTGTAAATTTTATTTCCATGTGAGGAGATACCACTTAATCTCTCATAAACTAATTTTCATATTTTTAATGTGATGCCATTAGGCTGTCGAATTTCGGTATGAGAACATCCTAAACCATTTTCAATTATTTAGTTTGAACATATAATTCTTGATTATATCATGACATGAATATGTCTGAATGACCTCTTATTTACTTAAACATAATATCCACTAATATTTTATTTATTTATTTTTCTCACACATAAATATTTTATTGATTTATCCTAAATATAAGGATATGATCTGTGTATGTGACTTTGACTCAAATTACATTCCATTGAGGATTATTTGTTGTTATACACCAATTCACTTTTATATGGTATATATTCTTCCTTTGACATATTATATCACGAATATCTTTAATCTCATTATATTATATGATTTTTTAATGTTAGTTTTTAATTATTTTAATTCATGTAAAATCACAAGTGGGAAGAGACTGTTTAACTAAAACATTTTTTCAAATGTTTTAATGATTTATTCTTTAAAACCTTCTCATTAATATCCATGTTTTAAAAATGATTTTATGTATTCAAATATATATAATTTAATGTTTTAAAATTTTAATTCCATTATATGCATCAATGTGGTTTGAGACACTTTTATTCAAAAATCTATTTGAAAAATGTTTTAAATAGTTTTGAAAATGTGTTGAATAAGCATTGATTATGTCCATATCATGAAATGATATGTTTTTATTGTTATGTGGAAATGTCATATTTCCATTATTTTTGTATTATTTGTTATGAATATGTTATGGTTATTGGACATTTATTACATATACGGGTGGTTCATGGATAATCCTAGGGTGAGGGAGCCCGAGATAGCTCTCCAATGCATTAGGTAACATGACAGAGCTGAAACGTTAATTTTTCTTTTAAGAGATTTAGGGAATATACTATGATGGGTATTCCATATGTATCTCCCTATGTATCCATGATATCTACAATGTATGTATGATATGGATGCCATAAGTTTCTTTTGTGTTATATGATATCTTTGTGTTATTCAGAAATCACATGATTTGTGAGGTATGTTAAAGAGAGTATGATTTACAAATGAAAAGTATTATTTCCTAGATTTGTATATATCCATGGAATAATGTTTTCTTTCCTTATTTTATATCTTTTACCTACATTTTTATGCTCATCCCTTGTTTTTGAAATATTTTCCACAATACATAAAAATGAAGAGTGTCAAGAATGAGATCAAAAAAAGTAATGAACTCTAAAACATGGAACTAGAATTTTTTCCTTTTTACCTATTTTTATTTTATTAATAAAATCATTAATGAGTAGATGTGTCTACATTTAATATTAAAGATGTTTTGTACATTTTGAGGCCTAAATATCTAAGTCTCTAAACCTGAAAATATCTCAACGTGAATTATTTACATAATTCAAGATTACGTAATGTCTAAGGTTGGGGCCTTATAGTGGGAATCTATGTTTAGTTTAGATAAAATTAGAGGTTATGGTGTTATTTATTCAAAGCCGACATAACCATATTGGTTATCATATTAGAATGGGTCATATTTATTTTATATGTGATAAATGGTTATTACATTTCAACATTTAAAATGAATGGTATTAGATATCCATTGAGGTTAAAATATGTTATGGTTATTTTTTAGGAATTTGAATCATTTTTTTGAATGTTATAAAATTATATAATTTATGAAAATGGAAAACATGCAGACAGTGTGACAACCAGTCACGTCGGAAAAATATGTGGGAAGTAAACCAACAACAAAAGTGTGATTGGGATTTATCGCTTACCACTGGATTACGTGAAATACATTGTTATTATGACTCATTATATTAGTAAAATTATTTTATGGATCAAGAAAGAGTTGATTTTGGAAAATATAGTTTTATCAAATGGATATCCTTATTATAGGAAAAATATTTTTGGATTAAATGATAAACGTTACTTTGGAAGATATTTTCAAATTTTGGATGGCTATATTCCTATAGGAAATTGAATAATATGAGATCTCATTTGAAGAGTAATGGTAGAAATTTTATTTCAGAAAAATATATGTTATTATTTTGGATATTTGGAAATTTGGGTTATTTATGGAAATTATTAACCTATCATACACAAAATGTGATTTGGTTAATTACACTTCATTATGATATTTTATGATTAGTCTATATTAGTTGAATATAAATGTTAAGATTTAAGGTAGAAGATTTTGTATATAAATTTTTCTAAATTTTGGTTTTCAATCATTATTTGAACTATTTTGAAGAATTTTAATGAAAATTATTAATTTAATGGTCATTGTTGATCATTGGGTATTGTTTGTCTAATTTTGGTGAATATGAGTTGTATTTCTATTTAGAAAATATTATCATTTTAGGAATTATCTGATCTTGTACTAACCATTTTGGATTGGATTAATGTCTAAATACCAGAGAAATATATATTTCTTATTTTTTGGATTATGTGATTCTATATAAGTTGATTCAACAATTTTAGATTTGAAAATGTCATCTTGAATACTCGTTATTTGGTGAAAAGATGAGTATTTGGTAGAAATTTATTAAAGGATGAATCCCTACTTGAAAAATGTGTATTTTTCATTATTTCCACAGTAAATATCATAAATAAATTCTCCATATTTATGGAATGGATCTTAAAAACAATACATCGTCCATTTTGATTTCCTACTGTGAACCAAAGACTATTAACCTATCACATGTTTGTGATTTTCTAGTGGTTAACATTCTACTAATCATGTTTTCTATCACTCTTCATCCGAACATGAAACATAAATTATCTTATATATCAATGTTTTCTTACATGGAATCCTATTATGGGATATCTCATGTGACCTTTGTAATTATCTTTCTTTATTATAAAGTGATAGTTTTGTTGTCTATTTTTCTGATGTGGGACTTTTAATGAATTCTTTAGCCCAATTTTATAATTGCGAGAATGATATTTCCAAATGTGTGGAAGGATGTAACATTATAGGCAAATAAATAAAATGAATGTTTCCTATTTATTAATATTATTAATAAAATTTTCTTTAATTGGTATGTTATGTCAGATAGTGTACTCAACACGCCATAATTGGTTTCATTGAAATCTTAAGTTTCACACAACATTGAGTTATACAGAAAAATAATAACATAATAATATTATTTTAAATGGTAGTTAATGAATAGTTATTTCGTTGGTGGGAATTAATAAAACTAACTACAATAAAAATATAAAAGTTTGATAAGTTTCTTTACTTTTATCCAATATGATTTAGAGGCCAAAAAGAAGAATAATCCAATTTTACGCATAAATATTCTTATATTTTTTTAATGTTGGATTTACCACCTTTTGATATTGAAACTAATATAAATGTAGTTTTTTCTACTTTTATATGTCCTATTTGACAAAATAATATTCATAAATATAATCGGGACATCAAAATTTACTTTGGATTAAATTTTATTATTTTCCTATTAATGTTCATTTTTAAGGAATAATGAAAAATATAGTATTCTAATTCAAAACAATGTTTGAATCTAATTTATTTATATGGTTACATTATATTTTTAAATGGTTTTAATTTTTAATAGAATTCTATTTTTATCATTTAATCCAATTTTGGCCATTGGAAGAAATTTCACATTGAAAATTTACCTAAACAAGTGGCAATCATTTGATTGTTATCATTTCTTAAAAACATGTTTTCTAGTTATAAAAATGAAAATTAATTTTAAACTAATTAATGAAATTGAAATGTTATGAATTTGGTAAAATAGAAAAAAGAATTTAATTATGAATATCAAAAACATAATTGGGTGATTTGTACTGTAATTTTCCTAAAACAATCAATTTTTGATTAATAAAGAAAATATACTACATAGTTGATAAAAATGGTCATTTTCATTTAAAAGAATTTTTACCGCTTCTGTTAATTAAATATAAAAAATAAAACATACATGGTTTTCATTAGTATGAAAAATTTGGCTCAACAAAATGATAATATTTTCATGGTAAATAGTATCTTTTGACTTTTATTTTCCATGATTAAATTTAAATAGGTTAATTCATTAAAAAAATAATATTATAATAATGTAAAATAATTTTATCAATTGTTCTAACCTTATTGGAGGAGTCATGGCCGACCAATAAAATCCTTGGGTGTGATTTTTTTCGTTTCGAAGCCATTTGGGATAGATAATGACATTAATAACATTTTATTTAAAGATTAAAAAATATCATAAACATGTTTTGTTTTGCTCAAAAATATTTAATGTGGGGATATATAATTGATAATTTTGACTACAAATAGTAATTATAAATGAAAAATATTTAATAATTCATTATATTTTAATTATTATTTTTAAAAATAAAATAAATTTATTTATTTATGTCACAATGATCTTGAAATGATTACCTTATTATTGAATGTTTTAAATAAATGAGATTATTATTTTCTAAATAAAATTATTTTGAAACTTTATTTCTAAACAGAAATTTAATAGTTGTCTTTGACATGATATATTTTAATTAATTTAGGTTTTTGGAAAGAATCATGTTGTTTTAGATTTCTTAAAAATTCATGATATGAATAGAATTCAAATTGACACATATGAGTTTTTGAAACAAATATTATTTTATTAAATGATATAATAATCCAAAAATTTAATATTATTTCAAATGAAATACATAAGGTTGAAAATTTCATTAATTTGCCACTTTTTCTTCTATGGTAATTTTAGAGTAAATATATTAACCGTATAGTTTTAATACACAAGAAGACATGTTAAGAAAATAATTAGTTAACTAAGAGGTAAAGCATAATAAAAAGGTTAAATTTGAAACCAAAAAGTGTCTAAAACCTATTAGTTGGGAAGATTTAGAATCATATTCACCATATTGTTGAATTTAAAAAGTTATTGAAATTTTTAAACCTAGATATATTTTATAATAAAATAATATTTTCAAACTTTTATAAAGAGCCCCTCCTCCCCATTATAAAATCCCATCACCTCTAACCCATTACTCACAACTCTCAAGACTATTCACTCATCCAAATTACGGCCAAATGTCCCCCAAAAATTCAACTCTTCCACCGTAAATTCCTACCTCAGGTAGGATGAACTTCAAGAAATCCTTTTGGTTCTAACCAAATGGAGTTACCTGATATAATGGTAAAATCATTTATTAAGTTATTTTCTTTTATATTCCCTTTCCAACCCCATAAACTCTTTTTATTCCGTTATTTTATAACAACACCAATATCCCAATATACTATGTTGTTTTTATGAGATTTATTCTATCTACACATTCACACACCTCCATCTAATGGATACAAACATACTATTTTTGTGGACGACGATCTACTGCCTCACAAAACGATGATTATTCAATTATCTTCTACCGCCTCTCATAGTGGAAATTATGATAGAAATTTAATTATAAATTATATTTATGATATTATATTTATATATATTCTTCTGTAATTTTTTTAGAACATGCTTTTATTCTTTTCATATTATATATTTTTGATAATTTTATTTGAGAAAATGCGGAGTACCGCACCCTCAATGTTATATGACTCGTTCATACCATACATGGATCATAGATATTATGGTGTTAATAAATGTATATAATGTATATAAAATATTATATTATAATCTAATTATAATATACCTATGTATCATCTGGTTTTCATTCCTTTATAAAAGAAAAAAAATTAAAGGAAAGTAGTGTTCTTGTGTACGTATGGCTTACCGTCTCCATGAACAGTGCATTTCATATTGATATATGTAAAACATATATACTATTATTAATATATATATATATATAATGGATATATATGATTTAAATTATACTTAAATAATTAATATAATTATTCATATAATGGAATCTCTACCACATGGGAAAATTGTAATTATTAGAAGTTCATTTTTGACTCAAGTACCAAATATCGACAAAACAACCATTATTGACATAAATGATTATGTAAGATTTATAACACGGTAATAAGTTATATAAAATTCATAATAAACATTTAAAAGGCTCTGGAGAAATTAAAAATTAAATTTAGTATATTATTAATGATATTAAAGAGCGAACGAGTCATGTTGGACACGAGGTAAGGGGTTTTATCTCACTTTTTATTCATGTGAGATTAATGATATATTTTCCACTATTTCCTTTTGTGTGTTTTATTTACAACCCATTGTTGTATTTTTTTGTAATATACATTAATTTATGGTTAATTGCATTGTTATTGTTTGATTCTTTATTCATGGGGTGTATGTTTTGTATGTTACCTAATCGGTGATGGAATAATTCACCCATCTCTTTTAGTCGATGACTTATGTTATGCAATTTAATTTCCATTTTCTTATTTTAGGATATGTTCTTATATATCATTATTATTTTAAAATTTATTTCCATGTGATGAGAGACCATTTCCTCTCCCATCAATTCATTATCTTAATTTTAAAGTGGCGTTGTTAGGCTGTCGAATTTCTATAAGAGAACCTCTTAACTCAATTTCAATTATTTGGGATAAACATCTACATCATTATTATATTATGCTATAAATATTTCTGAATGACCTATAATTGTTTTAAAAATAATATGCACTTATATTGGGTGTATTTATATTTTCAAAATCTGATTATTTTATTGATTTATCATCAATCTAAGGGCACAATCATTATATGGAACATTTTATCTATTTACACTCCATTGATACTTATTTGTTTTTATACACCAATTTAATTTTATATTATGTATATACCACTCATTAACATATTATATCCTGAATATCCTTATTCTGATGATATTATAACCATTTTTAAATGGTTTTCTATCATTATTTTTATTCAAATATTTTCTTAAGTGGTAAGGGACAATCTATCTAAAACATTTTCTTAATTGTTTTAATGATGTATTCTTCTAAAAAAATATCATTAATGTCCATGTTTTAATAATAGTTTTAAGGATTTATTTATATCAAAAAAAAAAATTTAAAAATCATAATTCCATTTAAAGAATCAATTTGAAATGGGACAATTTGATGCAAAAATATATTTATTAAATGTTTTATATGGTTTTGAAACTGGTTTGATAAAGCATAGAATATATCAATATCTGGAAATGAAATATTTTATTATAATGTGCAAATGTTATGATTCTATTATTGTGTTTTTATGTGTTACGATTATGTTATGGTTATTGGGAATTGTTTACATATACGGGTGGTTCCGTGATAAACCTCGGGTGGGTGAGCCCAAGATAGCTCTCCAAATAATTAGGTAACGTGATGGAGGTTGATGTTAATGATTCTCCTAAGACATTTAGGGAATACACCATTATGGTTATTCTAAATGTAACTCCCTTGGTAGTTTTAATTGATACAATTTATGTATTAATGGATTCGACAATATACCAATATGATTTATGATTTCATTGTGTTATTCATAAATCATATGACATTGTGAGGTTTGATAAAGATATTATGATTTATGTTTGAAATGTATGATTTATTTGATTAGTATGTATCCATGTACTAATGAATTCATTCCATATTTCATATTGCTTATTGATTTGTTTATGATCATCCTATGTTTGGAAATATTTTCCACAAGAAATTAAGATGAATAAGGTCAAGGATGTGGTCAAGGAAAATTCATGTTGTCTAAAACTATGTACTAATTTTTTTTTCTATTCTTAAGAGTTTTAATTTTCAAAAAAAAATTTACTGGGTAGAAGATTTGACTTGTAATATCCAAGATGTTTTGTATAAGTAATGGCATAATTCTCTAGAACTCTAGACCTGAAAATATCTTCAATTTTAATTATTTACTGAATTCCTGATTATTTAATGTCTATGGTCAGGGCATTATAGTCAGAATATGATTTTAAAAGTTCATTGATGTTTTTTTGATATGTTTTCCATAGTGTATGTATCCATTTTAGATTTTCTATTTTGTTACTACATTTAGTGTATTTATAAATGGTGGGGAGACCCATACCCATTACGAATTTCCTTTTGTGTCATGTACATGAATTTAAGGAGATGTTATTATTCAAAACACATTATATCTTGGGGATTTGTTGGTTAAATTTTTAGGACTCATCATTTAATGACAGTTTCTTCCTATGAAACCATATATTGATTTATTATCAAAATCACTTTTCTTTTTGAAATGTGTGTATTGGATCATTCACATTGACTTTTTCATTTACTCTATATATTCTCGTGGACAAATGTTTCCTGATTGGGAAGTTTGTGACAACCATAATGTGACATTTATGTGAGTGTATATTTGGATGTGTTATCCCATTTAGTTTGTGGTGTTTTAGGACAAAAAGATTAATTTTTTGGAACATTTATAGGATTAATGGTTAAGGAAAAAATTTATTGTAAACACAAATCAAAATTATTGAACTTGTGAAACACAAAATAGTTTTCATCTTCATGTTATGACATGGTTTGTTTAACCACATCAGTAAAAAATACAATCCACATTAGGAGAATTTTTTTTCTATATATCCATTTTATATGGGGTTTCTTCCCTTGGACTCCCCACTCGATTTTCCCCAACATGAATACCTTATAAAAAAACTTCTTCTCTCTCCAATTCTTCTCTATAAGGATTTATAAGTGGTTTCTTGGTGATTTTTTTATCTAGTTTAAAATGTTATAGATTCTTTAACATTCATATTGGGTTTTATTTAATTTTCCCCTTTCTCTTATAAACCTAGTGACCATTTATATGGATTTTCATTACTAGGGTTATCATAAATTTAGGTATTTTGAGGTTTAATGGTTATAAGTTATAGTATGGGTCTCTTTCAAGAGGTTTTCATTAAAGGTAACATGATTACACCACTTCAGGTTGGGGTTTCTAAATTATTTCCATTTATTTTCTAGTTCCACGACAAATCAATGATCAAAATCTTATTTATATTTAATGTAATGATATATGTGATATCTAATTTGGATTTTAATTGTTTTACATGCTTGGGATTGTGTTTAGTTTTGGAAAATCATGTCATTCTCTTCATGACATGAAATTTTCTTTTGAAATGGACGTTTATGCACTCATAATGATAAATAAAATGATAAAGATGGCTTTTATTGAGAAAAGATACAATTTTTTGGATTTGGCCAAAATGTGATATTCAAAGTAGGTTCCACATTATGTTTAAATATTTTTGTAACATTTATCGGGTGGGTTGGTTTTATAAAGTGAAAATGGATATTATTTTGATTTTTTTTGTTGTCAATGGGTGTGTTTATGATTTATTTTATAAATTTGGGTGAATTATTAATTATTTAAACAATTGTATTCTAATGGTATATGTATTATATATGATAAAACTAAAGGCTCTGTTGTAAAATTGTGATGTGATGTTGATGGTACCCTTATTGACCCCCGTTATTATTATTGAAGTGTATTCATATCAACTCTATTGATTATTTATAATGTAATTTAAATTGTAATTTTTTGGTGGAAATATTTTTTTGGGTAGTTTGGGAGGTGGTTAAATTTTGATTTTGGAATAATCCCATGGGGATTTTTTATGTTCAAATATTGAAGTTGTTTTCTCATAAAAAAAACCTTGATTATAATTACATGAGGAGTATGAGGATGAAATGTGGGATGTAGTGGGACATTTATATTCTATTTTATGCTTACTACCATCTATCCCATATTGTTGTATATATTTATATCTTAGATGGTTTTACTCCATAGTGTTTGTTAGATAGATTTAGTGGATGATTGTGTTAGTATTATCCAAATAGTAGTTAGGTCATATTTTTTGTTTCTTGTGTAATCTTATTCGTACTTGTGGAATTTTACTGTGATATGCAGCATATATTATTCATTTTTATGTATATATTAGTATATGTGATGTTTACTTATTGGATGGAACTGTTTGATATGATGATCATCTTGTTTTTTAGTCATTTATTGGATAGGTTTATTCCTTATATTTTTTGGATTTATTTATAATCTTATCTAATTATGATTCATTATGGTTTCACAAGATTTTTTATTTACCTCCATTTTTTTAATGGGATATTTTAACAGAAAAAGGCGATAAACAGATTTCAATGTGGTACTATTGATAGGAATGATTCTAAATTTTCATAAACCATTTATTAGTTTATTTTTCAAAAGTGTGCTATTTGTGTGAATTAATAGTTTGCAGATTGAAATGGAATATTTTTTTTGTAAAACCTATTTTTGGATGGTATTATAAATTTAATGCTTTTTGAATTTTCATGAAAGAATAAATTCATTAATATCTGGTGTTATGGATAATGAAAACCTATTTTTTCAATTGTTTCCAAACAAGTGAGATTGGATACATTTGGAAACGGAATGAATTAGAATAATGGTGGTATCTTACTATAATTGGATCGTACCCAACATACTCATGTTGGTAGGTATGTACTCATCATTTATTTTACATGTTCTACATTATTTTTGAACTCATATTGGATCATGTTTAGTCTTCTTTGGGAAGTATTTTTTGTATGAATTATAGTTGCGCCTAAAGAGTCGCTCAATGATTGTTATCAAACCATCAATTTCATGGTACTGATTGGATCAAGATTTGAATATTCCTATTTGGTCATTATTTTTTTAGCTTTTATTTTTGATCTTTATCCTCGATTAGTTATATATTTATACCAGGTGTCTCCTTAAAATGAACCACTACCTTTTACTATAATTCCATGTTTGGATTTTTTTTATCTAGATTAATGAGGTTGAATTATTCCTCGATGATTATGTTTGATTCCCCTGATGATTATCGTCAGCTTAGGGGGATTAGAAAGGATCTATAAGTAATCTGGTGGTCTGACTTGTGAAACTGATTTATGGATGTCCTAATTTGGTTGAATATAGAAATGACATTATAATAAATAAATCTATATCAAGTAGGTAAAGGATATTTTTACAAATATATCCGTCCAGTTTATATAAAACAAATGAATTATGTGACACAAAAATAGAGTCTATATTAGTTGTTCCACAACCATGTGATTTGTGCTATAATTGATGATGAGACAACAATATATAGGAAACAATAATTCACCTTTTCTCAAAACAATGATTATTTTTCTATTATACAACAAAATATCCCGAAAACAATATATATCATGTCATATAATCCCAATTTGTATCCAAATTACTTATTAAAATATCCAATCAACTATCAGATAAAACAGGTTAATATGTCTATGGGACTATTCAATAAACAAAGTTGACTAGTCCACATGACTATCTAAACATTGTATCATTATAATTCCTTCTAAATAGAAATGAAAATATGTGGTAAAACCAAAAAAATTAACATATCATGGAAATGTTAACAAAGAGGTGAGATGTATCATCCTATTGTTTTTACCAGATGGAATTTCCAATGTAATTTTATTATTTTAATTTGGTGGATTGTCCATTTTATAAACTGAACTTCAGAATGTAATTCCAAGAGTCAGAATAGAATAATTTAATTTTTTATATTTTTATATGTGCCTTGGGGATTCATCGGGACTCCCAATATGAATTGGGTGTGTTTGTTTTTGAAACATAAAAAACAGAAGAAGCTAGCTAGGGCGCATGGTTTTTCTAGAATCACGTAACCCAACATTATTAATTTTATAGCCTGTTAATTGGGGATGAGGTTGTCAAACTATTTTTTCAAACTATGTGGACTGGGAATCATGGTCTTATGGCCATCTTCTAATTTTGGATAGAGGTGAAATTCATTTTTTTGCATGATTTCCCAAATAATTCACATGAACCGTGAAATCCATTCACTTTAGCAGTGACCCACAAATAGTTAGTGCATGGTTTGAGAAAACATGTTTCCAAACAATCCTCCTAATTAAAAGGTGTGAAATTACACTCTCACCCTCTATTTTTAATTGCATTTTCTCCTCCATTATTCTTTCTACCTTATAGACAACATCCTCCTCTAAGGGTCTTTCTTCTTCTCCACTAGGTATGAGGTAGACTACCTTATATGGCCTTATATTTGAATGTTGTCATGTTCATTGGAGATCCATAAGAATGTCTAAAAATCATATTCTTTTTATTATTATTTTATCTTATCCTTGATTGTTCTAATTTAATGTTACATCATTATCCCTAATTTTAGGGCATTCATCTATTTTTTTTATTCCATAATAATCAACGAAAATAATGCCTCGATAATTGATTTTTGGGCCATCCAAACCATGAGGTAAGTGGTCAATATATTTTCCCTTTTATTTATTCATTTTAATTAATATTAATTATTTACCATGCACCATACATTACCAATGAATGGTAAAAATAAAATTCCTTCAATAAATTTTTTCGCTTTCCTTGTCATGGGATTAGACCCTTTTCAAGGATGTTAGAGGTAATGGAACCAACCCGAACTACTTGTTAAGGGATATTTCATGGTGTCCCCTTTTTTAAAAATGCTATATGCCTTGATAAGAGGCACCCATTTCAGCGGGATTTTAATTATTTATTTTATTGTGAATCAAGATTATTAAAACAACTATTTTAGTTGTTTTATTTATTCCTTATATTTAAATTGAATTATTTAAATTAAACGAAATGAATTCTACGATAACAGTGACATGTTTTATAACAAATCTTGTCTATTGAGGAAATTGTTTCTCATAGACAAAATGTATGTAGATATCAATCATTATATGAATCATTTTATAGCCATATAGAATGAATATTTTAGCAAGTCATTAGTTTTTTTATAATTATGTGTGCCTTTGAATTGTGGATTTAATGTGATTGACTTCTTATTTTTTAAATTTGAGTGCTGAAGGGGAATAATCAAATAATCTGCCTTCATTTTTTTAAATTAATTATTAAATTGGAGTTTCCCTCTTGAAGTTCATTTTTATCATGCTATGGAATGCTTGCTATCTTGGAAATTGTAATATTTATTATAACAGATTAAATGGATTATGATTGTAGTGAGAGATATTGGTGTTTCCTTCTATATAAAAATGAGAATGGGTTAATCATTCGTAGTATCACATTCAATGGTTTATTTGGTATATGCAATCGGAAATATTAGTATTCTATTATGGTATCACCATGCATTATTTTTACATCATCATGAGCAATATTTGTTCCCTAGGTGAAACACATTGGATGTTATCAGTGGGTAGAGGGTTTCACCATCCCATGAGTAACACTCGATCCCCTATGTGAGAAAAAATATATCAACTCATAGGTCATCACAATCTGGGTCAGCAGTGATACTTGCAAGGCTATTCATGGGTCAAATTGGAAGGCTTCAGAGGTAGTGAGAACTTATGGATGTCCCAGTGTGATACATGGGTTTTTTATTAGGTTTTTTTGCATGAATATAGGTTGTTAAGTTATTAATTTTGGTATTGAAATTTCTTGTAAATTATATGGATGAGTATTTTTTATCCAATGGACACATCCACCGAAGGAAAAAACATTCTTAGGTTCATATCATCTCATAATCCACTATTTTTTTATTTTTTTACTTTTCATATATCTCATTTGTAGATTCAGAATGTTCATGAAATGGCCAAAGATGGTATGGTCGGGTTAGGAGTCTGTATGGAACTTAGGACCAACTTCATTTTTTATTTTTTTATCATTCATGCTGCCTTAATTTTGATATATATTAATATGTATTATATTATATGAATGAACTAGATTATTTTTAAAATACCATTGCTGGAGGACATATGATTATATATCACATCCTTCTTTGTCTTCAATTTCCCTGGGGTTCCAAAGAATAAATACATGTCTATAGGTCCTTTTTTATTTCTTGTGTTGTATTTTCTACATAGGAGATTAGGGGTATATGAATGAGCTAATTCACAGGATGCTCAAGGAGTTTTAATTTGTGATTTTTTTAGTTTTTTTATTTTACTACATGTTGTATCTAACAACTCTTGAAAAAATACACTCATTGGGATAGGTATACATTATATTATATTTGGCTCTGATGATATTTATAATTTATTATGCTTACCATATGCTTCTCTATCTAGTTTTATATTTAATTATTCTTTTTTTGTCTTCTTATAAGATAATATTGAGATCCTTGGACTATTATGGGATAAAATCACCAAAAAACTACCATCACACAATCAATGTTAGTGGATTACCGTAGAATATAGAGTGGTATTATTGAGGCCATGAGGTGACCTATCTGACTATATGTGTAGCGGTCAGTCGGGCTGGGATGTTACAACGTTGTATGTGAACTTTTCTTTGTTTCTGTTGTATTTATTTTTTACGGTAAAAGATATGACATTGTGACTGTATTGGTTCTTGGAAAATATTTAATCATAGGATTGATCAACCCATATATAGGGAATATCCCCTGTGGATATTGAATGGATTACTGTTCATGTTTCTCTATATTATAGTTGATAATGATTTCCCCTTGTGTTATTTGTGTACATTCTATTTTTTACTAATTAACTGGATTTGCAGTGACTTACCATTGGACTAGTATGGCATGGATTTAGAATTAACTAAATAATTATAAGGGCATATAGATCCAAATATCATGCATATATTGTGCCATGTATTTTCTATTTCTTGGTTGATTGAAATTTTATTGTAATATTCATTGGGTGTTATTTTTAAACATGTCAAAAATCCATGCTAGGTATTTTTAGTGATATGATTATATTTTATGTACTTATGTATTTCATTTAATTATTTTGTATAACAACTTTATGTTTTTTATTAGTTTTATTTTCGTGAGTTTTATGTCATGTATCCATGATTATAGTGTTCCGATTAGCATGTTGTTTGTGTTTTCATGGTTACATAGTTTCCTACCATGGTTAAATTTTTATACTTTATTATTTATTTGACATGTTAAACCATTGGAAATTGTTATATTTTCTATATCTAGTTATACATTTAAAAATGTAAAAACAGTTATTATGGTGTCCAAATCAACCTAAAGGGTTTCTTCTTGCATATATTGACAGTGACATGTTACTAATCAATCAAGACATGTTATTACCAGGAACCATTGGTCCCATTGGCTGAAACATTTTAAGTTGTAGTCAAATGAGAGGAAATTTTGAATTTTGAATTTTTATGGTTTCTTTTTGATTTTTAATTTTTTAATCTATATTATAAAACCATTTAGAAGAAATTTTTATACATATTTGATTTTTCATTGATGATACGGCTATAAAAATTTCTTCTTAATAAAGGATATAATGGTTGGAGTTTTATGGGAGGTGCCTATAAATTGTACAGTGTGTGAGAGATTTATAAATTGATTAGTGGTGACCCACATAATAGTACTATCTTTTACAATCCTTATATATTCAGAAACTATTATAAATATAAATTCTATTAATTTTTTTCCTTTAATGTATTGGTTTCAATATTAAGGCTTCTACTTTTATTAATTGCGGACAATGACCATATGCCTAAATTCATTAATGCACAACAAAGACAAGAATTTTATTTGGGGAATTTTATTTATGAGATAAACACATAATATGATTTTTAAATGTTTTAATGTTTTCAATAAAATATTTGTGTTTAATTTTAATGAATCCAATATTTCTTTATTGGAACCCAGATAGGTTTATATATTGTGCTTAGTCGTAGTTCTTAACCCATGGGGTTATGATTATGATCTATTTGGATGGATTGTAAATATCATTCAACTATTTATATAGGTTTACATATAAAAAATTTTATATCATCTTCCATGACATGCCAAATTTAATTAATAAAATACCTTATAATATTCATTGTTCATTATTTATATGATTCCTTGGTAAATTAAATTAAAATTACAACCTATATGATGTTTTTATCAGTAGATTGAAATTAATATTTTCTATCAGTAATCTAATCAAGAAATATTTTAAATTAGTTATTGATGATTAAATTCAATTTTATATGATATATTTCTTAATTTTAACGGGTTTTCAATAAAACAAAATGATGTTTAAAATTTATCTTGACAAAATCATTTTTGTGCCTTTTGGACATGCCTAAATAAAATAGTAGATTTATATTCCTAATGAATAGTATTATCTATAAATTGAAAGATAAAAATTGAAATAATTACAGGAATGAGGTAGATAAATGTTCTAACCTGAAATGGATTTGTATGCGGTGTTCTTAGTATAACTATCATGTACAAGTAGTTCGGTGTTCCTTGATCTTTCCTTACAATGGGAGCGTGAGAGTTTCCATATTGACATCATGAAGTGTCATCAATTGACATTGTTGTATAATTATATATTTGAACCACACCTATATATGATATGTTGAATTTGATTAGACATGTATATTTATGCAAGAAAATGATAAGATTGTATTCTCATGCATTGTAACAGAAATAGTTCTCGACCTGGGCTGGAAAGATTATGGTGTGCATCTCCATTCTCCATGGTAATTAATGATAGTAGAAAAGGAACTAGACTAATCAACTGGGACCATATCCTTACACTAATCCTGGGCAGGGGTGGGGGTGAATCCCCTACTATATATAGTAGTGGGTTTGACATTATAATCCACCCCAGTTGTCCTACACATGCTAACCCTCCACACCATGATGTTAAAAAGGGCCCTACCTATGCATCCTATAAGGTGTATCCCACCATGTGTGCAGAAAATGTATAAAGACGATTTGGATTGGAATTGTAGATCCTAGAAAGAAAAATACACCCCTATTTGTGGAACATTCACAATGATCTTTGTCATTAGACCTGAGCAACCAATATGTTTTTTGGACACCTATATTGGACAACTGCACCAGGAACATGTACTAGAGACCTGCGCAGATGACATCCTATGACCATGATTTTCAATAATCATATAAATATTACCATAGGTCTTTTCATTTATAATACAAGAAAATTATAATAACTTATGAGGCACAAGTCACACATTACATTCACAATAGAATTACAAAATCCCTCACATAAGCCTCTACAACCCGAGATAAAAGGGAATTAAAGAGGATACTGAAATTTAAGTTCGTACACGGTCTGAAGTACAAGAAATCATCATGAAGACCCTATACCCCAAAATTGAAAACCAATTACCCAAGGACCCAACCGTAATCTACGACTTACATGAGACCCATTCCTAAACACCTGAAGATACTCATGTTTCCTAGGATAAAGCCTCTCCCATGTGTTGTTTCCCAGGTGGTACATTGAATAAGGCATCTCTATCTCACATAGGCCTATTCCCCCCATATGAATAATTTCTAAATCCTCTGATTCCATAAACGTATCATAATTTCATATTAAACCATGACCTATATATTATTAGCTTTGAGTCATCTTCTATGACACCAATGATAGGGATCCTTTCTTTTTTGATCCCTCATATGAGGGGATCCGACTAAAACCTCCATAAAAATTTACATGCTTTTGAAATAATGGTAAGAGGCACACAATCATGAATCCAATATGGGAATAAATTCCATCAAGAATAGGATTCTCGCAAATTTCTTACATAGAATGTAGTCCCCTTAGCGTGCATGTTAGTATACATCCCCTCTGTTATAAGGACCCTGACCCTAGGGGTATTTTTTAGGGAACTCCCACCATCAGAAGCAAGGGTAAGATCATTATTCATACCGACTCATCTCTATGACCTGATGCCTCTGGTTCTAGGAAGGGTAAGTGAGGATATAACATTCATTTCCATTTTACAATAGTGGATTATCCTCTTTTCTTGACATGAATAAAATTTTATGGCTTCCCTTCTTGAGTGGTACACTATACATTCTTTTAAGACATATCATGCTTCATTCTAACCTCCTTATCCAACAACATAGGTGGTATCTATATATGTATTCAGACGTTACTGTCTTGGATACAATGATTGGAGGGATTGGGAACATCAAATCCATTTCTGATTCTCCCATCACCTCGAGATCTTCAACTAGTTGGCGAAGGATTTTGTGATTTTTAAAATAACTCCACTAATATTTACACATTAGATCAAGAATAACATGGGAATTTAGGTTTGATATGATAACAAAATATTCACATACTAATTCATGTTTTGGAAGAAAATATTTTTAAATAGAATCCTCTTGTTTTCAATCAGATGACCTCCTTAATAATGGGTTTTCAAGGCCATGAATCTAACCATACGGAAAAGTAGACTGTGAGGTTTCTTATATCATTATAATCTTATTGAGTATCACACTGAGAATAAATCACCTGGTAATATAGGATCATGGTGACCATGTTATACACAACGTCGACATATTAGACCAGTGGGCCTTAAACTCTCCATAAACCCCAGTATATAACAAATGTGAATCCTCATATATTGTATAAAACATAAAATTTAACCTCTTAGGGATCATTAGAGGTGTATGTCCAAACCATGAAAGCCCATCCTCTATATGAATAAGCCCCACATTAATCCCCTCCAATCTCAATACTCCCATATGGGGAAAACCATTATGAGGCCACTATTGGTGAGGCCCACACAATCAAACTATGTGAGCATTGATCCATATCCATATGTGATATGTTGGAAACCCCATTGAGTTAAAAACTATAAACCCCAAGAAAACCCTTATTTTATCAATGCCACATTCCCAACAGAGTCTTACTCAACATGGAAATTCATATCTCTTCCATGTTCTCTAGGAAGCTTTAGCAAAAGTACCACACCAAACCCTGACATGGTAATTTACACCTATATTTAATTTTCATATGATGTTAACCAATATTTTATGTTCCTCATAACATGAAAATAAATTTAATGATGTGTCCTATTAAGAGGAACTAAAGAATATAGTTTCATATTCCATTCATAGTGAAACATAGGAAAAATATATTACATGTCTAATAATAAGATAAAGAAGACTCGCATCTCCCTAGAAGATGATTCACTGTAGAGTTCCCCACTACGTGGCTCAAATCCAGCATCATATTAATATTGAGAAATAATCATGAATAAGTATATAAGATGTTATAATTGATGGATAACCTCATATAAATATTGATATCTCCATTTATTAAGAACATTAGATACGTAATCATGATTCAACAATTATACATGATAATAATTGATTGTTAATTTATGGGTGAACCATGTCATACATGGGAATTAATGAAGTATTGATGAACATATCTAAAATCATAAATATAGTTTTGTAGAAAGCAATAATTCCCCCTAAGAGGGTGTGCTGTGCCTGAACTACCATCATCGTGACAAATATGAGTTCTTAATTATCATTGGCATAACATGAAAATGTGTTTGTACCTTTGGAATAATGTTTCCATATGGATATAGAATCATTATTTGTTTTCAGATCCATGATTAAATACCATCAATTTTTATTCAAAAATAGTTAGCCCAAAGATAATGATTTTACAAAATCAAACCCCTGTAATCAACCATCGAGTGAAACCATGATTTTTAATCATAAACATACTAATACTCATTTTCTTACATATCTTGAATCCTAATGACCAGATCTTAAGCTGAGTGAACTTTTCAAACATGGTCTATTAATAGGATTTATTCATTATACTTCAGTAAAGGGATATCCTATAGTGGGTATCTTTCTAAGAACCATGATGTTTTTTTTGTAATTGATTGTGTACGATTTATAATGTATTGTACAGTTGGGGTGTCAGAGTCCCCTATTAGAATCTTAGTTTTAAAAATAACAACTTTTTTAGACTGCTGGTCATGTACTAGTTTAACCCTTCTATGGGTTGTGAGAATTGTGTAATGTTCATTTTGAGTGGGTAAAACATTCTTTGATAATGGAAACCGTTTTGTAGGTCCTGAGACCCTTATTTAACTCCTTATCAATGTTGTACATCCCAGAAGGTCATCTTTATGTTTTTTAGTTTTTTGGGATACTATGATGTTGGGAAAACACTTTTTATGTGAAATATGATTCCATAATTCATATGGATGTCAATTTAATTGATATTATCCTTGTATGAACTATTTTTATTGTATGACCATGGGGTAGTAAGAGTTGATACATTCGGTTCCCTTAATTCTTTGTATCGTGTAGTGGATTGATGAGATTGTTGTGGATTGATCAGTTTCACTTTGATAAGAGGCTATATTTGAGGTAGAGTAACGTAGGAGATTTGTGAAATAAAATTTTTCCCAATGATCAGGTTGATTCTCTCAAAGGGATAAGGTTTTATGAAACAAAAATTTGTTTTTTGGCCTCTATTCCAAATTTTATAGCACCCATATGCATAGATCTAATGGATATATATGCTAACATCTAACAGTGACCCTAATAAAGAGCAAATTTATTTGGTGGTTTTCCCTATCTCTTTCATTGTAGCCTTTTCTAAAAATATGTTTCACTCATATAGGACCTTTGGTTTGCAATATGTGGAAAATTTTCTATGGGAAGATATCTCTTTTTTGAATATGATTAAAATGAAACTCCTATAGTGGGGAGTGTCACCTCAATTTTTGTTAAACATTTCATTTTAAGTATATTGATATCACCAAGGTGGATAACTGAGAGGTGTTCAGTGTTGTATGTCAATTTTCTGGAAGATTCTGAGTTTCAAATCATGTCGATTCTTTTGTGGTTTCATGATGATGAATGGGTGGTTTATTATGAATCATTTGATAAACATTGTTGGTAGTAGATGGAATTTGGTGTATTTTTAGGAATTATCATGAGATTACTAGGAATATTAATTTATTGTGGTTAGGTAATAGAAATGTTTCAGTTAGTGTAGATGAGATATTATATGGATTTAAACTTATAGTGTTTCGTATGTGTTGCTCCTTTTATAGTGTGATACTGTTGGATAGGGTTGCATTATGAAATATATTTTGATGTTGTGTAACTGTCTTGGATCCATCTATAAATGATCCAATAAACTTGTTTTTCTATATAATCAATTACAATTGTGTCCCCTATCTTATATTTTTAGGGTACACTACGAGATCGCCTGTTGTATGTCATGCTAAATTTTAAAAACTATTGGGATTGGAATATTGTTTCTATAAGAGATGGGTGTTTGAATACTGGTTTATTTTTATTATTTAATAGGTGGAGTGATACCATGGATTATCAGTAGGAACACCTAGGTGAAAATCAGGGATACAAAATGGTCCATTATCTTGATTTCCATGTGGGTGGCACATTGGGCTCATTCAGTGTTCTTGGTATGTGATCATTTGTCTAGGTAATAATGTCTGACATGTGATTTATAAATACCGGCTACATCACATGGTTTTTTGTTTCCCTATCCTAATATGAATGATTGGTAATGCTACCATTTTCATGATTACCGTGGTACCTTAATAGATGTATCACTTGGTATGTCATTAGAGGCCAGTTATGAGTTTCAATGATGGTATTCAATGAAAATATTGAAGTGGAATTTTCATAAGGTGTTAATACTCACTTTTAAAATTAATCGATCATCTAATCCAAGTATTTTAAGGGTATCTGACCTATAATGGATTGACATAATTTTCCTTCCCATTGTCATATGTGTTCCCTGCCAAACAACTTCATGGAATTTCCTAGTTGTGGAAAATATAGTGAGTGTCAGCTGAGGGTATCATTAAAAGGACAGTTTGACCTTGTGTTATAGGTTATTTCATATTTGAGCAATAATATATGTTAAAAATCATGTTGATAGTGTCATTATAATGAAAAGGGCATGCTCAGCTATAAAATTATGATGATTGGATAACATGATTTGGAATTGGTTATATTTTTTCTTTAATTTGTGGTGGTAATAGAGATGATATATATTTTTTGAATTGCATAGAAATGGAACAGGTAAGCACCATATCACTGTCATAGTTTTGATACTGATAGTTGACTATTGTTTCCATGGATTATAATCCATATTTTTAATGGTGTACATGGAGTATTATAGGTCATCGTCAAATGTAATGCAATCATCCTGATAAAATTCAATACTTATGTAGGTAGGGTGTTTATCCTTTTTTAACAATGATTATTAAAAATGAGATGTTATCTAGTGAGAAGATTTCAAAATACATTTTTTTGGGACAGATGGAATTTAAAAGGAATTTTAGTTAGGTTGTTCGGTGGATGTTTTTTTAAAGAATTATTCGGAATGAAATTAACTGATTTTTAATTATTAATATCATTGTTTTGAGACACCTATAAGGGCCTTAAGGTTTCCTTGAGTGTACCAAATAGTTTTTGGTTATTCAGCCTCTAAAAAATCAACAACTGGAGATGTTTTATAGGGACCATATATTGTTTGAAAACTTTTGTAACTCCATTAGAAACCATGCATCCTAATCAGTGGGGCGGAGGGTGTCACATGGCTTTTTCAATCCATGACCACCAAGTTTCAGAGATATGTGGCCTACAATACAACATGGATTGAGGGTAATGCACAATTTTCTCTTGGTTTCCTAAATCATTTTCCTAAACTATGTTACTCGTCACTTATCACAGCGAACCACACACAGTTTGATCATGGTTAGGAAACTGTGTGTCTAAACCACACACCTCATTTAATGGTGTAAAATTTACCTTTCCCCCATCTATTGTTGATTTATTTTCCTCCTCTTATCTAATTCATCCTTCTAGCACAATATCCTCCTCTGTGTGATGCACTTATCCTCAATATGTATGAGGCAATATCCCATATATGACCTCTAATCGGAGTGTCATCATGTACATTGGATGTCTCTTTATAATTCTCTGACAAAAATTTTTTGCATAATTTATTTATCTTTTTACCTTATATGCAATTTTGGTGCAACGTAATTCACCATATTTATATTTCCTTCACTTTTCTATTTCATTTCTCTAAGACTAGATATAATCTACCACTAATTTTGGACATTTCTATCATACTAATCATGAGGTAGGAGTTCTATATATTTTCCATCATGTTTTTTCATTTTATGAAATTTATTCATTTTAACAAATGCTGGACTTTCGCTATGTCGGATAAAACTAATAGAATTCATTGAATAAATTAGTTTATCCTTAATTTTAATATGGGTAAACCCTTATTAGGGTTGTTGGAGGTTTTTTCCTCACACTAAACCACCATTTTACGGTGAGTTCATTGAGCCCCCTTTCTCAAATGTTTTCTACCATTAAAAAAGAAATTTTATGTGTATATTGAATTGGGATGTTGTCTGCATAAAATTCATGTTTTTGTGGGTTTACTTATGACTTGATATGAAATTGTATAAGTTATGTTAAATGAAATTTATTTTCTGATAACATTTTCATGCATTCAAATAAAACCCCTCTATTTAGTTGTAATGTATTATAAGAAAATAAGTATATTTACAAATAGATATATATATATATATATATTTATTTATTTAAATATATTTATTATTATGTTATCTATTGACTTTCTATATAGAGGGAGTATTTTAACATGGCCTTATGGTTTAGTAATTAATTATTTCATTGAATTGTAGATTAAATTTGATGGTATTATTAATCAATAGACTTGACACCTGACGGGGATTTCTCTAGTAAATTGATATTCTTTTCATAAAAATAATTTATAAATTTAAATGTCCCACATAATGTGTGTTTTAATCTTCCTATGCAAATTTTAAAATCATGCCCATTTTAATATTTAATATAACTAGTCAAATGGACTATTAATATCATGAATGATACTAGCGTTTCCTCTTATAGAATTCCAAGGACGGGCTCATCATTATTATGATTATCTTCACAGATAAATTATGTATATGCTGGCCATGATACTTGTATATGATTATGGGATCCTCAATAATTATTTCATAAACCACCGTTAAGTATATCAATTGGCTAGGTGATACACCATCTATGGGTTTGATGGATAGATGATTACACCAGGGCATGAGTGATATGTGGTCCCCTATTTTAGACACCATGTATAATCATAGGAATCATATCACACTAACCATGTTGTGATACTTAAGAGACCATTCATGGATATCATTAGATAGGCTCTAATGAAATTGATAACTAATGGAAATCTTGGTAAAAATACAAGGGTTCCTTGTTAAGGTTATCCAACAATGAGACCATAATTCTTCTTATTTAATTTTTGTATTTACTTCCCAATAATTTATGTGGATGTGTAATTGGTATCCAAGAGACATGTCCGACTAGCCAAAACACCTTCTTGGTTCCATCCATCTGACGATCCCCTATTTGTGAAATTTTTTTATTAGTTCCACCATATCTAATTTTTATATATTTTTATTGTTTAGAAATTTATAGTTGAGTTATATGTTGTTTTGGCGAGTTGGAAGTCATTGAGAAACCTAGGACTACCTTTTTTATTTATTTATTTATCTTGAATTCGTATAATAATATTGTTTTACATGATCACTATTAATTTTATAAGCCCAATCATGATTATAATTTAAATAGAATTTTTGGTGAGCTAATGAATATATGTCAGACCATTTGTTGGCCTCCATTGCACTATTCTAATCAAAAATGCATTTTTTTATTCATGTCCATAATTTATTTGTTTTTTTATTAATTGTACGTCTAATCTTAGGAGAACAAGACAAATCTAATACTCATGATTCTCGTAGAATTAGAATTCATGATTTTTATTCATTTCGTTTTATTGTAATGAATAAACAATTTGACAATTATTATAATAATAGATTCATCTATACAGCCATACATTATTGTGTATATGGATATGATCATTTTTTAGTTATTATTGTTACCTTTCACTACTTTGTCTAATCATATTTATACATATTTCAGTTTTGAATTCTAACGATATACCAGTGTGCCACTCTAATCATGAGGGTATCATATAATAACAATACTACAATCACACCCTCTTTATTAGTCAATAGCATCTGGCATATAGGTATGTTAGGATAAGATGTTACGAAAGATATCAAGTCACAACACATTATTCAAGTTTGTTAAAAAAAATTTGAATAAAAAATAATATACGGTGGCATTTTCATGTCAAATAATTAGATTTTATTTTCAATATTGTATCATTAAATAATTTTTACCATCTCATAGGACTTGATATATTACTCTTTGATAATTTTAATCATCATAAAGGTCATTTAATGGCACATTTACTAATATATTCAATTTTTATTTAATTTTAGGATAAAATATATTTAACTTGGTTTTCTGAGAAATATTATAAGGCTAAAAACCCCATAACACATGTCATGAAATTCCAAACACACAGACGCGTAATGAAGTGTCCCAAATTCCCAAAATACAACAGCTCTTTCCCACTATAATTTCATCTGATGATGTTAATGACACCACAAAATTTCATCAACATCCTTAAAATCACTGAACTAAAATATTTTATGAAATATAGTAATTTATTAATTAAAAATACTAATCACATCACCATAGGTCACAGGATGATCGATCAACATTCATTTGACCATTCCTATAACCACCATCGCATCATCCCTCACTCCACTAGGTAAATATTTTTCCCAGTATATAGATAAATATACCGAGATTTGATGGAGAAGTTGCTGAAGTCACAATACATGGCTTAGAATCCCATTTTGAATGACTAACTCTATTGCTATTATATGACTATATAAAACCTAATGTAGTATTGTGGTATTGATAAAACACCACGGAATGGTGCACACCTTCACAAATGTAAATTTTATATATTTTTAATATTATTATTATAAGGGATTTGATTGGGGAATCTGATGGTACAACTGTAGTCTTCTCATGAAAAAGGAAAAACCGGTTGCCTCTAAAAAAATGTGGGTTACGATAACTATTAATATCAATATCCTACTAATATTAAATTCTATAGGATTCCTTGAATCCTAAAACCCATTTCTGTGAAAACGTTTATATGGGCTATCCAAGGTCACAGAATCAATATGTCGAATGGTTATAATGATCTATGATTAAAGTTCCTTATTTTTGTGCCTAGTCACATCTTCACCTATGTTCTATCATTGATTATGTGTCCATGAATAACCATTAATTCTCAAGGCATTTATTCATTTTTTTCAGTCACGAAAAATTGAATAGAACTAATGACGACACATTACTACAACGATATTCATCTATAATGAAAAAAATTATATAGTTCATAAAAAAATTAAAATCAATAAAATATATCAACAAAATTTCATTGAGATTAAATGGTATTTTTTGGGAGCTATAAGTATTTTCCCATTAGAACAACAATAATATTGAGATAAAATAATATAAAATCTAGAAATAAATTGACACCAGTTGGAATGTGTAAGAGCCCCAAAAATTAATGGGATAAAAAATCTCAAGAAAAATGAAGAAAAACAATGGGTAAATGGGGATACACAATCCATCATTATTATAGGTAAAAAATTCTTGTAATTATATCTCTTGTATAGGTGAGGGAAAGAACCTCGCAAAATACCACACAAGGGATGAAGAACTGAGTGTCGATGAGATGATTGATGAAGATAAAAGAACCACTGGGAGAAAGCCCCATATATATGATGAATCTATCCCTTCCACCTATTCATATTCATATGGTTTTTGAAGGATTTACGAGAACCATCAATCATGACGATCACCACCCTTAACAAAGGGGGGGGGGGGGGTTGCCACCATCCAAGGAGGAATCTTCTACTGAAAAATCAGCCACAATGAAATTTTACTCTAAATAAATATGGTCTCAAAACATAATTTCTATCTTCCAATCATTATAATAATTCCTCTACAAGTACCCTAAATGATCTACAACATATTAATGGATTAATATCAATAACCTTAAGTTGGAAATCTGCTAGATTTTCATTAGTGTGAATTTTATGCATATTCAGACTTACTTTTTCTACCACATCGTAAATGAGGTTAAATTGTACCCCGAAGGTTCTTTAATGAATAATGAATATATTGATTCCATTAAATCTGAATGTCTCTCTTACTATCATAAAATAATCAAATCTTTCATATTCTATTCATTATCTACTATAAAAATGTTCTCATATATATAACCTTTTTACACGGCTATGTAGTTACCATGTACTATCATCTATTGTGGATAATGACACAACTATTTGTAAATTCAAAATGAAACTCTAAAATCCCCTTAATAGAGTAATCATATAACCATTAGTGGATTTCTTCGAGTCAGAATCACATGTAAAATCTGAATCAATATACCCTTGGATGGTGAAATATGATCCTCCGTAATATAGTGCATTATCTGAGGTCTCCTTGATGTATGTTAAGATCATCATATATGTTCTCTAATGACCTAATCCTAAAATCTCAATGTATCAACTAACTTTACACACTTCATGTGAAATTTATTGTCAAGTAAAAAATATAGATAATATCAGACTACCAACTATTAATTCATTAAATACTTGAGATATATACATCATATATCCTATGCATATATGACTAATTTTTGTGGATAACATGAAATTAATATGAAATTTGGGTAGATATTTTCTTATAGTCTTTCCAATTGAATAGTTTCATAAAATTCCATAATTATTTCTTTTGTGACAGTTAATGTTTCCAATTATTCTTGTCTTGGAAATTTTTCATCCCATAAATCTTGTTTGTTGTAACCATGTATAACATACCAATCTCTGTATACAATTGTCAATTATACTATTATATATGATATTCATTGGCACCTAAAACCAACATGTCATTCAAATATAATAGAACAATGATGAAATAATTACCATTAAATCTTGTCAAATATGAACAAGAATTTGAATGAAGACTATTGTATCAAATTGATGTTGGTATAAGATTAAAATCGCTTGTACCAACTCTGTGGTTCATTTTTGAGACTGTACAAAAAGTTTTTGAACATGATAATAATGGACTCTTTTCCTTATTCTTAAAAACCAGATAGTTTGAGAATATATGTATCTTCAACAGGATCATCATAAAGATAAGTAGTCCTCATGTCTATATTCATTAGATGTAAATCATCTACAACACACATCACAAGATCTATCTGAATCATCATTAGTCTAACAATATGTGGAAATATTTCATTGAAATAAATACCTTGCTTCTAATAATATCTTTTTACCACTAGTCATAGGAAATATCATTCTATATAGTCCTTTATATCCCATATGATTTTAATGATTCATTTAATTATAGTGACCTTACTTCCATGAGGTAATGTAATAAGATCACATGTCTTCTTATTGTATAGGGATACATGTTACTCCTACATCACCACCATCTATGAGGATACATATAGATTTCATGCCACCACTCCAAGAAACTATGGATCTCCATACACTAGAAATAAGCAGTATGAAACATTTCTCTTAGTGTCATATTATAAGTGCCAAACATGTTCACTTTTTTTCCATAGGTGAATTTTGTGGTCCTAACTCAACAAACACATGATCATTCTTCAATGGTATTGACTTAGTAAAAACATTTACATACTTCCACTTTTCCCTACATTTACTATTTTTTTTTGTATTCTCCCTCTCAATCTCTTCATTAGTTTTTATTTTAACCTTGTATTCTACAAAAATTACATCTCCGTTGATGATAAGTCTGTGGGTAGTGGGGTCCAACGAATAATTCTGCTTCACATAATATTCGCAACATCTTCCCATATTAGATCATCCCTCATCATTCAACAATTCATATAAAAGACATCCAAATCTATTTAACTTATAATATTCAGTTGTTTTACCATCCCTTAACTTTATCTGTGTCTTCAGATCAACCACTATAGATAGTGATCTATTGATCACATAACATATGATATTCACACCATTTGCCTAAATTCTTTTGGAAATTCCAACATCTTGACCATTTACCTTGTTCAATCCAATAGGGTTGTTTCATTTTCTCTACCACTTCATTCAATTTATGATGGTATTCCATCATAAAAGTTATCTAGACTTCTTCTTGTTCGAAAGATGTATCAAAATACTCACTTGTATATTAAATTTGTTTTATAGTCCATAGACAGTTGACATTATTTACATATTCAGGTTCATTACGTGCATTCCATGTTTTGAATAAAAAAAATCATATTTCCAATTGATTGGGTACACCCAAAAACTCCTAGAAAAATCATATATGATGGATAAAATTTACCTTACTCCTCACAGGGATATAACTGGTGCATGAAAAACATGAAAATTCATCAAATCCAAGATCTATATAATTTATACTATTAAGTCCCCAATTATTTCTCTATTACATACTCAAAACCTAAATATCCAGAAAAGGGTATGTTTATCATTTTATGCTATGGAAACAAATTTTAATCTACATGAATATCTATCCCTTGTTCCAAAAAATGGATCATCATCCAATTCTATAACATCTACAAACCTTCTATTTAGGTTGATCATGAAACAACTATATCCACATCCTTCTATATTTCACCCATATTGAGGTACATGTTCTTTTAGATTTTCTCTACTTTCATCATCATAAGTGTACCCTTCTAAATTATTCTCACTCAATTTTAACTATAAGTCATTCATCCAATATTATCAAATAATCCAATATGAAATATATTACTCTTCACCCCGCATCACATGGTGTACTCTTTAGATGGTTCGAACTATACCATCAGGAGTATTAAATTTTATGTTTCTAAATACAATGAAAACTAATGTGATATTATTCCCAATATACATAAGTCCATCGAATAATGTTTTGATACATGAAAAACAAACTCAATGAGATATTATATTCAATGTTTCTCTGGAGTAAATTATCCATTCATCATCGAGCCTCTTTATACATTCAAAATTAATTCTCACTTATCTGACAAGTATATCACTGATTCTAGAAGTAATCATCACATTTTTTCCCATTTCATGATTTTGGTTCCCACTAGAACTATGCTCAATCATCCCATATATTGGTTTTTCAACAATTTTTAGTCGGTATTTATACATCCATAGCACAACCACCTTTTTCATTTTCCATAATTAAAAATTACTCATGATGAAATTTTTTATGTGGAATTTTTTCACCTTATGGACATGTTATTTGTCAAAAACTATCACTCCTTCACAATAGTGTATTTAACATTATCAATAAATTATTTCAGATGTGAATGATCATCCAGAGTCACAATCATAAAGCCTAATCCAAATTAATAGAATTATTAATACACAAAAATTTGAATTGAACCGAGTGAGAACCATACCTCTAATTTGAGTAACAATTAATATTTGTATTAAAAAAATAATAAAAAATAAATGTACAAATCATCCTATATAGGGAACCAACATTTAATTTTTTTAGTAAAGATCCAGGATTTTTTTTGATTATTGTATGAAAAATGAGATTATGGATTACTTAAATATTTAAATTAAATTATGACTCCATGTTGGGTATAGAGCCTAAAATTCAATTGTATCAGTGTAAAATGATTCAAAATGTCCTGTGAAATAATATGCTAAAATGTTCATTTCATTTCAAGATTTACAAAGTTCTTATATTTTTTCTAAAAAAATAACCTTTCTCATGGAATAAAAATTGAAACACATAAAATAATAATTTAATTAGAAATAAATATCCCCTACATTTAATTCCTAATGTATATATAATGGAAAAAATGAAATATGATTTCAACAAAAACAATATAATTTTAAAATATTATGTTATACTATGTTATATTACTATTTCTCCCTATTGGTGGAAACCCCAAAAAATTAGCATGACATTTGATGAAGTGAAAACAATGCATTTATAAACTAGTAATGTAGATACATTTAGATATATAATTTAACAAATTATTCCAAATGGTCATCATTAGGATCAAGAAACTAGAATTTTTACATTCTCTACACAAGAACTGTTTTAAATAAGACTCCTCCAAAAACTGTTAAACATATTCTAAAACTAATAAACATTAATCAACAATAGAAAAAGAAGGAAGTCCATTTGATTGAACTATCTAGAATAAAATTCAATCAAGAGCTATTTTAGGATAAAATAATGATATTTAAAACTATTCAATATGTTATTATTTAATCTAGGGATCTCACTCCTAGGTGAAATCCTCTACACATTTATGATTCAGGAGTACCCAATCCAAATGAATTATTTTCCCAAATAATCCCTTTTCACTATAGTCTGAAAAATCCATGGGATTCAATCTAAAAATGTATTTCTATTATGGAACCTTCTCAAATAAATAAACCGCATGGGTTGAACTATATTCATACATCAATAACTGTTAAGCATATAAGACTTATTAAACATTCTAGTTTTGTGGGAGTTGTGTAAATTGATAAAATATACCAATGACCTTATCCGGATCCATGAGGGGTTCGATGAAATATTGAGAGAGCTTAGCAACTGTACCAAAACTCATATACCCATGCTATAGGGAGCCTCAATGGAATGAATAATCACCCATAGTAAACAACAAGGGTATACTCATCTAATTTTTATAAGACATATAACTTCATTTAACCTTACTAATGGCTTATCTAGTATTGTAAATAGGCTCTATCTTGATATATATAACATTAAGTCCAATAATTTTGGAATATTCAAAATGGACCCAAGATAATGATTATAGAAAATGGAATAATGATATACCATATCCTTCACTATAATGAAAGAGTAATGGTAGTTATTTTTGTAAAATAAATCCTAAAATGAATGATTATTTCTCCATTATCCACAAAAATCTACAATATATTCCTATAAAATGTCCTTTAAAGTATAAATGGTGAAAATGGTTTGGTAATTTGTCAATTAATGAAATAAATATCATAATTAATAACAATGTATGAAATAATACAATAAATTTATTATAGAGAAATTTTTTTTGGATTGTGAAATAATGAAATAATTATAAATATATTACCAGATATAGTCATTGAAATGATGTTCGATTATAGTGCCTAATGTCTATGGATTAAACTTTATTAAAATACTAAATATATTTATATTTTGTGCTAATAGCTTATTAATGAAAAGGAGTTAACTCTTAAATGGAATATCATATCATAAGTTCATGATAATGTTTTAGTACAAAACATGATTTTTATCCCAAGGGGAACGTAAAATAGGTTTGCACTAGGAATTTAGATTTCTCGCTCGTTGGTGATACCTTCACTTGGAAAATTAATTAAATTAATTTTATTAAGTAATTTAATTTAATTTTTTGACCAATAATTAATATTTATAAGATTGTTGCTATGGAAATTCATCCAGTGTTTTCCACACATTCCTTGGGAGGATTCTAGAGATATCCATTCCCCATTTCATGGGCAGGTTTTAACAAATGATGAAAATAATCTAGGTCAAGGAAGATCGAAACACATTGAACACAACAATAGCCATCAATCATTAGAGGATGTGTTATTCAAATATGAACATCCAAATATACATTTAGATATTTTCAGAATATCGATTATACCAATATGATTAAATTTGTTGAGAAGACTCATCCATCTTATGGTATGTGTCAATTTTTTCTCTTATCATGTTCCATGGTATTGGTTTACTTTATTCTTATTTGGTTTCTATCCTAAAATTTCATCATTATTTATCATTTGGAAATAATTCCAGATAATGAATGGTGGACATCTATTTTTATTCCTCCATCCAACAATTTCTCATTTTTTATTCACCGATTGGACCACGCGTTCTTGATTTGACTTTGTCGTGTGGTAATAATCCCAATTAGACTGGTCATATTCACGCCGAATTAGTGTTTCATTAATGAATCCAAAAACCAAAGTTGTTTTTTGGATAATGATTGAGTTTTGGGTGATCATTTTGATGATTGTAGTTCATAAAATTTGTGTTGAAAGTACCCAAGGTGTGTGGGTTGAGAGACTATACTTTGCTGAAAACAGAGGTAGATTTTTGGCCACCAAATGACCTAAAATGATCAATGTCTGAAAGTTCCACCATTTGTTGGATGAGAAGAGGATGATACAGAATGTAGGCTCCTGAAAAAGTTTTTACCCCTTTCATAAGCAGTTGAACTATGTGGTGGAAAACATTGGTAGGTCCCATGTGGAATGTAAAGTCGAAAAACATAGTCATGTTCTGAAGTACACCAACATTAGCACAATGCACAAGTAGAGACTCCGAGTACAAGGACATGTCTTGCATAATCCCTAAACAGAATTTTTCTATACAAAGTTGGTGAGCTATGTACCACCATGTGTATTACCAGGTGATGGAGTGGGACCACACTTTGTGTGGGTCCCCTAACATGGGACGAACACCATGTTTAATTTTCAATAATATTCAGACACTCATATCTTCACAGTTTGGACATGTATTCTGGCCTGTGAGTTTCCCATACTAACATTTTTTCATCATTTAATGTGAAGGTTCCCACAATTTTGGATTTTTTGATACAATGTGACATTTTTTCGTGAATAATTATTGTTTACATAATGCTTAATGATGGATGTTATCACATATGATCACTCGATGCCTTCTAGGAGGAACCCACCCAAATGGTTGGGAATGAGTCCTCAATGAGTAGAGTGTAACCCTGTATATTGTATTGGAATGGGTCATCTATAGACAACTAGATATCTGCTCTCTATCGGGTCTATGAATGGGTCCGTTAATATTATAGTGGAACCCTTCTATGCGAATAAGTAGAGAACCATTTATTGATATCCTAAGTGGAACCCCCCAACAGGGTTGAGCATGAGTCCTCTACCTTCACAGTGGAACAGTAATACTGATAAAGACATGAGTCTTGGATTGACTATTTGAGTGATACCCTCTTTATTGGAAGGTAATATGGAATCTGTCATATATTATAGTTGATCCCTGCAATTGGAATGAGGTATGAGTCCTCTATCTATCCAATGAGTGGACCCCCCCCCCCCCTATACTAGGGAATAAATCCTCAACCTAGAGACTATGGCCCCTCGAATGTGGAAAAAATTGATAAGTCATGACATGACATAGATTTTTTCTACTCGGAAGAAACACATGATGTTCAACATAATTGTTAGACTTTTGGAAATATTTTCGTCTCTATTCTACAGTTGGAATATAAGATAGAGATTCTATTTATCTCTTGTTTGGGATTCTATTACTAATCATATTCATCTAAATTTGTGTTTATATCATTAAATTTTGTATCTCTATGTCGAGGGGTTGCAATGACATGTGTGTTTTGCCACAAGATTTCCATAATTATATTCTCATGGTTGGATGAGGTTGATCTCCTGCTATGGGTGGAAAATTCTTTATGTGTAGTCTATATTCACACCATGTTGATCTCAATATTATTGGATGAGGATACTCTTTTTATTTAATTGGGATTAGTTTAATCATGTTTTCTATCCAGAATAATTCAATTCTTATTTTATATCTCTATTCTATGCACTTCATCTTTAAGTGTGATATAATTGGGGTGAATATAATCAACCCTACTTTAGATTTTACTGAATGTGGCATTTTTTATATAGAAGATGAAAATGTTGATATTGTATTTTGAGAATTTTAGGGATACTTGGTGCTTTGGATTACATATGGTTATCATAGAATTGTGATATGGGGACGAGATATCTCAGTATTATACATTCTAATTTTTATATGGTGGGAAATATTTTAGGTTTTCTGTTTATATTCCCCCTTTTATTGTTCTGTTTAAACTGTCTTTATTTTGTACACCATTTATGTTTTTCATTCTTTATTTACATTCTATCTATTTCAGATTTTTCTATTATTCATCTTCACTTTTTCATTAAGATAGTTTGGTGTGTTCCTACAAGAACATTAGGTAAATGTATACCAAATAGGAAATTCATTTCAGTACTTGTCACCAACCCTAGCCTATGAATGCAGGAATGGGGTAGTTGATAATCAATCACTGGTTAGGGTTAGGATGTGATAGATTGGTTTCATATATGTTCATTCCTTGCTATATTTTTTTGAGTAGTCACCTTATGAATATTTGTTTGGGATTGGTGAATCAGTGTCAATGTGTCTCTAATGCAGCTCTCTGATAATGGAAATTCAGTGATGGTACGGGTGGCTAATTTATACATTCGCTATGACATTGAAAATTTTATATTAAAATCATCATACAATGAAACTGGTTATAAAGATCAAGGGGACATTCATCACTGAGGATTGAGTTGTTGACTGTCTTTCATGAGTAATATCCCCATATATATATATATATATATATATATATATATATATATATATATATATATATTCTCATAGGACTAACTTATGTCTTGATATATTTTAGGATGCCTCTATGATGACATCTGACCTGGATACCATATCTAGTTCCTGATAATTATATGATGAGTAATGAGGCCTCATTTTAGAGTCCATCCCATGAGCTTCTTCCTCTAGGTGCGTACCTAGCACCACCACAACTTGTCAAAAAAAGTGATCATCCCAATATAGTAGGATAATAATGCACATAGGATTGGAGAAAAAAATGAGTTCTAGTTGTAGAGGAATCTATGTTTCAATGATGATACATATACCGAATCTAGAGAGGATTGAATAGTGTTTTTGGTTCATGTTCATAGGATCATCTACACAATAAATGGTCTTTTGGTTTCTCTAGAAGATATCTTTTTATATGGAGATGATGGGCACCAGCGGAGTCTTGCTACTGATATGAACGATAAGTTAATACACTTATGTCCTAACATCTAACCATTGTTAGATAGAAAGAAATACCATTTTTCATTACATGAATTTCATATTATATAGATTCTAGAGTTTCACCAGGGAGGGATGATAGTGGCTGAGTAGGCAATGAGGTTCATAGATTTTACACAGTACTCCCTTAACATGATATGTTATGACCACTATCGATCAGGGAAAATTGAGCAAAGACTCCTTGGAGTTATACATGATTGTGGGGGACCCTTCTACACTATGAACATTGTATGGGTTTTGGATAGGTCACAATGGATAGAGATCATTAGATCATAGGGAAGCCAGACAACTGGATTCCACGATGGGAAACAAAGATTTGTGTTGTCTACAATAGATAATAGTTTCCCGTTGGATGTATCATGCTACATGACATCATATTTTTAACAGAATCAGACACATGGTCATGTGTCACGTGGACATCATGGACCACGAAGGAATTTGAGAGAGGGTTAGTGCTTTTCTTGTGATAGGAGAGGTCATAAGTATGTGACTAACTAAGTATATGCACTGAGGATCACATGTTGATTGCTAACATACCACCACAAAAGTGAAATTTCAATGATACATGATCCCACTAGTGTGGGAAGCGTTGTCCCCATAGAGGTATAGTTGGAAAATGATGAATAAAATGATCTATTAGTGGTGGAGTATGTTATGTAATCCTTAAACAACAAACAGCTGTCAACCCATGTCAATCATAGGGATTTAAAGGTAATGTCCAAAAACAACTATAGGTTCTATAGGTTTGTGATCCCATAGGGAACATAATGATCTAGGGTGGTGGAGTGATGTTAAACCATTCCCATATGTGATTTAAACACACTTATTTGTGAAATGAAAATGTAGATTGGAAATCAAATATTATCGAGGAATGGTAACACACACCACCACAATGTGAAATTAGTACATCATTATATATATTTTGAGAACCATACTAGGGTAAACATCTTCATTTTAACACCTTGGGGGTATATTGAAACTGTCTTTATAGTTATATAGTTGTTACACATTACAGTAACTTGAAAATATTATGAATTGTTAATATTTGATTCATTTTTATTTCATCAATAAGAGATTCCCACTCCAAGTTGATGAAATTTCCCTTCGTACCCACTCAAGGATGGTTAATACCATCATGCATGCCTCTATATTCCATTCCCACATCATCCAATCTTAAAATTTTATTTTGTTCAATAAATTTTAACATTCAGAACAAGAGAAAACGTCTTGTATTAACTAAAATCCTGTTTAGTTAACATATGAAAATTCAAAGAAGCATGTTGTAAACATTATAAATTTAAATAAATTATAATTATATAATATTTTTGGTGATAATTTATTCATTTTATGATTTTATTGGTAGATATTATATAAATATTTAAAAAGCATTAAATCATTAATGAATAGAAGAGAAAACAATCAAAAACAATAAATCATTATCTGAATTATATTCATTTATGTTATATATATAATTTTAAATTTTGTATTATATATTCTAATTTATTTGAACATAATTTTTTATTATTATTATTTATTTATATTTTTAGTAATGATGATTCATGAGAATATTAATCATTATAGAGAATATTATGTCATGTAAGAAATATCTATAAAAAAAATTGGGACTATAATGGGCTATGGAAAAGGAATACTATAACATTATAAGAATTAAAAAAACCCATCATTTTATTCATATTTAGAATTAATATGGAAAAATTTTAAATATATGGGTGAAGAAACTGGTCGGGAAGCCCAATTTATTAAAAAATTTATGAAATAATTGCGGGATGGATCATTAGTTTTTTCGAAGTTAAATGTGGTATCCAAATACAATAAGGCATTATATGGATTCCCACAACATTAATATTTGATTAATATAAATATTATAAGACCCTGAAACTAGAAAATTTTATGTGAGAGGTTCTTTCAAGAGAAAAAGAAGATGATAAATCTATAAGGAAGGTGGGTTGAAGCAATTATATCAAAGGAAACCTCACATACGACTAATTGGATATACCAAAAATTGAGGGATATCATAGCCTAAAATACTTTTCATGTTGTAAGATAATATTATTATGATATTCATACCATAAATTTTGATATTATTATATCAAAAGGAAAAATGGGATACATATATTAAATATATCATATCATGTTATATTAATTTTTGATTTCATTGGATATAAGTGCATACATCAACCACATACTAATAGAAATTATCATTACTGTATAATAAATATGATTGATTCAATTATAGAAAAATTTATTTTTAACTGTTCAATAAGTCATGTTTAAACAATGTTATTGAATTACAAAAAAATTAATATCAGCTAAAAGGAGATGGAAATTGAAATTCTTCAAACATTATTTACTTAAGAGCATCGAGAGAGCCTATAAAAGGGAATAATTATCTTATCTTATTTATACATCATTCATTCATGCCACAAACAAATATATATTAATCATTAATCACCATATATCAACAGATGAATGGCCTAAAATTCCATCAGTGGTTTGGGTACCTCTATGTATGATCGAGGATCCAAGGATAATGAAATCCCATTAAAGGTGGGATTATATTGATTTCTACATTGAATAAACATAATCAAGGATTATCCATAAATGCATCAAATATGGATTATTCATAAAAATAGGAACACGTTTAAGTCCATCATCTTAAAACCTATTTTTTAATTGTTGATAAATGATGAATGTATATGGGTTTTCTATAACTTATAAGGTAATTAGATGATCTCCCCAAACCCATCAGTGGGATTTATCCTTGATTTTAAATATATCAACTTATAAAAAAAGTAGTTCAATAATGAATATTAATAACATAATGGTGTTGAGTCTATATACATAAATATGACATGGAAAAGATAAATTTCAGTCATTGTATTTCTATTTTCGTAGCTATATCATACTGTTGATCAATAACATAAATTATGATATACTGTAGATCAATAATTTTTCCAATATCACCGGCTATGGTATATGAGTTTTTTATTTACAATATAATTGGATAATCAAAAAAACATTGTAATATAATGTAATTTTGATATAAAATATTTTAGAAAATATAATTCACACATTATGATACCATATTTCATAAGAGGTAGTAGAATTAATAGAATACAATTTCTTTTATATTATATTTTATGAATAATCTTATTGGAATTCAATTTTTTTATTCATATTATTTGACTGATAATTTTTTTCTAATAGTTTTAAAAAATTTATTTCTAAATGGTAAATATTTCATATTATTTATATTATTAAAATTTTTAAAAAATAATTTATAAATGATAACTATTTTGTATTGTAAATAGTATATTTTTATATATTAATTAAATATAAATTGTTATATTTTTATCTCATGTTTTAGAAAATAAATATAATTTTAATTTGTAGATTAATTCTATTATGATATTCATCCAATGAAATTATTTATAAATAATGAATAGTGTGTATGTTAAATTTTAAATATAATTTGATTCTTGTATATTTGTATTCACTTCAGTACCTAATAGGTATGACATCATATGATGTAGTCATTATCTAAATGAATAAGGTTAGTAATTATAGTGTTCTGCTTAATATTATTTTTCATACATAGATTCAGAATATTGGAATATTGAATTACTATGAATTTTATTCTCCCTTGATTAATGTTCCCTCTTGTGAAGGGAAGTTAGGTTGAACATACCACTGGCCTGGAATATTATAAAATGTCTATAAAGGTGGGGGTTGACAATCAGTGGAAATGAGATTACTCATATGGAGATTTCCAATGATTTATTGTTATGAACCATTATATGATGTGATTATTTACTATATATATATATGATAAATTTATACACGAATTAATTTTTTTGTCTAATAGATTTTGGTATGTAGAAAAAATCCAGGGTTGTGTAATGCGCTACACATTACTTCCATATGAACACATGAATTTGGTTGGTGGAATTAGGATTCCAAAACTATATTAAAAGAAACAAGAATATTAAATGGAATATAACCTTATATAATAAACATTAAATATTTCTAATAGTTATTAACACAATATTAATATGATGTATACTAAGAAAGTGAGATTTTTTATAAAACACTATCAAATACTATGTCAACAATTTCATTATAAGTGACACATTTCAAAACCAATATCATCCAACACAATTGATTCATTCTTAATCTAGATTCCACTTGAATATCATTAATAGGGTATTAATGTTAAAATGTTTTAATTATATATAATCATTATCTTTGTTGTTTTATTTGGACAACAATTTAATAGAATTCACTAATGGTTAGGATACTAGAGGAATAGTTTTGAATGCATCCACATGATATAAATGGATAATGAGATGTAAAGTAATCTAAATTATAATAATAAAATTATGATTTATGTGATTCCATACCTAAAAAATATGACATGAGATAAATTCCCTAGAATACTCATTACATATTGAAATATGGATTTTTTACCACTAATTAGATATGATGTTGGGGGTCATCATGTTTAGTGGGATCACAATTACTAAATTTACTTTATTAAATGTTTTAAAATATGAATATCATCAATATATATATATATATATGTTTTTATTAGATATTATTTTTTTCATGATAATGAAATTGAGGAATCATTTAGGCATGAATTATATAATAGGTCATTATTTGTATCTAATGTTTAGAATTGTTCCAAAATATATGTTTTCTCATAATATTAATGTGAATATTATAGAAATAAATTCCAATAATGCTGACTCAAGGGTATTATAATGTAACTGTGCATCTTTAACTTTTTATGAAAAACATAGACTCAAATATTGTAGATAATTAAATAATATATATTTATAAAACAATTGGTCATGGATAAATAATTACTATGTTAAATGTTGTATGTTTTGGTTAAAGTATATCATGTGTATTATTTCTATAATAACATAACTATTATTATTTATTGTCTATAAATCAAATTTTGATTTCAATATCATGTTTGTAAACAATATTAGTTTCTATTAATATTATGAACAACAATAATTATGCATATAAGATTGTAAATAATATGTAATTATGAATATGGTTAATCATTTATAATTTCTAGATAGGGAAAATTTTATTTATAAAATTCATAATTAATATTTAATGGCATGTTCTATTGGAAGTAACCATGTAACACCTTAGAATTTTATGTTATATAAATCATCAAAGGAATCTTTTTCTACACACAACACATGCTTGGCATGACTTACACGAAATCGCAACCTTCCTCAATAGCTTGCATCGTACGCAATACCGAGTTTCACTAAACAATGACATGATAATAAAGTATTAGTAAAACTAGCCGTTATGAATAGTAATACAGCTTTTTGAAATTTTATAAATTTTATTTTTCAAAATGGACTTCATTTTTGGATTCGGAATATCGAAATTAGCCTAGCGTGAAATTTTGGTATTTTTCTGAAAACTTTCAATTTTTGATGAGTAGTGAAACCACCAAGTGGTAGTTAAAAAACTAAATTTTTCATAAAACATAATTTTACCGCTTCTGTGAGTGGAATCTAGAGAATCCAAGAGACACGGTTGATGTTAGTAAGTAAAATGTTGTTCAATGAGATGAAAATAATTTTTTGGTGAATAGTAACTTTCTACTTTTTTTTACCACGGTTAGAAGTAAATAGGGTAATTAAGGGTAAAAATGAAATTATTATTACCCTAACACATGTCCTAATTCTATTGGACAAGTTTAATTCGACCAAAAACAACCTTAGGAATAAATTATGACCATTTAGGCCTACTTGGATTAGATTAGTACATTTATTATTAATTTATTTAAAGAACGGTTACAATAGTTAAAATCAATGTTTAATAAGTAAATAATTTTTAATATGGGGTTATACATAACATAAATTCGACTATAAATATTCATTAGAAATCTAAAAATATTTCCTACATAATTGTATTTTAGTTTTAATTTTTAGACATTATATAATTTAATTTATTTATTACACAATGATGATGCAGTAATTATATTATCAATGAAATATTGACATAATTGATGTTATAAATACCCAAATAAAGGTAATTAGAGACTTTATATGAACTAAAATAATTTTATTGGTTAATAAGACATGTTAATATTGATTTAAGTAACTTGGTTCGAACTAATCATTCTGTTATGATTTTCACAAAAATCAATTACTAAATAGTGTCAAAATTGACATAAAATAGTTTTTAAAACAAATATGATATTACTAATTGTTATTTTATTCCTAAAAATCTAAGGTTCTGCCAAATGACTTAGATAATGTTATATATATTAATAATAAACAACTTGGGGTTCGTTTGGCTTGATATGGTATGTTTATTAACCTTATAGTGTAAGAAAACATGAAGATACGGTAAAAGTTAAATTATCTAACTTAAAGTTATATCTAAATGATAAGGTTAAAATTGATAACTAAACTTGCCTAAATTCTATTGGATGAGATTATTTCGACCCCTACCCACCTTATCTTCGAAATATATCAATTTGGAGCTATTAAAAACTGAATTTGACTTTATAATAAAATAATATTTTTAGTTATTCCAAAGATGCCCATCTCCTCCCTTGTAAAAGGGAACCTCCTCCCCATCTTCCTCACACCACATTGAGCCTTCAAGCTCGGCCAACCCCTGAAAATTTCACCTCTCTACATCCCTAGATACATCCTAGAGGTCTTGGTATTCTTCAAAGACCAATTTTAGTGCCTTAAAAGAAGGGCTCAAAGAAGCACTTCAAAGAAGAGGTAATGTCCGTTACCGATTCTTTCACCTTTATTTCTTCTTCCACTTCTTATTCTTTAGTTGTTACATTATTAAGTAATAACATCAGTATCTCACATATACTGATATGTTATTATAAGTATTAAACAACCCTATTTCACCATCTATCCATCCTACGGAAAAAAAATCACCGTGCGTGCGTACGTACGAAATACCGTCTCCACGCTGTGGTGTAATCTATTTTCCACCACCACCTTACGTGGATGGGTATAATGGTGTAAGTAATGACTATATATGACTATTATAACGTGATACAGATTACAAAATTGTATACATACACTCCAATAAAATTCCACGATCATAGGAATGATATCATCACTCGTGCGTACGTACGGAATACCATCTCCACGATGTGATACGAATCGTTCTACATGATATTTTTTTCATAATTATTATATAATGAATTGAATGAATGAATATGATTTATATTACACTTAAACCATTATGGAAATGAGGTATCTATAACTTAATGAGAAGAATAAGAATTTATTCGACAAAACACGCATAAGAACAAAAAGTAATAAACACCAGAATAACAAGTAGTAATGAAATATTACTAATAAGAAGCTAAGAATATGACTATATATGATATCATAAAAATAATTATTATTAAGGAATAATTAAATAATAGTATTTAAATCATCATACAGGAGGTTCGGACACTTACGAAGCAAATCGGACCTAAGGTAAGGGAAATATCAAAATCTCATTTTTATCTGAGATTGTATATAATTTGGAATTTATTGGGGTGTATTTTATCATCCACATACATTTTACCTCAATATGTAATATTATTTCCATCCAACTAAAATTGTTTAAATCCATTTTTACCCTTTGGCGAGTTTATAGTAAAATATATGAAAAGAATCTTTTGTTGTTTTTCATACGAGGTACTTTTTAACTTTTTCGATAAAAGTACGAGAAGAATGTTTTTTAACTTATACGGCATGAATGGATTTTTAAAAAATTATTTCCAAGAATCATACTTTACAAGTTTTCATGTTTATTTTTAATCAACTTCTTTTAGTTTAAAATTGTATGACATGTTAAAGAAAGGAAAATGTTTTTGAAGTAGAAAGGATATTTTCCTCAAGAATGGAGTTCAAGTGCTTTATCAAAATTATTTTCCATCTAAGATAATATCGGGTTCTGTTTCTATCCATATTATTACATTGATTTGATTATGTTGTGATGGAATTATTTATATGAATTCCATTATCTTATATGAATTGTTTTATGATGTCATGTTGTTTAAGAATCCCATTTTTACTACATGGGTTATGCAATGATGTATGATTTATGATTTTATAGAACACATAATAATGGTGTCATTATGAGATGGGTGGGACCTATATCTCCCTCCAATTCATTGGGTAATGATTTTATATCTCATGAGATAGACATGCCTGGAACGGTAGGTTATACCGGTTCAGTGAAACAGGACTGGAACGATGAGTGAAGTCGGTTCAGAAATGGACTTTGACCACTAAGATAGTATTGGCAATGAGTCTTGACTAATAAGAAATTATTCTCTATGATTATGTGTGTATGCTCCAATGTTTCGTGTTTTATGTTATGATTGTTGGGATTCCATTTCACTACTATGATTTATCCCATGTTATGAAATTATGCTCTCTTTTGCAGGTTAAGATTTCCAAAAGGTATGTTCTTATGAATATGATGTGATTGATATTTCTTTTGTTTACCCTTACTGAGAATTTGAGCCCACCCTTTTGTATGTTTTCTTTCCCCAGGTTAGGAAGAAGTTTATTAGGTATGATATGCCAAAAGGGACTATAGATATGATGAAATAAATGGGAGACAGTGTAGACGCTTTATGAACCCGTTGTTTATGTTTTACAGTTTCTAAAGACACTATACCTATACGGTCCTTTCGTGGTTTTGTTATATGTTGTAATAAGTATGCTTCAATTTTGAAGTATTAACAATGTATGTAAAGTATGGGTCGTTATAGTTGGTATCAGAGGAAAGGTATCGTCAACCTTTAGAAACTAGGATGTGAAAGCCTTAGTAAGAACCGTAAGGATAATTCTAAGCATAGAACACAATCATAGTGTTTTAGAAATGACCATGAATAACCTAGGATAAGACCTTAAGTGTGAAATTGTATTCTTGATTATGTGGTTTTCCTATTATAATTAGTGTTGCTCACACTATTCTTCTTGGTTTTAGTCAATGGCTGGAACCAGAAGGAACTATGTTAATGCGGAATGCGATGGGAAATGCAATGATTGTCCCCCTGAGAAACCAAAGGTTATGGGAGCTGGAATGAAAAATCTTGTAGCCATGATCACACAACTTTCTCAAGCTATGAATCATGCAGGACATCCAAATGAGAAAAGGAAGGAGCAACATTCTGTTGAATCCTTCATGAGACAGTGTCCACCTTCATTCAACGGGTCTATTGATCCATTAGTTGCTGAACAATGGATTAGTACTACTGAAAAGATATTTTCAGTTCTTCAATGTTTGGATCATGATAAAGTCATCTTAGCAGTGTATCGTTTGGAAGGTGATGCTAATCAATGGTGGAATATTATTAAGAATACGTGGCAAAGGGATGAAATTGAGTCTATGGAATGGGATGAGTTCAAGAACGTATTTTTCAATAATTACATTCCTCATATTCTCCGAACAAAGATGGAGAAATAGCTTCTTGAACTGAAGAAAAAGGATGATGAATCTGTTGGTACCTATGAAGAAAATTTTACAAGACTTCCAAGGTGCGCTTCTGGTATTATTATCCAACATGAGAGTAAGATCGATCGATTCTTTAGTGGCTTAAAACCAAGTCTTCAAAGGGAGTTATCCATAAGGGACTTCAATAGCTATGAGGAAATCATTCGATGAGCTCTCAAAGTCTAGATGGAGATTGGAGTAACCCACCAGTCATATGGGTTTGATAAGAAGAGGAAAATGGAATTCAAATGAACATATAAATAGCACACTGAAAAGAAGATGATCATTCCCTTATGCTCAAAGTGTGGAAAGAAACATTGAGGGAGATGTCTTAAAGGGAAAATTAAATGTTTCAAATGTGGAAAGGAAGGTCATTGGGCATTTGAATGCCGCGATGATGGGAAGAAGATGTCTAATGATGCAATCAATGGAAGGGATACACAGAATGAACCTACTACACTTCAATGTTTCAAGTGCAAGGAGATGGGCCATTATGCCAATAAATTCCCTAATCCAAGGGTTGATGATGATGGTCGACGTCAACAAACTCTTAAGGCTAAAGACAAAGGAAAGTCACTTGAAATTTCTATCAGCGATGTGGAGTACGATAACGATGTGGTGAAAGGTACACATACCATCCACTCTAAAGTAGAAAATGTTTTATTTTATTCTGGATCCACCCACTCTTTTATTTCTGAAGAATTTTCTAAGGGTATCACCGTATTACCACAACAATTTGATGTTGAGTTAGCTGTGACAACACCTAATGGCACAACAATCACATAAAAAGTTTATAATTCTTCTCCGATTGATGTTTGTGGGAATGTGCTTCCTGCAAATCTTGTGGTCCTTCCTATAGTAGAATTTTATGTGAATCTTGGCATGGATTGGCTTTCTTTATATGGAGCTCATATCAATTTCCAAAGAAGGGAAGTCACATTTCATATTCCAGATCAATCTATGATCGTCTATCAATGCCAGGATGAACATTACCTTCCAGTGGAAATTCCTTCTACATTATGGGTCTTGATTCCACTAAATAAAGGTTATTTATCTCAAATGGTTGGTGAGAAACTCTCTATTAAGAATATTCCCATTTTATTGGAGTTTGATGATGTCTTTCCGGAGGAATTACCGGGTCTTCCACCAAATCGTGAAGTTTAGTTTTCAATAGAACTCGTACCGGGAGCTTTGCCTATTTCAAAGACACCTTATAGAATGGCCCCAATTGAGTTGCAGGAATTGAAGAAGCAACTCCAAGAGAATCATGATAAGGGATTCATACGCCCTAGTGTGTCACCTTGGGGAGCACCTATTTTGTTTGTTAATAAGAAAGATGGATCAATGAGACTCTGCATTGATTATCGAGAACTTAACAAGATAACTATCAAGAACAAATATCCTCTCCCATGCATTGATGACTTATTTGACCATCTACGCGGAGCTCAATAGTTTTCCAAGATTGATCTTTGTTCAGGGTATCATAAATTAAGGTTCAAAAGGGAGGATATACCAAAGATGGTTTTCCATACAAGGTATGGACACTATGAATTTATAGTGATGCCATTTGGTCTTACTAATTCCCCTGCTATCTTCATGGATCTAATAAATAGAGTCTTTGGAGACTATCTTGATCAGTTTTTGGTAGTCTTTATAGATGATATTATTGTCTATTCAAAGAGCAAGGAAGAACATGAAGATCAATTGAGAAATATATTGAAGACCCTGAGAAAGGAGATGCTTTATGCCAAATTTACCAAGTGTGAATTTTGGCTTCAAAAAGTTTCATTTTTGGGTCACATAATCTCAAAAGAGGGGATATCTGTGGATCCAGCAAAAACCGAGGTTATCGAAAGATGGTCAAGACCAACAACAGTAACTAAGATCTGAAGTTTTCCTAGTTTGGATGGATATTATCGACGTTTTGTGAAATATTTTTCATGATTATCTAATCCACTCACCATGTTGACTTGGAAAGGAGTTGAGTTTGTTTGGATGGAATAATGTGAAGAGAATTTCAAGCAGTTGAAAAGAAGGTTATCCAGTGCACCTGTGCTCACACTACCTTGTAGTGGAGAAAGGTTTTTGATCAATAGTGATGTATCCAAGAAGGGATTGGGGTGTGTTCTTATGAAAAATGATATGGTGATAGCTTATGCCTCATGAAAGTTGAAAATCCCTGAGCAAAATTACCCAACACATGATTTGGAGTTAGCTGTGGTAATCTTTTCATTTAAGATTTGGAGGAATTATCTTTATGGAGAAAGGTGTTACATTTATACTGATCATAAAAGTTTAAAGTATATTTTCACACAAAAGGAGCTGAATATGGGTCAAAAAAGATGGTTGGAGCTGATTAACGATTATGACTGCTCAATCCATTACCACCCTAGGAAAGCAAACAAGGTGGCAGATGCATTAAGTCGACAAGACCATGCCAGTTTATCCATGATGAGGATCACAAAAGATCCAATATTTATGGATTTACAAAGGATGGATATTGGAATTATAATGGAAGGGGAAAAACCTTATCTTTCTCAAATGAATGTTCAACCATCTATACATGTGAAGATTAAAGAGGCACAGAAAGAAGATGTCGAGTTACAAAAGAAGGTGAGAAATGTTCCTGAATTCAACCATGATTGTGATGGGATAATGAAGTTTATGAATCGGGTTTTTGTTCCTCCCATCCTGGAATTAATGAAGGAGCTGCTGGATGAGGCTCATAGTTCATCATTCTCCATTCATCCTGGAAGCACGAAGATGTATAGGGACCTGAAAGAGTACTTCTGGTGGGAGGGCATGAAAAAAGATGTTGCTGAATATGTCTCTCAATGCTTCGTTTTTCAGCAAGTTAAAGATGAGAGACAGAAGTCTAAGGGGATGTTACAACCATTACCCATACCCAAATGGAAATGGGAATACATCACTATGGAATTTGTCACAGGACTTCCTTAAACATCCAAAGGTAATAATGCTATATAGGTCATAGTTGATCATCTTACCAAGTCTGCACACTTCATTTCTATAAGGGAGGATTTCTCTCTGGATCAGCTTTCCAGGATATATGTAAAGGAATTGGTAAGATTTCATGGAGTACCACTTTCTATTATATCTGATCAGGATCCGATGTTTACCTCGAAGTTCTGGCAAAGTCTTCAGCATACTATGGATATAGAGTTGAGTTTCAGCACAGCTTATCATTCTTAGACAGACAGTCAGTCTGAGAGAACAATTCAAACTCTAGAAGATATTTTGAGAGCTTGCTATATGGATTTAAAAGGTGGTTGGGATCAACACCTACCTTTGGTGGGATTTTCTTATAATAATAGCATTTACTCCAGTATTCAGATGGATCCTTATGAAGCTCTATATGGAAAGAAATGCAAGACTCCAACTTGCTGGGATGAAGTTGGGGAAAAAACCTATTAGGACATTATCTCATTGATGAAATGGCAGAAAAGGTCAGATCTATTCAATAACACATAAGAACAGCTCAGAGTCGACAAAAAAGTTATGCCGACAACCGAAGAAAAGTCCTAGAGTTTGAAGTGGGTGATAAAGTGTTCTTATGAATATCTCCCTGTAAGAGGGTTATGAGATTTACAAAGAAGGGGAAGTTTAGCCCTAGATATATCGGTCATTTTGAAATACTGGATCGTGTTGGGAAGGTATCTTACCGATTGGCGCTTCCACTGAATCTCACTCATGTTCACGATGTGTTCCATGTATCTCTCCTGAGAATGTACATACCTGATCCTTCACATGTACTCAGCTCAGAACTTGTACCGATGGAGCAAGATCTTTCTTATGAAGAACAACTGATAGAGATTCTGGATCGTAGCGAAAAAGCCCATACGAAGCAAGTCAACTCGATTGGTGAAGGTTTTATGGAGGAACCACCAATTAGAAGAAGCTACATGGGAGCTTGAGGATATGATGAGGGAGAGGCATCCTCATCCGTTTGTTAGAAGTGATGAATCTCGAGGGAGAATTCATTTTAAGGGGGGTATAATGTAAAACCCGAGACATTTATGTTATATAAATCATCAAATGAATCTTTTTCTACACACAACACTTTCTTTTCTTGATTTACACGAAATCGCAACATTCCTCGATAGCTTGCGTCATACGCAATACCGAGTTTCACTAAACAATGATATGCTAATAAAATATTAGTAAAACTAACTGTTATGAATATTAATAACCAATTTTGGAAATTTTATAAATTTTATTTTTCAAAATGGACTTCATATTTTGATTCGGAATATCGAAATAAGCCTAAGGTGAAATTTTGGTATTTTTTTGAAAACTTACAATTTTTTATGAATAGTGAAACCACTAAGTGGTAGTTAAGAAACTGAATTTTTCATAAAACATAATTTCACTGCTTCTGTGAGTGTAATTTCAAGAATCCGAGAGACATGGTTGATTTCAGTAAGTAAAATGTGGTTCAATGAGATGAAAACAATTTGTTGGTGAATAGTAACTTTTTACTTTTTTTGCCACGGTTAAAACTAAATAGGGTAATTAAGAGTAAAAATGATATTATTATTACCCTAACACATGTCCTAATTCTATTGGACAAGTTTAATTCGACCAAAAACAATCTTATAAATAAATTATGTCCATTTAGGCCTACTTGGATTAGATTAGGACATTTATTATTAATTTATTAAAAGAAGGGTTAAAATAGTTAAAATCAATGTTTAATAAGTAAATTATTTTGAATATGGGGTTACACATAAGATAAATTCGACTATAAATATTCATTCGAAAGCTAAAAAGATTTTATACATAATGGTATTTTATTTGTAATTTTTAGATATTAAATAATTTAATTTATTTATGACACAATGATGATGCAGTAATTATTTTATTAATGAAATATTGACATAATTGATGTTATAAATACCCAAATAAATGTAATTTGAGAGTTATTATGAATTAAACTAATTTTCTAGGTCAATATGACATGTTAGTATTGATTAATGTAACTTGGTTCGAACTAATAATTCTGTTATGATTTTCACAAAAATCAATTACTAAATAGTGTCAAAATTGACATAAAATTGTTTTTAAAAAAAATATTATATTAATAATTGTTATTTTATTCCTAAAAATCTAAGGATCGGCCAAATAAATTAGATAATGTTATATATATTAATAATAAACGACTTGGGGTTCGTTTGGCTTGATATGGTATGTTTATTAACCTTATAGTGTAAGAAAACAAGAAGACACGGTAAAAGTTAAATTGACTAACTTAAAGTTAAATCTAAATGATAAGGTTAAAATTGATACCTAAACTTGTTTAAATTATATTGGATGAGAGGATTTTCACCCCCTAACCACCTTATCTTCGAAATATATCAATTTGGAGCTATTAAAAACCAAATATGACTTTATAATAAAATAATATTTTTTGTTATTCAAAAGGTGCCCCTATCCTCTCTTATAAAAGGGCACCTCCTCCCCCTCTTCCTCACACCACTTTGAGCCTTCATGCTTGGTCAAACCCTGAAAATATATCCTATCCACATCCCTGGATACATCCTAGAGGTCCTGGTCTTCTTTAAAGACCAATGTTAGTGCCCTAAAAGAAGGTCTCAAAGAAGAACTTCAAAAAAGAGGTAATGTCTGTTACCGATTATTTCACCTTTATTTCTTCTTCCACTTCTTCTTCTTTAGTTTTTTCATTATGGAGTAATAAAATCAGAATCACACATATACTGATATGTTATTATATATATGAAACAATCCTATTTCACCATCTATCCATCCTACGGAAAAAGAAATCACCGCGTGTGCGTACGTACGGAATACCGTCTCCACGCCGTGGTGTAATCTATTTTCCACCACCACCTTACTTGGATGGGTATAATGGTGTAAATAATGACTATATATTACTATTATAAAGTGATATGGATTCTGAAATAGTATACATACACTCCAATACAATTCCACAATCATAGGAACGATATCATCACTCGTGCGTACGTACGGAATACCGTCTCCACGATGTGATGCGACTCGTTCTACAAGATCTTCATTTAATAATGATTATATAAAGGAATTGAATGAATTAATATGATATATATTACCGTAATACCATTCTGGAAATGAGTTATCTATAACTTAAAGAGAATAATAAGAATTTATTCGACAAAACACGCATAAGAACAAAAAGTAATAAACACCCGAATAACAAGTAGTAATGAAATATTATTAATAAGAAGCTAAGAATATGACCATATATGATATAATAACGATAAGTATGATTCTGGAATAATTCAATAACATTATTTAAATCATTATACATGAGGTTCGGACATTTACGAAGCAAATCAGACCTAAGGTAAGGGAAATATCACAATCTCATTTTTATTCGAGATTGTTTATACTTTGGAATTTACTGGGGTGTATTTTATCATCCACATCCATGTTTCCTCAATATGTAAAATTATTTCCATCCTCATACAATTGTTTAAATCCATTTTTACCCTTTGGTGAGTTTATAGTAAAAAATATGAAAGGAATATTTTGTTGTTTTTCGTACGAGATACTTTTTAACTTTTTGCGACAAAAGTACGAGAAGAATGTTTTTTTAACTTATACGGCATGAATGGATTTTTAAAACATTATTTCCAAGTAGCTTCCTTTACAAGTTTTCATGTTTATTTTTAATCAGCCTCTTTTAGTTAAAAATTGTATGACATGTTAAAAAAAGGAAAATGTTTTTGAAGTAGAAAGGATATTTTTCTCAAGAATGGAGTTCAAGTGCTTTATCAAACGTATTTTCTATCTAAGATAATATATGGTTCTGTTTCTATCCCTATTATTACATTGATTTGATTATGTTGTGATGGAATTATTTTTATGAATTCCTTTATCTTATATGAATTGTTTTATAATTTCATGTTTTTTAAGAATCCCATTTTTTCAACATGGGATATGCAATGATGTATGATTTATGATTTTGTGGAACACATAAGAATGGTATCATTAAGGGATGGGTGGGACATTTATCTCCCTCCAATGAATTGGGTAAAGATTTTATATCTCATTAGATAGACATGGCTGTAATGGTAGGTTATACCAGTTCAGTGAAACAGGATGGAAACGAGATGTGAACTCGGTTCAGAAATGGACTTTGTCCACTAAGATAGTCTTGGAAATGAGTCTTGACTAATAAGAAATGATTCTCTATGATTATGTGTGTATGCCACAAAGTTTGATGTTTTATGTTATGATTATTGGGATTCCATTTCACTACAATGATTTATCCCATGTTATGAAATTATGCTCTCTTTTGTAGTTTAAGATTTCCAAGTGTTATGTTCTTATGAATATGATGTGATTGATATTTCTTTTGTTTACCCTTACTAATCATTTGAGCTCACCATTTCGTATGTTTTCTTTCCCCAGGTCATGGAGAAGGTTATTATGTAAGATATGCCAAAAGGGACTATAGATATGATGAAATAAATGGGAGAAAGTGTAGACGCTTTATGAACCAGTTTTTTATGTTTCCCAGTTTCTAAAAACACTATACCTATACGGTCCTTTCGTGGTTTTGTTATATTTTGTAATAAGTATTCTTCAATTTTGAATTATTAACAATGTATTTAAAGTATGGGTCTTTATAAACCACTGAGATGGTCTCTATGGACACATAAATGAGATAAACATACAAATACTCTATAGTTATAACTGAATATGCTCATTCATTTATAAATATTTGGATTCAGGTGAATATTTATTATGAGGAACATTAACCGAGTCACTATTTATTGGAAAAGTAGAATGGGATAATTGTATGTTTGATATTCTATATAGTGATGTATGGGGACCACAAAGTATATATAATAGATTTTGGTTTTTCTTAGTTAATTACTTTTTAGAATGTCTATAGAATATTTTATAATGACTTTATATTGAAAAATATACATCAATATTTTTAAAAGTAAAAATTCATTCATAATAATGTACATAATAAACTGGGAAAAGGAATCGTGATTCGTTAGTTAGTTCAAGAAGGTGAGTACTAGAGCCTCGAAATCACTGAATATATGAGATATTGTAAAAATTAACAACAACTCACTCATCCTGGAACTTTATAATAGAATGCAGTGACTATGAATATGAAATATATCTTCTTATATATGGTTTAATCAATGATGAGTTATTAGTTCTTTGGAAATCATTTTAGAGTTATTATATGGGAACAATTACAATATTACATTACCTTATTCCATTTAATGATACTATAAATTGAATATATGGAATATTCTATAGGAAACAACATAAATTTATTTTTTTAATATTTAGTTTTTTAAGAAAATACATGATGATTAATTTCAAATAAACATCATCATAAGTCATACTAGTTCATATATGTTTGTTTTACCCAAGGGAAAAGGGATTATTATTTATATAATCCTATTAAAAACCATGTTTGTGTATCTATATGATTATTCTCTTGATAATATATTATCTTTCTAGGAGAAAGGAAGAGTAAAATTTATCACAAATATGATTAGGATCAACAAACCAAAAGTATTTCTATGATAGAAGATGATTATTTTATTTAAAATTATTTAGAATGGAACTATACGATGTTATATAAGAACCTAAAATGCATGGTGAGATTCATTTACATACCTAGATAAGTGTATTTATAATTTACAATAATGTTGAAGTAATGATCATAGTAAAAGAACATTCTATATAAGGGGTGGCCATTTAATGTTTTCATTCTAGGAAATTTGAAAAATACTTAGAATTAAAAATTTGTCTTGGTAAACCATCACTACTCATAAAACATTGTTAATGAAATTTATGGTGTGAGTCTTATTGGGTGAAATTGTATTTTCCATATAAACATTCATGGATCATATTGTGTCTAAATATAATAATTCAGGGTAGAAAAATATTATCAGTAAATTAATGGTGTTCAAATTAATAAAACATTGTCAGTTTTTGAAATAACAATGTCCATATAAATATTTTTTACCATAATGACTAATATGAATTATGAGATATATTATATTAATATAGAAAATGATTTAATAAATAATAATTAATTAAAGGAGATTTAATTTAAAAAACCCAATGGTTGTGAATTTCCAAATGATCCGTATAATGTATTTAAGTAGTTATGATTCCTTTTTGGTAAAAAGTAATCTTCCTAGAGTTGGAATAACATTTTTGATCATACAATCAATGTGTTCTCTTTCATCATTAATGTGAATGATTTTTTTGTATCAAAGATGAGTGTAGTGGTGTTTTTAATAAAATATATATATATACACATTAAAAACATTTTATTTAAAATAATGATTATTCTTAATTAGATACCAATCCAATACAAGTTAGAGTCATATTATTTTTAAATAAAATCATTATGTACATTATATAGAAAAAAGATAAATTACTATTCATCAAAATTGGGGATAGAATATGTTTATAAATTTATTGTAAAGATAGTTTCCATTTCAATAAATGTGGAATGATATCTCAATTTATTTTTATTATTTACCAATATTGTTTTGAAATTACACGAAAAGATCCAATCTAACCCCAATGGAAGACTCAAAAATATAATCTTAGTATATTGGTAAATCCGATGTTGCGAAAGAATCTATTTGGATTATGTAGTTTATATTTTAACATGGGATAATTCTTATATTCTATTGAGAAACCAATATTTCTTGGGATAACAATGTATAAATTCTTCATTCATGGGAGGACTAGTCTCAGTAAATAAGTAAAAAATTATGTTGAAAATACCATCTCATAAGAGAGATCATTTAGAGTTGGTGATTTTCAGATATGTTGTGTGGTAAGAGTAGATCATTTTGTAGATCTATTGATTGATACATTATAAAAAATGTCATCAGTATCCTCTTAAATCTATATCTATATGATAAATATGAGATTGAATGTAATAGTTGTAAATTTATTAGGGTCTTATGAAAAAAATTAAGTTTGTGTTTATCATCCATTCATGTCTGCTATAATTTAATTTACAGAAACTGTCGAATGAAAAAATCCCCTAAAAAAAGAACCTAAATTGTCCCTAATCAATTATCATACTAGTGTATTATGTGTTTTGGGGACATATTAATGTTAGAAAGTATAGAAATGTATAATAATCAAATGGTTTTTGTGTAAGATATGAAAAGCTTATTCATGACTAAATAAGTCAATAATTTTTTCTCAGAATGACCAATTAAAGTATATCTCATTGAATTTCATAAAATTATTGATAATAACAGGGGTTTATGATTTTTTAATCTCCCTTAATTGAGTTTAGTTAGATACATAACATGAGAACAGTAAAACATTGATGGATATATTTCATAATGCATGATTCTTAACTAATCGAATGGTTGTTGGGTATATTACTAATCAAGTCATTAATTGGAACTCAACCAATATTATATACATAATATCATAGGTTGAGAAAATATATATGGGAACCCAATTTAATTGTAATTGGATATTCATTGACATTACTAATTGAATCACATGACATCTGTTTATCTACTAGGATGAGTAACATATGACTTTCTCATCTTCTGGATAAAATATACGACATTTATTAATTAACCTGGAAAGTCTATTTTCCTAATCATGAAAGGATGAGTTATCAAATAAAATATTGAAAAAATACATATACAGTGGTCCCCTCATGTAATAAAAAAATGATTACTATTGTATAAAAATTATGTATATGATATATATTATAAATTAAATTTATGTATTCGAAGACGAGGACATTGGATCTAGATCACACATGCCCCTTAGTACCTTGAGTAGAAAAGATAATTTTAAAGAGGATGCTATTTTCATGCATATATGAATTCATGAAATTATATTTTTCATCTTCAATACAAAAACCTACAAGTTCACATATTTTTGGCCTTTAAAAAGGATTTATTATTAGACAGATTATGATTTAAAAAATGAATAGATTTTTATATCCATATAAAAATTAATTTTGAATGATTCTCAATGTATTGTGTGGTTTATAGTAAATTAGCTAAGGAATTATAATATAAGTGAGATATTATTGGATATTCATTGAAATCAAGGATATTATAACCCATGATATCCCTTTAATATATACTATATGATATTCCTAAGAAAAATATCAAAGTAGATGATAAAATAATATCATAATGAATCATGTTGTAATTTTGATTCCAATATCATTTCATATAACAGAATGTATGATTTAATGGAATGTGTTTGCAAGAATCATCCATGTACAACAACATGGTTTCTTTTGCGTTGATTCAATATTTTTGACTAAATAATGAAAAATTTATTACTTGACATTTATATGAAGTCGAGCTTAATCAATGTCCATTCATGTAATCAATTGCCACATCCTCTTAACATAATGCTAAGAATAAATATGTTATATAATATTGAATTAATCTCTTCATTGATTGCTATGTAACGACCCAAACATTCATTAATGGAAAACCATGTTGATCTAATTAAATGTCTCTTTATGTAAAATGTTTATATAATAGGTAAAATTCTTTTTTTATGATAATAATCCTTACTGTTTCTAATATAGTCGTTGATTAGTGATCACCAGATAAGTATAAATATAGCGCTTTAATGAATCTGATTTACTCAGACAAAGGAAGAGATGACCTCATCTAATAGACGTGACCCATACAAATCTCTTTTTTCAGAACTGGAAAAATAGGTGGCGTCATTGGGAATCTCTCTTTTCCAAGCCCAAGCCAAGGTTCAATAGGCTATGCTCGAGCGGGATCACCGACACGAGATGTGGATGTTGATAAAGATTACAACCTGAGCAATGTTATCTGAGCCAACCCAAGAGTCAGTCACCATCACACAACTTACTCTTCGGACTAATGCGAGTGTTATAAGGTGTTATGTAACAAGACCATATCACTTTGGTTATGTACATTTTTTTTTATATGATACTGAATATATTGTAATGTTATTTTTGTTACATTGTAAATAGTTTTTAACGCTCAAATAGTGTTTTTAGTTAATATTCATCAAAGAAATCTATTTTGAGGAATTAATGAATTTTTGTAATAAATAATATTTTAATAAAATATTATTATTATTAATATTAAATTAATTTTTATTAAATATAAATGATTGTATAATTTTATAAATGCAATCATAATTTTTATTTTGGTTTGAAAGCCATTTTTGTCAAAACCCATGAATTTTTGATAAATTTCAGTTTATATTTTAAAAGTGAAAATTAACATATTTAGAAAATTATTTAGATAAAAAATATTATTTCTGGAATTCAGATATCAAAATTATACAACAATGAATTTTTCATAATTTTTTGAGAAAGTCAAATTTTTAGATAAAATGTAAATGCCGTTTAAATATATAAAGTTATATATGACATCATAATGACAAAAAAGTGATGTAATAAAATACTATAATTTTTATTCTCGGCCAATATATATTTTACCATTAAAATAATGTGGTTTTGGGTTTGTTTGACTTATTTTACAAAGCATTAATGGACAATTCAAGTCTTATTAATCATCTTGTCTTTTTAAATTGGTTTCCTTAAGAGTGTGACTCACAACCAAATAAGCAACCCCGTTATTTTAAAAGGATAGGACTTTTTCCTGGTAAAATATTGTTTTCCACACCCCTTTGGAAAAATCCAATAGGAAAAACCATGGTCTGGTTTGAGGTTTGAATTAATTTAATGTGAGGTGTCTCAACCCTAAATAATAAAGAATTCCCCCAACATTCCTATATAAATCCACCCAAACACCCACATCATCCTCACTGCAATCCTTTTAAGTTCATCTATACTCTATTCTACTCTCCATATAATCCTCTGAAGTTTCCCCAAGCCCCCAAGAAGCCTCTCCTAAGCCTCTCTCATGCCTTGGTAATCACAAATACAAGTAAGGGTTTTTTTCTTCCTTTCTCATTTTATTCAAATTTTCATAATGTTGTTATGCCCTTTTAATTTCAATTATAAATGTTTGGGAATGGTTCTTCACCTCCCCCATACTTCCATATTAATGTTTTAATGATGAGATACACATTTTCTATCATTAAATTCCTCCCATGTACACCCGTTACTATGCCGAAATTAAGTGAGAGATTTCTCTCTCTTCTTTTACATCCATGTAATCCTTTTGTATTATGCATAAAAACTACATTAATTTTTTTTGTAAATGTACCTATATGACCCCCTTACTTCCCATCTTATTTATATATGATGAGACACACCTTTCTCTCTCATCATCTTTTTTATGACTTTTTACATCACGTCATTACGCTGCTGAATATTTCACAAATTTTCCAAGCCAACGTCATTGTGTAGTGAATAACATTCCCATTTCTCTATAATGGGTATTCATCTTTATGAACATTAACATATTTATTAAATAGTTTCATGTATGTATTCTACATTCTTATATCCTAGTTTAAATGATGATGTTTTATGAATACATGTTATATGATCCATGGGGCACACTTATGCATGAAATGAAATGTTTAAGATGGGTGCGCCCTTATATAGCTCCAATGAATTGGGTAAAGTATAGTATCATGATAAATCATGTGAAATGAGTGTTTAATCATTATAATTCAAATGAAATGATTTTTTACTCATGCTTCATGTGCAATGAGGATTTACTCATGATCCATGTTCAATGAGCCTTGGCTCATGATAATTCCATGTAAAGTGTTGTTGTCGCATTTCCATGTTATGATTATCACGATTTATCATTCCTTTATATTTATTCTTCTCATGTGCTCTATTAATAATCCTATTTTCTAACATGTACTGTATTCATCATGTTATTCCATGATTATTCCCTTATTGGGGTTTATATCTCACCCTTTTCTTATGCATGTCCTCAGGTTATCCCATGAAATGCTAAGTACGAGGGAATGTAGTTGTCATGTAATTATGCTTTCAATAAAGATGTTGTATTTCATGTTTTTTGTTGTTTTTTTAATGTTCATAAGCCCCAAATACACTATGAAACTCGACCTTTCATGTTGTATCAAGTGATGGTTTTATATAATAATTCAGTTTTATGTTTGTAATAAAAGTAGGGTTGTCATAGTCAGTATCAGATGATAGGTTTAGTTATATTTTTGATTAGGATTAGAAAACCCAAGTAAATCATTACATACAAGACTAAGTATAATAAAAAATCGTTATGTTATGATGTGTATTGAGTAAGTGGTTTATCATCTAAATACATCCATGTCTATATATGAGCAGTTAGAGGCGGCTCTGGCACAAATGTATCCTAGGGTTAAAAACTGAAAAAACCACATTGAGCTAGACTCGAATGGGAACTGGTGCACAACAATAGGACTTGTGACACTCTTGGTTATGACACTCCCGAGGGATATGCTTTGGTATATTCACAAGCTTAGTATGAAACATTATCAAGGGAAAAAATGGCCTATGAATATATGTTAGAAAGTAGATCATGGATAACATAGACTAAAGCCAATAGATTTATAAGCTAAGGAAATATAATTTATTTATAAGTAATCAGTTTATTCCTTCTATTACCCTGTTTGTGTAACCCCTAACTTTCCTTTTATTCTAGCCAATGGCCAGTAATAGGAGGACTCAGGCAAACAACTGATGTGAATATCAATGTGGTGACTGTACTAATGAAATGCCCAATCCAATAGGAGCTATAATCATGAACTTTGTCACACTTCTCTCTTAGATAACTCAATCTTTGAATAGAATCATTGGTTAAGAAGAATTTTCAACCCCCCCCCCCCCTCCCCACGAATGAACATGTCTCTATCAAGAGCTTTATGAGACAAATTCATCCTACTCTTAATGGATCATATGATCCCTCAATCGCTGAACAATGGAACAACTCCCTTGAAAAGATATTCTCCATCCTTTAATGTAATGAAAAAGAGAAGGTTCTAATGGCTGCTAATCATGTGGATATTGACGCTGATAAATGGTGGACGTTGATAAAAAATATGAAGCCAGAGGAGGAGATTGAGGCGTTGGAATGGAAGGATTTCTGGAAGATGTATTTTGATTAATATTTACCACACACCATCCGGATTAAGAGGGAATGAGACTTACTTTCCCTCATGAAAAAAAGTTGATGAATCTGTTAGAGCGTACGAGGAAAACATCACACTTCTTGCATGATACGCTTCCGTATTTGTCATTACCCCTGAATGCAAGGTTGACCGCTTCTTTGGTAGGCTGAAACCTGGCATGTAGAATGCACTGGAAATCCGTGACTTCGATAGCTATGAGGAAATTTTCTGATGTGCCCTCATTTTCGAAAGGCAGATTATAGAATCTAAGGTGTATCTTGGGGATAAGATGCGTAAGGAGGACTTCAATGTCGGTGGTCCGATGGATAAATCCAACGGTGATAAGAATATCCAACACCACACTTGCAAAAGTTGTAGAAAGAAAAACCCAAGGAATTCCCTAAAGGGTATAAGAAAATTCATTAGGTGTGGAAGAAATTGGCACTTGGATGTAAACTGTCAAATAGAAAGATATGCGGCTGTGATAGAGGATAGAAATGCTCCGCTCAAACATAAAAACATGGTTCATTGATACAACATCAAAAAACTAGGGCATCTTTCAACTCAGTTCCCTATGACAAGGGTTTTCATAAGAAACCTACAACCTACAAGGAATCAAGGGAGATCTCTTTTACTTTACTATTGCTGATGTGAACCCCGTCAAAAAAGTAGTGACAGGTATGCTAGTTATTCATTCTAGAATAGAAAACATACTTTTTGATTCCGGCTCTACACACTCTTTTAAATCTCAAATTTTAAGTAGAACAATACCACCACCACCACAAATCAGAGAAGTGAAGATGCCAGGGAGTATGAAAAATGGGGTGATTATTGCATCCAATGAATATAACTCCTCCCCTGTCATAATCTGTTGATTGAACATCTAGGCGAACCTCTTCATACTCTCTCTAGTAGAATTTGATGAAATTCCTAGAATGGATTGGATTTCATTATATATAGACAACATAAATCACTGTGAGAGGGAAATCACTCTCCATGTGGAGAATAGACCCTCGATTATTTACAAGTGAAAGGAGGAAGATGAATCTTCTTTACCTCCATCATCTCGAGAATGGATATTACTTCCCTATGAGCAAGAATAACTGGCATAGATGATTGATTACAAGAAAGCAACCATCCTTGAAGACATGCCTATTGTGAGGGAATTCGCTGAAGTGTTTCCCAAGGAATTGTATGGTCTTCCTCCCATAATAGAAGTTGAATTCTCAATTGACCTTATACCTGGGGCATTGCCAATATCCATGAATTTGTATAGAATGGCTGTTGTGGAGTTTCAACAGCTAAAAAACAACTACAGGAGGTTCTAGATAAATGGTTTATACGCCCAAGTGCTTCACCATGGGGTGCACCAGTCCTCTTTGTCAAAAAGAAGGATTTTTCAATGTGCCTTTGCATCGATTATCGTGAGCTCAATAAAATCACGATAAAGAACAAGTATCCTCTCCCACGAATTGATGACTTGTTTGATCAGTTGTGTGGAGCACAATACTACTCAAAGGTGGATTTGCGATCGGTGTATTATCATGTAAGGGTGAAGTAGGAAGATATCCCCAAGTCTGCTTTTCGTAAAAGATAAGGGAACTATGAATTCATAGTAATGCCTCTTGGACTCACAAATGCTCAGTCAATCTTCATGGACTTGATGAATAGAGTCTTTACAGATTACCTTTACAAATTTATTCGTAGTCTTTATAGATGATATTAAAAAATACTCCAAAACCAAGGAGGATCATGAGAAACATCTATGAACTATACTAGAGACCTTTCATAAGGATAAGCTCTATGCCAAGTACATAAAATGTGAGTCTTGTTAAAGGATGTTTCATTCCTGGGCCATATCATCACAAGAAATGGGATATCTGTGGATCCCTCCAAAATAGATGCAATTGAGGGATGGCCGAGGCCAACATCGGTAATAGATATTCGCAGCTTCTTGTGGTTAGCTGATTATTATAGATGATTTGGGAGAAATTTCTCATGATCGTCCGACCCTCTTAATAAGATAACTCGAACGGGAGTAAAGTTTTCTTGGAGTGAGGAATCTGATGAATGCTTCAAGGAGTTGAAAAGGAGGCTTATCACTGTGCCTGCGCTCACATTACCCACAAGTGGAGAACTATTCATGGTTTTCAGTTATGCTTCGATGAAGGGCATAGGATGTGTGTTGATGAAAAATTACAAATTAATTGCCTATGTTTCAATGAAATTAAAAGTTAATGAAAATAACTATCCAACACATGACCTCGATCGGGCTACAGTGATCTACACTTTGAAAATTTTGTAGCATTGTCTCTTTAGGGAGTAGTGTAAAATATATATGAACCAAAAAAGCCTCACGTATATATTCACCCAGAAAGACTTGAATATACACCAATGAAAATGGTCAGAGATGATGAAAGACTATGACTGCTCAATCCCTTACCACTATGGAAAAGCAAACAAGATGGAAGATGCTCTATGTAAAAAGGATCCAACAATTATATCATTGATGAGAATTTAAAAGGATCCAATCATGTAAGATTTGATGAAGATAGACATGGAAATCATTAAGAATGGAACATCATCAATTATTTCACAAATAATTTCTCAACCATCACTTTTGAAAAGGTTAAAGGATGTTCAAAAGGATGATATGGGAATTTAGGAAAAAGTGGAAGCTATAAGAAAAGGGAAATCCATAGAGATTAATGTTAATGAAGAAGGAATTGTGAGATTTCAGAAAAGTATATGTGTTCCATCATGTCTGAAGATGAAGAAAGATCTTTTGGATGATGCACATAGTTTAAATTTCTCTGTTCACCCCGGAAACACAAAGATGTATTGAGATTTATGAGAGCATTAATGGTGGTATAAAATAAAGAAGGGGGTCACTGAATATACATCAAAGTGCCTGGTGTGTCAGTATGTGATGGAAGAGTGGAATAAGTATAAAGGGATGATGCAACCATTTCCCATAACAGAATAGAAATAGGATAACATCACCATGGAATTTTTCACCAGACATCCGAAAACATCCAAATGAAACAATGCAATTAGGGTTATTGTGGATCTTCTTAAAACATATGTTCACATTATTTCTAATTGAGAGTATTTATCTATGAATCAAATGACAAAGATATATATTAGGGAAGTGGTAAGGCTGCATAGAGTACCACTATCTATTGTGTCTGATCGAGATCCAAGATTCACCTACATGTTTTGAAAGAGTCTTCAACATGCTCTGAATAATGAATTCAAATTTAGTACAGATTACCATCCTCAATCTAATGGCCAATATGAGCAGACAATTCTAACACTTGAGGACATGTTGAGAGAATGCTCGTTGAATTTTAAGGAGGATGGTATCAACACCTTCCTATGATTGAGTTCTAATATAATAACAGTTCACACTTGAGTAGCCAAATGGAACCATATGAAGCCCTTTATGGGAAAAGTTGTAGAACAACGGTGTGTTGGGATGTGGTCGGTGAGAGTAAGCTGCTTAGACCAGAAATGGTAGAAGAAATGGTGGTGAAGGTGAAAACCATTCAGCAACATATCAAGGCAGCCCAGAGTCTACATAAGAGTCATGCAGATAACCATCGATGAGACCATGAGTATAAAGTTAGAGACATGGTTTTTATAATAATGTCTCTATTAAATAAGGTCATGAGGTTTGCAATAAAATGTACTATATGTCCAAGGTACATCGGCCCCTTTGATATTCTTGAACATGTTAGGGATATGGCCAATTGACTAGCACTTCCACATTCCATGTCCAAAGTACATGATGTCTTTCATGTATCCCTCTTAAGAATGTACAAATCATACCCTTCACATGTACTCTCTTCAAAAGTGGTATAATTAGCAGATTATATGTCTTATGAGGAACAACCCGTGATGATCAAAGACTGTAGAGAAAAAGTACTACGAAAAAAGACAATGCCCCTTGTTAATGTGTTGTGCAAAAACAACAAGTTTGAATAAGTGACATGGGAATCAGAGAAAGTGATCAAGCAGAGTAACCCATATTTGCTTTATTTTGGGAAAAGGAAATTTCGAGGGAAAGATTGTAATGATAGAAAAATTCATTAATGAAAAACCCACTTGATTTAATTAAATGCCTCTTTATGAAAAATGTTTATATTATATGAGAAATTCATTGATTTTATGTTAAGAATTGTTACCGTTTCTAATATAGTCATTGAACAGTGATCACATGATTAGTATAAATATAGGGGTTTGTCGAATCCAATTATGTCAAACAAGGGAAGCGATGGCATTATTTAGTAGGCGTGCCCCATATGAAGCCCATTTGTCAGAACATGGAAAATTGGTGGCGTCATTGGGCTTCACTCTTGACCAAGCACAAGCTGAGCTCCAATAGGTTAAGCTCAAGCGAGACCACCTATGAGAGAAGTGGAAGTTGATAGAGACTACCACCCAAGAAATGATATACGATCCACCCCAAGAGTAAGTTACCATCGCACACCTTACTCTTCAGTCTTATGTGAGAGTTATAAGGGGTTATGTAACAAGACCACAAAACTATGGTAATTCACAATATATTGGTATATGATAATGAATATATTTTCATGTTATCTTTGTTACATTGTAAATATTTATTAATGATCAAATAGTGTTTTAATTTAATATTCAACTAAGAAATATATTTTAAAATTTTAATTTATTTAAGTATTAAATTATATTTAATAAAATATTAATATAATTATTAAATTAATTTTTATTAAATATAAATGATTGTTTAATATTTTGAATGCATCATAATTTTTATTAAGGTTTGAAAGCCATTTTTTAAAAACCCAAGAATTTTTTATTAATGTATGTTTCTATTTTAAATGTGAAAAATAACATATTTATAAAATTAATTAGAAAGAATAAATATTATTTTTGGAATGAGGATGTAGAAATTATCCAATAGTTAATTTTTCATTATTTTCTGAGATAGTAAAATTTTTAGGTAAAAATTAAATACCGTTTAAATATATAAAGTGTTTTATGACATCATAATGAATCAATAGTGATGTAATAAAATATTATAAGCCTTATTTTAGGCCAATATATGTTTTACCATTAAAATAATGTGATTATGGGTTTGTTTGACTTATTTTACAAAGCATTAATGGACCCTTCAAGGATTATTAAATATATTGTCTTTGTAAATTTTTTTCCATGGGAGTGTGACTCACCACCACATAAGAAACCCCATTATATTATGATGTTCAGAATTTGGCCTTGTAAAATATTTTTTTACTCCAATTTGGAAAAAACTATGGGCAATACCCATTGGCTGATTTTCGGTTTGAATTAATTTAATATGAGGTGTCCCAACCCTAAATTATAAAGAATTCCATCACCTTTTATTTATAGTCCTACACAAGCTCCGACTTTCTCCTCACTAAAAGCCTTTGGAGTTCATCGAAATTCTACACTACTCTCCCTAGAGTCATCCAAAGGTTCCCTAATCTCCCAAGAATCCCCTCCCAATCCTCTCTCAAGACTTTGGAAACACACACCCAAGTAAGGATTTTTTCATCCTTTCTCATTTTTTTCCAATTTTCATAATGTTGTTATTCCCATTTAATTTCAATTATAAATGATGGGTTATGGTTTCTAAACTCCCACATACTTCCCTCTTTATGTTTTAATGATGTGATACCCCATTATCTCTCATTAAATGCCTCCCATGTACATCTGTTACTATGCCAAAATTCCATGAGGGATTTCTCCCTCTTCTTTTAAATCAATGTAATCCATTGGTATTATGCATCAAAATTACATTAAAATTGTTTAAACATGTATCTATATTACTCCCTTACTTTCCATTTCATGTAGATATGATGATACACCTCTTTTTATCTCATCAATATTTTTTATGAATTTTTACGTCACGCCGTTACGCTGTCAAAAATTGCAGCGATTTTCCAAGACAACGTCATTATGTATTGAATACCATGCCCATTTCTCTATCAAGGGTATTAAACATTATGCAGATTTACTTAATGTTTAAATAGTTTCATGTATTTTTTACACATTCCATTATCATTGAATAAATGATGATGTTTTATGAATCCATGTTATATGATCCATGTGGCACACTTATGCATGAAATGAAATGTTTAAGAAGGGTGGGCCCTTATAGCGCTCTAATGCATTTGGTAAAGTATAGTACAGTGATACATCATGTGAAATTTGTGTTGAATCATTATAATTAGAGATAAACGTTGTTTTACATGTACTTCATGTGCACTGAGGATTTACTCATGCTCCATTTTCAATGAGCCTTGGCTCATGCTAATTCCATGTTAAGTGTTATTGCCACATTTCAATGTTATGATTATCATGATTTATAATGACTTTATGTTTATACTTATCTTATACTCTATTTATATTCCGATTATCTAACATGTATTTTATTCCTCATGTTATTACATGATTATTCTCTTCATGGGCTTTATAGCTCACCCGTTTCTTATGCATGTCATCAGGTTATCTCATGCAATGCTAAGTATGAGGGAAATTAGTGGTCTTGTAAAGGAAGTTTTCAATAAATATTTTGTTTTTCATGTTATAAATAGTTATGTAATGTTTCTATGTCCCAAAATCACTATACCTCTTGATCTTCCATGTTGTATCACGTGATGGTTTTATGTAAAAAATCAGGTTTACGTTTGTAATAAATTTGGGGTTGTCATAAATATGCATAAAATGAATTCCACAACCCATATCTCTTCATTATAAAGAACTATTTGTCTCGTGAGGAAGGATATTTCTTTCATTTGGTGGGTCAAGGTCGTCTTGAGATTTTTGAGGATCGAAGGCTAGTGAAATACCCACACAAAAAAGAATATTTTATTCATATTTTAGTATTCATGGAAAATCATTATCCATTGAAGAGTAAATTCTGGATTACTCAAAAACAAAAGTACACATATATGGATTTACTTTAATAAAATTATATTTTAGTTAATTATTTACTAGTAAATTTCATGTGTGTGCTTCCACAAGTAAGCTTATTATATTATCTCCCTAAATCGATCATTCCACACACATGATTTAATAACCTTCACTAAAGTTTAGATGGAATTTTAAAGGTTGATTTTGAATGTATACCCCATTTTAAATGATATGCCGTACTTAATGGGATATATTATATTTTGGAAGAGAATGTTTACACTACACTGAATATTAGACATCATATTTAGGTTTTAATTTAATGAACCTTATGATAACCCCATTGTTGTTTACTCCTTCTAAGGGAACAAAAAATACATACTAAGTAGGGTTATTTAATCAATATGATATAGTTAAATAAATTAAAATCAAAGTACAAGTTTGTGGGATAACCAAAAATCATTGTTTAGTTTTTGGTTCCAAAAAATATAATTTTCATTAATAGGCTGTTTATTTTTATTTTTTTAATGGTTTTGAATAAAAAACTATTATAAATATATAAATTTTTTCTTCAATAAACCATATAAATTAATAATAACAGGTTGAGATCCAAATCCCATTATCATAGTTGAAGTTTCACATAAAATCTTGTGTAATAATATCTCTCTTATTTCATTTATACTCCCACCATGAATGATTTTAATGTTAAATATTGAAATTTTAAAGATCACATTACCTATGTTTTGTAAATATATATTATAACCATGTTATCGAGATATATACAATTGGGTACCCATTTGAACCATGCATTTTAATAGACCTAATTGACAACATTCTTCAGACTATCTTTAATGACAAGGTTATTCTATTATAATAATTTAAATGATTCAATAAGATGATCATAAATTTATTCAAATTTTATAATTATATATTATATCACTATTTAATTACATAGGCTGGTTTATGACTCTGTATATTAAAAGAGTTATAATTTTTCAATTTAAAAATATATTCATTAATGTAAATTCATGGTAAATTATGGGTTATGTGACATAGTATTGATAAAATATTTAAATATAGATTGGATTTGGGTGTTTAAAATACTATGTATAATAATATAATCAATAAATAAGTGGTATAAGTCATATGAGAGTTATTTATCCACACTGTTACCATTCTATGACTATCATAAATAGACTTTCGAGTATTTTCAATTAGAATTTCATAGTTTTATGTTATGAAGACTTATTGTTGAATAATAAATTTATTTGTGAGTTTATTCCCAAACATATCTTCCATATCATGGTAATTAATCAAAAACATATAGGTTGAATAATGATTGTATAGTTTTTTTCTATATAGTCTTAATTCATGAATATTTATATTAAAAAATGAATTCATATTTTTTAGTAAAATATCATGTCATGTGTATCCAAAAAAATGAGAAAATAGTGGATTATAATATTCATTCGATATATGAAGAATTGAATTTATAATATCGATTATGAATTTTAATAAAAATATTTAGAACGAGATATCATATAAAAAAATTGATTGATTATTTTTTTATTTATATAAAAATGAGAATCATTTATTTAATATTAAAATCCATTGAAATAATATTATTACTATTTTGAGGTGAATATAAAACATAATTTTGTTGTAGAGTGAATTTCATTCTGTTAATGATGTTTTTCAAGTTTGAGGAGAATCATGGTTTATGTGTTCAGGGAGCGATTATTGGAAAATAATGATAATTTTTCTTATCTTATTTTTTAGAAATTATTTATGTATTTTAATTCCAAAATCCTATGAACGTAATTAATCTTATTAAAACATAGATTTTCATATATATTTTTATCATCCTATATATTATTTTTAATTTCATGTTATTTTTTCACATAATTGATTAATAATATTTAAAAAAATTTATTATAATTGTACAATTGATTTATCATTATATATTTTATTTTACATATAATAAATATTTTATTAATTAATATGTCATAATTATTTAATAAATAATCCATTTATATTTATTATATGTTAATACATTTATTAATTAATATTGTTCTCCTTTTAAAAATATATTTAATTTTATAATTATTACATGTAGATCATGACTTCATGAATAGAAAAAATTGAATTAACATGGATATTATATGTATATTATTCATATAGTTTTTCAACTAGTTATTTATGAATATCCCCTCTTTAGGTATGAATAATTAACATATCACAAATGAATATCGTAATGTTTGTATTGGGTGAAAAAGATTATATGAACCAATTGTATGATAAACCTAGTTTTTTTGAGGCTGTATTAGATATTTCAAATTAGTACAAATTTAACTGATGTTAACTATTATTTACTATTATTTGATGAATCCAAAATTACATTTTATATTAAATGGTATTTACATATGTAAAAAAATGATACATATATGCATAACTCAATTAATATAGAGTCTATATAAAGAATTTAATAATTTTTATAGGAATCGGATGATTAGATAAATATGAAAAAATAATAATTGGTATCTATGTAATATTAAATGTAATTTTTGAGACTCTAAATGATTAAAAAATTACAAATAGAATACATGAATTCATAGTTCTACTAAATATGCGTGAGGAGATATTAGTGGTAAATGATATAATATTTATATAGGTAAAACACTCTAGATTGAGGAGAAATGACATTATTTCATACCTATTTAAATAAATTTTACATTCATCCAATAATAACATTAATGATGAAATATATGCTCGAGTGAGAACATGGTTTTGAGAAAGATACATATCCTATAGGAAAATGAAAGGTGATGATTCTCTATATACATGGAATGATTCTTCCACCCAACTATTTCATTATGTAAATGATGTGTATCCCCTTGAATGAAGGATGAATAAGTACATTAATAATTTAGGAGAGCATTTATAGGGAAAAAAATTCCTAATCCAGTGTATATAGGAGAGAGATTTTATTTTCTCAACCAAACTATGAAGTATAGGGAGTGAGTTGATGTTAGTGGAAATCATAAATTATTTGATAAATCTATATATGAGTCCTCATGAGATCACATTAAATTCTTCATTATTTTTCATTAATTAGATATTTTATTTTTATAATTCTCATGGTATATGGAATTTTTTTAATGGGGGTGTATATTTTAATTTTAATCACTATGTCAAGTTTTTTTCAGTGTTTATTCATATTTCAATCACATAAACATTTTTCATATCTTATTAGAATTTGTGTGAGTGAATATTGTGTCTAAGCGATAAAGAAAAGATGGATGCTCATAAAAACAACTGACTATTCTCACAATACATGTTGATTGTTATATGTGGGCATGGGGTAAATATTAAACTGGAATATAAAACATAAAATTTGTGGTAGAAAATCATTGATAATTTTATGGGATTTGTAGTAATCTGAAACCATTCAAATTTGTGATTATTCAAAAACCACAATATAATTTGAACAATAGATTTAACTCATAATATTATCGGATAATGGTAACAAAAACTCAAATAAATTTGAAATCCAATCTTCCATTGTGGATAGCTAGGAACCCTTATGGGGGCCTATGTCTTCTTAGGAATGAACTAAGCGTTTATCGAAATGTTTCGTATAGTTTTATACGAGTTTATCATTGAAATAATATAAAAATTATGATAATGAATACATGATTAATTGATTATTTAAATATAGAACGATTAATTTACACTATTTAGAAGCAGATTCAAAAGTTATCAACAATTTGATTTGAGATTATCACTTGATCTATCCACTTATCATACAAACAAAAAATAACATACCATCACTTTACATAATTAGATATATTTAAACCTAGTTTAATTGAAAAACTGAACCAATAAAAATAGATTTAAATGACCTAGAATTCCCCAATATGTGTGTTAGAGGGCTGTTTTTATTAGGAGACTACGTGGGAAACACTCCATTTTTTCATCAATGATAATGATGAAGAATAATCATGATTATAGTAAAAATAATATACTCTTAATATTTCTTTCCTGCTCAACATTAGTCACATTTTTAATAATTTTTAAATTAAAAAATCTATATTAAAATTATCATTTGACGATTCTAAAATAGTAATAATATTAGTTTACTCAAAAATAGAAAAATATTAATTATTTGATTTAAAAAAATATACATGAGAGTGAAAAACATTTTTTATCAATGAGTGGACATTAATAAATAATAATTAATATATTTTAATGAATAATGTGTGCGGAATATGGGAGTATTATTCTCACATGTTGAGTCGTTCTCAATTAGTCTAGGTCTATTCATGGTTAAGACAACTTTTCTAACCGTCCATATATTTCAAAGATATAATCATAGGGTAAGTCTTCCTATATCACTTACATCATTGAATTTTGATCACATAACTCAACCATGACCCCAATATCCATTCCAAATCAACAATTTTATATCCTTGGTCAAACAATATTTCCAATTCCTCTAGCCTATAAACTTATCTTTATATTCAATCCTTAGTTATCTTCCAAAAATATTGTATTTTCCTTCAATAGTTTCAAACATGAAATTACCTCTATAACTTTTTTATAATACAAATGAGTATTGGTGATCATATGTAGAATTATTTGTTTTTAATAGGTGATGAATGTGTTTTCGACCAAAAATTATTGTTTTTAATGTATTTGAAAATAAACACTTATGTTTTTTATGGTTTAAATTCAGAAATATAATCATAAAAGGACGATGGATTTATAGAACCTATATATTTTAGTAATCATTAGAGTATTTAGGATACATTACTATTAATGTTATAAATTCAATTCATTACTATTAAACTCCAATGTTTAAATGAGTAAATTTTTGTAGTAATGAGGAAGAGATATATGGAATCTAATATGTGGTCGTCTAGAAGGTATTTGGAGTTCAACTAATATAAAGGTTGTATGGGGAGCAGAGACTATAAAAAATTGAAAATAAATGTTGACTAAAGTGATACATAATATATTAGACTCTTATAAGAGTAATAAATGTAAATCATTTAGATAATTATTAATGATTATAATAGAGGATATTTGTGTTTGGAAATAGTGTCGTAGAAGTAAAATAGTTCAATATATTAGAAAAACCACTCCACAACACCCAATGGTTCATTTTAGAGGATGATTAAATTTGAAGTGATAATGTAGTAGAGTTTTCCAATAAGTATAAGTTTATTTTTTTAAACATTAGAGTCTTCTTGAAAATAATATTGGATTTTCACTATGTCACTGGAATGAGTAAATTTTCAAAGCCACAATGCATATGGTTTCTCTATGAAATTTATAATTTATGGGAAACCAATTCATGATCGAGGATTATATGGAGGGGATTAAAACATTATAAGATTCTAAGAGATTTTTTATTCATGTTGATTTTTAGTCATTCATCATGGAAATATACATAGAATTAAGAAAGGTGTATCATTTAATAAACTTTGAAATTATATAATTACATAGTATGTTCTATTTATATGGTGAGGTGAATAAGTAATATATTATACTTTTCAATTTTAATTAGAATATTTATATTCAATCAATAATTTTATATTTAACCATGAAGGGGATGATGAATTTTTCAATGTTCTTAAATTTGAAGGATCCCATGCCATAATAGAGGAACTATAGTATGATAAATCAATAGAACTTGTTTATATTTTTCTATAAAACATGAGAGAGATATGAAGTGTTGATTAATAATGTAGATTATAATTCAATTTAGAATCCCAAATTCATATCAGCAAAATGTTTTACTAGAGTGTGATGGAAAATTAAAGGGTGGATAATTATCCCTTTAATGAGAATGTATGTGCTCAAGAATTGAAAATATTTACATATACAGTTAAAAATGAGGAATTGGCTATGACCTTGTGTATAACCCTATGATATTAAAATATAATGAACAACATTAATCACATAGAATAATTTCGGTACATAAGACAATGATATTTTAGAAGGAAAACATTATATCTTATATCATATATGACACACAACACCAAGACTAAATGACCTGTGAAATATAATATTTTTATAGAACCATTATTATCGTATTGTTTAATTGGTGATTTAGATTACGACATAACAAATTATGAAATATACATATTGACTTCCAAATCAGTAAAAACATTTAGGCATAAATTCTAAGTAAATATTCTCTAAATTTTCTATTTAAATAATTCTACTCATCAAAATACATATTCTTCATAAACTAGTTTAATTGTGAATGTTTTGTTTTGATTTTTAATAAATTTATAACATTTTTTATTTTTTATTTTTTAGTATTTTTTTTCAAATTAACATGTTTATATTAAATTAGAGTTAAAATTTATTGATTTTAGAAAACTATTAATTTTATTAACATGTAGAAAAAAGTTGATGTTTTTGTTAAAACTATAATTTCATTGTAATTTCAATGTCTCATTATTATATTTTTATTTAATAGTAACTCATTTATTATATATTTAAATTTAAATAAATTAATTATATTTATTTCCACATTCTATAGGATTTTATTATAAGTTTAATAATACATTTTGAATCACATTTTCTCTTAAATAATTTTATGAGTGCATAATGTTTCCCCATATTGTCTAATTAAAATAACCCATAATGATTAATGATTTGAGTTATATTTATATATTATAATAATATAAATTTCAATTAAAATGAATTTTTTTATTGTTACTTTGAATGTAGTTACTATAATATCATTTTCATATATAAAATTAGTTTTTCTTGAATTTTTTGTTAAACCCAAGAGATTAAATTTTAATTTAAAATTTTCAAATTCTGTAAATATAATTTGGAAAATTGATTAAATATTTGAAATCAAGATAATTAATGTTATATAATTGGTTAATCTCATTTTTTGGTCTTCACGGGTAGCAAAAATAAAATAAATTAATTTATATGATTGTTGTTAAAATGAGGTTTCAAATGATTCAGGTGATTGCATTATTTGTAATATCACAAATACAAATATTTTTTATTTAATTAATTTGATTTCAAATATATAATAATTATATTAAAATTATCCAATAATGTGCATTTTAAATTCATTCTTAAATGATTATGTACGTAGGTACGTAATAAAAAACTATTTAACATTGTAAAAACTAAAATGGTAAAAGTATGGAATCAAAGCTGTTAAGGGACTACATATTTAAAGAATTTGTGTTTTTTGTTGTGTTGGTTTTAATTGACCATATCATACCTCAAATACTTTACTTCTTAATTCTCTAGGCTCCTTGGTTGAAATTGAATTCCAAATATTGAAAATTTTATGGAATTTATGAAAGGCAACTCCTACTAAATTACAAATGGGAAAACCATGCCCTCACTTCCCCCACTATATAAATCAATTTGAATCTAAAAAAATATTAAAATAAATATCTTCAACATCATTATAATCATTACAATGTAACTGTTTTTTTCCTAAAAAATATTTTTTATGATATTTTCATAGTATATATATTCATTGATTAAAGAAGCACTTAATTTTTCATTTACTAAACCCTAAATATGTTTTAATGATAAAATTATACTTCTTTATTTTTATTTATTGGGATAAATTTTACCAAAAACATATATATGTTCTCTTTATTGATTTATTTATGTAATAATTAACTTTATCCACGAAATATTCCCTTTCCATTGCTCAATGAATGTATATTTTCCCTATTTATACATATGATTTATAATGAATATTTTTATTTTTAAACCATATATCATTTATAAATACAGTGATTTTCATTTAATATTATTTAAATGATAGGTGACTATCAATAAGCTATATTATATATTCAATACATACATTCAATGATAAGAATTATTTTTCATGATTTAAATAGATCATTTAAATAATAAGAAATGTATAGGACATATAGTTACAAGTGGGCCATGGTTATAGATATCCCTTTCATGAATTTGTACTCTCCTGAGATGAAATAATTGGAAATAATTAATTAAATTATTTTCTATTGTATACCTTACCATAATTTAATCTGTCATGGAAAAATGTATTGAAGGTAAAGGTATCATAATGGCTGTGATCAAGATGTCCAACATTAAAAAAAGTCACTATTTATAATACAATTATTATTATAATAGATGGTATTTTTTCAGTGAAATTATCACTGGATGCATTTCAGTTTTAGTTAATTGATTATATGTTAGGTGATATTAGTTATATACCTTTATATATTGATGATACAATATCTAACCAAGATTATCACGTTATTGATTAAATCGAATGTGTAATCAGATATTTAACTTGAAATATTATTTATTATTTATTGATTATGATTCATTTATTCAATATATCATCTTTGTTATGTAACGTTTTTTTAGAATATAGTATCAAACTTATTTTTTAACCCTTCCATAGGATGTTATTAAGGAGTATTTAAATGAGTTAAATGATACATAATTTTTTACATTCAATATGTTTCATTTCATTTTATCATATGTACTATAAAATTTATGTATGTATCTAGTTTACCAGGACAACTAAACTATTAAATACATTCAGATGCAATTACATACAAATTATATCATTGTTAAAAATTAACCACCGACTCATGGATATTGGGGTTAGGGTTTTTTCAGTTATTATAAGAAGTTATTTTTCAAATAATTAGAAAATAGATTTTAGAAAATATATATTTATGTATATAACCCTATGAGATACATTATGGATAAGTATAAAAGAACATCTTAATGCTTCGGTATAGTATAGATGATGTTATTTTTTATTTGAATTAAACCCATTCCATGATGCAACATGTGTAGAAGGTTATATAATAGTTGAAACTAGAGATAATAACACTCAAATTTAACTTCAATCTTTGAATAAATATTCTTCTGGTACATATCATTGTGCATCACTACAAACATGTTTTGAAACTCTTACAAACATTCTTTGGTTAATTTAGATTTTCATTATGAACAAGTATGATGTATTTTAATAGATGTGGACCTTGAATGATGTTGATTAAACCAAAAGTGTATTTGGTTGAAAATTTTATTTTTAATCATAAGTTTATATGTATTGATGCCAATTTGTAGATTTTTTGTGATAAGAATTTTACATTATTATTGATATTTTAGGAATATTATATTGGAATAAATACCATTCATTTTGTATATTTATTTGTTTGAAATTTATTTGATGATTAATTATTTTATTTTCATGGTAAATAAGTTTAACATTATTAATAATCATTATTTTTAATATGTTCATTTATGTTTAGGTAATAATAGTCAATTAATATTATTTTTCATTGTAAATAATTCAACGTATAAAAACAATACTAATTAAAAAATGATTTAATGTCCAGTGATAAAACATACAATATCTATAAAATTGTTTTAAAAAATATATGAATTATATTACAATGATTTTAAAAAAATAACAACATGCAAGCTAGGTGATAACTCATTACATTCTGCAAGCTCACAAGGCTTGAACCCCTAACTGAAAAAAAATCGTGTAGCTCCTACCACAAGTATGTGTAATATTCTCATTTCATAGTAATTGTTTATACATAATATATTTTATGGATAAATAATATTTTTGTCTTCCGGTGTTACTAATGAGGATGATAAATTAAAGCATTATATTACATTTCTTGTTCTATCTATTTTTCTTTTCGTAAATATTTAGAGACATACATAATGACATATCAATATTATAGGGATTTTATTATACATAAAAAATTAATTATATTTTTTAGAAATTTGAATAAGAATATATATGTATTTTTATTTCTTGGATCATTAAATATAGTGGAAATTGACCTCCACACAAAAACATGATTAAATTATACTTAAATTATATCATATAATTTTATTTTCTGATGTTCTCTATCCTGATTGGAAAAGAATCCCTTAACTCTAAAATATATATATAGAAATAAAAAAAAATTCCAAATTACAATCATGTGGAATTAATCAATTTTTTTATAACTCATCACAAATTTATTGTTTTTTTTTGTTGACTTTAACTTCATGATTTCATTTTTGTTATCAATTATCTCCATCACTGTATATAATTATGTACACTTTTCATCAATTTCTATATTTCCATACTACTGATGTTCATATTCATGGAAAACTAGTTATGTTTTATTTATGATGAATTTTATATTATACTTTATCTCTTTAGAGTAGAAGTTTTGTTAACCAATTTTATGATGTCATTTATTTTAAAAATGTAAATTTCAAATTCCAAACCCATAATTTTTGAGTGAAAAATAAATTTCAAAGGAAATAATTTATTAAAATTTGGGAGAATTTAACACTCCAAGATAACAAATTATAATAAAAAAATTAATCTCTTTGATATATTATATTATACCGAACACCGGCATTTTAAAAAAAATACATTATATTCGAAATCACATACAATATGAAATAATAGTCTTAAAAGATATATATAATATATATTTAATTATGACCATCACTAAATATGCATTTAATTAAATGGATTGAATATGATTAACCTAATTATGATATATATATATATTGATAAAATATAATATATAAAAAACCTACTATCAAATTATTAATAAATAACCAATTAATTTTTTAGTAAAGTCATTTTATGGTTCAAAAAAAATATTATTAAAAAACTATTCATTGGGAATTCTATATTTTGAATCATAATATCTTGAGACAATCTATAAAAAAAATTTATTTTAAAAAATATAAATAATTAAATATTCACACTGATATTATCTTATGGTGAAATATTTGGATTTATCTAAAATATTTATTTTTCATTCACTAATGGAAAATAATTTTTTTAAACATTATAATAATTTTAATAAATTAATAAATTTATAAGTATAATAATTGTTTCATTTTTTGAAAGTAAAAAAGTTTTTATTTTTTAGTTAATTAAATTAATTACATTAAATTAATATTTGTAATGAATTTATATATATTATTGTTTTAAGATTTATAACATATTATTTTCTTCATAAAAAAAGATTTAACATGCTTAATGCTTCACTATATTAACAATTTATAATAAAAACTAATGTATAATTGTTTAAATGAGGTATGTATATTTATATTATATATATATAAATTGATATTTATTTAGATATTATATTTTAGGCACCCATAATTGTGTTGATTCACATTACGGTCGAATATTTCGGAATTGTCAAGACTACACAAGATTTCATTTTATTTTTCAAGAAATAATAAGAAATATCTAATTTAAATAATTTACTGGAGATTTAATTTATATTTTAATGTACTTTATCCCATTATTTTTACCAATTGAACATTGAATATCTCTATATGTTCTTTGGATGCCCCTTTTCCAAAACCATTGGCCATCTAGGCTAAACAATCCGAAAACTCAATAACGGGCTCTTACATGTGCCACCTCAACTATTCCCTAGGAGAAAACTGTCTATCCATCCTTGTGGTTAGAGTGGGAATGCATAGGATATACAGTGCATGCACATGGTGTGTGAAGGTGTTCAGGAATAGACCACACAATTTTAGGGAGTAGCCGATTTGGGAATGGGAGATGGTTTTGCGGATGATAACCATGTTGTCGACTCGACGAATGGATTCCCATGATTGATTTATTTAGTTTTACATGAAAAAATACTATGTCAATGAGGTGTAGGTTATTATTGTAATACTATTTTTATATTGAAATTTTATAAACAAAATAGTATCCTAACATTCAATCAAAATTAAGCCACCTGTTCTCCTCCAATGACCTTTGGTATCCCTCCATTTCTCGTTGTACTTGTTGACACCCCAAGATTGAAAAAGTGAGTTAAACCTAATTTTCAACCATCCTTAGTGCTCAACGAACACCATTTTTTACTTCTATGAAGATCAATAAAAATTAACATGGACACATTCAATGTTTCAAATGAATTCATGAGACATAATTTCACACACATTCCCTTCATTGATGAAACTAGAGTTTCACCATTAGGTAAATCGTACAAGAAACATGAATCCAATGTGAGAGGCATTGATTATTTCAATATTATAGTGGGAAAATTTGTTCAAATTATTTCTGACACTACATAGATTGAATGAAAATCTTTAATTCATAAAGCTACCTTTTTCAAAAATAATTCATCTAGATGATCATTTTTCCACTATGATTACTTATATTCATAGAAGGGTTTATGTGAATCCATGTTGTGATCATTTGATTATTAATGATACCCATGAAGTCTCTAATACTCATAAAATAATTCACTACATGTCTGAAGAACTAGACCCTTGGTGAATCTATACTTAACTTGAGTATCGCGCGATCACGTGAAGCATGATCACTGGAAGCAGATTATTGAAATCCTCATGTGATGCATTTTGGGGGAAGAAACAAATCACGTGGATAAATTGTAATTATCATAATAAGTAATTATGATTTCACTTATCAAATGTTCTTTTTAATGTTTAATTATTTTTCTATTATTTTCGGTATTATCTTTATTATCTAGATTTATTTGGTGTTCTTTGTAAAAATGAGGCTTTTGGACCAAACAATAGGTGATTCTTGGTTGGTTCAAAATTTGTGGAAAATCAAGTTCTATTCATGGGGAGGCCATGATCCCTAGGTGCTATACCCCCTCCAACATGGATCCCTTATAATTAAATTTAATGGTTTATTTTTTGTGGATTATTCAATATATAATCATGTGATCATCCCCTATTCATTTTTCATCATTCTTCTGGGTCTACTTCATCTATATCGATGGGTACATCCCTATACAGTGAATGGGATGTACTATTCAGGATTCAATATTGGATTTTTGTGTATAATCATGAGGTTTATTTTATGATCATGCATTTATGGTTTCCCCTTATATAGTAGTTGTGGTCTTTCGCTGGATTCTATATGTTTATAATCTTTTGGTAGGTTTTTCTATGATTTATCATTGATGGATGATTTTAGTATGATTTATATTAGTTATAAATATGTAATATGATTTTTGTGGGTGGTTAGAACTATATTTTCAAAGACTTATAGTGTTGTTTGGGATCAAAGTGTGGTTTTACCTATGGAAAATGGCGGATTTCATGTTACTTCCATTGTAGGGTGTCTGTGAGTGAGTTTGTGTGTGTGTGTGTCTATGTGTAGTGGTGGTTCATATGACCTAAGAATTATTTTTGCAATTGTAAATGGTGGCTACCATTGGGTTTTTGGATTATTATAAATGTGTGTGAGGATGAGGTGTTTATTGTTAGGTTGGAAAAAGTAATTGAAAACACAGGGAATCCTAGGTGAAAATGTAGGGAGGACTAGGTCTTGTATTCGAGGAGGATCAGAATGGAAGAGGATGGATTCCCCATGGAGGGATTGATTCCAAAATAGTATATAAGAATTTGTTAATCATTAAGGACTATTAGAACATTTTATTAAATTCATATCTACTAGATGATGTATGATGATTCTATTGGTTGTAGTTTCTATACCATATCACTAATGTAAGAGGATCCTAGGTCCCCTCTATCCATTGTTACATAGGGGTTACCCATGGTGATGATATCGTGTGATGTTATGATTTATTTTAAGCTTGAATACATGATTAATGTTCCCTTTATTTTGAAATAATGTTTTAGTTTTAATTATTTTACCTTCATTTCATTTAATAAAAATAAATTACCATTTTGATTTGTCTTATGATGTTGTATCATGGAATCTATTCGGGTGGTATCCTACTAGTTTTTAGATCAAACCCTATCTATACCCTCATGTGTATGATGATCGTATTATTATTGACCAAGGAAGTGGAATGTTATTTTGGTAGTTTTTGTGGATATATATGATAGTGGTTCGTCTCATGAATATGTTTTTGGTGGTGTATTATGGTATTAAGACCTCATATTTCAAATATGTTTACTTTTGTAGTAGTTTCCCCTTACATTTGGTTACATGGAAATTTTTTGATTTTGGTAAATTCTAAAATGTATAACATGCTTTGGTTTTATTTCCATTGTTTATGGATATTTATTAAGATGTATTATGACTAATTTTGGTTGTTTACAATTGATTCATTAAGGAAAAATCATTCTAAAATTGTGATGATTTATTCCAATGAACCAGTTTACCTACCTTGGGGATCAAGATCCTCCATCAGTACTTTCCATGGGCTATGTCAGGTGTTAGGTTGGATAGAATCAAATCCTATTTTAGGAAAAAATTGAATTATAGGTGGATTTTTTCATTTAATGGGTTATGTTATCTAGGTTATTTTGGGTAGAAATAAGCTAAGACTATCATGGATTGGGGTTATGGTTGAGAGTGGGGGGTTTGTCCAACACACCTAATGAAAACCATAGATCACCATTAGATGTTGTGAATTGATTTCATTCACCCTTTAGGTTAGACATATTGGAAATAGTCTTTTCATGGACACTACATTGTGGTGGAGTGCTGGAGTGGTCAGACTAATTATTATTCTTGTTCTTATTTAGTTTTTATTTAAATATGTACATGGAAATTTATTGATCTTGTGAAATTTTTTCAGAAATGTGTATTGAGGGTTTTTCTTTTTCACGTTAAATAGTTTACTACCATGCCACATTAGAGAATAAATTTTCTACCATGGTATAAGGATAGAATGAGTATTCCCCCTACATCTGTCAAAAAATTGTGAAAGTAGTGGTTTAGGTAATCTGGTCGTTAGATCAGATAGTAGGCTTTGGTCCTGCTCATCTTAGGGATGTTGAATAACCTTATGAAAATGAAAAATTCCCTTAGTTTTTTAAATAAACCACCACAATTATATTATACAATGAACCATTTTTATGTGGAGTATTTTATTTAGAATATCAAAAATATGATAAGTTTTATAAATTCTCTTAATGAAGAAAAGGTGGTGTGTGATTCAAATTTGTTGGAATGTACTTGTTAGAGGTGGGGGGACTCAGTGAATCTTGATGGTAAGAACTTGTAGATGGGTTGGAAGGACATTAAGGTCTTCATAAAGGAGTAGTATTTCCCCATAATCATGGACTTCCCCAAAATGATATTGTTTTAAGATCTCAACTTTCAGGATCAGACTACATTGGAGTATTCCAACTATTTCACTATGTTGGCTTGGTCAGAATCCAATATAGATCCCCATGAGTAGCTAAATGATCAGTGTTTCAAAATTAGTTTCTAACTATATATTCAATCTTATGACTTCTTTTTTAAATTTAATGTCTATGATGAGGTGGATGATAAATAAATGATGGTAGAGATTGATCATGCTAGAATGTCTAGTTTTTCAGTTCTGGCTTCGCCAGTGTCCCAGTTCATTAGTAGTTTTTATAAGAAGAAGATGATGCGATATGTTTCTGAAAATAGGGTAGGTGGTACCTCACACCATTCTTCCTGACATTTTTTATATTTGGGTTCTTATATTGCAACAATTTTTTTCCATCAGTGAGGATGTTTGGGGAATGTGCAGTCAACATTCCTAGAAAAACCTATCCATTTCTCATGGTATGGACATATCGGGAACTTGAATTAGTTTTACATAGCTACATATTCCATACTAGTGTTGAATGGGATCCACAATTTTTGGAGGAATGAAATCAAAATATGAACGGTCCATTAGAATAAGATAATAATTTTATAGTCATTCTGAAAAGGATATATCAACTTATTAGAACATATCATCTTATGGATATGATGTAGGTTAATAGTAACTCATATGATTAGGTAATGATAATTCATATTCATGTAATGGATCATGAACCAGTGGAATCAAATGCAAGAACATCCATGTATTGAGGAATGATTGTTATTTCATTATCAATACCAATTGTTCTATTTCACACAGGTTCTAATAATTCATTTATTTCTATCATTTTTATAGATTCATTGAAATTCCCAACTATGTTCATGTCATATGTGAAGGATTTCGTGATGCCACATGGTATGAAGATAGATAAGGGTTTCATGTTTTTGTCTTTCACACTCACCATGTTAGTGTTTGAGTTGGAATGTTATTTTCATGTTCTAAAAATGGAACTCTTAGATGTGATCCTCTATATACAGTAGATGATGCGTTTTTAGATGCACACTAATTGTGATCACCAACAGGTGAGATTTTGGGATCCTGGTAGAAGTACCCATGTTTTTTATAGTGAATGTGATCATTTTTTATGACGTGACAGACCTCGACATGAAAAATTTGGATTTCTTATTTTTCATATTTTGTTTCTCAATTTTATGGATGGTATTAATGGTTCTAAGGGTAAATTACCTCCAATAGTGGTTTAGTTCATATGGTTATTTCCATTTTATTTTTCATGATTTCCCTAACAGTGGGTTGTGGAGTTCATTATTTATTTTGAATTAGGAATGTAGTAGATATTTATCCCTTAATACCATATGGCACCCAACAAGATGATTGTATTAAATATACATTTAGATGATTTGGAATCCAATGGATTGTGTCACAGCCGGTTTTCCATGCCTTTGTTTTGATCTGGTTCACTTGAAATTTGGATCCTTTTCTAGGGTCTTGAATGAGAATATTGTTGAGTTTTCAAGTTTCATCAATTTATAATCAACTTAATTTGTGTTACCCAGTGGTTGTTTATGTATTTACGGAGAAAGGGTGGTTATTTCACGATTTGGGCCAACCGTGAGCCCATTTCCAGATTTAAAAACTAAATTTGTTTTTTTATAACATCTCCAATTTTTATCATTTTTTATTAATTCTACTTCCCACTTTTTCTCCAATGACATATTAAAACTACAATATCCTTTTGGGTCCCCTTAAAAATTCATAAGCATGGTTAACATGGGTTACATATTTTGGTATTGGGACAACCCATGGGCCCATTTCCAAATTTAAAAAAAATAATTTTTCCATTTATAAATTATTTATTTTTAATATTTTTCGGTGATTTAACCTCCAATTGGAATCCCACATACATATCCTTACCCCAATTTTCAATTTTTCATACTTGGAGCTCATTTGAATCTATTATTTTGGTGAATGATCCCTCGTTTCTTCGAAACGTCTAGAATTGATATTGTTAATTTCTTCATCTATATGTCTTACTCTTCAAACTCATTTTCCAAAAAAGCTTTTCACCATGTTGTTCCAGACCTTAAGAGACTCCTAATGAAGATTCAAGCCATGCTCTTTACTCTATGAGTGCAGATCTAATGGAAGAAGAAGTGTTTTCTCATTTAAAAGGTGGTATTCCTTTTCCTTTTTCCTCCCAATTCTTCATCATTTCATTATTTCTTAGGTTTATAATCACCATTATTCATGATAGACATAGGTTTTCGTTATCCTATGATTTTTTATGGGGTTTTTGTATGATTGCGCGAGGTCATCATTGATTTAGGGTTTTTAATCCATCAAATGGTGATATTGGGTGTGCTTTTCCATTAAGACAAGGATTTGAGGTAGTATATCCCTTACAGAATCCCTTATTATTTATATTTCATCATTATAATAATGGTATAACATTATTTATATGATATGTTATACTTTGAAACCTTTGTTTTAATTGTTTTGTGTTCAAATGATGTTTTATGCCTTATTTTGTTACTAATATACCTTCTTTGGTATAAATGTTCACTCCTCTTCTATGATACTTTATTCCATGAGATTTCACACATGGATAATGGTATTTTAAATATGTTTTAGTAGCCTGAATAAATTTATGGCTTGAAAATATTATTTTTGTTAGTGCATAAAATAAGTTGTTTTGATAAAGAGTTCATGCCATGTGTTCGGTAAATTCCCCGGTTTTCCATTATGTTTCTAGTGTCATTTAAAATATTTTTTTGGATTTATAAATTCATTGGAAGCATGAAAAATTCATTTTGGGATTGTTTTATTCCTTTCCAATTTGGATTGGTTTTACAAACAGTTGGGTTTTGGTCTACAACATATTTTGGCTCGAGTAGCCATAAAATTGCTGGATTCACATCCTTAGGAAAATAGTTATGTTTTTGATATGTAACCTGAGTTTTTTAATGGATTTATGAATGCGGTTTTCTACTGTAATTGGTGTGTATACACATCTGTAATAATTCTTAAAGGTATATCTTTTTCAACTGTTAGTTTTGAGAAAATGTTTAAAGGCAGGTTTGGCAATTCCTAAAAATGAATATTGAGTGTTTTACATGTATATACTCTGTTGTGTCTTTTTGGATTGATTTATAGTCCACGAAATGATTTTATTTAATGTTTTTAGGGCATCCAAATATGTTTGGGTGTGTTTTTGTTGTGTGTATATACTTAAAAGAGTGTTTTTGATTGAGATTTATGTGCAAAGCCTCAATACACTCATTGAAATTGGTTTACAAAATATTTAAGTGGTTTATCGATTCGTGAATGAAATGTGAAGAAATTTTGTGGGAAGTTTTTGTTTTTATGGTTTAGTAATGAAATTTTTATGTTAAATGTGTATTTTATAATATGTGTAACATGATTTGGCACTAGAAGTATTCTGAGGTATCTAGGTGGGAGGACTTGTATTATTGTGATAGAGATCCCATGGTGTTTGGCCTCATATTCACATAACATGTTTGACAATGACAACACTAACTAAAATATAATGTTGATGATGTTGTATTACCACTTGGTTATGGTTATTCACTCTACTACTATCTCTGTGCATGAAAACAAATATTTATTATGGTTACATTCACTGAGATACGAGGTACTAGGGGCTTACAACTAACCAGTGCCTAGTGGTGTTATCAAGACTTGTGCTCATTGGATATTTTGTACATTCCATAGGAATATGATCTATATGGTAGGTAAATTCAGAAGTGCGTGTGATTTAATTAAAACTGTACATTTTTTAAGAATCCCACTTGAAAAATAGTTTCCTTTTGAAGTAGTACCACTTTGAAAATTGTTACTAGCATTGTTGTTTAAAAAACATGCATGTTTTTTCTGGTAAATTTTTTATAGCATGGGACCTCCATTGAAAAACATGATTTTATATTGGTACTCAAAACATGTAATTAATGTTTCATTTGATTTAAAGGATGATCATTGGGAATAGAATATCAGGCTAACCTATTGAGTTTTAATACACACACCTATAGTTCTCTTCTCTTTTTAACCCCTGTGCAGATTTCAGCTTGAGTTCGATCTCCATGGGAGATGATTGATCATTATGTTGGAGAGTGTCCTAAAGTTTCACTTAGAGTTAGTTGGTTATCAGGTCTGGTCAGTTTTTTTGTTGGTTTTGTTGTACATTCAGTTAGCTGTACAAATAATGTTCAGTTCAGTTTTTATATAAATGTATTTCAGGAAGTCCATTTCTTTCTACTATTTGATTAGTTGTTTATATATGGGTGAAATCATTTCATTTTGTACTCTATTGATTCCCATGGTTCTTATCTCCATCCTGGGAGGATCAGGAACGCCGCTTGGTACATGTTATGTTTTGGCCTGGGAGACAGGTTCATGGTCGAATCGGGCTGGTTCGTGACAGATTCATTAACTCGAACACCACACAATTGGTCGCCCAGATTATGTTTTTAAGATGTTTTATTGGAATCATCATTTGTGTTTTGATTATTGAAATCTATATAAGGATAGGATAATGAATGAATATACCTTACCCCACAACAATGACCTTATTGATCAACTCAATGGGGGAATAGTGGTTCTCCCAGATAGGCCAGTATTCAAGGTATCACCAGGTTATTGTTAGAGAGGTAAATGTTCTCATGATAATTATCTGATGTAGGTATATCTAATTAAATTATGTGGTCATGATTTTTCAGGTTGAAAAAATCTCTAGTAGCATTCATGGAACATATGTTCCGGGTATTCATTTAGTATCTCAACTCCATAACATTACTATAACTGGATGACATCATGGAATTGTCAAGTATAAAGAGAAATCTTGAGAATCAATGGATAATTATGATGTGAACACTCAAATGTCACCATCTCCTTTCCAAACACTCTCAGGGAAACATTAGTACTTTGAAGGAGACATTTTTGGGGCAAGTTATTTTGGAAACTGGGGTTTTAGTGGTCCCCAGTAATTTCAATGTAGTGATTTCATATGAAGAGCCAAGAAATATCTATGATGTTATGTGTTTTTTAGGGCAAAAAGGTTATTATAGGTGGTTCGATAGAAATTTATATCATCATTATTCACCCATTATGACACTTAACCAAAAAGAACAATAGTTTTGGTGGAGCTGATAATTTCAAGAATATTTTAAGAATCATAAGTGGTGGTCGACCATAACCCCTTGTTCTGATATTTTCAAAATCTATAATTGGATATATGTTCAACTATGATGCATTAGGTATGATTATTGGGTGATTTTTTATACAAGATGACCATGTGGAGGAATATTTTTCTGGGAAACTCTAACCACATGAAAAGAATAATCCAACCCACAACCTGGAATTACAAATACTAATGAATTTACTAATGTTATAGTATCGTTATTTTTTTAGGATACAATTTTTAGTCTACTCAAATCAAAAAAGTTTATCTTACATTATTACAATGAGGGGTTGGAATTTAATATAGTTATATTAGGTCGAATTACAGGAGGAGTTTGTTATTGATATAATGTATACCATGATAATATGTTATGTGGTCAGGGATGATTTGGGATTAAAATTATCAATGCTTGCATTTAAAGAGTAAAGTGATGAGAAGAACATGATGGAGGATTTTTCTTATTTACATCTTGAAACCAAAGAGCATATTGTATGTTTGTTCATGGCTAGTTTTTTGATAACAAACTATATTATATAGATGATTCTATAAGATCATCTGAATAATTAGTAGTTACAGTATATTATATAGTCCCTAAATAGTATGGTGGTTCTCATTGAGTGGATGATGTCTCCTAGGGATGTTATTTGTTTACAGGGCTTTGTTATTGTGTCATTGTCTTTAAATAATGTGGTAACTGAGGATAGCCACTATTATTAGTGGTTTTTTCATCCTTGGACACCCTTGATGTTTTATGATGTGTATTATTAGTTCTAGTGGATGTGTGTGATAATATATATATCTGACATTTTATCTTGGTGATTACATAATAGAGGTTCAATGCTATGTACTTGAGGTCTTCTAGTTTTCTTCAGTGACTACCCATTCCAATCTAGATGTGGGATGAGGTTTACATGGAAATAATTATTGGATTTAATTTCATTCCATGGGGAATGAATTACATAGGGGTTTTTGATTTACTATATAAACAGATAACCCCATTTCATTTCGATCCAAGACAACAACATAGTGGATAAGTTGGGTATGTTGTATGTGTATGAGATTGTAGGGCATCATTGTGTGCCATTGGAAATATTTTAGTATTGTGGAATCCATATTAACAATATATATTTGGATGGTGTTCAGAATGAAATGTGGTTTTAGATCAAGATGAGTAATCAATGAAATCCTTGAAATAATATTCGGATTGGGTGAAAAAGTAATATCATAGAAAACATGCCCTGATAATGTGTGTTGGATATCAGAGGCTTGTAGGATATCCATTTGGGATAGTTATAATTTTTGAATAATTATATTTACCAATACTCAATATGAATGGATCCTATTGATTTATATTATTTTCTGTAGTGTCTGTCACCCTTCAATTAGGAAGATGTGGGTGATAACTCAATGTTCCAACAAAGCCTTGTATAAGATACATATGGAAAAGTCTTGTTGATTAGTCATTTGATATTGACAAAAAAAGACTCGATTTATTTTTTCTATCCATTATGTTGATCATCTTAATCCTCAGTGGGTGAAAATGTGTTTCTGAATGTGGATACTGACTTGGGTCACCATCATCGTGGTAAGATAGGGAATCATATACTGAGATATGCTGGGCCTTTGAGATCACCATGATAGTTTGTTAGGTCTAATACAATTAGTATTTTATATCATAGTTTATGTCAATAATTGTTGTGTTATAGGTCTCACATTTAATGAATTGTAATCCAGATCTATCTCATGTGCATAATTTGGAAGAGTTAGTGTTGCAGCATAATCTATTAGTGTTTGAGGGACCAATGTGGATTTTGGATTCGTAGGAGAATTTACACCAATATATGTATATATCATTGGTTTAGGTTTAATGGTAAAATGGGAATAACGAGAATGATATATAAGAGATAACCTTTTGGGTTGAAGAGCATCACAAATTTTTCCTCTAACTAGACATTGGGATGAATTTTCAAGGTTGGAAAGTTTTCACAGTGGGGAGAATTTTTACAATCATTATTTTATTTGGATTTATTTTACAATTTATTTTACAATTAAATTTATTTGATAGTTTTCCTAGCTGTTTTTTGTGAAGAATTCAATTTTATACATAAAATAAGATGCTGCACAATTGTCACATATTTAGTTGAAATCATGTTGCGGCCTAAAGGTGATTTCGTGCCCTAGATAGTGGCAATATCCAAGGCACATGTCCATCAAATGTGATTGTGTCCCAACCAAGTACCTATACCATTGTGTATGTTTGAGTATTTTTAGTACACCATACTTGAATTTTAAATTACCTTGGAGATGTTGTTGTCTCTTTTTCATTTGGAGGGAGGTGTTTCATATCTTCCACATGGTTTTGAAAACCATACAGACAAACTATTCAACATGTCCAAACCCTAGAAATAATGAATTTCATTTTCCACCCTCCATCATTTTAACTCCAAATCTACAAAAACCCACCCTATTTAGGTTATCTATGTCTTGTCCTGAATTCTCTTCCTCTTGCCTCCATTATACCTTCATTTTATATAGTATTTACTATGGAATCTTCATGAAATCATAATTAAGTCTCATCCATTATAGTTACTTCTTTATTCATTGTACCCTTGTACATATTACTTAGGTTCATCCCCTTCATGTTAATAGGTTTACCTAATGAGAATTCAATCGTGGTTTCGTGGGTTAAATCTTGATTTATTTGATATTTAAATTATTTTATATTTCCCACATGTGGTATTTCATTATATTCCCAATGACTCTATGTGTGAGTTAGGTATCTCCATGATTTAGAATTGTCATATAATTTCATTATTATTTATGTTCTTTCTAAATATGTTCTATGATTTTTTTTGGGGGTGTGAAAAATGTTTTCAATGTTTCTTGGTGAGAATTTAGTTCAAAAGATGATTTTACATTTGAAAATGGTAGTTTAAATGTTTGCACCATTGTTGGGTATCTTTTTAAGTTTAGTGTAGGTTTATATAAAATGAGAAATATTTTCTCTAATTAAAAATGGAGTCTTCCCTTGGGTGTTTCAAATGTTTTTAATGTTGGATTACATGAGCTTGTTCTTGGAAAATGGGGAAAGGGAATTGAGCAAAATGGAAATCTATTATGACTAGGTTGGGAATAATAATACTAGTATTCTAAGAAGAAAAACATGGTTGATGATCATTCCCCCATAGAATTATTTGTGATAAAACAAAATATAAATATTATTTGATGATCAGAGACCACTGTATCTTTGTATGTGATTTCTATATAGTGGCTCATTCATGAAGCCGCTATGTATTTTGATTTCTAAATCATATCACTGAGTTATGAAAATATATGTCCCCAAAAACCCTAGTTACATATGTATTACACATGGTTCTTGTCTCATGTTATTATATGATTATCTGTCAACTTGGTGACATGTTTTATTTTTCATTTATTCTCAGATCAAATTTTATTTTAAAATGATTTTCATTATTTTAGTTTCATCTATCAAACATGCATATTTATTTTTATTATGTTGTAATAGAATTAAATAAATTTGGGTGATATCCTATCGGGCATTGGATGACACCCTTCATGGAAACATTGGTGTGTGTAAACCTTGTTATGCTTGACCTAGGATAATGAATGTTATTCCATGGTGGTTATGGTCGATCTAGTTACTGGTGGTTAATTTCATTTTTTATAATTTTTATTTATTTTCCTATATAATGTTGTATTATGAATGAGGGAAAATCACTTGAGGTCGTATTGTGATAACATTATGAGGATCACATGAATCCTCCACCGCATTCAGCGAGTACATATGAAACCATTACTGTGGAAAGCGACATATACTACAACCAACATTATCCTATATAAACCCTACCCCATAAATAATATACTGGTGAGGGGGGATAAATAAAATTTATTGATAAGGAGAAGAAAATATGAAATAGTGGACTTTGAGAATTATCTACAACCATTAAGAGGAAACATCTATGCAATACTGATATTCTTTTCGCAACAACCATTTACATAATGCCACCATAAGAAACCATCTTGTGATCACTATAAGATCAATAAATAACATTATAAAATAATATCATTTTAATCCCATATGAAATGGTGTCTCAATTCATTCAAGAATATCTAAGAAAATTAATCTTGATCACACAAAAATCCCATCAAGACATAAAATTTTGAGGAACATGAAAACTAGTAAATGCATTAATTTTATTTGTTGTCTTGAGTGGAAGATCAGAAATACCATTTGTCTTTTGATTCCATGAGTGCTAGAACATTTCGTGCTTTAATTAAATTCTTGTAATGTGTTCCTCAAAATGAAATACCCACAAAAATCTCGGACTATAAAACAGAATAATATTGAATATAAACCTCATTCATGAAAATGCGTTTTCAATCCCTTATCGAGCACCCTCTTTATTTATACTACTTTGATGTGCAATCTCACACACATTAATAGAACCCATCACTAGACCCCCTTTGAGGTTTGGTGAATATCATGAGTAAAGAATCTCCATTCGACTCCATCATGTGGGAACCCCTTAAGAATACATATAAACTCTTCTGAAGGACCTGTTTTTATAAAGTAAAACCATCGAGGTGCATTTATGAACTAAACCATTGGTTAGGAAATCCACTTTTTTGTAACATATTGTTTTTATGGACTTGTATCATGATTCATTTTTAAATGAAATGCTAGTCAATTGGATGTGAACAAGATCGCATTCATGTGCATAAGACCCTATCACATGAATCTCTTAATATTATTTGATTTCAAGACACGTCATTGGTCTTATAATTTACCTGCGTGGCCTTGAACATGCCAATTTTATCATGATACATGCCTTGTTCATGCAATATGTATCACCAGATAGACCATGGAAAATTTTTATTTAACAAATGATTTCCATTGGAAAATGAAAATTGATCTTCAAAATACACCTTGGCATAAGGAAACAGGATTATAAAAAGACATCCCAGGTAATTCACTAATGTCTTGTGAAGATAATTAGGAAAAATCATCTGATCATGTGTAATGAACTGGACATGACTTCTTTTATCATCTGAAGACATCCAATATATGTAAACTAATCATTTAATGATATCATGGATAATCTACATTTATCATGAAAATAAATCTAGGTAAGGTCAACAGATTATGAATAAGGTACTAGATAGGTCTGCTTTGATCATGTGAATAAATTCTATAAAATTCAGTTGATCATGTGAAATGTACATGTAATTTCTTCTTTGGTCATGTGATGATGTCCAAAAAATTTAAATTTGATCATTCGAATATATATTTGACAATGCGCTTTGATAATGTGAAGACATCCAGAAAAAATCAATTGATCAAGTGAAAGGCACTGGATGTGTCCTATTTTATTATGTGAAGACATCTCATACAAGTCATTTATTCATTTTAATGTCACTAGATATATCTTATTTATGATTGATAAGACATACCTAATATTTCACTTTGAGATTGTGATGAAATCCTAAAGAATTCTCTTCAATCATGAATAACATATTTGACATGTCATATAGACACCCTTAGACGTGTCTCCTATGTTAGTTTGAAACCACACATAAGTCACGTAGACAAAAAAATACTTTTCCTATATAAAGTCAATGTATGTAGGGACGATCTCATTCGGCTTGTCAGCATCATCCCATAGACACTCTTAGACATATACTATATGGACCGCTCACTAGGATCCATCAACCACATACCGCATTTATAAGGGAAATTCTCTTATGGGGTTAGAGATATGCACTCATGTGATACTATTTGTGTCAATATATTGAGTGGTCTGACTATGTGGTACAAAACATATCGTATATACCATTCATTTTCTTAGTCTCTTTTTATGCATCACAAGATAGAGAATGTATATGAAAATTGGAATCCACCCAGATAAAATCCCCTAGAATTCTCAAACCAAGAGAATAACACTAATGTCTCAATATGTAAACACACACCCCACAAAATTATTGCATTTATGGGTAATTACACTATTTGGAGTCTAATTACTATACAAATAGGATACATTGAATTACATTCTATTGAATAATATCCAACGTGCATCCACCTTGGTGTAACTCCCTCCATATCACAAATATTCTCGAATTATGGTAATAAGTTTTCACGTATATCTACCATAATTCATTGTCCATTATAAGAAGAGATGAGTGATCATACATGATTATTCCTTTATGTTTAATCCCATACCCTAGCAGCATGTACCATAAAACCATTAGGGGTTTAGGTATAAACAACACTATGAGGGCCCTTATTCTTATCAAAACTAGATACATATGATTTTTTCCTAAGGTCTAATCTCCAATTGAAATTCCACATAGTGTAAAGCCCTCTATATCCAAAATAATCCTAACATATGGGAAAAAATTATTCCTAAATCATACCACCCATCATCGTTCATTAGTATTTGAAAATTGGGATCACACATGAGAATCCCTTTCTATGTATGCCCGGACCATGCCCTCATGCACCATAAACCCATCAGTGGGCCAGCTATGAATTTAACTATGATGAATCAGCTTCTTATTATAAACATGAAAATATGACACCTTATTATGATCTGAGCTATATAAAATATCACTCACGAGATTGGTAATCTTACTTTAAAATGGGAAACATCAATGTTATGCCCTATATGAATTTACACTCATGCATTGTCTCTGATCCCCAACTATCTCATATTCCTCACACAGAACATATACCATGTGGGATTTTCCACTGGTGATTATTTTAGCAAAAACAGGGAATTGAAGCACCAAATCTGGGTCATTAATGGGATATAAGTCTTATTACATCTAATCCTTCACTCAAAGGTCCATACATCTGATGAAGCATTCATGGCATCCATATATGCATATGACCTACTCAAAGCCTCTATTTTCACAATTTTTAAGAAATTTTATCCCACAAAATGAAATATAAGGAATATAATTCCAATCATTATAGGATATTTAGGATGACTCCATGAAGCAAAATTCTTAAATTTACATCCACATTGCATGATGGTAAACTGCATAGATCAATCCACTAGCATGACATTAATCAATTTCAAATGAATTATGTGGATTATGATTCAAATTCTCATAGGATATATTGGATACCTCATTAAGTTTCAATCCCATATCAATGACACTAACTTCCTATCTATATATAAATAAATGTCTAATCACCCAATCATGGCTACAAACTAAATAATCATAAATAAACAAATGTATGATAGTGAACCTATTTAACAAAAATAGTTTGTTCGATCAGAAAAAATTTCAATCACGTTAATGAAATTGGGGTAAAAAGCATCATATATAGACCTCATAATGATTTCCCAAACATATATTAAATGTATATGATAGTTATATAGTATGACTGAATCCCCCACCAAATGGTTTTTATAAGATGTACCTCCCATTCTCCAGACCAATGTGATTTCAAAAGTGCCATTGGGTATGAAACCTCATGTGACCACCTACTATTAGAATGAAAGTATATACTCAATTTTGTATGTAGTTATGTTTTTGTATTTCCATTAGAGGAAATTATATTAAACCCAATAGAAAATATTTCACAACCAACCATAACAACTCACAACTGAGTGACAACTAAAACTATTGTATATTTTTAGGAAAACAAAATGGTGATCCCAATGTGAATTTATTTAACTATGTCATCCAATTAAGGTTTCAAAATTATAGATTTTAAATTTTCCATCATGCCGTTTTTTCATCATTTTTGTTAAGCATAATGGTAATCCTAAACCATTTTTTGTACCATGATGAATAGTTCAAAAAAAATAAGGGACCCCTAGTGATCTTTTTACAAGGAAAGTAATTGATAAATCATGTTCTTATATATATGATCCATTACTAAAAATGTTTATTGTTTCATCACTAGGATATTATATAATCCTTATAATCTAAATGGAAGCATCTAATATGCCGATTATTTTCAATACCACTGGACATGTTGTTTTCTCCCCAAGGCCCCAATGTAAGCTATCTAAAATGAATCACCTATATTGTCTGTTATTAATGATCATGATCTAATCGTTACACATCATTATCTCCATATAAAATTTGGAATCATCTAATTAAATCCTTATAAGTATGAATCATCACAAGATTTATTTCCCATGACATGTGGTTGAAGAGGATATGGACCTTGTCGCAATATAAAATTTATTTGGTGTCTTATCTATAGAGCATAGAGACACATGTATTACCCACCAACTATTGTTAAATGTGAAAAATTACAATGTCAACTCAATCTATCAGATGTTTTGTATGAGTTCCCCAATATATTATATTCATCATCAATAACATGTGAATATGATTCTAAAAATTCCTATAGATGAAGTTGTTCCTACCCTATCCATCCAAATTGGGCCACCCAATAAGAGGTCCATCTAGGATTATCAAAATAATATATTTATAGAGAAGTATTATATTCCATTCACTATCAATCAATCTACTGGAAAATGGTATATCATTACAATATGCCAATATCAATATTATATCATCAGTATCTAGTAGAGTACGACTTTATCACCACTAGAATTGGTGAATGTGGAATCCTTGTTCCCCCCCCAACATATTGAGATAGGGAAAATAATATCATATTTTACTCTAGGATCATATTAAATATCGGAACCAACACCAAAAATTATATTATGGGAATTTACCAACCAAAAAATCATTTGGGAACCAAACCCCCTAATGGTACTATGTTCACCGACCCCCCCCCCCCAAATGTTACTTTTGGGAACCATCCATCCAAAGAGAATAATGGGAATTGACCTTTAGAATGAGAGACTTCAGATAAGAGGATATCCATTAAACAATTATCTATGACAATATGAAATCAAAAAAAATTTAGGACATGTCTTCTGATCTATATTAGTTCACTCATAAAAATTATAGGAATACACTCCTATAGTAAATTGAGTTATTTTATGTTGTATTAACTTATACCTTCATTAGTAGAAAGTAAGGTCTTGATATTATCCCTCAATCATCTACATATGGTATTAATAAACTTTTTGGCATTTCATAGAGATGTTTTAGTGGATAATATTCCTTGTGGAAGTGTAAAATTATGTCTCTATGGTGCACATTGAGACACTCCCCATTATCTAATCACCCTACCATCTGTAGAGGAAAGTGTGTCATCATGGATACTTCCAGTTGACCACTTTAGGATGATAAAAAAAATTATATGGAGGAACATACCAATCAACTCTAGAGAGAAAATAACAATCTCTATGAAATTATATTTATAATTCTCCTAATATCACTTCACTAGAATGACGAACAAACACCATTATATAGAATCCCACCTGGTAGTGAAGTTCCCCATCCCGCAAGGTTGGGGTAATTTTCATATTTTTCATCCCCCATCAACTAAATTCCATTAATTTTCTGCCTTTAGCATCCCATAGGGCTACTGATATTTTAAAATTCACAAGACTTTGATCCCATAAGGTTATATGAATTTCCATATTTTCCACCTTATTATCAATGTTATGGAGGAATCCATCTGACCTCTCTCATTTCAACAAATTCTATGGGATGGTTGGGATCTATTAAGCATCATGGATTACTTACATCAATCACATCTTTCTATGCCAGAACACATTCCCTTAAACAAATTACGATAAGGGATCTTCACCCCAGACTCCTAACTCAATCATGTTCCCACACCAACATATGTATATGTACCATATGGGAGAATAAACATGGTCACTCAAATCTTGATGAAAAAATGTTAATTCCTTCCTCTTGAAAATTTTCCTTTTAAAATAAATTATTATATATATAAATATTAGATAAAACAACCAAAAATAATGAATATGTGTGAGGAATGGTTGATAGGGCATGATAATTACTTACCATATGCTGAATGCCTCCATCATGTAATAGAGAGTAGCTTTAATTGAAATGATTTTTTAGATACACACAGAAATGGAGGATTTATAGACTAAAGGGATTCCAAAACTGAGTAAATATGAATATAATTCAGCAAAACTCCATAAAGTTAAATTAACCCCCTCTCATGGAGGGTTGCAATATGACACATCCTAATCGCATGACATTAAACTAGAATAATAAAATCATAGTTTTTTTATGTTAAAAATAATTATGAAATCCAATTCTTCTGTCATTTGAATAAAAATATCACATCCATGACTTATATAGTGATAATTCGTAATACACCATATTCACATGATGTTAAAATGTAAAATTATTCTAGTCACATGAAACTAAACTCCTCAACAACATTCAAGCCAAAAGACGTTAAAATGTGGGAAACATGTCCATTTTGAGGATAGTAAATTGTGATATATCAAAATATACATATGATATCATTATAATATGGTAGAATTTATATAACCATATATTTATTCTTTTGTTCAAGTGAACATAGTTAGAAACTCATTGGGGCCCTTCAAACCCCATATGGGGTTGATAAAGAAGTCATGGCATCGTTGGTTTATAGTGTGGACACTATTCCATAAAAAAAATCACAATTATTTTATAGAGTATGAATATAAAGAGTTCTTATAGGACATATTAAAACCCTATATGATTTACCGTAGGCCAAATAATGTCTACTTCCAAAGGGATCTGATTTGTAATGTTTCCTGGATCAACCTCATCCATATTTGGATCCTACGACAATTCAGTTGTAGTGGTGGTGGATTTATCTTTTACAAATATAACCAATAAATGATATAATAAGAGAACTAAATGTCATATTTTGATGATCAATCTTGAAGATTAGTTTTGTGATATCATACCTAATGATGACTCCATGGTCATCCAACAAGACACATTATATAGTGTCCTACTTGGAAGACATTGGACTCACATCCTTATAAAGATACCTTGAAAATTTCATTAGTAACTTTAATACCTTATCTGTGAGATGTTTGGTGTGATACATTGTGATGGTGAACTATTTGGGTTTTCTTAAATAATATATGATGAATCCAGTTTCAATAAAAGCGATCAAAATCAACCAATGGCGGATGATTATACATAGGTTGTATCCCCAAATAGCTTATAGATCACCCCAAAAAATCCATAGTGTATTATCAAATGATACTATGTGTTACCCATAGATCATGTATGGAAGACAACATAATCCCATATGTCTAGGATCCCCTAGTTCCCATTGACAGTAAAATAGAAAACAAATTTCTCAAGCATTTCACGACATTGACTAAGGATGTTTGTGATTACAATGACCCTTAACAGAGAATATATCACCTCCACATTGACATATAAACCCCTATATTATCTATCATGTATAAAAATTCCTCTACTAACACAAATGATGATAATGAAGAGGAAAAACTTATGAAATCAACTAATGCATTTGAGGAAGGATCCTCATCCACAATCAATGATCATAATTAGGTAAATATGGGAAAAAAATGGTCGGTGACCCACATTTATTTGTTCCTTCATATTCCTAAAATAGAAGTAGTTGTATATTTAATTTCTTGAATAAAGATCAATATATGTTCTCTGGGAAATATATAAAAATTACAATTATGAACACTGGTTTTACTAAGCTGTACCGTGGAGTAACTGATGAACATTGAGGATTAAATAATACATCCAAGTGATTTCACCCTTAACATGGTATTGGGTTATGGAAGGAGGACTCTAAAAATCAACTACGTACAATGAATCTGATTCTCATTACATTAAACTACATGATAAAACCATTCGATATTCTATTAAATAGTACAAAATAACATTTCTCATCAAAACATAAAACTACACAACATATATTAACTTTGATACATGATGTTTAAATGAATTATATATTCATAATTCATAATTTTAAATTTTAGAGAGGATATCCTCATTGCATGAAATTAAATTGTATAAGAATAACCCTCTCATTTGAAGATTTACCTCACATGATATAAATCACTGAAAAAGAAAAATGATGTTTCCCCATTCCAGTTTCAGTGTCATATCATCATAGGGAATCTCCCTATATAAGAACAATGCATGGGTTGATAACTGAAATTTAAGGATATATTATGACACCCATATCCCAAATCCCTTATCCAGCCAAAATATATTTTTTCCCATGAACAGTGTAATCAAACTATGCGACCATATTCTAAAAAAAAGGTCACATCAGGAAACCTTTTTCTTTAATACATTATGTTAAAATTAATTGTTTAAATTCATTCCAAACAGTGTTAAACTACACCATTTATCAATTACTACATGTGGATTGGTCCATTCCGTTATAAGATATGTTGTAATGTAGAGATATCCTATATTAGGACAAACCATGATATTTCATTAAATTGATTCACCTTCATACCTCATGATTTTAAACTGCATGGATAATATCATTTCCACAATTCATTAAACAGAATGGTTTTTTACGAACAATGTGTGGCTTGATTACTGTCATTGTCAAATATATTGTGAATCCTAGATCTCCAATCCTTGTTCAAGATATAAAAATAAATGGTTATAATTAATGCTCTACGTATGGGACAATCCTTCATGGAGTGTTCCTCATTTAATATCGATTTTTTGATGGGGTTCTATCATCAAAATATTTGTTTTGATATCAATGTCACCTATCATGGGTTTGACTATAAAAATCAATTGTAAAATTTACTCACTTTTAATATGGGTCAAAAATGTGTAGGTATTATTTTATTGAAGAACTAAATGGGTCATGATTCCTCCCATCACAAGTCACATAGAGAAGAACATATCCCCAATCCTTGGTATATATTCAATAGTCGATAGGAACAATTATCCTCTATCCATTCGGTTCATACATGTTAGGAGAGATTCCCATTCAATAACATCATGTGGTTTGATTTCTATCATTATGGGATACATATTGGCTCCCAGATCTCCAATAATGGGATCAATAACGACAATAAACAGGTACAATTACCCAATGATAATATGTTTTAGAACATTTTGGGAAGTTTATCATTCAAAAGCAAAGTGTTTCTTTATTCTTATAATCATAGGATACATAGTGACACACAAATTTTTTATCCATGGTTCGGATAAAATATAAAAAATATGTGTGTTCCCATTCCAAATGTATAGGAAAACCCTATGTAGGTAGTTTTATTACATAAACAATGTTTGGATTGATGTCTATCATTATAGGTTACATAATAACACCCTGATATTCAGTCCCATGAATATTTTTCACTTATAAAATGTCAAAAATACACCCCAAAATACATACGATATCAAAGTATGTAGTGAAATACATTAGAACCACTATCTCCTAGATCAGTTGTAGTCTTAGTAATCAAATGTTTCTTATGTTAATTAGAGATAATGTAAACTACGGGATCCCAGAAATACTATAAGGACCATTCAGCTGAGACGTGCCTTAGACTAGGACCCATTTCATAGTCACATGAAGATAAATTGAATGAAAATTGTTCTTTACATTAAAGAAACAATAAAAATATAATATACCTATTTTTAAAGATGTTTGAGTCATAAAATCAAATTCTACGAATTCATATTTCATTTCAATGTATTTATTTCATGAGCACAAGGAATATTAAATAAAGGTGTATAGAAATTTTTTTTCAAAATAATAATGTTATGCATTGGTAAAATATTATAATTGCCACTAAATTCCCATGACCACTAAATAGGAACCCCAATAATATCTTCCATAATTTTTATATTGGCTCCCACATCCTTACATCATGATATTAAATTGTTTATAAATGAATGTTACCATACCATAGGAATTTAAATTGAATGTAAATCATCGTTATTTCATTACAATAAACTACACATTAGATAAATACCCAATACTTGATGTTGAAATTCACATGCCATCACATATCATAATACTTTATCAAGGGTCCATAAGAGCATAGAACAAGTCTACTAGAGTTTGAGTTTTTTTCATCTTGTATGTTGTTTTTCATATAAATAATGCATCATACGTTGAGTGCCTCAAATTTCTAAAAACCATTCATTTCCCTTGGAATTGAAAATTGGTCTCTCTATTTTATCATTCTATAGATGCATAAGGGATTTGAAGTACCAACCATAGAAATATTATCCCTATAATAAGGGATTACTAATCGTAGTGATCTTGAAATAACCATGGATGGGCACATCACCTGTGGGTGTTTTGGGCTATCCCTAGCATGCTTTTTTTATATTAATATTCTCGACCTAAGAATCTCAATACAATATTTACAACATTTTCATCTCTTGATTAGATGGATTTTGGTTTACTCAAAACCATGGGTATCCAAATTAAACAATTATTTAATATTCCCATAATAATATGTAAAGACTGATTTTTAAAAAGGAAACACTATGTTTTATATCGTACAATATATATGACGAATATGTTAAAAAAAACTAGATATTATTATTTAAATGATATCATTATATTATAGTAGTTCGAATATTTGGATTTAAAAATATTAACTGAATTATGAAAATATGGTTTAAAAATTTAAATATAATGAATTATTTTATTACAAACTATATATAAAATAATATAAAACCCTTTTCAATTTAATGAGAAATATTTATCTACAAAATATATAATTATGCTCTAGTGTGATTTATGAAAATAAAATAAACAAGTCACACATTTAGTAATATATTAATTAAATATATACATGTAATAAATATAATATTTAAAAAATATTCCTATGTGGTTTCTAGACATTATATGAGAAAAAATACAATTCTATGCATAAAATATTTATACTTATTGAAGAATAATTTTACCACCATTAAGTGAAGAACATGTTTTAAAACTAAATTTTGAAAATTTCAAAATTTATATTTGAAAACATAAACAACATTTTTAGAATGATGAAGGTCAATATTTTTTTGTTTAATATATTATAATTTTTTTTGATTTGTTTCCTTTTTTGTGAATATTAATAAAACACTACATTTTAATGTAAAACTAAATTTTCGATATCTTATATTTACAGTTAAACAATATTTCAAATTAATTATAAATAATGAAGAATTCAATCATACATCATTTTATCCAATTCAGGCCATTGAGTTCAATTTCACATTGAAATTAGAAATATAAATAAATAAATATTTTGGACCATTTTACATTAGAACCCATTTTTTCAAACCATAGGTATGATAAATTATATATTGATATCAGAATTTCATTCAATTTAATTATAAAAAATGGATTCTGGTTTTTGATTCATAATTACCAAATTTAGTAAATTTTATCTTTTAGTTTTGTACAATATTAATAGTAACTGTATTATTTTTTATTGCCATGACTAAGAGTAAATGTAACGTACCATCCCAGGTCAACCCTGAACCGGTCACCCAAGCTGGTCCGCGACATGACCCGAGAAGCGTTCCCGATCCTCCCGGGCTGGCGACAAATGCTAGGGCATCAACAGAGACTGTGGGAACGATTTTGCCCAGGATAAATAAATAATTAGAGAAGCTGAAATAAAACAGAGTAGCAAAAAATATAATAAGCACAGTAAAGTAACTAAACAAGAACGACGAAAAATAAACTAACCGAAAGAGACAACCACTATCACCGTGTGACCTTGCGGGTCACTCTCCATCTCACGACCAAACGTTACCCAACGCGAACGCACCCAAGCTGTAACCTGCACAAACACTAAAAATAAAAAGAACTATAGCCATGAGTATTAAAACTCAGTAGGCTATCCCGATATCTATTCCCAATGCACTACCTTTAAATGAAGAAATTTACCAATTACAGGTTTGAACTAAATATAGAAAAATATTGGTTTTCACACACACGGACTTCCATTTCTAAAACAAGTATCAGTCCATTGCCCTTTTAATGTAAAAACAAGTTTAATGTTTAAAAAGAAAAGATACATTTCATTTTTAAAACATTTTTCTATGAACAGTTTAGAAATCTATACTTCAGTCATTAACCAAAGGAAAACCACACATAGCACACAACACACACCAAGGGCAAAGGGAAAAGTTGCGCACATAGGCCAGCAACCGAACTAGACCTCTCGATCCTCCACCACACACAAACACACACTAATGGAAACATGGGTCGAACCTTGGAGATCGTGAACAATCCAGAACGTACTATACATCTGACTCATCCTGAAAGAATTCCCTAACTCGATGACGTCATAACGCCCTAACGCCCGGTATAGCCCTGCATGGCCTAACTGAGGGGCCCAATCCCCATAGCAGCAATAACTCAGAATTCCCCTGCTATGGGGCCACTAGCCAGTGTATAATCTAAACTAGTGCAGCGATCATTCTCAGAAGATTCACTCACTATGCCAGGTTCCCATGTCAACACATACAATAAAAAGGGGTGTGTCATCAATGTAAATCATTCAGTCACAATGCACAAATATCACACACAATTCACGCAATCAATGCACACCAAAAGTCACCCCTGAGTGGGTTTTCCAAAATAATTTATTTTATTAAAGTGTCAAATGGGCCTTCACCAATTTTAAAGAAAAACCTCGTTTCTCAAGAAAACTCAAAACACTTGTTCAGAAGAAATCATTTATCTTTAAAACCAGTACCACATTTGAAATTATGTAAATTAGGTTTAAAGGCCAAACTGGCATTCTTTCACTACTGGATGTCTGCTCGCCAAGAAAATATTTCAAAAGATCGGTATAAAATAAATGGCCCTTTTTACAAAAAATAATCATTTAACAATTAATTATCTTATATTATTTTCTATTTTTTAAAATTAATAAAACATCAAGCAATTAAAAAATTCTAAATTTAAATGTGAGTGTAGTGGGGGACCTACCTCAAGACCCAGGCGTGACGACGTCACAAGCTTGGATACCAGGCGCGACGACGATGCTCACTCGGAATCAAAGCACGGCAATGGCACTCACTCGGAAACGCACCGCGCAGGTCCTAGAAAGTCAAACCGACCAAAATTTAATTAATAAAAATTCTAATAAAACCAGCATAAATATAAATATAAATATATATATATATCAAATAAAAATACCAAACGGAGAATAAAAAAATAAAAGGGGTATACCAACGGGGGTCGCGACTAGAAAAAGAAAACTGGAGGGCGTTGCATCGAAACAGCGGAAGGCGTCCACGCGGCTCGACATGGTTCGACCAGGGGTGTGGCGAGGGCCAATGGACAGCGGTGATTCGAGACAGCCGATGGGAAGGGTGCGAGTGAGTCGGGCAGCGGCAGATAGCAGCGGGAGCCGGGGCCAAGTAGAGGTGTCAAGCAGCTGCAGTGCAAGGCGGCGCTACAAGGGGGAGGCCGAGGGCTGGAGCAGGGAGGTCCGAGGGGGCGCAGGTCGTTGGCAGGATGCTCGAGCGCAGGTGAGGTGGGCGACTGGGTAGCGGGGGCTGCGGAGGCCAGGAGCTGGGTAGCAGACATAGGAGGGAGTAGGGGCCTGTGCGGGCTGCTGTGCGGCGATAGCAGGAGAGGAAAGAGGGGGCTACGCTGGATCAGGGAAGGAGGCCACCGGAAGGGGATGGAGGCGGCGTATAGGCCGAAAGGATCACTGGGAGGTGCTGAGCAGGGGTGCGTGATAGAGGCGGAGGTGGGCTGCAGGACAGGAGGGGATCGTGAGTAGGAGGCGGGAGCCGGACAGGAGGGGATCGCGGCTAGAAGTAGTGGACAAAGGCTGATGTTGGAGGTCCTGAATCAGCTGGGGTGTGCCGGAGCTGGGAGCTGGTTGGCGCTGCTGAAGGATGTCGGGCAGCAGGGGGGCAAGCTGCTGGGTCTTCATGATGTGGGTAACGCAGTAGGCCGAGGAGGCTGCATGAAAGGCGGAGGCAGACTGCAGGCGCGCCGGCGCGAGGCAGAGCACCAAGGAGGATGGTGCGCGGGGCATGCAGGCCGGACTGGGTAGCATGAGGGTGGCGCGTCGGCTGGGGAGGGGGAGAGGTAGGAGGGGACGCGAAACCTAGGGGAGCAGGGGGAGAATGCTGGACCAGGAAGGGGCCTGCAGGTCAGTTGGATGCCAGACGTGGGGGTGGCAACAGAGGTAGTAGGGGAGTGCATGGGAGGCCTCGCCGCTGGGGCTATTTGCAAGCTGGGATGTGGGCGAGCAGTTGCAGGCAAGGCGGCTGCATGTGGGGGCAGAGGAAGGCTGCTATAGGAGGCGCCAGATCTTGGCACTGCAGTAGGTCAAAGAAGCAGGAGAACCAGAGGGCTAGACAGGGAGCTGAACGGGGATCCAAGGGGTGACCTGGGGAAGACCTGGGTGTGGCATGCGCAGAAACAGTGGGAGCAGCACCGCGTGGAAAAAAAAGAAGAAAGGAGAAGAAAAGATAAAGAAAGGAAAAAAGATAAGATAAAATAAAAAGTAAAGTAAATAGATAATAAAATATAAAGGATAATAATAATATTATTAATAATAATAATAATAATAATAATAATCCAAAAATAATAATAATAATAATAATAATAATAATTACAACAATATTATAAATTATTAAACATTTTACAAAATTCTTTTCAAATTAAATTTATTAATAAAATTTTATTATTTATCCAAACAGGTGGGAATCGCACACTCACCATGTCCGAACGCATGATTGGACCGAGTGCGTGGTGACCGCACACCAGCCCGGACCGAATGCGCAGCGACCGCTAGTAGTGCGGTGACTGCGCACTAGCCCGAAACCCACCGAAAACATCAACGCTCCAAGGAAAATTTAAACCTGGACGCAACGCAACTCTGCCCAAAGTCGTGGGACCGAGAAAATAGTAAAAACATGGGCGTCTATGGTTGGGGTGTGACAATTCTTCCCACCACAAACACTTTCTGCCCCCAGAAAGTCACCAAGCCAACAGTTGAAACAACTTGCGTTCATTCCCAGACAAAGTCATAGAGGACCGAGAGTTTCGGGGTAACCATTCCCATCAAACGTCACACCCAAACAAATCTAGAAAAACCACTTCCCAAGATTGAGGGGAGAACATGAGAGAGTTCTCCCCACCACAAGAATTTACTAATACAAAAACCCTTGGAACCCGAACAAACCATCCCCCCGGGTGGCAACACAGGAACTCCCAAACCAAACTCATTCATTTTCCAAACACGTAACGAACAACACACCTGAGACATGATGAAAAGTTTGATACGGAACAATCCAGCAACTTGAGGATGAGATATTAACTCAACACCTAGCATCAACTTTACAAAATGAACATTCCCCTATCAAACACACTAAGAGCAGACAAAACCACTTGGACTACGGTAGAACAGGTTCATCAAATCCCCACAACTATGATGAGCTTACAACGGTGACAAGAATAGGACAAGGAAACTTTGGATATTTCCCTCCCAAAGCTAAAAACATTACATTGACCGAGGTTCCACACACCCTCGGCAACTCCTGAATGTGCGCGAGCTTCACCCCGAGACTTGTGGCTGGGGACCTGATGGCTGAAGCGTCTCCTGCCTCATAGTCAGGGATTTTTTATCTTCTGGTCTCTAACTCATTCTGTTCTATGTTTCCAACAACCATAATGGTTGTAAATTTTCAAAGGGATGCAACATGACGACTTAGAATGACTGGAGAGGTCATAATGGTGGCGCACAAGAGAGCGGTCCGACGAACTAAGAGTCGATACCGACGAGGATAGTTTCATGGAGACATGTTCCACCGGCCCGCACTCCTTTCCAAGTGGGAAACCTTCGCGGAAGTCGACCACCATTAATCACAACCAATACTCCAACGACGATGAGACATCCCACCTTTACTAGTCCAAAGTTGAACCTTCTACTAACTATAGGAAAGTACAAACCTCAACTATCCTGGGAGTTCCCAACAACCCAAAGACACACTATCTCCATAGACTATACAACTACCTCTAATGGGATTCTACAACCTTGAAAAATAAGCAATACACAAAACAAACTGATAATTGAGAATAATATGTTAAAATTTTTTGGAGGCATTCTGGGCGGCATACTCATGACAATAAGAAAAACACCATCGAGACTGGCATCAAGCCAAAACTCAATCAATGAAACAACACAAGCCAGGGAAAAACATGCCCATAATCCAATCATACACAAACTCAAGAAAAAATCAATTTTCCAAAACCATCATTTCTTTAAAATTTTAAAACCCACCTATAGAGCCTTATAAAAAGTCACATGTGCGTTCATTCTACCTTGCTCACATCATCTGCAAACAAGTTCCCATACGCACTCTCTGTACATACCCACGCACGAGTGACCCTCCATAAGGAGTGCCAAAGTTCAAACATTTTTTCCCTTACCAAATACAAGCACATGCCAAGTTTTTCCAAACCAAAACACCTTGTCTTTAAAAAAAATCCACTTCAGTAATTTCAAAAACAATTTAAAATAAACACTTTTCCATTTAAAAAAAACCAATTTCACCTTTAACTCACACTCAAATCAACTGAGACTGATACAAAACACAAGCGATAATAACCCACTATAATGAGGAATTAGTGAATATATCTGACTCAATGACATGGTGGTGAGTCATTCCCCAAGTAAAGCATAACACTAAGAGGACCTGAAATCGGACACTTGGACTCCACATGGGTCACCACCCCATGTGAGGCTGCAAGTGAACCAATTCGCCTCCATTGTCATCCCTTAATCCGAAATGACCAAGGGAATGTGGCTCAAATCCCGAACTAACCCTTGTAACTCAGGTCTCGTCACGAGCGGTGGTCATCAGGCACCGACCCATAATATACCTCCTGAGCCCCGACAGTCATAATATCCATATACCAGACATCCCAAATAACAAAGGGCACACTGAAAAGCGAGGTCCGCTAAGAGACAACCTGCTCTGATACCAATTTTTCACGTACCAACCCAGGTCAACCCTGAACCGGTCACCCGAGCTGGTCTGTGACATGACCCAAGAGGCGATCCCGATCCTCCCGGGCTGGCGACAAGCACCAGGGGATCAACAGAGACTGTGGGAATGATTTCACCATGTATAAATAAATAATTAGAGCAGCTGAAATAAAAAAGAGTAGTGCAAAATAAAATAAACAGAGTAAAGTAACTAAACAAGAACAACTAAAAATAAACTAACTGAAAGAGACAACCACTATCATCGTGTGACCTCGCGGGTCACTCTCTAACTCACTACCAAACGTCACCGAAGTCGAACGCACCCAAGCATTAACCTACACAATCACTAAAAATAAAAGGAACTATAGGCATGACTATTAAAATTCAATAGGCTAGCCCAATATCTATTCCCAATGCACAAAATTTATATAAAGAAATTTACCAATTACAGGTTTGAACTTAATATAGAAAAATATTGTTTTTTACACACACTCACTTCCATTTCTACAAAAAGTATCAGTCCATTGACCTTTTTAATTTAAAAACAAGTTAAATGTTTAAAAGGAATAGATACATTTAATTTTTAAAACATTTTTCTATGAACAATTTAGAAATCTAGACTTCAGTCATTAACCAAAGGAAAACCACAAATAGCACACAACACACACCAAGGGCAAAGGGAAAAGTGGTGCACATAGGCCAGCAACCGAACTAGACCTCTTGATCCTCCACCACACACAAACACACACTAAAGGAAACATGGGTCGAACCTCGGAGACCGTGAACAGTCCAGAATGTATTATACATCTGACTCATCCTGAAAGCATGCCCTAACTCGATGACGTCATAACGCCCTAACGCCCGGCATAGCCCTGCATGGCCTAACCGTGGGGCCCAATCCCCATAGCAGCAATAAATCAGTATTCCCCTTCTATGGGGCCACTAGACAGTGCGTAATCTAAACTAGTGCAGCAATCGTTCTCAGAAGATTCACTCACTATGTCAGGTTCCCATGTCAATACATGCAATAAAAAGTGGTGCGTCTTCAATGTAAATCATTCAGTCACAATGCACAAATATCACACACAATTCATGCAATCAATGAACACTAAAAGTCACCCCTGAGTGGGTTTTCCAAAATAATTTATTTTATTAAAGTGTCAAACGGGCCTTCACCAATTTTAAAGAAAAACCTCGTTTCTCAAGAAATTTCAAAACAATTGTTCAGAAGAAATCATTTATCATTAAAACCAGAAGCACATTTGAAATTCCGTAAATTATGTTTAAAGGACAAACTATAAATTCTTTCACTACTGGGTGTCTTCTTGCCAAGAAAATATTTCAAAAGTTCATTATATAATAAACAGCTCTTTTTAAAAAAAATAATCATTTAACAATTAATTATATTATATTATTTTCTATTTTTAAAAATTAATAAAACATCAAGCAATTAATAAATTCTAAATTTAAAGGTGAGTGCAGTGGGGGACCTTCTTCATGACCCAGGCGTGAAGACGAAGCAAGCTTGGAAACTAGGCGCGACGACGATGCTAACTCGGAAACAAAGCACGGTAATGGCGCTCACCCAGAAACGCCCCGCGCAGGTCCTAGAAAGTCAAACCGACCAAAATTCAATTAATAAAAATTCTAATAAAACCAGGGTAAATATAAATATATATATATATATATATCAAAAAAAATATCAAACAGAGCATAAAAAAAATAAAAGGGGTATACCAATGGGGGTCGCGAATAGAAAAAGACCACCGGAGGGTGTTGCGTCGAAACAGCGGAAGGCGTCCACATAACTAGACATGGTCCGACCAGGGGTGCAGCAAGGGCCGCCGGACAGCGGCGATGCGATACAGCTGATGGGCAGGGTGCGAGTGAGTCGGGCAGTGGCGGGCAGTAGTGGGAGCCGGGCCGAAGCAGAGGTGTCAAGCAGCTTCAGTGAAAGGCGGCGCTACAAGGGGAGGCCGAGGGATGGAGCAGGGAGGTCCAAGGGGGCACAGGTCGTTGGAAGGATGCTCGAGCACAGGCGAGGTGGGCGACCGGGTAGCGGGGGCTGCGGAGGCCAGGAGCTGGGTAGCAGATAGAGGAGGGATTTGGGGCCTGTGCGGGCTTCTGTGCGGCGGTAGCAGGAGAGGAAGGAGGGAGCTACGCTGGATCAGGGAAGGAGGCCACCCGAAGGGGATGGAGGCGGCGTACAGGCCGAACGGAGCACAGGGAGGCGCTGAGCAGCGGCGCGTGATAGAGGCGGAGGCGGGCTGTAGGAGTGCGGCGTGATTGGATCGCGATCTGCAAGAGACAAATGACGGCGGATTGTGTAAGGAAGGAGATGGATCGTGAGTAGGATGAAGGAGCCGGACAGGAGGGGATCGCGGCTAGAAGCAGGGGACAAAGGCTGCTGTTGGAGGTCCTGATTGAGCTGGGGTGTGCCGAAGCTGGGAGCTGGTTGGCGCTGCTGAAGGAGGTCGGACAGTAGGGAGGCAAGCTACTGGGTCTGCATGATGTGGGTAACGCAGTAGGCCAAGGAGGATGCATGAAAGGTGGAGGCAGACTGCAGGCGCGCTGGCGCGAGGCAGAGCACCAAGGCGGATGGTGCGAGGGGCATGCTGGCCAGACAGGGTAGCAGGAGGGTGGCGCACCGGCTGGGGAGGGGGAGAGGTAGGAGGGGACGCGGGACCTATGTGGGAAGTGGGAGAACGCTGGACCAGGAAGGGGCTTGCAGGTCGGTTGGATGCCGGACGTGGGGGGGGGGGCAATGGAGGTAGTAGGGGAGTGCATGGGAGGCCTGGCCGCTGGGGCTATTGGAAAGCTGGGATGCGGGCGAGCAGTTGCAGGCAAGGTGGCTGCATGGGGGGCAGAGGCAGGCTGCTGTAGGAGGCGCTGGATCTGGGCGCTGTAGTAGGTCAAAGAAGCAGGTGAACCAGAGGGCTAGACAGGGAGCTGAACAGGGATCCGAGGGGTGACCAAGGGAAGACCCGGTTGTGGCATGCGCAGTAACAGTGGGAGCAGCACCGCGTGGAAAAAAGAAGAAAGGATAAGAAAATATAAAGAAAGGAAATAAAGATAAAATAAAATAAAAAATAAAGTAAATAGATAATAAAATATAAAGGATAATAATAATATTAATAATATTAATAATAATAATAATCCATTAATAATAATAATAATAATAATAATTACAACAATATTATAAATTATTAAACATTTTATAAAATTATTTTCAAATTAAATTTATTAATGAAATTTTATTATTTATCCAAACAGGTGGGCAATCGCACACTCACTAGGTCTGAACGCATGATTGGACCAAGTGCGTGGTGACCGCACACCACCCCGGACTGAATGCACAGCGACAGCTAGCAGTGCGGTGACTGCGCACTATCCCGAAACCCACCGAAAACATCAACGCTTCAACGAAAATTCAAACCTGGACCCAACGCAACACTGCCCAAAGTCGCGGGACCGAGAAAATAGTAAAAACATGGGCGTCTGTTGTCCGGGTGTGACAATTCTCCCCACCTGAAACACTTTCTGCCCCCAGAAAGTCACCAAGCCAACAGTTGACACAACTTGCATTCATTCCCAGACAAAGTCATAGAGGACCAAGAGTTTCGGGGTAACCATTCCCATCAAACGTCACACCCGACCAAATCAAGAAAAACCACAGCCCGAGATTGAGGGGAGAACATTAGAGAGTTCTCCCCACCACAAGAATTTACTAATACAAAAACTCTTGAAACCTGAACAAACCATCCCCCCGGGGGGCAACCCGAGAACTCCCAAACAAAACTCATTCATTTTCCCAACACATACTGAACAACACACCTGAGACTTGATGAAAAGTTTGATACGGAACAATCAAGCAACATGAGGATGAGAAATTAACTCAACACCTCCCATCAACTTTACAAAATGAAAATTCCCCATATCAAACACACTAAGAGCAGACAAAACCACTTGCACTGCGGTAGAACAGGTTCATCACATCACCACAGCTATGATGAGCTTACAACGGTGACAAGAACGGGACAAGGAAACATTGGATATTTCCCTCCCAAATCTAAAAACATTACTTTGACCGAGGTTCCACACACCCTCGGCAACTCCTGAATGTGCGTGAGCTTAACCCCGAGACCTGTGGTTGGGGCCCTGATGGCTGAAGCCTCTCCTGCCTCACAGTCAGGAATTTTTTATCTTCTGGTCTCTAACTCGTTCTGTTCTATGTTTCCAACAACCATAATGGTCGTACATTTTCAAAGGGATGCAACATGACGACATAGAATGACTGGAGAGGATATACTGGTGGTGCACAAGAGAGCGGTCCGATGAACTAAGAGTCGATACCGACGAGGATAGTTTCTTGGAGACATGTTCCACCGGCCCACACTCCTTTCCAAGTGGGAATCCTTCGCGGAAGTCGACCACCGTTAATCACACCCAAAACTCCAACGCCGATGAGACATCCCACCTTTACTAGTCCAAAGCTGAACCTTCTACTAACTATAGGACAGTACAATCCTCAACTATCCTTGGAGTTCCCAACAACCCGAAGACACACTATCTCTATGGACTATACAACTGCCTCTAACGGGATTCGACAACCTCGAAAAGTAAGCAACACACAAAACAAACTGAGAATTGAGCATAATTTGTTTACAACATTTGGAGGCATTCTGGGTGGCATACTCATGACAACAAGAAAAACACCATTGAGACTGGCATCAAGCCAAAACTCAATCAATGAAACAACACAATCCAGGGAAAACCTGCGCATAATCCAATCATACACAAACACAAGAAAACATCATTTTTCCAAAACCATCATTTCATTAAAATTTTAAAACCCACCTATAGAACCTTATAAAAAGTCACATGTGCGTTCATTCGATCTTGCTCATATCATCTGCAAACAAGTGCCCATACGCAATCTCTGTACATACCCACGCACGAGAGACCCTCCATAAGGACTGCCAAAGTTCAAACATTTTTATTCATTACCAAATCCAAGCACGTGCCAAGTTTTTCCAAACCAAAACACCTTCTCTTTAAGAAAATCCACTTCAATAATTTCAAAAAATATTTGGAAGAAACACTTTTCCATTTTAAAAAAACCAATTTCACCTTTAACGCGAACTCAAATCAACTGAGACTGAAACAAAACACAAGCAGTAATAACACACTGTAATGAGGAACTAGTGAATATGTCTGAATCAACGACATGGTGGTGAGCCATGCCCCATGTAAAGCATAACACTAAGAGGACCTGAAACCGGACACTTGGACTCCACATGGGTCACCACCCCATGTGAGGCCGCAAGTGAACCAATTTGCCTCCATTGTCATCCCCCAATCCGAAACGACCAAGGGAAAGTGGCTCAAATCCCAGACTAACCCTGGTATCTCAGGTCTCATCACGAGTGGTGGTCATTAGGCACCGACCCATAATCTACCTCCTGCGCCCCAACAGTCATAATATCAATCTACCAGACATCCCAAATAACAAAGGGCACTCTGAAAAGCGAGGTCCGCTAAGAGACAACCTGCTCTAATACCAATTTGGCACGTACCAACCCAGGTCAACCCTGAACCGGTCACCCGAGCTGGTCCGCGACATGACCCGAGAGGCGTTCCCGATCCTCCCGGGCTGGCGACAAGTGCCAGGGCATCAACATAGACTGTGGGAAATATTTCGCCCAGTATAAATAAATAATTAGAGCAGCTGAAATAAAACAGAGTAGCTCAAAATAAAATAGTGTAAAGTAACTAAACAAGAACAATGAAAAATAAACTAACCGAAAGAGACAACCACTATCACAGTGTGACCTTGTGGGTCACTCTCTAAGTCACTACCAAACTTCACCCAAGGCGAACGCACCCAAGCTGTAACCTACACAATCACTAAAAATAAAAGGAACTATAGGCGTGAGTATTAAAACTCAGTAGGCTAGCCCGATATCTATTCCCAATGCACAACTTTTAAATAAAGAAATTTACCAATTACAGGTTGGAACTAAATATAGATAAATATTGGTTTTCACACACACACACTTCCATTTCTAAAACAAGTATCAGTCCATTTCCCTTTTTAATTTAAAAACATGTTTAATGTTTAAAAGGAATAGATACATTTCATTTTTAAAACATTTTTCTATGAACAGTTTAGAAATATAGACTTCAGTCATTAACCAAAGAAAAACCACACATGGAACACAACACACACCAAGGGAAAAGGGAAAAGTGGCCCACATAGGCTAGCAAATGAACTAGACCTCTTGATCCTCCACCACACACAAACACACACAAAAGGAAACAAGGGTCGAATCTAGGAAATCGTGAACAATCCAGAACGTACTATACATCTGACTCATCCTGAATGCATGCCCTAACTCGATGACGTCATAACGTCCTAACGCCCGACATAGCCCTGAATGGCCTAACCGAGGGGCCCAATCCCCATAGCATCAATAACTCAGTATTCCCCTACTATGGGGCCACTATCCAGTGCGTAATCTAAACTACTGCAGCAATCGTTCTCAGAAGATTCACCCACTATGCCAGGTTCTCATGTCAACACATACAATAAAAAGGGGTGTGTATTCAATGTAAATCATTCAGTCACAATGCACAAATATCACACACAATTCACACAATCAATGCACACCAAAAGTCACCCCTGAGTGGGTTTTCCAAAATAATTTATTTTATTAAAGTGTCAAATGGGCCTTCACCAATTTTAAAGAAAAACCCCGTTTCTCAAGAAAACAAAAAACACTTGTTCAGAAGAAATCATTTATTTTTAAAACCAGAACCACATTTGAAATTCCGTAAATTATGTTTAAAGGCCAAACTGGAATTCTTTCACTACTGGGTGTCTGCTCACCATGAAAATATTTCAAAATTTCGGTATAAAATAAACGTCTCTTTTTACAAAAAATAATCATTTAACAATTAATTATCTTATATTATTTTCTATTTTTTAAAATTAATAAAACATCAAGCAATTAATAAATTCTAAATTTAAATGTGGGTGTAGTGGGGGACCTACCTCAAGACCCAGGTGTGACGATGACACATTCTTGGAAACCAGGCGCGACGACGATGCTCACTCGGAAACAAATCACGGCAATGGCGCTCACTCGGAAACGCCCCGCGCAGGTCCTAGAAAGTCAAATCGACCAAAATTTAATTAATAAAAATTCAAATAAAACCAGGGTAAATATAAATATATATATATATCAAATAAAAATATCAAACAGAGCATAAAAAAATAAAAGGGGTATACCAACGGGGTCGCGACTAGAAAAAGACCACCGGAGGGCATCGCGTTGAAACAGCGGAAGGCGTCCACGCGGCTCGACATGGTCCGACCGAAGGTGCGGCGAGGGCCGCCGGACAGCGGCGATGCGAGACAATCGATGGGCAGGGTGCGAATGAGTCGGGCAGTGGTGGGTAGCAGCGGGAGCCGGGGCCAAGCAGAGGTGTCAAGAAGCTACGGTGCAAGGCGGCGCTACAAGGGGGGAGGCCGAGGGCTAGAGAAAGGAGGTCTGAGTGGGGGAAGGTCGTCGGCAGGATGCTCGAGCGCAGGCGAGGTGGACGACCGGGTAGCGGGGGCTGGGGAGGCCAAGACCTGGGTAGCAGACAGAGGAGGGAGTAGGGGCCTGTGCGGGCTGCTGTGCGGCGGTAGTAGGAGAGGAAGGAGGGGGCCACACTGGATTAGGGAAGGAGGCCACCAAAAGGGGATGGAAGCGGTGTACAGGACGAAGGGAGCACAGAGAGGCGCTGAACAGGGGCGCGTGATAGAGGTGGAGGCGGGATGCAGGAGTGCGGAGTGACTGGATCGCAATCTGCAAGAGACGAATGAGGGCGGACGATGTAAGGAAAGTGATGGCTCATGAGTAGGAGGTGGGAGCCAAAAAGGAGGGGATCGCGGCTGGCAGCAGGGGAGAAAGGCTGTTGTTGGGGGTCCTGAATGAGCTGGGGCATGCCGGAGCTGGGAGCTAGTTGGCGCTACTGAAGGAGGTCGGACAGCAGGGAGGCAAGCTGCTGGGTCTGCATGATGTGGGTAATGCAGCAGGCCGAGGAGGCTACATGAAAGGTGGAGGCAGACTGCAGGTGCGCCGGCGTGAGGCAGATCACCAAGGCGGATGGTGCGTGGGGCATACAGGCCGGACTGGGTAGCAGGAGCGTGGCGCGCTGGCTGGGGAGGGGGAGAGTTAGGTGGGGACGCGGGACCTAGGGGAGCAGGGGGAGAACGCTGGAACAGGAAGGGCATGCAGGTCGGTTGGATGCCGGACGTGGGGGAGGAAACAGAGGTAGTAGGGGAGTGCATGGGAGGCATGGCCGCTGGGGATATTGGCAAGCTGGGATGCGGGCGAGCAGTTGCAGGCAAGGTGGCTGCATGGGGTGCAGAGGCAGGCTGCTGCAGGAGGCACCGGATTTGGGCGCTGCAGCAGGTCAAAGAAGTAGGTGAACCAGAGGGCTAGACAGGGAGCTGAACATGGATCCGAGGGGTGACCTGGGGAAGACCCAGGTGTGCCATGCGCCGAAACAGTGGAAGCAGCACCGCGGGAAAAAAATAAGAAAGGAGAAGAAAAGATAAAGAAAGGAAAAAAAGATAAAATAAAATAAAAATTAAAGTAAATAGATAATAAAATATAAAGTATAATAATAATATTATTATTAATAATATTAATAATAATAAGAATAATAATCCAATAATAATAATAATAATAATAATAAAAATAATTACAACAATCTTATAAATTATTTAACATTTTTTAAAATTATTTTCAAATCACATTTATTAATTAAATTTTATTATTTATCCAAACAGGTGGGCAATCACACACTCACTAGGTCTGAACGCATGATCGGACCGAGTGCGTGGTGACCGCACACCACCCCGGACCGAATGCACAGTGACCGCTAGCAGTGCGGTGACTGCGCACTAGCCCGAAACCCACCGAAAACATCGACGCTTCTAGGAAAATTCAATCCTGGACCCAACACAACTCTGCCCTAAGTCACGGGACCAAGAAAATAGTAAAAACATGGGCGTCTGTGGTCTGGGTGTGACAGTAAATAAGGTAATTATGGGTAAAAGTCATGTTATACATAATATATATTTAACGAAACAAATGACCAGATTTTATTATGTAATTTAATTCTGTCTATAATATTTTATTGTTTGGATATATTTCCATTTTTTGGGATTAGACTGTGATTACGATCCATAGAATAATTTATTTAATGAAAATAAAATAATTTCCATTCATGATTTGTATAAAAATCACATTTTTAGATTGTGTTATCTTGATGTTATCTTCCCCTATAAATATTTATTGGAAATATAAAATATTTATCTTTATAATTTTGGTTTTTTTCAAATATTTTTAGAAATATACTATAAACATAGAGGCTTAAAAATAATGATGTTGTAATTTGTTAATTATTTTTAGTATCAAATAATTGATATTATAAATAGTAAAATAAATATATGATGACATGATTAATGATCTCTAAAAATTTAATAGGTAACTCTACCATTTTATTACGGTGTTAAAAGTGTTCATTCTATGTTATCATGTTTTTATGATATTTATAAAAAGTCATGTAATGAATAGTATAAAAATTTATATTAATGATATTTTAAAATAATTAATATTCTATTTAATGAAATATAATTCGTAAAAATATAACCCTCGAAAAAATTTATGTTATATGTTTTAAAATGTAATAAATTGCTCACATGTGGTTCTTTTGGAATTTTATAGTAAATATATTAAGTCTTAATTAGAGAAGACACATGTTTCCCTGGTAAGAGTTTAAGGGACTAAATTGACAATACATCTAAAAGATAAGTGTCATAAAATGTTGGGTACAATTGTGAAATCGGCACACACACAAAGAAGAAAATATAGGTAAACCCACTGGCCTAGGTACATGACCCCATTACCATGTACCAAATCCATCCCAAAGATAAGGGTTATAATATAAAACAAACATGTCTAAAATGTATTTATTGGGGTAATTTTGACCCATACTCATATTATCTTCAAAATAAATTACATTTAATGATTTTTTAAATATTAAATATGTAAAATTAATTTAAAATTTAGTGATCTTTTAAAAGTGTACCTCACCATAATTATATAATAAAACCCACTACCTTAATAACTCACACCACTTTTAACCTCATAACTCAACAAAAACCTTCCCATTTATCTTACCAATATTCTTATCATTGTTTTTGAAAAACTGGTCTTCCCAAATGACTAGCTGTAGATCCCTTTAGATGAGATTTAATGGAATTCCACTGAATAAGGTGTAATTGGTTTGCCAATTATGTCATGTTCATTTCATCTAATAATTCATATTCATAGGTTAATTACATAAAATAGTATCAAATAAAATAAAATATATATATATATATAATTATATTTTATTATGAGTATTGGTTAATAATATTCAACCTTTTATCAATCCTATGAATAATTAATGCACTACTCGTGCGTGCGCAAGACTTATCGTCTCCACACCACGGTGTAATCTGTTTTTCATCACCAATTTACATTGATGGATTTGATTATGGAAATAATGGATTTATATGTTAATTACTATATGATAATGATTATTTAAAAATTAATATTCCATCCACTTCATTACATATTCACTATTATGGGAATGATACGGTCGACTGTGCATACACACAACATATTGTCTCTATGAAATGATGTGATTAATTTTCCATGTTATATATTCAATAATGAATATAAAAAATAACATAATAAATAAATATTATATTTATTTACTTACTATAATTATGTATAAGAAATTAATATATAATAATAATATGAAACAAACTTACTGGACAAAAAATGCATAGGAAAATGTACAAGTTAACATCGAAATCAATGGTAATAATGAAATATTATTAAAAAAATGATATAAGTGGATCATATTTGACATTAAAAAAAAATTATATGGTTCTGATATAAATTAATTACAATATTTAATCTATTATAAATGAGGTTATAATATGTTTAACAATAAAAAAAATCATGTAAGGGTTATTTTTGAATATCATTTTTATTCATAATTTTTTATGTTTAACCCTCCTCTGGGGAACAATTTTCATCCATCTCCATGTCTACTAAATAAAATAAATTTTTTTTAAAATATTATCTTAAAAAAAATTATACTATTTTTACAAGTTTTTGAATTTCTATAAATTGGTTTGGAAGAATTTTGTTTTATCTTCCAAATGTTGAACTTTATGACATTTTTCATAACAAATAATGAATGTGTGTTTTTTTACTTATGTGGTAGAATTTTATTTAATTCATGATTTTATTATTTCTATATTATTCATTTAATATTTTACTACATTATTTTTAATGATATTTTTTTAATTTAGAATTATGGGGTCTTCTAAATTAATAAATTCAATATCAAATTGGGGTATTTCTCTCAGTAATTTTCAATGATTTTATTACATTATTTTCATATATTTATACATTATTTGTTAAATTTTATGCTTCATTATTGTTTGAATAAAATGATATCATCTTCCATATTTTATTAAATTGGTTGTATTAGTTTAGATATGGTTGTTCTATTTTGATACCCTTTACATTGTAACTGAGAACAATTTCAAAATATTTTTATTATTTGGAGAATTTTACTTGCATTTAAAATTTAAATATTGTTTTTTTTTCAACCTAATAATATAAGTAATGAATTATAATTATTATGTACTAGGAAAATATAGATATATCCTTTGGATGAATTGGTATATCTCACAAGACATACCAGATTCAGATTTAGTGGAGGGATTAACCATTTATTTTCACATGTCTTGGTCGAGGCCTCAATATTATATTTCAGATTTTTAGAATTATGTATTCCATCATTATGAAATTATTTGTTGATTTTAATGTAACTATTGGGTCACTATATTTTCCATGGATAAATTTTCAGGCTCATGTAATTTTATATATGGATTTATTTGATCGTTTTGATTCTAGCGATACTACGTTAATGTAGATAATTAAATGGAATGTGTGTCTGGTATTTTTGTTTCCATGTTTTTCATTTCATAGCTTCAACTATATATATTCCCATTCTAAGATGTTCACCCCTTTCTTATGTTATATTTTTTTCAAGGATGAAAAGATATATATTATGACTAATATAAATTGTAAATATAAGAGACTAATGGGGTTTTCAATTTATATTAAATGTTGTATTTTATATTTCAATTTTTAATGTATGATTCATGTATGTATCTAGTTTTCCAAAACTAATAAAATAATAAGACCATTGGGATGTGATTTCTTGTTAATTATGACGATGTAATAAAGAACCCAATGACTTTGGGATACTAAGGTTGTGGTCTTTATTGTATGTATTTGAGTAAGATATCAAGAAATCATTGGATCTACATTTATGAAATAATATATTATATAAAACAACATATGATAGAATTTGGAAATATATCCATATAAAATAATAATAGTATTTATAGATTAGTTATACCATTATTTACAATTACGGTTATGTTATTCATTTGTTTTGTGATTATATATTATATTAATAATTAAAGAAACTTATATACTATATCACATTATTTATAAATGGCCCTTATTAGTTGAAATGGAATCTGTATTGACACACATAATTCATGTAGGGATATTCCATCTTTGTAAGATAGTGTAGCTGGAGTTGGAGATACAATTGTTGATGAAAAACTTATAAATATTCTTGGAGAACTAACACATGTTATTAACTACAACCTTACCAATAGAGAGAATCATGACACAAATTATAGAGGGAAAATGTTAGACCTAATCATGACACCAACATAATTATCATTAAATGGAAATATAAATTAATTTGTAATACAACTTTCGATATGTTACTTTAGAAGATATTTCAGGCTCTAGGATATAATTAAATAAAGAAGGATTTAATGGATTTTTACCATCTCTCATGATATTTATATAAATGGTAGTTATCTAATAAAAGGATGAGGAGGAAAAAATATCAAAAATGGGGTGGTTGTATTGTAAGAATCTTTTCTTAGAAATTTTTTTCCCTCTCGAACAGTGATAAGACATAGCGAGTCAATTTTTAATTCAAAAGAAAAATAAATATTATAATGTTCCAAAGTATAAAAATAACTTATGAAGGTTAGTAATTAATGATAAAAACTATATATGTAACCCAAGGAGTAATATTGATCATTTACATGATTTTTTAGTGAAATATATCTAATGGTAAATACTCTCCCAAACATTCAAATCATACAATTATATTGTATTGTGTTCTATTAAGGAAACAAAATAATAAGTATTATGAGTTCAAAGAGAACAGATAGAATAATAGAATGGATATTCAAGAGGTGGATAAAGGTAAAAGGGAATATATGTATTTTCAAACAAGTTATTACTATTGAAAAAACTACTGAGTACCATATTAAAATGAAAACAAGGTTGTTGCATGTGTGGTGACAAATGCCATAATGCAAATTATTTCAATGGAAAGAATAATTCTACATAAGTTCAATTATAAAATTGAAAGTAAACAGGACACTATGAAAATAAATTCCCCATTAATAAATGTTATATAACTCAAAATAAGTAAAGCTATTGGGGAAAACATATGATGTTACTATCGTCTAAGATTAATAATTTAATAGTTTTCTTCATATTAATAAGAATCATAAGATATATGACCACTATATAGAATTATTTCTTCTTTAGGGATTTTAATGAATGTGTGTTTTAATTATGTTTTCATTGTGATCAAGGTATTCATATATATGGTATGTAAAAATAAAATCCACATTATGTGGTTTGGTGAATCTAATGTTATGCTTATTTTTTTGGAAATTTAATGAATATCCTTAGAAATTATTTCTCTCCCATATTAAATAGATGTATTTTGGATTAGTATTAATTTTTCAACTAAAAGAAATGTATTTTTTTTGAACCTAGGATTTTAATTATTTATCTTAATGTAAGATTTATCATATCAAGTAACCTATGATAAACATTTTATTTTCATAAATTTTTAAAATCCAATGGATTAACTAGTAGATGTTATGTTTCATAAAATTTTATCAGGTACGAAAATTTCATTTTGGACATTCATTTTCAGGTGTTTGGGATGAATTGAAAAATTATTGAAGTAAAACAGAAGGACGATATTATTATTATTACATGAAAATAAATAAATTACTATCTTATATATATACTAAATGAATCATTAAACTGTAGGAAATGTATTTTTGACCAAAAATGTAATCTGTTTACATTTATTTCTGAGATATCAATAATCTTTTAACTGATAAAAAATTACAGTTCTGTGATTTTAATCATTATCATGACCATTTTATCTATTTCTATCCATCAGAATATGATAGTCATTTTTCAATTCCATATTATATTTTTCGTATGCGGAACCATATTATGTGTTATCAAAGGTGAACTTTGTACATCAATTTATTTATTTTTATGTGGGATTTTCAACAAAACATTTTTATATGTAGGATTTACAGAAAGGTTATTGGAGTATAGAAACACCTAGCTTCCAATATTGAGTTAAAATTTTGAGTAATTAATTCAAAAAAGGGGGAGAATGTAACATCGTGGGTTTAAAAACTAGTCACTATATTCGATAAAATATATGATATGTCACATCATGATTAAACGAACAATTAAATATAATTATTAAAATGTTATAATTATAACCTAACCATTAGAATGTTGGGAATGAAAAATATTATAAAAATTATTATTTTTTACACATCTAAATATAATTAAATATTTTGTGAGAAATTTTTTATAGAAAATATAAAACCCTTTTTATAATAAAAGGACGTTTAAAAAAACTATTTTAATGTGCACATGTATGTAGTATACGTATATAATAAAAAGACCATAAATTTTGGATTAAATTAATTACACATACATATGTAATATTTAATATAATATTAAAAATTTAACTAATTTCTATATTATACATGATATAAGAAAAATTCCAATTTTACATATAAAAAAGTATTTTTATAAAAATACGGGTTAACCAGCTTTTAATTGAACAATTTTTAATAAAATTAATTATGAATCTTTAAAAAATCCTAGTATACAAAATAAAAATCAATTTTTTAATATGAATATAATATATATTTTTCATTTTTTTACTTTTTCTAATATGTTTTATTTTTTCGAATACTGAAAAAATAATATATTTTAATTGAAAACATAATTTGTATATAATTTATTTATATAAATAATTTTTTTTGAATTTTTTTATATATAAATAGTTTAATCATACATAATTTATTCCAATTTGGGTAATTTAATCAATTTCATATTGAAATAAGAATTAAAAAGTTTTTAATATTTTGTTCTTCTTTGCCTGAAAACCTTGTTGTTTTTTATTGTCCACAAGATTAATCGTACTTTAATTTGTAAAAAATATGAGTATAGTATTATTAAAATTGTATTACATATATTTATTCAAGAAGAATAAATGTATTAAATAGGTCCCTTTTAATTATAGACAATATTAATTGTAGCATTTATTTTTTTATTATTATAGTTAATCATAAATCACTTACTTATGGGTAAAAATAATTGTATTGATACAATATTTTGACCCTAACACATGAAATTTTTATATTTTATGGGTTCATTTAGTCCATAATGCCTGGAGGTTCTAATATACAACCATTTTGTTTCACTAGTTAGTGATTTCGACCATTATAATTTCTTGTTTAAAGAAACGCGACAGTTTTCAAAATTATGTTTTTTATAACTACAAAAAAATTTATATGCTGTTATGATGATATTATATTAATCTATAAATATTCATTTGAAATATAAAATTTTCAAATTTATAATTCTAATTTATTTATAATTCTTTGGAATTAAATTATTACCTTAAATACTTACATAATGATGATGCAATAACTGTTTAATTAAAAGAAATATCAAATAAATGATATTTGAAATATTAAAATATATATAATTTGACATAATTAATGTAATATAATAATTAATATACATATATTTTACTTCATAGTTATTTTTCAAAATAATTATTATATGATATAATTATTTTATATTATATATTAGAAGACACGTAATGCATAGTTTTACAATTGACATTAAAGATATTTTAAAATAATTAATATTTTATTAGATGATATAAATTTATAAAATTATTAAAATAAGCTAACATATTGGGAAATGGACATAAATTTCATAAATTATTCAATAATTCTTTATTTGGGTTTTTATATTAAATATATTAAACCTTAAGTTGTAAAAAACACATGGTGTCATGATAATTATTATTGGGATTAAATAAGGAATAAATCCAAAATAAAAGGGTAATAATGTTACATAAACATATCCAAAATTTATTGGTTCAGATTATTTATATTGACCCACATATTATCTTATAATTTAATCACTTTGGAGAAACTTTGGGGAAAAAATTTATATTAATTTAATATTGTTTAAGCATCCAAAATTTTCATTCACTTCAATTATAAAAGGGAACCTCCTCACACGCATCATCACATCGGATCAAAATATCTATATACTCCAAAACCTAACCATTTATCTTTCCAATATTCTTATACATGTTCTAGAGATCATTTAATTCCAAAAATTCCAACTCTAGATCTCCTAAGAAGATATCTAATGGAAATCTAATAAATAGTATGTAGTATTTTACATACTAATTCATGCAAATTTCTTCATATAAATCATATTCATGTATTTTGTTCATTATAAATTAATAAATAATGTATTCTATATATGATGAGATATTATTATTATTGTGTTACAACATTATTTTACTTCCTTTCCAACCTATGTAAAATTAAAGCAATACATGTCCTTATATACGATTTATTGTCTGTACGCCATGGTGGAATATGTTTTCCATCACCAATTTACATGGATAAATATAATAATTGAATTATTATATATATATATTTGTATGGTAAATATTACAGGATATTGATTTTGAAAAAATTAACGCACCATCCCCTTCATTCTCCATATACCATTATGGGAATGATTCCATTGCTCGTGCATACATACAGCCTACCGCCTCAATGACATGATGTGTATCAATTTCCATGTAGGACATTAAATATTGATTAAAAATGTATATAATGAATAAATATGATAATTATCAACTGAATATAATTGTTGATATGTTTGAAATATACCATATTCTTAATAAATGAGCCTTACAAAATAAAATATTTATAGGAAAATAAAGTAGTTAACTCCTAAAACAATTGTAATAGAAAAAATATAGTTAATACAACAATATCAGTAGATCATATATAATATAAATTAATATTCTTTTTCTATCATTTATAAATGTTTTTATATAAATATTTTTTAATAATAACGAAAAAATAAATATATTTTTTTACTAAGGATATGATTTATTGTAAAATGGTTTGAAAAGATCATTTACGTCAATTTCAAAATTGAGGTACTTTATTACAATTTGTTAAAAAAAAATTCAGTTTTTTTAAAATTTTAGATTATGAGCTAATATTTACACTATCATGAATTTTTAATGTCTTGATGTTTACTGTAAATGTTTATAAGGTTATTTTAAATTGAAAATGATTATTTTGAAATTAAATGACACTTTGCGTATATGATTTCAATGTAAAAGGTGTATTTCTCTCAAGAATTGTCAATGATTTTATTTAATTATTTCATCTATGAAAATATTCTTTATTTAAATTTATTATTCCTTGAGTTTGATCTATTATTATATCATTTATAATATTTTATTAACTATTTTATTATTTGTTTGACTATGGATGTTTATTTTGAAGTCATTCACCATATTACTCAGAATGGCTTTTAATAATGTTTACTAATTTGAAAATTTTATTTAAATTTAAAATTTACCTGATTTATATGTTCAAAAACATTCATATATGGAATGGATTATACTTATTTAGTGACGGTTGGGGCCTTAAATATCTGATCTATACATCATTAGGTCACACGAGTCAAACAAGATTGGGATTTGACTGAGGCCTTACCCATTTATTCTTTGATGACTTGGTTGAGTGGTCAACAATGTATTTTTGATGTCCATTGTTATGAATTCCATATTTTTTATATTATATATTAATTTCCATATGTTTATTAGGTTAATATAATTTCTATTGATAAGTTATCCAGCTCAGGGAATTGATTATATGGAATTATTTTATCATTTCATTATACTTTCTATATTATGTTCATGTTATTGATTAAAGTAAATTTGATTCTACTATTTACCTTAACATAATTTTTTTATTTTATTTTTCAATATATAAACACAAACCCATAAATCATATGATCTAACCTATTTTTCTGATTTATAATTTTTAGGATGCAATGATATGTATTTCGATTGATACTCAAGCTAATGGTAAGAGACTAATAGCGTTTTCAAAAATGATTTTATATTCAATTTTATATTTTATCATGTAATGTAATATTAACATATCTATCATGATATATAAAACTACTAAAATCCTCGATCACATGGGATGTGATTCTTAAGAAATATTGTAATGTAATATAACAACCACAGACTTAATGATATTTTTATTGTGGTCTTTGTAATTAGATTGAGAGGATGTTTAATAGAAATATTGTGAACGTGATTTATGAAAAAATAAATTAGTGAATGGAATCATTTGATATAATTTGGAAATATATATAAAATAATAGGGAATATATATTACATATAACTAAAATATCAGTTTAGTTTATGTGATTTACTATTTTTGATATTATACAATATATTCAATAATTTCATTATCTTATTTAGTGAATTCCACTGATTTGAAATGTAACATATCAAATGAATGAAAATTATATCAACACATGTAATTCACATAGGGATTTCCCACGTATGAAATATAATTTCATTGGACCTAGAGCTCCAACTGATCTTGAATAACATATAACTATACCATGATATCTAAATCTAGTTATAGAAAAAAACCTTACCCGTATGGACAATCCTGATCCACAACTTAGAGGAATAATGTTAGAAAAAATCATTAGGAAAAATCTTCCTTCATTTAATGAGACTAATAATCTATTTTTAGAAAATTAATGTATAAGTTCTATATGGAATATATTTCTTTCTATTGAATGTATCAAAATTGGGAAGGTTCTATAGTAAATTATCATATATTGGAAGATGTAGATAAATGATTGTCATTGATTCATAACATGGAGAAGGAATGGGGAATAATAAAAATAGAATGGATGAATTTGAAGGATATTTTCATTGAAAGATATATTCCACACGGACATCAATAGGATATAGATATGCAATGTATGAGTGTGATGGAAGGGGAGGATGAGAATGTTTTTATGTATTATTCCCAATTTTCAAGGATAGAAAAGGATGATATGGACTGCATACATTAACCATGGAGTATGATTGAATATTCCTATGAATGGTTAAATACATTCCTCATAATGGAATGGTCTACTAATCATTATCATCATACAAGGTAATAGTATTGTTCACTATGAAGACATAGATACAATTATAACAATCTTATGAATAAAATGGGAATTAAGAGATTAATTAAACAAACGAGAAAGTGTCAGATAAAGGTAATAAGGGAATGAATTATTTTCCTAATTTTATATTTTTAGATGAAAAAATTCTGGTACATATGTTAAAGAATAATTTTACTTCAACTTTATTTATAAAGGCCATTATGATCATGATTTTAACGGTAAGATAGAATCCAAAAATGTTCAATACTAAAATTTTAATGATATCGGAAACTAAACAAATCAATTCCTGTAATAGTTAAGGATTTATACCTTAGAAGAAGAAAAGGGATCAATGTCATGCGTATACAGTTACAACAATCAGTGTGGAATAATTAATGTATTTTTTTCTAGTAATAAGAATCATAAGATATATAATGATTGTATTTTAATATTTATTATTTAATGATTCATAGGAACTCAACTTTTAATTAAGGTTTTATGGTGATAAAACTTTTCATATATATTGTATATTTTTATAAAAGCTATGTTATATGGTTTTTAGAATCTAATATTAATTGTATTTAGTAAATTTATTGACATCCATTAAAAATATTATTCATTAAATATAAACAGATATATTTGGGTGAGTCCTAAAAAAACTAAATAAAAAATGAAAAATTTTGAAAATTCAATATTATAGTATGATGATAATGTATTATTTATCATATTGGGATACATTTTCTAACTTATATGGATTCCATGCACACTTAAATGTCAATGGAATGAATCCGGGATCTTATAATTCATATATTTTATTCAGGTGTGAGAAAATCATTTTTATCATTTATTTCCCTGTGTAAGAGATAATGTGATAACAGATTAATGAACTACCAAAGTACGAGACTATGAATACGAAAAGGAAATAAATAATGTATGTCCTTATCTATATAGAAAAATAATCCCACAAATCTAGTAAATATATTTTGTAACAAAAACAATATATATTTACTTTTCATTTTGAGAAATAAATTTTCTTTTATCTGATCACAATTTTATAGTTTATTGACTATGAGCATTATCAATACCATGTTCTTTATCACTCCCCCCCAAAACATGAAAGTTAGTTATATCTTCTATGTACACGTTTTCATATATAGAACCCTACTAGGTGTTATCTCATGTGGCATTTGTATGTACCATTCATTATTTTGAAGTGGAAGTGACATTAACTCTTTTTTATGTGGTATTTCTACAAAATTATTTTGAAACATAAAATTCCTTGTTTTCAACACTGATTTAAAATTATAAGGATTAAATTTATTAATGTAGGGAGAATTTAACATCATTATTTTTTTACAATGAAACATGTTTTTTGATAACATACCATATATGCCACATTGAGCTTAAACAGACTACTAAAAATTATTATTTAAAAGTTGTCATTATAACCTAGTTAATAGAATTAATGTAATGAACATGGTATTTAAATTATGAAAATATTATTTAAAAATTTATATATAATGAATTATAAGTTGGAAATTTATTTATAAATGATGTTAAAACCCTTCAAAAAATAAAAGGAAATATTTTTCTAAAAAATATTTAAAACTAAAAATGTATGTTTAATCCTAATACAATGAAATTGATATTTTAGTTTATATTTATTAAATATATATATCTATAATATATTAAACATTATATTTAATATTAATATTAAGTGTTTTCTATAAATGATATAAGAACAAATCCCATTTTATGCCTAAAAGGTCACTTTTATTAAATACAATTTTAGAACCTTTTAATGGAAAAATTATTTTAAAAATAACTTTTCACAAAAACAATAATTATATTTCCCAAACTTATCTTCATTTATTAATATGGAATATCAAAATTTAAAAATGTTATACTTTTTATTTTTTTGAGATGTTTTATTTTTTGTGAATTGGGAAAAATGCAGCATTTTAAATGAAAATTACATTTTCATATAATTTATTTATATAGTAAGCTCTAATATTAAATTTTCATAATCAAAAATATATAAATTGATAATTATTTAGTCCTACATAGATCAATTTAGTAAATTTCAAATTAAATTAATTATGAATGTCACGACCTGTCCCCCAGGGCCTGTGTCGTGACTACCCCTAGCCCGCCTTCTATAGGCCAGGGGATGACGACTAGCACCAAAGGCATAATTCCCTAAAACTGGGATGAAATTTCCGTTAAAACCTATAAACGCACACAACAGGGTACGAGCTGGAAGAAAAAAACTAAGTGAAACTGTATAGATAGAGTTCTGAAATGTAAAGGGGAAAGAATACAAGAACAATAGGATGGTACAAGTACAACTGAAAAAAAGTACAATTGGAGAATGTTAAATGATTGCTAGATCATCAATCGGGAAGTCCGAATTGATGGGTAGCTACAGATAGCCGCAACAGCACTCCATGTCTGTCCGTACTACAAAGGCTCCCTTCTCGCCAATTAAGGTAAACCTGGTCCCATCAGTGCGGACACATTGCACTGTGCACATAATACAATCGATCTGAGCATGGAATGTAGATAACTAGTCCATACCCAAGATGATGTCTTAAGTCCCCAATGCCACTACGAGGAGATCTCAGTCGAAGCTCTCATCTCTTAGAGTAAGCTCACAAAGGCGGCACCAGTGCGTAATCATCGAATCTGCTCCCTTAAGATTCTATTGACATAAGGATCGAGAAAACGGATCCATTAGAATCTCTGAGCTTCGAACAAGGGCAATGGAAATAAAAGAGTGACAAGTACCTGTGTCTATAAAAACTTCGGATATGGTAGATTAGACAAATATCGTAACTAGAATCATCTTGGGAGAGCCATGATTGTAAGCCTCAACTGCATGTAGCTGAGCTCTCCTATGTCCAGTGGCTCCCTGCGGTCGGGGTGAACCTCCCAATGGTGGTGGTGATAACTCCTAAAAATGTCATCCACCGCCAGCTGCACGACCATCTCCATTACCACGTCTGCTTGCTCCCTGCAGACCACCTCGATCGAATCAGTGTCTTGTCCTGGAAAATCCTTCGACTGTTTGTTGATCATATGAATGGAATGTCAGATAGTCAGAAGCTACTGTACTATACCTGCCGCATCAGTAACACAACATGATCCTATCATGTGTGTCTATTCCCTAGGTGCCCCGCAAAACGGATTATGATTCATGCGGTCGTCAACCCTTGAGTCTGGTCTTCTTGAACCTCTATGACATCTGTCTACTCCCAACTGCAGAGAACTCCACTACATGTCGACTAGTGGTGTGTCTCATTGTTGGAGACTGATCAGCAAGGAAACTCTTCACCAGGAGGGCACTATCTAGCTCACTCACTGCACCAAGATGTTGAAGGAGTTTATCGAAGCCCTGATCTATCACTCAGGCCCCAGATCGATGATTTGGGCCTGGAGAATGGGTCTCGTACCATATCAATGGAGTAGTGTGAGAGGTCGGTGAACCTTGCTGAGTACTGAGCGACATTCATGTTTCCCTACTATAGATGAAGTAGATCAAGTATATGTACTGCACATAAGGTGGATGGGATAAAATCCTCCTGAAACAGGATCTCGAGGACTCCCTAGAATAGTGTCTCCTTGTCATGCTCCTAGAGCAATAGGCTCCTCCATCAGCCCGTTGCTATATGTAGAAGGTTAGAAGCAAGAATCACCATGATGTCGGATAGTGTCCCTACCAGTTAAAAAACACTCTCCCCAGCCTCCAACCAATCCTCAACCACCTGTGGACTCGTCTCTCCCATGAACCTGGGTGGCCTCTAGCACTGGAACTCATGCAATGTGCTCAAGCGGTGTGCATTGTCTACTACCATGGATGGTGTTATCGGTGGCCCAACAAGAAGTAGTACTGCTAGTGCCTCCGCTGGTAAAGGGCCTTGCACCACACTTAATACCCTCAACACTAATTGTTTACAGAAAATATCAGAGTAATAATCACTATGGTAGAATAGACTCCTCTAACACTAATTTCTCACAACCCATCCCTTGGGGCCCATGCAATGACTACCCCAAGTCTGCCTTCTATAGGCCAGGTGATGGAAACAAGCACCAAATGCATAATTATCTGAAACTAGGGAGCCATTTCCTTTAAAACCATTAAACGCACAAAAAAATTTATGAGATAGAAGAAAAACACTATGTAAAACAGTATACATAGTTTGCTGAAAATTAAAGGGGCCAAAATACATGCCCATCAAGAATGTAAAAGAATAACTGAAAAACATTTAAATCTGACGAAAAGTAAACATCTCTTGGATCATCCACCGGGAAGTCCTACATGAATGGTAGGTATAGATAGCCTCCACAACACTCCATGTTCGTCCGCCTACTCCGTGTATCGTCACGCCCCGTGGTCCACCTCCGAGAACCATCCAATCCTACTACACTCAGCCTCATTCAACATTTTCTATCATCTGCATCCATATCAATTAGTTGATTTCATAACCCATGTAGGGGTGAGTAGTACGATACTCAGTAGGGACCTCGAGACCCTCAAGGTCTCACAAAACCAACAAGGATAAACCACAAAGTATAAAATCAATAGATAACCCCACATAGATATATTCCCATACATATACCTAATTTATCAAGTAATCTATCTCAATATTGAGATAAACACAAAATTTAATAACTCATCTTAAACCATGATTTTATTCTAGGGGTAGTATCAAGTAAAATCCCTAGTCATACTGTCGAATCCTTAGCTGCTGGAGAACTACTACTCTATCGATTATAGTAGCCATGTCATGCTCACAGAGAAGCTCTTCCCACTAACCTGGGACTGCTGAGGTACCTCTCTTATCAAGTATCATGGGTCTGTCACGTCACAGAGAGGTTCTCCCCACTGTGGTTCTGCTGCGCTCACAGAGGCGCTCTCCCTCATAGCCTGCTGAGGTAATCCTATTATCGAGTACTGTGGGACTGCTACTTCAGAAAGAGGTGCTCCCCACTGTGGCTCTGATGCAACTCCAAGGTGCTCTAAATTGGGCTAGTTGAGTCATTATGAGTCGAATCAGTTACCACTTGTCAGGTCTCAGCCAACTACTTGATTTATGGGCTATGCTCCCTCATCTTTGGAAGAATTCTCTCCAAAAGATTCGTGTTGATGATCCAACATTCTTGATGTCCCACATTGATGTATCTCAATGGACCTCCACATCATAGGGGCATCAACTCAACAGATGACGCTTCAATTGAACGCCTGGTCTATGATTTTTTATCTTTTTTGTCCTAGGGGCACGATTGGATTCGTGTACGATTCAACATGACTGTATCTAAACATTACCCGGATGCCAGTGGGGTATACTCAATGGGACCATCACACTTGAAGAAAACATGTTCCTTGTATGATTCTTCAAACATTCATCCGGTGACAATGATATGGCCAAAAGAATGCAAAGGGTCGATAGAGGGCCCGAGTCCGATCTGACCCGGTGTGGGTTGACCCAGTTAGAACTGTTGGGTCTGGCCCATTCCATTGAATGGGACATCCTGTTAGGTTCTGCTCGGCCCGCTAGGCCCAGACCAGTGGGCCACAAAGGTTGTTTGGCCAGATCCCAGGGAAGGTTCGGCCTGGAGGGCGCAGCCATGACGGTTCGGACTAGGCACTGCAAGGGGGGGTTGTGTGGGTGGCCAAGTGGCCAGGAGGCAGCCATGCATGATGTGGCCAGGTCGGCACGTGGTCGGGTAGGGGATCAGTCTTTCCGGATTGCGACGGGGTAGGGCGTGGCCCTTCCAGGAGGCAGCCAGGCAGGGCGTCGGTCGGGCAGGCTGGAGGTTGGGCCAGGCGCGGCCAAGCCGGTAGGGGGTTGGGAGAGGCCGGGCCAGTGTGGTTCAGGCTGGCGTAGTGCAGCGCGGCCCGGACGAGAATGGGCTGGGGGGTTCAACCGGGGTGCACAGGTGGCCGGTGGAGTTGCAACAGTCGGGGCACCAGAATGCTGCATGGACGGCGCAGTTAATGGAGGCCACGGGAAGCACGACATTTTGCTATGCCTTCGTCGCCTTCAATGCAGCTTTGTTGACATGCCGAGAAACAACACAAACAATAATGACAGAGGGGTCAGACCATGTTGGTTTGGCCCGCACCCTCCATGTTTAGGGTGGTAACACTTGGCTAATCAAAGAGTAAGAAAGATGAACAACAATTATTTTCAACCATGCAACAGTTCATTTACAATCCGATGAAGAGAAAAAGGAAAATAATGTTACACAAAAATAAATACTCTATGGTTGATCGTTGGTCTTCAATGATGAATTCTCCAGAAGAAGATGAAGGAGTTCTTAGTTTGTTGTGTACACCATACACATTCAATCTCGAGATGTGTCGGCTTGTTGACGATGATGTGTAGGGTAGGTTGGTTGTGGAAAAAGCTCCACGTCAGTTGGATCCGAGGAAGGATGTCAAAGTCACTCCTTATTATCATTATTTTTCTTCATTATTTGTGCTTCATTGGGAGCTTTTCTCCCAAGATCTTCTCTTCCCAAGCTCCAAAAATGAGAAATGCCATTAAAAAATAATAGATTTTATATTATTTTAGTTTATGGCACAAAATTCAAATTGGTGAATTAAATTTAATTTTCCCCACCTAATTAATGCTTGAGTGTTGGCACAAATTAATTAGTGGATTTGGCACCAATAAATTAAAGGGAAGGTCACTAGGAACTCCCTTATTAATGAGGGAGAGTCGAGATGTTTTACTTCCCTCCCACTAATAGTTCTTGAGTGGTCCCCACCCCTATTATTCAAAATGGGTGATTATGTGTTTTCGGGTGGTCCCCAAGTCATAACCTCTCATGGGAGGTTAGATTAGGGTGGTCCCCACCACCAAAAGCTATAATCAGAAGTTATGTTGTGGTGGTCCCCCCGCCGTCATCCATAAGGAGGTTATAACAACCAAACAACCACATGGCGGCTCAAAAAAAATGAAGCTCACTTTTTTTTTATACTTTCCATGAAAACCCATAAACTATGTTTTATTGTCGACCAATTGACGTCGATATTAAATCCTTATTATGCGAATAATGGCACTAAGATTTCAACGGTGCCCACAGATTTCAATTACGAGCAACGATTCCAGAGATACAGAAACCGGATCATACTTTTAGTAAACATACCTGAAGAAAAAAATCGAATTTGATTCCAGGCACACCGGGCCTTGGAATCATGTACCATCAATTTTTGAGGACTCGTAAAATCCCATGTATTGATGTATAAAACCCGACAGAATTATCGGGTCATTAAATTATCCACAACTCAAGTATTTATGTCCCCATAAGATATAGATCGAACTAAGGGAACAAGTGGGGGTAATAAGCATGCATATGAGCCTCCCGCTCCCATGTGTGCTCTTGGAGATTCTCGTGCTTCCAGCGAACATGCACTAGAGGTATCAACCATCCTTGTAGAACCTGCTCATGTTGATCCTCAATCTCCACTAGAACCTCCATGAATGTCTACCCATTGCCGATCTCAATCTCTCAATGGTCGATGATGTGAGAAGGGTTATGTAGGTATCTCTTCAGCTGAGATACGTGGAAGACGTCACGCACTCCATATAACTGAGGTGGAAGTGCTAAGCGGCTATCCACCTCGCCAAATCTTCAGAAAACCTGGATAGGTCTGATGAACCTTTGAGATAACTTTTCACCTCATCCAAATCTCAGTAAACCTCATCAAGGTAAAACACTTAGAAGGAAGTGGTCACTATCCTCAAACTCTAGAGGACATCGTCTCCTATCATCATATGACATCTTATTGTTCTTTGCAATCTTCTTCTACTCCTAGATGACTTGAACCTTCTTCGTGTTAGCATGTACAATCTTTGGTCCCACTAGTGCTGACTCCCCTGGGTCAGTCCAGCTCCAAGGTGATCTGCAAGCATGCCCGTATAATGTTTCAAAATGTGTCTTTCCTATGGTGGAGTGATATCTACTGTTGTATGAAAACTCCACCAAAGTCATGTGATCCTCCCGTCTATGGAACGAGTTGCAGGAGGCATTCAGGATGCAACATCGTTTGAGCACCGCCTACCATCCTCAGATAGATGGCCAGATTGAGTGGACCATTCAGACCCTTGTTGACGTGTTGTGGGCTTTTGTCCTCAAATTTGATCGTAGCTGGATGGATCACATATCTATGGTTGAGTTTTCATACAACAATAGCTATCACTACACCATAGGGATGGAACATTTTGAGGCATTATATGGGAGACCTTGCAGATCACCTTCGTGCTGCACTGACCCTGGGGAGTCAGCACTAGTGGGACCAGAGATGGTTTGAGCTACCCCGAAGAAGACGCAGATCATCCAAGAGCGGATGAAGATTGAACAGAGCAAGAATAAGTCTAATGCTTATAGGAGTTGAAGGCCACTGGAGTTCGAGGATAGTGACCATGACATTCTACGGGTCTCACCTCAACGAGGTTTATGGAGATTTGGCAGAGGCGGCAAGTTATCTATGAGGTTCATTGGACCTTTACAAATCCATAGAAGGGTTTGCGAGGTGGCTTACCACATAGATATTCCACCTCAGTTGCATCAGGTGCACAACTTCTTCCACGTATCCATGATGAGGAGATATGTGCATGACCCTTCTCACATCATCAACCATGGAGATCTAGACGTTGACGATGGGGAGAAATTCACGAAGGTTCCATTGTAGATTGAGGATCGATATGAGTGGTTCATACATTGATGGTTGATACCTCTGGTGTGCATTTTGTGGCTCCACAGAAATCACCAGGAGATCACATGGGAGTGGGAGGCTCAGATGCAGGCTCAGTACCCCCAATTGTTCCCTTAGTTAGAGTTATATCTTACAGGGATGTAAAAAACTGAGGTGGGGAGAATGTAATGAGTCATAAATTCAATGGAATTTTTTTTCAAAGATACCTGGGAATTTTACAAGTCCGAAAAAATTGACGGCGCATGATTCTGAGGCCCGGTGTGCCAGGAATCAATTTCTGATGTTTTGTTCAGGTATGTTCAGTAAACGTATGTGCGGGTTTTTATAACTTTTTAACTGGTGCATGAAATTTAAATATGACGGAACTGTTGAATTTGTAGCATCGATATTCACTTATGATGACTTTCACCTCAACGACAATTGGTCGAGAATAAAAGTTAATTTTTGGGTTTTCATGGAAAGTAATAAAATAAAGTTAGCTTTACATTATTTTTGTTTGAGCCGCGATGTGGGTGTTTGGTAGATGAAACCTCCTCGTGGATATTGTAGGTGGGACCACTACAATATAACTTCCCATGAGAGGATATGGCGGTGAGGCCCACCCAAATCTATCCTCCCAATAGAGGTTATGATGTGGTGACCACCAGAGACCACACAACCTCCCATTATGAATAATTGGGGTGGGGACCACCCGACCCCTATTAATAGGAGTAGATTAAAACCTCTAAACACTCCCTCATTAATGAGGGAGAGCTTCTTGACCCTACATTTAATTAATTGGTGAAAACTCTTCAAATTAATTTTTGCCAACACTCATACATTAATTAGGTGGGGCCAATTAAATTTAATCCACCAAATTGAATTTTGTGCCAACAACTAAAATAATATACTATATATTATTTTTTGATGTAATTTACCATTTTTTGGAGCTTGTGAAGAGATGAACTTGGGAGAAAAGATCCTAATGAAAAATGAAGAACGTAGGCAAGGATCGTCATCGACTTCCTTCCTCGGATCCTACCGACGTGGAGTGTTTTCCCCCACCGACATACCCTCTGCATTGTCTTCAACGATCCAACACAGCTAAGGATTTGAAGTGTATGGTGGAAGAGATGAACGAAGAACTCTTTCATCTTCTTCCCGCGAATTCATCGTCGACGACCAATGATCCGAGTTAGGGGTTTATTTTTTTGTAACAGTCCTTTTTTTCTCTTCTTCGGATTGGAAATGAATTGTTTCATGGTTGTAAAAAAATTATTGATCATCTTTCTTACTCTTTGATGAGCCATGAATTACCACCCTAAATGTGGAGAGTTCATGCTAAACCAACATGGCCCGACACCTCTACCGTTCTTGTTTATGTTGTTTCTCAGCATGGTGACAAAGCAGCTTTGAAGGCGATGAAGGCACATGCCAAGTCTATGATTCCCGGAGCCTTCGCAAGTCGTGCCACCCCCCTCAGTGTTCTTCAGCCCCGACTGAGCCGGCTTTGCAGGCCAAACCACATCATGCATCCTACGTGCCCGACCTTCATCGCGCCTTGGCCGAGCCACGCATGCCCGGCAGCGCCAAATCGTGCTGGCTCGAACCACGCTGGCCCATCCCTTTAGCCTCCCAGCCACCTACCAGCTTGGACATACCCCGACCAACCAACCGCCGACCCACCAAGTGCCCTACTCTACAATCTTCCGGCTCGGCCGCGCCCTGCCCAGCCGCATGTTGGCAGCCTCCCGGCTTGGTTTCACCCTACACGGCCGCCTACCGGCCCGCCTGACACAATGCCCTGCCACATGCCCTCCTGGTCGCGCCTTGCCTGGCAGCCTTCCTGCCACCCCGGCCGCCCGAACTACCCCCCTCATGGCGCCTTGGCCAAACCGGCCCAGCCATGCCCTCCAGGCCAAATCGGCCCTGATCTTGGGAAGAACCACCCTTGCGGACTGCTAGTCTTGGCCTAGTGGGCTGGGGCGAACCTAACAGGCTGGCCCGCCCAATGGGTCGGGCCAGACCCAACAGGTCTGACTGGGTTGCCCCAGACCGGGTCGACCCAAACTGGGTCGGGTCGGGTCGGTCCAACCTGGTCAGACCGGACCTGGGCCTTCTACCGACCCTTTTCTTTCTTTTGGCAAAATCTTTCACACCAGACGACCATTTAAGGAACCTTCAGCTGCACAGGTTTTCATCGAGCGTGATGGTCCCTTTGAATATACCCAACTAGAGTTCGGGATATTATTGAGGTATGGTCAGGTTGGATTGTGCACGTATCCTACTAGGCCCCTGTACTAAAAGGATAATACCTCACAGACTGAGGGTTTGATTAATGTTCCGTATGTTGCATTGAAACCCCTTTGATGTGTCATACCGTTGAGATACATCTACGTGGGACTTAAGGACAATTGGATCATCTACAAGAAGCTTGTAAAGCGGATCCTCTCAGAGATGAGCGAGCATACATAGAGACTTAGTAGCTCACTGAGACCGGACAACCGCTGACTGATTCAACTCGGAGTGACTCAACTAGCCCAGTGGGGAGCACCTTGATGTCACAGAAGACCCATATTGGGGAGCACCTCTGTGTGATGTAGCAGACCCATGGTAATCAACATGAGTACCTTAGCAGGAAATGATGGGGAGTGAATCTGTGTGAACGCATCAGACCAACGGTGGGGAGTGCCTCTTTGTGACCCGACAGACCCATAGTACATGATAGGAGGAATACCTCAATAGTACAAGGATAGTTTGAAGCGCCTATGTGGAAGTGTGGAATTCCCACTGTACTCCCAATAGGAGGAGTTCTCTAGTAGCTAATATTTCGACAATGTGACTAGAAATGATACTTGATACTAACACTATAATAAAATCCTAGATTGAGATGAATTAGTTACTTTTGTGTTTACCTAATGATTGGGATGAATTACTTGATCACTCAGGTATATGTATGGTGTTAGAACCTGCCTTCACCAAAAGGATATAAGGGTCACCAGATTGCCAGGGCCTTCCTTCTTTTACTTGAAGGAGAGATAATGACCCCCCAAACCCTCCTTCAATAGGTCCCGGAGTGGCGACTAGCACCAAGGCTATAGAATCACGCACTAAATGGAAGGCATTTCCCTTTTTTCTTTTAATAGGAATGGTAGATAATATAGTAAGTCTCACAACACCAAAATTAGAAGTGCAAGAAAAACCAAAACTACCATTCCCATATGCATGTTCTAAAAGTAAATACCACAAAGTACAAAAAGATTACAAGGGTAAAGTACCCAAGAATGAAAAACAGCAACAACAACTGCCCCAAAGGTCCGAGCTAGTATGGTCTCGTGCGATCCCCGAAGTCCTCCATGAAATTTGAAAGCAGTTTTATATACGTAGGGTGAGAATTCAAGTATACTTAGTGGGAAAACCATAGACTCTCATGCACAAGTGGGGGAAAGTACTAAAGTCTCATGAGAAAAAGAGTAAACCAAACACCTAACAAAGAAACTAACCACCCATGCCTCACCAAGGCACACTTCACAAATAATTCAATTCATTTAATGTATGGTAATTGCACATCAATGTTTGGGTACCCCGCACCACTTTCCCACTGGTTATTGATGACATCCTATGCATCAAACCAATCCCGCCATTCTCACTGCAGTCCCACTACCACACCCCGCCCGTACACACCTGGCCATAACCTCATGCAGTCCCACTGCTAAACCATGCCCGCACACACCTAGCACACAACCAGTAACCTTCCCGCAAACACCTGGGCTTCAACTGTTGCACGTAAAAATTCTTGCAAGCACCTAGGTCAGGACATCCACTGCCACGCTTGAAGACACCTGGGCCTCATCCGGTATATAATTGGGAACCACCTGCCCGCACACACCTATGCCAACCACCACACTACCCTGCCCAATGATTCTTGTGCTAATAATGGACTTCAGGCCATCACAGCCAGCCCAAAGATAATTGGGCTATCTGAGAAAGGGAGCAGAAAGGAGCTAATAACCAGCCAATATTGGATGTGTTTGAAAAAACACCCTCCCCCAAGAAATGTGGGTGTTCCGAAATAAGTGATCAACTTGGGTGGGGCGCGAATAAGAATTACAAAAACTATAAGTATATATATATATATAGGAATATAATCACTAACCAAAATATTAGGTTTTTCTTCATCCTAAATAACACAATCAGTACCATGTCCAAGTCACAACTCACACCAAACCAATACCCATTTGTCTCAACCTTGCTTTCATGTTCAGTAATCATGTTTAGATATGTTTCTTCACCTACTCGGGAAACTAGTAAGCATAAGCACAAGCCAATAAAGAATACAACTGATAGAAATTTAAGCAGTCACACCCAGTTCTCTTGTAAATTCACAACAACCCCCACAATACAGCCCTATGTCTCCCAATATCCAGGGGCCAACGGTTTCCCAACAATAGAGGATCCCTTCCAAATTCGGGATACAAACAAGGGATCCCATCCTCAAATTCACAACCACCGAGAGTATAAAAACAGGGGATCACATCCCCACCCACATCACCCAAAAATCGTCCCGTGAAGGAAAACATTCTAACAACTACCACAAAAGAAAAACATGCCCATGCCGGTATTTTCAGATTTAAATTATTTAACACACTCGTTGATTTCAATTCCACAGGGCTTAAACTAGCTTTATCACTGAAAGGAATTGATCCTGGTGCATTCAATTTGTTTATCTGAATATTATTAATTTACTGATTTACTTTTCACAGACAGGCTTCACAACCACAAAACAATCCATTAAACATCACCAGAGGCAAGGGTTCATTAGTTCATAGAGAAAGACAACCAATGACCATGATTTTTAGAGGGTGTAAGCCCACACAATTCAGAAATCATAAATCATGGAAGATCATAAATCAAAGCATCATCAATCACCCCCCCTTCATTCTTTAGAATGTATTTATTATCTTCATTAAGGTTCGTTCCATCCAATTATATAGAATCAAAATCACGCCCACCCCACAAGATTCATAGAAAGGAGAGTCGAAAAAAGGATCACGACTTTTTGATCAAATGATCAATGCTAAGTCTAGGTGTGGAACATCACAGATAACGATGTGGCTCGTTTGAACAAAGGGTACTCCTAGCACAGGGCGATCAAGAAAAGAAACATAGGAGGAAGCCGTTGGGTTATAAAGGCTGAGATAAAACACTCTCGTGTGTTTTAGATACAGAGATAAAAACTCAAAACCACGTACGGAGCGGGGTCGTGGGTTGACCATGCGGTTGAGGTACCCCCCACGTCATTAAAGGGTGCCCACTTTTGGGGGTGGTTTAAACTGACGCACACTTGTCATTGAATTAAACTCTATTTATGGGAATTTAATTGGCTTTAAAAAAACAATAAATGGGTCAAAATAGGATAATTAATAGGATTATACTTCTAAATACTTATCCACTTCATCTGGTTCGAAACCAGGATCAGTTATATTCATTGGCCTTCTTGGATAATCAACAGGATTATACTTCTTATACAGTTGATCATTATCCTCAATCCATTGCTTCTTCCAAGTGTTCCAATTAATTTTTCTCCTTCTTAAGAAAGGCTTGGATAGGAAGAAATCAAAATCCATAATAACTTCCTCATTCGGTCCAACCATTCCTTTGGCAACTGACATGGTCGAAATCATCCTTGAGTAAAACAAAGATGAGGATTTAAAAGTGACTTTAATAAGATCACATATATGGTTAATGAAATATTTTCAAATATTGACCTTATGGACATTCTTCATTAGGTGAATCAGGAACACATCTTGATACTTCATCACAGCAAAATCTCCTTTTCTCAGACTAATCAAATTCTGAACAAACTTAAACAAGAGTCTTGATTCCCCATCTAGCTCATCTGCTATGGACCTTATCTTCGTGCCATTTCCAGCCAGGATCTCTAGTGGATTTTCCAGATCAAATATGTCAGATGTTGGAGGAGGGTCTCTCTAGTAATCATCTCAAATTCCTTCATGTGGAATTCTTAGGCATGCAGCCCATAACCTTGAAGTGAATGAACACTTTTTTCCATTGATCCAGCTTGTCAACATAATACATTCTCCAACATCAATGGAAAACTTTACATACTTTTAAAACTGAGGTACAAACCTTGGGTATATATTTCTATCTTTTCTAGAAAACCATTCGAACAATCCTTATTCTCCTAAGACTTTTAGAACCAATGACTTAAAAGATAGCATCCACTTAGGGAAAATCGCTTTTTCAGGTACTATAGTATGGCTTACTAAGTTCGGATTTAGAGGTCCATCGGGTGCTATCCTCGGTGCTCATTTCTGTTTCTTCGAGTGGCACTTCTAAGATAAAGGTGGAGATGGAAACTTCATCCTGGGCATCCACTGATGATTCGAGAGAGAGAGCAAGAGATAATGTTTGCAATGTATAGAGGGTTCGAGAGAGAGAGAGATCAGAAGAGAATTCGGGTAAGGATCCAAGTGAAAACATTATGTTTTATCATTTTGGAATGTCAAGCGTCACAAAAAAAAATGTGGGAAATCAAATAGCGCTGAAATAAAAAATTACAGCGATATGGGTTAAAATAAAAGTATAAATAGTCTTCATAGTGAGACCGTGAGTAGGAATTACGGTGTGATGAAAAGAATTTGTCATGGTGAGAGAGTTGGTGGTCGTCACAGTATGACAGTGACTATTCTGTGCAGTCACGGTGAGACAGTGAGTGAGATGATCCATCACGGTGAGACAGTAAGGCTGAAACAATATCTAAAAACTATGAATCATGAAACTGTAAAGTAAAATATAGTAAAATATTAAACAATAAGACCAGTAAGATAACTATTTATGATTAATCGTACCAAGATAATGTATGATGTAGTATAATATCTCATAATTTAATGGTTTAGTGAATATATCAGTAAGTTGATATTCTGTACTAATGACTTCCAAAGTGATATCACCTTTGTGATAATGATCCCTCAAAAAGTGATGTCTTACCTCAATACGCATTGTCCTAGATTGTGAAACTGGATTCTTTGAAATGTTAATATCACTTGTGTTGTCACAATTTATTGGGACATGTCTGAATTGATATCCATAGCCTAGTAAAGTGTGTTTCATCCACAAAATTTCTGTACAACAACTGCCAGCAACAATGTATTCATCATCTGTAGTAGAGAATGCAACAGAATTATGTTTCCTACTACACCATGATACTAGTGACTTGCCTAAAAGGTGACATGTTCCAGAGGTGATTTTTCTATCCTACATACATCCTGCATAGTCAGCATCAGAATAACTAACCACATCAAATGATTGTCTTTTGGGGTAAAACAGTCCTAATTTGGATGTATGCTTGAGGTATTTGTAAATTCTCTTTACAGCATTTAAATGTGACTCTTTAGGGGTTTTTTATAATGAGAACACATGCACACAACAAATATAATATCAGGATGACTAGTAGTTAGGTAGAGTAGACATCCAATCATTTCTCTATAATTGGTTTGATCAACAGATTTTCCATCTTTATCAAGATCCAACTTACAGGTGGTACACATGGGAGTGTCACTACTTGAAGTGTTATCCAATCCAAAATGTTTTAAAACATCTCTAGTATATTTAATTTGAGTCAAAATAATTCCATCATTGTTATGAAATATTTGAAATCCAAGATATAATTTATGTTCACCCATTAAACTCATCCCAAATTCAATTTGCATTATTTTAGGAAAATCAGTACATAAAGATGTTTTTGAGTATCCAAAAATAATATCATCTACATAAATTTGTAAAACTAAAACATATTTATAAAATCGATTTATAAAATCGGTAGGATCATTTATACCATTTTAAAACCATTAGAGATAAGAAAAGTACTTAATCTATCATACCAAGCTCTTGGAGCTTGCTTTAAACCATATAAAGTTTTTGATAATTGGAAAATATGATTTGCAAAATGAGGGTTTGAAAATCCAGTTGGCTATCCAACAAAAACATTCTCAGCTATAAACCCATTTAGGAATGCACTCTTTATATCCATTTTATATAGTTTTAAATTTAGATGTGCACCATAAGAAAGTAAAATCCTAATGGCTTCTAGTCTAACTACTGGAGCAAAAGTCTCCTCATAGTCAATTATTTCCACTTGACTATAGCCTTGTGCAACTAATCTAGCCTTGTTTCTAAATATATTTCCAGATTCATCTACTTTGTTTCTAAACACCCATTTTGTGCTTATGGTGAAAGTGTCCTTAGGTCATTCTACTAGTTTCCAAAAATTATTTCATTCAAATTGATTGAGTTCTTCTTCCATAGAAATTACCAAAAATTCATCATTAATAGCATCATCAATGTTTTTAGGTTCAAGCTGTGACAATAAGGCTTGATGTTCAAATTGATTTTTAAGAGAAGTACTAGTTTGTGTCTCTATATCAAGATTTCCTACAACAACATCTAATGGATGATTCTTTAGAATCCTATTTGATCTATTAAAGGTAGGACTAGAAATTTCAAGATCATCTCTAGGTTCGGGTTCAACAGAATCAGATTCTGGTAAATTTCCAGAACTGGTTGTCTTTATAACAGGTTTATTGATTTTATTATTAAGGTTCAGAACATATAAATCTTCGTCAATATTTTCAAGAGATGACTTAGGTTCATGTGGATTAGTTTCATCAAATTTAATGTGAACATATTCTTCCACACACATGGATCTATTATTGAAAACTATATAGTCTTTTCTAGTAATTTAATATCTTAAAATGATTCATTCATCACTCTTAGAATTAAATTTATCAAGATTATCCTTGGTATTAAGAATAAAGACTTTGAAACCAAATACTTTTGAGTAATTAACCATAGGATTCCTATTGTTCCACAACTCATATGGGGTCTTTTTGAGAATAGGTCTAACTAAGACTCTATTGATGATATAACAAGCTGTATTCACAGCATCATCCCAAATGTAAATAGGAAGGTCATAGTCATTTAACATGGTTCTTGAAATTTCCTACGGGGTTCTATTACTTCTTTCTACTATACCATTCTTTTGAGGTGTTCTAGGAACATAAAAGTTATGAATATAGACATTTTTTGAGAAGTAAGATTCAAAATCTTGATTTTCCAACTAACAACCATGATCACTTCTTAGGGTCTTAATCTTATGTCCACTGAGGTTTTCTACAGACTTGGAATATTTATCAAAATAAGAAAAATCTTCACTTTTGTGAGCTATGAAATATACCCAAGTATATCAAGAAAAGTCATCTATTAATACATAGGCAGAGTGCATCCCATTTGTGCTAGAAACTCTAGAAGGTCCAAACAAGTCCATGTGAATCAACATGAGAGGTTGAGAAGATGAAACTTCTTTCTTTGGTTTGATAAGTATTTTGTGTTGCATTCCCTTTTGACATGGATTACAAACCTTGTTATTTGGAAACTCGAGATTGGGTAAGTCTCTAACTAAGTTCTTCCTAGTTAGTTTTATAAGTGAGTGTATATTTCAGTGTCCTAATCTCCTAGGACATAACAAAGACTCTTTCTAAAAATCATTTAAACAAATAACATTTTTCTTAGATAAAGAATTTAAATCAACAACATAAACATTTTCATTTCATAAAGCCGAAAATGTTAAATCATTATTAGAATTAAAAACATTACAAGAATCATTTTTCAAAAATAACATTAAAGCCATCCTCACATAATTGGGAAATACTTAACATACTATATTTTAGTCCATCAAAAAATAAAACTTTAGGAATTAAAACTGAGTTAGTCTTACCAATTTGGCCTAGGCCGATGATCTTTCCCTTAGAATTATCATTAAAGGTGAAATAGCCTCCATCAACCATGATTATGCTCTTGAAACATGAGTAATACTCAGACATATATCTTGAACATCCACTGTCCAAATACCATGTTTTCTTATGGGAACTCTTCAAGCAGGATTCCTACAAAACACTTTTAGATGGGAAATGACTTTGGTACCCAGATCTTCTTGGGTCCAGAATTATTATCAATCAATGCTTTAGGTACCCAAATTTTTCTTATGGGTCTCATTTAATTTACAGAATCAATATATTTTGAAATATAAACATCATTTGATCTATAACCATATGAATAATTAGTTGAAGCGTACGAATTTCCAGAACTAGAACTAGAAGAATTTTGTCCAGATTTTGGAATAAATCGAGTTTTAGTATACTGTCTTTTTCCAGGTTGGTAGCCCAAACTATTAGTGTATATTGGTGCAACTTGGATTCCAAACATTTGAGTTACAGTGTCTTTTCCATTTGTGAATTTATCTAAGTCCTTTCTACATTTCTCATTAGACATTTCCAATTCTGTATTTTCTTTTAATAGTTGAATATTCTTTTCTTTTTCAATATCAAGAGCAGATTTATCATTTGAAGTGAGAGAATGATTTTTCTTTAATGATATATATTTTTACTTTAGTTCATTAATTGTTTCTTCCAACATGTTACAATATTCAAATAATTCAGCTTTAGTCATGTCTTCAGAATCAGAGTCAGATTCGGCATCATCTCCAGAATAATAGGAATTTAAAATAGAAGTATCTAAGGTTATCCTAGATGTGTTAGTCATGAAACACATGTTGGCATGATTTTTTTCAGAATTAAAAACATAATATTCACATGTTCTTTCTTCTGAAGCACTCCAAGTTTCTTTCATAGCATTCTTTTATTTACTGTCATTGTAGTCATGTTTCTTCTTAAACTTCATATTTGTACAGTCAGCTTTTATGTGACCTTTTCTTTTGCATTCATAGAAGACAACTTCATCACTTTTATTAACTTTCATCCAGTCCTTTTTCCAATGACCTCTATTTTCATACGTTATTTTGTAGTTTAATTTTCTAAATAATTTCTTCTCCTATTGAACTTCTTGAATCTCCTAGATATCTAATTCATTTCATCCTCACTGTTGGAGTCTGAACTTTCAGTTGTTGAGATTTCAGTAGGTACATTTACTTTCTCATTTTCCTTTCTCTTTGAAGTAGTAGACTTGAATGCCACTGACATTCTCTTAGGTTCATCATATTCTTCCTTTTTCACCTTGAGTTATTCCTCATACATCATAAGCTTACCAATAAGCTCTTTGATAGGCAGAGCTCCAATGTCACATGATTCTCTAATTGAAATAGAAGTTCCTCTCCATCTATCTAAAAACATCTCAGTATCCTCATGATTTGTTCCCTTTCTGGAACAGTCTTTCCAAGTGAACTCATTTTATTGACTATCTCATTGATCTTGAGATCTATATCAGAAATAGGTTTATCAGTCTTCATTTTAAAATTGTCATATTTAATAGTATATGTATTTAATCTCCTTTACTTAACATTGTTTGTTCCTTCATGAGAAACACCTAAAGTATCCCAAATTTCATAAGCAGTTGTAAAGAAGATATTCTATTAAGTTCCTAATCTCTTAAATCACAATACAAAGCATTCATAATGTTACAATTATTATTATAAGCTACTTTAGTAGGTTCATCTAATGTTGTTCTTTCATTTTATGGAATTTTATATTGACTCTCTATAGAAGTCCAGATATCAAAACCCATACTTTCTAAATATATTATCATTTTAAGCTTCCACTAGGCATAGTTGGCACCATGGAAGAAAGGTGGCATGTTAGTAGCAGCACCTTCTAGTCTATTATATATAGCGAGATGTTTAAATGATATATATTTAAAGATATAAAATTTAGAACAAACAGAAATTTACGATCATTAATGATATAAATAAAATCACAGTTGAAAAACAAAGTATTTTGAATTCCATTAACAAAAACATGACCTCTGATACCAAATGTTGGTCGGAGTGGACACTCAAAAGTGGGGGTGAATTGAGTTCCAATTAAAATTTCTGTTAAAACTGATTTCTATTGAACTCCCCCAATTTATAAAACAAGTTAAACTGTAGTGAATTTGTAGAACTTTAAAAGAACAATTAGGTTCTCAAAGATTCATTAGGTCTCAGTTAATTTAATTAGCTGATTAAATTAGCTTTTGAAACTAATCTACTGATTTACAATCGTTTAAACACATGCTAAATTAACTATCAATGTATCTTTAAAATAGTTTTTTATTTTAAAGTAATAGAAGAGAAATATAAATTATATAGTACTCTAAACTTTTTAAACTAAAATGCACAGTAGGGATAACCAAGTGTTCTAGTCTCAAGTTGAGACTTAGTCCTCTCAAATTTATAAAAATTGGATCCACACCCTGGAACGGGGTTTACAAGAGTACAGAGACTGTCTAGGCCACGCAGGGACTTCTACCACAGTACTTTATGGGAAAAAAAATAATGACCAGGCCATGTAAGGACCTCTTCCACAGTTGACATGGGTAAACAAGAATACATAGTTTGGAATGAGGATTTTGATATCCTCTAGTTCAGTGAAGGAGCCAATGTGTGTGTAGGATATACAGAGTACACACACTTCTCAATCAAAGTAAATAAAAAATCACTTAGAGATAGTATATGAATGTTTAGAAATATCTACTTATTGGTAGTGCAACTCTGGACTCCTTGGATTCAGGAGAAATGCTTCTATGGCCTTCTATAGTTTGTATGAAAAAACAGAGTGTCGTGGTTCATCTTGTGTTCTTCATGAGTGAAGATGTTCTATTGCTTCTTCGTGTGTTCTTCATTTGAGTTTGATTGCACTCATTAGAGTTCATTGAAGATCTTGTAATGTGTTCAATAGTTGTGGTCATGATTGCTCTTCTGTTCAGTACAGTGTACTTGCGTGTTTCTCTCGTTGTGTAAGTATGTTCATCTGGAACATGTTGTTATCTATTACAGCTCAATATTCCTTATATTCCATGTTCTCCGGCAGTAGTAAAGATTTCCTTTCCATAGGTACAAGGTACAACTTCTTGAAATGCCAACAACTATCATTAAATAGAATTAATTACACTAAAAACATCAAATATGACCATTAGCAATATTTAAATAATATTGACATAATGGTTAAGAAACTTCGTCACAATTGTTGTGTAAACAGTGTCTCTTTGAACCTATGTCTCCTTCATGGAATCTGACTCACTGTGTGTCCATGTCACAGTGTCTAACTCACGGTGTCTGAGTTACGGTGTATGACTCATCGTGTTTCATTTACGGTGTCTGGGTCACGGTGTGTCCTTCACGGTCTCTTGATCCAGGTGTGTCCATGTCATGGTGTTTGGGTCACGTTGTGTCCATGTCATGGAGTTTGATTCACTGTGTATGTCTTACACTTCACGGTTGTTGTGTGTTGCACACCGTCTGTCTTACTCATTCAAGCATCACGGTGTCTTTATACTTTGAAAAATATCTATATTTAGGCTTAAAACGTAATATACATAATATGAATTATTCTTAACCATTATTAGGTAATATTCATAATATTTGTAAATAATAATGAGAATAATTGATAGTAATAATATTTGCAATCATTAAAACATGATGTGTAATTATTATTGAGATTTGTGATCATTAAATCATGATTAATAAATGAGGAGTCGAAAAGATGTGTATGCATAATATTTCAGAATCAATATTAGTTTAAAATAATCATATGTAAATATTTATTTAGACCATTATACCCATCCAAGTAAGGTGGTGGTGGAAAACAGATTACACTACGGCGCGGAGAAGGTATTCCATACATATGCACACGCGTTGATTTAGTTTTCCATAGGTTAGATTGACGAAGAAATAGGGTTGATTCATTTTTTTAATAACAGATCAGTATATGAGTGATACTGATGTTATTACATTATAATGAAACTACTAAATAAGAGTAAGTAGAAGAAGGAAGAAACTTGAAAGAATCGGTAGAAGATATTAGCTCTTCATCGACGTGGCTCCTTTAAACGTCATCTTAAAAGGACTTGAGTTGGTCTTTTGAGAAGACCAGAACCTCCAGAATATTACTATGGAGGTTGAGAAGAGTAATGGGCAGGGGTTGGCCGAGCATGAAGTCTCAATGTTGTGTATATAGGAGAGGTAGGAGGTGCACTTTTATAAGGGGGAGAGGGGCACCTTTGGAAACCTCAAAAATATTAATTTATAACAAATTCAAACCCTACATAAAAATTACCAAAATGAGTGAAATACTATGTTTAGATAATATAGGGTTGTAATATCATCATACATTAAAATTTAGACATGTTGGGAATTTATTTCAAACATTATCAACTTGATTTATCCTTATTAAATATATTTAATTTTATTTGTGGTAATAAGATTCTAAATTTTATATTGTTATAAATTTTAACTTATGTGTTGTCAATTTCCCATAATTGGATAATTTTTGAAATTTTCGTTCATATATATTTTAATTTATAATTTTCAAATATTTTTGTGATTTTTAAACAATTTTATATTATTTTTTTATAAAATAACAATAGTGCCAATTTTGACACTATTCATTTATTTGAATTTCAATAAAATCCACACAGAAGATATGCTAAAAAAATAATTAATAGATTCATAACATGTCATATTTGTCTCTAAAAATATTGGAGAACATTAAATAGTTCATATAATATTTATTTTAATATTTTCAAACCCATTAATTTGATATTTCAATCAATAAAATAATTTCCACATCACTATTGTGTCACCTTTAATGATAATTATTTAATACCAAAACATTCTAAATAAATTCTCATGATGTAGATAATTTTATTATCTTTATATAGACTATTAATGTTCTATGTTTCATGATGATTATCACAAAATTAAAATTATTACACTTATAAGTTATAAGAGAGTGACATGATGTAACATTTTGGGTTTTAATAATAATTAAATTATTTTCATGGTCAAAAGTCCATAAAATGAATCTAATCCGACCATTAGGTGATATGGGTCTACTTTTAGTTATCCAATATAATTTTGGCATGTGTTAGGGTAATTTTATGATCTTAGGTTGAACCTTACTTACCCGATTTATCTTTAACTAAAGTAAATAAAAATTACCGTAGTTACTATTCATACTATCAAAAAAATAAAAGTGACCTATTAACATAATTTAGAACCAATAAATCTAAATATGGATTCAATTTTCCAAAATTCAAAACACAGAAGTTTCAGTAATTAAATTAAAGTTTATCTCGTTGTTAAGAAAACGAGTTTTAAAAGTTAAAATATTGCCAAAGATTGAAATGTTTTTACCTATGAATTCAATGTAAAATTATTGGTAATGACATACATTACATTAAATGGTAAAAATATATTCAATTTATAATTTAAAATAATACAAAATTATAATTTAACTATATAAATTATTGTGATGAAAAATGTTGATTTCAATTAAAATATATTGTGTTTTTACTATTCATTAAAATATGAATGTTATCATAATAATATGAAAAATTTATCCAAAGTAAATTTTTATATCTTGATTTCAAAGAATAATTTTGTTTTGTCAAATTTAACTTATGAAAATTTCAAAAACTATATTTAATGTGGGTGTGCCATCAAAAGGCGGAAAAACAGTATTTTTTTAAAAATACTTATTTTACACGAAAAAATTATTTTGTTCGCATACCAGGTTCTAGAAAATGTGTAAGAGGAATAATAATGTTATAAAATTAAAAATGTAGTTAATATTATTCATTACTACTAGTTCATAATAATATTACAACCATATATCATTGTATAGTGAAACCTGGTATTGCGTAAAACTCAAGCTATCAAGGAAGGTCATGATTGTGTTTAATGTAAGCCAAGTAAAGCTTGTGTGTAGTGAAATAATCCTTAGTTGTTTCGTATAACAGAATAGAACCATAATTCATTTATACATTGAATATATATATATATACACTCAATGTTGTGTATAATAGCTACTATCAAACGAACATGAAACTGTGTGTAACACCATCCAAGAATATTGTTTCATATACTGTAATCTAATACGTTGTTGCGAATAGCGAAAGATATTCTTTGTGTACTGTACAATAGAAGACATCAAAGAAAATAAAAGAATATTTTTCATAAAATCTTGGGGTGTAACATTCTACCCCCCTTAAAATGAATTTCGTCCTCGAAATTCGTTGGGGATATAAAAGGATTACTACATGATTTTTTCTTTAATAGAAACTCACATCGTAAAAAAGAATACCAAAACATAACATTAAAAAATAAAGTATGAAACGTAATGGTTACCCAAATTAACTAATCATTGGGTTTCCTTATAGGATAACATAGGTGCAAATATGCTTATATAAGAGAAATATAAACATCAAGTTCTGATGGAGAGTGGTAGAGAACATGGCTTTGAAAAAGCCAACAAGCACAAAGCCATAAATTTGTGATGATATAAGGTACAATATAATTCATCAAATATGAAGACACTAGGACAACATTTTTGGTTTTCAAGATCATTTCCTTATTGTTGAAAATTTGAATTAGAATAAATACTTACATTATTATGGTACAATCTCACTGTTGTTCGTGCCTTGAACAATTTCCACCTTATCTCCTTAAGAAATGAAGTTGAATTTTTCATTCATGAAGTGTTAGCTGATAGAATGATGTGTCATTGCATTTGTCTCAAACAAAAGGTTATAAAAAGTTATCAAACATATATATGTCCATTTATGGAGAGGTTAATCGTATATGATTCAAAAAATGGACTTACACTTCATCTATCATACCACTAAATAAAATATAACTTGCTTCCACTAACTAGGGACTTCCTCTAGGCCAATGGTAGGCGATAAAGGTCTGTCTCACTTCAGTTGTGGGTTCAATTCTTGTATCCTTGTCTGACGCGATCAGTTATATACCATCCTGCAGGTTGTCTCTATTTTCTAACACTTCACTATTATAACATTACAGAAAAAATATCGAACAAACTTATAGCCTTAATCTATACTATCTGATGTCTCACATTATCCATTCCATTATTTAGACTTATCCAAAATACATATGTCTAATCTCATAGTATAAAGAAAATGATTACTAGAAATGTCATCAACCAAGAATGTGAATACCATCATTTATCCCCCATATATCATCAGATATATCTTGTTGATCGCATTCCATACATTTGAATAGCTTAGTATTTTATTCTCTTGCAACATGAATTACTATACAAAACATAGTGAAAACATCAATGTTGTCAATAGGTAACTCTTTCCACATACCAAAATTCCAAAATTTCTATATACTCTAACCATGATATCACTTTGTCCTTATATCTATCATGAGCTCATTAATACTATCGAACATATTATTTTCTCTTTATCCCTTCATTATGCGCATATCATCTGCCTTCCAAATATTTGAATTACTTTTTATGGAACCATAAAATTATTGAAAACCATAATAAACCAATACATTGATATTTCAATATTCCACAGTACTATAAATTAGATCCTCCAACATTATTTTGGAATCTCATTACATAAACCCATAATCATTCCACTACATCATTCTCAAACTTAACATCACCAATAGTGATCTCATGCAACTTCCATTTATCCTCTTCCTTAAGAGGTTTTTCACAAAGATCATCATTAACCCTTGGATTAGGGCATTTATTAGAAAAATGCCTCATTTCCTTGCACTTGAATCATTGAAGTGTTGGAGGAGCATTCTCTGTAGTCTTTTCCCTATTCACATCATTAGAAATCTTTTTTCAATTACTTTGGAACTCAACTGCATGATGACCTTATTTTCCACGATTGAAAAATTCTATAGTATTTGTAGACAATCTCCACCATGATGTTTCCACACATTGAGCATAAAGAAACAATTCCCTTCTTTTCACCATTGTTATGATGTTTTTCCTTGAACTCCATATTTCGTTTCTTGTCAAAACCATGAGATGGATATGTTACACCAACTTATAGTTCCACCTTGAGAGCACAACACACAATACCGTTATATCTACTGAAGCCCCTTATAGCTAATTCCCTTAGAAGACCTGGATTTATGCCACTGCAGAATCAATCAAATTTACATTCAAGTTGGATGATAAAGCCAGATGCATACCTTGCAAGTCTTGTAAAATTTTCTTCGTATATACCAACAGATTCACCATCCTTCTTCATAAGCACAAGGAACTCCTTTTCCATCTTTGTTGAAAGAATACATGGGATGTACTTACTGAAAAATAAGTTCTTGAACTTGTCCCATTCCGTGGATTCAATTTCATCTTGAGGACTTGTATTCTAAATTAGAGTCCACCACTGGTCTACTTCACCTACTAAACATAAAACCGAAAAAATGACTTTTTCACGTTATGAACATCTAAGTATAGAAAATAAATTTTCAATGGTACTGATCCATTTTTTATAATGAAGTGGATCTGAAGACCCACTGAAAGAAGGTGGATGTTGCCTCATGAAATACTCAATAGAAAATTGTTCCCTACTCTCGTCATTCAGATGTCCAGAATGATTCATAGCTTGTGTAAATATAGAAATAATATTTTTCACTTCCTCTACAATATCATTGGTTTCTTCAAGAGGAAAATCATTGAATTTCGAATTAAATTTATCAACATTGTTCCTTTGGGTTCCAGCCATTGTCTAAAACCCAAAAAGAATAGTGTGAGAGGAAAAAATCATGCTAGGAAAACAACATAATAAAGGGGGAGTACCTTCAATATATATCATATTAGGATTAATTATAATATTGTTACTATAATTTGAGGAAATGAAACTATATATATACTTAACCTTCGGGACATCCCTAGACATACCATTGAAATATCTCTAGGGATCTCACTAAAGTTGTCGCATCCTTGTTTCCAATGGTTGACAAAACCTTTCCTCTGATTCCAACTGTAGATACCACAAACATGACATACATGGACATTAAATTACTTTTACAGAATACTTAATACATAAAAAAACCAACACTCAAGGGCCGTAATAGTATAGTTTCTTTTGAAACTCGAAACACAATCACCTAATCATGGTGAATGGTCTTCAACATTTCCCATAATGACCTTTCCCTTTTGTTTTCTTACCTAAAACCTTTATTTATATCCTAGAGAAAAGAAAACATATAAAGGGTGTGCTCAAATTATTAGTAAAGGTATGCATGGAGAAAATAAAATAAATCATATACATTTGAACATAAAAACATGAACATAATGTTTAATCATCAAAATCATGAGCAATGACAAAACTCATGGTAGTACGTATGGAATATATCATAAAGGAGCATCAATCATAATAAAATATCAAGGGAATAAAACATGTAATTGTGGAAAACCACCAAGCTCATGATATGATTTCCATAGTAGCCAAGGCATTTCTGCCAAGACCATCCTTGTGGACAAAGTCCCTTTCTGAATCGAGTTCACTCCTCGTTCCAGTCCTGTATCACTGAACCTGATTAACTTAACAATCCAGCCATGACTATCTCATGAGATATAAATCTTTACCTAATGACTTGGAGGTAGATATAGGTCCCACTCATCTCATAATGAAATCCTTATTACTTGTGACACAATATAAACATAAATCATTCATCATATCCCAAAGAGTTAAATGGGTTTCATAGACATCATCCCATCATAACATAATCCATATAAAACAAATGGATATCATTTCATCATAAGACAAGTGAAATAATGTAAATAATAGAGACATAATACTTGAAATATACACATATTAAATAATTTCATCTTAGATGGAAAATGGTTTTGATAAAACACTTGAAATGGATTCTTGAGGAAAATAACATTTCCTCTCCAAAATAATTTTATTTTCACCAAATTCCATGCAATTATAAATGAAATATAATTTTGTTAAAAATGGTCATGAAATCTTGTAGTGTAAGCTTCATGAAAATAAGGTGTTATGAAACTATAAAAATATGTTCATTCCATATAAGAAAAAAACATTCTTCTCGTACTTTTTTCAGAAAAGTCAAAAAGTACCTCTTATGGTAAAGAAAAGAAAGATTTCTTATATACCATGTAGTAAAAGATAAAAAAAATGGCTAAAAATGTCTTTAAACATATATGAAACCATTTTTAAAAAACATGGAAATGGATGATAAATATAACCGCGGTAAATACTTACGAATAAACAATCTCGGATAAAAACATGATTAGAAAAGTTATCCCTTAACTTATGTCTGATATGCTTCGTATGTATCCGAACATCCTGTATAATGATTTAAATAATATTATTGAATTATTAAAGAATCATATTCATTGTTATGATATCATATATGGTTCACTTATGACTTTATATTACCCCTTCTTTTGTAAATTCCATGTTAAAACAGTTTTTCGGGTAAAATCATTTCATTTATCGTACGTGTTTCGATTTGTTGTTATTGATATTATTACTCAAATCCTGATTTACATAATTCCGGAATGTATAACATGATTTATATATAATATATATTCAGTATTTATGCATATATTATAGATCGATAAATGGAATGATATACACCATTCAGGGAGACGGTAGGTCGTACGTATGCATGAACACTGTTTTCGTTTCCTTATGGAATTGAATGGAATTAAGTAAAAGAAAAATATATGTACATAAATACAGTATCATTATTAGGTAATATATTTCATGATTACTTACTATATATATACTTTATAGTCATACTTGAATGATTAATCATGGAAAATGAATCTCATCGTGTTCATGGAGACGGTAGTCCGTACGTACGCACGAGTGATGATATCATTCCCATGATCGTGGAATTATTTTTAAGTGTATGTATAATATTTCATAATCAATATCACTTTAAAATAATCATATATAGCTATTTATTTACACCATTATACCAATCCATGTAAGGCGGTGGTGGAAAACAAAATACACCACGTCATGGAGAAGGTATTCGGTACGTACACACGCACGTTGATTTCATTTTCTATAGGATGGACAGTAGATGAAATATGGTCGTTTCATATTTATAATAACATATTGATATATGATTGATACTGATTTTATTACTTTATAATGAAACATCTAAATAAGAGGAAGTAGTAGAAGAAAGAAACATGAAAGAATTGTTAGAAGAGATTACCTATTCCTTGGAGTGCCTTCTTTAAACTTCAACTTAACGGACTAGAGTTGGTCTTTTGAGAAGACCAAAACCTCCAGAATATTACTAGGGAGGTTGAGAAGAGTAATGGGTAGGGTTTGTCCGAGATTGATGGTTCAATGTTGTGTAAAGAAGAGGGGAAGGAGGTTCCCTTTTATAATGGAGGAGAAGGGCACCTTTTGAAACCTAAAAATATTAATTTATAATCAATTTAAAACCTACATAAAAACATAAAAAATGACTCAAATCTGATGTTTCGATGAGATAGGATTGTAATATCATCAATCAATATAATTTATACTTGTTGAGAATTTATTTCAAACATTATGAACTTGATTTATCCTTATTTAATATATTTAATTTTATTTGTGGTAATAAGATTCTAAATTTTATATTGTTATAAAAAATTTTGTATGTGTTGTGAATTGTCTATAATTGGATAATTTATGATATTTTAGACCAGAATAATTTTATTTTATAATTTTATAATATTTTTGTGATTTTTAAACAATTTTATATTATGTTATTCTTATAAAATAACAATAGTGCCAATTCTGACACTATTCATTTATTTGAATTTCAATAAAATCCACACAGAATATATGTTCGAAAAAAAATCATTAATATATTCATAACATGTCATATTTATCTATAAAATAAATTCATCACATTAAATAGTTCATATAATATTTATTTTAAAATTTTTAAAACCATTTATTTGATATTTCAATCAATAAAATAATTTCAACATCAATATTGTGTCACCTTAAATGATAAATATTTAATACATAATAAGTATAAATAAATTCACATGATTTAGATAATTTTATTATTTTTATGTAGACTATTCATGTTCTATGTTTCATGAAAATTATCACTAAATTAAAATTATTACACTTATAAGATATAAGAGAGTGACATGTTGTCACTTTCTTTGGTTTTAATAATAATTAAATTATATTCATGGTAAAAGTCCATAAAATGAATCTAATCCGACCATTAGGTGATATGGGTATACTTTGAGTCATACAATAGAATTTTTTCATGTGTTAGGGTAATTTTATAATCTTAGGTTTACCCTTAATTACCCGATTTATCATTAACTAAAGTAAATAAAAATTACCGTAGTTACTATTCATAATATCAAAAAAATAAAAGTAACCTATTAACATAATTTGTACCCACTGAATCCAAATATGGAATCCATTTTTCAAAATTAAAAACACTGAAGTTTCATTGATTAAATTAAAATTTATCCCGTTGTTAAGAAAACGAGTTTTAAAAGTTAAAATATTGCCAAAGATTGTAATGTTTTTACCTGTGAATTCAATGTAAAATTAATTGTAATGAAATAAATTACATTAAATAGTAAAAACATATTATATTAATAATTTTAAACCATTAAATATTATAATTTAACTATATTAATTATTGATATGAAAAAGTTATTTTTAATTAAAATATATTGTGTTTTTATAATTCATTAAAATATGAATGTTATCAGAATAATATGAAAAATTTATCCAACGTAAATTTTTATATCCTGATTTCAAAGAAGAATTTTATTTTGTCAAATTGATATTATAAATATTTAAAAAACCATATTTAATGTGGGTGCACCATCAAAAGGTGGCAAAACTGTATTTTTTGAAAAATACATATTTTACCAGAAAACATTATTTTGTTCTCATACTATGTTCTAGAAAATGTGTAAGTTGAATAATAATGTTATAAAATTCAAAATGTAGTTAATATTATTAATAATTTAAATTGGATTATAATATTACAACCATATATCATTGTTTATGGAAACCTGTATTGCGTACAACACAAGCTATCGAGGAAGGTCGTGATTGCGTGTAATGCATGCCAAGTAAGGGTTGTGTGTAGTGAAAGACTCCCTTTTTGTTGTGTATAATAGAATTCAAACATTTTTAATTTATACATTGAATATATATATATATATACACACTCAATGTGGCATAGAATAAATACAATCAAACGAAAAAAAATTTTGTGTAACATGATCAAGGAATAGTGTTGTGTATACTGCAAGCTAATACGATGTTGCGTATAGTGAAAGATAATATTATTATAGTGTTCCACAAAAGACATCAAAGAAAATAAATGAATATTTTTCATAAAATCTTGGGGTGTTACAAACTAGTATCAGTTTTTATTTCATTCTGAGATCACCATGAAGTCAAATGATTTTTTCATTAGTTCTAGTGTCCATGGATGAGATGAGTTATAATAAACTTACTATCTAGGTTTTATAATTGTTTAAAGATCAAGAAAAAGCACCAGAGGACCTCTGGTTTTCTTCATTGAATATTCATTCATACATGGAAGTGTGATGAGGTCCTTATACACATCATTATTGTATTTACTTCTACACCCAGATAAATAATTCCATAAGGGTGGGGATTGGCCACCTGGGAAATTCAACCAATTTATTTCTAATCATTGAATCTTCCAAAGCATTTGATTTTGGTCAGTTTTATGCTACTAAGTTAGTAAGAATTCACATAGTATTGTCATTAATCGTTTCATACTTTGGATTCTTATTACCTCTAGATTTGTGGAAGGCCTTCATAAGGAAATAGGGTGTAGCTCATGTTGAGTATTGAATACTATCCTCAAACAAAATTTCAGACAATGTGGGAAAATAAAATCATTTAAGACATGCTCTGAGCATGTGTGTTGTATTTCATAGGAAAATTGTGTATCCATTTCGGATTGGAATAATTTTTGAATAATAATAGTTAAAAATCCTTGATAATAATGGATCTCTTTGAGGCATGTTATGGTAAGTTGTGTCAATGACCCTAGTGTTCGGTAGAGGTGGACGAGAGCTCATTTTTGGGACAAAAAATTGTTTCTCAAAAATTTGATAAATTTACGTTTATTATTCCTCAGTTATCTACTATAAATAACCTCAACAATTCTAATGATGATCAATAAAATTGAGCCTTATAATTACTGGGGGATGATGTTGTTTTTTTAAGGTGTCCCCTCACATGGGTCATCGTCTTCGTGGTAAGAAAGTGAAGAAGACATTACAATATGTTGGATTTTTTTTTGAGATTTCCAAGAGAGTTATTAAAGTTAAATAATGTATATATTTCCCATCCTAGTTGATGTTAATTCATAATTGTTTTCCATGTCCCAATGTCAATGAAATAGAACACATATTTGTCTCATGTTCTGAATATTGTAGATTTAGTAATGGAGAATGATCTATAACTGGTTGAGAAACATATGGAGATTGGGTAATCCTATGTCAAAGTGTTATTTTGGAATCCTAAAAGTTTTTTAGGTTATTTGGAAGCATACGAATGATGTTAATGAGACACAGAATAGAATATAATGATTTCAATAGGATTTCTCCTTTTGGTTCTATGATCAGATAGTGGGATGACTATCCAATGATGGAATGTTTTCATGGTGGGGAGATTTTTCAAAACTGTGATTTTATTTTGAGAAATTCTTCACTTTTGTTTTGGTCAAACCATTATTTCATATAATTCCTTGGTATTTTGTTTAAAATGTTATTTTTTAGTCATAAAAGAAGTTAGTTCACAATTGGCTCACAATTAGTGGAATCTTTTCACCTTCCTAGAGGATATCATATGCCCTATAATGTATCACTATCATATGAGTATTTCCTACACATGAGAGTAAGGGATTACCATGTACCAATTTTTATTGGTCTATCTATGTTTCAAGATCATATACATGGGCAATTCACTCATTACCATGAGACTTTGCAAACTCCTTTTTCATTAATGGGGTGTGTATCACCGCTTCGACATTGTTTGGAATACCATGTATCCAAACTATGTAGCCTTTCCAAATGTTTAAAATGATGAATTTTCTATTCTACCCTCCCATTAATAAACCCCAAATCCACCCAAACTAACAACATTCAGTATTTTTTTCCCTAATTGTACCTCCCTTATCACATTTCTACATTTGAAGTGTATTTCTTTACGAATTTATTGTGGTTTATTCTACAAATAAATATCTTATTCCCACAACTTATTATTACTGATTTCTTTTTCTCGATCACCTTCTTTTTATTCATTTTATTATTCTATATCCTTCAAATAGAATTACCTAATAAGTATTTAATCATGGTTTATTTGGTTAAATATTGATGTTTTTGGTGTTGTCATTCCATTATGAATCCCACTTGTGGATTGCTAATGGTATTCCATCATATTCTATATGTTTGTAAACTTGAGCTATTTGATTCCATGATTTACCAATGTTCGATGATTTTATAATTTTTTATTTTCATTATAAATGTGTTCTATGATTTTGGGGATGGTTTAAACACGGATATCCATGGATCGTGCAACGTGTTTGGGGTTTGAAAGGGGAATTGCCTATGGAAAATGGTTTTAAATTTGGGTTACATTGTTTGGTGTATGTGAATGTGTAGTGGCTGTTCATATGGAATATCAAATGTTTTCATAATTGAAAATTGTGGTTTCCCTTGGGTATTTAAAATTTTGTTAGTATGTGTGCTTGAGGTGGTACTTAATACGTAGGAAAAAGGAATTTCTAACAATATAAATCCTACGAGACATGGTTGTGATGATTAGATAAATAATTCTAGGTGGATTAACAAGGTGGATTGTTGGTTTCCCCAATAAATATTAATGCTACAACACTAAATAAAATTTTCTTGAGGATTAGAGTCTAGTATATCATGTGATGTGACACCTCTCTAGTAGATCGTGCATGAGGACATTCTATTATGTTGATTATATACCATATTTCTGAGATATGAGATTCCAAGGTCCCCACTATCCCTTGTGACATAGGGATTACCCTTGGTTCTTATATCATGTGATGCTATAATTTTCTCTTAGTTTGGAGACATGTTTCATTTTACCTTTAATCATAAAACATGTTTCATTTTAAAATTATTCATTTATTATCATTTAATTAAAAATAATAATGTAGATTTTTATTAGGATGTTATATTATAAAATAACTTTGGGTTATATTCTACTAGGCCTTGGAACACAAAGAATCTGCACCATTAGGGGTATGAAAACATTGATGCGATTAACCTAGGTAATGAAATGGTGTTCCATGATGGTGATGGTTTAGTTGATTTCTTTTGCTTCTTCTATTACATGTTTTTATGTTGGTGTATTTGGTGGGTAACTCCACTTTTTGCATAGAGTTTTAGTTATGTAGTGGGTTCCCCACTCATTTTGTTACATTGACATTTTTTTGTTAAATTATTCAATGTTTATCTTATGATGGTTTCATTTACATTTGTTATGGATAATTTATTTGATGTGGCGTTAATATAGTGGGTAGTTTATGGTTGATTATTTTGGGTGAAATCATTCCCATGTTAGTATGTTTGATGTCATGAATTAGTATTATCACCTGAGAATCGAGAATTCCCTTCAGTCTTCAGCACATGTCGAGTCAAATTCTTGGTTAGACAAAATTCTAGTTTAGTTCTTGAAATCACCAAATCCCCAACTAAAAAAATTAATTTATTGGATTCATTATTCATCAAGTGTTATTTGTTTTTATACAGAATGATGTCCCATGAATGAGAGAAGATCCCGTGAGATGATTTTGTGATTACATTAGGACCATTTCATGGTGTATCCACCTCATTCAGCAAGAAAATGTGAAACATACACAATGAATGGTGACTTCGATAGTGTCTGAACATTTCATAGATAAACCCTTCCCCTCATAAGCAATATATATGTGTGGGGGTGAAAAATGATGGATCTAGAGAATAAATATCTGAGAAAAAATAAGGGAGTATGTGATCAAATCTTACCTTTTATTGGATATCTCTAGGTAATCATGATATCCATGTAATGAGATTCAAATAAAAAATGCATCCATAAGAAAGCATCATGTAATCACTTTATGATCAAAAAATCACATGTAAAATAAAATCATTTGAGTCCCATGTGAAACAACATGTTAACTCATTCAAAATTGACAGAAAAAATGTTTCCCCATTACACGAACCTGCCTTTTTAACATATATTATTAGGTACATGAGAACTTCCCTATTCATGAACTTCCTCTATCATGAATCTCAATACCTGGCTATGAAAAAGATTCATCTTGAATATGAATTCCAATATATAAAATGGAGTCAAAATCCTTAGTCAATAACCCTCATTTATTCTACCTCTCTAATGTGTATCCTCACACACATTAACATAACACACTATGAGACCCCCTTTGTGGTTTTATGAATAGAATGAGTAATAGAGCCGCCACTGAATTCATCAATGGGTAAACCCCTTACAATACATTTAAATTCTTGGCAATAACCCATTTTTTCATGTAAATCACTGGTGGTGTGGTTATGAGAAGAACCCTTTATTAAAAATTCTTATTCCTGAGTAATGTATTACCCAAATGTACTTAATTCATTATTAGTTAGGAGATGAGACTTCAATAACATGGATATTTACATGATCCTATTGAATTTCAGATGGCCACAATATGTGACTCTCATAGGTTCATATGATCTCAATACTCTTAACATGACTTGAAGAGACCATGGGAGGCCTTGGAAATGACAATTTACTCATGATAGAGACCACTAAAAGGACGTATTTATCCCATTATAGACCATGGTCAACAAAGGATCTGAAGGCTATCACCTATGGGGAATGCACTTTGACCAAGAGCATATGTCCAAGGGAATGTTAGGTTGATCATAACAAGAAATCCAAGACATTTCACTTTAATCATGGTATGTAATCCATGAAAAATTAGCTCAACATGTGAATATAATTAGAAATATCTTCTTTAATCATGTAATAATATCTAGGAAAAATCAACTAATCATTCGAAAAAATCACAAATAATGAAATTCGTCCATTCAAATACATCTATGTCAATTCAAGTGACCATTCAAAAGAAAATGGGCATGAACTCTTTGATTTATGAAAATAAATTATTGAAATTAATTTATTGTTAATGAAAGTATATATATCCCCTTTGCTCTTGTGGGAAAATCCAAGGTCATTCACTTTGACCAGGAAAATACATCCTGAAAAATGCACTTTGATCTTGCATTGAAATCGAGGAAAAATATTCTGATCATGGAAAAGTCACTAGACAATTCAACATTGATTATTTAATACATCTAGTAGAAGTCAATTAACCATTAAAAAGGAACTATACATGTATACTTTTTTCATGAGAATACATCTCAGACATTGAACATCGATCATGAGAATGCATCCTAGACAGTTCACATCAATAATACAACGAATCTTGGACATGACATATAGTCACTCTTGGAAGTGACATTAATGTCATATTAACAACCCAAACATATCAAGTGGAAAATATAGAATTTTCATACAAAAATAATGAAATTCCAGGATGATCACATTGTACATGTTTACTTCATCAGCTGACACACTATGAATTATACTATCTTAACCTCTAGCTAGGATCCTTCGGCGACATACCCATAATATAATGGGATTGTCCTTAAGGGTATAAGTCACATACTCATGTAACCATATTTGATGCATCACTTGATATGGCCTTCCATTTTGTACGAAGCCTATCAAATAGACCTTTGATGGTCTCTATCTCTCTTTATCTATCAGAATTTGGAGAATGATTGTGAAAATTGGCATCCATCCTAGTATAATGTAACATTGGTATATTTTTATGATATTGTTTCTGTAAATAATTTTTCGCATTCATTAAATTAAATTTCATGAAATGGTTAGTTTAAATAAACCACAATAAACCCTTAAAATAAAATTTCTATTATAGACATTTCGTTAGGGTAGCATGAATAACTAAACCTATCTTATGAAAATGCATTATGAATTAATTGGATAATTGTGAAAAAATATAAGTCATTTAAATGTTAGTATTTTTGTTTTGAATTGCATTTTTTAATAAAATTATTGAGATATATGAGTTTTATACTTAATAAAGTATTTTTTTATATTAATTCAATGGTTATTTTTGTCATAGGATATGAAAAAAAAGACCCTATAAGAACCAATTTTTTAATGGTAAACTATACACCTTTGAATGGAGAACCCATCATAAATTTAGACTTTAGAACATTAGTAATATGTATAAGACAACATAAAGATGTTATTTTGATATGGGATATAAATATTTTCTTTGGAAAAATATCTAATATTTTTTTTATAACATTCATGTTTGGATTAACAGTAAAAATAAACTAACATTTTAAAAAACATCTTTTTTCATCAAGATAATTAATATCTGTAAATTATAATATTTAATGGTTTAAAAGTTTAAATAGAATATATTTTTAACATTTAATATAGTTTATATTATTTTCATCAATTTACATTGAATTTATAGGAAACAAAATTCAATCTTTTGCAATGATTTAACTTTTAATATTTGGTTTCTCATTTCAACAATAAGAATAATTTTAATTTAATTATTGAAACATATGTGTATTAAATTTGGAAAAATGGATTCCATATTTCTAATGAGAAGTTCCAATTATTAAGAATAGTCATCTTTTTTTTGTGAAAATTATGAACAGTGACATCAGTAATTATTTTATATACCATGTTTAAACGGTAAATCTGGAGAAATAAAGTAAAAAATAATAATTTAACAAGATAAAATTACCCTAAAACATGTGTTAATTCTATTTGTGGAAATATTTCTAAACATGGACATCATTGAGTCGATTTGGGAGCCCATGTTTTCACATGTATGTGATAATAATAATTTATAATATATAATTTAACGTAAATATATTTATAACATAATCATATTAATTTTACTAAATTGATTTTAATAAAGCGTTATATAACTTTTTGGGTCATTTAAAATTATACATTATTTAATTCCTTATTTTTTAAGGACTAGTGTTGATATCAAAAACATATAACATTTACTAAACATATTATTTATGACAGAAATATGATGTGGTGATTACCACATCAATGAAAGATTTAAATAAATGAATTTAAAAATATTAGAAAATGTAATTTAGTTTCATTATATCCGCTAAATTGTTTATTTAATAAATTGACATATTTTATTTTATTTCTTAATATTTAAGGACTAATGTTTTTTTGAACTTTTAAAAAAGGAATGTATGAATATTTTAAAAAATTGACACAATTTAAAACATTAAACATAAAATAGTTCATTAAATGATATTAAAATCCTAATGATATATGATATGATTAAATTGTTCATATAAGTCAACAAATGTCATAAATATATTTTTTTGGGTCGTTTAACATGATACGTTAATTACATTGACCCTTACTGTGTAAATAACATGATGTAACAGTAAGATAAAAATAAGAAAAATAAGGGTAAAATAAAAAAGATAAGGATAACAAAAATATTCTTAATTTGTCTAAATATAAATAGATGATGTTAATTTGAAAAAAAAACATCATATAATTTAATTAAATATGTTTTGGTCTATTTTTTTAAAATTTAATTTTAAATAAATTAATATTTTGAAGAGTTGCGTAAATTTCCTCTCTCCTCTCTTATAAAAGGGCACCTCCTACTTATCATCGTTACTTAATTTTAAATAATTAACCTCAGCCAAACCCTATACATTTTTTTCTAAACATACTTATATACACTCTAGAGGTTCTGGTCTTTTGAAAAGACAAAATCATGATCCCTACGATGAGATTTTTGAGTGGTAGGTCGAGGAAGAGGTAATTTCTTCTACAGATTCTATCAAATTTATTTCATCAACTACTTTCTCATCTCTATTTTTATCATTATAAATTAATAAAATATGTATATATAATATATTCATATATTATTATAAATATGAAACAACCCTATTTCACCTTCTATCCATCCTATGAAAAACTAAATCATCGCATGTGGGTACGTACGACTTACCGTCACCACACCATGGTGGAATATTTTTTTCACCATCAACCTACATGGATCAGGTATACTAGTTAAAATAATAACTATATATGATTAATATAACATTTTAGTAATTCTTAGATACTATAAACCATCAAATTCATCACCACTCAACAATTATTGGATTGATATTATCGCTCGTGTGTACTTACAAATTACCACCTACAAGATGCGATATGATTCTTTCTACATAATCTTCATCAAATTATTATTATATAAATGATTTTAATGAATAAAAATGATATTTATTATTATAATACCATGATGTAAATGATATTAATATAACATAAAAAGAAGAATATGAAATTATCATAAAAACATACATAAGAACATAAAGCAGTAAATACCCTACAATCAAGTAATAATGAAATAATACTAAAAAAATGGATAAAAATATGATCATTTTGTTATCATAAAAATGAAAATAATTCTCGAACAAATCAGTATCATTCTTTAAATTATTATACAGGATGGTCGGACACATACAAATAATATCAGACTTAAGGTAAGTGATAACTTTTCTAATTTTGTTTTATCTGTGATTATTTATTCTTAAGTATCTACTGGGAATACATTTATCATCCATGTAAATGTTTTATAAAAAAATTATCATAAAAATTTAACGATTATTATATCTATGTTTAATGTGTTTTTACCCATTTTTTACTATTACTGCATGGTTTGGATGGAATCTTCTTTGTATTTACCATACAAGATACCATTTAAATTTTCCAGCAAATGTACAAGGAGAATGTTTTTTAACTTATACTGCATGATTGGGTTTTTACATCTTCATAGTGCATTATTTCTATGAATCTTCCTCTACATAATTACAATTTTATTTTCAACTAACTACATTTATTTTAAAATTGAATTATATTAAGAGAAAAGAAATTGTTTTTGAAGAAGAAATTATATTTTCCTTAGGAATAGAGCTCAAGTGGTTTATCAAAATTATTTTTCATCTAAGATTGTATAGGTTTATGCATATATCCATATGATTAATATCATATAATTGTGTAAATTATATAATTTTATTTTTAAAATCCATTGGTCTTATATCAATTATGGAGGAATGATGTTTAGGAAACCCAATTGATTTCATGGGTTATGTTATGGTGAACATTTTAATGTTATTGTGGAACATGTAAAATTGGTTTCATTATGATATGGGTGTGACTTATATCTCAAAAATATTTATTTGGTAATGATTTATATATCATTAGATAGAGATGTATGGAAGGGAATGTAAATCCAATTTAGAGATACATGGCTGAAAGGAGGAGTAAACCTAGTTCAGTAATGGACATTGTCTGCTATGATGGTGTTGGAAAATAACCAATATTATTATGATATTATTTTCTATGATTATGTGTCTCTGACACAAATATTTGTGTCTTATGTTATTATTATTGGTATTACATTTCTCTTCTATGATTTATCCCATGACAAGATATTAAGATATATTATATGCAGGATAAAATTTCCAAATGTTATATATTATTGATATTTCATTATTTACCCTTATTGAGAATTTGATATCACCTTTTCATATATTTCTTTTCCTCGGGTCAAGAAGAAAGGTATTAAGTATGACAGTCCTAAAAGGATTATAGTTTCGATGAAATAAATGAGAGACAATTTAGATGTTTTATGAACAATTTTATATATGTTTACCAGTTTCTAAAGACATTATAATTATTTTTTCATAATATGGTTTTGTTATATTTTGTAATATATAATTCAATTATGACGTTATATCAATGTTTGTAATGTATGGATCATTATAGTTGGTATCTGAAGAAATGTTTAATTATCTTTTAGAAACTAGGATGTGAAAGCATTAGGAAGAACAATAAGGATATGTCTACGCAATGGATACAATAATAGTGTTTTAGAAACAACCATAAATAACAAATTATATAATATAATGTGTGAAAAATTGATTTTTTTTATTATGTGATTTTCCTATTATAATTAATGTATCTTAAACTATTCTTATTGATTTTATTCAATGTTCGGATCCCAAAGGAACCATGTTAATGTTTAATGTAATGAGAAATTCAATTATTTTCCCAAAGTGAAACCAAATGATATGGGAGATGGATTGAAAAATCTTTTTTACATACTCACACAATTTTTTCAATCTATAAATCATCTAGGACATCAAAACTAGCAATGGAAGGGGAAACATTTTATTTAATCCTTCATGAGGAAGTGCCCAACATTATTCATCGGGTCTTCGGATCAATTAGTTAGTGAAAAATCGACCATTACCACTAAAAAGATATTCTCAGTTATACATTATCTTTAACATGATAAAGTCATCATAGTAGTATATTGTTTGGTCAGAGAATTTGATCAATGGTGGAATCTTATCATGAAATTGAGGCAATGAGATGAATTTTAGTCGATGAAATGGGATGACTTCATGAACATATTTTCCAATATGTTCATTCCTTGTATTCTTGAAACAATGATAGAGAGGGAGTATCTTGAACTGAAGAAATGTTATTAAGAATCCATTGGTACCTTTGAAATTTTTTTACATGACATGCAAGGTACGATTCTAGAATTATTTTTGAACATGAGAGTAAGCTTGATCTATTCTATGGTGGTTTAGAACCATTAACATGAAGGGAATTAGCCATTAAAGACTTCAATATCTACGATGAATGTTTTCGTGGTGCTCATAATGTTGAAATGGAGAATGAAGTAACACATCAGTCATATGGTTTTGATATGAAGAGAAAAATGGAATTAAAAAGAATATCTAAAGACCGGTCTAAAAAGAAGATGAGTTTTCCCTTATTCTCAAAGTGTGTTAAAAAACAAGGAGGGAATTTTCATAAATGAATTAATGGATGTTTTATGTGTGGAGAATAAGTTCATCGGGCAATTGAATGTTGATGTGATGGAAAAAATATGGCTAATTATGCGAATAATGAAATAGCGACAAAGAATTCACCTCATAAACATCAATTTTACAAGTGCAAGGAAGTGGGGTATTATATGAATCAATGCACTTATCCATGGGCTATTGATGATGATCAATGTCAACAAACTCTTAAGTCCAAAGATAAGGGACTGTCAAAAGAAATTAGTATTGGTGATATGATCTTTGATAATGAAGTGGGGAATGGTACACTTACCATCCACTATAAAGTAGAAAATGTTTTATTTGGTTCTGGATCCACCAAGACATTTATTTCTAATTAATTTTCTAAGGGTATCTCTATATTACCACAACAATTATATTTTGAGTTAGCTGTGACAACTCCTAATGGAACAACGATCGAATCAAACATTTACAATTATTCTATAATTGATCATTGAGGGAAAACTTGTGAGACGTCCTATAATGGAATTTAAAGTGAATCATGATATAGATTAGATTTCTTTGTATAGAGAACATTTCAATTACCAAAGAGGGCAAGTCAAATTTCATATTACAAATAAATCTATGATCACCTATCAGAGGAAGGATAAATATAACCTTCCCATGGAAATTTAATCCATCTTAAGGGTCCTGATTCCAATAAACGAAGGTTATTTATTTGAAATGGTTTGGGAGAAACTCATGATTAAGAATATGTATATTGTATGAGACTTTTAAGATGTATTTCTGGAAGAATTTCCAGGTCTTCCACCAAAATGTGAAGTTATGTTTTTAATAGAACTCATACCATATGTTATGATTATTTCAACGAAACCTAAGAGAATGAACCCAATTGAGTTTCAGGAATTTAATATTAAACTCCAAGTGAATCTTAATAAGGGATTTATATGGACATGTTTTTCACCTTGGGGAGAACCTTTCTATTTTTTAAAATAAAATTTTGGTCAATGAGACTCCGCAATGATTACTGAGAACTTAAAAAGATCACTATCAAGAAGAAATATCATCTCCCATGAATTGATGACATATTGGACCAACTACAAGGAGCTCAAAAAATTTCCAAGATTGATCATTGTTCATTGTATCATAAATTATGTGTCAAAATAGAGGATATACCAAAGGTAGTATTCCATACACATTATGGACACTATGAATTTATAGTTATGCCTTTTAGTCTTACTAATGACCATTCTATCTTCATATATCTAATTAATAGTGCCTTTAGAGACAATCATGATGATATTTTTGTAGTATTTATAGATGATATTCTTGTCTATTCAATGATCAAGTAATAACATTATGATCACTTGATAATGGTACCAAAGACCCTGAGAAAAGATAAGATTTATTCCAAATTTACCAACTGTAAATTTTGGCTTCGAAAATATTCATTTTTTGGTCACATAATCTCAAGAGAGGGTATATTTGTATATCCAACAAAATCATAGGTTATTGAAAGATTGTCAAGACCAAAAATTGTTACTGAGTTCTGATGTTTTCTTAGTTTTGATCGATATTATCAACGATTACAGAATTGTTTTTCACGATTATCTAATCCACTCACCATGTTGCCCCAGAAAGGAGTTATGTACTTTTGGATGAAAGAATGTGAATTAAAAATGAAAGATCAAAAAAAAGTTTATTCATTTCACTTGTGCTCACACTGAATTGTAGAAGAGAAAGGTTTGTAATCAACAATGATGCATTTAAGAATTGGTTAGGGTCTGTTCTCCTGAGAAAATGATACAGAGATAGATTATGTGACACCAGAGATTTTATGAGAAATATTAATTTTAATTTCCTTGATGTCTTGTTTTGTACACCACACCAAAATTAGCTTGTGCTATACGCAACACCTTATTATCATTTTTTATATGAAAACACTATTCTTGGCTTCTATTTCACACAAGAGCGACCTTCTTCAATAGCGCGTGTTGTATGCAATAGCGTTATTCACTAAACAATGATATATTATAATAATATTATTACAAACTAGCCATTATGAATAGTAATATTTGTTTTTGGAATTTTTTAACATTATAATTCATCTTACAAATTATCTACAATATGGTATGAGAACAAAATAAAATTTTCAGGTAAAATAAGTATTTTTCAAAAAATGCAGTTTTGCCTCTTTTTGATGGCGCTCTTATTTTAAATCTTGTTTTTGATATGTTTATAAATTAAATTTGACAAAATAATCTTAATTATTTCAATATGTATATAAAAAATATCTTTGGATAATTTTTTAATATTTTCCTGTTAACTTTGATGTTTTGATAAATATTAAAAATACGCTAAATTTTAATTAAAAACTACTTTTTTTAATCAAGATAATTTATATGGGTAAATAATAATAATTAATTTTTTTAAAGTATAAATTGAATATATTCTAATCATTTAATATAATTTAATTCAATATCATTAATTTTAAATTGAATTCATAGGTGAAAACATTTAAATCATTTGCAATGTTTTAACTATTGAAACCCATTTTCTCAACAGCCGGATTAACATTAAAATAAATACATCAACATTTGTGTTTTGAATTTGGTTAAATGGATTCAATATTTGGAATTAGTAGGTCCAAATAATGTTAATAGAATACTTTTTATTTTTAGGCATTATAATAGTAACTATGGTAAATTTTATTTACAACGGTTAAAGGTAAATTGGGTAATTAAGGGTAAAGATAAGATTATATAATTACTCCAACAAAAAACAAAATTATATTGTAGAAATAAAAGTCGACCCATATCACCTAAGGGTCAGAATAGATTCATTTCATATAATTTTGAACATGAAAATGATGTAATTATTATTAAAACCAATGAAAGTGAAAACATGTCACTCTCTTATATCTTATAATTTTTATAATTTTAATATAGTGATAAACATCATAAAACATATAACATAAATAGTCACCAGAAATATAATAAAATTTTCTACATCATGTGAACTTATTTATAATTGTCATAAATTATATAATTATCATTAATGAAGAAACAATAGTGATGTATAAATTATTTTACTGATTGAAATATCAAATAAATGGTTTTACAAATATTAAAATAATTAATATGAAATATTTAATGTGTTCTACAAATTTTCTAGATAATTATGAATGTTATTAATCTATTAATTATTTTGTTTCTAATATATCCTATATGTGTATTTTATTTATATTCAAATAAATTAATAGTGGCAAAATTTACACTATTTTAATTTTACAAAAATATCATATTATTAATTTGTTTAAAAATAACAAAAATATTTTAAAAATTTTAAATAGAAATTTATATGGTAGAAAATGTCATAAAGTATCCAATTATGGAAAATTCACAAAACTTACAAAATTATTTATATCAATTTAAAATATAGTATATTGTTACCACCAATAAAATTAAATAGTTTAAATAAGGATAAATCAAGTTGATAAGGTTTAATATAAATTCCAAACATGTCTAAATTTTTGTAGTTGATTAGATTACAACCCTATCTCATCTAATCTTTTAATTTTCGTAATTGTGGTGTTTTTTAGGGGGGGTTTGTGCTTATTATAAATTTATATGTTAGAGGTTTGAAAATATGCCCCTATTCTATCTTATAAAAGGGCACCTCCTCCATCTCCTCTTAACAAAATTTGGAGACTTAAATCTCAGCCAAACCTGAAACATTTATCTCTTCCACTTCCCTAGAAAAATACTATAGGCCTTGTTCTTCTTTAGTGACCATATTTAGTTCTCTAAGAGGAGGTTTAGAAGAGGTGCGTCGAAGAAGTGGTAATATCCTTTACCTATTCTTTCAAAATCATTTATTATTCTTTGTACTTTTCATTAGTTTTTTAATTAAAAATTAATAACAGAAGTATCACTCATATACTGATATGTTATTATAAATATGAAAAAACAATATTTCACCTTCTACCCAACCTATGAAAAATGAAATCACCGCGCATGCGTACGTATGGAATACTGTCTCCACGCCGTGGTGTAATCTGTTTTTCCACAACCATCATACTTAGAAGGGTATAATGGTGGAAATAATAACCATATATTATTATTATAACATAATAAAAATTCTGAGATATTATATCATTCACTTAAATTCCATTAAATAATTATGGGAATGATATCATCACTCGTGCATAAGTACAGATTACCATCTCCACGATATGATGAGATTCATTATTCATGTTAACCATTCACGAATTATCAAAAAGTCTAAATAATAAGTAATCATGAAATATAGGACATAATTATTCTATTTTACTTATGTATATATATATGTCATTTACTTCCATTCAATTTAATAAAGAAACAAAAACAGCATTCATGCGTGCGTACGACCTACCGTCTACATGAATGGCGTATTTCATTCCATTTATCGATATATTATATATATTATATATTCAGAATATATATTATATAAAATTAATGTTTTACATTCTATATGTAAGAAATCATGATCTAAGTAATCATATGAATAACTAGAAGTCAAAACACGTTTTCAAAATGAAACAATTTTACCCAAAACAATGCTTTAACAGGGAATTGAAAAATGAACGAGTAATATAAAATTATATGTGTATCATATATAATATCATAAATATTATTATGGTTCTATTAAAAGTTAATAATATGTTTAAATACACTATACAGGCGTCTCAGACACATACAAAACAACTTGGACTTAAGGTAAGGGATAATTATTACAATCTTGTTCTTATCTGAGATTGTTTATTCGTTATTATTTAATGGGGTTATATTTATAACCCACGTAAATGTTTTCTAAAAAAAATCATATAATTTTTACAATTATTCCATGTATTTTTTACATCATTTTTACCCTTTTATGACTTTTACCACATGGTATGGAAGGGAACTTTATTTTGTTTATCATACGAGGTACTTTTTGATTCTTCTGGAAAAAGTACGAGGATAATATTTTTTAACTTATATGGAATGAATGGATTTTTATGGTTTCATAGCGCCTTATTTTCATGAAGCATCCTCTACATGATATCATGATTATTTTCCACAAAATCCTATTCATTATAATTACATGGAATTTTGTGAAAATAAAATGATTTTGAACAAAAAAGGGTATTTTCTCCAAGAATTCATTTCAAGTGTTTTAAAAAAACTAATTCCCAAGTAATATGAAATTATATAGTATGATTATGATTCAATTATAATGTCTTTATTATTTACTTGTTTTAATTTTTCTTATGATTAAATTATATACATTAATTTTATATAGATTATGTTGTCATGGGATGATGTTTATGAAACCAATTTTATTTTTTGGGTTATGATTAATGATTTATGTTTATTTTGTGGAACACATTAGAATGATTTCATTATGAGATGGGAGGGACCTATATATCTCACCAATTCATTGGGTATTTATTTATATCTCAAGAGATAGACATGGCTGGAATGGTATGTAAAATTTGGTTTAGTAATACAGATCTGGAATGGATGGTAAACCCGGTTCAGTAATGGAAATTGTCCACTATGATGGTCTTGGAAGCAAGGCATTGGCTAATATGGAAATCATATCATCTGATTAACGGTTTTCCAAAATTTCATGTGTTATTCCATTGAAATTTTATCATTATTAATGTTCCTTTCTGATCCATTCCTTATGTACTGCCAAACATTTATGTCATTACTCATGTTTTATGTTACTTTTTTTACGTTCAAATGTTTATGGATTGTTTGATGTTCTCCATATTTACCCATACTGAGCATTTGAGCCCACATTTTTTATTTTTTCTTTTCCCAGGATATATATAAAGGTATTAGGTAAGAAAAATGGGTAAGAACATTATGGGATATGTTGAAGGTTTTTCACCATGATTAGAAGGTTTTGTTCTGAGTTTCCAAAGACACTAAACTATAAAGCTCCTTGGGTGTCTATTTTTGTTATGTATTATTTATTATAGAAATTTAATGTAACATCCATGTATGTCAAGATTTGGGTCTCTACAGTTGGTATCAGGGGAAAGGATTAGTTATCCTTTGGAATCTAGGATGCGGAAACTTTAGTGAGATCACTAGAGATATTTCGAAGGTATGTCTAGGGATGTCTATAAGGTTTAGTATAACTATAGGATACAGTCCTAGAATTATGTTGAAAATCATGAATAACCTAGGGTAAACCTAAGGTGTCATGAATTAATGAATTCTTGATATGTTAGAAATCCCATAAGTGACTTTTTTTAATTATGTGGTTCCTTGTTATTTTAACTATTTCATACACTATGGTTTCTAGTTTTAGTCAATGGATGGAACGATAAATAATTCAGTTGAAATTAATTATAATGGAAAAATTGGTGACAATGATCAGCGAAATTGTGTATTTCCTGGAGAGAATGATATTGTGATTATGTAGAATTAGTCATCGTGATATATGATTAAAAAGGTGAACTTTTTTGGTATTCACATGTCATCATATAAGTGGAATATGGACTTGTATGAATGTTCAAATGGTAAGGAAAATAGAGGATGGGTTATTAAGATTTATACATATAAAGAAGAAGGGAATAAGAACCATGAGGAATACCTCAAATGGAGTGGAAGATTTTATCTGTGAGGGGAAAAGGGTCATAGAGTGACAGACTGTTATGGAGTTTAATGACTTATCTATGGAGAACATGGGCATTACCCAACTCAATTCCCTGACCTAAGAGGTTACTTCTTAATCAGGGAAGAACCTATTCCATGCCAATCATTGAATAGCCTGGATTGAAGGGATTATGTATTGGAATTCAAGAATAATGTTGGTGAGGCACTTTTAGGGAATATTGAAATATCTATGTATTGGCCCATTGTGATTTTCTATAAGATTATAGTACCGGTAAGCAGGAAAAGTGATTGAAATATTTTTGGAAAGAAGATGATATTAACATAATGAAGGGATAAGGAGAAAATAATATGATGGATATTATTAATGAGCTTGTGACTAATATAATGACAAAGTGATATCATGATTTGAGTATATAAATTTTTTTGGATATTGATATGTGGAAATAGTTAAAATTTGACAGTATTCATGTTCTCACTAAAGATATATGGTAATTAATGTTTCAAGAGAATACATGATTAAGGCATTCACATGGTTGGAATGTGACCAAAAAAATATATATTATGATATATGGGGGATAAATGATGGTATTAACATGCTTGGTAGATGACCTCTCTATCATTGACTTTCTTAATACATTGGGTTTGGACACAAGTATTTTGGATAAGCCTATATAATGAAATAAATTATGATGGACATCAGATAGTATTGTTTAAGTCTATAACCTTTTGATATTATGATAGTATAGTTTTATAATAACAATAACATGTAGGATGGGAGACAACCAGTCACGTTGAATAAGGATGCGGGAATCAAACCCACAACTAAAATACCACATGCCTTTATCCCCTACCACTGGCCTACACAAAGTACCTGGTTAGTATAAATTAATTTTATTTTATTAAGCAGTATGATAGTTGAAGTATATTTCCATTTTTGGAATCATATATGGTTAATCTCACCATATACGGACTTACATATATTTAATAACTTTTTCTAACTTTTTGAGACATATGGAATAACCTATCATTCTATCGCATGATCTTCTAACATTTCTAAAAGGAAAATTCAAATTCATTTTTTTAAATAATAGATAATGTGGAAATTGTTCAGGGATTTACCAATGATGATTTTACACTAAAATAAAGTAATTATTTATCCTTATGAAAAATATCATCAAATTTAAGGAAATGATCTTGAAAACAATAAACGTTGTCCTAATACCCTCATATCCAATGAAACAGATTGTACATTAGATCATCATAAATTTATGGATTTGTGATTATTGTATTTTTTATAGCTATGTTCTCTACCGGTCTCTATCAGAACATGATTTTTATATTTCTCTTCTATATCCATATTTTTACCTATGTTATCCTATGTGGAAACTGAGTGATTAGTTAATTTGGGTAACTATTACGTTTCATACTATAGTATTTATAATTAGGTTTTGGTATTCCTTTGTGCGATGTGGGTTTCTATGAAAGAAACTTTCATGTAGTAACCCATTTATAACCCCGACAAATTTTGAGGGAAAAATTCATATTAAGGGTGGTAGAAATTAACACCCTGATATTTTATGAGAAATATTATTTATAATTTCGTTGATGTCTTGTGTTATATGCTACACCAAAATTAGCTTCCACTATACACAAAACCGTATTAGTTTTTATTTTACGCAATCACAATTCTTGGCTTGTGTTGCACACATGTGTGACCTTCCTCAATAGAGTGTGTTGTACACAATACCGAGTTTTACTAAACAACGATATATTGTTGTAATAATATTATGAACTAGACATTATGAATAGTATTAACCGAATTTTAAATTTTAGAACATTATCATTCATATTACACATTATCTAGAACATGGTGTGGGAACAAAATAAATTTTTCGGGTAAAATATGTATTTTTAAAAAAATGCAGTTTTGCCGCCTTTGGATGGTGAACCCACATTAAATATTGTTTTTGACATGTTTATTAGTTCAATTTGTCTAATTAAACATATTCATATCAATATTTATTTAATAGTTTACTTTTGATAATTTTTTATATTTTTCTGTTAACATTCATATTTTGATGAATAGTTAAAATACGCTAAATTTTAATTAAAAACAACTTTTTCCATCAAGATAATTTATATGGTTAAATTATAATATTAAATGGTTTTAAAGTATAAATAGAATACATTTTTTCCATTTAATATAATGTAAGTCATTATCATTAATTTTTCATTGAATTCATAGGTAAAAATATTTTTATCTTTTTCAATGTTTTAACTTATAAAACACATTTCATCAACAACGGGATTAATTTTAAATATAATACTACAACTTCTCTGTTTTAAATTTTGAAAAATGTATTATATATTTGTAATTAGTAGGTATGAATTATGTTAATAGACAAAAATTTTTAGACATTAGGAATAATAACTACAATAAATTTTATTTACAACAGTTAATGGTAAATAGGGTAATTAAGGGTAAAACAAAGAATATAAAATTACACTAAAACCTTCCAAAATTCTACTGGATTAATAAAAGTTGACCCATTTCACCTAAGGGTCATAATAGATTCATTTCATAGAATTTTGACCATGAAAATGTAGTAATTATTTTTAAAACCAAAGAATGTGAAAACATGTCACTCTCATATATATTATAAGTGTAATAATTTTAATTTTGTGATAAATATCAGAAAACATCGAACATAAATAGTCACCGTAAAAAAGATAAAATTATCTACATCATCTGAATTTATTTAATATTTTTAGGGTTTATATATTAATCATTAATGATGACACAATAGTGATGTATAAATTATTTTATTTATTGAAATATCAAATTAATGGTTTCAAAAATATTAAAATAAATATTATATGAACTATTTAATGTGCTACACGAATTTTCAAGATAAATTTGACATTTTATGAATCTATTAAGTATTTGGGTTCGAATATATCCTATGATTGGATTTTATTTAAATTCAAATAAATTAACAGTGACAAAATTGGCACTATTGTTATTTAATAAAAATAACATGTTATTTAATTGTTTAAAAATAAAATAATAATTTCAAAATTATAAATTAACATTTATATGGTCGAAAATGACAAAATTTATCCAGTTATAGAAAAATCACAATACATAAGTAATTATTTATAACTATATAATATTTAGAATATTATTACCACAAATAAAATTAAATAGATTAAATAAGTATAAATAAAGTTGATAAGGTTTAAAGTAAATTACCAAAAAATATGAAATTTATTTTTGTTAGGATTACAACCCTATATCATCTAATCTTATAATTTGAGTCATTTTGGAGGTTTTATGTGGGGTTTGAGTTTATTATAAATTAATATTTTAGAGGTTTCCAAAAGTGCCTCTCTCATCTCTTATAAAAGGGCACCTCCTCCATCTCCTCTACACAACATTTTGAGCCTTCAAGATCATCCAAAACATGTAAATTTCTCTTTTACACTTCAATAAAACATACTATAGGTCGTGGTATTCTCCAAAGACCATCATTAGTTCCATTACAGGAGGTTTAGAAGAGGCTCGTCGAATAAGAGGTAATATCCTTTACTGATTCATTCAAATTCATTTATTCTTCTACATCCAATTATTTAGTAGTTTCATTATAAAGTAATAAAATAAGTATCACTAATATAATGATATGTTATTATAAATATGAAACACCGAAATTTCATCTTCTACCCATCCTACGAAAATACAAAATCACCGCGCAAGTGTACGTACGTAATATCGTCTCCACATCGTGGTGTAATATGTTTTTTCACAACCACCTAACATGGAAGGGTATAATGGTGGATATAATAACAATATATTATTATTATAACATAATACTAATTCTGAGATATTATATCATCCATTCCAATTCCATTAAATAATTATGGGAACGATATCATCACTCGTGCATATATACAGATTGCTATCTACACTATGTGATTAGATTCATTCTTTATGTTAACCATTCAAGAATGATTATACAATATATATAATAAGTAATCATGAAATATATGACATAATAATGCTACTTGACTTATGTATATATATGTTTCATTAACATCCATTCAATTTAATAAGGAAACAAAAACAACATTCATTGGTACGTACTACCAACCATCTCCATGAACAGTGTATTCTGTTCCCTTTATCAATCAGTTCAATATAATATATATTCACAATATATATTATATATAAATCATTTTTTACATTATTGAAGTATTTAATCATGATCTATGTAATCATATGAATAAATAGATGTCAAAACACTTAGGACAGAAGAAATGATTTTACCCAAAACACTGCTTTAACATGGAATTGACAAATGGGCTAGTAAAATACAGTCGTAAGTGAATCATATATGAAATCATATATATTTTTTTGGTTATTATAAAAGTCAATAATATATTTAAAACCACTATACAGGATTATCAGTCACATATGGAATTAATTGGACATAAGTTAAGGGATAATTTTTACAATCTCGTTCTTATCAGAGATTGTTTATTTGTAAGTATTTATAGGGGTTATGTTTATCATCAATGCCCATGTTTTCTCAAAATATTTTCATAAAATGTTTAATATTAATCCAGGTATGTTTACTTTAATTTTTACCCTTTTATTTATTTTAACACATGGTATGGAAGGAATCTTTATTTTGTTTAAAATATGAGGTACTTTTTCACTTATCCTGCAAAAGTACGAGGAGAATGTTTTTTAGCTTATTTGGCATGAACAGATTTTTATGGATTCAAAATTCCTTATTTTTATGATTCTTACTCTACATGATTTCATGATTATTTTCAAAATAATATTTTTCTTTTAAAATTTCATGCCATTTTTTGAAAAGAATAAGATTTTGAAGAAGAAAAGATTTTTTCCTCAAGAATTCATTTCAAGTGTTTTATCAAAACTATTTCCCATTTAAGATGACATTATTTAGTATGATTATGTTTCAAGTATAATTTCTCTATCAATTAAATGGTTTGATTTTCATTATTATGAGATGATATCCATTTGTTTTATATGGATTATGTTATAATGGGATGATGTTTAGGAAAACCATTTAATTATTTTTGATATGCTGAATGATTTATGTTTAATTTGTGGCACACGTAAGAATGATTTCATTATGAGATGTGTGGGACCTATATATTCCTCCAATTAATTCAGTAATGATTTATATGTTATGAGATAGACATGGCTGGAAAAAAATGTAAAATCCAGTTCAGTAATACAGGGCTGGAATGACAGGTAATCAAGGTTCAGTAATGGACTTTGTCCACTATGATGGACTTGGAAGCAATGCCTTGGATAGTATGGAAATAATATCATGTGCTTAATGGTTATCCACAATTATATGTTTTATTCTCAGGATATTTTATCATGATTAATGTTCCATTCTGAGGTATTATTTATTTACTACCTATATTTTTTTCATTAATCATGTTTTATGTTCATGTTTTTATGTTGAAATGTTTATGGATTGTTTGATGTTCTACATGTTAACCCTTACTGAGAATTTGAGCTCACCCTTTTTATGTTTTTTCCAAGATATAAATAAAGGATTACAATAAGAAAAAATGTAATGAACTTTATGGGAGATGATGATGATATTTCACCATGATTGGAATATTTTGTTCTGAGTTTCCAACGACTCTAAACTATTATGGTCCTTGGGTGTCTATTTTTGTTATGTATTATGTATTCAAATTATTAATGTAACATCCATGTATGTCAAGATTTGGGTCTCTATATATTATGCCTCACAAAAATTGAAAATCCCTATGAAATATTACCCAACTCATTATTTGGAGTTATCTCCAACAATCATTTCATTAAAGATATAGAGGCATTATCATTATGGTGAAAGGTGTGATTTTTATACTGATCATAAAAGTTTAAAGTATATATTCAAAATAAAGACCTAAATAAAACTAAATATCATGGTTGGAGTTGATTAATGATTATGACTAATAAATACATTACCACCTTGGGAATCAAACAAGGTTTCATATGCATTAAGTCGAGAATTCTATGGCAGCTTATCCATGATGAGGATCCAAAAAGTTCCAATATTTATGGATTTTGAAAGGATAGATCTAGAAATTATAAAAAAGCGGAGAAATCATACATTTCTCAAATGAATTTTCAACCATATATAGATGTGAAGAATAATGTGGCATAAAAATATAATGTAGAGTTACAAAAAAAGTGATAAACATTCTTGAATTAAATCTAGATTGTGAAGAAATGATAAGGTTCATGAATCAGGTTTGGGTTCCTACAATACCAGAATTAAAGATTGATCTAATGGATGAGGCTCATAGTTCGTTATTCTCTATTCACCCTAGAACACAAATTTTTTCAGGGACCTGAAAGATTAATTTTGGTGGGATGGACTGAAATGAGATGTCCCTTAATATGTCTGTTGATGCTTGGTTTGATATAATGTTAAGGCTGAGTGACAGAAGTCTAAGGGGATGATATAACAATTACCCATACAAGAATAGAAATGAGAAAACATCAATAAATATTTTTTCATTATACTTCCCAAAACATCCCATGGCAATAATTCTATATAGGTTATATTTGATCACCATACAAAGTCAACACACTTCATTGATATTGGAGAAGATTTCTCTCTTGATCATCATTCCAGGACATTTGTAAATGAAGTGGTTAGATTCCATGGATTACAACATTCTATTATATCTAATCAGGATTTGAGGTTTACCTCGATGTTCTGGAAAGTATTCATCATGCTCTGGATATAGAGTTAGTATTCAATACTGCTTATCATCATTAGATAGATGGTTAGTCTGGGAGAAATACTCAAACTCCAGAAGACATGTTGATATTTTACTCTATGGATTCCATCGGTGGTTGAGATCAACACCTACCATTGGTATAATTTGTAGACAATTATCGCTTCAAATCTTGTATTTAGATGGAATTTTATGAAGCTCAATATAGAATGAATTTCATAACTCCAACTCGCTGGAATGAATTTGGACAAAAAATGATATTAGGAGAAGATATTTTACATGAAATTGTAGAAAAGGTCAGATTTATTCAACAACACATATGTGTAGCTTAGAGTTGATATAAAATTTACACTAAAAACCAGAGAAAAGACCTAGAGTTTAAAGTGGGTGATTAGGTGTTCTTATGAATATCTCCATGGAAGAGAGTCATGAGATTTGGAACGAAAGGAATGCTAAGCCCTAGGTATATCATTCCATTGGAAATACTGGATCGTGTTCAGAAGGTAGCTTGTTGATTGGTGCTTCCACTAAATCTCTATCAAGTTCATGATTTATTAAATATATCTATCCTGATAATGTCAAACCCAATCCATCAAATGTACTATTCATAGAAGTCGTACCACTGGAGCAAGATATTAATTATGTAGAACAACTAATAGATATTCTGGATCATAGCGAAAATGTTATATGAAACAAAACCAATTACATTGTTAATATTTAATATAGGAACCAACAATTATAATATGATTCATGGAAACATGAGGATATGATGAGGAAGAGGTATCCTCATCTGTTTATTTCGAAGTGACAAATTTTGAGGGCCAAAATTTGTTTATGTGGGGTAGAATGTAAAACCCAGATGTTTTTATGAAATATTTTATTTAAATAATTTTTATCTGTTAGTAACTTAAATTCATGCAATCCTGAGTTTAAATGAACCATGTGATTACTTTAATATAAAATAACCATTATAGCCTAGCCATTTGGATAACAGGAATAATTATAACTAACTTATGAAAATGCATTATGAATTATTTTTCTATTTATGAATAAATATAAATAAATTAGATTTTTGTATTTTTTTGTGAATTACATTTGGTAATAAAATTAATGAGATATATGAGCTATATACCTAATAAAATATTTTTTATATTAATCCAATGGATATTTTAGTCCTAGTATATTAATAAAATCCTATAAGAACCTAATTTTTATGCTTCATTTTACACCTTTGAATGATGGACTCGTTTATATTAAGACTTTGGGACATTAATAATTTTTATAAGACAACAAAAAATGTTATTCGTATATGGGATATAAATATTTAATTTGAGAAAATTTCAGATATTTATCTGATAACACTCATGTTTTTGATAAATAGTAAAAATACCCTAAATTTAAATTAAAAACAACTTTTCCCATAATGATAATTTATATAAGTAAATGATAATATTGAATGGTTTGAATTAATAAATTGAATAGATTTTTAACATTTAATATAATATATGTCATTATAATTATTTTTACATTGAAATCATAGGTAAAAACATATCAACCATTAGGAATGTTTTAACTTTTAAAAATCATTTATCCTTTCAACAATGGAAAAATTTTTAAATTAATTACTGAAACATCTATGTTTTGAATTTGGAAGAATGTTATTTTGTATATATAATTTGAAGGTCCAAATTGTTTTAATAGGTACCTTTAATTTTTGGACATTATTAATAGTAATTTTAGTAATTATTTTATCTTCCATTGTTAAGGGGTAAATATGGAAAATAAGGATAAAATTTTATAATTTAATAATATAATACTTAACTAAAACATGTCCTTATCCTATTAGATGAAATATTTCTGACCATGGGAATCATTGGTTATATTTTGAAACCCAATGGACTCACATGGATGTGAAAATGACCATTTATAAATATAAATATAATGTAATGGTATTTATAACCAAAACATATAACATTTAGTAAATTGATTTCAATATAGGGATATATAATTGATCAATTTTCTTATAAAAATTCACTATGAATATAAAAATATTTCTTATATCATGGAACTTTTTTATAATTTTTAATAATTATATAAATGTTATTATTTATGACTCAATTATGATGTAGTGATTACCTCATTAATGAACAATTTTAATAAATTAATTTATAACTTTTAAAATAAATGCAATTATGTTATTTTGATGACATATATGAATTTTTTGGGTGAAATTAACATAATATCATTTAGTAAATTCCATATTTATGGTAGAATAATGTATTTATGAATATTTAAAAATGTCAAGTATGAAAAGTGTCCGTAATTGACACAGTTTATAACTAATAAAATAAAATAGTTTATTAAATAATATTAAATTACTAAAAATATAAAATTCCACCAATTTGTATATATATGTCAAAAAATTTCATAAATAACTTTTTTTGGGTCATTTGAAATGATATTTTAATTACATTAACCCACAATGTGTAAATAACATGATATCACAGTAAGATTTAAAAGGGTAAAATAAGGGTTAAGCCAAAAAGATACAGATTAAAAAAATATTCTAAACACTTCTAAATATTATTGGATGATGGTATTCAAAAAATAATCTTATCTAAGAAATAAATATTTTCCCCCTTTTGGACGAAATTTAATTTTAAATAAATTAATATTTTGAAGAGTTTCTTAAAGTGCCCCTCTCCTCTCATATAAAAGTGAACCTCCTCCATCTTATCTTCACTCCATTTTGAGCATTCATGCTCATAAATACTCTGACCATATCTATTCTGAACTTTCCTAGTTACATTCTAGTGGTGCTGGTCTTCGCAAAAAACCAACTCTAGTTACCTAAGATGAGATTTAAGAGAGGCATGTCGAGTAATATGTAATCTCTTAAACCGATTCCTTCAAAATTATTTCTTCATATAGATCCTATTCTGTAGTTGTTTAGTTATAATGTAATAAATTCATTATCAATAATATAATTATATCTTATTATATATATTAAACAAACCTATTTCACCATCTATACATCCTACAAAAAACAAAATCCCCACGTGTGCATACATATGACTTAACGTCTCGACGTCGTGGTGGGATCAGTTTTTCATCGTCACCTTACTTGGATTGGTATAATTGTAGAAATAGTAACTATATATGATTAATAAAATATTTTACAAATTATGATATACTATACACCATCAAATTCATCACAACTCAATAATTATGGGAATGATATAATCGCTCGTGGGTACGTACGACTTACCGTCCCCATGGTGCGACATGATTTGTTCTATAAAATATTCATTAAATCATGATTATATAAATTAATTGAATGAATAAATATGAGTTTTATTGTAATAATACCAAGAATTAAATGATATAACTATATTATAAAATAATTAATAAAAACATATCCATCAAAATAAATATATGAACATAAATTAGTAAATAAATGAATAACGAGTTACAACGAGATGTTACAAAGAAATGAATAAAAATAGGATCATAATTTCATCATAACATGAATATGATTGTGGAATAAATGATTAATATTATTTAATTCATTATAAAGGTTGTTCAGACACATATGAAGCATATCATACTTAAGGTATGAGATAAATTTTCTATGTTCGTTTTATCTATGATTGTTTATTTGTAAGTATCTACTATGAATTTATATATAATGCATGTCCGTGTTTTCTAAAAATATTATCATAACATTTTTACTTTTTTTATGTATGTTTAATCTCTTTGATACCCATTTTGACTTTTACTATATGGTATGGAAGGAATCATCTTTTTTCTTATCATACGAGGTACTTTTTGACTTTTTTCGGAAAAAGTATGAGGTGAGAGTTTTTTTATGTTATATGGAATGTATAGGTTTTTACATATTCATAATGACTTATTTACCTGAATTATACTATACACTTTTAAAAGTTTATTTTCATAAAAAGTATTTTATTTTAAAATTGAATTACATTTCGTGAAAAGAGAACGTTTTTGAAGAAGAAAGAACATTTTCCTCTGGAATGTAGCTGATGTGTATTATCAAAATTATTTTTCCACATTGATTACATAGGATTATGCATCTATACAAATTATTACTACGATATTATCGTGTTTATGATGGAATGTTATTTTAGAAATCCAATTTTTTATATCAGTTATGATGGAATTTTGTTTAATAAACCGAGTTGATTTTATTGAATATTCTATGGTGAATGTTTCAATGTTTTTGTGGCACATGTAGGAATGGTTTCATTATGAGATGTGTGAGACCTATATTTCCTTCCAATGCATTGGGTAAAAATTTATATCTTAGGATATAGACATAAATGGAACTCCATGTAAATCTAGTTTAGTGATACAGTGATAGAATGTATAGTGAACTCAGTTCAGTATTGGACTTTGAATTATATGATGGTCTTGGAAATAAGACATGACTAATGTGAAATGATTTTCTATGATTTTGTGTGTATTCCAAAAAGATTCATGTCTTATGTTATGATTATTGGTATTAAATTTCACTTCATTGATTTATCCCATGATAAGACATTATGATCTCATAAATGCAAGATAATATTTTCAATGTAATATATGATTGATATTCATTAATTTAACCTTACAGTCAATTTGAGCTCACCCATTCGTATGTTTCTTTTCCTCAGGTCTAGAAGAAGGGTATTATGCATGATATTAAATAAATTATTCTTGTTATGATGAATTAAACAAGGAAAATGTAAATGTTTTATGAACCCGTTGTTTATGTTTCCCAGTTTCTAAAAACACAATCTTTATACTGTCCTGTTATGGTTTTGTTATATGTTTTAATAAATATAAATAAATTATGAAGTAATATAAATTAATTTAATTATGGGTTGTTATATATTACCCCCATGAATAACTAATCCCCAGGGGTTAAAATAATTCCATAAAGTGGAAACCCACTAGAACCCATCTGTGAGATATATGGTCGCTAAACAATTAGAGATCTATTTACTATCTTGACAGGAATTATATTATTCTCATCTAAAGCCCAAAATCAAATGGGTATACACATTGGTATATCGCCCTCCCAATCCCAAATTTTATAGACTTATTGTAATTAATTCATCAAAAAGTTTAAAAACATTTATCTTCCATTACAATATGTGAAATGGAATCACACATGGGAATACCTTTAACTATAATACCCAACCCTACCCTCAAATACCTTTTAACCATTAGTTGGGTTGGTATGAATTGAACTACAAAGAATCTAATTTCTATCAGAATATGATATGTATGATTCCTCCATAATTATGGATCATTAATGGTAATTCACTACGGTCTAAGTACCTCAAAATCCCAAATATTCCTGAAATTTGCGAAAAAAATTCTTCCATTATACAACTAGCCTTCATCCGCCCTTAGTGAATAAGAAATAGGATAATAAACAAGAACCACATTATGTGTAATCCCTGAACATTCATTCATTTACATTATAATCATCAATAGGTTAGGTATGAATTAAATTATGATAAATATGATTAATATTATATAAATTATATATAGGACACCATTATATCACTAAATAACTATACCATATCCCCCCATGAGACTGATAATCATTCCATATAAACAGAAATATTAATGGGTAATCCCCATATCAATATTCCCTCATGAAATGTGTCTAATCCTCCACTATTTTCTGTTTCTCACAAAAAGAATGACTCATGTGGTCTTGGATACTGGTTATGATTATTGTAATAGATTGAAAAGGCGGAACATAGTATTGTCAATTCATGGGACATAAGTACTATTAAATCTAATACTTCACTCAAAGGGACAAACTTCTAATGAGGAAATATAGGGTAGCCATTTACTCATAATATAGTTCACACCATTTGAGACAAAGGAGACCATAAAATGAACTACATAGACTTTAATTCTTATCTTATAATGATAATTTTGATGCCTCATCGAGTTGTGGGCCATATATTAACATCATTATTGCATGACATTTAACATGATTGATTAGTAGAGTCACATGAAATTAAACTAAGTCAAATGAAAAATTTGGGTTTTATTTCAGTTCACATTAGAGATGTATGAATCCTAATATTGTTTTAATATCATCACTAAGACACTATATTCTTCCTTGGTTTGATGAAAATTCTGAAATTCCAAAACATGGCACTAAACTGATGTATCATAAATAAATAATTTAATGATGGAGAACCAATAATATACAAAATGTTTTTCCTATCAAAAAAAGGCCAAAATAAATTTATTGAAATAGGGGTAACATGTCTCATATCGGGGCTTGGGAATTATTTCACAAACATATATTAAATATATAAGGGGGTCCTAGAGTAAGAAATAATTTCCCAAAAAACATTGTGATGAGACTGACCTCCCATACTCTCGAACAATGTGAGATAATAAGTTCTATTGGGTCAAAATACCCATGTAACTACATACCATTAGAAATCAAGTCTATACTAAATTATGGATACATGAATAGTTGGGTGTTTCCATTATACAATAATATTGTAAACATGATGGAAAGTATTTCACAAACAAAACAAATCACTAAAAACTGAGAAATGACTACGACTATATGAATTTGTTGGGAATATAAATGGTGAAACTAATATGAAATTATTTAACTATTCTATCCCATTCATTGGTCTAAAAGATTGAATATCTAGTTACCATCAAGCCATTTGATTCTTTACCTTTTTACCAAACAAAATGGTAAACCAGAAAAGTTTTTTGACTACGTTGAACCATGCATAAAAAATACACTACCTCATTATAATTTAATCATGAAAGAAATTGATCAAACATATTCAAATATATATGGAATTTTTCTAATATGGTTCCTTTTTTCCTGTGAAGGACTATATGGGTTCCATATAATCAAAATTATGTAATAAAATCTGCCAACAAATTCCATGATTATTGGACAAATTTCTTTCGCCCCCAGGCCCGGATGTATACTGTCAACAAAGAAACATTTCCTGTTCCAATTGGTAAATATTTTTGTCTGATAGTTCCACATTAATGTCTCCATCTTGAATTTAGAATAATATCATGAAATTATTCATAGGATTAATCCCCACATATCATATTTTCCATGACAAGATACTAAATAGGAAGAGGCCATTGTATACACAATAAAATATATTGGGACATTATCCATATATTATATGTTCCCATTACCAACCTCTCTATGGGAGATTGATAATGAAAATTACATTGTAATTCCAATAAATATGGATCTTTTTAGAATTTCTTATATCCTTTATATTCACTATTAATAACATGTCATATGGTTTTTATAAATACAAAAAAATGTTGTTATGCCTTCACTAACCATCCAAATCTAGGCATCTAGAAGGATATCCTTCTAAGGGTATTGAAATAATGTAGCAATGGAGTAGTCATATATCCCTATTTCTGTTAATATTCCTAATGTCCAATATTGAATCCTAATAATGGCCTAGAATCAAAAATATATCATCACTAGCCATGAGCCTATGATTTCATAACATCTAGACTTTATGATTGTGGAATCTCAATGACCATAGAAGAGCATATGTATTGGGTAATTTTTGTCATTTTTTTCATAATAACATATTATATATGAGAACTGATCCCACAAAAAGTTCAATGGGAACTGGCCCACCAAACAATGTTATGGGAACCAATCCCACAAATGGTAATATGTAAAGAGATGCCCAAACAGTTCCATGTGCATTGTCCCCCAAGTATCATATTGGTCCATGACCCACCAAATTATATAATCCTCTAAAGAGAGGCACCACCCTATAGTATATCCATAAATATTATATCAACTATATTTGAGGATGTCTCAGCATCTAAAAATGATTAGACTCTTGGAAATTATTAGAAACCCTTCCTATAATCAACTATGTGATAGAATGTTGGCATATATTCTACCTCTGACATAGGAAAATAAGTACATGATAGTATATCTCATGCATTTATAGAAGATATTAATGATTGTGTTGGAATTTTCTGGGGCAATATCAATACATCATATGCCTAGTGGAATTAGAAGATTTATTATTAGAGGTCTTCATTGAGACATCCATCATCATTTACTAAACCTAACGTCGATTTAGGAAGGGGTATTTTTATATATCCTACTAGTTATCGCCCGAAGGATGACACGGGAATTTATATTGAAGAATATATAATTTAACTCTAGCAGGAAAATAAGGATATCTAGGAAATAAATGTTATAATTCAAACCTACCAAACTTTTGAATAATTATTTTCGTAAATTTGTGTGTAATTTTATTTTGTACTCAATAAAACTATATCCTTTAATTAAATAAGTGAGTAAAAAATAAAATGAGACCATTTGGTTTCAAATATTATAATATTGTTGGTCTATATGACTGTTGGACAATATGAATTTTTGAAACTATACTCTTAAGAATATGATTATAGTTTATAAATAATAATATTGATGGCCAATATATATAGAAAGATGAATCGATGTCCTCATCCAGTAAACTCGGGCCATACGAAGCCCATCTCTCAGAGCTTAGGAAGGAGGTAGCATCACCGGGCATTTCTATGGACAAAGCCCAATCTAAACTCTAACATGTTATGAATGAATGGAATCTTCTATGAGAGAAGTTTATGGTGATAATGATCATGAATCCAGAAATGTTATCTGAGTATCCCCCCGATTCTATAAACATTTCACATGTTACCCTTAGGTATTATGAATGTGTAATAAGGGGTTGTGTAATGAGTCATTAGTTACATTGTGTAATCCTTTTGTATACATAAAATTGTTATATCTTATTATAGATTTTTTGGAATTTCGAATATCCAGATAAATATAGGATGATTTTAAAGATGTTATATATTATTTAAGAATATAGGGAAAATTTATTTTATAATATATTGGTATACATAAAATAACTAATAATGTGAAATTATTTTTTTAAAAAAATCTTCTACAGTTGTCATCAGTAAGAAATTTTTATTCTAATAAGAGTAATTTATTTTTTTGTGATTATTAAATTACTAACAGTATTATTTAACTTATGAATAATAATGTTACCTATATAATAGTATCCACATATATGTAAGTATAAATATAATTTAAGAATCTTGATTGGTAATACTATATAATAGCATATTTAAATAACAGTTTCGGAAATTATTGGTTAATTATTTTTATTTTTTGAGTAAATAGTTGATTTTACTTAAAAATAAAATATCTCAACATTTATAAGAATGGTGACCATAATATGAACTACATAGACTTTAATTCTTATTTTAACAAGATAATTTGGATGCCTCATCGAGTCTTGGGCCTTATATTAACATCAATATTTCATGACATTTATCATCATAGATAAAGACAATCACATGAAATTAAACTATATCAAATGAACTATGTGGGATTTTATTTCCATTCTCATTAGAGATGTATGATTCCTAATATTGTTTTAATATCATCATTAATACTCTAGATTCATATATGTTTTAATGGAAATTCCGAAATACCAAAATATGTATATAAACAAATGAATCATAAAGAAATATTTCAATTATGGAGAACCAATTATATGAAAACAGTTGTTCCCATAAAAACAAGGCCATAAAAAATTTATTGAAATAGGGGAAAAAGACTCTTCTCAGGGATCAGGAAGGCTTTCAAATATATATCTTAAATCTATAAAGGATTCCTAGAGTACGAAAAAATTTCCCAAAATTATTTCTTATTTATTTGTATTTTTTGGGTAAATAGTGTCTTTTACTTAAAAATAAATTAACTCAAAATTTGAAAATTAGCTTCATTAAATGGAGTTCATTTTGGATTTTAGAGCATTGATATTTGGATAGGATGAAATTTTGATATTTTAGTAATTTATTTATAAACAGTAAAAATACAGTTTTGAGATTCAGTGTGTTTAAAGACGTCATTATTGATGTCATAATGATGTAATTATTATGGTCTACTTTTTACAATAAAATATTTTTCGAGGTGTCCCAAGTGGACAATACTATGGGAAAATACCATGTTGAAGAATTTGTTTTTTCAAGTACCACTGATGAGGTGTCCCTTGAATAATAATAAAATATTCCATGACATTTTTTATAAATAAAAACACATTATTTCATTACATTGGTTCAATATTCAACTTCAATGATGATCTTGTCTTTTTAACTTCCAAAGAGTCTTCCAATGATTTCCTAAATCCCCCTTATGGTCCCAACCTTCGTGTTTTTTAAGTTACTTTTCAATGTACGAGAAACATTCACATTCTTCTTTTAGTCAACACTTTTATTATGTTATATCTTAGAATTCCCATTTTCATATGTTCGGGTATGATATTATGTTACCCTCATACATTCCTTTTGATTTATATATGATGAGGTGACCTTTTTCTCTCATAAAATCATTTTCTGAATTTTTATGTGATGCCATTTGGCTGCATATTTTTGTAAAAATAAATAAGATTTTTCTTTTTGTTCAAGTTTCCATATAATGTGTTACATCATTATAATATCCATTCCATGATCTCATTTACATTATATTCTATCACTAAAATATATTATGAGTTATAAATGAGTGGTTGAACCTTTTCCCCTCTCATTTAAATGTTTTCTAAAACCATGTTGTCACATAGACATTATGCTGTAGAATATTCGTCTCAAAATCTGTCCCATTTTATCTATATATAATTTTATTATTCTTATATGAACACTCAATACTCATTCATTTCCAAGGTTATTTATCATGACATAAAAATAATATATTTTACTCTGTAATTGACTATCATTAATCCCTCATTCCTTTTACATGGGTTATAAACTACACAACGATCATGTTTTTAAGCACAAATAAAAATTCATGATTTTGAAATAAATCTCATTTCTTTTATTTACTATGGTTTTTTTGTGAAATGATTTCTTAGGATCTATGTGGATCACATGAAAATAAATACATATTAATGTTTTCCCTACCATCTCTCCAATGCATTGGGTAATGAGGTTAATCCCCATAAATGATAAGTGTTATACTACCTTTGTGAATAACCTTTGTATTATTAATGAAATCGTGGGGATGGACCTTGTCGATATTCTTATGAATTTATAAATTAATCTTTTTTGCCAAAAAATCATGATATGTTTCGAGTTATTTTTATTATGATATTTTACTTTATCAGGGTTTTATGTTATTCTCCATGTTGTTATTGATATCACTCAAGTTCACTTGTAAACTATTTCACTTTTTCCCATACTAGGCCTTCTAATCACCCTTTCCTTTGATATATGCCCCCTAGTTATGAGATGTAATATTTATTCATTGGATTAACACATAAATAATAAATTCCTGATTATTATAATATTATTATATGATTTCATGTATTATATACTTTATTTCAAAGATATTAGCCTTTAAATATTCTCTGTGTGTAAAATGAAATGAAAATATGTGGAATAAAAAGGCATGATTCCATAAGAATGCTTCTAAGAATATCTACCCCATAATGAGTTACTTGAACATTGATATGAATGACACCTTGAATTGATGTCCTCCATCCCAAATGGTTGTGGTAATTTTCATATATTTCATCCAATCATCATGTAAAATTCAAACAAAAAATTCAACTCACCCAGGCTATGGGGCTATGGGGATTTTAATATTTTCAAGACCCCCTGCCCATAGGTCCATGGTAATTTCTATATATCAAATATAATCATTGTGGTTATTCTAGATACCATCTAACCTCATTCATTTCCACTAATAATCAATCTGTGTTTGGATCTATTAAACCTCAAGGTGATTCTAAATAATTGAAGGATCATTGTTCATCGAAACCAACCATTGAACAAATAATGATTAGGGCTCCTCACCCTTTAATCCAAAGTCAACTTTGAACCCATTCCCACAGAGGTATTGGTACCACATGGGAGAAGCCACATGGTCACCCAGCTTTTCATAGAAAAATAAATAAATATCTATTTTCAATCCCATTGAGAATTGTCCACAAGTAATTTAATAACTCAATGGAGAATGTTTGGATAAAACCCCCATAAATGAAGAAGATGAGTGAGGAATTATTGATAGAAAATGAAAATTACAACCCTTTTCACCGAAGCCTCATGCATTCAATATAGTGTTTATTTAACATTAAAGACATGTTTGAGTTCCACATAGAGGAAGGATAGATAGAGTTAGTGGAATATGAAACTCATTATATATGAATAAGATTCATCAAAACACAATCAATGAATATATAGACAACTTCCTGATAATATGTTTCATGACATGTCCAAGTCATTTGACATTAAATTGGAATGACCACATCCTTGTTTCACAATGTTAAACTAAAATTTGTAATCCTAATGACATGCTGTTAAACTTAAATTATTATTTCATAGTAATATGAATTTAAACTACATAATATTCCCTTGTACATGATGTTAAAATAAAGGATATTTCCTAGTCTCATGACACTAAAGTTTTTATAAAATCCTCGCCACATAATGTTAAAATGAATAAAACTTGTCAAAGTCATGAGATTGTGAAGAGTGTGGCATCATACACTATGGAAATATAATCATCATCTGGTGGAATTTATACAGCACTATATTCATTAAATATTTAATGATAACTGAGTGAGATAGTCATTGGGATCCATCATAGTCCACATAGGGTTTAGTAGATGTTATAGCATTATTGGTTTATAGAGTGGAGATTATTCTATCATAATTTAATTTCTCCATAAATTTTACAGAGCATCACCAATAATAGTCCATCTAGGGACATATTAAAACCAAATACAAATCTATCCAGCTCAATAATGAAAATATTCAAAGGGATCTGATTGATAGTTGATCCAAGAACAATCTCATATTGATTTAAACCCTCTTACAATTGGGATATAGAGGGTGGGTTTTAGCTCCTTCATAGATAACCATTCAATTGTGCGGTAAAATAATTCAATTGCCTTTTAGGAAGGTCAATATCAAAGATCTATTTTGGGAACTCCAACCTAATGTTGAGTTCATTTTTATCTAGTATGACACGATATATAATGTCATACATGGAAGACATGAGAATCATAAAACTGTAGTTGTACCTTAATATTTTTATCTACACCTAAAATACATTATCAATGGTAATTTATGGGTGATACATGGTAGTAGCGGCCCCTTCAAGTTCCATGAATCAGTATATAATGAATAATGTTTCTCTAAAAGTAAATGTATGCAATAAATCACTTATCTTGATCACATTGTTATTATTCATGACCACATGATCATTACATATATGGAAGACATTTTAGTGTAAACACAATAAACTACACAAAATCTATTATCTTGATCACTTGACATTAAACTATATGATATTTCCATACTAAATGATGTTAAACAACATGAATTTCATTCTCAAAAAATGATATTATACTACATAGGAAGAATAAACACATTCGATGATTCACAACACCTGACATAGATTTGTGCAAAAAACAGCAATGGATTTCCCATAACCCCATGATATTTTTAGATCTCCATAGGGAATATATCTATCCATGAACTATTAATTTTATGATTACAATCATTTCAATGAGACATAGTGGCAACAAAATATGAAATTATTGAACTGACCATAATATATATTTCTCTTTTTCATATGAAATCACAATGCTTGACAACATTAAATACTTTTTTATTCACATTGGAAACCTTTATCTATACCCAAACACATTAAACTACATGGATATCATCCATCCCATCTGATGTAAAACTACATGGATTTTGAAGAACTATATGTGGCTTGACTCTTTCCATTATAATATTTGTTGATATTCACATATATCCATTATTGTGTACATACATGTCATCTATTCACACCATGTCACCTTCCACCTTACCAAATTATGTTAAACTGAACAGTTGACATCCTTTCTATATGTCGTTAGATTCCATGGTTTCTAAATAACTATTTGTATCTTGATTCATATCATCGCATGATATGTAGTGACACATGGATCTATAATACTTGGAAAACATAAAATAATAAATGGGTATAATTTTCCCTTTTGTGTATGGTTCAGACCATTAGGGAGATTTTTCCCTTCAATAACTATGTGTGACTTGAGTTCTTTTATAACATGATACATAGTGGTTCTATGGTCTCCATTCCTGGGACCATCTACAACAATCAACATGAAAACTGCGTCACTTTGTATATTTTTCAGACATGTATGGAAGTTTCTGTATTCAAGAAATACTTGTTCCCTAATTCCTTTAATCACATGTTACATTCTAAAGCATGGATCTCCCATACCAGGTATATCTGAAACAATCCATGGGGATAATTAACCAATTTTCCAATGGTACAGACCTGAGCGAAGAGTCTCTTGTTCAAGAACTAAATGTGGCTTGATTTCCTTCATAACTGGATACACTGTGACACCTAGATCACCTTTTATGGGTTCATATATAGTAATCAATTGGAACAATTCCCATCAATTTAATTTGGTTTTGTATTTTGTGGGGAGTTTACTATTAAAGAACTATGTGTGGCTTGATTATTCTCAACATATGAAACATTATTAAGCATTGATATTCGATCCTAAGTATAACCAATATATTAAAAATATTATTTTCCCCACTCCTTATATATGGTTCAGACCAATACAAAGAGATTTCATGCAAGAAGTATGTCTGGGATGATTCCCATCATTGTATGATTCATAGAGATACCCAAATCACTAATCATATGTTTACCTATAAAATATAAATTGATAAAAATACAACCTAACTACATTTGATATAGTCCTTTGAAAAAAACTGTATGAGATCCACACTCACGTAGCTGAGTCGAATGTGCAGTTAGACATTATTCCTCATGTAGAGCATGGATTTTTTGAGCTTAGGGAACCTATAAATCTTCATAGGATGACGTGGCCAATTCATACCATAGTTCCATAACCATTTCAAAGTCACATGATGTTAAACTGAATAATAAATTGTCATCATATTTAATGGACAATAAAATTTGAAGATACAAATTTTTAATGTGTATTGATTCATATAAATATCATTCTTCCAATGCTACAGTCATATATAAATACGGATTTTGTGAGCTCCTGTAAAATCAACAAAAGTAGGGATAAAACATATGTTTAACCACCAATAGTCTTATTTATGTGTAATTAATTCTCTATATACCTTGACTTCATTGACTAGTGAATTGTTTCCTCATTTATATATTCCAAAATTTCCACATTGGCTCCCACATCCTTTACACATGATGTAAAACTACAAGAAAATTAATGCATCATTAACATATAACACATAACTTAATTGAAAACTCCCTTATTTCATGACCTAAACAACTATACTCTTACATACCAACTATCAGATTTTTATATGTGTAGGAAATCACCCATCATCAACCCTTATCAATGGAAAATAATATATTATCCATAGAAAACTAGATTTTGGGGTGATGTTTTCATCTTTTAATCCAATCATCACAAAAAAAAAACAAATCTTGTCATGAGTGCCTCATATTTCTAAAAACCATTCATGACCCTTTGAATTGAAAATATATTTCTCTGTTTGACCTTTGTATAGATTCGAATGTTATCTGAACTACCAACCATATGCATATTTTCTATATATTAAGAAATTTCAAGTCTTAGTGTGCCTGACGTCAACATGTCATGATTCGTCACCTGAGCATGTCTTGGTCCATCCTTGTTAGGATTATTCGATATCATTACTCATGATGCGAGAATCTCGATACAATATTGAAAAAAATTTCATATCCTTCTTATAAGAATGATGGATTACTCAAGGACATGGAATCCCAATTTAACTATTGTATATAATTACACTCATAAAATGTAACATCTGGAGATTTTAAATGGAAAAATTTTTATCGATATCATACAAGATACACCGTATCAAGAATAAACGATGAAATTATTATTATTATTTAAATGGTATCATTATAACCTAGTAGATCAAATCATGGGAATTAATAGGACAAGTAGATTTATGAAAATATTTGTATAGAAATTTAAATATAATGAATTATTTTTTGACCAATTATTTGGAAAAAAATATAAAACCCATTTTAAAATAAAAAAAATCCTTGTTCTAAAAAACAATTCAAATGTACAAAATTGTGTTTTAAACTAATAAAATTAACAAATAACATTTTTTAAGTATAGAAATCATATATATATATATATATATATATAAATTTAACATATTTAAGTAAAATTTAATTTTCATCTTATTTGTTTTCGAGACATGACTTAAGAACAACTCAAATTTTACTCATAAGAATATATTTGTATAAAATGACAGTTTTAGAGCCTTTTAATGGTGCACAAGAATTCAAAAAAACTTTTGAAACATTTAACATAAATATTTGAATAAACATATATCATCTATTAAAAAGAAATATAAAAATTTACATTAGATTTATTTTTTATATTTTTTGGATTTGTTTCAATTTATTATGAATAGTGATAAACAATACGTTTTATTAGAGAAATGTATTTTTTGTATAATTTCATTATATATTTATATACTATTTAAATGAATTTTACTTCGAAATTATACATAAATACGTTTAAATCTACCGAGCCCTTTTACTTTTAAATCCTCTTATTTCATCCCAGCCATGGAATTAATTTTAAATTAATTTCAACAAAACATGATATTTGAATTAAAAAAATAGATTAAATATTCTTAATCATATGTCCATATTTAGTAAATTTGTGCCTTTTATTCATAGGAAATATAATTAATAATACCAATACTTTTTATTACCATGGATTACTATAAATTGGAAAATTATGGGTGGAAATAATAGTATTGAAAATATATATTGACCATAAAAAATTCTCCAATATTATTTTATGAGTATATTTCATCCATAATTATTTAGAGTTTGGGAATATGGCTATGTTTTAAATTATTATGTTATTATAAACATTATTATATTTTATATATTGAATTGTAAAAGTTGTCAAATTCTTGATTTTAATAGCTATAAAAATAATTATATGATGTGATATAGATGTTTATTAAATTATAAATTTTAATATTAAATATAAAATATTGATATTTATCATGGTAATTTTTTTAAAAAAAATTAAGACACAAATTATTACAATAAAGGATTGCGATTAGATTATGTAGTAATTGTTTAATTAATTTAAATAGAATATAAATTATATTAAAAATAATAAAATAAATTTAATTTTATATAATGAATTTCATATTCAAATATTTTAGACATATTCGACATGTTATTAATTTTTAAATGTGTTATTTATAATATATCAAAATTTTATTATATTCATAAAATGGTAAATAATTAATAGATTCAAAATTGACATTAATGATATTTTAAAATAAATAATATTTTGTTAAATGATATAAAATTCATAAAAATATAAAATTTTCACAATATATTGGTATGAATTTTAAAATATCATAATAATCCATTTACTGTCATTTTAAATTTTATAGTTAATATTTAACCCTTATTGATTATAAACACATATTGTCTGTGTTAGATTTTAAGGGATTAAATATTGGATAAATCCAAATATAAGTGTAATAATATGACTTAAAATTTCCCAAAAATTGTATTTATAGATATTTTCTTTCCATAATTATATTATATTATTAATATATCACATTTGATCTATTTTAAAAAAAATTAATTTACATGAATTTAATAGTTTTAGAGTTTCCCTAGATTCCACTCACATCAATTATAAACAGGAACTTCCTCCCACAATCCCTCACACAAATTCTTTCATTATATAATAAAAATAACTATACTTTTTAAATTAAAAACATAGTTATACATGATCTCTAGGTCATGGTCTTCTCAAAATTAAATCTATATTACTTTTTAGAAGAGATCTAATGGATGTCCACCGAAGAAGAGGTTATTTTTTTACCAACTCATTCCAGTTCATCTCTTCTCATACTGATTTTTATTATGTGGCTTCCATAACAAAGGAATAAATAAACTATAATATATATTATATGATTTTATAATGATTATGGGTCAATCAACATCCATAATTAATATATCCCATAAAAAAACAAAGTACCACTCGTGCATAAGTACGACTTACCGCCTCCACAATGTGGTATAATCTATTTTTCATCACCACATTACTTGAATGGATATAATAATTGAAATAATGAATCTTTATGAAAATTTTTACATAATACTTATTACATATTAAATTAATATTCCATCCACTTTTTTGTCCTTTAACTGTTAATGGAATGATATATTCGATCATGATTTTGTACAATCTACTGTCTCCACGACCTGATGTGATTCATTTTCCATATTATCCATTAATGAATGATAAAAAAATTATATAATCAATAAATATGATATTTTTAAACATAATTTAATTATCAGGATGAGATAAATATATCATAATAGTATTAAATAAGATTAACATGAAAACACATGAAAGGAAAAATTAAGCAATTATCAAAAGAAATACAGGTTATAATGAAATATTGTTAATAATATAATATATGAGGGTAAAATATGATATAAAAAAATATAGATATGTATTTTTTATAAATTAATAAAATTATTTAGAAAATTAGAAATGAGGTCAAGTCATGTTAAACTGATGGTATATATAGGTAAGGGCTATTTCAAAAAATCATTATAAATTAGGATTTTTTAAGTTTAAGTATCCTTCATGTTTAATTTATTAGCAATGTTTACATTTTCTATAAAGGTTCATAATATTTTCATAAAAATGATTAATGTATTTGTAACCATGTTTTAATTTTTATTAGTTTTTTTAATTTAATATTTTTCTTTTCTTCTAAATGATTTACATTATGACTTTTTTTAGAAAAGCGTAGAGGGAATGTTTTTTAACATTTGAACTATGAGTGGAATTGTCCTACATCATGACATATTAATTAATTGAATCTTAATTTTTAATTTTGGAATTTTATTTTCAATTAAATTTTATTCTATGAAAATTTTTCATCCATTTAAATAAATTATTTCACTGTAAAAAGTGTCATTTTTCTAAATAAGCCTCATTGATTTAATTAGATTAATTCTATATATGAAATTATATATTGAATTATTTTAATATTTATTTAATTTTACCTATTATTATATCATCTACAATATTTTATTAAATGGTTTATGATTATTTTGTCTGTGGATGTGTGATTTTGATAACATACTCCATAATACTCCAAAAGGTGTCTTATTATGTTTATTTATTAGGGAATGTTATTTAAATTTCATTTATATATCTGGTTTATATTTAAAACAATTCATATAAGGAATGAATTAGACTTATTATTGATGAGAATGGCCAATTATTGCTCCTCGATGAATCAGTTGGTCTAATGAGATAAACTATATTGAGATTTGGCTGAGGCCTTACACATTAATTTATAGATGTCTTGGTTGAGGCATCGACAATAAATTTCAGATGTCCAAGAATAAGAATTTAATTATTATAAAATTAGCTATAGATTTTATTGTGATTATTTGTATAGTCTAATTTCTATTTATCAGTTTTATAAATCACATGATAATTTATATAGAATTATTTGATCAATTTTTTTATTCAACCAATATTATGCTCTAGTTATTAATTAAATGGAATGATTTTATATTATTTACCATTCCCATAAATATTATTTATTATATTCTACTATATATATACCCATATTTAGAATCTTATCTCACCAATTTCTTATGTGTTATTTTTCACAAGCTGAAACAATATATGTTATGAATAAAATGATGGTGAAATCTATGATAATATTGATGTTTCTAATAAAGTGTAGAGGTTTTATTTTATATTTTAATTTTTATTGAAATATTAATCTTTGTATATAGTTTCCAAAAACAATTAAATTGTTTGGTACTTCAAGATGAAATATATTATGAATTATAAAAATATAATAATTTTACCACTAACATTGGACAACATTGTTCAGGTTCATTACTGTTGGTAATAAATGTTGTTTTATTGAAATTAAGGGAACTGATTTCTTGAAAACATAGATTATAGAGTAAAAACCTATGACATAAATGTGAAATTTAACTAAATAAAATAATCATATGAATAAGAGATTAATTATAATTTTTTATTAAAATTAGGTTTTCTAATTAACTATTTTTGATATTATATATTATATATCATTATTTTTTATCTAATCTAGTATATTAAATTTTTTAGAATGTATTCTTGAAGAACCAATAGAAACAATATAAACACACGTAATTAAAGTAAGAACTTACATCCTATATATGACAATGATGTTAGATCTAGAGCATAATCTATTTTTGAAAAACTTATTTCTATATTACGACAATATAATAAGATTATGAATAATAACGTTTCCCATATGAATCATTTTGGTCAAAAACGTCAAAGAACAATGTTATACCACATCTTGGGACAACTTCCTCCATTATTCAACACGGCTGAATATCTATTTAAATGTGTGTAATGGATATTTTCCATATATAATATATTTATTTCTATGTGATGTTGCGTAAGGGTAATGGACTTCATGGATGATTATAATATCTCTCTAGATGGGCATAAAAGGTTTCCATTTATTCGAAACTCATATAATGTCGAATAAGTAGAAAAAACTGGATTCTAAGGATATAAAAAATAAGGTCATAAACAAATAACTTCCTTGTGAAAAGAGAGAAGATATGGATAAAAAATTCTTCTATATGATGATAAATTCGGATGAAGAATATTCTAAGTAAGAAGACAATTTTAAAGGTTATAAAGGCATGTTTCAGACTATATATGTAACCTGAGGATTAATATTTATCATATATTTGATGAGCGTAATCCTTTAATAATAAAGGGAACTGGTCTCCCAAACATTCTCATCATAAGAAGATATATTATCTTCTTCTATAGTGATAAAGAAAATATTATCAATATATGATCAATTCAAAAGGAATATTTTGATAAAAATAATGGAAGTGAAAGGGTTGGATAAAGGGAATAATGGAAAAATAGGGTTTTACACCATGTGATACTTGTGGAAGGAAAACACCATATAACCTACAATAAATGAAAATTAGTTTTTTTATCTGTGGTGAGAATGTCCATCATGATCCTAATTGAAAGAAAATGATAAAGAGTACTTATTTTTAATGAAAAAATTATATGAAGATGAGGAACGATTCAAATGAATACCCCAAATGTCATATGAATATAATTTAGAAGAAAAAATGGATCAAGGATTGGATTATGATGTTACTACAGTCAATGTTTAATAATTATTGTTTTCTCTAGTTTTATGAATAATAAGATATATAATGATTTTATTAAAGTACTTATTCATTAAGGATTTTTATGAATAAATTTTTTCATTATAGTTTTATGGTGATTATTTTATTCATATATATGGTATATGATAATGAGAGATATATAATTTTGTTTTTGGAATATAATTTTATGTTTTTTTTAGAAAATTAGGGAATTACTTAAATATTTTGTATTTCAATTTTGGCAGATGTATTTTGGAATAATTTTAAGGTAACTACATATAGAATGGTTTATCTTTAACATTGGATATAATAGTTTGATGTTAAAGTGTTATTTATTATATTTGGTAACCAGTACAATCCATTTTTATGTTAGTAAATATTTAAAATCAGAAGAAATGAATAATGGATCACAACTGGAATAGGGGTTTTCCCCACCACTCATATACCAAAAGTTTTCTTAATCCGTTGGAAAAATTGGGTGCATGATAAACCTTTACCAACGGTTCACTAGAACCATTGGTAATGGGTCTAAATCCCCCCCCCCCTTAAACAATGGTTCTTGAAAACCATCCGTAATGGTTTCCCACAACATCCCCATGTGGACCTTATCCCCTCCCCCATTTGGACAGAACCCAAATTTATTTCTCGCCCGCGATCCGACACCACTACTCTATTCGAATGACACCTCTCCCCCATGTTCAGAGCACCTCTCCCACATTCGGACATCACCTCTCTCGGGTTCATCTTGAATCCACCATCTGAATGGTTAGAATATTAAATTCCTAATCCAAGCTGCTGAATCTTCATCCGAACCATTCCATATTAGGTTCTTTTCTTGAGAGGTACCTTATTTTTATTGTTATCTATCTAATATTTCAGTATATGTTTTGATTTTGACGTGTATCTATTTTTCTCTGTTTTGATTTAACCTAGGTTATTTTTTCTCTAGAACCATAGAAAATGTTTTTAGATTTTTTATTTGTTAGTTTAATTTATCATATCATTATATTAAAATGTTATATAAATACACTAGATAGTTATAGACCTCTCAGTGGTCACCTACATGAATTGTATGTCACACATTATTTATGATTCCATTGAGTACCTGGATAAACTACATGATTATATGTTTAGACAAGGGGAATCATCATTTTACAGGTGCATGACTAATCACATGATGTAGGATGGAGCATGTATTAGATTATTGGGTTGTAGATCAAGAAGCTAGGTCGAATTTTAGAATTTATTGAGCCTCTTTTATTCTACTAATTCTTACTAGTTGTAACTATGTTTTTCTTCTTGATACATGACAAACATTAACATAATTCAGTTTATAACTATGTTTTTCTTCTTGTGTACTACTAATTCTTACCATCATTACTAGATGTAACTATCTTTTCATTGCAGTAAATGACACCCATTTAAAAGATGTGGCGGAAAACGATGACAGAAAATAATCGTCAGATGACACAGATAGGTGTTCCTCCACTCATCCCTATTGTGAGTATTTTATTTGAAATATACATATTATAATAACATATAATATCATGTGTTTACTTTTGTGTTAAAAAATTTTTTAGGATCCACCCCCTAGGTGAGAGATATTCTACATGGACCCTGATATTACCCCCAGTACAAGGGATGGTTGTAGGATGGGGGTGGTGTTAGAGTAATATGATCATCTGGTGGTCCCTGTACTAAGACCGGTGGTACGAGGGAACATGGTGTGAGAGTTAGATGATCCACCGGTCGTATCTGATTGGACAATTCCCCTACCACAAATGCATCTTCTATGCCCCATTTTGATCCTTGTGTGTCTTTAGGGACACACGGGATATTTAGGCCACTAACAATTGGCCAGACGTATGTGCCATCATCTTTTTCTTCTAGTTCATTATCTCTAATCTATTATATTCCACTTTCATTGAATCCTACTCTGACATAGTATGTGGCTGAGAAGAATACACTGAGGGACACTCCACCTATATAAGATATTCATTCAGCTTCTGCACATCCATTGACTCCCATTGATTCGACTACCACAGGTATATTTATATGAGTCTATCAAATATTTATTCCATAATTAATTTTGTTATAACTTGTAATAATATATTATTCTTCAATAACAGATTCATCTACTGATAGGAGGCTAGGGAGAGGGAGTACTATCTTGCATGCGTTATGGAACTGCCAGACACAGTTGATGGTTGTATAGGATGATGATGGACATATGATTGATAAACATGGGAAGGAATGTTGGGGGGTTTTGGCGATGCTAGACAAATACTCCGACATCATTCCGGTCAGCCCTCCCTCTTGGTGACATCTTCCACATGAAGTCGAGGATAATGTGTGGGCACAAATATTGGTAAAAAATCTATTGGATATAAAGTGGTATTTTTTTGTATTTATATGAATTACTCTATTGGGTGTCAGCTACAGTTTCACTTCCATGAGGGAGAATGTGCATGAACAGCACATTTAAAGGATCTAGGAGAGATTTGGAGTGATTATAAGAATTAATTTTATGTTGGCTAGTGTGATAGAGTGGGCACAGAGTTGGAGACAGTACCTATCTAGGATTACAGCCTGATAGAGCCATATCATCAAATGATTACCCATGGGGTGACTTCATAATTTAAGGTATTAATCCATTTGAGGTATTTAAATGACATTTTTCATATTTTGAGTAAATATTATATTAATTATTATTAATCATTATTTAGGAATATTGTGAAAAAAACATTGATTCAACGCAATACATCCACACATTGGGGAACAATACTATTTCATATCATGAGAGGCATCAGGTACCATATAGTTGTTTATAATTTTTCATTTGGACTTTTTTATTTTATTGTTTTCTACATAAATTATGAGAATTATTAAATATTGAATATATGATTATACTTTTAATTTATATTGTTTCAATGTCATTACAGAAGCACAAATTGAATATTGAAGGTCGTCTCTCTCGAGAAAAATTGTTTTGCTCGAGTAGAAGAAAAAAGATGGAACTACGGTTAATAAACCGACACAAGAAAAGATTGTAAGTTTTAATTAGTTTATTTCAATGCGGAATATCTATTTTGAAATTTGATAATCTATTAATATTTTTAATAGGCTACAATAGAGGACCATGATTTCCAAGATCCTAAAAATGTAGTTCCACACGATCATTTATATCAGGTTTTGGGAGAAGTGCACTCAGGTAAAGTATGTCGCCGACCTGGTAAGAATATAGTCCTAGTGAGGTACTAGTTCTCTCCAAGTATCCATTCTAGTACCATCGAGTTGGAACAGGTCATGTAGCATGCAATAGAGTCTGATAAAAGGGAAACAGGGTTGGAAGAACATGTTTAAATGAGGGAGAAAGAATTTATGAAACTAATCAAAGAATTATCTTCGTCACTTCTACCAGAGGAAAGTGCGGATTTTTAGACATATATGTTTTCAATGGATGTATTATGCAATGCATCAGGTGGTTGTTCTAGTGGCGGCCGAGATGATGGTGTTCATGATGATGAAGAGGATGCTGAAGAGGACGTGGTTGAGGATTAGGATGAGTACTAGGGCGAGGATGGGGACAATGGAGAGGATGGGTCCGTAGATGAGCATGGGGACGATGAAGAGGACGAAGATGAGGACAAAGAGAGTTATGAGGCTGAGGTTGTTGATGACAGTGGTGATGGCGATGGTGATCAGGGGTAGATTCATCAATTACATTTTTCAAATCAATATAACTCATTATTTGTTAACATGGTTTTTCACTCTCGTATGGATATTTTTGAATTCAGTATAACTCTTTATTTTTGACCAAATATGGAATCCTAATGATGTTGTAATGGATTATGGGGCTTCTAGGGCTTGTCCGGAGCACGGAACCCTGGTTGGAATAGAAAAAGACTATGTCACATGGTTAGTAAAAAAAATGTAGGTCCATCCCACAAGGTATTTACAAAACATATAAGGCTATATATTAGAAGCAATGTGCATGATTTTCCCTAACCATGCACTAGGGGATGAACATCATTCACAATTTATATAGTTTTCGTATAAGATATTATCACTATTGTTGCATGATTTTCCTAACTGGAATTTGGAAAACTGACCAAACACATTCAGATTGATTTGATACATTGTGAAAATGATCAATTAGGCATATGTAATGTGTACGAGCCAACCCTGCCTCAATCTGAGGCACGGTGTAGCCAGTATCACTCAATTTCTCTCTCCTTTGTTTAAAATGGACACCCTTTTAAATAAAAAAACTAGCATATACAACGACCTCATGATTCCATGAAAGCAGACAGAAACAATGGGTGGGTGAACTGTGAAATGGTTGGCCAAAGGGCACGTCCATCAGAGGTGTCGTGTGACCACGTTTGACAAAAATGCACTTTGCGTGTTGTAAATGGCCAAAACATGAGTTTAATAGTCGAATGCATCTTGAAAAACATAAGAATAACTTGAAATAACATGAAGACACCCTAATTATTATTTTAAAGGTATACAGGGTGAAGACACATTATTCAGACGTGCAGTTTTTGCAAAACGACAGAATATGTGTTTTTTAGGTGTTTGGCGCACTTGAAAACCATGCGTTAGGTAGTCAAAACTGGTCAAATGTACTCGGAATGAAATGAAATCATACAATAACAAAGTGTGTGTGAATTGTGAAATGGTCGGCTATACATCACATCAATCAAAGGTGTCATGTGACCACGGTGGCCAAAAATGTACTCCGTGTGTCGTAAATGGCCAAAGCATGCGTTGAATGGTCAAATGCATCCCAAACGACACCATAATGACATGAAATCACACAAAGACACCATAATTATTATTCGTGAGGTGTACGTAGAAACGACACATCATTTAGACGTACGGTTTGTGCGGCATGACTGAATATGTGTTTTTTGTGTTTGGCGTGATTGAAAAGCATGCATGGGGCGGTCAAAACCACATGAACGACTTCATAATGCAATGAAATAAGACAACAACAATGGGTGGGTGAACTGTGAAATGGTCAGCTAGCTGGAATGTCAATCAGAGGTGTCGTATGATTGTGGTGGCCGAAAACGCCCTCTACGCGTCTTAAATGGTCAAAACATGTGTTTAACGGTCAAATGCATGCCGAATGGAATCATAATGACTTGAAATCACGCAAAAACACCCTAATTATTATTCCTAATCTATATTATGTGATGAAATTTCATTCGGACATGCAGTTTGTGCGAAACAGCTGAATATGTGTTTTTTAGGTGTTTGACGCGTTTGAAAAGCATGCGTGGGGTGGTCAAAACCAGTCGAACGGCCTCAGATTGCCATGAAATCAGACGAAAAAAAGGGTGGGTGAACTGTGAAATAGTCAACAAGACGGCACGTCAATCAGTGGTGTCGTGTGACCGTGGTGGCAGAAAGGTCTCTTCGTGTTTTTTAAATGGCCAAAACGTACGTTTAACAGTCAAATACATACCCAATGACATAGTAATGACTTGAAAACACACGAAAACACCCTAATTATTATTCTTGAGGGTTATGAGGAGATGTCATGTCATTTGGAGGTGCGTTTTATGTGGCACAACTGAATATGATTTTTTTAGGTGTTTGGCGCGCTTGAAAAGCATGCATGGGGTTGTCAAAATTGGCCGAACAACCTCAGAATGCCATGAAATCAGAGAACAACAAAGTGTGGGTGAAGTGTGAAATGGTCAGATGGACAGTACATCAATCAGAGGTGTTGTGTGACCACGGTGTCTGAAAACGCATTTCACGTGTCGTAAATGGCCAAAACATGCATTTAACGGTCAAATTCATACCAAAGGATATCAAAATTACTTGAAATCACATGAATACTCCCTAATTATAATTCTTAAGGTGTATGAGGAGACAACACGTCATTGAGATGCACAGTTATCGTGACATGACTGAATATTTTTTATAGGTGTTTGGCACGCTTGAAAAGTGTGTGTGGGTTGGTCAAAACTGGATGAGCGACCTAAGAATCCCATGAAATTAGACGACTAAAAAAGGTGGATGAACTGTGAAATGGTCACCTAGAAGACACGTCAATCAGATGTGTTGTGTGACCGTGGTGGCTGAAAACGCACTGTGCATGTCTTAAATGCCCAAATCATGCGGCTAATGGTCAAATGCATGCGGAACAACATCAAAATGACTTGAAATCACACGAAAACACACTAATTATTATTCATGAGGTGTATGAGGAGACAACACGTCATTTTCATGCATGGACTGTGCAGCACAACAAAATATGTTTTTAGGTGTTTGGCACGCTTGAAAAGCATGCGTGAGGTGGTCAAAACTGGCCAAACGACCTCAGAATGCCATGAAATCAGACGACAACAAAGGGTGGGTGAACTGTGAAATGGTCGGCCAGAAGGAATGTCAATCAGATATGTCGTGTGACCATAGTGTCTGAAAAAGCACTGTGTGTGTCGTAACTGGCCAAAACATGTGTTTATTGGTCAATCACATACCCGACGACATCAGAATGACTTGAAATCACATGAAAACACCCTAATTACTAATTTTGAGGTGTACGAGGAGACGACACATCGTTCGGACAAGCGGTTTGCGCGGAACGACTAAATATATGTTTTTTAGGTGTTTGGCATGCTTGAAAAGCATGCGTGGGGTGGTCAAAACCAGACGAATGACCTCAAGATGCCCTGAAATCAGACGACAAGAAAGGGTTGGTGAATTGTGAAATGGTCGGCCAGACAACACATCAAATAGAGGTGTCGTCTGACCATGATGGCCAAAAAAGCACTTCACGAGTCGTAAATGGTCAAAACACACCTTTAACAGTCAAATTCATACCGAACAACATCATAATGATTTGAAATCACATGAAGACACCCTAATTATTATTATTGAGGTGTATGAGGAGACGACACATCATTAGGACAAGAGGTTTGCCCTACACAACTGAATTTGTGTTTTTAGGTGTTTGGATCATAAGAAAAGCGTGCGTGGGGTGGTCAAAACTAGCTGAACGACCTCAGAATGCCATGAAATCTGACGACAACAATGGGTTGGTGAACTGTGGAATGGTCGGCCAGACGGCATGTAAATAAGAGGTTTTATGTGACTACGGTGGCAGAAAATGCACTCTGCGTGTCTTAAATGGCCAAAACATGTGTTTAACAGTCAAATATATACCAAACGACATCAGAATGACATAAAATCACACAAATAAACCATAATTATTATTATTGAAGGGTAAGAGGAGATGAAACATCATTCAGACATGTTTTTTGCACGACATGAATGAATATGTGTTTTTTAGGTGTATGGTGCGCTTGAAAAGTGTGCATGGGGTGGTCAAAACACACCGAACGACCTCAGAATGCCATTAAATAAGATGAAAACAAAGGGTGGGTGAATTTTGAAATGGTATACCTGACAACATGTCAATCAGAGCTGTCGTGTGACTGTAGTGGCCGAAAACACATTTCGCATTTTGTAAATGGCCAAAAAATGCATTTAACAGTCAAATGCATACCAAATTACATCAGAATGACTTCAAATCCCAGGAAGACACCCTAATTATTATTCATGGGGTGTACGTGGAGATGGCATGTCATTCGAACGCGCAGTTTGCGTGGGAAGACTGAATATTTGTTTTTAGGTGATTGGAAAGCATGAAAAGTGTTTGTGGGGTGGTCAAAAATGAACGAAAGACCTCATTTTTTCATGCAATTAGACACTATCAATGTGTGGGTGAGTTTTGAAATAGTCAACCAGACGACACATCAACTGAAGGTGTCATGTTACCGCAGTGCCCGAAAACGCACTCTGCATGTCATAAATGGCCAAAACATGCATTTAACGGTCAAATACATACCCAAAGACATCCGAATGACTTGAAATCACACAAAACACCATAATTATTATTCTTGAGGTGTAAAAGAATACAACATGTCATTCGGATGTGCGGTTTCTGTATAACTATTGAATATGTGTTTTTAGGTGTTTGGCGCGCTTGAAAACCATGCGTGGGGTGGTCAAACCAGCTGAAAAACCTCATAATTCCAATAAATTATACGATAATAAAGGGTGGGTGAACTATGAAATGGTCGGCCAGAAGTCATGTCAATCGGAGGTGTCGTGTGACCGTGGTGGCCGAAAACGCACTCCGCGTGTCGTAAATGGCCAAAATATGCGTTTATCGGTAAAATGCATACCTAACGACATCAGAATGACTTGAAATAACATGAAAACACGCTAATTATTATTTTTGAGGTTTACGAGGAGACAACACATCATTCTCATGAGCGTTTTTCATGGCACAACTGAATATGTGTTTTTCAGTGTCTGGTGTGCTTGAAAAGCGTGCGTGGGGTGGTCAAAACTGGCCGAACGACCTCGGAATGCCATGAAATCAGACAAAAAACAAAGGTTGGGTGAAGTGTGAAATGTTTGGCCAGACGAGAAGTCAATAAGAGGTCTCGTGTGATACCGATGGCTGAAAATGAACTTCACAAAACTTAAATGTCCCAAACATGCGTTTAACAATCAAATACATACAGAACGACATCAGAATAATGTGAAATCATTCGAAGAGACCCTAATAATTTTTTGTAAGGTGTACGAGGAGACATAACGTCATTGGGATGTGTTGTTTGTTCGGAATAGCTGAAAATTTGTTTTTTATCTGTTTGGCGCACTTGAAAAGTGTGCGTGGGGTGGTCAAAACCATCGAATGACCTCAGAATGCCATGAAATCAGAAAATAATAATGGGTTGGTGAATTGTGAAATGTCTGTCTATACGACAAGTCAATCAGAAGTGTCATGTGACAGTGGTGGCTGAAAACGCACTCTGTGTGACGTAAAATACTTCTTTTTATGTGAAACTAACAACATTTTAAGTGTCTCACTTTTGTTTGAAATGGACAACATTTTTATGTGAAAAAAATGGAATACGGATAATCTTCACAAGGATACACATAAATTCTTGAAATTATGATATAAAAAATTAAATATGGTATGTTGGTCATACGTTATTAGAAGAAAATATTCGCAATACATTGATTGAAATACAATGGGTCATAGTATATATAGAAAAACATGAATTATATTAGGAATGCATCTCGACATCCTATCATGAACATGCACCAACACTCATGTTGTAATTCTCAATCACGGGTTGTTTTTCTATACAATAACATACAACAAATAGATATCATAGAGTGATTTCATATGAATCCTATGAACACTCAAGCATATCATATAACAAATAGGTCAACATGGCTACAAATATATTCTTGAAAAATAAGTTTCAAACACTCACAATAATACCACAATGACGAGGACTAAATATGGTGACACCATATCCACATGGATCACCTCAATCCTATCCTCAAACGGTGGATTATAGGACCAAACAAAAGTCCATTTGGGAACCAAATACCAAAGATTTAATTGAATATTCATACCAACTACCCGAGATGGGGATTCATCTCACATCACACCCAGGAGAGAAAATTTCAATTAGCCAAAAACCCCCTTATTCTAATTAAAAAGTCTATTAAAAACATTTAGTCTATTCCGTTAACCCATCTCATATGTATAGATTGTCCAATGATTCCAACTAACACATCATGAACCATTTATCAATGGATACATAAGCATTGGCCGAATATAAACATCCCATGTGCTTCCTATATCTCATCCAATGTCTAAGAACATGACCACTAACATTGTCTATCTTATTGTTATCATGGTCTTTGTATAGTCTACCAATTTTGTTCTGTTGGTTTTAATATACTCAACACAATTACAGGACAAAACACCCCTTGTGCTTCCTATAACATGAAGTTTTTTCTTCTCTTGTGTGTATTGGTGTTGTAGTTTGAGTGAAAACTGAATTCTAAATTTTGAATACTCTTGTGCGTGTTGGTATTGTGGTTTGAGTGAGGAATGAATTATAAATTTGGAATACTCTTATGTGTGTTATTTCATTTCCAATAACATGTAGTATTTTTTACTTATGGGTGTTATTGCATTATAATTTCAAAATTTCTAAATTTCTAAATTTTGGAATGAATTCTAAATTTTGAATACTTTTGATAAGGATTTTGTATTGTTGTTGTTGTAGGTCTGGAGAGGGGGAGCTGTGGAGCTATGTCGTTGCAGGTCCGGAGAGGAGAGAGGGGCCTGCTGGTGTGGAGTTGAGCAAATCTATACCAATGGTTTCAAAACCATTGGTATAGATTCTATAAATAAAACTATAACAACGGTTTTGTTATAACCATTGGTATAGGTTTATAACAATGCTTATAACAAAACCATTGGTATAGCCTTATAGCTGGCTATATCCTCTATATAAAATGGTTGTAAACCGTTGGTATACATTTAAGACACATATACCAATAGTTTCACAAACCATTGTTGTATGTTATATTTACCACACATATGCCAACGGTTTGCAGCAAACCATTGGTATACATTCTATTTTGACAGCTAAACCAACGGTTTTCATAGAACTGTTGGTATAAAACTATTGTCACAGATTACTTGGACACAATTTCGGGAACCATTGGTATAAAAAATTCCAATGGTTTTCAGGATTTTACCAATGGCTTTGAACTGTTGGTAAAGTGTAAACTTCTAGTAGTGGATATTATAATTCATAAAAGTTATTCCGGAATGAAAAATTCAATTTGATCCTTAATTTCTATGTGTAATGGATGATGTGAAAATATAATTAATCCCAATAAATGAAGAGGATATGTTTATGACATAGGAATATCTCATGTAAGTGATAATTTATATAGTAAAATAATCCCTCAACTATTGGTAATTGATTTTTGAACAAAGACATTTTACATGTATTTTATTATTGAAAAATCAATTGTAATTTAACTTATAAAAATTTTATTGTTTGGTGAATCCTAATATTATCATGACCATGTACTCTATCACAATCCACTAGATCTTGATAGTTATATTTCTCTTCTATGTCCATGTATTACGTCAGGGAAACCAAGATTTTTCTCTCTTAGGTGACCATCATTCATTCCTATGGTTCCCCTAGTTTCTGGTTTTCAACCCTAACATTGTGGATTTTCTGATTGTAAAGTGTAATATTGATGTATAAGTTATTTGGGTGAATAATCATTTAGATTATTGGGGAAAATGGGATGTGCATTGGCTACACACTGTTTTTCTAAACCGTGCAGAAATCCTAGGAGAAACCATGCATTGTAGTAGTTTTGAGGCTGTAACTTCAGCACAGTGTGTGAAAATTTGTTTATACTATTTGAGGATATCATACATGGGTTTCCATAAGGTAAAGGATAATGAATGTTTAGAACATAGTTATCCTAATCATGCAAACTAACTGTGCGGAGTGTTAAATTTAGATCCTAAAAAATAGGGCCTAACAAATTTTGATGTCGACTCCCTTGTTTTTAATTTATTATGACCCTTACTTGGGATTGTATTCCAATTCAGGTAGGATAACCTATCCCAAAAGAATTTGGAATCAATCTGGAGCCCTCCCTTGGCGTTTCAACACTTAATCACGAGGTATGTGACCGTTCCTCATCGTTCTTGATCAGTTTCCAAGATCTACATAGATATATTTATCCTTTATTTAATGACTCATTGATCTATGTCTATTATGGTTAGATAAATTATACCCAATGCCAAATATGATTATTATTGGTATAGTTATATATAGATGAATATATCTAAGGAAGTTTCTTGTAGAAACGACTAGGGTTTCATAGGCGTTCATCATTCGTTTTCCATATTTGTAAAAAATGTTGAAAAAGGAGGATTCACTCTCTGCACCTCAACAAATTTCTGATTGGAATGAATTAAAATTTATAAAATTTTGTTAAATTTATTTTGAATTAAAATTTTGACAATGATTTGAAACCCACATTAGTCATGGTTTAAAAAATTTTGTGAATCCTGAAAATTGATGTTATTGAAAGGTGATTTGATTCGGGATTTTAAAATGTTGAATTTAAAAAATGTATTAACACTATAATTATTGTACATGGATTTTATTAATTATTTTCAATAAATTTTATGGTTTTATAGAAATTTAATCATTGTTTGGAATCAGATTGGTTAATGGTTTTGAAGAAAATAAAATTATTTATTCACAACATTAATTAATAGCGTACAACACATATAAAATCATACCCCAATTTAATCATGTTGTGAAACCAGAATAATATTTTTCAACGATATCCATGGATAGGTAGTAGAGACACTTATTCTTTGTCACAAGATTCATCTTTTTTGACACGAAAAAGATCGTAGAATCTATATCATCCGTAGGGATGAGATACCAATGGTGATTCCCTAATCTCCATGACTCCTAAAAAGGGATATCTACCAAATAAAACATGGATCATAGTGTAGTAATGAAAAAATTACATAGTGGTGAACAGATGATTGTGGATGATCAGGCTTGACCATCTACTGTGATAGGTACAATTCAATATAATTCAACCCTCATGCAACTGTTTGATATTGGTGTATCTTACTCCTTTTATTCGTGTGATATTGATTTTCTATATTTAATACATGATATGATTCCTTTCATTTTAAAACATAAAACACATCTTAGGGGAATGGTATGTTGATACATTATGTGTAGAGCATGTTCTATAACTGTTGATAGAGTTGAACTGAAATGGGACTTCTCAGTGACGGAGATGGATGCCTATAATGTAAAACGTGGTATAGATTTTTGTTGGAACCATTTCTATTTTAAGCATGATTTGTAGTATGGTTTTTGTTTCTTGTTAATTCTCTGTGGATGTTCAGAAAGTGTGCTAGTAAAGTGATCTTACAGTTCATGCAGACAATAGTATTGAAGGTGGCGCCGTTTCCCAGTGTTTACCAACTTTTTGGGCCTCAAAATCAATAAAATGAAGACATGGATTTTTGGTAAAAGGATGTGCTTTCAAATAGGACTTGGTGCATGAAAAAAGGGGTCTGTGCACAAAATATTTGAGTTGGGTGTGAAAAACAGCATGGTGCGCGAAATAGTTTATCGGGGTTTTTCACGCAAATAGTATTTCAGAATCAAAACGTCAAAAAATGGAAAAGGTATGGGCTGCGTGACAAATCTGTAGATGTGCGCGAGAAACAATTGTTGGGCAAAATATTACGTGCCAAATGAGATTTTTTTCACCCAACATGGGGTTTTTCACACGGGGGTTTGAGATGCCTATAAATAATAAGTGAACTGGTTCATTACGTATAGTTGAAGACATAGAGAGGATTTGTTATCTGATGCGCGTAAATGGTTCATGTTAATTGGATTGCATGAAAAAAAACATGAGCTGCGCAAAAAATTTTGGGTTGCATGAAAAATTCCGTGATGCGTGAAATAGTCTGGTTTGCTGGGAAAATCTGAGCATAACGAAAAACATAGGGCTGCACGAAATAATGTAGAGATGCGCGCAAAAATTGGGGTGGTGCGTAAAAGATTCAGTTTCACAAAAGATGGTGTTGTTGTGAGAACTATTTTTTCTGCGTGAAAAGGAAATATTGCACGCAATTGTATGGTCTTGTGTGGAAAGGGTTGGTGTTGTGTGAAATTATCAGTGAAACTGGTTTGCACGTTCTGGTTATCTAGTTTAGTGGTTTAGTGCGTACAAGTGCATCATTACCGGTATTTGATGCAAGATGTGTCTTGTGCTATGTAGTGGAAAATACTTCAATGCAAATCTATTGAACAGACATTAACATCTAAAAACTGATTGGGACTTCACCAAGGGCAGTGTGGAAGGCAGAGTCATTGGGAGTGACATGAGAGACACAGTGGGATATCCTTGAACAGTTGTAAAGGCAGTAAGCTAGGTACAGAGTGACTGTTCTTGAACCATTGTAATCAACAACTAGTAAAGAATATTGGAATTTGGTTTGACAGAAAAACTATCGGCGTATGCTTCTTGGATGTATGCCTTAGTGGTGAACCAAGTAAAAACTCATTTGTTTTCTCTTTTCATGTTAATGTTTGATTTCATCTCATACCCATCATATAGACTAAACTAGTTCTACCAATGTGGGAATAAGATCCATCAGTTTCAATGAAAATTTTGACACCATAATTCTCCCCTCCCCTCTCAGGGTGTCCCAATTTCCAAAAAGTGGTATCATAGGGAGGTTACTAGTGTTTAATTTGTACTTTTTCTTCGTGGAAAATGTTGTCAATTATTGGGGAATATATCTCTTCGATTGAAGTAATTTTTAAATTTGGAAGAACAGAATGAGATCTCATTTAAGATCTCTAAGAATGGAAGTCCTCTTTTCTACTGTACAAGGAATACCTGTTACAGATCCCATAGGTCTGTCTATGACTTATACAGATAAGAAAGTTCTTGATGCAGATGCAAAAGCTCAGAATGATATCACTGCGGCTCTTTCTAATCAGATCTATCTAATAGTGATGAGTTGCACCTCATCAAAGTATATGTTGGATAATCATAAAATTGTCTATGAAGGAGACAAAAAAGTGAAGGAGGAAAAACATCATGTCCTACACAACAGGTTTGACGATATAAAGATGCATCCAAATGAGAATGAATATTCATTCTTCAATCGAATCACTGAAGTATTGGGAGGAATTTGAGGGCTTGGAGAGGAAATCAAAGACATTGATATCGTAATGAAAATATTACGAAGACATCCTCCTGTATACAATGGAAAGGTTTCAACCCTTGAAGAAAACGATCTATCTAAACTGTCACTAGATTATCTCTTAAGTAGTCTAGAGGCATATGAGATGACTGTGAAACCCAAAGAAGCTACGATTCATGTTAGCAAGGAAATGGCATTCAATTCCATGAACAAACTGAAAATTTCAGAAGATAGTGGTGGTGAAGATGATGAGGAAAAATAAATTATTTCCCTCATTTCCAAGAAGCTGAAGAATGGAAATGGTTAATTTAATGGTAAGTTACCTCTGGCATGTTTTCATTGTGGAAGAGTTGGGAACATTGCCTCTCAGTTCCAAACAAAGCTTAATGATGATGAGAGCGAATAAAAAGGCATCAAGAAGCCTAGGAATAGGTTTTCAAAAAATGGATACAACATATATGGAAATAAAATACAGAAGAAGTGTTTTTTATCAAAAGAGGAAGATGATGATATTGAATTTTTTGAAGAAGAAGCACCAGAATTTTAGAAAAGGAAACCATGCTTCCGTGATGGCTACCATAGAAAAGTCAGAACACTCGATCAATAAAGGCCAAGATAATTATTTTACTCTTAATGGTGATCCAAATATTAAAATTAGTGATGCTTTTCCACAAATGATTATAAATATACGAGATGAAATAATTGGATGTAAATGGTGGATGAATCATCAGTATATGTTGATGTGCTTGAAGTAGAATTTGAATGACAATAAGAGCTAGTGAGATTTCTGTAATTAATCCTTGAAAGCGCAGATGATATTGTAGAACTAAAGCATAGAATTGATGAATAAGGAAAGGTCATAAATTACCATTCATCCATACTGGAAGAGAAGTCCATGACTTTTGACGGTCCTGAGGATGAAGTTATTACTCTTTGGAGTAAAATTTAATGTATATCATCCACAAATGAGGGTAAGAATAAAATTCATTTCAAAAGATTCTCAGATGAAGAATTACTGGCAAGATCCATGTGTGGTTCAGATGGGGTTGGAAAAATATTGAGTGATCAAAGACCCAATTACATGGGAAGGAACAGAATTGGTTGTGATGCTGAGACACCAACTACTGGCAGGGAAGAGAGCTAAAAGAAATATAAGATGAAATTTAGACATGTTGAAATGTTACATGAAGTGATGAAATAGGAACCCTCAATCAAAACTAAAAGAATAACTGAAAATTATCCTTAAATTTTTTGAAATTACAGGAAACCCAAATATTCTACCAAGGAAGAAGGAATGAAGAGAAATTCAAGTTTTAAGACATTTCCTCTCATTAAGTGTTATTTCAGTGGCTATCTGGGCCATACCATGTCATATTGCGAAGAGGCAAAGAGCTACATGAATGGGGAATATCTAAGACATCATCAAAAGAGACTAACTTCATATCCTCCATATTATAAAATAAATAGTTTTAATGGATACTGTTTTTATTGTTCTAAAATTTTCCATAAAGATGTGTATTGAAGACATAGATTCAATATGATAGATTCCTACAACTCTCAGAGACGGTTCAATATTTACCCTCCTAATAGTGTTGATCTCACAAACAAGTTTTCTTCTTTATAAGAAGAATATGGGTATGTAGAATCTGATTATGTGGAATAATTAATTAGAAGTACATCAATATATTATACTCAATATAATGTCTCATGGAAGAAAAAGAAGAAAATTAGGAAATCCAACCATGCATAGGTGGCTCTCAATGCTACAAAAAGCAACAACAACTGTATTCTAGATAGCGGTTGGTCATCTCCTATGACAGGTAATGCATGCCTGTTAACGGATATAAAAATCAAGGTTGAGGTAATATTACAATTTGGTAAGGATGGAGCTCTGAAAATAAAAGTCATGGGAAGTACTAAATTATATAATGGAGGGATAAAGAAGACAGGAGTTCTTTATGTAGATGGCATTCAACATAATATCCTCAGCGTGAGTCAAATCTGTGACTCAGGAAATATAGTTACATTTAATCAGAAGGGTTTCATTATCAAGGGAATGACAGGAAATTCACTTATGAAGGGATACAGAACAGATGAAAACTTGTATCAGGTTGATTAGTGAAGAAAAATGTTTTTTACAAGGCTGTTGAAGAAGAAAAAAATTTGTGGCATCAGATACTGGGGAACATCAATCAACATGACCTGGAAAAATATCAAAATTGAGAATTTTCATGGACATTCACAACCTAAAGGTTGAGCATGAAAATTCATGTGATGCTTTCTTTCATGGGATGCTAGTTTACAGTTCATATCATCTAATGAAGAAAAGGGCATCTACTCTTCTTGATATAATTCATAATGATGTATGAGGGATGATAAATGTCGTTGTAACTCATGTAGAAAGGTACTTTATCCTTTTTATAGATGATTACAGACTCATGGCATGTGTAATGGTTATTCACAGGAAACGACAAGTTCTTGACTGCATGAAAAAATATCAGCGAATCGCCGAGAATGATACTGGATGAACATTCAAATTGTTGCAATCTGAAAATGAAGGTGAATACACATCCATTGAATTTAAAAATTACCTAGAGAAGCATGGGATATAAAATGAGGTATCTGCTGTGAGAACTCCCCAAAAAAATGGAGTTGTTGAACGTAGGAAATGACATGTGAACAACATGGCAGAAACTATGCTGATTGAGAGTCATATTCCATGACATTACTGGAAAGAGGTAGTTTAAGCTGCAGTTTATATTCAAAATTGTACAAGACATTATATTGGTGACACTGAAACATAATATTAATTGTGGCATGGAAGGAAGCCCTATTTGAAATACTTAGATGTATTTGGAAGTAAATGCTTCATCGGGAATAAAGAAGGAAATCAAGGGAATTATGGTGATAATGCAGACAAAGGAATTTTCCTTGGATACACAATGAACAGAAAATCCTACAAGTGTTCCAACAAGTGATTAGGAATGATTGTTTAATGTAGTGGAGTTAAGGTCATTAAAGAAAAAAAAACAAATGATTTTAGGATTTCTTATGCGGATGTGATAGAAAGTGAGGAAGAAAATGATCATGGAGTAAATACAAATACAAGAATATAGGAAGGTGGAAGAAACACTCAGTGGCCACATCATGATGTTGACTCAGTGAAAGAATCTGAAAAGGAATGCTTCGCTGGAGAGAATGCGACTGAACCTCGCGGGAGAAATCAAAGAGCTGTGATTGATCCATCTAACATAATTGGTGACAATAGTGCGCCCACAAAAACAAGGAGGATGAGGTATAACACACATTCTTCATTTTTTTAGTTGTGGAGCCATCCTCATTTTATTAAGCTGCAAAGGATGAATCTTGAGTGAATGCTATGAATGAAGAGTTAGATCATATTGACAAGAACCAGACTTGGGATCTAGTCAAGAGACCTGAATGTCACAATTTGATTGGTACAAAATGGATATTCAAGAACATGTTTCATGAGAATGAAGTGTTATTAGAAATAAGGCACGCCTGGTTTGTAAAGGATATTCCCAGATTGAAGGTGTTAATGTAGAAGAAACCTTTTCACCACTAGCGATACTAGAGTCAATCAGTATTTTCCTTGCCATGGCACTCCAAATAGGATATAAATTATATTGAATGGATGTTAATATAGAGTTCCTGAATGGAGTAATAAAAGAAGATGTCTATATAGAAAAACTTGTGGGTTTTCCTATTGGCACTGATGAAACAACGGTTTTCAAGCTAAAGAAATCACTCTATGGTTTGAAACAGGCACCACGAGCATGGTATTCTTAGATGGATTCAAATCTCAAAAAGCTAGAATTCAAAAGAGGAGGAGTAGATCACAATCTCTATGTGAAGAAGACCCCGAAATATCATTTCATGGTTCTATTTTATGTCTATGACATTATATTTGGTACCATCAGGAAGAAATTAGTGGATTAATGTTCCAGTCACATGAAATCAGAATTTGAAAGGTCCATGATTGGGGAGCTCACATATTTCTTGGTTCTACAGGTGACTCAAAATGAAGATTACACTTTAATCTCTTAGGAAAAGTGTGCAAGAGATATGTTAATGAAATTTAATATGAATGAATCCAAACCAATGTGAACACCAATTTCTGTTGGAACCAAATATAGAATGCATGAGGATGGGACCTCTATTGATCCCACCATGTACAGGAGGATTATTGGGAGCCTACTATACCTGATAGTGACACGACCAGATATTGTCCTTGGAACATATCTATCGGCACGCATTCAGAGTAATCCAAAGGAATAACATATGGTGGAAGTAAAAATAATCATGGGGTGCATTCAAGGTACTCATAACTTTGGGTTATACATTGTTGCAGGCAGGGATAGTGAATTATCAGCATTTTCGGATACTGACTAGACTTGTGATGTAGTGGAAAGAAAGTACACCAGTGGTGGAGCCCTCTATATTGGGTAGAAATGTGTTGGATTGTTGAGAAAGAAACAAGAAAGTACTTTACTTAGTAATGTTGAAGCTGAGTATATATTCGCTACAAAGGCATTCACTTAATTTCTATGGGTGAAGCAACAACTGAAAAATATTGGCGATGAGGTGAAACAACCAATGGTGATTTAATGTGATAACCATAGTACAATTGATCTTATGAAGAATCATTTTAAACATTCTCGTACAAAACATATTTAAATCAGGTATCACTTTATCAAAGAAAATGTTGAGGAAGGTGTGACTAGAATGGATCATGTGGTACCTGGTGAGCAAGTGGCTGATATCCTGACCACGCCACTATCTGCGGCTATGGTTGAGAATCATCTGTTGAACCTCAGTCTTCAGCCACCTCATATTGCATTTAGAGGTAATGAAATACCCCTCTCCCTTGTTATGTTAACTATTTTTATTTTTTTTTTGGATATGATGCAAGTTTATGGGGGAGAAACCATCTAGGGGTATAATGATATGTTCAATAAGAAAATACAGACCCATTTGTTTATTTCCAATTGGGATAAATAATAAATTCTGGATATATTTCGTATCATCATGAGATTTTGGTGATAGGATGATAATGAATACATTGGACATGTAATGCCTCTAGGAATTTTTTAGAGGAATTCTTGGGCGTCAATGAGAACTCCAAAACACGAGATCCCAATTCACCCTTCCCCTCTTGTTTTCTACACCGAGCATTGCTCACATATAGTTAGAGTTTTGGTTAAGTTGATTCTTCTATTTTTGGTTTACATGTGGCTGGTGCTCTATTGAATTTATCTTTTGATTGCCAAAAAATCCAAAGGTGGAGATTATTGGAACCATGACTATTCAATGGATGATTTCGAGTATGGTTTGTGTTTGTTTTCAATAATATGTGGATGTTCAGAATTTGTGAATGTAAATTGATCATACAGTTTAACCAGAAAATAGTATTTAAGGTGGTGTTATTCCCCATTGTTTGCCAACTTCTTGGTCCCCAAAATCAGAAAATGAAGACATGGATTGTTGGTAAAATGAGGTGCGCTCAAAGAGGACATGGTGCACGAAGAAGGTGGTCTGTGTGTGAAATATTAGAGTTGGGAGCAAAAAACAGCGTGGTTCCTAAAATAGTACATCAAGGTTTTTCACACAATAAGTGTTTCAGAATCAGTACGTCGAAAAATGGAAAAGGCATGGGCTTTGTGAAAAATATGGAGATGTTCTTGAAAAACAATTGTTGTATGAAATATTACGTGCCAAATGAGAGGTTTTTCGCACCACAGGGTATTTTGTTTGCGGGGGTCTGAGAGGCCTATAAAGAAGATGTGACCCCCTTCATTCCATACAGTTGAAGACATAGAAAGGATCTGAGGTCTGATGTGTGAAAAATGATCATGTAAAGGGGGTTGAGAAAAAAAACTAAGCTGCACGGAAAAGTTCGGATTTCTCAAAAAATATTGTGCTGTGCAAAATAGGCTAGTTTGCGGGGAAAATCGGTGTTGTGCAAAAAACACCAGGCTACACGAAAAAGGCAGAGCTGCGCGCAAAAATTGAGGTGGCGCGTAAAATATTTAATTGTGTGATAATTGGTGTTATTGTGTGAAATATTTTTCCACATGAAATGGTAATTTTGCGTGAAATAGTATGATCATGTGCACAAAGGGTTGGTGTTGCGTGAAATTGTCAGTGAGACATGTTTTCACATTCTGGTTATCCGGATCAGTGTTTCATTGCGTATAAGAGCATCATTACCTTACATCGATGCATGCAGGGTCTCGTACTATTTAGAGGCAAAGACGTCAATGAAAATCTATTAAAGAGACCTTCAAGTCAATAAATTGATTAGGACTTCACCATAGGCAGTGAGCTAGGCGGAGTGAACGGGAGTGACCCGAAAGACACAGTGGGCTATCTCTGAATATTTGTAAAGGTAGTGAGCAAGGGATAGTTTGACTGTTCATGAACCATTGTAATCCACAACTAGTAAAGAATAATTGAATTTTTTTTTGACCAAATCACTGTTGGTATATGCTCCTTGGACGTATCCCTTAGTGGAGAACCAAGTAAAAATTCTTGTGTTTTCTATTTGCATGTTAACGTTTGATTACTTCTCTTATACATCATAAAGGATAAACTAGTTCTTACCAATGTGGAAACAAGATCCATATATTTAAAAGAAAAATTTGACACCCTGATTCACCCCACCCCTCTTAGTGAGTCCTGGGGTCCTACAAGTGTTGTTAGAGGGAGGTTACTGGTGTTGGATCTGTTCTTTTTCATCATGGAAAATCTTGTCAATGCTAGGGGAATCCCTTTCATCAATGGAAGTAATTGTCAAATTTGGAAGAACAGAATGAGATCTTATTTATGATCCCTAGTAATGGAAGTCCTTTGTGCTACTGTTCAAGGAATACATGTTACCAATCCAACAGGTCTGGGTATGACTGATAGAGATTGGAATGTTCTTGATGCAGATACAAAAGCTCAAAATGCTATCACTTTAGCTCTTTCTGATCAGATCAATCTAAAGGTGATGAGTTTCACCTCACCAATATATATGTTGGATAAACATTAAAATATCTATGATGAAGACAACAAAGTGAAGGAAGGAAAAATTCAAATCCTACTCAATAAGTTTGACGATCTGATGAAGCAACTTGATGAGAATGCAGATTCATTCTTCAATCGAATCACTGAAGTATTGGGATCAATTCCAGGGCTTGGTGAGGAAATCAATGACATTTATATCATAATTAAAATCTGGCAAAGACTAATTCCTATGTATAACGCAAAGGTGTCAGCCCTAGAAGAAATAGATCTATCTAAACTATCACTGGATGATCGATTATGTATTCTTGTGGCATATGAGATGAGAGTCACACCTGAAGAAGCTACGACTCAGGTTAGAAAATAAATTTCATTGTGGAAGAGTTTGGAACATTGCCTCTAAGTTACAAATAATGTTTGATGATGATGAGAGTGAGTCATAACATAAAAAAATCGAAATGTCATGAGATGCTTGAAAAATCTAGAGATGTGCGTGAAAAACAATTTTTGCGCAAAATATTACTCGCCAAATGAGAGGTTTTTTGTGCCACAGGGGATTTTTCATGTGGGGTTTTAAGATTCCTTTAAATAAGAGGTAACCCCCTTTATTATGTACATTTGAAGACATAGTGTTGATCTGAGGTCTAATGTGCATAAATGGAACGCGTAATGGAGCATGTGTGAAAAAACCTGAGCTACGCGAAATATTACGGGTTGCGTGAAAAAATACACACTTTGCGAAATAGTCCGATTTGCAGGAAAAACCCGAGTTGTGCAAAAAACATCAGGCATCGCGAAAAAGGTAGATCTGCGTGTAAAAATTGAGGTCGTTCATAAAAGATTTAGTTGTGTGAAAGAGGGTGTAGTTGCGTGAAATATTTTTCTACGTGAAAAGTAAATATTGCATGCAATAGTAACGTCTTGCATGAAAAAGGTTGGTGTTGAATGAAATTTTCAGTGAAACATGTTTGCACGATCTAGTTATCCAGTTTAGTGGTTCTGTGCATACATGTGAATCATTACTCGACATCGATTCTTGCAGAGTCTTGTGCTAAGAAGAGGCAAAGACATCAATGCAAATCTATTGAAGAGACCTTCACGTCTATAAACTGATTTTGACTTCACCAAGGGCAGTGAGCTAGGCGGAGTCCACATGATTGACCCAAGAGACAAAGTGGGCTATCCCTGAACAGTTGTAATGGCAGTGAGCGAGGGACATAATGACTGTTCCCAAACCATTTAATCCACAACATGTAAAGAATAGTGGAATTTTATACGACTGAAAAACAGTCAGTATATGATCCTTGGACATAACCCTTAGTGGTGAACCATGTAAAAAGTCCCGGGTTTTTCCTTTTCATGTGAATGTTTGATTTCTTCTCATATCCATCATGTAGGTTAAACTAGTTCCTACCAATGTGGGAAAAAGATCAATCAATTTAAAAGAAAATGTTGACACCCTGATTCACCCCTCCCCTATCAGGGTGTCTCGAGTCCTACAGTTATTAGATAATATTTTAGACTCACATAGACTTTTATATAATGACTACTACATTGGTGAATAAGGATACAATTAAGCATCTCTTCTGAGGAAAAAATGTTTTAAATACATGGGATGTGCGCTTGTTAAAACCACTAGTGTGAAAAATATCTTACAAGTTGGTGGAGCTGACTTTGGCATCACTATAAGAGCTCAATGATATTTGTTTTCCAGTAGTTTTAGATCAATTTCATGATGTGTTTCTGAAAAATCTATGGTTTACCACTTATAACGAATGTTGAGTTTGTGGTGGTTCTCAATCTAGTGATTAGTCTAATTTATCTTCCATATTATTGGATGACACCAACATAGTTATGAAATATGAATGTGCAGTTGAAGGATCTTGAAAGAAATGGTTTCATTTGACTGAGAAAATATTTTTGGCTATAACCATACTTTTTTGATGAAATCAAATAGAACATAGAATATTTTTGTTGATTATCATATGCTAAACCATGTTACAATAATGAATCGGTATCCACATCCACACATTTATTATCTCTTTGATCAATTTAGGGGATCTAAGTGGCTCTTTAAAATTGTATTATGATCAAGATATCACCAATTGTGATTGTAGAATGAGGATATTATGAATTTTACATTAAGAATTAGATATGGTCAATAAAAATATATTGTCACGCCTTTTGGTCATACGGATGCACGTGTGGTATTTAGGGAATTTATGAATAAGATATTTTAGAGATATTTGGATTCATTATTTCTAGTGATTGTGGATGGCATACTTCTATATTCATGGACAATGGATGATAAATATAAACACTTGATGTTAGTGTTGTAAATCATAATAGATCATTATTTTTATCAATAATTATTAGTGTGTGAATTTTGGATAAGGGTGGTATGTTTTCTCAGCCATGTCATTTCTGAAAAAGAGTTTCTTAGGATCAAGAGAAGATAGAATATTCTATCTATTGGTAACCACCAATGAATGTCTTTTAGATATGAAGTTTTCTTGGTCTATCAAGTAATTTATGGTGATTTTTGTGTGAATTATCATGACTAGAATCACCAATGATAGATTTGACAAAGATTAATGCTCAATTACAATGGATTGTAGAATGAGATAAGACTTTTAATGAGCTTAATGGTTGTCATACATTATAACCTATCATGTTTTTTAGAAAATTAGTATAGGGGTTTGTGGTTTACTCTTCTACTTTGGGATCTGCATTGGGATGTGTTCTCATTCATGGAGACCAGATGGTTTCTTATAGTTTAAGGTAATTCATAGATAATGTAAATAGTTACCCAATACATGATTTGGAGTTAGTTTTGATCATCTATGTTTGGATGAAATAGGGTTATTGTGTCTTTGGTTAGAAATTTACTATGTTCACGGACCAAATAAGGCTGCAACATATTTTCCCACAACATGATTGAAATTAGAGGAAAATATTATTGATATATTACCTTCAAATGTTTAAATTTGACTTGATGTGAACACTAGGTAATGTAAATATAGTGGCATATGCATTAAGAAAAAATTCATATTGTTTGTTAGAAAAATTGAAGATTCAGTTAATTGGAAATTCATTTCTTTCATAGCTGATATTCATAATGAAGTTTAAGACTAATGAGAAATTGTGGTTTTTTTTTTTGTTTCATTATTTTCTGATATGGTAACGTTTTTTGAATTGTGAGAAACGTCAAATTTTGAATTCTTAGTTGTGTGTTCAAAACACAATAGTTGGTAGACCATTGAGGGATGTATGCTTGACGTGAATTCCATTCTGTGGTTCAAATATTGGATAGATTTACCTAAGGGTGGCTAGAAGATACATATTCATGCAAACAACCATTCATAATGGGTTGTTCATCGAGGAATACAAAAGTTGTATATGGCATTGAATGTTTGGATTTGTTTACACATAATAAAAATTAATGTGGCTATGTTCATTTCAAGGTTCTTAACATGTCAACATGATAAGACATTACATCAAATTATAATGGGTATGTTATAGTATTTACATTTCCCAGTGTAAAAATTGGAGTAGATCGTGATGGATTTTGTTATAGGTATCCCATGAACGGTTTTGGACACCTAATGCCATATGGTTGATAGTGGATCAACCTGCAATGTCAGCTCATTTCATCCCTATTATTGAAACAAATATATGGGAGAATCTATCCCAAAACTATATCAAAGAAGTTGTAATGAGACATGGTATACCAGTTTCAATCTTGTCAGATTGAGATACGAGGTTCATGTGTCATTTCTGCAAATTCATACAGAAAGCCATTGAGAATCATTTGACTATGAGTACGGTGAATCATCCCTATATGGATATAAAATCTGATCGGATGTTACAGATGTTAGAATACATGTGGTGGGATTGGGTAATGGATTTTAGTGAATAATATGAAGAGAATATACCCATAGTGGATTTCTCATATAATAACAGCTATCAGGACCTATTACATATGGGTCCTTTTGAAGCATTATATGGAAATCATTGTCTTTCTCTACCGTGTTGTTGGGAAATGGGTGAGATGTCACTATTTGAGATGTGCCTTATCAAAGAAATTATGGAGAATATTTGTTTTATTAAAAATAGGATGGAGATCTCTTGGAGTTTTTAGAAACCATATTTGAATCAATGATAATGATAATTGTCATTCATGGTGAGAGATTATGTGTTATTGAGGATATCTCTCTGGATTGGTAATCATCATTTTAGGATGTAGGGTATGTTATCCCCTGGATATATTAACCATTTAATGAAACATGAATGGGATAGTGATGTTTAAGTTATTTTCATTACCACCATGGTTCTGTTCAGTGTGTATAGTGTTTCATGTATCTTAGTAAAAAAATTATCTTGATGACCCTGAAAATGTGATCACTTTTACCTAGACCAAGATAAATTCTTGGTACATATCTGAGTGAGCATTGTGGATTTAAAATATATTGACTTTCATGAAATAAATCATCACACTAGTGTCATTTTTATGGCTACATGGTCAAATTCAGGAAGACACATGGGGACAAAAGAGGAAATGAATGAGAGATGGTCGAGACTCTTTTCAAAAAGTAGTGGTTTTCTATAGTTTGAGGATGAAATGAAAAAGCGTGGGGATAATGTATTAACCCTATTTTTTTCTATATAACCATTATTTTTTTTACTTTTATGTTTTTAATGTGTAACGGTGAAGGATGAGGGTGTTGGGTGAACTTTGAATATGCTTTTGGGGGAAATGGAGATGTGAACGGTATGCGTACGGTTTATCAATATTGTGGAGAAATCCACAGAGAAACAGTACACAATAGTAGTTATGAGTTAGTAATATTTGCATGATGTGAAAAAATTAGGAAAACCATGAGAGGAGGGAAGGACAAGGTTTCCATAAGGCAGAATCTAATGCATGGTCAGTGCGTGGTTTTCCTAACGATTCTAACTAACAATGAGCATAATTAAAGTTAGATCCTAAAAAATAGGATCTCACATGTTTTTCAGATAACTATCTTGTTTTTTCTCCATATATTACCTGACACATCATTTTTCTAAAATTAATGTAGGAATACCTCTCCTAGTATATTTGGAATAAATTTAAATACCTCCATATAATTTTATGCCTTAATCTTGTGGTATGTAATTGTTCTTCGACCTTCTTGATCAGTTTCATAGATCATCATAGATATACTTCTATGTTATTCTTGTTTTGGTAAATATATTTCTTTTATGGGAATATCTAAAAATTTTAATTTCAAACATGTTGATATTTTGTCTCAATCTTGATAGGAGGAGAGATCATTTGTCGTGTCATTGAGAATCAACAGGGTCTTCATGATCATTATTTTTCCATTTTTAGTTTCCAACAAAATAGTTGACATTGGTGGCTTCAATATTGAATACATTTAGAAAAAAATATTGTATGAAAATTAAATTGATTTAATGTTGTTAATTTGATTTTTAATTGGCTATTTCAGAATGGTTATAATCACGTTTTAGTGATATTTTTTAAAATATTATAAATATTGAAAATTACATTCCATAAAATATTCATTGATTATTGATTTTAAAAACATGATTTGATAATGTATTTTTATTATAAAATTATGTTATTTGGATTCGAATAAAGATTATTAAACAACGGGGATGGTTTTTTTAAAATAGAATGGTTGTTTAAAATTAGATACATTCATAGTTTTAAATAAAAGAACTTTATTATTGAAATTGTTTGAAATAGAGATAAAATAATTGTGGTTAGTGTTTAGATATCATATATAAGGATTGGTATAATTATGATATTGTTTTAAGTTCCTAAATATTTAATGGTTCAAGGTATATAATTACCTTTTGATGATTTGGTATATCGATGAGAGACCACAATTGAGTATTGATCTATAATAATAAATAAGTCATAAATATATGTGTGATTTAGTGGAATTGAATGGTTAAGACAATATTTTATTAAGAAATGGTTTTTAATGTCCTTTTTGGTGGTTTTTTTTGGAAATGTGACTTGATGAAAATTTGTTAAAAATATCACATTTTACATTTGGTCTTAAACATTTTTGAGACTTGTTTATATATAGTAATAATTTGTTTTGGAATGTTGGTTTATATAAACTGTTTATATAAATGATTCCATCTTTTATATCCTAGTGGCGTGATTGGGGATGTCATTAGAGAAATCATTCTGAGTTTTATACTAGACCCTGCAATAAAACATTGGTTATTTTGATGATGTTATCATCATAGAAAACGAAAAAGGTAATGTATCACATTTATTTCGAAACATGTCATGATAAATGTGTTGTTTGGTGATACTAGACTGTGAAACTTGTAGATCTTGGAGTCATGCGGTTGCCTTGGAGTTATTTTAGTTACATTCTATTGTTTAATTTGATATTTTCATTCACTTCTATGTGGTTCACTTGGGTTGTTTTTTGTTATAATATATTTCTGTTATTGTTCTCTCTTATTTCATGCATCTTATGGTGTTTGGAAGGCTATAGTTGTGGGTTAACAGTTTTATTTCATAAAGTGTAAATCATCTTCTACATGTATTTCAAACACTTCAGAATTTATTTCAATAATCAGGTGTCTTGGGGATGATTCTTATGACCATGCAATGATTCATCATATTCTCAAGATGATAGGATTTATATGGTCATCATATTTCATGTCATTATATTAATGTGAATGTTCAATTAATACTTTTTCTGATTTGGGATTTATAAAAAGGTATTTTGAATATTCAAACACTTATTTATTATTCTTGAGTTCAACATGTGAGGATGAAATTTAATAAAAGGGGGATAATTTAACATTGTGAGTTTTTAAAAGGATACACTAATTTTGATATCATACATGATACCACAAATCAAGCTTAAATGGAGAACTAAATGTAATTATTTAAATGTTATTGTTATATCATATCCGTTATAATGGAGGGAATTAAATTAATTAAATACATATATAATATATTCAATATAATATTTTACATTCAACATATGTTTTTTGTAGAAATGACAAAAGAACGTATCCAATTTCTCCTTTAAAAGATTTATTTTAATGAAAATATTGTTTTACAACCATTAAATAGAACATTTATTCTGAAAATAACATCTGACACTATTAAAAATTATTTATTACAAAATAAACTTAATTTTTTATAGTGTAATATCAAAAAAATATTTTTTTTTATTTTTGGTATTTTTTGTTAAGTTTCATTCTTTTTTCAATAATGTCAAAATGCTACATTTTTATTGCAAACTGATTTATTTAAATTTATTTAAATTGTAAAATATTATATAAATTTGTTTATAAAGTATAAATAGATAAAAATAAATAAATTTGATCCATTTTTTCATTGGAATAATTTTTACGTTGAAATTACATATAAAATACTTTAAATATTTATAACTTTTTTACCTTAAAATATAATTATTTTATCCCATCTACAAGAATAAATCTATTTTAGTTTTTAAAATTTATTTTAATTGAATTATAAAAAAGTAGTTAAATATATGCAATTAAAATTTCCACAGTTTTTATTTATTTCCATTTTAATTTATAACAATATTGTTAATAATTGTAGTAATTTCCATTACAATTATTAATGGTAAATTGTGTAATTATGCGTAAAAATAAAATTATAGATAATATATATTAACCAAAAAACATCCTCTAATTTTATTGGATGGGTTATTTTCATCCATAATAATTTAATAATCAGGTATATGAAAATTTTTCCCATTATGATGTTTTATGCCCCTTATAATATATTATTTAATTTTACATCAATGTTGGCACATTCTTGATTTTAAAAAATATAAAAAATGTATATGGTTCTATATTGATGTTATATTATACTACATATATTCATTTTAAGGATATAATTTTTAAATTTATCATAGTAATTTTTTTTATAAAATATATTATTAATATAATGAATTAAAAAATGATGAAAAAATAATTGTATAATTATTTTAAATATCCAATAATGATATAAAAAATATTAAGATAAATATATTATTAGATATTAATTATTATATAATAACATTATATATAACTTTTACATTTTATAGTTGAGTTTTATTTTTTTCATGACATCATTTAATTATTATATTTATAAAAACTTAACTAATGAATAGTATCAACATTCACATCAATGATAATTTATAAGAAATAATATTTTAATAAAGTATTGAAAATTAATTAAATAATAATGATTATGATAAAGGATTACAAAAAAAATAAAAATTTTATCAATGATACATATATGGTTCTTTTAAAATTAATGTCACTATATTTACCCCTACATAGATAAAATACATGTTTACATATTTACATGTGTTATATAGGGGATAAATCAAAATGATATGTGTAATAATATGACCAAAACATGTCAATAAAAAATAATGCTTATGATATATTTGATCCATACTCATCTTATCGTTGAAATAAATAAATTTTTAATCATTTTAAAAGAACTATTATTTTATAATAATCTAATATTTTTTAGAGTTTTCAAATGTACTCGTCAGCTCATTTATAAATGGACAGATCTTCAATCACTTCCTCATACCACATTAAAGATTATAGCAAATAAAACCCAAAATAAATCATCTTAAAAAAACCTTAAACAATTTTATGAGATACTAGTATTCCAAAAATGAAAACTCTAGAACCCTGGATAGGATATCGAGAGGATGCCCACCGAAGAAGAGGCAATTGTTTTACCAACTCATTCATGTTCATTTCATATTTTACTTCATCTCCATGATTTTTTTCCATAATTATGTATTAACTCAAATATCATATATATTCTGAGATCATATTATGATTATAGTAAATCTATATTCCACCTTTTTTCCAACCTAAGATAAATGAAAGCACCATGCGTGTGTTTGTAAAAGTTATTATCTCTATGTCGTGGTATAATATTTATTCATAATAAATTTACATAGATATATATAATTATGTATATAATTCAAATATATGATAATAATTAAATGATTTTGATGATTTAAAAATTAATACACCATCCACTTGCACAACCTTTATCTATTACAGTAATGATACCATCGTTCTTACGTACACACGACCTACCCTCTCCATGACGTGATGTGATTGATTTTCCTTGTTAACCATTAAAAAACGAGGATAAAAATTAATATAATAATAAAATGTGATATTTATAAATTAATATAATTTTTTATATGAATGAAATATATCATATACAGAAGAAATAAGGCTTACATGGTGAAACATGTATAGAAAAATTATGTAGTTGACACCTAAAACATGGGTTATAACAATATATAATTAACAAAATGATATATGAGGATCATATTTGATATCATAAATATGGATATGGTCCTAGTGTAAATTAATAACATGATTTAATCAATTATAAATAATGTAATATCATGTTCAACTAATGGATTGTTCTGGGTAGGGTTTATTTCATATTCACATTATTATTTGGGATTATTTTAGTTTTTGTATCCACCGAGGAACATTTTTTATTTTTTTACATGTTTTGTAATAATGTTCTCATAAATCTTTTAACTGTTATTATAAGAGAATTAATGTCTTTTTACACAATATATTATTTTTTTTAAAAAATCAAATGAATTCTTTTTTCATTTTCCAAATGATGTACACTATGAAATTTTTCAAGAAAAATATGGAAGGAACATTTTTTAACTTATGCACAATGAAGATATTTTTCCATTTTCAATATGTCATAATGACTTTATGATTACATTAAATGCTTAAAATATTCATTATAATGAATTTTTTTTCTTAAATATTTGAAGGATTTTTAAATAAATGAGTTCAATGTAAGAAATGGGTATTTTTATCAAAACATTTAATATAATTTATTAGTGTATTTTTATGTACGTCAATATACATTATTGAATATTATCATTCATTAAAGATTATCAATTATGATATAATCAAGCATATTTTATTAAATTTTTATGATCATTTTGACTATGTATGTTCAATTTTTTTACAATCACCATAAAACTCAGAATCTATAGGGATTATGTTTATGGATTCAGGAATGCTATTTATATTTCACTAATATATGATATTTATGTTTCACCCCATTCATATAAATAATTTATTTCATATAGAATGTTATGGGTAGGTACCTCTATTACGCCTATATGAATTTATAGGTCTCCTAGGACAAATGAGATAGGGATTTTTCCAAGGCCTTACACATGTATTTTCACATGTCCTGGTTGAGGCCTCGATGTTATATTTAAAATATTCACCATTATGAAATCCATCATTTTAAGACATGTTATTAATTTTGATGAGATTATTTGGTATGGAATATTTCCATGGATATTTTTTATAGATCATGGGATTGTTTAAATGGAATTATTTGATCATTTATTTATACCATCTATATATTACTCATGTACATAATTTAATGGAATGTTTATTTGTTTTTTACCATGGAATAATTTTTATTACATAGATTTATCTATATATATACCCTTAATAAGAATCTGATCTCACACCATTCTTATGATATATTTTTTCCTAGATGTCAAGATCTATATTATGAGTGATATATTGTGCAATAAAAAGATACTAATGATGATTCAAATTTTTTTTCTATGTTGAATTATATTTTTTCATCTGTAATTTATGATTCAATTTTTTCTATAGTTTCGAAAAATCTATACAATTTTCCGTCCTTCGATATAAGATTCAGTTTGAATTATGAAAATATAATAAAGTAACAACTAATTTTTTTCTACTAGGGTTGGAGTTTTTAATATTAGTATCATTGATATTTTATTAGAAATATCGGGACCAAGATTTCCGAAAAAATAGATTATAGAACCAAACCATATGATGAAATTGGAAGATATATTCAAATAAATTAATCTTATGATTCTAAGAGTAGTTATACCTAAATATCTAATTTATATTATGTGACTTAGTAGTTTTGAGATTATACATTATATTTCATAATGTTATAATCTAATTTATTTCGTTCAATTATTTAGATGTGTCACCTAGCAGAAGGAATGGAAAATATATCAATGAACTTAATCCTTGTAATGATTTCCATCCCATGTCAGATAATGTTTTTTGAGATAGAGATCCAAATGGTACTAAACAACTTATAACTATACTTAGACAAATAGACCGTGTTATGACCGATATACTTTCCCTTATGTGGAATTCTTATCAACAATGTGGAGGAACAATATTTGAAAACATCATGAGGCAACAACCTCTATTATTCAATGGTACAAAAAATCCATTAACAAACTGTTTAGTTTATATATTACTTAGATAATAAATTTCTTGTTTTGCGATGTAAAAATAGGAATATGGTTATAATGGATTCTTATCATATCTCAGAAGATTCATATCAATATTGGGTTTAGATTAAAAAATAATGGATGAGGAATAAATGTAAAACGTTTAATGTAAGCCTATTAAAGAACATTTCATAGAAAAATAGATTCTTTATCTACATCAAGAAGATGTGTACATGAAATTTTTTAGTGTGAGGGAAAAGGATAATTTGAATGTTATAAACTATGAATCTAACTTTACATGTTATGAAATTAATGTGGTGGACAAAACAAATTACCCAAGGAGTTAGAAAGATTATTTTTTGAGTGGTTAAATTAATTCCTCTGAAGGGAACCGGTTTCCCAATCACTCTAATCATATGATGATCTGGTATTTTTTGATATGAATACAAAGAATTAATTATCAATTCCATAATACATAAAAGGTATCAATGATAAGTACATAAATATTGAGAAATATCTAGATAATAGGAATAAGGGAAAGAATTATTTTCTAATCTATGATACTCATAGAATGAAATTCCCTAGTATAATCTTAACATGAAAATGAATTTTCATTATGAGTGGTGATAACGTCCATAATTATCTTGATTGAAATGTATAAAAGAATCCACAAATGTTTAACTATTCAATTATATGTCTATTAGAAATTATTCAAATGTATTCTCCACTAGTCAATGAAATATACCTTAGATGAAGAAAAGGGATCTGGGTCATGAATATTTTTTTACTATAGTCTATGTGGAATAATTAAATAATTTTATCCTATTATTAATACTCATAAGATATATTTTGATTATTTGAAAATATTTCTTACTTAATTATTTTGAATTATTATTTTTAAAATTAATATTTTAATGTGATAAAATATTAATATATGTGTTTTGTTACAATAAAAGATAAATTACCTATTTTGAAGGATCTAATGATATATGGATTTTGTAAAGTTAGTGTCCTAAATTTTAACTATTTGTATTTTAATTTGGAAACATGTATTTTGGATGAGTCATAAGGTAACTACTTGTGAAATAGGTTCTATTGAATTCTGTTAATATTTGTATTATGTTAATGTATGGTTTGTCTTATTAAAGTCTTTTGCTAAAAATTATATTTTCAATGAACATCTAAAAGCTAATGGAATGACTCATGGATCATATTATACAGAGACGTGCTTCTTGCATGAAAATATAATTTATAAAAATTCATTTCTATGTGTAATTGTTGAAGTGAAAATTGATTGAATCATGACCAATGGATGAGAGTATTATTATTCAATGGAATGAAATAAAATAATCCCTTATACATATAGGAAAAAAATTATCAACTATAGGAAATGTTTTTTGGAACAAAAAAATAAAATGTTTAATTTTCTTTTAGATAAATGAATAGACTTTTAATTGATTAAAAATTTATAGGTTTCATATTTTCAACTTCTTCATAAATATATTATCTATCACTCTACATTAGATAATGATATTTAGATTTATATTTAATATCACTGTTTTCATATACATAACACTATTATGGGTTATCTTTTTCGTCCTTTTTACTTTCCAATATTTATTTTGATACTGACGTCTCATTAATACTTTTCCTAAAGTGGTATTTCCACAAAAGTATATTTAAAAGACCAAAACCAATTTTTCAATACCAATTTAAAATTATGAGGCTTCAATTTATTAAAATGTTTTCAATATATCATAAATAATTATTAAAAGGATACATTTTGTTTTATAGTAATCATAATACACCATATTAAAAATAAATGAAGAACTAAAAATTATTATTTAAATGTTATCATTATATACAGTTCTTTATGATGATGGGAATGACCGGGATTTCGTGATCTATGAAAATATGGTATACAAATTTAAATATAATGAATTGTTTGGAGACCAATTATTCATAAATGAAGATAACGCCATTTTTAAAATAAAAGGACATTTTCTCTAAAAAATAATTTAAACGAAGAAAAGTTTTTTTTATTCTAATAAAAAAAACAAATTATTTTTTTCGATTATATTAATTATATATTTGTATTATATTAAATATTTTATTTAACATCCATTCAATGTGTATTGTATAATAGATATAATAACAAATCTAAATTGATGCATGAATGATGTATTTTCATAATAAGATATTTTTACCACCTTTTACTGGAAGACATATTTTAAAACTTAATTATGACACTTCTGAAGATGTATATGAAAAAATGAAATATTTTTTCTAATTTTTATTATTAAAAATTCCATTTTTAATTTTTTTTTCTATTTCTCTAATATGATTCTATTTTTTTGAATAGTAAAAAATTACACAAATTTATTTGAAAGTAATATTTTCTTCAAATTTATTTTTATAGATAAAAACTATTTTAAAGTGGTTTAAAAGTATACATAATATAATTATACGTCATTTAATCAATATTTTTCATTGAAATCAATTTCAGATTTAAATTACATTAGAAAACATTTCAATATCTTGGTATTTTTTATATTAAAACCATGTTGTTTTCATCCCTTTTGTAGGAATAAAATTAAATTAATTTCTACAAATTATATGAATAGAATTATGAAAAATTGATTCTATATTTTTAATCCTTTGGTAAGAATTTAATAAATAGTTTCCATTGTTTTTGGGACAATATGAATAGTAACATTAGTACCTTTTATTATCGTGTTTAAGCATAAATCATGTAATTCTGGGGAAAAATATTATTATTGATACTATATATTAACTATAACACTTTAAAAAAATTATATTATGAGTTAATTTAATCTAAAATAATTAATTTTATAGTTATATAACCATTTTATTCAATTTGGATTTGATAATGACACTTAGCAATTTTTTATTAAGGGAAATCAATATTGCCACATTCATGATTTTAATAAATATATAAAAATTTATATGGTGTTATCATAATATGATATTATATGATAAATATTTATTTAAAATTTTTAAGATAAATACATATCATGGTATTTATTTATTTTTTTAGGAAATAAATTATTTCATTAATGGTCTGTAGAATAATGATGACATTACTATTCAATTAATATAAATGTCAAATAAATGATATTATAAATACATAAATAAATATAATTTTACATAATTAATATCATAAAATATTTTTTTAATAATTTATATAATTAAGCAACTCGTTAAAAGAGTATTTTTTTAAATCCTTTTGTTATTTTATTTATAAATATTCATGTAATGAGTAGTATCAAAATTTACATTAATGATATTATTAAATATATAATATTTTATTAAATGATATAAAACACTTAAAAATAAAAAAATTCGAAAATAAAATTCTGATACATTTTAAAATTTTATAAGTGATCCATTTATTATTATTTTTATATTTTATTGTAAATATATTGACATTAAAGATGTAAAAAACATGTTATGATAGAAAACGATAAAGGGATTAAATAAGGGATAATGTCAAAAGGAAGGGGTAATAATATGACATAAATGTAATAACCTAGACCTTTTTTTGGGTATGTTATTACTTTTTCTAGCGTTTTTGAGAAAAGAGGAGTTTCTAGTAATTTTTCAAGTACATGTTGAGTACTTAATGAGTACATGCCGTGTAATTCATTGCCACAGGAGGTCATGTGACGGCCATGTCAAGGCCACACACACAGTCATGTGGGGTAACATGGAGGCCGCCTAAAGCGGAGAACGGATACAGTAAGTACACATTGTGTTCTCCAGAAGTACACAATGTGTTTTTTTGTTTTTCACTAAACACACAGGGGTCACGTGTGAGGGACAGAACCACCTTCTTTTAGGTCACGTTCATATGAGAGAACACGTACAACCAAAGATCTTCGACGATCCCCCGAGACTCTATCTGTCCTCTGAATCGAACTCTGTTGGTTGAGTTGGGGTCGCATCGGTGAGTTCTCTTTTCTCCTATAGCATCGTTTTCCAATTTATCCTCTTTCTTGAGTAATAGTGGTTTATGAGTTTTGGGAAATTTATTTGATCTATGGAGTTCTAAGAAGAATCAAGCCTCATAATTCTTGTATATTGATCTCCTAACCACGAGGTAGGTGTTTTGTGCATTTCCATTGAATGTCATTGAATATTTTGTGCAAATTCCACCAATAACCACCAACAAGGTGTTGGATGTTTACAATTTTAGCCCAATTGTTTTCCTGCATTTCTTATATTCTAGATTAGAGGATATTATTTGTGAATGGGGTTAATTGTTGTGCTTTGGATGTTTTTCCCATGAATGTTTTCTTGTTTTGAACTTTGGGTCTTGTTTTCATGTTAGGCTTCTATTTACATTCCATGCCTAGTATTGTAGGATATTACGACTGTAATTCTAAAGTGATGATATTCCATAGAATTATAGCCTCGTAGTTCTTGAGGTTTACCATTTCTGTTACATGTGCTATACTTATTTGACTTGCAAAGGGCCGTGATAATATACTACAGTAGACCACAAAGAGAATGGATGTAAGGGAATATCCATAGAGTCTTTATAATTTTACGATGTGAGACCATAGGGGTAATTGATGTTGAGTGCTTCCTCAGAGAGTTTTTAGTTCCTCGACGTAGGCCACAGGTGGAATGAGATTTTGAGTTCTTCCCTAGAGCTCCTTTAGTATGATACGAGACAATAGGTGGAATTGACGTTTAGTGCTTCCATAGAGAGTCAATACTTTAGCTAAACCAGAGCGGTGAGACTATGTGTGCTTCGCAAAGGGATTCTAGTACTTGTTGGTTGAACCATAAGGACTAGGTTGTGAGAATTACCTAGAGGGTTAATTGTTTGTTTCTACTTTATTAACTAGATGATTACTTGTTTTTTTAATTAAATGATTGAAACTATGGATTTTTTGTTGTTTAGCACTTTACGGTTTCCTACTTTCTGTACTTTTATCGCCAAATATTCACTGACAGTTAGGCACATATCTCGTTGTGGTTTCCTACTAGGATTTAGTCTCACACCTTGTTTGGGTCATGATTTTGGGCCCAAACTGATTATATTGTTGCAGGTATAGACAAGGGAAAGCTCCCTTATACTTAAGGTACTTGATTACTTTAGAGTAGGAGAGCATGGGACAAAGCTGATGCTAGCGATGCTGAGGAGTTTCTCATCAGTTTTACTTTTGTGATTTGGTGCATTGTTTTAGTACTGTATTTAGCATTGTGACTTGTTTGGATGCCTTCACTAGACATGTATGTTTCATGCATAATTTATATATATTTATGCTCCAGTTTTTTCTTTATTAGTCTTCCATTGTTGACTGTTGTTGGATATTTACTGCTTCCACTATTGTTTTTTATTTACTTCTATTGTGAACTCTTCCAATTAGGGCATAGTTTCCCCACTATCACACCCAACACCCTCACTACTAGTTAGCAGCCTCTGGCATTCAGGGAAATGCGATTGAGGCCATGTGACCAACCGGGTATGGGGTACCATTGGGTGGCTTTCAGAATAGGTTCATTACAAAGTTATATTAAAGACATTGAGACACATCTTCAGGTAACCAAGTGGTATGCTACAATTGTGGAAGGGCTGGGCATACAAGAATGTCGTGCTAGAGAGACCCAGTGTAGTTCCTATCATTCAACAAGTTGGTTCTCTTTCAACACTTCTATTAGATCATTTCACTTGCAACTAGTGACATGGGTTATTTTATGACACCTGCTTCGGGAGAATCCCCCCAGTTTCTCACCAGTCAGAGAACTAGAGCGATTATATCCATTCAGGACGAGGTGTAGGTCATGGATGTGGTTTTCATTCCCTGGTCTTTTAGTGACAGCAACGTGGATCAGATCAGAGTGCTCATGCATGGTCACAGGGCCACGGTGTAGGCCATACTTTTGCAGTGGATCAGTCCCAACAGGAGTAGGATCTCGAACCCTCTAGAGTTCGAGGTACATTCATAGTTGCCTTAGTTTTATCTTCTTCTCTTCTTGATACTTGTTCTATGCATAACATTTTATATGTTGCTATTGTGGAGAGCCTTGGGCTTTGTATCTTTTCTTTTGCTGATGTTTTGACACTATACACTCCATTAGGGAAACGAAAATCTGGTGTACGTCAGTGCAAGGATTTCCCTCTTGAGGTAGGTGGGTGTCACTTTATTTGGGATTTTTATGTTCTAGAGATGACATGATATGATGTAATTCTCAGAATAGAATTGATAGTTCCCTCGCAGGAAGTTGTCGAAAATTATCACCATAGGGTGGGTTTTATATCCCCATAGGGAGGATCATTTCTTCATAGAGGCGAGTGGGATGTCCAGGCGAGTAGAGCGTGACCTGTGTATCATGGGCTAGGAGGAGTTACAACCTAGATTTCAAGTCTATATCTGGATAACTAGGGACTTCATAGTTAAACATTCCTCTAGTGATGGAACGTTTCATGGATGTCTTTTCAGAGGACTTTTCAAGTTTACCTCCGGATCCTATGGTAGAATTTTCTATTGAGCTCCTGTCAAGAGCGGCACCAGTGTCCATTCCTCTTTATAGGATAGATACATCAGTGATGAAGGAGCTCAAGAAGTATTTGGAGGAGTTGTAGGAAAAGGGTTCCATTTGACTTAGTACTTATCCTTTGGGTTCGCCTGTCATATTTTCAATTAATGTAGATGAAACCCTTAGAATTTGGGTAGTTTATCAGATGGTGAACTTGTTGATGGTCAAGAACCATTATCCCTTACCCAGGAATGAAGATCTCTTTGATCGGCTTTGAGGATCCCTGGAATTCTCGATGATTTACATGAGGTCCAGTTACCATCAGTTGCATGTTAGACCATCAGATATACCAATCACATCGATTAGAAGCAGGTATGGTCTATTCGAGTACATTATTATGTCGTTCGGTCTCACGAACGCACATACAGTTTTCATGGCACTGATGAACCGAGTGTTCTATCCGTACTTGGATTCATTCGTAGTGGTCTTCTTGGTTGATATGTTGGTGTACTCCGAGACTAGACACGACTATTCTACACATATAGAGATCATTTTGAGTACACTGAGAGAGCATTAGGTATATGCTCAACTCTTGAAGTGCTTCTTTTCGATGGACTAGATTCACTTTTTGGGTCATGTTATCTCAAAGAAAGATGTATTAATAGACCCCAAAAATATAAGAGCAGTAGTTTCCTAGAAGTATCTATAGAACATTTTTGAGGTGTGGAGTTTTCTAGGACTGGCTGGATACTATAGATGTTTTATTCAGGTCTCTAAAAACTTGGCAACATCACTGACATTTCTGACCAATAAGGGTGTGAAGTTCTTATGATCAGATTCTTGTGACTCAGCCATTCATGAGCTGAAAGAGAGGTTCGCTTTAGCACCGGTACAAGTCTTTCCAGAGCCGGGCGAGAGCTATACTATTTAATATGATGCTTAAGGTATCAATCTATGAGATGTTCAGGACTTATGCTATTGGAGACTATAATTTATGGGAGTGCATTTTGTGGTCTTCAACGACCAAAAATGTCTAAAGTACATTTCCACTCAGCATGATCTGAATTTGAGACAGTGAAGGTGGGTTGAGTGTCTTCAGTCATTTGACTATGAGCTTTCCAACATGCCTGGGAAAGGCAACATAGAGGATGATTCGATGAGTAGGAAGACTTAGATACATGCAGTTCATGAGGACTGTAGTGTGTGGAAGCTTATGGATCTGTTCTCTGAGATGCATTTGGAGGTGCGAGAAAGACATGGGAAGACAATTATCTCTTTTGCAGCGGTTACCTCTACACTCCTAGATCAGGTGTGAATGAGGACTATCTTCCTGAATGGATAGTAGGCAACGATGAGATCTTGCATTTCCAGGGGCGCGTATGGGTACCTGTAGATATACGCGAAGACCTGATGTGGGATTTTCATTCCTCAATTTAGGCCGTTTATCACGGCGTCACCAAGATGTATCATGATCTTCATCGTCTGTATTGGTGGCCAGATATTATGAAGGATGTTTTTGGTTTCGTCAAGAGGTGTTCCACCTATCAGCAAGTGAAGGTGAAGAATCAATGACCAGTAGGGATTTTACAGCTATTACCCATTCTTGAGTGGAAGTGGAATGAAGTCGCAATGGACTTTGTGACCGGTTTTTTGAGGTTGCCTCGAGGAAATGATGCATTTTGGGTTATCATTGACATACTTTTGAAGGATTCAAACTTCATTCCAGTCCAAGAGACCTTCAATGTTGATGAGCTAGGTGGTTATACATCTGAGATATTGTACGTATGCATGGAGTTCCACACTCTATTCTTTCAGATAGTGATGTGTGTCTTACTTCTAATGTATGGGAGGGCCTTCAGAGGGATTTTGGTACATAAGTACTTTTTAGTACATCTTACCAGCACCAGACATATATCCAGTCTGAGAATACAATTAACGTGTTTGAGGACAAGCCCCAAGCATGAATTCTAGGTTTTGGAGGTTCTTGGGAGAATCATATACCTCTTGTGGAGTTTTCATACAACAATTGTTTTCAAGAAACTATTCATTTGGAACAATATGAGGAATTGAATGGTAGGTCATGCCGATCACCCTTACATAGGCTGGAGGCAAGAGCGGCAACTCTGTTGGGACCTAGTCTTGTTTAGGAGAACACAAATAAGATAGAGTTGATTCGGAAGAGGATGGCTAACACACAGTCATGACAGATGTCTTATGCTGATCAGTGGAGATGACCTCTAGAGTTCGAGATCAGGGATCATGTTTTTCTTCATATCACATCGAGTTTGGGACAGAAGAGGATTATGATACAAGGTAAACTTTTGACGAGGTATGTTGGGTCATTTGAGGTGTTGTAGAGAGTTGTGACATTTGCCTATCAGTTGCAGTAACCTAAGAGGTACCGAAATATGCAAGATGTTTTTCACATCTCTCATCTCCGACATTACTATTCAGACTCATCTCATGTCCTTCAACCCGATGAGGTTGAGCTAGATTTAGATTCATCATTCGAAAATCATCCTATCACATTTGTTGACAGTAGTAAAAAATAATTTCATGGTCAGTCTATTCCTCTGGTACTAGTGAAATGGAAACACCGAAGAGTACAGGAAGAGACATAGGAGAGTGAGGCTGATGTATGAGCACAATGGCCAGAGCTGTTCATGTTTTATTCTTCTGCGGCACTCCAGGGAAATTCGGGGGAGAATTTCATTAAGGAGGAAGTTTTTAAGAACCCGAAACATCTTTTCAGGTATGTTTTTCCTTTTTTTAGAGTTTTTTAGAAAAGGTCAGTTTCTGGAAATTTTTCATGTACACATCGTGTACTTCATTGTTGTAGGAGGCCGTGTGCTGGCTGTGTCCTGGCCACACACAAGGTCATGTGGGGTGATGTTGAGGCCACCGAAATCAGAGTAAAAAATAGTAACTACATGATGATTACATCCAAAGTACATGCCATGTATTTTGTTTTTGTTTTTTTATTAAACCCACCATGGTCACATCTGATGGACCGAACCATGTTCTTTTAGGTCTTGTTCATCAGGGAAAACCCCTATGGCTGAAGATATTCGATGAACCCCCAAGCCTCCTTCTGTCCTTCAAATAGATCTCTGTCAGTTGCGTTGGGATCACATCAGTGAGTTATCTTTTCACCTAGAGCATTATTTTTCAATTTATCCTCTTTTGTAAGTTATCGTGGATTATGTTTTTTTTCTTTTCTTATAGATCTACGGTGTTCTAAGTTGATTCAATCCCCATGGTTAAAAAGTATTGATCTCCTAACCCCAAGGTAGGTGTTTTGTTCCTTTCTATTGAAATTTATAGAATACTTTTTGAAAATTACAACAACAGCAATGAACAGGGTATTGCATGTTTAAACTTTTAGCCCTATTGTTTTACTATATTTCTTATATGCTAGAGTAGAGGATATTTCATGTGAATAGGGTGAATTTTTGTCCTGTAGATTTATTACCCATGCATGTTTTCTTTTTTTGATCATTGGTTCATGTTTGCATGTTAGGATTCTGTTTATTTTCCTTGCCTCTTATTGTAGGATGGTATGACTGTAGTTATAATGTTCTAATATACCATAAAATTCTAGCAATATACTTCTTGAGGTTTACCTTGTCCTTTACGTGTAACAACCCGAGAATTTATGAAAAATATTCTTTTTAATTTTATTAATGTCTTGTGTTGTACGCTACACCAAAAGAAGCTTGCACAACACACCTTCTTGACTTGCCTTGCATTACACGCAATCACGACCTTCCTCGATAGCGTGTGTAATACGCAATACCGAGTTTCACTAAACAACAATATGCTATTAAAATAATATTAAAACTAGCCGTTATGAATAGTAATAACAACTTTTTGAAATTATGTAAATCTTATTTTTCAAAGTGAACTTCATTTTTGGATTCGGAGTATCGAATTTAGCCTAAGGTGAAATTTTGGTACATTTCAGATAACTTTCATATTCTGATGAATAGTGAAATTTACTAAATTTTAGTTAAAAACAACTTTTTCAATCGAAATAATTAATAGTGATAAATTATTAATTTGAGTGGTTTTAAAGTATATTTAGAATATATTTTTACAATTTAATACAATGTTGGTCATTGGTTGTAATTTCACATTTAAACCAGACATAATCAAGTGTCAATCTTTTGATATATATTGTTTCCTAAAAACACGCTATTTATTTTAACAGCAGGATTTAATTATAAAATTAATTAATGAAACTTCTATGTTATGAATTTGGTAAAATAGATTTCATTTTTGAATTTGGAATATGAAATATAGCTTAGGATGAAATTTTGGTATTTTTCTGAAAACTTTCAATTTTTGATGAATAGTGAAACCACTAAGTGGTAGGTTAAAAACTGAATTTTGCATAAAACTTATTTTTACCGCTTCTGTTAATGGAATTTCGAAAATCCGAGAGACACGGTTAATATCAAGGACTAAAATGTGGTTCAATATGATGAAAATAATTTTTTGGTGAATAGTAACTTTTTACTTTTTTTACCGTGGTTAATAGTAAATAGGGTAACTAAGGGTAAATATGATATTACTATTACCCTAACACATGTCCTAATTCTATTGGATAAGTGTAATTCGACCAAAAACAAACTTAGGAATAAAAAAATGACCATTTAGGCCCACTTGGATTAGATTAGGACATTTATTATTAATTTATTTAAAGAAGGGTTAAAATAGTTAAAATCAAAGTTTAATAAGTAAATCATTTTTAATATGGGGTTATACATAAGATAAATTCAATTGTAAATATTCATTAGAAAGCTAAAAAGATTTCATACATGATTATATTTTATTTGTAATTTTTAGACATCAAATAATTTAATTTATTTATGACACAAAGATGATGCAGTAATTATCTTATTAATGAAATATTGACAAAATTGATAATATAAATACCAAAATAAATGTAATTTAAGACTTTTTATGAATTCCACTAATTTTATAGGTTACTATGATATATTAATGTTGATTTAATCAACTTGGTTAGAACATATAATTCTGTTATGACTTTCACAAAAATCATATATCAAATAGTGTCAAAATTGACACAAAATAGTTTTTAAATCAAATATTATATTATTAATTGTTATTTTATTCCTAAAAATCTAAGGTTCGGCCAAATGACTTAGATAAGGATATATGTATTAATAATATAAAATTTGGGGTTCGTTTGGCATGTTATAGTATGTTTATTAACCATATAATGTAAGAAAACAAAAAGACACGGTAAAAGTTAAATTATTTAACTTAGAGTTAAATCTAATTGATAAGGTTAAAATAATAACCTAAACATGTCTAAATCTTATTGGTTGATAGTATTTCGACCCATCCCCACTTTAGCTTCGAAATAAGACCCTTTGGAACCATTATAAACCGATTTTTACTTTAATATAAAATAATATTTTGAGATATTCCTAAGGTGCCCCTCTCCTCCCCTATAAAAGGACACCTCCTCCCCCTCCTCCTCACACCAATTTGAGCACTCAAGCTCGGCCAACCCCTGCCAAAATCTCTTCTCCACTTCCCTAGAAACATCCTCTAGGTTCTGGTCTTCCTCAAAGACCAATTTTAGTGCCCTAAGAGGAGGTCTCAAAGAGGCGCTTCAAAGAAGAGGTAATTACCGTTACCAATTCTTTCATCTTTATTTCTTCTTCCACTTCTTCTTCTTAGGTTGTTTCATTATGAAGTAATAACATCATTATCACTCATATACTGATATGTTATTATAAGTATGAAACAACCCTATTTCACTATCTATCCATCCTACGGAAAAAGAAATCACCGCGCGTGCGTACGTACGGACTACCGTCTCCACGACGCGATGAGATTCATTCTCCATGTTAACCATTTAAGAATGATTATAAAGTATATATAAGAAATAATAATGAAATATATGACATTATAAAGCTACTGGATTTATGTATATATATACATATGTATGTCATCTACTTACTTCCATTTCAAGACAATAAGGAAAGGAAAACAGCGTTCATGCGTACGTACGGACTACCGTCTCCATGAACGGTGTTTTTCATTTTATTTATCTACCTATTATATATATATATATATACTGAATATATATGATATATAAATCATATTTTATATTCTGGAAGTAAGTAAATCATGATATAAGTAATAACGATGTCAAGAACAACAAGTCAAAACATCTACGATAAATGAAACGATTTTACCCAAAACGCTTCTTTAACATGGAATTTACAAAAGAACGGGTAATATAATGTCAGAAGTGAACCATATATGATATCATAACAATGAATATGATTCTGTAATAAGTCAATAATATGATTTAAATCATTATACAAGAGGTTCGGACACTTACAAAGCAAGTCGGACCTAAGGTAAGGGAAATATCCCAATCTCATTTTTATCCGAGATTGTTTATTCGTAAGTATTTACTGGGGTGTATTTTATCATCCACATCAATGTTTCATCAATATGTAATATTATTTCCATCCACCTAAAATTGTTTCAAACCATTTTTACCCTTCGATGAGTTTTTAGTAATATCTATGAAAGGAATCTTTTGTCGTACGAGGTACTTTTTGACTTTTCCGACAAAAGTACGAAGAATGTTTTTTTTAACTTATACGGCATGAATGGATTTTTAAAACATTATTTCCAAGAAGCTTCCTTTACAAGTTTTCAAGTTTATTTTTAATCAACTTCTTTTAGTTTATAATTGTATGACATGTTAAGAAAAGAAAAGTGTTTTTGAAAAAGAAAGGATATTTTCCTCAAGAATGGAGTTCAAGTGTTTTATCAAAATTATTTTCCATCTAAGATAATAAAGGGTTCTGTTTTTATCCCTTTAATTACATTGATTTGATTATGTTGTGAGGGAATTATTTTTATGAATTCATTTGCCTTATATGATTTTATGATGTCATGATGTTTCAAGAATCCCATTTTTGTTACATGTGTTATGCGATGATGTATGTTTTATGATTATGTGGCACACATAAGAAAGGATTCATTATAAGATGGGTGGGACCTATATCTCCCTCCAATGCATTGGGTAAAGATTTTATATCTCATGAGATAGACATGGCTGGAACTGAAGGTTATTTCGGTTCAGTGATACAGGACTGAAACGAGGAGTGAACTCGGTTCAGAAAGGGACTTTGTCCACTAAGATAGTCTTGGCAATGAGTCATGACTAACAAGAAATGATTTTCCATGATTATGTGTGCATGCCACAAAGTTTCAAGTCTTATGTTATGATTATGGGGATCTCATTTTCACTTCTATGATTTGTTCCATGTTAAGATATTATGATCTCTTTTGCAGGTTATGATTTTCAAAAAGATATGATATGATTTTTATTTCTTTTGTATACCCTTACTGAGCATTTGAGCTCACCCTTTTATGTTTTCTTTTCCCCAGGATATAAAGAAAGGTTTTAGGTAAAAAAAATGGAAGATCTTTATGGGAGATATTGAAGATCTTTCACCAGGATTAGAAGATTATGTTCCGAGTTTCCAAAGACACTAAACTATTACGATCCTTGTGTGTGTGTGTTTTTGTTATTCCGCAAATGTAATGTAATGTCCATGTACGTCAGGATACGGGTCTCTACAGTTGGTATCAGAGGAAAGGTTTAGTCAACCTTTGGAAACTAGGATGCGAAAACGTTAGTGAGATCCCTAGAGATATTTCTAAGGTATGTCTAGGGATGTCCCTAAGGATAAGTATACGTATAGGATATAGTCCTAGAACAACAGTAACGATCTTAGAATTTAACCTAAGATGTTAGATAATGAAGTTATTCCCCCTTTATTATGATTTTTGCATCTCACACTATTCTTTTTGGGTTTTAGAAAATGGATGGAAACAAGGTGATTCACGATAATGGAGGATATGCTGGACAATGGAATGATATTCTTCATGAGAAACCAAATGAAATGGGATTTGGAAGTCCAAACATCATTATTATGCCGAATCAGAAATCTCACAATATGATAAATAAAGTAAAATTTGGTAAGTTTCCTGACTCGACTAATAAGAGAAAGATGGAGTTCCATGATGATCATAGAGGAAAGAAAGTTCAATTTCCCCTATGTAAATCATGTGGGAAGAGGCATCAAGGAGAATGTTTCATGGGAACTGGTAGATGCTTTGGGTGTGGAAAATAAGGACACAAAGCAAGTAAGTGCAAAGGAAAAGGTTCGGTTAATACCATGGATGAGGATAATGGTAATGCTACGACATCAAAAATGGTTAAGTGTTTTAAATGTGGAATGTATGGGCATTATGCAAACAAATGCCCTAAGTGAAAGACTCATGAAGAGAATCAGTATGGTCATATGGGTAGTATTTATGTGGATGATGATGAAGAGACTACAAATGATATGTGAGATGAAAGAATTTTTGAAGCTCGGTCAATGGTTTGAGAATGTAGTGGAATGATTACATGTTTATCATGTGTAATTTTGGAATAAAGAGACATCTATGGATTGTTACACTGTTGTCTTTCCTTGTGTTTTGAAAGTGTATGATTAATGTTACCAGTATCCATGAAAGGTTATTCAGATATTTTTGGAATGTAGATGATATGCGCATAATGAAGGGATAAGGAGAAAATTAAATGTTTGATAGTATTCATGAGCTCATGATTGATATAAGGACTAAGTTTGAGTATATAGAATTTTGAGGATTTCGGTATGTGAAAAGTGTTAACTTTTAACTGCATTCATGTTTTCACTAAGGTTCAATGGGTATTCAAGAGAGTACAAGATTAAGGCCTTTGAATGTTTGGAATGTGACCAACAAGATATATCTTATGATATATGGGGATCAACGATGGTATTAAATCTCTGGTAATCGTTTTCACTATGTTATGAGAATGGACTGCATGTATTATGAGCCTAAAGATTGGAATGGTTTATGTTGGATATAAGTTAGTATTGTTTAAGGATAGAAGTTTTTTCGATATTATTGATGGGATGTTATAGTAATATAGTTTTAGAAAAAGGACAACCTGCAGGACGGGCGACAGCCCATCGCTTCAGACAAGGCTGTGGGAATCGAACCCACAACCGAAGTGCGACTAGCCTTTATCGCCTACCACTGGCCTACAGGAAGTCCCTGTTTAGTAGAAACTAGTTTTATTTTATTAAGCGGTATGATATATGAAGTATAAGTTCATTTTAGGAACCATATATGATTAATCTCACTATAGATCGACTTATGCATATAATTTTTGCTAACCTTTTGTTTGAGACAGATGGAATGACCCGTCATTCTATCACATGATCTGCTAACACTTCATGAATAACAAATTCAACTTCATTTATTTAAGAGATGAAGTGGAAATTGTTCAAGGCACGAACAACAGTGAGATTGTACCAAAATAAAGTAAGTATTTATTCTAATTCAAATTTTCAACTTTAGGGAAATGATCTTGAAAACCAAAAATGTTGTCCTAGTGATCTTATACCTGATGAATCGAATGGTACCCTAGATCGTCACAAATTTATGGATTTGTGATTATTGGCTTTTCCATAGCCATGTTCTCTACCACTCTCCATCAGAACATGATGGTTAGATTTCTCTTCCATATCCATATTTTCACCTATGTGGAAACCCAATGATTAGTTTATTTGGGTAATCGTTACATTTCATACTTTAGTTTTTAAAGCCAAGTTTTGGTATTCCTTTTTACGATGTGGGTTTCTATTAAAGAAACTTTCGAATAGTAAACCATTTATAATCCCGACGAATTTCGAGGGCGAAATTCATTTTAAGGGGGGTAGAATGTAACAACCCGAGAATTTATGAAAAATATTCTTTTTAATTTTATTAATGTCTTGTGTTGTACGCTACACCAAAAGAAGCTTGCACAACACACCTTCTTGACTTGCCTTGCATTACACGCAATCACGACCTTCCTCGATAGCGTGTGTAATACGCAATACCAAGTTTCACTAAACAACGATATGCTATTAAAATAATATTAAAACTAGCCGTTATGAATAGTAATAACAACTTTTTGAAATTATGTAAATCTTATTTTTCAATGTGAACTTCATTTTTGGATTCGGAGTATCGAATTTAGCCTAAGGTGAAATTTTGGTACATTTCGGATAACTTTCATATTCTGATGAATAGTGAAAATTACTAAATTTTAGTTAAAAACAACTTTTTCAATCGAAATAATTAATAGTGATAAATTATTAATTTGAGTGGTTTTAAAATATATTTAGAATATATTTTTACAATTTAATACAATGTTGGTCCATTGGTTGTAATTTCACATTTAAACCAGACATAATCAAGTGTCAATCTTTTGATATATATTGTTTCCTAAAAACACGCTATTTATTTTAACAGCAGGATTTAATTATAAAATTAATTAATGCAACTTCTATGTTATGAATTTGGTAAAATAGATTTCATTTTTGAATTCGGAATATGAAATATAGCTTAGGATGAAATTTTGGTATTTTTCTGAAAACTTTCAATTTTTGATGAATAGTGAAACCACTAAGTGGTAGGTTAAAAACTGAATTTTGCATAAAACTTATTTTTACCGCTTCTGTGAATGGAATTTCGAAAATCCGAGAGACACGGTTAATATCAAGGACTAAAATGTGGTTCAATAAGATGAAAATATTTTTTTGGTGAATAGTAACTTTTTACTTTTTTTACCGTGGTTAATAGTAAATAGGGTAAGTAAGGGTAAATATGATATTACTATTACCCTAACACATGTCCTAATTCTATTGGATAAGTGTAATTCGACCAAAAACAAACTTAGGAATAAAAAAATGACCATTTAGGCCCACTTGGATTAGATTAGGACATTTATTATTAATTTATTTAAAGAAGGGTTAAAATAGTTAAATTCAAAGTTTAATAAGTAAATCATTTTTAATATGGGGTTATACATAAGATAAATTCAATTGTAAATATTCATTAGAAATCTAAAAAGATTTCCTACATGATTATATTTTATTTGTAATTTTTAGACATCAAATAATTTAATTTATTTATGACACAAAGATGATGCAGAAATTATCTTATTAATGAAATATTGACAAAATTGATAATATAAATACCAAAATAAATGTAATTTAAGACTTTTTATTAATTACACTAATTTTATAGGTTACTATGATATATTAATGTTGATTTAATCAACTTTGTTCGAACATATAATTCTGTTATGACTTTCACAAAAATCATATATCAAATAGTGTCAAAATTGACACAAAATAGTTTTTAAATCAAATATTATATTATTAATTGTTATTTTATTCCTAAAAATCTAAGGTTCGGCCAAATGACTTAGATAAGGATATATGTATTAATAATATACAATTTGGGGTTCGTTTGGCATGTTATAGTAAGTTTATTAACCATATAATGTAAGAAAACAAAAAGACACGGTAAAAGTTAAATTATTTAACTTAGAGTTAAATCTAATTGATAAGGTTAAAATAATAACCTAAACTTGTCTAAATCTTATTGGTTGATAGGATTTCGACCCATCCCCACTTTAGCTTCGAAATAAGACCCTTTGGAACCATTATAAACCGATTTTGACTTTAATATAAAATAATATTTTGAGATATTCCTAAGGTGCCCCTCTCCTCCTCTATAAAAGGACACCTCCTCCCCCTCCTCCTCACACCAATTTGAGCACTCAAGCTCGGCCAACCCCTGCCAAAATCTCTTCTCCACTTCCCTAGAAACATCCTAGAGGTTCTGGTCTTCCTCAAAGACCAATTTTAGTGCCCTAAGAGGAGGTCTCAAAGAGGCGCTTCAAAGAAGAGGTAATTATCGTTACCAATTCTTTCATCTTTATTTCTTCTTCCACTTATTCTTCTTAGGTTGTTTCATTATGAATTAATAACATCAGTATCACTCATATACTGATATGTTATTATAAGTATGAAACAACCCTATTTCACTATCTATCCATCCTACGGAAAAAGAAATCACCGCGCGTGCGTACGTACGGACTACCGTCTCCACGACGCGATGAGATTCATTCTCCATGTTAACCATTTAAGAATGATTATAAAGTATATATAAGAAATAATAATGAAATATATGAAATTATAAAGCTACTGGATTTATGTATATATATACATATATATGTCATCTACTTACTTCCATTTCAAGACAATAAGGAAAGGAAAACAGCGTTCATGCGTACGTACGGACTACCGTCTCCATGAACGGTGTTTTTCATTTTATTTATCTACCTATTATATATATATATATACTGAATATATATGATATATAAATCATATTTTATATTCTCGAAGTAAGTAAATCATGATATAAGTAATAACGATGTCAAGAACAACAAGTCAAAACACCTATGATAAATGAAACGATTTTACCCAAAACGCTTCTTTAACATGGAATTTACAAAAGAACGGGTAATATAATGTCATAAGTGAACCATATATGATATCATAACAATGAATATGATTCTGTAATAAGTCAATAACATGATTTAAATCATTATACATGAGGTTCGGACACTTACAAATCAAGTCGGACCTAAGGTAAGGGAAATATCACAATCTCATTTTTATCCGAGATTGTTCATTCGTAAGTATTTACTGGGGTGTATTTTATCATCCACATCCATGTTTCATCAATATGTAATATTATTTCCATCCACCTACAATTGTTTCAAACCATTTTTACCCTTCGATGAGTTTTTAGTAATATCTATGAAAGGAATCTTTTGTCGTACGAGGTACTTTTTGATTTTCCGACAAAAGTACGAAGAATGTTTTTTTAACTTATACGGCATGAATGGATTTTTAAAACATTATTTCCAAGAAGCTTCCTTTACAAGTTTTCAAGTTTATTTTTAATCAACTTCTTTTAGTATATAATTGTATGACATGTTAAGAAAAGAAAAGTGTTTTTGAAAAAGAAAGGATATTTTCCTCAAGAATGGAGTTCAAGTGTTTTATCAAAATTATTTTCCATCTAAGATAATAAAGGGTTCTGTTTTTATCCCTTTAATTACATTGATTTGATTATGTTGTGAGGGAATTATTTTTATGAAGTCATTTGCCTTATATGATTTTATGATGTCATGATGTTTCAAGAATCCCATTTTTGTTACATGTGTTATGCGATGATGTATGTTTTATGATTATGTGGCACACATAAGAAAGGATTCATTATAAGATGGGTGGGACCTATATCTCCCTCCAATGCATTGGGTAAAGATTTTATATCTCATGAGATAGACATGGCTGGAACGGAAGGTTATTTCGGTTCAGTGATACAGGACTGAAACGAGGAGTGAACTCGGTTCAGAAAGGGACTTTGTCCACTAAGATAGTCTTGGCAATGAGTCATGACTAACAAGAAATGATTTTCCATGATTATGTGTGCATGCCACAAAGTTTCAAGTCTTATGTTATGATTATGGGGATCTCATTTTCACTTCTATGATTTGTTCCATGTTAAGATATTATGATCTCTTTTGCAGGTTATGATTTTCAAAAAGATATGATATGATTTTTATTTCTTTTGTATACCCTTACTGAGCATTTGAGCTCACCCTTTTATGTTTTCTTTTCCCCAGGATATAAAGAAAGGTTTTAGGTAAAAAAAAATGGAAGATCTTTATGGGAGATATTGAAAATCTTTCACCAGGATTAGAAGATTATGTTCCGAGTTTCCAAAGACACTAAACTATTACGATCCTTGTGTGTGTGTGTTTTTGTTATTCCGCAAATGTAATGTAATGTCCATGTACGTCAGGATACGGGTCTCTACAGTTGGTATCAGAGGAAAGGTTTAGTCAACCTTTGGAAACTAGGATGCGAAAACGTTAGTGAGATCCCTAGAGATATTTCTAAGGTATGTCTAGGGATGTCCCTAAGGATAAGTATACGTATAGGATATAGTCCTAGAACAACAGTAACGATCTTAGAATTTAACCTAAGATGTTAGATAATGAAGTTATTCCCCCTTTATTATGATTTTTGCATCTCACACTATTCTTTTTGGGTTTTAGAAAATGGATGGAAACAAGGTGATTCACGATAATGGAGGATATGCTGGACAATGGAATGATATTCTTCATGAGAAACCAAATGAAATGGGATTTGGAAGTCCAAACATCATTATTATGCCGAATCAGCAATCTCACAATATGATCAATAAAGTAAAATCTGTTAAGTTTCCTGACTCGACTAATAAGAGAAAGATGGAGTTCCATGATGATCATAGAGGAAAGAAAGTTCAATTTCCCCTATGTAAATCATGTGGGAAGAGGCATCAAGGAGAATGTTTCAAGGGAACTGGAAGATGCTTTGGGTGTGGAAAAGAAGGACACAAAGCAAGTAAGTGCAAAGGAAAAGGTTCGGTTAACACCATGGATGAGGATAATGGTAATGCTACGACATCAAAAATGGTTAAGTGTTTTAAATGTGGAATGTATGGGCATTATGCAAACAAATGCCCTAAGGGAAAGACTCATGAAGTGAATCAGTATGGTCATATGGGTAGTATTTATGTGGATGATGATGAAGAGACTACAAATGATATGTGAGATGAAAGAATTTTTGAAGCTCGGTCAATGGTTTGAGAATGTAGTGGAATGATTACATGTTTATCATGTGTAATTTTGGAATAAAGAGACATCTATGGATTGTTACACTGTTGTCTTTCCTTGTGTTTTGAAAGTGTATGATTAATGTTACCAGTATCCATGAAAGGTTATTCAGATATTTTTGGAATGTAGATGATATGCGCATAATGAAGGGATAAGGAGAAAATTAAATGTTTGATAGTATTCATGAGCTCATGATTGATATAAGGACTAAGTTTGAGTATATAGAATTTTGAGGATTTCGGTATGTGAAAAGTGTTAACTTTTAACTGCATTCATGTTTTCACTAAGGTTCAATGGGTATTCAAGAGAGTACAAGATTAAGGCCTTTGAATGTTTGGAATGTGACCAACAAGATATATCTTATGATATATGGGGATCAACGATGGTATTAAATCTCTGGTAATCGTTTTCACTATGTTATGAGAATGGACTGCATGTATTATGAGCCTAAAGATTGGAATGGTTTATGTTGGATATAAGTTAGTATTGTTTAAGGATAGAAGTTTTTTCGATATTATTGATGGGATGTTATAGTAATATAGTTTTAGAAAAAGGACAACCTGCAGGACGGGCGACAACCCATCGCTTCGGACAAGGCTGTGGGAATCGAACCCACAACCGAAGTGCGACTAGCCTTTATCACCTACCACTGGCCTACAGGAAGTCCCTGTTTAGTAGAAACTAGTTTTATTTTATTAAGCAGTATGATATATGAAGTATAAGTTCATTTTAGGAACCATATATGATTAATCTCACTATAGATCGACTTATGCATATAATTTTTGCTAACCTTTTGTTTGAGACAGATGGAATGACCCGTCATTCTATCACATGATCTGCTAACACTTCATGAATAACAAATTCAACTTCATTTATTTAAGAGATGAAGTGGAAATTGTTCAAGGCACGAACAACAGTGAGATTGTACCAAAATAAAGTAAGTATTTATTCTAATTCAAATTTTCAACTTTAGGGAAATGATCTTGAAAACCAAAAATGTTGTCCTAGTGATCTTATACCTGATGAATCGAATGGTACCTTAGATCGTCACAAATTTATGGATTTGTGATTATTGGCTTTTCCATAGCCATGTTCTCTACCACTCTCCATCAGAACATGATGGTAAGATTTCTCTTCCATATCCATATTTTCACCTATGTGGAAACCCAATGATTAGTTTATTTGGGTAATCGTTACATTTCATACTTTAGTTTTTAAAGCCAAGTTTTGGTATTCCTTTTTACGATGTGGGTTTCTATTAAACAAACTTTCGAATAGTAAACCATTTATAATCCCGACGAATTTCGAGGGCGAAATTCATTTTAAGGGGGGTAGAATGTAACAACCCGAGAATTTATGAAAAATATTCTTTTTAATTTTATTAATGTCTTGTGTTGTACGCTACACCAAATGAAGCTTGCACAACACACCTTCTTGACTTGCCTTGCATTACACGCAATCACGACCTTCCTCGATAGCGTGTGTAATATGCAATACCGAGTTTCACTAAACAACGATATGCTATTAAAATAATATTAAAACTAGCCGTTATGAATAGTAATAACAACTTTTTGAAATTATGTAAATCTTATTTTTCAAAGTGAACTTCATTTTTGGATTCGGAGTATCGAATTTAGCCTAAGGTGAAATTTTGGTACATTTCGGATAACTTTCATATTCTGATGAATAGTGAAAATTACTAAATTTTAGTTAAAAACAACTTTTTCAATCGAAATAATTAATAGTGATAAATTATTAATTTGAGTGGTTTTAAAGTATATTTAGAATATATTTTTACAATTTAATACAATGTTGGTCATTGGTTGTAATTTCACATTTAAACCAGACATAATCAAGTGTCAATCTTTTGATATATATTGTTTCCTAAAAACACGCTATTTATTTTAACAGCAGGATTTAATTATAAAATTAATTAATTCAACTTCTATGTTATGAATTTGGTAAAATAGATTTCATTTTTGAATTCGGAATATGAAATATAGCTTAGGATGAAATTTTGGTATTTTTCTGAAAACTTTCAATTTTTGATGAATAGTGAAACCACTAAGTGGTAGGTTAAAAACTGAATTTTGCATAAAACATATTTTTACCGCTTCTGTAAATGGAATTTCGAAAATCCGAGAGACACGGTTAATATCAAGGACTAAAATGTGGTTCAATAAGATGAAAATAATTTTTTGGTGAATAGTAACTTTTTACTTTTTTTACCGTGGTTAATAGTAAATAGGGTAACTAAGGGTAAATATGATATTACTATTACCCTAACACATGTCCTAATTCTATAGGATAAGTGTAATTCGACCAAAAACAAACTTAGGAATAAAAAAATGACCATTTAGGCCCACTTGGATTAGATTAGGACATTTATTATTAATTTATTTAAAGAAGGGTTAAAATAGTTAAAATCAAAGTTTAATAAGTAAATCATTTTTAATATGGGGTTATACATAAGATAAATTCAATTGTAAAAATTCATTAGAAAGCTAAAAAGATTTCCTACATGATTATATTTTATTTGTAATTTTTAGACATCAAATAATTTAATTTATTTATGACACAAAGATGATGCAGTAATTATCTTATTAATGAAATATTGACAAAATTGATAATATAAATACCAAAATAAATGTAATTTAAGACTTTTTATTAATTCCACTAATTTTATAGGTTACTATGATATATTAACGTTGATTTAATCAACTTGGTTCGAACATATAATTCTGTTATGACTTTCACAAAAATCATATATCAAATAGTGTCAAAATTGACACAAAATAGTTTTTAAATCAAATATTATATTATTAATTGTTATTTTATTCCTAAAAATCTAAGGTTCGGCCAAATGACTTAGATAAGGATATATGTATTACTAATATACAATTTGGGGTTCGTTTGTCATGTTATAGTAAGTTTATTAACCATATAATGTAAGAAAACAAAAAGACACGGTAAAAGTTAAATTATTTAACTTAGAGTTAAATCTAATTGATAAGGTTAAAATAATAACCTAAACTTGTCTAAATCTTATTGGTTGATAGGATTTCGACCCATCCCCACTTTAGCTTCTAAATAAGACCCTTTGGAACCATTATAAACCGATTTTGACTTTAATATAAAATAATATTTTGAGATATTCCTAAGGTGCCCCTCTCCTCCTCTATAAAAGGACACCTCCTCCCCCTCCTCCTCACACCAATTTGAGCACTCAAGCTCGGCCAACCCCTGCCAAAATCTCTTCTCCACTTCCCTAGAAACATCCTAGAGGTTCTGGTCTTCCTCAAAGACCAATTTTAGTGCCCTAAGAGGAGGTCTCAAAGAGGCGCTTCAAAGAAGAGGTAATTACCGTTACCAATTCTTTCATCTTTATTTCTTTTTCCACTTCTTCTTCTTAGGTTGTATCATTATGAAGTAATAACATCAGTATCACTCATATACTGATATGTTATTATAAGTATGAAACAACCCTATTTCACTATCTATCCATCCTACGGAAAAAGAAATCACCGCGCGTGCGTATGTACGGACTACCGTCTCCACGACGCGATGAGATTCATTCTCCATGTTAACTATTTAAGAATGATTATAAAGTATATATAAGAAATAATAATGAAATATATGACATTATAAATCTACTGGATTTATGTATATATATACATATGTATGTCATCTACTTACTTCCATTTCAAGACAATAAGGAAAGGAAAACAGCGTTCATGCGTACGTACGGACTACCGTCTCCATGAACGGTGTTTTTCATTTTATTTATCTACCTATTATATATATATATACTGAATATATATGATATATAAATCATATTTTATATTCTGGAAGTAAGTAAATCATGATATAAGTAATAACGATGTCAAGAACAACAAGTCAAAACACCTACGATAAATGAAACGATTTTACCCAAAACGCTTCTTTAACATGGAATTTACAAAAGAACGGGTAATATAATGTCATAAGTGAACCATATATGATATCATAACAATGAATATGATTCTGTAATAAGTCAATAACATGATTTAAATCATTATACAGGAGGTTCAGACACTTACAAAGCAAGTCGGACCTAAGGTAAGGGAAATATCACAATCTCATTTTTATCCGAGATTGTTTATTCGTAAGTATTTACTGGGGTGTATTTTATCATCCACATCCATGTTTCATCAATATGTAATATTATTTCCATCCACCTACAATTGTTTCAAACCATTTTTACCCTTCGATGAGTTTTTAGTAATATCTATGAAAGGAATCTTTTGTCGTACGAGGTACTTTTTGTCTTTTCCGACAAAAGTACGAAGAATGTTTTTTTTAACTTATACGGCATGAATGGATTTTTAAAACATTATTTCCAAGAAGCTTCCTTTACAAGTTTTCAAGTTTATTTTTAATCAACTTCTTTTAGTTTATAATTGTATGACATGTTAAGAAAAGAAAAGTGTTTTTGAAAAAGAAAGGATATTTTCCTCAAGAATGGAGTTCAAGTGTTTTATCAAAATTATTTTCCATCTAAGATAATAAAGGGTTATGTTTTTATCCCTTTAATTACATTGATTTGATTATGTTGTGAGGGAATTATTTTTATGAAGTCATTTGCCTTATATGATTTTATGATGTCATGATGTTTCAAGAATCCCATTTTTGTTACATGTGTTATGCGATGATGTATGTTTTATGATTATGTGGCACACATAAGAAAGGATTCATTATAAGATGGGTGGGACCTATATCTCCCTCCAATGCATTGGGTAAAGATTTTATATCTCATGAGATAGACATGGCTGGAACGGAAGGTTATTTCGGTTCAGTGATACAGGACTGAAATGGGGAGTGAACTCGGTTCAGAAAGGGACTTTGTCCACTAAGATAGTCTTGGAAATGAGTCATGACTAACAAGAAATGATTTTCCATGATTATGTGTGCATGCCACAAAGTTTCAAGTCTTATGTTATGATTATGGGGATCTCATTTTCACTTCTATGATTTGTTCCATGTTAAGATATTATGATCTCTTTTGCAGGTTATGATTTTCAAAAAGATATGATATGATTTTTATTTCTTTTGTATACCCTTACTGAGCATTTGAGCTCACCCTTTTATGTTTTCTTTTCCCCAAGGATATAAAGAAAGGTTTTAGGTAAAAAAAATGGAAGATCTTTATGGGAGATATTGAATATCTTTCACTAGGATTAGAAGATTATGTTCCGAGTTTCCAAAGACACTAAACTATTACGATCCTTGTGTGTGTGTGTTTTTGTTATTCCGCAAATGTAATGTAATGTCCATGTACGTCAGGATACGGGTCTCTACATTACGCGTTCTATAATTATTTTAATTACACAGGGCCTTGAGAACCTAATGTAGTAGACCACATGGAGAATGGCCTCAAGGGATTCTTCAGAGAGTATTTATAATTTTACGATGTGAGACCACAATGGGAATTGACGTTAAGTGCTTCCTCAGAGTGTCTGTAGTTCCTCAACATAAGCCACATGGTGAATGAGATGTTTAGTTCTTCCTGAGAGTGCCATTAGTATGATACAAGACTATAGGTGGAATTGACAGTGAGTGCATCCCCAGAGAGTCTATACTTTAGCTAAACTAGAGGGGTGAGACTGTGTGTGCTTCCTAGAGGGTTGCTAGAACTTTTCGGTTGAAACATAGGTGCTAAGATATGAGAACTACCCAGACGGTTACCTGTTTGTTTCTAATTTCATGAGTAGCTGATTGCTTGTTTGTGAATTAAATGCTTAAAACTCTGGATTTTTTGATGTTGAGTACTTTCCTGTTTACTACTTTCTGAACTTTTACTGCCATATATTCACTAACTGTTAGACACATATCTTGTGGTGGTTTCCTACTAGAATTTATTCTGACACCATGTTTTGGACATGATTTTGGGCCCAAATAGATTATATTTCTGTAGGTATAGAAAAGGGCATGCACCCTTTGACTTCAGGTCCATGATTACATTGGAGCTAGAGAGCATGGGACCAAGATGAGGCTTGATATGCTGAGGAGTTTCTCATATGTTTTCCTTTTGTGCATTGGTCTTTTGGTTTAGTATTTTATTCATTATTGTGACTTGTTTGGATGCCTTCACTATACATGTATGTATCATGCAACATTTATATATATTTATGCTTCAGTTGTTTCTTTATTAGACTTCTGTTGTTTACTGTTGTTGGATATTTACTACTTCTACTATTGTGTGTTGTTTATATCCTCTGGGTACTCTGACAATGAGGGCATATTTTCCCCCACTATCACACCCAAGGCCCTTGTTTCTAGTCGGCAGCCTCTGAAGTTCAGGGAAATGTGCTTAAGGCCATATGACCAACCGGGTACGAAGCGCCTCTAGGTGGCTTCCAAAACCGGGACGTTACACTAAACATGTCTAAAAATTATTTTCTGAGATTATTTATACCAATAGTCATCTTAGATTCAAAAAAATCACTTTTTATGAAATTAAAAAATATTATATTAATTTAATGGATTTGGACTTTCCAAAAGTGACCCTAAACAGAATTGTAAATGGGAACCTCCACCCTTACATCCTTTTACTGCTTAGACATTATATTTCAACAAAAACCTGACCATTTAACATTTCCATATCCTTATACAAGTTATTTAGATCCTTTTATACCAAAAAAAATAACTCTATATTCCATGAGAAGAGATCTAAATAAACTCCATCGATGAAATGGTAATATTTTTTCCAACTCATTCATATTAATTTCTTTTTGTACTTCCTATAAATCTGTTTTCTTCATAATAATGTAATAAATAACAAATCATATATATGTAAATATATTATTATTAATTTTGGATAACCAGATTCCACAATTTTTCCATCCTATGAAAAATTAAATCACCATGTGTATATGGCTTAATGTCTCCACACCGTGGTGTAATCTGTTTTTTTCATCACCACTTTTTATAGACTGATATAATTTTGTGAATAATAAATATATATTATAATTAGGATATGATATTTATCCTGTAAAATTAATATATTATAATATTTCATACCCTTTCACCATTAAGGGATTGATATTGACACTTGTGCATTTGTACAAGCTACTGTCTCTACAATCCGATGTGAATCATTTTACATGTTATTCATGAAAGGGATATTATAAATATATATAATGAAAATATATTATATTTATAAAATTATAATATTTATTTACATGAAATTAATATATCATATGAATAATAAATTTTGAAGACATGATAAAAATCAAAGTAAAATGAAGGTGTTATGAGATGAAACATTTGTAATAAGAAAATAATATTTTTTATAATGACATAAAAGAATTATATATGATATCATTAATTTATATATTGTTTTGGAAAAAATTAATTACATGATTTAATCCTTTATAAAGAGGTTTAAACAATTGTAACACCCCAAGATTTCATAGTGTGTTATTTCTTCAAAATAATTTAATAACTTGCACTACACGCAACACCGAGTTCAATTGCACCATGACTTACCAAAAAAAAGCCATTAAAAGAGGTCATGAATAGTATTAACTAAATTTTAAACTTTATAATTTTAGAATCCATATTATGAGTTTCTTAGTCATAATGCAAGAACAGATTCATTTTCAGTATTGCACTTTTATCAACTTTTAATAGTGAAACCTTTTTAAATACAATATTTTAAACTTTTTGACTAAATGGGGAGATCAAAAAAATTAAAATGAAACATCCCGAGCTTACACGGTACGCTTTCCTTTGAATAAAATAGTAGCGTGTGTTGTACGCAACTTCGAGTTTTAACACACACCACAACCGATCAAACTAGCTGTTATGGATAGTAATACCTAAATTTTGAAATCATATATATTTTATATTTCAAAATGGACTTCATTTTTGGATTCGGAATATCGAAATTAGCCTAGGGTGAATTTTTGGTACATTTCGGATAACTTTCATATTTTGATGAATAGTGAAAATTACTAAATTTTAATTAAAAACAACTTTTTTAATCAAAATAATCAATAGTGATAAATTATGAATTTGAGTGGTTTTAAAGTATATTTAGAATATATTTTTACCATTTAATATAATTTTGGTCATTGGACATAATTTTACAATTAAACCGAACATAAACGAGTGTCAATCTTTTGATAGTTATTATCTCTTAAAAACACGCTTTTTGTTTTGACAGCGGGAATTAATTTTAAATTAATTTCTGCCACTTCTGTGTTTTGAATTTAGGAAAATGGATTCCATATTTGGAATCAGGATGTTCAAATTGTGTAAATAGGTAACTTTTATTTTTAGACATTTTGAATAATTACTGTGGTAAATATTTTATTTACCATGGTTAAGGGTAAATCCGGTAAATAAGGGTTAAAAAATAATATTATAATAATACAAAATTACCCTAAAACGTGTCATAACCTTATTGGTGGACACATACCCGACCATGAGCATCCTTGGGTCAATTTGGGGACCACTTGGAGCCACTTGTATGTGGTAGGGACACTTTATATTAATAAAGTTAAAATAAAAATAAAAATGGCATAAGCTTACATCTTTTAGAAGAAAAACTTTTACATAGGGTTATACATGTTGGATTTTCGATTATAAATATTAATTAGAAAGCTAAAACGATTTCCTACATAATGATATTTTATTTATAATTTTTAGATATTAAATAAGTTATTTTATTTATGACACAATGATGATACGGTAATTACTATAATAGTGAAAAATTAAAATAATTGATATTATAAATACCAAAATAAATATAATATGAAACTTTTAATGAATTAAACTAATTTTATAGGATAATATGATATATTAGGATTGATTGGATTGACTTTGTACGATGTAATCAATCTGTTATGAGTTTCAAAAAAATCAACTATTGAATAGTGTCAAAATTGACATAAAAGAGTTCTTAAAACAAATATTATATTATTAATTGATATTAAATTCCTCAAAATCTAAGCTTCGGCCAAGAGACTTATATAAGGATAGGTTCATCATTAATGGACCACTTGGGGGTCTCTTGGATGTATATAGTAAGTTTATTAACCATATTATATAAAAATACAAAGAGACATTGTAAAAGTGAAACTAATTAACTTAGAGTTAATACTTAAAGATAAGGTTAATATAAGTACCCAAACCTGTCTAAATTCTATTGGTTGAGTGGTTTTCGACCTATCCCCACCTTAACCTTTAAATAATCAACTTTGGATCCATTAGAAACCGAATATGAATTTATTATAAATTAATATTTCTAGCTTTTCCAAAGGTGCCCCTCACCCCTCTTATAAAAGGGCACTCCTCCTTCTCATTTCTTCACACCTCTAAAGCCGTTTGGCTCAGCCAAACTCTACCCAAGTACTCTCCCAACATCCCTCACTACAACCTAGTGGCCTTAGTTTGATCAGAAAGCCAACCTAAGGAGCCCTTTTGATCAAATAAAAAGGAAGAACCCGAAGAAGAGGAGGTTAACCTACCCCAACAAAGGAAAAGTACAAGGTAAGGGATTTTCTTATCTCACATTCAATTCCGTGAGATTTCCATTATTCGCCACTAAATTATTGAAAGTGGTGTATTGTGTACTGTCATTTGATATATATTATCATGACTATCTTTATATTCATGTTATTCTGTAAATAATTTGGTGGTTATTAACTTTTGTCCATACGACTCAGTTGATTAACGTGGTAAGGGGTTTTCATCTCACCCCTTATTCTCATGAGATTCATGCCATATTGCCACCATTACCTTTTGGGTGGTGTATGTAATGCCCATAATTACATTCTTTGTGTAATACACTCTAATTTATGTGTACTTACATATTCATTGTATGATACCTCTTTCATGGTTTGTATGTTTCATAAGTTACCAAACTGGTAAGGGTTATTTCACAATCTCTTCATTATCTGAGGTTGTTTATACGTAATAATCTACTGGGATCTCGTTATCATCCACATCCATGTTTCTTCAAAATGTATTTCAAAACATTTTTAATATTTAAAAGAATATGGTTTAAAGTCATTTATACCCTTGTTTGACTTTTTATAAGAGGTTTATAAGGGAATCTTTCCATCGTTTTCCAAACAAGGTGCTTTTTAACCTTTTCGACAGAATTAAGATAAGAATGTTTTTTTTAACTTATACGGCGGGTGCGGTTATTTTCCACCGTTATAAAATCGTCAAAGCTTCCCTTAAAAACTTATAAGATTATTTTCAAAGAAAATGTTTGATTTTATATGGATCTTAAATGATTTCAAAATAAAAGGAGATATTTCTTTAAAAAGAATTTTGATTTCATCTATGTCAACATCCTTTGATGGGTTTTAAGATTATTTGAAGTTGATTTATTATGATACAAAACTTCTATATTGTTTTGAAGGTTTTGTGATATGTTTGACTGTGGATGTGCTATTTTTATACCATTCATAGTTTATGGTGAAAGTATTGACATTTCGTATGCTAGTTCCAATAAGAATGTTTATGTTATATTTCAATATTTACTTCATATGAATGTGTTGGACAAGTATGTTCCAGGTTGGGGACTGGTTAAAGTAAGCCCTCCAGGTTGGGGACTGGTAAAAGTAAGCCCTCCAGGTTGGGGACTAGTAAAAAATAAGCCCTCCAGGTTAGGGACTGGTAAAAGTAAGCCCTCCGGGTTGGTGTCCAGTTATTAGAGGCACTCCGGGTTGGTGTCCGGTTATTAGAGGCACTCCGGGTTGGTGTCCGGTTATTAGAGGCACTCCGGGTTGGTGTCCGGTTATTAGAGGCACTCCGGGTTGGTGTCCGGTTATTAGAGGCACTCCGGGTTGGGTTCCGGTTACAGTTAGCCCCAAGGTCTTGGGACGAGGCCTTGAAAAGTAATTAAAGTTTAGCATTATGCATTCCATCATTATGAAAGTGGTTATTGATTTTTTCATGTGATTATTCGATTAGTAGAATATCCATGTGAGTAAGTAAATGGCATTATTTCATTTTATTTATGCCATACCATGTTGAAAGTTCATGTTTGAAAGGCTTTTGTTTTAGTTATAAATTGCCTTAAAAGTTTATTCTTATTTATGAAAGTTTCCGCTACATTGTTATCCTTACTGGGAATTTGAGCTCACCCCTTTTTCTATGTTTTATTTTTCCCAGGAAGTGAAGAAGTAAGTTATGAATGACCTGCAGGGATATTATGTGAGGATATGAGTGTGGATTATGGAGACAATATGTTGTTGTAGTAGTTTTTCGTTTAATGATGTAATGTAAAACTTATGAATATATCTAGTGTTTCCAAGGCTACTAAACCAATCGGTCTTTCGAGATTTGATCTTTCTTGTGATCATGCCAATGTTACGAAGTAATGCACCGACTATAGACAACTAGGGTTAGGGTGTTACAGTTGGTATCAGAGGAAGTTTAGTACAAACCTTGGAAGCTAGATTTAGATAAACTCTGATTAGAGCACGTAGACCTAAGATGAACTTTGAAGATTAGTATAGAAGAACTTCCTAGAATTTTGGTATTGTAGAGATTTTGTGAGTTTTCCGAGCAATACATCCCTGTCTGGATACGAGCAGGTAGAGGCGGCTCTGGCACAGATGTACCTAGGGGTAAAACCCGAAAACACCGCTTTGAGCTAGACTCGAACGGGAACTGGTGCACGACAACGGGCCTTGCTGCACTCTTGGTTACGACACTCCCGGGGGATATTCTTAGGATAACTCTCATTTTCTTTACAAATCATTTTGAAGGGATTATGAGTATATACATCCTCAAAGAAAAAAAATGATTATGGATTATATCCATAAATAGTTCAATTTATGTTAAGTGTTTTATAAGTATGGGATTATGTATTTTGATTCATAAACTGATCTAGTTTATGCCATTGTTTAGAAATGGCGCCCAGTAGAAGGAATGAGAACTCCGGAAATGCACATGATCCAAAGAGAAGGAAGGATCATATCTTTCATGGTCTTAAGCTAGAATTTATAATAGAAATAGTCTTCCATGTATTATCATCATATGAAGAAATAATATCATGTATTGATAAGATAAGTAAAGAGTTTACTGAGTCTTATGGCTTTGAAGGGAAGCAAGAGAAGAAAAGGATAGAAGAGAGAAAGATGGATAAAGGGAAGAGGGAAAAGAAGAATTTTCCCATATGTGGTAACTGTGGAAAGAAACACCCTGGAACTTGCCTGAAGGGAATGGGAGTTTGTTATAAGTGTGGAGGAAAAGGGCACAAAGTACGTGACTGCAAGGGTAAGAAAATGGTTTCAAATGTACAATGCTTCATTTGCAAGGAGTTTGGACACTACGCGTACCTATGTCCCAGTCATCAGACTATGACGCAAATGATGCTATTGGATAATAATCAAGTTATGATACTACCACAGATGAAGAGGAATGATTAGAGTTCTTATGTTGATTATGTCAATTGAGTGTTGTATCAACAATGTACTTGTTATAATAATTATGGAGTATATAAGGATTGTACTGCAGTACTATTTCATTAAGGACTTGAGATTGTGTGGAACAAAGAAAAGTGACACAATAGCAGGATAAATTTTTGGAAAATATATGGTTGAGAGAATGATAAACCATAATATAGTTCTGATACCGAGGCAGTGATTTTCGAATAATACATGATTATTTTGGAAAAAATATATTGGATATTCTTGACTACCTTGGAACTGATTAATTATTTGTATATTCCATCATTGTTGGGGTTTAAAACATTTTTGGATTGATGAAGTATATCCAGCATTCTATATGGAATAAGGGAGCATGAATGTAATCAATAAGGAATATGGTAATACATGATGAAGGTATTCATATGCTATTACGAGGTAAAAAGGATCTATATTATGTTTACCTTACTTATAAATGTTAGACTGTGAGTTTGGACAGAAGTATTTTGGATAGTTCTAGTTTGGATTATTTTGGATTGCCATAAAAGGACAACCCGGAGGTCGGGCGGCAACCCGTCGTGTCCGGCAAGGCTGCGAGACTTGAACCCGCAACCGAAGGGCGACAAGGGTGTATCACCTACCACTGGACCATGAGATGTCCTGGATTAAATAATGTAGTTTTTATTAAAAGATCATGTAGATGAATTATAAATTAGTTTATTTTGGAACCCTATACGAATAGTGTAAATAGAATTTTTTTACATTCAATTATCTTTTAGAGTGAAAGATGAGTTTGTGGTAGAAATTTATTAATGGATAAAACTCTAATTATAAAGTAAGTATATCTCCTTATGATCTTAGCCAATCTCATAAATAAATTTCTCAATATTAAGAAAAGCAACTTTGAACAAAAATGTTTTCCTAGATGGTACCTTAAATCATCACTAATTTATGGCTTTGGGATTGTTGGCCTTTTTATAGCCATGTTCTCTACCACTCTCCATCAGATAATTGATGGTTAGATTTTTCTTCCATATCCATATTTTCCTACATGGAACCCTAGTATGTGTTATTTTCGGTAATCTTCATACTTTCGACTATTTATTTTAAATAGAGGCCTCATTAATTCATTTTTCGATGTGGGATTTCAACTAGGATATTTTGAAACGTCAAAAATGTGTTATCCTAATACCCTATGTTTTGTTGAACCGATGGTATTTCAATTCATCATAGATTAATGAATTTAAGGACCTCAATTTTATACTTGTTTTTGATTGATGACCCCAATCACTATTTATAAATATTTACGTTTTTCCTCCGATTATATGTCTCCAATTTCCACCAATGTTCTCCTAATCGAGATCATAATTTGGTGGTGACCCTTTGATTTCTCTTTTCCTCATTTTAAGACTAAATTTTAGTAACCCAATTTCCGATGTGGGTTTTCCCACAAATATATTTTCTACTTTCAACCTTTTATTTTCGAAGAACAATTTCAAATTGTGAGGACGCAATTTATTGAAGGAGGGGAGAATGTAACACCCCAAGATTTCATAGTGTGTTCTTTCTTTAAAATAATTTAATAACTTGCACTACACGCAACACCGAGTTCAATTGCACCATGACTTACCAAAAAAAAAGCCATTAAAAGAGGTCATGAATAGTATTAACTAAATTTTAAACTTTATATTTTTAGAATCCATATTATGAGTTTCTTAGTCATAATGCAAGAACAGATTCATTTTCAGTATTGCACTTTTATCAACTTTTAATAGTGAAACATTTTTAAATACAATATTTTAAACTTTTTGACTAAATGGGGACATCAAAAAAATTAAAATGAAACATCCCGAGCTTCCACGGTACGCTTTCCTTTGAATAAAACAGTAGCGTGTGTTGTACGCAACTTCGAGTTTTAACACACACCACAACCGATCAAACTAGCCGTTATGGATAGTAATACCTAAATTTTGAAATCATATATATTTTATATTTCAAAATGGACTTCATTTTTGGATTCGGAATATCGAAATTAGCCTAGGGTGAAATTTTTGTACATTTCGGATAACTTTCATATTTTGATGAATAGTGAAAATTACTAAATTTTAATTAAAAACAACTTTTTTAATCAAAATAATTAATAGTGATAAATTATGAATTTGAGTGGTTTTAAAGTATATTTAGAATATATTTTTACCATTTAATATAATGTTGGTCATTGGACATAATTTTACAATTAAACCGAACATAAACGAGTGTCAATCTTTTGATAGTTATTATCTCTTAAAAACACGCTTTTTGTTTTGACAGCGGGAATTAATTTTAAATTAATTTCTGCCACTTCTGTGTTTTGAATTTAGGAAAATGGATTCCATATTTGGAATCAGGATGTTCAAATTGTGTAAATAGGTAACTTTTATTTTTAGACATTTTGAATAATTACTGTGGTAAATATTTTATTTACCATGGTTAAGGGTAAATCCTGTAAATAAGGGTTAAAAAACAATAATATAATAATACAAAATTACCCTAAAACGTGTCATAACCTTATTAGTGGACACATACCCGACCATGAGCATCCTTGGGTCAGTTTGGGGACCCCTTGGAGACACTTGTATGTGGTAGGGACACTTTATATTAATAAAGTTAAAATAAAAATAAAAATGCCATATGCTTACATCTTTTAGAAGAACAACTTTTACATAGGGTTATACATGTTGGATTTTCGATTATAAATATTCATTAGAAATCTAAAACGATTTCCTACATAATGATATTTTATTTATAATTTTTAGACATTATATAAGTTATTTTATTTATGACACAATGATGATACGGTAATTACTATAATAGTGAAAAATTAAAATAATTGATATTATAAATACCAAAATAAATATAATATGAAACTTTTAATGAATTAAACTAATTTTATTGGATAATATGATATATTAGGATGGATTGGATTGACGTTTTTCGAAGTAATCAATCTGTTATGAGTTTCAAAAAAATCAACTATTGAATAGTGTCAAAATTGACATAAAAGAGTTCTTAAAACAAATATTATATTATTAATTGATATTAAATTCCTAAAAATCTAAGGTTCGGCCAAGAGACTTATATAAGGATAGGTTAATCATTAATGGACCACTTGGGGGTCTCTTGGATGTATATAGTAAGTTTATTAACCATATTATATAAAAATACAAAGAGACATTGTAAAAGTGAAACTAATTAACTTAGAGTTAATACTTAATGATAAGGTTAATATAAGTACCCAAACCTGTCTAAATTCTATTGGTTGAGTGGTTTTTGACCTATCCCCACCTTAAACTTTAAATAATAAACTTTGGAGCCATTAGAAACCGAATATTAATTTATTATAAATTAATATTTCTAGCTTTTCCAAAGGTGCCCCTCACCCTCTTATAAAAGGGAGCTCCTCCTTCACATTTCTTCACACCTCTAAAGCCTTTTGGCTCGGCCAAAATCTACCCAAATACTTTCCCAACATCCCTCACTACAACCTAGAGGCCTTAGTTTGATCAGAAAGCCAACCTAAGGAGCCCTTTTGATCAAATCAAAAGGAAGAACCCGAAGAAGAGGAGGTTAACCTACCCCAACAAAGGAAAAGTACAAGGTAAGGGATTTTCTTATCTCACATTCAATTCCGTGAGATTTCCATTATTCGCCACTAAATTATTGAATGTGGTGTATTGTGTACTGGCATTTGATATATATTATCATGACTATCTTTATATTCATGTTATTCTGTAAATAATTTGGTGGTTATTAACTTTTGTCCATACGACTCAGTTGATTAACGTGGTAAGGGGTTTTTATCTCACCCCTTATTCTCATGAGATTCATGCCATATTGCCACCATTACCTTTTGTGTGGTGTATGTACTGCCCATAATTATATTCTTTGTGTAATACACTCTAATTTATGTGTACTTACATATTCATTGTATGATACCTCTTTCATGGGTTGTATGTTTCATAAGTTACCAAACTGGTAAGGGTTATTTCACAATCTCTTCATTATCTGAGGTTGTTTATACGTAATAATCTACTGGGATCTCGTTATCATCCACATCCATGTTTCTTCAAAATGTATTTCAAAACATTTTTAATATTTAAAAGAATATGGGTTAAAGTCATTTATACCCTTGTTTGACTTTTTATAAGAGGTTTATAAGGGAATCTTTCCGTCGTTTTCCAAACAAGATGCTTTTTAACCTTTTCGACAGAATTAAGATAAGAATGTTTTTTTAACTTATACGGCGGGTGCGGTTATTTTCCGCCGTTATAAAATCATCAAAGCTTCCCTTAAAAACTTATAAGATTATTTTCAAAGAAAATGTTTGATTTTATATGGATCTTAAATGATTTCAAAATAAAAGAGAGATATTTCATTAAAAAGAATTTTGATTTCATCTATGTCAACATCCTTTTATGGGTTTTAAGATTATTTGAAGTTGATTTATTATGATACAAAACCTCTATATTGTTTTGAAGGTTTTGTGATATGTTTGACTGTGGATGTGCTATTTTTATACCATTCATAGTTTATGGTGAAAGTATTGACATTTCGTATGCTAGTTCCAATAAGAATGTTTATGTTATATTTCAATCTTTACTTCATATGAATGTGTTGGACAAGTATGTTCCAGGTTGGGGACTGGTTAAAGTAAGACCTCCAGGTTGGGGACTGATAAAAGTAAGCCCTCCAGGTTGGGGACTGGTAAAAATAAGCCCTCCAGGTTAGGGACTGGTAAAAGTAAGCCCTCCGGGTTGGTGTCCGGTTATTAGAGGCACTCCGGGTTGGTGTCCGGTTATTAGAGGCACTCCGGGTTGGTGTCCGGTTATTAGAGGCACTCCGGGTTGGTGTCCGGTTATTAGAGGCACTCCGGGTTGGTGTCCGGTTATTAGAGGCACTCCGGGTTGGGTTCCGGTTACAGTTAGCCCCAAGGTCTTGGGACGAGGCCTTGAAAAGTAATTAAAGTTTAGCATTATGCATTCCAACATTATGAAAGTGGTTATTTATTTTTTCATGTGATTATTCGATTAGTAGAATATCCATGTGAGTAAGTAAATGGCATTATTTCATTTTATTTATGCCATACCATGTTGAAAGTTCATGTTTGAAAGGCTTTTGTTTTAGTTATACATTGCCTTAAAAGTTTATTCTTATTTATGAAAGTTTCCGCTACATTGTTATCTTTACTGGGCATTTGAGCTCACCCCTTTTTCTATGTTTTATTTTTCCCAGGAAGTGAAGAAGTAAGTTATGAATGACCTGCAGGGATATTATGTGGGGATATGAGTGTGGATTATGGAGACAATATGTTGTTGTAGTAGTTTTTCGTTTAATGATGTAATGTAAAACTTATGAATATATCTAGTGTTTCCAAGGCTACTAAACCAATCGGTCTTTCGAGATTTGATCTTTCTTGCGATCATGCCAATGTTACGAAGTAATGCACCGACTATAGGCAACTAGGGTCGGGGCGTTACAACAATGTTCAACTAATGTAATTATAATGTTAAGGGTTATTTTACAATCTTAGTATTATTTTGGATTGTTTAAGATTAAGTATGAACTACCAAAAAATTTTCTTGCATGTCGACATTTTATAAAAATTATTTCCAAAATTCTTTCAATATTATAAAGAAGTAATTTAAATTTGTTTAGAAATTTTCATCATTTTATGAAATGGTTTGACAATAGTCTTTTTTTCATTTCCCAGATGAAGTACTTTATAGATTTTTTGAGAAAAAATTGCTGAAGGAAATATTTTTCTTATTATAAATGTGGTGATTTTTTTACTCTATTGATATTTTAATTTATTGAATTTTAATGTACAAGATAAATAATACATTTTTATTAAAAATATTTATATTAAAATTTTGTGGTGTTTAAAATAAATGATTACCATTTTAAAAATGGGTATTTATCTCTTGTTTTTTCAATGAATTTATTAGAGTATTTTCATCCATGTCAACATAATTTGTAAAATTTTATTCTTCATTGAGGTTGATCTATTATTATATCTTATATCATATTTTGTTAAATGAATTTGTCACGACCCGCCCTCGAGGTCCGTGCCGTGACTACCCCAAGCCCGCCTTCCATAGGCCAGGGGCTGGCGACTAGCACCAAGGCGTAAATCCCGGTAAAAAGGGAAGGCATTGCCTTTGAAAAGTAAACAAACACCACAGAGTAAGCAAGCAGAAAGTAAATACTAAACAAAAGTAGAGTACAACTGAAAGTGCGGAAAAGTAAATGGGCCAGTATACAAACCCAAACTGAAAGTAAAGTACAACTCGAAAGGGAAAACAGCAACTGAAAAGTAAAAGCCGCTACTCCGAGCTGTCCACTGGAAATCCCACCTGAAGGGTGGGTACAGATAGCTCCTCTGCTCCACGGGTCCCGCCGTCCGCTCCGAGCACGTCTCGCCCAGTGGTCCACCTCCGGGTACCGTCCCGCTCTGGAAGCCTCAGCTAAGGTCAACGTTGTCCGTCGTCTGCAACCAACACAACGTAGTGCGGGCAAAGCCCGTGCAGGGGTGAGTATAAGCTACTCAATAGGGACCCCGAGACCCCTGAAGGTCTCTCAAAATATACAAAGGATAAACCACGAAGAAAAGTAACAATTACGAAGTAACAACCGACACTGCTTAGGTATATGCCCATACATATACCTAAGTCATCAATTCAAATACGCTCTAACCTCCGAGCCCAAGTACAACTCAGTCCACACAGGAAAGTAAACGTATTCCACACAGGAAAGAAAAACGTAATCCACACAGGATTGCACAACACAATCCACACAAGAAAGCAATAGGATTCAGCTCACACAGGTATACTTCTTCAAGTACGATAAATATGATCACTGATCCATCTATGTCGTCGGACCCACGAAGGATCGATAGGTAACTAACCCCCGCAATGACCCACACAGGATCGGGCCCACACATGACCTGTAGGCGCTGGCTCACACAGAACCGCTGAGCGCAAGGACCCACACAGGATCAGGCCCACACAGGACCTGTAGCACTGATCCACGTAAGATCGCTGAGTGCTGTAGTCGTCGTCGTCGAATCCACACAGGATCTCTGTACTGTCGTCGTCGCAGTCACAATAGCAGTCGTAGCAGTAGTAGTAGCAGTAACAGTCGCAGCCAGCACTAGGGTTCCCGCACACAGCAAGCTCGTTCGGAGGGTCCGCTCCACGAGCCGAGAGGCTGATACATCAACTGTCACAAAGACCAGAGTTGATGTATCCAAAAGTTCCGTATCGTCAACAGGAACTCAACGCAACAGACGGCGCGTCGATCGGACGCCCGGTCTGAGAGTTATTGGCATTTTCGTCTCCGGGGCCCGGTTGGTTTTTAAGGCAAAACCAACCTGACCATACTCCACCTGCGTCCAAACCTCGGGCGGAGTATGCCAAAAGATCCGTCTCACTAAGAGGAACACAACGCGACTGATGGCGCGTCAATCGGACGTTCGTAGCTCAAGATATGAGCGTTTCCGCTCCAAAGGCCCGGTTGGTTTCGTGAACGAACCAACCCGGCCGAACTCAAAGTAATCCGAAACCTTGAGTGTGATATACCGAAACGACCATCTCGATCCAAGGATCGCGTTTCCGTATACGGTTCGTCATTCAAATGTCCGAGGCTCAAGTTATGGCCAAAAGACCGGAACAGGTTCGAAACGGGGGGTCCGGGTCCGGGCCGACCCGGCCCGACCACCCCCCCCCCCCCTTGGGGCGGCACGGCGGCGCGGGGGGACGCGGCGGCTTGTCGCCGCGGGGTGGCTGCACGCGGGGGCTAAGCCCCCGCTTCCTGGAATTGCGGCGCGGCCTTTGTGTCGCGCCCATTTTTTTTAAAACGCCCCCCCCCCCCCACGTGGGGGGCCTGATTGAGCGGAACCGGGGGGGGGAGGCCGGCTGCCCGCTTCCCTTAAAAAAAACCGCCCCCCTCATAAAGAGGGGGGTTTTGAGTGTTGGTCGGGGGATTAATTCCCCCGGTTTAATGCCTTCCGGCCGGCCAGCTGGCCGGCCGGTTTTCTCCAACGGGACCGGAAATTCCGGTCCCCCCTTCGGCTTCTGACGCCGGCGGCCCGGCCGCCAGTCTTCTCTTCCGCCGCGTCCCGGAACCGGCCGCGGTTTTCTCGTCCCGCCGCGGCCCGGAACCGGCCGCGGTGTTCGTCGTCCGGCGCGGTGCGACGGCACCGCGCCCTTTCGCCGTTCCTTGATTCCTTTCAACGCGGCGCGACGGCGTCGCGTTCTTGAAGATTCTTCCTCGGTGTGGCGCGACGGCGCCGCGTAAAATATTTGCACGATTTTCCACGTTGTGCGACGGCACCACGCCACTTGCTTCCACCCGCAAGAATAAACAAGAACGATGGAGGGGGGTTCGGTCGTGTTCGTGCGGTCCGGTCCCCTCACGTTAAAATAATAATGCAACTTTAAATAATTCAAAGCCACACGTTAGACTTGCTAAATTCACGATCAAGAATAAAATAATGAAACCAAAAAGAAATCAACAACCCCTACCTTGGTATAAGGTTCGAAGATTTTCCTACGTTCCGCGGAAGACGACGTCGCGGAGGTCGGGCGTCGCGGTAGCCGTTCGTCAAATCCGATGACGAAGGGATGCGTCCGAAAAGACACGTCGTTGGCGAAACTTCTTATGTCGATGAAGGGAATCCGAGGAGAAAGCGGCGTTCCCGCTCGTTGACACGGAAGACGAAGAAGAGCGGTGCGGCATTCTTTGTCGGGACTTGAGCGTTCTTCGTCAAGTTGAGCGTTCCTCGTGATCTTCGTCAGAGATGAAGAAGAAGAAGAAAAATCTCTCCACCTCTCAAGAAGAAAAACAATTAACCAAAATAAAATAAGACAACATCTTATTTTATTAACACATAACACACTAGAATTTCAAATGTTTGAAATTCAAAAGGATTAACTCCCATAATTTAATAAGCAACTCAAGTCATTTATTGAGGCGTTAAGGGAGTTGAGAGAATATGAAAGGTTTAGGGGTTCGTGTGGGCCCCACCACACCTAATCCTCCCAAGGGAGGTTAAGTGGGTGTGGGTCCCACTTCCAACCCCCTTTAGTAGGTTTAATCAAGTTATAATAAAATTTGTTCTTCACAAATTTTATTTAACTCAAACTAAAAACTCCAAAACTAACTTTCAACCCGCAACAAACGCAACTTCCGAAAAGGTCCCTTTAAGCGAATATCAGTGATGCGAGTTCATCGGTGCCCTCAGATTTCAATTCCGAGCACCGAATCAAAAGTTAGGAAAACCCGCTCGTTCGTTCACTGAACGTACCCGAGCCAAACTTCAGAAATTAATTCCGGGCACTCCGGGCCTCGGAATCTAGTGCCGTCTGAAACCGCGCTCTTGTAAAATTCTATAGAACATTAAGAAAAAATTTCCCTTGAATTTTACGGGTCTTTACATTACTCCCACCTCAGGGATTTACGTCCCCGTAAAGTTACATCAAAAACTAGGGAAACAAATGAGGGTACTGAGCACGCATCTGAGCCTCCCGCTCCCATGTGCTCTCCTAGAGATTCCCGTGCTGCCATCTGATGCGGACAAGAGGAATCGATCGCCCACGCAGGACCCGCTCCTGTCGATCCTCTATCTCCACCGGGACCTCCGTAAAAGTCGCCCCATCGTCAACGTCAATCTCCCCATGATCAATGATGTGCGTCGGGTCGTGCACGTATCTCCTCAGCTGAGATACGTGGAAGACGTCGTGCACCCGGTGCAACTGAGGTGGTAGAGCCAGACGATATGCCACCTCGCCAACCCTGCTGAGGACCTAGAAGGGTCCGATGAAGCGCGGAGATAACTTGCCGCCTCGGCCAAATCTCCGAATACCACGTCGAGGTGAGACCCGCAAGAAGACGTGGTCGCCATCCTCGAACTCTAGTGGCCTCCACCTCCTGTCAGCATAAGACTTCTGCCGGCTCTGAGCTGTCCTCATCCGCTCCTGGATGACCTGGACCTTCTCTGTCGTGGCCTGGACCATCTCCGGTCCCACCAGTGCTGACTCTCCAGGGTCTGTCCAGCACAAAGGAGATCTACAAGGTCGGCCGTACAACGCCTCGTACAGTGCCATCCCGATGGTAGAGTGGTAGCTGTTGTTGTACGCAAAATCCACCAAGGGTAGGTGGTCCTCCCAGCTACGACCAAAGTCGAGGACACATGCGCGGAGCATGTCCTCGAGTGTCTGAATGGTTCTCTCCGTCTGACCATCCGTCTGAGGGTGAAAAGCTGTGCTAAGACGTAGTTGCGTCCCGAACACCTCCTGTAACCCCTTCCAAAGCCGGGAAGTAAAGCGGGCATCTCGATCGGAGACGATAGATGATGGCACGCCGTGGAGCCGCACAATCTCCTGAACGTAGAGACGTCTCAAGCTCTCTACTGAGCCCTGCTCTTTGATGGGTAAGAAGTGTGCCGACTTGGTGAGTCGGTCAACAATCACCCAGATGGAGTCGTGACCTCTGGAAGTGTATGGAAGACCAGTCACGAAGTCCATAGATATGTCGTCCCACTTCCACTCCGGAACCTCCAAGGGTTGTACCAAACCGCTGGTACCTGATGCTCTGCCTTCACCTGCTGACAGGTGAGGCATCGAGAAACGAACTCTGCTACATCCTTCTTCATGCCCGGCCACCAGTACTGTCGTTTGAGGTCCTAGTACATCTTCGCCACTCCAGGATGTACCGCTAAAGGAGAAGTGTGAAACTCCCTCAGCACTTCCTCTCGCAAAGCGACTGGTACCATGGTACGTTCTCTGAAAAGGATGTCGTGCTCTGCTCCAAGGGAGAAACCATCAGGTGCCTGTCCCGAGGATATCTGTTCACGCCGTGTCTCACAGTCAGCGTCCCCGCGCTGTGCCTCATTGACTCACTGAAGTAGTGGAGGAGTGACTGTGAGAGACTGAAGAAAGGTTGCTCTATCTCTATCCACGAAGGATATCTGCAAAGAGGCTAGCTGCTCCATCGCCTCCTCAAGTAGCTGAATGCCCGTCCTCCTGCTGAGGGCATCAGCTACTACGTTCCCCTTCACAGGAGTATAGACTATCTCAAAGTCATAGTCCTGGAGGAACTCGAGCCATCACCGTTGACTCAGGTTCAGGTCCTTCTGCGAGAAGATATACCTGATACTCTGATGATCGGAAAAGACTGTAAAGCGCTCGCCCATCAGATAGTGTCGCCATGTCTTCAGAGCGAAGACCACTGCTGCTAACTCCAGGTCATGGGTAGCGTAGTTCTGCTCATGCGGCCTCAACTGACGTGATCCATAGGCGATCACGGCCCGCTCCTGCATCAGAACACATCCGATTCCGGTCCCTGATGCATCGTAGTAGAGTACGTACCCTACTCCCTCCTCAGGCAACCTCAAAATAGGTGCGTCAATCAATCTCTGTTTCAGCTCCTGGAAGCTCTGCTGACATCTGTCTGACCACACGAAGGGTTTCCCCTTCTTCGTCAAAGCTGTGAGTGATGCTACAACTCTAGAGAAGTCTGGTACGAATCTCCGATAGTATCCAGCTAGTCCCAAGAAACTCCGAACCTCAGTCACGCTCCTGGGTGGCTCCCAAGCTAACACAGCCTCAATCTTCGCGGGATCCACTGCAACTCCCGCCTCAGAGATAACGTGTCCCAAAAAGTGGACCTCACGTATCCAGAACTGGCACTTCGAGAGCTTACCATAAAGCTGGTGCTCTCGGAGTGTGTCAAGAACAACTCGCAAGTGATAGGCGTGCTCCTCCTCTGTCGTAGAGTAAATCAGAATGTCGTCGATGAAGACCACGACAAACCGATCGAGGTATGGCTGAATGATCCTGTTCATGAGAGCCATGAACACTGCTGAAGCATTGGTTAAACCGAAAGGCATAACCAAGAACTCATAGTGGAAATACAGACATCTAAAGGCCGTCTTCTGCACATCCTCGTCCCTGACTCTGAGCTGATGATAGCCTGACCTGAGGTCTATTTTCGAGAACCACCGTGCTCCCTTGAGCTGGTCAAAAAGGTCATCAATCCTCGGTAGCGGATACTTGTTCTTCACTGTCACCTGGTTCAGGCGAAGATAGTCAACACAATGTCGCAAGCTCCCGTCCGCCTTCTTGGAGAACAATATCGGGGAAGCCCAGGGTGAAACACTGGGTCGGATGAACCCCTTGCCCGACAAGTCCTCCAACTGTACCCGTAGCTCTCAAAGCTCGGCGGGGGCCATCCGATATGTTGGAGTGGATATCGGCGCTGTCCCGGGGTACAAGTCTCTATAAAAGTATACCTCTCTACGAGGAGGTAGCCCTGGAACGTCGTCGGGAAAAACGTCCGCAAACTGATCCACCACTGCAGGAAAACCAGGACTCCGCACGTCAACTGCTCCAAGGATGAGGCTAGCCATCTGATGAGTGATGGGCTGTCCTCTCCTCCGCGGAAGTCCATCCTGTGCTACTAAGGCTCCCTTCATGCCGGTGAAGGTTAACCTGCTCCCGTCGGTGCGTACACATCACACCTTGCGCCTAAAACAGTCAATCTGTGCATGGACCGTAGATAGCCAATCCATGCCCAAGATGACGTCGTAAGGCCTCGACGCTGCTACAAGAAGATCCCAGCCGAAGCTCTCGCCTCCTAGAGTAAGCTCACACTGCCGGCACCAGTGCGTAATCGTCGAGTCTGCTCCCGTAGTAGTCTCTATCCGTAAGGATCGAGCCAACGGCTCTGTCGGAATCTCCGAGCTCCGAACAAGGGCAGCGGCTATGAAAGAGTGACTCACTCCTATGTCTATAAGAACTACAGCAAGGGTGGAATAGACACAGATAGTACCTCGAATCATCTCGGGTGCGCCGTGGTCGTAGGCCTCTGCTGCCTGGAGCTGTGCCTGTCGCTGCCCGCCAGCTCCCTGTGGTCGGGGTGGACCTCCTGGTGGTGGTCGTGGTAAAGCCTCAAAGCGTCGGCCACCACCGGCTGCTCGTCCAGCTCCTCTGCCTCGTCCGCATCCTCCCTGCGGACCGCCACGGTCGACCCTCTGCCTCTGCCTCGGTGGTCCCTCAACCGACTGCTGCTCCTCGGCACGGCGGGTCGGGCAGTCGCGAGCCATGTGGCCCTGCCCGCCGCACGAGTAGCACTGTCTGCCTCTCGTAAGACTGGCTCCGCGCTGTGTGCCCCCCACTGCTGATCCAGTGCCCTGAGATCGTCTGCCCGAAGGTCTGGTCTGTCTGGACCCCTGAGTCATCCGTCGACTGCCTGCTGCAGATGACTCTGCCACGTGCCACCCTACGGTGGGTCTCTGTGCTGGTGTAGACTCAGCAAGGAAGCTCTCGATCAGAAGGGCCCGCTCCAGTACTCCTGTCTGAGTCGGTATGCTGAGGGAGATCAGCGATGCCCTGATCTCGTGTCTCAAACCCTGCTCGAAGGTCTGGGCCCGGAAGAATGGGTCTCGTACCATGTCGGTCGAGTAGCGCGAGAGATCGGTAAATCTCGCCGAGTACTGAGCGACCGTCATGCTGCCCTGCCGCAGCTGTAGAAGCTCCTGGATACGCACCGCACGAAGGGTGGCTAGGAAGAACTCCGAGCGGAAGAGGCTCTCAAAGTCCGTCCAAAGTAGGGATGCCTCATCGTGCACCAGGAGCATCAAGCTCCACCATCGTCCTGCTGCTGCGTGTAGTAGGCTCGCAGCGAGGATCACCATGAGGTCTGCTCGTGTCCTCACTAGCCTAAACACTCGAACCACTGCCTCCATCCAGTCCTCTACTGCCTGGGGATCCGTCTCCCCGCGAAACCTGGGCGGTCACTGGCGCTGAAACTCATGCAGTGCGCTGAGGCGACGTGCATCGTCAGCGACTGCTGCTGGAAGCATCGGGGGATCGGCGGGTAAAGCTACCGCCGGTGCCACTACTGGAAAAGGGCCCTGCACCGAGGCCTCGTCGCTCGGTGGGCTGTCGTCTCGCTCGACTCTCGGAACCCTAGCTGGCTGCCGTCGTGGGGCCATCTTGAAAAGGAAACAGGTGCGCCACGGTTAGAACAGTATACATGGTGAGCTGATATAAGTAATCACAAAGAAAACTTTGAATCACACACGCAATCAATGTTTTCGTGCATTAAGTCGGAAATAAGAAGTCAGGGTCCTGCTGTACGGATACGTCGGCCGCCGCACCAACACTGGACTCCCTGGACTAATATCCACACTCAATACGCTAAACATTATTGCTTCACATAGAAAAGATCAGAGTTCACGGTAGAACCGAACTCCTCTGATACCAATTTGTCACGACCCGCCCTCGGGATCCGTGCCGTGACTACCCCAAGCCCGCCTTCCATAGGCCAGGGGCTGGCGACTAGCACCAAGGCGTAAATCCCGGTAAAAAGGGAAGGCATTGCCTTTGAAAAGTAAACAAACACCACAGAGTAAGAAAGCGGAAAGTAAATACTAAACAAAAGTAGAGTACAACTGAAAGTGCGGAAAAGTAAATGAGCCAGTATACAAACCCAAACTGAAAGTAAAGTACAACTCGAAAGGGAAAACAGCAACTGAAAAGTAAAAGCCGCTACTCCGAGATGTCCACTAGAAATCCCACCTGAAGGGTGGGTACAGATAGCTCCTCTGCTCCACGGGTCCCGCCGTCCGCTCCGAGCACGTCCCGCCCAGTGGTCCACCTCCGGGTACCGTCCCGCTCTGCAAGCCTCAGCTAAGGTCAACGCTGTCGTCGTCTGCAACCAACACAACGTAGTGCGGGCAAAGCCCGTGCAGGGGTGAGTATAAGCTACTCAGTAGGGACCCCGAGACCCCTGAAGATCTCTCAAAATCCACAAAGGATAAACCACGAAGAAAAGTAACAATCACGAAGTAACAACCGACACTGCTTAGGTATATGCCCATACATATACCTAAGTCATCAATTCAAATACGCTCTAACCTCCAAGCCCAAGTACAACTCAGTCCACACAGGAAAGTAAACGTATTCCACACAGGAAAGGAAAACGTAATCCACACAGGATTGCACAACACAATCCACACAGGAAAGCAATAGGATTCAGCTCACACAGGTATACTTCTTCAAGGACGATAGAGATGATCATTGATCCATCTAAGTCGTCGGACCCACGAAGGATCGATAGGTAACTAACCCCCGCAATGACCCACACAGGATCGGGCCCACACAGGACCTGTAGGCGCTGGCTCACACAGAACCGCTGAGCGCAAGGACCCACACAGGATCGGGCCCACACAGGACCTGTAGCACTGATCCACGTAATATCGCTGAGTGCTGTAGTCGTCGTCGTCGAATCCACATAGGATCTCTGTACTGTCGTCGTCGCAGTCACAGTAGCAGTCGTAGCAGTAGTAGTAGCAGTAACAGTCGCAGCCAGCACTAGGGTTCCCGCACACAGCAAGCTCGTTCGGAGGGTCCGCTCCACGAGCCGAGAGGCTGATACATCAACTGTCACAAAGACCAGAGTTGATGTATCCAAAAGTTCCGTATCGTCAACAGGAACTCAACGCAACAGACGGCGCGTCGATCGGACACCCGGTCTGAGAGTTATTGGCATTTTCGTCTCCGGGGCCCGGTTGGTTTTTAAGGCAAAACCAACCCGACCATACTCCACCTGCGTCCAAACCTCGGGCGGAGTATGCCAAAAGATCCGTCTCTCTAAGATGAACACAACGCGACTGATGGAGCGTCAATCGGACGTTCGTAGCTCAAGATATAAGCGTTTCCGCTCCGAAGGCCCGGTTGGTTTCGTGAACGAACCAACCCAGCCGAACTCAATGTAATCTGAAACCTTGAGTGTGATATACCAAAACGACCGTCTCGATCCAAGGATCGCGTTGCCGCAGAAGGTTTGTCATTCGGAGGTCCGAAGCTCAAGTTATGGCCAAAAGACCGGAACAGGTTCGAAACGGGGGGGTCCGGGTCCGGTCCGACCCGGCCCGACCCCCCCCCCCCCTTGGGGCGGCCGGCGGCGTCGCGGCGGCGTGGCGGCGCGGCGGCGCGGGGGGGCCGCGGCGGTTTGTCGCCGCGGGGTGGCTGCACGCGGGGGCTAAGCCCCCGCTTCCTGGAATGGCGGCGCGACCTTTGTGCCGCGCCCATTTTTTTTAAAACGCCCCCCCACGTGGGGGGCCTGATTGAGCGGAACCGGGGGGGAGGCCGGCTGCCCCCTTCCCTTCAAAAAAAACCTCCCCCTCATAAAGAGGGGGGTTTTGAGTGTTGGCCGGGGGATTAATTCCCCCGGTTTAATGCCTTCCGGCCGGCCAGCTGGCCGGCAGGTTTTCTCCAACGGGACCGGAAATTCCTGTCCCCCCTTCGGCTTCCGACGCCGGCGGCCCGGCCGCCGGTCTTCTCTTCCGCCGCGGCCCGGAACCGGCCGCAGTTTTCTCGTCCCGCCGCGGCCCGGAACCGGCTGCGGTGTTCATCGTCCGGCGCGGTGCGACGACACCGCGCCCTTTCACCGTGCCTTGATTCCTTTCAACGCGGCGCGACGGCGTCGCGTTCTTGAAGATTCTTCCTCGGTGTGGCGCGACGGCGCCACGTAAAATTTTTTCATGATTATCCGCGTGGTGCGACGGCACCACGCCACTTGCTTCCACCCGCATGAATAAACAAGAACGATGGAGGGGGGTTCGGTCGTGTTCGTGCGGTCCGGCCCCCTCACGTTAAAATAATAACGCAACTTTAAATAATTCAAAGCCACACGTTAGACTTGCTAAATTCACGATCAAGAATAAAATAATGATCAAAAAGAAATCAACAACCCCTACCTTGGTATAAGGTTCGAAGATTTTCCTACATTCCGCGGAAGACGACGTCGCGGAGGTCGGGCGTCGCGGTAGCCGTTCGTCAAATCCGATGACGAAGGGATGAGTCCGAAAAGACACGTCGTTGGAGAAACTTCTTATGTCGACGAAGGGAATCCGAGGAGAAAGCGGCGTACCCGCTCGTTGACACGGAAGACGAAGAAGAGCGGTGCGGCGTTCTTCGTCGGGACTTGAGAGTTCTTCGTCAAGTTGAGCGTTCCTCGTGATCTTCGTCAGAGATGAAGAAGAAGAAGAAAAAGCTCTCCACCTCTCAAGAAGACAAACAATTATCCAAAATAAAATAAGACAACATCTTATTTTATTAACACATAACACACTAGAATTTCAAATGTTTGAAATTCAAAAGGATTAACTCCCATAATTTAATAACCAACTCAAGTCATGTATTGAGGTGTAAACGGAGTTGAGAGAATATGAAAGGTTTAGGGGTTCGTGTGGGCCCCACCACACTTAATCCTCCCAAGGGAGGTTAAGTGGGTGTGGGTCCCACTTCCAACCCCCTTTGGTAGGTTTAATCAAGTTATAATAAAATTTGTTCTTCACAAATTTTATTTAACTCAAACTAAAAACTCCAAAACTAACTTTCAACCCGCAACAAACGCAACTTCCGAAAAGGTCTCTTTAAGCGAATATCGGTGCTGCGAGTTAATCGGTGCCCTCGGATTTCAATTCCGATCACCGAATCAAAAGTTAGGAAAACCCGCTCGTTCGTTCACTGAACGTACCCAAGCCAAACTTCAGAAATTAATTCCGGGCACTCCGGGTCTCGGAATCAGGTGCCGTCTGAAACCGCGCTCTTGTAAATTTCTAAAGAACATTAAGAAAAAATTTCCATTGAATTTTACGGGTCTTTACAGAATTATGATCAATTTGGTTATGGATGTTCAATTTTGATTCCAATCACTATATTTATTAGAACGGTTTGTGATTATGTTTACTAATTGGGGAAAATTATTTATTTTTCAAATATTCATGTCTATTATGTTTCATATCATTCTTATATAGAATGAATTTAATATTATATGTGATTAGGGGTCCCTTACATAGACTAGTTTAAATGGTAGGTCTTATGAGATAGACCATATTAGGATTTGGCTAAGTCCAAACACATTTACAATAATATGAGTTGGCTAAGTCAATTACGAAACATTTAACATAAAAATAATTACACATTTCATAATTATGAGATTAATTATTGATTTTGATTTTATTTTTCTGTAAGAATAATTTCTTATATAATTTTTCTAGATCATGTGATTATTTATATGGAATTATTCAATCAGTTTTTATACCAGCAATATCATGATGATGTTATTGATTATTGGAAATGTTTGTCTATAATTTATATTTACATAGTTCTTTTTCAAAGATTCCTCTATATATATATATGTATTGTGTATCTATTCTCAAACATTTCATTGGTCTTACTTTTACTAGGATGGAAATAAATATACTATTACTAAAATACATCAAATAGCTAGAAGAAAAATATTATATCCAATTATGTTACTATTTTTTTTATTTCTAATTTTATATTCATGTATGTTTCTAGTTTTAAAAAACTACTAAAATATTTTTTCCTTCAAAACATTGACACTATAGAATTATGCCAATAAAAAAATATAACTGCAAAATCTATGCTACTGGGGTAAGGGTCATTTATGTGGGTATGAGAGAAATTTTTGTAGAAAATTTTGGAACAATATTTAAGAAAAAAGGTATTTGATTATAAATACCAATGTAGAAATTTAGAAATATATCTATATAAACAAAAATAATGATTTAAGCATTAGTTATACATAAAATTTTAAATTTATGTTATATTATTCGGTATTTTAAAAATTATAAATTATATTTCATTTTGTTATTATAGAATATATTGTATTTCAATTGAAATAAATGTATCCTAGTTGAAGTAATGTGAATTGTATCAATGAACCTAATATATTTATAGAATTCTCTCATATTCAAGATAATTATATTTGAGATGGTGCTAAAATATGTTATGAAAAACATATAACTAAACTAGTAAAATTAACTTCAGTTATGATTAATAATGTTACTTGTATGGAGAATCATGATCCACAATGTGTATGAACAATTTTATACCATTTTAGGAGATAATAACCCCCATCGTTAAATGGGATTACAAACCAATGTTTACTTGAGAATTGAATAAGTTCCATACCTATGATAATTCATTCATTGGGATGTAATGAAAGGGATAATGTTTTCATGAAATGTTATTATCCCTTAGGATATACAGATTAATGGTGGTCATTTATTCAACACACAAAGGGGTGGGATGAAATAGTAAAAATGGATTAAAATAATTTTAAAGATGTTTTAATTGAAAAAAAATTTCATCATGATAAGAGAGAAGATCTGGAAATGAAATTTCTGTGTAAGGAAGAAGGGGGATGATAATGTTTCTATGTATAAATCATAATTTACCAGGATTAAATGTAATCATATAGACTACCTAACTATCCTAATGAGAAATATTGATCATTTAATTAAAGGTTTAAATCCATTACTACAAAGGGATCTGGTCTCCAAAACAATATCATCATATAAGGATATATTATTGTTTTATATAAACATAGAGACTAAATTATCAGTTAATCTTAACTTTAATGGGAATAAAACGAAGATTTGAATAGTATAGAAAATTTCAGATAATTGGGAAAGAAATACTTATTTTCAAACATGTGATACTTGTTGAAGAAACAATCTGGAATCTTCCCAAAATGAAAAGGAATTTTCTTCATGTTTCATGAGAAAGGAAATCATTATTATGATTTCAATTGAAATAAAGAAGCTAATAATGTCTAATGATAAAATATTAAGGAGATGGGACACTAAGAAAATAAATTCCCCAACTGTTAATGAAATATATGTTAGAATACAAAAAGGGATCAAGGTGAATATTATGAGGTTTCTATAGTCTAAGTGTAATAATTAATGTATTTTTTTCTAGTTACAAAAATCATATGATATATAAGGATTTTAGTTCATATTTTCAATAATGATTTTGATGAAAGCATGTTTTTTAAGGATTTAAGGTAGTAATGGTATATATACATGTTCTATGTGAATATAACAGATAAATTATATAGTTTTGAGGTATATAATGTTATGTAGATTTTTGAAACATAGTGAAATCCCTTATAAATTCATGGTTTTGAATTTTAACATATTTATATGGGATGAGTTTTAACATAACAACTTATGGAGTGGAATATGTTGATCTTTTGATATCATTGTTTGATGTTAATGTATGATTTATCATATTGGGTATGTTATGATAATTTTGTTATTTTGGAGACAACTAAAATAAAAAATAATGAATCGAAAATGTCATGATTCATAAAAGATCATCAGCAATAAGAAATTAATTTTTCAAATTTATTTTCTTGGTGTAATGTATAAAGTGAATATAAATTGAAGCACACAAAAATTATTATATTAGTATTATAACATGAAAATGAATCATTTAAGTGCTCATATAAATATTAAAATAAAAAATCTACTCTAGAAAATTATTTTTGATGAAAAAGTTATTTAGTAGATTTTTTTCTTGAGATATATATTGTTTTTTAGCCAATAATAATTTTATGGTTGTGTAATTTTTATCATTATTATGACCATGTTCTCTTTAAATATCCATATGAACATTATATTTACTTTTATATTTTATGTAAATATATTCCATCATGGAACTGATATATGTGTCACCTCAGGTGACCTTCATAATTCACGTTATTTATTTTAAAGAGGAATTTTCATTAATCCTTTTTCTGATGTGGAATTTCCAAAAATGTACATTAAATGTCAAACCAATAGTGTTTTACAATGAGTTTAATTTTTTATGGTGAAATTTATTAAATGGTTGATAATGTTATATGTGGATATTTAAAAAATAAACAGTATGTTCTATACTGTACGTTATATTCCACGTTGACCATAAAAAACTAAATATGATAATTTAAATGTTATTATTATAACCAAGTCATTATAATTGATTGAGTGAAAAATATAAAATGAATTATGAAAATTTGTTTCACACATTTATATTTTTGGTATTATTTGGTGACCGATTGTTTATAAATGAAGATAAAACCCTTTATAAAACAAAATGAATTATAATTCCTAATTTTTTTTTAATTATGAAAATGTGTGTATTATAGAAAAAAATAAATAGATTTCAATATATTTATTATTTTTATTAATTATATATATATATAATAATTATAATAGAATATTTTACCTTTATCCTATGTGTATTCTTGATATGATTTATTAACTAATCCAATTTTTCATATAAACAATTTTTTAATAAAATATAGTTTTACCACCATTTAATGGAACAATTGTTTTAACAATAATTTTTGATAATTTATCAACTAATATTTCAAAATATAAATTTATCTATTTTATGTGGAATATAAAAATTTACTTTTGTTGAATTTTGGGTAATTTTTTGATATGTTATATTTTTTATCATCAGTGAAAAAATTACTACATTTTAATTAAAACATGAATTTTTATATAATATATTTATATAGTAAAATACTATTTTAATGTTTTAAATAATAAATAGATCATTAATACATCATTTAATTTAATTTTTTCATTGGAATATATTATTCATTTAAATTAGATATAAAAAAATTTCGATAATTTAAAATCATTTATATTAAAAATATATTTTTTCATCTCATCTACATGCTTAATTTTAATTTATTTCCATCATAATATGTGAATTTAATTATCAAAAATGAATTCCATATTTAGAATCATAATGTTATAATTATTTAAATTATTTATTTTTATTTTTCGAAAATATTAATTGTAAGTTTACTAATTTGAATTACCATGGTTAAAGGTAAATATAGTAGTGATGGGTAAAAATAATATTATTGATACATTATTTTGACTCTAAAACTAGCCCCATTTTTATATGATAATTTTATATCATCCATAATAATGTATGATTTACATATATGATCATTATTTCTATTAGTTTGTGATTTTAACACTTAAAATATTTTATTTAATGAAAATGAAAAGTTGTACATTCATGATTTTAGTGACTATAACATTATTTATATGATATTATACTGAAGGTAGCATTGATTATGAATAGTCATTTGAAATATAATTTTTTATCTTTATCATTATAAATTATATGAATTTTTAAGAACCAAATTATTATCAGAAAGGGTTACACGATGATAATGAAATAAATGATTAATTAATGGAAATATCAAATGAATTATATTGAAAATATTAAATTCAATATAATTGAATATAAATATTGTAATATAAAAAATTTAGAAATATTTTACTTTTTATTTATACTTTAAAATATTTGGTTGGAATATATCATGTTGTTCAGATATTTATATAATGTAACGAAATGAATAGTATCAATATATATATATATATATATAATTTTTTAAAAAACAAAATTTCAATTAAATGATATAAAATGAATATAAACATTATTCTAGTTTATTTAGATACAGTTTTATATGTCATCAATGATCCATTTATTGTGTTTGTTTAAAATTTATAGAAACTATCTTAACTAATGGTGAGTAAAAACATATGCTTCCTTGGCAAGAGTTAAAGAGATTAAATATGGGATAAATCCAAAACACAAGGGTAATAATATGTCAGAAAAATTTCAAAAAAAGGTTCGATTAGATTACCTATAACAATAATCACATTATATTTGAACGAAATTTCTTTTCATATATTTAGAAATAATAATTATTTTATTTTAATTTAATATTTTTAATGTTTATAAAAGTGCACTTCATCTCAATTATAAAAGTGCATCTCCTCCCTCACTCAACCCATAATGATACTTATAGATTAACAAAAATCCAAACCAATTATCTTCCAATATTTCTTATTCATGTTTCAGATATCATGGTCGTCAAAAAAGACTATTTCTCGATCCCTTGAGAGTAGATCTAAATTAAGTCCAACTAAGAATATATAATTTTTTTACCAACACATTAATGTAAATGTCATTTTTTACTTATTATTCATGTGTTGATTACATTATAATGTTATAAATATAGTATAATATATTCTCTGAGATGTTATTATGACTATGTTACAAACATATTTCCTTTTTTATCTATCCTACTAATAGTGGAATCATCATTCACATGCATGTATGACTTGTTGTATCTATATAATGGTGTAATATTTTTTATCAACACTTAACATTGATTGATATAATGGGAGAAATAATGGATATTTATGACAATAATAAGTTGAAATTTGTTTTTTTAAAAATTAATACACCGTCCACTTTATTACCCTTTCACCGTTATAGGAAATGATACCATCGCTCGTGCATACATACGACCTAAAATCTTCAAGATGCAATGTTATTCATTTTCCATTTTCACTAATAAAGATTTATTATAAAAATTAATATAATTAATAAATATTATATATGTGAACTTATTATAATTCTGGTTAGGAATGTAAGAAAATATATTTTTTTCATAAAACTACTTACAACAAAAAATCTGCATCGGAAAATGAAAGAGTTAACAACAAAAACAAGGGTCATAAGGAAATATTATTAGCAAACTAATATATGAGGGACATATATGATATAATAAACGTGGAAATGGTTATATAATAAATCAAAAATTTGATTTAAACTATAATAAATGAAACTAAATCTTGTTCAAATAATGGAATGTTCATGTAGAGGTTTACTTCTCAATCTAATTGTTATTCTAGATTTTTTATGTCTCAGTCTTTATAAAGGAACAAATTTCATCAACATCCATGACTTCTAAAAATATTATCAATTATAATATAATATTTTCTAACAAAATTTAATATATTTTTTACCCATGATACATTTTTTATTAAATGGTTTGAAAGGAATCTCTCCTTAATTTTCTAAACGATAAATATTATGATTGTTTTTCACAAAAATATGGAAGGAATATTTATAATCTTATTCTAAATGAATGTATTTATCTTCCATAATTAAATAATCATGTAATGAATGTTCCATTACATTAAAAAAAATATTATTTCCAAATATTTTCATTCATATAAAATTATGAATCCTTCTAAATAAATGATTATAATTTAAAAAATGGTTATTTCTCTCATGAATTTTCAATTATTTTATTAGAGTAATGAAATTTATATTTACATTATTTTATTAATTATATGATTCATTACAGATTATCTATAATGATATCATATTCCATATTTTATTAAATTATTTATGAGTAGTTTTAATATAGTTGTGATATATTTATACAATTCACCATATTTCATAGAAATGTTTCTAACTATGTTTACTAGTTAGGGAATGCTATTTACATTTTGTAAATATATATTGGTTATGTTTCACCCCATTCTAAAAAATAATGAATTAGAATATTTTAGTGATAGAAGATGCCCACTATAGACACTATATTTGTCAGTATATCACAAGAGAACAACAATATTTGATTTTTACCAAGTCCATACACATTTCTTTTTGAGATTTAATAGCCTTGACCTCAATGATATATTTCATATGTAACACTACAAGCATCCATGGTAGGCTTCTCTTTAAATAATACATTAGCGTGTGTTGTACGCAACTTCGAGTTCTAACATACACCACAACCAATCAAACTCGTCGTTATGAATAGTAATTCCCACTTTTTGAAATGTTATAAATTTTATCTCTTAAAATGGCCTTAATTTTTTGATTCGTAATATCAAAATTATCCAAGGGTAAAATTTTGGAAGTTTTCGGATAACATTTATATTTTGAGGAATAGTGGAAATTAATAACTATTAATTAAAAACAACTTTTTCAATCGAAATAATTAATATTTATAAATTATGAATTTGAGTCGTTTTAAGGTATATTTAGAATATATTTTTACCATTTAATACAATTTGGGTCATTAGACATAATTGCACAATTAAACCGGATATAAACATGTATCAATCTTTTGATAGTTATTATATCTTAAAAACACGCTTTTTGTTTTGACAACGGGAATTAATTTTAAATTAATTTTTACCACTTCTGTGTTTTGAATTTGGAAAAATAGATTCAATATTTGTAATAAGGATTTTTAAATTTTTTAAATAGGTAAATTTTATTTTTAGACATTTTGAATAATTTGTTCGCTAAATATTTTATTTACCATGGTTAAAAGGTAAATCCGGTAAATTAGGGTCAAAAAATAATATTATAATAACACTAAATTACCCAAAAACGTGTTCTAACCTTATTGGTGGATACATGTCCGACCATGGTCATATTTTGGTCGATTTTGGGACCCAATATATCCACTTGTAGGTAATAGGGACACTTTATTTTAATTAAGTAAAAATAAATACAAAAATGACATAAGCATATATCTTTTAGAAAAATAATTTTTAATAGGGTTATACATGTTTTATTTTCAACTATAAATATTAATTCGAAAGGTAAAAATATTTTCTACATAATTTTATTTTATTTATAATTTTTATTCATATAATAATTTAATTATTTATGACACAATGATGATGTAGTAATTACCATATTAGTGAAAAATTAAAATAATTGATATTATAAACACCCAAATAAATATAATATGAGACTTTTTATGAATTAAAATAATTTTATATGTTAATATGACATTTCATTATTTAGCTAATGAACTTTTTTCGAAGTAATCATTCTGTTATGATTTTTACAAAAATCAATTATTGGATAGTGTCAAAATTGACATAAAATATTTTTTAAAACAAATATTATATTATTGATTGATATTAAATTCCTAAAATTAAATGGTTCTTCCAAGAGCCTTATATCATGATAGTTGTGTCATTAATGGACTACTTTTGGGACTCTTGGATGTATATAGTATGTTTATTAACTATATAATATTAAAATACAAAGTGACATGGTAATTGTTAAACTAATTAACTAAGAGTTAAAACTAAAAGATAAGGTTAATATAGTGACCCAAACCTATCCAAAACCTATTGGTTGAGTGTTTTTGACAAATACCCACCTTAACATTTAAATAATCCACTTTCTATCCGTTATAAACTGAATATTAATTTATTATAAAATAATATTTATAGCTTTTCCAAAGGTGCCCCACACCCCTCTTATAGAAGGACACTCCACCTTCTCATAAATTCATACCTTCAAAGCCTTATGGTTGTGCCAAAACCTGCAAAAATACTCTCTTAAATTCCCTCACTTAATACTAGAGTCCATACATTAGTCATAAATCCAACCTATGGATCCCTTTTGATCAAATCAAAAGGAAGAACCCGAAGAAGATGTAATGTTTTCACCACCCTCTTTCAAGATCCTTTCATCTTCCATTTCTTCTTTCTTTGTTATTACCATTATAAAATAATAACTCTAGTATATTATATATAAACTTATTTTATTATAAACATGGTACAACCATATTTCAGTATTCTATCCATCCTTTGAATGACATGTCACCATACGTGCGTACGTACGACTTACCGTCTAGACGTCGTGGTGTAATTGTTATTCAAAACATTATTATTTTCATGTATATAATAATGTACTGTAATTCATGTAAATAATAAATATAACATGATAATGAAACTTTATATTTGATATAACTTCCAATTAAATATTATTTTAATATCAAAAGAATGATATTGTCGCTCGTGCGTACGTACGGACTACCGTCTCCACGAACGCGATGAGATTTATTCTCCATCGTATCCATTCAAGTATAATTCACATTTGATGATTAATAAAAATGTTTAAGGACTTAATATAATTATGGATATGAATAAAATACAACCTATCCATAACAAACATGGCTGACCTAACAAAACATATAAAATAAAATGAGTAAGTTTACACCAGAAACGACAATAATATTAAGATATTATTAACAACGAAATTTTAAAAGATCATATATGATATCATATTAATGTATATGATTATTTTATAATTTAATAACAATTATTTTACCATTATACAGGAGTTTAACCATCCCCCAACCAAAGAAAATTATAGGTTAAGGGTTTATTTCGCAATCACTTCATTATCTGAGGTTGTTTATACGTAATAATCTACTGGGACTTCATTATCATCCACATCCATGATTCTTAAAAATGTATTTCAAAACATTTATAATATTTACTATAATATCGGTTAAAGTCATTTATACCCTTGTATGAATTTTTATAAGAGGTTTATAAAGGAATTGTTTCATCGTTTTCCTTACAAGGTCCTTTTTAACCTTTTCGACAGAATTAAGGTAAGAACATCTTTTCAAATTTTACGGCGGATGCACCTATCATACACCATTATAAAGTCGTCAAAGCTTCCCTTACAAGATTATAAGAATATTTTCAAAGTAAATGTGTTATTTAATAATTATGGGAATTTTAAATGATTTCAAAAAAAGAGATATTTCTCTCAAATAGTTTTGATTTCATCTATGTCAAAATCCTTTGATGAATTTTAAGCTTATTTGAAGTTTATTTATTATGATACAAAAAATCCATATTGTATTGATGGTTTTGTGATATGTATGTCTATGGATGTGTTATTTTTATACCATTCATGGTTTATGAAGAAATTATTGACATTTCGTATGCTAGTTTTAATACGAATGTTTATGTTATGTTTAAACCTGTTCATTTGAGGAATGCATCGGACTTAATATGTGACGGGTGGAACCCGTTATAGCTCTTTGATGCATTGGTAGATCTCATGAGACAAATTAGTGTCTTGGCACAAGGCCTTGACAAAATCTTATCTGTAGTCTTCTAATGGGGCCATGTCTATGTGGTTATGATAGTATGGCATTATGCATTCCATCATTATGAAAGTGGATATTGATATTGCATGTGATTATTTGATTAGTATGATATCTATGTGAATAAGTAAATGACATTATTTCATTTTATTTCGGCCATATTATTTTTAAGTTCAAGTTTAAAAGGCTTTTGTTTTAGTTACACATTGCCTTAAATGTTTATTCTTATTTATGAAAGTTTCCGCTATATTGGTATCCTTACTGGGAATTTGAGATCACCCCTTTCAATGTTTTATTTTTCTTAGTTTGTGATGAAGTAATTTATTATTGACCTGCTGGGATAGTATGTGGGGATATGAGTGTGGACTATAGAGACTATGTTGTTGTATTTTTCATTTTATGATGTGATGTAAACTTTATTAATGTTTCTAGTTATTCCAAGGCTACTAAACTAATCGGTCTTTCGAGACTTGATATTTCTTGTGATCATGCCAATGTTATGTAATAATGAACTGACTCTGGGTAACTGGGGTCGGGGCATTACAGTTGGTATCGGAGGATGTTTTATACAAACCTTGGAAGCTATATTTAGATAAACTCTGAATAGAGCACACAGACCTAAGATAGACTTTGAGGATTAGTATAGAATAACTTCCTAGAATTTTGGTATTGTAGAGATTTTGTGAGTTTTATGAGAAATACATCCTTGTCTGGATATGACCAGGTAGATGTGGCTCTGGGATAGATATACCTAGGGGTAAAACCTGAAAACACTGCTTTGAGCTAGACTCAAACGGGAACTGGTGCACGACAACAAGCCTTGTCGCACTCTTCGTAACGGCACACAGGGGAGTTATTCTTAGGATAACTCTAATTTTATTTAAAAATCATTATGATGGGTTTATGAGTATATACTTCCTCAAAGAAAACATTTTTATGATTATGGATTATATCCATAAATAGTTCAATTTATGTTAAGTGTTTTAAAAGTATGGAATTATGTATTTTGATTCATAAACTGATCTAGTTTATTCCATTTATTAGAAATGGCACATAGTGGAAGAAATAGAAACTGTATCAATTCATGCACTCCGTATAGGGATTTCCCTCCTGCTCAAGATAATTATAGTGGAGATAGTGATGCAACTGGTGCTGATCAGCTAATCACCATACTGGGACAACTGACTCTTCATATGAATAATAACCTTACCCGTATAAGGCACCCTGATCCGCAGCATGGAGGATCAATGTAAAATTGCTTCATGATGCAACAACAACCAAATTTAAATGGGAGTACAAATCCTTTATTAGTTGAGAAATGGATAAATTCCCAATAGAAAATATTTCAGGCTTTTGGGAGTAGAGATAGGGAAAAAGTTATCATGGAAGTTTACCGCCTCACTGGAGATGCTGATCAATGGTGGTCATTGATTCAAAACACGAATGTAGACGATGAAGTATCGAATAAGGAATAGAGGGAGTTAAAAGATCTGTTTTTAGAAAAATACTTTCCTCGTGACCATTGATCAGATATGAAAAGGAAATTTCTGAGTCTCCGACAAAAGGAGGATGACAATGTCCAAAGTATGAGGCTAACTTCACAAGGTTATCAAGGTATTATGGAGATTATATACGTAACCCAAGAGGTAAGATTTATCATCTCATTGATGGGTTAAAACCATTTCTTCTTCGAGCATTAGTGTCACAATCCTTCTCATCCAACGAAGACATTGTCTCATGTGCTATCAATACAGAAAAAGAATTTTCAAAGTATTATGACTTTAAAGTAATGCAATAGAATAAGAGATCAGCAGATAAATTTTGGAATGGAAATAAGGGGAATATGGGAGAAGTTGAATATCCATCCTGCAGTAAATGTGGGAAGAAACACCATGGTAATTGTTTGAAGGGAATGGGAGTCTGTTACAAGTGTGGTCAAAAAGGCCACCAAACTCGTGATTGAAAGGGGAAGAAAGAAGCTACCGATGTTCAATGATACAACTATAGGGAGATGGGACATTATGAAATTGAATGTCCTGAGTATCAGGGGAACTTACCTCAGAAAAGGCCAAGGGATCAAGCCCAAGCATATGCTATTACTACTGCTGAGGTAGAAGCTCCTAAAGACGTGGCAGTAGGTAACATAATGGTTTCATAAAGTTTAGAAAATACATTATTTGATTCTGTATCATCGCATTGTTTCATATTGTCCATGTTTTCAATGAATATTAGATATTTCCAATTTTATTTAACAAGGTATTTTTCAGTTAAAACTCCTAAGGGAAGTATCATTGCAACAATGTTTTTTGAATCAATCCCCATTAGAGCACATAAATATTCATTATCCGCTGATCTCTTCGTCATACCGATGATTGAGTTTGATATAACCCTCGGTATGGATTGGATTTCGGACCATGATGCGAAGATTTATTGTATGAATAATGAGGTTACGATTTTTGATGATGATGATAAGGAACACCTTCTCTTTTGAGCAGAATCATCACCACCTAATTCTCATCTATATCCACCCCCAATACCTCAACTAAATCCAATTATTTGGGAGGAACAGGATGAAATTACTAAGGGTGAGGAAAGGAATTTTCAAATATAGGAAGTACCTATGCTGAAAGAATATGTAGATGTGTTTCCAGAAGATTTACCTGGACATCCTCCAGAACAAGAAGTTGAGTTTTCCATTGATTTAATCCCTGGATCAAGGCATATATCAAAGACCCCTTATAGAATAGAAACTCTAGAATTAGTGGAACTAAAGAAACAACTAGAGGAATTGAGTAATAAGGGATTCATTCACCCTAGTGTTTCTCTATTGGGATCCCGTGTTCATTTAGTTAAAAAGAAAGATGGATCCAGGAGTTTATATATCGACTATAGGGAAATCAATGCTATAATAATAAATAAAAATTATCCCCTACCTCGCATTGATGATTTATTTGACCAACTACATGGCGCTAAATACTTTTCAAAGATTGACCTTTGGTCTGGATACCATCATTTGTATGTGATGATGGAAGACATTCCGAAGACAGCATTTCGAACCAGGTACAAGCATTATGTCTTTATAGTAATGTCTTACGGGCTGACTAATGCACCCTTTGTATTCATGGATCTGATGAATAGTGTTTCCAAAGTGTATATCAATGATTTTGTTGTGGTATTTATTGATGATATCTTGGTATACTCCAAAATCTATGAAGATCATGAAAATCACTTGCGTATTATCCTGCAGACTCTGAGAAGACATGAATTATATGAGAGTTTTAGAAAGAGTGAATTATGGAATCAGGAGATTTCTTTTCTTGTTTATATTATCTCTATTGATGGAATCTCTATTGATCCTTCGAAGACCAAGGCAATCCAAGAATGGCCAGCACCGACGAGTATAACTGAGGAACGCAGTTTTATTTTTTTGGCAGGATATTTTCGACGTTTCATCCAGAATTTTTCCTGATTGGATAACCCATTAAAGAATCTCACATGTAAAAGGGTTAAATTTGTTTGGACAAAAGAGTGTGAAGAATTTTTTAAAAAAACTGAATAGAAGATTAGTCAATGCTTCTATATTGACTCGAACATCGGGGAATGATGAGTTTGTTATTTATAGTGATGCATCGAATAAAGGACATAGTTGTGTACTTATACAAAATGATAGAGTTATTTCCAATGCATCATGCCAGATGAAAATTCCTGAGGAGAAATATCCTACTCATGATCTCGAGTTAGCAGCTGTGATCTTTGCTTTGAAGATATGTAGGCACTACCTCTATGGTGAAAAATGTGAGATTTATACTGATCACAAGAGTTTGAGGTATATTTTCTCACAAAAAAAACTCAACATGAGGCAAATGTGACGGCCTGAACTACTCAAGGATTATTATTTCACGATACACTACCACCCGGGGAAGAAAAACAAGGTGGATGATGCTTTGACCAGAAAAGATCATGGAGTTTTGAACAATATGTGAATTTAATGGGATCCAATTTTCATGGATCTAATGAAGATGGACATGCGAATAACCATGGAAGGTGAAACATCAATTCTTTTTCAAATGTTTTCCAAACCATCATTAATAGAAATGAATAAGAGTTCTCAGACCGATGATGAAGAATATTAAAAGAAAATTAATGCTGTGAATGATGGTAGATTGAGAGACTTTGTCTATGAAGATGGAATTTTGAAATTTGGGAAGAGACTTTGTGTTCCCGATATACCTGATCTAAAAATTGAACTGTTGGACGATGCTCATAGTTCCAATTTCTCTATACACACTAGGAGTACCAAAATGTGTAGATATTTGAAGGAACATTTTTGGTTGGACAACATGAAGAGGGAGATTGAAGATTTTGTGTCGAGATGTATGGTTTTTTAACAAGTGAAAGCTGGAAGGCAACAGCGTGGTGGAGTATTGAAACCTCTTCCCACACCTGAGTGGAAATGGGATAATATTACAATGGACTACATCATGGGGCTACCAAATAATCCAAGAAGGAAAGAATCAATATGGGTCATTGTTGATCATCTTAACAATTCAGCACATTTTCTTACTATAAGAGATGATTTACCACTTGAACGTCTAGAAAGACTATATATTAATTAAGTTGTGAGACTTCATGGAGTACCCCTATCGATTGTTTCGGATCGTGATCCCCATTTTACTTCAAGATTCTGGAAGAGTCTTTAGATAGACTTGGATACTGAACCTCATTTTAGCACTGCCTACCACCATCAAATAGATTAACAATTAGAATAGACTATTAAAACCTTAGAAGACATGTTGATAACCTTAGCACATGACATTTAGGGTATGTGTGATCAATATTTACCTCTGGTAGAATTTTTCTACAAGAATATATTCCATTCAAGTATTCATAGGGCACCATATGAAGCGTTATACAAAAAGAGATGTTGCACACCAACCTGTTGGGATGACGTTGGTGAAAGAAAACTAGTAAGTCTAGAACTGGTGGAGGAAATGATGGAAAAAGATAAGGTAATCCAAAACCGCATCAATGAATCTCAAAGTAGGCAGAAGAGCAATTCCAATAACCGAAGGAAGGATTTAGAATTTCAAGTCGGTGATCTTGTTTTCCTGAAGGTATCTCGATGGAAGGGAGTTGTTTGTTTTGGTATGAATGGTAAATTGAGTCCCAGGTACATCGGACCTTTCGAAATTCAAGAACTAATTGGTGTTGTATCATACTATTTGTAAATGCCGCCAAATCTCTCCAAAGTTCACAATGTGTTCTACATATCACTGTTGAGGAAGTACATGCCTGACCCAAGGCATGTACTCACCTATGATGAATTAGAATTAGAACCCGATTTGTCTTATTTTGATGAGCCCGTTAGGATTCGTGATACCAGAGAACAAGTGATAAGAAATCGGATGACTCGTCTGGTAAAAGTACTATGGAGAAACCATATAATGGAAGAGGCAACATGGGAACCCGAGGAACATATGATGAAGAACCACCAAAGTCTTTTTATGCAATAATATTCTAGAAACTGCGAGGACAAAATTATTTGAAGGAGGGAAGAATGTAACACCCCAAGATTCCATAGTACGCTTCTCTTGGAATAATACAGTGGCGTGTGTTGTACGCAACTTCGAGTTCTAACGCACACCACAACCAATCAAACTAGCCGTTAGGAATAGTAATACACACTTTTTGAAATTTTATAAATTTTATCTCTCAAAATGGAATTCATTTCTGGATTCAAAATATCAATATTAGCCTCGAGTAATATTTTGGAACTTTTCAGATAACATTTATATTTTTAGAAATAGTGAATATTACTAAATTTTAATTAAAAACAACATTTTTAATCAAAATAATTAATAGTGATAAATTATGAATTTGAGTGGTTTTAAAGTATATTTAGAATATATTTTTTCCATTTAATACAATTTTGGTCGATGGAAATAATTTCATAATTAAACCGGATATAAACAAGTATCAATCTTTTGATAGTTATTATATCTTAAAAACACGTTTTTTTATTTTGACAGTGGAAATTAATATTAAATTAATTTCTAACACTTTTTTTTTAATTTGGAAAAATGGATTCCATATTTGGAATCAGGATGTCCAAATTGTGTATATAGGTAACTTATATTTTTATACATTTTGAATAATTACTTCGGTACATATTTTATATACCATGGTTAAAGGGTAAATCCGGTAAATAAGGGTTAAAAAATAATATTATAATAATACTAAATTACCCTATAATGTGTCCTAACCTTATTTTTGGATACATGTCTGACGACGGGCATCTTTGGGTTGATTTTGGAACCCCATGGATCCACTTATAGGTGATAGGGACACATTAATTTAATTAAGTAAAAATAAATACAAAAATTACATAAGAATATATCTTTTAGCAAAACAATTTTTACAAATGGTAATAAATATTGTATTTTCAGCTATAAATATTCATTAGAAAGATAAAAATATTTCCTACATAATGGATGATTTTTAGACATTAAATAATTTAATTTATTTATGACACAATAGTGATGGAGTAATTACCATAATAGTGAAAAATTAAAATAATTTATATTATAAACACCCAAATAAATATTATTTGAGACTTTTAATGAATTAAACTAATTTTCTAGGTTAATATGAAAGGTTATTATTGATTTTAATTAACTTTTATAGAATTAACCATTCTTTTATGAGTTTTACAAATATCAATTATTGGATAGTGTCAAAATTGACATAAAATAGTTTTTAAAACAAATATTATATTATTAATTGATATTATATTCCAAAAAACTATGGTTTGGATACGTAATGTCTCAGAATTTCCGTTTTTTCTATATATTATATGGAATTATTTAAAGACTGGGCGTGAAGATGGAACATCATCCCGAGGTCTAGTGAGCCCAGAATGATGGTTTGAACTTTTTGTTGTTAAGTGAGTCGGCACTTGTGCGCAGTTGTGGCAGTTTCCAAACAGCTTCCTGGATTAAAAATCTGAGCGCACCATTGTGTCCGGAATGACTAATTTACCTATGAATGTGGCAATCCTCGACTGGCGCTGGTCGAGGGAAAAAGTTAATTTTTAGACGTTTTAAGTAAAATAAAATAAAATAAATTAACCAGTTTAGTTTATTTCATTTAAGGAAACATCCGCTGCAGCGTGGCGATGGTGCAACTGTTTCCTAAATTAATGATGCATCATAATAACTTCAAAATGGCAAGTCAATTTCATTAATTCTACCTCATAATTAAATGTCAACTTGTTTCCGTTTTTAATGGGTTAACCAATTGTTGATCGTTGGAAACGCTGGAGAAGAACCTCTGCCAAATCCGCGAGGCGTTTGAGCTATTCTCGATGATGAACGACAAAGGATCAAAACCAAGGATCATTGCGCCGGCGTTGAAGGATCACGACGACAAGGGAACACGAAACCTTAGTCAACGATCGATCCTTTAAAAAGTTAGGGGTTGTTGTTTTGATTTTCTTTTCCCCGTTTTTTAGTTTAAACGACGAACGCAGATCAACCGCAAACAAGTTGATCCGCAGATTCTTACGTTCTTATGGGAGGGTTTTCTTTGGGATGATTTTGGGGAATTAATCCATGATTTATATTCATGTTGATCTCTACTCCATTTAAGCCTATTAATGGGAGAGGATCAACGCCGTGATGAACGACGGAGGAGGTTCGTTCCTCATTTTGTTTATGTGGATTTCATCCTCCTTTTTCCACGCGCGTTCATCGCGTTCATCGCGGGGCAATGAACAACGGATCGTTGCGCATCCGTTCTGCGGCACAACGATCCCAAACCGAAGGTTCGACATCGCAACATTCTTGTAAAGGTGCGGCAATGATGGCGGACGGCAAATCGGACCAGATCGTAAAGGGTGTTCTTCGAGCGTTCTTTGCGCAGGAAGATCAATCATGGTTTTGGAGCCGATCGGAGGCCTGATAACAATGGAAACAACCTCGTGGTGTTGGGGTGACCAAAACCTGAAGTTTTCATGGTGATCGGATGGTCGAATCAATGATTGGAGCACCATGGGAGGCGCGACGGTGGAGGTCCGCATTTATGGAAATATCCAGAATACACAGCGTGTACTTCCGAAGAACACGTCGTGTAGTTATGATGGTGTCGGCTCGGGTTTCGGGGTCAGAGAAGGATCACACGGTGTGTGACCCCGATCACACGGCATGTTGGAACTTACCCGAAGCTCGGCGTGTACTTTGGGTGGTACACGGACACATGATGCTCTACACAGCTTTAGGCGGCACGTCGTGTACAACTCGGCAGAGGTGGCTATGTGGAGCGCGACGTGTATCTCGGGGATACACGAACACGTGATGGACTACACGACTGTGTACTCCCTCACATGGCCAGGCGAGGCCACCAGCGCAGGTCACCCCGTGTGCATATTGCACGGGTTGGAGTACACGGGTTGGTGACCATGTACGGGCACATGGCCAGAGTACATGGAGCCAGCCCCAGTGACCCAGACACGGCATGTAATCCATACTACACGTCTTGTATAATTTTTTCTACTTGACCAGCCTCACGACATGGGCCATTGTACACGAGTAGTACCCGGGGTTGGACAACACGACGTGTATCATTTCTACACACCGTGTACTTTTTGGAGAACGGCTTGGTCCTTTTGTTCACCGTCCCTTTAACATCTTTCGTTTGGGTTAGTGCCCCTTCTTCTTTTCCCCCGAAGGTCAGGCATCATCCCCTCACGCCGGATTTTGATCCCTTCAACAAGACATTTCTGTGATAGAGTCAGGCATCCATCCGAGAGGCCCGGATCGAGATCCTTTATCCATTCCAGACCCTAGATAGAGTCAGGCATCTGCATGACCAACTTTACCAGGCGTTGATCCTCTACCTAGAAGAAGAATTCCAGATGAGTTGTGGTATCCTCCATGGCCCTGGCAGTGATTCTCATCTGTGTATCGAGATCTTTCCCACTCAAGAGTCTGTCTCCCATAATGAGTGCTTCTATCTATCGTAACCCTTTCACTCAGGAGTGTGTCTCCATTAATGTGTGTAGCTATATCTCGTGACGATTCCCGATGAACATCACTTCTCAGACGGACGTCATCAGAACTATAAGACTCGTAGAGTTTGTTCTCACGGAACGAGTGCATCACATAATCTTCGGATGGGATCCCTTGTGGGGGTATGCGGTTGCGTGAATTGTATCTAGACCGTGGGTCTGGGTTTTGAGTATATCTGGTTTTTTTGTATGTTCTGTAAACATGTATTGTGCATAGATTATTGTACCTTTACTTGGTGTACTGCTTTATGTTTTTCAGTGTCCTCTACAGATTATTGCTATACTCACCCCTGCACGGGCTTTGCCCGCACATCTGGTGTCTTTTGCAGACGAGCAGCCTTTTGATAGAGTCCAAGGCTGACCAAGATAGGACCATGCTTTCTGAGTTTCCTACAGGCTGAGGCACTCCTACGGCTACGAGCAGTAGTCCCAGTAATTTTGTGCTTATAGGTTGGACCTTGCAGTTTTTCAGAATCATGCTTTTGGTTGGATTTTATTCTGTCCTAGTATACGTTTACAGTACTCTACCTTTCTTCGTACTATGTTGGTTGGGGTTACTTGTATGCATGCATTTTTTTTCCTTAGTGTTTTACATTTCAGCATTTGTGGGCTTGGAGATTGTGTGTGTGTACAGGTACTTAGGCAATGCCTCCCATGTTTGTGACATGCCTACATGGTGCCAGTCACCAACCCCTGGCCTATTGGAGGCGGGCTTGGGGAGTCACAAAGCGGGCCCCACCAGGACAGGTCATGACAGAGTGGTATCAGAGGTGGTCAGTTCTACCTTAGTACCAAGAGTCTGTGAGATTGGTTGAGGCAACTGTGTTGAGTGTTTCGGGTTCTCTTTTCAGGCCAGAGACTCTAGTGTTGGTGCGGCGACCGACGTATCCGTACAACCGGACTCTGATAAACTGCTTTTCGACCCGGTTCACAAAAACACTGGTTGCGGGGAAATAAAATGTACATGCATCATATAGGAATGGGTTGTGTCTTCCATATCCTTGGTGTCAGCTATCCATATATACTCATTGACTGTGACACATCTTGTTTCTATACAGGATGCCTCCGTGACGCATACCCACTAGGATTCAGCAACACCATCACGAGGATGACCCCCTCAGTGAAGAGGCTTCGATTCATGGACCAGTCCCCCAAGCGTTTCCACCAGGTGGTGCACCTGCTATACAACCACCAGTGGAGCAGCCAGTGGTACCAGTGGTACCAACCAGTGAGGAGAGCAAGCTCAGCACGCTCCATGAGTTTTAGAAACAGAGGCCCCTCAGGTTCCGAGGCGAGCCCGACCCTCAGGCGGCTGAGGATTAGCTTGAGGCGGTGACCAGAGTATTCCGTCTAGTGAGGACACCAGTAGACCAGATGGTGATCCTAGGAGCGAGCCTTCTTCATGGATCGGCCGGACGATGGTGGAGTCTGACCATGTAGACTCACGACGAGGAGACTCTTTCATGGACGGAGTTTGAGCGACTCTTCAGGGAGGAGTTCTCTCCGGTTACGCTGAGAGCTGTGCGCATCCAGGAGCTTCTTCATCTCTAGCAAGGCAGTATGGCAGTGGCTGACTATTCATCAAGGTTCACCAACCTCACCAGGTACTCGATGGATATGGTCAGGGATCAGTACTTCAGGGATCATACTTTTGAACGAGGTTTATAGCGATACATCAGAGCTAGTGTCGTGCCTCTATGAATATCGACCTATTCTAGAGTGGTCAAGCAGGCCTTGGTGATTGAAAGATTCTTGGCAGAGCAGAGATAGCCGTCGGAAGTCAGCAGCAGGCAGACAGGTGTAGAGATACCGGCAGCAGGGAGCCGATGTCAGACGCAGGGATCTGGACGAGGTAGACGTCATAGGAGGTCCCAAGGCAGGGTATCGACAGTCCAGGGCTCTCACATTGGATCCAGTCAGCCTAGGGAGAAGCGATTTTATGCATGCGACTGTAGGGTCATCTCGCTAGAGATTTCCCGACACGTTTGGCTGCTAACAGGGAAGTGGTGGATGGACCACCGAGGCAGAGTTAGAGAACGGAGCAGGCATATCCACCAGGTGGCGGACGTGGAAAAGGAGCAGGGAGAGCTGCAGGTGCTGGTAGACTCTTCGACTTACTTCCACCACCACCCCCAGGAGGTCCGCACCAGGCTCAGGGAGCTGGGGGATAGGGATGGGGACAGCTGCATGCGGTTGAGGCATACGACCCTGGGGCTCCAGGGATGATTCGAGGTATGATCTGTGTCTTTTCTACCTTATCTACTGTACTCATAGACACAGGTGCCATTCATTCCCTTATAGCCACATGTCTTGTACAAAACCATGAGATTCTGGTAGAACCGTTGACTCGATCCTTACGCTCGGAGACACCTACGGGAGGCGAATCGACGATCACACACCTTTGCAGACAGTGTGATCTTAAGCTTGGAGGCTAGAGTTTCGGTTGGAACCTCTTGGTGGTAGCATCAAGGCCTTACGATGTCATTCTCGGTATGGATTGGTTATCTTCGGTACATGCCTAGATTGACTGTTTTAAGCTAAGAGTGCGGTGTGTCCGCCGTGATGGAACAAGTTTTTCCTTTGTCGGAGAAAAGGAAACCCAGGCAGCACAAAGTGGGCTCATGCATAGGAGGGGGCAGCCGATCAGTCATGAGTTGGCTAGCCTTACCCTCTGATCAGTAGATGTTGTGAGCTCTCAGTTCCCAGCAGTGGTGACAGAGTATGAGGACGTCTTTCCAGAAGATGTCCCAGGGTTAACTCCCCACCGAGAAATTGACTTCTGTATTGACTTACACCCCGGGAGCGACACCGATTTCCTCATCAGCTTATCGGATGGCTCTCACGGAGCATCGTGAGCTAAGAGTGCAGTTGGAGGATTTGCAAAGTAAGGGTTTCGTGAGACCCAGCGTTTCACCTTGGGCGGCCCCGGTCTTGTCTGCCAAGAAGGCAGATAGGAGTCTAAGGGTGTGCGTGGATTACCTGTGCCTAAACTAGGTGACAGTGAATAACAACTATCCACTATCGAGAATTGATGACCTTTTCGATCAAATAAGAGGGGCTCAGTGGTTCTTGAAGGTTGATCTTCAATCAAGCTATCACCAGCTACGAGTGTGGGATGAGGATATACCGAAGACGACTTTCAGATGTCGCTACAGTCACTATGAGTATTTGGTTATTCCCTTTGGTGTGATGAATGCCCCTGCAGTGTTCATGGTGTTGATGAACCGGATCATCCAACTGTACTTGGACTGGTTCGAAGTCGTCTTCATCGATGGCATCCTTGTGTACTTGGTGTCAGAGGAGGAGAAGGTGAGACACCGGCAGATGCTTCTGGACGTACTCTGAGAGCACCAGCTTTATGGAAAGCTTTCGAAGTGTCAGTTCTGGATTCAGGAGGTCCACATTCTGGGACATTTCATCTCAGCAGATGGAGTAGTTGTGGAACCAGCAAAGGTGGAGGTTGTGTTAGCATGGGATCCACCTCGGAGCGTGACTGAGGTGCGAAGCTTCCTTTTGTTAGAAGGATATTACCAGAGATTCATCCATGATTTCTCCCGGATATCAGCACCGATGATGGCCTTGACCAGGAAGGGGAAACCATTCATGTGGACAGAAAAGTGCCAGCAGGCTTTCGAGCAGCTAAGATAGAGTTTGACGAGCTCCCAATTCTTTAAATTGCCGGAGGAGGGTGTCGAGTACATAGTTTTCTGCGACGCATCAAGGACCGAGCTCAACTTTTTCCTGATGCAGCGGCACGCGGTGATTGCTTATGGTTCACGCCAGCTTAGGCCACATGAGAAGAACTATGCGACACATGATCTCGAGTTATCAGCGGTAGTCTTCGCACTGATGATGTGGTGACACTACCTTATGGGCGAGCGGTTCATTGTATAATCTAACAACAAGAGCATCAAGTACATCTTCTCACAGAAGGATCTGAATCTGAGGCAGAGGCATTGGCTATAGTTCCTCTAGTACTATGATTTCGAGATCATCTATACTCCTGGGAAGGGGATCAAGGTGGCAGACGCTCTTAGCCGAAGATCGAGCTCGCAGCTGTTGAGTGAGGCGACACAACAATTAGTCGTGTTGCAGTTATCCTTCATGGATGGTGAGGTCACATCCTACAAACAATTGATGGTTGTGACCCCTCCACTCTTACAATGAGTTAGGGAGGCAAAACTTGGGGATGTCGACTATGTGGCTTTACGTGCTCAGTTAACCACAGGACATGCTCCTTATGGATTTTCTCAAGGTGGTGAGAACATACTTCTTTTTAAAGGACGCACTATTGTACCAGTGGCGTTCCAGGAGGTGGTCCTGAGAGAGTTTCATACGTCCACTTTGGCGGTACATCCTGGTGTGGCAAAGATGTACCAGGATCTACGACGACAGTTCTGGTTGTCAGGCATGAAGAAGGTAGTGACAGACTTCATTTCTTGATGCCTCACATGCCAACAGGTGAAGGATGAGCACCAGGTTTCAGTAGGGTTAGCTCAACCCTTGGAAGTTCCACAGTGGAAGTGGGATGGAATGTCGATAGACGTTGTGACAGGTTTACCACGGACATCCAAGGGGAACGATTTCATCTGGGTGATCGTTGACCGACTCACCAAGTTGACCCACTTCCTAGCTATCAGGGAGCAGAGTTCCATAGAGATCTTGGGACGCCTCTACGTATAAGAGATAGTTCGGCTTCATGACGTCCCCTCGACTATAGTCTCAGACCGGGACGCCCGCTTCACATCCCGGTTGTGGAAGGGATTACAGGAGGCTTTTGGGACTCAGCTACGCTTAAGCACAACGTTTCATCCCCAGACAGATGGTCAGATAGAGAGAACCATTCAGGTTATGGAGGATATGTTTCGGTCATGTATCATGGACTTTGGTCGTAGTTGGGAGGACCACCTACCACTGGTTGAGTTTGCGTACAACAACAGCTACCACTCCACCATTGCCATGGCACCATTCGAGGAATTTTATGGGAGACCATGCCGGTCACTGCTTTGCTGGACCGAACCCGTAGAGTCAACACTCATGGGTCCAGAGTTAGTGCAAACTACCATAGAGAAGGTGCAGATCATCCGGGAGCGGATGAAGATTGCACAGAGCCGGCAGAAGTCTTATGCTGACAGACGATAGAGGCCTCTGGAGTTCGAGGAGTGAGACCATGTTTTTCTTCATGTTTCACCTCGACGTGCGTTGCAGAGATTTGGCTGAGGTGGGAAGATATCTCCTTGGTTCATCAGACCTTTCCAAATCTTGGGTAGAGTTGGCGAGGTGATTTACTACCTGTCTCTAATGCCATATTTTGATTAGGTACATGATGTCTTCCACGTGTCATTGCTGAGGAGGTACGTGCATGCCCCATCGCTCGTCATCGACTGGGGAGAGATGCAAATCGAGGATGGTGTGACCTTTGCTGAGTACCTGGTGGAGATCGAGGATCGGCAGGAGAGGATCCTTCGGGGGCGATCGATTCCCTTAGTTCACATCTGGTGGCAGCACGAGATTCTTCAGGAGAGCACGTGGGAGTAGGAGGCCCAGATCCGTGCCCAGTACCCTCATCTTTTTTAGTATCCTTTGTTTTGGATTTTCGGGGACGTAAAGCTCCATGGTGGGGAGAATGTAATGTCATGGATTTTCCGTTTATATTTTTAAATATTAAATGGAATTATTTCGAGACTTGGCGTAATGATGGCACATCATCCCAAGGTCCAGTGATCCCGGAATGGTGGTTTGACCTTTTTTTGTTAAGTGTGTCGGCACTTGTGCGCGGTTGTGGCAATTTTTAAACGGATTCCCGGATTAAAAATATGAGCGCACCGTTGCGTCTGGAACGACGACTTAACCTATGAATTAGGCTAACCTCGACTGGCGCGAGCCGAGGGAAAAAGTTAATTTTCGGACGTTTTAAGTAAAATAAAATAAAATAAATTTACCAGTTTATTTTATAACATTTAAGGAAACATCGGCTGCAGTGTGGCGATGGTACAGCTGTTTCTTAAATTAATGACGCGTCATAATAACTTGAAAATGGTAAGACAACATCATTAATGCTACCGCGTAATTAAATGTCTACTTGTTTCCCTCTTTAATGGGTTAACCAATTGTTGATTGTTGGCAATGCTTGAGAAGAACCTCTGCCAAATACGCGACGCATTGGAGCTATTATTGACGACAAACGACAACGAATCAAAAACAAGGATCATTGCACTGGCGTTGCAGGCTCATGAAGACAACTGCAGCACGATGCCTTCATCAACGATCGATCCTTTAAAAAGGTTGGGGTTGTTGTTTTGATTTTATTTTCCCCGTTTTTGAGTTTAAACGACGAACACAGATCAACCGAGAACAAGTTGATCCGCGGAATCGTACGTTCTTGCGGGAGGGTATTCTTTGGGATCATTTTGGGGAATTAATCCATGATTTATATTCAACTTGATCTCTACTCCATTTACACCTATTAACGGGAGCGGATAAATGCTGGGAAGAACAATGGCAAAGGTTCGTTCCTCATTTTGTTTATGTAGATTTCATCCTCCTTTTTCCCCTCACGTTCTTCGCGTTCTTCGCGGGGTGACGAACAACAGATCGTTGTGCATCCGTACTGCTATGAAACAATCTCAAACCAAAGGTTCGACATATAAAAGTTCTTGTGGAGGTGTGGCAATGATGGCAGACGGAAAATCGGACCAGATCGGAAAGGGCGTTCTTCGAGCGTTCTTCGCGCAGGAAGATCAATCATGGTTTTGGAGCCTATCGGAGGCACGAAAATGATGGAAATAGTTTCGTGGTGTCGGGGAAACCAAAACCTGAAGGTTTTGTGGCGATCAGATGGTCGGATAATGATTGGAGCACCATGTGAGGCGTGACGGTGGAGGTCCGCATTTATGGAAATTCCCAGAATACACGGTGTGTACTTCCGTGGAATAGGACCTATAGTTCTGATGGTGGCGGCAAGGGTTTCAGGGTCAGAGAAGGATCACACGGCGTGTGACCCCGGTCACACGGCGTGTTGGACCTTCCCCGAAGCTCGGCGTGTACTTCGGGTGGTACACGGACACAGGATGCTCTACACGGTTTCAGGCGGCACGACGTGTACAACTCGGCAGAGGCGGATACGTGGACTGCGGCATGTATCTCGGGGATACACAGACACGGGATGGAGTACACGACCATGTACTCCCTCACCTGGACATGCGAGGTCACCAGCACAGGTCACCCCGTGTGCATATTGCATGGGTTGGAGTACATGGGTTGGTGACTGTGTACAGGAACATGGCCAGATTACACGGATCCAGCACCAGTGACCCAGACAAGGTGTGTACTCCGTACTACACGCCGTGTATAATGTTTTCTACCTGAACAGCCTCACGACACTAGTTGTTGTACACGGGATGCAACTGGGGTCGGACAACACGGCGTGTATCATTTCTACATGCCGTGTACTTTTTGGAGAACATCTTGGTCCTTTTTTTTACCGTTCCTTGAACATATTTCGTTTGGGTTAGTGCCCCTTCTTCTTTTTCCATGAAGGTCAGGTATCATTCCCTCATGCCAGATTATGATCCCTTCAGCATGAATTTTCTGTGATAGAGTGAGGCATCCCTCCAAGAGGCTCGGATCGAGATCCTCTATCCATTCCAGACCCTAGGTAGAGTCAGGCATCGGCGTGAACAACTATAACAGGCGTTTATCCTCTACCTAGCAGGTGGATTCCGGATGAGTCATTGTATCCACCATGGCCCTGGTAGTGATCCTCATCTTTGTATTGAGATCCTTCCCACTCAAAAGGGTGTCTCCCATAATGAGTGCTTCTATCTCTTGCAACCCATTCACTCATTAGTGTGTCTCCCGTAATGAGTGTAGCTATATCTCGTGACGGTTCCCAATGAACATCACTTATTGGATGGATGTCATCAGAACAATAAGACTCGTGGAGAATGTTCTCTCAGAACGAGTGCATCACATAATCATCGGATGGAATCCCTTGCAGGGGTATACGGTTGCGTGACATGTCTCTAGACCGCGAGTCTGGGTTTTGAGTATATCTGGTTTGTTTTGTATGTTCTGTAAACATTTATTGTGCATAGCTGACTGTACCTTTACGTTGTGTACTGCTTTGTGGTTTTCAAGGTCCTCTACTGAGTATTGTTATACTCACCCATACACGGGCTTTGCCCGCACGTCTGGTGTCTTGTGTAGACGATCAGCCTTTTGACAGAGTCCAAGGTGGACCGGGGCAGGACCGTGCTTTCTGAATTTCCTACAGGCCAAGGCGTTCCTACAACTACGGGAAGCAGTCCCAGTACCATTGTGCTTACAGGTTGGACCTTGCAGTTTTTCAGACTCATGCTTTTGGTGGGCTTGTATTCTGGCCCAGTTTACTTCTATAGTACTCTACCTTTCGTCGTACTCTATTGGTTGGGTTTACATGTATGCATGCATTTTTATTCCGTACTGTTTTAAATTTCAAAATTTTTGGGCTTGGTGATGTGTGCGTTTGTACATGTACTTAGGAAATGCCTCCCATGTTAGTGACATGCCTACACAGTGCTTGTCACCATCCCCTGGCATATTGGAGGCGGGCTTGGGGAGTCACGACGCAGGCCCCACCGGGACAAGTCGTGATAGGATAAGAGACTTATATCATGATCTTTGTATCATTAATGGGCCACTTGGGGGTCTCATGGAAGTATATAGTATGTTTATTAACTTTATAATATAAAAATACATAGTGACATGGTAATTGTTAAACTAATTTACTGAGAGTTAAAACTAAACGATAAGGTTATTATAGTGATAAAAACCTATCTAAAACCATTTGGATCAGTGGTTTTCGACCAATACCCACCTTAAAATTTAAATAATTCACTTTGGAGCCATTAGAAACCGAATATGAATTTATTATAAAATAATATTTCTAGCTTTTCCCAAGGTGCCCCTCACCCCTCTTATAAAAGGGCACTCCCCCTTCTCACTAATTCAAACCTTCAAAGCCTTTTGGTTTGGCCAAACCCTACCCAAAAACTCTCTCAACTTCCCTCAATTCATCCTAGAGGCCTTACTTTAGTCATAAATCCAACATATGGAGCCCTTTTGATCAAATAAAAAGGAACAACCCGAAGAATAAGTAATGTTTTCATCACCCTCTTTCAAGTTCCTTTCTTCTACCACTTCTTCTTTCTTTGTTATTACTATTCTCAAATAATAAATCCAGTATTATATATACATTTATGTTATTATAAACATGGTTCAACCATATTTCAGTATTCTATCCATCCTTTGAATGACATGTCACCATACATGCGTACGTATGGATTACCGTCTGCACGTCATGGTATAATTGTTAGTCAAAACATTATTATTTGGATGGGTATAATAATGATGTTTAATTAATTTAAATAACAAAAACAACATGATAATGATACTTTATATATGATATACCATCCAATGAAATATTATTTTAATATCAAAATACTGATATTGTCGCTCGTGCGTACGTACGGACTATTGTCTCCACGAACACGATGAGATTCATTCTCCAACATATCCATTAAATTATAATTCTCATTTGATGATTAATAATAATATTTAAAGACTTAATATCATTCTGGATATTAATAAGAAACATCCTATCCATAACAAACATGGCTTACGTAACAAAACATATAAAAGAAAATGAGTAAGTTACCATCCGAAATGACAATAATATTGAGATATTATTAACAAAGCAATTTTAAAAGATCATATATGATATTATATTAATGTATATGATTCTTGTATAATTTATTAACAATTATTTCACCATTATACAGGAGGTTAACGTACCCCCAACCAAGGAAAATTCCAAGGTAAGGGTTTATTTCGCAATCTCTTCATTATCTGAGGTTGTTTATATGTAATAATCTACCGAGACTTCTTTATCATCCACATCCGTGTTTCATAAAAATGTATTTCAAAACATTTTTACTATTTACTTGAATATGGGTTAAATTCATTTATACCCTTGTTTGACATTTTATAAGAGGTTTATAAAGGAATCATTCTGTCGTTTTCCAAACAAGGTCATTTTTAACCTTTTCGACATAATAAAGGTACAAATGTCTTTTTAACATATACGGTGGATGCACCTATCTTCCACCATTATAAAGTCTTCAAAGCGTAAATTACATGATTATAAGAATATTTTCAAAGTAAATGATTTATTTAATAATTATGGTACTTTTAAATGATTTCAAAAAAAGAGATATGTCTCTAAAATATTTTGGATTTCATCTATGTCAACATCTTTGATGAATTTTAAGCTTATTTGATGTTTATTTTTATGACACAAAACTTCCATATTGTATTGATGGTTTTGTGATATGTATGACTGTGGATGTGTTATTTTTATACCACTCATCGTTTATGAACAATGTATTGACATTTTGTATGCTAGTTTTAATACGAATGTTTATGTTATGTTTAAACCTGTTCATATTAGGAATGCATTGGACATAATGAGTGACGGCTGGAGCCTGCTATATCTCCTTGATGCACCGATTGGTCTCATGAGACAAAATATTCTATTGGAACAAGGCCTTGAAAAAATCATATTAGTAACCTTGGCATGAGGCCTTGGCTATGTGGTTATGATAGTCTAGCATTATTCATTCCATCATTATGGAAGTGGTTATTGATATTGCATGTGATTATTCGATTAGCAGAATATCCATGTGAATATGTAAATGGAATTATTTCATTTTATTTCTACCATATTATGTTGATGTTCATGTTTAAAAGGCTTTTGTTTTAGTTATCCATTGCCTTAAATGGTTATTCTTATTTATGAAAGTTTCTGCTATATTGTTATCCTTACTGGGCATTTGATCTCATCCCTTAAAATGATTTATTATTCCCTAGATGTGAAGAAGTAATTTATGACTGACCGAATGGGATAGAATGTGGGGATATGAGTGTGGACTATGGAGACTATGTTGTTGTAGTTTTCATTTTATGATGTGATGTAAACTTTATTAATGTATCTAGTTATTCCAAGGCTACTAAACTAATCAGTCATTCTACACATAATCTTTCTTTTGATCATGCCAATGTTATGTAATAACGCACTGACTCTGGGTAACTGGGGTCAGGTCATTACATCAGATGTCTAACATTTTACACACCATAATTTTGAGAATTGTTATTTATTTTCATCTTATTATTCATTAAGTGGAATATCTATTTATATTTTCCTCAAACATATAAGATATAATAGAGAGAATTATTTGGTAATTTTTTAAACCAACCATATTATGATCAATATATTGATTCATGTAAATTTTTTAAATAATTTATGATCCCATATTTTTTATTTATAGGGTCCATCATATATATACAATTACCAAGAATCTGATCTCACCCCTTTATATTGTTTTATTTTTTTTCGAAATGCTATGATCTATATTATGACATAAATGGAGGCTTAATCTATGTGACAAAAGTTGATTCCAATGATCATTCTATATTTTATTTTATTATTTTATAAAAAATGTAATATTGATTTACATATATTGTTTTCCAAAAATAATTAATTGGTTGGACATTTTGTATGCGATTCCATTTGAATTATGCTAATAAAATAATGTAACTACTTACTATGGCCTACCGAGGTTGGGTTATTAAAATTTGGTATCATATGAAATTTAGAAGACAACATGGGATATTTATTTTAGGAAATAATAGATTAGAGAGGCAATCTCTATGATAAAAATAGATACAAATACTAAAAACATGGATAATTATTTCATGATTAGTTATACTAAAAATCTAAATTTAGGTTATATGATTTACTAGTTTTCATATTATATATTATAATTAATAATGATATAATTTAATCTAGTGTATTATACTATTTATAAACAGATCATATCGAAAGGAATGGAAAACCTATCAAAATATTGAATCTATGTAGGGATTATATTCCAATGAAAGATAATTACGTAGTATCTGGAGTAGAAATTGGTTCTGAGGGACTTATAACTATACTTGTAAAATAGTCTCTGTTTATGAAAAATAACATTACCCATATAAAGAATCCAGATCACAATGCAGAGTAACATTGTTAGACCACGTCATCATATAAAAAATTTCATCATTCAATGGGACTATAAACCTATTTGGTAATGATTAATATATACATTCCTTATAAAAGATATTATTTTTGGGATGTAATGAAATGGAGAATGTTTTTATGGAAGTTTATCATCTCTTATGAGATGTAAATAAATAGTGGTCATTAATTTAAAATGTGAATGTCACAACCCGTCCTCGGGTCTCGTGTCGTGACTACCCCCAGCCCGCCTTCCATAGGCCAGGGGCTTCCAACTATCACCAAGGCGTAATTCCCGAAAAAAGGGAAGGAATTGCCTTTGTAAAGTAAACTGACACCACAGAGCAAGAAAGCAGTAGAAGTAAACACTAAGTAAAAACTGATACAAAAGTAAGTGTTGAAATGTAAATGGGCCAGAATACAAATCCAAACTGAATGTAAAGTGCAACTGGAAAGGGAAAACAAAAACTGAATGTAATGCCACAGCGTCGAGCCGTCCACTGGAAATCCCAACTGAAGGGTGGGTATAGATAGCCTCCACGGCTCCTCGGGTCCAGTCGTCCGCTCCGAGTACGTCCCGCCCAGTGTTCCACCTCCAGGTACCGTCCTTCTCCGCTAGTCTTAACCACGATCAGCGCTGTCCGTCACCTGCAAACAACACAACGTAGTGCGGGCATAGCCCGTACAGGGGTGAGTATAAGATACTCAGTAGGGACCCCTAGACCCCTGAAGGTCTCCTAGAATCCACAATGGATAATTCACAAAGGAAAGATGCAATCAAGAAGTAACATCCGGCACTACTTAGGTATATGCCCATACATATACCTAAGTCATCGATTCCCATTCGGCTCCAACATCCGAGCCCAAGTACAACCTAGTCCACACAAGAAAACACAACCAAATCCACACAGGAAAGAATAACGTAATCCAAACAGGATATCAAGTAAAACTTATCGAAGATAAGAATTGAAAGTCAAGACTCAGCTCACACGCAAGTACTTCTTCGTATGATGATAGATATGATCAGATATTGCTACAGATTCATCTAAGTCATCGGACCCATAAAAGATCGATAGGTACTAACCCCCGCAATGATCCATAATGGATCTGACCCACATAGGATCGATATGTAACTAACCCCCGCAATGACTCACAGAAGATCACACAGGATCGATAGGTATCTAACCCCCATAATGACCCACACAGGATCGGACCCACACAGGATCTGTAGGCACTGGCCCACACAGCACCACTGAGCGCTGACCCACACAGGATCTGACCCACACAGGATCATTAGCACTGATCCACGTAGGATCGCTGAGTACTGTAGTCGTCGTCGTCTAATCCATAGAGGATTTCTGCATAGTCGTCATCGTCGTCGTAGTCGTAGCCAGCTCTAGGGTTCCTGCACACAGTAAGCTCGTTCGGGAGAGTCCGCTCCACGAGCCGAAGGGCTGATACATCAACTGACACAAAGTTCGGAGTTGATGTATTCAAAAGTTCTGTATCGTCAACAGTAACTAAATTTCACAGACGGCAGGTCAATCGGACGCCCGGTCTGAGAGTTATTGGCCTTTTCGTCCAAGGGGCCCGGTTGGTTTTTAAGTCAAAACCAACCCGGCCATACTCTATCTCCATCCAAACCTCGAGCGGAGTAAGCCAAGATGTCCGTCTCACTTAGAAGAATCCAACAAAGTTGACGACACGCCAATCGGACGTCCGGAACTCAATTTATAAGCGTTTACGCTTCGAGGGTCTGGTTGGTTTCGTGTACGAACCAACTCGGCCGAACTCAAAGTACTCCGAAACCTTGATTGAAATATACCAAAACAACCTCCTCGATCCATGTATCGCATCGCAACTGACGGTGCGTAGATCGAAGGACCGTAGCGTAGGTTATGGGCAATAGACCGAAAGAGGTTCGGTGTTAGGGAGTTCAGTCCCGGTCCGACCCGGCCCGATACCCCCAGGGTCAGCCCAAACCGGGTCGACCCGAACAGGGTCCGGGTCCGGCCCGCTTGGGCATGGACCGCCCTGGCTGGCGCGACCCGCCTCGGCCGACGCGCGGCCCAACCCGACCCTGGCGCGGCCCGGCGCGCTGGCCAGGGGCTCGGCCGAACGACCGAGCCGTTCGAATGCAGGGGGGGCGCTGCCCCCCGCTTGTAGTAATCGTGGCCACTTAATGGGGCCACTCACTTCCGGACAGCTAGGGGTTTTGAACACCCGGTTCTTCCCCGTCCGTCCAGCCCGCTCTGGCCGGTCGGCCCGCTAAGGTTGGCTGGCTTCTGCTGCCACGGTACCGGCAAGGCTGGTCCCCCCTACTCCATCATCGGCGGCCCGATTCCGGCCGCCGGTTCCCCTGCTCCGCAACGGCTTCTCCCGCGGCCTTGGTATGTCCGGAGCGGCGCGACAGTGCCGCAACCACGCTCCGGCCGCGGTGTCTTCGGCTTTTTCCGGTGCGGCGTTCCGGCGCCGAGACTTGGTTTAATTTTCAAATGCGCGGCATGACGGCTCCGTGCTTCCTTGTCGCTTGTTCTCGCGCGGTGTGATGGCACCGCGTCACATTCCTTCGAACCACAACAACAAAAATAATGAGGGAGGAGGGTCAGCTGTGTTTGTGCAGTCCGACCCCCTCCTGTTAAATGATATCAGTGGGTCCAAATGAATGAGGATAGATGACAGATGAATTTACAAATAAAAACACATAAACCCGTACCTCGTCGAATCGTTGAGAGAGGGTTCGTCATGGAAAAGGGCATCACAGAGGAGGAGGATTGTGTCGCGGAGAAGCGTCGCTGAAGATGCATCACAGAAGAAGCGGTACACGGCGTCGCGTAGTCGATGTCTGAGGGTTTGGCGTTCTTCGTCAGAGGTCCGCACGTTCTTCGTGTTCTTCGCGTTCTTCGTCGAAGAAGAAGGATTTTCTTCCAATCCTCTCCACGATACAAGTTCCAACAGAAATAAAATAAGAGTTGTCTTATTTTATTAACAAACAAGCCAATGTTTGAATTTTAAAAGAAACAAAACAAACAATTAATTGAGGAGTTTAAACCCACCCAATTAATAAGGCGTTTCTTAACCAGAATAAACGCTTATGGTGAATTTATTAATAGGGGGTGCGGGTGTGTTACATAGAAGAAAAGAAATGGCGGGGCTTGTGTGGTCCCCACCTCACAAATATCCTACCAAGTGGGTAGGATATTGTGTGTCCCACATTACCCTCTTAACATAGGTAAAGTGACTTAAAATAAAATGGTCGCACCATTTTATTTTATTCATTTACATAACCCGAATATTTAAAAACCACACCCAGGAAAACGAATCTCTGGAAAAAGTGTTTCTAAGAAATTATTAGTGATGTGTTTCCGTTGGTTCCCTTGGAATTCAATTCCGAGCTCAGGTTCAGAAGTTAGAAGAACCTGCTCGTTCGTTCACTGAACGTACCCGAGATAAACTTCGGAAAATGATTCCGGGCACACCGGGCCTCGGAATCAGGTGTCGTTTGAAACTGTGTTCTTGTAAAATTCCAAAAAAAAAATAGAAGAAAAAATATCCGTCAATTTTACGGGACTTTACATCACTCCTACCTCAGGGCTTTACGTCCCCATAAAGATGCATCATAAACTAGGGAAACAAATGTGGGTACTGAGCTTGCATCTGAGCCTCCCGCTCCCAATTTCTCTCCTAGAGGTTCCCGTGCTGCCATCTGATGTGCACAAGAGGAATCGACCGTCCACGTAGGTCCCGCTCTAATCTATCCTCGATCTCCACCAGGACCTCCACAATAGTCTCCCCATCATCAATGTCCAGCTCCCTGTGGTCAATGATATTCGTCGGGTCGTGCACATATCTCCTCAACTGTGATACGTGAAAGACGTTGTGCACCCGGTGAAACTGAGGTGGTAGAGCCAGGTGATAAGCCACCTCGCCAATCCTGCTGAGTACCTGGAATGGTCCGATGAAGCATGGAGAAAACTTTACGCCTCGGCCAAATCTCTGTAATCCACGTTGAGGTGAGACCCGCAAGAAGACGTGGTCGTCATCCTCGAACTCCAGTGGCCTCCGCCTCCTGTCAGCATAAGACTTCTGTCAGCTCTGAGCTATCCTCATCCGCTCCTAGATGACATGGACCTTCTCTGTCGTGGCCTGGACCATCTCTGGTTCCACAAGTTCTGACTCCCAGGGGTCTTTCTAGCACAGTGGTGATTTGCAAGGTTAGACGTACAACGCCTTGCATGGTTCCATCCCGATGGTGGAGTGGTAGCTGTTGTTGTACGCGAACCCCACCAAGGGTAGGAGGTCCTCCCAACTATGACCAAAGTCGAGGACACATGAGCGGAGCATGTCCTAGAGAGTCTGAATGATCCTCTCCGTCTGACCATATGTCTGAAGGTGAAAGGCGGTGCTCAGACGTAGATGTGTCCCGAACGCCTCCTCCAACCCCTTCCAAAGCCGGGAAGTAAAGAGAGAATCTCGATCGGAGACGATTGATGATGACACACCGTGAAGTCGTACAATCTCATAAACATAGAGGTGTTCCAAGCTCTCCACTAAGCCCTGCTCCCTGATGGTTAAGAAGTGATCCGAATAGGTGAGTCAGTCGACAATCACCTAAATGGAGTCATGACCTCTCGATGTGCGTAGAAGTCCAGTCACGAATTCCATAGATATTCCGTCCCACATCTACTACAGGAGCTCTAAGGGTTGTACCAAGCCTGCTGGTCAGTCTCTGTCTCAGCTTCTAGAAGCTCTGCTGACATCTGTCTGACCACACAAAGGGTTTCCCCTTCTTCATCAAAGCTGAGTGTGGTGCAGCTACTCTGGATAAGTCTAACACAAATATCTGGTAGTATCCAGCTAGTCCCAAGAAACATCGCACCTCTGTCATGCTTCTGGGTGGCTCCCAAGCTGGCACTACCTCGATCTTCATAGGATCCACCGCAACTCCCGCCTCAGAGATGACGTGTCCGAATAAGTGGACCTCACATATCCAGAACTGACACTTCGAGAGCTTTGCATAAAGCTGGTGCTCTAGGAGTTTGTCTAGTACAACCCGCAAGTGGTAGGCGTGCTCCTCCTCATTGGTCGAGTATATCAATATGTCGTCGATGAAGACCATGAAAAATCGATCGATGAATGGCTGAAAGATCCTGTTCATGAGGCCCATGAACACTGTTGGAGCCTTGGTCATGCCGAAAGGCATAACGATGAACTCATAGTGGCCATACCGACATCTAATGGCCGTCTTCTACACGTCCTCGTCCCGAACTCCGAGCTGGTGATAGCCTGACATGAGGTATATCTTTGAGAACCACCGTGCTCCCTTGAGCTGATCGAAGAGGTCATCAATCCTCGATAGTGGATACTTGTTCCTCACTATCATCTGGTTTATGTGAGCACAGTCGACAAAAAGTCACAAGCTCCCATCTTCCTTCTTGGTGAACAATATCGGGGAAGCCCAGGGTGAAACACTGGGTAAGATGAATCCCTTGCCCTGCAAGTCCTCCAACTATATTTTTAGCTCTTGAAGCTTGGAGGGTGACATCTGATATGCTGGTGTGGATATCGGGGCTGTCCCGGGGTACAAGTCAATATAAAATTCTACCTCTCTGCGAGGAGGTAACCCTAGGACGTCATCGGGGAAAACGTCCTCATACTGATCCAGCGCTGCAGGAAAACTGTGACACCGAACATCAACTGCTCCTAGGATTAGGATATCCAGCTGATCGGTGATGGTTTGTCCTCTCCTCTGTGTGAGCCCATCCTATGCTGCAAAGCCTTCCTTCTCACCGGTGAAGGTGAACCTGCTCCCGTCGGTGCGTACACATCGCACCTTGCGCCTAATACAGTCAATCTGAGCATGGACTGTAGATAACCAATCCATGCCCAAGATGATGTCTTAAGGCCTCGACGCCACTATAATAAGATCACAGCCGAAGCTCTCGTCTCCTAGAGTAAGATCACACTGCCGTAACCATTGCGTAATCGTCGAGTCTACTCCCGTAGGAGTCTCTACCTGTAAGGATCGAGCCAACGGCTCTGTCGGAAACACCGAGCTCTGAACAAGGTAAGCGGCTATGAAATAATTACTCACTCTTGTATCTATAAGAACTATAGAAAGGGTGTAATAGACGCAGATATTACCTCGAATCATCTCGGGTGCGCCGTGGTCATAGGCCTCCGCTGCCTGAAGTTGTGCCTGTCTCTGCCCGCCAGCTCCCTGTGGTCAAGGTGGACCTCTTGGTGGTGGTGGTGGTAGAGCCTCAAAGCATCACCCACCACCTGAAGCTCGGCCAGCTCCTCTGCCTCATCCTCCTGCTCACTACGGAATGCCACAACCGACCCTCTTCCTCTGCATGGGAGGCCCCGCAACCATATGCTGCTCCTCAACATGATGGGTCAGGCAGTCACGAGCCATGTGGTCCTGCCCGCTGCATGCGTAGCACTGTCTGCCTCTCGAATGACTGGCTCCACGCTGTGTGCCCCGCACTGCTGAGCCTATGTCCTGAGGTCGTCTGCCTGAGGGTCTGGTCTTCCTGGACCCATGATTCATCCGTCGACTGCCTGCTGCAGAAGACTCTACTACATGCTGCCCCTTGGTAGGTCTCACTGCTGACGAAGGCTCAGCAAGGAAGCACATGATCATAAGGGCTCGCTCTAGTACCCCTACCTATGTTGTAATTTTGAGGGAGATCAGTGATGACCTGATCTCTTGCATCCATTCCTGCTCGAAGGTCTGGGCCCGGAAGAATGGGTCTCGTACCATGTCTGTCGAGTAGCACGAGAGATCGGTAAATCTCGCCGAGTACTGGGCGACCGTCAAGCTGCCCTACCGTAGCTGAATAATCTCCTGGATGCACACCTCACTGAGGGTGGCTGGGACGAACTCTGAGCAGAAGAGCCTCTCAAAGTCCGTCCAGAGAAGAGATTCCTCATCGTGCACCTGGAGCATGAAGCTCCACCATCTGCCTGCTACCGCATGCAGGAGGCTCACTGCGAGGATCACCATGAGGTATGATGGTGTCCTCTCTAACCTGAAAACCTGTACAACTGCCTCCATACAGTCCTCGGCTGCCTGGGGGTCCATCTCCCTGCGGAACCTGGGCGGTCTCTGGCGCTGAAACTCGTGCAGTGCACTAAGCCGATGTGCATTGTCAGCAGTTGTGGCTGGTAGCATCGGTGGCTCGGCGGGTAGGGGTGCCGCCGGTGCCTCTGTTGTCAAAGGGTCGTGTACCGAGGCCTCATCGCTCGGTGGTCTATCGTCACACACAACTCTCGGAACCCTAGCTGGCTGCCATCATGGGGCCACCCTGAAAAGAAACAGATGCGCCATGGTCAAACTGTATACCTGGTGAGCTGACACAAAGTAATCAAAAAAAAATGTGAAACACACATGAAATCAATGTTTTCGTGTATTAAGTTGGAAATCAGAAGTCAGGGTCCTGGTGTACGGATATGTCGGTTTCCACACCAACACTGGACTCTCTGGACTGATAACCACACTCAATACTCTTAACATTATTGCTTCACATAGAAAAAGATCAGAGTCCTGTGTTTTGTGGTAGAACCGAACTCCTCTAATACCAATTTTCAACAACCCATCCTCGGGGCCCGCGTCGTGACTACTCCAAGACCACCTTCCATAGTCCAGTGGCTGGCGGCTAGCACCAAGGCATAATTCCCGATAAAAAGGGAAGGCATTGCCTTTGTAATTTAATCAAACACCACAGAGCAAGAAAGAAGTAGAAGTAAACACTAAGTAAAAACTGATACAAAAGTAAGTGTGGAAATGTAAGTGGGCCAGAATACAATCCCAAACTGAATGTAAAGTACAACTGGAAAGGGAAAACAACAATTGAAATTAATGCCGCAGCATCGAGCCGTCCATTGGAAGTCCCACCTGAAGGGTTGGTACAGATAGCTTCCACAGCTCCTCGAGTCCAGTCGTCCGCTCCGAGTACGTTCCGCCTAGTGGTCCACCTCCATTTACCATCCTTCTCCGCTATCCTCAACCATAATCAGCGTTGTCCGTCTTCTGCAACAAACACAACGTAGTGTAGGTATACCCCATGTAGGGGTGAGTATATGCTACTCAGTAGGGACCTCGAGACCCCCGAAGGTCTCCTAGAATCCACAAAGGATAATCCACAAAGTAAAGTTTCAATCACGAAGTAACATCCGACATTACATAGGTATATTCCGAAACATATACCTTAGTCATCGATTCTCGTTCGGCTCCAACATCTGAGCCCAAGTACAACCCAGTCCACACAGGAAAACACAACCAAATCCACACAAGAAAGCATAACAAAATCCTCACAGGATATCAAGTAAAAACTTATCAAAGATAAGAATTTAAAGTCAAGACTCACCTCACATAGGAATACTTCTTCGTATGACGATAGAGATGATCATATATTTCCACTGATTCATCTAAGCCATCAGACCCCAAAGGATCGATAGGTACTAACCCCCGCAATGACCCACAAAGGATCTGACCCACACAGGATCGATAGGTAACTAACCCCTACAATGACCCACAAAGGATTTGACCCACACAGGATTGATAGCTAAATAACCCCCGCAATGACCCACAGAGGATCAGAACCACACATGATCTGTAGGCACTGGCCCACACAGGACCGCTGAGCGCTGAACCACACAAGATCTGACCCACACAAGATCGGACCCACACAGGATCGGTAGCACTGATCCATATAGGATCGCTGAGTGTTGTAGTCATCGTCGTTGAATCCACAGAGGATTTCTACACAGTCATCATCGTCGTCGCAGTCGCAGCCAGCTCTAGGAATCCCGCACACAGCAAGCTCGATCGGGAGGGTCCACTCCACCAGCCGAAGAGCTGATACATCAACTGACACAAATTCCAGAGTTTATGTATCCAAAAGTTTGGTATCGTCAATAGGAACTCAACGTCAAAGAAGGCGCGTCAATCGGACGCACGGTTTGAGAGTTATTGGTTGTTTCGTCCTAGGGGCCCGGTAGGTTTTTAAGTCAAAACCAACCCGACCATACTCCAACAGCATCCAAACCTCGAGCGGAGTAATCCAAAAGTCTACTCTCCCTTATAGGAATCCAACAAAGTCGACATCACATCAATCGGACGTCTGGAAGTCAAGTTATAAGTGTTTCCGCTCCGAGGGACCCGTTGGTTTCATGTACGAACCAATCCGGCCGAACTAAAATTAGTTCGAAACCATCAGTGCGATATACCGAAACGACCATATCGATCCAAGTATTACATCACAACTGACGGTGTGTCGATCAGAGGCCCGTAGCTCATGTTATGGGCAATTGACCGAAAGAGGTTTGGTATTAGTGGGATCGGGCCTAGTCCGACCCTGCCCGATACCCCCTGGGTCGGCCCGAACCAGGTCGACCTGAACCGGGTCCGAGTCTGGCCCGTTACCCCCAGGGTCAGCCCGAATCGGGTCTGGTTCCGGCCCGAGTGGGCACGGCCCGGCCCGGCTGGCGCCGCCCGGCCCAACCTAGGTGCAGCCCAGCACGGCCTGGGCGTGGCACGGCTTAGCGGCCCGGCGCGCTGGCGGTCCGGCGTACTCGCCAGGGGCTCGGCTGAATAGTCGAGCTGTTCGGATGTGGGGTGGGGCGTTGCCCCCCTCTTGTAGTAACAGCGGCCTCTTAATGGGGCCGCTCACGTCCGGCCAGCCGGGGGTTTTGAACCCCCAGTTCTTCCCTGCCGGTTGGCCCGCTCTGGCCGGCCAACTTATTCCGCCACGGGACCGGCAAGGCCGGTCCCCCCTACTCCGTCGCCGGCGGCCCAATTCCGACCACCAGTTCCCCTGCTCCGCTGTGGCTTCAACCGCGGCCTTGGTCCATCCGACGCGGCGCGACGACGCCGCGCTCCTCCGCCACGGTCCCGCTCCGTCCGCGATGTCTTCTGGTTTTTTCGGTGCAGCTCGACGACGCCGCGAATTGGTTCAATTTTCTAATGCGTGGTGAGACGGTGCCGCACATACTTGCCGCTCGTTTCCGCGCGGTGCGATGACACCACGCCACTTTCCTTCGAACCGCAACAAGAAAAATAATAAGGGAGGACGGTCGACCGTGATTGTGCGGTCCGGCCCCCTCCCGTTAAATGATATCAAGCGGTCCAAATGAAAGTTGGTAGATGACAGAAGAATTTCCAAATAATAACATATAAACCCCTACGTCGTCGAATCTTTGTGCAATGGTTTGTCACAGAAAATGGCATCGCGGAGAATTATCTTCATGTCGCGGAGAAGCTTCGTGGAAGACACGTCGTGGAAGAAGCGGTACACGGCGTCACGTAGTCGATCTCCGAGGGTTTGGCGTTATTCGTCAGAGGTCGGCGCGTTCTTCGCGTTTTTCGCGTTCTTCACATTCTTCGTCAAAGAAGAAAGCTTTTATCCCCATACTCTCCACGCAAAAAGTTCAAACAGAAATAAAATAAAAGTTGTATTATTTTATTAACGCACAAGCCAACGTTTGAATTTCAAAAGAAACAAAACGAAAAATTAATTGAGGAGTTTTAAACCGCCCAATTAATAAGGCGTTTCTTAACCAGAATAAACGCTTAAGTTGACTTTATTTATAGGGGGTGCAGTTGCGTTACTTAGAAGAAAAGAAACGACGGGGCTCGTGTGGGCCCCACCTCACAAATATCCTACCATGTCGGTAGGATATTGTGGATCCCACCTCACCCACTAAACATAGGTTAAGAAACTTAAAATAAAATGGTCGCACCATTTTATTTTATTCATTTACTTAACCCAAAAATTTAGAAACCACACCCGGGGAAACGCAACTCCAGAAAAGGTGTTTCTAAGCAATTACCGGCGCTCTGATTCCATCGGTACCCTCAGAATTCGATTCTGAGCACTGGTTCAAAAGTTAGAAAAACCCGCTCATTTGTTCACAGAACGTACCCGAGCTAAACTTCGGAAAATGATTTCGGGCACACCGGGCCTCAGAATCAGGTGCCTTCAGAAACAGCGTTTTTGTAAAATTTCAACGAAAATTAAGGAAAATAAATTACCTTGAATTTTACTCATCTTTACAGTGATGGTGATGTATGAAATAAATACATTGAATTAAATGATTTTAAAGAAATTATATTAGAAACAAGTTTTTCCTAATGAATGGTTAGTAGAAATGGAGGGGGGATTTAAATGATTAAGTAAAAAAATTAGAAGATAATGTTTTTATATATGATAAAAAATTAAAAAGTTATCAAAGATAGTTGAGGACTATATATATAACACAAGGAGTATGATTTATCATTTAATTGATGGGTAAAATCCATTCACCGATGGGAACTTGTCTCTCAAGATTTATATTCATAAAAGTATAATTTATCATGTGCTACCAAGATTGAGAAATAATTATTAATGTATGATGACTAAAAAGGGAATCAATAGAATACATTAATTGTTGATAAATAACAGGATAAATCGAATAAGTGTAGAAATATTTTATAACATTTTGTTCATAAGGAAGGAAACAACCTTGTACCCACAATAAAAGTTGAATAAATTTGTGTCAATTGTGGTTAAAAAATGACATAATTATCAAGACTCGAAGGGAAATAATGAATATACCAATGTAAAATGCTAAAATTATAAAGATATGAAACAATATGAGAATAAATTTCAAAATAATCCTGGAAATATTACACAGAAGAAGTAGTGGGATCAAGATAAAGCTTATGAAATTATAATAGATGAATTGGAATAATTAATGTATTTTTTTTTCTAATTATCATAATCAAAAAATATATAATGACTTTATTGCAGTATTATTTAATTAATTATTTATAATAATTCACATTTTCATTAAGGTATTATGGTGATAATAATATTATTTTATGTGGAATGTGAAATTAATAGCTAAATTATGTGGCTGTTAGAAAATAATGTTATGTTTATTTTGTAAACTTTTCAACCATTAAATTAATTTTTTTGTTATTGAATTTGGATTGATGTATTTTTGATGTGTATTATGGTTAATAAATATATAATTGGTTATGTTTATAAATGGATATTATTGTTTAGGGTTAAGTTATGATTTATCATATATGGGGACCTGTTCAATCCATTTTTCATTTTAGTAAAGATTTTAAAGCAATGGAATGGCATGTGGAATTACGAAACATAAAAGTGAGTTAGGCATGAAAAAACATTTTATACATCAATTTTCAGTTTTATGGGATAATGTAAAAATAGATTTCAGGAAAAATGGATGAAATAATTATTGTGACATGGAATGAAATCAGGTATGTTCGTATCTGTATAGTAAAATAATCCATAAACTATATGAATAGTATTTTAGAACAGAATAGTTATTTGATTACTTTTCATTTTCAGAACTCAATTGTCATTTAACCAATAACAAATTTATTGTTTTTTGATTGATAAATTTATCATGACCATGATATCTATCACTCCCAATCATAAATTTATTTTTAGATTCCTCCACCATTTCCATATTTTCATATATAGAACCTTGGTATGTTTTATCTTAGTTGACCTTCATACATCCCATTATTTATTTTTAAGTGGAAGTTTAATGAATCTTTTTTTCTAGTGGGGATAATAAAAATTGTATTTTATAAAGGAAAACCCCATGTTCTCCATCTTGAGTTGCAATTTCAATAGAAAAATATATTAAAAGGGGTGGGAATTAAATATCATTTGTTTTGAATTGGAAACACTATGTTCAATATCATACATTATACACCACATCATACTTAAACAAAAAAATAAATATTATTATATAAATGTTATATTTATATCCTAGCCAATAGTATGGTGGGAATGAAAATAGATTAACTAAATTATGAAGACATGCTTTACACATTTAAATATAATGAATTATTTGGTGGCGAATTATGTATAAATGAAGATAAAAAACCTTTTTAAAATAAAAAAAAATTTCAAAAAAAAACATTTAAAATAAAAAGATGTATTTTTCACAAATAAAATGAAAGAAATCGAAATTTTGGGAATATATTAATTAAAAATATACATCATATTCAATATATTTTTTAATATTCATCATATTTATTTTTTAGACATTATATAAGAAGAAAAATAATTTTACTTATAAAAAAGTATTTTTATAAAAAGAAAATTTAACCACCTTTTAATGGAGAAATTATTTAAAACAAAAAACTTATTATTTTTTCAATTAAAATTTGAAATATAGTTGTTTTTTGAAATTTAAATATTAAAATTTTCATATGTTTAATTTTTTGAATTTTTCTAATATGATACATTTTTATATAAAAAGTGAAATAAAAAATTATTTTCAACTAAAAATAGACTTTATTTAATTTAATTTTAAACATTAATACTATGTTAAATTGGTTTTAAATTATAAATATTACAATTATAAATCATTTAATTCAACCTTTTTCATTATATTCAATATCACATTGATGTTATATAAAAAAAATTCAATATTTGGAAATTGTTTACATTAGAAAATAATTGATTCATCCCATATTCATGATTAATTTTACAATAATTTATAAAAATTATGTTCGATTAATTATTAAAAAATGAAATCAATATTTTTAATCCAAATTTCTAAATTTTTTATATATATAGATTTTATGAATAGTCATTATGAATAATACATTTAGTAATTTTTATTACCGTGTAAAATGGTAAATCTATTATTTATCCATTCAAATAAGATTATAAATACTATATATTTTCCACAACAATTGACCCAAGTTTATTTCATTAGATTATTTTGTCGACAATATTTATAGGTTTTTGTATATACCCATTTCTCTCTTATATTGGGATTATGAATCTTATAATATTTTATTTAATGAAAAGTCAATGTCACCACATTCATAATTTTAATATATATATATATATATATATTTTTTAAATAAGGTTATGTTGAAGTTATATTTTAATATAAATATTCATTTGAATAATAAATTATACATCATTATCAGGGTAATTCACTTTTGTGTTTTAGGAAATAAATTATCACCATAATGGATAAAAAAATTATAATTAGGTAATTGATTAATTAATTGAAGTATCAAATAAATGATATCAAGAATATGAAAAGAAATATAATTTGATTTAAATAATGTAATATATGAATTTTGAAAATAACTATGAAATGATAGTGATGTTTTAAAGGAGTGTTCTTCAAAGATATCAGGCCTTTATGATATTTATAAAATAAATAATAAATTATTAAATATTATAAAATTCATAAAAATATAAAAAAAAGAAATATGATTTTTATAAGTATTGAAATTACATCGATTATTGTCAAACCCTGACCGTGGATAATCCTTCCTTTAATTTTATATTCTCGATGTTGGATCTTTTGGTTGAGGTTCGAGTTTGGTGTCTACCAAATTTCCGTGTATTTTGGTTGTATTAGTTTTATTCTAGACCTATTCATGGTTATTGTGAATGTTGTGGGATGAAAAGTTGCATGTTAGAGAGTTTGTGATTCCCTCAGTGTCTCAATATTGTGTTTAAAATAGTAAAGGATCTTTGAGTACACTTCGGTATTGATTGAGGTATAATCTGGGGTTTTAGACAATTTTTTGGGTCTCATGGTTTGGGAACGGCCTAGCCAAACCATGCAACCACACCATGTGAAGTTGTAAGTGTTTTCAAGTATCCTTCGCATGGTTTGTGCATGGTTTGGCATATAGTGCAACAAAACCGTTGAGCCATTTGAGGGATTTATAACTTTTGATGTGGTGCTCTATTTAGGGTGATTTTACCTCTCAAATGAAGCCCCTGGTGTTGGATATCAACCATTGGATCCCCCCTCCTTCATGATTCTATTTGGGGCGATTTTGGGGTGATATTTCATGAATGGTTGGTGATTCTTCCTGTTTCATTCACTGAATCTCCTCTCCTTCTCTTCCCCTCTTTGTTTCTTGGTTTTTCATTGGGGTATCTTCCCTTGGTAGAGAACTAGGTTTAGGGTTGGATCATGTGGTATGATTTTCTTATGTCTAGGGTGTGCGGAGGGTCCGTGGGGTTTAGATATCTCTTCCCTTGAAGTTTCTTTGCATTACCACACCGTTGAGGTAGGATTTTCCATGATCTAACATTCCATTGAAAACCGTTGATTCGTGAATGCTTTGGATTAATTTTTTAACATTATTCACATCTACATTGTTATTATAGTTAACATATTATGTAGTATTTATGTTAGTTACAATTGTAAAAAATAGATTTTAAAAGGATTCATTGATTATGTCTACGTGTTGGTGCCTTGGAAGTGTTTGATAAAATTCATTTTGTTTTATAAAATGTAAATTGAGCCCTTTGTTGTATTTATTTAACATGGTTTTATATATTTTATTAGTTGAAACCTGATTTGGAGCATTGAGAGTGATTTGGGAGCCTATTAATGGCTTGATTATTCATGTTGAAATGTTTTGGAAAAGTCCATTGGGTTTTTGAAATGTTTATGTGAGATGTTGCAATTGTGTTGGTTTTATGGGAAGTCGTATTTCTGGAAAAATGTTTTTGGGTATTCATATAGATCTTCAAAGGGTTTCATTGGATATTCGCATAGACATGGGTGCACTAGTTTCACACATGGGGGCATTCAAGTGAAAATGAAATTGAAAAAGGATGTTACACTTGAACCTTGATTTCTCTAATGTTTTTTCTTCTCTGTCTCATTAAAATCCTTCTAAAATGGATCATTGTTTTCTAAAAAGTGTCTTGGTATTTAATGTGGATTTAAATTTATTCTTTTTCATATAAATTTGAACTGTGGGGAATTTTGGGACATAGTTCGTTTTAAATGGTTTAGTGGCATGTTTGTCTTTGTATACATAGAAATAGTTTTAGAAATGTTTTGGAACTAATTGGGTATATGTATTTGGGTGTGTAATATTAAAGGCCAATTTGGAATTGTCCATCAAAACGTTATTTTTTTTGATTTTATAAAAGAATGTGATTCAAAGAATGTGAATGCCTTGTTGTAAACATAAGGTGTTTTATGAAATGGTTTGAATGCTTATGTGATGTGATGGTCTGGTTGTTACTTTGTTTGTGTGAACATGTATTCATATGTGTATAAGTATGTGGGTTGATTCTATCTAGGGTAACTATTTATGGTTGAACGTATATGAAGAGTCTTTGTTTGGGGTAGACAAGTGCAGTGAGATGAGTCACGTGTGCGAAGGCCTTCATACTAACACAATATTATTATCACCACTATGGATTCCTGGTTGTCTTTAAGATGATCGAGTGATAGTTTCTAAACAGCCTTGATTAGACGGGTTGGTACCCCCTGGATTTTGTTTGGCTATGTGGGCTTTGCCACTAGATTGGTCTGTTAGGTCAGCCAGTTGGTTATAGACATACGAGCTTCACCATACGCCGACCGGAGGTTCCAAAACCGAGTATATCCAGGGGTCTTCTAGGGATGACAAAGATCACCCATGATTACTCTCTATATTTCTTGTTTACTTTATACTACATTGAATGTTTGTTTGTTCAATTTATTTATTTTCAGCATAGCCATTTTGTTGTTGATTTGTTTTTTTATTTAAAATGAAAAGTCTATTTTGAATGTGGAAATAGGGTGTGCATAGTTTTAATGAAGGGAATGAAATTTTTTTATTTATAAAAAGAAATAAAATTATTTTTATAGAATTATTTTCATTCTACTGTTAATGGATTGTCTTGGGAACGTAATAACATAGATTTTTTGGTGATTTCCTATTGAGCTGTCTAAATCACACCCTACTTGTACCATTTGATGTCGGTAGACCAGAACTATTTTTCAGGTTCATGTTTTGTTCAGGTTTTTTGGTTCAAGTATCTCTTAGAGCAGGCTGGTCATATGGTTTGTGGTGACCAAGAGGTCACATGGAGATCATGCTTATAGCAGGTTGTTTTATTCTGTTGTAGCATCTAGTTCATTCAATGGTAGTTTTATTTAGTTATATTCATATGAGACTTGATTGTTCTTTTATTGAGATTCTATTGTGGTTAGCTCTGGTGCATTTTCAATTTTGAATATTTTGATCCTATTATTATTGTGATAAATCTTTCCTTCTTATTATATTTTGATGCTCGTCACTGGTTTCTAGCCCGTGGGGATTGAAATTTCCCTTCGGGTCATGTCGTGGATCGACTTGGGTGACCATCTTAGGGTCGACCTAGGTTGGATCATGAAAAAATGGTATCAGAGGAGGCCCTTGTTATTTTGGGTGTCTGGTAGATAAAGATTAGGACTGTCGGGGATCCGGAGGTAGGTTATGGGTCGGTGCTTGATCACCACCACCCATGAATAGACCTGTGTTACCAGGGTTAGTTAGTGATTTGATTCTCTTTTCATTGGTTGTTTTTGAATGAGGGATGAAAATAGAGGAGAATCGGTTAACATTGCGGCCTCCCATGGGGTGGTTACCCATGTGGAGTCCTAGTGCTCGGTTTAAAGTCCTCTTAGTATTATGCCTTACCCAGGGCATGACCGACCACCATATTGTCGGGCTAGACATAGGAACTAGTCACTCATTCGGGTGATATACTATTTGTTGTGTTTCATTTTGGTTTCAGACGGTGTAACTATATGTTTAATAAGAATTTGGATTTTAAAATTAAATTGGATTTGAAAACATAACTATTTTCCATGAAATGGTGTTAAATTGAAAAAAGTGGGTTTTCTAACATTAAAGGTCTTTTTTCTTTGATAATGTTAATGGAATGTGTCCCTTAGTATTTGTTATGGATGTTGACATGTGTTTGGGTATGTGTGGGAAGTGCTTATTGACACATGGCATTGAAGATGGATTGATAGACATGTAATGGTTCATATGATACCATTGGTTGGGTTTTCAAGTTAAAGGTTTGATATGGTTTTCCTAAAGTGGATTAAATGGGAAAATTATTTCATAAATATTTTTCATGAAAAATTGTTTTTTGGTATTTGGGAATTAACCTTGGAAGAATATTTTTTGTGTTTTAAGAGGAAAATGGTTTTTTTTGATAAAGGATATTCAATTGGGGTTTTTTTACTTGTCTTCGGAGCCTGTTGGTTTGGGCTTGAGGTGTTCCTATTTGTTTTTTTTCTCAGTTTGACGTTGGACTTGGTATGCAATTTTTTCGTGGCTCATAAAAAGCCACCCAGAAAGGTCCCCAATGTTCCTAATGAGTCATGCACCATTACCTTTCCTTCACATGTTTTCCCAGCTTTCCATGGTGATCGAGATTCGTTTGAAGCTATGTAGTTGGTTGATGAATTTGAGCATGTTTTTGAGTCATTGGGAACTCTTGATTTTGTTAGAGTCTGTGCAATTGAAGGGTTGTATGAGGGTCCAATATTGGACTAGTGGAGGTTTGTTTCCCTATCATCGACAAAAGGTGAGATGTCATGGGAGGGGTTTAAGGCCACTTTCATCCAACGGTTCATACCGATGGAGGTGAAGTTGAGGAAAGTGGTAGAGTTTTATGATGTTCAATAGGGCCAATGATTCGTAAAGGCTTATGTTAACCATTTTAGAGATCTAGTACCATACTCTTTGGAAGTAGCATTGGAGGATCAGAAGAAGGCCTATATCTTTGACAAGGGTCTCCATCCTAAAATTGATGAGGAAACCCTCTCATCTAATGAAAAATGTTTCGAGAAGTTGGTGGATGAGGCATTCATGTCTGAATTGGTTTTCGGGGTGTAGCCAATGGTAGTGGGTTCTCATTGAGGTTTCCCATCTGGTGAGTTGGGTATTCCAGGAGAGCCTATTTCTGGAAAATCTCTTTCATCAGTTTTGGCTTCCAGTTCGTCGGTCTGTTCCCTTGTTTGTTTCTAGTGTGACCAGTTGTTCACTCAAAGACGTCTTGTCATATTCCTCTGAAGGCTTTCCACCGCTATATCCATTGGGGTTATTTGAAAAAGTTATTTATGGGGTGTTGTCTGAAACGGAAGTCTTGATCAGAGGATGTGTTTCTTGACTATGAGGCATGAGATACATTATCCATCAAAGCCCCAACCATACGTCTCGGGGAGAAGCTCGCGCACAATCAGTAGTAACAGAGAGGTGGTGTGAAACCCATCATTTTTTTTCATTATTATTCTATGTTGGGATGGAAATTTTTAACATATCCTTATTATTATTAACTTGATTTTGTAAGTAAACCTTTTATGGTAATTTTGTGGTTAACTAGATCTCTATTAACCCAAATAGATGAGTCTATCTAAAAGTGTCCTTTGAAAAAATTTCATTCTCCTATAAGTGTGTCTTGCGTTTGTGTAAGATGGTATCAATTTTAACTTTCTACAATGCTCATTTGGATATGCTGAAAGATTTTAGAATGGATGTATTGTGTGTTCAGTTCATGTAGGAGGTTACTTTATTCAGTGGTGGTAGTGTCAATCTTTTACATGGAATTTCGGGTTTGATTCCAGTCAAAAATTTTGGTTTTTGGAGTTTTTTAGAGATCTTTCCAGGTGAAGCGAAGTTACCACATAGTTACCACACAGTTATTTGAATCCTTGTGACCCTAGCCATGAAGACAGAACCAACTACATGTAAAGCATGCATTCGTGTGGTAGATCTCATAATTGTGTGGCTTGGTGTCACTATCAGGTGGAGGAGTTGGCATGATTGGTGGATTGTTTTGAAGCCGCATAACCAATAAGTGTAGGGTCCCCATTCATTTCAGTTGTTTTCTCACAGTTGGTTCATGACATGTTAAACCATGTGGCCAATCCATGCGATCTACCTAGAAATTTAAAATGTTAAAATACCTTGTTCTTGATTGCAGTGTGGGTATTGTTTGGGGATTAAATGTAGTTTTCATTATTGCAGTTCTTGTGGTTGGGATAACCCTCTCGTTTTCTCCCCAAATCCTCATTTATTTGTGGTGGTTTCTTCTTGATCGGTCTAGTGTGACTTGTGGAGTGAATATTCATCACGGGGTTTATGAATTCCCTTTGGTTTTTATCTGGAATGGACTTGAGCTTTGGTTGACTTTTGGCTGGGTGATTTTCAAGGGGAAAAAGTGTATGTGGTGGGGAGAACTGTCACACCCTGACCTCAGATACTCCTTCATTTTATTTTTTATTCTCGGTGATGGATCTTTTAGTTTAGGTATGAGTTAGGTGTCTAAAAAAAGTTCTTGTGGTTTGGTTGTATTAGTTTTATTATATACCTATTGATGGTTATTGTGAATGTTTTGGGATGAAAAGTGGCATGTTGGAGAGTTTGTGATGCCATAGGTGTCTCTATATTGTGTTTAAAAAATTAAAGGATCTTTTGGTAGACTTCCCCAGTGTTTGGGGTATAATTTGAGGATTTTTAGAATTTTTTTTGGGTTAGACGGTTTGAGAACACCATCCCAAACTGTGCAACCAAACCATGCGAAGTTGTAGGAGTTTTCCAGTAGCCCTCTCACGGTTTGTGCACGGTTTGAAAAACTGTCCAACATAACCATGCCACCACTTGCGGCTTTATAATAATTATTTTTTATTTTGATGTTATTTTATAGGTATTATGAATTAATTTTTACTAAAGCAGTAAGGTATATTTATCAAAGTTTTGCTTCTTTGAGACAGATGTTGTGTTATGAACCTAAATTTACTCACAAGGTGAATATACATACTCATTCACATGTAATATCATTAATTTATTCAACTTAGTTATATTTAATCTCTAATTTTATTTTATTCCTATATAGTTTTTATAATTTAATATTACCATAGTTTTAAATATTTTATGTTACAACATCAACGTTTTTTTAAATTTTTTATGATTAAGTATCCATTGTAGAAATATTATAATCCATATATCAATAATTGTTATTAATTTTTTATTCTATTGGTTAGAGATAATATTTTCATGTAATGTTACCATATTTACCCCTTTTTTACTTATGCTAAATTGAAAAATAAATTAAAAGAATCGAAATTAATTTCTCACATAATTCAGAAATATAATTTCATCCAGAACCTGGTTATCTAAATAAATATTCAAAAAAGTATGTAAATGATATGTTAATATCATTTTCAAGGAAAATTATTTAAATTATTATTTTTGGGTTTCAAAATGTATTTAATATATTTTCAAAGGCTACATTATTAGTTTCAATAGTTAATTTAAATGATATTGATCATTAAAATAATTTTTTTTAAAAAGTATTAAATTATTTAAATGATTACATTATAAGTTTTCAACATTATTTAAAAACAAATAAGTTTCCAAAATGTTATGTTTTGTATATATAATATTTATGAAATTATATTTTCATCATGATATGATTTAAATGATTTTTAATGATTCCTCTATAATATTTAATGATTTTTTTTAAAAAATGATTTTAAAAATTATTTATGTCATGAAAATAGATTTTCATAGGAGGTAAATCTTGATTAAGAAATGTTCCATTTCATCTTTAAAAATAATTCTCCATCTATGATGAAATCCATTTATATATGTTATTTTTTATTATAGATGAACTAAAGATACCATTCTTATTCATTATCCAAATGTTTTTTTCTTTATGATGAAAACTGTTTATATAAAATATATTTCTCTTCAATGTGTTATACCTTGATAGAAATATTTCGAAATAGTCTTCTTCAAATGTCTTTTTTATGATCAAATGATTATGAATATTGTATCTTTTCCATTGGATAATATATAATGAAATTTTTACAATATCCATTTCATTTCATGTGTTATTATATGATGTTTTATATGATATTAAGGAAAATATAAATATTGTTTTCATCATGTGATGTGTTGGACACATATCTCCTTTGAATGCACTGAGAAAATACACACAGACACACACACACACAGATATATATATATAAAGTCATGGATATGGATAGAATGGGGAGTTAACCCAATACAATAAGACATGGATGGAATGGGGGGTTCAACAAGTATAAGAATATACAGATAGAAAAAAATTATCCTCATTATTGTAATAGAATTTTTCTACTATGACGGACATAACATTGAGACTTTTATAATATAGAAACGATGTTTCAATTCATATTTTTACTCCACAAAATCTATTCCATATGATAATTTTATTCTCTCTTCGATAATTTTCATTGATTTCCTCATGATTAATGTCATATGATCTACCAATCAATACTTATTAATTAGATATAGTGGCATTTGATATGCATGATATTGTTTTCAAATGTTATTCTCATGTTATCATTCCTTTATCATCGTGTTATGATTATGTATATCCCTTGATTACAGTTAGTGAGAGTCTAAGTACTCTATTTATTATGTTTCAATTTCTTATGATACAAAAAATGTGTTATTTATGAAACGACTAATAAGGGTTCAAGTTGTGATGAACATAGTGGGAGACGACATAGCTCAGTTGTGGTATATTTTTTATGTTTCAATGTTTCCAAAGACAATAAACTATTATGTTCTATAGGTTTTTGTTTGTTTATTGTAATGAATATAATAAAAAATTTGTAAAATACATGTATGATATGCCTTGTTCACTATATAAATAATCATATAAAGCTATGTTCATAAATTATATAATATATTATATGTATATTATAACTTCTATGGTTGCTATAGAATAACATTGGATACAAAAATTAATCCAATAAATTGATGAAAATACTATATATAATAATCTTATAAAACATTATTATGATAATATTATACTAGTGGACCTATTAAACGGTCAATGATATAATCAATGAATGAAGATTTTTTTAAAAAATATAATATCCTATGAGATTTATCTCATAATGGTGAAGTCTCAATGAGAATAGCCTTTACATAATATTTTCAGTTAAGCCTCATAAATAAAACCTTAACTTTTTAGGAATATGATCATTATATGAGATCTTATAGACTAAATGTCATAAGGGGTTTTCCCTAATCCAATTGAGAGTATGTTATATTTTATATTCTATAATAAACCTTTTTATATTTTATTACACTTATTTCAAATAATTGAATATTATTTCCTTATTATATATCATTCATAGTTGTTCATGACATTAAGTTAATAATGTAAAATAGTACTTATTGGATTCTATGGGAACAATAGTTCCCTTATATGAAGAGAACCATGAAATTACTTAATGATTTTATTAAACATATTTCTATGGTAGAATGAAATTATATGATATCTTATACATCATATTTAAATTCCAGTGAAAGTACTCATAAGCACTTCATACTTATTATCATGATATTCTCAATTTGTAATCTCCACCAATGGATTATGATAATATAATAAACATTAAGAATTTCACATATTTAGTTTTAATCCAATAATCTATTATAAAATTATTTCTAATGGTCCTTGAACATAAAGAATATTATTAATTCATTTCATGAATCATGAGTTATGATTTATTATCATCAACCATGACGATAATAGTTGATGGGAATGATTAGTACACTATTTATGTCATGAATGATGTGTAAATAATGAATAAGTCGAAAATTGTTTTGTTCCATATATATTAATTAATGTTTTCCTTTAATTGAAATAGAACTATCACATTAAATACCATTTATATTTTTTAATTACAAAGTTATTTTACACAGTCAATGAAATAAGTATAAAAAATATTGGTTGATGACATGGTTTTTCAAACTGCTTGATGATTATTATGAAAATTGATTATAAAACACAATAATATATTATATATGGTTATCTATGATGAAAAATTAACTTCCATATATTTTGTTCCTTGACCCATTTCTCGATAGTTATCACTGAAATTATTAAAATTATCCTCATGCATATGAGAAATAATCATAGAGTGTCACACCATTTATATTATATAAATTACATTTTAATTTATTTATCGGAATAAATGATATTATTAATACAATGATATAATTTTATTCAATATTGATGATTATATAAATTGAAAAACAAATTTATTCACCACATATTTATTAAGTTGTCAGAAAATATAATATTTAATTATAAATTTATTAAATAAATAAATATTACATTTTTTAGGTATCAATGAAATGAAATGAAGGGAATGTGAACCAAGATTGAGTTTGCTGATAAATATTAATTTAAAATATGTTAAAATAATATTAATAGTTGGTCTAGTTAATGCACACAATGGAATTAAAATCATAATATTATTTTAATTCATATAATATGGTTAGACATGAATTTATACTTTTATTAACGTAACTTCTATAAATAATTAAATTACAAACCCTATCCATAGGTCTATAAATGTATTGTAAATATGTTTTTTGATTTTTTAATTGTGAGTTATTTTTCACTTTGTATTGCTTTATATAATCATCCTATTTAATCTCACAAACACTAAACAAGAATAATATCAGGAAAATTTCTTCTTGAATGAAGAAAAGTTATGAGATCATGATTATTAATGAAATAAGTTCAATTCACTATGCTATCACCTAATGATTTCTTAGTGTTGATTAGTGATCATATATGAACATTTGTATCCCTAGTAGTTGGACTCTTCTCTTGTATCCTACAAATGTAGTGAGAAATTAACAAAATTGTTTTCAGAAGAAATAAATCTACTATAAAGAATCTTATATGAAAATAAAGAAAATAATTATTTTTATATAAAAATTTTAGTTAAAAATTTAATCATAATATAATTTTTTCTTGGTTATGATATTCATTATTATGGACCTTCAAAAGAAAAAAAATAATTGCTCCTGAAATTTATAAATTGTAAAATATATAAATTATCCATTGAATATTAACATTTCTAGGTTAGGATCATTAATATAAGATATTCTTTATCACTTGAATCCTTCTCATGTTAGGATCAAATAAAATCAGTGTCAAAACCACAAACCATGTTCGTTTATACCATGTCCATTTAACTTAGACTTCCATCCGTAAAGGTTTATGTGAACCTCCAGTCCCAGTTCCATCAAAATAATTAAAACAATTATAAATAAATATATTACCAATCCCAAAGTGATAATAAAAAATAAATTCAAATATATTATAAAATTATGACATCACCATCCAATAACATTTATTAATAGTTACCAGATAGAATATTTATGTGACCATAGGCAGAACTACCCAAATTCCAATGGATTTCGATTATAATTATGGTCCTAATATGTTATTTTGTAGAGGATATAACCCTCATATTCTCGTTTACAAAAATAAATATGTTATAAAAAACCATAAATAGTAAACATAATTTTATGTAAAGAATATAAATAAAATAAGTGAGATTAATTAATTAAAAATTATGAAATCTCATATATTCACATAATATGACTCACCTCTCTTTAGGATAATCACATAAATTGAGATAAAATAACATTTTTTCTATAATAACTAAAAGACACACTTCAACTCGATATCTATACTCCATTTATTCTATCATGCTATATCATGTAATGACCATGTTTCAACCCAACCTAAACGTGTAAAAAGTATAGGGACTCTCATGTACTCTCATGTACCCATGTTCCATGATCTCCAAAGTAGGGTGAATGTACAATCTCTTTTGTGAACCACCAAGGAGGTAACAATACCAAAATATATCCATGGCTGTAGTGTAGACGTTGAATTCCACCATGACCTTATAGGGAGACAAAGTCACACCCTGGTGTCAATACATTAGTACATCGCCCCGATCAACCATTCCTACTTCATCTAGGGTAGGGGTTTCTCTAAGTATGTTGTAATGAATATTCCTCTATAAAACAAGATTATAAATCATTGTATTATATTATATTATATTAACATAAACCATAATTTTTTTCCCAGCTTAGACATTTACAATAAGTAATATAGATGTAGATAATTGTCTTATAAATATACATCTTAGTTTACCTATTAAACCAAAATCCTTATCCATGGAAGCCACAATGATTTTATCATGGACCTATACTATGGGATATTTCTCACTAAAATGAATGTCCCTCATGTATCATAAACCACCCTATGATAATTTTCTTAGATATATAGTGACACATTAATATATAGAAAATCTCCATCCTTTATGAATTTTACATACAAAATAAAATCCACTACTAAAGGTGTTTTCCATATTTTAAAAATACACCCAGATGTAATATAAAATTTCCCACACAACAGAACAATGAACATTACAGTTATGAATTTTGGATCCCATTATCACTTTCTCAAACACAAACAGACCATCTCATTAGTGTCAAAATGTTATTGGGGAACATATTGGTGTTACATGTGTAACTAAAACATTGAATAACCCCACATAGGGTCTCCAATTTTGATTAATAATTAGATCATCACTCTTGTTGTGGTGGTAATATTGACCGTTATAAATTCCATAAGGATTAATATATTTCTTGAAAATGAAAATAAATCATCAGGGATCCTATGCAGGGACACTATGTATCTTATATCATAGTCTATTTGATTAACACCCCTCATGGGGTTCACATGTCATGGTATATCATTCATCCATTTTGGGGTCATAAGTATATGATATAACCCATGTAGTTCCCTGGGATCAGTTTTTCCTAGGTTATTTAGTCCTTATGATCCATGAAATTACATATGAGTCCCAAAATTTAATTATACTTACCAATTCAACATATAAAAAATATTAGGTTAATCATAATTAACAAATACCAATATTGTGAGACCATATGTCCAAATTATTATGAAAATTAGATTAAGACATATTGAATTTACTAAGGACACCCAAACGTAATTTTGAAGGTTTCTAATTTTATTTCCAAGGGATATTTTCTACCTCCATTGTCCATCCCAGACATTCCATTCCAATTTATATTCTAAATCCTCTATCTCATTTCATTATTAAGTATTTAATTAATTATAATTCAATTCATTATTATATACAAATTTAAAATTAATTGTAAAAATTATATTTAAATATCATAAAAATATTTTTATCTGAATAGGCACACACTATTTTTGGAAAACTAAAGAAACCACAAACATGTGGTTTGAAACAAAATCTAAAATCCATACCAAATAGAATAAATATTTTATTAATTCAATTAAATGAATAAAATTGTTAAATTAAAAGGGAGAATAATAAAAAAATAACCATAGTGAAATACCCCAATGAAAAATCTTGTGATTACATATAGATGAAATCTTGTGGTGTCATCTTCTAAGGATGCAATATATCCCCTTGACACTCGGAATAGTTTACCACTTTCGGATGGAGTAAGAATAAAAAATCATAATCATAGTTTAAAATAATATATTGGAACAAGGAATGAGATAAATAGAGGGATATAAAGGGTAATATATAATATGAGTCACTCAAAAAATCCTAAAAACCCACTACATGAAGGGTAAATAATGGAAAAAGGGGTTGAGACCCACTTCTCATGTTCCAAAAAATACAAGGATAATGAGGTTTCTATTAAACAAATGGTTAACTCATTGGTAATTGGATGTATTTAATGAAGCCACATGTAGTATGGTTAGCCTAGAAGTGTCATAGGATATCTTAAGAAGCCAATGAAGTGCTGATATCCATAGAATGTTTCCCCAAGCCACATGAGTTATGTAAGTTACCATCAAGAACCTCCTACCACTGCTCAAGCATTGTTTCTCATCCATTAAATAATTCAAAGGGATAAAGAACTCCCAATATTTCATTATAAATTCTAAATATTAATCATTATCTTATGGTAATAATAAATTCCTTTTCATATTGATTTTTTAGATTTTATAATGACTCGAGGAATTACATTTCATATCAAATGGGTACTTGGATGTAACATAAAAATCTACATATAGTACAATAATATTTAAAACATTAATATGTATATATATATAATATTCAAGAAATTTATTTTCTATTTACCTTAATTAGTAACCTAATTCAACAGATTATATTTTATGAAATCTCTCCCACTATTTTGATTTCTCAAAAAAAATTAGTCATTTTCTCCAATCCATAAAATTAATATGAAGGTATTTTGGAATAATGTTAATAGGGAATCCAATTGTGAGTAAGGAAAGTTTATATGAAGATAAATTATAGTAATTATTATATTTAATTTTTCAAAAAAATTATATTTCTTGTGTTCATAGATCCTAAGGGCTTCATAATTGGTCTGAAGTTCTCTTCAATTAGAATCCAACACATTCATATTTAGAGATTTATATATGGAAAATAATGTAAGAATAAACCTATTACTTATAAATTCATCTAATTTGTTTTATAAAATTGTGTAATTTTTTCTAGAAAATTTAATATTAAAGATTTCATGTTGTTTAATTCCATCAAATAGGTTCACATATTTTAACTCATTGGTTAGTGGTTTTAATTCCAGATATGCAGTCAATTCTAAATATGAAATTAAATTTAGGATCTATAATCCAAAGTCATGTATTTTCTACATTAATTATGAAATATAAGATTCAACATCAATATATAAAAAATCAAATCCTCTAATGAAGTTATAATTCTTCCTTCCTTTATATATGAAAATATATTTTTCTAATTCATGAATATTTTAATCTTCCATGTAATTTATATTCATTAAATTAATCATAATGATAAAAAAATCATATATCATATATCAATTTTTAATAGTTTAGACCTATTAAATTTCAATATTTGTGAAAAATATAATTGTTATTTAAAGGGTTATATGATGAGTAAATGATTCTAATGTAGATCACAATATACTTAAACAACATTACAAGGGATCCTTCATCCACATTGATTATATTTTTTTACCTTTAGGAAAAGAATTCCCAAAATAATGGGTGGTTGTTATACATCTTTATCATCCTCTATTTTGAATGAATAAAATTTAGTATGGAAATTTAAAATTTTAACAATCACATTCAAATCCTCTTAGAGTAATATTGAAAATGTATGGTATATTTTTTCCTGTTATACCACCACTCTTATTCAAATAAATACTCCCATTTGTAGTTATGTGAAGAAAATATGATGAAAACATTAATTGACTCACATTTATCATATATAACATTAAAAATTGTTAAAAAACTCATGGTTTAATAAATAGGTAATGTGTCTAGATATTAGAATTTGGTAGATATTTGTTGTGTGATCAAATCTGAAGAAATTATAAAAAAATTATTTAATTTTTCAAAATGATTCATTTTTTTGGAAATTTTATTTATTTACCTTTTTTAAAATGGTCAATTTTTCAGTTCTTCATGATGGGGTATATTGTCCTAAAATTTTGTAAGTTCTCTCAAACATATCATCGATACACATCCTACTTGATCTTAGTGGGATAAGTAATTATTGATGGAAATTGGAGTGGTAGGTATTTATTCTCCATTTTATACCACTTTAATTGTGTTATTATTTTATTTCTCTGTATATTGGACATCCATTATTCCTTATACATTATATTGATTTATGGATGTTCTTTATTATTATTCTCCAAATTTTAATAAATTTTATAATCAGTTTCTACTTGTACTAATATAATGGGTTCAAGTTATAGTGGGGTTATTGGTTTACGTTCTTTTATTGTCATTTTTGTAAAAAAAATTCCCTTAGGTTTTGAAGAAACATTATGACAAATTAGTTTAATAAAGATTTTTTATTCATTGACAACTAATATATTTTTAAAACAATGTTTCTTTATTCATGAATTTGACCCATATACTTGTTAATAATTATTCATAGATCACATATTTTGTTACAACATCATATTTTTCTAATTTGAAAAAAATACTACTGTTTCTTCAGAATTCTGTAATCGATTTTGATGTCACGAGTTAGAATGTTTTTATACATTATAAAAAATGTTAGATGAATCTTTGTTGGACATGAAGTTCTCAAAAATCATAAAAAATTTTCTGATAAATGATTCTTATGAAATATGGGAGAAGCATATAGAAAATAAAAATTATAGAGTAAATAATTCCATTATAATGGGAAAATATAACATAATGATAATTTCTTCATAATGCGGATTCCATCATATTAAATTAAAATATTCAGGGCTAAATGTAAAAAAAATTAGATCTAGAAGTCATAATGTTTGAAGATGAGGATATTTTATGAAGAAAAATATTTCTATGTTGATTTTATGTAGATTATTTTCCGTTTTTATTAAATAATCCTGGTAATGAGATTTATATCATAGTTGAAATTTCATCATAATGAGGACTCCATCATATTGAATATGAATAAGAAAGTCATGGAAGATAGTAATGAGGTAATAAAGAAATATAATTCATAATTACTATGAGGGACAAAGAATTATTAATCACTAAGAGGGAGATATAATTCTTCATCAATGAGAAATAAAAACAAATTAATAATCAGATGAGAAGGAAATTGATTTTCTAATAAACATGAATGATATCAAATTGGTAATAATTGAGAAGGAAATAAAAATAAAAATGATGAGAGAAAGAAAAAAATCATATTGTTCGGAGAAAGAAACAAAACAGTAATGATCTGATTATGAATATTACTAAAATATAATTTTCACAATGTTATTTGAGTAATTGAAAAGGTATTTCTTGAATTTAAACATTTCATTAATCTTAATGAATTCTAATGGGGATTGATGAATCCAATGATAATATTTTTTTGTGAGGTATTAGTGGAGTTCTGAAATATGAATAAGTGAGAAATATTTTTATGTTTCCTACTCTTTCTTTTTGGATTCTCCAACTAATACATAAAGAGATCATTTATTAGATTGTGTATTTTCCTGAAACATGGAAAGGAGGAGTTTGGGGGAAATCAAGTAAATGTTCCTTTTGGACAGAGATCTCTTGAGAAGCATCATACAACTTAATGTTTCATTAGTAGTTTGAAAAGTTTAGAAGATTTTGGGTTTTCTATATATTTAATGTCATTATCTTATTGATTCCATCGTGATATGTGAATCGGTTGCATATACATCATATTTAGAGAATCTGATCTAGACTCATCTTATTCAGAGATGCGGTCCAGACACATCGTATTATGTGAATCAGATCTAGACTCATCATTTTGATATAATTATATCCAATATAATCTTTTTCAGAATCTAGTACAAACTTATCATATTTATATATTTAGATCCATACTCATCATATTGAGATAATCATATCCATACACATCAGATTGAGAAAAATTGATCTGACAAAATGGAACTGAGGATTCATACTGAGAAATTGTGAGGTAGTTTCAATATATCCTTTATTCATTTTTTGGCTCAATTTTTATATACGAAATCATATTAAACTGAATTGAGTCGACACAATCTTTTCTATAATAATATTAATGGTGCATAATTGGAGTCCCCATAACATTTATTTACTTCTTCATTCTACTGGATCTTTATAGACCCATTGGAGTGGATATGAAAAGGATATAATTCCTCGTAGTAAATTTGATCATTTTTATTCTCATTGACATTACATGCTTTCCTACATTTTCATCCCCAAGTATTCACAAATTTTTTAATATGAAATATATTTTAACAGGTTTTAGTGGTTATGTTTCTAAATGTTTTTAAACATAAAAAAGGAAAATAAATAATTCAATCCACCCTTCTCAATTGTTATTTGATCCTTTGTTGCATAATTTTTTAAGAGGGGTGGTTCAATTATTTAAACCATATCATTGATGATATCTATTTTATCAATGGAACAGAAAATATAAAAATTGGATGGGAAAAATTATTATGGATTGAAAACATTGATGATTTCTTATTTCTTATCTATTGACCTGAAATTGAAGATGTTTCTAATATTTGGTTTATATAAATATATGGAAAAATGCTGGGATGATTTTCATTGATAAGTGAAATATATAATTTTATGGATTTGAGAGAAATTAAATCCTAATGTGCTTATCAAATAATGTATATCATAAGGTGATGGGTCTCAATAATTCAAAAATAATGTGTGATAAGATAGAAAATATATTTTATGGGAATATTAATGTGAAGGATTGAATGTTGCATATCTATCTTAGTATGTTTGAGGAAATTTAATCGAGATATAATGAACCTATTGATGATTATATCACCATAGTAAATGATATTATTTGGAATGTTTTAGGTTTCTAGATATCCTGGAAGACACTATAATTGATAAGAATTATATGAGAATTTTTCTGGGTAGGATTGATTATAATATTCACTCATTATTAGATATGTCTGTTATATCTCATGATTAATTTCAGAAATTTCTTATTTTATATGTATGGAGGAAATATCCAATATTTAAAAAAAATTGAAAATTAAAATATCATTTGACAATATGATAATGGTTAAAATCCAAGATGTTAAAGAAGTTTATCCATTTTGGTCCAAATATAACAATTATAATGATTTAAATAATAATATTATATCTTTTATATCTATAGTGTATTGAAGTGGATGTGGAAAATATAGATGTAAACTTATTATAATATTATTTGATAATGGTGGAATCATACAATTTTATAAGTATTTCCCCAATAGATATATATAGAATAAGTATATGATTCATATAAGAAACCTTGAATGAAGAAGTGGAATAAAATTGATAAATAAGAAAAGTAACCCAAAAAAATACAACAATAACATTACTAGAATCAAATGAAGTGTGTATAGTAGGAATGTTGAATTAGAGACAGCTAAATAAATTCTTCTATAGATGAATATTCTAAAATGTTTATAATGTTCATAAAAATTGGTGAGAAAATAAAAGATTCCAAAATTATTGAGGAAGGTGATGAATAATATTATAGAGAGTGTTATCTAAAAGGAGAACTTGTTTCATGTTATGAGATACAAAACTGTTATGACTAAAATTAAAATAATTAGTAAATATAGTGAAGAAGTTTCTGATGTATGAAATGATGTCATGAAGTTGGTGGAAGAATATATTCAAGATATCTTAAGTTTATAACATATATTTGTTGAAAAAAGAAAAAATATTGAAGATCATGATACAAATTTGGCATCCATAGAATGAGATGTTAACATGTTTCAATAATTAATTCTAAATTATAAATGTACCTTGAGCAATATAAAATAAATATTCTACAAAACAATTGAATTAAATGTATGACTTAAAAATTTATTGCACATGAAAAGTATGAGAATCCTGTGAAATCTCCTCCTACCAAAAAGGATTTTTCATCTGATTCATTTATCATTCCATGTTCTAGTAAAATTATTATGAATTCTTTAGGGGAAAATGGATATGAGAAACCTCTAAAATATACAAATTTAGAAAACTCTTTCTAATGAAACGAAGGTATACATCCTGATTATGTTAGAGCAAAAAGAAGTTACCAACCACAATAATGTTTATAGAGAGAAAGATATTTCTTGAATAAAAAATCGTTTTTCAGATAATAAAGGAATTTTTGTATTTCTGGGAATAGAGATTATAACTGATGGAATGAATTATCTCTACATGGAAAAAGGTTTGATGAAAGATGATGAAATTTTCAAAAATAGAATAATTCAATTTCCTAACTCTTGCAAATTTGAAAAGGTCGATTTTTAACAATTTAAAAACAATCCAATATAAAATCCATTTGAATTTTTGGAAGATGTTTTTGGGTGATTTGATCCAGCTGGTTATCATTCTAAAATATGAATGAAAATCCTTATGAAACATGTTTCATTGGATATAAAAAAGGTTTTAACTTAAAAGAATAAATTTGAGGGAATAGATTTTATTATTTAGACAACATTTAAAGTTAGAAAATATAAAATTACATGGATTTGTGATAGTGGTATTTTATCACATATAATATGTGATATAAAAATCATGAAATATATTGACCATTGAGATGGGGGAGTAGTTACCATTGGGAATGATATTTCCTTTAAAATAATATATATACAAATGTATGAGATTGAAGAAGAAATTTAAAATATAATTTTGTTTTATATATTGATGGGATATAACATATATTGCATAGTATAAGTAAAATTTGGTATGATGGAAAAGAATTCATTAACAGAAATTATTTTTGTATCATTAAATTTTTGAAAAAGAGAAATGTTATAACAAAATAAGAATGAACTAGTGGTAATTCCTTCTAAAAAGAAAAATTCAACAACTCATGTCAGTTGTGTGATAATTGTTAAAACTAATTATGGATCCTATGAAAAGGTCACCATGGATAGAATAATATGAAAAATAATTCTAATTTTTGTGTTATTCAAGGTATTAAATAATTTAAAGGAAGAGTATAACCATTTTTTTTAATTAGTAAAAAAGTGAAGATGACAAATAAATGTCACAAAAGAGATGACATTCAATCTACAATAACACTTGTTATTTTTTCCTTCTGATTTATGCAGCCTAATGAGGCATCAATAAAAAAATATGATTTATACATTATCAATTTTATTGATGATTTAACTTTATGAAAAACATCATGTTTATGAAGCAAAAGTCGTAGGCCATTGAAATGATCATATTATTTAGAGAATAATTTCAAAATTAAATGGGGGATTCGATAATAAATTTTATAAAATATAATAGTACCCTATTAAAAAACTGTAATTTTTAATATTATCTGAGATGTCATGGTATCAAACATTTTTATAGAGCTCCTTATTATCCCCCATAAGTTGGAGTAATAGAAATAAATAACAGAAGTTTGGTGGAAATGGGATGAAGTATGTTAAACAAATACATACATTCAAAATTATTTTTGATAGAATGTGATATTAATTTTCAACATTTTCAAAATATATTATTATTGTGAATGTAATGTAAAATGACATCTTATAAAATGTGGTATAACAACAAACCTTCACATAAATACTTTAATGTTTTTAATACATATTTTTCAATAAAAAAATCATAATTTGGAAATGTTTGATTGTAATGATGAGGATATTTTATGTGTTATAAACCAAATAGATGAAGTAAAAAATGATTCAAAACGTTTACAATGGCTAATGGAATCATATTTCATGATGGTAATTTAAAATCAAGGGTCCTTTACAAAATTTGTGGATAATACTGAGATGGTAAACATGATATTTCCAAAAATAATAAATGTAATTCAATACATGCTCAATTTGATTATCTAGAGTCATGCGATGAGAAAATTTTAGCATGGAATGAAACATTGAAATTTCATAACCTACAAAAACACATTGAATTGAAAAAGAATATTGGGAATCAGAAGGATCCAGTTCAGAATATCTATATGTTGAAATTAGAAAAGAAGAAATCACCAATCATAAAAGTTGAATCATAATCAGTTTCAGAGGATATTCCACACAATGAATTTCTGGATGATATTAATGAAGAGTTGGATAATATTTAAAATAATGAAACATGGGAACATATTCAAGGAAAATAAAAATAAAGTTTAATTTGAAAGATGATGTTTTATAAAAACAAACTGAATTGTCTTGTAGAAGATTGAAGAAACAAATCTGGTTTATAAAAGATATTCATAGGTGGATGGTGTTGATTTTGAAGAAAACATTACACTCATTTTAAGGAAAGAAACTATTCGAGTGTTTCATGTATCGACGGATCATTGAAAATACATATTTTTTCAGATGGTTGTATAGTCATCTTTCATAATTGTTGTGATTGAGGAAAATGATTACATTGATTGGACATATGGGTTTTAACATGGTGAGGATGAAAAAATATTTTTTAAAATGAATAATTCATTTTATGGGTTGAAACAACCTCCATGTTTTTAGTATTCAAAAAATTCTACTTTTTGATATTTTTTTAATTTTATAATGTAAATTTTTATAGTATCTTATATATAAGGCCCGAGCCTTAAACCTTACATAATCTAGTATTATTTCATGAATTAAAATTGATGATATTTTCATGTTTCAGGTTTTTGAGAATGAGGTGATAACTATTTCCATAGATTTTAAAAATTATAATGTAGACACTTCTATGTAGTTTCCTTTTTTTATAAAATAAAAACTCTTGAAATATGAAACATGACTAGTTCGCTATTTTATATAGAATGGCTTTTTTGTGATACTATCTTTAACCCTATTAATATTTATGTCCCATGAAGAACATTTCAAAACATGGGATGAGCATAAAAAGCTCATAAATGGTTATAAAATAAAGAAATGCAACATTATTCAATCAATACATACAAAACATAAGCTATTTAACATACCTTATGAAATCATAGGATTTATTAATGACACAAAGAAATCATAAATCCTAATGGTAACTTATAGCATACATTATATACCTAAACTGTAGCTTTTATATCTATATATAGTAACATTTGGAATACACATTAGAGTATATTTACTAAATCTCTTAGGATATACATTAACATTTACCTCTATCACATAACTCATTGCATTGGAGAGCTATCTCGGGCTCACCCACACTATGATTATAACGAAACCACCCATACACATAAATAATTCCCAACAAGCATAACACATAAAACAAGAAAAAGGAAAGATTACATTTCCATATTGCAATACCAATATATCATGTGAAGATATGGAAATAATCAATTATTTCTCAATTCCATTTGAAATACCAAAATAAATAAAAATACTATATAGTATTAATTTTCCTTTTAATAATATTATGACATTTTAAGGAATACAATGATCAAATTATACTCACAACAGCATAAAAAGATTTTGTCACCATGTACGTTGAAAAGAATCATTCTCTTCTCATTTAATTAAATGCTTCATAGAAAAAAGATTTCCTTTGAAGAAAATGAATATTCAAATGGGTTTATATAGCGTAAAAAAGAATGTTATGTATAAAAAAAATAATCATTAATGAAGGTAGATTGAGACGAAGTCCCTTACAATGATAGTATCCTTTGATTAAAGATCAATCAATGACTTAAATGTTGTGTGAAAAATAAAAATACATCCCATATATGTGGATATTAAATGTCAAAAATCATATTTCATTAATCATATTCATGACAAGACATAATCAATAAGTATATGATTATCCTAATGAATATGATTTGGGTTAATAAATTCTCTAACAAAAATTCGGAAGCCAAACGACGTCACATTAAAATTCAGAAAATGAGTCGAAGAGAGAGAAAGGGGTCTCCAATTACATGGACTTAAAATTTACAGCATGAAGGCTATAAAAGAACATATCACAACATTCTTGAATAGAAATTTAATGTCATAAAATAAAATCTGTATTTGACTATATGATGTGGGTGAGAAGTTACCTTACAGATTAGGTAACATATAAAACATACACCAGATAAAAGAATAATTATACAATAAAGATTGAAATACCCATAAATTAAATTATATTACACAAATAATACAATAATGGTAAGTAAATACACATCACAAAAAATAAAATAGTTGAAAATATAGCATGCATCTCATGGAAATAAAAAGAGGTAAGAAATCCCCTTTCCTCATGCCTAACATGACACGATCATTCTTTAATCTCTTGAATAACGAACTAATGTTAATTTATACATTCTTCAGAAACATTTTATTTTTTTATTTTAAATCAATTAATTCTATGATATAAACATTACATATTCATTTGAGTTAATAATAGTGGTTTTGTCGATATTTGGTACACGAGTCCAAATTGAACTTACTATAATTACAAGTTATCCATGTGGTCAAAACTATATTATCTCCAGAATTATATTCTTGATTTATATATAATATATATAATATATTTCTAGTATATATATGTATTTAAAATATTACATAACATTTAAAGATAATAAATGAAATGCATTGTCCATGGAGACGATAGGTCGTATGTATGCATGAACGCTACATTCAATTTAATTAATATTTAATGGAATTAAAACATAATGATACATAGGTATATTATAATTAAATTACATTATCATATATAATTACTTTAAATCCATCATTTCTAAATTCCATGTATTTCATGACCGAATCATATCACATAGAGGGGGTGATGGTCTACAATTCCTCAAATGAAATTATTGTGTTAACATAATATTGAAACCCTGAAGGTTAGATATAAATAAAAAATAATGAAGTATAAAAATAATATAAATATGATATATATTAAATAAAAATATAGTGACATTATAATACACCATGATAGGTGGTGGAGATAATTGAACAATAATCATTTCGTGAGGCAGTAGTTCGTCGTCCAAAGAAACTGTATGTTCATGTCCATTGGATGGAGGTGTGTGGATGTGTAGTTTGAATACTCCTCATGGAAAACATATTATATTAAGTATAATGGGCTTTCTATGTAATAAAATAATATAAATGGCATAGGGAGTCATGAAGTAAAATAAAAAATGCGATCTTGAGGGAAGTTGTTACCTTTAAATCGAGTAACTCTCATTAGATTGAACAAAAATGACTTCTTGAAGTTCCTTCCTACTAAATTAAGGATTATAGGTTGAATAGAGAGATTTTTTTAGAGTAATTGGGAAGATTTTGGATGATCTAACAGTCATGGGAGTTGTGTGTAGTGTGTTAGAGGTTCTGACCTTTTTTAAGAAGGAGGTGGGGCTCTTTATAAAGATTGAATGTATTAATTTATTATAAAATAATATTCGGATTCAAATAGAAAAAAAAACATATTTAAATCTTAGATATGTTAATATATGTCTAAATAAAATCATACAATAATAATTCTATTGTTTTGGATATTTTTATATCATTATCTTTTTTATTTAACCCATTGTTATCTTATTTAACATTTACTATATCCTCTAATATATTCATACTATATGGTTAATATATTTACTATAATATTCCAAACAACCCCAAATGAATCATTAATGTCATTTTTAATGTTATTTACGTCATTTAAATGAATAATAGATTTTTAGGACTATTTTATCATTTAATAAAATATTGATTGATTTAAAAACAATTTTTTGCCAATTTTCATGCTATTTATATCATTAATTTTTAAAAAATCCAAACCAAATTGATAATTTGAAAAAAAAAACTTTATAAATTCAATGATAACAAGTTATTACTATTGTTAAAAATATATTAATGAAAAAAATTTCAAAATAAATATATTTTAATATTTGTAATAACATTTATTTGAATTCTTTTATTAATGAAGCTATTGTGGCATCACCATTGTGTCAAAATTATTATTATTTATATAATGTCTGAAAATTCAAAATAAAATAAAATTATATAGGAAATATTTTTTTCATTTAAAATAATATTTATAGTTAAATATATCACTTATATAACCCCATATAACATTTGTTTTACTAAATGACATATGTTTATATTACTTTTGACTTTACTCTAAATATATTAATATAATGTGTCATTATCAATCTCAAGTGGCTACATAGGGTCCCCAATTAATCCAAAAGATTCCCTTGGTCATAAATATATCATCCAATAGGGTTAGTAAAAGTGTAATGGTAATTGGGTATTATTATAATTTTATTTTTCACCATTATTAACCAGATATACCTTTTAACCATGTTGAATAAAATATTTACCAAAAAAAATATTCATAAGGTCTAAAAATAAAAGATGCATATTTTTCACAATTTGTACCTCCTGATATATAATATGGAATACATTTTCCAAATTCAAAATATCAAAGTGGCATAAAATTAGTTAATATTATTTCCAATTCTCAAAATAAAAGGTGTGTTTTTAGGAAATAATAACTATCAAAAGATTGGCAATTTTTATGTCCAATTTCAATGTGAAATTATTTCAATGACCATAATTTGATTAAATTGTAAAAATATAATCAAATTACACATTAATCCCAATTAAATGGTAAATGTAACAAAATAAATAATTATATTCAAAGTCAGTTTTGAATTAAAATCTACTATTTATCACATTTCATTAAAAACTATTTGTATCAGAAAAATACCAAAATTTCATCCAATGTAAATTTTGATGTCCCGATTTTAAATAATATTTTTAGTTTTTCAAATATGACACTAAAAAGTGACAAAAATTATATTTAAATAGGATTTACCTTCAAAATGTGGTAAATAGACCTTTAATAGAATATTAGAATATTAATGCTTCAAATTGGATTCATTCAAATTTTAATCATCTAAATATTTTTGGAATAATATAAAAAAAACATAATAAACATGTATAATTATATTTTAGTTAGTTCAATTCATTCCCTCAAATAAAATTACTAGGCGTTATTTACCATTTAAAAAATATTATATTATTACTTTTCAGTACGACTCAACCTTATGAGCAACATGAGATTTTCAGGGAAACCCATTGTTGTGTGTTAGGTACGCCATTGAACATTGTATCCCCTATAAAGTAAAATTAATATTTCATTCCCAAATATTAATATATATTAAAATTTCATATTCTTTATTTACATGGAATTTTACCTTCAACTCCCCTTTTAGAAATCACATCCTCACAATTTTAAAATTGGTCTCAGAAACATTATTGAAAGTCTCACATCGAAATAAGAGTAAATAAAAATTACCTTTAAAACAATAATGTTTTGTACAAAGGTCACTCGAGATAAACCGTACAATGATTACATGAAATCATGGATATGGAGGTGAAACTATGTGTTATGTCTTTATGGAGAGAGATAGAAAACATGATGAAAAGAATGTTAACCACCAAAAAACAACAAAAATGTGATAGGTTAAACAGTTATTGTTTTCCCAATAAAAAAGGTAAAAAGAAAAAAAAATTATGTTTGATTTAGTTAAGTTGGGGAATATATTTATGAGATTTACTAAGTATATAAGGAATCATACATAGTTTTCAAGTTGAGACTAATCATTTAACATGTTTCAACCAAAAACTCATCTTTTCCCAAAATGATGAGTATTCAAGATGACTTGGCCACACCAAAAGAGCTAGAATCAACATATAGAGAGTAACATAATCCAAAAAATATGTACTATATGTTTCCCTTACGTTAGAAAATAAACAAAACAAAAATGGTTAGTACAATATCAGATAATCCTAAACAAAGGATAATAGTTTATAAAAATAAATAATACTAATAAAGTCTTCTACTGAAGATTAATTAAATTAATCACATATTATATATGAAAGGTAAATCATTTCTAAAATAACTGAAATTTTTATATGTCCATAATAAAAACATATATTCTTCCTATATTAAATTTTAACCATTAATAAACAAATGGGATACAATAATATTTTATTTTCCTTAAGAGTATAATGTTCCCAAAAGAGAGAACATCTTCCAAAATAACCATTATCACTTAATTTCAAAATCATTTTCCAATACTAATGACATCCATTTGATAAAAATTATGTTCACAAAATAAAACTATTTTTGATCTATAAAATCATTTAACTAAAAATAGTTAGTCATGGTAATGAGGGAGTTCACATAGTCAAGATGTTGGCAATAAATCCCAATCGCATATTGGTTTTGGGTTCAATTCATATAGCATTGTCAAAAGTGAAATGTTTTCTCATGGTCTGAGTGTTGTCCTTTTTAAAAAACATTATAATTTTTTATCATTTCAGATAATGAGATAAAATCCACAATATAACCATAACATATTTTATCCACAAATGTTATCTCATACCTCTAATTTTCTTCCCAAAAAAGTAATAACATGTAATTACTTGTAATTAAAAGATTATATTCACCCAAATTGTTCTTTATAACTATATCCACAAAACAAAAGTTAATTATTCCTTGAAAAACATTTTTACATATCAATATTCAGGTTTATACATATTAGAAAAAGGCTTCCAATGTAATCTCATCATCAAAAAGGTCTTAATACTTTTAAGAATTTCATTATCCTAAAATATATAATAACTCTTGAATGACTTATATTTAAACATCTTTCTCATTAAATTTTCTTCATGATCTATTAACCATTCATACTAAATTTATTCCGTAATATTAATTTCCTACAAACAAATTCATGAATCATATCATAAGATTCAACAATTTAAAAACATTAGCTAAAAAATAGTTCATACCATTCATTGGTTATTTTCATTTTCCCCATCCACAATTGGAATGGAATTAGGTATTGGTACACATATATTTTTATGGTCATACTGATATCATTCCTAAATCGTCTACATAGGTCATTTATTTGTATAATGAATATGCACACCATATTTAAAATATTAATTTATCTCTTCGAAATATCTTCTTACCCTTTCTTGTATTCAACTATACGCTTCCTTTTTTAAATGAATATTCTTGTTTTATGACCTTCATCACAAAATATATAGCATCTTCCCATCACATTGAATCATTATCCATGGTTTTTATTTCCACATCCATGACATACAGGATTCTGATTATACATACCGTTATGATTATTACACGAATATCTGTTTGGATTTTTTTCTCGCATATACGATACCTTTTAAGAATCACCATGGTTTAGGTGGTCAATATTGACCTGATAGTTAGTTTAGAATAACCACAAGAGATCTAATTAAAGCTTATATTTAATTTAGTTCCTTATTACTAAGATAGTCACAATTTTCTTCAAATACATTGTTACTTTGGTGCCTGCAATATCCAGCAATTTACTATAACAAAAAATGTTTGTGTGAGTATATCATTAAAATCATTATATAATATCTTATGAAGAGGTTACAAAATTATATACACATATTGATGTTATCTTAAACCAATTAAATTTATCTAAAATAACTATGACTCTTTATTATATGAAAATCCATATGGTTATTTCACTTATTCTTAAATAAAACCCTAACATCTATATATATATCTAAACTCACCTCTGATACGAACTGTAAGGCCCTAGCCTTAAACATTACATAATCATGGGTTAATTCTAGAATTCATAATGAGGATCATTTCTGGATTAGAGTTTTAGTTAAATATTCCCAAACTATTACATTACAATTCAAAAAATACAAAGTAGACACTTCTACCATGTTTCCATTTTTTTCATAAAATAAAAAGCCTTAAAAAAATAAACATGTATAGTTCCATGTTTTAGATGACTTGAATTTTTCATAACACATCCTTCACTATATTCAACATTATTCCCTATGAAAGAAAATTTCAAACATAGGATGAGCATAAAAATATTATTGTGTGTTATAAAATAAATAATGAAAATGTTAGTCCATCAATATATTAAAAACATAACCTCTTTAACAAAAATTATGAAATCATAATATTTATGAATGAAATAGTGAAATAATAAATCATAAATTGCTAATGAAATAAATAAAATACATACAATTCATATTTCATAGCTACATTGGGAGTTACATTTGGAATACCCATCACAGTATATTCCCTAAATCTCTAAGGAGAATCATTAACGCTTATCTCTATCATGATACCAAATGCATTAAAGAACTATCTCGGGATCACCTGCCCTAGGTTTATCATGGAACCACCCATATATGTAAACGATGGCCATGATCCACAACAAATAAAACAACCATAAAGGAAAGATAGAATATCCACAATGCAATCACCATATGACATCCCGATATATTGAAATAATCAATGCATTATCAAAAAAATTCAATACCAAAATACATAAAAATTATATATTTTATTTATTATCCTTTTAAAAACACTATGACATGTTCTATAATCCAAAGATCAAATGAAACTCTTAGTGATAGAAAAGGTCATTGTCACCAAATATGTTAAAAAACATTCCATTTTCCATTTAGTAAAATAATTTGTAGAAAAAATATTCCCTTTGACAAAAAATAAAAGTCAAAGGGGTTTTTAATCTATATAAAAGACTGTCATGTATAAATAAAAATAAGAATCAATGAAAGGATATTGGGACGAAGTCCCTTACAATGATCATATACATAGATTAAGGATAAATCAATGACATGAATTATAAGTAACCAATAAGAATAAATCCAATATGAGTGGATATAAAGTGTAAAATAATCTGAGTTAATTCACAAATTTTCATTGTTCGACATAATTGAGAAGTATAAGATTAATCCAAAGAATGGAAAATGGGTTAAGAAGTTATCTTATAAAACATGGCAGTCTAACAATGTCACATAAAAATGCAAAAAATGAGTTTATGATAGAGAAAAGGGTCTCTCGTCACATAGACATAAAATTTACTACAATAAGAATACAGATAAAAATATCCCATCATTTGGGAATTTAAATTTATAGACATAATATATATAAAGTCATTGACTAGAAAGAAGAGGGTGACATTTTATCTTTCCAATTGGGCTACTTCTGAAACATACACTACATGAAAAAAGATCACAGAAATAATATTTAAATTTCCATTAATTAAATTATATTACACAAATAATACAATAATGGTCAGTATATACACCACACAAAAGGATATAGTGGAAAATATAGCATGAATCTCAGAGAAATAAAAAGTGAGATAAAAACTCCTTACCTCGTGTTCGACTTGAGTCGTTCATTCATTAATCTCTGGAATAATAAACTAATATTAATTATTACTTTCTTTTGATAATTTTTCTGCTTAATATTCATTTTATATCACTTAATACTGCATTATAAACATTACATTATCTTTTGGGTTAATAATGGTCATTTTGTCGAGATTTGGTACTTGAGTAAAATTGAATTTCTTATAATTACATGTTGTCCATGTAGTAAATGTTCCATTATCTCCATAATTATATAAATTTTTTAGATATCATTTATATCATATATATTCAGTATATATGTGTATTTATAATAGTAAAGAACATTTATATATATGAAATGAAATTCACAATTCATAGAGATGGTAAGTCGTACGTACACAAGAACACTACTTTCATTTCTATTTCATATTTAATTGAATGAAAACCTTATTATAAATAGGTATATTATAATTACAGAATAATATCATATATAATTTCATTAACTTCATCCTTTTAACATTCTATATATGGCATGAATGAGTCATATCACATTGAGGGGGTGGTTGTCCGCACTTCCTTAAAAGAAATTAGCACATATACCCATTATGGAAACCATAAAGGTATGATATAAATGAATATAAAAATGTATATAGAAGAAATATATATAATATATATCACATGTAAATAATTTTCATTGATAATGACCACCATGAGAGACAGTAGGAGATAATTAAACAATCATCGTCTAGTGATGTAGTAGATCACCATCCACAGAAACAGTTTGTTTGTGTCCACTAGTAGAAGATGTGTGTATGTGTTATTTGAATCCAACTCATAAAAAACCTAGTATTTTTAGGATATTGCTGTTGTTTTTTAATAAATTAATAAAAATATCTACTGGAATGAAGAAGTAAAATGAAAGAAGAGATCATTAGGGAAGACAATACCTTTAAATCTGGAAACATGTTTTGTTTTGAACCAGAAGGTATTTTTGAAGTGACTTATGACTAAGCTAATGATTCTATGTGGAATAGAGGGATGTTTAAATGTTATTTGGAATGATTTTGGACAATCCATGGGGCTTGAGAGGTGTGTGTAATGGGTTTGAGTTTGTGTACTTTTATAAGAGGGAGGAGTAAATCATTATCAATGTTTGAAAAAATTAATTTATTATAATTTTTTTTGGTTTCATGATGTCCATAACATATTTAATTTAATGATAAGTTACATATAAGTCGAAATAAAATCATTCAATATGAATTGGATTGTTTTGGAAATTTTTTAATCCATATCTTATTAATTTAACCCTTTGTTAACTTATTTTACTTTAACCATATCCTTTTATATATTATTATTATATAATTAATAAATTTACAATAAAATTACATGCAATAAAAAATGGATTTTGTATGAAATTTTTACCATTATTAATTTCATTTTACCTACTTTTAATTTTTAATACTATTATATAATTTAGTAATATATATATTGATTTAAAAACTATTTTAAGTAAATTTTATTACTATTCATATCATGACTTTTATGAAAACCAAATCCAACATGATTCATTCAAAAACAAATTATTAATTCAAAGATAATAAGTCATTATTATCAGTAAAATTCGTGGATTGCATGAAAAGTTTCAAAATAAATTTATTTTAATGTTTATAATATCATTTATTTGAAATTTCTTTTATTGAATCAATTAAAGAATGACCATTATGTCATAATTAAATTTAGTTATTTAATGACTAAAAATTAGAATTAAAAACCATGATGTCAGAAATATTTCTATATTTCAAATGAATATTTATATTTGAAGTGTTCAATTATATAAACCCATATAATTTTTTTTATACTAATAGATATATGATTATGTTTCTTTTGTCTTTACATTATATTAATTAATATAAAGTGTCATTATCACTCCCATGTGGCTTCATGGGGTCTCCAATTCCACCCAAGGAAGAAATTTGTCTAAAATATCTAATCTAATAGGGTTAGGACAAGTGTATGGGTAATTTAATATTATTATATTTTTATTATTCACCATTATTTACTATATTTACTTTTTAATGAAGGTAAATAAAATATTTACTGAAGTAAATAACCATATTGTCAAAAAATAAATGTTATCTATTTAAAAAATTAGAAACTATTGATTTATTATATGGAATATATTTTTCCAAATTCTAAAACACAGATGTGGCATAAATTAATTTAAAATTAACTTCCATTCTAAAAAAAATAGTGTTTTTATGAAATAATAACTATCAAAATATAAACACTTGTTGACATCCAATTAAAAAATTCAATTACATCCACTGACTAGAATTGGATTCGATGGTTAAAATATAATGATATTAAACATTAAAACCAATTAAATGGCTGACGTAACAATATAAATAAATTATATTGAAAGTTAGTTTTGAAATAAAATGTTGTATTTTTCATTATTCATTAAAAAAGGAACATTATAAGAAAAATAAAAAAATTTCAACCATAAAAAATTTCTTCCAAAAAATATTACGATGACCTGATTATAAAGAATAATTTTATTATTTCAATGAGAAATTATAAAAGAAAAAAAATTGATTGAAAAATTGTTCATCATCAAAAGACGGTAAATTGACCTTTTAAGGAATATTATAATATTTATGCTTAAAATTTGATTCATTTAAATTTTAATCCTCTATATTTAATGGGATAAATGTAATAAAAAATAAAAAACATGTATAATTATGCTGTAGTTAGTTTTATTCATTAATGTTAATACAACATTTAGGCATTAACTACAATTTAAAAAATATATTATATAATTATTTTTTAGTATGACTCAGCCTTATGCGCAAAATGATATTTTCGAAGAAACCCATTGTTGTGTGTCAGTTACACCATCAAACATATAATTCCAATTAAAATAATATTAATATTTTTTTCTCAAATATTAATAAATATAAAAATGTCATATTCTTTATTCACCTGGGTTGTTACATTATATGGGAAAGATGTATACTTCAGAACAATAATTGTAATTGTTTATGTAGATGATATAATTTCTTTTGGGAATAGAGATGAAGTTTGTAAAAAAATATAAGGAAATTAAGATGAATTATGAAATTTATATGTTCGAAGAATTAACTTTATTCCTTATAAATCATGTTCAAATAATTAAGAATACATTTTTTTATAAAAATAAAATTATTCCAATGAATTATTAAGTAAGTTTGGGGTATAAGAATTGAAATAATATTCATCTAATATTTCAGTGGTCACAACATTTAGAAACAATGATTCTAGATTATGTGTTAATTAGAGATAATTTTTAATGCTAATATGATTTATTATAAAACATACTGAATCAAGCCCTGATATTTGTTGTGAAGTGACATTTTGTGCTAGGTATCAAAGTAATCAAAAAGAATCTTATATTTTGTATGAAATTTGGATTCTATGATGTATCAGAAGAATAACATAACATGGGTGGTTATAAAAAAGGCATATTGATGTGATGTTTCAAGAATATAATGATTACAATTAGTCTAGAGATTGCAATGATAGATAATAAACCATAGGGGGAAACATTTTCTTTGGTGAATGTTTTACGAGTTGTAATAGTAAGAATAAAATTCAGTATCATTTTGAAAAACTGAATCCAAATATGATTTTTTACACATGATTATTCTCAATTGTTTTTGAAAAAAATTTAGCTGGAAAGTTTAAATGTAAAACTGTCAAAAATAATTGATGATAATTTGTGAAAATCAGTGCATAATTCAATTTTCTATGAATCTGGTCCAACATTCATTATCAAAACAAATTGATATAAGGTTCTAATAATTAGATGAGAATGTTACAACCGAAGAAGTTTTTCTAGAATTCATTTCAACAATGTATTGAATTTACAAAAACATTACAATATCAATGTCAAAATAATATTTTTTGAATTGATGCTGCAACACCATGTTCATACTCATCTCATGACATCATAAACCACAAAATGATGTCACCCCTACCATTTAGTTGATTATGTTGAAAAATAGTGAGGGAAAGTGATAAAATTATACATTGTGATATGTTTTAAAATATCATTATTAAAGGAATATGATGATATAATGATCATACAATGGGGTGGAGAAAATGAAAAATGAAAAACAAATGAAATATTAGGGGATGTTATCGTCACATGGCTGAAATTGTTTTTTTCCCTATGAGATATAATTCCCCAAAAAACATTTATTTATCATGAATTGTGTTGTAAGGGAACTATAATTTGAGAAAGGATATATTTTGATACATGTTAAAAAACACAAGTTGTTTATACAAGTATAATGTCCCAAAAATTTGAGAGTTGGAAATGTTTTTAAAATGAAATTTCAATATATCCAACGAGGGTGATTGTGGAACTCTTGTGATAATTTTCTTAAAAATTTATTTGAATTGTTAAAAAAACCACATTATAAAATAATATTATTTTTATTCAAGATTCATACCCTTTTACTTCTAATAAATATTCATCAAACCCAGTGTTTTATAGAAATTTAGATGTTCCTATTTAACAAAGATATATTGGTGTTGAAGAGTTAAAAATGAATATTGTGAAGTCAGAAGATATAATGTTGTCATGAATTATTAACTTCGTAAAAGAATGATATTTTGTTCATTCACATATCAAAAATCATTAAAACAACCATGATTAACGATTTTTTTGAGTTGATAAATAGGATTAAAAAAATATAAAATTGATGTGTGAAGAATTAAATCATAATGTGAAATTTAATTATAATAAGAATTTCAAGGTAATGGGGATTATATCATTATGAACATAATAATTGATTGCTGAATTTTTTAAAAAATTGGATAAATAACATAGTATGATTCAAGTGGATGAAGATTAAATAAGATCAATGTTTTTATGTGGATTCATAATTGAATAATTTCCTTCAGTAGTGAAAAATTCTCGTAATATGATTTCCATTATAATAGTAATTCCATTTTTATAAGGATTACATTAGACAGACTCTAAAATGGAAATTCAAGGAAGATCATAATAATATATTAATGAAAAATATTAATAATTACTGAGAAGGATATATAATTAAAAATAACAGAGAAGGATGAAAAATTCATCATCAATGAGAAGGAAAAAGAATACGTAATGAGATGACAAAGAATCAAAAATTGAAATCACCAAGAAGGATATATAATTCATACTCACTAAGAAAGAAAATATTGTAATGAGATTAGAGGGAAATATATTCATAATGATCTAATAAGAAAATAGATTTATAATGTCTGGATTTCAAATAAGTGTCAAATATAAAACTCTAGATATTATATGAAAAATTGAAGTGGAAAATCATGAAATAAAATTTTCAGTAAATCTCGAAGAGATCAAAAGAGTATTGAAGTCCTTAATGTTGATGTTTAATGTGAGAGATATTATATATTTGAAAAATGTGGAAGCATGTAATGTCTTCTTATTTCCATATCTTTATTTTCATAGTATAGAGTATATACATGCTTAAATAATTCAATCATTTCTATATATTAATGCCATAGGAAAAGGTAGAGCACTGAAGATATATTTTTAATTTCATTTTTAGCTAGAGAAATCATCATAAGGATTATACATTGAATGTTTCATTACCAATTTTACCATTTGATCAGAGTTTGAGATATTCTTATTGAGAATGGGATCATAATATTGAGTCCATCATATTGTGAGAATAACATCTAGATTCATCATATTGATAAAATCAGATCCCAACTCATCATACTGAGTGATTCAGAACCAGAAAAATCGTATTAAGATAATAATTTCCTAACTTATCATATTGAGAATATCATATATACATTTATCATTTTGACAGAATATGATAATGAATCGTCATGTTTAGAGAATCATAAATAGAATCATTAGAATTGGTACATATGATATAGCCAAATAAAACTATATATTCATATTTACCAATTGTGAGGAAATTTCAACAAAATTTTTATTCTTATGTTTAGATTAATTATTTTATAAAAAAAAATTATAGACTGATAGGAGATATTAAAAGCATTAGTATCAGGAGATAGAAGGTGTCTAATAGAATATGGTAAATGATTTATTCACATGTTCATTATAGTATAAGTTTTTAGTCCAATAAGAGATTATATGTTAATTATGTAGTTTCTTACACTAAGGACAAAACATGTGAATCTTTAATTTTTGTACCTTATTACGTAAATTTTCATACAGGAGTATTTATTAAATTTTTATAAGGAAATAAATATTAACATGATTCTGGTGTAATGTTTTTAAAAGCATCGATACATTTGAATGTTTAACATTACTTTAACACCCCCTCTCATTTTTTATTCAATCCCATTGAACATCAGGGTTATGGACTATTTTGGAATTAAGATTCATTTTTTTTCATTTAATTTTTCCCCAATTTACCATAACTCTTTTATTTTATTTCTATGATCATCCTACTCTAAACCATTTTTTCCCACAATGGATGATAAAAAAGTATGAAGGGATGGTCAATAGATTCATTACAGTATAATGGTTTGATTATTTCATGAATAATTATAAGGATACATTTATGGTGGATATAATGGTGGTGTGTTCAAGATTATCTTATTTTTATTCTCATTAGAAGATTGTTATTGAAATTAGTTTTGAAAAGGTGGTATTCTATTTGTATTTTAACATGAAAATTCATATTTTAATTACGATTTTTATCTCCTTCAATTATTATGATTCTTAAAATACAATTGATGAGAGGATATTTCAAAACTATTTATTACCTACATATCCGCACACTGTTCAATAAATTCACAAGTAGTTAAAATAAAATTTAAAATATTTTATGCCACTAGCTATTCATATGTCTATTTTAAACTCTTATATATCACATTTAATTTTAATTATTCACATTTAAATTCTAGTAGAGGTAATTAATTCGAATTTGTTATTACTTGAAATCCTCTTGTACATGTACATATTGTACCACCCAGTTTTTTATTTTCGAATTCTTATCAATGAGTCTCTTAGACTCTTATCATTTTTTTATATATCAATGATTATATAGACTATTTATCTATAAAATATAAATCATCCCTTTTTATTCATGGTTAAATGAACATAGCTAATTGATGGTCTTCATTATATTGATATGTGAAAATATTCTATATATTCTTAGACAAATCTTAATACAAACAAAAATTCTCTCAAAAATATTTATTGATGGTGTAAATATGTTTAATAATAAATTTACAATAATAATTGGTGGAAAATCATTGATATAATAATTTTTCACGATCACACAACTTATGAATCACTCATCAATTTTTTTTACAACAAATAATTTTCATCACCTTCAAGTGAAATGATAATACCCTCCAAATCACTTGTTTCATGACCTCATTTATTTTAATTCATGTTGCACAAACATGGGATGATTATTTTATTTAATTATTTTTATATTTTATTTTTAAGAAATGATATTTTGTTAGTGGATAGATCAATCATGTTTTTTTCAATATAATTTTTAAGAGAAGAAATGGAAATATTATTTTTTTGGTTTGTAATATAGGGTTAAAAAAGAGCACTCAAGATGTCGTTGAGATTTTCAGACATGGTGACATGCTCATGGTTAACATTAGATGTTTCCCATGAGAATATGAGATAAAAATTAAAAAAATCAATTTCAAAATCTATATATCTTAATTATGCTAGTTATGTTGTTTTCTACGTCAATTTATAAATAAAAAATTTATTTTTTCATAGATCTAGTCATGAAAAATAATATATTGTCTATTATATATTATTCAACAAGAATTAAACTTGAATTTAAAAATGGAACCACTTCTGTGTGTCGAAAATGATTTTTATTCTAATGAGAACTTTATTTTTACTCGTAATATTTTTTTCCTCTAGAGTAAGGTGATCAATAATTTGTTTCCAGTTATGAAAAAAATGTTTTATTTTAAAATAATGTGGTTTCATAGTTTAAAAAATTAATAAATATAACATATTGAAAGAAATATGATGAAGATACCAAATTTTTTAGTTGAATATTTCACTTTCAAGGCAATCATATCCTATATAAATACATTTAATTATCTTTTTGTTAAATGATAAACTTAAAATTTCTCATTTGATTCATTAATTAATAATGGTTGAAGGATAATTTTGGGAATAATATAATAGTGATTAATACATTGTATCCCAATATTCATGTGTGTATTATATGTTATTAAACCACACCTAATATAACAAAAAATATCAATTTTTTTTATTGTTCCTTTGAATCATTGTTGTAAGTCACTACCTTCACACCCATTCCATTAATTTATATATACTCACCACATAATGAAACCATTACCTTTTAGAATAATTTCACTACATATTAAAATATTATAATTATAAAACTTACCATTAAAATGAATGTTATTAAATCATTAAACAAAATAGTGTTATGATTATTACACAACTGATAAATAACAAAATAAATCATTATAAGATAGTTTTACTCATTTGTTGATGGAATCTATCATAAAAAGAATATTTTTTACCTCTATATGTCAATAAATATTCAACCACTCCATTTATATAGTAATATATTTTATTGAGGATGGAAAATAAATTAGAAAAAAATGAAATTAAAAAATAAAATAAAAATAGATACTATCAACATGCACCTAGGTCGATTATTTATGAATAGTATTTATGTTCCATTTCTCCCTCATCCCTTGGCCCTGCTGACAATATTTAAATGAGAAACACCATTACCTTTCATCTTAAGCAATACATAGTAATATTTTATTCATTGAGTTCCTTGATATTGTTTCCCACTAAAATGAGGTAAAATATGTAGAATTCCTATTTTTCAGTTCAATAAAGGATTTATTCATGTATAGAGAAAGGTAGTTAATTTCTATGAGAGGTGATTTTTCTAGTTGCACAATTGGAATAATAATTTTACTATATAAATATATTGATTGTATAAATGGAATTGGAATATTCATAACGTAAACAATTTATTTTAAAATAGACAACTTTCTATTAGAGTATCTATCAAAATATATCAGAGAAAATGAAACCCCATTGAGGTAAAACCATATATAAAAAATTACCTCCAATGGACATAACTTTATAATTTATTTCGAAATTTATAGAAACAAAATTTGAGAGAATATCGATATTTTCCAATCATAGAGGTTTTATTAATAAGTATAATTCTTGTAAATATATTAGTAATTATCCTCTGTCTTTGATCTAAAACATATTGTAGCATCTATAATCCATTATTGTTTGATTGATAAGAGAGTGTAGAAGTGATCAGTTGGAAAATGGATATATCTCAAAACATATTTGGTCAGTGACCCAATGAATTTTCTAAACCCACCAAAAATCATCATAGATAGAGAATTTTAGTGCATCAAAATATTTCTATTTTATTTCGTTAATGTTATCCTACTGTAGGAAAAACAAGTAGAATCCTTATGTCTTCATTCCAAAATTATTTATTTTTTATTGGGAAAAAATAATGTAATTGTTAATAAATAATTACGTACACCAGGTAAAGTTATTGAAAATATTATTAACATATTGATCATCATTATAGATAGAATATCAAGAGTGTGACCCTATAAATTAAGAGAAAAATATCACAAATGGTAGTGGTTTACTTGAGGAAATTGATTTCATAATGGGAAATATTGAGACCCTAATTTACCCACTAACCAGTCTTCTCACGCAAATGTCGCTATTGGGACTAACCAAATACCACTATAAATTTTCTGTTCCACCCCCATTGGCCTATGTTTCACATGATATCCCTATGACATCGAAATTATTGATATCTAGTCTAGAGTAATACATTATCTTATGTGAATATATATCCATCTTATATATTTGAAACTAATAAACCATGAGTAAAGTATCTTATTATCAAACCAAATAACACAAATTCTAAATTTATAGAATTTAGCTATTTTTATATTAGATTTTTTCTGATATAAAAATTTATTGATAATCCATTTAGAATTAAAAGTTTTCAAAAAAATTTGAAAACAATATTTAATGAAGAACCCCATTAATAAGCACCAAGGTATTTTTGAAGTCACATTTTTCCATTGGACTAGACAACCCCATGCATAAACAGTCCCACTCATTCACTATTAGTTGGATGTTGTGTATTTTTCATCCCCTACACAATACCTTATGAATGAGAAGCCTTACCGACAACATGAGTTGATAGTACAATTATATATTGATATATTGAATTATTTTTATATACTAATTTTTTTTATATATTTATATATTTATAGGAATTTACTTTCATTTATATATTAACATATTAATATATTTTAAAATATATTATGGGTTTGAAGACATTTTATAATATATTTGATTAAAAATGTGTGTATATGATTATATTAATGTATATTTGTACAATAAATGTGTGTGTATTCATATGTGATTATTTATATGTGAGTGTGTGTGTATGAGTATAAATATATGTATTTATGTTGGATTTTTTGTCTGTATAAATATGAGTGTATATGTTATTTTTTATAAATACGCTCATTTAGGTGTATTTTCTTTATTTTTTGTCTTTATATATGTGTTTAGAAATATGTGCATTTTTATATGTGTTTATAATTAAATGTGTTTATGCATGTATTTTTGTATTTTTGTTTTAATATTTCTCTATTAATATATCTGTATGTATATGTATATATGTATATGTCATTATATACATATATATATATATACATATATATATATATTAATTTATATGTAATTGTGTGTGTGTGTATATATATATATATATTTGTCGATAAATCATTATGTGTGTGTTTATATTTATATATTGCTAAATATGTGCATATATATATTTGTTCAAAAATTGATATATATATATATATATATATATTTAAATTCATATATTTCACTAACAACCCATGTTTTATCTCATTCATTATTTTTTTAGTGCGGTTGATATTTTCAAAAAGATCAACATGGATTCTAAATAACATTATATATATATAAATAAAAAAATTAGTAATAAATTATATATATATCGTGTGAATAATTAAATATTTATGTATATGTATATTCACATTGATTTAATATTATATTATAAATCATTTTTATAATATTTTATTAATTAAATTTATTAATTATGAATTATATAAAATATAAAAACAACATTGATAATAACTATTTACAGATATGGTTTAATATTATTTTATTTAAAAATTATCCATGAAAAACACTATCAGAGAAATAATTTCATTGATTAATTGAAGCCTTGTGAACATTTCAAAATGTTTTGATAAATGAAACATTAATCTTCACTAAAAATATCACTGATAAAACTCCGTTTATAAGTTATATAATAGCATTGAAAAATGGTAACCTTTATCCATAATAAAATAGAACTGATATACACTGTACATTATCTGCGTTAAAAATTCAATTAACAAATTGTAATTTTGTCATTGATTATTAACATCGATAAAGGTGACCCATTATCAATGCAGTCTTTGTAAAACTTATAATGATTAAATTTATCAACTCTTTTAAGATGTAATCATAAAATCTGATCACTATTTTACCATAATCTATATTAGTACATCATCTCCCATTGGACCATTTCAAAATTGAATTTAATGATGGATTGTCTAATCCTATGGCGTCATTTTTTTGACATGGCCAATTTACCAAATATGATTATTCACACAAAATATTATGTCATGGTGGGGTGGGGTATCTTTGGCACCAATTCCCAATAGAGAAACAATTTAATATAGATAAAAAGTAAAATAAATTTTATCATTAATTTATACAATTTCAACAAAAATTAAAAAATTATAATTACAATTTCAATAAAATTTAATAGAGGTATGATATAAATATATATAATTTCATAAAACATTAATATCTCATATATGTTCAAATTAAATTCATTTTTTCTAGAATTATCGTATTTGTGTTTCAAAAAAATGTAAGAATATTAATAATATGAATTATGTAATTATTTAATGGAAATTAATTCTATACATATTTCCTAGAGAAACATGTTTCAATTTATTGGAATGTGATGAAATATTGCTTCTAGAGCAATATGAAACTGATTTATGTTAAAAAACATACATGAAATGTTTTATATAAATTATTTTCCCTAATAACATATTTATGTGATGTATAAAATATAATATATTATATATTTAAATAGATAACTTTTTCAAAACAAATTACTTTTTTTATTCCCCCACAACATTACCATAAGTGAAAACACAAATTTCTCAGATTAATGAATCCATTTTATTATTAAAGAACACTGAAAATGTGAAATTAGTAATTTACCACAATGGTAGAAAATTTAAAAAATTACATTGAAATATATTGTTGTGAAAAAAACATTATAATAATTTCTAACATTAATTATATCAAAACATGTTTTTTCCATATTAAATAATGAGTCGAACATTCATAAGACGAGGAACACAGTAACTACTAAAATATTATAAATAATGAATATTTTTATTTTGGATAATTTGTAACTATTTAAATGTAAAAACCATTATAAATGTGACACATAAATTGATTTTTATATCATGTTTTTAAAATATTATAATAGTTGTTTTAATAATTATAAAAACCCAATTTTTTTTATAAATTTTTAAACCCCATCCTATTATGTCACGACCCTCTCCACATGGACCGTTCTGTGACCACCCCAAGCCCAACTTCCATAGGCCACAGGCTAGCGACTAGCACCAAAGGTGTAATTCCATAAAACTGGGAAGGCATTGCCTTTATAACCTGTAAACACACACAACAGAAAACAAGCTGGAAGAAAAACAATATGTAAAACTGTATAAAAAAGTGTGTTGAAAGTAAAAGGGGCTCAAAATAAAATATCAACTATAAAGTACATGAAAATGAAAGTTCAACTGAAGAAATGAAAAAAATTTGTCACGTCGTCCTCTGTGGTTCCTTCCTAACGTGTAGGTTTAGATGACATCATCAGCACTCCAGGTCCATCTGTCTCCTCCGTGTACTGTCACACTGTATGGTCCACCTCTGAGTACCGTCCGGTCTGGGTTCTCTCAGCCTCAGTCAGTGTTGTTCACCGTCGGCATTTATCACAACGAGGTGCGGGCATAGCCCGTATAGGGGTGAGTATAACGATACTCAGTAGGGACCCCAGGATCCGCATGTTATCACAATATCCAACAAGAAAAAACCCAAAAGTTTGAAATCAATAGACAACCCCACATATGATTATGCCCATACATATATCTATGTTATCATGTAATCCATCTCAATCATGAGGAAAACACAAAATATACTGACTCACCTCAACCTGGATTTTTATTCACATTATCGAAACCATAGCTGCTAGAGAACTCCTCCTATGTCAAGTAAAATTGGACTGCCATGACACCAAGGTGCTTTCCACATACCTTGGACTGCTGAGGTACTCCTTCTATCGAGTATTGTGGGTTTGCTGCATCACATAGAGGTGCTCCCCACTGTGGGTCTGCCACCACAACTAGGTGCTCCCTTTAATATCCTACAATGGTACTCCTCCGGTCGAGTACTGCAGGTCTTCCACCACAACAAGGAACTCCTCTATCATGGGTCTTCCGACACAACAAGGGGCTCCCCACGGTGCTAGTCATGTCACTCTGAGTCAATCATTCGGCAATCGTCACTTCTTAGCCAGCCACAAGGTCTCCACACTCTGTCTGATCGTCTCTAGAAGGATCTGCTCCACGAGCTACAGGTCGATACTCCCAATATCACGAAGTGCCACAAAAAGGTATCCTGAAGGTCCGCCACATCATAGGGGTCTCAACGCGACTGAAAACACATCAATCAGACTCTCAATCTGTGAGTTATTAAATTTTTAGTCCCAGTGGCTCATTTCGATTTGTGCACGATTCAACCGGACCATATCTCATCAATACCCCAATCTCTAGTGTAATATACTCAATGGGATTGGAATGCTCCAAGATTACCTATGCTGTTTATTGTTCACCAAACGGATAGCCCGTTAGGTTCGGCCTGGCCCACTAGGCCCAACCTAGGAAGAAGCGATGGGTCGCAGAGGGCTGCTAGAGCCCGGACTAGTCGCGAAGGTGCGGACCAGCCATAGGTTGGCATGAGGTATTTTCAGATCAAAGGGCACAGAATGGGCGGCTCATCCCATAGGGCACCGTGAGGGTGTGACTCGGCCCGGAGCGCGTCGCGAGGGTTCGTCTTGGGGCGGCTCGGCCTGGGGCTGGGGTGGCTCAGGCGGGGCCGGAAGGAAGGCTCGTCCGGGAGGCCGGCTCAGTCGGGGCACCGCGTGGCACACAGATAGTGGAGCCGTGGGACATGCGTGGCCCATGGGGGCCAGAGGCCTTTTCGGCCAGCGGTGGCGTGGGATGCATAGGGCGTGCATGGAGGCTGTCTTGGTCGGGGATCAGGAGGGCGCTGTGAGGGGAGCAAGAGGAGTGAAGACCGGGAGGCAAGGCGCAGTGCATCTGGAGTGAGGCTCGGCTAGGTTGTGGTGAGTCCCAGGCCGGTTCGGCCGGAGGGAGGTGCGGTCGGCGGGCAGCGCGGCCGAGGCAGCGCGGTTTAGCCTAGGGCGGCGGAGCGTTGCGGGGGCGGTGCATGTGGCCTTCATCACCTTCGTCATCTTGTTGTCTCATCTCCATGCTAAATAAAATCAAAATGAATAATGGTGGAGGGGGGTGTTGGGCCATGTTAAATTTTCACGCACACTCCACATTTAGGGTGGTAGTAGTCGGTCCCTCAAGAACAAGAATGGTATTATAAAAACACCAAATCCCAATAATCCCTCATTAAAAAAATATTCCCAACCCTCATGTTAAACCATAAGCAGATTAAATTTATAATAATTTGGTCTGCATTTAATTTTTTTAAGGAATGACACAAGGGGATAAAATCAATCAAAAAAATTACCCTACCTTGGTTCATTGTTCACTGACGGGGTCACGGGTAAAAATACAGAGTTTTCGTCATTCATTGCACTTGCTTCACACTTCAAATCCCAAGCTCATGTGTCAGTTCGTTGATGAATACTATTAGGGAGGGTTATTCTTTGAAGAAGTATCAGATGTTTTGCTTCCACAAGGTGGTTTCTAGGAAGAATTCAAAGATGCTCATTGTCAGCGTTCTTCTTTGGAAGAATGTGTTCTTTGTTCATCATTGGTGAGATCATTTTTATTAAGATATCTTTCTTCCTTTTCCAACAAAAGAAAAGGTAGCCATGAACAATAGATTTTATTATCTATTAAGCCTTTGGCATAAGAATTCAAATTGTTTGAATTAATTATGTTGGATCCACTTAATTAATTTCTGAGTTTGGCACAATTAAAAGAGATGAAGGGTTGACACCATTAAAGGAGGTGGGTGGAGAGACTCTCCATCATTAATGCAGGGAGTAGAGAGGTTTTAAAAAATTTAAATGGGGGTTTAGTCCCGGGTGGTCCCCACCACTGTAACCTGTCGAGGGAGGTTTTGTTCGGGTGGGCCCCACCGTCATAACCTCTCATGGGAGGTTATGTTCAGGTGGTCCCCACACTTAAAATTCTACAAGGAGGTTTAGTTCTGGTGGACCCCACCTCCATCATCCACATGGTGTCTTAAAAAAAAGAAAATAATGTGTAGTTCATTTTTTATTTATTTTCCATGATAGTAAAAAAATAATGATTTATTCTCAACCCACTGTCGTCAAGGTGAAAGTCACCATAAGTGAGTACTGCTGCTGCAAGATCAACAGTGCCCTCAAATTTCAATTCTGAGCACCTGTTTAAAATTTATTAAAACCCGATCAAAATATAATTGAGAATACCAAAACAAAGCTTCAGAAGTTGATTCATGGCACATCGGGACATGGAACCACATGCCATCAATTTTCACAGACTCATAAAATTCCAATTTATTTAATAATTTTACTTGGATATTCTAGGAAATAATATTCTCCCCACCTTAGTCTTTATTTCCACCTAATCCACAACTAAATATATGGTAACATGTGGGGGGTACTGAGAATGCATCTGAACCTCCTACTCCCATGTGCTTTCCTAGAGGATTCCATGTTTCCAGCGAACACGCCCTAGTGGTATCGACCATCAATGATGGACTCACTCATGTTGATCCTCAATCTCTACTGGAACCTCTGTAAGATTCTCTCCATCAATGGAATCCAGCTTTCCATGGTCGATGGTGTGAGAAGGGTCGTGCACGTATCTCCTCAACTGGGATACGCACAAGACGGCGTGCACCAAGTGCAACTGAGGTGGAAGTGCTAAGTGGTGTGCCACCTCTCCAACTGTAATGAGGACCTGAAAAGGTCCAATGAATCTATGAGATATCATGCTGCATTTTCCAAATCTCCATAGACCACATTGGGAGGAGACTCTTAGAATGTAGTGGTTGCCATCATCGAACTCTATAGGTATCAGTCTCCTGTTGGAAAACAACTTCTCCCTACTATGTGTAGTCTTTATCCTCTCCTTGATGCTTTGAACCATCTCTATGGTAGCCCGTACCATCTCTGGTCCCACCAGTGCTGAATCTCCTGGGTCAGTCCAACACAATGGCGATCTGCAAGGTTGCACGTATAGTGCCACAAAAGGTGCCATACCTATGGTGGAGTGATATCAGTTGTTTTATGAAAACTCCACTTAAGGTAAGTGGTCCTCCCAGCTACAATCTATGTCGAGGAGACAATAATGTAGCATGTCCTTGAGGTTTTGAATGGTCTGCTCAGTCTGATCATCTATCTTAGGATGGAAGGCGGTGCTCAAAAAAAGCTACATCCCGAATGCTTCATGAAACCCCTTCCATAGCCGGTAAGTTAAGCATGATTAACGATCGGAGAAAATATTATAAGGTGCTCCATGTAGCCTCATAATCTCTTACATGTAAAGGCGTCACATTCTATATTCTAAACCATTCCCTCTGATAGGTATGAAGTGGGCTGACATGGTGATTCGGTCAACGATTACACAAATCTAGTCGTGACCCTTGGATGTATGTGGATGTCATGTCATGAAGTTCATGGATATCCCATCCCACTTCCACTTTGGGGCCTTTAAAGGCTTTATAAAGCCTACTAGTACCTGTTTCCCCGAATTCATTTGCTGACAAATGAGGCATCGAGAGCCAACTTTGCAACTTCTTTCTTTATTTCATGCCACCAGTGTTATCCTTGATGATCCTAGTACATCTTCACCACTCCTGGAAGTACCGCTAGTGGGGAGAACCCCCTCAACACTTCCTCATGAAGTGAAAATGGTACCATGGTATATCCACTAATGAAGATGATGTTATCCCCACATTCATAAAATCTATCAGGTTCTAGCCCTGTTTATATCGGAGCATGCCATGTCTCGAAGTCAGTGTTCCCACTCTTCACCTCCCTGACTTGATGTAGAAGTCATGGAGTGACTGTAAGAGACTTAAGGATGACTTCTCCATATTTATCCACAATGGATATCTCTAAATCATCCTACTTCTCTGTCCTCTCCCTTAGAAGCTGTATACCTAATCTCCTACTGAGTGCATGTGCAACAATATTCCCCTTTTATAGGAGTGTAGACTATTTCAAAGTCATAGTGCTGGAGGAACTCAAGAAAACATCATTGTCCCATGTTAATGTACTTCTGGGAGAATATATCACTAAGACTCTAGTGATAAATGTACACGGTAAAATTCATTCCCATCAGATAGTGTCACCACATCATTAAGGCGAAGACCACTGCGGCTAACTCCAGGTGACGGGTATCATAGTTTTTCTCATGCTGTCTCAGCAATCGTGGACCATAAGCGATCACGGCTCTCTTCTACATCAATAAACATCTGAGTCTAGTACCTGATGCATCATAGTAGACTAAATACCCACCATCATCCTCTGGAATCCTCATGATGTGGAAGTACTCATCCTCTGCCGCATCTCCTGAAAGCTCTATTGGAATATCTCGGACCACACAAAAGGATGACTCGTCTTCATCAAGGTTGATAGTGGTTCTTCTACTATGGAGATATTTTGTAGAAATCATGTGTAGTATCTGGCCAAACCCCAGAAACATCATACTTCCATCACACTCCTGGGTGGATCCAAAAAATGTACTCCAAAATCATCGCTGGATCCAATGCAACTCCAGCCATCAAGATGACGTGTCCCAGAAAGTGATCCTCTCGGATCCAAAACTATAACTTCAAGAGCTTAACCGAAATCTGGTGCTCTTGGAGTGTGTCCAGTACTACCCACAAATGGTAGGAATGCTACTCCTTAGTAGTTGAGTAGATCAAAATGTCATCAATGAAGACTATGACAAAGAGATTGAGGTATGGCAGGAAAATCCGTTTCATGAGTCCCATAAACACTACTGGAGAATTATTTATGCCGAAAGGCATAACCATGAACTCGTAGTGGCTGTGCCAACAACTGAAGGTCATCTTCTGCATGTCCTTATCTCGAACTCTGAACTGTTGATAGCCTGATTTGAGGTATATCTTAAAGAGCCATTGTGATCCCTTCAACTGATCGAAGAGGTCATCAATCCTCATGAGTGGGTAATTTTCTTCAAGGTCACCTGGTTAGGTTGAAGATAGATAACACAAATCCTCAAGCTCCCATATGCCTTCTTGTAGATTAGAATAGGGGCTGCCTAGGGAGAAACACTGGTCTGGATGAATCCCTTCCACTCAATGTAATATAGCTATTCTTGCATCATGTAGAGCTCCGCGGGAGACATTTGATATGATGGTGTAGATATCTGTGTCTTCCCGGGGTACAAGTCAATTTAAAAGTCCACCTCTCTGTGAGAATGTATACCTAGGACATCATCAGGGAAAATGTCTGTGTACTGCTCCACCACTGCAGGATAGCTTGGACTCTCCACATCAACTGCTCTGAGGGTAATGCTAGAAATCTAATGAGTGATCGTTTGCACTCTCCTCCAAGAAGGTCCATGATGTGCTTCATAGGCTCCCTTTTTTCCAGTGAAGATAAATCTAGTTCCATTCGTGAGGACACAACTCACTTTGTGACTAATACAATTAATATGAGCCTGGATTGTAGATAACCAGTCCATACCCAAGATGATGTTGTATGGCCTCAACGCCGCTACTGGGAGATCACATATGAAGCTCTCACATCCTAGAGTAAGTTCACACAACCAGTAGTAGTGTGAATTCGTCGAATTTTCTCATTTAGGAGACTCTAGCCATAAGGATTGAGCCAACTACTCCATCAAAATCTCTGATCTCTGAACGATGATAGTGGAAATGAATGTCTGACTATAACCTATGTCTATATGAACTGCACCTATGGTGGAATAGACACAGATTGTACCTCGTATCATATCTGGAGCACTGTGATCGTAGGCATCAGATGCCTACAGCTATGCTCTACCCTGTCCACTTGCTCCTTGTAGTTGCGGTGGACCTCCTGGTGGTGGTGGCGGGAGCACCTCAAAACGTCGTCCACCGCTAGTTTCATGGAAAACTCCTCTACCACGTACGCCTACTCCCTATGGACCACCTCGATCGAATCTATGTCTCTTCCAGGAGAGGGAAATTTTTCACATGCAGTGGGCAGGGTCACATGGCTCAGGACTGTCCGACCCACCGTTTGGATGAGTGCCTTTGTGTTACATTGTAGACCCATGGTACTCGACAAGAGGAGTACCTCAGTAGTCCAAGGTTAGATGGATACTCCTTGGTGTCGTGGAAGGCCCACTATACTCGATAGAGGAGGAGTTATCAAGCAACCAAGGTTTCGATAATGTGAACAAAAATCTTGGTTGAGATGATTCGGTAACTTTTGTGTTTTTATTCTTGACTGAGATAGATTACATGATAACATAGATATATGTATAAAAATATACCAAAGTGGGGTTATCTGATGATTTCATATTTTGTGGTTTATACTTGTTGGATTTTGTGAGATCTTGAGGGTCTCAGGGTCCCTATTGAGTATCGTTATACTCACCCCTACACGGGCTATTCATGTACCTTGTTGTGTTCGATTCAGACGACTGACACCGCTGAGTGAGGAAAGGAGCACCAAGACCGGACAGTACACGGAGGTAGACCATATAGCGTGATTGTACACGAAGGATAATGATATTCCTGGAGTTTTGAAAATACGATATGTACCTACCCATCAGGTAGGATCCATGGGGGATGACCAAACCATAGTTTTTTTAGTTGTACTTTCAATTTCTTGTACTTTATTGTTAGGATTGTATTTCCAGCCCGTTTTACATTCATCACAATTTTGTTATATAGTATTACATAGTGTTTTGTTTCTAGCTTGTGCTCTATTGTGTGTGTTTATAGTTTATAAAGGCAAGGGCTACCCAGTTTTGTTGAATTTCGCCTTTGGTGCTAGTCGCCAGGCCCGGGCCTATGGAAGGCGGGCTTGGTGTAGTCACGGAACGAGTCCCAGGGGATGGGTCGTGAAATTTAAAGCCTGGAGCTGGTACATGCATTATTACATTGAGATGTGATACATGGTATCACATCCAAATGGAAGAAATAATTTATTAGTGTTTTCAAACTATATATATTCATTATTATTTCACTATACTTTGATTTAAAAAATTTAAACACAATTTTTTTCCTGGAGAAGAACATTATTACCTATATCTTATAATTTCATATAAAACATTGAACACATAATAGATTACCTTGAAATGAAATAAAATAAGGGTGAACTCATATAATTTTTAAGGTTTATGAATTTTGGAAGTTATCATGAATCACTAAGAATAATCAACAGGGAATGGTAAATAACTGAGAACACATTCCACATAAATAATAGGATAAGGTATAATCAATATTCTTTGGTAATTAATTAAAAAACAAGGAATTTAATAATCAAACAAATAATATCGACCTTGATATAATATTAAAGTGAGAATATAATGAATAATATAAACTGAATATAAAATGAAAGAAATGATTAACTATTAGACTTCATGATTCCAAATCTCGTGATACCATTACAATAATGATATGTTCTTAGTAAAATTTAAAAATTATGGTTAGAAACCTACTAATCTAGGTTTAGCCTACGTGCCTCGCGCGCCCCCAGCAGCCTGCCCTGCTCCCTGTCGTGGCCTGCCCGGCACCCCCTGGCGCCCTACCGCGCCCTGCCTGGTGCCCCAGGCACCCTTCCTCATCCGGCCAAGTGTCCCGTCACCTTGTCGCACCCTGCTCAGTGCCCCCGGCCCCTGTCGTGGCCTGCCCGGCGTCTCTAGCACCCTACCGCGCCCTGCTCAGCACCCCCACATTGTCTCGACTCCCTCACGGAAACTCGGACAAGCTGGTGTCCCACCCCCTCGCGGTGCCCTATAAGAAACAACCCATCCATGCCCACCAGGCCAATCTATGTTGGGTCGCACCCTCGCAACGCTCCTGGCCAAATTTTCCCCGAGCCCGGGTCGAACCGCCCCCACAATCTGATGGGCTGGGCCCAGTGGACCAGGTTGAACATAGTTGGCAGACCTAGCCAACAGGCCAGGTCAGACCCAGACTAGGTCACCCCAGATAGGGTTGGGCCGAGTCGGTTCAACTAGGTCGGGCGAGACTCCGACCCACTACCAACAGTTTTCTGGCTTTGGAAATATCTTTGGCAGTGGACGTCTATTTGACGAACCATCAATGGTGCTTGTAATCTCAATAAGAGAAAATTCTTTGAGAATACCCCACTAGAGTTTGGGGTATTTTGGGGTTACGGTCAGGTTTGATTGTACACGAATCCAACCAGGCCCCCAGGACAAAAAGATTAAAAACTAACAGACCAAGCATCTGATTGACGCACTATCTTTTTCATTGAGACCCCTATGATGTGGCGGACCTTTGAGATACTTGTTCGTGGTACTTCATGATTTATTGAGTATTTCCCAGTAGCTTTTGGAGTGGATCCTTTCATGGATGAGTAGACAAGGTGTGGAGACCTAGTAGCTGGCAGAACTGATGGCTGCTTGACCAATTCGACTTGGAGTGATTCGACTAGCCCAATGGGGAGCTCCTAGAAGATGGTGGTAGACCAATGGAGGAGGATCACTAGGTAGATGGTGGAAAATCCATGGTACATGATAGAAGAAGTACCTCTACAGGCTATTAGGGGGAGTTCCTGGTAGTCGGTGGCAGACCCACAACGGAGGAGCACCTGGTAGTTGGCTGTAGACCCGCGGTACTTGAAAAGAGGAGTACCTCATCAGTCTAATGTTAGTGAAAAGCATTGTGGTGTCATGACATGCTCACTATAATTGAAATAGGAGGAGTTCTCCAGCAAATGTGGTTTCAAAAATGAAAATACTGGTTTGAGTTGAGTTAATGGCTTTTGTGTTTAACTCATGATTGAGAAGGTTCACTAGATAACTTAGGTATATGTTTAGGCATATATCTATGTAATGGTTATCTATTGATTTCATACATTTTGGTTTATCATTGTTGGATTTTTTAAGACCGTGAGGGTCTCGGGGTCCCTAGAGATAATCTTTATACTCACCCCTACACGGGCTATGCCCGCACCTCATTGTGTTGGTTATAGATGACCGAAAACTCTGACTATGGAACAGAGTAGCCGGACTGGACGATACCTGGAGGTGGACCACATTTTGTGATGGTACACAGAGGAGATAGACGGACATGGAGTGCTGAGGAGGCAATCTATACCTACCATTCGTGTAGGAACCTCGGAGGACGACCTAGTAGCTTCATTAATTTTCTTCAATTGTAATTGATTTCAGTTGTACTTGTACTTTCCTTTCAGGCTTGTATTTCTGGCGCCGTTTACTTTCCATAACTTCTTCTGTATATAGTTTTATTTTTGTTTTTATTCCGGTTGTGTGATATGTTTTGTATGTTTACTGTTATAATGGAAATGACTTCCCAGTTTAGGGATTTAATCCTTTGGTTCTAGTCTCCAGCCCCTGGAATATGGATGGTGGGCTTGGGGTAGTAATGATATGGGCCCCGGGGAATGGGTCATGGCAAATTGGTATCAAAGGAGTCAGTTCTACCGTAGAACCTAGAACATTAATCTTTATTTTAAATGAATAAATAGTGTTATGGGTACTAAGTGTGGTTTTCAGTTCAAGGAGTCTAGTGTTGATGTGGGCGGCTGACATATCCATACACTATGACCCTTACTTATGATTTCTGACTCAGTGCACAAAAACACTGATTGTGTGTATGTTTTCAAAAGTTTTCTTTATGTCAGCTCAACCAGGTCAGCTCACTGGGTATAGACTTTTGACAATGTCGCATCTGTTTCATTCAGGATTCCTCCCTGCGGATGACCATTTAGAGCCCTCAGAGTCATATGTAGTGACCGCCCACTGAGCGATGAGGCCTCGGTGCAAGGTCCTTTTCTATAAGAGGATCTGCAATACTACTACACATTGGGCCACCGATTCCACCAACCCCAGTAGCCGATGATGCACTCTGCTGGAGCACATTGCATGAGTTCTAGCGCCTGAGCTCACCCAGGTACATGGGAGAGAGGACCCATAGGTGACTGAGGATTTAATGGAGGCTGTGGTGAGAGTCTTCAGATAGGTAGGGACACTATCCGACTTCATGGTGATCCTTAGTGCTATCCTCCCTCAGTAAAAAACACAAATATGGTGGATCCTGATGCTCCAGGTGCATGACAAGGTGATGATAATCATGGAAGACTTCAAGAGCCTATTCCAAGTACAGTTTGTCCAAACCATCCTTCAAGCGGTGCAGATACCAGAGATACTCTATCTACAAAAGGGTAGCATGATAGTAGAACAGTACTCATCGAGGTTCACTGAACTCTCATGCTACTCCATAGATATGGTACACGACCCATTCTTCAGGGATCATACCATCAATAAGGGACTCAGGTGAGAGATCAGAGATCTGATGATCTCAAATAGCATCCTAGCCCAGATGGGGGTGCTAGAAAGATCCCTCATAGTGGAGACTTTCCTTGCTGAGAAGTCTCCAGTAGTGAGTCCGAAAACTAGCTGACACGCATCAGAGTCTTCTTTAGCTGGAAGTAGACATATGTTTTAGAGGTCCAAGAGGAACAGACCTACTGGTGGTCGACTGCATAACCAAGGATCAGTTGTGCAGGGCACACGCAGTGGACACATATCCATTCATGCTAAGAGTGGACAGTGTTACTCATGATACAGGCATGGTCAGATGGATCATGAATGTCCGACCAACCATTCTGATGATCAGCAGATAGTTGAGGGACCTCCCAGGCAGAGGTAGAGGTTAGATCGAGGTGGTACGCAGGGAGGAGGCTGATGTGGCCGAGGATCTGGATGTGCAGCCTACAGTGGACAACGTTATGAGGTGTTACCATCACCACCACTAGGATGTCCACCCCAACAGTAGGGAACAGATGGACAGTGGATAGCTCATCTTCAGGAAGCTGAGGCATACAATCACGACACTCCGAAGATGATATGAGGTATTTTCAGTGTCTATTATACCTTAGCTGTAGTTCTTATAGACACAGGTTCCAGTACCTATTTTATTTCCATATGCCTCGTTTGGAGTTCGGATATTTTAAAGGAGTCATTAGTTCGAAGCATACAGCTAGAGTCTCTTATGGGAGCTGATGGGTCGATTACGCAATAGTGCCAGTAGTTCGAGCTTACTCTAGGAGGCGATAGCTTCGACTGAGATATCCTAGTAGTGGTGTCGAGGCCTTATGACGTCATCTTTGGTATGGACTGGATATCTATATTCCATTCTCAGATCGATTATTTTAGGTGAAAAGTGTGGTTTTTTTACACGGACTGCACCCGTTTTACCATCACCAGCGAGAAGAGAACATTTACAGCACATGACAGACATACTCGGAGGATGGTGAAGCTGATCAATCACCATTTGGCATGCCATACCCTAGGATAAGTTGATGTGGAGAGTCTGATATATCCTGTAGTGGTGGACCAGTATGCTGATGTTTTCCCTGATGATGTTCTAGGACTACCTCCTTACAGAGAGGTGGAATTCTACATTGACCTGTACCCCAGGACGACATTGATATCTACTCCAACACATCAGATAGCTCTCACTAACCTTTGCGAGATGAGGGTACAGCTAGAGGACTTGCAAGGTAATGGATTCATCCAACCCTGTTTTTCTCCCTGGGAAACCCCAATTCTGTTCACCAAGAAGGTGGATGGGAGATGGAGGATTTGTGTCCACAACTGTCACCTGAACTAGGTGACCGTGAAGAACAAGTACCCTCTCCCATGGATTTATGACCTCTTTGACCAGATGAAGGGAGAACAGTGGTTCTCGAAGAATGAACTCTGATCATGCTATCACTGGATCAGAGTTCGAGATGAGGATGTGGAAAATACGACCTTCATGTGTTATTACAGACACATCAAGTTCTTGGTTATGCCCTTCGCCTAATCAGTGCTCCAACAGTGTTCATGAGTCTCTTGAAACTCATTTTCCACCCATACCTTAATCGCTTTGTCATAGTCTTCATTGATGACATTCTGATCTACTCAACTACTAAGGAGGAACATGCCAACCAATTTTAGGTAGTACTGGACACAATTCAAGGGCACCAAATTTATGGTAAAATATTGAAGTGGCATTTTTTGATTCGAGAGGTTCACTTCATGGGTAACGCCATCTCAGAGGCTAGAGTTGTAGTAGATCTATTGAAGATTGATGTTGTACTTCCATAGGAGCCACCCAAAAGTGTGATGGAGGTAAGGAGTCTCTGGGGATTGGTTGGATAATATCAAAGGATCGTTCCAAACACCTCCATAGTTTCTGCACCACTATTATCCTTGAAATGGAGGGGCAAACCCTTCGTGTTGTCAGAGAGATACCAGCTGAGCTTACAGGAGCTGAGGTAGAGGTTGACTAGTGCGCCCAACATGAGGCTTGCAGAGGAGGGAATAGGGTACATAGTTTACTACAACACATTAGGTAAAGGACTTGGGGGTGTCCTAATGCAGTAGTGAGCAATGGTTTCTTATGGTTTTCGGCAGCTGAGAAAACATGAGAATAACTATGCTACCCATGACATGGAGTGAGAAGCAGTGGTCTTTTCCATGAAGATTTGACAACACTATCTGATGGGTGAATGTTTTACTATGTACTATAAACACAAGATTGTCATGTATATCTTCTCTTATAAGGACCTTAATCTGAAACATCATCGTTGGCATGATTTCCTCCAGGACTATGACATTGAGATAGTCTATACTTATTGGAAGGGGAAAATTGTTGCAGATGAGCTCAAAAGGAGGACTGGTATAAAACTGCTATGCGAAGCGTTAGAACAACTGGATGCTTTAAAAATATATTTTGTGTATACAGATGGAGTATCATTCCTACAGTCTCTTACAGTCACTCTCCCACTTCTTAAGTGAGTCATGGATGACACCTTTTGAGGTCTTCTACGGGCGACCTTGAAGATCACCCTTGTGCTGGATAGACCCTGGGGAGATAGAACTAGTGGGACCAAAGATGGTGTGAGCTAAAATTGAGAAGGTGCAGATCGTCTAGGAGTAGATAAAGAATGAATAGAGTAGGTAGAAGTCATATCATGACAGGATACGAAGACCTCTAGGGATTGAAGATGGCGTTAACATCTTTCTATGGGTCTCACCTCGATGATGTTTACCGAGATTTGGCTAAGGAGGCATGTTATCATTGAGGTTCATCAGTCCTTTCAAGGTCCTCAGTATAGTAGGCGAGGTGTATTAACTCTTGTCTCTTCCACCTCAGTTTCACCAGGTGCACGATGTCTTCCACGTATCTTAGTCGAGGAGATACGTGCACGACCCTTCCCACATCATCAACCATGGGCAGTTGGACGTCGACGATGAGAAGAATTTCAATGAGGTACCAGTGGAGATTGAGGATCGACAGGAGTGGGTACTACATTGACGATCAATATCATTTGTGCGCGTTCGCAAGTTTCACGAAAACCTCCAAGAGAGCACATGGGAGCGGGAGGCTCATATTCACGCTTTGTACCAACATTTGTTTCCATGGTTTGGGTTGTAGCTTACGTGGACGTAAATCCTTGAGGTGGGGAGAATGTAAAGACCTAGTAATTCCATGGAAAAATTTTCCATAAATAAATGGGAATTATATCAGTCCATGAAAACTGAAGGCGCGTGATTCTGAGGCCTAGTGTTCCCGTAATCAATTTCGAATTTTTTTTGGGTACATTCAGTAAACGTACTGGCGGATATTTATTACTATTGAACTGGAGCTCAGAACTGAAATCTGAGGGCACTGTTGTACTCATAGCACTGGTATTCGCTTAAGAATACTTTCCACTCGATGGTAGATTGTCGAAAATAAATGTTAATTTTTGTCTTTTTATAAACAATTTATAAAATAATGTGAGATAACACATAATTTTATTTTATGCTTCATTTAGAGATTGGGTGGTTAAATTGTCCAAGTGGAGTTTGGAGATGGGGCCACCACATCATAACCTTCCATGAGTGGATATGGTGATGGGGACCACCCTAGCATAACCTCATGCAAGAGATTATGACATGGCACCACCTGAGACCATAACATCACATTTCAATAATAGGGGTGGGGACCACCCGACCTCTATTAATGGGAGTAGAGTATAACCTCTCAACTATCCCCTATTAATGAGGGATATCCTCTTCACCATTTTGAAGCCAACACCCCTTTAACCAATTGTTCCAATCCTCTACATTAATTAAGGTCTGCATACAAAATTAATGAGTCCAATTCGAATATTGTGCTAACAAAATTAATAGGATATTTCAATCTATTATTTTTCTGGAATATTCTTTTTATTGGATCCTGAGAAGAGGAAATTGGGAGAAAATCTCTCAATGAAGAATGAGGAACACTCTCCAATGAAGAAAACTCTTCCAGCGAAGAACGCCCTCCTGATGAGGAATACTGATGAGGCACGCCTTCGACTATGAAGAACGACCTCCTCCGACCTTCTTCCTTTGAGTCCTTCGATGTGGGACATGATCATCTACCACGGATCGACTACCGTCTTCTCATGCCAACGTCAACATACATCAAACAAGGTAGGGGGTTCTTGCAAGTTGGTGCATTCCTTTTCTTTACTCCAATTTGTTGAAAAGAATCGATGAGAAGTATTAAATTATTGAACATCAACTTCCTTCCTCTTTGTTTAAAAATTGTTATCACCCATAAACGTCGAGGGTGCATTTCAACTAACATGGCCCGACTCCCTCCACTGATCCTTTCTGTGACATTCCATTGGCTTGGCGACATAAATATGAAGAGGCGACGTAGGCGGTGATGGAAAATGTCGCGCTGCGCACTTCCTCCATGAACACTACGACTTCCATGATCCCTTTGGCGCAACGAAACTCCTGGCCAGACATCACCAGCCCGAGGGGCCCCCGACCTCCTTGGCCCCGCCGGTGAACTTCATGGAACCTACGTTCACTGCCGCACCCCCGCACACTGCCCGCTCCTCGCACGCTGCCCGTGCACCCCAAGCGGCCTGCCCGATGCCCTGCCGCAGCTTGCCCGGATCCCCCGGCGCCCTGCCGCTCCCTGCCCATCCTGGACGATGCCATAATACGGCCTTCCAAGCAAACACGGCACCTACCATGGCCTTCCCGGTGCCTCTAGTGCCCTATCGCGCCATGTATACCACCCCCACGGCTTCCTGGATCCCTCGTGGCCACCCGGACATGCCGGTGTCCTGGCCCCCTCACGATGCCCTGGCCTAACCGGCCCCACCATGCCCACATGGCCGAGCCATGTCGGGCCACGCCCTCGCAATGCTGCTGGCCAGACTAGCCCCGAGCCCAGGCTGAACTGCCCCTGCAGTCCATTGGGTTGGGTCCAACAGATTGGGTTTAACATAGCGAGTTGACCCACCCAACGGGCCAGGTCAAACCCAACAGGTTTGTTCGGGCTGACCCAGACTGGGTCGGACCGGACTCCGACCCACTACAGACCCTTTTCTTTCATTGGACATATCATTTGCACTGAACGTCAGTTTGAAAAACTGTCAGCAGCACTGGTAATCTCATTTAGAGATGGTTTCATTGAGAATACCCCACTAGAGGTGGGTTATTTTCTAGTTACAGATAGGTTGGATCTACAAGATTCCAACCGAGCTACTAGGACTAAAAGGCTAATAACTAACAGACCAGGGGTCTGATTGACGTGTTTTCTATTGAGTTGAAACCCATATGACATTGCAGACCATTGATATACTTCTTCTTGGAACTTTACGGCAGTTGGAGTATTTCCCAATAGCTCGTGGAGTGGATCATTCCATTGATGAGAAACTAGAGTGTGGAGACCAAGTAACTAGCAGACCTGATGACTGCTTGACTGATTCAACTCAGAGTGATACGACTAGTCCAGTGGGGAGCACATGGTAGTTGGCAGCAGACCCACAACTGTGGACTGCCTGGTATTTGGTGGCAGTCCCATGATAGTGGAGAGACTATTTTTGGCAGTAGACCCACAGTACACGATAAAATGAGTACCTTTATAGGCTATTAGGGGGAGCGCCTAGTAGTTGGCGGCAGACCCACAGCGTAGGAGCATCTGGTATTTGGAAGCAGACCCACGGTACTCGACATCATGAGTACCTCAGTTTTCAATGGATAGTGATAAACGCCATGGGGTCGCTACATGCCCATTGTACATGACATAGGAGGAGTTCTCTAGCAGTCATGGTTTTGATAATTAAAATCCTGGTTTGATCTGAGTCAATGGTTTTTGTATTTTCTTCATTATTGAGGTGGGTCACTAGATAACATAGGTATATGTAGGGGATTATACCTAAGTAATTGTTATCTGTTGATTTCATACTTTTTTGTTTATCCTTGTTGGATTTTGTGAGACCTTGAGGGTCTTAGGATCCCTACTGAGTATCGATATACTCACCCTTGCATGGGCTATGCCTGCAACTTGTTTTGTTGGTTGTAGATGACGTATAGTGTTGAATGAAGTAGAGTGTAGTAGGAATGGATGGTACATGGAGGTGGAACACATGGTGTGATGGTATAAGGAGCAGTTTTACGGACATGGAGTGCTGAGGAGGCCTTATGTACCTACCCATCAGGTTGGAACCTCGGTGGACGACCCAATATCTGCTTTACTGTTCTTCTGTTGTACTTGCTTTCAGTTGTACTTGTACTTTCCTATTGGGCTTGTATTTCTGTCACCTTTTATATTCCATCACTTCTTTGGTATAGATTATTACATAGTTTTTTCATCCATTTGTGTACTCTATTGTATTCGTTTACATTTATAAAGGCAATGCCTTCCATGTTTAGGGATTTACGCTTTTGGTGCTAGTCACCAGCCCCTGGCCATTGGAAAGTGGGCTTGGGGTATTCATGATATGGGCCCCGGGGGATGGGTCATGACAAGTGTTTTGGATGAAAAATATTACAGGTGAAAAATTGGGATATAACAAATTTTCATATCTTGGAAGCTTGCATGGTTTGGAAACATATTTTACCAATCCATGTGCCAAATGAGCACCCCTTAGTAGACGCATTTGGAACCCTGCATAATTTTCATACATGTTATATAAACATTAGGCCAACAATTTTAAATCCCTTATCCCAAAGTATCACATGGTTACCTGACTACCTGGGCTGAGCCATGCGATTTACAAACTGTGAACCAACAGTGCACAAACCACTATCAAGCCCAAAAACTCATATTTTCAGAAATAACACAAGAAAAAACTTTGAAAAATACTCAATATCACATTATAAAAAGAATAATATCAAATTTGAACCCCTTTCATAGCCTGATCAAGAGATAAAATACATAGATCTGGCAATTAACTAGAGCAAATGATGAAAATGAAAAATTGGGTGTGAAAAATCTCCCCACTATTAATGCCTTACACCCCCGGGATGCCATTAAATCTTTTTGTTAATTGATCAAAGGTAAGTATTTCTGCATTCACATGATCCATCCATTTATGATATGAGATTCTCAAACATAACACATATAAACATACAAATCATGTCTAAAAAACAATCAACTAATACCTTACATTACTAAGAAAACTCAAAAACAATATTTTGTATTCAATACAAATGGATATAATAGATTCACCTCTATTAGAGAAAATCAACAACATTTATTTCAAAAAGAATTCACAACGAGGCCCATGGTGTATCTCCCCACTATTTAATAACAATTGTGGTGAAAAGATACACATACTTATAGAGATAATGAAACATGATAAAACACATGAACTATCCCATGTGAATTAAAAATCCCCCATAAGAGAAAGAGAGTGGAGGGGACCAGTGAAATAAGAATTATATCAAATGAAAATTTTAATCATTATTCATCACCCATAGATGTTCATTATATCATATGATATCATTCAAACTCTCTCACCCTAATGGTGGTGACTTGAGATTTCTCATACACCCCATACCACTGAGATTCCTTGATGTGTAAAAATATACATTCCGAGTCCTATGGATTGAGATCTTAGGTTTTTCACATTTATTGAAAATAATTATAGAATAAATGAAAAAAAAACCATGAATATCACTTGCATAAAAAAAATTCCATTATGTAAATAGGTTTTCTGAAGATGCACATTCCATGAACTCCACCAATTTGAATAGAAGATCAAGAAATTAAAAGAAGAAATAGAGAACAATTACACTAAAACCGAGGTCGCATGGGATTCACAATATCACATTATTTTCCCAAAAGATGATAACAATACATATTAAAACTAGTATAATATGAATAATTATTGAGAAAAAGGATGTGTTGAATAGAGATTGAAATAACAATATAATTCACCGAACAAGCTCCCCACCTCTTCCAAGAAAACCCTAAAAAACACTCTTCTTGTGGAAAATGTTACCACAAGACTAAATGTTATTTTATACACTCGTCCAAGTGGAATTATAATGACATGTCTTTCCCCATGTCTTATATAACACAATTCTTCTCCCAGAAGAAGGTGAAAAAATCTCTAGTGACCTTTTATTCCCATGAACATATACAACAGCTTCAGGCCGCATCGCTGCTTCATTGCTCAAATTACCCTCACCAAATCCATGTACTATATGAGAGAGGACTACCTAAAGAAATCATATTAACTCATCTTCAACATGAATTGTTTACCAAAATGCAACAGAAAAATAGGTAACATTGAACTCCATCACCATCAATAGAAAATCAAAATGAATTCTAAACTCAAAATCACAATCCATCAACGAATCATCAACAATATACATCGTATAAAATTGAACTAGGTCTACAATGTGATAATAAAACTCCAACACTCAACCACCACCCTAAAAAATAACCCTTCTCCACTCCCTTATCACCTTAGATATATCAATGAAATATTTTTGGATAAATGTAGCCTTGAAGAACTCTTAGGTATGATCTTCATGAGGCTTGTACCAAGAGACCGACATCAACCAATTCTAAGGAGAATCTCCAAGCGTAAATATACTGTTATTTTTCTTTAATGAATAATGAAACTCAATGAGGTTAATTTTCCTTTGAATATTGAGATCCCACTCTTTATTTTCTAGGGTATTAGGATGAACATAATATATAGTGATATATAACATGTAAAAATTAAAAAAAGATCATTTTTTCGATCAACTAGAAACCCAACTAATTGGTTAGCCTCTATGGTTACATCATGAATATCCAGAAACAATCTTTTGGGATAAACACTAGATGATAAGAAATCCATGATCTCCATTAAAACCATCTCTTCAAAAAGAGATATTAAACTAAACAAATTACACCTATCAAAATTTGAAATTATATGATGGCATGCCACACAACCACTGACTAGAATATATAATAATCTCCCATTTGAAAAAGCATTCATAAAAGAAAAAACATTGTGTATTTTTACACTCACGGATGGTACTCCGTAGAGTCTAATTCCCATTCACATATGTGAGAATTTTTGGGAACAAATAAACCATGAAATATCAAGAATACATCCTCCAATATCATTTTTCAATAATGATCCATAAATATCAATTTATGTGAGAACCCATTGAAGTACTGATGATTGAAACTAATCATCTCTATATTCCGAGATAAAACATTCTACTCGTGTTTTTAGAAAATCATTATTATAAAAAATTTCATAAAATATACAAAATAAAAAACCATAATAATTTTTTGATTCCAATATTTAATCTACATTATAATGTTAAAAATATAAAATAATAAAATTTAATCCAAAAATCCATCTCATCCCATTAAATATAATAAGTAAATATATAATTATATTCCATAAAAATCACTTCATTTCAAATTGTTTTTTTAATTTTAAAATAAATTCCAAATACCCTTAAAAATGAATTTTGGTATTTCCAAATAAATAAATTCATTATATTTCAAATTTTAAATATAAAAACCTATTTTCTAATGTCTTATTCATAATTAGTGTGAAATTCATTTCTCACTTTCCCAAAACCAATTCATTTCCCTTTATTAAACTATTTACAAAATTATAGGACACTATTTATCATGTAAATTTTTAGAATTAATAATTACACATAACATTTCAAAATAGGTAACAATTTTTAGTGGGTAACATGAACATATGGTTGGCAGCCATATTGCAAAAACTCCACAATCCCAGAAATACTTCTAGGGACATATCCATAGGTTCCCATGGAGATTCAAGACCTCCGAGCACATGGAATCTTTTATCCTAACTCATAATTCATATCCTGAATAACAATCAACCATATTAACCAAAAAAACAAATAAAACTAGACTTCCCTTGGTGACCTAATGATCAGAATGAGAAAGGGTTCATGTCGCCCTTCCAATTCCTACATATTGAGTCTTAGAAGGCCTAATCTAGGAACTACATCGACATGCCAATAGAAAAAGGTCACTCTAATATATATTCATTACAATAGAGACTACAATGATACCATTTTTTCAAGAGACAACTCAGGTCCACTCAAAACTGATTACCCTATCCAATCTTTGGCATGTCTTGAAGGGTGTCCATTATCCCCACGAGTTGAAAATTAGGGTCGGGCAACATCAGACTAATCAAAGGGAACACTTTCCAATTGTATTGAATAAATAATCTAATGAAAAAATATATTAAGATGATATCCCAGTTTATAATTGAAGCCAAAAAGAACATATTTTTTTCATGAATCTGTAAAATGAATAAATAAGTGGTCAATAAACTCCAACTAAACCCTACAAGAATAACACCATTTTGTGACCCTGAGGATCACTCGCTCATAAAAAACAATCCATCAACCAGTTTAATTAAAACCATAATTGAACTTGTAGAATAATATATAATATAAATATTTATAATCTTGTGTATTACAATACATTTGGCATTCCTAAACAATCTATTCCCAATAAATATCTATTAAAATAAAATAAATGAAAAATTCATGTGTAAAATAAAATTTATAATAGTATGATTTTTCCACACATTTCCTATATAAAAAAAACTTTTTCCATTTCCCTAAATAATATTTAAAAACTAATTCTATTTCAAGTTGAACCATATGCATTTTCTAAGAGAATGGTGATGATTCATTTATAATGGGTAGAAAGAGTAAATACATTTCCCAAATGTTTTTACACCAATATAGATAATATTAAATCACTTTTTTTAGAAAATAATATATAATAAAAAGTAAGATAAGAACTTATAAAACAAGAGAAAGGGGGAAAATAAACATGAGTATCCAACCAACAGTGCATCATAACCATTCTCCACAAGAAACTATGTGACAATTGACATGGGAGGAACCTATGAGCTCATCAATAATCATTAACATAAAATATATATTGACTCATCTGAGAAATAAATTCTCACTCAATGGAATCATGTAATCCCAAATACTTATCCACACCCCAAAAGTTATAGACTTTGGGGCCCAATATGATACTAATAATAACCAATATCCCACTATTCTGGGACACTAGGTAGGGAATAATATGTAATGTGCAATAATCATTCCATGAAAATTCAATAGAGATGATAGGATATCCACATCATGAGTATAGAAGAGGATGCAGAAACAAATTCCAACTAATAATCCATTTACTAGGACAAATATATTAACTCAACAACATGTATCACCTATGTCACTCTATAGATCAATCCATTTCCATATAACTCATAAGTCACGAAGGATTCTATACAAAGGACCACACATTCCATGAAAAGCACATGGGACATAGGGAATACATAGTGAATAAATACCACCTATTAAAAATTAATATATAAACAAATAAATTCAATTTTCTATGGAGGATTTTCATGATATCCACTTCCACTATTTTTACAAAATTTCCAAACAGGTTTTATGTAATTTAAAAAAAACTATGATAATCAAATTACCAAGTCCTCCTTCCAAAATTGGTATAAAAACACATTTTACTTTAAAATTATTTTAAAAACCACTTTTAAACACTCCTATCACACTTTCATGCCAAATAAAATTATTATAATGATGTCAAATGGTTTATTAACTATTGTCACATGACAAACCAGATTGGAAAGATACACATATTACTTTTTTGGAAAAGAAACCACTTTGGGAACACATCCAAGGAACCCAAACATTAATTCAAATTCTATATATTCATTTAAATTATCAAACCATGTTTTTTATATCAAAATTGAATTATAAAATCATACTTAGCCTATTTTTAAAACACATCGTGTCAAAAATATTACTAAATAAATACTATTAATAACAAAATGAGGATGTAGTAAACATTTATGATAATAACAAATTATCTAATGGATAATATATAAATATTAAACATTCATGGATAGTGTGAATAGCATGAAGTTAACTATTCATAAATTTTAAAGTTAATAACCTGAGAAACCTACCTGAAATCCATGGTTCATCAACAATGATCAAACGAGATCACACCATAAGGGTTCCAAGAGTTGTAAACTGAGAAGAGGAACCCTATAAACAACAACAAACCAATATTAAATGATGGAAATAAAATCCCTTGACCTATATGACCTAGGAATAATAAAATATCATGTGTAAGATGGTTAAATGGGGAGTGGGTTTACCTTGTTAATATATCCCAAAAACATGATGAAATCTAAGATCAATACTATATGAGATGGGTGGTGTCATGGAGATCGAGGTGAGATTCCACATGTCGTCACACAAACTAGGAAAATAGATTATGAGGAATTATTGGTTAAAATACACTGGGTGAAAAGTTGGAATTTCATAAAAATATTATTTCTGGATAGTTGGTATATTTTAGACACACGATTTACCAAATTGAGCATGAACTATGTGCCCCTCAATGTATGCAAATCCACCATCCATAGTTTGGAATAACATTTTACAAAAAATAATACCAACATAAAAATGACCATATCCCAAATAGTGACATGTCCACAGAGTCACCTGGGTTATGCTATATAGTTTATCAAGCCCTTCACCAACCGTGGGAATTCCTCTGTGAAACCCATGTACTCATCGCTTCACCAAGAACTAATAAACAAACTGAGGAAAAACCATGGGATCAAAATAGAAAAGAAACATCTCAATTTTGATATATCATCGCGCCCCAATGTTAAGAGAAAAACTGACATTCGACACTGAATTAGAATAAATGAAGAAAATGAAAATCTATGTGTGACAATAATTATGATATAATATCCTAAATAAAAGTAACCACTCATAAATAAAAAAATAAATTTTATTTTCTATAAATGGTTATTATTTGTATTATATGATTCTATTTAATAGATAAATTAAAAAAAATTATAATTTGAAATCGATACAGTGGAATTAATTCTAGGATTCATTATTTTGAAACTCACTCTAGTTGATTTTGTAGGAATTATTCAAAAGAAGCTGAATTGTTTTATTTGTAAAAAAAATCCCTATATTTAATAGGGAATCATCCTGATATAAATAATGGGTTTGAATTCCTAAAACCATATTATAGTCTTTATAAGATAAACATGAATAAGAATCTATTATTTTGATTTATATATTCATCTTTCCCAAAAAAATATAACATGATATTTTTCTTAATTTTTATATACTGGTTGTGGAGTATAATAAAATCAAAATAAAATATTCATGATGATTTTATGATAAATATGAGAAAAAAAATATATAATGAATTGTTTTAGTGGTTAATAATTACTATTTATATATTATATTTATATTATATATTGATTTTCAAATTTTAAAAATATTACAATAATTCAAATGTCATATGTATTTTCAACACAATGATTATTCACAGAGGATAGAAGTCAGAATTGATAGTTTTAAAACATACACAGTGATATGGTTTTGATGAATTAGAAATTATTATAATATATAAGTGTTTATATGATAGCTAATAAATTATTTAAGTTTTTTAAATTTAATTTCATAGACATGTAAATATTTGTAATTACCAATTACATGAATGTCCATTAAAATGAAGATAAATAATATTAAATGTTATAAATGATTTGTAATGTAATAAAAAAATTCTAAAACAAGATCATATGTAAATTTTGGTTTGGTAATGGTGGATAAAATAATCAAGGTTCCATTAATGAACTATTTAACATTTTAAAATAATATTTAAATCATTTAATGACTGAATTTTTAAATAATTACCATCAATTGTTTATATTAAATGGGGACTCATTATAATCTATTTAAACACATATTAATTTTTTTCTCTCAATATTCTTGAAAAACAAAACTCTAAACCTATCTCTCCCTATTAATATGGCATTGTTTTAGAAAAAAATCACTTATAATGCTTCAATTTTAACTACCATGTTCATGGCGATGTTCTACATTATATCATTCATGTCTTTTTATACGTATGATGTTTCTAAATAATGGATAGGGAATGTGGACCATAATGTAGATTTTATTCCATCAGTATTGATTAAAAATTATAGTAAAGTAATTTAAGTGAAAAAGATTATAAATTAATAATTAATAATATCATAACCAATAGAGTATCAGCATATACATATCATACATCCCATAGAGTATAAATGTGGCTTGTCAAGTACATAAACAAAAAAAATCCAAGGATTGAAATTCAAAAGAAGTCATAATAAATATATTAATTTTCATATATAAATCAAAAATACCATGAATATACATCTCCATCCTCTAGATATACCTAATCAATAATGCAAATGTCCATTTCCCTTCACCTGATCCATAATCATGAAAATGATAAGCACACAGAAATCCCCTACAATTGTGTTAGTACAAGAGACAAATAGAAATCAATAATGTCCCATAACATATGTGCATAAGATAAAAAGGTCAATTACACGTTTTTGATAGAACATAAATGAACAAAAAACACATCCCACAAGCATATTACATTAATTGGGTCATAAAATCATGAATTTACCAACATCAACACCATTGTGGATGAAACATTAAGTAGAAACATTTGAATCATCCCAAAACTATATGGACAGATCAAAAACAATATTTGGAACATACTACTAGAAGAGATAACCAATATTCATAATAATAAATGTCTCACAGATCCCTCTAAATGAATTTAGTCCATATTAAATAACCCATATTAACTCCAGAATATAGAGGGAACTACACAAGAAAACATGTATATAAAATGATAGAAAAAACATCATATCATAACAAGAAAGAGTTAAATCCAAAAAAATATGTGTTAAAATAGTATACAGAGGTTTTCATAGGATACACACGTATAAAAAAATTATTACAAGAACCCACTTAGAGCATTTACTAATGTCAAAAGATTCTTACCTCATGTGAAATGACGATATAGAGAAAGTGACAATATATGAGTCTAGAAACACCACTATATCTGTGGAAAAATTACTCTTTGGGGGGATTTAGCATACAACATTCCTTTATCAGAAGAAATCACACCATAATGGATGTTCAAGTTAAATCATTCAGAAAAATATCTTCTATAAAAATGATATTACTTTGATTGATGTGCAAACACCAAATCCTTGAATCTAGGTAATGATTCTATCAGTAATAAAAAACTCAATAGTCCTCATAAGAACCAATGGAAATAATGAAAAAATCATTTATTTAATCATATTTCAATTAATTATAAGGTAATGTAATTGATCTACGATGAAAAAAGGATCACCAAATAACAAACACTTGTTTTATTTATCATTCAAGCATCAAATAGAGGTGTTAAAATAGAGGGATATGAAACCAAATTCATCATATAGGGTTCCTTGGGGGTGGGAGTCCAATGGATTATTGGGTATTATTTAATAATGAGAATGGTAATGTTTTATGAAAAAATAATAAACCTGAGGTCGACAATATAGTATGTGAGATTCTATTATCTAGAAAATGGTCCCTTGTACATCCTAGTTTTACCCATGAAACCCTATTAGATAGCGGTGGGATATACAGACTGCACTAGCTGACTGGTGAATCCTACCACCAATCTAATATGATAGATTTTAATTATTTAAGCTATAACCATATCACCATATCATACCATTTTCTCAACTGGCCTCCTGAGCACATCCATCTAGCATCAAAAAACATTAAATCCTAACCAAATCGATGTACATGATTATGATAGGTCTATCTAAATGTATAATTTTCACATACCTTATATAAATTCATTAGGATCAATCAATATAATGTTACTAGAAGAGAATGTTAAGGGTTTCATACCTCTTTCTCATTTATTACATGTGGCTATAATCCTTAAAAAAATTTAAAATTCCACTTATTTATCATCCATTACCTTATTATGATTATGTTGAAATACTTTTCATCTATTTATTATGAAATATAATTTATTACCTTATACCAAACACTAATTTATAAATTGTTAATATTTTGAAATAATTATTTCATTACTCACTATTTTTTATTCATATTTGAGATTACTTTTATAAAGAACCCTTTAGAATATTTTCAATATAATAAAATAAATATATAATATTATTATTATTATCATAATTATTATCTATTTAGTATGAGAGGTTACTAATTTTTTACAATAAAGTAATTTTCATAAGATTAAACTATATTAAGATATAGTTTTCAAAAACCATACCTTATTCTTAAAATCACCATTTACCATTTTCAATAATATAATAATTACATCTACGAAAAACTTAAATATTATATTCATTATTATATTTTTTTTATAAAACTAAAATATATATTCCTCTTTCTGGTCTTATAATATCCATTTATAAATAGCTCCCACCATGGTAGTATCATGATATCTAAGAGAAAGATGATGTTTTAATTTATTTATGTATTTAATGGATATTATTAAAAATTTAATTTAAAATTTAATATAACATCAATATTCAAAACATTTAAAGATTTTTATTATTTCATGTTACTGTATCCATCACAATAATTAAATTACATGTGAACAATCATAATCACTTTTTATCTATAGAAATGCATTATACTCTAAATGTTTAATAAATAATTTCCAATTGAAATTTTTTTATTATGATTAAAAATAAATCATAATAATTGAAACATATGGATTTATAGAAATATATCATAGGCATAGTTTTATGACACATCTATAGCGAAGCTGTTTCTGAACAATGGTCTAAATAATCTCAAAAAAATTTATAAAACATAAATTATCCAAAAATATTAATAAATCTTAATTATAAAATAATGCATTTTAATAATAAAAAATATATTTAAATTGGATATAATGTAAAAAATAAAAAACCCAATATAATTATTAAAAAATTAGAGGATTTATGATGTGATCATGGAGTCATCATAAGGGTTTTCTTTCCAAGTCTCTATTCATTTCCAGAATTTTTATTATATTTTATATATTATCGTTTATTAACTAAAAAGAACTATATATTAATAAAATAAAATTTTATATTCATTACTAATAAATTTATAGTATATTTTTAAAAAATTATTTATATATATTATATATACTACATTATTTGTAAGGGTTTTTCATAACTCAATATGTTTTCCATGAGTAATAATCTTTATTATATGGCCTTTTTAATATGATAGAAATATTCCTTATTTATCATTACAGAATTTATTTTTTATATTTGTAATGTGTAAATAAAAATTTCCCATCAGGTCTTAATTCGTTGATAAATGACTTATTTATTAAAATTTGACATCGTTGATAATAATTTTCTTCCTTTTTGACTATTTTTTTCTTCCATTTCCATGTTCATTGTTTAGAAATTTTTGTTATATTGTTTCCATGAAAATATTAAGATGTATTTTATTCTTTTCAATTCATATTTTAAATTAGCTTTATTTAATTAATATTTTAAAATTTTTTATCGATGTGTGTATCATTCAAAAATACTATAATGTCCAAAAAAATTGTATTTCAATTTGTATGAATTTTTTATCTTATATTACAAATTTACTATATTTAATGTTATTAATATTAATGCCTTCATTATTATTTATTATTTTAAAAATATGGTTTTCAATTACCTCTTTCAACCCGTTAAATGGATTTTTATATGACACAAAACATCAATTTTATAACAACACTATATATGTTTTAGGAAAATTATCATTATTGTTTCATATAGATTTCATCATGTTCTCAAAATAATATATATCTTTTTGAGTAATTTTTCATGACTCAATCATTAAATTATATTTTAATATATTGATTTTATATTATAAAAATTTCTGGTATCCACTAATCAAATTTTTTATTTCATATTCTATATTACAATATAAAAATGATATGTATCCCATATTTGTTCCTAGTATTTTTCATCAAATTTTTAATTGATTTCATGTGGAACACATATTAAGGATTTATTATTATGTGATACATGGACCAGATTTTTTCCCCACTTAATTAATTGGGTTATATGATACATCTCATGATATTATGTGTGTTTTGTATGAATTTAATTTTGGGTATATTCATTACCAACTAAATCCTTTTTTTATAATTTTTTAATTCTTGAATATGATATTATATTTACTGAAAACAGTACCATGGGATTTTTTGTAAAAATTATGATTTCATGGTTTTGATCATTGACCAATATTTACTGTGACTTTTCGTTTGATTTTTCCATGTATTATGTTTTTATTTGACAATTTTTATTCTCTAAAAAAATTAATAATACATATTTATATATTTGATTACAAGTTATGTATATTTTCTCCTGTATTATCTTATCCATTATTCTAGAATTGTATTTTTATTATTCATTCAGGAATCAGTTATTATTACTCCTATTTCATGATCTTATTCCCTAATATTTCCTTTAATATCATGAAAATGTATCATAATGTTAAATGATATATGTATCATTATTAATTTTTACCAATTACATAATGTTGATGTCACCCATTTTTTTATTTATACATATCTCACAAAAATTTCTATAAAAGTATGTGAATAAGATAGATTCACTTTTCGATATTTTTTTCAATAAATGTATATTTTATCAAGAGTTTAGATGGATATGATACAAGTTAACCAAGACATAAAAATTTTGACCTAAGAAGGTTGTTAACATTTATGTGCTGTATGAGAAGTATAAATATTATGAAACTGACCCATTAATGTGGTTATAAACATCTAATTTTGTATTGAAGTAGATTTTGGAAATTTTTTGTAATTATGAATGAGTATAATGTTTTTTTGAATCCTCTGATTGGTCACATTTCATTATAGAGTACTGGGTTTAGAATATGTATTATGACTATATTGGTTTATCATTTTCCATAAATTTATATTTATTCTTATTATGATGACACCAATGTTAATATTTATGATAAAAATGAGAATGGTTATGTGGTTCATAAAAATTATATGAAACATTAATAAGTGACTATCAATGGGTTAAATTAAAAGGATTTATTTTCATTAAAGATGTTGAATGTAACATTTCATATCATTAAAATCTATTTTTCTTATAAAATATAATTCTAATATATACATATATAGGTAAATGATATGTGAAAGTATGTTATGTTGTATCTAATTATTGGATAATATAATTTTTATTCATTTTGTAATTCTTATTTTTATATAATATATAATTTTATGTATAATATAATTTTTAAAAGAATTATTTATTTTTGTTTTTATAATATTGATTTTAAAAAATTCATTCTCATTTTTAAAATTTTAATTTATTTTATATGTAAATTTATTATATATATATTATTATTTTCATGTGATCATTAAAATTGAAACTATTTAATTATAATGTAATTAATAACAATGTATGATTTATGTTTTCAAAATAAAAAAATAATAACATCTATCCAATACATTTAATCTCATATGACATTTTATTTCAAATATATGTTAAAATAAATAGGTAAATATCCATTTTACAATAGAATTACACTTTATCATGCTATTTTTGATATTCATTATAGTCTATTTACTTTATAAATGGTTGTTATCATATTAATTGTAAAAGATTTATTACTCTAAAAATAACGTTTTAAGACGTTTAGTGACCCTTGTCACAATAAAATAACATTATGAAATACATTTTTTTAGAAAAAAATAAATTACTTTTATGTATAGTTTATTATTATTTTGAAATGGATACATAATTTTAATGACATTATTTTCTTAAAAAGTAAATTGTATATAGTCATAACTGTGTAATCATAGTGCATATATATTGTTTTAGAATTTTTTTTCTCAAATAAAGGTTGTAAAGATTATATAAACATAAATATAACAATCATTCCATAATATTTATATGTTTTCTTGGTATAAATTATTAATTATCAATAAAATAATTTTTTTTTTATATTATCAAATATAAATGTAAATAATTATCGAAATAGTTTTTATTCCATCTAATTTTCTATTCTATATATTATACAATCATATTTAAAATATAAATGTCTATATTTTAGAATTTTAATTTTATAAATTAGATTGATACTTTGTATACAATAGATAATAATTATCTTAGACTAATTTTTTTTTTCTAAAATTTTTTTTTCTAGTCAATAGTAAAAAATATTGTATTACAAATCAGTGTAAATTATATCATATAATCATGTATTAAATTTGAATTAATAAATTGAGATATAATTTTATATAAAATATTTGATTAATATTATTAGTAATTATAATTTTCTTTGTATATTGGAAAATATAAAATTTGATAAAAATCATTTATCTATATACTGACCTAGTTCATACACACATAATGATAAGTAGAAAAACAATATCATCAATATATTGTCAAGATGATGGTGAAAATAATAATATCATATGAGTGGTTTTATATGATAATAGTGAATAATAATAAATTATCTTTTTGTTCTTAATTGTTTTATAAAAATTATATATCATTATAATTATCCAAAATGCATATATAGTGTCAAAAAAATAGTAGTGTAGATAGAAGAAAACACAAAATCAGTGGATTTGAAGTATACAATGTGCAACTTCTTAGCTGAATTATGGTATCAAAAAATTAGTAGTGTAAAAAAGATTGTTAAAATCTAATATTTTTAAATCGAATTCTATAGTTATTTTTATATTTTCAAAGTCATATTATATGAGTGAAAACTTGAAAATGTAATTATTTTTTTTATTGTTAAATAATATTTATAAATTAATAAAAAAATTACTATTCCCTATATTTCGTCATTTATGGTTTAAAATATCATATATTCTCTATCTATTTTCTATTAAACATTTTCAAATTAAATTCATTACCCTTAAAGTTTGAATATTTTTAAAAATTGCATCAAATTTTTCATATCAAAGGGGAATCATTCTATCCTTTCCAAAAAAAATTAAATATCATTATTATCAAAATAATTTTCAAAAAATACTCTATAGATATTATGTTTAAAGTTCATTAGGGGATATTCTAGGTAAAATTCCAGTTATTTTGGAATTAATCTCAATACAAGGAGGTGTCTCAAAGGGCATGTTAAGAGTTTCTGAGACCCTCACTGTTTTCATACTATTGATTCTCTGCCATAAATATTATTTAAGCCACATATTAATTTTTATAATGTTTCACATTATAATAGTATATGATTAATTTGTACCCATAAATGATTATATAGAACAAATAACATTTTTAAAAGTCCTCATAATTCATTATTATCTTGAAATAATTGTTTCATAATTATTTCATTTTTTTCTTAAAATAGATTGAATTTTTTTATACTAGATTAAATTTAATTTTTATTTATAGAATTGATTTTATTTTACTTTTATTATAATAACTTTTATCTCATATTATAGAGACATTAATAATATTATCTCACCATTCAATATTTCAAAAGTTGTTACTATATCATAATATGTTTTAAAAAACTATGTATTATTCATTTAATTCACCTTTAATCAATTTCAATAAAATAATAAATAAATTATAAAATATATTATAATTTTAATAATATATTTAATTTATATAATTCAATTATTTATATTGGTTTCAAATTTTTTAAACACTTTTGAAAAAGATCTTTCACATTTGTGTGATTGGTCTACCTAAGTGAATGATAATGTTTATATGAGAAAAAATATTCTGAATATTCATCAAAATTATTTAGTTGTTTATTATAAAATACAATGTATATAATTTGATTATTATTATAATACATAACCTGTATAATATCAACCATTACTATTTAACTAAAGTTTAACAATCATATCAATTTTAAAAAACCAAAAAAAAAGATTATCATGGAATGTTCTATGAATGTTAAAATTTTCATGACCCATTGAACTAATTTTATTTGAGAATGAAATTAAACATATATCATGATAATTGATTTAATTCCCCATCCTTAATCAGAGAATATTCTATAATATATGAACTACAATTCAAATTCATAGAATCAAAAGTATATTTTGTATTTATAGTTCTAGGAATTATGTCATAAATCAATGATAAAAAGTAATAATTTACATTGTTGAAAATTCAAATAAATATCCAATTATTCATGATAAAAAATATTTAAAACTAAAAAATATTTATTTTCATAACAAATTTTGAAAACATAAAACATAACTTATTTATTTCTATTATCTAGCATTAAATTCAGAGATTAAAATTTTTAATGATGGCATGTTATCAAAGATATCAGTAAATTCTATAAAATAAATGACATTAACCTTAATTATATGAATACTTAAAAAAATATTATATTTTTAATATAAATAATTGGTTCATAATAAACATTTTCTAAAAAAAGAAATATATTTTATACACAAATACTATAATAAAAAATTTCATCTTAAATCATGAACTAAAAAATAATATCCAAATATTTTTCTTTTAAGACATCATAAACTCATGAATTTGTTTCAAAAATTTATACTATTTAACCATTAATAAGTATAATTTTTATTCATTTGATCAAAAATACTCAATAACATACCTTGTAAAAACATGATATTTCTATAATGATATATAATGAATAAATAAATTTCATATATTACATATGACACCTTTTTTTATCAAACATACTAATACTATAAACATACTTTCTACACATGAAATAAATATCATGATTATACTTGAAATATATCTCATGGGTAATATTAGAGTATGAATCATAATTACATGTGTAATGGCCATCACGTTCAAAATATAACATAAACAGACCCAATAAAATGGATGTATATCATTGAACCACCTAAATTTTATTATAATTAAATCATCAATAATTATTTAAAGATCCAATAACCACAACATAGTCATAATACGTGAATGCTGGCATAAAAAAATTTAAATACATTTATTTAAAAAAAAATGAACAAAAAAATGTTATATAATGGATTTAAGAATAACTATTAAAACTTATAAATGATTTATCAATGAAAATATTATCCATTAAGGTATTAAAATCTGATCATTATATATAATTTAATAAAACATGTCATCAATAATGTTTTTCTATAAAGGAAAAATGCACCTTGTTTAGAAATTGAAAAAATTATATCATTAAAACCATTTAATAAAAAATTTTGACTGAGTAATAAGGAATTGAAAAATCATAAAATAGTAATGAAACCCCATTATATCATTTTTATAAAACAATAATATGAATATGGATGATAAAAGGAGTTTTAAGGCAATCATTCCTTGTGAATTTTAAAATGAAAACCCATTACATTAAATCTAACATTAGACATACATTTTTTATCATACTTAATAAAAAACATAGTTAAATATTTAATTTTTTAACAACAATTTCCATTCTCATTATCACTAATAACTATTTTATATACATATAATTAATTATTTATCTTCATTCAAAATATTTGGTTGATATTGGGTTCATAGGTTCAAAATGACATCGGTGTATTAACTATGGTAAAAGCGATCATTATTTCACCATATCCAGAATAATAATTATTAAATAATATTTTATTTCATACATAAATTATACATTAAAATGAAACCATTAATTTTTGTTATGAAAAATAAAAAATGAAAAAATTACGGGGAAGGTAGGCTATATGTACGCATGTGTAATGTTTTCAATTTTCATTGTTCATTATAGAAATAAGTTAAATATTTTTTTATCATTACAGAATGATCATAATATACTGAATACCCAATTTTTATTTAAAATATACATACATATATATATATATATATATCATAAATGTGATGTGGTTATGAAAAAATAATCACACCACTTAATGGAGGTGGAAATCAACAAATACACACAAATGATGTAATTAATGTTCTGTGCAAGGAATTATAAGTAAATAAATGATATATTATCATTTTAAATTATATATATATTTCATTAATAATTAATATAAACTATTATTTCTTCATTATAAATATTATTTATATAATTTTAAGGAAGAAGAATTATATTTGTTTATGAGGCATGAATCCATTGCACACAAAAAAATTGAATGAATCTCCTAATTGATGGAAGTGGAGAGATAAAAAGACATGAAAATAACATTATTTCCTATAAATATATATAGGACACTAGAGATATTATTTTATCACAATTTAATATGGTTTGTTTGTTGTGATAGAATAAACAAAAATGAATCATTTATATAAAAACTATACCAATTCTTCAAAAAATACTGATTTTTTACTCATTATGACCTATAAGAAGTGTATTATGCCTAAAATAATCATCTATATTGAAATAAGGGCTTACATGATGGCATTTTGAAAGGAATAAGTTGAACTAATTGAGGTTTTATGTGTGATGAAATGTGATCAATGGGTGAAAATTGATAAGATAGGGGAGGGGCAGTCATGGCATATCCAAAATAATAAATTAAATGAAATTAATATTAAATTAAAAATGTCTCAATAAAGAGTTATTTAGTAGATATAATTTAAAAGTTAACAATGATTTATTAAAATATATATAGTCATATTTTGACTATATTTCAACCCTTGAAGTTTGTTTTTAATCCCTATTTAATTTCATTAACTCTTAATTTGACAAGATAGATTTTTTACACAATGATTCTCTATATTGTTAATATAAATTGGGGGAAACCCCTTAATATGACCAAAAATTATATTGAAAACATTAACATCATAATACATAAGAATTTATCACATATTTAAAATTTTATATCATTTTTAAAAATATGATTCTATATAAAATATCAATATAGTCAATTTTAAAATTATTCAATACCGTATCATTAAAAATATCAAAACAAATATTAAATTGAAATATTTTTTTTGTTTCCCTACAATTTTATAGGTTCTATAATTTTTTTGATCACATTATAAATATCAAATTATATTTATTTTAATGTTTTTACTATCTTTAATTTTAGTTTTTTTATTAATTTCTTATTTAAATAATCAACGTTGTGTAAGAATTTGAATTTATTTTTTTATAACTGAAAAAAAGACATTGATGAATATAAATTCATTATAATTGAAAATAATATTTATTATTGATCATACATTATATATAAACCCATGTAAAAATGTTTTATCTATTAAAAATAGATGGTGATATGTTTCACTTTTCATTAATATAAAAATTTAAAAAGATAATAATCTCATCCTACTATTAAAAAAATGTATTAAATATTTCCATTAGATTATTATGGATTACATATAATCCTTATAAATATATTAATAATGTTATAAGGTAAAAAATTATTATATTTTATTTTATTTATTACTCTAATATTTTTTATTTATCTTTTAACGTGATAACAAAAATTATTTTGTTTACCATTCATGTTGAAAAAAATGGAAATATTTTATATATATGGACCCAATAATTTCAAATGTCGAATTAATCTCTCAAAATTTAGAATAAATTTATTTGTAAAATGTAATATTATGTTAATAATATTAAATGTAACTAAAAGTGGTTCATTTGAAAAAATGACCTATTTAAATATAAAATTTTTTTATACTCAATTCATGTATAAAATACAATTTAGAAAACATAATTAGATTATATTAAATCAAAATTATCTTTTGAAAATTTAAATTTATATATAAATAAATAATCTTACATGAGAATTCTCTAAAAGAGAATACAAATTCCAATTAAAATGAGAATTTTTATGTATTTATTAAAAAATAAATATTTTCATAAAATTATTAAGTTTTAAATCTAATATTATTTCGACATGATGAATTAAAAAATTGAGTAATTTTTGAATTATTAAAATTATTTACATGAAAATTAATATATTAAATATAACATTATATGAAATGATTTTAATGAAACTATTTCAATTTAAATTTTATCAATTAAATTTCATATTTATAAATAATATAACTATTTAACTATAAAATTATAAAAAATATGAATGAAATTTTTTTTTATAAATATCTGGGTTGTTATATTTTCTCCCATATGAAAAAAATATCCTCTAAATTTTTTTCCCTTATTAATCATATGGGAAAAACATTTACCTCAGTACATTATTAGAATCACATTCTTCTATTCAACCATTAGTTTTCACCATAGTACTGTAGCCTAATAATTAATCTTGTTCCATAGTAAATTATCTCCATATAAATAATTAAAACAATTCCCCATAATAATGGATATCTTCTATCTAAACGAAATTAGGTATGAAAACATGAGATGGATACGACACAATTTTCATTAACATCAAAACATGAAAAAATATTTATTACCTCAGAAAAAATGAAGGGAATCCCATTTGATTAAAAAATTATCCTACATTCCCAATGATTTAATATATTATATTGAACCTTGGACATACCATTCAATACTAACGAAATCTAATAACACTATTACGTAGAGGTATTTTAATAAAAAAATGATCACCTACATTTAATGAAATGAATTTTCTCTAGTTATGCACAATAATTATATGCCTTCCTTGAGAATTTCTCATATATAGAAAAATTATTTTCACCTACTTAGTTATTAACTATATAAATTGTTTTCCCATAAACATTATTTCACCATCTTCATCAAAAAATGATGATGGTCAACAATATATTCAACATAATTCATTTAAATGTCCCATATATAATTTGGAAAGAAAAATATTATTATAAAAAACATAAATATAGAACATGATGATTCCAATGTCCCAGATAATAAATTTCACAAGAAACATGTATGTATTCCAATTATTGAATTGATTTTTAAAACATTCCATTATATTGAAAATTAAAGGATGTGATGTTATGTAATTCAATTCCCAATGTAGTCTGATGGCCTATCAAAAAATTATAACATAACATAGGATTCTAATAATATAAAATGGAGATAGGAAATACCAATTTCTGGTCCCTGATGTAAGACTACATACCCAACACCCTCCTCTGGTAGCCTCATTATGGGTGCACTAGTCAGCCTCTGCCTCAGCCTGTAAAAGCTCTACTGGTATCTCACCGACCACACAAAGGGTTGACAATTCATTGTCAAGGATGATAGTGGTGTTGCAAATCTGGAGACGTCTAGAATGATCATTCAGTAGTATACAACCAAAGCAGACGTCCCTACTCCCTTTGGGGGGAATACTGGATAATATTTTCAAAAGATGTCCCCATGAATTGTAACTCCTATTTGGAACTGAAATCTCAGAGTTCCTACTGCCACGAGGGTAAGGCTAGCCAATTCAAGAGTGATCAGATGCACCCTCCTATGCATGAGTTTAACATGTGCTGCCTGGGTTTCCTTTTTCACTGACTAAAGAAAACCCTATCCCAACATTGTAGATAAACCACAAACTTTTTGACTAATATAGTCAATCTCTGTATGAACTATGGTTACCCGGTCTATACCCAAACTAATGTCGTAAGGCCTCACCGCTACCACCAAGAGGTTCCAACCGAAACTCTCTCCAAAATGGTTAAATCACAGTGTCGGCGTATTTGTTATTATCGAGTCTCCTCCCAAAGGTATCTACAGACGTGAGGGTCAAGCCAATGACATAACTGGAAACTCTATGTCTAGGACATGATTTGTGGAAGGAATGACTGATTCGTACGTATGACTATTGATATGGAAGCTAGTTGTAGAAACAAATATTACCTCGAATCATTCATAGAGACCATGGGTCACAATACTTGACCGCATGTACCTACTCTCATCCCCTGCCTTCTAGCTCCCTGAGCATGACAGGGACTAAAGGTGGTTGGTTGTAACATGTTGAAATGTTACCACCTCATTATGCTCTCCTAGCTCTGATTCCACATCTGCTTCCCTACAGATTCATATGTCCTTAACACTTTGTAATAACACGATATTTTATAAGATACATTCATTTTAATTTCATTAATATATTCTGTTGTACGATACACCAAGATTATCTTGTGCTATATGCCACACTGTATTATCTTGCAGTATACGCAACACTATTCATGGTTTGTGTTACACATAATTTCCAGTTCGTTTGATAGATGTTATTCTACACAGCATTGAGTGTATATATATATATATATATTTAATGTATAAATAAAATATGGTTGGATTCTGTTATACACACCAACAAAGGAGTCATGCGCTACATGCAACCCTGACATGGCTTGCATTACACTCAATCACGACCTTCCATGATAGCGTGTGTTGTACGCAATACCAGATTTTACTAAACAACAATATATTATTATAATAATGTTATGAACTAGACATTATGAATTTTATTAACTAAATTTTTAATTTTATAACATTATTATTCATTTACACATTTTCTAGAACATGGTATAAGAACAAAATAAATTTTTCAGGTAAAATAAGTATTTTTCAAAAAATACAGTTTTTCCGCCTTTTGGTGGCACACCCACTTTAAATATAGTTTTTAATTTTTATAAGTTCCATTTGACAAAATATAATTATTCTTTGGAATCAGGAAATAAAAATTTACTTTTGATGAATTTTACATTTTATTCTGATAACATTCATATTTTAATTAATAGTAAAACCACGCTATATTAAAAACAACTTTTTTCATCGTAATATAGTATGTGGTTAAATTATAATATTGAATGGTTTTAAAGTATAAATAGAAAATATTTTTACCATTTAACATGATGTATTTCATTATCATTGATTTTACCTTGAATTCATAGGTTAAATCAATTCAATCTTTTGCAATGTTTTAAAGAAAAACCCGTTTTCTTTCGACAACGGGATTAATCTTAATTTAATTTCTTCAACTTTTGTGTATTGAATTTGGAAAAATGGATTTCATATTTGTAATCTGTGGGTCCAAATTTTGTTAATAAGCTACTTTTTATTTTTGGGCATTGTGAATAGTGACTATGGTAAATTTTATTTACCATAGTTAAAGGTAAATCTGTTAATTAATGGTAAATATAAGATTATAGAATTGCCCTAACACTTGGAAAAATCCTATTTGATGACTAAAAGACGACCCATTTCATCTAAGGGTCAGATTAGATTCTTTTAATATACTTTTTCCATGAAAATAGTTTAATTATTATTAAAACCAAAGAAAGTGACAACATGTCACTCTCTTAAATACTATAAGTATAATAATTTTAAGTTAGTGATAAACTTCATGAAACTTCGAATATTAATATTCTACATAAATTCAAAAAAAATTATCTACATCATGAGAATTTATTTAGAATTTTTTGGGATTAAATAATTATCATTAATTGTTACACAATAGTGATGCTGAATTTATTTATCTAGTGAAAAATCAAGAATATAGTTTTTATTAAACTAATAGTGACCATAAAAGGCACAAAACCCTGACCAAAACTTATTGGTCATGTAAAGTTAGACTATAATCATCCAATGGTCGAATATTTGACCATTTGGAGTCTTATACAAGCAATTATGACACTTATATTATTTTATTTTAAATGATGCCAAAGTTGTCACCTTCATAATTTAATAAATATAACAATTTAACTATTGTGATTTTAAGATGATAAATTATAGTAAAAAGATTATTTTGAAATATAATAGATTTATCTTCATCATAGGAATTTTTTTTATTTTTTATGAAACATATAAGTATATTAAATAATTACAAAAAATTGTTGTAGTAATTATTTTATTAAGAGATAAACCAAATAAATGGTTTTAAAAAAAATAAAATAAATATTATATGAACTATTTATGTTCTCCACTAATTTTTTAGATACATTTGGCATTTTATGAATCTATTAAAGCTTTTAGTTAGAACATATATTCTGTATATATTTTATTTAAATTCATATAAATGAATAGTGTCAATTTTGACACTATTGTTATTTTATAAAAATAACATATTATAAAATTGTTTAAAAATCACAGAAATATTAAAAAATTATAAATTATAAATTTATATGGTCTAAAATGTATTAAATTATCCAATTATATACAATTCACAAAATATAAGTAATTTTTTGTTATATGTTAAAATTTAGAATTTTATTACCACAAATAATATTAAATTGATTAAGTAAGGATAAATCAAGTTGATAATGTTTAAAATAATTTCCTAACATATCTAAATTTTATTGGTTGATGAGATTACAACCCTATCTCATCTTATATTCGAATATTAGTCTTTTTTGGAGGTTCTAATATGGGGTTAGATTTATTATAAATTAATATTTTTAAGATTTCCAAAGGTGCCCCTCTCCTCCCTTATAAAATGGCACCTCCTCCCTCTCTTCCTCACACCAATTTGAGCCTCATGCTCGGCCAAACCCTACCAAATTCTCTTCTCCACTTCCCAAGAATCATACTAGAGGTCCCGGTCTTCTTCAAAGACCAATTTTAGTGCCCTAAGAGGAGGTCTCAAATAGGTGCTTCAAAGAAGATGTAATTTTCGTTACCGGATATTTCACCTTTATTTCTTCTTCCAATTCAAATTATTAGGTTGTTTCATTATGAAGTAATAAAATAAGTATCACTCATATACTGATATGTTATTATAAGTTTTAAACAACCCAATTTAACCATCTATCCATCCTACGGAAAACGAAATCTCCGCACGTGCGGACATACGGAATACCACCTCCATGCCTTGGTGTAATCTATTTTCCACCACCACCGTACTTGGATGGGTATAATGGTGTAAATAATAACTATATATGATTATTGTAAAGTGATATTGATTCTGTAATAGTATACATACACTCCAATAAAATTCCACGATCATGGGAACAATATCATCGCTTGTGCGTACGTACGGAATATCGTCTCCGCGATGCGATGAGATTTTTTCTCAATGATTAACCATTCATAAATGATTATAAAGTATATATAATAAGTAATCATGAAATATATGAAATAATAATGATACAGTATTTATGTATATATATATATATATATGTATTTCATCCAATTAATTCCATTCAAAATTCAATGAGGAAATGAAAACAGCGTTCATGTGTACGTATGGCCTACGGTCTCTGTGAATGGTGTATTTCATTACTTTAATCGATATATTATATAAATGTATATTCTGAATATATATTATATTAAAATTATGTTTTACAATATGGATGTATGTAATCATGATCTATGTAATCATATGAATAATTACAAGTCAAAACACGGACGACAAATGAAAGGATTTTACCCAAAATGCTCTTTAACATGGAATTTACAAAAGAACGGGTAATATAAAGTCATAAGTGAACCCTATATGATATAATAACAATGAATATGATTATGTAATAAGTCAATAACATTATTTAAATCATTATACATGAGGTTCAGACACTTACAATGAAAATCAGACCTAATGTAAGGGATAATTTTGCAAATCCCATTTTTATCCGAGATTGCTTATTCCTAAGTATTTACTGGGGTTATTTATATCATCCATGTCCATGTTTTATAAATGTGTTTTCATGTATTTTTAAAGTCCTTTTTACCCATTTTTGACTTTTACTACATGGTATGTAAGGAATCTTTCTTTTGTTTACGTGATGGGGTACTTTTTTTATTTTTCCGGCAAAAGTGCGAGAAGAATGTTTTTTTAACTTATACGCCACGAAAGGATTTTTACGGTTTTATAAAGCCTTATTTTCATGAAGCTTCCTCCATAATATTTCATGACTATTTTCAACAAAATCATTTTCTTTTAAAATTTCCTGACATTTTGTGAAAAGAAAATGTTTATAAATAAAAAGGGATATTTTCCTCAAGAATTCATTTCAAGTGTTTTATCAAAACCATTTTTCATCTAAGATGGCATTATTTCATATGTGTACGTTTCAAGTATAATTTATCTATGATTTACATGGTTTAACTTCTCTTATTATGAAATGATATCCATTTATTTTATATGTATTACGTGATGATGGGATGATGTTTATGAAACCCATTTTATTTATTGGGTTTTTATGAATGATGTATGTTTATTTTGTGGTACAACTAAGAATGATTTCATTATGAGATGGGTGGGACCTATTTCTCCCTCTAATGCATTGGGTAAAGATTTATATCTCATGAGATAGACATGGCTGGAACGACAGGTTAAACTAGTTCAGTAAAACAGGACTGAAACGAGGAGTGAACTCGATTCAGAAAGGGACTTTGTCGACTAAGATGGTATTGGCAGCAATGCCTTGGATACTATGGAAATCATATCATGTTTTTAATGGTTTCCACAATTAAATGTTTTATTCTCAAGCTATTTTATCATGCTTAATGTTTCCATATGATCTATGCCTTACGTAATTCCATGTTTTATGTCATTGCTCAAGCTTTTGATGTTTAAACATTATGTTCATGTTTTTAAGTTCAAATGTATATGGTATTTTTTATTTTACCCATGCTTACCCTTACTAAGAATTTGATCTCACCCTTTTTATGTTTCTTTTCCCTAGGATATAAAGAAAGGTTTTAGGTAAAAGAAAGTGGGAAGATCTTTAAGGGATATGTTGAAGATCATTCACCACGATTAGAAGATTGTGTTCCATGTTTCCAAAGACACTAAACTATTACGGGCCTTGTGTGTCTGTTTTTGTTATGTTTTCATTATTCCGAAAAAGTAATGTAATGTTCATGTACGTCAGGCTTCGGGTCTCTACAGTTGGTATCAGAGGAAAGGTTTAGTCAACCATTGGAAACTAGGATTCGAAAACGTTAGTGAGATCCCTAGAGATATTTCTAAGGTATTTCTAGTGATGTTTCTAAGGTTAAGTATACGTATAGGTTATAGTACTATAATTGCACTAAGGATATTATTATTTAACCTATTATGTTAGATGTTGAGGGTACTCCCCCTTTACTATGTTGTTTTCTCTAGCATGATTTTGCCTCTCACAGAATTCTTTTTGTGTTTTAGTTAATGGAGGGAACCAGAAGGAATTCAGTTAACATTGAATCCAATGGAAAACTTGGTGACTATGTGCAACAACATTGTGTAATGCCTATAGAGAAAGATATTGTGATTATGCTGAATCAGTCATCGCGATATATTATTAACAAGGTGAAATTTAGTGGTATGCCTAATTCATAAAATAAGAGGAAGATAGACTATTATTCATGTTCGCATGTTGAGGAGCATAAAGAAAGCAAGATAGAGATTTCTAAAGAAGGGAAGAATAACCTTGAGGAATACCTCAAATGAAGGGATTGATGTTATCTGTGTGGAGAAAAGGGTCATAGAGTGACATACTGTTATGGAGTTCAATGTATTATTTGGGGAGAACATGGGCATTACCCATCTCAATGCCCTGACCTAAAAAGTTACTTCTAAATCCAGGAAGGACTTATTCCAGGACAATCATTGAAGAGGATGGATTAATTTTTTTATGTATTGGTATTAAATAATAATGTTGTTGATGTAATTTTATTGTGTATTTGAATATTTTTGTATTAGTCTATTGTGGTTTTCAATAATTTTAAGGTACCGGTAACCATGAAAAGTTATTCAAATATTTTGGAAAGAAGATGATATGCGCATAATGAATGGATAATGAGAAAATGAAATGTTTGACAGTATTCATGAGCTCATGATTGATATAAGGACTAAGTGATATAATGGTTTTAGTATATAGAATTCTGAGGATTTTGGTATGTGGAAAGTGTTAAATTTTAACTGCATTCATGTTTTCACTATGGTTCAATGGGTATTCATTTTTCAATAGAATACATGATTAAGGTATTCACATGACTAGAATGTGACCAACAAGATATATGGGGGATAAATGATGATATTCGCATGCTTGGTTGATGAATTTTCTTGTAATCATTTTCATTATACTATGATCCTGGACCGAAGTATTTTAGATAAGCATAAAGATTGGAATGAATTATGTTGTACATAAGTTAGTATTGTTTAAGGATAGATTTTTTTTTTTGATATTATTGATGGGATGTTATAGTAATGTAGTTTTAGAAAAAGGACAACCTGTAGGGAGGGCGACAGCCTATCGCATCAGACAAGGCTGTGGGAATCGAACCCACAACCGAAGTGCGACTAGCCTTTATCGCCTACCACTGGCCTACAGGAAATCCCTGTTTAGTAGAAACTAATTTTATTATATTAAGCAGTATGATATATGAAGTATAATTCCATTTTAGGAACCATATATGATTAATCTCACTACAGATGGACTTATATATTTTTTTGATAAGTATTCTAACCTTTTGTTTGAGACAGATGGAATGACCCATAATTCTATAACATGATCTGCTAACACATCATGAATGACAAATTCAACTTCATTTCATTAAGAGATGAAGGGTAAATTGTCCAAAGAATGACCAATGGTGAGACTAAACCAAAATCACGAAATTATTTCTTCTAATTCCAATTTCATCATCTTTAGAGAAATGATCTTGAGAACCAAAAATGTTGTCCTAGTGCCTTTATATCTGATGAATCAGATGGTACCTTAGATCATCACAAATTTATTTCTTTGTGATTGTTGGATTTTTCATAGCCATGTTCTCTACCACTCTCTATCTGAACATGATGGTTAGATTTCACTTCTATATCCATATTTTCACCAATGTTATCCTATATGGAAACACAGTGATGAGTTAATTTGGGTAACCGTTATATTTCATACTTTAGTTTTTAATGTTCAGTTTTGGTATTTCTTTTTACGATGTGGGTTTCTTTGAATAGTAAACGATTTATAACCCAGACGAATTTCGAGGGCGAAATTCATTTTAAGGGGGGTAGAATGTAACAACACGAGATTTTATAAGATAAATTATTTTTAATTTCATTCATATATTCTGTTGTACGATACACCAAGATTATCTTGCACTATGCACAACACCTTATTAGCTTGTAGTATACACAACACTATTATTGGCTTGTGTTATACACAATTTCAAGTTCGTTTGATAGATTTTATTCTACGCAGCACGGAGTGTGTATATATATATATTCAATGTATAAATAAAATATGGTTGGATTCTGTTATACACAACAACAAATGAGTCCTTCACTACACGCAACCCTGACATGGCTTGCATTACACGCAATCGTGACCTTTGCTGATAGCGTGTGTTGTACGGAATACCGGGTTTTACTAAACAACAATATAATATTATATTATTGTTATTAACCAGCCTTTATGAATAGTATTGACTAAATTTTGAATTTTATAACATTATTATTCATCTTACACATTTTCCAGAACATGGTATAAGAACAAAATAAATGTTTTGGGTAAAATAAGTATTTTTTAAAAAAATACTTTTTTGCCGACTTTTGATAGCTCACCCACTTTATATCTAGTTTTTGAAATGTTTATAATTTCCATTTGAAAAAATTAAATTATTATTTGGAATCATGAAATAAAAATTTACTTTGGATAAATTTTTCATTTTATTCTGATAACTTTCATAATTTAATGAATAGTAAAAACACGCTATATTAAAAACAACTTTTTTCATCGTAATATATTATGTGGTTAAACTATAAAATTGAATGTTTTTAATGTATATATAGAATATATTTTGAATATTTAATATGATGTATATCATTTTCATTGATTTTACCTTGAATTCCTAGGTTAAATCAGTTCAATCTTTTGCAATGTTTTAAAGAAAAACCCGTTTTCTTTTGACAACAGGATTAATTTTAATTTAATTTCTGCAACTTTTTTGTATTGAATTTGGAAAAATGGATTAAATATTTGGAATCAGTGGGTTAAAATTATGTTAATAAGCTATTTTTTTTTGGAATTGTGTATAGTAACTACGGTAAATTTTATTTACCATAGTTAAAGGTAAATCGAGTATTTAAGGGTAAATATACGATTATAAAATTACCCTAACACTTGTAAAAATACTATTGTATGACTACAAGTAGACCCATATCACCTAAGGGTCGTATTAGATTCATTTAATAGACTTTTTTCCATGAAAATAATTTAATTATTATTATAACAAAAGAAAGTGACAACATGTCACTCTCTTAAATACTATAAGTATAATAATGTTAAGTTAGTGATAAACTTCATGAAACATAGAACATTAATAGTCTACAGAAAGACAAAAAAATTATCTACATCATTATAATTAATTTAGAATTTTTTGGGATTAAATATTTATCATTAATTATGACACAATAGTGATGCAGAAATTATTTATCTAGTGAAAAATCAAGAATATAGTTTTTATTAAACTAATATTGACCATAAAAGGCACAAAACCCTGACCAAAACTTATTGTTCATGTAAATGTAAACTATAACCATCCAATGGTCGAATATTTGACCATTTGTAGTCTTATACAAGCAATTATGACACTTATATTATATTATTTTAAATGATACTAAAGTTGTCACCTTCATAATTTATTAAATATAACAATTTAAATAATGTGATTTTAAGATGATAAAATAGAGTATAAGTAGTATTTTGAAATTTAATAGATTTATATTCATCATAGGATTTTATTTTTAATTTTTATGAAACATATAAGTATATTAAATAATTATACAAAAATGTTGTTGTATTTATTTTATTAAGAGATAAACCAAATAAATGGTATTAAAAAAATAAATAAATATTATATGAACTATTTAATGTTCTCCAATAATTTTATAGATACATATGGAATTTTATGAATCTATTAAAGCTTTTAGTTCGAACATATCTTATGTATATATTTTATTTAAATTCATATAAATGAATAGTGTCAAAATTGACACTATTGTAATTTTATAAAAATAACATATTATAAAATTGTTTAAAAATCACAAAAATATTTAAAAATTATAAATTTAAATTTATATGGTCTAAAATGTAATAAATTATCCAATTATGGTCAATTCACAAAATATAAGATTTTTTTGTTATAAGTTAAAATTTAGAATTTTATTACCACAAATAATATTATATTGATTAAGTAAGGATAAATCAAGTTGATAATGTTTAAAATAATTTCCTAACATGTCTAAATTTTATTGGTTGATGAGATTGCAACACTCTCTCATCTTATATTTGAATGTGATTCATTTTGGGAGGTTTTTAAGTGGGGTTAGATTTATTATAAATTAATATTTTTAAGATTTCCAAAGGTGCCCCTCTCCACCCTTATAAATGCGCACCTCCTCCCTCTCTTCCTCACACCAATTTGAGTATTCAACCTCGGCCAACCCCTGACAAATTCTCTTCTCCAATTCCCTAGTAACATCCTAGAGGTCCTGGTCTTTTTCAAAGACCAATTTTAGTGCCCTAAGAGGAGGTCTCAAAGAGGCCCTTCAAAGAAGAGGTAATTTCAGTTACCGATTCTTTCACCATTATTTCTTCTTCCACTTCTTCTTCTTAGGTTGTATCATTGTGAAGTAATAACATCAGTATCACTCATATACTTATATGTTATTATAAGTATGAAACAACCCAATTTCACCAACTATCTATCCTACGGAAAATGAAATCACTGCACATGCGTACATACTGAATACCGTCTCCACGCCGGGGTGTAATCTATTTTCAACCACCACCTTACTTGGATGGGTATAAAGGTGTAAATAATAACTATATATAATTACTTTAAAGTGGTATTGATTCTGTAATAGTATACATACACTTTAATAAAATTCCACGATCATGGGAACGATGTCATCGCTTGTGCGTACGTACAGAATACCGTCTCCACGATGCGTTGAGAGTTATTCTCAATAATTAACCATTCATAAATGTTTATAAAGTATATATAATAAGTAATCATGAAATATATGACATAATAATATACTGTATTTATGTGTATATATATATATGTATGTCATCCAATTAATTCCATTCAATTCAATGAGGAAACGAAAACAACGTTCATGCGTACGTACGACCTACCGTCTCCATGAACGGTTTATTTAATTACATTTATCGATCTATTATATATATGTATATTATAAATATATGTTATATATAAATTATGTTTTACATTATGGAATTAAGTAATCATGATCTATGTAATCATATGAATAATTACAAGTCAAAACACGGACAACAAATGAAATGATTTTACCAAAAATGCTCTTTAACATGGAATTTACAATAGAACGGGTAATATAAAGTCATAAGTGAACCATATATGATATCATAACAATGAATATGATTCTGAAATAAGTCAATAACATTATTTATATCATTATACAGTAGGTTCGTACAATTATGAAGCAAATCGGACCTAAGGTGAGGGATAATTTTGGAAATCTCATTTTTATCTGAGATTGCTTATTCATAAGTATTTAATGGGGTTATTTCTATCATCCATGTCCATGTTTTATAAAAGTGTTTTCATGTATGTTTAAAGTCCTTTTTACCCATTTTTTACTTTTACTACATGGTATGTAAGCCTTATTTTTACAGTTTTATAAAGCCTTATTTTCATGAATCTTCATCCAAAAGATTTCATGACTATTTTCATCAAAATCTTTTTCTTTTAAAATTGCATGACATTTTGTGAAAAGAAAATGTTTTTAAAGAAAAAGGGATATTTTCCTCAAGAATTCATTTCAAGTGTTTTATCAAAACCAATTTTCATCTAAGATGAAATTATTTCATATGTGTATGTTTCATGTATAATGACTCTATGATTTACATGGTTTCACTTCTCTTATTATGAAATGATATCCATTTATTTTATATGGATTATGTGATAATGGGATGATGTTTATGAAACCCATTTTATTTATTGGGTTTTAATTAATGATGTATGTTTATTTTTTGGCACAATTAAGAATGATTTCATTATGAGATGTGTGGGACCTATATCTCCCTCCAATGCATTGGGTAAAGATTTATATCTCATGAGATAGACATGGCTGGAATGGCAGGTTAAACCGGTTCAGTAAAACATGACTGAAACAAGGAATGAACTCGATTCAGAAAGGGACATTGTCCACTAAGATGGTCTTGGCAGCAATTCCTTGGCTACTATGAAAATCATATCATGTGCTTAATAGTTTCCAAAATTACATGTTTTATTCCCATGCTAGTTTATCATGCTTAATTTTTCTTTATGATCTATGCCTTACGTACTTCCATGTAATATTTCATTGCTTAAGCTATTCATGTTTAAACATTATGTTTATATTTTTAAGTTCAAATGTATATGGTATGTTTTATTTTATCCATGCTTACCATTACTGATCATTTGAGCTCACAATTTTTATGTTTTCTTTTCCCCAGGATAAAAAGAAAGGTTTTAGGTAAAAAAATGGGCAATATCTTTAAGGGAGATGTTGAAGATCATTCACCACGATTAGAAGACTACGTCCCAAGTTCCCAAAGACACTAAACTATTATAGTCCTTGTGTGTTTGTTTTTGTTATGTATTAAGTATTCCGAAAATGTAATGTAATGTTCATGTACGTCAGGCTTCGGGTCTCTACACCCTTCCTTTTCACGAAACATTTTACATGCTCATGTCTTTGAGAGAGGCGCCTATTTCATGATTTCCAACTGCTAACATTCACTGGCTGTATCCGCTCAGTCAATGAATATTCAACTACAAGGGTTCTCTCTCGCACCTTAACATATGGAGGAATTCATAGATGAAAAAGTGCTGGATCAGATATCCTTTAACACACATCTCTCCAAGGACCGATCCCTAAATCACTAATCATATAATATTCATCGAGTACAAAGAATGATCGGTATGCCTCGATGAATACTCATCTACAGACATGTCGTCTTGCCGGAGCTGTATAAGCTGTAGAAAACTCTCAGCCACCTACTCAAGCCAGTCCTCAGCCGCCTGTGGGTCAGGTTCACCTCAGAACTTCAGGGATATCTTGTGATGAAAAAAATGTAAGGAACTATGCCTACAAGTTTCCTCTACCAGTACCACTGGTATTATCTTTTAACCAACAGACAGTGATATAGTTGGCACATAACTCGAAGGTACCATCTCAGAAATAGGTCCTTGTACCGAAACCTCATCACTATGTCGACCGTCCTCATGATCACTCACTGAAAAATATTAGTAGCTAAGATCACCATCTTCTCTACTAGTGTCTCATCTATGCGGAAAACTCTTGTAATCGCCTCCATCCAGTCCTCTACTACCTGGTAATCTGTCTCTCCTTGAATCCTCAGAGGAATATTCCACTGGAACTCATGCAACACGCTCAGTCGGCATGCACCATCCTCCAATGCGACTAGTGGCATCTGCTTCCCAACGGGTGGTTCTGTTATTGGTACACCACCCGAAGCTGCCTACATAGTAAGAGGGCCCTAAATCGGAGCCTCGTCTCTCGGTGGGCCATCATTATGTTCTCTATAGGAAACCCTATCTAGTTGCCTATGCAACAACATCCTAGTAATGAAAAGGTGCGCCATGGTCAATAAGTTATACCTAGTGAGCTGACTCAAAGAGTTCACAGAGAATACTTTTGAAAACACTCTAACAATCAGTGTTTTCGTGCACTGAGTCGGAAATCAGAATTCAAGTTCATGGTGTAGGGATACGTCGACCGCCGCACCAAAAATGGACTCCCTGGACTAAAGACCACACTCAATACTCTTAACATTATTGCTTCAGAGAAATAAAATATTATAGTTCTAGGTTCTACGGTAGAACCAATACATTTGATACCAATTTATCATGACCCATCCCCCGGGTCCTATATCGTGACTACCACAAGTCTTCCTTAAAAATTCCAGGGGCTGACGACTAGCACCAAAGGCGTAATTCCCTAAAACTGGGAAGTCATTTCCTTAATAAATCGTAAACACACACAACCAGAGTACAAGAAGAAGCAAACACTAACTAAAATCTATATAACAAGTGTACTGAATGAAATGGTGGCCAAAATACAATCCCATCTTTAAAGTACAAATACAACTAAAAGAAATTACAACCGAAAATGGAAAAATAGTTGGAGCATGTCTGGAAACTCCTGGATTGTCCTCCGGGGTTCCTACCTGATGGGTAGGTACAGATGTCCTCAACAGCACTCCTAGTACATCTGACTCGATAGTGTACCGATATGTCATAAGGTCCTCCTCTGGGTATCATCCATTCCTTGCACTCTCGGTCTTCGTCATTGTTGTTTGTCGTCTGCATCCAACACAACGAGTTGCGGGCATAGCCCGTGCAAGGGTGAGTATAATGATACTCAGTAGGGACCCCAAGACCCTCATGGTCTCAAAAAATCCACTAAGGATAAACCACAGAAGAAAGATACATTAATTTATTATCAACCATCCTTACATAGGTATATGGCCATAAATATACCAAAGTTACCAATCACAGTTCGGATCTAACTCTTGAGCCCTAGCACAAACCAGTCCATAAAGGAAGTAAAGTCAATCACCAAAATGATAATGGTTGAAAGAAAAGAGTCATCTAACACATGTATACATATTCTGTAGAGTGTTATAGATGATCAGATGTAGTCACTGATTAATCTAATCTATCAGACTCACATAGGATACATGACCAACTATGTTTTCATACACACACATGATACAATATCAGCTATTCTGTCAGACCCACACAGGATCCCGGAACAGAAGGTAGAACTGTCGGACCCACGGAGGATCCCAGTACAGTAGTCATCACTGTCGAACCCACTGAGGATTCTGGTACAGAAGTCATCACTCTCGAACCCACGATGGATTCTGGTACATAATTCATCACTGTCGAACCCACAAAGGATTACGGTACAAAAGTCATCACTGTCGAACCCACGGATGATCCAAGTACAATATCGTCGCATCCATCCCTAGGGTTACCGCACAAAGCACGCTCGATTCCCGAATGGTCCTCTTTTCGAGCCAAGTGTCGATACATCAACTATCACAACGTCATGAGTTGATGTATCCCGTAGTTCCATCTCATCAGAAGGAACCCAATATGACAGACAATGCGTCAATAATACGAATGGTTTGAGAGTTATTGGAATATATGTTTTAGGGTCCCGGTTAGTTTTTAGGCTCAAACCAACTCGATCGTACACCAACAGCATCCAAACCTCAAGCAGGGTATGCTAAAAATTTGACCTACTCTATGCCTTATGTCGCCACAGACGGTTCGTCATTCGGTCACCAGTAGCCCAAAATACTGGTGAAAATGTGATTATGGGTTAAATGGTTACGACAGGGGACCGACTAGGTCTAATAGTGTGGCCCATCCTGATGGCGGTCCGTCCCGATGCCACCCTAGCCCGGGGAGGCCCGACTAGTGAACAGCAGCCGGCCCGGTGGAGACCCGGTCCGACTGGCCGTGGGGCCCATCCCGACTAGTCGTGGGGCCCGACCCGACTGGCCGTGTGGCTTGGCCTGGCTGGCCATGTGTCAACCGGCCCGGATGGCCATACGGCGCCCAGCTGGTTGTGTGTCATGGCATAGCTGGCCGTGTGGGGCCCAACTGGGCTGGCCATGTGGCACCTGGCAGGCCTGTTGGCCGTGGAAGGGGGGGGGGTTACACCCCATGAATCATGAAACAGTCGGTACAAGGCACCGGTCCTTGTAAACGCGTGACCCATAGGGTCACGCCTAGCACACATGAGCAGACAGCTGTCCGCCGGGGCCTAAGGCCGCTGTCCTACTCCACCAGTGCGGCGTGACGGCGCAGTGCCCCTCTATCACAACCTACCATGGAAGTAGCCTCCTTTAGAACCGGCACGACGAGATGATGCCACCCCCCTTCACTGTGCCTCGGTGTGGCCGCGGCCCATCATTCTTCCCCGCGGCACGAAGTTGAAACGCCTTTCCAGTGACCCGGCTGTTTTGCACTGCCGGTATCCGCATGTCTGGTCCGACGTCGGTCGCCGTTTTCTACTCCCGTCATCAACCATAAACAAGATCAAAAAAGGGAAGAGTCGGTCGTGTTGGTGTAGTACGAATTTTCCCATGTTAAGGTGATATCATTAGGTTTTCAAACCATAATTTCAGTGATGTATTACTGGTAAAATAATTCAAAACCCCTACATTGTAATTGGTGTTCGCACGGAGAAGTCACAGGAAGGCGGCGTCGTTCTGTTGACGTAGGTAGTACATGACGTCACCGTTGGAGACATTCTTCGCAGTCGACGTCTTCCCTTTCTTGCTCCTGTTTGATAGGTAGAAGACGGAGTCATCGTTCCTTGGTGGAGATGGGCGTTCTTCTTTGAGAGAAGATGTCGTTCTTCATTGGGATGATATTTTCTCAATCCTTCAAAGACTCCATCACAAGATTAATCCAACCCCAAAATAATAAAATAACACATCTTATTATAATGTTATCTTAAAGAATTCAAAATGATTCAAATTCATCAATTTTCATCACTTAATAAAAATATGGTGTTGGATCATTAATTTAGAGAGGAAAGGTGAAGAGCCTCTATAATAAATTGGGACTTCCAAGGGATAATGGGGAGATAAGGGGGGATTGAGCTAGTGTGGGACCCACCACATAATATCCTCCCATGGGAGGTTATGTGTGGGTAAGCCCCACCTCCATACACCCCTTGGAGAAATAAACTACCACAAAATAAAAATATGGTACACATATATTTCTTTAATTTTTTATGAAACGCCCAAAAATTATTATTCAATCTCGATAAAACACAACTATGGTAAAGGACTCCTTATGTGAATATCGGTACTGCGAGTTCAACTATGTCCTTGAATTTCAATTCCATGCACCGGTTCAAAAGAAATAAAATCTTGCACGTATGATTACTGATTGTACCTGAACAAAACATCAGAAATTGGTTACGGGCACACCGGGCCTCAGAATCAGTCAACGTCAGAACTACAGACTCTTAAAATATTCATGTATTAAAAAAAATTCCCACAGAATTTAGGAGTCTTTACAATTAGAGGCAAAATAGGATGAGAATGTAGAAAAGTATGAAGGTAACATTACAAGGATAGAAAGACATGGTACAGATTATATAAATAACCAATGAATTATGATTGATAATTTCTATGATGGGTTTAAAAAATTTCTCTATTGAGAAGTAGACTCATAATCCTTCTCATTGTACGATGATATTTTCTCATGTGATATCAAGACAGAAAAATAATTTTCTATGTCATACAACATTAATGAAAATCTAGATAACTAGTGATTTTTTGAACACTCTGGGAAAGGAAATAAGGTAACATTAAAGAAGGTATGAGTTGAGTCCCCCCCATGGTAATTATGGAAGGAATCACCCTAATTCTTATATGAAAGGAATGGGAGTTTGTTTCAAATGTGTAGAAAAACATCACCAGGATTGTGATTGCAAGGGAAAGAAAGGGGCTGTCAATGTTGAATGATACAATTGTATAGAAATGGGTCATTATGAAAAGAAATGTCCTACGTTCCAAGGAAAATTAACTCAGAAATTTCTATGGGAGAAAGGAATGTCTTGTGTTGTTACTACAGTTGAAGTGGAATGATTAATGTATTTTTGTTTTTGGATTCAAGAATTATTTTCTGTTTATAAGAAGAATGCGATATATATAAGAATTGTACTATAGTACATTTTGATTCCACTATGGTTTTAATATGATGTCGGTAATCATATTTTCAGTATGTGACAATAAGAGAAACTTTACATTGTATGGGGAATCTGATGCTACAATTGATTTTGAAATTTAGAGACGTTTTTGAGAGAATTTGGGTAGACATTTTTTGATAGATATAATGGCTAGAATGGATTATGTTGAACATTGGAGGGTATTTATTAAGATTATTTTTGTAATATTATAATACTATAGTTATAGAAAAAGGACAACTTGCAGGTCGGGCGATAACCCGTTGCGTTGGACAAAGTTGAAGGAATCGAATCCTCAACCAAAGTGGGATAAGGATTTATGACTTACCACTAGCATACAGGAAGTCCCTGGTTAATATAAATTAATTTCCTTCATGAAATATTTCTGGAAAATTATACGATTAGGATAAATATAATATTTTTGAGTTCTATTATCTTTTGAAGTGAAAGATGTGTTTTTGGTAGAAATTAGTTGAAGGATGTAACAATACGTGTCATGTAAATATATATATATATATATATTCTATGAATAATATAATTTTTAAACATCAGGGAAGGGATCATAAAACCAAAAAAATGTTATGTTAATACTCTATATTTCGTTGAAACAATGATATTTTAAATCAATAGAGATTTATGGCTTTGAGACCAACAATATTACCTTTATTTGTGATTGATGAACTCGATCACTCCCTATTAATATTTACATTTTTCTAACATTTAGGTGTCTCTAATTCCCACTAATGTCCTCCTAACCGAGATCATAATTTGGTGGTGACTTTTTCAATCCCATTTCCATTTTATTAAGACTAAATTTTATTTACCCAATTTCCCATAAAGGTTTCCTACAAAGGTATTTATCTATTTTAAACCATTTATTTTTGTAGAACAATTTCAAATATTCAGGATTCAATTTATTAAATGACTGTAGAATTTAACACCCCACGATTTCACCATACATTAATTATTCTATGTAATTCATTAACATGTGTTACTCACAATACTGAGTTTGAGCACACCATGACTTACCAAACTAGCCGTTAAAAAAACTATGAATATTATTAATATAATTTTAAATTTTATATAATCTAGATAATTTTATAATTCAAATAATGTGTTTCTTAGACATAATATAAGAACAAATTCATTTTTTTCTGATAGTAGAAGTATTTTTCAAAAAAATGCCATTTTACCACCTTATAATGGTGAACTATTTTTAAAACCAATATTTGATAATTTTATAAATTAAGTTTAATTAAATTTAAATTATTCTCTATAATTGGGATATAAAAATTTAGTTTGGATAAATATTTGGTAATTTTCTGATAAATCTAATTTTTTGATGAGTAGTGAAAAATACTAAAATTTTAATTAAAAATATATTTTTTAATAGAAAAATTTTATAGTGCTAAATTATAAATTTTAATAATTTTAAATTATCATTAGATTAAATTTTTTTGTGAAATATAATTTAAGTCATTGTATGTAACCTTAAAATTTAAACTAGACATAAAAAGGTTTCAATCTTTTGACAGTTAATATATCCTAAATGCACGTTTTTTGTTTTGACATTTTGAATTAATTTTAAATTAATTTCAACCTCATATGATTTTTAAATTTGGAAAAATGTATTTAATATTTGGAATCAAGATTTTCGAATAATGTAAACTGGTAACATAAATATTTACACATTAGGGGTATTTACTTCAGTAAATATTTTATTTACCATGGTTATAGGGTAAATCTGGTAAATTAGGGTAAACAAATACTATAATAATAATTTTAATTACCCTATCATGTGTACTATTCCTATTGTTTGATAATGTCCCACCATGGTCATCTTTGGGACTATTTTAGGGCACCATGGAGCCACATGAGAGTGATAATGATACTTTATATTTATAAATTTAAAGTAAAAACAAACATGACATAAACATATATCCTTTAGTAAAATATTTTTAGATGTTGTTATATAAGTTATCATTTGGACTATAATTATTCCTTTAAAAGTTAAAAATATTTCCTACATCCAAGTATTTTTTTTAAATTTTTATACATTGCATAAATAAATTTATTTATGACACAATGATGATGTAGTAATTATCTCATTAATGAAAGATTCAATGAAATGGTATTATAAATGTTAAAATAATTATAATTTCAATGTTTTTATGACATACACAAATTTAATAGGTGAATATGAAATTCTATTATTGATTAAATCTATCTCTATCATAGTAATCAACTTTTTATGACTTTCATATAATCCAAATACTAAATAGTGTTAAAATTGAAAAAAATGAGTTTTCAAAACAAATATTATATTATTATAAAATATAGTATTTCTAAAAATCTAAAGTTCACCCAGAGGGCATAAATAATACTATATATTTTATTAATCAACAACCTGAGGTTATCTTGGATTTTTAGAGTAATTATATTAACCATATAGTATCAAAATACAAGAAGACAAGATAAAGGTTAAACTATTTATCTAAGAGTTATATATAAATGATAATGTTAATATGGTGACATAAACCTATATAAAACATAATGGTTGAGTTGTTTTAGACCCATAACCACCTAACCTAGAAATAAATCATTTTTGATCCATTATAAACAAAAATTATTTTCATTTTAAAATAATATTTCAAACTTTTTCTAAAGTGACCCTCAGCTCTTTTATAAAAGTCTATATCCCCTTCCTTAAAAATCACACCTAAAATTAAATTTTTCCTAGAAAACCCTACCAAATTTCTCTACTCAACTTCCCTCAATTCAACTTAGAGGCCTTCCCATGAGCATAAAACCAATCTATGTAGCCTTTTTGTTCAAATCAAAAAGAAACACCCGAAAATAGGTAATTATTTTATCACCCATTTCAACATTATATTCTTCTTCCACATTCTCTTTCATTGTTAATTACGTACAAATATAATAACTAAATTACCTTCTAAATACTATGATGTTATTATAAATATGGTACAATCATATTCATTATTCTATCTGTCCTATGAATTATATTATCACTATGCGTGCCTACGTTTGACTTTCCGTCTCCACACCGTGGTGTAGCTTTTCATTCAACACATCAATATTTTTATTAGTATAATAATGAGTATAATTGATATAAATAATAAAAAAAACATTTTAATGATTTTTTATATATAATATACCATCAAATTATATACGGTTTCTCCATCAATAGTATGATATCGTCGCATGTGTATACGTACGACTTAACATCTCCACGACGTGATGAGATTATTTTCCACGTTCACCAATAAATAATGATTATAAAAAATACATATTATTAATTATTATGTAATATATGACATAATAATGCTACTAAATATATAAATATATATTTTCCCATATCTTATTCTTATACTTCCATTCAATACGATATGAAAATGGAAACAGTGTTTATGGCTACTTACGGCCTACCATCTCCATAAACAATGTTATTCATTTCATATATCTATATATTATACATATTTATATTATAATTATATATGATAAATCATTTTTCATATTCTGGAAGTATTGCAATAATGATCTAAATGATACTATCCCTAAAAACATGTTAAAATATATACGATAAAGAAAGCGATTAGTACCCAAAATGTTAATTTAACATCAAAATCGTTATTTAATGGCTAGAATAATGTCATAAATGATCCATGTATGATATAGTAAATTTAAATATGGTTATGTTATAATTTAATAACAATCTATGGTCATTATACATGAGGTTAAAAGAACCCTCGACCAAAGTAATGTGCATGGTAAGAGTTATTTCCACAATCTCATTATTATATGAGATTGTTTATGTGTAGGTATTTACTGGGACATAATTATCAATGATACCCATATTTCATAAAAATTTCTCATACAGACTATTTTATGGTATTTTGGGAGGGTCTATTTAACTAGCTCATCATTATAAATATTTTAATGATTTATATTTTTAAATCCATTTAATTAATGTCCATGATTTCATACTAATTTTAAGGATTTATTTATATGGAAATAAATTTTTTTAAATGATTATTCATTTGAAAAGATTCAACATGGTGTGGGACACATTTATTCAAAAATATTTTTCAAATTACTTCCTTAATAAATGTGTGACTTTTATATGTTTTCATGAAAAATGGATATTTCTCCCAAAGAGTTTTACATATCATTTTCATCTATGTCAACATCCATTAATAAGTTTTAAATTTGTTTGATGTTGATTTAAAATGATACAAATCATCCATATTTTATTGAATTTTTTGTGATATTTTTGACTACAGATGTTTTATTTATACACCATTCATTGTTTATTGTTAAAATATTGACATTTCGGATGCTAGTTTCAAAAAGATGATTATTTTATGTTCCATCCTTTTCATATGAGGAATGTATTGGATGTAGTAAGTGACGACACGAGAACACTAGAACTCCTCAGTGTATTGGTAGGTCTCTTGAGACAATTAGACATTGAATTGGCCGATTCCTTTCCCACTATGATATACGGTTTTGGAAGAGGGATTAATCATTCTTAGATATCTTGGACGAGTCCTTGACAAAATGATTTAGAATGGATGAAATTATACATTCTCTCATTATAAAAATATTATTGATGGTTCATGTGGTTATTTTACTATTAGAATACCAATGGCTATGTTTTATTAGGAAATTATTTACTCATCTCATATTATTTCCACAAAGTGTTCAGTTTTATTATTTCAGAATTCACGTGTTTCAAATTATTCACCATGCCTAATGATTATGTTATCTTCCACTGTATTGCTTACACTTACTGAGCGTTTGAGCTAACCCCTTTCTTATATTTTATTTTCCTAAGATTCCATGAATTGTATTCTGTTTGATAAGTTGGGTTAAGCTTGTGGAATAATGGCGTTCTCAAGGGATTATTTATATTGTGTTTTAATTTCTATTATATAATGTAACGTTCTTGTATGTAATAAATTTTCCATGACTTATAAACTATCAGTCTTTTGGGAAATGATTATTTGTGATCATGTCAATGTATTTAAATATTACACCAACTCTGGGATTTGGGGGATGGGGTGTTAAAAAAATTGTATTTTCATTCTCAAGAAACAATATTTTCTTCCTAATGAATTCCGAATAAATATTTCATAAAAAATATTCAAAAAATATATAAATAAATATAGGTCTCTTTTAACAATTTATAAAATCAAGAATTATTTTAGAAATTTATAAATTTCAACATTAAGTGGTATCATATGATTTCCATTGACTATAAAATGAATAACATACATTGTGAAATCATGCATTATATGTAAATAAATTGGAATGTATACAAATTGTTTATGTTACATGAAGAATAATTTTATTATAACAAATACTTATGAAGTACCCCATATGGATACACATGAAATAACCTTCACATTTATATATAAAATTACCTTATAATTTATACTTCGAGAAACCATCCAAATTACACAAGGAACGAACATCACAGCCATGATAAAACATAAAAAATCACTGTATTGGGAAGGATATCCTATAAACACATTAATTTGCTTTATAATAGAACCTAATTTCATTATATCCAATTCCCAGTAACCAAAAAATCAAATAAAACAAGAATGATTGTAACAAAAAAATATTTATTAAGGAGAATCACATATTAAAAAATAAAAATTCCATATAACATGAAAACAAATATCATTCAAATTTAATATGTAAGGGTTTAAAATAATTTTTAAATTCAATATTAGTAATGAATTTAGGAGGAACATCTAATGTTGTATAATTTTAAAAACATTACATACAAAATTCTCTAAGAAATTTCAAAAATGGACCACATTTGGAAAATGACAATTTATTCATTTAAAACTACTTATTAAAAAGATAAAAATGGGTTCAAATGAATTTAGAAAATAATCCATGAATAATGAAACCCATCATTAATTAATTTTTATTAAATAATCATATGTAAATAGATGAAAAAATAAATCTTAATGAGATCTTTAATGAATATTTATTCTATGAATACCACATACAATAAGACTGGGTCATCACATTCATTGATTATTATCCTAAATAATAATCCTAATTCAATATAAAAATTATTAATGGATTTATTCGAGTTCACTATAACGTATTTCAATGATATATAAATTTTGTAATTAACTAAGATTCATATGAGTATTTTGATGATATTCAGTTCATATATCTTAAATGACATTGTTAGGATGACTATGGTCAAAGTGGATACTATTAAAACATTTCCATAATAATAATAAAAATTAAAAAATTATAATTTTTATATCTAAATTATTCATTAAAATCCAACCATCTTGTATGGTTATGAAAGATTAAATATGTTTTCATAATATAGAAGATATGTTATACATATTCATTTAAAACATTTCAATTTTTCAACATTCATTATGAAAGAAGGTAAATTAAAATTTAACATTATATAATTATTATGATATAATAAATATAAAATAATTTCATTAAATATGAAAATATATACAGATGCAATGTGATTTGGTTATAAAAAATGAGTCACATCCCTTGGTACAGGTGGTAGTCTATAAGTTTACCAAAACTACATTATCAATTTTCTATACCAGGAAAGATAATACTATTAACAATATATCATCATTTTAGAATAGTATATATTTAATTAATCCAATATAAAAAAATTTAACTCCATCATTATAACTAGTCATGAGATTTAGTGATATTAAGTGAATAAAATATGTTTTTTATGTAGTAGTTCACTATAAAAGTAACATTAAATTATTTTTTTCACTTGAAGATAGAGGGGATTGAAATTGATCATTATGATAACACAATAAAAAAATTATGTAAATAGAGAATAATAATTTTTTAATTTTATAAATTTTTAATAATGGTTTAGGTTTTTTTGAGAATATGTAAATATCAATCATGTGTATAATATCAATTGAACTTATTTGGAAAAAATAATATTATTAACACATTATGTGCAACAAGATGGAATTTCTGACAAATAGAATACTTCCCGATGAATATAATGTATTATAAGAGATTATTTTTATATTTAATGACAAAATAAAATATGTTTTTTTGTTTCAGGTAATATTAAGATGAGGTTCCCTGTTATAAAATTTGGGAGGAGTACACTTCTGACATCATAAAATATTTAATTAATGTAAATTAATTAAAAAAATATCTACATTTAATTATATAAAATATAATTTTTATATTGCTTAAAATACCATCATTATATATAAATTATACATCATTAGAAAATATTTATACACTAATCATTTGGTTTTACCAATATTTATCCCATTTAACTATATCAACGTCAACTTGTATTTTTACTCTTTTAGGGTCAATATAGTTACTATAAAATATAAAACAGAAAATAATATTACAATATTTGATATTTAAAATCATACAGTAATTAATTGAATGAAAATAATTTTTTTGAAATTTATATCATCTAATATAATAATATTTACTCAAAAATATCTAAAATATAAATTTTCATAACTATTAATTATATTAACATTAATAATATCATTATAACATAAAAAAATATAATTTTATATTTTATTACATCTATAACATGTTATTTTCATCATTAATAATTTTTTACCACGTTATTTATTTGAGATTATATATATTTTTAATATTTTTAATATATTTCATTCTATATTTCAATTATTTAATTAAATACCACCTCAACATTGTGTGATAATTGAAAGAAATTATTTATCAAAAAAATTTAAAAAAATTACCATGATTAATAAAAATCCATTATATTTAATGATACAATTTATAATTTGTCATATCATCTATAAAACATCATTTTTATATATTTTAGTTACTAAAAAATGAGGGTGACATGTTTGACAATAATTTAACTATATTATTAAAAAGGTTATAATATCATCAACGTGATATAAAATATCATAATTTTAAACTTATAATGAATATTTATATAATATAAACATTCAAAATTTATTATTCAATGGTTATTGTAATGTTATAGTCCTTATCATTTTACTTTTTTAATTTAATTACCTAAATATTCTTGTACCTTGGTAATAAAAATTATTATTGTTGTTATTCATATTGAACAAAAAATAGAATATTTACTAAATGGATAATGTATTGTTGGAAAAATGGCTTCCATTTTTTTAAATTCAAAATTCCAAATATTTGGAATTTTATTAATAATTATTTAGTCATAATGTAGATTTTTTTTAGAAAAATTTCATTGTTATGTATAAAATATTTCATTTACTAAATTCATGTTTTAAATAAATATATTGTAAAAAAATTTATTTTTTAAAATTAAAATTATTTATTTAAACTTTTATAAATATTATAAAAAATTATTTTACCTTTAAATTGAACTGAATGAAAATCCATTGTTATAAAAATTCATTATATATATTGAATCATAATAATTTATATTATATAAATAGTGAATCATTATTTTTTACTAAAATGTATAGTAAAAATTGTAAAAACTATTTATCTTCATTAAGGTGAAACAATAGTTTTCTAGAATTTAAACTAATAATATATGTGTTATAAATAACCAAAAACATTTAATTCACCAATTTAATGTGTATATAGTGAATTAATCATTTCTATTATAATGAATGGTCTATTATTGGGGACATATGACATGAAAAATGGTTGGTTGAATTATCCCTTTACAAAATTTATCAGTGTTCCACTATACTCAGTTATAAAACTCCACCCATTCATATATATTGTTCACCCCATAAAAAAAATTTGGACCAGAAAATACATACCCAAATAAATTCATAACTTCCCTCCCTTTATCATATCATCCCAATTTTGGATATAAAGCTCACCGTGGACAGATTTTGTTGCAAACCTAATGATGACATCTGAATAAGAGGTAATGTTCATCAATGAAACTTTTTATTTTATTTCTTCTTCAAAAAAATTGAATTATTATTACACCATACATATATAAAATCCATTGAATTAAAAATATTTTTTTATTTCAATGAAATATCTTAAAACCATCTCAATATCTATTAAATTATTTTGAAATCATCATTCGTGTGTACCACCGACTACCAACTCACAATCTAATGTCATTTATTATTTTATTACCAAAAATACTGATTGGAAATAATTATTGATTCATTTTTTATATATGATATTTAAAATATTACAACGATTATGAAATATTTATATCTTACATACCTACCCAATTTCCAATTTTTGGGAATACGCTAACATCAATTATGTTTACGGTGGACTAGTGCCTCATTAATCGTTGTGATTCGTTCACGCTTTATATAGAAGGTAATATATATTTTTTATTGAAAATACGTAATATATATGACAAAAAAATATTTTTTGATTGACTATATATCATTTACCTATCATTCCTTCAATCTAATAATAAAAATGAAATGTTTTGCATTGTCATGACTCGTCCCCGAGGGCTCATGCCATCACTACCCCAAGCCCGCCTTCCCTAGGATAGGGGTTGGTGACTAGAACCAGAAAGGAAAATCTGTAAAATAGGAAGGCAGTGTCTTTAAACATGTATAAAAAAAGACGATGAACACAACAATATACAACCATGAAGTAAAATAGTAGTAGCAAAAGTGTGTACTTAATGTAATGTGGGGTCGAATACAAGTACACCTGAAAAGGTACAACAACAACTAAAATAGAAAATGGCCCCTACAATCATCCAACAAGTATACTACCATATAAGTAGGAATAGATCATCCACACTGCTCTCCACATCGACCAGTCACCTTCGTTTATCACCTCGTCCTAGCTCCAAAAGTTCATCTGAGCCACCATTTATTTGCATAAGACAAAAAAAGGAGTAGGCAAAGCCAGTGTAGGGGTGAGTATACCAATACTCAGTAGATACCCCAAGACCCAAGATGGTACATCTTAATTATATAAAGGAATAACACAAGAATTATTTCAATCACAAAGAACAATGTAATAGACATAGCTCATATAAAGTATATGTAATGCACAGAAGTACAAATGATTAGTCAATAATCTAACCATATTATTTTCGAGAGGCGCTGCTGCTGACCATACATAGTCAATCCTACATAGGATCAGTTGGTACTAACCCCGGAAAGACCCACACTAGATCCAACCCACCTGGAGTTGATAGATATTAACCCCCGAAAGACCCACACAAGATCCGACCTATTCCGAGTTGATAGGCACTAACCCATTCAAGACTCACATAGGATCTGACCCACACCTGATCAGTATGTGCTGACCCACACATGATCATTGACCACTGGCCCACACTAGATATGACCCACATAAGATAAGTATGTCACTGATGAATGATGAGACGCTCTATGGTTGGTCCACATTAGGTCGTGTACTGTTAATCCACATAGGATCGCTCAGTGCTAATCCACACATGATCAATAGGTTTTAACCCACAAAAGATCGCTCAATACTATCCTCCATATGATCTGCCTCTATCCTTCTCCTCACTACAAGTCCATAGATTCCCACTCATTGTATGCTTGATTATTGGAAAACCGCTCCTCAATCCATTTGTTATATTACAACCGACACAAAGTTCCACAAAGATGTAACTTGATGATATGTTCTGTCATAAGGGTTCCAATACATCAGACGACGCGTCAACTAGACCACCAGTTAGTAGGTTATACGCATTTTAGTACTGAGGGCCTTGTTGGATTTAGGCATGATCCAACCTTGTCGTACTCCAACATTCCCTAAAACCCAAGTAGAATATGTAAAAATTACTATCTCGCTCCAAGGATCCCATAACAGTAGAAGGTTTGTCAAATGAAATTCAATTTCACAAGATATGTCCTTTTAAGAGTTCCTGGGCCCGAGAGGGGTTCAGGTCCTATTCGACCTGGCATGGCCGGAACCACCCTGGGCCAACCTAGTTGGGTTGTTCCGCGATGGGCTTGTCCCGCTGACTATGTGTGGCCCACATGGGGGTCGCACGGTCCACCTCCCATATGGCTTAAAGAGCCATTCTGTTTATTATTTTGTGGGGCTACACAGAACTGCCTTGTCACCTATGAGACCCACAGGGTGCAGGTCCCTCCTCTATCGTGGCTTCATAGGCGCCACCTGTACACTGAGGCGCACGATGGTGCACAACATCACCGTCCCCTTGGCCTGTTGACACCGGTTACCCCTTTGGTCCACCATGGCGCCGAGCGGCACTTCCCTCATCAGTGGTCAGCGAGTGATGGTTGTCCCCTGAACTGTCAGCACCGGTCTTCAGTGCTTCTACACCAGTGTCATGCCAACAAATCATTTGTGTGCCACCAGGTGAGCGATGAGGCTTTGTTATTTTTTCTAGATGCACCTACGGTCCTTCCTAGATGTCTCCAATGTTGTGTGCCTCTCTGTTTCAGTTTTCCTTTAAGAAGTAACAAATCACCTCCAAATAACACAATGTAAAATCAATCAATGGAGGGTTCGGGATTTGTTTGTTTGTCCCACAACCTCCACATTAGTATTATATAATGTGGGAGTAATTTATACGTCACCTTAAAAATAAGGATAAACCCCATTAAAATCCCCATACAATGATCACTACAAAATTTAGGAATGAGGAGAACAATCGTGGGAATTTCATGAAATAATTCACAACCCCTACCTCATGAATCGTTGGAGTCATCGAGTTGGTGGAATAAAAATCCGTGATTTGATGAAGTCACTGTCATTCTTTTTCTCCCAGTTGGTTCTCACCGGAGCATCCATCTCTATTGGTTGAAAGTGTCTCATCACATTGCCAGTGGTTTCTTTCTTGATCAAGAAATGTCAAAAAATCTACCCCAAGACCAATTTAACTAGAGGAGTGAAAGGGTGAGTAACACAAAGAGAAAATAATGAGATTCATCAATTTTCTTAATTAATGTTCAGCATTAATTACAGAAGGGGAGGTTATAAAACCAAAGTGTAACCCGGGAATTAATATCCCATAATTAAATGTCTGACAATCTCTACAATCCCGGCCACTGCCTCTAAATGGTGGTAGGAAAAAAAGAATAATATAAAAATTCCTATTTTATTTTATTATTATTTTTAAATATTCATAAAAAATAACTTTTCCACCTGACCAACTGTGGTTGAAATTAAGCATCCCTTAAGCAAATCATAAAGCTACATATTCAACGGTGCCCTGATATATTTAATATGAGCACCAGTTCAAAAGATAGAAAACGCCACCTGCACATTTACTAATAAAACAATTAAAAAAATCAAAATTTACAAACAGTGACCCTCTACCTGCACCGGTCAAGGATAGGATATTCCTAAGGGAAACATGCCCTTATTATCTCAATGATACTCATAGAATTTCCAACTGAGTTGCTGTTTAGATGTCATGTACTTTACAATAAAATAAAGGTCACTTAATTATTTAATTTAATATAGAAAATAATGTCTATTGGTGGCCCGTGCTGGCCAATGTTAGTATCTGCTAAAGGAATGCATACCCTCATGATATCAACATTGGACAATTATTTTGAACCTGAGTCACTCTTAAATAGTTATATGAATTTGAAATATTATATAATTTTATTTATTTATATTTTTTATGGTTACGCCATTTTTTGTTTTTCTCAATGATGGCATGTGTCGATTAAACATAAGCCCCTCCTAGGGTAAAAACAAATTCCTATACACAACATTTCTCTTATATTAATTATCCAGGTATCTATTGAATAGTTATTCCATGTTTTCTAAAAAACAAATCGCGTATGCTATTTTAAGAAGAATCTTTTTTCCACATATCTATCTAGGAACTCAGGCCCTTGAAATCATGTGTATTTATATTTCATGGACTTTTACAAATCAAATATAATTTAAAAAATTACGTAATTTTTAGGACATTTAATTCTTCACATATTTGGTATTTACATCAATAAAATAAAAAATAATGGGATTTCAAAAAAATAATGTACTGAGCACGAATTTAAGCCTCACGTTCCTATGTGCTCCCCTGAAGGATCATGTGCATCCACAAAACTGACACTGAAGATAGAAAACATCCACGGTGTACTCGATATTATCAATCCTTTATCTCATATGGGAATATTGTAAATTTTTCCCCATCATCAAAGTCTAACTCTCCCAATTTGATAACGTGCGATGGATCATGCACACATCTTCTCAATTGTGACTCATAGAAAATATTATGCATGTGGTGCATCTGTGGGGGAGGATCTGGGAAGTAATATACCTAGCCAACTCTATTAAGAATCTAGAAAGGATTGATGAACCTTAGATATAACATACGCCCTGGGAAAACCTATGTAAACCTCATTGGGGTGAGACCCGTTGCACGACATGGTCTACCACGTCAAAATCCAAGGATCTCCATCCCTTTTCGGTATAAGAATTCTACTTGATCTAAACAGTCTTGATCAACTCCTGGACAATCTGCATCTTCTTAGTGGTAGCTCATACAGTCTCTGAACCAATAAGTGCTGACTCCCCTGGGTTATTCATGCATAGAGATGATCTATGACACAAGCATGAAGCATATCCTCCATGGCCGATGTGGTCTACTTCATCTGACCATCAGTCTTGGGATAAAAAGTTATTTTCATGTGAAATGGAACCAAATACTCTTTATTCACTTGTGACAAGTGAGGAACTATGATACTAAATATTCCACCACTTTCTTTATCTCTGTATACTAGTATTGATGATGGAGGTCCTGGTACATCTTATCCACTCCTATAAGTTCTACCAAAGGGGATGTATGGAACTCTCTAAACACCTCCACTCTTAGCATCACTAGTACCATGGTGTATCCTTCGAAGATAATGACATGCTCCCCACTTTAGAAAATTATTCTAGAGCATGTCGTATAGATATATCATATCGTCAGGGCTTGATGTCTACGTCCTAATGTTGTGCCTCCCTAACTTGCTGAAGGAGTGGGGGTGTAAGTATCATAATCTGAAGGTAAGCTGCTCAATCACTATCCAAGAAGGAAAACTACAACCCACATATCTTCTTTATCACCTCACTCACCAACTCTAGTCCATGCCTCTTGATGAGTGCATCTTCTACGACATTCCCTTTCAAAGGAGTGTATACTATTTCAAAGTCGTAATCCTAGAGGAAATATATCCATCACCACCATCTCAAGTTCATGTCCTTCTATGAAAATATATTCCATAGACACTTGTTATCGATGATGCCAGTAAAATGTTCTCCTAAATATACCCTCTGCTTCTGATGCTCCATAGAAGCCATCCGATATGCATTTGTAGATATTGGTGTAGTCATTGGGTACACGTCAAAGTAGAAATCACTTTTCCTATGAAGAGGTAATCCTGGAAACATATATTTATGGGATGTTGCCACACTCAGCCACAACATTTGTGAACTAAAATCTCAACGAAATTGTTTCCACAATGGTAAGGTTGGCAGAATCAAGTGTGATATGTTTCACCCTCTTATACATGAGTTTAACCCATGATGCTTGGGATTCCTTTTTCACTGACCATGAAAAAAACTCATTCCAACGATGTAGTTATACCACAACGTTTTTCCCTAAAACTGTCAATCTGTGCAAGAAGTGTGGATTTAAAATCCATAACCAAACTAACGTCTTATGGTCACGATGATTCCACCCAGAGATTCCTACTAAAACTCTCACCACAAGGGTCAGATCACAAAATCATCATATGTGTGATTATCGAATCTCCTTTTATAGGTATCTCAAAACATAAGGTCTAATTCAAGGGCTTAACTGGAAACTCATGGTCTTGAACCGGATTTATGACAAGATGGAATGATTAGTGTGCATGTATATTAATTACAGAAGCTATTAGTAGCCACATACCATACCTCAAATCAATCCAAGAGCCTTTGGGGCATACTCCTTGACCCGATACAACTACTCCCTTCTCTTGTCATCCTTCTCCCCGATCATGGTTAAGACAACATTGGGGTGATTGTGGTATTATGTCAAAATGTATACAACCTCCTACACCTCTAGTAGCTCCCTTTCCATGTATGTGGCCCTACAGATTAATTTGTCCCTATAAATTCCTCTTCCCAAAACATTTTATACATCCATGTCGTTGAGACAAATGTCAGTTTGCTGCTTTCCGAATGCTTAATTTCACATGCTGAATCTACTCTACTAAATAACTTTCAACCACAATGTTTCACTCAAGCAGCCTAACATAAGAAAGAATGCACAGAGGAATAGTGCAGCCTCGGATGTCCCTAAATGCATCTCCCTCGGAGTTCTGATTCCTGAATCACTGGTATTATCGTATCTATCATGTACCTGGAATGGTCGATATACCATTACGAATACTTAACTACTGACAAGTCAGATGACGAAGCTACAGTACCTCTTAGGAAGACATAAACCAAAGTTTTTTTATAGAAATAGAACCCTTCTTATAGTAAGGTTCTCACTATCTATCCATAGATAAGTCTCCTCATCGTATGATAGTGGTAATCTGTACCCTAATATCATCCATCTACGCCACAAAGAATTATCTCTTCTAGGACCACCATCTTATCTAATAGTCCCCTTTCTAGATGGATACTCGATCACAAACTCATGAAAGTCCTTAAATACTTGTGTGTCAGGATCACCTCAGAATATGAGGGGTATCTATCACTGAATCTCATGTAACAAACTAAGACTCTAAGTATCCTCAAACGGTAGTAACTACTAACCAACATGTAGTGGTATCACTAGGACACTGCCCATAGGTACTATCTCAGGAAAAAGTCCATGTTCTGAAGCCTCATCACACTGTGGACCATCTTCATAGTCACTCATTGGAATCCTAGTTGCCTGTCTTCATGAAGGCATCATGAAAGAGAATGTAGAAGAACTATAATCAATACATTATACCTAGTGAGCTGACTCAATAGTGATCATAGTAAAAACATTTACAAAAAACACGCAATGACTATTTTTGTGCACTGAGTCATAAATCAGAATGCAGGGTATTGGTGTATGGATACGTTGGCTGTAGCACCAACAATGGTCCCCCCAAACCAAAAACCACAATCTAATCACATTACTCTATTGATCCATTAAAAAGATCATATTTTTAGTTTGTTGGTAGAATCGAATCATCTAATACCACTTTGTCATGACTCGTACCCCAAGGCTTGAGCCATGACTATCCCAAGACTACCTTCCATAGGCTAGGGGTTGGAAATATCACTAGAAATGAATATACCCAAACTGGGAAGGAATTTCCATTAAACATGTACACACACATAGACCAAGAACACAATAATATCCTACAAAAAATTAAAACTATAGCTGTAAAAGTTGATACTAAAATTAAAGTGGGAGGAAATACAAGGCCAACTAAAAAGGTAACACTAAATACAAAACAAAAAAAATCTAATGTGACTGTCCATCGAGAATCATATCTGATGGTTAGGTAGAGATCATCTCCAATTTTCTACACGATGACCAGTCACCTCTGTGTACTACCTAGTCTTGGCTTATACAGTTCAACCTAGCCGCTAGTAATTTGTACAAGGCAAAACAAGGTGTGTGTGAAGCCCGTGCAGTGGTGAGAATTAAAATACTCAGAAGGGACACCAAAAGCACCAAAGGTATCTCATAATTTCATAGAGGAATAAAAAAATCACGAACTAAATCAAAAAGCACAAAATAATACACATACTTCAAAACATGAATATGTAAAGCACAGAAGTATATATTATTAGTTGACAAGCATGATCATCTTATTCTTACGAGGGGAACTACTACTAACCATATGGAGTCTGACCCACATAGGATTGGTAGGTAATTTTCCCAATAAGACCCACACAAGATCCAACATTCCAGGAGTCAATAAGTACTAACCCTTGAAAGACCCACATAGGATCCCACCCTCCTGGAGTCCATAGGTACTAACTCCTAAAAGTCCCACATAGGATTTGACCAACAAAAGATCAGTATGGAATGACCCACATATGATTGTTGAGCATTGAACCACATGTGATCTTACCCACACAAGATCAGTATGTCACTGATTCTCAATAGGCCTCTCTAAAGTTGGTCCTCATCAGGTCACATACTACTGATCCATACTAGATCGCTTGGTTCTATTCCACATAAGTTTGCTAGTTGTTGAACCACACATGATCACTCAGTACTAACATCTGTATGCTCTATCTCCAAACTCCGCCTCACTGATTGACACTGGATTCCTTCTCTTAGTACAATTGAGTATCGGAGGACCGCAACAAAATCCATTGGTCATATTTTAACCAGAAATAAGATACAAGAAGAAGTAACTAGATGAATTGTCATGTCATAGGGGTTCCAACACAACTGACGGCGTGTCAACCGAACAACCGATCTGTATGTTATAGTTAATTTAGTGCTGAGGGCCAGGTTGGATTCAGGTATGATCCAACCGAAACAAAGTAGAAAATTATCCAAAAACCATGTGTTGTATGTGAAAATTAACTTCTCTCCCCACATATACTACTTCCACAGACGATGGGTCAAATGGACGCCTGGTTTGCAAGATATGGAATTTTAAGAGTTTTAGGCCCGAGAGGTGTTCGGGTTCAGGTCCAACCCGGTCGCACCATCGCAGCCTGACCCGACCTAGGTATACCCAATCTAGTTCGTGTAGACCTGACCCGGTCTGGGTGTTACCCGGCTGGCCTGAATTGGCCTGGTCCAACCCTGTTAGGTGGTGTCGCGGCGGGCTCGACTCGTTGGGCTGCGAACAGGCCTGGTAAGGTGAGCAGTCCGACCCACTGGTCAGAGTGACCAGCTTGGGGGTCACATGGTCCACCTCCAGAATAGCTCAAAGGTATGTTCACTGATTTTAATGGTGGTTGTAGGTGGCAATGCTTCATCACCTTCAGGACCCATACAAAGTTGGTCCCTTCTTCAATGCGTCTTCGTAGCCGCGACCAGCTCCCCTCGGCGTGCGTCGGCGTGCCTCCTCACCATCACAATGGTCATTCCACGCCTGTCGTCCCTTCGGTAGGTTGTTGCACTAGGTGGAACCACCCTCCTCTATGGTCGGTGAGTGCCAGCCACCGCCTTCACCCCCGAAGCCAGTTGCCGGTGCCGCTTTGCTGGTGTCACACCGGTGAATCTTCGACGGGCCACCTGCTGAATACCGAGGGTCTGTTATTCATTTCAGATGCCCCTATAGTCAAATGAGGATGTTTTCGTTGATGTTTAACTCTTGGTTTCAAGGTCCTTTTAAGATGGAACAATCCTCCTCTAAAGAACTCAATGAAAAAACAAGTGGTGGAGGGTCTGGGCTTTGTTTGTTTTCCCCACGCCTTCCTTATTAGCATTATAAAAAATGGGAGTAACTTATAGATCACATTAAAAAGAATGATATACGCCATTCAAATCTCCCTGCAATGATCACCTGAAAATTTATGAATGAGGAGAAGAATCATGGTAATTTCATGAATTAAATGACAACCCCTACCCAGAGAAACGTTGGAGTTGTCATGATATTGGAAGGAGAATTTGTGCTTTGATAAAGGCAATGGTATTCGTCACTCCCGATTAGTTGTCGCCCATGTTTGCATCTTCGTCGGTGGAATGTTTCACGTCACTTAGTAAGTGGTTCCTCGCTTGATAAAACAATGTTAAGAACTCAACCCCAAGTCCAATTTAAATATATGAGAGAAAGGATGAGAAACTCACCGACTGATAATTGAGATTCATTAATTGACATAATTAATGTTCTACATTAATTATACAAGGGGTATTTATGTTATCGATGACTAACTGGGAAAATAATATCCAATAATTAAATGTCTGGCAACCTCTGTGGTCCCCGCCACCACCACTCAACAGTGGGAGGAAAATATTAATAAAATAACAATTCCTATGTTATTTTATGTTTTCATAAAAATAGTTGTAAAAACGAAAATTTTTACCCAATCAACTACGTTCGATGTTAGTCCTCCCTTAAGAGATTTTTGGCATTTTTGATTCAATGGTGCCCTTATATTTTTAATCAGAACACCATTTTAAAATATAGAAAGTGATGCATGCGTGTTTAGTAAACGAACCATTATATAATGTTAAAAAATTATTAACAATCACCCATGATGGACACCAATCAAGGTTAGGATATTCATAATGGAAACCCGCCATCACGAGCTCAATGGTACTCTTAGATTTTAATCCGAGTTACCATTTTGATGTTATGGTTTTGACAATAAAATAATTTTTAGTTATTTTTTCTATTTATAGAAAAAAAAACATGCACTAGTGGCCCACAATGACAAATATTAGTATCTAGATAAAGAACGCATAACCTCATGAGTTCAGATGTGGTGTCAAATTTTTTATCTGAGGCACTGTTCGTGACTTATATGAATTTTAAAAATAAAATAATTTATTTAATTATTTAATTTATAGTTATGCCATTTTTGGGTTTTCAAAATGGAGGCATGACCCGACTAAACAAAAGCCGCACCTAGGGTAAACCCACAATACTGAATGCAATGGTGCCCTTAGAATTTTGACTACAGAATATGATTAATATTTATTCCACTTTTTTTAAGAAAAGTACTCATGTAAGATATTTTAAGACTATTTTTTACGGATCATTCTTGGCAGTTCGGGTCTTGGAATCACGTGCCATCAGATTTCATGGTCTCATAATAATTTCAAATAACTAAAATCAATATATGATGTTTTTGGGAAACTACATTCAACCCTGTATATGGTCGGCCTACCATATCAATGAATGATGTATTTAATTTTATATCACTAAATTTCATCTATTACATAATGAATATATATTACATTTATATCATGGTTAACATTTTTAATATATGGATGTTATGACTTATGTAAGAGGGAAAAAATGTAAAATCAATACATATATGACAAAAAAGTAGTAATAACCTAAAATGTAACATTACCATTCAATAGTTAATAAAATGGAAATAAATGGTCATAGGGAAAAATATGTGTTATGATATATAAATATATTGATCAATGATCGATTTTAAGAAATCTCATATTTATTATCCATGGTGATTGAAATTGAATAAAAAAAGTCCTTAATTAGTATAAGGTATTTATGTCTATTTTTTATTGAGATGTATGTTATATTATGAATCTAGATTCTTTTACGATGGTAATATAGGTCTACATGAAACATAATAAGATGATTTTATTTATCACCAATACATTTTAAGTTTCATTTTATTTTATTACATCATCATTCTTATAATTAAATGATTCCAAAGTGGTAATTATTCTATGATACAACCTCATGGATTATCAGGATTGTTTATAATTATGTTTCTGAATAAAAATAATATGAAAAATTCACCAGGAATGTATATAAATATATTTTATATTGATTATTCATTAAAATTTTATATAATATTACTAATTCAAACACCTTGGTATCTATAATAATTGATAAAATGTTTTTATGAAAATAACTCTTTATTTCCCTCATCAGTTATAAATCTATTTTCTATTAAAACTATTTTTTTAAAAAAATTGAAAATGTTTTTTTACACTCCTATGAAATTTAAAAATTCATTTTTCCCTGTTTTAATATTTTAACATATATTTTTTAAATTAAATTCTTTTCACATTTTCCAAATATTTCCTATATGGATTATACCTAAAATGATAAATGAATCACTGTATTAACATGTATAAAAAGAACAAAACCTCCCATCATCATGAAATTTATTTTCATTGAGTATTCCTTAATAATATTTAATAGTTATTTTAAAAAAAATATATTTAAATAATTTTAGGTATTATAATATTGTTATCGAATAAAAAATGACATGTTTTTCATTAATTTTATATGATGATCGATCAAAATTATTTTTAATGTAATACGGAATCCATTTTTTTACCTATTAATTGATGGGGAAATGGTCTATTATACAATTATTATTATTCATCAAAATGGTGATAATATTGAGAGAATGATGTTCACAAATTCCATTAATCTTCCATGGGTTCTTCCATGATTTAAATTCCTATGAATACACTTCTGTTTACACGGGTAATGATATAATGGGATGATGAAATGATTCTGAAACTAGAATCATTTCTTTAGTTCATGATATGATGAATTATTTATGAAACCCATTTCATATAATTGGTTATGAGATTATTAAGGTTATAATATCTTATGGAACTCAAAAATTTGTGTTTTATAATGATATTGGAGGGTCCTATATCACATTTAAATGAATTGTGTAATGATTTTTCTCTATGGAGAGATACATGAATTGAAGGAATAGTGAACCTATAATTTTTAGGGATATTTTGTTATACAATGGCCATTATAGTGAACCTTGACTTCTATGAATTTTTTGGAGTGATTCCATTACACACTCAAAACCTTTTAAATGAGCCTTAACTAATATGTAATTGGTTATATATTATTATTTTTATAAGATAAATGTATGTTTTCAAAAAAAATTATACACTCACAGAATATGTTATTTGATTCCCATATAATTAATGTATATTGAACTAGAATTCATTTTTTCATGAATCAATATTTCTCAATTTGTATGAATTTTATGAGATTCATCTATTATTTTGAGGTTCTCATATCCTTATGTTCATGTTATTCTTATATATCTCTCTTTTAACACATTTTGAGCATATGAGATCATCATTTCCCATGTATCCTTTTACTAGGTTGTGAAGAAATATGATACATATGATATGTATGATAGGGTTAATATATTTTAAGAACATTGTTAGACTATATGTGGTATACTAATAGACCAGTTCCTAGTGCTTGCATGTTTCGAAAGATACTAAACTATTATGGGCATCTAGGATTTTTTGGTGTAATGTAATGAATATTAATAAACATTATTGTAATATCTATTTATAGAAAAAAATTCACTATAATCTGGAAAAAAGATAAATTTATTTAAAATAAGGAATCTCAGATGAGAAAAACTTAGTGAGATCCCTATGTTCATTTCTAACGATATATATAATGATGACACCAACTATATGAAATTTTCACGGAGTTTTAGTAAATGATAGATTGACTAATACCTATCTAATTAAATAGTTATCATGATAATATAGGTAGATATAGATCTAGAACTGAGGTACCTAGTGATGATAATTTTGAAAAGGTAAAATTGAATTAGAATTGATTATCACATAGTGTGTTACAACAGTCCCTATCCACACATGGTTTCACTCTTCTATAATATAAGTTTTTTAAATATTATTTTTCTTATAAACTATCATGAATGGTAAAAATTTACAATTATCAAAAACAATCTATAAAAAACCTATGGTGTCATAAATTAAAAATATTGTGTCATAATTTACACATCCAATATGTGATTTTTCATGAGTATTTCTTCCCCCATCATTCTTATTGTTTATAAAATATTATTTTTAATCTTTTAATTAATGTATAGAACATTATGGATCCATGATAATACTTATTTCCATGGAAAATTTAATTATTGTTAAACTAAAAATCCAAATATTATGGGAGATAAAATGTACAATATCATTTCTATTAACACACAAAATTTTAAAGCAGTGAATCATGAAGCACTTTAGTATTAATAAAATGTGGAATATTATTATATTGAGCCCTTTATAGGGAATCATCCACCTTATTTCTGTGTGTCTTCATATCCAATAGGATATAAACTATGGATTGTTACCAGGGAAATTAAATTATTCATTACTTGGTGTAAAATACAATAAAAATATATTTTTTTATATATTGTTTGGAAGGTAAATCAGATTAATTGACGACTCTTATCATGAATATAAGGAAATAAGAAAAAATTGAATTCATGGAATGGGAAGAGTAAAAAAACATATTTTAAATAAGTAAACTCTTTTTATAATTAATAAAATGTTAAAGAATGTATAAATTGAGATAATTAAAAAGGATGATGAAACTGTTGGAACCTACGGGTAATATTTTACAAGAATTGTTTGGTATACATCTCATATCGACATCCAACATGAATTTAAGGATGATAAATTATTTTGTGGAGAAAAACGATATCTCTAAAAGGAGCTATCCAAAAGAGGATTTAGTAGATATGATGATATTTGAAAATATATAATTAATTTGAAATTAATTTTGGAGTAACATATCAATCTCTCAGTTTTTATAGGAATCGAAAAATAAAATACATACAAAAATTTAAAAATAGTAGAGAGATGAAGATAAAATTTCATTTATTCTAAATTTATGGGGAAATAATGGATGGTATTTTATTAAAGTCACTAGTTATTTTTTAAAATGAGTATGATAAGATCATTTGGAAATTAATTTGATATTTTGTCAAAAGATGTTATATAATAAAAAAAATAGAGAGAAGTATTTAGAAAAACCACCACCAATAATGAAGTGTCTCATATAAAAGTAGTATGACCATTTTTCTACCCAATTCCCAAATAATAATATTAATGATGTTGATAAAAGTAGTTAACCACTTATGGATATATTTAAGGGAATTATGATGAAATAAATGTCTCTGAATTGTGGTATCATAATAAAATGGTGAATAGTATAGATATTATCTACCCTTTAATCTCTAATGTATTATTTGATTATGGATCTTCCCTGGTTTTCTATATAAAGTATTTTATAAGCATATCATGATGAAATCAAAATTTTAAATGTATAATTATCATTCAATACCCTTAATTTTATGATGATCAAATCAATTTTAAGTTATTCCTCTATGGTTTATGTTGGTGGGAATGAGAATCTTGAAAAACAACACGTTCTTCTTGTGGTTTATTTGATGTTATTGTGGGCATGTATTTGATTCATAAAAATAAATACCACATCATGTTTTCGATGAAGAAGAGATATATTTGATATTAAAAACCAACAATTGACCATTTATCAATGTTGTGATAGGTATATAGGTATGATAATGATTACATACACTATATGGGAATTACATCCAATTTTTAAGGTGTGTTTATCTAAAATTGTTTAAGAGAAACTCTACATCAGTGTTATTGACATTTTTTAGGATTATATCGATGACTCTCTGGAATAGATTCATAGACTTCCACCAATACATTGAATTGATTTATCAATAGAACTCATACCTAGTTGCATAGAAATATCAAATAAACCATATAAAAATATCCAAAATTTAGTTTTAGGAATTATTGAAGATACTTCCAGATGACCATGAAAATGCATTCATTTGGCCAATTGTGTCACATAGGGTTAAAGCTATTCTTATTTCAATAAATGTAATAACTCTCAATGTGACTATGAATTGATTACCTAGTTCTAGTAACGATCAATATCAAGAAAAAAAATAATCTTCCTAATATTGATAATTTTTTTGATCAACTCTGAAGAGATAAACACTTTTCCATGATTACTATTTATCATAGATGTAATAAATTTGGGTAAAAAAGAGTATATAACTAATAAAATATTCTGTGAATGGTTTTGTCATTATCAATATAAATTGATTCCATTCAATGATATTAATTTTGATTCTAATTTATTGGATTAAATTAAGAGTTACTATGATATTATATCGATTAGATGGTGGTAGTCCATATAGACAATATATTTATATATACAACGAGAGGTGTATATCCTTAATATCACTTTATAATTTTAATAAATACCCAAAATAAGGTGAAACTATATGAAAAATTTACAATGTGTGATATTTTTGATACAAATTGTTAAATTTCTATGCCATATAATTTCAATAGAAGATATATTAGAAGATATGTCATAGGCTGAGGCTACAAAATGGTGGTATAGAGAATCCATATTTTCAAAGATCCTTATTTGTTTTACTGTGAATTAATATTATCAATGGTTTGTATAAAATTTATCAATAATATTTAATCTACAATCCAAATTAACCTTATAGGGATCCATGTGCCTTTGAACAGATGAATGTGAGGATATTTTCATTGTACTAAAAATAAGATGAGTCAGAGAACTAATTCATGCATTACCCTATATCAGTGAAGGGTGTATATTCAATTATTTTAATTTCAAAATAGGATTTGAATGTGTTATCATACATATGCGAATTGGTATATATTATGACTCTCAAAAATGGAATATTCATTAGAAAAATTACCATACTCATTTTTTACATTTATATATTGTAATGTTTTAATTAAATACGTGGAGGTAAATTTTTTTGGATTAATTTTTGAAATATATCATGATAATAAATTTTTGTGGCATATATTAACACAAAAATATTTGAATATTTTTCAAATATTATATTTAAAACATATTAGTTATTATTACTTATCAAGTTATTACCACCCTATGAAATAAAATATTGTGGTTGATGCTTTAAGTCAAAAGGATCATGCAATCATATACAAGATGATGAATACATAATATCCATTTTTTTAAAATGGTAAATACGAATATTCTAAAGGATGGAAAAAATATTATTATTCTCAATTTTATGTAAAACTTTATAAAAATATAAAAATTAAAGATGCGTTGAATGACGATATAGAGATGTAAAAGAATGTTATAAATAGTCGTGAGTCTACCCTTGATCATGATAGAAGTATAAGGATTAAGAATAATTTATTCCTTCCATCCATAATATATTTGAAGATGGATTTGTTATAATAATCTTATGTCTCTTTAATATTTATTCATTGCAGATTTTTGAATATGTATAGATATTTGAAATAGTTTATTGTGGGATATCATAAAGAGAGATATCACATAGTTTATATTTTGGTGCATAAAATGATTTCTAGTTAATATTGAAATACAAATGTATAAGGGGATGTTACATCAATTAACTATGCCAGAATTGAAATTGGTAAAATAAACTTATATTTTTAAATAATAATCCCATAAGCATTTAAATGTCATAATTTTATATTGGTTTTAGTCAATTACATTACTATTTCAACACACATCAATGCTAACAAAGAATAAATTTCTATATATCATGTTTCCATGATATATATTATGAATTTATAATATTGAATTGACTATTATATTCTATTGTATCATGTTGGGATATTTGGGAAAAACAATATTCTCGATTATTACTTATTATGTTCGTGTAATGGAGTTCTATTTTTGATCTATGTATGAACCTTAGATAGGTGGCCAATCTAAGAAAACAATTCACACCCAGGAGGATATATTGAGATCAGGTTCTTTAGATTTCAATGGTGGTTGTGATGAACACCATCATCTAGTTAAGATAACATTAAATAACATATGTAACTAAATCATTCATATTTCAACTTTATATCCCCAATATATAGAAATATATAGATATCAATGTGATTTAATGAATTCTTAGAATGGAAATTATTTAGACCTAAGATAGATAATGAAATCGAATAGCTGGTAAAATCCATTTAAAAATTCATTGTGGAAGATAATTGTCGAAAAAAACATGTTTTTGATAAAACCAATGAAGATCTATAATTAAATGTTTGTTACAATGAGTTTCAATGAATTTCTCCTTGGAAGACAATAATGATATTTTAGGAAAAATTCAAATATAGTCCTAGGTATATCAATCCCTTTGAATACTTTTATCATATTAGAACGTTATCTTATCACATGGTTCTTCTTACAATCCACTTCCATATCCATGATGTGTTCCATGTATCTTTTTCAAGTAAGTACATATCTACACCTTCACATGCCTTGAACTAAGAGGACGTACCATAGGAGAAAGACCAATCGTATGATTAAAACCCATTTGTGATTCTAGCTCAAAAAAATAATGTTACATGAAATTGGAACACTCATTTGTTCAAATGTTTTTGGACAAACAACCATATTTAGGATGATATATGGGAATCAGAAGAAATTATGGTGCGTAATATAGTATATTTGTTTTCATGAGTGTGGAAAATTCTAATGGTGAAATTCATTTTACAGTTGGTATAATATATAAACATGATTTTTTATGATGTAATATTTTCCAATTAAATTAAATTTCATTTAAATACCTTTTTAAACTCAACAATATGTTAATTTTTGGGTACACATAACACTAGTCTATCTTGAGTTATAACGAAAACAGAGTTTAAAAACCGCAATATATTTTTAATTTTTTTATTTTAACACAAAAATTATAACATATCCACGAGACATAGAGAAATGAATTGAATGAAATATTTTTTAAATATTAATAATAATTATTTCATATAAATTAATCATATTTATAAAGAAGTACTAAAATTTCGATAATGTTTTTAATCTTTTCATTAATATTATTTTCTCAAAAAATAGTTTTTATTTAATTTGGTGAACATTAATAAAATTAATTTTTCACAATTATATAAAATATAATTTATAAAATAAAATATTTTTTGAATTAAAAATTTCTAAATATTCTTAGGGTGTGTTTTGAAAATTTTAATGAAAAGTTCCGTCTTTTGATAAGTAGATAAAATTAAGAAAATTTAATTCAAAACAACCTATCCATTTAACATGTTTATGGAGGAAAATTATATATTAATATTTTTAATGAAAAATGGGTTAAATAGTATGTCAAATAATCTATTTAATTAAATATAATAAATTAATTTATATATTTCATAAAAAACAATGTAATCTTTGGAATATTTTCTCTTTAAAATGAGATTTCTCATCGCTTCTACAGGATTAGATTTTAAATTGAAATTATCTACTTAAAGGAATGGTATTTGGAAATATTTATTCAATATTTCAAATCAGAGTAATTTTTATCATATAATATATTCATATTAATTATTGAGTAAAATGAAAATTAAAATAAATAAATACTATTTACCATAGTTAAGGTAGAAAATGGTTTATCAGTGGTGAACTAAAAAAATAAGGGTTAAAACTATCCAAAAAATTGTATAAAACCTATTGTGTGGAAATATTAATAAATTATAGGTTCTATTATAGATAATTGTAATTTTATGAATCCTTATGATAAGAACAAAATATGGGTGGAATTATCCCTTTTCAAGAAAATTAAAATTGTTCCACTCACCACATTTGTAAAAGGCCACCACTTATCGACAATTATTCACAAATTAAACTATTTAAAAAATAAATACAAATCCATTTATCTCCCATGCTTCCAACTTCTAATAATACACCATTATTTTGGACTAAAATTAAACTACAGATGTATTTTTAGGAAAACATTTACTATATAACCAAATTAGAGGTAACGTTCATTAATGATGTATTCTGTTTTATTACTTCCACCACTTCAATTATTTATTACTATAAAATAATAATTTATTAAAATTAATTTATCTCATCTAATATAATGATTTTATGTTAATTTTATAACATACAACAATCTCCATTTTCATCCAAAAGGTTACAAAAGAATTGTTAGTGTGTATAGCGGAGTACGTCCTCCTAATCCATTATCATTCATTTTTTTCCTTTACATATATAATGGTATTATATAATGATGGACTTATTAAATTTTATTATATTTATAAATATATTATTCTTATTAAATTATCTTCTCACACAAAATATCATGACTTCCAATTTTTTTTTATGATAATGTCTATCTTATGTACAACAGACTACCACCACACTACGTGATGTTATCCTTCTATAAATAATATAGAATGTAATAAGGATGGGATTAATAAAAATATGAGATATATATGAAATAAAATTGGATTTATAAATTTAATATACCATTTCCATTACCTTCATTAAATCCCACTTGAAAATGGAAAGAAATTCTATCATATGTAAGCCTACAATTGCCATAAACATTGAATTTCATTTTATATCAGTAAATTAATGGAATACTAATAATATATATTAATAAAATTAATATATTTGATTTTTAAATAATTTTTAAATATATTATGCTTTAAACCATAATTTATATAATTTGAAAAAACTAAAAAATAAAAAATAATACAAAAAATAAAGTAGAAAATACACCAAACATAACTCTAATAAAGAATTCACAATAAATGGGATATAATATGCTATAAAAAATATTATAGGGTATGATATATATATACTCCATTAATATATGTAAAAAAAATATTATATTTGTTATACATGAAGTTTAAATGTGTACAATAGAAACTAATACTTAAGGTATGATATTTTTTACTCAATTTTCCTTTTATGAGACAAACATTATATTTTGAACCTATATTATATCACATAGAGTATATACAACCCATGGATAATAAATATTACGGATTTATTTATCTCATGGTATTTTACATTCCCTTTTTTGTTACAACTTCGTGGTTCTTATGGTTTTTTGTCACCAATGGGTAAATATTTTATGTTACAATCATATCATTAATACAGATTAATTATAATTATATTTCTGATGATAATTTATTATGGTAAATATATAATAAAGCTCATTAATTTTATTATCCTATATTTAATCATTATATTTTAATGTAATATTTCATTTTACTATCATCATGACTATGAATAATTGTTAAATGTTTCGTAATAAAAACTAAAATTTTCCCAATATTAGTAAAAAATTAATTCTCTTCCAAAAGAATGTTTTAAAGAAACGTCAAATTTTAATTATTAATAAACTATTATTTGATGAAAGGAAATCATAACCCATGTCATCCTTGTTTTTTATAAAAAAACATTCAATTTAATCCTCATTTATTTTTTCAAAAACATATTATTTTTCATTACCAAAAATATGAATGGATTATTTTCTCTAACATGTAATAAATTAATGAAACATTCCATCATTATTATCATTATTTTATTTGAATATTTTTTTTAATTTTGTTTGTTGATATTTCCAATGAAAAATAATTTATAATTTATTTAATATTACGAAGTATTTTTCATATAAGAATGGATATTTACCCCCATGAAATGTTTTTAATGGTCAATAATAATCAATTTCCTTATAAGAGGACATTTTTCAATGATAACTATGGATTTAAATTGGACATGATACTAAAATTCTATTATTATTCTTTATCAAAATGGATTATGATTATTTTGGAAGGATTTTAATGATACCAGTTTCCCTTTTATATGTTATTCCATGATTATAATCATAAAAAATCCACTACATTTTCAATTGGATATAATAATATGAGATGATGAAATAATTAGGAAACTAGTCTCCTTTCCACACGTTATGATATGATGAAATTTTTATGAAATAGGTTTTTTTTCATGTTTTATGAAACGATGAATTTTTTTCAACATTTGGAACAAAAAAATATAGTTTTAATAATATTATTATTGAGACATATATGTCTCTCTTATTCATTGGTTAAATATATAATTCTCATGAGATAGGGAGGAATTTAACTGGGGGAACCCTGATTCAGTAATGGACTTTCCCACTATGATAGACTTTCGAGTGATCCATTGCTATTATGTATATTTTTATAGTGATACCATTCCACTATGATATTCAAGGAAATGATCCATGAATAATATGGAAATTATTTTCCATTCTTATGTCTATGACAAAATTCTATGTCATTTGAAAATTTTAGGCTCACATGCACCGTGTTTATTAATTCTATAATTATTCATGTATTAGGAAATACTAATATTAATTGAATGAATCAAGATTAAAATATTTTATATTCATGTTTTGGTTACTAAATTATATGACCATGTTATTATACCATTATATTCATGTTATTTTTAGGTTATTCCCTTGTTTACCCTTGCAATGAGTATGATCTCACCCTTTATTATGATTTCATTTTAATTGATATGAAGAAATTTATTTTTAGTGATATTTCATAAAAGTTTTATTTTTTAAAATATCAAAGTGGGAGATGATTTAGTCGAAATATGGAATTGTTTTTTTGCTTCCATGTTTCAAGGAAAATATAATATTATGGTCCTTATAAGTATGTTTTTTTAAATATAGTGAATATTAAAAAAATATGATGTAATATATATATGTATGTTATTAATGGGTTTCTAGAAATATAAATAAATATGAAATAAATTTATTCTACTTGTAACTAGGTTGTTACTGTTCTTGAGATTATCTATCCATTAGATAGGGATTTTTCAATTAATCATTACAGGTAATCAATTTTAGAACCAATGAAAAAAATTATAAATTCTCAACACCAGAACAAAAATAAAAAAATCATATTTTAAATGAAAAAATTGAATTAAATGGTGGAATTATTTTTAAAAATAACTTGAAAAATGATCCATATAAATTAAATTACATACAAAATAGAATTATTCAAAAGGATACATGACATATGATGTGATCCATGATTTGAGTTACATGGTTTCATTTAATGACTATATAATTTTCATATAAAAAAATATTTCTTATGTTTTCTAATATGAATCGAATAAAAAAGATTGAAATTAATATATTACTCATTTATATTCACTAAGGATGAATTTATTGTTTATTTTCACCACTTAAGGATATATATTTCACATATGATGTTGCTCATATGGGTTTTAATTATATCAAATACTTTTTGTTGAGTAATAATAATTTTTATGTAATGATTTTCATGTATTACAAATATAATTTTACATTCCCTTTCTCTCGTGGAATATTATCTTTATTTATTGATAAATTTCCTTTTTATATCATTTTATTAGTCTATTATGAATTTCCTATTTCTTAAAATTTAATACTATATATACAAATCGATCTCTACATTATTGATATTTCCTTGACACAATGCATAACATATTTCTGACCAATAGTTATTTTTCAATATAAATATGTTTTATAGTGTCAATCATTCATAATTTTTCAGAACCATTATTTAAGAATAAATGTTATATTTAATATATTAATGAGGGTTCAATAAAACCATTTAGATTCCTGAAACTTATTTTATTCCATTTCTATATAAATTAATTTATATTATGCAATGATATATGTTCTATTTAGATTTATTTCATTTCATGATTCTTTCATTGGAATATATTTTGAAATCAATGTAATCAAATTCCTATTTCATGCCTCAAAATTTATTTTGAAAATTACATATAACCCCGTTTTTATTATAATGTAAAAGAATGTTTTATAAAATTATCATTATTATTTTACATATATTGTTTCTTTATATCAATAGAAAATTATATATGAGAGATTTAGATTTTAGTAGTCTCTCTCTAAATTAAATTTGAAAATTATTATTATTCTGACTGAATTTGTTATGTTAACCAACCAAATTCATAATTTCTTCACATGTTCTCCCATTAAAAATTATTATACATCCAATCTTATTTACATGATGTATTAATAATAATATGTATGATTTTTTCAACTGGAAAACATATACATGATTCATGATTTTGTGATGGGCGGTCCCATAATTATATATCACAAAACATTATTAGGTAATGTGTCATATCTCATTAGATTATATTTTTTATATGAATACTATTATATATATGTTTATCACCCATTAAATATGTTTTTTTTACAAATTTATAGGAAGAGAGAATGATTATAGATTTGTAAATAAATTCTTATAGGAACTGAAAACAATTTTATCTTGTCTTATCAATGACGCATGGCCTATGTTAATGATGATAAGCCCTATGTTTCATCCATATCATTATGTTTGTAAAAATTGAAATTTTTATATCACATAATCTCTATTATGATTTACTTGTATAATTAATTATTGGTAATGTTTAATAAATCCTATATAAATTCATCAAAATATTAATAATTGATTTATTAATTAAATTTCATTCCTCAATTTTACATATTTTTATTTGATGATGATCATCACATAATTAGTACTTTTATATCTTATAAATGAATCTCAATGGTGTATGAACTATGTCTAGTCGTTAATGTACTATCCCACATTTTTCATTTGATATATTCATATTTCTCATATTTCCCAAAATCGTAATAATTGTTATAAAGGGGTATGTATATGTTCAATTCATGTTTTGATATTTTTTGTAGAAAAATAGTACATTGTATTGGTTGTGATAATGGATATGTAACTATCCCAAAAATATATCATACTTTTGATCATTGGTATTTTTTTAATTCGTTTGATTTATATGATGTATTAAATAATGAAGCAAATTCTTTACAGTGAGTCTATATAATAAAAATTTCATCTAAAACATCTAATGATATATGGTATTAAATACATTCTATTTATGATGAAAATAATAAAGAATGTGTTTTCAAAATAAAATAATTTCATTCATGATTTGAAATCATAATGATGACTAATGATTACTCTAAGGACTAATTTTACCATAGGAAAATAATATTTATAACATTATATGTTTCAATTAAGAAACTCTTTATGATTCATCCTTTTATATTAAATTATTATTTGGCCTTTCAGATAAATTTTAGGAATATAGTTGATCTTTAAATGTTCAAAATTGTAATCATTTCATGATGGAAAAATGGAAAATCATTTTTTCTTATGGAATGTGAAGATGTCAAAAATTGATTAAAAAAGGTATAAAATAGAATTATATTATATAAAAGTATTTCTAATGATCGATGAAAAAATATGAAGATGAATACTCATGATGATGATTATGTGTTTTAAGAGGATAAAATTAATGATAATGATATGACATAATATATATATAAATTAATAAAAATTGTACAGGTATGTTTATAGGTAAAATTATATTTTTCGGTGTCAATTATTGTAAGGATTGTATTTTATTGGATATTTTTAAAAGAATAAATATATATTTGGAGATGATGATCAAATAAAATAATATCTAAAGTGAAATGATAATAACATATTTAGTGATTAGTAGTTTAAATGTTTATAATGAAATAGGTTGGATCTTATTTCTTTATAGAAGAATATATTTTATACAAATGTTATTATTCATATTTCTATGGCGAATGTGAATTATAAGATTAAAAATCACATGATTAATGTGATCCCGATTTAATGGGTCAATCTAAACACTCAAATGTATTAACTAAAAAAGAAGAAAATTATTAAATGAATATTGATTATCTAAATTTATAGATGAAATATATATTATTAATATAGATCATGGTTTTGATTAACAAGATTTCTAATCCTGATAAAGTATTTCTTATCTATGAGAAAAAAACATTGATTCAAATGAGTTGAAAATTAATAATGAGAAGGTTGAAGAGTTTTTTAGATGATATTTATTCTTCATGTCATTAAAATTTAAGGAAAAAATATCTTAGATAACATAAAAATTGTTTTCATAATTATATAAATATCTATTTTAAAAAATTTCATTTTCATAATGTTGTAATTTCTTTTACTGAATATTGAATTTTCTTGTAATAATAATTTTAATGAATTGGTAGAATCAAATATATCCTTGAAAAATGATAATATTCTACAAAAAAAATATTTTATGATATATATTGTGGTAGTAAAAGTAACTTTTTACGAAATTAAATTGATATAGTGAAGAGAATAATAAGATGCTCTGGAATAGAATTATTTTTTACCCAATTAAATATATCCCACACATTAATACATAATGATATTATGTTTCATACCATAAAAATTAATGTATATTAAAATAAATTTATAAAGTCATAGATTGAGAATAAATGAACTTGATTGATAGTATAAATGACAAAATAGATTTTTGAGAACATGTAGTATTGTTCACAAGTGGTGAAATGACAAAAAATAATTTTATCAATAAAATTTCCATATTATAACGAGTTCCAAAAATTATATTATTATTTTTTGTATAAATTATGTATAACTAAAATATTTTTGACTATATAAAAAGAATTTTTGTTCCTTAATAGGGTAAATAAACCATGGTTGAGAAACATTTGAATACAAAAAAAAATTAACTCACTAGTCTACGCTAGAGATAATTTTTTTAAATATTACTCAAGTACACACATCGAAATGTAAATGTTGTGATAAATAAATAAATAACCCAAATTATAGTTTCATTACTACACTATAAGTGATTCATAAATGTAGAATAATAAAATATTTTAAGAATATGATTAATATTGAAACAAATTGCAATTGAGGTTACATATAAATACTCAATGTATGAAAATAAATTGAGTATAAATATTGGTTTCTCTTCTGATATGACTATAAATCAAAAAAAATTAAGGTAACATATAATATAAATTTCTCTGGTTTAAATTTTGGTATTTAAATATCTGTAAATATTAAATTTCAAATAATCAGTCATTTTAGTTAGTACAAAATAACAACTAATAATATTATATTTTTAATGGAAAAATTCCAATCTTATTTAGTGTATCATTATTTATCGATAGCATAAAAGATGTAAAATCTGGTAAATAAATTTCAATAAAAAGGTAGAAATATTAAAATATATTTATGATCAATGATATGGTATTTTTTTTGTTTTTTATATCATGCATTCCGAGAAATTTATTATAAGATCATAAGAAATATATTCTCTTGAATTATTAAAAAAATCCCAAATGAATCAATCTAATTACGTGTATAATCCCATCATGATTTTGATTAAAATAATTAAGTATAATTACAAAAGGGAAATTGGTTGAGAAATAAAAAAATATATTAATTCAATGTTTTTAATATTTGGCCTAGTCATGTATATAACTTTTAATTGTTGTTATATTATGTTCACAATTATAATATAATCGAAGAGTGTAAAAATTTATTATATATACAAAAATTTATTTGTAATTAAATTATAATTATATTTTATATTATGATATAATTATGTCGATTTTGATTAATTTGTTTACTATTTTAAACTGCTCATGGGATTTTAGAGATATAAATTCTACTTATAGAGTAGTTTTCTTTATCATTGGAAATTTTTCACTTAATACTCCAATAAATATTATGTATTAACTGTTAATAGAGGTAAATAAAGAATATTTGTTACATAATAAGGTTCAAATCAAATGATTTGTATTAAATAACAATATTAGTGTATTATAACATATGTTACACATCTATTAGATATTTAATGTGGTACCCAGTGATCGAAAAACATGTCAAATAATAATATAAAAAAATTTATATTTCATTATATCATCATAATGAACGATTTCATCTCATATATAGTGTAATTTTGTCAAATAAACTTGTAATATGTTTAAAAAAAGAAATAATTCATAGAAATGAAGATGATTTATTAAATATAAAATAAATTTTAGTACAATAAGTCTTATTAAAACAAATTTCCATCCAAAATAATTGTGGGTATGTTCCATTTGGTTAAAATATTATATTACATTAATTTTTAAGGTAGATTAGTAAGAAATTAATTTTTATTTAGCGTAAGAGAATAAAAAGTGGATAAATAAATATGTAGAGTTTAAAATAAAATATTTCCATATAGTGGGATACAGTTAAAAGAATGGAGAGATTACTAGGATAAAATGTATAATTTCAATTTTAGATTCAGTGATGTTTTATAACTTCATGTAAGTATGTTTTTGATAAAAAATAAAATGGGTAGATTAAAATTACTATTATTATATTTAAAATAAAATAGATTTTGAAGCAGACATAGGATTGAAATATTTTGTTTTTAGGATACAATTGTTATTAATTAAAAATTTTAATTTTACGATAAATATTATTCAATTCTATAATGTAAATTTAGATATATATCACATTGGATAAATTGATTGAAATAATATCTCATTTTAAGGATTCATTATTTATGAAATGGTATTTTATTTTATTTTTTGATGAAATTATCATGAAATTTTATACTTTTAATAACAGTTTAATGGGTTGAAAAGAATGAATATTTTAATAAGAACTGAAAAATATTGAATCGTGGTATTGTTACATGTCATATTTATAATATAATAATTTATTTATACGTCATATTATAATTATTTGAATAATTATAAAGATAATAAGGAATATTACTTATCCAACATGTCATGGTTTTTTATTATTTACATTGTTGATTTAAAATATAATTATAAAATTATTGGTGTGAAGGCACAAATATAATGATTCAATGTAATAAAATAATAACCACTTGATGTAGTTGTTTTTTAAATAAAAAATTGGTTCACATTGGAAGATCTTGTAATAATATCATGGTTTTAAAATACATTACCATAAAAAATAGAAATGTTTTATAGTAAAACAAATAAATCATTATAAAAAATATGTTGTGGATTGAAGGACTTGTTCAAATGTGATGTTCCCTACCCATGATAATAATGTTAACATGAGATGTTTTTAAATCCTAATTTTTTATTTTGTTGAAAAATAGGTAATGTTTTATAAAATTATATATGGTTATTTGGATATGTATATATTTTTAGAGATACAGTTTATAAATATTTATGAGGATTATTATATATTACCCCGGATTTTTAATTTTGAGTTCAATAAGATAACACAATTATATTTGTAGTAACACACTATGGATTATTAATATCTACAAATAATTTGTGGGATAATTAATGAAATGGTAGATATTTATATAAATTTAGTATACAATTTCTTAAGTGAAAAGGGAAGGTATTTGAGGAGAGTATAGGTAATGATGTTAATGATTGATCAAGGTCAGATATAGAAGGAATAAAAAATTATTTATAATTGAATTTTGTGTAATAAATTTACATTTTTAATGTTTTCCATTATTATTTATTAAAATTTCATATTCTTTATACTAGTTTGAATAAAAAAATATTATTATGGTTTTAATTACATAACTGATCATTGACCAAAAAAGGCCAAAAAAATTTAAAGTATCCATGAACTATATAAAAAACTAGATTGTATGTTTCTTATTTAGTTATATATTATTTAACAAGATTTAATATGTCATCTAGAGATTCATAAAAAACCATTAATGGTATAAATGTGTTTTGTGGGAAAATATTTATGAGATCTAATTTTGTTCCTGTATGTTCTCATCATATTTACTGAGGAACATAAAATATAAAGATAATTATAATAATAAATGGATTTATAATAAACACTTGTTTATATTCATGGATCATAAAATTTGGTTCATTAAAATTTTGACTAATTATCATTCAATGTAGAATATTATTTTTTTAACAATAATCAATAGAATTAAATTTCACCTGGAGGATAAATTTTATTTATTGGAATTATTAAATTAATTTTACTATATTATGTAATGAATTATATGAGGATATATTGTATTGAATGATTTTAATGTGATTATAATTTCTTACTATGCACTAACATCTAATTTATATATTATACTATATTGGAATGTATATAAGATTTTATATATTAGTTTCTTTTATCCTATAATGAACCAAAATAAAAAGGAGTTAATAAATGTTTTTGACAATAATGTGATGATGTGAAACATATTTTGGATATCAAGATATTAATGTATCCTATTTTAGTATTTGACATATATGACATTTTTTTAGGGTTATTCTGTGTTCCTTTTTAGGAACTAATAAAAATAAATATATCTTGGATTATGCAAATTATATTTTAAAATATGGTTGATGTAATTACATTAGCAGAACTTTTAGCTAGATGATTCACACTATTAATTAAAAGGAATATATTTTTATGATTTACATTGTTATCACTTATAATCAGGTATATAATTTCCTATATTAATAAAGTTATTTTGAAATAACTTTTTAAAAAATTATGATTTGAATAATTATATGAGGTTACTACACTATTGATCCATACATAAATATGTATTAGTTTTAAATCATAGGATTTAAAAAATATTTTATATCATACTTGATTATTCAAGGAAATATTATGAAATTTAGTAATATGATACAACATTGTGTTACAGAACAACCTAAAATATATTTTGGTGATGTCATCAATAAAGGTGTCAAATGGTAATAATTAGAAATGTTTAGTTGATCTATAAAATAAATAAATAGTAAAATTTAAAACCTGATTAATTAGTGTAAAGTGGAATATTGACAAAATATTACATTAATGAGTCGGAAGAGGCATGATTTTAGTAATATGAATTTGAGATAAATTAGAATGTAATACCAAATAGTGGACTAATCAATATATTTTAGACTAACTAAATTAATCATTCATGTTATATTTAAAAACAGGAATTTATACATAGATGGAGAGATATTGATCAATGAAGAATATTGATCCAAGATATTGTATAATGTAAAATTATTAATTAATTACAAAATTTCCAAAATAAAATAAAAATTACACAATTTATGTTATTGTTAAATAAAAAAATATTTTTCTATAATTTATATATAATAAATTTTTATTGTGGTGAAATATAATTGTTATGAATGAATTATTTTATTTTAATAAATTTAAAATAAATCTCCACAAAAAATAATGTATATCTTTGTACCCTTCCTTATTAGTGAATTTATTTGCATATTCAAAGACCTAAAAACTATTTTTTGAAAAATACCTATCAAATTTATAAGTGGTGTCCCACCCATTCCAATTTTAATTTTGATTATGCCTATAATATTTAATACAATGATACTTATAATATATGTATATAATGGAAATTTATTAAAGAAAAAAGAAAACAGAACAAGAAAAATACAAACAAAAAACACCAAAACCATAAAAAATGGTTAAGGTGAAAAAGAAAGAAACCAAAGCCGACAAACACCCAATAAAAAGGGTGGGCTATGGGATGAGGCCACCAATGCCGCCAAATAAGATCAAAGCCGGATCAAGAAAGATATCTCCAGGATAGAAGAATCTCCATCACCCCTGGCCTTTAGTAGCCAAAAACAGCAACAAAAAAACCATCCTTCCACCAAAAGAAGCCAGCAACTAAGCCTCCAGCCCGCTCCAAACAGCACACTGATTCCCAGAATTTGGGAAACCAAATGAAGCCAGCTACTCTGCAGACTCCAGCCTGCTCCAGATCAGCACACTGATTCCTAGAATTTGGGAAACCACAGCAACTCGACACAGCAAATCTCTACTGCCAACCTGAAGAAAAAGAAACAAGCCACTCCAAAAACAAACAGGCCCCAAAAGAAACTTACAAAAGTCTAAAAATGGGGGATTAGTCACGGTCCATATTAATAAAAATAAAGAGATCATCAGGAATTTGATCAAACCAAACAAAATCAACACCATTAACACCTTTATTAGCCAGACCATCAGCAACAGAATTGGCTTCCCTATAAACGTGAGTGATAATATGATTCAAAGAAAAAAGAGTCTCCAAACAATTAATCCAGCGATTAGTAAGCTTCCAGGACAAGTGATAAAAACCCATCCTAATTGCAGAAACAACAACAGAAGAATCACTCTCAAACCATAAATTATACCAACCACGCTGCACAGCATGATCAACAGCAACAATAATGCCAAGCATTTCGGCCTCAAGTGAAGAGGCAAAGCCACAAGAACCATGAAAACAACCAAGGACATCCCCTTTATGATTCCTGAAAACAGCACCATAACCAGAATTCCCCGGATTTCCCCTAGAAGCACCATCTGAATTTACTTTTATCCAACCAAAAAAGGTTCCTTCCATAGAACTTCAAAAGTACCACGCGGAGGCTTAAAATTACCCTTAACACCTATCCTGTTCAGAACGGACAAATCATGAACCGAGTTAAATCAAAAATGCTTCCTTGGAATAACAACATTACGCATAGCACCAAGAATAGCGGATAAAACCCCACTAACCGAGAAGGAAAATTTATCATGAATCATCTTATTTCGAGCAAACCAAATAAAATGAAGGAGTTCAGAAGCAACGACTCTAAAAAGATCCAAAAATTGGGGAGAGAGCGAAATAGAATTCCAGATTTGAAGGAAATGATGAATTGAAGACATATTAGGCATGGGAATTTCAAAGATATCAAAAACAGCCTTCCACATTGAAGAGGCATTGACACAACTAATAAACAAATGATCAATATCTTCCCTATGTTGGTAACAAAACACACATGAAGAGCAGAGAGAGATGCCACATTTCTGAAGGAAACAATCAGTAGGAAGTTTCCCATGAGCCAATCTCCAGGTAAAAGAAGACCGAGAGGGCCTAATAAAGTTCATATGAAGATCCCTCATCCATTTACACCCTATATTGCAAGATAAAGAATGACAATAAAAATTTTTAGAAGTCAACAGGCCATTAAAAGCAGGTTCCCAAGCCCAAAAATCCTATCTGTTAGAGAAACAGTAACTATTGATAATAGTAACATTATGATTAGGGAGACCCCCCATATTATCAACTTATAATATATGTATACATGTATCCTCTCCATAATTTATATTTAATTTTATATATTAAAATATTCATATATCCTCTTCAATCCTCATAAATTTCCACTATATTTAATCAATATGTCATTCTTTCTAATGGAAAAAGTAATTAAGTAGTGTATCTATGATTAATAAATATTTATTTTGACTTTATATTGATTGAAATTTTATTTTACCCAATTTAATTATATTATTAAATCTTATTTTTCCTTCATTAAAATTCAATTATTATTTTATTTATATGTTAGATTTTTCATAAAAACATTTTTATTAAATATTGTTAAAATATCTAAAATTACATGAAAGGAAAATAGTTTTTTATATCATTTATATTACCATATAATAATTGGTATTTTAATTATGATGTCACATTTTCATCACAAGTTTTCTTTAAAATATCATTATATTATTATTTTAGATTTCATTTTCATTTTTTAAATAAAATATAACATTATATGATGAATATAGGGGTAAAGACTCCCCAAAATTCAATTTATAACCCATTTTCCCTAGTCATGATAAATAGAAAATAAAAATTACATTTACTAATTGAATGTAATCTAAAATATCTTAGTGAATTTGTGTTTCCCATACATAATGTAAAAAAACCTATTTTCGATAATTAAAATGATAGAGTGGATTCAATTTATTTAACTCAAATAATGTTTGTAAGAATAAAACGTGTAATATTTGATAGGATCACGGATAATAACCCTAAATATTGATAACCTTATTGATGGTGAAAAAATAATATATAGACAAGAATATAATATAATTTTTTTGCTTTTTGGTGGAATATTAAATTATAATAGGTGAAGTTATATATTTGTTACTATTTTAACTGAGGAGGTATGATATAAATTTGTTACAAGGTAAAACTAAGAATATGGTGCCATACATTTATTAGATTTTAACACTAAAATATTTGAGTATGAGAAACATATATGTTTATTTCACTATCCTATATGTAGATTAAAAATTTTATCAATGATATCATGTTCTTAAAAGGTTAGTATAAGAGTTTTCATTTGAAGATAATATTTTTTTCATTTTATTGAAATATTGGTTGATTTTAGGACTACATAATTTATCCTAGAACTCTATTTTATTTACAATATAATCTATAAGGGAATAATCAATTTAAGAGGGTAAATTACGAACACAATATGCATTTTTAACCATGTTGATGAGCTATAACTTTTGGATTTTCATCAAGTATGTTTTATGGAAAATGATAGATCATTAAATAACTTCTTCGTAATATCAAAAATTGGTGAAACAATTTTTGAATTACATTTTTATTTCTATAAAACATTAGCCTTAACATGTGGTTATTTATTAGATGTATCATCAAATAACATTTGGTGAATTGTAAAACTATATTGAACTGATTATATAATTGTAGAATCATGATATACAGAAGATTGAATTGGAATACACACACAATGAATTATTTCCATTAATGATATTCATAAAATTCCATCAATATATTCAATAACATAATCTATTAGTGATGTTTGTTTAATTTATTTTAAAATAGTACGTAAAATAATATTAAAAAACTAGAGATGATGTACTGTTGTTATTCTCCATAAGACTCTAAATTCAAGGTAAAAATTAAAAACAATTACATAAGAAGAAATGTGTAAAATAATTTTTTCCTCATTAAAATCTCATTGATCAATATCCATTATATAATTTTTCATCCTTAGTTGAAGGTTTTTTATAAATTATTCCATTTTAATTAAAACTCTTTTCATACACATGGTTCTTATTTAATGCCTTTTTGTACATAAAAAAAATTAAATCATAGAATTTCCCTTCTCAAATAAACATTTCATTATCATGTATCATATAATTATGTCTTTATTATTAATAAATACATAAATAATTCTTATACCACCATTTCAAAATCATATTTATTTTCGATACATTGAAATAAGATATTCAATTAATGAAATAAGATTTCATCAAAAAAATAAAATATGAAATATTTTTTTAAAAAAATATCTTGTAACCTTAAAAACATTATTTCTCAGTTCACATACATTTAATCAATATCATATCTAATAATAAAACTCATTATAATGGACTTTTATGATGGTTTTTCCCACATAGATCTATAATTTTTTAGATCTACATTAATGGATTTTTTATTTTTCTTTTATAACAATAATAATTTATACAATATCTACATTAGTTTATTAATACTCTTATATCATCACGGGGAATACTTATATGTTTACAATGATAAATTGAATTGTAAAATTATAATAAATTTGGAACAGCTAAGGTTTGTTTTAATTATAAGTGCATTTAGAAAAAAGTAAATAACTCCATTCCCCGGGATCAAAATACCTATGTATCTTGAAACAGTATTTGAATAATATATAAAACATTTGAAAATATAATATTAATTAAAATTTAAGAATACCATTAAATGAATTATTGATTCTAAATATGTGTGAAGATTTTACCCATACATAAAAAAGATATGATTATGAGATGATATTATGCATTTTTTATAACATGAATTAAATAGTAAATAAGAATATTAAAATTAATTTTTTTATTGTCCTATCATAAATAAACATTTTATGCCTAGTGTTTCCTCGTATTAATCCTTATGAAATTGTTGTTTTCTACTATAATACCACTATATTTCTTTATATAGCATCAAAATGTGATGTATTATACAATATTAGTATGAAATTGGTTCATGATTATGATGTATTCTCACACCATAACATATGATTACCATGAGGAATAATTTAATGAGTTGAAAAATTATATATGTATTTGTTGTTGCAATGAAATTTCACAAACATTATTATGATAATATTGTAAAAAAATTGAATTCTCAGGGTTTTATTCATATTTCATTGATGATCTTACCAAATATTATCCAAAAAAATTATAACATAATTATTTATTGGCCAGAATCGATACATATTTACACTTATGTAATAATAATATCTATCTGTATCTTTTCAAACATAAAAATATATAAGGTCAAAGATAATATTTAATCATTTTTTAATCAATACAAACAAACTGCAGAGAGTTTTTTCTCTGATGTGAATTATACAAAACTGTAATATCATCCTAAAATTTCTATTCATGAATTATTGAAGTCTATTTCTCTAAACATATAGAGATAGTATGTTATCATACTAAATCAAAATCATTTCAAATTGAGTATAAAAATATTAAATATTCATTATAATATTTTATTTTACAAAAAAATTGATAAAAAATATTCAACATTATACATTTATAAAGCTATTATATATTTAATTTTTTACTCCATAACATGAATATTTCACCATTAAAATGGTAGACATCATTAATTCTCATTATTTTAATCTTTCAACCTCTAAATATTGAATGTAAATAAATTGAAAAATTAAAATATTTATTCTACCAAAAGATTGTGGATGATATAACATTTTAAAGGCATAATAATTTTTTTATAATAGTAAAATCAATTTCATTTTGGTTTCCATAAAATCATACACACATGCACATGGTATACATTAAAGTAAGTCTACATGGTGTTAAATATAAAAAACATATAATCACTACACTAAAATTATTATGATCAACTAGTTAACCATTAGATAATTTATCAATATTAATGAATTCCTCATATGTATTGTTGTTATTTTTTAAGAATCATGTTTAATCCACTTCACTAGTTATTTTTATAGTTATATTGATTTAGATTGTTCATATCTTCACATTGTTAAATTAAAATAATATTAAATAATTTTTTTTAATAAGTGTTGAATTTAAAATTCATTACTCATTAGATATAAAAACTTTATACATTTAATATTACTAGATAAGTCAAATACAATATCATCTAAATTCATGTGAATATTGAGAATATGTTTGGAATAACTTTCAATAAAATATAGGTTGTTAAAATTTTTATTTAATAGAACCATTTTTTAATATAATATATAACACCGTCTTATTCGACCTTGATTTTCTCATTGCAATCTATATAGCGATACAGTATTGATAAAATCATGATCTCAATTAACCTCATGTAGAAAAAATAGTGGGTGTCTTACATTAATGTTCAACATAGTAATCTAATTATGAAATAAACCATTTAAATTGATTTTATATGTCTTTATCCTTGTTTTATTGTAATATCTAATGAAAAATGAATAGATTCCAATCTAGAAACTAGAGGATAATTATACCTATATTAAATGATACATAACTGAATATATCATCGGGAAACCAATGTGGTCATATTCCATTCAATCATACTAGATTTAGTAAACTTATTTTTAAAAATCCATTAATATGAAACAAATTTTTGATCATTAGCTAGATCATCCAATTACTAACAATCAATGCTTAATAATTTGTTAATCACACCCTCAATATCTATAACCAAATTAGTTTCTATCAAATTATTGATGAAATCATCTACAAAATGCTCTGAAATGAATATAGAATGTTCCCAAGTATTCTATATCAAATTTTCACTTTGTAATTTTGAATATTACAATATAAAAACGCTTTTGGTTGGGTTATATCGAAGATCATTCATTTTCACTTGTTTATTTTGTTTATCATGCCCTTGAAAAGGTGCATATACAATTTAGGACATTATTACTATAGTTATAGAATAAGAAAAATATATATAATTAATTTCTTCGTCAAGTTTTTCATCATCAAAAGATTTCACTATTTCATCAATTTGACTAAATATAACATAATCCATTTAATCAATAACTGGTTCCTTTTTTAGAATCACTATAATATTCAAATTAAAAATAATTTGATTTATTTTCACGTTTATAATATTTTCAATCAAAAATAATATAATTTTTTATCGTGATCAATGTAAAATACATCCATCACAATAAAAATAAATCCAATGTATTCATTTTCTATACCTTCCAAAACAAACAAGGGATCTTGTTGAGAATTGATATCGTTAGATTCTAAATTTGAATCCTATTAGTTTATAAAAATAACATATTTATAGAAATATATTGTTAACCCTTAATCAATTATAATGGTCTTTATTATCTTTAGCTATTTTTTTCCTCCATACTTCCTTATATTACTAGGGAGTACTTGGTGATGAATAGTAATGAAAAAATATGATGTTTTGAAATTTTATTCCAACGATAGATTAAAAAATTCACCTCATTGATAAAATATTGTAGATATATTTTGATATCATTTCTCATTAAAACAAATAGTAGTAGTTTTAAAACATTGATAAATTATCACTCTTATGAGATATAAAGTGCACACTTTTATATCTATTTTTTCATCAACAATAGAAATTGAATATTTCATTTATATATGCATAGTAGTATAATTATTTAAAATTTTAAAGAAATTAAATAACTAGAGTGGATTCATTCTGTAATTTATAAATATCATTATAAATGAATTATTTAGATTCTTAACATAAATGTAGAGATTATAAAAATTATATTTTTATTACTGATGTTATAGAAATTATTGAATTTTTTATTGTTTGATTTTTTATGAACCATATAGGAAATAACCTTCTTAAAACTCAAAATTCATATATTTTCCGTATTTAAACAATTTACATGTGGAAGAACTTTTTAAATAAGTTCAATATATTAAATATTTTCGATTTTATTAGTTTAGAATAATGTAAAATCATATTTAATGATATGAAATTAACATTTTTAATGTTAATCATTTATACATTCATCATATAATTAAGATATTATAATAAACTAATATTTTAACTCATTAAAATATATGTCTCTACAAATTATTGAAAAAATATTTATACCAACCTCACAATTATTTTTTAAGTTGGCTTATCAATTATATCCTAAGTTGATAGTACCTCTATAACATATTTTTTATGAAATTTAGTTTAACGATTCTCCATAATTTACTAATAACATCCAATGACCATATAGAATAAATTATTCATGATACTTACAAGGTATATTTTTTATAAAATAAAATAATAATAAATTTTTGTATCAATGCATCTTTGGACCCCATATGATTAAGGAACCTACTATTAGATACTTACATTTAATTCAAAGATTTATTAGTTGGGAAATATCTGAATAACAAATATGTATTAATGAAATTGTTTAACAAAATGATTATGGATGTCTAAGAAATGATTATAGAAATTATTTCCCTATATCCCACATCTAACATAAATCATATTTAAGGTATGGCATGAAACTTTTAATAATGTATGAATTAAAATATATCATCTGATATATATATTAATAGTTATAAAAAAACATTTTCTCTGGAGATATGTTCTCAAAATTAATTTTTTATTTTAGTTATAAATTGGGATATTTTGTGTTTATTGATCATTAAAAGCTATGTTAAAGACATGAAATAAAGGGATTGATATACTTTATGTTAAATGAGTGAACATGACCAGGTCTTATCATTGACATGCAATGCTATCATAGTATCATATGGGTTTACTATTCTCTGAATTAATTGAGTATAGAATGACCCACAAAAATATTAATTTCATGTAATTTATTCAATTAAATTTTAAAAATAAACTAGAAAACAATGAATAATTGTGACACCTAGATTACATTAGTATAATGTTACAAAATTACCCTCTCTTAGTTTATTAATAAAAAACACAATGTGATATTGAGTTTTATATGACTGAGATAAATGTTTTACTACCCTCACATACAATAAAATAATCATTAAAATATTATTCACATGGAAGTAATTGTACCGTTTTATATTAATTAAAAATAATGGAGCTATATTAATTATCCTAAACAAAATTAAAAGAATGTGATGAAATTAAATAAATCCAAGTTATATTTATTTACATAAATTTTTACTGAATAGTCAATCCATTTAATTATAATAAATATTTGTATTTAATGAAATCTATAGAATCATAAATTACATATGGACTTCCGTCCCATCCTCAAAAAATAAATTACTCATGACCCTCTAAGAGAGATATTTAAACGATGAATGATGTATAATAAAAAAATTTAGAATATAAAACTGAAATGTTAAATGTATTGTTAATAGTAAAAAAATGAATTCCATATTTACTCTAACCATGGTCCCTTCATATGGATGATCAATTACATAATCTTATATCTTATTATATTCCATGAATATACTTACACAATTTAATTATTATAATTTTTCCCACATATTCAAAATGATATTAGTTGTGATTATGTTCTTCTACAAAACCCTATAGTTTTCCCAATTATTTTTTATTGAAATATAATTAATATAATGATCAATTAGGATATCATTGTTGGATGAATGAATATAGATATGGTATAATAAATCCTCACTATAAAATAAAAATGAACCTATTTGTCTATCAATTTTTTATAATGTCTCTAAAAATGGGTCTTCCAGAGGCCCTAATACTTACAAGTATTTATGCTTATTGGAGTTCCATTGTCTCATGAGATTGATTCTCAAATATTATAATTCTGATGAATTTCATGCCTATGGATAATCTATCATTAGGCATGAAAATAATGATCTTTGTAACAAAATCGTTCTTTCATACAGGTGTTTATTCATATGTTAAACAATTCTTACATACAAGATATTCGTACAAGAAATAATCCTTATATAAAATCCAATAATATGAAAATATTAATCCTTAAAGTTGTACTAGGTTATCCTTATAGAGTTAATGATTAGAATAATTTCATAAAATTATGTAAATTCCATTATTATTCACAAATTCTTTAAATGACTCATTAATCTAAAAACATGATGGATAAAAAAAATAAATATATATACTCTCAAAATATTTCTAAAATTGAATAATATCATTTAATAATAATGAGTTTATATATTTTCCTAATAAAAAAACATCTATAATTAAAATATTTGATAGTTACCCATTAAATGGAATAGTGGTGGGATAAGATATAACTGAAAAAAACAAGAATATATTAAAATAATGGTTGTTACAATTGCAGCCACTTAATCCTTTTACACCCACATACATGAATCTCATAGATATTATCATGAAATATTTATATACAATCTAATGTGAGTATAATTTTCAACACCATATTTCTAAATTATATCACTCCACCTTACTGTTATTTATTTAATCTTCTTCATTATATTAATTAAGTTATTTACACATATTCATTCTCCAGTGCTCATTTATACCAGCATTCTAAGAATAGTTTTACCCAATCCTCAAGTCTAAATTATAATAAATATTATTTACCTTCCATTTTCATTTAAGAATTACAATTTTATTAATTTATTTATTCATCTCCACTGAATTATTCATATTTATTCCATATTATCAGGTATACAGGGGTAGTTATATGTATTGGTTGGTGGTTTATATTGAAAATATTTGAGGAATATTATTAGTTTAGTCTTACTTTTAAATGTAGTGAATTATGTTTATAATATATCATAAATGGTATCCTATCTTTCTTAGACTTACTTGAAGTAGTCCCATCAATTTAAATTTTAAATGGAATGACTACAAATTTGGAATTTCAAAAATAGTTAACATTCTCACTGTCTTTTTCTAATAGCATAATTCAATTTCAATATGTATTTAAATATTCCTTATACAAAAAAAGGAAATATAGGTATTATTCATCATCTATTAGGAGTTTGATATACCTTTAAAATATTATAGATGTATTTACATTCATTTATAAATTTTAACATGGATTTTTATAAGATGATTTTCTACTCTTCCAAATAATAGGATTTATAATGATTTAAAAATATATGTATTTCCTTGTATTTTTTCTCCCATTTATATGTTGTTGTCCTGTAAACACATCAATAGTATCATGGAAAATATAACTTATATAATATTATTATTATAATTTATATTCCCACATTTCTCAAATTTTTAAATTCTTTCATTTTTTATATATTTCTTTTCGTAATGATTTTTATTTTAATAATAAGTGAATAAATTTTAACTTAAAATTACTAGATAAATTCCATTCCAAAATATTAATCATTGTATGCCTATAAATTATTCCATTAAATATTATTATTCATACAAATTAATAAGAAATATGATCCAATACTTCGTCACATCAACATTATATGAATAATCAAACATCTTTCTCAAGTTCACCATTTTCATATACCACAAAAAATATAATACTATATCATGCAAAATATTTATGAGATAGGTAGATAATGATTTATTCTTATAGAGGTGGTTCCTATAAATTTTATGAATTGATTTTATATAATATCATAGTTTTAATTCATGGTAGGTGTTGAGACAAATTCTGTTAGAAAAGGATATATTAAAATAAAAAAGATTTTTGATTCATTAATAGCACAATTTCCTCAGTGATATATGTTTACCAAAATATAATTAATAAAATTCATTTTATTCAATCATTTTTTGGTTCTCCTTTGGAAGGATTCATTATTACCAAATTTCCATGTAGGTTTAGAGGCCTCCCAAAAATGTTATTATACTAATGGAAAATAATGTCGTGAAATATAATTTTGATATTAGTTGAATTTTATTGAATTTAACATACTTATAATATAAAAAAATATTTATCATTTATTATAGATTATAAATGAGTCAAATAACATTTAAAATATTTTCATGGGTTCAAAATTTTAATAGAAATTCATTTTTCAATCAAAATTTATTATAACAATATAAAAATGAAAGAGGATCACTGTATTTTTTTGAAAAATATAAAAAACATTAATAACTTGAAATTTTAAAAATTTAAAACCAAAATATAATTTTATTCCTCACTAGGTTCCTACCGCATACATAAATAATTTAATTCCCCAACATATTTCTAGTATATTAATTATGTAAAATATATTTTGAATGGAATCAAAATAATCAATAAGTGTTATGAAAAGGAAAAAAATAATAATTATCCATAATAAATAGGTTGGAGTAGTTTCAAATACTCAACTAGTTAATGGTTTTTATTTACATTGAATTTATTTAAGTTGTCTTTAATATCAGTAAATAGAAATTCCTGTCATTTTTATAAAAACATAAAAAAATGAAAGGGATGATTTCATTTACTAGAAATTGTCCACTGCATCGAGAATGGATTGAGTTGTATATGAAAACATTTTACCTTAGATATAATTCATATTTATAATTTATCATCTCATAAGACGCTCTATTTATTTATATATAAATTTTTGATTATAAAAAGGCTTCAATTCTAATTTATTCTAAATAATATATATTTAATTTTCATTTATTTCTAGATTCAAATAGATTCATATTTATCTCATGTATTGTAAATTATGCCTTAGAAAATTATTTCATATGTATGAAAATATCATCCTATAAATTAACCCATAGGGTCTCATTCCAATGGCTATTTTATAGAGTGTCTAATAATCCTAAAAGTTTCTTCCATAATTTGTTATAGTATTTTTGTGATGATTTTGTAGTTCCCAAAAAAAATTTGATATCTCTCTTATTTATGTCTTCATGACCTATTTTTATTAATTTCATTGTGTGGATTCCTTGTGGTTCAATACACACCTGGTCATAAAATCATATATTCTCTTATTGTCAAATTGAGTTCCCTACTCAATAATTATGGGACTTGGGACCCTAGACCGACATAGAATGTTAGTGAAAAAAAGTCCCACACTACCTTAGCATATTTATTTTTAGTGAACTTGTCTTACATCCATTAGAAAATAAAATAAACCTCTATCAATATGTTAATGTTTCCAAATAATAAGGTAAAGTGTTGCATGTATTCTATTCTTCAGACATCAAAGACCACCCAAAATCTTTTGGGAGATTATGAAATCACTTATCTATAATAAATGTCACCAGTGAATTATCTTTCATTACATATTTTTCTATATCCATATGAGTATTTAAGAAATTCATTCATATATATATTATCAATTACAAAATATTATGAGAATTTTATGTAAGGTCTAATGCGGCCTCCACAAGATAGTGTTTGAACAAACTAAATATAAAATATTGTATCTCTCAAAAAAGTAAATAGTAAAATTTTATTATTATAAATTTTCTAAAGATATAGATATTTCCAAAAAAATTACCTAATTATATTTGAGTCCAAAATATTATTTGTAATTAATGATATATTGGACTTCTGATGTTACTAGAATATTTATTATATTTGAAAACAAAGTAACCAATACTTCTACCAAGTATATCTACTCCAGAGTGATGAAGTGATTCATTATTTTGTGCTCTAGAAATTCTAAATCTTATGTATTTAGATTCCTAGATATGTTATATTCCATGTTATTCCCATTTAATTTCATACCCTTTATCTTTAGATTATATAATAAAATGAAAAAATAAATCAATCCATAATTTTTTTAGCCTCATATGTATTTATCAAATACCATAAAATAGATGATTTTTTAAAATTGTAACATTAATTTCCAATAAATATAATTCAAATTATTACAATGAAATAATGGATTCTAAAAAACTCATATCCAATTTAACTAAAGTTTATATTCCATTTTTTGTTGCATCATCACTGATGGGGTAATCTATTTATTATTAAATTCATCAAAGTCATCCATATAGTTAGAATCAAGTGTAAAATTTGTTTCCTTCGAAAGTAATATTTAAATAGGATGATAAATATTACTAAAATCACTGAATAATATTTTATGAATTCATATGTGTTCTTTAAAACATCAAACATGTTTTCCACATATTGAATAAAAAAGGAATTTATTACATCGATTTTTTATTTTTATATCGCTTTGAAATTTTGAACAATCATATAAAAATCGAATATTTAACAATCCACTATTAAGTGATATAAAACATGTTATGAAGATATAATTAATTAAGTAATAATTATAAAATATAGATTTATCAAGAAATTGTCAAAAAAATAACCAAATATAGTGAAGTTATTAAAAAATAACTTTAGTAATTAAGAAATTTATTTTTAAAAGTTAGTTTCTATGAATATCTAAAACGTAGCAAGGGTATTAAAAATTATGAATAGAAAAATATTAATTCTTGTGGGACAAAAGGTACATGTTAATGTGGTTTTCTCTTAATATTTGTGTTCAGTAAACACAAGAAACTAGTCTAAATATACATTTATGAATTATTAATGGGTTATTCCTAAAATCCATTATAACACCAGGTAAATTAAATGTATTTATAAATATAATTTCTAGTTACCTAGTTTATCTTCCTATAATCTATACGTTGTATCCAACTATTCAAAATTAAAATAGGTATCGAATAATTTTTTTCTTACCATTCAATGGTGAATAATGTTTTTTGGGACTATATGACTGAGGTTGACCCATTTTGATTAATAAATGGGGTTGATTAATAATACATCTAATAAGTAATTTTTCTAATGTTATTTGATCTCCAACATTTTCATATTCACCCATCTTTTTGGTAACCAAATATGTCTTGATACTCCATAAAGAATAGTTTTTTGTGAGTATATTTTATGTTTTATCCACAGAAACATTTATAAAATCCCACCAATTGCTTTTATATTTTGTCTTATGAATTTAATAATATTTTATTTATTGTTTTGTGGGAGGATATAATGAACGATTTTAGAAAAAAAACTCCTAATATCATTTACACATTTTCATATTGATGGTAATAATTTTAATAATTGTTTTGGAGGAAATTATATATATGAATTATGAAATGAAAATGTCAATCCAAATCCAAGATTATCTACGTATAGGTTATCCTCTTAGCTTCCTCATTTTTTATCAAATAATGAATTCGATAAAAGAATTATTGAGACCCCTCTTCTTGTATACTATTTAACGATTTATCCAAATGTATTTTCACAATTTTTTTTTAATTTTTTTCATAATCCTGAAATTTTATTCATCATACCTAGGCCATCACAAGGTTAAAGTACAAAAATTTGTGATATTGAATGAACCTATGGAGTTTACTCTATAACATCAAATATGTTGAGGATGATAGAGTTGACCAAAATTACAAGAAGAGTGTATATGTATGGAAATTAATTATAGTCTCTTATATAATCATTTAATAGATCATAATGATAATGGGAAAATATATTGTTGGTTCTGTCATTGTCCACATTGACCTCATAACATTATGATTGAATGATCATGTTTTCTAATCTTAGTATCAAATCTCTATAAACTACTCTATAATAATAATTTTATATGTTTATGACTTATACTACTTCATTTATGTATTTTAAGACACCTATTTAAAATTAGTAAAAGTTTATATAGGCATGGTTTTAATAAGATTAAATAAATATCATAACGAATTTAAAATAGTCATGTATTTAATTGTGAAGGGTATATAAACTATTACATGATCATGGAATTTGGATGAATATTATTGGGTTGTCCAAGAAAAAACACCTATTAAAAAATTTACCCTTTCATTCACATGAAGTCTCATTTTATTAATGAACATATCATAATTAACATATCACAATTTATAATATTTTTTAGATATTTGTGAATAGTAATATCACTTTACGAATTTTTAGAATGTCTTTAGAATTTTTATTTAAGGATCTTTCCCCTTAATTATTAATTTATTGGGTCATCAATGATGGTAATGATCGTGGGATATATTTATTATTTATTTTTTTTAATTTCATGAGTGTTTGGGGTCTCTATTTATTTCTACATGTTCAGGGATTTGTTATTTTTATATTTTATCCATTTTATGGTTGTGTTTTTAGGAATATATTGAGATTTATTAGCTATGTATTCTTCATTAGTGGATTGGTTCTATTGATGTTCAACTGTGAGTGGGGAATGAGTCACCTTGTCAAATATTTTGGTTACCAAACTCACACAACCATTGGGTTAAGGATTGACTGGGATGTTATTTTACCTTAATATCAGGATACTATTTCCACTCTAATGTTGAGTTTATTCCTTATATACCTAAACTAATTTTGTAACTAGTCATATTTAATACCATTTGATGTATATCAAGGTATTTCACAAGGATATATTTTTCTAGAAAGGAGGGATGAATTTACATTATAGTTCTATAATAGGACTCTAATATGTTTATTAAAATGGATATGTATTCTATTAATAGTTATAGTAGTGTGTTTTGTACTGTTTTTCTAATTTCCAAATCCATATTTTTCATGGGGGTAATTTCTCTTTTCAGAGTATGTCTTTCAATATTTATTCATTAATATGATATTACATAGCATTCCATACAGTGCACTTAAACCAAATGATAAGAATAATGGTTAGTATATGGACACAATCCCCATACCAATACTAGTGATTGGTGTTCACATGATTTCATGAGGACCATTTATCTATCATGGCTGGTTAGTTCCTTTGGGATTGACTCCAGTAGTAGAGATTAGTTAGAATACCATACCTCATGAAAACCAGTCATACATTTAACTTTCTTACAAATCATATATGATTTATTGGGTTATATTATTAAGGAGTACTTTGGAACCTATCATATATTTTTCTAATTGAGATCATAAAGATGATTCATATTATATATTATTATTTTTTCAAAAACACCCAAAAGAAATAATAAATGAAAATTGTTATCCTATTTTTTTAGGAAACTAGCACATAACTTCTTGAATATTTCATAATACCCATAAATAACCCATCAATAATTTTTTTTGATGACAAAAATTTATTTCCAAACTGATTTCATCAATATTTATATAATAATATATGAACTAATCATCTCATCATATCATAGGAATCATGAAAATCTCCGGGTTTTAGGTTATACAACCACTACTTATATTATCCATCAAGCGATTAGTTGAATGCTATCTAATTTTGTTATTATTATTCTAATCTATTGAGCATCAATGTTAAGAAAATATGTGTAAAATCCTTGAAATCCATTTTGGTATCTTTACAAACAATACCCTAAAAAATTGATAGAAATTGGACAAAAAATCTATTTTAAACTCAACTAATTTATTCAACGTATATATAAAAATTTTGTTGATTTATTTTATAATATAAGGGAAAAAATATCACATTTTTTTAGATTCCAAACATTTTGGATGTATCATAGTGAATGTTATAGCTTTCAAAGATGTATTAATGGAGACATCCGAAAAAATTAAATCATGAATTTTTTATCCATTGTAGAAGGGTCCCATCTATCTCAGGTTCATGAGAGAATCGTTGGTCTAGTGTAGATCATGTGTTTTTACTAAGTTGTTTGTTTTTTTATCAATTCTGTAATAAATTTGTTTCCAGTTTTTGGATGTGAACCATGTCAAAGGGTGTGAAAAATAAATATTTCACTATGTTAAATGTATTCATAGCAGTAATACACTGTTTTCTCTAGAGAATGGTTCTAAAAAATTATTATTCAATTCAATATAAAAACGATATTTAACGAAAATTAATCCAGAATTTATATTATAATTCATTATATAATGTGAATGTTAATAATATATTCTAAGAATAATTTGGTTTATTTTTTTCATCAAAATGAAATTATAACATTGTACATTAATATTTTACTATTCAATAAAATAACTAAATAATATAATATTCTATTACCATATTACCGTCCACCATTTGGTTTATTATAATGGTGTGAATAAAATGTAGAAATCACTACCCAATCTACTATTATTTTTCATGTGAAATGTAATTAGGAATCCAATTCGTAATTTACTCACGAAAAATCATATTAGGTTTTGAATTTGATAATCCAACTAATAACATTCTTCATATATTGAAGTAGATCAAAAAATTAAAATCTATTTACCACTCGATATCCTCTATTAAATTATATATATAAAGAGTAAGAATAATAGATAGAGATTAATGATCATCTGCCAAGGATAGAAATGACATGTGAAAACAAAATCAAACACAATTAAATATATTAATATAAACCCTCACGAAATACTAAATCCTATTAATAAAAGTAATTTTTTTATTCAATAAAAATTATACACTCAATAATTATTAATGGACTTACTTCCCTTAACCAATAATGAAATTTTCAAAATACCATAGTTAAGACATAGTATATTTTATGTCTTATGAAGTATGAATTATATTATAGAAAAAATTAACATAAAAAGTAGTAGATGGAGCATTGATTGTATTCTCTCCCTATTTCATCCTCAATCCCTTTTTTGATATTTATTCCTTCTTCCATTGACTTCGGTGAAACCTCAAGATCCCCACTTCTTCAATTTTTCAGAATGCTTCCCAATTATTCCAAATAAACCCTTAGTAATGATCCAAGCTTATCTAGAATCCATATCATTCCATATTTTTCTTCATCAAAATATCATTCATATTATAATTCACATGGATAAAATAGGTTGGATATATTAATTATGATGTCGCATAATAATGACTATCAATAAAATACCACTTATACATAGTAAGGTTTAATTTTTTGAAAATTTGCAATGTAATGTATCTTATGGTGTCCCACATAATTATGAGTAATAATTTTTATATGAGTGCAACAATTAACTTTTATTCATTCATATGAAATTTCATACATAAAAAATTCAAGTTGATGTAGCTTCCTTCAAGATTAAGTGGCATAAATGATACTTGTATCCCAATTATTCATATTTGTGAGTGAAATTTATTTTTATAAATAATTATTATGTATATATTATTCTTCTGAGAAATAATCCTTATATCCAGATTGTGATTGCATAAATTATCTTCCCTATGGATGGACTAAGTGATCGTTACTATAAAAACCCAGGACCAAATTTTGGAAATTCATTAAATTATAGGTATGTTAAGTTATTATTTAAATGACCCCATAACATAAAAAACAATTAAACATATATATAATAGTTTACTATATCCAAATAATTCCATCATTGGAAAAATTAATTAGTAATTATGAATTAATAATTTTCCACAATTAAATATACAATATTACAATAATCAAAATATGTAAAAATAACCCATTATATGATATCATGGTGGAAAATTAAATTTAAAATATGAAGTGAAATATAATAAGACATTTATTCCATGATATTACTTTTTGACCTCCATAAAATATTTTTAAAAATTTTATGTTACTGATAATAGTTACCAACACTATAATCATGTCTTATCATTTTTTAAATGACAGAATTTTTTAAACGTATTCTTTATTTGTGAAATTTTTTTAGGACTTCAATAATGCAATATATGAAACTTTTATGATTTTTACTCTCCTTTAAATAAACTATATGTTATAAAAAAAGATCACTTACAGTTTAAAAATTTTTCTCAAACATCTCATTCTATTAATAGAGAACCAATTTTTCATCAAAAAGTTATTTATTAACTTTTAAATATTTTCATTAGACTCAACAATAACATTTTCTAAAAATTTGTTTCAATATGAAAATATATTTTAAAATCATAACCAAAATCATAAAACTCATTCATATTTTCAATGAATCAATAATTAGATGTTTACATCTCAATTATATATTCTTATGTTGAATTTAAATCAATATTGATGCTATATCCTATAGTCAATAATAGTTTCTATAATTTCATACATATTTTTTTTTGATTTATTATTCATGGATATACAATATTGATATTCCCTTTCTTCCCAACCATAACAGGTAAGATATATGTATTCTAATTGAAAATAGAACAACTATTCATAGTGATATTATGAATATTCAATCTGTAATCTCTTTTAAATATCCTTTTGAAACCTAGAATTTTTGTAATGTTTCTACAGTTTCCTTTCATATGTTGCGGAAAATAAAAATTTCCACCACCATGTATCTCAAAAAATGAATATTTTAATGAAACACCATTTACAGATCTCATGGATACAAATTTATTTGAAGTTATATATCTTAAAACTATCTCCTCCAATTCTAATTCACATTTAATAAGTGTATAAATTGTTTTATATATTGTAAAGTATTTAAGGTTATACCTATTTTAACTTTTAAACATCATGAAATGTGACTTTATTTGTAGTCATATGATAAAATTTTTTACTATGAGTGTTTTGAAAAAAAATTAACACGTTTTCTCGATCCATTTATAATTCTAGTGAATCTATTTATCATCTTGTTGGAAGTTTATTTCAATAATATTTATGTCTTATAAATCAACCTAGTAAACCACAAAATTAATTCTCATCTTTTTATTTTTATAATATATTATAACATAAAATCTCAATATATAAGAATCATTTTTATGAATATGAACATGAATAATCATACTCATGATAATAGTTGAAGAAATATTATTTAGTATCTGATAATTTAAATTATAGTTTTCCACTAAATCATAAGTGTGAGGATCTGTATCTAATTATATAATATTATTTTTTTTACTTATTATGGACCAATGATTAATGAATAATTTCATGTGTTTTTATTTCTTCACAAATGACAATGATATAAAATCATTACTATCAATGTAGGGCTGATTCTATGGAATGTATGCATAATTAAGTCCTTGATTTTCAATAGCATACTATCACTCCATTGGAAAACATTATTTAGGATAATTTTTGAAATATAATATTTTGTAATAGAGCTAATGTAATGATAAAAACTTTTTTCCCTAGATGTGATGAAGGATAAAAGTTATGATTGCGGTGAAATGAAAAAATATATAAAAAGGTTATAGAGAGTTCACAATATATTTTTTTCTATATTAGTTTTAATAATAAAATATTCTACGTCTACTCCTCACACCACTATTATATTCAAGTTCCATGTTTTAAATTGTAAACCCATCTACTCTAGGTGAGACAAAAGCTAAAATCAACATTCCTTTTCAAATTTGGGTATAACCAACCACAACATGCCTTTTGATTAGGTGGTCAATCAGGTTACAATAGAGAAATTGTGTATAGAGTTATTCCAAGTATAAATCATGATTTTTTTGAGGAAAATCATAAAATAAATTAAGGATTTATTGTAGGAAAAATGGTAATTGAGTTATAACTCAACAAATTAATAAACAAATAGAAAATATAAAACAAAAAAAATCATAGTTAAAAAACACTAAGAAATAAATCCCAACATGATGAATATTTGAAAAATAACAACAGAAAGATAATAGACATAATCTCAATTTGAAGAAATATATTGACTATTTTCTATGTCCTTTATTTATTGAAAAATTAAGTAGTAGTTTATATTATCTCTTAAATCAATGACTCTTCCTAAATCTAATTAAATGATATTTTTTCATTATTTATAAAATATATGTTTTCTATTGGTTCATAAAATTACCATTTTATAATTCATTTTTAATTAAACATCATTATTATACTTTATGTATAACATGATTATACTTTAATAGTATTTAATTCATTTCATAAAAAATACATGTTCTTTCCACATTTGATAATGTGTTCTATTTATTTAAATGGACATATGGTATATTTAGTCTTTCATAACATTATAATTAATTTTTTGTGAATTTATATTTTATCTATCTTTGGCTTCAATATTTTCATGCTAAAATTTTAGATCCTCCCTTTTTAAACATTGTTATATTATATTGCAGAAAATAATATGATGCACTAGCTTACTCGTACACTATTAGTAGTAAAATAGTTTCATAATATATATTGAGTCACAATTATCCTTATAACATTGTTTTATGATGAGTCCCACATGTAATATGTTACTAATTATTTTATAAAAATAGTATTTGTGTAATGAACTAAGTTAAGAAATCCAACCATCAAGAAAACTATGATATCCCAAAACATACTAATAGAGTATAATTGATCTGCATGGGCTGATGAAAAGTTTCAAGGGTATAAAAAACCATTTGGGATTGTCTCACCCTGATGAAAATAAATAAGACATCCAAATATATCATAATTAATTAAAATAAAGAAGTATGTATGTAAGGAAAACTAAATAAATAAACATCGAACTAGTGGCCCAAATCTATAATGAAATCTAATAGACACAAATCATAAGACTACAAAGACAAAAAATAGGAGTCAACATGTTATAGAAACTAATGTTCAGATCACCATCTCCACATGGATATCATAATACCACCACAATCCTAACAACTAACTACATTCCAAATAAGGAAGCACTAGATTAAACTTAAAATCCATTCCTAATAATTGAAAAAAATTATATAGGCAACATACACTCTTTTTTGAGTAGATATTGTGTGTATTTACTTAGTATTATACCACTATGAGTCAATTTCACTACATTTATTTATGAAACCAATTACCCATGTTGTAAATAACTATATAGAAAAAAATTAATCATCAAAATGATATAATTGTAGAAAATCTGTTTTAAAAATTCAATTCCTCATAGACCCCTTTGAATAAAAAATTCAAAAATTTGGTGCTATTTTAAAACAATGACAATTATTTATGAAAGAAAGACATTATCTCACATGCTACACTATTAGAAATTAATCCTAAAATATGGTTCATATATTTCTAATGAAAATTTTTAAACAAATTCTGTAACATGAATTTTTTTTACCCTTTTCTTAAAAGAAGATAACATATAATCAACTCAATGTAAACATTGAATTATGCGAAACCAAAATATCAATAGTACTAGAATGGTTAATAAATAATTTCATTATTCAAATGGAATAAATACATGATAAAATGACAAATCCTAAAATAAGAAAAAATATAAAATGTCATTCCATGAAATGCAGTCTAAAGAGTCCAACACATATTTGAATGGGGAATAATGTATATATATTTAGAAAGGGGAATAAAGACCTTGATGAATGCGATCACATATGTTATGAAACTTTTCCCCTATCCACTGATATGGTAACTATTATACATCCATAAACCTTATCTCACTAATCCATCTCTATGGTAAATAACCACAAATCATGGAGTTAGTTGAAAATATGGTGGATAAATGTATTGACAAAATAAACTAGCCACAAAATGTCCAACGACGTCGCACTTATCATCCACGGTGTACTCGTGTATTAATAACGGTGGTGGGCCATGATGAATAATTTCCCCACATGAAATAACTATAACGTATGGATAACACCACAATAAGATCCTCCCTAATTCTCAAATACACATTATACGAGCCCACCGCACATTAACCACCTGAAGTACACAACATATCAACCATCATATGTATTAACAATACATCTACAAAATAAGGGAGTAGATGCCAATGATCATGTAATGAAGTTGTAAAGGATCCTACTAGGAACCCAAAAGACCATTGATTGAATCAAGGGAATGATAAAATTTTGTGGTACTGTTGCATTAATGTAGTAGCGGTGGGCAGCAGCATCAGTAGAACTGTAGCAGCAACGTTACTGTATCATGAACTATAGTGGCCCCGGTACTATAACAAAACTATTCACTGAAGGGATATTTAGGCCACAAAATGGTCTTTTAGGCCTTGAACTCTAACGACTTGGTCTTGGGGCTTTGAGATAAGTAATGTTGTCTCCCTTGACCACGTTAAAAAGTGTCATTTTCATTATATAATAATTGAGTTTTCCAAGGAAACCATTTTTAAAATAAGTATTGGGTAAAATAGGGATATAATAAACAATTTAAAAATAAAAAATTGTTTAACAAATCATTTTATTTTATTAATCATACAAATAAATTTTGGAATATCATTTTAACAAACTCAGAATTCCATCTCAATTCAAAAACAAAACAAAAACCCCAAAATGTACAACCACACAATTCTAGGTAAACACCATTTCATTTTTTGAAACCAAACCACCGATCAAAAAGTTACATCCAAACATTAATACAAAATGAAACTATATTTGGAAACTTATTACTTCTTAGAGAACCTAAAATATTTGATTATGTTTATAAATACTACAATGGAACTTTGTCAATCATGAGAAGTACATAAACACAAACTATCAAAAGGATAACATTTGATGATTGAAATTATACATGTTCTATCAAATGAAAATAAATTAAAGTAAATTAATAATTAATTAAGCAACCATATATAGTCTTCCACATGATTATATAGTATAAACATGAATATATAAAATTGATGTAATAATGAAATTGTTGATTAAAATAAAATGAAAAGGATACACCGAACTCAACTTCCATACCTATGTGACCTAGGACAAATTCTATTTTACATGGACTCATACTATGCCTAAAGAACATTACAAAACAAATTAATAAAATCCATGAAACCCTTTCCATGAAACTCATACATGTATATCCATTAAGGATTTAGGGATTAGATAAATTCAATGAATCCAACAGAAATTGAAGAGAGGAACTCATTCCTCTACGACCTGACAGAGAAACACCTAGAATCCATCACGGAGGAGGATTAAAGAAGGAATAATTCCCATGATAGGAATGTAGTTTGATGTTCAGGTATATGGTGGCTTTGGGTTTCAAAGACTAAAATAAAAAAATCATGGAAAGAATAAAATGCCCCAACCTGGGTTGAACGTAGGCTTACCCATTAGGTTTTCTCAAATCAAAATGAATTACTATGTATTGACTCAATTATGATATCCATGTTATTTAGAATACTGATATACATTTACAAAACTATTTTCTTAACTATGCTTTCCAAAAAAACCCACTGGGTCATGAGAATAGTTTTCCCAAGGTAGCTTACATTGTTTACTAATCATGCACTATAGCCATGAACCCCATGAAAAACCTCAAAAACTTCATGTTCTATCCGACAAAACCCATGATATAAATTTATAAAAAGATAATAAATTTATTATATGAAAATGGAAACCAAAGTTGTCACAAATATGATATATTTAGGTAATGTGTTAGCCTATAATGTAATATCTCACACAAGATCAATTATGTATTTGGAACAAAATTTGATTCACAATATTTTAAAAAACATGATTGTTTTTTATATGAAATAATAATAATTAAAAAATCTTCATTAACTACTGTTATAATGAAATCATAATAGGAAAGAATATATGATAAAAAATAATGAGCTACGAGTGATGGAAATAATGATGATCATGGGAATCTATATCAATAATGTCCATTCATTAAGGGAGAAATAACTCAGACTGAATAAGTAGGCGACTGATGCATCCAGAGAAGCCTTAGAAGCCTGAATGCATGCTTATTTGTTTTCCACATTCCCCATTTGAAGGGCCTTCAGGTATTTTTTGATGACCCTTATACAGATCTATATAAACTATGTCACAGAATATAGAGGTTCACTGATGTCATGAGAGGAGTTATGGAATATTTTTGTGTCTGTTTCAACCATGGATAGATATATATTGGCACATGATCCTCAGCACTATTGGTGAGAACATGGTAGGAGCATCCACGAGACACGTGATCAAATATGGGTGTAAGAAAAATTTCCGGGATACTGTAGTAGGACTGTAGTAGTCACATTTTGGTACGATAGAAGCCAAAACGTTTCATCAATCTGGTCCTTTGGGCCACTGTTTTGGTCCTCACGTCTTGTAAGGATTTTGGGCAACCCAAGGCCTTGACGATAGTTGTTTCTCAATGCCATCTGGCCATTATAAAGCCCTAGTACCACCCCAAGGCCTTCAATCCACATGAGTGAAGAAGTTCTAGTCAGACTACAAGAGACATGTTTCAAATGAGGAATCATGGCATGCACATTCACTGGTGAGGATCTAGCCAGAATTGGAAGAATGAAAGGGTATGGCATTTCCATCATGTATCCAGACTGAACATCATTGAAAAGGATTTCTAGTCGACCATTCTTGTGAAGGTGAAGTCCTGATTTCATAAAATATGATCTAGAGGAGTAGTTCCATGTTGTCTTGTCTGGGTGATTCCCCCTAAGATCTAGGTGTCATGTAGTTACATCTATTGCTTCGAGCCTTGCAAGGGTTCCACCTCACCCCTTGAAAGGTGGATTATCAAAAATAATAAAAAATGAATATCGTCGGTCCATTCCAGCCGATATATATTAATTTGGTTCAAAAATTGGGGGCCCATAAGCATACAAATTGATTCATCCTAATGTGAGTCACCTAACACAACAATTAATATTATTCAAGGATATATAAACCCTTAGTATCATATACTAAACTTCCACCCCTCACAGTTTCCTTATAGAAGGAACCATTCATAATGTACATATACCAATGTTGAGGGGGTTCCAATAAGTCGATTATCTCATGGTGACAGTATTTAAAATTTTGGGGTGGGAAGTGATAACTAGGAGGTACATGGGAGAGAGGGGAATAATTACAATTTTAGATACCGTGAAAAAAATTCAATGACATGCATCAGGTCCTAGAAGAGATATATAACCCTTAGATGGGGATTCCATCATAATGATATTTATTTCTAGACAACCAAATGAACTAGAATACCACAAAACATTTAATTCTAATTCCACAATCTTGAGTCTAATTGAATCTTTGGCTTGAAACAATAGTTCACAAAATTGAGTGAACTGTGGATCTTGATAGGAAATAGTTGTGAGGCCACAAAAACAATTTCTATCACTGTGTACCCTGCCACCTTTGAAAAATAAATTTTAAGAGGAATCCCCTCATGGATTTCTACATCACATACACCAGGACTAAAAAAATATCCTTGTTCACGAAAAGATCATTTGTGGGTAATTCTTTTCTTACGCACCAAATTAGTAAATTATGTTTTTCATTGATATTTTTCCACCAGAGCGTGTCACCCCATCTATCCTTTATCATAAGAGACACCTATAGACAATGATAATTTGTCCTAGCGTACTTACCCAATGATTTTACTAAAAAATCATCAATGATATTATGATTTCTAAATAATAATAATAATAATAAATGTTGATATTTATAATGTTCATAATGGGAGTTTCTAGGAAACTATTTTTCACGTCTAAACGTTGAGTCTAGCAATAGGTATCCTAGAAATCCGATGGGGGATAAAGCCAAATTATAATGCTATAAATTTTTTTCTACACTACTGATGATACACTAAGAGTTACATTCTAGTATCATGATATGTTAGTGATTAATAGATTATAGGTAAGAATAACTTCATCTTGGATAGAAAAATTTGATTTTATATTTTTTGTAACAAGAGTATCACCCATAGTAAAATTTCATCGACCACTTCCTTTTCAATAAATTCTTATAGTCCATGAATTGTACCCTAATAGAACTTGTAGTTGAAAAATCATTCTTTCATCAACCATGCCATCTTTGACAATAATAACAAATTATCTTTTCTGACCATGTGAGCCTCCTAGATAAATTGAGAAAATTATTTCTCAATTCTCATCTTAAATACTTTCAAAACCATATGTTCTTCTAATTAGTGCAGGATGATTGATATGATCATTTGTTTACCAGACTAATTCATCCATTTAGAGATAAATACTGGTTTTTTTATAGAAATATGGTCGGTGATCTTGTTGGCAAACATCTGGATGTGGTGGATGAAAACCCTTTTTGAAGACAATGTGGGGCCAATATATTTCATACAGATGCCACATATAAAAAAACACAGAAGTCAAGAAATTGATTTGGACCTCCGATATGAGTAATGTATCAACTAACAATGACCATTATTCTCATTGATCATTAATTTTCCACTCCATCTACAATAATCCTTGAGGATCTTTTAGACATCACGAATTGATCTCCTAATACCATTCAGAAAAATGATAGTATCATATTAATATATGAGGTGAGAGACACCACTGACATTACACCCAGAATGAAATGGTGAAATAGTTTATGCATTATAGTTCCTTTTGAGGAGCTATCTAATGGGGTGTTATATAATTATGAAGTGGTTGGTAGAAATTGGATCCCCATGCATGAGCAACTTTAGAATTATATAGAATCCACAACTCATCCATATGAAGGAAATGAAAATCCATGATAATAATATGATCCTATAAAAATGGTTGGATAACAATAATGATAATGACATGAAATAGATGACCTTAACAATGATGTTATAATGAATTGTATCATTAATATAATACATATCGAGGTTAATAATCACATTGGAGACTCTCTTTTTATTAGTATCTCTTAACATCTCCATCACCATACTAATAGCCTCTAGATGGATATCCCTCTAATGAATCCATTTCACTCATTTGAGACACATTATGAGTGGTTCATCGATAAAATCCTATCAAAAAGGCTAGCTATAACATAGTACTGGAAGTTTCAAATTCTTATTAGGTATTAGGGGAGGAGGGTTGAAATATATTTGATCATATGAAGAGAATTATTTTAGTTTCACTCAATTCAAATGGAAGATGAAAACCTATAGGATTTACTAAAAATATCTGACTAGATCATGCTTAATCATGTCATAATTAGTTCTTGAGAACAGACCTATTAAACCAATTTTCCCTGATGATCTATCGGGGTTGAGGTGTCGCATCTTTTTTTTCATGTCATTGTTTTGATCCATTTTTATGGAAATCAGTATAATTTTCATCGGTTTTTGGTGAGATTAATGTGGATTTTTGAAGATAAATCTATGACTAATCATTCTACCATGGGTGCCCCGTAACGTTTCTGGGTGTTTTTGGATAATGGGGTGGAATATCATGATTTTGGCCGACCGTGATCCCATTTCTATATTCAAAATATATTTTTTATAAATCCTTTTTTTCATAATTTTTCACTCATTAAACACCCAATGTGGACTCCCCTGTCCTATTTATCCCAGAGTATCTGTTTTGAACACTATAGTAATTCATAATCATGGTGGATTTTCATAATTTTTTCTGGTATTATCGCGATACATAAGCACTTTTCCAATTTTAAAATATTAATATGTTCCATATATATAATATTCTTTTTTTGGGTCATTACACCTCTCACTAGAGTCTATGAACCCTAAGCTCACCCCCAATTTCCATTTTTCCTTTGGTGCTCATCATACTTACAGATTAGAGAGATAATATTACATGATTTTCAAATAATCCAGAATGTGTAAAGTAATTTTCATCATTCATGAATCACTCATTTATTTTCACTTTTCACACATGAATAATTTACCTAGATTACACTAAACTAAAAAACCTCTTCATGATGTTCCAATTCATTCCATTTCTTCGAAGGGTGCAGATCAATGGGAAGATAAAGAGCTCTATAGTTTCGAAGATGAGATTCAGTCTCCTTTTTCATCCCTCATCCTTCTCATTAAATATTATTATGTTTTCCTCTTCTACACTAATAATTAATGCACTGGTGTTATTTTATACCATTATTTTTATGGGGGTTTTTTTCGTTTAGGGCTTCTCATCAATGATCATGATGGTGGGGAACTGCAGCAGGTGATATCGGGTGTATCGTTCCTTTACACCATGTTTTTAAGGAAGGATTTCCATTCCAAATGTATTTATCATTTTATTTTCATCAATTTAATTATTTAATTACTTTATATATTTGTATTTGTTCATCAGTTTGGAAATTTTATTAGTGTTAAAAATGGTTTTTTAAGCATTATTTTTTAAAACCTATTGTGTTTTGTTATAAACGTGTACACTGCATGCTTACATAAATGTTCTAAAATATGCACATAGTTTATAGTATTTTGAACATGGGTCAGAATATTAAATAAATATACTCCATAAAATTGGCAATTTATCTATTTTTTGTGTATAAAATAAGGCATTTTTTTCAAAGTGCATCCCTTGTGTTAAATAAATTGACAAGTTGGCTTTTATGTGTTTATTATGATTTAAATAAATTTTATTGTATGTATAAATACATTTAGATAATTAAAACTATTATTATAGTTTCCTTTTTAGGTAATAAAAATTTGTTCCGGATTTATTAAGGAATGGATTTTGTGTTAATCATTATTTGGACTGAGATGCTAGAAAATAGCATGTTTGAAATCCTTATAAAAATTGTTGTGATCTTCATGTGTAACCCAAATGTATTAAGGGAATAAAGAAAGTGGTCTTATACTGAAAATAGTATGTATAAAACTATTTATAAAAAGTGAAATTTTTACTGTAACACCACAAGCTTCTATGGTACGCTTCTCTTTGAATAATACATTAGCGTGTGTTGTACGCAACTTCGAGTTCCAACACACACCACAACCAATCAAACTTACCATTATGAATAGTAATACCCACTTTTTGAAAATTTTAAATGGTATCTCTCAAAATGGACATCATTTTTTGATTCTGAATATCAAAATTATCCTAGGGTAAATTTATGGAACTTTTCGGATAACATTTATATTTTGATGAATAGAGAAAATTACTAAATTTTAAATAAAAACAATTTTTTAATCAAAACAATTAATAGTGATAAATTATGAATTTAAGTGGGTTTTGATTATATGTAGTATATATTTTTACCATTTAATAAAATGTTGTTCATTGGACATAATTTCACAATTAAATCAGATACAAACTAGTGTCAATCTTTTCATAGTTATTATCTCTTAAAAACACATTTTTGTTTTAACAATGAGAATTAATTTAAAATTAATTCCTGCCACTTCCGTGTTTTTAATTTGGAAAAATGTATTCCATATTTAGAATCATGATGTCGAAAATTATGTAAATAGGAAAATTTTATTTTTAGACATTTTGAATAATTACTTCGGTAAATATTTTATTTACCATGGTTAGAGGGAAATCCAGTAAATAAGGGTAAAACAATAATATTATAATAAAACGAAATTACCATAAAACTTGTTTTATACTTATTGGTTATTAATGTTACGAACATGGACATCATTGGGTCAATTTTGGGACCCCATGGAGCCACTTGTAAGTGATAATGACACTTTATATTAATTAAGTTAAAATAAATACAAAAATGACAAAATCATAAATATTTTAGCAAAACAATTTTTACATAAGGTTATATATGTTGGATTTTCGACTATAAATATTAATTAGAATTCTAAAAAGATTTAATACATAATGGTATTTTAATTATAATTTTTAGAAGTTTAATAATTAATATTATTTATGACACAATAATGATGCAATACTTTCCTTATTAATGAAAGAATCAAATAATTGGTATTATAAATTTAAAAATTAATATAATTTGAAATTTTTGATGACATACATGAATTTTATTGCATAATATGACATTATATTTATTCTTATATTAATTTGGTTCGAATTAATAATGTTGTTTCTTCTTTAACAAAAATAAATTATTGAATATTGTCAAAATAGACATAAATGAGTTTTTTTAAAAAATATTACATTATTAAATGATATTAAATTCCAAAAAATCTAATGCTTGTCTGAGAGACCTATATTATGATAGTTGTATCGTTAATGGACCACTTAGGGGGCGCTTGGATGTATATAGTAAGTTTATTAACTATATAATATAAAAATACAAAGTGACATGGTAAATGTTAAACCAATTATCTAAGAGATAAAACTAATAGATAAGTTTAATATAATAACCCAAACCTGTCTAAATTACATTGGTTGTAATTATTTCGACCCATACCCACCTTAGACTCTTAATAATCCACTTTGGAGCCATTATAAATCCAATATTAATTTATTATAAAATAATATATCTAGCTTTTCCAAAGGTTCGCCTCACCCCTCTTATAAAAGGGAACTATCCCTTCTAACTAATTCACATATTTAAAGCCTTTTGGTCTGGAAAAACGCTTCCCAAATACTCTCTCACCATTCCTCCATTCATCCTAGAGGCCTTACTTTAGTCAAAAATCCATCCTAAGGAGCCCTTTTTTTCAAATCAATAGGAAGAACCCGAAGGAGAGGTAATGATTTCACCACTCTTTTTCATGTTCCTTTCTTCTTCAACTTCTTATTTCACTGTTATTCCCATTATAAAATAATATCTCTATAATCTTATATATACTGGGATGTTATTATAATGATGGTACAAACATATTCAGCATTCTATCCATCCTTTGAATGACATGTCACCATACGTGCGTACGTACGGCTTACCGTCTCCACGTCGTGGTGTAATTGTTATTCAAAACATTATAATTTGGATGGGTATAATAATGATGTGTAATTTATAAATAAATAATATAACATGATAATGATTTTGTATATATGATATACTATACAGTTAAATATTATTTTACTATCAAAAGAATGATATTGTCGCTCGTGCGTACGTATAGACTACCGTCTCCACGAATGCGATGAGATTCACTCTTCATCGTATCCATTCAAGTATAATTCTCATATGATGATTAAAAATAGTGTTTAAAAACTTGATATAATTCTGGATATGAATAAGATATAACATATCCATATCAAACACAGCTTACGTAACAAAACATATAAAATAAAATTAGTAAGTTAAAAAATGAAACAACGATAATACAAAGATATTATTAACAAAGCTATGTTAAAATATCATATAGGATATCATATCAATTTAAATGATTCTCATATATTTTAATAACAATTATTTCAAAATTATACAGGATTTTAACCTAACCCAAGCAAGGAAAAGTAAATGGTAAGGGGTATTCATCTCACTCCTTATTTCCGTGTGATTCATGTCATATTCTCACTATTACCTCTTGTGTGGTGTATGTACTGCCCATAATTGTAATATTTGTGTAATGCACTTTAATTTAGGTGTATTTACATATTAATTTTATGATACCTCTTTCATGGGTTGTATGTTTCGTAAGTTACCAAATTGGTAAGGGTTATTTTTCACAATCTATTCATTATCCAAGGTTGTTTGTACTTTATTATCTACTGGGACTTCTTTATCATCCACATCCATGTTTCTTAAAAATGTATTTCATAACATTTTTACTATTTACTAGAATATGGGTTAAAGTAATTTATAATCATGTTTTACTTTTTATAAGTGGTTTATAAAGGAATCATTACGTCATTATCCAAACAAGTTCCTTTTTAACCTTTTTGACAGAATTAAGGTAAGAATTTCTTTTTTTAACTTATACGGCAGGTGAGATTATTCTTCGCCATTATTACACCTTTGAAGCTTCCATTACACACTTATAAGTATATTTTCAAAATAATGGGTTTCTTTTATAATTATTTTATTTTTTAATGATTTCAAAAAATAGATATTTTTCTCAAATATATGAAAATCTAATGCAAATGTATACGTATTTAACGCAAGCTTAAAAATGTTTTCCGAAAACCCGACACTCAAGTGTTGTAGATAGGAAGGGATTGGGAGTGGACTCATATTGGCTTGTAATTAGTCTAGTAGTCTCAGAATTAGTTATTTTATTTTCAGAATCATGCATAATGTTTTTAGAAAAACACTGGAGTATATTTGAGAAAATTAAAACATAATTATCTTCTAAAAAAATTGCATCGATAGGTCTCATGAGACCAACTAGTGTCTTGGAACATGGCCTTGACAAAAATCTTATTTTTAGACTTCGCACGAGGCAATGACTATATGGTTATGATAGTCTAGAATTATGCATTCCATCATTATGAAAGTGGATATTGATATTGCATGTGACTATTCGACTAGTATAATATCCATGTGAATAATTAAATGGAATTATTTCATTTTATCTTTTCCATATTATGTTGAAGTTAAAGTTTAAAAGGCCTTTTTTTAGTTATAAATTGCCTTAATTGTTTATTCTTATTTATGAATGTTTCTGCTATATTTTTATCCTTATTGAGCATCTGAGCTCACCCATTTCAATGTTTTATTTTTTCCAGGATGTGAAGAAGTAATTTATGAATGACCTGCAATGATAGTATGAGGGGATATGAAGAGAAGATTTTGTTGTAGTAGTTTTCACTTTATGATCTAATGTAATCTTTATGAATATATCTAGTTATTCCAAGGCTACTAAACTAATCGGTCTTTCGAGACATCATCTTTCTTTTAATAATGCCAATGTTATGTAATAATGCACCGACTCTGGGTAACAAGGATCGGGGCGTTACATTTACATTTTAAAAATGATAGTTTTGTTAAATTCATAAAGGAATATTTGAAATTTTATTATAATAATGGTTTTCATGTTTAGTTAGTTTTATATCATTTGGGTCCAGTTTATTGTCCATTAAATATATTTATTAAATGGTGTTGGGGCTATCAAATATTGTTTTATTTGCAATTTGTTTGGTTTTTTCATTAAAATATCATTTTCAATGGATTTTTTTATGCAATGTCTTGTTACACTTCTTGAACAAAATAATGAATATTTCGGTAGTTTATTTATATGTGAATAAAATGTAAGAAATATGTGTGGTTTTTTATATTTATGTTTTATTTTTAAATGTAATTTTCATTTTAAAATGTAATTTTATATATTTATAACTTTTTTAGCACAAAATGTTAAATCTCGGGTTTATACGTGGAAAGACTTGTACTTGTATGCTAGTGATCCGAAGGGGTTTTTTCCATGTATCACATAGCCTACTTGATGATGACAACAAGAACTAAACTATAATGATGATGTTTTTTGGGCCCACTAGTTTATGGATAACACTTCTACTTTTGTCTTCAGTTATTGAAATTTGATATTGTTTAGGGTTACATTTACAAAAATGTACACGGTACTTCGGGCCCACAATGAACTACTGCCTAGGGTTGTTCCCATGACTTCTGCTCATTGGATTTATTATACTCACCATCGGCATAAAATTTTTTTAGAAGATAAATCACTAAAAAGTGTGTATTTTACATAAATGATAACATTTTATAAGGTATCCCTCTTGAAAACAATTTTCATTTTGAAGTTTCACCTCTTAGAAAAAATATTACCATCATTCTTGTTTATAAAAAATTCAAGTTTTTGTCTTGTAATTTGAATACCATAGAATGTAAATATGAAATAATATTTTTTTATATTATATCTCAAACATGAAATTTATGTTTCTCTTATTTTAAATAATTTTCATTTGTAATAGAATATTGGGTTATCCTACTACGATTTAATACTCATGCAAATATTTTTCAACAGTTTTTAGCCTTTATGCATGTTTTATCATGAGTAAGGTCACATTAGGTGATGATTATTAGTTTTCTTGGAATGTGACAAGTGTGGTATCATGGTGTTATTTTGGTCATCATGTTTGGTTGATTGGTTTTATTTTGAATTTTTACATTTATATTCTTGTATAAATAATGTTATTCTCATTTTTGTATAAATGTATGTTGGGATATCCATTTTTTTAGTTACACAGTTCTAGAAAATATTTAGGAGAAATTTTTACCATGTGAACCCTGTTGATGCCCATCACTAGTTTCCAGACCGGGGGATCAAGAACACCTTTTGTAGAATTCCACAGATCGGATCAGGTTCCTGGTTTGGGGTCGACCTCTGTTGGTTCATGACAAAAATGGTATTCAGGGAGGTTGGATCCTAGAATACATTTCTATTTAGAGCACCCTTTATTATTTCTGGATATCATGGTAGATGGATTAGTATTGTCGAGGCTTGAAGGGTAGGTTCAAGAAGAGAGTGGTGAACTCTTTCTCTTTCCAACCCTCAGGTGTCCTTGGAAAGTTCAGATTTTTTAGTTCCATTGGATCTTATTTATTGATTGGTGATTTGATACAACAAGGGGAATTAGACTAATGGACTATGAGATATCACAGGTCATAGAATTCCATGTGGATCTATAGAATGGCCATAAGATGGATCTCCATGTTTTGTGTGTGTTTGACATATGGCCACCAACCACATAGTCATTTTACCAACAGACACTAGTACCCTTTTGTGGGTCTCTTGAACATTTCTTGAATTTGGAATTTTATTTTAAATGTCATTGTACAATAATTGGAAAATGTATTTAATGAAATGGTTGGTTATTGAAAATTGGAAAATGGGTTTTAAAAATTTAATATGAGAATAGTTTTGGAATGTTTTGTGTTGTGAAACAAATCAAGTGGATATAGAGGAATGAATTAACGCGATTGAATTTACTAAATCAAAACATAATTTTTTTTGAAATGAATTGATTGTTAATATTGGATTATTTTTATTTGATTCTGAACATTGTTTTATTTGGAGTTATTTTGGGCAGTTAAAAAGTGTTTCAATCAGATTAATATTTTTTTTGAAATGTTGTTTTGTGCAGCTGGTCTTTTTCTAGAAAGGGGTTTTGGCCTTTGTGGTTTTCAGATCATGAATAGAGACCATGTTGATTTTTTTAAAATTGGAAATGTATATTTGGAATATGATGGTATTTTGAATGTTTTTTTAAATGAATAGGATATGGTTTTAATTAAATCGTTCTTGATGAAGTGTGTCTTGTTTTGTGAAATTAGAAAATGGATTATGATTTGGTTGTAAATGTTCCTTTTGAAGGGAAATTATTATTTTTGGAGTGAGTATTTTTTTAGCCATTTGACACTTCATGGGTTCTCACATGAATGGATTTATGAATATAGGGTGATTGGTTTGTAGGGAATTGGTGGTTGGGTGCCTAGGCTGGCACAGAAAAGTGCATACGAGTGAGACTTGATGAAACCCCATTGGTGAATCTGAAAATCAACCATGTTGGTTTGTTTTTATAAATATTTTTATGTTGAAAATATTTTGTGTTTGTTATAAACTGATGGTTATGTGTCTGGGGTTTCCAATATATAGGAATTGTTGTGTATTCAGTATGCTTATTTACGATATTGATCTCAAGATCTTCTTTTGACTTGATATGGGATCTTGTTGGTGGCATAGTTTTGGAGCAATGATTAGTTGTTTTATAAATATGTGTTGGATGTTTTGATGTGGCAAAGGATCATTCTTTTTTGGCAGGATTTTCATGTGATAAACCAAATAATTCATTCCAAATGGTAAATCCAACTCTTAGAATTATGTCTCAGACCTTTTTTTGGAATAAATATCTTTTAAGGATCGATTTAATGTGTATTTCCATTATGGTGTCCATATTAGTTTGGGGAGATGTCATTGGTGAGGATGATGTTTCTCTCTATGTACCTTTTCCATTTCACTCCTCATTCAGAGTGAGATAAAATATTGTGTTGTATCTTTGTGTTATTGTTTTGGTAAATGTGTGTTATTTGAGGAAGATATTTTCATGGTTCCCAAAGATCTATTATTTCATCATTGGATTGTTAGGTGTAACCATGTTTATTAAGGGTAATATTTAATGTTATAGATTATAAATGACTGACTACAAGGTGGGAGATGCTTCATCCATCATAGATCCAACCATACGTCTCAGAGTGATGTTGGCACATAGTTAGAAGACCCAGAACATTGGTTGGTATTTCTATGATCGTTCCACCACCATTTTAGTGAGGTAGTTCCTTTATTTAGTTTTTGGTTTCATTAGACAAACTATTGGGTCCCTCTCCCTTCATGCCCCATGTTGTGGGGGTCTAGATCGGTGTAGATAATGTTAGCACAGTATTTTTCACCTCCGTTCGGTCATGGGGGGGTTTAAATGGTAATTTTGTGTTCCTTTTAACATGGGATGGTAGTTTGTTGCGGGAGAGTTTTAGTTGGAATGTTTAGTAGAGACACATTCTTATATCATGTTTTATTCTTGTTAGGTCATTTATTGTTGGTTCTTATTGATGGTGTGAACCACCATGGGTCACATAGAGTTTCATCCTGTGAATTTATCGAGTGCTATTTTTTTCATAATGAAGGGTGTCCATTATAGAAACCCCAATAACCATTTGTTTTTTGTGACTAACCTTTGGTTTGGGTTATTGTTCGGTTCATTGCGAGAGGGTCCAACAATTTGGTTTTTGTATTTGTTTTTTTGTAGAGGTTGTGAGCTGATTATTCGGATGATTCATGGGATGTTATTGGGAGTTGACGTTCTTTTTGATGTAAGAGGCTTAATTTTTTTTAATGTTTGATGTGGTTTAATAGAATTTAGTAGATAGAACACATTTTTAGGATATTCATAGGTGTTGATCAATCAGTCAGAATGTGTTGTGGTTTTTAGTGGTAGAAAGCAATAATGGTGGCTAGAATTGGCACTCGCGATTGTTTTCATGTCTAGGTTCTGATCTAGTTCATTGGAAATACCAATTATTTTTTGTTGTTTTGAGTTAAATTTATATTGAGTTTCGAATATATATATATTTATAATCATCATACAATGGGTTCCCCATATCGTTGTTTGAGGAATTTTTAGAGAAAGTGGTTTTTACATCAAGTGTTGGTTTTACTATGATCCATTTTATTGATTAAAAAACTATTTCAATTGTAACACATTTAATTTTAGGAATTTTATCTAATTAAAAATCCCAGAAATTATCCCTTGACCTAATCAAAATACTATATTATTTTAGATCCCCTTAGGAATTCATAATCATGCTGAATTTGTGTTATTTGTTCAGGTATTGAGTCAGATTGTGATCCAATTTCTTGTTTCAAAAAATTTTTGATTCATTTATATATTAATAATTTTCTTATATTATTTGGTTATTCTATCTCTCACTAGATCCCAAAAACACCAGGTACATCCACATGTTCCATTTTCAATCATGGGAGCTCAGATTAGTTCTGGATTAGGGAGAAATTTCCTATGGTTTCTCAAATCATCCAGATTAGGTAATGAAATTTACTTATTTCTATTACCATTCATTTTATTCAATATTATGCCCAAATATTCTCTTCCTAGTTCGTCATAACATAATGAACCTTTACATGATCTTCCAATTCATTATCCTTCTTCTACTGGTGTAGATCTAATGGAAGATGAAGTGTGCTCCAATTTCCATGGTGATATTTCTTCTCAAATCTCCCCCTCCATCCTTCTCCTTCCACTTACATTGGGTTTCCACTTCTCCCATAGTCAGGAACGACCTATGCTTATGTTATAAAATTATTTTTTATGGGGTTTTGGTTTGTTTATAGATGATATTCCTAGATATATAGTTTTGGGAATCATGGAAGTTGATATTGGGTGTGTAGCCCCGTTCCATCATGGTTTTATGGTTGGATAACACATGAAATTGCCTTTATCATGTTTGTTTCATAATTTTAATGATTTTGAAACATGATATATATGATTAGTCTTGTTTTCTTCCTTTGGATAATTTTCTTGGTGTGGAAAACAGTTGTTTAAGACATGTTTTGTGAAAATCAGTGTTGTTTTATTGTAAACATGTACACCACATGTTTACATAAATGTTATCCGAGCTTATGAACTTGTTTTATTGTATTTTAAACATGGTTCAGTTGAATGAATAAAATTATTGAATGAAAATGGGTTTTTATCCCTTTTCATGATCATAAAATAAGTTTTTTGTTTAATTGTTGATTTCAAGTGTTCGGTAAATTTTCTGGTTGGATTTTATGTGATTAGTGTGTTTTAAATTGATTTTTTGATTCATAAATACATTCTCATCATAATAAATGGTATATTGGGGGTACTTTTACTGTTTTCCAAACTATATTTTAATTTATAAACCGATGGTTTATTGGTAGAAAACATGTTTTTGGTCGAGTTTATGAAAAATGGCCAATTTTTGATTCTTATAAAAATCATCATTCTATGGATATGTAACCCAAATTTTTTATTAGATTTATGAATGTATGTTTCTAAATAAAAAAATCTCTATACACCTATTTATAAATAGGGAAATTTTCACAATCTTAAAATATATGTTTTGATAAATCCATAAAGACACATTTGGAATTTTCTTGTAAAAATGGATTCCATGTGTACTCCATGATTTATCATTTGGGGTCATTTTACAGTCAATTATATAGAATTATTAATTTTTTTGGGGGCTAGAAAATCTGATTTCATATGGTTTTGTTAGGTTTTATTCATTAAAATATCTCTTTTTTGATTGGATTTTATGTGCATTGCCTCGTTATACATATTTAATTTTTTTATGAAAATTTATGTTGTTTATTAATCTATCAATGAAATTTGATATATGTTCATTGGATGTTTTAAATGTGTATGATTTTTAAATGTACTCATCATGAAAAGATGTTACTTCATAGATTTTTAACTTATTTGATCTTAAAAAAATAAAAACCTGAGTACCTATGTGGGAGAACGTGTACAAGTATGCTACTAATCTAGGGGGGTTGTCCCTATTTCAAATAGAATGCATGATAATTACAAAAACAACTAAACAATTATGATGAGAATGGTGTGTACCAATATGTTATGGATGATTATATTACTAGTGTCTCATGTGCATGAGAACAAATATTTGTTATAGTGACAATTACAGTGAGATACAATTTACCTGGGGTCGACAATGAACTACTACCTAGAGGTATCCTCATGATTTGTGATAATTGGATATTTTCACACACAATCATAATACATTGTGTGTAGTTGGTACATTTAGTAGTTCGTGTGTTTAATTTAAAAATTTTCATTCTTTAATACGGAAAGCTTGCAAAATCATTTCTATTATGATATTGCACGCTTTTAAAAATCATTTCTTGCATTCTTTTTAATAAAAAGTGAATGTTTTTGTATAGGTATTTTAATACCATGTAACGTAATTTGAAAAAAATAGTTTTATATATTTCATCTCAAATTTGAAAATTATTTTTCTATTATCTTAAAAGATGTGTACTGGGAGTAGAATATCCGGATAAAATAATGAGTTTTAATAGTCACACCTAGAGATTTCTCCAGTTTTTTACCATTTTTTAGGTTGCAACATGAGTTTGGATGCATTGGTTCGTGATTATTCTTTATGTTAGAGTGTGTTAAGTGGGGTCATATGGTGTTAGTTTGTTCATCGAGATTGGTCGGTAGGTTGTATTTTTTAGTTATAATTTTGGTTTCATGTATAAAGAATGTTATGTTTAATTTTATATAAATGTGTGTTGGGGTTTCTGTTTCATTATGCTATTTAGTTAATGTTTATATTTGGGAAAAATCATTCCCTTGATTACCTTGTTTATTATTAACACTATTTTCTAGATCGGGGGAATGGCAATGCCCTTCGGGCCATGCCACAGATTGGATCTGGCTCCTTGATCACGGTCAACTGGGGCTGGTTCATGACATGATGACATAGAATTCCTCGTGGATCTCATTCTCAACCTAGAATGACTCAATATACATTAAATTACTGGCATTAATATTGAATAGAATTTTATCACACATCTCTTCTATCCCATTGGTGTGTCCTTCTTGAATACGTTGATTCATAATTATATGTATTGATTTCAAATTAATAGAGTACATAACTGCCAAAATGTCATGATCACTTATATATGATCCATTCTCCAGAATGATGTATGTAAAACTATCCCAAAATTATCCTTATTATAGGCTTTGATGAATGTTTCTTTTCTATCTCCTTACAAGATGTAATTAATTATTGATTAATCGATTGAAATCTTTTTCTATTTGAGTATAAGGTCTACCAGGATGTTCTTATAAACATCATGGTTATTAAATACATCACAATTACAAATTTTCTCTAGTATGGATTCCAAACAACCAATATCATATTTTATTTAGTTTATGGTGTAGAAACATAGGGGTTTATTTTTTATCCTTGTTTATAGATATCCCTTCCAGTGCCAAATCATTTTTTTCAAGATATTCTACTAATAAACATACAAATTACCCCCCCCCCCCTTCTGTCTCTAGGAAACATAGTCTAACAAATGGTGTAGTGGATAGATAAATATATAAAAATATGATTAATCATTTTATACCAAAATGGTGAAATGTATTTCATGTTCACTAGGTATCTATCACGGTGACACCAAATTTCCTTTAGACCATTTTGGTTATTACACCTAGTGACGAGGTCACTTTTATAATTCAAATCTGATAGCCCATTATCAGAAAATAATTAAACAAAGTCATTGATTAAATTATTTGAATATTACTTCTGACCATTATTTTTGGTGTCATTTGGAATAAAATTGTAGTACCAACACATGAACCAAGGAGTATAATCTAGATTGAAATTATGCAATTCATGCCATATGGTATCTCATTCTCGAGTGTCACATTTGTCCTAAATGATTGTGAAGTGAAAATTTTAGAATCTCGCACAGATCATGGTTGTAATATACTGATCAAAAGCTATAATCATATCCACATTAAAGTTTGGTTTTCAAGAAATAAATATGTGTTTTTTTGGGATCAACATGCCTATATTAATGGAATCTCATTCAATTATAAAATGAGTATATTTTTTAGTCTTGCAAAATTATCTTGAAGACTTCCACTAGATTGGAGTTGGTGTAGAGAATCTCACTATAGATAATGTCAGTTTTTAAATGTGTAATCTACCAATGAGAATACCATAATATATAGAAGATCATGGTAGGATATGTATTTCAGATATTCTTCCCACTAATTAAGATTCTATTATCTAGAGGTCGATGAGGCTAAGGATTCTTTCTATTGATCCATGGTTTTCACACCACTAGTATGGTTGGGTAGTAAGACTAAAGCTATCACCCATGCATCCTGAACAGTATCATGTTCATAGGGAGGTGATAGAGTATATGTTGCACTGTTTTGGGGGAGATTTGGTTCGACATGGTATTCCATGTAAGGTATTGGATAAGTCTTTATAAGATTCCACTGGGCGATATTTATGATTAAGGAAAGGGAAAAACACAAGATCATTGGGTCCAGTCAATGATAGAGGAACCTCAGGAGAGACTAATCATAATGAAACTTTAGATGAGGGAAAGAGAGAAACTTGAGCCATTGCAAATAGATCATCTTCAACATGAGTAACAAATGAGGAGGCTCTAAACGTTTTATAAATATGAATGTGTGATAGTACGTGAATCGTATCCTATGGATGATATCTCATAATTTTCATCTCCACTATGGGTTTCTATTATATAAATAATATATATAAAAATAATTAATACATTATCCTTATACTATTCAACAAATGATATCCCAATAAGGAATCAAAATTCTAAAAAAGGATATAGAGGATTTCCACACTACATACATTTTCATTGTACAACAAAGGAAACATCCAATGCCTTATATGTTGGATAAAATATAATTTAAACTTCTTCACTAATAATAAATTCATTCTAAAACAAATATGACCCTTCACCATAATTCCAATCAATATTAAGATAAGAACATAATAACAAAAATGAATCACAATATATAATAACATTATATATCAAGATAAACAAAATATTAGTGTTTTTATCAAAAGTAAGAGATTTTTAAATCAAATATCCTATATAAAACACAAAAAAATGATATATACCAATTTTATTTATATTTACTACTTAAATGAAGGTGTATATAGATCCACTGGAACATTAATACTTGGATAACATGAAGTAAAAAATTACTCTTGGTATTATCACTATAAAATTATAGATAACATGCACTTGAATTTATTAGTGAATCTTATAAGAAATTATTAAAGCTTATGTATAGCAATGAAAACATAAACACCCAAAACATTTGAAATTTTATTATCTCTTATTCTAAAGTATTTTATTGTATGATAAAAATAGTAGTATTTTACTTGTAAATGATATAATAATGATATAAAATTATAATATGGATTTTGGATATATTTTGATTACAATGAATGATATGTTACATTAACTCTTAAATAAATAAATAAATAAATCGTTTATAAATATTCATATAAATATAGTTACCATCATTAAGGTTATTATATATATCTCATATATATATAATGAATATTTTAATGTATTTAATAATATAATATATATAATTTAGAAAATTAATAATATGAGATTAAAATTTTACAATTTGAAATAACTATAGTGGTGTGGGTTCATGATGACACACACATTGAAATATGTGTTACGGTTCTAGTAATACACACACATACACACATTAATATATGGTTTGATAAAATTCCTCATATTTTTTTTAAATATTTTTCATTTTTTTTGTTTTATAGAAAATATAGTTGATGAAGTTGCAGTGTGCTTTTTGAAAATGGGCGTTGAAAGAGTGTATGAACTATAGTGACCTTAAAATATATATAGATAGGGATTATAAACTAATGAATGAGTTTTAAATGTTTCATATGAAATTATAGAATAGAAATGGAACACACTGACATTAAATAATTCTTTATTACATTCATATCATGACCATGGATCTTTCGTGTTATTTTTCGGGTCGAGGCTCGGTTGATATTTTTTAATTTGGAATGTTCTGTTGGATTTTTCAGCTTGCACATAGGCTCAAACTATTTATGATATTCCATGTAGATATTCCCAGGTACCCATTTTAACTATTTCTAAAATGAGTAAGAATCTACAATATGGTTTCTCCATGACTGTGCAAACCACTTGTTTTAGTCATGTGATCGATCCCTTCGTGGAAATAGATACCACCCGGTTGATGAACAATTTGTGAAATAGTGCAGCGAAAGCGTACGAGTTACCCAAAAGTAATATATATTGAAATACCTATTATACACTCCGATTATTTTAACCTAACCAAATCCCCCACCTCTATGGTATACCATGACTCATGAAAAGGTCCACCTAGGCCCTGGTCATTGATTATTCTTCCTCCATAGGAGCTTCCTCATCAATTCTAATATGAGTTTTAGGGGTTTTATAATTTATCTCATTTTATCACTTCCCCGTCACTATTTAACAATTTTCATTTTGTAGGTTCCCAATTAGAAAAACTATATATTCAAGGGATCATGAATATGATTTAATTATTAATGTTTTGGGTGTGAAGTTGGATCATTGGTGTGTATTCTCCCTAATTTTAGAAATTCATTAAATTGCCATTCCATCGATGTAGGTGTTTCATTTTTTTACTTTAAAATAAAAACTATTTATTCTTGGATGATTTCAATTAATTTTATGATATTTTTTGAATAAATATATCCCATTTTTATTCTATTATGGTGCTTTTGCGTTGGTATAATATGATGAAAATAGTTTATTAAATTGACTATTGTATTACTCCTGGGTTCATGGAACCGATGGTTTTTGAGAAAATTCTATATATTCTATTAGAATTAAATTTTTTATTTTTTGGAAATGATTAACCCATTATGTTATGATTTTTTTTATTGGAATCCCATATATATTTTGGAAATTTCATGGATTTTAATGGGGTTGTTTCAACTTTTGAAATAAAATCTAATGGTTGTGTTTGTGTTTAGAAATAATGTGGAGTTTTTTAAAATGATCTAAAAATGGGATTGCGGTCACATTGATGGTTACATTAGATATTGGATCATATATGGGAGCACAAGGAGCACACCAGGATGTGCATTTAATTAATGTTGTCACTATAAAACACATTTCCCTTAAATGTTCCTCATTCCTTCCCCCATAATTTTTCACAAAATGGTTATATGCTTTCCAAAAATGTGTCAGTGATACTAATTTTGTATTTAATGTGTAAGTTTATAAATTTTTCTAAATGTTTAGCCTATTTTTTCTTCAATAATGTTATGGTGGTGAATAGATATAGTAAATCTTTATTGACAAATGCACAGTGAAATTGGTATTTCACATTGATTAGAATTGTATTATGATGTGTTTGCGTAAAAACATATTTGGGTGTTTAAACTGAAAGTTCTATTTTAAAATATTCATAATTTAATTGAAATTATTGAATGATTAAGTGATGTGATGGCCTATTTGGAATAAATAATTTTGTGATGTGATGTATTTGTATATGGGGAACCTTTATAAGAAGTATTTCCCCTTATGGGTTTTTGTAAAGTGGTGTTTGTGTTTTGGTATAAAAGTGTGGTATTGTTATGTAAGATGAATCATGCATGCGAGGGCCTCCTATGTATTTAGTATACACATTAAATGGATTCATGTGAATCTATTAGAGCATCGAGTGATAATAGAGTTATTGACTCGATTATAGGGGGTTTGCCCTCATTTATTTCTTATTGGGTTATAAGGGTTGTTCTATTGGATTAGATAGTTGAGGGTGAATAGTTGGTTATAGACATATGTGATTCACCATAACCTGATAGTGGTTCATAACCAAGTATTTCCAGGGGTTTTTTGGAAAATGATTTGGAATTCCCATGGTTATTATCTATATTTTTATTTTACTTTCTATTTCATTTAGTTTTCAAAATTCAATGATTATTTACTTATAATGAATCCTAATATATATTTATTTATGGGTATGATTTGGTATTTGGAATTAAATGATAATATTTTTGGTAGTTAGATTGTGGCATTGGTTGAATCATAAAATGGAAAATAATATGTTCTCTTACTAAAATAAGGGAAAAAATATTTTTATAAAATTAATTGAAACTAGTGGTATGATATTATCTTTAGAAAATTAATAAAAAAGATTATTTTGTGATAGGCTAATAAGATTTGAAGCCCCCAACATACATATAAAACTTGGTTTCACTAGTCCTGACTTATTTTGTAGATTTACCTTTTTTTTCAGGTTCCCTGGTCGGGATGGATCTCGGTGGAGTCCAGTCATGTGGTTGGTGCTGACAACGATGTCAAATAGATATCATATTGGTTATAGATTTTATTTTTGTTGTTTTAGTTTCAATTTTATATTGTTTCCATTATGTATTATTTATTTTTTTATCTGAATAAAAATTTCTATTTATTTGAGATTCAGTAGTTTTCTTTCATTACTTGTCTGTTATATTTTATTTGATTCTATTAATGTTTGGGAGGAAATTGTTCGCAACTGGATTATTTTTGATGCTCGACACTATTTTTCAGTTAGTGGGGATCATGAATTCCTTTCATACATTCCCACAGACCAAGTCAAGTATCGGGTTAATGGAACCCCACCATGGTTCATGAAAAAATTCTATTGGTGGAGGATCCTACTATTTGGGGTGTCTAGTATTTGGAGATTGAAACTGTTAGGACTTGGGGGAAGGCACATGAAGAGCTTCATGAACTCTTGCTCATTTTAATCCTCGATTTACAAGGGGTAGTCCAAGATTTGTGTCTATAGTCAATTTTTTGGAATAATGGATGAAAATGGATGGTAGACAATGTAATGTCATGATCTTACATCGAAAATGTAGAGGCCCAAAGCTTGACATACATAGAAATTACATTACTTCTTTAGAATACTTAATACATATAAAAAACAGACACCAAAGGACCGTAATGGTTTAGCGTCTTTGGAAACTCGGAATATAATCTTTGAATCATGGTTAAAGATCTTCAACATATCCCATAAAGATCTTCCCCTTTTATTTTCATCCCTAAAACCTTCCATTAAATCCTGGGGAAAAGAAAACATAAAAAAGGGTGAGATCAAATTCCCATTATGTGTAAACATACATAACATAAAAAAATCCATTAACATTTGAATGAAAAAACATGAACATAAAATCTATCCATCAAAATCATGAGCAAAGACATGAATATTGGAAGTACGTAAGGAATATATCATAAGGGAACATTAATCATGATAAAATAGAATGGGAATAAAACATGTAATTGTGTAAAACCATTAAGCACAAGATATGATTTCCATAGTAGCCAAGGAATTGCTGCCAAGGCCATCTTAGTGGACAAAGTCCCTTTCTGAATAGAGTTAACTCCTCATTCCAGTCCTGTATCACTGAACCAGATTAACTTACCATTCCAACCATGTCTATCTCATGATATATAAATCATTACCTAAATCATTGGAGGGAGATATAGGTCCCACCCATATCATAATGAAATCATTTTTACATGTGCCACAAAATAAGCATAAATCATTCATCATAACCCAAATAATAAAATGGGTATCATAAACATCATCCCATCATCACATAATCCATATAAAAAAATTTATATCATTTCATCATATAAAAAATAACACCATTTAAATAATAGAGACATCATACATGATACATACACATGATAAATTTTTTTATCTTAGATGGAACATAGTTTTGATAAAACACTTGAAATGAATTCTGAAGGAAAATATCCTTTCTTCTTCAAATTCATTTTATTTTCACAAAAAGCCACACAATTTTAATAGAAAAAGTTTTTGTTGAAAATAACCATGAAATCTTGTAGAGTAAGACTTACGAAAATAAGGCAATATGAAACCGTAAAAATCAATACATTCCATATAAGTTTAAAATAAACAGTCTCCTCGTACCATTATCGGAAAAGTCAAAAAGTACCACATTTGGTAAACAAAAGAGTGATTCCTTTAATAACAGAAATAAAAAGTCAAGAGGGGTAAAAATGACATTAATCATACATGGAATAATATTAACATCTTTACAAAAACGAATTTTTTTTGGACATGGATGAAAAATATTACCATAGTAAATACTTACGAATAGATAATCTCAGATAAGAATGTGATTGGAATAATTATCTCTTACCTTAGGTCCGATATGCTTCGTACGTATCCAAAACTATTGTATAATTATTTAAATAATTTCATTGAATTATTAAAGAATCGTATTCATTTTTATGATATCATATATGGTTCACATATGGCTTATATTACCCGTTCATTTGTAAATTCCATGTTAAAGCACCGTTTTGGGTAAAATCAGTTCATTTGTCGTACGTTTTTCGACATATTGTTCATGATGTTATTACATATATCCTAATTTAATTAATTCCATATTGTGAAAAATGATTTATATAAAATATATATTCAGTATATAAATATATATGATAGATCGATAAATGGAATGAAATACACCGTTCATGGAGTGGGTCGGTCGTGCGTACGCATGAACTCTGTTTTCGTTTCCTTATTGAATTAAATGGAATTTAGTAAATGAAACATATATGTAAAAAAAATCAAGATTAATTATTATGTAATATCTTTCATGATTATTTGTTATATATACATTATAATCAAACTTGAATGGTTAATCAAGGAAAATGAATCTCATAGCGTTCGTAGAGACCGTAGTCCGTACGTACGCACGAGGGATGATATCATTCCCATGATCGTGGAATTGTATTTAAGTGTATGTATAATATTTCAGAATAAATATCACTTTAGAATAATCATATATAGTTATTTATTTACAACATTATACCCATCCAAGTAAGGAGGTGGTGGAAAACAGATTATACCACTGCGTGGAGACAATATTCCGTACGTATGCACGCGTGGTGATTTTGTTTTCCGTAGGATGTATAGAAGGAGAAATGGGGATGTTTAATATTTATAATAAAAGATCATTATATGAGTAATACTGATGTTATTAATTTATAATGAAACAACTAATGAATAGAAAACAGAAGAAGAAAGAAATTTGAATGAGTCGGTAGAAGAGATTACCTCTTCCTCGACACACTTCCTTTAAACTTATTCTTAGGGCACTAGAGTTGGTCTTTTGAGAATACCAGAACCTATATGATGTAACTAGAGAGTTTTTGAAGAGTAATTGGAAGGGTTTGTCCGAGTTTCAATGCTCAAAAGGGAGTGAAGAGAATAGGGAAGGGGTGCCCTTTTTACAAGGGAGGAGAGGGGCACCTTAAGAAAACATAAAATATTAATTTATAATAAAGTTATATTCAGTTTTTAATAGCTCCAATTTGATTTATTTAAAAACTAAGGTAGGGATGGGTCGAAATCATCTCAAGAAATAAGTTTTTGACATGTTTAGGTTACTATTTTATACTTATCATCTAGATTTAACTCTAAGTTAAATAATTTAACTTTTACTGTTTATTTTTGTTTTCTTACACTATATGGTTAGTAAACATACAATAACAAGCCAAAAGAACCCCAAGTGGTTAATTATTAATATATATATCCTTATCTAAGACATTTGGCCGAACCTTAGATTTTTATGAATAAAATAACAATTAATAATATAATATTTGTTTTAAAAACTATTTTATGATAATTTTGATAATATTTAGTACTTGATTATTTTGAAACTAATAACAGCATGATTAGTTCTAACTAAGTTAATTAAATCAATAATAACATGTCATTTTAACCTATAAAATTAGATTAATTGATAAAATGTCTAAAATTACATTTATTTGAGTATTTATAACATCAAATATGTTAATATTTCATTAATAATGTAATTACTACATCATCATTGTGTCATAAATAAATAAAATTATTTAATTTCTATAAACTATAAATAAAAACCTATTATGTATGAAATAGTTTTATCTTTGTAATGAATATTTATATTCGAATTTATCTTATGTATAACCCTATATGAAATTTTTTTAGTTATTATAATTTGATTTAAACTATTTTAACAGTTCCTTAAATAAAATAATAATAAATGTCCTAATCTAATCAAAGTTGACCTAGAGGGTAATATTTTATTCCTAAGGATGTTTTTGGTCGAATTAATCTTATCCAATATAATTAGGACATGTTTTAGGGTAATAATAATATCAATTTTACCCTTAATTACCCTATTTACTTTCAACCATGGTAAATAAAATAAAAAAATTACCATTCACTAAAAACTATTTTATCTTATTGAACCACATTTTACTTATTGATATAAAATTTGTCTCTAATAGTTTTGAAATTCCACTCACAGAATTGGTAAAATTAGGTTTTATTTAAATTTGCAAATTCTCATAGGAGGTGGGTAAAAGACAGTCAAAAGTTCAATAAACTTTTTATATATCTAAATTTATTATAAAATGACTCCAATGAATTAAACTGAACTTATATACGTATAATGTATCAATTTTAACCTAAAATAAATTTAAATAAAATAAATAATTATTTAAATAAAAACTCGGTTTTTAAATAATAAACTATTGTTTTCACTATTCATCAAAAATTGATTGTTTTCAGAAAAATTTCCAAAATTCAACCTAGGATAATTTCGATATTCTGAATCAAAAAATGAAGTCCATTTTGAAAAATAAATTTTCAAAATGTTGGTATTACTATTCATAATGGGTAGTTTATATAACATATCGTTGTTTAGTAAAACTCGGTATTGCGTACAACACACGCTATCGGGGAAGGTCGTGATTGCATGTAATGCATGCCAAGTCAGGGTTGCGTGTAGTGAAAGATTCCTTTGTTGTTTCATATAATAGAATCAAACCATATTTCATTTATCCATTGAATATATATATATATACACACTCAATGTTGTGTAAATAACTTCAAACGAACTTGAAATTGTGTGTAACATGATCCAAGAATAGTGTTGCATATACTGTAAGATAAAACAGTGTTGTGTATAGCACAAGATATTCTTAGTGAAGCATACAACACAAGAAATCAAATAAATAAAAATAATACTTCTGATAAAATCTCACGGTGTTACATTCTACACCACTTAAAATGAATTTCACCCTCGAAATTTAATGTGTTATAAATGGTTTACTACACGAAAATTTTATTAGAAACCCACATCATAAAAAGGAATACCAAAGCACATCTTTAAAAAATAAAATATGAAACTTAATGGTTACCCAAATTAACTAATCAATGGGTTTCCACATAGGAGAACATTGGTTAAAATATGGGTCTGGAAGAGAAATCTAACCATCCAGTTCTGATGGAGAGTGGTAGAGAACATGGCTATGAAAATTCCAACAATAACAAAGCCATAAATTTTTGATGATCTAAGGTACCATCTGATTCATCAGATATAAGGGCACGAGGACAACATTTTTGGTTTCAAGATGATTTCCCTAAATTTTATGAATTTGAATTAGAAGAAATAATTGATTTATTTTGGTATAATCTCACTGTTGTTCGTGCCTTGAAAAATTTCTACTTTATCTTTTAATGGAATGAAGTTGACTTTTTCATTCGTGAAGTGTTTTTAGATCATGTGATAGAATGATGGGTCATTCCATATGTCTCTTACAAAAGGTTACCAAATGATATCAAATATACATAAATCCATCTATGGTGAGGTTAACTTATATGATTCCAAAAATGGACTTATACTTAATATATCATACTACTTAATAAAACTAGTTTCTACTAACTGTGGACATTTTGTTGGCCAGTGGTAGGTGATAAAGGTCTGTCACACTTCAGTTGTGGGTTCGATTCCCACAGCCTTGTCTGATGCGACGGGTTGTCGCCCGTACCGCAGGTTTTCCCTTTTTCTAAAACTGCATTATAACAACATTCTTGTATTAATATTGAAAAAAGTTCTTTCCTTAAAAAATAATAACTTATGTATAACGTAATTGATTCTAGTCTTATCCAAAATACTTTTGTCCAAGCTCATAGTATAAATAAAACAATTACTAGAAATTCCATCTACCGAGCATTTTTATACTATCATTTATCCCCCATATATAATAAGATATATCTTGTTGATCACATTCCAAACACGTGAATACCTTAATCGTGTATTCCTTTGAAACATGAATTACCATAGAACCTTAGTGAAAACATGAATGTTGTCAAAAGTTAACACTTTCCACATACCAAAATCTCAAAATTTCTAAACACTCAAACCATGATATCACATTGTCCTTCTATTAGTCATGAGATCATTAATACTATCAAACATTTTATTATCTCCTAATCCCTTCTTTATGTGCATATCACCTACTTTACAAAAACATCTGAATAACCTTTCATGGTTACCAGTACCATTCAACATATACTTTCAAATACTTTAGGAAAAACAATAGTGTAACAATCCTTAGATGTATCTTTATTCCATAGTACCATTACCTATACAACATAACTCTTGATAAACATAAATCATTCCACTACCTTTTTATGCCATTGACTGAGATTCAACAATTATTTCATCTCACATATCATTTGTAGTCTCTTCGTCATCATCAGCATAAATACTACCCATACGACCATTATGATTCTCTTCATGAGACATTACTTTAGGGCATTGGTTTTCATAATTCCAATACATTCCACATTTAAAACATTTAATCATTGTCGATGTCGTAGAAATACCATTATCCTTGTCCATGGTGTTAACTGATACTTTTCCTTTTCACTTACTGGATTTGTGTCCTTATTTTCCACACTCAAAACGTCTTCTAGTTCCTTTGAAACATTTTCCTTGATTCCTCTTCCCACATGATTTACATGCGGGAAATTGAACGTTATTTCCTCTGTGATCATCATGAAACTCCATCATTATATTATTAGCTGATTCGCGAAACTTACCAAAGTTAATATTATTGATCATATTATGAGATTGTTGATTAGGCATAATAACAATATGTGGAATTCCAGATCCAATTTCATTTGGTTGCTGATGAAGATTATCATTCCATTATCCATCATATCCCCCATTATCTTGAATCTTCATGTTTCCAGCCATTTTCTAAAACCCAAAATGATTAGTGTGAGAGTCCAAAATCATAATCAAGGGGAAGTAAGTTAAATATCTAACATCTTAGGTTTAATTCTAATAACGTTACCGTAATTATTGGACTATAACCTATACTTATACTTAACATTAGGGACATCCCTAGACATACTTTAGAAATATATCAAGGGATCTCACTAAAGTTCTCGCATCCTAGTTTCATAAGGTTGGCTAAACCGAACCTCTGATACCAACTGTAGAGACCCATATCTTGATGTACATTGAAATTACATTACTTTTTCGTAATACTTAATACAAACAAAAACAGACACCAAAGGACCGTAATAGTTTAGTGTCATTGGTAACTCAGAATATAATCTTCTAATCTTGGTGAATGATCTTCGACATCTCCCATTAAGATCTTCCCATTTTATTTTATTACAGAAAACCTTTCATTAGATCCTGGGGAATAGAAGCCATAAAAAAGGGTAAGCTCAAATGCCTATTAAGGGTAAGCATAGAGAACATAAAACAATCCATAAACATTTGAATACAAAAAGTTGATCATAATATCTAAACATCATAATCTTGAGCAAAGACCTGAATCATGGTAGTTTGTAAGGAATATATCATAAGGTAAAATCAATAATGAAAAAATAGCATGGGTATAAAACACGTAATTGTGGAAAACAATTAAGCCCATGATATGATTTTCATAGTAGCAAAGGCATTGCTGCCAAGACTATCTTAGTGGACAAAGTCCCTTTCTGAATCGAGTTCACTCCTCGTTCCAGTCCTGTATCACTGAACTAGATTAACTTACTATTCTAGCCATGTCTATATAATGATAAATAAATCATTATCCAATGCATTGGAGGAAGATATAGGTCCCACACATCTCATAAGAAAATCATTCTTACTTGTGCCACAAAATAAACATAAATCATTTATCATAACCCAAAGAATAAAATGGGTTTCATAAACATCATCCCATAATCACATAATCCATATAAAAAAATGGATATCATTTAATCATAAGAAAAATAACACCATGTAAATAATAGAGACATTATACTTGAAACTTAAACAAGATAAATAATGTCATCTTATATGGAAAATAATTTTTATAAAACACATGAAATGAATTCTTGAGGAATATATGCTTTCATCTTCAAAAACATTTTCTTTAAACAAAATGCGACACAATTTTAAAATAAAAGGATTTTTTTGAAAATAACCATGAAATATTGCAGAGTAATCTTCATGAAAATATGGCGATATGAACCCGTAAAAATCAATTCATGCCGTATAATTTAAAAAAACATTCTCCTCGTACTTTTAACAGAAAAGTGAAAAAGTACCATGTATGTTAAAAAAAAGAATGATTCCTTCAATAACATAAAGTAAAAGTCAAGAGGAGTAAAAATGACTTTAATAATACATGGAAGATTATTATCCAGTTTACAAAAACGTTTTTTTAACATGGATGAAAAATATAACCCTAGTAAATACTTACGAATAAACAATCTCAGATAAGAACAATATTGGAATAGTTATCCCTTACCTTAGGTCCAATATGCTTCGTACATATCCAACCCTCCTATATAATGATTTAAATAATGTCATTGAATTATTATAGAATCATATTCAATGATACGATATCATATATTGTTCACTTATGACATTATATTAAATGTTATTTTCTAAATTCCATGTTAAAGCAGCGTTTTGGGTAAAATCGTTTGATTTAACCTACGTGTTTCGACATGTTGTTCTTGATATTATTACTTATATCATAATTTAAATAATTCAGGAATGTAAAAAATTAATTATATATAAAATATATTCAGTATATAAATATATATGATAGATCGATAAATGTAATGAAATACACCGTTCACGGAGATGGTAGGTCGTGCGTATGCATGAACACTGTTTTCGTTTCCTTATTGAATTAAATGGAATTTAGTAAATGAAACATATATGTTAATAAATACATATCATTATTATGTAATAAATTTCATAATAATTTATTATATATACATTATAATCATACTTTAATGGTAAACCATGGAAAATAAATCTTATTGCGTTCGTGGAGATGATGGTCCGTACGTACGCTCAAGCGATGATATCATTCCCATGATAATGGAATTGTAACGAAGTGTATGTATAATATTTCAGAATCAATATAACCTTAAAATAATCATATATGGTTATATATTTATACCAATATACCCATCCAAGTAAGGTGGTGGTGGAAAATAGATTACACCACGGTGTAGAGACAGTCTTTCTTACGTACGCACACACGGTGATTTCATTTTTCGTAGGATGGATAGAAGGTGAAATGGAGTTGTTTCATATTTATAATAACATATCAGTATATATTTAATACTGATGTTATTATTTATAATGAAAAAACTAAAGTAGAGGAAGTAGAAGAAGAAAGAAACTTGAAAGTGTCGGTAGAAGAGATTACCTCTTCCTCAAAACACCTCCTGTAAACTTCTTCTTAGGGCACTATAGATGGTATTTTGAGAAGACCAGAACCACTATGATGTAACTAGGGGTGTTGAGAAGAGGAAATGGAAGGGTTAGACTGATCTTAAATCCTCAAAATGGTGTGAAGAGAAGATGGACGGGGTTCTCTTTTTATAAGGGTGGAGAGGGGCACCATAGGAAAACATAAAATTTTATATTATAATAAAGTCATATTCAGTTTTTAATAGCTTCAAAATGATTTATTTCGAAGATAAGGTTGGAATGGGTCGAACTACTCTCAACAAATAGGTTTTAGACATGTTTAGGTTACTATTTTATCCTTATCATTTAGATTTAACTCTTTGATAAATAATTTATCATTTACCGTGTCTTTTTTTCATACACTATACAGTTAACAAACATACAATAACAAGACAAACGAACCCCAAGTGGTTCATTATTAATATATATATCCTTATATAAGTTATTTTTCTGAATCATATATTTTTAGGTAAAATATAACAATTAATAATATAATATTTGTTCTAAAAAATATTTTATGTCAATTTTGATACTATTTGGTACTTGATTTTTTTTGAAAATCATAACAGTATTATTAGTTCCAAAAAAAAGTTAATTAAATAAATAATAACATGTCCTATTAACCTATAAAATTAGTGTAATTCATAAAAATTCTATAATTACATTTATTTGGTTATTTATAACATCAATTATGTTAATATTTCATTAATAATGCAATTATTACATCATCATTGTGTCATAAATAAATTAAATTATTTAATGTCTAAAAATTATAAATAAAATACCAATATGTAGAAATATTTTTATATTTCTAATGAATATTTGTAGTCAAATTTTCCTTATGTATAACCCTATATTAAAATTGTTTTAGTTATTAAACATTGATTTTAACTATTTTAACTCTTGTTTAAATAAAATAATAATAAATATCCTAATCTATTCCAAGTGGAAATAACGAATATTATTTTATCCCTAAGGTTGTTATTGATTGAATTACACTTATACAATATAATTAGTACATGTTTTAGGGTAATAATAATATCATTGTTTACCGTAATTACCATATTTACTTTTAACAGTGGTAAATAAAAGTAAAAAGCTACTATTCACCAAAAATTATTTTTATCTTATTGAACCACATTTTACATATTGATATCAACCGTGTCTCTCGGATTTATGAAATTCCACTCACAGAAGGGGTAAAATTATGTTTTATGTAAATTTGCAAATTATCCTAGGAGGTGGGTAATAGACGGTCAACAGTTCAATAAAATTTTTATATATCTGAAATTATTATAAAATGACTCCAATGTATTAAATTGAACTTATATATAAATTATGTATCAATTTTCACCTAAAATAAATTTATATAAATAAATAATTATTTAAATAAAAAGTCTATTTTTAAATAGTAACCCAGTGTTTTCACTATTCATAAAAAATTGAATGTTTTCTGAAAAATAACAAAAACTCACCCTAGGCTAATTTCGATATTCTGAATCCAAATATGAAGTCCATTTTGAAAAATAAAATTTCAAAAATTGATTATTACTATTCATAACGACTAGTTTATATAACATATCATTGTTTAGTGATACTCTGTATTACGTACAACACACGCTATCGGGGAAGGTCATGATTGCGTGTAATGCAAGCCAAGTCAGGGTTTCGTGTAGTGCAAGAATCTCGTGTTGTTGCGTATAATATAATCTAACCATATTGAATTTATACATTGAATATATATATATACACTCAATATTGCGTATAATAACTTCAAACGAACATGAAATTGTGTTTAACACGATCCAAGAATAGTATGGCGTATATTTCAAGTTAAAATGGTGTTGCTTATAGCACAAGATAATCTTGTTGTAGCATACAACAAAAGACATGAAATAAATTAAAAAGAATACTTCACAAAAAATCTCGGGGTGTTAGTGATAAGTAACCCAGGTAGAGTATGAATACACTTTTTATGCTCATATTATTTTTTGATGATTACATTGGGCATGGACCACTCACATAACACCATTTTTGGAACATATACTAGTTTCTCATTCACATGGGTTGGTGTATGTATGTTTTTTTAATTAAAATGTTATATAAATGGAAAATAATTTCTTTTATGTTGCATTAAATTGGGAAAATTGATGGGTTTTGATAATAAAATAATTATTTTAAACCCTCAATATTCATCTTGAAAATTGTTACATATGTTTTATATATGTAATGTACATTTCAGAACAAGAAAATGTAAATAGAGGTACATATGTGTGATGATTAATGAGATTCCATGCATGTGTATTTTAAATAAAATATTTTTCCTCGTTTTTTTGATGTAATCATTGGAAGGAAATTTAATCTCAGAAGTTGGTTTTTTTTTTATTATGTGGGTTTTGTTTGGTGGAAATTAGTTTTCTGTATTAAAGGAAGCAATGGAATGTGGTGGTTAGAATAATTAAAAACTATTTTACTTTTTTAAATAACGATTTTTTGTTTTGTGGTTTTTTTAAATTTTTGAGAATATAGTTTCGGATCGAGGTGTTTTTTATAAATTTTTCAATGATTTTATATCAGTTTATGTTTTTTGATTAATGTGGTTATTAAAAAATTATACTTAAAGAGGTCCCAAAAATATCTACTGAGTCATGCATAGTTTCTGAGTATTCTATAGTTTTCGATGTTTTTTGAGGTGGTTAATGTCTGTTAGAGTTAGTAGAGTGGTTAAAGAGTTTGAGTGTTTTATTAGGTTGATGGGAACTCCCTAAGATGTTAGAGTTTCAACAGTCATGGGTCTCAATGAGGGTCTAATTTTGGACCATATGAATTTGGTTGTCCCATCACCATTGGGTGTTTATATGACATGGGAGTGGTTTAAGGCCACTTTCGTTCAAAGGTATATAACATAGGAAGTGATGTCGAGGAAGGTAGCTAATCTACAGGATGAATAGTAGGGAGATAATATAGATAAATCATATATTGATCACTTTAGTGATTTTTTTCTTACTCTATATATGTTGTTATAGAAGATCATTTAACAGATCCAATTTTCTACACTTTCAATTAGATATCACGGAAAAATATCTTCCATCCGGTGAAGTTCAGTTCCGAAGATTGGTAGATGAAGGATTCATAGCTGAATAGGTTTTTGGAATTTAGTATGTGGTTACTTATGTACAAGGTCATCTTTTTGTTTATGAAGGTTCCCCATATAATGACGATTGAATGATGAATAAACCTATATTAATGAATTCATCGTCTTAGGATTGGGATTCTAGTTCTTCAGAACATTCACTTGTGTGTCATCAGTGGGGTCGGTTCGGTCATTAGATGTTGTCATGTCACATCCCTTGGAAGATCATCTATTGTTGTGTTTGTTTTAGTCATGTGGAGATGTTTCATTGGATGTTTTTATCCAATAATTATTTCTGATCAAAATATTCTATTGATTGAGTATTAGGAAAAAGATACTTCATCCATCATATTTGTGCCCTTAGATCTCAGTGTGAGGTTTTCACAAAGTCATTTATTGATGGGGGTGTGTGAAACCTCGTAGAGATTTTTCTTCGATGTTTTTTCTTATGCCTATTTTATGATCTTCTGTGGTAGTAGATGTGTGATGAATCTATACTTTCACTATCTAAAGGGTGGTTTTAATATAAATGCGGCTTTCAAAAACATTTATTTTCTTTAAGGCGTGTTTCTCCTTGGATGAATTCAAGTTGAGAGTTCCCATGCTTTTGTGTAGGGTAGGATTTTTGTTTAAATGAGGTATTCAGGTTAGGGTAATTCTCCTAAACCAGTATTCTAGGTCTCTATACAGTAGGATTCATGTTTATGTTCTGGTGTTGTTTTTAGGGTTTTGATGTTTACAATTTATTTGAGTTTATGTGGTTAGAGACCCCCATGTCCAATCCCCTCATTCCTATTGTTTTCTTTCTTCAAGGATTTTTGGGTGTGAAATTTGTAGTGAAACATTACCAAGAGGATTTCAGATTCTCTCGATTTTGATTGGGCATTGATTTGAGTTTTGGTTAACTTTTGTATGGGTGACATTAAGGGGTAGTAAGTCACTGTGGTGGGGAAAAGTTTCACTCCCTAACCCTAGATACTCCTTTATTTTATTCATTTCAGGTTATTCGATCTTTACCAATGTGGTTTGAGATTATATTTGGTCAAAAATGTTGAATTTAGAATGTTGGGGTGTCTCTTAGATCATGCGGATTGGCTCTGTATAGTCAGTAAAAACCATGTAGATCAGCCTAGGTTATTGTGCGGCCTATTATAAAATACGTATGATGAAACCAATGTGTATTTTCACGATCCTAGAATCCATTTTTTTTATTTTGTATCATCTCTTCCTTCTTTGATAGCATCTACTACATGATTATTCCTCGATTTGATAAACTGTGTGGCCAAACCGTACTAGCTGCCCAGATAAATTAAAAGATAAAATCTACTTCTGTCATCCCCTTGTTTTATCATAAACAGAATCCCCCTCCACAATGTTCGACAAAGACCCATAAAGGGATCCACCTAGTCCCCACTCATTGATTCCTCCTCCTCCAAGGGTGAATCCACTTCAATCCCAAGGTTATTATTAGGAGTCTTTGTCAATATTCACCAGTTTCACTATTCCAATTCTCTTTTCCCAATTTTTTCTTTGGTAAGAGCCCTCTTGGTCGAACCTTATATGATTGGGTTAATTAATATATTATTCATTCTGATGTTTATGTTTTGTGTTTTTCTCTTCGAGAGAGATTCTCAATTATCTATGAGTTTCATTCTATTCGCTTACCCCTGAGGTGGGGTTTTCCATGTTTATCATTTCTGATGCATCCTGTTTATTTATGAATGATTTAAATTAATTATTAGATATTATTTTAACCATTATAATATACATTGTTATTATATTATGGGGTATTTATGTAGGTATAATTTTATTATAATAGTATTTCAAGGAGAATCTTCTATTATTCCATTTTTTTAAGAACCTAGATTGTCTGATGAAATTCCAAGTGTTATTTTATATTTTAATTGGCCATCTTGTGAAAGGTTAACAACCGATATGTTATGATAATTTTTCTATTTTTGAATTCACATAAAAGGTATTTATTTTATTTAATGGATTTTATATGGGTTTTTATGATTTTTCATCTATATGCAATGGTTGGGGATTTAAAGAAATAATTTTGTGTTTTCTAAAATGATCTAAAAAAGGAGTTCTTGGTCACATAGTGGGTTCCATTGGATGTTGGAAAATTTATGGGTTCACTAGGAGAACACATTGATGTGCATTAAAATTAAGGTGGAACATTAAACCACCATTCCCTTAAATGATAAACTATCCTCATCCCATCCTTTTAAAAAATGGTTTTACGTCTTCTAGATGTGGGGAAATATTTATTCTAGTGATTTGAATGTGTAATTTGAATGTGTTCCATTATTTTCTCCCTTTTTGGCCTCAATACACGTTTTGGTTACTGAATGGAAAGAGTAAATACCATTTGGAAAAAGAATAGTGAATGTGGGATTTAAATTAGTTTGGAAATGGCTTTGATCTATTTTTGGAAAAGGGTATTTGGTTTTGCAATGTTAAATACATGGTTTGAATCATTGACGATTTAAAAAATGATTTAATTACTAAGTTTTGTGATGGCCCGGTTGGCACCTATAATGATGTGAATGATATGTATAATTATATATATTGGGAACTTCTGTTGTTCATATTTACCTACAGAGGTTATCATATAATGGAATCTATCTTTTGGGGAGGAAAGTGTAGTGATAGTAAAAAAGATGACTAAAATGTTCAATGGCCTCATACATACACATTTTAATTTTACCACGGGATCCTAGGAATCATTTACTAGATAATTTGATGATAGTGTCTGATCGCCGATTGGATATATTGGTATCCTCTTATTTTTTTTATTAGGTTAGGTGTTTTGTTCCACTGCATTGGTTAGTTCCTGGAGTCCATATGGTAATACACATAGGGGATTCGCCAAATGACAACAGTGGGTTCAAAACTGAGTACATCTTGGGTTATCTATATGGATGTTTTCGAAATCCCATAATATTTCCTACATATTATTGTATAATTTATAATGAATTTATATTTTTACATTCACTGTTTATTTATTTTTTAAAAATCGTAGTATTATCTACTTAAAGTGCTTGGCTTGGTTTTGGTATGAAATGAAAATATGTTTTTAAATTGGTGTGGGGTGTGTGTTGGATCATAAAATGGGAAAAAATACATTTTCATTATAAAATTTCAAAAACCATATTTTTATAAAATAATTTAAACTAGTCTAAAGGGATTCTGTTCAGGAGAGGAATAACATATATTATATGTAGATTTCCAATTGATCTGTGAAGCACACACCCTACTTATACCACTTGGTGTCGGTATACCCAGTCTATTTTATAAGATCAAAATTTTTTATATATCCCTTATTAATGCTAGAAATAAGAGTTCTACAGACCTGTGGTGGGATGCGACCAAGAAGACAAACATTAATTGTGTTGATAGTAGTTTGGTTTTGCATTGATTTAGTTCGAGTTTCACCGTGTTTCTCTTTAGTCGTATTCTTTCCGTTATCCAAATATGCATGTCTAATTATTTGAAATTTAATAGTTAAATTTTGTTTCATTTATAATTTTGTTTATTTTATTATAGGTATATTTGCTTTGAACTAATTCCCTATAGGTTTATGGTTCATTCTCCCCACTATTTTTTAACTTGTGGGGATGAAGAGTGGATTTCAGGCCTTACCGTAGATCGGGTCGGTTGTTATGGTGGATGGCGTCCCTACCTGGTTCATTATAGGAAAAGATTTTTTCATAATTTTAATGTTATTAAAACATAGTGATAAAAATTGTCCTCATTTAATATTCTATATTGGAATCACTTTCGTGAATGTTTGAAAAAATAAAAAAAAGTTGAGTTGTGTAAACGTTGTGAATCAAAAATGAAAAGTTTCTTAAAGGAAGTGAGTTATGTGTGAACATAGAATTAATGGAATAAATATTTATAGGTACATAACGATACATGAATAGTTATACATTATTATAAATAGGTTGATTCCCCATCATATAAATGAAACAAGACTTACATGAACCCACATCTTTATCATATACAATGACACGAACATCGGTTTGGTATAGAAAGATGACTATGTTTTTTGAATAACTGAGTTTTATAATAGATTGTGAGTTTCAAGGAATACATTGAGTTTCATGAAAAATTTGATTTTTGTGAATTTTTATATGTTTCATGAATGTAGTGAAAAGGTTTTATAAATTGGATGTTGTACAAACCTTAATGTAAATTCATAATTTTTTTTGGTAATTAGGTGATCCTCATTTGTATGAAATAAGAACATTAGAAAATGCCAATTTTTATATAATAAAAGGTGATTAAACTCATTAAATGATAAACAGCAATGTAATAGTTATTACACTTCCTCATAAAATAGGGAGATATGAACATCTGTGTGGTTTTAAATTATGTGGGATTGTTATTCAACTCCCATGATTATAATAGCAATATGCTTTAGTGATTCAAGTACATTAGAACATTTCCTCTGAATGCTTATTAGACTAGTCCAGTTATGGTGAAATAATTAAAATTTTTATTTCATTGTCAAATGTTCTTTTCAATTTATATTTTTTTATAATATTAGGAAAGAGCGTCTTATCGAATAATTAATCATTATCAAAACATGGAGTAGTTTTATTTGCTCATACTATTTCACCAACCCTGATTAGAGTATTTAATCTAATGGAAAAAACAATATATTTTATACATATGATTAGAAATATATAATTCAATAATTGAAAATTAAAATCAATAAATTAAATTATTAAAATTTAAATTAAAATTTGATTTTTTTCAATTTCAAAATAAATTGTTTATATATGTTTCATTTGAAATTAATGTTATTTTCTATAGAATTATAACATAAAAAATAATATATATTATATTTAATATGTATGAAGGGATATATATTTTATGTATGAATTATTATTCATATAAATATAACTTAAATTTTCTTACAACTATAATTAAAAATTATCTTAAAATATATATATTAAATTAAATTTAAATAATTATGAGGAGTATATGTATATTCATCTAAATAGATAAGATCATAAATGTTAATAATATATATGCCTATTTAAATATAAATATTTATTTTAATTATTTTCCATTTAATACAATTATTTATGAATATAAATATTCCTTCATTATATTAATTGTATATGTTAATAATAATAATTTTCTTTTTTAAATTACAATATTTTCAATTATATCTAATAAATTTTAAATGTAAATATTAATTAATTTTATTTTATATGTAAATTTGATAATATATATATATGTAGATGTGGATATTAAAAATAGTAAATACAAAAGCACCCATGAGTTCTAGTGTGTGAAGCATAACCCCTCCATAAAAGGTATAACGAGAACAAAAATACTATTATTTTATTACATATAAGCAACTTGATGGACCATGTTCATGATAAAATCATGGACCACTTGAATGTGGGTCACATACCCATAGAGGTAATGACTCAATGAACAATATGTGTTGCCTTTCATTAAATAGTGTCACCTACTAATATGTTGTACAACACCCTTTCTATCATGGGTTCACCATTTTACACATCATCACATTATGATATATCACACTTCCATCACAGAACATTAAAATATATTGGAAGATTAAAATATGATACATTGTAATACACTCATCACCCATTAAATCCACCACCTATGAAAAGTATTGATGTCTCCTTGTGGCACTACCATCCAATCATTCTGCATTACTCACCTTGTCACACAATCAACCCCATGTCACTAGCTGTCATGGAATAAGTCCATGCTAGTGAGTATTCATTCATGTTGTCATCTGTCTCATTATGATACCCTGTATCACACAATGACATAGAACATCTCACCCCAACATAGAACATAATATTGGGTAAAGGGATGATAGATTTGTCCAAACACAACCATCCACCTTTAGAGCCTCCCAAATAACTGTGCTTGTGTGTCCCGAGGTCGATCAGCCAACCAAGTTGTGTCTCGTTATTTCCCTAGTGATAATGTTCAATGTTTAAACCTCTTTCCATGCAACTACTATGTTTATTCAAATTTTTTGATGTATTTTTTGAATTCCATATATAACTAACTAAATCACCCTTAAATAGTCAATTAGGATTGGAACCCTGGTTGGATTCAGGAATATTAGGTGATTATACCGCCTAGTTATGCCACCAATAGGAATGTATATTTAATTATTAATATATGAATCTGTATACTCGAAACTATGTTTATATTTAAATATAATTATTTTAATTATTTTACATAAAATTATACTTTTAAATAAATAGTAATATATTGTAAAAATTATAACTAGATTTATATTTATAAGTAATCATTTAATTTCCTATAATAATTCAATATAATTTGAAATATATTTGTTTGGATTATATTTTATAATGTATTAATTATTTATTAATTCAGATATTTGAAATTATTTTTACATATTATTAAAAATATGAACATGTAATAAATATTTATTATATATATGTATATTATTATTATTTATATTTAAATGAACATAAATTTATCATAACTATTTTGAATTGAAATGGTATTTTCAATATGTAGATAATCATATTTCCATTTCTATAATATATAATATGAAGTAAAAAATCATTTTCACCTTTATATAATTTGCAGTATTTTTAAAATAAAATAAGACTCATATGAATATAATTATATAATTTTTTTAAATAATAATATATAAATATTATAATATATAATTTATTGTTTCATTATATATGAGATTAATATAATTTTATATTTACATATATTTTTTCATGAATATAATTATAAATATATATAATTAGTGATAAATTTTATAAAACCTATATACAATTTTATAAATAATAAATTTTTAGATATTAAGAATTTTTATATATGTAATATACAATAAATTAATTTTCTATCTATAATATTTTTATATATAAAAAATTAGTATTTTTAATAAATAAATATATTAGTAATTGTAAATGTATTGGTATGTAATTAACAAAATTATTTCTTTAAATTATATAGTTCTATAACAATAAATGATTGTTAAGAAAATAATACATTTTTATTTATATATTTTTTATAATTAATTTTTATACTATTAAAAATGTGATATTTAATTTCCCGAAATAATTATAACAATGTATTAAATATTTACATTTATAAAATTAAATATATATGAATTTATAATTAATTTTTTAAAATATTAATAAAAATATTAAAATATAATCACTCATTATTAATATATTATTTATATATTTAATTTTATTTATATTTACATAAATTTTAAAATATTCTAAAAAAGTTTATTTTTAACTATAAATTTTTTTATTTTATTATAAATTTTAATATTTACTAATATCTTGTATAAATTATTTATACATTTGTATAATTAATAAAAAAATTAACTTAAATTAAAAATATATATATTTTCCTATGAATTAATAATGTTTTTTCTACAACTAAACAAATTTAAATGTTATAATGATAATTAACATTTATTAAATTTATTTTCTCTTTATTAGAAATATAATGTGTATTGGTAATCCACCAAACAATGTAAGAATTAGATTGTCTATTTGACAGTTTTGTGTGATTAAATGAAATTGATTTAAAGACTGCTTTCTACGAGTTCAAATTTCAAAGCTGATAAATGCCATTATCTATAAGTGTTAAAATAACCACTGATAGATATGTGAAAATACATATAAAATTTTGTAAGGCATCAGAAGAATTAAAAAATATATATGGGGTACTTTTATTCTATCATTTCTAGTTTATTCCCTCATAAATATTCTCATTTATCAGCCCCAAAATTTACATGTATAATTTTTTTCAAGCACATTTTTTATTATTGTTAATAAATGTAATTTTTTAATTTTGTTTTCTATGTGTTGATGAAAATTATACATTCTTTTAAAAAAACCATTGTTGTTTTTTTGCTGAACATGTTCACCAATCCTTTACTTATGTTGACCCCATTTTGGTTAATATTTTTTTCATTTAAGAAGAAATATAATGTGGTATATCATTAAAAACATTATTATAATGATATATTTTCTTACCATGTATTGGTATGTGTTATTTTTAGTGATATATCTTTCTCATCCTAAGTGAATTTATCATTATTTTAGGGGGAGGTATGATTGATTTTTTGAAAAAGTAAAAGACTATTGTTAATGGGTTATCTAATAAGTGTCTTAAAAAAATTACATTATTATTCATGTATACATCGATCATCATTCTACAATTCATACTTGTTTAACTTCTCTACTCTCTCACTATTGTACGTATGTTTATATTTTTGTGTGTGTGATTGTATTAATATATTTTCATGTGACATATAAATTTATGTATAGACACACATATAAATAGGACCCCATATCAAAAATTTGTGTTCATTTATTTTGTACGTATTAATTTTGTTATATAAATACTACATGTTATGTGTTTGAAATTATATTTTTTAAGACTAAATCATTTTCATTGTGAATGAATTTTTTATTTTATGAAATCTGTTTAATATTCTATATACTAGATTAAATAATAATTGATATACTTGAAATATTATTTTAATATTAGGAAAAATAATTTAATCATTATATAAAAAATTTTATATTAAAATTCTTATCATGAAGAATATTAAATTAATATTAATTTAATAATATAATGATTTTTCAACTATTAAGAATGAATTATATTGTATGTTTTAATACTTATAATAATTTATTTTAGAATAATAAAAACATATTTCATAAACTTTTTATTTATTTAAATTAATTAATGTTAATTCTAATCATTGGTTATGTGTAAATTGAAATATTGATTTTGTAGGATGATAATTGTTAAATTTACATTAAATTTATAGTTATTTTATATATATAAACATTGTATATTTAATATTTTAATCTAAATCATTGTATTTATAAAAAATATTTTATATATTTTATATATGTATATAATATAATTTATAAATATATTTTTGAGAGTTATAAATTATATAATTTAATCATGAAAATATGTATAAATATTTTCATACCTTATATATATTTTTTTTCTTAAATATGATTATTATTAATCCAAATATGATAACTAAAAATAAACAATTTATGCATTCCAATTGAATGATAAAAGTTTATTAGGATGGGGTTAAAGAGATCATTAAGATTATAGTTGGGTATGGAAATGATCCTTCTCAAATCATTTTTATTTAATTTTATATCTGTTCTTCAAGATGATTTTTTTCTAGATGAGATGGTGGGACATATTAATTTATATAGAATACATCAAATTTAAAAATGTGAGTCTAAATAATGACACAAAAGGAATTAAGCTAGGGAATGTGATAATAGTACAATATACCAATCATTATATATTTCTACATTAACAAAATATGATGGAGATTTTATTTAAGAAATTATTATAGTAGTTTAAGGTGACCTTTGTGATTTTACAAAGATAATTGAGAAATTTAATAGATTTAGAAAGATTCCATTCTATTCAGGTACTATTATAATTAAAACAATATCATCTATATTAAATATATATAATTTTAAACATTGAAACATATTGTGTTAATCCCTATTTTCAAATCAACTTTATCTCAGTATCATTATGTTACCTGCAAATAAAGTGATTCATTAAAAAATTTATGATTTTAAATGAATGTTATATTAAAGGATTATTATATTTTATGGAATATATGTCTCCTTAAATGGAATTATATTGTATCATAAAGAAAATTAATCACATTAAAAATGACTATTGTGTGGGGCACATTGACTAAATAAATATTAATCAATTATTACAAATGTTTTTTGGTTCATCCAAATCATTCTAATGATTGATTTCCCCATAAATTATTGGAAATTTCTTTAAAATTTTTGTGGAATACATATATATGAATGAAATATGTTGAACTCTACCACCAACAATTTTATCCTAAGGGGGTGAAAATTTATTGAGAGAATGCTAAATTTTAATATGAGATAAGAAATTCTATTTGTTTCCTCATTATGGAAAACATTATTCCATTTCATGTAAAAATTATCTCTCATATCAGATGGATTGTTATGTTGAAAATTTATAACTATCCACAATTAATTCATGATGCATAAGTACATGATGTTGTCCAAACATATATCATCACTAAAAAACTAGATAATGATATTAATATTAATTGGGAATTCTTGATCAAATATCTAAAATCAATGTTGGAATCAACTGTTAGGTTACATTGTTTTAAAATAAATAAGGATTTCTATATGGACCTGGACTTAAACATTACATAATATTGAATTAAATGGATAATTAACATTGAGGATCTTTTCAGGTTTAGAGTTTTAGATAATTAGGATATAACTATTTAAACTCAAAAGAATTACAAAGTAGACACTTCTACACAGTTTCAATTTATTTATATAAAAAAAAATTAAAAAAATTGTAATTTCAAGTTCTAGGTTTAAGACAACATGAATTTTCCTTGATCCCATCCTTGACCTTAATCATCTTTATATCCTGTGAAAACATTTCAAAACATTAGATGAGCATAAAAAGCTCAGCAAGGGTTACAAAACAAAGAATGAAAACATTTGTTCATAAATACATACAAAACATGAAATCTTTTACATACCTCATAAAATCATAAGATTTATAAAAGACTCATAAAAATCATATATCATAAAGGTAACTTGTGGCATCCTAATCATACATACATTGTAGCTATCACGGCTACAAAGGGTGTTAATTTGGAATACCCATCACAGTATATTCCCTAAATATCATAGGATAAAGATTCACGTTTACCTCCATCACATTACTCAATACATTGGAGATCTATCTCGGGCTCACCCTCCCTAGTTTTATCAAATAACCACTCGTATACATAAATAATTCCCAAGAACCATAACTTGATCATAACAGATAACATAAACATAAATGAAAGATAATATTTCCACATTCCAATTACAAATTATCATTTCAAGATATTGAAATAATAAATCCATTCTCAAAATCATTTTCAATACCAAAATACGTAAATAGAGTATATGATAGTTTTTTTCCTATTAAAAAACATTACGGCTTGTTAAGGAAGTCAAAGATCAAATAATACACGCGGCAGCAGAAAGAGCGTTGTCACCACTTACATAAAAAAATATTCATTTTTTTGTTTAGTAAAACACTTTATATAAAAATAATCCCTTTTAATTAAATGAAAATTCAATGGGGTTTATACATCATATAAAATAAAGTCATGTATAAAACTAAATATGCCTCAATGAAAGGAGAATGAGATGAAGCCCCTTACCTCGTGTCCGACTTCACTCGATCATTCTTTAATCTCCTGAATAATAAACTAAAGTTAATTTATAAATGCTAAAGAACCTTTTTCAAGTTTATTATTCCTTTTATAAAACTTATTAACATGTTATACACATTATGTTACCATTTAAGTTAATAACGTTCGTTTTGTCGATATTTGGTACTTGAGTAAAAATGGACTAATTATAATTACATGTTGTTCATGTGATCAAAGTTAAATTATATACAGATTGATATTAAATATTTATATATCATATATATCTTATATATCTAGTATATACATGTATTCATAATATTATATAACATCTGGAGGTAATAATTGAAATGCACAGTTCATGGAGACGGTAAGCCGTACGTATGGATGAATGCTAATTTAATTTATATTTCTTATTTTTGTGGAATTAAATAATAATTATACATAGGTATATTATAATTACAGTATAATATCATATATAATATAATTAGCTTCATCTTTTATACGTCTCATATACGGTATTAACGAGTCATATCACTTTGAGGGGGCGGTAGTTCGCACTTCCTCAAATGAGATTATCGTATTTACCCATTATGGAATCCATAAAGGCGTGCTATAAATGGAAATTACAGAAGAATAATGAAAAAATAAACATAATATATATCATATATAAATACAGTACCATCATAATGGCCTCCATGAGAGGTGTTAAGAGGTAATTGAACAATCATCATTTCGTGAGGCGTTAGTTTTACATCCACAAAAATATTATGCTCTTCACCCATTAAATGGATGTGTGTGTAAGTTCAGTTCTATTAAATCTCTTATAAACATCCTAATATATTGAGGATACTGGTTTTGTGACCAAATAAAGGAATAAAAAGAGTTTACGGGTTGGAGAAGTAATATAAAAGAAAACAATTGAAGAGAAACCATTACCTTTAATTTGGGTAACATCCTATAGTTTGAACCAAAATGACTTCTTGAAGTACCTTATTACCAAGGTATGGCCTCTAGGAGGAGGAGAGATATGTAGGGAGCTTAATTGGACAAAGGTTGGACGATCATAAAAGATTTATAGGTTTAAGGAATTGGTTATAAGTGCTCTCCTTTTATAAGGGGGATGAGGGGCTCTTTATGAAAGTGTGAAACTATTATTTTAATATATAAATATATTCGGTTTCTAATGGTCCAAAAATCTTTAAGGATGAAGATAAGATGACTCATGGTCTAAATAAAATCATCCAATCAGAATTAGACATTTTTTGTATAATATTTTAATCATTATAATCTTATTTATTTAAATCCTTTATTAATGAGGTAAATACTACATCATTATTGTGTCATAAATAATTTAATATATTAATTGCCTATAAATTACAATAAAAATACTATCATGTAGTAAATGGTATTAGAATTCCAATGAATAGATATAGTGGAAAAATAAATTATATAACACCATGTAATAATTAATTTACAAAGAGATATTTGATTATGTCCTTTCATTCTTTACTTGAAATTAATTAATCTAAATTGTCATTATCACTCCCAAGTGGCTCAATGTGGTCCCAAAATCAACCCAAAGATTTCCATGGACATATATGACACAAAAAATAGAATTCGGACACGTTTAAGGGTAATTTTATATTATTATAATATTATTTATTACCCTTATTTACCCGAATTACCCTTTAACCAGGGTAGATAAAATATTTACTGAATTAAATATTTAAAATATCTAAAAATAAAAGATAACTATTTACACAATGTGTATCTCCTAATTCAAAATATGGAATTCATTTTTCCAAATTTAAAACACATAAGTGGCATAAATTTATTCAAAATTAATTTCCTCTGTCAAAACTAAAAGTGTGTTTTTATGAAATAATAACTATCAAAAGATTAACACTTGTCTATGTCGAATTTCAAAGTGAAATTTGTTCTAATGACCAAAATTGGATTAAATGGTTACAATATATTTTAATTACACCTTAAAAAATGAAAATATTATCTTAATAGATACATATATTAGATTCAAATGCAATTTTGAATTAAAATACAGTATTTTTCACTATTCATTGAATATGATCTTTTTAGAAAAATACCAAAAAAATTACCCAAAGTAATATCTGTTGTCCCCATTCAAAAGAAGGATTTTATTTGGTCAAATATAACGTATTAATGTGGCCAAAAATATATTTAATGATGGTTCTCCATTAATAGGCAGTAAATCGACCGTTTAATGTAAATTATGCTTAAAATTAGATTCATTCACAATTTTAGCCTCTAACTTTTATTGGATAAATTTAAATACATTTATAAAACATGTATAATAATATTGTAGACAGTTTTTTTCAGTACCAACAATAAAATGTCTATGAGTTAACTACCGTTTAAAATAATAATATTACATTGTTAGTGTGCAATGCAAGATTTCAAAGAAACATTTTGTTGTGTATCGGGTACACTATAAACATTGAAACACCATTAAAGTAAACATAATATTAAATTCAAAAATATTACGATAATATTAAAATATCTTATTCTTTATTTACCTGGTATGTTACATCCATCCCCCTTTTGGAAATTGCATCCTCACAATTTTTTTCACTTATTAAAATAATTGGGGGTATTTATCACTCATAGCATTTTCAGATTCCCAAGTTGCCTCTTCAACCATGTGGTTTTTCCAAAAAACCATTACCCGATGAATTACCTTATTCCGCAATACTTTTTCTCTATGGTCACGAATCTCGACTAGTTGTTCTTCATAAGAGTGATTCTCTTCCAACTGAACTACCTCAGGGCTCAAAACATGAGATGGATCTGGCATATACTTTGTCAACATCGAAACACGAAAAACATTGTGTACATGGGATAAACATGGAGGTAAAACCACTCTGCATGCAACTGATCCAACATTCTCCATAATTTCATAAGGTACAATGAACCTCAGACTCAACTTTACCTTCTTACCAAAACGCATCACACTTTTCCATGGAGAAACTTTGAGAAGGACATGATCACCTACCTCAAAAGAAAGATCCTTCCTCCAGTTATCTGCCTAAGTTTTCTGTCTGCTCTGAGTTGTTATCATGTGATTCTGAATCAATTTAACTTTCTCTGCCACCTCTTCATTCAATTCTGGTACCATCAACTTCCTTTCACCAACTTCATCCCAAAAAGCTGGATTTCGACAATGCTTTCCATATAATTCCTCAAATGGATCCATCTATATACTGGTATGAAAACTGTTATTATAAGAAAATTCAACCACAAAAAGATATTGGTCCCAATTTCCCGAATAATCTAGTGAAAAAGAAAGTTGCATATCCTCCAAGGTATGAATTGTTTGTTCTGACTACCCATCTGATTGAGGATGAAAAGTTGTACTAAAATTTAATTTAGTACCCAACAAATTCTGAAGGCCTTTCCGAAAGTTAGAAGTAAACCTTTGATAATGATCGGATAAAATGGAGAGGGTAACACCATGTAACCTGACTATCTCATTCACATACAACCAAGCAAGTTTATCTAGAGACAAAGTATCTCGAATAGGATGGAAATGAGTAGATTTCGTCAATCGATCAACAATAACCTAGATTTCATTATTACCTCGAGATGTCTTCGGTAATCCTATAACAATGTCCATGGAATATTTTCCCATTTCCACTCAGGAACTGGTAAAAGATGAAGCATCCCATTCGGTAACATCCGCTCTTTTTTAACCTGCTGACAAGTCAGACACTTCACAATAAATTCAGTAATATCTCCTTTCATTCCATCCCACCAGTAATACTCCTAAGGATCTTTGTACATCATAGTACTACCAGGACGAACTGAAAATGGAGAACAATGAGCTTCTGATGACAACTCATTCTTCATATGTGAATCACATGGCACACATAATCTCTTTCCAAATCTCAAAAAACAATCATAATCAATGTTAAATTCAAACAACTTACCCTTCTGAACCTACTCTACCTTTTTCAGAAACTCAATGTATTCTTTCTGCGCTTGCCTTATTCTATATGATTGAGATGATTTTAATGAAACCTGAAACAAAATAGAAGAATTTCCTACACCAAAAACTTTTATTCCAAATTTTATCAAATCAAAACCCAAAGGATCTCGTTCTAAATGTATCATGGTTAATGATTCATTACATTCTTGACTCAAATCATCATTAACTTTATTTTCTATTCCCGAATGGTAATGGATCGTGAAATCATTATCCTTGATTAATACAATCCATCTACGCTGTCTAATGATCAATTATTTTTTAGAGAATATATACTTTATACTTTTGTGATCAGTATATATTTCACATTTTACTCCATACAAATGGTGCCTCCAAATCATTAAAACAAAAAACGACATCAGCTAATTCCAAATCATGTGTAAGGTAATTTAACTCATGATATTTCTACTGAAATGAAGAATAATCAATTACCCGATCATTCTACATAAGGAATCATCCTTGTCCATTCAAAGAAGCATCGTTGTAGATAAAAAACTCACCATTTCTGGAAGGTAGTGCCAAAACTAGAGCATTCACCAATTTTCTATTCAATTCCTGAAAACAATCATCACATTATTTTGTCCAGATACAATTAACACCTTTTAGATTTAACATTGTCATTGGACAAGATAACCGTGCAAAAGTTTCACAAACCTCCAGTAATAACCTTCCAAAAAATGAAAACTATGAATCTCGATTGTATTTTTGGGTCTTGGACATTCATCAACAACTTTTGATTTAGCAGGATCAACAGTTATGCCAATTTTTTTGAAACAATGTGACCAAGGAAAGAAATTTTTTGTAACAAAAACTCACACTTTCTGAATTTCCCATCAAGTTTATTTTCTTTTAATGTTTTCAAGATTACCCTTAAATGAATTTCATGCTTCTCTTACTTTTAGTATAAACCAAAATATCAGCAATGAACACAACCACAAACATATCCAAGAACTCTCGTAAAATTCTATTCATAAGATCACTGAATACATTAGGTGAATTGGTTAACCCAAAAGGCATAAATAAAAATTCATAATGGCCATATCTAGTACGAAAACATGGTCTTTAAAACGTTCTCTTCCTTTACATTCAACTGATGGTACCCCGGCCTCAAATAAATCTTTGAAAAATAATGTGCTCCCTGGAGCTGATCAAACAAATCATCGATATGAGGAAAAGGATACTTATTATTAACAGTGATGTTATTCAATGCTATATAATCAATGTGAAGTATAATAGAACCATATTTATTTTTAATAAACACAACTGGAGCACCTCATGGTGATGTGCAAGGTCGAATTAATACATTATCTAATAACTCATGTATTTGATACTTTATGTCTAAAAGATCAATTTGAAGAATTCGATATAGGGGTTTTGAAATAGTCTTAGCATTAAGAAATATGTCAATAGTAAATTCGACTTCCCGATCAGGTATAATGCCAGATAACCCCTCAAGAAAAACATCAAGGTACTCATATACCAATAGCACATCATTTATCTGAACAATTCATTTATTTTCAATAATATGTGCATGGTAACATTCATTTACATCTTTTACTTGTTTCTCAACTTCCTGATATGTTATCAAAATCAGGGGTTCATTTTTATACAAAAACTGAAAATCATATTGAAAAGAAACATCTTTAGCTCTGCAATCAATTTTATCATGATAAACAGAAAGCCAATCCATATCCAAAATAGCATCAAACTCTAATAGAGGCAAGACAGAAAGGTTTACATGTATATTTTTTCCACACACAAGGACAATAAGGTTCTTATCTTTTCTTGTAGTCCCAATATTTCCTCAAGGTGTTATTACCAGAAGTTCCATATTCATATCTTGAGATGGAAGGCCCAATTTTTTTGAAAATATATCATAAATGAAAGAGTGTGTTGACTCTAAATCAAATAACACATGGGCATAATCTGAAAAATCAAACAGTGTTCCTGAAACAACATAATTTGATGGCCCAACATCTGCTAAAGTATTTGCAAAAGATTTCACCACCTCTTTCTGCTTGTAGTCTGGATGCTTTCCTTCAGTTGAGTTCTTTGTTGGTCACTCATTTTCATAATGACCCATTTCATTGCACTTAAAACATTTTTCTGACTGTAAATTAGATTTTGTCTTACCATTACCATGATCTTTTTAGTGCAATTACTAGCCTTATGTCACATTTTACCACATAATTAGCACTTACCAGAACTCAAAAGACATTCCCTAGCATGATTTTTATCATAATTATCACAAACTATAAAATTATGTTTCTTACCATCAGACTTTTTTGAAGAGTTCTTGCATGCCACCTTGACCTCTTATTTTGTTGTTTTTCAAAGAATACCTGATCACCTGAAAACTCCATTTCCACCTTATCTGCACAATGAACATGTTTTTCATAACTTTTCAAATCATGAGAAGCTCAATTCCCTTGTTATTTTGGCTTTAATTATGAGTAAAAACGGTTGATTTTACTATCAAGATCTCGTATGAAATTTTGAGCATACCTTGCGAGTCCTGTCAATTTTTCATCACAAGCAGCCACTGATTCATTCACCTGCCTCAATTCTAGGAATGTTTTATCTATCCTAAGTCAAAGTACCTTATGAAAATATTTCTCAAGAATCATATCTTTGAATTCATCTCAATTGAGAGCATTAATATCCTAACTATCCTCGATATTTATCTGTATTGACCACCACTGATCAGCTTCAACATGAAAATGGTAAACAAAAAGACTAACCATTTGTTGTTATAAACAACCCATGACATCAAATTTATTTTGCAGATCGGGAAGATTTCACCATTTCAATCCCCTCAGAAAACACCCAACATTGACTGCTCGCACGCCCTGAACGAATGTCTGAGGAAAAAGTCTCTAAAAGCTGCACGCAGCTCAAAAGACGGGTCATGTGGACCACGCCTCAAATCCTGTCACAATGCCCGAAACCACCTTGGAAACCTCAGCCTCGATGTTAGGGTCCCAACACCACTGACGGAGCTCAAAACAGACGTCAGAAGCGTCCGCGCCGTCCAAAACAAGATTCTCCGGAAGAAGGCTCGTCCACTTAAAGATGCATCGCATCCCCGAGACCCCTCGTTTCGGGAATTAAAAATTCCCGAAACGATCTCAAAAACTCCACCTTGATGCAATATCTGCACTGTCGTAGACGTTGCGCAAAACGGACGCCCGTAGCCCGAAATACGGGCGTCTAAAGACTGAGGGGAAAAGCCCCTTGGGCCGGACCGGCCCGGTCCGGCCGGTCCGCCCTACTTTGGCCGGCCCGCTGGACTGCGACCTAGCAGATTAGCCCGGTCCGGCCGAGCGGTGGGCTGCCGCTCCGCGACCCGCTCTCCTTCACACCCGCGTGCCTGCCGCGCAGGATTCTCAACCGACCGGCCACGAGGGCCGGTCGCGCGTTCCACACAACGACCTGCAAAGTGTGGGTCGTTGTTGAGCCGCACGGGGCCGCCGCCTCACGGCCCCTCTCCCTCTCGTTGGCGCCGTGCCGGCGCCACCGGCTGCCGCAGCCGCTCCAAGCGCCGCGCCGCCTTCCGAAGCCGCGGCCGCCATGCCGCCATCCGAAGCCACATCCACTGTGCCGCCTACCCGGAGCCGAACCCCTCCGCCACGCCAACTCGCCGGACTTACCTGCAGGCTGCCGGTAACTGCAAAACCACCCCCAACTTCGCCGGGCAGCTGCAGATGCCTCGGAGCTCCGATTTCACATCCGAAAGGTGCGTCGGAATGCTCGGAATGAGATCTACTAATCTATGGGATTTGTTCGAATATCGGGCGGCAATTCCATGGTATAAATTGGGCTCGGAGAATGCGTGTTTTTAAAAACAGAGACAAAATAAAACTCCTACCTCGTGGGGCTTCGCCTGACGCTTCCCGCGCGATCCGCCCAGCACTGTTGCCTCGCCGGAGTTGTCTCGCCGGAGCTTGCCTCGCTAAATCTCGCCAGAATGGAGGAGGGAAGGGTAGAGGGTGTGAGGGAGGAGAAGGGGAAGAGAAGAGGGAGGGGTACGTTTAAGTAATAACACTTAAACACCCCCGCCCGGCACGCCCCCGACCCCGCTCTCGAAGCAGACAAAAAGGAGGGCGTCCCTGGGGTAAACATGACGCTTTGAGAACAAAAGTGGTATCAGAATTTTAATATGATACCCCGTTCAAAAGTTATTAAACTTAGCGCCCGAGGTCGCCAAATTACGATAACGCCCCTGGGGCCATTTTTCACAAACGGCTCGCGCCAGCAAAACTTATACCCCTCCTAGGGTAAACGGCACGCTCCGAACTCAACGGTGCCCTTGGTTTTCCAATCCGATCCACTGTTTAATTGATACTAGCATTTTTCCATCAAACGAATAAATTAATTAATTTATTTATCCGTTTAGCGTTCCAGGAGCAGGCGAGGGGTCCAAACATCCCGCGCCGACAAGTTTTATGTCGTTCATAGGGTAAACACCCCGTTCCGGACCCATCCGTACACTCGGATACCTGATCCGGATCACCGTTTAGGAGTTATTGCAATTATTTAGCATTTCTAGTGTGAATGCACTGAAAATTTAATTTCGGCCACTCTAGGGCTCGGAATCGCACGCCTTCTGAAGGTGCTGCTCTGGAATATCATCAAGAATATTACAAAGTCTTTCACAGCAAAAAACCGATTCTTACATCATTCCCTCCTTCAAGATTTTCATCCTCGAAAAGCAAAACTAGGGAGAAAAATAGGGTACGAAGCCCACACCTGGCTTCCCCATACCCAGAAGAAACCATGCACAGCTCTGTGTCGCCGCACACAGACCAAAGGATTGGTCTGTTCACGCTAGGTCGGCCCTTGCCGATGTCGTGCGCCCACTCCAGACTTTGGGGTTAGGGAAAGGCGGTAGGGTACCTCGCCATCCCTTCGCACGGTCTCACATGGCCCGAAGGCCCTCGGGTGTAGCTCACTTCCCCGGTCAAACCTCTACGTCGCACGCCACGACTGGAATCACCTCCAGCACCTGAAACAAGGCCCGATGATTCCCTCCATCAGAATATCCATATGGTGAAACGCCCAAGGATATCTGGTCACGCAAGATTCCACATTCGATGCTCTCTTACACGCTCAACAGGCGAAGGAGCCAACACCATCGACTAAAGGAAAAGGTCTCACGCCTTTTACCTTACCAACACAGGGTTACACCCTACGCCCTGTGTCACCCTGGTAACACCTCAAACAAGGAGCAGGGAGAATCGTCTTTCACACGCAGAGCCTATATATTCTACTGCAAGAAGATGAAGAGTCACAATGGTTACCTCTCACCATCCGGTGATCTTCAGGATTATAGACATCCAAAGCTCATGGCTACCCGCGGTCCCAACCTTCATCTCCCGGAGCCTAACATGGACCGCCTAGTGGTGAATGGAAGTCCTTATAACGTCTTCACCCACTACCAGCTCTTCCCGCTCCTCTACTAGCACCACCTATCTGGGTACTAATCCGATCATGGCACTGCCTCTGCCATGGTGGTGCGCCTGCTGCCTGCCCGAAGCTCTCAACAACTTGGGTCGGGCAGTCTCGTGCCAAGTGAACTTGCACGTCACAAGCATAGCACCGGCACTCTCTGAGCTGCCCTGGTGCCCTCTGGAACCACTGTGGTGTACGACCATGGCCTAGGATCCACTCATGGTAGGGCATGCTCAGCTGAGGCCCTGCGCCTTTTCACCACAGTGGTATATGACCATGTCTCTGAAACTGGTAGTGGGAAGGCCACCTGCATCGAGGTCCTGTCCTCCGGCGCCTGCTAGCTATGGCAGACATCCCAGCTCTGTCGCGCCCACTGCCACTACATATCACGAAACATGAAATGAATCCCTCTGTCACCAACGCCTACTCTGGCACCGTGGAATATGTGGAAATTCCCAAGGGTACTACGATAGCACGAATCTCTCGGCGAAGACCCTTCTCAAACTTCCGCACTCGGAGGTTGCCGTCATGGACCAAGTCCGGGTAAAAGCATGGACGGTCTGCAAAACTAGACGCGTACTCAACCACCATAATCCCTACCTGCTGAAGCTGTAGGAGCTCTTGAATCCGAACGGAGTGCAAGTAGAAGGGGAAAAACTCCTCACGAAACAACAACCGAAAGTCTCCCCACGAAAGTGACGACTCGTCAAGAAGCTGAGTCACCAGACTCCACCAACGCCAAGCTGATCCACGAAAGAGGCTGGCTGTCAAAGCCACTCTCTAATCTGTCGACGTCTCCACAAGCCTGAAAATGTGAACCACTGCCTCGAGCCAAACCTCTACTGCCTGAGGGTCTGGCTCACCACTGAACATCAGCGGTCACTGCCACTGGAACTCACGGCGTGCACTCAACCTGTGCTCATGCTCAGCCTACTCCTCTGAAACAGCCTGATGCTCAACAGGTGGGGGTGCTGCTACCGGACCACCTGGAGAAAGGGGCTCGAATGATGGGTCCTGGAATGTGGCCTCGTAGCTCACAGGGTCGTCGTCACGAACCAAAGCTCGTATCTGGGCTAGCTGTCTTCGTGGATACATCCTGAATATTATCAAGGAGTGTCGCGGTAAGATGAGCATATATGTATATACCACAACGACAATGATGGGGAGTTTGCTCAAGAAGGATGGTCAAAGACTTGATCCTCTGTGATGCACAAAAAAATTTTCCCTGCAATAAGTGTCTCATCATGTCTGGTCGACAAGCGGGTTATCAAGGTCCTGGTGAATGGATACGTCGGCTGCCGCACCATCACTGGACTCCCTGGCCTAAAAGCCACTCTCGAGACACGTTGACACTGTTTCCATAAATCCCAACCATTTCCTTTTATTTTAGGGATGTCCGAACAACATCCCAAGGAATGAACCACCTCTGATACCACTTTGTCACGACCCGACCCAACCCGGGCTCGAGCCGCAACTACCCCAAGCCCGCCTCCATAGGCCAGGGGCTGGAGACCAGCGTTGAAGGCACAATAACTCGGGGAGGCCTTTTCCTGAGTACCTGTACACACACACACACAGCAAACTCAATGAAAATGTGCAGAGTAAAAATGAGAAGTAAAGGGAAACTACTATAAATATAAACCACAAATGCGCATCGACTCTTAAACAGTACAAAGTGAAAGCTAAAAGTCAACTGACCAGAAAAGGGAAAAAACATGCGCCCAACAAAAAAGGTGCCACAACACAGCAACTGGTAAACAAGAAGAAAATACTGATGGGTCTCCCACCTGGGACCCTACCACAACAACCGCACATGGTCTAAGATCCCAATCTCATACGCTCCACTGAAGTCACGCTTCACCTGTCCGTCGTCTGCAAGGGCACACCAAGTGCGGGCAAATCCCAAGCAGGGGTGAGTATAAAAATACTCAGTAGGATACCCCAAAGGCTCGAGGGAGCAACAAAGGAGGTACCGAAGGGTGAGAAGTAGAGAAAACTAGGAAAAGCAAAGGGAGTACAACAGAGAGTGCAGTAAAGATTCCATCTCAACCCAACAAGAGAAAGTAAGAAGACACGTCCTAACACAAGGATCTAGGAACGGTGAGAAGGTACACTTCTTGTCGAGCTTTCGCTGCCTATAGCAGGAGAGTAGACTCATCCAACCACGAGAATCTAGTCACGGAAAGAATGTGGCATACCCCGCGCGTCTTCGCCTCTCCTGGAAGGAGAGTAGCCAAATCCCAAGGAGTGGGTACTCGTATGAGGTATATACATATTCATATGCTCAACAAGAAGCCCGAACAACGTCGTAAGGGGATCTCTGTCCCATAGCTCAGCCCAAGAAAAGAAGTATCCAATAGTCCCAGACATAACCATCATCGATGCCCGCCATCTCGCACGTCTGCCCCGAACCGCAAGCAAAGGGGCTCAATCACCGCACCAAGACACTATCCGCTTTGGGCGGCACTGACTCGCTTGCACGATTTTAGATCGCGTCACAGGAAAGCATCTCGGTGAGGAAAGTGCCCCACATACTTGAGAGTTCTGGGGGAATGTCAAACCACAACTCGTCACTGCCCCGCAGTCGAGAGGTCTCCTCAAAGTCAAGCCGTCACAACACTGACCCATATAACCAAGGGTCCCGCTCTGGTAATCACGGAGGAAAGCCACAGACTAGCCTAGTAGTAAGGACTGAGTCTGGAATGCCAACCGGTGTCCTACTGCCCAGCCTTGCTTAAGGGTAATTGATAACCAAATATCGGGTGACCCGACTGCACAGCCCTACTGGAGGGTAAACCATAACACATCATCAGGCGACCCACTACCCAGCCCTGCTGGAGGGTAGAACTTATCATATCATCAGGAGACCCACTGCCTAGACCCACTAAAGGGTAAACCATAAAAAGATACTGGGTGACCCACTACCCAGCCCTGCTATAGGGTAAACCCTAATACATCGTCAGGAGACCCACTGCCCAGCCCCACAGGAGGGAAAACCATAATACATCGTCAGGCGACCCACTGCCCAGCCCCGATGGATGGTAGACCTGGAACTAGATGACGGGAAACACACTGCCCAGCCCTGCTGGATGGTAGGCCCTAAGAGGTCTTCGGGTGACCCACTACCCAGTCTATACTGGAGGGTAGACCCTAATAGCATCGGGTGACCCACTGCCCAGTCTCTGCTGGAGGGTAGACCCTAGAAGCCGATGAGTAACCCACTGCCCTGCCCCGCTTGAGGGTAAATCTCAGAACTGCTCTGGCCACCTCTACTGGAGGGTACAACATTGTCCAATCGAACACAGAGTGGGTATCGCGCAACCACCCAACTCCAGAACAACTCTCCCAAAAGAGTTTCAGCACCTGCTCCATCACTGGGTGTCACTAGCACCGCTACCGGCCAAACCATCGAGAGAAAAACCAGGGGGAGACCGCTCAACCCTGCTGGTCAACCAACGAGCATAGAGTCAGGGGAAAACATCCACCCTACTGGTCAAACAAACATAGAGAGGGACCCTCTACGTCGCGAGAGGAAAAAGTATGTCAAGCAGAGCACGACACGCACATGGGGCCCACACGACGTGTGGCCCCAAGTCAACCCCAACTTAGCGCACCAACATCCTCAGGTACAAATAACACGTACTTCCAAGCGCTCCCATATACTCCCGGAGTATACCTCTTTCCAGCCCAAAGTCTATCATTCACACGGCACCCAGTGTCAACGCGAATGCGTGGCGTAACATCTCGAACTCAAAGGCCCAGGCACGACTGACCACATCTCGTGGACCAATTACATCATTCTCCCAAGAGTGCGCGATCACACACCAAGGGTCCTCCATAAAAAAGGTATGGTGAACCACCACTAGAGCACCTTCTGTGCTTCCACATTTAATAAGATCACGTATAAGGCTCCACACAACCAAATGGATCGCACCGTGGTAATCCTCGCGGAAAAACACGCGAGATCTACTACTTACTCGCCTCCAACGGATACCCAACAGAAAAGTCACCAACACCGCCTCACGCCCAAACGACGTCCCATGATCCCGAGCCTTGGCCCCAAAAACAATCGGGCGCATCACACCATTGCGATCCCCTCGGGAAAACACGTCGAAAGCCCTACTCACTTGAGTGCAACAGATATCCGGAGAAAAAGGTGCATCTCGGCGCACCGCACACGAGCGCTACCCCGTGGGACCCGCAACCCGGTCCCGAAACTCCATGAGCGGATCACATCGTTGCAATCCTCTCGAAAAAAAACACAAGTTGGACTAGTCACTTGTCCAAAACGGTTGCCCGGTGATAATGATCGAAAATCACCGTCGACGCCCCAAACCGCCCTTGTGGGCCCCGCACCATCGTGCCGAATTTGAGGGGGCGGATTGCACCATTGCAATCCCCTCGAAAAAACAACCAACATCGACTGCTCGCACACCCCGAACGGACGTCCAAGAAAAATGTTTCTAAAAGCTGCACACAGCTCAAAAGACGGGTCGTGGGGCCCACGCCTCAAATCTAGTCACAATGCCCGAAACCGCCCTGGAAACCTCCGCCTCGATGCTAGGGTCCCAACGCCACTAACGGTGCTCAAAACAGACATCGGACCCGTCTGCGCCGTCGAAAACAAGATTCTCCGGATGAACGCCTGTCCACATAAAGATGCGTCGCGTCTCCAAGACCCCTTGTTTCGGGAATTAAAAATTCTCGAAACTATCTCAGAAACTCCGCCTTGACGCAAGCTCTGCGTTGCCACAGATGGTGCGCAAAACGGCCGCCCGTAGCCCAAAACACGGGCGTCCGAAGACTGAGGGGCAAAGCCCCTTAGACCAGACCGGCCCGGTCCGGCCGGTCCGCCCTGCTTGGGCCGGCCCGCGCCGGCCGGCCCGCTGGACCGCGGCCTAGTAGATTGGCCCGGTCCAGCCGAGCCGCGGGCCGCCGCTCCGCGACCCGCTCCCCTTCACACCCGCGTGCCCGCCGCGTGGGATTCTCCACCGACCGGCCACGAGGGCCGGTCGCGCGTTCCACACAACGACCCGCAAAGTGCGGGTCCTTGTTGCGCCGCACGGGGCCGCCGCCTTGTGGCCCCTCTCCCTCTCGTCGGCGCCCTGCCGGTGCCCCCGGCTGCTGCCTCCGCTCCAAGCGTCGCGCCGCCTTCAGAAGCCATGGCCGCCACGCCGGCTTCCGAAGCCACGGCCACCACGCCGCCTACCCGGAGTCGAACCCCTCCGCCATGCCAACTCGCCGGACTGCCCTGCCGGCCGCCGGAAACCGCAAAACCACCCCCCAACTTCGCCGGGCACTGCGGACGCCTCGGAGCTCAGATTTTACATCCGAAAGGTGCGTCGGAAAGCTCGGATCGAGCTATACTAATCTATGGGCTTTGTTAGAAGATCGAGTGACAATTCGATGGTATAAATCGGGCTCAAAGAATGCGGTAGTTTAAAAACAGAGACAAAATAAAACTCAGACCTCGTGTGGCTTCACCCGACGCTTCCCGTGCGATCCTCCCCGCGCCGTTGCCTCGCCGGAGTTGGCTCGCTGGAGCTTTCCTTGCCGGATCTTGCCAGAATGGAGGAGGGAAGGGGAGAGGGTGTGAAGGAGGAGAAGGGGAATAGAAGAGGGAGGGGGTACGTTTAAGTAATAACACTTAAACACCCCCGCCCGGCACGCCCCTGACCCCGCTCTCGAAGCAGAAAAAAAGGAGGGCGTCTCTGGGGTAAACACAACGCTTCGACCACAAAGGAGGTTTCAGAATTTTATTCCGAGACCCCATTCAAAAGTTATTAAACTTATCACCCGAGGCCGCCAAATTACGAAAACGTCCCTGGGGCCATTTTTCACAAATGGCTCGCGCCCGCGAAACTTATATACCTCCTAGGGTAAACAGCACGCTCCGAAGTCAACAGTGACATCAGTTTTCAAATCCGAGCCACCGTTTAAGAGATACTAGAATTTCTCCATTAAACGAATAAATTAATTTATTTATTTTTCCGTTTAGCGTTCTGGGAGCGGGCGAGGGGTCTAAACATCCCGCGCCGATAAGTTTTATGTCGTTACTAGGGTAAACACCCCGTTCCGGACCCATACGTACACTCGGATCCCTGATCTGGATCATTTTTTAGGAGTTATTTCATTTATTTAGCATTTCTAGTGTGAACGCACTGAAAATTTAATTCTGGCCACTCTGGGGCTCAGAATCGCATACCTTCTGAAGGCACTGCTCTAGAATATCATCAAGAATATTCCAAAGTCTTTCACATCAAAAACCGTGTTCTTACACTGTAAATGCTATATCATTTCAATCATATTATAATTTAACACTTTTCCGACTCCTAAAGTTGTCTAAACCGTCCTTTGATACCAACTATAAGGCCCCGACCTTAAACCTTACTTAATATCGAATTAAATGAATAATTCACATTAAGGATCTTCTCAGGTTTAGAGTTTTAGAGAATTAGAACATAACTATTACATCTCAAATGATTACAAAGTAGACACTTCTACTAAGTTTTTCATAATAAAAAACTCTTAAAAAGAAACGTGTCTAGTTCCAGGTTTTATATATCATGACATTCCCTTGATCCCATCCTTGACCTTATTCCACGTTAAGTCCTGTGAAAAATATTTCCAAAAAACATGGGGTGAGCATAAAAAGCTCAGTAAGGGATACACAAATAATTAAAACTATTACTTTTTCAAACATCAAATAAAACATGTATACTCTATCAAAGTAATACCTTCACCTTCATGAAGTAGTAAAAACTCTTCACTGAATAAAGTATCATTACTTACCTTTTTTGTAACCAAAGGATTCCCATAAAACCCATATAAAGAACACATAACATATATAATGGTAACTTGGGACATAAACATACATAAGTGGAATAACCATACGGTTGACATCCACACATATCACTTAATGGAATAGCCATACGGCCAATTTCCATACATACATAATGGAATAGCAATACGGCCGACTTCCATACCCAATGCATTGGAGGATATAACGTAACCACCCATCCTGGTATTCACAGCACCCCCATCATATGGTTTATCACATAACCACCCGTCAAATGTCCAAGTACCAATATAAAATTATAAAACATAAAACCAATATAAAGGAATGATAACATTTCCAGATTTCAATCACAATATATCATAATAGAATCATTTATCAAAACAATTTTTAATACCAAAATACATAAAAGAGTATATGGTATTTCTTTTATTTTAAAAACATTACGGCTTGTTGAGGAAGCCAAAGACCAAATAATACTCGCGGCAGTGGAAAATGTCGTTGTCACCGCGTACGTTAAAAAAACATTCCTTTTTGTCGTTTAGTAAAATGCTTCGTAGAAAAAGATTCCTTTTGTATAAAAGTAAAATTCAAAGGGGTTTATAAACCGTATAACAGAAAGTTGTGTATAAAATGAAATATGCCTCAATGAAAGCAGATTGAGACGAAGTCCCTTACCTCAGGTCCGACTTGACTCGATCGTTCTTTAAAATCCTGAATAATAAACTTGAGTAAATTTCTACTTGATTACAAATCATTTTAAAGTTCATTATTCATTTTTTTTCATTTATTGCCTTTTAATAAACATTATGTAACCATTTAAGTTAATAATGTTTGTTTTTTTTCGATATTTGGTTCTTAAGTGGAAAGTGGACTTTTTACAATTATATGTTGTTCATGTGGTCAAAAGTTCTTTATATCCAGAATGACATTCCTGATTTGGATATCATATATATCATATATATATCGAGCATATACATGTATTTATAATATTACATATTCTTTTAGAGGTAAGAAATTAAATGTACCGTTCATGGAGACGGTAAGCCGTACGTACACATGAACGCTTCTTTCATTTATTTGTCATATTAATGGAATTAAAACTAAATGAGAGGTATGTATATTTTAATTCCAGAATTATATTCATAATATAGATATATCATTCATTATATATATCCCTTATATAAATGTATTTTTAATTGTACATTACATTTATGGATAAGAAATGAAATGCACCGTTCATGGAGACGATAAGCCGTACGTACGCATGAACGCTACTTTCATTTCTATCTCATACTTTAATGGAATTAAATAATAATTATATAAAGTTATATTATAATTACAGTATAATATCATATATAATAACTTTAAATCTATCATTTAAACATCCCACATATGGCATTAACGAATAACATCACTTTGAGGGGGCGGTAGTCCGCACTTCCTTAAATGAAGATATCGTGATTACCCATAATGGAAATAAGAAAGGTATTCCCAAAATGAAAAATACAGAAGCTTAAGGAAAAAATAAACATATTATATATCATATATAAATATAGTGTCATCATAATGGCCACCTTTGAAGGTGTTAAAACAATGTTGAACAATCATCGTTTCGGGAGGCAGAAATTCGCCATCCACGGAAACAGTATGTTCTTTAACCATTAGATGTAGGTGTGTGTAAGTGTAGCTCGAATACTTCTTATAAAAACATCCTAGTATATTTAGGATACTGGATTTGTTACAAAAGAAAATAATAAAAAGATTTTAGGGGGTTGGATAAGCAAAATATAACAAAAGGACTCAAAAGAAGACATTACCTTAAAATCGGGTAATTCCCCTTGGTTTGAGCTCAAAGGATTCCATGGGAAGACTTCTGCCCAAATGGAGGATTCAAGGAGTAAGAACGTGATGTGTAGAGCCAAAATGTTCAGGGGTTGTCCGAGAAAAAGACATTTGGAGTGTGGGTAAGGAGGTAGAATTGGGGGTCTTTTATAAGAGGAGAGGAGGGGCACTCTTGGAACGTAAAGAAAAGTCACTTTATTTTAAAATGTTATTTGGATTTAAGAGGTCCCAAATTGATGTATTTCTAGGATAAGGTGATATGGTTTCGTAATCCACTCATACAATAGGTTTTGGACATGTGTAGGTCTTAGATATTACAGTATCTTTCCATTTTATTTAAATTGTTAAATAACGAGGTCATCATTGCATCATCATGATGTCATAAATAATTTAATTTATGTAATGTATAAAAATTATAAAAAAACTACTATGATGTAGGAAATCGTTTTATCTTTCCAATGAATATTTATAGTCAAAAATATGATTTGTATAACACCATGAAAAAACTTTTTTAGTAAAACATCTCATGTGTCTGTCATTTTTACTTTAACATTAAATAAAAAGTTATTTATGTCATTTCCCAACCAAAGGGGCTCCCTGGGGTCCCCAAGTTGACCCATGGATTTTCTTGGTCGGCCATTACACATCCAATAAGGGTAGTACATGTGTCATGTTCATCTTATATTATTAAAACATTATTTTTACCTTAAACTACAATAATTACCTCTAATCGCGAATAAAAACTTAACAAGTTAATATTCACCAAAAAATTATTTTAATCTCATTGAACCACATTTTACTTCTTAATGACAAACATTTATGTTGTATTTTTGAAATTGAAAACATAGAAGTTGTAAAATTTCATTTAAACGAAAAATCAGTTTTTATAAGTACCACTAAGTTGTTTCACTATTCATCAAAAATTGAAGTCTTTCAGAAAAATACCAAAAATTCACCCTAAGATATATTTGATATTCTGAATTAAAAAATGAAGTCCATTTTAAAAAATTCACAACATATAAGTTGCATTAATTAATTTAATAATTAATTCATGATGTCAGAGCAAATAGCGTGTTTTTATGAAACTAAAAGTATCAAAAGATTGATACTAGTTTAAGTCTGATTTCAAAGTGAAATTAATTCCAACGACCACTATTGGATTTAATGGTAAAACTATTTTATAATTTCACTTTAAAACCAATTCAAATGATAATCTAATCATATTAATAAATTAGATTAAAAATAGGTTTGAATTAAAATACAACATTTTACATTATTCATTAAAAAATGATCTTTATCGGAAAGATACCAAAAGTTTACAAAAAGTAAATTTTGATGTCCCGATTCTAAAGAAGAGTAATATTTGGTCCAATAGAATTTATAAGATTGATCAAAACTATATTTAATGATAGTTCTCTGTCAAAAGGTGATAAGTGAACCCTTAGTGAAAATTAGGGTATAAATGCCTAAAATTGAATTCTTTCCGTATTTTATGCCTTTATCTTTTATTGGATAATTGTAAAAACATTTAAAATCATATATAATCATATTTTAGTTATTTCTATCTATTCCTGCTAGTACAATGGCTACGTGTTAACGAACATTTAAAAAAAATATTATTTTATTACTAGTGTGCAACGTAAGTTTTCAAAGAAAATCATCGTTTCGTATCGAGTACGCTATCGAACGTAGAAACACCTTTTAATTAAAATTGATATTTAATTCGTAAATATTAATAAATATGAAAATTCTTTATTCTTTATTTACCTGGGATGTTACATTCAACGGGTATTAATTTATTGATTATATTGAGATTAAGGAAAAATATTAATGTCTTATGACTCTATCTATCATATTTAGAGAGCCGCAAAAAGGGATAATATCTACACTATATATGTAGACAAATCTAATTTTATAAAATCCATGAAGAATATCTCTTGTATCCTGCCCATCTATTTATCTGTTTTTTATAGTTCTTAACCTCCTTTAGTGGTTCAAGTTCCTCTGAATATGATCTAGGATCCTCAGGATAATGTAATCTTATTCTTGGAATGATATTTTTGGTTTTCACTTTTTGAAAGAGAATACATTCATATTGTTGTTTCTCATTTTCTATCCAATTAAATTATAAGTAAATATTAATTGAATTATATAAAATTAATTAGAAGCATGAAAAATAACACTTTTATTAAATTATACTCTAAATGATCTATGATCTTTTAACTTATATTATTATAATGATTAAAAAAATTGATCTATTTTAATAATAGATTCATTTATTTATAAAATAACTATCAATATTAATATTTCCATCAATAATATTATTAAAAATATTATTTTATCTATTATTATAACTGACACCAATACTTAATAACTCTTTATTTTGTGTACTAAAAAATTTATTTAAAATAATTTATAATATAAATTATAATCTAACTTTATTTTTTATAAATTAATTAACAAATTATCTTTTACGATAATTATATCAAAAAAATAATTATTTTAAAAAAAATCACACATTATTTAAAAACATTTCAATCCTCAAAGAGAAAAAATATTCCCCATGAAACTTGTGTAAGAGTTTTGTAAACATGTACAAATTCAATGAGACTATACGTGATACTAAATCATATTCATACCATATTATTTTAATCTCAAAAAGAACTATCATTATCAAGGTTCACACTATAATGGTGGTCATCACAAATAGTAGGATAACATTATTGTAATGAAGAATGTTATATATAAATTCGATTGTGAGTGGCTGGAAGTAGTTGATAATTTATGACAATTATACATGGAATAAGTTTATAAAAAATAAAACATTTGAAATAATTAGAAAATGTATATAAAATAAATAGTAAAAAATATGGATTCATATAAATTAAAATAGTACATTAAACAAAAAAATTGAATAATCAAATCAAATATGTTTTAAATGTCATTTTTTTACTTCATTCATAAAACCATCAACATAACAAATGGAACTTTTTGAACGTTTTTATGAAATATTTTTTAATGTATGTTTTACTTATAATTTAACAATAAAATATAATACATTCAACTCAACTATTATAATATTAATTCATCAATTATTCTCACTAGTACATTGCAACGTATTAATATAAATATGTTAAATAGGTTAAATAAAATTCCTACTACTTTATTTATGAATAATATAAATCCAAAAATTATATCATTATGAATTCATCTTCTGTTTTTTACATATTTAGACTTTCATCTATTATTTTGATTAGTTATTTCCAATTTTATATAATTAATTGATTTAAAATCATTATAAAACTAATAAAATGGGGAATAAATAAACAAATTGTAATTAAACATTACATGACTAATTATATTTACTAAGATATTCTAAAAAAAATATACAAATTATTACATTTAAAATGAGATAAAAAATCATATTGGGTTGATCAACATCACCTATAACATGTGGTTATAAGTGGATTTAACATTTCATTTATAATTAAATTAACATTTTTAAATAGATTTCATTCAATGATAGTGAAAAAATGGAAACCCCAGTAAAACAAACATAAAAGACATTATCAACATTCTTTTAGGATAAACCTTAATCATTTCACTGAGAGTCCACATTTTACTATTGAAGGAATTCACCATTGTGTTCTACATGATATTGTAATCAAATATGTGCAATTAACTGATCTTAAGAATTCACCCAATAAATAATTACTACAAAAAAAATGATAGTTCATATAAGAATGCATTATATAAAACGATATTAATCACTCCATCAACATTAGTTAATATGAGTTTGTAATGAAATTTAGGCCTCAAATCTTTATAGAAAATTGGTAACACTAAAAGTTATTCCACACTTGTGGGATCCAGAAATAAGGGGACATAACTAGTCCAGAAACATGCATAAAATATAGATGAACTTGAATATTATAGAAAAATAATATTAATAAACTCATCAAGAGGTACCAAGAAATTAAATATGTCCCAATATTAATACATCCTGAAAATAAATATAACATAAACTAAGTAAAAATCCTATATATAACAGAACGAGTCACCTCATGGGATTTGAGATCCATCTCTTACCTATGGATAACCAAAAATAATTGTAGTCCTAGTGTTAGACCCCAATCTAAACATTTAAATGAACCAAATATATAGAAGTCATTGATCAATAATTTGTTGAATCTAGAAAATTCTATAATAGAAGACTCATCTATGATTTACAGCCCTCGCCTATGACCATTGAGGCACCATTCTAGTGAAAACTACCATTGATGTTGGTATGTAATATGTGATTGGTGATGATATTTCTTAAAATATATAATAATAAAAGACTTATTATATAAATATATGATCATAAACTATATTATAACCATTTACCTAATCAATCCATTTTACATTTTATTTCCAACCTCTAATCATTATATTATTCTAATCTTCCAAAAATATTCGAAATATAAGTATCATCCCGACATGGCCATTAATAGAGTACATTATACCATTGGATTCTATTTCCAAAATTCTCATATCACAAATAATGATGTTTCACTCATCCACCAAGAAAACAACAATTGTACATATATTTTTCTAAAAACTACAACAATATTTAAAAAAATTATAAAACTACTCCCTAGAAAAAAAATTTGAATATGACATTAATTTTTTTATTTAAAATTATTATTCATCTTCAAAATTTTGTTTTATACTGATTATATTAAGTGATTACATATTGTAAAATTGAAAACCCATTATATTCTGAAACAATTATTATCCATCATATGACTTGCATAATATAAAATGATTATATATCACATAAAATATCATTAACAAAGTAATAAAAATCAATCAAACAAAATGTATAACACACATCATCTAAAACATGAAAGGGCCATAAAACCTAATAGCATTATAAATCAGTTCAATGGTGTTGGAGAGATATCAGCACCTGATAAATTAAAATCATCCCTTATTTATATTGTAATTTCACAATAAAATCTTCAATAAGTATGAAAACCAAATAAACTGATGAATCAAGGTCGTGAACATGGGGCCACTGGTACTATATATAATCATTATTATTTTGTTTGATTATTCATATATTTAATATCAGCATTTCATGGAAAAAAATGAAGGCAAAATTTAACATATTCCATTGTGTGGTTGTTTATAACTAGTGATCTTAACACAATGCATTCCCTCTTTATAAACTAATACACTAATGTAGAGAAATATATGAAATAATATTTCACAGTGGAATTCAAATTCAGATCCATGAGATAATTAAATTCTAAATATTGAGAATCCAATCCTGAAAGCCCCCATAAAATTATATATTAATTCAAATATTTTACAAATATTATCCATTTATAATTAATATTCCCCATTATAGAGGGGAATTTAATTTTATAAATAATATAGATTTGGGTTTGAGATTTTGTATCAGATATTATGGATAATCCACAATAAATCAGTGATAGAAGTGAATATTGATTAGTTTAAAATTGAAAATAATTCAAATATATACTAAGTTACATATAAATTATACTTTATATAATCTAATCATACAAGGGTCAGATCGCCGTAACTCGATGCAGTCATATTTTCATAGAAAATATTTTCTTATATTAAATAATTAATACCAACATATTTAATTATTAATAAAAAATCATGATGGTAACTAAAATTAAAACCAATAAAATATAAAATATATTTTAATTTTTCTGTTTTATGAAAATAATGTTATATATTAGTTAATTTTAGTATCTATAATTCTATTTATTTTAGTGTTTTCTTATTTTTTTCCAATGATGTGTTATTTTTATTTCATTTTTTAATTATATCTATTCCAATATATATACTGAGAAATCAAGGACATGGTTTCATAATAAAACCATTTTTTGATGTTTTTATTTCTAGGGTTGGAAGAATATTTTAATTAGAAACATTATATCTTTATTTTTTTGGAATTTCAATTCCCAAAATCCTCATTTTTTCTAGTAATATATTATATTTGAGATTTAATTCTGAATAAATATTACATTGGGTATCGATGAAAATACAAATGACATGGTCCGTCATATTGTCTTAGAAATTTTTCTATTTCTAAAAAATAGGTAAGGATGGAGGAATGTGTTTTCACATAAATGTAATCTAAAATATATATAGAATAAAATTCGTACATTGAAAAGTATTTATCAAATAAATATTAGAAGTTTTACAATGGATAAATTTACATTTTTTGATAGATCACATTTAAATTCTCATAATATCATGTAGTAATAAAATTTGTACTTTGATAATAATTATTTTAATGTTTATATAGATGAGCTACAAATGATTTCATTAGTAGTCAGTCTTAATGATCCAAATAATTATTTGAATAGTTTTATGTTCCCATTCATTTTAGAAAATTAAAATAACTCCAATGTTGTATTTAATGCTCGATGTTCTTTATAATTCTTGTGTTTGGATTTTTCCCGTCCTCAAATTTTAATATAATAAAATGGTAGTTTGTTATTTAAATACACATTTTTACACTAGATTTAATATTCCTTATAGTTCATCTTAACAATTCTAGAAATTACTATGTATTCATAAAAGGATAAATTTCCAAAAAACATATTTTTTTGGTTGAGCATTTTTACTGAAATAAAATTACATCTATGTGTTATATACTAAAATAATCTTAAAAAATAAGTGTTTTGGTAAATGTATGTCATTGATCATTGAAAATTATATTAATAAAATAATTTTTGCGTTTTAGTTATAAGAGTGGTGTGAAATAATATTTCCAGGAAACTGGAGCTATAATTAATGCTATTTTTGTTGGGTGGATTATATTATCAGTGGTCCAAACTCAAAAGATAAATCTAGGTAATATAATAACAATTACATAGATATTGAAATCTAGGATTAAATTTACTATAATATTAGTTGTAATGAGATTTGTGTAACTTTATTAAAAATATATAAATTCTTTAATCTATGATTGGATGATAATAATTATAATAAGTAATTAAATGATTCCTAAATTAGTAATAGAATAAGTTGTAAAATTTTGATGGGCACAAGATGAAAGTGATCATAAAAAATTCATGTAACATAATGATTAATTATATATATATATATATAAGTCATAAAATATTTAAAATAATTATATATAGGTCATGGGAATATACTTTTGATATATTGGTAGTGTATATTTTATATTTAAATAATTTTGAGCTATTTGAATATTTGCGGTATAATTATGTATTCATAATAATTTTTGATAAATTTATTTCTATTATATTTTGTTAGTAATATTATCTATGTATGACAAGTTGAGCTATCATTATAAATATATTTTACTTAATAATATTTTGTTTATTAATACTAAAAAATTACCATAATAAAAAATATATTTAAATGGTAATATTATAGAATTTTTTTATCCCAATAAGAATACTGTTTAACTATGTTTTATTATTAAATAATTTATCCACCACAAAATTAATAGATTTTTTAATATTTTTTATTTATTCCATTAATTATAGTTGAGTTAGCATAGTGTTGCTACATGATCATTTTAGTAATAATTTTTATAGATCTAATCATTAGATTATTATGTGTGCTTACACTTTTAATGGTAACAATAGAAATCATTTGTATTGATAGAGTAAATCATAGAGATGATTATTATATATACAAATATAATTTCATTTAATTTATATGTAATCATAGTCAATCTAGTATTTCTTATACTTTTTCTAATAACAACTAAAATGAATTTATTATTTTTAAAATGATTGATAGTGTAATAATCCCAAAAAAATGGTTTATTTTATTCCATTAACATTATATCCATTGTGTCTTTACATCCATTGAGGTTAGGTTTGAGGACGATTAAATGAGTATAGTATTAAGGATATGAAAATATATAATTTTTCTATTGTTTGAGTAACAATGATGATATGGTGGTGGGGTATGAAACATTTTGTGGTATTTTGTGAAATGTAAATACATCTTCGTACACCACCAGGTACCCGGTAGACATGAAATAGTTACCTGAAAACGTACTGGATTAATTTATAAATGGGATTGTTATTTTGGAATTTTTGAAAAAATATAATTATTTAAAATTCCATTAGCTATGGTTGTTGGTTGATTTTATATAGATAATTTCTGGTTGAGACTCATATTTTATTTTATATCCTCAAGAGTATAGATACCTTTAATCAATATCTAGATTACACATAATATATCAGTTATTCTCATATTTGGCATTTAATTTGTAAGCGATTATAATAAAACCTAAATTTCATCCATTTACTCAAGGAATTGATAACAATACTTTTATACTTACAAGTATGTAATGTAATTCATGACATTCCATTAGTTTTTCTTCCATAAAGATATCATGGTAATATATTAGTTGGGAATCTAAGGTATTACAATTGATTTGGTTTAATAATTTATCATATAATTATAGAAATAAAAAAATCACTAATATTAATTTAATCTTCATAAAAGTTTAACTTGGTGGAAAATTGTCTTTCATTTTTTATGAAACCATGTCAGCTATATGATTATGTAGGTGAACCCTCCCTTAATAAATAATTATTCAATGGATTGCAATTTATTAATATTTGGTTGTGTGATCTTAGTTAAAATGTTTTTCCCTAATAAATTATTTCCATAATCTAAATTCTCAATTAAGAATAATATATTATTTGAAAATTTATGATAACAAGTTTCTCATTCGATGAAATCCAACATTGATATACATTACATATTATATTCCATTATTTTTTTTCTTATGGTTTTTATATGATATAATATATACACACCATGAAAGATTCATGGAATTAATTTTCCTTGTTTTTATATGTGTTTTATGCAATCATTATAAACATTTAATATTTTCATTGTCCACTAATTCACTAAATATTAGTAAAGTGGTATTTAAATTTTTTTTACCTGATGTATATGTAGATATTTATTTTAATAATAACGATTGATAGAGTTATTTATATATTAACCATATAATTTCATAGTTATATAGATTTATATAAGCATATATTAGTGAATTTTAGTTGATGGTTTATTGATTGGTAATGTTCATATTATATTTCTTTTATTTATTATATATATATTTATATTATATTTTGAATATGTAGATGAAAAATTGATGGATACGTTTTTATATGGTGATATTATCATTGTTCCTTGACCAAACACTTTCATTTTTTCAATATGGGATGAGGTATAATAGTTCCTTAATAAATTTAGTGTTCCCATTACAATTGTATGAGTATTACCCCATGACTCGATTTTAAGAACTTCTTCTATAATGGGAAAATGGTTTCATTATAAAATTCACAAAATGTTTTTATATATAGGTCCAATTTTGGTATCATATCTTTCTATTCTCCCAAAAAAGTGAGTCAATAACTATTGTATTTATAAATTTTTTTAATTTATTAATCAATATATTGATTTCTATTTAGTTATTTAGAAGCAAATATATCACCACTATATGTACTTTTATTTCTGATTAGTAAGTATGTGTGGGGTGGTGATTTCATAATAGGCAAGATATGTTAGGTCTTATAAATATATAATAAAACATATTAGATATCGTGGATGAAATTAAATTCCAAATTCAAGGATCATCCATGAATGATAATTGAAACATGAAATAATATAAAAATATTGAACTCTTGATAACTTGTGTACCATACACCAATGATCCATTGAAACCATTATGATCTTCAAATTCTATATTTGAGAATGTTCTCCAATGTGGAGAATGAATGACTCTATCATCTACGGAGTCCAAAAGATATTCCTAAATTAGTCAATTTTTTATTGATATCTACTAACCACCAAAACGTGATTTCATCACACTATTTAAAGGTGAATGATGAAGAATTATTCTTTATATGGTAGGATCATACATGCATGATGATATAAAATCAACCACCCACTACCATCACATGATAGTATTTTAAATAGGAGATCCAGGACCCGACATAATTATTATCTCATTTATTTATAAATTTGAACAAATGAACATACTCATGGATTTAGGTAATATGAAAATAAATATCCCACATACCCTAATTCCTCTGGGAAAATATATAATGACCCCACCTTAAACATTACGTAATCCTGAATTTAATTAAATAATTCACTTTTAGCATCTTTTCAGGTTTAGAGATTTGGAGGATTGTTCCATGTCTATTACATTACCTCAGAGATTTTAGAAAGTAGACACTCCTACTCAGTATCAATTTTTTTTCATAAAATAAAATATCATGAAAAAAAATTCATATTTAGTTTTTATGTTTTAGATATCAGGACATTTAAATGATCCAATTATTTACCATATTCATCTTTATGTCCTATGAAAAAACCCATTTAATAAAATTGGGATGAGCATAAGAAGTTCAGTAACGATTATAAAACAACGATAGAAAGAATTAGTCCATCAATACATAAAAGGCATAAACTATTTAACATAAATCATGAAATTATAAGATTTATGAATAACATATGGAAATATTAAATCATAAATGTAAGTTGTCGAATCCATAACATACATATGTTGTAGATTCCACAGCTACATAGGGAGTTATGTTTAGAATAACCATCACTGGATATTCCGTAAATATATTATGAGAAACATTAACGTTTACATCTATCACGTTACTCAATACATTGAGATCTATTTCAGGCTCACCCGCCATATGTTTATCATAGAACCACCCATATATGTAAACAATTCTCAAGAACCATAACATATTCATAATAAAGAAAAAAAATATAATGGAAAGATAACATTTCCACATTTCAATATAAATATATTATTTAAATATATTGACATAACAAATCCATTATCAAAAACATTTTCAATACCAAAATACATAAAATGTGTATATCAAATTTAATTTCCTTTTAAAAAAATACTACTGCTTGATATGGAATCCAAATATAAAATATCACTCACAGTGGCAGAAAGTTTATATACACCATGCACATTAATAGAAACATTCCATTTTTTGTTTAGTAAAATGATTTGTAGATAAATAGTCCCTTTTAATGAAATGAAATCTTATAGGTGTTTGAACATCATATAATAGAATGTCGTGCATTAATCAAAAGATACCTCAATGAAAGGAGACTCAGAGGAAGTCCCTTACTGCGTGTCAGACATGACTCATTAATTCTTTAATATCCTGTATAATATACTAAGTTTAATATATTCATTCTTAATGATCTTTTCAGGTTTATTATTCCTTTAATATCTATTATTACCACGTTGTAAACCTTTTATAATCATTTAAGTTAATAATGGTCGTTTTGTCGAAATTTGGTACTTGGGCAAAAAATAAACTTATTATAATTACGAGTTTTCAATGTTGTCAAAATTTCATTATCTACAGATTGATATTCATGATTTAGATATCATATATATCATATATATACATTATATACATGTATTTAAAAAAGTATATATCATTTTATGATAAGAAATGAAATGAACCGTCCTTGGAGATGGTAAGTTGTAGGTACACATGAATGCTACATTCATTTCAATTTCATATTATAATGAAATGAATACATAATGATACATAGATATATTATAATTCCATAATAATATCATATATAATTTCATTAACTCCATGATTTATACATCCCACGTATGGCATGAACGAGTCATATCACATTGAGAGGGCGGTAGTCCACACATCCTCAAATAAAATTATCATAGTTACCCATTTTGTAAACAATAACGATTTGTTATAAATGAAAAATAAAGAATAATATAGAAAACATAAACATATTATATATAATTTATAAATACAGTACCATCATAATGGCAACTATGAGAGGTGGATTGAAATATTTGAACAATCATCGTTTTGTGAGGCTATAGTTCACCATCCACAGTAACAGTATGTTCATATCAATTAGATGGAGGTGTGTGGAAGTGCAGAGAAAATGAATCTCATAACAAAAACATGGTATATATAGGATACTGGTGTTGTATATAAAAAGAAAATAAGAAGAGAATAGATAGTGGAGAATTAAAATAAAAGAACAGAACATGAGGGAAGACATTACTTTTATAGCAGGTAACTCCATTTAGTTTGAACCAAAAGGCTTTCTTGAAGTTCCATATGCCTAGTGGAAGTCATATAGGATGAATTGAATGATGTTTGGAGAATATTATGGCTAATATTGGATGATAGAAGGGCCTTGAGATATGTGATTTTTGGTTAGAGGTAATGGCATTTTATATGGGGGGAGGAGTGGCTCTTTAAGAATGTTTGAAAGTATTTTTTTATTATAAACTAATATTCAATTTCAAAATGCCCAAAACTCATTAAATTATTTTATATGACGACTCTTGTTCAATATAAAATCATATAATACCAATGTTATAGGATTTGGATATTTTTATAATATTAATAGTCTCATTTATTTAAATCATTCATTAATAAGGTAATCACGACATAATTATTGTGTCATAAATAATTTTATTTATTCGAGGTCTGGAAATTATAAACAAAATATCATGATGTAAGAAACCTTTTTAGCGTTAAAATTAAAATTTATAGTTTAATAGATAACTTATATTACCCCATATAAAAAATATTTTACTAAGAGATATATGTTTTTGTCATTTTTGCCATTACATTAAATTAATTAATATGACATGTCCTTATCACTCTCAAGTGGCTTCATGGGGTCCCAAAATAGACATGATACTGCCCTTGGTTTGAAATATATCATACAATAGGATTACTACATGTATTAGTTTAATTTAATTTCACTATAATATAAAATTTTTACACTTATTTACCAGATTTACCTTTTAACCATGGTTAATAAAATATTTACCGAAATAATTATTCATAATGTTTATAAATTAAAGATACCTATTTTTACAATTTGGATATCCTAATTCAAACAATGGAATCCATTTTTACAAATTCAAAACACATAAGTGCAGAAATTATTTTAAAATTAATTACCATAGTGTAAACCAAAAGTGTGTTTTTAATAAATAATAACTATCAAAAGATTGACACATGATTATGTGCAATTTCAAAGTGAAATTATTTAAAATATGCAAAATTTGATTAAAGGGTAAAAATATTAAATAATTAAAATTTAAAACCAATTATGAAAATAATATATCCATATAAATAAATTTGATTAAAAGGCAGTTTTGATTTAAAATGTGGTATTTTTCAGTATTCATTTCAAAATTAACATTATTATAAAATACAAAAAAATTAACCAAAGTAAATTTTGATGTCTCAATTCTATAGAAGTTTTTAATTTTGTCAAATATATCATATAAATTTTACAAAAACTATATTTAATAATGGTTCTCCATCAAATGGTGGTAAAAAACCATTTTAAAGAATATTAGAGTATTTATGCTTAAAACATGATTCATTCTTATTTTAAGCCTCTAAAATTTATTGGATAAATGTATAAACATTTAAGAAACATGTATAATAATATATTAATTAGTTATGATCACTCCATATATTACAATGGCTAGGCATTATCTACCATTTAAAATAATAAGATTACTGTATTGTTTTTTGGTGTAACTCCATGTTGTGTGCAACATAAGATTTCAATGAAACCCATTGTTGTGTATCAGGTACACCATCAAACATAGCATCCACTTAATTGTAAAATTAAAATTTAAATCAAATATGTTATAAAACATGAAAAATTCATATTCTTTATTTACCTGGGATGTTACATCCTTCCTCCATTTCGATAATTGTGTCCCGTTAATTTTATTCAGTTATCCAATAAATGTGGGTTTTAATACCTCATTGCTTTTTCAGATTCCCTCATTTCGTTACCAAACATATAGTTTTTACACTAAAGCTTTACCTGATGAATTAACTTATTCTACAACACTTTCTCTCTTCTTTCAAGAATCTAGTCTCGTTGTTATTCATAAGAGAGATTATTTTCCAACTGAACTATCTATAGACTAAAAACATTAGATGGATATGGAATATACTTCCTCAAAATTTATACATTCAAAACATTGTGTACCTAGGACAAATACGGAGGTAATTCCACTCTTTACGAATAAAATCAAACATTCTCAATTATTTCATCGGGTCTAGTGATCCTCAGACTCAGCTTTCCTATCTTACCAAAACACATCAGCAATTTCCATTGTGAAAAATTGAGGAAGACATGATCGCCTACCTAAAAAGGACGATCATTCCTCCAGTTATCCGTATAACTTTTATAAATAATCCGAGCTATTCTTATGTTCTATTGAATAAATTGAACATATTGTTCATCCTCTTCTACCAATTCTTGTCCCATCAGTTTTCATTCACATAATTTATCCCATAAAGTTGTAGTATGACACCTCTTTCTAAATAATTCCTCAAATAGTGCCAATTGTATACAGGAATGAAAACTATTGTTATATGTAAATTCAACCAATGAAATATGTTGGTCCCAACTTCACTAGTAATACATTGAGAATGTTTAAACTTATCTTCCAATGTCTGATTTGATAGTTCTGACTTCCCATCTGATTGAGGTTGAAAAGATGTAGTAAAATTTAATTTACAACCCAACAAATTCATAATTCTTTTCCAGAAGTTAGATGTAAACATAGGATCATGACCAGATACAATGGAGAGGGGAAGTCCATGCATCATTACTAGCACTTTAACAAAAAATTTATAATATTTATCTAGAGACAATATATCTCGAATAGGAAGTAAACAAGTAGTTTTAGTCAATCGATCAATAATAACCGAGTTTGAATTACTAACACGATATGTATTTGGTAATCCTATGACGATGTTCATTGATATATTCTCTCATTTCATCTCTGACACTGGTGAAGATTGATGAATCTTTTTTGGTAACTATCGCTCTAATTTAACATGTTGAAATGTGAAAATCCTCACAGAAAAATCAGCAATACCTATTTTTCTTCCATCCCACCAGAAATACTCCCAAGGATCTCTGTATATCTTTGTACTGCCAGGACGAACTGAAAACAGTGAACTATGAGCATCAAATAATAACTCTTTTTAAGACTATAAATTTCAAGGCACACATAATCTATTTCAAATCCTAAATATGAAATCATTCTCATTGTTAAAATGTGGAAACAAACCCTTCTGATCCAACTCAACCTTTTTCGACAACTCACTGTCATCCTTCTGTGGTTTCATAATTTTGTCTGATAGACATGAATTCACTAACACTTATATCAAAACAGAGGAAGTTATTTCACCAACAAATTCAATGAAAAAGTTCATCAAATCATTTATCAAAGGATCTTGTTCCAAACGTATCATGGTTAATGTAGAATTAATTTCCAACTGAAAGCACCATCCACATTATTTTCTTTTCCAATATGGTAATTAATTATGCAATAATAAACCTTGATTAATTCTAGAAATCACCTATATCTCCTGTTCAATTATTTCTATGTGAATATATAATTAAAACAATTGTGATTGGTATATATTTCACACTTTACTCCATACAAATGATTCCTCCAAAATTTTAAATCCAAAACAACACGAGGTAATTACAAATAATGTGTAGGATAATTTAGCTCATGGGGTTTCAACTAACGTGATGCATATACAATTACCTGATCATTTTGAATTAAGACACAACCAATTCCTTTAAATGAAGAATCATTTTATATAATAGACTCACCATTTCTGAAAGGATGTTAGAAAAGTTGATCATTCAATAATATTGTTTTCAATACCTGAAAAAAATCTTCAATGTATTTTGTCCAAATGAACTGAACACATTTTCAAGTAAATATAGTTAATGGGATAGATAACTGTGAATAATTTTTAACACTCATATGGTAATAACCAGATAAACCATGAAAACTACATATCACAGTTATATTTGTTGGTCTTAGACATTATTCAACATATTATATTTTAGTAAGATTTAATATCATGCTATTTTTTAAAACATTGTAACAAAGGAAAGAAATTTTTTGTAACCAAAACTCACACATGCTGAATTTCCCATATAAATTAATTTCATTTATGGTTTTCTAGGTGACACTAAAATGACATTAATTTTCTTATATACATTTTGAATAAACAAAAATATCATCTATAAACACTACCCCCACTTATCACCTGATTACACTGAACCATCACTACAACAAACTGTTCGATTCTGATTCTCACTATCTTAGGATGCTGATTTTGACAGTCATTTCCCTCTATATTCCATCCCATCATAACATCCAAATTTCCACTATGAAAAAAAATTATCAAAAAATAATTATCATAGGTGAATCAAAATGGTAATCTTTAAATTATATATCATTTCTATTTGTCTGTAAATTAATTTAAGGAAATTAATTTAACAATATCCAAACTTCTAAAGTTGTCGAAACATACAATTGATACCAACTATAAAACCCATCATTAAGAATTATGTCATCTAGAATTTATGTTAATAATTCAATTTTATGATCTTCTTACATTTAGAGATTTATATAATTTGGCCATAACTGTTACATTACATCTCAAATAGTATAATGTAGACACCTCTACCAAGTATCCATTTTTATCTTAAAATAACAACTTTGAAAAAATGATTCATGTCTAGATCCATGTTTAATACTACAAGGATTTTACATTATCCCATTCGTATCCCTATTAATTATTATGTCCTATGAAAATAAACCTTTAAAAAACATGGGATGAGAATAAAAATCATAGTAATGACTATAAAATAATGATAGAAAAAATTAGTCCATCAAAACATACAATGAATAAGCTCTTATACATAACTTAGGAAATCATAGTATATATGAATAAAACAGTGATATCATAAATCATAAATGTAAATTGGGACATCCATAACATACGTATTTTGTAGCTTTCACTGCTATATAGGGAGTTATGTTTGGAATACCTATCATAGTATATTTCTTTAATCTCTTAAATGAAAATTTAATGTTTACCTCTATCACATTACACAACACATTAGAGTGCTATCTCGGGCTCACCCTCCCAAGGATCATCACAGAACCTCCTGTACACGTAAACAAGGCCCAATAACTATAACATAATAATAACACATAAAACTAACATAAAAGAGAAGATAACATTTATCCATTTCAGTCACAATATATTATATAAATGTATTGAGACAAAATATACATTATAAAACATTTTCAATGCCAAAATACATAATAATGGTATATGGTATTTATTTATCTTTTGAAAAAAATAGTACGACTTCTTTTGGAATCCAAATATCAAATAATGCTCACGACAACAGAAAGGTCGTTGTCAATACATTCGTGAAAAGTAATTTTACTTTTTTTTCATTTATTAAAAATCTTCATAGAAAAATATTAAATTTTAATGTAATGAAAATTAAAATGTTTTTAAACACCATATAAAGTTATATCATGTATAAATCAAAATAAGCCTCAATGAAATGATATTGAGGCGAAGTCTCTTACTTCATGTCTGACTAGACTCATTCGTTCTTTATTCTCCTGAATAATAAACTAATATTAATTTATAATTTCTTCCGAACATTATAAGGTATATTATTATTTTTATATAACTTATTACCCTATTATAAACATTATATAATCATTTAAGTAAATAACAGTCATTTTTTCAATATTTGGTAATTGAGTAAAAAATGAACTTATTATAATTACAAGTTGTCAATGTGGTCAAAATTACATTTTCTCTAGAATGATATTAATTATATATATGTCATTTATATCATAAATATCTAGTATATATATATTTATTTATTAATAATAATACATAAAATTTGGAGATAAGAAAGGAAATGCACCGTTCATTGAGACAGTAAGTCGTATTTACGCATAAATGCTACTTCCATTTCTAATTCATATTTTAATGGAATGAAAACATAATGATACATAGGTATATTATAATTACAGTATAATACCACATATAATTTCATTACCCTCTTTCTTTATACATTCCACGTAGGAATGAACGAGTCATATAACATTGAGGGGGCGACAGTATGAACTTTCTCAAATAAAATTATTGTATTTACCCATTATAGAACCCATAAACGAATACTCTAAATGGAAAGAATAAAAGCATTCAAAAAACATAATCATTACGTATATCATATATAAATATAGTTCCACCATAATGAACACCATGATTGGTTGTTGAAGATATTTGAACAATTATCATTTCGTGATACATTAGTTCGATGTCCACTGAAACAATAAGTTAGTATCCATAAGATGGAGGTGTGTGGAAGTGAACATAGAATCATTTTAATAAAAATAAATTAGTATATTGAGGATACTAGTACGATTTTGTAAAAAAACAACCATAGTATAGGGAGTTGAGAAGTAAAATAAAAGAATAGAACTTGAGTGAATTCATTACCATTAAATCTGGTAACTTCCTTTGTTTTGAACCGAAAGGCATTCTTAAAGTGCCACATGCTGATGGGAATGATACTAGGATGATGAGAGGTATTTTAATAGCTTATTTGGGTGGAGTTAGAATGAGCCAAGGTGATTTATAATTGTCATTAATGTTGAGTGGTGATGTATTTTTATAAGGGGTTGGAGGGTTTCTTTAAGAATGTTTGAAATTATTTTCTTATAATAAAATTAATTTCGGTTTCTAAAGGTCAAAAACTCATTATATTATATGATAAAATTACTATTGTTCGATATATAATCATAAAATAATAATTGGATAGGTTTTGGGTATTTTTTCAATTTTTATAATCCCATTTATTTAAATCATTCATTATTAAGGTAATAATTTCATCATCATTGTGTCATAAATAATAATATTTATTTAATATCTAAAAATTATAAATGATTTATAATGATATTGGAAATATTTTTATTGTTAAAATTAATAATTATATCCAAATATATTACTTATTTATCCACATATAAAAATTTATTTATTAAAAGATATATGTTTATGTCATTTTTTCATTAATTTAAATTAATTAATATAAAGTGTCATTATCACTAACATGTGGTTCCATGTGTTCCGAAAATCTACCCACGGTTGGCCATGGAAGGAAATATAAAATCCAATAGTATTAGGACATGTGTTAGTGTAATTTAATATTATTATAATATTATTTTATTAAACTTTTTTACTTCATTTACCCTTTAATCACTGTAAATAAAATATTTACAATTGTAAATATTCGTAATGTATAAAAATAGATGATACATATTTAAAAAATTAAGATCTCTGGATTCTAAATATGGAATCCATTTTCTAAATTCAAAACATATAAATGGTATAAATTAATTTAATATTAATTTCCATTGTCAAAATAAAAAAGTGTTTTTAAGAAATAATAACTATCAAATGATTGATAATTGTTTATGTCCAATTTCAAAGTGAAAATAAATCCAACTAACAAAAATGGATTAACTGGTAAAAATATAATCTATTTATGCTTAAAAAAAAGTAAATATATCCATATAAATATATTAGATTAAAATGAAATTTTGATTTAAAAGGAGGTATTTTTTACTATTCATTACTAAATTATCTTTATCAGAGAAATACCCAAAATTTACCCAAAGTAAATTTTGATGTCCCAATTCTAATGAATAATTTTATTTTATTAAATAGAACATATAAAAGTTAAAAAAACTATATTTAAAAAGGGTTCTCCAAAAAAAGGTAGTAAAAAGATCTTTTAAATAATTTTAGAGAACATGTGATTCCAATCAGATTCTTTCTCATATTAAGCCTCTAGAAATTATTGGCTAAATCTAAAAACATTTAACAAACATGTATAATAATATTTTATTTTGTTTTGTAAATTTCCTCAATTAAAACGGCTAGGCGTTAACTACCATTTAAACAAATATTATTATTATATTATTTTTTGGTATAACTCCATGTTGATTACAACATAAGAAATCAAATAAATCAATTGTTGCATATCAAGAATTCCATAAAAAATTCCATCCCTATTAAATTAAAATTAGTATTTAATTAAACAATATTAGTAAATAAGAAAATTTCATATTATTTATTTACCTATGATTTTACACATTATTCCATTTCATCTATAACTATATCGTAATTAAAAACTCCTGAAATCATATCCAAATATCATTTGGTTATTTTCAAGAAAACTTTTAGAAAAATATCTATTAATTCACCTTGTGAATGAAATTCAAAAACCCACATTGGATTAACTTAAAAACATTTAGTGTATCAGTCAAATTAAAAAACATTCCCAATTCGATAAAACAAAATAAGTGACACTAATGTCCTTTATAGTATTGAAAAAAATATCAATCTATGGTTTCATATATATAATAAAATAGAATCCTCTATAAATGATTCAATGTAAATCATTATCTAAAGGGATCTGATATGATATTTATCATATATAGGTTTCCCTATACCCATATCTACTACATAATTCATATGAAATTGTGAATTCTCATACATTCCCTTTCATTAGAGAATAATTTGACTATGGTAAAAAAATATTATGACTTATATATAGGCAATTCATTTTGAATTATTATATGCATTTATATTGATTTTATTAATGAATATGTCCAATTTAATTCACTCTTATAGATTTTGATATCAAAAGTTCTATATCAATAAATATATACAATATCATGGTGTGGCCACAGACTCTAATTGTATTTCCCATTCGAGGCACCATATCATACACAAATCTCATGAGAGGTAAAATATCATCCCAATTATGCTCTAACCAATGATATGATCAACTACATACCCAATTACCCAATTATAGATATGTAAATATATAGGCTTTTATAAATAAATTATTAAAGTACAATGGTTTTCATACGAGTTATCTCACAAACCATTGCAAGTGGGGAGTCAAATATTTTTCATGAACACCTAGTATAAAAATAACATTTGTATTCTTTTACATGTGGTATTCCTAGTTTTTTATACAGTAAAAATAGAGAATTATATTATTTTCCCTAATGATCATATTTTTTATCTCTATAGAGGAACCCTACTCATAATAAAATTAAAATTTCATCATAACATACAATAATACATAATAATTATTAGATATGGATAAACTGCATGTCATAATTTGATAGTTCAAATATCATTGGACTTCAGAAAATGTATTTCAATATATAAATTTGTATATATTGCATAAAGGGATGAACAAATTATTTTTCTTTTAATATGATACTTTTTAATATTTTAAACTGTTTATGAATATTTGACTAAACAAAAATTAGAACATGTTTTCTATACCACATATGATATACTTCTAGATAATTTCTATTGAATATATAATTTACTATTTTTGATAATATTTTTATCTCATATGAAATTCCTTTAAAATACCAATGTCATATTTTATTAAATATTTCTCACTAAACACTTTAGTGATAAAAAACGATGAATTTTTAAAATTTAATAAATTGTGCCATTTTGGAATAACATTTATAAAAATTAAACTAAATTAACATATTCGAACATAAACACATAAAAACATAAATTTTTATGATATCATCTTTAGTTTTTTACATAGTTCTCTCTCAATTTTCATCATTTTCATCCTAGTAATTTTATTTCATCAAAATATTTATATCAAATAATGTTAGTACATTCATTACTATTTAATAATACATCATAATATTAGGATGTAAAGTAAAATTTACATTAAACATTGATTAATACAATTATTTATTTATAAAATTTTAACTACATTATGTATTCAGATGATCCCAATATACTCTTATTCATTTCATTCTATTAATAATATCATTATTATATACACAATCATTTGTTTCTTAAGAAATAATATTTATACATTTTTAGAAGGAATATTAAAATAAAATAAACAATATCATAAATTTTATTTTAGTTGATTGGATATTTTTTTAAAAAGAAGAAATAATAAAAATATACCACTGATTGGTGGAATGAAGTAATTTCCATATAATTCAATAAATATTAGGATACACACATTATACTAGATGAACACTTATATCATATTTTTCTTCTTCATGTATTTTATATAAATATAAATATTATATTTATGTGTATCAATATCCTTGTCATTACAATGTGTATGAATAACAATTTCATTTAATTTTAAAAAATCGTTCTCTTCCTGATTTTAATAATTTTTTATGTTATCTATCATTAGAAACAAATTATGAATATTATGTTGCTTGTTAAATTATGAATCCATTTTTACCAAAATTATAATAGATACCTCCTATATATCATTGTGATATTAATCATTTTTATCCATATCCATTTCTTGAATATCCTCACTAGATGATTTACTAAGAACGTATTGTTCCAAAACATATAACATTACTTATTATTTAAAAACTATTCTCAAATTTCAATAAAAATCATAGAAGTTACTAAAATTAATTAATCAATTTTAAATGGATTATCATAACTTCATTATTGATGTAGATTCCATCTATCTATAGAAGAATATTTTATTATATGTTTCCCATATTTTGAAACTAATTAATAAGAAATTTTATTATATGAACTCCTTAAAAATGATAACACTTTTTTAAAAAACACATAATATTTGTTAGCATTAAAAGATATATAAGTCTCTAATGAATTATAATGTAATGAAATTACAATAACACTTTAAATATTAAGATAGGGATTCATCCTAATGAAATGAAATACAAATATTTTTGATCTATGAGGACATCCATGTTTGAACATCATGAAACAATTTACCATTTAACTAGTGGCCATACTGTTGGGTCACATGGCTTCATGCACATTTCCCCATAAGACAAAATATTCCATGTAGTATCTAGGGTCTCAAGAGATGATAGTTGGGGAGAATATACTATACTACTAGTTATTCAAAATTTTATTTTCAGATAACAATCAATAGAAAGAATTATTATCATTAAATAATGAAAAACAAAATAGTGGAAGATAATTATTATATTAACTGAATTAATGTATCCAATGCTAGTTGATAAAAACTATGCATGTATGGTTTATGAAACATAAAAATAAATTTGAATCATATAAAATGATTTACAATTCATAAAAATATAACACATATTAACTAAAATAACTAAAAATACAAAAGGTGATTCCCATTAGCTTCCTGATCTCAAACTCAGTCATTTTCTCCTAACACCACGGAACTAGCACATATAAAAAAGTAGGGTATAAGGCCTACAAACAATAAGGACTAATATGGTACACCGGTGAAATGGAGGACCAAGATGGATGTGATATATAAATCTTAGTTTCCAAAAACACACAATATAAATCCCAATAATGACACGGAAACATAAATTAAATAGTGTTCTAGAATAAGGAAATAATTTCTAAATATAAATAAATATGAAACCACCAATGTAGGTTCCCAAGGAAAACCAAGCTCTTATACCTACTTCAGATCATTTCCAGATTAAGATTATGACCATTTAACTCTCTCTCTCTCTCTCTATATATATATATATATCATTTGGAGGACATGTATGTAACACACATACATCCATCATCACTCTATGTGGTGATAATCTCTACTCATTAGGTAGTTAGTCTGACATCGTGATATTGTTGGGGTAATCACTGCCTCCAAATAGGATGGCTAGTCTGACTTCCATTGAAACACTATATGATGGATCATGGTACTAAAATTCCAATCATTCATATCTAATCAGGGGTGGAGGTCTCTATTCCAAACATTTATGTAAATGGCAATGAGTTTCTATGCTCATCAAGCCTCCATTACCATCGTTCTCATCCTCTATTAATTTATATAACAAGATTAATTTTCATTATTAATTTATTGCAATAAATTTTTATTTAGATATTTTATTTACATTATATAAGAAGGTTTAATTTCATTTATATCATTACATTTCAAAAGGATCCTTTCAAATGTCAAAAATAAGTGGCACAATCTAACCATCCTAAGGGATCCTCCCTTTACCAATTTAATAATAAATGAAACAATCATCATTTTTTTCCTTCTAAAGTGATTTATTTAAAATAACTCTATTTGGTGTTATCCATAATACTCATGATCACATCACATGATTTTCATAACCAGGGAATATTGATTTAAGGATCATGTTACAAAGCAAGGGGTCATATTCACTACCCTTAAAGGATGGTACCATCTTAAATAAGACATACTATAAAATTTAGATACCTAAACCATTTTATTTAACATATTATGTTAAAGAAACATTATTCCCATGGAGAATGTGTAAAAGAATGGTGTCATGGGTAGAAGGAAAAATTCCCATCCCCCCTTGGGAAATTTCAACTAAAAAGGGGTCAAGAACCTATGGATGCCTTGGATTACATTTATGATTTTCATTTTAATCATGTAATATTCAAAATAATTGTATAAAAATGTAGGTAAATACTATGAAATATATATGAGAAAGCAAAAATACATAAATCAACATTGTTTGTTTTATAAGACATTGCATCTCTGTTAGAGGGGATTTATAATTAAATAATGTTTTTTATCGAACATATCACTAATCAGAATGAAAGACTGCAATAACAAATTATAATTTAATGTATTAAATAGTAATGAAGTTGGTGCATTATGTGTTCCCTAAAAAGGTAATGATATGTGATCATACCTCATGAAGTAGATCAAGCCACAATGAACACTCAACACATGGAAATATTAACTCGAAGATACTCTACACTTTCACACACATACAATATATATATACCCCTTAATATAAGATAAATATTCCCCTTGAAACAAGGGAAAATTTACATGGAATATATATATATATATGCATTCATACTTATGTATTTGATTTCAATATCTCCCATAGTCATTAAACCATCTTCATAAACTACATGTGACTCATAGACAATGAAATCCTCAATAATTTGTTGAGTGTTAATAAAGAACCAATGAAAAACATACCCCAAACCATTGGTGGTTAATAAAGATTAACCAAAACACTTCTCCTTAGGTTAAATTTTTATGAATATAACTAAAGGAGTCCTAAAAACACATTCACATAACCTAATAAAAAAATAAATAGAAAAATCATTGAACCCCCAACCCTAGATATTCATTCAAACCTCACATAGGAACAAGTAGATTGAAAAACTATAGGAATTGCGGTGGATAATATAGGAGGAGGAACTTGTTGATGGATTGTGCAATGAATTGGATTAAATATATCTGAAATGGATTACCATATGGAAGTTTAGCAAAGGGGGTTCCATGAGGCCAAGGGGGAGAGTTGGTAGGTGTCATACACAGCCAATGAGTACGATAGGTAAGTATTTATGTTTAGTTTTAAATATGAGTTTATTTTTTTATTCAAATATTTAAAAAGTTGTCAACTAGTAATATTTGTGACTCAGGGTTTATGAAACCCTGTGCCAACCATGAAACCTCCACTAGACACCTAGATCACCATGCAATGGATTGTCAGGATAAATTTTCCAAATTGTGCACATACTGTATATTGAAAAGTTCATAGTGACATCCTCTACAAATGAATGTGTGGGATAGAAACACGGTTTAGTCCACCATGTGTAGTCCATGAAACATTAAATACCCACCTTCATAATTTCACACATTTTTCTTCATTGGTCTTCATGGTTTTAGACATAGTATGCACCCTATTTAGGTCCATAAAATGATTATTTTCTCAGTTTGAAGCACCCAATAATCCTCAAGAAACCCAATAAAGTTCAAAATATTTTTTATAATACCAAATATATTACATTAATATGTTCTAAATATCTGAATTACATTCATTTTCTTTATTTTAAAAACATCCTATCTAATAAAAAAGGTCAAAATAATTTTTAATTTTATCTAGTAAAAAACATGGATCATTAGAGCATTCCCACCTTATAACTTCTCATCCCCAATAATCCCTAGGGAACAATTTAAATGTCACCTGACCTACATGTGTCACAATTATTCTTTAAAATGATCACATTTCATTTTGAAACACCCAACATACCTACAAGCATCATATATGCACACGACAACATAAGTCATCAACACCCAATCCAATGCCTATTTTCCAACCCAAACATAGAGAAATAGTCCACCTGAACTCATTAATATATTAAAACAATATTATCATTATCTCATTAGAATTTTGGCCAAGGAACTTCCCACCTTAGGTTTTAACATTATTGAGGGAAAATTAAAATCCTAAGAACCCCACTATTGAAATTTTCATTCACATAATGCACCAAGCATTTTAGAGAAGCATCTCATGTGATATTCAAAATGGTTAAATTGATGGTTACTCATCAATCTAATCTCTGATGTTGTGACATATTTTAATGAAAATACCTAGATGAAATATACAACTCTCGCCTCCTCTAGATTACATACATGAAAATGGTAATCCACTAGCTGTTTAATTGATCTTGAATGAAAAATAGTTTTGGTAATCAAGTCAAACATTAGAGATTATGCTTGTCTTATATGGTCATCTCATTAAAAAATTATTTATGATTAATTATCTAAAGTATTATTGTATCCATTATTTTCAAATCAACTAAATCCTATTCCAAGATTAAGATGATGTTCTTTGATCAAATCAACACCTGACAACAGAAAACTACTGCACCACAACATAAGCTATGTTGTAACCTCAACTCAACCCACTAGAATTGTCTCACCATTTTAAACATAACAATTGATCCCTACAAGTAGTTTTACATCCCCTCACAATCATCGTGAATAGTTTATATGGGAATCTCACAAGGTATTCCACACTCTATAATTATAGGAAGCACATTCACACAAATCCACAATGTCCATATAATGATCAATGACTCGGCTAAGAGCGGCATTATCCGGGCTGCCATGTTAGATGAAAAAATAATTTTTTAAGAGTGAATATCAGGCATTCTTATGTCAGGGACTAATATTTACCCTAGAAAAATCAATCATCTATAAGAATAACAATTTAATATGAAACACTGAAAAGGATCTCCCCAATAAATCCCATCACAATTAAAACATTGGTGTGACATAAGATGGATGGTCTCTTAGTGAATCTACCATGATTTCAACATATGGTACATGCTCATCGCTAAGAAATATATAATAATAGGATTGAATTATTTTCCAACCAATCATAACAATCTATTTAAAATAAATTCAATCAAACCCTGACTAGTCGACTTTGATGAAGAAAATCAGCTTCTCTTACTGACATTTCATCACAACCAATCACAATTATATTTCCAACTGAGTCATTACATGATTTTTTTAGATTAAAAAATGATATAATTCAATAATAATGGTGTTTCCTAAATTATACATACACATACAACAACAATAACGTCCTAGTACTGAGAAAGCACCATAATAGATTTGACCTGAAACCCTAAATGACATTCATGTGAGATCATCTATCTTCAAAGTGTCATCCTTGACTATGGTCTTTCTACCTAGAAGAAAACATGTTTATATGTACCTACATTATGATTCCCACTTTAAGAGAGTTTTTTTGTTCAATAAAAGAGAAGAAAATATACTCCCAAATGTAATGGATCAAATTCACATTAAACCTACGTCAAATACTTCTGTGAGTTATAGTCATTCTGTAATATCATTTTTAAGGTGAGTGAAATCCAAAGACAAATGGCATGTTAAAACAATCAAGTCTCAAAATAGTCAAGATGATCATTAGGAAAAACTTTTTTATTTAACACTCAAGTCACTCTACTAAAATTATTACCTGAAACTATAAACTACAACACATGGATAATTTTTTTTACTAATCTCGACCAGTTAGTTAAAATATTTATATAATTTAAGTTTGTCTGCTATATCATCCCATACCACTATATGAATATAAGGGAGACATGAAACATCTTTAATACAACCCATAGCTTATCCTCTCTATGAATTTGAGTATCAGTTGTCATGTACATGTGATTTATTGAAGATCCTTATTTTCTAATACAACCATTATTTTATATAATGACATTCCAAGTCTTCCTTAAATTTGGAAGAGAAAGGGTCAAGTGGCTTAAAAAGAACCAGACCATGCCTAGGAAATCTCTAAATAGCTGAAAATGTGCATTATCATATTCCCAAGATCATAAAATGGCTAAATACACCATGAACACCCATATGAACTTGTGTTTCACTAGAAAAAAATGCCCTATAATGGACAACAACAAATCATGAACACAAAATGTTAGAAAAAAAATGTCATTAGCCATGAATTTTTGTTCTATGGGTGGTACCTACATTTGGTCATCCCCTTTAAAACTAAAAATGGTTTCCTTAATGGGTTTACATAATTATATGGTCACCATGATAAATATATTATCATCAATGACATATATAAATATAATAATTCCTAATAAAAATTATTTTTCTTCAATTCCATGGAACTAAGAGGGGAAACTCAAACTGCCCTTACAGTAGAGTTTTAAGTAGAGTACACCGTATAGGGGTCCATTTCCAAGCTCATTAAATTTATACACTTTTAATATTTCCTTCATCTAAATATTTAAATTTAATACATCCAGTACCATTTAAAAAAAATCTTTGTATATGACTAATATAACTACCTAGGTAAAAAAAGTTCAATAAAATAGTCTTTTAAAATAGTAAAAAATTATTAAAATACCATCTTCAATAGTAAGTTTATATAATAAATCTGTTTTTAAAATAAAACTGATAAGGCGACCTACAACTATCCTGCTAGGCCATCCTTTGTTCTTTTGAATGAAACGAAATAGCAGTTTCATTGTTTTCTTAGTTTGAGAATATCCAAACAGGTCAAATCTAAAGATAAATTCCCCCAATTATCATGCATGGTTCAAATTGTAAATTTTAGAGATTATCAAACTAATTGAAAATTCAAAAAAAAAATAATTTCATTCAAAACCGTTGTAAAATAATGCATTATGTCATCATCTATATGGGTTTCCTTTTCCAAATTCATAATAATCACATAAAATTCATGGATTGAAAATTTTTCTCATTAATATAAACATATTCCCAATTTAGAATATAACATTCTTAAATTCAATAGCCCAATCATATGGGTGACCACCTACAAACATGTAAAGCACCCATACACTTTACCATTTTGTAGCACCACATTTTTAAGTTATGTAGCCTTTTTTATGAATTCTTATTTGTTTAAGGTCCATGGGATGAGTTGGGAAGAGTTTGGGAAAGATTGTAATGGATTTGAATGAGTTTGGAGGATTTTCAATTGGTGCAAGTTTTGAGCACAGTTAGTGGAAACCGTGTTGGTTCTCCATGAAACCATGCAAGGGGAGACAATAGGCTTCGCATAGCCTGCGCACAGTTTTCCAAACTATGTGAGGCAACCATTTAGACCCTTTCTCTCGAGGTTGTAGTGTATGCATGGTTAGCGCATGGTTTTCCAAACCATGCGGACTAACCATGCAGAAAATGAAAATAAGGTTTTAATACCTGGGCTCACTTGGGATTGCCTCATTCCTCTCCAAACATTCTCCCACTCAAGTCTCAATTGGTTTCTTCAGTTTTTAAGAGTTGGAGGGGCTCTCCCACTCGGGTTGGAAGCATTTTTAAGAGGTTACTTGGTGTTTTGAATGTGGATTCTCCAGGGTATGTCTCTCCTCTAGTTTTCCTTGTGTTTTCCTCAAGAACTACATCCCTTCTATTTTATGGATTTTATTATTTACACTTTTTGTGTGTAGATATAAAGTTTTGGTTACCATGGATGTTGATTTTATGGCTTGTGAATTCTAGGGAAAGGGATCTAGATATTTTTTGGTGGTGCGTTCACCGGATTTGATGTGCGGGTGCTTGTGGGTCAATTTCTCGGGAACCCTAAAGGTAGGTGGATTCTCTCTCGACTCCACTTGGTTAGAGGTAGTGGTTTTGGCATATAATTAATTTTATTTCATTGAAATTAATTGTGTATTGATGTGTGAAGTTTGTTAGAAATCCATTTGGGGATTTTGGGAAAAAAGGGTTTTTTTTGATGAAATACTATTGTTGTGGATTTTAAAATGGAGATTTTAAATTGGGATGTTATGGTAGATTTGTGATAATGATTGATGTAAATGGTTTTCAATAAAGTGTTTGTTTTATTTAAATATGGTTTGTCTTTGAGAATCATTTTCAAAAAATGGGTGATTTATTAAAGTGGATTGATATCCAAGAGAATTGGATGATTGCATGTTGTTGTTACCCTAGTGGGAAAAATTCTTATTTATGGATTGATTGGAATGTAGTGTTGAGGTGGTAGGAAGTACCTCTATCAAAATGTTATGGATAGTGGACGGAAGGGCTACTATCAAAGGATAAGTGGAATGGAAGAGCCACAAGTTATGAATGGGTGAACGAGTTGGATGGAAGTTCTGTCATTTGGTTGTGGTTGGGAAGAACCACTAGGTGTGAATTGGTGAATGAGTGGGATAGAAGCTCCACTGTTTGGTTGTTTTGGTTGTTTTTTTTGCCTTGCATGTTGGAAATTGTTGTGCTAGTGTGTGAATGATGAAATTGCATGTGGCATGTTTGTTTGGATTTCCCTAGGTTGCATGGTTTGGGTGAGATGGCTTGGTATGTGTATGATGGCTTATGGTAAGGCTGCACTTGTGATTATTTTATAAAAATTATTTTATATAAATGAGCTAACGGTTTTATCCTAGTGGCGTGTATAGAGAAGTCATTTTGAGAAAACATACTAAGTAATAGTACTCACCCCCTTCTTTTGCAAATTGGTGTCATTGCAGAGGTTGTGTACTATGACGTGGGAAATGGTATAGAATCTTCCACCTATAGGGTTTCATTGTGATGTCATGGTGGAGCTAGGAGTTTGGAGCTTGGTGTAGATATGTGGTGGTATCATGGCACATTGTTCTTTGTTGTTTGGAATTCGGCGTATTACTCTGATATTGTGTTGTTTTTTTTGGATCTGGGATGTATGGTGGAGAAATTTGGGTTTCTTATTGGAATTCATTTTGGAATGTTTTATTGAAATGCATTATATAGTGGTGGTTAATGGATGGTTTGGTTGGTTTGTCATAATTGAAAATCATTCCCCAATTTGACCTTGAGGCCCTCAGAATTTTTTTTCCATGCATTGGTGTCTTGGGATCATTGCTTAAGTCTAGGTATCCCTAATCGTCTACTCAATCCAATGAGGTAGGGGTGTGGTGTTACAAGTTCTACAAGTTTGTTCAGTCCTTAGCTTTCAATTGAGAGCAGGTGTTTGGTCTCTTTGGCACCTTGGTTTTGGAGTTGACATTCATTGTTGTATATTCCTTGAGTCGGGATGGTAGCAAGGTGTAGGCTTGTTAGAACATGGAATGTACAATATAAAAGGATATAGATTACCCTTTTATGCTGAACTTCATGTTACCATGGAGTTGGGTACATAAGTTTTTTGGATACACTTATAGGCAATGGATATCTCATTGTCATGGGTGTATCCAATGAGATGAGGATGAAATGCATGATAGAAATTACTTCCCACTAGGATGCATATTTCATTGAGGTATAATAATTTATGGTGTGATATGAATTTTGGAAATTGTAATTTGAATAAATTTGGTATTTTGAAAATGGTTTGCTTTTTAAAATGGTGAAACATGGAAAATGGGATCTTTTAGAATTTCTTTTGCGATAGTGTTGTGTACTGTGATTAGAAATGGGAATTCATGATGTATTTGGATGTGATACGCAAGGTTGATTGTTTTTTTGTGTGATAGAAATGGAACTGGGTAGGCATTGTAGAGACCAACCGGCGTAGGCTGTTGAAAATGTGGTAGCACCTGAGCCTATGATGAACCTGCAGCTAGTGAAAAACATAGTGCAAGATTTCCAAGCTGTTGAAAGTAGAAATAAAATATATAAACCAAGGCATTGGATCATGTGGATAATTTTCAAAAGAAGAATCCACCCACCGTCATGGGCGATTGAGTGCCGAAGAGGGAAGAAGTATGGTTGATTAAAATGAACAAGATTTTCAAGTTCCTGGGAACAGTGGTAGAGTTAAATGAGAAGTTGGACATGTATAGGTTGGAATATCTTTCCCTTCAATGGTGGGAGTTGGTAGTCCAAGTAGGGACGAACAAGGGTGTGATGTGTATAGGCTTAGAGGAGTTTTTTAATAAACAATTCTACCCACATACGTTCAGAATTCAGGGTACGAATGATTTCGTCAGGCTGAATAAAGGGAATATATATGTGATGGAGTATGAAGCTAAGTTTATGAACTTAGTGAGATTTTTACATGATTTTGTGGGTAGAACATTGTTGAATGCTCTTATCATTGAATTTTTTTTGAGACAGGACATTTGTTTTAAGATAGTTGTGTTGTGTATTGATGATTACACCGAAATGGTATATAGAGTCTCGATGGATGAGCGGGAATTTTTGGGAGATTTGGCTGGAGGAAGCATGGTGGTACCCATGAGGAATAGTGGGAACTTTAAAACTGTGTTCAAGAGAAGGAGGGACACTTATTCCCAGGGTGGGAATGTTGCATAAAATCTGATGGAAAGATTGGTAAATATTTTTCCGAAGCCCCAGAGTATGCCGGGGTGTTTTCATTGTGGTTTTACGAGCCACATCTAGCTGGATTGTACGACACCACATCGAGCATGTTATAATTGTAAGAATATGGTCTATCTACATTGTTATTGTCAGAATGCTCCAAGGTCGGGTGCGTGTGACACTCCTCAGGGATTGTAGACGTCATATGCTTCGACGGGACGGGGATAACAACACACCACTCCTCAGCGAAGTAATGTGGGTTATGGTGATTCTCAGAATACCAAGACACCTCAACAATGTAATAAAGAGCAGAGTATGGAAACAAAAGCGTTGTTCTGAACTAATTAGGTTGTGGATTATGATCTGTTGTGACCATCCACAGTGTGAGGTACTATTCTTTTAAATTTTACCTTGATGCAAGTGTTGTTTGATATGGGTGCTTGACACTATATTATTGCTACATGTGTGGTTGGGTTACTGGGTCTATGGATATAAATTATGCCTTCGGTTTAGAATCTTCAATCTCCTCTGGGTCGAATAGTGTGTCGAACGTTCTTGTGTAGAGCATGTTGTATCATTGTGGGTGAGGTTGAGATAATGGGGTATTTCTCAATTCTAGAGAAAGATGGATATGATGTAATCTCAAGAATGGATTGGATGGTGGAGTTTTAGGCCCACATCGATTGTAATGAGAAAACAATGGCTTTTACGACACATGACGGTGTTAGTCATCTCATTAGAGGAGAGCGGCATGAAAGGAAAGGTGCAACATGTTTTTTGGCACCAGTAGTGGGCACGTTATTATATCAGGTGGTTCTGTTTCCATTGGTATTATATAGGGTGTTGATCAGAGTGGTTTTTCAGCAGTGCTGGATAAGTTCAAGGATGTTTTTATTGATGAATTATTTAGGTTACCTTCTGTTAGAAAAGTGGAGTTTACGATTGATCTCCTTCTGGGGACTAGTCTTATCTCACTTCTATCATACATGATGGAACATAATAATTTCTGGGAATTTGAATTCCAGTATGAAGAGTTTGAAAATAAAGGGTTTATCCGGCCAATCAAGTCTTCGTGACCAGCATCTGTGTTGTTTGTGAAAAATCTGGACGGAACATTGAGGATCTATGTTGATTATTGTAGACTAGACCATGTGTCTATAAAGAACAGATATCCACTTCTAAGAATTGATGATTTCTTCGACCAGTTGTGGGGAGGCCAGTGGATCTCTACGATTGACCTGAGGTCCGGATATCATCAATTACAGGTGAGGAAGGACGATATTCCTAAAACAACATTCAGAAGTAGATATGGAAATTATGAATATGTGGTTTTGCCCTTTTGTCTAAATAATTCTCTATCGGCATCTATGGAATTTTTGAATCATCTATTTAAAAGATACCTGGATTTGTTTTTGGTGGTGTTTGTAGATGATATTTTGTTGTTTTTAAAGACAAGGGTGGAACATGATCATCACATGGCGACACTACTGGAGATCTTGAGCGATCAACTGTTGTATGCGAAATTGTCAGACTGTGACTTTTAGATACAAGAAGTTCATTTTTATGGCCATGTTTTTTTTGAATGAGGAGTTTTAATGGATCCAGAAAATATAGACGATGTTATCTTGTGGTAACCTCCAAAGAATGTGTTTGAGGTATGATAATTCCTCAATCTAGCTGGGTATTATCGGCATTTTTTTGTTATTTTTCATGTTTGGATTCACCTATGACATCTTTGACATGAAATAAAGCTCCATTCCAGTGGAAGGAACAATTTTATCAGTGTCTCGATGAGCTAAATTGTCACCTTAGATCAACACCAATCTTGGTTTTTCTAGAACCAGGAAAAGGGAACGTGGTGTATTGCGATGCATCAGGATCAGGGTTGGGGTGCGTTCTCCTGAAAGGGAATCATGTGGTTGTGTATGGCTCATGGTAGTTGAGGGTTCAAGAGAATAACTACCCACCTCATGATTTTTATTTGGAAGCAGTGTTCCATTCTCTGAAAGTGTGGAATCATTATATCATCATTGAGAAATTCATGGTATATATAGATCATAAGAGCTTTAACAGTATTTTTTCACAAAGGGATTTGAACTTGTGGAAAAAGAGATGGATGGAATATATCCAGATATTTGATTGTGACTATATGTACAAATTAGTTAATAGAAATTTGGTTTCAGATGCATTAAGTAGAAAATAATTTTCTCCGGTTGTAAAAGAGGCATTTGACCAGTAGTAGTTGATGTCGGTTATAGCTGACATGCAGTTGGAATGTGAGGACCAGGGCGATAGAGAAGTCTTCTTCCTAGTTTTTTCGATTCATGGCTTGGTTGGCCTGGTTAAGGAGGCATATATATCTTATTATGAGTTTGTGACTAGGGGGGAAAGACTTAATGGTGGGGAGACCATTGAGGGTAGGAAAAAGAATGGAGATTCAGTTTTGTGTTTTTGGAATAAGATGTAGGTACCAGTGGCTTGTTAGGAGGAAATTCTCAAGGAGTATCATCAATCCAGGTGGTCAATTCATCCTGGAATTCAAGTAATGTATAATGCGTTAAAATAGAAGGTCTAGTGGGATGGTATGAAAAGATTTTTGACTAAGATTGTTTTGATATGCTTGACGTGTCATCATGTCAAGGCTGAGCATCAGTGGCCAGAGGGAATGTTGCAGTCTTTACCAATTCCTATTTGTAAGTGGGAGTAAATAGAGATGGATTTTGTCACAGGTATCCCAAGAACGGTCATGAAACATGATGCCATTTGGGTGATAGCGAATTGGCTAATGAAGCTGGACCATTTAATTCTAATTCGGGAATCTCATATAGTGGAGGATCTATCTAAAATCTATATCTGGGAGGTGGTAAAAGGTTATGGTGTTCTAGTTTTGATTGTATCCGATAGAGACCCAAGGTTTACATCTCATTTCTGGAAATCCTTACAGCAAGCCCTTGGAACTATGTTGACCATGAGTACAATGTATCACCCTCAGACGGATGGTCAATCTGAGAGGACGTTACAAACATTGGATGATATGTTGCCGGATTTTTTTATGGATTTTGGTGGCTCGTGGGAGGATCACATGTCGTTGGATGATTTTTTTTAATGTAACAATTATAAGTAATCTTTACATATGGCTCTATTTGACGCATTGTATGAGGGGCCATGTCATTCTCCACTATGTTGGGCGGAAATGGGAGAGTGATCTATGGTTGGACCAAGCCATGTCTAGAAGAATAGAGAGAATATCCAGCTGATCAGAAAGATAATGGATATAGCTCAGAGTCCTCAGAAATCATATGAGGATCATTATTGATGTCCATTGTTGTTCGAGGTGAGTGTTCATGTTTTCATTAAGATATCTCTAATGTTGGGACATCGTTAGTTTGGGAAGTAGGAAAAGTTATCTATGAGGTATATTGGGCCTTTTGTGATTCTTGAATGGGTTAGTGAAGTGGCTTATCATTTGGATTTTCCACCAATGATCAGTGCAGTGCACAATGTGTTTCATTTTTAACATTTAAAAAAGTATCATTCGGATCGTGACCATGTAATTTGATTGGATCATATTGAACTAAAACTGGATGCTTTGTTGGTGCACATGCCAGTGCGAGTTGTGGATAGGAATGATAAAGTATTGCATGGTAAAATCATTCGTTTAGTTTGAGTTTTTTGGCAGCATGGTCAGATTCAAGAGGTGATTTGGGAGTGGGAGAAAGGGGTGGTCGAGTAGTGGCCCATGCTCTTTCGGCAAAGGGTGGGTTCACTAATTTCTAAGGACGGAAAGTCCAATGGTAAGGACAATATAGCACCCCTGTTTTGATTTATGTAGCCTTTGTTTATGCATTTTTATCTCATTAAGGTGTATGGGATGAGTTGGGAAGAGGTTGGGAGAGTTTGGAACGATTTTGTATGTGTTTGGAGGCTTTTCTATGTGTGCACGGTTTGAGCACAGTTAGTGGAAACCGTGCAGGTTCTCCCCGAAACCGTACAGGGGGAGACAGTAGGTTTCGTATGGCCTGCGCACAGTTTTACAAAACATGGAATCCAACCATGAAAACCCATGCTCTGGCGGTAGTTGTGTGTGTACGGTTAGCGCACAATTTTCCAAACCAGGCAGATTAATCGTGATGCAACTTAAAATAGGGTTTTAAATCCTAGGCTCACTCAGGATTGCCTCATTCCTCTCTAAAATTCCTCTCACTCATGCCTCAATTAGATTCTTCAATTTTTAAGGGTTAGAGGGGATCTCCCACTCTGTTTGGAAGCATTTTGAGGAGTATCCTTGGTGTTTTGACGGTGGTTTCTCCTGGGTAAGTCTCTCTTCTTGGTTTCCTTGTGTTTTCATCTAGATCTACATCCCTCTCATTCGTGGTTTTCTAGGTCTCCACTTTCTGTGTGTAGATCTAGGATTGTGGTTTCCCTTTCCCACTTATTAGTCACTCTTACACCATTTAACTGAAAATTTGTTCCCATTGTAATGAAAACTAATTTCATTTATCAGATTACATAAATTACATATTAATATATAATATGAATTCTAGTACATTCATATAACATAGAGAAACATATTTTAGTCATAGAATAATGGAACATTATTAATAAGATCATGCTATAACAACCAGTGAAAAACCATTGAAACAAGGAAAAAATGCTTATAAATAGGAAACATGATAAATATATCACTGATTCATTCTATCTAAACATGCTTGAAAATGAATTAAAGGGATGATATACATTTTTGGAACAAAATACAGACTAGAAATCATCATATATATGAAACTACATGGAATGAAATATTCATGTTATGTAAATTACTAGGTGCCTAATATGAATCATGTAATTATTAATCCTCTCTGAACAAGGACAAGAAAAAATTTACATAAAACTCCCTAAATCATTAGTAGTGTAATGTAAACTATTCAGTCGTGGTGAAATCATATCAATTATAATATCAAACAGCATGAACAACAGTCCCATCTTGGTTCACATGGTCATTTCCCCTAAGTGGGGTTATTAGTAACAATAACGACTATTACCAAAGTGACCACACATTCATAGTATTTTATCTACCTACCCAAAATTGTAAGACAAATAAATTTTTTCCCTTTTATACACCTTCATATCATCTGAAAACGACTTACCATTTAACCATCGATAGGATTGGTGGGTAAATGTGAATTAGGTGTTTCTCCATATATGATATAGGCTGCTCGATAGTAGTGAGTGTCTCATGAAATGATAATTTGTTGACTATACTCTTTTTTGATAGATTCACATCGATATTATATGTTAATAAACAATATAAAATTGCATAATAATTAAATAATTAACAAAAAAAGTAGATTAATAATATTATTATAACTGAATTAATGTGTCCAATACCATTTTATACAATTTATACATGTACAATAGATCACACATTACTAAATATGGTAAACATAAAACATCCATTTCAATTTAGAAAAATACAAGACTCTTGTAATTAAAAGAACTTAAAACACCATGGGTGATCCCCATGATCATATAGAGCCCTTGATCCATCCCTTTATTCTATCATCCATGTACAAGTACACCAAAACAAGAAGACCGTATGGTACTCTAAAAAATGTCTACATAGGTACCACAATGAAATGTAAGCCTGTGCAGGGTGTAAGATATAAATCATAGTTGGATAACACCCATGGTGTCTATCCCAAACCATATAGTGAAATATAAAATTAGACAACATGTAGGTGTAATGAAATTGTTTATAGAATTAAATAAATACACAAGAATCTTTCTAGGTTCATAAGGGACACCTAATGGTAATACCTTCTTTGGTACATAGATGACAAAATAGTGTGATCATTTCTATATATATATATATATATTATATACACACCCACTCACTCACACACACATATATATTCATGGCTGGATAAATATGAAACATGATGGAATCCAATGCTAGTATATGAACTAATAATCTCTACTCATGAGGTAGTATGCCTGACATCATGATAGAGTGAAGTTCATCACCCCAGTCTCTCATGATTAATTATATGCATTCCATGGAAACTCCCTAAAATTTCATGTGGTTCTAAAATGCCAATTTACCTTATTATAGCCATGTTGTGGGTTGTTTTTTCCAACAACGACGGTTTCACAACCAAAACCTATCAGTCTCGAGCCCCAACTACCCCAAGCCCACCTCCATAGGCCAGCGGTGGGAGACCAGCAACGAAGGCGTAACAATCTCAGGGATGCCTTTGCCTATGTACATGTACACACACACAACCCACTTGATGCAGATGAGCAATGTCAAAAGAAGAATGAATGAAAAACAATTATAACCCAACCATTGTCATGCATCAATTTCTAAATAATGAAAAGTAATGTGCTGAAAATTACTGACAAGATATCGAATAGAAAAAGGGAAAAACATGCACCCAAAAAAAATGGTGCCACAACCTGGAAACATGTAAAAAAAGTAAACTTTTGATGAGTCACACACCTAAAAGTCCTATTACAACCATTGTATGTAGCCCAAGCTCTTGTGTCCTCTACGCTCCTCTGTAGACTCTATCGACCTGTCTATCATCTGCAAGAGAATACCAAGTGCAGGTAAATCCTAAGCAGGGGTGAGTATATAGATACTCGGTAGGATAACCCAAAACCTCAAGAGAGCAACAAACGAGGTACTAAAATGGTGATCTATAGACAGAACAAAGAACAATTATAGAGTATAGTAAATTTAGTGCAGCTCAACCCATCAAGAGAAAGTATGTTGGCTCATCCAACCAAGAGGAGCAGGGAATAGAAAAAAATTATGCACATTGTGTGTCTTTGCCCCTCCTAAAAGGAGAGTAACTGAACCCAAGGATTGGGAAGGAATGTAGAGTGTATATATATATATATATGCTCAATATAAATCCCAAACGAGTGCCTAAGGGGATCTTTATCTCCAAACTCATCCCATGATAAGTCGCCGACATTTATAAGGGTAGTCATCAATGATGCCAAATAGTTTTGGACATCAAAGCTGCCTCATCGCTAAACCATACCACAAAAATCCCGACTCCATTAATCATGGAGAAAATCCACTAACTAGCCTCATCGGAAGGGCTGACTCTGAAGGAGGTCATCGGGTAACCCACTACCCAACCCGGCTAGAGTGTAAACCCAAGGAGGTATTCAGGAGACCCACTGCCTAGCCATACTTGAGGGTAAATCCTAAAAGGTCATTGGGTAACCCACTGCCCATCCCTGCTAGAGGGTAAACCCGAAAGTCAAAGGGTAACCCACTGCACAGCCATGCTGGAGGGTAAACCCTCAGCTCAATGGGTAACCCACTGCCCATCATCGCTGGATGATAAACCCTGATTCTCCAGTAAGTAACCCACTTCCCAGCCACGCAGGAGGGTAAACCCTGAATTGATCCAATAAATCTGCACTACCCGAACCATATAAAGTTTTCACTAACTTCTCAGCTGTGTGTTGGGTCGGAGTACGTCAATGGAAGCTATGACCAACACCCTTTCATATTTCCACATTTAATGATATCTCAAAAGAGGCTCCACATGTCCAAAAAAATTACACCTTTGCAATCCTCTCGAAAAAACATGCGAGATAGACTATTTACTCACTAGAAACAGACTCCCAATAAAAAATTTATTCAACCGCACTTTGTGAGCAAACGAAATCTCATGGCACCCACACCTCGGTCCCGAAAGATGTCAGTCAAACTGTGACATCGCGATACACTCATAAAAACACGCTTAAATGACTTTTCATTCACCCCGAATCGACAGATGACGAAAAAGTCGAAAAATGCTGCCCATAGCTTAAAGGGAGGCTTGTGGGGCCCATGCCTCAACTCGGATTCAACGGTTATAACCACCCTGGTCTACATCATATCGACTCTAGGGTTACAACACCGCTGATGTCACCAAAAATGTACTTCAGATGTGTTCGCGCCATTCGAATGAATGATCACGGTGAAGCGATAAAAAATACTTAATGGGCGCATCACGCCACTGACCCCCCCCCCCCGTCTCGAAAATAAATAAGCTTTGAGACCATCACAAAAACTCCTTCTCGAACCTAGGATTGTGCTGCCATAGACGACACACAAAACAAACTCATGCGGTGACCGACGCTTCTGGTGACCTCCTCTTACCGCCACCGCATGGGACTACCGTCCCCACCTGGGTCTGCCGCGCCCCCTCCTGGGAACCGTACCACCGCCACCCCCTGGGACTGTCGTCCCTTCTTGGGTCTGCCGCACCCCCGCCTATGAACCACATCGCCGCTTCATGGGAACCTCGTCGCCGCCACCTGGGAGCCTGTTGCTGCCTCCTGGGAGCCTTCCATGCCAACTTCCCTCCTGGACTGCCTGAAGCTGGCCAGAAACCCTTGGAACCACCGGAAAATGGCGAAATTGGCTAGAAATCATCGAGGGGAACCCCGAACACCCCTGGACATGAAAATTATATCCAAAAGAATTGTCGGAAAGTTAGGATCTAGACCAATTCATCTATGGTCTTCGCTAGAAAATTAGATTAAATTTCGATGCTATGAATTTAATCAGAAGAAGATGTGGAAATTAAAAACGCAAACGCAAACTCCAACCTCGCTGTGCATAGCCCGTTGCTCACAAGGGATCCACCGGACCGCTGTGCCCCCTTGGAGAGATGGAGGAGAAGAGCATTAAGGGAGGTTTCTCACATTGTTGAGAGATATTCTTCTATGGATAAATGAAGTGTAAGAGGGTAAGGGGGTGTAGGTGTTTATGTAGGGAATTAATTAATTTATTTTTAATTTTTTAAACACTTACAAGTATGCCCCGAACCCAAACATTCGGTGGGGTCAGAGTTAAGCCGCCTCTTGGGTAAAATCCATGTTCTTAGTGAAACATAGGTCTCAAGATCTTAATTAGATCCTCCATTCAGAAGTTTTAAAAATCACGCCCGATGCCGCTAAATTATGAAAATTCCCCTACTGATGTTTTCCACAGAAGGGTCGTGCCCACAAAATTTACACACCTCCTAGGGTAAATGCCATGCTTTAGACTCAACGCGGCCCTCAGTTTTATTATCTGAGCAAACGAATAGGATTTATTCTGTTTATTTGGCTTGTCTAGTGTGAATGCACTTAAAATTTAATTTCAGCCACACTGGTGATTGTAATCACACGTCGTCTGAACTCCCTGCTCTCGAATAACATCAAGTAAATTTCAATGTATTATAGGGTCAAAACCCAAGTTCTTACATCATTACATCCTTCAGGATTTTAATACTAGAAAAACAAAAATACCAAAAATACACGAGATAATGATCCCACATCTAGATATCTTGTTCCTAGGTGCTCTCCTACACCCTCCTGTGCTGCCACACCACACAAACCAAAGTAATGGCCAGCCCACGCAATGTCCACCCCTGTCGGTCCTCAATTGCCACCAGGTGTCCCACAAATGTGGCTCCATCCTCAATGTCCACTTCTCCCAAATCAATTATGTGCATGGGGTCGTGCATGTATTTCTTTATTTGCGACATGTGGAAGAAATCATGTACCCTCTATAGCTATGGGGGTAGTGAAAAACGGTAGGCAACCTCACCAACCGTGCGCACAATCTCAAAGGGCCCAATGAACTTTGGGGATAGCTTGCCTCCCTGGACGAACCTCTATGTTACACTCTATGGGGAGACCCTAAGAAAGACAAGGCCCCTCCCCTACTCAAACTCTAAAGGCATGAGACGATAGTCTACATAAGACATCGGTTTGCTCGAAGCCATCCTCATCCACTCATGAATGACCTGCAACTTCTCCGTCATCGCCCTCACCAACAATGGGACAACAAATGAGGTCTTCCCCACCTCATTCTAGCACATCAGTGACCTTCAGGGTCTCCCATAAAGGGCCTAAAAATGTTTCATACCAATATTAGAGTGGTTATTGTTGTTATACATGAACTCCACCAAGGGCAGGTGATCCTCCCAACCTAGCCCGAAGTCTGACATACACACCCTGAGCATATCCTCCATCACTAGGATAGTATGCTCGGAATGTGAGTTCGTCTGGGGTGAAAATATTTACTCATCTGGAGCCGAGTCACAAATTCCTCCTGTAGTCCTCACCATAATCACGACATAAAACATGTTTAATGGTCGAGGATGATTGTCGAGGGTACTCCAAGATGGCAGAGGATATCCCGAACATACATATGCCCTAGACTCTCCACTGAACTCTGCTCCTAGATGGCAATGAATTGCACAGACTTCGTGAGTCAGTCCACTATCACCCAAATAGATTCATGGCCATTCTTTTTGCGCTGAAGCCCTATGACGAAGTCCATAGATATTCCGTCCCAATACCACTTCGGGATATCAAGGGGCTGCAACAACCCTGCTGAAACCTAATGCTCTACCTTCTCCTGCTGACAGGTAAGATACTGATAAACAAACTCAGTTATTCTCTACTTCATGCCAGACCACCAAAACTACTATTTAAGGTCTCAATACATCTCCCCCACACCGGGATGTACAACTAAGAGAGATGTGTAGAACTCATAAATCACCTCCTACCGCATCTCCACTGGTACAACAGCTCGCCACTGGAATAGGATTTCATGATTCCCTAATTTAGAATACCCCTCAGGAGCGTCTCCCATGGATATCTGATCACGTAGCACCTCACTGTCAACATCCCCCAACTACAACTCTCCCACACCCTCAAGGAGCGAAGGGGTCAACACCATCAATTGCAGAAAATCCGTAACCACTTTCTCCACCGATGTGTGCCGTAGGGGAGCCAACATCCCGGAATCTTCCCACCATAAATGAGCCTGAGAATTCCTGATAAAGTCATATGCTACTATATTACCCTTCCCCAGAGTTTTGAATATCTCAAAATCATTGTCCTACAAAAAAACCATCGAGCACCTCTACCTCATATTCATATCACTCTGAGTTAAGAAGTACTTGTGGCTCTGGGGGTCTGAGTAGACCACAAAAAACTCACCCTGAAGGTAGTGTCTCCATAAATTCAAGGCAAAGACCACCGCTGGCAGCTCCGAATTGTGTGTCACATAATTCTACTCATGGGGCCTCAACTGCCTCAACCCATATGCAATCACTGTCTATTACTGCATCAGTACGCACCTGATCCCAACTCTTGAAGCGTCATTGTAAACCACGAACTCAACACCCTCCTCTGGATGCCTCAACACTAGATCACTAGTCTGCCTCCATTTCGAATCTATGAAGGCCTTCTGGAACTGATCGGTCCAGGTGAATGATCTTCGCTTCCTCGTTAATGAGGTCAAAGGGGAAGAAATCCTTGATAAATATTCCATGAACCTCTTATAGTACTCTACCAAACCAAGGAATCACCGCACCTCTGATGCATTCTTTGGGGGTTCCCAAGCAAGCACAACCTCCATCAATGCGGGATCTATGGCAAATCCGTGCTCCGTAATGACATGACCAAGAAAGTGAACCTCATGAATCTAGAACTAACACATAGAGGGATTCACATACTGCCTGTGCTCCCAGAGTAAGTCTAGGACCATCCCCAAATGATCCATGTGCTTCTCCTCTATCGTAGAGTAGATGAGTATGTCATCAATAATGACAACCACAAATAGATCCATGTATGACTAGAAAATCTGGTTCATCAAAGCCATGATAATGGTGGGGGAATTCATCACACCAAAAGACATCACCCTAAACTTGTAATTCCCATAACAACAATGGAAATCCTACTTCTGAATGTCAGCCTCACGAAAATGAAAATGGTCATAGATGGATCGAAGATCAATTTTGGATAACCACTTCGCACCTCTCAACTAATCGATGAGGTCATCGATCCTCGACAAAGGGTAATTGTTCTATATCGTGGCTGATTCAGCAGACAATAATCCACACAAAGCCGCAGACTCACATATTCCTTTTTCACAGAGAAAACTGGAGATGCCCAGGGGGGACACACTAGGCCTGATGAATCCCTTCACATGAAGGTCCTCCGACTAATGTCATAGCTCTCGAAGCTCTATGGGTTCCATCCGATATGCTGGACATGATATCAGGGTTGTCCATTCCTGCATGTCAATGTAGAACTCAATATCTCGCCTCAGAGGTAGTCCCGAGACATCTTCAGGAATGACATCTATGTTGTCCTCTACAACAGTAGGGATCCCGCTGCCTATAGTGTATTCTAAAACGAGAGCCATGCTCGCCAACTGATGAGAAAAAGGTCATGGTCTCCTGCTCAAGGTTCTCGTCTTCTCTACCACGATGTTTTGTTCACCAAGGATGGTGAACCTCATCCCATCAGAATGGACGCATCAGACTAGTGTGTGCCAACAATAAATCTAAACATTTACCCTGGAAAGACATTCCATTTTCAAGATGATGTCATAAGGTTCCATCATGATGATGGGTAGGTACCACGTGAAAATCTCTCTTCCGAAAGATAGTTCACACTGTCTGCAGATAAAGCACAACAATTAGGCACTTCTCATAGGAACCTCGAGGATAAGTGCAGGTGTCAGTGACTCTAGTAGAATCTCTAACACTCGTACCAAAAGCAGCAATATGAAGGACTGGTTGGCACCTGTTTCTACTAGAATCGACGAAAGCATAGAGTAAATAAAAAATATACCTTGGACCATCTCGCGTTCTTGGGGGTCACATACACCCATACCCTGAAGCTTCCCACGACCCCTACCACTAGCTCCCTAATCCTAGAACGGGCCTCCCGATTGTGGTGGTGGAAGGACCTCTAAACGTCGTCCCCCACCTCCAGGTCATGCCGCTCTGCCTGTGCCGCCTCCCTGAGGGTCACCCTGTCCTCACCTGGGGGATCCCTTGTCACGACGCTGCCTCTGCCTCTACGGCATGCCAACTGCCTGCCACAACTCCTCTGTAAACCTGGTCGGGTAGTCCCATGCTATGTGACCTCGCACATCACATGAAAATCACCAACTCCCTCTTGACTTCCCTAGTTCTCTATGGTGCCAATGCGGAGTACGACCATGCACTTGAGTCTGATCACGGAGGGGTCTCCTCGACTGAGTCTCTGATCATTGTCGCCTACCTACTACCGAAGACTCTCCTCTAAAGAGGCATCTGCAAGACCCTTCTAGCTAGTGTCCTTCAACCAAGAATCTCTCTATTATGATAACCTACTCTAGAACCCCAACATAAATAGGGACACATAGAGGTACTACACTTGCACGGATCTCCCTGCGAAGACCCTGCTCAAGCATCCTCACCCGGAAGTTACAATCGCGGACCATATCTTGCGAGTAGCATATCAGATCAATAAATTGGGCCGAGTACTATGGCAATGTCATCCCACCCTAATTCACCTCTCGAAGATCTTGAATCCGAACGGAGAACAAAAAAGAGGAGGCATACTCCTCCCGGAAGAGCTGATGGAAGCTATCCCACATGGGAGATGACTCGTCGTGGGTCTGTGAAACCAACCCCCACCTACGCTCGGTCTTTGTGTGGAAATGGATGGTCGCTAGGAATACCATCTAGTCCAATGGTGTCTGTACCAGCCAGGAAAGTCGGTCCACATGCTCTATCCAGTCTCCCGCTGCCTGAGGATCCGGGTCCCTGCGTATCTTCGGCGGCCGCTGATGTTGGAAGTCTAAGAGCGCGCTCAGCCTGCGCTCAACCTTGGCCTATGCTGCCTATACTAACTATCGTTCTCCATGTGGAGGGGATATTTCTAAGGCACTGGGCAGAAGGGGATCACATGAGGGTCCCTAAACTGACACCTCATCGCTCGACAGGTTTTCGTCACGAACTAGAGAGGGTAACCTAGCTCGCTATTGTCATGGTGGTATCCTGAATGTTATCAAGGATTACTATGATCAGATGGGAATATATATATATATATATATCAGTAATAAAAAAGGGGAGCTGACTCAAAAAGTATAGTCAAAGAATCAATCCTACAAGAATCATTTCCAATGTTCCCGGTAACAAGTGTCTTAGTGTTCCGAGGCGACAAGCGGGTTATCAGGGTCATGACGAATGGATATGTCGACCACCTGTACCATCACTGGACTCCCTGGATTGAAAGCCACTCTCGAGACACGTTGACACTATTGCCCTTAACACCAACCAATTCCTTTTTAAGGATGTATGAACAATTCCCCAACAAAGGAACCACTTATGATACCAATTTTTCATGACCCAAACATATCAGTCTTGATCTGCCACTACCCCAAGCCCACCTCCCTAGGCCTGGGGCTGGCGACATGCGTCGAAGGCATAACAATCTCAGGAAGGCCTTTACTAATGTACCTGTACACACACACACATCCCACTCGATGCAGAAGTGCAGAGTCAACAGAATTCTGAAGGAAAAACAACTATAACCCAACCACATTCAAGCATCAACTTCTAAATAGAGAAAAGTAAAGTACAGAAAATTTCATACAAGATACTGAATAGAAAAAGGAAAAAACACGCCCCCAACCTAAAATGTTCCACAACAAGAAACAGGTAAAAAAAGTAAACATCTGATGAGTCACACACATGAATGTCCTACTATGACCACTGAATGCATCCCAAGCCCATATTTCCTCTATGCTCCTCCATTGTCTCGATCAACTTCTCCCTCATCTCCAAGGGCACACCACATGCGGGCGAAGCCCAATAAAGGGTGAGTATAAAGATACTTAGTAGGATGCCCCTAAATCTCAATGGAGCAAAAAAGGAGGTACTAAAACGGTGTGAAGTTGAAAGAACAAAGAACAGTGAAAGAGTATAGTAAATAATGTGCATCTCAACCAAATAAGAGAATGTAAGTAGCCTTTTCCAACTAAGAGAATTTAGACACTAAAAGCACATGGTATACCCCATGTGTCTTTGCCCCTCCTAGAAGGGGAGTAAATGAACCCCATGTGTGGGAATAAATGTAGGGTGTATATATATATGCTCAACATGAAAAACAAACGAGTGTGTAAGGGGATCTCCATATCAAAGATCTTCCCAATATAATTTGACAATAGTTCTAACGGTAGCCATTACTGAAGCCCAATAGTCTCGCACATCAATGTTGCCTCATTGCTAAATCGTACCACTAAAAGTCCCGCTCCAGTAATCACCGAAAAAAGCCACAGACTAGACTCATCGTAAGGGCTGATTCTGAATGATGTCATTAGGTAACCCACTGCCCAGCCCAGCTAGAGGGTAAACCCCAAGAGGTCGTCAGGTGACCCACAACCCAGCCCTACTAGAGGGGAAACCTAAAATGTTGTCGGTTAACCCACTGCCCACCCCCACTAGAGGGTATACCCCATAGTACTTGGACAACCCACTGCCCAACCCTACAGGAGGGTAAACCCTAAGGTCCATGGTTAACCCACTACCCAGCGACGCTAAAGGGTAAACCCTGATACGCTGGTGGGTAAAACACCGCCCAGCCCCGCTAGAGTGTAAATACTGAACTGTTCCAATAACTCTGCACTTCCCAAACCATCTCTGGGTGTCGCTAACATTGCGATTGTGCGCTGGTTCGGAGTGCATCCAAAGAACCCCTGACCAACACCCTTTCATGTTTCCACCTTTAATGAGATCTCAAAATAGTCTCTGCACACCCAAAAAAAATTACAATGTTGTAATCCTCATGGAAAACACGTGGGATAGACTATTTACTTGCTAGAAATGGACTCCCGATGAAAAATTTATTCAACCATGCTTTGTGCCCAAATGACGTTTCATGGGTCCCACAGATCGGTTCCAAAAGAGGTCAGGAAAACATATCCATCGTGATGTTTTCGAGAAAACACACTGAAATGACTACTCATTCGCTCCGAATGGATGTTTGATGAAGAAGTCTAAAAATGATGCTCAAAGATTAAAAGAAGGCCAATGGGGCCCAAACCTCAACTCCGGCTTCAACGCCAGTAACAACCCAAGTATACATCCTCTCAATGCCATGGTTACAATGCACCTGATGGAGCCAGAAATGGACTTCAGATGTGTCTGCGCCATCCAAAAGAGGGATCCTGGCGAGGCGCTAAGTAGTACTTAATGGGCGTGTCATGCCACTGAGCCCCCCACCATCTCAGAAATTAAAAATCACTAAGACCATCTCAAAAAATCCACATTGAGATCAGCATTGTGCATCTTTAGGCGACACACAAAATGGAAAAACGTAGTGAATGTTACGGGTGTCCAAAGGCAGGGGGCTAAACCCTTAGGTCTGGACTGGCGTGGTCCATCCAGTCTACCCGGACGGGGCTGGCCTGCGTCAGCCATCCCGGTTTGATTTCCTGGACCGCGGACCTTCTACGCAGCCCAGATGCAGACCACGGTCCACCCGTGATGACTGGCACTCGTGGCCTGTCGTGGCCTCACACGGAGACCTGGTGAAGGCGGTTCTCGATCTCCCACTTTGGGTTTCACGTTGCGACCCCACGTCGTGCCCCGAACCGGCATCCTTCGCCCGCCATAGCCTCCTGGGAATGCCGCTACCGACTGGGTCCATCGCGCCAATGACCGGGAACCCCGTTGCTGCCACCTTGGAATTGTGCCGCCACCGCCTGGGAGCCCGCCCCCGCCGCCTGGGATCCTGCTGCACTAACTGCTATCCCGGACAACCTGAAGCCCACCAGAAACCCTAAGAACCACCGGAAACTGGATAAATTGGCTGGAAAACTTCTCGGGGGAACCCGAAACAGCCCAGAACTCAAAAATTTTATCCTAAAAGGGAGTCAAAAGGCTCCAATCAATCCCAACGTATCTATGGTCTCTACTCGATGATTGGACATCATTTCAACACAATGAATTTAATCTGAGGAAGATGTTGAAATTAAAAACGAAAACACAAACACCTACCTAGCTTGGTGTAGCCCGTCACATCACAAGGGATCCACTGGACCATCGTTTTGCCTTAGAGAGATGAAGGAGAGGAGCATTAAGGGAGGATTCTCCCTTTATTGAGAGATATTTCTCCAGGGAGAAATGATGGGGATGGAGTGGATGGGGGTGGATGTGTTTAAGGAGGGAAATAATTAATTTTTATTTATGATTTAAACACTTACCAGTAGGCCCCAAACCCGAAAATTTGGTGGGGTCGGGGTTAAGCTGCCTCTAGGGTAAAATCCAGGTTCTGAGCACAACAACGGTCTTGATATTTTAATTCGAGCCTCCATTCAGATGTTGTAAAGGTAATGTCTAGGGCCGATATATTAAGAAAACACCCCTTGAGGTGTTTTCCAAAGAATGGTCATGCCCGTGAAAGTTACACCCCTCCTAGGGTAAACAGCATAATCTGGACCCAACGATGCCCTCTATTTTCTCATCCGATAAACCATTTATGAGTTATTCTATTTATTTAGTGTGTCTAGTGTGAATGCACATAAAATTTAATTTCGGCCACACCTGGTCCCAGAATCACATTCCTTCTTAACAAAGATCTTTGGAATAACATCAAGAATATTACAAAGCCTTACATTCTCAAAACATGGCTTCTTACAGATATAAAATGGCATGAGTTCCCTTACTCATTAGACCTCCCTTACCATCTTTTTATACCTATATAATGGAGTATAACATTTATAACCGACATGATGCATTACCTCTAATTCATAACCATTTACATTGTCAATATAAATGTAATAATAATTAGTAGTTTCACTGAATCCATTACATTTAAAATAAATCCATTCAAAAGAAATATATCAGGGGAATGATATGACCATCCCAATGGATCATCTCATTTGAAAACCATCTGATCTATTTTAAAATTAAAGAAGAACCCATTTTCATTTAACTATTTTACAATTTGTTAAAAAATAAATCCATTTGGTGTATTCTATCTGATATAATGACATCTCACTCAACTACACTAAATTAGGATAACGGATTGAGGATACACGGTCCAATGAAATGAATCATATTAATTACAAAAATAATATGTTACCATATTTGATAATCCATCCTATAAAAACATTTTACCATAACCAATTGACAGAACATATTATTACAAGAAAACATCATTCTGAAGTATTATCTAGAAACAAATGGTTTCAGGGTAACAAGGCAACAAGACAACATGGAATATGCCTGTATGTGGAATTTCAACTAAAAAGGATCCAAGCAAATAAGGTGTAGTTATGATACATTTTAAATTTATTTTCTAAACATTTCATATTCCTGATGATGTTATGAAATTAAAAGAATAAAAAAATAAACATAGATGGGAAAGCTAAAAATCATAAATCACCATTGTTATTTTTCAAAGATAGTATACCTCCATTGGAGGGGTTTTATTATAACACCTTTTCATTTTTATCAAAAAACTGATTTATTATAAAAGAGAACATCTATCATGAATCAAAATTTAAAATATAAATTAATCATTAAGAAGTAAAATATTGTATTTTAAATAAATAATTCAAAAAATGGATCCTACCTCATGAAATTGATAGGGAAAATCCAAACATATTGCACTTGAAAATTTTATCTTGAAGATTCTCCACCCGTACTTTCACATACATTAATATATATATATATATATTCACCCCTTAATAATGATTACATATTCCCATTTCTGTTAGAGAATATGTAAATGTAATATATATATATATATAAAAACTAAAATATATGTGTGAAATCACTAATGTATAGTATAATCGCTTTAAAAACTATGGGGGACTCATAAACTATGAAAAAAATAACAATTGTGATAAAAAAGGAAAAAAAGGAAAAAATGTACCCCAAATTGTTGGAAGTGAACCGAGGTGATCTAAATTAGTTCAAATTTGGTATAGATCATTGGAATGCAACCAAAGGAGTCCCATGAATCCTTTTAAATAATATAACAATGTAGGAAAAATAAAAATTAGTCTCCCCCTACCCCTAGGGTTTTGGCCGAACCTCCCTGGATGATGAGGAGAACAAAAAATAGACACAAATGGGAATGAAAAGGGAAGAGGAGGATCATCATTGTTTATTGTGTGATGAACTATATGGAATATCGATAAAATTACATACCAGAGGGGAGATAATAAGAGAGGGGTTTCATGAGGATGGGATAGAGAATGGGATGGTTTCATATGAAATCTAGATTAGTGAGAGTTGAGTGTTATGTTTTATTTTTAATGTAATTTAAAATTATTTATATTTTAAAAAACTGGTCCCCATACTTTTTTTGATTCATGATTTAGAATATTGTGTACCAATAATGCATCCTCCACTGGACACCAAGACCGCCCTACACTATTTACCTCACATAGTTTTCCAAACCATGTTTAAACAATCTAGTGATTACTCCTTCAGTACTTCCTCTTACAATAACCATGAAATATAGGTGCATGGTTTTGCAAACTATGAGCAGACCGTACGTTGGACACTAACCACCAACATAAGGATAAATAGTTCCCTATTATGGGCTGTATGGTTTCATAAATACTTGGTTCCCTTTTATTGTCCTTAAAATGTATATTTTTCTTATCTGTTGCTTCGAAAACACCTTGAGACACTCAAAACATTTATCCTTGTTTTATCTAAGTCTATCAAAATTACATTGAAGTGGTCCAACATTCAAAATTACATTATAATCCACGTGCATAGAAATAGACCATCATGTAAATGAATATGTTTAAAAACATTTGGAATTTCATCCAGTAAAAAATGATGATTGTTACACCAATGATAAATCTCATATACAGATAAACCATAATTGATTCTACTAGTATCATTCTCAATGGGCTTATAGATATATGTAATCTTAATAAATATTAATTATAATATTATCTAAATAAAACCTAGGTGAGCCCTTATTTGGAATAATATACTGATGGATGATCTAATGCCACCCATTACTAAGTTTCCATAAACACAAAAATCGAGGGGAATCATAATTTGGTAGATCCAACACAGTTTTAAGATGAATGGTCCGAAAAAAATCTTCAGATGTAATCTCACACATAGTATTTAAATAGGATATTATATCAATATCTCATCTCATTCTATTCCCATTCATGTATTATTTGTTTTAATAATTTATTTTGGACTATTATTACCCCCCATATAATCAATATGTTCACACATTACAGATGTGTATCTAATTAAAAATCCCATATGATTTTTCCACATACCCAAAAATAGAAGTCAAACATATTAATACATAACTGTATACCTAAATTTCACAATGAACATGAACAATTCATGAAAAGGCCTAGATTTAAAAGATATTGAAAATCACTACAAGGGTAGGCCAATGTAAAATATAGCCAACATCATTCACAAGCCTAGTCAAGGAATAAATCCCCATATATATAAGTATTCTCAACCCAACATAGACTATCCAGTGATCATTATCTATAGAGAAAATAATATTAATCATTACTCTAAAACAAAATACATTAAAAAATATTACCTAAATTAATTTGGACATATCATAGCATGGATCAATTTATCACTTCAAGGGGAGGGATAAATTAATGATATCTTTTTCTTTTATCATTCCAACTTTTTGAAACATAAATCACCTCATGTTAATGATTTATGAAATTGTTTAAAACAAAACAATAACATATCAATAGGAACACAAGAATTTTGAGTGTTCACTACTAAAGAAGAGTAGTTATGTCATTAGTATGGTGTGGAAAAAATTTAGTACCACACAATATACTAGAAAATAAGAATATATTGTTTAAAAAAAGTAGGATATACCCTTACAGATTTGTATAACTATGATTATAAAAAAGTACATGTTAATTTCATAGAAAAAAATTTAATAAAAGTTTCTATAACATGATAAGAATAATTCACTAAAATATTAAAAACATGTTACAATACATGTATGTCAAATATCACAAATATAATGATTAAAAAAATTCAACCCTTTCTGGTCTTGTTGAAAGTAAGAACCTATATGGATAAAAATTGATAATAAGTATGATACCCTGCTCGATTCCTTAGTCTATAAATATTTTTATTATAGAATAATGATAAATAGTTCAGAACATCTCTATCACAGTCTATAAATCTTTGTCTGGTTTCCCATAATGACGGAAAATTTCTATCACAGAAACCCAGAATATGTTAGATATTATTCTCCTTCTATTTTGGATGATTCATTACATAATCTATATCTGAAAACTCTCTCTAAATAAAACACAATTTCTTCTCTCTCTTCCTCCTCAAGAAAATAGTTTTCAATTTTTATATAAAGTACAATGTACCCTCCTCCATTTATAGGTTCTCCATAAATGGATTATATCGGAATAAAATATTTTCTTTCTTAATTAAACATCCCAACACATCCATTTCCCATTAATTTTTCAACATCCTCTTTTACTTATTTAGAATATATGAACTATTCTTGTTTTATCTATGACATTATCAAATATTCTTATAAATTTATATCATATAAAAATTTCTAACAATTCCATAGTCTGAATCTGTTTTTAATTAATATGAATTCATTTTTATGAAGACATATTTACAATAGATATTTATTAATTACATTGATATACATTAACTAAATGATTGAAAAATAATTTTGATGATTCGAACGAACTGTTGTATATAAATTATTTAAACTATTCATCCATAAACATTGATTCTATTTCATTAGACATTGATTTTACTTATTTTACTACAAACATTGGCGAATATTCTAAGGATACTTTCACTTTAATATTAATACTATTTCCACACCTTTAATCTCTGTAAAAAATTTCCACCCCCGCTTTGAAATAACTTTTACAGAAAAACATTTAGAAATCCATTTTTCTATTTTCATTGGATTGATGATCATATGTAAGATGATGTACATTGTCTGATGACATGTATCAATGTTTGTACCTAATTTATCAGTCCTTGCTTCATTATAATGGATCAATGTCACCTCATGTCTGATAGACATCTCTATATGTTCTGTGATAAATTTTCACCCAATTGATGAAAATAAATTAGATATTTATTTCCACCTAACCCAAACAAAATGTTTTTACATTTTGAAAATGGTTTTCTACATTATTGATTGATTTTAGATTCCATTTTTCATTGTTCTTGTAAACATTTATTTTTATTTTGGTCTTAATAATATCCACTAACTGATATACATCCACAAAATTTTTTTCCACTGATTCTATTTGTTCAACCATCAATGTTTTTGATGATTGTTTCTGAGATTATGCTAATAAATCGATGAAACAATATTTATTATGAATAAATGTCTTCAATAACTTCATTCCATACCAAAAAATAATATTTGAGTATTTTTATCTAATTTATTATTAGTATGATAGAAAATCACAATATTAAACTTCTCACATATCAAAACAAACATCAATATCATCAAACAATTCCCTATCTACTGATGTCACACTAATGAATTGAGACTAGAAATAGTTGACTTTAGTAACATCCTTTTTTCACAAACATTATCTTCTATGATTATTTATTTCTTATTTATAGAAGATTTTGGATAGAAATTGCATTGTTTGAATTAAAATAAAAAATGGTGGTAACTTTTCAATATTCTAGAATATTCTTCCCCTCCAAGCAAAATATAATCATATTTGTAGTACACTATCTCCCTCATTCAATCATTCTGATTCAATCCCTTGTTTTCCCACGAAAAATGTTTTATGAGTGCTATATGATGAATAGAGTTTATGAAATTTTCATCAGATGCATTCAATGTTTGTTTAATTTTCATAATCAGATTCAATATTTTATTCTAAACCTATAGTTTGGCAAGTGAACAATTTCATCTAGAATACATCTTCACATTCCAACTTAATTTTATATATTATTTTCTTCGGATAATCTGATTACAATTGGGAGTCTGATGAAAAAAATTTACAAAGTGATGTGATTTATATATTTTTTTCAAGTAAAAAAGAATAATTCAATCACAAACTTACCCTAGATTGCAAAAACTACCTCCTATAAAATTAGACCCAACAATCCCACCCTTTTTAATTTTTTGTCAACCGATGATAAAAAATAAAATTAATATTTTAAAACATAATATAGATTACATATCCAAAATTATAATATGTCTTTAGAAAACATATTATAAGAAACAATAATTGTTTAAAATCTAACCATGTTGTTCAATATTAGTTACGTGTGAAAGATCATCAGCTTTTATTCGTATATTTCATCATTTTTTATACATAAATTTAATGAAATTTCTCTTAGAACAACTCTAAAAAATTTTAATAATAGTTCACACGCATATACATTGAGATCAAATATTACGTTAAACAAAACCCAAAATACATGATTACATAAATGGATTATTATATACCAATGGATAGATTAATGAAACAAGTCTACCACTTGAATACGTTATCCAATGTCTAGATAACAGAAATGATAAAAAACATACCACAACCATAAATAAATTGTGTTCATATCACTTGTTTATCATTTGTTATAAAATCATACAATAGTAATGGATTTTGGAAAATGGATTTAACATGTTTTGATGTAGAAACATATTCTATCCTCAATTACTTTTTCTAAACATTTTTAATGATTAAAAGATAATTAATATAAATATTTTTTGAATGAAAATGTTTTACTATGTTTCCTATAATGTTGATAGAAATTTTAATTTCACAACCCCATATAATGTGTAATTTTACTTCAACAAGTAAGTTTTCCAACTGATTTATCATCCACATGTGTTGAGTATATGATTGATTTGATGCAACATACAATGCCTTATCCATAGTAAGTGTTTCTTAATATTATTTTATTATATGAAAAATAACAAAACATTCTCCTAAGAACCCCCCCCCCCTGAAAAGGATATTATTTGATCAATATTTTCTACCCAATAATCATCTAACTACCCAATCAAGTCAACACTTACTGAGATTTCATACCAGATTCTAATATCTATTGTGTCTTATATATATATGAGAATTATATTTCCATACAATATCTGTTATTATTAATTTTCTCATTCTAAATTTATTCCCAAATGTTAATAGAATAATAAATGCTGGGACATGAGTTATTTAAATATAAAAACAACCAATCAGATTCTGAAATAATTTTTTGTTGACTTTTTCACCTTCAATATATTTTTTTCAAATTGGTTCCAACAAAAATCATTGTGAAATATAGTTTTGTTTATTCAATGCAATGATTCTTATTTTTTTCCGTAACATTTATTTTTTGAGATATAAATATGTTCTTAAATTTTTATATTTGTTACCCAAGAATATTTTAAATCTCATCTTGCATAAAAATATCAGACAACTTCTTCATCTCTTTAGTAATCCTTCTACAAGTTCATTCATCATTCCTAGAAAATACAGTGTCATCAAAATAATTAATTACAATGGGGGAAAAATCTTGACCATCAATGATGTATGGATCATGATCAAACATTCATTTCATAAATCAAATATTTCTTAAAAAGATAACCAATTAGGAAAACCAAGATCCAAGATCATGTTTATTCTCAAACAATGATTACTTCAATTTCAACACACAACACTCATTATTTCTAATAGATAATCCAAATGGGTTTTCAATATAATCTCTATCATCATGGTCTATATTAAAAAATTTAAATTTAACAACCTGATGATAATCATTGTGTCTTCATTATACAACAATTTGAAGAATGATTCTAATATTTTAAAACCCTTATACCATAGAAAATTATATTCAATGTCACTTCATCTTATATATGAGTAACCATTGAACACTATTATTTCAGTTTCTCTAATAACTTGTCCATTTTGCTCATATATTTCAAGAAATACAACTTAGTATCCATAAACTTTTTTGTGTGTTATGGTTCAGGTAGGAGTTAACGTGTATCTTTATTTTAGTATGATCAAAATCTTTATTCATATCATGAATTAATAGTTGATTCTAAAAATCAACATTACCTTCTTTTGGCACAAATTTTGATTACAAGGATTATATTGTAATATCTTTTTATATTGTTCTTGTGTGAACCTTTTGTTGATGATCACCATTAATTTATCGAGATTACACACTCTCCCTTTTCTTTGGATATAATTTTTCAGAGTATTACTGATCACAATAAATATATGGGAATAATTATTCTTATTGTGTATGATTACAATTATTTTTATCCTTATCATAATTATTAAAAAAATCATCATATTCAAAATATGTAGCTGCGTGAGTTTTTTAAACCTCTTCCATGCCCTTTTTCAAAAACATTACATAAATAGAGGAAACTAATATTATTGTCTCTTTATTTAAATATAAATATAATTTTAATTATATGTAATAGTTATGAAAAATTAAATCTTCACATATCTAATAAAAATTCTTAAGGTTTACACCTTTTTACTCTATAATTAATTGTATTCGAAAAACAATTAAGTGTTTTAAACATAGTGTTTTTTCATAAAACATATCATTTGGATCCATATCAAAAATATGCCTATTAAAAAATTTTCATTGTATATATATAATAGTTATAATAAAATTTCATTAAATTTAATGATGCATTTCATGTTAAATTAAAATAATTTACCACATTTAAACAAATCATTTTTTCCTTTTTTGAAACTCCATTTTATTGACGAGTGTATAATGAATAGAACTCAAGCCAAATTCCATAATTTTCATGAAAAAACTAAAATTGTTCATTCTTATATCCACTGCCATTGTATATTCTCAAATTATTCTATAAATACTTACATTGCATTATAGAATTTCCCATAAATCATTTAATCATTTTCAGAGCATCTGATTTATGTTCCATGTACATAACAGAAGAAATGTGAGTAAATTCATTAGTGAATGTAATAATTTAATTATATCCTTGAGTATAATATTTTATTATTGGACCATATATATATATATATATATATTAATATTTAGTTCAAGTCGATGTTTTTATCAAATGATAACATTCTTAATAATAAATATTGTAATCCTTATATTCTGAAAAATTGTTCAACTCCAATATATTCATTGTGAAATATATTGAATTGTACATAAAAAATCCCTATATGATAACATTATCATGTTTCACTGGAACATGTTTCCAAATCATTTATTCTGCGACTAATTATATTCAATAATACTTATGTAACAAGATTTTAAAAGATCATTATCATGGGACAAGTTTCTTTTTGTATGTTTTCCTCTTATAACATTCTTTCCATCTTACACCCTTTTTATAAAAACCCATACCATCTAACAATAGATATTTTTCCTTTATAAAATAATAATGAAAGACATATAATGTAGTTTTTTGTCAAATAAATAAATAAATCATTCTTGGATTGCAAATTTATTCTCTTAATGATGGATGATCCAACACCTTTGATTAGGTGGGATTCATCATTTCCTAATAAAAAAATTATTTATTTTAAATCTTTTAAATTAATAATAATTTAATATCTCTTTTCATATAACTAAAATATTCAATATCCTGTATCCCAAGTATTTTTTATATTTATCTTTAATTGTTACTTCTTTAACCATACCCTATTCATTCCCCTTATATTTCATCAATAACAGATTCTAATAATTGTTATAAATTATTTATTGTGTCATTAAAAAATTAATACATCCTTTTGAAATATTTCATGTTTGTTCGCATCATTCACAAACACTTTACAAGGGTTGGAATCTATTTTCAAAACACAAACCAGCTTCCTCATATTTCTTCAAAACATCCTTTCATAATTATCTATTTTAGATGATTGACTCCCCCTCAATTTTACCAACTATAATTCATAATAGAGAATTAATGATTCTGATTAAACCAAACATTTTTCCATATTTTCAAATCCACCAATATACTGATAGTACCCATCGGAAGAATATTTTCTTCTATAACATCTATTCATTCTGATTAATAAAGTTTATTTAATCAACCAAAATAAATATTTTATGTAAATTTTCTTTTTCACGTTATAGAAACTATAAGTGAATGGGTACTATTTAGACACATAATTAATTGAAACATCCAAATTCATCAGGTTTTTTTGTTTTGTCCACATGAATGATTTTCCCAGTTTTAATGATAATAGAAAATATTATATGTTTATTATCAAAATATAAAGGTAACTTTTGATTATCATTAAATGGTCCACCCTTACCAGAACATTCAATAGCATTAGAGATAGAATTATTGAAACTCGTATCCCTTTGATTAGCTTTAAAATTTGATTTTTAGTGATGTTCCAATTATAGTTCATTTATATTAAATATCACTTCCACATGTTCATTCCAATTAATTTCTATCCCGAAATATTTTTTCATGTCACAATTATCTTAGGTAATATTACACTTTTCATCATGAATATATTGATAATTTATTATTAATGAACTATGTTTTTTAAATTTCATGATTTTATTCTCATGTATTTTGATATTACTAGACATTCTTTTAAATCATCATTAAAATGAAATTCTAATATATTTTATTCTTCTATAGAATATCTAATTTTTAACTCTTCATTATTAATTTTTGCAACTAAATGTAACATATACATCAAACTCAATATAATTTTTGGATTCTGCTTTAATGCCTTCTTCTTAATAATATTTTGAAAAAATTTCTCCTTCTCGATTTGAAGAATTTGTTATATAACCTTTGGTGTTTATATATGTCATTATCATCGTGTTTCATTAATAATCCTTCCTACCTTATATTATCTTCTTTATTATTTCCTTTCCAATCATTCTGGGGGAAATTTGTAGAAAATTTCCAAAAATATCCAAAATAAATAAACTTTAAAGGATGTTTCTATTAAAACATTCGTGTACTAATTTCACATTTTCAGTAATAAAGGATTACAATTCATCTTGTATTTTATAAAAATTATTTTATGAATCAGAATATCCAGCTACTTATTCATGAATATTCATAGGGAATTCTATATTATAAGCCTTGAAATAAAATTTAGGATAAATTTTTGTTTTTCCGTCCCTAAATCTCCCACTTATCATTTTATAATAAATAATAATACAATAATAGTCATATAGTGAGAGAGATTCAACATATCATTATTCCAAAAAATGATAAGTTGTCATCCGACATTTCAGGAAGAATTATCACGATCTTTCCCATAATAGTTGAGTCTATCTACTTCTCACCAAGAAATCTTATGGTGATAAAAACGTCATTCCCTAGTGTAACAAAGTACTGAATTAATTAATAACTCTCCCATGACATACTAGTATCATATATAATATAGTGGAATATGAATAATTATACTGGTTATAAGTGGGTTTTTCAAGCGTGGTTATCTAAAATTCACTACCCACTTCCATCACATGGTAGTTTTTTAAATAGTATTTCATGGATCCTTTTTGATTGTTGTATAACTTATTATTATTTAAAAACACAAGAATAAATTCAATGTACAGTTTTGGATTGTATGAAAGCATCATATTCATTTAACCTACAATTTTGTATTAAACGAAACACTACGTTAAATTATAATCAGGTGGATGAATGAACATAATAGAAAATAACTGATTTCAATCATTGTGCTATTGATATATCTCCAATTTATGCAAATATAAATTTTAATTAAAATGGTACACCTCTCTCAGCCAAATATATGTATATATATATATATTCATTGATTTAGTGAATATATCCATCATGATATATGTATAAAAAATATATTCCATTATGGTATGTGTATATATCATTTTGTTTCTAACACATGTATTTAGAAGAAAATAGATCATATGTGTTCATATTTATTTGTGTATAGAGATTAGTGGATCCATTTTTCAGTTTGGATTGATAAAATGGGAGTGGATCTTGGATCAATGATTGCTACTATATAATTATTGAGTTAATCTTGATTATAAAATATATATTAAAAAACATGAATATAATTTGGTGTTTTACTTTATTATAGACCACACCACCTAAAAATAACATCCTTCTATAAAAGAAGAATCATATGATCATGAAAAATTTTATATTCTTGTGTTAGGCCAATAGACACTAGAAGGACCCACTCAACTACTCTAAAATACTAGTTATTGAGCACCACAATAGAAAATGTTGTAAGGGAATTTAAATTTAATCACCCTATATCATTTTAGGTATATTAATATTATTTGGAAACTATTTGGTATATTAATAATAATCATATAATATTTTATATATTTAATCTCTATATAAACATTAGGTATGGTTGGCCGCATTCATTATCAAAGGAGAAGCTGCAAATGGGTATTTTTTATGAATGTTTATGATAATGATGTAGGTATTGCGTATTATATATTAAATGATTTTTTCTCATGTAATTTATCCCAATAATGTTATATCATATTAAATCCTGCTACTTTATAGAGTATAAGAAATTATAAATGACCATGATTGAATTATCCAACAAAATAATTGATTTTCATCACAAGGATTCTTCTATGAGTCAGGATCAAGAATATGAAAACATATTCAAAAAATTGGTTTAAACTAGAATTTGAAAAATCAATATATTCATTTAAATTTTGTTTTCTGATTTCTAATTTAATACTATAATAGAAAATAGGGGCCCTAATATATGTGAATTATCTAGTGTAGAATTTTATATATGAATTATAACATATAGTAATTATAGTGGATTTAATCAATGGTTATTGGAGGAAATTATTTTTTGATCTTTATAAGGATGAAAATGTTTTATTGTAACATCATCACCTAGCCGAAGAAGACATCCTCTATAATGTTATCAATCTTTTATGTTATGGAGAATATAATTTTAATTATTCAATCAATGTGAGTCTATTCCATTTGTATTTAAAATTTTGAAATATTTTTATATTTCTTATAAAGATCATATTATAGAGTGTGGAATAGAGACCCATTATACCTTGGTTTTATAGTTCCACATGTGTGGTAAGACAATTAGAGGAAAAAATCTACTACATTGTGATCTGGATGGGATAATAAATGTTGGATACAATGCCATTGAAAATAATTACACTAATAAAAGTTGGCTATTTCTCATTTATGTCCATCAGGAGTGTTCATGGAGGATATATATAAAAGAAACATGTACTTATAATAATATAGATTCATCTTCAACAGTTGTAGGTATTATTTTAAAATCATCCATGTTACCTTGTTCTTTATTGAACATATAAAATTCGTACTCTGTTATTTCCAAAAAAATATTATCATTTTGAACTCTATGTATTACAATCCAATATATTTAAATTCCATTGATCCTAATCAGTAAAAAAAACAGAAAAATCTATGATGTGTCTATATTATTATATATTAGTGTACACATGTGGGAATATAAATGATCTACTTGTTCTAAACATTATATATTTATATGTCAATAATTAGATATATTGGATGACATATATTTGAGAGATTATTATTTTCTATAGAAAAATGTTTTTTCTCACATATCTAAAAGGTATTTAGTATACTTTCAATGGAAAATAGGAATTCTAGGATGGTAAAAAAAATTATAGATCATGGTGTGTTATATGCATTATAATTGATAATAGTATTTATGTTCTTATAGAAGATTATGATTTGAGAATAAGTTCATTACTCTTATAGTATACTAACCTCCTGATGATTTCCTAATAATTAACAAAAAATACATCCCATGTTAGAATTTTAATTTAATATAAATTTATTTCTACTAATATAATTGATATCAACAAATTCTATCACATTTAACTAATAGAGTTTATAGATCCGTAATAAAACCAAAATAGATTTTTTTAGTGTGTTTACAACACTATCCATACATCCTTGTTGTTATTTGATAATTTTTTAAAATAATGTAGATATAATTGAATAATATAAAAATATATGATTGAAATTAAAACTAGTTACAATTTTAAGTAATTACCCAATATAATTTATTACTGCTTTAAAAGATTAGTTTAAATGAAGATGAGTGGTTCTTAAAAATAACATTTATCATCAGAATTATCTTATTGTAGTGGAACGAAATGATAAAACATTGATGGATTTTTGAATAGGATATTCTCATTGTTTTTATAAGGTGAATCCAATTGGATTGAATAATTCAATTAATTTTTTTATATACATAATGTATATATTATTTATTCCATTACTGATTTTATCCATGACAGACTTCAAGGATGATATATTTTTATAATCAAAATATCATATGAGTATAGTGAGTATCATAAAAATGTATTAATGAATTTTTTGGAAGGGAATATATATACCAATAATTTTAAATAATGATTCTATATTTAATAAATCATTTGTATTTGGAATTATGATTCTAATATTCGGTATATTCTATAGACTTTACTATATTATCTTCATTTTCACAAAAATATTAAATGATAATTACTCGAATGAAAATTTGAAGAACTAAAGGATTGAATTTTCTATGGTCATATATGTAAGTGGTATTATATCCAGAATGTAACCATATTTTATAATTCATATTGTAGTATTACCTTATATACGTCAAGGTTTTTAGATATTTTACATGGATATTAAATTATCCTTAGATGTATTCTAATTCAATGTCATCAGGTAGTGTATTATGGATCAATATATCATTGATGGAATTAATGTATATAATAAATAACATTATATAAAATTTTCACTATTAATAATAATTTGATGTTTTAGAGGTTTTCGGTTTTGAAAATTGTTCTTGTGATTGACAAACAACATGTTTATCAAATATTTTATTTGATAGTGAGATTTAATAATATTTATAGAGTTATTGGATATAATATAAAAATTAATTTAATTTGGGAATTTTATTAACATTATAGAAATAAATTTTTTTCATATATGAATTATTTAGTAATATCCAACACAAAAGGATTCACAAGGAAAAGAAAAAGGATATGGATATCATTTGTGGATGAAAATCTTCTAGATGTTATTGGGGTTTAAAAATGAAATTTTTTCTTTTATATAGAACTCTTTCACTTTATAGTAGCGTAATGAAAAGGCTTCGAAATATATGATCCTTATTATATCATTATTTAGGAAACACATAATAATTGGGATATTACTAAACATTAGTCATAATATTGAAACTTCTCCCATTATCACCCATTAATATTTATTGTATATATTTATATGAGTTATGAATTGATGATAAAATATATTTCATATATCATTGATATTAATATAATCGTAATGAAAATTTAACATGATGTTTATTGATATTTCTAATTATCTGATATAATGTTTGAGATAGAATCATTTCTATTAGTATGATTAATTTTTCTTATTGTTGAAAGTAGAAAACCAAAAAATATTTTGTGTGTTATTGAGTCATAATATGTCTATATGAAAATAATATGAGACCAAATTATATATTGTTAAATGTATAAAATTTTCATTGAGAGGATCAGATAATGATTTGATAACTATAGGACTTCTATTGAAGATGTCTTATTGAAAGATCCAACCCCCCGTGACCCTTCATTGACTAATGATCTGTTATGAATACCACACTATGTTGACCTAAAATAGGATTTGGGATGATGAAGAAAAAAATGATGTTATATCACCCACTATGGAGGCCTTAACCTAAAAAACTATCAATTTTTTTGGATGGACATTGTATAAAAATTGAATCTGATATATAATTTATAGATATAAAATAACATGTATAGAACATAATTTATATATTTATTTCAATAAGAAACAATATAAAATCAGAAAAATTCCAAATCCACTCCTATTAAAAATAAGATAGACCAATGATAATAATAAAGTATGACAATACCACAAAATAAATCTTTATATAGTAACAGATATCAATGATCATCATTATGTGATGTTATGATCTATGTCCAAAAACACCCTATTGTCAAATGTCACAAATTAATAAATCATTATCTATATACAAAAACCATATGTGGGAAAAAATAATTCACAAGAGGCAATATAAACATATCATGTTTGGTTCCCTCAATGAAAGAGGAAATGATCCAAAACTCAATTGAAAATAATACAATCTTAGATAAACTATCACTGAACAAGACCAAAAAGAGTGATGGTAAAACCCAATAATAACCAAAACACACCGAAATCTTTAGATAATATCTTTTTTGATTTTGTATGCAATATGCGACATTGATCCTTAACAAACCAAAAAATATTGTTATTCCAATGTTATAGTTATAGCCAAGATGTGGATTTTTTGGTTATGTAAAATATGAACTCTATAATGAAATAAATTTATATTTACTAATCAATATAAATTTACTAGTTAACTCTTAATAAATATAAAATCAATTGGTTGTAAAGGGTTTTTATTCCTAAAAAAATAAATTATCATGAGAAAAATAATATAGGGAATTTTTGTGTGTGAATATTAATATATATTTCTTCCAAAATCACTAATTATATTTTAAATAATAGATATATTTATTATATTCTTATGATCAAAATTAATTTGTTGTGGAATATTGGGTCTCTTCATATTAAATTATGTAATCAATGAACAGTAGAAAAAAAAATTTATTAAATACTATCCTTTAATTTAAGGAATTTACATAATCCTATTTTATTATTAAGTGGTATTAAAGTAACATTAGTACATTTATATTATAAAAAATTTAATTACGATCATTGGAATCAATTTTTTATTATTAAATTATGGAAATAATAAATTTCTATATTTAAATAAGAATGTTTTTTGAAAAATAATTTTCATCAATTTTAACAGTTTAATTTTAAATTAAAAATGTCAACTTATGATAATATAATTTTATGAAATGGAAGAAAATTTTTAAGACAAAACAATAAATATAATTTAATATTTTTATCTTAATTTTTTCATTATTTTTAATAGTAAATGTAGTAAATATTCATCACCTCAATAAATAATATAAAATTGGGTTATAACCACATGGTAAAACATCAAAATATATATATCACATACCATTGTAGAGTTATATGTGTGTTTTTAGACCAAATATTAATTTTTTATTAAAATAATTTATTTTAATATATTATTATATATTTTGGATATACGGTCTTTTATCATAGATAAGTAATGTTTTATTCAAACCATAAAATAATTATGAGAAATTGCTATTAATTCCAGGGTGGGACGTTGAATTTATATTTTTGTTTTATCCAAAATTCATGAAACATTCATTTTTTATTATATATATAAATAAATTCTTGTATGTCAATTTATTACATTATTTATTGGTAATTTATTTTTTCTCTTTAGACTGGAGTTTTCTTAAAAACTATTTTCAAGTGTATTGTGTACCTGTATTAAAATTAATTTCTTATTCCCCCTCTATAAATTAATTCAGATAAAAGGGTTACAAATTATATATTCTAATGTAGTATTTTCAATTATGCACCTTTTATTTTTTGGCATACAATTCACTTATCATGGAAAAAGATAAATTATCATCATTATGGTAAAAGTGGGTTTAATGTGGTTTAACAAGAAGATAAGGAAAAAATATATATCTACACATTTCTAAAATGTTGTTTTACATTTATTTAAACATTATCACAACTTATAATTTAATTTTTTGTGCCTTTGATTAATTTCTATTATATTTTTACATTTATATTATTTTTAAAAATTTAATAAATACAAAATTTCACACACTTAACTTCAAAATATCTAATATTTTTTTATAAATATAAAAATTGGTACTATTTTTCTAAAAAAATGCGGAAAAATAAATTTATTTTCATATCATTGTAATATATTTGTAATATTTACTAATTGAATAATTATGTTAAATTATTAAACATGGTTAAAAAATATTTATTAAATTAATAAAAAAATAAATTTGTAAGTATTAAATAAAATAATATTTGTATTAACTAATATTTTATAAAAATTATATAAATTTAAATAAATTAAATTTTTTAATGTAATTATTTAAATTAATAATTATCTTTTTGACAATATAGTCAATGTTTATGAATAGTTTCAAAAATGACATTATTGATATTTTATAATTTATATTATTTTATTAAATTATTTAAAATTAATTAGAATCCAATCATTCTATAAGATAAAAGAGATATTAATGAAATTATAAACCATGGATAATTTATGGGTAAATTATCTTTTATAGAAAGATTTATGGCCATAAAATAATAGAAAACAGTGATATTTCATCAGTTCTCAAAAGGATTAAAGCTGAAAAAATGATAAGGGTTAAAAATAGAATAAAATTATTTACATTTTATGTTATGTGATTATTTATACACATAATCATTATACATTATATGTATTTTAGTTTTTCGTCACTTCATTATAAAAATTAACAAAATTAATTTAATACATTATGTAAATATAAGAGATAACATCCTTCCACTTATAAAAGGGATCCTCATATCCAATCGTTCTCAAAAATTAATATCTCTATATAACCAAAAATACCTTCCAAAAAACCTTCTACGATTCCATACACACATAACAAATTATTTTTTCATTGTATAATACAATTCCTTTATTAGATATTGTGTAATACAATATGGTTTCTCAACAAATAAGTTTATCAATTAACTATGTATTTTCAATTATATTTCTTCTTCTACCACATATTAGGTCATGACCCATCCTCAGGGAACTTGTCGTGACTACCCCAAGCCCGCCTTACATAGGCCAGGGGCTGGTGACTAGCACCAAAGGCATAAATACTGATAAAAAGGGAAGGCTTTGCCTTTATGATAGTAAACAAACACAATAGAGTACGCAAGCTGATGTAAGCACAATGTAATAATGTATACAAAAGTAAGTGCTGAAAGGTAAATAGGCCAGAATACAAACCCAACTGAAAAGTACAGTACAACAGAAGTCTTATAAAACAATAGAAAAGTAAAATAACGACCACTAAGTCATCCTCTGGGAATCCTACCTAAAGGGTGGGTATAAATGGTCTCCTCGGTACTTTGGGTCTGTCCGTCCGCTCCGTATACGTCCTGCCAAGTGGTCCACCTCCAGGTACCATCCATCTCCACAAGTATCTACCTCGATCAGTGATGTCAGCCATCTCCATCCAACACAACGTAGTGCGGGTATAACCCATGCAGAGGTGAGTATAACAATAATCAGTAGGGATCCCGTGACCCCCAAAGGTATCCAAAAATACACGATGGATAAACCACAAAGAAACTATACTATTATGAAGTATCATCCAACTCTACTTAGGTATATGCCCATATGTATACCTAAGTCATCATTTCAAGTTTGGCTCCAACTCTCGAGCCCAAGCACATCCTAGTCCACAAAAAAAAGAAGTTAATCACACTGATGGTAATGATTCAAATTCAATACTTAGCTCACACAGGTATACATATTTCATAATGTGATAAAGATGATAACATGAATTAATAGATTCATATATGCTAGCGAACCCACGTAGGATACTACTCCAGCTAAGCTGTCTGACCCACGTAGGATACTAGACCAGCTACTCTATCAGACCCACGTAGGATACTAGAACAGAAGTCAAACTGTCAGACCCACATAGAATACAAGAATAGTAATCATCGCTGTCAAAATCACATAGGAATCTATTATAGTTGTCACCATCATCGAACCCACGAAGGATTCCAGTATAGTAGTCTTCGTTGTCTATCGGATAGAGGATTCTAGTACAAATGTCGTTATAGTCGCAACTAGCTATAGGATTCCCACACACAACATGCTCGATTCAGGGAGGGTCCTCTCATCAAGCGAAGCAGTTGATAAATCAACTGTCATGAGTTCCATAGATGATGTATCCCAATGTTCTGTCTTGTTAAAAGGAACCCGACAAAACAGACGACGTGTCAATCAAACACCCGATCTGAAAGATATTGGATTTTCTGTTCTAGGGGCCCAGTTGGAAATATAATCATTCCAAACCTGACTATTTTCCAAATATGGCCAATACTCACTTATAGCATTGCAAAAGTACTGCCTTGTCGCAAGGATCCTAGTGCCACAGACTGCGCATCGATCGGATGCTCGGTCTTTAAGATATTCTCTTTTAAGTGGAAATGTGTCCGGCCCGTTAAGCTCAGTGAGCCAATCGGTCGAGTCATCCCGATTTTGGTGGGTGGGACCCGGCAGAGGGTCGGACCGTCCTAGTGTATCGCGCAGTCCGACCTGAGGGGGAGCGGCCCGACCCAGTGGGGCGCGGCCTGACGTAGCCCGGCTCAGCGCGGCGTGACCCAGCTCGGCTCGGCTCGGAGGGCTGAGCGGTCCGGGGGGGCTGCATTCCTGAACAGGTAGTGATAGGTGGCGCCGCCCTCCAAACCGGCTGAATGAAGCTAGCAGGCCTTCCAGGCAGGCCGTGGTTTGGATGCATGGCACCTTCGGGTGCCGCAGATTCTTTACCCAGCCCGCTGACGAGCTGATCGGTTCGCCGCCAAAGCGGCCCATGGAATGTGGGCCACGGTTCTCCACAGCACGACGCCCCTTATGGTGCCCCTTTCTCCCTTCTGCCCGACCATCTTTGTCCAACTAGTTCACTTTCGGCCGAGCGGCCAGTGGTTTTGGGCCGTGGTTCCTTTGCACGGGGTCGGCTCACGGCCGACACATCTCCCGTCGTCACCTCTTCCAACGCGCCTAAATCGCAAACAAAGAGACAAGAGGGGGTCGTCGAGCTGTGTACGTTCTGCCCATGCCCTCCACGTTAAGCAGTATAAATTGGACAAATTCAAACCATGTTTCTCAAAAAATAACAAGAAAATTTTTAATCAATTAAAATTGAACATATTTCTCCAACATCGAAAAGATGTCGCACATCATCGAGTCGCGGAAGACAAGCGTCGTAGTATTCGGGCGTCGTGGAAGAACAGTGTCGATTCCGTCGACATCAGAGTGCACCCTAAGAAGAAGTGTCATTTTAGACTTCGTGTTCTTCGAATCATAGTGCATTATTCATCGAGGAAGAAATTCATTCTTCGTCGGAGGCGTTCGTCGTTGAATAGAGGAACAGTTTTCTCAAGAGCTCTCCCAAAAATCTCTCAACACAACAAGTTCCCCAAAATAAAACAATATCTAAGGATATTATTTTATTAACACAAGTAATTAAAAACTCAAACCACTTTAATTAATTAAGTGAATCAATTAATTAATTTATGATGTGTTTGAAAAATTAATTAGAGAGAGAAGATGTTGAATGGTTATATTAAAATTCAAAAGTGAGGGGTTGTTCAATTAATTGAAGAGGAGTTAATGGGGAGGTTTAAGGGGAGTAGAAGGGATTAGGATCATGTGGGCCCCACATCACAAATATCATCTCAAGAGAGGTTATGTGGGTGTGAGACACACCTCTAACTCCCCTTTGGATAAAATAACAAAACTCCCTAAATACAATTTGTACACAACAAATCTTATTTATTTTTTCTAAATCCCCAAATATTAACACTCAACCCCCATAAAATGCAACTGAGGTAAGTGTCCCCTTATGAAAATTTTAGCATTTCAAGTTCATCGGTGCTCTCATATTTCGATTCTGAGCACCAGTTCAAAATATAGAAATACCCGCACGTACATTTACAGAATAACATGAAAAAAAATTCCGAAATTGATTCTGGGAACACCAGGACTCGTAATCATGTGTCGTTCAATACGTCATACTCGTAAAATTCCAAAGTATTTATGAAAAAATATTCCCTGAAATTTCTATGTATTTACATTACTCCCACCTCAGGGATTTACATCTCCATAAAGCTACAACACACACTAGGAAAACATATGGGGGTACTGAGATCGCATCTTAGCCTCTCACTCCCAAGTGCTCTCCTGGAGGTTCCCGTGCTGCTAGCGAATGCACACTAGAGGAATATACCATCTATATAGGACCCGCTCCTGTCAATCCTAGCTCTCCACTTGGAACTTCATAAACGTTGCCCCACCATTGATGTCCATCTCCCCGTGATCGATGATGTGGGTCAGGTAGTGCATGTATCTCCACAGCTGTAATACGTGGAAGATGCCATGCACCCGGTGCAACTATGGTGAAAGAGCCAAGTGGTAATCCACCTCGTCCACTCTGCTTATGACCTAGAATGTTCTGATTAAATGCTGAGATAATGTGCCACCCTGGCCAAATTTCTGTAGACCTCACCGAGGTGATGCCCGTAAGAAGACGTGGTCATCATCCTCGAACTCCAGTGGTCTCCGCCTCCTATCTGAATATTACTTCTGTCTGATCTGGGTAGTCTTAATACACTCCTTGATGATCTAAACCTTCCCTGTCATAGCCTGAACCATCTCTGGTCCTACGAGTGCTAACTCCCCAAGGTCAGTCCAGCATAGAGGTGAACTTCAATGTCAGTCGTGCAGTGCCTCGTATGGTTCCATCCTGATGGTGGAGTGGTAGATGTTGTTGTACGCAAACCCCATCAAGGGTAGGTGATCCTCCCACATATGACCAGTGTCATGGAAACATGCACGGAGCATGTCCTCGAGAGTCTCAATGGTCCTCTCTATCTGGTTATCCATCTGAGTATGGAAGGCGGTGCTCAGACGTAGCTGCGTCCCAAAATCATTTTATAACCCCTTCCATAGTCAGGAAGTGAATTGAGCATCTTGATCAAAACGATAGATGATGGAACAACATGATTCCATACGATCTCCTGAACGTAGAGGAGTCCCAAGCTCTCTACTGAGCCTTTCTCTCTAATCAGAAGTATGTTGGCCGACTTGGTGAGTCTCTCTATGATCACCAAGATAGAGTCATTCCCTCTGGATGTAGGTGGATTCCCCGTCACTAAATACATGGATATCCCTTCGCACTTCATCTCTTGGACCTCTAAGGGCTTTACCAATCCTGCTAGTACCAGGTGATCCGCTTTCACTTTCTAACAAGTGAGGCATCGTGAAATGAACTCTACTACATGATTCTTCATACCTTTCCACCAGTGCTATCGTCTGAGGTCCTAGTACAAATTTTCCACTCCTGGATGTACCGTTAGAGGGGAAGTGTGAAACTCCCTCAACAGATCCTCCTACAGTGAAACTGATACCATGGTACATCTCCTGAAGAGGATTTCGTGCTCTACTTCTTCAAAAAATCAATGAGGCACCTGCATTTTGGATATTTAAGCACATCATGTCTCACAGTCAACGTCCCCACGCTATGCCTCTCTGACTCACTGAATGATTGGAGGAGTGACTGTGACTGACTATAGAAAGGCTTCTCCATCACTACCCACATAGCATATCTGCAACGCGGCTACCTGCTCTGTCACCTCTCCTAGTAGCTTAATGCTCGATCTCATGCTGAGAGCATCAGCTAAAACGTTCCCCATTCTAGGAGTAAAGACTATCTCAATGTCATTGTCCTAGATGAACTCGATCCAACCCCACTATCTCAGGATTAGGTCCTTCTGCGAGAATATGTACCTGAGACTCTGGTGGTCAAAGTAGACTATAAAGAGATCACCCATCATATAGTGTCCCCACATATTTAAGGAAAAGACCACTACTAAAACTCCAGGTCATGGTAAGTGTAGTTCTTCTCATGTTGTCTAAAATGTCGTGAACTATACACCATTATTGCTCGCTCCAGCATCAGAACTCATTCGTGTCCGGTCCCTGATTCATTGCAGTAAAATATGTACCCAACACCCTCCTCCTACAACCTCAAGATGGGAGCATTGGTCAACCACTGCCTCAGCTCATGAAAGCTCTGCTGACATCTATCTGACCACACGAAGGGTTTCCCCTTTTCGTCATGGCTGAAATTGGTGCTGCAATTCTGGAGAAGTCTGGAACAAATCTCTGATAGTATCCAGTAAGACCCAGGAAGCTCCACACCTCCATCTCGCTCCTGGGTGGCTCCCAAGCATGTACTGCCTCGATCTTCACTGGATACACTACTACTCCCACCTCCAAGATGACGTGTCCCCAAAAGTGAACCTCTTGAATCCAAAACTGTCACTTCGAGAGCTTACTATAATGATGATGCTCTCGGAGTGCATCTGGTACAACCAGCAAGTGGTATGTGTGCTCCTCCTCAGTAGTCGAGTAAATCAGAATTTCTTCGAAGATGACTATGACAAAAAGATCTAGGTAGGGATGGAAGATCCTTTTCATGAGAATCTTGAACACTACTACTATGTTGGATATGCCGAAGGGAATTATTATACACTCATAGTGACCATACCGACACTAAAAGGCCATCTTATGCGCATCCTCATCTCAAAATCTGAGTTGATGATAGCCTGACATGAGGTCTATCTTCAAAATCCATCGTACTCACTTGAGCTGATCATAGAGGCCATCAATCCTCGGGAGTGGGTACTTGTTTTACATGGTCACATGATTCAAGCGATGGTAGTCAACACATAGTCGCAAGATCCCTTCCACCTTCTTGGAGAATAGAATTGGAGAAGCCCAGGGTGATACACTGGGTCAGATAAATCCTTTCCCCTGCAGGTCTTCCAGCTGTACCCGCAGCCCACGAAGCTCGAAGGGAGCCATCTGATTTGGTGGAGAATATATCTGTGTTGTCCCGGTGTACATGTCATTGTAGAATTATAACTCACTGTGAGAAGGTAGTCCTGGAACGTTGTCAGGGAAAACATCCGCATACTAATCCACCACAATGGGAAAACTCGGACTCCACACATCAACTCCTCCAAGGATGATAATATCCAGCTGATGTGTGATCGACTGCCCTCTCCTCTACATAATTCCATCCAGCGCTGCAAAGTCTCCCTTATCACCGGTGAAGGTGAACCTACTTGCATCTGTGTGGACACACCGCATTATGCACCTAATACAATCAATCAGAGCATGGAATGTAGGTTACTAGTCCATTCCCTTGATGACGTTGTAAGGACTAGATGCTGTTACAAGAAGATCTCAGTCGAAGCTCTCGCCGCCTGGAGTAAGCTCAATCTATCGGCACCAGTGCGTAATCATTGAGTATACTCCCGTAAAAGTCTCTAACCATATGGATTGAGCAAACGGTTCCGTCGGAATCTCCAAGCTCCGAAAAAGGGTAGTGGCAATAAAATAATGACTGACACCTATGTCTATAAGCAATGTAGCAAGGGTGTAGTAGAAACAGATAGTACCTCAAATAATCTCAGGCGTGCTGTGGTCGTAAGCCTGAACTGCATGGAGCTGAGCCTGCCTATATCCGCCAGCTCTCTGTGGTCGGGGCAGACCTCCTGGTGGTGGTGGTGGTAGAGCCTCAAAACATCGTTCACTGCCTGCTACTCTGTCACCTCCTCTGCCTCGTCCGCCTACTCCTTGCGGACCACCACGGTAGAACCTCTACCTCTGCTTGGGATGAACCTCCACTATCTGCTGCTCATCTTTATGGTGGGTCATGCAGTCTCGATCCATGTGACCCTACATACCGCATGCATAGCACTACCTGCTCCTCTTATAGCTGGCTCAGTTTCGTCTGCACCGCACAACGGAAAATGAATCATGAGGTCACCCACCTAATGGTCTGGTCCGCTTGGACCCCTCCGTCATTTGTCTACAGATGGCTGTAGAAGGCTCTTCTACGTGTCGTCCTGTGGTGGGTCTCGCTACTGGTGTCAACTCATTGAGAAATCTCTCTACAAGAACGGCTCGCTCTAGCACTCCCGACTACATAGGAATGCTGAGTGAGATCATTGATTCCTTGATCTCGTTACTTAGTCCTTGGTCAAAGGTACAGGCCCTAAATAAGGGGTCCCAATCCATGTTTGTGGAGTAGTGCGGGGGATTAGTAAACCTTGCTGAGTAGTGAGCTACTGTCATGCTGCCCTGTCGTAGGTGAAGAAAATCTTGAATCCACACCGCATGGAGGCTGGCGGGAATAGACTATGAGTAGAATAGACTCTTGAACTATTTCCAAAGTAGACATGCCTAATCATGCACCGCAAGCATCAATCTCCACCATCTACCTAGTGTTGGGTGAAGGAGACTCGCGGTAAGGATCACCATAATTTTGGTCGGTGCCCCTACCAATTTGAATACTCTGAAAACAACCTCCATTCAATCCTCAGCTGGCTGAGGGTCCATCTCTCCATGGAACTTGGGTAGCGTCTATCATTGAAACTCATGCAACGCACTCAAGAGGCATGCAATCTTGGCTGCTTGGCTGGTAGTATCAGTGGCTCAGCGGGTAGTGGTACCGCTTGTGCCTCTGTTGTGATGGGGACCTGCACCGAGACCTCATCGCTCAGTGGGCTACCATCTCGCACGTGACTTGGAACCCCAGCTGTCTGCCTTCATGGGTCCATCCTAAAAAGAAACAAGTGTTCCATGGTCAAACAGTACACCTGGTAAGCTGACACAAAGTAATGACAAAGAAATTTTTTGAAACACACTTGTAATATGTGTTTTAATGCACTGAGTCAGAAATCATGGGTCAGGTTACTGGTTTATAGATACATCGGCTACTGCACCAACACTGGACTCCCAGGGATGAAGACCACACTCAATACTCTTAACACTATATTTTCATAGAAAGGAATGATCAAAGTCCTATGTTCTGTGATAGAACCTCCATTGGACAACAATTTGTCAGGACAAGTCCTCGGGGCCCATTTTGTGACTACCACAAGACCGCCTTCTATAGGCCAGGGGCTGGTGACTAGTACCAAAGGCGTAAATCATGATAAAAAGGGTAGGAATTGCCTTTATGATAGTAAACAAACACAATAGAGTACGCAAGATGATGTATGTACAAAGTAATACTGTATACAAAAGTAAGTGGTGAAAGGTAAATAGGTCAGAATACAAACCCAACTAAAATGTACAGTACAACTAATGTCTAGTAAAACAACAGAAAGGTAAAATAGAGACCACTAAGTCATCCTCCTAGAATCCCACTTGAAGGGAAGGTACATATTGTCTCCTCGGTACGTCGGGTTCGTCTATTCGCTTCGTGTACATCCTGCCAAGTGTTCTACCTCTGGGTACCATCCATCTCTACAAGTTTATACCATGATCAATTTTGTCTGTCGTCAGCATCCAATACAACATAGTGTAGGAATAACCCGTGTCGGGGTGAGTATAACAATACTCAGTAGGGACTGCGTGACCCACAATGGTCTCCTGGAATCCACGAAGGATAAACCACAAAGAAAAGATACAATCACGAATTTCCATCCAACTCTACTTAGCTATATGACCATATATATATATTTAAGTCATCAATTCCGTTTTGGATCCAACTCTTGAGCCCAAGAACATCCCAGTCCACATAGGAATGAAGTCAATCACACCGATGGTAATGATTGAAAGTCAAGACTAATCTCACACAGGTATACATCTTTCATAAATTGATAAAGATGAGCAGATCCAGTTAGTGATTCATCTAAGCAGGAAGACCCACATAGGATACTAGTCCCTTTAATCCATCGAACCCACATAGGATACTAGAGCAACTACTCTGTTGAACCCATGTAGGATACTAGAACAGAAGTCAAAATGTTAGACCCACGTAGGATACAACAACAGTAATCATCACTATCGAACCCACAAGGGATTCCAGTAATGTTTTAATCATCGTGGAACCCATGGAGGATTCCAGTACGGTAGTCGTTGTCATCGAACCCACTGAGGATTCTAGTACAGAAGTCGTCGTAGTCGTAGCCAGCTCTAGGGTTCCCGTACACATCACGCTCGATTCCGGGAGGGTCCACTTCTCGAGCCAAGAGGTTGATACATCAACTATCACGAATTCCATAGTTGATGTATCCCGAAGTTTTTTCTCGTAAAAAGGAACCCGACGTGACATATGGTACATCAATCAAACACCCGGTCTGATTGATATTGGCTTTTCTGTTCTAGGGGCCCGGTTGGAAATATGCTCATTCCAAACCTGGTCATTTTCCAAAGTCATCCAAAACAAACTTAGAGTGTCGAAAAGGACTGCCTCGTCGCAAGGATAATAGTTCCATAGATAGTGCATCGATTAGACACATGGTCTTTAAGATATTCTTCTTTACGTCAAAACAGGCCCAGCCCGTTAAGCTCAGTGAGCCGACTGGTCGGGTCATCCCAGTTTTGGTGGGTCCGACCCAGTAGACGGTCAGACCAGCCTGGTGAATCGCACGGTCCAACCTAAGGGGCACAGCCCATCCCGACGCGGCATGACCCAGCGCGGCGCGGCCTGCCGGCGGAGCGACTAGGCTCGAAGGGCCGTTGCTTCTCCTATCACCACCTATTCCAACACCCCTCAATCGAAAGCAAATAGACTACATAGGGTCGTCGGGCCATTTGTGTTCGGCTCACGACCCTTCGTGTTAGGCGGTAGCAATTGGCCAAAGTCAAACCATGTTTCTCAACAAAGAACAAGAACAATATTAATCAATTAAAATTGAACATAATTACCCTTCATCCAAAAGACATCGCACATCGTCGAGTCGCGGAAGACAAGAGTCGCGGTAGTCGGGCATCATAGAAGAAAGGTATTTATTCCATCGACGTCAGAGTGCACCCGATGAAGAATTTTTGTTGGTGACATTGAGTTCAACAAATTGTAGAGTGTTCTTCATCGAGGAAGACTGTCGTTCTTCCTCGGATTCCTTCTTCGTTGAAGAGATGATCACTTTTCTCAAGAGCTCTCCCAAAATTGTCTCAACACAACAAGTTCCCCAAAATAAAACAATAGCTAAGGCTATTATTTTATTAACACATGAAATTAAAAATTTAAGACACTTTAATTAATTAAGTGAATCACATAATTAATTTTCCATGGGTTGAAAAAATTAATTAGAGAGAGAAGAAGGTGAAGGGTTAATTTATAATTCAAAATTGAGGGGTTGTTCAATTAAATGTAGAGGATTTAATGGGGAGGTTTAAAGGGAGGTGAACGGATTAGGCTCGTGTGCACCCCACCTCACAAATACCCTGTCATGGGAGGTTATGTGGGTGTAATCTACACCTCTAACTCCCCTTGAAAGGAAATAACCAACCTCCCTAAATAAAATTTGTACACAAAAAAATTTATTTATTTTTTTCTAAATCCCCAAATATTAACTCTCAACCTGCATAAAAGGCAACTGAGGTAAGGATCCCCATAGGAAAATACCATCTCTACGAGTTCAGCAGTGCGCTATGATTTCAATTCCGAGCACCGGTTCAAATGATAGAGAAAACTACACATACGTTTACTGAACGTACCCAAACAAAAGTTCAGAAATTTATTCCAAGCACACTAGGTCTCGAAATCTAGTGTCCTTAGAAACCACATACTCATAATATTCCAAATTATTTAAGAAAAAAATTTGTTCAAATTTTTTAGTATTTATATAATAAAACATTTTTAGTCAGTGAAAAATAAGTTTTTTGTATTGAATATAATTAATTATTATTATAATTTTTTAGAATCCACTATCATTCATCTTTTTATCCAATAGAAATAAGAAACATAACTCATGAATATTTATGACTTACGATATGTATATACCATGGTAGTTTATTTTTAATTACATATTTAATTAGATTACTACAATGATAAATATAGTAATTATAGAAATTTTTTTGATTTTATTATTTTTCATGGATGATGAATGATTATTAACCTCTCATTCATTACATCTATCGATAAATGGAAATGTTGTTCATTTTCATGTATGACTTACCGTCTCCAAAATGTGTGGAAGTCAATTTCCTTATATACTTTTTTCGATTAATGTATCTGTATATATATTGAATATATATGATATTTATATCATGGTTAATAGTTTATAAATTTTTTCATTACGATCAATTTTTGAGGACTCAAACTGCTGAAATGAAATTTTCATGAATAAAAAAGTAATTATAACCCCCAAAAGTGATTTTAATAATGAAATTTCATAAAACTGGTGAGAAGATGTTAGAATTTAGATATTGATGGTTTGATATATATAAATAATGTTATGTAATGAAATTATAATAAATCTATATTTATTATATATAAGGTTTGAATATGTTTCCTGAAAGAGAAGACATAAGGTAACTATTTCTCATTTCACTATTATTTATATAAGTCATATTTTTAATTCTTCAATTTTTTGTTTCAAGTTTATATACTTATTCTTTTATATTCATTATCGTGATTCATTTTATATTCATGATATATAATTTTTCTTTATAATTCATCTGTTTCACATTGTTGAACATTCAAAAGTTACCAATTCATTAAGGGTTTGTTTCACTTCCTCATTATTTTTTGAAATTTTTTATGCTTCCAATCACGATGGAGGAATTATATGATATTTCCATCATAAACCAAATCTATTTTATTCTCCTATGTTAATTTCAAGAAAATAATATCTTCTCATCCATTTTCCACAATTATGTAATAAATACTGCCAAAATAATGTTATTAATGAAAAACATAACGTTTATTTCTTTCACCCGGGAATAATTTATTCAATGTATATATATTCAATAAATTATTTTAAATAATGATATTTCAATTATATAATGATTTATTAAATACATTTTTAAATTTTTCGACCTGTATAAACATGATTAAAAATAATATTCTTATCAATTAATAGAATAGATTTTTTATGTAGGTGTGATCATAATATATTATTCATATACATAAAAAGAATGAATTATACGATCACTATGAAAAAAATAAATGAATAATAATATACGTATTTAAATGATTAAATTGAAAAAAAAAATCTATATATTTTTTTGATAATAAATAATTTTAAATATGTTATATTAAAATGAAAATATTATTATTCTTAAAAACATTCTGTACCCAATTAAAATCATTCTCATCTATGAAAAATATTATAATTTAATGTTCTTATAATATAACGATACTATCCAAATTAAGACTATGGATGGCTTATGATCTATATTAAAGGGAATTTATTGAAAATATCTTTTTTTAAGATATAGATTTATTTATCATAAGGAATGTGGATTAAGTTATATTTTTCATTAATATGATAAATGCATTGATATTTTTAACTGATTGATGGGGAAACAATTATATAGATTCTTTTTTCATAGGTATATCTCATGATGAATAACAGGTTCAGTAATTGGCCATAGCCTTACCCATTTAAATATATGTCTTGTAAAGATGCCCTGATGGAATGTTTATGATTTAAAATATTATGCATTCAATCCTTATGAAATATGTTACTAAAGTCCATTTGAAAATTTCAATTATGATGATATCCATGGAAAATATTTAAGACCATGCGATTATTTATATTGAATTATTTTGCCATCAATTTATTATGTCATTTTATTCATTACCTATTTATTCCATGTTATCATACATTATATAGAATATATTAATATGAATCATCCATCACCCATTTCTTATAATTCCATTCTTATGTATGTGAGGAAGTGTATTAATATTGATGTGGAATGATATGCCACATAGAATAAAAATGTTCTCAAAAAAATTATTAGTTATATTTTATGTATTAATCTGTAATGTTAGATTTAAGTATATATATATATATATACTTCCAAGACTTTTAAACTATTTCATTATTGGGGATGTGATCAATTGTATCTGATACCATCCTAAGAAAGTAATATCAGGTTATAGACTAATAGATTCATGGTCTTTACATATGGTATCATTTTATGGTTTAAATAATCATTTGGAACTACATTTATGGAATCATTTATTATGGAAGATAACCATACGACATACTTTGAGAATAGGTTTATGTATAAAATAACATCTGATTGTTCAAGTAATGTTTAGATTATTTGTTTTTCTTAGAAACCCATCTTTTTCTAGATAATACAATGAGGATGTTGTTTTGAAAAACATTCATTTTTTTGTAATAACATAGAAAATAGTTTTTTAAATATATGCCACCATAATTCTAGTTCATGATGTTCTTTCCCTTCATACGCAACTGGATTGACATTACTAGAGGATATATGACGGTTTATTCAAATTTTTATTATGTACAATTATTAGAAATGAGATAATATAACATATATAAACCAATTATTTTCCATTATGATATTGGTTAAACATAAAGTGTATTCGGCTGATAAGCCTATAGTTTACCATATGTTTAATTGAATTGATTTTACATATGTGGTTATATGTTGTAAGAGTATAAAATGATTTTGGATTTTTTGAATAAATTTATTAATTAAAATATTTTAGTTTTGTTGTTGTTTTATTGAAAATATTATTTCATGAATATTTATTATTTTTGAAAAAAATTGAAATGTAGTGATTTAAAGTGCGGTTAATATGATATTTTTTTTAATATAGATAAATTGTGTAAAAATATTTTTATATGTTTTAAACATAATTATATATTATTTCAGGTTAAATTTATTTTTCGCACTATCATTCTTTTAAAAATGATTTATTCTTCCCTTAGTATGATGTTGGTTTTTAACAGTGTTATTTTAAAATAGTGAATATATCATGACCGATATAATATTTATAGGGAATACTTAATTTAATTTAGTTGTTTGATAAAAAATTATCTAAAATTAATTGTCTAAAAAATCATTCTCTTAGAATCAAATCCAATTCAAAAAATCTATAATTTATCTTTTAAAAATAGAAAATTATAGAAACATCTATGATGTCAAAAAATTTAATGGATATTCGGTGTGAGAGATATCAACATAGTGTTTATGAGATATATATTTATTTATCTGAAATATATTAAATATCCATTACACTCGTATTAGTTAATTATTGTATAAAAATTATTCACTAGGAAAAAATATGCCTTGCATAGTAAACATAACAATTTGAAAATATTTTTAGGATATCAAGTAGTGTTGATTTATCATGAAAATAATGTTAAAGTAACTAACCTATTAAACTAAAAAACTAATTAAATCTCAGTTGATGAAATATTTGAGTCTCTAATTTGAATCGTTGGAATATCATAACCATGATATCACCTATATATATATTTTTGACCATTATGTTGTGGAATAATACTTTTTAACAACATGAAATCATGGTTTTTAATGAATATATAGATGATATGACTCAATAATGACATTAATTAAAACACACCAGGCATGATAACTGATTCGTATTCCATCATGTTGTACAAATAAAAAAATTTCATAGTGTTATTAGTTTATTGATATATTTGGTGTTTCCTTTTAATGGGGTACATTTACCTCCCATTCCAACCTCAAGATTAAATATTCTTATATCAAAGAATAATTAATCATTAATATCATTATCCAATGTCTTCCAAATAAATATCCCAAGAATATTATTCATAACACCCATCTGTTGGACTCAAAATGATCTAATATAGTTCTGACACATCACATATCATCAGGTACCTATAATGGATTATAATAATTCAGGTTTCTTAATCCAATTCCACCCAAAATAACCCAGTGGTTGGTTACTATTTCAAATAATTCACATCACACACATACAACTACACAAAAAAAATATTGGTAAAAACCGGATGTCACTAAACAAGAATATAATAATGAAATCGTAGACAAAATAATATGCTATAAAAAATTATTAATGTGACATAATTTAGAAATATTTTAAAATAAGATACATTATAGAGTATGGGAATATATAAAATTCTAATTTCCAAAATAACTGATAAATATAAGAAAAATATAATGTCGAACTACACTACACACTATCACATACAATAATTGGTAACCACTATAGTCAATTCTAAGTTCCTATAAAATTTCTCATGAACAATATTATCTCTATTGAATTTAACTCAAAATTATACATTTCTGTTATGTACCTAAAACATGAAGGAAAATGTTTATATTTGGTAAATTATAAATACACCTAGTAGGGAACCCTAACAAATATGGTTGGATACAACATCATGTATTCTAAAAAATAGAATCTCAGATATGATTTGATGGGATAATACAATGAAAAATATTGTAGTAAATCAATATTTACAATAATGATCGACTAAAAAAAATAATGATTGGAACCTAGAGTAACAAAAAATTTCATTTGTCCCATAGTATCAACCGAATGAAATTACAAAAATTGCTATATAAACCATAAGGAATTGTCATGGGGAAACTATAATGATTTTAAAATTGAACATTTGATGAAACTATGTGAATAAATATTATTAATGAAATATAAAAAAAATGTTATTTTAAATATTTTAGTCAATATAACATAATTTTTACCCTTGGAGGTATTAAATTTTACTGATGTGTAAGTAAATATGAGTATAATATAAATTTTTTTTCTACAATATGAATTCTCTTGTATCAGCTTCATTTATGAATTTATATTTACATCCTAGTGTTGGAATGGTTACTTTTAGTGTATGATATTTATAATGGAAAAATATCATCTATTATAAGAGAGGGTTTAAAATTTACAAATAGAGGATAAACTATGTAGCCTCCATTATCCCCTCATGCCTAGATCCAAAATGAACCAGCATGCCTTATATTCATTAATTCCATTCTGGGTTTCACACAAATCCCCCTACATGATTATGCTATATTCCTAACACAAGAATTAATGGTTACTTGATATTCACACAGATATTACCTATTATCCTATCCATTAATTATAACCCAATGACCCTTAGATCACATAATTTCATGAACATGGGAATACCAATTGATTATGAGCATTAATAAACCACCCATATGTATTTTAGAATAATGAATTCATGTCCATCTCCCCCAAGATCCAATTTAGGTAATTTCAAACTCTATCATTAGATTAAATGGGTGTTATTTAATGTTAAATGTGTCTTTTAATGGATATAGCCATTCAAATATTACATCACAAGGGTCATTACTATGACCACATAAAATGAACCACTTTAAATGGTGTTCCCAAGCATCTTTGGATTCCCATATAATTGCTATATGTATAAATAATTTGGTTTACAAGGTGTTTTCGTAAAGTATATATCCTAATTTTAAGATGCTTCTTAACAGTGAAACGCTTCAATCTAGAAATTATAAAATAATAAAGATCGAAATCAAAACAACCCCTTATATGTTTGACATGTTTTTAGAAGTGGTGTCATGACCATGAAATCATCATGATATTTGGACTTCATTTAAATCACATGAAAAACTTTTCACTCATTCATATATAAATGTGGCCATTACCTAATGATAATCGCGATAGTTTCCCTTAAGTCATATAATCAGGAACCCATTTTCCATAGACCACATAGCTATGGGACTATTAAATCATATAAACAATCTAGTCATATAATTCACCTTGGATACCATTATGGGTATCCCTTTCACTTGATCACCTACTTTGCTACCCATCACCCTAGTCTCCTACCAGGGTGATTCTTTTTGACATGTCCACAAACTACATGCCCTTATACTCAGTCCGTCTCTAATACATCCAAAAATTCATGTTTGTGTTATTAACACATGGGAGATAATTTTTTATCATATATTCCATTGAAAATAAATATCATACATCCTATGAAACATACCCCCATGTTTTTATCCCGAAATCATAGGACCCCCATGGTGTCAACAATCATGTATTCTCTTGATAATGATTTCCCAAATCATTATGATATTATTAAAAAATCCCAAGGATTTGGATGCCCATTTTGGGTTCCAAATCCAACTTATATATTTTCAAGTTTCTATTCGAATCCCTTGGTTAGTTTAATGGGATATACATATCATGGACCAGTAGTCTGTTGGATGTTCCAACACATACCCATTCTGTTACATCGGTCATGATTCCAGACCTCATTCCTTTCCTAGTAAGAAACAAATAATGTATTGATGTACATTTCATGGGTATCATACTATTTTATTTTTTAAACATACATTCTACACATTATATTCTAATAGAATTGATAAATTATAAAATACCACTCAAATGTATGATTACTATAATATTTTATAATCACCATTCAAATAAAATTATCAGACGAGAAAAAAAAAATCTCATGCCACAACATCAGTAATTAAATATTTTAAATATTATAGATCATTCAAACCACATTATATCAATTTATTTTAACTCATAATATGTTTTATTTGATTGATTTTAACCAAGATACATTGGATACCTCATTGTGGTGAAAAAAATCATCAACATCAAAATAATCAAGTCTCCCTCCATGTGTATGTGTTAACCCACGTATATTTCGTTCTTTATGAAATAATATTTCACAATGTAATTAATGTTCTAAATGATATTTAACTACTCAAAATGTTTCTAAAAAACAATCATAAAAGTAACATCATTTTATCAGTGATGAACTTCCAATAAGGGAACCAACAAGGTCCTATTCACATGTTGTTAAAATCATTATTTTTCCATAATAATTAGGACCAAACTATAGAGGGTATAATAAAAATCATAGGGATACATGTCAAACCCCTTTTGTGGGATCAATTATAACTCTAAAACACCTATCCCCTCCCATGTTTGTGAGAAAATCAATATTTATTAGATGTATGAATTAATAACATTTTATAACCAACAAATTAGAAAAATTTAGTGGAAATATTACATAAATATTTTCATCACCACGGTTCATGAATATAATCAATCACTCTCAATACCAATGAATCCATAATTGTTTTCAATATGGATAATTGAAATTTATGTTATATCTATAAAAGAGTCCCAAAACAAAGAAAAATTAATACGTAAGGGTAGATTTTACCTTACATATTCTCAACCAATGTGAATTATAATGTGTCGAGGGTATGTCCTAATTAATAAATTATTTTAGAAATTATTTGAATGAATACTGAAGACCCTATTGGAATAGAGTTTGTAGGGGAATGGAAATGGTGTGACCACCATTAAATTATTTTCATGTGAAATATATACACTGAATATGAATTATAGTTAATGATACTAAAATAAGGGGTTTATTTCTTTTATTTTCATTAGGATGTACCCTCACATTCCAATGGAATAACTAAAAGAATCATCTAATTTGAATCATCTTATAGAAACAAGAGTTAACCACAGGATGCCTCAGACTCTCATGGATCACTATCTTAAGCACAAAATGTACGATTCATCCACATTAATGACAATATTTTCATTGTCATGATGGTTACTGTCCCCAAATAATCTTCTCTAATTTTAGGAGATGAATTCCTTAGTTTGGTAATATCATCTTAATTACTCCATCTCAACCATAGAGGAAACTCATTATATTATATAAGAGGTTAATTAATATGTTAAATCCTACAAATTATTTCTTATAATGATGTAATTGTCCCATGTGTCTATTTATAAACACACGGGGATTATAACCTCATAGAAATATAATGCATAACACAAACATGAAAGAATGATACAATGGTATATATATCCTCCCCACTGTAGTGCAAAATCCTCCAAAAGAAAACCTATGATCTACTATCATTCATACTGGTATGTGACAAAACACCTCATGAGTATATTGAGGACAAACCGATAGAAATATGAGACAATGTATTCTGAACAGTGGAACCCTGGAAGAGTAGGGTACCCCAGGGATTTTTGGCCATTGACGATGATGATATAGATCATTTCCATGTCCCCTCCAAATTAGTATATAGGTGGAATCATAAAAAAAATTAAATGTTTGATCATGTATCATTTAAAATAAATTTTTGGTAATTTTGCTAATATATGTTGGATAACATTAAGGAGTATGCTCGTATTCAAGTTCACATTAACACTCATGAATTTTGTCACATATTGTGATATTATGTTAGGATAAAGATCATGTATTTGTTGCAAATCTAGAATTTTTGTTTCAAATTTTAATTGAAACATCTGCGAAGGATGAAATATCTATTCCTATTAATACTTGTGATGTTTGTCAGTATATTTATATTGCAATGTGGAACTATGATAATTTTCATATTTTTAATCACTATGTTTGTCCACATAATCCAATGTAAAATCAAAATTATGTTAATATCGTGTTTCTAATAAATACATCAGACGATCATAAACATCATTTTATAGAAAAATAATCATTTACATATTACATCCCACAATTGAAAAAATGTAAAATATTTTGATGTTTCCACATAATCAAGAACATATCACATTTTACACTCTATAATATGGTCATAAAATTATATCCCCATAATAAAATAACTATTATATACCTATTCGAGTCAATACAGAAAATATTTATCAATATATCACAATGAATGCCAAGGTGATGCATAGTGAGATATAACTAAAAAATTACACTACCCACATTGTGTGATCCTGATCATGATACTGGTTATAATATTTTCTACCAGAAAAATAGAACCAATATTTAAAGAACGACTATTGAAATATATGATCCAGGAGAAGGATAGTACCCCTATAGAAACTAACATTATCAGTGATTGATATTATATTATAATGGTGTCCTTAGGATTCATTATCTATTCTTATTATAATTTAATATTGGGGTTGGTTATCCTATACATAGTACTATGTGAAAAAATATAATTGGTACTGCATAGAGTAACAATTCTTGAGGTCATCCCATCAATGGATAAAAAATTCATTCTTATTATACTCCATACTCCACCATAATTTTCACCCCTAATTGTCCTACAATGAGTACCTACTATAGAGGTCCTCTTTATGAAGGTCCTATAATGGTTTCTATTTATATTGATAAATTTTTTAATATACTATTCATTTCATATAGACTTCCACCCATTGTTATCTTATAAATAATAAGTAATGAACGGGGATTTCACCATCAAAGTTGAGAGGATAACTCTATAGATCCTCCAAAAATAATTCATTGTAGTGGTCCTACCTAAAATATATAATGTATATATGTTCTTAATTATAGAAATTTTTAAATAGAAACAAATGTAGGTCCTCCCTGTGGTGCTTATTTTGAAGGCCCTCCATGTTATGAATTATCATCTAAAAAAATGTTCATATTTATACACACATGGTTTAATGTATCCCCCACATCTATAGGTGGTTGAGAAATAAAGAGTATTCATTCCTAAAACATTGATATCAATGAGCTAAATATAATCTTATTCAAAGAATAATTTTGTGCCTCAGTCATCATCATAGAATTACTTAGTCCATGAATCCTTTGACGAAATGATTTAGTTAAGAATAATCTCTCTAGTATAGATAAATTAATAGTGAAATCATAGTTATAGTAAAATAATTTTGAATAATAAATCATTGAGGATAAGTAAACTCATCATTAATGTGGATGTAAAATTCCATGGATATAATACCAGTAATGCTCTGTCCCATGGATGTCCCTAGGTATGAAATTCCTACGAAAATAAATGAGAAAAGTATTCCTTATATTCACTAAAACCTATTTCATGAAAAATTTTATCTCAACAAAAAATAACTATCCAATTGGGAATATATTAAACACAAAATATCCCTAAACTAATTTCCCAAAATTCATTCTAATCAACCCTTTTATTTGATTAAAATATGTTTTCAAGAATAAAGTATGGGTCACTCTAGTGCACCCCCATCAATTTTTAAGGTTCTCCATAACTAACTTTTTAATAACATATCATGAATTTGTATCCGATTGTGAAGCTGATATATAACTCTATTATTCTATCTTATTACATGTTGACAAGGCTCACTAGGGATATTTTCTTAAAATTTCATCAAATCCATACATGTATATACCATTTGAATTTTATATTCTAGTTGATATGTCAAATGAAATTCGATCATTCAAAAATACTATAAAAGAGACACTATATTGGATTTATCCAATAAATGGTTCATATATTTAGATTCTAGAAATGTGGTGATAGATTCCCATTTTAGGAGAGAAAATACACAATCATAGAGGAATGCATAATGGAGAGATCCTATCACCAAAAATGGTTTCTCATCCATCCGATTCTAAGTTAAAAGTAAAAAAGAACAAGAAGTTCCTGAAAAAAACCTAGTGGTAGTATGGGTGTTTACCAAACTGACATGGATGAGGATATATATAGAATAAATATTTCCCATGAAATCCTAAAATACTTTGTACGGAAAATATATGGCTGTATAAGAACAAATTCTTCCCATGTACATAGTTATCAGGAGTGCTTGTATCTCTAAATACTATAAGAATGTATGTATTCTCCATTGTAAAATAAAATTTTATTGGAACACCACAACATTTTCATGTAAATAAAGAATAATTTCATTCATAATGTGATTTTATAGTGAATAACATCATGGAATCTTTTATGGTTACCTTTAATAAATTTTTAATGGAATCAATGAGGAGATAGAATGAGATAATTTTTAGGTCTATAATAAAAAATTGACATCCTTGAAGGAATATATAATGGGTTATTATGAATTTTCCATAAAATGATATTCAATGAATGTTAAATCCCCTTACTACACAGATTAGAATGATTATTTGATCATCAATGCATTATTGGCATTGGTTAATGTTAATAACGATCACCCAATAAACAATATAGATCATGAAGCTGAAATATAATAACATGATATGGATGAATTTTATTAACACATTGTGTTTGAATATGTTATAAAAGAACGAATATATAAAATAATTGGGATGATGTTTAATGAATATAGATCTCTAAAATGCATTCATCTTCTAGCTCCATAGTTTGAACCAGCCTTGCATATTGGTAAATGTGTAGTTATATCCTAAACCCAATCACCCCCTAATAAAAAATATACTTTTTAAGGTATCATCACATATTGTGAAATTTTTATGGAAATATTATAGAGGATAAATTTTAATATATGGGTAAAAAATAGTATTATAGATTATAACACCAATTTCTAGGCTATTATCTATCATATGGTGAACTCAATTTATCATGAGCGAGTTTATTGACCTGTGAGGATAGAGACCAGTTATCTAAATAACTTAGGGCCAAAACACTAAGTATAAATTACATGAATTTCTATAGAATATCTACAATTTAATTATTTATATAGTAAAACACATAATGTTTAATAATTATACACAAATTGAACTCTATATGGTTATGAAAAAATACACATGAATGATATATATATTCGACTATACCGACTTACTTATATCAGCTGTCATACAATGTGATAATTCTAAAAAAAACCCATTGATTCCATTGATTATTTATCTCCTCGAAAGGAATCCATATTCATTTTAAAATCTCAAGTATTTCTATAGTTGAATCATTAACCTATTTGGTTTAACATGTACCACCCTCCTCTTGATTTTAAGAATCCAACCTTGTAATTATTTAATTCAATAGGATATAGGGTTAAAAGCATTCTGATTTATTTGTCTCAATGTTGACCTAATATAGAATATCTATAGAAATCGTAGGCAATTGAACATAGACATTATTTTTGAACATAAAGATATACACATTCCCCTAGTATTAAAATTCATATTCTAGGTCCATTGTTAAATTTGGAGCATCAAAATCAATTTTAATGTGGAATGGATTAACTTTTGTCCCATTTATATTTGATTTTTAATAGAAACTAATGATGTAATGCATGAAAAAATATAACATGAGTTATGTTCTTCTCTAATTACCCTAAAATACACTTTTAGATTTTTAGATTCTGGAACCATAAATAGAATAACTAGTTGTTTTTACTAGGAATTATAGAATCGAATATTTATTGATATCATAAAAATGATGGAATAAATCTATTATGATATAATTTGTGAATATAATGATAAATATTTTATAATTAATGATAAATACCATTTTCCCACTACGGGTCATTTTATTTTCTCTCTTCCTCACTACTATCAAGAAAAATTTCTTTATCGATATTGGAATAAGGTAAAAAAATATTGAACAATGAGTATACGAAGAATTGATTCTTAAACATATGTAATGATATTTTTCTTTTTCCATTATTTCTCTATAATATATATAGGTTTAAAAATACATGATTTGAATAACCAAGGAATTTATCTAAAATTACCACAAGGTCAAATGATCTGTCCACCTAATGTGGTGTAAAAACATACATAATTTTCATTTAGAGAAAAATATACTCTAAAAGATGAAGGATTTTAGGAATGTAATATTATGTAACCATTGAATTTTTTTACATGAATCTACAATACTCCACCATAAGAATAAAAAGTGATAATTGATGGTTTTAATAGAAGATAAATGAAACTGAATGACTAGATAGATAGAAAAACAATGATTTTGGTCAATATGATCATTAGGTTGGGACTAAATAAACTATTCTTGAATAATATTTTTCTAGAGATACATGATGTGAAATATTCATTCTCATAACCATCGAAGGGTTAATGAAATCATAAAAAACAAAAGATAAATCAATAATATGATACACTTCTCTTACAAAATATGGTAATGAATATTTTTTTCATATTAGTCCCATCACATGATTGAAAGATAATAGACCAAGAAATTAGAATTTTATTAAATGAGATCTCATGAAAGGAATATATAAATTTCATTTAATTGATATATCCCCTTGCTGATGAGAATGAATCATGTGAACATGATTTCATGGAAAATTATTAAGGGCAATGATGGAAAAAAGTGACTAGGGATGAATAAGTCAAAGTAGGACCATAATTCCAATAATTATTTCTTATAAATCAATATATACCACTGAATCCTAAAGATACATACTTAAATGGGATCAATATAATAGTTACATTTATATTGAATCCTATTATAAATTTTACACTCAATCCGTATTAAAAGATATATGTTATAATAAAAAGTAACATGGTCGATACTGGGTCATAAGAATGACAGTGAAACCAAATCCAATGATAGGGAAGACACTCATATATATTATCATACAAATTAGTAACCTGGATAGAATAATTTTTATTAAAATCCCCAAATTATGGAAATTCTCTCTCATAAGAAGTGTAGACTCTTGTATTATATGTTTTAAATTATGTTAAATAATTTTTTCGGCCCTAATTTGACATCAATCATAGATTATATTAATCTATTAAAAAACATCAATAATTCCTTATTAAATATTAATTTAGAAAACATTACATTATAATTGATTTTATTATAGGTATAGAATAATATTCAATGAATTTATCAATTTATAATGAAATTGGAATTTATGTCACATAATAATATCAATATGTTTTCATTCAAGGGTAAATCCAACCATTATAGTCATTTTAAAATTTTGTTTATTATTGAAGTATATAATTCCTTAGTCAATAATGATTCCTGAATAAACATCATATTGATTCAAAACCATTGATGTCTTGTAAGAAATGATGATAAAATCTCTCCCTTAGTTCTCATAATATAAGGGAATGAAAAATTTTACTAGTGATCTTATTAGAACATTATGCTAAGAAACCATTTGGTTGATCATAGTTATGACTATGAATAAAGGATTATCATCTAGGGAATTGACATCATAAAATTTCTAGTAATAAAAAAGTTCCATATGCATACAATAATGATCTCATTATATCATTAGTTTCAGAAATATTATAGTTTATTTAATGTTATGGGTTTGAATAGAAGACGACACACTTTTGAGTTCTATGAATATCAATTCATTTATATAAGATATTATGAATGGAAGAGGAACAATAAAATAGAAACTAAATATATATAGATTGATACTAATGTTTGAGAAATCTCCCTTATCAATCAATGTGTTTCACTCAATGAATATACCACATTTCCCATTAATAAAAGTTGGGACACAATACCAACCATAATAAATGAATGCACAATTGTGGTTACTGATGAAAATTTTATAAGCCATCATTTTAGAGACTTCCAAATCCAAAATTAAAATACGATATGTATAACTAATACAAATTTTTTTTCCTCTCATGAATTCAATCCTAGAATACATAAAATTAATTAGAATAGTGATTTTTTATTATTTTTATCTTAATTATAAAAAGATAAAATAATTGGGAGATAAATGTCTCGGTCTATTTAAAAATGACTAATAAAAGTATAAAATAACTATGTTATAAGGGAAAGGGAATTGTAAAACATAAATAAAACAATGTAACTTTACTATCTAAACTAACTGCTTGTGATCCATTGATAATCCACCCAATAACATTTCATTAACCAGAATCCTCAACATAGTTTGTAACGCATGTTCAACCATTTAAAAATTATTTTTCACTAAAATAATCACATCATTTATAGTGTGTACTGTTAGATAATCAAGGATTTTATAAAATCATATACCTTTCTCCCATTTCAATTTTTATAACAATAATCCATCCATAAATAGAATTCATACAGTTTAGCTTTTATATTAAGAGAAACTGAGGGAAAATAAATTTTTTGACATTGATATGAGTCTTTGGAATTTAAAAAATGTTATAAATAACATTAATATATCTGGTTAAAAAAATTCTGCATTATTATATTATAAAATATTTATATTAAATTAATTATAATGGACATAGAGTAACAATAAGAAATCCCTAGGGTTATATATTTGACTTATTTCATAATTAATATGGAATTTAGATATTACTGTTATATATTGATAGATGATCACAAATAAGAATAAAATTAATAGAATATATATCACATAAAAAAATAATCATTGATTTAAATATGTAAAGAGTATAAAATCAATTCCAAAGAATATCTCACATGATTAGAATTTTTCTACCAATAGAATCCCCTATGTTGTAATGTCCCATCCTAGACCCCACTCTCAATAGGATGACAATAATTATCCCTAGTATTGTGGAATTTTATTGTGTGATCTATAAAACAATTATAGAACAAAATAATACAATGATCTTCACTTTTTTATAATGTGGTGTAAAAGATATGACTAAACATAATAAAATACCTCCATGACCCTTGTGTGGGGAGGATAATTAGAAATGTGGTGTATATGATGGATTCTTTTTGGATTTAAGACAAGTGTTTTTTGTAATGACTTTTTTTTCATCATCGGTTTTTGGATCTGCTTGTTCCAAACACCCAAATACACTCCACTATATCCCCAACCAATTATTAATCCCATAAAAAAGTTCACAAATATGCAACCAAAAATATACAAGAAAATGTAGTGGACTGGATAATTGATGAAACAAATATCAGTAAACATCAATAATTTGTTTTCGTAACAATGTTCCAAAATCAATAAAATCATATTTATAATGGTATGCAGTGATATAATATGATTCAAACATCCATTATCATACCTAATATAAATATCATATCACACATATATAATAATCAATCATGAACTCAACAATAATGTATGAACTACAACGAATATTTCAAACAGTGACCCTGAAAAAAAGAGATATTGATTATTGACGGAGTGGAATAAATTAAAACATGCAATGAATATATAACATAAGAAAAAATAACGTGAAACTCATACCAATAATAACATACCTTATTAGAAAAATACACGATGTAAATAAAACCAATATAAATAGATTGATTGTATCTTAGGATCAACATCTTGTATGAATCATATCAATAAATATGAAATGAGATGGAGGAAATTGTCTACAATGAACATGATCATTCATCTACATCCAATGGTGATACCACCCACCCCACTATCCTACTACAATAAATCATTTTTGAACTATAATCATAACTCTAAACCATAGTTCCTTGATGAATAGAATATATATCCATCTATTCAGCCTATATTTATAAGAATTAGTGAATGATAAACTGTGATCTCAACCTATAAATAAATTTTGGAAATAAATATGGATTACATTTTGAATTTCATGGAATTTAAAAAATATTTTATAGTTAGGTTTCAATTTATAGATTCAACCATCCTTGTAGATGATATGTGGTATCTAGAGTATCCAAACTATATAATACATACATTAGCCCAATAGATATATATTTTATAATTAATACGAATTTATGAATCATGATAGTTCACATATGAATTTAATTTATTCAAAACTAATTATGAATGAATTTAATGTATTGTGATGTTATTTTTTAAATGTATTTTTTAAATAAAATACAAAAATTAAACCATATTTATTTATTTCAATGACAATCTTATTAATTGTAAAAATATAGTAATGTTCAATATTTTAGTGTGACTTTGGGAATTATATTCGATGAATACCTATAAAATATGAATAAATGTAACCTTTAATCTCCCCGCCAAATAATATCCCACACCTAGGTTGTTATAAAAAATGAAATTAGAATAACATATCTAAGAGGACATTGAGAATAAATTTCCATAGTTTAAATAACATTTTTCAAAGAAATGAAACAATATTTTGAAGATAATTTTATCAAGACATGTAATTTTTTGAGGTTAAATAAAAATTTAAAATGTTTAATTACTCAAAATACTAATTCAATAAACCATAAATTAACAAACACAAACATTTAGTACATGTTTCCAATTCAAAATTCACCATAGTAAAAAAGTGTCATAGCCATAGGTCATACACATTTCTTTAGTTATAGACTCTAACATGAAGCAAGTGGCCAATATTAATTTGTCTATAAAATTCATGGATATATCACATTAATATATCTAAATAGTTGAGGTAGGGACCCTATATCCATTGTTGAGTTCTCATGTCTATAGGACTGGTACAAAATATTTACTATTGTTTTCTGAACTTTGGACTCACACATATGAACCAAAATAATCCATTATTATACTATAATTATTATTTTGTATACATATATAGACATATGATAAATTATATATATATATATATATATATATTATAAAATGATATTTTATTTTTAATTTTGTGATTGTAGCCATGAGCATCATCTCCTATGGCTATATGAATTATATATCAATGAGAATAGCTACTAATAGTTTTAGGACACTGTACTATGAACCTGTAGACACAGGGAACTAATATATTGACTACAGGTATCAAAAATATTTTTTAATATCAACCCATGGAAAAATACCCCCTTCACCTATAGCCAAGTGCCACTAGATTAGCTTCACGTTCTAACATGTTATCTCTCATTCCCTTATCCTGACAAAAAAATTGTACCTTCATTACATTAGTTAACTATATTTTTAGAATCCAATTTTATAGAGGATATTTATTATTCATTTTTATAGTGATTAATTTTATAAATATATCATATTAAAACTAGGTTTAAAATAGTGATTTTCACATTGAGATTACAAATATTAAATATGATGATAACAATTGGAAATATTCAATTCAATCCAAAATTTTACAGCACAACAAGATTAGATTGGCCCACTAGATTTGATGTAGTGAATAAAATATCATGATCAAAATCATGTTTTTAAATGAAAAACCCAACATATTTCAAATAATATTATTTGATTATAGTTTAATTATATTTATACAAGAAGAAAATTCAATAAAAATAAAAAGTTCTTTCTAAACTTTCTTACAATCAAACTAAGAAGAAGTTATAAAAATTTTATTCCTTTCAATAAAAATAATACTATAAACCATATATTATATTATTTTATGTGTAATGAAATTATTGTACACACTTTAATTTCAAGCATTAATATCCATTATAATCACTTTTTTGACCTACCTCACATGAAATTCATTATATCAATTAAATTACGATATTGTATATATATGGTGTTATACAAGTACATGGAAAATGAATTTTTTACAATATTATTATAAAAATTATAACCTCAATGTACTGTGATTGATGGATATATAATCAAGCATGATGGCTTTAAAAGGGTTTTCAAATGATTTAGGTTGGTGGGAATGTGTTAAATTTTTTTGATGAAAATATAATTGTGGAATCATTTAAATAAAAAGGATTATTTATCATGTTGTTTAAAAAATAAATCCTAACAAAAATATACTTAAAATTAGTACCCAATACTCCCCTTTGATTCTTTTCAGATCATGTGACTAAATACATATCTGATGAATTTATTTATCATCATCTTCCTTGGATTTTTTAAATTTTTTCTGGAATTTACAATTTTTCACTTTTCTATTTATTTGTTTGAGAATTTAATGTAAATTGAGTAAAATGAAAAATTATTCATTCACTTTTCATGTTTAGGGTCAGGATTAAAAAAATAACAATAATTATTGTATCACTATCATCTCTTTTTTTTTGAATTATATATATATTATTCATTGGATAAAGTGAATGATAAAAAATAAAATTCAACCAATTACATTTTCATGTTCCCATTGACCGATTTAAAATGTACCAAAATTATGAAAAACCCAATCAATTCATTAAAAATTTAAATGATACCCTAAAAACATGGTTAAATTTTTATCCCGCACATAAACATAAATCAGTAATGAAAATGTATTTCATTATGAGTACTGATAATGAATAATTATTATTGTATTGTAGATTGAAAAAAAATAATCAAGGAAAAAAATGGTATTATCAATGGTATATGTTCATGGTAAGTATGAAGAATATATGAGGGGATTTATAATTAAATAACTAAATAATATTGAATGTATTTCATGAGTTTTATTAATTTATTTGAGAATATAATCTAGCTCCACATCATAAAGAACATAAATTTTCTCTTAGTTAGTGATTTATTAGAATGATGATGTCATAAAATTTTAGAATACATCCCAAGATTGGGTTTTAAATCATATTTTGTCACAAGTGGATTTAGATTCTTATTTCTAACAGTTTCACACCCATATGTTTGAAAATAAATGTCCTATGAGAAAAATGAAAATGAGAAATAATTAGAGATTATGAGGTATAAAATGAAGATCATTCTTCTAAGAATAATACTTGTGTTTAATAATTAATTATGTTTTTCAAATACCAATAAAATTTTATAAAACTAAATAAAAATGATGAAATAGAATATTATAAAATTAAAAATATTTTAATTTTTTATGTATTTAAAAAAACATTGTAAAAATTTCAAAACAAATAAAACAAAGAAAACATATTAGCTTTAGTTACCCCCATACCCACATTTATTTTCATCATAATCCTCAATGGAACATATTAAATATCATATATATTTTAAGAATAATAAAAAATAACATAGTATTAAATAAGTTAAAGTAGATGAATTTCACCCAGATTTTACTATTCAATTGTAGTTAGCACTATTTAGAGGTGAGTCTCAATTAATTTGGATTCAAAATTTTCAATGTATATTTTGAAACAATTGTGCATCTTGTTTCTTTAAAAAAATTATAAATTTGACTCTTCCAGATAATTATAAGACATAATAAAAAATAAAATACCATTAAAATAAAAATAATAAAATTATCATGTAAAACCCTAGGAGAGGTGTGTCATTTTATACTCTCAATATCTATAAACCCTTATAAAAATAAAAAATCTATCACATGATGAATCTTAATTTACCTCAATCAATCTATTCATATAGCCCTTAAGTGATTCCGACCATTTTTTTTATGTCCCCATATTGATTGTGTTTTACATCTATAATCCCTTAAATAATTATTTTTTAAATGTATTGGAGGTTGTATAAAGATGTATGGGAAATATGTTTTAGAAGTAATTTGAAATGTATGGGAAGTTGTATTAATGAATTCATTATCTATCATTGTGGGATGAATACAACGATCCTTCATGTTATATTATAATTATGTCTATTTTTGCATGAAATATTTTGTTTTAACTTCCTATAGAGACTTAAAATAGGTTCAATGTCTATAATATAAAAATACAAAGAATATATCTAGAATTATTTCTCTATGATATTATAATAAAACATTATTGGGGAAGAATGATCCAACCACATTTTAATCTAGTAATTTATTTTCAACATACATGATCTCATGGAATACATTTTATTTAAGAGTGTATGGACGAACCTATAATTAATCCCCAACCTCTCATATATCATCTACATTAATGGTGGAATATATTTGATCATCAATTTATTTTGACTCTAATTGAAAATTTTGAATCTATCCAGAGTGGTTTTAAAATACCATAGCCACATATTAAAAAAATGGAGTTTTGTGTCTTCATTTACCCATTCAATTATGATTGTAAACTCTTCACCCTTGATGGTCTCCATATGAAATCACTTTATTTTTCATGAAATTCATTAAAATTTTAAAATAAATCGTATGGAGAGTTGAAAATGAAAAACATCTGTTAATTATTTCATAGAAAATGTGTAAAAATTTATATAATGTTTTAAATAATATTTTATTTACTTTTTTATATCATCGAAAATTACACCATGTAAGATATGCCATCATTGTGGAGTTTTTACACAATTAAATTTAAATTCACAATATATAGAATATTACATTCCAGAATATTGTCTCCCATGGATCTAATAAATAATAACTCACAATTATTTAATATTTATGTTTCTTTTTAATAATCTATTATTTATAAATATTGGAATATTGGGGGAGTATTATTTAAAAATATGTAAAATAATGAAGAAACAATGATTTTAGCGAGAGGAAATAATCTTAAGTTTTTTAAGACGAGTATTTCACTATCAAAATTAATTTTATTAAGATCAATTGATAATATTATCAGTATAATTTCATAGATAAACCAACCCCAACATTGGTTATAAGTATTAGTAACCTAATCATCTATTATAGAACACCTAGTGTCATATAAATCATGGTTTTTGTGAAGTTAATAAAATAATAATAAACAATCCCCCACCCTTCGCCTATTCCCATCATTACAAAATTTATACATCGAGCCACAAAAATATGACCATTTAAATTATCGATTGATAGAAGAAATGGAATATGATTTAGATTACAATGAAATTGGGTTTTTTAAATTAAAATTAAATTATGATAATCCACCTCATAAGATATTGTTAAACTAATCATAATCAATATTGAGTTGAAATGTAAATAATAAAAAGGATAATGGACTTGGGAGCACCATGATACATCCCCTAGAAAGTATAAATAGGTTAGAACTCCCTTAACATGGATTTGATATATCGTATAAAATAATGAAGGATGATCAAAAAAATAAATATATAAATAGTATTTTGTTTTAAATAATATAACTGAGGGACTAAAATAATAGAATCTTGAAAAATGTAGTCTAATAATGACAACATAAGATGTAAATTTTCTACATAATATTCCTTTTTCACATTTTAAATCATAAAATATCTCATCATATATTAATAATAGAATGAATCATACAAAATTTTACATCATATGTGAATGATCTCTATATATATTCCCTAATAACTAGACCATAATTATTTCACTTCTTCTTGATGCATTGAAATAGAGGTGCAAAAACATGTGAATTTTATTCTGCAGGACTCATGTAAATAGGAGAACTGTAAATGTGTATCAAATGATTTATGGAGAATGAGTAATAAAATTTGGGAAATTGAATACGTTGGAAATTTATTCATTTGAGTGTAGACCATCTATGACAGAAAAATACTCCCTATTGTAGAATCCTGACATGAGTAAATTGATAGTATATAAACATTACATAGATAAAAACAATGTCAAACAACCCAATGAAGTTTAATATATGTATTACAGATTAGGTTATATTAATATAATATTTTTATTATTCATAATAGTGATCCATACTTTATGATCTCTTAAGGACAATAGTCAATGGTGATAAAATATGACTCCATCATCCACCAGTATACCATTGGAGGAACAAACAACATGATATCGTCATACATTTAATTGATCTTAGAAATAAAATAAGTGCAACATAATAAATTACATATATGAATTTAAATTAATTTTTTTATATATAATTAGTTTCATTGTCCTATCCTTCAATCATGCAAGTGTATTTAGGCCTGAGTAACCATAAATCACACCAATAAAATAATCACATATTACTAAGAACTCAGATTCAGTAAATACCCATTTGATAATATTCACAGTAGCTCAGTATCATCATTAAAACTATATAATATTGAAAAACATATGATGAGATTATAAAAGAATAGTTATCCTGATCAACCATCTCCAACCTGTGCTGAGTCACCACAGAGTAGCTTGAATTTATCCCCTAATACCCATTTTATTTCCACCAAATTAAAATTAAATGATGTATCAAACGTGATTCTACCACATTTTTAGATAAAGAACAATAATATGGGAAGCATTCTATATGATATAATCCTATATATCAAATATTTCAATGAATTAAGAATACGTTATGTGTATCGTTGGTATAGAAAATGGCATTCTATATAGTGTTTGATTTACAGATTCAGCCATCCATTTATTAAAAATTATGTATTTGTAGTGTCCCATGTTTCATATTCATATCATAGTCTAGAAAACCATAGTTTTCTAGTAATAAATAATTTATTAGACTATGATTTCATATATTAATTGAATTCATAAACGATATATAAAATAAAATAGAAGTTATTAACTGTTATATTCAAATTGTATTATTAAAAAAATACAAAAATTAATCATGGTTTTCCTTTAATAATGACATATAAAATTGAAAATCCTATTATTATGGTGATTTTAATGGACCTAAAGGGAATATATTCAACTAATAAATAACTAATAATGATGATATTTTATATTCAATCCGAATCCTCCAATCACATACACCTCATATGATTATGAACATGGTTTTTCTATTGAGATGCCACAAAAAAATTGCTACTTTTTCAAATAAATTGTTACATATATCCATTATCCTTAATATTATCTATCAGAATTCATGTTTAACATATATTTAGTTTTTCTAACAATGGATCCTTGATATAATTGACATGAACCATATTATAATGGTAAGATGATTAATCGCATTCCCTGCCATACTCATTGTACAAGATCCACCAAAAGAACACACCATCCAAAAGGATAATTTTATATAGATGGTGGAAAAAATATAAACTCATCCTAACCCTGATAATGTGTATAAAATCAATCTATTTTCCTAAATACAAATGAAGTGGTCGGGGAAGAAGTGATGGGTTTTCCTCTGATATTCACGGAAATCGTATTGACTAAAACCTATAAACTGAGACAAGTGATTCAGATTTTGGAGATGATCTATAAACATCAATAATTATCACTATAGTGAATTATGTATAAAAATAATAATATATAATTTTCACTATGTAAAAAAATTATTTATTTCACTCCAATTACGTGAAAAAATCTTATATTATATATAGATGTTTCTACGCATCATTTGGGTCTATCAGAGAACCAATAGAGTTATAAGTATGGTAGAAAGATAGTATATTTTCTCTATATTATCATAGTAGAAGTAACACCCTTAAAATTACCACCCCATAAGAACATTATTTTTTAAAAAATACTTATCACATAAATAACCATGATGATTTAATTTTATATCGTTAATGAATTATATAACTCACTACAGAACAAAAAAAAATATTTTTTACTTGATTTAAATTTATCCAATAATATGAGAAAATTTCAAATTAAATTCTAACAACTATATCCATCAGTCTTATATCGTACTCTTCTCAGGTCCCTAGGGAAAATGAAAATAGCATAATGGGGTGAGCTTATATACTACATAAGAGGTAATGTACATTAGAAATAATTATTTAAGAATCAACATATGAATAATATAGAAGAAATACATAATAAAAAAATTTCTATATAACTTGGTTAGTGGAAAAAAATAAATGATATCAATTAGATGGAATGTATAATTATAGACATTTAATTTAAAATAAAAAAATCCATAATCCAACACATTATAAATAAATTATAATTTTCTCATTGTTATATAATATATAAGGATGACCATCTAGTTGAAATCATTAAATAATTAATCCAAGATGATGGAGGAGCATGGTTATGTTCTAATGTTAGGTTAATTTAGAAATATTGGGCCATAACTAAAGATGAAAACAACCCTGTCATCAAACAATCTATAAAAACATAAAAGATAAAGAAATGGTAAAATATAAATGGATTGGTAGTGCTAGGGTAGTATAAACCATGATAGGGTTTGAATTGGAATTGATAGGTTGGGAGAGGAGAATATTATAAAGATGCAATGATAAGGGAGGCATGTTGACCCTCTAATCTGGGATATGAAATGAGGTATTTTATTATTTCTATTTAGTGCATCATGTTTTATATACCATACATTAATACTGATTAATATTTGATATTATATTAATGATAATTATTTTTCATTTTAGTATAATTATATCTTATATTAATTCATCATCTTCTTTTGTGCCTAAACTTTTATATGGAAAATGATTTTCGCCTATTATCATTGAGCTATTGTTTCCATGATTAGGTGAATGTTTCGTGTAATGGATTTTTAATGTGTAATGGAAGATCATAATTTTCAATGTCTAAGGTATGGTGGGAATGTAATTTTATACTGATCCATTTAATATTTTTGGAAGATAATATGGTTAATGAAATAGGAGATATATGTGTGTATCAATTCATAAATCACTAAAATAGTTATTAAAGTATTTTTTTTAAATATTAGTATATAATATTTTGATGTAATTATTAATTATGATTTACCGAAATTAATATAGTAAATCATTAAATAATAAATTCAAGGATATTATGAGTAATTTTAGAAAATATATCTTGAGTTATTATACAATACAATATATATAATATTTTATGAAAATATATTCATTGCGAATGTTTTCATTATACTAAAAACCTATCCATGAGACCCCATCTAAATAAGGGACTTAATATTCCAAATATATAATGTAATTATCTCAAAAGAATCTTTAATGGTTTTAGTTCAATTTGAATAGTTATTATTTCAGAATTTTAATAGATAATGATTTATTGGGAGAAGAGTAGTGTGATATTCAATATTAAATATATTTTGAAAAGTCATGTATATGTCTCTAAATACTGATTAAAGCTATTCATGTAGGTAGAAAGAGACCAATCATATATTTCTTTATATGAATTTTGAAAAAAATACAAAAATAATGAGAGTGAGATGTATTGAAATATATTTTTCATAAGAGTAACATTCAAATATCAAAGATCGTTTCCTATGTGAGAATAATAGGAAGTTGGAATGATAAAGTTCTAATGATATCATTTAATATATTTTTAATTTAGAAGCACTTAGAGATGGATGATTTATTTTTTTATACATGAAATTATTTGTGTTTTGTTAATAAATATATGAATTTTTCATTAAATGGTATCCTATATTTTAGAATCACCATCATATAGAGGAAATTATTATTATTGTAACTCGATAGACACAAACAATTAATTCTCAACTAATGTAATTTAATTAATTATTTTTGATGTTATAATTATGATTTCAATATAAAATTTCATGGTGAATCCATCTTAATTTAGGAATTAAAATAGTAGTTTTTCCCTGATGATATTGGAGAGAAACTGATGTATAGAAACAAACATTTTCTTTTATATAATCAATAAACTATGTGAATAAGTGTTTCTAGACCTTAAATCAGTAGTGTGCCATTTTTAAATCCTTATAATTAAATTTTATGTAGTTCAATATACTATCAAATATACATCTCATCAGTTTTTTTCCCATTCCAGTATCCACTTTGGATTAACTAAGTAAATTATATTGTCATGACATCATTTAAAAAAGGCATACGTGGAGGCATGGAGATGTGGATTGATTAAAAAAATAAAATAATATTATTCACTGTTAATGTTTACTATATGGACTTCTCTCTGATGTTAATATTTACAAATTAATGAAGAATTTAATAATTGAGTAAAAACATGATTCACCCCCCCCCCCCTCTCAATGTGTCTCAGTTTACATCATGGGGAATCATATATAAAATGTTTTTTTTATTATTTAACCTGGAATATCTCTATCATGAAGATTTTTTTATTCAATGATTCTATTATAAAGGGAATTTTTTGTATTTTATTTTCTAATTTGATAAAGTAATTCAAGAATATTTTTTATATCATACTAGATTCTATTGATAATTTTTTTCAATCAGCATTTTTATGATATTTTGAAAAATTGTCGTGTATGGTTATATTATAAATAATTATAGAATGATTTATTTGATACGAAGAAATTGAAAAATTACTTGTACAAGAAGCGGTTTCTCACTAAAATACATGAAAATAAAGGTTTTTAATGTTGTAAAAAACAATTTGGTGAAAAGATTAAGATAATTTATGTGAACGAAGATGCATCCACTTAAACAAGATGTGTATCTGTGTTTCAGTCTATAAATATAGGATTTTATCTATATAAATGAAATAAGAAGAAGCTAAAGAAGATGGATCCCAAGACATCATGTGTTCACAATGTAATAAAAAATAGATTCATTTAATATATTTGATTTTATCCATAAATAATACATTACATGTAAACATGAAGATAAATATATTACATCACTTAAATATTTAGTGAATATATTAACTACATCTTATGGTATGTACAAATATTTATGTTGTATCAAAAATAATATAGATTTAGTACACGAAAGATGTATTTCAATGCATAAGGCTGATGATGGAGGACTTGTCATTACAAATTCTAAAGAAGAAAACAGAAGGTTATTCATATAAGTAATGATTTCAAAATAAATTATCATGAATAGATTCATTATAATAAAAGGAAAAAGTAATAAATTTGAATATAATTTTCAAGAGATAAAATATAGAATTGAAACATATAAACCCAATAAAGTGCACTTGATTATCAATAATAAAATAAAAAAATAAATAACGATTTTACATGATTGGAGAAATTTTAAATTTTATTGTTTATATGCCAAAATAATGGATAAAATTGGATTAAAAAGATAAATGATGATATTTAGTTAATTAAGATGATATATAATACTAAGGAGTCTTGTAGAGTATATTGTTTTTACTGCCTGTTATACAACCACATAAACTTTTAGAATAACATAAACTGACCTGATTATACAGATTTTCATGGTTATAAAATATAATAGAAATTTAGATATATATTTTTTTATTGGAGTGGGGACACTATGAGTATTCATGTATGATATATTGTGTAAAAATAAATTGGACCTACTGCAATATCACCATAACTAAAACATTAATATTACATGAGAAAAGTTTCATACGAAGAAGAGATACAATGTGCAATGAAAAAAAGATTCATTGAGTTATATGATAATTCAATTCCAAAAATTTCAAGATAGTGGGAGTATACATAAATGAATTTTACAAATATCTATTTTTGAATAAAAATAAAAACATTATTATATACATTATAATGATATACAATTATAGATTATTTGAATATGATACAAAACAAATTGATGTGTACTGAACATAGCACTACTAATACCCAATAAAATACCTTCCGTGAAAATAAATATTTATGGATATAAAATAATATGTAATATAATGATGTTATTAAAATCATGAAAAATATTTAAGAGGCATAATTGAGTGATTTTATTCATTTCATAGATAAATAAAAAATTGTAGAGTACCCCTTATATGAAGTAATAATCAAGTAAAATATTGCTTAAAATTTATCATGAATATATATTGTGCTAGTGGGTCAACTCATATAGAAATATGTAATATCATGGAATTTAGAATGGATTATTTATATTAATTAAGATAAAAGGGAGTTCAACTATGTGATGATCATCAATGAAAAATTGGGAAGATGATATGAATAAGATTTGATTATAATGTACAAAAACCATCCGCAATTTTATGTTGATTGAGGATCCTGCAAACCTTTACTCATTATTTCTGGTAATGCTAATAATATAATCCTTGATGAAATGAGAGATATTTTCCATTAAGGTATGAACTATATGGTAAATAAAAAAGTTACATTTTAATATGAATACATATTGTAATTGAATCAATAGATAAATTTAGATGTCATCATATTTTGATAAATATTTATAACCTCTAAAAGGATTTTTAAAAACATCAAATAAAATATGTTCTTAAAATGAAATCCTTTGGTTAGTTTTGTTAAATCTATAACCATTATGAATCATAAATGAAGACTATATTATCATGATATAATGATTAATGTACAAGAGGTATCATAACAAGTTATGAGTCAACTATGTTTCAATAATTTTATCTTGTGCACATATTAATGAATGGATAATGAAAATAACTCACAATTCATTTCAGTATAGTATTGAATTCGTTCTCTTCACTCAAGATAGAGTTTGGAATATTTTTCATGCAATAATATTTTTTATTTGTTGTTATTATTTAATCTTTTGATAAATTTACATTATGAAATTAGATTTATTTTATTTTTATTTCATGATGCTATATGGATTAATGAAATCCTCCAATTACTGCTATTAATAATTGTTTTCCTAAGAATATTTTCAACTAAATGTGTGGTGTCTATATATTGAGAAATCATGGAAGATTTTATGGATGTATTCTAAATAATTATCATCAGCATGTTCATTTACATTTATGAACAAATAGCTGTGATCCATGATTTTTGATTTCGATGGATTTTTTATGAAATCTAATTAACATTGGTTTTGAATATATATTGAGGTATGTAGAAATAATTTATACTAAGAATAAAAAATATTATTTTATAATTCAATTAATAAAATATTACGATTTGATTATTTTTTGACTAGTCATTTTTCAGTAATGAAACTCATTACATTCCTAGTCAAAAAAAATTATAGTTCAATAATATTGAAGTGAATTTGAAGCTGATATGTTATCTTATGATTGATTAATGGACATCAAGATAATTAATTACAAATGTTTCTATATGAATTATTTATGAAATCATTGTTTGTGTGGAATAATTTCTAAATATATTGAATTCATAAAATATTTCTATGTTTATGAGATCTAATTAAATTATCAGTTCCATAAGCATAACAAAAATAGTGGAGTAAATGATTCAAGGAAAAATTTAAAAAAAGTGTCTATTCCCCAATTGAAGTAATAACTATATAATATTCCATTTTATTGAAAATAATGAGTAAGAATAAAACCCTATAATATATAATAAATTTTAATATAGTTGTATGTGTATGAAGAATATTTATTTTCTAACATAGTTAATAAAGTATATTGCGGAGTTTATTTAATCATTGAATTTACATTGTATTTTTAAAAATGATATTTAAGTGGATTGTTTGGTAAAGTTATATCATCAATTATATTAACTAGATATATTTCATGATGAATTAGAATCATGTATTTCTTATAGATATTAATTTTCCCTATGTCGTGGAAAAGTTTAATAGAAATGGTATCTCATGATAAGATACATGTAGAAAAATGAACTAAACAATTCTTGTTTAGTTTTGAAAAAAATTAATTTCTTTATAAATAATAATTGTACTAGGTGCTTCACTATAAAATATATATGAATATGTTGGAGGTTGTAATTTAATATTTAATCATGGATGTAAATGAGATGGATACCCACTATTTTGAGTTATCAATATATGAACATGATTATGTTATACAAAAATAGCACCCTACCCATCCATGATTGCACGTTTTTATTTTGTACCATGACCCATACCCAAATATTTAACAGATATTTTCTATATACCATAACTAATTTATTAGAATTATCATTTAAATATATATTTATAAAAAAGTATTGAAAAACTAAGGGAACCCAATGTGATAATTTTTTAAATTAAATCCCTTTAATATTATTTATAATTGTAACATTAAAACACTATCATGTTATTTTTTTGAATTACCTATTTTTAAATTTAAATATAATGCATGGATGTTTTTTAAAATAATTCTTCATTGTCCCATAAATGATGCAACTGCCCATGTTAGAGGAATCTCATTGGATAGTTGTATCTCTCATGAAGAAATGAAAAACATTTATCGGGTCATATGTGACAAGGTAATGTAATTACAACTACAACCATATGAAGGAAAATTCTTCCCTCCCATGTAAGGCCACAAATAACTGAAATTAATATAATAATGATATAATATAAACAATAATTTGGGTATTGAGTATACTATTATAGTTTTAGAAACCTACACCAATTACTAATCAAGTTATATTTTTAAATCAAAAACTCTACCTAAACCCAATTTAGGGGTACACAAAATCAATTTTATCACATAGGGTACCACGTTATCTAGTACCAATTACCTACCACCATTTTTTAAATTGAGTAATTAATTAAAATTTTAAAAATATATCAATGAAATAAATGAAATATTTGATTACTATCTACTGTTATATAGAATATGAGAGGATGATTAGTTTGAAGTCTGAAATTTTTTAGGGAAAACATGAATCCATTTTAGGAAATCACCAATATTGAATAGTGCTCAGAAAACCATAAGAGAATAAAGCCCTAAGTGTGGAGTAATGGTTAATTTTTAGCTACGTATAGAGCATAATTATTTTTTTTGATGTATTCTAGAAAGTTATGGATTATAAATCATACATCAATATATATGAATGAATGATTTTTGATGAGAATAATTAATTAACCATTCAAATATATAAAGAATAGTATGTTTCAATGGAATGATTCCATTTGATTCATCTTATTAATCTTGAGTTCATGAATTTCAATGGAAATATCAAGTTATGCCTATGGTCTTTTATTAATTCCATTCATCAATGATGAAATACTTAGAAAAATTGATTTTATATGACTAAATATGTTCTTAGGGATATATTTTATTTAATAAAGTGGTACAATTATATATGGACCATTAATTAATTTTTTTGACACTATAACTCATTATTTATTAAATTTGATATTTTCATAAATGATTTCATTCATGTAGGTATTTTTATTTTTTAAAAATAATGATGCGTAAATATTTTATGGAAACATTAATATTCATAATATTATGTTAATAATATAATAAACCACAAAATAAAAAATCATGGATATTTTGATGAATTTAATGAATAAGTTCTCACATGATTCCATATTCAAAATTTTATAATATTTAATGAAAATATATTGAGTTGGGAAGTCTATATTTTATGGAAAAGTGAATCATGTTACTATATTTAGAGGAAGGTTTCCATATTCAAAATATATGGAAAGAAGATCTCACATAAATATTTATTGGATTTATTTCGATTTGAATCAGTCCATTTTAGGGGAATGTTATGGAGATAATGAAGTGTTGGGATTTGTTTGTTGTGATCAACAATATTAATTGTTTTATTTTGTAGGTGAGTTTAAGTAATTATTAATGTATTTATATCGATTTAGTGAGGCAATTCCAAAATATCCTAAATAGTATTTTTATTAAAATAATAAAATAGTGAGTGTGCACTATATTGTTATATCTTGTTTGATAATCAGTAGAAGAGGAGGATCCTATTGATATAAAATATATAGAATATATTAGATTAGAATAGGAATTAATATATTGGGAATTATAATGATCACATCTAAATTAGTCTGAAAGAAGAATTCTTGAGATTATGTGGTTTCCCATTATAGTTCCTAAAATTTTATAAGATTCTTCTATAATCCTTGGATTTAAATATATGGTTTATTCCAGGTTTTGGAATCTGAATTATATGAAGGAAAAAAATTCTATAATTTATATAAAGATATAATGATTAAATTATTTCCCAGAATAATTGTAATTATAAATTTTCAAGGATTAATGAAGCATCAAATATTGAAGATCAAGTTTAATCTATATGATGGTAGATATATTAAAAATTATTTCACACATTATTGATTTTTGTGAGACACCCAAGTATATAAGCTAACAATATCCCCTATATCAGTAATGTAGAGAGTAATGAAGTTGGTGTGTCCATTGAATATATATTATTTCATTCCTAAATTATTGTAATATAATAGTAAGTAATATTAAATTCTTTCATATTTACATGACATCTATGTGTTCTCTTTAGAGTATCCCATTACTGTGAACAATGTAAATTTTAGTGTCACAAATCCATTGAATATTTGTCTAATGTATATTTTGTGTGATGTATATGAATTCAACAGGGAGAATAAGATGATGTTGTGTTTTAGTTTAATATTTTTAATGATCCAACAATAATTAATTACAAAGGAATAATATAAATTTATGAGTCTAGGAACAACCTGATTCAACCATCCAATTATGGTGTCTATGTTTTAAATATAAATATACCACCAATTCAATATTCTAAGACACTGATATAAATGTGTATGGAATACATTGTATAGTGAAACAAGTTAGTCCCATGAGAAATACAAATTCATCAATAGAGTTTATAATTTTATGCCCCTCCCATCACTATATATATTTATTGAATTTAATATATGAAAGTAATATATAAAAAATAATACATAATAATTTTATATTTGTAATAAATAATTATATATATTGAATTAATATATAGATTTTCTATAATTACCCAATACATAAATTAAAAATCATCATTATGATAATATAAATAATAGTGATTTAGAAGAAAAATAATTTTGATAGACAATAAGAGATGTTTTTAGATCAACATAAAAATATATTTTAGGATATAATATAAAACATATAGATTTAAAATGTAAACATTTTATTTAAACCACAATTTAACTAAATTATTATATGTTAAATGATATTTAATAATGATCAAATTTACCAAATGAAAACAAATATATTGAAAATTTTAATTTCAATGTGATCTTGGAAATGAAACCTCAGGAAAATTTATAAAATTATATGTACGGATAAATTAAGGAAAATATATTGTGGATGAAATATAATAAAAAAATATGAAATATACAAACAAAATTCATATTTTTTAATGAACATAATATTATATAGAAGTTTTGAAAAACGATATAACTCAATAAATGGAAATTTATTTTATATTAATATATCTTTGAGTCCTAAATTTCTTCAAACATCCTCTAAATGTTTTATAAAAAATTGTATATTAATTATTAAAATTATATATTATTATGTTTACTTAATTTATTTTTTATTCCACTTAATTCATTTATTATGATTTTTTACTCATATATTTAATATCATATTTTCACATATATGGTTTGTATGTTGAAATATTCAGAATCACCAAAATAATTTATAAAAATTTCAGCTATAAATCATAATTTTAAAATTTTATAAATGTTCATAAATTGTCTTGTTATTCTAAATATATAATTCTAGCATAGAATATTATCTATTGATCATGACATAGTTACAATTAGGAAAATAGTTCTTAATAATAATGTTTTTATTGTTAAAAATAACTAAAGTAGTTTCCTTTTAATATCAATGATATGATTGTTGATTTAACATTATATAAATATAATAATAATTCAATGATTATTAATTTAAAATTAAATAATAAAATGAATGTTAAATAATATTTATGAATGATTTATATTGATTAAAACATCATCGTATACTTAGGTTTTGCAATATGCCCATGGTAATGTATGTTGTACAAAGGAGTCATGAAGATTGAAATCAAACTAATTATTTGTGTTAAATTTTTTTTTAAAAATTCATCTAAATTTTTAAGGTTAAATTTAAATATAAAAAATTCAATATCAAATACTTGGAGTGTTTCTATGAAAAACATTTTTCTTGAATGAACCATATTTTGACATTGTAACAACATCTGAAAATTAGTTTGGGGAGGAATAGAGTTCGATAATTCATATTTTATTGATCTAAAATTTTTCTATACATTTGAAATAATATTAGTGAATAATAATTAGACATTTTTTTATAAAATTTATAAGAAAATGAATCAATATTATGAATTAAGGAAAAGGATTTGAAAGAGTTACTTTAATATTTTAATCACTTGCTCAAGATTGATTCTATAGAAATCAATGATATCATGATTCCTATTTCATTGTGAATCATTTTGAATGAAACCTCAACGAAATGTCATTATCCAATTTAAAAAATAACAGGAATATGGTCAAATATTAAGAATTTAAACTACAAATGATAAATTTTAGTCATACTAAAGGAAACAGAGCGATTTAGGACTATAGAGGCCTCCTGATATGGAATATCCAATTGAAAATATGGTTTGAAGGCTAGTGAATGGGGCAAAGATTCCAATATATTATTACATACATAGTGTATGATATGGTTTTAATAGGGATGGTTCATCTAAATGATTCATCACAATTTTTCATTCAATGATGTTATTAAATCTTGTAACTTTTAAATTTTGACACTCATCCTATTAAAATTTAAAAAGACATATCCCTTTCTAATCCTCATCCTAAGGATTTTAATAATAATATATATGGTGGTTTGTTTTAGTTTATTAAATGCTATATACCTTCAGTGATGTTGGTGGGGACCCTGTAGAGTTTCTTGGCAGTAGTTTATGTCCACTAGAATGATTAACTTACGAAGTCTCTCTCTGCAACCCAAAAGTGTAATAACATGACTGTATATTTGGAAAATAGTGGATGTATTACATGGGCATGAGGATGAGGTTGGGGTTGTATCATTACTATTATCTACAAATTGGATGAACAAGAGGGGGGGAAAGAAACCACTACTGGTTATGGTTTGGAAATACATACAATATTTTATCTGTATAATAATACTGCAAGGAATGTAGAAGCAGACATTAGGATGGCCCATTTTCACCCCATGTTATCCATTCACCAGTTCAAGTAAATAAATTATTTTATATAGAAAATAAATATTTATTAATTTGAGATCATAACCTAGATTCTGTGAAGGTGGTGTAGGATACACTATCCTTTACCTTCATTTCCATTGAGAACACACTCATTAGGTGAATTCCCATCCTAAATAGGCTACACCTTCTTTAATTTATATATTATGTTTGATCATCAAAATTTTACTACAATCGTGGAATGACATGTGAATGATTTATAAATTCCTAGGGATATCAAATATAATAACCAAGCCTTCAATATTTTCTCAATAAATTTCTATAAATATGAATGTCAAGGGGAGATAATCTAACCTAATTCAGAGCAATTTAGTGGTATTTACAATCATAGAGCTGTTGAGAAACCACATGTTATAGTGAATGAATACGTTAGTCAAAGGATTAGTGACAATGGAGACACACAAGATTTCAAAGAAATAGATAATGACTCATAAGACATGTCAGATAAACAGTCTATTGGAGTATGGATGAGTTTTTGATATCCATGAATTAATCTAAATAGGGGAATTGGTTGTTCCCTGAGGTAAGTAGATGTATTAGAATATATGCAAAGGTTATAAGGTTTTATCATGGTTTATTTCATTTGGTGTGTAATCATGGGAATTTCTTTCTTTTTTAATTCCCTTCATTGTGTCTTTTACAATCCTTGATTTTAATAATATTTCTTACCAATGGGAAAAAATTATTGATATTTACCACTTTTTTATTGCCTTATAACATAATAATTTTTTTCTAAGATTATATTAATAATAATTATTATCATTGATCTATATATTTTTTATGATTAAACATTTATAAAATATCCAAAATAGTATTAATTTCATAGATTTATAAAAATATAATCGACATTGATAAAGTATCTTCTAAAATTAAATAAAACATATTTTACATCAAGAAGTAATAATAATTAAAATTTAAATGTATATTTGTTATCCCATTAATTTTATAATATCATTTGATAAATTATATAAATATACATAATTTAAAAATTATAATATAAATAGATATGAATGAATATTTTTAAACCATAAAAGTGATTTATTAATAAATATAATTGTGCCTTCACATCACCCATATAACAAAATTATGTGCACACAATTTAATCTTATTTATAAAAAAATGAAAATGATCACTACTTCATACTCTTCCAGCATAAGACTCGATAATAATTCATCCAATATTAAATTTACTATTCTAAAATAATTTATTCTTATAATGAATGATGATATTCTACCAATATGGATCAAATAATTTTTTAAAATTAAAATATAAGGCCACCATCACTAAAATATACGAAACCATTACAAAAATATAAAATTTCTAATGTTTTATATGTCTTGATGGTAAAGGGTTTAAGGAATATAAATATATACTATATAAAATTAAAATCAATTTCTAGGGGAGAAAGTGTCCATTAAAAATATTATAAAATGAAACCACAATAATTTATCCTTGAATGGAAATAAAGGTAAGGATATGAAATTATGAGTAGATGAAAAAATAATTATATAAAAGTGGATATAAATTCCATTTTGGATCCTTAACTAGTTTTTAGGAGACCCACATTTGTAAAACAAATTTAAAAAATATATTCAAATAGAGTAATTGTGAAATTTGATTGGTTTAAAATATAATATATATTTATCTTCAATATAATTGAACAAAATGACTTTGGTAAGAAAAATTTTTTAACCATGAAAACATAAATATCCAATGAATTTTTGAAGAATAATTCATCATAATGACATTTCTTATGGAACTACAAAATCACCAAAGAAAAATAACATTGGATGAGAATTTATTTTCCCTAGAAAAAAATATAAAATAAATTTTTTAAAAAACCTATGGAAAAATATTTCAATCATAAAAGAGAGTAATCAAATAATTCACATTAAAAAACTTGGAAAAGATACTATGTCAAAAATATATAAAACTTTCATAAAATTTGAATAAAAATTTAATGAATTAAAGAACCAAAAGATAAATTATAATGCCCTGAACCAAGATTCTCATAGTCAGTGCATTATTTTAATACATCGGCATGATTACAAGGAATCATGTCCTATAATACCGATCAGTTTCGCATTCTTAGAAAATAGATTACATACATGATGGTTACATTACATTTTGAAATATACTACAAAAAAAATAATCCTTCAAGAACTCCATTGTTCATTTATAATAATATTTTATCTCAAACATAAAACACTTCTAGGGATCCTTGGAAAATAAAACATAAGATAAGGGTGAGCTCAGATCCTCAGTATGGGTAAATAATTTAGTGGAAGCTATAAACATTTAAGGAAATATGCATAATAAAATCAATAACATTTTAAACATAAACATGAATATAATATAGAAAAAATATATCAAAAATTACCATATTAACATGAACATGTACATTCTACTAGTCGAATAATCAAATTTAATAACTAATTTCATAATGAGGGAATGAATAATGCTGGAAATTCTGAATCATTATGTCAATCCCTCATTCAAGACGTATAAAAAACGATTTAGGCCTCATCCCAAACCATATATAAAATTTGGAAAGGCCTCGGCCAATTCCACATCTAGTTGTCTTGTGAGACTTACTGATGCATCAAGGAGCTATAGAGAGCTCCACCTGTCACTTACAAAGTCCAATGCATTCCTCATATGAATAGGATTAAACCTAACATAAACATTCATATTAATACGAGCATGAGAAATGTGAATAAAATTACCCTATACCATGAATGGTACAAAAATAACACATCCACAGTCCAACATATCACAAAACCTTCAATATAATATTGATGATTCTTATAGTAATTAATCAATTTAAACCAAGATTAAAATCCATCAAAGGATGTTGACATTGATAAACATGATTTGTAAAACTCTTTGAGAGAAATATCTCTTTTTCATGAATACATTTAGAATTCACTAAATTTAGAAACAAATACTTTTAATTACATTTCTGAATCATATTTTCCCATTCCACTTTGAAACATTTGAATGGAATTAACATTTTTAATAAATTCATATCCATAGGGATAAATACTTAAAAACAATTTTGAAAACATGGACATTAATGAAGATGATTTAGTAGAATAAGTATTTAAAACTTTTTAAATGATATTCTAGTAAAAAAAATTAAATTTAAATAATACCCTTGAAAACTCTTTCCTGAAAAATGTACATGGATAATAAATATATCCCAGTAGATACGTAAAAACAACATCGGATAATAATGATATTGTGAAGTTAACCCTTACCATTCACTTTACTATAGGAAAGGCTACATTTAACCTTCTATATAAAGACTGTAGTGTGTTATTAAAATTATAATAGAACCATATTAATATTTATGATATATTTCATGATTCATTTATGACATTATACTCCCCATTTAATAATAATTTCCATGTTAAATTAACATTGTGGGTAATAATAACTTTCATTATCGTGCATGATTTTACTTGTTACTCTTGATTCTATCACTTAGATCATGATTTAAATACATCCTATAATATAAAAAATTATTTATATATCATATATATTCAGAATATAAATATGTATTATTGTCATATATATGAAATTGAAAACACTGTTTATGGAGACGGTAGTCCGTACGTACACGTAAACGCAGTTTCTGTTTTCATATACTATTAAACAGATCTAGGTGAATAAAATATATGTAAGTAAATAAATAAATACATAATTATATATATATATCCATTATCATTATTATGTCATATATTACATACTTATTTGTAAAATATATTTTTATTATCATCGATGAATGGTGAACGAGGAAATGAATATGATCTTGTCGTGGAGATAGTAATCCGTACGTACGTGCGAGCAAAAATATCATTATTTTGATATTAAAATAATTTATAATTGTATATTATATCATATATATTGAATCATTATAATGTTATATTTATGATTTTCATCAATTACACATCATTATTATTCCCATCCATATAATAATGTATTGAATAACAATTACACCACGATGTGTAGACAGTAAGCCGTACATACGCACGTATAGTAGAAGGTCATTCAATGGATATATAGAACAATGAATATGGTTGTAAAATATTTATAATAACATCATATTATATATTATATACACGATTTATTAATTTATAATGAAATAAAAATAATGTGGAAGTGGAGGAAGAAAAGAACTTGAGAGATGTGATGAAATATTTACCTCTTCTTCGGATACTTTCATTTTATTTGATGAAAAGGGCTATTTAGGTTGGATATATAACTAAATTAATACATCTAAGATAAAGGGAGGTCAATTTAGATGGTATTTGGGCAGGGGTTTGCTATGGAAAATGGATTTTATGTTGTTAATTAGAGAGAAGGAGGAGTTCCCTTTTATAAGAGAGGCACGAGGCACCTTAGGAAAAGGTAGAAATATTATTTTATAATAATATAATTTTCGGTTTATAATGGATCAAAAATGAATTATTTAAAGGATAAGGTTTGGATGGGTTTAAAGGACTCAACCAATAGGTTTTAGACAGGTTTGGGTTACTATAATAACATTATCTTTTAGATTTAACTCTTTGTTAAATAGTTTGACATTTACCATGCCTCTTTGTATTTTTATATTATATGGTTAATAAACATACTATCAACTTCAAAGAGAACCATAAGTGGTACATTAATGATAAGCCTAAAATTATATATGTTTTTTTGGCAGATCCATATATTTTTAAAAATATTATATTAACCAATAATGTCGTATTTTTTGAAAAAACTCATTTATGTCAAATTTGACATTATTTAAAAATTTATTTTTGTTAAAGTCCTAACAACCTAATTAATTCAAAAAAATTATTATAATCAATAATAAGATGTCAAGATAACCTATATAATTCGTGGATGGCATCAAAACATTCAAATTTTATTTATTTTAATAGTTATAATATAATTTCATGATGTATTCATTGATAACGATAATACATAAGCATCATTGTGTCAAAAATAAATATTTTTTTATGTCGAAAAATTGTAAATAAAATATTATGAAGTTGAAATATTTTTATATTTATAATGAATATTTATATACTAATTGATAAATTATATAACCTCATATAAAAATTATTTTACTAAAAAATATTTTCTTTTTTATTTTTGTCTTTACTTTAGATTATTTAATATAAAATTCAATTATCACTCTCATGTGGCTCCATGGGGTCCCCAAATCAAACCAAGGATTCCCATGGTCGGCCATATATAATAAAATAAGGTTAGGATACGTGTTATAATAATTTAATATTATTATAATATTACTATTTATCCTTATTTAATAGATTTACCACTTTAACCACGGTAAATAAAATATTTACCGAAGTAAATATTCAAAATGTCTTAAAATAATTGTTTCCTATTTACATAATTTGGAACTAATGATTCCAAATATTGAATCCATTTTTCTAAATTCAAAACACTAAATTTACTGAAATCAATATAAAATTAATTCTCATTGTTAAAACAAAAAGCGTGTTTTTATGAAATAATAACTATCAAAATATTGAAACTTTTTTAAATCCAATTTTAATGTTAAATTACTTATAATGACCTAAATATTATTAAATTATAAAAATATAATCTAATTATATTTCCAAAACATTAAAATTCATAATTTATCACTATTAATTGTTTCAATTAAAAAAGATGTTTAAAATTTATTAATTTTTACTATTCATCAAAATATGAATGTTATCATAAAAGTAACAAAAATTTATCCAAACTTAAATTTTAAATCTAGATTATAAAGACGATGTTTCTTTTTGTCAAAATGAATATACAAAAGTGTCAAATATTGGATTTAAAAATGGTTCGCTATTAAAAGGCTGTAAAATTTCACTTTTTTGATAAATATATATTTTATCTAAAATAAATAAATATGTTCTAACATTATGTATAAAAAACTCACAATATGGATTCTAAAATTATAAAGACTATATAAAGTTCAAAATTTTGTTTATACTATTAATAACCCCTTTTGAACAGCTAGTTTGTTAAGTAGTCCTGCGCTTGAACTCAGTGTTGTGTGTAGTGAGAGTTATCGAATGACTTTAAAGAAATAATGTACTATGAAATCTTGGGGTGTTACATTCTCCCCTCCTTCAATAAATTGTGTCCTCATAATTTGAAATTGTTCTTCAAAAATAAAAGGATAGTAATAGAAAATACCGTTGTGGAAATACCGACATCAGAAATTGGGTTAATAAAATTTAGTCTGAATAAGTGGAAAAGGGAAATGAAAGGGTCACCACCAAATTATTATCTCTATTAAGAGAACATTTTGGAAATTAGATACAGATGATTGGATGAAAAGCATAAATATTTTTAGGTAGTGATTGAGGTTATCAGTCATAAACAATTGTATAATTGAGGGCATCAAAGCCATCAATCTATGATGATTTAAAATATCACTGGTTCAACAAAACTTAAGGTATTAGTATAACAAATTTTTATTTTTAATATCCGTTACCTATTTTTTAAGAATTAATTTATTCATAGAATAAGAGAAGAATGAAAAAATATATACATGATAAGTAGAGTTCCATCCTATAACTAATTTCTACCACAAACTCATCTTTCACACTAAAAGATAATATAACCTAAAAAAATATTATCTTTATCCTATTCCTATAGGGTTCTTAAAAAAATGAATCCTTAATTCATATACCATACCTTTTAAAAAAACTAAATTATTTAATCAGGGACATCACGTTCTCCAGTGCTGGGTGATATAACCTTGTCGTCCTTTGGTTACGGGTTCAAGTCTCGTGGCCTTGTCGGATGCGACAGGTTTCCACCCAACCTCCGGGATGTCCTTTTTATGGAAATCCAAAAACATTCTAAAACTAGATTTATCCAAAATACTTCTGTCCAAACTCATAGAACAAAATTTATAAGGAAGGTAAAGACAATGAAGATCGTTTTTTCCACGTAATAATATTTTAACACCTTTATCATGTTTTCTTTTAAAACACTATAACATTTTGAATTACCATAAAACTATATTGATTACATTCATGCTTCCTTATTCTTTATATAATACGAGATATATTATTTATATACAAAATTTATTAATATTCCTATAATGATGCTATAAAAAACTATTAATCAGTTATAAGGAAGTCAAGAATATCCAATATATTTTATCCAAATCAAACATCTCTTATTCCAAAATCACTACCAAATTATCAAGACCATATAAAGGAGTACATATCCTTAAACCATGTATTTTCCAAAAAAGTGTAGCTTACTATTACGTCACTTTTCATAGAACTACATATTTTCAATTCTTCAATAAAATAGTATTTTAGTATAGTCCTTATTTATATATATAATTCATATAACCAATATATTAATCATAAAACCCTCAAATAAAATAATTTATAATAAAAAAATAAGAATACTATTCATTACTCTTCATCAGAGTTAGTATCATAACTTGATTATTATCCCATAGAATCATTTAAGATATACTCTGATGACTGAGACATTGATTTGCGTAGTGTCCCAACGTCTTGTAGATGAAGAATTTTACATTTGAAACCTTTTTCTTACACTTGAAATAACGTACTTGGTGTCCTTTTTCTCCAAACTTATAACAAACTCACATTCCATTCAATTATTTACCAAGGTGATTCATTCCACAGTTATCACATATGGGAAAATCATTATTTTCCCTCTTATCTTTATCCATCTTTCTCTCTTCTATCCCTTTCTTCTCTTACTTTACATAAATGCCACAGGACTCAAGGAATTATTTACAAATATTGTTAACACATGATACTATTTCTTCAAATGTTGAGAATACATGGGTGACTATTTCACTTCTAAATGTTGGCTTAATACCATGAATGATATGATACTTCTTACTCTATAGATCATACCTATTGTTGGAGTTCACATTCCTTCTATTGGGAACCATTTATATATAATGGCATACACTAGGTCATTTTATGAATTGCAAGGAATAATTCCAAACTTGTAAAATATATAACATAAATTCAACAAGTTATAGATATAATCCATAATCATAAAAATATTTTCATTGAGGAGGTATATACTAGTAAATCCTTCATAATGATTTGAAAAGAAAATGAGATTAATCCAATGCATATCCCCTGAGAGTGTCTTAACCAAGAGTGAATCAAGCCCTGTTTTCGTGCACCAATTCCCATTTCAGTCAAGCTGAAATTGGTGTTTTTGAGTTTTACCCCTAGGTACCGCTTTTCCATAGCTGTATCTACCTACTCATATCCCAACAGAGATGTATTTCTTAGAATAACTCAACAAAATATATATAATAACAAAATACTAGGATATTCTAATATACTAATCCTCAAAGTATATCTTAGAGCTATGTTCTCTAATGAGAGTTTATCTAAATCTAGTTTACAATGACTGTATTAAACTTCTTCTAATATCAATGGAAATGCACATACCCCAGTTACCAATAGTTGGTGCATTATTACATAATATTGGAATGATAAAAAAAGACCATCTTTCGAATGACCAATTAGTTTGGTACCCATTATAGTACTAGATAAATTCATAAGAATTACATTACATCATAAAATGGAAAACTACAACAACATTGTTTCCATGGAAAACACTGAGATCCTATAGCAGATCCCTACAGGCCAGTTATAATATACTTTTTCGCATACTATGAAAATAAAACATAAGAAAGGGGTGAGATCAGATGCTCAGTAAAGGGTAAATAATTTATCGGAAGCTATAAACATTTATGGTGAGATGTGTAATGAAAACAACAACCTATTAAGACAATCTTGAATATAATATAGATATTATAAGTCAAAATCTATCATATTAACATGAACATTGACATTCTAATAGTTTAATAATCACATGTAATAACTAAGTTTATATTGAGAGAATGCATAATGTCTGACATTTTGAAACATTTTTCCGAGGCCTTGGCCAAGACATCTAATAAATTATTATGGCCTCGGACCAAACTATATATCAAATTGGGAAATTCCTCGGTCAATTCCATATCTAGTTGTTTCATGTGACCTGCCGACGCATCAAGTACCTATAGCGGGCTCCACCCAACACTTACTAAGTTAAATGCATTCCTCATATGAAAAGGTTTAAACAAAACATAAACATTCGTATTAAAACTAGCATATGAAATTTCAATACATTAACCATAAACCATGAATGGTATACAAATAACACATCCACATTCAAAACTAGCACAAAAAAATCAATACAATATGGAAGATTTGTATCATAATAAATCAACATCAAACCAGTTTAAAATCAATCAAATGATGTTGACATAGAAGTAAATGATTTCTAAAACACCTTGACAGAAATATCCCTTTTTCATGAAAACATTTATTAGTCACACAATTTATAAATGAAGAAATTAAAATACAATATTGAATCAATGTGTCCCATACCACTTTGATACTTTAGAATTGAATTCAAAATTTTAAAACATTCATCTCCATATAGATAAATCCTCAAAAACAATTTTAAAAACATAGTCATTAATGTGAATGATTTAGAAGAATAAATATTTAAAACATTTAATATGATGTCTTTGTAAAAAAGTACCTTAAAATAATCCCATTGAAAACTATTTAATGAATCATGGACATGGGAAATAAATATTTCCTACTAGATTCTTACGTAAAAACATCCTTGGATAATAAAGATATTGTGAAATAAACCCTCACCTTGCACATTCGTTTAGACAAGGATATGTTTAACCTCATATATAAATACCGTACTGTGTTATTAAATTATAACCAAACCATATTAATATTTATGATATAATACATGATTATTTTATGACTTTATACTACCCATTTAATAATAATTTCCATGTTAAATTAACATTTCAGGTAATAATCGCTTCCTTTATCGTACGTGTTTTAACATGTTACTCTTAATTTTTTCACATAGATCATGATTTCAATAACTCTAGAATATGTAACATTATTTATATATCATATATATTCAGAATATAAATATGTATAATAGACTTATATATGAAATGGAAAACACCATTTATGGAGACGGAAGTCCGTGCCTATGCATAAATGATCTTTCCGTTTTCATATCGTATTTAACAAAAATAGGTGAATAAGATATATGTTTGTAAATAAATACATATATATATATATATATCCTGTAAAATTATTATGTCATATATCACATACTTATTATTAATATGTATTATTATAATGGTCTATGATTGGTGAACGTTGAAATGAATCTCATCGCGTTGTGGAGACGGTAATCCGTATGTACACACGAGAAACAATATCATACTTTTGATATTAAAATAATTTATAATTGAATGGTATATCATATATACATAATAATAATGATTTTAAATTTATTATATATGTCAATTATAATTCATTATTATACACATCCAAATAATAATTTATTAAATAACAATTACACCACGACATGGAGACGGTAAGCCATACGTACGCATGTATGGTGACATGTCATTAAAAGGATGGATAGAATAGTGAATATGGTTATACCATATTTATAATAACATCATTTTATATAGAAGATAATGTATTTATTATTTTATAGTGGAAAAAACAAAGAAGAATGATGTGGAAGAAAAAAAACATGAAAGAGGTCATGAAATATTTACTTCTTCTCCAGGTTCTTCATTTTGATTTGATCAAAAGGACTGTTTAAGATGACATTATAACAAAATTAAGGCCTCTATGATGAAGGGATTACAATTTAGAGGGTATTTGGGTAGGGTTTTGATGATCCAAATGGCATTGAATGTGTGAATTAGAGAGAAGGAGGAGTGCCCTTTTATAAGAGGGGTGAGGGTCACCATAAGAAAATATAGAAATATTTTTTTATAATAAAATAATTTTCATTTTATAATCGAAATAAACTGAATTATTTAAAGTATATGGTTGGGATGTGTTGAAAAACACTCAACCAATACGTTTTAGACTATTTTGGTTGAATATATCAACTTTATCTTTTAGATTTAACACTTTCTTAAATAGTTTGACATTTACCATGTCTCTTAGTATTTTTTAATTATATGGTTAATATACTTACTATACACTTCCAAGAGTACCAAAAGAGGTAAATTAATGATACTTATATAATTATATAAGTATTTGTTTCAAACAATATATTTTAAGAATTATTATATCAACCAGTAATATTGATTTTTTTTAAAAAAACTCATTTATGTCAATTTTGATATTATTTAATAATTGATTTTATAAAGTGCTAAAATCATTATTTCTTGAAAAAAAATACATTTTCTCAATCCTAAAATGTCACAGTAACATATAAAATTCTGGTACAGCATCAAAACATTAAAATTATATTTATTTTAACATCTATAATAACATTTATTTGAATCTTTCATTAATAAGTAAAATACTGCATCATCATTGTGTCATAAATAAATATATTTATTTTATGTATTAAATTTATAAATAAATTATCCTGTTTTAGGAAATATTTTTATCATTATAATGACTATTTATAGTCTAATTGATAAATTATATAACATCACATAAAAATTTGTTTTACTAAAAGATATTTTCTATTGTTATTTTTTCCATAAATTTGATTATTTAATATAAAATGTCATTATCACTCTCATGTATATCCATGGGGTCCCAAAATCAACCCAAGGATTCCCATGGTTGGACATGTATCATCCAATAGGGTTAGGAAAAATATTATGATAATTTAATATTATTATAATATTATTTGTTTACATTATTTACTGGATTTATGCCTTTAACCACGGTAAATAAAATATTTACTGAAGTAAATATTCATGATATAAAAAAAGTTACCTATTTAAACAATTTGGACCTCATAATTAAAAAATATACAATCCATTTTTTCAAATTCAAAAAACAAATGTGGCAAAATTTATTTTAAAATTATTTCTCGTGGTCCAAACAAAAAACGTGTTTTATGAAAAAATAACTATCGAAAGATTGACACTTTTTTATGTCAAATTTATAAGTGAAATTATATATAATGACCTAAATTATATTAAACTATAAAAATATAATCTATTTATGTTTCCAAAACATTCAAATGCATAAAGTATAACTATTAATTATTTCGATTAAATTGTTTTTTAAAATTTGATAATTTTTACTATTCATCAAAATATGAAAGTTATCAGAAAAGTACCTAAAATTTATCCAAACTAAATTTTTATGTCTATATTCTCAGTAAGAAGTTTAATTTGTCAAATTTAATATACAAATTAGGTAGTGATTGAGGTTATCAGTCATAAAAAATTGTATAATTGAGGGAATCAAAGCCATCAATCTATGATGATTTAAAATATCATTGGTTCAACAAAACATAAGGTATTAGTATAACAAATTTTTATTTTTTAAGATCCCTTATCTATTTTTTAAGAATTAATTTATTCATAGAATAAGAGAAGAATGAAAATATATATACATGATAAGTAGAGTTCCATCCTATAACTAATTTCTACCGCAAACTCATCTTTCACACTAAAAGATAATATAACCTAAAAAAATATTATATTTATCCTTTTCATATAGGGTTCCTAAAAAAATGAATCCCTAATTCATATACCATACCTTTTAAAAAAACTAAATTATTTAATCAAGGACATCATGTTCTCCAGTGTTGGGTGATACAACCTTGTCATCCTTTGGTTACGGGTTCAAGTCTCGTGGCCTTGTCGGATGCGATAGGCTGCCACCCAACATCCGGGATGTCCTTTTTATGGAAATCCAAAAATATTCTCAAACTAGATTTATCCAAAATACTCCTGTCCAAACTCATAGAACAAAATTTATAAGGAAGGTAAAGACAATGAAGATCATTTTTTCCACGTAATAATATTTTAACACCTTTATCATGTTTTCTTTTAAAACACTACAACATTTTGAATTACCATAAAATTGTATTGATTACATTCATGCTTCCTTCTGCTTTATATAATACCTGATATATTATTTATATACAAAATTTATTAATATTCCTACAATGATGCTATAAAAAACTATTAATCAGTTATAAGGAATTCAATAATATCCAATATATTTTATCCAAATCAAACATCTCTTATTGCAAAATCACTACCAAATTATCAAGACCATATAAAGGATTACATATCCTTCAACCATGTATTTTCCAAAAAATTGTAGCTTACTATTACGTCACTTTTCATAGAACCATATATTCTCAATTCTACAATAAAATAGTTTTGTAGTACACTCCTTATTTATATATATAATTCATATAACCAATATATTGTTGATTAAACCCTCAAATAAAATAATTTATAATAAAAAAATAAGAATACTATTCATTCCTCTTCAGCAGAGTTAGTATCATAACTTGATTATTATCCCATAGCATCATTTAAGATATACTCTGATGACTGAGACATTGATTTGCGTAGTGTCCCAATGCCTTGTAGATGAAGAATTTTACATTTGAAACCTTTTTCTTACCCTTGATATAACGTACATGGTGTCCTTTTTCTCCACACATTTAACAAACTCCCATTCCATTCAATAATTTACCAAGGTGATTCTTTCCACAGTTATCACATATGGAAAAATCATTCTTTTCCATCTTATCTTTATCCATCTTTCTCTCTTCTATCCTTTTCTTCTCTTACTTTACATAAAAGCCATAGGACTCAGAGAATTCTTTACAAATATTGTTAACACATGATACTATTTCTTCATATGTTGAGAATACATGGGAGACTATTTCCCTTCTAAATGTTGGCTTAATACCATGAATGATATGATCCTTCTTACTCTTTAGATCATACGTATTGTGGGAGTTCACATTCATTCTATTAGGAACCATTTCTATAAAATGGCATACACTAGGTCAGTTTATGAATTGCGAGGAATAATTCAAAACTTGTAAAATATATAACATAAATTCAACAGTTTATAGATATAATCCATAATCATAAAAATATTTTCATTGAGGAGGTATATACTAGTAAATCCTTCATAATTATTTGCAAAGAAAATGAGATTAATCCTATGCATATCCCCTGAGAGTGTCTTAACCAAGAGTTAATCAAGGCTCGTTTTCGTGCACCAATTCTAATTTCAATCAAGCTGAAATTGGTCTTTTTGAGTTTTACCCCTAGGTACCGCTTTTCCATAGCTGCCTCTACCAACTCATATTCCAACGGAGATGTATTTCTTAGAATAACTCACAAAATCTATATAATAGCAAAATTCTAGGAAGTTCTTATATACTAATCCTCAAGGTATATCTTAGAGCTATGATCTCTAATCAGAGTTTATCTAAATCTAGTTTACATGGACTGTATTAATCTTCTTCTAATATCAACAGAAATGCACATACCCCACTTACCAAGAGTCGGTGCATTATTACATAATATTGGAATGATAAAAAATGACCATCTTTCGAAAGACCAATTATTTTGGTACCCATTAAAGTACTAGATACATTCATAAGGATTACATTACATCATAAAATGGAAAACTAAAACAACATTGTTTCCATGGAAAACACTGAGATCCGTTAGAAGATCCCTACAGGCCAGTCATAATATACTTTTTCGCATCCTAGGAAAATAAAACATAAGAAAGGGGTGAGCTCAGATGCTCAGTAAGGGTAAATAATTTAGCGGAAGCTATAAACATTTATGGTGAGATGTGTAATGAAAACAACAACCTATTAAGACAAAATTGAATATAATATAGATATTATAAGTCAAAATCTATCATATTAACATGAACATGAATATTCTACTAGTTGAATAATCACATGTAATAACTATGTTTATAATGAGAGAATGCATAATGTCTGACATTTTGAAACATTTTTCCAAGGCGTTGGCCAAGGCATCTAATAAATGATTTTGGCCTCGGACCAAACTATATATCAAATTGGGAAATTCCTCGGTCAATTCCATATCTAGTTGTTTCATGTGTCCTACCAACGCATCAAGTACCTATAGCAGGCTCCACCAAACACGTACTATGTTAAATGCATTCCTCATATGAAAAGGTTTAAACATAACATAAACATTCGTATTAAAACTAGCATATGAAATGTCAATACATTAACCATATACCATGAATGGTATAAAAATAACACATCCACGTTCAAAAATATCACAAAAACTTCAATACAATATGGAAGATTTGTATCATAATAAATCAACATCAAACATGTTTAAAATCTATCAAATGAAGTTGACATAGAAGAAAATGATTTCTAAAACACCTTGATAGAAATATCCCTTTTTCATGAAAACATTTATAAGTCACTCAATTTAGAAATTAAGAAATTAAAATACAATATCGAATCAATGTGTCCCATACCACTTTGATACTTTAGAATGGAATTCAAATTTTTAAAACATTCATCTCCATATAGATAAATCCTCAAAAACCATTTTAAAAACATAGACATTAATGTGAATGATTTAGAAGAATAAATATTTAAAACATTTAAAATGATGTTTTAGTAAAAAAATACCTTAAAATAATCCCATTGAAAACTCTTTCATCAATCATGGACATAGGAAATAAATATTATCTACTAGATACTTACGTAAAAACTTCGTTGGATAATAAAGAGATTGTGAAATTAACCCTTACCTTGCACATTCCTTTATACAAGGATATGTTTAACCTCATATATAAATATCGTACTGTGTTATTAAATTATAACTGAACCATATTAATATTTATGATACAATACATGATTATTTTATGACTTTATACTACCCATTTAATAATAATTTCCATGTTAAATTAACATTTCAGGTAATAATCGCTTCCTTTATCGTACGTGTTTTAACATGTTACTCTTAATTGTTTCACATAGATAATGATTTCAATAAATCTAGAATATATAAAATAATTTATATATTATATATATTCAGAATATAAATATGTATAATATACTTATATATGAAATGGAAAACACAATTTATGGAGACGGAAGTCCGTGCCTATGCATAAATGATCTTTCCGTTTTCATGTCGTATTTAACAAAAATAGGTGAATAAGATATATGTAAGTAAATAAATACATATATATATATATATATCCAGAAAAATTATTATGTCATATATTAAATACTTATTATTAATATGTATTATTATAATGGTCTATGATTGGTGAACGTTGAAATGTATCTCATCGCGTTGTGGAGACGATAATCCGTACGTACACACGAGCAACAATATCATACTTTTGATATTAAAATAATTTATAATTGAATGGTATATCATATATACATAATAATAATCATTTTAAATTTATTATATATGTCAATTATAATTCATTATTATACACATCCAAATAATAATTTATTAAATAACAATTACACCCCAACGTGGAGACGGTAAGCCATACGTACGCATGTATGGTGACATGTCATTAAAAGGATGGATAGAATAGTGAATATGGTTATACCATATTTATAATAACATAATTTTATATAGAATATACAGTATTTATTATTTTATAGTGTAAAAAACAACAAACGATGATGTGGAAGAAAAAAAACATGAAAGAGGTCATGAAATATTTACTTCTTCTCCAGGTTCTTCATTTTGATTTGATCAAAAGGGCTGTTTAAGATGTCATTATAACAAAATTAAGGCCTCTATGATGAAGGGATTACAATTTAGAGGGTATTTGGGTAGGGTTTGGACGATCCAAATGGATTTGAATGTGTGAATTAGAGAGAAGGAGGAGTGCCCTTTTATAAGAGGGGTGAGGGTCACCATAAGAAAATATAGAAATATTTTTTATAATAAAATCATTTTCATTTTATAATCGAAATAAACCGAAATATTTAAAGTATAAGGTTGGGATGTGTTGAAAAACACTCAACCAATAGTTTTTAGACTATTTTGGTTGAACATATCAACTTTATCTTTTAGATTTAACACTTTCTTAAATAGTTTGACATTTACCATGTCTCTTAGTATTTTTTTAATTATATGGTTAATATACTTACTATACACTTCCATGAGTACCAAAAGAGGTAAATTAATGATAAATATATAATTATATAAGTATTTTTTCCAAACATTATATTTTAAGGATTATTATATCAACCAGTAATATTGAATTTGTTTTAAAAAAACTCATTTATGTCAATTTTGATATTATTTAATAATTGATTTTTTAAAGTCCTAAAAGCATTATTTCTTGAAAAAAAATCCATTTTATCAATCCCAAAATGTCACAGTAACATATAAAATTCTTGTACAACATCAAACCATTAAAATTATATTTATTTTAACATCTATAATACAATTTATTTGAATCGTTCATTAATAAGTAAAATACTGCATCATCATTCTGTCATAAATAAATATATTTATTTTATGTATTAAATTTATAAATAAAATATCCTATTGTAGGAAATATTTTTATCATTATAATGACTATTTATAGTCAAATTGATAAATTATATAACATCACATAAAAATTTGTTTTACTAAAAGATATTTTCTTTTGTTATTTTTTCCATAAATTTGATTATTTAATATAAAATGTCATTATCACTCTCATGTGGCTCCATGGTGTCCCAAAATCGTCCCATGAATTCCCGTGGTTGGACTTGTATCATCCAATAGGGTTAGGAAAAATATTATGATAATTTAATATTATTATAATATTATTTTTTACATTATTTACTAGATTTATGACTTTTACCACGGTAAATAAAATATTTACTGATGTAAATTTTCATAATGTAAAAAAACTTACCTATTTAAACAAATTGGACCTCATAATTAAAAAATATACAATCCATTTTTTCAAATTCAAAAAACAAATGTGGCAAAATTTATTTTAAAATTAATTCTCGTGGTCCAAACAAAAAACGTGTTTTATGAAAAAATAACTATCGAATGATTGACACTTTTTTATGTCCAATTTATAAGTGAAATTATATATAATGACCTAAATTATATTAATCTATAAAAATATAATCTAATTATTTTTCCAAAACATTCAAATGCATATTGTATAACTATTAATTATTTCGATTAAATTGTTTTTTAAAATTTGATAATTTTTACTATTTATCAAAATATGAAAGTTATCAGAAAAGTACCTAAAATTTATCCAAACTAAACTTTTATGTCTATATTCTCTGTAAGAAGATTAATTTGTCAAATTTAATATACAAAAGTCTCAAATATTGGATTTAAAAATGGTTCTGTATTAAAAAGTTGTATGATTGCATTTTTTGATAAATACTTCTTTTCTCTAAAAAATGAATTATTTCTTTAATTATGAATAATAAACTCATAATATGGATTATAAATTTATAAGGATTATATAATGTTAAAAATTAAGTTAATATTATTCATAAGCTATTTTGAACACCTAGTTTGGTATGTCATTGTGCGCTTGAAATCGGTGTTGCATGTAGTGCACGTTATTGAATTACTTTAATGAAATAAAGTACTATGAAATATTTTGGTGTTACATAAATAGTAAATAATTAAATAAAATTTAAATTGTGGTAGGAAATGTTATTATTATAGTATGTACTCCATGTAAAAATGAATTAGGGTATAATATGAAAGATATCTCAATAAATTGTTATCAGGGTAATAAAACTCGTACGAAAATCATAATTTATAATGTAAAAATAATTTAAAAAAAATATTATAATAAATAAATTTTAAATCTTCTTAAAATAATAATTAAATATAATTAAATATATTAAATAGATTGATGAAACCAACTTTGTATAGTATATTCAATGACTGAGTGTATACGGAAAAATTACTGAAAATTGTATAAACAATACACTAAAATAAAAAATGTGGTTTTTGAAATATTAATTCATATGGTACTAAATATATAAGGTCAAAAAAATTAAATATTACATAATAATGAGTTTTTATTTAGGAATTATCTTTCTTGATTTCAATAATACCATTTAGTGTATGAATTTTGGAAGTTTGTGTTATTCGTTTTATAGCACCCAAACCATATTGGTGCATTGACCATCATCAAATGGGTAATGTTTCAATATTGAATATAATTATCAAAATTATATATATTAATATATATCATATATATATATTATTTTATTTTTTAAACCCATCCCTGAATGGTGTTCATGAAAAATGAAAAACATCAATTGATAGGGACAATAGTATTTACTTACACTTGGATGCAATTTCAATTTTGATAATGGGAGGATTTAAAATAATTTAGTTTACATTATTCAATATAATTATAATAAATATATTATACATGTCATATTTATTCATTATCTTCATCCATATGTCCTTATGTGGTGAAGATGAATATTGAATCACATCACTACATGGAGTTGGTATTCAATACATACGCACAAAACACCATTATAATTATTAAATTAATGGACATATATTAAAAAATGATGTGTTATTTTCATTGAATAATGATAATTATGATATGAATAACTTATATATTTATTCTATCAAACATTAAATTGTTCTATTTTATCTAGTGATAAAAAAATGAAGTACATCACATTGTTGAGGTTGTACTACACGTGTGTGAATGAGAAAATTTTCCATTTCCCATAAGATGGAAATGGAGATTAAATTGAACTAATAAAAAAATTTGGTATATTTAAGATTTATTTATTATATAAATATGTATATGTCTGTTTTATAAGAGGTAAAATAATAATTATAAATAAAACTCTCAGTAATGAACCATACCTCTTCTTCGAAAAACCTCATTTCTTTATATGTCAAAACGTCATAACATGGTATTATGATCAATCAAATAGCCCCATAATGTGGATAATAATGAAACGATAGTATTTAGTTATGAATATTTGATGATAAGAATATATTTATATGTGGATAACAGTGGATCCGAGGTATCCATTTATAATTAAGGGAGATGAAAAATATGGAATTTTTTAAATTATTAAATTATTTAAATGTATTAATATTTTTAAACTAATACAAGATGGATCATATAAAACTAAAAGATATAGAGATATTATAGGATTACATAATATTATTCATAAAATATTTTAGGTCATTTTACCATTGTAATTTATTTTTTATCCCTTTTAACTAATTAGAACACTTTCTATAGGAACTGAATATTTTTACAGAAGTTATTATCCATGGCGATAAAAAATTTAATGATTCATTATTGAGATTATATGAAAATTATTATTCCAGATACTGATTCCATTTTATCAATTTAAAATTATATAATTGAATTAAATTTAATTTAATATTAACCAAAATGACACGTTGAAGAAGAGTTTTCCAAAAAAGTTACATTTAAATATAAAAATGTATTATACCTAAATAAATTGTAAAATTGGTTCCAATTATTTTGATTAGATTATTATTAAAGATATTTAAATAATGGAACTTTAATTATATTTAATAATTCAATGTGTACAAAAACAATTGTTTTCATAAAATTAAGAAATTTATATTATTCAAAAAAATATCATCATTTTGTCAAAAATAAAAATAATTTACCCTATGTTAAATTATTTTTTCATAAATAAATAATGATGTATTCACTTGATAATACTATTTATAAAATTTTATGATTAATATTGTAATTAAAACTATATGAATCATGTAAAAACATTAGTCTAAATAAAACTATTTTTGTTTTTGATTGTGTATTTAATTAATCATTTAATAATGAATAAAAATATTTAAAATATAATTAATGAATAATAATAAAATATGGAATTTAATTACTATCAATATTACCTTGGTTTTGATATTCATCACCACTTTTGAAAAATCTACCCACTAAATATTATTCATTATAAAAAAAAGTGTGCTATTTTTTATCTATATTTAATTGTGATTCCCTTGTTACATCTTCTACCATATGGTTTTTTTCACAAATCCATTACTTGATGAATCACGTACATCCAAAAACATTGTGCTCTCTGTGATCAATATTACTAACTGGATCATCTTCATACAGAATATTCTCTTCCAACTATACTAATTTAGGCCATTGGGACTACTTGAGATGATAGGGGTGAATCAGGGTGTCAACATTTTATTTTAAAACATGGATCTTGTACCCACATTTTTTGGAGCTCATTAAACCTATAAGACAGATATAAACAAAAAAACAATAAATCACGAGAAAAGAGAAAACACAACTCTTTTACTTCGATAACCAATAATGGCTACGTCTATGATGAATACACAGATAGGTTTTCGGTGGTAAATAATTTCAATAAACATCACTAGCTACGGATTACAGGATTTGGGAGTCTTTTGAACACCAAGGTTAAATCGATGTTTCTCCAACTCAGCCATTGACAGTGTCTTGGATATGATATCAACCACCTTCTCCTCAGTGATCACATGATACATTTTAAACAATAATTTTTCAACTTTTTCCTTGATATAGTGATATTTGATTTTAATATGTTCTGTTTGAGAAAGTTGAACATGATTCTTTGTAAGATCAATTGTGGTCTTGTTATCATAGTAAATCACAATTGGTCATTTCATCTCATCACCAATATCTATTTGTTTTTTTGTTCAACCATAGTAGTTGAGTGGATTCCTTTGTAGAAGAGATATACATAGCTTAGTATGTACTATGAGAATTAATTTATTGATTCATTCTCAACCAACAAAAACATTTCTATCCAATATATAATTCTCCAACGCGGGTGGAATTTTTTTCTACAGATTCTCAATCGTTTTCCACATCAGAAAATGATGATAATTCACTGTCCCATCCTCCTTCAATGTATAAAGCAAAATTATGAGTACCTTGAATGTAACTCATGTTTATTTTTATTGATTTCATAAGTTCTTCCTTCAAATTACTCTTAAATCGAGAAGCTTAGAATGTTGAAAAGACAATATTAGGTTGTGACTCCATTAAGTATAATTATCTTCCAATAATCCTCATGAAAAAGGTGGGATCTACAAAGGAACCATTCACATGTTTTATATGTTTGTTTACATCCTCAATCAGAGTTGACATTGGATTAGAGACAGGATGAAAAAAAATTTTCAGCAGCTCTCTTGCAGTTTGTTCCTGATAAATGAATGTGTAATCCTTCTATTTAATCAATTGCAGTCGCAATAAAAATACTTTCTCCCTATAATATAAATTTTAAATTCTAATTGCATGTTATTATAAAATTAATCCACTAATTTAAACATGTTTCTATCAAATATTATTTCATCAACATAAACGAGAACCATGATCTTATCTTTTAAAGAATTATTCCTATAGAGATTGTGATTTACTCCTCATGATTTGAATTTCTGCTTCTTGGGATGATAAGATACTGAGAAATACCATGCTCGTGGTGCCTAGATCAACCCATAGAGGTCCTCCATTAGTTTAAAAACATTAGTTTCATCAGTACAGATATAAAAATCCTTAGGTAGTTTGATGTAGACCTCTTCTTTAAGAACACCATTTATGAATGTAGTATTGACATCCATTTGATAAAATTTATAAACATTTTGGATTTCCATGGAAGGAAAAAGCCTTATAATCTCTAGTCATGATATGGGAGAAATTTTTTCCTCAAAATCGACACCTTTAATCTATGAATATCCCTTCTCCACCAGTCATGCCTTATTTCAGATCACATTACCATGCTCGTTATATTTGTCCTTAAATATCAACATTATACAAATAAAAGTGTGACCATTGAGTCTCTTGACCAGATCCCAGGTCTGATTTTTTCAATTTGAGCTAAACCTCCATTCATGGCCTTCACCCATGACTAATCCTTCATAGATTCTCCCAATGAAGAAGGTTCCACAACTGATATAAAAGCATATTTTTTATTACTCTTCATTATCCTCTTTTGTGCTGGTGCAGTACAATCCACAATGATGTTGGATTTATCAATTTATTCTATTTTATTCTTTCTATGAGGATAAATTGAATTCTCTCCATCTATGGTTTCATCTTTAAATTCTTCTTCTGAGTCAACATCACTATGTGACTCCTGAGAGTTTTGTACACCTTCCTTCATTTTTTTATTTGCATTTACTACATGTCCGCATTCTTCATCGTCTTTTATCTCATCAGTATTGGAATTATTTGAAAAAATTTGGGTTTTGTATACAATGATCTTAACAAAACCTCCTTCCATAATCCTCCCCATGTTCTTATTGAAACACTTCTTTTCTTTTATATTCATGTTATATCAAAAAAATATTCATTCATCTGCATATTCACCAAACTTCCCTAGATTTCATTCTTTATTTCAGATAAAAAAATTTCTTCTTTAAACAAGAAAGTATTTCAAATATGTATTCCATACGTGACAAAAATAATATTTTGTCCTATTTTCTCCCATATAAGGCTCCGTTCAATTTTGAATGTGCAATTAACTTCAATAGCTTATTTCCAGTAATAGAGAGAGATACGACTCTCAACTAGCATTATGTTGGCCATATTGTTGACCTATTGATTCCAGTGCCAAACATATCCATTTTTCAATGGATTTCTAACATCAGATACCTATTTCCATATTCAATGTTTTTCTAAGTAATTTTCAAACTCAATAGATTTTTATTCTCTTCCATTGTCAGATCACATGACTTTGATCATCCATCCAGTATCATTCTTGGCAATTTGGTGATATGTTCTCATGAAATCATGTACATGATTCTTACTATAAATAACCATTAAACAATCAATTATAATATAATCTTCATGACATTCAAGAATATTAATTAGACCAAAAACATCTGTATGGATGAGACCACGAAGGCCTGATTCTATTTTCATATTTGGAGAATAAGATATACAATCTGGCATCCCCCGTATGCAAGCATCACATGTCTTTACCCGTTCACATTTCAGAATTGATATATCGATGACAGTCATTATATTATATATCTTTTCCATGAATTTTTGGATAATGTGCCCCAAGATTCGATTCCACAAGTTGTTTTCTTATTCAACAGAAATGTAGCAAGAGTTCTCCTGACTGTCAACTAGATATAAGATTCTTTGTGTTCTGTATCCTTCCATGATAGAATACCATGATTTTAATTTATAGTGAAGCTTTTTTTATTGAAAGCTACAATTATACCTATGTCCTAGAGTTGACTCCCATGGGGGATATTGTGACATAGACCGTCCACATAAAGAACTTAAATCTTATTCATCTCTCCATTGGCCAGAGAAGTATTTCCCCTACCTTTAATCTTAAAAGCACCATAATTAACAAACCTCAACATTCCATCAACCATATTATTAATTTTCATTAGAATTTCATCATTTCCTATCAAATTGGATGAGCATCCAATATAAATAATCCAGGTGCAGATGCAATTTGTAGCTTTGAGGGCTACTTCAGCAATATTGGATTTCTCAATTTTCTCCTTCTCTTTCCTTGAGATATTCGATTGAGTGAATGACATTGATGGCCTTCTTTTTAATTCATCCAAATAATCAGATTATATATACCCATACAATTTTTTTAGATGAGAGAACCTTTATGTGAGAACAATACCATCGGGAGGGAGAGTATTGACCAGTCTCTAAGAGTTGTAAGAATTTCACCTGTCATACATCTACCTACAATACATTTCATTATGGACAACGTTAGAATAATGAAAATATAATCCGTAGAAAATAATTATTATATAATATGTAGTATATTAAATTGGTTACCTTTTTGGACATTCAAAATCATCCCAAATCAAATATCTCCTTTCATTTTCGCAATATGACATGGTATGGCCCAAATTGCCACAAAACATACATTTTTTGATAGCAAATGTCTTCTCACATATATTTAACCTCATTCTATAATATTTGGGATAATTTTTGGACTAGCTTTCATTTCAGAATGTTTCATGTTAATATTAAATTCTTAATTTTTTTTATTGAGGGTTTCTTTTACCACTCTTTAGGAAAATTTTCAACATGTCTGACATTCATCTTTTTTTTCTTCTGGATCTATTAACTTCTAATAGTTCATATCTCAACATCAAAAATGATTCTGCTATTTCGAATTCAATTTGGTTTTTGATCAGACATGATTTTTTCAACCCCATCACAACCACTCATGGCTCTTACCAGTAATTCTGCATTTAAGAATGTTACAAAATGAATTTTCTTCTTACCCTCATTTGAGGTTGATTGACACTCAAGTTTACTCCTATGAGTGAAAACTAATTCTTCAAGACCCTCAACAGTGTTATAATTCTATTCTAGTATATACATAAGGCCATTTATGACCTTTTCATGTTCTTCAATTATAATCTTTTATTCCAGAAAATCATCTATGCATTCTAGGATTGAAGACGGTACTCACACTCGCTTAAAGCCCATCAATAAATTTTGATTATTCTTCCACAATTTCTTTCCAATTATTACATCCATTACATTTATTCTCATGCATGGATAAGGAATACTTAATTTTAACATGGGATGCCCATTAGATGTAATCTTTTTATCTCAGTTTTTTTGATCTAGGGTTCTGTCTTTTCAATGGTTTCAATCATGGAAGCATAGTTTCATGTTTCGTGTTCTGTTTCATCTACTTCACATAACGTAATATCACAATCTTCCACTTAATTGACTGAAATTTTCTTCTTGTTCTTTCTTTCAAGATTTTATGTATCCATTTTTTAAAAACCATTTCCACAGTTTCTCAATGTCTTCTACTTCACTCTCTACATCATCACACTTTCTTTGGCACTGAGAGACAATGTGCCCAACTATTATACAATGAAAACATTCCAAATGTTACATACCTTAAAATTTACATTTTCCCTTATTCAAATTCATGGAAATGAGAGAATGAATTTATTTTTACTGATAATAATCACCACCACTATCTCCTGATGTTGAATTCCATTTCCCTGCTAACATTAGGCATAGAAAATTCTGGTTTCACTCTCATCTCATATGCCACTGGACTGCTTAGAAGATCATATAGAGTCAATTTATATAGAACTATTTTTTCAAGGGATGACATATTTTAATTGTGCCTATGTTTATGTCTTATAGATATTTTATTTATAATATCAATTTCTATTATTTCCTCTCTGTGTACTCGAATTTATTCCACCACTTTAGAAACATGATTAATTAATGGATCTACTTTCTCGTTAGGACTCATCTTTATGTCGTCAAACCTATTGTATAGGACTTGATCATTTTCCTCTTATACATTTAATTCCCCTTCATAAATATTTTCAAATTTGTTCCAAATTGATATTTCTGAGGATCAACTCATCACATTTAGATAGATCTGGTCTAAAAAAGACATAGTGATAGAATTTTGGGCTTTAACATCTACATAATGAACATTCATGTTTGTATCAGTCATAGAAAACCATGATGGATCAATAACATGTTTTTATTGTTCAGTAGAAAATATTACTTCTATTACAAGGGATTTTAAATTATATCTCATTATGTTATTCAAAATAAAATAATTACTTCCATCAAAAGGAGGGATTCCTCTAGTATTGATTGTATTCTCCATGATGGAAAACGACATATCTAACACTAGTAACCTACATCTTTATAAACCATGTAAGGCCCCGAGACACCTTGATAGGGGAGGGCTGAATCAAGGTGTCATATTTTTCGTTAAAAACAAGGATCTTGTTCCCACGGTGGTAGGAACTCATTATACCACTAAGAATGATGGGAACAGAAAGAAAAAAATCACAAGAATATTGACCACACATCACTTTTAAATAGATCACCACTAAGGACTACGTCCAAGGAGCATACACTGATATGATTCTGGTCGTACGTAATACGACTAAAGTTATGTAGTAGTGGATTGAATGTTTCCTGTATAGTCACTTTGTCCTAGAAACAATGCCTTTACTAATGTTCATGGATATCTCACTCAGTCGCTCAGATTACTTCCCTCGACTCACCCTACCTCAATGCCTTGATAGATGTCAGACACATTTTATAAACATAAAGGTCACATAAATTGATTTTAATTTAAATAATTGTCTCTATTAATCACAAGACACTGCTTGAATTGATGTCCTAAATTGATGCATATGAAATCACTGAACTATTGAACCATATATTTAGAAAATGAAATCATCTTGTACTGACAATTGTGTGCAACACCTACACTTTGTGTGCCATATATCACTTTATCGAGCCGTATTTTCTTTTAACATGGAATCTATTTTGTGAAAAAACATCTTATAAATACTACATTGAATTTTTTATGCAACTTTTTCTTTTTCATGACAGTATAACTTTTCTATGATACTTTATCTTTTCCACACAACCTTAACTTTTCCGTGTAACTTCTTTTCAGAAAAATTTTTACGTGCATCAGAATTATTATCTTATCTAAGTATTCAATATTGACGAATGTTGGGCGTCACATATTATTTATAGTCTATGAAAACCCCAACATGCAAAACAAATTGTGTCGTGCAAAAATCCCACACTATGCGCAAAACAATTCGTACAAGATTCATTTTTCACACACATCTCCATATTTTCCGCACACCATATGTCATTGAAATTTTTAAGAATTCCCATGTATAATGTTGTGTGACAAAACCAACCATATTTTAATATTTATGGAAAAGACAATTTAATGCATAATCCATGTTTTTTCATGCACCACTCCAATATTTCACGCACCTTTCTTTGCAAAAAAGGCATCTCTCCGTTTTTCGATTTTCAAGCCCCAAATTTTGGAAAATGATGGAAAATGGCACCACCATCAGTAATTTTGTCCACATGAATTGTATGATCCCTTTAATAGAAAACAATATTAAAATAAAATGTGGATTGACCACTAACACAAACCATACTCCATTTCCTGGAGAGAAAGGTCATGGTTCCTATAATTACATTAGGTAAGAAAATTTGAGATATGTCCACCACATGTTTTTCTAGTAATGAAAGATGAACCACATCGAGTACCAAGTATAAAAAAGGCACAAGAACACTAAATAATAATCTAACTCAAAATTATCTATATTTTCACAAGGGCTAATTAACAATGGATAAAAAAAAATTTTCTACAGAAAAACATTATTGTTTTTCATGGGGATACCATAAGAAAAACATAATTGTATCCCATGAATGGAAGACATTTCTTCTAGTTATTGTAATTTCACATACCATGTACCACACACTAGTTCTCTAAGATAGTCTGTCATATTACCAGAAGCACGCCTCCCCATACTACAAATGTAGCAGACTAGCGGTGAGGGTCCAATATCGACTATGGGAATTCTATACTATCATTGTAAAATTAACACAATAATAGAAATAAATTAGAATAAACAAATTATCTACATAATGACCAAACCAAATTAGTATCACATGATAACCAAAACATGAAAGAAAATATCCCAATCAAATAGTATATATGTAAATCCAAATACGTGTCTGATGTCAATATGAAAAAAATAAAATAAATATAGACGCTAACAACTCCTAGGTGGGTCAAAAATCATGTAAGGATTCCCCTTTTATGATCCATGTCATATCATAAATTTAACATAGTTATCTTACACTTATCATATCTTAAAAACATGAATATTATACGAGTACCAACCTAGATTCCCAATTTAGGTGTGAGTACAACTCGTTATAAATCTACCAACGATGTCATAAATAATATATTTTAAATAAAAATGTATACAAACATATAAGGAATAAAATATATGTGATAACATAAATCATTTATATATATTTAATTTCCACCATTTAACCACAATGACACCAAATATCCTAATGAAACATGAACCCTCGATAACTTTTTCATACTATGTTGGAGTCTAAAATATCCCTAAGTGATAACACATATCATAATAACATGGTTATGATTTACAATTTCATTTTGTATCTTGAAAAATTGGAACCATAGACCAATTTTAATCTCGATTGTGTATAAAATTTTATCTAACAACTATTTGGGTATTTGGTTCACCTTTCCCTATACAATACTACAATGTCACTTGAGTATTTACATACATAGTTTCGTTCCCAAACTTTATGTCACATATAGGTATTTTTCTTGAGTCCCTATCCTAAAATAATTTATCTCAAATAGGAATAGATATCCTCATTCTCTATACCACACTCATATATCACATATTTAACAATGTCCCACATTAAACAATTATCTCAATCATTAATGTTAATCATCAAAATCCTTATTATCAAATGACAAATATCCTGGTATTCTAGTTCGATTTATAGAAAAATATACATTCATAAAATTAATTCACATTCAATAATATGAACAATTCACTATTAAAAATTTTATCAAAATTTGACAATATAAATCAATAACCCTTTAATATATTGAAAAAAACATTAGTCCCAATTATATATTAAAAAAACTAACTGAACAGTTTTACTACCCCATTTCTCTTTATCTCTACAATAACTATTCCATTAATTAATTCACAAATTAATGAGTCTCTGTAAAGACCCGAAAATTTAATAGAATTTTATTTAAATTCGTGTAATTTTTTGAGTCTATAGATTTTGACGGCACTTGATTCCTAGGCCCGGTGTGCCCAGAATCAATTTCTGAAGTTTAGCTAGGGTGCGTTCAATGAACGAACGAGTGAGTTTTTCTATCTTTTGAACTGGTGATCAGAATTAAAATCCAAGGGCACTGATGAAATCGCAATGCCAGTAATTTCTTAATGTGATCCTTACCATAGTTTTGTTATCACTGGAGGAAAAGTTTATTATTGGGGGTTTATTTAAGAAGTAAATAAAAATTGTGAATTTTTTTTATTTATAAAGAAGTTATTCCCTCCCTTGTGTAGTTAAGGGTGGGGCCAACAAACACATAACTACCCAGGTGTGGATGTTAGAGAGGTGAGTCCCACATGAGTCCCAACTATTTAATTTCCTCTAAACTCTTTAAAAACCCCTCATTAAATTTGCAACCCCCCCATTAAATGACATCTCTCCACCTCACTCCATTAAATACTATCAACCCATATTTAATGAGTATCCTTCCACATTCCCCCATTTTTATTTAATTTATAACATGTTTAATAAATGGGGACCTTCCCTCTCCCTTCCATAATTTATTTTCAACACTTTTTATTTAATGTGGTGAATTAATTTTGGGAGAGTTGATTTGCATGTGTAATAAAATAATAAGAGGAGCCTATTATTTTATTAAGGGGGAGAGACTTCATTGTGCGGGGAAGAACTAGAGAACTCATGAGGTTTTGGAAGAATGCTGGACTCCAACGAAGAATGATGAAGAATTCCTGTTCCTCGAAGATCAATGATGTTCCACCAATCTTGTTCTCTGCGACAAGAGAGGAGACACCGCTTCCTCCACATTGCACTCTGACGACACCTACGAACCCTTTCCCCGCGACACCATCTACTGCGACCCCGTCTACTGCAACTCTGACATTCGTCTTCAATTTTTTATGAAGGTTAATTGTTTTTTTATTATCCCCGATCATGGAATTTATTATTTGGGTAAAGTTTCAACCACTAACGCGTTGCGTACAGATTAACAAACAAGTCCGAACTCACCACTACTTTTGTTCTTGATGCACAGAATATTTGGGGACAATGAAGTAGGAACGCAATGGAGATTAGAGGCCTTTGCAATGATGTACATGTCCTTAGGTGACCGCAGGCGCATAGAGGAGTAAAATTGGACAACCAGAATGACTTCGGTGGCCCGAGGAACACCTCAACAGCGCGGGTCGTCAGCGCGGCGGCGGCCGGCACCGGCCAGACCCCTGGAGGCGGCGGGACCCTGGCATGCCCCAGGAAGAAGCCCTCCATGGCTGAACCCATGGAGGTGAGGAAAAGATCCCATGGTCTCATGGGATCCCGGGGAGACGCGACGCCAGTCTGGCGCTGCGTCCGCGGAATAGAGGGGGGGTCGTGCCCCCCGCTCGGCCCGCTGGCCGATCCAGCGCACCCCCGACCGGGCCGGGGCGGGTCACGCAGGTCTGGACGAGCCCGAAGAATTGGGCCGCGCCCTACCAGGCCAGACCCGGACCCAGGTCAGGCCGACCCGGTTCGGGCCGACCTCGGGGGTTGGGCCGGGTCGGACCGGCCCAGTTCCCACTTCTGACCGTTTCAGTCTTTTTCCCATAACATGAGCTACAGACCTCTGATCGATGCACCATCAGTTGAGTATGAATCATTGGATCGAGAAAGTCATTTAGGTATTCTACACTTGAGGTTTCGGCAATGTTTGGGTATTTACAGGTTGGTTTGAACCCAAAACCAATCGGGCCCTTGGAGCGGGAACACTTATAACTTAAGGACTAGACGTCCATTTGACGTGCTATCAACTGTGTTTAATTCCTCTTGATGAGATGGTCTTTTTGGATTAATAATCATGAGGATTGGACGTAGTTGGAGTATGTTTGGTTTGGATTTATCTTATAAACCAACCGGGCCCCTTGGACGAAAAATCCAATAACTCTCAGACCGTGCGTCTGATTGACGCACCATCTGTCGTGTTGGGTTTCTTTTGATGAGACGGAACATTGGGATATGACAAATATAGACTTCATTATATTTGATGTATTGAATCTCTTGCTTTAAGAGTAGAACCTCCTAGAATCGAGCATGTTGTGTGCGGGAACCGTAGAGTTGGGATCGGCTGCATTCACTACTGTACTATAATCCTCTGTGGGTTCGATAGCGATGACAACCATAGAGGAATCATCTGTGGGTTCGATGGTGAGGACTACAATTCTTCTATCCTATGTGGGTTTGAAAACATAGCTGGTCCTGTATCCTGTGTGGGTCCGATAGCTAAGATGAATCAGTGGATTCATCTGATCACCTCTATCGCCTTACGAAGTGTATACTTGAGTGAGCTGACTCTTGATTTTCAATAATTACCATCTATGTGATTGACATGCTTTATTTTCTGGATTGGATTGTGCATTCCTGTATGGACTGGGTTGTGTTTTTCAATGTGGACTGGGTTGTTCTTGGGCTCGATAGTTGGAGCCATTTTGTATTGGTGAATTATGTATATGTATGGGAATATACCTAAATAAGGTCATTTGATAATTTGTGATTGTATTTTTCCTTTTTAGTTTATCCTTCGTGGATTCTGAGTGACCTTCTGGGGTCTTGGGGTCCCTACTAAGTATCGTAGACTCAACACTACATAGGATATGCATGAACTAAATTGTGTTTGATGCTGATGATAGACAACAATGAACAAGGTGGAGGCTTGTGGAGGTGGACGGTAGCCGGAGGTGTACCACTTGACAGGACATACACAGAGCACTTGGCCGGACCCGAGGAGATGAGTATAATATCTATACCAACCCTTCAGGTGGGATTTCTGGAGACGACACAGTGTTTCAGTTTTACATACTACTGTTGTACTTTCCTTCCCGTTGTACTGCACTTTCAATTGGGTTTTTATACTGGCCCATTTACTTTAAATCACTTACCTTGTACCCAGTTTTACATAGTGTTTACTTCACTTACTTTCTCTGATGTTCCTGTTTAATTTATAAAGGAAATACCGTCCCCTTTTCTGGATTTAAGCCTTTGGTTCTAGTCGTTAGCCTCTGGCCTATGTAATGTGGGCTTGGTTTAGTCACGTCAAGGGCCCGAGGACGAGTCGTGAAAAATTGGGATCATAGGGGATAGTTCTACCAAAAAACTCATGACTCTAATCTTTCCTTTCTATAAAGAAATATTGTTAAGAGTATTGAGTGTGTTTTTCAGTCCAGTGAGTCTAGTGTTGGTGTGGCGACTGACTTATCCATACACTAGGACCATGACCTCTGATTTCTGACTGGGTGCACAAACACACTGATTGTGTGTGTCTTTCCTTTCAAAAGTATTCATTGTGATTACTTTTTCTTAGCTCACCATGTATACTGTTTGGACGTGGCACACCTATTTCATTTTAGGATGGACCCATGAATGTAGCCAACCATGGTTCCTAGATAAGTGCTGGATGGTAGCCCACCGAGTGATGAGGCCTCACTGTAGGGCCTCGTTACAATGGAGGCACCAGCAGTACCACTACCTGCGGAGCCAATGATGTTACCAATCCCAGTGGTGAAGAGTGCACGCCGCCTGAGTGTGTTTCATGAGTCTCAGATGTAGATGCCCCCCGAGTTTTGCAGAGAGATAGATCCTCATGCACTCGAGGATTGGTTGGAGGCTATCGTCCGAGTCTTCAGATTGGTAGGGACACTAGAAGACATTATGATGATCCTGGTCGTGAGTCTAATGTACACAGCAGCAAGTAGATGGTGGAGCCTGATGCTCCAGGTGCATGAAGAGGCATCACTACTTTGGACGGACTTTGAGAGCCTCTTTTTCTCGGAGTTTGTTTCATCCAATCTCCGGGCAGTGCGCATCCAAGAGTTACTACAACTGCGTCAGGGCAGCATGTCAGTAGCCCAGTACTAGGCGAGATTTACCAACCTATCATGCTACTCCACGGACATGGTACGAGACCCATTCTTCTGGGCACATACCTTCGAGCAGGGACTGATCCATGAGATCAGAGCTTCGATGATTCAACTCAGCATCCCGATGCAGGCGGGGGGGGGGGGGGGGTGGCTAGAGCGAGAAATTGTAGTGGAGATCTTTCTCACCGAGCATCCATCAGCAGCGAGACCCACCGCAGGATGACACAGAGTGGAGACATCTGCAGCCGGCAGTGGACAAATGTCACAGGGGTCCAAACAGACCAGGATGCCAGGTAGGCAACCTCAGGATACAGGTTCGGCTGTGTAGGGCAGACAGTGTAGAACCATCCTTACGAGGAGCAGAAAGTTCTATGCATGTGGTGGGTAAGGACACATGGCTCAAGACTGCATGTCCTGCCATGCAGACGAGCATCAGACAGTGGAGGGACCTCCTAGGAATAGGCAGAGGTTTGACCATGGCTGTTCGAAGGGAGAAGGTGGACGAGGAAGTGGAGCTGGCCGAGCAGCGGGTGGTGGATGACGCTTCATGGCTCTACCACCACCACCTCCAAGAGGTCCACCCCAACCATAGGGAACTGGAGGGCAGAGGTAGGATTAGCTCTAGGAAGTGATAGCTTACGACCACGTCGCACCTGAGATAATTCGAGGTATTATCTGTGTCTACCCCAACCTTTCTGCAGTTCTTATAGACACATGTGTGAGTCATTCATTTATTGCCGCTACCCCTGTTCAATTCTCGGAGATTACGATGGAGCCGTTGGCTTGATCTTTATGGCTAAAGATTCCAACGAGATAAGACTCAGTGATTACACACTGGTTCCGGTAGTGAGAGATCACTCTAGGAGGCGAGAGCTTCGACTAGGATCTTTTTGTAGCGGCGTCGAGGAATTACAACGTCATCTTGTGTATGGACTATTTGTCTACAGTCCATGATCATATTGAATGTATTAGGCACATGGTGTTGTGTGTCCACACGGATGGGACGAGGTTCACCTTCACTGGTGAGAATGGAACTTTCGCAGAATAGGATGGACTCACGCAGAGGAGAGGGCATCTGATCACACATCAGTTGGCTAGTCTCATCCTCGGAGCAGGTGACATACAGAGTTCAATTTTTCATGATGTGGTGTATCAGTATGTGAACGTTTTTCCTGATGATGTTTAAGTACTACCTCCTCACAGAGAGGTAGATTTCTACAAAGACTTGTACCTCGGGACATCACCGATATCTTCCCCGAAATATCAAATGGCTCCCACCGATCTTCGTGAGCTGCGGGTATAGCTGAAGGACTTAAATGGGAAAGGATTCATCCGACCCAGTGTTTCACCATGGCCTTCCCTTATTCTATTCACCAAGAAGGTGGATGGGGGCTTGAGACTATGTGTTGACTACCGTCGCCCGAACCAGGTGACCGTGAGGAACAAGTATCTGCTACAAAGGATTGAGGACCTCTATAATCAGCTCAAGGGGGCACAGTGATTCTCGATGATAGACCTCAAGTAGGGTTATCATCAGCTCTGAGTTCAGGACAAGGATTTACAAAAGACGGCCTTCAGGTGATGGTATGTCCACTATGAGTTCTTGGTCATGCCCTTCGGTGTGACCAATGCTCTAGTAGTGTTCATGAGTTTCATGAACAGGATCTTCCATCCCTACCTTGATCGGGTTTTCATAGTCTTCATTGATGACATACTAATTAACTTGATGTCCGAGGAGGAGCACGCATACCACTTATGGGTTGTACTGGATAAACTCCGACAACACTAGCTTTATGGTAATCACTCGATCATCCAGTTCTGACTTCAAGTGGTTGACTTCTTGGGACACATCATCTAAGAGGTGGGAGATGCAGTGGATCCTGCAAAGATTGAGGAAGTACTTGATTTGGAGTCACCTAGGAGCGTAAGAGAGATGCAGAGTTTCCTAGGTCTGGCTAGGTACTATCGGAGATTTGTGACATACTTCTCTAGAGTTGTAGCACCACTTACAGCTTTGATGATGAGTGGGAAACCCTTCGTGTGGTCAGAAAGATTTCAGCAGAGCTTATAGGAGATGAGGCAGAGGTTGACCAGTGCGCCCATCTTGAAGCTACAAGAGGTGGTCGTAGGGTACATAGATTACTGCGACACATCACGGACTGGACTCGGGTGAATCCTGATGCAGGAGTGAGCAGTGATCGTTTACGGTTCATGGTAGTTGAGGCAGCACGAGAAAAAATACGCCACCCATATTCTGGAGTTAGTAGCAGTGGTCTTTGCCCTGAAGATGCGGCGACACTATCTAATGGGAAAGCGCTTTACAATCTACTATGACCACTAGAGTCTCATGTTCATTTTCATGTAGAAGGAGATGAACCTGAGACAGCATTAATGTCTCGAGTTCTTCCAGGATTATGACTTTGATATTGTCTATACTCCTGGGAAGGGGAACGTTGTGGTTGATGCTCTTAGAAAGAGATCGGGCATTCATCTACTAGGAGAGGTGACAGAGCAGTTAGCCACTTTGCAGATATCCTTCATGGATAGAGATGGGGAAGCCTATCTACAGTTCATCACAGTCTCTCGTCCACTACTACAGCGGGTCAGAGAGGCACAACGTGGGGACGTTGATTGTGAGGCGCGGCGTTCTCATATATCTTCAAGGCTGGAACCCTATGAATTTTCTAAAGGCCAGGAGCATGTCATCCTCTTCAGGGGATGTACCATGGTAACAGTTTCACTATAGGAGGAGGTGTTTAGGGAGTTCCACACTATCCCTATAGTGGTACATCTAGGAGTAGTGAAGATATATCAGGACCTCAGACGACAGTATTGGTGGCCAGGTATGAAGAAGGCTGTAGCGGAGTTCTTTTCTTGATTCCTCACTAGTCAGCAAGTGAAGGCGGAGCACTATGTAGCAGCAGTATTGGTACAGCCCTTAGAGGTTCCAGAGTGTAAGTGGGATGGGATATCCATGGATTTCGTTATGGGGCTTCCCCATACTTCATGAGGACATGACACCATCTGGGTGGTCGTAGACCGACTCACCAAGTCGGCCCACTTCCTACCGATCAGAGAGCAAGGATCAGTAGATAGATTGGGACACCTCTATGTTCAGGAGATCGTACAACTTTATGGAATGCCATCGTCTATCCTCTCTGATCAAGATTCTCTATTTACTACCCGACATTGTAAGGGGTTTCAAGAGGCTTTTGGGACGCAGCTAAACCTGAGCACTGCCTTTCACCCTCAGACGGGTGGCCAAAGAGAGAGGACCATTAAGACACTCGAGGACATGATACTTGCATGTGTCCTTGACATTGGTCATAGCTTGGAGGATCACCTACCCTTGGTGGAGTTTGCGTACAACAACAGCTACCACTCCACCATCGGGATGGCACCATATGAGGCAATGTACAGCCAACCATGCGGATCACCACTATGCTGGACAAACCCTGGGGAGTCAGCACTCATAGGACCAGAGACGGTTCCGGATACGATGGAGAAGGTGTAGATCATCCAGAAGTGGATGTGGACTAAACACAGCATATAGAAGTCCTATGATGATAGGAGGCGGAGACCACTAGAGTTTGAGGATGGAGACCACATTTTCATACGGGTCTCACCTAGTCATGGATTGCGGAGATTTGGCCATGTCGGCAAGTTAACTCCACACTTAATTGGACCATTCCATGTCCTCGGTAGGGTAGGCGAGGTGGCTTACCACCTGGCCCTTGCACCTCAGTTGCACTGGGTGCACGATGTTATCCACGTATCCCAGCTAAGGATATATGTGCATGACCCGACGCATATCATCGACCATAGTAAGCTGGACATCGATGACAGGGTGACTTTTGTGGTGGTCTCGGTGGACACCGAGGATTGACTATAAATTTTCATTAGAAATATAAAACGATTTACAACAACATTGTATTTTATTTTTCAATTTGTAGAAATTATACATATAAATTTATTTATGACATAATAATGAAGTAGTAATTACTGTATTAATGAACGATTAATATCATCTTTATTATAAATATTAAAATAATTGTATATTGTGACTTTTGATTTATTAAAAACATTTAATTGGTTAATATTACATGTTAGGATTTATTAAATAATTTTTTTTCTAATTGATATAGTTGTTATGACTTTACAATAACCCAAATAAAAAATAGATTAAAAATTGACATAAATGAATTTTTAAAAAAATATATTATTTTATTAAATGATTTTATATTACTATAACTATAAGGATCGAATGAATGACATTTTTTTGGTAAGATATGCCAATAATGAACCAATTGGTGTTCGCATGGGTTTTTATAGTGAGTTTATTAAACATATAATATAAATATATAAGAATACATTGTAAAATTTAAACTATTTAACTAAGAGATAAATTCAAAAATACGGTTAATATGGTGACATAATCTTGCCTAAAAACTATTATTTAAGAGGATTATGACCCATCCACACCATAGATTCGAAATAAATCCATTTGGGTCCGTTTGAAATTGGAAATGACTTTATTATAATATAAAAGTTCAATATTTTCCTAAGATGCCCCTCACATATCTAATAAACGATTACCCCTCCTTCCCTCAAAATCACACATCCAAATACTATTGGTTCAGCCAAAACCTTATCAAATATCCTACCAACTTCTATCACATCAATATTAAGAACTAGCATTTATAATAATAAAATCCATTGGGTCCCTTTTGATCAAATCAAATGGAAGAACCCGAAGAAGAGGTAATTATTAAATCACCTCATTCATGTCCTTTTCTTATTCCACATACTATTTCATTGTGGATTCCATTCCAAAATAATAACGTCAATACCTTCTATATACTGTGATGTGATTATAAATATGGTACAACTGTATTCATTGTCTTATACATATTATGAATGGCAACGTCACCATACATGCGTACATACCCCTTACCATCTCTATGTCATGGTGTAGTTTGTTATTGATTAATTTATTTTTCGGATGTGTATAATAATTATTATAATTGATGTAAATAATAAATTTAAATTTTTATTGAATCATTATTTATGATATACTATCTAATTACATATAATTTCACAATAAATATAATTATATTATTTATTGTGCGTATGTATGGATACTGTCTCCACGACGCTGTGAGATTTCAAGCCCCATCGTAACCATTCAAGAATAATTGTCATATGATGATTAAAAATAATGTATAAGAAATTAATATTATTATGAATATAAATAAAAAACATCATATCCAATAAAATAATAATTTATGTAACAAAACATATAAATGAAAATGAATTAGTTTACACCCCAAACAATGTTACTACTAAAATATTAATAATAATGTAATATTTTTGGGTCATGTATGATATCATATTTATGTATGTGTATTCATGAATAATTTAATATCAATGATTTAACAATTATAAATGATGAAAACCTACCCTCGACTAAGATAATGTGAGTGTTATGATTAATTTTTCAATATCTTTATTATCTGAGGTTGTTTATACATGAGTATCTATTGAGACCTCTTTATTATCCAAATCCATGTTTCTTAAAAATGTATTCCAAAACATTTTTACAATTTCTTATAATATGGGTTAATTTCATTCATACACATTTTTAATTATTATAAAATTCTATGAAAATAATATATCAGTCATTTTTCAAACTAGGTATATTATAACCGTTTTGAAAAAATAAAGGAAAGAATGTTTTTTAACATATACATAAGGTGCGATTATTTTCCACCTTTATAACACCTTTGAAGCATCCCTTACATTATTATAAGAATATTTTCAATATAAATGTTTTATTTTATAATTTTATGACTTTTAAATGAATAAAAATTAGAATGATAATTCACTAAAATAGTTTTTGGATTGATTTCATCTATGTTAACATTCTTCCTTGGATTTTACGTTTGTTTGATGTTGATTTTTTTGAAAAGAATCTCCCCTATTGTATTGATGGTTCTGTGATATGTTTGACTATGTATTTGATATTTTTATACAATTCATGGTTTATGGTTAATGTATTGAAATTTCATATACAATTTTCATCATGAATGTTTTTATTATGTTTCATCGTTTTCATATGAGAAATGCATTGGACATAGTAAGTGATAGGTGGATCCCTCTATAGCTGCATGATCCATCACATTGCCTAATGAGTCAAACTAGATTCTTGGAACAATGCATCGATAGAATCTTATTTTTAGTCTTATCATGAGTCCTTGACCATGTGGTTATGATGTCTATAATATTTCATTTCATCATTATAAAATTAGCTCATAATATTACATGATATTATTCGACTATTTTAAAATCCATGTGCATATGTTAATAGAATTATTTGATTTATATTTTACATATTATGCTGAATTTTAAGATTAAATGGATTGTGTTTTATTCATATACATTTATTTTATGTTTATACTTATTTATTAATAATTCCACTATATAGTTTTCATTACTGATAATCTACGCTCACCCCATTCTTATGTTTTAGTTTTCCCAGGATATGAATAAGTATATTTTGAATGAACTACAAGAGTAGGCTAAGGTATACAAGTGTGTTTCAAGGGGATATAATGTTGTTGTTTTTCTATTTCATATTGTGATGTAAAACTTATGTTTGTATGTAGTACGTTAAAGGTTACTAAATTGATAAATGTTTCAGGATTTGAACATTGTGATCATGAAAAAGTTATATAATAATGCACTGAGTCTGGGTAACTAGGGTCAAGGCATTACAGTTAGTATAAGATTATGTTTTTTACAAACCATGGAAACATGATTTAAAAAAAATTAGTACAGAACATCACCCTATGATACACTTGTAGGATTAGTATAGAAGAACGTGCTAGAATTTTTGGTATTATATAGATTTTTTGAATTCTACACGCAATCCATCCCTGTCTGGATACGACCAGGTTTTGGTTACTCTAGAACATATGTATATTGTGGTAAAACCTAAGAACACCTCTTTGAACTTTATTCGAACGAGAACTATATGCCTGACAACGGGCCTTTCTGCACTCTTGGCTAGGACACTCCAATTGGATGTGCTCAGGATAATTCACATTTTATTTAAAATCCATTATGATGTATTTATTAGTAAATAAATATTCATAGATAACATTTTTAATGATTATGGAATATATTCATAAACACATTATGTTTGGTATTTTACTAGTTTAGAATTATGTGTTACAGTTTATAAACTAATCTAGTGTATGAAATTTTTTAGAAATGGAATTTATTATAAGGAATTTAAACCATATTAATGCCCATAATCCATGTAGGGATTTTTAACACACTCAATATAATTATAGTGGAGGTGAGGATGCAGCTAGTGCTGAAAAACTTATAACCATAATAGGACAACTCACACATGTTATGATAATAACCGTACCCGTATGGAGATCCCTCTTCTACAACATGGTGATTTTATGTTATAAACATTCAAGAGGAAAAAACCACCAACCATTAATGTGACGAAAAATCATTTTGTAGCAAAGCAATGGATAAGTTTTCTAGTGAAAATATTTTATGATTTTGGGAGTTGCGACCGGGAAAAATTTATTATGTCAGTTTATCGCCTCATAAGAGACACATATCAATATTGTTTATAAATTCAAAGAAAGGAGTATTAAGAAGAATAAAATATAGAATAATGTGATTTTAAAGGGCATTTATATGAAAAAAAAAATTTCTCATAAACATCGTATAGATATGGAAAGGAAATTCTTGAACTAAGGAAAATGGAGGATGAGAATGTTGTAATTTATGAGGATAACATTCCTGGGTTTATCAAGGCATGCTTCAGATTATATATGTAATCCATGTAGTAAGAGTGATCAATTCATTGATGGGTTAAAACCATTTCTTCTCTTATCAATAGTCTCACAATCCATCTAATCATTCGATGATATAGTATCATGTGCTATAAAGAGAGAAAAATATTCTCTAAGTATTACATCATTAAAGAAAAGGAAGTAAAGAAGAGATCTACTAACCACTCTTTAAATGATAATAAGGGGACGAAGGAAAAGGATTAATTTCAACCATGCATTAACTGTTGGATGAAATGCCTTGGTACATTCCTAAAGGGAATGGGAGTTTGTTACAATTATGGTGAAAAAGGACACCAATAAATTTATTGTAAGGGAATGAAAGTGTCTATAAATGTTGAATGAAATAATTGTAGAGAAATGAAGAATTACACAAAGAACTGTTCCAAGTTCCATGAAAAAATACCTTAGAAAAGGCCAACAGACATAGGCCATGAGTATGAGATCACTATTGTTGAGGTTGAAGTTTCTAATGGCATTGTGGTAGGTACATTAATCATTTCCTCAAATTAAGACAATGCTTTATTTGATTCAGAATCATCTCATAATTTTATATCTTTCCAGTTTTCAATGAAAATTAGATATTTCCAATTTTATTTATTAATGGACTATTTAGTCAAAACATATAAGAGAAGTATCAATGCAAAATTGTTTTGTGAATCAGTGCCATTATGGTATATTAATGTTCTTTATCTGATGATATTGTGTTCATTCCTATTATTTAATTTTATATAATCCTCGGTATGGATTGGATTTCGAACATTATGTGAAAATTTATTGTAAGAAGAAGGACGATACAATTTTGAATGATGATAAGGAATTCCTTATCTTTATAAAAGAAATTTCACCATCCGATTCTTATCAAGATCCACGCCTAGTATCTCTACTAAATTAAATTATTAGGTAGGAAGCATTTTAAATAACAATGGATGAGGAATGTAATGTTCAAATAGATGATGTACTTATTTTGAATGAATATGTTGATGTGTTTCCAAAGGAATTACCTAGACATCCTTCAGAATGATAAATTGTTTTTTCCATTGTCTTAATTCATGTTTCGAGAACCATATCGATGACCCATTATAGAATTTCCAATGTGGAATTAGTGGAACTAAATAGAAAACAATAAGAGTTGAGTAAAGAAGGATTTGTTCGCACTAGTTTTTCTCCATGGGAAGCCCCTGTTATCTAATCAATATATTTTTGAATGAATATCCTGATGACATTATTGTGGTATTTATTCATAATGTCATGAAATTTTTTGTGATTGGATAAGCCATTAACAAATATCACATGTAAATGGGTTAAATATGTTCGAAAAAACTGTAAAAAATGTCTTTAGGAATTGAAATGAATATTAGTAAATTCTCATATCTTGACTCTAGCATTGGTGAATGATGTGTTTTTTATTTATAATGATACATCAATGAATGGAATTTGATGTTTTATTATGTATAAGGTCAGAGTTATTGCCTATGCATCTCAACAGTAAATAATTAATGAACAAAACTATCACACTCATGATCTTGAGATAACATTTGGAATCATTTCTATAAAGATATGAAGACACAATATATATGGTGATTAAATTTGGGATATATAGTGATAAAAAGAGTTTGATGTATATTTTCTCACATAATGAACTCAACATTAGGCCAATGATATAGCTCAAACTACTCATGGATTATGATCGCACTATACACTGCCACCTAGTAAAGGCTTATAAGGTAGATGATGCTTTGAGAACAAAGAATCATGTAGTTCTAAAAAATATTTCTATTGAAAGGGATCATATATTCATGAATATAGTTACGATAGATATGTGAAGAATCATAGAAGGTGAGACATAATTTTTTTTCAAATGTTTACCAAACAATCATTACTTGAATGTATAAAATGTTCTTATACCAATGTTGAGGAGTTTCAAAATAAAACTCTGATGTCAACGATGGGTGATTGATTGACTTCATATATAATGATGGAATTTTAAAATTTGGGAAAAGACATTAGGCTCACAAAATTCCTGATCTAAAAATGGAATTCTTGGTTGATTCTCATAGCTCATATTTCTATATACACCTTGGTATCACTAAGAGGTATAGAGATTGGAAGGTACATTTTTAATGGGACAACATGACGAGGGAGATTGTGAATTATTATTCAATATTTATTATTTCTCAGTAGGTTATGGAAAGAATAATACATCCTAGTTGAGTCTTGCAACCACTTCCCATTCATGAGTGAAAATGTGATGATATTATGATGAACATTTTCATGGGGCTCCAAAAGACTCTTAGATAGAATGATGCAATATTGGTCATATTTGATCTCCATACAATGTGTGAACATTTTATCACTATATGAGAAGCTTTAAAACATTTAAATTTAGCAAGTATATATTTGAATGAAGTTTTAAGACTTCATGGTGTATGCCTATTTATTTTTTCTGATCATGATCTGCGTTTTAAATTTTGATTTTGGAAAAGTCTTCAGAAATTACTAGATACTAATCTTAATTTGAGAACTGCTGACCACCCTCATACTAATGGAGATTAAAATTAGACTATTAAATTATTAAAATACATCTTGAGATATTTCACAAATGAATTTCAAGGTATGTGAGATCAATATTTAACTCTGGTGAAATTTTCCTGTAATAATATTCTAGTATTCACATGGAACTATATAAAGTGTTATATAGAAAGAGATTTTTCACACAAACTTTTTTGGATGATGTTGGTTAATGAAAACTCATAGGCCCGAAAAATTTGGAAGAAACAATGCAAATGGTAAATATTATCCAAACCAACATCAAAGAATCTAATAGATGGCAAATGAGACATGATGATAACCGAATGAGGTATTTGTAATTTCAAGTGGGAGATCACATTTTCATTACAATATCTCCTTGGAAGGGTGTTATACGATTTTGTAAGATGGATAAATTATTTCCATTGTACAATACACCATTGGAAATTCTATAATGAATATGGTTTTTAGATTTCTGTTTAGAAATGCTTCCATGTCTCTTCAATGATCATTACATTTTCAACACATCACTATTGAGGAAATAAATCCCAGACCAAACACATGTACTCAACTATGAAGAAATAGAAATAGAACATGATATGTCTTTTTGTGAAGTGGATCTTAGGATTCATGATAATAGAGATCATGTGTTCGGACACCAGAAAACTCTTCTGGTGAAAGTTCTATTAAGAAACCATAAAATGGAAGAGGCAACATGGGAACACGAGAAATCATATAATGAATAAGAAACCAAATATTTATATGTTGTAATATTATATATATTTCATGGATTAAATTATTCAAAGGATGTGATAATTGAAAACCCCAAGCTTCTATAGTACACTTCTCTTTGAATAATACAGTAGCTTGGGTGGTACACAACGTCAAGTTCTATAATTCCATGACCAATCAGACTAGCCATTTAAAAAGTAGTTATGAATAATAATAAAAACAATTTAAAATTTTATAAATATTATTTTAAAAAATGAACTTCATTTTTAAATTTTGAATATCAAAATTAGCTTAGGGTTAATTTTTGTTATTTTCTGGAAAAAAATTATTTTTTTGATTACTAAAAAACACTACTTTATTATTTAAAATCAACTATTATTTAAATAATTATGATTTTTATTTATATTTATTTCAATTTAAAGATAGATACATTATACCTATATTTGTCCAATTTAAATAATTAGAGTCATTTTATAATGTGATTAGACATATAAAATTTTATTGATCTTTTTAACGTCTTTAACCCATGTTCTAGGCACATTTGAAAAGTTTCATAAAACATAATTTTACCTCTTCTGTGAATTGAAATTTACAATTCCATGAGACATGATTGACATAGGAATTTAAAATGTTCTTCAATATAATGGAAATAATTTTTTTGTCAATTGTTACGTTTGAATTTTATTTACAACAATTAAAAGTAAATAGGATGATTAAAGGTAAAAATGACATTATAATTAGCATAACACATTTATTAAATCTATATTATGGGTGTATTTAAAACTAAATAAACCATAGTAATAATATATGTTATTTTTTATCCACTCAGATTAGATTAGTACATTTATGATTTTTTTATTTAAAGAAGAGTTAAAAGTGTTAAATTCAAATTTAATAAATAATATATTTTTAATATAGTGTTATGAATAAGATTAATTAGATTATATGTATTCATTAGAAAGAAAAAATATATTTCTTAAATCGTGGTATTTTATTTATAATTTTTAAAAAATTTAAATTTATATTCATTTATGACACAATTAGGACTTAGTAATTACCTTATTAAGGAATGATTAAATAATTGGTATTATAAATATGAAAATAAATGTAAATTGAGAATTCAAATCAATTCCATGAATTTTAAATGTTAATATGAAATTTAATGGTTGATTAAATAAATTTTGTTCGAATTGAAAATATTTTTATGACATTCACAAAAACCAAATACTAAAAAATGATGAAATTGACAAAAATGTGTTTTCAAAACCAATAACATATTATTAAATGATTTATAATTCAAAAAAAATCTAAAAATCATCCTAAGGTCTTTTAAAAAGATATATATTTCAATAATTTACCACTTCGTGTTCTCTTGGCATTTTATAGTGAATTTATTAACTATTTAATATAAAAATAGATGAAGATATGGTAAACGTTAAACTATTTAAAAAGAGACAACTCTAAAAGATATTTCTTATGTGGTTACATAAACATGTATAAAACCAATCGGTCAAGAGGATTTAGAATCTTCCCCAATGTAACCTCGATATTAATCCATTTGTATCCATTAAAAACTAAAAATGTCTTTATAATAAAATAATATTTCAATCATTTCCAAATGGCCCCCTCACTTAATAAAAGTGTACATCCCCTTCTATAAAAATCACACCTCCAATGCATTTTGGTTTGGCCAAACCCTACAAAAATATCCTCAAAACTACCCTCTCTTCATTATAGAGTCCTTAAATTGATCATAACTCCAACCTATATATCCCTTTTTATCGAATCAAAAGGAGTCTCCTCATGCTGTGGTTATAATTTAATCACCTCTTTCATGTTCTATTCTTCCTCCACTTCCTATTTCATTATTGATCCCGTTAGAGAATAATAACCCCAGTACAATCTAAATACATTGATGGTTTTATAAATATGCTACATCCATATTCATTATCTTATCCATCCTATGAATGACAATGTCAGCATACAAACATACGTACAGATTACCATCTCCACGTCGTTGTGAAGTTTTTTATTGAACCCTTCATTGTTTGGATGTTAATAATAATGAGAATAATTTGTGTAAATAATAAATATATCCTATTAATGAATTCATATATTTAATAGTCCATCCAATTACTTATGATATCACCATCAATAGAATGATATTATTTCTCGTGTGTACGAATGGATTACCGTCTCCACGACATAGTGATATTTAATTCCCTATAATAACCATTACAAAGTAATTTTCATTTGGGATTAAAAACAATTATTAAGAATGTAATATCATCTTGTATACTAATTAAATACATCCTAAAAACTACAAACAAAAATTACTTTACAAAACATATAATGGGAAACAAAATAGTTAACCCTCGAAACAATGATACTACTGAAATAATATTAATGAGGAAATATTAGTATGTAATGTATTATATCATATTAATGTATGTGGATTATTTTATTTATTAATAATAAATATTTAACCCTTGTAAAGGAGGATAACCTACACTATAATAAGGAAACCTTCATGGTAATGATTAATTTTACAATCTCATTGTTATCTGAGGATGTTTATATGTGAGTATCTATTATGACATCTTCATCATCGACATCCATGTTTCTGAAAAAAAAATTCAAAACATTTTTAATCAACACTAGAATATGTGTTAATGTAATTTATATACTTTTTGGATTTTTTATTAAATGATATTAATAGAATATTTCTTTCATTTTCCAAATAAGATACTTTGGGACCCTTTCAACAAAATTAAAGAATGAATGTATTTTAACATGTACTACGGGTGCACCATTTCCCACCATTATAAAACATTTAAAGCTTCCCTTGTGAGATTATAGTTATATTTTCAATAAAAAAAATTTCTTTTATAATTATGTTACTTTTAAATGAATACAAGTTAGAAAGATATATTTCACTCAAATAGTTATTGGATTGGTTTCTTGTATGTCAACTTCCTTAACTAGATATTAAATTTGATTGAAGCTGATTTATTATGAAACAATCTTTTATATTGTATTTTTGATTTTGTGACATGTTCGACTATGGATATGATATTTATATACAAATGATGGTTTATTATTAAAGTATTGACATTTCATATTCTTTTTTTAATACGATTGATTATATCATGATTCAACCATTTCATCTTGGGAATGAATTGGACTTAGTAAGTGATGGGTGGAAAATGCTATAGATCCTCGATGCATCAGCAGGTCTCTTGAGACAAAATAGTTTCTTGGCCCGTGGACTTGAAAATATATTATTTGTAGACCTGGCATGAGGCCTTGACAATGTGGTAATGTTGTTCGGCATTATGCATTCCATCATTATGAAATTAGCAATTAATATTACATGTGATTGTTCAACTATAAGAATATCCATCTGAATATGTCAACTAATTATTTGATATAAAATTTCTATATTATAATGATTTTTTAGTTCAAAAGTATTTTATTTTAGTATTATACATTGCCTTAAATGTTTTTTCCAATTAATGAATGTTTTCGCTATATTGTTACCTTTACTGAGCATTTGAGATCACCCATTTCATTTTTTTTATTTCCCCAAGATGTGAAGAAGTATATTATGACTAAACTGTAGGAATATTCTATGGGAAATCAATTTGTTCAAATGGAAAACAATGTTGTTGTTTTTTCCATTTCATAATGTAATGTAAAACTTATGTATGAATCTATTACATCCATGGCAACTAAACTGACTGGTAATTGGGGATTTGAACCTATGTGACCATGCCAATGATATATAATAATGGAATGACTCTAGATAACTATGGTCAAGAGGTTATAGTTAGTATTAAAAATCATTAGTACATAACTTGGAAACTAGATTAAGAAAAACTCTGATTAAGGAACATCACCCAAAGATAATCATTATGGATTAGTATAGAATAACGTCATAGAATTTTTTTAATATATATATTTTTTGTATTTTCCAAGAAATAAATACTTGTTTGGATACCTGTAGGTAGTGGAGGCTATTGAAAAAATGTATCTTGGGGTGAAACATGAAAACACCACTTTGAGATAGACTCGAATGGGAATTTATGCACGATAATGGGCCTTATTATAGTCTTGGTTATGTCACTCCCGGAGAATATGGTTATCAAAATTCAAATTTTATTTCAAAGCCTTACGAATGATGTATGAATAAATTCTTCCTCAAAGAATTAATTTTTTTTAATTTAATTGATTATATAGATAATATATTTATAATAGGTATTTTACTAGTTTAGAATTATGTGTTATGGTTTACAAACAAATATATTGTATGTCATTACTTAGAAAAGGTTCCTTTTAGAATGTATGGATACTGTATCAATAAAAATAATCATTGTAAGGATTTCCCTCCTACTGAAGATAATTATTGTGTATTTGGGGATGTTGTTGGTGCTGAAAAAGTTATAGCCATACTAGGATAACTCACTTAGTTTATTAGTAATAACCATACCTGTATGAAAGAACTCTAATCCATAAGATTCATGATGAATGTTAGACCGCTTCATGAGGAAACAACCAAAAAAATTAAATGGGACAAAAAATCCATTTGAAGTTGAGAAATTGATATGTTCCTTAGAGATAATATTTCATGCATTGGGAAGTAGAGAAAGAGAAAAAGTTTTCAGGGCAGTTTATCGTCCCACAGAAGTTGCAGATAAATGGTTTTCATTAATTAAAAATAAAAATAATGATGAAGAAGTATCAAATATGGAATTATTATAGTTTACAGATATTTTATTAAGGAAATAATTTCATTTCAAACATCAATCAGATTTGGAGAGGTAATTTTTTTGTATAGGGAAAAAGGAGAATGAGAATTTCACAATGTATGAGGCTAACATTACAAGGTTATAAATGTATTCTTCATATTATAAATGTAATCCAAGGAGTAAGATTGGTCAATTCTATTATTGGTTTAAACCATTTCTCCATTTAGAATTAGTCTCAAAATCCTTCTCCTCATATGGAGATATAAACTCATGTGCTCCAAAGATTGAAAACGAAATTCAATATCTTATAAGATAGTAAATAAAAGAAAGAGAAGAAGATATCTATTGAAGAATATAGAAATGGAAATATGGGTAATAAGGGAAAAGTTGAATTTCCATCCTACAGTAAATGTGAGTAGAATCACACCATTACATTCTGAAATAGAATGGGTTTTTGTTGAATGTGTGGTGAGAAATACCACCAATCACATGCTTGAAATGGAAATAATGTGGATGTCAATGTTGAATGATAAAATTTTAGAAAAATGGTGAGTTATGGAAATGATTTTCCGATGATCCAAGGAAACATGCCTCAGAAAATGCCAAGGGATGAAGGCTAAGATTATGTGATCAATAAAGGTGAAGTTGAAGCTCCAAATGAGGAGGTGTAAGGTACATTAATTGTTTCTGAAAAATTCTCTAATGATTCATTTGATTTTGTATCATCCCATTCATTTATATCATCCCAGTTATCCAAAAAAATTAGATATTTTCAATTTTATTTAACAAGGGAGTTGATAGTTAAAAAACCTAAGGGATGTATCATTGAACAAGGTTTTGTGAATCAGTTACCATTATGTCATATAAATATAATATATATACTAGTATTATTTTCATACCAATGATTTAATTTGATATAATCCTTGGTATAGATTGTATTTCGACCAAGATGAAAATAAAATTCTATGAAGAAGGATTATACAATTTTTGATGATGATAATGAATACCTTATCATTAGAGAAATAATTTCACCATATGAATTGCATCTAGATCAATCTCCCATAGCTTGACCAATGTCAATTATTGGAGAGAAAGGGAGTGAAATAAATATGGGTGAGGAAAAAATATTTAAATTGTGGATATATATATTGTGAAAGAATTTTGTATTGTGTTTCCATAAGATTTACCAGGAAATCATCCAGAATGAGAAATTTGGTTTTTGAGTGAGATAATTCTTGGTTCATTGCTCATATAAAAGTCCTCTTATAGAATGAAAACTTTTGAATTATAGGAAATGAAGAAACAAATAGATGAATTTAGTAATAAATTATTTATTCTTCGTTGTTTTCCTCTATAGGGAGCCCTTGTACATTTTTATAACATTAAAAACATATCTATGAGCTTGTTCATTGACTATAAGTAAATCAATACTATAACAATAAAGAACAATTATCCTCTCCCCACATTGATGAATTATTTCATCAACTTCATGGAGCCCACGTTTTTTCATAGATTGACCATCGATCTGGATATCATCATTTGTGCATAGAGAAGGAAGACATTCTAAAGACAGCTTTTCATACTAGGTATGATCATTATGAGTTTATAGTAATGCCTTTTGGACTAACTAATTCTCCTTGTATTTTCATGTATCTAATGAATATAATTTTCACGGAATACCATGATGACATTGTAGTGGTATTTATTGATTATATGATGGTACACTAAAAAAGCTGTGAATATCATGAAAATCGCTTTCATGCTATTCTAAATACTCTATGAAAAAATAAATTATATGAGAAGTTTATTAAGTGTGAAATTTTGCATTAGGATACTTCTTTTCATGGACATATTGTATCTTTGTATAGAACATCAATTTATCCTTCAATGACAAATGCACTCTATTAATGGCCAGCAACAATGATTATAACTAAGGTATTTAGATAAATATGTTTAGCAGGTTACTATTGTCATTTCATCCTGAAATTTGCCTAATTGGTTAACCCATTTACAAATCTCACACATAAAAGGGTAAAAATTCATTGGAAAAAATGTAGTGAATAATGTTTTGATGAATGGAATAGAATATTAGTCAATCCTCATATCTTGACTCTACCATTGGGGAATTATGGGTTTGTTATTTATAGTGATGCCTTAAAGAAAGGATGTGGTTGAGTCTTTATGTAGAATGATAGAGTTATATATCATGCATCGTGACAACTAAAAAAAATTAAAAAAAAAATCCCACTCATGATCATGAGCTTAAAGCTATAATCATTACTCGGAGGATATGGAGACACTATCCTTATGTTGAAAAATATGATATATATATATACTGCTCACATATGTTTGTAGTATATTTTATCGCAAAAATTACTCAACATGAGGCAAAGGACATGGCCAGAAATTCTCAAGGATTATTATTTAACTATACACTACCACCCTAGGAAGTATAATATGGTGGCCTATGCTTTGAGCAGAAAGAATCACGTAGTTATAAACAGGATGAGAGTTGAAAGGGATTCTATTTTTATGGAACCTATAAATATGTATATGGGAAAAAATCGGGAAGGTTAAACATCAGTAATTTTTCAAATGGGATCCAAACAATATTTTCAAGAATTTATTACAGGTTCTCAGACTAATTATTGGGAGTTTCAAAATAGAATTAATGTGGTGAACGATGGGAGTTTGATCAAATTCGTATATGGAGTTTGAATTTTGAAATTTGGGAAAGGAATTTGTGTTCCCGGTATAATTGATCTAAAAATGTAATTATTGGATGATTATAAAAGATCCAATATCTCTATACACCCTGGTTGCACAAATAAATATATAGATTTGAATGAACATTTTTTTTCTGAAAATGAAGGGGGAGATTGCTAATTTTGTATCACAATATACGGTTTGTCAACAAGTGGAGGTTAGAAGGAAACATCCTAGAGGAGTTATAAAACCTCTTTCAATACCTGAGTGGAAATGGAATGATATTATGATGGACATTCTCATGGGGCTAACAAATACTTCTAGAAGGAATGATGAAATATGGGTCATAGTTTATCGTCTTACCAAGTCAACACGTTTTTTATAATATAATATATACCACTTGAATGTTTAGAAAAACTATATATTCATTATTTGTATGACATAATGGTGTACCCCAATCAATTGACTCTAATTGCGACCTCGTTTTACATTGAGTTTTTTCTAAAAAAACTTCATAAGGACCTTGAAAATAAACATCCTTTGAGCACTGCCTACAACCCTCAAACTGATGTACCATCAAAACAGACTATTCAAACCATAGAAGACATGTTGAGATCAATAAAATATTATATTCAAGGTATTTGGGACCAATATTTACCATTAGTATATTTTTCCTATATCAATAGATTCCATTAGAGTATTTAAAAGGAACCATATGAAATATAATATTGAAAGAGATGTCACAGACAAACATTTTGGGATGATGTTGGTGAAAGAAAACTCGTAGGATTAGAAGATGTTGAGGAAGCTATGGAAGAGGTGAATATTATCCGAACCCACATCAATGTAGCTGAATGTAAGAAAAAGAGATATACTGATAATAGAATGAAGGATTTAGAATTTCAATTGGGATATCATGTTTTCAAGAAGATATCTCCATGGAAGGGCATTATACAATTCAGTAAGTAGGGTAAATTATGTTTCAGGTTCATCAGTATTTTTTAATTTATAGAATGAATTGGAGTTATAAAATTCCATTTGGTAATGACGCCATGTCTCTCAAAAGAACATGACGTCTTACGCATATCAATGTTGAGAAAATACATGCCAAAAAGAACACATGTACTCACCTATGAAAAAATATAACTTGATCCTAATCTGTCGAATTGTGAATATCCAATGATGATTCATGATATTGGATAAAAAGTGTTGAGAAACCGGAAGAATCATCTTGTTAATGATGTATGCTCAAACCATAAAACAGAATAGGAAACCTGTGAAACTAAGGAACATATGATGAATAACCTCTTGAATATTTTCATTCAAAAATTGTCTATAAATTTAGAGGGTGAAATTATTTAATGGAGGAGAGAATGTATCACCCCAAGCTTCCATGGTACGTTTCTCTTTAATTAATTCAATATCTTGCATTGTACATAACAATGAGTTTAGAACACCAAAACCAATCAAAACCATACATTTTAAAAGCAGTTATGAATATTATTACACAATTTTTGAAATTTAAAAAATTTCTTTTTCAAAATGGACTTTATTTTTTGATTTAGAATATAAAAATTACTGAAGGGTGAATTTTTTATATCTTTCAGAAAAAATTCAAATTTTTATCGATCTTGAAAAACACAATGTAATTATTTAAAACTGAATTTTATTTAAATAAAATAAATTTATTAAAATGTATTTTAAATTTAATATAGATACATAATACCTTTATTAGTCCAATTTAATTTATTTGAGTCATTTTATAACATGATTAGATATATAAAATTTTATTGAAATTTTAAACATCTTTTACTAAGATTCTGTGCATATTTTCATGTTTTCCTAAAATGTAATTGTACATATTCGTTGAATTTAATTTCAAAAATCTCTTGAGACGTGGTTGATATTATAATGAAAAATGTGGTTTAATAGATTGAAAAATAATTTTTTTCCTGAATAGTAACTTTTGAATTTTATGTACCTTGGTTAAATGTGAATAGGGTAATTAAATATAAAAATGAAATTATAATTTACCTAACACAAGTCATAAATATATTGGAGAAGTATATTTATAACTAAATCAACCTTATTAATAAAATATGATACATTTTATCCACTTAGTTTAGATTTGGAAATTTATTATTATTTTGTTTAAAGAAGAGATAAAAGTGTTATATTTCATTTTTAAAAAGTAACCATTTTAATATATTTTTATACAAAAGAATATTTAGACTATAAATATAAAATAAAAGGAAAAAATTATTTCCTACTTCATGGTATTTTATTTATTATTTCTAGACATTAAATAATTAAATTTATTTATAACATAATGATGATGCAGTAAATAACTTATTAATGAATGATTAAAATAATTGATATTAAAAAGATAAAAAAATGTAAATTGATACTTTTGATGAATTACCTGAATTTTATTTGTTATTATGACATGTCAGGGTTGATAAAATATATGTTTTTTTGAATTTATTAAGTTTTTATGACTTACAAAAATACAACATACTAAATAGTCTCAAAATTATCATTAATGTGTTTAAAAAAATCATATGTCATTAATTGATATAATATTCATAAAAATATATGTAACATCCAAAAGACATATATAATTATAGATATTTTAATAATGAAACACATGGGGTTTTTTTTTCTTTTTATAGATATTTTATTAACCATGTAATGTAAAAATACACGATGACATGGTCAATGTTATACTCTTTAACTAATAGATAAATCTAAAAGATAAGGTTAATATCGTTACATGAACTTGTCTAAAACCTATTTGTTATAAGGTTTTTTACACATATCCACCTTATCCTCTTAATAAATCAATTTGGATCCAATAAAATCTATAAAAGATCATATAAAAAATAACATTTCCATCTTTTCTTATGTTGTCCCTCACCTCTCTTATAAAAGGGTACTCCCCCCCTTCTTAAAATCACACCTCAAAAGTCTATTGTCTCAGCCAAAACCATCCCAAATATCTAAAAAAAATTACGTGACTTCATCCTAGAGTCCATACAATTATCATAATGACAAACTAGAGAGCCCTTTGTGTTAAATACAAAGGAAGCACTTGGAGAAGAGTTAATTATAACATCATCATTTTCACGTATATTTAATATTCAACTTCCTCTTTCATGATTGAATCCATAAAAATTGATAAATCGAGTACCTTATACAAAATTCGATGTTATTATTAATATGGTACTACAATATTGATTATTTTATCCATCCAATGATGACATAGTCACCATACGTTCATAAGTACAGCTTATAGTCTCGATGTCATGCTATAATTTGTTATTCAACACTTAATTATTTTGATGGGTATAATAATAAGTATAATTTGTGTAAATAATAAAAATAACATGTTAATGAATCATTAAATAAAAATACCATCCATTTACATACCATTTCACCATCAATAGAATGATATTATTGCTCATGCCTACATATAGAATACCGTCTCCACAACATGGTGATATCTCATTCCCCATCATAACCATTCAAGAATTATTTTCATTTGATGACTAAATATAACATTGAAGAACTGTATTATAATTTTGGATTTGAATAAAATAAATCCTATCCATAACAAACATAACCTATGTTACCAAACATATGTAGGGAAAAAATATTAGTTAACACATGAAACAATGAATGTACTGCATTATTAATAACAAAGTAATATTATAGGATCATGTATGAAATCATATTTATGAATGTGTGTTATTGTATAATTTAATAATAATGATTTAACAATTATACTAGAGGTTTACCCACCTCCATGTTTCATAGAAATCTATTCCAAAATAATTGTATTATTTCCTAGAATATGGGTTATATTAATTTATACCCCTGTTTGAATTTTTTAAAATTTTTTCAATGGAATATATCCGTCCTTTTACAAACATGGTACTTTGTGACCTTTTCAACAAAATTAAGGAAAGAATTCTTTTCTTGACTTTTATTGGTGGGGTGCCTATTTTTTGCCGTTATAAAAACATCAAATATTCCCTTAAATAATTATAAGACTATTTTCAAAGTAAATGTTTTCTCTTAGAAATATGTGTCTTTTAAATGATTATAACGTAGAAAGAGATATTTCACACAAATAGTTTTTTGATTGATTTCATATATGTCAACATCTTTCATTGGATTTTATATTTGTTTGAAGCTAATTTATTATGAAACAATCATCAATACTGTATTGACGGTTCTGTGATATGGTTTATTGTGGGTGTACTATTTTCATAACATTCATGGTTTTTGGGAGAAATATTGACATTTCGTTTGATGGTTTTAATACGAATGATTATATTTTTTTATCCATTTTATATGAGGATTGGAGTTGAATTAGGAAGTGACGAGTGGAGCCCACTATTTCTTCATGATGCATAGGTATGTCACATGAGGCAATCTAGTGCCTTTATAAATGGTCTTCACAACATCATATTTGTAGTCATGGCACGAGGCCTTGAATTTGGGGTTATGATACCTAAAATTATGCATTCATCCTTAAGAAAATAGTTATTGATATTACATATTATTATTTGACTAGTAGAATATCTACGTGAATGTGTAAATAATATTATTTGATTTATATTTTTCATATAATTCTGTATATTATGTTTAAAAGCTTTGTGTTTTAGTCCTATACATTTCCATAAATGTTTATGCTTATTTATGAATAATTTCATTATATTATTATCCTTAATAAGAATCTGAGCTCACCCCTTTCATAGTATTTTTTCCCATATGTGAAAAATTATATAATAAATGACCTATAAGAATAGTCTATGGGATATGATTGTGTTAATAGTGGACACAATGTTGTTCTTTCTGTATTTCATAATGTAATTTAGAACTTATGTATGTATCTAGTACTTCCAAGGCTATTAAACTGATAGGTATTTCAGGATTTGATACCTTGTTATCAAGAACTTGTTATATAATAATACACTGAATCTATATATCTCGGTTCAGGGCATTACATTATGTATTTTCTAGGCTTGATATATAAATAATTTAAATATTAAGATTAGTGATTTATTTTTTTTAAAATGAAGTTTTACATACTTTTAATGGATTACCCTTTTTAAATTAAATATGTTACACTTTTATATAAACTAAATTTTACAATATAAAAATATTATTTATAATAAAGTAATAAAAATATAGTTTGGAAGAAAATTTGGTGTTTTTTGATAAATTTCATATTTTAATTAATAATGAAAAAATAATGCTTTTTAATTCAAAACTGCCTTTTTATCTAATTTATTTTTATTGTTATGTAATCCATTTTCAGTGGACAGAAATTAAAAAATTATTAGTTTTTAATTATTTAATATTATTCATTACATTGGAAGTATTTTCATAATAAAATTGAACATGAACACATGGAAATCGTTTGACAAATTTTATTTTTTAAAAAACTCGTTTTTTCTTTTTGTCAATAGAAAGTAATTTTAAATTAATTAAAATATATTATATATTTTAAATTATGAATTATATATTCAATATTTTGAATCAATAAATCCAAATTATGTTAAATAGATAATTTAATTTTTGGGATATATGAATGGTGACTTCATTAATTATTTTAATTATTATGGTTAAAGGATAATTGAGTAATTAGAAAAATAAATATTTTTATTAAAGTATCTTACCACCAATCGAAATATTATAGTAAGAAAATATGTTACCTTGATAATATTGGTTCGATATGGATTCACTTAATTTCAAATTTCCTATGAATATGACATGATTATAATAAGTAATAATGAATGTGATGAAATGTCACACTCTATTTTTATATAGGTATATTAATTTTAATATATGGATTATATGTATATAATATTGATTATAAAAATAAAATGAAAATATAAAATAATTACTTATATAAATGAAGTTTATTTATTATTTTTAGATATTAAATAATTACCATTTGTGATGAAATAATAGTGACACATAAATTATTCTATTAATAGAAATATCAAATAAATTGTTTTATAAATATTAAAAGAAATAGAATATGTACTAATTAAGGTTCTAAAAAATACAATAGGTTAATATTACATGTTAATTGTATATTTAAAATTTTTGATCAATGATAGAATCTATTTTGATTTTATATAATCAAATAGAAGAATATTTTCATAATTGACAGTATTGTCTTTTATAAGAAAAATTACATTTCATTATATTATTTTAAATTTATAATGATCATTACAAATATGAAAGATTAAATTATAATTTCAAAAAGGTCCTAATGTTCCATATTATGGATTATTTACAACACATAAATAAATATATTATCCATTAAATATTTAGAATATTTTTACCACAATTACAAATAAATAAATTAAATAATAATAAATCAAAATCAATTGGATTAAATTAATTTAAACTAAAATCATGTATAAATATTATTTGATACGAAGATTTTGGCCAATACTCTTATTATCATAAAAATGAATCACTTAGGATCTATTTTAATCCTAAAATGAATTAATAATAAATTAATAGTTTATTTCTCTTTCCAGGGGCGCCCCTCCCCTCTCTTATAAAATGTGCACTTCTCCTTCTCATTAATTCACACCTATAATGCATTTTTGGTTCATCAAACCCCGTTCCGTTTCTTTTAATGAGAATCCTAACTTCATCAAATAGGCCACACTTTGGAAAAAAACCCATCATAAGGAGTCATTTTGTGCAAACCATAATAAGATGCCCGAAAATTTGAAATTTTGATGGAACCTCTTTCATGGTTCTTTTCTTATAATATTGTATAGTTATATTTTTAATCCTTGTAAAATTAATAAATCCAGTATCTAATATATATTAAAATGTTATTATAGTCATTTGAGTCCCATATTACTCAATTTATAATTCATACGAATAAAAATATCACCATGCATGTGTATAGACAACTTAAAGTCTCCATGTTGTGGAGTAATTTTTTATTCAATGTATATTTAGTTGTTGGAATATAATTATAAGAATAATGTATATAAATAATTAATGTAACATGATAATGATTATAGATAATTTATATACCATCCAATTCCATACCATTTAACAATCAAGGTAAGGATATCGTCGATCGTGCATATATAAGACCTACTATCTCCACAATACACTAAGATTCATTATCAATGTCATAATTTCAAGTATGATTGTAAAATTTAAATTATTAGTAAAAATAATAATAATAAAAATAATTTCATTATGTAAATGGTAAAATAATTTATATATATAGAAATATGACTTACACAGAAAAACATGAAAGAATAAACGAAGCAGTTAGCACCCGAAATAATGTAAATATTGAAACAATATTAACAAAATGATACAATTATATCATATAAGATATCATAAATTTTAATTTGGTCCTAGGATAATCAAATATAATTATTTAAACATTATATAAGAGTTTAACACATCATCGACTAATGAAAATTACATGGTATGTTAATTTCGTCTCACATTTAATTTCAATGATACATGACATGTTCACCACATATTTATTTTTTGTGGTGTCTGTACTACCCCTAATTTGTTTCATATCATCAATAATTTCATCTTCATGGTATTTAAATATTCATTTGAAGATAATGGGATTAGAATTTAAATTTTCAACGTGCTATGGCGCACTTTAAAAGTTTAATTAATTAATCCTTTCCCCTTTTAAATATTATTGATATTCTAATATATATTTACTTGTATAAATATAAAGGAATATAAATAATATATTGTGTAAATTTTAAATTCCATTTAAATGTTTTTAAAAGAAATATTTTTATGGTTTTATGTAGTGAACTCTTTAATAATACTTCATTTTAAATGTTTTATGGTATTATTCATCTAAAATAATTATCATTAATGTCCATGTTTTAAAAATGGATTTATAGATTTAGTTATATATAAATAAATTATTTAAAATATTAATTAATTTTAAATGATTTAAAGTGGAATGAGATAAATTTATTTGAAAACATTTTTTTAAATGTGTTCATTTATAAATTGTCACACTTTTAATATATTTAATGAAAAAGGGATATTTCACTCCAAGAGTTTTAAGGAATTAATTGGAATATTTTCATCTATATGAATATTGAGAATTATATTTCATTCTTAATTGTGGTTGATTTATAATGACGCAATATTGCATATTTTCTTTTAGGTTTTATGTTATGTTTGACTATGGATGTGTTATATTTATAAAATTAATTATTTATGGAAAATGTATTAACATTTCATATGATAGTTTTATTTCAAATGTTTCTGTTATGTTTCACCCTTTTTATATACTGAATTTATTGGGTTTATTATGTGATAAGAGGTACATACTATAACACCTAGATCCAACAGCATGAATCATGATAAAAACTAGTGTCATGGAAAAGGGTTGTGATGGTATGGTAACAATCTTGGCATGAGGCCATGACTCTATGGTAAATGTCTTGGCATGATGCCTTGACGTTATGGTAATGATGTATGAAATTTTACGATTCCCCATTATAAGATTAGTTAAAGATATTACATTTTATTATTGAACTTGTAGAATATAGATTTGAGTGTTCAAATGGAATTTTTTATTTATTAATTTAATTTTTATTTAAAGATAATTTTTTAAAATGATTGTTTTTTATATTTATAACTTTCATTTAGATTTTCTTCTTATTTATGATATCTTCCAATATATTTTTTGTTTTTACTGAGCATCTAGGCTCAGTACTTTCTAATTTTTTATTTTTCAATGGTTTCTAAAAGTGTATTTTCATTTATATTAAAGGATAATCTAGGAGAATAATTAAGTTTTAAATTAATTAAATATGTATAATTTTCACATCTTGAATTTTAATTTAATGATATGATATGTAATATATTTTCCAATAGTACGAAAAATTATGTAATTCATTATTTTATTCCATTGAATCATTCTAATGAAAAGTAATAATGCACCCGCTCTTGGAAAATCCGGTCATAGAGTTTGCCCATACACTCTATATTTGAGTATCATAATGCTTTATCATATTATAAGTAGAAAAAATGTGGAAGTATTAATAACAGAATAAAAATCCAGAAAAATGATATATAAACTCAATAAAATGTCTCCAATAAAAATTTATGTAAGTAATACATGAAAAATGGTGAGACATAAGCTAAAGAGGAAAAAATAAAACATCATTGATTGTATAGTACTATGTAAAACTCAACTAATGAGAAGGACTAAAAATACCAAAGGTAATATCCTTGATAATCATGGTCTCCAGCTCAATCCTATGTTTTTAACTCTTCCTGTAAATGTAATACAATAAATGAAATCAACCAAGGTTCACAGTCTAATTAACATTAATGATATACCCTGTTACCCTAGTTCAATGTATGCCCGAGTAGAGAGTAAGATAAAAATCTTATTAGGCGAGAACAACTTGTGAATAGCCCAATTTATATAGTGAATTAAACATAAATAGTTTCAAAATATATATAAGTAATAAATAGTTATTGAAACATAATAAAACACAGAAGGTTTCCAAAGAGGTAGAAAACATATATACCTTATTTTATGCTCTATCAGTTATATATGATTGTGGGTAGATCCTCCTGATATATGATTTATCACCATCATGAATAATAGATTCGTTTATTGAAGAGAAATCACTGAGAAAAAATCTAAAACGAATGTACTCTACCATCAGGATAACAAATATATGACCCTTAATAAAACAATATTCTTACCCTTAACAATCACATGACTGTGAAACTAGTCCTAAGGCATCTGATATAGACATATAGTCTTCCCTCTAGAAGTTTACACCAATGACCATATCCCTAAATTAGTATGAAAACATGCACCCAGCCCTTAGGAAACATTAGAATATGTCCCTCAATTATTGTGTGACTATAAATCAAGTCCTAAGGCATCCGACATAATCATATAATATGCCTTAAATTTTTTAGTTCTAGTTTTACTATCCTTTAGGTGGTATCAAAACAAGTACCAATCCCTTTGGCATCTATATTAATCAATAATCATATCCAAACAAAATCAAAATTCCAAATAATATTGAAACCCCGTTTATCAATAAAAACGATACCATATAAGCTCAAAATCAAGGTAAGATAAATCACAAGTCATGCATCAAAAATTCTATGTTTATAAAAAATAAGACACAATAGGAATTTTATAAAATAAATAACAATATATCAAACAATTCAGTTCATTAATCAAGGTTCCTAATTATCAACCAAATTAAATCAAAAAAATTAATTAATCCATAGACCCTATAGTCATTTATATTAATCAACAAGTTTAGAAAAGGTTATTCTACCAAAAGAAATGACACATGTTATTAATATGCATATAAAATATTATATTCCATTAATAAAAATAATAATAAAAATTATAATAATTCTATTATGTCAAACAGACCAAGTCTTAATAATTACCGAGGCATGTACACCTATCAATTGGTTATATGTCTTAGTCTCCTTCCCTATAGAACAAAGGGAATCCAAGTTATAGTTTTAAAGGAAAAATTATAAATTAATAGGGATTATTCGATTTACTTGGTCATGTATGGACTGCCATCATGATCAAATATATTTCATATAAGTTAAATAAATAAATCATCTAAAAAGGAATTGGTCTTGACCACCCACATCAATCCCATTTTAATTAATTCAATTAAAAAACAAAATGCATGGGTAAATAATGCTATAAATATTACCTTTTAAAAAATATTTTTCTCATTCGTGGTTATTCTTAAATTAGCAAAAACCATGGTTATGTCACACTATTTAGTAATAATTTAAAATAACCATTTAATTCATTCCTTTTAAACTAATAGAGCATGGAAAATAAATTCACATTACTAAATAGGGGAGAATACTGAAATTCTACATAATAATCAATAATAGAAAGGAATATAGAAAACTCAATAACTCACAAAGGATTATATAAACCCCTATAAATACTTTTTAACTTGAAGATAGGGAACATCTGATGGATAGGTATTATTATTAAATCAAAAAATTTTATATAATAAATTAATACATCATATTTGAGAATTACATCCAATTTGTCAATGAATTCATTTTATTAAAGAATTATACATAGAAAATAATAAATTATATTTGGGAAGAATATGTAATTAATTAAATAATTCATTCAACAATTTTAGGGAATGAAAATAGATCATACCTTTGGTGAAACATTGATAGGAAAAAAGGTTGACATTCGTGTTAAAATTCACCACTAAATCATTTTTTCATATACAATATGGTTAATATTATTCATGTGGAGATGAATCAAAAGAAACAATGAAACCTCAATATTATAAATATTGTATAAGATATATATTTTATTATAGGGAAATAATAAAAATAAAAATATATTTATAATTGGAGAGGGAGAAGAGAGAGGGCAAGAGATGTGAGAGTTTTCCTCTATAAAACTAGAATGCAACACCGCCTTAATTTTCTATATATATATATATAGATATTTTCAAATTTAAATTAAATTAATTTAAGGATTATTATTAATTGTATGAATTTTTAATAGTTATTTTTAAAACATTTAATCCCCCTCATGGAACACACAATAGTCCCACTCAGAAATCAATTCTTTTTTATGTTTTATCATTAAATATATAATATAAAATTTTATATAACATATATTTATAATATATATATACTCAAATATTAATATATATTCCAATATATATATATATATATATTTACTTATTTATTTAACAAACACACATATATATTTACGCAAGAATATTTGTACACATAAATGTTTTATCACATATCTAAGAATCTGTAGACACACACACACACCCAACCACACATGTATATACATATATATAGAGATATTTGACTCATATACATGTACACACATTATATATATAAATACTCCAATATTATTTTTTTCATTTTAATTATAACAATAAAAACACAAATATTGTGTTATTATCTAAAATTACTACCATGAATAGTTCAATCAAAAGATTCATTAAAATTATAAAGTTAATAAATTTTCCACAAAATAAAATTTATGTGGGAGAATTAATAATGTTTTATTCAACCCAATAACAAATATACACCCATATATGTATACTCGATTTATTTATAAATATCTAAACATTTGTATATACATATATAATTTTTTTTATGTAATGATGATCCTACAATTTTTTCAATAGATAATTATTTGTTTATTACTTTTTTTGTAAGAATATATTTTATAATAAAATGAAAATAATTTTTTGTTTGATTTTTATCCATAGATAAATATGATTATTTATAAAATTATAACATCCTCAAATTAATTGGTGCATCTTATTATAGTTTTCAACTAATAATTTTATGGTTTTAAAATAAATTATCAAGGATTAAATTAAATAAATAATAATTTAATAGTTTTAATTACATTAATTTGTTAATAAATAATTTTTTCATAATATCAATGACATTTATATTGTTATTATATGATATCATAACAAGAAAATATTCTATGATATTTTTATTTGATTTCAATTAGCAAATATCGCTGGGTTTTAGGGAGTTAAAAATCTATATGATTCTTCTCGAACTAGACAGATACATATCGTTATTGATGACACGTGGATCATATTTGGTATGATTTGGGTGATCTAATCTAAATCCATTTTAATAAAAAAATTCTTTTTATAGAATATGAGATATATGCAATCACGCTGCCAAACAACATGCTTGATCTAAATAAATTAGATAATTTGAATGATTGTTAGATTAAACTATTGGATTGTAATAATAATAAATTTCATTGATTTATTATTGAATAATTACAATTTTATAATTTTTTAATTGAGATTATAATTTTATTAATTAATTATTGTTTCTTCTATAATACAACATGTATGTTTGATATAGGCCTTGTAAATTTTGTTTTTATTGCTAATGAGATTATATTATATTTATTTAATTGATACCTGATGTTTTGATGCTAATGGAATATTGATTCAATCTTGATATGACTCATTTTTATTGTAGATACATATGTTATTTTTTCATGATTTTACATACCACCTGAGGACATGGATCCTTGGTACATGAGGAATAATTGTAGGGTATATGTATATATGGGATGTTTGAGGTTGAGATGCATAGTCACTAGATGCCAGAGGGAATGATTCTAGAAAACATATGGGATAAGGCCATTTTTTAATGACATGTTATTAATGATTCATCCACATGAGGATAACCTTCCACTAATTTTGGTGATCAGTTTGGATCCTATAAGATATACCAACATATAGAAATAAGTAGCAGTGAGCTAAAGTAGATTTGGAAAGCCTCCATTGTTAATAAAAAATCTTATGTTAACTAGGTTTTATTTTCTCTTGATGTGATAATTTATTAACTAAGTATCTTGTTAATCTCAATATTTCAATCATCGTATAACTGAGATTTGATTTGACTAGACACAATTGTGTCAACCTACTAAGTTCTACTCAATCCCTGGGTTGGATGTCAATTAGTACTGGGACAGATTCTATTGATGGGGGTTTGGAAAATGTATAGGAACCCTGTTGTTTATTTTTAGTAGGCTGGATGGGTTTGAGCTTAGAGATGGATCCAACAGGGGGTTTAGACTAGGTTTTTGGTGACTTTATTCAAGTATGATTATTTTTTTTATGACATGAATTATAAAATATATTCACATCCATAATATCATTTCATTACTATTTTTTATTTTGTATTTATTCAATTGTTATATTTCATAGTTTTCAATGGTTAATTATTTAGTCATTTAGTTTTCAATTTTTTCAACCACTCTACTATTATTTTTCCTTTCATGGAAACTCCTAGTAGAGATAATTTTCTCCCCATTATATTTATTATCCCCTCAATTAGCCATGCATTATGTTCTTAGGTGGTACAAATTATCATACACCATTTCATCATATGTCTATAATAAATGTGAGTCATATCCCAAAAACACAACCTTCCATTCAAATCAAACCCCTAGGTATCAATTACATCAATATAAGATATGATAAAAATATATGAAAAAAGTATATTCTAGTATCATATATACTAGATGTATCATCATAAGTCCCCATAATTAATTTATAACTTTTTTATCTCAATTAAAAATTATCCAGGGATATTCACCAAAAGGAACACACATAAATTTATTCATTTGATAATTAAATTTTTCTTCCATTGATCATTATAATTATCCAATTTATATTGGTCATTCCCATGATTTTCCTTGATAATCACTCATATGACAAATAATATAATAAATTTTATCAGAAAAAATTGATGTATTTCATACCACTAACCGTATACCATAGATTGTCCACATATGAAAAATCAGAAGATTATTATAAGAATTTAAAATTAAAATTTCATCGAATTAAATAAATTATCATAGAATAAATTAATGAAATTATCCTTTATTAAAAAAAATTATATCTAGTTTCTATATAATAATATTTTGAGTCAGTTAGGCCCTTCTAGGGTAGGCAGACATGATGACGTTGGTCCCTTCTAGTGGGTATATTATAGAAATCCCACCTCAATTGAGGAGGATGAAGAACCCCATTATAAGGTGTTGTGGATACCTCTCACATCTGGAAGACTTTTATTGGGGGTATTTTTGAGGTCTAGAGCCCAGGTAATGAAAAACAATTTAGGCATATCCTAATGACAAAAATATAAAAATAATGGGTTGGATTGGACTGAAAAAAAATTGTAGCAGAGTAATTTTCCATATGATGTCCAAGCGAAGACAGTAGACCATTATAGGGAGAGGAATATAGAAATCCTAAATTTAAGGAGGAGGAATAAGAAAACCCCCTTTATAAGGTGTTTTGGATACATATACCATCATGCATACTTTTCTTTGTGGATTCCTAAGGGCCAGATCCTAGGGAAAAATAAATCATATAGTCTAGGACCAAAGTGGAATATATAATGATCGTAGTCTAGAATGAGTACTGAATAAACTATAATGACCCACCATTACAACATTAAATATTATTGTGTTTTTAGAATAAAATTCCCATTGATTTATTCTCAATGAATACATTGGTTTATAGTCTTAGTTATTTAAATCATCATAATTACATACCAATTGATCATATTTAAATGTATACATAACCACTCAATATCCATTTTCAAAAAATATAGATTTTTAAAAATGAAACGCATTTGTTTTACTGATAAATCCTCAAGAATTATAACATGAATTATTCTTTGTTCACACACTTCAATAAACCAATGATTTTTTTAAAATAATGGGATCAGAAGAAAAATATATGTAATGTATATAGAATAAATAAATCAATTAATATATTTTTAATATTGAAATAAAATAAAAATTTTACACATTACAGTTATTCATTAAGTGTATAAAATAAATTATATCAAAAATGAGATAAATCATTTTATCAATGAAAATATATTAACAACATATACATAAATCTAAAACTATTTTGGGAAATTTAGACCATTATATTCATAACCCATGATCTTTCATGTTAGATATAATTCAATCCCAGTGAAATCCATTGGTGAAACCAACTCAGTTAGCACCATATTTCTGGTTATTGAGGAATATGAACATTTACTATAGTATTTAAGTACTATATAAGGCCTACCCATTATATAAGAGATATCAAAATAACCCATCATATAATATGTATCATGATCAACAATTATATTCTATAACGTTAATATTCTACAATATGAGAATAACATTCTAATTCAAAAAAATATCATCATAAATCTATAAAAAAATCATTCAGAACCCTTTATCAAATAATTTTTATTTATCCAATAAAATTTTAACAAAGTTAAATTTCAATACAAAATTATGTCTAAATAAACATTTCATAAAATATTAAGAAAAAGAATATTTTTGAAAAAAAACATACAAATAAGTAATAAAATATTGAATATAAATTTGAGTTATTTATGAGGATAAAAGTGATCCAACTGTATATCTAAAAAAACATTCATTAAGGAATTTGGTAATTAAATTATTAACTTAAACATTATTGAAAATGATTAAAAGATTATAATTTAAAACAAAATAATTAAATTAAAAATGTTGTATAAAATTTCCATAAAAATAATTGAATATTAAATAATCATATTTTAAAAACATTTAAAAGTACATGGAAATGAGGGAGAAACACATTAAAACATTTAAAATATCTTTTTTCGATGAAAATCTTACACTTTATGGCTATTTTATGTTCATATGTTCTATAAATCATGGATATTGAAATTATAACAATTTCATAACATATTAATAGAATTTTCATGTTAATTTAAATATTATTATACCTTTTATTTCAGTTATTAAATTTTTTACATAGTTTCTAAAACATTAAACATCAATATGTATATATTGAGTTTGTTCATTTTATGACTTGAAAATCACACTGTTACATTGGTTATGGTAAAAGGGCATTTCATTCAAAGATATAATAGTTCGCGCATATCTATTTGTGTGATTTTCATTTTCCTAGTGGGTATAAATTAAATAATTAATATAATATTTTAAAATTCTATTGTCATAAATATGTTAAAAGTACCCTATTTATTAATTATTTACATCTTTTTGACAATCAATTTATGGTGGCAATGAATATTGATTCACATCACTTTAGGGAGGTTGTATCACACATATAGACTCAAAAAATGTTATAGTTTATTATGAGATTAAATGGTGTGAGAAATTGATGATATATTATATTTTAGGAATGATTATTATGTCAAAATATCATATATATTCATTTGGTAAATACTTATTATAAATAACTGAAATTTCTATGGAACATTTTATCTTAAATACATGGGAATTTTACGAGTCCATAGTTTCTGACGGTACTTGATTTTGAGGCCCGGTATGCCCCGAATCAATTTATGAAGTTTTGTTCAGTTACGTTCAGTAAACGTATGAGCAGAATTTTATATCTTTTGAACCGGTGCTCGGAATTGAAATCTAAGGGCACCGTTAACTCACAGCATCGATAATTGCATAGTGATACCTTCAATGTAGTTGCATTCTAACATGAATGAAAGTTAAATATTGGGGTTTTTAATTAAATTGAATAAATATAAAGTATTAACTTTATTTTTATTTTGGTGGTTGAAACCTGCAAGGGGAGGTTGGAGGTGGGGGCCACCACACCATAACCTCCCATGAGAGGTTATGGTAGTGGGTCCAACCGAGCGTAACCTCCCTTGGGAGGATGATATTAGGTGGGGCCCACCTGATCTCTTTTGCTCCTCCACCCCCCTTTAACCCCTTGGAAACCGCAATTTAGTGGTCAAGCCTCTTCACATTACCCAATTAATTTTTATTCCTCCACCCTCATTAATTAAATGGGTTGTCAGTTTTAATTAATCTCATCATTTTGAATTCATTATGAGAACACTATAATACGATTATATTATTATTTTGGGGGGTGGCATAAACATTGGTTGGGAGAATTAAAGAGAGGAGGAGCTTTTGGAGAACTCTCCTAAGAAGAATGCAAAGAACGCCATGTTTGACTTCATCACCTCCGAACAATTCCCGACGCACAGGCTTGAGAATTGGGAGTTTGTGGAAAATGTAGAAAATGATTAATCGACGCCTGCCACTTCATGTGACTTCATCTACGAATGACAAACAAGGTAGGTGGTTTGAATTTTTTTTGTACTCATTCTTCATCATTCAATGTTATGGTATGAGATTCACCCATTTCAATCACCGTAACAAGGAGGGCTCGGTCCGCACAAACACAATCTGACCCTCCCCTTTTCTTGTCCATGGCTGATGACGACGATGGTGGTATAAGCGACGATGTCAATGAAGACGGCAAACAAAAGCTGCATTACTTGCTACCTCCGCGAACCGCACTTCCCTCTCGGCTCCCCAGAGTGCAACCCACACCCTCATGTGCTGCCCCGGTGTGCTGCACGCGCCATCTACCAGCATGACCTGCGTGCTGCCCTGCTTTACCGGCAACCTGTGGCGCCCCGGCGCGCTTCCGGCGCCCCCGTCGGCCTGCCTGGCGCCCCCACACCCTGCATGAAGCCTACCCCGCACTTACCGTGCCATGCGTATGGCCGTCCTAGTGCCCCAAGGCCATGCCAGCGTCTTGCCCAGCGCCCCCGCGCCCTACCAGCAGCATGCCCGGCCCCTTCCGGCGGCCTTCCCGTTTCCATGGCGCCTACCTGACGCCCCAGTGGTCCCCGATCATGGTCTACCCCGGTGCCCCGACGTGCTTCTCGCGCCTTTGGGCTCCTCTCGTGCCCTGGTGTGCTTCCCCCATGCGCTTCCTTACACCCCGACGCCCTACTTGGTGCACCCGCACCCTGCCCGGTGTCCTGTCGGACTACCCGCACCCTGTGCGGCCTGCCACTGGCCTCCCGGCGACTAACCTTCCATGTCGCGCCCCTAGTGGTGCTGGCCGAACAGACCCCCCCGAGCCTCCTAGTAGGCATCAACCAAGCTTAACCACCCTCGTAGTCTGCTTGGTCGGGCCCAGCGGACCGGGCCTGACATAGCAGGCTGACCCACCCAGATGGGTTCGGTCAGACCTATCGGGTCTGTCCGGGTGGACCCAGAGCGGGTCAGCTCAGACTGGGTTGGGTCGAGTCGGTCTGACTAGGTCAGATTGGACCTCGACCCTATACCGAACATTTTCATTCTTTGGCCATATCTTTGGCACCAGACGTACCTTTGATGAACCTTCAGTGGCTCTAGTAATCTTGATGAAAATTGGTACCTTTGAGAAAACCCCACATGAGTTCGGAGTATAGTTGAGATACGGTCGGGTTGGTTCGTACACGAATCCAACAAGGCCCCCGGGAATAAAAGGCTAATAACTCAAAGAAAGGGTGTCTGATTGACAAATCGCCTATTGCATTTAGACCCCTATGATGTTGCATACCGTTGAGATATTTTTTTCATGGAACTTCACGATAGTTGGAGTTTTTACTTGTAGCTCAAAGAGAAGATCCTTCTAGTGAAGAGAAGACAGAGTGCAGATATCTTATAGCTGATAGACCGGGTGACTGCTTGATCGATTCGACTAGCCCAGTGGGTAGCAATTGGTAGTTGGTGGTAGTCCCATGATGGATGAGCGCCTGGTAGTTGGGTGTAGACCCTCGGTACTCGACATGAGGAGTACCTTTGCATGTTATTTGGGGGATCATCTACTAGTTGGCGAAAGACCCTCACCAGAGTAGCGCCAGGTAGTTGGAAGCATACCTGTAGCACTCAATAGGAGGAGTACCTCAGTAATCCAAGGTTAGTGAGATGCGCCTTGGTGTCATGACATTCCCACTATTCTCGACAGAGGAGGAGTTCTCCAACAGCTGTGGTTCCGATAATGAAAATCCTTGTTTGAGCTGAGTCAATGAATTTTGGGTTTCCTCGGGATTGAGATGAGTTACTAAAAACATAGGAATATATATGGACATAAACCTATATATGTGTTATATATTGAATCCTTACTCAGGGGTTTATCCTTGTTGGATATTGTGAGACCTTGAGGGTCTCGGGGTCCCTACTTAGTACTGTTATACTCACCCAGGCACGGGAAATGCCTGCACCTCATTGTGTTGGATTCACATGATGGACAAATCTGATGGAGGCTGGGAGATCCAAGACTGGACGGTACTCGGAGGTGTACATTTCGACGAGTCGGTACATAGATGAGTCTGATGTACGTGGAGTGCTTTGTTGGCCATCTATACCTACCCATCTAGTACAAACCATGTTGGACAATCCAAGATCTTCTCTTTACTTTTTTGTTGTTTTCCCCTTTTGAAGATGTACATTATTTTATTTGTACTTGTACTTTACTTTAGGGCATGTATTTTCGGCATCATTTACTTTCTATAAGCTCTTGTGTATTCAATATTTCTTAGTGTTTTGTTTCGAGTTGTGTAATCTATTTGTGAGTGTTTAACTTTTATTAAGGAAATTACTTCCCAGCTTAGGGAATTACTTCTTTGGTTCTAGTCGCCATCCCCTGGCCTATGGAAGGCGGGATGGGGTAGTCACTACATGGGCCCCGCAGACGGGTCGTGAACAATTGGCATTAGAGGCTTCGGTTCTATAGTAGAACATAGGACTCTAATATTTTTTTCTGGGAAGCAATAGTGTTAAGGTTATGGAGTGTGGGTTTCCATTCAGGGAGTCCAGTGTTGGTGTGGTGGAAGATGTATCTATACACTAGGATCAGGACTTTTAATTTCTGAGTCAATGCACGAGAACACTAAATGCGTGTGTGTTTCAAAAGTTTCCCTTTAAGTTAGCTCAATTAGTCCTTCTCATCAGGTGTAATGTTTTTATTGTGTCCCATCTGTTCCTTTCAAGAAGCCTCCCAACAGACAAACAATTAGAGCCCTGAGAGTTGTACTCACTGACAGCCCGCTAAGCGACGAGGCCTCATTGCAAGGCCCCTTTCCAGTTGAGGCACCAGCAGAGACACCAGCGATCCACCATCCATTGGGACAACGATGCCACCAGCCCCAACATGAGACGTTTCATGCCACATGAGCATGCTACATGAGTTACAGCACCATAGGCCACCCAGGATCATGGGAGAAATAGACCCGCAGGCAGCTAAATATTGGATGGAGGTTGTGGTGAAAGTTTTCAGGCCAGCAGGGACACCAACAGACTACATGGTGATCCTTGTTGCCATACTCTTTCAGGAAGCCACACGAAAATGGTGGAGCATGATGTTCCAAGTCTACGACGAGGTGACTCTACTCTGGGAAGACTTCAAGAGCCTATTCTGGGCAGAGTTTGACCCATCCACACTTTGTGCAGTGCAGATACATGAGATACTTCATCAACATTAGGGAAGCATGAAATTACCACAGTACTCACCGAGGTTCACCGACCTCTCGTGTTACTCCACTAATATTGTATGGGGCCCTATATTTAGTGCCTAGACCTTTGAGAGGGGACTTAGGTGTGATATCACCACATTGATGATCTCCCTCATAATCCCGACAAAAGAAGGGGAGTTAGAGAGAGACATCCTAGTAGAGAGTTTCCTTGTTGAGTAGTCACCAGTAGTGAGACCTACTACTATTGGACATGCAGAAGAGTATTCTGTAGCATGCAGCAGATAGTTTTCACAGTGGTCCAAAAGAACCAAACCTATAGGTGGACGACTGCATGACCCGAGATCGGTTGTGCATGGCACCCAGAGTGGAGACAGAGCCAGTCATGCTAGGAGTGGGTAGTGTTACAAATGCGGCAGGAATGGTCACATGGCACGTGACTGCCCAACCCATCGTCTTGATGATCAGAAGATAGTTGAGGGACCTACCTAATATAAGAAATGGTTCGGTCGAGGCGGTCCACAAGTCGTAGGAGGATGTGGCCAAGGAGTTAGTCAAGCAACTGCTAACTTTCGACGTTATGAGGTGCTAATTCCATCACCACTAAGAGGACCACCCTGACTGCAAGGAGCGGGTGGACATGGGATACCTCAACTTCAGGCAGCTAAGGCATATGAACATGGCGCTCCAGAGATGATTCATGGTAAGATATATGACTATTAAAACATAAATGTAATTCTTATAGACAAAGGTGCCAGTCATTATTTCATTTACACTGCCCTCGTTCGGAGCTCAGAGATTATGACAGAGCATTTGGCTTGATCTTTATGGCTAGAGACTTCAACGGGAGAGGACATGATGATTTTGCACATGTTCCGATAGTGTGAACGTACTATAGGAGGTTATATCTTCGGATATGATCTTCTCATAGCGGTGTCGAGGCCTTATGACGTCATCTTGGGTATGGACTGGTTATCTACATTCCATTCTCATATCGACTATATTAGGCGCAAAGTGTGGTGGGTCCCCACGGATGGTACCAGGTTCACCTTCACCGGTGTGAAGGGAACCTTCGTAGCACAAGATGAAACTTACTAAGAGGAGGGTGCAGCCAATCACTCTCTAGTTGGATTGCCTTACCCTTTTAGCACTTGATGTGGAGAGTCCGACTTATAATGAGGTGGTGGACCAGTATGAGGATGTTTTCCCTGATGATGTCCCATGAGTACCTCCCCATAGAGAGGTGGACTTCTACATTGGCATGTACCCCGGGATGGCACATATATCTACTATAGCATATTAGATGGCTCATGCTAAGCTTCGCGAGCTGAGGGTACAACTAGAGGACTTGCAGGGGAAGGGATTCATCTGGCCCAGTGTTTCTCCCTGTGCAACCCCAATTTTGTTCGTCAAAAAGGCGGATGGGGGCTTGATGCTATGTGTTGACTACCGTCGCCTGATCCAGGTGACTGTAATGAACAATTACCCTATTCCGATGATAGACGATCACTTTGATCAGCTCATGGGATCTCGATGGTTCTCAGAGATAGAACTCACATCAGGCTATCACCAGCTCAGAGTTTGAGATAAGGATGTGCAAAAGAAATCCTTCAGGTGTCAGGAAAACCATAATGAGTTTTTGGATATGCCATTCGGCATTACCAATGCTAGTTCAGGGTTCATGAGTCTCATGAATAGTATATTCTAGACTTACCTAGATCGCTTTATCATAGTCTTCATTGATGAAAAACTGATCTACTTGACTACTAAGGAGGATCATGCCTACCACATACAGGTAGTAATGGACACACTTTTAGAGCACTAGCTTTATGGTTAGATCTCATAGTTCCAGTTTTGGATTAAATAGATTATCTTCTTGGGACATGTCATCTCAGAGGATGGAGTTGCAGTAGATCCAGTGAAGATTGAGGTGCTACTTTCTTGGGAGACAACCAGCATTGTAATGGAGGTAGATAGTTTCATGGGCTTGGCTGGATACTAATAAGGATTTGTTCCAAACTTATCTAGAGTTGCAACACCACTATCATCCTTGAAGAAGAAGGGTAAAACCTTCATGTGGTCAGAGAGATTCCAGAAGATCTTCCAAGAGCTAAGAAAGAGGTTGACCAGTTCCCCCATTTTGAGGCTTCCAGAGGAGGGAGTTGGGTGCGTAGTTTACTGCGATGCATTAAGGACTAGACATTGGTGTGTTCTGATAGAGGAGCGAGAAGTGGTCGCATATGGTTCTCAACAGTTGAGACAGCACACGCAGAACTACGCTACCCATAACCTGCAGTTAGCAGCAGTGGAATTTGCCTTGAATATGTGGAAAAACTATCTTATGGGGGAATGAATTACCATGTTCTGTGATCACCAGAGTCTCATGTATATCTTCTCTCAGAAGTACCAGAACCTGAGATAGGTGCAATGGATTGGGTTCCTCCAGGATTATGACTTCGATATAGTCTATACTCATGGGACGGGGAACGATGTTGCAGAAGATCTCCGTAAGATATCAGGTATACAACTGCTAGGATAGGAGACAGAGAACCTGAATGCCTTATAGATATCCTTTGTGGATAAAAATGGGGAACTTTACTACAGTCACTCATAGTAACTACTCCACTTCTTCAGCGAGTCAGGGAGGCACAACATGAAGACACTGAGTATGAGAAGTGATGCACTCATATATCCATAGGGCATGCACCTGATGGATTTTATGATGGTCTGGATCACGTCATCCACTTTTGAGGATGTATTATGGTACCTATTGCACTTCAGGAGGATGTGTTGGGAGAATTCCACACTTCCCCTCAATTGGTAAATCTAGGGGTGGGTATGACGTACCGATACCTTCGACGATATCACTGGTGGCCAGGTATGAAGAAGGTGATAGCCGAGTTTGTCTCACGGTGCCTCACTTCATAGCAAGTGAAGGCAGAGCACCATGTGTCATTAGGCTTGGATCGTCCTTTAAGGGTCCAGAGTAGAAGTGGGATGGCTCTTCCTCGTACATCCAGAAGTCACTATTTGATATGGGTAATTGTTGACCGACTCTCCATGTCGGCCCATTTCCTACTGTTGAGAGATCATGGCTCAGTAGAGATCTTCATACGCCTCTATGTGCAGGAGATAGTGTGTTTCCAAGGAGTACCTTCTTCTACCATCTGTGAATGTGAAAGATGGTTTAGTTTCTGGCTATGGAAGAGGTTGCAGGAAGCTTTTGGGATGCAGCTTTTTCTGAGCACTGCCTTCCATCCTCAGATAGATGACCAGACCGAGCAGACCATCCAGACCCTCATGGACATGCTCTGTGTATGTTTCCTAGACATTAGTTGCACTTTCGAGGATCACCTATCATTGGTGGAGTTTTCCTACAAGAACAGTTATCACTCCACCATCGGTATGGGACCTTTTGAGGCCTTGAATGATCGGCCTTGCAGATCACCGCTGTGCTAGATAGACCCAGGGGAGTCAGCACTAGTGGGACCAGAGATGGTATGGGCTACCATGGAGAAGATGCAGATCATCCCTGAGAATATGAATAGAACACAGAGAAAAAAAAAGAGGTATGCTGACAGGAGATAGAGACCTCCAGAGTTTGAGTATGGTGACCACATATTTCTATGGGTGTCACCTGGGTGAGGTTTGTGGAGATTTGGCTGAGGTAGTAAGTTATCTCTGTGGTTCATAGGACTATTCCTGGAGCTCAACAGAGTAGGTGGGGTGGCTTACCGCCTGGCTCTTCCACCTCATCTACATCGAGTGCACGAAGTCTTCCATATATCACAGTTGAGGAGATACATGAACGACTCGTTCAACATCATCGACCACGGGGAGTTGGACATCAATGATGAGGCAATATTCATGGAGGTTTCGGGAGAGATTGAGGATAGACACGAGAAGGTCATACATGGAATGTCGATACCTCTGGGCTGCGTTCATTGGCAGCATGAGAACCTCCAAGAGTGCACATGGGAGAGAGAGGCTCAGATGCATGCTCTGAACCCCCATTTGTTCCCTTAGTGTGAGTTATAGCTTATGAAGACGTAAAGCCCTAAGGTCAAGAGAATGTAAAGACCAAAAATTTCCAGGGAAGTTTTTTTCTTAAATACATGTAAATTTTACGAGTCTTCAGTTTCTGACGGCGCTTGATTCCAAGGCCTAGTATGCCTGGAACAAATTTATGAATTTTTTTTCGGTATGTTCAGTAAACATATGAGTGAGATTTTATATCATTTGAATCGGTGCTCAGAATTGAAATCTGAGATCACCGTTGATCTTGTAGTGTTGATAATTTCTTAGTGAGCCCTTCACTGTAGTTGTGTTCTAACGTAAATGGATTTTAAATATTGGTGTATTAATTAAATTGAATATAAATAAAGTATTAAATTTTTTTTATCATGGTGGTTGAAACCTCCAAGGTGAGGTTGGAGGTGGGGGCCACCACACCCTAAACTCCCATGGGAGGTTATGGTGGTGGGGACCACCCGAGTGTAAATGTAAAGACCCAGAATTTTCAAGGAATTTTTTTTCATAAATTATTTTGAATTTTATGAGTCCATAGATTCTGATGGCACATGATTCTGAGGACCGGTTTGCTCATCATATTTTCCTGAAGTTTTGTTCGGGAATGTTCAGTAAGCGTCTTTGAGATTTATTTATATTTCGAACAGATGCATGGAATTGAAATACAGGGGAACCGATGAAGTTGCAGCACTGGTATTCTCTTAAGGGGACCTTTACCGAAGTTGTGTTTTTTACAGGTTGAATGTTAATTTTGGGGATTCTTTATAAATTTAATAAAAAATATGTTTTTTATAATTTTCATTAAGGCGTTTTTATTTTCTCCAAAGAGGAGTTGGATGTGGGGCCCAAACCACACATAACCACCAATGAGAGGATATTGTGTGGTGGGGACCACATGGACACAAACCTCTCAAATCCCCTTGAAACCCCCCATTAACTCCTAAAAACATTAACCTTCATTCTTTCGAATTTTAAACTTATCACCACCTCTCATGAATGTTCCAACAGATAAGATTTATTATTGCAACACTTATTTAATCTAATTTGAATTAATTCTAAATTCATGTCAAGGATAAAATAACAGTATAATCTATTATTTTGGGTTGGCACATATTGTGTTGGTGGAGATTTGGAGATTATAGAGGTCTTTCTTCCAACAAAGTCCAATTTCCTCTCTCGACAAAGAACGGTTATGCCCATGAAGAATGACCATCTTCTTTCTTCTACCTCCGCACCAAGGGAGAAGACGCTGCCCGCAAAGAACATCGTCAATGTCTTTCCCTCCAATGTTTACGGAACAACTTCCATCGTCCGCGATGCCCAAAATCCGCGATGTTATCTCCCATGACATCGACAATGTGCCTTGACTCTAAGAAGGGTGTTTTGTATAATTTTAATTGAATAAAATTATACCCTCATTATTGTTGGATGTTATGTTTCGTTCTGTGGCCATTTGTTATCCCCTTACGTAGAGGGTGTGGGCCAAAAAACACCTCCATGTGTCCCTCTGTTTAACCTTGTTTATGTTGGTGATGGTGGCGGATCCGGAATGGCACAGTGACGTGGCACCGCGCCAAAGTAAAGTGGCCACAGTCTTCAGGCAGCGACGACTGAAGATAGCAATGATTTAAGGTGGCGGCGACCGAAAGCTGGGCCGGACCGGCGCCGTCGCACCGGCTGATTTGGAGGAAATTATGGCTCGTAACCGTGGGCTGATTGACCGAAGAACAACTGGTCAGCCTCATGCCGTCCGGGATGGAATAACCGGCTGGCATAAGACGGCCAAGATTGGGAACAACGGCGCTGCTAGGAACCGGGCATCGGAGGAACCGTGGCCCACGATGCCTGCCTGCCGATCTGGCTGAAGGAGACTACGGCACTGCAAGGCGCATTGTGTGGAGGAACCGTAGCTCGCAACCGCGGGATGCTTGGGCCAGAAAAAACCGGCCAGCTTTGGCAGGTTGGGCAGCGTATAGGGGCGACGCCACTCGGCGTCGATGGGTGAGATGAACCGGCCCAAAACCATGGGACGGGACCGCGGGTGGGCCACGCCCTACCAGGCAGGGCCGACCCCTTATCCGGGTCTGATCCACCAGGCCATGTCCTTGGGTGGGCTGCGCTCCACTAGGTCAGGATGACTCTCAGTCGTTTCAGTCCCACCGAACTTGGTCGGGCTGACACACCTACCCACTGGGTTTGACGGGTCAGGCCCGTGACACTTAAACATGAATAACATCTAGACCTCACATCTGATCGATGCGCCATCTACGGAACAGTGATCCTCACGACGAGGTAGTCATTTATTGAATCTCTAAGTGAGTTTGGGTCAAATTTGGAAAACGGCTGGGTTTGGAACGAGCGTAATTCCAACGGGGCCCCTAGAACAAAAATGCTAATAACTTTCACACCGGGTGTCTGATTCACGTGTCGTCTATTGCGTTGGGTTCCTTATGATGATACAGAACTACATGATACATCAAATAATGACTTCATGATTGTTGATGTATTTACACTTGGCTCGAGGAGCGGACCCTCCTAGAATAGAGTGTGATGTGTGTGGGAACCCTAGAGCTGGTTGTGACTCCGATGACTACTGTAACCGAATCGTATGTGGGTTCTTTAGTGACGACTATTGTACTGGGATTCTCTGTGGGTTCGACGACGATGGCTATTGTACCAGATCATATATTGGTATTACAACGATGACTACTGTTCTTGTATCTTATGTGGGTCCAACAATTTTGACCTCTGTTCTTGTATCCTGTTTGGGTCCGACAGAGTAGCTGGTCATGTATCCTGTGTGGGTATGACTACTTAGCTGGTCTAGTATCCTGTGTGGGTCTGACAACATAGATGAATTAGTGACTATATCTGAACATCTCTATTGCTTTATGAATTTTGTATACCTGTGTGACCTAAGTCTTGATTTTCAATCATTATCATCGATGTTCTTGATATTACCATATTGTGTGGACTAGGATGTTCTTGGGCTCGAGACAAGGAGCCGAACTTAGATTTATAATTTAGATATATTTATGGACATATACCTAAGTAGTATTGGTTGATACTTCATGATTGTATCATTCTATTGGGGTTTATCCTTAGTGGTTTTCATGAAACCATGAGGGTCTCGAGGTACCTAATGAGTATCATCAGACTCACCCCTGGACGAGCTATACATGCACCACATTGTGCTGGATGTAGACGAATGACATTTCTTACTGAGGCGGAGTGTGCGAGGACTGGACGGTACCTGGAGGTGGACCCCACAACAAGATGATACCTGGAGGAGATGGAATGATGTGGAGGGTTGATGAGGCTATTGGTACCTACCCATCAAGTAGGATCCGTGTTGGACCATCTAGGAGATGTCATACACCTTCCAACTGTTTTGTCTTTTCCTAGTACATTGCTATTAGGATCGTATTTCCATCCCCGTTTACTTCCCAACACTCCTTTTGTTATAGGATTTATACTTAGTGTATACATTCACATGTACTTTACTTTTGTGTGTTTATGTTTCATAAAGGTAATGCCTTCCCAATTATAGGGATTTACATTTTTGGTGCTAGTCGCTAGCTCCTGGCCTATGGAAAGTGGGCTTGGGGTAGTTATGACACAGGCCCCGAGGGACGGGTCGTGACAAATCGTTATCAGAGGAATGTTATAACAAAGATCATAGACCCTGATTCCATAAACGGAAATAGTGATTAGTGTTGTGGGTGTGGTTATCAGTTTAGGAAAACTAGTGTGGGTGCGGCGGGCGACATATCCATACTCTAGGACCCAGACCTCTGATTTCTGACTCAGTGCACAAAACAAAGATTTTGTTTGGCTTTCAAGTGTTTTCTTCATTATTAAATTGTGTCAGCTCACCAGATATATTTTTATATACATGACGCATCTGTTTTATTTTTCAGGATGGCCCCACAAAGGCTGCCAGCTAGGGTTCTGAGTTTCTTACAAGATGGTAACCCACCGTGCGATGATGCCTCGGTGTCGGGCCCCATCAAAGTGGAGGTACCAGTGGCACCTCTACCCGCTAGACCACCGATACAACATGGCGTAGAAGAAGAGAGTGCACGCTTCCTGAGTGTGTTGAATGAGTTCCAGCGCCAGAGGCCTCCAATGTTTCGATGAGAGACGAACCACAGACAGCTGAGGATTGGCTGGAGGTTGTCTTCAATGTTTTTAAATTTGTAGGGTCACCATATCACCTCATAGAGATCCATGTTGTGAGTCTCCTGCATGCGACAACATATAGATGGTGGAGTCTGATTCTCCAGGTGGATGAAGATGCATCATTACTTTGGACAGACATTAAGAGTCTCTTCCGTTCGGTGTTTGTTCTAGCCACCCTTCGTGCGATGCAGATTCAAGAGTTACTTCATCAACAGCAGGGCAGCATGACAATAGATCAGTACTCAGTGAGGTTCACCGACCACTTGCGCTACTCCACGAATATGGTATAGGACCTGTTCTTCAGGTCCCGGACCATCGAGCAGGGACTCAGGGTTTCGATGATTCCACTCAGAATCCTGAAATTGGCGGGGGTGATGGAGAGAGCACTTATAGTGGAGATTTTTCTTACCGAGTAGTCACCAGCGGCGACACCCGCTGTAGGACAACACGTAGAGGAGTCTTTGGCAGTCGGTAGTAGAAAGTTTACGCAAAGGTCCAAGCGGACCCAGACATCAGGTGGGAGATCTCAGGAAACAGGTTCAGTTGTGTGGGGCTCAAAAAACAGAGCCATCAATAGGAGGAGCAGACAATACTATTCAGGTGGTGGGCAGGGTCCCATGGTTTGAGACTGCTCGACCGGCTATACGGTTGATTAGTAGGCTGTAGAGGGACCTCCCAGGTAGAGGCAGAGGTTCGACTGTGGTGGTCTGTCGGGAGCAGGCAGATGTGGAAGAGGAGATGGCCGAGGAGTAGGTGGTGGACGACGTTCCGATGCACCACCACCACCACCACCAGGAGGTCCACCTCGACCGCAGTGAACAATTTGACAGTAGAGAGCTCATCATTAGGAAGCTAAGGCCTACGACCATAGTGCTCATGGAGCAGGTGGACAGGAGCAGGACTAACTCCAGGCATAGTAACCTTTGTACATGATTCTTTTAGCTTCATTGATGTTGTTGTTGGTGATTGCTTTGTGTCTTTGTACATTGAGCTGCAGTAATAAAATACACTTTTACATTTGACGTTTTCATTACTACCTTTTAGGTGTGGTTGATACTAAGAGGTTTTGGTGAAAACCATTGACTTGACCCTCACATTTGAGATTCCTACTAGAGGAGACCAAGTGACCACACATTGGTGCCGATAGTGTGACTTGACCCTTAGAGGCCAAAGTAATGGTTGGATATCTTAGTAGTGGAGTTGAGGCCTTATGACATCATCCATGACATGAAATAGTGCCGTTCATGTCAGGAAAAAATTTATTAAGAAAAGGATGTGGATTATCCAAGGGATGATACCAGATTTATCTTTTCGGCAAAGGAAAAATCTTAGTAGCTCTTATAAGACATAAGCAAATAAGGGTGTAGACGAGTTCTCTTAAATTGGCTAGTCTCACCCAATGTTTGTTGGGAAAATGCTTTATAGTCTACTATGACTACCAGAGACTAAGGTATCACCTCTCCGAAAGACATGAACCCGATACATCGACGATGAATTGAATTTCTCCTGGACTATGACCTCGTGATAATCTATACTCCTGGAAAGGGGAACTTTTTCGCCGATGCTCTCAGTAGGAGAACATGTATTCAGCTTCTTGGAGTGGCGAAGGAGTTTCTAGCCGCATTGTAGATATCCATTGTGGATCAGGACGGAGAAGCCATTCTACAGTCTGTCATATACACTTCCCCACCATTTCAGCGAGTCATGGCGGCGCAGCTTGGTGACAATGACTGTGAGATATGACGTACTCAGATATCCTAAGGGAAGGAACCCGAAGGATTTTTTTCTAATGGTGGCAAGCACGTAAATCCTCTTCATATGACATTCCATGGTACCAGTTTCACTATAGGATGAGGTGTGAGAGTGTTCCACACTTCCCCTCTAACGGTATATCTTGGATTGGTGAAGATGTATCAGGACCTCATATGATAACATTGGTGTCCAGGTATGAAGACGGCAATAGCAGAGTTTGTCTCACGATGCCTCACTTGCCAGCAGGTGAAGGTGGAGCACCGGGTTCCAGCAGGATTAGTTCATCCCTTACAGGTCCCAGAGTGGAAGTGGGACATGATATACATGGATTAAGTGATGGGGCATCCACGTACATCCAGATAAAACGACTTTATCCGAGTGATTGTCGATGGACTCACCAAGTCGGTCCACTTCCTACCGATCATAGAGAAGGGATCAGTAGAGATATTGGGACACCTATACATATAATATATTTTATGACTTCATGGTGTGAAAAAGAGGATCGTCTCCAATCAGGATGCACATTTCACATCTCAGTTATGGAAGGGGTTGCCGGAGGCTTTTGGGATGCAGCTTCGCTTGAGCACTAACTTCCATCCTTAGATGGACGGTTAGACTGAGAGAACCATTCAGACTCTCGAGGACATGATCCATGCATGTGTCCATGACTTTGGTCACAGCTGAGAGGATCACATACCCTTGGTGGAGTTTGCATATAATAGCTGCTACCACTCCACCATCATCATGGCCCCTTAAGAGGCAATGTATGGCCGACCATGAAGATCACCTCGGTCATAGACTAACCCAAGGTAGTCAGCACTTATAGGAACAAAGATGGTTCAGGCTACAACGGAGAAGGTGCAGATCATCCAAGAGCGAATGAAGATAGCATAGAGCACACAAAAGTTCTATACTGATAAGAGACGGTTATCACTGGAGTTCAAGGATAGCGACCACTTCTTCCTACGGGTCTCACCACAATGATGTCTACGGAGATATTGCCGAAGCGGAATGTTATCTACGTGATTCATTTGGCCTTTTTAGTTCCTCATCATGGTAGGCAATGTGTCTTATTTCCTATCCCTTCCACCTAAATTGCATCAGGTGCACGACGTCTTCCATGTATCTCACCTAAGGAGATACGTGCACAACCCATCCCACATCATCAACCACGAGGAGATGGACATCGATGATGGCGTGAATTTCATTGATGTCCTACTAGAGATCATGGATCGACATTAGAAGGTCCTACGTGGATGGTCGATACCTCTGGTTTGCATTCGCTGGTAGCACGGGATCCTCCAGGAGAGCACAAGAGAGAAGGAGGCTCAGATGCGTGCTAAGTACCCTCACTTGATTCCCTAGTGTGGGTTGTAGCTTTACGAGGTCATAAAACCCTAAAGAGGGGGAAATGTGAAGTCCCAAAATTTTCAAGGAATTTTTTTTCATTATTTCTTTATAATTTTATGACTCAGAAATTTCTAACAGCACCTGATTCTGAGGCTCGGTGTGCCTGGAATATTTTTCTAAAGTTTTGTTCTTTTACGTTCAGTAAACATACATGTGGGATTTTCTATCTTTTGAATGGAAACTCGTAATCGAAATCCGAGGACATCGATGAACTCACAGTGCTGATATTCAATTAAGGGGACCCTTTCCATAGTTGCGTTTTTGTATAGGTTGAATGATAATTTTTTTGAATCTTTATAAATTTAATAAAAATTATGTGTCACCTAATTTTTGATAAGGGGTTGTTATTTTCTCCAAAGACAAGTTAGATGTGGGGTCTACACACCATGTAACCTCCATGAGAGGATATTGTGTGGTGGGGCCCTTAAGAACACAAACCTCTCAACATCACTTAAACCCCCCCCCCTTTAACTCCTAAAACCTTTCACCTTCCTTCATTTGAATTTTAATCTTTTCACAACCTCTCATGAATGTGCCGACACATAAGATTAATTCTTGCCACACCCAATTAATCCAATTTCAATTAATTTTAAATTCATGTCAAGGATAATATAATAGCCTAATATATTATTTTTGGGTTGGAAAATATTGTGTTGGTGCAGCTTTGGAGTTTATAGAGGGCATTCTTCCAACGAAGAACAATTTCCTCTATCGACAAAGAACGGAGATGCCAACGAAGAATTCCTATATTCTTTTTTCATCCTCCGCACCATGGGAGAAGAGACCGCCAACGATGAACTTCGCCAACATATTTCCCTCTAATGTTTACAGAATGACGTCTGTCTTCCGCGATGCCCGACATCCGTGATGCCATCATCCATGACTTCAATTACATACATTGAATTGAGGTATGGAGTTTTTTATAATAATAATTGAATAAAATTATAACCTTGTTCTTGATTGATGTTATGGTTCATTCATTGGCCATTTGTTATCGCCTTACACATACGGTGCAGGCCAAAAAAACGTGGCTCAACGTCACTCCGTTGAACCTTGTTTATGTTGGCGATGAAGGCAGAGCTGGAAGGGCGTGGTGCTGACACACCACACTAGAGGAACGTGGCCACAGTCTTGAGGCAGTAGTGACCAAAGGAGGCAGCAATTGAAGGCAGCGACGAACAAAAGTTGGGACGGACATGCGTCGTCGCACCGACTACGTGGGAGTAAACAATATCCCGCAACTACGGGCCGCTCGGCCGAAGAAGAACTGGCCAGCCTCATGCTGGCCAGGATGGAAGAACCGGTTGGCTAAAGACGGTCGGGCTAGAGAACTACGGCGCCACGCAGTGGAGGAACCGCGGCCTGCATTCACGGGCGCTCGGAGGATGATCCAGTTGGCCAACTTCTGTCCATGATGAAGGGAACCGCGATGCTATATGTGAAGGAACTGCAACCCACAACCATGGTCCGCTCGCGCTGGAAAAAATCGGATGGCTTCGGCCAGCCGGGTAGCTAGAAGGGTTGGCACCGCTTGGGTTTGTCGGGCGAGCCGTATAGGCCCGAAACCGCGGGCCAGGTCCGCAGGTAGGTCATACTGCATCGAGTCGCGTACCTGGGTGGTCCACACTCCACCGGGCTAGGCCGACTCCCAGCCATGTCGGACCCACCGAACTGGGTCGGGCTAACCCGCCAGCCCACAGGGCTTGATGGGCCGGGCCCGTTTCACTTAATCGTGAATAACATATAGACAGCGCGTCCGATCGATGCGCCGTCTGCGGCACTGGGATTCTCGATAGGAGGCGGTATATTTGCGATAATCTATGTGGGTTTTGGACAACTTTGGAAAATGTCCAGGTTTGGAACGAGCTTAATTCAAACCGGGCCCCTGGAATAGAAATGCTAATAACTCTCAGATCGGGCGTCTGATTGACGCACCGTCTGTCGCGTTGTGTTCCTTATGATTAGACGAAACTACATGATACATCAACTCAGGACATAGTGATAGTTTATGTACTGACACTTGGATAGAGTTCTGTACCCTCCCGGAATCAAGTGTGATGTGTACAAGAACCCAATACCTGGCTGTGACTGCGAAGACTACTTTACCAAGATCCTATGTGGGTTAAGCAACGACAAATACTGTACTGGGATCCTCTGTGGGTTCGACGACAATGGCTATTGTATCAGAATCCTCTGTGGGTTCGACATCGATGACTACTGTTCATGTATCCTTTGTGGGTCCGATAGTTTTGGCTTATTTTCTTGTTTCCTGTGTGGGTCTGACCGGAATAGTTACATCAACACAATAGGAATGGTGTTCTCTATGGTGGAATTAATTACAAAATGTACAAAAAAGTAGGACAAATTCATGGTTAATGGATTTTTTATTTTTAGTGTGTAGGACATTAGGATATTTAAAAATAAAAGAATATAGAAAAATTGAAATGTGATCATTTTGTTCAGAGTTTTCAATTTCATGTTTCCAAGAAAATTCCTAAGCCAAACTATTGTGTAAAATTCATAGTTTTTTTGCCGATATTTTTATTCAAAGACACACTATGATGTTGTATGAAAATCATTAGGAAATATAAACGACATTACCAAGGATGCAATTTTTGATAATATAAATAAAAAATGATTTATAGATAACAATAATTAGATATATATTGTATATAAGTTTGATGAGTGAACATTAAGATACAATTCCATGACAAGAAGATAAAATATTAGAATAATGGGGATTTAATTTGAATCCTAAGAAATTTTATTTTTTCTAAATTTTAAGAGTAATTATTTTAGTTCATTTTAAACCATAAATTATATTTAATGTTTGAAGTTCATGATGGATGTTTAAAATAATATATTTATTATAATTGAAAATATGTAATAAAATAATAGGCCACATGGGAGAGTTGATGGTGTGTTTGAATAAAGGTTTTGATTTGTTCACCATTTATGTAAAAAATAATGGATTCATTAATGAATGTATATAAATAGAACTCAGAGGTTCTAAAAAGTGAGATATTCATAATACATCACCATATATAGTGTTAAATATGATATTGGTATTAAAATACAGCTATATTTGGTAATTGATAATGAAATAGTATAGAATAAATAAGAATATGAATCATTTAAAGGTAATTTGTAGAAACCAAAAAGAAGTGTAATAGAGGAGTGGGAACCTGTTTATATTAATATATATAGAGTTATGAAAATATGGAATAAAAATTGTTTTGGAGGTATACTATTTACACATTTTGATTTATATTTATCATTAAAGAATTGCGAAGTCATGTGGAATGCCAAATTAAAATTTGGTTCTTGATGAATAAAATATGTAATGTCATGACCATGATCAGGTATAGACTATTTTTACTTTATTGTAGTCTAATTACTTAAGTGACCTGGGGTGCGCGCCTGCGCACCTCATTGCGGGTCCCGAGAAGCTTTTAATTTAATTTAAATAATTCTAGACATTTTGTGAAAAATGTCACATCATGCTTTGTTTCAGTGTTTAGGTTTTAAAAAATTAATTAATTACTGTGAAAGAGTAATTGGAGATTTATAGAATATTTAAAAAAACAAAAAATGATAAAAATAATTATGAAATAAAATAAAGAGGGGTTACTGGAAAATGAAAATAATTAAAATGGGGGATTCCCATTTTTATTTATCTTTATTATTATTCATTCCATGAATTTTTTTTATATTATCTTTTTTATTTCTTTTATCTTTTTTATTTTTCCTCTCCTCTCTCCATGTCACACTAATCACATCACACCCCTCAATCTTGTATTTCCAACCACCAGCCTCTTCTGAAGGCTGCTGCTCTACTGTCTGACATGTGATTCATTCGATGTCAGTTGCGCAAAAATCCTAAAGGAAAGGCTAACGTTGTTCAATTAAAATCATTTGATTACGATGAGTAATCTGTCTGCAGTTCATCATGGAATATTCTTACCCTATTTTGGGGTTTTCCTAAAATCCATCATTTTCAATTGTTTTATGTCATATAAAAGTCTAACATGTATCATAGATTCATATATGACTACAAGGTAGGATACCTACTCGATTTCCCTCTATTTCGTTGATATTTATAAATAATCCCAGTTGTGTCGTTAGTCGTTGCCTACCAGCTTTCTGAAAATTTACCCATTTTAATTAGTTTAAAGGATTTGTTTTATTGTTTCAACCTTAATTATCATAAATTAATTTGTTTGAATGGATTAAACAAGATCGGTCTCCCCTTTGAGTGTTCTAACATCGTTGACATATTTTTTTCATTAGCCATGTTATTAATTTAATTAGTTGCGGGTAATGTACAACACCTTTTTAATCTTTTTAAATTTAATGATTACTTTTTTTAATTTTTGAAAAAATGTTGGACAGCCTTTTGGGTGTTCTGACATGATCAGTGTATTCCCTCATTATACTATTTTATTGTTTTATTAATTTCCTGTGTTGCAAATCATCTATTTTGTTAATTAAATTAATTAAATAGTAGATTGAACATGAACATCAATTATTGGACCATTGGAACATTTTTTTTAAATTTTTATTATCTAAATATTAATTATCTATTGAGGATGATATGATATGTATATTTCCTTGCATGTTTTTGTGTTGTACTATTAAATTTCTCCTTTTTTATGCACATGTGTATCTGGTTAGTTTTCAACCAGCGACTTTATATGCTGATTATGTCATATCTGCTACTGCAAAAACATTAAATAAATTTTGGTTGGGGAATGAAGGTGGGTCCTGTATTAAGTGCCACACTTAGATCCTCCATTCTCGATGGGTAACCTCTATGCACTGGTGGCAGTGTTGTTGGCATTGCCGGACAGAGACTTCCCCAGATGTTCTAATACTTTTGAGTGATATCGATTAAGAAATGGCCCATCTGGACGGTTCCATTAGAAATTTGGATAAGCCATCCTTGAATAAAACTCAACCCCTTTTTGTGAGATCGGGAAATACTAAAGGTAAAGCCATTCCTCGGGCGATACATGGTATTTTGAATGATTTATTTGGATGGGTTTAGTGGAATTGGATAAATTGATGGATGTTCTGTATCGATTCCTTTGGGACAATATCAGAATCCAACTATCAACATGAACCTCGAATAATGATGCATTTATGGTTTATGTTATTTCTAATTGTGTCTTTTAAGAATTGAGATATTTCCCCTGATACATGGAATTGTGTCTGGTTGACACTGGACATGAACCCCATGTTAAAGCACATACTTGGGGTATAATTTTTCATGGTTTTACATTTCTTTCTGAGTATCATATATATATATATATATATATAGCTTTGTGTTCGTCCATTTCGGGTGACAGGTACCCTTTCAGACTACTAGCTTAAGCTGAAGTAGGTGACCAGGAATAAGTGTCGTTTGGGACCAGGGATGACTTATTTATTTCATTGTAGTGAAATTAATTTATTTGAAATCGTTTTGTAATGGCACACTGTTTTTTTATTTTTGCATGAAATGGAAAGGTTTAGACACCATGGGTTCTAACCTACTGGGATTATTTCCCACAATCTTCTCAAGCATCTTCGACAAGGGGAAGTGTGCTACTTTTGATACTTGACTGTTTATTACTACATAAGATGTATACTGGGGCAGTCGACCGGGCCTTGCTCTCGATGCAGTTGCTGCTTGTGTCTATTCATTTAGTTGAATTTGTGTTTGAGTTCTATTTTTCATTACTTCAGTTTGGACACATATCATTGCATGAAATCCTTATGTGATATTCCACACCTGGTTATTATCTTTAAGTTGGTTTTATTTATATTTCTTGTGTTGCAGTTTATTCATTCGCGTTCTTTGCTATTGATTATCTGTTGCTGTTTAGTTTTTATGGGATAATAGTTGTTACCTATGGGGACATAGTCTCCCCACAGACACAAAAAGGGCCCTCCCTGCTATTCAGTATCCTATGGCAATCGGGGTATTACACTTGAGGTTATATGACACAACGATCTGGCCACCGTCTTAGAGGGGAGCCAGGTCATAACATTACAAAAGATAACAATATAATTTTCGTGATGAATTATCTTCATCCTTATAATAACATTTTATCTGGAATGATCCCATTATGAAGCTGAAATATTATCCGTAGTCAAATAGGATTGACATTTTTTTTGAAGTGGAATACATAAGACTCAACTCAAAACATGGGTATGGTATTCTTTGGACATTGAAATTTTTTGAGAAGTATTCAATGATATTGAATGAAAATATTTCATGGATAAAATGAAAATGTATTATTAAAAAATATATATATAAATAAATGTCACTAACTATTGAATAAGACTCAATGTCTATAAATTATTGAAAAGACCAATGAAATTAATATTCAATCATAGGATTATACTTTTATAGTTTTTAATTATTATAAGGCCATGGACATAACCATTTCGTAATATTGAGATAAGTCAACAATTTTGTTAAATTAAATTTAAAGATATTTTAAGGATTACTGTTTTATAGAATTTGGCCATATCTCAAACATAGAATTTTAAATATTACAAGCATACACTTTTACTCAATATCCATTTTTTCATAAAAAATTAACTCTTTATAAAGAAACATTTTCTCATTTAATTTTTTAATAAAATATCATTTCCTTGATCACATACAGGATTCTATTATTATTTACATCATATCAAAAACATTTCGAGACATGGGATCAACATAAAAGTTTTTTGAGGGTTAAAAAAAGAAGGATAACTATTAGTCTTGGGAAAACTATTTGTCTTTGGAAATCCTTAAACCCATGAATACATTATAATAAAGTGATATTATTATCATATAATAATTTATAAAAATTCTCTGCCAAATATAAGATCATTTCATTTGAATTTTTTAATACAAATTTTACCATATAGCAAATTAAAAGCAATATGTAACATGTAAAGTAACTTGGTACATAACTGTACATAAATGGAATAACCATGAGTTCATCTACCAAACATATCACTAAATGAAATAACTATATGGTTGAATTCCATACCCAATGAATTAGAGTGTATAATGTATCCACCTTTCATTTTTTATCACAGAACCACCCATCATGTTTTAATCACGTAACCAACTGTATTTGGTTTATCATGTAACCACTCGTCTAATGTCCAAGAACCGTTCTACATTCATAAAACATAAATGTGTGCACATAACAAAATTTCACTTATAAAATATCATTTTCTATCACATGAAATAATTTCAAGATTTTGAAATAATAAATCCATTTCAAAATCCATTTTCATTACCAAAACACCCAACAAAGAAACATTGGTATTTTTTCCTTTTTTTGAAATCAATATGGCTTATAGAGGATGATAAATATCAAATAACAGTTATGGTGGAGAAGAAGTCATTGTCACTACATACATTAAAAATAGTCCATTTTTTTGTTTAGTGAAATGTTTTGTATAACAAAATATTCCCTTTGAATAATGTCAACAATTTTTTTATACCCAATACATAAAAATATTTTTTATAAATTAAAATATTCCTCAATGAATGGAGATTGAGACGAAGTCCCTTATAATTATTATATCATTAGATTAAGGATAAATTAATGACATAATTATCTGTGAAAAAATATAAAAATAATAAATGTAAGTGGATATTCAGTGTAAAAAATCAGAGGTTATTCACACAAACTCATGTAATGGAAATACCAATGACATGAATATTTATCTCACTGAATGGAGATTGTGTTATGATTTACCTCACCTAGGGAATGATTTTTCACGTTCCATAGTTACGTTCTTGAATAATAAACCTACATTAATTTCTAATTGAAGGATTAATTTTTTCAGGATTATTATTCTTTTTATATCACATGTTAAATGTTTATAAAAATTACATAATTATTTATGTTCATATATGTTGTTTTGTCAATATATAGTGATTGAGTGGAAAATGAACGTGTTTTGATATAACATGTCAATGTAGTCAAAAGTTCATCATCTCAAGAATACGATTATTCAGGATTTTAATATCATATATATTGTGTATATATGTATTTAATATGTATTTAATAGTTGGATATATGAAATTAAATGAACCATTCATGTAGACGTTAGGCTATACATATGCATGGATGTTACTTTCATTTCATTTCAATGTTAAGGGAATGAAAACAAAATGATACATTTGTATATTTTAATTAAATTATAATATCTATTTTATAGATGTAACATAATATTGAAAAATCTATTATTTATATGTTCCACATAAGGAATGAATGATTCATATCACATTGATGTTGTGGTAGTTAGTATTTCCTCGAATGAAGTTATTATATTTACATATTATGAAAAGTATAATGGTATGTTGGAAAAATATATATGAAAAATCTAAAATATAAAAATATATAATGTATAATGTATAAATATATATTTACATCCTAATATCCACCCCAAGAGAGTTAGGATAAAATTTTACATTCATCGTTAAGTGATGCAGTAGTTCGTTGTACATAGAAACTGTATGTTCAAATACATTAGACTGATATGTGTGTAAGTGTAGTTAGAAAAAATCTCATAAGAAACTATTATATTTAAGATACTATTGTTATTATTGAGTTATATAATATAAAGAGCATAACTAATGGATATGGAAAATAAAGTAATGAAGCTTGAGAGAAGATGCTAACTCTAAATCAGGTAACTCCTTCTTATCTGAGCCAAATGGCTTTCTTGAATGGCGTTATACCCAAGGTAAGTCTTCTATGTGGAATTTAGTGTTGTTTGAAGATTATTTTAGTCTAATATTTATGGACATGGGGCTTAAGATGTGTGATTATATGAGTAGAGGTTGTATACTTTTATAAGAGGGAGGAGGGGAAAATTAGGGTAGTCTTGAAATATTTTATTATTATAAATTATATATTCAAATTATAATATCTCAAGTGATTTAATTTGAAGGAAATTGAATGATTTTTCTAAATCATATCAACAAATATATTTTAGATATTTATTTTCACAAAATTAACTTTATATTTTAGCATTAACACAAAGATAAAAACATTAACTATTAAAATGACTTCTTGTTTTGTAACAATATATGGTTACTATATTTTTTGTAAAATGACAATCAAACCAAAAGTACACCATTAGTTATATTTTTTTCATTAAATAAAAAATTTGGATACATAATATATTATTATGACTATTATATAATTATATAAAAAAGCATTTGTTTTAAAAAAAACCCATTTATGTCATTTTTGACACTATTTAGTAATTGATTTTTGTAAATGTAATAAAAGCTTGATTCCATAAAAAGGAATTCAATCCTCCATAACAAGTCAATTTCATCCAAAAATATATTTTATGGAATAAAAAACCCCAAATGAAATTTATTTTAATGTATATAAGATCTTTTATTTGAATCATTCATTAATATAGTAATCAATTTATCATCATTGTGTCACAAATAATGATATGTTTTATTTATAAAAGTTATAAATAAAATACCTTGATTTAGGAAATATTTTTTATCATACACATTAATATATATTGTCAATGAGATATATTATATAAAACACCTCATATTTTATTTAGTAATAAGACACATGTTGGGGTTATATTTCACTTTAATTAAATTTCATTATTATAAAATGTCATTTTCATACCCAACTGGCTCCAAAATGGAAAAAGATCAACAATGGATTTTTTGGTAAGTGATTATTCATATGATAACATTAATATTACTGTTAGGGTTTTTAAATATTAATATAATATTATTTTTAACTTTATTTATCTAATTTATCAATTGACTTTGGTAAATAAAAAGTATATTTTGAAGTTACTATTTCTAATGTCAAAAAAAGGTACCTATGTGAATAATTAATAAATTATAATGAAAATATAGAATCCGTTTATTGAAATTAAAAACTCAGATATTTTAGTAGTTAATTTAAAATTAATTTCTATTTTCAAAACCAGAAATTGCGTTTTTTACGAAGTAAAATCTATCAAATGATAGACTCGTGTTTATATAAAAATTTAAATGTGAATGTACATAAAATTAAAATATTTGGAATAAATAATAAGAAAATAATTATATTACACTTTAAACCCAATTACAATATAAAATCTATCAAAATAAATAAATTATATCAAAAGATAGTTTGGAATTAAAATTTAGTATTTCTCATTATTCTTTAAAATGTGCACTTTACCTGAAAAATTAAAAAATATAAACCAATGTAAATTTTGAGGACCAACATCTAATGAAGTAGTCTATTTTGTCAGATATAACATTTAAAAGTGACAAAAAAATATTTATTAATGGTTCTCCATGGAAAAAATATAGATTCTCTTTTAAAAAATTAATGTATTTAATTTAAAAATTATAAAAACATAAAAAAATGTAAAATAATAATATAGTAAATTATATTCTTTCCCTATGATACAAAAAATAAGTGTTTTCTAGAATTTAAAATAATAATAATAATATTTTATTAATTTTTTATATAATGTACTGCGGTGTGAAAAGTAATAATTCTGACAAACACATTTTTGTGTGTTAGGTACACTACCTTACGAAGTGTCACACTTATACTAAAATTAAAATTAATTTATAAATTTTTATTAGATATGTTGTTTATTATTTTATAAATACCTAGGAAATTAAAAAATTCTCCCAATTTCGAAGTTTCAACCTATCAATTTTAAAATTGGTCTCAAAAAGTTAATTAAAAATAACACATCAAAAAAAGAGAAAATAAAACTATCACATTAAAAAAATAAGAAGTAAAACTGTCACTAAAGATAATAATTACTAGGATCAATGTATGAAAATGTGGATATGTAAGAAAAAATAACCATCATGTTCTGATAGAGAGAGATTAAAACCCTAATCTAGAGAAATATTAAAACAAAAATACAATATACATGTGAAGAGTTATGTGGACATTGATTTCCTAGTATGAAATATAATCAAAAAATGTTTCATCTTTATTACCCTATTAATTATTATGATCAACATATTAATGAGATTTGCAATGAACATAAGGTCACATAGTTACTTTTCATGTAGATTTTTATCCAATAATAAATAACTAAAAAAATTTTCTATTTTACCAAAATGATAAGAATTATATATGACTTGGACACAAATGAGGAAATTGAATAAACATATATAGAATCACATAATACAAAAAAAATTATATATATATTTCCTGTATGTTTTTAAAACTACCCGAAACTGAAATGGTTAATACCAAATCAGAATATCCCAAAAATTAATAATCATATTATAAAAATAAATACTACTTTAATTTCCAAAATTCAACAAAAAATACAAAATGTTTAAAAAAGACCATTCAACAAAAAAAGTCATTACAATTCATCTAAATAATACAAAATATGATTCAAAATCAAAATTCATAAGTATTTAATCACATTGTGTTCAATGATAAATATTAACATTTATCTTCAAATAACATCAATTACTCATGTTGCAACTTACTTAAATTTAATTGACTTAATAAAATACTTTCTATGATAGGATAATCATTCCCATTATTAACCCAAATCTCCATTTTCCACAATAAAAATATAGATAATTCTAAAATTTAATTCAACCATTACTCCTCAAATTAAATCCCATATTATTCTATTTTCCTTACGTATATTGTGTTCCCATAATAGGTAACGTCATCCAAAAAATCATTTATCACATTATCACCAAATCATATTCCAATTATATGGATATACATTTTATAAAACTGAAATACCAAAAATGTATTTATTATTTATCACTAAAATCATTTAACTAAATAGAATAATTCATAATAACAAAGGGACATCACATACACCAGTGGTAGATTATGCACCCTTAACCCCATTCAGTAGTGGTTTCGATTCCCAGAGCCATGCCGGACAAGATGGGTTGTCACCCATCCTGTGGGATGTCTTTTTCTAAAACTATATAATTCATATTATATTCCCAAAATTTAATAAAATATTTAAAATAACCATAACATAATTTATCGTCATGTTATCCTCATGCCTTTTATTTTTAATTTAAAAATTTAATAACCCATAATTTCCTCAAATTGAAGGATCATATATACCCTAAATGTTATTTATAACTATATCGAAAAATAAAAATGTTTTTATTCCTCATTTATACATAACATACATAGTGGATAAACAAACTATAATTCTTCAAAAGTAAACAAATATTTATACATTTAAACATATCATATTCCATTAATCAAACATTACTATTCAATTTATAAAATGTAGATATCATAATAATCTAAAATTCGTCGTGATAATTTATCAGTTTTTTCCTATAATTAAAATCACCCATTTTTCCTAAGATTATATAATTTCAAAACATGATATATAAAATATTCCATACAATTCATATGTCATTTTCAATTTCCCCACGTTCAATTGGAATGTCATTAGGTAATGGTAAACATATATTTTTTTAATAATGTGAATCCCATTCCTAAGACTTCTTTGTAAGACATCTATTTATGTAATGGCCATACACACCACATTTAAAAAATTCAATTTATCCCACAAAATGAGCCTGTTTCCATTTTCTAGAGTCAACTAAATGCTTCCATTTTCCGTGGTGGGTAATTAATATATGACATTCATTACAGCATCTATAACATCATTCTATCCCATTGAGAAGTTTTAATTGGTGTATATTTTAATAACATTGAAACATATGTTATTAAATATAATTTTTTTTAGGATTATTACCTGACTTTTTATAGAGATTCATATTATTAATATCTGATTCCTTAGAAAAATGACCAACCATTTAGTGGTCAATAATTGCTGCAAGAAGTTGGGTTATAATTAAAACATAAATTTTCATTACATATTTCATTTCATTAGGTTTCTTATTTAGAAACCCACCATAGTTTCATTAACATCCATTATTACTTTGGTGCCTTTAGACATAGAAATTTACTATAACCACAAAATGGTAGTGTGAGTGTATCAATGAAATCACCATATATTATCATATAAGGAGGATTAACTCTAAGAAATAATTATTCATGTTATATTAATCTCATTATATTTATCTAAAATAAATATAAATATAATTAATATTCTAACCATTTTTCTTATATAAAACAATACACTTCTGATAAAATAAAACCCTAAACTCTATTGTCATCTAAGATGACCTCTAATACCAACTATATAGCCCCATATCAAAACATTAGTTATTTAAAGGATATGTTAACAATTTACATTAATTCACTTTGAATATATTTTAATGTTAAAAAAATTGTATCATTTCATGTTTTAACAGAATAATTTTTTCTTCATCTCTACCATGTCTCTATTTATAAAGAAATCATAAATGGAATAACTGTAGAGACCCAAAGGTTGACGTACATAGACATTAAATTGATTTTTCGAAATACTTAATACGTAAAAAAACAGACACCGAAGGACTGTAATAGTTTAGTGTCTTTGGAAACTCGGAAGAAAATCTTATAATCGTGGTGAAAGATCTTCAACATCTCCCATAAATATCTTCCCCTTTTGTTTTCATACCTAAAACCTTTCATTATATCCTAGGGAAAATAAAACATATAAAGGATGTGCTCAAATTCCCAGAAAGGGTAAACAAAGATAACATAAAACTATCCATAAACATTTGAATGCAAAAACTTGAACATAAAATATAAACATCAAAATCATAATAAAGGACATAAATTATGTAAGTATGTAATGCATATATAATAAAGGAACATAAATCATGATAAAAAAGCATGGGAATAAAACATGTAATTGTGGAAACCATTCAGCACATGTTATGATATCCATAGTAGCCAAGGCGTTGCTGACAAGACCATCATAGTGGAAAAAATCTCTTTCTGAATCGAGTTCACTCATCGTTTAAGTTTTGTAACACTGAACTGGATTAACTAACCATTCCAGCCATGCCTATCTCAAGAGATATAAATATTTACCCAGTTCATTGGATGGAGATATTGGTCCCACCCATCTCATAATGAAATCATTCTTACTTGTGCCACAAAACATAAATCATTCATTATAACCCAAACTATATAATGGCTTTCATAAACATCATCCCATTATCACATAATCCATATAAAAGAAATGGATATAATTTTATAATAAGAAAAGTGAAACCATGTAAATCCTAGAGACATTATACTTGAAACTTACACATATGAAATAATGTCATCTTAGATGGAAAATGGTTTTGATAAAACACATGAAATTAATTCTTGAGGAAAATATCCTTTCTTTTTTTTTTAAATCTTTTGATTTTCACAAAATTTCATAAAATTTTAAAAGAAAAGGATTTTGTTGAAAATAGTCCTGAAATATTTTGGAGGAAGATTCTTGAAAATAAGTCTTTATAAAAATGTAAAAATCATTTCTTGCCGTATAAGTTAAAAAACATTCTCTGCGTACTTTTGTCAGAAAAGTCAAAAATTATCTCGTATGGTAAACAAATAAAAGTTCCCTTACATTCCATGGAGTAAAAGTAAAAAATGGGTAAAAAGGAAATTAAAAATACTTGAAAACATTTTTAGAAAACATGGAAATGGATGATAAATATAACCCCAGTAAATACTTACAAATAGACAATCTCGGATAAAAACGAGATTGGAAATGTTATCCCTTACCTTAGGTCTGATATGCTTCTTATGTCTCTGAACCTCCTGTATATTGATTTAAATAATGTCATTGAATTATTACAAAATCATATTCATTGTTATGATATCATATATGGTTTACTTATGACTTTATATTACCTGTTCTTTTAATATTCGATGTAAAAGCAGCGATTTGGGTAAAATCGTTTCATTTATTGTACGCGTTTTGACTTGTTTTTCATGATATTATTACATATATCTTGAAACTAATTAATTAAATTATGTAAAAATTGATTTATATATACTATATATTCAGCATATACATATATATAAGATAGATTGTTATATGGAATGAAATACACCATTCATGGAGACGGTAGGTCGTTCGTACGAATGAACACTGTTTTCGTTTCCTTATTTAATTGAATGGAATTAACTAGATGAAATACATATATATATATATACATTAATACAGTATCATTATTATGTCATATATTTCATTATTGTTTTTTAAATATACATTATAATCATTCATGAATGGTTAACATGGAGAATGAATATCATCGCATTGTGGAGACTGTAGTTCGAATGTACGCACGAGCGATGATATCATTCCCATGATCATTTAATTGTATTTTAGTGTATGTATACTATTTCATAATGAATATCACTTTGCAATAATCATATATAGTTTTCTATTTACACCATTATATCCATCCATGTAAGGTTGAGGTTGAAAATAAATTACACCACGGCGTGGAGACGGTATTCCGTACGTACGCACCCGTGGTGATTTTGTTTTCCGTAGGATGGATAGAAGGTGAAATGGGGTTGTTTAATATTTATAAGAAAATATCATTATATAAGTAATACTTATGTTATTACTTCATAATGAATCAACTAAGGATGAAGATGTTGAAGAAGAACGAAATTGGAAAGGATTGGTAATGGATACTACCTCTTCTTTGACGCGCCTCTTCTTAACCTCCTCTTAGGTACTGGAGGTGGACTTTGAAGAAGGCCAGGACTTCTAGGATGTTTCTACGGAAGTTTAGAAGAGAAATTTTCAGGGTTTAGCCTAGAATAATGGCTCAAAATGGTGTGAAGAGAATAGGGATGTAGTTCCCTTTTATAAGGGAGGAGAGAGGCACCTTTGGAAAAACTAAAAAGATTATTTTATTATAAACTCATATTCGGTTTTTAATAGCTAAAAATTGATTTATTTAGAAGCTAAGGTGTGTATAGGGTCTAAATACTATCATCTGATAGAATTTGGACATGTTTCGGCTACTATTGTAACATTATCATTTAGATTAAACTCTATGTTAAATAATTTTACTTTCAGCGTGTCTTTTTGTTTTCCAACACTATATGGTTAATAAACTTAATATAACAAGACAAACGAACCCCAAGTGGTTCATTATTAATATATATATCCATATCTATGTCATTTGGCTGATCCTTATATTTTTAGGAATAAAATAACTATTAATAATAAAATATTTGTTTGAAAAACAATTTTATGCCAATTTTGACACTATTTGGTACTTGATTTTTGTGAAAACTATAACAGTATGATTATTTCAAAATAAGTTAATTACATCAATAATAACAAGTCATATTAACCTATAAAATTTTTGAAATTCATAAAAAGTCTCAAATTACTTTTATTTGGGTATTTATAACATCAATTATGTTAACATTACATTAATAAGATAATTACTGCATCATCATTGTGTCATAAATAAAATAACTTATTTAATGTATAAAAATTATAAATCAAATACCATTATATAGGAAATATTTTTATATGTCTAATTAATATTTATAGTCTAATTTATTTTATTTATAACCTTATATTAAAAATGAATTAGTTATTAAACTTTGATTTTAACTATTTTAACCCTTCTTTAAATAAATTAATAATAAATGTCCTAATCTAATCCAAATGGACCTAAATGGACATATTTTATCTCTATGGTTGTTTTGGGTCATATTACACTTATCCAATTGAATTAGGACATGTGTTAGGGTAATAATAATATCATTTTTACCCTTAATTACCTGATTTACTTTTAACCGTGGTAAATAAAAGTAAAAAGTTACTATTCACCAAATATTATTTTCAACTCATTGAACCACATTTTAGTCTATGATATTAACTGTGTCTCTTGGATTTATGAAATTCCACTCACAGAAGCCAGAAAATTAATATTTATGTGAATTTCCAAATTATCCAAGGAGGTGGGTAAAAGACGTTGAAAAGTACAATAAAATTACATATATCTAAAATTATTACAAAAAGACTCAAATGAATTACGTTGAACTTATAATGTATTATGTGTCATTTTTTACCTAAAATAAATTTAAAAAAAATAAAAATATATTTAAATAAAAAGTATGTTTTTAAATTGTAACCTAGTGTTTTCACTATTCATCAAAAATTGAATGTTTTCAGAAAAATAAAAATATTTATCCGTAGGTTATTTTCTATATTCCGAATACAATAATGAACTCCATTTTGAAAGGTAAGATTTCAAAAATTGGGTATTACTATTCATAAAGGCTAGTTCATAATAATATTATTGTAATTTCTCATTTAGTAAAACTTGGTATTGTGTACTAGACACGCTATCAAAGAAGGTCTTGGGTGCGTGTAATGAAAGCCAAGTCAGGGATGCATGTAGTGAATACTCTCTTTGGTGTTGCGTATAACATAATCAAAATTTGTCTCATTTTTACATTAAAAAAATCTATAATTAATGTTGTGTAGAATAATTTCCCCAAAACGAACGTGAAATTGTGTGTAACACAAGCCAAGAATAGTGTTGCATATACTACATGCTAATACAATGTTGCGTATAGAACAAGATAATCATGGTGTAGCGTATAAAAAAAGACATTAATGAAAATAAAAGGAATAATTCTCATAAAATATCAGGTTGTTACATTCTACCCCCCTTAAAATGAATCTCACCCTCGAAATTCATCGGGGTTATAAATGGTTTACTAATCGAATGTTTTAGTAGAATCCCACATCGTAAAAAAGAATACCAAAATTTATCTTTATAAACTAATGTATGAATCATAACGGTTACACAAATTAACTAATCAATGGGTTTTCACATATGAGAACATAGGTGAAAATATGGATATGGAAGATAAATCTAACCATCATGATCTAATGGAGAGTGGTAGAGAACATGGCTATGAAAAATACAACAATCACAAATGCATGAATTTTTGATGACCTAAGGTACCATTTGATTCATCAGATATATGGACACTAGGACATAATTTCTGGTTTTCAAGATCATTTCCCTAATGTTGTAGAATTTTTGAATTAAATGAAATACTTACTTGATTTTGGTACAATCATACAGTTGCTCGTGCCTTGAACAATTTCCACTTCATCACTTAAAGAAATGAAGATGAATTTGTCTTTTGCGAAGTTGTAGCATATCATGCGATAGAATGATAGGTCATTCTATCTTTCTCAACCATAGGATTAGCAAAATTTATATACATATGTCCATCTTATGTTGAGATTAATCGTATATGGTTCCAAAAATGGACGTATACTTCATCTATCATACCTCTTAATAAAATTAAACTAGTTTCTACTAACTAGGGACTTCCTGTAGGCCACTAGTAGCTGATAAAGGCTTATCACAATTCAGTTGTGGGTTCAATTCCCACATCCTTTTCATACGTGACGGGTTGTCGCCCATCCTGCAGGTTATCCTTTTTATAAAACTACATTATTATAACATTCCATAAATAATATCGAAAAACCTTTTAGCCTTAATCAATTCTATCTGATGTCCAACTTAATCCATTCCATCCTTTAAACTTATCGAAAATACTTCTGTCTAATCTTATAGTATAATGAAAATGATTACTAGAAAGGTCACATTACAAGAATGTGAATACCTGCATTTATCATACGACATATCTTGTTGGTCACATTGCAAACATGTGAATTCCTTAATCATGTATTCTCTTGAAAAATGAATACACATTCATCCTTAGTGAAAACATGAATTTAGTTAAAAGTTAACTCCTTACACATACCAAAATCCCAAAAATGCTATATACTCAAACCATGATATATCTTTTTCTTTATATCAGTCATGAGGTCATGAATACTGTCAAATATTTCATTATCTATTTATCCTTTCATTATGTGCATATCATCTTATTTCCAAATATATCTGAACAACCTTTCATGGTTATTGGTACCACTCAACATATACTTTCAAATACTTTAGGAAAAACAATATTGTAACAATACTTAGATGCGTCATTATTCCATAGTACCATTACCTATACAACATTACTCTTGATAAACATATAATCATTCCACAACCTTCTTAAACCATTGACCGAGATTCCACAACTCTTTCATCTCACATATCATTTTTATTCTCTTCATCATCATCAATAAAAATACTACCCATAAGACCTTGCTGATTCAATTCATGAGAATTTCCCATAGGTCATTGTTTGCATAATGCCCATACATTCCACATTATAAACATTTAATCATTGTTGATATCATAGCAATACCATTATCCTTGACCATGGTGTTAACTGAAACTTTTCCTTTGCACTTACTGGATTTGTTTCCTTCTTATCCACACCCAATTCAGCTTCCCATTCCATTGAAACAATCTCCCTGATGCCTCTTCGCACATGATTTACATGGGGGAAATTGACCTTTCTTTCCTCTATGATCATCATTAAACTCCATCTTTCTCTTATTATCTGAGTCATGAAACTTACCAAAGCTGATATTATTGATCATATTATGAGATTTCTGATTAGGCATAATAATGATATTTGGAATTCATGATCCAAATTCATTTGGTTGACCAAGAGGAATATCATTCCATTGTCCATCATATCCTCCATTATCGTGAATCTTACTATTTCCAGCCATTTTATAAAACCCAAAAAGAATAGTGTGAGAGAGAAAAATCATAATCAAGGGGGAGTACCATCAATATATAACATCTTAGGTTTAATTCTAATATCTTTTCCGTGATTATTGGACTATAACCTATACTTATACTTAACCACAGGGACATCCCTAGACATACCTTAGAAATATCTATAGGGATCTCACTAATGTTTTTGCATCCTAGTTTCCAAAGGTTAACTAAATCGAACCTATGATACCAAATGAAGAGGCCCAAATCTTGACGTACATAGACATTACATTAATTTTGTGGAATAATTAATACGTAACAAAAAATAGACACTGAAGGACCATAATAGTCTAGTTTCTTTGGAAACTCGGAAACAAATCTTCTAATCATGGTGAAAGATCTTCAACATCTCCCATAATGATTTTCCCATTTTTTTTTCGTACCTAAAAATATTCTTTATATCCTGGGGAAAAGAAAACATATAAAGGGTGAGCTCAAATTACCAGTAAGGGTAATCATAGAGAACATAAAAAAATCCATATATATTTGAATGCAAAAACATGATTATAAAATATAAACATTAAAATCTTGAGAAAAGACATAAATCTTGGAAGTACGTAAGGAATATATCACAAAGGAACATCAATCATGATGAAATAGCATGGGAATAAAACATGTAATTGTGGTAACCATTCAACACATGTTATGATTCCCATAGTAGCCAAGGAATTGTTGAGAAGACCATCTTAGTGGAAAAAGTCCCTTTCTGAATCGAGTTCACTTCTCATTTAAGTCCTGTAACACTAAACCGAATTTACATACCGTTACAGCCATGTCTATCTCATGAGATATAAATCATTCCCTAATGAATTGGTGGGAGATATAGGTCCCACCCATCTCATTCTGAAATCATACTTACTTGTGCCACAAAAAATAAACCATTCATCATAACCCAAAGAATAAAATGGGATTCATAAAAATCATCCCATCATCACATAATCCATATAAAAGAAATGGATATCATTTAATAATAAGAAAATTTAATCCAATTAAATGAAAGAGACATTATACTTGAAACATACCCATAAAATAATGTCATCTTATATGTAAAATGGTTTTGATAAAACACATGAAATGAATTCTTTAGAAAATATCCTGTCTGTTTTTTTAATCATTTTCTTTTCAAAAAATGTCATGCAATTTTAAAAGAAAATGATTTTTTTTTCAAATATTCATCAAATATTTTGGAGGAAGCTTCATGAGAACATGGTTTTATAAAACCATAAAAATCCTTTCTTGCCGTATAAGTTAAAAAAACATTATCTGCATACTTTTTTCGGAAAAGTCAAAAATTGCCTCGTATGGTAAACAAAAGATAGATTCCTTACATACGATGGAGTAAAAGTAAAAAATGGGTAAAAAGGACATTAAACATACATGAAACCATTTTTATAAAACAGGTACATTGATGATAAATATAACCACAGTAAATACATACTAATAGAAAATCTCGGATAAAAACGAGATTGGAAATGTTGTCCCTTACCTTAGGTCTGATATGCTTCGTATGTTTCCAAACCTCCTATATTATGATTTAAATAATGTTATTGACTCATTAAATAATCATATTCATTGTTATTATATCATATATGGTTTACTTATGACTTTATCTTACCTGTTATTTTTAAAATTCGATGTAAAAGCAGTGATTTGAGTAAAATCGTTTCATTTATTGTACGTGTTTTGACTTGTTGTTCTTGATATTATTACTTATATCCTGATTTACTTAATTCAAGAATGTAAAAAATGATATATATATATATATATATGTATAATATATATTCAGAATATTCATATATATATGATTGATTGTTAAATGGAATGAAATACACCGTTCATGGAGACGGTAGGTCGTACGTACGCATTAACATTGTTTTCGTTTCCTTATTGAATTGAATGGAAATAAGTAGATAAAATACATACATAAATATTTATATATATACATAAAACCATTATCATTATTATGTCATATACTTCATTATTATTCATTAAATATACATTATAATCATTCATGAATGGTTAACATGGAGAATGAATCTCATCGCGTCATGGAGACGATAGTCCATACGTACACACGAGCGATAATATCATTCCAATGATCGTGGAATTGTATTGAAGTGTATGTATACTATTATAGATTCAATATCAGTTTACAATAATCATATATAGTATTTAAACCATTATACCTATCCAAGTAAGGTGGTGGCTGAAAACAGATTACACCACGGCGTGGAGATGATATTCCGTACGTACGCACGCGCGGTGATTTCGTTTTCCATCGAATATATAGAAGGTGAAATGGGGTTGTTTCATATTAATAATAACATATCAGTATATAAATAATACTGATGTTATTACTTTATAATGAAACAACTAAATAAGAATAAGTTGAAGAAGAAAGAAATTGGAAAGGATTGGTAATGGATATTACCTCCTCATTGACGCGCCTCTTCTTAACCACCACTTAGGGTACTAGAGTTGGTCTTTGATGAAGACCAGAACCTCTAAGACGTTTCTACGGATGTGGAGAAGAGAAATTGGTAGGATTTGGCCAAGCATCAAAGCTCAAAATGGTGTGTAGAGAAGAGGGAAGTGGTGCCCTTTTTTGAGGGAGGAGAGAGGCACCTTTGGAAAAACTAAATATATTATTTTATTATAAAGTCATATTCGGTTATTAATAGCTCCAAATTGATATATTTAGAATATAAGGATGGTATGGTTTGAAATACTCTCATAGAATATAATTTGGACATGTTTTGGTTACTATTTTAACCTTATCATTCAGATTTAACTCTATGTTAAATAATTTAACTTTTACCATGTCTTTTAGTTTTATTACACTATATGGTTAATAAACTTACTATAACAAGACAAAAAACCCAAAGTGGTTCATTATTAATATATATCATTATCTAAGTCATTTGGACTATCCATAGATTTTTAGGAATAAAATAAAAATTAATATTATAATATTTGTTTTAAAAATGATTTTATGTCAATTTTGACACTATTTGGTACCTGATTTTTGTGAAAATCATAACAGAATTATTATTTCTAAAACATTTGATTAAATCAATACTAGCATGTCATATTAACCTATTAAATTAGTGTAATTCATAAAAAGTCTCAAATTAAATTTATTTGGATATCTATAACATCAATAATGTTAATATTTCATTAATAAGATAATTAGTGAATCATCATTGTGTCATAAATAATATAACTTATATAATGTCTAAAAATTATAAATAAAATAAAATTATGTAGGAAATCTTTTTGGATTTCTAATGAATATTTATAATTGAATTTATCTTATGTATAACCTTATATTAAAAATGATTTAGTTATTAAACATTGATTTTAACTATTTAAACCCTTCTTTAAATAAATAAATAATAAATGCCCTAATCTAATCCATGTGGAACTAAATGTTCATATTTTATTCCTAAGGTTTTTCTTGGTCGAATTACACTTATCCAATTGAATTATGACATGTGTTAGGGTATTAATAATATCATTTTACCCTTAATTACTGTATTTACTTTTAATCGTGGTAAATTAAAGTAAAATGTTACTATTCACCAAATATTATTTTCATCTCATTGAACCACATTTTAGTCCTTGATATTAACTATGTCTCTCGGATTTTTGAAATTCCACTCACAGATGTGGTAAAATTATGGTTTATGTGAATTTTCCAAATTCACCTAGGAGGTGGGTAAATGACGGTGAAAAGTTAAATAAAATTTTATATATCTAATTTTTTTAAAAAATGACTCCATTGAATTACATTGAACTTATATATGTATTATGTATCAATTTTTACCTAAATTAAATTTATATAAAATAAATTATTATTTAAATAAAAAGTCGGTTTTTAAATAGTAACCCACTGTTTTAACTATTCATAAAAAATTGAAAGTTTTCAGAAAAACAACAAAATTTCACCCTTGGCTAATTTCAATATTCTGAATCAAAAAACAAAGTCCATTTTGAAAGATAAAATTTATAAAATTTTAATAAGTGGGTATTACTATTCATAACGGCTAGTTCATAATAATATTATAATAATATCTCGTTTAGTGAATGTTTCTATTGCGTACTACACACACTATTGAAGAAGGTCTTGGGTGCATGTAATGTAAGCCAAGTCAGTGCTGCATGAAGTGAAAGATCTGTTTGGTGTTGCGTAATACATAATCAAAACTTGTTTCATTTATAAATTAAACAAAATCTATACATAATGTTGTGTAGATTAATTTCCACAAAACGAACTTGAAATTGTGTGTAACACGAGCCAAGATTAGTGTTGCGTATACTGCAATCAAATACATTGTTTGTGTATAATACAAGATAATCTTTGTGTAGGGTACAACAAAAGACATCAAAGAAATTTAAATGAATAATTCTCATAAATGCTCGGGTTGTTACAATAACTATAGAGGTTAATACCACAAATATCACTAAATAGAATCAACATATTCTAGACGTCCATACCCAATGCAGTAGAGGTTATTATCTAACCACCCATCATTGGATTATCACATAACCACCAATCGTTTGTTAATCATGTAACCAAGAATAATTTTATTATCACATAACATCCCATCCAATGTCCAGGTACCACTATAAAATCTTAAGACATCAATAATTTCATTTATCCATTTTTCACTCATAATATTTCATTTGCAATCACAACAAATCATTTCAAAATATTGAAATAGTTGACTCTTTTTTCAAATAAATTTCCATTATGGAAACACCAAAAAGGGATTAAGGGATTTATTTTCTCCAAAAAAACATTATGTCTTATATATAAAACCATGTACCGAATAACTATAATAATGGCAGAGAAGTCATTGTTGCTGCATAGATTTAAAACTGTCATTTTTTCTTTTTTTAAATTGTTTCCAATAAAAAATATTATCTTTAAAAAAAGTATACAGTTTTTATTATACTTAGTATAAAATAGAGTCATTTATAAATTAAAATATGCCTCAATGAAAGGAGATTGAGACAAAGTCAATTAAAAATATAGTATCATTAAATTAACGATAAATCAATGGCATAATTATGTTTTTAAAATATAAAAACACTAAATATAAATAGAAATTTATTTAAAAACAATCAGGGGTCATTCATACATATTATTGGAAAATATCCAACGCTATGTATATTTATCTCAATGAAAGAAGAATGAGTTATTATTTCCCTTACATAGATGCTGATTTGTCATGTTCAATCATTATGTTCAGGAATAATAAACTTGTGTTTATTTATTCTTCTATTAGAACAATTATAGGATTTATTATTCCTTTTATATCACTAAATATTTTGTAATAAAAATAACATACTTAGGGATGTTAATGTCAGTCGTTTCGTCGATATTCAATAGTTGAGTAAAAAATGAACATGTGTTGATGTAACTATTCTTTGTAGTCAAAACTACACCATCTCCAGAGTATTATTATTAATTATTTATATACCATATTTATCCAATATATTTTTATCAGTTGTTTCTATAATATTTATAGATAATAAATGAAATTCCCCATTCAAGGAGATTATAGGGCGTATATATGCATGAATTCTACATTCATTTCATTTTCATATTAAAGGAATGAACAATAAATGATACATAGGAAAATAATAAATAAATTATAATATAGATTGTATAGGTTTTATATGTTCATTAATATAATTATTTATAAATTCCTATATACCATGAACATGTTATATCACATTGAGGGTGTTAGTACTCCGCACTTCATCAAATAAATTATCATATTTACACACTATGGAATAAAAAATTGTATGTTGAAAATAAATATGAATTAATAATAGAAATAATAGAAATATAATATATATTATATATAAATAAATTACGATAATAATTTCTTCCATGATATGTGGTAGGAGAAAATTTAACAATAATCATTTCGTGGGGATGTAGTTTTCCATGCACAGAAACAGTATGTTCATATCCATTAGAAGGAAGTGTTTGTAAGTGTATTCTGAAAACATAACATAAAAATTACATGTATTTTGGGGATAGATATTCTATTATATAAAAATTTAATAATAAAACAATTGGGAGAGTATAAGTTAAATAATGAAAAAGTGGTTGTGAGAAGACGCTAACTCAAAATACGGTAACTCCTATTAATTTGACCCAAAAGGATTTATTTGAATGGCCTTCTACCCAATTTAAGTTTTATTGGTGGATTGGAGGGATCATGTGCATTTATTGGAGAAAAATTTGGATGAGAAAACGGTATTGAGAGATGTGAGTAAGTGTGTACAAGGGGTGGCCTTTTATAAGAGTGATGAGGGGAAATTTTGGAATGTCTGGATATATTATTTTATTATAAAATGATTTAAGATTTATAATGGATCCATAGTGATATATTTCTAGGATTAGATGAAGATGGATAGCAATAATCTCAATTAATAGGTTTAATTATTTTTTAGGGCTCAAAACTAACCTTATATTTTTTCTATAACCCTTAGGTAAGAACATTAACTCTTACCATTTCATATTATATTTTCACAATATATTTGTACTATATTTAATATATAATTCAAATAGAACACAATGTTGATAATTTGTGTCATTTTAAACATTATATAAGTCATTTGGCCAAATATTGTATTTTTTGGACTATAATATCAATTAATAAATTATTATTTATTTTAAAAACATTTTTATGTCAATTTGGAACATATTTAGTAATTAATTATTGATAAAGTAAGAAAAACATGATTCCTAAAAAAGACATTAACTATTCACCCAATTGTATATTTATTCCAAAAAAAATTTATAGAATAAAATTGTCTATATATGTTTATTTTAATGTTTATAATATCATTTATTTGAGTTTTTATTTAATAAGAAAATCACTACATCTTCATTGTGTCCTAAGTTAGGTTATTTAGTTAATGTGTAAAAATTATAAATAAAATTCCTTGAAATGAGATATTTTTTGTAATGACTGTTTATAGTCAATGAGATCAATTAAATAATCCCACCATAATTTTTTTTACTTTTAATATACAAGTTTTGGCTATATTTCTCTTTACATTAGATTAATTATTATAACATATAATTTTAATACCAAAGTGGTTCCCAAATGATAAAATATATCCATTTTAATTATTTCGGAAGCCCATAACTAATATTATAATATTATTACATGTGGTAGGGTAGCTTAATATTATTATAATTTTATTTTTACCCATAATTACCTAATTTACCCTTTAACCAAGGTAAATTAAAACAATTCCTAATGATAATATTAATATTGTAAAAAAATAAAAGGATCATATTTACAAAATTTTGACCTTATGAATACAAATATGGAATCATTTTTTTCAAATTCAAAACACTGGAATTGTAGAAATTAATTTTAATGTGATTCTCTTTATCAAAACCACAATGTGGGTATTTAAAAAAAACTATTAAAATATTGGCATGTTTATATGTCCAATTTGAAGATTAAATTGTATAAAATGACCATAATTATATTAAATGATAAAAAAAATACAATCGAACATTAAAACCAATTAAAAGGAAAATATACCTATATAAATAAATTTCCTGAAAATACTGTTTTGAATTAAAATGTAGTATTTTATACTATTCATTAGGATATATATTTTTTCTGAAAAATACCTAAATCTATTCCAAAGGAAATTTTGGGGTCACCCTTAAGAAGATCAATTTTATATATTAATATAAAACATAAAATGGAAGGAAAATATATTTAAAAGATCTCTCAATCAAAAGAATGTTAAATGAGCTTTTGAATATATTAGAGTGTTTATGCTGGGAATTTGCATCATTTTCATTTTAAGCCAATAAAATAAACTGGATAATTGTAAAAACATTTTAAAAATATATAAAATCATAATATATTTAATTTATTTATTCTCACTAATATAAGGTCTTTGTGTTAAATACTTATTATAATAATACTAATATTATTGTATTATATTTTGGTATAACTCAATGTTTTGTGCAACATATAATTCTAGAGAAAACCATTATTCCATTTGAGGTATGCTATCATACACTGTTCCCCCTTTCACGTAAAAATATTGTTCAATTCAAAACATTAAAATATATATGAAAATGTATTATTCTATAAATACATTGGATGATGCACTTAATCAAGAGGCGTGTTTTTTTTCATAAGATTGATAATTATCTCTCCTTAATGAATTTTTAATATTCAATGTAATGACTATTACAACAATTGAACACCAATTTTTTATGATATGTTATCCTTGTATTTTTCCTTACTGGTTAAACAAGTAAAAAAAATTTGTGAAAAAACATTAAATTATATACGAGTTTTATAATCATATAATGATTTATTAGAATGATATAGATTAACATTTTTTTTACTATAATAATTTTAGTATAAATGAGGAAAAAAACATAAAAAATAAAAAAGGCATAAATATATACGCACTCCAATTCACCCCACTCCTAGGGCCATCATGTCTGTTTGGTCCAATGAATAGTGACAAAACACTTAATTATTTTTCAAATTGGGGGAACTATCAACAATTGAGAATATTTTAAAAGGATGTGTTTTAACATATTTTTTTATAAATATCTATTTTTTTGTATAACTAGTGGAAAATATCTGAATAATTTAATATGATTATATGAAAATATCATTTGAATCACTTAATAGTATTTTGAAATCACTTAATGATGCAATTCTCTCAAAAATACTACATTAACCTATGATGTGGTGTATACATTCATTTAATTTAGGATATTCTATTTTATATGAATCTTTTTTCATTTTAATATAATAACTAATTAGTTTTTTTATATTATTTAATATATGATAATGTGGACGAATAAAACCAAAATGGTAATATTGAGATTCACTATGAATTAGTTGACAAGCATATTTTTGCAACATTTCATGAATATTATTTAGCAGATTTTGTGATGTTTTAGAGATGTATATAATGTCTTTTAGGTGCTTGATATGCAATAGTATAACTGTAATAGGTTCAATAGGACAACATAATGTCATTATTTTTAACCATAAGGTTTAGAAAATGCCTCATAAGATTGAGACTAACATCCATATTTTTTATTATGTAGATCTTGTTAAGGTTTGTACTATCTACCATATTTACCTACTAGTCCCTCCTATGGTTTTATAAGCATTCAAATAAGGTTAATAATTATAAATATACATCTGACATCACATGTTTCATATATTTTTCTATTTCCATTAAATGTTTTCATACACCATCATATGTTTGATCGTCATAATGTTCAATAAATTATGATTTTTCAGTGAAAAAGTCATAAATTGTGAATTTTATAATATTTTATGTTCAAAATATACCTTATATTATTATTATAGTATGAATAATAGGTTTCTAAATCATTATAATATAAATAATATTGGAGTAACATAGTTTATTTGTAGTCCTAAAATCAGGATCAACAAAAACATATTTGAGATCAACTTGTTATTAAAGAACTGAACTGAATAGTTTGTAAATTCAAGAAAAATTTAGTTATATTTAGGGTGATTTTCTATATTTGGTTCGTTAATAGAATTAGAATCCAGATATTTTGTTAGTCAATATGTGAAAAAATTTAAATTTATTTGACACTAATCCCTTTTGAGTTTTTACTACAACAAATTTTTCATTAGTGAATTAATACATGCATAATTTAAAATTATTTTTGTAATGAATATATTATTATTAAATTATTTAAATATTAATAAGATATTTTAATTCTTCAATGATTCACATTAAATTATTCTGGAATAGAGTTGGGGTTTTTTATGTCAACGTAGAAATCTAGTCAATGCTAGATGTATTTTGAGAAACACAAGCATAATGGTGGGGAAACTAAAGTGGTTTTTATTGTATTTAATTGTGTCCCATGAATTAAATTCTTCAATTTTATCCAAAATAATGGGATTATTTTATTACAATTATTTAATAAACATTTTGGGACATCCTTTGCATTTATTGTGTTTATTAAAAATTAGATGGGCTAGAAGTATAATAATTTACATTGGAATGTATTGAATGTGGGTGAGTGGTTATGATAATATAGTTTTATGAAATTGTAAAATAATATTTGGTACTTGAATAAATGTTTGTATACATATGAAAATATTATTTCCTAGTCATTCAATTTTGTGTCACAATTATATAGTAGGGAAATAGGGTATTTAAATTTTGTATTATGTTAGAAGTGTATATTATGATATTCAACATTCATTATCTAGGTAGATTTAAAGTTACAATTATTAAAGGGAGTGAGATATTTTCATTGGATGATTCAATGCTTGATTACTGTGGAAAATAATTTTTTTTATTTAAAATATACATGTAAGAACCATATTCACACCTAGTGATGTTTTCATATCATTGTAATTGATGGGTGTCAAAATATAAATATTCTAAATTATAATGACATTATAAAATATAATATATGGATGGTAACATAAATCCCACTATAACTTTGTGATAAATATTTAATTGAAAACATATATACATGAACATCCACCCTTTGTACCAAGAAGGGTGATCTCATATTGAGGAAAATCCTTATTAAAATTTATATGTTCTTTTTTCTTTATTATTTTCATTATTTTTATTAAAGGATAAGTGAATCTTTTATAGATATATTGTATGATATCAATAGTTTTGGAGGATAATTTTTAATGTGTGATCCAAAATCACATGTAATGTTCTTATGTGAGGATGATGTTGTTTTTTTTTCAAATTCTTGAATAAGTAAGATTTTTAATGATCTATTATTATTGTCACATATATTTTCCAGTGGAATGAAATGAAGTGAAAATTATATAATTCAAGGAATAATTAGGGTATCCATCTAGTGGTGTTTCATGGGTGGATGAATAAATAATAAGGTTGATGTTCAAGAAAATATTTTTTTTATTTGCATATTGGAAGATCATTCAAAAATAGATAATAAAAATATATTTTTCATTATGGATACATATGAGAATAAATTTTATAGTGATTACATGGTTTGCATTTATTATTGAATAATTTATATTATTTTATAAAAAATTATTCCCAATATTTTTCAACACTTAGAAAACCATGGACCCATCAACCACACATGCAGGAGATAAAGGGTTATCAAAATAAGAGTGGTTGAGGTGTTCAGTCTTAGTGGGATTGTGGTAAATGTGGTCATAAATAAAGATCACAATGAGTGCATGTAAAACATATAGGATGCCTAAGAAACATGCTTGTGAGGATAATCATATGTGGTATTGATATGCATGTGTTTCTGTGTTAACAAATGGTGTCAGACTGAATAGATGAATCCATGAATTCAGTTATTTTCATGATAATGAACATGCCAATGATTCATGTAGAAAATGATCATAAATAATTAATGATAGTGCAGTTAAAAATGCAATGATATAACCATGGTGGAATTATCCAAATAATCTAAGAAATTATATCACTCCACATAATTGTATCTTAGCAGTGAGCTAGGGTTTCACTACTATATGAATCCAGTGTTCCTCAATAGTATGCCAGTTTCCTATAATCATCACATTGATCAACTCCAGAGATCAAAAAGAGAGTAATATGCATGATCGTGGATCCCCAACCCTTATATAAATTATTTATCTTCTTTAATTTTTTTTAAGAATCTAATTGATCATAAAGAGATGAAATAACAGTAGATGGATGAGTTCATAAAAATATATTAGTGATTTGAGATTCAAGAAGTCAATCATTATGGTCTACAAAGACACCATGATTTTTAACCTCATGATATGTTTACCCACATTCAATGAATACTATAAACATTAAATAATTTAAACACATAAATTAATCTCACATTATATCGGATTCAGCTTGTTTATTGGGAAAATATGATATACTATTGAGATAAAATGAAATTAAGATCATTCTTTGTGAATAGAGTGTTAGATTCAAGAAATCCACCTATATATTTATCAATTGAAAGGATATGGGTTTGATTTGAATTCATATTCAATTGGGATCTCATTCTCATCTCCTCCAATAAATAGATCAACATGATCATTTTAATTCTATGAATAAGTGAAAAGAATAATGAATTCACCTATGCGAGGTGGATAGATTTCTCATATAATCATTAATGAATAATAAATACTTCAAATGTCACCTATCCCAAAGAGGGGATTCTGTTATTAAAAAATTCACAATGAGTAAACTATGTACATCTTATAATACATAATGAAGAGGACAGATTATTTTAACAAGTATTATACAAAACCTATATGTTTTAAAACATACACTATTTATGGGGGAATAGGATAGTGATAGTATTAATGTTGAGGGATACAAAAATACTATAACATTTGATCAATTATTGAGGATCATTCATTCAATGGTTATAATTCATTAAATTTTCTATGAAGTATTTATCTAAATATAATAGTACATCGGGTCCAATGGTATTCTATTTCCCACTTTCGTCTTGATAATAAATGTGGAGTATTTTTTTATGGATAAAAAATGAATTCCCATAATGTTGTCATACTTGTGAACCTCAGTAACCAAATTTGTATATTTATTTATTTATTAGTAACTATCATGATAAAATATTTTCTGAATATGGGAAGAGTTAAAAGGGATTGATCTAAAACATTAGACATTAAATCAAACCCCCACACAATTATTATCATCCTTAGTGTGATCATTAAAATTGGTATAAGATCTTATGTTTACTCTATGTTTATTGATTCAGTTTTGTTATATGGATCAACACAATTTCTTTTAACAATAAAAGAATGAAAATATTCTATGGAAGTGGGTTTCGACCCTCGAAGGTTATAATTTTTTCTTATCTCCACTCCCTTTCTATTTATAAATTTGAATATATTTAATATTGTTTTATAGTGAAATGTTACATAGACAATTATAATTCTATTTAAATGAAATATATTGAAATATATAGAAATGGATGCAAAAAATTATTGTGTTTATTATCATAAAAGGATATGGAAAAACATATGGGCTATAAAACCACAAAATAATACATAGGAAAAAAAAATTATATTTTTGAATGAAGAAAATGGATAAATTATAAATGATCCATATTAATTTAAAATAGTTAAAAGATTGTTTAATTTAAGAACATGTCAAAATTGATAATTTCGTTAGAAGGGATAATATGATTTTTAGAAATATCAGCATATTTGAAGAAAATCGTGATAACAGAATAGTTGGTATGAAATTTATTTGATTTTTAGATGATTAATTTGATTCCAATATCTCCTTATTTGATGATGGAAATCTTGATAACATCACTATTAACAAACATCATATTACATTCATTATCTATGAAATGAAAAATATTGTATAATACAAAATAAAATTTAAAAATGATATATAAATTTTATTCAAACCCTCTAATAATTTTGGAACATAATTTTGTTAGTACCTTTTTAATGAATAATGTAATTTCTAAGACCTTAACGATGTTTTTACTCTAATAAAAATAATCCTAAAACATGGTACTAGAAACAATTGATTTAAAAAAACTATTTAATTTCTCAAGTATTATTAATATAATCCATTTATCTAATAATTTTCCTATAAATATTATTTATTTTATTGAACATCATGGATCATCAACAATTGTGGGAAATAATAGATATTCAATAAATAAAATTTATTTAAAAGGAATGTAAAAAATTTCACCCATAAAATTTAGATGAAATATTATACCAGTCAAATATTGTTTTTGTAATAGTGGAAAAACAATTTATAATGAAAACCCATAACAAGAGATTAAAAATTATTTTATATGACATTGTATAAAAAAAATAATGAATGAGGTGATGATATATAGTATATAATTTAATAAACTAGATATGAAAATTAGGCTGTCAAAGACTACATGATGATAATCTTTGTTAAATTGTTGTTAAAGGAGATTTATAGGGTAATAAATATCAATGATTTATTAAAAAATGTTCAAATCATTAATGTGAAGACCATATTAAATTTTATGATTTTTATTAAGAATTTTAGAATCTAAATAATTAAACTTACATGTGTGGAGGAATTATTGTTTATATGAATTCAATGATTTATCATTATATGAAGGATATAAATAATCTTATGAACTTGTTATAGATAATAGAGAAACAAAAATAATTTTTTTTATCAATTTAATGACAATATAAAGTTTGTAGGATTATTTTCTAATCAACATGATAAAAAAATATTTTTTAGTAGGTAGTGATTACTAATGAAATTATTATATTCCATTAAAGTTATATTAATATAAAGTTTCAAAAGAATCTAGAAAAAGGTGAAATTCAAAGTCAATCAGATACTATGGTTGAAAGGGAAAATTAGATCAAGGATATAATAATAATTTCATATAAAACAAGTAAAATTCATTCTTTGGTGTTCAAATATGTGAAATAGAAGAAACAATAATGCAACAAACTTAATTTAGTAATACAAAAAGTGAACAATAATAGTTTGGTCAACAATAACGATTCTTCCAATAAAGAGTGATTAAATGTTATTAATGTTGTTATTTTTTGTTTATCAATAATACATACAACTATTATGACAACATGTATTTTAAATGTATGATAAATGATATTTAAAAAAGGAGATTCAATAAAAACATATATGATATCAATATAACTGCAAACTACATAATATGATTTCTAAAGTGAGTTAGAGTTTTAAAATTATGCAGGTAGATTCAATATGATGTGATCATGAATTTAATACAGAAGTTAATTTCATATTTAATTCAATATGATTTAAATTAATTTTAAATCATTGAAATCAACCAAAATCAAAATATCATAAAAACCTAATCCAAATTGAGGGAATCCCAATTTTACACAATTATAAATGAAAAACATGTATTATAGATAGTGTTTGGTCATCAAACATGATATGATATTTGAAAAATATTAAATATCTTCAGAAATATGATGGATTATATGTTAGATTCTTCAATGATGACACTCTAGAAATTAAAATACATTGAACATCAAATAATATGTACAATCAAATAATTCCAAGCAATGTATTGTTTTTTGATTTACTAATGAACATGTTGTTGAGTGTATCACAAATCTACTATGATAAAAACATGTATATAATCAAATATTGATAGTTTAGTTGTCACGACCCGTCCTCGGGGCCCATGTGGTGACTACCCCAAGCCCGCCTTCCATAGGCCAGGGGCTGGCGACTAGCACCAAGGCGTAAATCCTGGTAAAAAGGGAAGGCATTGCCTTTGTAAGTAAACAAGCACCACAGAGTAAGCAAGTGGAAAAAAACACTACGTAAAAACATAGTACAACTGTAAGAGCAGAAATTAAGTGGGCCAGTATACAAACCCAAACTGAAAGTAAAGTACAACTTGAATGGAAAAACAACAACTGTAAAGAAAAATCCGCTACACCGAGCTGTCCACTGGAAATCCCACCTGAAGGGTGGGTACTGATAGCTCCACTGCTCTTCGGGTCCCACCGTCCGCTCCAAGTACGTTCCGCCCAGTGGTCCACCTCCAGGTACCGTCTTGCTCTACGAGCCTCAACCACGATCAATGATGTACGTCGTATGCAACCAACACAACGTAGTGCGGGCATAGCCCGTGCAGGGGTGTGTATAGCAACACAGTAGGGACCCCGAGACCCCCGAAGGTGTCCCAAAATCCACAAAGGATAAAACACAAGGAAATATACAATCACGAAGTAACAACCGACACTTCTTTGGTATATGCCCATACATATACCTAAGTCATCAATTCTCATTCGGCTCCAACATCCGAGCCCAAGTACAACCCAGTCCACACAGGAATGTATACGTATTCCACACAGGAAAGTAAAACGTAATCCACACAGGATTGCACAACACAATCCACACAGGAAAGAAAAAAGGATTTCAACTCACACAGGTATACTTCTTCGTAAATTAAGAGATATGATCAGATGTAATCACTGATTCATCTTCTAGGACCCACGTAGGATTCAAGCACTGTAGTCATCATCGTCGAACCCACAGAGGATTCCGGAACAATTTTCTTCATCGTCGAACCCACATAGGATTCCAGTACGAGAGTCTTCATTGTTGAACCCACATAGGATTCCAGTACGATAGTCTTCATCGTCGAACCCACATAGGATTCCAGTACGACATTCTTCATCGTCGAACCCACATAGGATTCCAGTACGACAGTCATCATCGTCAAACCATCATAGGATTCCAGTACGACAGTCTTCATCGTCGAACCCACATAGGATTCCAGTACGACAGTCTTCATTACAGTAGCAGTTGCAGCAAGCTCTAGGGTTTCCTCATACAGCAAGCTCGTTCAGGAGGGTCTGCTCTACGAGCTGAGAGGCTGATACATCAAATGACACATAGTATAGAGTTGATGTATCCAAAAGTTCTGTATCGTCAACAGGAACTCAACGTCGCAGACGGCGCGTCAATCGGATGCCCGGTCTGAGAGTAATTGGCTTTTTCGTCCCAGGGGCCCGGTTGGTTTTTAAGGCAAAACCAAACCGACCATACTCCACCTGCGTCCAAACCTCAGGTGGAGTATGCCAAAATATCCGTCACACTAAGAGGAACCCATCAAAGTTGACGGTACGTCAATCGGACGTCTAAAGCTCACGATATGAGCGTTTCCGCTCCGAGGGCCCGGTTGGTTTCGTGTATGAATCAACCCGGCCGAACTCAAAGTATTCTGAAACCTTGAGTTCAATATACCGAAACGACCGTCTCGATCCAATGATCGCATCGCCACAGACGGCGCGTCATTCGGAGGCCCGTAGCTCAGGATACGGTTAAAAGACCGAAAACGGTCCGAAGATGGGTGTTTCGGCCCAGGACCGACTCGGCCCGAGACCCCCCGGACGGCCCGAACCGGGTCGACCAGCCCTGGGCTGCCCCCCTGTGTAACCGCATCCCCCCCATTTATGGGGGCAGTTTGAAGTCCGGCTGGGGGAATTTAATTCCCCTGGCTCCTCCCTGTCCGGCCAGCCCGACCTGGCCGGCCGGTTCCTGCTCAACGGGACCGGTGATGGCTGGTCCCCTTCCAGCTCCGACGCCGGTGGCCCGGTCCGGCCGCCGGTCACCTTGCTCCGCCGTGGTCTGGAATGGGATGCGGCCCATGTCATCCGGCGCGGCGCGACGACGCCGCGCCCCTCCGCAGCGGCCCCGGAACCGGCCACGGTATTTTGGGTGTCTCCGACGCGGCGCGATGGCGTCGTGTTCTTGGATTATTTCACTGTAACATCCCAAGTAAGTATTGAATAATAGATATGTTTTTCTATGCCTATTAATGAACTATATAGTGTTTTAGAGGCTTAAAATGAATATAAATTCAATCTTAAGCACCATGGCGTAAATCCCGGTAAAAAGGGAAGGAATTTCCGTTGTATGTAAACAAGCACCATATAGTAAGAAAGCGGAAAAGAAAACACTAAGTAAAAACTGAGTACAATTGTAAGAGCGGAATGTAAGTGGGCCATTATACAAACCCAAACTGAAAGTAAAATAAAAATCGAAAGGAAAAACATCAACTGAAAAGTAAAAGCCGCTATGCCGAGCTGTCCACTGGAAATCCCACCTGAAGGGTGGGTACTGATAGCTCCACTGCTCTTCGGGTCCCGTCGTCTGCTCCGAGTACGTTCCGCCCAGTGGTCCACCTCCAGGTACCGTCCTGCTATGCAAGCCTCAACAACAATCAACGCTCTCCATCGTCTGCAACCAACACAACGTAGAGCGTGCATAGCCCATGCAGGGGTGAGTATAAGCTACTCAGTAGGGACCCCGAGACCCCAAATGGTCTCCCAAAATCAACAAAGGATAAACCACAAGGATAGATACAATCACGAAGTTACAACCAACACTGCTTAGGTATATGCCCATATATATACCTAAGTCATCAATTTTCATTCGGCTCCAACATCCGAGCCCATGTACAACCCAGTATACAAAAGAAAGTATATGTATTCCACACAGGAATGTAAAACGTAATCCACACAGGATAGCACAACACAATCCAAACAGGAAAGAAAAAAGGATTTCATCTGACACAGGTATACTTCTTCGTAAATTAAGAGAGATGATCAGATGTAATCACTGATTCATCTTCTAGGACCCACATAGGATTCAAGCACTGTAGTTATCGTCGTCAAACCCACTGAGGATTCCGGATCAATTGTCTTCATCGTCGAACCCATATAGTATCCCAGAACGGGAGTCTTCATCGTCGAATCCACATAGGATTTCAGTACGACAGTCATCATCGTCGAACCCACATAGGATTCCAGTATGACAGTATTCATCGTCGAACCCACATAGGATTCTAGTACGACAGTCTTCGTCGTCAAACCCACATTGGATTCCAGTACAACACTCTTCATCGTCGAACCGATATAGGATTCCAGGACGACAGTCTTCATCGTCGAACCCACATAGGATTCTAGTATGACAGTCTTCATCGTCGAACCCACATAGTATTCCAGTACGGCAGTCTTCATCATCGAACCCACATAGGATTCCAGTGCAACAGTCTTCATCGTCGAACCCACATAGGATTCCGGTATGACAGTCTTCATTATAGTAGCAGTTGCAGCCAGCTCTAGGGTTCCTGCACACAGCAAGCTCGTTCAGGAGGGTCTGCTCCACGAGCCGAGAGGCTGATACGCCAACTGACACATATTCCAGAGTTGATGTATCCAAAAGTTCTGTATCGTCAACATGAAATCAACTTCGCATATGGCGCGTCAATCGGACGCCCGGTCTGAGAGTTATTGGTTTTTTCGTCCCAGGGCCCCGGTTGGTTTTTAAGGCAAAGCCAACCTGACCGTACTCCACCTGGATCCAAACCTCGGGCGAAGTATTCCAAAAGATCCATCTCACTAAGAGGAAACCAACAAAGTCGATGACACGTCAATCGGACGTCCGAAGCTCAAGATATGAGTGTTTCCGCTCCGAGGGCCCGATAGGTTTTGTGTACAAACCAACCCGCCTGAACTCAAAGTATTCTGAAACCTTGAGTGCGATATACCGAAACGACCGTCTTGATCAAAGGATCGTATCGCCGCTAAAGACGTGTCGTTCAGAGGACCGTAGCTCATGATATGGGTAAAACAACGAAAACAGTCCGAAGATGGGGGTTTCGGGCCCGGACCAACCCGACCCTAGACCCACCGGACGGCCCGAACCGGGTCGACCCGCCCCGGGTCTGGGTCGGCATGGCCCGGCGCGGCCCGGCCCAGCGCGGCGCCGCCCGGCCTGGCAGACTGGCTGGGAACAGCGCACCCAGCGCGCTGGCCGAGCCGTTTCGGCAAGGGGGGGGGGGGGCGCCTTCCCCCCTGTGTAAACACGCCCCCCCCATTTATGGGGGGCCGTTTGAAGTCCGGACGGGGGAATTTAATTCCCCCGTCTCCTCCCTGTCTGGCCAGCCCGACCTGGCCAGCCGGTTACTTCTCAACGGGACCGGCGATGGCCGGTCCCCTTCCAGCTCTGACGCTGGTGGCTCGGTCCAGCCACCGGTCACCTTGCTCCGCCGCGGCCCGGAACCGGTCGCGACCCTTGTCGTCCAGCGCGGCACGACAACGCTGCGCCCCTCTACCACGGCCCCAGAACCGACCACGGTATTTCAGGTGTCTCCGACGTGGCGCGATGGCGTCACATCTTTGGATTAATTCGCAGCGCGGTGCGACGGCGCCACACATTTTCGTTTCTCTTGATTCCGCGTGGTGCGACAGCACCACGCCTTCCCATACCAAACCAAAAAGGTATCAATCATGAAATAAAGAGGAGGGTCGGCTGAGTTTGTGCGGTCCGGCCCCCTCGCGTTATTCGATAACAATTGGTTTTAATCCACGAAGATCGTCAAGTTGGTATTCACGACCCAAATAAATAAATAAAACCCCTACCTCGGTTTCAAGAACGGTGCACGTCAACGATCCGCGAAAGACGAGCGTCGCGGAGGTCGGGTGTTGTGGAAAACGAATGTCGACATCGTGAAGCGAGGATTCAAAGTCATTGACGGAGATTTCGTCGCGGAGAACCGTCACGGAAGAGATGACGTGGAAGAAGAACGTTGTGCAAGAAGACGTCACGTCGCGGGTCGGTGTCGCAGAAGACGGTCTCCGAGGTCTCGACGCTCCACGTCAGAGATCGTTCATTCTTCGCATTCTTCTTCGAAGAAGAAGATGTTCCTTAGCATTTTCTCCAAAAATATCTCAAACAAATCAACACCAACCCCAAATAAAATAAGTTCCCAAATTATTTTATTAACACAACAAGGATTTTGAAATTCAATTGTTTGAATTTCAAAAACTAACATGTAACTCACCATATTAATTTCATAAGTTAAGTAATCTTATGTTATCAACAATTAATGGGAGTTGAGAGGGGTTAGAGGATATGAAGGGGTGGGTTTCGTGTGGGCCCCACCACCTTCATAAGCTCCCAAGGGAGGTTGGGTGGTTACCCAACATCCATCAAGAACTAAACACATAGAAAAAGATAAACATTTGTAGAATAATTATAAAATAACTTCTAAAATTTTTATCATCCACACTCGTGACAACGCAACTCCGGAATAGGAGTTCCTAAGCAATTACCGGTGCTAAGGTTCCATCGGTTCCCTCGGAATTCGATTCTGGGCACCGGTTGAAAAGTTAGAAATTCCCGATCGTTCGTTCACTGAACGCACCCAAGATACACTTCAGATAGAAATTCCGAGCACATTGGGGCTCGAAATCAGGTGTCGTCTGATACTGCGTTCTTGTAAAATTTCAAAGAAAATTAAGAAACAATTTCCATTGAATTTAATGGGTCTTTACATTAGTCAACAAAAACAATATGGAAAATACATTAATAATTGTTTATGAACCCAATGAAAATTATCTCATGTTGGATAAGCGTGGATTGATTGTTATTTAAGGCAATAATACAAAAATAAATTTACATCGAAAATAATTTGTTATCTTGTACAGAAGATATTGATTATCCTTAAAAATGAAAAATCTGAATGGAATATATATATTCATAAGGATGATATTGAAACAATATATAAAATGTATAACAATATAAAAATTGTTAACTATACTCACAATGTTATTGAATCATAATGACATATCTAGTCATCCCATTCAATTTATCTTAGACAAACGATAATGGGTTCTACAAGTGATAATAATGTTTTAATCAATTTCAAAAATAATTTCCCAATGTTTACATACATCATGTTCATTACAAAAAAGTAAAATTACCTAGAAACGTTTATGATTTATAGAGTAAATATAGAGAGGTTAATAGGATTATCCTTTAAGTGACTATGATCATATAATGTTAGGGAGAATAACAATTAACATATCACTAAATAACTTAATAAATATTGTATCATTAATAAGATCATTTTCCAACACACACCATATCAGATTAGACTAGATGAAATAAAGAATACTTGTCTAGTGGATATTGTACGAATGATGACATCAGGGCATGAAACCTCATGATAGTAATTATTATGAGAACATAAAAATCATGGAATATTTTAGAATATGTGCCTCTTAATTTAGAATTTTGATATACCTCTATTAGAGAAGTGATTAAAAAAAATAAACATGTTCACACACTTCAGAGTATTTGGGAATTAATTATTGATAAATATGAATCATAAATTTGAATAAAAATTTGATTAAAATAATAATTTTTTAATATAAATTGGATATACACTAATCAGGAGTCTTTAAGTATGTAAAAACAATAATCTTGAGATAATTTTTGATACTAATTGTGTGATACATTTTAAAAATGTTGGGGAAATAAAAAATAAAGTAACATTTGATGATGTGGATTATGTTGTCATTTAAAAACCAGTTGAAGAAATTGGAGACTTCAAAAAATCAAAAAGAAAATATTGAATAGTTTTTATTCATTGATAATGATGAAAATCATATATTAAAAGGTGATACTGCCGGTCTAATCAAACATATTAATATTTATAACATAATTTTTTACTATAATAAATCATTATAAATCATGATAATAACTATATAAACCCACTAAAACAATTTGTTAGTAATGATTGAACCTCAAATGGAAGAGGAATACTCAGAGAACATGGAGTGGTTTCTCAACATTATTGATGATCTGGAACATGTAGAGACAAATATAACTTGGTACCTTGTTTTTAGACCAATAGGAAAGCTTTTAATGACAAAAATTATAGTTATTTGGAATAATTTGATGGAAAAGTGTGAAGTGGATAATAACAATGTCGAACTGGTTTAAAAAAGTTACTAAAAATTTAATGAAATTGACTTTGAAGTAACTTTTTCTTTATTGGCCTATAATGAATCCATTAGTATTTTGATAAATAATTTATTTAAATAATTTTTTTCTTCAAATGGATATAATCTATGTTTCCTAGATTCTAATATCAACAGTGAAGTATAAATGGAACAATTATATGAATTCAATCCATATTCACAAGAAAGTATGGTCTATTTGTTAAATAAATATCATTATGGATCGAAGAAAGCTCTATGATCATTAAATTTTAAACATGATTAATAACTAAAAAAAGTATATTACAAATGGGATATGTTTAGAAAAATTTATATGTTCATAATACTAAAAAATTATATTTTGAGATTTTTTATGTTATTGAGCTTGTTTATTCTAGAAATTTATAAATGTATCATAAATATTTTAAAACACAAATTCCTAAGTTATCAGAAATGTCAATTATTCGTGGTACGAAATTTTTAATGACATTAGAAATACCAAAAATTATGGTTATAATATTATCTCAGAATAGAAATATGAAATGGTTCTATATATGATGATTGATATATAAGATTATAGGGGTGTCTCCACTTGTATCCAAGTATGGATAATATTGAAAAATGATTATGAAGGAAATTATATTAATTAAGAAAATTAGATGTTTGGTTGGAATCCTAATGTACATAGAAATAACCGAAAATGATGTTGTGTATACTATCACTTAGTTATAAAAATATTAATGTAATCCTAAATCATCTCATATCTTAGTAGCAATGAATATTTTGAGATACATCACTAATATATTCAATCATGGAATGAAGTATATGAAAAATATATTATTTGATATAAATAGATATAACAATGCAGACATGTAAGGTGGTGTTGATGATTGAAAATCCACATCTGGTAGTGTATTCCTTATTCGAAGAATTTTTTCTTATTGACCCTCAAAGAAAAATTATTTATTCAAATTGAGTTCAGATAAAAAGAAAAGATACATGTAACATAGGAAACTACTTATATGACATTGATGATGACACATCTAAATGATTTTAATGTTGATGTTAAATATTATATAATTATTTAATGTGAGACTTAATTTTCCATAATTTAATAAATGAATATGTGTCAATAATCCAAATACAAGCACATTGATATCAAGAATGATATGTTAAAATAGAATGTGGGTAAATGTTTTTTAATATGGAATTTGTTCCTTCTATTCTTTAGATTTCAAACACCCTCACCAATCCTCTGGAAACATATTCCTTTGGAAAGATAACCCTTAAAATGAGATTTCAACACCCATACAATTACTATGGATTGTATTTATTGAAATATTTATTAAATTTTTTTATTTGGTCAATCATTAGGTGATGCCAGATGTAGATGGAAAATTTATTCCCCCTTTTTTTAACTGTTCTGATGTGTACATAATGTGATTTATGGATGAAACATATAAATTTATTACTACTCTTGTTGAATAAGAAAAAAAAATTAAACATAAAATTTTAGTTAGTATGTATGTAATTGATGATAATATTTTTTAGTCTTGTTTTCTACAACAGGCTAGCTCACCATGATTTATATTTTAATAATTCATGACCAATTTATCATGTGTTGTTTTTTTTCGATTTAGTCAAAATTCACAATGTTTGGGGAGATGTGGTCAATGATGTGTCAATAAAATATCACATGTGGGATATTTTCAAACAACTTGAAGATGATTTTATATTGTTTTAATAAAAAAATAATATGAAAATTGATGAAATGTTCATAATAGCATAATCATTTTCCATATAAATTGGTTAAATTAATGATTGTATAATACAATGAATAATGTGGTCAAACTATCCATTGTTGTTAATTCTTACATGAACTCATAAGAATGTGATTTTTTAGTGAAATATATTTTATTCATAAGAATATTTGAATAATATGAGAATATACAGAATACAAATATATTTTTCATGATCGAAATATTAGATAAGTCATGTGATGGTGTGTATTTGGAAATAATTAATTAATGATGAATTAATATTATTTTTTATGAGTTCTAAAAAAATTATCCAACCATTGGATAACTAAAGTCCCCTCAACACAACATGTGGGAAACATGGGTTCAATCACATGGGAGTGGTCATGTTTGAAGCTCTTGCTGGTAGGTGGTAAACAGGGTCTTGCATAGAGTAGACTAGAAGTGAATTGGGGAACAAAAAGGGTGCTTCTTGATTATGCTCGTGTGGTGGGGATGATTAAATAGTGGTGTGAAATTCTTCTCTGTGATGACCCTAGTTATGAAACAAATGGTGGAATAAATGGATTTAATTATTAAACATCAATGAAATTCATAACATTTTTAATGAGATGTGTTCTAAATTATATTCTAGTACTCCAACAAATATAGATATTACCATGGATGCATGATCCAGGGAATCCTTGTTACCAAATCACTACACATTATCATCTACTACCTCTCAGATGGGGATGCCCAATAGTTCAAATCCATCATTTAACAATGATATGAAAATGTATGATGATCATCAATATAACCATATCATGTAGTCTATACAAGTGAAATATGAATGATATATAATCCCAAACCCATGAATAATATATTTATATATATATGTTAGAAATGTGTTAAAATAAATATGGATCCACTTTAGAAGACAGTAATATAGAATAAATTTTTCACGAACGTACACATGTGTGCTAGGAATCCCAATGGGAATCCACAATTTTTACAATGATGAATGATAATTCTATGTCAAGTGATGTTTACCGACATTCAAAAAATTAAAACATATTTGGTGATATTAAATCATCTTTGACTATCCACCAATATCAGAAGTGTTACGAATATCAAAGGCCACTGAAAGAGTCTCATCACAATATGAATGGAGGATTAGACATAGTGAATGCTGGAGGTGACATTCATTGTATACTTAATTATAAATATCATGGGAATGCTATTGGTTTTAGTTTCTACCATATACAATATAGATAAATTATTGTTTTCTCATAGTGAATTTATGTGATATTTCACGAGATGAAATATCCTTTGATACATCACCTTGGGGATGGAAGAAAGAATCCATATATTATCATGTATAAGGAATAATTGTTTTTCATATCAATTCATAGGAATGATAGGTTTTTCATTGTACACATACTGAAGGAAGAATCCATAATCTTCTCTTGAGACATGAAGATGCAGATAAACTCTCATAACCAACTTTACATAAATGTTATTAGTTCATTGAAAAACATAGTTCAATGTAAAACAAAATAGAAAAACTATTTATTTTTATGAAATAGAAAAAAATATACTCATGGTGCTTTAATGGGGTATCATTCATTCAATAGTTGTCAAAAACTGTGTTTCCAATATTGTATATATTTTATGAAAACACATCATATAGTCAATGGTAACTCCCTTGAAAACACTATTTATGATAATAAAAGGATAGTAGTGTGAATGGGATAAAAAAAATGACACATAGGGGATGTAGAAATCATAAATAACATTATCCTTATTATTTATGTTTTCAATTATTTATGACTGATTCCATTGAGAGAACATGTGTTGAATATTAACAATAATTAACATGTATTAATAAAAAATTTTAGAAAACTAATTCACTCTCTCAGTTTTTATTCTACTTTATGTGATCCTTTAAAAAGTTTATTTTATACTATTTATCTTGCTTCTCAGTTTATCTATATTATCCCATTATAATAAAAATTATACAGTTATTTTTTCCAATTATTATTGAGGATGTATCATTTTGATTTATTAGGGGATTTTTGAATAACTAAAAAACCACATGGATGATAAAAAATTTGATGATGATGATTTACAGTCCGAAATTGTTGTCATGTTTGCATATTTATTTATAAATCATAATAAATGTTATGGATTCGAAAAAATATAGTTCAGGATATGGAGAATTATTCAGGGAAGGGACTAATTATTTTCTAATTTATAGAAAGTTATTGAGTAAGTGAACATCAATTATATCATGACTTATCGATGAATGAGTTGAATAAAATTTCCCACTAATGTATCACTCAACATTGAGGTGTCCCTCACAATAAAACATATTATTATTGTAAAATAATTTATCTTTTTTAAATTATAATAGAATATATATTCTTATTCTCATATTATTTTTATTTTTAATCACGGGGTCTATCTTCCAAACAGATTGTAACACGGACAAGGAATGCTTTTTTATATGTCGGAAAATATTATACAGTTATATTCTGTCACACTAATATTTTGAATAAATTTCATAGTAAAAGAGTAAATTGTATAACTATAAAGGCCTTACAAAATTTTTGTACCACTATAAATAATTAGATATAGATTGCAAATCCAAATCAGTCAGATCAGTTCATTTTATAGTAAAAGTAGCTAAAATTTTAAGAAGTATATGAGTATATATAAATATATTTAAATTATGATTAGTATGTATGTGAATATTTTTATATATTATGAAAAATTATTATTGATAATAATATTTTGAGGTGGTCTTTATGATAACAACTAATAGACTCTCAAAATGTTTCAACATGATTACATGGGTGTGTGAACCCTGAAATCCTTCTTATTGAAAAATAAATATTTATATTATTTTAATATATAATTGAAATATTAATCATTATGTTAATAATCATATAATAATTTCATAAATCGAAAACATCATAAAATATAAAATTTAACTCATACCATTTTCCAACACCCATATGAATTTGAGCATCATTGAACACGAACATTCAAAATTATAGTGTGTGGAATCAAACTTGGGTCACACAAAAATGAAACATTCATGTCCAGGTTCTGATAAATTATATATTTTTCAGTTGGAATAATTTTTTTTAGAAATTCATTGTAAACATTAAAAGAATATATTGTGAAACATTATGGTGGTATTTTAATGGGTGTGGGTTCATTTATTGATGGTTTATGGAATATTAATGATTTTGAGTGTTGATATTGATGGTGATGTGATCGATAAATTTATTAATAAAATTATATATAATTTTTAATCAGTATGACTTGATTTATATCTCAATATGGTTATTTATAACCACTATATTAAAAAACTCAATATAGTGATTTTCATACATAACTATTTAAGCATGAAGATTGAAGAATATTTAAATAGTCATGATACCAAAAGATATTTTATACAAAAAATTGATAAAAAGTATAATTGAAATATAACATATTGATCATTTATTTATAATGATAGGTTTCTTTATAGGTTTTTTATTTCTAAATGTGAGAACTGATGAAAAATTATAATGTATTTAGGTTATGAAATGAAAATACAAGATTTCAGATGATTGAAATAATATAGACGAATTATCAATGTTGTGATACTCAAAATCTCAAAATATTTGGACAAAAGAATTTATATGTATATGAATTGATAATTATATAGGATTTTTTGTGATTTTATATAATAATTGAAATAATATTAATGTAGTATTTTAATTTATGTGAAGTCTATATTAAAAGGATAATCATTGATAACAAAATTCATGGTATATTAGTTGTCATATATATTTTAAAAATTATTATAGGGTAGTATATAAATTTTTTAATTCATTTCTTATTGGAAAAATCACTTAGTAATTAGTCATGATCAATGATTGGATGATCATTATATGATAAAAACATTTTGGATGGGACATTGACCTACTTGTTTATATATAGTGGATTGAAATTGATAGTTTTATTTATATAGAATGCATTGTTTTAAATAAATGGAGAAAATTTGATAATGATTATATTTATATGTTTCCCCCAATAGAATCCTTTCTTTATGATGTTATGTTTTATTATCACGGGAATAAGTACCATGACCTTGTGATCGTTTTCAGATTTGAGATGTTAACATTTAGAATATAATGATACTGATGAAATTAATTATATTATGATGATGTAGATTAAAAACCTGATGATAACTTCTGATAAAAAAAATGATTATATATATGATGTTTTTGTTGGATATTTTATATTCTATATTCTTATTATTTTTGGATGATGATTGTAATGATTTCTATGAAACTACCATTTGATGAAATTTTTCTTATCTGAGACCAAAATCACACTATTATATTTGTTATATTGTTGTTTAACCAGCATTTCTATTACCTCCCTACCTATGTATATTTTTATTAAGTTGATATAACATTTCTAGTGTAAGAACCATAAATTTTATGATATACTTCACATTAAATTTAACTAACAAATATATTCCATTATTAAAACCACTATCTCTAAAAAAATATAAAAATATATTAAAATATTATTATGTTAAAATTGAATTATTTTTTATATTACAATGTTAATATTATCAAAGGTAGAAATTTTGGGGTTTTATTGAAACGTTTGAATGTTCAGTGAATAATAATAAAATACCAATTTTTATATAACTATCAAATATTCTATTTATAAAATACCCGAAAATCATTGAATGTAATCAAATATTAAAATAAACCACATTGATTATTTTATAATATAATTATATTTCAATAATAATTATTCGTAATCCCAGTATAAGATCTTTTTTTGACATAAAAAGTATTTTTATTAAAAATATATCTTTACATTTTTTATTTTTATTCATAAATTAATTTCTTCAATATCTATAAATGGAATTTAATGAAATTCATTTCTTATAATTAATCATTAGTATATAATATTTAATATATTTCCCTTTTATTTTTGTTTAATTACCATTATTAATCTTGTTATATATTTTCTATTTTAATAAGGGTAAAATGGGTATAATAGAGTTAAGACTCAAGAAGAATGAATTTGAATTTATCTAAAATATTTTTTTATTATTTAGTATAACTGGTGGAAGGATATTTCAAGACATGTTTTGATAATATGGAAAATTTTGAACTTTTTTATTTTATTATGAATCAAATAATACTTTATGAAATGAATTAAAAAATTCACACTATTGACCATAATATCTCTATTATTAATACATTATGATTATAAGAGTTTAACATCGGTTTTATGTTATAATTGTGAATGTGAATTATTTTTTATTTCATGTAATTTATTCTTAATTTATAGTTATTGAATAAAAAACCTAATGTCATACTCAAATACCTTGTTTTATTAAGTAAACTAATAAAGAAATAATATAAATGATTTATTAGTTTTTAAAAGTAAAATAATTTGGATGAATTATTAGGTTTCTTTAATTTAATAGATTATGAATTCATATTATAGATGTTTCAAAGTGTTTTATTAAAATTATGATTTTTATTAGTTTCATTAAAGATAAATAAAATTAATAGTTCTAAATTTGACATTAATAATCTTTTATAGAAAGAAGAAATTAATAAATTATATAAAAATTATAAAAAATTTGAATGATGATAATTGGGATAATATATTGTATTGAAATTTATACCTTTCTATTTAATTTAAAATTTAAATCTTTTACATAAAATAATAACAATTTAATATTTAAAGACTCAATAGCATGGTTGAGGTAAAAATTAGTTATCAAAGGGGTTAATCTAAATGATAATTTTTTTAAATGACATATAAATCTATAAAATATGATTTTATTATTATATATGGGCCATATACTCCGTTTATTATAATATTTTCCACATTATAACCATTTTACAAGAGTTTTACACTTATTATTATATAATATTTCCTGAATTTTTAGATGTTCTCCTCCCGTCACATACAAAGTGATAACCTCTATTTTTTTCCATAGAATATATCAATCACCATATATTGACCAAAACCTTCCAAAAAAATCATATGAACATTATTAAAAGAAAATTAACTTGTTTCTATTCACATAAGACCATCCCTATGTCTATAAAGTCCAAATCTAAAAGAGTAATTTCAATGTAGTGGTAATCTACTTTATCGAAATTTTAAAATATAATTCATATTATACATCTAATAAATAAAAATAATCCTTTATTGAAACAAATACTATATGAATAATATACAAATATGTTATTATGATTATATGACAATAATTTTCAATAATTTTTCCTCCATATGAAATGATAAAACATAATTTGTGTATATATATGGCATATTGTATCAACAAAACAGTGTAATTTGTCTTTCATTATCATTATATGATTTGATATAATGTTTTAAATAAAATATATATATGATATTTATGAAATTAGTATTTTTATATAATTATAATTTATAAGAATATTATTTTTTTCTAAAATATTTGAACTCAATAATGTCACATTGGTATATGTGTGGACTGCCACATCCACCTGGCGATGTAATTCGTTTTTCAATTATTATTTTCATGGATGGTATTTATATTAAATTTAATAAGTATATATTATATATATGATAAAATATTAATTATTTAATGAAGAATAACTAAACTTCTCTTTTATTAATGTCATTTTTCGAAAAGTGAAGGCAACATTATAATGTACACATAACATACCGTCTCTATGAATCGTGTAACTCATTTCTCTCTCACTACCTCTTATATATGATTCAATATATACATATAATTAATATATATATTTATATATGATATTAATAACATGATTAAATTTCATGAGATTATATAAAAATAAAGAAAATATATGTATTGAATCTTCAAATAAAAATTATAATGAAAAAGAAGGGCATAACTCCCGAATCAATTATAATAATAAAGGAATTTGAAAAAACGGGTGGTAATTAGTATGAAAAGGATCATGCATAATGTATCACATAATGTTTATACATATATATTAACAAACATTACATTAATATTCATTTCATAAAATTATAATCTATTCTAGAATGCATTACGTCATTTATAATTATAATATTTGACACAAAAAACAACTAGTTCATAAATAAACTACACCATATCCCACATAGATTGTTATAAATAATACCCTTCATTGATATATCATATATTATATCTTTCTTCATATCCTAGGTATATGTAAACATTATAAAACATGAGCTCAAATACTCATGATGTAATCAAATTTGAGATATCAACAAAACATGAGCATAAATGTATTCTAATAGGTGTATAAAATTTAATAAACCATATGTTTTATGTCATAGAGATTAATAATGAGTCATTTAAATCATATTTTAATTTAATAAGACATGAATCATAATGTAATCAATGTACATGATTATTCTATTTGAACATTTTCATATGGTATAAGTTTGTTGAATACAAAAAATAGAATACAAAATCATTTTCTTAATAGTAGAGTCTTACATCCAATTATATTATAATGAATTGAGTTCTATACCAAAAAATTAGGGTAATGAATCACCCCTAGAATACCATAGTTGATAGACTTCCATAACAAACTAGGTTTTCTCCCTGTATTAGTCGAATTTATCTCACAAGACGTTTATATTTACTTAATTCAATAATGGGACTTATAATTCTTTTACAACCCATCATAGAATAATAATCATTCATATTTTTATATTATGATCATAAACTAAAAAATATATCATAATATGTGAAATTATATGTGTTTCTTAATAACTTCATTATGGAATATCCCATGAAAAAAACTATATTCATAAAAATATTTTCTACATAAGTATAAACCATCAATAAAAAATTGTCCAGTATTCTTGTATCATTTATACATTAAATCATAGGTGAAATATATTGTTGATTTTTATTATGATTTGAAATACCACAACAACGTCATAAAAATATTCAAAAGGAAAATACCATTTAGAAATTGATAATTAGTTTTAATAAACAAAAAATGTCAAACAATAGTCTTAAAATTTTATTATTTATAAGTATAATTGATAAAATAAAATGTATAATTTATATTATTTATCTGCCTTGGTAGTAGGTGATTTGATTCATGTAGTATAATTTTAAAAAAATCATTCATTCTCATTATTTTGAAAAAATAATCATTCAAAAAATAATATGAAAAATAATTTTAATACCTATTTTAAAAATTAATAATTTTTAATAAATTAAACTAATAAATCTAAATATATTAAAAACCATATTTTTATCATATTCCCATAACATTGATCTGGATGAAAAAAGTTTTTTTCTAGATGATATGAAAAAATAGATTTTATGTAAAACATTATTTCTGATTGTTTAGTATGTAAAAAGATGAAAATGAAAGGAAAATATCTAATTTAATGATATAAAAATTGATAATAAAATTCATGAGATTATTTTTTGGTATATTATAATAATTTAAAACCACAAATATAATTTTAAATTGTGTAAATAGTGATTTATATACTAACATAAAACCCATACTAATTTTGTATCAATTGAAAAATATTCAAAATTAAATAGTGAAATATATATGGATATTTAATTCCTCAGAACATAAATAATAATCATAAAAAAATTAATAAGGTGGAATTATAAAAACCATATAAAATAAAAAAATGGTGAATGTTGCATGTGTTTTATATATATCAATGTTATATGTAGTTCACATACTATGAGACAGAAATCCTTCATACATTATAGAAGACCCTATATAGTAAATATATATAAACTATTAATATATAAAATAACCACACTAAAAATATTATACTATTAATTATTTATACAGAACCTGTTATAATCTATTTATTAATCATAAAATATTAAAATTATAATTCGGGTGATTTCTATTTCATTTTTCATGTATATTTTTGTGTGAAATGTTTGATACATATACATTCATCATTCTAAAATAATATAAATAACTTTAATAATTATATATATATATATCTTATATATCCGTAATATATATATATATATATATATATTCATATATTAATGATATAGAGCGAAAAACGAATTACACTGTTCATAGAGATTGCTGGTCATATGCATGCATGAATAAGGGTTTCCAATTTTCAATGTATGGAATAAAATATTAGAAAATAATAATTAATCTCTAAATAATAATTTTTATATACTATATATAATATATATTCATTAAATCCTCCATTTTTACAATCTATGTAAAAATAAAAATGAAGAATATATATCACTTCATGTAGGTGGTAATTAGCAAATATTCACGGCTGACATTAATTTTCTCATAAAATTTTTATGTAAGAATGATGAAGTGATATAAAATATTACTATAAATTATTATATAATAATTAAAATATTTAATAATCATTTCATCACAATAAAATTCCATGAAATATGGTAGTATAATCTGAATTATGTTGTTATGTGGTTATGGTAAGTCGTACATACTCATGAGTGATAATTTCACTTACCATTTGATGGGAAAGAGGGAGAGAAAATGTGGATTCACAAAATAAATAAAATATTATTATATATATGATTTTTAATTTATAATTTCAAAAAATATTAAAACAAATTTATATAAGTTAAATGAGAAATTTAAAATAATATTGTCTATAAATATAATTTCATCTTAGTTTATACAACCCCATTAGATATCATATTAAGGAATCTCAGGTGTGTATTTATAGAATAAAATAACCTCTATAAATTTTTTATGGATGGGAAGAAGATAATATTGTTGTTTTTCACATTATTGATTGATAGATGGGATGTAAAAAATAAGGAGAGGTTTCATTTGGTTTTTGAGGGGAGGGGCACACTTGGGATTACATTAAAAAATAAAATATAATAAATAAAATCACTAGAAAAGGGTTTAAATCTCAATGACTAATAAAATTAGGATATTATTAATTTTTATATTAAACCATATCATTTTGTTTTAACCTTTAGTAATCCTATTTATGCATTAACTATTGTAACATATTTTTCAATTTTAAATATTTGCGATTTTCCAATATTGTGAATGTCATTTGAAAAATGGACAATGGAGTCCATTTTATACTATATATTATCTATCATATTATATTTAAATATATTATAATTTTTTAATAATTCTATAAAATATTATTTTGATTATGTATCATTAATTTCAACCATATATTTTGACTTCGAAGACACAAATACAATGATAAAATATGAATATAATCCCATTAATCAACAAAAATATGTCATATTAATATACCTATTTACTTAAACAATTAAAATCATTAAAATAATGTTAATTTTAATATTTTCAAAATTATTTACATTTTTTATTAATAGAATGAATATTGTGTTAGTGTTTATTATATATTAGTGGTAGTTATATAAATTAAAAATATTATAAATTAATTTAATTCAGGGAAATATATAAATTATTCTAAAAATATACATTTAAATTCAATCATAACATACTTTTGTCTATATGTGGACACATAATAGACATTTAAAAGTACGATAATTAAATTTTGTATTTTTTTTAATTACATTTGTTAGTAGTATCTTTCATAGAACATGTACATGGACTAAGGTAATATGGGTAGAAATAAATTCATCAAAGAATTTTTATGTTGAGAAATAAAATGAATACCAATAACTATTCTTCATGATTAACCTGTAAACACCATTATTGAGATGAAAAAATTTACCATGGTTTTTATTCATATTAATCATAAATTAAGCATGACTAATTTCTAAATTTGACCTATTAATTCCTAATATGAAATATTTTTTTAAATATTTATTCTATATAACTATTTTAAATTTCATTGAAAAATAACCTTTTTATATTCAATGAAATATTATTTTTGGAAAAAAATATTTTTAATCAGAAAACCTGTTTATTCATATAAAATTTTTAGAAAAAAATGTTAAATTGATGTTAAAAATTGATTTAGAATATTATATATATACACATATATATGTTATTTAAATTTAGTCACCGAAATTTTTAAAATATAATGTATTTAGAAAAAAATACATTGAATGTATATAAATTGTTTTTCATAATAACATATTTTTATTTCCAAATATGTTTTTATTTATAATTAATTGAAAAGTAATGAAATTTATTTAATACATTTTGGATCAAAAATTCCCTAAAACTTCGTTATTCATATTAATACCCTTAAATCCAATGTCTAGTGGATAATTATCAGCAAATAATAAATTTAATGTATAGAATTTTTCTTTCAAACTATGGGTTCTGTGTAATACAATCTATTAAAGAAATAAGTTTTCGCAAATAAAAATATATTATGATATATAGAGGTGTTACAACATTAGATATTATATATTCGTATAAGGTTCTATTTTTTATGTATAATAAATATTATTTTAGTACTCAAGAGGATAAAATAACTTATTTTTTAGTGGAATTTTAGTTGAAGTATTTTATCCCAATTTATCTTCCATTAAGACATATTTGGTATTATGATCCTATTTAAACATATGTGGTGTAGATTATAACCCACTGATGTATTTAATATGAATATACATTTTTTTATCATTATAGATTAAATTAATGTTTCCCGTTCAAGTGTTTACAATTTTTAAAGTAACCACTCATGTAAGAATCTATAGTAACATCTGTTGTGTTGCCATATCTCTTCTTTTTTATCCACTGAATATTATAACCTATACTTTATAAAATCTACACTATTTTTATCGTATAATTATTAATGTAGTTTAGATTTTTTCTTCAAAATAACCCACCCAATACAAATAGAATAAATCAAATATATTCTTCAATGAAAACCCAATAATATTTCTCTTCTGATTAGGTATATTTTAATTCTATGTCAATATTTTATTAATATCATTTCTAGAGAAAATAAAATTATTTACTCAAATTATTTATTAATAAAATTTTATGACATCATTGAATTTTAACTAATTTTTAAAGGAATAATTTTTTTAATTAGAAATTTTTTACATTCATTAAAAAAGTAAAAATCAATGTTATAATCATATATAGTGCTAATATAAATTCTAAATAAACACAACTATTTTATATAATCATAAATTCATCAATTTATTGTAAACAATTTTACAAATAAAAAACCATAATATATTCTTATATTACAGATTTTTTTATTTTCCATTATTCACTAATGAAAATGTTTCTATTATTATACAATTATTTCCAATGAATTGGTGGTAATATTTACTCTCTTATTGATTTTTTGGTAATTACATTGTCTTGAAAAATTCAATTTATTATTATAATTTTATCAATAATTTAAATTTCTGTTAAATTTTATTATTATTTGTATCATTGATATAGTTATTTCAAAAAATTTGTACCATTGAAGCCTTCAAATTGAATATTATTTTTTCATGAAAGACATATTTTATTAGAATTCTGAGACCCATAAAAAAATCACCTAACAGGAAATCACTATACATAAATTCAAAATGATGTTTTGAATATTCAACATTAAAATATTTAATCCACCAATAGGATAAAATCACATATCCTTATCCAACAAACTAATTAACATTGGAATCCTCTAGAAAATTATCTATCAACATCCATGAATCAACCCAAATATAGTAGAATTAAATCAACAGACTTTGAACCATCATATATTTCAAATTCATTATAAATTTAGGGTTCTGTTGGGATCAAAATTATATATCCCTCCATTTAATTTATAAGTCTCATGATATGAAAAAAATATTCGTCTATTAATGTTTTTCTTTCAATAGCTACCAATCAATTAAAATATCATGATACAAGGCCCTCACTGTAATAACATCATGATATATACGTTAAAGGATTCCACTATTCATAATATCCTTTATTGAGAATTTATATATAATTATTCATGAGATTAATATATGGTTATTATTAATGAATTAATTTTCTTGATAAAAAATCTATTATATGGAATGCATTTATTTTTCAATTACCCATAATTATTGATTAAAACATATTTACTATTAATAGATTCCACTATATTTAACCCATTCTAGGAATCATAGCTCACAAATTATTTCAATACATTTCACTATGATATTATGAAGTGTATAATGAATAATATCATGTATTGAATACTGCTTCTATCAGTATTTATTATTTATTTCGAATATAGCATTGGAATCTTATATGTACCTAATATACAAATACAATAAATACTATTAGTCCTTTAGGATGAAATTAATTGTATCTTTTTTCAATAAAATAAGTTTTATACATCTATGGGTTAATGTATGTGGGGTTTTTATAGTTGTTATTAGATAATTCTTATTAGAATACATTAGAACAAGATTTTAAATGAAAATTGACAAATTGAGGATTATGGTAATCAATTTTTTTATTTAGATTCATTTACTACCAAAGGATTTTCATAGATCAACACTATTTATGAATATTATATAACATATTGTGTGCAATTATATTTGGAGAAATAATTATACACTAAAGGGAATAAACTCCCGAAATTTTTTTTCATACATGATTTCAAATAGAAAAATAAATAATATTTGAAATTATAAAATACTGACAGTATTACTGTGTATGACTCTTGTAATGATGAATACAATTTCCAATATAAATAATCCAATTGGTCCACAATATTAATAATCTATGTTCTATAAGAACATGTGAAAAAAGACATTCTTATGTTAGGTATTGAATGAAAGAAAACAAAATTATCCATGTTTTGAATTACGTGACAGTAGATTTTGGTCAATTGTGGTCATTTATCCATAACAATAAATGGACAATGAAACATGAATGACATAATTGTGATCTCTTAAAGTGTTTTTCATTGAGAAATAATTTCCATGATCAATGTGAGAAGAAATTGAAAAGCAGGGACATAATCTAATTAATTTGGATGAATAATTTGTCTTCGAATTTGAAGGTATCTTCTCTAGATTATCATATCATGCTTAAAAATTCATATGTAATCCCTAATGAATGATTTAAAATTTCATTTAAAGGTTTACAATTAATCTAATAATAAAACTAGTATATATAGGGTGTTCATTATATGATTATATAGTGTAAAATTCTATTATAATAGTGAAATAATTTTATATATCCTATATACTCAAGGGAATTAAATTGAACAATATATTAGAAGTACAAATAAAAAAGGGAAATATGTGAAATACGATGAATAGAAGTAAAAATGTTCATCATATTATAATTGCATAAATATACATCCTAGAAATTGCTAAATGGGAGAAAATGTTTCATAATATCGTGAATATAGGTCTTACATTGTCAATGACTATATGTAAAATAAAAAATCACTAATATCAAAATTTTAAATAATATAGATATGGGTATGTATTCAAAAAAATATTCCATTATTTATAATAACCAACCAAATAAAAAGATGATAGAATAAGGACTCTAATATAAGGTACTATATTTAAATTCCAAGTCAATAGAGATGTTGTGGAAGGTAAAATTATCATATAATATAGAAAGGTAGAATCTTTATATTTGAATTATTTTATACTAAATAACTTATACCTAATTAATTTTGAATGAGTTTCACATCCCCACCTAAAAATTTAGAAGTTGATTTATTAGAGAAAAATTCTAGTGACAGGATGATTTCATCTCATGTCTATAAATCTTCTACTATAGATGTTAATGGGTGGGTGATTCCTAAAATTCATGATGATGATAATTATGTTTACTTCCAAGTAATTATATTAATGTTATTGACCTCTCTATATAGATCTATAGGATAGAATTTTGGATTATTATTTTTAAATAAACATCTGTTAATTTTTCAATGAGAGGATGAATATGAACTATCAATTAAAATATCATATTTTTTGTAATATTTACTACAAACTGAATTGATAAATGTATTAATGATTTTTAGAGAAAAAATCACCATTAATGAAATTATTTTTATATTAGAGTTTGATTATTTATTTCCATAAGAGTTTGATATTCATCCTAGGAATAAAGAAGATGATTTCTCAAAAGTTCTCAGTCCTCATAATTCACCTATTATAGAAGCTATATTTATAATATGTTTTTTTTGGTTTTATAGAATTTAATGAATAATTTCCTTGAAAATATAAATATGGGATTCATTTAATCCTACACTTCATCAATAGGAGTACCAATTCTTTTTGTTAGGAATAAATATTTCTAAATAAATATTTTATTTGACTATTGGGAACATCCATAACTAATTATTAAGAACATGTATCATATTTAATGAATAAATGATATATTTGGGAAATTATAAGTGGGTAAATATTTCTAAAGATTGACCATTGATCTAGAAATCATCAGCTAGTGTTCAAGAAGGAAGATATATTAAAGACAACCTTCTTTATGTGGTATAGTCATTATGACCTTATACTAGTGACATGTGCATGTTGCAATACTCTTAATATATTAATTTATTTAATGAATATAGTTTTATATATTAAATTGATTATATTTTTCATGTAATTATGTATGATATTCTTGTATATTTAATGGTTTTGAATGAGTATGAAGAAAATGTTAGAATTTGGTGGAAGACCATGACAGAAGAAATTTTGTATACAACATTTACCTAATTTCAAATTTTGATTAAATTTTTTTCACTATGGATCGATAATTGATTAGCGTAATTTTTAAATATCAAAGACAAACCAGTGAAATATATGTCCATAATTTTTTCTGATTTTCATAGAAACATTCATTTCAATGTGATAATTTTATCGTGACTATAAAATAAGCTCACCATTTTGATGTGAAATGTGTTTAAGTACATATGCACATAATAATTATATGATAATTTAATAAAACTGAATAGATTATTATTCAGTGAGACTATAATTAATCTACCATATAGTGGAGAATAATATGTCATTAATAGTGTTGTATCATGGAATGGACTGGTACGAATTCTCACATAGAATGATATCGTAATAGATTATGCCTTCCACTAAATGAATACTCGTGAGAATAATTACAAGACTCATGATTTATAGACGGTGGTTGTAAATTATTAATTGTTGAAATGGACGAATTTTATATATATTTATTTGTTATATATATATATATTTATAACATAAAATATTAATGTAAACATTTATACTGAAATAATTGAGTGTTCTTTAGAGATTATAGTTGGATTTGTCCAAATATTATGATTAATCAATACAATACTACCCAATAAACTGGAAAAATGGTTGGTTAATATCAATATTAGAAATATAATTCATGTTTTTCAATTACAAGTATTTAATTTTATATAATTTTTTTGGACATGTAGAATTCAGATCAGGAAATCGTGAGGAACGGGTACAGACATAATATTTCCCAGATGAATATTATACAATACGATCATAATATGATTAAGTGGGAACAAAAGTATGATATGGACTTATTTAATATTCTTAGTAATGTCATTGAGTTAACCTTTATCATGATTCAATGATATGGTAATTGAAACATTTACATATGAAATAAATACCAGAGTTGATAGAGATATTGTACGAAGCTCATTGTTAATCATACACTATTCATCCTAAAATTATAATGGGATAGTGGATGTAAATATTTATTATAGTTGGATAAGATTAAAATACATATTTAATAGTATGTACTATGGTTCCCAATTTTTCAACTATCTAAGTATTTTTTTAATGAAGTCTGAAGGGATGTTAAACCCATTATACATAAAATATATGAAATTGAAAAATATTACCATGTATTTCATCATGAGACACCACAAAACTTCTGATGTAAATAATGTAATTTTTATTGAGATATAATTCCTTATAAAATCAATTAATTTTATTAAAATTAGATAATATGTATTTCTTTTTTATTTTCATTGTTTAAAATTAATGAAAATTTTTGATTTCATCGAGTAGAACTCTCAATCAAATCTGATTAGTTTGTAGTGGATTTGTTGATGATATTTAGAATCGTTAAATGAGATGTAGATAATGTTTTGAGTTATATTACATCATTATAACCTCATGTTGATGATAAATATAATAAGATAATTAACAAGTTATAGGACAAGTTGATACATTTATCTATGGATTTACTAGTGGATGGGAATAAAATATTCCATTGGAATAATTTTCATCCAAAAATTGATTTCACTCAATATTTAATATGGATACTACTGAAGCCCTCTATGGAAGTTAGTTCATAATTCCAACAAGATGGGATTATTTTAGTTAAATAAATAGATTTCTCTTCATACAGCCATGAAAATTATAGATAAATATATCTATTTTCAAAAAAACTTAATGTAATATAAAATATTAGAAAACATTTATCCAGAAAATCATAAGTAATATATGGAATACAATTTTATTCATAAATGTTTGGTATTAATATATCCATTGAAAATGGATATGATGTATAAAATGATGTAATTTCTAAACATTATTCATATTAGTCCTATAAAAATTCTCAATAGAAAGAGAATGGTACCATATATCCTAGTGATTCTAGTGATTCATTCTCATGGTCATGATATGTTCCTTGTATCTCTCCTGAAAAAGTACATACTTCATCATTCACTTGTACATAACCTAGAGTTTATACCGCTATAAAAATATCATTCTTATGAAGAATAAATTATTATGATTCATGGTCATATAGATAAGATTCAAGAAAATATTACCACTCGTTATGTTAATGATTTCTGTTGAAACTATAAAGAGAGGAAGCAACGTGGGCTCTTGTGGATAAAACTAGTAAATAAAATCCTTAGTTATTTGTATCATTTAAATGGAATTTGGAGGGAGAAATTATCATATCATTGGTAGAATGTAACAACACATTATTTAATGTTACATTAATAATAAAATATATTTATCCAATAAATTTATTTACAAAAAAAAGAAGCATACAAAACAAGAAAAAATATTAAAATATTATTATGTTAAAATTGTATCATTTTTAATTCATCATGTCACTATTATATTAATTTGAAATTTTTGTATTTATTTAAAAATATATTGTTTATAGTGAATTATAATAAAATAATAATATTTTTAAAACTATAATATAATATAATTTTAAAAAAATATTAAATTTTAAATTTAATAAAATTTTAATAAAACACAATTTAACTGTAAATAATTTAATTACATTTGAATCATCAATACACAAAATTTCTAAAGTAGTCTATTTTTTATTAGAAAAATCAATTTTATAAAAAATAGTCAATAATCACAATTTTACTTTTCATAATAATATAATTTATGGATCACCAATAAATTGAATTTGAAAAATTCAATTATCTATTTGGAATCATGATTTTTAAATTTGTCAAATATTTTTTTGGACATTAAGTAAATATTTGATACATAGAAAAGGATTAAATAGTGATAAAACATTTGAATATTTATTTAACACTATACAAACAGTTAAATTTATCTCATTGGATAAATATACATCTTATACATCCATCCAATATTATAAATTATGGAAATTTTGTGCCCTTTTTCTTTTATATTTACCATTATATTACAGAAGCAAAATAATAAAAAAATGACACACTCATGACATAAATATCTCATATATTTTTCAATAAGAATGAAAAAAGGTTTTGTTAGTATTTTATTTATCATTTTAAATATGAATTAATTATTTTTGTTGTACAATAATTTTAATTATTTGTGATTTAATATTTACCATAAATTCATATGCAACACCGATAGATTATTTATTCAATTAGACAATATATATACATATTGATATATATATATATATTCATTCTAAGAAAATTAGAACAATATAATGTGGATGAATTATTGTGTTATATTAATTATATAGATTAATATATCATATTAATGATGTTTTAATGGATTATATTTTATAAAAATATTTTTATGATTTTTTATGTAAAATTTTATGAATATTGTATAATATAGGATTATTTATATTTTATAAAGATAATATATTACCTAATTATTAAAAAATATTTAGAACATGATAGAGGATAATGGGATAATATATGGTATGAAATTATACATATTTTCGATTTATTAGCTAAATTTAATATTATATGTATAATTATTAAAATTTAATATTTTAAAATTCATTAATATGGTTAAAGTACGAATTTGAAAACAAAATGGTTAATCTAAATGATGTGATTTAATGTTAAATAAAAATAAAATATAATTTGATCATATGACTATATTAAGATTATATCCAGTTTATCATAGAATATAATTCATTTTGGATCATTGTTACGGGTGATAGATAAATATTACACAGTAATATATCATTAAATTAAAAATCGTTTCCCTAATAATACTTCTAATTGGAAACCATTATATCTTTTGTTTACATAAAACACACACACATAACAAGACCAAAAGTGATAAAAACATTATTCTCAATATCCTTAAATTTAATTTGTATGTTGTTTTCTTCCAATAATACAAACCATAGGCCCCCATATATGATATATAAATGAGCCATTTCTATCATGTGGTAATTACATTTAATGTCTGTTTTAAATTTCATTATTATTCAACATCCTAAAAATATATTTTTATCATTATAATATCAAAAAATACTATACCATTAATATAATTAAATTATCTTATGATTATGGTATTCAATTTTCCATATATTTCCCATCCAATGAAAAGACCAAAAACATCTCATGCGTATATATGGCTTACCATATCTTCATAGGGGTGAGATTCAATTTTCATCACTATATTTCATGAATGGTTATAAAATTACAAATAATGAATATATATTATATTTATGACATGATTATTATTTTGTTATTATTATTTCTTATATACATTCTTACATTCCAATCCCTTGGAAATTGATTACCTTGTTTCCGCTTACATCTAGAAAACACCCCCACGATGTGATGTGATTCGTTTATGGTTATTTTTTTTCACATATATTAATATGAATACTACTAATTAATAAATATGATATATATGATAAAATAATTATTATATAATGTGGGATTGATATTTGAATTTATTTGTTTCATCCGAAAATATGTGAAAACCACATTAAAGCATATGTAAGGCCCACAATCTCGAAATATAATACAATTCATATATATATATATATATATATATATTAAATTTATGAATCAAAACATACATATAATTAATATATATTATATTGATTTCATTATTAAAATAATGGATAAGGTAATATTAAAATCAAATTTCAAGGAATAAAACTATTAAACCAAAATTCTTATGAAAAAACATATTTGTTAACACTAGAAACAGTGATAATAATAATTAATTATTAAAAAATGGTTGTTATGACGATATAAATTAATAGTATTTGATATTAGAGATAGAAATATTCTTCCTTTAAATAATTAGACTATATCGAAATTAATAATTTTAGAGTTTAAAATCATATATAATTATAGTCAAATTTGAGTTATGGTATTTCATCTCATTCTCAACACCATTGTGAAAAATTTGGTTTTACACTATTATTTATTAATATGTGGTGATTATACTACCCCAATGATATATTTAAAATAAATAAAAAAATATTATATATTTTTAATGAGTCAATTAATTTTTATACTTTAAGGGAATATAAATTTTTTAAAAAAAATAAGTAAAAATTTATTATCAAAATTTCATTATTTAGTGATGCATGTATTTTCATTAAAGTAACACTATAATATAATAATTATAAAAACGAATATTTTATTACATTATAGTAATTAATGCTTATATAATGTTTATTTCAATGTTTTTTACTATGATTAATATTAATACATCAATGAAATTTTTAATAGAATGTTTATACATATTTCACATTTGATCCGATATATTTTTATTCTAGGTCTATATTGTTTATTCAAAATTCATAAGTCCTTTTATATAACTATTATTATTTATTATTTTAAATTTAAGTTATCATTTAATTTTTACATTATTTTAAATGAATATTTTTATTGTTTTAAATAAAAAAATTCATTTTTACCTTTATTTCAAAATGTTGAAATGGTTTTTTTAATGTCAAAGGCATTAACTGAATTCATTACTACAATAACTATGTTGCAAACTATATATTCATTCAAATGATATAAACTTTATTCCATGACAATTATTTTTTTAATTCTTATATTAATTATTTTCTTCCATTTTCATATATTTTCCAAAATATAACACTTTGTTATAAAACAAATATTTTTGATGAATTTATGGTCAAATTGTATTACTCATTAATAGTTTTTAATAAAAATTCATTTGAATCATTAAATTTCATTTCAAAATTTTTATTTATAAATTTAAGATCCTTAAATATTTATATAATTTTAATCTTGGATATGATTATTTCTAAAATTTTATTTCTATTTTTCTTATAATATTTTATTGTTAACATAATTTGATAGAATGGGGTAATATATATATATATGTATATATATGTATATATATATATATCATATCCTACTAAAGATGTTGATATTTATTGATAAGGATTATTATTTTTTAGAAATAAATTGATCATTCAATATATGATGAATTCTTTTTATAAGTAGTGACATGTGGGGATTGTCATTATCTACCATATAAATTCATCAACATGTCTCATATGAACAAACTTTTGGAAAACCTGGTTAAATGGTTTTTTGGGTATACCTACCTATTAATTAATTTATCAGGGAATATGAAATTAATGGTATTAATTTTATGATCTATGTTATCATGACATCTATTATCTATCATTTATTTAATGATAATTTAGTATTTATTATCAATCAGATTACTTAGGTGATATTATTCATTTCTTCATTGTGTATATCTAATTATTGACTAAACAGAAAACATTTTTTGGTTATTTTCTATACCATATTGATTGTTCATTATTTAATAATGATATTTTCAACTATATGTTACACTAACTGAGTATTTGATACCACCTTTTATTTTTTTCCCTTCCCACTGAAATGAAAATATATATCCTGAATAATATCTACGATAGTATAATGTTTCTTCTTCTTTGTATTTTATATATTTTATGACATATGGGAACCATATATGTGTCTTATTTTTCAGGAAAACTAAAATATTTAGCCATTTAAGATTTAATCACTTGTATCATATGCCATTATAGTCTGTAAGATGTATCCATGGGATATTAGAGTTGAGGTATCTACAAATAAGATCATGTGAGTTCATGATGTTTATATTTTTTAATAATTATTTATGTGGTTGATGTTGTCATTAGGATGATGGAACGAGATATATGTATTTTATGATTTGATGTGTAAACACTTTTGGGGAATATGAATATAAGACTTTATTTTGGGGGATGTTCATTATTTTTATGGGCTGATTTATGGTATATATATTGTTTTTTTTTAATTTATGCTCATTGTGATATTTGGGTTCTAATTCAAAAATGATTATACTTATGAATGATTATGTTTATAGTTTTTTCAAATTGATTACATATGTTATTATTAATGAAATGTGGGCATTTGTAATAGAAAAGTTTCATTCGTATTATCATATTATATTTGAGTGTTGGATGATTCCCTCATTTGGGTTACACATAATTTACACACACATAAATTTGGTTTAATGAGTACATGATAATCTCTTTTTAGTTTAAATAAAAAATAATAATGAATGAATAATGTTGACTTATTTGTTAATCCTTATGAGTTATCTTAATATGTGTACTGTTTTTCTCACCCATACATTAACATTGTGGCTTCTATATAATGTTGTTGGTGTTTTTAGGTGTAGATATATTATTAGACTTAGAAGAAAATTAGATTCAGGGTTTGGGTGAATTTTACACTAAACATAATGGTATATTGGTATTTATTATTGTATTTTTGGGATATTATAATTAAAGTTAGAAAAATATATATTTTTTATTATTTTAGTTATATTATATTCACAAATTGTACCTTTATTTTAATTTTTTACTTAATATGTATTCCTCATAATTCAATGTTTTTTTGATTTTGAATAAATAGTTTTCTATTTTGGGTTTCATGAGTCAATTCCATCCATTATTCATAATTATACTATCAACCCTAGTCCCTAACACATATCTTGTTTTTGGAATTAATTACCATTCAAACAAGGATTCATAACATACCCAAGTGGAGATTTTGTGGGTGTCAGATAATTTATTAGTGGAATCAGAATATTTGGTTCAGATTTGTGACAGAATTATTAATTATTCAGACATGAGTCATTGTAATCATTAATATAGTATGGAAACAGTGATAATGGTATGAGATTTTAGTGTGATATGATGAGGAATCCAACTATAATGTGGGATTAAAAATATTCCAATGAAATAACTCTATTTATATTAGTTTGGACTTAAATACATTAAAAATAGATCATATATTAATTTGGATATTAGTTATTCATATTCTATCCAATTTTTTTGGAACTGATTATGTTGCATCCCACTAGTTTATTACATAACTCATTATTACATGGTACAGAACATAGGATAATTTCATGTTTATTTTCATAGAAATGATGTACTTAATACATGAAAATAGAAAATAATATCACATAAATAACCATAATGGGTTCACCCTGGGATATATTTTTATTACCTCATATAATATGAATTTATGTCAAAGGAATAGGGTTAGCCTGATGCTTAGTAAGGGAATATGAAATAGAGACACATAACATGTGATCCTGAGAGATATCTAGAAGTAAATAAGTCATAACAATATTGAATAAGAAATAAGAATATTATAATAATAAGAACATGAATCATTATAGTGAAATGTTTCTAAAACATATAAATATAGAATTCATAAGAATATCCCAAAAGGTTATGAAAAAGTTGTCATAAAGAAAAATTGCTAAGGTAATTCATCATTTTTTCGTAAAACATCTAATCTTTATAGATGTAATTTATTTTACAAATACATTGTAACTCTATGAGAGAACACCCTCAATATATATTAATTTCTGAAGAAGAAAATAGATCATAATAAATCATTTCATTAATAACTTCTAGTGAATAAATAATGGGTTTCTTATCAATGTAATCTCATATAAAAGAAACTAATGATAAAATAATTATATTATATTTAAACAATGAAAATAAATAATTGTTTACTATAAGTAAATAACCATATAAAAGGAAATTTTTTTAATTTATTTTTATAACATATTGAAAATGAAATAGGGGTTTTATTCAACTAAAAATGTAATTTCATATATTAATGATGAAAATTTGACAAGTACATTCAATAGAATAACATGTATAAAACATTTATTTAAAAAATGGAAAAATGAGAAGGTAAAATATTCTACAATTAATAATATAAACCTATTAATGAAATTTGATAATATAATATGGAAATAATAACATAGGTTTGAAATTAGACAACATACGACAAAAAAGGCAACTTTAACTGAAATGATTTTTGAATATTTCTATTAACATGAAGAGATGTTCTTAAATGTCGATGATGGGACCTTGTGTATAAGGCCACCGCCCTAAATATTACATAATCATGAGTTAGGTCACGAATTCAGATTTTTAATATCTTATGGTGCAGTGTTTTAGAGAATTATTTCTTTATTAATACATTACTCTTCAAAAATTACGAACCATACACCTCAACTCTATCTTTTTTTTTCACAATAATAAAACTCCATAAATAAAACAATAGTTATTTCACTGATATAAATGATCATGTAAAATTAATTTCTTTTAACCGTCATTATAACTTATGATAAAAATTTAAAAAATGTTGGATGATCATAAAAAGCTCAGAATGGGTTATAAAATAAGGAATGAAATCTTCAGTCCATCAATACATGAAAAAAAATTCTTTTTAACATGCATTATAAAATCATAGGTTTTATGAATACACCATAGTAATCATAATTCATAAAAGGAAACTTGAGGGATAGATATCTTACATACATTGCATCTTTCACAAATATATAGGGAGTTACATTTGAAATACCCATCACTGTATATTTTATAAATCACATAGGAGAAACATTATCATTTACCTCCCTCACGTGACCCAATGCATTAGAGAGGTTCATCGGGCTAACACGCCATAAATTTATAATGGAACCACACATATAAATAAAAAATTCCAATGAACAATAACATAATAATAACAAAAAAACAACAATAATAGAAGTATAACATTTATACATTGCAATCAAAAGATATCTATTCATGACATTGACATAATCAATAAATTTTCAAAACCATTTTAAAAATCAAAATATGTAAATAGTATATGGTATTTATTTTTCTTTTAAAAACATTATGGCTTGTTAGGGAATCCAAATATCAAATAATGTTCACGGTAGTAGAAATGGAATTTTCACCAAGTGTGTTAAAAAGTAACATTCCTTTTTTCATTTTATAAAACACTTTCTAGAGAAAATAATTCATTTGAATGAAATTAAAAGACAAATGGGTTTATACACCATATAATTTAATGTTGTGTAAGAATAAAATTAATCATTAATAAATGGATATTGAGACTAATTCCCAAACAAAGATCACATTGTAAATTAAATAGATCTAATGATTGTATTCACATTAGGTATACAAAAGTAATGAATAAATACAAGATAAGCCCTAAAAATGTATTTCATACATAATCATAGAATGGAATAATTAAATGTAGACGATTAACACAATTAATTGGAATTTGGTTTAGAAGTCCCCTTATAGAAATTCGTCAGCCTAATGATATCACATAATAATTCAGAAATGAGTTAATGAGAGAAAAAAAATGATATATCATCAATTAGAAATAAAATGGATTGAAATAAGGATATATAACAACATAGAAAAACATTTGATCATTTAAATTATAATGCATAACCAAAAAGAATACACTGACTCAAAGAGAAGGGTAACGGTTCCCATACCTTGTTTCTGACATGACTTTTTTTCATTATATCCCTGAATAAAAATCGTAAGTTAATTATAATTGCTTCAAAAAATTTTACATGATTATTATTTCTTTTAATAACTTATTTCCATTCTATAATAATCATATATTTTTTATGTTCATATCGGTATTTTTGTCGATATTCGGTACCTGTGTCAAAAATGAACTTGTTATAATTACAAATTGCCCACGTGGTCAAAAGTCCAAAATCTCTAAAATTATATTCATGATTTAAATATCTTATATATCTAGTATATATATATTTATATCCATTATACATATTTATTTATAGTATTCCGTATCAGTTGGATATAATTAAATGAAATGCACTATTTATGGAGACGGTAAGTCGTATATACGCATGAACGCAACAGTCATTTATTTTTTATTTTATTAAGAATAAAAATTAAATGAAAAATTTGTATATTATAATTACCATATAATATCACTGTTATATATTCTACAAAATTTCATTAATTCAATACTTTATACATTCGATGTATAGAATGAATGAGTCATATCACTTTGAGGGGGAGGTAGTATGCATATCCCCAAGTGAAATTATCGTATTTACGCATTGTTGAAAGAAAATAGTTATGATGTAAATGTATAATAAATAATAATAGGGAAAATATAAATATAATATATATAATATAGAAAAATATATTTCTATCATAATGGCCACCACGAGTGGTGGTAGAAGATAATTTAACAATAATTGTTTCGTGAAGCAGTAGTTCATTGTCCATAGAAACAGTGTAATCTAAATCAATTAGATAGTGGTGTGTGTGACTATAGGTCAAATACATAGAATAAAAAAATGATAGTATATTGAATTTTCATGTTTTTTTATAATATAATTGAATAAATAGAGTTATGGTTTCATATAATTGAATATGAATGAATGAATTTTGAGAGAATACAATAATCATATAGGGAAAGTCCTTTTATTTAAGATAAAACCCGGTATTTAAAATCATAATGCCCAATTTAAGGATTCTAGGATGAATATAGAAATTTTGGGAGATTTTTTTAGAGTTCAAGCATGCCACGTGGGCTTTAGAGGTGTGATTAAGGTTTAGAGGTGGATGCCTTTTATAAGAGGGTGGAGGGGAACATTAGGAATATCTTGAATTATTATTTTTATTATAATGATAATTTCGATTATAAATGATTCTAAATTCTGTTAATAATTAGATAAGATGAATATAAGTTGAAATAATTTCTCAATTTATAATTATTAATGGTTTGGAAATTTCTTAATCATTATATTTTTTATTTAATACCCTTGAACTCTTACCGTTTATAATGCATTTAATATAATGTCATTTTTAAAAATACATAACTACATGATTACATTGAAGAAACGTCATTAATACAAATTTTTCATATAAATATCTATCCTAAAATTCGTGGATGAAATCAAAATAACAAAAATTCATTTATATTAACATTTAAAATATCATTTATTTAAATACTTTATTAATGATGGAATCACTTCATCATTATTGTGTCAAAAATAAATTTAATTATCTAAAGTATATAATTTTTAAATAAACTATCATGATGTATAAAATATTTTTTCCATTACAAAGAATATTTATAGTCGATGAGATCACTTTTATAACCCCATAGAAATATTATTTTAGTAAAAAAATTTATCTTTATGTTATATTTTCCTTAATATTAGATTAAAAGTAACTAAATGTCCTCTTCACACACAAGTGGCACCATAGGGTCCTAAAATCGATCACATGATGCCCGTGTTCATATATATTTAATCTAATAGGGTTATGACACGTATAAGGTTTATTTTATATTATTATAATATTATTTTATTCATTAATTTAACAGATTTACCCTTTAATGAGGGTAAATAAAATATTTACGAAAGTTACTATTCATAATGTCTATAAATAAAATATACATATTTACACAATTTAAACCTCATGATTATAAATAAGGAAGAAATTTTTACAATTTCAAAACAAATATTTGGAAAAAAATAATTTAAAATTAATCCATATTGTCAAATCAATAGAAGCGTTTTAACGAAGTTAAAACTACCAAAAGAATGACATGTCTCTAGGTCAAATTTAAGAGTAAAATTAAATTAAATAACCAAATTAAATTAAATTGTAAAAATATAATCCAATTATAGTTTAAAAAAAATTAAAAAAAATCTATCTACATAAATAAATTAAAATAAAATAATTTTTTGAATTAAAAATCATTATTTTATACTATTCCTTAAAAATGATCTCAATAAGAATTATACCAAAATTTCATCCAATGTAAATTTTAATGTCTTGTTTAAAAAGAAGAATATTATTTTTTTGAACTTAACCTATAAAAGTGACAATAACTATATTAATAAATTGTTCATCATCAAAAGGCAGAAAAAAACCTTTTAAAAGTATTATTCTATTTCATACATAAAATCAGATTCATTATTACTGTAAGCATATAAAATTTCTTGGATATGTGTAAAGACATTTAATAATAATATTGTATTTATTTACATTAATTCCAAGAAAATACATTCATTAGGTGTTAAATATCATTTAAAATAATATTAATATTTTATTAATATTTTGGTATAACTCAATGTATTGTAAAATGAATGATATCAAGGAAACTCGTTGTTTCATGTTGAGTAAAATATTAGAAAAATAGATCTCTTTGACATAAAAATAATATGTTATTCATAAATATTAATAGATATGAAAATTTATTATTCTATAAATATCTCTATTATAACATTCAACCCTCATTTTAGAAATAACATCCTCAAAATTATAAAATTGGGCATAAAATATATCATTTAATGTCCCACATCAAAAAAATAGTCAATAAAACTATCAAATTAAAATAAATAAAGAGATGTAAAATTGATACCCATGATAACCCATACTATGAATCCATGTATGAAAACATGGATATGGAAGAGAAACTAATCATCATGCTTTGTTTGAAAGTGATTGAAAACCTAATCTGGAGAAAATTATCTTGAAGAAAATCATAATCATGTGATAGGTTAAACAACATTTGATTCCCTATTAGTAAAAGTAAATAAATAATGTTTTTTGGGTTTAAAATCCATTCCATAAGGTTGTAGAATTAATTTATGATCTTGACTATGAACATAAGGAAATATAATTACTTTTCAAATAGTGTTTCACTGGTTAATAAATTTCTCTGACAAACACATCTTTTCCTCAAACGATGTGTATTCAAAATGACTTGGCCACACCTAAATCCCTATAAAAAATCTTGAGAATAATATAGTACACAAAAGATAACCTATATTTTTCATCACTATTTAAGAATTATCATATATTAAAATGGTTAAAATGAGATCAGATAATCTTCAAAAATTATAATCATTTATACGAGGATATACTAATCTCAATCTCAAAAATTGAACAAAAAATAACTAGAGGTCGACATATACAATAAAATACCAAATTGTCCTTAAAATTATTCAAAATTAGAGAAAAAAATATTGAAACCCAAAATTTAGAATTCTTTGATCACATAGTCTTCCACGATAAATTTTAAAATTTATCTTCATATAACTTCTACTACTGTTAATGTCTAATACTGAAATGATATTAACCAAATCCCATATTCTATTTGATAGGTTAATCATTTGTTGAAATAACCAAAATATCTATATTTCCACAATTAATAATTGATACATCCAAAATAATATTTCAACAATTAATCCCCAAATTAAATCCCATAGTATTCTATATTCTATAGGAATATTTTGTTCCCATAATATTAACAATCCTTCAAAATAACATTTATATCATAATCAATAAATCATTTTCTAATACTATAGATTCCCATTTTATGAAACATAAGTACCAAAATGAACTTATTCATGATTCATCAAATAATTTAAGAAAAATTTACAAGACATACTAACCATGGACTTCATGTAGGCCCGTGCTAGGTGATGTAACAAAGTCCCCCTTTAGCTGTGTGTTCGATTCATGATACATTTCAAGATGTGATGGGTTGTAACGTTTCCTATCGGTAGACCATTTTATAAAATCTTATCATTTATATTACATTCTCAAAAATAATATAATTTCTTAATAATTTACAATACCCAAATATAGTGTTGATGTTTAACTAATACCATTCATTTTTCATCCCAAATTGTAATAACCATTAATCACCAAAACAATTATCTTATGAACCCCTAAAATTTTCCATTATGACCATACAAGAAAAATTAATTCATCCTTGAATAACATTTTCACATAACAAACATCAAGGGTACACATAATAAAAAAATTTATCTAAATGTTATCCAATCATCAAAAGAGTATTAATACTTATAAACATTTCATCATCCCACAATCTACAATATCTCTTGAATCACTTATATGTTGACTTCGTACTCATTTATTGCTCCTCATAATCCATTAACTATAAATTTATACCTTATTTATTAATACATTATTCCTTCAAATCGAATATCATCATCATTTATAAACATCAATCCCAAGATTCATTATTTTTTAAGTATAATAAAGAAATATCATACCTTGAATCCAGATATAATGAACATCAAGATGATCCGTTTATTTTTCATCATTTTTTCATACATTATAAAAGTATATGACTGCCCCAATTATATAATTTATCTTTTTAAGAGATTTTGAAAATATGAGTTCTTGAAATCATATAAAAAGATACCATGGACAATAATATTGTTTTAGAAAAGAGTAGGTGTTGGATAATAGAAACAATTTCTTGCAGGTGGTCTGAATACTCAATAAGATGTCAAAATCAATTGAATATGATTTTTCCATAATATTGATGATCAAATCATTAGGGAGGGATAAGAAGGTTGTGTGAGATCTCTTTATTTCCATCAAGAAAAATGATATTTAACCTGCTAAAAAGAGTCTGCACATAAACATGAAACCAAATATTATTAAAAAAACCACTATATTGTAAAGATAACATAAATTTTTTTCTATTAATCTAATACATTAACCTCTATATATCCCTATTTTTTAGGTTTTTATTCTAAAAAATATATTTTACATTATCCCTAAAAAATTTTCTATATGATAATAAACTATTGGTTTTATAGGATCACTTACACAAACCCAGATAACACCATAACCTCTAATGATATCTGCATCGACCTCTAATAAAAAATATAAGGCCTCATCCTTAAACATTACATAATCTTGAGTTAAGTCAATAATTCACATTAAGGATCATTCTTTGTTTAGAGATTTAACGTATTATGACAGAACTGTTATATTACATAAAAAAATTTAATTTTGAAACTTAAAATCTATCTGATTTTTTTTCTCAATAATAAAGAAACATAAATAAAACAAGATTTATTATGAAGATATAAATCTTAAAAACTATTATTTTTTCTGACCCTTTCTTATACCCTGTAAATATGTTTTTAAAAACATGGGATGAGCCTAAAAATATCATTATGGTTTATAAAAATAATTAAAAAAATAATAGACTATCAAAATTTACAAAACATAATCCCTTTCCCATACCTCATGTAATAATAAGTATTTGAGTAAAACATAGAAATCATAAATCATAATGGTATCTGGTGGCATCCATATCATTCTTACATTTTAGTTTTCATAGCTACATATAGAGTTACATTTGGAATACCCATTATAATATATTCGCCAAATCTAAAAGAAGAATCATTAACATTTACCTTTGTCATATTACCGAAGAATTTGAGAGCTATCTCAGGCTCACCCGCCCTTGGTGTATCATAGAACCTCCCATATATGTAAACAATTATCATGAAACATGGCATAATCATTACACATGAACTTTAATAAAGGAAAGATATCATTTCTAAATTATAGTTATAATATATATGTTTTTTATTTTTAAATAATCATTCCATTATAAATGCCATATTCAATAAAAAATTACATAAATGATATATGGTATTTCATTTTCATTTATAATCATTACGGATTGATAGAGAAGCCAAATATAAAATAATGCTCGTGGTGACAGAAATATTATAGACACCGTATAATTAAAAAGAAGCATTATTTTTCTCATTTAATAAAATTCACCATAGTGAAATGATTCTCATTGAATGAAATTAAAATTAGAAGGGTTTTATACCCCTCCTAAAGGATGGTATTGTAAATATCAATGTATGCCTCAATGAATAGAGATTGAGACGAAGTCCCTTATAAAGATCATTTTTTAAATAAAATAGATCTAATTTTGGTATTCACCTTTATGTTCACATAAGAAATGTTTAAATAAAATATATGACATCAAAATTTATATCATTATTAATCAAAGAACTACATAATTAAAATTATAAGAATAATCAAAATTATAGAAAACATGTTTAGATGTTCCATTACGAAAATTTTGTAGACTAATGACGTAACATTAAAATTAAGAAATGAGTTAATGAGATAAAATGGGGTATCAAATCATTTAGAAATAAAATTTACAGAAATAAAGACATAGAATAAAAAATACCATATTCTTAAATTTTAAATTAAATGGAATAACATTAAAAAAAACTTTAACTAAAAGGGGAGGGTGAATGGTTTTATTACCAAGTTTTTTATGTGTCTTGGTCATTCTTTATCTCACCAGATAATAAAAAAAGTTAATTATACCTCTTAATAAAATTTCTAAGATCATTATTCCATTTAAATAACTTATTAAGTTTTTATAACAATCATTTAATTATTAATGATAAAATAAGTCTTTATGTCGATGTTTGGTACCTATGTCAAAAATGAACATGATATAATTACAAATTGTCCATGTGGTCAAAAGTCCATTATATCCATAATTATATTCATGATTTAAATATCATATATATTAATAATATATGTATTTAGATCAAATATGTATGTATCTTGATTAATCCATAAAATTTGGATATAATAAAATGAAATTCATCATTTATTGAGACAATAAGCCATATGTACACCTGAACACTACTTTCATTTATTTTTCAATTTTAATGCAATGAATAATAAATAGTACATAGGTATATAATAATTCCATTAAAATATAAATTTTATATATGTTACATAATTTCATTAATTCCATCATGTATACGTTCCACGAATATGATGAATGAGTCATATCACTTTGAAGTGGTGGTAGCCCATTCATAATCAATTAAAATAATCTTATTTACTTATAATCGAAAGCAGAAACGTATAATGGAAATGTAAAATACATAAAAATATAGAAAATATAAAAGTGATATACATATATATATAAATATTAATCTTAAGGGACACTTTGAGAGATAGTATGAAATAATTGAACAATCATCATTTCGTGAGGCAGTAGTTTGGAGTCCACAGAAACAATATTTTCAAGATCTATTAGTTAGAGTTGTGTGTGAGTGTAAGTATAATAAATGGAATAATAACAATAAATAATATTGAATATATTTGTTTTTTTATATAATAATTGAATAATGGGAGTTATGGGATTGGATAAGGAAAATAAATGAATGAATTTTGGGAGAAGACATTACATAAAATCGGGTAACTCTTTTTATTTAAGCTAAATGACATTCTCGATTTACATTTTTCAATGATAAGGACTCTAGGATGTAGATAGTGATACCAATGTTTATTTGGGAAGATTTTTAATGAGTAAATTGAGAATTGGAGGTGTGATTAAGGGTTTTATTTTGTGGCACATTATAATATTGATGAGTGACACTTATGGAATATCATCAATTATAACTTTATTATAAAATTTATTTCGATTATAAATGATTAAAATTTAAATTATATCAATGATAAATGGAATATAAGTGAATATAAAATCATCTAATAAGAATTATATATGTTTGTTATATTTATTAATCCTTGTTTTTTATTATTTAACTCATTTTAACTCCAAATGTTTTATCAAGCATTATACACCTTGGGAATCAAAATTGTTACCAAATCATATGAAATGTCTAATTAAAGAGTAAATAAAAACATTTAGAATCATTATAAATTTCATTAGAATAATATATTCCATGGAATATTATAATCTTTAATAAAATATTTTATATTTTAAAATATCAATTAGGTAAATTTTCACACATTTTATATCATGAAATTTTTAAAAATCCTTAAAGTCATGATTATATTGACCAAACTACATTAATACAAATATATCAGGTAACTATAGTCTAAAAATTATGTGGATGTCATAAAAATAAAAATATTATATTTATTTTAACATTTATAATATCATTTATTTTAATCCTTCTTTAACGAATCAATCATTGCACCATCATTATGTCATAATTAATTTTATTTTTTTTATCATGTAAAATTATAAATAAACTATTATGATGTAGAAATGATTTTATGATTTCTAATTAATATTTATTGTCATATATTTCCCATATATAAGCAAATATAAAACTATTTTAGTAAAAGATATATGTTTATGTCTTTATTTCCGTAACATTAAATTAAAAGAAATTAAATATGATTTTAACTAACCAGTGGCTCCATGAGTTCCTATAATAGACCCAACGATTTCCATGGTCAGACATATCTAATCTAACACGGTTACATAATGTGTAAGTGTAATTTAAAATTATTATAATATTATCTTATACACTTATTTACCAAATATATCCTTTAACTGTGGTAAATAAAATATTTACCAAAATCACGATTCATATTTTCTTACAATAAAAGATACATATTACCAAATTTGGACCTCATAATTCGAAATATGGAATAAAATTTTACAAATTCAAAACATCGAATTTGTTGAAATTAATTAAAAATTAATTCTTGTTGTCAAAACAAAAAAATGCATTTTAAAATAGCAAAAACTACAATAATATTGACATCTGTTTATATCTAATTTTATAGTGATATTATTTCTAATGACCAAAATTAGATTAAAAATTAAAAATATTATATATTTACACATTAAAACCAATTAAAATTACAATCAAACTATATAAATAAATTAAATTTAAAGTAATTTTTGAATTAAAATTCAGTATTTTCGTTATTTATTAAAAATGTTATTTATCCAAAAAATGTGAAAATTTCTTGAAATTTAAATATTGATCTCATAAACTGAATGAATAATATTATTTTGATAAATAAATCATAATATTGTTTCAAAAAGTAGATTTTAAAATGGTTCCCCATAACGTTATGGTAAAATAAGCTTTTAAATATATTCGAGTTTTTCGTGCTTAAAATGAGATTCATTCTTATTTTAAGACTGTAATGTTTATTGGATATTTTTAAAATAATTTAATAATAATAATATATTTATTTCTATTCATTACCCTTAATACAACATTTAGGCATTAGCTATCATTCATAATAATAATAATAATATATTAATTTTTTTGTTATAACTCAATGTTGTGTGCTATGTAATACTTCAAAGAAACATGTTGTTGGATTTTGAGTAATCTATCAGGAAAAGTGACCTTTTTATCATAAAATTAATATCTTATACATAAATTTTAATAGATACGAAACTGTATTATTCTATAAATACATATTTCGATACATTGTGGCATTGATGATACCGTGGGGAAAATACATTGGAGTAAAGGTGAATATAATTTATTTGAGTATTCATTTGGATTGAAGGAGAATGAATAAATGGGTGGTTATTTATAGAAAATATTGAATAAATGACTAATATTATAAAAAAACTGTTCTTGTAAATATCAGATATGATAAATAAATAATCATTTCCTTACCCATTGTTTTTATCTTATATTCTAGAATGTGGGGTCACATTTAATGACATTTTAATCCGAGATGACATATAAAATTTATTTAATACTTATTTTTCATTAAAATTTAATGATTCCACAAATTAATGCTTTAAAAAAAAGTTCTCATTTTATGATTTGGAAATTAAAATATATTTTTAAAAATTGAATAAAATCCATTCATGTAAATAATATCATTTATGAAAATTATTTTAGGTCATTGGTTGGGTTTAATTAAACATTTCATCATTATAAAATTTGTATTATGTCATAAATTATCATTAAACCCTTAAATGATACATTTTACAATTCTTGATAAAATAATGAATTCTTTATGATTCTTATAAATTCTATCTAACCAAAATAAGATGTGATGATATTGAAAGCAATGGTTATTTTAATATACAAAAAATCTAAATATTATAATTTTAATTTTTATATATAAAGAACCTTATTTATATAAAATTTACAGTTGGTAAGACATAATCAAATTTATAACACATACACAAAATTTCCATTAACGTTAGAAAATTATTTCATTATTAATATTTCAATAATTTTTTTATGATTATTTATTTTTAAAAATACTATTTAAAATACCTTTTTTTATTATAAAATTTTATATATTTTCAAAAAATACATGTATGTTTTATTTTCATCCAAAAATCAAATTACCAAAATAATCTCATTTAAAAATATATTTTATTATGAAACAATTTTGTGAAAAGAAAATAATTGAGAAAATGTTTATTTATAAAAATGAGTTTACACTTTAAGTATCTACGTTCAAGTCATGTAACCCTTTATTACAGTACCATACACATTAATTGTATGGTGTGTGATTATGGTAGTTTCACGGGGTTTCCCAACTAATATCGATGGAGTCATAATCTCCACTAACATAAATATATATCATATAAAATTTCATTCAAGTATCATTTTTTGAAGCTCGACATGGGTTTGTTTAAGGTAAATTACTAGTGACCATACATCCCCTTGTTGTTCTGACAAATGGGCAATATATGGAATGACTCTACTAGTAGTGGCCACCGATTCTATTATTTGTATCAACTATAATATGTAATTAAAATATTAAAGAGTAATTACAGTAGTATAATTTTCAACAAAATATATAGTTTCTATTAGTCGTATTGACTAATATATGTATTTGTAAAACATTTAAATAAATTTATAATCTAGAAATTCATATTTCCCAATATACAATATATATACTACATAATTTTTTTCACTCAAAATTCAATACAAATTTTCATTAGATTATATTTTCTTTTCAATATATATTTATTTGTTTAATGATTTTTTATTTTATTTATATATAATATTTAGTGTATTTGATAATTCTATTATATTGTTGTGATCCTTAGTTTCATATTTTATTGGTTCAATTTTATATTTTTCCTTAATTCTAATTTTTTTTATTTTAATTTGATTCATATATGACTAATGTATGTATCATTATTAATGGGGAAATTTTATTCGTTTCTAATTATTTTTTATGATTATGAATTTATTAAATATGTAAAAACATATATTCAAGAGAAAAATATCTTTTAGATTTTTTTGGTTATTACATTTGTTACCCCATTTGAAATTTTGTTTACAAAATTTAAACATATTATCTCAAATGAAAGAAGGGGAGCATACTTATACATATTATCCCACATGGTTCTCACATTGCATCTAAATATTTATAATTCCTCGAAATCATTCTTATGTGGTGGGTTGTGTTATATCAAAAAAAAATCTCTAATTTCTATGATCATGATTAAACTCAAGAAACATCACATTCCTCATATTCCACATATAATTTTGTAAATACAAATATTTTATATAGAATTTTATAATATTCTCTAGAAATCATGGTTGTGTGATAATTTAGATTAGGTTTGTGGATGCCCCTTCCTATACAATTCCAATGTCTAGTTTTCTTTGGTTTCTTTCAAAGGATCTCTTTGGATCCTTCAAATTGGAATCACAATAACGAAATTCCTACATAATGCTTTAGTGATTTGTCCGATATGTTGTGGTAATAATTAATTGAAATGATGTAGTGTTTATGAAGTTCAAAAGATATCATTTCTAGCACCCCTATTACTTTTTTTGTGAAAATATTCTTCAAATGTTTGTGTTATTTTTATATAACCCATTTCTCCCCCATAATGATAGTTCCACTATATTTTAATAGTAGAAAAAACAATATGTAGCTACTGTTCATATGTAGTATTATAATTCTCATGATGATTTATCTGTCGAGAAGTATAAATAATCACATTTTCATTTTTTATGAGGACAAAACCAAGCCATTTTAAGAATTTATCTCTTGTAATAATAAATAATTCTTCGACCTAGGGTAGTGTTCACACTAGTGTGGTAAAATAATCTTATGTTCTAGGAAACCTTCATGACACTAATTATTCTAGATTAAGATGGCTCTATTTTGATTTAACATCATTAGTGGATAAAATGGTTATCATTTTTTCCAAAATACTTCTATAATATCGTTCTTGGGCATAGAGACTATGAATATATGTAACTATTGTAGGATGGCTCCAATAATCTACAAAATTTTATCAATTTTGGATCAACTGTTATTCAATCACTGGTTACCAATTTATTTTATAATGCCACATTTGTAACCATAATTCAAAATTTATGAATATAACAATGTTATTATTCTTCATAAATGATCATATAATAACACTTAGATGATCGTCATTCACCACATGACATTTGGAATATATAAGAATATCATCAATAATAAAATAAAATAAATTTATCATGGTAGTCCATAGAGACTATATTAGTAAAATCCGTAAATTTAGTAGAATCCTTAGTCAAGCTGAAGGACATAGAAAACTGATAATCACAATATCATGTTTAGAAGGAAGTATTTTGAATATCATTTTTCCTTACCCACAATTAATGATACTACGATCGGAGGTCAATCATGTAGTGTAATTGACCTCTATAGTGATTGTGAAATAAATAATCAATTAATTTGAGGGGTTTCTTTTTCTTCACTATAATACCATAATGTTCTATATAATCAATGTGTAGCCACATTGATACCTCATTATTCATCCAAAAGAGAACATTTTCTCAATAAAGAGACAAATTGGATATAATAAAACCATTCTACATGTGATATAAAAGTGGTTTCTCAGATTATTTTTACTCTATAATTTGTATTCTATATGGTGTTTTGAAAAATTATTTTATCTAGGACTGAGAAAAATCGAGTCATGTACCCATAATTAAGGGAATGGCTATGTATCTTTTTAGAAAATATGTCAATTTCTTTTAAAATTTTGGCGAAAATATCTATATTTGTATTATTATTTCCTTTAACCTCTTAACTGATCATCTTTATTTAGAAAACTATTGGTGGTTCTTCTAGGAAATTCACATGTTGGAATATCTAGACTTGGATAATTGTTAGAGGTTATATTTCGAAGACCAAAAAAAATTCATTTCCTCTATAGTGTATATTTTACATATACATTGAGAGACAGTCCAATTCTAGGGTAGTATGAAATTATACACACATAGTGACTACTATATTTGTAGTGAGATTGAATACACCAATGATAATACTAGAGGTTATATACACATTGATTATAGGACAATTCTTTGAGGATTCATGACTAATTACTCTTATTTTTATCCAGATATCGATTCTATATTCTCTGAAAAATTTTATGGTATAACAAAATGCATATAACTAGAATCAAATAATTTAATTGATATATTTTGGAGCACAACATGTGTAACTTCCACCACATCATTTTATGCATCAATATTAGTCATCATTATTTAAAATGACTAAATTTTCTGACATAGACTATGCTGAGGTTTTTAGCTGTTCTCCTCCATTTTATTCTAATTTAGATAATTATTTGGGAACTTCTAAAGTTTTCAACACTTGAATCATTCCAAACCTATATGAGACCAGAACAACATCCCTTGATCGTTATTATTATAAAGGTGTGACTTTACTTCACCATTATAGTTTTGAGCTAAATTGGAATATCTTCCACACTATTAAAGTAATAAACTCCCATGTAAGTAGTTTCTCGAATTCTTCTTATTATATTTTCATCATGAGGTTAGTTTCATGTTATTTCCACCATTTCCAGCATCATAGTTCCTCCACGAGTTTGTCTCCAATTTTCTCTTATATTAAGTTGAATTATGGAAAACAAAAATTCTCCAAACTCCATTTCATCATTTACAGTACTCCACAAATTATCCATATTGTTAGGACCATTAAGGGAATTTATTCACTGAGATCGATGGTGGGTGAATTTGGGTATGTATATTCATTTTCAAAATTTTTCCTACCCCTCTGGATCTTGACCTCTTTTTTAAAATGTTCACTTTTTTTTCACTTGTGTGTTTATTATGACAACTTTTTTTCTTCTTTATCTGATGATGATGCTTTAAATGCAATACAAGGAAGCATGTAGGAAGACACATAGATTTTAATGTGATTCACCCTCCTTGGGATACATCCACGGTGCATACAATGGCGATATTCCATTGTACCAAATCCATTAAAACGAACAATGTTGTTTACAAGGTTTGGGATAGATCACATTAAAGCTCAGTCTCACTACCTTTACAAGGTTCAGGGTCATCTCACTGCATTACGAAGGGTCACTCCCTTAGTCTCTCTTTGGGCCACTACTAGTGGAGTGGATCACATTCTTCCTCTTCTTTTTCTCACTAATCTAGAATAAATCCACTCACAGTTTATATACTTGTAGCTCTCTTCATTTTCACTAATGAATACATTATTTGTTTTATATAGATTCTCTGTTGAAGTCCAACATTCACCGGTAGATGAATCTCACGTTCCACCGAAGGTATCGAGCAATATTCTAGAGTTTGTGACTCACTAAAATGCCTAGCATGCTTCAACCATAACTGGAGCGATTCTCCAAGCATGTTTTCAAGTTCAAGCAGGCACGCATGTTCACCTCAACCACTTGCACGACACTCGCTTCTTCAACTCCAATCTTGCACAACTCAATCCCTTTTACGCCCAAATCAATTTTGGCATGTAACTAACAACTGTCATGCTTATTCAAGGCCTGACGTGCAATTATCACCAAACCACCTATGCAATACCCCATTCTTGAATTTTAAACATGTGTGAATCACACCCTTTCTCACCCAAACCACTTTGGGTGTGCAATAATCAAATGGCACCCAACTTATGAATATCTATATACATGCGCAACCACACCACCTACACGACAGTAGCTCTGATTTTGTCTAAGTGTTGAAATCACATAGAATGAGGAGGGGTCGCGCTCTATTTATATGAATTTCTTCACCCTGAGCATCAGCACGCAAGTATCCACTCAGCGCGTGAGTCCAGCCACCCTAGTCTCTATTGCCCTAGTCACTTGTGCGACCAAACACAAGACATAGGTGACCCTTTTTCGTTTTCCATATTTTAAGGTCATGTTCATAAAATATCCTTTTCAACAAATTTTTATGACATGGTTTTCTTTGTCAACAAACTCAACATCGAGACCCACTTTGTCAACAAACATAATCACCTCAAAAATTCTTCAATGATACCTTTATTGGTTTTTTCCCAACAAATATCCTTTTAATTAAGTCAATTATATGTATTCCTCTAAATATTGGATATCAGTACACTAAAGAATATATCAATATTTCCCCTATGATCTATAATAAAGCTAATGGTGTATTAATAAAGAACAACAATGTTAATATTATAGCCTCCCATTAATTCATTTCCCGTATCATTATGTTTATGTAAATAATTATCAATTTTTAAATCACGTAGAATGGGGAATATATATATTAAAAAGATACCAATAAATTTTTTCAACTACAGTGAATAGATCTCTAATCCTAACATAATCTTTTTAATCTTTGTCCAGCAATAATCATCATCTCTTTAAAATTGTTATACATCAAGGGTTACCTTCTCTTCCACCGAAAAATGAAATATTGAAATGATCTTCTCTATAGAGCTTGTCTATTATTCATTAATCAATGGGATAGTATATCTACTGAATGAATGTGGTCATTGATACATGTTGGACATGACATGACGTTTTTCCCTTCAAGGTGAATATTGTCTCTCAACATGTTTCTATTTAATGTTAATAACATGTTATAGTTGATTCATCATCCACATGAAGTTCTCCATTTTTGGTTCTATCATAAAACTATCAGTGCATCATCCGTTTCACCTATATTTTTCTTGGTTTTATGGATTACTATATATTTTTATAAAATAAGAAAACCTTAGTGAAAACCATGTTCCATTTATGAACATTATAATTATAAATGATTTTTATTTCATAAAACCGCATGCTTAGTTATTTTATTAATATATTCTAATAATAATTAAATTTTCTATATATCATTCCTAAATGGTCATATAATGATATTTATTAACCAAAAATATCCCTCTAGAGCATAAAAATAATGTTGATGAATGTTCCATTGGCATGCAGCTATTTTTATTTAATTCAATCTGAATGATGTTTTTTTGGGAGTTATCCCTCTTCAAATTTGAATTATAGCCACATCCACCTGGCCAAATTTGAACAGTGATTTCTTTTCTCAAAAACCACATACATAATAAATCACCCAAATTCCATGATATTTTTCTATATTAATACTTCATTATAGGGATTCTATAAAATTTTTTCAATTCCTAATGTCTACCAATAACTAAACATTACTTTGCTACAATCTATGGAATCCCACCTTTTGATTAAATAAATTTTCTTGTGTACTACAAAATATTAGATATTTTTTACTTTAGTTTTATAGAAATAAGGTATATAAGACATGAATTAATAAAAAGTTATTATATTTCTATATAAATACTACATAATGATATAACCATAAGTTAACATTTACTGCATCTCATATGCTAGGGACATACATCATTGTAAAGGGGTAAGAATATGTCCTTATAAGGGAATAAATAAGAGAAACATATTTCATGTGATCTTATAACATATAAAAAATAACCCATGGAATAATTATAATAAATGTGATAGAGGAATATAAAAATAATTAGTCCAAGAATAGAAACATTTAAATGTGGATATAACATTGATGTGAGATATTCATAAGCATATCACCAAGGTGTCCTAATTGTAAATTACAAAGGATAATCACCAAGGAATCATATAACATTTCATATATAGAGATTATATTTATTATCCCATTACAATGGTCACATTAAATCAAAAAAAATATGTAGTAATTTATGTCACACACATAGATCATAATAAATGTTTTCATTAATAAACCATGGAGAAGAAATAATGGGTTTCTTATCAAAATCATCACAAATAAAAGAGCTTAAACACATGATATTTTTATTATTTTTTACCCATGATAGGAAATGTGAGTTTCATATATGTAAATAAACGAATGAAAATATAATTTATAAAACTATATTAGTATCTATTGAAAATAAAAGAGGATTGGATATTCAAATAAAAAGGAAAAGATATTTTCTTAGTAAAACAAGGGAAATATTAGAAGTATACTCGGATATATGATATGTATAAATCATTGTTTTGGAAAATGAAAAAATGTGGACAGATATGATTTATAATTCATAAAAGATACAACACATATTAGTGTTATTTTCAACTGTTAAAAATAAATTTTTTTTTGTAAATAGATGTTATAACACACAAAATTGAAAAATAATGAAAAAAGAACTAGAGATTTCGCTTAAATTGAGGAATTAATCATAAATGTTTATGATGAAAAATGGGGAACTGAGGACAGTTTATTGGTCTCTATGAGAGTAAAAAAATACCAAAATTTATTTAGGATGGATTATGAGATAATGGGATGGGAAAATGGGTGGTTATTTAAACAAAAATTGGTGTAATTGGGTATTATTTTAAAAAATATTGGTATCAGAAAACAAGGTTGTGGAAAATTAAAACCAATTGCCATACCCATAATTTATTCTCATTGTTTTGGAAGACATGGCCACATTTTATGTTATATTAATCATCCATAACCAAAAAAATCATTAATATATTTCATGGCATGGAAAAGTAATGATTATATAAATTAATATTTTAAAAATCCATATTTCCTTTTTAAACACAAGAATGTAACTTATTGTTTTGAAAGATAAATAAAATATATTAAATTACATAATATAAAATATAACATTGATTATGTCTTGGATTGTGTTAAATTGATTATTATTACATTACAACATACATGTGATGTCATAAAATATTTGATGACTGAAAAATTGAATTTCATAAAATTCATGAAAAATAAAATATTTTAGAAAATTATCATAAATTCACCACATCCTAAATAAGATGTTATTTTTTAAAAATCAATTTTTTATTTTTTATAAAAATTATATAAATGATATAATGTTAAAATTTTTATATATAAATAATTATTTAATAAAAAATATTTTTTAAGACATAATTAAATATCTACCACTTATAAAAAATTCCCTAGGCCAATATAAAATTATTTTGTCTTTGATATTTAAATTAAAATGTTTTAAAATAATATCATTTAAAAAAATTAGATTTATTATGCCATGGATTGTTATAACATTTGATATCATTTCTAAAAAGTATAATAATGTTTTCATTTCCTCTTTAAATATTAGTATAAAGTTTTTTAACTAAAAATAGATTTTATTATGAAAAATTATTCTTAGTAGAAGTTAATGGAATAAACATTTTATTTTATAAAAAAAACTTTCATTATAAGTAAAAAAAGCTTTGGAAAAGTAACCCCTTATTACACACTCAAACACCCCTAATGGTAACTTGTGTGATGGTGGGAGTTTTTTTTGGTGCTTTAGATAACATCGACCAAGTATGGATATACATTATCCTGAACTTCTATTATATGAGATATTGTTCAAGAAGTAGTTGGGGACCCACATATTTATCTTGATTATTAAAAAACCCAATGATGCTACATCCCTCCAATGTTATAACATATTGGCTTCAAATAGAATGACTCTACTAGTTGAGTCTAATTATTATTATTTTGTATGAATTTCCAAATTTAATTATTACCTATAAAGACTAATTATAATTGTAATACTACCATCCCAGGGAGTCACATTCGATGGTAATATTGAAAACAATCATATTTGATCAAAACTAATATAATATTTCAATTTTAATGGTCACATTTGAATTTATAACATATAAATACAACTTCAATGCATAACAAAAAACTCAATTAAATATCATTTATGATTATATGTTCAATTCATATGCTGTTGATTGGATTACAACTATATTTTTAGTTATACATCATTCATTTTGGGGGAGAATATTATAGTATATTGCAGAGATCATTATATTCTTATTTTATCTATTATATTTTTTGTTTATTATTTTTTATCTACTTATAATGTTTTAATGTTTATTTAAATTCATTAAAGACTACTATAATAATTTTTTAATGATATAATGCATTTTTTATAGTAAATTTTTTTGTATAATATTATATTATATGTAACAATAAATATTCTGAAAATAAATATCATTTACAATGCTTGGGTAATTATAACTCTTAGGATAGAGATTTGGGAACCACCAATAATATTTTATAATATTTCCCATTTTCTACACTATGAAATTATGGAAATTTGAGGTTATATATAATGTATTATAATTGAATATGGGGAATTTTATGTAGTGTTGTGAGAAAAAAGGATATTTTCTACATCTACATCTACAGTGAATATTGATATTTATATTCTTTGGGAAACATGAAATTGGTAATTTTTGTGTCATGTGTGTATGGATTATGTGATCGGATTGTGTGACCTCATGTTAATTCATTTGTATGTGGAGACAATTTGACTATTCCAATTTTATTTATGGGATGTATATTTTTCTCAATATATGATATTTTGTAAAACCTTTATTTTTCACCATGATTTATTTATTATAGTAAATGATACATTATAATAGTTGTATCCTTTTGTATAGCCAATTACATTCATTCATGTTATAATTATGACTTACAATGATTTTTAATGTTTGGATATTTGCTTATATTTAGATAAAAACGACATGTGAAACTATAATGAGCCATAAAAGATACTATTTATTTTATGATGAGGATGTTTTTTGTTAAAATATAGTTAGAAAATGATGATTTATTATAATAATAGTAATTTATTACTACCCTGTTGATTTTCCATGAAGTGAAGTGTTGTAGAACAGTTTCATGTTCATGTGGGTGATATGTTGTCACTATATAATTGATATTATTAATAATTCCTATGAAAATACATCACTATAAGATATTAAATAAATAAGTCATTTATAGATTTTCATTTCTGTGGCATGAACTATGATCTATATTGAGATCATTTAATATGAAATGAGTGAAATTATAATTTTAATACTATTTATTTTACGAAAATTAAAAACATGGGATTGAATATTTTAGTGAGAGTATCACATTATAATAAATAATGAATAATTCTAATGATTGATAAACCAAGACTATGATATTTTCACCAGAAATTTGATCTTATAATGTGTTAATATAAATTCACAATGTGTTTGAATATTTCATGGACAAACTATTTTGATTTCATAATGACTGGTCATAATTCATTAAAAAATGAAATTTTTTAAAACATTTTCATAGATGAGATTTTAGCTTTATGAAGACAAAGAAGTTATATTCATAACAAGAGATAATATATAGTTTTTATTATAGTATATTAAATGAATATATATTTTTATTAATTTCTCTTATGGTTATAATTTATTTTGTTTTAAATTAGATCAATGATATTTTATAAGAGGCTATAAGGGTTACCATGACCATTATTTCCATAGTTCATGGAGATATGAGACTATAATTAAATAAATCATAAATATATTGGGACATTTTATAAAATAAATTTATTTATATTCAACTTATGAGTTTAGTGGTATAATGTATATCCTCATCAACTTGTGCTTAAATAAATAAAATAACATGATTTTATGGATACTATTTATATTTAAGAAAAATGAGAGTTCATGATGATGTTTCTCAGTGGTATACCCTGATGTTATAATAAATTACTATGATTAATGGTGATTCTATTTTTTATTAAACCATGGATAATTGGAATCATTTTATATTCAATTTACACTATCACTATAAAAGATTAATTAATAAATCATATAATTAATATTTTTTGGTTTTGATGTCAATATATATATTTTGAAATGTCAAAAATTTTATTATGATTATTATTTCAATTGATAGTAGATATAATTGAGCTATTATGTAACACTAGTATGAACATTCAGTTGGTTTAAATATACATACATTGCTATAAGCTATATTAATTAGTGTTTGAATAAATATTTAATTATATCATTTATAATGGAGTTGATTTTTACATGTTTATTTAATGGTCAATGAACATCATATTAACAAATATTTTATTATTATAAAAATTAAATGAGTAAAATATTACAACAAAAAAATAAAAAACTATTCCATGATTATGTGCTATAGATGTCACCGTATGGAAGATAATTTTTACAGCTATAATCATTATATTAATATTTTTATATTGATCATAAAATATTGTTATGTTATATTAATAAAATAAAATTAGGATTCAGTGAATGAATAATATTTTCATTGGATTAAAACAATTATATTATTGTGTTAATGTGTGGTACAAAAAATCTTGTTTTCCCATAAATAGTTTTCTTTATTTCCCATTAAATACTTCTCTGGTTTTGTTGTGAAGATGGAATGTTTGGGTAATATAAAATTTAAGGGATAAAAATTAATAACTGAAAGTACATTGCCCTAATTTTTATTCCCTTCCTTTTCATCTAAATGAAATTATCCGATGGGATTATGTTTTTGGTAAATAACTTGAAAAAAAATGTATATATTGATAGGTTTTTGGATTTTTCATTCTTTAATTATATTCTGTAATTTTTAAATGTGTATCTTATATAGTTATTCATGTATCGTGTTATCGAACGAATCATTATGAATTTATTTCTTCTTTGTATGATATTATCGTAACCCTTATTATATATAATGTATATAGGTCATGAGGTTATAATGATTAGATTGATATATATTAGGATGAAATAATCTAACATTGTACCAATTTTAGTTGACCTGATATAATAGTTATGGATTTTCTGAAATTATGATGTAATTTTTTTAAATTCGACATATAGTTGTAATGTGATCATTTAATATTTTAAAAACCGTTATTTTTTTAAATATTCTCATAGTGATGTTTCCTCCCTCTTAAAAATCTATTAAATATTTAAACCGAGTTTTTAGTTAGAATATAATTTATAATTTATATAAGAATTATTTTTATTTTCACATCAATATTTTTGAAAAAAATGATTACTTATTAGGAGAAATGATTTTATATTGTTTTTATTTACATTCCTTTAATCTATGAATGTTATGTCTTTATTTAGTGTGTTTTTCGGTGTGTTTTTAGAATATTTAAACTAAATGAATTAATTAATAAATTATAATTTTAGGTGATTAATATAATTTCCTTGACTCTATAACTCAGAGTTTAATTATTTTCGCTTGGAAATACATAGTTATTGGTGTTTCATTTTATTGAAATGCAAGGTTACATCCATATTTGATCATAAACTAGTTGAATTTTCAAATAAATTGATTGATTAACTACATTAATAAACAAATTATCGCAATGATCAATATGAATAACTTTATATGATTATATGAATGAGTAGTGGTACCCTTAGATAATATTTAAATCCATTTTCAACCACATTTGAAGAATTTAGTTGATGGAATTGAATTATATTATTTATTAAATTTTTTTTATTTTAAAACATATTATTATATTGGATATTAAATTGTTAATTCAACTATATTTTCTAAAATGGTCCATTAACTATTCTTCTGAATTGAATAAAAAGTGTTTTATGGATCATACTAGCTTTTTCCCACACCATTATCCATCTCTTATGGTTACAATAAAAAATTTATTATAGGAAAAGTGGTAGAAATCTCTCTTTGAGTTATGGGTAAAGAAGGGATAACATATTGATGGTGTTGTAGATGATACAGAAGTTATGGAGTGATGATAAGGATAATGTAATAGTGTTGTGAATAGTATGAAATAATAAATATTACTCATTAAGATTCAATAAAATGTTTAAAATGTATCATTTATATGAATTCATCTTCATTGATATAAGATTGGATGATGAAATGGGGATCCAAAATTTTTAAGCAATTATATATTTACATGGTGATGAAAATTTTACTAAGGGGAGATTGAGAAGTACCCTTTAAAGGACAGTGGAAGTTGTTCCATTTTGATATCTACTAATTTAGTAGCAATAGTTTAAGTTGATTTTTAATTTTTATTTATTCATTAAGATTAATGAATTTTAAATTATTAATGGTCTATTTTAATCATCGATTAAATATATATAATGATTTTTTAGTTTTAATTTTATTCTTAAAGCATAAAGAAAATTTATAGTGCATAATGTCTCCATTTTGTATAACTTATATCATCAACACAATTAAATCACTTATGGCATATTAGTTATGTGCTCTGATTGTTGCATTTTGTTCCATTTATAATCTAATATGGATTCTGGAGGAATTGGCTAAAATCAATTTGTTTAATTTAATCTCATCAACCTATTTATACTTTCTCAATCAACACAAATATATATATATACATTAATTTTTGATATTTAAATTTTAAATCATTATATTCATATATAGTAGTCAAATAATAGGGTTTCTAAAGTTATCCTAGAAAATGTTCACTTTTATATTTTTTCTTAAAATGGTTATATTCACTATACACTAAGTCATTTATTGAAGAGTGGGAACATGTTTCCCAAAATTTTTATCGATGTTTCATATATGTAATTATTTCTCTACTTCATTCAACGTTTAATTGTAATTTATTTTTCCCTTGTATGTTTTATTCTATAATATATATAAATTTTTAATAAAATTGAACACAGAAATATAAAAAAATATTATATAATTTATATATTTCTAAAATTTATATAAAGGATAAATATATGAAATAGTATTTGGATATATGGTTTTTGTTTGTATTAAATATCAATATAAGATTATCATAATAATGTATTTATAATGTTTATAGAACCTCACCAAATAATCACCAATACACTTTTATCATTAAAATAAAACCCACATCTATTATATTAAATTAATTAGTTCAATTTTTGAAGAATATATAAATTATTTTATTTTGAATAATTTCATTGTAAATTTATGAAATTCCTAGAATAATCCTCTGAACAATTTCATGATTTTACACTATTATAAAATAATCTTAAACATTATAATTTCATACTACAAGATTTTTTAGGTTTATCATTATTGTTTCTGATTCAACACATTTTATTTTTATATTTTTTGAAAAAAATCATTTAATTATAGCCAGAGTCATTCTTTTTTATCATGGTGTAATATTATATATCATTTTAATTTATATATATTCATAAATATTTTTTTGTAATAAAATATGTTTAAATAGAAAATTCTAGAAATTTTATTGAATATAATATGATTTTTAAGATTGAGTTTCACTACACAGGCCAAAAAAAATAATGAACATCATACACTGAATAATACTCCGTGTCCCCATTCTATGAATTGACAGATCAATGATTGAACATGTAAAAACAATATCACGAACATAAACAATATTTTGAATCAACGATCTGCCAATATTGATTGCATGATTTTTTCAATTATCATGATTTCCTGTTCATATTAAACATTATAATGTACATATCATTTATAATCCTTTTATTAATATTGACACAATAATATATTCATGTTGCAGAACATTAATTATAAAAAATAATTGAATCATTCATTCTCCAATTGTATTTATTATGCCCTTTATTTTGTAATATTTAATTTTTTTGAAACAATAATATGTAATAGGAGACAATAGGTGGATCCATACATGGTAACTCCCTATTAATGAAAAGTGGAAACTCCAAAAAATTAATAATTAGCATCAACCATGAAGGAAAAATCAACTAATACATAATTGATTCTAATATTTGGATGATGAATTAACATTAAATATGTAATTTGACCATACAATTTATATTTATTCCGTGGAATGAGAAAAGAGACTCATTATAATAATATAAATATAAGGACTATTTCCAACTGTAACAATATAAATAAATAAATCCCATGTAATAGCTACTACAACCCTGTGATATCAAAAATAATAAATAATATACCATCGTATACTTCTTATCAAGGATCTCATGCATTCCATGATGGTATATAGAAGAATGGTCATATTGACTTGTATTAATCACCCATAGAGAATATACAACCCCTATAGAAGCGGTTTTTTCAATAATATCAATAACATATGGTTTTGAAAAGGACAAATCCTTATTTATTTACTAAAAATTAGAATTTTTCGACCCTTAAAAATAATGATACATATTTTTAATTAGAGTATCACAATATATGGATATCAAAAATATTTATTAGAAACACATAACAAGATAAAGAAAATACATATTATTATAAGACACAAATTCAAATTTATTATAATTTTTAGAAAGGGTTACAATGTGTTTCTTACCAAGCTATTCATAGACACTCAATAGATATTATATATGGAAATTTATTTAGTAAAATATGTCATCCATGTGACCTCATTATGAAATGATATTTTTTTTAAATATTATAATTCATGAATGATTTTCATATATATCATGCAATTCCTAATAAATTGTATATATGGGGATATTTTTATTTATATATAGACAATTTTTCCTATTAATGTTACATAACATGGAATTAAATAAGTATATATGCTGAAAATAATTTTTCCCAACCCATTTCCTACCAATGTGATTAAATATGTTTTAATTATAATATATATATATAGATTATGTATCATGTACACCCCATTATAATACATTCTATTCACTCATATTAATGCATTTATATAGATTAATGAATAAAAACAACTTATTATAATGCAAATATATAGATAACATGTTGTTATTAATAATGGTTGTAACATAATATTTATCTAGATTTGGAACTACTCATATAGGACATTTCCTATGAATATAACCCAAAAAGGTTTCTTTCTAATCACCTAACCAATAATGATGATCAATTTAGTTTATAAAAACTCAATTTTCATCAAAAATATTCCTAATGTTGACATATATTATATATAAATTTTTTATTGAATACCCATGATGTATATTAAGAAAAAATAAATTTATAATGAAAATACATGTTTTAAAATCGATTATCCACCCAGCCATTATATCATATCCTTGAAATTATGGGTATTTTTCATTCAATTATAATTATTTTAAACTAGAAGAATATGTCCACTTTAGAGACAAGGTTTGATGGGTTAAATTCACCAAAATTAGATTATTTTTTTATTAACAATAATATATTTTTTTACATTTAATTCCATTTTATAATGAATATGAATTATTAATAGTGAAGCATTGAGAAGTTAATATCACTAGTTATATCAAAGTCAAGTAAACAATTAAGGTACATACTAAATAAATATATTCAAAAAATAATTAAATTTTACTATATATTCAGTATTGTAAGAATCTATAGACATAATTAAATAAATAATTATTTTTCTATATAATATCTAGCCACTCAAAACATTCATTATACCCAACAAATATGATTATTTAAGAAAATATGGGTATTTCAGAAATTAATTTGCACTAAATAAATTATGTTATATATCATGTGTTTCACTAAAAGGATTTATCAATTGTTTAATAGTACAATATTCAATAAATATTTTAATTTCCAATTTGTTCATGTTTTTTGATAAATTATAATTCTTTGTTTCATGTATAGGAATATTGAAACTAATTATGTTTGTATTTTTTATTATAATAATAATGCTATAATGTTTTGTACCTTGTAAATGTTCTATAATAGTAGGTTGTATCAGAATAAATGTACTTATTTATTCCATAATAATTTCCATAATATTTATATATTAACTGGTCAAGTTGTTTCTAATCTTAGTTCTCATTATTGGGACACACAGTGAAGAGAGTATTGATATTTTATTTCCTATTTTTTTCATATTCAATTATGGAAGATATATGGTTTTCTGTGATCATTATATTGTTCGATTATTTTCTAAAATATTTGTAACAAATGAAGATATTATTAATTTATATTGAAAAAATATACAAAATTGAATATGAATACTTTTATCTATATATATATATTCAATTGATAAATTCGTATTAATGGTTGTAATATATTTTCAATATCATTTAATGATATGTTGGGATGTTTATAGAGAAATAGAAATTTAAAATATTAATATGATAAATTTACCAATCTCTTTTCAACCAATTATTAAAGTTCATAAAAAAATTTCAACTCACACACAAAAACCCTTTTTAGATATTTTACTTCCTCCATTAAATGTATAACATATTAAATAGTTGTTAGTTATTTCATAGGTGTTTATTATTAATCATCATGTTATTAATGATTAAATTAAATTAAATACGATAAATATGCCTAAATAGTTATGGTAATCTAATTAATAATAATTTATTGAATATATTTTAAATAATAACACCTTAAATTTCAAAATTTTATAATTATCATTCCTTAAATATGATTAGATCAACTAATCATATAATGTGCTTCCCTGGAATAAAAATAATGAAAAATTTATATATATTTTCCATAATTTATTTATATTTGATATGTTTATATTACATATTAAAAAACAAAATAAAGTTATTTTTGAATATAATTAGAGATTTATGATTGATTAAATAGATAAAATGTACACAATGTGGTTGAACTGTATATGTGAAAATGTTCATATACATATCTATCATTGGAAATTGATTTAATAATAAAAATTAAAATTTATCAAAAAACATTCCACATTATTTTCATGATTAATTAATAATTTAGTTGTCAAATAAATAATAAATATATAAAAATTAACAAAATTTAATGGTTTATAATTTTTATTTTTTGATATTGTTAAATTAAGAACCGTTTTTATGGTAAGTACCAATGTTTATACTATATTATTAGATATCAAAATATATTCCTAATGTAGAAAGCATAAAATCTATTTAAGTATTTATCTTTTAATCCTGGATATTTTAGATATATTAATTAATGATTGATTAATATTATTAATTCCTTATTTGGTTGACCCAAATTGGGAAAAGTTGTTGATTTTTAATACCATGGCTTTATAACTACACTAAATTTTCTAAATTATATAAAATTATAAACTTTTTAAAAATTATTCATTGAATTATATTGAATGAAATTATATGTATAGTGAAAATAGAGTTTTCTGTTTCATTTATCAAATAAATATATCCTAAATCATTGTTTAGAATATCGTCATCCATTAAAACAAAAAATAATTTATTTATAGAATATTGATAATAGTGAAAGTAATTTTTCAATGTGATAGAAGTATGTTATTATAATGTTATGATAGGGAAAGGTTGAACTTTAATTATTAATAAGAAGAATTTATATATATTTATCCACACAATATAATATTAAATTTTCCAATCTATTATTCAATAAATAAAATAATTAAATAATTATATCAAATCCAATATTTGTTTTAATCAATTATCATTTATATACATGATGGGGATCTGAAAATTCTTTATGCATCCATCAAAAACATAAAAACATATTTCCTAGACAATGAAATAAAAATATAAAAACAATAAGATAAATGTCAAATCATTTATTATACGTGTTAATAATAGAATGAATAGAAAATAGAATTTAATTTACATTACATGCATAAAATTAAATGATACATTTTATAGGATATCATATGAAATCATAAGTATATTTCTTATTCATTAAAAGTTTATTCCATTCAGTTATATTTTGTAATATCTAATATATTATATTAATATTAGTTATAATTTTTTATAAAAAAATCCCTATCTCACATTCTTATTAGTAATGAATGTAGTATTTTATCAATATTTTCTAAATTTACATTGATAATAGAGGAGAAATAATTATCTATATTAATAAAATTATAGGCTACTTAAAACTGTGAATGGGAGTAATATAATTTATTGTGGATTTTAATTCAATTTTATTAGAATTTTTTACAAGTTCATATCATTATAGAATGATGATATCTATGAGAAAACCATGTCTATAAATTTAAATTCATGGGAATTATTTAGAACATGAATTTATTTCTCAAGAAAATAAAAAAATAAAAAAAATAATTTTTTTGTATATTCAAAATTGATTTTAATAAAAAAAAATTAAATATATATAAATATAATTAAATAATCAAAGGGTAAATTTTATTAAAATAATAAAATTTATTACTATGATCACATCTCTAATATTTATAGAAAAATATATTTTTCACATGTAAAACAGATTATATAAAATTGATATAGATCATTTCATGATCATATTTCATAATTGAAATATATCATGATTATATATGTAATTCTACCGATATATTATTAGTGTGTTGAAATTTATTATAAGAATTAACCTAGAGTTAAAGTATTTTTTATAAATATGGGGTTGCATTTTTTATGAGATACAATTAAGGGCCATAAGTAAATGTTATTTTAATATGGTTCTATAAAATACAACTTCATATCATGGTTGTCTAATGTGATGTGCCCCATTGGAATCCCAACTAATAGATAGCATAATATCATGATGAAAGATCGTATACTAGATTATATGATAAGTCTTTCATCATGTCTTCCTTTAGATTTCTCGTTATACAAATCTTGATTTACCTCTCTCACAAGGTGACTTGATTCTGCATACATGTGTTAATGTTTTATAAATGGAATTATACGATATTTTTTATACCCAAGAGAGGGATAAATGACAAAAATGATAACATGATTAAAGAATGAATTCATTTTGACCGCATACAGATTAAAAGTGTATTTCTAACACGTGTGGATGCTAGAGAACATGGAACGCACATCAGGTTTATGGGAGTTTCCAAATCCAAATTTCCCTATATTGGTGATATCATTTGATCTTGTATTTTTATGATCAATTATGGATTGTCTCATAACTGATTGGAAATACGGTTTGTAAATATTGATTTTCATTCCATTGTTCCCTCATCTAGAATATCATTCATCTTGAGGTTGTGGTTGATAAAACCCTATACATGTTGGCTACAATGTGGTATGGGTTTACTAAGTGATAAATATTGAACCACATGATTAATTTGATTACATAGATTTGATATAAAAATATTAAACATAGTATTTTTAATTATTTAAGATAAATTTGTATATTCCATCTTCCCATTATCTATGTATTCTTATAAACTATAGCATCGCATAAAAAATTCCATTCTACGGGCTAGGTCATCTAACTATGAATAATTATTAACCTAGAACATGTTTGAAAATGACTTCTAGTACGAATATATTTTTACCCTGATATCCATGTTTTTTTGATGTTAATAGATGTGATCTCTATTTTTTGGTATTCACAGGAAAGGCATTTTGATGATAAGTAGATTCTTTTATAAGAAAAACTACTATTTGTTTCCTTGGACAATTGTTATATGTGTAAATATATAAAATTTCATTTAAAAGTTATTCTCATACACCATATATATGATTGACACTCTTTGCTCAATTTCAAAACATGATATATGCATTGACATTCTGACCTAATTAATGGACATAACATGTTACCATAATTACTAATAAATTATGATTAAAATATGTGTACTTTCAAAGATAAAATTTTGAATTGGATTATGAATTTTTTGGATGAAACTGGGGCACTTGATTGTATGTTAAAAAAATATCAGGGACATGGAATAAAGAGAATAAAATGAGATCTGTTTAGCATTCATATTTCCTTATGTTCATATTAGCATTTACAACTATCCAATTTCCATGATTGTGATGTACGATCACATTACCTCTATGTTACACCATAGATTTTATGTCACGGTGTTCCTATTATCCCTATATTATAATACCTTCTTATATATTTCATGCATATACTTCATCCAATTCAATATCAAATCAATATCATCCCTTGATATTTTTTCATGACTTAATTGAACAGTTTCATTTACACCATTTATATTGATATCATCTGGTTCCCCTGGTTTTTATATACTCCCCAAATAAGATTACATAAATGTTTTCTAATGGTATGATTCAAAAATAAAAATATTCGTAAAATTCTAATTTTATCAAATGAATCCCTTTGTAACCATTATTCAAATAGATAATACAATGGTATTGATTATAAAAGGATATCAAATAATTTATTATTCCACCAAAAGACTTAAAGATTCATTTATTGATGGTGAAAGGTTTCTGGTTCTATTCACCAATACATAAATGATATGGATACAAATTTTTCAATGAAATAACGGATCCTTATGATATTCCATTTTAAATATCATGCTATCAATAGATAAAAAAATTGAATGTATTTTCACATTCTTGAAATAAATGATTTTGAAATGTTAACAAATACTTTGGAATGGGTAATGAGTTTACCACTCAATATATTATATTGATAAATAATTTTTTTGAACCCTTATATAGTGGTATAATGTTTTATTATGAATAAAAACATAACATTCTTTAATAATAGGTGAGAGACTGTACCAGATCTATGTCATTACCTGAATGGATAAATCCTATATATTGAAATGGATTGTTTATAACCACATAATATTCTCTATTTATTTATTCGAATGAATTAATTTTCCTTGTTACCTTTCATTGAACTATATAAAATTTTCCTCTCACATGGAACAGACATGGTTTATTCTACACACCTAACTTAAATTGCATGGGTTATACAAAACATTGAGTTTCTTCAACACATCATTTTATTGTTATAATTATATAATGAGAAAAACTAAAACCTAGACATTAAACATCATAATATAAATAACAATAACTGATTTCCATATATTATTTATAATTGTTTCACATAACTAAATAATATTGATAATTAATTTTTTTGAAAAAGTCTTTTTATGTTATAAAATAATATTTTCTTAACGAAAGTTAGTTTAATTTCCTTCATTGACCAATAGTAAAATAAATTTTACACAATAATATAAATTTTATTTTTTAAAATGTACTTATTTTATGAATTCATTATTTTGAAATAGCATTCATTGAATATTTGAAATATTTATGAGATATAATATTTTTAGGTGAAAATGTAAAAATTAGTGTAATTTATTTAATGAAATTCATTTCATAAAAAATAATGATTGATGATGTATTATATTTTAAATTGGTTATTAAATAAAAAATATCTCAATATTGAATATATTAATCCAATTAGCTCACTATTTTTATTTTGATATAAAAATTAGATATAATTTTTTTTGAACATTTCAATGTTATTACATTAAAACCTTGCTTTCTCCCCACACCGTTGGTACTATCATTAAACTTAATTTTCCCACATCTATAATTTTAATTTTTAAAAAATTAAAAACATGGTTTTGAAAATTATGATATTTTTAGTGTAATAAGTTCATATTCATTTTTTTCAAACAATAATAAAAAATGTGATTAAAATCTATCACAATGATTAAGGTATGGTTAAGACTAACAAATGACTAATCCTTGATCTTAATAACAAAATGAACTAGAAACCATTAAAAAATATATTGTAAGCCAATAATATGAACATATCACCTATAAGATTTAATTTTAAGGGTTATTGGAATATAATTAAGTGGATGTTTCCTATATAAAATGTTATGTTATGAAAAAGTCAAAATAAAAAATTTTATTTACCTTAGTCATTTATAAAAAATTGATATTTCTAAATAAAATCACATTTTTAGATATATATATATTATATATATATAAATGTTTTATTATTATAATAATAAAACTATAAAAAAAATTAATTAGATACATAATATATTTATGAAGTACCAACATATAGATTAATTAGTTAATAATTAAAAATTTTATACATTAATTGTTAAAAGGGAAGTGAATTGATTGAATTATTAAAAGGACCCGGCCTTAAACCTTACTTAATCTTATGTTATTACAAGATTACACATTGATGATATTTTCGGGTTTATAGTTTTAGATAATTAGATCATAAAACATGAATTACATTCCACTTATAAACAAAGTGGTTGCATAAAGATAGTATTCTTCTTTCCCATCAATGGAAAAATATTTAAAATAAAATATGCATTCATTCTTGACACATCCTTGACACTATCATCATATCATGTTCCTTTCCCTAGACCTGTGAAAAACATTTCAAAAAAACAGGGGATGAGCATAAAAAGCTCAGTAAGGGATAAAAAAAATATGGAAAGGAAACATGGGTACATATATACATAAGAATGAAATCATACTTTACCCATAAAACATAAGCAGTTTAACATACCTCATCAAATAATGAATAAATCATATAAATGATAAGACATAAAGGTAACTTGAGGCATTCATAACACTCTTACGTAGGGAGTAACCCTCTTGGTTACGTTTGGAATACCCTACACAGTATATTCCCTAAATCTATTCAGAGAAACCTTAACGTTTCACTCCTTCGCGATACCCAATGCATTGGAGAGCAATATCGGGCTCACCCGCCCTTAGTCTATCACGGAACCACCCGTCTTCATAATAATTCCCAAGAACCTCAACATAATCGTATCACATAAATAATGCATGAAGGAAACATAACATTTCCACCTTTCAATCACAAGATATCAATAATACACATTGATATAAATATATTATGAAAACCATTTTAAATACCAATATAAAATAAAATTAAAACATGGTATTAAAAAGGTATGGCTTGTTGAGGAAGCCGAAACTCAAATAATGGTCACTGCGGCGGAGAAGTCATTGTCGCCGCATACGTATGACAAAAACATTTCCTTTTGTAATTTAGTAAAAAAATCGTATAAAAAAGATTCCTTTTGAATAAACATAAAAGTCAAAGGGGTTTATACACCGTATAAACGAAGGTTGTGTATAAAACAAAATATGCCTCAATGAAAGGAGATTGAGACGGAGTCCCATACCTCGGGTCGGACTTGACTCGATCGTTCTTTAATGTCCTAAATAATAAACTTGAGTTAATTTATACGTGTTTAAGAACCTTTTTCAAGTTCATTATTCCTTTTATATCACTTATTTCCATGTCATGAACACTATGTAATTATTTAAGTTAATAACGGTCGTTTTAACGACCATTGGTACTTGAGTCAAAAATAAGCCCTTTATAATTACATGTTGTTCATGAATCCATTATATCCAAGAATTTTAATCATGATGTAGATATCATATATGTCATATATATCCAGTACATGCATTCATTTGTAATATTACATAATCATTTATAGGTAAGAAATGAAATGCACCGTTCATGGAGACGGTAAACCATAGGTAAGCATGAACGCTACTTTCATTTCTATTTCGTATTTATAGAATGGAATCAAAATCCTATAAAGGTATATTATAATTCCGGTATAATATCATATATAATATCATAGTTCCATCCTTTATACGTCCCACATATGGTATTTAACGAATCAAATCATTTTGAGGGGGCGGTAGTCCGTACTTCCTTTAATGAAGATATCGCGTTAACCCATAATGGAAACCCTAAAGGTATGCCCAAAATGAAAATTACATAAGTTTAAGGAATACATAATCATATTATATATCATAGATAAATATAGTGACATCTTAATGACCACCTTTGAAGGTGTTAAAATAATGTTGAACACTCATCGTTTCGGGAGGCATAAATTCACCTTCCACGGAAACAGTATGTCCTTTAACCATTAGATGTAGGTGTGTGTAAGTGTAGCTCGAATCCTTATTATAACAACATCATAGTACATTAATGATACTGGAGTTGTTAAAAAATAAATGAATAAAAATAGTTTAGGGGGTTGGAGAAGCAAAATAAAACAAAAGGACTCAAGTGAAGACATTACCTTAAAATCGGGTAACTCCCTTTGGTTTGAGCTCAAAGGCTTCCTTGGGAAGACTTCTGCCCAAAGTGAGGATTAAAGGAGTAATATATGGAAGTGGAGAGACAAAATGAGCAGGGGTTGGCTGATCCAAAGGCTTTGTATGTGTGGGTAAGGAGGTAGAGGTGGGGGCCTTTTATTAGAGGAGAGGAGGGGCACTCTTGGAAAGTAAAGAAAAGTCACTTTATTTTAAAATGGTATTCGGATTTAAGAGGTCCCACATTGATATAATTAGAGGATAAGGTGATAAGGGTTCGAAATCCCCTCATCCAATAGGTTTTGGACATGTGTAGGTCGTAGATATTACATTATCATTCCATTTTATTTAAATCGTTAAATAATGAGGTCATCGCTGCATCATCATGATGTCATAAATACATTTTTTTATTTAATGTCAAAAAATTAAAAAATAACTATGATGTAGGAAATCTTTTTATATTTCCAATGAATATTTATAGTAAAAAATCTGACTTGTATAACCCCATATAAAATTTGTTTTCGTAAAACATATTATGTTTGTGTCATTTTTACTTTTACATTAAATAAAAAGTTATTTATGTCATTTCCCAACCAAAGTGGCTCCATGGGGTCCCCACGTTGACCAATGGATTGTCTTGGTCGGCCATGACACATCCAATGAGGGTATTAAATGTTCCAAGATCATCTCATATTAGTAAAACATTATTTTTACCTTAAACTACACTAATTACCACTAATCGCGATTAAGAACATACAAGTTACTATTCACCAAAAAATTATTTTAATCTCTTTGAACCACATTTTACTTCTTAATGAAAATATGTATGTTAGATTTTTGAAAATCAAATCACAGAAGTGGCAAAGTTTCATTTAAACGAAAAATCTGTTTCTTTAACTACCACTTAGTGGTTTCACTATTCATTAAAAATTGAAGTTTTTCGGAAAAATTCCAAAACTTCATCCAAAGCTATATTTGATATTCAGAATTAAAAAATGAAGTATATTTTACAAAAATCAAAACATATAAGATTAATTAATTAATTTAATAATTAATTCCCGCTTTCATGACAAATAGCGTGTTTTTATGAAACAATAAGTATCAAATGATTGACACTTGTTTAAGCCCAATTTCAAAGTGAAATTGATTCTAATGACCACCATTAGATTAAATGGTAAAAATATATTCTAATTTCACATTAAAACCAATTCAAAAGATAATCTAATAATATAAATAAATTATATTAAAAAGAGGTTTTGAATTAGAATACAACATTTATCACTATTCATTAAAAATGAACTTTATCGGAAAAATACCAAAAATTCACACAAAGTAATTTTGATGTCCCGATCATAAAGAATACGTTTATTTTAGACAAACATGGCTTAGAAAATTGTCAAAAGATAGATTTAAAAATGTTTTTCCATTAAAATAAAGTAAAACAATCTTTTAAAAATATTATTGTATTCCATGCTTATGATTGGATTTACTTTCATTTTAAGCCTCTAAAACACTATCTAAATCATTAATAGGCATAGATAAAAATATCTATTATTCATTACTTACTTGGTATTTTACATCCTTCCCCATTTATAAAATTGTGTCCCTACAATTTATTTACTTATCGAATAAATGGGGGTACTTATCCCCCATTGCATTTTCAGATTCCCATGTTGCCTCTTCCATCATGTGGTTTTTCCACAAAACCTTTACTTGATTTGTCACCTTATTCCGTAACACATGCTCCTTGTGGTCAAGAATCTGGACAGGTTGTTCCTCATAAGATAGGTTCTCTTCCAGCTGAACAACCTCTGGACTCAAAACATGAGATGGATCTGGCATGTAATTTCTCAGCATCGAAACATGAAAAACATTGTGTACCTGAGATAAACTAATAGGTAAAGCCACTCTATATGCAACTGATCCAACTCTCTCCAGAATTTCATATGGTCCGATAAACCATAGACTCAACTTTCCTTTCTTACCAAATCGCATCACACTTTTCCATGGTGATACTTTGAGAAAAACATGATCACCTACCTCAAAAGAGAGATCCTTCCTCCTGTTGTCTGCATAACTCTTCTGCCTGCTCTGAGCTGTTCTCATGTGATTCTGAATCAGCTGAACATTTTCTGCCATCTATTCAACCAATTCTGGTCCCATCAACTTCCTTTCACCCACTTCATCCTAGAATGATGGAGTTCGACACTGCTTCCCATATAACGCCTCAAATGGTGCCATCAGTATACTGGAATTAAAACTGTTATTATATGAAAACTCAACCAACGAAAGATGTTGGTCCCAACATCCCTGATAATCCATCAAACAAGCTCGTAGCATATCCTCCAAGGTCTGAATTGTTCGTTCTGACTTCCCATCTGATTGAGGATGAAATGTTGTACTAAAATTTAATTCAGTACCCAACTACTTCTGAAGGCCTTTCCAAAAGTTAGAAGTGAACTTGGGATCATGATCAGATACAATGGAGAGGGGAACTCCATGTAACCTGACTATCTCTTTAAGATACAAACAAGAAAGTTGATCTAGGGAAAAAGTATCATGTATAGCAAGGAAATGAGCAGATTTAGTCAAGCGATCAACAATAACCCAGATTGCATTATTACCTCAAGATGTCTTCGGTAATCCCACAATAAAGTCCATGGATATATTTTCCAATTTCCTCTCTGGAACTAGTAAAGGCTGAAGCATCCCTTTCGGTAACTACCGCTCTGCTTTAACCTGTTGACATGTCAAACACTTCACAGTAAAATCAGAAATATCTCTTTTCATTCCATCCCACCAGTAATACTCCCGCATATCTCTGTACATCATAGTACTACCAACATTAACTGAAAACGGAGAACTATGAGATTCACATAACAACTCTCTCTTCAACTATGAATCAAAAGGCACACACAATCTCTTCCCAAATATCAAAACGCAATCATTATCAATGTTGAATTTAGGAAACTTACCCTTCTGAACCAGCTCTACCTTTTTCTGCAACTCACTGTCTTCCTTCTGTGCTTCCTTGATTCTCTCTGATAGAGAAGATTTCACTGATACCTGAAACAAAACAGAAGAACATCCTGCACCAACATCTTTTATGCCAATGTTCATCAAATCCTTAACCAAAGGATCACATTCCAAATGCAACATTGCTATTGAAGCATTACTTTTTCGACTTAAAGAATCAACCACTTTATTTGCTTTTCCCGGATGGTAATGAACTGTACAATCATAATCCTTGACTAATTCTATCCATCTCCTTTGTCTCATGTTCAATTATTTCTAAGTGAATATATACATTAAACTTTTGTAATCGGTATATATATCACACTTTACTCCATACTAATGATTCCTCCAAAATTTTAAATCAAAAACAACAGAATCTAATTCCAAATCATGTGTAGGGTAATTTACCTCATGAGTTTTCAACTGTCGTGAAGCATAAGAAATTACCTGATCAGTCTACATTAGGAAGCAACCAAGTCCTTTTAATGAATCATCACTGTATATTGCAAACTCACCATTCCTTGAAGGAAGTGCCAAAATTGGAGCATTCACCAATCTTATTTTCAATTCCTGAAAACAATCATCACATTCTTTGGTCCAGATAAACTTAACACCCTTCTGAGTTAGCTTATTCATTAGACTAGATAACCGTGGAATATTTCTAACAAACCTTCGGTAATATCCTGCCAAACCATGGAAGCTACGAATCTCAGTTACATTTGTGGGTCTTGTCCAGTCTTCCACAACTTTTGTTTTTGCAGGATCAAAAGTTATACCATCTTTAGAAACAATGTGACCATGGAAAGAAATTTGTTGCAACCAAAACTCGCACTTGCGGAATTTCCCATACAATTTCCTTTCTTTTAAGGTTTGCAAGATAACCCTTAAATGTCTTTCATGCTCCTATTTACTTTTAGAAAACACCAAAATATCATCAATGAAAACCACTACAATCTTATCCAAGAACTCATGGAAATTTCTATTCATTAAGTTCATGAATATAGAAGGTGCATTGGTTAGCCCAAAAGGCATTACTACAAATTCATAATGGCCATATCTTGTACGGAACATTTCCTTCGGAATATCTGCCTCCTTTACCTTCAGCTGATGGTACCCCGATCTCACGTCAATATTTGAAAAACATATGAGCTCCCTGGAGTTGATCAAACAAATCATCGATATGAGGCAAAGGATATTTGTTCTTAACAGTGATGTTATTCAAGGCGCTATAATCAATGCAAAGTCTCATTGAACCAACTTTTTTTCTAACAAATAAAACAGGAGCACCCCATGGTGATGTACTAGGTCGAATGAAACCTTTCTCTAATAAATCTTGCAATTTCTACTTCAACTCTAAAAGTTCAATTTGAGCCATTCGATAAGGGGGTTTTGAAATTGGCTTATAATCAGGAAATAAGTCAACAGTAAATTCAACTTCCCGATCTGGTATTATTCCTCGAAACTCATCAGGAAAAATATCAGGATACTCATTTACCACTGGCACATCATTAATCGGAACAGTTACTTTATTTTCAACGATGTGTGCAAGGTAACATTCATTTCCATATTTTAGAAGTTTCTCGGCCTCTTGATGTGTTATCAATAGTAAGGGTTCATTCTTGTACACAAACTGAAAGTCTTCCTGAAAAGAAACTTATTTAGCTCTACAGTCAATCTTAACATGGTAAATAGAGAGCCAATCCATACCTAGGATAACATCAAACTCAACTAGAGGTAGAACAATAAGGTTTTCAAGTAGGTTAGTTCCACATATAAGGATAGGAAGATTCCTATAAATTATTTTTTCCTCAACATTTACCCCAGGTGTTTTTACCAAAAGATTAGGTGTCATTTCTTGAGATGGTTTTCCCATTTTACTAGAAAGGTTTTCATAGATGAAAGAATGTGTAGACCCTGAATCAAACAACACACTGGCATAATCTTAACAAACAAACAAAGTACCTGATACAACTTCATTTGACGGCCCGACATCTGCTGAAGTAGTTGCAAAGGATTTCACCACCCCTTTCTACTTGTAGTCTAACTGCTTCCCATCACTCAAGCTCTTTGTTAGACACTCATTTGCATAGTGACCCATCTCATTGCACTTATAACATTTCACTAACTGTAAATCAAATTTTGTCTTACCTTCACCATGATCCTTTTTAGTGCAATCACGAGCCTTATATCCCATGTTACCACATCTGTAGCACTTTCCAGAATTCAGAAGACAATCTACAACATGCCTTTTGCCACATTTATAACAAACTAAAAACTTATTTTCTTACCATCAGACTTTTTTGAAGAATTCTTACCTTTCTCCTGCCACCTCGGTCTCTTCTTCTGTTGGTTGTTATAGAACACATGATCATCGGCAAACTCCATTTCCACCATCTCAGCACAACGAACAAGCTTTTCATAACTATTAAAATCACAAGAAGCTAATTCCCTTCAATATTTTGGCTTTAATCCTGAGTAAAAGTGATTTATTTTACTATCAAGGTCTCGGATAAAATTTGGATCATACCTTGCCAATCGAGTTAACCATTCTTCATAGGTAGCCACTGAGTCTTCCTCTTGCCTCAATTCCAAGAATTGTTTTTCAATCCTAAGTCGAACAACCTTAGGAAAATACTTTTCAAGAAACATACCTTTGAATTCATCCCAGTCGAGAGAATCAATCTCATCAGCATCCCTAATATTTTTAACCATCGACCACCACTGATCTGCTCCACCCTACAAACGGTAAATAGCAAGACTAACCTTTTGATTGTTTGAACACCCCATGACATCGAAAATATTCTCCAGTGCTATAATCCACCCTTCAGCTAGCACAGGGTCAGATGATCCTCTGAATGATGGGGGATGTTGCCTCATGAAATGTTCCACCACTGACATGTTCCTTTGCCATTGATCTGGCTGATCTCTTGCATGGATACCACCACCATTTATCGCTTGAGTCAACTACGCCATTACTGCAACAAACTGTTTAGTTCCAATTCCGACCATCTCCGGATGCTGAATCGGAAAGTTATTTCCTTCTGTATGTCTTCCTAGAACTACTTCCATGTTTCCTCTATGGAAAACCATTCTGAACAAACATGTCTTAGATGAAGCAACATGGTAATATTCAAATACTATATCACTTCTAAAAAATATTTTTTTGGATAATCATTTAATAGATTTCTAACTCCTAAAGTTATCTTAACTGACCTTTGATACCAACTATAAGGCCTCGGCCTTAAACCTTACTTAATCTTGAGTTATTACAAGATTACACATTGAGGATATTTTCGGGTTTAGATTTTTAGATAATTTGATCATAAAACTTGAATTACATTCCACATATAAACAAAGTGGTTTCATAAAGATAGTATTCTTCATTCCCATCATTGAAAAAATATTTAAAATAAAATATGGATTCATTCTTGACACTTCCTTGATACTATCCTCATATCATGTACCTTTCCCTTGACTTGTGATAAACATTTCAAAAAAACATGGGATGAGCATAAAAAGCTCACTAAGGGATAAAAAATATGGAAAGGAAACATGGGTACATATATACATAAGAATGAAATCATACTTTACCCATAAAACATATGCAGTTTAATATACCTCATCAAATCATGAATAAATCATATAAATCATAAGACATAAAGGTAACTTGAGGCATTCATAACACTCTTACATATGGAGTAACCCTCTTGGTTACGTTTGGAATACCCATCACAGTATATTCCCTAAATCTCTTCAGAGAAACCATAACGTTTCACTCCTTCACGTTACCCAAGGCATTGGAGAGCTATATCAGGATCACCCGCCCTTAGTCTATCACGGAACCACCCGTCTTCATAATAATGCCCAAGAACCTCAACATAATCGTATAAAATAAAACATACATAAAGGAAACATAACATTTCTACCTTTTAATCACAAGATATCAATAACACACATTGATATAAAAATATTATGAAAACCATTTTCAATACCAAAATAAAAGAAAAGTATAAAATGGTATTAAAAAGGAATGGCTTGTAGAGGACGCCGAAACTCAAATAATGGTCACGGCGTCGTAGAAGACATTGTCACCTCATACGTACGACAAAAACATTATCTTTTCTCATTTAGTAAAAACATCATATAAAAAAGATTCCTTTTGAATAAACGTAAAATTCAAAGGGGTTTATACACCGTATAAATGAAGGTTGTGTATAAAACAAAATATTCCTCAATGAAAGGAGATTGAGACGAAGTCCCATACGTCGGGTCTGACTTGACTCGATCGTTCTTTAATGTCCTGAATAATAAACCTGGGTTAATTTCAACTTGTTTAAGAACATTTTTCAAGTTCATTATTCCTTTTATATCAGTTATTGCCATGTCATGAACACTATGTAATTTTTTAAGTTAATAACGGTCGTTTTAATGATCATTGGTACTTGAGTCAAAAATAAGCCCCTTATAATTACATGTTTTTCATGTATCCATTATATCCAGAATTGTATTCATGATGTAGATATCATATATGTCATATATATCCAGTACATGCATGCATTTATAATATTACATAATCATTTAGAGGGAAGAAATAAAATGCACCGTTCATGGAGACGGTAAGCCATACGTACGCATGAACGCTACTTTCATTTCTATTTCTTATTTATAGAATGGAATCATAATGATATAAATGTATATTATAATTCCAGTATAATATCATATATAATATCATAGTTCCATCCTTTATACATCCCACATATGGTATTTTACGAATCAAATCACTTTGAGGGGGCAGTAGTCTGCACTTCCTTAAGTGAAGATATCGCGTTTACCCATAATGGAAACCAGAAAGGTATGCCCAAAAAGAAAAATAAAAAAGAATAAGGAAAACATAAATATATTTTATATCATATATATATATATTGACATCTTAATGGCCACCTTTGAAAGTGTTAAAAGAATTTTGAACAATCATCGTTTCGGGAGGCAGAAATTCACCATCCACGGAAACAGTATGTCCTTTAACAATTAGATGTAGGTGTGTGTAAGTGTAGCCTGAATCCTTCTTATAACAACATCCTAGTATATCGAAGATACTGTATTTGTTAAAAAATAAATGAATAAAAAGAGTTTAGGGTGTTGGATAAGAAAAATAAAACAAAATGACTCAAGGGAAGACATTACCTTAAAACCGGGTAACTCCCTTTGGTTTGAGCTCAAAGGCTTCCTTGGGAAGACTTCTGCCCAAAGTGAGGCTTCAAGGAGTAATAGAGGGAAGTTGAGAGATAAAATGAGCATGGGTTTTCCAAGAAAAAGGCTTTGGAAGTGTGGGTAAGGAGGTAGAGTTGGGGGCCTTTTATAAGAGGAGAGGAGGGGCACTCTTGGAAAGTAACGAAAAGTCACTTTATTTTAAAATTGTATTTAGATTTAAGAGGTCCCACATTGATATAATTAGAGGATAACATGATAAAAATTCGAAATCTTGTCATACAATAGGTTTTTGACATGTTTAGTTCTTAGATATTACATTATCTTTCCATTTTATTTAAATCGTTAAATAATGAGGTCATCGCTGCATCATCATGATGTCATAAATACATTTATTTATTTAAAGTAAAAAACTTATAAAAAATACTATGATGTAGGAAATATTTTTAGATTTCCAATGAATATTTATAGTAAAAATTCTGACTTGTATAACCCCATATAAATTTTTTTTCGTAAAACATATTATGTTTGTGTCATTTTTACTTTTACATTAAATAAACAGTTATTTTTGTCATTTCCCAACCAATGTGGCTCCATGGGGTCCCCAAGTTGACCCATGGATTTTCTTGGTCGTCCATGACACATCTAATGAGGGTATGACATGTGTCAAGATCATCTCATATTATTAATACATTATTTTTAATTTAAACTACACTAATTACCACTAATCGCGATTAAGAACTTAAAAGTTACTATTCACTAAAAAAATTATTTTATTCTCATTGAAACACATTTTACTTTTTAATAAAAACCATGTATGTCAGATTTTTGACAATCAAATCACAGAAGTGGCAAAGTTTCATTTAAACGAAAAATCAATTTCTTTAACTACCACTTAGTGGTTTCACTATTCATAAAAAATTGATGTTTTTCAGAAAAATTCCAAAACATCATCCTAAGTTATATTTGATATTCTGAATTCAAAAATGATGTCTATTTTAAAAAATTCAAAACATATAAGACACATTAATTAATTTGATAATTAATTCCTGCTTTCATGACAAATAGCATGTTTTTTTGAAATAATAAGTATTAAAATATTGACAGTAGTTTAAGTCCAATTTCCAAGTGAAATTGAATCCAATGACCACCATTGGATTAAATGGTAAAAATATATTCTAATTTTACTTTAAAACCAATTAAAAAGATAATCTAATCATATAAATAAATTAGATTAAAAAGTGGTTTTGAATTAGAATACAACATTTTTCACCATTCATTAAAAATGTACTTTATCGGAAAAATACCAAAAATTCACACAAAGTAAATTTTGATGTCATGATCATAAAGAATATGTTTATTTTGACAAACATGGCTTATAAAATTTTCAAAAGATAGATTTACAAATGGTTTTCCATTAAAAGGCAGTAAAAAAATCTTTTAAAAATATTAGTGTATTCCATGCTTAAGATTGGATTTATTTTCATTTTATGCCTCTAAAACACTATCTAATTCATTAATAGGAATAGATAAAAGTATCTATTATTAATTACTTACTTGGGATGTTACAATTATTGTCTTCAATTATTATTTAATATTAATATATAATTTAAAACATACTTAAATTTTTTTACGTTGTCCTAAAATATTAGTTTGTTATTTTAAATGTAAAATTTAATAGACAATATAAAAAAAATTATAGTTATTTTATAATATATGATATTTTTTCAATTAATTAAAAATAAATGAAAAATACTTTATAATTTAATTTTATTTAAGAGTTAAAAAAATATTTAATATGGTCTATTTATGTACCAATTTGTATTTTATAATTAAAATATTGACAAATATATTGAAAAATCACTATTAACACAGTCAATGTGTAAGTTGTGTTTCACACATCTCATGAGATTGTCTTATAGATTAATTTCCAAAACACCTGAGATTGTACTTTTTTTAAATTAGTTATCATATTTATTATGTAGTGTATATACATTATATAATAATAACCAATTTATTTTAGTCATAATGGATAAATTATATTTATTTGAAAACTAAAATATTTAATAAAATTTAAAATTATTAAATTGGGTAATCCAAAAGATAAAGAACCAAATTATTTAAATGTGCATATTTTTTTGTGGTCATAATTTATTTGAACTATAATTTTAAATTAGTTTATTATTTTATCATCTTTTTGGTTCACTATATATATGTTCCCTCACATTATTGAATAAATTTTTGTATTTACAAGAGGGACACTCTCCATCCCCCAAAAACGGGTAACCACTCTACCCATTCCTAACATGTTTCATGTCACATTAGTTCCTAAAAAATCTCTAAAAATAGAGTAAAAAATTAATACCTTACACTATGAAACAAAAAATTATTATGTGAGAAATCAATGAAAATTATTTTGGAAATAACCAAATGGTGTTAACTGATTAAGAGGTATCCTCTTCCCTCAAACTCCTTTGTTTTTTTTTTCTTATCGAATCTCTTAAAAAGTCTTGTTCCATGATTGTATAAACACTCTAGTATACTAAAAATTAAATTATGTTTATATTTTTTGGTATTTACCTATATTTATACAAATTTTTATCTATGGGGTAAAAACATACTATTTACATGTTCAACAAACTACAGTTTCACTAAAGGGTGACAGTTCATTTTAACATTACCTCCTACTAGGGTGAAAATTATGATGGAAAATATATTTAAATATTTTATATATTATATTTATAATTTAATTATGCTTCAATAATTATTTGATAACATGTTTTTGTTTACTTTCCATTTTTTATCTTGATAATTTCATTTACGGAAGTTCATAACTCTGCCCCCAAAAGTGATGTTATTCCTTCACACACTATATGAAATATTTTAAATTATAGTTTTGTAAATTAATATGATATATTTAACATTATAATTAAATTATATACATATATACATATATGTCATTTTATTTATTTCTTTCAACAAGACTGTATGTAGGGAAACAATATTTATGTGTATGTATGACTTATCGCCTCCTTGAAATATGTATTCCATTAAATACGTATATATAATATTTATTAATATAATAATAATATACAGATTTAAAATGAAATTTATACCATGTTTTAAAAAAAAATTGATAAGGATGTTTATATAAGAATCTAGGTTAAAAAAATTAAGACACATGCAAAGAACATAGAGGATATTACCTGATGTGAAACCATAACATAATAATGTTAACAATAGGGTAATATAAGGTCATAAAAATCCATATATGGTAATATATATAATAATATAGATGAAAAAATATCTATAAGAAATTCATAGTTGTTATATATGTGTTTTGAACACGTATGATGGTATTCAAGACACGGTGTAAGGGGATTTCATTTCAATTTATATTTTTTAGATATATCCATTATTTACAACACATACAACTTGTTGTTGTTTTTATAATGAAAATGGATATATTAAATGTTTATTATAGTTATATATTTTGTTATTTATATATCCATTTTATTATTGTTCTTTCTTTGATTTTATGTTTCAGAATTTAATAAATTGTTTAAAATGATTCTTCTCAATTTTCATACATTGATACACATTTTTTGTTATGCACCAAAATTATTTTTCAAGGTGTATATACTTCCACATTAAATATTATATCATTAATATAATTATGTTAATGATATTTTAGGATTCATTTAGTTTACCTTTCTTACAAGTAAAGAATGATCCCATGTGACTACATGGTAATTGTTTATTTAAACCATTTCATAGAATTTTAATACTGTTAATGATTTTTCATAATTGATGAAATATTATGATATATATATCTAGGACCCTCATTAATTTTTATATATGTATTTAATAAAGACATATCCATGTATTATTTCCATTTTTCCAATCTTTGGTACTTATTATAGGTAAAAAAAGTATTTAATTAATTCTGACTATATTTCTCTCTTTGGTCAGAAATCTATTTGATTTCAAAAACTATGTTTTCAAAAATATTTTCAAATGGTAATTTAAGATAATGTTAAATGAAATATGATTAAAAAAATGTTACATTTTTGTGATTTATTTTAATGTTCTCAAATTATTTCCAAATAAACTTCTTATTATTATGTTTTCAATCATTATTCATTTGTTATGAAGTAATAGGTTTTCAGATTTTATCAAACATTAATTATATTTTTTAAAAGTATTTAGTAGGAATTTTTTTTCAATATTATTTTATATTTTTTGATGTAAAATGGTTTTCAAAATTATTTATGTTTTTAATAAATAAAATTTTAATAATAAATGATTTTTCCTCAATAAATATTTTTAACATGACTTTAAAAATGATTTACCATCCAAAATAAGATTCATTGGTGTCACTAATGCCTTTTATGTGAAATAATTCAATTATTTCATTCATATTAATTTTATTAATGGTTTTTTTTATGGAATCATATTTCTGAAACTTTTTCTTCTTTCATGGGTTATATTTCATTGAAACTGGTTTCTTATCATGGGTAGTTATAATAAGACAGAAAACTTTTTTATAAGTAATTATATGTCAAAAAGTTCATGATTACTACCTCATTTATAGGTTATTTTATGGTTTTTTATAAAATTGTAAATATAGTTTCTCTAATTTTTTTACCTCCTGGGTTGTATCTATATCTCCATTAAATTAATTGGGTAATGAGGGATAGATCATGAGTTTATATGGTATGCATGAACCTGATTTCATGTTCACAATGTCCTTCATGTACCTAATTACATGTTGACAATGTTATTCGTAGACCTATTTGCATGTCCATAAGATTATGCGTGAACCTGATTAAATGTTCACAATGTTATGAGTGAACCTTATTATGTGTTAAAAATATGATTAATAGACCTGGATATATTCTTATCAGGTTATGTGAGTAAAAAATTGGATGTTCATAACGTTATATTTGAACTTAATTACATGTTAAAAATGATATAAAAGGACCAATTTTATTGACCAACAGGATATGTGTGAACCTTACTATAAACTCACAATGTTATTCATCTACATGGTTGCATGTCTATATATTGTTTTGGTGTGTAGTTTAATGTCCTTAACCTAATGAGTTGACCTATTTCTACATACGAATTTTAAAAATGTTATAATACATTGTGCATGCGACAAAATATATGACTTATTTTTATGTTATAATTTCATGTATTGTGATCTTAAATCACTTATGATCCTAGTATTAAAAAATTACAATCTTTATTATGATATCTAACATTTATGGTTTTATTTTGAAATGTTATGATCACATTCCACACACATTTATCATGTTATACTTATACATCCTCTATTTTCCATTACTGAACATCTAAGCTCAAACATTTCTTATCTTTCATTTCCCCATGTTATAAAAAATGGATTTATTTATAAGTACTGAACGTGTAGATCATAATGGGAGTTATTGATGATATTTAACTTGGATATAATATTTTGTTTCCATATTTCCAATTAAACTAATCAATTATGTTCCTCAAGCATATATATTTATAATGTACTGAATATTCATCTAAAATAGATTAAAATCAATATATATTATTATTGTCACTATATATAATGAATTGATGAAATGGTTTACTCAAACTTTGGAATGTAGTATTAGAAACACAGAGTGAGATCCAAAGGGGTGTTTCTTGGAATATATATGTTGATGAGTTTAATGATATGTATATGGGTAATGAAGTTTATATAAAAAATTCCAGGAATTATTGTAATGGATATTGATAATAGATTCCTTTATATAAACCCACGTCACGGTTCTACAAGTAGATTTGGCTCAAGAATAGATGTTCCATGTTGTTACTACTCCATCAAGATATTATATTCTTAAGTCTAGCTAATCTATTACACAAATAATATTCTTGCTGCACACCTAGTTTCACACTCCAAGGGATATGATTTGGATAATCAATAAATATTATTGAACTGTTATTACATATTCGAATATGAAATGACTATGAATAACATATGATAAATGACAGGTGTAATATATTAAAAAAGGTGTCATAATTGTCACATCATATATGTAATTTATCTTTTTTATGTTGTTTCATTATATGGTATGTGTTTCTTACCCAGTTATTTCTAGTTTTAATCAATGGAGAGAACTATGAGGAGCTTGGTTTATAATAATTGTTATTTGTGTGGAAGGTATGGGAACAATGATAATTGATATACTAAGTGGAAATACCATAAAGATAATAAGTAAGGTGTTATGATTAATGTATATAGTTTGGAATATAATGAGATGACAAATGACATGTGAATCTCATGTTATGTTTGTCTAGTATTATTTACATTTATTATATAATGATTTATTAGAATGAGGCTGGGGAACATTGTGACATGATTCTGTTATTTTTGGAAAGTGTAATTAAGGAATTAATCGATAAATACTTAGTAATAGTTTAAGAAAATATGTTGTATGGATAAGGAAGTTATGTTTTGGAATTCAATTATTATTTTACATGAATTATGAAATATATAAAAAAATTTAGTATAATATTTATTTAATGGTTAAAAAGGACTTTTCGAATGGTTATGAAGCTATAAAGATGTTATTTCATGGAATTGTTATACTTTGATGATTGTAGGTAACCCACAATTAATGAATAACAATATGATAATGATTGTTGAATAATGATACATTGGATTTTAAAATGTATGTTGGACAAAATAGATTACCCTAAAACAGATTATTTACAAGCTAGTCAATATCATCACGGATTATGTTTACAATATTTATTTATTTAAAGAATATCTCCATTATTTTATTAAATAAGGATGTATGCATGTCTTCCAAATAAAAATATTGTAATTAGAGATATTACCATGTTTCAAGGGTATATACAATGGGGGTATTCACATGTTTTGAATGCCCAAACTAATAGCAACATTATGATAAAAGGGGTATCAAATTTAATATGATTTTCTGTCATTACATCTCTATATTTTTTTTAATATTTTATAAGGGTTATAAGGTTACTCATTTAGTGAATGTTTAATTATAACTTCAGATGATGTGATTATGATTAATGTTTTATCTCTCTATAAAAGGATTTATGCATATTACATAGTATGGTCAAACATATATATTGATGATTATCAATGGGATTGTTATCATGCGTCTCATTATATATAATTTGTAATGGAATGAGAAATGCAACAACATTTTTATAGAAGTAGGTGATGTGGGTCAATGAGAAATAAAGGGTTTTGTGATCTTGAAATCATGAAAGTATATGTTTTCATTTAAATTATTAAACATTATAAACAAGAATATTCAAGCAAAAAATATTTTCTTAGTATTTACATTTCTAATGAATCAAATGGACCCTGAGGTCATTTCATATTTAGGGCGTTATGATAGTTAACATTCTATTGACGTTGTTCTGTAATAGTATTTATCCCTATCCATCAAGACTTGATGGTGAGATTTTTCATCCTAGTGATGGTTTTCAATTCTAACATATATTCTATTATAAGGGAATATCATTATTGGTTACTTTGGGTAAACATTATATATATAAAATTCCATTTTAAAGTATATTTTATTACTTATTTTGTACTGTGGGTTTTTATTAATGAATCATTCAAGTATTTGACCTTTTATAACCCATACAAATTTTAAAGGAGGAATACATTTTAAGGTTGTAGAATGTAAGTGTGTGAGATTTTGTGAAATATTTTATTATTCTTCGAAATAATTAATTTTCATTGATTTATTTTAATACACTACATAAAATATTCATTTCACATAAAACTGAAAAGACATACACCACACACAAAACTGAATTGTTGTGCATTATAAATAAGACTATGTTTCTATGAAACATCATTTATTTTTAAAAATTATTTTATAAGTTAATTATAACCTGATAATTAAAATATGTAATATGAATTTGAATAAATAGTATTAATATTATATTTTTAAGGAATTCATAATAATAAAATATATTGATAGCGAAATATATAATTTTTATAAATACATTATATGATTTAAAATAATATTTTCTTATTGAAACAGCTCTTTATATAATTCAATGATCAAAAGTAAAATTAATTTTTGAAAATAATATAAATTTAATTTTATATTATTAAAATAAAATTTCAATTCATAATGTGTAAATTATCATAGTATTAAAATATTTTTTTGAAACATCATTTTTTACATAAAATTAATAATTATTGAAATTAAATTAAAAATAACATTTTCATCTAAATAATTATTATTGTTATATAATAATTTAAAAAGGATATTAAAGAAAAAATATATCAAAAATTAATATACTAATACACTCTTGGAAATGTGATGATTTTTTTTTGAAATTAGATATATAAATTTATTGAACTTTTGAATGTCATTACATTAAAAATAGGCTTTCTCACCCCATATTACAGATTACAATTAAACTTATTTTTCTTCATTTATATGATTTCATTTTTTATAATAAAAAAGTTTTAAATATTATGAGGTTTTTTTTCTGATAGGATCAACATAAATTTTGACAATAATGATTAGTGAAAGAAATTAAAATTAATCACAACGATTACGACATGATTAAGATTAATGATTGACTAATTTTTAATCTTAAAGTCAAAAATGACCTTGAAATGTTTCCAAATTATATATTTTTTTTTAAAAATTTGTAGATACAAACATGGATGAAATTTTATGGGTTATTGGGATATTATAAAATTGATGTTCTATATAAAAAGGGTTAAGTAGCGAAAAACAATAAAAGGGAACTTCAATTACTTTTTACATTTATAAAATATATAATATTTAAAAAACAAAAAAAATTTACGTTAAATATATACTTATGGAAGATAAATACATTATTTTTATCATATTATTTTTTCAATAATTTTTATTAATTATACAGACACATAAAATTCTAACAAATTTCCAACATAGAGATTATTTATTTAATAAGTTAACTAAATAAATGATACTATAAATTGAAAAAGTGAAGTGAATTGACTAGATTATTATATTAAATTATTTTAGATGATTAAGATATTATTATAAAAATATATAAAATAATTTCAATTTACATAAAATATTAATATGTTTTTTAATTAAAAATAATTAAATAATGTCAAAATAAACATTATTGTAATTTTTAAAAAATATATATTTTATTAGATGATATAAACATAATAAAAATACTATATTCAACCATGTTATCTATAGGGTCGATAATTATTAAATATTGCTTATTTTATGTATCAATTTAACTTTTTAATTAACATATTGACATATAGATTGTAAAAATAGTGTTAATATGGTCCACTTTTAAGTAGTGTTTTGTGTTCCCATGTGCTTGCATTAATAAAAATTTCCACATAATATGTGATTTTTTTTTAAAATTAGGTGAAATATTTATAAATTTTAGGATATATATAATATAAAAATTTATAATTTATTTTATTCTATGTGGTAAAAATAATTTTATTTGGAAACTAGAAGCATTAATAAACACCAAAATATTATAATTGGAGAATTTTATAATTTTTGGAAACAATTTTCAAAATCAATATATTTTTTTGTGGTGTATATTTTTTTCTATTTTAAAATTTCATTTATCAATTATTTATATCATTTTGTAGCCATTTTTTGTAAATGAGTCCTCCCATTATTTAATACCTTTTGTTAATATCAAGAGTGTCACTACCCCTCTACAATAAAATAGAATCAAAATACCCCTTTTCTCAGACCTCTCAGGACACATTGGCACTAAAAATATTTATGCATATAGTATCCAAAAATCTCTACCTTCTTCCATGATTCATCACTTTTTACTAGAAGTAATCAGTGGAATCATTTTGGACCAAACTATAGTTACCCAATTATGATTTAGTTTATTCACTGAATATCCATGATTTTATTTTAATTCCCCACTCCATAAAAACATATTATTCCATGGTTTTATAAAATAAATGTCTCATAAATATTCAATGATGTTTTTATTCATGGTTTTATACATACAATTACACAAACAACTACCAAATGTGTAACAGACATACTATTTATGTGTAGATGAACTACCACCCCACAAAACGATGATTTTTCATTTTTTCCATTACCATATAACCTGGTATAAATTATGATTTGAACTCTATTTATAAATACTATAACATATTATTATTAATCTTTTAGTATTCTATAATTATTTTATAACACATATCGTTATACATTCCATTTCTTGTAAATATCATAACTTCGTTTGATGAAGTGTGGACGAGCACCCCCACAAAGCAATGTGATTCATTTACACAATGTATGGAATGAATTAATGATGATTTTCTTAAAATTATACAATATATATTAAATTATATAACTATATTAATGATATTATATACACATATACATATATTCTATTTTTTCTATTTCAATATGATAATAAAAACAGAAATAATTTTCATACATATGTATGGATTACCATCTTCATGAATGGTGTATTCCCTTCCATAATTATATATTCTATATATTATTATAATAAACATGTATTGTTATTATATTATATATGAATCATGTTTTACGTCATGTAATCAATATATATGTATAAGGACCCAGGATATAACAAATTAAGACACATATGAAGAACAAAAAAGATATTAACTGAAGTGAAACATTAGAAAAGGATTGTTAAATAGAGGTTAATATAAGGTCATAATAAATTCAGATAAGGTATTATATATAAAATTATATTTTGGAAAGTTATTTATAATAAATTTATAGTTATTGTAGAGGTGTTTTAAAATAGAATGACAAGATTCAAGATACATGGAATGGTGAATTCATCTCACTTTTATTTCCATGAGATTCATGGTTTATTTACACCCCATTCCATTTTTGGGGTATGTATACTAAACACAGTTGTAACAACTAATTATTATTAATAAATCTATGGGTATTTATATATCCAATTTATGATCTTTTTTTTCTTGAGGTTTTTTTATAAAAAAGAAAATCGGTAAAAAAAATTTACCTAAATTTTCTTTCATTGAGACTCATGTTTTGTTATCTACATAAATTATATTTATAGGTTTTTATACATCCCATATAAATTTTATATCATTAATCAAATTATATCTATCATAATTCACTCTTCATTTAATTTAACTTTATGACATGGAAATTATGACAACAAGTGACCTGTGGAAGGATTTTATTCAATGAGTCACATCGCTTGTTAATATAGTTAACGACTGTTCTTCATTAATGATATATTATGATCTATCTATCAACAACACTGATGAGTTACCTTCAACTAGTTTAATTCAATACATATCCATGTATTAGTATCATTTTCCCACTCATTGGTTCTTATGTTTGTTAGAAAAATGTTTTCATAAAAAAATGCTTGTATTGAATTCTTCTGATAGATATTTAATTACTTAAAAAATCATGTTTTAAAAATTACCTTTATCATCATTTTCAATGAAAATTTATATTAATTTATATTAATTTTTATGATTTATATATATGTTTTCAATCTATATGTAAATAAAATGGGATTCCATTTTTTTTATTCTTCTCTCTTAAATTTTAAAGTAAAAGTTCTTCATGATTTTTTCATGATTAATTTTAATGTATTTAATTATTTTTTTAATAAATTTTTTTAAAAATATTACCAATAAATACTTTTATAATTTCAATAAAAATTACTTTTAAAACATTTTGGTTTTTAAAAAAAAATTCATGTAAAACAGATATTTTCATAATGGAATGTTTTTAAAAGATATCTAAAAACTATATCCTATAAAAAATAACATTCACTGGTTGTAATCATTCTATTATGTGTCTATGATTTAATGTAGATATTTATGTTCTTCCTATGAATGGTTAATGTGTTCACAGAATTTTTATTATGAAACTATTTTCTTTTTCATGTGTTATATGATTTTGAAACCTGATTCATTTCATGGGTGGTGATTGTAAGACTAAATTATTTTCAATAGTTAATAATATTATTAAATGTTCATGATGCCTATATAATTACATTGTTTATGAGATGATTATTGGTTATAGTCTCGTGGAACTCACATGTATTATATTGTAATGTTCTAGTGATTATATATATAGTCTTACAATGAATTGGTTAGTAATAGAAATATCATGGGTATATATGGTATGTTAAAACCTAATTTAATGATTACAATATTATGGCTGAACCTGATTACATGATCACAATGATATTCATGATCCTAGTTTCATTTTTACAATGTTTTATGCATCAACATGATTAATTTTTCACAATTTTAAGAGTTTACCATCTTATGTGTTCATAATGTTATGTATGGATAAGGTTTCATGTCGATAAGTTCATGCATGAAGCTGAGTAGATATTCAAAAAGTTATGAGTGAACCTGATAACGTGTTCACACTGATATTTATGGTCCTGGATTCATCTCAATGATTTTATACATTTAGCTGATTTGATGTTCCCAATGTTATTAATAAACCTAGATTATTGTTCATAAGTAAATGTGGGGGACTGATTTCATTTCCTTAACTTAATTTTTGATCCTTTTCATTTATATACATGTTCAAAACGATATAAACCCCTATAAATTCCAAAAATAAAATTTCATATACTTATATTATGGTTGAATGAATATTTCAATTAATTCAATTATTGTCTATATCTTATGAATGACCTAAATTTATTACAATATCTAATTTGTAGATAATGATCATAATATTTTATTTTCATATTCAATTCCAATTTTTCATTAACATATTTCCTCTATTTTAAATTACTAAGAATTTGAGTTCATTTCAAAGGTTTCTCTGTAAATGTTAATGTAAATGATTTTATATATAATTAATAATTCTATGGATCATTATGGGTTATTTTAAGATCATTCATTAGGATTGAATATTTTTTCCAATGACTACAAATAACTATACTATTGTATTCCGTGAGCTTGTATTTTTTTAATGTACTAAATATTTATTTAAAATTATTCCATATACATGAATGATAAGATTGGGTTTCTATATTTTTGTAGTTTTCTACTAAGTGAATACTAAAAATGATATTTTATGTATTAGAAGATTGTGTTCGTGGAGATCATGAATTGTAATAAAGAAACCAAACATTTTCTACATTAATAAAAACATGGACTAATGATAAGAAAAGATTATTGAATATAGTTAATGCACCAAATATATGTAAAAAATTCATAACATTAAACATAATACAACTTAGTAGGATTTAATTTATTGTTAATGTTAACATAAATCATAATATTTAAGTTAATATTATTGTGGTGAATATTTTTTTCCATATATCCCTAAAACCATTTGATTGTTATAGAATTTATGAACCATTATTCATCTATTTATATCTGTATCTATAGGAAATATTAAATCTAATAATTGATGATGTTCCCCAAGACCATGTATTGGATACATCACATACGGACAATATATTATTGGTTTATAGATATGGGAATAATATACATGGGAATGAAGACTGTAACAAACACATAAGCCACCGTGGGGAATTTCACCCATGAAAAAAGGTTTTTAATACCTAACTATTATTTTCTTTGATGACCTCTTTGGAAAATATCATATAAAAACACATATTTAATTAATTTATTCATATTAATTATACATTTATAAAAAAAGTTGATATTCTTATATAATATAAAAATGTTTTTTTTGAAAAATGAAATATATTTTTTGGATTAAATTAAAAAGAGGTTGATATCAATGATGGATTTTGGGATATGGGTAATGTAATTTTTTAATCATCATTACCCTGGATCTGGACTCTAGTTTCTAGGTTGTCTTGTTACCAAAAATATCTTTCAACCAGGCCATCATTTACCCAATGATTATTTAGGCCATCCTAAACTATGGTCAGGGGGAAACAGTTTACCATTTTGATATCTATAATATACCAGATATGTATGAATTCATATTTTCAAATTTAGGACACTTCTATATTAATTTTTATCGTAGGAATCTGATTCTCTTAGATGGAACTGATATGGGGGGGTGTAAAACATTTGAAAAATGACATATATGATAAAAATATATTTCTTTTCAGGAGAATAAAAAAACATGATTTATCCAATGATGAAAACAATAAAATAATTGAAACAGACATGGATTATTTTTTATCAAGTTGTACGGAGGGTCGGGGGAGACCATGGATTAGTTATTATTCATGGTATCTTAGGATAATGTAAAATTGTCTTTCATCGGTGACATTATAGTCATTACATCCATGGAGTGGATGGATGAAACATTTTTACAGGATGTCTTCATGGTGTTGAATGTAAAGGATCATAGATAATGACTCGTTCTTAGTGCTTGTAGTTGGTCCTTGGTGCTTATAGAACACCCACAATAATTCCAAACATGAGGTTCTACCTATACAGTAAGAGATATGATTTCTAGGGTTAGGTGAAAACTATTTTATTTTGTTCGACCTTTCAATGATAGGATAGAATCCCACACTTGGAGTTTTCTTATGGCTGCTAATTATCCCCCACATCCTACATTCATTTTCAAACTGGGTATTTTTTTTAGTTTTTCGGCACACCCTATGGGTTATAAGATAAATATTGTTGGCTCATGTGTCTTACGAAATATGTGGGGCGGTGGAGTAATTCGAGATCTGAATGGATCAGTTATGGTTGAATTTACCAGACAATATATTATTTTTTATCCCTTATCATCAGAATTGTGGGTGATTCTTTCTATCCTTTTCTTAACTAGGTAGAGAAACATCTCCCTCGATTTATTATAGAATGACACTATCATCATTTATAACTCACTTTTACATAAGAGCACCATCATGTGATAAAATTACAATATTATTCAAAAATACCTTATCCTCATAGGTACCCAAACATATATTTTTTATATTTACAATGATGTTAAAGAGGAAAATGATTATGTATTTCTATTATCAAACTATGGGGAAATCATAATATTCCCTCTAGAAATAATATATATGACTCATGAGTCGGAGGAATTATTTAGAGGCGATTCACTCGGGTTACATTATTTTGAACCACCATAATTTTATTTCTATATCATGGAATTTTTTAACTCATGTAGTCAAATTATTAATTAATAATGATGATTATGATTGATAAAAATGTCATAATATTAGGAAATAAATTATTTTTTAGGGTAAAAATTTACTTATGACTATGAAGTGAAATAAATAAGTTTTATAAATAAAAACATTGAATTTTAAATTATTTAATTATGTTATATATATATATATTAAAATGATTTCAAACCCATTTAATTAATTCCTATATTATGATAGTGTAATAAATTTGATATTTTTTCCAAAATCTATATTTTTTCACCATTTACTTAATAATCAGATATATTAAATTACCAAAATATAATCATAATATAATTTTTGTATTCATAAAAATTAATATCATTATATTAAATATATATTTATGAAATTTGAGAAAAAATAATTTAAATAAAATTAAAAAATATAAAGGAATGTAGTTTTTATTATAAAGTAACTTTTCAAAGCATTATCCACTCTCATTCATATTTCATATAAATTACTAATAATATTAGAGTTATTATATTGTTACATAAAGAATATACTATTCAAATTAAAAATATACCATATCTATAATGTAATAATTTATAAAAATTACACATACATATAATTTCATAAAAACATATATTTTTAGGTATAAGGTTAATTTTTGGTTATCTAGATTCAGTACTTTAATTTTATGAAAGAACTATAATTTAATATTATAATTATTTAAGAAAATCATTAATTGTATAAAACAATTTATAACCACAAAAAATAATTGGATCATTTTAAATGTTACAATATGATTTGAGGTTGTCCTTTTCGGTTCATTGTTTTCTTTAAAGCAAGCTATTGAACACAACATGTTTTAAAAGAAAAATTATATTCTAAAATAATGTGGAGTAAAAATAAAAGTGAAATATTAAATACATAATTGAAAAACGTACTAAAAAACTAATTAGGTTTCATTGGGGAGTGGACTACAATAGTTATTTATATAACAACCACATATTTTCATACACAAATATTACATATTTTTATATAATATTTAATGCCTACCAATACAATACATTCTAAAACTATAACATTTTCATGTCATTATATATTAGATAAATAAATATATTATTTAGGTACATTATTCATCACATTATGTACTGTACTTATCACTTTAAAACATTCATGATATACCCTGCATAAAACAGTCTTTATAACCTCTGGGAAGGAACATAAGAAAGGGTGAGCAGTGATTCCCAGTAAGGAAAAAAATTAATTATATGAATCAATGATCATATAAATGAATATGATAAGAACAGATGCATGATATATTGATAACAACATAAAATTTTAATTTCTAGTATTTCATGTATATTAACTCTAATTGTATCATAAAACAATATCACTTTAATATGCTTGATTGATAAGGGCGAGGAATCATCATAAATCAATAAAGATCTATAATATATTATATAGTCATTTGAAAGATTGTTATTAATATTTCAATCAATTTATCAACTTAAAAAATATCCATAATAGTATATAATATATATTATATCATTCATTTATAACATATGATAAACTTTTCAATATTAATCTTTTCACTTTACCATCATTTCATGTGTTAATTACCCTATTTATTGAGAACTGGTTGACTTGTTGTGTTTGTTCATAATAATTGTATCATAATTTCATAATCTCAATTAATTATAAATTTTTTTAAACATAATATATTTTAATTGAAGTTTTATTTTGAATAATCCATAAAATTATTAAACATGAAATTGAATACATTTTTCATTGAGACGGTTGGTTATACGTATGCATGAATACAAATTCTGTTTTTTGTTTTAATAAATGAAGTAGAAGAGAATTATATATATATATTTATATTAAATTTAAATTAATATAATTATTTCATATATTTCATATATCCTTATTTAAACTTTCATCAATATGTTACACATATAACGTCAATGGATCACATTGTATTTAGGAGGTGGTAGTTTAGATGTCTACAAACATTGTTATTGTATTCCCCCAAAATGGTTAGCATAAATGAATGAATTATATAATAATTGGAGAAGAATAAAGTAATTATTAATATCATATATATCTTATTTAAAATATAAATCCATCAATACTAAAACCATTAAATGATATAATTGAAGAACTAACCAGATTGGTTTTCGAGGCGGTAGTCTGCCATACATAAGAATAATGGTTTTGTACCACATTTGATGGATGTGAGTGAAATTTCAGTTAAAATATAGAAAAAATATATATTTGAATTTAATATACATAGTATTGTATATAATCATGATACATACATAATTTTTTGGATCGAGTGTAAATGATACAAACCTGATAGTAAAAGAATATTCCTCTTATTTGGGTACCTCGTATTGGTTTATACCATTTGTCATAATTGGTTGTATTTATACACAATGTGAGGCATTTAGAAGGTGGGTAAGGAATTTTGGATCTTATTTTTTTATTATTGGATTATCCATTGTAATTTATAGGCGGGAATAAGTCGGAGGTGTGAGTTCCTTTTTAAAATGGAGAATTTGTGGCATTTTCAAAATATTTATAGGAGGAAACTCTACCAATTTATTTTTCATATCATGTGGATCCAATATTGATTTTAATTTATTTAAATTTATTATAAGGTATAAATATGGCATTATAATGGCTTTTGGAAATTATTTGATGTAATCATGGGCCTAATGTTTAATGTTTATTCCATTTTTAAGAATAATATTACCATTGTCGTTGTAATTAATTTTGTTTTCCTTCAATAATTTTTTTTTGAAACAAATAATTTCAACTTTTAATAAATTATAAATTATTTTCATTTGAAATAATCAATCAAACTTCCAATTTCCATTCATAAAGAGTTAAAAATATTATTTAAAATTAATCTTGCGCATGTGACTACAATGCTGGTTTTTAAAGTAAAAATGTTCTAAATTTTTCAGTGTTTTCATTTCAAATTTAAAAGTGAAGTTATATCTAATGAACAATATTTTTTTTATTTAAAATACATCTTTAAAAATTTAAATCCAATTAAAATATACATTCTTAAATTAAAAATTAATTATAAAAAATAGTTTTTAAATAAAATTTAATATTATTCACTAATCATCAAGAAAATGATGATTTTCAAAAAAATTGAAAAATTTACCCTTATGTAATATCAATGTAAATATTTTCTAAAAATTATTTTTAATATAATATTAATATATTTTTAAAAAAAGTTAGTGAAAATATCGGTTCTATTAAAGGAAACAAAATTTCTTTTTTAGAAAAATGTAAATTTAAGCATAAAAGTTTGATATTTTCTTATCTTATGCCAAAGAAAATTTGGATGAATATAAAATAAATTATATTTAATATAGAATATTTATATTTAATTAATATTAATAATAATATTATTTGGTTTAATTTTTTCTTAAAAAACACATTTGGCATTTAATAATATTTTTTATAAAAAATTTCTATTATATTAAATTGGTTACCATAGTCATTTATAATTAATTTTAAAACAATAAATTCAATAATATATATTTATATGCTAGTTAATAATATTCATAATTAGTAATTTAACAACAAGTTTATATCTTGTTTTTTAACAAGAATATTTTAATTGCATAATACTGTGTGGTAAAACATGGGCTTGTATGTAATGAAATCTATCAAAGAAAGCATTTGTCAAGTGCGACATAATAAAAAAATTTAGTACATATATTTATATTTATTAAATTTATTAAACATGTCATAAATATAAAATATACCATAATGTCTGAATATTTTATATTCTTTTATCTATTTTTTCATGCGTCTCACAAATTCTATGACATAAAATATAATTATTTTACAATATTATGACACTAAAAATTAAATTCAGTATCATCAGATCATGTCCTTAGTAATTTATAATTATCATCAATGAAACTATCATTGATTAAAAATAAATTAAAATATAATTAGAATATTTCTTAAGAAATATGAATTTTTTATTTTGATGGCCCGTCATTAATGTCTGAAATATTGATAAATATTAGGAATTTTTTTTTAAAATATAACTATGGAAACTGGTCAATGAATCCTAAAATAATTGAAGAGTCATAGATACATGTAATTATATTCATTAAATGTATATTAATGATAATATTTCATTCATTTTTTATATAAAAAATGACAAATGTACCATGTTTTGAAAATGAAACTAATATTCATTTTTAAAAAATTATAAACAGTAAAATCCTAGAAAATTAACAATCAATTTTTTCTAGTATAATAGTTAAAAATTCATGAAATAAGTTTATAGAATACATGAATATTGAATTAAATTATTCTAAAAATGAATAGTAAAATGTAATCAGTTTTCCTAAAAAAGATTATCCATCATCATGTGTACATTAATTGTGTAAAATGTAAGGAAAAAAAGATTCCCAAAAGAATTATTATATAAGAACAAAAATTAATGTTATTTAATATATAATTATCATATAAATTCTTCAATGTATGTTCATGAATAATCAATCCTAAATAAAATGTAATTAAGACATAAATCTCTTGCCTTTTGTCTGGAATTTCATCACACTAATTAAAAAATTAGGTATAAAAAATAAATATTTATTATTAATTTAATATATTACCGTAATCATATTTATTATATGATATATTTTTTAATTACATTATCTTGTTACCTCTTTATTGTCAAAATTTTATTAAAATCATTCTTCTATTTATTAGTTGCTTTATTTTTCATGAATTATTTTGTCATTTTATAATAGTTATTCTATATTGATCATGCTTAAATTATATTATATATGTAATAATATAAAAAGAAATAATACATGGTATTTATATATTAATATTTATAATCTCTTATAAAGGGTATATATTTAATAATGAATCACTCATTTAATAGGGTTTGTATGTCATATGTACTCAAGAAAAAAATAAAAAAATTGAAATATAGAATGAAAGATAATTTTAACATCATTAAAAATTAATTTATTATAATATTTCATATATATAATATATATTAAGAAATGAATCTCTATTACCATTCATTTAAATTATAAACAAAAAACATGTCACATCATTTCGTGAAGGTGGTATTCTATATGTATGAATAAGCATTGTTATCTATTTCTAACGGATTGGAAGGTAAAACGGAAGACATGATATTATAATTATTGATACATAATAATATAAAAAATATAATTTATATTCATTAAACCCATAATATTTAATTTTTTTTTATATTAAAATGGATAATTTCTTGTATCTCTATGTGGAGGTGACATTCTACACATACACATGAGTTATACATTAATATCTTTTTTCTTATATTAAATGGTGGATATTGGTGGTTAAATATAGATAATATCATTTAAATGTAATTGTTATATTCAATTTACCAATTTATGATAAATTAAATATGTTTATATAACTAATAAAAAAGTAGAAATTATATGTTTGTAGGTTAGAATAATACCACTCCATTAGTTGTCCGCCCTTAGATCATTTATTAAGAACATTTTATTGTATTTTAAGAAGAAAAAAAACCTACTAATTTGTGTACATGAAATTTTAAAGATGAATTATGTGAGGTTTTTTGATATAGATGCATTAATATCATGTATAAAATAGAGAGAATTAGTGTCTTTTTATATATTTGTTAGATGACAAACATCAAATTTCATTAAAGAATAAATTATAATAAAGTCATAGTTAAAGAAAATACATCAAAATGGATATTGTTATAATGGTGTGAAGGTATTATGAGTTCATATAGCTTAATAATATTATTTAGAAAATTTTAATTGGCAGTATCAGCCTTATTTGATAGTTGACCCCTTGTTAAACAAGATTTTCATTAACCCTAGTGAATTTGGTTATAATTTTCTATAACGATTATCAAAAATATTAATAAAGACTCAATAAAAAATTTAAAATGTTTAGTAAAATAATAAAATCCATTTTATCATATTATTTTAATAAGTTTTGAAAAAATTAATACCTAAAAATCCCAAAAAACATAGTAGAAATGGTTATGGTTATGAAATTTTAACATAAGTTTATACAATTCATATAAAAAATAAAAACAAAACAATTTCATATGACCATCATTAAACTATTAATAATGGTAATTAACTAATATATCTTTTCAATCCATTTTAATAAATGGGATCGTTTATTTTATTTAAATTAAAAGTCTATTTTTAATAAAATTACTAATTCCCTTATTCATTAAAAATAAAATATTCAATAAATTATATAAAATTATCTCAGATATATTTTTCATCTAATTATTTCAAGAAATAATTACAGTTCTATAAATAAAATATCTAAATGACATAAAATATAATTTTATTATTTTCAAATGTACTCTAACAAAAACAATTTTCTGGATAATATATTTCTTAAATTTAAAATGTTTTTATTAATAAATGAGTTCTTTTTAATAAATATAATTTCTTAATGTTTAAAAATTATGTATAATTTAAATATTTTCATACAATTATTTATATTACTAATTTAATAGATATATTTTAAGGGTATACGTTATTAAAACTCATTTGGACTAGAGGTTTTGTTTATATCATCATGTCAAAGAAAATAAATATACTTGAACAAAAATCTATCATAATAACTCATACGGTTACATTCTAATTCCCATATAATGAATTTGTCCCATGTAATTTCCACTCTCTAATATATAAAATTCAAGATATCATAGTTTTGTTATATCCTCAAGTTCCCATGTATCAACATAAATATGATAATTCCTTGAGATATATTTCTCTAGCTGTGCATCCTCGTCTCATTTCCCATTTTAATTATGATCTATGAGTTATATTTGTTTTTCTTCATATGAATGATCACACTAAAGTGGTAAAATATGTGACATATGTACATATGAATGATCATGTATTTACATCATGAGGGTACATAAATAGAACACATCATCATCTAGATGGAGGATCGGGGATACTCAAAGCAATGTGCTACCATCCCTACTCGATTAAGAATCACATAATGTCAAATATAATAATGACCCAACATAAAATATTTTCATAATCAGAAATTTCAGTCAATAACATACATTATTTTGTATTTAGGATATTTTTAGGTTTATATTTTTATATGATTAAGAGACAATACATCCATAATGAGCCTCATTCATACAAATATGATACTATTAAAAAAATATCCATTTTTTCATAGCATAATAAATTTAAAATTGAAACTTGTTTTCCTTGGAAAAGAACCATATCATTTAACTTAAAATCCTAAATTATATTACACATCCTGATAAATTGTGAATGGAATTTAAAAACTTGTTAAAAGTATAAAATTATAGTAAATGATATAAATAATGAATTTATTGGACAAGTGATAACATAAAAAATAAAAAACCCAATACATAAATACTTCATTGAATGAAAAAATCCTCATACAGCTGACTTGGGATATTTTTACCACATAAAACATATATTAAACACTACACATGGAATAAACATTCAATCATGTTCCATATCTGGAGTATCTAATTCATTGGAGAAATATAATGTGGCTCGACCATCATATTTTGAGTTGTAATGGGCTCACCCAAAAAAATATTAGGATATAATGTGGCACAATCAATCATATATAAATAAAATATATGATTAATCAATCATAAACAATTTCTGAGAAACATATAACGTATATAAAACATGATAACTAATTTCACCCTTTTATGAAAACACATTCATGTTTTCATAATAGAATTTTTTATTTAAAATACAATTATCAACCATAATAATCGATCACATACAAAAAAATAATATTATTCAACAATAAATATGAAACTATATAATTGAAATAAAATATTAATATATTATCATGATATTATTATAAACCACTCACAAAATATAAAAAAATATTAATTTATTTTAATTTCAAATGAAAATCTTTTAAATGGGTTTTTAAACGAAATATCATTACCTCAGGTTAGACATTATATTATTGTGTTATATATTAATCTATAATAGATTGAATATTATTATTACTATACGAATATAATAATTTTTATAAAACATTATATTCCATTATTAAACAATTTTTACTAATTTATTACCAATATTATCTTACATTCATTGTTTCAGGTGCATTCTTTTCATGGATTCTAAGGCTTTTTTATTAATTTTATTCCTTTTAATAAAATAAAATAAATGTGATAATATAAATATATAGGCAATTTTAAACAATTATATGTGAATATATCCCTTCCAAGATTTTAGAATAAGAGAAACTGAAAATTATCACCCACGAAGGAGGTGAACTAACACACTAAAGACGAGGATTTCATTATTTATGAAACTAAGCAGAATATTAGAGATTTTATGATTCATATACAATAATTACAACAAATCTAAATTATATATGTGATATTTGAGTTGTTATGAAACATTAGATGAGAGTCTGGATATTGTATAACTCAAAGACAATTAAAAATGGAAGAAAAAGTAACATAATTCTTGGAATTTACTCCTCAGAACATCCCTAAGGCTCATGGAAGTGGTCTTTTTTTATTCCATGAGATTCATATTTTTTAAATTTTTTATTAGGTGGGAATTTTTTTAGGGTTTATCTATAAATGATGGCATTATGTAATGAAATGTATTGAAGGAAGGATCCTCCATTTATAATTGAGGTGATGGGTATCATGGTACATACTCAAATTAAAAAATATAATTATTGTTTTATAGTTATTAATATTTCCAAAAGGATTAATAATAAATGGGATTAGAGTATCAAATGAATATCATAATTTTTGGACTTCTTCATTTTTTATGTTTTTTAAAAAATTTAATAAAATATTTTATCCACAGGAAATCAATTTTTTTCATATTAAAAATTATTCAAAATCATTTTATTATACACATCAAAAAAATATTCCTATTAGAATTAAATTACATATTATATCTTATAAATATTATATTTACCTTTATAATTGGTTAATTGACTTATAAAAATAAAATTTTATTTATTTTATTATTTTCGATATCATTTGATTGATTTTTTCAGTAAGTAAACTATTACATCATCATAAATGTTCAAGAAATTAAGATACTTATTTATTGAAGAAAAACAAAAAACAAAAAATTCGTGAAAAATATAAAATTAATATATTTCTAAATAATATTCTTGTTTGAGAAACACTTGTGGAAAACATCTTATAAACATATAATACAAATTTAAATTACATTTTGAACAAGTTGCCTATATTTTTTAAAAAATAATATAAAGTGACTACTCTGAAAATTATGGATCAAAAATTTTCCCAACTAGAAAAAAATTGATAACCGTCTTTAATTGAATATATAAAAAAAATTTATCCAAAAAATAGTTTCACTTAATAAATCTTATAATTTTAATAAAATTATTTTTTTAATTTTTTTAGGCTTTATCAAGAATAGATTTTTCCTTGAACATGCATTAATGATAATTATTTCATATAAAAATATTAGAAATAAATTACCACAAATGGAATAAATAAGTTCGGTTCAAAATAATCAGGTATATTTGTTCAATATGTATATATACAAATATCGAATATAAAAAATGATTAATTTTATAAATTGGCTTTTAATTGATTAAAATATTATAAATACATTAAAATCATTCATGTGTGTAACATTTTTCATAAAATAAACCAATGAATGTATTTGTTCAGAAAATAATCATCAAATAAATTAGGGATATTTGTTATTTTAATTTTATAATTCTTATAATTTTATTTTAACCCTTAATTACTAGATTTACTCATAAACACGGTATAAAAGACTAAATATTGACCAGAAATTTAGTTTTAAGTAATATTCCAAAAATTTCATATTAATTTCCACCATGTATTTCGATATTTGATAATCAAAATAAACAATCAGGTAAAATTTAATTTGTAATTTAACTTATTGAATGGTCAACAAAATTATCTTTTAAAATAAAATGCTTCAAAAATTCATAATGTTTTTATATCCAAATTCAATGTGAAATTGATTCAAATAAATTAAATTTGAATAAATAATAAAAACATTATATATTAATGCATTCAAACAAATTAATAAAAAAATCCAAATTTATAAAAAATCTATAAAAAAGTAATTTTGAATTAAAGTGAAGTGTTTTTATTATTCATTAAAAATTAATCATTTTCTGAAAATTATAAAAAATTCATAAAAAGTTAATTTTAACATGTTGAATTATAAATTAGAATTAGACATATAAAATTAAAATTAGATAATATGAAAAAAATTTCTTTATTAAATAAATATATAATAAATTATTAATTTTAATAATTACTATATAAATAAAAAATACTATTAATTAAAAAAACAAATATTCTATATGTACTTTGTCAGTTTGATTATCCCCCCTCTTGAATTTTCTATTGTTCATCCTCATATTTTTTTCAACTTCTTATAAACAAATGAGAAGAATTTTCCATCATAGCATTTTTAGACTCCAATGATTTATCTTCTAAAATGTGGTTTTTCACAAAACCTTCACATGGTGGATTACCTTTTACTACAAATCATACTCTATATGATCAATAATATGAATAAGTTTCTATTTATAAGCATTTACATCTTCAAACTGAACTACTTTTGGGCTCAAAACATGTTATGAATCTAGAACATTCATTCATTACATCAAATAATGATTGTCATTGTATACCTGGTAAAAATTTAGTTGTCACGATATTTAGTAGGCAGTTGGTCCAAAATTCTCTAAGCATTCTAAAGGTTCAATGAATGGTGTGATTAACTTTCCTTTTCTTACTGAATCTCAAATCAATTTTCCAATGAGATATTTTATTGAAAACGTGATTAGATATCAAAAATGAATGGTCTATCCTTCTATTATCTACATAAATTTTCCACTTACTCTGAGCATTTATCATATTTTGATGAATCATATGAACTATATCTACCATTTCATGTACTAATTGTATTCCCAAAAACATATTTTCCCTAAATTAATCCAAAAATATTGTAATTTGGATCAACTTTCAATAAAATTCCTCAAAGTGATCAATTTGTATATTGGAATAAAAAAATTTAGTATAATAAAATTAAACTAAATAAAGATGATGATATCAACATCCCAGGTAATCCATTGAACAAGCTCATAACATATACTCTAATTTATGAATTTTTTGTTATGAATTACCATCTAATTGTGTATGAAATGTTGTACTGAAATATAATTTTGTTCCTCATGTGTTCTAAAGGACATTATAAAAGTTTTAAATGACCCTATGATCATTATTTGATACAATTAAGATATGAACTCCATGTAATCTAATCATCTCATTTAGGTACAATTTTGGAAATTGGATCTATTGATAGAGTATTTCGAATAGGAAAAAATGAGAATATTTAATCAAATGATCTAAATAAACCAGATTTCATTATTAACACTAGATGCCTTTTGTAGTCCAACCATGATTCCCATGTATATATTTTTTAATTTCCACCCAGGTACTAGAAAATGTCGAAGCATCCCGTTTGGTAATTACCAATATTATTTATACTATTTACATGTAAAAAAAACATTTTAAAATATATAAAATCTATTTTTATTCCATTCAAATAGTAATACACTCAATGATCCATGTACATATTAGTGCTTCTATGATGAACTCAAAATGTAGAAATATGTTTGTCACATAAATTTTTTTTCATCAACTGAGAATTACAAGGAACACATAATATCATCCAAATCCTCAAAAAAATCTATATCAATATTCAACTATGGTAACATACCCGTTTGAAAACATTTTATCTCTTTTATAAAAAAATAGTCTTCCTTATAAACATGATTTATTATGTCTGATAGAAATGCCTCCATAGACACCTAAAACAATAATGAGGTATTTCTTTAATTAATAACTTCATAGACATAATTTATCAAAACATTCACCACGGGGACATGTTAAAAACATATCATGGTTAATGTAACATTATTTTTTTTGACTCAAGGTACCCGATACTCTTTTTTTATTTTATAAGATGGAAATGGATTGTGAAATTATTATATATGATTAGTTCTATCCGTCTTATCTATATTATTTTCTATTCCTTCTAACTAATAATATACCTCTAAATTTTATGATATTTATATATTTCACATTTTACTTTATAAAAATTATGATTTCAAATATTTAATAAAAAAACAACAGTTAATTCCAAATCATGTGTAGGGTATTTTAACAAAATTTATTTAAAATGTTGTGAATCATAATAAATAAAATAGTCATTTTTCATTAGAACATAACCATGTCCCTTTAATGAGACATCATTATACCTATAAAATACCACACATGTGGATGTTAGGGACTTATTTGATGAATTAACCAATACCCTTTTTAATTCAAATAAAAAAGTCACCACATTTGTTTCTCCAAATTAATTTAACTAATTTGTGAATTATATAAGTTAGTGGGTTAGATATCCATTTAAATTATTCAATAAATATTTGGTATTATCCTACCAAACCATGATAACTATGAATCTCAATTATATTTGTTGGTTTTTTCCATTCATCAACAATTTTTTTATTAGAATAATCAATCATTATTCCATATATTGATACAATGTGAACAAAGAAAGAATTTTCATGAAACCAAAATTCCCACTTTATAAATTTTTCATATATTTTATTTTCATTTAAGGTTTCTAAAAGGACGATTAAATATTTTAATGAGTCCATTTACTCATTGAATATACTATACATTCATCAATAAGGACTACCACAAACTTATCTAAGAACACAAGAAATATTCTATTCCAATGATCCATTAATATAGAAAAGCATTAGTTTACCCAAACGACAAAACAAAAAATTTAAAATGGATATATATAGTATGTAACAATGTCTTCAGGTTGTATTCTTCCATTACTTTCATCTTATGGTACTGTGACCTTAGGACAACTATTGATAAATATTATGCTCCATCAAACTAATCAAACAAATCATTGATTGGAGGAAATGATTTTCATTAAAAAGTTGATGATATTAAAGTCTCAATAATCAATGAAAAGTCTCATTGAACTAGATTTTTTTAATAAACATGACATGATAACCTAATTATAGTGAAATCATCAGTAAATGAATCATTATAGTCATTAACCAATATCACATCATTAATGTGAATGGTTCCCTTATTTTCAATAATGAACAAAATATAATTATCGTTCACATATTTAAATATATTTTTAGCTTCTTAATATTTTATCAATTGTATAGTTTTATATAATTCTAGAATCATATGTAATATAATTAAAATAATAATAATGTATTCCATAAGACCAAAAAAATATTCATCATATAAAATAACCCATTGATAGGAAGAAGGTTTCATAAACATTTCATAATATTATTATATAATAACACATTTAAAATAAATAACTTTCCTAAAATATAAACAATAATATAATTATCAATATAGAGAATGAATAAGGTAGGATTCATAATATCACATCCCCAAAAAATCTTACTTACCTTCATAGATTATATTATATATGATAAATCTTATAAAAGATCAATGTAATATTTCTTGAATAAAATACCATTTTAATTTTCAAAAAAATCATTAAAATATTAAAATTACCAAAATTTTAGAGAATTTATTTAGAATAACATTGAAATCATGTAAAATAATTTTTAATTTATTGAGTTTTCTTGATGGCCATAAATTCTTTTCATGTTGCATAATATAAAACAAAAATTCATTCAATATTTTTTATAATAAGTAAATATAACATCATTCAAACTATGGAAAATAATTTTTTATATATATATACAAAAGATATTAAGCCCAGTTAAAATTGAATTCAAATTTTCATTGTATTTCATTAAAAATTCTTGATATCATTTCAATTAAATCATAGAAATAGAATAAGATGATTATTGATTAAAAATTAAAATATATATTATTTTCTAAAAAAATTAAGTCAATTAAGTATATAATTTGTTGAATATGGAAATAAAACATGTGATCCCTGGAGATATCCATAAGGAAATAAAAATCGAATTTAGTAATTATATAAGATCCTTATAATTTCCTCAATAGAGGCATTCAAATCCACAGTAAATTTTGATTAAGATGTAACTCCCATAAATAATAATTCTTATATATTTTTACTTGTTCAAAAATCCTATATAATAAGTATATATTGATTATAAATATTTTAATTATCATTACAGATAAATCAAATAACATAATCTATTTTCATATTACATATTGTCACTCATTTTTTAAAATTTTGTTTTTAAAATCATTGTTTCATGTGATAATTACATCACATATTATGCATGTTTTGATTATAGAGTCCTAATTAATTTTAATTTATCATATTTATACAAACAAGATGATTTTATTAATAATATTAATATATTATATTATAATTAAATATATTATTAGATTCATCTGTATATGGTGGATACCCAAAAAATAATTACACTGTTCATACTGATAATAGACTATACCTATGGATGAATACTGTTTTCAAATCTCAAAGGATGAGAATAATTATTTAAACCATTAATTATATATTATATAACAATTAATAAATTATATATATATATATATATTATATATTCATTATATATTTCATTATTTTTATCCATTCAAATGTGCATCAAAATAAATTCACATCACTTCGTGGAGGTGGTAGTCTACCCGTACGCATGTGAACATTTCATTTTCTATAATATTATAAGGAAAAAGGTTGATATATTATTATAATTCAAGAATCCTATTTTTTTATAAATAAAATGTAAAAACATGATATCCTTAATAATTATCATCCATGGATTATGTTGATGGATGTTGAATTGTAAAACTACTTTTGGGCGATAGTCCACACATAGACACACCAAATAGATTCACATAAACTTTGATTGAATAAATGATGGATATTAGTCATTAATATTAATAATAATAAAATTAAATTATATATAGAATATTGACATTATTTTTTTGATTGAAATAATAAATTTAGAGAATGTTAAAGAAGAACAAAATTGAATGATACATAGTTATATTATTCTCTTTTCTTTTCTTTGGAAACCGTTAAATATTCAGAATGGGTATTAAAGAATAAAGTAGCCTTATACATAATCAAATGTTGTTTTTAGAAGATAATTAGTCATTATTTTGTAAATATTGAATTATATATGTTGTTTAACTAGTATAATAATGGGTTGTCTTTTTAAAAGTGTTGGAGATGATGCAGAAGTAATTTTTTAATAGAATAACATAGTATAAATAATACGCAATGACAATGATTATAAATTGATATATGATTAATTATTTTATATTATTATGTATATATATTTCAATATTAATGAATTTTAAAATGTAAAATTGGAAACTATAAAATCATCTTTTGGTTTAAACCCTTGTCAACTCATTCATACCTTATCCAAGGTGACAAATCGTTCCAGTCATTTCTATATATTATGACTAAAAATTAAAGAGGATAATTTTAAAATTTTTATATTATGATTTCAAATTTTAAATACATATTATAAAAACCAATCACTAATGATGGCTAATTTTAATATAAAAATGGTCTTACAAAACACAATGAAAAAAGTGGATTAAGAAAAAAAATTCTTAAGTATATGAGTTTTTAATACAAAATATACAAATAGATTGAATTCCAATCACCATATTAGGAATATTAATAATATTATTTAACTAATTGCAATTATTAAACCATATAAAAACAACGTAACATTTTATATTTGTTAAATAAAAGGACATATTTCTGTAAATATTTGTGTACAAAACAATCCATTGAAAAAATAATCATTTCATAAAATAATAGAAAATTCACTAAAACGTTGTTATAAATAATAAATTTCTTCTTTTCATATAAATTTTATAATTTTTGGAAAAATTAATTATACATTTTTCTGAAAATAGTAAATTAAATCCATTTTTGAAAAAAATATTGTACGTTTAAAATATTTGATGCCTATATATTTTCTGAGTAATTATTAATAAATAAATTTTATTGAGCTAAACTATTTAAAAAAATTATAAAAAATGTTTTTATTCATACTAATACCACCAATTTATCAAATGAATTATAATATTATTCCATATTACAAAAAACATGGACTCGAGGTTGCATTAATGTATTGCAATTAAATAAAATTAATTTATTTAATGAGAAATATATCCAAATAATCATTTTGTTACAATTCATGTATTTAATAATAGAATATTTTACATTATATCACATGATTTATACATTATCATTCCATTTATATTTAATGTAAAATAACTATAAAAATAATTTAATTTCATCTAACAAGAATGAAGTGTTGGGTAATTTCAATAGTTCTTGAATTCATAATTTCGATTAATATAGTATACTAGGAAATTTTATTGTATCTTCATAGAGTGGATTTATATATTCAATAGAAATGTACAAATAAAAAAATAATTATTGGAAAATCTTTGCTACTCATTAGGCATGTTGGAGAATAATACTGGTGATGGTCTATATATAATTTAAGGTATCATCCTAATTACTTATTAATTGTTTTCTAAATTACAATATAATTTTTAATAACTTTAATTTATCCCTATATGATAGATTTGTAATTTTAATTTTATGTGGATTTGGTTGCATATTCATTGAGAATAGACTGTACAATAAGAGAGATAACTATTTATGGATATTAGTTTCCTTCCCTTCCAATAATTATTCAAAATATACAAAACTCAATGGGTTTTTTTCATTATATAATAATATATGACATAAACCATATGATATATTTTTTTATATTTTCAATTCTCAGATTATAAGGAACCATCCATAAAACATCACATAATCTTGAATTAAATGAATAATTCACATTGAGTATCGTTTCAGGTTTATAGTTATAAAGGATTAGGACATAGCTATTAAATCTAAAAACATTACAAAGTAGACACTTCTACTCAGTTTTTAGTTTTTTCATAAAATAAAAACTCTTAAAATGTAACATGTATAGTTCCATGTTTTAGATAGCATGTATTTCCTTGATCCAATCATTGAACCTGTTCGTCTTTATGTCCTGTGGAAAACATTTCAAAAACATGGGATGAACATAAATATCTCAGTAAGAGAAACAAAAAAGGAAAACTATTAGTTTTTCTAAATAACAAGAAATTCATGAATGTTTTATCATATGTAATACTTTTCACCTTTATGAAGTAGTAAATAAACTTCACTGAATAAAAGATCACTACATACCCTTTTTTAACCAAATTATTACGCATAAAAAGAACACATGACATATAAAGGTAACTTGGAACATAAACATACTTAAATGGAATAACTATATGGTCGAATTCCACACATTCCACTAAATGGAATAGCCATACGATTGACTCCCAAATCCAATGCATTTGAGGTTATAAAGTAACCAACTGTCCTACTATTCACGGAACCACTAGTCATTTGGTTTATCATGTAACCACCCGTCAAATGTCCACGTACCATTATTAAATCAGTACTCATAAAACAAATATAAAGGAAAAAAGTATTTCCACATTTCATTCACAATATTTCTGATTAATACATTGCTATAACAAATACAGTATCAAAACCATTTTTAATACTAAAATAAATAATAGAGTATATGGTATTTATTTTCTTTACAAAACAATATGGCTTTTTGAGGAAGCCAAAGATCAAATAATACCCGCAGCGGTGGATAGGTCGTTGTCACCTCTTGTGTTAAAAGAAACATCCCTTTTTGTCCTTTAAAAAAACACATCATAAAAAATGATTCCATTTGAATGAAATGAAAAGTCCAAGTTTTTTATAAATCATATAAAATAAAGTGTTGTATTAAAACAAAATATGCCTCAATGAAAGGATATTGAGACAAATTCCTTTACACAGACGGTATCCTTAGATTAAGGATAAACCAATTACATAATTTTGTGTGAGAAATATAAATACACCCAATATAACTGAATATTAACTAAATGCTGTCATAGGTCATTCACACATATTCATATCATGGCATAATCTAGGAGTAGAGGTTTAACCCAAAAAATTGAAATTGGGTTATGAAGTCCCCTTACATAAATTTGACCTCCTAATGACGTCACATTAAAATTCAGAAATCGAGTTTATGAGATATAAAAATGGTATCTAGTCAGTTGGAAATAAAATTTACAAAAATTAGCATATATAAGAACATATACCAACATAATAAGATGTAAATTAAATGACCTAACAGAGAGAAGCATTTTAAAAATAAAATGTTGAATGGTTCCCTTAGTGATTTGGGTAACTTTCAAAATGTACACCCCATGAAAGAAGGATCATACAATGAAGATGTAAATACCCATAAATTAAATTTAATTTCATAAATAATACAATAATTGGTGGTACATACACCACATAAAAGGAAATAGAGGCAAATGTAGCATGAATCTCGCGGGCTTAAAAATTGAGATAAAACACCCTTACCTCATTGTAACCAATCGAGTCATATGAAATAAAGTTAATAAACACCAAATTAATCTCATAATAATTTGAATATAAATAGAATCATGATATTATATATGAAATTTTAGTAAATAGTACAACACATACAACAAATAAGTGGCAAATAATGAAAATCTCAAATAAATAAAAGTGAGATAAGAAATCCCTTACAAAAATTTGGCAGCCAAACGACACAACATAATCATTCATAAAATATAATGATGAGAGTAATAGGGGATCTATCATCATACTATTATCAAAAGGGACGTAATAGGAATATAAAATAAGATCCCCAAACATAAGAACATGGGGCTTAAATGAAAATACATACAAAAGAGTAATTGAAAAGAAAGAGAGAGGTATGATCCCTTACCTCAAGTCTGACTTGTTATCATTTGTTCTTTAATCTCTTGAATGATAAAATTATGTTAATTTATACAAGGTTAATAACCCTATTCGAGTTTATTATTCCTATTATATCACTTATTTCTATGTTATAAACATTGTTTAATCATTTAAGTTAATAATGTTCGTTTTTTCAATATTTGGTACTGAAGATAAAAATGGACTTCTTATAATTACAAGTTGTTCAGGTGGTAAAAGGTTCATTATATATAGAATTATATTCCTTATTTGGATATCATATATATCATATATATCCAGCATATACATATATTTATAATAGTACATAACATTTAGAGGTAAGAAATGAAATGAACCATTCATGGAGACAATATGTCGTATGTACGCTTGAACGCTACTTACATTTCTATTTCGTATTTAATGGAATTAAAACATAATGATACATAGTAGTATTATAATTACAGTATTGTATCATATATCATATCATTAAAAATATCCTTTATACATACCACATCTGGTATGAATTAGTCATATCACTTTGAGGGGGCGGTAGTCCGCACTTCCTCTAATGAGATTATCGTGTTTACCCATAATGGAAACCATAAATGTATTATATAAAAGTAAAATAGACTAGAATAAAGTAAACAGAAACATAAAAAATATCATATATAAAAATAATTTCATCTTAATTTCCACCATGAAATGTGTAAAAGAAGATTGAATAATCAACGTTTCGTGAGGCTGTAATTCGCCATCCACAAAAACAGTATGTTATTTTACAATTAGATGGAGGTGTGTGTTAGTGTAAATAAAATACTTCTCATAAAAACATTATAGTATATTTAGATTACTGTTTTTGTTATATAATCAATGAATAAGAATGTTAGGGGGAGTGAAAAGGAAAAATACATGAAAAAAACTTGAGAGAAGACATTACCTCTAAATCGTGTAACTCTTTTCGATTTGAGTCAACGGATTCCATAAGAATACTTAGGCCCAATGTGAGGCTTCTATGAGTAAAAGTGGGATGTGTAGAGATAATATGAGCAGATTTTGGATGATCCAATGTCTTGAATGTTTGGGATAAAGGTGTATAGGTGGGGCCCTTTTATAAGATGGAGGAGGGGCCCTCTTGGAAGGTCCTGAAATTTTACTTTATTGTGAAATGATTTTCAGATTTTAAAGGACCCAAAATGATATATTTCCAGGATAATGTGATAAGGGTTTTAAATCCTCCCATTAAATATGTTTTTGACAAGTTTAATTTTTATATTTTACATTATCTTTTCATTTTATTTAAATCGTTAATTAATGATGTAATAACTATATCACCATTGTGTCAAAAATAAGTTTAATTATTTAATGTCTAAAAATTATAAATGAAATATCATGAGGTAGGAAATAGTTTTATCTTTTCTATTAATATTTATAGTCAAAGTGATAATTTATATAAACATAACTAAAATTGTTTGAATTAGGTGTTACGTACTTTGCTTATATTTTCCTTTCTTTAAAATTAATATGGTAAAAGGTCACTATCACATGATAGTGATTCCATGGGGTCCATAAGTTGGAAGAAGGAATCCCATGGTCTTCCATGACATAACCAAAAGGATTTTGACACATTATGGGGTAATTTTATGTTATTATGATATTATTTTATTACCCTTAATTACTTGATTACTAATTAATCTTGATAATTAAAGATAATTGTCATCATTACTATTCATAATGACAAAAAAAAGAGTCTTAATTACATAATTAGGACCTTATTATTCCTTGTATGTAACCCATTTTATGAAATTCTAAATACAAAAAAATCAGTAATTAATTTAAAAATAATTCCCATTGTCAAAACAAATAGTGTATTTATGAAACAATATCTATCAAAAGATTGACTATTGTTTATGCCCAATTTCAAAATGAAATTAATTTCAATGATAAACATTGAATTAAATTCTAAAAATATATTCTAGTTACACTTTAATATCAATTAAAAAGATAATGTATCCATATAAATAAATTAGATGGAAAAGTTGTTTTGATGTAAAATGTTGTATTATTCACAATTCATTAAAAAATGAACATTGTCAGAAAAATAAATAACTTTATCCAAAATAATTTTCAATGTCTCATTTCTATATAATATGTTAATTTTGACCAATAGAGCTTATAATATTGTAAAAATTTAGATTTAAAAATGTTTTTCAATCAGATGTCCATAAAATAATCCATTAAAAATATTAGAGTATTCTATGCCTAAAATGGATTTATTCTCATATTAAGCCTCTAAAACACAATATAATTCTTTTATAGACACATAAATGAAAATATAATATTCTTTACTTACCTGGGATGTTACAACCTTCCCCCCTTTTGGTAAATTTATCCTCGCAATTTTAAAATTTGGCTTGGAAACTTCATTGAAAGCTTCACATTGGAAAATGAATCAATAAAACTATCACTTTAAAAGAAAGTGAGAGACGTACAAAGGTCACCCGGGAAATCAGATACTAGGATTCCATGAAAACATCAATTTTCAAGAAAAACAAAGGGTCATGTTCGGATAGAGAGTGATAGAAAATATGTTTAAGATTAAGTTGACCACCAGAAAATCAAAAACTTGTGATGGGTTAAACGGTATTTGATTCCCCAATAAGAAATGATAATAGACAATATTTTTGTTTTATTTTACTTTTCATTGAATAATTTATTTAATATCATGACTAAAACATAAGTATACCTACTTACATGTCATGTAGACTTTGATCTTTTACTAGATTTCTAACACAAACTCATATTTTCTCCAAACAATGAGTATTCAGGATTACTTGTTCACATTAAGAGCACTATAATTAACTTCTTGAGATTCACCTTATCCACAAAAGAGAAAAATATATTTACAATGTCTTTAGACCTTAACCAAAACCAAAATTTTTAGTACAGGATAAGATAATCCCCAAAAGGTTAATCTTTTAAAAAAATGATATATTACTCTTAACCTCCCAACTTTATCCAAAAAAACATCAAGTTCATGAAAGGCCATTCAATAAATTTTTATCCATACAATTCTTCAAAGTAATCCAAACTATGATTTAAACCAAAATCTCTAAAGGATTTAATCATATAGTCTTCCAAGATAAATATTAACATATATCTCTAAATAACATCAGTTACTCTTAAAGTATCATATTGAGCAGTAATTAACCTAATCATATATCCTCCATGATAGTTTAATCATTTCCATAGATAACCCAAAATAAACTTATTCATGATTAATAAAATCATCTAACTAAAAAGGATTATTCATACTAACCATGGACTTCACGTAGTCCAGTGGTAGTCAATAAATACCTGTCGCATTTTGGTTGTGGGTTCGATTCTTGCAACTTCGCCCAACGTGATGGGTTGCCACACGGTTTGTGTGTTGTCCCTTTTAAAAACTATATAATTTTATAACATTCCCAAAAGAGAGATTAATTTATCAAAAACAACCATAACATAATTTAACCACAAAGGTTATATAATAACATTCGTTTTTCATACCAAAATGTATGAACTAGTAATTACCTCAAATTCAATGATCATATAAACCAAAATGTTTCTTTATAACTATATCCACAAAAGAAAAGATATTTATTCCTTGAATAATATTTTCAGATATCAAACATCAGGGTTACACATACTATAAAAAGACTTCTAACGTAATATCATCATCAATAGAGCCTTAATAATTACAAGAATTTCACCATCCTAAAATCTACCATAACAGTTGAATCCCTTATATGTTGACTTATTACTCATTCAACATTCTTCATGATCCATTAACCATTTCTTTTCAACTTATTCTAAAATAATTATTTCCTACAAACAAAATCATGAATCATATCCTAAGATTCAATAATAGGAAAACATATGTTAATAAATCATCCATACCATTCATTGGTCATTGTTCATCTCTTCTTCCTCAATCAGAATGGCATTTGGTATTGGTAAAAAAATATTTTTACGATCTTGGTGATCCCATTACTGAAACATCTATGTTGGACATGTGTTTCCATAATGACCATGCACACCATATTTTAAAAATTCCAATGATCCTTCAGAAAGAACTTTTTTCCCTTTCCTATAGTTAACTAGATGCTTCCTTTTTCCAGGGTAGGTTCATGCTTTATGAACTTCATTTCCATATCTATAGCATATATCTGTCCATTTGAAACATTTTCCTATGTGTTTCTTTCCACAACATTGACACATAGGTTTTTAAACATACATACCTTGATGATTATTACATGAACTTCCATAGGGATTTGTTTCTTGAGTATATGATGACTTATAAAAATAACTAAGGTTTCAGTGGTAAATCATGACTCCAGATAGTTGGTGGAGAATTAGCCCAAGAGTTCTCAATGTTGCTCCCATATCATTTAGTTTCTTGTTCAGAAAACTGTCAGATTTTTCTTCACATCCACTGTTACTTTGGTGCCTGCTAGATCTAGCCATTTACTAAAACCAAAATGTTCAGTGTGATTATATCAGTAAAATAATAATATAATAATAAGATATAATTATTCATGTTAATTAAATCTCATTCAATTTATCAAATAAATCCATGAATCTTTCTGATATCATTACCATTATGGTAATTTCACTTCTGCTTAATGAATACCCTAACCTCTAAATTTATATAAACCTCCCTCTGATACCAACTATAAGGAACCAACATTAAACCTCACATAATCTTGAATTACATGAATAATTCACATTGAGGATCATGTTAGGTTTATAGTTTTTGAGAATTAGGACATAAATATTATATCCCAAAAGATTACAAAGTAGACACCTCTACTCGGTTTCAATTTTTTTTCATAAAATAAAAACTCTTAAAAATAATCATGTATAGTTTCATGTTTTATATAGGATGTATTTCCTTAATCCCATCCTTGAACTTATCACTACGGGAAAAATCAATTATTACGACGGGTTATTTGCGACGGGAATAAATCTCGTCGCAATACATCCGATGAAAAGTGTATTTCCGACGAGCATATATTCCTGTTGGCAATGATCAGTTAGTTGCGATCGGAATACATGGCTCGTCGCAATAGGTGTGGCGCAGTTTGCGTGACAAAACGCGGGAAACCTATTGGCAACGGTGGCCTTCGTCCCGTCTCATGTACCCAGAGGTGGTAAATATTAATTGCGACGGGTAATTATCCCATCGCAAAAAACTATTCAATAGGTGATATTTGCGATGGGTCTCTTCACCAATACCAGCAGTGGTAAATAGGCTTTTACGATGGAGATATCCTCCCTTCGGTAATGGTATGTCGGCATACATGTATTTTCAACGGGCCCGTCGCAAAAACCCTTTTAACCACCGCCCGTATTTAATGTGGGAGAATGTATTTGCGACGGGACTCGTCGCAAATATCGGTGGCGATAAATCTCAATTTGTGACGGGGATATCTATCTGACACTAATGGTAGTTCGGCAGACATCTATTAGCAATGGGCCCGTCGCAAAAACCCATTTCACCACCACCCGTAATTAATGCGGCCAAAGGTATATGCGATGAGTTCTCATCGCAAATACTCGTATTTGCGACGGGTTCCCGTCTCAAATAAGACCGTAGAAAATAATCTAACCTATATATACCTCGATCTATTTTTTTAAAATCATTCAAATCTCTCTTATTTTTTTTCTCATTCTCTCTTTAAATTTCTGATCGAAGTTAAATGTTTTTAATTTTAATTTTTTCTTATAGGAAGAGCAGAGAAGTAGTTAAGGAGGTACAAACCACATATTAAAGGTATTTATAGTTTTTTGAATTGTTAAATAATTTTTAATTGTTAGTTATATTTTTAATTGTTAATTATAATTTTTTTTAATATAATGTTACTTTATAGTATAATTAGATTAAGTGCTTGTACCAAATAGTCCTTGTATGGATATGAAAAAGTAGAGACGGCTCTGGCACAGATGTATCTAGGAGTACAAATTCTGACAAGGTGTTTTGAACTTGAGTCGAGGTAACCTGGTACACGACAATGGGCCTTTATGCCCTCTTGGTTTTACATATAAAATCAATTAATTACTTGTAATGGTGATAACTGTTTTACAAAATGTTAGGTATGTGTACATGATGATAATATTGATAGTAGATTGTGTATATTGAGTAGCCCACTATCCAAAATGGGTAAATTTTATAATGAATATGTGGTGAATGGTTATCGCTATCATACACGTGCATATGGGGAATCCAAGGAAATAATGTATAGTTGTGTTTTTTTGAAGGGATCACATCTTATATATATTGAAGTCAACATTTACGACATGATTGAAGAAATTATTGAACTGTGTTATTTGGGACATAATTATGTAACAATGTTTAAATGTCAATGGTTGGATACTGAGAGAGGCTTGTGTATTCATCTGATTCATGGAATTTTTGATATTAAACATAAAATACTTCTTGTAGTAAATGAACCATTTATATTGGCTCATCAGGAAAATCAAATTTATTATACAAAACATTGTGCTACTGTAAAATAATTGGATGATTGGTGGAGCATAATAAAATTTAAATCTCGAGAAAATCAGTTTACTCAAACTGAATGTGGTTCCACTAAAGTGCATGGAAATGAAATTTTTCAGGCACTCCTCAAAACACATCTTTTTCACAACGAGAATTGAATATAGAGGATGACACCCCACAGTTAGGGTCGATGGTGACGATGTTGTCAATGATGATACAACTGAATTTGAAAAGACAAGAGATGATGAAAGTGAAACTAATATGGAAATTGATGATGTTGATGAGGAAGATTAAGACATTTAAAATGACAACTACGAAGATGATGATGAATATTAACATTGACACAGTAAAATGCTGGTTAGAATCATAACAAAAATATATCTATACATAATTGTTATTTTCAACTATTTGATAATAACAATCATTTTGTGTTTCAGATGGACTCGGAAATGTTTCGTCAGTTGTTTGAGGTTGATCTACCTATGGATTATGAGGTTCTTGAGTAATCTGACCCTCGGGATATTGGTACTACAGGGAGCACATGGAGGGGGCGTGGCCTTGCCAGACTGATTATTCCAGATCTTATCCCGGAGCGACGTCCACTTCTTGGATTCGATGCGCACACGCGGTGGTATGGTAACCTGTGTATTTGATTTATATTTCATTATAAATTATTTATATTCTAATTGTTTTAATATTTGTTCTTTTTCCATAGTTTTATGCATATAGATATTGGACAGGGGAGCACTACATTACGCAATTATTTTTCTTAGCCCTGGCTGACATGGGATCAGATTCCCGCTGATGTGCAGGCCTCCATGTTCGATCATTGGATAGTTTGTAATTAAATATTATTTATTTTGAAATTAATTTCATTAATAACATTATATTAGATATCATGGTATCCCATTGACGAGAGCATGCGTGCCACTATCCACGCGACATGGGTGGTGTCTATGTTTGACTGTTTCCGTCAGTTTTTGCATAATTTGAGAAAGACAGCTATGAAGAAAGCCAGAGTGGAAAATTTTGATGAGTCCTGTAGAGGCCACTGACCATAGTACATTTCATCTCACATGAGGGATGGATTATGTACACACTGGTTGGGTGGTGGGTTTCAGAGGAGATCTGCATTGGGTCGACAAAATCGGGGGAGACAAGAGGTGATGCATCGAGCCGGTAGTCGTACATTCAGTGCGCATAGAGAGCGCCTGGTATGTGCTATGTATTAATATTTTATTCAACATTAAATATAAACAATTTATTTTATATTCCTATAGGAAGCTGAGCAGCCCGATATTACGGCGTACGACATTTATCGGAGGATGTACACTGATCCGGCTACTGGAGAGATTAGAGGTGACAGCCAGCGTCAGATTGTGGTCATTATTATTTTCTTTTCAGCTTGCAAATTAAATGGATATAATCTTTTCATTATTTCAATTTCTAATTGAAACTTAAGGAGTCATATGAGGTTTTGACCTCTCAGACATAGGCTGAGAGTCAATATGAAACGGGTGATCAGACTAGTGTCCACCATTTTTATGAGACGACATGGATGCAGGTGACCTAGTATGGCATTGAAAAGGGCCGAGTAGTTGGTGTCAGCTCTCATTTTACTGCTGCAGCTTATTATGGTACTACTATGATGTCGGCATCCTTCTCGAGAGGAGCTCGTGGAGAGACATCATCTTCTGCCTCACAGTATCAGGAGCAGCTGCATGCTCAGAGTCAGCTTATAAAGGATTTGCATCAGAGGCCGGAGCAGATGCGTCAGCAGCACGATGAAGTGATGTGTCGATGGCAGGAGCAGATGCGTCAGCAGAAGGATGAGGAGGGACGTCGATACAAGGAGCAATATCATGAGTATATGGAGTATATGCGTCGTCTGACTCATAGTTTAGGGTGGAGTTTCCTCCCCCACCTCCTCCAGATCCTCCAGATTATCCACCCCCAAGTTATTTTTTTACATGTAATAAACATTTGTGTTCGTTGTTTATTGTCATATTAACTATTTACAATTTCTCTTACATATTGGTACGAATATTTCATGATTTAATTTTTTTTTATTTTTTTAATAATTTCTTACTTATTAGTATTATTTTAAATTTCTTTTTATTTTACTAATATTATTTTTAATATTTTATATTTATTGTTAATATTGAGAAGTTTATAATTTTATAATTTTATTAATATTAATAATATTAATATTATTTGTTCATAAATATGTATGTTTATTTTAATAATAATAATATTATATTAATTTTTTATATTATTAATATTAGTACTGTTATTATTATTTTTTGATTTTAATATTTCATAATATATATTATTATATTGTTTATATTCATATTATTATTATTTTTTGATATTAAAATTTCATAATTATATTATATATATTTTTTATTATTAATATTATAATATTATAATTTCTTTATATTATTAATATTAATATTATTATTATATACATAATTTAATAATATTATTATTATATTAATTTTTTATATTATTAATATTAGTATTATAATATTATTTATATTCATATTATTATTATTTAATATTAATATTTCATAATTATATATTATAAATTTTTTATTCATATTATTATTATTTTTATATAAAATTATATGATTTGTATTAAATATTTTTTTTTATTTTTTTAGTATTTGTGACGGGAATAGTTGCGACGGGATTTCCCGTCGTAAATTCTTTTTTACTCTAACATTTGTGATAGGAAGAATACCCGTCGTAAAAACATTTCTAGGACGGTCCATCGCAAATACCTTCATTGCAAATATTTTTTTAATTTCTCATTTGCGACGGGTCAGAATCACATCGCAACTAATATATCTACAACGGCCCGTCGCAAAAATCTAATTTATATACAAACAAAAACGCATTTGCAACGGGGGATAAATACCGTTGAAAATACTCTTTTTTACGACATGACCTCCCCAACAACACCTATTTGCGACGCCATTTTCGGCAACGGGCGATCTGCGACAGAGCCCCGTCGCAAAAGACCTTTTACAATGGTATCCCATAGAAAATAGCCCGTCGCTAATATTCTGTTTTCCTGTAGTGTATTCATCTTTATGTCCTATGGAAAACATTTCAATAACATTGGATGAGCATAAAATGATCAGTAAGAGACAAAAATAAGGGAAACTGTTAGTTTTTCAAAACAACAAGTAAATATTGAATACTTTATCATAAGTAATACTTTTCAGCTTTATGAAGTACTAAAAACTCTTCACTAAATAAAAGATTAATTATTACATTTTTGTATCCAAAAAATTACCCATATAAAGAAAAAATAACAAACAAAGGTATCTTGGAACATAAACATACTTAAATGGAATAACCATACGGTCTACATCTACTCATATCACTAAATGGAATCTCCATACGACCGACTCACAAACCCAATGCAGTGGAGGTTATAATGTAACCACCCGTCCTGGTATTCATGGAACCACCCATCATTTTTTTATCACTTAAACACCCGTTAAATGTCCAAGTACTATTATAAAATCAAGAGACATAAAACAAATATAAAGGAAAGAAAACTCTTCTACATTTCAATCACAATATATCACTTAAATACATTGCTATAAAAAATCCATTATCAAAACCATTTTCAATACCAAACTACATAACCGATAAAATGGTATTTATTTTCTTTTAAAAGAATTATGTCTTGGTAAGGAAGCCAAATATCAAATAATAATCACGGCCGCGAAAAGGACATTGTCACCGCGTACGTTAAAAGAAACATTCATTTTTGTTTTTTAGTAAAATGCTTCGTTGAAAAATATCCCCTTTGAGTGAAATGAAAATTAAAAGGTGTTTATATAGCATATAAATTAACGTCTTGTATTAAAAAAAATTATGCCTCAATTAAATGAGATTGATAAGAAGTCCCTTACATAGACGGTACCCTCAGATTAAGGAAAAATTAATTACAAAATTATGTTTGAAACACATAAATATAGCCAATATAATTGTATATTATGTGTAAAACAATCATAAGTCATCCAAACATATTCATATCATGACATAATCAAGGAGTATAGGTTTAACCCAATGAATTGAAATTTTCTTAAGAAGACCCCTTACAAAAATTTGACAGCCTAACGACATCACAATAAAATTCAGAAAATGAGTTGATGAGGGAAAAAAATTGTATATGATCACTTTTACAAGAAATTTATAAGACTGAAGATATATAAGAACATATAACAATATAATATGGTATAAAATAAAAGACCTAACAATGAGAAGCCTTTTAAAAAGAGGAGGTTGAATGGTTCCCTTACAGATTTGGGTAGCTTTCGAAACATATACCCCATTTATAATGGATCATACAATGAAGATGTAAATACCAATAAATTAAAGTATATAACACAAAGAATAAAATCATGGGAGGTACATAAACGAAAAAAATAAATTAGTTGAAAATGAAGCATGAATCTCAAGGGAATAAAACGTGAGATAAAACCCCTTACCTCGTTGTAATCAATCGTGTCATATGACTGAATGATAATAATCACCAAATGATTCACATAATACCATGAATATAAATAGAATCAAGATAGTATATATGAAATGTAAGTACGCAATACACCACATGAAATAAATATGTGGCAATAATGGAAATCTTGCGAAATTAAAATTGAGATAAGAAATCCCTTACAAAAATTCGGCAGCCTAACAGCACCACATAAACATTCATAAAACGAAATGATGAGAGTAATAGGGGAATATATCATCATACGATCATGAAAAGGGTAGTAATAAGAATATAAATTAACATCCCCCACCATATGAACATGGGGCTTATTTGATAATCCATACAAAATTTTACTTGAAAAGAAAGAGAGAGGTAGGATCCCTTACCTCAAATCCGACTTATTATCGTTCGATATTTAATCTCATTAATGATAAAATAAAGATAATTTCTACTTTCTTAAACCCATTTTTCAAGTTTATTATTCTTTTAATATCACTTATTTTCATGTTATAAACATTATTTAAACATTTACGTTAATAATGTCTATTTTGTCATTATTTGGTACATAAGTCAAAAATGGACGTTTTAAAATTACATGTTGTTCATGTTGTCAAAGGATCATAATATATAGAATTATCTTCATGATTTGGATATCATATATATCATATATATCTATAGTATACATGTATTTATAATTGTACATAACATTAAGAGGTAAGAAATAAAATGCACCGTTCATAGAGACGGTAAGTCGTACGTACGAATGAACAATACATACATTTCTATATCATAATTAATGGAATTAAAACATAATGATAAATAGTATTTTTATAATTTCATCATGTTATCAAAGATAATATCATTAAAAATATCCTTAATACATACCACATATGGTATGAACGAGTCATATCACTTTGAGGGGGCGGTAGTCCGCACTTCCTCTAATGAGATTATCTTGTTTACCCATAATGGAAACCATAAAGGTATCATATAAAAGAAAAATAAAGGATTATAAAGTAAACATAATAATAATTCATATCATATATAAAATTATTTTCATCTTAATGGACACCATTAAAGGTGTTAAAAGAAGATTGAAAAATCATCAATTCATGAGAAAGTAATTTGCAATCCATTGAAACAGTATGTTCTTTAACAATTAGACGGAGGTGTGTCTAAGTGTAAATCAAATACATCTCATAAAAACATCCTCTTATATGGAGGATAATGATGTTGTTATGTAATCAAGGAATTAGAATGTTATAGGAGTGAAGAAGGAATAATAAAAGAACAAAACTCAAGAGAAGACATTACCTCTAAATTGGGTAACTCTTTTTGATTTGAGAAAAAGGCTTCATTGGGAAGCCGTATAACAAAACTGAGGCTTCTAGGAGTAATATAGGGATGTGGAGAGAAAATACGAGTAGAGTATGGACAATACAAGGTCTTGAGAGGTGTGTTTAAGGGGGTAGAGGTGGGGGCCTTTTATTAGAGGGAGGAGGGGCACTCTTGGATGGTCATGAAATGTTACTTTATTATGAAATGCTTTTCGAGTTATAAAAGTCCTAAAATGATATATTTCTACGAAAATGTGATAAGGATTATAAATCCACCCATCCAATAGGTTTTGGAAAAGTGTAAGTTTTATATTGTACATTATCTTTTCTTTTTATTTAAATCGTTCATTAATGACGTAATAACTACATCATCTTTGTGTCAAAAATAAATTTATATATATAATGTATAAAAATTATAAATAAAATATAATCATATAGGAAATCTTTTTAGATTTCAAATTTCTATTTACAGTCAAAGATATCATTTATATAAACAAAATTATAATTGTTTTAATTAGGTGTTACATACTTTGGTTATAATTTCCTATCTTTAAAAATAATAAGATAAAAGGTCACTATCACACTAATGTGATTCCATGGGGTCCATAATTTGGATGAAGGAATCCCATTGTCGGCCATGACATAAAAAGAAGAATTTAGGCACATTTTAGGGTCATTTTTTATTATTATGATATTATTTTATTACCATAAACTACCTGATTACTTATTAATCATGACAATTAAAGATAATTGACAGTGTTACTATTCATAATGTCAAAAAAGAGTCTTAATTACATAATTTGGAGCTTCTTATTAAAAATATAAAATCCATATTACAAAATTACAAACACAGAAATCACAGTAATTAATTTAAAAATAATTTCGTGTTCTCAATACAAATATAGAGTTTTTAAGAAACAATATCTATCAAAACATTGACAATTGTTTATATCCAATTTAAAAGTGAAATTAATTCCAATGAACACCATTTTATTAAATGGAAAATATATATTTTAATTACAATTTAAAACCAACAAAAAGATAATCTAATCATGTAGTTAATTTAGATGAAAAAGCAGTTTTGAAGTAAAATGCAGTATTTTTCACTATACATTAAAAAATAAACATTGTCAGAAAAATACCAAATATTTATCCAAAGTAAATTTAAATGTCCCAATTCTAAATAATAATTTTATTTTGACAAATAGTTCTTATAAAATTTTCAAAATTTGTGTTTTAAAATGATTTTCCATCAAAAGGTTGTAAAATAATATTTTAAAAATATTAGAGTATTCTATTCCTAAGATTGGATTTATTTTCATTTTAAGCCTCTAAAAAACTATATAATTCATAAATATACATAAATATAAAATTATATTATTCTTTATTTACCTAGTATGTTACAAAGATAAACTAATATAGTTATATAATTCTCTTCATAACACATGATATAATTATTCCTATCTTTACAGTGAGTGGGTTTTATTAATTTTGAATAGGGCTGATGGTGGTTTTAGTAGTTTCTTTTTCATATATTATTTTATAATATTTTTTTTTGATATAATGAAATAATCCAGTAATATTTCATATAACTATGGATCAGTACCCATATATTTTTCGAGATTATTTGATTAGAATAATATGAAGTTAGGATTGGAGTTTTTTTATTGAGTTTATTCGTATGGGTAACCTTATTCAATTGTGTTTTATAATATTAAATAAGAGTACTAAAAATGTTCGATGTTGATGTTGGATGAGAATGTGTATATTTAGTTCATGATACCTTCTTTTTCAAGTAGGATAGAGGTATTTCATCCAAATAAGTATGACGATCGATGGTGGTTTTTTATTTATTAGTAGAAGTTGAACCAAGTAGTAGTGAAACAAATTCCATTACCTTAATGTAATGGTTTTTTTGCGAATGTTGGTTGCTTTAATTTAAATGATTGTTTAATTATTTTTTAATCATTAATTATGTGTATGTAGGATATGAAAAGAGATTTATTCTACTATCACTATAGACATTATGAATTATAGTTCTTTATTTTTAGGGTTTCAAATGAATCAAATGATGTTGTAGAATAGATCAATAATACTATATATATCCCATGAATAAATTATTATATTATTTGTATATTTGAAACATATTTTTTAAATATAATATAATGATCATGGGAAGAATATGGGCATTGATATAGATATTTTTTATGATTAATGTGTTTTTTCTTAATAAAAACATTTCAAAAATAATCTATGATGATAATTATTCATGTTTTTAGGGAATTGAATTTTCATTTATCATGGTAAGGTTAATGTGTAAATTTCATTAGTATAATGGGAAAAAAATTCGATATAGAGTTTCTGGTTATTGGTTTATGTTACCATAAACTAATTCATTTTAAATTGATGTTATATTAACTTATAAAGTCCATGAGTAATAATGAACTAATATTGATTTTGTATTGGGTATTGAAAGGGTAATTTTCATGTTTTAAAGTAGGATCAATATATCCTTATTATTATATTAAATAAAATACAAATAATTACTTATTTATAATAAAAATTAATTGGGATATAAATGTATCATGATACAACGTTTTGACATATTAAGCAATGGGTTTTGGGTGTTAATGTGTCATTTGATTAAATAACATATCTATGAATTATAATTTTCTATTTTATCATTGCATTAAATATTTTAGGGTTATTATTTTTCACTATGATATTCAGGGCATATTATAATTGTATATATTTGATTTATATTTAATCTTAGGTTAATATAAATTTCAGGTACTGTATGTTGTTATAATATAATCAATAAATAAATTTTGAAGACATGCATTCACTAGGAATATGGAACGTACATGAAAATTATTTGACAATGAAAAATGACACAAATTTTTAGATGGATGTTAATGAGAAATGGTGATGGATTATATTACTATTAGAAAATAAATTATAGATCCCAAAGATGAATAGTGGACCAGAATATGTTTTATTATCTATTTATAAATGGAGTGAACTATAAAGAGTTATTCAAGTTGATTAACAATAAAGGTACTAGTAGACCCCACTATTTGATAAATCAATATATAATTTTAGAAACAATAGATTATAATATTGTGAGGAAGAATGAATAAATTTTGTGTGCTAAATAACCTCCTATAATATTTTTTGGTATACATCCTTGCTCACACGTGTACAACCATAATAGGTTCACTACAGATTATAATGTAGTTCATAATGAGAAATGTTTAATGATGGTATTAATTAAAATTTTACATGGATGCGAGTTGCAAAATAAATGGTTTATTACATTAATTGTAGGGACTATATATTCTTATAATTTCACAACATAATGGAATTCATTGAAAAGTGGAGTGGAGGATAAATGGATTATAAAAATTCATTTAATTTAATGGAAGGTACTATATGTATAAAATTATAGAATTTTCTATGTGTATAATCTATAAAAGATAACTACTATTTTTCCAACAATATTCCGTTATGATTTGTTATCAAAATATCACCATATTAGATTTTTAAATTACGAAATCTGAAATTCAATGTTATTATATTGTTTTTATGTAAATATTTTATATTCAGTACTATGATTAAATTACATATGTCAACCACATAGTTTTGTGAGTGTATCCACCTAAGATACTCCAATAATGTATGTTATATAGAGTTTATTGAAATAGAATTTTGGTGGAAGAAATGTCCATTCAAATAAAATTTGATAAAAATTTACCAATATAGAATTTAGTAGTAATAGATTAGTTTGAAAAAGACATTAGAAGATTCAATATATGATATTTTTAACTAATTTATAATCAAATTCTAAGTTTCATTTAACCGATTATGTGGTAGATGATCATGATCAATCTATATTAAGAAAAAATAATTTAGATTATCCCTATAATAGCTAAATTGGATGTGTTTACTCCTGTTTCTAAATAAGTAATATAGAATTGCAGATTTTGAAAAATTATTACATTATTTTAAAAAAATTATATATTTTGTCAAAATAAATAAAGGAATAGTGTTGACTATTTTTAGTAATATCCCAGAATATCCATTTAATTTTTTTAATTTATGTGGATGTATTTTGATACCACACTATCTGACATCACATGATTCTATGGCCCATTGATTTCATAATGGATTCATGATCATTTTGTTAGTTCACATAATTAAATGTTTGAGGGGTTTTATAACATTTCAATAAGATCATGGAATTTAAATACAGGGTCACTTTTGAACTCAGAACATCATGATTAACCTATAAAGGGCATCATGTTGACTAGAAAGGGTCAGTTAAAAAATATATTTTTTTGGAATTTTTTGAAAATAATAAATTAACATAAAGAAGTTATTTTATTTACTTTCACTCTACTGTGCGGTGGATGATGGAATTGTGGTGTGGCGATGAGGGGACAATGAGACACATTAAACGAGGATCATTATTTCTTGTTTGTGAAAGAATAATTGTAATATTATTTCATAATTTTAATAGTGTAAGGGAACAATGTTTCAGCAAAATAGAAACATTGTGATGTGTCTCCTTTTTATTAAGATAACACATTGGAGATTTATAAATTAAACCCCTGGAATTATCTAATGATCCAGAGGAATAATTCACCTCCAATGAATAATTAATAACATGACAATGAATGCAAATAATTAGAATATTGAAGACGACTATGCATATTTCATCCATCACCACAATAGATCCAACAATCTAGTTAGGTGTTATGCATTATTTTATATTACTTTTCTTTCCCCATTCTTCATTCTAAATCAACGAACGTAGATCAAACCACGAACAAATAGATCCTCACATCATGATGTCTTCTTAGGGAGATTAATTGGGGGGGTTGATTCATGTGTTGTAATCCCAAACCTCACTTTGATTATACACCTATAACGTGGTGGGCATGGGCTGACAGAAAAAGTCCCCAGAAAATATTCCATGTGTGTGGTTCTCAATTCATTGTGGAAAAACATTCGAAATGGTGAAAAGGTAAATTAATGGCCTTCTCAGTGATGGAGACACCCCATAGAGGCCATACATATAGAAGGTACAAAGAACAAACCTCCAGTGCAGACCCGGTGGTCCATAAAAAGAACCACTAGTTCGCAAGGAATATGTTGTGGTCCATCTAACATGGCGGTTTGGCATTGGATGGTGGAAGTTGGGTTTCGGCACACCGAGAACACGCCATAGTGGAGCATCAAGAAGCAGCGTACCATTGTCTGTGGCGGTGTACGCCAGAAATAGTGAAACCTAACACCATGTTGGGGAGTGGCTTGCATTTTCGGGCCACATTTGATCAAAAGGTGTAGTTACGTTTACTGGTCGTGCACTTCACCCTCTCAATAGGTTGAACTGGTTCTGGAGGATCTATGTTTAATTATTGAACCAGGACAAATCGGTGAGCCTCAACAGTTTTTTTGAGCTGATGAAACTGAGTTGGAAAAGGGTGGTAAAAGATGATCAGGTCGCCGAGTTCCCTGAGTCCAAATTTGGCTGTCCTACCAGTACGGGTCATGCTAGATAAATTCTATTTATTAGGTAATCTATTAATTTGGGCACACGGCCAACCAAGGTTGAGTCTAGTGAGGACAAATGTCTAGGTAGGAAATTCATGTGATGCGTGACACCTATCCAGTATTGGTCGGAATGTCGGGCTGTGTCGGAATTGGGCCAAACTCAATCAGCCCCTTTTTAAGAAATATTTATATCATTCAAACTAGGTGTCTGATTGATGTGTTGTTAGTGGATTTTTGAACCTTGCGGTGATATGCCCTTTCTTAGATACTCTACATGAGTTTTTGTGGAGGTCTGCATATAGCTGGGTTGGATCGGACTTGAATCCAACCGGGGCCTTTTTTCAAAAATGCCCAAATCATACCGTCTTGGCATCCATTCAACATGATGTCTATTGTGTTGGGACCCATATGGTGAATAGTTTCCTTGGGTTAATATATGATGGTATTTGTGGTGGTTGATGGATGACTGATTGCTGGAGGATCAATTCTTCTTGAATTTAAGCGTTCTAAGGGAAGAAATCTAGTGGCTGGCTGTGATATGAAAAATTTAGAGAGCCCCTTTGTGATTAAGAAACAAAGCTAACCATATTACATCAACAATAAGGTTCCCTTTTGAGGATCATAATGCGGGAGAATCTATGTGGATTGGTAGAAGTGGAACCCGATGTGGATCCGCCAAAGAGTGACCCATCATGGATCAGTAACGGAGAAACCCTTCTTGGATCAACATGCTAGTGAACCATCATTGATCAGCAGTAGAGAGACCCTTCGTGCAATAGAAGGAGAGTGACCCTGGGTGGGTTATATGAATAGATACCTTTCATGGATCAGCAACACAGCCTCTCAGAAGAATAAGATGACCGAGCTTCAAGAATAATCATCATTAATTATGTACTTAAGTTATAACTGGTGTGAGATTTGTCTTTTTATTTGTGTATTTCACTAATACCATGCTTTGTGATATTAATACATTGTGGATTTAAATGAGACTTGAGTTGGTCTCATGATCCCTACTGAGAATTCTTATACTCACCCATGCATGGGCTTCACTCACAACAGTTTTTTCTTATGCAGAAGACCAACAACATTGACAAGGACTTTTGGAAACCAAGTCTAGACATTGCTCAGAGGTGGATCAATATATGAGGTGTGTTGCAGTGACATTCGATAGTGAGTTGTACCAACCAATTTTTAGTATCCTTGGTGGATGACCTCCATAACTTTTACTTCTTTGGTTATGTTTTCTATTCAGTTGGTCTTCTAATTTATCCCCCTTAATTTCAGTTTACACGTTTTACTCTTACTTGTGGTACATTGTATTCATGGTAATACGTTCATTCCATTGTGATTTGTTTTGTGCAGTATTCCTAGTTTGAGTGTATACATGTTTAAAGGTAATCCCTTCCATTTTGGGGATATTCCTTTTTTTTACTAGTATTTAGCCCTATTCCAATGGAAGGCGAGCCTGGGATTGTCATGGCATGGGCCACGAGGGATGGGTTGTGCAAAGTGGTGTCATAGGGGGTCGGTTCTACCAGAAAAAATCAGTGTATGTATTTTTGACGAGGTTATGAGTGTTAAGTGTCTTCAGTTTATGTTTAAGTATGAGGAGTACAGTGTTAGTGTAGCGGTCAACATATCCAATCACCAGGACCCTAAATTCTATTTTCCATCTCAATACAAAAAACACTATCTTCCAGTGATTTTGAAGTGTTTTTATCATGATCTATTTTGAGTCATCCAACCCAGTATAACTTATTGGTTGTGGTGAATCTATTTCTATACATGACTCCTTCACAAAGACAACATGCTAGATTTCCTATGAGGCATCCTGATGATGGCCCACTGAGTGATGAGGCGTCAGTTCAGGGTACACTTACTGCGATAGCACCTTCGAGTGGTGTACCTGCATCAGCACACCCCATAGTGAAGTAGTAGCTACTATCCCCTCCAGTGGATAGTGTATGCCGACTAAGAAGACATCAGAATTTATAAAGACATTGGACATTGAGATTTAGAGGCGAGGAATATCCCAAGGAATCATATGATTGGCTGGATGTTCTTACATGGGTATCTCTCCTAATATAGAATCCTTTAGACTAGATGGTGGTCATAACCACTCTCATTTTTCAGGGCCGACAAGGAGATGGTGGTGCTTGATGATAGAAACACATCGTATGGTGAACAATTACTAGATGAAAATTGAGATCCTTTTCATGATGGATTTCATAACAGTGACACAACACACAGTGTATATTCGGGAGCTAATGCACATACATTAGGGTCTCGGCATGTTCCCCAGTACTCTGTTTGGTTTACTGACCTCTACCACTACTCTACTGACATGGTACATGGCCCTTTAATTAGCGTTTTTTCCTTTGACCATGGGAATTTATGGGATATCAGAGTGTCGATTATTTCGCTCAGCATCCCGACATAGGATTGTGTACTAGAGAGAGCAATACAAGTGGATAAATTCCAAGAAATATAGGCACGTACATTGAGATGAACCACTGGACAAAAGGTGGAAGATTCATCTGCAGTAGATAGTAGGATGACGATGGAGTGGCCCAAAATGGTTCGACCATTTGGAGGTCAACCCTAGGACACTGTATCCAAGGAATGTAGCTCGCATTGAAATCAAGGTCAACTAATGGCTATAATTTTTTATTAATGCGACGGGTCGAGACACTTGAATCATGATGGCCTGAACCACCACATGGACTATGAGTAGACATTCAAGGCACTTCCATTATATAGGATGATGTTTGAGTAAGGAGTTCTTATGTGTTGTGGATTTGGCAGTGGAGCAAGTTGAGTAGCAGGCGATTGATGACAATTCAATGTAGTACATCCACCACCCCCAAGTGGTCCACCACGAGATCAATGAGCCAACAGATAGGAAAGCGATGGATGTCAGGTAGTGGAGTCATATGACCACAGTGCTCAAGATAGGAGTGGATTCAATGATTACACACTTTTTCCGGTAGTGTGAACATACTCTATGAGGTGATGGATTCTGCTAAGATATCCTATTATTAGCGTTGAGGACTTACGACAACATTTTGGATATGGACTGGTTTTCAACATTCCATGCTCAGATTGGCAATTTTAGGTAAAATGTGTGGTGTGTTTTTGTGGATGGTAGTAGGTTTTCATCCCCTTTCAATAATGGAACATTTATAGCACTGGATGGTCATTCACAGAGGTTGGTTTAGTCGATCACTCACCAATTGGTTAGCCTCACCCACGGTGAGGTGAATGAGAGGCATCAGAGCATTCTAGGAGTAGAGGATGAGTATATGGACGTCCTTCAAGGGCGTGTCCTAGGACTACCTCCTCTCATATATGTATAATTCTACATGACATGTACCCAGGGATGACATTGATTTCTACACCTATATTTTGGATGGCTGATTCCAAGATCTAGGAAGGGGTTTATAACACCCTATGATTCTCTATGGGTATCCCTGGTGTTGTTTTCCAAGAAGTAAGATAAGAGCATGAAACTATGTGTGTTCCTCTTGTACCTAAACCATTAGACATTGAAAGACATGTATCAAATACTGAGGATTTATGTCCTCTTCGATCATCTAAATTGAGTGAGTTAGTTCTAGAAGATTGACGTCATATCAAGATATCATCATCTTTGGGTACGGTATGAGGATATACTGAAGGAATCCTATAAATTCCACTACAACCACTATGAATTTTTTGAGATTCCTTCCAGCATGACAAATTCCTCAAATTTGTTCATTGGAATAGTGAATAGGATATTCTTGCTATACCTATATGGTTTCATGGTAGTCATCATTGATGACAACTTGGTGTGCCTGGAGTTAGAGGGGGATCATGGTACACCCATAAAGATAGTTTTAGATTCACGCTTAGAGAACAATCATTATTGTAATCTCTCATAGTATAAGTTATGGATATAGGACGTCCACTTTCTGGGTTATGTCATTGTGGAGGCTAGAGTTGCAGTGAATCAGGTGAAGTTAAAGGTAGTTATTGTTTGGGACTCACCCAGGAGCGTGACTAGGATGCAAAGTAACTCGGGATTTTCTGGATACTAACAAAGGATCATAACTATTATTTCAAGAGTAGTGGAACCTTTTTCAGCAGTGACACAGAATGAAAATGACTTTTTGGGATGGATATGTAGAAACATTGGTTCTAAGAACTGATACAGAAACCGTCGAGTGCCCAATATTGAGATATATAAGATAGGGAATTGGGTATTTATTCCTCTATGATGCATTAGGGACCTGAATAGAGTGTATCCTGATGTCGGACCGTACTGTGATTGACAATATCTCATGACAATTGAGGTAGCTTGGGATGAACTACATGACTGATGACCTAGTGTTACACACAATGGAATTTACCATATTTATTTATTGACACTACTTTATGGGTGAATGATTTACCATCTACTCCAATAAAAAAAATTTATCATGTATATATTTTCACAGAATGACATGAACTTGATATAAGGTAAATGGATGGAGTTCCACCCAGACAATTAATTTGAGATAGTCTATACTCCTAGGATGGTGAATGTCGTGGCAGATATGCTCAACAAAAGGTCTGGTTTATATGTGAGGAGTGGTTTTATGAAGAAAAAAATAGCGATGCAGATATCCTTTGTAGATGATGATGGAGAAACTTACCTTCAGTCAGTTATTGCAACACCCCACTCTAACAGTGAGTTAGAATTGAAAAACATGTGGATGTTTACTATGATTTCTGACGTGCTCTGTTATCTTCAAGATAATCTCATGATAGATTTTCGATATGTGGGGAGAATTTCATCCTTTTCAAGGGATGCGCCATGGTACTGGTGACATTATAGGATGAGGTGTTAAGGTATTTGTATATTTCCCCTTTGAAGTTAGATCATATTGTGGAAATGATGTACCCGGACCTCTGACGTCAGTACAAGTGGCCAAGGATAATGAAATTCGTGGCCATGTTTGTTTCATGATGCCTCACTTGTTTGCAAGTGAAGGATGAGAATTCAGTCCCATAAGTCTAAAAATATCGACATGTGGTACCAAGTGGTTGTGGAATGGTATCATTAGGGACTTTGTTATGTGGTTACCACAAATGATTAGGGGCCATGAATCTATATGGTTGTTCATTGACTTACTCACCATGTCTAACAACATCCTACCCAACCAAAACTAGGATATCCAAATGCCTTGTGGGGCCTCCGCATCTACAATATAGTATGGATTCATATGGTGCCTTCAATGATCATCTAATATAGTGATGATGTATTCAAAACTGGTTTTTAAGGGGTTGAAGGAGGAATTCGGGACTCAAATGCACATGAGAATATCTTTTCATCCCCATAAATTAGGTTAGACATAGCAGACCATACAGAACATGTATTTCAAGAGTCATGCATGTGTCTTGTATTCAGGTAATATTTGCATGGAACAAAAAACACTGGTGGAGTTTGGGAAAAATAATATTTAACACTCTTCAATTGGAATATAACCATTTGAGGCCCTGTTTGAGCGGCCATTCAGATCATCCCTATGCTGGAAAGACCCAGAGGTATTAGCCATCATTGGTCCAAAGTAGGTACAAGCTTCCAATGAGAATGTGTCGATCATTCCGGAGTTGATGAGGACTACATTGATTAGGAAAAAGTCATATGTTTTTAGTAGATGAAGATCATAGGATGTTGAGTAGGGGGACCTTGTTATCCTTCATGTCTCACACCTATGGTGATTGTAGATATTTGATTGGGGTGGAAAGTTATCTATGAGGTTTATCAAACCATTCCAGATTCATAGTAGATTTGTAAAAGTGGCGCACCAAATAAATTTGCCTCCACAAATTCACCGAGTGCATTTTTATTTTCACATTTCACCACAGTGGAGGTATGGGCATGAACCATTACAAATCATCGACGTTTGTTAGCCATAAATTGATGATGGGGTGAGGTTTGCAGAGTTCCTGGTGGAGAAAGTGGATCGAGAGTATATGGTCCTTCATGTATAGTTGATCCTTCGAGTGTGTATCCAGTTGAAGGATGATAACTTCGAAGAGAGCACATTGGAGAAGGAGGAATATATTAATGAATAATACACATATTTCGAATGATTAGCCATTATTTTGAATTTCTTGGATGTAATTCCCTATTATAGGGAGAATGTATTGTCTTAGATTTTCCATTATTTTTTTAAATTATATGGAATATTTTGAGACCACATGCTCTGAATTTAATTCCCCTTACCCTAGTTACCCAGACATCTTTAATTATTATTTAACAATGGAAAGATCTAAAGGGATCAAATACCGAATGAAATATCAATTTAGTAGCTTTGGAATTACTATATACATAAATAAGTGGTTAATTACATTATGAAATGGGAAAACTAAAACATTGTATCCTATTTGAACCAACTCATACCTTTTATCATAGTTCTGTAAGTTTGTCATAATATACATCTTCAAATCATGACAAAAATAAACCATAATGAAGGGGTGAGCTCAGATTATCATTATAGATAACAATATAGCACAAACATTAAAAAATAAACATAAAAATTTATGAAAATGTATAAGCCTAAAAAAACCTTTAAAACATAAAATTAATTATAATATGGATAATATAAATCAAATAATTCAATTTACATATTCACAAATATATTGTACTAGAATAATAATCACATGTAACATAAATAACTAATTTCATAATGATAGAATGTATAATTACCAACATCAAACCCACATGGTCAAGGACTCATGCCAAGACTAAAAATAAGATTTTGTCAAATCCTAGTGTCAAGTCACTAGTTTGTCTAATTAGACCAATAGATGCATCAATGAGCTATAGCGGACTCCACTCGTCACTTACTATGTCTAATGCATTCCACATATGAAAAAGTTGAAACATAATTTAAACAATTATATTAAATATATGATAAAAAATGACAATATATTAACCATAATACAAGAATGGTATAAAAATAGCACATCCATATTCAATCATATCACAAGAACTTCAATAAAATATGGTAGATTGTTTCCTAAAAAATCACCCTCAAAAAATGTAAAATCCAATGAAGGATGTTGTCATATATAAAATCAATCCAAATAATATTTGAGTGGATTATTTTTTTACCTTGTATTCATTTAAAATAACATTATTATAAAACAAAGAGTTTGATTGGAAAAATAATTGTATATGATTGTATGGAGTGCTTCGAACGTGTTATAATGGTGGAAAATAGCAGCTACTTCCATATATGTTAAAAAAACATTATTTCATTAATTTTTTCAAAAATGTCACAAAGTACTTTGTTTAAAAAATAATAGAATGATTCCAGTCAATTCATTTCATCAAAAGTCCTGAAATGGAATAAATGAAATTAACCCATGTTCTAGGAAATTAAAAAAATGTTTTGAAATTTTTTTTCATGAAACATGAATGTGGTTGATAAAGAGTTCCAAGATGATACTCATGTATAAAAAACCTCAAATAATAAGGTGATTGTAAAATAAACCATTACCTTATAATTTTTTTTATTCGGGGGTTAGTTAAACACATGTATTAGGGTTAAATTATATTTATTAAATTATACAGTATTCCACATAAATAAATATTATATCATACATGATCATATAATATTGATTTTTTATTAATATTTCAGTAATATCATTGTTTTGGGTGTTAACTAATACGTTATCCATTATATGATATGTTATGTAAGTAGTGATTTTAATGGATACGATCATTTTGATTCATATCTAGAATGATATTATGTTTTTATACATTATTTTTAATCATCATATTAATATTACACCTGAATTGTTATGATGGGGAATGGAATTTCACTGAGTTGCGGAGATGGTAAGACTTACTTATGCACGAGCGACAATGTGATTTTTTTAGTGGTTAAATCTTATGTAATTTTATGGTATATTATATATAAAGAACCATTAACATGTTTTATTTATTAATTACACTAATCATACTCATTATTATATCCATAAAAATAAGGAAGGGTTGAATAGAAAACTACACCACGAAAGGGATCCATATGATGGATTACTGCTAAAAGGAAGGCCTCTAGGTTGAATTTATAGCTTTTTGGTGGATATTTGAGCAGCGTTTGGCCGAGAAAAATGGTTTTGGAGGTGTGAAATTAAGAGAAGGGGAGGTAATAATTTATATTATAGATGAGGGTCACTATAGGAAAAGATTGAAATACTATTTTATTATAAAATAGTATTCGGCTTCAAATGAATCCAAATGGATTTATTTTGAGGATTTTATGGGAATTGGTCAAAAAACTCTGAAAAAATATGTTTTATACATGTTTAGGTCACCATATTATCCTTATCATTTAGATTAAACTATGAGTTAAAGAGTATGACTTTTAACTTGCTTTCATGTATTATTATAATAAATGGTAAATAAAGATACTCTATAAAACCAATAGAACCAAAAGTAATTCATTATTGACATATATAACTTTATATAAGTATATTTTTTGAAACATATATTTTTATGAATATTATATCTTTTAATAAAATTGTATTTGTTTTAAAAACTCATTTATGTCAATTTTGAAACTATTTAATATTTGGTTCTTGTGAAATACATAAAAAAATTATTAATTAGATAAATATTTATTTAATCAACCATAAAATATAATATTAACCTATAAAATTCATGTAATGTATCAAAATTCTCAATTTACATTTATTTTAATATTTATAATATGAATTATTTTAATCATTCATTAATAAGGTAATTACTTCATCATCATCATGTCATAAATAAATATAACTATTTAATGTATAGAATTTTTAAATAATACACCATGATGTGGAAAATATTATTATCGTTCTATTTAATATTTATAGTAGAACTTATCTTTTGTGTAACCATATATTAAAAAAGGGTCAGTTATTGAAATAATAATATAATATTTTTAACTCTTCTTTAAATATAATTATAATAAATGTTTTAATCTTATTTTTGTGGATAAAAAGGATCATATTTTATTACTAAGGTTTATTTAGGGCAAAATATACTTATCTAATAGAATGACTTCATATTTTGGGTAATTATGGTATAATTTTTACCTTTAATTACTGTATTTACTTTTAAACGTGGTAAATAAAATATCAAAGTAACTATTAACCAAAAAAATCATTCTATTGAAAAACATTTAACATACTGTTTTCAACCGTGTATCAAGTATTTTTTAAAATCATTTCCCAAAATTGGTAATATAATGTTTTATGCATATTGGAAAATTTTCCTATAAGGTGGCTAAAAGTTGTTAAAAAGTTCAATAAAATTTTATATATTTAATATTGTTTTCAAATGACTCCATTTTATTAAATTGGAAAAATATAGGTATTGTATATATATTTGTTAATATAAAAAATATTTAGAAAAAATAAATAATTATTTAAATAAAATGTGGTATTAAACAATATCGCAATGTTTTTCACCATTCATAAAAAAATTAATGTTTTATGAAAAATTACAAAAAATCACTTTACGCTAATTTTGAAATTACGAATCGAAAAATGATATCCATTTTAAAAAATAAAATTTTACATATATTAATAATTGGGTATTACAATTAATAACTTCTTTTTAAACAACATTATGGAATACTTCAATTGCTTGGTTTGTGAAATCCCTTTCCATAGAACTCTTCATATAGTGCAATTTGAATACATGAATAAAAGTTATTATTATAGTAAACTTCAAGTAGTGGTAAATATAGATACTATATACCATGAAAGCCATATGAGAATTATCTCAACATGTCATCTATGGTTTTATTAGTCTGTTTTGATTGTCCCTTAGTTTGAGGGTGGTAGGTAGTGCTCAAATGAATTTCAGTGTCGAGGTATTTTTGAAGACTTTTTAGATTCTTGATGTAAAATGGGAATCACAATCAGAAAAAATATATGTAGTTATACCATGAAGCTTTACAAATTTATGATGATACAGTCTTGGTGAATGTTCATGTGGTAAATAATCTCTTATAGTATGAAAATTTGGGGACTTGGTATGAAAATCAACAACAACAAATATTTCAGCAATCCTTCTAAGAGTCTTTGGTAGCCCCAAGATAAATTCAAACATAATATCATTCCATTTACACTCAGATGTGGGAATTGGTTTCATGAATCATCTAGGATGATGTCTTCTAACCTTCACATATTGGCAAACCATACATCGTGACACATAATCAAGAATATCCCTCATCATGTTGTCCCACAAAATATTTTCCTTAAAATCATTATACATCATAGTTGTACCATGGTGTATAGAGAAATTAAATCTATGATCACCATCTAACAAATCCATTTTTAGATCAGGTATATTGGGAACAAAATATCATTTACCAAATTTGAAAATTCCATCATCATATATGAAGTCGATCAATGCCCCATAATTCCCAGATTTAATTTTTTTTTGATATTCCTCATCATTAGATTGAGAAAAGTTTATCCAATCTAGAAAATATGGTTTGGAAAAATTTTGAATAAGTATTGATGCTTTAATTTTGATGATTATTACTATATTATCATTACAAAATCATTAAATATAGGATCCCATTCAACTATCATCGTTTTTAGAACACCACGATCTTTTCTGCTCAAAGCATCAACCACCTTATTTTCCTTCCTTAGGTGTTAGTGTATAGTGAAATTCTAATCATTGAGTAGTTCATGCCATCTCTATTGGCTCATGTTGAGTTATTTCTATAAAAAAATATACTTTAAACTCTTGTGATCAACTTATCTCTCACATTTTTTACCATAGAGACTGTGTCTCCATATCTTCAATGAAGGGTTACAAGTTCTAGGTAATGATCATTAGTGGGATTGCATGTCCTTATACTTTTATCATTTGTGATGCATAGGAAATAACACTATCATTCCACATAAGTACAAGACCATGTCCTTTCTTTGAAGTATCAGTATAGGTAACAAACCCATTATTCCATGGTAGTAGAGTCAATATAGTAGAATTGACTAATATTCTATTAAATTATTTAAAACAATATTCATAATCGTTTTTCTAAAAAAATTACCCATTTAAGTGCGATCTTTGTTAATGGGTTAGACAATCAGGAAAAATTCTAGAAGAAACACTGATAGTAACCTTCTAAACCCATTAAACATCCTACCACAATTATACTCTTTGTTGATGGCTATTCATGGGTTTTAATAGACTTTGAAGGACCAATATAGATTCCAGACATAGAGACAATGTGGCCTTGAAATGAAATCTCTTTAATCCAGTATTACCACTTTCCAAAATCCACAGATAATTTATTTCTTCTAAGATTCCATATGATATAGAGGAAGTGATTTTCATTATCATCATATCCCTCTGAGTATACAAATATATCATCAATAATAAATCTAAAAATTCCTCATGATTTTACGTGAGCACACTATTCATTTGATCCATAATAATAGAGGGAACATTAGTTAGTCCATAAGGAATAACTGTAATCATGTAAAGCCCATACGTAGTACGAATTGTTGTCTTTAGAATGTCTTCTTTCTTCATGCTGAAATGATGATATCCAGATCAAAGGTCATTCATTGAAAAATATTGATCTCTATGAATCTGAAAAATAAATCATCAATGTGCGGTAATGGATATTTGTTCTTTATTATTATAAAATTGAAATCCATGTAGTCAATGCACAACCTCATAGATCCATCTTTCTAGTTAAAAAAGAACATATCCCCCCAAGGAGAAACAATATGGAGAATAAATCCATTATTACCCAATTTTGTTACATGTTTATTTCGTTCCACTAATTCCATAGTGGCCATTATATAAGGGGTCTTCAATATGGTCCTCGAACATTGAGTAAACTAAATGAAAAACACATTTTATCATTCTGGAGGATCTCAATATAAATCATCCAAAACCACAAAAACATATTTTTTTCACAATAGGAACATCCTCTAATTGAAAAATCATTTCCCCACCAAGATTTGTTTCACTCCATTCCTCCCAAATGATGGAATGCAGTTGAGATACTATGGGAAGATCTAAATAATAATCAGATGAAGGCATTTTTGCTCTGATGAAACGGTACTCTTTATCATCCTCAAAAATTATATCACACTTCTTCACACAATGAATTTTTTCATCATGGTAAAAACACAATCTATAATGTTGATTTTATCAATTTGAATCATGGGTGTGACATTAAGATCTGAAAATAAAGCATTTTTATATTCCATAATGGTAACTAATTTACAAAACATTGTTGTAATGATACTTCACTTTTGCATTTTGACTGAAAACACCTTTATTAAATCTATTTATAAATATATAATTTTCACAGAAATTTGGAAAGATATGAAGGAATATGATGATAGAAAATCAAATAAAGATTTTCATAAATTTGAGGAAATGATTAATATACCAGCCACCTTGTCATATAGAGCATCAACCTCAGCAGTAGTGGTAGCATAAGAATTTCCTTGCTCCCTTGGAATTTTATGAGGTATGTTTCCTTGGAGCTTAGGTATAAATTTTCATAATTAACTATTTAAATTCAATTGTATCATTCATCATCAAGATCCTCTTTGTTTCCCTTGCAGTCATAATCTAGGGTCCCTTTATCACCACATATTTAAAAAACTCACATTCCCTTCAGGAAAGTACTTGGGTGTTTCTTCACTCATTTCCTACAAAATAGATATTTAAAATTTCCCTTCATCCAATTATTTCCATATCCATGGTGTTAGACAAATATCTTATTCTATTGATATTATTTAATGTATTAATTCTTAGAGATTTCATTTTTTAGGTTCGTAGCACTTGAGGCTATGTCTTCATATGATGAGAAGGATTGCAAGACTAATGCTTGATGTAGAAATGGTTTTATCCAATAAAATAATTGTTCAATATTACACCTTGGACTATGTATATAACATGCATCATGCCTAAATAACCATGTAATGTTAGACTCATACATTGTGGAATTCAAACCCTCATTTTATCTCAAACTCATTAATTTCCTTTGCATATGTACTCGATGATCATGAGTAAAATATTTTTCTATGAAAAACTATTTAAATTACCACCATTTCATATTTGATTATTATTTCATCTGTCATATTGTTTTGAATTAATGACTACCATAGATCTGCATCTCCATGGAGGCGATAAGCTTCCATGAAATTTTTTTCCATTTCGCTACTCCCCAAAGCATGAAAAATTTACTCTCTGGAAATTATCCATTTCCATCTAGATATGGATTTTTAGTATGATTGAATGATGGTTGTTTTTTCCTCATGAATAGGTATAACATTGATCCATAATTTGTGGATCAGGGTGCTCTATAGATGTAATTTTATTATTCATAAACCGAGTGAGTTGTACAAATTAAAAATCTATATTTTTCGTTATATTATCTTTTCAGTAGCTATGTTATTAAGTTCCAATTCATATTAGAGTTCTGATCCAATCAATTCTTCAACTGTTTACTCTATGAAATTCATTCCTTCCTCAATGGAAACCTTCATGGAATGCCACATCATTGGTAAGGATCGTTTGGATCGTTATACTCTTATTGACTTTCCATAGCTTCCCTATGTTAATTCATTTAATTCAAAATGATTTTAAATCTTCAGAATATTTGGGTAAAATTTTCAACATCACCCATATTAAAGTATTGGTAACCATCAAAATGATTTCCTTATTTGGTATTGATTATATTATGAGATCCAAGGTGAGTGACTTTTAGAATATTCTATATTACTTGATCTATCTTACATTATGGCATAGGACTAGAAACACTTCTGTTAGTAGAACAATATAAAATAATAACAAAATAATAATTTAATACATATCTTTCAGAATCAATTCAATTAATAGTATATGGGATAGATTCAGGTAGTGGATCGTTTTTTGATATTATAGACTAGTTCTAAATGCTGAAGTGGTTCAGGTAAGCCTCCATACTAATTACTAACAATGTGTGGGGGATTTTGAAGGATACAAGATTCGTTTGGATTAAATCATTCAATATTATATGTTTTGTTCTATAGACTATGAGGTATAGGGTAATATGATAACATGTAAAATCAATGAATTCTCTAGTGAGGGATTTGATTATTTTAAAAGGAACACTTTTTTGATACAATTTTAAAGGTATCTGAAAGAGAATAAGAAAGATAATCAATTCTAAAAAGGATTTCCCATTGATAACAATTGTTAGTTTGGATAAAGTAATGGAATATGGTCAATAGTGGGGGAATAAACCAGATTAACAATTTGCAATAAAATAATTAATTTATTAAAATATTTATGAGTTTTAATTATTGCGGTAAATTAAATGAGGAAATGAAATGTATTCAACGATGTTTTCTACAGTAGTTCAGTTCAATCTTGGCGTACACTACTCATATTACACTCTAATCGGGGATTGATATAATTTCACTAAAAATAATATTTTTGGGGGGATCATAACCAAATTACAGAATCCATTTCTAGTCATGGGTAAACCATGAATCTTTTTTTACTATGAAGATGCACATCCCATTCAACCTGAATTTAAAAACTCAAAGTGACAACTCAAATAGACTATAAATTAGATTCATGGACTCAATGAAATTTCTTCAGACATTATAATATTGGAGTCTAACCCAAATAAAATAGAATAGAAAATAATATTTGTTTGAGTTAAAACATAAATAGAACAATAGAGTGTGCGTGTGATATGGGAAAATTGATAGAGACATAGAACCATACAAGATTATATATACAATGAATGAATTGTTATAGTTCTTTGATGATATGACCATCACATCTTTTCTATGAAACTATAGTCAATGTAGAAAAGATTTTTCACATGAGATATCATGTAGGTAATGAAACAGAGTGTCATAGGATATTGAAAATGACCAATACATTCAATGTTCATAGCACATTCAGTTTGAAAAAGTAGTATATCAAAAATGTTAATGTGTTCCTCAGAATTTGTATCTTTTCATATTTTTTAACCTGTAAATGGTAAATATATATATATATATATATATATATATATTAGATACTCAGTATTTAAATTAGCATTTACTCATTCATATTTTCAAAACAAATGTTTCAAGAGAGGACATAAATATCTCTATACAAAACATATCACCATTGCCTCTTTATTCTGGTAGAATAATTCTCTAATAATAGCGCTTAAAAAATTTGAAAATGTCATCCAATAACATATCCAAAATAAAAATAGCGCTTAATGATATAAATGACCAATATAAATTTTTTTAATCTTAGTCGATATGTTTCTTCAAAACCGGATGCTCAAGCCAAACATAAATTAAAATATTTAAAAAATAATTTATCATGAAAAGAAGAAATTTAATTTAAATGATGTTAAACCAATTTATTGTTTTTCTTTTTAAATTCATCCAAAAAAAATATTACAAAATCATCGATCATAATCCATATATTTAATTTAGATTTTTATTGAATAAAAACCATTGAAAATAATCCATATAAAGTTTGGAAATCAATTTTGATAAAAACTGAATGGAATAAAAATTAACATAGGAAATGAAGAGTAATGTAACATGGGGATGATGACCAATAATGTAGGGTTGAAAAAGTATACATTGCACTATTCATGAATCGTAACGCAGCGTATAGTATGGGCCTCAATATATGATTGAAGAACTATAAATTACACAATTAATGAAAAAATAAACAGAATATAGTTTGAACAATAACTTTGTGTTCACTAACAATACATTTCAATATTGAAATATTAGGGTTTCCAATAATCTGTGAAAAAATTTAGACAACACACATTGACAAACATCAACAAATTTTTATGTTCCCAAAAAGAAAATAATGAATTAATTAATGAATATTTATTTTTTTGAAAATTTATTATCCTAAAAAAGAATCAATAATCAAATAAAACCATAATTATTATTCAAAATATCATTAAAAATATGAATTAACTACATTTTCCAAAAAATATCTCTTTTGAAAAATGAAATCATAAATTTAAAAAAAATTGTCACCATTTAATGTCTTTTTTAACCATCGAGGGAAACTGTTGAAATGAAGATACTCATTTTGTATTTTTATATAATATTTTTTCATGAAAATATGATATCATTAAAAGTTTCAAAAAAATATATAATTTTTTTTAAATGAAAACTGTAGAGTTTAAAAAAATTATAGAATTAAATTAATTAAAATTTTAATGTAATAATAATGCATTTTGATACTTCATCATTAACTATGGAAATTTTTATAAATCTCATATCTATCTAATGTGTTGAGAATCATAGAAATTAATATACTATTTTATTATAAATCATCACAATACAGGATGTTTTTAAACTTAATGCCACTTGTATTCAAATATGTAATCAAACAAAAAATAGTGCACATACACAAAAAAACTCCCCATTTTTTGATTTCATAACTAAATCATGTGAACAATTAAATACAAATTTAAAACATTTAAACCTAATTTATTTCCCCCCATATATTCCTCCCCATTTCTACTGAAATGTATCTCCATTTTTTGTATATAGAATATTATGGAAAAAATCCCTTAAAACAAATGTAGTAATAAAAAATATAGAATTCTATCAAACCGAGATCGAATTTATTTTTTTCAAACTATGAAAATTCTAATGGAATTGTAAAAATATCTACTATTATATTTTTTAATGTTTAAATATTTAAACAATATCACCATTTTTTATATCATATCTACCAAAAAAATATATAAGATCAATATACATTGTTCTATTTTTATGAAAGTGGTTTTAGAAAATAGAAATTATAGTTGTATTATCACAATAGATTGGTAGTTTATAAAAAAGACTACAAAAGTCAAATAATAATTTCTTAATAAATAATATTTATTCACAACTACTAGTTTTATATATATACTCATCTTATGTTTTAGAAAATAAACTAATATTTTTTCATAGAATACAAGGAAATTAATCCTTTTCCCCATAGAATAAAATATACCTGGTGTGGATATCCATTATTTTGTTAAAATTAACAGCTTAATTAGAACAGAAATTTAAATAAAATTTGTGGTTTATTGTTCTAGAATAAAAATCATTTATAAATTGAAAATAAAAAATGTATACATAATCATTATTATATTAAATATATTTTACTTATTAATATTAATTGGGCCTTGATACATTTACCAATATTAAACAATATAACTTTCTAATGGTATGGTGTTTTATGATGTGACATTCAAGGTGCGGTTTGTGGTACATGGATTGGTCCATTGTCCTGATGTTCTTTAAATTTTCCAATAAATACTTATTCTCATGGTTAATATGTAGTACTATTTCATGGGAGTGGTCGAGTGTAAATCCAAATGATTATGACTCACTAATATGCTCTGATAAATGGGTCACATAGTGTAATCTCCTAGTAGTTGAGGACATCACTTTTTTTGTTTCAACATTATTTTTTTAATCCATGTATTTAAACTAATTATCCAATAAACATTGTATATGTATATAATCATTGATAATGATTCCTAATAGTTTTTTTATCCTATTGGATGTAATGATATAAAATATGTTCAGGTTTTTTCTATATCCATAATAAATACTAATTTATATAATTAAATTAAATGGTGATTATTATTTATGAAATTTCAGTTCATTACAACCAACCACCCTTCAAAAACATCTCCCTTGATATTTTATTTTCAAAGAAAAATATATAAGATGTTAATTATTCATCATCACTTCTATTGGTACCCATGATTTATTATGAATCATGTAGTTTATCCAAATAAAATTGACCAAGTGCATCATTTTATTGTGTAGAAATTAGCCTATAATATCTAAGATTATAATAGGATACTCCACATAAGAAGGATAATTCACCAAATTTACCCATGTTTTCTTATGTACAGGTTTGTGATATGGTATGGGATATCTTAATAGAGATAAAATGAATATATCATGTATATTCAACATGATAGGTTGGAGTGATAGTTGATTGGATGCCACTGTAATGAAACAATGGTTCTTAAAGGAACCGATGTATCTTAGAAAAATATTTATTTTTTCATCTCACATACCATGACATTCTTCCATGTATATATGTGGTGGAATAACATATCTCTAACATGAATCTCTCGGTCTCATTAGTGATTTTAAATATATATCTTTTTCCAATTCTGATCAGCCTTGATGTCTTGTGGAATAGTAGAAAACGTTTCCACCATTTTCGTGACATTTTCCGGGCATATTATTTTTCATTACACAACATCACTACAACATGAAGGTATTCATAGCGTTTTTTCCATGACATTCTTCATAGATATCTGTTTGGATGCTCGAGTAATAACTATTATTGTTTGTGAATCTTACTATAATATGATATTTATCCCTCCCCCTTTTAAGGCTTTATTTCATTTTCTCAATATGTCCCATAGTGTATGGATAGTCAAATTTCAATGGAAATATGTATGAGGGTGATCATCCATTATAATTTTTAAAATAGTATATAGAGAATGTTAGAGACTCTTCTGAAACATGGATGTGCATTTTGGATGACTATCAAATATAATTTATAGTTGTGGTCCATGAATCCTCTCCAAATCTATAATGTATATCATTTCATTTGGATCTAAGGATAAATATTATAAAATTTTAAAGAATTTTTCAATATTGCAAGACATTCAACCACATCCTAGATAGGTATACTTCTTCTTGATTTGTTTGGATGATATGTTAAATGTCTACGGTTGTGTTTTCTCATTTTCATGTATGTTTGGTTAATGGTTTATCATCAACATATATTTTATCCTTTATTCCATCCATTTTTAGAAAAAAATACATCCTGATGTAAATTATATTGTTCCCTTCATCATATAGTCCCAGGAATAGTTATCGTGGAGATCACGATACATATTTATGCTTCTTGGATGGATGGAGAATGTATATCAATTATCATTATATAATATAACCTTCCATATATTTGGATTTTATTGTGAACATATTCATGACCCAATTATCATAACTCTGTCATTAATATTGAACATAGAGGATATAATTTTTTTATAGGTTCTACCTTTTTCTGAATTCTTTCAAAATGTCATTGAGGATCTTTTCAACTATATATAAGGGAGTGTTCAACAATCATTTGTAAATGTCTTGGTAATGTTAATTCAATTATGATTCCAATTTCCATACATTAATACTATGATATTATAGGATCCCTCTAAATTTTTATCAAAGATAATATTGTTGGATCCTTTACACAATGAGAATCTATGAGTATATTTGATCTCTTAATTTTAAATTGAATTGAGATGGAATATTACTTGTTTTGATGAAAATATTTTCTTTGCTGCATTTTCAGATATATCTGTGTAAATATATACATGGGGAATTTTTTTAACCGTATATATTTCACAGTTTTTCACAAAGATATAATGATTCCATTTTTTCAATGAAAATACCTCAAATGGAATATTAAAAATCTTTTTTTGGGGTTATTCTATTAATAAATTATCTATTAACATGAATCATAGGTTATGAATTATCAATTTATGACAATGAAATAGTTCAATCCCTTATCATAAGCATAATTGACTACTGGAAAATGTTTTACACATGTGTATAGTGTGAGTAATGGTTCAATGATAAACCACTTATTTAACTCATTTAGGTTTTCTTCACTTTGATCATTATATGAAAACAAGAATCGTTTTTTAGTTTTCCTTATTATTGGTTTCAAAAATCATGTGAAATATTCTAATAAATCAAGTATGGTACCATGATAAGCCAGTGGAACGATGGATATATGTCCATGATTTTGCCCTTAACCATATATTAATTGATTTTTTCATTGAATGATTCATTTATATCTTATTTCTTATGATAATTTTCCCCATTAATGAGACATATGTTAATTAAAACAAAAATTTTGTATACTTTTCAAAAATATTATCCATTCACAGTGTCTTCAAAATAGTGCATGGATTCAACTAATTCTCCGCATATCGTTTGGTCTATATTAGAACATCAATTATAAATACTACCAAAAAATTCCATAGATAATCCAAATATAATATAGTAATTAATTCCATGATGATTTGTTGAGAATTAGTTAGTCCCTGTAGAATTAATATGAACTCATTATTCCAATACCTAAGAAAAAATAGGTCTAGGGGATGTCCTCATTCATCACCCAATAATCGTAATATGAAGACTACATATCCATTAGGGAGAAAAATTATGATCTATGTAGCTGATTGAACAAGTCATAAATTAATTAAATTGGATAGTTTTTCTACAACTAGATATTGTTTATCTCTTGTTAATTTATTCAATGTTGCATTTACCCATATTTTATATTTTCTATTATAGCTGGTGTACCCCATGGTGAAGCACTCAAGTATATTAACCCATTAACTGAATTCTCATATAGGTGATTTATAAAATCCACATGTGAAAAAATATCAATTATATACATATTCTTTGATAATTGAAAAATATCATATATAAAAAAAATAACAATTCTACCTCTCTACTAGTTATAAGACCTTGAAATTATTCCGGAATCACTTCATCATATTTTTTTATAATGGGAATGTCTTCCAGGATGATCTTTTCCCTAGAATCAATCATTTTTTAAATAAACTCATTTTCATAAGAAAATACTATCAATTCATGATACGTTTTTCCTAAATATGTTTATCATACTCTATGCAATTGTATAGATTCTAGGGGAATTAATGATATGTAAAGTGATTTCCATCAAACGTTAATTAATGTAGGATCAATATATAGAAAGTTAGTCAATTCCCATAATTTTATAAAATATCATAAAAGGGATAATTAAATGGATAATTGGGATGTTCATCATTCATATCTACATATGTAATGAGTTATATACATTGAATTATATAACTTTACCATTTTTTCTTCATTGATCGCTATATATCCATTCTATGTGGTGTTCTTTGAATAGTTATACTAAACATTTGAGATATGAAGGAACATGTAGAACATTAATCAAATACTAAATTTTCTTTTATTTAATAATTATCTTTTTTACACCTAATAACATATTTTTGGGGATCCACCTTAGCATTTGTGATGGGAAAATCATACCCTTACTTCATTAGAGTTTTTGGTTGTGTTTAAAAACCATTTTCATATTGAAATGGTTTGCTGAGGACCATGGTTCATTACATTTGATGGAATTAAAAATGAACTGAGTGTTGACCATGGAATTTCTCCCTCTTAAAAAATAGTTGGTTCTCATGTTGCCAATCTTTATCTTAGTGCTCATCATTCCCACACCTAATGCACTTCCTCATCCCGCCATTGGAAATTTATGCGGTGTTTTATTATGGACTTTTTATATGTGGGATGTTGAAATTTTTTATCCCCTTTTGTTTTCTCCATCAGTCCACTAGACATAAAATCAACTTTCCACATATAACTTCATGATAGTATTGATACTCAATGATATTTATTTTTATGTAGGGGCACATCAGATGTTTTCCACATGACTATCAATATCCCAGATCAAAAGGGATTTAAATTGTATTGGGTTTAGACAACCAAATAACTAATGAAAATTGAATTTAGGGGTAAAAAATGATACAATTTTATCATGAAAATTTTGTGAACTTATCCATATATGATTAGATATATTTGGGATCATTATCCTTGAGGGAAAGGAAATATATATACATTTTATCATAGAGTGTGTGAGGAAAATATTAATCAAAAATTATTTTCATCAATTTTGTCCACCCCATCACATTAATATCATTATCATGCTTCATAATATTGATCAATTTAATCCACTGACCGTATTCAACCTCAATATAAGAAATATCTAGAAGAACTGTCTTCTGATGGGAAAATTGAAGGATGGATAAGATCATTTATATGGAGTTGATCTATTTTCTGTGATTAAGGGATCAGTCAATCCATTGATTTTCGGAGGCCATTATCACATAATGTTCTCAAGTAATGATTGTTCTTTATTATGTGGATTTTGGTGCACCTCGAGGTCTATGATTCAATTTACATCAGATGTTAAGTGAGAGTGTATCGTCGCATAGATCATGATCTTGGATCTCATTGTATTGGGAATTTCATCGGGGCTATTAAAAAAAATCTCATAACATTGATTATTCACCTGATTCATCATATTTCAGGACATTATCTAGAATAATGGTAAAATTTTAGATTATTATATTTAAAATATTACCCACAAATTAGAATCAAATGAAATTAAATAGATAACATATAGAATATATGTATTTTCATAACAGAATAATTTATAAGACTAAATATATTTTATCCCCAATCTATTTGATAACATAATATTTATTCTTTTTTGGATCCTTAATAATTTATTGTTTCGAGCTTATGAATTTTGCAAATCATATCACCCTTGAGAGTCAAACTAAGATTTTATTAAGGCCCATTTTTTACACTAGTTATCGGTCGAGTCTAGTTCAACACGGTGTTTTAGTGTTCTACCCCTATATACATCATTATTAGTAACACATACACTTGTAGTATCTATAAAAGTGTGTACATTGTTAATAAAAAAAATTTATAGTCACAAAATGTTACAGCTATTTTCGTATACTTATTCATATCCCATAAAAATTCAAAAGCGTTTTATAATCTTAATATATAAAATAAAAAATCAATTCATACAAATTATAATGACTTTTCTCATTATAACTGTTTATTTCTAGATGTTATAAACAATATTACTCATAAAACAAAAAAAGATCAATATATATAGTGTATTATGAATTATGTATATTACTTATTAACATAATATGAGTAATACATTTTCATTATTGGAAACCTCTTTAGAATTTTCACAATATTGCATCATACATTAAACTGGTTGGGATAAACTAACAATATAAAAAATTTATACGATATATATATTCATAAGAATGGGTATATTCATGTCATAACATGAATAATATAAAAAATAGTAGACAATAAGCATAATTATGGGGAATAAATGGCATGAGATTCACAATCAAGAACAACAAGTCATGATATTTTATGATAACATAAAGGCAATATATGAAATGTGGAATCAACATAAAAAACATCATTATAAACATAACATAAGGATACCTTCAAAGAAATCATGATCCAAAATGTACCATTATGGATTAGGTTCACAACATTTTCCCATACGTGAATTCTTATGTGAAACAACATTACCAAATACATTAGAGAGCTATATAATTCATGGATCACACATCATATTTATTTTATTCTCATGCATACGTAAGTTAAATAGGTCATAAAAAATGGAATCATTTAAAATAAAATTTTATTCCATGATCCCAGTTTTGAAATACATACAATTATTTCACCAATATCATTATTTTATGTTCATAATTTTGAGTACCACTTATTGTAAATGTCTATAGGTATTCAATACACATTTATCCAGAATAGAAAATAATTTTTTAATTTATGTAGCACAATATGGGATGTACTAATATCCATTTATGTGGTTAAAAATATTGAAATAGTTCTCTCATAATTTATGAATCATTTAGGTAATATGGGGGATAAGGAAGTACATATACCAAAATTAATGATTAGAGAAATTGGCTTAAGATAATGAATATAATTTAATAATTAGAATAATGAAATGAACTCTTACATTTAGAGTGTGACACCAATTTCTCGAAAAGTGTTCATAGATAGCTTGATGGCACCATGGAAGGATTATACATGGGTTGGGGATGTGTTAGGATGTTTTAAATAGATTTTTTTAGAAGAAAAAAGGGTTCATGGGTGGGATTAAATATGGAATCAGTGGGGAATTATTTATCATTTCTCAAACATAGGTTTGGAATATATTTTAAAAAATAACGAAAGCCAAAAAAATTCCATTTATTGTTCAATTTGTCAATGAAAAGAAGGGGCGTATGTCATTATTTTATAATTAAATGTTCCTAATGTAATTAAATATTTCCCTTGTTGATGTTGATGTGATTAATACTCTTAATGAAATTATTTCAGAACCTAAATATATATTACCTATTTTTTATTATTCATAATGGATTTATAAATTAAATAAAATAAAAATTACATTACATTATTTAAATGGAAAGAATATATTTCTTTATGGATTCCATTCATAATGTTTATTAAATCATTTTTGGACAATATAATTTCATAATCACAACATATACACAAATCATATTCAATTTGAAATTGAATATATTAATAAAAACAATTATGAATAAATTAACATTATTTAATTTCATTGTTTTAATAACAAATATAATATTTATATTATCAAAATAATTTTATAAATAGGTTTATTTTCACTATTTTAATAAGATTAAACATCTATTCAGAAATGCAGAGTTTTTTTGACAATAAATTTTTTTGAACACTTTTAAAACTTATATTTGACATCATTAAAATAAATTTATATTTATATTTGATAAAAATTATTTAATAATAAAATTTAATTAATATATTAATTATATCACAAATCCATTAATTAGTGAAAATAAACTGTATAATTTAATTTTAATTAAAAATAATTATTTCTGTTTTATTCTCTAGAAATCAATATCATTTATAAAGTAACAATAATAAATATAAATGAAACCATGACTATATTGAAAATAATTTAAATATTAATTTTTCATGGTTCATGATACAAATAACATTATTACACCATCAAACACGTTAAGGGAAAGGTTCATGATGGTGAGGCTTTAATGGGGTGGTTTGGCTTTCATGCTTTTCTCTGTGATCTCGATGAGCTTCAATTACTATCATATGTTTTTTCATTCATGCTTAAGTTGTTATGTCATATGTTGGTCTTGTTCAAGGATAAATAATAGTGATGGAATCCCCCAAAAAATCTCTAATGATAGGGAATCAAATGTTATGATCCTACTAGATGAGGCGATCAATTCAATTGAACGTGTCTGCTAAATTTTCTAAAACAATATATTTATATTACTAATATGAGAACCTTTAAAAAAAAATTCAATGGTAATGAATGTTAATATAATTATAAATTCAATTAGATAAAATCATAACCAATAAGTTCTTGTTTGGTTTTATATCTGTAATATACTGCAATTCATTTGACTAAATCATGTGTTGAATTTTATTTAAATCAAATTTTATATTTTTAGGAATAATAACATAATCATATAATAAATCTCATATAAAAACCTATTGGATAAAATAGGTTAGTGAAGATTTATTTTATCTATATCAACAAATATCCATCAATATAATAATATAATTTAAAAATTTCACCAACTCTATAACATTCTACCATGATCATATTCCATAACTCTATGTCTAGGATGAATAAGAAAATAAAGAGGACCTCATATTCGATATTCTTCTATATGTCTTATTAATCCCCCCAATCACAACATGGGAATATTAAAAAAAATATTCACTGTTATGTTTGTGAATTAATTGTCTTATATGGATCCAAAACATCCAATAAATTCCCATAGGATATTTATCTATAATAAAATTTACGGGTCTCATACCCTTATTATAGAATACATTCCAGGGGAATCACCATCCTCACACATGTTCTACATCATCTCTTGAATCGTAACATCATCATTGTAGGTATATACTCTACAAATGAAATATAATCATCTCAAAAATTTCATATAATTGTGGTGGTGACTACCGAATCATGTTCCATTATCAATGACACTAAGAATGGAATATATACATTCCCAAATACATATCTGATTTTTTAAAACATGAAAATAAAAATGGAGGGGAATGTATAGGTTTTACATGGTATTATACATTATTTGTACATCCAATGGTCCATCATGGTTATTCTCCTATTCTTTTCCAGGAATTTATTTTCCAAAAACATGGAGTGACTTTTAAAAGACATGCCTTGTAAACTAGAAGTGATAATGAACCTTTTACCCTAGATGAGGTCCAGTCATGTAACAGGTCCTCACATGTTCTTCTATCTTCCATTGGCCACACATAGTGTGTATAATAGGTACATGGACACACAATGAGTCTTTTATACAATGATTCTAAATAAAATTTCTATATGATCTCTAAATAATATTATCATGGTAGTATGCCTAATCAAGACTAATTAACTACATGATTTGTGTTCTCAAACAACAAACCATGTTATCATATTTTGAAGACATATAATACATATTAGAAGATTATTCCACACATTTCAATGTAAATAATCACACTACATTAAATATTCAAACCATTAGAAACATGAAATCCAAAATAAAAATGGAAAACATACATATATGGATTAAATGGAAAAAATATAATGAATGGTCATGAATGAAAGTGAATTTATGAATAATTAAGTTCTTTGTATGCTCTATATCCACAAAATATAGATCTTGATCAATTTATTCTTCTTAGAAAATTATATTCCATAAACTCATTATACATTTAAAATATGAGGTGCCAACCAATGGTTGTTTTCGATTATTATCACTAGTGATTGGAATATAAAAGATTTATAGAGATTAAAACCAAAATATATTATTAAAATAGAAATAAATTAAATGACATTCTAGGAGACCAAAATCTAAACATGGTTTCTAACTCACAAATGAAAATATATATGTTCTAGAATCAACAATAAAGTCTTAATTTCAATTTATAACTTAATTGGGGATATATGAACATTAAATGTTGTGAGAATAAATAACATTTATTTAATAAAAATTAAAATTCCTGAAAATATTGTCATATAGTATTATCATTGAGTTTCTTCCTAATGGTATGTTTCCCATACCATAAAATCTGATACCAGTATAAATTTTTAAAAAATGTTCTTTTCTAGTGGAAATTACAATTCAATCATTAATAAATTCACAAGTATCTGAATCTCCAATATATGTTTTGTAGTCTTGGTAAAAGAAAAAATGTTTATGTATCCACCCCACATTCATGACTTATAATAAACGAATACAAAATCTCTAAAGATGAATTAGAAAATAAAACAAACCATTTTCATGTTTCAAGATACAAAACCATCACTTGAGGGCCACAAATAAATAAAATGCAATATCTATCTTGATCACCAAAAATACCCCACTCATTAAAATGTTCCCAAATATTCCATCAGACCATGGGAACCACATTTTATATTCTCATTCCTCCAAAAAAATAAAAGATCATTCTACCCTATATAGTGTATTATTATTAAACTATAACATCTCATGAGACAAATTTCATTTATATATTCCACAAAAATCAATTTCCCTCCATCTTTTGAAAACCTAGAAACTCTTAAAAGAATCCCTATCATGATCCCTCAGTGAAAATTAGATATGGATAGTATATCATGAAATATCACTTAGGGAAATCCTTATAGAAAACTTAAAAAAGTCATACCACATTGATTGGTATACTAATACAATCTAGGATCACAAAAATACACAATTACTTTCCTAAAAAAGACTGATCCTATTCCCCACTAGGTATGGCCACCAATACATGTAAATAAATGAAAATTGAACATATAAATGTTTTCTAGATATTTTTTTGTGGATTATATAAACCCCATCGAAAATTATTTTTGGAAAACTACAATGAAAAATTCCTACACCACTAAATATATTTAGGATAACATCCACCTCCGATGATTTAGCCTATAACTCCATGTTCCTGGGGTCAACATATTACAAATACTAATACATCCTCGATCATAATCTAATGTAATAATACTAAAACCACCGTATAATGATTGAACATATGAAATATCCCACAAAACATTTCCTATAAACCCATGTGAAAATATATCCAAGATATATTACTTATTATTATTTAGATACTCATGATAGCCAAACCAACATTATCACTCTTATACACACCAAAGCACATTGTGAGGACTAATTATATGTATTTTAATATATAAATACAAAAATCCTATAATAATAATAAAATTATTTCAAATATGAACCTCTACTTCAACTCCATCGAAATTCATAATGAATGCTTTTTCTTGAGATGATTAACATCAATATCATAACACTCAAATGGGTAAACGTCCAAGACAAATTACCATCCAATTATCAATTTTTTTGGAATTATCTGTTGATCTAAAAATAGTGCATGAATACAATCTCACAAACTAGATAATGAATTAGATTTAACAACCCAATGGTTGGATATTCTCATATCATGGGTCCCACATTCAATTAAAATTATCTTTTAAGGTATCTGAATGATAATAACCTATAAAACATTACAACTATAAACCTAAAATAGAGCTTCTAGTCGTTATTTGTCATCAATGATGCAATAAAATTAAAAACTCTATAATTTTATAGGAATGTGAAAAAAATAATCGACCAAATTTTCAACCCCAAAAAAAAATATGAGGGGAATATTTATTCAGTTAGTAAGATTTTACTGTCACAATGAGTTGGTTTATGAACTCCACTAGGATATTTGGATCCCGATTATCAACAATACCATAATATAATGACACATGTTTGTGTTAAGGAATGTGATAATCAAGAGGAAATGCATCTAATTTTATCATAGACCATATATGTGTTTTCATGATCACAACCATCAGTATCTCACATTAGGAAAAACTCATCACAAATATAATTATCAAACATATATCATCTAATCAATGATTATAGAATAGTACAATATATTCCCCACATGCACAAAGATTAATATCACATCAATCCATGGCTCATACACCCAAAATCCGACTTATCATTCTCATTATATTTCATATATACGTGCATTGATTTAATATTTCAATAACTATCCAAGAAACAACTTATAGTTTTACTCTTAACAATTAGACCCCCTTATGAAACAACACACTATCCATAATCGCAGTAATAATTAGACATTAGTGGGGTGGCCCAATCCTTGCATAAGAGAATGTATTGTTCAATGGTGAGTTTGAGGTGTATCTAAACCTACATAGAGAACCCACATCCTAATTATCCCATTAATAATCAAGGAGGAAATGATATACTGGATAGATTGAATACCCAATAATTATGACATAGTAGGAACATAATTAAATTGAGAGGTTGTATATATTATTGTAATTAAAATAAATTTAAATCATTTATTAATATATAAATGAATATAATATAAAATTGTAAATGGATGTATCATATAATAGTTACGAATTCATGTATCATTAATAGTCAGACAACATGTGAGTGTGAAATAAAACAAATATGAGTATCACAATATATATAGGACGAAGAATCTTACCAAATTTATAAGATGATTGGACTAACATTCTTAGAGAATGAAGGTTATACATGACAATAAATATATGATCCTTAATGAAAAATATAATTACTATACCCAACACCTTCCATAGAAAATACAATTATAAATATTATGGGTATAAAAAAATAATTTATAAATCATATCGCCCATGAATCTCACACATTTATATTTAGTCATATAACTACAAGAATCCATAGATGGTTCATATCATTAATCTATTAAACTAATTTCTATAGTGGAAATAAACATCCTCATTGAATGTAATAATATATAAAAGTAGTACATCATGTCATAAATCAAAAAAGAACTTATCATTCTATGATTCAATAAATTACTCATGTATAATTCGTTACCAATACACAATGTAATAATGATAGTTAACATATTTGTAATGTTTGAAAATTATAATATACCAACCGACAAACCCTTGATGTATTCAGTAGTTAGTAAAATAATCAACTTCACATTTAGATAGTATAACCCCATTTTTCTGGAACTAATATCATGAGTTACCTTTTGTAATAATCCATCCCAAATATTTACATGGATCTCATATACAACTTACACTACAAGAACCACCAGGTCAATATATTTTATATTCATTTCCTAAGGGGGTCACACCATTCTCACCAAGATTAGGTTTATGTATAATTCCCAGAAATAAAAAATAAATTAAATGTGGGAGTCCATATACTAAACAATTTAAACAAATATATATTAAAACCAAATAAAAAAATCCCTCATCCATTGAGGATAACAGATTAAAATGATAAGAAATTTTAGATGATTATATGTTTTAAAACTAAACATAATACAATATATATACATGAATAAAATTGAAAAAAAATACAAGGCATAATATCGTATAATATCACCCAATATTAATATATTTGGAATAAAGGAGACAACACATCATGAAAACTTCATTGAAGAACCACCAGTTATGATTTTCACCAACTCTATTGATCTCTGGCTCTACACACTCAATTACCAATGATATTTCTCTTTACCTGTCAAATATATATATGTAAAAATGTCAAGGAATAAATTTTATTTTTGGGTGAGTAAGAAAATATATAATAAGACTTCTCTAAAACAAAAGGGTGAATGTGAAGTAGGTTAACATGAAACTAAGTACCAAATTTTTAAACACAATAGCTTAATAAAGGGGAAGATATTTTTTAGGGAATAAAATATGGCTACACATTCAAATATGTCCAATAACCATAACCGTAAGTTATACAAGTGGAAAACCCAAATATGTCATCATTTTGTGAAATGATGACCCCACAAATAAATCACCAGCCTTAGGAGGGAAACATAATTATTTTCTAAATCACAGGAAAATACCTCCTTATTTTTATACTACTGGAAAAACCAAATCCATACTGGCCTAAAGAAGGGGCGACCTATATAAAATGTATTATAGAGGAGAAAAAAATATCATCATGTAATATCTTGGTAATCTATTTGAGAAGTACGAAAATCAAATATTGTCAAAATCAAGAAGCCACCCAATGGAAACCAACAACACTACTCACCCATAGCATATGGATATTTTAGATACACTTCCATGAATCTATATATCTAGAATAATGAAAAATTCCAAAATTCCCCATCCTAAAATATACAAACCAAAATTAAAAAACAAATTTCTATATAATATTTAGATCCCAATATGGGACGATGATACAAAATTGGATAACCTATTGACTAGACAATTGTGTGACCTAAACCTTATTACAAATGTTATTACCATTCCAAACAAAAAATTAACAAATAAAAATGATTAAATAATTATATGATAAAACAGAACCCCTATAAAACCAAAATGATCAAATGGGGAGATAAACCAACCATATTTTCTATCCCTACCCACTTATCCATACTTTACTATGATTACATACTTTTCTTTAACCCATAAATTCTTGATAATAAATGACCAAATAGACCTAAAAATAAAAATAAATCTTATGTCACTACCACCATTCTATTGATTTCATGCCATGGATGAGGGACCAATGTTGTATCAGGGAATATAAAATATCCATGTAGGAAACTCTCATACAAGGGTAATCCTGCTTACCAAAAATCCAAGATTGACCAAATAGAATGTTCTCTTTATCCATGTATGAATCTGGTATTTCCATAAAGAGGGATCTTCATGAAGTAATTTCCTAGAATGAAAGAATGTCACTTCATATCACTATGGGAATATTGAATACATATATAAAAGGGATTACACACACATCATCAGGTTATATAATCCTGATTGTGTTTCCCAATATAATATATATATATATATATATATTCCCTAGAACGTGGTCATTAGAACCTATTTTATTTTAAAAAATCTGAACATAAAATGTAAATCAACAATCACTTACTCTATATCATAAAGATACAAAATGAATAATGTATGAGAGAGAGAGAGAGAGAATATTCATCACCAAAACAAGGATTTTGAAACTAATACCATATAACAATGAGATTGAATGACTAATTCCTTGTCATCATTCCTTGAAAACAAACATTAATTATCTGTTCTGGATTAATTGGAATATGGTAATTTTATTTTGATTCATTAATCTATATGAGAACAATCTTACTATCTTGTCATAAAAAGTGAAACTCATAACAACAATGTCAACATTTGGTGATCATGAATCCTAGATAATTTGACTATCCCATATCACCGACAATCGTATAGAGGTAATATATCTCTAAAAATATGTGAGAGTTTCATGCACTGGTGTTATCCAAGTTTATCACTACCCTCACACCTACTCTACATCTCCAACAAGATCCAAACAACATCTCCAAGGGGCTATGATCTGAAATATGTTCGGGAAATATGTAGTGCCATAATTATCATCCTAGTCATGTCCAAATTATAAAAAATTCAATAACTACTTTCATGGGGTGGAAGAATTTATTCATGCCTTTATAAATTTGAAGCATTATCTATTTGAGAGAGGTATAAATTTTATTTTGATCATAAGAGAATATAGTATATCAGTATTGAATTGGATTTGATATTTTGATAGAGACACTGGGTAGAGTATCTTCCAACATTTGATTTTGATATTTCATACACTCCTTTAAAATGAAATGTGGTTTCCATGGATGATTCAGATTTAATCAATGGAAGCCTTTTCAATGATTATTTTTTCTGCTGAGATGTTGTGAAGAATTAAATAAGATGATGGTAAAGTATTTTTTTTGTTGATGGAGGATGAAAAATCATTTTTTTGTGGATTAATCAGGACAATATGTCCTTGATATAGTTGCATTGTTTTTACAATAATATTTATAGTGTTGTGACCATGGGTGATTTTTCTCATCCTCCGAGTGGGGCTTAGTACTTTTGAAAATTATGGTGGATCTATTTTCATTGATGTGGAATTTTCTGAAAGTGGACATAAGTTTTGTTAGATCATAGACTTCTTTTTACCACGATGTTTCATGATTTTATACATTGTTATTGATAGAACGGTTTGATGTGGTCAATTACAAATTTGGTGTAATAGTGTCTTGGATATAATAGAATTAATGCATAATCCCAAAGGGAGCCTAGTTTTTTTATCCCTTACCCATTCAGAAATGAAAATGTGATGAGATTTCCAAGGACTTATTCCTTAATTTAAAATGGGATACATGTGGTAATGCTGTGTTCTGTGTGAAAATAGATTTTATCATAATATCAGTTAATTTATTACCTCTCTTTCTGATAAAAAAATGTAAAATCAATGGGACATGTATGTTTGGGGAGTTTTGGGACTTCAATGTTCCTCCACTATGGTTGTTTTTTGACTTGGACCTGAGGTTCAAATCCAGCATTTGGAATGATTTCCTAGAGTTTAAGGGTATCCTGAAGAGATTGAAAACATCTTATCATCTCCAAATGAATGTATATTCATATATATATATATATATATCTAGGATATGGAGGTTGTGATATTAGTATGCGTTCTTGATTTAGTAGGTTCATGGAATACAAATTTTCCTCTAGTAATGTTTTCCTATAAAAATATTTATCAGTCCTTTCTCAATATAGAGATCTTTTAGGATACTTATGGGGGGCCATTTAGATATCCATTATGATGGGATGAGTTAGGAGAGAAATCCATTTTGGGATAATTCTCATTGAGGATATGGCAGAGAGGGTGAAATAAATGTAGAATATAATTATCATGGAACAATCTTCAGAGAAATATTATTCAGACAATCATTATTCTTTATTCAATTTTAGGTTTGATTCTTATGTGTTTCATTGAGTTTCACCTAACATGGGATTTCAACTACTAGGTATATAGGGAAGTTTATCATTGAGTTTTGTGGTTCCCTTTTGAATTGTTGGACAATAATGAATGTTGTCATCTCAGTCAGATATATAATTTGTCTTGAATTATATCCATGATATGTGTCATATTTTGCAATTGAATAGATTCCCACAAGATACTTCCCATGTGGTTGAAGGAGAGGATTAATATCCTGACACCACAATCACAGTGATTTAAAAACCGGATCTATGGATCTTCAAGAGAATTTTTTGTGTGAAAAAATGATTCGTATGGCCCGGGTACTATCAAAATTTAGATGTGATAGAAACATGACTTTGTAGAATGGTTTTTTATGAGGTTGTAGTGGCCAAAACATTTTATGAGAGTATGAATTTGATTAAATTAAGACGATTTAAATATATTATCGAGGGGTGATTGTAACATATTATTATACTCCTTCATTATTTTTTGTTTTTTTTGTTTCAATTTTTGTTAGGGTGTATAGTAGGCTTATCCGAAATGTTGGTATCATTTTCTGAGTAAATGAATGGGATGTTTATGGAATTTTTTATTTGAATTAAAATTTTCTTTGTATTATTGTGTAAATGGTATTAGAAGTTTCTATATGGGATTAGAGAATAATATATTTGGGTTTAGGTAATTTGTTATGGATATCGATAGTGTACAGTCTGTTTTGTGTTTAATAATATTATACTGGGATTACACATCAAGTAATGGTAACCAGTATGATGCATTGAACCTAGTTTAGGGCGTGAGAGGTTTACATGTTTCTTCATTGATCAAATTATTTAATTAACTAAATCTAGATAACATTTCCACATTCAATCACACAACTCTGATGTCTCCATGGTGATTATAGATATCTTTTCTACATTAAGATTCTTCATCCAGTTATCGATCTTCATTGTGGTCATGGTATGTCATTCTGAGTAAGCATTTTGAAACACCATTATGAATGTTTTATAGTTATTTTATTTGATGAAAACTAACATATTTTATATGAAATTTTTTTCCACGAATTAGAAACATCTCCATTGTATTTAGTTCATCATATCAAAAATAATCGAAGCCAGTATGTATGGTTCTCTAGGATTCTATGATTGATGTAATAAGATAAATAATGATCTTGATGAATAGTTTTGGGAAATAATGTAATTCCAGAAGATTTAAATATTTAGTACATTCTAAAAAATCATACAATGCATTACCGATCAAGAAGTTATCATAAAATATCAAATCATTTATGATGAAATCTATTGATGAAATTGTTGTGAGGTTTGATGAAATTTCAGTTGAAAAAATGATTTTCATAATTATATTTTCATAATCAGTTTTTAGTAATTAGAATTTTGTAATCAAATTTTAATAATAATATTTTTGTATTCATATTATCAAAATTATATTTTCATAATTAGAGAATCAAAATAATATGGCCATAGTAAACATTATGAGGGGAATTATAAGTATCAGTCTATAAAAATTATAACTATCATTCAGTGAATATCAAAACCATCTCAAAAGACAAATGGTTATTGAAAATTTTATCCAGGATAATCAAAAAAATTTAGTGGGATCAGGATGAAACAAATTTGATTTTTTTGAAAAATAACTCATCATGATACAGTAACTAAGAAGAATTAAAGGGTTCAAACATGACAATAACCATTTCAAAACTCTTGGAGAAACCGTATGAGGTTTGATGAGTAAAAGGTGAATTTTTAATTTGAGATATTTTTTATGTTTTTGATATTTTAGTAAGTGATAAATATTTCATGTTTCTTGATATAGTTTCTTGAGTTTCCTATATATACATCCTTAAATCATTACATTATTGATGAATTTTAAAAACATGTGTGGAAGGTGGAGTGATAGAGAAATTGATGTGGATGATCTCATCAGATTGAATGAGAATATTTTTTAGCATCCCAGAAGAGTTTGAGTTTTTTATATACTGAGATTTAGTTTATCATATTAGTAGAAATATGATCCAGAATACATCATCGTTTTATTGAATATAATGAGATCCAGATTACAACATCATTGTATAGAATTTAATTGGATCGAAATTAGCACATCATTGTATTAAATGAAACCAGATCTAGATTACCACATCATTGTGTTGGAAGAAATTGTATCCATATTACATCGACATTGTATTTAATGAACTAATATATAGAATCTAGAATCATTGTATTTAGAAGATCATATCCATACAAATTAGATTTAGGATTCAGACTGAGAAATTATAGAACAATTACATCAAATCCATAATTATTATTTTTGAATAAATTGTTTTAATATAAAACATTGTGGCCTAATGGGAATCGATATAATATTTTTTTATCCATAAATAGAAGGTGTCTAACGGGAGTTGGAAGAAGTTTTATTCACTTCACCATAAAATTGGATCTTCATAGACCCACAAGATGGAGTATAGAAATGACCAGATATGTCACATTGAGGTCAAACCACAAAAATCTTTTTTGTTTTACATTCAAAGATCATTTTAGAGAATTTTTATTTACTAAATGTTGATAATGATATAAATAATAATTTATATTAGGGGTTATATTTCAAAATACTTTTTAATATATAAAAATGGAACAATTAATTCACCCCCTATCTCAGATGGTATTTGATCCTTGGAACATCAATTTTTATCAGATGTGGTTTCAATTGAAGAATCATAATCATGGATAATATAAATTCTGTAAAAAATTGATGAATTTCAAAATTCAATGAAATGAATTATTATTGATGGAATAATAAGATCATTCCATATCTAATATCTGTGTTCATAAAAGTTCATGATGCTCCTACAATTTCTTTTCCACAAATTTAGATTGATTCTTCCAGGAAATTATGTAATAAAAAACATAGATGTTGATGGAAAGGGTAAAAATGAAATCTTTATGACTTTATCAGTGAATTTTTATCATAATTTGATGTGTTTTAGTACTTAAAAAATAATTTAGAACCATATGGAATATATTTTCGAAGTGAATAAAAAATTAAAGGATTAAGAGCTTCACATCTAGAGTAGTAAGTCTGAAGACATCACAATTATTGATGATGATAAAATTGTCGAATAATGGAACTTAATTAAGGAATTTATCTTCAATATCATAGGAATTTGGGGAATTTTTTTATATTCTAAAACTATGATGAAAAATATGATAATATTTCTAGATATGATAAATTCAATAATTTCTACTTTAGAAGATAAACGTGATTTATCTCTTAATGAGTTGCATAACATTCATATTTCTTATGATATTAGTAAATAAACTATCATTAAAATGTAGATAAAAAGATGAATGTATTTTGATGTTTTGAGATTGGTGAAATCAATGATGTTGATAATGTGGACCCTTGTGAGTCCGATTATATGAAACATGACGAGTTGAATAAAAAAACTCATGTCTCTCATATCTAAGAACTATCATAGAGGAAGAGGAAAGTATGTGGGAAATATACCACAAAATGTTTTTGAGTGTGGTTGAATCTGACACATCGATATAAATTTAATCGAGATGAAATTTTTATAATATTTAGATTAATCTAGTGTAAAAATATATGGAGGATGTGGATAATGTAGAAAAGTACTCCAATTATATCAAGAAGATATTTTTTGAAAATTAATGTTGTATGTAAAGAAAAAAAGGTTGAATTGAACTCATCTGATGATGATTTTTTTGATGATGAATGTTTAGTGAAATTCAGAACCGTCGTCAAAAAATATGAGAAAACAATAGATTCCCCTCATAGTGAAGAAGGTGGTTAAGAATCCTCTAGTGAGTATCAATACAGAACCTAACTCGTTGCTTGTATTGTTCATAAAATTCTTATTAGTAATGAAATTATAGTAGTGGAAATATATCATGATGAATATATTTGTGGAAGAAAATATGTCAATAAGCGTGAGGATAAAAATATTTAGTATATTATAAGTTACAAACATTGAATTTCTTAACAGGGATTAATGATTTAATATCTTGGAATAATGATTTAGTCTAAGGAAGAAGAGTTTAAATAGTTTCTAGAGAACGACATTGATTCTGAATTTACCATGAAAATATCGAATGAAAAGTTCATCATAGTTGTGGAAGTAAATGATGAGAAATATAATGTTGTTGAAAAGGATAATTATGATAATCTGGTGAAATATTTTATTACAAAAAATAATGTTTCATTTGATTCTTTTAACACTTCATGATCCTAAAGACGTGTTCAAAAATATTTGTTGGAGAATAGATGTGAGAAATCCATAAATTCTAAAAATATATATCTCTCAAATGAAATGATGGTGCACATCCATTTATTTTCTGAAAGAAGTCACCAACCTTAAAAAATATTCTTTATAGAATGATCATTCATGAATAGAAAATCACTATTTGCAGGTTGTTTCTGGTATTTTGTAATCTATGTGAATAGGTTATATAATTTTTGGCACAACATATCTCTTCACAGATGTTTTTTTGGGGAATGTGGAAGAAATAGTGAAAGAAGAATGTGATACTCTTATAAATCACATTAAGTTAGAAAGGTTAGTTCTCAAAATGTTATAAACATTTAAAAAATGAATTAATATTAATGTCTATAAATTGTTTTTTTGGATGTGATTAGTTTCTTCATACTGTCGAAGGATGTAAAAAATTATATCTAGAAAAATATTCTTACGTTAAAAATGAAAATAATGTTGAAAATAAGAAGGTTGAGGAAATATATTTCATTGTAGAGTCAACTTTAAAGTAAAGAAATATGGAAACCCCATAGATTCTCAATAGTGTTTGTTATTTACATAATATAGTTGATTTAAATATCATGAAACATTGTGAAATTTATGGCGGAGTATTTACATTATGAAATGATTGTTCCTTTAAAATCACCAGAATCTGTATGGTAATGATTGAAGAAGAGAATCCGAAATATAATCAAGTTGTACATGTTAATGGGGTAAAATATAACAAACATTGTGTCATTAAACAATGTGAATATTGAAAAGAATAAATCCTTATAAATGATTCTTATAACATAAAAAGTGTGAATGAAGGAAAAGATATTAGAAATGGAGAATGAACAAGTGGGAGTATCGTTCAAAGATGAGAATTCAATAACTCATGTTACATGAGTGCTAAAGATGAAAATGAATTGCAGAAAGAAATACTAATGAAGCTTATACAAGTACAAATGAATAATATTACTAATTTGGATGTCGTCTATACTTTTCTAGATTTGAAAAAAATAGATGAAGATGACTTTGTTACAATTCCAAAAGAAATGATAACTAAAACAATTCATAGAATAAATGATATTCAATCAACCATACCACATGATCTTATTCATTTTGATTGATTTCGGCTGATAAGACATCAATAAACAAATGTTGATATATACATTAACCCTTTTATTGATGATTTCAGTCAGATTAAAAAAACATGTTCATGATTCACACGTTAAATGATATTTAAATGATTAAATTCTATAAAAAATATGTTGAGAATGAATTGCTGGTTTGAATCAAGAAGGTTAGAACAAATAATGGCACTTAATTCAAAAATAATACATCTAAAAGTTATCTATGAATGAATGATATCAAGAATAATTATAGATATCCATATGATGCAGAAAAAAGGAGTAGCAGAAAGAATTAATAGAAATTCGGTTAAAATGGTAATATGTATGTATGTAGAATACAAACATTCACGGTTCTATTGGTGACAAGATCTAAGTAATTATATACATGTTCTATATATAGGTTGTTTCATATTTGAAACAAACAATACTATATATTAAATTATTTATAACAACTAACCTTTAATGAAATACTTCAGAGTTTATGAATGTCTATGATATCTCAAAATAAGGAATTATATCTTCGGAATGTCTGATGAGAAAGCCGAGGAAGGAAATTTCATGGGGTTATCACCAAATGTGTGCTGCTAAAATTGTTGGAACAAATTTTTAAACAAGTTTTTTGACACATATGATGTGATGGTAATTAAAAATATATGTTTTTAATAATGGATGTTATGAATTTTGAAGAGGAAAAATTAGATATTTCCCACAACAGTGGAAGTAAATCAATTCCTTCCAATCTAGAATTAGAAGAATATTGTGATGAGGAAATTCTATCTAGGAAAGAAACAATGATCATTCCTACCATACAAAAACATTTTGAATTATAAAAAACTTTTGGGAATCAGAACACTTTGATTCATACAAGAAGAATGTTGATATTGGAGAATCATACTACTCATATCTCAAAAGATGAACCAGAATAAATTTCAATTTCTATTCAACATATAGAATGGTTTCATGCTATAAATTAATAGTTGTATTAGATTGATATGAGTTAAAAATTAGCGCCAGATCTCAGGCCCACAAATATATGTTACCAGAGTCAAGTGGGTTTATATAAACAAAATAAATAAGCATGGAGTACTTTGAAGAACCAATGAAAGACTTATTTTGTATAGTTATGCGACGGTGGTAAGTGTGGATTCTGATGAATCACATTCCCTAGTTTCAGGACTGGAAACTATTATAATGATTCTGTTAGTGGCCACAATGTGGAATAACAATGTTTAGTAGATGGATGAATGTCAACTTTCTTATATAGTGGGATCAAAGATGTTTTTTACATTGATAAACCTTGTTGTTTTCTACTTAGTGAAGAGGAAAAAAATATAAATTGAAGAAAAATTTTTATGGTCTGAAATATGCTATACACAATTGTTATTAAAATCATAAAAATTTCTTGATATTGGTGAAATTTTCAAATGAAAAATATTATAGAAACATTAAGGTGATTGATTTTGACACAAAAAAATTATATTTATTAGGTTTTGGGGACAATATTATTATTTTTGGGATGAATAGAAGGGTTGTAATGAGTTTTCTGATGAAATTATAATGAATATAGATATTTCATTGTAATGAAAATAAACATTTATCATGGGATTACAAGATGAAAAATACATATTCCATTCTCATGAAAAACAGGCTAGGGAATTTTAATGTTGTTTGGGTTGAATGATTTCAAATAAATTTAAAAATTTATATCAGTGAGAAATTTTTTTTGAAAAGTTGAATCCAGAATGAGTGTCAATCATTAAGAAATTATAAAGCTTATAGGAAGCCTACATTACTTTATGATTCAAGGAAAGATATTGTTTATAATGTGACTTTGTTTTATAGGTTACAAAGTAATCCAATGAAATAACAAACATTGGAAGAACAAAAATTCTAATATATTTCAAAGGAAAAACCACAAATGGGTTTTTTATACAATAGAAATTTTGAAATGATGTGTCATTTTTATACTGATGATGATTGTAACAGGGTGGTAATTATATTATATGAACCTCAGGAAGAACATTCCTTATGGGTGAATGTTGTGTGAGTTGGCATAATAAGAAATATTATTTAGTAACATAAAGAACAACTGAATCTAATGATATTTCAGCTACTAAGGATTGTACTAAAATGTTGTGGATTAGTGATGATCTATAATATTTAAATGTTAAAGTTTCTAAATCATTGAAAATTGTCTGGGATAATTACAATGGAATTTATCTTTCAAAGAATAATTTTAAACATTAAATATAAAAACACATTTATATAAGGATTAAATTTACAAATGATGATGTTCTAGATGGAGTTGTTTTATTGGAATACATTTCAACAATGTATATTAGATTGCTGATATCATTACAAAATGAATCATGAAATATGTGATTCTAGAATTATGGCTGAGAAATCATATTCATACTCATCCTATGAATTCATAAATTTCCTAAGGATGAACCCCCATTGATTCATTATATTAATTAAAATACGAGAGATAATGTAAACAACATATCTTCATTTTACAAATTTGAAAAGTTTATTATCATATAATGGGGGGAGTAAAAAGAAAATTGATTGAAAGATAAAATTCAATGAAAAATCATTTGACAAAATAATGAATTGGGGAGTGAAATATAATGTATGAAAATAAAAATGGGGTGAGTTTATCTTTATGTTGAACCAAATTTTCTTTCCACTAATGGATGTAATTCTTTCTTAACATTACATTATCCAGTATTGTACTGTCAAGAATATCTCCTCCATTTTTTATAATATTTTTTTTATATTAACCCTATTCTAGTCTATTTAATAATTTTAAAATTGAAACTGAATATAAAATCATAGTAATCATTTGAAAATTTTTACATTATTAAACTATTGTCACATCACGTCTACAAGATTAAATTTAAGTAAATTTCGACACCTTATGTAAAAATTATTTGAAAAATGGATTTCACATATAAAATAATTAATATTTATAATTTATAAAATTTTCACCCTATTATTAGTATGAAAATATGAATAACTGTTATTACAAATAATTACAATGATTAAGAGGAAAATAGCTTAATAAGAGACTAATAATTTATATTAAGTGCCTAGATGATAAACAATAATGTCAAAAAAAATTTCTTGCCATATGTTGACCCTATAACACCTTTTACGCTTTAGGAACATTATTTTATTAAATATAAATGGTAAAAAACTTTTTTGTAAATCTCATTCAAAAAATGTGCATGCGTGAAAATCCTTATACACTATAAAATGGTACTCATCCCTCCCACATCCTCACACATCTCATTAAACTTTTCATCAACCAATATCTACCAAATTTAACATAAAAAATCCTTCCACTGATCCAATGACAATCAAATTTTTATGAAATTTATCAATTGAATCCCTTCTGTGCCACCCAAAAGGAGTTACCAGAATAAAAGGTAACACACTCCCTTAAGGCCTTTTAATCTATTTTCATTATCCACATAAAAATTATTAATTTTTAATAGATAAATAATGAAATTATAATCATAATAATACTATACTAGTAATATGATAATATATTTAACTATACTTAAACACACATCCATTTTATAGGTAACAAACATATTATTCTTATGCACGGTGATCAACCACATCAATAAACACAATTTAGATTTTTCCAATTACAAAAATTCATGGTTTGTAATTATGATTGAAATATGATTTATATACGATAAATAATATATTTATTATGTATTTATTTTTATTTAATTATTTTATTACACATAACTTTGAATATACCATTTTCTGTAAATATGATAACATTATTTGTGGATGTGTGGACTACTCCCCCATCAAATAGTTGTAATACATTCACATACTATATGAAAGATATTAATGATAGGTTTAGTTATAAATAGATGTAATAAATATCTTATATATCATATTAATGAAATAATTACCATTATTGAAACATAATAATTAATTTTCATTATCACTTATCGAGACACTGAAAAAGGGATAACATCATTCGTGGAATGTGGACTACCAAAACACTGAAGAGATGTTATTGTTTTTAAATCATTAGAATTATATATATATAAGATTAAATAATAACGTATATATTAAATGATTATTATTATGGAATGTAAAATTTTATTTACCGTCTTTCTATAATGATAATTGAAAATGAGAATGTTACTCATGCGTATATATGACCTACCACCTTCATGATGGTAATGTTGGTTCATTTATAATAAACATATATTATGATTGGTTTTAAAAGTGTAATTTAAATATATATAATCTTGTTATATAAGGATTATTCTTATGGATATTTTAATATAATTAACCATTGAATGTATCTGACCTACCAAATTTATTTTGACACATAAACTGAATAAAGTTAAAAAACTAGATGTAAAAATAATTACGTTGATAGTTTTATAATAATTTTTTATAAAGGAACTAATGATAAAAATTAAACATGAAAATGGTTATGAAAATATTAGATAATTAATTTAATTTTATTATTTAGTAACATAAAGACACACAAGTTATTTTGGACCCAAGGTAAGGGATTTTGTATCAATATCCCTTTATTGATGAAGTTCATGATTATATGAACCTTTATTATTATATAATGTCTATATACATATCCTTTGACATTTTCTGTCATTTTGTATCTATTCTAATGTTATTTAATGTTTCAATAATTGATTTTTTATAATTATTATGATTTATATTTTCAATGGGGGGAGAGATACTTTGAATGTTTAATGATTTAATCTTTTCCTCATGTATATATTATATATATTATTTTTCATATATATTTTATATATATATAAATATGATTAAAAAAATTTATGATTAATTTATAATTTCATACAAATATTTTTTAGATGAATATTTTTACATTCTTTATATCCGGCATTTTGACGAAAGAGAAAAGGAATGATCTAAAACTAATGTACTTGATAAATATAACTATTATGTTACCCTAAGAATTATTTAAAATTTTTATTACATTTAAATATATCATATTTTGACAAATTAAATATCATATTTCTCATTTTTTTAGTATTATGTTATTCATGTTGGGGTTTTAAAAACAATTAATTATTCTAAAATAATGAAATTTTTTATTGTGGTAGGAAATGTAATTTTGTGGGGGAAATGTTTAAAATTGAAATAGTTAATGAGTCCGAATTTTGTTGATTTTACATGGAAATTATATGCGAGGTTATATAATAAACAAATGATGGTTGGTTCTTTGAAAAACTAATGACAATTGGCTCTAGGATAGCCCTCTAATGCATTTTCTATGGTAGTTGGTCATATAGAAATTCCATTTTTATATGTGACATGTATGGAATTCCAATATGTGGTTATTCCCATAATAAGAGTTTTATGTATAATGATGTACTGTGTCACCATTATGTACTTTCTATTTTATTATATGTTTTATAGTAATATTTTGTATATAAAATAATTATGAAATGATATTATTAATAGTCTAATGAAATTACTACTTATCAATGTTAAAAGTATTACTTCATGTTAATGTTTTCATATGTTTTTAATGCTCATAAATTGTTTAATAATATCCCTCATTTTTTATATCTCTTAATGAAAATTTTATTTAATCCCATGTTTTGTAATGTTTCAAAAAGGACTAAAGGATGAGTATGGTATTTAAATAATTCATGATAATGGAATTGAATCTATTTCATTAATTATTTAATGATTTATTTTAAATAATTAGGTAATGGAGAAATTGGATATAGTTTAGATGTTTACACAAAGTAGTTTATTGTTTTTTTATGTTTGAATTATGGTTGAATTATGTAAAACACTAAACTTGAATGAATCCACAATGTGAATGAATGTTAAATAATAGACTTAACATAATATTATCTAATGTTATAAGCATGGGTCCATATAGTTTGGAGAATGTATTGCATCATTCATTCAAGGTGTACGTACATATATATTGGATTATATCCTTTAATGTGTTTGTCAAAAATCTCTTAATTGATGAGGGTGTCTTGAAGCAGAGGTCTTGTACAAGATAGTGATGATATCATGTGAGCATAGTGGGGATACTTCATGTAGCTGGATGTGGACCTGTAAATAATCACAATTGGGAAGTCATGATGAATTATTATATAGACTAACAAAGAGTGGGTCTTCGGTAGTATGTATCTAGTGAGGCTGTAAAAAACATTTAAAAAATAAATGTTTCTATGTTTAAAAGATGTGTTAAGTGTGCGGATAGATGGGACAATGTGAGAGGCTCTATAGGAAGCCTTCTAACAATGATATAATTTAGAGAATTTTAATGATATGGGATCTTGTTTATACCGGGAGCTATACCAGGATTTGGTAGGAATAATTTAGCTTAACAATAATGTCATGGAATAGATAGTGGGACCCTGTAGTTTGGTCAGTTTCCTATAGTAGGTGTAGCTCCATAGCGATTCTAAGCCTCATGGAGTCGTTCATTAGTATAGGTTCATTCTAATGTTCTGATAGGATTGGAGAAGGCTTGGGAGATAATGATAGTTAGAGGCCTAACATGCGAGAAGACCAATTTTTTGGCATTTTCTAGTTTGGGAGAATGAGGTCAATGAGTAGTATATTTTGAATATTCATGAACATATTAGAGGGTTTACATAAGTTACAATGCGTGATATATATATATATATATATGACCTGTGTAGGGATTTATATTTTTATGGGTGTGATGTATGAAACTATAAATATTTGAGTACCTAATAAGGTGAAGGAATGATGATACATCAAGGAATTATTTTGAGTTCAGGAGTGGTTGGTGGAATATTATAATGTTTTTTTGGGTTTGGGAATCCACAGGTAACGTAAGTCTTACTATGGGGAGATCCTTAATAGAATTTTACCTATGAATGATATCTTCAAAAAAAAAACATAATTATTAAAATGGTATTTTTATGTATGGTACCATATCATTATATGTCATGATAGATCGGGTATGATCAATGTAAAGGTTAAGAGATTGTAATGTACTTCAATTTTTTGATGTACAAAATACAAAACATGTTTGGACTTTTCAGTTTGGTTATTATGATGACTCATATCATGATCCACAAAAAAATATTTTTGATTTATTATTTAACATAGAAATTATTTTTATATTTTTATGGTGCATAATGTGCCTTGGGATTTGGGTGATTTTCTTTTATGTCACACCCAATAAACTCTATTTCACAAAAGCACATATAGAGGAACACTATTTGGACAGACCATAAGAACATTTCAGGGTATCCTACGACCCTCCAATGGCAATGGATATAGTTCTTAATATAATACTATTATTTGTTCTTATCCTTGAGATGTAAATATTGTTTTTGACATAGGTATTATTGAAATTATCTATATTATTAGGAACATATTTCACTATGACCCTAGAGGTGTGGTACATTGGTAGAGAGCACCACACGGTTGGCACATAGTTATCCATACCAGGAAGGTCACTTATTTGGGCGAAATTAAGCAAAATCATCCTCACTCTACTTTAAATCTTATTTATTTCCGACAATTTCCACTACACATGGAAGGGATCTCATTTCTATTCCATTAATAATAGGATTTAAGGGATCATTGTCATCTGAGCTCTAATTCCTGATATTTTCATAGATATAGATTCATCTTGTTATGGAATTCAATCTTCCCACTTTAATATTCTATATATATAACCAAATTTATATATAATTCATTTCAATAATTTTTACTATTTTTTAAATTTTTTATTCTTGAAAATTGATTTCCTACACTCCAGCTGGATTTAGAGAGTGATATCTGATGAGTGACCCCAGGTAATCTATGGTATGTGGTTCCTAGATATATCCATGATTTTACAAATGTTTTGTTGTTATTTTATATATATTACATGTGGTTTGTTAGTGTGAGAACATAATAAAATAATCCATTTTAATAAATTGTTAATGAAATAATTTGAGGTGACTATGGGCATGATGCTGCTCCACTAAAAATGTTTTATCTGGTTGATTGTCATTAATTGACCTAGGATGGTTATGAAAGGTGTGTGTTTTAAATTATTTTTATTGTTTTATTATATTTATTGGTTTCATGAAAATTGTGGGATGTGTCTTGATGATCATGTTTATTTTAATCACCATGGAAGAGGATACATGGGGTGATAGGTTAAGTGAGGCATGAGACATATATGGTGAATAGGATTACTAATTTTTTGGAACACTATTATTGATAATAAGATGAGGTTGTTAGGTTGAGGCCCTTGAACATGGGACTTTAAACGGTTTAAACCATCATGATTTAGTGACACGGTAATAGGCGAGATGGTATCAGATGCTGATTCTTAGATTTTTTCTGTGATTTCTACTTAACATTTCAGTCCATCAGGTTGTTGGATTTGTGTTCCCATCAATAGGAGATGGACGATATGGTATTAACCAATTTTTGGGGGTGGAGGCTCCCATAGATTGTGTTAATTGAGAGATTATATTGGAAATAAAATATTTTTGTTGTTCTCATCACATAATTCCACTTTGATTGTGATGGAATATCAATTGATGGTGTTGAGATCATTAGATGTGGGATGAATATCATGGGAATAGATGATGTTATTAGGTAATGATTTTTGGAGGATGTATTTGTATATACCTAGAGATATATCCTATTGATCTTACAATTATTATATATTAGAGGATCTATATCATTATACATTAAGACATTAGGGTTCAAACCAAAATTGATTTTCTGAGCCATGTTTTGAGGGACAACAAAATTGATTAAGTGTTCCCTTTGGAAGCCCCAAAATGGTTTTTATGGAATGATGTGTCAGTGAGATGATGATGGGTGGAACCTGAGAATTCTGTTGCGGTTATATTCATCATGGTATGCCTTGGGAACATAGACATGGATTCCAACCACAAGAAAATTATATCTATGAATAAATGTGTTGTATTCCATATATATAAATTGTATGGTTTATTAGACTTATATTGCTGATGAAAAATGTATTTAGAACACATACCCATTGATTTTGAACACAAGGGATGTGTTTAATTTATAAAATAGATGTTTAATTCCATTCTATTATATTTATCACACACATTTGTAGTAAAGGATTTAAGGATAGAACGTGTTTGTACTGGCTTTTCTTTTTGATTAATTCTCACACCGAAAAAAATCCCATAATAATGATGGAATTATTTTTGTGTCTAATATATGGAAAGGGATCATGATGGGGATCTAGACCATATTGATTATGGGTACCTTTTACAGGGGATATAGGATTATTAACTACAATAGATCCCTTTTATAAGAAATTATTCCTTTTTTATTTCATAAAATTTTTATACATTTATTTGGATAATGATGAACATGAGAAACCCCTGTATTTGATGTATTGTAGAACCTATTAAGGCATATTTCATTATTTAATTCTTTTATGACTTTTTGGATTGTTTTTTTACTATTCTAATTCTGTGTATTTATACTTTCATTATGTTGTTGTTTTTTATTCCTTTTTTAGTCTTCCTTCTTAATGAATATTTAGATATATTAAATTTTAATTATCACATAATATTGGTATAGTGACATCACTATCAAAAATTAAGATCATCTCAACTTTTTTGAAGCATTTTCCATTTTGGGAGGTTTGTAAACAACTCATTTCTGAACCACCACAGATCACTATTCTAGTGGGAAACATTGTTGGGGTGTCACACCCCTAAATCAGGGTGGGTAATTTGAAGCAAGGGCTTCTTTTCCTGATTCACCATCTTATAGTGTATATTTTAGATAGTTATATTAAAGGCCACAATTTTTCCATTTCCCTAAAAATGATAATAGGATGAATGGTTAGACACGATGTTGTACTATCAAAAAAATTATTCAACTAAATATAACAGAAGTTGGTGATGTTTCCCATCAATATAATGTTAGGGAATTGGAATCTAGTAATGATATTAATATTCAAAAATTTAGTGATATTATTTATTCCCAATTATTGTAATATTATTACCTCATCCCATTTATAAAATGAGTAGGTATCAATATGGATGAACATAATCATTTTAACTATGGATTGTGGATATGGATCCACAAAATCCTTTCCCCATATAGAAAATGTTGCAGAATATATATCATTTTCTAGAAACTCCATAGGATAATGAATAATTTTTAAAGGGATGGAGTTTTTAGTGGGGAGGTCCTTGGGGAGGAATACATGGTAGGGGAGTAGGTGAACTAGCAGGTTGTGGATGATAGTTCGGCATACTTACTCCACCACCCACAGATGGTCCACCACATGCTTAGGGAGCTAGTGGACAAGGGTGAGGTAAACATCAGCCAGTGGCGGCTTATGATAATATCAGAGGTGAAATTTTTGTTATATCCAATATAGCTATAGTTATCATATTCATAATTTTAGGTCACACATTCCTTTCCACAAACCATGTTCGAGTCTTAAGGATTCAGGCAGAGCTGTTTGCTTGATCCTTACTATTAGATACTCTAACGGAAGGAATTCATAGATTAAAAATTGTTGTTGGATGTGTGATCATACTCTATTAGGATAGAAAATTAGTTGTGATCTCCTAGTATCATCGTTGAGGCCTTACAATGTAATCATGGGTTTGGACTAGTTATCTACAGTCAATGCTCAGGTATACTATTTTAGGTGAAAAGATTGGTGTGTACATGACGATGAGACATGGTTTTCTATCACTGGATATAAGGGATCATTTTCAGAACATGATGGAATTTCTATGTGGAGGGTGTAGAAGATTAATCACATGTTTGATATCCTCACCCTTTGTACAGTTGACAAGTGGAGTTCAAGATTTCCTATAGTGGTGGATGTGTATGTGGACGTCTTTCTAGAAGAGGTCCTACAACTACATCCTCGTCGAGAGGTTGAAAAATATATTTAATTGTACCCAGATATTACACTGATATCTACAAATATATATTGTATGGATTATATGAAGAATAAGAAGATGAGTGTATTGTTGATGTACTTGTAGAGTAAGGTGTTCTTAATTCACATTGCTTCTCCAAGGGCAACCCCGATGTTGTTTTACATGAAGGAAGATGATATCATTATACTGTGCTTGAAACTTGGTCACATGAACCAAATTATTGTAAAGAACATGAATCCATTGCTGAGGATAGATATCCTCTTCGATCGACTATAGGGGGGAGGTGCTTCTCAAATTTCTACCTCAGATCAGGTGAACACCATATTCAGGTATAGGATAATGAAGTACTGAAGACAACCATTAGATGGTTGTACGAACATTTTGAGTTTTTTGGTGATGATCATCAACATCAAAAATTACTTATTACTATTCATGAGATTCATGAAAATGATCATTCAGACTCACCATAGTATATTCATGGTATTCCTCATTGATGACATCTTTATGTACTCGTTGATAGATGAGGGGAAAAATATACACAAGCGGGTAGTTCTGGATACACTCTGGGAGCACCAGCATAATGGTATGCTCTCAATGTTCACATTCTAAATTTTGGAGGTCCACATTCTAGGAATCATTATCTTGGGGGTAGGAGTCTTAGTGGATCCTGCAATGATAGAGGCAATGCTTTTGTGCGAGCCACCCATCAGCGTGATAGAGGACTGGAGTATGATAGTGTTGTAAGGGTACAGTCAGAGGTTCATACCCATATTTTCGTGAGTATCAACATCGTTATGATAATTGGAAATGAAGGGACAAACCTCTGTATAGTTGGATAGGTGTCAGTAATCTTTCCATAATCTGAGGTGGAGACTCACAGGTTCCCCCATCATGAGACTACCGGAATAGGGAATTGTTTATGTAGTCTACTATGAGGCATCAGAGATCAGATTTGGTGGTTTCTTAATGTTGGAGTGAGCAATGATCATCTGTAGATTTCGGTAGTTGAGTCATCATGAGATAAACTACTTGACCCACGACCAATAGTTAGTAGTAGTGGTCTTTCCTTGATGATGTGTTATCTCTACTTGATGGTTGAGAGATTTACCTTCTACTCTAACAACACGAGTCTAATATATATATTCTTATAGGAGGACCTAAACAAGTGATAGTGGAGATGGATGGAGTTACTCCAGGAATATGACTTTGAGACTGTCTATACTCCTTGGAAAAGGGAATGTGGGGGCTGACGTGCTTAGCTGGAGCTTCTGTTAGTAGATATTGAGTGAGGTGATAGATCATCTAGTTGTGATACAGATTTCCTTGGTGGATGGTGATGGATAATCATACCACTAGTCTACAAATATCACCCCAATCCATCAGCAATATAGGGAGGCATAACATAGGGATATTGACTATGAGGCCAGATGTGCTAAGATATAGCTTGGGATAGGGTCCTGGATATTTTTCAATTATTGGGGAGGACATCATCTTTTTTCATATGATGCACTATTAATCCACTAACATTACGAGAGGAGGTTTTTAGAGATATCCATACATCCCCATTGGTGGTACATCCTAGTATAGTGATGATGTACCGGGACCACTGACATTTGTACCATTTTCTAGGTATAAAGAATGGGGTGGTATATTTCATTTCACAATTCCTCATTTGTCACCATGTGATGGCTGAGAATCATGTCCCAGTAGAAATGATGCAACCACAAGAGGTAACATTATGGATGCGAGATGGTATCTCCATAGAATTTGTGATGGGGTTACCATGCACCTATAGGGGCCACGAATCTATCTTGGTTATCATTGACCAACTCACCAAGTAGGATCACATCCTACCTAGATGGGAGCATGGATCAGTAGAGGGATTGGGGATCCTCTATTTCTAGGATATAGTGTTGCTTCTCGGGGTGCCTTTGGCGATCATCCCAGACCATTATACATTATTTTCACCCTAGCATTGGAAGGGATTTCAGGAGGTGTTCAAGACTCAGCTGTACTAGAGCTTTTCCTTTCACCAACAGACTAATTTTTAGATGGAGTAGACCGTACAAACATTGGAGGACATTATTTGTTCTCTTGTCTTGGATTTCTTGTCATAGTTGTGAAATACACCTATACTAGTGGAATATTTTTACAACAATATCAATCACGCCACCATTGGTATGGCACCATTTAAGGATTTTTACAAGAAGAAATTATGATCACTTCTATGTTGGATAGTCCTAGGGGAGTAAGCACTCATGGTTCCACAGTTGGTAGGAGATACGACTATAAAGGTTCAAACCATCAAGGAGCAGATGAGAACTGTAATGAGAAGACATAAGTCTTATGCTGACATAGAGATCCTTGGAGTTCGCGGAGAGAGACCATGTTTTCCTACAGGTCTCTCCCCAATGGGGAATAAAGATATATGGCTGGGGAAGAAAAATATTTCTGATGTTAATTGGTACATTCCGTATTTTAAGAAATGTTTGAGAGGTGGTGTACTGCCCATCTCATCCCCCACATATGCACCAGGGTGCAAAATATTTTTCATTTTCCATTGATGAGGTGGTACGTGAATGATCCATCACACATCATCATTTGGGGTGAGCTAGAAATTGACGATGGGGCGACAATTACAGAGTTCCTTATGGTGATTGAGGATCGATAGAACTGTGTCCTTCAAGGAAGATCAATTCATTTAGGGCACATTTAGTGGTATCACTAGAATATATTGGAAGTCACATTGAAGTGGGAGGAACATATTCATTCTTTGTTCCCCAATTTTTTGAGTAGCCCATGTTTTGGCATTGAAAGACATAATGTACTATGGTTGGGAGAATATAATGTCTATTAATTACATTGTATTTTTTTTAAATTATATGGAATTTTTTTGAGACCACACACTCTGATAGCACCTGGTTCCCAGTCCCAGTGAGCTTAGAGCATAAGTATGATCTTATTTATATAATTTTATTAAACGTGGGATGGTTAATATATAAATTTTTAACCGATTCCTGGATCCACTATATGAGGAAACATTTCAACTCATATCATTGAGATTCTGCTAAAAAGGACATAACATCGACTGGAAAATAATAAAATAAATTAAAGACATTGTTTTATTTATTTTTTCACCCATTGAGAGGCATAACAATGTACGGTAGTAAAATAATGTGCTGTTGACGAGGGTAATTAATAGAATCCCCTTAATTTACCATTAATTTATAGGGTAATATCTTCACTATTTCATAAATGAAACAGCTTCATGATGCATCATCATAGCATAACATAAATGTTGCAATGTGTTCCCATTAATTAGATAACGCATCGGAGAGTGGGATATTAATATATGGCTAATTCTATGAAAAACTTATAGAAAACATCCTCTCCAACAAATAATGAAAAATTATATTGTAAATTCATTATCTTCAATGTAACTCGATGAAAAAATTCTATAAGAGACTAAAGATGTTGACCAATTGAAGCCGCCATGACAAAAAACAACATATAAGAGTGTAAACCGAGTTAGGGATTTATTTGTGTTTAAATTCCCCTTTCATTTTTCTAAAATTATGAACACAGATCAACCAACAAATAGGTTGATCCATTGATCATGCGTTCTTGTTGGAGGGTTGTTAAATTCGGGGACTTCAATGGAGAGATATATTCATTTGTTGAAATACCAAACATCCATTTGATCATACACCACTGACACAGAGGGCATGTGGCAACATGAACAAGACCATAGTCCCCTGTATTGAGTGTTCTAGTGGGTTCATTTTAAAAGGATTTTACCATATGGATTCAAGATGTATAGGATGTCATTACTGTGAAAAGGAAATCCCCCGAGGGCTGTAGGAGAATGCGGTGTGATGAACGGACCATTAAAGTGTGTTTGGTGGTCTACCAATGATCCTACCAATGGTGGTGGAGGGAACACGTGGTGGCACTTTCTACATGCTAGACATTGAGGTAGCAGGGCCACTGGCCATGCCGAGTAGTGAAGGCTGTGACCACAACGGTCATAGTGGTAGAGACTGTCGGCAACACGATATTGCTGCATTGACTAGTCATGAAAGTAAAAACCTTTATTTTGCAATATATGCAGATGGAGTGAATTATTTTACTGTACAATGTATCTCCATGAGTATATTGATTATTATTTCAGTATATTTTTACTTCAAATTTTGTTATAGATGATATGAAAATAGATAATGTTTCATCTTCAATTACCCTGACAAAAAACAATTGTTATTGATATTGATATTTATTTGACTCCATTGATCAAAGATAGAAAATTAATGTTTTATTTAAATGTTACATTGTTATATTATTATATAAACTAATATTTCATGTTGAGATCCATTATTTATGATTTAATACATTACGTTCATGCACATGATAATTTTGGAAAATATATAATTAATGCAATACAAGGATGTCAATATTTTGAATATGGTATATTCTCAGTCACGCCAAAACATACCTTAATCATTTATTTAGGATATTTGTTTAATAATGATTATATAAATACTGATAAATGATTACATCATTCAATGTGAATTAATAATAAGGTACAACACTATCTCTACTAAAATCGGTTTTGCTATTTGGGAAAGGAAATGATATGTTCACCAATTTTAGAAAAACATTTTACAAAAAAATATATTAATATAGAATGAAAAGGAGATAATTATTATTTATATTTACCATTGTGGAATTATATTTATGTAAGACATTTTATAGATAACAGGAATGTAGAATCATTTTCTGGGTACTGTATCTCATTTTTAGAAAATTTTAATTTAAAATGTTTTTTGTGATATTATATTATGTGGTTATGCTTGATGAATAATTATTAAATAATTTTATGGTGTTGGATTTAATGATTGCACAATAGTCCTTGAATATTTTCAATAGTTGTTGAACTAGTCCAAGCTTTCCTAATTTGTTTTATTTTCCACAATTTTTACAAAAAATGATGATGATTAATAGTTTAAAAATATAATGTAAAAATAAATTAATTTCCCATAAATAAGAACATTATTCAGTGAAGACCATGAAAAATAGTAATTTTCATGATGTTTTGAGGGTAAATTTATCTTTATAGTTTTTTTATATTTATATTTGATTTCGTTGATGATTTTTATGAATATTTAAGTATGATTTAACTAAAAAATATAGTTCATCCAAACACAACCACCTTAACCACATCTCGGAATCCTAGGTAAATCATGTGGGATCCTACATAGATAGCATATTGTGTATTGTGAGGATGTTATCATTCATGGGTTGGTAGGATTGTTCCCATAGGTGTGTGAATGGAGATGTATAGTTGTAGTGGGTAGTATCACCCATAGGGTTTTCATGGAATCACTTGAATAGTGGAAATAAATGTATCCCAGCCCATGTGGTATGTATATTTTGTTTAGGGTTCTAACCGTGGTTCTAAATTGATATTGAAATGATAGAGTGTGGAATATATAGAGGTTCTCCACTATCAGAATATATAATGTGGGATAGCAATGTTATGGATCTATTGCTCCATCATTTAAGTAAATGGTATATTATGTTCCATGCAATGAGAATTAACATTGTCGTCTGATCAACAAGTTACATCATCATAAACAATATCTTTTACCAGATTTTTTATATTCATGTGTAACTGCATGATGATCCTGTAATGATAATTCTAGAGGACATAATGGTTGTTTTTTGAACATTGAGTATATATTTATAAGAACCTCCATGCATTAAATGTCTATCATACATGTATAAATCAGATTGATGTAAAGGATAATTTTATAGGAATGTATAAACATTTATCTTTCTATTCATATATTGATGGATGAGTTCATGGTTTTCCCCTACTTGGGAAACCATCAAAAATATATAGATGATAAAAAATTTAAGGCTTTTATGTTTCCCAAAATCCTAAACATCTGATATGGGATATCATGTGAGATAAATAAGATATTTAGATATTAGGTATTTTATATATAACATATAACTGAAATATTTATTAAATACATGATGTAGCATATTAGTACGAAGAATGGTGGGTAAAAATCACCTATACAAATAATGGTGGGGACACAAATTATTTATTATTACCGAATGAGAGAGATCTAGAAACACAGATCAATGTAATACATCATTTTTACCAAAGGAACACAAAATAATACTATTATGGAATCATTAAGGGGATTATATCCAACTCATTCAATTTTTCCAATGATTTTTTTTCAAAACCTATCTAATATGTGATGGACCACAATAGTTTTGTGAAAAATTCATGGTTTGTGTGAACTCATTGAAATAATATCAGATAGTGTATAAAATAAAAATATATTTTGATAAGGGTAATATTAACTATGATATTAAACTTTTATGATAAATAATTTTTAAATATATACTGTTAGGTCCACAAGGCTGAATACCCTAAGAAGGGGGTGAATCAGGGTACGACTAATTTATAATTAACGCCCATTCTGATCTTGTTTCACTATTAATCAAAACACTCTTCTCTCTCTTTCCTGTTGCACAAAGTAAACAAAAAGTAAAGCATGCACGGGACACACCAATTTTATATGGTTCACCGCAAAGGGCTACGTCCAAGGAGCATACGCCTACAAGTTGCCGGTCGTACCAATTCCACTAAAATTCACTAGCTGTGGATAAAAAGTTCGGGCTAGATCACTTATATGCCCAGGCTCACTACCTTTACAATGTTTAGGGTCATCTCACTGATTTCCCAAGGGTCACTCCCTGTTTCACTCTCTCTGGCTCACTGCCGGGTGAGAGGATCACCTTCTTCCTCTTCCAATGCTCACTGCTCTGTGAAGGGATTCACTCACAGTTTATAGACCTGTTGGTCTCTTTATTTGCATGAATGCACACATCCTTAACTAATGATGGATCCTCTGTTAATGTCCAAATTTCATCCACTGATTAATACCTCTTTGCCTCTGAACACTAGGAAATTAATTTTGGAAACACCTTCGCAAAGAACCCTACTTCGCGAAGCTCCCAATTTCGCGATGATCAAACTAGCCTTCGCAAAGCTCATTCCTTTTCGTGAAGCACTTTCGCAAAGAACTTTCGGAAAGCGCTACCGTGAAGCTCTAGCCGTCGCAAAGCAACGTCCCTCACGAAGCTTAATAATCCATCCCGGAGCTCTCAGGTTTCACGGAGCTACAATAGCCACCGCAAAGATCCTCTTTCGTGAAGCACACTGGCTCCGCGAACCACCATCGCAAATTGAGAGAAAAGGATATTCTCTGAAAAATCTCTCTACTTCTCTCGAGGGGTTCGGCCTCTATTTATAGGCGATTCCACCGACCCTCATCCCTACCGTGCGAAGTCAATTCCACGTCATCTCAAATCAGGAAGCTCCAAAGTTTCAGACGTAATTCTATCCAAATCGCGAAGCACCACGACAAGTTTTGGTTCACGGAGCTTGACGTTGTCACGAAGCATTACCGTCAACATTCCTTCGCGCCTTGGCCACGAAGCTCCCTCGCAAAGTCCTTCACCACCACTATGCACTTCAACTCTGCCGTTGGTGAAGCTTTGACGTAATCTCGAAGCATCACCGCCTCCATTCTTATGGTCTTCGCGATTTCTAAACCATGCATCCTATCTTTGCGAAATTCACATCTGTGCCATATTAAATTATGCTCTTCATAGATTGTAAACAACTTCTTGGGAACTCGACAATCCGCTATGGAAACCTGCTTTGTCATCAAACACAATCAACCCAAAAATACTGCAATGTTACCCTGAGGGATTTTTTCCCAACATATACATTCATATGAAAACATGAAAGCATTAGGGGAAAAGAAGTGTTCCAGGAGGAATTTATTTGTAATGGCAGTGCGAGACTACCACAAGAAGATCCGAAAAGATTGATTGCAGTATAAAATGATGAAAATTGACACATTGTAAGTGTACTTTGATTCTCCATATATGCATGGTTGTGAAATAAATCATTCATAAATATGAGTGAGAATATTTTTCTTTTTTACTGGTTCACAAAGTAAACTGAAGAAGAGTTGATATGTCTAGGAATATATTACACACGATTGGAGATTTATTAATAAATATGTTATGTGAATTTCATGAATATTGAAAAGTTATGTTTGATATTAATAATTTAATAGTATCATAAGAGTTCATAACAAAGTAATTAGTAATTTCATAATTCCCAAATTATTTGATTATTAGTGGATTATCAACAATATTAGGATGTTTTTCTCACTTTTTTAAGAACCTAAAATAGTGTACATGTGTAGATTAAGTGTTATTATTTATTAGTTAATATAGATTTCATTGTGAGGTATTAAATAATTAAAAAAGTCATTAATTACCATTCTGTCAATGGATCATAACTTTATGTGAACATGAAATCTTCAGTGAAACTCTTGAGCATAATAAAGATAGTGGGAAGTCATTATGTCATTTGGATTTATTAATATTATCCACCTTTGGGACTCATGGGCACTATAGTAGTAATATAATTTGTGATCCCAGATGGGACTATATATTGAAATACAACCAGACTACGTATTAATGGGATTTAGAATTTACATAAATTTTTCCACTACACATAATAATGAATCAATAACCAACATGTGTAACCAGTAGCTTCTACTTGTATGCCTATTGAATAAAATAGATAAAATCATTTTGGGTTGTGTTCTCTTTATTTCTATATCGTACAGTGTGAGGAAGAAGATTAAACATGTGGTATTGATATATTAAGTAGTCATGGAGGTTAAATTAAAAGAGTAGAATTTTTATGAAACATTATACCAAAGATTCACCACCCTCACACATATTGGTACCTAACTAGCTTGGAGATTTACAAGAGGTATTAATGAAATGTTACATAATTTAAAATAATATATTTATGTAAGATTATAGTCCATACTACTTCCAAAAGTTGATTTATTCCCAACTTATATGAAAATAATTAGTATAGTTACAAGAATATCATGCATCCATATCTCCCATAATTCTAATGAGAAGAGATTTATGCCACAAGAATGGGATTTGAATTGATTATTAATGATTATTCCATTACTATATCTGTTACAAAAAATAATGATATTGTTGTAATGGATAACTGTATTTATAATAGTTTTATCATTAATGGAATGAAATAATGGTATGGGTATATCAATAATAATGGAGACCTGGGATAAACTAAGAAGATATTTCAATGTTAATCAATGTCATGGTATCTAATTAGAATATATATAGACCTATGATTTAGGATATTAAAATATAATATGATGATAGTATTGATGCCAATATCATTGATGACAATGAGATATTAAGTAACATCTATGAATTTTATAAGAATCTATAATATTAAAACATTATCAAAAATATTAATTGAGTTCTGAATAAGAAAATGGAAATGAAATTTCCCGAAAACACTAATTTCAAAAACAATGTAATGGCATTGGAAGATTTTCATAATTACATTGAAGAAAATTTATGAATGTGAATAAAATTAAGAAAATGAGAAAACTAAAAAGCAGATAAATAATTGGATGAAGCCACTGAATTCTAGTAATAAAATGATAAATTTTATTGGAATGTATAAATAATTTAATTAATAATCTAGTAGTTCCTCAGAATATGAACATAAGTTTTTTTTCTAATTATGTAAGGGTTTAGAATATTCAAGTGCTAATGATGATGGTGATGTTAATATAGGTCTATAATAGTGGCTGAATGAATTATTAAAATTTGTTGTTGAGAAAAATCATCAACCCCAGAAAAAGAATTTGAAGATGGAGAAAGGAAATAAATTAGTATATTTAAAAATTAATGGGATAGTAACATAATAAAAATAATTTTTTATGAGAATCATAATTATATATTAATGTTTTTTGATCTCGAGAGGATTGTTGGGGATATTAATATCAAACTAAACCACATGGAAAAAATATCTCTCAGTCAAAATCAATTTCTATTATTGTCGATCATGAATTAAACATGTATAGAGAATACATAATAAATTATGTTGTGATAAAATTTAATTCATTATAATTTTCTGAGATAATGGGATCTAAGAGACATGATACGTCTACTCATACGTGGTTCCAAAATAGATATGATATCTCTAATAGTATAGGAAAATCAATGCTGAATAAGAAACCAATATAGAATAATTTTATTATAAAAATCAAATACATTAAAATGAATGAAACAACATTTCTCCCCAAAAAAATAATGGCCCACAATAACACATCATGAATCTTATGGTAAGGTATATCTATTACATAGAATATGAGAGTTAAAATATTTTTTTTTGAGGAAGGTACATGAGTAAATAAAATTACTACTAAAAGAACATTCAATTGTTAAGAAATATTTAGGAAAAAAGGAGAAGTTATGGTGTAATGATGATAAAATATTATCATTGAACTAACGAATTAACCAGAATTCCATATAATTTACCAATAAAAAATAAGTATGAATTCTTATTAGAGTCATGTGTAAGATACATATTACAATTTCATAGATCTAATTTATGCATGTAAATTTTAATTGGAGGGGTTATATATGATATTATATGGAAGAATCATCATATGTTCAAAGAAAATATTTTATTTATATCTATGAAATTATATACGATACCCAAAATAGATAATCATATAATGTTGGATTGTTTGAAAATAGTGCCAAATCATATGAAAATTACTAATGACATGGAAAAGGAAGAAGTTTATGAAACAAATATTGGTAAAAAGACTATTTTATATTTATATTATGAATGTCATAAAAATATTATATACTTGTATTGATAAGAAAATAAAAAATAATCAGTGTGAATAAAATGGGAATGACATGAAGCATTGTATGGAATATTTGATGAATATGAATGAGAAAGTGAACTCTTCAAAAGTTTACATCAAATGAAAATTGAAAACCTAGGTTTTAGATAACATTACCAACTTGAGTTCTATATATAAGGATAATAAATTTCCCTCCTTATTCCAATATATATATATTATTTTCTACTAACATGTTTGGAATTGATGGATATATATTCATCCATTAAGTGTAAACATAGATGTTTTCAAGAACATAAATATTCAAAACTCGTGTGAATATGATAATCACAATCATATTTGTAATTACAATATATTTGGAATTTTTTTTCAAATGATAGTTGATATAGATCAAAAAGATGGTGATATATGTTTTCTTCACTTAAACATTATAATGATTAATTTTACATAAGTTCATGGTATATCTTTCAACAATTGATAAGATCAGTGGAATGTTAATGTAGTTATTTTAGATTATTATAACATGTATGTTTCATCATGGATACCATTGATGACCATAATTATGAACCATTTTTTGTACACTAGGTTTTCCTAGTTAAAAATAGTGTTTTAATCTATATATGATATCGAAAGAAAATATGTTTTATTTTTATAAATGGATAATAAGGTGACTAATTATAAGATATAACCACGCATATCATTTTCATCTAATTGTAATAAGGGGGATAATTTATCTATCACACATATATACATTTAAAAATTTTATAATACATTGAATAAAATCAAAGGGAGAAAATATTGAGCCTATGTATTGACTTTATTGGTAATGATGTTTCAATGTGTATTTGGTGAGTTAATATAGTGTGGTGAATCTAAGATAATTATCATATTATACTTTTATTACAGCAGATGGAATGTTTTTAAAATTGTCTTTGATAACTGGTATAGTTGTTTAACAAGTCCTAATTCTTGTGACATATGTCAGTGCTAACAAAGAGTTTAAAACAATGATAATGAATAACAGTTCAACAATAATATGAAAAAATAAAATCAATTAATAAGTAGTTGAATTATTTTTCATGAATAAAATGAAAAATATTAGTTTCATTATGTTTTCACTAGTGTCTTGGATTGGATATATATGTTAGAAATTATATTAAAATTGGTTGAATATTTGGATATTAATTTTCGTTGAAATCAACTAAAAAATATATAATCATAGAAAACATATACCATATCACCCACATATGGGATCCTTGGGCTTAACATGTCAGAGAACACCATGCATGTTTAATCTGGACACTATGGATGAATTTTTTAAAGATAAATCAGGTGTTCACAAGGAAGCACATGTCTATAGTGTGGAATATCACATGTATTAATTGTGAACACAATGTTTCAATAATGTGGGAAACCGGTGCAACCTACATCTTGTGGTGTGTGAATATTTTTATTAGTGCCAACCTCAGTATCGAATAGAGTATGTTATATCATGCAAGGTACTATAAAGAAGATCATAACATCAATAAAATATATTGTCATATAGTGGAACTATAAAACAATATCACTTTCATTATAATAAATAGATATAATGTGCATCATCCAGTGAAATCTACCATGGTAGTTTTATCATTTTGAGAGTTTATCTTTATCCTCAAGCTTCACCTAATTGTTTCTTTTCATCAGGATATATAATATTAACATATGATGATCAAGCCCAAGGACATATTTGTTTTTATGAAACCATCAAATTGTGGTGATAAGGATACTATCCTTCTTGAATAAAATCTCAATATTCCATATAGGAATCAATTTGATGTAAAATTTTTGGATCGAAGATGATATAATGTACCATGTGATGTTAATACATTCATGGTTGTCTATTATCATTTCATTAATATGAGACATCATCAGAAAAGAATAATCTGGATATGAAGGTAAGGATACCCTATTTCATAACAAATTTATGATATGAGAATATTATATATATGATAATAATTATCATCTTAAATATTTAGAGTTTAAAAAATTTCCTCGATATGGAATTTTTCGTGGAACATTATCATGTCATAAAAATACGATGAAAAAACAGAAAATTTTCATATATAAATTCAGATAGAGATGAGGATGTTTTATTGGTGCATATAGATAGAGATTTACAATAACCAACCTCTATGAAACATTAGTTTTTTGAAGAGAAACTCTTTGGAAAATATATTGGATTTACAAAAGGGTGTATAATCCACTCTAATATTTCCCTGGAGAAAAATTCACACATAAAAAAATGATATATGTAAGATATTAGTATTTTTGATTAAAAATATTTGATTTTACCAACTCAATGAGATATCACGATATGTTTTATAAAATAATATTTTGTTTGGTAAAGGTGAAGGATTATGTGGATATTTGACTCTATCATGAATAATTCTTTTTAGTATAATTTCATGTGATATAATGAATAAAATAGGTGAATGATATGTTTCTTTTTAATATTATATACATAATCTGTGTGAAAATTTTATTAATATAATAAAGAAGAGTTAGTCGAATATAACATACTGTTAAGGAGACAATTATAGTGTGATGGTATAATCAATGTTTTCATGCATGAGAATTAAAACAAGAGAAGAAATATGATAAAAACGATTGAAATTGTATTGTTTCAAAAAGTATGTTGAATAATAGTTTATAATAACATGCATGTATCACCCCGAGCTTCCACGATACAGTTCTCTTTCAATAATACAATAGCTTTCATTGTACGAATGTTCGAGATTCTAACACACCGCGACCAATCAAAGTAGCCGTTATGAATAGTAATACCCACTTTTTGAAATTATATAAATTTTATATTTCAAAATGGACATCATTTTTGTATTCTGGATAACTAAATTATCCTAAGTTGAATTTTTTATAATTTTTTTAGAACATCAAATTTTTTTTAATAGTGAAAAATACATAAAAACAATTTTTTTAATAAAAATAAATTATAGTGATATATTATACTATTTAGTGGTTTTAAAGTTTAATTAGAATATATTTTTTCCATTTTATCCAATGGTGGTCATTATAATTAATTTCACATTGAAATTGGACATAAACAATTGTCAATCTTTTGATATATATTGTTTCTTAAAAACACGATATTTGTTGTGACAGTGGAAATTAATTAGAAAATTAAGTAATGCAACTTATATGTTTGGAATTTTTTAAAATAGACATCATTTTTGAATTCATAATATCAATTATAGATTAGGGTGACTTTTTGGCATTGTTCTGAAAAACATCAATTTTTTATGAATAGTGAAACCACTAAGTGGTAGTTAAAAAACTGATTTTTCGTTTAAATGAAGCTTTACCTCTACTATGAATTTAATTTCAAAAATACGACATACATGGTTTTCATTAGGATGTAAAAATTTTATCAATGGGATTAAAATAATTTTTTCATGAATAGTGACTTTTACGATTTATTAATATTTATTAAAGGTAATTAGTGAAATTTTAGGTAAAAATGATATTATACAAATATGAAAATACCTTTACACTTGTCCTACCCTTATTGGATGAGGCATGGCCGACCAAGAAATCCATGGGTCAACTTGGGTACCTTATGGAGCCACTTGGGTAATAAAATGACATTAATAACATTTTATTTAAAGTAAAAAAATAAAATTGTCACAAACATGTGTTGTTTTACTAGAACAATTATTACATGGGGTTATATAAGTTAACATTTCGACTATAAATATTCATTGGAAAGATAAAAACATTTCCTACATCGTGGTAATTTTTTTATAATTTTTATACATTAAATAAATTAAATTATTTATGACCCCAAGATGATGCAGCGATTACCTCATTAATTAATGATTTAAATAAAATGAAAAGATAATGTGAAATATAAGACTTACACTTGTAAAAACCATATTTTATGAGAATATTTAGAACCCTTATCACTTTAGTATCGAAATATATAATTTTGGGTCATTTGAAATCCGAAAATTACTTCATAATAATGTAACACTTCATGACTTTCCATGAGTGACCCTCCTCTCCTCTTATAAAAGGCCCCCACCATTACCACCTTATTCACACCATCAGGCCATTTGTCTTGGCTAAACTCTGCCCAAATACTCACTAAACATCCCTATATTACTCCTATAAGCCTCATTTTTGGCATAAGTCTTCCCAAGGAAGACTTTGGCTCAAATCAAAAAGAGTTACCCGATTTAAAGGTAATGTCTTCAGTTATTCTATTTTGTTTTATTTTTCATCTCCAACACCTTAAACTCTTTTTATTCAATTATATTGTAACAACGCCAGTATATTCAATATAATAGAATGTTTTTATGATAATTATTCGAGATACACTTACAAACACCTCCGTCTAATGGTTCTAGAATATACTGTTTCTGTGGATGGCGAATTACTGCCGCACGAAACGATGATTGTTCTATCTTATCCTACCACCTCTCATGGTGTCCATTATGATGAAAATATTTTCATATATGATATATATATTATGGTTCTGTTTTCCTTATGCTTATTTATTTCTCATTTATGGCACACCTTTATGATTTCCATTATGGGTAAACACGATAATTTCATTTTAGGAAGTGTGGACTACCGCCCCCTCAAAGTGATTTGAATCGTTAATTCCATATGTGGGACATATAAAGGATGGAGTAAATTATATTATATATGATATTATACTGGAATTATAATACACCTTTATATAATTATGCTTTTATTCCATCAAATACTAAATTGAAATTAAAGTAGCGTTAATGCGTACGTGTGGCTTACCATCTCCTTGAACGGTGCATTTCATTTCATACAACTAAATGTTACGTAATATTATGATTGAATGTATATTCTGGATATATATATGATGTACATGATATCTACATCATGTATATAATTCTTGATTTAATGGATATTTTACCAGATGAACAAATTGTAATTATAAGATGCTTAATTTTAAATCAAGTACCAAAGATCGACAAAACGACCATTATTAACATAAATAATTACATAATGTTATTAATATGGTAATAAGTGATATAAAAGGAATACTAAACTTGAAAAATGTTCTTAAGAAATTATAAATTAACACTAGTTTATTATTCAGGAGGTTAAAGAACGTTCGAGTCAAGTCGGACACGAGGTAAGGGAACTTCTTAACCCAATTTTCATTCTTTGGGTTTATCTCCTACTTTCAAATTATGTCATGATAATATTATGTCCTATCTTGTATTTGTACTTTCATTATTGGAATTATAGTGAATACACATAATAGATCTATTTTATTTAAAAAATGATATTTGTAAGGGAACTTCTTAACCCAATTTCCATTCATTAGGTTAATCTCCTACTTTCAAATTATATCATGATATTATTATGTCTAATATTGTATTTGTACTTCTTTAAGTGTACTTATAGTGAATACATATAATAGATCTATTTTATTTAAAAATTGATATTTGTAAGGTAACATCGTATCCCAATTTCAATTCATTTTGTTAATCTCCTACATTCAAATTATGTCATGATATTATTATGTCTTATCTTGTATTTATACATTCATTATTAGTACATATAGTGAATACGCATAATATATATATTTTATTTGTAAATGATCATTGTAATTAATTCTTCTCAATCTCCTTTCATTGAGGTATATTTTGTTTTATACACAACTTTTTTTATACTGTGAATAAACCCCTTTTACTTTTACTTTTATTCCAAAGAAATCTTTTTATATGAACCGATTTACTAAATGACAAAAAGGAATGTTTTTTTGTCATACGTATGCGGCAACAACAACTTCTCCACTACCGTGACCATTTTTTGAGTTTCAGATTCCTCTAAAAGCCATAACATTTTTTAAATGAAAAATAAATACAAAGGTTGAATTTTCTTTTATTTTGGTATTGAAAATGGTTTTGAAAGTGTTTTTTTATTATATTAATGTGATGTATTGATATATTGTGATTGAAATGTGGAAATGGTAGGTTTCCTTTTTGGATGTTTTATGTGATACGATTATGATATAGTTTATGATATGTTTAAACCTGTTCAAATGAGGAATGAATTGGAATTAATAAGTGACGGGTGGAGACTGTTATAGATCCTCGATGCATCTGCAGGTCTCATGAGACAAACGAGTGTCTTGGCACAAGGACTTGACAAAATCTTATTTGTAGTCTTGGCAAGAGGCCTTGGCTATGTGGTTATGATAGTCTGGCATTAGGCATTCCATCATTATGAAAGTGGTTATTGATATTGCATTTGATTATTCGACCAGTAGAATATCCATGTGAATAAGTAAATGGCATTATTTCATTTTAAATTTTCCATATTATGCTGAATTTCATGTTTAAAAGCCTTTTGTTTTAGTTATACATTGCCTTAAATGTTTATTTTTATTAATGAAAGCTTCCTCTATATTGTTATCCTTACTGAGCATCTGAGCTCACCCCTTTATATGTTTTATTTTACCCAGGATGTGAAGAAACATTTTATGACTGACCTGCAGGGATATTCTGAAGGGGATATGAGTGCGGAAAATGCAGACCATGCTATTGAAGTTTTTCACTTTATGATTTAATGTAACATTTATGAATGTACCTAGTGTTTCCAAGGCTACTAAACTAATCGGTCTTTCGAGACGTGCTCTATTTTGATCATGCCAATGTTATTCAATAATGAACCGACTCTGGGTAACTGGGGTCGGGGCGTTATAGTTGGTATCAGAGGCATTTTAGTAATAACATTGGAAGATAGATTTAGATAAACTCTGATTAGAGAACATATCCCAATGATAGACTTTGAGGATTAGTATCGAATAACATACTAGAATTGTAGTATTATAGAGATTTTGTGAGTTTTCTAAGCAATACAACCCTGTCTGGATACGAGCAAGTAGAGGCGGCTCTAGCACAGATGTACCTAGGGGTAAAACCCGAAAACACCGCGTTGAGCTAGACTTGAACGGGAACTAGTGCACGACAACGAGCCTTGATGCACTCTTGGTTATGACACTCCTGAGGGATATACTTAGGATAATTCATGATTTATTTACAAATCATTATAATGTGTTTATGAGTATATACATCCTCAAAGAAAACATTTTTTTGATTATGGATTATATCCATAAATAGTTAAATTTATGTTAAGTGATTTATAAGTATGTAATTATGAATTTCAATTCATAAACTAATCTATATTATGACATTTTATAGAAATGGAACCTTATGGAAGGAATTGAAACCATATCAATGCACGCACTCCATGTAGGGATTTACCTCCTACTAATGATAATAATAGTGGAGCTGGTGATACAACTAGTGCCGATCAACTTATCACCATACTGGGAAAACTCACTCAGGTTATGAAAAATAATCTTACTCATATAGAGCACCCTAATCTACAACGTTGAGGATCAATGTTAGACCGCTTCATGAGCAAAAAACCACCAACATTTAATGGGGATAAAAATACATTACTAGCTGAGAAATGGATAAAATCTTTAGAGAAATTATTCAGCACCTTGGGGAGTAGCAAAAGGGAGAAAGTTGTCATGGAAATTTACCGCCTAACTAGAGATGCCGATCAATGGTGGTCACTGATTCCAAACACAAAGGAAGATGAAGAAGTATCATGTATGTAATGGAGGGAGTTTAAGGAAATTTTCTTTGAAAAATACTTCCCACATGACCATCGAGCAGATATGGAAAGGAAATTTCTGAGTCTCAGGTAGGAGGATGAGAATGTCGGAAAGCATTATGCTAAATTTACAAGGTTAGCGAGGCATGCTGCAGATTATATACGTAATTCAAGAAGTATGATTGATCATTTCTTTGATGGGTTAAAACCATTTCTCCATCGAGAATTGTTCTCACAATCCTTCTCGTCATACGAAGACATTGTCTCATGTTCCATTAAGACAGAAAATGAATTCTCTAAATCTTTTGAAAATAAAGTAATGCAAGAGAATAAGAGAATGGTGGAACAAGAGATAGATAAAGGGAAAAAGGTAAATAAGTATTTTTCATTATTAGATAATTGTGGGAAGAATCACCACAGTAGTTGCCTAAAAGGAATGAAAGTTTGTTATAAATGTGGAGAAAAAGGTCACCAGGCTTGTGATTGTAAGGGAAATAAAGAGGCTATCAATGATGAATGCTACAATTTTAGGGAAATAGGGCATTATGAAAATGAATATCCTAAGCGTCAGGGAAACCTACCTTAGAAAAGTCCAATGGATCAAGGCCAATATTATGATGTTAGTACAGTTGAAGTGGAATAATTAATATATTAGTGCTTTTGGGCTCATGGATTACATTCTGGGTATACGAATAATGTGATATATATAAGGATTGTACTGCAGTGCTTGTTTTTTTCATTAAGGTTTTAATATGATGAAGGTAATCATATTTTTAGTAAGAGACAATAAGAGAAACTTTACTTTGTTTGGGGAATCTGATGAATTGATTTGGGAATGAAGAGACCTTTCAGAGAAAGTCTGGACAGAGGTATTTTGGATAACTATAAAGGTTAGAATAGATTAAGTTGAACATTGGATAGTATTGATCAAGGATAAAACATTTCTGTAGATTATTTTTTTAATATTATAATACTATAGTTTTAGGAAAAGGACAACCTGCAGGTCGGGGGCTAACCCGTCGTGTTAGACAAAGCTCTAAGAATCGAACCCACAACCATGGTGTGATAGGCCTTTATTACCTACCACTAGCCTATAGGAAGACCTGGGTTATTACAAAATAGTTTTCCTAATCTGAATGGTATGTGGTAATATTTGTAACCTTATAAAATTTGGATAAATAGAATATGTTTTAGTTCTATTACCATTTGGAGTGAAAGATGGGATTGTGGTAAAATTTTATTAAAGAATGAAAGTCTACATGGCAACTAAGTATATTTCTTTACGTTCTAAGTAAATCTCTTAAAATAAATTCCTCAACTTTATGAAAGGTAACATAAAACAAAAAATTTTCCAGTTAACATTTCCAACTGGGGATTCAATGACTGTTTAACCAATCACATGTTTGTGATTTTTGAATGGTTAACTTTTTCCTAATCCTGTTTTCTACAACTCTCCATCAGACCTTTGTTGTTTTTTTCATCCATATCCAAATTTTCATATAATCCTAATATGGGCTATCTTGGGAGACCCTTGTACATCCCTTGCTATCTTTTAAAGTTATATTTTTATTTACCTTATTTCTGAGGTGGGTTTTCAACATAGTTATATTCAATTTTCAACCTTTAATTTTTGAAGTGCAATTATGAAATTACGAGGATGCAATTTATTGAAGGAGGGGATAATGTAACACCCCGATCTTCCACGATATGCTTCTCTTTCAATAATTCAATAGTTTTCATTGTAAGCAAGTTCGAGATTCTAACACACCGCGACCAATCAAAGATGCCATTATGAATAGTAATACTCACTTTTTGAAATTATAAAATTATATATTTCAAAATGACTTCATTTTTGTATTCGGAATACTGAAATTATCCTAAGTTGAATTTTTTGTAATTTTCTAAGAACTTCAAATTTTTTATGAATAGTGAAAAACAATTAAAAACACTTTTTTAACCAAAATAAATAATAGTGATAAATTATACTATTTAGTAGTTTTAAAGTATAATTAGAATATATTTTTACCATTTTATCCAATGGTGGTCATTATAATTAATTTCACTTTAAAATTAGAAATAAACCATTGTCAATCTTTTGATATATATTGTTTCTTAAAAACACGCTATTTGTTGTGATAACGAGAATTTACTATAAAATAAATTAATGAAACTGAAATTTTTGTAATTTAGTAAAATAGACATCATTTTGGAATCAAGAATATCAATTATATCTTTGGGTGACTTTTTGGCACTGTTCTGAAAAACGTCAATTTTTTGTGAATAGTGAAACAAATAAGTGGTATTTAAAAAACTGATTTTTCATTTAAATGAAACTGTACCGCTTCTATGAATTGAATTTCAACAATCCAAAATACATGGTTTTCATTAGTATGTAAAATTTGGTCCAATGGGATTAAAATAATTTTTTGGTGAATAGTAACTTTTAAGTTTTATTAATCGTGATTAAAGATAATTAGTAAAATTTAATGAAAAATGATATTATAAAAATATGAAAATACATTTAAACTTGTACTAACCTTATTGGATGAGTCATGGATGACCTATACAATCCATGGGTCAACATGGGGACCCCATGTAGCTACTTGGGTAAAAAAAGGACATTAATAACTTTTTATTTAATGTAAAAATAAAATTTTCATAAACATGTGTTGTTTTACTAAAACAATTACAACATGGGGTTATATAAGTTAACATTTCGACTATAAATATTAATTATAAAGCTAAAACTTTTTCCTACATCATGGTTATTTTTTTATAATTTTTGGAGTTACATAAATTAAATTATTTATGATACCATGATGATGCACTGATTACCTCCTAAATTAACGATTTAAATAAAATGATAAGATAATGTGAAATTTCAGACATACTCTGGTAAAAAACCTATTGTATGATTAGATTTATAACCCTAATCACATTCTACTCGAAATATATAATTTTGGGAATTTTTAAATTCAAAAATCACTTCATAATAATGTAACACTTCATGACTTTCCAAGAGCACATGTCCTCTCCTCTTATAAGAGGCCCCAACTTATACCACCTTATTCACACCATCAAGCCATTTGGATCGTCTAACATCTGCCCAAATTCTCTCTCAACTTCCCTCTCTTACTCCTTGAAGCCTCACATTGGGCAGAAGTCTTCCCAAGGAAGCCTTTGGCTCAAATCCAAATGAGTTACCTGAATTAAAGGTAATGTCTTCACTTATTCTATTTTGTTTTTTTTTATTCTCAAACCCCTTGACTCTTTTTATTAGTTTATTTTGTAAAAAATGAGTATATTAAATATACTAGGATGTTTTTATGATATCTATTCGAGCTACACTTACACACACCTCCGTCTAATGGTTCTTGAACATACTGTTTCCGTGCATGGCGAATTACCGCCTCACGAAACGATGATTGTTCTATATTCTCCTACCACATCTCATGGTGGCCATAATAATGAAACTATTTTCATATATGATATATATATTATGTTTATGTTTTCCTTATGCTTCTCTATTTCACATTTATGTCATACCTTTATGATTTCCATTATGGGTAAACGGTATAATTTCATTTTAAGAACTGCGGACTACCGCCCCCTCAAAGTGATTTGAATCGTTAATTCCATACGAGGGACATATAATGGATGGATTAAATGATATTATTTATTATATTATACTAGAATTATAATACATCCTTATATCATTATTATTTCGTTCCATTAAATACGAAATAGAAATGAAAGTAGAGTTCATGTGTACGTACGTCTTACCGTCTCCATGAACGGTGCATTTCATTTCTTACCACTAAATGTTATGTAATATTTTGAATGAATGTATATACTGGATATTTATGATATATATGATATCTACATCATGAATCTAATTCTTGATATAATGGATATTTTACCACATGAACAACTTGTAATTATAAGAAGTTTTCTTTGACTCAAGTACCAAAGATTGACAAAAACGACCGTGATTAACATAAATAATTACATAATGTTCATAACATGGTAATAAGTGATATAAAAGGAATAATAAACTTGATAAAGGTTCTTAATCAATTATAAATTAACTCTAGTTTATTATTCGGGAGGATAAAAAATGGTCGAGTCACGTCAGACACGAGGTAAGGGAACTTCTTAACCAAATTTTTGTTCTTCAGGTTAATCTCCTACTTTCAAATTATGTCATGATATTATTATTTCATATCATGTATTTTTACTTTATTTATGTTTAATTTTAGTGAATACACATAATAGATAAATTTTATTTAAAAAATGATATTTCTAAGGGAATTTCTTTACCCAATTTCTAATCTTTGGGTTAATCTCCTACTTTCAAATTATGTCATGATATTATTATATCTTATTGTGTGTTTGTACTTTATTTTTGTGTATCTATAGTGAATACATATAATAGATCTATTTTATTTAAAAAATGATATTTGTATGGGAAATTCTTAACCCAATTTCCATTCATTGGGTTAATTTTCTACATTCAAATTATGCCATGATATTATTATGTCATATCATGTATTTATACATCCTTTATATGTACATATAGTGAATAAACATAATATATATATTTTATTTAAAAATGATCATTTTATGGACTTCGTCTCAATCTCCTTTCATTGAGGCATATTTTTTTTTATACACAACATTCTTTTTTACTAGTTATAAATCCCTTTGAATTTTACGTTTATTCAAAATAAATCTTTTTATACGAAGAGTATTACTAAACATCAAAAAGGAATGTTTTTGTTGTCATACATATGCGGAGACAAAAACTTCTCCACCACCGTTACCATTATTTCAGTTTCGGCTTCCTCTACAAGTCATAACTTTTTTTTAATGAATAATAAATAAAATTATTTAATTTTCTTTTATTTTGGTATTGAAAATGGTATTTAATGTGTTTTTTTATTATATCAATGTGTTCTATTGATATCTTTTGATTGAAATGTGGAAATGTAATTTTTCCTTTATGCGTGTTTTATGTGATATGAATATGTTATAGTTTATGATCTGTTTAATGCTATTCATATGAGGAATGCATTGGAATTAATAAGTGACAGGTGGAGCCCGCTTTAGCTCCTCGGTGCATCGACAGGTCTCAGGAGACAAACTAGTGTCTTGGCATGAGGCCTTGACAAAATATTATTTCTAGTATTGGTACGAGGCCTTGGCTACATGGTTATGATAGTCTGGAATTATGAATTCCATCATTTTGAATGTGGTTATTGATATTGCATGTGATTATTCAACCAGTATAATATCTCTGTGAATAAGTAAATGACATTATTTAATTTTAATTTTTCCATATTATTCTAAAGTTGAAGTTTAAAAGGCTTTCGTTTTAGTTATACTTTGCCTTAAATGTTTATGTTTATTTATGAAATATTTCTCTATATTGTTATGCTTACGGAGAATCTGTGCTCAACCCTTTCTATGTTTTATTTTTCCTAGGAAGTGAAGAAATATTTTATGACTGACATGTAGGTATAGTCTGAAGGGGATATGAGTGCGGACTATGGAGACCATGTTATTTTATTTTTCACTTTATGATGTAATGTAACATTTTTGAATGTATTAAGTGTTTCCAAGGATACTAAACTAATAAGTCTTTTGAGACTTGATCTTTTGTGATGATGCCGATGTTACGCAATAATGCACCGACTCTGGGTAACTAGGGTCGGGGTGTTACAATGCATTATACCACACATGGATAATATTTGAGAAATGCTTATGTGATACTCATTTAATGTAATGAGTGTATTACCAATTCAGACTATGTTCATTAGGGTATCATGAGATTTTACACCCTATAAATTAGTGAATTGAGAAGGTCATGTTCATTTTAACATCATTGTGTAGTGATCAGGAAAAGAATTTTGTTTTTCATCTTTTGAAATTCTACAAATAGTGTAAAAAATAAAATTAAGAGATATGGGGTGATGGAGAAGGATGAAATCATTTCGATTTAGTGTAGAAGTATTGTAAATTAATTAAAAATATATACATATATGGATCATACATTCCAATGAATAGGAAGTCTATAGAGGAACTCTAGTGTATGGGAATGCTATTGGGATACTAGAAACACTATATAATACAATATAAGGACCCTCCTCTAGACCTCAGGTTTCTATTGTGTAGGTGGATACATTGTGATCTCATGAAAGACTCTATAGTGGGAACACTATAGGAAATATTGTTGATGGGAATTGGAAATTCCCTGAATGTAACTACCTATATATAGATAAAAGTCGTTGAACTAGTGGTGTAATAAGATGTAGTATAGACTAGGTCTTTTCGATAAACGTCATAAAATAGTATTTTGTTGTTGTTAAATCCAACCCCTAACCCATTTGATTATGAATAGGTGGTTGGTGTTATGATCCATTTGATACATTCCCATGAGACTAATGGTTGTGAATATATTCCAAGGGATTCATAAAAAAATTGAGGGATCATTATTCCATAAAAAATAAAAAATAAAAAAATTGATAACCATAACAAACAACTATAAAATGAATTAGTATAATGTAAAACAACTAAAAACATAACACAAACAATAAATATATATATATATTATACTACATTATAGAAATAAAGATCAATAAAATTTAGATACATAGAATACATCAACTCTGTAACTCGAAACATGCTCCAAACTCCAACTCCACATGTTCACCCCAAGGTATCAAGAATAATCCCTAATGAATTTGTATTCCATGCCTATACCTATGTCTAGTTGTATCACATATTAATATATACAAATGTTCCAAAGTAGGTGTTGATTATAAATATTATTATCTTTTCTCAAATTAATTCTGCACTCACCCAGGAATGATTAAAAATGATTGAAATTTTTTATAAACTATATTTAAATAAATTAAATATATGTATATCAATAGAAAAATGATTTCTGAACCATGATATTTTTCAAATAAATAATTGATACAATTCTTCAAAACATTTCACAATTCAATTTGGCATTCCAATTCTATTTCCACGTATCCATATACTAAAACATGAATGAAATCCTTCGACTTCCTAATATATGCATGTGGTGAGTTAACCCATCACCATGAAATCTCTTGGTTACCCAATTTTATTTAGTAAACATCCTTCCATTATAAATCAAATTTTTTTGGGGGAAACATCATTACTTTTATGTCATAAATTTTCATGATCACCCACTAACCATGTTTTCCAGAACTAATGCCACCCATTTTTTAGAAACAACTATTTCTATAAAAAATATCACCAAAATTTTTTGAATGCAACATCATAAATAAAAAATATTAAATTCATCATTTTCAAATCCTGAACTAACAACACAAAAATACTAATAAATTTCTACAATTTCATAATACGTCCTCTGAAGAGTATTTCTATCGATAATATTACCCAAATATCTCCATTAAAATTAATAAATTCAATTAAATTTAAGCCAAATCATTGAAATATAAAAAATATTAGTCATGGCTAAATCCACATACCCCTCAAAATATCCGAACAGAAATAATATCACAAATAATTCAAAAAATAGGATCTATCTTTAGGATTTAACATTATCTCTCATTCCTTTGAACAAAATCAATGATATCTAATCATTTCTGACAAAAACATAGATCTCTCCTAAATATATTTTATCCATGATTCCCTGGATTGTTAGAAGTGGAAATGAATTGAACATTATGAAAATTGATCACATACACACAAATATAATGTCCAACTTAGATATATTCACATATGAATCACTATCGGATCAAACAATGGTCTCCACAATCTTGGTAGGAAGAAAAACACAAAAGATGATCAATTTAGTGAATAAATAATGTGACTTAAGAGGTAAACTGACTAGGGACCACAATTTCTAGATCTAATCATTCTCAATTCTTGGTTTGGGTCACAATAAATTAAATTGTGTGACATCCACGCATGAACCACTACATCCAAACAAACAATTCAAGGTTTGATCGCATGATCCCATAAAATGTAAACCATCCATGATATTTTTCTCTATTATATTTTTAAGGTTTCTATTTTCGTGCTACACATTTTATCCAGATCAAACACTTAGTCATGAACCTTCCATGATACAATTATTTTCGTTTCACAGTTTCATAGAGGTGTTGAATCATTTTTACACACCGTTCTCAAACCATGAACATTTATAAAATCCAGAAAACATGTGAAATCTCCTGAAAACCTCCAAAAACATGACACAAGAATTATATATACATAAAATAAATAAATTTTTGGTTTAGTATGTAAAATTGGGGGTTCTAAATTCGCACCAAATTTGGACAATCCATACCCAAAAAAATGAAAATAATTTTTTTAGGATTTTAGACATTAATTCTCCATTTCCTTCTCATAACCCCATGTTTCCTCCCTTACCCGACATATGATATTCCCATTATATAATTACTCATGCCTATACATGATTCACACTTGCACATGAATTGAAATAGAAACTACATCAAGGTTAATGTAATCTCATAAAATCACATGGTCATGATCGGTTTTTTTAACATCCCCGACCAAGGATCCACTATAAAATGTGGCATGTTTCTGTTCATCACATTACCTCACACACCCTCCAAATATGCCATAGGCTACCAACAAGATTCACTGACCTATGGATAAACATGGGGAGTCTATTCCATATTAATAGAGTGAGGACATAACAGAAATAACATCAATTGATAAAATAAAGCACATAACCGACAAATGGATAGCGAGAAACAAAAAAGAAAAAGAGACCAAGGACGCATGGGATATCATTAACTAGTGAATATTGTATAAGATTATAAGTCATAGAAACAACTAATAAAAACAACCATCGACTCTAAACATAGTTAGAAGTCCTCACCCATTTCTGAACTCCATGTTCCAACCCGTAGTCCAATGAATAACCATACACCAGGTCTGTACACTAAACATGCACATGACATCAATTAGTGCCTTCTTGAGTACCCATGTCCCATATCGGCCCGTGGAAAATGTATTTAAAACTCATTATCATTCAACCAATGGTGCCTAATGAAATAGCTAGTATATAAAATGGCGCATGCATGTAACATATGAAATAAATTAATATGTAATAATGAAAAACATTTAAGTAATTATATAATATCATTTTTTGCATTTAGGTTCTCTACAGTTGATTGATGAACAAAAATAACCTAGATCATACTTGGAGCCTATTCCATGGAAGATTGGGTGACACTCATATTTTATCCCCATGGGGGTGATCAAAAATCAAATAAAATTTCGTTCCCATTAGCTACAATGTTTAGTTAATCAATTTCATCATTATTACCATTTCATCACTAATCATATATTTATTACTAAATTAATCTTCATATCATATTCCAGGGGATATAGATTTACATTATTTACACTAAAACCAATGCCAATAAATTACAATGAATAAGGGAACAAACCAAGTCCCTTCTCACTAGAGATACACACATCACAACAAGCACATAATGTACACCTCATAGCATCAGTCTGGGTAAAATTAAATCATTAGGGGAATATAGATATGCCCCCTTCACTAAACCATGCATAAAATGTTTATTTTGAAAGATGTTTCTTACTAGACCCATGGTCTTATAACCAGAGTCAATACCCCACACCACCAAGCCATGTACACATGCTTATCCATCTTAGGGTAGGCAAGAGCATTAGTCCAACTCGACACATGCGAAGAGCCTCATCCACCTCTCCCAAACCAATATTCAACAACTTTATTTAACTAATACACATAATCAACCTCAATTGAAAACAATCATCATGGAAATTTATTTCATTCAATAACCCATTAACACAATTACCATTTACCAACATGGAACACCTATCACATTCCCTTTATTATGCAGAAATAATCAATTTCCATTAGTGATTCCCTTTCAATAACTCATTAAACAGAATTCTCCATTTCTCATGTTAACTCAATTATGAATGTTTAGTACAAAACACATTCCATTGGGAACTATCACACTTGTCCCTATTAACCCGTTTCTACAAAATGGAACATTGAACTCATATTAAATAGTATTTATCATCCATTGGGAATAAGTAAATTTAAATAACATTGATTACAGAATCCCTTTTCAATACATCCACCCTTTTTAAACCCAATATTACATCAATACAACTAAAATCAGTACAAATCCCAAAAACATGCCAATGAAACCATTTTAGATCCACTGAAAAATCTTAATGAAGTAAGAACATAATTATTTTAAGTAACCCACTATAAATTATCATATAAAAATCACATTTACATTAATAATTATCCCTCATTATACACATATAATAAGGTTAATGGATTTTATCCCCCACACACAAGGTTCTGAATTACCACATGGTCAAACCTAGGTTTTGTCTCATATTATCAACAAACCCCGCATGGTCCATGAAGTGTATCACATATAAAACTAAGATATAAATATATTTACATAACCCAAGGAATATTCATAAAACATAATAGTTAAATGAAAAAACAACATACATAAAAAAAATCAATAAAATTAGAAAAATCATTAAGACCACAAACAACATGATTGTTGATGAATTCATTCTAAATCTACACCCAAGAATAAAAATCGAAAACCTGATAAATTCTTAAATTATAATATACATTAAATTTCATGGTTTTAGGGACTCATAAGAATAGGATATCACATACAAGTACACATTTAGAAGATAGAGCAAATTGGGGTGTAAGACTCACCGGAATCATTGATTCGTAATGAAACATAGTACAAACACCCACGAATGGAAGTAGAATAACATGTGGCGGTGGAGGAGGCATCTAGTTCATCAGCTAGGGGTGAGGGTGTCGAAAGGGATGAATAATTATGGGACTATAAAATATATTCATATGGAAAATATGGGAATTTACCACTTATTTGGGCAATGCATTATTTCCATACGGTTTACCAATATTGTGCCAACCGTGTAGCTCCCTCTGTCATAGAGAAGCCTTGTCAGACAGTTTGATGGGGGCACCCACATGTTTTTGAAAACAATGTAGTAAAAATATGATATCCCTATATCTAAAATTATCTCCAAGACAAAATTTCTCCTTGGTCATGTGCTTGGTTTCCACTAACCATGCGCCAACCATGCGCTATGACCAATATGCAACTTTACTACATTTTTCATGTCCCAAACCCATGAAACACATACAAAATATTCCATGAACCCAAGAAAATTCTATTTAACCATAAAAGGGTCTAAATCAAAAATGTTAACATGGATACAACTTCCAATAATATCAATATCCTATATCCTCCGCCACATTTAACATCTCAACCTCATGATTCACTTCCTAGATTTTTAAATACCTCATGAAAAATTATGTTTAACCACAGATTGAAAAAATAACAATCATCTTATGATTTTCTCGTTGATCTTGATCATACTTTAGATATGATAAGATTATGGAAACATCCCTACTAGAATGAAATTTCCATCATTGTGATTCACAATGACAATCTAATTCTCCTTGAGGACACATTCATCTCATCTCAGTATTTCATAAACAGGTCACATGATATATTTCTGATTAGGATCATTAAACAACAACATGAGTGGATACTAAATGGGATCTATATTACCATGGAAGAACTAACGGGAACACACTTGGTCTGACGCACATCACAATTCATGGCCCCAATTATCATGGATTCATGTCACTCAAATTTTTTTGATGTACTAACGGTGATCCAAGCCTTACCTGACAAGAAGAAACATTATAAAATTTCAAATACATATCTCGAGGCCCAAAATATATTATTTTCACATAAAATCATATTATTATTACCCTCACATACCAATCTTATATAGGTACTCACAAGGTCCATATTTCGACCAACACCTATAACCTACAATGATCCACCAAAACAGCTCATACATGATTACATTTAACTCGAACGTCTAGTTAAGTAATTAGATTACCACGTTCACTATATGGTGATCAAAACCATATACATAGTTCTCCACCACTAGTGACTTGGTTTCGGAATCTCCACCATCGACAAGAAGACCAACACAACCTCAAATACACTTCCTCAAAATACATAATGATTTTTCCAACTCACCACTCCAAAATATCCATAGAATATCATCCCCACTCTGGTAGTCGACATTTATGTTAGGTCTACATAATCTAGTTACACATTATGAAACCCTCTATCTTCCCAGAAAAGTTGTTTCTTACCATAAATATCATTCCCTGTTACCAAATGTTTAAAACATCTCTATATTAATTGGAGGTGGATTACATCAAACCTCATATGCTCCCTTTCTCCCACCTATGTTAGAACACCCTTACCGATTCAATATGATTTCATTTAGAACATGCTAATCCACAAATCCATGACAAATTTTGATAAACCATCACTTTGAAATCATAACAGACATATCTATATGGAACCAGAGAGTGAACTTCACAGGTTATTCATTGGCATCTCGATGTCACCACACTCACTTCAAAAAATTTTGGTCAAATAGAGTACTAAAATATTTATCCCCACATTAGGAGTGTTATTATCAACATATTTCTTAAGAAACTTTTACCTCTCTTGATCACACACAAACATTTTATAAACCCCAAAATCATATGTGTTCATCTAGATCTTAGTATGATTAAAAAACAAACATCAATCACTACTCATTCTAATCTTAGGTGAACAACACCCGTGGAACTCACTGACCACCGGTCAATTCTGATTATATCATCAACAATAGGCTTATGGATTATGATCTTATAATATGGTTCATTCACACATACCACTCATTGTCCACATATTCTAAGAATCAATATATTTGACAAAACACACTCAAATAGTTATGTGTAATACTATATTATTATTTACATACTATGATGATGTCAATATATTGGTAAGGATAATCACTGCTCAAAGTGATCAGTTCTGTTTTGGATTTCGATTTTGATGTTTCTATGTGGTATCCCTGGATTGGGTGGACAATTTCGAGAATAGGAACGCGCATGGGGTTTCATCACCCCTTTTTATGAAAAAAGAACAATGATAATAATAATAATAATAATAATAATAATAATAATAATCACTACTCAAACGAAAACTAATAATTCATCAACAAACACTGCCACATAATATCATTTCTAATCTCAAATTTTAATAAGAGGACACCACATCCATCTAATGGTATCATGATTACCTACCCAATAAAATCATTTCTATACTATATCACCACATCCTTGATGGATATTCCAACAAAAACTATTTCAACAACATGACCCCCTACCAAGTACTCATGACTAATAATTTCCATTGTATTCATTATCATTACCTACCAAATGTTCTTTATCCATAGTCATTATGACTATAACAGATACATAATGAATCACTTCACCAGTCCAAAACTAACTTGTTTCATTGACTACCAGGGACTCTGCCCATTTATTCCATTGATAACACATGCACATAAAATCATCCCAACTATCTTAAAACCCAATGGAATCTTGAATCTATAACATGATTTTATAAATTTTCACTCGTTGGACCATCCAGGTCTCACACTCGCTTTAAAAAAAATACAACAACCTACACCATCTAACAATATCTGTATAAAACCAAAAAAAGCCCCAATGAATGCTCACACAAATGGTCAAGCCACATGATCTACCAGACTCATCAGACTCAATACATTCCCAACATATCACCTAACAAAAAAACCACACTAACAAACATTAAATCCATAATTTGGTCACTGTATCATTGTATGGTAGAATATAGCATTTATTTTTGTATTTTACTTCATCGAAATAATATGGTTAGGTCTTCAAAAGACCCTTACCTTCATAACCACTAATACCAACAAACATAAGCACTCAAGTGTCAACCATAGGTGAGTCCATGGAAAAATATTTAATTTAACCAAAATATGATATAACCCAATTAATTATTATTTTACATCTAAAGGAAGCACCTTGGTTACACAATCCAAGACACTAGAAACATTGGTCTACCCACCATTGAGGCTATCCATGGATTATTAGGATTGATAAAACATATTATAACTCATTTCAAATCTCCCAAATCCATTAATATTTCCACATGGACTACATCATTTTTACTTTACTTGGAAACACACTTTGGGTTCCATTTCCATCGTCCATAAAATATACCCGTGCCACACACATTTTTAAGCATCGACACAATGACGTACATCTCTCACTATGCATCCTCATAATGTCTACTAATACCGACCGCCTAAATTGGATCCACACCAAGCAATGGATACTGACTCTCTCTACGGAAATAACACCAAACCTTAAATAATAATCTACTCATGGCAGGTGACCAACTCTTATTCTGAACACACTATGCCAAATGAAGAAACAACTAATTATTGTAGATATCACACCAAGGTTATGCTCACATGAACGCTAGTTCCACAAAAAAAATACAAACTATAATGTCCAAAAAACTAACATGGGTCTTAATGAAAAAGATTAATCACATTTACTTTATCATACATCACATCAAAACTCCTATATCAAAACATAACAGATGAAGCAACAGGTAACATCCCATTATCCATTACACCATACTAATCACGATATCAAATCTGCATCCTGTGAACTAAAGACTATGGAAATATCAGGACCCAAAACACCCATACACATGTCTAAAAACAATCATATGGGATAAAAATACCTAATGTCTCTAAAAGATATGTTATTCTAATTTTGTCCCACATAATTTAATCATTACAATTTATACCCTCAATTTCATTTTTCTATACAATTCAATTTCACTACCCTATAATATAAAATTTCAAAAAAAAATTAGATCATCAATTTAAAAAATAAATTTTATTCAAACTCACATTTCAAAACATTTTATATTTAAACACAAAATGTTTTTTTCACCAAACACCTTTTAACCCACTTCTCATCACCAATTATTTCAGTCAATTTCAATTTTTATATCTATTTGGTATATCAATAGGTCATTAAAAATTAAATAACATGAAAGATACTGATGTCCTATTTATCTTACTATACTCACATTATGCCTGAAATCACACACCCTCTATTGAAAAATTTTCGAAGAGGTAAAAATATCATATAAATAACCTCACATATAGGTGAAATACATAAGTGTATATAAAAATAAACCATAAAATAACATAACCAAAATTCAATTCCCAACCCAAGAAACATGGATGTTCCATAATATAATAGTCTATAGGCACCCAAGAATGATCTCATTATCTGGACTCGACATGATCATAGTATCATGTCCACCATTCCATAAATAGTATGATAGAATAGATTATTGTATACCACCCTATAGCATTCCCATCCTGGGATCCACTAAACTTGTGTCCTGAGCCAATTTTTCACAGGAAGTTATTCTAATTTTTCACCAACTATAAAACTCCCTCTACTCTAGAGAATCCATGATGTATAATTTAATATGTGTATTAATATATATAATGTGACCATTTGGTAACCGTGGGAAAGATCATAATCTAAAATTATCACCAAGATGAATGGGTCATAGTCCCAGTGCATGGTTGGGACTAACATTTCTAAAACCATGTGATATGCACTATAGGATACATTTCTCCAATTTTAATGTCCCACTCCATGTAACACTTCAATAACCCCTAAAAACACTCAAAACCCATTATTTATACATTAAATAGTGGTAAAATGAAAATTTAAAACAAGGTAACACCTTGACTCATAATCAAGATCTTATAGTTTATCACATAATCATTTTAGATACATGAAACACATTATTACATTAATTGAATGTTGGTGGTAAAGGAAACTAATATACCACAACACTAACCCATTCATGTATCTCAAATGGCCTTATATGTCATGGATATAACTATATATTCTTCACAAAAATATGATTCCATACTCATAGAAATATTATAATGAACATAATATCACTAATCGTGAATGAATATGGAAGTCCATGATAATCCAAATATGATTTCTGATTACTCTGACCCATCTCCATCCTCTTAAAGAACAACCTAATATTCTATATATCGTATCTCACATAAGTATTGGTATAACTAGTGATGTATCACCTGTTTCCACCCAAGGGAGTGTGGAATGATAAGGAAATCCATAAAATACACCTAAATGATACATATGTATAGATGATTTAAATTTATTGTTATATGAGAACACCATTGATTATATGTTCTATTCTCATTAGAAACCCAAATACATTACAAAACCTCTAAAAAATAATTCCAATGTTGGCATCATCCTTTATAAATTTCCACCGCTGTGAGGATGATACACTATTCACATATTTAGTTGATTCCCAAGGGATTACTATACAAATAAGAAAGAAATGATATTTAAACCTTAGATAACTATCTAATATTATCAAAACCAGTATTCCATTAATATTTACCACATATTGGATATATATTTTTGAAATGATCTCAAAGTATTGGTATTTAAAAACTGGGATGAAATGTTTTGAATATTCATACAATATACTATTACTGATACAGATTTTTATTCGAGCCTTCCTTGGAATAACTGAGAATAAAAACATAACTATCATTTGAAATTCATATACATAAATCAGTATGGTGTGTTCCATAACCAATACAAATTCATGCACAATATTATCCTGATGATAGATGAGACATATAATAACAAACTCATCCATTAATCACTTCATTCCCACCTACAAAAATTGTTTCTTGAGTGCCTCATGAATATTTTTAATTCCATGATGATCAACATAACAATGATTGTGAAAATAATGATAAATTATTTATTGAAAATATATATGTACAACCATTCAATATAAAAAACACAACATTGATCCTCTTTTAGGATTACATCCCATAGTGGTATCCCTAGTATTAAGAACATAATTCAAGGAAACAAATTTAAAATATGATTTCTATTACTCATTAACATTATTAACCAAACCATGAACAAAAAAACCTAGAATGAGAACTATAAATATACCTCATTCTTCACAATCGAAGTGCCTATAAGAAATCAATATCGTCAACTACTATGGATATTAATCCTCTTTAACAAAATAACCATAAGAAATTATACAAAATTAATCCATGTATATCCTCCCAATTACTACTGTATCGATTATTTGATAGACTAAAATTTTATCATACTCCATCTATATTATTTGTCTCAGATTCAAATCCCACTATGAGAAATGATATTTGAATCTCTTATGATCCTTATACATATTAAATTTTACTCCAAAAATTTAACTAATCCTATTATTCAAATAATGGTCTATGGTAGCTATTTCAAAATCATGTTTTCGGATGTTCTCCTCGTGAAACAATAACATCCTTGATCTATAAGATTCAACATGATATTAATTCATCAAAACACATTTATACCTAGATCCAAAAGCATCTTAATACAACATATCACTTTTTCATAATTCTTAAAATATCAAAACCCATGTTGATGTAAGGAGGACATTATAAAGTTGAAAATAGTTGTGACATTCCACATTCTATTGAAATGGAAAGCATTTCCACTTTAATTATAACACTGATGAACATATTTATGAAAAGTCAAAAAAACATCTATAATAACCAACCATGAAAAATAAAACTATTTATCTCTAAGAGGTTGATTGGTTTATTTTGATAGATCATAACCTATATCTATTATGGAAGCAAAAAAATTTCTAGAGATTACATGTCCAAGGTAAGGTTCCACTCGTATCCAAACATTAAAATATTAAATCCCATTATACATTAAATTATTTTTATTTAAAATTCAACAATATATCCTTCTACATAACATGCTCAATTTTTTTCACAGAATACATAAGTATGTCTTCTGAAAACAACACCACAAAATAATCCAGATACCAGAAAGAAATCAGATACATTAATCCCATAAATACTACTATTATATTCAAATGACTATAAAGAGTAACCACATACTCATAACATCAATATCTAATATATAATGTTATTTTCAAAATATCCCCCATCCAAAATATTAGTTGGTGATTCCCAAAAATCATGTCAATCATAAAGAAACAATTGAATCCATGAAACTGATTGAAAATGTCATCTATGAATGAAAAGTGATAGTAATTATTTATCATAACATGATAAATAAAATTATAATAAAGTAATATGAGTATTTATATCCTTAATTTTCCCAAACAAAATTTATGTTCCACACATATACATAATCAATCGAATTAACACTTTCTGTTCCAAATTATCTAACTAGAAATTCAATTCCAATTATTTTATTGGTTCCATATCTTATTCTAAAATTCAGATATGAATAGATTATACTATGAGATGAACTATAAATTCCACATCCTTTTTGGGTGGAATCCCTTGAAAATTTTCTAGGAAAACATCATGAATATCATTATTAATTGATGTAAGGACTCTATTCTCAAACACATATAAAGATTCCAAGACCATCAATTCGAAATTGTATGAGATATTTCAAACTTTTTTTTCTGAAAATACCATTACACATATAAATACTTGATTATCTCTTTTATTTGGTATTATCAATGCAATAATCTATTGTAAAAATAACCCTTTAGGTATAATGTTCGATGTGATATTTGGAATTTATAAAATCATCTATACAGATTATTAACTCATATACAAACATTGCAATCATCGAAAATCCAAATTAAATTGTTCCCCATCAATAGTTATTGAATCATATTTGAACATATTGTATTGAAATTATCTTTCTCCAGAAGGAGTTTGATGTGCCAAAACAGAAGGCATTATCTCATTATGAGAACCCAAAAGATCAATAGCATGAGACGAAAAAAATTAATTGCATGCACGCATATCAAAAAAATTGTTCATAACTGTAGAATTAAAAAAACTCAAACCTCTTATTTTTTATGGTTTTAATAGATCATATATAATTATTTTCTCATCTCTAAAGAACTCATTACTTAGTAAACATTGATATTTGTTTTCATGATTGTAATTCAATGGTTGAGGAGTAATGGTATTCCAAATATAACCATATATATTAGTTCAGCTAAAGAGAAATAATCTACTACCCTCATCACATTTTATCATATGATTCTAGATTTGTATTACTTTTGACTCTAGCACATAACAATGGAGAACTATGAGTAAAGGACCTAATATGAACTACATTGTTGTAGTTGTAACATGATTTTATTAATGTTGTATGATATGTCTTCATATGTTCAAAATAATAATACTAGATGAATCTATGATTATTTTTTAGTTTGGGAGGAATATTAACTTTTCCCACATATAATTTAGTATCATACAATTGCCTTGGTAAATTTTATCCCTATTTCTATTATACTTATAATAAGTGTTCCCAACATTTTACATAGCTATGAACGTGTTTCCTCAAGCCATTAATCTTGATTAATCACATTCTACCACTATTACTCTATTATTTATATCTATATATTCTAATATGTAGGTGTCAATAATCATAGAGATTGTATCTGGCCACATCCCTGATTCGAAAATGTGATCCATCAAGGATGATCATGTAGAATATTCATCTTTTTGGTCGACTAAATTCACGAATTCAGTTATGTACTCTGCCATTGTGAGGCTATCATAGTTCAAACAAATAAAGTCTATCATTCTAGAAATTATGATTTTTTACTATAGAATTTCTTGTTGAAAATTTATTCAAAAACCCCTCAACCATTGTGTTGGTATAATTTATCATTATCTATAAAATCCCACCACTAGAATACAAGATCCGTATATATGTATTTTTCCTATGACATTTTCTATAACAAAAAGAAATTGATATTTAATCTCACTCCCTAGATATTGAAGTCATAAAAAATAAAAAATAACTATATCTAACATATCACAATAAGTCTTTCTAATATTCATTGAATTTACAATTTAATAAAATCATATAATTCCACTATGCTCTTAGATAATCAAACTATTTTAAATTATTTTCTAATATAATCACATCCACCAAATAAATAAATCATTTCTCAAAATGAAATTTTAAATCGATAGAGAAGATATTTATATCAATTCATGTCATGAACTACTCATCAGATAATCTAATGATGAAGTGGTTACAAATCCAAGATGTGAGTCAAATAATTCATGTACCTAAATTTCAGGGTTACCGGAAATTTAACATAAACATGTTATCTATGCCTCTTTATGAAATACATTTATTATTATGATGAACCAATTCCATACTTCTGTCCCAACTAATGGAGTAAAAAAATAATTTTTCAACTCTAGTAAAAATTAATATAATACCATTTTCACCATAAAACCTCTCACCCATGGTATTGCGAAGAAGAACTGGGTGTAATTAGCCATATGTGGAATCACCAAAATAGAAAAGGATGGAAATAAATGAGAAGGGATTCAAAAAAATTTACGGTAAAATTATACATTTAAATATAAAACAACCAATACCAGATAACCGTAACCTAATAAGCCATTATACGATATAGGAGTACAATTTTATATAACCAAAAATGTAACTAAACAATCATAAAACTATTTCATAATAAAATGTTGAAACCACGATCGACAAAAATCAAAGAAAAAGAACCGATAAACTCAGTAACTACCATCCAACTCAAAGATCCAACTACAGATTCCCTACCCAAGGTATCATAATGCATCACTAATGATAATTGATAACAATCCTCTCTCTTTCTCTAAATATATATCAATTGAAAATTTAGTTATGTTCCCGGGTTGGCTATTCATATAAAACATTGTATGTTTCCAGCTTTTCATCAACACCCAAAATACTCGGATATAAACGGTTTATACATTTTTAAAAAATATTTCAAAACAATTTCATGATGTAATATAAAATAAAAAATAGTTTTTCAAAAAAAATCATTTTCCCATGAAATAAACAAGATAAGTATTTAAATTTTTTGAAATTTCCATTTGGAATACCCATTCAATTTCAACATGTACACACATCCACACATGCTTGATAACCATTGAAATTATTATATTCATGATTTATGTGTCATCCCTTCACCATGTAAATATTTTGTGATCCATTTTGATGTGGTAATCTTCACACCACCATATATCACATTTTGATGTGGGAAAAAACCTTCCGTTATCTATCCCTAATTCAATTGAATGGAGGGACACACAATTTCCAAACCACCTATGAAACCATTTTCCACAAAAAATTTTATTGTAAAAAATCATTTTTTTTCATGCTTCACAACAACAGAAAAATCTTTAAATAACCAATTTAAAATCATGACCAAAAATCACTTTGAAAAAAACCATCGAATTTAAACAATTTGTAATAACCATCAGTGATGTGTTTTTTTATCTTGAATAAAACATATACATTATAATTAATATTAATAAATTAAATCAATTTTATAAAAAATTCACGTTCTATACAAGATTAGTAGACCATACAACAACCTATATATCAAACATAGGTGAACACAAATAATTACACAAGAACATCAAAAAAATGGCTTAGATATTGATGACATAATCAATAATATTGTTATATTATACAAAAAACCACCATACATAATTCTTTTAATAACATGCAACATAGAGATATCCCAAATGGATTAGATCTATGAATTCAAGAGTGAGGAGAAGCGAAATTATAATAAAAAATATTAATTATAATCATTTACCAACAATATAGCCTCCAATGAATATAGAATAACTTATGAATTTTTTCTATAATTAAAAGAATCATTTATAAAATAATTAGAGGGATATGATTTCATCAACTAAGTAGTTTAGTATAAATTGGGTGATTAAAGAGATAAACTAAGTGAGATACAAAATTTTCATATCAAACTTTTCATGATGCATTGTTTGGAATTACTTTCTTTTGGGATGCACAAGCCAGTAACTTCAAACACATATCATAGATTATGATCCCATGGATTTATGAATATTTTTACAACCATAATATTATCCTCTATTATCATTGCATGGTTTCTATTTGATAGCCACATGGTTTTCTCAAACTATGCACCGATTCATGCACCTATATAATGGGTATTATTTCAGTAGCACTATTTATTTGTGGTGTTGCATGATTTCTATTATCCATGATTAAATTATATAACTCCATAAAATTAAGATGAAAGATTAAAATTAATATTAAATCCAACCAAAGCATTACACAAACATTATAAAAACTAAAAATACCTAAATATAAATTGAAGTAGCTAAAAATAGTGGTGCTATAATGGTGTTATATTTTTAACTATTTTAGACATGTTATGATTGAAAATAAAAAATAATGGATTGAGATTATTTCAGTAACATAGAAGGAGTTAAAATGAAATAATTATTTACAAATAGAATACCAATATTTTACCCCCTCGTTCCTAATGTTATCTAATAGTCCTAGGGCTATAAATTACGTATGTGATAGTGTCATATTCCCATTAAAAATTATCCCAGCAAAAAATATGATCTTAAGGATATGTCAAAAATTATTTACATGGTGATAAATGAATATTTATCATAGTTAAGGGAGAAATGTAACACCCCGTGATTTTATGAAAAATATTCTTTTTAATTTCATTAATGTCTTGTGTTGTATGCTACACCAAAAGAAGCTTGCACAACACGAATACTTGACATGCCTTGCAATCACGACATTCCTCGATAGTGTGTGTAGTACGCAATACCAAGTTTCACTAAACAACGATGTGCTATTAAAATATTATTAAAACTAGCTGTTATGAATAGTAATAACCACATTTTAAAATTTTAGAAATTTTATCTCTCAAAATGGAGTTCATTTTTGGAATCGGGGTATCGAATTTAGCCTAAGGTGAAATTTTTGTACTTTTTGGATAACTTTCATATTCTGATGAATAGTGAAAATTTCTAAATTTTAATTAAAAACAAATTTTTTAATCGAAATAATTAATAGTGATAAATTATTAATTTGAGTGGTTTTAAAGTATATTTATAATATATTTTTACAATTTAATACAATGTTGGTCATTGGATGTAATTCTACATTTAAACCAGACAGAAACAAGTGTCAATCTTTTGATAGTTATTATCTTTTAAGAACACACTATTTGTTTTGATGACGGGAATTAATTTTTAAATTAATTAATGAAACTGATATGTTTTTAATTTGGTAAAATAGACATCATTTTTGTGTTCATAATATCAAATATAGATTAGGCCTAATTTTTGTTATTTTTTTGGAAACTATCAATTTTTGATGAATAGTGAAATCACTAAGTGGCAGTCAAAAAACTATATTATTCATAAAACGTAATTTTACCACTTCTGTGAGTGGAATTTCAAAAATCCGAGAGTCGGTTGATGTCATTAAGTAAAATGTGGTTCAATGAGATGAAAATAATTTTTGGTGAATAGTAACTTTTTATTTTTTTACCACGGTTAAAAGTAAAGAGGGTAATTAAGGGTAAAAGTAATATTATTATTACCCTAACACATGTCATTATTCTTTTGGAGAAGTGTAATTCGACCAAAAACAACCTTAGGAATATAATATGACCATTTAGGCCCACTTGGATTAGATTAGGACATTTATTATTATTTAATTCATAGAAGAGTTAAAAGAGTTAAAATAAAATATTATTTACTAAAACATTTTTAACATAGGGTTGTACATAAGATAAATTCGATTGTAAATATTAATTAGAAAGCCAATACGATTTCCTACATAATGATATTTTATTTTTAATTTTTAGACATTAAATAATTTAATTTATTTATCACACAACGATGATGCAGTAATTATCTTATTAATGAAATATTGACAAAATTGATGTTATAAATACCCAAATAAATGTAATTTGAGACTTTTTATGAATTCCACTAATTTTCTAGGTTAATATGACATGTTAGTATTGATTTAATTAACTTTTTTTGAACTTATCATTCTGTTATGATTTTCCAAAAATCAATTACTAAATATTGTCAAAATTGACATAAAATAGTTTTTAAAACAAATATTATATTATTAATTGTTATTTTATTACTAAAAATCTATGGTTCGGCCAAATGAGTTAGATAACGTTATATATATTAATAATAAACAACTTGGGGTTCGTTTGGCTTCTTATAATAAGTTTATTAACCTTATAGTATAAGAACACAAGAAGACACGATAAAAGTAAAATTATTTAACTTAATGTAAAATATACATGATAAGGTTAAAATAGGATCCTAAACTTGTATAAATTCTTTTGGATGAGAGTATTTCGACCCATCCCCACCTTAGACTCAAAATAAATTAATTTGGAGCTATTTTAAACGGAACTAGACTTTATAATAAAATAATATTTTTTGTTATTCCAAAGGTACCCCTATCCTCCCTTATAAAAGGGCACCTCCTCCCTCTCGTCCTCACACCAATTTGAGCATTCAAGCTCGGCCAACCCCTGCCAAAATCTCTTCTCCACTTCCCTAGTATCATCCTATAGGTCCTGGTCTTCTTCAAAGATCATCCTTAGTTCTTTATGTGGAGGTTAAGAAAAGGCACGTCAAAAAGAGGAGGTTCGGACACTTACGAAGCAAATCAGACTTAAGGTAAGGGAAATATCACAATCTCATTTTTATCCGAGATTTTTTATACTTTGGTATTTACTGGGGTGTATTTTATCATCCACATCCACGTTTACTCAATATGTAATATTATTTCCATCCACCTACAATTTTTTAAATCCATTTTTACCCTTTGGTGATTTTATATAAAAAGATATGGAAGGAATCTTTGGTCATTTTTCATACGAGGTACTTTTTGACTTTTCTGAAAAAAGTACAAGAAGAATGTTTTATTTTAACTTATAATACATGAATGGATTTTTAAAAACATTATTTCCAAGAAGATTCCCTTATAAGTTTTCAAGTTTATTTTTAATAAACTTCTTTTAGTTATAATTTTATGATATGTTAAGAAATGAAAAGTGTTTTTGAAGTAGAAAGGATATTTTCCTCAAGAATGAAGTTCAAGAGTTTTATCAAAATTATTTTCCATCTAAGATAATAAAGGGTTATGTTTTTATCCCTATTATTACATTGATTTGATTATGTTGTGATGGAATTATTTTTATGAATTCCTTTATCATATATGAATTGTTTTATGATGTCATGATGTTTAAGATTTCCATTTTTATTACATGGGTTATGCAATGATGTATGGTTTATGATTTTGTGGCACACATAATAATGGTATCATTATGAGATGGGTGTGAACTATATCTCCCTCCAATGCATTAGGTAAAGATTTTATATCTAATGAGATAGACATGGCTGGAATGGTAGGTTATACCGGTTCAGTGAAACAATACTGAAACGAGGGTGACTCGGTTCAGAAAGGGACTTTGTCCACTAAGATAGTCTTGGATATGAGTCTTGACGAAAAAAAAAATTATTCTCTATGATTATGTGTGTATGCCACAAAGTTTCATGTTTTATGTTATGATTATTGGGATTTCATTTCACTACTATGATTTATCCCATGTTATGAAATTATGCTCTCTTTTTCAGGTTAAGATTTCCAAAATGTTATGGTCTTATAAATATGATGTGATTGATATTTATTTTGCTTACCCTTACTGATCATTTGATCTCACACTTTTATGTTTTCTTTTCCCTAGGATATAAAGAATGGTTTTAGGTAAAAAAACGGGAAGATCTTTATGGGAGATGTTTAAGATCATTCACCACGATTAGAATATTATATTCCGAGTTTCCAAAGACACTAAACTATTAAAATCCTTGTGTGTGTGTTTTTGTTATGTACTAAGTATTCTGAAAAATTAATGTAATTTCCATGTACGTCAGGCTTAGGGTCTCTACAGTTGGTATCAGAGGAAAGGTTTAGACAACCTTTGGAAACTAGGATTTGAAAACGTTAGTGAGAATCCTTGAGATATTTCTAAGGTATGTCTAGGGATGTCCCTAAGGATAAGTATACATATAGGATATGGTCCTAGAACTATGGTAACGATCTTAGAATTTAACCTAAGATGTTAGATATTAAGGGTACTCCCCCTTTACTATGTTGTTTTCCGTAGAATTATTTTTGCCTCTCACACTATTCTTTTTGGGTTTTAAACGATGGATGGAACCCGTAGTAACCGTGTTGATCATTGTAATGGACAATGCAATGATTGTCCTCCTGAACAAACAAGTGCTATGGGAGATGGAGTGAAAAATTTTATTGCTATACTTACAGAATCTATGAATTATTCTGGACTTCCAAATGAGCAGAGAAGGGAACAATATTCTATTGAGTCTTTCATGAGGCAACGTCCACCTTCTTTTAGTGGGTCTTCCGATCCACTTGTTGCTGAACAATGGATCAGTACCACTGAAAAGATATTTTTAGTTCGTCAATGTTCTGAACATGATAAAGTCATATTAGCAGTATATCGTTTGAAAGGTGATGCTGATCAATGGTGGAATATTATCAAGAATACGAGGCCAAGAGATGAAATTGAGTACATGGAATGGGACGAGTTCAAGAACTTGTTTTTCAGTAAGTACTTCCCTCATATTCTTCGAACAAATATGGAAAAGGAGTTTCTTGAGCTGAAGCAGAAGGATGATGAATCTGTTGGTATATACGAAGCGAATTTTACAAGACTTGCAAGGTATTCATCTGGCATTATCATCCAACCTGAAAGTAAAGTTGATCGATTTTTCAGTGGCATAAAACCAAGTCTTTGAAGGGAATTATCTATAAGAGACTTCAGTAGCTATAAAGAAATTGTGTGTTGTGCTATCAAGGTAGAAATGGAAGTTGGTATTACTTATCCATCTCATTGTTTTGAAAATAAATGAAAGATGGAGTTCAAGGAGAAATCTAAGAATAATGGTGAAAAGAAGATGAATGTTTCCTTGTGCTCAATGTGTGGAAAGAAGCATGGTGGAGATTGTATTAAAGGGACAAGTAAATGATTCAAATGTGGAAAGGAAGGTCATCGGGCATTTGAATGCCGCAATGATGGGAAGAAGATGTCTAATGATGCAAACAAAGGAAGGGATACACAGAATGAACCTACTACACTTCAATGATTCACGTGCAAGGAAATGGGGAATTATGCTAATAAATTCCCTAATCCAAGGGTTAGTGATGATCGACTTGAGCAACTGCTTAAGGAAAAGGACAAAGGGAAGTCGCATGCGATCACTATTGTCGATGTTGAATATGACAACGATGTGGTGGAATGATTAAGTGTTTATGTAATGGGATTCTAAAATAATGTTCTATCATGGAGTATTGGAATATTTATGTATTGGTCTAATGTGGTATTCAAAGTGATTGAGATATTTATGGAAAAAAGATGATATGTGCATAATGAAGGGAAAACGAGAAAATGAAATATTTGACAGTATTCATGAGCTCATGATTGATATAAGGACTAAGTGATATCATGGTTAGAGTATATATAATTTTGAGGATTTTGGTATGTACAAAGAGTTAACTTTTAACAGCATTCATGTTTTCACTAAGGTTCAATGGGTATTCAAGAGAATACCTGATTAAGGCCTTTGAATGTTTGGAATGTGACCAACAAGACATATCTTATGATATATGGGGATCAACGATGGTATTAAATCTCTGGTAATCGTTTTCACTATATTATGAGAGTGGACTACAGTATTATAGATAAGACTAAAGATTGGAATGGATTATGTTGGACATAAGTTAGTATTGTTTAAGGATAGAAGTTTTTTTCGATATTATTAATGGGATCATATAGTAATATAGTTTTAGAAAAAGGACAACCTGCAGGACGGGCGACAGCCCATCGCTTCGGAGAAGGCTGTGGGAATCGAACCCCCAACCGAAGTGCGACTGGCCTTTATCGCCTACCACTGGCCTACAGGAAGTCCCTGGTTAGTAGAAACTAATTTTATTTTATTAAGAGCTATGATATATGAAGTATAAGTTCATTTTTGGAACCATATACGATTAACCATAAGATGGACTTATAACTTTTGTTATCCTTTTGTTTGAAAGAGACGGAATGACCCATCATTCTATCACATGATCTACTAACACATCACGAATGACAAATTCAACTTCATTTCTTTAAGAGATGAAGTGGAAATTGTCCAAAGAATGACAAACAGTGAGACAATACCAAAATCACGAAAGTATTACTTCTAATTCCAATTTCATCAACTTTAGGGAAATGATCTTGAAAACCAATAATGTTGTCCTAGTGCTCTTATATCTGATGAATCAGATGGTACCTTAGATCGTCACAAATTTATTTCATTGTGATTGCTGGCTTTTCCATAGCCATGTTCTCTACCACTCTCCATCAGAACATGATGGTTAGATTTCTCTTCCATATCCATATCTTCACCCATGTAGAAACCCAGTGATTAGTTTATTTGGGTAACCGTTGCGTTTCATACTTTTGTTTTTAATGATTGGTTTTGGTATTCCTTTTTACAATGTGGGTTTCTATTAAAGAAACTTTCGATTAGTAAACCATTTATAACCCCCGACGAATTCCGAGGGAGAAATTTATTTTTTAAGGGGGGTAGAATGTAACACCCCAAGATTTTATGAAAAACATTCTTTTTAATTTCATTAATGTCTTGTGTTGTACGATACACCAAAAGAATCTTTTAAAACACACATACTTGACTTGCCTTGCAATCACGACCTTCTATGATAGCATGTGTAGTCTACAATACCAAGTTTCACTATACAACGATATGCTATTAAACTATTATTTAAACTAGCCGTTATGAATAGTAATAACCACATTTAAAAATTTTAGAAATTTTATCTCTCAAAATGGACTTAATTTTTGGATTCAAAGTATTGAATTTAGCCTAAGGTGAAATTTTGGTACTTTTAGGATAACTTTCATATTCAGATGAATAGTGAAAATTACTAAATTTTAATTAAAAACATCTTTTTTAATAGAAATAATTAATAGTGATAAATTATTAATTTGAGTGGTTTTAAAGTATTTTTAGAATATATTTTTACAATTTAATACAATGTTGGTCATTGGATGTAATTCTACATTTAAACAAGACATAAACAAGTGTCAATCTTTTGATAGTTATTACCTTTTAAGAACACGCTCTTTGTTTTGACGACGGGAATTAATTTTTAAATTAATTAATGCAACTGATATTTTTTGAATTTGGTAAAATAGACATCTTTTTTGAGTTCATAATATCAAATATATCTTAGGCCTAATTTTTGGTATTTTCCTGGAAACTATCATTTTTTGATGAATAGTGAAACCACTAAGTGGTAGTTAAAAAACTAAATTTTTCATAAAACTTAATTTTACCGCTTCTGTGAGTGTAATTTCAAAAATCTGAGAGACACGGTTGATTTCAGTAAGTAAAATTTGGTTCAATGAGTTGAAAATAATTTTTGGTGAATAGTAACTTCTTATTTTTTTTACCACGGTTAAAAGTAAATTGGGTAATTAAGGGTAAAAATATTATTATTATTATCCTAACACATGTCCTAATTCCATTGGATAAGTGTAATTCGACCAAAAACAACCTTAGGAATAAAATATGGCCATTTAGGCCCCCTTGGATTAGATTAGGACATTTATTATTATTTAATTCAAAGAAGAGTTAAAAGAGTTAAAATCAAATATTATTTACTAAAACATTTTTAATATAGGGTTTTACATAAGACAATTTCGATTGTAAATATTAATTATGAAGCCAATAATATTTCCTACATAATTATATTTTATTTATAATTTTTAGACATTAAATAATTTAATTTATTTATCACACAACGATGATGCAGTAATTATCTTATTAATGAAATATTGACATAATTGATGTTATAAATACCCAAATAAATGTAATTTGAGACTTTTATGAATTACACTAATATTATAGGTTAATATGACATGTTAGTATTGATTTAATTAACTTTTTTAGAACTTATCATTCTGTTATGAGTTTCAAAAAATCAATTACTAAATAGTGTCAATATTGACATAAAATAGTTTTTGAAACAAATATTATATTATTAATTGTTATTTTATTCTTAAAAATCTAAGGTTCGGCCAAATGACTTAGATAAGGTTATATATATTAATAATAAACAACTTGGGGTTCGTTTGGCTTCTTATAGTATGTTTATTAATCTTTTAGTATAAGAACACAAGAAGACACAGTAAAAGTAATATTATTTAACTTAATGTTAAATCTATATGATAAGGTTAAAATAGGAACCTAAACTTGTGTAAATTCTATTGGATGAGAGGATTTCGACCAATCCCCACCATAGACTCGAAATAAATTAATTTGGAGCTATTTAAAACCGAACTTGACTATATAATAAAATAATATTTTTAGTTATTCCAAAGGTACCCCTCTCCTCCCTTATAAAAGGGCACCTCCTCCCTCCCCTCCTCACACCAATTTGAGAATTCATGCTCCGCCAACCCCTGCCAAAATATCTTCTCCACTTCCCTAGTATCATCCTAGCGGTCCTGGTCTTCTTCAAAGACCATCCTTAGTTCTTTATGTGGAGGTTAAGAAAAGGAACGTCAAAAAGAGGAGGTTCGGACACTTACGAAGCAAATCAGACTTAAGGTAAGGGAAATATCACAATCTCATTTTTATCTGAGATTGTTTATACTTTGGTATTTACTGGGGTGTATTTTATCATCAACATCCACGTTTCCTCAATATGTAATATTATTTCCATCCACCTACAATTTTTTAAATCCATTTTTACCCTTTGGTGAGTTTATATAAAAAGATATGGAAGGAATCTTTGGTCATTTTTCATACGAGGTACTTTTTGACTTTTCCGAAAAAAGTACAAGAAGAATGTTTTATTTTAACTTATAAGACATGAATGGATTTTTAAAAACATTATTTCCAAGAAGATTCCCTTATAAGATTTCAAGTTTATTTTTAATAAACTTCTTTTAGTTATAATTTTATGATATGTTAAGATATGAAAAGTGTTTTTGAAGTAGAAAGGATATTTTCCTCAAGAATGAAGTTCAACTGTTTTATCAAAATTATTTTACATCTAAGATAATAAAGGGTTATGTTTTTATCCCTATTATTACATTGATTTGATTATGTTGTGATGGAATTATTTTTATGAATTCCTTTGTCATATATGAATTGTTTTATGATGTCATGATGTTTAAGATTCCCATTTTTATTACATGGGTTATGCAATGATGTATGGTTTATGATTTTGTGGAACACATAAGAAAGGTATCATTATGAGATGGGTGGGACCTATATCTCTCTCCAATGCATTAGGTAAAGATTTTATATCTCATGAGATAGACATGGCTGGAACGGTAGGTTATACCGGTTCAGTGAAACAGGACTGAAACGAGGGTGACTCGGTCCAGAAAGGGACTTTGTCCACTAAGATAGTCTTGGAAATGTGTCTTGACTAATAAGAAATGATTCTCTATGATTATGTGTGTATGCCACAAAGTTTCATGTTTTATGTTATGATTATTGAGATTTCATTTCACTACTATGATTTATCCCATGTTATGAAATTATTCTCTATTTTTCAGGTTATGATTTCCAAAATCTTATGTTCTTATAAATATGATGTGATTGATATTTTTTTTAACCTTACTGAGAATTTGAGCTCACGCTTTTATGTTTTCTTTTCCCCAGGATATAAAGAAAGGTTTTAGGTAAAAAAAGGGAAGATCTTTATAGGAGATGTTGAAGATCTTTCACCACGATTAGAAAATTATATTCCGAGTTTCCAAAGACACTAAACTATTAAAATCCTTGTGTGTGTGTTTTTTTATGTACTAAGTATTCCGAAAAAGAAATGTAATGTCCATGTACGTCAGGCTTTGGGTCACTACAAGAAAAGTATGATTTTCCCCCTCCTGGTACTAACAATTTTTCCAGGAATGATAGTAATTAGATTCAAAACATCTTGAATGACATTATGGTTTTTGGGGTGAATTAAACAAAAAAGCATGATTAAAATTTCAATGATTTATTTATGGTTAAAGGGTATACAATCACAATACATTCATTTTTAACATGTTTTAGTTTTTTTATTAAGGTTTCAATTTTTTCACAAAATATCTATAAAAAATTTAACCATGGTTTATTTTCTTTTTCAAATATATATGGATTAGTGTTTTTGAGCTGCTGTATTTTCTATCCAGGGAATGTGAATAATTTTCATATAATAAGAATTAGATATATCCTCCCACCTCCATTAATTGATATTATGGCTCAAATTATGCTTACCATGGTTATAGAGATCTGTCTATGCCACATTGTATATTATAGATAGATGTACACAATTAAATAGTATATAATGATTTTGGAAGGGTATGTCAAAAATAGATGTTATTAATAAATTTATATATTTATAGCGACATTTTTTTTATGAAGATGTATAATTTTATACATTCCACATATTTTATTTCGAAAAAATTCATCTAAAATTTATCTATATAATGTTATACATATAGATAATGGTATTTATCGAACATATATTGTCGCAATTACCATTTTAAATAAAATTATTGGTGAAATTTAATTTTTTATATAATACTTTATAGGTATATCCTTATTTTAAAACCCAAAAAGTAATTCTTATGAATTTGATTATTGTATAGGAAGAAATATAGATATCAAATACACATAAGGAACATTTTATTGAATTATTTCCAGAAAATATTCTTATGTTGTTATGTGGAAATATTAATTAAATATTAGAAAAACTTTTACACCTATCCAGGTGACCATGTCTTCATAAAAGTTTTTATATAATTAATGGTTATATTTTTTATACAACAGAACTAGATACATAAAATACCATGAAAACTAATAAATTTACCTGGTTAGAGAATGAGAATAATATATCTAGTACAATGGAAAAATCCAATTTAGGTGGATATTTCATACATTTGTATCCTCGAAAATTTATAGAACATGGATTATACTACATTCAAAGTGCTGATTCTCAAAAAAGTAGGTTGATTACAATAGGGAAGTGATGTTCTAAGAATAAGGATACATGAATGTGGGTTTTAGTAAGGCTTTGTAAATGAATGAACCAAAAATAATGGAATCATATGATGTAAAAGTTCATTATTTCATGGATCATATATACAAATAGTGGTCAATTGTTCTTATATCATCAAACATGATAATTGGGCTAGATGTTAATTCAAAATGATCACAACCAATTAATTTGGGTGTCTCAATAATTTCATACTGGTCCCAATATAGAATGGGTATTATATTTCAGAGGAAACCACAAAGAGAGGATTTAAAAACCCGATAGTGGGGATAAAAAAAATTAATATATTTTAATAATAGACATAAATATTCATGTTAATAAATTGAAAATTCAATGTTTTACCTTATAGTAATATGTGTTCATAATTAAAATTCAATTACCATAATTAAATTGTAAAATACTTCTATATATAATGACGTATCTACATGTCTATGTCTCCATTCTAAAGGAAAAAATGTTTTCTCCTATTGAAACCTATTCAAATCATTTTTAATAATATTGAAAACCTGGAATCCATGGAAATTGTAAAAGGTGAATAGCCTATGTACCAGAAAAAAATAGTGTATTCCTATAATAATAGTCATAAAATAATATTAAGGTGTGAATCGAAGGCATAAAATTCTTGTTTGGATAGAACATACATAGCTAACCTATTGACACCAATAAATCTGTTTCTAATAGTAATATTTGGATCACCACTGGAATTCAAGCATCAATTTATATTGGTAAATGAAACAATGTTGTTACCATTATAATGTCACTAATTTTGAAACAAATTTGTGTAGTGTTATTATAACATTTCTTTATTTTATTATTTTTTGAATCATTGATTTACTCTTCATTATCCCTTTCAGAGTGCATTTATACTATATTCATATTGAATATAACTTATTTTGATGTTCTATATACATTATAATAGATCCTTTAATATAATTATTATAAAGAATCATCTAAGGAATATTTACAGGAGGGTAAATCTACTCCAACAAAATAAATATTCACATATCATAAAAATAATCATTGAAATCATTTGTTAGTCATCGTTATGTGGAATAATTATAGGTATTTTTTTATTTTTAATAAATTGCATGGAGATACTTGTATTAATGAATTTTATTACTATTATTTACTTTATGAAATAGAAATTGAGAGTTGAAATTGAAAAATTCGTAACAATAGAACATTTCTCTGCCATAAACTAAATATGTTGTGTGCTTCCCTATAAATAAAATGGTATATATGTTAATTCTAATTTATTTAAAAAATATTGAATTTTAAAAAACATATTTATGTTTATTTTATAAAATTTTTATTGTAAAATAATAATAAAAATAACCATCAATCTCACATCATATTCTATAAGAGGAGGCTCATGTAAATAATTACAAACTAAATGTAGATTAAAAAAATTAAAAAATTTATTTGATTCATGTGTATGTAAAACATAATAAAGGCTTATTAAACATTAAATTATTATAAAACACATTTACTACATATTATATAAATTTAAATTTTTGGTTTACAAACAATAGTCATTAAAGACTATACCTAGTGAATGATTATATTTATTATCCTTGAAAATCCCTAAAACATGGTCCCATATGATGTGATGATGTTTAAGATTATTCTAAACAAAATTTTTGAGAAATGAAACGATGAAGAGGATGAACCTAATAGAATTCTTGATATGTTGGTATAAAAAATATTAAAGAAAAAAAATTAATATGAAAATTTAGATATTAGGGAATTTTATGGGAAATTGTAAAAGGGGGAAACAACACAACAATAACCACAACATTATGATATAACCCCTATGGTTTTGAGTTAATCCATTACCCATTATGGTTATCCTTAATAGAGTTAACATGTTGTGAAATTAATATTTATGTGAAATTTGAATCATATAGATATAGATACATTTAATATAATAATATACTATATGGTGTAATTGATTGTGATTTGTATCTAATAGTACCCACCCATATCCATTGTACATGTTTTATAGCGTATTATTTCCTTGGTGATATTCATAATTATATATAAATTCTAAAATCTCTTATGATATTATGGGTTCATATAGATCATGGCTAGATCATCGACTCACCTATTCCACTTGATGATATGAATATACGTATGATATTGGGTTTTATTTTTCCTTTTTTTGCATGGTCCTCTAATTTTGTAAAATTTCATGTCCACAATGAATTTTGTGATTTCTAAATTATTTTGTATAAGGAAGGTTATTAAATAAGTAATGATCCATGGATTCTTATTGTAGACAAATAATAAGGACAAAGAAATATAATGTCTAATCAAATCAATCTATGGGATCAACAAATAAATGAAAAATTCTATCATATATTTCTTTTACCCTATTAGTTCAAATGACACATATTCTAAAATATCATGTTCATGAAAATAAAGTATTTAATAATAATAATATAATAATAATTTATTTCGAATAAAAATTATTAGAGACTCTTTTATAGACTATATAAATCAATATAATGAAGATGACATAGACTAGAATTGATTTTTTAATGTCTTAGTTGTGGTTGTGAAAATGATTTTAATTTTAAAAATATATATTTCTAATAGATAATCTAATATTTAAATAATATATAAATTCTAATAATTTGTTTTTAATTTTTATATATTAGCACTATGTATAGTGAATGTTATGTGAGAAAATATTTAGAGACATTTCTCCTTACATATATTCAACAAAATATTTATTGAATGGAGAAAAATATTTAAAAAAAGTTGACCAACTGTTCATAATTTTGAAAATGAAACATATAGAAAACAAACTCGGATTAATACCCTTGATCCAAGGGTAAAATTCTTAAATATAACTATATCAATTTTTATATTTTATCATTACTTGTTCAGTTTTTTAGGATCATTGATTTCTTATTGCGATAAATGTGTATACTATAATGATTTATTGATTGGATTAAATTAATGTATTTCAATAAAATTAACTACATATGATGATTTTTATCAACTATTACATTTTCAAATTAAACACTTTAAAATTTACATGTTTTATAAATTTTCTAAAATAGTTTTTGTAGGATATTGAAGTTTTTATGTATCACCAAAATCATTGTATGAAGATGTTCTATGAATCATGGAATTCTATCTATTTATAAAACATGATAAGTATTACTGTATAGATTATATTATTTCAATATCAAAACATATATCAATAAAAATTACATTTTTATCTCATTTATTTTTTTTGTTTCGAAACAAACTACAGTTAAGGATTTTGGTTATTATTTTGAAATTTTTCTAAAAGATATCATATTAAACAAATAAAAATCATCCAATAATGTATTTTTAATGTTAACAGATATTTCATTTCAAAAATAATATATTAATTTATTGATATATAATTTTTTAACAATTAATAAAATATTGATAGTCCACATATTAAAAAGAGGAAATAGATATATATATATATATTAGTAAAAATAACTAATATATTCAGAAGGTTTATAGTAATAATAATGTGTTAATTTATTCAAAAAAATATATTTAGTTTATTTTTAATCTTATCGAATAATTAATTTTTTCTTTTCAAATTGTTTTTTCTAATTCTTATTGGGTAACTTTTGATAGAGATCATTAAGTGATTACATAATTATGAATTGATTTTTTTCAAAATATTTTATTTCATAAGAAGAGTAAAAAATGTATTTATCAAAATGAATTATTATACAAGGCATTGAGTAGGATGATGTACTCATGTAATTTTTTTTACCCATATATCTATTTTTTAATTTATAATTTATTTTTTTAAATTTAAAATATCAAATATTGTAATTTTTTAATTTTAAAAACAAATTTCATTTAAAATAATTCAACACACATATAAAATTGATCAAAAATTTTCTGGTTAACTTGATATATTATTAAAATGACTCATATGTTGTTGGTGACATGTCATAATCATCCTAATATAAATCCATCACATAGTTTTCTAGATATTACTCAATGAGCATGTTTTTCATATAATCATTATATTTTTGTCCAAAACATTTGTATCTCCCAAAAAATATTGGAAAAAGCAGTATTTTCAAGATATATTAAGAAAAAATTTCATAAGTCACTTGTGATGATTAAAAATTAATAAGACATAAATCTAAAACATGGTGTCAATAGTATGATTAAATATTATTTTCTTTAATTTAAATGTTATTTTACTATTTGAAAATTCCATAACAAATTGAAAAATCTAACTCACATTGTGTATATACTTTAATAATATTATAAATAAATCATTTATTACTTGTATGAATCATTTAAATGTCAACACAAAACACATTGTTCCATATCATTCTCAATGAATTTTTTTCTTATTTTTAATGCTACATTTTAGTTTATATTTTGTATCGACAATATTAAATTTTGAAAACAGACTAAAATAATCTTATTAAATAATGAAGATAAATACCTATATAATTTTTTTATTGTTTGAATCAACCACAAATCAATATAACACAATCTGTTCATTGAATATCTCAAAATGTTGTTTTAGTTTAAAACTAGAATTTTAATTATAAAAAGTATCCCCCTAACTAAAAAGAAAAAATAACTTTATTTTTCTTTATAATTTATTAAAATAATCTATACATAATTTGAGACATTTTTAAATTGATAATAGTAAATTATACTCATGTTTTTCAAAATTTGACTCGAATTTTTTGTGTTAGTTTTTAAATGATATTTTAGAAATTTAGAAACTACCAGTCACTTAAATATATCACAAACACTTGTATTTTTTTGATATTTTTTCACAATATTAAAAAAATATTTATTGAAAATTTAGAAATTACCATATATTAATTTGAAACACAGTTTCACAATATTTTTCCAAATTTTGAATATTTAGTTTAGAAATTATAATTTAGTTCAAATAGGCATCACAAATAGAAATAAAGGAAAATGTAATTGGATAGACCTTATTAATAATGAAAAAAAAACATGGCTAAAATTTAATGAGTAAGAATATGCCACATATCAATCAAATAAACTTACATGGTGTTCTTGGAATGACCTACTGTGTATATTTTCAGTATAAAAGTAATAGTTTAATTTAAAACATGCCTTATTAACTCGATAACCTGTAAACATACACACATATATTTTTATAACATTAGAAAATGATACATAACACATTTTTGATATATATAATTCATTCTGACATCAATTTGAATCATACTATTACCAATATGATTTAATGTATGTGTTATTATTTTAAAATGATATATTATTAAAAAAAGACATCACATACTCAAAAAATGATAACAATCACTTTTAATATGTTGATAAATTATTGAAATGATATATAAGTCATTTTTTATTTCATGGAATCATCCACATGTCAATATGACATAAGGAGTGCCATGTATGACTCAATTTGTTTTTTTAGTTTTAATGTATCATTTTTTATTTAATTAAATGAAAAAATGATGAAAAAATATAATAAATCACATGAATAGTCTATATAATATTGGAAAATGATCCCTAATAAATTTTTAAATGTATTAATTTTTATCACATCAATTCAAATCACAGTGTGGAAGGTATGACTGATAATGTTTCATTTTATTTGAAATCAATATATTTCTATGAAACACACTACCAAAATTAATATTTAATAAAATGCTCTTGGTATGACATCAAACATTTGAAAAACAATCAATAAATTATATGTGATATGTGGGAATTAACCACACATCAATAAGAAAGATGGTGTTCCCATTGTGACTCAAAGATCATGTATTTATTTTAAAAGTGATATTTTATATCATAACATGTTTATCTTAATAATAAAATGAAAATAAATTTATAATATTTTATGAAATTAAAATATAAAAAATAGTTATTTTTTGTTGTGTATGAATTATTTACATGTTAATCCAATGCTTATTGTTCTCGAAAATACACTTTGTGTGTGTGGGTGTGTGTTTTCTTATTTTGAATTTATTGTTATCATTTTTTTTCAAAGTTCATGTCACTCACTGAACATTAGTAAAATTCTCTTGGATATCATTGATAATTTTCGATAATAATCCATTAGCTAGTTATTATGCTTATGGATTAGCTTTAAATCAATCTAACACAAGGTGTAACGAATTTTAATAAATGATTGTGTCTCTGTTTAAAATAAATATTATAGTAAAAAATAATATTTACATACTCCAAAATGGGAAAACACATGGCTAGATCCTTTATACATTATGAAAAAAATATTGAATTCATTTTTTATATGTTTGGATTAGTTTCCCATCCTTAGATTCACATTGTTCTAAATATGGAACAATGATGTTTTTTATCATAAATGTATCAATTTACATCAAAATAAATAACAGATACTCAAAAATGATAAATCATAAATGTATTTACATTATAATTTAGTGAAAATAAATCCAAAAATCATTATTTTTTGTATATGAATCAACCTCACAATAATATGACACGTGGTGTCCACAAAATGTCATGAAGTGAGTGTTTTGTGTTTTAATGTGACCTTTAAATAATTCACTATAGAAAATTTATATTCCTTTTATATATTAATGGTACTAATAACATGTGATTTTATTGTTTAATACTTATAGTCATCTTTTATTCTCGAACTGGGGTGGTGTTTTAAAAATTAGTAGCATCGATTAGGCCTTTTTAATGGCGTCTAAAAAATAATGGAACATATGGTATTCTTGAAATCATAATAAAAAGTAATATTAATAATAAATTATAATAAAAATTCTTTATATTATATTTATTTTTTAAATTCTAGTTTTTAGACATTTAATTATGTTATTATTTGAGAATAAATAAGAATTTTTTTAAATATGTGTTGAAAAAATCTGTTGTAACGGATGTAAATTGTATCTCTACTGCATTTAATATATCTACAATCCAGTTAGAGTGGAAAACATAGGATGTATTCAAAAAATATATAAATCATAAAATGATTATTTATCATAATAGAAATAGCAACTCTAAAGGACCCTTTGTTAGTTCAAAAAATGGGATTAAAAACTCCCTTCTTTATTTGTATTTTTTAATAACAAATAATATAATATTTTATCAGAAATATTTCTATATCGAATAAAAATATATAGTTTTTAATTGATCATATATATATATATATTTATTTTTATTCATTTTTAATGGATTTTTTTAGGATGATAATACTCGTATCCATAATAGTGAATATTACGCTTCACTAGAGTATATGTAGTGTTGAAATCAAATGTTTATAAATACATCATCCATCAACTATGTCATTTGGTTAAAACATTTTTAGATAAAATGATACATGGAAATTTTATTCATTGTGTAAACCCTAAACTATTCCTAGAAAATAAAATATCCCAATTATTTATTGAACATTCTCACTATATATTGAATGTCACAGGTTGGGTAGATACATTTCTGTAGCAGAAGTTATAGTGTGTCATATGCTTCTACATTTTTGCCTTCTATAAGAACAAAACTGAAACCTATTTTTTAATAATCACAATAAACTATACAGCCAGAAAAGGAGTGTTTTAGATAATAATTTTTTAAAAACGTTTGATAATTTAAAATAATGAAAATTAATTTTTTTATTTATTATTTTGTTAAATACACACTAAGACACATCTCATATTATTTATAAATTCCTATTTGTGATATAAATTTTTTGAAAATGGAGGGGCCATAATAATCAATAAAAAAACACTAAAAAGTGAAGCCTTTATTTATTTAAAAGGATGCTTTGATATTGGGAATCATGAAAATTTAATATCTTCATAAATATTTATATATTTTAAATACAAAATTTATATGAATAATTATACATATTTTATATATAATTTAGGAATACTATTTATATAAATATATTATAATAAAATATTACAATTCTATTTACATTTTTTTATATATAATGAATTTTTAAATTTAAATTATTTTAATAATAAAAATGATTAAATATATATTTTTATACATTAGTTAAATATATATATATATTAATATTTTATTTGTATATTTATAAAATATTTAAATCAATATTTATATATTTATATATGTTTAAATATATTCATTTTAATTTAGATATTTATATTCACATTAAATAATTTAAAAATACTTATATATTATATGTATGTCTATACACATAAATGTATGTGATTTTACGTGTGTGTTTTTATATGTGTGTATATACATGTATGTATATGAATATATCTAATATTTTTGTATATGTATATATATAATGTGTGTGGGGTTGTATGATAATGTGTATTTATATAGATTCAAGTGTTGTGTATTAAAATATATATGTGAATATTTATGTAGGTTTGTGTTCATATTCATATGCATGTATGTGTATAAATAGATGAATGTGTGTATGTGTATGCTTTTTCATGAAGTTATACATGAATATTTTCATTTTTATATGTGTTTATATATATGGTCTACTAAAAATTCCATCATGGAACGAATATGGTGCCCATTTTTCATGAGTGGTTTATGCCTCGTACAAGTCACCCCCATGCAGTTACTCCTTGATCTTTCATTCCAATGATGGGTGGCCTCTACCAACCCTTGTTTGTGATGTTGGCACCTTAATTAGAATATAATTATTAGATATTATCACATCCATTCATCTATTCTTCCTCGGTGTCCACAACATAGTCTTAGTATACCTCATAGATCTAAATCATTATTTTGTATATCATTCCTTGATACATGTTAAAGATTATACAGGTTAATTACACATTTTTTATCTGTATTGGGATACAATATTTGGTTTGGCACTAACAAGGATATTGTGTAGTGTTTAACCATAATGGGAATATAGGGAATCTATAAAATTATTCTTCTAACACTGATTTAATATAATGTATGAGTCATATTATGTGTAAAAGAAATGTCATCGTATATCTGTTATAAGAAAACATCAACGATTAGTGTAAGGAATCTCTGGCATTACACCACTAGAATCCATTACTACAAAGTCAAGAAGAATCATTTTTATTTTTGATCATGTGAGGATTATTATTATCTTTATGGATTCAAACGTATTTTCATCACATAATGGTTCCTAGGATCAATGCTCATGGAATGTATTTCTCATCCAATGAGGTAGATATGATGAATAATTATGAGAGTTTAAGGATTTATGCCTTCATAGTGTATTCTACACTTTTAGAGTCTAGTCACGATTATCCCACACATGTTCATCCCATATGGGTTGGTCATATGTGTCATGACCCACCTTCACCAAGGCACCTCCCCAAATAATGCAAGTCAAGTAATTTAAACTTTCACACCTAGTTATTTTGTAAATTCACATCAATGTGAGATCCCTCCAAGTATTGGAACCAAAGCAGGATTCAAGATACATCCTCACATCACAAAAGAAGTCAAGGTGAGATCCATCCAAGTATTGAAACCAAATCTAGAATCAAGATATAGCCTTACATTCCCAGAGCCATGAACCAATATGGTTTTACAACGTAAGAGGATTCAATCCCAATTTGTGATGCAAACAGAGTCACAACAAAAACCATGCCAAAACAGAGGATCCAATCCTCACCAACATCACCCCATAACCAATAAAACATAATAACACACCCACTACCAAAAAAACCACGAAAACATCCTAGTTCAAGCAGATCATTTATCTGTTTCTACTTTCTGTTGGTTAATCGGGGGGATCACACAAGGTTTCATGTTTACTGGGCATATATTTAATCCACCATGTTCACATGATTAATCAATTTCCATATTACATCCATTTAATCATCACAGAAGACAATTTTTTCTTAGTGCACAATGGGATACCACCAACAGCCAATTATTTTCAGAAATCATACATCCAAACAGTTCACAACATAATAATCAAGGATGAGTAAGAAAATAGAATAGCAGTATATCAATCACACCCCTCCCGTTTATTTCTCTAAATCTCCATTTGTTATCTTCATTAATTCTTTGATTTATCCATTCCCATAGAAAAAAAATCACACCCACCCTTCATGATATACAGAAAGGAGAGACGAAGGAAAAATACCTACCTCAAAGTTCTTTTGAAGAAACCATGATGGTCGATGAACGCTCAAGAAACCGGGTCAATTCTCCACGAATCCTCCTTAGATATCCTCTCCTAACAAAACCAAGACCAAACATCATCATATTCAATATCTGCATGCTTATATCTACTCATATTGTTAGTAGACCTATGAAACAGAGAGAGGAGGAGGAGTAGATCTACGTAGATCTAGGAAATCAAGGAAGAATGCTCACATACCTTAAAGAACTGGTTTCGATTCGCCAAGAAAATCCTCCGGATCGCCTCCAAAATTCTGGTTAGAGGTTCTTCTACCTCCAAGGAAGGGTAATCCAGAGTTATGGCCACATAGGTGCTTAAGCAAACCATTTATAGGCAAAATATTTCAGATCCACAATATTAGGATCTAACTTTATGTGTTCGCACAGTTAGTCCGCACGGTTAGCAAAACCGTGTGTTATCCACTGCCTCCAACACCAACCTTCACGATTTGGCCGCACAGTTTAGCAAAACTGTGAGCCAACCATGTGAAAGATATTTTCCTTTATCGTTCCTTAAAATTCCACCCAAATGCACCCCCATGTCACCCTTACCACCCGACACACCTCCAGCCCCAAATTTTACAAAGGAATGGACTCGAGAGGTCCGGGTCATTAAAATATTTTTAAATTATTTTAGTTATGTTTCCCATATATACTCTTAATGTTATAGGCCAGATATCATTTTTCATCATATGGTGGTGTTGCTACCTAGTGTCCCCATTGATTTGTAATGTGATATATTTCGTTGTGCTCCTATAATATCACGATTTTCATACGGTTAAGGGAATGTGGATTAGTGGTAGTATTGGAAATCATTACATAACATCATAAAGGAATCATACTAATACAATTATAAAATAGGGATCGAATCCTACATTGTTCCACTAATCAATTTAAGGATATGTTATAAGATTGATACACACAATTTAACATCATGTAGTATGGAACTATTTGTCGTAAATAGAGAAACAATATGGTCTGAGGTGTTTAATACTGGTAGAGGGTTCTCTAGTCGTGGATGTTTTATCTCATTCCGATCATATGAGGAATCTCATGCCTACAACTTGAAATTTTTTACATTTATCTCATATAGAACACCACATGATTGTATAGTGATAGGCTTATAGTTTAATACAATAGGATGTGGATGATATTTTGTAGTTTAATTTCAAGAAACTAAGATGTTATGATTTTTAGTTTAATGTTTATAATATAGTTAAATAAATTGGTGATTATGAATAAGTATACCCATTCCATTTATGTTTGATGTGAGATAAGGTTACATCATGAAGAGAGAAGAATCATGTCGTCTTACATGTTACCATTTAAGGGAGAAAAAGCTGGAAAACATTTAATATTCAATCATTAGAGAATAATTTTCCACTTTTTCGGATTGTTTGATGTATGAAGGTGTGGTAATGAATAATTTATTGAATTATGTAGGGATTTTAAGGTTAGAGTTTACATTCATTTATGTTGGAGGATATCATTCCGAAAACAAAAGTGTTCTATAAAATGGTTTAAGAATAAGACATTATTATTCTAGTCATCTTGGATGGTAGAGGTGTTAGTAATATCATCACTCAAATTTCTCACACTTGGTTTAGTGGAATCACTCATCAGGTTAGGCACCCAATGGATATGTAAAATATTTTCAAGTTTTTAGAACCATCGATATTTTTTAGACATGGGATGTACTTCATGGATGTGGAAGGAATTATTGAAGAATGGTTATTCATAAAATTTAGTGTTATATAATTCATGGAGTTGTTCAAAGGGAAATCCAACATGCGTGAACTCATTAGAGAATCATGGGAAGAATCATAATGTATTTTCTAACATAACCCTAAGGAATTTAGGTCCTATGTGTGATTTTTCTCACATGGCATCAACCAGTGTGAATCTATTTGAAGACCTCGTGTTTTTAAAGTGTGATAATGATATGGATTAATGTACGAGGATGTAGGATCAAAAAAGTAGTAATGAGATACTCAAATACAAGGGGGGGGGGTTGTATACATTAAAATTCATAAGGAATTTTTGTATAACCAAAATTTACTCAACCTCAAAGCTCTACTAGCTTGCTTGGTTCCATAAAAACTGATTTTGGAAAAGAAGCTTAACAAAAGATTACAATAAATAAGATTCTACCTTAAAGAGTAAAGAATCTTACTAAATCAGAGTACAAATGTAAGGAAGTATAAGAATGTTATACTTTCCTCAAAAATAATAATACACAGCGGAAAACAAAATAATACGTGTAATATGAAGTAACTCTTTTAACCGAAAGAGGAGGGTATCCAACAACCCTAGATAAGAGGACCCTTAATTTATACATTAATGAAATTCTATCTTTCCCAAACCCATGTAAGACCTCAATCCGAAGATCAGTATCTGTTTTGCTATCCCCGCAAGCCCTCGATTTGTATGGAAAAAAACACCTCTAACTTCACAACCCGAAGTCCTTGATTTGAAGTAAATCGAACCTCAGCACTAAGAAAATCTTCAAGAAGCAAGGTTTGAACGAGAAATTCAAGACATTCTATATGGAGCCTAAGATTTTATAAGAGCCTATCTCTCTAGAAATCTCTTCTAAAAATTCTGAGCTTCATAGAATCCAAAAGTTCCAAAAGTGTTGTGGGCTCTTTCAAATGTGCCCTTATTTATAGGCGTGGTTCCAGCAGTCAGCTCCCTCCTCCATCGATCATATTTTTCTTTGATTTTTGGAGGGAACTGTACACATGTAACTCAAGCAACAGTTAGCTGATAACTGAAAGCATGATATCATTTTATAATAAAATGAGTGTAAGAATAACTAAAATATGATATTCAGAATGTAAGGAAATGAATGTTTAGTGTCTAACCAGAATTTATTTCAGATTCCACAATATAAGGATATTCGGATTCTGTTTTGTAGGAATTCAGAACCTGAATTCTATAGAATTCTGGAGTCTTAATTTCCTTGAAATTCATGTTCTAGATTCACAAGAATTTGGAACCTGAACATACAATGTTCTGAGTTATTGTTAATGAGAATTTAGAGTCATATCTCACAAGAGTTGGGAGCCTAAATTCAAGGAATTAGATTCAAAACATAGAAAGTTCATAACCATATATTGTATTCAGAATTCAGAGTCAGAACATGGAATTTTCGTAACCTGAATTGGTATTCAGAATTCGGAGTCAGAACACAGAAAGTTCGTATCCAAAATTCATAGTCAGAATTCGGAGATTGAATTTTTTGAATGTTCGTATCCTGAATTCAGAGTTGAACATCATGAGAGTTCGCATCCAGATGTCGTAGTTGAACATCATGAGAGTTCGTAAATAGAATTTGGAGTTGAACATTATGAGAGTTCGTATAAAAAATTCTGAGAATCCAGATACTATAACAGAATGCTTCATATCTATGTAAATATGCAGATTCCGAGGATTTGGTTTCAATCCGAATTCTATACCTAGAAAAATTATAATATGGACAATGAAACAGGGTAAGGGTAAATTTCGTTTGGGAAGGAAATTTTACTTCTATAATTAAAAAAGGGGTAAAATATAGATTTTCCTTGATATATGGTGTTTGTGATTTTCAAAACAAGAGAAATACTAAAGTCATAATGAATCTTTAATAACTTAAAAATATCCCTTTTGGATTATAGAAAGGATAATTCATAAAAAAACCTTAGTGACTCAAAAAACTCCCCTTTTTGGAAAGCACAAACAGCCTTAATAAAAATAATATAAGGACTTAGAATAAATAACTAGACATTGAAAAAAAGGCGTATCTCCCTTTACTTATGATCAATGGTGAATACGACTAACTCCCCCTTAGGCTTTGGAACACTATGGATCGAATTATGGATTTCTGTAATGAGAAAATATATTATCATGAGAATGGTAATCTTAGTAATGAAAACTCCCCCTTACATTGAAATATTTTTTCTATACTTATAAATCATTTTCCTTCTACCCTTTAGAATTATTTTTCCATCTGCCCCTTTTTGATTTTCAAAATGTGTTTACAGGACTGGAAAAATAATTAGTACCTGAAATATTAGTATAGACATCCAAAAAAATCATGCAAGCAAAAATTTCATCATGATTGGAAGAATTAGTACAAGGAAAATACAACAAAAGATCAGAGTTGGGTCTATTTTGTTTATTTTTCCATGGGCATGAGCTTCTTTACGATTGTCTTCACCTTCATCAGCTCTTTGTGATAATCATCAGCTTTCATTTTTAAGGTCGTGATTCTATCTTCTTGAGCCTTCAGGGCCTCTTCCCGAGCCTTTAGCAATTCATATTTCTTCACCAGCATTTCATCGATCTCAATCTGAAGATCATTTTCAGGGTTCCCGCTTTGGAAAAAATAACTCATCTTCCCATTCAGATATCTCACCTCCTGAATCTGAGTATTTTGTTCTAGATTCATCTTTTCCTTAATGATATCTGTAAGATCCTTGATTTTTGAGTCTTCTATATCACAATATCCCGTGACATTATCATTAAATTGATCAAGCTCTTCCATATAATTATCAATTTTCTTAGAACATCTGGTCTTTTTCTTGAAAAATCTCGTTTGAGCTTCATAGCTGATTAGGAAAGTTTTGTGATTATCCTCAATCTTATCACATATATCCATTACCAGGGATACAAAGTCTGACTTTTGATTCATACTGTGCTAGAGCATCTGGAATTTTGAATCAATTTCAGGAAAGATCTGAATGATATCTACCATCTTCATTTTGGGACTAAACAACAACATCATTCCCTAAGGCAGATGACTCTGAATCATACATTTTACTTGGAGATGGTTCATCCACTAACACCACCATATTCATATTATAGGTTCCTCAAGCTTCATTCTTCCTCAGAATATATTTGGATGTGGTGTCAAAAATCATTTGTTTACCCTTACTTATTTTCAAAATGACATCCTAATCAGCAGATTCCTGCTCACTTTCAAATAACATTTCAATCTAATCGTCATCAATTTTCTCCTTTTCAGCACCATCATCAACATCTTAAAAAATAACAAAAGCGTGATTATTACACTCTTTTTCTGACAACTTATTCACTTCCTCTTATTCACCCTTCTCTTCAACACCAGGAGTAACAACTTTTGAGGATCCGGCATGAGATGTATGGATTGACAGCTTTTCAGAAGCACTTTCCTTTTCCTGATAATTTTCATCTTGCTTTATCAAATCATCAGAGCCACCACTATTCTCAGCTTCTTGAACTTCTTCTACAACTTCCTTCTCAACTTCATTTTCTTGGGATTTTTCCAAAGTCTTCTTTCTCTGAGTCTCATCAAAAAATTTTCAAAAAATTATTTTGATATGGGAATTTGATCAGATGCAACTTTAGTGGCCTTCAAAAGTGATTGTACAATCTCTACCTCTGACATCTTTTTCTTCAACTTATTTTATTTTTCTTTCTCCTCAAGCACATCAGCAGCTTTCACTTTCAAGGCCTATGCCCCAGTAGGATCCAAAAAGAACTGTGGCTCCCCTTCCATTTCTATTCTTCTTGTCCTCCCTCTACATGGAAACCACTGCATCTGGGTAAGCTTTTTGCTTCATGGGTTTAGAAGTTGGAGATTGGACTTCCTTAGACTTAGGGATTTTTTCTGTTTCATTGAATTCCTTCATCATTCTTTTCATCTCTATCTTCTTATATTGTTCAGCTTATTTTGTATTTTTTGGATTGGCTTTTGCCTCCTCCTCAGGAAGGTCATAAAAATATTCTACCTCCATGGAGAAACCAATCTTCATTGTTTTGAGGGTATCATAACTGATATGTATCAGCATGAAATCCATCGGCTTGGAACTGAAGAAGATTTTGAAATATTCAAGACACCGATCTATGAGAATTGAATGTAAGGAAGGATACATAAAAATAGGGGCTCTCAGATTTCCATTCTTGATATAAACAATTGAAATGAAAATGTGATTCATGAGGTTGATCTTCCTTATGTTTACCAAGAGATCCAAGATGTACATGTCACTTTTCATTAGGGTGTCCTTGTCACCCTTCCTAGGTATGATAAGGCCCTGAACCCATAATTATATAATCTGATTATCGGTAGATAAATGGGAAATATTTTTGTCTTCACATCATTAATCCCAAGGAATTCCAAAGCCTTCTCCTTAATGAAACTTCCTTGATCCTCTTGCAGTTTCTGAGAGAAAATTTCTTCCTCCCCTTCATAATATAGCCCAACCAAGCTCGTAGCCTTGGTATAAGAAAGTTTATAAGTCATTCCATAACATTTAATGGAAAATAGACCCTTACCATATTCCTTAAAAAGAAATTGATTCATAGAATTCTATTAGAAAATCTGGATATATTACATCTTGAGCTTCTGTTTTTGAAATATCCACACTTTCCCATCCATTAAGCCGGATATTCATCGAAATAATAGAATCATATATATTGATAAAGTTTGGATGGACCAACCATTCCTTGTTTATTTTCCACTCCGAAATCGTCTTGATGGTACAAATTTCTTAAGAAGTAACTTCTACAGACATTCGTATTGGAGGAACTCTTGGGGATTCAGAACGAGTTTATGTTGAGGGGAAGAGCATGGAGATGCAGTATCTTGAGAATCAATGTGGCACAACCATCGGGGTTCCCCTTTTTATATGTGGTGAAGTGATGGTTGAACTTCCCATTTGAATCCAATGGCTGAGAATTCATCAGATCTGATATAATGGTTGAAATAATATCCAAAATGAATAAAATTGTGTAGGATCTAATATTTTGAGATTTGAAAAGAAAAACATTTGGATTTAAGGTAACATGAATCCGATAAATTTTAAAAACAACAGAAACTAACAGTAAGTAAAAGGTAATTACGAAAACCTCCAGAAAGAGTCATACCTTTCGAATTGCTGGGATGATTAATCGTATTGAGGAAAATTTTTCTTCAAGGACTTTATATTTCAGAAAAATATCATTACAAAAAACAAAAATGAGTACAGAGATATTCATTACAAAAATTATCATTACGAGAATCTTCATTCAAGAAATATTCAGTACGAAAATCATCAGTACGAAAAACATTAGTACGAAAAACTTCAGTCCGAAAAACATCACAATGAAAATTTCAAGTACAAAAATTTCAATTACGAAAATTATGAAAAACATCATTATGAAAATTATGAAAAACTTCATTATGAAAATTATGAAAAAAATCATTACGAAAATCATGAAAAACATCATTACGAAAATCATGAAATAAATCATTAAAAAAATCCTGAAAAACCACAATATGAAAACCATGAAAAACATCATTACAAAAATCTTGAAAAACATCATTATGAAAATTATGAGAAACATCATTATGAAAATCAAGAAAAACATTTACAGTCAAATGTAATCCCCCCCATGGAAAGGAGTTTATTACTTTAAGGAGATTGGTGTAGCAAGAAGTTAATCAAGGAAGGTTACCTTACTACTATCATTCCTAACATTTGATTAATGTATTAAAAACTATCAGAGGGAAATGATTTTGTGAAAATATCAGCGAGTTGACATTGTGATCTGATAAATAGAAGAATGATATCACCTTTAAGTGTGTGATCCCTAAGAAAGTGATTCCTGATATCAATGTGATTTTCACGAGAGTGATGTGAAGGAATTTTACTAAGGGAAATGGAACTTGTATTATCACACAAAATTTGAGTCTTAGTTAAATTCAAGCCATAGTTTGTGAGTGTGTGTTGCATCCACAACACTTGGGAACAACAACTTCCAACAGAAACATATTCTTCTTCACCAGTGTAAAGTTCTACTGAATGTTTCTTCTTGCAATACCAATGAACTAATTAATATCCTATGAAATGAAAGGTTCCTGATGTACTCTTTCTATCCATTCTTTATCCACCAAAGTCAGCATTAAAAAAAACTTTTAGAATACAATTATTTCCAGAAGAATAAATAATTCCTAAATCCATGGTTCCCTTTAAGTATTGAAAAATTCTCTTCACTACCTTTTAATGAGATTCCACAGGATTGGATTGATATCTTTCACATAATCATACTGGAAAAATTATGACTTGACGACTAGCTGTCATTTAATGTAAACTTCCTATCCTACCTATAAAATATGTTTGATCTAATGGTTTCCCAGTTTCCTCAAGTTCAATTGTATTTGAGGTACTGATAAGAGTACTTATACTTTTATTGTTGTCATATACATAATTTATAAGAAGATATATAATATTCCTATCTAGGGATATATAGATTCCTTCTGGTTTTTGAGAAATTTGAAAACCAATAAAAAATGTTAACTCACCCATCATACTCATTTCAACCACAGATTTCATTAGATCCACAAAAGAACCAGTTAAAAATTTCTGATTTGAACCAAAAATAATGTCATCAACATAAATTTGAACAATCAAAACATTTCTATTGTATTTCTTTATAAAAAGGGATGAATTTGCATTTCCCTTAACATAGTTATTTTGAATAAAAAATCTTGTAAGTCTATTATACCAAACTCGAGGGGATTGTTTAAGGCCATATAATGCTTTGGTATGTCTAAAATCATGACCAGGATGTTTTGTATTTTCAAAACCATGAGGTTTTTCAACAAAAACATCCTCTTGAACATATCCATTATGGAAAGAACTTTTCACATCCATTTGGAAGCGTTTGAAGTTAAAGAATGCTACAAAGGAATGTAAAATTTGAATAGATTCAATTCTAGCCACTGGAGCATAGTTTTCTTCATAGTCTATTCCTTCTTGTTGATTATAGACTTTATAAACTAATCTAGCTTTATTTCATACAATGAGTACATTTTCATCACACTTATTTTTGAAATCCCATTTTACACCCATGACAAATGTTTCCTTAGGTCTTTCAACCAAGGTATAGACCTTATTCCTTTCAAATTCATTAGTTCATTTTGCATGCCTTTGATCCAATCACCATGACCTAATTCATCATCAGTGATTTTTTATTATAATTTGGGAAGGAATGCTAGATGTTATACTTCATTTCTTAAGTAACTTCTTCTACATACAGGTTGATTCACATCAGTAATGATACTATCACTGGGATGATTCTCGATAAATGATTGATTTTTGCTTTGTAAAACAAGTTCATCAATGTAGGGTATGAAATCTCCTGGTGTAAATGTTTTAGAAGTAACTTCTTGAAAATTTACCTTATCATAATTATCTTCTACCAATGGTTGATAATAAGTTTTTGAAAACACATCTGAGGATGTAGGTTGGTGTTTTTTGAAATCAAAAGGATTAGTTGCATAAAATTTAACATGTACTATATCTTCAATAGTACAAGTGTTTTTGTTGAAAACTCTATAGGCCTTAGAAGTTGTAGAGTAGCCCATGAAATTCCCTTCATCTAATTATTGTTTGATTTTATGAAAATTATCTTTAGTATTCAGAATGAATACTTTGCAACCAAAAACCATAAAGTTGGAAATTCAAGGTTTTATACAATTCGACAGCTCATAAGGAGTTTTATTATGAAATGTTCTAATGAAAACTCGGTTGATAATATAACAAGAAGTACATACAGCTTTAACCCCAAAATGATTGGAAATATAATACTCACTCAACATGGTTCTTGTTATCTCTTGAAGAATTATTTTTCTTCTTTCAACAACAACATTTTGTTGAGGTGTTCTGGGTTTTGAGAAGTTAGGAGTAATGCCTTTTCTACTAAAAAAAGTTTTAAAATCATAATTTTGAAATTCTCTACCATGATCACTATGAATAGTTATAAATGGAAGGTTTTTCTCATTTTTAACATGGGCAATAAATCTTTTGAAATAAGAAAAAGCTTCAGACATCTTTGCTAAAAAATATACCCATGTAAATCTAGTGTAATCATCAACTAGAACAAATACATAATATTTTCCCCCAATGCTTCAAGTGTGTAGGACTAAAGGGATCCATATTCACTAACTGTAATGCATCAGTATTTGTGACTTCACTGACTGATTTAAAACTTTATTTATGTTGCTCTCCATATTGACAATGGTCACAAACTTCTGAAGAATCAAATCTAATCTATCTTAGATCCTTAACTAGTCCTTTCATAGAATGTTTGCACAAGTTTGTATGGTTACATTGTACTAGCCTTCTATGCCATAACCAAGAATGATCTTTCATTGCACTATGGCAAGGTAAATCTTGGATTTTAAGGTCTTCTAAGATTAATTTGTAAACATTATCTTGCCAATGGGAAGAGAGAATTAACTTTTCCTTGAAATTCTTTACTATGAAATTATCATTCCTGAAATTCACAAGGTAGCCTTCATCACAAAAATTATTTATGCTAATGAGGTTGTTCTTAAGACCATTAACAAATAAAATATTTGTAATCAATGTTTTTCCAAGAAGAACAATGTTACATATTAAAATAATTTCTCCCAGTGTATTATCTCCAAATGTTAATTTTCCTCTTTTCATCATGATAATATTTTCAAAATAGTTTTTGTTACTAGTCATGTGCCGGAAACATCCACTATCCATGTACCATGTATTGTTGTCGGTACATTCTCTATTTTCCTAAAAATAATAAAATTATACTTTGGAATCCAAACATTCTTAGATCCATAATTTTTATACAACAAAATTTTGGGTATCCACATTTGTTTGGAAAATAAGCTGTATGAAACCCAGTAGATTGAACTTTATTCAAGGATAAATTTTTCATCCAATTCCAACCACATTGACATTTAGTGAAAAAAGTGGATATAGAAGGAATATAATAGTTGTTTTTTGAAAATAGGTTTTTGGTGAGTATAACCTACTCTAGTAGTGATTCCATGAGTTTTAATTTTAGAATACATATGGTCAAAAAATTTCCTTTCCAGAGTTAATGTTTGCAAGAAGCTTCTTAAGAGAAAATATTTCAAATTTTAGTCTGATGACTATATTCTTATCCTCATGAATCATTTCCTTAGAGTTATAATTATCCTCTAAATCTTATATCTTCAAAATAGCATTCTCAATATCTTTATAATGTTCTTCCATAACAGAATTTTCTTTCTCAAGGTCCTTATATAGTTTTTCAAAAAGTTCATCATTATCCCAAAGAACTCTAGAGGGATCTGAAATATCTTTTGTAAGAATTTCTTCCAAATTTTCTCCTTGTCTTATTTCTTAGAAATTTTACAATTTTTTTCTTCAAATAACATGCAAAATCTAGAAAAAATTTCATATTAAGGTATTTCATCAATTTCTGAGGATGGAGTATCTCCATTAGAAATTATATTTTTGGAATAGTAATTCTTACCAAGTAATAATTTTTTTAAAGCCTCGGTAGAGCATACCTTATCCATAAGACATGTATTAGGGAAATAAGTAGTAGAAATGAATCCTATATTCTTCTATTCTGATGAATCATATTCAAAAGATTCACTTTCTATACAGTCTCCATAGAAAGCACTCCATGTATCATTATCTTTAAGACTATTCTTGTGCTTTGAGCGATATAATTTCTTCTTGTTCATTTCTGAATTCCTTTACTTCTTTTCCTTCTCTTTCAACAAGGTACAATCAGGTCTGATTTGACTTGTTCTTCTACATTCATAATAAGTGACCTCTCTATCTTTCTTATCTCTGTAGTCTTCCTTTTTGTAATTATTCTAATGATTCTTCTGAGCTAACATCTTTTTCATTGTCCAAGCATGATTAGCTAATTCATTCTTCAAGTTTTCTGTATCACTAGATTCTTACTGAATAATGACTTTCTTTGACTATGATCTAGTTACCCTTTCTGTGGTCTTGGATTTCATATGTTTAGAAGTGGTTGTAAAAGAAACTCCGGGATACACATTTTTCTTCTTAACATTTTCATCATCTTTCTTCATTCTGGTTTCATGTTGATGAAGAGTTACTAACAACTCATCAAAGGAAATCTGTGTGACATTCCTATTCTCATCAACAGCTAACCTCTTAGACTCCCATTAATTTGGAATTATATCTATGACCTTATCAACAAAGGCCTTATTATCCAATCCTTCTTCTCCCACAGATTGAATGAAATTCACAATAGTCATAAACCATTTTGTTAATTTTCTTTCAGGTTCTCCATAAAGAAACTTAATGATATGGTATTCTTCTCTCAACATAGCTCATCTTGTCTCTATGACTACAGATGTACCAAAATGTGTAACGTAAAGTTTCTACCAGATATTGTTTGCCGCATCAAATTAATAGAGTTGAATATAGATGTTCCTAATCCTGGAACAGAACAAAGTATTTCTGACTCTGAAGTTTTCTTGGTATTCTAATTTCTCCTGGTTCGTAAAAGTTTAAAATTCCTTATCTAGTATTTTATAATCTCTAGTAAACATAAGATAGTTATCAACTCCATTGTTGATATCAAAAGTATTCATCCTATATATCCAGTACTCATAATCATTTCAATGAAAAATATGACATCTGGTATGATTCATATTATCAGAAGAACCAACATTTAAACCCCTCATCCTTAAGAAAATCATTGGCACATAGACTTGTTAGTAGTATGAGTTTGTAAAAAAGAGAAAATATCCTAAGAAAGGAAATTGATATCGTATCTCTAATAAAAACTGAATCTAAACTATATCAGTCTGAGAAATAGATTCTGAAAAAAATATGAATCAAGAAGATTGATTCGGAGAATTCCCTTCTAAATATAATTGTCCGACTAATTCAGATTGAACATCCCTCTGATACCAATTGTATGATTCAAATAGTAGTAATGATATACTAAAATACAAGCGTGATGAATTTTATAATTAAATAATTCTTAATGGATTTTGGTGTAAGAAAAATTCACACAACCTCTAAGATCTACTAACTTTCTTGATTCCGGAAAAAGTGATTTTGGAAATTAAACTTAATAAAAGTTTGCAAGAAATAATATTCTACCATAAATCATATAGAATCATACTAAATCATATTAATAATGTAAGTAAGTATATGAATGTTATTCTTTACTCAACAATACATATACACAGCGGAAAACAAAATACTACGAGTAACATGTAGTAATTATTTTATCCCAAAGAGGATGGCATCCAACAACCCTGGATACGAGGTCCGTTGATTTATACTTCCATGAAATTTTGTCTTACCCAAACCCAGGTAAGACCTCAATATGAATATCCGAATCTATATTTTTAACCCTAAAATCCCTCAATTCGTAAGGAAATCACCACCTCTAACTTCAAAAATTGATGTCTCTGATTTCAAGGAAATCAAGCCTTTGCACTAAGAAAATCTGCACGAAGCAAAGTTTGAACGAGCAGTTCAGAACATTCTGCACGAAGCCTAAGAGTTTATAAGATCCCCTCTCTCTAGAAATAACTTCGAAAAAGTATGAACATTAAATAATCCAATACATCCAAAAGTGTTGTGATCTCTGTCAAAAATAAACCTATTTATAGGTGTGGTTCCAACAGTCGGCTCTCTCCTCCAATGGTCATATTTTCATTGAATTGTGGAGGGACCTGTACATGTGTCACTCAAAAAATGGTTAGTTGATAACTGAAAGAACGGAATCGTTTTATAGTAAAATGAGTGTAAGTATAACTAAAATCTGATATTCAGAATGTAAGGAAATGAAATATCGGAGTCTAAGAAGAAATGAATTCGGATATTACAATATTTGGATATTCAGATTCAGTTTTGTATGAATTTAGAACCTGAATTTCATTGAATTATGGAGTTGGAATTTTAAAGAAATTCAGAGTCTATATTCAATGGAATTCAGAACCTAAACATCCAATGTTTGTTGTTAGAGTTTATGAGAATTCAGAATCAGAACTCATAAGTGTTTGGAGTCTGAATTCAGAGAACTCAGAGTCAGAACAATGAAAGTTCATAACCATAATTCGTAATCAGAATTCAGAGTCAGAACATGGAAAGTTCTTAACTAGAATTTGTATTCAGAATTCGTAGTCGGAACTCAATAAGATCATATCCAAAATTCATCGTCTGAATTCGGAGTTAGAATTTTACGAATGATTGTATCCAGAATTTAGAGTTGAAATTCATGAGAGTTCATATCCAGAGTTCAGAGTTTAACTTCATGAGAGTTCGTAACCATAATTCTGAGTTGAACATCATGAGAGTTCGTATCAAGAATTCTGAGAATCTGGATCCTAAAAAAAAAATTCATCATATCTAAGTAATTATTTAGATTCCGAGGTTTTGGTTTCAATCTGAATTTTATACCTAGAAAAATTATAATATGTACAATGAAACATGGTATCGGTAAATTTACTTGGGGAAGGAAATTGTCCATATAGAAAAAAAATAAGGGGTAAAAATAGATTTTCCTTGAGAAAAGGTTTTTTTGATTTTCAATACAAGATAAATAGTAAAGTCATAAGTAAACCTTAATGACTTAACAATCTCCCCTTTGAATAAAGTAATGGGAAAGTCATAAGGAATACCTTATTGACTCAACAGAAGATTCAATGAGTCATTTTACACTAGCCCTTATAAAATATTGGTGGTTGATTAACTATTTATAAAAAAAAATAGGGCTCTACAATATTATTGGAACAACATAAACTATTTCATGCAACATTCAAATACAATATTTTACTCTAGGATGTTTGACCCTTACATCTATTCTCTTAGGGGATGATCAATTGGTTATATGATTTATTATCACCTTTATTGAGAATATCTCCATATTAGGTGGTTAAATAATTGTTAGGAGAGTCTCACATATTCTTATCCCATTATTTATTTTCATATTTTCTGTAATTAATTCATTTTATGAGGTTTGACCTAGTGATTTTGTAAATAATAATTATTTAATTAATTTAACCGTTCTGGAATTTTCATATTTCATATAACACAAAAATATTCCATATTATATTAATGAACAACATTATCATTTCATTATAAACAAAACCATGTTAATAATTTAGTACAAAAAACATATTTTTTATCGTTCATTACAGAAAACACTTATGGTTTCTTGTGTCACATACAAAAATGGCATTCCACGATGTCTTGCGTGACACACAAGATAGATTTTTCAAAACAATAATATATTTGTAAAATATTATTATTTATGATAAAAATAAATAACATATATTTAAAATTAAAGTTTAATAATAGTAGTAACTAATTTATAAAAATATATGGTTTTAAAAAATATTAGATGAATCCAAAGGTTATCAATTAATTAAGAATGAAAATAAAAACTGAGTGAATATAAAAGAAAATATTAATATTTTTATGTCACACTGCTATATTACCCTATGTAATTACAAAATTTACAATTAATGAATGATATTAATTTTAAATATATGTTATATATTAAATAAAATACTTTTGTTATTCATCTAATATATCAGATAGACATAAGATAATAAGAAATGTAATTTTATGCATAAATCCCAACTATTTTTGAATGTACTATTAATGACTCTAATTGTAGAACCCAATTTAAATATAGTTTTGGGAAATTTTATATTTATAATATGTCAAAATATTATAATTTAATATGATATTTAAAAATAATATTTGGATAATTTTTCTAAGGTATCAATTTTTTATGAGTAACAAAAATTCTAGATTTTAGCTCAAAATGTCTTCTAATTTTATTTATATGTATAGTTAATTAAATATTAAATAGGATATATCAATTAATTAGATAAAAATTTAATCAATTAATTAAATTTAATAAATTTTAATTAATTCACATTTATATTTTAAAAAAACATAGTTATCGTTTGATCAATTTTATATTAAATCCCTATAGTGTAATCCCATTCGGGGGATGACCACTCCAATGATTTTAATTTATAAAATTAAATTCCATATTTTGAATCATAATAATTTAAAATTTCTTATATGTTCAATATATTTTTTGACCACACATATTATTGAAGGTGAGTAAAATTGAAAAAATAAATTAAGGTCAAATTAATATTAATAAGGGAAAAAAACATAACCATAAGGCCCAAAATGAACTATAAAATTTCCCAAATTCAATTGTATGGTAATATATAAACCCTAAACACCAATATATTGTCATTTTATTTTTATTGTATCTAATTTCAATATTAAAAACGAGGGTGGAATTTTCTCTTAAAATATTTAAAAGAGTGACACTCCAGCATTCCTAAAAAAGGACACAACCTCTACCAAATCATCAAACATCTAAAACCAAAAGGGTTCATCAATGATTATACCAATAAAATAATGAAAATCACTACAATCACCATTGAAGCCTCCTATTTTGGCCTAAATTATTCAAAATTTTGCATTTGGCACTACCCAAAAATATATACCTGATTATGTGGTGACACCTTTTCTCAAGATCCTTAATTTATTTTTCCTTATCCACAGACAAAAATAACATTATTAAATTATTTTTAACAAAAAAATATCCTTAATATAATAGGTTTTTTATGTTAATGATTTATTCTAATAATATACACACCCAAATCCAATAGGTAACAAACATATTGTTTATGTGTATGGTGAATTTTTGTCTCACAAAATGAAGATTGTTAATTTTTGAAACCACCTCTCATGGGAGAAATTGTAATGGAGAATATTTTTAGATATATTACCTACTGTATTTATTATTTATTTATTTTTCATTATTCATTTTAAAACAAATATCTTGTGACATTCTATTTAGTGTAAATGTGATAATTTGGTTTGAGGAAGTGTGGACTATGACACCATCAAAGCGATTTGATTCATTCACAAAAAACACTGAATGTATTAAGAATGTGATCAATAAAAATATATGATATATATAAAATAATAAATATAATTTAATTATATTATATACAATTATACATTTCTGTCATTTTGATTCATTTTATCAGTACGTTGATAAAAATGGAAACAATGTTCATGCATACGTATAGATTATAGTATCCATGAATAGTGTATTCCATTTAATACTTATATATTATATAGATTATTATAATAAAATAATAGTCGATAAAAATTATATTTAAACCATGGTATTCATTATGGAATAGTTATATGAATATAATTTCCATCGATATAAATGTTAAGACACATGGAAATAACCAAAATAATATTATATGATTGAAACCTTATCATATCACAGTTTACAAAATGGTAATATATTGTCAAAATAAATACATAATTGATATTATAAATTAGAATATTTTTATTTAAAATATTTATCATAAATTCATATCTATTATATATGTTCTTTAAATGATAAATATGAGATTGAATACACCAGGTTAGGGGATTTATCTCATTTTTTATTTATATGAGATACATGCTATACTTACCACTTAATCCATTGTGTGGTGTATGTACATGACATGATTTTATTCAATTTATATAATTCATAAATTTATGGGTATTCACAATCAAATTTTAAGATATTTATTTATTGGGCATTATGTTTTAAATATCTACTACATATGGCTAATTTTTTTCCCAATTTGCTTTCATTGAGGCGGATGTTTTGTTATGCACTGTCTAAATTAGCTTTCTTTGAGGCTCATGTTATGTAATGTACAGTAATTAAATATTGTGGTGTATATACATCTGTTTTAATATATATATATATATATAATGACTTTAATTATTTTCATGATAATTGATGTGTTTTGTAATATCATTTTCTTATATGGAAAATATTACCCCCATTTACAAAGTAATAATAGTTTATTGAGACAATCTCATCGCTTTTCCAAATAGTTTATTTTTAGGCCTCCCTTTAAAAATATTCTTAGGCTTCCGGTATATGTTTTCATAGTTTTTTTAAAAAAATGTTTTTAAATTTTTATGAACATTATATTATTTGTTTTCAAGGAAATAAGATTTCAAAATTATTACATGTTATCTTTTTAAATTTTGAAGTGAGTTTTTCCAAAAAAAATTATTCCAATTGGGTTTTTTTATTAAAAATAATTTTTCAAATAATAAATGACATTCTACAAAATAAAATATTTTGAAATATATTTTAATTTATTTTCCATCAAAGATGAAATCTGTTAGTCTAACTCATTCTATACAAGGAAATGATCTAAAGGATTTTTTAATATTCGTTTTATGATTGGGTTATCATTATTTACATTGTCTATATCAAACAAATTTTTGTTTCATGAGTAATATGTTTATGAAATCCATTTCACATTCATGGGATATTGATTAGATGAAATGGTTATGAAACCTATTTCTATATCAATATGTTATAATATGTTTACATTCTTTTGATACCCAATTTTGTTCCACGGTTCAGATATAATTTTATTTTATTTTGTGTCACATGTACAAATGATTTCATTATTATATGGATGAGACATACATCTCCCCCTATTGAATTTAGTAATGATATATTTATCATGAGATAGACATGGAGGGAATAAAAAATAAACACAATTATGTATTACATGGATCAGACATGTTGTGAACTTAGTTCAGTAATATAGTACTAGATTGGAGTGTAAAGATAGTTTCATAATATCATTTTCCCACAAATTTTATCTTATTATCAATGACATGGTTACCATGTAAATCATATTATATACATATGTTTCCTTCAGAATTACTTGTTTTATTCTTACGTTAGGATTTCATGGATATTTTAATTTATTTCTTTTAGATTCATGTCTTATGAGCTGTCAAACATCATTTCGAGATTCTTGTATATGTCCTTCGAAATTCAAGTTGTGATATTCAATTTCCATGATCACGTTATCATACCATTATGTTCATTATTATGCTAACATAGGTCCCTTATTAACCATTACCTAGTATTTTAGATCACATATTTCTGATTTTTATTTGAAATTGTTTATAAAATATGGTTTTATGTAGAATTATTATTGTTGGAGAACTTTTTTGTGAAATTTTGAGGATCGTTCACCATGTTAAAATAATTTGATTCGAAATTTCTAAAGACGCAATTGTATTATGGTCCCTAGGAATGTGTTATAGTAACGTATAATATATTTATATAATTTTTTTAATTTGGGTGAATATTATGCCAAGGTTGTTATATTTTGGATTCAAAGAAATGGTTTAGTAAACCATTGGAAAGAAGGATTATAAAAAATTATTATTATCCCAAGGTATATTTCTAATGATATGTCTAGGTATGACTCTATGGATATGTATTGGGATCAGTTAAATCTTAGGAAAATATCATTGAATTTTGGTAATATATTGATATAGTGTATTCCATTAAATATATATCTTTCATTATAATACATGTGGATGTGGATCTTGAACAAACGTAACTAGGAATAAAACCTCTGAAATGATGTTCTAGGCCCGATTCGGGGAATTTTTTTGTACTAAAATGTGTCTTTCTGAAGAACTTGTTTGACACTCCCAAGGGATATTCATTGAAAGGTCACAAACTTCTCACAGACCATTATGACAAATTTAAAAATATGTATGCTATGTATAATATAGGATGAACTAAGGGTTTCATAGATTGAGGAATGTGTTGTGATTTTGATATAACATAAGTAATTATTTTCATAAATAATTTGGATTTATGCTATGATAAATAATACACAAACTATGATTCTAGTTTTAGTGAATTGGCAGAACTGATATGAAATAGAATAATGCAAAATCCTAAGGAATATTTTCTAATTAACTGTTATTTGGGATGATCACTAAAGAGAATAATGTTTTGATCACACCAAATTATTTGGGTCACGACATGTCCCCCATGGATCGTGTCAGGAATACCACAATCCCACCTTCCGTAGGCCAGGGTCTAGCGACTAGCAATGATGGCGTATTCCCAATAATTGGGAAGGCATTGCCTTTATAACATGTAATAAACACAACCAAACACACAACAAGATACAAACTCTAGTAAACTAAATAGAAAACAGAGTGAGTACAGTAAGTTAAATGGCCATAATACTAGCCCAACTGGAATCTACAAGAAACTGAAACTAAAATTAAACTATAATTGCTCCTATGATCACCCACCACGGATCCTACATGAAGGGTAGGTATATCTCTTGAACAGTCTTCTCTGCAGTATTCCTCGTCTAAGGTCCAACTCTGAGCTACCTCCAGTCCCGGTACTCTCGTCATCAGTTAACATTGTCTTTCATCTTCACCAAACACAAAAAGGTTATAACGACCCATACATTACATACATTTTCATTACTTCAAAATTGAAACACACTTATTACAAAATATAAAAAACCATGGTAGGACTGTATATGTGTAGTTTATTAAGAAACTGGCAAACAAAAACAACTATTTCATAAAGAATCTTCATTGTCTCCCTTTTATTTTATCATATCTAGAGTCCCTTTTTGGAATATCCTACTTAATAACCTTCTACCTGACCTGGGGAAAGAAAACATACAAAAGGGAGATCTGAAATTCTCAATAAGGGTAAAAAAAAGAAATATCAATCACAACATATTAGAAAGAACATATCATATTGGAAATCGTAACCTCGAAAAGAGATCATAATTTCATAACATGAGAAAAATCATAGTAGTGAAATGTAATCCCAATAATAATAACATATAACAATAATCCTTTTTTCATACACACATAATCATAGAGAATCATTTCATAGTAGTCAAGACTCATTTCGAAGACTATCATAGTAGAAAAAGTCCATTTCTGAACTGAGTTCACTCCTCGTTTCAGTCCTATATCACTGAATCGGTTTAACTTCTCGTTCCCGACATGTCTATCTCATGAGATGTAGAATCTTTACCCAATGCATTTGAGGGAGATATAGGTCCCACCCATATCATAATTATACCATTATTATGTGTGCCACAAGATCATAAATCATACATAATAGCATAACCCATGTAATAAAAATGGGATTCTTAATCATCATGCCATCATAACACAATCCATATATGATAAAAGGACATCATAATAATAATGATATCATAACATAATCAAAACAATGTATAAATTGGGATAGAAATAGAACCATATCTTATCCTAGATGGAAAATAATTTTGATAAAACACTTGAACTCTATTCTTGAGGAAAATATCCATTATAATTCAAAAACATTTTCCTTTCTTAACATGTCATATAATTTTAAACCAAAAGAAGTTGATTAAAAATAATGTTGAAAACATGTAAATTAAGATTCATAGAAATAATGTTCTAAAAATCCATTCATTTCGTATAAGTTAAAAGAAAACATTCTTCTCGTACTTTGGATGGAAAAGTCAAAAAGTACCTCGTACTAAAAAGTACAAAATATTCTTTTCATATATTTTACTAAAAACGCATAAATGGGTAAAATTTGATTTAAAAAAATGTAGGAGAATAGTAATAATATTACATATTGAGGAAACATGGATGTGGATGATAAATATTCCCAAGTAAATCATGAAGTATAAACAATTTCAGATAAGAATGAGAATATGAGATTTTCCCTCACCTTAGGTCTGATTTGCTTCGTACGTGTCTGAACCACCTGTATAATGATTTAAATATTGTTATTGACTTATTCTAGAATCATAATCATTGTTATGATATCAAATATGGTCATATTATTAGCTTCTTGTTACTAATATTTCATTGCTACTTGGTATTCAGGTGTTTATTACTTTTATTCTTATGCGTGTTTTGTCGAATAAATTAATATTCTTCTTTTTAGGTTATAGATACCTCATTTCCATATTTCTATTAGTGTAATATACATCATATTTACTCATTCAATTTTTATATATAATCATTATGAAATTAAGATCATGTAGAACAAGTCGCATCACATTGTGGAGACGGTATTCCGTACGTACGCACGAGCGATGATATCGTACCCATGATCGTGGAATTGTACTGGAGTGTATGTATACTATCTCATAATCAATATCACGTTAAAATAATCATATATACTTATTCTTTACACCATTATACCCATCCAAGTAAGGTGGTGGTGGAAAACAGATTACACCTCGGCGTGGAGACGGTATTCCGTACGTACGCACGCTCGGTGATTTAGTTTTCCCTAGGATTTATAGAAGGTGAATTAGGCTTGTTTCATATTTATAATAACATATTAGTATATGAGTGATACTGATGTAATTAATTCATAATGAAACAAGTAAATAATAATAAGTTGAAGATGATAGAAATTGGAAAGGATCGATAATGGATATTACCTCTTCTTTGACATGCCTCTTCTTAACCTCTTCTTAGGGCGCTAGGGTTGGTCTTTGAAGAATACCAGGCCCTATAGGATGTTTCTAGGGAAGTTTAGAAGTGTAATAGGTAGGGGTTTGCCAAGCTTGATGGCTCATAGTGGTGTGAGGATGAGAGGGGGGAGGATCCCTTTTATAAGGGAGGAGAGGGGCACCTTTGGAAAACTAAAAATATTATTTTATTATAAAGTCATATTCAGTTTTTAATAGCTCCAAATTGATTTATTTCTAAGCTAAGGTGGGGATGGGTCGAAATCCTCTCATTCAATAGAATTTGGACATGTTTAAGTTATTATTTTAAATTTATAATTTAGATTTAACTCTAAGTTATATAATTTAACTTTTTATCGTGTCTTCTTGTTTGCTTACACTATATGGTTATTAAACTTACTATAACAATCCTAACGAACCCCAACTTGTTTTTAATTAATATATATAACCTTATCTAAGTCATTTGGATGAACCTTAGATTTTTAGGAATAAAATAACAATTAATAATATAATATTTGTTATAAAAACTATTTTATGTCAATTTTGACACTATTTGGTAATTGATTATTGTGAAAATCATAACAGCATGATTAGTTCTAAAAATTTTAATTAAATCAATACTAACATGTAATAGTAACCTATAAAATTAGTTAAATTCATAAAAAGTCTCAAATTACATTTAACTATTCTTTATATAAAATAATAATAAATGTCCTAATCTAATCCAAGAGGAACTAAATGGTCATATTTTATTTCTATGTTTGTTTTCTGTCGAATTAAAGTTATCCAATAGAATTAGGAAATGTATTATGGTAATAATAATATTATTTTTACCCTTAATTACCCTATTTACTTTTAAACGTGGAAAATAAAAGTAAAAAGTTACTAATCACCAAAAATTATTTTCATCTCATTAAACCACATTTGACTCATTGATATTAACCGTGTCTCTAGGATTTTCGAAATATCACTCACAAATGTGGTAAAATTATGTTTTCTGTAAATTTGCATATTCTCCTAGGAGGTGGGTAAAAGATGGTGAAAAGTTCAAAAAAAATTTATATATCTAAAGTTATTATAAAATGACTCCAATGAATTAATTTGAACTTATATAGTTATTATGTATCAATTTTGAACTAAAATTAAATTAAATTAATTAAATAATTGTTAAAATAAAATGTCAGTTTTTAAATAGTAACCCAGTGTTTCACTATTCATAAAAAATTGAATGTTTTCAAAAAAATACCAAAATTTCCCCCTAGGCTAATTTTGATATTCTAAATCCAAAAATGAAGTCCATTTTGAAAGATAAAATTTATAAAATTTCAAATAATGGGTATTACTATTTATATCGGCTAGTTATAATAATATTTTAATATCATATCATTGTTTAGTGAAACTCGATATTGCGTACAACACAAGCTATCGAGGAAGGCCAAAATTGCGTGTAAAGAAAGTCAAACTAGTGTTGTGTGTAGTGAAAGATTATTTTGATGATTTATATAACATAAAAAAATATTTCTCATAGAAATCTTGGGTGTTATAAAAGTGATGGCATAGCCCATGTAGGGGTGAGTATAATAATACTCAGTAGGGACACTAAGACCCTCAAGGTCACTCAAATTCCACCAAGGATAAACAACACAACATGAAATCAAATTAAATACCTACTTGGGTATATTCCCAATCATATACCTATGTTATCATGTAAACCCATCTCAATCATGTGGAAACACAGAGTCCATCTCAAAATAACAAAGCTAAAATCTACCACAAAGGAAAGAATTCCACGATGGTAAGTACAACATAGGTATGCCACACTACAGAATATCACCACGGTATTAACAAAAAGGATTGTGCCACTCAGGTAAGAACTCAGCTCACACTAGGTATTACATAGGTACAGTAGTATTGATGATTATATATAACTACTGAATTATCTTACTCTGTTAAGAAACTCTGCTGTGGACACACACTGGATCACTCAGTGCTTACCCAAATAGGATTGAGCATTGATGACCCACATAAGAACACTCGGTGTCGTCCCACATAGGATCGCTCAGTGTTGACCCACATAGGATCTCTAGGTGCTGACCCACACACGATCTCTCGGTACTGACCCATAGTGGATCATTATTCATTATTTACATCATAGTCAGCTACATAGTTCCCGTACTATGCTCTATTGTCTCCGGGAGGGTCTGATCCACAATCCACTGGTCGATAATCCAACATCCACTATGTCTCATAGAGATGTATCTCAAAGGACCACCACATCATAGGGGTCTCAATGCATTACACGATGTGTCAATCGAATGCCCGATCTGTGAGTTATTAGCCTTTTAGTATTGATGGTCAGGTAGGATTCGTGATCTTTCCATCCTGACCATTCCAAAACATTATCCAAATCCTTATTTTTGGTATTACAAAGGGTCCATCTTGCTCCATGGATTCTGGTGCCGCAGACGGTTCGTAAAACGGACGCATGATGCCTAAGATATGGATGAAAGAGCGTAAATGAGTCGTACTAGGTCCAGGTCTAGTCCAGGCTGGCCCAAACCTCTAGGTCTGTCCCGGCCTATGCTCGGTGGCCCGGCTTGGGCGGCGCGGTGTAACCATGATGCCGTAAAGGGCCTAGAGAACCGCTGAGGGCCGCGGGGCGGCGCGACGAAGCCAGGGAGGGCGAGGCTGCGGGGAGGCACTGCGAGGATGTGGGGTGGCGCGGTGCCATGGGACACAGAGGGTGGAGGGATGTGGCGGCAACCAGGCATTAGGGAACCTTGCATTCACCAGTGGCCTTCTTGACCAACCACCATTATTTCATCACCTTCTTTGTGGTTCTCAAGTTCCACTGGTGCCAACCGCCGACAACGATCGCCAACACCATCGTGAAGATCAAAACAGAAATTAAAAATGACATATAGTTCAGGCCATGTTTTTTTGGCATGAACCCTCCACTTTATATCGATAGAAATCATCTCTACAAAATTTTGATTCAAGAACATCAAACTTTAGAATTCATACGAATCATGGATCAATGCGATTTGGTTGATCTGCGTTAGCCAAGCATTCCATGAACAAATAATTAAATCGAGAAATTCCTTGATTTCAATAACATCCCCTACCTCTTTCATTTGTTGACAATGATAAGAGAAGTTTATGTTGTCGATGTTCGTCACATCTTCGATCATGATTCAGAATTTGGTTCGAACGTCATCCACGTTCTTCAATTCTGGAGTGCGTTCTTCGTTGGAGAACTTTCTCCCAAGTTCTCCACCTTCTTTAGCGTAAACCAAACATCTCCTCCTAGGAAAATAGGTTCCAATATAATAAAATATCATTGTCCAATTTTTAATTATTTGCACAAATTTATATAGCTTAATTAATTAAAAGGGAGAAGGAATAATTAATTAAAGTAGTATTGGAATAAATAATGTTGGGATTTGATAGATTTTTACCTCATTAAAGTGGTTTGGGGATCTTCCTATCTTGGGTGGTCCCCACCACCGATTATTCAATATAATATGTTTTAACCTCTCATGGTCTCCACCTCTATAACCATCTAATGGGATGATTATCAGAAATAAAATAAAAGTTTTTTTTCATTTTATTTTTCTTTCCCACAAAAAACCCCCCAAAACAATTCACCCTCATCCTTCTGTCATCAAAGTGAAGGTCTTTTTTAACTGAATAATGATGATGTGAGTTCAATGGTTCCCTCGGATTTCAATTCCCAGCATCATGTAAAATGTTAAAAAAACTCGTCTTGTTTGTTTAAAAAATGCACCTGAACAAAAGCTTATAAAATCATTATGGGCACACCGGGCCTCAGAATCATGTTCCATCAATTTTCCCAGACTCGTAATAATTTATTGTAATAAAAAAATACATTTAATTTTCGGGTTCTCTACATTCTCCCTACCTCAGATGTTTACGTCCCTATAATCCATAACTCAAAATTACTAAAAAAAGTGGGGATACTATGCATTAATCTGAGCCTCGCTCCCATGTGTTCTCCTGGTGGTTCCCATCATGCCAACAAATGTGCACCAGGGTTATCGATTTCCCATGAAGGACCCACTCCTGTCGATTCTCAATATCCACCGGAACCTCTGTAAAAGTGTCCCCATCGTCGATGTCCATCTCACCATGGTTGATGATGTGAGAAGGTTCATGCACATTTCACCTCAGCTGGGATACATTAAAGATGTCTTGCACCCTGTGCAACTGAGGTGGATGTGCTAAGAGGTAAGCCACCTCGCCAAATATTCTGATGAACTGAAAGGGTCCGAAGAACCTTGGAGATAACTTTCCTACATGGCCAAATATCTGCAATCCTTATCGAGGTGAGACCTGTAGAAAGACTTGGTCGCCATCCTCAAGCTCTAGAGGTCTCCGTCTCCTTTTGGAATATGACTTCGACCTGCTCTGTGTTATCTTCATCTACACCTGGATAATTGGTACCATCTATGTGGCAGCCTGTACAATATCTGGTCCCACTAGTGCTGACTACCCTAGGGCAGTCCAACACAAAGTTGATTTGCATGGTCACCCGTACAACACCTCAAATGGTTCCATATCAATGGTATAGTGATATCTGTTGTTGTATAAAAACTCAACTATACTAAAGTGATCCTCCCACCTATGACCAATGTTTAGGAAATAAGAATGTAGCATTTCCTTGAGGGTATGAATGGTCCCCTTGTTTTGACAATCCGTATGAGGATGTAATGCAATGCTCAAATGAAGCTGTATCCATAAAGCCTCATGTAACCCCTTCCATAGCTGAGATTTAAACCATTTATCACGATTAGAGACAATCGTCGATGGTACGTCTTGTATCTTCAAAATATCTTTCACATAAAGATATCACAAGCAATTTACTGAACCCTACTCTCTGATCGGTATGAACTGGGCCAACATAGTGAGTCGGTCGACGATCACCTAGATAGAATCTTGACCTCTGGATATACATGGTAGTCCTACCATGAAGTCTAGGAATATACCATTACACATACACTCTGGAACCTTTAAAAGGTGAAATAAGGTTGCTAGTACCTGATGCTCCCCCATCACTTGCAGAAAAGTGAGGCACCAAGAGACAAACTCTGCAACTGGTTTCGTCATTCATGGCCAGCAATGCTGTCGTCGGAGAACCTGGAACATTTTCACCGCTCCTGGATAAACTGCTAAAAGAGATGTCTGGAACTCCCTCATCACTTCATCCCAATGTGACACCGATACCATGGTATATTGTATGAAAAAAATGACATCCTCCCCACCTTCATAAAATCAATCAAGTGTCTACCCTGTGGATATCTGATCACGTCTGAACTGTTAGTCAGTGTCCCCGTGTTGTGCCTCCCTGACTCACTAAAGAAAAGGGGGAGTGACATTATGAAAATGAAGGAAATCTGCTCCTTCTTGTTCAATAATGAATATCTACAAAGTGACCAACTACTTTGTCACCTAAACTATCAGAAGTATACCATATCCATAAATGAGTATATCGGATACAACACTCTCCTACCCAAAAGTATAGACTATCTCGAAGTCATAGTCCTGGAGAGAACTCAAGCCAACATTTTTGTCTTAGATCCATGTCCTTCGGTTGGAAGATGTACCTGAGACTATTCAGATCAGAGTAAACTGTAAAACGTTCTACCATCAGATAGTGTCGGCACATCATCATGGAGTGGACGTCTAATCCTAACTCTGTGTCATGGGTAGCATAGTTCTGCTCATGTGGTCTCAACCGTGAAGAACCATATGTGATCAATACTTTCTCTTGCTTCACGTCTCATCAAAGACCAGTCCCTGATGCGTCACAATAGACTACATACCCTACGCCCTCCTCTATAAGCCTCAATAGAGGGTACTTGTTAGATTCTGCCTCAGTTCTTGAAAACTCCACTGGAATCCCTCCGACCAAACGAATGGTTTCCCCTTCTATATCAATGCTAATAAAGGTGATGCAACTCTGGAAAAATCCGGTACTAATCTACGGTATTATGCAGCCAAACCCAGGGAACTTCGTATCTCAGTCACACTCCAGGGTGGCTCCCAAGCATGTACCACCTCAATGTTTCTAGATCTAATATAAATCATGCCTCTGATATGACATGTCCTAGAAAGTGCACCTCTCAAATCTAGAACTGGAACTTCGAGAGCCTACCATAAAGGTGGTTCTCTTTGATTTTGTCCAGTACTACCTACAAATGATAGGTGTGCTTCTCCTTGGTAGATGAGTAGAATAGAGTTTCATCAATGATGACTAATAAAACACAATCAATGTATGTATGAAATATCATGTTCATGAGTCCAATGAACACTTTTGGAGCGTTGGTTAAGCCAAATGGCATAACAATGAATTCGTAGTGGTTGTTCCCACATCTGAAATCAGTCTTCTGCACATCCTCATCTCATAATCTCTACTGGTGACAACCTGATATGATGTCTATCTTTGAGAACCACCGTGATCCTTTCAGCTGACAAAAGAGGTCATCAATCCTCAAGAGTGGGTACATGTTCTTCACGGTCACCTGGTTCTGGAACTGATAGTCAACACAATGTCTCAAGCTCCCATATTCCTTCCCAGCGAACAAAATCAGGGGTTCCCAAGGAGAAACACTGGGCTGAATGAATCCCTTCCTAGTAATTTCTATAGCTATAACTGTAGCTCACAAAGCTCTGTGGGAGATATTCTATACAATGGTGTAGATATCGGTGAAATCTCAGGGTACAAGTTAATGTAAATATTCAACTATCTGTGATGAGGCATACCCAAAACATCATTAGGGAAGACATCCATGTACTGGTCCACCACTCGAGATGACATTGACTATCCACATAAACTTCTTTGAGGGTAAGGCTAGCCAACTGATGAGTGATCGGATTCACTCTCATCTAGGTATGTCCATCCTGTGCTGAAAAGGATCCCTTCTCACCGATGAAGGTAATCCTAGTCTCATTCATGCGGATACACCACACATTGTGCCTAATACAGTCTATTAGGGCATGAAATGTAGATAACCATTCCATACCTATGATGACATCATAAGGCCTCCATGCTACTACTATGATATCCCAGTCAAAGGTCTCACCTCCTAGAGTAAGCTCCGTTTTCCAGCACTAGTGCTTAATCGTCAAATCCTCTCCCATAAGATTCTCTTGTAGTATGGATCGAGCCAATAATTCCATCGGAATCTCTATGATCCGAACAAGGGTAGTGGATATAAAATAATGATTGGAACCTGTGTCTATAAGTACTGCAGCTAAGGTGTAGTAAACACATATCGTACCTTATATCATCTCTGGAGCACCGTTATTGTAGGACTAAGCTTCTTGGAGTTAAGATCTCTATTGTCCACCTGCTCTATGTGTTTGGGGTGGACCTAATAGTGGGGGCGGTTGTAACATCTTGAATCGTCTCCCATCGCCAGCTGCATGGCCAGCTCCTCTGCCATGACTGCCTTCTCCCTACAGACCTCCTCGGTCGAGTCTCTGTCTCTGCCTGGGTGGAATTTCGACCGTCTGGTGATCATTTGTTTGGTGGGTTAGATAGTAACAAGCCATGTGACCCTGTCTTCCGAATGCGCAACACTGCTCGCTCCTGGCATGACTAGCTTTACCTCTTGTATCCCACACAACCAAACCTGAATCCTACGGTCTTCCACTTGATGGTCTGGCCCTTTTGGACCCCTATAATATCTGTTTGATACTCACTATAGAAGACTCCACTATGCGATGACTAGTAGTGAGTCTCACTTCTGGTGACTACTCATCAAAGAAACACTCCACTATGAGGTCTCGCTATGACACCCACACCTACGTCGGGATGCTAAGTGAGATAATCGAAGCCTCGATCACCCGCCTGAGTCCCTGCTCAATTGTCAGAGCCCTAATGAATGTGTCCCACACCATATCATTGGAGTATTGTGACAGTTCGTTGATCCTCACTGAGTACTGATCCTCAGTCATGCAGCGCTGTTGTAGAGGACATAGCTCTTGAATGCGGATAGCGTGAAGAGTTTCTGGAACAAAATATGCCCGAAATAGTCTCTTCAAGTCTACCCAAAGAATAATCACAGCGTCATGAGCCTACCGCATAAATCTCCACCATCTTCCTATTGCTACCTATATAAGACAGGTCTCACATATCACCATGAGATCAGCTGGTGTCCCTACCAGTCGAAAAAATCTCACCACAACCTCTTGTCAATCCTCATCCACATGTGGGTTCATCTCACCCCTAATCCTAGGTAACCTTTGGTGCTGTAACTCATGCAATGCGCTAATTCCGTGTGCAACATCTCATAATGAGGATAGTGTCATCGGTGGCCCAACGATTAATGGTACTGTTGGTGCCTCTGTTGGTGACTCTACTGGAAGAGGGCCATGAACCAAGGCTTCATTACTTAGTGTGCTATCATTGCGTACTACATCTCGAACCGTAGATGGTTGACTGCATGGAGGAATCTTGAAAAGAAATAGGTGCATCAGGGTCAAAATGTTATACCTGGTGAGCTGAATCAAAGGGATCAAAAAGAAAACATTTCTAAACAGACATGAAATCAGGGTTTTCATGCACTAAGTTAGAAATTAGATGTTAGGGTCCTATGTATAGATACATCGGCCACCACACCAGTAGTGGATTACCTAAACTGATAACCTCACTCACAACACATAACACTATTTTCATTCAAAATAATGATCAGATTTTTATATTTTACGGTAGAACCAACTCCTCTAATACCAATTTTTCATGACCCATCCCCTGAGTCCCATGCCCTGACTAACCTGAGCCTGCATTCCATTGGCCTGGGGCTGGCGACTAGCATCGAAGGCGTATCCAAAAAACTGGGAAGGCATTTCCTTTATAACCTATTACACAGACAACTAACCACCCAACAAGATACGAACTCATGTAAACTGAATAGTAAACAGTGTGATTACAGTACATAAAAGGGCATGAATATAAGCCAAACTGGAATGTATAAGAAACTAAAAGTATAAGTAAACTGGAACATCTGATGTGATCACATGAAAAAAATCATACCTGAAAGTTAGGTACATATCACGAATAGTCGTGTATGTGATAAGCCTTGTCTATGGTCCACCTCTGAGCTACCACCAGTCCTGGTACTCAAGTCCTCAGTCAGTGACGAGGTGTGGGCATCGCCCGTGTAGGGGTCAGTATAACAATACTCAGTAGGGAACAATAGACTCTCATGGTCTCAAAAAATACACCATGGATAAACCAAACATCATAAAATCAACTAAAATCCTTACTTAGGTATATTTCCATACATATACTTATCTTATAATGTAACCCCATATAAATCATGAGGAAAATAATAGTCCAACTAAAAACCCCAAAGCTCAATTGTTCCACAAATGTAGGAATACCGCAAAGGAAAGTACAAAAATGGTACGCCAAACTGATGATTACCACCAATGTATTATCATAATGGAATGTACCTCTCAGGTTTGTACTCATCTCATACCTTGTATATCTTATTTACAATTGTATTAATGATTAGACGTAACAACTGAATCATCTTACTCTGCTAGGAGGCTCTGCTATTGACCCACACAGGATCACTCTGTGCAGACCCACATAGGATCGCTCTGTGCTAACCCACACATGATCGCTCAGTGCTGACCCCCATAGAATATCTATGTGCTGACCCACATAGGATCACTCGGTTCTGACCCACACAGGTTGACTATTCATTCTTCACGTCACACCCAGCTATAGGGTTCCTGCACTATGCTCGCAGGTTTCCAGTACGGTCCACTCCACAATCCACTGGTTGATATTCCAACTATGATGATGTCTTAAGAAGATGTATCTCCAAGGATCACCATTCCATAGGGGTCTCAATGTAATATATGGCGTGTCAATCAGACGCACTGTCTCTGAGTTATTATATTTTTAGTGGTGAGGGCCTAGTAGGATTTGTGCCCAATCCGAATCTATCGTTCCCCAATTTTATACAATGATTTTGTGGGTTATACCAAAGGGTTCATCTAGATCCATGATTTTTGGCGCCATAGATGGTTCGACAAACAGACACTTGATCCAAAAGATATTGCTGAAATAACGTAAATGAGTTGTTGTGGGTCCTGGTTCGGTCCGACTGACTCGGGCCGTCCTGGCCTAGGATGACCTGTTTTGGGTTTACTCGGCCCGACCCGCTAGGTATGGCCTAGCTCGTGGTGTTGCCCAACCATATCGGTGGCCCGGCCTGTGGAGTCCATCCTGACCCACACTGGGCTGCCTGGCCTGGGTGAAACGATGTGGTTGTGGGGCCATGGTGGGTCGCAGAGACCCATAGAGGGCCGCGGGGTAGTGCAGCAAGGCCGCGGGGCGGAGCTGGCCAGGGGGGCAGCGCAGCGGGGCCGCAGGGTGGTGGTGGCCACGTTAAATCTGTGACCAAGGGACGGCGTAGTGAGGCAGTGTGGCAGTGGCGGCTTTAGAGTGGCGGGGTCATGGGGCGGCGCGCCAAGGACGTGGGATGGCGTGACGAGGCCTTGAGGCAATGGGGTTCCATGCTTTTTCTAGTGTTCGGCCTGACCTGCCATCCATCGTTCGTTGCCTATGTCGAGGTTCCCAAGTTCCACCGGTACCAACCACCGGCACCAGTCACCAACACCATCATGAAGATCACAAAAAAGGAAGAACATTGAGTGGGTCTAGCCATGATTGTTTGGCCCTCACCATCCATGTCAGAGCGGTAGAAAATGGCTCTAAAATCATGCGTCTAGAAGGTAAAACACTAAAATTCATACGAATTGCGGATCAACTCATTTTGGTTGATCCACATTCACCGTGCTTTCCAAGAACAAGATATTAAATCAAGATATTTACAGAATTCAATAACAACGCCTACCTTGTTCATTTGTTGATGTCGATGAATGATGTCGAAGTTGTTGACATTTGCCTATTTCACGGTCATGCTTCCAAAGTCAGTTCGAATGTCTTCCACATTTATCAATTCCATAGTATAGTCATCATTGGAGAGCTTTCCCCCACATCCTCTCCCTTCACTTTCGCCGACCAAAAATCTTTTCCTACAAAAAGAGGTACCGTCATAATAAAATATGTTTGTCCAATTTTAAATTGTTGACACAAATAGAGTTATCTAAATTATTTAATGGGGAGTTGGCTTAATTAATTAAAGGAGTGTTTGAATAATTAATGTTTGTATTTGAGAGGTTTTTCACTCACCAAAGATGTTCTTCTGGTCCCCACCATCATTCATTAAATTGGGGTTTTTACTAGCTTGGGTGGTCCCCACCACCGAGCATTCAAAATGGAGGTTATATCCCCTCATGGTCCCCACCTCCATAAACTCACATGAGAGTTTTATTATAAATAAAATAATATTTTATTTTGTTTTATTTTTCTTTCCCACGAAAACACCAAAAACTATCTTTCACCCTCAACCTATAACAGTCAAGATGAAGGTCACTTTAAGAGAATATCAGCGTTGCGAGTTCAATGATGCCCTTATATTTCAATTCCGAGCACCGGTTCAAAAGTTACAAAAACCCAATCGTACATTTACTGAACGTACCTAAATAAATATTAAAAAAATTCATTCTGAGTACACTGGGCCTCAGAATCATGCACCCTTAATTTTTTCAGACTCAAAAAATTCAAATTTAATTAAAACAAATTAAAAGGATATTTCTGGGTCTTTATACGTTGTCACAGAACCTAATCCCAAATATAATCCTTAACCAAATATTAGACTCACCATGAAAGACAATAAAATATTTCTCTAATAATTTCTATAAAGGAGTCCATGGTCAAATGGAGATTCAGATACATTTGTTTCAATAATGTGGAAAAAATAACCAATGTGAATGTATTAATGGATCTTGATAATGTTTTGACTATGGAAAATAATTATAAAAATCAAGTGACTACAAGGTGAAAATGAAGAGTTGAGATAATGAAAGTGATGTCAATATTGGTCTCCCTAAGGCTTCATTGAGGTTTAAGGGTTTTCAGTGTAGATGATGTGTTCATAGTGATAGTCAATGTCCCAAGAGGAATGTTCATGAATAGAATTAGTGTGGTGGTACATGAAATGGTTTTATTTATTATGATAATGATACTATTGATGAAATTTTAATGAAAATGGGTATTATATAATAAGATGAGGTATCATTTTTAATGACATAAGGATGATGTGTAATAGTAAATTTATTATTGTATTTTTATTTATGAATAATAAATGGTCAATTATATATGGATTATCATCTTTATGTTTTTTATAATTATTTACAAGTATACATTGAATGGTTATAAAAGAATAAAAAGGTGATTTAATTTCAAGGTAATTGAAAATGCATGATTACGTGAATGATAACTCTTAATATATTAATCATTTTATGGTAGTTTTGTTTTTATAATGATGTATGTGTTATGAATAATAAATCTAGAAGGTAGTAGTTAACTAGGAAATAATTATGGTCTTCTTGAAAATTATTTCATGCCATCATGGTTGATTTTTGTAACATTATTATATTTCTGGAATAAATATAGTATACATTGAATAAGGAATCATTCATTTTATCAGTAAGGATTTACGGTAATTTAGCTTATTACAATGTTTCATGATAATATATGAATAGATTATTAACATGTTTTGATTGAAATAACCAATATATACTTTATGATATGCAGGGGAATTACTGTTATGTTGATTTCATGACTCTCATTTAAAAGGCTTTTTATTTTTCTTCTTTCAAAAAAATTAAAAGGTAAACCATTCTTCAAAATCTTATGTTAAAATTCAGAGGATGTATTTATGCACTGTGTTTTTTAATCCCATAGTAAAAATGATATTTAGAAATTAACCATATTTCAAGTATGTACATCATATTATGGAAATTATATTAGTTTGGTTTTCTAAGAGGACATTGGTAATGTTGGGAGAAATCCAATAAAGTCAAGAAGGCCCTCTTTCCTTGATATCATGACTAATGGATGATAAGGTTTTCATAGTTACCACTGGTCTATATGATGTCCATGTTAATGTGTAATTAATTTTGATGATTAATAATTAATGATGAAATCGTAATGTCACTTTTTATATTTAGAGATTAATGTTTAAACCATATTGAATTTTTAGAATAGTTATATATAAATAGTTATACTGTTCATTCTTCTAGGGCTATTAATATCTTCTAAAATTTAATTTCTTGGCATTGGGCATCAATTTTAATTTTCGGGCATCCATTTCGTTAATTAATGGATGAATTAGTAATTGATAAAATCATAACTAAAGAATTATATTTTTTTATAAAACTATATCACATATGTATATTTTCTATTATTATTAGACAATAAAAGAATTGACAAATTTTTTGGATAATAATAAAAATATATTTTATAATCTTAATACCTTTTTTGAACTGGTTCCCTTTTAAATAATCACATATTTAGGAGTTTGAGTCCCTAATATTTTATTTTATCTTTAACTTGTTTGTGATTGATGAGTTCAATCAATCCCTATAAGTATTTACACTTTTCTTCCATGTCTTTTCATCACTTACAACATATGTTATCATATGGCGATATGTTGTTATATATGAAAATGGGTAACTGTTATGGTTCCGACATTCAATTTTAAGGATGGTTTAGTATACAGTTTTACTATATCCGTTTCTATGAATGAATAATTATTTTATTAGACCATTGATAATCCATAAGAGTTACAACGATTAAATTCATTTGAAGGGGTTAGAATGTAGCATGTCGATATTGTTGGAATGATTATATTTCGAAACATTTTAATCATGAATTATTTTTATTTCATATGACATTGAAAATAGTTTATATAATATTGAATAACTTTGCTCATTATGAGTTATACGCAACACCATGTTATTCATTCCATAAATGGAACAAAAAATTTATCTTTCCCTATATAGAAACCCTAGGTTAGCTTGCATTACATGTAATAATGACTTTCCATGATGGCTTATGTAACATGATGACAGAGTTTTACAAAACAATTATATATTAGTAAAATAATATTATATAATATAATAAGATGTAACCAATAAGTATACTTAGAGGTTATGATCTATATTATCTAATTAAGTAAAATATATGGTAAACAAAATTATAAGATGAATTCATAGGTTATCAATTAAATTGAAATCAATATGAAACCTGAGTAAATATAAAAAAAATATTATTTTTTTCACTGAGCTATTAACCAAAAAAATAAAATAAATTACAATTAGTGAATGATATTATTGTAATATATATTTTATATACTCAATTACATATTTGGGTTGTTTATCCAAAATAATGGATTGACATAAGTTAACAGAAAACAAAATTTAATACATAATACACTATATTTTTTAATGTATTTTTAAGATATTTTAATGGAGAAACTATTCTAAAACCAATTATTTTCAATTTTATCGATTTATTTTGTCAAAATATAATTAATTATTCAAAATTAAAAATAAAATAATTTAGTAGTGTATTTTCTTCATATCTATTTGTAGGATTACAATTTCTAATGAATTTTTAAAAATAGTGTATTTTAATTCAAAAAATGCAATTATATTTAATATATTTAGAAGGATAAATTATATTTTAATTTTGAATAAAATTTTAATTAGAAAACAATTTTTTAAATTAATCATATATATTTCATTATAACTATTTTTACAATGAAATATGGATATAAAAATGTTGCAAACTTTTGATCATTTTTATTTTAAAAACTTGCATTATAATCTTATTAGTGGGATTAATTTATCATTATATTCTACCAATAATTTAATTGAGATATATAAAATTGATTCCATATTTTGAATCCAAATAATTTATAATTTTAAATATGGTCAACTTATTTTTTTTTCCTAAAATATTTGTGACTGTGATTAAAATTAATTTCGTTGAATAAGGTTAAATTATACTTAATAATGGAATAAAACATAATATTAAGTCTCCAAAAGACCTATAATAATTTCAAAATAATTTTTAAATTAATAAGTTGTCCTTATATTACACTGTATTTAATTTGTATCATTATTGGATCCACTTGCAACATTAAAAACGTGGGTGGAATTCTCTCTAGCAATATTTACAAGAGTGAAACTCCACAGTCCTTATAAAAGGCCACCACTTATCCCTCTTATTAAAACCACTAAAACCACTTGGAATAAAATAATATCTACCCATTACACTTCCAAAAACATATCCATTCCTCATTGAAGCATCCTTTTGGGAACTATGTCTTTCATTGAATCCATTTTTCCAAATCCAAAAAAGTAACTAGATTATGAGGTGGTTCTTTCTCTCAAGCGTCTTTATTTCATTTTCTTTATCCACCCCCTAAAAAATAATTTATTACCTGATTTAGGGGCATTTAATTATTATCACTATTTTATGATTATGTTATTATACTCTTTCTACATGTATGTACACACACACCCATCTAATGGGCGATGAACATAGTGTTTATGTGTTTGGCGAACTTCTGCCTCACAAAATTATGAATGTCCAATTGTCATTACCACCTCTCATGGTGGTAATTATCATGGAAAATATGATTATATTTATTATATTACATTATATTTATTATTAATTTAGGAATAATTATTCTTTTTTCCAAAAATATAACATTACATTACATTTGGTGCAAATACGAAATTTTATTTGAGAAGTATTAATTACCAAACTCTTAAAGAGATTTGATTCGTTCACACACTAAAATTATATATATTAATGATTAAATTATTTAAATTATATCATATATATAAAATTATAAATCTAATTTAATGATATTATATACATATATACATAGACTTCAGTTTGTTTCATTATTTTAATATGCTAATAGGAATGGAAAAATGCTAATGTGTACATATAACTTACCGTCTCTATTAATGGTGCCTTCCATTTCGTACATATATGTTATATAGATTATTATAATAAAAATATAATAGATATTATTGATATTTGTATCATAGTATACATTATTGAATAATGATATATGTATATAGACTAACTATATTACAGATTAAGACAAATGCGAAGAACAAAGAGAATGTTATCTGAACGGAAACCTTAACATTATATTGTTAACAAGCAGGTGAAATATGGTTTTTAGAAAAATAAGGGTTATTATATATAAGAATATTTTTCTGTAAAATATATACAATAAATGTTTATTTATTATATATGTGGTTTTATTGAGTGTGATGAGATTACATACCGAAGGTTATGGAATTTAATCTCACATTTTTTTATGGGAGATACATGATTCATTTACCACACATTCCTTTTGTGTGGTGTGTGTACTGCCAGTGATTTCATTTTATATATCTTATAATTAAATTTATTGGTTTTAAAAAAATATAATTTGTTATATATATTTCATGGAAATAATTTTTTAAAATTTATTAAATCACTAATATAGTATTGTCTCAATTTTGCTTCTTTGAGGTCCATTCTTTATTATAAACCTAAATTATTTTTGAAGTTGTATAAAATCCATTTTAAATTATATATCATGAATTTAATTATTTTCATGATGTTTTATGTTTCCTGTACTTTCATTTTCTTAAATTGAGAGTGAGACCCCATGTTACCATGTTATAATAGTTTATTGAGATAATATTATCACTCTTCACGATTGATTATGTTTATGCTTCTTTTGATGAAATCTTATTGTCCATACCTCAGGAAAATTCATTTATTTTATTATCCTCTAGTTATTAAAAAATTATTTATATATTTTTACCATATCTTCAACTCGTTGGTATATAATATAGTTTTGATTTTTTTTTGAAATTCTAAATTTAACCTCTCTTCAATCAGAAAATAATGTTATTTTAAAAAAATGTTTTTTAAAGTTTGTTCCATGAATAATCTAATATTATATTTTTATCATTAAAATTAATTTTTATCCCTTTTCATTTATTAGAAAATTTTTAACAGAATGTTCTTATATAATCCAAAACAAGACATTTTTCCCCTTTTTACAATGAAAAATTATTGATCATTGGAGGTCGTATTAGATATATAGAGTTATCCACCATCTGTCCATTCGAGCTAAAATATCATATTTAAACATAAATCATTATGTGTTTTTAAATATATTTCAAATTAAATGGTTTTCAATATCATTTCAATATTATATAATAAATATTAGATGAAAATACTTTTACATTTTATTTTCAATCATCTTATATATGTTTTCAAGGAAAATATTCATCAAAATGAATTCAATCCTAATTTATATATATCAAAATTATTATCAAGGAAAATAATTTTTAAAATGTCTTCAATATTTTTTTATAATTTTTACTAAAATTAGCATTCACCCCATTTTCAATATTCTTTTATATGTTTTCAAAGAGAATTTTCATTAAAAGTTTTTCAATATTATATTATTAAATTACAAAGAATATTTTTTGAAACATTTCATGTAGTCATATTTATATATTTTCATGTTATTTTTAATGAAATGGTTTTGAAATAATTTTCATGATTATTCAAGAATATTTAATTTTAAATAATTTAAATAAATTCTGATGCATTGTTTATATGTTTTTAATGTGTTTGATTATTTTAAAATGATTTTGAGTATTATTTTATTAGTATTCAATTAATACAGCTTTCAAAATGATTTAATGTAATATTTTATGTTTTTGTTCAATTTTATAGGAAATATTATTCTAAAATCTTATAATATATTACAAATCATTTTTCAAATAAGAGAGAAAATTTTTCTCAAGATACATTTTTGAAGAATATTTCAATATTATTTTATATTAAATATTACATATGTTTATGTTACTCATGACCTTCTAGGAAATCATCACAAGGTTCTATTAATATTATTTTTATGATTTTATTATTCTCAACATCATGGTCTTTATCGAACCCATTTTTATTTAATGATCTATTGGTTTATGAATTATGTTTCCATTTAATGGGTTATATTTTAATTAAATTAATGTCTTTTTCATGTTATGTGCTTTAGATGAAATGGTAATAAAACTAATATATTTTTCCATAGATTTTGATATTATTAAATATTTATCATCACCATTTAATTTCATGGGTTATGATTTTGTTGTGTGTGATATTGTGGATCAAAAAATGAAGGATTTCATTATGAGATGGGAGAGACATATACCACCCTCTAATGAATTGGTTAATAATATTAATCTCATGAGATATACATAGATCGAATGGGATGTGGAATCAGTTCAAAATTATAGGACTATAACGAGGAGTGAACACGAATCAGTAATATAAAACTGGGAGACGGTGTGAACTCAATTAAATAATAGAATTTTTTAACTAATATGTCCTTCACAAAAATTCCTTGACCACTCTAGAAATCAAAATATATTATTGTGTCTCATCCTCAATTCTATGAATTTTTCCTATTCCTAATTATCATGTATTATGTTCTTCATTTAAATATGATTCATTCCTTTTGTGCATCCAATATTTATTCCATGATTCATTTGTGTGACCTTCAATATGTTGGTTATTATCTTCAATTTTAATGTTCATTTTCACAGACCATTATACAGATAATTATGCTCTCATATATCCCTTATTTTCCCATACTAATCATTTTAATCTTATCCATTTCTATTTTATTTTTATATATGTTTTAATGATGAGTTTTAGGTCGAATTACTAAATGTGGATATATTAATGGGATTTGTTGAATATATTTCACTAGGATAGATGATTTTTTTCCTGTTACTGAATAAACTAATATACTATAGACCTTAGACATGTTTTATTATTAATTTATATATGATCTATCAATAATGATAAAATATAAGTGTATGTTAAGAAATAGATCATATATTATGTGTTTTATTTCACATTTCTCAAACATGTGACATACTTTTCAAAGTATGGAGATGCATCAAAATGTACAATGTTGGGCACATAAACCCCCTTTTCTCTAGAATAATCTCTTAGACAAATTTTTCCCCCAGAAGTGGGAAAATATATTTCTAATGATTTAAATGATTTTTTCAACCCCTATACTCTAATTGAATAAGATATGACAAAGATGAAGATGGTTTAATATTCTAAAAATCACTGAACATTTCATTGTTTGTCAACATTAAAATAAAATTTTAGTTAAGCTAATATGAATATGTTGTATTATATTTAACCATAGGGTGTACAATAACTGTAAATAAAAATTTGGGACCCTTTTTATAGTAACATAGATTTTTCTCTCAATAATTACTCTATCATGAATAGAACTTAACCCACATGCATGATCTTCTGATCTATACCTCTATGAAATTCTCCCAACACCATTTTTATGCATCATAAACTGTACAACCTATTGTTATTTTCATTTTATAAATTATTAGTAATAAATGATCAATTGTGTTTCATTCTGTTATATTTATTAGACAAATCCCTATTTTATTATCCAATAATTTTAAATTCAAAAAAATTTATATACATGGACTAATTATCTGCCAAAATCACTACAGCATCCATTGTAACAATTAGGATGGGGAGAATTATTAGAAACATAAAACAAGGAAATATATTATTGCATATTTTTGTAAACATGGAACTATTTAACCTAATACCATTATGGTATTCATAGGTGTTTAAAGGATAATCATCGTCACAGATTACCCCTACTCCACTATTGAGAAACTATTTTACGAATTGGTGGTATGATTAGGGGACCATTACATGTAAATGGATTCATGGCCACAATATCTAGTCATTTTAGGTCATTTAATGTGAAAAAAAAACACACACAATTTTTTCATCCATGACAATAAATTTTGAAAGTAAACTAATATTGTCATGTGTCGTTAACCACCATTTCTCCTAACCTAATCATTTCAGGATGGAGGGGGATAGATCAACATATGTGAGCCACATCATATAGAGAATATGGGTTGGGATAAAATTATTCCAAAAGCTATTTTCCATTAGGAAATTATAGATTTCAGGGAAATTAAATTGGCCTATGTCATTCAATAGACATATGTTCCCCTGAATAATGTCACCCATGAATTCATAACAGAATTAAACGATGAAATTTAATTATACAATGTCAGATAATCCTACACAATATGCCTCAGTAGTAGAAAAATTGTTCTCAATCAAGGGTGGACTTCTTATATATACCCGTAGTCTAAATGTACTTATACACTACAATAGTTTTTTTGAATACTTAATAAGTTACAAAAAATACACCCATATTCTAGATCAGTTTAGTTCATTTAGAAAAAATGATGCACAAATAGTGGTACATATGTGATCTACATTATCATCCACTAGGTTATTTATGACTATAACCCTTCTTAGAAATAAAATACATAATTTATAATTTCACGACCTAATAAAGGAATCATAAAAATTGGTGATATCAGATACTCGATAATGGTAGAAAAAAGAGACATATAAGCATAAAAATTATCATAGCGGTACGAGAACATGATCATAACATTATAATATTATACCTTTCACATCAAATATTGTAACCATGAATCATGGAATAATTCTTCACAATTCATAAGTCATGAATAATAAGTTAATGAAGAACAATATCAATTAAAACATAAAATAATATTAATACCTGAAATTGTGGAAAACCCATAAGCATATAAAATTATTTCCATATTATCAAACACATTTCTCCAATGTCCATCATAATAGTATTGGTTCACTACCCATACCATTACGGTTTTCATATTTTACTAACATGTCCATATTATTATCCTGAGTTCACTCATCATACCATGTTTGTAGTTATGGTTTAATCCCATGGACAACATAAAAGAATGAGTGCACTCCTCCTACTATCATGGTATTAATGATCCTCTCCCTTGGCCATCATAGTTTTCAAGGTTCCCTATCCATAATAACATTAATTGTATCATTCGATATATATCATTAAAAAATTCATTGGAGGGATATATAGGATGCAACCATTTCATAATTATATCACACATACATAGCTGAAAAGATAAAAAATTCATTTAACAAACCATGAAATGAAATGGTTGTCATAAACATGTAATCATATCCTAACTTATAGAAAAGATATTGGTTTCATAATCATTAACCAAAACATATTCATCGAAATGAATAAAGATTCATAATTATATAACCCATGAAATATAAATGGATTTCAAAAACATCAGTACATTAAATGTTAACAGTTCAATGGAAGAATATGAATGGGAACATTGAATCCTTTCTAAAGGAGGCATAACAAATACCAACAAGCGTTATTGTAGATATGATATAAAATTGAAATATAATTTAAAAAACATCATTATGAAATTAACCGTATTCATTTAATTCATCTGTTAAAACATAAAACCTTTTGAAAACATTTAACGGAAATAAACAAGACAACTTATTATAGAATATTTGATAACAATTTTGAATTATTTTCCTTTTAAAACATAAAGAGGAGCATGAAAAACATTCGAAAACCATTTATATGAAATTTGATTCTACAAAACTATATTTATAATATTATTTCTTAAAATTAAATGTATAATTGATAGATATTATGGAGTTCAAATCAACATGATTCATATGTGGTAAAAATAATATTCATTTTTCACTATAAAATGTTAGAAATATTACATATTTGGAAGGAAATAAAAATTTCCTATGAAAAAATAGATAAAACATCAACAATGGTAAAAAATTTCATTAAAGATAATATGATATTGTTATAATAAAACATGAATCCCATTTTGGAAACAATGGTTTTGAAAAAATATTGATTTATGATAGAAGATAGTGGTATAGTAAAATTTTCAAAATAATTATTATTTATTGTATTGTGTTTTAATTAGTGGAAAAAATATTCTAATATATGAATACATAAAGAATATCCAGAAGAGAATAAAATTCATGAGTTTCCATGAAATACAGATATTATGATTTCATCATTAAATATATAAAAATTAAAAATCATGATAAATAATGAGATTATTCATTAATCTATTACCACTTAGTATCCTTGAATCATAATCACCATGAAGGAAAATAAAATTTCATGGATATTAAAATATTATGAATTGAATTAGATTAATTTTATAAACATTAGAAGCCATTTTATACACATAATAAAAAATATAGGTTTATAACATGTCATGTTCCTCATAGAAGGAAAATTGTGATAAAAATATACTTAATTGGGAACAATTGAAGCATAAAAAACATGATATAAAGACCATTAATTTTTTTTTGTTAATATCGATATATTTATTTATAATAACATAATAATACATTTTTGGGATATATTTACTCCTCCAAAAAAATTCAATGGTGAATAATAGTTGTATCTCATTGGAAATAATGAGATAGATGACATTACCTTATTTGAAGTATGACTTTTCTCATGGGAATTTATATTCCTGAATATTAATCATATGTCAATAAATTAATTCCATCATATATTTTATATTTTTAACTATTAATTTTACATAACTTATTACCATGTTGTATACAACTACAAAAACTATTATCTTTAAATCAATTGTTTTTACCGAATTCAGTTTACATGTTAAAATGAACTTGGGTATGTTGATTATGGTCAAAGGGGTCATTATGAAAACATATATAGAATAATGAAAATAAAATTATATTTATATTTATAAATTAAATATAAATTTAAAAACCAATAATTATATATGGTTGTGGAAAAATGAATCAATGTTAAAACCATATAGATGACATGTTGTACATACTTATGAGTAATGTCCCCATTTATAAATGATCATTTTGGAACTGATGAATGTAACATTAATCATTCAAGAATAAAAATTATATCATAAATACGAAATTATTTAATAATTTGTACCTAAACATGTAATTATTATGATGTAATATTATTCACATCATGTCGAGGAGCGGTAGTGCACAAATCCACAAACGATATTTTCACATTATAAGTTTGTGAAAGTGTGACAAAGATATTGATATGTGTTATATTTACATATGATATTTTTTGTAATAAATAAAAAATATATGTTTTGAACTTTATATATTCACAATTAAATAAATCCTTAAAACATCTCATGTATCCTATGAATGAATCACATTTCATTGTGGGGTAGTAGTCCACACTTCCATGAACATTGTTATCTTGTTTGAACATAATGAAAATAATAATGGAATGTTTTATAAACAATATAAAAAAATAATAAGTATACAATATATAACATATATATTATATAAAAACATATTTTCTATAATAATTCACGACCAATAAATGTAGTAATGGATAAATGAATAATATTAAAATCGCGAGGTAGTAGTTCACTGTACACGAAAGGTACGTTCATTACCCATTAGATGGTGTTGCCAGTAACTGTAGGATTGACCTATAATTTAGCCACATATCAACATATCTGTTAAATTTTTTGGATATATACAAATTTAAAAAAAATATTTTATTGTGTGAATATAGAAAATAAATTAAAGGATAATGAATTAGAAAGTTACCACTTTTTTGGGTAAATCTGTTTTGTTTCCACCAAAGGAATTCATTAGATAGAATGCATCAAAATGATAGGATTGAACGAGAAAATAAGGGCTGTTTTGGAGATAAATGTATATATTTTTATTTTAGTAATATATGATTTTTTTGTGTGATAATGTGGTAGGATGATATTGGTTTTATAGTAAAGGAGGTGTTATACTCTTATAATAATTTGGAAACAGGGAAACCCGCCATTGTTTTTTGTTAAATGACGACGCAAAAAGGTTCCAATGTCGAGAAAATAGAATATGGGGTCAAACTATAGTCCTCATATTAGTTTTTGAAAATTTTAAATGTATTTTTGGTTCATAATGTATTGTTTTATTCCTTTATTAATCTTTATGTAACCTTATTCGTTGTACATAATTTTTAATAGGGTCAGCAATATTTTTGGTTGAAACCTAAGTGGAAAATATTATACATTTTAAATTATGAATATTCCTAACACGTAACCAATTTTTAACTATTCTAATTTTGGATGTGGTTGATGTTAATTTAAATTTAGTCCTGCAAGTGGGACAAAAATATGGGTTTTTAAATTTAAAACAATATAAATGTTGATATATTATTATAATAATTTTTAATATGATTTTTATTCCAATAAACTATATTTTAATGAATGATAATATAATAATCTCATTATACTTTATAAAAAACTGAAAATATAATTTAACTATATAAATAAATTAGATAAAAACCAATTTTGAATTAAAATTTAGTATTTTTTAGTATTCTTTATGAAAATCGAATCTCATAGAAAAATAAAAAAATAACCTTATTCTATTTTTTATGAATATATTTCAATGATGAATTTTATTATGTATAATATTTATAGATATTCCATTATTTATATTTAATATATTATCACCATTAAATATTTGTAAAAAACATAAAAAAGTTACTGATTTTTTGTTTTGAAATCATATTATTTATATGATATTATTATAAAAAATATTGGATTAATGTCAAAAGTATTTCTATGGATATATATCATATTTAATTTATTCATATGAAAAAAATATATAATTATAACAACAGTTTTCTATTAATAGGTTCTATATATATAAATTATTCAATCCTAAATAAGTTGTAAATAATTATTTATTTTAATATTTTATGAAAAAATACCATTTAAACAATTTAGTAAATAATATTAATAAAATGTAATTTAAAAGATATGGTATATATTATTAATAACTTTTAATAATATATTATTACCTTGTAACACATGGACTTGCATGTCATGAATGTCATTTAGGAAATCCGGAATTGCATTAAACATAATCATATACTAGTGTTCTATATTGGGAAGGGAAAATTTTATATTTCATATTCTGCAAGACTAACATAGAAATTTATATAATGATATACAAAATTATTCATTTAATATATATAATAAATATTTCATGAGTTTAGTGAAATAAGAAATATCTAAAAGGATAAATTATTCAATAAAAAATAATTCACAAAATCTCAAGGTGTTACATTTTACCCCATTAAAATGTATTTTAACATGAAAACATGTTTATATTATCGAAGGATTATACTTTAATATTTATTAAAAGAAAACCAGATCTTGAAAATTATTACTGAAAATTCTTGTAAAAAATAATGTAGGAATCATAATGGTTACCCCATGTAAATCATAAATATGATTACAAGTGGGAGAACATAGATGGAATTTTGAAATATAGACATAGAGGAAAATTAAAAATATTTATAGGGAGTTATTGAGTTCATCAATAACAAAAAAATTATTGATCAATGAAAAGTTGAAGGGCTAAAATGTAACACCCTGACGCCTATTAACTAGAGTCAGTGCATTATTACATAACTTTGGCATGATATAAGGAATCATTTCCAGACCGGTCAGTTTAGTATCCTGGAATGTACGAGATATATTCATAAGTTTTACATTACATCTTGAAATAAAAACATCAACAAAATATTGTATCCTTTTAAACAAACTTATATCCTTATCCCATCCCTGCAGGTCAACCATAAAATAATTATTCATATCCTATGAAAAATAAAACAAAGAAAGGGGCGATCATTGATGCTCAGTAAGGATAATAATATAGCATACGGTTTCATAAATAGGCACAAACATTTAAGGAAATGCATTAGAATAAAACAAAATCATTTTAAACATAAACTTGAGCATAATATGGAAAAGATTAAATAAAATTATTCCATTTATTTATTCACATAGATATTCTAATAGTTGAATAATTACATGTAATATCAATAGCCCCATTAATAATGATGAATTGCATAATCCAAACATAAATTTCCATATAGTCAAGGCCTTATACCAAGAAAAAAAAATATTTCTCCATGGGCTTATTCAAATACTCTAGTTTGTCTCATGAGACAAACTAATGAATCAATAAGCAATAACAGGATCTACCTATCACATACTAAGTCCAATCCATTCCTCATATGAAAATGTTTAAACAAAACATAAACATTTGTATTAAAAATATCATACAAAATGTCAATACATTATACTAAAACCAGGAATTTTTTAAAAATAACGCATCCACATTCAGATATATCACAAAACCTTCAATAATATATGGAAATTTTGTATCCTAGAAAATAAACATCAAACAAGCTTCGAGTCCATCAATAGATGTAGACATAGAAGATGTCAAATCTTGTTTATGTGAAATATATATTTCTATTTTGAAATCATTTAAATAATAAATAATTATAAAATAAAAAAATTCATTTGTAAAATTTTCTTATAAGATTGTATGGGAAACTTCGACGAAGTTATAATGGGAGAAAATAGCTACCCCACCCTATATGGTAAAAAATACATTCTTACCGTAATTTTGGTGAAGAGGTCATAAAGTACATTGTTTGGAAAACAAAATAAAAATTCTATTCAAAACATATATGGTAAAATAAGGGAATAAATAACATTAACCCATATTATTGTTAAAATGTTTTGAAATACATTTTTATGATAACACGGAACTGGATGATAAAGAGGTCGCAATAGATACTTAGGTAAAAACAACACGGAAAATTAAGAGATTGTGAAATTAACCCTTACCATGTAATTTTCCAAAGTAGATGGTATGTTAAAATACATTATAAGTTCTAAAACATAGTAATAAAATTATAAAAGAACTATATACAAAAATATGATATCATATATGATCTTATAATATTTCATTGTTAATAATATTTTTGTAGTATCATCGTTTCGGCTGTTAACTGATTTGTTTTCCTTTATATTCTTGGTTACATATGGCATGTTTGTTATGGATTGGATGTATCTGATTCATATACAGAATTATATTATGTTCATAAACATTATATGTATTCATAAAATTGATATTATTCTTGAATGATTATGATGGTGAATGAATATCATCTAGTTCGTCGAGACGGTAATCCGTACGTACGCACGAGGGAAAATATCATTATATTGATGGATGAATAGTATGTCATTGGATGGTATATTATATATACAGAATCATTAACATGTTATATTTATTATATAAATCATCTATACTCATTATTATACCCATACAAAAAAATAAGTGTTTGAATAACAAATTACACCACGACGTGGAGACAGTAATCCGTACGTACATGCGCACGGTGACTTTTTTATTTATAGTATGGATTGATTAATAAGTATGGTTGTACCAATTTTATAATAGCATCACAGTATATATAATATATTGGAGTTATTATTTTCTAATAGAAACCACAAAGAATGTGGAAGTGGAAGATGAAAAGAACAAGAATGTGGTGACGAAATATTTACCTCTTCTTCGTGTTATTCCTTTTGATTTGATCAAAAGCGATCCATAGGTTGTCTTTCTGACCAATGAAATTCCACTAGGATGAATTGAGTAATGTTGGGAGTTTATTTTTTTAGGGGTTGACTAAGCCAATATTCTTTGTTGTCGTGAAATTAATAGAATGGGAAGTTCCTTCTATAAGAGAGGTGAAGGTCACTATATGAAAAGATTTAAATATTATTTTATTATAAAATAATTATTGGTTTTTAATGGCACAAAAACGAATTATTTCGAGGATAAGGTGGTTATGGGTAAAACTATCTCAACCAATAGGTTTTATACTATTTTATGTCATCATATTATCCATATTTTTATATTTAACTCTTAGTTAAGTAGTTTTTCATTTACCATTTCTCTATGTATTTTTCTATTATATGGTTTATAAATATATTAAAACTAGCCCAGAGAACCTCATGTGGTTTAAAATTAATATATATATTGTTGACAATGTTATTGGATGATCCTTTTATTTTTAGGAATATTATATCAAATAATAATATAATGTTTTTTTAAAATCCAATTAATTCAATTATGACAGTATTTAGTATTTGAATTTTTCTGAATGCCATAAAAACTTTATCAACTAAAATAAAATTTATTTAACCAACACTAAAATGTCATATTAACCTATAAAATATGTAAAATTCCTCAGAAGTCTCAATTTAAATTTATTGGGATATTTATAATATCAATTATTTTAATATTTCATTATTAAGTTAATTACTCCACCGTCATTGGGTCAGAAATAAATTAAATTATATAATGTCTAAAAATTATAAATAAAATACCATTATGTAGGAAATAGTTTTAGGTTTAGATTAATATTTATTGTTGAATTTATATTGTGTGTAACCCTATATTAATAAAGGTTTCGTTATTAAACATTGAGTTCAACTCTTTTAACTTTCCAATAAATAAAATATTGAAAAATGTCCTAATTTATTCCATGTAGACCAAAGTGGATCATATTTTATTCCTAAGGTTATTATTGGTCAAATCATATTTATCCAACAGAATTAGAACATGTTTTAGGGTAATTATGATATCATTTTTACCCTTAATTACCATAATAACTTATAACCATTGTAAATAAAAGTCAAAGTTACTATTCATCAAAAAATTATATTCATCCTATTGAACAATATTATACATTCTAATATTATCTGTGCCTCTCAGATATTGTAAATTCAACTCACAAAATTGGTAAAATAATGTTTTATGCAAATTTTCAAATGCTCATATGATGAGGGTAAAAGAGAATAAAATGTTCGATAATATTTTATATATCTAAACTTATTTTAAAATAACTCCAATGAATTATGTTGAATATATATAGGTATTCTGTATCTATTTTGACCAAAAATAAATTAAAATAAAATAACTTATTATTTAAATAAAAAGTTGGTTTTAGCCAAAAAAACTGTTTTTTTCACAATTAATCAAAAAATGAATGTTTTTAGAAAAATATTAAAAAATAACTCTAAGATAATTTCGATATTCTGAATTAAAAAATGAATTTCATTTTCAATGATAAATTTTATAACATTTCATATAATGCGTATTAGAATTCCTAATGGATGGTTTGATTGGTCATGGTGTGTTAGAATCTCCAAGTTGAGTACAATGCACACTATTGCATTATTCAAATGGAAATGTAGCTTGGAATCATGGGATGATACATTCTTCCCCCTTTCAAATGATTCGGTTAGATCGTCATCATACATTCATCTAGTTCCCACGTTGCCTCTTCCATCTAATGGTTTCTCAAATAGACCTTTTACTAGACGAGTCGTCTGGTTTCTCACCACATGTTCTCTTTTATCAATAATTTTGACTAGATCTTTATAATAAGACAGATAAGGTTCCAGTTCAGTTTTTCATAGGAGAGTACATGTGTTAGGTTAGGCATGCATTTTTTCAAGAGTGATACATGAAACACATCATAAACTTTGGAGGGACATCGAGGCATTTCAAAATGATAAGATGTAACTCTAATTATTTTAATAATTTTGAAAGGTCTTATATACCTAGGACTCAATTTACCCATCATGCAGAAACATATAACCCCCTTCCATGGAAATACCTTCATGAAAAAATTATATCTTACATGAAATTCGAAATCCTTCCTTTAGTTATCAGTATATCTCTTTTTTCTACATTGAGCAGCATTGAAGTGGGTTTTGAAAAACTTTACCTTTTCGATTGTTTCCTCAACAAGTTCTGGGCCTAAGAGTTTTCTTTCACCAACATCACCCGAACAAGTTGGAGTGTGACATCTCTTTCCATATAACACTTCATATGGTTCCATATGAATACTTGAATTGAAGCTATTGTTATAATAAATTTCTAATAGATGAAAGTATTGATCACACATACCATGAAAGTCAAGTGACAAAGATCTCAACATGTATTATATGGTTTTAATAGTCCATTCTGATTCCCATCTGTTTGAGGTTGGTAGGCAGCGCTCAAACGAAATTCAGTATCCAGGGCCATCAAAAGAATTTTCTAGAATCATGATGTAAAACAAGGTTCACGATCTGAATCAATCAATTGGGGTACTCCATAAAGTCTTACAACTTCATTTAAATATAGTATTTCTATACATTCAAGTGGTAAATTTTCTACTATTGAAAAAAAATTGTTGACTTGGTAAGATGATCTAAAATGACCCATAGCGTATCATTCCTTCTATGAGTCTTTTTTAAACCCAAGAAATATTCCATCATAATATTATCCCATTTCCACTCATGTATGGGAAGTGGTTGCATGACTCCTCTGAGTTGTTTCCTTCCAACTTTCATTTGTTGACAAAACATATATCTCGACACAAAATCAACAATCTCCCTCTTCATGTTGTCCCACCAAAAATGTTATTTCAAATATTTGTAAAAATTAGTGCTACTAGGGTGTATAAATAAATTAGATCTATGAGAATCATTCAACAATTTTTCTATTAGATTAGGTATATCAAGAACACAACGTCTCTTCCCAAATTTAAAAATTCCATCTTTATATACAAAGTCGACCAATCTACCATCATTCACTGTTTTAATTTTTTTTAATATTCTATATGATCAGTTTGAGAACCATTTATCATTTCCAGTAATGATGGTTTGGAATCAATTAAAAAAATTAAATGTTTCACCATACATGGTTATTCCCATATCCATCTTTACTAGATCCATGAAAATAGGATCCTTTCCAATTATCATCTTCTCTAAAACTACATGATACTTTATTCTTAAAGCATCTCCCACCCTATCTTCTATCTCCGGGTGGTAGTGTATAGTGCAATCACAATCCATGAGTAGTTAAAGTCATCTATTTTTCCTCATGATGAGTTCTTTTTGTGAGAAAATGTAGTTACAACTCTTCTGATCATTATAAATCTCACAATTTTCACCACAGAGATAGTGTCTCTAAATCATCAAAGCAATGATTATAGCTGCTAACTCCAGATCATGGGTGATATCATTTTGATAATGAATTTTTCACTTTCGTGATGCATATGTAATAAATATATCATTCTTTATATGCACACAACCAAATCCATTCTTTGAAGCATCCCTGTAAATATAAAAACCATCATTACCCGATGGTAGAGTTCATATAGGAGAATTAACTAATAATTTATTCAGTTATTCAAAATACTCTTCAAAATAATTGGTCCAAACTAATTTAACCCCTGTAAATGTGATCTTGGTTAATGGGTTAGCCAATCTGGAAAAATAATTCACAAAACACCAAAAATAACCTATTAAGCCAACCAAACTATGTACCACAGTTATACTCATTGGTGATGGCTATTCATGGATTGACTTTTTCATAGAAGGATCAACAGTGATTCCATCCTTAGAGATAATATGGCCAATAAAATAAATATTCTAAAGCCAAAATTCACACTTTCTAAACTTCCCATGTAATTCATTTCATCTAAGAGTGATTAGGATAACGTGCAAGTAATTTCTGTGATCTTCATATATTTTGAGTATACCAAGATATCATCAATAATTACCACTAAAAATTAATCACATTATTCCTTTACAACACTATTCATTAGATCCATGAAAACAAAAGGTTGCATTAGTCACCCCAAAATGCATTACTGTAAACATGTAATTCCCATACTAGGTTAGAAGTGATATTTTCATAATGTCTTCCTTCTTCAAACACAACAAATGATAACTAGATCGATGGTCAATATAAGAAAAATATTTATCACCATGAAGTTGGTCGAATAAATCATCAATACAAGGTAGAGGATACTTGTTCATTGTTGTTATAGCATAGATATCCATGCAGTAAATTTATATCTCATAGATCCATATTTATTCTTTATAAAAATGCCAGGGGGTTCCCAAGTACAAACACTAGGGTGAATAAATCACTTATTACTCAATTTCTATAGTTGTTTATTTAGTTTCACTAATTCCATAGTGCCCAATCGTTATGGGGTCTTCGATATGGGCCTTGAACCGGGAATTAAATCAATGGAATACTCAATTTCTCATTTTGGAAGATGTCCATATAAATCCTCTGGATACACATCAACATACACTTGCCCAATATATATGTCCTCTATTTGAACATTATTTTCGTTGGGCATAATTATTTCATTCTCATCCTCCCTAATAATTGAATTTAGTTGAGCTATTGGGGGTGGATCTAGGTAAGAATAAGGTCTGGACGTTTCTACTCTAATGATAAAGTACCCCTTATCATCATCAAAAATTGTAACCCCCTTCTTCTTAAAATAAATTATCACATCATAGTCTGAATGCCAATCCACTCTGAGAATTATATCAAATTCAATCATGGGTATGATGATGAGATCAACAGATAATGAACATTTATATGGACTAATGGGAACTGATTCACAAAACATTGTTGCAATACTAATTTCCTTAGTTGTTTTTACTGACATCTCCCTTGTTAATTCAAATTGAAAATATCTAATTTTCTTATCAAACTATGATGAAATAAATCAATACAATGATCCAGAGATAAAAAAATTATTGGACAAACTTGTGGAAACCATTAAATTACCTTCCACCACATCTTTTGGAACCTCAACCTCAACAGTAGTGATTGATTAAGATTTTCCATGCTGCATTGGCCTTTTCTAAGGTTTTTTCCCTTGGCACATAGTACATTAATTTTTATAAGGCCCATTTTCTCTACAATTGTAGCATTCAACCTTTTCTTTCATCCCCTTGAAATAATGTGCATGTTGGCATTTTTTACTATAATTGTAAAAGAATCTCATTCCCTCCAGGCATGTACTGAGGTTTTCTTACCACATTTACCATATGAAGGATATTAATCTTTCCCTTCATCCATTTATTTCTATTTCAAGAGTCTTCAGCAGATCTCTTCTTCTCCAGCTCTGCATTAAAGCCATAATACATAGAGAATTATTTTTCTATTTTGATAGCACATGAGTCAATATCTTCCTATGATAAGAAGGATTGTGAGACTAATGTTTGTCAGAGATATGGTTTTAACATATAAAATAATCAATCAATCTTACTATTTAGGATTTTTATATAATCTACATCATGCCTTGCTAAACTTGTAAATTTCACCTCATATTTTGTGACCCTCTCATCCTCAATTTTCCTCAATCTCAGAAATTTCCTTTCCATATTTGCTCAATGTTCCTGAGAAAGGTATTTTTCAATGAAATTTTCTTTAAAATCCCTCCATTAGATATTTGATACTTCATTATTTTACTTTTTTTTAATCAATGACCACTATTGATCTGCATCTCTCGTGAGGTGATAAAATGCAATGAAAACCTTATCCCTTTAGCGACTCCCCAATGCATGTAATAATTTCTCTAAAGAATTTATCCATTTATCAGATAATAATGCATTTTTACTTCAGTTGAATGATTGTGGTTGTTGCCTCATGAAGCGATCTAACATTTATCCTCTGCGTTGTAGATCAGGGCACTCCATATGATTATGGTTATTATTCATAACTTGAGTGACTTATCCCAATATATTGATAAGATGATCAACACCAGTTGCATCACCAAATGCACTATAATTATCTTGAGTAGGATGGAAATATCTACATGGAATACCGACGTTGATTCAGTTTGTATTCCTTCAACTAGTCTCCATTTATAAACAATGGAATATGCCAGATTAGTTTATGAACCACAATACATAATTCCAATTTTATAAAACACTTCACATAAATTGTGCGGTTTATAGATATAATCCATAATAATAAAAATGATTTCTTTTAAGAAGTATACACTCATAAACACTTCATACTTGTTTGTAAATAAAATTATAATTATCCTAACCATATCCCCCATGAGTTTCGTAACGAAGAGTGTACCAAGGCACGTTATTGTGCACCAATTCATGTTCGAGTCTAGTTGAATGCGGTGAATTTGGGGTTTACCACTAGGTACATATATGCCAAATCTACCTCTAACTGCTTGTATCCATACATGGATGTATCGATTTCAAAACTCACAAAATATCTACAGTACAAATATTCTAGGAAGTTCTTCTATAAAATCCTCAATTTCTATCAGAGGGTAGTGTTTTCTAATTAAGGTTTTTATAAATATAGATTCCAAGGACTGTACTAAATATCCTATGATACCAACTGTAATGCCTTAACCCCAGTAACCCATAATTGGTTCATTATTACATAACATTTTCATGATATAATGAATAATGTCCCGAAATACTGATCAGATTTTTAGCATTGGATGTTATGGATACATTCATATGTTTTACATTACATCATGAAATAAAAAATTCAATAGTAGTTTCCCCATTTTGAACAAACTTATATCCTTAACGTATCCTTACAGGTCAACCATAAAATAAATCTTCATATCCTGGAAAAATAAAACATAGAAAGGGGAATCCTCAGATTCTCAGTAAGGACAACAATATAGCTAAAACATTCATAAATAAGTATAAAAAATTAAGACAATTAATTAGTCTAAAAATCCCTTTTAAACATAAACTTCATTATAATATTGAAAATATAAAATCAAATAATTACATTTAGTTAATCACATGAATATTTTACTAGTCAAATAATCACATGAAATATCAGTAGCCACATTCATAATGATGGAATGCATAATGGCAGAGTTCATAACAACATATTTGAGGCCTTGTACCAAGACTAAAAATAATATTTTGTCATGTCCTTATGTCAAGAAACTTTTTGGTCTCGTTAGACCTACTTATGCATCATGGAGCTATAGCGGATCCACCCGTCACTTACTAAGTCCAATGCATTCCTCATATGAAAAGGTTTAAACATAACATAAACATTCGTATTAAAACTACAATATGAAATGTCAATAATGTATCCATAAACAATGAATTGTGTAAAAATAACACGTCCACAATCAAAAATATCACCAAAAACATCAATACAATATGGTTGTTTTTTATCAAATTAAATAAACATCCAATAGTCTTAAAATCCATAAAAGGATGTTGACATAGATGAAATCAAAACTTTTCTTAGAGATACATCACATTCTATTTAGAAATAATTTAAAAGTTATTTAATTATAAATGAAATCATTTATATTTAAAATATTCTTACATGATTGAATGGGATGCTTCGAAAGTGTTATAATGGCGAAAAATAGCCACACCCACCGTATAAGTTTTAAAAAAATACATTCTTACCTTGATTTTGTCCAAAAGGTCGTAATGTACCTCGTTTGGAAACCAACAAAAATATTCATTTCAAATCATGTATGTTCAAATAAGGGAATAAATGACATTAACCAAATTTATAGTAAAAATGTTTTGAAATACATTTTTAATAAAACACGGATGAGGATGATAAAGAGGACCCAATAGATACTTACGTAAAAATAACCTCATATAAGAAAGATATTGTAAAATTAACCCTTACAATGTACGTCTTCTTAGTATATGGTATGTTAATCTCCTGTATAATAGTTAAAATATTGTCATTAAATTATAAAAGTATTATTTACATAAATATGATATTATATAAGATCTTATAATATTACTTTGTTAATAATATTTTATTAGTATCATTTTTTTCGAGTTATAATAGATTCTTTTTACTTTATATGCTTGGTAATGTAAGCAATGTTCTTTAAGGATACGATGTCTTTGATTCATATACAGAATTATATTATGTTCATAAACATATTTTAAATAATAAAATGAAAATTAAATTTTAATGATTATAATGGGGAATGAATCTCATCACGTTCATGGAGACCGTAATTCGTACGTATGCACAAGAGAAAATATCATTATGTTGATGGATAAATAGTATTAAATTGGACGGTATATAATATATATAAAATCATTAATATGTTATAATTATTATTTATATCAGTTATTCTCATTGTTATACCCATCCAAATAATGATGTGTTTGAATAACAAACTACACCATGACGTGGAGACGGTAATATGTACATAAGCACGTATGGAGGCTTTTTAATTTATAGGATGGATTGAATGATGAATATAGTAATACCATTTTTATAATAACATCATTTTATATATAAGGTACTGGTGTTAATATTTTATAATGGAAACAAAAAAGATTGAGGAAGTGGAATAAGAAAATAATTTGAAAGAGGTGATGAATTATTTACATCTTCTTCGGGTCTGTCCTTGTGATTTAATCAAAAGGTATCCTTAGGTAAGAATAATGACCAATGGAAGGCCACTTAGATGAATGGATGAATGTTTGGAGGATATTTGTAAGGGGTTGGATGATCCAAAAGGATTTGGATGACTGAAATTATGATAAGGGGAAATGCCCGTTTATAAAAGAGGTTTGGGTCACTTTAGGAAAATCATGAAATATTATTTTATAATAAATCATTTTTGGATTACAATGACTTAAAAATGAATTATTTCTATGATAAGGTGGGTATGGGTTGAATTAATCTCAACCAATAGGTTTTAGACTGGTTTAGGTCATCATATGGACCTTATCTTTTAGATTAATCTTTTAGTAAAATAGTTGGTCATTTACTAGGTCTCATTGTATTTTTATTTTCCATGATTAATAAACATACTATAACAAGTCAAGAGAACACCATGTGGTTTATCATTAATATATATAACATTATGTAAGACAGTTTTAAGAACCATAGAGTTTTAAGAATATTATATTAATTAATAATATAATATTTGTTTTAAAAACTCAAATATGTCACTTTTGACACTATTTAGTATTTTATTTTTTTGAAAGCCATACAAACATTATCACATATAATAAAATTTATTTAACCAACCCTAAAATGTCATATTAACCCAAAAAATCAGTTTAATTCACTATAGGTCTAAATATACATTTATTTGGATATTTATATTATAAATTATTTTAATATTACATTATTAAGGTAATTTATGCATCATCATCATGTCACTAATAAATTAAATTATATAATGTCTAAAAATAATAAATAAAATACAATTATGTAGGAAATCTTTTTATATTTCTAATCAATATTTATGGTCAAATCAATATTGTGTCTAACCTTATTTTAATTTTTTTTATATCAAACGTTGAATTTAACTCTTTTAACTCTTCTTTAAATAAAATAATAACAAATTTCATAATCTAATCCAAGGGGACCAAATAGGTTAATATTTTATTTCAATGTTTTTTCTGGTCGAATTGTACTTATCCAATATAATTAAGACATGTGATAGGTTAATAATAATATAATTTTTTCTCTTAATTACCCTATTTACATTTAAACATGGTAAATAAAAGTCAAAATATACAATTCAAAAAAAATATTTTTATCTTATTTAACCAAATTTTAATTACTGATATTAATAATGAGTCTTGGATTTTTGAAATTCATCTTACAGAAGTGGTAAAATTTTATATATCCAAACATATTATAAAATGACTCCAATGAATTATGTAAAACATATATGTGTATTATGTATCTATTTTGACCTAAAATAAATTAAACTAATATAACAAATTATTTAAATAAAAAGTTAGTTTTAACCAATAACGCAGTGTTTTTAAATATTCATAAAAAAATTAATTTTTTTGGGAAAATAACAAATTAGACCCTGTGATAATCTCGATACTCCGAATTCAAAATTGAAGTAAATTTTAAAGGATAAAATTTATAAAATTTAAAAAAGTGGGTATTACTATTCATAACAACATGTTTGATTTGTCACGGTGTGTTAGAATCTCGATGTTGTGTACAATAAAAGCTATTGCATTAGTCAAAGGTAAATGTACTATCAAAGTATGGGGTGTTACATAAAAGCTATAACTGTATAATGATTTAAAATCCGAACAACATAAAAAATTATGGTTTGATGAAATAATTTTTTTTAAACATTGAGTATTTATTTAACTAAACTTGAATATAATGAAATATACTAACATGATATATTTAAATAAATAAAATTCTTTCTCTTTTTAGGATTTTATGAATTTATAATTCATCTATTACATAATCTAATGGAAATATATAAATTGAAATTGATTCCCAAAGAAGTAAAATAATATTTTAGTAGAACAAAATATAATATAGTAAAATGAAATTTCTTATTATTTTTCTATAACATTTATTAAAAATAAATGTTATTAATAAATTAAAAATAAAAATGAGCTCTATTAGATCATGAATTATATTTATTAACCATTAATAATAATAAAAATAACCATCATATTGCATCGACCAATGGTATGAGTGATACCCTTAACATCCATCTACCAGGGATTCCAGACCTGCTACCTATCAACACATGATTCGTTGTTATACGACCTATGTGATGTCCTTTACTAAAACCAAATTGATATAATTTTGAAAATAAATCATATGGGCAACCATAATATAAGGTGAATAAAAAAATGTACCTTTAACGAGGGTTATAAATAATGACACAATACCCTAATACTTCATCCAAATTTAATTATAGACATTTTATTAATGGTATCATATTTCATGTGTTCACTTATAATTATTACTAGCGTTATATAACTCTTTATACCATCTTTCTAACCATGGTTCACCACTATTGTTATCTTATTAGTATGTGTTCACTCCTCATTGCATAGTGGTAGTTATTGTTCACTCCAATGCCCATATTATTAGTAAAGTTTCACTCCAAACATCATATAAGTTTATCTCATTAGATATAAATAATTACCTAATTTATTGGAGGGATATATATGTCCCAACCAACTTATAATTAAATCAAACATACATATTCCAAATAACATAGAAAACATATCCTAAACCATGAAATGAAATAGGATTCATAAACATGTAATCATACCATAAAATGTATAATAAATATAAGGTTAATAAATATTTCATATTTGAATAAACAATGAAAAAATGTATAATTCTAATGAATATAACACATTAAGGTTAAATCTATTTTGTAAAATTCAAGACATAAATTTTAAACCATTCAAAAAAATAATATGAATGTAAAAATTTTATTCTTTCCCCAAAAAGGCATGAGTAACAATGAAAATTGCTATCATAAATGGGAAATAATTTTTAAAAATCATTTAAAGACAACACATGAGGAAATTATCCATTATCTTTTGGAAAATTATTCTTAAGACATAACACCAAGAGAAAACAACTTTCATGAATATAAACATGAAAACTTATAAATTAACCATTGAAAACATTATGAAATAATATTTCATATGAAAAATTATAGGATCTTAAAAGCCATTTGAAAATTAATTATTTGAAAATATAATTTAGAATACATTTTTTAGAAATATATCATTTTAGAAATTTAGAATATACAGTAATGAATTTTTTTTGGGAAATCTATTCATGTAGTACGAGGTAAAAAACATTCTTTATGTACAGTAACAGTTTAGAAAAGATTCTATATTCAGAAATTGATAATATGTTTCCAGTGAAAATATTTGTAAAATACGAAAACAGGAAGATGATCTTTTAATTATAATTTTTTATTATTATAATATTTTTTTAAACTTTTTTCATTGCATAGTTTTGAAAGATCACATATTTCTGACCCTAAAGAGTGGTAGGGATATATTTTCTAAAAAATATTTTCTTAAATATAAATAGTTAAAAAAAGTGAAAAAATTGTTCCAATAAATGAACATATAAATTTTAATTATAAATTAATAGAATACATGAGTAATATTGGTTGATGAAATAAATGATTTCATCATTAAAATTGTGATGATAAATAATCTCAAAAAATGGTGAGATTAGTTCAATAGTCTATTAAAATGTGACAATAATGATTCATACACTTCATGTAAGAAAATTAAATTACATGGATATAAAAATATAATTAAAATGTTGAAATTAAAGAAATAAAATTTCAATTTCTTTTTATAGACCTCATTCAAAAATATGTGTGTATAACTTGGAATGAGTCTCAAATAATGATAATCGGGAAAAAAATAATTCACTGATTCCATAAATTTTGAAACAAAAAACCCATGAAATAAAAGTAAAAAAATTTATGTAAAAACCAATATATTTAGAAATTATAATCATGTAATATATTCATGGTATGTATATAAACCACCCAATTCAATTGAGGGGTGAATAAATCATGTATCTCTTGGAAATGTATAATGAGATTAAATTACCATACCTTCAGTGTGACTAGTCCTCTGAATAATTATATTATTGAATAAAAAACATGTGTTAATTAATAACATTCTATAGATCAATTTTCATGTGTATTATAATTTTTACTCAATTTATTTCTAGTTTTTAATCAACTACATAAAAATTATGTTTATGTTGTGTTTTTGACCTAATTCGGTTCATGTGTAAAAATTCACTATGCTTCGTAGACTATGGTCAAGGGGGTCATTATATTACCATATTGAAAACAATAATGATTATATATTTATAATATTTATAAATTAGTTATAATTTTAACACCAATAATAAATTATGTCTATGAAAAATTCTTCAATTTTTCAATTGGGGAGCACGCAGGATGTACGCACGACTAAGTTACAAGCTCATTTCTCAATTATGATTATATGAATAATTTAAGTGACGATAAAATATAAATTATTAAATTATATCATAAATACCATATTTTTTATAATTTATTCTTATATTTTTAATTAATTTGATTTAAAATATTTCACATCATTATGAGGAGGCAGTAGTGTTCAAATAAATGAATAACGTTATCACATTAAAAGTGTGTGAAAATGTAATAAAGAAAGTGGAAAATATTATATTTATATAAAATTAAGTCTTAATAAATATTATATATATTTCTTTATATAACATATTTATAACTAAAATAATCATTTATACACTCCATGTATTTTGTTAATGAATCACATCAATTTTAGGTGTAGTGGTAAATACATCCACAAATGATGTTATTATGTTTACACATCATGAAGTGAATAAAATAATTTCTTATAAAATTAATACATAATATTAAATAAATTATATATATAACATATATCTTAAATAAACTTTGTTTCAATAATAATTTCCCAACATGAATGGTTTGGATGTAAATAACATAATAATCATCATTTCGTGATGCAGTGGTTCGCTATACATGAACATTAAGTTCGATACCCATTGGAATGTGGTGTCTGTAAGTATAAGATGAATGATAAATATTAAAATATCTTAGTATATTTAGGATACTAATTTTTTTTTAATAAAATCATGATATAAGGGGATTTTATGGGGTAGAGAAAAAAAATAATATATATTGAGGGATAATGCTACGTCTTCATTGGGATACTCTATTTTGTTTTCATAGATGTGATTTTTAGAGGTCATTATTCTATAAGGGAGGAGTCAAGGTGGAATGGATGGATGTTGGGGAGCTATATGAAAATATTTTTCTTGTTAGAATGTAGCTTTCGAGATGTGAGGATGTTAAAGAAGATGAGTCATTTTATAGTTGTAATCGAGTGATACTATTTTATTATTTTGTATAAAGGGAAACACCATTCAAATATTTTTTGGAATGTGGATCACATAATGATCCCATGTACATCCAATTTAGTTGAGGGTCACTATATGTCCATGAAAATTATTTTAGACTTGATTATAGTCTGTTTCGTCTTATAATGATATGATTTAGTCAATTATAAATCAGAATTTATCCATAATCAAAATAATAATTATAATTACATTCCAAAATATTATTTTAAATAATATTGGATGACTGTACTATACATTCTTAGTTATTACAATTCAAAATATTAAATACATTTTTAAAAATTGTACCACATAATTTGAAAAATTTTATTTTAATTTAATCTCTTTAAAGGGATGACAATGTAGGTTTTTAAATAAAAAATGATCAAAACATTGCTATTTTTGTATAGTAAAATTCAAAATAAATATGATTCAAAATTCTTATAATGTACATACTCGTAAATATAATCTATCTAAAAATTAAGAGCAACATCATATATAATATACCTATATAAATAAATTAGGTAAATAATTCCTTTTGATTTAAAATTTGGTATTTCTTAGTATTTATAAAATTAAAACATTACAAAAATATTAAAATATTATACCCTAAGATAATTATTATGATTCTCTTTCAATAATTAATTTTTATTTTCATATACATTTTATAAATGTTTCAAAATTTATATTTTAAATAGGTACTCCATTAAAACGTTTTAAAATTACCTTATTAAAAATAATAGGCTTTATCATTAAAAAAATTTATTCTTGTATTATGCATGTAAAATCAATTAGAAATATAAAAAAATTCCATCGAAATTAATCAAATTTAATTTATTAGTACTAAAGAAATATAATGGGAAAAATAATTTTTTTATAAAATATAACATTAAACTACATTTCATTAATAAAAAAATAATCAACAATTTATTTCATTATATAATTTCTGAAAACCTTATATTTATATAATTTTCTTAAATATATTCATAATATCAAATTTAATGGCTAGTATTTTTGTTAGTTTCATTTTTTTAATATTTTATTTTTCAGTAACGACCGTTCATGTGTTATGTACAAGCCATCATGGAAATTCAAATCTAAAAGAAACTTAAGATTACATTAGTGGTCTATATAGAGAACGATAACTTTTATATTCTATGGAGTTCATAAATAACATTAATTTTAATATAACTCAATTAAATTAAAGTTGATTGATATATATATAATAACTATAATTATTACTGTCTGAAATGAAAAATATATAAAATATTAAATTAATTTAAAAAAAATCACAAAATATCACGGTGTCACACATTAGGAACATTGTGAGGGGCTCAAACGACCTTTCTAACATGAAAATTTCATGATGTAATGAGAGATAGATAGTCATATTAGTAAGGTGAGTTAATACAATACATTTACATTCAATGATAATATTTCTGTCCCTTAAGGGTATCAATTTATTAGGGACCATAGTGGTTATATATGAATGTGAAACTGTGGATTTTGTGTTTCCATCCATTATACATTTTTTTATTAGATTACAATGGATAATTACAATATAGATTGAACCTAGCCCCGGAATACCATGGATGAGCTTGAGATAGTTGTGACTATGACACGTGAACAACTAATTTAGTCAGTTGAAAAGTTTTTTATGATGATCAGACCCATGATGATGATTCCTACTGACCCATAAGATATTTGTGGTTTCTTGATTCACTGGAATGAAATAACCTTTTTGAATCATATACCAAAACTTATTTCCTAATATAATCAAACCTTTTTATCCTTTGGTGTAATTTTCCAAATATGTCAGAATGGACTTTATGTCATACCATGTCAAATGTTAATTTCCAAACAATACACTATCCTAATAGTGTTGAAAAATTCATACATAAATTTTTCATAAATGGAATTTTTCAAAATGAAATATATTATTGGGGCTTCCTTTAATATAGGGGGCATAATTTCATTGAAATTATTTGATAATTTTTAACCTAGAAGGGGAGATTAATTTTCTATACCCCACTGTAAGATATTATTACAAATATTTGCAGACATGATATTAAGGGGTGGATAGAGAGTACAAGGGCACAAAATGTGGTATAGGTATATTCAACTAGTCATGGACAATTCCATGTAAATTAGAAATCATCATATGATAAAACCAATTATCAAAAAAAACATTCCTTGGATAAGAACATGTTTTCAATCATAAAATATTTATTCAACTCAATACTAGGAGGAAGAGACACATTTCAAATAAACTATGATATTACCCAACATGAACAAGAGGTCATATACCTAATTATGGATCTGATAAATTAACAAGAATATATATTTTCTATTATTTATATAGATAACATGTCATCAGCAATATAAATCATGATTTATCAATCCAGCATCCTGGGTACTCCTAAATTCATTCTTTTTAAGGAATTATATTCCAGGGACAAGATGACGTGCCTTGAAACTAGAAGACCCATGAAATAGTAAACCATGTTCTTATAGTCTTTAAGGATAAATATGGGCTCTTGGAGATGATTTGGGGATTTAAAAACATTCTCATTATAGGGTTTTATGTAGTGAGGAATATATTATAATAGAACATGAGTAAAAAATTGACTCCATGCCCTAAGTCTATATTGATGTGGTAGTATTTGACTTTATATGATTTTTATGGTAGCTGGAATGTGTAATTGGTGCATATTTTATATGGTCCCCTATATGGATTTATTTAAATGATTATATATTATGTTTAATATGTGAAATCCACAATTATATTTCATGGAGATGAGTGTAGTCACCTGTTATATCCTGGACTCGAATGCCACCATTTAGTGCCCCGATCCCAGTTGGCCACAATGCATCAAGTAAATCTCTTCAAATTTTAGAGGCTACCGACTAGAAGTGAGGGTCGATGTGAGGTAGTGGGGAGACTATTCCTTCATTACCAGAGTATCACAATATAATTAAATCATAAAATAAATTTAATATGTTAAATAAACTATCGTAAACTGAATGTAATAGTATTCAGGTATAAATATCGACAACCAGAGGTGTCTCATATGCAAAAATGTTTCTGATTATACTAGTATCTAGAAATCATTCTAAACTATAAATGGAAATACAATAAAATATAAGTCCTAAAATGAACAAAAGACTAAAAAGGTAACCCATCATCGCAAGACTCATTATAGTTTTATGCTACCTTGATTCAAAGCCACCGTCAACAACCTATTTTAGGGCTCTTTTCCATATCATATCCTACAATGATATAATCTTTTTTGGTCCCAAAGGAGGCCCAAATAGGGTGTGAGATAAACATCCTGGTTATCAACCATCAATTCAATATTGTTATAATATAAATTCAACAAATGTGATAACAAGTGCAATGTATCTAGGAAAATATGTTTGTGTGCATGTGAAATAAGTTTACTAAAATGTCAAATTAAACACTTCTCTAGGATATCTTCAAAATATTATGCTCTTAACAAGGTGTCTATAACAAAGTAAACAGTTCACATGGCCACAATGTACATACATTCATATAATGATAACCACAACAAAAAAGAATATATAAGTAATAAATCCCACGATCATGTTGTATAGTGAAAAATATAATCCCATGTCTTTGTTGTAATTCCCCAACCCTAGTTACCCAAAGTTGGTGCATTATTACATAAAATTCGAATGATATACGGAATATTGTCCCTAAAGACTAATCATTTTAGTATCCTTTTGAAGTACCTGATAAATTAATGTGTTTTACATTATATCACGAAATAAATACATCAACAACATTTTTTCCCTGTTTAACACACTTATATCCTTTGACTATCTCTGAAGGTCGACTGTAAAATACTTTTCCCATCATGGGGAAAATAAAACATTTAAAGGGGTGAGCTCAGATACTCAGTGAGGACAACAATATAGCAGAAACATTCATAGATAAGCATAATCATTTAAGGTAATGATTTATACAGTAAAAACACTTATAAACATAAACATAATCATAATATAGAAAATATAAAATCAAATAATTACATTTATTTATTCACATGGATAATCTACTAGTTGAATGATCAAATGCAATTTCAATAGACACATTCATAATGTTGGAATTCAAAATTCCAGACTTCAAAACCACATATTTGTTGGCCTTGTTCCAAGTCTACAAATAATATTTTTTCAAAGCCTTTTTCCAAGACACTAGTTTGTCTCGTTAGACCTAACGATGCATCGACGAGCTATATTGGGCTCCACTCAGCACATACAAAGTCCAATACATTATTCATGTGAAATCATTTAAACATAACATATACATTTGTATTAAAAAATCAAAAGAAATGTCAATAATGTTTCCATAAACCATGAATGGTCTAAAAAAAACATTCACAGTCAAAAATATCACAAAACCTTCAATAAAAAGGATGTTTTGTATCATAATAAATTAACATCAACCAAGTTTAAAATCCATCAAAACGTATTGAAAGAGATAAAATTAAAACATTTATATAGAAACTATTTTTAAATCCTTTAAAAGATAAATAATTATAAAATAAAACATTTATTTTGATAATATTCTTATAAGATTTTATGGGAATAATCGATGACGTTATAAGGGTGGAATATAGCTGCACTATTCGTATAATTTAAAAAAATACATTCTTACATTAATTTTGTAAAAAATGTCATAAAGTACATTGTTTGAAAAATGATACAAATATTCCATTCAAAACAAATAAGTTAATATAAGGGTATAAATGATTTCCACTCATTACCTAGTAAAAATGTTCTGAATTTTTTTATGTTTACACAGATTTGGATGATAAAGAGGTCCTAGTAGATACTTATGTAAACACAACCTCAGATAATAAAAAGATTGGGAAATTACCCCTTACATTATACTTTTCTTTAGTCGATGGTATGTTAAACTCATATATAATAGTTAAAACATTGTTATTAAACTATACAAGAAATTTTTACATAAATATGATATCATAAATGATCTCATAATATTTCTTTGTTAATAATATATTAGTAGTATCATCATTTCAGGTGTTAACTGATTCATTTTCTGTTATATGCTTGGTTAAGTAATTCAAGTTTTTTATGGATAAGATTTATTTTATTCATATTCAAAATGATATTATGTTCATAAAAATTATTTTTAACCATATAATAAAAATTATTCAAAAATTAATACGATGGGGAATGAATCTCATCTCATTCGTGGAGACAGTCATCCGTACGTACGCATGAGCGATAATATCACTATATTGATGGTGAAATAATATTTAATTTGATGTTATATCATATATAAAGTATAATTAAAATGTTATATTTATTATTTACATCATTTATAATCATTATTATACCCATTCAAACAATGAAGTGTTTGAATAACAAACTACACAACAATGTGGAGACGGTAATCCGTACGTACTCACGTATGATGACTTTGTCATTTTTAGGATTGATAGAATAATGAATATTGTTGTAAAATTTTTATAATAACATAAAATTTTATATAAGATACTAGATTTTTTATTTTTTAATAGAAATAACTAAAAAATATGAAGTGGATGAAGAAATGAACTAGAAATCGGTGATGAAATATTTACCCCTTCTTCGTGTTCTTTCTTTTGATTTGACACTAAGGGATCATTTGGTTGGCATTATGATCAATTGAAGGCCTCTAAGAATATTAAAGTAATGTTGGGAGGTTATTTGGGAAGGGGTTGGAGGATCCTATAGGATTTGGATGTGTAAAATTAAGAAAAGGGGATGTTCCCTTTTATAAGAAAGGTGAGGGTCAGTTTAAGAAAAGTTTAAAATATTATTTTATAATAAAATAATATTTCGCTCCTAATGACTCCAAAATTATTTATTTAAATTATAAGGTGGTTATGTGTCTAATACATCACATCCAATCTGTTTTAGACATGTTTAGTTCATCATATTTACCCAATATTTTATATTTTAGTCCTAGTTAAAGAATTTGACATTTACCACGTCTCTTTGTATTTTTATATAATATGGTTAATAAACATACAATTAGAAGACAAGAGAACCCCATGGGTTTCATTATTAATATAAATAAATTTATCTATGTATTTTGGATGAAAATTAGTTTTTTAATAAATATTATACCAATTAATAATATAATATTTGTTTTAAAAACTCAATTATGTCAATTTTGACACTATGTAGAATTTCATTTTTTTTGAAAGCCATATAAACAATATCACATAAAATAAAATTTATTTAACAACCCCAAACATGTAATATAAACCTATAAAATTATTTTAATTCATCATAAGTCTCAATTTAATTTAATTTATAAATTTATAATATCATTTATTTTAAAATTTCATTAATAAGATATTTACTTCATCGTCCTTGTGTCATGAATAAATTATATTATATAATGTCTAAAATTTATACATAAAATACCATTATGTATGAAATATATTTATTGTTCTAATGAAAATGTGTAGTCGAATTTATATTGTATTTTACCCTATATTAGAACTAGTTTAGTTATTTAACATTGAATTTAACTATTTTAACTCATCATTAAGTAAAATAATAAAAAATATCTTAATCTAATTAAAGTAAACCAAATAGAATCATATATTATTACTATGGTTTTTATGGTAATTTTATACTTATACAATAGAATTAGGACATGTGTTTTGGATATTATGATATCCTTTTTACCCTTAATTACCCTATTTACATTTAACCGTGTTAAATAAATGTGAAAAGGTAGCATTAAAAATTTTATTTTGATATTATTGAACCACATTTAATTACTGATATTAACCAAGTCTCTAAATGGTTTGAAATTTAACTCTCAAAAGTTTTATAGTTATGTTTTATACAAATTTTGAAGTTCGCCTAGGAGGTGGGTAAAAGACTATCAAAAGTTCCAAAAAATATTATATATCCACACTTATTATAAAATTACTCCAATGAATTAAGTTAAAAATATATAGGTATTATGTATCTATTTTTACCTAAAATAAACTAAAATAAAGTAAATAATTATATAAATAAATATTCGGTTTTAACCAATAACATATTGTTTTTACACTATTCGTCATAAAATGAACGTTTTGAGAAAAATAACAAAATTTCACCCAAAGATAACTTCAAAATTATGAATCCAAAAATGAAGTCCATTTTGAAAGAAAAAATTTATAAAATTCTAAAAAATGTGAATTAATTTTCATAACGGCTAGTTTGATTGGTCGTGGTGTGTTAGAATCAAGATGTTGCGTACAATGCAAGCTATAACATTATTCAAAGGGAAAAATACCATGGAATCTTTGGGTGTTACATTATTCCCTCCATAAAATAATTTCATCCTCAAAATTTTTAAAATTATACCACACAAAAAGATTCAGGTGGTTCTTCATCATATGTTCCTCTGGTTCCCACGTTACCCCTTCCATCTTATTGATTCTCCATAGATCATTTACCAGATGAGTCATCCAGATTCTCAGTACATGTTTTCTTGAATCAAATATTTTGATCGGCTCATCACAATAAGAAAGATTAGGTTCTATATATATTTAATCCAATATGAGTACATTCATTGGGTTAGGCATGAATTTTCTCAAGAGTGATATGTGGAACAAATTTCTATATTTGGAGAGACATGGATGCATTTCCAAATGATAATCTCCAACTCCAATTCATTAAAGAATTTCAGAAGGATATATGTAGTTGATACTCGATTTATCCTTCTTACTGATTCATATGACACCCTTCCATGGAGATACCTTCATAAAAAAACATGATCTCTTACATGAAATTCAAAATACTTATTTTAGTTATCGGCATATCTCTTTTGCGTACTTTGAGCTTCTATAATGTGGGTTTGGATAACCTTTACCTTTTCCATTGTTTCCTCATCATTTTCGAGGCCAACAAGTTTTATTTCACCCAAATAATCCCAACAAGATGGTGTGCGACATCTCTTTCCATATAACACTTTATAAGGTTCCATATGAATACTTGAACAAAAGCTATTATTATAGAAAAAATCTTCCAAAGGTAAATATTGATCCCACATACCTTGAAAGTCAAGTGATCAAGATGTGAACATGTCTTCTAAGGTATGAATAGTCCGTTTTTATTGTCCAATAGTTTGTGGGTGGTAGGGGGTGCTAAAATGATGTTCAGTATCCAGGTCCTTGTGATGACTTCCCAAGAATCTTGATGAAAAACAGGGGTCATGATCAGAAACAATTCATAGGGGTACTCCATGAAGGATTACAAATTCATTAATATTTATTCAATCCATACGTTCAAGTGGTAAATATTCTCTTATAGATAAAAAATGTGCTGAATTTTTATGATGATCAACAATGACCCATATTGCACCATTCCTTCTAGGAGTCTTTGGTATCCCCATGACAAATTCAATCATAATTTTATCCCATTTCCACTCAATTATGGGAAGATGTTTCATGAATTATGTATGTTGTTGCCTTCAATCATTCACTTGTTGAAAAACCATATATTTGGACACAAAATCAGAAATCACTCATTTCATGTTGTCACACAAAAAATGTTGTTTCAAATCTCATTACATCTTAGTTCTAACATGGTGAATTGAAAAATTGGAGATATGAGCATCATCCGACAATTCACTTTTTAGATCAGGTTTATTGGGAACACATAGTCTCTTCCCAAATTTCAAAATTCCATCTTTATATATGAATTCTATCAATCTCCCATTATTCACAACATTAATTTTATTTTGAAATTCCCCATCATCAGTTTGAGAACATTTTATCCTTTTTAGTAAAGTGGGTTTGAAAACCATTTGAAAAATAATTTATGATTCACCTTCCATGGTTATTCCCATATCCATAATTACTAGTTCCATGAAAATTGGATCCTTTTCAACTCTCATCTTGTTCAAAACTCCATGATACATTCATCTCAATGCATCTTCCCCCTTATTTTCCTTCCCTGGGTGGTAGTGTATAGTGAAATCATAATCGTTGAGTAGTTCAAGACATCTCCTTTTCCTCATGTTGAGTTATTTTTTGTGAGAAAATATACTTCAAACTCTATGTGATCTGTTTAAATCATAAATTTTTCACCATAGTGATAGTGTTCCATATCATCAAATAAAATATTACAACTGCTAACTCAAGATCATGAGTGGGATATTTTTTCTCCTTAATTTTTAGATGTCATGATGTATATTAAATAACTCTATCATTTTTCATAAGGATACAACCAATTCCATTCTTTGAAGCATAAATATAAATAAAAAACACATCATTACCCAATTCTAGATTCAAGATAGGATCATTAACTAATCTTCTCTTTGGTTTTTCTATCCATTCTTCACACTCTTTTGTCCAAACAAATTTAACCCCTTTATGTTTGATCATGGTTAATGGGTTAGCCAATCAGGGAAAATTCTGGAAAAAACTACAATAATAACCCGCTAAACCAATGATATTGTGTACCTATGTTATTGGAATTGGTTCTGGACATTCATAGAATTCCTTTGAATTAGAATAATCAATATAGATTCCATATTTAGAGATAATATGTTGATGATAAGAAATTTAATGAATGTAGAATTAAAACATGCTAAATTTCCCATAGAATTCTTTTCTTCTAAGAGTCATTATGATAATGCGCAAGTGATTTTCATCATATTTGTATCTTTTTTATTATGCCAATATATCATCAATAAATACAACTACAAAGTCATCATGTTATTTCTCTAATACTATGTTCATTAGGTCCATGAAAAAAAAGGGTGCATTACCCATCCCAAAAGGCATTACTGTAAACCTGTAATGCCATTACCTGGTTCAAAATACTATTTTTGGAATGTCTTACTTCTTCACACAGAACTGATGATATCCATATCAAAAAAAAATCATTGAAAAATATTGAGCTCCATGACGTTTGGTCGAATAAATAATCAATGCGAGGTAGGGGATACATGTTCATTATTTTTATAGCATTGATCTCCCTGTAGTCAATGAAAACCCTCATAGATCTAACATTCTTCTTAAAAAAGGTCAGGGGATCCCCATGGAGAAGCACTCGGGTGAATAAATCCCTTATTACTCAATTTCTCTAGTTGTTTATTTAGTTCCACTAATTCCACACTGGCCATTATATAATGGGTCTTCGATATGGGCCTTGAACCAGGAATTAAATCAATGGAAAACATAATTTCTTGTTCTGGAAACCATTTAGGTAAATCCCCTAGGAACACACCAACATATTTATATAAAATAGGTGCATCCTCTATTAAAAAATTTTATTCCTCAACCATAATAATTTCATTCTCATCCTCCCCAATAATTGAATTTAGTATAGCTATTGGGGGTGGATCTTGATATGAGTTAGGTGGTGACGTTTATTCTATAATGATAAGGTACTCTTTATCATCATAGAAAATTGTAACCTCTTTATTCTTACAATAAACTTTCACATCATGGTATGAAAGCCAGTCCATTACAAGGACTATATCAAATAAAATCGTGGGAGTGATGATGAGATCAGTATATAAGGAAAATTTATATTCCCTAATGGGAACTGGTTCACAAAACATTGTTGTGATGATACAACCCTTAGGTTTTTTGGCAAAGAAACCCCTTGTTATGTAAAATTGAAATTATATAACTTTCATAGAAAATTGGGACGATATGAAAAAATGGAATTATCCAGAGTAAAATAATGTGTTGGATAAAAATGAGGAAACCATAAATTACCTACCACCATGTCTTTAAATGCTTCAACCTCATCAGTAGTGATCAAATAAACTTCTCCTTGATCCCTTGGCCTATTCTATAGAAATTTACATGTCACTTATGACATTCATTTGCCTAATGACACTTTTCTCTACAATTGTAGAATTCAATAGCCTCTATCATTCCATTGCAATTTCGTGCTTGGTGGCATGTTTCACCACACTTGTAACATACTCACTTTCCCTTCAAGAAAGTACTAGGGAGTTTCTTCCAGCATTTACTATAGGTTGGGTCTTCACCTTTTTTCTTTCATACCCTTATTTCCATTTCTATAGTGTTAAGTATATCTATTCTTCTCATGCTTTAGTTTATAGTTGTAAGGATTAATGAATTATTTTTCTGTCTTGATAACACATGAGACAATATCTTTGTATAATAAGAAGGATTGTGATACTAATGATTGTTGTAGAAATGTTTTTAACCCATCAATGAATTGATCAATCTCAATCCATGGGTTACATATATAATCTGATGCATGCCTTTATAACCTTTTTATGTTTGCCTCATATTTTATGACATTCCAATCTTCTTTTTGCCTCAGGTTCAGAAATTTCCGTTCCATATCTGCTCGATGGTCATGAAGAAAGTTGTATTCTATGAAATGTTATTTAAACACCCTTCATTCCATTTTTGATACGTCATCATCTTCCTTTGTGTTTTTAATCAATGACCACCATTGAAATGCATATCCCGTGAGGCGATAAACTTCAATGAAGACATTTCCCCTTTCTCTACTCCCCAAAGCATGAAATATATTTTCTATGAAATTTATCCATTGCTCATCTACTATTGGATTAGTACAAATAATGAATAAAAGAGGTTTTTGCCACATGATTCGGGAAAACATCGATCCTCTATGTTGGGGATCATGGTGCACCATATGGGTAAGGTTATTATTCCTAACCCGAGTGACTTGTCATGGTGTGGTGATAAGTTGATCAGAACCAGTTGCATCACTAGCTCCACTATAATTATCTTGAGTTGGATGGAAATAAATACATGGACTAAATTGTTTTATATTGTTTCCATTCCTTCCACTAAGCAACATTTCTAAACAATGGCATGCACTAGATTATTTTTCGAATCACAATACATAATTCAAAACTAATAAAACACCTATCATAAATTGAATGGTTTATCGATATAATTCATAATCATAAAAAATTTAAATGAGATGTATATACAGATAAACCTATCATAATGGTTTGTAAAAAAAATGATAATTGTCCTATGCATATCCCCCAGAGTGTTGTAACCAAGAGTGCAACAAAACCCATTGTCGTGAACCAGTTCTCATTCGAGTTTACCTCAATGCGGTGTTTTTGGGTTTTACCCCTAGGTACATCTCTGTCAGTGTCGCCTCTAACTGCACAAATCCAGATATAGATGTATTTCATGGAAAACTCCCTAAATATATATAGTCCCACAATTCTAGTATGTTCTTCTATATTAATTCTCAATGTCTATATTAGTGTAGTGATCTCTAATCAATGTTTTTCTAAAGCTAGTTTTCATGATTTATACTAAATATCCTATGATACCAATTGTAACGCCCCGACCCCAGTTACCTAGTGTCAGTGCATTATTAAATAACACTGGCATGATATAAGGAATCATGTCCCGAAAGACCGATCAGGTTAGTCGTCTTTGAAGTAATAGATACAGTCATATGTTTTACATTACATCATGATATAAAAACAAAAACAACATTTTGTACCCTTTTGAACACACATATATCCTTATGTTATCCTTATTGGTCAACCATTATATACTGCTTCACATCCTGGGAAAAATAAAACATAGAAATAGATGAGCTTAAATGGTAAGTAAAGATAACAATATAGCAGAAACTTTCATAAATAAGTATAAACCATTAATTCAATGTATTATACGAAAAAAAGCATTTTAATGTTAAAAATATGCATAATATGGAAAATATAAAATAAAATAATTCCATTTACTTAATCACGTGGATATTCTACTAGTTGAATAATCACATGCAATATCAGTAGCCACATTTATAATGATGGAATGCATAATGCCAGACATAATAACCACAGAGTAAAGGCGTTTTGCGAAGACTAAAAATTTGATCTTCTCAAGACCTTATGACAAGACACTAGTTTGCTCAGGAGACCTATTGATGCATAGAGGAGCTATGGTGGGCTCCACCCATCAAAAAATAAGTCCAATTAATTCCTCATATGAAAACGTTTAAACATAACATAAATATTAGTATTAAGACCAGCATAAAAGATGTCAATTATTTATCCATAAACCATGAAGGGCGTAAAAATAACACATCCACGATAAAAATATCACAGAACCTTCAATACAATATGTATTTTTGGTATCATAATAATTAAACACAAAAAAAGTTTAAAATCCATCAAATGATGTTGACATAGTTGAAATCAAAACTTTGTTAGAGGAATATATATTTCTATTTTGATATCATTTAAAAGTTATATAATTATGAAATAAAATTTTATTTTGAAAATATTCTTATAATCTTGTATGGGAATCTTCAATGATGTTATAATAGCCGAAAATAGCCACACCCTTCGTATAATTTAAAAATAATACATTCTTACCTTAATTTTTTCAAAAATTGCACAATGTAACTTGTTTGCAAAATGATAGAAGGATTCCACTAAAAACCTATAAGGTCAAATATAGGTATAAATGATACTAACCTATTGTGTAGTAAAAGTTTTTTTGATGAACCATTTTGAAGAAAAACAGATGTGGATGATAAAGAGGTCACTGTAGATACTTCTATAAAAACAACCACAGATAATAAAGAGACAGTGAAATTAACCCTTACAATGTAATTTTATTTAGATGATGGTTTCTTCACCTACTGAATAATAGTTAAAACCTTTTTATTAAATTAAACAATATCTATATAAATATATATATGATATCATATATGATCTTTTAATATAGCTTTGTTAATAATATTTCAGTAGTATCTTCGTTTCGAGTGTTAACTATTTCATTTTTATTTATATGATTTGTTGTGTAATACATTATTAACATGGATATGAGGTATTTGATTAATATACATAATGATATTATGTTCATAAACATTATTTGTAATAAAAAAATGAAAATTATTTTGGAATTATTATGATGGGGAGTGAATCTCATCGTGTTCTTGGAGACTGTAATTCGTACGTAAGCAAGAGAAAAAATATCATTATATTGATGGAAAATTCATATGTAATTAGATGATATATCATACATATTGAATAATTAAATTGTTATATTTATTATTTACATCAGTTATACTCATTATTATACCCATACAAATAATTAAGTGTTTGAATAACAACTACATAACGATGTGGAGACGGTAATTCGTACATACTGACATATGGTGACTTTTTCATTTATAAGACGGATAGAATAATTGAAATGGTTGCGCAATTTTTATTATAACATCACAGTATATATAAGATACCAAATTTACTATTTTAAAATGGACACAGCAATGAAATACAATGTGGAAGAATAAAACAACTTCAAATAGGTGATGGAATATTTACCACTTTTTCATGTTCTTCCATTTGGTTTGATCAAAAAGGCTCTATAAGATGGTTTTCAAACCAAAGGAAGGCCTCTAGGCTGAACGAAGGAAATTTGGGAGGATATTTGGGTAGGGTTTGGTCGATCCAAAAGGCTTTGGATATGTGAAATTAAGAGAAGGTAAGTGCCCTTTTATAAGAGAGGTGAGGGTCACTTTAGGAAAATCTAGAAATATTATTTTATAATAAAATCACATTCTATTTCTAATGGCTAAAAATGAATTAATTGAATTATATGGTTATAAAGGGTCTAAAAAATCTCATGAAATAGGTCTTAGATATGTTTAGGTCATCATATTATCCTTATATTTTAGATTTAACTCTTAGTTAAATAGTTTTTCATTTACCATTTCACTTTGTATTTTTATATTATTTAGTTAATAAACATACTATAATAATCCAAGAGAACCCCATGTGGTTCATTAATATTATATATAACCTTATCAAAGTCCATGGGCCTATTCATAGATTTTTATGAATATTATATTGATTAATAAAATAATGTTTTTAAAAAAACTCTATTATGTCAATTTTGAAAATATTTAGTATTTGAATTTTTTGAAAGCCAAAAATACATTATAACATAAAATTTAATTTAATTTTCCAACCCTATCATGTCATATTAACCTATAAATTAATTGGAATTCATCAGAAGTCTCATTTTACATTTATTTTGATATTTATAATATCATTTATATTTATATTTCATTAATAAGGTATTTACTGCATCATCATTGTGTCATTAATAAATTAAATTATATAATATCTAAAAATTATAAATAAAAAACCATTATGTAAGAAATATTTTTTCTTTTAGTAAATATTTATAGTCTAATTTATATTGTGTGTAACCCTATATTAAAAATGGTTTACTAATTAATCATTGAATTTAACTCTTTTAACTGTTCTCTAAATAAAATAATAATAAATGTTGAAATCAAATCCAAGAGGATGAAAGTGGATCATATTTTGTTCTTCAGGTTTTTTTGGGTCAAATTATACCTATCCAATATAATTTAGACATGTTTTTGGGTAATTGTGATATCATTTTTACCCTTATTTACTCTATTTAGTATTATTCGTAGTAAATAAAATTAAAAAATTTACTATTCGCCAAAAATAATTTTCATCTTATTGAACCAAATTTTACTGAATGATATTAACCATGTCTCCCAAATTTTTTGAATTCAACTCACAAAACCCGTAAAATTATGTTTTACAAAAATTTAAAAATTTTCCTAGGAGGTGTGTAAAATACTATTAAAAGATCGATAAAATGTTATATATCTATAATTATTATAAAATTACTCCAATGAATTACAAAGAACATATATAGGTATTATGTATCTATTCTGACAAAAAATAAACTAATATAATATAAAAAATTATTTAAATAAAAATTTGTTTTTAACCAATAACGTAGTGTTTTTTCACTATTCGCTAAAAATTGATTGTTTTTAGAAAAATACCAAAAATTTACCATAAGCTATTTTTGATATTCTGAATAAAAAAATGATGTCTATTTTGAAAGGTAAAATTTATATAAATCTAAAAAATGGGTATTTCTATTCATAATGGCTAGTTTAATTTATCGTGGTGTGTTAGAATCTCGATGTTATGTACAATGAAAGATATTGCATTACTCAAATGGAAACGTATTGTGGAAGCTTGTGGTGTAACATGAGTCGTATAGTGAAAAGTTTACCAGAAGGGTCTGATCAAAGGTGTCATAAACTGGGGCATCTATATAATATATCAAGACCACAAATGTTCAGATCCAAGGAGATTGTCCAAGGATTACCAAATAGTCCCATGGGAATCCCAGTGGAAACATGGATAGAATTTTATTATCATACTATGATCATTGAAATGGAAAATCCTACGTGATCTCAGACATGATAGATCCAGGGGCAGCAAGGCCTGAGACATCCCATGAAATCAAGACATAAGGGGAAGAGTCATCCCAAGGAATCCACTACCATTATCCAGATCCATGGAGAGTAGTCCATGAAATCTATCAAAAAATATGTACAATCAATTCACTTCATCCAATGTAATAAATTCATTCCATGTGAGATTACCCACTCACATTAACATTCACACTCCTTTAGTATACCCTTTCATGAAAAAAAAATTTCATTACAAATCAAATGGTTCTACCCTCCAATATAATCTATTTAATATTCGATTAAATTTTATATATAGATTTACCCACCGATATAAAACATTAAAAATTCCATGTAAGAAAACCCACTCATATATCACCATTTCCCAACTCACCCTTGGGTCAGTTAAAAAATTTCCAACAAGTATACACTTTTGTTCAACCATTTGTATTTATGACTTTCTATCATAATAGGCATTCCATCACAAGATATCAAATTCAAGGTGGTGTGACATTTCATAAGAATGATATAGATAACCATTTTGGTGTTTTGGGTCTTCCTCTAACTAGGAAACCATAAGCACATACCCCTTCGGTTGATTTAACATGCATAAATAAGTAATCAACTTTAGGTTAACCCCATTGGTGACCTTGAGTCATGTAAAAAATTCCAACGCACCTAAATAGAACCTAGGGGCATCCTCACTATTTTCGAAATTCCCTACAACGAACAACTAGTTCAAAAATGGGGCCACATTGGATGTTCGATGTAGATCATATCATCCAAACACGCAAAAATCACAAGAAAATACAAAATAATTTATAGACCACCAACCTCACCTATGTAGTAGACAAATCATATAGTGTCAAGTCTGAATCTGTCACGACCCGTCCTCGGGAACCGTGTCGTGACTACCCCAAGCCCGCCTTCCATAGGCCAGGGGCTGGCGACTAGCACCAATGGCGTAAATCCTGATAACAGGGAAGGAATTGCCTTTATAAAAGTAAAAAAACACCACAAAGTACAAGCGGATGTAAAACACTAAATACAAATAGAAGTGCTGAAAGGTAAATGGGCCAGAATACAAACCCAAATGAAAGTACATTAATAACTAAACAAAGTACAACAACTGGAAGAACAAAAGTGTCTCCGGGGTCATCCTCCTCGTATCCTACCTGAAGGGTAGGTACAGATGGCGCAGCTCCTAGATCGTCCACCACGGATCCTACCTGAAGGGTAGGTACAGATAGCCTCCATAACCCTCTCTCCCATCAACCTCCTCCGAGTGTCGTCTCACTGTGAAGTCCGCCTCCAGATACTGACTCGTCGTGTAGTCCACCTCCGGGTACTGACTCGTTGTGTAGTCCTCCTCCGGATACCATCCAGTCCTCGAACACTCGGCCTCCGTCGGCACTGCCCGTCGTCTGCAACCAACACAACGAGGTGCGGGCATAGCCCGTGCTGGGGTGAGTATAACGATACTCAGTAGGGACCCCGAGAGCCTCAAGGTCTCACTAAAACCAACAAGGATAACCACAAAGAAGATCTCAACAGATAACCTCTACTTAGGTATATACCCATACATATACCTATGTTATCAAGTAACCCATCTCAATCATGAGGAAACACAAGGATTGAGAAATCAACGGATAACCACTACCCCGGTATATTCCCATACATATACCTATGTTATTAAGTAACCCATCTCAATCATGAGGAAACACAAACATTGTGAAATCAACGGATAACCACTTCCCAGGTATATGCCCATACATATACCTAAGTTATCAATTATCCCATCTCAATCACGAGGAAACATAAAGGTCATAGACTCAGCTCAAAATAGTATTTTCATTATCAAAACCGTAACTGCTGAAGAGCTCCATCTCTGGAGTGAACAGTGGTCCTGTCATGACTCTAAGGTACTGCTCACTAACCTAAGACTGCTTAGGTACTCCTCTTGTCGAGTACCGCGGGCCTTGCACCTCACACAGTAGTGCTTCCCACCGGGGTCTGCCACCCAAACATAGTAGTGCTCTCCCCTCATAGCCTACAGAGGTACTCCTCCTGTCGAGTACCTTGGGTCTGACACCCAAACACAGTAGTGCTCCCCACTGGGCTATACAAGTCTCTCCGACTCGAATCGGACAAGCAGTCTTCAGGTCCCAGCTAGCTACACAGTCTCCGTACTCTGTACGCTCATCTCTAGTAGGGTCCGCACCACGAGCTACTGGTCGATACTCCAAGTTTTTCAAAGTCCCAAAAATTAGTATCTCAAAGGACAGCCTCGTCATAGGGGTCTCAACACAACAGACGGTGGGTCAATCGGACGCCCGGTCTGTGAGTTACTAGACTTTTCGTCCCAGGGGCCCGGTTGGTTTCGTGAGCGAACCAATCCCAACCGTATCTCAACTCTACCCCTAACTCTCATCGGGTAAACTTAAAGGGACCGTTTCTCAACGTGATCACCAACTCCGCAGACGGTTTGTCAAATGGATATCCTGTCTGAAAGATATCGGCTTTTCCGTTCCAGGGGCCCGGTTGGATTTTGGGTGCGATCCAACCAGGCCAATATCTAACTGTATCCAAATCTCGGGCGAAGTATGCGAAAAAGTTCCGTCTCTTCAAGAGGAATTCAACGAAAAAGTCGGTGCGTCAATCGGACGTCCGGTGCAAAAGATATATCTGTTTCCGCTCCGAGGACCCGGTTGGTTTCGTGTACGAACCAACCCGGTCGAACCCAAAGTTCTTCGAAACCGTGATTGTAATATAAGAAATGATCTTCTCGTTCCAAGGATCACAACGCAACTGACGGTGCGTCGATCGGAAGTCTGTAGCCCAAGATATGGGCATTTGACCGAAAGTAGTCCGAAAATAGGGGGTCTGGGCCTGGCCCGGCCCGACCCAGTACCCCCTGGGTCAGCCGAACCGGGTCGACCCGGCCCGGGCGGCGACCCGGCCCGGCGACCCAGCCCGGCCCGGAATCCCAGCCCGGCCGGCGGCACGGCGGCGCAGCGGCACGGCCAGCGCGGGGGCGCGGCCAGCGCGCCCAAGGGAGGGGCTTCGCCCCTTATTTAATTCAAAATAGCAGCCCCCATTAAGGGGTCATGCCAAGTGTGCAACCCGGGGGGTGTAACCCCCAGGCCTTTTCCCCTGTAATGGCCGGCCAGCGCAGGGCCGGCCGGTTTCTTGTCGTGGGACCCCGCGGTCCTGCGCCTTCCGGTGCTGGCGGCTGGAGTTCCGGCCGCCTTCTTTGAATTCTCTGGTGGGTAGTTTTTCCAGCCGCTACTTCTAGGATGGTTGCAAATTCTTCTAGTGCGGCGTGACGACGCCGCGTCCTTCTGCCGCGGCCCGACTCTGGCCGCGGCCTCGTTCGTACCTTCGACACAGCGCGACGGTGTCGCGTTTCTTTATTGTGGCCCGCATCGTTCACGTCTCCTTTCGCTCAAGCGTGGTGCAACGATGCATTACCATCTTCACTAATCAAAATGAAGAATACCAAAGGGGGGAGGGGTATCGGCTATGTTTGTGCAGACTGATCCCCTCCCGTTATATCGATAGCAGTTGGTCGAAACGTAAAACTTTTAACCTTCACATTTTTTAATTTAAATAAAAATTTGAACATGGCAGTCAGATTTATCTTTCATATTCGAAGGAAAGAATCACCAACTCAAAATTAGTCTAACTCGTACCTCAGGTATAAGCCGATCAGAATGAGGCGTCGTCGTTCGAGGTTCATCGCGATATGGCGTCGCGAGGATGACGACGTCGAAGGGTGACGTCGGTGTTCGTCCGACTCGAGGGAAGGCGAAGCCATCGTCGCTCGTTACCCGATTCCGTTTCTGAGCTTGTTCGTCGATCCATTGACGATGAAGGGGAAGAAGAAGATCTGTTTAAGAGTCTCGCTGCGGAAGGGGAAATAATTCCGTGGAAGGAAAATGAGTGTTCTTCGACAGATGTGGCGCGTTCTTTGCGAGGGAGGAGGAGGAGAGGAAAACTCAGTGCAACGCTTCCCAACCCAAAAATAAAATGAGGCTAAGGCCTTATTTTATTTCTTTCCACCAACGTTTTCAAATTTCAAATGACGTAACCCTCGCAATTAATTTCAAGTGCGTTGAATAATTTAATTGATGGGTTAGAAAATTATGGGGAGAGTGGAGCGTTATGCAATAATATAGGGGGGTTTTAGAAAGTTGAAAAGGGTGAGGCTCGTACGGGTCCCACCTAGTTAATCCTCCTGACGTTGGTTATGCGGGGGTGGGTCCCACCAACATAACCTCTGTTGAGAGGTTATGGTGTGGTGGCCCCCACCTCCACCACCCTTTGGTGGTTTTAGCCTCCACTTGGTGGTTTTAACCACCACCAATAAAATTGTTTCACAATTTTATTTATTCCTCAAATTTAACTTCTCCACACGATCAAACACAACAGCAGTGAAGGTCCCTTTAAGAAATAACCGGTGTTGCGAGTTCAATGGTGCCCTCGGATTTCAATTCTGAGAACTGGTTTAAAAGATATAAAATCTCGGTGATACGTTTACTGAACGTACCCGAACAAAAACTCTTAAATTGATTCCGGGCACACCGGGACTCGGAATCAAGCGCTGTCAGAGACTGTGTTCTTGTAAAATTCCAAAGAAAATTAAGAAAAAATTTTCCGTGAAATTTCCAAGTCTTTACATTAGTCCCACTTCAGGGCATTACATCCCCGTAAAGCTTCAACACAAACTAGGGTCACAAAAGCCGTATTGAGCACGCACCTGAGCCTTCCGATCCCATGTGCTTACCTAGAGGTACTGTACTGCAAAAAGAAAGCACACCCGAGGAATCGACCATCCTCATAGAATCCGCTCATGTCGATCCTCGATCTCTATTGGAACCTCCATGGAATTAACCCCATCGTCATCGTCCTGCTCCTCGTGGTCAATGATACGCGAAGGGTCGTGCACGTATCTCCTCAATTGAGATACTTGGGAATCAAAAAAATGTCGTGCACCTGGTGAAACTGAGGTGGATGGGCCAAGTGGTAAACCTCCTCGCCTACCCTGCTGAGGACCTGAAAAGGTCTACTGAACCTGAGAGAAAACATGCCGCCTAGGCCACATATCCGTAAACCTCATCGAGGTGAGACCCGTAGGGAAACATGGTCGCCATCCTCAAACTCTAGTGGTCTCTGCCTCCTGGATGACCTGGACCTTCTCTGTCGTGGCTTGGACCATCTCCGGTCCCACAAGAGCTGCAAAGATTTCTTCTTTGCCGATAATAGAAATCTGATCTCATCCCCTGGATGAACCACTTTCGTTTCCTAATACAGTCAATCCCGACATAGATGATACTAATCCATAACAAGGATGATGTCGTAAGGCCTCAACGTTACTACCAAGAGATCCAACCGTTACTCCCGCCTCCAAGGGTTGTGTCACACTGTCGGCTTCAGTGTGTGGTAACTGGGTCTCTTCCAGTAGGTATCTAACACGTGAGGGTCAAGTCAATAGTTTAATCTGGAACATCTTAGTAACAACACAAGAGAGGACAGGATTGATAACATCACAAAGGTAAGTGTCTTTATTTTACTGCAGCTCATGGTACAAAGACACAAATATAACAACAACATCATGGAACTAGATATACACCACTTGTTCCGCCCCTGTCCACTCGCTTCTAGAGCTCTGTAGTCAAAAGCTTCTGCTGCCTGAAACTGAGCTCTCCCATGTCCTCTTGTCCCCTACGGTCGGGGTGTACCTCCTAGTGGTGGTGGTGGCAACATCCCTAAGTGTCGTCCATCTCCAGCTGCACGACCAGCTCCTCTGCCATGGCCATCTACTCCTTGCGGTCCGCCCTGATCGAACCTCTGCCTCTGCCTCAGAGATTCTTCATTTAACTGCTGGTCATCAGCATGGCGGGTCGAACAGTCACTTGCCATGTGACCAACTCTGCCGTAGGAGTAACACTGCATGGCAGGTCTTGCTCTGTCACTTCCCTTGGTTCCTCGCACTACCGACCCTGAGTCATGCAGTTGACCACCTATAGATCTGGTCCTCTTGGACCACTATGTCATCTGTCTACTGCCTACTACAGATGATTCTGGCACATGCCAGCTAGTGGTGGGTCCTGCTGCTGGAGACTGCTCAGCAAGGAAACTCTCCACCAAAAGGGCTCACTCCAACACCCCTGTCTGTGTCGGAATGCTGAGTGGAACCATAGAAGCTCTAATCTCTTTCTTGAACCCCTGCCTGAAGGTTCGGGGCCTGAAGAACGGGACCTGTACCATATATGTGGAGTAGCGCGAGAGGTCTGTGAACCTCGTTGAATACTGCGCCACTGTCATGATGCCCTGACGCAGCTAAAGTAGCTCCTATATACGCACTGCTCGAATGGTGGCTAGTACAAAATCTGCCCAGAACAGGATCTCGAAGTCTGACCAAAGAAGAGTCACCTCGCCATGCATCTGGAGCATCAGGCTCCACCATCTACCGTCTGCAGCCTGAAGAAGGCTGGTAGCAAGGATTACCATGAAATCTGCAGGCGTCCCCACTAGCCTGAAAACTCTCACCACAGCCTCCAGCCAATCCTCAGCCACCTGTGGGTCCGTCCCTCCCTAGAACCTTGGTGGTCTCTAGCGCTGGAACTCGTGTAGTGCACTCAAGAGACGTGCACCTACTGCTGTTGGGGCTGGTGGCATCGGTGGCCAACGGGTAGTAGTACCGCTGGTGCCTCCGCTGGTGCCTCAACTGTGATAGGGCCCTGTACTGAGGCCATGTCGCTCGGCGGGCTGTCAGTACGTACCACTCTCGGGGCTCTAGCTGGTCGTCCACGGGGAGGCATCCTGAAAGAAACAACGCGACACAGTCAAACGATTTAGACCTGGTGAGCTGACCTGGTTTGAGCTGATATTTAAATAAAACGTCTGGAAACACACACGCAATCGTGTTTTCATGTACAAAGTCGAAAATCAGTTGTCAGGGTCCTGGTGTATGGATACGCCGGCCGCTCGCACCGACACTGGACTCCCTGAACTGAAAACCACACTCGGTATTCTTTACACTATCGCTTTACAGAAAGAAAAAAACAGAGATATAAGTTCTGCGGTTGAACCGGTTCCTCTGATACCAATTTGTCATGACCCGTCCTCGAAACCTGTGTCGTGACTACCCCATGCCCACATTCAATAGGCCAGGGGCTGGCGACTAGCACCAAAGGCGTAAATATCGATAACTGTGAAGGCATTGCCTTTATAAAACTAACAAAACACTACAGAGTACAAGCAGAAGAAAAACACTAAGTACAATGAGAAGTGCTAAAAGGTAAATGGGCCAGAATACAAACCCAAATGAATGTACAACAACAACTGAAAAATGTAAAACAGTTGTGAGAACGAAAGAGTCTCCTGGGTCGTCCTCCTCGGATCCTACCTGAAGGGTAGGTACAGATGGCGCAGCTCCTAGATCGTCCACCATGGATCCTACCTGAAAGGTAGGTACAGATAGCCTCCACAACGCTCTCTCCCGTCAACCTCCTCCGATTGTCGTCTCACTGTGAAGTCCGCCTCCAGATACTGACTCGTCGTGTAGTCCACCTCTAGGTACTAACTCGTCATGTAGTCCACCTCCGGGTACCGTCCAATCCTCAAACACTCGGCCTCCGTCAGCACTGCCCGTCGTCTGCAACCAACACAACGAGGGGCTAGCATAGCCTGTGCAGGGGTTAGTATAACGATACTCAGTAGGGACCTCGAGACCCTGAAGGTATCACTAAAACCAACAAGGATAACCACAAAGACGATCTCAACAGATAACCTATACTTAGGTATATACCCATACATATACCTAAGTTATCAAGTAACCCATCTCAATCATGAGGAAACACAAGGATTGATAAATCAACGGATAACCACTACCGAGGTATATGCCCATACATATAACTATGTTATTAAGTAACCCATCTCAATCATGAGGAAACACAAAGATTGTGAAATCAACGGATAACCACTACCCAGGTATATGCCCATACATATACCTATGTTATCAAGTAACCCATCTCAATCATGAAGAAACATAAAGGTCATAGACTCATCTCAAACCAGGATTTTCATTATCGAAACCGTAACTATTGAAGAGCTCCGTCTCTGGAGTGTACAGTGGTCCTATCACGACTCCGAGGTACTGCTCACTAACCTAAGACTGTTGAGGTACTCCTCGTGTCGAGTATCGCGAGCCTGCCACCTCACACAATAGTGCTTCCCACCGGGGTCTGCCACCCAATCACAGTAGTGCTCCCCCCTCATAGCCTACAGAGGTACTCCTCCTGTCGAGTACCGTGGGTCTGCCACCTAAAGACAGTAGTGCTCCCTGCTGTGGTTCTTCCACCCAAACACAGTAGTGCTCCCCACTAGGCTATATAAGTCTCTCCGACTTGAATCGGACAAGTAGTCTTCAAGTCCCGGCCAGCTACACAGTCTCTGTATTCCGTACGCTCATCTCTGGGAGGGTCCGCTCCATGAGCTACTGGTCGATACTCCAAGTATCTCAAAGTCCGACGAAGTAGTATCTCAAAGTACTGCCTCGTCATAGGGGTCTCAATGCAACAAACGGCGCGTCAATCAGACGCACGGTCTGTGAGTTACTAACCTTTTTGTCCCAGGGGCCCGGTTGGTTTCATGAGCGAACCAATCACGGTCGTATCTCAACTGTACCCCGAACTCCCATAGGGTAAAATTAAATGGTCCGTTTGTCAACGTGATCACCAATGCCGCAGATGGTTCGTCAAACGGACATCCTGTCTGAAAGATATCAGTTTTTTCCGTTCCAGGGGCCCGGTTGGATTTCGGGTGCGATCCAACCCGGCCACTCTCCAATTGTATCCAAATCTCGGGCCAAGTATTCCAAAAGTTCTGTCTCTTCAAGAGGAATTCAACGAAACAGACGGTGCATCAATCAGACGTCTGGTGCTAAAGATATATCTGTTTCCGCTGTGAGGACCCGGTTGGTTTCGTGTACGAACCAACCCGGCCGAACCCAATGTTCTCTGAAACCATATGTGTAACATACCAAAATGATAGTCTCGTTCCAAGGATCGCTACGCAACTGAAGGTGCATTGATCGGAGGTCCGCAGCCCAAGATATGGGAATTTGAACGAAAGTAGTCCGAAAATAGGGGGTCTGGGCCCGGCCCGGCCCGACCCAGTACCCCCTGGGTCGGACAAACCGGTTCGACCTGGTGCGGGCGGCGACCCGGCCCGACGACCCGGCCCGGCCCGAAATCCCGGCCCGGCCGGCGGCGCGGCCAGCGCGGCCAGCGTGCCCAAGGGAGGGGCTACACCCCTCCTTTAATTCAAAACGGCGGGCCCCCTTTAAGGGGCTGCACCATGTGTGTAACCCGGGGGGTGTAACCCCCCGGCTTTTCCCCTGTAACGGCCATGCAGCGCAAGGCCATCCAGTTTCTCGCCGCGGGAACCCGCAGTCCCGCGCTTTCCGGTGCCGGCGGCCGGAGTTCCGACCGGCTTCTTCAAATTCTCCGATGGGTGGTTTTTTCGGCCTCTACATCCAGGATGGCTGCAAATTCATCCGGCGCGGCGGACGACGCCGCGTCCTTCCGCCGCAGCCTGACTCCAGCCGCGGCCTCGTTCGTACCCTCGACGCAGCGGGACAGCGTCACGTTTCTTCGTCGTGGCCCGCGTCGTTCACGTATCCTTTCGCTCAAGCGTGGTGCAATGATGCATTACCGTCTTCGCTAATCAAAATAAAGAATAGAAAAGGGGGAGGGGTATCGGCCATCATTGTGTGGACCGATCCCCTCCCGTTATATCGATAGCAGTTGGCCGAAACGTAAAACATTAACCTTCACAATTTTTAATTTAAATAAAAATTCGAACATGGCCGTCAGATTTATCTTTCATATTCGAAGGAAAGAATCACCAACTTAAAAGTAGTCGAACCCCTACCTTGGGCATAAGCTGATCGTAAGGAGGCGTCGTCGTTCGAGGTTCGTCGCGGTATGGCGTCGCGAGGATGACGACGTCTAAGGGGGACGTCGGTGTTCGTCCGACTCGACGGAAGGCGAAGCCGTCGTCACTCGCTACCCGATTCCATTTCTGAGCTTGTTCGTCGATTCGTTGACGATGAAGGGAAAGAAGAATATCCTATGAAGAGTCTCGACGCGGAAGGGGAAAAAATTACGTGGAAGGAATACGAGCATTGTTCGTCAGAGGTGGCGCGTTCTTCGCGAAGGAGGTGGAGGAGAGGAAAACTCAGTGCAATGCTTCCCAACCAAAAAATAAAATGAGTCTAAGGCCTTATTTTATTGCTTTCTGCCAACGATTTCAAAGTTCAAACGACGTAACTCTCACAATTAATTTCAAGTGAGTTGAATAATTTAATTGATGGGTTAGATAAATTATGGGGAGAGAGGAGCGTTATTCAATAATAGAGGAGGGTTTTAGAAAGTTGAAATGAGTGAGGCTCGTGTGGGTCCCAACTAGTTAATCCTCCCAAGGGAGGTTATGCGGGGGTGGGTACCACCAATATTACCTCTCTTGAGAGGTTATGGTGTGGTTGACCCCACCTCAACAACCCTTTGGTGGTTTTAACCTCCACTTGGTGGTTTTAACCACCACCAATAAAATTGTTTCACAATTTTATTTTTTCCTCAAATTTATCTTCTCCACTCGAGCAAACGCAACAGCGGTAAAGGTCCCCTTAAGCAATAACCGAAGTTGCGAGTTCAACAGTGCCCTCAGATTTCAATTCCGAGCACTAGTTCAAAAGATATAAAATCCCGCTCATACGTTTACTGAACGTACCCGAACAAAAACTCTTAAATTGATTCTGGGCACACCGGTCCTCGGAATCAAACACCGTCAGAGTCTGTGTTCTTGTAAAATTCCAAATAAAATTATGAAAAAAATTTCCTTGATATTTCCAGGTCTTTACAGAATCCACCCTAGTTTGGAAGAAATATGAATAATGAATGAAGAATGGAATATTATGTCATATGAGCCTAAATAAAAATAGCATAGTAGTTGATCCTAATAATCATGAATAACTAAAAAAAGTACATTTACATACAAATGATGTTACAATGAGAAAAACCATGCTTGAATCAGTGTCTAGATTGATTCTGTATCTAAAAAACTATTAAATGGTTTTTAGGCTTCACATCTGAGAGGATTATTTTTTACCTCAAAATTTGAGTGGTTTCTGCCTCTTCTTAAAAAAATAATGGTGGGAATGTACATGAAATGTACCTCAAGTACCTAACATGTATTCTAGATTTTATTTATATTATCCAAAAATTATACACATCATGATGGGCCAATACACAATGAGTAGGCCATGTACATAGTGTGTAGTCCATATACACATTTTATAATGGGCATGTAGCCAACCTTCTTCCATTTTTCTATTTATTTCTAAAAAAACTCAATAATCCCATGACCCAGCTTATGGTCTAATACAATATAGAATGTAAATATATTTAACCTTAATGGAGGGATATATACCATAAGAAAACCAAGGATCTTACCAAACTATCTCATCTATGGAATTCCCTACACATATCCTAAATTGTTCTTCTATGTAAATGTACACAATGAGGGTGTATATGAGACCCCTCTATGAATCAATTATTTCAAAAACATTTTCATAATCCATCTAAATTATTTTGGAGAAGTCAATAAATATTTTTTATGAATGTTATAGCTAAACTGGTCAAAAAATTTCTTATAGACATCTTGCCACCCAAATATACATTTCAATGAATGATGCTTATACCAAATTAAATATTGTCCATCAATGGTTTTGGGGAAATGTTGAAGACAATAAACATCCATCTACTAAAGATTTTCTTGCATCGGGCACCATCATGAGGATATGTGATTTATGAGTAGAAAAAGAACACATGTCACTTTTAATATGGTGATGCTCGAATTAGAAAAATCTAGGTGATAATTAACATCATCCACCAATGGTATATAGGGATTTAATTCAGTTGGAATTAAATATTATTTCTTCATTACATATGAAATATATATAGTGAGAGCATTTATCCCATCATCCGGGTGAGGGTTATCAGTTCCTATTGCATCAACCGAACATCTGATGAATAAGAAATTGTATAATGGTCTAAATCTGTGATTTATTTCTTACTAGGTGGGGTAGGTTGGTTATATTATTGTATTTTTAAATATACACATGATTTTAAAACAATTAGGTGCATGGGATCATGTCTCTTAACCTCAATAGTTTGACGAAGAATGACAAGTTTCATGACTTAAGGTTGGGTTGGGTAACAATTGACATTTTCCAATAATGTGAATCTATCTATGAGATTTTCAGAAGTTTTCCAATTGAATATATAAATATATTGTATAAATGTGTCAATTATAACATCTGTTCGGATTTCAATAATTATAACTGATAAGATGACATGGTCTATGATTCTCTTTCTCATGATGAGATGTCGATGTGAAGGAATTATATTCTTTGTGGGATTTATAAGGCTCAAAGTCTATATCTAATTATCAGTGTTTTCACAAATATGAATATAATGTATATTATTCACCTCTTTATTTAATGGTTTTATATCTCTATATTGCTATCAACATCTAGATTACCCTAATAATCCATTGGATTGACAGTGATGAAATTCAATGTGGTAGTGATTAGAGGGGGATATTCAACATTAGATGTCATGTTATTCTAATGGACTTTCTCAATCGTGAAAAGGGATATATTTGAGGGTAGAATACATGAAAATACATATAATTTCAAAATAAAGTTATAACAAATATATGATTAATTTAATCCTAGAATGGCACCCTATGTATGTTCCTTTGAAACTCTTGTTAGAACTATATGAGTCAGGGCACCAAGAATTTGAGAGTGAAGAGATTTAAATCATTTAGCACTACTAATGGATATCCTAATGATATGTAGGTGTTATTTTAAATTTTATTCGGTGGTCCTGGAGGTGTTTGAATTCCTCTAAAATATTTCTCTACATCTATACCTTGTGGTCCTCACTGAGGCACTAAGAGATGGTGGGGTGAAAAGTGACGTGTGGAAAAAAACACGACTAATAGTTGGTCGGTTTCTGTGAACTCATATATTCATTAGACATTTGATTATATAACGGCTAATCGTGTTTGTTATAACACCATGATCCAATCATCTGTGGTTATGATGGTGTCATTTTATGTGTTCTAGATTTATGTTACTATGAGTTTTTTGATGTATGATTCATTAAATAGGCTCATCATCCCTAACTGATATAGATGCTTCCTTGGTCAGGCCCACCATTATAGTTACATGAATAAAATATTAGTAATTTAGGGATTAATTTATCTTATGAAGGTATATAATTTTTTGTCTAAAAGGGTGGTGAACCTAATCTAGTGGTACCAAAATTGACATTAATGACTCCCTTAAATCCATGTTGGAGGTGGTGATGTGAAAATAAGACATTGGTAGGTACGATTTCATACAAAGTACAAAGAAACGATATAGTACATCAACTATATGCAGGTACATGGAAAGGTATCTGTGGACACTATGTATCTTATCCTTTTGGATATTCAATCATAACTACTAGTCCCCTAATCCTAGCTTTCATGGTGACGGTTGATACATTTCCACGGAGTAATTTCCCATCGTATACTCTTATAGGTTGATGGTAATGTGAATTATCCCCATTCCTTTCACTGATGATATGGGACATCCATGGGATATGGTTTGAGGGAATTATTATACATGTGAAATAAATGACACTGTGTGTAAGCCCCAATTGTGGTTCTCTTTCCTTTTACATTGAGAAGTGTCCTATAGGTATTTGAAATCATTCCAATTAGTAGGACATTCTATGTGATGACCTTAGTATTTATAGAATAATACTATTTATTTCAATTAATACTTATGAATAAGATATTAATTTTATTTTACAGGGGATGCTATGTTTTATGGCGTGCCTGACATGCAACAACGGGTTTCTATGAAATTTTATGATTCACACAACATTGAGCTATACCAAAAATATAATAATAAAATTATATTTTTTTAAATAGTTGTTTACACCAGCCATTATATTAGTTGTAACGAAAAGAACTAACTAAAATATGATTAATGTTGTTTTTAAATGTTTTTATGTTTATCTAATAATAATTAGATGCTTAAAATGAGAATGAATTTATTTTTTAAACATAAATACTCTAACATTTTTAAAAGGTTATTTTATCTTCTTATGATGGAAAACACTTTATTAATCTTGTTTTTTTAGATTTTATATTATCCATTTGAAAAAATAAACTTCTAATTTAGAATCGGGACATCAAAAATTTCATTAGGTAATTATTTGGTACTTTTATGGTATGGTTCATTATTTTAATGAATTGTGAAAAATACTGCATTTGAAGTAAAAATTTAAATTTTAAATGATTTATTATTAAGGATTTATTATATTTTAAAATTGTATTAATGTAAAATTTAATTATATTTTTACGATTTAATCCCATTATTTCTTTTGTAAGTAATTTTATATTTTAAATGAAAATATACACAGGTAAATCTTTTTGTAATTTTTATTTCATAAAAACACATTTTCTAATTTTGACGACAGAAAATAATTTGAAATTAATTAATACACCTTCAATTATTTTTATTTGGTAAAATAGATATCATTTTTGAATTAGGAATATCATAATTATCTTTGGGTGAATATTTTTTTATTTTTCAAAAAACGTTCAATTTTTAATGAATATTGAAAAACACTGAAATTAGTTAAAAAGGACTTTTTCATTTAAATGAAAATTTACCTCTTCTGTGAATTGAAATTCAAAAATATGACTTATATAATTTTCATTAGTATATAAAATGATCATCAATGGGATAAAAATAATATTTCATGAATAGAAAATTTTGACTTGTATTTACTGCAGTTAAAGGTTAATAGGTTAATTAAATGTAAAACTAATATTATAATAATATAAAATCACCTTAACAATTGTCCATTCTGTATTGGATGTGTCATTTATGACCAATAAAATTCTTGGGTGAGACTTTTGGCCAGTGAAATCTTATTGGGTATGATAATGACATTAATAACATTTTATTTAATGTAAAAATAAAAATATTATAAACATGTATTCATTTGATAAACCAATTTTAATGTGGGGCTATATAATTTTTTTTAATATAAGTTGTCATTAGAACGAAAAAATTATTTTCTAAATCGTAATGTTTTATTTATACGATTTAAACATCAAATAAATTTATTTTTTTATGAAACAATGATGATGTAATGATTACCTATTTAATGAATGTTTTAAATAAACTAGATTTTATATATTAAAATCAATTTATTTTGGAACCTTTTAATCCGTCAACACATTTTATAGATTATGATGACTTGTTATCTTTGAAATAATGAATTTTTTCATAAATAATCATGTTTTTTTGGAATTTTTTTAAAAAATTCATGATATGAACAGTATAAACATGGACATAAATGTGTTTTTAAATCAATTAAAATTTTATTATATGATAAAATAGTCCTAAAATTAGAATATTTTGAAAAATGACATATATAATGTTTAAATTTTCATTAATGATCTATTTTGGGTCACATGGAATTTTATTGTAAATATATTAACAATTTATTATATATATACATGAAAAAATTGTAATAGTTACATTACTTAACTAATGGTTAAAGCTAAAGAAAAGGTTGATTTTATTTCATAAAATTGTCTAAAACTCCATGGTTGAGAGGATTTTGAACCATGATCACCTTATAATTGAATTAAATGATTTGGGGACCATTTTAAATCTAAATTTAGGTTATAATAAAATATTATTTTAATCATCTATAAAGAGCCCCTCCGCCCCCATAAAAAAATCCATCACCGATATCCCATTCTCACACATCTCAACCCTCATGTCTTAAACCCCTCGGCCCAAATAAGCTCCAGAGATCCCTATATTCTTCTTATAAGGAATACCATATGGAGAATGCACTTCAAGGATGCCTTTTGGTTCATTCCAAAGAGAGTTACCCAATTTAAAGGTAACGTCTTCCCTCAAGTTCCCTCTTTTCATTTTATTTCTTCACTCCCTAGTTTATAATTATTATTTTTGAAATAGCAACAGTGGTTTCCACAATATACTTGGTTATAGTTATGAGATTTATTTAAAACACACTTACACAGACCTCTGTCTAATCGTTATAGAACATAATGCTTCTATTTATGACAAACTACTACCTCACGAGACGATGATTGTTCGATTATCTCTTACCAACTCTCATTGTGGCCATTAAGATGGACCAATGCTGGAATGTGATATATATTATATTAATATTTTTTCAATGTTTCTTTAACTTCCATTTATATAATTATTTTATTGTTTCCATAATCGGTAAATATGATAATTTCATTTGAGGAATTGTAGACTACCACCCCCTCAAAGTGATATGACTTATTCATGCTAGATGTTGAATGCATAAAGGATGGAATTAATGAAATTATATATGATACTATAAAAGAATTATAATATAACTAGGTATCATTTTTTTCATTCCATTAAATTTGAAATAAAAATTGTAGTAAAGTTCAAGTGTACGTACAACTTACTGTCTCCAGGAACGGTGCATTTAATTTCTTATATCCAAATGTTATGTACAATTATAAATACACATATATATATACCATATATATATGGTATATATGGTATCTATATCATGAATATAATTTGGATATAATAAAATTTTGACAACATGGACAACTAATAATTATATGAAGTTCATTATTGACTGAAGTACCAAATATTGACAAAACGACCGTTATTAACATGAATGATTATGTATTGATTATAATGTTTAAATAAGTGATATAAAAGGAATAATAAACAAGAAAAAAATGATAATGAAATTTGAAATTAACATTACTTTATTATTCAGGATATTAATGAACGAACGATCAAGTCATACACGAGGTAAAAGATTTCATCTCGATATCTTTTCATTGGGTAATACCTTGTTGTTAAGAACATATATTATACTATAATGTGTATATACACCCATTTTGACTCTTTATATAATTAATATGTACATTATATTTATAATTATAGTTCGATTTAACATTATTCTTTAATGATTATATTTTAAGTGTTTATCAAGTGGAAAGGGACTCATAATCTAAATCATGATTCTCAATTTTTTAAAGATCTATTCATTTAAAACCTTTTACTTCTTGTCCATGATTTCAAAATGGGTTTTATGAATTATATTATATGGAAATGAATGTTTTTAAATAATAATTTATTTCTAATGTTTCAATGTGGAATGATACACTCTGATTCAATAATATCTTTATTAAATGTTTTAAATGGTTTATGAATGGGTTGAATATTTATATATCATAAAATTATATCATGTGTTTACAATGTGGAAATGTTATTTTACCTTTACACTTTTTTTATGTGTTACGATTACTTAATGGGACATGTACATTTGATGTGAGATTATGTGATAAACCAAATGACAAGAGGTGCCATGATAAAAAAAACAGGTGGTTACATTATAACCTCTAATGCATTAGGTATGGAAGTCGACTGTATAGCTATACCATTTAGTGATATGGGAGGGAGTCGACCATATGGCTATTAAATTTTTGTATTTTTATGTACCATGTTATCTTTATCTGTATGTGTTCTTCCTATTGGTTTAATGGTAATCATTTGGTTACAAAAGGGTATGCAATTTTATATTATTTAGTGATGTGTATTTAATACTTCATAAAGTTAAAAATAATTACTTATGATAACGAATTCCTGGATTAATTTTTGTTTTAAATAAATAACAGTTTTCTTTTTTGGCGTATCCCTTATATAGATTTTTATGCTCATCCCATTTTTTAAATTCTTTTCACATGACTTAATGTTGAATATGGTCAAGGATGGGATCATGGAAAAGTCATGTTGTCTAAAAACATGGATCTAACCCTGACTAATTTTTTGAATAGTTATTATTTTAAGAGAAAAATGGATACCGAGTGTATGTTTTTATATTAAAAAATTAAAGATGGAATGTAATAATTTGTTTCTTAATTCTCAAAAACCAGTATCCTTAAAATATCATCAAAATTATTTATTTAATTAAATCAATATTATTTAATGTTTATGGTTTGGGCCTTACAGCTGGAATCAGTTGTCAGTTCAGATAACGTTTCAGGATAGGGTGTTATTTAAGAATAAGTAACATAATCAGAATGGTTATAATATTATAAAGATACATAGTTATTTTAGATGAATTGAATTTGTTTAAGATAACATGAATTAGTATATCTTATTTTTTACCCTACTCATAAGTTAGTATATGATGATTTAACTAATATACTATTACTAACACTTTTGGTTTTATTAAATATATGAATATAGAATGAACCAATGTAACAATGGATGTGAAGAAAACTGTGATAGTTTCTTGAATATGAAACCAAATGAAATTAGTGTTTTAATGAGAACTCTTGTAGTTATTCTCAACCAACAATCGGGAGTCATTATTGGCCACATTAAACTTGGTAATTTTCATATACATCAATAATGTGAGAATGGAATCCCAATGGATGTTCAGGTAACATTCATCAAGGTATGTATTTTAAAAACCTATGATTCATGGATGTATAATCAAACACCTAATAAAATGATTCAATGGGATGGGAAGATGTTATAGATCTTGTAATGAAGCTCATAAAGCAAGAACCTACCATGGAAAAATGAAAGTGTCCATTTGACTACATGAATGGGAAAGAATTTCATTCTAAACGATCAATTGAATATTTAAAATGTGGTGTTCCTAGACATTATACCAATATAAGTTCTATAAAGATGACTCGAGAATGATATTAGTAGGATCGTAATTATATATGTTTAGCATTTCTTAATTCCATTCTAATTGGGGATGAGTAAACATAAAATGTCCAATGAAATAAATGGATTACATCTTAGCTCATGTTTATTCATACTGAAATATTAGGAAATTACGCAAGATTTTATAGGTACAAAATAAGTATAAATGATTAAAATGGGAATACATGGACAAAATATGAAGAAGATTGTTCTATGATTAAGATGCCTACATTTTAGGAATTGAAGAGTTATGTTGATTTTTGGAAGATAATATGTTTAAATGTATTAACAATAGGATTACATTGGAAGGATTATTCTAGTATGTGTATCCCTATTGGTTGATATGTAAAAAATTTATTCAATGAATAATTATGTTTTCTTTTATTGATATAGTAATAACAAACTAATTGGGATTATATGATCCTTGAATTTGATAGAATTACTGGTTATTACTTATTGAGATTAAAATGAATTGTATGAGATTTCAATTGTGGTTAAAATATGATATAGTTATTTTTATGGAGGCTATAACATTTTCATGAATTTTATAAAATTATATAGTTTTTTAAAAAGCACAACATGCAAACCATGTGACATTCCGCTGTTTCGGACAAAGATGTATGAATCAAACCCATAACCAAAATGTGATTGGGATTTATCACCAACCACTAGAATACGTGATGTCCATAGTTAGTATGACTATTTATTTTTAGTTAAATTATTTTATGGATAAATAATAATATGATTTTGGGAACATATGTTTTATCATAAGAAAATTATTTGGTGATTTAGTGAAAATGGTTATTTTCTATGACATTCTCTCTTTTGGGGAAACACTATCTGCCTAAGGAAAATTAACTACTATTTGATATCACTATTGGAGTAATTGTTGAAATTTATATTTTGGAAAAATATATGTTTTTATGGTGTACATATGTTAATTTAGGTTTTTTTGGAAATTATTATCCTATCATAGGGAATACTTTATTTGGTTAATTACACATCAGTATGAGACATTAAAAGTAGTCGATGTTATTTTGGAGATAAATTTTTTTAATTACTATGAATTTCTATGTGATTTAATTCTTCTGAGATTTGGGTTTTAATATTTCTTTGGATTATATTGATGGAATTTATGGAAAAAAATTTATTAAATGGTTATTGTTGAACTTTGGGTACTCTTTGTTCAATATTAGAGATTAAGAGTAGTATTTATTTTTATAAATGATTATCTGTTTGGGGATTATATGATCTAGTACTAGAAATTTTGTTTTTTTATTGTATATGATATATAGATAATCTAATTTGAATTATTTGGTTCTAGAGAAGTTGATTATAAGGCTTTAGGTGTGTCTAAGTAATATTGAATTATCATCATTTGGTGAAAAGATGAGTTTAGGTTAGAAATTTATTATAGGATGAAACATTAATAGAAAATATATTATACATCCTTATTTCTTTAACAATTTTCATAGATAAATTCTCAATAATTATAAAAGGGGACATAAAAAATGTTGGCAGTTTATTCTTTCTATTGGGGATCAATGATCGTTTATCCTATCAGAAGTTTTTGTTTTCTTGTTGTTAACTTTATCCTTATCAGGGCTTCCATCACACTCCATTAGAAATTGTCACATGATTTCACATCCATATACATGATTTCATGGAATCCATGTATGGGTTACCTCATGTGACCTTTTGACATTTCATTACTTCCCTTAACGTTATAGTTTTGTTAACTGTTTTTTGATGTGAGAAATTCAATGATGTTTTGAATCTAAATTTTAAAATTGTGAGGATGCAATTTCCAAAAGGAGGGAAGGATTTAACCACCTAGATTTTTATTAAATAATACATTATAATTCTATTAATACTCGTTAATAAGATATTATTTTTAATTGAAATGGAATTCTAAGTTTGATGGCATACCTGACACGCAACAATGGGTTTCTAAGAAATTATATAATGCACACAACATTCAGTTATACTGAACGATCAAATAACAAAATAATATTATTTATAATGGTAGTTAATGAATATCCAAAGTATTGAATGTAATGAAAAGAACTAACTAAAATATTATTATAAATTTTATTAGATTAATATATATTTATCTAATAAAATTTAGAGGCATAAAATGAGAATGAATCCTATTTTTAAACATAAACAATATAAAATTTTAAAATGTTGATTTACCACCTTTTGATGGAATTTCCATTTAAATATAGTTTTTACCTCTTTTATTTGTTTTTTTTTTGAAAAAAATTCATCTTTAGAATCAAGAAATCAAAATTTACATTGTGTAAATATTTCGGTATTTTCTGAAAAAGCTCATTTTTATTGAATAGTTAATAATATTACATTTTAAGCCAGAACTGTCATTTTATCTGATTTATTAATATGGCTATATTATCATTATTGAATGGTATTATTGTAAAATTGGATTATATTCTTACCATTTAATAAATTTTTTTTTTCATTGAAAGTAATTTTATATTTTAGTTGCACAAAAACACATGTCAATCTTTTTGTAGTTTTTACTTCGTAAAAACCTGTTTCCTAGTTTTTTATAAAGGAAATTAATTTTTATTTTATTAATGAAATTTCATTTTTTGTATTTGATAAGATATATAGCATTATTAAATTCAAAATATCCAAATTATATTTTCATGAATTTTTTGTATTTTTCTAAAAACATTCAATTTTTGATGAATAGTGAAAAATACTGAAAGTAGTTAAAAAATTATTTTTCATTTAAATGAAATTTCATCGGTTTAGTGATTTAAATTTAATAAAATTTGACATAAATGGTTGTCATAAGTGTGTAAAATTTGGTTCAATGGGATTAATATAATTTGTGGTGAATAGTAACTTTTGAGTTTTAGTTAACGTTGTTAAAGGTAAATAGGGTATTTCAAGGTATGAATAATATTCTAAAAATATAAATTTACCATAATAGTTGTCTTAACAAAGAGGGATGAGTCATGGTCGGCTAATACACTCCATGGGTGAGACTTTTGGCCTTTGAATTTTATTTGGGTAAGATAATGAAATTAATGGCATTTTTTTAAGGTAAAAATAAAAATATCATAAAAATCTAATGATTTTCTTAAATAATTATAAATTGTGGTTATATAAATGATATATTTTACTATAAATAGTCATTAAAAATATAAAATGATTCTATAAATCATAATAACTTATTTATACTTTTTAAACATCAAATAAATTTATTTATTTATGACACAATGATAATGTAATGATTACCTCATTAATGAATATTTTAAACTAATAAGATTATAAATATTAAAATAACCATATTTTGAAACTTTTTATTCCATCCATGAATTTTATTGATTATTATGACATGTTATATTAGAAGTAATGAAGTATGATTTGAAATAATCTTGTTGGTTGGTATTTTTTAAAATGACATGAGGCGAATAGTATAAAATTTTACAAAAACAAGTTTTTAAATCAATTAATATTTTATTATGTGAAAAAATAGTGTTAAGAATATATGATTCAATCAAATGACATATATGTTGTTAAAAATATCATTAATGATAAATATTTTGTGGATTTTCAATTTATTGTAAATATAGTAACCATATTGTATGTATATACATGATGGAATGGTAAAAGATAAATTATATAACTAATGGTTAAAACAAAAAGATAAGGACAATTATATAACATAAACTTGTCTAAAACCCATTGTATTATATAATTTCAAACAATAATCAACATATATTTGAATTTCAAGAGTTTTCTATCATTTTAAATGGAAATTAATTTTGTACTAAAATAATATTTTCAATAATTCCGAAAGAGACCCTCCCCCCGATAAATATCCATCACCTATAACCCTTACTCACACCTTTCAAGCCCCATTGTATCATAAAAACTATGAAAAAATATTCTCTAAATATCACTATGTTCATTATAAAAGCCTTACCGTAAGAATAAGGCACATCAATGAAGACTTATGGTTCTATCCCAATGGAGTTATCCAATTTAAATGTAATGGTATCACTAAAGTTGACTTCTTTTATTTCACTTCATCACTCACTATGATCTTATTATTATTTGTTTAAATAAAAAAACCAGTATCCAAAATATATTAGGTAATTGTTTTAAAAAATAATTTAACTACACTAACACACACCTCTGTTAAATTGGAAAGGAACATACTGTTTCTGTGGACGTCGAACTAATTCCAAACAAAATGATGATTGTTCGATTATTTCCTACCACCTCTCATGGTATATATGATGATGGAACTGTGTTTTAATGTGTTTTATATTAAAGTAATATTTTTTCTATGATTATTTATTTTTCTTCTATATCATACCATTGTGGTTCCAATAATGTTTAAATAAGATACTTTCATTTGTGGAAGTACAGACTACCGCCCTCTCAATGTGATATTACTCATTCATGGCATAAATTGATCATATAAAGGATGGATTTTCATATATTAAATATGATATTATAATATAATTATAATATAACTATCTATAATTATGTTTTTCTTCAATTAAATACGAAATTAAAATGAAACTGGTGTTCATGCGTACGTACAACTTACCGTCTCCATGAACGATGCACTTCATTTCAAATCTCCAATTATTATGTACTATTATAAATAAATATATATATATATACTAGATATATATGATATATATGATATTATAATCATGAATATCATTCTAGAGATTATGGAATTTTTCCCACATGGAAAACTTGTAATTATAAGATGTTGATTTTTTTACTCAAGTAGCAAATATCGACAAAATGAGCGTTATTACGAAAAATTATTATATAATATTTATAAAGTGGTAATAATTGATATAAAAGAAATATTTAATTTCAAAAAGGTTATACATCATGTAAAAATTAACTTTAGATTATTATTCATGAGACTAAACAACTAACAAGTCATGTCGGACACAAGGTAATTGATTTCGTCTCAATATCCTTTCATTGGGGAATATATTGTTGTTATGCACACCAATTATCCTATAAAGAGTATATAAAACCATTTTGAATCATTATTCCATTAATTTATATATTCTAATTATATATAATATTCCATTAAACATTATCTCATAATGATTTGTTTTTCAAATGTTTCTCAAGTGCTATAAGACTCTTTATCTAAAAAATCATTTTAAAATTTTAAAATAACTATTTCTATAAAACCTTAAAATTTATGTCCATGATTTAATAATTGGTTTTATGAATTTATTTATAATGACATGAATGTTTTGAAATGATAACTTCTTTCATACGTTATAATGTGTTATGGGACACATTGATTAAAAAATCTCTTTATTAAATCCATTAACTAGTTTTGGAATGAGTTGAATAACTATATATCATAAAATGATCTTTTGTGGTTACATTGTGGTAATGTTATTTTTTCATTTATTCTTATTTTATGTTTCAGGATTATATAATGTTACTAGTACATTTTATGGATGGTTATGAGGTAACCAATATGGTGGGTGGTGTCGTGATAAAACACAGACGTGTGGTTACGTTAAATCCTCCGATGCATTGGGTATGTATGTCGATCGTATGGATATTCCATTTAGTGATATGTTTGGAAGTTGACTGTATGGTAATTCTATTTATGTATGTTTTTTTTACCAATTTTCATTTATATGTAATGTGTGCTTTTTAAGGGTTTTATAGAAATATTTGGATTAAAAAAGGGTAAGAAAATATCTTTTTTTCCTTAAAGAGAAATTACTACTTCCTAAAGCTGAAAATTATTACATATGATAAGGTATTAATGGATTACATATTGTTTTAAAAAACTAAAAGATTAAATTTTTTATGTATCCCATACTGATCTTTTTTATGATCATCCCATGTTTTTGAAATGTTTTTCACAGAACCTAAAGATGAATATGGTTATTGGTGGGATCAAAGAAAAGCCATGATGTCTAAAAACATGGAACTAGACATGACACTTTTTTCCAGAGATTTTATTTTATGAAAAAATAGATACTGAGTAGAAGATTATACTTTTTAATATTCATTATGTAATTTAATAAGTTATGGAATATTATCTAAAAAATAAAACTGAAATGATCCTCAATGTGAATTATTAACTTAATTCAAGATTATGTAATGTTTAAGGATGGGGCCTTACATTCTATCTAGCTAAAAGAGTCATGTGGAGGGCCTCTAATATGGGTTTTTTCATCATGGTTTGGTTCCTTCATGATAGTTTTAAGATGTTACAATGATGTGAGGTGCCAACCTGACCTTTATATAAGGTATATGGGCTTTCAATACCCCTCTCGTGAGACCATGAACCAACATAATGGTTTTTATTTAAGGATGTTTGGAATTAGTATATGGGACCACTCCAATTATCAATGATACATATTTTTAGTAAGGTCATTCGAATTCCACTAGTGAATGAACTAGTCATTCATAATTAGTGATAAATGAATTGGTGTGGGATCATTCTACTGATTAACCTATGATATGCTGGTTGAAATTATATGGTATTCTTAAGCTATGTATAGACTATCGGAGGTTGAACCAAGAAACTGTCAAGAACTATTACACATAACAAGTATTGATGACATTTTTGATCAGTTGAAGGGGGCATGACAGTTCTCCATGATCAACCTACTGTCAGGATATCACCAGTTGGGGGTGAAGGAGGGTGAAATCTTGAAGTCTATATTGAGGTTTAGATATGGGCATATCAAGTCCTTGTTCATTCTATTTGGAGTTACGAACGCACCATCCATGTTCATGGGGATCATGAAATATGTCTTCCATGAATATCTGGACCTATTTGTAGTCATGTTTACTGTCAAAACCCTGATCTACTCATGATTAGAGGAGGATCACACTGAGCCTCTGAGAACAGTTTTAGAGATCCTTTAATGGAACATGCTCTATAGGATGTTTTCAAAGTGCATGATCTGAACATGAGGGGTGCACTCCCTTGGACACAAGGTGTCTAAGAAGGGAATATAAATGGAACTGTTGAAGGTCGAAGCTGTTGTTTCTTAGGTAGCAACTAGGATCATGGAAGAGGGTCATAGTTTCCTAGGTCTATCAATTTACTATAGGTGGTCCAGGCCCCAACTTATCATGAGTTGCACCTCTTATGAAAGCCTTGTCAATGAAAGACTATGATTTTTTATGGAGTGAGAAGTGTCAGGAAACAACCATATATCTGAATTGGATGTTTATTAGTGCCCTAGTGTTGAGTTTTCTAGAATAAGGGGCGATGTTTGGGGTGTTTTGTAATGCTTTAAGATAAGAATCGGGGTTTGTTTTCATGTAAGTGCAGTTGTGATCTCTTATGGTTCTAGTTAGTTATGTCTACATAAGCATAACTATTCAACCCACATTCTAGAGCTTGAAGTTCCCATGTTCGTAATAATTTTGTGGCAACAATACCTTATTTGGGAACACTTCATGGTATTCACTGATCACAAAAGATTGAGTTATATCTTCACCTAGTATTTCCTGAACTTTTGGTCTCAAAGGTGGATGGAGTTTTTTCAATACCTCATATTCTAAATGTCATTAACCTGAATAAAGGGAGACATGATGGCCGATTTTTTGTGCATAAATTCATAGAAGAATGTGGTTCGAGAATCAGAAGATTCTTGGAAGTTGATGGAAGTGTTGGCTTCCAAAAACCTGGATGCAACGGTGGAGGATGGAAGAGGATGTTTGTTCCAGACGACAATGAGATACTCACTATTTTTGTTGGTGGATGAGTCTCATTGGGGGGACATTGGGGATGATGTGATGCACGATCAAGTTAGCTAAGGTGATGCTCTAGGATGATGATTAAAATAAATAGAGAATCAGATGTTGTTTCATGGAATGATCTTCATCCTAGTGAAAATCTGTAAAAGTGTTCTTGGTGAGTTCCAAAACTCACCCATGGTGGTACACCCTGGAGTTTACAAGATATAACAAGGTTTGAGGGGTCAGTTATGGTTGCACAGTTGATGTGGGTAGTGTAAGTGTTTGGGACAAAGTTTGTCGTGGGTCAGCCACTGAATGATGAACAACACATCCCAAAAGGACTATTACAACCATTAGATATACCCAATTAGAAATGAGATTAAATATCTAGGAATTTAATCATGAGAATACCCAGTGTTCAAGGGGGTAGTGATGCTATCTGGATAGTGGTCGACTGGATGATGAAATATTCTCACTTTTTAGAAATCATGGAGTAAAATGTGGTGGGTACCTTAGCATTGAGTTATGTCGAAAATATTGTGAAGTTTCATGGAGTTCCAAGGTCCACAGTCATGTATCAGGATACCCGGTGTATCTCACATGTTTGTAAGGTATTGCAACATGCTTTTAGCACCCATAGATTCCTCAACACTGCATTGAAATCTCAGAAAGATGGGCACACCGAGCAAGCCATCCAGACATTGGAGGATATTGTACATGCATGTGTTTTGGACAATGGGGGATTGTGGGTATGACACTTGGCTCTCATAGAGTTTTCCTTCAATAATATCTATAAATCTTCCATTGTAAAGGCTCTATTAAGTTCCTTTTACGAGAGTCCATGTCTCTCAACCATGTGATGGGAAGAGGTCAAGGAAGTGGGTGTTCATGGCCCGGAGGTAGTTCAATGCACTATAGAGAAGGTCCATCTTATACAGGAGAGGATGAAGGTGGCTTAGGACAAGCTGAAGTTGTATTCCTATCATAAGAATATACCCATAGAGTTTGAGTTTGGGGATCGCATGTTCTTGAAAGTATCCCCTTGGCGTGGGAAACAGAGAATTGGAAGGGGGGTTAAGCTTTCTCCTTGGTTTGTTGGACCCTTTGAGGTGTTTCCACAGGTTGGCGATGTGGCTTATCACCTGGCGCCACCACTGCCGCTACATAGGGTGTACAACATATTCTATGTGTCTCCAAATAATTAGTATCTATGTGATGATTCGAACAACCTCGACTGGTGGGATCATGATATTACGAATTATGCCTCGTGTGTAGAATGACCATTAAGGATCGAGGATCGTGATGAGAAGGTGCATCTTAGATGAACTAACCCAATGGTTCATGTGTTGTGGATGCTCGGTGGCCTCGAGGAGAGTACCTACTAATGAGAAGAAAAAATTCACACCCAATACGTAGAGCTGTTTTGGGTTTTCTAATGTTTTGATTTGTACATGTTTGTGATGTAGTGCATGACCTTGATAACTATGAAGTTGTCTATTTCCATTGTTCTCTGGATGTGTGTGAAGAGTCCTGACTATGGGGAGTGGAGGACCAAATCCCTAATCAAGATGCATTAATGTGGAGGTGGTCGAAAATGAGTAGGCGATTTAGTGCCGTTGAAAAAGGATAGTAACATGACAATGAAAAATGGACTCCCAAATCCATATGACCAGATAGTATGAACATTATATGTTTGTGTTGTAACTTTTGGGAGAGGATAAGTAGTGTATTTGTGGTTGTTTTGACGATATATGAGAGAGAGGTTTTCCAAGATTTCAAGGATGATTACTCCTGAAAGGTATCTTTAGTGGTGGTTTTTTGGACCCCTATCCTTTCTTTAGGTCTAGTTTTGAATCTCGAGAGGGTGAATAATAAGAGAGGTATCTGATGTAATGTCCCAGACCCTCCCGGTCCTTTACATTGCCAAATTTTTGGTGCATGGGTTGTGACTCATTATGAACATTTCAAAAAACTAGGTTCCAATGAAATGGTGGCAATGACCACAGTGGAAGCGTGATTGTGGAACATGTCATGACGATAAAATTACAGTAGCACTAGGCATTGTATCACCGTGATGGTGGAACCAGTTACCGTAGCACTATGACAGTGGCACCGGTCCCAACATCAAAGTAATGGTGGAACCAGTCACAGTAGCACTGTGATGGTGGCACCAGTCATGACAACACAGTAATGGTTGAACAGATCACGGGACCACCATGAGGGTTACACTAGTTACAACAGCACCATGATGGTGGCACCATTCATGGGAGCACTATGAAGATGGTTTAGATCACGACATAACAAAAACAGTTGAACAATAGCGGTCATACAATCACTAGCACACCCTGAAATGGTAGAAATATTGACAGTGTTCCACCGAACCGGTGGAAACATGAGGGTGTCATTGGGACGGTGGCGTCATTACAGAGTCTCACCAATTTGTGTCCCACCCTTTGTTTTCATTTCCCATATTTTCTACTTCCACCTCTGTTATGAGTTTTCCTCTATTTAATGTAAACCATTAACTCACAACCATTATGGCCACGTCTACGATGATAATTATTAATAGAAAATTAATTTCATCATGTGTTACCAACCAACCACCCAATGAAACCATTATCTACCTTAAAAGAGGTCCAATAATTCATATCCCTTAACTCCAAGATCTCACCTTTTATCGCACATGGATTATTTCTTCTTCCAGATGATCGTTTTTCATTTCCATGGTGTGTATGGAGTCCCCCTCCATTTTAATAGTGGTTTGCATGTGCTGGAGTATTTCCTTATCATTATTGGATTCCTATGTGCTTCCCCTACAAGTCATGCATCATTAATTCATGTCTTGTGTATAAATACATTGATCATTGATCATCCACGTAGGTTTTCTCCTTGGTCTATATTTTCTGTGTATATTATATGGTGGGTATGATAATCTTCTTATGGGGATGGATGAAACAAAAAAAAGAGATAAAAATTGTTTTCAAATAATGGATTGGAATGTTTGATGATGATTCTATACTATTTTACCTTTTCTTATATTTTGTGAATTATATGGGATTATGTACACTAAAAGTCATGGTCGTTTGTGGTCTTTTCTTGGACACTAACGAACCTCTGTTTTCTGGATAAATATTTGATTGTATGGAGATAACATATAAATTGGTCTAAAAAATAATCTATATTGATTAATTATATTCCTAATGAATAATAATCCATGTGTGGTCACCCCTATTAACCAAACGGAATGAGAGAATAGAAGGGATAGTATGTCTAAATCTAAAAAACACTCTTTCTCTTTTATGGTGATATGTATGGTTGTTTTAATTGATGCTTGTGTGGTGAAATGGATGGGGATGGGATCACTTATTGTGAATTTATTGGTTTGTGGATTTGGGGCTGTGTGGGGATGTATGTTGGGGCTTGGTTTTGTTCTAGTACATCGATGGATCTCACAGATCCCTTTTGTGTTGTGAAATTACATGAGAACCAGGTGTGAATTCATAATTTGAATCTTGGTTGTTTTACCTTCCTTGGCTAGTGGTTATTTTTATTTGATTCCTATTGGTGAATAATTATTTAAATGGAATCACTTGTATATAAATACAAGAATAGGTTTAATGAGGAATTGTTTTCCAAGAATGAGTTGTGCCTTGGTTGTGGCTAGTGTGGTTGTTATGAAATAATAGTATTGGGGGCGTTTGTGTATGGGATGATTTTGGAACCCCTAGGATGGGATGATGGATTGTTTATGTGTATGTTTAATTCATTTCTTATGTTTCTTATTTGTTCCCAAACCATGTTGAGATCATTGTGTCAAACACCTCTATTTCTTAGGGTAGGCTTGTGTTCCCAACACTCCTATGATTTTCTATTTATTAGCTCCTTTTTTTCTCTCTTTCCTGAGTATCCAATGACTTTTCAGAAAGGTTGTGATGGCATGAGGTCCTTTATATACCATAATTCATGAGGAAGGGTAGTTGTTGTGGTTTTACTAGGTTTGTGCACCCATTTTTCCTCCATGATTCTTCGGGATGAGGAAGAGGTGACATCAGATGTGGCATTAGTTGTTATGGACAATGTGTCTTCAAGCATGGCAGTAGTTCTTCTTGATGCAAGGTCAATAGGTGTGGTGGTAGTTGTTGTGGACCAAGTTTATATGGACGGTGATGCGTATGGTTGTTGTAGCCCTGGTGTCTATAGGCAGGATTCATGGTTTTGGTGGCCCAAAATGTTAGTGTTGGGGTGGTTGTGGGACTATAGTGAAAATGGAGAGGGAGGTTTGATGGGACGTATGTCTTCAATAACCATTTGGAATGTAGAGTGGGGAACCCCTACATCAATGTGTTATTACTACTACAAACATGACTTTCCTTATTTGGGAAGTGTGCATTGTTGATGTTTGGGTGGATTGTTTCCTTTATGGGTTCTATCATTATCTCTTTTTCTCAAGAAGCATTAGAATGCCTCCCCACTTGTGCATAGTATCTTTCGGTTTTTTTCTACTGAGTATACATGTATACTCGTCCTCTATATATAAATCTACTTTCAGCTTTTTAGGAGGGATATGAGGTCCATGACAGACCCTATTAGTTTGGATGCCATTAGTGTTGATGATGCTGCTTTTATATTCTATTGGTATATACCTTTGGGATTTTTCTTTTACTTGATATACTTTATATGTATTTTTTTGGAATTAATTTTACTTCATGTTTTTGTGATTTTCGGTTTTTTCCATCAAATCTCACGATCTACAAAATAAAAAGTGTAATTCCTTCTGTATTATGTGTGATTCAATACCCTTGGTGCTAGTTGCCACTTCATGGCATATTGAAGATGGGACTATGGGGCCAATATCTCTACTACAACTTGAAGAATGAAGGGTTTGGGAGTTTGTTGTACCATCCATCATCATGGTAAAGGCGGGTTATGAAAATATGTGATATCAGTATGACTTTAATGAGAGTGTTCCACTATATTTATTGTAATTTATAAATCATATTGATTATCAAAACCCAATTAGAGGGGAAAATTCACATCAATATGATAATCTTCAAAATGGTTATTAATCCACATAATATAAGTATGAAAATTAGTAGATGCATCATATTTAGCTTCATCTAGGAGTATATTTATGAAATTTTTATTTTTATCAGGAAACCTAAAAAACATTACCCAATGAAGAAAAATATTCTAGATTTGGACCTTGAATCATCCACAATACCTTCCAATTATGTATTTGTAAAACTGATCAAGAAACTTCTTCCTTATATGTCAAATTTATAACCAATATTTGTTGTTACTATGCTATATTTGGGAAATAATTTTTCATTTATGATAAGAGAATATTTTAGATTAATTTTTAATATTCCACAAAATTTAACAATATATATAATATCATTAATTGGGTTATCTAGGAAATAAAAACACCAAATCATTTGTCTAAATAAATTAGAATCCATATCAATTCCTTTTCCTTCTTTATAAATATTAGTTCCCACTAATATTACATTAAATTCAGTTTTCAAATATTCCATTCCAAAAAAACACGATATTTACCTTATTATTCTTCTCTAGAGATTAATAAATTTATTTATTACATTTTGATTTTATTTAGGCAATAAAATATATCACTTCATTGACCATGGGAATTTAAATCAATTTCTTCATCTCTTCTGCAACATTTAAAAAATGCTCTTTCATTATTCCTAAAAATTATAAAAACCCCAACATACAAAATTACAATTAGATAAATAATTTGTTTTGATTTTATTTATAGTTTAATATCAAGTATTAAATTCTTAAATTTCAACTTCGTTAAGAAGACATCCAATTTGGAATACCAATATCTCAGGGATTTCCTTTTCCAATATAAATATATATTCAACTAGTAAACATAAATTTTATCTTTATCATTTGAAAATCCATGCAATGGTAGAATATAAACATATTCATCATGATCTTATTTGATAATTGATTATTTCCTAGAAATATAAAAAAGTGTACAAAAATGAATAATTATAATTATTTTGAAACATTCTAATAGAGAGAATATTTAATCAAAATCAATTACATCTATCTATGAGTAAAATGTTAAATCTAATATTTCTTTGTTTCATATCACAGTACTATACTCATTCAACTTTTTTCAAAACAAAAACATTGAATGAATAAAAATTTTATGATTTTTTTGGGTACATGTTCCCATGAATAAATTATCTCAATATGGTTTAATTTTTATTTCATATCATCAATCCACTATTGATACTTTAAATCATCATTAACATCATTAGGATCTATGATTGGATAAAAATTTTACTATAAAACCCCACTTAATTATCTTATTTTATGAACCCCTTGTTTATATTCACAAATGATATTTTTTAATTCCACCTACTTCCACATAAAAACATGAGATATATGATGTTCATAATCATAAATAGATATATAATATTATTATTCTAGTTGTGAAATGGATTATTTAAAGTGATAGAATAAACTCAACATGTTACTCCTCTTTAAAACTATTTCGACCATTACACCCAGATCTCAGCATTCACATGTGATGGTAAAAGTAGAGATCCCTAAACCTCCATTGTCTCTCTAATATCTAGATAGAGTGTGGGTCGAGGATTGAGTTACATTCCTAAAACATCTTTCAAATACATCATATGATATCCTCTAGGGGATTATGGGTTATCATCTTCTACAACAATCTTCATGGAATCAATAATATCATTGGATGGAGATTTTTCATTTTTTTCAACACTATCCCCCTTCATGGAAGAATATTTAGATCAACATAGATAATATTTGGTCTCAAGATTCCATTTTAAACAAATTATGATTCCCTTGTTTCGTGAACATGTGAACTTGAGGAATCTCGACGTCCCAACCATGGTGTTCTTGCAAAATCAAAATGATTTGTGTGGTGTCCTTGATTAAGAGTATGATTTTTTCATTGCCTTGTTCATTAATTCTGATACATTTGGTAGATGATAGTTATGTTTATTCATATGGTCAATGAGTAAACAATTTGGCAGAAATATTATAGGGATAATGTTTAGATCTGTCACGAAACGAATCGATCGCCACCAATAATGAAACTAAACCTAGCTCATGACAAGGCACGAAGGGCGTTCCTGATCCCTATGGGCTGGCACAAGTGCCCGAGTATCATAAAAAAAATTAGGGAACAATTTACCCGAGTTTATAAACATAAAAAAACAGATGAATCCAATGAAACAAATCTGGATATTTCAAACCAAACAATGATTTACAGAAAATCAGAACTGAATTACATAGTCTAAAACAACTCAACAAGACTATAAAAAATGAATGAAACAATAAATTAGCAGCCCAAGGACCTCAACATGGAAAGATGCATTTCCCTCAAGCCATCTCCACAACACTGCATCACGAATGACCGGTGAAAACCCGAACTATTGGCACAAATGTTATACCCAAACATGTGACCAAAAAAATAACCATGTCTACTTACACCCAAGGGTGTAAGTAAGGTGTCAGGAAATGCCATGTAGGACACCACCACTAAGAGATTCCATGTGATAAACATTCAAAGACGAAAAATATTCAAGTTTTCAAAAACATGTTATTTCTAGTTACAATTTCTAAAAGATGAAACTTAAAAAAACAATTTTCATGTGGGATAATTTAAATAATCAACACTTTTAAAATAAATTCAAAAGCTACTGAATTTTCCATCCATATATACCATATGCCGATGGTAAGTATAAACGATCTAATGAGCACAAGAAATAGGAAATAATCCCTAGTAACTAGCTAGCTGTGGGTCCCATGTACCTCGTATCTCGGTGAGAGTAACCACAAATATTATCTGTTCTCATGCACGAGCCACTAGTAGGGAACATACCCATAACCTAGTAGTCCCCAATCATCATCATCATAGTTTAGTTAGATTTGTAAATGTCAATCCTACAAAGTGAAACTAAGGCCAAACCCCACGGATTCACTAGTATACTAGTACACGTCCACCCACCTAAATACCTGGGTTTTCCCTTTGTGCTCAAACAAGTTCAACAAGCCCAGAAATATACTTTTCACATGAAAATATCACTTCCAAATCACACATTATCCAAACAGCCCCATACACATTACACATGTCACAAATTCCACTTTTCATTCAAATTCATTTTGAAATCAAACTCACATCAAAATAGCCCACAACACTTTTTTCACAACTTTCACAATCCAACACATCATTTAACAATTTTATGAAATCCATACAAATATGATAAACATCACATAACAGAACTATTCAGATTTAAAATGGATCATTTGGAAGTACTAACAATCCAAAATAGTTTTCCAATATGGTTTTACTTCTTACATAAATCATTAATCCACTCAAAAAATTCATAAAACAATTCTAAATAGTGTACTAAAGCTTTTCAAATAAAACCCATTTCAAAACCATATTTCAAGGACAAAATCACATCAATACAAATTCAAAATAGAATTGGAAGCCCCAAAAGCATTTATTATACAACCCCCATGTGTTATACAAACACCTCAAAAAATAGCACAAAAGATCCACATGAAACGCATAGGTTTTCAAAATCACTTTCAAGAAGTACAATATAGTTTTACACCTTAAACCCTTAAAAAACCTCTTTAATACCTATTCACACGCCAATACCCCACCAAATCATAATTTTCATCCCAAACAAGATTTATTAAACGAAATTCATATGTTATAAAACAATCCCAAACAATACCCAAAGGGTTGCCCATGAAAACACCGAATTTTAAGCTAAAATGAAACTATAAAAACAAATGCTTTACCAAATCCAACATAAAAAGTTCATGCACCACACACAAGATATTAGGAACATAAATAATAAGTAATTTAAGAAAACTAACTCATCTAGAAATGTTTACACATGGAATCACCTACCTTTTATGACGAAACCCTCAAATCATGGTGTGAAACATCAACCGCACCACCGCCGCACCTCAAGGAATATAAATCCAGACCTAGACCACAAATATTGACCCAAAAGACACCAAATCATACCTTACGATCGAAACCTAGCTTCTTTATTTTTGGAACTTCATGAAAGTGGAAATAAAACTAAAAGAGGATGGAAGGAACTAAGAAGGAATTCCCTTACTTGAAAAATCATGAGGAAATTGACCCTAATCCACCAATATATGAATCCTGATGTACCCAAAACTATTATGTAGGATTGAAGGATTTACATTAGGTTATTTGGGTACCAAAATGGGGGAATAAGTATGAAAATTAAAAGACTTATGAAAGAATCAACTTACATTCTCAAATCAGGATGATTTGATGAACCCTAAGAAATTTGTCCCTAAATCGTGACTCCTATGAGCTCCAAAGTGGTGGGAAGGATTCTGGGGGCGTGGCTGGGTGTAATGGGATCGTGTGAGACTTAGAATCACCGAAAAATACCTAATATTGAATATGTTATTAAAGACATAAAATTAATTTTTAAAACTGGATATGGGCTTCCGGGCAGGCCCATCCACTTAAATAAAAACCAAACTAAACATTGGTTATGGATTTATAAAAGCTCCAAATTTTATTTTTTCAGTTAATATATCAGGGGAGAAGATTTGGGAGTTAAAATGAGTGAAAACTATTAAAAAATGTAAAATTTATAAAAGAAACAATAAGTATTTTTAAATCTGGAATCGGGCTCACTGTTTGGCCAAATTCATGAAAAATCACCTATGCTACATAAAACCTTTTGGAAACCCCCAAGACAAAGAATTAATGAAAATTAAAATAAAAATACATTTAAAATAATCAATGAATATTAGAATTATCTCCACCATTAAAACGTTCCGCCCCGGAAAGTAACAGAAAGGCCAATGCAACAACCAAACCCAACTGAGAAACCAAGAGGTACTCCCTTTCCAGGTTTTCCCCCCAATGGCCAAAACACCTCCATTGATAAATGAAGGAAGGAATACTCTCACAAACCAAACATACACCAATTTACTGAATCAATCAAGCACATTAAGGTTTTATACCCTATGCAAACCCCTCAAAAACAATCTGAACAGTACTCAATCAATTTACCCAAATAGACAACAACATCGAACAAGGTTACACGTACCCTACTATAACTATACCATTGGGCACTCTCCAATATCAATGTTTACCCAAGGAATATATAGGTAGTTAGATATCTCTGAATGATAATACCTACTTCCCAGACAAGACCAATGAAATATGTGAGTTACTCGTATGAAGAGACAGAAATGGGCTACCCCCATAAGAGAAAACTTAATTTTATTTTCCCGAGACAGAATCAAGACACTAATAGGGGGAGGCCCAAATAGAGTCTCTATTACAAGTGGTATACATCCATTAGAAATTTAAAAAATAATATTCATGATAACCATGGTGGGTCTTCCCACCATAAGAACCAACCATCATAACTAACCGACATAGGCTGACATGAAAAGACCCCAAAATTAAGGTGTTGGGACCGTCACACAGTTAGTCTGCACAGTTCGGCAAACTATGCGATAACTATGTGGATACTTATATCTGCATGGTTATTTTTTTTGTTCATGGTTAGAACTAACCATGTGAAAACCATGTGCTCATCTTCTCTAGCCAAATTTTCAACCATTCTCCAATGACTCAAAGGAAACCAAAGGGGGAGGGAATAACATTGTGTGATGACATGGGTACAAGACTCTCCACCTATTTCCTACGAATGGGAACACAATAACAAAATATGATGAAACCATAGGTATAAACTCTTTATATATTTCATTTTGAGTATAGGACTTTGTAAAAGGGTTTAAACGACACTGGGGTTTCCCCGGACAATGTGCCAGCTTCTCTCTAGGACCTATGGATGGAGCTCAAAATATTGAAGCATATTCGGCCTCACAGTTAGGCTGTAGAAGCCCCTATATGGAACTTCTTCTTTCGATGACACAAAAAACTAAAATGCATACCCCGATGGGTTCATCAATACATAATACACTCCAGAACTCACTTTACGAAAATCATACATTTCACAAAAACAAGGGATTAGAAGATGCGTACACATCGCACCTTATTTCATTGGGTGAGAAACAACAGAAGGGAAGGAAACGTATAAACACATTCCTCTAAGATAGAGGATTTTATTTTTTTCCCAATGGAGACATACTCCCAACATAACAGGGAACCTCTAAGGATTGTGTGACCTTCACCTTTATCATCAAAAGAGCACCCACCATCACAATGTGTCACCGATCATGACCCTTGTGATTGATAGGAACAATACACAGAACATGACCATATTCCAAGTCCCTAAACAATAGACATGTCCAACCAAGCTGGTCCATTAGTCAAAAAATGCCACAAACTAGATCCAAACACATGAATGGATCCACCATAATGGAATCCCAAAACATTTTTCAAAAGAGACCACTAACCGTCCATACGACACAACTTACCGACCAAACACAAACCCAAAACAGAGTTCAAACAGAAGTGGTTCTTGGACTCAAAACATCCCACAACATCATCATTTTCAAAAATCCATAATACAAACCATACCAAACTATTCATCAAGACATAATTTTTTTCTTTAAAACTAATTCATGGAATACAAACGGTATATCAGTAAGCTTATCCACCAATTGTACCACATGGGCCTTACACATGGATGTTTTTGTGCCACACCAGGCACCCTCCTCATATCCGTCTTGCAACTCATATAGTCATGCCATCAACCATCCATCATCCCATATAACCCCATGCATGTGGTCACTCATGGAAATACTAAAGGTTAAAACAAATATTCTTTCCATTTTTCAAAACCAAAACGGTCAACCAACACATCATTTTTTCTCAAAGCTGCTAACCAGGAGATCCAAATCCCAATTCAAATATTACTAAAATTTTCATAAATACACATCCATTTATTCTAGAACTCAATTTCATGTTATTCACATAAATTTTATAATATCTTACCCCAACAAAACACCCTATGATAGTATCAAAAACTCTTTTGGAAACCCTTTTTCAAAACCAACTTCAGTAAAGTCTCACCTTTCAAAATAGATATATGCACGCCATTTTCCATTTCAAAATAATTCTGAATATTCAGATCAACTATATCATAAATCAAACCATTCCATATTTATTTATAAATAAAATCACAAAAACATTACACTTCTTAAAACCAAGTCAATTTAAAACCAAAGTTCCATGATTTCAAAACTAAAGAACACAAGACAATGTAAGAGGAAACTAGTTTCAGTGGGTGATTTGGAAATATGGTTGGAAGCCATATTCCTATCACTTAACTATCACAGAGAGTGTTCTTGGTAATATCCCCACCTCCACATGGCTTGTCTGGCCCTGCGAGCTTACTGAGACCATTAACCCAACTCACTTTTCATTTCCCCTAATCATCATTAAACTAAGAGTACCCAAGGACTCCGAAAGGTCCCGACTTCCCCTCGAGACTTGAATCCTATCATGAGGTGTGGTGATCAGCCACACTAATCATAACAGAAATTACAAGACCCAAAAATCCTAACTCCATACTATCTCGACTGTTCCCCAAATAACATGACCCAAAGAGAGTGAACCTCTTTTGATACCATTTTGTCACGAACTGAATCGATCTCCACCAAAAAATGGCACCAAAACCATCAGGTGACAAGGCCCGAAGGGCGTTACCGATCCCCATGGGATGGAAGAAGTGCTCGGGTATCATAATATAAAAATTGGGAATGATTTACCGGAGTTTATAAACATAAAACAACAAAAGAATCCAATGAAACAAATCTGGATTTTTCAAACCAAACAATGTTTTACAGAAAATCAGAACTGAATTACACAGTCTAAAACAACTCAAAAAGACTATAAAAAAGGAACAAAACAAAAAATGAACAGACCAATAACCTCAACATGGCAAGAGGCACTGCCCTCAAGCCATCTCCACAACACCGCAACATGAATGACCGGTGAAAACCTGAATTGTTGGCACAAATTTTATACCCAAACCTGCGACAACAAAAATAACCAAGTCTACATACACCCAAGGGTGTAAGTAAGGTGTGAGCCAATGCCCAGTAATATACCACCAATAAGAGATTCCATGTGATAAAAATTCAACGATGAATAAAATTCATGATTTCAAAAACATGTAATTTCTAGTTACAATTTCTAAAAGATGCAACTTAAAAAAAATAGTCTTCGAGTGGGCTAATTTATAGAATAAAAACTTTTAAAATAAATTCAAAAGCTAGTGAATATTGCATCCAAATAAACAATATGCCGATGGTACATATAAAGGATCTAATGAGCACAAGCAATTAGAAATGACCCCTAGGCACTAGCTAGCTGTGGGTCCCAGGTACCTCGTATCTCGGTGAGAGTAACCACAAAAATTATCTGTTCTCGTGCATGATTCACTAGTAGGGAACATACCCATAACCTAGTGGTCCCCAATAATCATCATCATTGTTTAGTTAGTTGTGTAAGAGTCAATCCTGCTATGTGAAACTGAGGCCAAACCCCACAGATTCACCAACATACTAGTACACGTCCACCCACCTAAATACCCGAGTATTCCCTTTCTGCTCAAACAAATTCAACAAGATAAGAAATATAATTTTCACATGAAAATATCACTTCCACATCACAAATTATCCAAACTGCCCCATACACATTACACAAGTCAGAAATTCCACTTTTTATTAAAATTCATTTTGAAATCAAACTCACACCAAAATCGCCCACAACACTTTTTTCACAACTTTCACCATCCAACACATCCTTTATCAATTTTATGAAGTCCCTAAAAATATGATAAACATAACATAACAGAACAATTCAAATTTAAAATGGTTCATTTTAAAGTATAAACAATCCAAAATAGTTTTCCAATATGGTTTCACCTCTTACATAATTCATTAATCCACTAAAAACTTTCATAAAACAATTCTAAATAGAGTACCAAAGCTCTTCAAATAAAACCCATTTCAAAACCATATTTAAAGGGCAAAATCACATCAATAAAAATTCAAAAGAGAATTAGAAGCCCCAAAAACATTTATTAAACAACCCGCGTGTGTTATACAAATTCCTTAAACCATATCACAAAATATCCACATGAAACGCACACGTTTCCAAAATCACTTTCAAGAAGTACAATAATGTTTTACACCATAAATCCTTAAAAAAAACCTCATTAATACCTAGTGGCATGCCAATACCCCCACAAAATCATAATTTTCATCCCAAACAAGATTTATTAAACCATGTTCATATGTTATAAAACAATCCCAAACAATACCCAAAGGGTTGCCCTTGAAAACACCGAATTTTAAGATAAAATGAAACTATAAAAACAAATGCCTTACCAAATCCAACATAAACAGTTCATGCACCATACACAGCATATTAGGAACATGAAAAATAATTATTTCAAGCATACTAACTAATCTAGAAATGTTTACACATCGAATCAACTAACTTTTATGACCAAACCCTCAAAACATGGTGTGAAACATCAACCGCACCACCGTCGCACCTCAAGGAATATAAATCCAGCCCTAGACCACAAATATTGACCCAAAAAACACCAAATCAGACCTTAGGATCTAACCCTAGCTTCTGGATTTTAGGAACTTCAATAAAGTGGAAATAAATCTAAAAGAGGATGGAAGGAACAAAGAAGGAATTCCATTACTTGAAAAATCATGACTAAATCGGCCCCAATCCACCAATATTTAAATCTTGAAGTACCCAAAACTGGTATGGAGGATTGAAGGATTTAAATTAGGTCATTTGGGGACCGAAATGGGGGAAAAAGAATGAAAATTAAAAGGCTTCTGAACGAATCAACTTACCTTCTCAAATCTGGATGATTTGATGAACCCTAAGAAATTCGTCCATAAATCACAATTCCTAGGAGCTCCAAAGTGATGGGAAAGAATCTAGGGGTGTGGATGGGTGTAATGGGATCGTGGGAGGCTTGTAATCAAAGAAAAATACCTAATATTGAATACGTTATTAAATAAATAATATTAATCATGAAAACTGGATATGGGATTCCGGGAAGGCCCAATCCCTTAAATAAAAACAAAACTAAACATTGTTTGTGGATTTCTAAAAGCTCCAAATGTTACTTTTGGTGTAAATATATCAGGGGAGATAATTTAGGAGTTGGAATGTGTGAAACATTTTAAAAAATGATAAATTTATAAGAGAAACAAAAATTATTTTTAAATTTGGAATCGGGCTCACAGTTTGGCCCAATTCATGAAAACTCACATATTCTACATAAAACCATAGGGAAACCCCCAAGACATAGCATTAATAAAAATTAAAATAAAAAATACATCGAAAATAATCTATGTATATTATAGGATCACTCTCTTGAGTCTACCATTATCCTTATAGAACATATCCTACTTCAATGATTTTGTGACTCAATGGAAAATTTACATTGCATGGATGATCAGAAACTCCATATTGAAGTTACAGTAGAATCACATATTTAAATTGGAATGGACCTCTTTTTACACCTCCATCCATTAATTATTCATCACATTTCATGATTGATGTACTGTTCCTTGACCCTATTTTTCCATAGTTTCCCAGTTTTCTTTTCATTGTAATTAATAGTGTCACTCCTTACCGATCTGCCTCATGCACCGCATGAATCATTTAGATCTGACTCACGGGATGATTGAAATAAGTGACATTTCTAAATCCCCTAAAAATTAATGTTTCTCACTTTTAAACTAATATGATCTAGGGGATTCTCATGGCGAGACACATCAGACTCTCCCCTCCACCATTCAATCAGTGTACATGGTTGTAGTTATATAGTATTGGAAGCTAGTATTAATGGGGAAAATTTTTACATAAATTTCTTCATACTTGTCATCATGTTTTTATCCTATAAGTTACAATGTTGAGTTTTACAAAAGGTGGAAACTACCTCGTCTATTGGATAGTGAATGTACTGATGAATATATTCCAGTCCCTTGTATCTTAGAGTGTTCCTCTCCTTGAAAAATTTTTCTATATGGAGTGTCACCTAGAGAAGGAGAAACCATAATTTTTTTCATTTTGATACTATCATATAAATATAAATCCATCATTAAATAGAAACCATGATCTACCTTGTTTGTTGTATCATGAATCTCAAGAAGAAATGCATTTGTTTCAATATTTTTGGCTCATTATTATTCTCCTCAAGTAGGAAGGACTATAACAGAAAATGAATTTCAATTTAGTATGAATATACCAGTAGTGGAATCCTCTAAACCCATGAAATGCGTTAGTACATGATCTCAATTAATACAAAAAGGCAATAAAATGTATTCTTCACCTCAATGTGTCCGTATATATAGGTCTGAAGAAATATGTGTCTCATTTAAAATTTTTCCTTTTTCATTTGGATTGACTAATGTTTAGGAGCTAGGATAAAATTTTATGTTAGAGAAAATTAACTTTTGAATAACTCAAAATTGATAGTGGTTATTTAGGAATGGATGAAAAAATGAGAAAAATTTAAATTCCTTACTCTTAGGAAAAGTTTTCAACAATACTTGATTAGAATCCCAGCGAACCTCAATATCTAGATATTCAGGAAACAGAACATCATAGTAAATCTCATTGTATCTAAAGATTAGTTTATTATGATGAAGATCAATTATGGAACTTGTCCTATTAACTTCTCATTTTTCTATGAAAAATCTGACAAGAAGATGTTTAAGTCCTTTTTCTGCGATATTGGAGGCTTCGACTTAAGGACCTACCCATGGATAATAGCTGTGATTTAAATTTTATAGTAGATATACATGATATGAAAACTAAGGGAACCTTCCATCAGATGGATAACACACAAATTACATCATTCAGGGCCAACAATGGTCTTATGGATCATGGTTACGAAGGGAAACATTTCACCGAGTGTAATAACAAATGGGGCTGAAAAAAAATTGTTGTTGAATGGTCCGTTGTATATCCAACTAAGATATAATTTCTTCGTACCCTAATATAAGGGCATAGATGATTTCTTGCAGTCTTTTAGATCACACACCATTACTTTTTAATGTGTATAGAATTATTAACTATGTATAAGTATTCTTCTTTTATTAACTGTTAATGATGGATCCCTGTTTGCACCCCATGGTTTGGTAATCATGGAACAATCCGATAAAGTGTCATGCAAGGATGAAACTTCATATAAAATGCATGAAACATAAGGAGTATATTCTGACATGTGTATAAAACTAAACACCAATAAGTAAACACTTGTAGATATTAAATGATAAAATTGAGAGCATTAAATCATGTATTGAGAAAAACTATGATGATATTTTCTTCGATGAACTCACCATTATTAAGAATATCTTGGAAGAAATTTTTTCTTGTAATGACAAGATCTAGAACAATCGATGATCAAATTTATCCATGAAGGTGATCATAACACAGGTTTCATTCATACATTAATTAATGAAAAATGGTAAATGGGTGGGCTTAATTAACTTAAGGAAGATGGGACATACTCTAATGATCTAAACAAGGTTGAAAAAATGGATATGGATTTCTTTATAATGATACTTCTTGAACATAACTCAAATTAACATGATGGGGACCTGAGGGGGAATTCATAGAACATTGAAGAAATTACTGTGAATGTTATAGAAGTTGTTAATGATCACATTGAATATATATCAAAGGATTATGAAATTAAAGGGTTTGTGAGGTCATTTAGTCCAAAAAATGCCCGAGGACCTGATGTATTTCCAAGGTCATTGTACATGGTATCTTCAGACATGGATATGTTATAATTATTTAACAAAACTCATTATTTCATTAAAGGTGTTATCATCCCAATAGTTTCATGACAAACTAAAATGGTGATGCTACCATTTTTTAAAAATCCAAATATCTAAAAAAATATAGACCAATACGTATGTACAATTTCCACCATTATGTTATGGCCTTAATTCTCAATAGTAGATTGTATTTTTAACTTCCAAACTAGATCTCAGAAGGGCAACCTGGATTTAGCAAGGGGAACTCCATCTAGGTGGGCCGTCATCTGGATTTAGGAGGTTGTCAAATCCATAAACCTAATTTCATTCATTTCAAATGAATCTATTAAATTATACATTAGCAAAGCATATAATAGATTGGAATGGAATATCATTGATATAGTTTTATTCATGATGTGATTATCCAATTAAGTGATTTACCATTTAGTAGGACACTTTAGATCCAAATGGATCATGACATCCATTATGGAGAAATAATAAGGGTTTATTAAGACCTTATGGAGACTTAAAATTGGTGACAAAATCCCCCAACTCTCTTTATTATTTCACAAGATTCCTTCTGTAGATATATCCACAATAACACTATGGATGGACGTTTGATCACTTCATGTTCATGGATTCAATCATATGGTACATCTCACCATATGTTGGCAGATTATAATATTGTTTTTGCGAGTGCTATTAATCGACATATTAAAGGCATCAATGACACACTTGTACAATAATTTAAATTGTGTGTACTAATAGAGAACGAGGAAAAAACTAACATATTCATATCGAATAGGTTCTAGAAATGAATGGTGGGAGTTCTTAAAATCGAATTGGGAATCTTTAAAGGATCCTTCCCCATGGTATACATGGGTCCACCGATCATCTACAGAAATCATTATATCCATGATTTTGATAATGTGATGGAAAAAATATATTGAACAAATAAAAATTTTGAAAACCGAGTTCTATCATTCTATGGAAGAATCAATCTAATGAAAAATGAATATTATTCAATTCCAATTCACATCATTTCTAAACTCATGATTCTGAAAGGAATTACAAGGTATATGCTAATATTGATGGATTCATTTCATTAGGATTATTAGATAGTAGGGAAACACCATTGGAAAGCCTATGAGAGGCTCATTAGTCCTTTTGTGGAGGGTGGGATCAATGTCAAGAGAGTTATAGGGTCAAAATTGGGTCTCTTGGGAAATATTAATTGGGATGTTGTTGAAGGGAAGAGTATGTGGGGTTAGTCAATGTAGAACATATATGAATGTGAAATTCATATCTAAGGATAGTGAATGATAGCTACCTAGAATATAGTTCAGCTATATATCATGAAAATCCATCAACAAACTTAATGGATCCTAGAAAGGGGAGACATCAACCTACGACAATGTAACTGGGTATGTACAATGCATGGATTCCCTATATGTCCATTACCAAACACCACCTTCAAACATGTTGTATAGTATTCAAACTTCATCAATGCTATCCTGGATATTGAATAATGGATCATCATTGATATGATGGTCATTAAATCGTAGTCGGATAGAGGTGTTTTGAAAAGATCATCCTCGTTCACTTTCTCGACAAAGGAATGTATCGTAACATGCATGATAGAACGCAATATAGATGCCTGGAATGAAATAATATGGATCAAATACATACCATAAGAAGATTAATTTCCACATATGGAGATTATAGGATAATAGAATGTCGACTGATGTGAGTATAACGTGATTGGGGGTGTATCTTGTTTCTATGTGTGTCTTTTTTATGGAGCTGACAATTGAAACCAAAACACATCTATTATTTGACATCAATTGTCATGACCTGTCCTTGGGGATCAGGCCGTGATAACCCCAAGCCCACCTTCAATAGGCCAGGGGCTGGCGACTAGCACCAAAGGCATAAATCATGATAAAAAGGGAAGGAATTGCCTCTATAAAGTAAACAAACACCACAGAGTACGCAAACAGAAGTAAAAACTAAGTTAACTGAGCTACAAAAGTAAGTGATGGATAATTAAATGGGACAGAATACAAACCCAACTGAAAGTAAACTACAAATAGAAAGGGAAAACAACAGCAGAAAGGTAAATCATCAACTCCGAGCTATCCTCTCATAATCCCACATGAAGGGTGGGTACATATAGTCTCCTATGCTCCTTGGCACCAACTGTCCGCTCCAAGCATGTCCCGTCCAGTGATCCACCTCCAGGTACCGTCTAGCTCCACGAGCTCATACATCGATCAGCGATGTCCGTCATCTGTATCCTACACAACATAGTGCGGGCAGGGGTGAGTATATGCTACTTAGTAGTGACCCTGATACCCCCAATGGTCTCTCAGAATACATGAAGGATGAATCACAACAGAAAAATACAATCACAATGTATCAAACAACTATACTTAGGTATAAGCCCACACATATACCTAAGTGATCAATTCCAGTTCTTCTCCAACTGACAATCTCAATTACAACCCATTCCACACAGGAAATCACAATGTAATCCACACAGGATATCAAGTCAATCTTATCGATGATAAATATTGAAAGTCAAGACTCAACTCACACAGGTATGCCACAAAAGTAGAGATAGATTAGATGATCAGGTTTAGCCATTGGAACATCTATGTTGTCAGACCCACACATGATCGATAGGTATTAACCCCCACAATGACCCACACATGATCGAGAGGTACTTACCCCCGCAATGACCCACACAGGATTGATAGGTACTGACCCCCGCAATGACCCACACTGGATCTGACCCACATAGGATCTGTATGCGCTGACCCACACAGGATCGCGGAGTTTTGACCCACACAGGATCTGACGAACACAGGGTCGGTAAACACAGAACCACATAGGACTTCTGAGTGCTGTAGTCGTCGCTATCGAACCCATGGAGGATTCTAGTACAATCGTCGTCATAGTCGCAGTCACACCTAGCTCTAGGGTTCTCGCACGCAGCATGCTCGTTTTCGTGAGGGTCTGCTCCACGAGTCAAGGGGTCGATACATCAACTATCACAATGTCTAGAGTTGATGTATCGCAATGTTTCATCTCATCAATAAGAACTCAACACAACAAACGATGCGTCATTCGGATGCCCGGTCCGAGAGTAATTGGCTTTTTTGTCCCAGGGGACCAGTTTGTTTTTAAGTCAAATCCAACCCGAACGTACTCCAACTGCATCCAATCCTCGAGCGGAGTAAGACAAAAGAACCATATCACTATGAGAAATTAAACAAAGTCAATAACACGTAAATCAGACGTCTGGAGCTCACGTTATAAGTGTTTCCGCTCCGAGGGCCTGATTGGTTTCGTGTAAGAACAAAATTGGATGTACCCAATGTTCTGTGAAACCTTGTGTGTAATATACTGAAACCACTGTCTCGATCCAAGGATCGCATTGAAACTGAATGTGTGTCGACCGGAGGTCAGTATCCCCTGTTTTGGGCATTTGAACGAACCTGTCCGATTTTAGGGGGGTTTGGGCCCGGACAGACCCGGCCCAGAGCCCCCTGGGTCGGCACGAACTGGTTCGACCCAACCCAGGTCAGGTTCTAGCCCATTAGGGCACGATCCAGCCCAGTGTAGGTGTATGGCCTGGCGCGGGCGGTCCGCACGGTGTGGCGCCCACGTCCGGTGCGCACGCTGAAGGGGGGAGCCTCCACCACCTTCGAACCGAACGTCAGACCCGAGGGGGATCCGCCCTGCTACACTTGTTGAGGGTACAAACCGCTGGTTTTCTCGAATCCATCCAGCCGTAACGGTGGACCAGTTGTGCCGCGCTGGACCGCTGGTCCCGTCTCCTGAGCATCGGCGGCCGACGGTTCCAGCAACCCTCCCCTGCGCGACAGTGATGCGACATCGCTGCTCTCCTTCACCGCATGTTATTCCTCATTCCCGCGCGGTGTCATTGCACCACGCTGCCTTCAATCCAAACCACAATAGTGAACATCAACAAAGCGGAGGTGGATCGACCGTGTTTTTGCGGTCCGACCTCCTCCCGTTAATTTGATAATAGGCAGCTAAGATGATTAACAATAAACGCCAAAATTCACGAATATAAAAACAATCCCCTACCTCAAAGAAGTTGTCAAACAACGATCGTCGTGGAAACAACGTCATGAGGTGAAGCTCTGTAAGTCGATGGAGAACATCTGAGGAGGGGTGGCACCTCCCTTCCTTTGACGTGTGAATACGAACAAAGGAAGGCGGGTAGTCATTCTTTGGGGAAGGCATCTCACACCATCTATAGAGAGGAGATGAGACGGCACTTCGATCTCACCTTGCGGCGACGACGTTCTTCGTCAATGTCTTGGCGTTCCATGCGTTCTCCAATAAACAAGATGAAGATCCCCAAGGCTTTATGTATTTTATCCCAATCTCCTCACACAATTATAATCCCCCAAATAAAATAAGGGTGGATTATTTTATTAACACATGCCATGAATTCCAAATATTGAAAATTCAAACTCTTAATTAATTAAATTTAATATATTTAATCAAATTAATTACTGTGAGAGTTGACTTGAAAAATTAAGTGGGGGAGTGGGTGAGTTACAAAATTAATTGCTAGAGGGGGTTTAATGGGTTGTTTGGGAAATTGAAGGAGGTAGGGCCTCGTGTGGGCCCTACCCCACCATCCTCACAACTTCCCTTCCCATACCACTAAAACCATCAGTAATGAATAAAAATAATATTGTAAAACAAATATATTTTTATTCTTCACATTTTTAACAACTCCTCCTGAGAAAATAAAACTCTAGAAAAAGTCATCCTAAATACTTACCGACGCTGCGGTTTCATCGGTGCCCTCAGATTTCTATTCTGAGCAACCGTTCAAAAGTTAGAAAAACTCGCTCGTTCAATCACTAAATGTACCCGAGATAATCTTCAGAAATTGATTTCGGGCACACCGGGCCTAAGAATCAGGTGCCATCAGAAACTGTGTACTCATAAAATCCCAACGAATTTAAGAAAAAAATTTCTTTAAAATTTACGGGTTTTTACATTACTCGCACATCAGGGATTTACGTCCCTATAAAGATACATCACAAACTAGGGGAAAAAGTGAGGGTACTGAGAACAAATCTGAGCCTCCCGCTCCCAAGTACTCTCTTGGAGGTTCTCGTGCTGCCATCTGATGCACACTAGAGGAATCAACTTCCCACGTAGGACCTGCTCCTGTCGATCCTCGATCTCCACCAGGACCTCTGCAAAAGTCACCCCGTCATCAATGTCCAGATCTCTATGGTCGATGATATGCGTCAGGTCATGAACGTATCTGCTCAGCTGAATTACGTGGAAGACGTCGTGCACCCAGTGCAACTGAGGTGGTAGAGCCAGGCAATAGGCCACCTCGCCTATCCAACTAAAATCCTATAATGGTCCAATGGAGTGTGGAGATAACTTGATTCCCTAGAAAAATCTCCATAATCAATGTTGAGGTGAGACCCACAAGAAAATGTGGTCTCCATCCTCGAACTCAAGTGGTGCCCACCTCCTGTCAGTATAAGACTTCTGTCGGCTCTGAGCTATCCTCATTCTCTCCTGGATGACCTGTAACTTCTCTGTTGTGGCCTATACCATCTCTCTTCCCACAAGTACTGACTCCCCAGGGTCTTTCCAACATAGAGGAGACTTGCAAGGTTTGTCGTACAATTCCTTGTATGGTGCCATCCTGATGGTGAAATTGTAGTTGTTGTTGTACGCAAAATCCACCAAGAGTAGTTGATCCTCCCAGCTATGACCAAAGTCCATGAAACATTTATGGAGCATGACCTCAAGAGTCTGAATGGTCCTCTCCATCCCATCTGAGGGGGAAAGGCGGTGCTCAGACGTAGCTGCATCCCGAATTCCTCCTGCAACCCCTTTCAAAGCTGGGAAGTAAAGTGACCATCTCGATCGGAGATGATAGATGAGGGCACATCATGAAGCGGTAAAATCTCTTGAATGTAGAGGAATCCCAATCTCTCTACTGAGCCCAGCTCTCTGATGGGTATGAAGTGGGATGACTTGGTGAGTCTGTCGACAATCACTCAAATGTAGTCGTGACCTTTGGAAGTACGTGGAATTCCAGTCCTGAAATCCATAGATATACCATCCCACTTCCACTTCGGGACCTCCAAGAGTTGTACCATGCCTACTGGTGCCTGTTGACCGCCTACACCTGTTGGCAGGTGAGACATCTAGAAACAAACTCTCCTACAACCTTAATCATACCCGGCCACTAGTGTCGTCTACTGAGATCCTAGTACATCATCGCCACTCCTGGATGTACCAATCATGGGGAAGTGTGAAACTCTCTCAGCGCCTCATCCTGTAATGCAGCTGGTACCACGGTACGTCCTTTGCAAAGGAAGAAATGCTCTCCTCCTATAAAGAATCCATTAGGTTCCAGTCCTGAGGATATATGTGCACGCCGTGTCTCACAGTCAAAGTACCCACGCTGTGACTCTCTGACCCGCTGAAGAAGTGGAGGTACGACTATGAGCGACTGATGAAAGGCTGCTCCATCTCTATCCACTGGGGATATCTACAAAGCAGCTATCTTCTCTATTGCCTCTCGAATTCGTTGAATTCCCATCCTCGTGCTGAGAGCATTGGCTACTATATTCCCCTTTCCAGGAGTATAGATTATCTCAAAGCCATAGTCCTAGAGAAACTCGTTCCATCGCCGCTATCTCAGGTTCAGGTCCTTCTCTGAGAAGATGTATCTATGACTTTGGTGGTCAGAATACACTATGAAGTGCTCGCCCATCAGATAGTGTCGCCACATCTTCAGAGCGAAGACTACTGCTACCAAATCCATGTCATTGGCAGCGTAGTTCTACTCGTTCTGCCTCAACTGTTGTGATCCATAGGTGATCACTACCCGCTCCTATATCAGGACACACCCGAGTCTGGTCCCTGATGCGTCGCAGTTGACTACTTACACTAATCCCTCCTCTGGTAGCCTCAAGATAGTTGTACTGTTAAATCTCTATCTTATCTCCAGTAAGCTCTGCTGACATCTAACTGACCACACAAATGGTTTCCCCTTCTTCGTCAAAGCAGAATGTGGTTCTTAAACTCGGGAGAGGTCTGGCACAAATCTCCGGTAGTATCCATCCAGACCTAAGAAACTCCACACAATCGTCACGCTCCTGGGAGGATCCCAAGTTAGCACTTCCTCGATCATCGTAGGATCCATCTCAACTCCCGCCTCAGAGATGACATGTCCCATGAAATTGACCTCACATATCCAAATCGTACACTTCCAGAGCTTATCAGAAAGCTGGATCTCTCGAAGTGTGTCTATGTACAACCTGCAAGTAGTAGGTGTGCTCATCCTCAGTGGTCGAGTATATCAATATTTTATCGATGAAGACTATGAAAAATCGATCGAGGTAAAGCTAGAAGATCCTATTCATAAGACTCATGAACACTAATGGAACATTTGTTATGCCAAAAGGCATAACCATGAACTCATAGTGGTCATACCGATATCTGAAAGCTGTCTTCTGCACATCCTCATCTCGAACTCTGAGCTAATGATAGCCTGATCTGAGGTCTATCTTCGACAACCACTGTGCTCCCTTGAGCTGATCGAAGAGGTCGTCAATCCTTAGTAGCACATACTTGTTTCTCACTGTCACCTAGTTTAGGCAACGGTAATCAACACATAGTCGCAAGATCCCATCCACCTTCTTGGCGAACAAAATCAGGGAAGCCCATGGGGAAACACTGGGTTGGATGAATCCCTTTCCCTACAAGCCCTCCAGCTGTACACGTAGCCCTCGAAGCTCAACAAGAGACATCCCGTATGCTGGAGTTGATATCGGGGCTGTCCTTGGGTACATGTCAATATACAAGTCTAACTCTCTGCGTGGGGGTCATCCTGGAACGTCGTCAGGAAAAACGTCCGCATACTGATCCACCATTACATGAAAACTCGGACTCTGTAGATCAACATCTCCTAGGATGAGGCTAGCCAACCAATGAGTGATCAGTTGTCCTCTCCTCCGTGTGAGTACATCTTGTGATGCAAAGGCTCCCTTCTTGTCAGTAAAGAAGAACCTTCTCCCATCAGTGTGGACACACCACACCATGCACATAATACAGTCAATTTGAGCATGAACTGTAGATAACCAATCCATGTCGAAGATGACATCGTAAGGCCTCGACGCCACCACAAGAAGATCCCAGCCAAAGCTCTTTCCTCCTATAGTATGCTCACACTACCAGCACCAGTGCGTAATCATCGACTCTTCTCCCGTACGAGTATCTAGCCATAAGGATCGAGGCAACGACTCCGTCGGAATCTCTGGGCCCTGAATTAGGGTAGTGGCAATGAAAGAATGACTAGATCTTGTGTCTACAAGAATTATAGAAAGGGTGGAGTAGACACATATAGTACCTCAAATCATCTCTTGTTCACCGTGGTCATAGGCCTCCACTCCCTCAAGCTAAGCCTATCTCTTTCCGCCAGCTCCCTATAGTCGGGGCAGACCACTTGGTGGTGGTAGTGGAAGAGCCTCAAAGCGTCTCCACCACCTGCTGCTCGGCCAGATCCTCTGCCTCATCCCCATGCTCCTTGCACACTGGCACAGTAAAACCTTTGCCTCTTCCTGGGTGGTCCCTCAACTATCGGCTGCTCCTCTGCAAGATGGGTCGGACAGCCCCGAGCCATGTGGCCCTGTCCGCCGCATGCATAACACTGTCTCCCTCTCGACTGACTGGCTCTACCACGTGTGCCCCACACCTCTGACCCATTATACTGAGGTCATCTTCTTGATGGTCTGGTCCTTCTGAACCCCTGTGACATCTTTCGACTACCAGCTATAGAAGACTCAGCAACAAGCCACCCTGCAGTAGTACTCGCTGCAGGTGTAGGCTACGCAAGAAATCTCTCTACAAGAAGGGATCTCTTCAGTACTTCTTCCTGCATTGGAATGATGAGGGAGATCATAAATTCCATGATCACATGTATTAGTCCCTACTCAACGTTTCGGGCCCAAAAGAATGGATCTCTTACCATGTCCGTGGAATAGCGTGAAAGATCAGTAAATCTTGCTGAGTACTGAGTTACCATCATGCTGCCCTGCCACAACTGTAGTAGCTACTGAATGTGCACTGCACGGAGGGTGGTTGGGATGAACTTCAAGTGAATGAGGATCTCGTAGTCCGACCAATTGAGGGATGCCTTGTCGTTCACCTCGAGCATCAGGCTCCACTATCTGTCTGCTGCCGCGTGCAGGAGACTCGCTGCAAGGATCACCATGAGGTTAGCCGGTGTCCCTACTAGTCTGAAGACTCGAACTACTGTCTCCTGCCAGTCGTCCACTGCCTGAGGGTCCATCTCCCCATGGAACATGGGGGTCTCTGACACTGAAACTCGTGCAATGTACTAAGGAAATGTGCACTCTCAGAGGCTGGGGCTAGTGGCATCAGTGGCTCAGAGGGTAGAGGTACCACCGGTGCCTCCACTGTAATAGGGCCCTAGACCGAGGCCTCGTAGCTCATTGGGCTGTCGTCTCCCACAATGCCGGGAACCCTAGCTGGATGCCATCGTGGGGCCATCCTGAGAAGAAATAGGTGTGCCATAGTCAATACAGTATACCTGGTGAGCTGACACAAAGTAATCACAAAGAAAACATTTGAAACACACATGCAATCAATGTTTTCGTGCATTGAGACGGAAATCAGAAGTCAGGGTCCTAGTGTATGGATACGCTGGCTGCCACACCAACACTGGACTCCCTAGACTAATAACCACACTCAATACCATTAACACTATTACTTCACAATGATGAAAGATCATAGTCATGTGTTCTGCAGTAGAACTGAACTCCTCTGATACCAATTTGTCACGACCCATCCTCCAGGCCTGTTCCGTGACTACCCCAAGTCCGCATTCCAAAGGCCATGGGCTGGTGACTAGCTCCAAATGCATAAATACTGAAAAAAATGGAATACATTTCCTTTATAAAGTAAACAAACACCATAGAGTACGAAAACTGAAGTAAACAAAAAGAAAACTGAGCTACAAAAGTAAATACTGGAAAAGTAAATGGGCCAGAATACAAACCCAACTGATAGTAAAGTACAACTAATAAGGGAAAACATCAGCAGAAAGGTAATGTAGAAACACTGAGATGTCCTCTAGAAATCTCCCCTGAAGGGTGGGTACAGATAGTCTCTTCTACTCCTTGGCTCCAATCGTCTGCTCCGAGCACGTCCCGTCCAGTGATCCACCTCAATGTACGGTCCATCTCCACGAGATCCTACCCCAATTAGTGATCTCCGTCGTCTGCATCCAACACAATGTATCGCGGGCATAGCCCATGTAGGGGTGAGTATACTCTACTCAATAGTGACCCCGAGACCCCTAAAGGTCTCTCAAAATCTACAAAGGATAAAACACAAAGGAAAAATACAATAATAAAGTATTAACCAACTCTATTTAAGTATATGTCCATACATTTACCTAAGTCATCAATTCCAGTTCTGCTCCAACTCACAAACTCAAGTACAACCCAGTCTACATAGGAAAGCACAACGTAATCCACACAGGATACCAAGTCAATCATATCGATGATAAAGATTGAAAGTCAAGACTCAGCTCACGTAGGTATGCCAAAAAGGTAGACAGAGATTAGATGATCATATGTAGACACTGGATCATCTAAGTTGTTGGACCCACACAAGATCGATATGTACTAACCTACGCAATGACCCACACAGGATCGATAGGTGCTAAACCCCGCAATGCCCCACATAGGATCAATATCTCCTAACCGACACAATGACCCACACAGGATCTGACCCACACAGGATCTGTATGTGCTGACCCACACAGGATCACTGAGCGCTGAACCACACAGGATCTGACCCACACAGAATCAATAAGCACTAACCCACACAGGATCACTGAGTTCGGTAGTAATCCTTATCGATCCCACAGAGGATTCCAGTACAATCATCGTCGTAGTCGTAGTCGTAGCCAGCTCTATGTTTCCCACAGACAACATGCTCGTTTCCAAGATGTTCTGCTCCACGAGTTAATGGGTCGATACATCAACTATCAAAATGTTCAGAGTTTATGTATTGAAAAGTTCTGTCTCATCAATAGATACTGAACACAACAGACGGCGTGTCAATCGGACGCCTGGTTTGAGAGTTATTGGATTTTTCATCCTAGGGGCCCTGCTGGTTTTTAAGTCAAAACCAACCTGACCGTACTCCAACTTAATCCAAACCTTGAGAAATGTAAGCCAAAACAATCATCTCACTAAGAGGAATTAAATAAATTCAACGACACATCAATCAGATGTCATGAGCACAAATTATAAGTGTATCAGCTCTGAGGACCCGATTGGTATCGTGTTCGAACCAACCCGGCCAAACCCAAACATCTCTGAAACCATGAGTGTAATATACCGAAACAACCATCTCAATCCAAGGATATCATCACAACTGAAGGTGAGTCTATTGGAGGTAAGTAGCCCATGTTACTGGCGTTTCAACAAACCTATCCGATTTTAAGGTGGGTTTGGGCCCGGACCGACTCGGCCCAGAACCCCCTGGGTCGGCCCGAATTAGGATGAACTGACCCGAGTCTGGGTCTGGTCCATTGGGGCACAACCAGGCCCAGGAAGCACATCCCCGGCCTTGCTTGCGTAGCCTGGCCCGGGGCGGGGGTCTAGCCCGACGTGGGTGGTCCGTCCCGGCGCGGGCGGTCCGGCCCAGTGCGGGTGGTCCATCCTGGAGCGGCCGATCCGCGTGGTGCGGCACCCGCGTGTGGTGCACACACGGAAGGGGGGGAGCCGCCACCCCCTTTGAACGAAATGGCAGACCAATAGGGGGTCTTCCCTGCTGCGCTGGCCAGGGGTACAAACTCCCAGTTTTCTCAGATCCGGCCGGACGTAACGGCCGACCGGTTGTGCCGCGCGTGACTGCTGGTCCCGCCTCCTGAGCACCGGCGGCCGGCAGTTCTGGCCGCCCTCCCCTACGTCACCACGACCTTTGTCTGACCGGTGCGACGCGATGGCACCGCACACCTCCACCGTGGACCGACTCGGCTACGTCTTCATTTGGTCTCAACGGTACGCACGACGACGCCACACTCCTTCGCTGCGTGTTATTCCTCATTCCAGCGCGGTGTAATTGCACCACGCTGACATCATTCCAAACCACAATGGTGAACATCAACAATGGGGAAGGGGATTTTCCATGTTTGTGCAGTCTAACCTCCTCCCATTAATTTGATAATAGGTGGCTAAGAAGATAAACAATAAACGCCAAAATTCACGAACATAAAAACAAACCCCTACATCTAAGAAGTTGTCGAACGACGATCATCGCAGAAACGGTGCCGCGAGGTGAAGCTCCATAAGTCGACGGAGAACATCCGAGGAGGAGCCGTGTCTCCCTTTTTTATTAGAAGATTAAAAAATGAAGGTGTTTCATCTTTCTTTGGGGAAGGAATCTCACACCGGCTGAAAAGAGGAGATGAGATGGCACGTCGATCTCTCCTTGCGGCGATGACGTTCTCCGTCGAAGTCTTGGTGTTCCTCGCGTTCTCCAATGAAAAAGATGAAGATCCCCCAGGCCTTATGTATTTTCTCCCAATCTATTTACACAACTAAAATCCCACAAATAAAATAATGACGGCTTATTTTATTAACACATGCCATGAATTCCAAATATTCAAAATTCAAACTCTTAATTAATTAAATTGAATAGCTTTAATCAATCTAATTAATGTGAGAGTTCACTTGCAAAATTAAGTGGGGGAGTGGGTGAGATACAAAATTAATTACTAGAGGGGATTTAATGGGGTTTTAGGGAAATTGAAGGAGGTGGGGGCTTGTGTGGGCCCCACCCCAACTTCCTCAAAACATCCTTTCCCATAACACTTAAACCATCAGTCAAGAATTAAAATAGAATTGTAAAACAAATATATTTTTAATCTTCCAATTTTTAACAACTCTTCTCGAGCAAACACAACTCCAGAAAAGGTCTTCCTAAACAATTACCGACACTACAGTTTCATCGGTGCCTTCAGATTTCGATTCCGAGAAGTTGTTCAAAAGATATAAAAACCCGCTCGTTTGTTTAATGAACACACCCGGGCTAATCTTCAAAAATTGATTCAGGGCACACCGGGCCTTAGAATTAGGTGCCATCATAAACTGTGTACTCGTAAAATCCCAATGAATTCTAGAAAAAAATTACCCTGAAATTTACGGGTCTTTACATCAATTGGAAAAAACAATGTCTCATACATGAGTAGCATCACGTGATGGTATATGTAAGGGGTAACACAAACCAATTTCATCGATTGGTTCTAGGGGGTGGTGAATGTTGGATCAAAGAGAATTGCTCTTGAGCTCATAAAGGCATTTAAATTATGGTGTTACTTGAGAGAACATGATTCTATTCAAAAGAAAGGATACAAAGGTATAATAGTGGGAAAAGTGATGAAAATCTGAATCATCCTTTTTTAACTTATCCCATATCCAAAAAAATAGTGTGACCACATCGTTGTCTAGGTCTCTTATTACTATCAATTATTTCGGGAAAACATGATAGAATAATCCATGAAGATGGGCACAATGGAATCCAGGTAATGAGGGCTTCAAAATGAGCATCAATGGTTAATGAATCATAGGTCAAATAATGGGTGGGGGAGTATTCTGAGATACAAGATGTTATATGGTTCAAACACATTGTTCTTTATTTGGTAGATTAATTTCTATTGAGGAGTATTAACAAGAAATGTTGACAGGTATGAAACATTTCATCGGGATTAATATTCATCTTTTCAAAGTTCAAACAGATTGGATGGATATTTATAATTCAAATTAGATGTGCAGGTAAACCCCATGGTTTAATAGGTATATCATTAAAAGACACATGAAGCCAATACACAACCACATTGAAATTTCACATGTTCTTGTAGGTAATTTTGTCTCATACTTCTTTTCCTCCCATGTAACCCAAGGGTTTCAAATATTTTTCCTCTCATTTCTGTGTTCCTTCCCCTAGAGTGTGAAAAACTGGTATGTGTAAATTCTTTTAGACTCCACTACATTAGATACTAATGAATTACCTCAACCCTCTTCCCCTTGTCATCTCCCACGTACTATTGGATTTTTTTATTAAACAAATATATTCTGGTAGAAGATTTAAATTCTAAAAATTAAATTGTATTATAGCATTCACAATTATTTTCATGTTATTTAAATATAAATATTTTATCTTCATCATCTTTCTCATAATTATATGTTTGTTAAACCTATTTATCATTGATTTGAAAAACTTTAAAACATAAAAATAAATAATCATCCTAGTTTTATTGTTAAATAATTTGTATCCATTAGTACGAAGGGAATATCCAAGAAAAATTATATCTTTAAATATTTTTTCAAACATGTCAACACACCAAAAATTATTATTTATAATATAGGGACTCATGAGAACCCTTTATGGTTTTAAACATTGAATTTAATTATAATTAATTCCATATGGAAAAAAATAACATGGAAAATAAATGAATTGAATCCTAATATAATGTGATGTTCTTATCACCATCCTTTAGAAATATTGAGGACTACCATGTTATTTTTTCATATATATCTCATATCCTCTAAACTTATATTATTAATTTTAGAAATATAATTGTGTTGTGGTTTTTATAGTGCACTAAACTCTTGGATAATTCCATTTTTTGAAGACAACTTATAAATTCATTATTCTTGTATTAACCCACATTGTTAAAGAACAACATCATCATAGAATATCAACATTACATTTCCTCAATTCTCTAAAAACTCTTAATATTATTCAGATCATCTCAAATATGATTCAAACACATAAAATAATAATTTAGGTAAAATAATCAATGAAGAAAATGAGGGACTTATCTATTAATATTTATTGTTTTATTATTGGATCAAAAATATAATAATTAACCAGATTCAGTGTCAGAGTTGTGTAAATTTTAACAATATTATACATATATATTTTTATATTTCTTTTCTAACAAAATGATAAATACCAATCTCTACAAATTTAGTTAATAATAATATCACAAACACTATCTAAAATTTATAGCTTACACATATTCCTCTAACACATATAAACTAAAAATTTATGATAAAATTGATTCTCAAACATCATTATAACATTACATGTATTTTACACGTCATAAACCTGAACCGTGTTTCCCATTGTACATTGGCCTCTCATAACATCTTTTCCAACTATTAATATTTTCATATAAAATCCATATTTTATGGAATTAATAGTGTTTCCTTTATAAAAATGTGGTGAAAAACCTAAAATGATTATTTTCTTCCCATCAAAAAACATGTGCTTCTTAGGATTTCAAAATTTATTCCAAAAAAATTGAAAATAAAACTCCATTAAATCTGAATGGTTCATCATTTTCAAATGACATTTTTCCTAAATTTAAATTGATCACATTCTTTAACAGGATGTAATATCCTAACATATGTGAGGATAACTCACTATCCAAAATCATGGTCCACGCTACTTTGATTGAATTGATATTATCCTCGACATCATGATATTTTTATTCTCATTATCAACCCTTATTTCAAATATTTTATAATTTTATAAACATTATTTCGTTCCAGTACAAATAAAATACATCATTCTACCAAAATTCAGGTTTATTCTCATATTTTTAAATTAATTTAAATTGGATGTAGGCTATTTTTAACTTTCAAAACAACATTATTAGATTCACATAATTTAATGTATTTAATCCACCTAAAAGTTTAATTCTTTTTACTCAAGTAATAATTGTAGTTTTGTTAATTCAACCATAAAATATTTGTTATATTCTAAAATTTGACACAATATTTGAAGTGGGAATAAAATGATTATTTTCTACAATAAACTTCATGGTACCTATAGTTATTTTCATATTTTTCTATTTATTTAAAACCATCGCATCCGATCATTTTTAATCCCAATACTTCTTATTATGACCTAAAATATTCATATTCAATTTGGATTTCATCCCAAATTTTCTAGAATAAGAAGGGGAAAAATCATTTATTTCTAAAATTGAACTTTTAGAAACATCAAAATTTTCAACTATTTTTGTCTCGATGGAATAATTGAATTTATTGGATTTTATATTGTTAAAAAATCATAAATATTATTTAGTAACCATTAAATATAACTTTTATGGTCTTTCTCGAGCTCACAATTTCGATAATATTTTACAAATTTAGATATAGTGTTATTCAAATTGCAACACATTTCTCGTTGGTATGTATATTGTAATGATAATGTCCTAAAAAATTTCCCATGAATTTATTTTTCACTATAACAAAATCATTATATATCATTTATTTTTCATGATATTTATTCAAGGAAACAATTTATTATATTAATACATATATCACTTCAAGAAAATATTCTTTTTTTACTATTAGATATTTACTTCCTTCAGTTTATTGATTTATCATTCATGAAATACTATATTGTTAAACCATTATCCTCAGTCAGTTTTTAAAAAACAATATAATAACTATTTTTTTCTTCATTACTACCTCTTTCACCACTAGTAAACACTTCTTCATTAAATTTTTTAGTACATATGTTTCGAACAAATATTTAGTGTCTTTATGAGATTCAACATCACTTTCCACATATTAATTATATTTAGACAAAAAATATAACCTATTATAATTTGGGATCCTATTATTTTTCTCTAACAATATTATTTTTATTGTTCATCATGTTTCTTCCATGATGTTCTTGGCCTTCGGTCAAGTTTATAACATTCTTATTCATTTTTTACATCGATGAAAATTTTCAATAAAATTACAAAGTATGGTATCTTCTGTAAAATCAACTATTTTTCTAAATTATTATTTATAAATAAAAATATATTTAATTGATGTCCTGGATGATATATTACACTATTCATCTTTCATAACACACAACACTAAGTTTATCATTCGGTACATGAGACACTATGGTTATATATTTTTTACATTTGATACAGTGTATATAATCCATTACATGTAATACTGAGCATATATTTATTTATCCTAAATACATGTTCCCTATGATATCATACATTAAATTCATGATATAGTTTAACCCACATACATTATACAATTTATATTCTATGTAAAATATTTTTATAGTAATCACATAGTTGCTAGAATGAAATTTATAAATAATATTTAATAGATTATAAAAATTGGTTTTACTCTTTTATATAATCTGAATTCGTTTTTTACTAATTAATTTTAAATTAGAGTATGAACTAATAAAAATAGATGAATTAATTTTATGAAAAACAATTTTCCTACACGAAAACATGTGTCATATTAATAATTATAAAAATATTTGATAATAAATTTTATTAGATATATATATTATGTATCCAATTGACTATTTGACATTCATCTTAGGCATTTTACAGACATGAGATAATAATATAATCATCTAAACACATACAAGATGTATTCTTATAAAATGTAGGTTTACCACCTTTTGATAGTGATCATCTAGTAAAAATAATGAGACTATTAATAATTATAAATGAAAAAATAATCATTATTCTTTAAAGTGTAATTTCAAATGTTTGTAATAAATATTGTTTTCTATTTTTCTTTTAAGATTCATTTTTTGATGAATAGTTAAAATATATAATTTTTATAGAAAACTGACATTTCTTCTAAGTAATTTATAATTTTTTTTTTCAAATTGGTATTAAACTATAAATTGTGAAATTATACATCTATTAATCCAATTAAATTTTGGGAATATATTTCATATTAAAATTGGATATAAAAATATTTTAAACATCAGACCATTTTCTCTTTTTAAAACTTTATTGTATCTTCTCGTCTACGAGATTAATTTTAAATTTTTTTCCTTACTCATATGTAAAAAACTTAGAAAAATTGTTCCTATGTTTTAAATGATAATATTTAATATTTTCTAATAATTACAAATTATTTTTTTCCAAAATGTTTGTGGAAAATAATTAAAATTAAGGATATTGATAAAGAAGAAAACCTATTTAATAATGAACTAAATGTTGAACTCGTGGGTAAAATTTACCTTGAAACATATCCAACCACTTTTTATGGACATGATTATTCCATATAGTAAATTATATAGAAAATTTATCGTTATGAAATGATCATTTTTTTAGGGATACATCCTAATAATGTTTACATATTGGTATTTACAAAAATTCCACTCCTCCTTACACTATAAACAACACCTCAACCTCTCACTTATTCACACTTATAATGTTATTTGAATCATTAAAAACTGAATAAATAAATTATACAATTCAACCCCTTAATAATAGAATCCAAATTTGTGTGATAATTAGAACCAATGAAATCCATCTGTACAAAACAAAAATGATTCCAGATGTTCATGCAAAATTCATCACATAACTTTTTGGTTTTATTTATTCCTCAACCACATTAAAAGATTTTTATATATTCATTATATAATAACAAAGGTATCAATAAAATATTGAGATGTTTTTATGTTTTGGGTATGACCTAAAACCAAACACGGTTCTAGTAAAAGGGTTATTCAATCATCATTATTGTGTATGATAGGGCACCACCTCACGATCTAATGATATTCATTCATTCATTAAAATAATTAAATGTTGATAAAAATGATTTTAATACTCTTTATATATGAAAAATGATTTATTTATGATTTATTTATTTTTATTTAATATTTATATTACACATACCATCATAATTTATATTTTTTGGGAATATAAATATGTTGCTCATGTGTATGGAGGACTACCACCATTGGAAGAAATGTGACTCGTTCAATCTTTAAATAACATTTATTAGCTACTAATTTAATATAAATATATGATATATATGAAATAATATCTATAATATAATGATTAAATATATTTATCACATTTACTGTTCATTTTTTTAATATGGCTGTAAAATGGAAATAATGTTCATTTGTAAGTAGAGCCTACCATCTCCATGAATTTTTTATACCATTTCCATTATATACATATTAAAGGTTCTTAATAATATAAAACTACTGATTATATATTATAATTATACAATATTTAATATTATTTATATTTTATATCCTAATATATGTATGATGACAATCAGTAACAAGTCGAAACATGTACAAACAATATAGTTGTAATAACGAAAACATAACATGTACCTAGTATCATTAATAAGTGGGTAATATTGCGTCATTAGAAAATAATATGTGATTATATATTTTTTAATATGGTCTTATTATTGAATTATAATAAACATATATTTATTATTAAAGATGATTTAATGAATGTAATGGATGTCAAGAGATATGAAAATTGGGACTCAAGTCTCAATTTTATTTCTACAAGGCTTATACCATATTCACCACTAATTTCTTTTTAGAAGTTTAGATAATACACAATAAAATTTTATATAATGAATTTAATTAATTTAATGGTATTAATATTTTAAAATTTTGTTATTATTTCATGGATCTTAGGATTAAGAAGTTACTCTTGTTGTGTAAGAATTATGACAGAGTTCGAACTTCTGTACTAAAAATTCCATATTCATGAACCATTTAATCAATGTGATGTATATAACTAACATGAATATATTTTATGAGTATTATAATAAAATATATTTATATTTACCTATCCATTTTATTATTTCACTATCACGGGGATTACATTTCAAATGTTTCCTAATCGGTAAAGGATTATTTTAAGAATTATCCTTCATTGAGACGTGTGTTATAATATACACATGTATTTATTCATGATGTGTATATAAAGACCATTTCCCCAATAATATATTTAATTTAAATATAAATATCTAATTTAATGTTCTATTTTATGTTATTTCTTCATGGTGCTTATTATTAAAGGTTACTCGAAGGGTAATACTTTCTTGTTACAAATCATAATTTATTTGGATTGTATATTATTATGCTTCCAATGATAAAATATTATGACATATATCTCATGAAAAATCAATAAATTCTTTAATATATTGTAATAAAATATATCTTCATGTAATGGTTACACTTTTCAAGACATTTGTACTCATGATAATTAATAAATATTTTTATGGAAATCCTCTTTTGTTTCTTTCTTCAGTTAGAAATTTCTTTTCCTTCCCAACTCCTTCAATTATATTAAACTAATATACTATTATTTCTATAATAATTTTTTTCCATCTTCTACCTTTTTGAAAAATGGGTTTAAAATAAATCATCATATATTTTTCTAAAATATTATCTTTTATCTTATAGCATTAATGTGAAAGTAATCCCTAGACTTTTATGTATACATCATGGATGGATTATATTCTTTCTTGAATTTTTTTAATGTTTCATATATATATATATGGAAAATTTAATGAAATTGTTTATTTAAATAATATTAGAAAATTTAATTTTTAATTATTTATCAAAGAATGTAATTTTTTTAAAAAATTGTGTATAAAAAGTTATTTAAAATTTTCACAAAGATGCCTTCATATGTTTCAAATTTTTTCTTTCAAAGAAACTAATTTATATGATTTAAAGTATTATATTACTATTATTGAAAACTATTTTAAAATTTATATATTTTTTAAAATTGATTTTGTTATATAAGAAATTTTTCACAGAGGAAAATAATATTTTACATAATAAATAATCCAACTGATCTTTCAAAATATTTCTCTTTATCAAATGAAATCCATTGATATAGTTTATTGTTTTCAATATATATAATCTTATATTTTATTTATTTTTACATTTTTGAATGGTTTATATTTATAATTAAATTTTGTTTATGTGCCCTACTTCTCTTCCATGGGTTATATAATGATGAAATGATTGTGAAACCCACTTCTCTTCCAAAGCTATTATATGATGAAATTACTATGAAACATTTATCTTTTTCATAGTTTATGATAAGATGAAATGTTTATTATAAAAATTTAATTTCATTGGTTATGATTTGATTAATATTTATGATCTTGTTGAACACATATATATTATAACATTATATAACCAATATAACTTATATCTACCTCTAAAGAAATGTGTAATGGTTTATATATATTGAAATAATATGGAAAAAATATAAAGGTCTTGATATAAAATGAGAAATAGGTATTTCCTAATCCAAATTAATAGATATGTGTGTCTTTATCCACATGTGGAATCATGTGTGTCCTAGTACACTATGGGAAACTAGTCTGTCCTGATCCACTATATGGATGGTATTGGTGGATTACCATAACACATGAAATTATATTCTATATTTATGATGTTTCAAAACCTAATAAAATGAAGTTATGGTTCATGATTCATTAAGATAAATTTTCATCTTTCTGTTTCATACCATATGAACTGCATATATTTATGTAATGATTCACATTTTTTATTTTTTTTGGGTTATGTATGTACATCATAATTTATATTCATGATCACATACCCTTATGATTATCTTATTATATCATATGATAATATATGGATATCTCATATATTATCATTTAATGTTCATTTGTGCTCACACTTTTTTATGATTCCTTCCCCTAGGTTATGAATATTTGATTAATGTTGCATTACTAAAGGGGATGATATTTTTGGGATACATTGAATATTATCCAAAAATTAAGGGTATTGTGTTCCATGTTTCTGAAGTCACCAAACTACGATGGTAATAATACACGTTTTTTATAATTTAATAAATAGTCATCAATTAATTTCAAATCCATCTATAAAAAAACCTATTTTGCAATATTTTTTAACAAATAAAAATTTATTTTACCTTTTTAAACATGGAGATAACTGTGAATAATTATTAACAAATATATAAGGATGACTCTATATATAAGAATATTGATGATTAGTTTTATAGGAAATTTTCATTGAAATTTTTTGTAAAGTGTTCATTGTGTGGTTTCCTAAAAATAAATTTCATTCTATATACTAAATGTGAATGTGGATCTGAAAGAAAAGTGCATCATTGTAAAAAAAACATGAGAAAGAAATATTTAACTAAACTCATTTGTGAACTAAATAACAAAAATGGGTATTTTAGAACAACTTTTTTGAAACAATCATTGGATGTGACTTTTATATTAAAAAACACATTAAAATCCATCATGAGGGTTTGGAATAAAAAAAATCAGTACAAATAAACATGGATATATCTATGTCATCATAGATTAAAGAAGAGGGTTTCATGATTTAGATACAATTGAATTGATTATTCATGATTATGAGGTGTCTCTTTTTGATATGTGTTTCTCACACTGTGATTTCACATTTTATTCAATAGAGGGAACATGAATGAATTCGGTAGGTGTATGATGTGATGGAAAATTTTCTAATGACCATCAAAATGGGTTTATTAATGGATTAATAGATTTTTTTATTATGAAAAATATGATTTCCAAAAAAATGATATATAATGTGAGCCTTAAGTTATTATATATCACCCCAAAAATTGAGTAAAATAGTCCTCTGAGAGATCAGGAGATGGTAACTATGGAGGAATGTAGAATCAATTTTAGTATATGTAAAATATGTTGTAAGAATCACACAAGTAAATGTCTTAGTGGAATGAAAATATGTATAAGGTGAGGTGATTATGTCCACAATGTATGTAATTTATAAATAAAAATTAATATTTTAGTAAATGAAATTTATTTTAATACATTTATCCCTAAGCTATTATAAATAATTGTATATTTTTAGTGTCAAAATTGTTGTAATTTAGAAAATAAATTACATTGGGAGAAATATCATTATTGAAACCAGAAATTTTTTAAGAGTAATAGTCTTACTACTAATGTTTATGAGACAACGAGTGACAAATGAATGGTATTCATTAATGTAAAATTATTATTTATATGAATTACTAAAATTTCATTGATTAATGTTATACCATGATTTATAATTCATATTTTAGGGAAATCTAATTATAGATGATGGTGATGAATCTAATTGTTTTTTTTGAAGAAATTTTGATAATTTTAGTGTATATGTATCAAAAATAATGAATTTTGAAATATGAATCATGAAGAATTTGATTATAATTTATGATTTTAAATGATATATTTAATTTTTATGATGACTTATAAATGCAATTTTATTGAATAGTAAATTTTTTCAACAGGGGAAGGGAAAAAATAATGTGATCCTAACATTTAAAAAATTGTTCTTAGCATTGATAAAAATATGATTTATATGAAAAAATTAAAATGTATTGTAATGATGACCTAAGAAATAATAACGGATTGGAAGAGAAATTGGGTTATGTTATCATTGATGAAGACTGTAACATTTATTGAAATTAAAATATATCAAATAATCTATATTCCATGTATGTAATTTATATTTATATTTTTTTCAATATGGATTTATAGTAACTGAGGTTATTTAAATTATTCAATAGAATACATGTATATTGTATTCATATTTACATATGTGACAAAAAACATTAATTTATGACAAATTTGGGGGGGTCAATGAGGATATTATTTTATAAATTAACAATAACTATTTCTAATTTTCTGTATTTTTATATATATAATGGGTAAAAAGATAAATAATTTATTTAAAGGTTTATGTTAAACATTAGATGTGGTTTTAAAAAAATTAATTGTTATGCTACCAAATGAGATTCTATTAATATTGGATATCCTATTCTAACCAATTTTTGTCACATTAACTAATGATATATGGAATGGCCAATCATTCTATTAATATTGGATAAAATATGCTAATCATTTTGAGAATGTGTATATGAAATGAAATGAAATGATTTAAAAATATCTACTTGTGAAAGAAATCATCAACTTTATGAAATAGGACATGAAATAAAATGTTGTCATATTATCATAATTTTTAATCTGACCAATGAACATTTTCATGACACTTCATTTTATGTCTTTTTATCATTATAATTATCCTATACATGTTCTCTATCACCCTATATCATTAATTTTGTATAATAGATATCTTCATTATCCATTTTTCACATCGTATCTATATTCACGAATGTGGAAACATTGTTATGAGTTAATTTGGATAAATTTCATTTTCCCAACATTCCACTTAAAATGATGTTAGTGAATTAAATTTTATATTGTGTATTTATATAAAAGGTAAATTAATGTATTAAATTTTTAATTAACCCATTGAATTTAAATGGATAGATTCAATTTAAGGCGGTAAAATGTATCACCCTATGTTTTTATGATTTATTTTTTGTAATATATAAATGATAATTGATATCATTATTTACACACTACAAAATGTAAATCTTATACTACATGTGTCATTGAGTTTACATTTATTACCCACAACATGAAGAAAAGATTGTGTTATATGAGATAAAATGTTTAGATTGAGTTACATGGTAAACCGATCATATATTGTATTATGTTAAATACTGAGTCACTACATTAGATTTTATTACATGTGAGATCATGATTTACATAAATAAATTAACATATTTTTATTATTATTAAAATAAAATTATAGTTATCACATAACTCTTGGAATATTTATTACGCGTAAGAATAACTAAATAATAAAAATTTATTTTTCACATGTATATAAATTAAATTATTTTGATATCAATTAATTTGAAATTACTGTAAGAACTATTTGAAATAATGAAATTTATTTTTTAAGAACTGTTTTCATATACTCACAAATGATTTATATCTATAAATTTTAAAAAAATTGATGGTTGGGTTAAATTAAATATAAATATTACATATTCAATAAACTAGTCATATTTCTACTTATGTTTTTTCTAAAAAATAGATAAGAATAAATTTAATTTTATGGAAACATATTTTTTTTCTCATAAAATGTATTTTTATTACCTTTTAAGGGTGAACTTATATTATTAATTATTTACGAGAAATTTATGAAATACATATGTTGAATTAAAATAATTTTTTGACTTTGGAAATCAATAAAAACCTTAGGGTTATTTTTTTTATTTTTATGTGTGGTTTTATTTTTGATGAATAGTAAAAAATAAGGAACATTAATTTAAAAATGACATGCCTTGTGTGTAATTTATGATGTTCAAATTTATTCATAATTTGTTTGAAGAAAAATTAGTTCATTTATATATATATTAATCCAATTTATGTAATTGGAATCAATTTGAATATGAAATAGGATATATAATTACTTCAATCTTCAAAATATTTTCACATTAAAAACTTTTCGTCATGTCTTATTTGTGTGATTAATTTCAAATTAATTTATTTTTGTTTTTTGATTGTAATTTTGAATAATTGAGTGAGTATTTTTAACAAAAAAATTACATTTTATAATAATGATTTCATATTTTTTCCAACAATTATCAATGAAAAAGGATAAAATTAATCAAAATGATTTTGATAAAAAATAATTTTATTATGGGACTTTACATTAGTATAATGAAAAGAGATCTAGAAACTTGTCCACCGAAAAATTTATTTAATTAAATTTATAAATTATCATATTTTATAAAAAATTCATTATAGTACAAACAATATTTAATGGATACCTCTAAATAGTTTTTACATTATGGTTTTTACAAGAATTCCAATCCTCCTTCACTATATAAAGTAACTCACCCCCTCACTTATACACACATATAAATCCACATGTATCATAAATAACCTACCAATATAAAATTCGAACACACTGACCTTCATCAAATGATCCTTACTATGGGAATGAATCCCACAATGGAAGTCCATTGGTGAAAACCAAAATGAGATATCGAAGAAGTGGAAACATTCATCGATAAATGATATTGTGAAATTTATTCCTCAAACACAATAAATTATATACATATTTCCTATATAATAACCTAATTTTATTATATATAATTACATGTTGTTATGTTAATATTATGACCAAAAAAATACACACAAACATTAATAAAATGTGATAAGTATTCATAATTCGTTCTTACAGTGAAATACTATAAGGCCCCAGCCTTAAACCTTACTTAATCTTGAGTTATTACAAGATTACACGTTGAGGATCTTTTCGGGTTTAGAGTTTTAGAGAATTAGATCATAAAACTTGCATTACATTCCACATATAAACAAAGTGGTTACATAAAGATAGTATTCTTCATTCCCATCAATGGAAACACATTTAAAATAAAACATGGATTATTTCTTGACACATCCTTGACTCTATCATCTTATCATGTACCTTTCCCTTGACCTGTGAAAAACATTTCAAAAACTTGGGATGAGCATAAAAACTCAGTATGGGTTATAAAAAAAACATGGAAAGGAAACATGAGTTCATATATACATAAGAATGAAATCATACTTTACCCATAAAACATAGGCACTTTAACATACCTCATAAAATCATGAATAAATCATAGAAATCATAAGACGTAAAGGTAACTTGAGGCATTCATAACATTCTTACGTAGGGAGTAACCCTCTTGGTTACGTTTGGAATACCCATCACAGTATATTCCCTAAAATCTCTTCGGAGAAACCTTAACGTTTCACTCCTTCGCGTTACCCAATGCATTGGAGAGCTATAACGGGCTCACCCGCCCTTAGTTTATCACGGAACCACCCGTCTTCATAATAATGCCCAAGAACCATAACATAATCATATCACATAAAACAAGCATAAAGGAAACATAAAATTTCCACATTTCAATCACGAGATATCAATACAACACATTGATATAAAAACATTATGAAAACCATTTTCAATACCAAAATAAAATAAAAGTAAAATATGGTATTTATTTTTCTTTTAAAAAGAAGGTATGGCTTGTAGAGGAAGCCGAAACTCAAATAACGGTTACGACGGCGGAGAAGTCGTTGTCGCCGCATACGTACGACAAAAACATTCCCTTTTGTCGTTTAGTAAACGCTTCGTATAAAAAAGATTCCTTTTGAATAAACGTAAAAGTCAAAGGGGTTTATACACCGCATAAAAGAAAGTTGTGTATAAAATAAAATATGCCTCAACGAAAGGAGATTGAGACGAAGTCCCATACAAAGATAATTTTTAAAATAAAATAGATACATTATGTGTATTCACTATAAGTACACATAAATAAAGTACAAATACAAGATACGACATAATAATATAATGACATAATTTGAAAGTAGGAGATTAACCCAAAGAATGGAAATTGGGTTAAGAAGTTCCCATACAAAGATAATTTTTAAAATAAAATAGATACATTATGTGTATTCACTATAAGTACACATAAATAAAGTACAAATACAAGATACGACATAATAATATAATGACATAATTTGAAAGTAGGAGATTAACCCAAAGAATGGAAATTGGGTTAAGAAGTTCCCATACAAAGATAATTTTTAAAATAAAATAGATACATTATGTGTATTCACTATAAGTACACATAAATAAAGTACAAATACAAGATACGACATAATAATATAATGACATAATTTGAAAGTAGGAGATTAACCCAAAGAATGGAAATTGGGTTAAGAAGTTCCCATACCTCGTATCTGACTTGACCCGACCGTTCTTTAAACTCCTGAATAATAAACTTGAGTTAATCTCTAATTGATTATGAATCTTTTTCAAGTTCATTATTCCTTTTATACCATGTTATGAACATCATGTAATCATTTAAGTTAATAATGTTCATTTTGTCGGTATTTGGTTCTTAAGTCAAAAATAGACTTCTTATACTTACATGTTGTTAATTTGGTCAAAGGTTCATTATATTCAGAATGATATTCATGATGTAGATATCATATATGTCATATATATCCAGTACATACATGTATTTAAAATATTACATAATCATTTAGAGGTAAGAAATGAAATGCACCGTTCATGGAGACGGTAAGCCGTACGTACGCATGAACGCTACTTTCATTTCTTTGTCATATTAATGGAATTAAAACTAAATGAGACTTATGTATATTTTAATTCCAGAATTATATTCATCATTTAGATATATCATTAATTATATATATCCATTATATACATGTACTTTTAATAGTACATTACATTTGGGGATAAGAAATGAAATGCACCGTTCATGGAGACGGTAGTCCGTACGTACGCATGAACGCTACTTTCATTTCTATCTAATACTTTAATGGAAATAAATGATAATGATATATATAGGTATATTATAATTCCAGTATAACATCATATATAATAACTTTAAATCCATCCTTTACACGTCCCACATATGGCATTAACGAATCACATCACTTTGAGGGGGCGGTAGTCCGCACTTCCTTAAATGAAGATATCGCGTATACCCATAATGGAAGCCATAAAGGTATGCCCAAAATGAAAAAAAAAACAGAAGCTTAAGGAAAACATCAACATATTATATATCATATATAAAAATAGTGACATCATAATGGCCACCTTTGAAGGTGTTAAATGAGTGTTGAACAATCATCGTTTCGGGAGGCAGAATTTCGCCATCCACGGAAACCTTATGTTCTTTAACCATTTGATGTAGTTGTGTGGAAGTGTAGCTCAAATAAATCTTATAACAACATCATAGTATATTGAAGATACTGGTGTTGTTACAAAAGAAGTAAATAAAAAGAGTTTAGGGGGTTGGAGAAGCAAAATAAAACAAATGAACATGAGAGAATGAATTACCTTAAAAAGTGTAACTCCTTTTGAGTTGAGCCTAAAGGCTTCCTTTGAAAGGATTCTGCCCAAAGGGAATCCTCTAGGATGAGGAGAGGGATGTGGAGAGAGCAAATGGGCAGGGGTTGGCCGAGCCAATGGCTTGAAGAGTGTGTGAAATGAGGTAGAGGTGGGGGCCTTTTATAAGAGGAGAGGAGGGGCACTTTTGGAAAGTAAAGAAACATTACTTTATTTGAAAATGTGTTTCGGTTTTAAAAGGTCCCACATTGATAGAATTCGTGGATAAGGTGATAAGGCATCGAAATCCATTCATCCAATTGGTTTTGGACATGTGTAGTTTATAGATTTTATATTATCTTTCCATTTTATTTAAATCGTCAAATAATGATGTCATCGCTGCATCATTATTATGTCATACATAATTAAATTTATTTAATGTCTAAAAATTATAAAAAAATTACTATGATATATGAAATCTTTTTAGCTTTCCATTGAATATTTATAATCAAAATTTGGACTTGTATAACCCCACTTAAAAATTGTTTTCGCAAAACATATTATGTTTGTGTCATTTTCACTTTAACATTAAATAAAAAGTATTTTATGTCATTTCCCAACAAAAGTGGATCCATGGGGTCCCCAAGTTTGGCCATGGCTTGTCTTGGTCGGCCATGACACAACCAATGAGGTTGGGACATGTGTCTAGGTCATTTTATATTATTAAAGCATTATTTATACATTAAACTACCCTAATTACCACTAATCGCGATTAAGAACTTAATAAGTTACTATTCACCAAAAAATTATTTTAATCTCATCGAACCACATTTTACTTCTTAATGACAACCATGTATGTCGGATTTTCAAAATTCAGTACAAATTAGTGGTAAACTTTCATTTAACTGAAAAATCAGTTTGCTTGATTACCACTTAGTGGTTTCACTATTCATCAAAAATTGAAGTTTTTCAGAAAATTACCAAAAATTCACTCTAAGATATATTTGATATTCCGAATTCAAAAATGAAGTCTATTTTACAAAATTCTAATCATATAAGTCACATTAATTAATTTAATAATTAATTCCCGCTGCCAGAGCAAATAGCGTGTTTTTACAAAACAATAAGTATCAAAAGATTGACACCAGTTTAAGTCTAATTTCAAAGTGAAATTGATTCCAATGACCACCATTGGATAAAATGGTAAAAATAGATTCTAATTTTACTTAAAAACCAATTCAAAACATAATCTAATCATATAAATAAATTAGATCAAAAAGAGGTTTTGAATTAAAATGCAACATTTTACACTATTCATAAAAAAAATGAACTTTATCAGAAAGGTACCAAAAATTACACAAAGTAAAATTTGATGTCCCGATTCTTAATAAGAGTTTTATTTGGTCCAAAAGAATGTATAAGAGTGATCAAAACTATATTTAATGACGGTTCACCATTAAAAGGTGATAAGTGAACCTTTAGTGAAAATTAGAGTATAAAAGCCTAAAATTGAACTCTTTCCATATTTTAAGCCTTTATCTTTTATTGGGTAAATGTATAAACATTTAAAAACATATCTATTTATATTTTAGTTATTTCTATTCATTCCCGCCAGTACAACGGCTACTTGTTAACTAACATTTAAAATAATATTATTATATTACTAGTGTGCTACGTAAGTTTCAAAGAAACTCATCGTTGCGTATCGGGTACGCTATCGAACATAGCAACCCCTTTTAATTAAAATTCATATTTAATTCTCTAATATTAATAAATATGAAAATTATTTATTCTTTAATTACCTGGGATGTTACATCCTTCCCCCCTTTTGGGAATTGCGTCCTCGCAATTTTATTCACTTATCAAAATAAGTGGGGGTATTTATCCCTCATAGCATTTTCAGATTCCCATGTTGCCTCTTCAATCATGTGGTTTTTCCACAAAACCTTTACCTGATGAATCACCTTATTCCGTAACACTTGCTCCCTGTGGTCAAGAATCTGGACCGGTTGTTCCTCATAAGATAATTTCTCTTCCAGCTGAACTACCTCTGGACTCAAAACATGAGATGGATCTGGCATATACTTTCTCAACATCGAAACGTGAAAAACATTGTGTACCTGAGATAAACTCGGAGGTAAAGCCACTCGGTATGCAACTGATCCAACTCTCTCCAGAATTTCGTATGGTCCAATGAACCTTGGACTCAACTTTCCTTTCTTACCAAATCTCATCACACTTTTCCAAGGAGAAACCTTGAGAAAAACATGATCACCTACCTCGAAAGATAGATCCTTCCTCCGGTTATCCGCATAACTCTTCTGCCTGCTCTGAGCTGTTCTCATGTGTTTCTGAATCAGCTGAACTTTTTCTGCCATCTCTTCTACCAATTCTGGTCCCATCAACTTCCTTTCACCCACTTCATCCCAGAAAGCTGGAGTTCGACACCGCTTCCCATATAATGCCTGAAATGGTGCCATCTGTATACTGGAATGAAAACTGTTATTATATGAAAACTCAACCAAAGAAAGATGCTGGTCCCAACTCCCCTGATAATCCATAGAACAAGCTCGTAGCATATCCTCCAAAGTCTGAATTGTTCGTTCTGACTGCCCATCTGATTGAGGATGAAAAGCTGTACTAAAATTTAATTCAGTACCCAACGACTTCTGAAGGCCTTTCCAAAAGTTAGAGGTAAACCTGGGATCACGATCTGATACAATGGAGAGGGGAACTCCATGTAACCTGACTATCTCTTTAAGATACAAACGGGAAAGTTGATCAAGAGAGAAAGTATCTCGTATAGCAAGGAAATGAGCAGATTTGGTCAAGCGATCAACAATAACCCAGATTGCATTATTACCTCGAGATGTCTTCGGTAATCCAACAACAAAGTCCATGGATATATTCTCCCATTTCCACTCTGGCACTGGTAAAGGCTGAAGCATCCCTTTCGGTAACTGCCGCTCAGCTTTAACCTGGTGACAAGTCAAACACTTCACAGTAAAATCAGCAATATCTCTTTTCATTCCATCCCACCAGTAATACTCCCGCAGATCTCTATACATCTTAGTACTGCCCGGATGAACTGAAAACGGAGAACTATGAGCTTCAAATAACAACTCTCTCTTCAGCTGTGAATCAGAAGGCACACACAATCTCTTCCCAAATCTCAAAACGCAATCATTATCAATGTTGAATTCAGGCAACTTACCTTTCTGAACCAGCTCTACCCTTTTCTGCAACTCACTGTCTTGCTTCTGTGCTTGCTTGATTCTATCTGATAGAGAAGATCTCACTGATACCTGAAACAAAACAGAAGGACTTCTTGCACCAACAACTTCTATGCCAAATTTCATCAAATCGTTAACCAAATGATCACGTTCCAAACGCAACATTGTTAATGAAGCATTACTTTTTCGACTCAAAGCATCAGCCACTTTATTTGCTTTTCCCGGATGGTAATGAATTGTACAATCATAATCCTTGATTAATTCCAGCCATCTCCTTTGTCTCATGTTTAACTCTTTCTGAGTGAATATATACTTTAAACTTTTGTGATCGGTATAAATTTCACACTTTACTCCATACAAATGATGCCTCCAAATTTTTAAATCAAAAACAACAGCAGATAATTCCAAATCATGTGTAGGGTAATTTACCTCATGAGTTTTCAACTGTCGTGAAGCATAAGCAATTACCTGATCATTCTGCATTAGGACGCAACCAAGTCCTTTCAATGAAGCATCGCTGTATATAACAAAGTCACCATTCCTGGAAGGTAGTGCCAAAACTGGAGCATTCACCAATCTTCTTTTCAATTCCTGAAAACAATCATCACATTCTTTTGTCCAGATAAACTTAACACCCTTCCGAGTTAGCTTAGTCATTGGACTAGATAACCGTGAAAAATTTCTAACAAACCTTCGGTAATAGCCCGCCAAACCAAGGAAGCTACGAATCTCGGTTACATTTGTGGGTCTTGGCCATTCTTCCACAACTTTTGTTTTTGCAGGATCAACAGTTATTCCATCTTTAGAAACAATGTGACCAAGGAAAGCAATTTGTTGCAACCAAAACTCACACTTGCTGAATTTCCCATACAATTTCTTTTCTTTTAAGGTTTGCAAGATAACCCTTAAATGTTTTTCATGCTCCACTTTATTTTTAGAAAACACCAAAATATCATCAATGAAAACAACCACAAACTTATCCAAGAACTCATGGAAAATTCTATTCATTAAGTCCATGAATACAGCAGGTGCATTGGTTAGCCCAAAAGGCATTACTACAAATTCATAATGGCCATATCTCGTACGGAAAGCGGTCTTCGGAATATCTGCCTCCTTTACCTTCAGCTGATGGTACCCCGATCTCAAGTCAATCTTTGAAAAAAACTGAGCTCCCTGGAGCTGATCAAACAAATCATCGATATGAGGCAAAGGATATTTGTTCTTAACAGTGATATTATTCAAGGCTCTATAATCAATGCAAAGTCTCATAGAACCATCTTTCTTTTTAACAAATAAAACAGGAGCACCCCATGGTGATGTGCTAGGTCTAATGAAACCTTTCTCTAATAAATCTTGCAATTGCTCCTTCAACTCTAAAAGTTCAATTTGTGCCATTCGATAAGGGGGTTTTGAAATTGGCTTAGCATCAGGAACTAAGTCAACAGTAAACTCAACTTCCCGATCTGGTATTATTCCAGGCAACTCATTAGGAAAAACATCAGGATACTCATTTACCACTGGCACATCATTAATCTGAACAGTTCCTTTATTTTCAACGACGTGTGCAAGGTAACATTCATTTCCATCTTTTACAAGTTTCTCGGCCTCTTCATATGTTATCAAAAGTAAGGGTTCATTCTTGTAAACAAACTGAAAGTCTTTCTGAAAAGAAACTTCTTTAGCTCTACAGTCAATCTTAGCATGGTAAATAGAGAGCCAATCCATACCCAGGATAACATCAAACTCTACTAGAGGTAGAACAATAAGGTTTGCAAGTAGGTTCTTTCCACAGATAAGGATAGGAAGATTCTTATAAATTCTTTTTGCCTCGACACTTCCCCCAGGTGTTTTTACCAAAAGTTCAGGAGTCATTTCTTGAGATGGTATTCCCATTTTACTAGAAAAGGTCTCAGAGATGAAAGAATGTGTAGACCCCGAATCAAACAACACACTGGCATAGTCTGAAAAAACAAACAAAGTACCTGATACGACTTCATTTGATGGCCCGACATCCGCTGAAGTAGTTGCAAAGGATTTCACCACCCCTTTCTGCTTGTAGTCTAACTGCTTCCCATCACTCAAGCTCCTTGTCGGACACTCGTTTGCATAGTGACCCATCTCATTGCACTTAAAACATTTCACTAACTGTAAATCAAATTTATTCATACCTTCACCTTGATCCTTTTCAGTGCAATCACGAGCCTTATGTCCCATCTTACCACATCGGTAGCACTTTCCAGAATTCAGAAGACATTCCCCAGCATGCCTTTTTCCACATTTATCACAAACTGGAAACTTAGTTTTCTTACCATCAGACTTTTTTGAAGAATTCTTACATTTCTCCTGCCACCTCGGTCTCTTCTTCTGCTGGTTGTTATAGAAAACTTGGTCATCGGAAAACTCCATTTCCACCTTCTCAGCACATCGAACAAGCTTTTCATAACTTTTAAACTCACGAGAAGCTAATGCCCTTCGATACTTTGGCTTTAATCCTGAGTAAAAACGATTGATTTTACTATCAAGGTCCCGGATAAAATTGGGAGCATACCTTGCCAATCGAGTGAACCTTTCTTCATAGGCAGCCACTGAGTCTTCCTCTTGCCTCAATTCCAAGAATTGCTTTTCCATCCTAAGTCGAACAGCCTTAGGAAAATACTTCTCAAGAAACATACCTTTGAAATCATCCCAGTCAAGAGCATCAATCTCATCGGCTTCCCTGATATTTTTAACCATAGACCACCACTGATCTGCTTCACCCTCCAAACGGTAAATAGCAAGACTAACCTTTTGATTGTCTGAACACCCCATGACATCAAAAATCTTCTCCAGTGCTTTAATCCACCCTTCAGCTTGCACAGGGTCAGATGATCCTCTGAATGATGGTGGATGTTGCCTCATGAAATGTTCCACCACTGACATGTTCCTCTGCGGCTGATCTGGCTGATCTCGTGCATGGATACCACCACCATTTATCGCCTGAGTCAACAGCGCCATTACTGCAACAAACTGTTCAGTTCCAATTCCGACCATTTCTGGATGCTGATTCGGAAGGTTATTTCCTTCTGTATGCCTTCCTAGCACTGCTTCCCTGTTTCCTCTGCGGAAAACCATTCTGAACAAACATGTCTTAGATGAAGCAACATGCTAATCTTTAAATGCTATATCATTTAGAAAAAGAAAAAAAAAATATTTTTGGATAATCATTTAATAGAATTCTAACTCCTAAAGTTATCTAAACCGACCTCTGATACCAACTATAAGGCCCCAGCCTTAAACCTTACTTAATCTTGAGTTATTACAAGATTACACGTTGAGGATCTTTTCGGGTTTAGAGTTTTAGAGAATTAGATCATAAAACTTGCATTACATTCCACATATAAACAAAGTGGTTACATAAAGATAGTATTCTTCATTCCCATCAATGGAAACACATTTAAAATAAAACATGGATTATTTCTTGACACATCCTTGACTCTATCATCTTATCATGTACCTTTCCCTTGACCTGTGAAAAACATTTCAAAAACTTGGGATGAGCATAAAAACTCAGTATGGGTTATAAAAAAAACATGGAAAGGAAACATGAGTTCATATATACATAAGAATGAAATCATACTTTACCCATAAAACATAGGCACTTTAACATACCTCATAAAATCATGAATAAATCATAGAAATCATAAGACGTAAAGGTAACTTGAGGCATTCATAACATTCTTACGTAGGGAGTAACCCTCTTGGTTACGTTTGGAATACCCATCACAGTATATTCCCTAAAATCTTTTCGGAGAAACCTTAACGTTTCACTCCTTCGCGTTACCCAATGCATTGGAGAGCTATAATGGGCTCACCCGCCCTTAGTTTATCACGGAACCACCCGTCTTCATAATAATGCCCAAGAACCATAACATAATCATATCACATAAAACAAGCATAAAGGAAACATAAAATTTCCACATTTCAATCACGAGATATCAATACAACACATTGATATAAAAACATTATGAAAACCATTTTCAATACCAAAATAAAATAAAAGTAAAATATGGTATTTATTTTTCTTTTAAAAAGAAGGTATGGCTTGTAGAGGAAGCCGAAACTCAAATAACGGTTACGACGGCGGAGAAGTCGTTGTCGCCGCATACGTACGACAAAAACATTCCCTTTTGTCGTTTAGTAAACGCTTCGTATAAAAAAGATTCCTTTTGAATAAACGTAAAAGTCAAAGGGGTTTATACACCGCATAAAAGAAAGTTGTGTATAAAATAAAATATGCCTCAACGAAAGGAGATTGAGACGAAGTCCCATACAAAGATAATTTTTAAAATAAAATAGATACATTATGTGTATTCACTATAAGTACACATAAATAAAGTACAAATACAAGATACGACATAATAATATAATGACATAATTTGAAAGTAGGAGATTAACCCAAAGAATGGAAATTGGGTTAAGAAGTTCCCATACAAAGATAATTTTTAAAATAAAATAGATACATTATTTGTATTCACTATAAGTACACATAAATAAAGTACAAATACAAGATACGGCATAATAATATAATGACATAATTTGAAAGTAGGAGATTAACCCAAAGAATGGAAATTGGGTTAAGAAGTTCCCATACAAAGATAATTTTTAAAATAAAATAGATACATTATGTGTATTCACTATAAGTACACATAAATAAAGTACAAATACAAGATACGACATAATAATATAATGACATAATTTGAAAGTAGGAGATTAACCCAAAGAATGGAAATTGGGTTAAGAAGTTCCCATACCTCGTATCTGACTTGACCCGACCGTTCTTTAAACTCCTGAATAATAAACTTGAGTTAATCTCTAATTGATTATGAATCTTTTTCAAGTTCATTATTCCTTTTATACCATGTTATGAACATCATGTAATCATTTAAGTTAATAATGTTCATTTTGTCGGTATTTGGTTCTTAAGTCAAAAATAGACTTCTTATACTTACATGTTGTTAATTTGGTCAAAGGTTCATTATATTCAGAATGATATTCATGATGTAGATATCATATATGTCATATATATCCAGTACATACATGTATTTAAAATATTACATAATCATTTAGAGGTAAGAAATGAAATGCACCGTTCATGGAGACGGTAAGCCGTACGTACGCATGAACGCTACTTTCATTTCTTTGTCATATTAATGGAATTAAAACTAAATGAGACTTATGTATATTTTAATTCCAGAATTATATTCATCATTTAGATATATCATTAATTATATATATCCATTATATACATGTACTTTTAATAGTACATTACATTTGGGGATAAGAAATGAAATGCACCGTTCATGGAGACGGTAGTCCGTACGTACGCATGAACGCTACTTTCATTTCTATCTCATACTTTAATGAAAATAAATGATAATGATATATATAGGTATATTATAATTCCAGTATAACATCATATATAATAACTTTAAATCCATCCTTTACACGTCCCACATATGGCATTAACGAATCAAATCACTTTGAGGGGGCGGTAGTCCGCACTTCCTTAAATGAAGATATCGCGTATACCCATAATGGAAGCCATAAAGGTATGCCCAAAATGAAAAAAAAAACAGAAGCTTAAGGAAAACATCAACATATTATATATCATATATAAAAATAGTGACATCATAATGGCCACCTTTGAAGGTGTTAAATGAGTGTTGAACAATCATCGTTTCGGGAGGCAGAATTTCGCCATCCACGGAAACCTTATGTTCTTTAACCATTTGATGTAGTTGTGTGGAAGTGTAGCTCAAATAAATCTTATAACAAAATCATAGTATATTGAAGATACTGGTGTTGTTACAAAAGAAGTAAATAAAAAGAGTTTAGGGGGTTGGAGAAGCAAAATAAAACAAATGAACATGAGAGAATGAATTACCTTAAAAAGTGTAACTCCTTTTGAGTTGAGCCTAAAGGCTTCCTTTGAAAGGATTATGCCCAAAGGGAATCCTCTAGGATGAGGAGAGGGATGTGGAGAGAGCAAATGGGCAGGGGTTGGCCGAGCCAATGGCTTGAAGAGTGTGTGAAATGAGGTAGAGGTGGGGGCCTTTTATAAGAGGAGAGGAGGGGCACTTTTGGAAAGTAAAGAAACATTACTTTATTTGAAAATGTGTTTCGGTTTTAAAAGGTCCCACATTGATAGAATTCGTGGATAAGGTGATAAGGCATCGAAATCCATTCATCCAATTGGTTTTGGACATGTGTAGTTTATAGATTTTATATTATCTTTCCATTTTATTTAAATCGTCAAATAATGATGTCATCGCTGCATCATTATTATGTCATACATAATTAAATTTATTTAATGTCTAAAAATTATAAAAAAATTACTATGATATATGAAATCTTTTTAGCTTTCCATTGAATATTTATAATCAAAATTTGGACTTGTATAACCCCACTTAAAAATTGTTTTCGCAAAACATATTATGTTTGTGTCATTTTCACTTTAACATTAAATAAAAAGTATTTTATGTCATTTCCCAACAAAAGTGGATCCATGGGGTCCCCAAGTTTGGCCATGTCTTGTCTTGGTCGGCCATGACACAACCAATGAGGTTGGGACATGTGTCTAGGTCATTTTATATTATTAAAGCATTATTTATACATTAAACTACCCTAATTACCACTAATCGCGATTAAGAACTTAATAAGTTACTATTCACCAAAAAATTATTTTAATCTCATCGAACCACATTTTACTTCTTAATGACAACCATGTATGTCGGATTTTCAAAATTCAGTACACATTAGTGGTAAACTTTCATTTAACTGAAAAATCAGTTTGCTTGATTACCACTTAGTGGTTTCACTATTCATCAAAAATTGAAGTTTTTCAGAAAATTACCAAAAATTCACTCTAAGCTATATTTGATATTCCGAATTCAAAAATGAAGTCTATTTTACAAAATTCTAATCATATAAGTCACATTAATTAATTTAATAATTAATTCCCGCTGCCAGAGCAAATAGCGTGTTTTTACAAAACAATAAGTATCAAAAGATTGACACCAGTTTAAGTCTAATTTCAAAGTGAAATTGATTCCAATGACCACCATTGGATAAAATGGTAAAAATAGATTCTAATTTTACTTAAAAACCAATTCAAAACATAATCTAATCATATAAATAAATTAGATCAAAAAGAGGTTTTGAATTAAAATGCAACATTTTACACTATTCATAAAAAAAATGAACTTTATCAGAAAGGTACCAAAAATTACACAAAGTAAAATTTGATGTCCCGATTCTTAATAAGAGTTTTATTTGGTCCAAAAGAATGTATAAGAGTGATCAAAACTATATTTAATGACGGTTCACCATTAAAAGGTGATAAGTGAACCTTTAGTGAAAATTAGAGTATAAAAGCCTAAAATTGAACTCTTTCCATATTTTAAGCCTTTATCTTTTATTGGGTAAATGTATAAACATTTAAAAACATATCTATTTATATTTTAGTTATTTCTATTCATTCCCGCCAGTACAACGGCTACTTGTTAACTAACATTTAAAATAATATTATTATATTACTAGTGTGCTACGTAAGTTTCAAAGAAACTCATCGTTGCGTATCGGGTACGCTATCGAACATAGCAACCCCTTTTAATTAAAATTCATATTTAATTCTCTAATATTAATAAATATGAAAATTATTTATTCTTTAATTACCTGGGATGTTACAAATACCGCCTCATAGGCTGATTTTCTTCATTATTCCATTAACAACACTCATAGTTGAGAATATTGATACAAATAAAATTTATCAATTATATATATGATATTAATTATTTTTATAGTTTTATGAAATATATATATTACACAAACCATTATTATTTTAATTTTTTTTGAATATAATAATGTCGCTCATGTGTGTGTGGGACTACCACCTCGTAAAGTGATGTGATTCAGTCACACATTACTTCAAATGTTTTGTCGATGGATTTAATAGAAATATTTTGTATATATAAAATATTAATCATACAAGTATGATTATATATAAATATATTTATATATATTTATATATATCATTTACATTTATTCCTTTGAATACGACTGGAAAATGGAAACAACGTTAATATATACCTATGTTATACTATCTCCATGAATGGTGCAATCTAATCCCTATAACTAAAAATTATGTATTCATATAAAAAATTGTATAAAGAAAATAAATTTTAATGCAATAATTGTTAAATTTTTTGATGTTATGAAACAACGATGGATGTAGGAGAACCAAATGTGTCATGTCAATGCATGTATAAAAAACAATGTGGCAATTACCCAAATCGGAACATTTACATTGAATAATTAATAAATGGGTAATATAAAGTAATAATAAAATAAAACATTAATTTATATATATTAATATCATTAAATTATATATTTATAATATAGTTATATTTATTATACATTAGTTTTTTATAAGAAAAATGTAATTCAATACACAAGGTAAGGTGATTTCTCGTCTCAGTTTTATTTTTGCGATACTTATGCCATATTCAACGTTCTATTAATTATTTTTTGTATATAATTCCATATTAAAAGTTATAAAATAAAAATAATTTATTTATTGAAATTTAAAAATTAAATTTATTTTTCTCTTTTAGTTGTATCATGATTCAAATACTACTAATGTAGATATGGATTTACGTCCCAATTTTTGCTTAAGTGTGAAATATGCCATATTGACTAGTAATATTCTCTATGATGTTTAGGAACACACCATTAATTTTTTAATTATTAATATAATAAAATTTATTTAAATTAACATATACATTTTATGATATTTATTTTAATGTTCATAATATTATAATGATAAAAAATTGGTAAATTATTTTTGACTGAATTTTCTTTCTAGGAGACATATGTTATGATATGCCCCATTATTAATTTATGAGAAATATAAATACCTCATTTCATATATAATATATTTAATTTATATTTCCCCATGATATTTTATAGTCCATTATTTTTATTCCTTCATGATATTACGATTCAATGTTGCCAAATCCGTACTAATTTTATGTTACAATCTAATCGTATGTAATGATTATTTATGATTATGCATAAAGGGATATATTATTAAGAAATATCTCCCTATAAATATCATAAAATATCTTTTATACTACTTATACATGATATATTTGTGTAATGGAACTAATTTACCACTATTTTTAACTAATGATAATAATGACTTTTTTTATGAAAACATGCATTATTTATCTCATTGGTCAAAACTATGATTTCATTAGAAACCATGTTATCTAATATTATATTAAAAAGTTATCTTATACTATCCAATGATTACAAAAAATACATATTTACTAAACTATTTCCTTTGTAAACATTGATTTTAAATGGTTTGTTATATTTAATTTTTTATCGTTGTTCATTTGACTTATAATGACAATGTAAATTGAGTATAGGTTTTTAGGAATACATCATGTACCAAATTCCATACTATCACGACTAATCTAATCATTGATGATTAATCTATATGTTTTTCATTAAATTTTTAACGGAAAATATATTACTAAACAATTTTAATGGATTTTATTTTAAATTTATTTTCTAAGAATGTAATTTTAAAAATGTTTTTTGTTTTAAAAGTTGTATAAATTTATTAATTATTCCATTATATGTTTTAAAATAAATATTCAAATGATTTTTTATAGAATATTTGTTTTTTAAAAACAATTTTTCAATTAGGAAATGATAATTTCCTTCTGAAAAGAACCATGTAATTTTTCAAAATCCTTCATCATTTTAGATGAAATACTTTGATATAGTTTATTATTTTCCATGTAATTGATCCAAGAACCCAATATTTATTATTAATAAAAGTGTTTTATGTTTAAGATGAAAAGTTTTTTGCCAAACCCATTTTTCGTCCTTGGATTTGGCCATGATAAAATGTATTTCAAACCATGAGACATTTTATGGGATTTCCAATGAATAATTGGTTAAAAAACATGTCACTTTCTAATAGGTTAATATATGATTAAATGATTATGATACCTATATTATTTAATAATATAAGATATGATGATTGTTTATGATCTGGTGGAATATATATATATATATATATATATATAATATTTCATTATGTGATGGATATGGCCTGTATTTTGATCAACTGAATTGTATAAAAAAATTTTCTCGTGAAATAATATCGTAAATTTTTTTTTGATGGTATCGATAAATAATGTGAAACAAGTGCATCTTGATCCAAAATGGAATGAATGCATTCCCTAAACCAAAATGGGAAATAGTTCTGTCTTTATCCACTATAAGAAATAATAGTGACACGATCTACAATGAGAAATACATATGTCCTGATCAACTGTTGAAAATATAGGATTCATGACCCAAAATTTTGATGTTATTGGTATTTAACCTTGACACATGAAATATATTTCTATATTTATGTAGATTCCCGAATATGGGACATGATGTTGTGGTTCATTATTGATTTATAATTATTTATAAAAAATATGACTCATTGTTTAAGAATGTATAATATTTATTCAATGATTTGTATTTAAAATATATGATAATATGGGGGTGAACTTTATATGTTATGGTCAAGTAACACACCCTTGTGATTATCATATTAAATATTCAAAATTTTATGCCTCTTATGTTTGACCATATTAAGCATATGATCCTTCCCTTTCTAATTTTTCCTTTCCCCTTGTTATGAAGAATATTTTTAAGAATAATTACTAAATGGGATGATCATTATAGTGGATATTAATGATTATTCAAGAATTATGATGTTTTTTTGATGATTCTAGAGTTACTAAACTATTATTGTCCTCAAGAGTGTGTTTGTATAATGTAATTAATATAAATCAAAAAATATATAATATCAATTTATGAAAATGTTGGGTATTTTATAGATACACATTTTACATTTAGATACATATTTATTAATTTTGTAATACAATGAATATAATTGATCATAATTAGTAATAACCTCATCTTTTATATTAGATTCACTAATTTATTCATATTCTTGAAACTTATTATATTTTTTTGGAGGCTATGAATTAAATTTCTTGTTAAATTGCTTCATTCATTATCGTAAATTCCACCCTTCCCATATCATATCCAATGATTTTAAAATAATGTTCATAAAATGGTAATGTATTAGGATCTATATCATGAAATGTTTTAAATAGTAAAATCAAACTTTTCAAGAAGAATTTTTAAGATCATTTTAGAAACATTATATTATTCTAAATTATCACCAACATAAATTATGGTGAAAAAATAACATTCATCATTATAAATAATTCATGAATAGATTCATACCTAGTAATTTTTATATCCTCATCAATTAACCATATTAATTGTAATGTTTCTTTCTTTACCATTAAATTTATTTCATTGGTATTTTTTTATTTTTGGAAAAAAATTAATCTTTACCAAAACCATTAACTATGAGAAATTAAATATTATAAGGAGATGAAAGTAAATCATACATATCCCTATAACCATTCTATAGATTTTTAATTTCTAAAAATCTAAGGAGAAAATTTTCAAAAAGGGGATGAAATCCATCTATAAATGCTCCAAAAACATTATAACCCAGATACATAAAATAAAATAGCATTATACCTTTACACATGTGATAGTAATTCCTATAAAAATATTGAATCCCATTATTTTTCACACAATTAAATTTATCCATACTAACATTTCATCAATCAAATCACCGAAGAATAAGAAAAGGGATAATTCTTATAATAAAAATTGAAAAGCCCAAACCAGTATCTTGGTAATCACTACTAGGGGGAGGAGGTAAATAGAATGTATATTTATATTTAATGTTGTATTTCTTGTATTAAAATATTCATATAATTTTAAATAATTCTATTTTTTAAAAAGAAAAATTCACACATCCCTAAGAACACATGTATATATAAGGTTTTTTACAGAATGAGAGTATGTAGTCCTTGTAATTGATTGTAAATAATTTAATACCACACTCTCTAGTAGAAAATATCATTTTTTTGGTATTAGAAGTATGAAATTATCAAAAACATGTGGACATCTAGGATCAATATAATAGTTCATGTGAATATTCTTGCATGATTAATGTAAATTAGCTTTTATATCAATTTTTTTAACCTTCACCTATTTATATAAACAAGTCATTATGATTAATTGGTCACTTTATCATTTTTAATTATTTCGAAAATAATTCCCTTATATTAGACTGAGTATTAAATGAGAAAAAATTTCATTGGATGTCATAAAAAATGTCATCCTAGTCAATAAATTAGATTCATTATTCAGATTCTTTAGTCTAGAAAGAATAACAATTCACTTAATTATTTTGAAATTCTATTTTTGAATGATCTTCTGTTTTGATTTAGTAATTATAGAACAAAAAATATTATAATAATTCTTTAATCATTTAGTAATTTATTAATAAATTCAATATCGAGTCAAAACCTCAAATACTGTACATTTCACACATGAGAACTGTGTGAGAGTACATAAGATTTTGACTTATATATATAGAGGTTCCTCAAAAGAGAAAATAGTAGGAAAACAATTTCACAATTCCTAATACATAAATTATAGAAAGCATGATTTTCCATTCATTTTAATTTTTTTGGCCACTTCTAAATACCTCTCAACTATTTTGGAATCTTTCTTAATATTAATTAATAAACTCAATAATCTTAACTATGAAATTCATTTTAAAAGTAACATTATAAAATCTTATTTTTGGAAAACATATAACATTGACTCCCAAATCCAAATGAAATTATTTTCCATATATATCAATGAAACATAAAAATAACACATAAGTGATATATTTAAGTGTGTTGAAAACATCGATCAATTTCACATTTTCTTCATTTTTTCAATAGTTCATTAAATTATTGGGACATAAACAAATGAATCCAAGTCTCTGATTACTTATAAATGTGATAACATTTTTGATGAGTCTTGAAATAATAGTAACAAAAAAACAAGAGACCTCTTTCTAATAAATAATATCCCATGAAATTTGAATACATTGTTATATTACAATCGGTTGATCAGTATTAGAAGCACCATTGATTTATTGGTCCATTAAAATTTCCTCTTAATGAATCAACATTTCTATGTCATCCATTTCTATTTGGACAGTATAATGTTCTGTCTCCAATGGAATTCAGTATCTGATTTTTTATCTATGTCAACTAGATAACTAGTTGATTGGTGGAACATTGTGCCTGATAGACTAGTATCGATTGTTATATAATATATTTTGAGACACTAAAATTTATGATTATTTTAATGGATTAGTGTAGTACAATTATTAATGGATCAATGATTTATCATGTCTGATTGGTTGACTCTAGAACCCATTTGAATGATTGATGTCAACAAAATTTTGTAAATTTTTCAACTTCATCAAATCAATTACATCCATCAATAACTTATGCATCAGATGATTCCCAATCTAATAATTATTTACCATAAAACCTCAGATTCAAAAAAACAACAAAGATCCATATTTCTCATTTATTCTGCAAACTTCTTTTTATATCATGACTTCTCCTTGATGTTTACAACTTTGAGATCTTGAAATCATTGTTAGAATTTTTCACCCACAATAATTGACAAATTTTGAAAAAAAATATTGTATATAACTTATGATGGTCAGAAAATTGTTCATAGAAAAGAATCATCATATTTTCTATTGATCATCCCTATTGAAATTATGTATCTGATAAAACATCGAACTCCATTAGAAAATAAATTATTTTGAAAATTCAGGTATGGAAAAAACATCACCTATAAAAACTATTTCATAATATTAAACAACAAATGGATGACATTCTTATGAAATCTACATCCATCCATTTGAGTTAAAGATAGATTGATTTAATAACAATAACATACAATGTACTTTGATTTCATATATTGATAAGAAAATAAATTTCTATTCACAAACAACTTCATTCATCTTCTATAAAACAATATTCATCCTTCATGGGCCCAATAGGGCTCATGTAATGATTAGTCATATGGGCTACCCAAGTGGTGGAGGTGTCATATCACGTTTATTACATGTGGAATATTTTTTTGGATCATTATGTGTATTATAATGAATAGACATGAAATCCTCTATTTGACTTATAGGTTGTGTATTATTATTTATCGTCATGTTTCATGGAATTTTTTTTAACATCATTCAGTTAGTGTATTATACTATGAAAGTTAATGTCCTAGAACTCAGAAATTGTATTAGGGATTTTGAATGGGGTACCCATTCCTATGAAGGATAGTATGATATAAGGTTACATCCAAATATGTAAACGATCCATAGGTCCCACATATGCACATAGAATGAAATATTAATTGGTTTCACATGATGACACCCATGTTTGTGGTTTACGTGTCTATTTTATTGGTTCTTTTTGCTGGATGATAGTTTGGATAGTAAAAATTCAATTTATTATTTAGGTGTATTTATTTTTGGGTGTATATTTTTAATAAGATAATGAAATGAGGCTTCACAATTAATTCTTTTAGAAAATGGTTTGGGAATGAGGGTAGGTAATATACCAGTTGTGTGGATATGGAATGCACAAATGAACATTGTTCAAAGTGGTGTAGGGAATATTACTACTAAATTTGTAAGAAAATACGTTTATAGGAATCAAACAAAAGGTTATGTACTTGAAGGTGGAGTCCTGAATGTTTAGAGTACTGTGAATCATTGAAGTTGAGGGAACTTTTGGAATCATCATAATGAGTAGTCCTGTATTATTTAGGCATTTTTTGACAATCATTTTATGGTTGTGTGATGAAAAGAGCTATGAGAAAGGAAATATGACATGTGATAACTCATTAGGGATTCAAGTAAATTCTTGAGAAGTTATCTCTGTGACAATACATTGTGATTTTCGTAATATGTGAGGGTTATCGATAATGTTATCTACCTATAAGAATACTGGTGTAATTAAATATTTTGATCTATGTAATAAAGAGAAGGTTGTATTAATGAGAGATAAAAACATTAAAATCCACGGGGCAATCACGAAAATTCAAGGAGGTGTAGTGGGGGTGATACTCAATTTGTAGAAAATCGGTTTTCTAGGCACCATGTCACTTAACATTGACATTTTCCCGCAACATCTGGTTGTCTAACAGTACTCTAGATGGGGAGACTTTCCAAAATTTTCATTTGATTATGATCATGTAAGGACATTATTTAACAATTAATATTTCTTGAAACTCACCATGTTAGGATGTTTCATATGTAGTTAGAGAGTTATGTGTGGCCATACCCATTTTTGTGTGATTTTTGGAATCTTCCCTTCATGATTCATTTTACAATACTATTATTATACAAGTGACTCTAAGAACAATGTTTGGAGTTGTACCAAAATTAATAAATATACATGTACATGCCACCATATCTTTTCAATGGGACACTGCACTAATCACTTCCCATAACATAAGAAAAACATGAATTTTTATGGTCGAGATTCATTGTCAGTGCATGAAATGTTTTTCATAATTGTATGTGTATGTGAATTTATGTGTATATAAATTTATATATGTATTCATGTATGTTTCTATGTCGGTGTATGTATATGTACGATTATATATTATGTGTATGTTTTTGTATTATGTTTTTGTATAAATATTTATGGGTATTTATATTGACATATTTGTATATAAAAGTGTGTAATTGTATATGTATGTGTATCTATATAATTGTGTGTACATGTTTGTTCTGGGGTATGCATGAATATGTACGTATGTGTATATATTAATATAGGTATATGTTTATGTTTATTTTTATTTATGTGTACAAGTATGTTTTATCATACATATGTGTGTATGTGTAAATTAATAATGAGCATGTTCATGTTTATATGTGTGTGTGTGTGTGTGTATTCATATCATTAAACAAAAAGAGAAACAATTTATTCGATATGAAATATCATATTATAGTATATTTATATATAAATATATAAAAATAAAAAATTATAGGTAAAACCATTCTATTATTAAAATAAGATAAATGTAATTATATATATGGACACACATTCCCACCCATATATATTTAATATTTTTATTGTGTTTACAATTTTTAATATGAGCATAATAACTTATAATAGGTAAAAAAAATTGTAATATTTTTTAAATATATATATATATAATATTTATTTATTTTATTTTAATACTCTTTAAATTTTTATATTTAAAAATTTATATCTTATTAAATTTTTATTAGTCATTTATTTTAAATTTTTATCAATAAAATGTTTTTATAATATTAATTAATAATTATTTTAATATTTATTCATTTTAAAAAAAAAATTATTGTTATAATTAATATAATATTTATTGAAATATTTAATTAATTTATTAAATTTTATTTATTAAATTTTATTAATGATTAAAATTTAAACTTTTAATATTTTCATATATTTTAAATATTTCTCAATTTTTTGTATTTTTTATAATTTGCTCACTTTTTATAAGTCTTGATTTTTAATATTTTTTATTTTAATATTTTTTGTTATAATAAAATTATAAAGGTATTTAAATGTTTTAAATATTAATATTTATGACTTTCTGATGTTTTTCATGTATATAAGGAATAATTACTGATCTTTATTTTTATTTATTTTTTTAAAAATTATTATTCCATTATTATTTATTTATTTATAATCAAATGTTTTTTATTAGTCATTTATTTTTAAATTTATTTTTTAATAATATTATTTTATTAATTTTCTCAATTTGAATGTATCATTATTTTATATGATTAAAATTCAAATTTAATATTTTCAATATTTTTTCTTTTTATATATATATAATTTTCAATTTTTATGCGTCTATATTATTTATTAATTTATAATTATTAATTCAATTTTAATACTAATTCACATTTAATATTATTTAATGTATTCAAAACAAATAGAATTTTGTTTTCTGTATTTGTAAATTATTAGTTTTTAATATTTATCAACTCAATTTTCTTATTTTGGAAAAATTTTAAAATGGTATTTATTTATATATATATTATATATTCATTTGAGATTTCATATGTTTAATTCACATAATTATATATTTATTATCAATTCAGTTATAATTAACAATTACTATTATTTCATTTTATTTAGAAGTATGTATCTATAATTATTCATTTTTATTCTACTAGTATTTCATTTACATTTTATTCTAACATTTATAATTATTATAATTAATTCAATTTCAGTAATTTGATGGCTTAAATTATTAATATTATATATTCATATGACATTATATTAAATAATTTACATATTATCATTTCATTTATCTTAATATTATAAACATTATTTAAATATTAAATATGAATTGTGTTGGTTATTTACATAAAAAATATGCACTTTTAATAGTCTTATAATTCCATTTTTTATAATATAACATTTAAAATTATTTTTTCTATAATGATTAATTTATTTTTATTCTTAATTTTTTTTATTTTAAAATTATTTTTAGTAGTATTTTAAGCATTTATATGTAATTCACTAATAAAATGTTGATTTATCAGTGGTTATCTATTACTATAGATAATTGTGTGATTTATATGTTCCTTTTTAATAGTGAAAAATTTGAAGCATTATCAACATAAGAAATAACTAATAAATCAAACATATATTAACAATTTAATATCTAGCACAATGAAATGTATATATTATCATCACTTTTTACTAACAATGATAAAACCATTATTCCAATTCGAATTAAATACTATCTAGGTTCTCCCTTATTTTCACCTTTCTGGCTCTCATATATATTGAATCTCGTGGTTGTTTATATAGAGTCTTTTGGATGAATTGAACCTTAATTTGAAGGTACAATATTTATTTCCAGTTTTTAATCAATCAATCATCCATCTTTAGTATATTTTTGTTCTTCATAGTTGTTCTCAATGAGATCATTATTTCATGATATTGGATTCATTATTTTTTGTTATTCTCCATAATTATTTAATTATGATCTATGTTTCGATCATTCTTCATATAATTTTTGAATTCTCTTGATATGAATATCATATTCCAATTTCTAAGAGTCTTTTGTTTTGATTAAAAAACAATTTGTGGGGATAACTAAATTCATTTGTACATTATTATTCCAATTTTATTTAAATTTATTTGAACAATGTAAAATAATGTCTAAATATGCCTTTATTATCATCATCATTTTCAATGGAAAAAATATTCAACCCCAATTGAAAATTTATTCTAAATTTATAACAATATTTTCTCTCCTTATAAATAATTTAAATAAAAACAATTTAAACAACCTTTAAAATATTATATTATATTTAGTGACTCTTGAATGAATATTTAAAAAAATTTAATAATTTCCAAATTTTTAAAGAGATAATTTTTTATTTTTTAATAACATGTTTTATTATTTAAAAATTCCATTTCTCATAAATATTACTACTTTTATGGAATTAATTTCTTAAATTGAAATTATATAATTGAGGTATATTTTTAAAAACATATAATTTTCTCATTGTTCCCCCAATCATAATTATTTTAAAAATCATATTGACTATTATATTTTTTATGATTAATAAATGATAAGTATGAGTATGATATAGATTGTAAAATTTAAAATTTATTAACCTTAATTGAATTGGTTATGTATTTACATACACCTGAAAAACATTGTGAAATATACTTAATTTTATTTGATAGTGAAATTATATTATAAATACAATAATACATACCTAGTTTCAGAAATACAAAGGTTTGTTGTGATAATTTATAGTGACATAGATTGAATTAATACCCTTTGATGGATCCATTTCAAAAATACAGTTAATTATATAATGATATTTCTTATAATAAAAAATGTGTGTTTGAATACATTATATTCAATTAATTTTTTTCCATTATATTTCTAAAATTTTAGGATATAATGAAATTTTATATCATATATAATGACTATATGTGATTTTATAATGAATATCTTTTTATAATTTTATGATCCTAACTTTTGTTTATTTCGATAAAGTTATTAAATATGAATATATATAAATAAAATTTCATGTATATGATTGAAAATGGATGGATACTAATCATATGAAAAAAATTGCATGGGGTTGGGTTTAATTATTTATTCATTTCGGCAAGATATTATGTATATAAACCATTTAAAACAATTTTTAATATTAACGTAGTTATTAATGAATAATAATTAGTATAGTAGAGCTGGAGGTACACTTGAATATTCATAGAATAGAACAATGTTATAAATATAGTACTAAACCCATGGAACAACAAAATTTAGTTAGTTACTATGATAACAAAAAATTTTAGGATCATATGATAAAATTACTAGTTTGGATGATGATGTAGATCATATTGAAGACATGATTAAACGTGTACAATATGATGATGATTATATTGAAGAAAATAAATACACATGTGAATATGAACATTGTGATTGCAATTTTATCAATAGATAGATATATATAAAATGGTTCTATTTTATACTAGTTGAATGAAATATACACCATTAATATTCATAATGATTCTATATAATGTAATTGAAGGCAATAGATGGAGTGACACCATCTTCACCGAACTACATAAACTTTTGGGGGATACGATACATCAAATATTGATATACCTTTAAAAACAAATGATTTTAAAAAAAATTATGTTAAATGGGAATAATATCTGAAAGAATACATCCCCTAAAAAATAATTTTATTTTTTTCCCAAATGAATATGAATCAGTTATAAAATATGAAATTTCTGTTGTGTCAAAAAAGAAAAAAATGAATCAAGTCATTCAAATATTTCATGGGAAATATTAAATAATTATAAGGATCATGTTCCAATATTAAAGTAAAGATTCTATTAGAATATTTATATGGAACACATAAACATTGAATCCTTATGGTAATGTTCATCAACCATCAAACTATCATTAGTGTAAAGTAATTGCTAGTGATTATCATGATATTTTAAACATTTCAATAAAATTTTGTCTTGAATTATCTATATATAGAGTGAATATATTTGGGGTAAAAAGTACCAATCCGAGTATATGTCTTGTTATGATGGGAAATTATTACTACCTATCATGGTGATAAATGAATCAAATATAAATTATTGACTCTCTTCTTACATAAGGACTAAAGTAACTAGGTGATGATGTTTCTTCTTTTTAAAACCTTTGACCAAATATCAAAATTTTTTATGGGATTCATGTGTTATGATTTTTGATTGGGAATAAAATGATAATTTATATTTTATACATAGGTTTTGTTGGGTAATAAATTATTTTTTTGATTATCGATATTATTCAGTATATAGAATTAATAGAAAATTAGTGTTCCCTATTTATGAACTATGTACACACTAATTTATGTTGAAACAATAGTCAAAGACTTTGTTTCAAGGGAATCAAAAAATACTACCCTAGTTACATAAGTACTGATCTTGGATGAAATCATTAAATTAGAATGAATAATAATAGACTACATTGTATCTACTAAAAAGTGATAAAATATTTTTAAAAATTATGGATATAATCATTATAATTGTTAAACTTATTTAAATAAGTATTTGAAAATCAGATTGAAAAATAATATTAGACTAATCTAACATAGTACTAGATTTGATTTTTTTTGTCCGAAATATTCATGAATTCATCCATATAGTGAACAAATAATGTTATTATACCAATTTCATGAAACTAAATGTACCATAAAAATAATTGTTTATATTAGTAAATAGTCATACATGATTAGAATGAGGATAAAAGAAGTGTTAAAACTAGTAAAGGGTGAATGATCTACTTTTCATCTTCTAGATTCATATAGTCATTCTATAAAATGGAGATGCATTTTTAAAATTCATTATTGATGTACTAGTTTTAATATGGAATTATAAAAATATCATGTATAAATTTTCAATGAATTTACTAACGTTAAAGCATATAAAATCATAAAACTGTTATTTTCTAATGTATGGATAAATTCATATATCTTTAATTTGATTTCTTTCTAAATTGTGTGACATACATTATCCATGTTTTTTTTCTTTTATAATTATTTATGTAGTAATATTATATACTAGAATAAACATCCTAATATTTATAATGTTTTAGTTTCATATAATGTTAATTGGGTATCTTTATATCAAAATAACTTATTGAAACAATAGATCAATTAATAGTTCACCTAGGTAGAAATATCTGATAATAATGTATAGTACATTATATATGGATTTACTCCATTAAATGTAATATGAATAAATTTAAAGAAAATATCAAAATTCAAATGTCGATATATTTTTTAATTTTAGATTATTATATTTTTGAAGAATCTGTTGAATTCTATACTAAAAACATATCTAATATGTATTTGATGGGTCCAGATAAAGCGTATCACAATGGGAGACTAGTATATTTTTTTATTTTATAAATAGATGTGTCAAAAAATAAAATTATATTCTAGTATTAGGATCCCCAAAACATTTTAAAGAATAGATTATAGGATGTGAGATATGTTGAAACACATATTGTAATTTGTCAAAATTTTGATCCAATAAGGGAATAAAGTAGAATATAAAATATAAATAAATTATACATTATAGGATGATTTTGATACCGTATTTTTTAATATTTATTTGAAAAAAGTAATTCAATTTTAGAATGAATTTGATTTCAATGTAGTGGACCAATTTTTCATGTGTTATCTTATAATATTTATATAATTAATTTTATTTCATTCTATACAATGATACATGAGTAAGATAGTTCCTGGAAAAATATTGAATTTACTCGTATATAAAAATAACATACATTTGTATTTTACCGTGGTAATTGATCTAATTTACAAGAATATTTCATACCGTTTAATTATCATAAAATATAGTAGTTGGATTTTACAATAATCAGTGTACTTGTTTTTATTAAAAGTTAGTTTATAATAATACAATAGCTAAAGTAAATGAATTGAGTTTCCTAAAAGAAAATCATAGCATGTAATGGTACATATTAAAACCATTCATAATGAGATCATTGGTAGTAAATGTGTTTTCTGACCAAGATTTTAGAAATATAATTTTTCAAATTATTATATTATCATCAAAAAATATTATAGGATGATATTTATATTCAACAATGGATAATCCATTCATGAGGATATATCATATTTTTCATGGAGGTCCCAATAAATATATTGCTCCATTTGTTATTGGATACAACAAAAAGGTAATTTTGATATTCAAAAGTAGGTTCAAATCCCTTCGACCACTAAATAATGAAGGGATTCCATTAATCCATTTTATAGTTTTCAATATACATTAAAATACCTGAATGTATTATTTGTTTAAGGGAAAATTTAGGTATAATAAATTAATTATTCCATTAGATCTATTGGAAATGGTTTCTAAACATGTCTATGCACCAATTATTGAGGACCAATAGGATACTCAACATGCTTATTCCCTCAATCATGAGGAACACACGTTTCTTTATATGGTGATGTTACCAATCCCAATGAACAATATATTGAAAATGCCGAAATTGGAGGAAATTTTATATGGTTCACATCCCATTGTAGGTAAAAAATATAAATTTTTTAATTATAAATTTTAATATAAATTATTTATCTATGATGCAAAGGAATACAATTTGAGGATGGATAGAATGCACATGGGAAACTTATTGTTCCCAACATGTAACATTTGAGTAGTCAAATTGGGTTCCCCACATGAATTAATATTTCAATTGATGTAGATACAAGAGAAGATGTTATAACCATGATTGAGAACTAATTTAAAAAGAAATTAAGGTAACATTATGATATAATTTTCGATATTTTAATTAAATTAAAATAATAAATCATTTTTTTACACTTTATTATCCATCACATAGTTTTTTTGAACAAGATAACTATCAAATACATTTTTTATGAGTATCTACTAATCATCATATATAATTTTATTAAATTATTATGAATTATTATTTTGTTGATTCATTAGGGGAATTAAAACTGAATCCACCAAAAATATATACACTCATGATACACCAAAAAACCATAATTTCAATATTGGCAAGTCATTGGAGTAAAATTTTAGTTGTATTATGAACTGTAATACATTAATTTTAATAAAAATTAACTAACCTCTTTTTCAAAGAGTTTTTAATTTGTTATACAATAGATGAGTATTGAAAGTAATCTGTATCAGTCAAAACCAACATACCACTACAATATAGAATTGATGGTGGACACTTGACATGAAATTAATTTTTTATTTAAAATATATAGTAAGAAATTAATATTTTTTTGGATCCCATAATTGTACACCATAAACATTGTCATTAGATATTATATTTTCTTATATCCCATATAAAAATGACTATATAAAATTCATTGAATTTTGAATATGCATTAATGACAAACAATTGCTGGTATTGGGATAATGTTTTTATAATGTTGTAAATTGTCACATTATTTTCCCCAATTTACTTTTTTTTGACAAATTTATGTTATCCCTTATACAATTAAGGGAATGACCAAAATTACCTACCTATTAGATCAATCAAGAAACTTTTAAGGGGATAAGACATAACTAAAAAGAGACAACGAAACCTGACAATGGATCAGTAATGTGTGGGTGAGTGTATCACTCATGATTAGCATGAATGGTAAAAAAAATATAGTTCATAATTGGGATGCGTAATGGAATGGTTTGGACTCTAACGACGTGTGAACAATTATTGTGTGGGTTTACCCTACTAAAAGAATGTGGTATGGAGGACACATGGATACATATTAAGTGATAGTAGATCATTGAGAAATATATATGGGTCATTAGTTGTGGAGTGTAACTTATCTTCCATTAAAAAAATTGATAAAATCATATCCATCAAATTAGATCAATCCCGGTTATACAATCAGGCCTTTTTTTCCTTAATGAACATCTGGACTATTGCATTTGATGAAACCCATTATTTGATGCAGTGATCCAGACCTATTTTATTTGGTTGTTGCATATGTTATCAGAAGATATCTTGGGGTGATGTACCTATGATTGAAATTATCTACATGTCTTATGTGATCTAAAACATAGAGAATCCTCGATCATGTGAATTATAATATATCACAAGATAACATATTCACCAAGACAAGATTGATTAAACCTACCTCTCTAATTCAATAGCATGGTTTGAATATAATAATCCACTACATGGTAATCCATCACATGGGGCATCCCATGTTGTATCACATATCACACGATCCACATATCCACTTGCAGTTTAATTAACATCATAGCCACCACATTAATATAATCATACAAACTACGACAATATATATTAATTATAGAACACATCGATCATGATAACCATGATTATATATGGTGTTTTTTATAAATATAGTGTCCTCATTATTCAAGAAAATATTACGTCATTTGAAATTATGTTATATATTATCAAATAAAGTAGATGATTGTTTTCCATCATCCATTCAGTTTAATGGTGGGTAATCATTTGAGGCATTTAATATGATGATTAGATTTATGTGATGGTTTTCATGATATTTTTCCTTAATATTACACAAATTTATCACAATAACCCTCCACATGATTACTTATATATCATGTTGAGTCTATTTTAATATGTTTTCTATTACCTAATGCCACATCACACAATTCATTAACATTGAATATATGAGAAATATTTTTACACCTATTCCTTTTAAACCCTTCTCCAATTTAGAAAGACATGAACTATAAGATAAGGAGGGAAATAGAGAATGATAGAGGATGAGAGAAATGCTTCCATTTGAGGATATCTCCAATTAACTGGAAAACCCCCCCTCACCAAAATCACTCATGGGGTTCTATCATGAGGCTCGATTATGTTATCTCATTGAGATCATGTGACTGTAAAAAAATGATTGTCATTTGTTCTGTCATTTCAAATATTCATGTATGTGTCTTGTACATATGCCACAATTCAATGAAATATTAGAATGTTAAATCCTTAGTCTGATGAAATTTTAATTTATCGCTTATCATGTCTACCTTGGTATAAAACTCCATCATGGGCCATTGACAATGGAATGTGACTGTTCTCTTACCTGGACCCCCTTTAGAACGAAAACACTCAGAGATGATGAATTGTAGAAAACCCTCTAAAATACAATATCTAGAAATCAGAAAACATTCTCAGGTGGTTGAATTTAATTTAATTCATAATGTGATCATATTACTTATCACTAGTCTCATGTTACCATCATGCATCATCCCTCTCATATATCAACTGTAATCACATGAAAGCCTAGAATGTGTCTATATTGATCAATATTAGGATCCCTATACTGGTCACATGATTTATGATGAATCTATCTGACATATCTAATTTGATCATGTAAATCACCATGGACATGTCATCCATAACATGGGGGACAATCTCTAAATTTCTTCTGCATCATATGATTTTCATAAACATTTGAATTAGACAATTATAAAATTCCTATAAATCCTCTCATATGTTTGTAGACTTCCATGACATTCCCATCAATCATCCCATGACTTGTAAACTATTTCATGTGGTATAACTTAATCATGTCAACCATTATAGGAATAGACCCTATAACATATTAAATGTGCCAGGAAGACTTCCTGAGACATGTCGTCATTATCTAGTAGAACATTCATGGACATTTACTATGTGATCCCTAGGCCACAAACCATTTGGTGAGCACCCACTTCAAAATAGATATGTCCTTAATTGGATAGGTTTAATCACTCATGTATCTGTATTAATTTTCTATTCATTAATGGGTACGAATTATATAAAAACATATTTGATTATTATTCCATGGCTATTATCTATCATTATACTATAGTGGATAAAATAATGAATATGTATCATGGTATCCATCTTGGTGAAAGTCCCTTCATATATAATTTTACATGTATTTTTGATTAGAAATTATCGTAATAGTGTATTATCATTCCATAGATATTAATAGAGTTGAGGTGGGATTATAGATGGGATTCCATTGGAGTGTCACCCTCAGCCATGCCCCCTTATTCCTCAAACTCATTAGTGGGATATGGAAGAACTAAACTACAAAAACACTGATTTCTATCATCAATTGTATAGCTAAAAAACATCATATGTCATGATCACAATATAAAATAATCCATGATACTAGTAATATTTCATATCTATGGGAAACCTTAGTGTGTAATCCACTTATAGATATGGTCACATGAAATGTGTCTAATCATTTATTATGTCATGTTTCCCTCATCGAGCATTGCTAACATGTGATTGGAAACTGGTGATGATTGTACCAGAAGTGTGATGTGATACTCCCTCCCCAAAATCAATCCAATATATGTTATTCAATCTGATAGGAGAATCATAGACCATGTGGAGTGACTATTACACTCTCCCCTTATACCGAATAAAACACACACACACACAAACAAGTGAACATTGGAAAGAGAATGATTCTCATAAATCTAATACATGCAATTTCAAGTGTCTTCCCAAAGTTAATAATGGATAAATTTTATAAGTATTTGGTTACATGTATATATTACTTGTATTATCACCCTATACAACATGTAAAAAATTTCAGCTGTGCCAACTGGATTATATAAAGTTGTTTTCGACTTTCAGACTTGTTTGTGTAAGGCCCATTAAGTTAAATTCCTAAAAACATTAAGAAAACAATGTGATAAATTATGCAAATAATAAACACTTACATGTACATGGATGTTCCAAATTCCATGTAATAGGTTCATGTGAATCATGTGAAATATTTAGTAGTGAAGTGAAATTATCTAAACCATTCATCCATATCTTTCGACAACTCCCAGATATATACTCTATGTCATGTGATGTCTATTGGAAATGTTATCCATGTACTGGAATTTAATATAGATTTATATTCTTTCACTATTAATTCCTATAAGATTTTCAACCATATCATGTGGAATTGTTTTTACATGTGATCCTCAATCAGGAAACACACATGGATGTGTCTGTATTGATCACATGATGAGTCCTCAAAAAATCACATGGATTATATGACCACCATAAAAGATGTCATCAAAATAACAAATAAAACTCCCTAAATCCATAGACATGTTATGATGGAAAAAAATATAAGTCTAGTAGTCCCACACATAATGTCGAAAAGACAACAAAGACATGTTTATTCATCCTAAAACATGTTAGGCATACAATATATTCTTATCTGGAAGACACCCAATACCTATTATTTTGAAAAACAAGACATGATAGGAAAAGAAAATAGAATATGTTAGGTAGAAAATCTATAATTATCAAGAGGAAACCCCATGACATGTCATCCTTTCCCAATACGAGTATATATAACGGTTATCCAAAACCATGTGAATCCCAAACCATGATTCATTGGTCTAGAATTCCCCCAATATAATGTAAGCGTCTTTAATGGTTTAGAAATGGAAAATCATGAACTAATATGGTTATTATGAGATCCTCATTCCATAAAGTCGTCCTCATCCAACCACTATAGGTTCATTCACATAACCATTATAGGGTAAAAGATGAATATTAACTAATTACAATACATATTGGTGTAATTCCCTCTATTTTATAGAAACTCTATCAAATGGTTCTTAAAATATCATATTGGTTTATCATTCTTCCTCCTCTATTAGTAGATTGAGAAGCTAAATTACCATGAAGACAACAATTCACTCAATATGTAGGACATATAAAATCTCTTCCAAAGGCTTTATCTACATATCCTAAATCCCATTATTTCCTCCTTTCTGAATAAGTTTTGTAACCATGTGTATTGATTCTGGTAACTTATTATCCCTTGATTATCACACAGAGCATACCTCAGATGGGATTAGGGATTTCTAATGATCAGATCTGTAAGGACCCAATCATTAATTAATGAAAATTCTAATTGATATAATTAAATGTCTTATTATGTAAACATAATATATGAACTTCTTGGGTTTTGAATTTCATAATAATGTTAATAATTTTTACCATTCATAATAAAGTCGTTAAAAAGTGATCACCTGATTAGTATAAATGTAGGGCTTTAACAAATCCAATTTACACATATAAATGAGTTTATGGCCTCATCAAGTATAATTTCTCCATAAGAAGCCCATTTTACAGAGCTCGAATGGAGGTGTCATGCTTGGGATTCACTATTGTCCTAGCCTAAGCCAAGCTTTAACATGTTATGTTCGATAGGAATCTCTTATGGGAGAAGTGGAACTTGATAGAGATTACCACCCAAGCGATGTTATCTGAGCCTCATTTAGAGTTTTTCACCATCGCACACCATACACATCAGTCTAATGCGTGTGTTATAAGGGGTTATGAAATGAGGGCCTAATACTATGATTATGTACATTACCTTTTTATAGAGAATATATATTTATTTTATAATTGTAAATAGGTTTTAAACCCAAAACAACAATTTTAGTTAATTAAGAAAAATATTTTGAGAAAGTAATGGATTTTTGAAATAAATAATATATTAATAAAAATTATCACTAAATTAATATTTAATAAATATTAAAGACCGTTTAATTTTAAAGAATAGAATTGTAATTTTTTTAAGGTTTGGAAGAATTTTTTGTAAAAACCCCATGAAATTTGGATAAATGTACGGTTTTTTGATAAAAGAAACAAATTCACATATTTAGAAAACTATTTATATAAAATGAATATTATTTTTTGAATCAGGAAGTAAAAATTATCCAATTATTAATTTATCACAATTTTAGGAGACAGTCATATTTTTGGATAAAAATTTAATATCATTTAAATATATAATGTGTTTTATGACATCATAATGAACCAATAGTAATGTAATAAAATACTATTATAATTATGTCCATCCAATATATGTATTTCCTTTAAAATAATTTAATTTATGTTTCTTCGATTTATTTTTAAATTCTTTAGTGGACCCTCTAAGACATATAAGATATTTAAACCATTTAAACTGATTTCTATGATTGTGTTACTCCCCCAAAATAATAAAGGCAAATATTTTATGAATATTTCCATTAAACAAATAAAATAATGTTTTCCACTCTTCTTTGGTAAATCCATTGGAAAAAAATTCGTTGGTCTGTGGTTTTGATTGGTTTAATTTTTGGTGGCCAAAACCTAAATAATAATGACTTACTTTTCATTTCCTATATACACCCAACCATGATCCCATATTATCTTCAATAGATACCTTTTTAGCTTGAGCAACCTCTTCCCTCATCTCTCTAGAATCTTCCATAGGCACCCACAATATCCCAAGAAGCCTCCATCAAGCCTCTACCATGCCATTGGGATCACACTTCCATGTAATGGATTCCTACCTTTCTTATTTTTTCCATGTTTCTTTATGTTGTAATAGCATTTTACATTCATTAAATTACATTTTTTGGGGTATGATTCAGGACCTCCCTTATATTACGCTCCCAATGTTGGAAGTGAGGAGATACCTATTTCTATCTCATTAATTTCTCCCATTTACACCTATTACCATTTCATAATTCTGTATGGAATTTCTCTCTTCACATTCACATTCATGCAATTATACTGTATTATAAATGTATTTTCCATTTCATTTTTTGGTAAATGTATATATATGACCCCCTTAGTTTCAATTTCATGTACATATGATGATATACCACTTTCTCTCATTAACCATTTTTAATAATTCTTATGTAATGTCGTTATGCTACCGAAATTACACTACGATTTTTTCTCAAGAAAAAGTAATTGTTTAGTGAAAACCATTCCCATATCTCAGTAATAGATATTCAACATTATTCACATTTAAATATGTATTATAAGGATTCATATATTAATTATTAATTTCATTATCAATGAATAAATTATGATGTTTGATGAAACCATATTTTTCGATCTATGTGGCACACTTATGCATGAAATAATATATTTAAGAAGGGTACACTCTAATAGTGCTCCAATGCATTGGGTAAAGATTAGTATCATGATACTCAAGTGAAATGGGGGATTAATCATGCTATTTCAAGTGCAATTTGGTTTTAATCATGCTCCATGCATAATGAGCCTTGGCACTTACTATGACCATGTTTAGTGTTGTTACCACATTTACCTGTTATGATAATCATGCTATATCATGCCTTTATGTTCATGTTTATGTTATTCTCCTAGGATATTCCAATTTACTAACATGTAATTTATCAATCCTATGATTTTTTTATTCCCTTAGTGGGATTTAAAGCTCACACTTTTCTTATGCATGTTCTCAAGATATCTCAGGCAATGCTAACAATGAAGGAATGTGTATGGACAATTAATGAAGTTTGCAATAAAGATTTGTATTTCATGATTTTAGTTGTTATGTAATGTTCCAAAGCCCCCAAGACACTAGACCACTCAATATTCAATGTTGTATCTGGTTATCGTTTTATGTAAAAAAATATGTTTATGTGTTAAATAAAGAGTTTGGTTGTTATAGTTGGTATTAGAGAAAATGTTTAGTTATTTTTTGGGATTAGGATTAGAAAACCAAAGTGGAGCTTTGCAGGTAAGAATAAGTATAATAAAAACATTCACAGATTTTGGTTAGTATTAAGTAACTATTTTATCATGCAAATACATCCCTTTCTAGATATGAGCAGGTAATGTCAGCTCTGGCATAGATGTACATAGAACAGAAAACTCCGACAATTAATTTTGGGCTTGAACCGATGAATCGTAGTACATGACTGTGGTCCTTGCATCACTCTTTCTTATGACAATCCAGGGGGATATGCTTTCGAAAATTTGCAGTCTTAGTATGAACCATTTTTAAGGGGATAAAAAATTTCTCGTGAGAATAAATGTATTGATGTAGATCATGGTTATAACAGAATAAATCTTATAGGTACAAAAGTTATGGATATAAAAGTTATTTATTAGTCATCGGATTTTTTCATTGGATTACCATTTTTGTGTTACACATAAAATTCCTTTTATTCAAGACAATGAATGGTTTTAGGAGAACTCGGGCTAACAGCCAATGCGAGGATCTATGTGATGATTGTTTGAATGATATGACCAATCTAATGGGAGTAGGAATCATAATCTTTTTCATGATACTATCTCATATAACTCATGAATAGAATAGAAAAATGGTTCAAGAGGCACGTTCTCCCCCCCCCCCCATGAATGAACAAGTCACAATATAGGGCATCATGAGACAAAGGCCTCATACTTTTATTGTATCATCTGATTCCTCAATTGTTGATCCATAGATCAAATCCATTGATAAGATCATCTCCATAATTCAATGTTACAAACAAGTGAAGGTTCTTATGATGTATTATCATATAGTGGATGATGTCATTCAATGGTGGATATTGATCGAAAATATGATGTTTGAGGAGGATATCAAGACATTTTAATGGAAGGATGTCAATAAAATGTTTTTTGATAAATATTTTCATCACACCCTATAACTTAATATTGAACGAGACTTCCTTGACCTCATGAAAAAAGATGAAAAATCATTCATATATTTTGAGGAAAACTTCACAAGGATTTCACAATATGCCTTCGGATTTGTCGTTACCCCCGAAGGAAAGGTTTCCCACGTCTTTGGTGTGATCAAAACTTGCCTACAGAAATCCCTATCGGTCTATGACTTTGTTGGCTATGAGGAAATTCTCTGATGTTCCCTCCAAGTAGAAATGGATATTGGAGAATCCCAATGGTATCATGGGGATAATAATCATAAGGTGGACCTCAATTATGGAAGGCCTATGATTAAATCCAATGGTTCTATAAAAATCTAGCACCACACTTTCCAATCGTGTATAATGAAACATCACAGAAATTGCCTAAATAGGATAAGGAAATGATTTAGGTGTGTAAAGGAAGGGCACCTAACTATTAACTACCAACAGAAAAATCATATAGATGTGACAGAGTATAGGAACACAATGTCTGACCCTGAATGCAGTGTTCATTACTTCAACTTCCAATTAATATGTATCCTATCAAATCCTTTCCCAAATAAACGGGTTTTTGGAGGTAACCAACAACCTCCATCAAAGAAAGGGTGAGATTTTTCCATAACAACTAATTAATTAAACCTGAAACCATGTGGTGACATGTACACTAGTTATTCATCCATGAATAATGACAGTAAATTGATATTCGGGTTCTACACATTATTTTGTATCCCAAATTTTTAATATAACAATCCCAACACCACCAAAAATCATGGAAGTAATGATTTCAGTGATTACAGAATGTAGGGAAATCATTACATCACATGAATATAACTCCACCTATTATAATTTTGGGATTTAACATCTTGAATAACCTCTTCATACCACATCTTATGGAATTTGATGCAATTTTCAGCATGGATTAGATTTCTTATATTGAGCCAACATAAATTTTTGTGAGAGGTAAATCACTCTATATATGGGGAATCTACCACCTATTATATACATGTGAAATGATGAAAATGAAAATTATTTAGCAATATCATCTAAAGTGTGGATATTACTTCCCTATAATAAAGTGTATCGGGATCATATAATTGATTCTAAGGAAGCAACCCTCCTTGGAGACATGAATATTGTGAGAGAATTCACTGAAATGTTTCTCAAGGAATTGTCTTGTCTTCCTCATAGAATGGATGTTGAATTCTCAATTGATCATATACATGGGCATTCCAAATATACAAGACATTTTATTCAATTAATATTGTCGAGCTGAAGGAGCTTAATAAATAACTACACAAGAATCGGGATAAAGGGTTTATACGCCTAGGTGCTTCACAATGGGGTGCACTAGTCCTCTTTGGTAAGATTAATGATGCATCAATATGCAGTTTAATTTATTATCATGAGATCAAAAAATCATGATAATGAACAAGTATCCTATCTCATAAAATTATGACATGTTTTATTATCTATATGTAGCACAATATATTTCCATGGTGGATTTGGGGTTATTATATTACCATGTATGTGTTTAGATGGAGGATATCCCAAAGACTGCTTTTTGAACAAGGTATGGTCACTATGAATTCATAGTAATAATATTCAGACACAATAAATATTCATAAATCTATATGGACATGAAGAATAGTGTTATTAGAGATTACCTCGACAAATTTGTGGTAGTCATTATTGATGATATTCTAATATACTCCAAAACTAAGGAGGAAAATGAAGAGTATATAAGAAATATACTAGTGACCATGGTAAATGAAAAACTTTATGCAATGTACAGAAATTATGAGTTTTGGTTGAGGGAGATATCATTTTTTGTCTATATATTTTCATGAAATGGGATATCTGTGGATCCCTCCAAGACATCTTCAATTGAGGGAATACTGAGGCCATCATCGGTAACAGATATCAATAGATTCATCGGTTTATATGAATATAATAGCAAATTTGTGATAAATTTATCAATATTGTCCAACCCACTCACCAATCTAAATAGGATAAGAGTAATGTTTTTTAGAGTGATGAGTGCGAAGTAAGATTCAGGGATTAAAAATGAGGCTTATCAATATTCCTCTTATCACATTACCCATAAGTGGAGAACAATTTTTGGTATTCTGTGATGCTTTGATGAATGGATTGGGATTTATGCTAATGCAAAATAAATACATTATTTTCTATGATTCTAGGAAATTGAATTTTCATGAGAAAAACTATCCAAAACATGATCTACAGATGTCTATAGTGATCTTCAATTTGAAAATTTGGCAGCATTACTTATTTGGGGAGAAGTATGAAATATACACGTATCAGAAAATCCTCAAGAATAAATTCACACAGAAATAGTTAAGCATTCACCATTGAAGATGGTTAGATCAGATCAATGGTTGTGACTACTTAATCCATTACCACCCTGTGAAGTCGAAGAAGGTGGATGACTTCCTATGTTGAAAGGACTATGAGATTCAATCATTGATGACAATTTAAAAGTATCCAATATTACTTTATTGGATGAGGATGGAAATGGGAATCATAAAGAAGGGAACCTCATCAATCCTTTCACAAATTATTTTTCAACAATCTCTTTTGGATTTGTTAATGTATGATCAAAATGATGAAATGAAAATTCATAATAAGGAGTATGATATGAATAAAGGATAATCCTCAATGGTTAATGTCAATGAAGAAGGAATTATTATATTTTCTTCAATACTATGTGTTCCATTGACTCCGGAGTTAAAGAAGGAAATTTTGGATGATTCATATAGTTCAAATTTCTACATTCAACCAGGAAATAGAATGCTGTATCGAGATCTAAAAGAGCATTAATGGTGGGATAACATGAAGAAATTGCTCGCTAAGTATACATCAATGTTCCTGGTATGTCAGCAAGTGAAGGATGAGAGGAATACGTCTGAGGGGATGATGCAACCATTTACCATAACATCATGGAAATGGTTGAACATTACAATGGGGTTTGTTAACAGGAATCTGAAATCATCCAAAAGAAATAAATCTATCTGTGTTTTTTGATCGTCATACAATGACTACACCCCTCAATGCAATTCAGGGTAATCTCTCCCCGAATCAACTTGTACATATATACATCAGAGACATGGTAAGGCCGAATAGATTAACACTATTGATTTTATCTGATCGTGATCCATGATTCGCCTCTATGTTTTTGAAGGGTATTCAACATGCTATGGATACTGATATGAACTTTATTACAACTTATCATCCTGAAACAGATAGCAAATCTGAGGAAACTATTAAAACTCTTGAGGACATGCTGAGAGAATTCTCAATGGAAGTCAATGAAGGATAGGAAAAATATCGTCTTCACTTTCAGTTCTCTTACAATTTCATTTTCCACTCAATCATCCATATGCGTCCTTATGAATCCCTATATAGGAAGAGGTGTAGAACACAAGCATTGTTGGATGATGATTGGGAGGGAAAAATTCTTGGTCTGAAAATTGTCAATGAAATGGTGGAGGATGTTTAGACTATCCAGCAACACATTAAAGCTGATTAGAGTCGGCAAAATAGCTATTCTACTAATCACTAACAAGACCTAGAGTTTGATGTTAGAGACATAATATTCCTCTACATATCACCATGGAAGAGATTTATGAGATTTGGGAATAAAGGAATGCTAAGTAAAAGGTAAATTGTCCCTTTTTAGAGCCTTGATCTAATTAGAGCAGTTCCCTATTGACTAGAACTCCCACCGTACCTATCACAGGTACATGATGTATTCCATGTATCACTCTTGAGGATGTACATACTTGACCCATTGCAAGTACCAAATCCATATGTGGTACCATTGGAGAATGGCCTCTCCTTTGAAGATAAGTCGGTGATGATCATAGATAGTTGTAAAAATGTTCTATAAAAGAAGACAATGCCAATCACCATGGTGTTTTTGTGAAACAACATGTTTGAAGATGTGATATGGGAGTCGGAGGATGTGATGAAGTTGAGTTACCCAAATATATTTTATTTTGGTAAAAGAAAATATATGGGGATAAATTTCTTAGGAGGGAATATTGTAACAACATAAACAATCATTAATGAAAATAACAAATGATCTATTTAAATTTAATATTATGGATATATAACATATGAACATCATTGGTTTTTTATTTCAAAATAATATTGAATATTTTTTCTGTTTTTAATATAGACGTTAAATAGTGATCAAATAGTTAGAAAAAAAACATGTTTTTAAAAAAAAATCCAACTTAATAATACAAAGGATGTGATGGCCTCATCTAGTAGAATTTCTCCATTAGAAGCTCATTTGTACGTGCTTATAATGGAGGATGACTCACTGAGATTCTCTGTTGACCAATACCATGTTGAGCTTCAACACAATATGCTTGAGTGGAACAACCAATAGTAGAAGTGGATGTTAATAGAGATTAACACCCAAGTGATATTATCTGAGTCACCCCAAGAGATGGTCACCATTGCACACCTTACCCATCAGTCGTATGTGGGTTTTATAAGGGGTTATGTAATGAAACTCTAGAACTATAATTATGTACATTATTTATGTATAGAGAATATACATTCATTTTATTATTGTAAATAGTTTTTAATGAATAATAGTATATATAGTTAATTATGAAAATTATTTTGCAAATTGAGGGAATTTTTAATTAAATAACATTTTAATTATATGTTATCGGTAAATTATATTTTTATGAAATATAAATGACCTTATAATTATTATAAATATAATTTTATTTTTTATTATATATTGAAGGATATTTTTGTCAAAAACCATAAATTTTCAGCAAATGTATATTTGTATGTTAAAAGTAAAAATTCACTTATTAACAATAATATTTAGATAAAAAGAATATAATTTTTGGAATCAGGTCATCGAAATTATCCAATGCTAAATTCTTCACAATTCTCTGAGACAGTCGACTTTCTAGTAAACAATTAAATGTCATTTAAATAGATACTGTGATTTATGAAAAAAAAATGACCCAATGGTGATGGAATAAAATATATTATACTTCATTTTTTTCTAATATATGTTTTATAATTAAAATAATTTGATTTTTGGTTTGTTTGATTTATTTTCAATGCATTAGTTGACTCTCCAAGACATACATTTGATCTTATTAAATTGATTTTTTTGAGAGTGTGACTCATATCCACATATGAAAGCCTAATATTATAACAATATCGGCCATTGGACATAAAAAATAATACTTTTCTATATATTTTTCCAAAAAAAATGGGCAAAAACCATTGATTGGTTTTTGGTTTTTTTAGTTTTATGTGTGTTTGGAAAAACATAAATAATAAATATTTCATTATCGTTTCATATATAAACCCACCCAAGCATCCATTTCTACTTCAGTCAATGACTTTAGAACTCAACCATCATCTTCCCTCCTCTATATATAATCCTCCCATGGCACAATAATCTCCCATGATGCATCTCTCAAGCCTATCTCAAGCCGTTGGGATCACACTTCTAAGTATGGGACTGTAACCTTTCTTATTTTATCCTAGATTATTTATGTTGTAATTCCCTTTTACATTCAATTAAAAATAATGGGGTATTATTTCTTCACCTCTATTATATTTACCTCCCTTTTTTTAAATAATTAAAGACCTCTTCCTCTATAATTAGTTCCTCCCATGTAAACCTGGAACTATGTATAAATTCAGTAAAAAATTTCTCCCTTCTCATGGACATTCAAGAAATTTTATTATAATATAAATATAGTTTCAATTAAATATTTTTGGGAATATATATATATGACCTTGTACATTAAATTTCATGTAATTATTATGAGATACCCCATTTTCAGTCATAAAAGTTTTTATGAGTCCTTATGTCACACAGTTATACTGCCAAAAATACACTGTAATTTTTTTCGTGCCTAATTCACTGTGTACACAATATCATTCCCATCTCTCAATAAATTTTATTCACGTTTATTTAAATTTACTTATTTATTATAGAGTTTCATGTATTAATTCAACATTTTTTTTATTGTGTAATAAATGATGATTTTTAATGAAACCGTGTTGTATGATCCATGTGAAACACTAATGAATGAAACGAACTGTTTAATAAGGGTGCACCCTGATAGTGCTCTAATGCATTGGGTAATGATTAGTTTCTTTATATGTCATGTGAAATGAGGTTTTACTCATTCTATTTGAAGTAAAATTAGGTTTTTCTCATGCTACATGTGTAATGATAATTGGATCATTCTAAAACCATGTTATATGTTTTTTCCACATATCCATGTTATGATAATAATGCAATATCATGATTTTATGTTCATTTTTATATTATGCAACATGGCTCTTCCAATTTCCAAACATGTACTTTATCATTCCTATGCCTTTTTTACTACATTACAAGGCTTCATAGCTCACCCTTTTATTATGCATGTCTCAGGATATCCAATGCAATTCTATGTACAAAATAATGTGTATGGTCATATAAAAGAAGTTTTCATTAAATATTCGTATCAAATATTTTATGTGGTTATGTAATGTTCCTAATATCAATGACACTAGACCACTTGATGTTCAATGTTTTATCATGTGAAGGATTAATGTAATAAAATTTGTTTAAGTGTGAAATAATGAGTAGGGTTATTATAATATCATTGGAATTATAAAATTACTTATAGTAAGGGAAGCCTTATTGTGTATTACCCATTTAGTGACATGATATTATTTCCCATATAAAATTAAATTAACCTATATATATTTCAATAAGTCATTAACACATTAAAAACCATTGTTGAAATAACCTCATAGGAATTAAATTTCTTCTACCTTCCATCAATGTTTTTACAAAAGATTGAACTATGACAGATCCAATTACCATCATGAGAAGGATGGGTAAGACACATTCTAAAAGGATTGTCTCTAAATTAGAATTTTATAGTACTTTATATATGTCCACTTCTAGTGATGTTAAATTTAAGAACATTAACTTCAATTAACTATGTGGGTTTTTATTCCTATTAAAATAATAGAATAATAGGGAACCTCAATGAGTTTTAACCCAATTCTATAAACACCATTACCTCCCTAGATGAATGTTAACTGTAGATTTCTAGGTAGTACATGTTTAAAATATAAGAAGATTCCAAATTCTATGAAATGTTACAAAATAGATGGATAAATGTAATTACATATAGTTAGTATCATTAATAGAACCCCCATTGAATGTTGATGGATTATCCACAATGACATTTTATTAGTGTAAGTAGTCTAATATTAGGATATGGAAGATACTATTGAATATAAAATAAATATATATGAGAGTCCAATATAAGAAAAAAATTCCCTCCTGGGGGTGTGATGGGATATACCTTCCATCAACTCATCCAGTGTGACCTACACCTTGTTGGTCTTAAAACCCAAATAATCGCAATCCCTTAGAAATTAAATATGTATATTGTTATGGTTTTGTGATATCTCATATATTTCAATGAGAGAGGAAAACATTAAACATGATGCTAATGTTTGTGAAACCGTACATGTACTTTAGGGAATCAATCATAAGGACTTTATATTAAATAATGTAAAATTGATGAACCCAATGTGATATAATACAATCAATTAATTTGTGAATCCTAATAGGAATTGAACATGTTATTTTCTAAAAAAGGGGATCATACCCTTCTTAATTAAAAGAATATTTTCAACCCTATGTGAATCTATTATATAATAAAAATGGTATGTCGACCATTCATTAGGAAATTCTATTTTTTGTCAAAGATAAATACGAAAATGGTAGTCCTAACATGAACTCCATCAATAATAATTATCATATGGGTTCCCATGAGTTACGAAATCATTCCATGAAAATTAAACATGTGTAAAATGGCCAAACAAGGATCATGAATGAAAAAATATTTTACCCTTGTATAGAATATTGAGAATGTTTCACTATTGTGATAATGAACTAGTATTTGAAATTATTACATGTTGTATATTAGACTAATGAATCTTCACTGTCAAAATAATTGTATCAAGATCTTTTCTTCATTAGGATAATTTCCTGGAACCTCACCTAGTATCCTTAAAATTTTAAAAAACAACCTCACCCACAGAAGTCTCATAAATTTGGGTGGAGACTGAGAAGGATTAATAATACAACCAACATAGTATGATCTTGAACCATGAGGCTACGTGTTGAGGTCTCTTGATGCTGAAGTTGAAATGGCCATCTCATTCAAGGAATTCTGTAAGGAAACTAGTGGCACCTTTCACCAACACCAATTGAGTTTTTAGTATGTTGATAGTGTGAAACATTTAAAATCTACCTTATCTAAGGAGTGTGTATCGTGGATTTAAATACACATCCATAACTATTTCATAGTATCCTATAAGGGATCCAATTATCACCCTTAAATAGTGTTATCATGCCAAATACCCATAGTCTCCAACATAGTGCCCCACCCAAATATTTCAACCATGTATAATCATGAAGGTATACCATTGAAGTATCACCGATTGTGAAAAGTATTGGATTAATTAGAGTGGTATCATATATAATCATCTAATAGTGAATCATGTAAAATATTATAGAGGTATTTAGTGATTGGTCTGATATCACTTCTCACTCGGGTCATGTATTCCCGCATATTCCAAGAAAAATGATGGGGGAGGCACATATCCATTCTTCTCCACGTGGTTTAAATCAATATTTTCTAAATCCATAAAGAGGAAATGGGATGTATTACATCCCATTTAGAATCATATACGTCATCCATTATATTTTCTACACAAATAATATATTCCTCTACAAAATTTGATAAAATTTCGCTACATTATAAAAATGAAAAAGGTGCTCTATCAGCGTATTCTAGCATTGGTACATATATAGCAATAGTCACATATCCCTATCCTAATAGTCAGAGGAACATATACCCATCATTATTATGATCCTTCATCTATTATAAATCAAGAGAACATTATTTCCCATATCATAGAGAATTTTAAACATATTTCAATAAAGGAAAATGCACATGACCGTTCTAATTTCATAGTTCCGACTGGGGCCCACAATCCTTGTCCAAAAAACCCTATGAGAGGCTCAACTTTTTGTCCTAGAAAACCTATTGGGTATTCCAAATGTACTTGAATGCGATCATATCCTCAAACAACCATGGTTCGTTTGTATAATAATGAAAACTCATTAGTTAAGGATCATATCCCAATCAATGATGTTACTCTTCATATTCCCACATCATGGTGAAGTCGGGTCAATATATATACATCCTCTTATGAATGAATACACTTAAATACATCAGTCACTATAGATGGTTCTTATAAACATTATCTCTATCTAGAGGTCACTAAACATATCTAAATTGGGAATGAAAATTATAATGAGGACCATTATCCTATTTCTGACAAGATTTATCTGCATATCTTACAACCTCCCATAGGAAGGATCAAATTTCTACCATCTACATGAAATCTCACAAAAAAATCATGTATCTTCTCAGTAGTTGGATGATATCCAAACATAACTATAATCCTCTAAACAAATTTGAAAATATTTCATGATGTAGCATCACATCTATGGTTTCCCCAAAAAGGTAGGCTGGAATATTCCATACTTAACATTTAATAGGTCTCATATATCTAATTTGATCAATTATAGAGTCATGGACGATGTAGGACACATATCCACAACACATATAGGATCTATTGACTATTAATCCAATGTACAATGTAATCAAGTTATTGATAATCCTCCTCGTGGTTTTGAAAATGTCATTCTATTTGGAACCTATAGTTAATGTACACTGTTGATAACCATCTTATGGTAATATCTCTCCTAGATATAGAAATACACCCTTTTCAAGACACCATCATAGATAATGGTTCTTGAAACACATACAGATTCATATAGAGAGGTGTGTGAAACACCATGGTTAACCTAACATAATTACCATTAAACTACCTGTAACACATCAGTACTTTTAGCAGGGGACCTAGAGAGGTGGCCTCTATGTTTTAAATTGGAAGAATAATATAATATTGATGAGTAAGAGGATGTAAATGATATCTGGAGATACTTTTTTTTGTATTCAACCATCTAACCATGTTTCAGACCATCCTCATTTCCTATTATGATATCCTAGAAGACCTAAATATAGAGTTGATTTCATACCAATGCCAGAATATGTGGTAAAATACTTAGTGGTTAATGGCTAAAGAACTCCCCTATCTATGAAAAATGTCCAACCCACATACCATACACATTATCTATTTTTAAATCGACATAGATACTAGCTCTATGTACTGGGATGATAAACTGGAAAAGAACATAAGAAATTTTCCCTATGTTTGCCATCATTACACAACAACTCTTCTAAAACTGACTATCGAGTCCTCGTTTGATATTTATATATCTGTATGTGGAATGTTTATAGAATTTCACAACACACAACTCACAAAAATTTAAATATCCACAAATATTGAATTCTATAATCTCATAGATATATGTGAGATTAGGGTAAAGGGAAACATACTATCTAGTTGGTTAATATAGTTATAGCCCATTGATTCAAAGGAATAATTACATCATAATGGAAGGATGTTGAACAAAAATTCACTCCAATGTTGTTCCCCTTAATACATGAGTTAATTTTCTCCAAATAAAATGGATCAAAATTGAATCCACTATTATAGTTATAAATGATTTAACACATTATACATGGATGTGGAAATTATTTGTGAAACCTCTACCCCTTAGGTCACCATACAATGTTAGGATCCAAAATATATCACCAGAATTTAAAAACTATCTCTATCGTGAAATTATCAAGAATTTTATATCACAATTTCCACCACTATGTTCATCACACCTAAATAAGATCATAGTGAACTAATATATGGTTATATATCAACAAAATCCCACAGGTTGGGAAGAATATATATATATATATATATATATATATATCAATTTCTATATTAGGATCCATTTCATCCATGACTCTAATAATAAAATCATCATTAATAAGAGTATACAATATTAAATGAAACCCTAAATCATCCTTATATCACAATGTTATGATAAATATTATATTTATCATCACCATGGAAGGAAAATAATTTCCCTAGGATGTGAGGTAAATATTGATGACTGTAATATGATCGTTTCCTCTTTCCATGAGACATACCATTTCTATTTGAGGACCAATCTAGAAATCTGACCTGAAATGCCATTAATGTCAATTTTCATGGATTAGGACAAAAGGAACATATTGAAACACAAATCAATGTTCACAAGTATTGTATGAAATACTGGTCTAATATGGATAGTGGTTAGGGAAATGACTTAGATATGACCCTCGATGGAGGATTAAGTATTGCAAAATTACAACATTCTATAGGGATTTGTGAGAGAACTACTACATCACAATACATCTCAGTGAATTCCATCCTTGTCAGCTGAAAAAATGATGTCTAAAAAGATGTAAATGTTAAGGAAAAATATAGATAAATAGTAACTCAAGAGGTATGAGATATTGATTTAGATACAAAGGCTGCATGAACATAGAATCAAAGAAGGTGCCAGATTCTGCCACCAACAATTTATTAATTTCCACCCCCTATATAGAAAAAAACCATGGAAAAGGGAATGGTATGGCTACATACTACTTCAACTAAGAGTATCTCAAATAAAATCAATAGAGAAATGAATAGAAAAACAAGATAATGAGATACATACACTTAAAAAAATAATGACTAACTACTTCGGGAAATATTACGACTAGGTATCATCTCTAAATAAAAATGAATATCTCATCTCTCTCATATTAGTGGAGATTGTATCCTAAAAAAAGGTATCATTTGAAAATCAAGATGACTGTGGATAAATGAATCTATTATATATATATATGAATAATTTTTTGATAATCTAAACATTCCTCAATTGTTTCAGCATTATATTCCTCATTAGTGTGATAAATCAATCCATACATAGATTATGAATGAGTGATATGAAAAAACTAAGAAATATCATTAGTGCTCTCTTCCTTTATATATATGGGATATGGTCAAAATAATTATTACTCTATAACTCATTAATTATATTAAAAAATATGATACTTGAATGGAATCCATGGATGGGTGCTACCACAAGTGGAGGCTGCAAAAAAATCCATTTGAATAGTGAGAGGATGAATTTTATTCTACACCCAATTTAATAATTTAAATCATTAAAAAAATTTAGTACTAACAATATAAATATATATATATATTTCACACACATTTTTTCCTGATACGGCTTGATGATGGGCCCTTGTGATCATCAATAGGTACCCAAACTGTAATTTTTTTGTGAAAAAAAAGATTAGGATATATTTTTTTTAGTTCAACAACTATCCTTTTAGATCCATTGAGGGATGATAAAACCTTATCCTTAAATGTATTTATTAGTTAATCTCCACTTCAAGTAAAAGTATATTTTTTAACAAAAAACTACAAAAAAGGATAAAATAATATGCATTATGATTTCATTTCTTGGTGAAATAGTTGAACCTCATCATTTAGTATAAATTTTTTGTAAGAGAAAATGATAGAAATATTTGATTCAAATCATGGATATTATCTTAAAATACCATTTATACCAATTTTGTATAAATATAGATTCCATGAGATCTTATAAACTGAAAATAACCTTGAATATTAAATGTAGATGTCCTATGATAAATTCCATACTGTTATCTTAGCCCTGGGGAAAAGGTCTGGTATGTATGATACTGATTTTAGAAATGTAAAATAATTTTAATTGAATATTTATTATAATGAGTATGAACAGGGACCTCTGGAACCTCCTGTAAAGCTACAAATACAACAAAATCTCCATTGTACAAAAGAAAAAAGAGATCAAGGTCATGAATGATTGGAGTAATTGTAAAATAATTTGTGATAATTCTCAATTCATTATGCCCTTTTCAACATCCTTATATATATGGAAATTATCCAACTAATGATTTCAGATCAAAAGATTCACATTGAGGGAATCCTCATTGATTATCTAGGATATTGTTCTTTCCAGGGGAGGTTAGGTCACACAATTTTGGAATTCTTTGTATTCAACGATGTCCTAAAAATAATGGTTGATTTCAGATAGTTGATAATATATAAGGCCATAACACAGGTGATTAATATAACTATGCGTCATCCAAAATAAGTGGGTGATTGAGATTTGATTCCTACAAGCATGAAATGATAATTTATTACAAGATGACACAAAATAAGGATGAATGTGCTCATGCCCATGTAAGACCATTGCATCAAAAACAAAAAGAACCCAATAACTATAGATGTTTAACATACAATAATCCCCAAAGGAACATGTAACATTTGAAAATTTTAAAAGAAAAAATATAAATAGTAATATCAAGAACACACACAAGAATGAAATCTTGGAAAATTAATTCCTCTAACATCCAAATAATGGGAACTGCCCCACCAAAGGAAACCCTAATTAAGGGAGTTGATTTTTTAGTTATTTAAATGTATTTAAATTAAAAAATATTATCTCTATTGATGATTATTTCATTGATTATGAGTTCCCATAACTTACTAGTGAGTTTGATGGTGAGGACATAAATACTGAGGATATAAGTGAGGTTGTAAGCATAGCCAAACCCAATGTTTTAGTAACATCGCCTTGGAATTCAAATATACATTCAATAATAATTTTTGAGATAATTTTCAAGAACAAAATATACATGTGTTTTCCCTATAACCTTCATGTAGTTATTCGTTCCTAGTAATTTTAAATGACTGACTAGTGTGAGTATGACTATTTGATTGGCTCCAAAAAATGGGACGGTTGATGTGATCTATGCCACTAGTAGTAGAGGGTCCAGCACCCTCTACCCAATAACTAGGATATTCTAACTCAAACATCACATCTATTTAGATAGAAAATAGAGTGAAACCCCACCACTTAATTTGAATAAAAATGAAAAAACTATTATGAATTTTTGAAAATTTTGGATTCTTTCACCCTCAAACGCTCAATCTTCAAAATTATACATCATTAAAAATAAATAAGAGATGCATTCATTGAGTCCCTTAAGTGCACCAAGGAGTTTGATGACAATGTATGAGTAGTATATGAATATTGATGGTATACTATTATATAAGAATAAAATATAACAAACTCATTCATTGAATAATATAGGGATGAAGTTTTTGAGTTACATATCAAATTGAAGTATGTTTCTAGTAAATTGGATAATATAAATATTTAAAGGGAACTGGTTTGGAAAAAATTTAGGATTAATAGAATCCTAATTTAGGCCATTAAATTTTTGGGATTTATTGAGGGGGACTTATTTCTATAAAACATAATCATTCACAGATACAGTTATTTAGAGAAAAGGCTTGTTGGAAAGATCATGCACAAAGAAATATTTGTAGACAGAACGTATAATTATATGATCATATTCTTCTAGATTGAATTAGAAAATAATTTCATTCTATGATGAAAATTTCTTTATAATGATGTGGAGGTACCATTAATATTTTATCATTTCTTTAAGAACCTTATCCATTAGAAGTTCAGTATACTACATTGAGACAGAACCACATTTACGTCTTCAAAATACATATATATTGAGATTTTTTTATACATGGAGAAGTAAAGAAACCAAAGTTTTATGAGTATATATATGTTATGACCCAAAATTTCATGGAAAATTACCATAAGAATATCTGAATCCTTATAAATTTTTATTTTTTTCTAGCCATTAAAAAAATTAAGAAAGGGGACTTAATACCCATAAGCTACTGTGAACCAAAAATTTCAATGGGTCATGAACGTGTGATAGTTGTTTTATCAGATGAAATATATTAATTAATTGATTTCCAGGATAATGAGATATCATGATCTGAAAATTCCCTCAGGCCATCTATAATTTTCTATGGTTCACCTACTACATTATTTAAAACATTTTATTTCAAGGATCCCCCTTCCCCATGTAGTTTTATAATGAAAAACAAGCTTCCCCAATAGAAATATGTAGATACAATGATTTAGATAAAAATATCACTTCCAATGGACTCTCTTATCATTAATGTGATATAAATTACCACATTTTACAACATGGTAGAACAATTAATCCACATACCTAATGATGGAAGAAGAAGAGGATAAAATCAAGAATGTCCATCCCTCATTTTAGGAAGGAATCTCCACCACCATCTTTGTGATTAAGAAGGTGAATCTAGGAATTCATGATGAACCCCAACCAACATTGATTACGGATGACATGCGTCTTGTGGAGGAGGAATGTTTACTGATTGACTAAAACAACATAAATTAATGTTCTATTGTGATTATATGGAAATTAATGGGTCAATCCTCAACGTCTCTACACATCACCTAGTGTTTAATTATTACCATGATAGTTGGATGTTGTCATCATGTAGTATTCAACGTTCAGATGATACTAATTAATAATATAAATTTGAAAATTTGGTTAATTTTTTGTTCTAAAATGATGTTCCTAATATGAATCATCGATATCATCCATGTCAAGAAAAATATTTAGAAAATCAAGGCCTATATCAATTTTAGAGACCTTTATCAATACTGCTTGCAGAAAAATGATATATTTCCAACCACAAAACATTTTATCAATGAAACTACTATATTCAAATACCTTTAAATCTTGGATGGGTACATTGGGAATGATTATATAAATATGACCTCAGAATATGAGGAATAAACCAACATAAGAGTAAATTAAGGGAACTCTTTATATTAATTAATGACCATTAGATTAATAAATAATTGTAGTAATTTCTATTTCACCATTAATCATAAATTTAAACCCCTCTTGGGTAAAATAATGGAATGAAATGTCGATGATTTTTTAGAAAACTACCGACGGGAATATATTCAATTCTTGGATCTCAAAAAAACATCTACAAGTTGAAACAATATTGTTTCATGATGAATCCTTTGATGTTTTATTTCAGAGTAATGTTAAAGGAATTCCATCCTTTTTGATATGCGACCATGACATTGTGGTCAATCTGGAAAACAGTAGGGAAATCCTATTAATTCCCCCCCAAACAATATCGTAATGTACTATGGGAGTAATAAATAATCCTCAATTAAATAATGTGTATTATAGATAAAATTGTTGGAAAATATGTCCAATTTAATAATTATATGTAGAATAGAGGTTTCTATCGATGGGTTTTACACTTCCAAGAATCATTTGTGAATATCAGATAGTACTAAATTCTCCCATGAGTATTTGTTCCACCAGTAGAAGAAAATTCAATTAAATTATACGTGGAATCCATTTAAATATCACTTGGTTGTATACTCATACAAATAATTGATCTAGGGAATTAAAAAACCTCTTCTGTATCTATCAAACAATTCCAAGTACTATGATGTTGAGTTTTGATTTCGAGGAAATTATAGTTGAACTCATATTGGATGTGAAAAATATGAAACATTATATTCTGCATCATAATGTACTATTGGTATTTATTATTTACCCATAATTGTGAATTGTTTGAAACAATATATTGACTGAACATTTGGCTTTATTGGGATGCTATTCGACAACTATTTGATACTCGATTAATGTCATAGAAGGTAGTTATAGTGATTCCATATTTGATTTCTTTTCACAACATACATCATATAAAAGTACAGTAGTGGATACCAAAAATCATGATAATGATGTTTTCTATTCCCATGATACATTTTTATTGTGGAAGATTTATTTTGACATTGCCTTAGGAATTCTTATTTGAACAATGATAGAAACCTCAAATATGAACTAATTTGGTATAATGACATTATTGTTTCCTTATATAATAAAAATACTCCCTAATGATTCTAACTATCTAATATATTAAATAATAATAACAAACAATACCATTCCATCATAACTGATATTATGTAGATAACCTTCTTGAAGAATTTGGATTCAGAGATAGTGATAATAAGAACCAATACTGAGTATTTCATTAATAAGGAATAATTTTATTGTCTAATTAGTTTTGTTAGAGAAATGATTGAATGATCAAATCATGAAGTAATATAACATCACATATCTATATAAAAAAATGATCGATTTAATACACTCAGGAATACAACCACATTGATGGACGAACCCTAACCAGAATGAGGTGTTTTTACATAAAAGGCTCTAAACGTTCATATCATTATTCATAATTTATGACATGGCTGAAATAAATTAGGTCAACTATATTGCCAATAAAATTAAAAACATAATGACCCCTAGATAAACGGATCCCATAGTAGATCACCTAAAAAATGGACCCTCACATTTGAATGAGTCAAAGGGAAATAGAATCAAAATTGGGAAGCAATATTCACCTATCATGAGTTGTTAAATGTGAAAAAGGTCATCTAAAAATGAGTCTTTGATGGAATCCACCTCTGATTCCGAAAATATTGGGACATTCTCAGTATCATAGAAGAATCCTTTGTTTAATCTGGTAGATATTATCATTATAGGTACATAATCCTCCTACATATTAAAATTCATTGTTAGTATTGAAAACCAATGATACATGACTATGTATAATTCACTAGTACATTTAACTCATAACAGATTCCTGGAAACTTCTTCAACCAATACCTATAGATTCTACATATTTTATAATATTCCTGGTTGTTTTTTAGGAATAAACCATATCGGTTTATATCTCCAAACTATTTCTTAGGAGTTTCAGTACAACCTCATTAAAAATGAATTATTTTCCATATTAGACATGTATATTCCTCTAAAGTAAGTAAGTAAAATTAATATCCTCATATTAATGAAGTAAAAATTTATCAACGGATTCAGATTCACATACACAATTTTGACAGAAAAAGGTACCAAATTTTGTTATTCAATATTTATTAATAAGTGAAAAAATCAAATTAATGATTCTATCCTAATATTATTTTGTGGAAAATAAAATTATATTATCATTTGTTATGAATCTATCATATATAATCTAGATAATAGTGGTGAAGGACATGATTTATTAGTTGGTTATGATCATTCATTATTTATATGCATACCATACCACCACACACACTAAGGCAAAATTGACATTGTATTTGTTGGTTTAAAGTACTGAATTCATTTATTTGATTGATTCTTTTTTTAAATATTTTTAGATATCTCTTTATGTAAATTTTTTATATGTTGAGAACAAAATCATATGGATTAGTTATAATTGCTCCATGGGAAATGATTTCATCCACTATACTACCTCAATGTTTATCAAAATCGGATCATGAAATCATTCAATAAAAATGATTTCATACACTCATACCACTAAGGATATAACTTATTTGATCACATATCAATAATGATTTTATGTATGAAGCCTCAAAATTATTAACCCTATTTTAAAGGGACTTACCACATACATTAGGAATATTCCAATAGAGGTTACTAATTTGATACAAGGGACAGAGAATATATAACCCCTCCAATATTGAAACGATTATAAAAAAGAACACCACATCGACACCATTTTGAATTTTATCTCATGTGGCAATGAAATTAATCTAAATATAATATTTCATACTCATTGCATGATTTTAAGCTACATGGAATATTTCATTATCATGTGATATTAAATTAATGAAACATGTCCTAGAAGGAAGATATTATGTTCAATGTAATAATTTTTCCTAACCATATGATAGTAAAATTAAAAGAATACATCATCATAATATAAAATTAAGCTATATTAATTTAATCCTTACAACATTTTGTTAAATAGAATGGTGGACGTTTCTTTATAAATTGTTTACTATCGATAAGATAGATCTATGTGAAAAAACTGAAGTGCACTAATCATTTTATGTGATTTTATTCCCCATTTAGTGGTTTTTTATAACAACAATTTTATTGATTAATTACATATAATGATACATAGAAATTCATATATCTCAAATACAAGTTCTAGTGAATATATTATTGAAAAATTCCACCCCACTTTGTATAGTCCATACCATGAGGGAGAGTTTTCCATTCAATAACTACCTGTGGATTTATTCGAACTATAAAAAGATAAGTAGTGATTCCCAAAACTCACTTCCATGGACTCAATATTATTTAAATGGAAACAATTCCTTGTCTGCAAATTTGATAAAAAAAGTCTGTATATTTTTCTTTTGATGAACAATGTTTCTTGATTCCTGCAATCTCATAATTTGTATTACATATAGATCTCAAATCATAGGTATATACCCAATATAAATTGAAATAATTTCCCCTTTTCAATATGGTCAATACTTAAGTTGATATTAATCCATTAAAGAACTTATTATTGATTGATTAATTCTATCACATGATATGTAGTGACATCCAAATCACAAATACCATGTCCAAAAACATATAAATGAAAAAAATTCATCCCTATATCTATTGGATCAAACTACATGGATTTTTTTTCAAATCATAAAAAATTTGCGTATTTCCTCCAAATATATCCAGATATGTAGTGACACCCATATCTCAAATCCTATGTCCATCCACAATATAAACTATAATACTTTCCCCACATTGTATGAGACAAACCTGTTTGGATACTTGTTTGTTAAACAACTACATGTTTTAATATTTCAATTATCATATGATATATAGAGATGCATAGATGAAAAAACCTAATTGTGAACAAAATATAAATTGAATATATTCACCCTATGTATCTAGTTCAAACCTTCTTGGATTGTTTTCTATTTAAAACATTTGATTGGATTATTTCCTACTATCCCATGATAGGTGGTGAGTCCCATATTTTATATCCTAGGTCTATAAACAATATTTACAAAAACAACACCCCATATTAATATGGGTTTAACATGAATGGGGAGTTATCCAATATATAAATATGTGTTGATTGATTTCTATGACCACATTATATATATTTATAGTCAAATATCAAATCCTAGGTATAACTTCAATATAAATTTAAAAATGACAATATACTTATGTCAAACATAAATGGATATTTTTTCATTCACAATCATTTATTATATTGAATCATGAAATCACAAAATATGTAGTGATATAAAAATATACACAAATTGTACCATTGTCAATATAAAGTCAAATAATGTCCCCTTTGTGTATGGGTTAATACTGCATGTAGTTTTTTATATTAAATAAGAATGTGTTTATTAATTATGATTATCATTACATAAATTGATCTCATATCCCAATTCTAACCTCAACCTAAAAGGTAAAATCACTCCCATCTACATATGGGTCACACCTATGTGGATAGTTTTCCTTTCAAGAACATCATTTGGATTTATTTACTATGTCAAATGATATATACCGACTCCTAGATCAAAAATCCATGATCCTTCTGTAATATAAATAGGAAAATAATATCCCCACTCTCCATGTATGTGTAAAACCTATGAAGGTAATTTTCCATGTCATGAAAATTTTGTGGAATTATTTCTACATTAATAAGAAATTTGTTTTTTTCTAGGTCCCCAATCATAGTTCAAGAATCAATATTTTCAAAACTAAGCACCCCACACATTGTATGATCAAGAACTGTGATCGTAACCATTTGGTAACTATGTGTTGATTGATTTATTCAATAATATGATACATTATGATCCCTAAAATCTGAATTATAGGAAGATCTACAAGTTATCATCACTCAAAAACATTTCATCACTCGTGATTTAATTTTATCTAGATATCATTATTCACTGTATATTTTAAACACCACAAACAATTCCCTATCAGATACTGTCATGTGGAACAATCAATTACCCTATTATCCCAGGTTTCTCATGATGATAATGGATTATGTAAGAATTGTGTACATAGAAATACAAATTGTCCAATAATAGTAATACATGTATTGGATACGTAATGGCTAAATAGTTTCATGTTGTTCAAATCGGTGACCATGTCCTAGTTGTGAGATATTAAAATGCATGATAATGTACTCATTTCTAGATAATAAATTATATGACAAGAGATCTTTATGTGAAATAGATCATCGAGAATTTTTTTTATTAAATAATCAGTATTTTCATTCGTTTACCATTAAAATGTGTTTAATACATGTTCTACTAGTTTTCAAGGTGCTCAACCCCTTGTTGAATATTATTTTCTACATGAACCAACTTCATATCATCAATATACAAGTTATAACCATCCAATTATTGTATTTTATGTAATTCTCATGAAACAATATGATTTTTAGTCTCCCTTGATCATATTTATCCTCTATAAATTACACATAATAGGTAATTATTAATATAATGGAGAATAACTAGGATTCGATTGGGAATAACACAAATTCATATTAGCATGGACTTATTAGGAATTTTAGTACCATAAGAGAGGACACCATAAACCAAGGAGTTATTCTCAATAATTTATAGAATATAATATTCTTTTATTATCAGTGGATTATATGTAAAAATTTATTTTCACTACCAATTTAATCATATATTCTTGGGTAATTATATATAACCCCTATTATGCAATTGTTCTGGTGAATTCTAATACACACAATGTTAGTTAAACGTGAATCATTATCGTTGTATAAGAATTATAGTGACATATAAATATACGACCCTTTCATATCAGGTTCTATATCCCTAATTAATTGCAAACATCCTTATGTATCAATATTTAATTGGAATCCACTTTTTCATACTTAATAAATAGAATTCATAACATACATTTTCCCTATGTCCAAATGTGATCATTATTATATTTGTTGTTTATGAATTCATATGTCATGTCCTTGAAGAAATAATATAATTTGAATTGCACATATATTCAATATACTATTGGCATGATTATAGATACCAAAAAAAATATTGACACTCATACAAAATTTCTTAGGTCTAATTGTTATTTAAATCATAAATGTTAAACTTCTATATCATAAAGGGTAAGACAAGCATAAGGGTATCACTAAAATCAAAACTATATAGGACGTGATTCACATACTATGGGATATGTAGTGTCACATGAATTATAATTTTAGACCTAATCATAAATCACCATCATTCCAAACAATGAATCTTGATGAGAACCATGTTTTTTTGTGACACAATCATGCCAATGTGTGAGTACCCACACATATTATCTATCATGGAAACTCTCATGGCTCAATAAAATGTCATGTAGTTTATTGTATTTCATGCTGTAAATATATTCTATCATATTTGGAAGCGTTGAATGTTTTTATATCCAACATGTTCTTGTTGAGTTCTATCCAAATACATGGAACTGCATCCGAGTCTCATGATGTTAATCTATCAAAAAACATCCTTGCCTCGTGAAATTAAACAACATGAAAATATGTCAAAATGTTGATAAAATATCCCCATTTTATGAATGTTTTCTAAATAATAAAATGTTTTATCCATTCACATTAATTTTGTTCAATACATGTTGGTGTAGTTATTAGGTTGGTCAAACCCTTCCTAAATCCTACATTTACCATGAACCAACGTCAATTTCAATGATATCTTAGTTGATAACAAACTTTTCCTTGAGTAGATAACCTTATCCTTCTACCAAATAGACCTCAAGAACATGTGATCCTTGTTCTCCCCAAAATATATTTAGTAAAAAGGACTTATTAATATAAAGGGAAACCACTGTTATTTTTATGTTGAATACAATTGTTTTAAATATACATTCAATAGTGGGCGTGTTTTTCTTACAGGAGAGCCCCCATAATCTATAGAGTTATAATCATAACATTATAGAATATGGGACTCTACCATTAATAATGGAAAACATGTTCTTTTCTTTTTACACCTCGAGATAAATCATTTATTCTAGGGTCATTATTTACACTTAAAATAACACAAAATCTCATAGAGATTCGAACACAATTAATGTTACATGTAAGTGCTACGTACCCATTGTTACTATATGATTATGACATTATATCATTATACCCATCTATTTCATGGAATGTAACATTAGTTGAAACCCAATTTCAGTTTTTTTATTATTATTAATTTTGACTCACATGACGTTAAATTACATCATAACATCCTTTTATGATGACATTAAACTTCATGAAAACGTCCAAGTCACAAGATTCTGTGCAACAATATGTATGTTCTATCTTTAAATTTTTTTTTATATTATCCAATATTATCATTAAATATCTGAATAGATAAAAATTTTCACCTCCATACAATATTAAAATATTGAAATTTACTATCCCTATGAATGATAACAATCAATGTATAGGATCACTTAATCAAACTAGATTTCTAGACCCTATAGGGGAAGACAATATAATGACCCCTACCCTGTATATGAGTCAGATATATAAAAATTGATCTATTAAGATGGGATGTCTATGGTAGGATTCACACCCTTAATATTTCTTCAAGGGAACCATGGGAGGCCACCGAATTGGAAATTAACATTGTTATTTTCAATGGGGGTGAATCTATTTAAACTATCTTGGTCGATATATAATAGATATGTACATACTAATTTTGTGATCATTAGATAAATATGGGCATGGAGGTACACTGTATGTGGATACAAATCAATATGAATATTCATGGATAATAGGTTCTTCTAAATTTTAAATTCATTGAATAATTGAAATGAATCCATACTGATATCTTGAAAAATTTTACATTAATCTTGTTTTCTTTATCGCATGATGTATAATTGAAAATAATACATCATTACCTCATGATAAAAAACTGCAAGGTAGATGTATGTGAAGTATAAATATAATCTTCATGAAGAATATGACCCACTAGAAAGAATATATACTATGGGTACTAACATCTATTATCACACATTATCAACTGAATACAATATTATTATCATGGTCAACTAATGTCCAAAATTCTTCGATAATCTTAATGATATCCTCAATCCACATGTGAAAAAACATGTATTGAATGAATCTAATTTCAAAGAAATAATGGACACCAGAGTTCAAGAGACCCTTTTTTTACTATGCATTTCAACCCCATTTTCCTACATGTGAGCTTCTAGTCATCAACTAAATGTGTGTTTTCCATTTAAAAGATTATTATAATCCTTAAGATAATTGAGATCATCATGGTGGATCACATCACTATAGAATAATTAATTTTCATATTCATATTGATTTTATCATTCTATTACAGATGATCTTAAAACACTAATCCATGATATAAATGAGTTTCATCCTCTTATTTGGAAGGTTTTGTGGTACTTATGAACATTAGAATAGTTTTTTTTGTAACACAAAACCGATACTATGTCCACAAGAAATCATGCCATTAAAATGATTTCACATTCATAAAATATGAAAAACAATAAAATATATCATTTTTTCATCCATATTAGATGAACATAAAATTTTATAGAAAGAGATTTAAAAAATTTCAGGATAAAAACCCATAAGTTGTGGTTTGGGAAACATTCATGTCTCTCCCTCATTACATTTTCCCCTATTTAGTTTTTCCAAAATTTATGGCATTGATATTTCACATATCCTCTCTATGATAACGAATTTATTTCATAATAACAAAATATTTATGTGTCTCAGACCATTTTTTTGTAATATGTTTTCCATAAATTACCTTCATTTTATCGATATCTTGGATAATAACACCAATTTATCATGTTGGTATCCTTATTATAGAATGCCACAGACATTGGGATCTCTTGATAATACTAATCCCCTATAATTTAAGGGTAACAAGAAAAAAATATCCCTAAATTTATCACATTATGATTTTTTAGTGGATTATACAATTATCGTGGTCTTTCTCATAGTTTGTGTTTTAATCATATATGAAAGGATCTCCTTAAACATATGAGTTATTGTCCATGATTTCTCTGATATTGGCTTCAACCACAATTAATTGAATGATTTTACTAATTAGTCCTCATTTTCGGATACATATGATATTCATAGACCATGATTTACAACGGCCATAACTAGACAATTCAACTTGACTCGACATCCTTTATGTTATGTCAGTGTCTATTGTACACATTCTCAACCTATGAATGTGATAGTTCATTATCATGAATCATTATGGACTCTCACTATATGACTCAAAACCACAATTTTTTCAACACAACATTTTCAACCATATGTATAACTGCCACTAGATTGTAAGAACCCGTCTAGGATGGCTATCTTACAACTTCTAATATCAATTTCTTGATGTTTGAACCTTCATAATATTTTCTTAGACCATGGAATGTAGTGGGACTTTTGAATGATCATTTACATATTCCTTATAAGCGTAAGATTAAGTTCCCATAATCCAATTACTTATCGAATTATCTCCCTGAAGAAGAGTACCACTAATCCTCATGAGACTAGAAACACTAGAATAGAACATAAATTCAAAAGGTGTTTTATGTTCATCACAGATATGTCTACCCCATTTAGTATTCACTAGTTGATTATTCTGGACAAATGATTTAAACAATCCTTATTCTAACATTCCATGTGGACTCAAAATCAATAAGGATTAATCATAAGTCAATCCAATTCTCAACAAGTATTATGTGTGTAGTGACCAATAATGGATATTCATCCTTATCATTTTCTATGAGAAATAATGTTTCAAAAACAATTCAAGAACAAAAGATCTTCAAAATAAAAATTAATCACTACAGATGATAGAACTGTCATAGACACGTGTTAATTATAATCACTTCAATGTAGAAATTTCCTCATACTCATCAAGATTACCGACCGCTCACTTTAGAAACATAATATTCGTCTTAAATGACAATTAAATATAGGAAAAAATGTCTATGTCGAAAGATCCTAAACTAACACAACATATTGTCGGAGCTAAATGACCATGAACTGCAGAAATCAACATTGAATGCTAAAATACCCAAAAACAAAAAATATGTTTCATTATAAAATATAATAAACTACAATATAAGATGGTACAAGATTAATGACACTAAACTGATGAAATAGATGGTCTATGATAAAATACCCCACACAAAAACACAACTTTGGATTAAAATACATTAAGAATCCAATTGAATGTTTCATAGTTATCTCTAGGTGAAAAACATGAAAATGAACTTAATGAGAAATTAGAATATATACTCATTGGAAATCCACTTTGTATGATCGTGTAAATATTAAGTACATTTGAAACTATTGCACAAAGCATGTAATGTTGAAATCCCATAAAAGGTATCATGAAAAAAACTATGTCTCTTCGTGATATTTTATCCCAATATGAAACATAAAAAGTGTTAGGATAATATAATACTAATTGTATACAATCAATATAGGGATAACTAATTTCTTATTAAGAATCATTATTTATTGTCTATGGTTAGCTATTTAGGGAAAAAATTGTATCACATATTTTTTTCTTCTTACCCGTATGTGTGTAGATTTTCACATCATGTCAGGGAAATACACATTAACAATTATACATAGTATAACCATAAAATTAATATTGTATAAAAATATAAAATTTATGAATGTTATTATGAGAACCAAATCATTGAAACATCCCCACGAAAGCTTTGGTCATTTCACATTCTTTGGTAATAATGTGATACATCCCCTTCCATATATATGTGCTGGATCAATGTACAAACATTCATAATGACGATATTTTTCCATAAACCAATTACCCATATGAATGTGTTTGTTACACAAAAGATTATTCCATATCAAAACTATTTATGAATTGATTACCATTATTTTGGGTTACAGAATGATATATAAGTTCCTTATTTTGAATCCAATCACATTGAGTCAATATTTTCCTCTAGGAGGTGACATATATCCTTCAATTAATGCAACTAGATAATTAATCTAATTTGGATCACTATCAAATCATGATATATGTTCATGTATATGGAAATTTGATAAACTATTACTTAATAATTAAATTTAATTTGTTCCAAATGAATTAAATTATAATGGGTTTTGGATTTGGTTGACACCCACAATTGGACACAAAAACATTCTTATGAAATGTTAAATAAATGAGAAGCCAAAATAGAAATATAGATATTATCATCTTGACAATGGATGAAAAAATATAGATGCATAATGGATGGTATTTTTATTTGATTTTTATAAAGGATAAAATTAGTGCCCTCATTATTCCCATTTTACCTTGATTTTTCTTCAATCTATATAAGGATTTTATTAGGAAAAAAATTGGCCAACTAAGCTAAATATCTAGAAATATCAAACAAGGAACATGAGGGAGTTACCTTATAGTGATCGAGATCTGGTGCATCAAGACATACTTGACTAGTGATCTAGGATAGTAATGCTCTCTGGTTGTTTCTAAATTAACATAAGGGTGGTGCATATGTGAGTCATTAATTGAGTGTCATAACTAGTGAGGGAATGGGTGAATTAATTATTTAGTATAATGAATAATTATAGATTGAGGTATGTTTGAAACACAAAATAGTATTAATCACTATCCAATACTATATTAAATCAATTTGAGATTATAGATGAGGCTTGTTGAATTCATCTATTAAAACTAAATTATAAATGAATACCAATATATTTAAAATATTTTTGAAAATTAGATAACACAAATAAATTGCCTTAAAATTATTTCCAACTACTATGCATATCGAATCCCTAGCGTTAAAATAGTGGTCACACCAAACATTCTTTAATGGTGCCTATTTGATCTTGATGCAGTCAGAATCCACAACCAAGGGATCTGTGTCCTATGTATGTCATGCATGTGATTCCTAGAGTAAATATTCATCTATAACGTGAATAAAAATATATCACATCATTGTGTATTTTCTAAGACACTCCCCATAGAACCCCCTTCTTTCATAAAAACTTTTGGTTTGAATAATATAATCAACCATAATGGTAACAGTATCGGGATATTGTCTCAATAATTATCATGGATCTCAAGAAATTTGTATCGATTAAGCATTAAATGAACAACCCATTCACCTCCTGTAGCTGATTAAATGAATTTAAAGAATAATAAAATTTTATAGATCCTAAAGTTCCTACAAAATAATATGAAATAAATTAATTCACAAAAAATACTATATATAACATTAATGAGAAGCAATCGTCTATTTCATTTTTTTCTAGGAAAATTTTTCCTACTGTTTCCAAAATATATCCATGAACATGTTATGTAGTAAATAGTGGCCTTTGAAGTGATCATGTGATTAATTTAATGGTCCTAAATTTTTATTTCATCAATATACTATGGATTGATAAAAAAAACCTATATGTGATCACTTATACATCACATGAATGCAATCATGAGATGTTCTACACTTCTTCCATCTTATGCATGCATCACCTTAACAATAAATAGTGAATATAATTTTTTTCCAAACAAACTATATAAAACCCTACTCTCTTATAAAATTAAAATCATGAGAGGAGAGAAGGAATAATAGATAACAATAATGGATGATTGGGATGCTTTCATTGATGATATCTCTAGTTAACAATGAGAATGTATTCATAATATAGAATCAAATGATTCAATATGGCAACCCCAACACATGATCTCATTATGTTAATGCTATCATATGAATAATGAAAGCCATATAATCCCTATGTTTGGATATTCATTTTTGTGGCTAGGACATTCAAATCGTCATCATGGTATGTTATAATGGTAATACAATAGTCCCATATCATTTTCTTGTGGCCCTCGATATATATAACTATTAACTAAAACTCCCTCATAGCTTACTCAGTCATGAAATGTGAATATATACTAAAATGCACTCCCATTTCCATGAAACCCCTAGTATTTTTATTCAAATAATTATTTGTTGGGAATTCACTATATTTAGATGAAACCCCATACTCATGAAAAAAAATTTATGTGAAGGAATTGTAAAATTTCATGAATTATCAACAGTCTCACAACATAATTATACGATATCCCTCTAACATGATTTAGTTATTCATATGATACCATTGGATGATTCATACTCAAACATTTTAATAATGCATATTCATTTAAGATAAATCATGAGGTATCCCTCTAACAAGTATTCATTAATCATGAAAAGAACCATTTACATGCATACTTAACATGAAGAATCACTAGGGTATGATTGAAGATTAACAAGAAACTGTTAAAAATTCAAGGAAAATGACTATGAAATGTCATGAAAACCTTAGACATGTCATACATACAGGCAAAAAATGTCTAGAATACATCCCATGTCATTAAAAAAATTTCATTTAGAATCCATATAACAAGTCAACCATGTCAGGAAAGAACAATACAAAAAGTAAAACATGTCAAGAAGTCCCCCTGAGACACATCAACCATGACTATAATGAATTATTGGACATATATCGTGTGAACCCCATGCCACAATCTTTCAGTGAAATACCCCATTTATAATATGAATTAAATAATAGTTTAGGGTTGTGTAAAATAGTTTTAATTCTACAAAAACATATCTGATCACCCATTCATGGTCATTATATATCATTAGCCAACAGAGTATAAAAGAAATAATATATATCATTGGAATATTCCTAGGTGTATGAAACTCTATATTACAATTATGTTGGATCATAGAATGAAAATTATTCTATGAGTATATCATCTTTCCTTTTCTATCATCACCAATGTGTTTGGTTTTTACTAATACCTCCTCTGGATTGTAAAACCTGACCATTCACCCAATTACCATAAACCCATCAATGGGATGGGTATAATATAAAGTAACAAGGATAAAATTATGGTTATAAGTATTAAATATAGATCATCTTCTTAAGGCCCATGTATCGTAAGATAATCTTTATGAAACTTGTAATCGTACATCCTTATGTGAAACCTTAGTGTTTATGACTTCTACATATACACTCACAAGAAATTTTTCCAATCTTATAATATCTTCTATTTTGATATTATGGATAGATCACATTGGTGTGAAAACACGTGATGATTTTACCCAATAAATGGTTTGATTATCCCTCAACTGACTCAAACCTATATAAGTGAAAATGTAACCCTGAAAATTGTTGTACAAAATGGGTATAGGGCCCTATAAATTCCTCAGTCTAGTCATAAAAATAATATATTTGAGAGAATATATGTTATAACAGACTTATTGATGAGAAACTACACCCAATATCAAGTGTGTTATAATATGTAAAAATGGTAAACAACATAACAAATTACATGGAATTCCAGTACTTTTTATGGGATCATCTTATCAAATGAATGCGGGTGTCACACCTAGATTACACCAAAGAGTTTATACATGTTCAAATGGTCATGCATGGTTTCTATATGATAATATCGATAAGCATTTATGACATTTATGTTACCTAGGATGAAAAATAAGAGACCCTTATGTATCTATGGATATGATGATTATCATGAAAAGAGGAAATATCTGTCACATGACCAATTCAATAGTCATGTGAATGAATCTATACATAATATCCATATATGTCACCAACATCACACAAAATACATTGTTCATGATATATGATTCACATGAATTTCACCCAACATATCATAAAATCTACATGATAACCTCCAGACATATTTTCTAGCCCAAACAACAATACTACTCAAGGAAAGAATTGATCACACAACACCTGAGAATTTTTCTAACTAGATCATGTGAATGAACCCTATATAATCCAGTGGTATAGAAGAACCATACAGATACATGTCTTCTATAAAGAAATGATGTGTCTGGAAGACACCTCAAACCTATTGGTCAATCAACATGGACTTGTCTAGAAACCATCACACATGTTTGGTAGACTACATGGACATTTTTGGTGGAAACCCCAAGATATTTCCTCCTTTTACACAGTGAGTACTTGAGAATGTGGCCCAAAATATTGTGAATTTGAAACAATGAGTCCTTGATCAGGCAGTACCCATTAAAATGGTATGTTTTCATAATGCATTTGGAATTGATCTTCATGTAATCCTATATATGTATTTTTGGTTCCTCATTCAAAAATAATTTTCTATACTAGCCACACATGGTTCCTAATATTTATCCTTCATAGGTTATGATTCATATATATTCTAAAGGGAATCCACCTGGGTGTGTTCCCCAATATATCTAATAATTTCTAAAATATGTGATCCACAATCTGTACTGGAATTATCATTCTTCATCACCCATCAGTATATTGATAACATAATTGAAAAAATTGTTCTCTAAATCCTCATATATATAAAATATAGAGGATTCCTTCCTAATTCAGATGCTCATGATTAAACTCCCATTTAGGTTAATTCATTACATATGTATCCTATACATGTATTTGTGAAACTAATCACATGTTATGTCTTATTTATAAAATAGATAAACACTCACATGGTCTTAGGGAATTTAAATTATAATATATGTGGAATCATAAATCCCTACTAGATTTGGAAAATGTATTGTGTAAGCCCCATTTAGAGAAATAATACTACATCCCCAATTCATGGGAATCCTCATCGATGTATGTTACAAAGTATTTACCATATTGGTAAACCCATGGTCCATAACTGTCATGGATATTAATTAGCTTTAACTAACCATCAATATATTTATGTATGATTGATCTAAAATTACAAAAATTCTTATTATGGATATGAAATTTAGGATGCCTTCGTAATGGTTGAGCTCCATAAATGGTGCCTATGATACAACATATATTTCCTCTACATATGAAATTGAAATTAAAATAATTAAAAAAAATTAAATTTGTTTGCTTTGGTTCCTATTATAGGAAATATATGTGGGAAGACTCGTGGTAGTTCAATCCAATCCATGAAAAACTGACCACCTCCCTGGATAGTAGTAAAATCTAGAATGACTATGAATATTAATTAATAATATATTAAGATTCCCATTATGAATAAATACTATGAAACAATTAAAAACATCAGATTCACCATGATGGTCTATTTAATGGAATCCCCAGTACACATAAAATGATTGAACACCCAATCATTTCAATTGGGTTATGAATCCTGTAATAGGATATGTCAGATGTTCATAATCACTTCTTAAATATTTTAGATATCACCAATCAATGACATTTTTCCGTCTATAGGGACATGATTATCATAACCCACAATCGTCATTCCCATGAGTCATCCTAAGAATTACTTTTCATGGATCCTCAAATGGCCACATACGTTTTGAAATAAGGTTTCTACCTTATAATATATGTGGGAAATTTTGGGAGATTCTACGAGAGATAATCATTTTTGAACTAATTATAATGATTCTGAAATTATATTTGAACCCCCCACAATCCATCATTAGACATTTATATTTTTACATGAAACAAAAATGGTGAACCCAACATGAATGTGTGTTGTAACAGCATATCAAAATAATTATTTGAATCTTAAATCTTATTTCCAAATCATGGGGAAACATACCATTATGAAGGGTATTATTGTATGAAACAACTACATGATTATGCTTCATTACTGATATACATATTTATAAATCAAATAAAATTCCACAAATGTGACACATAATATAATGACAATTAAGTCTCTTTGATTACATATCAATAAATTTTATAACTACTAAAACAAAAAAAATACAAAGAAAATATGAGGTTTGAACATAATTTTTTTAATGAAAACCATATAAAAATAAATGTAAAAATTTCAGAACTAAGGAATGATATTAATTATGAGATAAAGTAAGTTGATTGAAATAAAAAAAACATAAATGATAATATAATAAATAAAAATTAACATTAGAAAATACCTTTACCTCATCTGTTCAATGAAAGAATATAAAAATATTACATGCTCATGTTGATAGAATGGTTGAAGGTATTATCATAACAATAATTTATTTGGAAGAATAAATGTATAGATAGGTCATTTTATATTATATTTTTCTTTCAAATGTTGAATAAATTATTATGAATGGTTATCTTTTAGTATCAGTTTTATATAAAAAAATTTCGATCATTTTAATAATCTATTTTTAATATAGGTGACATAGTATATAAATTGGACTTAAATAACAACCATATTATTTATAATTTTATAATATAATAATATTTTAAGGGAAAACTCTACGAATAACAATTTGGACTCATAATACTCATAAATCCATTGAATGAAAACCAACACCTTGACAAGATGATTATTTTACAATATTTGACTAGAATCATAAATGTTTGAAAAGAAACATATATATGACAAAATATTTTTTCTCGTGATTATGAGGAAAAAATTGAATATCTAATAATATAAAATAAAGAATAATTTATCTCATTAAACAATTAATTAATTTTTATATAGAGAATTGGTTTTTTATTTAAATCATTTTGGATTAATGTTTAATTAATTTTTAAAATGGATTCAAAAAATATATATATTGTTACTTTCACATTCATTTTGTTTAAATTATCATAAACTCTCTCTTGTTTTTATAATGATTTTTTTATGTAATTTTATTTTCTATTTTATAAAATTTGACGTATCATTATTAAATCATTAAAATCATTTGTGGTGGGTATGATGTTTCTTTTCATTCAATTTTGGATTTGGTGAATCCTTGAATGTGTTTTTGATAGATGTTATGGAATCAATTATTGATGTAAAATTCATTTGGAAGAACTAGTTATCCAATGTTATAAAAAATAGCTTACAAATCAAGTTATATGATACCGACCAGCTAGTAGAGTTTAACTTACAAACATGTGGAACCAGGAAGATCAAAGGTTTACTCTATGAGCTTACTGACTATATAGTTGAATTGAGAGGCTACCAAGTGAAATTATTTCATATTAGCATAATTCATTATTTATGTGGGTACCACCCCTCTTAAATTTTTGTCATAATTTTTCATTGAAAATATTAGTCTTAGAAGCTTGCTATACCATTTTAGCACCTCTAAACGGTGTTTATATGTAGATTGGAAGACATAAATGATCATCAAACAACACTCTCTTATAGAATTGATGTCTGGTCTCTAACAATCTAAATGAACTCCTCTCAATGAGCCATTCATTATTTCCAAATCTCAATGGATCTAAAATTATTTTTTATATATTCATCCCTACATGTTAAAATTAATCTTGAGATATATGAAATAGGAGTATTTGTGGATTTATTCCACAAAAATAATCTCATATCTTCCCATTTTCATGCATTGTTTTTTTAGGATCACCATTAAATAGTATGAGATACTGGGATTTCGCTATCTACATTATCAATAATGGGATAGAGGGATTATTTATATATATATTAAAAATATAATTTTTATCCTTAAAATTCCTTGGAATTATAATTATAAATTGTAATATTACTTTATTATTGTGGAGAAGTTTTATAGGATAATAATGTGATATTCCAAAACTCCAAATCAAATTTTTTTACTCTATCATTTGTTTGTGGATTTTCATCATCTGATCTCGGTACATTGATAGGGAAATTGAAATTATCATTTATCACTATATATATTTCATCAATTTTTATATCAATGTCATTTTTTTGGAATGTTGAATTTTATCATCATTTATTTTTTAATAGAATTATTTGAATGTAAATTTAAAATCCACCCAATTTTCATTTCAATTTAGACATTCATTTTTAATCAAAGAAGATATTTGGGGCCTACTAAAAGTTTATAATTTTAATAAATTATTAATAGTTTTAAAAATATTGATATATTTTATATTATATATTTAATAATAAATCTATAAATTATACCCATGATAATATCTTTTATGGATGCCATTTTGTCTTATAATCTTTAGATATCCTATTCAAATAATGGTTATGCATGGTTAAAACCCTAAAATGGAACTATAAGATAAATTGGCACCCTAAGACACTTAATCATTTGAATTATATGGTAAATAAATGAAATTATGTCCCTGTAGTGTGGGAAGAAATAAATTAGTTTAATATCCACATTCAAAAAATACATGAAATTTATAAATTTATATAATTATGACATGATGGAATGAAAACTAATAAAGACACTATATAGGAGATGTATATATATGACTTTGAATGAATTAATAAAAATTCAAATAAATCGAATACATGTATTTTCACATAGTTTAATGAAATTTTTTTTGGTATAGTGTATCATATTGATTAGTTTCCATAAAAAGTTATTTAAAAATTTCTTATGTTTATTATAATGAAATTTGGAAAACAAAGCGATGACTATCCCAGATGAAAATAATATAAAGAAAATGTAAGTATAAATTTTAATTAGATAAATCATATTAAATGAAATTATGATAAATTTAAATCACAAAAAAATAATCTAAAGAAGCTATTCAATAATAATAATCCAAATAATATTTCCCATCAATTTTCATTGTAATTAATATTCATAGAATAATGAATATAAAATGAATGGATCAAATTTAAATATAACATAATCAGTAATAATAATAAATACTAACATCAAGTGGAAAAGTAATGTTAAATTAATGTTCCGTAGGAGAAATGTTATTATAGCAACAAAATTGGACTTTTTATAACTGAATGACCCATCAATAAAATTTATTTTATGTAAAATTTTAAATGTATTAAAAAACGAAAATTTTGATTGCAATGTGTAAAAAATGTCACCATGGAATGATCATGATCAAGAGAGACATTTCTTCAATGCCCATATTAAAATTTTGAGGTAGTTTAAAATGTTATTTCCTATATCTCTCACTTTTGACCCCTAGAAATTCTCTTCTTCATACTCTTATTATCCTGAAATGGAATTGATAAATTTTTTAATGATATAATTTAGAAATTTTATGATTTTTAATAGAAATGTAGAAATTATATTAATGATAATATAAAAAAATATTATGAAAAAAATCATCATTCCAATGTAAAATTTGGTTCGGTTTTAAAATAAAAAATTCGAATAGATGTCTGTGCTCTAAAATTTATTACAAATGGTATTAAAATCAATATTTATATATTAACATAAGGTGAAAAATATTAATATAATTCTTGGTTTCCAATGTGTTCATGTAATAATAATTGTATTATTATTAAAAAATATTTATATCTTTTTAAAATACATAAATATGATTAGGTATTTCAAAAAATTTGTTTAATATTTGTTATCATTATATTTTTCATATTAAATAAGAATAAAATTTTAAAATCCCAATATATTGAATAAATAATTAAAATAATAATTCATAAAAAATTTATATGAAAGAAATTTAATTGTAATAAAATTTCTGATTATAATTTCATATTATCAAATATTAGTGGACCCATGATTGTTTTATCATCTCAATAATTATTAGATAACATTGTGGGACCCCTAATATAGTTAATAAGATGTTCAGTTGATTGATATCTTGTTGGGGGGTTTTTTGTGATCTACACATCTTATATAATGGTGCAATCCCTTTAAAAAATTTCTAAAACAATTAAAATGATATATGAAAGAATTCCTCTTGATCAATTTGTTAATCAATCCTATTTATGGGGATACTAGATTTTCTATATCTGGTAATTTTATGAGAGATTCCCTATGGAAGAGCGTCTTCAAATATCATTATATTTTAATTTAATATTAATATTCATCTTAATAAATATTATATATTTATATATTTATATTAATTTTATTATTATTAGAATAGAATATATACAACTTTTAAGATTTATATAATATTTTTATTCTTTACACTATTTATATCTCTTTATTTTTTATCAAAATAATCATTTCTCTTGTTTATTATTCAATTTTATTTTATAAGGAGATTTTCCATAATATTTTGATCTTCTAGGAATCATTATATTTCTTCATATCATAAATAATATCTTGTTATTTACATAAATATACCTTATGTATCTTATATTCATAACACGTGTTATCATATTATCATTGACTTAAAAAATATGAAAATATTTATGGTGGAGTTAGTATTTCATGTCTAAATTGATTTATCTTACATGAAATTTCATTACAATTTAAAAAATATTATCTATTTCATTTCATCAGTCCATTTATATAACCACAATGGGGGATATTTTATTGAGTCAACGAGGGTTGAAAACAATTCATCTTAAATGGAAAGATGTTTCTTGGATTTTGGAGCGAATTTGCTTTTATTATTGATCATATTGAATTTATAATTATATAATTTTATCCTATATGAATGTTTAATTTCCTTAACTCTAATATCCTTAATTTTATTGTTATACCTTATACTATTTAATTAAACATAATATATATTTTTTTATCTTATTTGTGTGTGAAAAATATCAATGGTGTATAATACAATACATCTATATATCATGGTGTTTCCATAATCACAAATAGTAAATTTTATTTCAAATAGATTCACTAATGTGAATTCAATTTATATTTCATAAAAATTGATCAATATTATTTAAATATTTTGATGTCATTAAATAGATTTTAATGTCTCCTTTGAATTCTTAATATACATGATTATTATTTTCAAGGAATTTGGAAGGATATGAGGATTCCACTTCTTGAAGTAGGATATTGAATGCCACACTAACTATCCAATGCAATGCCCTATGATGTCGAACAATATTTATAGTAAATTTTCCAACCAACTTGAGTCAACCAGAAAACTAGTGGAGGTGAATCAACCAGTACATGGACAAAGGAAGATTCTAGGTTTTCTCTATTATCCTACTAGCTAGTTAGCGGCATGAGGTATCTAGTTTCTGGAAGCGTTTCTTCTTGTAAAATTATATTAATTTTGCGGACACTTCTTCTCATAATGCGTAATTGAAATTTCTCATTGACTTGACTGATTCTATATGATTGTTATGTACTTTTTATATTATATAATGATTTCACACAAAGATATTATGACAAATTTGATCATTTTATAACATTCTCTATTCTAATTAAAATTTAATATCTATTAATATCCAAGCACAAATATAAAAGATAAATTATTTATTTCCAAATCCCAATGGATCTCACCTTTTCCTCATTCTCTCTTTTAAATTTATGATTTTTTGAGATATATGAGAAAATAATTTTAATATATTTTTAGTAGGAAAATATTCTCCCCAAATCCCACCATTTACATTTAGCTACTTCCAATATTTAATATACAGAAAGGGATGTTGGTTTGTTACAATAACTAATGAAAATAATATGAAATTAGAAAATTTTTATATGAGTTAAAGTATAATTCATGTTAGATTAATTACCCATATTGTAATTAATATTCTAATAATTCATGTATATAAATTAAAGGTTTTTATATTTAGGGGGTGACACATATCTATTACGAATCTAATTATCAAATTGTATTTCACGTGTCATTTATATTATTTATTGAAGAATCTAATCATGATATGAAGAAATAGAAAAAATTAAATTGATAATATTTTCAATATACTAACTCACTTAATTGATATTCATATTATCTTTATTATACAAATCAAATTTAAAATCAAAATCTATATTGATATCATCGATTTAATCAATTTATCATTTAAATATTTTATTTAGAATTTACCATTTATTTCGTATTTATTTTTTTAATTTATTTTTTCTAATAAAGGTAATTGACCCCCTATTTCCATATCATCGTTGACTACCAAAAAAATCCAATAATTATGAGGTTTGTCAATTTGTATTATAATACATTAATTATATAAAAAAATGCCAATTAATATTTTAATATAATTCATGACTGATTTTTTTAAAAAAAATATATAATTTTTTTGATATAAATAAAATTATGGTATGAGGATGGTCTATGAGCACAATAATACAATCAATCACTAATTATGTATATGAATTTGAGTATATAAGAAAATATATTGATAAATAAATGCATATGGTAAAATTATTTATTTATTTATCTCAATGTTAAAGTAGTGTTAGATTTGAACTAATTATAATTAATTTAGATATTTAGTTTTTTTTAAACAATAGTGGATATTGCATGCCATTAAAAAAATAAAATTCTGAAAAATGTAATTTTTTATGATAAGTACTATTTTATTTGTTTTATTTATCAATAATTTCATTATTTATGTTTTTCGTTTACTATAAAGAATATTGAGTACCATAAAATTCCTTAAAAAATTGATTTTTGATAACAATGTTATTAGAGTACATATTGTTGGAATGTTTGATGGTATCATGATAAAGTGACTATCAGAAACATATTCATCTAAATTTTATATCATTTCATATATTTCTTCATTTAATGTTCTAAATTTTTTATACATTTATTTAGTGATTTTTTCTTACATCATGATGTTGTGACTTCATTGATAATTTAATATTAATCATTTTTATAATATATATAATGATAAAATATTAGATAAAAGAAATTTAATAAAAGGTATTTGACAGGGATGATTTAATAAAGTGGTATTTTTTCACATTATAAAAAATCGTATTCATTAAAGGATCAATTTATGTTTATTAGAGTTATTTTTATTTAAAATTAAAAATTCTTGCTTTCAGTTTTGAAATTATGTTTTAGTAAAAACTATACACCAAAAACCTAAAAAAGTCAACAGAATGTTAGATTATCATCTTAAATTATGAAAATGACATATGTGTCATTATTTATGTGAAATATAATCCAAACATAAATCTTGAATAAGATGTATTCAATATGGAAAAATGTGTGCATTTTAGTTTAAAAGTAAAATTTGCTTCAAAACAAAGGTATTCAATTTGAAATGAGGAAGAAAAATATTATTATATTCATAAATAAGGAAAGTAATACACATGTAATTTGTGAAGTGTAGTAAATAATAAAATATAAAAATTGTACATGGTGAATCTAATATGATCCAATGTTTTTGCAATTATTTAAAATTTATATTTTAGATCAAAACTGATGTCACTCTCTAGTAAACATGAATACAAACTGAAAGTGTCTTGATAATTGATAAAAATAACAATAAATCATTTGTGAAATGTAATAATAATCTGAATGTTAATATGAAAATATTTGTTTTCGTTTTAACATGAAGTGCATTTTTCTTGTTTAAAAGAACCATTTTTTACATAATTTTCATCCCTCACTAGAAAAATAACCCATATTTATATATTATAGACAATTTATGAAAATTAATTACACATGGTGCTCATGATATGACTCAATGTCTTTGACATCGATATATAAAATAATTTTTTGTTAACAAAATGTGTCAATAATTAAAAATATAGTTACCAAAATTTAATTTCCTTGGTATTTTAGAAAAATAATCAATACATATTTTGATACATATAATTATTGAATGATCATAAATATGAGACACAATGTGTATTTTATGACATGAACATTTTAAAAAAGAAAATTTTAGTAAAATGTAAGTGTCACTCAATAAAAATAAAAGAAATAACCTCATATTTTATTCATATATTAGTAAAAATGATCCAAATAACATTTCAACATATAATAATTTAACAGAAGTTAAATTGAAACATAGTGTCCCTCAAATAACAATATGTTTTTATTTTTATTTTGAAAAATTCCATTTTTTTCAAATGATCGATCATATAAAGAAATAAATGAATACATGATCAAATTATCTTGATACATATTTATATTGAAGCATTTATTATTTGTGATTTGTAAGAATTAGATAAAAATAATTCTAAAACATTAAGTTCCCACCAAGCATTAATGTTTGTGCTTTTATATTAAAAGTAATATTTCAGTTCAAAACACATGTAACTGACATAAAAACATGAAAACACAAATGTATTGGCATTATATTTAACAAAAATGATAGAAGGGGTTTTTTTAGTAATAAAATTCACAAAATTATGACACAAAAGGGGTTTGGTATTACTGGATGATCATGTATATATTTTGAATTTCCATTTTAGTAAAAAAAATACATAAAAAAGTGGATAAAACAAACTCATTGAGGAATCATTGACCTGGATTCTGCTAAACGGTTCCCCAAGAATGGTTGGAAACATGGACCCAATAGAACCTCGCCATATGCGATAGGATGATAACTAGAAGCGAGGGAAGTTGGTTAGATTTTGGGGAGACTATTATTTAATGAGAGAGTTGAACACATTGGAAATGTATCAATATATAAATACGAGATTAATATGTATAAATATGGAACAACAGTTTACAAAGACTATCAATCCAACCAGAAAACCATCGAAATAGAACTCGAAAAATACATTCAAGTAGAAGATAATGAGGAAAATATATAAAACCAAGCATTTATAGAATTTCAGGAAATTTCTCTTGTTTCTTCAAATGTAGAATACATGTTTACATAGAAGTAGTAAATACTTGCTATATGATATAATCAAATAGATTTCAAAATATATCCATCATCTGGAGCACATGCCTAGTCATCTACTACCAAGATCTATCCTATGAATGAAACCATGATTAGGTTTCCAAATGTAGATTATTACCATTATCAAAAACAACATACATATGATCTTACTAGGTTCTAATGGAGTACCATATAGGTCATGATATGAATCTCATTTGGCACAACCAATATGTTATAGAATATGATGTATGTGAATTTAAACTCAAACAATGTGAATATATATGTATGTATGGATAATACTATAATTTTAAATACCCCAATACCCAATTTAGTCTTAGTTGGAAATGTTTATGAACATGTAATAATTTAATTATTTAGTTTGAGAATCTTTTTTATAATTATGTCATGTGAGGTAAAATAGCACTGAACATGTATCATGATAATAAGGATAATAAATGATACAAGGTGTGAAATGGAACCTTATAATAATGATAATAAGAATGATTATCCAATATAATAATATGAATCATAGCTATAAGTGGTCATAGTGTAATCAAAGTGGAATATCCCAATGCATTCCATTATATATAGTTAAAACAATGACTAAGGATCTCATCCACGGTAAAAAATGATAATCATGGATGGGACTAAGGGAGTGAATCCATGGTTCTACTTGTATAACGTCATAAAGCCAATCTAAGGGGTGTATCAATGTAATTCTTATATCTAGAATATATTTAGGGGATCCCATTGTGTCATTTTAGAAATATAACAGTTGATAATGTTTAGGTTCAAATTTTTGTATCTCCCTTGGGAACGAGCTACATTTATTGGAATGTCATTGTATGAGTTATCAAGAAATTACATCATGATCCAAAAGAATACCTCAGTTATTACCGCTAATATACATAATAAAAGGTATATACTCCATAGAAATCATATAGTTAACTCATTAGTTAATTACATAATGTTATTACTTATTGATATTAATAAGTAAATTGGATCATTCCAATACTTTCCAAAAGATGTGGAAATTCTATATAGGACAAGAAATCTTTTAATCCCTTTGTAACTTTATCATTAATTATTATTAATATGATTCATTACATTACGAATTGAATTGTGTGCTACTTATATGTAACCGGATCATTAGATAACATTTGAATTTGTCATGTTATACATTTATTATACATTCCATAAATAATTGATATTTATTTATTGGATTGAAATAAAAACCATGGATGTGTCATGTGATATATATTCAATAAACTTGTTTTAAATAACACAATAATTTAATTAATGATGGATTACCATAAGAAGGGTCAAGGCACACACTCTAAAGACACCATATATTAACCCATAAGGGTTAAAAAATCATAATTGAGGTATCCCAATACATTGGGTGGAAATCATTAAAGAATCAACATCCAATGAAATGATTAATAATTATGATACATGGACTAAAATAGGATCAGGTTGATTAGAATAATGAATTCTGAATTAAATAGGAAAATCCTAATGAAATTAGTATATACATAGTGAATGTACGTTGTAAAAGAGACATATATGAGGGATGATTCATAGAACACCATCCTCAAGAATATAACCCTAACCTAATTTAGTATCAGCCTTTAGTATGGTCTGGATTAGAATAAAATGGAATAACAGATCAACAACCTATAAAATTGTGCTTCTATGAATGCCTCAAAACAATTCCATTGAAATAAAGACTAATGATGAACGTTGGATAAGTATTGTATCAATTTAATAGAGGAATCAAAAGATATTAACAGTTCTTCAATAAGACATTGGGTGACTGAACATGATCAAACTATGAATATTGGAGTTTTAGAGATCCAATGAGTGAAATTAAGGGTAGCTATATGTAGGATTGTGAAAAGTATAGGGGGTTGATAATTAAATGTTTGAGGAAATTTTTATAATTTGAACCAAATTTATTTTGGGGAACACGGTTTTAGTTTTCAATTAGATGAAATGTACATTAACTATTCTTCACTCTCTATTTGAAGATGGACCCCACATAGTTGGGGGAGAAACATTTTCCAAACCGTAAACAACTTAAGTGACCACATATTACAAATATTGTAGAGGTACTACATTGTGCATATAGCCAGATAATCATAGATAGGTATAGCTATGAACCCTCCATCACCCCTCTATCAATCTTTCAAAAGGTTAGAGAAACTGTAATAATTGGCTCACAAAACTTCTTCTAACTATCCATCAAATCCATTTTTTCTTACCATCCTAGGATTAGAGCCACAAAAAGTCTCATAGTGAAATTAAAGCATAATATACATAGTGGGAATTAGTAATAAGTTACAAATAAATTATTAGACCCAATAATTAATATTCATAGATTATATTGGAATAACATGTTCTCGTAGTCTTCTCCCTAAAATTTTTTTTACCTGTGTTCACCTACCAAGGGACGGAAACACTATTTGAGATAAATACTTGTCATTATCCACATATGTTCCCCTCACATTACCAAGTAAATTCAAATATATGTTCGTGCTACCACATAACTCTTATTATAGCACCAACCAACCTCCTAGAGCCTTCATTCATCATTCAATGATGCCTATGAGATACTCCATAAAATAATCATATATATATTACTCAACCACCTCAGTATATGATGTATGATTTGAGTCAACATTATAATGGAGTGTCAATGAAACATGGAAGACATCTTTCATTTAATGGAAAATATATTGTTGTATGAGAAGAAATGTTATCACCAATAGTCTATCCATAATATCATATATTTTGAATTAGTCATTCTGATATATTGACTTGTCTATGTCTCCATTTATTCCCATTTTGGAGTGATACCAACAAGAAATCATGACCCTGAAAATAAAATACTAGAAATGGTTGATGTTGATCTATAGAATATTTATAACCATACTGTGTGGTAGACATCAACTATGTTGTCAAATGAACCTTCCCCCATGTCTCATAGATGGGATGAGGACCTAGTAGCACTACATCTCCTCATATTAATACCACAGGTGTGAAAAACATGGGAAAAAATATAATTCCTTACATGTTTCTATCATAATCATATATTGAAAGACAATATTAATAAGTAACATTAAAAGAGGGATAATCATATTTCAGGAACGAAAAAAATCTCTAATTGAAGCTCGGAGCATGTCATACACACTTGCATTATGTGTTCTGACTGGACATCATTCAAAGGGTGAATGGATGTTCATAGAAGAACATTTGTAAACTAACCCATATATAACCCCTATATGAAAGTCGATGTGAAATTAGAATCTATACGTAAATTGATCATATGAGGGGATCCATTTAACCGTATTATTATAGACACATATAGTCTTTTTAGAAAATCTACTGATAATGTATCCCAAATTATAAGGAAGTGGCATAACATTGTCAATCGATTCAGTAATAAGAAAATGCATCACTAATTTATGGAAACCTCAGTAATCTATCTACATATCACATAGTAAAATATTATTATTTCAATTCCATGGATTGATATGGATGTACAAATCTAGAATGTGGTACTAATATATGGTCACATGATTATTGGTGCAACACCTAGTGATAAAACCATCCACACTAAATTTCATCATAAGACACCAACACTGGCATAACATATAATAATAAATTTTGGATATTATTGAATGATCTACCCATTAATAATAATGGGAACCTAAAAAAGATACAATCCCATATTTTTTGGAACTTATTCATTATGATGTATACATATGATTTCATATCAATCAATATACCAATCATTAGGTATGTATGCACTCGCAATACTCTCCAAGAGATCCAACCCATCATGATCTAAAAAAATTATACTCATCACCAAATCAAGGAGGGAACATGTAAATTCCATGTCTATTAGATAAAAATATTTATTACTCTAATGTAACCCTCAATATACCTCATAAAATTGGGCCATCTATTTCTATTCAACACTCTCTTATTTTATGGAATGTGATTGGGGTTTTCAACAAAGAACATCAAAAAAAAATTTCCATTTATATGAATATATGATACATCGAAATTGATGATATATAGGTATTAGACCCATAATTATTATCATATATTTATTTAAAGACATGTAATTATATATTTGATGAATTAGTGGTTCTTATAATCCAAAATGTGCACAACCATTTGATAGTGTCTCGAGCAATGTAAGGCTTGGAAAATTGAATATAGATCAAGGTCACATTTCAGGTAAATTCTATATTGAGTAAATTATTTCATTGTTTTGTACATAAAGGCTCCATAATTCTCAAAATACACTAATTCATCCCCATTGCATGATGTACAAGAGAACAATGTATAGCCTCTTCTTGGCTCTGGAAGAAACAAAATAGGTTTAAAAACTAGCATAACATTTAGCTATAGATTGGAATTTTTACATTATATAGACAATAAGAAAATAATTCTAACATTTTTAATTACAATAATAAAGGAATTAAGAAATGTTATTTCTTGTAAGTGAATCCTGTAATATCCAGGTGACTGTAAGAAAATATATATAACAAACATGTTCTTGGGTTTCTCCCATGAAACAACAACACTCGCCATATTTTGGTATACTAGTTCTTCTAAATCGAAGATAATTTTACCAATGAAGTTAACTTTTCAATCCAAAAGTTGAACATGTCATTCATGGAATTACGATTATGATCCCTAAATTTATTCAAAATGATATCAAGTTGTACAACATGGTCTTCTCATGTATGAGAATACAAAAATATTTCATCCCTGATGACCATGAAAAAAGAAAATCAGATATGGGAAAATAGAATGATTCATCAAATTCATGAAAATGGAATGCATGATAATGATACCATAATATATGAAAATATGTTCATTGAATCCATAACAACAAAATAAAATCTTTAGATTATTTTTATATAGACCAGACTTACCCCAAAAGGTAGCTCAATATTAGGTCGATCACAGAAAAGAAAATATATCTAGGTATCTAGTCCAAATAATAATTTATATGTGGTATATGATACTAATTATTTACCATAAGATGGTTTAACCTTTTGAAATCCATGCATAAAAAAGGGTTTCATCCCGATTCATGGTGAAAAACATGTGTCATCCCCATGAAAAAATAATGGGTCATAAAAGCCTATATATTCCATTCAATCCAATAGTATCGTGAAATCATGGATCATAATATGTTCCATCCTATATGGAAGGATTTAATCTATAAATTTTCATAGAACAAAATGAATCATAAACTCTACATCTCTTATGTGTGGTAAACCATAATATTTATCAGTAAAGTGATCCCTAAAATGATCATTGATGGGGAAAATATTTCTATGGAAATCCTATATAATATATAAGAAGCCTATGAATATGGCATGTCACTAATCCTAGAAATCGATTCTCTATATCAACTCATTCTTCCAGGAAATTCACCTCACCCTTTTGTAGATATCTTCCTCCCTCTACAGAATTAAATAAAACCATACATTCATAAAAATGAAAAAAGGTGTGATATAGAACCATCCAATCCATTAATAGAATTTCTTCAATGCCCAAAATCACTCATATGAAGAGGTCCTATATAAAGGGATAATTTCTATCCTCATGGGTACAAACCCTATAATGATGTATGACCTCTGAAATCACCCCCACTAGTTTATCATGTGTTATCACCACACGGTAATAATGAATGTCAAGACCAATACATAACATAGCCAGTAAAGAGGCATTATAGTGTGAAAAAAATATATCAAATAAATTAGACCCAATAGTAGAGGATAAAATAATAATACCTTGTAAATTAGATGATGCTTTACTCTGATCCTCATGTATCAGATGTAGTGAATGCATATGATCCACAACCAAGTCATGTAGATAGTCTACTCTTAGTAGTTCTACTATGTTTTTTCGAGTAGTCAGAAGTCTAGATACCATAGCTACTATTTCCTACAAGTCCAATCCTACCAATGATACTCTAACACCCTACAAAATATAATGTGAATGATCACACCTTGAATGTGTAGCTAGTGTGGAACCTCTTTCGTTAGAGGAAGATGTAATGTTATGAAAAAATATATGAATATTCCCCATCTGAATGAAATCGTGTACCTCCATTGGGTCTATGTCACAATACAACATTAGCTTCTCATATCATCCATGCTAATGAATTATCAATGGGTTTCTTGTGCATAAACATTGTCTTCCACTTTCCTAATAGGTAACATCTAGGGAAATCTTCCTAAAACTGAATGAACTAATACCCTACCATAAAACTAAACCTATATTCTTGATGATAGAATATTACATCATGTTTCCCATAGTGAAACATACTCATTTAAAATCATAGAATATTTGAGAATGAAAAAAAATATTCTGAGTAAAAATAGAATACCTAACCCCATCCTCGATACGACTAAAACATGATAGCTCTTCCCCTACTAGATGTAGGGAATAGTATTATAAATCAGTATAATTAACTAAAATAATCCATGAATAACATATAACCCTACATTAGATGAATAGACTCTCTAGCTCAATCAACTATCAACATCTGATAAATTAAGTGATAATTGATGTTACTATAAATGTCAGCCCAAGCTATTCCATGATGTAAACCAGCCTCGGTAATCACATCCCACCATAACATGGATGAATAATGAAGAATTTATATAGAAAAACTGAAACTACATATTGATGAAATATACATTAAATTAAGTTTTGATAAAGTGGAAGCAATCTAAAACTCAGCAACTTGTAGACAACCATCATCCAAAAATATGGTGGGAAGAAGTTACAGTAACTCATGAGTAATATCAAACATAGTGAGTGAAGGTCATGGATGACATTCAATGGACTATATATGACGTAAAATACTCAAATGAAGCTGAGTATCAGTGATCATAATAGATATAAGTGGTGGTATCTATTGGGTCACTTTTGGAATTTGTAATGGTGGATCAGGGTCTACTAACATTAGATCATGATATTTCCACCATCCTGGAACACAACATGATGATGTCGAGGTGGAATATCTATACGAATTTCCCTCGTAATACTTGAATCAATTTTACGAAAAAATAGACGCACTTGGGGAAGAAAAATTTAATAATATTGGATCGCTACTAAATTTAGCTTCCCAACTACCAAGATATAAGGTTATGGTATTGGTAAATACTGATGATAAATTTACAGGGGTATAGTAAGTGAAGGAATAATCACATTTTTCCTCTTAGTATATTAGGAAATAATTCATTTCATAATTAATTTTGGAAATAATATTTTTATAAAAATATATATAAACATGTTAAGATTAATTTAAAAAGCATCTTCATTCAAAAATAATAAGGTCCCACAATCCTTATCATAGATATTTAAACCTATTTAATTTCTTTTATCTCCATATAATTTATGTATTAAAAATTAATAGGGTAAGATATGATGGATCAAATCAATTAATAACAAATCCTAATTCATCAACAACCATAATCCTATAGAATTTAAAATATAAATTGATTAATAATATCCAAATAACATCTTGTTTATCCAAATGTACATAGATTATGTGTATGGAAAGAAGATGTTTATGATTCCACAGTCAACCTATACAGGATAGAACTATTTAGAATGATTATAAAACATTAAATCACAATGTCCCTACCTTATTAAATATTTTATATGAACAAGAATATCTAATAATCATGTCTCAATCAATAGAAAATGAAAAAAAATAAATAATAGAATTGAAATGTTGCTTCATAACATGGAATATTCTTGGTATTTGAATTCTAGATTCCTATATTGATTTATGTAAAAATTATATTTTAAATTATCTCCAATGGAGAATGATTAAATGAAATTCTATGTAATAATAATAATAATAACTATCACATAGCATGTGTTTCACCCAATAATGAAATTATATCTATTGTAATAAGGAAAAATAAAAGAACCATTCTTTTTTGAGGGGAGTTAATATATACCACCCAAACAAGGTTTATCTACTCTCAAGAATTTCATATAACCTAGTCCTAAAGCATTCCAAATATCCTTTATTTTGTCTAAAAATATTTTTCAATGAAATGGACTAATCTGACACTAATTTTTGGTGTCCTAGACTAAGATTCCACAAAATAGTGCCCTTATCCTATATGGCCACATGGCCTCAAGCATGCCTCTGCATACTATAATGGCTACTTTCTAGTAGTGAGGGTATATTGTGATTCACTAAGGAGACTATTCCCTAATGTCAGAGTAGTGGATATTTGAAAAAAATATCTAGTAAATTACGGAAGCATATATTAATATACTGAAAAACAGATTACAAACCAAATCAATTGGACATGTTACCCACTAAAATAGAAGTAGAAATAAAATTCCAAGAAATAGATAATAATAAAAAGATGGAAAATAACTCATCTAAAAAAATCAAAGGATAATATTTGATATGTGTATATAATAATATAATATATATATATATACATGGTAGATAATAATATATGTTATTAAATAGATATAAAAAGACATATAATATCTGGGATCCCTAAAAATGTTGATGTCATCTTGTACCGTGCAACATCCTATACAATAAACCAAGATATGGTTCCCATAGTGCGATGCTTCCCCTTATCAACACATTCATACATCTGATCTGACTAACTACCAATGGAAGGTCGGGTAGTGTATGACATGAAAATTAAATGTCCATCACCATTTACATATATAACATCCATTATGTGGACATAAAATGAAAAATATATCCAAGTATATATAATTGTAATTATATTATACTAATTTAAATACGATAATTTCTATTTTTCTTTATCTAGAAGTGTCTCTCAACATGAAATCATTTAATAAATAACTTTAAGTCCAATTTATATAATTAATTAATGTGTTATAATCAATCATTGTCATTTTATCCTACTAATTATAAAAATATTAATAAGAATAATGGATCCAAGGTTTATTAATGAATCAATAAATGATGATAATAATGAATAGTATTGATTGTATCACCGAATGAATCTGAGATATCATGGGTTGTAACGAATCAATAATAATATAGAACCCTACTATGAAGAGTGTTAGTGTAATAAAAGGGAAATTTACTATGGCATTCCACTATAAATAGTTCTAACATTGTTTAAAGATCACCTCCATGGTGAAATGGGTTAGCCATTACTTGGAATAATGGGGTGAATCTAGGGCTCCACATGTCCAAATACATCATTGTGGACCAAAGAAGTGTATCGATGGAATTATAATATCTTGATAATATTTAATGGTTCATACAAAATCATGTTAGAAATTTGATATTGATCAAATACCATGTTTTATTATGGATATCTACTTTGGAAACTAGATATATGTATCAAAATGGTGTCCTATGAGTGCTCAATCCATTCCCATTGGAATCCAAGGAATAGCTCATCTCTATACACTCTTATAAAGATAAAAATAAAAATATTAAACAGTATTCTAATACATAATTCATTTATTAATATTGGACATGTAATACTCATTGCCCTAAAAAAATTTTGGTTCATTCAAATACGTTCCATAAAATGTGGTAATCCTAAATAGGACCGAATCATTTAACACCTTAATTTATTTACCATTAATAAGGATCACTATACTTCAATCCATTAAAAATGGTTACATTTTCTACCTACAATAATCTATGTCATTAAATTACATTTGAATTGTAAAAGTGATACATATATTATAAATTCTATTTATAATTGATATTCATTTATCATACTAAAACACATACCATATAAGGATAAAGAGATAAATAAAAAATATATTTATATTAAAAATATTTTAATTAAATTAATGAGGTATTACTATAATCATGGTTATTCCAAACATCCAAATAATTTCATAGTCTAATAGAAAAGGTGATCCAAGGAATAATTGAGGCATCAACTTCTTTTTCGTGGAAGGTGATGATATCTAAAACATAAATGAAATTATTTAAACTAATGATTTAGGATCCATAATATGTTAATTATAGTTCTCATAATGTTATATGGATCAAAAAAGAAATTCCTGATGATATTGGTATGAAAAAAATGAATATATTATTATTTATAGAGACTTTATGGATGAGTGATATGCAACCTACCTCAATCCTGTAACGCAATATAGATCGTGTATCAACCTTTATTTAGTCTTAAATGAGAAAACAAAAGTTAATTAAAACATCCAAAACCTAATAATAGGGAATATGTGTGTACATCAAAGAAATGTTCTCAATATAAAGACAAATGATGAAATACTCACAATGAATGTATATGTTACTTGGAGGAATCCAATAAGATTAATAGTTCTTCAATTGTACATTAGAATAAGTTATGAGATAAAAAGAGTTATCGGATTGCTTGAGTGATCCAATGAGATAAATTAAGGGGGTATCTACTCGAGTCACAATGGAGGAGATGAGTAAGTTTATAGAAAATTTAAAGTAATTTTGTTCATTTCACCATATTTCTATGGGGATCATGGTTTCATCATATTTCTAGGAAATAGGGTCCCAATAGAGAACATCTCTATATATTAAAAGGTTCCCCACATGGATGGGGGAGAATAATTTTCCACACCACCTTATACCCTTGCATCTATCTCTGATAACATTATTAAGGGACCTAAAAGGGATTGATGCCCAAGTCGTATGGATAGGGATTCTTGTGTACCCATCTTATTACATCAATCTATCCCCTATACTATTGAGGAAACATTGTTTTTTGGAATACACAAGATCTTCTAATCATGTGTCCAGTACATTTTTTCCACTAGCTAGGGTTCCATGCTATGATCAATACTTGAAAACCCCCATGAACTCCCCAAACACAATAGGCAACCAAAATAGGTACCAAATAAAAAATTAGACTAAGAATTTAAGGTATCCATACCTCATAGAATAATCAAATTTATATATTTTTATTTTAATAATAGTGTATTAAATTGGTCAATACATTATTTTTAACATATATTAATCAATAAGACATTAATTTGACACATAATGTGACCAAATAGCCCGATGTGTATGTTTTGTGTGTTAAAAATGATATTTTAGTTTAAAATATATGTAACTAGTTGAAAAAAAATATTTAAAAACATGTATCTATTTGATAATATGGTACAATGATCCTCAAGAAAAATTGATAAGTAAAAGTTGGGAAAACATAATTTTGACACATGATACACTATGTTTTAAATGATGTTTTCTTTTTTAATTTAATAATAAAATTTTATTTCCAAACATGAGTCACTAACAAAAACAAAAATGGTTTATATATATAATTTATTAAAATTATTCATAATTCATTTCTCACATAAATGAATTGAACACACATTAATTAAAGTAATTATGTTTGAGGAATAACCCAAAGAACATGTTTTATGTTTAAAATTTATCATTTTGTTAAACATATGAGTCTAATCCTAAATATTAATATAAAATAAAATAAATGATCATAATACAGTATAAAAATTAACTATTTTTAATTCCACAAATTTAGGAATTGTTCTCAAATCAATCTAATACATGGTTTCCTTCAATTAATAAAAAATAATGTGATTTTAATTTTAAGGCATAATTTTAATTCACTTCTCACATCACTAACTATTAAATGAGGGAACAATTTTATTTAATTAACAATTTATTAAAAATAACATCAATTTTTTTTGGATTATATGAATTTGAAACACAACACATAGATCAAAAACAAAAAATGTGTGACAAATATCTGTATTTTCATTTTAAATCATCAATTTTGTAAAAATTAGTCTTAAAAAACTCAAAATATTTCGGATATGTTTTAATTGTATTAATAGTTTTAGAAAAAATTCCACACATAATTTTTGAATAGTATAAATAAACTAAATATAAATATGACATTAGGTGTTCTAGGTATGAATTGATTATTGTACTTCTAGTTTAGAAAAGATATATTTGTTATAACATGTATATCTCATTAAAAAGTAATAAAATATACTTGAAATTTCGTAATTATATTTTTAATTTATACATAAACAATTTTTAAAAGGTTTTAATCAATCCCACAAGAAACTAATATTTATTATTCCAAATATTACTCAATGTGTGTTTTTTAAGTATAAAAGTATATTTTTTTTAAAAAGGTGATCCTATCAATGAAAAACATACACACTCATATTTTTTCATAAATTTGGAATAATATATATTAGTCTTAGGTGATGTATTAAAATTTACTGTGCATCAACATGACACATTGTGAGACTAGTATGACTGAAGGTGTTTGATTTTGATTAAATCTACACTTTTCTACAATACACATTTCAAATAAAAACATTGAGAAAACAAATTTGATTATATTAGTACATTATTAAAAATTATCGATTTGACACTTGGGAAGAATATGAATAATTTTCACATCAATTCAAAACATTATGTGCCTAGTAAGATTAAAAATTGTGTAATTTTATCTCAAAATAATATATTTATTTTAAAGAATTTCACATATAGAAAATAGGGAAACCATTCTATTAATAACAAGAGACATTAAAAAATCAATAATCTTTTTTATGTGTATGGAAGAACTGCTCATGATTTCAACCCACTATCCACTCGACATAACTAAATGTGTGTGTTTTCTATTTAAAAGTTCAATTTTTAATTAGTTATAACATTTTTATGAATCATTTATCTTGTTTATAGTATTAATCACATTAGAAATGCTTTATATTATATTTTCACTTTTTTCCATCTAACTGTGTTAGTGGGTTTGGATGACGTTAGTATGATTGGGAGAATCTAAAATTAAGACCCTGAGAAAATTACAACTACAGAGTTTTTGAATTTATTGAAAAATATAATGTTTGTAATAAATTTATCAAACTAAATATATTATAGTGTATTGAAATTTTTGTAAATTATATTTTTTTATAAAATAAATTCTTATTTTTTTTAAATTTAATTGCTATATTATATTGAATATGGATTTTTACATTGGGGAATATTCTATTTTAAAGACCTGTAGAAATTAATTTCAATAAAAAACATGTTTTTGTGTATTAGGGATATATTTTGATCTTGTATTATATTTTATAAAAAATCTATTCATTTCTAAATGCTTATAAATTAAAATATATTGTACTATTTATTTTTTATAACTATCGAAAAAATGAATACGATACATTAATTCCAAAAATAATCATTTCTTCAGTGCTCAGAATTAGTAAAATCCAAATTATCACTATAATTGATGATTTTTTACTCCTAACTGATTTCTCAATGCGAAAAAATTATACTGAGGATCATTCATGAAGTATCTCAGTTTCATTATACTATTTTAGATGATATAAATTATTTATTATTAATTTTAATTATTTTTTTAAATCATGTGTGACATGATGTACCACGATATATGTAGGACTCAAATTGTAATGAAACTACAAAATCAAAGTTTGTTGTATTTGTTTTGATGAAAATATATTTTATAGTTTTCATTTTTCATTTTAAAAATATTTTTAATTCTGTTTTCTTTGGATATTTTTTCATCATAAATTCAATTGATTTATTATTATTGATTTTAGAAAATTACTTTTAATTTTCAAATTTCATCACAATGTAATTTTTTATGAAGGTTTTAATATTCATATTTACTACAATTATTTATGAGTTGTTTTAATTTTGTTATCACTTGGTAAAATACTGATATATGAAAATGTAGATATTTGATGCCTGTTTGAATTGTTATATGTAAAAGTGAAGATTTAAGTATACATGAAATGTTTAAAATAATTTAAAATGTATATTTATATATTATTTTCATCATATCATAATGTATATTTTTTTCAAAAAAATTAATCATAATATTCTGATTTTTTAATGAAACTATTCTTTGGTCATTGTTTAAATAAATTGAGAATGAAGGTGTCAAGAAAGAAAAAAAACATTCATTGTATCAAATAAGTGAATCATTTTGGATAAAATTGTTCATTCATTCACTGATTTACATATGTGTTATGTCCATGATGGTTTCCCTAAAGGTCAAATGTTCAACAACGTTATTTTAGGGTTGAAGAAACTTTTTCAACCCCAGCATCCCATTCAATTTTCTATGATTGTAACTTTTAGTTTCTTCTTTTCTATATATTTTACTACATTTTAATGTTTTAAAAAAGGGTTTACAATACTACTGCATGTATGTTCCTTTAAAAAACATCTATTATTAATCATAAAATATCTTAAAATCTATAGTTCAAAATTTATATGAACTCTATTATTACATAGTTTATAGTTGTTTTATTTCATTTTGAATAGTGTGGGATAATCAAATAACCTTTAAAGGTATTGTGATAGGATACTAGATAAAACTTTGTAAATGACCTTTATTTTTTTGCCACTAATCATGAGGAGTAATAGAGTTAGAGAAGAGTAAATGATTGAGCATGGAGATCCAAAATACTATAAAATTTCATTGTGATACCTTTTAGTTTCTAAATAAAATTTACACACATTGGTTATTTTCTTTTATGTTATTTAATAATTAATTTATATTACCCATGAAATTATGAAATAATATTTTATTACCCTAATAATATTAAAGGAAATATAAGTCACTTCTTTTATCATTTTCATTAGATATAAAGACAAGAACAAATCACCTTCGTTAGTATTATGAAAAAAATTAAAACGATGTCAACCAATGTTTCATCTCATCAAATGATTCTTGAAAATCAATCCTATATAATATTTTTACCCCATTATGAGTTATGATCATCAACTAATATCTATACATTGATAAATGTTTCAAAAAACCCCTTTAATTTCCGAGTATCCAGAAAAACACCAAATCTCATTTCTTTTAACATATATTGACCTATAACATGTATCTAATTTTTATGATCAGTATAAATTCAGTTATAATACATTATTTTTCTTAATAACATGAAATAATGAATCTATATGTGGAACATAAATAATTTATCATAAATTCTCTCGTTATAAGGAATTCCCAAAGTAATTATTCGGTAGATTCGTTACATAATTTTTTTAATATATTAAGATATATCAAATGAAGAACCATATAAAATAATTCAGATACTAATAGATATTACATTTCATAATATACATAAATAATTAAAAAAAATTAATCCTATATAATCACACCAATGCCTATATAAGAATACATTCTTTGGAATATCATAAACTTTTACCTTGAGTTTATGATAATCCTTCCAATGTGCATTTACAGATAAACATGTCCCCATTATCACTAATCAATATGTTCATGGATATGATTCAAATTTTTCTTTTCTTAATAATATTTACATTAATAAATCTCATATAACATGTCTATTAAAATATTCCTCTATATAACATCTTTGTAAAGAGGCCATGAGCATCATATGAAGATACCAATGTGTGATCAAATGCTTTGACATTAAAATCATATATCTGAATTTTTATCATAATATCATTCCACTATTACATATGAAATGTATGGAAAACATAGGTTACATCACATGAATATGGTTAATCAATAATTGACCATACCACTCTAGTGTAATCCAATACAATTTTATAGGAAACAAATTAATAAATCATCTCTCTATAAGAGGCATCACAAATCCTTATTTCCACTTATTGACATAATTTAAAAGGCAATACATATAAAACAAGGTATAGGAGGTATAGATTGACAAAATAATATTTGGTTTTATTTTTCAATAAATATTCAAAATTTCCTGTCAAAATATATTAATACTACACTTTAACAAAAATAGATGGTGTGATCTATAAATAAATCTATTAAATTTAAATTAAATATGATTTCACTTAATTATATTTGAATAATGATAATGTTTCATGAAATTTCCACTTATCATATGGAGAAAATTGATGGAAGATAAATTAAATACATTATTTTTTGATCCTGTTAATATTTTATAGCTCTATCACAAACATTATTTTTTTCATGTGTATGGTTCAAAATTTAAATAATATATGATTTTATAAAATAGAGTTAGGTACTTTTACCAAATGAATAAAGTTCAATAGTACTATAATTAGTATCGTATGTCATAGTATATTATGAGCATATTGAAATTCCCTAGGGTTATACCACACAAATAATAATCTTCAATATTCATGTTGATAATTTTCACTTGGATTGATAATTGTTGGGATAAGATATATATTATTTATGTTTTTAGTTGTTTTCAATGGCTTGGAATTTGTATCATGTGCTTGGGAGAGAGTTGGATAGTGTTTGGGTGGACTTATTAAGAATAAATATTCAAGTAATTAAGTCGCACCTAATCATGTGGTTGTTGAAGGGATGATATATATTGTGTGGAATTTTGTGTGTCAAAATATGTTGTTTAAAACTCAGAAGGGTCCATTAGAGGATGTATAATGGTAATGAATTAAATATTAATGGGTTGAGATGTGTAAGGTTTATCTATTTAAAAGAATGATATCATTTTTTAAACATTTTTTATTGAGTAATTAACTATGTGTTAAATGGTATTGTAATAAGAATGGGTTAGCCTTGTAATGTGTGAGATTTATTTGTGGATTTCTACGTGTTACCCAAGGATATGTATTGGTTAACACATGGTCACCGATTTATAAGTAAGGTTTAAAAATCATTAAATCCCATCTTAGGAATGGTTTGATCTAGATTATATATAATGTTAACCATGATATTGGAGATTATAGAATAAATATATATATATATATATATATATATATATATACTATATTATTCAAACCTAATGGTTAACATGATACACAAGGATTAGTATCCTTTTATAAGACCCAAAACAAAAGGTTCACATTACTGACATGTATGGGTTATACATAAGGGTTAAATAATAATTAAGAGAAATCAATTTTACCAAATTGTGTGGGATAAACTAGTTTAATAATTGAATCTTCAGCTATTATACGAGTCATTTATTGGGGGATGACTACGATAATATTTTTATGATATGTTTTATTGGATCATCATGATGATATATCAATTGGATACTCAAGGTAATCAGTACTATTTTTTAGGGTTGGATCATTCCATGAAATTACCATAGGTAATGTAGTTGATTTTCTATTTTGGGATTCGATGTATTTTTTTACACACTATGGACTAAACATCACCACCATATGAGATAATTGGTATTGGAAAATCCCCATGAATAGATGGTCCACACCAACGTCGGACAACCACCCAAAACATTTTTTATCGATGTGAAATATGGTCTTTTGGGACATTTAAATTGATTTCCTATTATAGATACTCCTTGTTGAAACTTTAAAATATTGGGGGTCGATAAACACAACCATTAATCTACTATATTCTATACTCCATTATTTAAAATGATTTATGGTTGATTTCTCTATCAATTAATTTATGATTTTCTTCTTCATCATTGGTTATTCAATAATTTTATTACCTATGAACCACAGTTTATCTAGGATCTGGTTACAGTGAACTCTGTTTAAACATAGTGGAATAATTTTGTTATGATGGTTTTTTTCTTTTTTTTGAAGGGGATCTTGGGATAATTAAACCATTAGGTTAGTTATTATTTTTTATGATGTACATCACAAGTGAATTTTATAGTATTACTACTAATTTTTTATTTAATATTTTGTTTTTTAAAATTATTAATATTTTGTTCATTTCTACATTAGAAGCATTTTATATCTTGTTAGGGTGTCATTTATTGATGTTATTTCCTTGGGAGGTCGGTTGAAGAGTTTTTATGTAATTATTCACTGTTGGATATGAATTTATAAATAATTAAAAAATGTATATAATTAATTATTAAGAATATTTTTTTGTGACAGGGGCTCGATATTTCTTTTGGATTACTACGGTCTTATCCAAGGCTCTGTAGATCATGATATGTAGGTAATATAATGTTTGAGGTAGATAGGACCAAAAATACATAATACTTTGATTTTTAGTTCATGATTATGTATTGTTCATATGATATATAGGTTTGGGTTGAATGTTGTTTGTTTGAGAGAATCCTATGTTTAAGAACCATGCAGTTTTGTTCCACATTAATATGAAGTATATTGTCAATTGACAGTTTTAGAAAATTAATCTCTAAACATATATTCTTCAATGTGAGAGAGGATTTCAATTATGATTACGATTGTACATTGATTTTTCATTAGGATTAAGATAGTATTAGGATTACATAGGTTAGTTTCCAAAAAAAATCTATGGAATGAGAGGCCTAGGACAATGGATGATGAGTGAGATCATTATATGTGTCACAAATGGTTGGGAACACCCTATTGTATTTGGGGGATTTTCGGGTTTGTTCTATGTGTATTAAAATATATATGTCTTCATTTAGTGTAATTTGGTGGGTTTACCAAATTTTTAATTAATAAAAATTTTAAATGGGGATTGTTATTTTGGATATACTTGTAGATTACAGATGAAGTTTTGGAATAATAGAAATGTTTTTTCAAGAGAACATTAAGTTTTGGTCATGGAATGGACTATGTTGATTAAGAGTATTAATTTTATGTGTAATTAAATTGTTGATTTTTTTCATTCTATTGATGTAATGTTTAGGTAGGCAATATGAGAAGTGGGGCTGCAGTGAGTTGAAATTAATGGGTTTGTATCAATGGGTGTGGACCATGTTGGGTGTCGGTTACCCCGTGGATAACTTTATAGGTAATATGAATGTAAAAATCAGTTTGGAATGACTAGGGAGTGTGATCTGGTTTGGAATTTAATGATTTGTCATTGTGGGTAACTTTTAAACTGATGTTATAAAAGAATGATTCTCCAGATATGACCCATGACCTTTTCTAAATTGTCATTATGCTAATGATATATTACTTTTGATACATTTTGTACTGATTGGTGGATATGATAAATTGTTTGTATGGTGGAAAACATGATAGGATATTTGGTGTCTTCCTAATTGAAAGATATAGTGTATTGACGATCATCAATTGTAAGGATTTTATTGGATTTTGGATCTAGTAATACCAATTGAGTATATATTTATTATACCCAACTGTTAAATTTATACGATTTTAGTCGATTAGTTGATAACATTTATGTTTTTGTTTTTCAATGTAGGAACAGTGAAATAAATTAATTTTTCTATATCTCTGATATTTTGTAACTATTATGGTGATCTTAATTGAGATGTTTTCATAGATGGTTGTTTTGATTTATTTATTTTTGTAATGATTTTTTTGGGGATTTTAATTCTTTTTTGGTGATTTGATCGTAATGAAGGTTATTCAAGATGGATATTGTTTACAATTGTTTGATATTTATAAATGTAATGGGGGATGTAAAAAATACAATCTATGTACTATAGATGATGATAGATTATAGGAATCTGTGGAATATCTCCTATAGGGATAAAACCATGTTCTTGACCACTCCACCTACCAATTAATCCTTGGATGTCTAAATTTTAAATATGAATTATTTTTTTCATTATATTTTATTTTTATTTATATCATATGGTGGATGCTAATAATATATTCATGCTATAATGTATGATTTCCCACATAAAATAATTTCTTTTAATAAAATATAATAAAATTAATTTCCAAATGCTCTTCCATGGGGAATGATATTAGGACTTAACTTGATTGAGACGGTTTGGACGTGATATCCCTAACTGACAGTTGACTGGTCTAGGTTTTTTTTGAATGATATGTGTTGGGTTAGCCTTTATATGAATGATAAAGTTTGTAAATGCGATTTAATCATGATATTATTCCTTTTACATACCATAATTGAATGATTTTTAAAATATACAACAATGATTTTTAGTGTATAGGTTTTGGATGTAATTTCATGATGCAAATAGAGTATGGGTGGATAGGTCACTATGTTGTGGTATGAGACTAGGTATTGATCTCACATAGAGTGAGATAGTAGTGATCGATAATAGTGGTTGAGGATCGATAAGAAAATCTACCTCTTAATGAGGGTAGTGTATGAGATATTGAAGGATACCATGCCCTAATTTATAGGGTATGGGTTTTAATTTTTGGCATGAGTTAACATATTATTAAATAATTTTCCAAGCTATCATGTGTTGGGTTTCATGGTGTCCTAGTTTGAAATTTATATCCAAACACACATTATTACAAGTAGTTGTATTTATAACATTTAATATTTAGATGAATACATATGTGTACTATGTATTATTTACCTATATTTAGTGATAACCCGTTTATATGTATTTCTCATTCCATACATGGGAGATATTGAGTGAATTCAGACCATATTTATATTTTTATTTTAGAGAATAAGATTCAAAATGGATAATGACAGTGTAGTTTGATTGGGATTAGAGTGGATATTTCTATGATTATTGTTGTTGTATTTGACTATCCTTGTGAATTGTATGACCTTTAATGATATATACATATGAATGGAATGATATATTGTCAGTTTTGATATTTAACTATATTAACTGCAAAATAATCTAGTATAACAATGATTCCATATTGATTAATGATATGATTGATTGTATAATTATGATCATTTTTTTGAATTAATTGTTTATTTATAGTTATAATATCAAGGTCATAGTCTCCCCAATTATTGGTATAGGACCACTCTACTAGTTTTTAGATTATGTAATATGTAGAGGAACACTTGAGATCATGTGCCAATCCAATTGGGATTTAGTTAAGTGATTTTAGACAGGGTAGTACAATGTTAAATTTGTGTATCAATTCCCTTGCCTTTGTTATTTTGGTTTCAAAATAGAGGCATGGATGTTTTGTAGATTTTTTATGATCTGAAGCTTATATGTCACAAAAACTTTTCTAGTGGAATGGTCATATTACTAGGTTTATGGGATTACTATTGTGGGGTTTCCTATTACAAGTAATATATTTATAAAGATCGATGTATTCAATTAAAATGATTATTATGAATGTTTTTAATTTTACCTACAATATAATAAGGCAATTTTATATTAAACAAGATTCACAAAAAGGATTGAAAATTCATTCTTATGATTATGTGTAGTTTATTTTTTTTTGAGATAAATGAGTTTATTATAAAATTATTCAACAAAAACACATGTATCATTTCCCATAAACTGTTGGTGTAATTATACACAGCCAAACCATTGAATCTTTAAATGATAGATTTTATAGCCATTAATAAGAAATATTTTTCTAGGTATTTTGTAGTTCCGACATGAATGCGTTATATGGAAACACGCGGAGGTAGTTTTAGGATCTTGATTCATTTGGGATGGTTTTAAATAAGTGAGGTAATTATGAGATATGGTTTATATTGGGAATGGTTTTCCATAAGGATATAGACATATATTAGAGGGTCTAGAATGACAAGTTAATTTTATTGGGAATATGAAATATAAATCATGTGAGTTATTCTGGTATGATGGTTCCTTCTTCAGGAGGAATGTGTTGTATACCATGGTTTATATGGATTTTGGTGTGGTTTTAATGTGTTAGTGGATAACAATCAATGGTTTTTTATTCTGGGATCGGTAAAGAATATAAATATTATTATTTTTGGATGATACCTATGAGTTTTGTGATTTGGGGTTTTCAATGAAATAAATTATATTCCCTAAGACTATTTCATGTTAAAAGTTGGAGGTTTATTTATTTGTTTATGCAGTTTTCATGAAAGAATGTTTAATTGTATAGGCACATGAGCTAATGTACAAAGGGATGTTACCAATGGAAGTTTGAGTGATGCAACATAATTTATTTATGTGAGAGAATATTTCTATTTTGGTAGGTTATAGGTCAAGATAAATAGTTGAAGAGGAATGTGTGAGTGAGTTTTATAGTGATTAAATATTGATGGAAAAAGTGTAGTGAGGGGTGAAAGGATATTTCCCAAGAAGTCATAGTGTTTCAAGGGATGTAAACATTGTTAATGAATAATGGAAACATTAATGTGGAATGTGTAAATAGTTAATGTATGGATGCATTGAGAAACAACTAGGTTCTGTTAAAACATGAGGGATGTAGTGATGATATTTTGTCAGAGAGTGATCATTGGTTTTTAGATACATAGAGACGAATCACTACATTATATTAAGGTTTTATAATAGAATACCTTGTGGTGAAATGAAAAAAGGAATTTATAGAACTCATATAATCTAATAATCCAATTTTATAGATATTAGATTGAGGTTTCTATCTATAGTATGATTATTTAATTTCATAAAGATCATATGATCTATGGAAATGTCATTCTAAGAATATTCATTAACATGGGTCAATTAAAATTTAATGGACCATGCTCTATAGGATTGATAGAAGTGTGGTTTTAGGACCTATTTTTAACTATCCATGGGGAGTAATATAAGGGTTTATAATGGTAGTAATAAAACCATTATATAGTAGTTGGTTGGACTCCTATTTTAGGGGTGTTTTTGAGAATATCAATAAAAACATTCCACGAAGGTTTGGAATGGGTAACAAATATTATTTTGGTCGGCACATTTATATGAGTGGATTTTTTTGTTTATCATTTTGGTTGTTAATTTATGTATAATGGGAGTTATACATAAAGTGATAGGGTTTTATAGAATTATTATAAGTATATTCATTTGAGGGGAGTATCTTATCAATTATGGGTGTATGATCCCCATGGGTTGAGGTTCATAGATTTCTTGAGATCTAATGTTTTTATTTTCAATGGAATTCAAAACAAATTTTGAATGATAATTTTATTTCTACATGGATCTGTTTAAAGAAATTCATATTTATAATATTCCAGATGTATTTTGGTTTTCAAAATTTCTCTCAAGATGGATCTTCATATAATCTAAGAGTGATTTTAATAATGATGAATAAGTAATTATAGGTGGAGTAAAATCTTATATTTTCATTGTATATGATACAAAAATGTAATTACACCAAGTTTTATATACTCACATTACTGTGGGTGTTTGTTTGATTCCCTAATACATTATGGAATTAAGGCATTGTGATCAGGTGATTCATTGATGCCTTTTTGAGTGAGGCTATGTGTTTTAAGGAATGGTTTATTAATGGTAATCACTATAGTGTTGTTTATTTAATATTTAATTTTTAATAATAAAATTCAATCAAGAAAATTGATCATGATATGGTTGATGTGTTTTGAGGATCATAAAATGAAGTTTCATGAAATGTTGATATATTTTTATGTCATTCATGGATGTTGTAAAGATGTATGATCTAGTTATGATTCAGGAATAAGGAGTATAATTGGATTTTAATCAATGTGGTAGATTTTTATAAACTATTTATCTTAATTTTTAGTATACATTTATGATAGTGATGAATAATTAATGATATTTATCATTTCATGTTGTTAAATTTAATTGGAAGTTAAAATATTTAGTCAAATAGTATAAGATATTTTGATGATTTATATGTATGTTTAAGAATTCACGTGTTAGATTATCTCTAAGTGATATTCATGGATGTTCCCCAGGGCTCAAGAGGTGTCATGTGTGGTTCATTTAGTAGTGAAGTAGGGCCACAATTTCATTCACGTGAGTCAACACAATAAGTAATATGTTATTCCACAACCAATGTGTGTTGCATTATAGTATATATTGCATGTGAAATTTAATGTCTTCGAGTAAGTGGTGTAATATATGGAAGGATTCTACCAGGAATTAGTATTGTTGATAAACAGTATATGGTAGTGTTGTGATATATATGTAAGTATCTTACATTAAATATTTACATAAGTGGTTCCTAGAAAATATTGACAGAGAAATTATTCAACTATTGATAAATACTATGATATATAAGGGTTAACCATATGATACATAATGTAAACCCTATAGTGAAGAATGTTTATCCATGTATATATTATGGTTAACTATAATATTCCCATCAATTTAAATGGATCAAAACTTTTAAAATACCATAATTTATAAGGATTGACCTAGATGATAGATATGGGTTGCAATGATATATGAGATACCTAAAATTTGTAATGTACGTGATATATAATGATTCTCTACTATTAAAGGAGATTGGAATTAGTAATTACTAGATAAATAATGGGTACATAATTGAAATATTGGTTGATACATACATGTAACCTATTAAGAAGGTGTTTTAGACTATTCAAAATTTATTGTTATTTAATTTTCACATTGTATCACATTTTTCTATGTCACAATGGTCTGCTATAATGGAGGGATCATGAATAGTGGTTTTGGTTATTCCTTAGAGTTTCTATAATAAGATGTATCTTTGATACGTAGAATGAATATGTTTCCACTGTGATGGGAAGTCTCCCAAAATTGTATGAAAGAATATAATGAATTTGGGGTTTTCGATATGGTACGGGGAGTTGTGTCATTCCATGACATGATGATCCATGGGATGCGGGATTTTTGGAAGAGTCTATATTCTATGAACTAAGGGGCTATATCATAGTGGGATAACATCACAGTTTATTTTAAACTATAGAATGATGGTACATTGGGCCTTTAAAATTATACACTTAGTCAAGACACTAGTTGTGTTTTATATCTAAATAATGGGAGGTCAATCAACTCTCCCACTAATCATCATAGGTTTATCAATCCTAATCAATGTTTACTAATATTTGTCTTTGTCATAATTCAATATATGATTTCGTTATTCTTCCAATATTCTTCTACAAATTTTCAACTGCTCCCCTTAGAATATTGATGTAATGTTTTGAGTAATAAATACATTGCGACATGGTAGAGATATCTAAAAGAAATGGGGTGTTGATTGTATTGGATAAAATGAATCCCAAGATGATGGAAACACTCTAACCCTTATCTTTCAATTAGAGGTAAATTTTTTGTGTGTTTCTTCAAGACTCATATGTTTAATCCCAACATAAGGGATCATTTATGCAATAAATTTGAAGGAATTATTATTATTTGATCATAAATTATACCACATGTTGTTGGTATGTTGATTATTCATTTTTTCCATTAATGGGTTATTATTGAGATTAGTGGAAATATTTCAACACTGGCTATGATTTTGAAAAAAATTAAATATTATTTATAAATATGTTTTGATTATTGTGATGTATGATATAGGATCAGGACTTTGTTTTATATGGTGCAGTCTTAGATGAGGATGATTTAATAAAAAAAGGTGTTAAATCAAAATTTAATTTAGTTAGACACTTTAATAATAAAAAATTCAACTTTAGTGCTTATTTTTGTATACTGTATTGAATATAATGGTTAATTTTTAATGGTTAGGGACTGAGATTAACTTGTGTGATGTAATTTAGTGGAATTGGGGAAGTACGATTTAATTAAATTTCGTTAGTGATCAATGAAAAAAATTAAATCCTCCATTTTCTATGTATCTATGGGGTAGAATATGTATTGTTGTTTTATAGGGGTACTTATATAGATCAACAGATACGAGATGAGTTGTAGATACCCTATGTTTTTTAACTAGGGATGTTCAAAGGAAATAATATTTTTAGTGTCATTGATTATGGGTGGGATGGTTGTATATATCATTCATTATTAGTGACACCATATGGAGGATAGATAAGAGTCTTACTGTATCTTATCATTTGAATAGGTTTTCATATCATAGTTGTGGTGGGCCACAACTTAATTTCTATAATTAACGGTCTTAAGAGATAAATAACGTGGATAGTGGTTAAGGACCATAGTATTGGGGATTTAGAATGGGATGCTGATGTGAAATCTTGTATTGGAATAACACACACCCAATTATGGAGATGAACTTGTAGAAACTATTATGTATGGGTTGGATTGTGATGGTTTGTATAGATTAGTAGAGAGTGAGTTGAGTTTGTAGAACCCAACTAGATCCTTTTTTATAAATAAATATATTCTAATAGGATGAACATGTCGGGACATTATAATTCTGTTGATCTTGAAAACAATAGTCGTTATGGATAACTATGTTTTTTATTTATTAATGGAGGGGAGGAAAGAAAATATTTGGATATTTTTGGGATAGTCAATATGGGAATTCAATATGGGATGTTAGATCAATTTTATTATTGTGTTAGGGTTCCCAACTATGTGTTTTTTGAGGATATATATGAATGGTAGGTCTCACCCTATATGATAGTTTGTAATAAAGTTACATTTTAATTGAGAGGGTATTGGTCGTTGTTGTAATTAAATTTACATATGATATGATATTAACCATGAGTGATAGTGGATTTTTTACTGTGATTATAAATGTTATTTTATTTGAGGCATCTCCTTAATATTTTGTGATTTAGTAGAGATCCCCCTGAGCGAGAGGGAGCTTTTTGATTATTTCTTGGGATATAGGACACAGTGTGTGTAACACCCCAAGTTGTGATGAATTATTATTTTTTATGAATTGAAAGTTCATTGATAAATTACACTAAATAAAAAATAAGTTGTCATTATGATACAAATAACACCACGTATTTCTCGGGCTACATCCAACATGGGTGTATATTGTGTTATATGGAACAATGAGTTTTAGAAAAACTATGATATATTAGTAAGATTTCAATTGAAAAGAGACAATGATAACATATACAATAAATTAGTGATATAATTAGTAATGAATTCATTTGAAATATTATGATTTATTTTTTATATATCTAACAATATAAAAAATGACATATATTATTTTTGGAAATGTTTTTTATGATTCAAAAATAATAACAGCAAAATAATTATTAGGACATTTAGTAATCAAAAAAATAATATTTTTTTCACTTTGAGAAATATAATTTGATAAATTAAACATAATTTCTCACCTTAAAATGTCAAAATTAAATTAGGTTGAAATTTTGGTATTTTTATAAAAATTTTATCTTTATGATGCATAATTAAAAATATTAATTTTAAATGAATGTTTCACTTTCATGTAATTTATTTTTCAAGTGGAATTATATTTTAAAATAATTATAATTAATAATAGATACAAATATATATTTATTTAACTAATTTATGTCCTATAAATTAAATTAATATTTAAATAATATGTAAAGACATTGAATGGTTCGTTCATTTCCACATTAAAACCCCATTTTCATATCATATCTACAAGATTAATATTAAATCATGTTATGCCAAATTAGGGAATGGAATTAGAAATAATTTATTTCATATTTTGAATCATCATAATATTTTTATCTAATAATTTAAACATAATGCCTTTCCAAAAGGAGTATTTAATGTATTAAAAATCTATTATTGTGGTTTTGGTAAAAATGGATTTACATGTGAAATAAATTAATAGGATTGTGAAAAATATAACATGTGAAATTATATAAAGTCAATTTTATGGTAACAAATTTGCCATGACAACTTTATTTTTCTATAATTATGCATTATTACACTTTTTTATATATTAAAAACGTGAGATAACTCCAATAATTTCTAAAATATGGTGTGGGTCCTCTCCCATACTTATGGAAGTAAACCCCATATTCTATCTTATTCACACCATAAAACCAATTTGCTTAATAAAATATAAACCAAAATAAATTTATTATAACGCCCAAACCCTAGTTACCAAGAGTCAGTGCATTATTTTAATACATTGGAATGATTACAAGGAATCAGGTCCTGAAGGACCGATCAGTTTAGCAGTCTTGGAAAATATATTACATACATGAATGTTACATTACACATCATAACATAAAAAAAACATAAATAATCATTATGAACGTCATTATTCCCTTGACATAACCCTTCATATCTATCAAAATACACTTCTTGGAATCCTAGTAATAATAAAACATAGAAATAGGTGAGCACAGACGCTCAGTAATGGTAAGTAATACAATAGAAACTTTCATAAATATGAATAAACAATTAAGGAAATGTATAACTAAAACAAAAGAATTTTAAAACCTGAAATTCAACATAATATGGAAGAAATAAAAGAGAATAATTCCATTTACTTATCCACATATATATTTTACTAATCGAATAATCACATGAAATATCAATAAGCACTTTCATAAAGATTGAATGCATAATTCCAAACTATCATAACCACATAACCAAGGCCTCGTGCTAAGACTACAAATATGATTTTCTCAATTCCTTGTTCCAAGACACTAGTATTCCTCATGAGACCTACCGATTAATCTAGGAGCTATAGCGGGCTCCACCCGTCACTTATTTAGTCCAGTACATTCCTCATATGAAGATTTTTAAACATAACATAAACATTCATATTAAAACTAGAATACGAAATGTCAATACATTCTCCATAAACAATGAATGGTATAAAAATAACACATCCACATTCAAACATATAATAACTCATTCAATACAATAGGGAATATTGTATTATAATTAATCAACCTCAAACCAAAATAATATCCAGTAGAGGATGCTGACATAGTTGAAAATGATGAGTAAAACTTTTGAGAGAAATATCCTTTTTGTAAAATCTTTTAAAGTTAACACAATAATAAAGGAAGTAATTTAAAAGATATTTTTGAATCAAAATGTCTCATACCACTTTGAATATTTTGAAAAGATTTATCATTTCAAAACATTAATGTCCATATAAATAAATCCTTAAAATCATATTGAAACCATGGACATTAATTAAAAAGATTTAGAAATATAAATATTTAAAACATTTGAAATTATGATCTTGATAAAGCGTAATTTTCAAAATCCTTAAAATCTTTATTTTGAAATCATATTTATGAAAAATGGACATGAATGATAAAAATGACACAGTAAATACTTACACATAAACAATCTCGGATAATAATGAGAATGAGGTATTAACCCTTACCAATTTGGTAACTTAAGGAACATACACCGCATGAAAGAGGTATCATACAATGAATATGTAAATACAAATAAATTAAAGTTTAATACACAAAGAATACAATTATGGGCTGTACGTACACCACACAAAATGTAATAGTGGCAATATGGAATGAATCTCAGAGGAATAAGGAGTGAGATGAAAACCCCTTACCTTGCACATTCCTTTAGTTGAGGGTATGTTTAACCTCCTGTATGAAGATCATAGTATGATATTAAATAATAATATAACCATATTAATATTTATGATATCATCAATTATTCATTTATGACTTTATTCTCCCATTTAATAATAATTTCCATGTAAAATTAGCATTTTGGGTAATAATCACTTTCTTTATCGCACGTGTTTTTACTTGTTACTCTTGATTGTATCACATAGATCATGATTTAAATACTTCCAGAATATAAAACATGATAAATATATTATATATATTTATAATACAAATATGTATAATAGGCATATTTATGAAATGTAAAACATCATTTATGGAGACGGTAGTCCGTACGTACGCATAAACGCTGTTTCTGTTTTCATATAGTATTGAACCAAAATAAGTGAATAAGATATATGTAAGTACATAAATACTTATATATTTAAATATATATATATATATCTCCAGTATCATTATTATTTCATATATTACATACTTATCACTAATTTATTTATTTATAATTGTCGATGAATGGTGAACTTGAAAATGAATCTCATCGCGTCTTGGAGACGGTAATCCGTACGTACGCACAAGCGAAAATATAATTATTTTGATATTAAAATAATACATAATTGGATGGTATATCATATATACAGAATCATTATCATGTTATATTTAATATTTACATGAATTATACATCATTATTATAATCATCTAAATAATAATATATTGAATGACAATTACACCACAACATGGATATGGTAGGCCATACATACGCACGTATGGTGACATGTCATTTAAGAGATAGATAGTAGAGTGAATTTGTTTTTTCCATAATTTTAATAACATCACATTATATAGAAGATACTATAGTTATTATTTTATAAAGGATATAACTAGGAAATAAGAAGTTAAAGAAAAATGGATCTTTAAAAAGGGTGGTGAAGACGTTACCTCTTCTTTGGGTTCTTCCTTTTGATTTGATCAAAAGGGTGCCTTACGTTGGATTTATGATCAAACTAAGGCTTCTAGGATGAATTGATATAAGTTGAGAGAGTATTTGGGTAGGTTTTGGCCGAACCAAAAGGATTTTAAGGTGTGAAAAATTGGTTAGAAGTTGGGTCCTTATATAAGGGGGAGGAGGGGATCTTTAGAAAAAACCTAAAGTATTAATTTATAATAAATTTATATTCGATTTCTAATGGCTAAAAAGTGTATTCATTAAATTTTAAGGTGTGAATGGGTCGAAACCACTCATCCCATAGGTTTTATAAAGGTTTTGGTCGCTATATTAACCATATCTTTTAGTTTTAACTCCTAGTTAATTAGTTTAACAATTACCATGTCACTTTGTATTATTATATTATATAGTAAATTAACATACTATATACATCCAAGAGACCCCCAAGTGGTCCATTAATGATTCAAATATCATGATATAAGTCTCTTGTCTGAACCATTGATTTTTAGGAATGTAATATTAATTAATAATATAATATTGTTTTTAAAGACTCTTTTATGTCAATTTTTCCACTATTCAATAATTGAATTTTGTAAAAATCATAAAAGAATAATTAATTCGACAAAAGTTGATTAAATCAATCATAACATGTCATATTGACCTAAAAAGTATTTTATTTGATAAAAATTCACAAATTATATTTATTTGGATGTTTCTAATATCAATAATTTTAATTTTTCACTATTATGGTAATTACTGCAGCATCATTGTATCATAAATGAATTAAATTATATAATGTCTAAAAATTATAAATAAAATACCATTATGTAGGAAATCATTTTATATTTATAATTAATATTTATAGTCTAAAATCCAACATATATAACCCTACGTAAAAAATGTTTTTATAAGAGATATAACATAATTAATATAATGTGTCATTATCACTTACATGTGGATCCATGGGGTCCCAAAATAGACCGAAATATGCCCATGGTCGGACATGTATCTACCAATAAGGTTAAGATGTGTTTTAGGGTAATTTATTATTATTATAATATTATTTGTCTACCCTTATTTACTAGATTCACCCTTTAACCATGGTAAATAAAATATTTAACGAAGTAATTATTCAAAATGTATAAAAATAAAAGTAACATATTAACACAATTTGGAAATCCTGATTCCAAATATGGAATCCATTTTTCCAAAGTCAAAACACATAAGAGGAAGAAATGAAATTAAAATTAATTCCCGTTGTTAAAACAAAACACGTGTTTTTAAGAGATAATAACTATCAAAAGATTGACCCTTGTTTATATCTGATTTAATTTGAAATTATGTCCAATTAAAAAAATTGTATTAAATGGTAAAAATATATTCTAAATATAATTTATAACCACTCAAATTTTTAATTTATCAATCTTAATTATTTCTATTAAAAATGTTTTTTTAATTAAAATTTAGTAATTTTCACAATTCATAAATAAATAAATGTTTTCTAAAAAGTACCAAAATTTTACCTCAGGCTAAATTAGATGCTCCAAATCCAAAAATGAAGTCCATATTGAGAGATAATATTTATTAAATTTAAAAAATTATGTATTACTATTTATAACGACTAGTTTGATTGGTTGTTGTGTGTGTTAGAACACGAAGTTGCGTATAACATATGCTATTGTATTATTCAAAGAGAAGTGTACTGTGGAAGCGTGGGGTGTTACATTGTAAATTTTAGAATTCCCCATTCTAATGAAGAAATTTATTTATTCAAATTGAATATATAAAAGTTTAAAATAGAGTATTCAAAAAGGTTTCACTCTTAAAAGTTGGTAAAAGTACATTTTTTTAAGAATTATTATTTTATCTGAAAAAAATGAATATCTTATTAAATAATTTCTAAGATACTCATAATATGGATTATAAAATTATAAGGATTATATAATGTTCTAAATTTTGTTAATACTATTCATAACCTCTTTTGAATGGCTTGTTTGGTAAGTCTTGGTGTGGTTGAACTCGATGTTGCGTGTAGTGCAAGTTATTGAATTATTTTGAAGAATTAACACACTATGAAATCTTGGGGTGTTACATTCATCCCCCCTTAAAAAAATTGATTCCTTGCAATTTGAAATTTTTATTTTAAAATAAAGGATGAAAATAGAAAATATGATTGTGGGAAAAACCACATCAAAAATTTGGTTAATAATATTTAGTCTTAACAAGAGGAAAAGATAAATGAAAGGGTCACCACCAAATTATGATCTCGATTAGGAGAACATTAGTGGAAATTAGATACATATAATTGTAGGAAAAACGTAAATATTTATAGGTAGTTATTGAGGACATCAATCAACAACAATGTTAAAATTGAGGTCCTTAAATTCATTAATCTGTGATGATTTAAAGTACCATCAGTTCGAAAAAAACATAATGTATTAGGATAACACATTTTTGGTTTTATGATTCTTTCAATAAAGTATAATAATTAATTTCTTCATAGAATAAGAGGTGAAGATAAATATATACTTGACATGTAGAGTTCCATCCTTTAACTAATTTCTTCCACAAACTCGTCTTTACTCTAAAAGATAATATAACATAAAAAATCCATTTATCCTATTCGTTTGGGGTTAAAAAAATGAATGTATAATTCATATACTAGACCTTTTTATAATAAACTACATTATTTATTCCTATACATCTCGTGGGCCAATGATAGGTGATACAACCTTGTCACCCTTCGGTTGCGGGTTCAAGTCTCACGGCCTTGCCGGTCACAATGGGTTGCCTCCCGGCCTCCAGGTTATCCTTTTATGGAATTCCAAAATTAATCGCAAACTATAATTATCCAAAATACTTATGTCCAAACTCACATTACAATATTTATAAATAAGTTAAACACAATGAAGATCCTTTTTGACGCGCAATAACATGTGAACACCTTCATTATATATTCTTTTAAAACACTGCAACATCTTGAATTACCATAAAACCTTATTGATTACATTCATGATCCCTTAATTCCTTTAGAATAATGGATATACTAATTCTATCTAAAAATGTTGTAAACTCCAACAATGAAAAATCATTAATCAGTTTCATGGTAGTCAAGAATATCCAATATAATTTATTCAAATCAACAATCTCTTTTTACAAAATCACTACCTCATCATCGGGACCATGTTAAGGATTAACTTTCCTTCAACAATGTATTTTCAAAAAAAAGTGTATCTTACTATTAAGTCACTTTTCATAGAACCATATAATTTCAAATCCTTAATAAAATATTACTATAGTACAATCCTTATTTATCTCCATAATTCATTTAACCAGTATTTTGTTGATTCAAAACTCAAATAAAATAATTCTATAATAACAACATAAGAACACTAGTCATTCCTCTTCATCTATGGTAGTATCATAACTTGATTATTATCCAATAGAATATTTTGGTGCATAATCTAATGATTTGTACATTGGTTTGCGTAGTGTCCCATCTCCTTGCAGATGAAGCATTCTACATTTGAAACCCTTTTCTTACCATTGCAATCACATACTTGGTGTCTTTTTTCTCCACACTTATAACAATCACCCATTCCATTCAGGAATGTTCTAGGGTGTTTCTTCCCACAGTTATCAGATGTGGGAAAATTCTTATTTTCCCTCCTCCCTTTGTCCATATTTCTCTCTTCCATACTTTCCTTCCCATGCTTCACTTCAAATCCATAGGACTCAGTAAATTCTTTACATATATTATCAACACATTATTTCTTCATATGATTATAATACATGGAAGAATATTTACCTTCTAAATGATGGCTTAATACCATGAATGATGTGATCCTTCTTATCCTAAGGATCATACGTATCACCGGAGTTCACATTCCTTCTACTGGGCACCATTTCTATACAATAGTATAAACTAGATTAGTTTATAAATTGAAATGAATAATTCAAAACATCTAAAATACCTAATGCAAATTGAAAAGATTGTGTATATAATCCATAATCATAAAAATGATTTCTTTTAGTAAATATATACTTATTAGCCCTTCATAATGGTTTGTAAAGAAAATGATAATTATCCTAAGCATATCCTCCGGGAGTGTCATAACCAAAAGTGCAGCAAGGCCTGTTGTCATGCACCAGTTCCCGTTCGAGTCTAGCTCAAAGTAGTGTTTTAGAGTTTTATCCCTAGGTACATCTGTGCCAGAGCCACCTCGACCTGCTCATATCTAGATCATGATGTATTGCTCAGAAAACTCACAAAGTCTCTACAATACCAAAATTCTAGGATGTTTTTCTATACTAGTCCTCAAATTCTATCTTAGGGCTATGTGCTCTAATAAGAGTTTATCTAAATCTCGATTCCAAGGTTATAGCTAAACATCCTCTGATACCAACTATAACTCCCCGAACCCAGTTAACTAGAGTCAGTGCATTATTTTAATACATTAGCATGATTAAAAGGAATCAAGTCCGGAAGGACAGATCAGTTTATCTGTCTTGGAAAATATATTACATTCATGAATGATAAATTATACTTCATATCATACAAAACAATATAAATAATTTATATTAACTCCATTACTCCCTTGGCATAACCCTACATATCAATCAAAATTCACTTCTTGGAATCCTAGGAAAAATAAAACATAGAAATGGGTGAGCACAAATGCTCAGTAAGGGTAAGCAATACAGCGGGAACATTCCTAAATAAGAAGAAACATTTAAGGTAATGTATAACCAAAACAAAAGCCTTTTAAACTTAAACTTCAACATAATATGGCAGAAATATAATGGAATAATTGTATTTACTTATTCTCATGGATATTCTACTAATAGAATAATCACATGAAATATCAATAACCACTTTCACAATGATGGAATGCATAATGTCAGACTATCATAAACACATAGCCAAGGCCTCTTGCGAAGACTACAAATAAGATTTTTTCAAGGCCTTGTACCAAGACATTAGTTTTTCTCATAAGACCTACCAATGCATTGAGGAGCTATAGCAGGATCCACTCGTCACTTATTAAGTCCAATGCATTTCGCATATGAACAGGTTTAATCATAACATAAACATTCATATTAAAACTAGAATATGAAATGCCAATACCTTCTCCATAAACAATGAATTGTATAAAAATAACACATCCACAGTCAAACATATCGTTACTCATTCAATACAATATAGAATATTGTATTATAATAAATAAACCTCAAACAAAAATAATATCCAGTAGAGGATGCTGACATAGTTGAAAATTATGAGTAAAACATTTTTAGAGAAATATAATTTTTGTAAAATCATTTAAAAGTCCCACAATTTTAAAGGAAGTAATTTAAAAGAGATTTTTGAATAAAAATTTCCCATACCAATTTGAAACTTTATAAAAGAATTATCATTTCAAAACATTCATGTCCATATAAATAAATCCTTAAAATAATTTTGAAAACATGGACATTAATTAAAAAGATGTAGAAATATAAATCATTAAAACATTTGAAATTATGATATTGATAAGGAGTATCTTTCAAAATCCTTAAAATTTTCATTTAAAAATCAGTTTTATGAAAAATGGACATGGATGATAATAATATCCCAGAAAATACTTACACATAATCTATCTCGGATAATAATGAGATTGAGTAATTAACCCTTACCAATTTGGTAACATTAGAAAAATACACCCCATGAAAGAGGTATCATAAAATGAATATGTAAATAAACATAAATTAAATTGTATTACACAAATTATACAATTATGGGCAGTACATACACCACATAAAAGGTAATAGTGGCAATATGGCATGAATCTCACGGGAATAAAGAGTGTGATGAAAACCCCTTTCCTTGCATTTTCCTTTAGTAGAGGGTATGTTTAATCTCATGTACGAAGATAATAGTATGTTATTAAATTATAACAAAACCATATTAATATTAAGGATATCATACATGATTCATTTATGACATTATACTACCCATTTAATAATAATTTACATGATAAACTAACATTTCGGGTAATAATCACTTTCATTATCGTACATGTTTTATCGTGTTACTCTTGATTGTATCACATAGATCATGATTATAATACATCCAGAATATAAAAAATGATAAATATATCATATATATTTATAATATAAATATGTATAATAGACATAAATATGAAATGGAAAACACCGTTTATGGAGACGGTATTCCGTACGTATGCATAAATGATGTTTCTGTTTTCATATAGTATTGAACGGAAGTAAGTGAATAAGATATATGTAAGTACATAAATACTTATATATATTTATATATATAATCCAGTATCATTTTTATGTCATATATTAAATACTTATTAGTAATATATATTTTTATAATTGTCGATGAAAGGTGTATTTGGAAATGAATCTCATTGCTTCGTGGAGACGGTAATCCGTACGTACACACGAGCGAAAATATCATTATTTTGATAATAAAATAATATATAATTGGATGGTATATCATATATATAGAATCATTATAATGTTATATTTATTATTTACATGAATTATAAATCATTATTATAACCATCTAAATAATAATATATTGAGTAACAATTACACCACAACGTGGAGACGGTAGGCCGCACGTACTCACGTCTGGTGACATGTCATTCAAGGGATGGATAGAATAGTTAATTTGTTTGTTCCATAATTATAATAACATCACTATATATAGAAGATACTAGATTTATTATTTTATAATGTAAATAACAAGGAATGAAGATGTTGAAGAAGAAAGGAACTTTAAAGAGGGTGGTGAAGACGTTACCTCTTCTTCGGGTTCTTGCTTTTAATTTGATCAAAATGGCTCCATAGGTTGGATTTATAATAAAACTAAGGCCTGTAGGATGAATTGAGGGATGTTGAGAGAGTATTTAGGTAGGGGTTGGCTGAACCAAAAGGCTTTTAAGGTGAGAATAATTGGTATGAATTTGGGTCTTTTTATAAGGAGGAGGAGGGGCTCTTTAGGGAAAACATAAAGTATTAATTTATAATAAATTCATATTCGGGTTCTAATGGCTATAAAGTGGATTATTTAAATTTTAAGGTGGGTATGGGTCGAGAAAAACTCAACCAATAGGTTTTAGACAGGTTTGGGGACTATATTAACCTTATCATTTATTTTTACCTCTTGTCAATTAGTTTAACAATTACCATGTCACATTGTATTTTATATTATATAGTAAATAAACATACTATATAAATCCAAGAAACACCCAAGTAGTATATTAATTATACACCTATCATGATATATGTTTTTTGGTCGAAACATATATTTTTAAGAATTTGATATCAATTAATAATATAATATTTGTTGTAAAAACTGTTTTATGTCAATTTTGACACAATTCAGTAATTGATTTTTATAAAAATCATAAAAGAATGAATACTTAAAAAAACGTTAATTAAATAAATACTAACATTATATATTAACCTATAATATTAGTTTAATTCATAAAAATTTTTAAATTATATTTATTTTTGTGTTTATAATATCAATTATTTTAAATTTTCACTATTATTTTAATTACTGCATCATCATTGTGTCATAAATAAATTAAATAATTTAATGTCTAAAATTTATAAATAAAATACCATTATGTATGAAATTTTATTATCTTTCTAATTAATATTTATAGTCAAAAATCCAACATATATAACCCTATGTAAAAATTGTTTTTCTAAAATATATATGCTTATGTCATTTTTGTATTTATTTTATCTTTATTAATATAAAGTGTCCTTATCACTTACAAGTGTATCCATGTGGTCCCAAAACCGACCCAAAGACAACCATGGTCGGAAATTTATCAAAACATAAGGTCAGGACACATTTTATGGTAATATATTATTTTTATAATATTATTTGTTTACCCTTATTTACCGGATTTACCATTTAACTGTGGTAAATAAAATATTTACCGAAATAATTATTCAAAATGTCTAAAAATAAAAGTTACCTATTTACACAATTTGGACATCCTGATTCCAAATATGGAATCCCCAAATTCAAAATACATAAGTGGCAGAAATTAATTTAAAATTAATTCCCGTTGTTAAAACAAAAAGCGTGTTTTTAAGAGATAATAACTATCAAAAGATTGACACTTGGTTTTGTCTGGTTTAATTGTGAAATTTTGTCCAATAACCAAAATTGTATTAAATGGTAAAACTTTATTCTAAATATAGTTTAAAACCACTAAAATTCATAATTTATCACTATTAATTATTTTGATAAAAAAAAATTTCTAATAAAATTTAATTAATTTTCACTATTTAGAAAAATATAAAAGTTATCTGAAAAGTACCAAAGTTTCACCATTGGATAAATTCGATACTCCGAATCCAAAAATGAAGTCCATTTTGAGATATAAAATTGATAAAATTTGAAAAATTAGCTATTACTATTCATAACAGCTAGTTTGGTTAGTTGTGGTGTGTGTTAGAACTTGAAGTTGCGTATAACACACACTACTGTAATATTCAATGAGAAGCGTACTGTGGAAGCTTGGGGTCTTAAATTGTAAATTTTTTATTTCCCCATTCTAAATAATAAATTTATTCAGTCAAATTGAATATGTAAAAGTTAAAAATATTGGATTTAAAAAGGGTTCACTATTAAAAGTTGGTAAATGTGCATTTTTTGAAAAATACTTCTTTTATCTAAAAAATGAATTTGTTCTCACATTTTGTCTAAGAAACTCATAATATGTATTCTAAAATTATAATGATTATATAAAGTTCAAAATTTAGTTAATACTATTCATAACATCTTTTGAACGACATGTTTGGTATGTCATGGTGCGCTTGAACTCGGTGTTGCATGTAGTGCAAGTTATTGAATTATTTTGAAGAATTAATATACTAAGATATCTTGGGGTGTTGCATTTATAAATTATATCACCTCATCCTTGAATTTTTTTCTGAAAAAGGCTATCAAACTATTTATTTTACGGAAATCCTAAGGAGGATACTCAATTAAAATGTAACAATCATTAGTGAGATTTTTTATTCATTACTTAGAATGATTAAATTTTTTCATATTAAGAATAAATGATAAACATATAATTTAACTTATAATTTAATATATTTTAATTTATTTTAATTAAATAAACCCATTTCTACAACCATTAAATGAGTTATGAAATTATCTTTCCTGTCTATGGCGAACTACTACCTCGCGAATTGATGTCCGACAATTACTCTTTAGCACAACTCCAGGATGAACATATTGATTAATATTCTGTTTATATATTATTTGTATTATATTTATTATTACTACTGAGATTTTAGATTTATTAACCCACATATACGTTCATATTTTCTATTTTCATGGAATATGATGACATCATTCATGTGAATGGTTTAATACCCCCTCAAGATGTGATGTGATTCATTCATGAATTAACTGGATTTCATTAAGGTTATATTTAATAAAAATATGATATATATATATATATATATATATATATTACAAAAAAACTATTCTATACCCATTATATTTTTCATTATATTTCCTCTCTTTCAATCCAACAATAAAATAAAAGCTAAATTAATGGATAGGTTGAACCCACAGTCTCCATGAATTGTGTAATTAATTTCCTTTAAACAAATTTTATGTGTTATATAAATATTTATATAGAGAATACATATAATATTTTAATCGTGTTTATTATTATGGATATTTCTTAACCATGATCAAATTAACAGGAATAAAAAAAGAAAAAATTAAAACATATATGAATATCAGAATAGTAATAATCAAAAACATAACTTTATTAAGGAATTGTAGATAAGCATGTAATAAATGGTTTGTATGAAATCATATATAAAATGTTATATATTAATTCAGTTATTTATTATATTTAAAATAAATTTACGTTTATTATATATGAGGTTTGAATGAGTACGATGGAGTTGTAAAATTATGGTATATTTTTTGTGTCTCAGGTTTCATTATTTGAGAAATATGTTATGTCCTACACATATTTTCTTTCACAATGTGTGTTTAAATAAAAAATTAAATGATATATAATTAATATATAAATCCACATGGTATTTTCCATTACATTATATTTAATTACTTCCTATGGCTTATAATTATATTTCACCAATTTGGATGATATTTTTTATTATAATCTCATCAATTATCATGTATTTTTATGATTATGTCTCCAATGTTGAAATATCATTGTCTAAATGTCATGAATTAGAATGAATTTTTTTCTCGTATTGTTATTAATGTAATTTTACCACTTATTCCCTTCATTGTAATGCAATATATTTAATAAAATATCATTAATAAAATATCACTTCATTTTTCTCAGTGATCAGACATGGGTTTCCATCGAAGTCAATGTTATTAAAAAATAAAAATGTTTTATTTATATTTTTTTATTTTTGTAATTAATTTTTACCAATAATTTTCATTTCACAAATAATGTTAGTATTGTAATATTCATGTTCTTCTTTAAAAAAATTTATCTTTTAAAAATTATTAGAGGATTCTTCATTTTAAAAACAATAAAATGATAAAAAATTTGATTTATATAAAAAAATTATTTTATGCATAAATTATATTTTTTTCATGATTATTTTCAAATAACAAAGATTACTGATATTTCTATGACTTCAAAGCCCTTTTCAAATCGTAATGGATATTTTCATCAATAAATGTTTTATCAAATCATTAAACAAAATTTCCATCTCGGATGGAATTTTTTGGTGCTAGATATTCATCAGTAGTTATATAATCCATGAATAAAACTCATATTATTTAACTATATAGATCACTTTTTGATATCATGAGGTATATGAAACCCATTTATTATTTATGTATTATACCATGAATAAAATATTATGTAACATATTCATTTTCACTATTTATTCGGTGATGAAATTTTTATTAAACTTTTCTCCTTTGGATAGGTCATGATATGATTAAATGTTATGGATAACCGTTTTATTTAATGGGTTTTGATATGATTAATTATGATGATCATTGGGAACTCATAAATATGGTTATCATTTTGAGTATGTTGGGACCTATATCTCCCTCCAATGCATTGAGTAAAGATTTTCATATCATGAGATTGACAAGACAAGAATAAGGAGTGAACATGATTTCGGAGTATAAGGATTTAATAGAGAGTGAACACAGTTTAGAAAGGGTATTTGTTCACTATCATGGTTTTTATAAATACTAGACTAATATGGAAATGATTTTTTATACATATGTGTATGCCAAAAAACCCTGTGTTATGACAATGTTAGTGTATCATGGATCATGTTAATTGATCACCTAATGATTCATGTCTTATTAATAGCCATTCATTATTCCAGGAATCATTATTAAGATTTTGATATGTAGTGAATGGTTTTAAAATTGTATGATCATGTTCTTATTCCATTCTTTTGATATTATTCTTATATATCTTACTTTTTTACCCTTTCTGAGCATCTATTCTCACACATTATTTTTTTTCCATTTCCAATGTTATGATGATTTGTATTATATATGATATTTATATGATGTTTCTTATTGATAATGATGTAGTGTTGGTTAATATTGCAGACTTATTGAACCCTTTTTATGTTTCTATGTTTCCAATGACAGTAAGATATTATTGTCTCCATGCTTGTGATTTTGAAATGTAATGAATATTCAAATAAATTATTCAATTCCTTTATATGATAATATGGGATAATTATTGATGGTATCAAAGGATTGGCTTATTTAACCATTGAAAAATAATAAGAGATAACTCTAATGGAATCCCTATGGACATGTTTAAGGTTATGTATATGGATGAGACGATGTATTGGATAATAAACAATAATCATGGTATGGGGGAGGGAAATTGGTTTCCAAGAAATTTTATCGATGCCTAGATACATCATGTAGATGTGGCATTAACAAAGATAAACCTAGGTTTTATAACTGTGAAATAACATTATTTATCCAGACATAGTCAAAGATTACAGCCTACCAACCGTTTTTTATGCACACCTAGAAGCCCACACCTAGCGTATATGATTTTGAAATTCAAAAAATGTTTACATATAATAATGATGGATTTAAATAAAATATCACTATGAAAAACATTGGATAAAACAATGGTGAAATCTATTAATAAAGAAGGAGTCGAGATTTAGAAATAGTATATGTGTTTTTTAAAATTTATGTGTTAACCCTTATGATTATTAAATTTTATACTATAAATTTTATTTTATGAGATTGATAAAACCTTAATTAAATGAGTTATTGATGAGGGTTATATATATTGAAATGATTTCTTTTGTATAATCCAAATGTTATGGGAGCTAGAGTAAAATATTTCATATCTCAGATCAAAAAAATCAATCACATTCAATGAATAATTGTAAAAATAGAAACAAAAAAATGAAGGAAAGTCATTATATTTATTTAGTTATGTAAAAAAAATCACCATACTTATGTTCATAAACTAATTCACTAGTTGTTTAGAACAGGATTAGTAACATTGAAAGTATAATTTGTTAACTATTGTAATGAACCAGGTATTTATCGAATAATAAACAATCATAGCTATTAAAATTTATGAATCAAATGTTAATATTTTGATAATGTGTATACTTTTTTTAATAGCATGGTAAACATGAAACAGTGGGTTTCTCTGATATCTTTTGTTGCACACAACATTGAGATATAAAAAATAAAATAATATTATTATTTTAAATGAAAGTTAATGTTTAGCCATATTATTGGTGGAAATGAATAGAACAAAATAAATTATTATTATTAAATGTATTTATAATTACCCAATAAATTTTAAAGGCTTAATGTAAAAATGAATCTGATTATATATGTTATATTTGAAAAAATCCAATTTTATGAATCAAATGTTAATATTAATCCTTTCTAATGAAATGATATACTTTGGGATCAAAATCCCATTTTTTTAAAATATAATAAGTCAATTTTATGGATAAATTTTTATCAATTACTTTTCATCAACAATGAACACTATATCACTATAATGAATATATATATAACCCCTCTATGAACTCTCAGATTCCCTAATTTTATGTTGAATGCATGTATCCTTTTTTTAAAATATCATCATATAGCTCAAGTCCTAATAGCTTAAATTATACAAATTCATCGCAACAGTTTGGAATTCTTCACTTATTTCCTTCTATGGTTTTATAAATATACCATTAAATGATTATGTTAAATCAATTGATGTAAAGAAATTCATCCACACAAGTTGTTAATCGCAAAAACAATTTAAATCCATGGAGTAAGATCTCAGTATATCCTTCTTGCTTTTAATAATCCTCTCAAGACTGAAAATCTATCTGATGATGATATATACATGTAATCATCAAAATCATGTTCAATAATTTTGAATGAAATATATATGATATAGAGGAGACTCTTACATCATGATTTGATATAATAGAGAGTGGTATTCCATGAAACCATACAACATCCTTAATTCGAATCCTATAATTTTTTCAATCTATAAATCTGATATGATACTAGAAAAATATGATAGAATTATAATATAATAAATTTAAAATCAAATGGTTTTTATTCATTATGATGTCTTGGTGAGATCTATAAAAAAATATCACAAGTTTCCCTAATTTTTCATTTGGTAATGGGTAATGTTTTTATCACCCTAGTATACATAAATCATTAAGATATTCCTCTATAACACACCAATAATCAATATACAAACTAAAAAATTTCCCTATTATTATTTTCTAACAATAAATTATAATTTTCAGCTTCTTACATCATTTCTATTCCATATTGGATATATAATTATGATATATATTTTTAATCCAACATCACAATTATTGTGGGTATTTTTAAAAGTCATAATATTTTTCATGAAATTATTATTTCATCTTGGTCAGAGTAGAACACTGTATCATTCCCCACCTTAATTTAATTGTTCAACAGCCACATTCTAAACCTCTTTAATCATCGTGTTGATGGATGTTTAAAAATTGATTTTATGATGTTACTATTTCTCACATAAACTCTTGATTTAATGGTATATCCTTGATATGTACCTAAGTATTAAGTCCCTTTTAAATCCTCAAAATGTAAAACATATTTTGGTCCTTCCAATTCATGGATTCAACCACCATGTTTTCCTTCATAGAGTGGTAATTTAATAACCATTCATAATCATGAAGCAATTACAACAATCCCATTTATCCAGTGTTAATATATTTTGAGGTTAATATATACATCATAACATTTTTAGTAGTTTATATATATGAACATTCATTATAAATATAAATTCCCAATATCTTCAAGGAAATAATTGTCCAATCAATTTCTAATACATATGTTCAAAAAAATTCATGAATATTTTATTAACATGTTGAATATATTATTAAAATTTATTTATGCATGATAACACATCCCAATACCTTCATTAATGCCAATATCTATGTCACAAATCATTATCTATTATAGGGTATTATGAGAATAGTTATACAAAAATAGCATCTATTTAGTTTTATGATATTATATCACATTCATATTCCTAAGTAGCATTGATACATTCAATATCAACATGGTTAAATGAATTTAATATCCATTTGAATATTTCAAAATGTATTGGATTCATACTTTCAATCCATTAAAACTATGCATCTTATTCATTATTTATGGTAAGGGATGTGTTTATTATCTATATGATATGAATGATACATATATTTAAAATCATTAGTGATTATATGGCCTAAAATGATAGTTTACATACCAAAAATCAATTTTTTTAAAAAAATTTGAATATTGTTTTTCATTTCGAAAGGTCTTTAACGCAATACTACCATTATCATCATTTCTATAAATTCTCAAGGAATATATGAGAATATATTCTATATATAAGATAAATATATGTCAAATGATTTCTCTAAAGACACTATTCATTGTATCCTTGAAAATAGAACGTTTATTGGAATGTTCATCTAGATTATTAAAAAATTAAAAGTATATTTACATTATATGGACGGTTATATTGTGAATATCTAACATTCTGTCACATAACTGATAGTATCGTAATTGATCTCCAGTCATTGGATATTATTATTCTCTATTATGTTGATCAAACAAATTATAAACAGATGGTAGAAGACAGAATTTCGTGATTTTTACCATTTTATGATTGTGATAATCAATGAATATATGAATTGTCCCATCACTCATTTTACAATAAATTATAGATTTTTAAAATGGTGACACTCACGGGAACATGAATCCATGTTAAATATTCTCTTTAATTGTCTTCTACAATTCTTGGATCTTAATCAGGGACAAATGTATAGGAAGTCCTTGTAATAGTTGTAGCACTATTTATGAGTTCAATTAAAAACTCAAATTAAAACTTCAAGGGATGAATTTGATATAATTTTTGAAAAATATTGGCAAAATATAAAACAAAATAGGCATATATTCTATTTTGGGTTTATTTAAAACCAAATATACAACAAATCCCTCATGAATTTCTTATGTAAACCATATAATGGATTTAATTTTAATTAGATGTTCATATTCATTTCTAAAACAACTGTTAACAATTTATTTTATTCTATATATCTAAAATGACATCCCTTATCCAATAATAATTGGGTTATATATAGATATATTTACTATTTACATAAAATATCATCCAATATGACTATTTTGAGATCAATATGATTCTCATGTTTCTCATTTCTTGAAACATCAATCAAATATGAAATATAATCCTGGTATTTGATCATCATTGGATTATATTTTTTTCAAAATTATGATAATTTCTAATCATTTATGTGGTAATGGGATACCATTAGAATATTCTTTAAATTTAATTGTGTGAGTTTAACCTAAATAAAAGAAGGAATTTTTACTATTTATTGAATAATAAGTTTTCCATTCACCACATAACCCTCGTGACCAACATCAATAGCTACGATCACATAATAATTATAATTTTTCATATTCATAATATGTTTTAATTAAAAATTGTTGTCTATCACCAATTTATTCATAAAATAATTGGATTAATTTACATAATCCACATAATTATAGTGTTGACGTGTCGGTAGAGAATTTTTTTTCTATAATTCTGATAACTGATGAAAACACATTATATCTCTTTGAAACATATTTTATACATTCATTTCTTGGTAGACATAATTCGCTTATTTATTTCCATAAAGAAAATTTTTCATCATTTCATTCAAAAAATATGTATCAATTAAGATTAATCATTATCCGCAATGTAAAATATAATTATTTTTTCATGAATATTTAAATTGTTTATTATTATTATCATTACCAAAACCTAGAGAACAATGGTAGAATCTACATTCAAATTACACCCTAAGAACATATCAAATAATTTCTTAAACGTTGTAAATGAATATTGTATCGAATATCTTTCTGATAAATATTTTTAATCCACTTAATACAGAATAAATTTTTCACCTGCTGTTGATGGTAATATATGAAGCATATCATACATGTTTTGATAAATTTTCCTCATAGTTTTTAATGGATTAAAAATAATTATTCTATATTTTAATGAATTATTTATCTATTTTATATAAATTTATTGAGTAAAATTATTATTTAAAAATACTATAATTTACAATTACAACTTCATGTATTAAATACTTGCTTATTTCATTTTATTTTTTATAGCATTATAATATTCTTCAACATATGATTTCAAATTATTCCTATCAGAATTGACCATAATTGGGGCCAGTAATTAAATATTTAAAAATAATTTTTTCATAAAATCGATCAATTGGAAAACAATAAGTGTATTAGAGTCTCCACTGAAGAAAGTTATGCATTGCCTCCTATAGAAATTAAAACATTTTGATCCTTACACGTTGCTTTTAGAATCATGACATTGTTGAAATTATTAATCTTATATTGTAAATTTTGGGTGATAATTATCATAATAATTTTCACCCTAGATTATATCTCTTTTGGTTATTCATTTGGTGTATCAACACATTGCCCATAAAACGCAATGATATCTAAAATCGTCTTTATTCCATAAATTTTATGAAATAAAATAATTTTCATGGAATAATAATTCTAAAAGAAAATTTATAATATTAATGGAGAAAAATAAAAAAAATTAACATAATATATATTAATTTTCGTTTTAGCCAATGTTATTTATTTTCGATTTTTTATGAGTTTTTCCTCTAATAACAAAAAAACCAAAATCCATTATAATTTTCTCAAAAGACCACCCCTTGGGTGTATCACACATGTAGTGAATTAATAATTTAATTTTTTCACCAATTGAAGAATGAGTTAATAACAATGAAACCTTTTTAGGATCATTACACCTTAGTGAATCTGTATAAGAGATAGATTTTAATTTGTTTATCTATATTTGGAATTTATTTCATGGAAACAATTACTATTTAATTCCTTGTAAATTCTGGATTTTTTCCAAGACATACAATTCCCTATAGAGTTTTAAATAATTTTATGTAGTTATAATTCCAAAAATAACTAATCCTCAATCCAATACAAAATAATGTTTTCCAAATAATCACATTTGCATACAACATTATATTAGACCACTATTCATTATGTTTCGTAATATTACACACCCAATAACTGTAAATGATTAGTTTCTTTTGAAAATATATACGTAATTGAATTAGTAATAAAATCATTAATATCAAACACATGAAATTATAGAACAGATACCCAAATAGAAATATCCATTATAATTCCTCCCTTTATAACCTACTAGAATTGAATCCCAATAAACGGTACAATCATATTCCTTGTAATGGAGAAAATTTTAAACATGTATCTATAATAAAAAGGCAGAGTAATATATTAATAGGAATATATGAACATGTTCATTAATGAAGATATTATATATATTAGTGAGAAGACAATGAATTAAGAGTAATTCATTATGTCCTTATTGAATCAAATTACATGATTTATAAACGTGGTGAATAATGTTTAATCAATCATTATTAATGAGGTATTTTCATAAGCATAAGATATATTCTTGTTGGAAACACTTAATCATAAAAAATAATTTACATAGTCATTTATAATTTCTAGGATCCTCATAACATAGTGTAAAAAGTCCCTCAGTCGATATGATTCACATACCATTCCAATAAAAATAGTGGAAAGAGACTTATAGTGAATTGGGTTCACAATATATAACCATTCATATTATCTTATGATATATCATAATTTAAAAATTACTATATGGGGTTATATATTCATTGTCCCAATAATAAAAAATGAATACCATACATATATGTGAAACATGAACACGAGGAAAGTAATTTTTGAAAATTGCTTAATTAAAAAGAGGAAAAAATATGGGATTATGGAAAAATAATGTAGAAATTTTATAAAAACATTATGGTAAATTTTGTATATTTTGGAATAATAACAATTTCCCTAAGTATTTTCAATAGATATTTATATATATGAGGATATAAATTAATAGGACTTTTAAGGAAATAAATGTGAAGTAACATATTAAAAAACAATTTTTTTTTATGAAATTATTAATAAGTAATGTCATTTAGAAGTCCATTTTTAAACATAAAAAATGTGGTTTATAACTATATGTGAACAAAATTAAAAATATGTGTGTTCAAATATTAACTGCAAACAGTTATAATGATTGTGAAATTATATAATGAAATATTAAAAAATAAAAATCATTTGAGTAGTATGTAAAAAATTTTATAATTAATTTTTAAATCATTGATATGGATGTTTATAAAATGAATAATTACACAGTGGATTAGGATTCTCAATCAAATATAAGATATAATTCTTTGTTCACTTACCTGGGTCATATCGAGTTAATTTTTTTTTCAAGGGTAATGAATTTTGGAGTGGACATTTAAAAAGATAATAATAACCATATAACCATAAAATTGTTATTATTTTAGATATAAATTTCAAAATAATTCTATTTATATAATAAATTCATTCATAATAATCTTAATATAAATTTTTATTTACGAAAAAACCATTTCACTTTTTTTCCATGATTCATGAATACTATGTAACCTCTTGTATAATAAACATATAAATATTATTTTGTTATTTTATAATCCGATTAATATCCATTTACTGTTATAATATTTATTTAAAATCAGTCACTTTAGTTTTAATAGCATCTGAATATTTATTTTCGAGATTGGGTGTAATTAATTTTGATAATTTTTCAAATGTTTTGTAATTTCGGCATTAACCCCACATTACATGATATACTTTTCCCCATTCTGAAATAAAAAATTCATGAACTATTTTACTCATTAATATCAAACGATTTTAATAAATATTATAGGTATCATGGGAATTTATAATCAGAACTTCACCAAGGATTAGTCAAATTATAGAGTTTATGTAAAGGGGTGGGGGACGTCTTCTTTTATAAATTAGGGGGTCAGAATTTTTATTATAATTTAAATGGAAAAGTCAATATTAATGGATTTTGTTTCTTGAATTTTGAAATATGGGCGGTTTTCCTAAGCCTTTGATAGATAAAAAACTCATCAAAGAATGTTCATATATGTTTTGGGGAGTTATATGCACGGTTGAATGTGTTTTAACTTTTCTATCTATTTACATTTACTAAAGTTATTTTTTTTATCAGCATAAATAAATTTTTATCCAAAAAATTAAATTAACCTTATTAGCTCAGTGGGATATTTTTTTTTAAAATATGGAGAAAATTTTATGAAATTATCTTTCTATAATTGGTATAAATTAATTTAAACATAATATTTTTATACAAAGTAATTATTTTAGAAAAGTTAGTACTTATGTTTTTGAATATATAAAATTGGTTTATAAAACAATCATAATATTATGAAATGAATAATTTTGTATATTTAATAGATGTTTTATAAGAAATTTTTTCAAGAAATTTTATTTCATTCTAACATCCTAATGATTTCATAAATATCATCTTATTTGTAATAAGGATAATTTATACATTTATCCTAAAACCCTCCCTTCTAATTGATTTAATATTATTTTAGTATAAGACAATATTTTAATGAAAAATACATGAATTGATTTAATTATTTGAAAATATATTTTTAAAATTTATATTTTTCTCTTTTAATTAAATATTATATAATATAGATTAAATATAATGATTTTATAGAATGAATTTTTGTTTTTCTGGGAATTGTCAAATTAAAATCCCTAAAAGTTAAATAATTTTATCATTTATTACATTAAAATATTGAATGTTGAGTTTCTAATGAAATTATAATTATATTATAATAATAATATGTAATATTTCAAATTGTATTTTTTTAGTATAAAATATTATAAAAAATATATTTACATTCAGGGTTTCATCCTGTAATTTAATTAGTGATGTTGTATATTGTGATTTTAGATTTTATTAATATTTAGAGAAAATTATAATATATAATAATAACACTCATTTTTTTAGTATTTATTTTAATACAGTCCATTAAAATCATAAAAACTAATTAAGAAAAATATAAATAAAAATATTGAGTTGTTACAAAGAGGCTACCTACTAGCCGTAATAGCCTATTTAAAACAATGGGGAGATTATAGTATCTATATCATAATATAAAAAAATAGATATATAACTAAATTAATAAAAAATATAGTAAGATGATTGAAGTAAAACTAATTATAAAACATCAATAATATAAAACCAGAATATTTTTCAAAAGAATGATACAATTTTTTAGCACACATATATTCATACAAAATGAACGATGGGTCGACTAATAAAATAATTGAAACGTATATAAAAAATCATTTAATAAGAAATTATAATTCTATTTGTTTTCTAGTATCTCATATCCCTACCAGCCTATTCCAAATAAATATTTTGTAAATCATATAATCTAAAAGAATAACATATACTATTTCAATTGTAATAGTGTGTGTATAATGGATTTGAAAAATAAATATCTAGAAGGGACCACAAATATAGTTCATCTGATATACAAAAATATATAAAGCTTTCATACATAAAAAATTAATAAAAAAACATAAATATATAAGCGAGGTAATCATGTGTTAATTAGTCCTAATGAGAACATAAACACATCAGGGTTTTTTCTAAGTCAATGTGATAGGTCATCTAGAAATATAACTTGGAAATAATCCCACATTTAAGAATATGTAGAACTACCAAGACATTGACACTATGCACTATACTATGGTTGGGTTTTAATACCATGTACTAATGTATTTTCCCATCACGTTGAAATGTAATCACAATTAGGTTTATCTCTCTTTCTATGTCTCAATACAAATATAGTGCCACATCCCATATCATTCTTGTAAAACATCTAGTGATGGCTCATGAAAATATAATACTGATACTATAGTGGTCTATTCATGTACTATCTCAACCACATTGAGGCCTCAATGTATTTGTATATTCCAATATTCTCTCATTGTGGGTGGTCTATGATATAACCCTCAAAATAATGTTGAGTCAATTTAATGATATAAAAATTCAATACTCTCTCACTCAATGTGGTACTTGTCAAAACCTTATCAATCCAGATGAGTCCTAGTATAACATTATTTATTGATACCCTAAAAAAATTATTTTATATACTAGTACCATCCAAATTTATTATAGGACTATTAAAACATAGTAAAATAATAACTTCTTATAGTATGGTCTGCCAACACCCTCTAAAATATATTATATTCTAGAAACACATCCATTATTAATAGAGTCTCAATAGGGGTAGTCCTCTAAAAGCGAATCAATGAATTATTTCACTTGTACATATTCATGAAAATTTCCAAAATAATACGATTAGAGAATAAAAATGTTTCATCATGAATCATTGCCAATACTCATGACTAACACTAATCCAGCCACTATCTCATACCTATTACATAACTATTGAATACCACAAAAATGATCTCCTCACTGAATTCTCTGGTTTGTTAGTTTGTACACAAATTCTAAATGAAAAAAAAATATCGTAACTCTCCATGATTATCCCATTGTCCAAGGGCCATAATTCATTGGAAATGTGGCTCTGTTATCACACTCTTCCATAACAATACAAAATATCTCTATGGTCAGTCATCTAATCCCAATTTCATTATATATTCTTTATAATCAACAAAATATTTCATATTATCTCCATAGTTTTTTCCAAATGTGTAACAAAGTCTTCTCAACACTTCCGTCAACTCCCATGTTTTAATCCAAAATTAGATATATAGACGGTTTAACAAATTACCCACTAAAATGAGTCAAATCCAAAGCCTACAGAAGCAATGAAATGAACCCATTATGCCATATGACTATTTTATTTGTGACATATCCAAACTATAATCACACCCTAGGTTTATTACATCATGTTATAAGATATTTTAAAACCCTAACCCATAAAAAAATTGGGATGCAAACTCAAGGATTAAATCACTATCCTACAACCCCAAAAATGTTTTCTGGGGTATATATGGAATCATAAACCCTATTCCAATATAATTACCTTAGATCATTAATTTCGAAAATCCCTACTCAAATCCCCCACGACATGAGAGACATTTATCCTTCTATCATGGACACATGTGAGGCCTAAAGATAAAAATTTAAATTTAAAAACCAATATGAGTTTTTTTATGCCCACCCTTATATTTAACCTTTTTTGAAGAATATATTTTGAAATAATATTTAAAACCAAACCATTTGATGTACTATTAATTCATACCAAATAGTCTCAACCATATCATATCATATTCTTTCTGACTCATTAAACCTATTTAAAAATTGTAAAACTCAGAACTCGTCACATGAAAATTCATGTTGCACACAGAATTAAACTATATTGTCAGATATAAAGGAATCCAACAACACCCTATTAATATAAGAAAAATCACAAAAATATCATTGGTTGATAGACTATAATTTTTGATATATTTAAAAATAAATCCAAAATTCCTTAAAATGATATTCAGGAAAAATATGATGTATAATGAGAGAAATAGTGAGAAATAATATGTAGAATACCTTATTCTTATCACGGTAATAACTACTATTTAGATGAAACATAACTATTACAATTATTATATATCTATGTGTTTGAAAAGATATAGAATGAATGGGAATGATATGGAGATTATTGGATGGATGTGTGGTGAGTGGCCAAAAAGAGGGATGAAACATAAATAAACATGAATAAAAAATATTTAAAAAACCAAAAAAGGGTGAATTATAGAATAAAAATGAAGATCATGGTGTAATTATCCCTCTCGGGTCATATCATATAATGACATACTAACCAACAATACAATTAAATTTTAAATGGATGAACAACAGAAATCAAGTCCTCACATTATAGAATTGATGGTTTCCATATAATTCAACATTATTTCAATGGTTCTCTAACATTAAATTTCATAAACCCCATACACAACACAACCGAATTAGATGTGGCGTGATATTTAATAGAATACCAAAAATTATCATTATTTTGGGGGACTATAATAAATAACACATGCATCACAATACCATTCCCCATATATATAATATTCATCCTTGGTATCAATATACTATATTATAATGTAAACATTTTGGTTGTGTACATTTTAAAGCTATATAATTCATCATTATGTATTAAATATAACTCTTATACTATTATTATAATTCCCATTATCCATTTTTATATACTATAATAAATGATAAATCACCTTTATTATATTTTTATTTATCAATTTTTTATTTTCAATACCGGTTTGAAAATTTCCTCTCCAATGGACGTAAAATTCAAATTTACCCTAATAAAATGAATTTTAAACATTCATTTCCACAAAAATGCAGAACCATATACCTTTGAATAACGGATAATCATCTAAGATGATCTTCTATTGCAGCATCCCTCTATAAAACCTAGATTTTACTACTAATTTATAATTCCTAATTATATTCCCATAAATGAACCACCAACTCTAACTATCAAAATTAATTTTTTCTAAAAACAACTATCCTTACCCTAAATATAGATATAAAATAAAAATTGTATCTACATTCCCAAAATGAAAAAAACACACATTAGCACACACATACACTAAAATTTAAAAACCCACACCAACATGTTCATTAAAACATCATATCATATATCTAACTCAATGTCTACACACTCAATTCTAAACAAAAAATTCTTTAAAATATGAGCATGATCTTAACTCTTTAAAAATTACATGAAAAAACTTATTTTCCAAAAGGATATGATGGACTTTTCTTGAGTATAACCATACTCACAACAAGGAAACACAATACTTGAACACCAAATGAAAAACCTCATCTGTTATAAATATACTGAAGACATTAACCATCACATATTATTCCTCAAATATGGTATTTTTTCTATGAATATATATAAATCAACATATAACTATTCCCATAGCAAGTAAAACTAACATTACATCAAACATAAATCCCAATTTCATCAATAATTCACACAATGATAGGCATATTGGTTGTTCCCTACTAATAAATATTATATACCCTTATCCAACCAATATATCCATGCACAATATAATCACATCCCAGAAGAAATATCTCCACAAAATATAATCTATTCAAAAAACATTAATCTCACCACATAAATATAGATTCTTAGTCATATGAGGTATAATTTCCCTTAAGTATTATCATTTGATCTAGCTAACCCAAGTTTATTATCATTATACATTATCACACTGTTATTACTATGAAAAGGCCACATATTATCTATGTAACCTTATTGGTGTAATTAATATCTACATAAATTTATTAACAATATATTGATGAAAGATTCTATATCGTTGTAATCTATAGAACATCTTACATGAAATACAATGGCTATGAATAACACTCCACCCATGGTTTTTATGTTACATTTATAATTGGTAGTAATCATTTTTCATGATTTCTACAGGATGAAACTTTGTATAAATTCCCATGTCTAAACCTCAGAGGATGGAGAAGTTCCCTACCATCAATATTTAGATAACTATTTTTCATATAAATAACCGACCTTAAAATATTACATAATCTTGATTTAAATTAATAATTCACATTGATGGTCTTTTTAGGTTTAGATATGTAGAGAGTTGGTTCATTACTATTACATTACATCTCAAAAATTACAATTTAGACACACTTATTCAGTTTCTATTTATTCATAAAATCAAAACTCTTAAAGAAAAGAGGCAATTCTAGTTCCATGTTTTAGAGAGAGTGAATTTTCCTTGATCCCATCCTTGATCATATTCCACTATATGACCTGTGAAAAACCTTTCAAAAACATTGTATGATCATAAAATATCTCATTAAGGGATACACATAGAGGGAAAACAATTAGTTTTAAAATACAATAAGTAAACCATAAATAATTTATCATAATTAATACTGTTCACCTTTAAGAAGTATTAAATACTCTTCACTGAATAAAAGATCATTGTTTTCCCTTTTGAAACCAAAATATTACCAAAAAATTCATATAAAGAACACATAACATATAAAAATAACTTGAGAAATAAACATTCTTATTTGGAATAACCATATGGTCAACTTAAACACAAATCACTAAATGTAATTGACATACGGTCGACTTCCATACACTATGCATTTGTGGTTATAACGTAACCACCCATCCTGGTTTATCACATCACCACCCATCATTTGGTTTATCATGTAACCACCCATAAAATTTCCATGTACCATCATAACACATAATATATTTCAAATATAACCATTTCATAAAAAATATTTCATTTGCAATAATATGAAATAATTTCAGAATATTGAATTAATCAATCCATTTTCCAAAACCAATTAAAAAGTGATTCTTCAATCAAAGTCCCCCATATCACATTGAGTCTTTTAAATGAATTATTATTTTAAAACATTAATGTTAATCTAAATAAATCCTTAAAACAATATTAAATATAGGAACATTAATGAGAAATATTTAGAAGAATAAATCTTTAAGACATTTAAAAATTTATTTTAGTGGAACATTTTTTATCAAAATGAGAGATGTTTGAATACAAATAATTGAGTAATAACATTTAATGAAAACATTTTGATAACATGATAATAAAATTATTAATTATATAATATTACAAAGGATATTATATACAGAATATAAGTGTTAGTTGGTGCATAACAGTAATGAAGTCTCAATGGAATGTAAATTCAGACGAAATTCCTTATAATGACGGTATCCTTTTATCAAGGATAAATCAATTAAATAATTATGTTTGAAAAGATGGAATTCACCCAATATAAGTGGATATTATTTTTAAAACAATTATTGGTCAATCACAAATATTTATAAGATGGCATATTCAATAATTTCATGTTTATCCCAAATAATTGAAATTTGGTTATGAAGTTCCCCTGAAAATATTCGACAACCTAATGGTGCCACATTAGATTTCAAAAAACGAGTTATTGATATAAAAAAAAGGTATATAATCAATTGTATATAAAATTTAAATCAATTATGATATAGAAGAACATATCCCAACATAATGATATGTAAATTAAAAGATAGAACAAAATGAATTCTTTTTAAAAGTTGGAGGGGGAAAGGTTCCCTTACCGATTTGGTAACATATGAAACATACACCCATTGAAATAAAGATCATACAATGAAGATTTTAATACCCAAATACTAATTTATATTACTAAAATTATTCAATAATGGGAAGTACATACACCACACACACTAAAATAGTGGAAATATAGCATGAACTCACATGAATAAGAAGTGAGATGAAAAGCCCTTACCACATTGTAATCAATCGGGTCATATGACCAAAAGTTATTAACCACAAACTCAATAACAGAATATCATGAATATAAATATAATAATGATAATTATATCCAATGTATGTTAAAAATCCATCACATTCAATAAATAATTGGCGAATAATGGAAATCACACAAAATTAAAAGTGAGATTACATACCCATTACCACGTGTCTGACTTGACTTGTTTGTTCCTTGTTTTTTCTGAATAATAAACTTAAGATAATTTATTATTTATTAGAAACCCTTTTCAAGTTTATTATTCATTTTTTATATCAATTATTAAATTTTTATAATCATAATTTAATCAATTAAGTTAATAATGGTAATTTTGTCGTTATTTGGTACTTGAGTCAAAAATGGACTTCTAATAATTTAATATTGTCCTTGTGGTCAATAGTCCTCTATATCAAGAATTATATACATGGTTTATATATCATATATATCATATATATCTACTGTATATGTATTTATAATATTCCATATCATTTGGAATGAATAAATGAAACACACCATTCATAGAGACGTTAAGTCGTACGTATGCATGAACGCTAATTTCATTTCTATTTTCATATTTAAAGGAATTAAAACGTAATGATACATTGTTATATTATAATTATAGTATAATATTATATTATATTTATGTTACATGATTTCATTAACACTAACCTTTATACATTTCATTTATGTCATGAACGAATCATATCACCTTGCGGGGCGGCAGTCCGCACATACTCAAATGAAAATACCATGTCTACACCTATTGGAATGCATAATGTTATGTATGAATATAAAATTTACATAATTATATAAAAATACATAATATATATCATATATAAATACAATTCCAACTTAATTGCCACCATGAGAGGCGTTTGGAGATATTTGAACAATCACCGTTTCGTGAGACGTTAGTTTTCCATCCACGGAAACAGTATTTTCTTAACCAATTAGATGAAGGTGTTTGCAAGTGTAGTAAAAATACATACCATAAAAACATCCTAGTATATTTAGGATACAATTCTAGTTATAAAATAAATTACTAATAAGAATTTGGGGATTGGAGAACGGAAATAAAAAGAAAATATTTAAGAGAAATCATTACCTTTAATTTTGGTAACACCCATTTGTTTGAACCAAAATGATTTCTTGAAGTGCCTTGTACCTATGTTAAGGCTTCTATGAGGAATAGTGGGATACTTAAAGAATATCTTGTCCGGGGTTGGATGATCCATGAGGATTAAGAGCTGTTAGGAATGGGTTAGAAGTGGTGTCCTTTTAGATGGGGGGAGGGGCTCTTTAGGAAAGTGTGAAAATATTATTTTATTATATAATGATATTAAGTTTCTAAATGTAAAAAGCTAATTAAAGTCCAAGATAAGATGACTCATATTAGAAATTAAATCGTTCAATACGAAATGGAATGGCTTTGGATATTGTTTTAATATTTATAATCTTATTTATTTAAATAATTTATTAATGAGGTAAATACTGTATCATTATTGTGTCATTAATAATTAAATTTATTTGATGTCTAAGAATAAGAAATAAACACCATAAAGTAGGAAATATTTTTACTCTTTCAAATTAATATTTATATTTGAAAATATGACTTATATAACCTTAACTAATAATTGATTTACTAAAATATATTTGTTAATATCATTTTTGAATTTACTTTGAGGTAACTAAAATAAAGTGTTATTATAATTCATAAGTGGTACATGGGGTCCCATAATGGACACAAGTATTACCATGGTTGGACATTAATTACACAATAATATTTGGACATGAGTTAATGTAAATTGGAATTATTATGATATTTTGTTTACCTTGAGTTGCCTTATTTATCATTAACTGTGGTAAATAAAAGTCAAAACATACTATTCACAAAAAAATTATTTTCATCTTATTAAACAAAATTTTACATAATAATAACAGCTCAGTATGTCATATTTTTGAAATAAAATTCACTGAAGTGATACATTGATCATTTGAATAAAAAAATACAGTTTTTTTAAAATACTACTAATTGGTTTCCCTATTCAACAAAAATTTATGCTTTTCAGAAAAATAAAAAAAATTCAGCCTAATATATATTTGATATTATTAATTCAAAAATGGTGTATATTTTACAAAATTGAAAACATATAAGTTTCAATAATTAATTTAAAATTAATTCCCACCGTCAAAACAAATAGAGTGTTTTTAAGAAACAATAACTATCAAACGATTGACACTTGTAAATGCCCAATTTCAATATAAAATTAATTACAATGGCCATAATTGTATTAAAGTGTAAAAATATAAGTTAATTACACATTAAAACCAAATTTTAATAATTATAACCATATAAATAAATTATATTTATACGTGTATTTTAATTAAAATACTATACTTTTAACTATTCATTAAAAATGAATTTTATCAGAAAAATACTAAAATATTACCCAAAGTAATTTTTTGTGTCCCAATTTTAAAGAATAGTATTATTTTGTCAAATAAAACTTATAAAAGTGACCAAAAGAATATTTAAGTAGGGTTCTCGATTAAAAGGTGGTAAATGACCCTTTTAAAGTATATTAGAGTATTTATGCTTAAAATTAGATTCTTTCTTATTTTAAGGATCTAATATTTATTGGATAAATGAAAAAACATTTAACAAACATGTATAATCATATTGTAGTTAGTTATGATCATTCCCTCCATTACAATGGAAAGACAATAATTACTATTAAAAATAATAATATTATATTATTATTTTTCAGCATTACTCAGCATTGTGTGCAATGTATGATTTCAGAGAAACTCATTTTTTTGTATCGAGAATGCCATCAAACCATAGAATCCCCTTTAAAGTAAAATTAAAATTTATTTTACAATTAATAGCTAATATAAAAATTTCAGGTTCTTTATTTACTTGGGATGTTACATCCTTCCCTCCTTTTGGAAATTGCGTCCTTGCAATCACAAAATTTCGCTCAGAAACATCATTTAAAGTCCAAAATCTGAAAAGGTGTCAATAAAACTATTATTTTAAATGAAAGAATGAGAAATAAAAAAGGTCACCCTATATAACTAATACTATGATTCCATGTTGGAAAACATGGATATGGAATAAAATACAAAATTTCATCTTCTGATAGAGAGTGGTAGAAAGCATGATTATGAAAAATTTAACCACACGAAAATCACAAACTTGTGATTTATTAAATGGATTTTGATTGCCTGTAGGAAAGGTAAACCAACAACATTTTTTAGTTTTATGTTCCTTTTGTTAATTTTGAGGATTTTATATACTAAATAGAATAAGAACATATGAAAATATACATTCCCTTAAGAATATTTTCATCCTTTATATGTTTTTACAAAACAATAATCATTTCTCCAGAAAATGACAATTAAAATAGGCTTGGTTACATCAAAAGTCCAAGAATCATCTTATAGAGAATCACAAAATCCATAAATGAAGAAATATTAATTTCTCTTGTCTTTTGACAACAACTAAAATCAAAATGGTTAGTACAAGAGAATATAATTAAAAAAAAGGATAATCCTTTATAAAAAGAAATACTACTATTAATCTCCAAAATTCAACAAAATGTACCCAAAGTTTAAGAAAGTCCATTCAATAAACAATTGTCCGTAATATTCTTCAAAATAATCCAAAACAAATATTTAATCCCAAATCATAGAAGGATTAAACCTCATAGTATTCCACAATAAATATTAACATTTAACTCCAAAAAACATTGACTACACATAAAGTCTCATACTCAAGTATAATTATCCAAATCTCATATTCTATCTGATAGGTTAATTATTTCCATAAAAACCCAAATCACCATATTTCCATAATAAACATATATATTCTCCCAAAATAAAATTTCACCATTACACATGAAAATAAAATAAAATTATTCCTTGAATAACAATTTCATATATCAAACTTCAGGGTTACACAAACTATAAAAATTCTTCCAATATAATCCCATCATCAAAAGAGCCTTAATAATTTTATGTATTTCATCATCTTAAAATCTACCATAACTTTTGAATCCCTTATATGTTGACTTCTTACTCATTCTACTTTCTTCATGATCCATTAATCATTCTTTAACGAATGATTCTTAAATAATTATTTCCTGCAAAAAAATCACAAATCATATACAAAGATTCAATAATGTGAAAACATATGCTTATAAATAATCCATGTCATTCATTTGTCATTTTCGTTTCCACATCCCCAATTGAAATGGATTTAGGTATTTATAAACATATATTTGTACGATACTGATGATCCCATTCCCATATAATATTTATAGGGAATCTATTTGTATAATGTCAAAGCACACAACATTTAAAAAATTCAATTGATCCCTTAGAAATTTGTTTTTGCCTTTCCTAGAGTCAACTAGATGTGTCCTTTTTCCATGGTAGGTTCATTCTTTATGTCCTTCATTCCAACATCTATATCATCTTATAGTCCATTTAAATCATTTTCCAAAGTTTCATTCCATATTCTTGACACATTTGTTTTTTAAAATACTTACTTTTATGATTATAACTTGATCATCAGTATGGATTTGTTTTTCACATATACAATGCCATATAAAAATAACCAAGGTTCAGGTTTCCAATAATGACACCCAATTTTTGGATAAGAATAACCACAAGAGTTCTAATTGCAGCTCTTATTTCATTTATTTTCTTATTCAGAAAACCTCCATAGTATTCTTCACATCCACTGTTATTTGTTGCCTACTAGATCTAGCCTTTTACTAAAATCAACAATTTCATTTTGATTATATCAGTAAAATAATCATTTAATATATTATGAGGATGGTAAATACATTTTCATGTTATCTTAAATTCATTAAAAATAACAATGAGTCTTTCTAATATGCTACCCATTGTGGTTAGGTAACATATTCTTAGATAACACCATAACCTCTAAAGTTATCTAAACCGACCTCTGATACCAAATATAAAGACCTGACCATGAAACATTACAAAATATTGAATTAAATGAATAATTCACATTGAGGATCATTTCAGGTTTAGAGTTTTAGAGAGTTGGGTAATTACTATTACATTACTTCTCAAAAATTAAAAAGTAGCCTTGTCTAAATAGTTTCCATTTTTTCATAAAATAAAACCTCATGAGGAAAAGAGATATCTCTAATTCCATGTTTTAGACATCATGAATTTTCCTTGATCCCATCCTTGACTCTATTCAAATTTATGTCTGGTGAAAAACATTTCAAAAACATGGGACTGCTATAAAAATCTTAGTAAGGGATACAGATAGAAGGAAAACTATTAGTTTTAAAAAACATAAAGTAAACCATGAATTCATTATCATAACAGATACTTTTCACCTTTATGAAGTAGTAAATACTCATCAATGAATAAAAGATCATTGCTTACAATTTTTGACCAAAAGATTACTATAAATACCATATAAATAACACATAACATATATAGGAAAAATAAGACATGAACAATTTTATGTGGAATAAACATACAGTCTACTTCTACACACATCACTAAATGGAATAGCCATACGACCGACATCAATACCCAATACATTGGTGTTTGTAATGTAACCACCCGTCCCGGTTTATAATGGAACCATAATTCATTTGGTTAATCACGAAACCACGCATCAAATGTCCATGTACAATCATAACACATAAAATATTGAAAATATAAACATTTCACTTATTAAATTTCATTTTTAATCATATGAATAATTTCAAGACATTTAAATAATCAATCCATTTTCAAAAACCATATAATATGATATTTTTGAATCAATGTGTCCCACACCACTTTGAATGCTTTAAAGGTATTATTATTTTAAAACATTAATATACATATAAATAATTTCTTAAAACCATATTGAAAACAAGGAAATTAATGAGAAATAATTAGAAGAATAAATCATTAAAAAATATAAATTGAGATTTTAGTTAAAGTGTTTTTAACAAAACGAGAGAGACTTTAATACAAATAATTGTGGAATAAAATTTAATCAGAAAATTATAATTTCATGATAATAATGGTATTCATGATATTATATGACAATGAAATATATATAGACCATATAAGAGTTACTTTTTTAATAACAACAATGATGTTTTAATGGAATGTATATTGAGACGAAATCCCTTATGAAAATGGCATCCTTTGATTAAGGATAAATCAATTACCTAATTATGCATGAAAAAAAGAAAACACCCTATATAAGTGGATATTATGGCAAAAAAATTATAGGCCACTTACATATATTCATTGGATGAAATATTAAATAATTACAAGTTTAACAAAATGAATAAAAATTTGGTTAAGATGTTCCTTTGAAAAACTTCGACAGCCTAACAATGTCGCTTTAGAATAGAGAAAATCAGTTGATGAGATATAAATGGTATATTATCAATGGACCTAAAATTTAAATCTATAAGGATATAGAAGAACATATCCCAATATAATAATATGTAAATTAAAATACATGACAAAAAGAAGTCCTTATAAAAAGAGGAGGTGAAAGTGTCACTTACCGATTTGGTATCTTATGAAACATACACCCCTTGAAAGAAAGATCATACAATGAAGATTTACATACCAAAAAAATTAAATTCTATTACACATATAATACAATCATGGGCAGTAAATACACCACACAAACGGAAATAGTTTCAATATAGATTGAATCTCATAGGACCAGGAAGTGAGATGAAAACCCCATTCCACGTTGAAATCAATTGAGTCAAATGACCAAAATATAATAACCAAAAAATTAATCAGAGAATTCCATGAATATAAATATAATCATGATAATATATATCAAATGGAAGTACATAATACACCACAAGCAATTAATATGTTGCGAACAATGGAAATCTCACAAAATTAAAAGTGATATAAGAAACCCCTTACCTTGTGTCTGTCTTGACTTGTTTGTTCCTTGTTTTTCCTGAAAAAGATACATAAGTTAATTTATAATTGATTAAGAACCCTTTTTTGAGTTTATTTTTCCTTTTAATGTCAATTATTAAAATTTTATAAACATTATGTAATCATTTACATTAATAATGTATGTTTTGTCAATATTTTGTACTTAAGTCAAAAATGAACTTCATATAATTACAAGTTGTCCTTGTGGTCAATATTCCATTATCTCCAGAATTATATAAATGATTTATATATCATATATTTAATATATATCTAGTGTATATGTATTTATAATACTCCATAATTTAGAATTGAAAATGTGAAACACCACCCATAGTGACAGTGGTCCGTATTTACGATTTAACATTGTTTCCATTTTATTGTTTAATTGAATGAAATAATGTAAATGTACTATATATATATATTATCATTAATGTAGAATTATTATTTCATATATAATTTATTTATATTTATTAAAACATTCATTAATAAATTCCAGGTATCTTCAAAAGAAATAACATTACTTTGAGTAGGCGGTAGTCCGCTCATCAACAATGTTTGTTATCATATTCCTACAAAATGGAATAAATGATGTTATTTGTAACATAATAATTATATTATAATATATTCATAAAAAAATTATATATATAATATTTAAATATCGTGTAATTTATTACTCCTAACCTTGATAGATAGAAATGTATGAACAAATGACATTAGTTTATAAGGTGGTAGTACTATGTACACATGATCCATGATTGGGTAACCAATTTGATAGAGATGTGTGTGTATATAATACCAATAAAATAAATATATATATATATATATAATATATACTAAGTTCATTAAATATTAATTTTATATGTATAATTTATGGAGTGGGGAAGAAATAAAACAAATGTTCTCCTTTGAAAATCATTGTTTCTTCTATGGTTAACTCTTCTTGGTTTTCAACTATGCACATCCATGATTTTTTTATTACAAAAGAGAGATTCTATAATTGGATTTGTTGTATTTTCATGTTATCAATGATGTTCATGCATGATAAAAAAGGATTTATAGATTTTAATACGTTAAGGTGAGTAAGCACACTATTTAGAGTGAAGGAGGAGTGACATTCTTGTAAATATAAAAAGGTTACAACAATTGATAGGTCTCCCTTACATCTGTTGAAAAATATAATTTTCAATTATATATCCAATAAATTATATGGTGGACATATTTATGAACAATTTATTATTGAAATATAACTAGGTAATATGGCTCGTAAAGGTATTGTATAACCACTATGTGAACTCGTTTTTACCATAATCAATATAATTTATTTTAATTTATTTAATTAATATTTTTTCTACAATAATAAGTTTAGAAGACCATAAATTATAATTTATAATGACTCGTAATATTTAATAGATTTTTCCAATTTATAATCACATAATTTGAATAAATTAATTCATATTTATTGTGTATATGGGATGAAATTTTTTTTAATGATAAAATGTAACAATGTTTGAAATTTATATATATATATATATATATAATTTATATATAATTTATCTATATAAATATTGTATAAGAAAATGTAGTTTCTAATTTAAATTATGTTTTTTTACAAATAATCAAAAATATAATTTGTCAGAAAATAACAAAAAATTAAATCAAATAAAATAATAATATTCCAATTTAATACTTGAAGTTTATTTTTTAAAATTAAAAAAATTTAATTTGTCAAAAATTAAATTCATAAAATTTCTCCCATCAAAATTTGGTAAAATTTCCTTTTTGATAAATATTTTATTTTTTTCTAAAAATGTATTTATTATTTTTTATTCATATAAAAAATAATGGTTGAAATATTAAAACATTTTATGGAATATATAATATATAAATATATTTTATTTCCCTCACTAATAATGTCTAATGTATTTATTATGAAAAAATTACAATATAGGAATGAAAATATTTATTTCATAAAAACACATTTTTTATATTCAACTGGATTATTACTTTCATTTCTAATTATTTGAAAGCCAAAGAATCGATTTTATATAAAAATTAGAACATAGTTTCATAATTTAGTTAATCCCATTAAAAACATATTTTTAAAATCATGTTTATGAATATAATAATATATTCATATTATCATTAATTAAATATTGAACATCGGTAAAACTCGGACTTTCTTTTCATAATCATTCTTGATGGAACTCAAAATTGGGTATAACAAAAGGAAACAATAGTGTTTTTTATGTCGTAAGATAATAATTGTGTTTATTGTACCACAATATTGACTTGTTGATTCTTAAATATAAATTAGATTGTGGTACATTCATATAACAGAAGATATATTAAATATTGGGTGAAATGAAAAATTTGAAATTTTTTACATTAAATCATAAAATAATAATCCATAAAATTTATAGGCTTAAAATTTATCCCCATTATATTAATTTTAACCTGCATATTTTTTTGGTTTATCATTTTTTAATACATATATATTTATTCATTGGACCCCACTACATAAAAATGTTAATACTAACACGTTATTTAAAAATATAAATTTAGAAAAAATAATTGTTACCCAAAAAAACTCATAACATGGTTGCCCCATTAGGTAACACAGTTGAAGATTTAGACATGAAATAAAATCTAAAATAATTATTTAGAGTAATATATATCTTGTATCAAATGAATATGTTTGATCCAAATAATGTAAATAATGAAATAATCAAAAAAACTATTATGATTAAGGGATCATTTTTATTCGTCGAAGATGATTGTACTATGATAATTTTGTTCGATATAATTTTCCTATAGTTGATTAAATATTTTAATATATATTTAAATAAGGAAATATTGATACATTATTTAATTCATTTTCATCTACATAATCTCACCATTTATTTTTACCTTGATCGATTTGCACTACATATCTCACTACCTAAAACGATGGTTATTTTTTTCCATAAGTACTAAATGATTATGACGTAGAATTATAATTTAATCCATATGTCTTTATATATCATCACATTAAAGTGGATATAATATATTAATCAATATCAATAAATCCTTATATGGAGAGATGATTCTTTAATCTCTATATCATTTCTCAATGATTATCATAAAGTGTTCATATATGGTTAACCTTATAACCATAGTGAAAAATAAAAAATAAAATCACTATAAAAAGTCAATAAATTTATCATCAATAAAATAATAGTGGTCCCCCATATATCCTCATGTAGCTGTTTTTTTTCACATACCAAACAATGAAATATTGTTAACGTGTTTTCTCCTCAAACATAAAAATAATAAGAATTAACCTCAAAACATCATGAAACAATTTTTCCCTTATTATTAAAATTATTATTGGATGTATTACCGAAATAAAAATATTTCTTTAAACATCATTAATGGTAAATAGATTAATTTTCAACATATAAATAATCCCTTCCATGGTAATCAATACTATCAAATTTACATTATCCATATCAATCATCTCTATATTGAAAATAACAAAAAAAACAACATCAGAATCACATTAATTGTAACATTACCTTAATCAAAAGTTCAATTTTCCAATATATAACATTTATATTTCATTTTCACCATTAAAAATTTCTTTTTTTGACATTAATGAAAAATATATACTTCATGACTCCTAAAATTTATTGTTGACCTATAATACATATTCATTTCAATAAACAACATTATTATTAAACCATTATGTATGATTCATCATCATATTTTTTGATACAAAATTCATATAATATGATATATAAATAATGTATAAAGGTTCTTCAACCTCAATTTAATCAATCATTTAAAATTTTATAAGAACAATGATGTTTTAATATTCCATGGCATTTACATGGCATACAAAGTCTACTTATCTTTACCAGTATAATCAATACTCCTAAAACCACCTTAATTCTCATCATAAAATTTCTAGTTAAGGCATAAACATTAATTACACCCAATAATTCCTTGTATGAATCATACATTATTAACCCCGTTCCTTCTAGTGATTATTTTTTACTAAAAGAAGAAAGCATATATTGAGAAACATTTATCACTGTAGAAAACACCATAATCATAAGAACATACATATTTGATGTCTCAATAATTACATATTATTTATAAATCCTTGACACTGTAGTATTATCCATATAGAAATAATAAAAAAATAATTATAAATATCAATAAGGATCTCATTATAATTTTCTCAAACTACTTTCCAATGGTCGAATAAACCATTCCATTGATACCTTCTATATTGGTCGAGACTTAACATACATGTAAATTAAATAGTTTTATATTATTATTTTGTACATTAGAATACTACATTCCCTAAGTCTGTAATAGTGTAGTGAGTTTTCAATCAAGAAAAATATTATTATAATTTAATGAAATATCAAAAACCATTACCATAAGGATATTCCACTTTTAGTTCTTCTATGTAAAACCGTTATTTATAAATTAGGGAAATGGGTCATATGGAAGGGTGAACTCAAACACACATCAAGTGTAACAAAATGAAATTGGTATGCATTACCTAAACATATGGATATGATAATATGATGAGAACATTTTAATATCAAACAATTTGTATAAAATATATAATAATGAGTCATGTTATAAATATTATAATTTTGTAAAACAAGAATTACAAGGGGATTAAGAGTATGATAAATGTTATTACAATAGATAACAATATATATAATTATATAATACAAATAATTTTACAAAATATTATGTCAATCCTACAAAAAAAGACCATCATTATAGGTTAGTCTCAAGATAATCACCAACGTTTCGTCTTTATTATTTAGAAAAATACCCTTGTAACCTACTATGTTCGGTCATGGGATATAACCTGTATAAGATATTGTTTTTGTTTTGGTATAAAACGCACTAACCCTCTTGTTTTTATTATTATGATTGGACCATATACCCTCTTCTTTTAGGAATTTGTATATAACTTTTAGACCATTTATTTTTTGGGATCTGTTTGAAACCCATTTACCATCTTGTTTTCCAGAATTGGCTACAACCTCTATAAAATCTTATTTTATTAATTGGGATACAACCTATATAGAATCTTTTTATAGTTTTTTTCTAAAAAATGTATACCATCTTGTTTTTAGTCATGCCCTACAACCCATGTAACCACTTTCTTTCAAACATAGGCTAATCAATTTGAACACTCCTGTTTTTAGGTTTGAGCTACAATCCTTATACCCTACAATTTTATAGTTTATGTTATTACCCATGTACCCTATTATTTGTGGTCTAGTTCGACAACATGTGTACCCTTTGACCTCATATATATCATTTACAATTTCCTGATATATTAGATGGAGTTATAGTTCCATCCAGTTAGGTAATGATAACCATATTTATGTCTTCACCAGGATCATTAAACATTAATCATATTATAAACCATGAAATTAAATTTGTATTATAAATATAAAATAAAATAATACACTATATAAAATATATAGGTTTCATTATCATTTCCTCATATTTTTACAGATGAAAATAAGTTGCTTTCATCATGGTGTAACCTGTGGAAGTGAAACAGATTTCATAAACTACATTTAATCTCAAACATAAACCATTTAAAAATGATTAATAATTGCATCCTTCAATCTAATACCTATTAAATAATAATATTTAAATAATTATTTCAGTATAAATTAATGAAGATTTTGATGTATCACATGGATAATATCCTATGAAATATAAAATTTGTTTAAAATCAATTTTTTAAATTGAAAAAATCATCAAAATCATTTTATTTGAAAAATAGATTCATTACAAATGAAGTAATATTTCAAATCTTTTAAATCATTTCCAGATGAATTTTTCATTTCCCCTTTTGAAAAAAAAATTATATAATAAAAAATTTTAAATTTTTTTGATTTCAACATAGATTTTAATACCTATAATGCTTGAATTAAAAGTCATTTCTAATCCTTTTTGTACATAAACAGTTTTTGGGAACATTTTATTAGAAAAAAACCATAGAGGAATTAATATCAATATTATTAGGAAGAACATTGTTTAAAAAAAATTAATCATGTAATTGTTCAAAATAAGATTCAATAAAATTAAGTTCATTATGGTGGATAAATATTTAATTTTCAAACATTATATTTTCACTATAAAAAGTATAGAAAAGTTAACCAATTGAAAAAAGAAAATAATTTTTTATACACCATAACATGGGTTTAAGTGAATATCATAACTTATGTCAGGAAGAATGAAAATAGAGAAAAAACATTACAATATATATTTGGCATTCTCTAAAACCGTAAACCTCAAGAATCATTGATAATAAAATAGATATATAAGTACTCATACATTTTATGTTAATATCCATAAAATAAATTAATGGTAAATATATATATGACAGAAAATAAATGAGTGGTGAATATTAAATATGTCACAATGGAATAAAAGTGAGACTAGAAATCCCATTACCGTAAGACCTGATTCTCACTGTACATGATCAAAAATATTGTATAATAAATATTAGTTTATTATAGATGTACAATAGAATAATATTCATTTCTATAATATCATAAATGATTTAATTATGATATTATATTACCCTTTTTCATCAATTTTATTTTAATGATGTTTCATAAAATATCTATTTTATGTACAATGTTGGAATTTCTATTGTTTTCCCCTTTAATTCATCATTATATTATTAGAAATATAATTTAGACGATGATATAAATAAAATAAAAATTAATTATATAAATATTTATGAAAATAAATGAATTATTGAATATAAAATGATATACATAATTCATGGAATCAGTGGGCCATATATATGAATGAACATTGTTTCAATTTTCCATTAATGTTGAAACAAAGTAAGTAAATGTAATATTTTAAAATATCATGAATTTTACTAGTATAATAAATCCAAATTTTTTAAATATTAGGGTTTTCTTATGTGGGGATGATGAATTATAAATTAAAATAACATAATAAATCAGTTAAAAGGTTTGTGTAATAGTTAAAAAATTAACAAATGTTATATTCAATACAATATTTTTGAAGACATATAAAATTTTAGGGATAGATTCTGATTAATGTAATTCTTTAATGAAAAAATAACGAGAAGTTTCAAACATATTATATTAGATGAGAAATTTCTCAAAATATAGAATAACACTAAAATGTTGTGTTGTGTAATGAATTAGAGACCACTGTTAGGTTTAAGATTATTTGTTTACCAATGGTGAGGTATACCATATATAATAGTTGGATGTTTGGATTCATAATTCATGAAAAATATATTTCTTATTAATTTTTATGATTTATTTTTTAAATAATTTAATGTCTCTAAAATGGGGTGTCATCTAACATATCCAAGACCACCATTAGGTCCAAAATGGGGTGGTTTCTCAAGCAAGGGAATAACAATTATATGATTAAAAAAATTAGATGTCTCGGTCTAGAGAACAACCCCTTTAAATTTAGTTTGTTATTTAATCCCTTTTTTAAATAATATAGAATGAATATGTGTCAAATTGTGCATCTTATATGAAATTTAGGTCCACTGTTAGTTTTATAACACATGGTTTACCCTTGGTAGGGTATAAATTTTATTCACAATGGTTATTTGGTATGTTTTACAAATAAATTAATGTATTTCATAAATATATTAAATAAATAAATAATTTTTTAAATTAAAATTAAAAATCCTGATCATCTACTTCTCAAGAACCACCTGGGATTAATGCCTATGGATGTTGTGAATTCTTCAAATTATAGAATTATTTTCCAAAAAAAATTCCTAAAACCCTTAAATATAATTATTAATCTAAAAATATTGATTGGTTTGATGTTTGATGGATTAAAATGGATGTCTAAATTTTTCTGTTTTGAATACTCTAAATGTGTTATGGGTATTTTAAATATCTTATTTATCATGCACAGATTTCCAAAAATTTGTTTGAGACACCTCTTTCCATGTTGGTATGTTTTGGATCATTCCTATGGCATGTTTCTTCTATTATTAAGTGACTAGTGGATCTCAATTCAATGATGCAGGTTCTAAAATATTATTATTATTATATTTAAATTAGGTTTTACCTTTTTTTGAGTGGGAATGAAAAAAAAATTAGATTTTAAATTTAAAAAATAATGAAAATAAAGATGTAAAAACATTTAATAAAATATATAATCCAAAAGACAAAACCTTATATATTGAGAACCCAATGTATATATATATGGATAATAATATTATAGATATTTAATTTAAAATATCAATATATATTTTTTGGATTAACAAATGATATATATATATATATATATCATTGTTTGAGTCTGTTGATAATTACATGCATTGTTTGAGGATAATGTTATATAAATAGTATTATCTACGTGTAATTTAATGTGTTATTTCAAAGAGCCTATACATGAGTCGTAAAACCTTTAGCATGGAATCAGAAAGACCATTGATCAAATCTATGTTTAGCTTAATTTATGGAATACTTCAGGATTACTCATGTAGATACTATGGGGTATGGTACCCAAATAAACTATTCATCATATTTGGGATTTCGGGAAACTAGTTTGGTTCTATAGGTCTCGCGGCCTTTTGTCCATCAGAGGACTTTGGGCCACTAGGCCTTTGGGAAACCAAGGTCGTTCAGGGTCGCCAGTATTTTTTGCAACCAAATTCATTTGGTCTATAGGGCTATTTGGCCAAAAAGAACATAAAACAACATAATAAATCAAATTAAGATAGTACACAATTTTGGGTTATGAAAAATAGAACCACAAGATTAGAGATAACAATATTGTATGAATTTTAGTTTATGGAAATGACCATCGGTACTAAAAACCATGAAGCTCTGAATGGGGAGATTCTAGATGATTAGAAATGTGAGGTTGGGTGCAATGTTCCTTCAAAATTTATAATACTGGGGAAGGGGTGTTCTTGTTCAGCATGGTCGGTCCATCAGGTCATGTATTAGTCACTGGGCCTCTTGTATTACGGGTCATGTATTGGGCCTTGTTCCATGGGAAATACATGTCATATAAGGGTTCCCTATAAAACAATTTAAATAGGAAATAATTCAATATAAATTATAAATCAAGGCATTCAAGAAATTCTAAAGTTTTGTATACCAACAAATGAATAATTTCTAGATTTTCAGAAAGTAATTTTTTTTAAATAATTATTGAATGAGATTATAAAGGTAATATATACAAATTACTAAATAATTATTAGAAGGTAATAATATAAAATTATCATTTTTAACTTATAATATATTATGATAATATAATTATCATTGAATATTTATTTTAGAAGAAATGTTATCAAATATTAATATAAAAAGATATTTTTTTATAATTTAATAAATATATTTACAAAAATTCTAATATGATTATAAAAGCACAATTAAAATTTATATATCATAAAATATTGTCCAAATATAATTATAAAATGTTAATTTATGAAAAAAAAATATGATAATATATTTATAAAAGTATAATTTAAAAAAAGGATCAGCAAATAACTATGAAATATGATCTATAATGAATTATCCAAAAATTAAAATAAATGGTTAATTTTATAAAAAAAACTTCACAATAGAATTATTAAAGGATACTATATGGGAAATTATAGAAATATAATAATAAAAGGTTATTTTTTGATAAATTAAAAAATAATAATTATAAAAGGATAATTTATGTGAAATTATAAAAAAATAATTATAAAAGGAGAATTTTTGTAAAATTATCCTAATATAATTACAAAATTATTATTTTTTAGAAATTTTCAATGTATAATTATGAAAAAAAAATTTTAAATGAAATTATCAAAATATAATTATAACATGAAATTTAATGTGAAATTATCCATAATAAATTATAAAATGATAATTTGGACATTATCAATGATAGAGAATGTACCATTCCATGTGATATTACTTTTTAAAATAATATTAAATAGTATTGAAATTTGGAACCATTTATGAACATCAAGCATTGTTTTGACAATGATTGTGTTAATAAGAACACATGTAGTTGTTTCAAACAACACATTGTGGCTTATCCTTTGCACTAATGATGATGACTTTAAGTTAGGCTGTTCATTATCCTATTGGGTTTGTATACACATGATTACCTATGATTCTGTGTAGGTATATTTTTAAAACCATTTTATCTTATGATCACTTTTGTGTGTGGACCTGAAGTCATCATGTTAGATATGATGCTATGATTACATTTTATCTTATTGTTTGTGTTTAATGTCCATCACATGTGTTGTATTTCCTAAATTTCATATGATGATATGTTAATCTTTATCATGTAACCCAACCTGCAATTAATTCATTTTGGTATTTTTCAATGAACCAAAGACTGGTTCGCCATTGTGAAATGTTATATTTTGGAAGGGGGAATACTTGAGATTCGACAAAGGAAATATTGTACATATGTATAGTGTATGGAAGTGGAGATACATCATGTTGTCACGTGGCTCACTCAATGGATAAGGGATGTCAGTTATCTCTTGATCCCTAGTATGAATTCAATGATGATGGAATAATAATTATATAATGAGACCTTATATGTTATTAAAAATGACATGGTTTCTATCCATTTTGAATCTTTGGAACATTATTCCATGACTAGGGGATGTTGACTATCTATCGATCCCTAATATGTCACTTGATGAATAAGGTTTGTTGATTAGCTCTCAATCCTTTTCATATAAAAGAAAAATATTATTTTTTATGATTTTTAATGATGAGTTTCATGATCAAGTGATTTTGAAAATAATTATTTAATATCTTCTTGTTTAATCCTTGATGGATTTGACTCCTTGATTATGCGTGTGACATAGATCCAAATAAAGTACATCAATGGTTAGTCGAACCTTAGTTAACGGATGACTGCATAGTTTTTATTGTGTGTTATTATTATTTTGAATTTTTTTTAGGGAATACATTAATATAAATGATCACATCATGTTGAGGATTCACTGGTGGTGTCTAATTAAGTCTTTTACTCACACCTTACTTATTCAATTTAGTGTTTTTGTATATTTCATTTGAAATGATCCAAAGAAAGGAAAAAACCATAATGGTGGACGATTGAGTGGTGGATATTGGAGCTAGAGAATTCTAGTTGGGGAACAAGAGTACCCCATGGATGATTTCTATTTACATTATTTTTATAAACCTGCTTCTTATACTATATATTTTCTCACCACGATGGGAGTGATTTTTTCCATTGAAATGTATGATTTCTTTACATATCTACATATTTACACTAATTGTTTATATTATTATTTTTTATTGTTGATCCTATGAATTGATATATAGGGTATAGTCACCTCAAAGATCCCATTGATACGCTATCTACTATTTAGAAACCTCTAGCATATGGGGAGGCTTGTATGAGGTCACATAGAATTCCCACTCGAACCTGATAGTTTGGGTTGGGATGTTAAAAAATGCTATCAATGGATCATGAATATCTTTCTTGTTTATTTTTTTAATCACTTTGGATAGGGTAAAACATAGAAAGGATGGTTGGGACATTGGAAGGAGAACTATTTCATTTCCTCTCTATAACTTTAGTATTGACCTTCGAGAGTCAATAAAGTGGGTTACTTATATTTTAGTGATACTATTATTAAAACCAATTCAGGTGATACACATGGTGTTATCATGTGATTTGTGAGGTTTTTATTTTATTCTTTCATCATGATTGGGGCTATAGGTTCTGATTCAATATATAATCCTATTTTTCTTCTTCATAGTATATCGTTAATTAAATTCATTTATTAGTGTAATCTATTCATGAATGATTATTTGATGTAATATATATTTGATTCCATGTGGGGTGATATATCATTGTTTGCATTAACTAGCTAAAAATCATATTTTTCTGTTAATATGTAAATGAATACTTTGACTAATGTTTATGGATAGAGAAAAGGGTTATTGTTATGTGGGTTATAGCATGGATTGATGTTAGAATTGTAGGAACACTGTTTGGGATCCCATAGAAAAATTAGTGTGTAACCTAATGAAATAATTTACATCTAAATAATTTCATTCATGTCACAGAACATGTTTCATTCAGATAATTTAAGGGTATACTAAGAAAGAAGGTATAAATACTTCTATAAAAGATGATGGTTCGACATTATCATTGGATATGTGGAATAATGATGTTGATAATTTACTAATAGTATCTCTTTTATAGAGGAAATTGGGTCTCTTTAAAATGAAATATATCACATAGTGAATTCCCTAGGAATAAGAGTTCATAACTAGGGTCAAATATGCCATGATTCTAAACCTGGTAGGGACGCGTAAGGCGTTAAATGTTAATCAATGATTCATATCATATTGTGATAACAACTGTTTCGATACACTGTATCATATGGTGCCTTCTGAGCTAAATGTGATACTACATCAAGTTGAATCATTTGATAGAAATGGATTCATAAATCATATTATTACACCATGGGTTTTAACTTTGTTATTTTAATAAGGAAAATGTTATTCATAGGTTATGAGTTGATTACTGTAAGATAAACTATGTGAGTATAGACAAATTATATATGATCCCTATAATTGATGATCTTATAAATTAGCTAAAGGGAGCCCAATGGTTCTCCATTTTTATCATCTATTAGTCTATTTCTTATTGTGAGTTATAGAGGAGAATATTCTAAATATGGAATTCTAGTGAAGATATAGATTTTATGTATATTTAGTGAGGTAATTCACGGTAATAAATTCACCTCAATTGTTCATGTCCCTCTTGAATGAGATATTTCATCCATATATGTAATTATTTATCATGGTTTTTGTCTATGATATCTCAATATACTCATTTAAACCATAAAATGATAGGAAACTGGAGATAGTCTTGAGTATGATTCCATATATTATGTTTTATGCCAAGCTAACAATATTTGACTTTTTGATTAAGGAGGTTTTGTTCCTACTGAATGTGTTTTCTAAGACCTGTATATCAGTAAACCTTGGGATGTTAGATGAAGTATGTAGTGAAGAAGTCCCTAAAACATTCTCAAGATTAGGGTCCTTATAGGTTTATCAGGATACAAATTATGGGTTATATAGGACTTCTTATGATTATTATCACCCATAATAATGCTGACAATGAAGGGATTAAAATTACAATCATAAGACCAATGTATATAGTCTACCATTAATATAAAGAAAAGATATAAATTAGTTACAACTCTAAATCTACATGATTGTGGGATTAGATACACAGAGTATTGATATGAATTTGTCATAGTCTTGGGAGTGTTTTTGATACAAAGATAGTAGGTGGTAGCCTTTGGGTCACATGAGATACAATCCCCTATGCAGAACTATCGTACACATGAATTAGACCTTGAAGTCATAGTCTACACTAAAATGATTTTGTAACACTATCATGTTGGTGATAACTTATTTTTTATATAAAACACATGATCCATTGAAATATATATATTCAAAGGGAACTAATATTTAGACCAATTCACTAGGTTTAGACACACATTTTAAATAATGTTTTTGATATGTATTACAAAAATCCATAGGGAATCATATTAGATGTATCATTTTGTTACATCATCAAAAATATGGATAGTCTAGGAATACTATGCACATATTGGAGGATATTCTTCAAATTATTGTGCTCAACATTCATAGGGCATGAAGTTATCACCTCCATATTAATTAGTTCACTTCCAAAAGAAATATGGATACTATTAGAGTTTTTTGTGGGATATTATGTATTGTAAATAGTAACTTCTTAGTTGTGGAATAGATGTTTGGCGAATTAATGAAATCTATAACCGTGGTTTGTTTTCCCCTTTCAGATCACAGACTGGATATAGACAGTGGTCTATCATATAGACCTCAATTCCTTCCACCGAGGTATGCATAATGTCTTTCAGGTTTCCTAGATTCAAATATAAATACCTGACCCATCACATTTTATTGATTACATGGATATTGAGGTGGAGTATATTGCATCTTGTTATGTGCATTTCATGTTTATCATATATCGAAGAGAGATGTTGTAGCATGAAAGATGGTACCACTAGTATATATTTTATGGAATTATGGATAGATCCAATAAGAGACGTGGAAACGAGAGTGTGAGGTTTGAGATTAGTGAACTGATTTTCCTGAGAGAGACCACTACAGATAATTTTTAAGGAAGAGATATCAATAAGGGGGAGAACTATAATTTCTTTTATTTAAAAAATTCAAAAAAACCATCTTGATGATCAAATATTGGTCTCAATGGTAGAAAATATAATTTATAAATGAAAATTTCTTAATAAATGTCCTAATGATTTTTCAAAAACTAAATACCAAGTTAATTATTTGGAATATGCAATCAAATATTTTCAATGTTAGATACAATGATTGGCTGAGATTACAAGGCACGTAAAGCCTTCATAATGAAGGAATAAAATATGTTATATATATTATAGTCAGTGACCAGTTTATTCAATGAATTTAATTTTTGTGAAAATAGTTATATATTTTACATATATGATACCACCATTGGGTATGGTACATTGTTTTTACCTTAGTAAAAGAGTTACATTTGTATGTTTTGGACATTTTCATACCCCTATATTGAAAATAATTTAATTAATAATTTTTATTATATATTTTTTAAAATAATTTAATATCTCTAATATGGCATGTCTTGTGAAAAATATTATACCACCATTAGTCCCTAGGGGTGGATATTACCCTATAAAGGGTATAAAATCTATAATCATTGGATTTTTGTATTCCACTCTTTTGAATAGAACCCATTTATATTTAAAAAAAATTAATATGTTTTTTCAAATGAAAAAAGAACAATATCTCCCAAATAGTGCATCGTAAGTCAAATATAAGACCACTCGTAGTTTTAGAACATGAGGTTTACTAGAGTAAGAGTATTTCATTAATAAAATTTTTTTGTTTAGTCAGTTCACCAAATAAATTAATTATTTGATAACTATATTATGTAATTAATTTTTTTATTCAATTAAATTTTGAAATCATGTTCTTCTTCTTCCCACACCACACCATCCATTAATGAATATTAGTTCTTTCAAGGATTCCAATTAGAGAGTTTTATAGAAATTAATAACTATAAACACATTATATGGGAGAAAGAACTAAATCTACATTTATTACTTCAATTTTAGATAAATTTAAATGGTAGATAAAAATTTTCATTTTTTAAAAACATAAATAGTTTTTGGGTATTATAAAAATCAATGAGCATCCCATTAGAATTTTATAAATGAGTATGTGACACCTCCATCCATGTTGTTAAGGCATCGATCTATCCAATGGGATGTTTCATCAATTCTCAGGTGGCCACAAGCTCTCTATTCAGCACTAAAGATCTTTCCCACCTCCTCCTCATTATTGATTTTTAATTTTCCATGTTTTTCCTTGTGTTTCTCAGCAAAAATTAAAAAAAAATAAAATTTTCATTTAAAAAAATAATATATTTGAGGATAAAGATACTATTTGGAATAAAAATTATATATAATTACAAAGACACAAACACGCACACACACACACGTATATATCTATATTGATAATCGCATTTCAGATACTTTATTAAAATTATCAACTTTCAATTAATTGGATTATCAAAACACACACACACCCACACCTATATATATATTTTAAATCTCACTAAATGTTTAAGGATAATAAAATTTATATAAAATTATCAATGTGTAATTTTTTGCGCAATCAATGGATAAAATATTGCATTTTTAAAAAAATAATATCATTATTTGGTAAAAAAATAAATTGCAATATATTAAATAAGATAATAATAGAAATTAATAATGGAAAAATTTATGGAAATAATATCAAATTACCATTTGATAATTAATGAGATACTCTCAAAAGATAATTATTAGTGGATAATTATTTATCATAGATAATTATCATACATAAATGTAATGTGGTAATTTGTAATAAATTATAAAATAAAATAATAAATAGATAATTTTTAATAAAATTATCAAAAGATTATTTTAATGGATAATTTATATATTATGATCAAAATATATATTAATTGTAAAATGTAAAAAACAATATCAAAATACAATTATGAAAAAATAATTCATTAAAAATTATAAAAATATAATTATAAAAATTTTATTTATAAAATAAATTATCAAAAGATAATTATAAAAAAAAATTTATGATAAATTTTCAATAGATATTTTTTAATGGATAATTTAATAAATATTATCAAATTAGAATAATAAAAGGCAAATTTTAGGTAAATTATCAAAATATAATTACAACTGTATAATTTATGAGAAAGTATCTACTTATATTTATAAAAGTATAATTAATGGGAAATTATAAAAACATTATCATAAAATTATTATTTATGAGTAATAGTCAAAGGATGACTATAAAAGGATAATTTAATAAAAATAATAAAAATATAGTTATAGAGTATAATTTACAAGAAATTGATAAAAGATAATTATGAAATTATAATTTGGAAATTATCCTAGAGAGATAATATGTCATTGTGTGGGATATTTAATAAGGTCGTGAATAGCACAATAGCCTCAACTCAGTTGGTGAGGACATTATTAGTGATTCCAGATATCCAAGATCAAATTAGAGCACAATCATATTTCTAGCGTATTGTAGTAGTACAGTAGTAAGAATTGTTTAGTATTATAGTAGCCAGAACTATTCAAATGTTTAGGATTTCATGCCACATGTTAGGTCATTATGACCTTAAAGTAATTAATGGCCGAAGTAATTTAGGCCAGTATGGCCTTTTGGGCCACCTTAAGGCCTTCATTTCACCTCAACACCTTTAGTCTACGTGAAATTTGCCTCAATCTCCCTCGCAGACTCTATAAGGAGAAAAATCCAGATGAGGATACAAGGAATGTGCTTTCAACAGAGTAGAAGAAAACTAATTAGGTAGAATGAGAGTGTTTGTCACATTCCATTAGGTATAGTGTGTGATTTTGTGGAATGACTATACAAATATAAATGTGAAGGTGGAGAGCTGACATCATGATGAAGACACTAGGGAGGGGTAGTTCAATATAGTTATTTTCTTATTGAGTTCCTCTAAGACCTTCAGGTCATGTAATGTCACGAATCGTTCAAGCCATGTAAGGGTTCTCCTTTAACCCATAAATGGAGGATTATAAATAATAAATCAGAACAATCCCTTTGTTCTTTTTGGGTAGACCACATGGAGGTGTATCAAATAACACGTGTTGGTATATACATCACCCCGATGACGATGTTTGTGAGTTAAGATCTTCTTAAACCATTACAGATCATGTTTAGATGATTTTTATTAATAATATTTAGTGTTGACATATTTTGATAACCATTCTAGATTGTGATCACAATTGGGTGTGTGTGTGTATAGACCTAGAATCCTTATGTTACAATAAATTCCATGATAACTTAGTATCATGTTATTAATGTTTAATGTTAATCACATGTATTGTGTGTTCTAATTTACTTATTATGATATGTAATTATATATCGGGTATCCTAACATGTTGTTTATATGTTATGGTATTGTTAATTGAGACAAATACAGATGGGAAATCACAAAATGTTACCCCAGAGAGATGGAGTACACATCACATGTGACAATGATGAAGATGAACCTATTCACATTGTAGGGATATAAGGATGCCACAAGATTTTGTGTGATTATCTAAATTTATATTAGATTCTGATTAGATCTATATCCATTTTATGAATTTAATGAAAATTGTAAGATGATTAAATCTTGATACCTAATATGTTAATTGAGAAAAAGGATTTTTGGGTATCTCTTAATCTATACTATATGATTCAATAACTATGCGATTCAGATTACCTCTAGATTCCCAAGATATCAGTCAATGTAAAAGTGATTGTTATTGAATATTGATCCCTTTAATATACATAGAAAATAATATTATTGAAAGAAATACATGTTTAGTTTCACGATCACATGACAACAAAAATCATGATTCAATAACCTTTTGTAAAATATTATATTCATATGATACCTTGATTATCAATTAGACATAGAGACGAAGAAGGTAAGATCAAGGGTTGTGGAAGATTTATTATCACATGAACACTCAGTTATGATTGTCTATTATTTTTTATACACACTATTTTATTATGTCATACAAATTTATAATTGATCACATCAGGTAGTGCATGCATATGTGGTGTCCCATGGATACTTGTACTCACACCCTATTCGTACATTTCAATATTCTATTATATTTTATTAATAGAGATCTGTCATAGTGAAAGGTACTGATAAGGATATATTGAGTAGTAGAGAAGGGATCTAGGATATTTTTGGATAGACTTTGTAGTACCCTGTGGATGGTTTATTATTAACTTTTCTTGTATTTACCTACTACTTTTACACTAGTTTTTCAGAATAGTTATGAATCGTTTTTGTCATTCGACATCTATGTCAACGTGAATTATTTCCATATTTAATATAATTATTTGTTATGTTTGATTTTGATAATATATCCTATGAAATGGTATATTTGATAATGTATTCCCACGAATCCACATGAGACCCTCACTTCAATCCGGCATGCTTTTCACATGGGAAGGTGTGTATGCTGTCGCATAGCATCTCGGCTCGAAACTAGTTGATCAACAAAGGATGTTAAATATATGTATAAATATTATTATTATAGTAGTTTTATTATGTAAAATATATCATATATTATTATTAAATGCATCCATAAATCATTCCATGTTATTTGTTAATGAATCACATCTTTTGAGTATGATGTTGTCCACCCATCCCCAAATGATGTTACCATATTCCCACAAAATGGAAAGAATGAAGTTATGTGGTATATAAGGATTTTGGAATCCAAAATATATCAAAATTTAATATATACTATATAATATTAGTAATCCCATTATCATTACCAACCATTATTGGTAGTAATGGATGAATTATTGAGATATGTTCATGAGGTGTTAGTACGCCATACACATTAATGATGCTTGGATATCTCAATTGATGAATGTGTTTTTTAATGATGTTAAAACTCATAACATGAGAAAATCATAAAATAATTATGATATTGAGGTTATTATATATTTATTTATTAATAAAAATTTATGGGGTGGATACAAAAATAAAATAGTGACCATTTGAAGAACATTTCCTCTACTTTTGGTAACTCCTTTTGGTTTGCACCTGAGGCCATATTTGAAGTGATTTATACAAAATGGAATGATTTTATGATGATATAAGTGATTATAAAAGGTTATTATGTCATGGTATGTCATATCCCAATCGATTGATAATTGTGAATATGTGGGGGGTTGAATGTGGTCCATATAGTGGATTAGCAGTGGTATTTTTAAAATATAAAAATGTAATAATGATTGAGAGTACTCTGTAACATCTTGTGTTTCTAATATTGGTAACTTTTATAGAAAACGGATGATATAGTCGAAATGTTGTAATAAAATTGATATTTCAAAATTTTCTATGTTTTTCCCCATTAAGGAAATGTTTGACCAATATGTAATCTCACTATATCCTTAACTATGATAATTAATTTTAATTACATTAACTAATATGATTTATCAAAAACTAAGATAAAATTTATATAAATTATAAAATATTATTATTCAAATTATTGAAACCATTTTTCTAGAATCAAATAAAATATATTGATGATAATTATTTAAAATAATGATATATTAAGATAAAACAATGAGGTTGAAAATGAAAATTTTCAAAAGATTTAAAGGTTTTTAAATAAAATATCATTTTGTTATTCATTCCAATGATACAAATTTTATTAATAGATATATAATTTATCTTGATATATGTTGAAATAAATATAAAATGTAATCTAACTATATAATAAATTATAAGAAAATGTTGTTTTCAATTAAATTGCAGTGTTATTCATTATTCGACAAAACATGATTCTTCTAAGCAAAATACCAAATAATGACCCAAAGTAAATTATTATATTCATATTTTATAATTGAATATAAATTTTGAAAATAAATATTATAAATATATAAAAATTGTATTTAAAATGATCCATCTATTAAACCGTTTGAAAATGTCCAATTTTGGAAACTTTTCCTTTTTGTGCGAAAATATGGATTTATTCATATTTTATGCCAAATACATATTATTGAAATAAAATTAATTTTTTTTTCAAAATATAATATAATATATTCTTAAATATCTATAAATAATATTAATTAATATAATTTATTTATTGAAGTCAATTTTATTTGTAGAACTTGTTTTTTCAATGAAATCATCTTTTATATTCAATTAGATTCTCATTCTATTTTAAACTACATTTATAAAAAAAATTGATTTTATAAAACGATTAAAACAAATATTCATCAATTATATAATAATATTAATATCTTTTATTCAAATGACTAGTGTGTAAAAATAAAAAAAATTACAATATTATTAATATTATATTTTAGTTTGGTAAAATTAGGTCGTTCATATCATTCATATTGTTAAGGGTACTAGGAGTTGTTTGTAACACAAGACAAGCATTGTGTTAATTGTACTAGTAGATAATCAATGGATTTAATGTAGCATATTTAGTGATGGTGTTTCCAAAAAATAAAAAATAAATTGTTTATTTCATATAAAAATATCTATTTTTTGGTTTCATGAAATAAAATATATAAAAAATTTATAATTTAATAAAATAAATTTAAATATTAAAATCTCAGGTTGGTACATTATTCCACTGTTAAAATCAATTTCTTCATTATAATTCTTAATGTATTTTGATGCTTTCATTAATATATGTTTTTTTCATATGAACCCATGTTATATAAAAATAATACCAAAACATCATGGAAAAAGATAGATCAGGAAACATGATGGTTAACAAAAGTTACTCCTAATAAGTATTGAACATATGAAAGAATAGGTAAAGATTTGAAAATGGATGAAAATTATACATAATTAAATACAATGAAAGATAACGTTGATAATTAGAATGTGTTTGATCATGAAAAAGTTTACAGTCATAATGCCAAAAATCTAGGATGTCGTAAGGGACCATTTGATTCATCAAAAAATGAAGTTACTAGGATAAATATTTTTCAATATCCTATTCCTTGGGATTAAGAATTAATATAATATTTATGAAAATAATGAAATTTACATACATGATTTCATCCAATTTCATGTGAACAATATTACCCTTTTGTTGTTCCTTGATCGATTTCCACGTCACCTCTTACTCCAGGATGTGATTCTAAATATTTAATTCTTATTGAAATAACATATCTTGATGTAGAATGATAAGTCATAAAATATTTATGTTGTACATATCATAGATAAAATGTATGTAAACTTTATCCATTATTCATAAATCCCCAAAAATAAATATAATACCTTAAATATATAAATCCTTATTCATAGAATATCAAAAGAATTCCAGAAATGGTTAGCCTAATAACCCTTATAATACTAATAATAATAAAAATAGAATGAAGTTTTTGAAATTTCTCATGATCATAGAAACATTTATGCTCAAATATACCATAATATATTTATTGGTTTTAAAATACCAAACATCATAATAAATTTACCATGTTTTCTCATAACACATGGGTATAACCTGAATTAACATAAAATCATATGGAAATCACGTATTAGTTCTTATTAAAAAATATTATTTGATGTATTAAATAATTTCAAAACAAATTAAACTTCATCATGTATAACATATAAATTTTTAAAAATATAAATGAATAGTTCCCTAGGGGATTATACTACCCAATATAATTATTTTGTATTAATTGACTCATTTTCCAAACTAAACAAAATTTTATCTGCATAAGTAACACAAGGGATACCTTTAAATTAATTCACTATAATAATTCATTATTTCATTTCAATATATCCTTTTAAACACTTATTAAAAAAATATTATAATTCATTAATATAAAATAATTTATGAATTATAATACATATAATGTTCAATCATCCAAAATTATTCTTAAACCATTACTTAGTATTCTTTAACTTATTCCATAACAAACCATTCCTAGAGTATGAAATATGAATAATGTATTATGATTCATCAACCTCAATTTAATAATTATTTTTACAATTATTTCATACATTAATTCTAGAAAATAATATTCCTATCACATTTCATTTGCGATCACTTTGTCTTTAATAGTATAACCAATATTCATTCCACAGTTTAGATACTCATAATGATTTTTCTATTTTGGACATCAATTTCATAATTCACACACTTTTGAAATATAAATCATTCATTTATAATAGATTTATTTTTAGTTTCCATTATTGTGTATAGTTTTACAAACAATCATTAAAGAAGAAATCACATTATCTTGAAAAACAACTTATATGATATATAATTCATGACACATTGTCATAATTCTATAAAATCATTGAATTTTCCATATTGAAATATATAGAAATATAATTATAAATATCCCTACATAACTCACGAATTTTTTACCATCTTACATTCCAATAGATGACTAAAACAATCCTTTGATACCCACTATAGAGACCCAGACCTAATATACATGGATATTATATCATTGTAGATAAATATTTTGTAAATTAATAAAGAAAATATCTGAATACATAGATAGATTATTGTTTTTGGTATCATTAAAGAAATTTTTCTAATTTAATAAAATATACTCATCACCTTTTGTAATGATCTTCCCCCTTTAGTTCTACTATTTAAAACTTTAATTATTTTATGATGAAATAAAATAAAAGAAAGGGTTATATCATGTGATTAATAAGGGTAATAATAGGATATATAAATTAATAATGTGAACATAACGGTATAAGGACACGAATATAACATGTGAATATTTACCTTGTATATCCGAAATCAAATTCAGGATTCATGGAATAAAAATTGGAAGTGTGTAAGACATGAATCAGAAGGGAAATAATATAATATTACATGATAGAACAGAATATGAATGTTACCTAGAATAGTTTCATACACATATGTATAGAAAATAATATGTTAAGTCTACAATCCAATACCTACATAACATTTTAGTCTTCGGATAATCACTAGTTTACTAACTTAATGCTTTGGCTAACAATCCATGTATCCTTTGGATTTCACCACAACTCGTATACCCTCTTGTTTTTTAGCTTTGGATACTACCCATATACCCTTTAATTTCTAGGATTGGTATTTAAACCTTATAATCTCTTGTTTTGTGGTTTCGAAGAGGACCCTTATACTGTATTATTTTTGGGCATGGGATACAACATGCATACAATTTTCTTTTTAGGATTTTTGTACAACTGGTAAAAAAAATTTCTTTTAGTCCTTCTCTACAACCCATATACCCATTTTGGTCACAGGTTATAGCCTATAAACCATAATTCTTTTTTTAGGCTATGTCATTTGTACATAATTTTTATTCTTATTGGGATACAACCTATGTACCCAATGGTTTTTAGTTTTGTGATATAACAGCTTTAAAATATATTTTGGCTGGGGATATAACCCTTTTACTCTCTTATTTTTTGGCATCAGATATAACCAATGTACCCTTTTATATCATATAACAATTATCAATACCTAGTGCATTGGTGGGAGTGATAGTTCCAACCAATCTCATAACGAAAACCATAATTATGTATGTAATAAGGTAATAAAATAGTCATCATATAAGAATCCATGAAATAAAATGGTAATTATAAACATTTCATACAATAATATCAAATGGAAAAGTGATAGGGTTTATACTATTTTCCATATAGATTATCCAATGAATAAAGTGGGTGCCTCCATGGTATAACCTATTAAAGTGATATGGGATTCATAAACAAGTTTTTATCTTTATGATAATCTAGTCAATGAATGAATAATAATTTTTTCATTGGATATTATTACCATTAAATCATAAACAATATCAAAATATATTATCATATATGGATGAGGATTTCTAATGATTACTTCTATCATTACATAAAGAAAAATAACATTTCATAGAAGATAAATTTTTAAAACATAAATCCCTTTGGAAAACCATTTCCTTGGAACCGTTATTTGAAATAAATGAAGAGATAACTAAAAAATATAGAATAATATTTCTGAGGAAAACATCATTTTCACATTGAAAACCCATTTTTATGACATAAAATATATGGAATTTGTTCCCTATGAAAATATATTTCAATATTTACAAAGAAAGAATTTAATATAATTTTAAACATTTCATGATCATAATTTTTTATGAAATCATTTTAATCAGAAATCCAATAAGAGAATAATTAATTTTTAGAATATTTGTAAAAAAATCCTAAAATTTATTTTTAAAATCTTTTAATGGATTCATCAATGACATTATTGTAATTATTTCAGATAAATATGAAAATTTCTATCATTAATTTTCATCTACAATATTTTTATATATGTTCATAGAATAGAAAACTACACAAGGATATATATATATATATATAAATTCAATAAAATAATAATATTTTTTATAATTTATCTAAAAAAAATTGTAGAATATATGTATCTGTTTGAAAACATATTTAGAACAAATGTTTTGAATAAATCGTATTTCTAACTGAAGATAGAAATACGATAAGAATTTTTAAAAAATGGAATCTTGGTTATCTTAATTACAAAATAGTTGATATTTTTATCCAATACATGATGATATCCTCAATTAATATTAGATAAAAATATTCATGATACATTTTTAGATATGTATATAAATATTTCATCAACGGAAGAATAATCATAAATAATCCTTATAAATGATAATATTGTAGTAACAAACTCTTACCACATTGGTGGAATCTAATAAAAATCCCCATGAAAAAATAAAATTATAGGAGGCTAACAATTTCATGAAAATACAAAGATTCATTTTACAACATGTAAAAGTGATTTATATAAACCACTTAGAAAAATTTTTGTGTATAAAATAATATATTATTCCAAGGAGAAAAATTAATACAATATTACCATAATAATTTTTTAATGTTTTTAACCATAATCACCATGAAATAAAAATTATCATATGAATAATAGAATTCCAAAACAAGTATTGATAATATTCATAGAAAAAATAAATGTTAACTATATAAACTAAAAAAATTAAATTACTAGTTAATATGGAATTAATCTCATATAAATAAAAATGAGATTGGAAATCACCTTAACTATTGTCTTAACTGTTTTCATACATGTTCGAAACTCATTTGTAATAAATATAAGATTATTATAAATTTATAACAGAAACATATTAATATATAAAATACTATATATCAATAACTTATTACATTATATTACCCATCTATTAACAATACAATTTTATTATTATGTCTCAGTTAATAACTAGTTTGTTTATTTTGTATATGTTTTTACTTGTTAATTTTTTGCATCATTCTTCATAATGATTTACATATATAAAATTTTTTATAACCTATTAGAAATACAATATATAATATTTAGATATTTTTCCCTAATAATATAAAAAATAATTGAATATAAAATTAAATACACCATTCATGGGGACAATATGCCTTTCGTACATATGAACATTGTCTCCATGTTATTTTGTTTTGCAACATAAAAAATTAAATAATATATATATATATATATATATATATATATATAAATTAAATTATAATAATCATTTAATTTATTGAATTTTTTTGTTAAACCAATAGTTAATAAATTCAATTTTAAGTGGATATGAATAATATTTCTTTGAGGATGTGGCAGTCCACATGTCCACAAATGATGTTATTATTTTTCCATAAAATAGAAAGAATTAAGTAATGTGTTTCATAATAATTATATAAGAATAAATAAATCATATACATAATATATATAAAAAACAATCATATATTAAATTTTATTCCCATCATTGATATGTTTTAACAGAAGAGAAAATGGCATCGGTTCGCATGACGATAGTATGGCATAGACAAAACTATTATTTTCTATCACATTTAATGGATGTATTTTTTCTTTTAGGATGTACCTTAACATAATAAAAATCATAGAATATTAATGATGTTGTTCTTATTATATAACCATGAAATAAGAATAATTAAATGGGTACAGTTTGAAAAAAACTATTGTGCTCGATTAAAAATCATTACATATTCATCATGTAAATAGTTTCAGTTTCCACCAAATAGCAACAACAGATTACTTTATTCAAAAAATAAAGACCTAATGGATGATTGGTCGATTTTTTATATTATATTTTATGGTCTTCTAACCCAATAGGCCTTATAGGTTTGAATATTTTAGGATTTGAATTCACTTTTTTAGTGCAGGATTAGTGGCATTCTTGTAAATGTAATTTTTTTGTGACTATTGATATGTCCCCCTTAAATAATGTTCATCCAATAATGGTCAAATAAATATAAAATAGAATGTGTAGTCTCTATATGGTAATAAAATAGAATTTTTACACGTCCCTATGATATATATACCCTTAATGTAATGTTTAACCCCTAGGGAAACTTATTTTTTCCATAATTCGGATAATTAATTTTAAATGATTTCCCATATTTTTTTTTAAAATGATTTTATTGTACTATAAATTTTAATTTTCATTATAAATCAATCCATTTTGACAAATTATAATGACATATATGGATAAATTATTTTAACAAAATTATACTGATATGATGAAATGACGAGATATTTAAGTGAAACTTTTTCAAAGATTGAAGTATCATTATATAGAATTTCAATGTAAAAAATGGTTCTAATGACATAAATTGTATTAAAATATTTATAATGGATTTAAAAAAACTTCTAAATGAACTAATAATGTAATTTAATATATAATAAAATTTGAATAAAATTTTCATTCAAATTTAATTTTATTATTTTTCAAAATTTATTAAAAAAGGAAACATTTCAATAAAAATAAAAATATCTTCAAGTAAATTTTGATATAAAAACATGAATAATGATGTTAATTTTTTCCAAATAAAATTATATTCGTTTCAAAAATTTAGTTTCAATGAATCCTTTCATAAAATTGTGGAAAAATAGCCTTTTTTAGAAAATATAGACTTTTATTCCAAAAAAAATATGTTTATTCAATTACTTTTTCATTTAAAACATATATGATAAACATTAAATTATTTTTTTTAATTTATAAAATTAAAATTTCACTATTATCATTCACTAATGGTTAATAATAAAAAATATTAAATATAATATTTGTGAAATATATTACTAGTATAAAAATTATAAATGTATAGTGACAAAGTAAGTGAGATCTTGTCTAGACAAATACAGATCCCTATGAATAATAGACATGATCCCATAATCATGGTTTGCCTTAAAAAATAAATAATATAGTGGTAATAATTTTAATTCGAGAAATTTTAAGTTGATTCCCATACTAGTGATGTCTACAGGTATAGAAAAATATCCACCATCACCAAACTATATAACAAAGTGTAATTATCAACAATGATCATGCCATTTAACATTGTGTCTAATCATGAAGGGTCATATCCTATTTATATAATAAAAAGTATTCCTTGTTGTGTCACAGGAGAATCTCGATGGACAATTGATAAGGTCTTGGATTGATTCCAAGGAACATTTCAACACAACATGTTCACTATGAGTCCATCTAATCAATAACCAATTGGTAATAAGAAGAATGGAATCCTACAAAATCAAGATAGAATGAGTTAATATGACCAAGGTATCCACTCTTTTTAATAAGATCTATGGAGTACAAATGTACATGACATATACTTTATTTTGGACCTAAGAAGATCGTCTAATAAATCCACTACAATTATCAATTTACCAAAAAATTCATTATCATTTAAATAAAATGAATTAATCTATCTCATTAAATAATTAAATTTTTTTTAATATCAAATATATAAAATAACACGATACCAAGGAAACATCCCAATTTTAACAAATCAATTGAAAATATTCCATTCATCTACAAATGATGATTTAAAAATGAGGTTATCACAAAATTTTAAAAATAATTTAATTCTCATTAAGGAAGGCACTATAATTGGCGAGGTCATAAACACGGAAATTGTATGTAGAAAATATCATTCAAATGGCACAAAACATGGATGTCTTAGTTTCAGGATAATATCTTGTATCATAAAAAATATACATATTGGGAAACAAAACAGGGTCCAATTTGACCAGTAATCAAATTTTATTAATATTAAATGAAAAACATGAATGGTTGTCATGTACCACATTGAAAACTATGATTATAAAACATCAAACGAAATATGAAAAGTATATACCACCTATCGTATGTTATTAATAGAGTAATTAATAATGATTAACCTATAATTCAGAATAGATCGATTGAAAATTGATGAATGGGTTAAAATCCTAGAAATAGGGAATATTACATTGCACCTAAATAAAATAATTTTCATGAAGACAAACTAATAACGACATAAAAATGAAGAACTTATCTGTGTTGATCTAATGTGATGAATGATTTTTGAATCTAGCATCAATTATAGAAATGGGAACCAAGACTATGATTTTGGATACAAATAGAGCATCCACAATTAAAAGGATCTCCACTAGAGGAAAAGAGAAATTATATTTGGATTTACGTAAATTGTATGGGATATATAATTTCCCATATTTTAACATTGTCACATTATTTTACAGCTTATTTATCCAAACCGTCCTCTAACTATATGACCTAATCTACCCTTAGGGGACATTTCACAACATATGAACAACATATTGGTAACTTTTAACAGACCATGAGTTGAGACTCTATAAAAAGTATGTATTTTTACTCATCATTTTATGGCCCTAATATCATGGTTTCTTCAAACCATGCGGCCCTTATATTACCATTATTATTCCATAATTAGATTAGTCAATCCATTCCTCTTGGTTAAACAGTTTATACTGACCATGTTTCCCCATTTTCATTTCCATAATTCATGGCCACCATACTCCGAACAACCGTAGACATCCTAAAAAGATTTATGAAATCATCAGATACAAATATTATGTCATAAACAAGGATTTAATCTAATAAAAAACATCTACACCTCTTAATAATATCTACGATCTTACAATTTTCCCCTTAAATATATTTATCCCCATGAATGTACATTGACTGCATGCCCCCACATAACATCCAATAAATGGTCATGCTTCCATAATACCCATTCATGAGGAATTGACCAGCCATATAAATCCTTTGTGATCATATTAATGATATGCATTGGATGGTCGTCAAATGACACATCAAATTGTATGTCATCCTCATATGGTTATAGAGAATGATTATTTTCAGAGTGATAATGGAATAAAAGAGATACGTAGAATATTTCATCCATGGCATGGTACTTCTGATGTAACTATGATTGATAGTATAAAAGAATGAATCTATTTAGAATCTCCAATGAAGCATCATATCTTGGTGAATGATTACCCTATCTCATATGGTTAATGTGTCCCATAAGTAGTTAAATTTGAAAAGAGACCTAATCCTAGTCCTCAAACTCTATATGATTTCAAAGAAACTCAGCATATGATAGAATATGTAGTATCCATCCATTTTCGAATCAAATTTATCTTCTCCGAGGAATCCTGTATGATATGTTGTCGGATTTTGGATGTCTCTCCATACTCAAACCATCACAAAGGAGATCTTCCTATAAAACTATATAAATCCTCATAAGGTCCATATGTATCATCTACTAATAGATATTAATGTAGGAGAACTCAACATGGCATATATGCCTCTCTCAATATCCCATGAAATCAAGGGTGCATGCCCTATGTTTTTAATCAAGTACATGAGTAGTGGAATCAAATTGGATATCTATCTATGGGTGGTATGTTGTGCTCAAGATCACATGTGTACACAATTCCATATTTAAAATATTTAGAATATAAGATGTCAACATGGTTTCCCTATATGATACCATGGCCTAACAAACCTTCTAATGTCACTCTATCACACATATATAAAATATTTCAATCTCTTCTAATAAGAATGTCTCACTGATCAAATATAAATTTGTGAACTTTATGAGACTATCCCCAACAACCCATTCAAAATCACTACCAAAAGAAAACTACATATTTCTAGTTTGAAAATACCATGAAATAGAATCTCACTCCCAATAAAGAATGGGTAAATGTTTTACAAGTCCTATCAGTCACTAATTCTCAATCATCACCTTTTGAATGGTGCAACACGTCATGCAAAAAAATACATATCATTTTTTCTCTCATAACCAAACTGGTGACACAATTCTTGATACAACTTATTAACATTGGGATATAATTCACAAAATGAGGCATAAAACTCTCACATTATCTCTTTTTTCAGTACTACTGAATCCCCCATGGGACTATGAATTCATTGAATTTCATCCTCCCCAATGGTCCAACCAGAAGATGGGTCCAGACATTCCACACTCTCCCATTTGAAAAGGCCCACCACAACATATAACAATGTCATCTTCACTTTATCTAAGTTATTTTAAGACACCACTATAGATGAGAGAATATTTTTTACCTAACCTTCCTACATCACCATTTATATCCAATAAATCAAGTCTAAAATATGTCACTCCCTATAATATAGCTTATCTACCTATAACTAATTCCTCCTACTATATGAATCATTCATTTAATTTCCATTTCAAGTCATATAGGGGAGATGAATTTCAAAAGAATATAGGTACTCAATGCACCATCAATACCTAATATTCATGACAAGCTTTGTAAATATATTGTTCTTTATTTTTTTTTCATGTATATGAAAAAACCACTATATGTAAATAATGGCAGAAATATTAAAAGTCATGTATAACAGTGGATAACTATATATCGTGTATCAGTTAATTCCACTCTTGTGGAATTAACTGATGAGTCCCACATGAATTAACATGTTTATATTGCATCATATTTTCTTCTATATAGATAAATGATTTATCATAATACATATTGTAACATCTTCCCATATTATCAAAATCCTGATTAGTATTGTAGAAAGTCTTCCTTTCAACAACATAAGGGTTTTCTCATAAGTATTTTTCTATATAATGTTACAACCAGCCTTCACCAAATGGAGGGATGGGTCAGTAGATTGCCAGGCCCTTCCTTCTTTAAGTTTAAGGAGAGATAATGACCCCCGAAACCCGCCTTCAATAGGTCCCGTAGTGGCGACTCGCACCAAGGGTATAGAAATTTCTCACAAATGGAAGGCATTACCCTTTTTATTTTATCAGATCGAGAGATAAGGGGATGAAAACCCAAAAACACCAAGGTAGAAAGAAAAGTAAAGCCAAAAGTATTCCATTTCCACATGCATGTTTCAAAAGTAAAATCCACAAGTGAAAAATGTGACTACAAGGTATGTACCAAATAGGAAAAGAAAAACAACAAATGCAACTGCTCCAAAGGTCCGAGCTAGTAAAGTCCTGCGTGATCCGTGAAGTCCTCCTGGAAACCTGAAAGTAGTTCTATATACGTAGGGTGAGCATACGAGTACACTCAGTAGGTAAAACCAAAGACTCTCATGCACAAGTGGGGGAACGTACTAAAGTACCGTGAGAAAAAGAGTAAACCAAACTCATAACAAGGAAAACTATCCACCCCTGGCCTCACTAAGGCTCACTCCCCAAATAGCGCAAGTCATGTAATATATATTAAGAGAAAATCGATGTTTGGGTACCCCTCACCAATTTCCCACTGGTTATTGAGACATCCTACGCATCGGATCAATCCCGCCATTCTCACCGCAGTCCAACTGCCACACCCGCCCGCACACACCTAGGCCACAACCACACGCAGTCACACTGCCGAAATCTCGCTTGCACACACCTGGGCCTCAACCGCACGGAGTCCCACTGCTGAATCCCAACCACACACACCTGGTCCACAACTGTCACATGTAACCATGCCTGCAAACACCTAAGCCAGAAAAACCACCAACATGCCCGAAGACACCTGGGCTAAAGGATCCACTGCCACGCCAGAAGACACCTGGGCCTCATCCCGAAGACACTTGGGAAACCACCTGCCGCACACAATTGGCCAACCACCACACTACCATGCCCAAAGGTTCTTGGGCTAATAATGGACTTCAGGCCATCATAGCCTGCCTGAAGACACTTGGGCTATCCGGGAAAGGGAGTAGAAAAGGAGCTAATAACCAGCCACTATGAACAATGTTGGGAAAAACACCCTCCCCCATGAAATGGGGGTGTTCGGCACTAAGTTCTCAACTTGGATGGGGCACGAATAAGAAACACAAAGCTACAAGTATACATATATAGGTATAAATCACTCACCCATGCTAGGTTTTTCTTCAGACAGCCTACAGATCACAACAGCACTCAAGTCTGAGCCACGACTCACGCTAACAACCCATTTGTCCCATTTCTTATTTCACGTTCAGAAATAATGTTTATGTTTAAGCACTACTGGGCAACTAGTAGGCATAGGCATAAGTCCAGGAAAGTAAACAGTCAAACATCAACCAAACGCCCACACCCGGTTCTCAACAACAGAGGATTCCACCCCAATTCGTGATATAAACATGTATCCACCCGGTCTTAAAACCCACATCCACCGAAACCATACCAACAATAGATCCCATCCCCCAAATTCACACAACCACCGAGAGTATAAAAGAATAGGGGATCCTATCCCCTCCCACATTTCCAGCAATCGGCCCGAAAGGAAAACAACCAACTACCACCACCAACACAAGTCATGGATTTTCAGATTTAAACGACTTAACACACTCCATGATTACAAATTCCATGTGTTCTAACCGGGAGTTATCACAGAAGGGTTGATCCTGGTGCTTTCAAATATTCAGCCGGATATACGTGATTAACCAATTCAATTTTAACAGCAGGTGTTCACAACCACAAATAAGCCATTTAAAACATCAGCAGGGTTCATTAGTGCACAAACAACGACCACCAACGGCCTCGATTTTCAGGAGGCATAATCCAACACAACTCAACAAGATGGTCATAGAAGAAACTGCATCAAAAAAATATAGTACAGTATTGACAATCACACCCCCCCCCCCCTCTTTCATTATAGAATTCGTTCATTATCATTATTAAGTTCGGTCCAACCAGTTCTATAGAAACAAAAGCACGCCCACCCGGCATGATACACAAAAGAGAGAGGCGATGGAGAAATTCCATACTTGTTGATAGATGATCGACATTTAGGCTGGGGGCGTGGAACTTTACGGATAACGATGCAGCGACCCCGATGCACCAGAAGCTGTTTGTGAAAATCCACGATCGAGGAAAGGAGAAACCATGACTAACCCTTAGTTTTTAAGAGCTGGGGACAGTTGAGGTGAAAACGTGAAACCGCGTAAGGTGTAGGGGTCATGGGTTGACCACGCAGCTCCACTCATCACAAAAGGGGGTCGTGTGGTTTAAGCTGACTAATGAATTGATTATGTATTTAATTAAAACTCTTATGCGCGTTACGGGTCTTAAAAACATACTTAAACAAGTCAGAATACGGTTTAAAACACTATTTGCACAAAAGAGCGCTATTGGAAACAACTTGACAAGGTCGGGGGACGTCGATCGGTCTCACCGATCGGTCGCGCCGATCGGTCTCACCGATCGGTCTCGACGATCGGTCTCTCCGATAGGTCTCGCCGATCTTTCTCACCGATCGGTCTCACCGATCGGTCTCACCGATCGGTCTCACCGATGGGTCTCAACGATCGGTCTCGCCGATCGGTCTCACTGAGAAGCCACTCCTTTAGAACCCGGATTTTGGCAAAGGGAAGGACCAAGAGAGCCTGGGTCATCACATCAGATACCTCTCAAACTATTCTCCTCCTCGAGAATTTAAACAACCCAGATGGGAAGGGCAGGTCCGAACAACCACCCCGAATGATACCTCTCAAGATTGAACCTCGTCGTTAACTAAGAACACCTTCCTGTCACGAACCAAGCAACATACCATGCCAAACTTCCCGGGCATGTGGGTTAGGGAGTCTCCTCCCCCATGTCAAGATATTATCTACTTTGGGCGGCACTGACTCGCCCGCACGGGTTTAATCGCATCCACCTTAATGCGTCTTCATTAGGGTTTGGTTTCTCTCTTTCCCCATAGCCGGGGCTTTTCTCACACAATAAGAGGAAGTAAACCAGTACATTTCATAGCCAACAGATAAAACGTTCTATCACAACAGGTACAACAAGGAACAAAACTTAAAACAACTCCGGGTACTGGGTACGCATTTGTGCTTCCCTCTCCCATGTACTCTCCTCAAGCCCACCATGTCTCCACAACACGCGAACCAAGGGAATGGTTCGCCCGCTAAGCACCTTTTTTTGTGATCCTCGATCACCACTAGTCTCTCCACAAAGGTCACGTCATCCTCGATGTCTAGCTCACCCCAATCAAGGACATGTGAATCGTCGTGCAGATACCGATGGAGTTGGGACACATGAAAGACATCATGTATCCTTAGTAGCGGCGGTGGCAACGCTATCTGGTAGGCCACTTCGCCGACCCGCCGCAACACTTTGAAGGGTCCGATGAATCTGGGAGAAAGATTAATCCCTTTACCGAACCTCTGCTGCCCACGCCGAGGGGAGACCTTTAAGAACACGTGATCCCCAACCTCAAACTCCAAGGGCCTCCACCTGGTATCAGCATACGACTTCTGTCGGTCCTGGGCTGCCTTCATCCTTTCCCATATGAGCTGAACCTTCTCTGTCGTGTTCTGCACCACCTCCGGACCAAGGATGCCTGCCTCTCCTACTTCGGTCCAACACACAGTAGAACGGCATGGCCTCCCATACAAGGCTTCAAAAGGGGCCATGCCAATGGTAGTGTGGTAGCTATTGTTGTAGGAAAACTCTACCAGAGGTATGTATTTCACCCACGATCCTCCTGAGTCCAGAACACATGATCGCAGCATATCCTCCGTGGTCTGGATGGTGTGCTCTGTTTTTCCATCTGTCTGGGGATGGAAAGTAGTGCTAAGGCGTAACTGGGTACCAAACGCATGCTGTAAGGTAAACAAGGATTGCCTAAGCCCAAGTAGTGCAGAATATCGCTCTTAAAACTTCTTAATATTTAATTTATTCTTAATTCCCAAGACATCCTAGAAACACAAGAACACAAGTCATTATGATGCATGTACCTTTCCTAGGGTCTCCACCCTGCAATCAGTGTGGCCTCACTTGGTCGTTCGGTAGGTCCAGAGTCCTTACACCGGATCATGGGGGGCCCCTAAAATCTTGTGTCCTAGCAGGTCTTCCCTGGCCTAATTCACGCGCCAAGGCCACCCAAAATTGTTGCCTTACCATCCCATGAAATCTTCACTGTGCCTAACTCCAGACTCCATCGTATCTCTCAACCATCACCTTTGATACCATTCTATCATGACCCGCCTTCACCAAAAGGAGGGAAGGGTCAGCAGATTGCCAGGCCCTTCCTTCTTGAAGTTGAAGGAGAGATAATTTCCCCTGAAACCTGCCTTCAATAGGTCCCGGAGTGGCGACTAGCACCAAGGGTATAGAAATTTCTCACAAATGGAAGGCATTACCCTTTTTATTTTATAGGATTTAGATATAAGGAGAAGTAAACCCAACAACACCAAGTTAGAAAGAAAAGTAAAGAAAAATGTAAACCATTCCCACATGCATGTTTCAAAAGTAAAAGCCACAAGTGCAAAAGGTGACTACAAGGTAAGTACCAAAGAGGAAAAGAAAAACAACAAATTCAACTACTCCAAAGGTCCGAGCTAGTAAGGTCCTGTGTGATCCCCGAAGACCTCCTGGAAACCTGAATGAAGTTTTATATACGTAGGGTGAGCATACAAGTACACTCAGTAAGGAAAATCAAAGACTCTCGTGCACAAGTGGGGGAACATACTAACGTCCAATGAGAAAAAGATTAAACCAAACACCTAACAAGGAAAATTATCCACCCCGGGCCTCACTTAGGCACACTCCCCAAATAACTCAATTCAGGTAATATATATATTAAGAGAACATCAATGTTTGGGTACCTCGTGCCACTTTCCTACTGGTTATTGAGACATCCTATGCATCAGACCAATCCCGCCATTCTCACCGCAGTCCCACTGCCACACCCGCCCGCACACACCTGGGCCACAACCACACGCAGTCCCACTGCCGAAATCCCGCCCGCACACACCTGGCCCTCAACCGCACGAAGTCCCACTGCTGAATCCCGCCCACACACACCTGGGCCACAACTGTCACATGTAACCATGCCTTCAAACACCTAGGCCAGAACAACCACCATCACGCCCGAAGACATCTGGGCTAAAGGATCCACTGCCACGCCCGAAGACACCTGGGCCTCATCCCGAAGACGCTTGGGAAACCACCTGCCACACAGACCTGGCCAACCACCACACTACCCCTCCCGAAGGTTCTTGGGCTAATGATGGACCTCAGGCCATCACAGCCTGCCCGAAGACACTTGGGCTATCTGGGAAAGGGAGCAGAAAAGGAGCTAATAACCAGCCACTATAAATAGTGTTGGGAAAAACACCCTCCCCCATGAAATGTTGGTGTTCGGCACTAAGTTCTCAACTTGGGTGGGGCACGAATAAAAAACACAATGCTACAAGTATACATATATAGTTAGCAAGAACTCACCCAAGATAGTTTTTTCTTCAGACAGCCTACAGATCACAACAACAATCAAGTCCGATTTATGACTCATGCTAACAACCCATTTTTCCCCTTTCTTATTTCACATTCAGTAATAATGTTTATGTTTAAGCACTATTGGGAAACTAGTAGGCATATTCATAAGTCCAAGAAAGTAAACAGTCAAACATCAACTAAATGCCCACACCCATTTCTCAACAATAGAGGATTCCACCCCAATTTGTGATATAAACAAGTATCCACCCGGTCATAAAACTCACAACCACCGAAACCATACCAACAAGAGATCCATCCCCCAAATTCTCACAACCACCGAGAGTATAATAGAACAGGGGATCCCATCCCCTTCCACTTTTCCAGTAATCAGCCCGAAAGGAAATCAACCAACTACCACCACCAACACAAGTCAGGGATTTTCAGATTTAAACGACTTAACACACTCCCTGATTTCAAATTACGTGTGTTCTAACCGGAAGTTATCATAGAAGGGTTGATCATGGTGCTTTCAATTATTCAGCCGAATATACGAGATTAACCAATTCACTTTTAACAGCAGGAGTTTACAACCACAAACAAGCCATTTAAAACATCAGTAGGGTTCATTAGTTCACAAACAACGACCACCAACGGCCTCAATTTTTAGGAGGCATAAGCCAGCATAACTCAACCATATGGTCATAGAAGAAAAAGCATCAAAAAAATATAAGACAACCTCGACAATCACATCCACCCCCCCTCTTTCTTTATATAATTCGTTCATTATATTTATTATGTTCGGTCCAACCAGTTCTACAGAAAGAAAAGCATGCCCACCCCGCATGATACACTAAAGAGAGAGGCGAAGGAGAAATTCCCTACTTGTTGATAAATGATCAATGTTTAGGCCAGGGGCGCGGAACTTTACAGATAACGATGCGGTGGGCCCGATGCACCAGAAGTTGTTTGTGAAAATCCATGATCGAGGAAAGGAGAAACCACGACTAACCCTTTGTTTATAAGAGCTGGGGACGGTTGAGGTGAAAACGTGAAACCGCATAAGGCGCGGGGGTCGTGGTTTGACCACGCGGCTCCACATGTCACAAAAGGGGTTCAGGTGGTTTAAGCCAACTGAGGAATTGATTAAGTATTTAATTAAAACTCTTATGCGCGTTACGGGTCTTAAAAACACGCTTAAACGAGTCTGAATAGGGATTAACACCCTATTTGTGCAAATGAGCGCTACTGGAAACAACTTGACAAGGCCGGGTGACGCCGATAGGTCTCAATGATCGGTCTCTCTGATCGGTCTCACCGATCTGTCTCGCCGATCGGTCTCGCAGATCGGTCTCTCCGATCGGTCTCACTGATCGGTCTCACCGAGACGCCACTCCTTTAGAACCTGGATTTTGGCAAAGGGATGGACCAAGAGAGTCTGGGTCATGACATATAAACACCACATAATTTATTGTTATTCTTATTTTATGTCTTGTGGAAATTATAAGTCTTATAATAAATTAATATAACATTAAGATAGCACTAGGAAAGTCTATTTTTCAATTTAGTTCATGGGACACTCCAAAAAATCTCCTCCACTCAACTTACATAAGCTCAACTAATGATCATGTCTTAGATATAATATCTCCCACGAAGTGAATCTTCTCCATCCATAAGTTGAACTATGAGAGATTATCATATAATCGATGATCTATCATTGTATCCAAAATGATACGAGGATTATTTGAGGGTTTGTTTCAATAATGAGAATACATCAAGATATCATCCCTGAGAACCACCACAGATAAATCTTGATAAGGAATGGTAAATTGGTTTCATATTGCCATGAATACATATTGTTCATTCATGGGAACAAACGAAATAATTTGATACATTTATATTACATAACTTCTTTGAAATATTTTATATGGTATTTTTAAAAATAGTTCACATACCTCAAGATAACAAACATCCCATTATTTCTTTGAGAAAACCCAAGCTCTTCAGATATGGTCAAAGACATCATCTATCCATAGAAAGGGTACCAATTATATATCATAAATAAAATCATTATTAGATAAAACAAAAATATAATAATGATTACATCTTGGTTTTTCAAAAAAAAATACTACGAACTATATACATATGTATTGGGTCGTAGAAACCTCTTCTCATCAAAAACATATAGTTGTCTCTCAAGATCCTGTGACATTGTATTATCCATCATTAAAGGAGGAATGTATACAAGCGAAGATCATAGATCTCACTCGAGGAGTAACTACCCCTATCTCTATAGAGGTTCAATAGAAAATAAATATGAGTAATCATCAATCAGATGATAAAATCCTAGATGAATATCTACATGACATAATGATTCATATTATAGATATAAATAAAAAATATTTTCTATCATCATAAAAATCCTACAAGGTTCTTCTCTAGTTTGAATCACAAGGTAATCTCATTCACCATAGCGAATTTAATATCTTTCCTTCGGTGAGGAGATGGTCACCCTCTAGTGTTGGTAATTGATATGGTCTCAAAAAAATACTATCCAGTCTATTAATATTATGATATGAAACCCTATCATCGTGAGGAGAGAGATATATCACATGATGTTACACCCACCTATCTCAATTGGGCACTCCCTCAACAGGAGTACACCATTAATTATTATTCACAATAGATAATCATGTGTAATAAAACAATATGAATGTTGAATATTGATCCCAATGATTTTCACATCAGTTACAAAAATAATGCAATAAGAAGTAACTATTTCAACCATAATATATATTATATTTTAGTCTACATAGATCATTCCTCTCACCATTGATGGTATGATGATCTACCATTTATTTGGGGATGTACATATAATATATGTCAGAAATTGAGGGCCTAAGAGAAAACCCCATTACTCATGGTAGAACCAATATGATGTCTAGGTACAACTAGTTCTTGGATTTTTTATCAGGTATCACTACCTAATCATAAACGATTATAACTAATATATATCTCGTCCTAAAATAGAGATATAAATACCTCTCCAAAACCTAGATTAAGACTAATCCACATTCTTTTATCATCATGAGGTTTTGTCATATAAGAAAACTATATATTTCCTATCCTATAGTAATCATATCCCTTGACTGGGTTTATATCATAATGGATCCTAATATGTAACATCTCTCACACTTTTGATATATGATAGAAAATCCATCCCTGACATCCTTGATGGCACATACCACATGATTATCCTCAAAATAGAACTTTTTATCACTATAATATGATGATTTGTTTCGATAGATAAATATTCCATTTTATATGACCATAACATCACCAATGATCAATTCAAGTATAATCATGTGATTCAAGATATTGATAATATTTGTTAACTAAAAATCATTTAACATTGATCAAATGGTATGCTTTAGACCTTCCTCAATTATTCTTTACATGGATGACTCATAATAAATATAAAATAGGACAAAATTCTAATTATCTAGATTCTATATAAAATATTCCAAAACATTCATCATTCGCAACTATAGGGGAATTATATCACATGACCAGTCATATCTCAGTGTCTTATGAATTAAATATTCATTACAGTTGGATTTGAAATCTATTCTAAACATATCTCAATGTCTATCGATGTAACACCCCAAGATTTCATTGTACGTTAATTCTTCAGAGTAATTCAATTACTTGCGCTGAACGCAACAGCCAGGTTGAGCTCATCAAGACTTACCAAACTAGCCGTTCAAAATGTGGTTATAAATAGTATAAACTAAATTTTGAATTTTATATACTCTATATAATTTTAGATTATATATTTTGGGTTTTCTAGACATAATATAATGACAATATCATTTTTCAGATAAAAGAATTATTTTTTTTAAAAGTAATTTTACCACCCTATAATGGAAAACCATTTTTAAAACAAATATTTGACACTTTTATATTTAAAATTTAATGAAAATAAGTTATCATTTATAATCGTGACATAAAAATTTATTTTGGATAAATTTTTGGTACTTTTCTGATAACTTTCATATTTTGATGAATAGTGAAAAATACAAAATTTTTATTAAAAATAACTTTTTAATTGAAATAATTTATAGTGTTAAATTATTAATTTTTGTGGTATTAAAGAATTAGTAGATTTTATTTTTATCATTTAATATATTTTTTTCATTTTATGTAATTTCACATTTAAACTAGACATAAACAATTGTAAATCTTTTGATAGTTATTATTTCTTAAAAACATGCATATGGTTTTTTCAATGGAAAATAATTTTAAAATAATTTATGAAACTTATGTATTTTGAATTTGTAACAACAAATTTCATATTTGGAATCAGTAGGTCCATATTGTGTAAATAGGTGGCTTTTATTTATAGACATTATGAGTTTTTACTTCAGTAAATATTATATTTACTATGGTTAAAGGGTAGATCTGGTAAATAAGGGAAAACGAATATTATTATAACAATTTAAAATTTCCCTAGAATGTGTACAATTCATATTTTCTGATACATTTCCGACCATGGGAATTCTTGGGACTATTTTTGGAACCCATGGAGCCACTTGATAGTGATAAAGACACTTTTTATTAACTAATTTAATGTAAAGACAAAAATGACAAAAACATATATCCTATAGTAAAATAATTGTTAAAAGAGGTTCAATAATATATCATTTCGACTAAAAATATTGATTTGATAGTTAATAAGATATCTAAAATAATGGTATTTTTTATAATTTTTAGACATTACATTATTAAATGTATTTTTGACACAATGATTATGCAATAATTAACTTATTAATGAAAAAATCGATAAAATGGAATTATAAATGTTAAAATAAATATAATTTGATGTTTTCAAGACATCAAATAATTTTATATGGGAATATGACATTTAAGGATATATTTAATGTATATTTTTCTCACTAATAATGTTGTGATGACTTTCACATAAACAAAATATTAAATAGTGTCATGATTGACATAAATGAGTTTTTAAATCAAATATAATATTATTAAATTATATAGTATTATTTAAAATTTAATTATCATCTGAATGTCTTATATAATATTACATATCTCATTAATGAACCACTTTAGATTCTTTTAGAAGTTTAGTGTATGTTTATTAAACATGTAGTGTAAGAATACATGAAGACACGGTAAAAGTTAATCAATTTAACTATGATTTAAATCTAAATGATAAGGTTAATATGGTTACCTAAACCTCTCTAAATCCATTTAGTTGAAGGGTTTTGTACCCTTCGCCACATTATCCTACAAATAAATTTTTTTCAGCCATTATAAAATTATATTATATAATTATAAAATAATATTACATGCTCTTCCTAAAGTGACCCTCACCTCCTTTATAAAAGGGTACTTCCACTTCTCTTAAAATCACACCCCAAATCCTTTTGGATCAGCCAAACCATACACAAATCTCCTACGAACTTCCCTCACTTCAACCTACTAACATTCCATTTAGATGAAATCCAACCTAAAGAGCGATTTTGTTGAAATCAAAAGGAAACAACGAAAATGATGTAATTATTTTATCACCATCTTCAATGATCTATTCTTCTTCCACTTTATCATTCTTAGTTATTTCCATACAAATATAATAACTCGAATAACATCTATATTCTGTGGTTTTATTATAAATATGATACAATGATATTCAATATTCTATACATCCAATGAATGATAATGTCACCATTGTGCGTATGTACGACATACCGTCTCCACGTCGTGGTGTAGTTAGTAATTCAAGACATCATCATTTAGATGAGTATAGTAATGAGTATAATTGATTTAAATAAAAAATAGAGCATGTTAATGATTATTTATATATAATATACCATCATAATGAATATCATTTCTCCATTAATAGAATGATATCATCGCTTGTGCGTACTTATGGTTTACCGTCTCCACGATGTGATGAGATTCATTTCCCCATTCACCATTCAACGCTGATTATAAAAATATATATTATTAATAAGTATGTATTAAATGACATAGTAATTCTAATGTATATATATATATAGGTATTTATATGTATTTACATACATTTATCTTATTCACTTACTTCCATTCAATACAATATTAAAACTGAAACAACTTTTATGCGTACGTACGGCCTGCCGTCTCCATAAACGGCATTTCCGATTTCATATATCTATTAATAAGACATATTTATATTTTAAATATATATAATAAATCATTTGTTATATTATGGAAGTATGTAAATCATATCTCAATGATACAATCAAGAATAACAAGTTAAAACACGTATGATAGAGAAAGCGATTATTACACAAAATGTTAATTTACCATGGAAATCATTATTAAATGGGTAACATAATGTAATAAATATATCATGTATGATATAATAAATATATATATGGTTCTATTATAATTTATTAACATATTATGGTCATTATACCGGTGGTTAAACAAACAATCGACCAAAGGAAAGTGCAAGGTTAGTGTTAATTACTCAATCTCATTATTATCTGACGTTGTTTATGTTTAGGTATTTACTAATACATAATTATCATCGATAGCCATATTTCTTAAAAAGTATTTCAAAAGTAATTTTTTTATGGTTTAAGGAAGGTTCTATTTAACTACATCATCATTATAAATGTTTTAATGAGTTTTCTTTCTAAATCATTCAAATTAATGTCCATGGTTTTAAAATGAATTTAAGGATTTGTTTATATGGACAAGAATGTTTTGAAATGATAATTATTTTAAAAAGTATCAATGTGGTATGGGACACTTTTATTCAAACATATATCTTAAATTAATTCCTTTGTTGATGTCTGACTATTAAATGTTTTCATGAAAAAGTGATATTTCTCTCAAAGTGTTTTACAAATCATTTTCATCTATGTCAACACCCATTGATGGATTTTAAACATGTTTGGAATTTATTTATTATGATTCAAATATTCCATATTGTATTGATAGTTTTGTGATATATTTTAATGTCGATGTGTTATTTTTATACCATTAATGGTTTATGGTTAAAGTATTGACATTTCATATTCTAGTTTTAATACAAATGATTATGTTATATATCGACATTTTTATAAGAAAATGTATTGTACCAATTAAGTGATGTGTGGAGCCCACTATAGCTCATTGGTGCATGAGTAGGTCTCATGATACAATTAGATGTGGAATTGGTCTAGGCCTTTCCCAGTTTTTATATGGTTTTGGTCGATGCCTTAATCATTTTTAGATTTCTTGACTAAGGCCTTGACAAAATATTTCAGAATATCCTGCATTATACATTCCCTCACTATGAGAATATTAATATGGTTAATGTGGTTATTCGTCTTTTAGAATACCAATGTCTATGTTTTATTATGGAATTATTTACTCATCTCATATTCCTCCAAAAAAGTGTTCACTTTTATTATTTGTGAATGCATGTGTTTTAAATTATTGACCAAACCTAATGTTTATGTCATCTTCCACTCTACTGCATACCCTTACTAAGCATTTAAGACCACCCTTTTCTCATGTTTAATTTTCCAATGATTTGCAGAAGTTTATTATGTATGATAAGTAGGGTTAGGCTAGGGTATTAATGGAATTCTCAAAGGATCATTTATGTTGTGTTACTTTTTCTAATGTGCAATATAACATTCATGTTTGTAATATATTTTCTAGTTCTACTAAACTATCAGTCTTTTGGTACATGATTCCTTGTAATCATTAAAATTTATTAAAATAATTCACTAACTATAGGCTTTTGGGGTTTTGGTATTAAAATTGGTATCAGAGGATGTTTAGTACAAACATGGAAACTACATTTAGATAATATATGATTAGAGGGAATTATCCAAAGATAAATTTTGAAATTTTTTGTAGAAGAACATCCTAGAAATTCGGAAATGTAGAGATTTTGTGTGTTTTCCATGCAATACATCCATGTCTGGATACAAGCTGGTAGAGGAGGCTCCAGCACAGATATACCTACGAGTGAAAACTCTGACCCGAAGTTTCAGGCTTGAACCGTGGTATCCTGGTACATGACAACGGGCCTTGCTACACTCTAGGTTACGACACTCCAATGGGGTTTTGATTCAGAAAATTCACATTTTCATAACAAACAATTATGAAGGATTTATGAATATATTAATCCATAAAAAAACTTTTTTTATGATTATGGATTAGATTCATTAATTTTTCGATTAATGTTAAGTGTTTTACAAGTTTGTAATTTGGTATTACGATTCAAAAACTAATCTAGTGTTTACCATTGTCTAGAAATGGCACCTACTGGATGAAATGGAAACTGTATCAATGCACCTAATCCATTTAAGGATGTACCTCATACTAAATATAATTATAGTAGAGCTGGTGATGCAAGTGGTGCTGATCATCATATCACCATACTGAAAAAACTCACTCAGGTTATGAATAATAAACTTATCCATTTGAAGCACCCTGATCCACAACATGGATGATCAATGTTAGAGAGATTCATGATAATACAACCACCAATATTTATTGGGTCTAAAAATCTATTTGTAGCTGAGCAACGAATAAGTTCCTTAGAGAAAATATTTCATGTTTTGGGGAGTAGCGAAAGGGAAAAATTTTGTCATGGAAGTTTGTCGCTTCGATGGAGATGAAAATAAATTTTGCTCAGTAATTCAAAAACATAAGGAAGATTTAGAAGTATCATTTATAGAATAGATGGTGTCTAAAGATATTTTCATTGAAAAATAGTTTCCTCATGACCATCGAGCGAATATAAAAATTCAATTTCTGAGTCTGAGGCAAAAAGAGATTGATAATGTCATAAAGTATGAAGCTAACATGATAAGGATAGAAAGGAATTTTGGAGATTTTATACGTAACCCAAGAAGTAATATTTAACATTTCATTGATTGGTTAAAACCATTTGTTTGATTTTCATTGGTTCATTCCTTCTCATCATACGATGATGTTGTCTCATGTGTTATCAAGACAGAAAATGAATTCTCTATGTCTTATGACATTAGAGAAAAGCAAGATAAGAAGATATCTTCTGAACACTCTGGGAAAGGAAATAAGGAAACAAGGAATAATGAAAGAGTTGAGTATCCACAATGTGATAATTGTGGAAGGAATCACCCTGGTTCCTGTTTAAAAATAATGATAGTTTGTTACAAATTTGGAAAAAAGGTCACCGGGATCGTTATTTTAAGGGAATGACAGCAGTTGTTACTGTTGAATGAAACAATTGAAGAGAAATGGGCCATTATGAAAAAAAATTCTACAAAAAAATGAAACATACCTATAAAAGTCCATGGGAGCAAGGACAAGTTTTTGTTGTTACTACAGTTGAAGTAGAAAAATTAGTGTGTTTTTGTTTTTGTTTTCAAGAATTTTATTATGGTTATATGAAAAAAGTGATATATATAAGGATTTTACTATAGTAATTTTTTCATTAAGGATTTAGTATGATTAAGGTGATATTATTATCAGTATGTTAAAATAAAATAAACATTACATTGTTTGGTGAATTTAATGTTACAATGGATTTGGGAAATTGGAGACCTTTTAGAGATAATTTTGGATGAAGTATTTTAGAAATCTATAAAGCCTGGAAAGGATTAATTTTAAAATTGGATATTCTTTATTAAGAATATTTTTGGAATATAAATATTCTATTGTTCTAGAAAAAGGAAAACCGACAGGTCGGGTGATATCCCATCGTGTCGGACAAAGAAGTAGAAATCAAACCCACAACCAAAGTGCAACAAGGCTTTATGACCTACCACTATCCTATAAGAAGACCGAGGTTATTTTAAATTAGTTTTATTCATGGTAAATTTCTAGAACCATATATGATTAGGTAAAATATAATATTTTATATTTTTATTATCTTTTGGAGTGGAGGATGAGTTTTTGGTAGAAGTTAGTTGATCTACCTGCTAGGTATATATATATAAATATATTTTTTATTAAAGGAATAAATTATTTCCTAAACATTAGTGAAGTTATATTAAAACAAAAAAATGTGTTATCCAAATAAATTATGTTTTGTAGAACCAATGATATTTGAAATCATTATAGATTGACAGCGTTGAGACCCTCTATTTTACACTTGTTGGTGATTCATGACATCAATCAGTCCATATAAATATATATGTTTTTTATCATATTATGTGTCTCTAATTTCCACCAATGTTCACCCTATAGAGGTAATAATTTCATGGTTACTTTTTTATTTCTGTTTCCCTCTAATTAATTTTTTTTATTAACCCAATATCCAACATGGGTTTTCCACAATGGTATTTTTCAATTCTAAACCATTTATTTTCAATGAAAAATTTCAAATTTTGAGGAAGGAATTTTTTAAAGGAGGGGAGAATGTAACACCCCAAGATTTCATTGTACATTTTTTATTCAATGTAATTCAATAACATGCACTACACACAACACCAAGTTCATGCGTACCACGACTTACCAAACTGGCCGTTAAAGAAGCAGTTACGAATATTATTGACTGAATTTTAAATTTTATATTATCCATAGAGTTTTATAATCAATATTATGTGTTTCTTACACATAATATAAGAACATATTTAATATTTTCAGATAAACATAGTATTTTTAAAAAAATCTAATTTTACTACCTTTTAATGGAAAACCGTTTTAAAAAAACACTTGACACTTTTATATATTAAATTTAATGATCTTTAATAATTATTTAAAATGGTGACATAAAAATTTAGTTTCAATTATTTTTTGGTAATTTTCTGATAACAATCATATTTTGATGAACAATGAAAAATACTACATTTTAATTTGAAGAAAAAATTTAATCAATTTAATTTATAGTGTTAAATTATAAATTTGAGTGGTTTTAAAATATCAATAGATTTTTTTTTATAATTTAATATAATTTAGGTCATTTTATGTAATTTAAAATTTAAACTGGACATAAACAAGTGTCAATATTTTGATAGTAATTACTTCTTAAAAAACGGTTTTTTGTTTTGATAACGAGAATTTATTTTAAATTAATTTCTGCCACAAATGTATTTTGAATTTGGAAACATTAACTTCAAATTTGGATTCAGGAGGTCCAAATTGTGTAAATATGAAACTTCTATTCATATACATTATCAGTGTTTAGTTTTTTTATATTTTATTTATCATGGTTAAAGAGTAAATTTGGATAATGAGGGTATTTAAATACTATTATAATAATATTAAACAACCCTAACATTAGTCCTATTCTTATTGGTTGATACATGTTCGTACATGGTCATCCTTGAGAAGATTTGGGGTCCCCATAAAGCAACATGAGAATAATAATGACACTTTATATAAATTAATTTAAATTAATTGAAAAAAATGACATAAACATATTTCCTCTAGTAAAATAATATTTAGAAGGGGTTATATAAGTTATATTTTGTAATAAAAATATTCCTTTATAATCTAAAAAAATTTCCTACATCATTTTATTTTTTTTATAATATTTAGACCGTACATAATTAAATTTTTTAATGACTCAATGATGATGCAATAATTAATATATTAATAAAAATAGCCAATAAATGGTATTATAAATGTTAAAATAAATAAAATTCTAATTTTTAAATGAAATACACGAATTATATAAGTGAATATGACATTTTATTATTGATTAATAGTAATTTTTTTTGAAGTAATCATATTCTGATGACTTTTACATAAACCATATACTAAAAAGTGTCAAAATTTACAAATATGATTTTTTCAAACAAATATTATATTATTAAATTTTATAAATTTTTTTAAAATATAAGAATCTATATAAATGAGTAAATAATATTATATATGTCATTAATGCACCAATTTGGGCTGTCTTTGATGTTTAGTGTATGTTTATTAACCATATATAGTAAGAATACATGAAGACACAGAAAAAGATCTACTATTTAACTAAGAGTTAAATCTATATTATAAGGTTAATATGATGACCTAAACCTGTATAAAATTTATTTGTAGATTGGTTATCAACCCATTCCCACCATATCCAAGAAATAAATTATTTTTTCCATTAGACACCAAAACTGAATTTATTATAATATAACATTTCAAGAACTTCCTAAAGTGACCCTCACCTCTCTAATAAAAGGGTACATTACCTTCTAACAAAATCTCACCACCAAAGTAATTTGGTTTGTCCCCTACCTGAATATCCGACCAGCATCACTCCCTTAAACCTAGATCCCCTACCATGTCGATAAATACATCCTATGGATCCCTTTCATTCAAATAAAAAAGAAAAAACTCGAAAAAAGTTAATTATTTTTTCACCTCTTTCTACGTTCTATTTTTCTTCCACTTTATCATTAATTTTTATATTGATACCAATATAATAAATCTAGTAAATTCTACATACTATGATTTTTTTATAAATATGGAACAACCGTATTCATTAATCTATCCATCCTATGAGTGATAATGTAACCATGCATGCGTACATAAGGCTTACCATCTCCACACCACGGTATAGTTTGTTATTCAACACTTAATTATATGGATGAGTATAATAAATAGTATAATTGAGGTAAATAATAATTATAACAAGATAATTATTCTTTATATATAATATATCATCAAATTACATATGATTTCAACATGAATAGAATGATATCGTCGCTTGTGCGTACGTACAATATACCGTCTCCATGACGCAATGAGATTCATTTCCATGTTCATCAATCAAAGATGATTATAAAAATATATAAAATTAATATGTATATAATATTTGGCGTAATAAATCTACTGAATATATAGATATATATATATATATATGTACTTACATATATTTTATTCACTTACTTTTGATCAATATGATATGAAAACGGAAACATCGTATAAGCGTACGTAAGGCCTACTGTCTCCCTAAATAGTGTTTTCCATTTCATATATCTATCTATTATATATATTTATATTCTAAATATTTATGATAAATTTTGTGTCATATTCTAGAATTATGTATATCTACATCAAAATGATACAATCGTGAATAACAAGTTAAAACGTGCTTGATAAGGAAAGTGATTATTACCCAACACGTTAAATTAACACGTAAATAATTATTAAATGGGATGCATAATGTCATAAATGAATCATGTATTATATAATAAATATGAATATGGTTCTATTATAATTTTATAACATACAATAGTCATTATTCAAGAGGTTAAACGTACCCTCGACCAAAGTAAAGTGCAAGGTAAGGGTTATTTCTTCAATCTCATTATTATCATAGATTTTTTAACTGTACGTATTTACTGGGAAATATATATCCATATCACCCATATTTCCTAAAAATGTTTTCAATAAGAATTATTTATGGTTTTAAACGATGTTCTATTTCAATAGATCATCATTTTCATTGCTTTAATGATTTATATTTTCAAATCCTTTTAATTAAAGTCCATGTTTTCAAAATCAGTTTAAGGATTTATTTATATGGACATGAATTTTTTGAAATTATAATTCCTTTCAAATGTTTCAATGATGTATGGGACACTTTGATTCACAAATATCATTAAAATTGCTAATTTTATAAATGTGTGACTTTTAAATGGTTTCATAAAAATGGGATATTTTTCACAATGAGTTATAAAAAAATTTCATTTATCTCAACATTCGTGAAGAATTTTAATCTAGTTTGAAGTTGATTTATTATGATACAAATATTCAATATTTTATTCAATGTTCTATGATATAACTGACTATGGATGTGATATTTCTTTTAAAATTCATGGTTTATTGTTAACGTATTTACATTTCATGTGCTGGTTTTAATAAGAATGTTAATGTTATGTTTCATCCTTTACATATGAGGAATGTATTAGACATAGTAAGTGATGGGTGGATTCTTCTATATATCTTTGGTGCATCAGTAGGCCTCATGAGAAAATTATTCACGGAATTTGATGAGTCCTTTCCTAATTTGATTTATGGTTTTGGCCAAGGCCTTAATCATTTTTAGACTTCTTGGTCAAGGCCTTGACAAAATGATTCAGAATGTCCGACATTATACATTCCCTCATTATGAAAATATTATTTATGGTTTATGTGGTTATTAAACTAGTAGAATAACCATTTCTATGTTTTATTATGGCATTATTTACTCACATGATATTCTTTCCGTAAAGAGATCATTTTTATTATTTGTAAATGCATGTGTTTTAAATTATTCACCATGCCAAATGTTTATGTTATCTTCTTATATATATCTTATACTTACTGAGTGTTTGTTCTCACACCTTTAATATGTTTTATATTCTGAGTATTCCATGAATGTTATTATGTTAGATAAGAAAGGTTAATCTAGGGGATTAATGGAATTCTCAATGGATCATTTATGTTGTGTTTTTTCAAATCTATAATGTAATTTTCTTTTATTTAATCTATTTTCCCAGATTGCTAAACTATCGGTATTTTGGGACATGATCCTTGTAATCATGCCAATTTATTAAAATAATTCATCAAATCAATGCTTTTGGGCTATGGGCATTACAATCGACCAAGTTCAAAACAACCGACAACATATTAGATTCTCCCCAAAACAAATACTTTGTGAGATTCAAAAACCTCTAAGGAGGTATCTTTTTATGAGGAAATATAGAAAATATGTCCTTGATCCAAAACACAGCATCCTCTAGACCTCCATCCCTTGAAAATATGGGGGGTATGATTCTGGTAGAACACACATGAAATATCTTACGGTGACGAAGTTGGTTGTTGAGATCCCTAAATGGTTATCACATAACACATAGAAATATATTAGAACATTTCCTAAACACCCAAATAAGGTACTACAAGTTATGTTTCAGCTGCAACTACTGGAGGATCTACTTGTATCCCATGGAACACTAACTCCAGAGTCTGTTTCTTACCACCCTCCTGGTGTGAGACTAGAGGACCTAATTAATACAAGTACCTAAAATAGCAAATATATTCTTTAGAAACAATTTTTAATGGGAATATCAATGATTTAAAGGATAGGGACAGTTGAATATGTCCTACAAACATTTATCACACTTTTCATTCACTTAATTCTTGGATTGGGTAATAGAAAAAAAATTGAGTAGGATACACAGAATACTATGTACTCAAAATTCCCATCATGGTTAATTTCATTTATTCAAAATTTAATTTTAATTTTAATTTCATACTCATGTAACAACACTAATTAAATAGATGAAATAAAAATGTTTCAACTTATAATATATTAGGACCATTACACCTTATGAATTGATGTTTGGAGTCCACTAACTCTAAACCATAACATATTCTATTCGATGTGACAAATGGTCCGGGTATCAACATTATATAGATGACTACATAGGGAGAACAATGTATCAATAGAAGTAAATCATTATTTATGTTATGGAAGAAAATATGTTTACCAACTATGATTCTCAATGCCCTTCTAATATATTCTATCATTAAATTGGTATATCATACTAGCAGACATCATAATGTCATAATGTCAAATAATTTACCCAATATAGTCTGGAATAATACAAGGAGTATGAATTATAACATGTTCTTAAAAGAATTCATGAAATGTAATACCCTCATGTCATTGAGTATTAATAAAATTGATATTTATAGGTAACATTAAACAGAAAGTTTATCATCCAATGGATGAAGAAAGTAAACTATAATATAAAAAATATCAGAAAACATGTTTTATTCTAATAAATTTTTATTTTTTTGATATTTGGGATAGATAAACATAAAAAAACTCATTTCAAATTTCCAATTCCTCCAAATATCTTATCTAATGTCTCAAAATGGTAATGAAATAAAATTATAGAAACACCCACAAAACCACATTGTAATGTCTCGAACTAGAGGCCACTAAACGGTTCCATGAATTGGTGGGTCACATGTCCTCCATTACCCCTCCCAATATTCCTGGGGATAAAATAAATAACGAGGGATTTGGGTGATCCTGTGGAGAGAAAGTGACCTCAAATAATAGTGTAAAACAATGATATTATTAACAATACAGAATATATGAAGAAAAAAAATAAATGATGAAAGATAAAAATATATAAAACCATGATAATAAATATCCACAATAATTAATATACAACATAATGATCAAAAAATGATAGTATAAAATAATAAAATAGGTATACATGCATATTGTACACTATATATATCCAAATGTACAAAACACCAAAAGAACTATCTCTTGTTAGAATCATGATCCAATATTATTCCAGGGGTCCCAAAATCTTATTCACAACCAATATTGTATCATACAGTAGGTTATATAATAATTATATACTAGCACCCATGATGTTATTCTCAGTAACAAAAACTTGTATGAACAAGGTGTCATATATCTCTCAAAGATCCACCATAAGTGGTGTCCATAAAAATCCTATATGTATAATAAAAATAGAATAAATTTTCAATATATCATAGTTAGAACATTACTAAAAGTAACATGTCAATAATAAGTGAGATATTTTCCACCAAAACAAGGGTCTGGTGAACCACATTCTAGAAGAAAGAAAAAAATGGTTTAAACATACATAAACTACATCTTAAATTTTCTTGTCATAAAACTATAATCTAATTTCCAAACTAGGACTGTATGTATGTATAGAATAATATCAACAACAACAATTCCATCTAAAAAAGTGTTATGGTCTACAATATACATGTTTGAATACTAGTTTTAGTCTATGTAGGGTTAGATCCAATTTTTATTATACCATGTCATATTTGTCATGTCCAATAAAAATTTCATTCGAATCTCTGTAATGAAATGGTTTGACTCCAAAGAGATTATCAATAGGACATGCCAAATTTGAGTCCAAAAAATATGGATCCATGGTGTTTCATGTCCCAAGTCATCCTATGGAATCAAGATCCAAGGATTAAACATGTCTGAGGAATCAACTACAATAAAAAAGAACCAGGGTGTTGAAATGTCCATGAAATCTAATGTAATCAGGATCTAATAAAAACATACAAGTAATCCACTACCATTATCAATTTACCACCCAAGTCATCATCATTTACATAAAATGGGTCCTTCCAACTCATTCTCATTTCAATCTTATAATATATATTTTAATCATATGTAACAATATGAAAATGAATAAATATCCCTCTCTTATAAATTTTATTAAAATAATTCCATTAATTAAAATCTAGATATTAAAAAAGGTGATGAAAATATTAAATAATTCATTTAAATATACTTATGTCTCCCACAAAAACCCTTCATCACAGACACACCGAACTAGTGATAAAATATAGGTATAAACTAAGGCACAACACATGGGTGGCCTAGGACGGGGATAATAGCCTCCAACAATAAAAATATACATGGTGGTAATCCTAATATTATTCAATTCATTCAAAAAATAAATTATATATTTTTTTATAAAATTAATAACACTTGACATGAAGTAAAATGACATCTATGATTATATAATAGCAACCCTTGAAGGAATGGTATAGAATGAATTCTATTATTCTATAGTATTGTATTTGTCTAGTATGAACCATTGATTCTATCCACATCAAAAGAAAAATGTACAATTTAGGATAATCCTAGAAATATTCCATATTACATTGAAACTAAAAAAAATCATTGGGATGATGAAAAAAGATTAAAAAATGATAAAGGAATAACATAATATCCATTATCCAATGAGATGAAAAATGATTGAAATAGTTTTCAAATGATGAAAGGAGAGATAATCTTATGATTTGGGCTGCAATGATATGTCCCACCATTACGATGTTTTCCTCCAGTAGATGAAGTAAAAAATATTTATATCATAATAAAATTTATGTTTAAAAAGTCATTTCACAAATTTTAACTAGGTTGAATGGTTTATCCACACAGTGGTCCAAACTATAGTTTCCCTACATTTTCGAACAACAATATTACATCATTATTATATTAAAAATCATAAGAGCATAATGAAATTATGATCAAAAGTTTTAGTGACCTTGGAAAAATAGGAACATAAACAAAAATTAAAACATAACACATAACTATTTTTTAATTCCTTATTCTCTAGCACCTTATTATCCCTTGTATTCTCCTTAGTAAATGCAGTCACATGATGATATACATAAAAAAGGGGCAGGATAAACATCCCTATTGGAGGATATATATGATCATCAAACAATATATATTTGGATGGGTATAATAATAACATCATCACCATGATAGGTAGAATTATATAGTGTCATGGAATGTGGAAATGCATAAAAACAAAACATTATTTTTTTGTGGTCAACTACCACACATATTTTTTAAAAAATATGGCATCATTTTCATTCATATTTATCTTCCCTCATGAGATAAATGACATTAACCAATTCATTGGAGTGATATATAATTAAAAGATCCCCCATCAAATAACATCACTTACTTTTCACTATATAATTCTGGGCACCCCCATCACATCATAACATTTACAATATCATGTATGCTTCATTGAACATGTTTCAATCATTGAAAAAAATAAATAATGTAATGTAATATGTTTAATTTCTAAAATTATAAATTCTTAATGTTTTGGTGACAAAATGATACAAGAAATAAAATAATTGATATATGAGTCATCAACAATGAGTGAGTAAGAATCAATATTGAGAAGTAAAATGTGTGTTTTTTAAATATTGGTTCACATGGAAAAGAATGTGTTTATCATAACAACAAGAGGACAAAATATATATCCCATAAATGTCATAATATTGTGAATGAAAATATTTTTAATGAATAACCTTACTGAAAATGGTGTGAAAGAGGGAACACCTATAGAAAGGGTGTTGTGTTTGAGAATTTCCCAAACTGTGTGTCTGAAATCATCTTCACATTAATTTCCAATATATTGACATTATATTCATTAAAAACTATTGTAAATCAATTTATACATTAATAAGAATTATTTTTGTTCAATTATGTCTTTTAATGGTCATTTAGATTATTTGTATTTTTTACTTTTGACATTTGGGATTGTTAGTTCTCATATTTCTCATGAACATTAATTTGTATATATGAATATATGTTTGTTCAAAAAGATGGTGGACATCCAGAATTATTATTATAGGTTATTTATGACCCTCTATAGGAATGAAATATCTTATAAATGATTTGGATATATACCAGGAGGATGATTCATTACATAAATATTAACGATGAAATTTAAAGGTTGATTTTTGCTGGTTTTCAAACACAATGATCTATTTTTGTCCTTTAGTATTACGATCATAGGTTATTTGAAGAGAATAAATGGGTTATAAAATAAAATTTTAATAATTTTTAAATATATTCAATTTAATTATTTATATTCTTTATGTTTTTTTTCGAAAATGATAATGCATTTCCCACAATGTCGGTTAATTGACACGTCACGTGTAAAAATTTCATTTTTAAGATAAAAGAGTAATAGTGGGAGTATAATATTAGACACTCCATTAAAATTTTATAATTCCATTATTTGTAAGGAACTATAGTTATATATTCATATAGATGAATGTAGGTAATGATAGAATCATAAAATAAATTGAAATTGATTGAAATTTAATTGGAAAAGATATAAGATTTAGCTCTTAGATTCTCCACTGGATATAATCCTCAAGGTACCTATGATGGGTATATTGATGAGAGTGAATGTTCCATGAATTAGGGGAGGGTCTAGAAAAAAAAGATTTCAGAATTTAGGATAGGCTCAAATATTCATAGGTGTGAGGAGAATAGGGTGTGAGGGGTGATATTTATATTCAACGATATGGGTGTTTTCCAATTATTTTAATCATTAGTTTACTATTTATCTCAAGTAAAAAAACATAAAATATTATTTTCTTAAAATAATGAAATTATCACAGTTTAGTAATATCCCATGGTCACTTATATCATCCATGACAAAATCAAGACTCAAAATTTCAGGTTTTTAGCATTTATCATAAATTATCATATTTTAGTAATAAAAAATGCACATATTTTAGAAAAATCCCCAAAAATTACCCTAACCATTTTATCTACTTTCATAACAAAAAAAATTAACGCCATTTTTGGATTATAATTTTCTAATTATTATTAATTTAATTTTTCATTATAATCCTTATTTACATGCAATATACTAATATTAAAATTATAATTGATTTTATAAAACATTAAAAAATTACATATGTACTTGTAAATATACCATAAAATAATAATAATTTAAAATATTAATCTATGAATGAATTTAATGAAAATATATATTTCATTAAATTATTAAATTATTCATAAAATATTTATTGAATATTTATGACTCAGAAAAACACCCAAACTTAATTAATAATTTTTAAAACATAAACATAGGTATATTATGATATAATTATATAATATTTTCACTTATAAGATGAAAATATTTTATTTATACATTCATTGGTATGTCTAGTAATCATATAGAATATTTACTATTCATAAGGGTCATATTACATTTCCTAATGCCAGGAAAAATTTCATCGTTATTGGATGCTTAACATTACAAATACATTTAGTTCATTAATTTATCATTTATAAGGTTTATATTATGGTACCTGAGGTATTATATTTTATTTACACTACAATAAATTACTATTATAAGGGATAAATTTCATTTATAAAAGTCTGTGTTGTTACATTGTTCCCATAGTTTGAAATTTCACCCGCGAAATTTTGTCTCACATAAACAGGTGTGGGTAGTTCTCCTTCATCGCGTCCATGATTCCCATGATTCATTTCATAATTATAATTCCTCAAAAGAATGATGCACAATTTGGATTGAAATTTGTGAAGAAAATTATATCTCAAATCTAGAATCAATACTGGATTCTCCTCTAAATAGAGATCATCTTCTCGCCATGACACATCTATGTTCAGTACAGGTGGGGGATCTGTTATGTACATGGATTGATAAATGGAAAAAATCCTAAACATGGGATATATTCAGTTGATGTATAAGATTAAATGCCAAAAATCATATGCGATCAAGGCTATCTAAGTGTCCAATATACCTTGGAAATTGATTCAAATTCATTAAAAACTTCATGACCATCTTACATGGTGATATACAATGGGGGAATTTATCTCCATCTTCGAACTCCATGTCCTTCCAAAAATAGTCAGTCTAGTTATTTTGTTGATTTTTAGTAGATTTGATATGATGTTGGATATCATGAACCATCTCTGTCATCTCTTTCACTAGATTAGGTCTATGCAGCATTCTTTCTCCAACATCATCCCAAGAGGATTTGTTCTACATATATTTCCATTCAGAGAATCATATAGAGACATATTAATACTTCAATTGAAGCTACTGTTATATGAGAAATCCACTAATGGGAAATACTGATAAAATCCACCTCTTAATTATAATGATCACGCTCCTACAATATCTTCTAGCAACATAATTGTCATTTCATATAGGTCATCAATTTTGGAGTGATTTTCCATGCTAAAATTTAATTCAAAACTCAAAGAATGTTGAAGACTCCTCTTGAATTTATTTTTGAACCTAGAATCATAATAATATAGACATGAATATTGAACATCGTACAGTCTTAAAACATGGTTTACATATATCATTGTTTGTTTCTTAAGTGATACATGTTCATGAATACTGCTAAATTTATAAGTGTTGTTGAGTTGGTCTACCACAACCCATATCACATTATTTATTTTTCTTTTCTTCTGGAAGTCTGTGACAATGTCCATAGTAACATTAATTCATTTCCACAATGTTATAGGCAATGGTTTCATCATTTATTTTGGATTTTTCTCTCTCTCTTTTTTAAAATTTTAACATATCAAGCACCATGAGATATACTCCCCAATAACTTTCTTTATATTATCTGACGATTTATATACTTAGAGATCATGATACTTCTGGGTACTCCTAGGATCAATAAAGACAGTTGATCTAGGAAAATTTTCTAATAGATCCTTTAATATCCTAGGTGATAAAGGCAATAATAGACTCTTTCCAAAGAAAATAACACCACCATAATCGATATGAAACTTATGAACCATCCCTTCCATTACATAATTAACTTATTTTGAAACTCAAGATAAACCCTTTGGCCCTCCATACTCTTCTTTTAGATATATTTTGTCAGGAAATTATTTTGGAAAGGTTTGGTTTATTCCCTACCATTATAATTTAATAATTCATCCTTTGTATGTACAAGAATATATTGCCACTCTTGATCTGCAACATGGATACATATATATAGGTTATTTTTTTCTTAGAGTATCAAATGCCTTTTTTCCATGATGGGGTAATAATGAATAATGTAATAATTGTATTTGATTATCTCCAGACATGTCCTTTGATGAATTTTGATATCCTTTTGTTCGAGTATATAAATTAAGTTCTTTTCATATATATGTATTTCACACTTCTCACCATAGAGGTTGTGCCTCTATATTTCCAAGGAATAAATCATAGATTCTACCTCCATATAATGTGTCAGGTGTAACTACTCCATGGTATTCAACGTCTGGGTGGTGTAGGCTATCATATTTTCATATATCATAAGTACACAATAAAAGCCTATATTTTAAGCATCATTATATATCACAAAACATTCTACACTTTTCAGAAATGTGAGTACATGTTCAGTGATCATCTATCAATTTATCATCTTGAATCATTCATCACATTTCTCCATCCATACATACATTACCCCATTTCATGTTAACATATTTAGTGGGCTTCAAAATCATGATAAATTTCCCACAAAACAATAATAGTTTAATGATAATCCATGAAAACTATAGATTTCTATTACACTAGTGGCTATGGAGCATTCCATAGTAGTCCTTTCAATTTATTGTTCCACATAACTCTGTAACATGTGATCTTAGGTCCCAATAATGAGACTACTTATTCAAAAAGTCATACATTCCAAACATAGAGTAAAAACTCTACTTCCTCATTTTCACCAACAAAAGACTAATATATTCAACGTGTTCATCCTATCTCTTAGTGTACATTATTATATTATTAATATACACTAGCAAAAATATCTCGAGATAATTTATTTTGACTCTATTAATAAAATACATGATTTTCGCATGGGAATTATTATATATGACGGGAATCACCAGAAACTCATTTAGCTTATACATTGTATATATGTTAATATTATGAATATCATCCTTATTCACTATTAACTGATGATATACAGAACAAAGATCATCCTTTGAGAAGTACCAATCTCCCGTCAACAGATTAAATAGGTCATCAATACATGGAAGGGGATACTCGTTATTCATTTTGATATTGTTGAGTTCCTAATAATCAATACAAATCCATATTCCACCATCTTTCTTCTTGAAAAAGAGCAATAGAAAAACCCCATGGTGATGTATTAGGGTGTATGGACCTTCTGTACAAGTTCTCTTGCAACAACTTTGTTTACTCTTGTAGTTCAATAATATCTATCCAATAGGTTAAAATCGAAATAAGAGTGGTTCCTGGTATGAGTTATTTTGATAACTCTACCTTATAATAATTGGTAGTCAAAGTAAATCTTTGGTAAATACATCACTATATTACCTCACAATTGAAATTTCTCTTAGGTTAGTACCATCATTAGACTCAACCATTTCAGCGAGGTATTATTATACATCGAGAATTAACACCCACACTATTACAGGATTATTAAAAGGATATTCTTGATATTCCTTTAATTTTTATAGGAGGATTGGATGGTTCAGAATATGAAATGATGTTTTAATTTACCTTCAAATGATATGTCCTCTATATAATTTTATCAAATCAATCCCAAATTTAGTTTTGAATTACACAAAGGGAATTATTATGAGATTCACTAGAAGAATAATCCCACATATTCCAATAGGGGAAGCTTCCAACAAATTGGTTTCATGGATGAAGCCACTACGTTTTTTACAGATATCTATACATCAATGTTTTTGGGATTTGAGTCAATAGTACTAGAAAAATTACATGATATAACGGATTGTGTAGATCTATAATATAATAATACTATTTTACATTTATGAGTAAATAGTTAATGTACCTTATATGAATTCATTATATTTATATTTTCCTACAATAGTGATGGAATAAGTATACCATATCACCTTTGGTTTTGGGGACTAATGACATTGATTTCCCTCAAGGACTCGTGGTTTAGTGCACTGGCTTGCATAATCCCATTACTCCACATATTTTTAGAATTGGTCAATGGGAGGTGATCTCTTTTACACTACTACATCATCCAACATCCTCATATCATTTACAAATTCATGATCTTGGTGGCCTTCCTTTCAAAACATTAACAACTTCTTTATCCCTTTTAGGTAGTTGACTTTATTATTTTTCCCACATATTGGACATGTTGGTTCTTGAAATTTCCATCCACCATTATCATGTGATCCTCTAGCTTGAAACTCCATCTTTCATTTCTTATCACAAACCCCATGGGACCATTATGCCATCTCTATAACCACATTGATATCAAATCTAATAACTTATTAATAACATCAAATTAAAAAAATTAAATATCCATTCAATGGTGTTGTTTTATACCACTAAATTTTATTTCAAATTATCAAACATAGTTGATTACAAAAACTGATGCATACCTTCCAAGACTTTTGAAATTTTCTTCATAACCCTTCACATATTCACTTTCCTTTTGATTTAGCTGTATAAAATCTCTCTCCATATTTTTATAAATTTTTATCAATATACATGTCATGAAACATTTTCTTATATTCTTCCCACTCTGTCTCTTCAATTTCATCCCTCGATATGGTGTTCTTAATAATATCCCATCATTAATTGGGATCTCAATATAAAAAAATATCTACATAGAAATTGTCCATCCCAAAATAATGATTCAATTAAAACATCTTCTCCATCATGTTGATCCACTATATTGAAACTACTGGTTGAAAAGATATAAAAAAAATTATGGTCATTTCTACAGAAAAAAGTTGATAGCCAGTTTCTCTTAAATTGGTGATAGTTAATGTTACGCATTATTTAGGATATTGTTCATTACCTGAGATAGTTGTGTAGAAATCCCATTGAAAATTTGAACACCAGATCCAGAGAATTGGAAATTTCATTTGGTCAATCCCTACATTTCCCCTCACATGGATTTTGGGCCAGGTTTATCCAAATCTCTACTATTTTCTTAAATAGAAAAGGTTAGAACAAAACACAAGGCAATAAATCATAAATAATCCATCCCTTTGTGTAATTGACTCTACATTCATATCTTATGGGATTCCAATGATTATAAAATAATCTTTTGTTCTTATGAAAACATAGTATCATACTATGAGATTGACTAAGGTTATGTAAATTTAATTCCCAAATTTACTAAAATTTCTTATGATACCAACTATAGAGACCCTAATATTTATTACATTATAATTTCATCATTTTAATGGTAAAATACATAATCAAATTACACAATGATGATCTCATGGAATGGTTGTAACACCCCAGGTAAATAAAGAATAGATATTTTCATATTTATCCATATTTGTGAATAAAATATTAATATGAATTTAAATGGGATGATATGCTCGATGGCGTACCCAACACGCAACAACGAGTTTCTTGGGAATCTTACATTGCACTCTAATAATAAAATAATATTATTTTAAATGGTAGTTAACATGTAGCCGTTGTAATGGCGGGAATGGATAGAAATAACTAAAATATGATTATATATGTTTTTTAATGTTTTTTACATTTATCCAATAAAAGCTAAAGGCTTAAAATACGGAAAGATAACAATTCTAGGATTTTATGCCCTAGTTTTCACTAAAGGTTCACTTATCGCCTTTTTGATGGAGAACCATAATTAAATATAGTTTTGTTCACTCTTAAACATTCTTTTGGACCAAATAAAACTCTTATTAAGAATCGGGACATCAAATTTTACTTTGTGTAATTTTTTGGTATCTTTCGGATAAAGTTCATTTTTTTTAATGAATAGTGTAAAATGTTGTATTTAAATTCAAAACCACTTTTTAATCTAATTTATTTATATGATTAGATTATATTTTGAATTGGTTTTAAAGTGAAATTAGAAAATATTTTTACCATTAAATCCAATAGTGGTCGTTGGAATCAATTTCACTTTGAAATCATGCTTAAACTAGTGTTAATCTTTTGATACTTATTGTTTCATAAAAACACGCTATTTGTCATGACAGCGGGAATTAATTATTAAATTAATTAATGTGACCTATGTGTTTTGAATTTTTTAAAACGGACTTCATTTTTGAATTCATAATATCAAATATAGCTTAGGGTGAATTTTTGGTAATTTTCTGAAAAACATCAATTTTTTATGAATAGTGAAACCACTAAGTGGTACTTATATAAACTGATTTTTCATTTAAATGAAATTTTGCCATAATTGTGTTTTTATTTTCAAAAATCCGACATACATGGTTGTCATTAAGATGTAAAATGTGGTTCAATGTGATTAAAATAATTTTTTGGTGAATAGTAACTTATTAAGTTTTTAATCGCGATTAGTGGTAATTAGTGTAGTTTAAGGTAAAAATGATATTATAAGAATGTGAAAAAACCATGACACTTGTCCTACACCTATTGGGTGAGTCATGGCCGACCAAGACAAGCCATGGGCCAACTTGGGGACCCCATGGAGCCACGTTAGTTGGAAAATGACATTAATATATTTTTATTTAATGTTAAAGTGAAAATGACACTAACATAAATTGTTTTACTAAAATAATTTTTAAGTGGGGTTATACAAGTCCATATTTTTATTATAAATAGTCATTGGAAAGATAAAAAGATTTCCTACATCATAGTAAATTTTTATAATTTTTAGACATTAAATAAACTAAATTATTTATGACATCATAATGATGCAGTGATGACATCATTATTTAACGATTAAAATAAAATGGAAAGATAATGTAAAATATATAAACTACACATGTCCAAAACTTATTGGATGGGTCGATTTCGAACCTTTATAACCTTATCCACGAATTTTAGCAATGTGGGTCCTTTTAAAACCGATACACATTTTCAAATAAAGTAATATTTCTTTACATTCAAAAATTGCCCCTCCTCTCCTCTTATAAAAGGCCCCCACCTCTACCTCATTTAACACACTCCTCAAGCCTTTGGCTCGGCCAACCCCATCCCATTTACTCTCTCCACATCCATATCCTCATCCTAGAGGATTCCCTTTGGTCATAATGCTTTCAAAGGAAGCCTTTAGGCTCAAATCAAAAGGAGATAAACTTTTAAAGGTAATTCATTCTCTCATGTTCATTTGTTTTATTTTGTTTCTCCAACCCCCTAAACTCATTTTATTTACTTCTTTTGTAACAACACAAATATCTTAAATATGCTAGGATGTTGTTATAAGATTTATTCATGCTACACTATCACACAACTACATCAAATGGTTAAAGAACATACGGTTTTCGTGGATGGTGAAATTCTGCCTCCCGAAATGATGATTGTTCAATACTCATTTAACACCTTCAAAGGTGGCCATTATGATGTCACTATTTTTATATATGATATATAATATGTTTATGTTTTCCTTATGCTTCTGTATTTTTCATTTTTGTCTTACCTTTATGGCTTCCATTATGGGTATACGCGATATCTTCATTTAAGGAAGTGCGGACTACCGCCCCCTCAAAGTGATTTGATTCGTTAAATACCATATGTGGGATGTATAAAGGATGGAAATATTATATTATATATGATATTATAATGGAATTATAATATCCATTTATATAATTATTATTCCATTCTATAAAATACGAAATAGAAATGAAAGTAGCGTTCATGCGTACGTACGGCTTACCGTCTCCATGAACGGTGCATTTCATTTCTTACCTATAAATGATTATGTAATGTTATAGATGCATGAATGTACTGTATATATATGAAATATATGATATCTACATCATTAATACAATTCTCTATATATTAAAAATTTTTCCACACGAACAACATGTAATTGTAAGAAGTCCACTTTCGACTTAAGAACCAAATATCGGAAAAACAAATATTATTAACTTAAATGATTACATAATGTTTATGACATGGTAATAAGTGGTATAAAAGGAATAATGAACTTGAAAAAGGTTCTTAAGTTATTAGAAATTAACTCAAGTTTATTATTCAGGAGATTAAAGAACGATCGAGTCAATTCGGACCCGAGGTAAGGGATCATACTCCTCTCTTTCTTTTTAAGTACGCACTTTTATGTCATTCTTTTTAAAGCTCATCTTTCTTGTTTTTGGGATGATCTTTTATATTAATCCTACTGTAATTTCTATGTTCATGTGATGAGAGACACTATTCTCTCTCATCAATCCATTTTTGAAGTTTTGAGTGGCGCCGTTAGGCTGCCGAACTTTCGTAAGAGATCTAACTTCTCTCTGTCTTTTTAAGTACTCTCCTTTATGTCACTTCTTTTAAGCTCCTCTTTGTAATTTTAGGGGATGTTATTTTATATTCCTCTTTCTGTACATTATATATTAATCTGATGAGATACCCTATTTGATCTCATCAATCCATATTCGGAAGTTTTATGTGGCGTCGTTAGGCTGCCGAGTTTTCGTGAGGGATTTTTCATCTCATTTTTATTCCCGTGAGATTTATGCTACATTTTCCACAAATTCCATTGAGTGGTGTATGTACTGCCCATTATTCTACTCTTTGTGTAATATAATTTAGTTCATGGGTATTCACATCAATGATCTATTGTCCTTATTTCATGGGGTGTATGTTTTGGAAGATACCCAAGTCGGTAAGAGAACCTTTCACCCCCCTCTTTTTTTTAAAAGACTTCTTTTGTTGGGTCTTTTAATTTACATATTGTTATGTTGGGATATGTTCTAATATATCCTTATTGATGTAAATTTTATGTCCAAGTGATGAGATACACTTTTTATCTCTCATCAACTCATTTTGATGTGATGCCGTTAGGCTGTCAAGGGAACTTTTTAACCCAATTTCGATTTCTTTGGGTTCAACATGTAGTCATTGAATATGTCATCTATTGAATATGTGTGAATGACATTTTATTGGTTTACACTTAATATCCATTTATATTGGGTGTATTTATATTTTTCACACATATTTTTGAGATTTATTTGTCCTTAATTTAAGGATACCTTCTTTATAAGGGATTTCATCACATTTGACATTTCTATTGAGGGTTCATTATTGTTATGCACCAATTCACTCTTATATGGTGTATATACTGTCCTTTGGAGTATTATATAATGAATCCATTTATTCTCATGATATTATAATGTTCTTGCTAAATGTTATTCCTCAATTATTGTATTCAAGTGTCTCTAATTTTGGTAAAACCCCTTTAACCAAAATATCGTTTTAAATATTTTAATTATTTTTTCTTGTTAATATCCATGTTTTCAAAATGGTTTTAAGGATTTATTTATATGTATATTAATGGTTTAAAATTTTAAAAGCTTCAAGGTAGTATGGGACACTTTGATTCAAAAATCTCTTTATTAAATGTTTTAAATGGTTTTAGAAATGGTTTCTTTTTGTATGGATTCATTATTTCAAAATACTAAAATGTTATATTGTGAATGAAATGTGGAAATGTTTTGTTTCCTTTATGCATGTTTTATGTGATACGTTTATGTTATGGTTCTTGGGAATTGTTATGAAGAACGGGTGGTTCCGTGATAAACTAAGGGAGGGTGGGCCCGTTATAGCTCTCCAATGCATTGGGTAACGCGAAGGAGTGAAACGTTAAGGTTTATCTGAAGAGATTTTAGGGAATATACTGTGATGGGTATTCCAAACGTAACCAAGAGGGTTACTCCCTACGTAAGAATGTTATGAATGCCTCAAGTTACCTTTATGTCTTATGATTTCTATGATTTATTCATGATTTGATGAGGTAGGTTAAAGTGCCTATGTTTTATGGGTAAATTATGATTTCATTCTTATGTATATATGAACTCATGTTCCTTTCAATACTTTTATATCCCTTACTGAGCTTTTTATGCTCATCCCAAGTTTTTGAAATGTTTTTCAGGTCAAGGGAAAGGTACATGATAAGATGATAGAGTCAAGGATGTGTTAAGAGAGAATCCATGTTTTATTTTCAATATGTTTCCATTGATGGGAATAATGAATACGGTCTTTTATGTAACCACTTTGTTTAAATGTGGAATGTAATGCAAATTACATGATCTAATTCTCTAAAACTCTAAACCTGAAAAGATCCTCAATGTGTAATCTTGTAATAACTCAAGATTAAGTAAGGTTTAAGGCTAGGGCCTTATAGTTGGTATCAAAGGTCGGTTTAGATAACTTTAGAGGTTATGGTATTCTTTAAGCATAAGTGACATTACCATAATGGTTAGGATTTCAGAAAGATCCTAGTTTTAGATAAAGTGAATGAATAAGTGTATCTTAGTGTTTACCTTCATCATTAGTACATGATGGTTTTGTTGATATACTCACACTGACCTTTTTGGTTTTAGTAAATGGCTGGATCTAGCAGGCACCAAAGTGACAATGGGTTTCTAGGAAACTGTGGTGGTTATCTGATTAAGATACTGGATGAGATGGGCGATTCAATGAGGAATCTCATAGTTGTTCTAAACAAACTATCAAGGAGTCATGATCAACCACTTCAACCTTGGTGATTTCTCTAATGCATCATGTACGAGATGGCCAACTCGATGTGGAAATTCAGGTAATAATTATTAAGGTAACCATTAGGGTTTATATGATCCTTACTTTTTAGGTAATTGTGGGTTACTCTATGATATGATGGAAAATGAAGGGCATGAGATAAACTTGAGGTTAAAATATGTTATGATTATTTTTGAAGATTTTATCTCATTTTGGGGAATGTTTTAAGAATTATATAGTTTTTGAAAAAGGACAACACACAGACCGTGTGACATCCCGTCGCATCGGACAAAGCTACGGGAACCGAACCCACAACCAAAGTGCGACTGGTATTTATCGCCTACCACTGGACTACGTGAAGTCCCTGGTTAGTTTGAATGATTCTTTCTGGTTATATGATTTTATGAATTAGGAGTAAGATGATTTTGGGTTATTTATGAAAATGATTAACCTATCATGTAGGATATGTGATTAGGATAAATACCTTTCAATGCGAGACTTTAGGAGCGACTAATGTTGTTTGGAGATAAATGTTACGATTTAACTTGGAAGACTATGTGACTAAATCCTTCAAATATTTGGGTTTTAATCTTATATTGGTTTACTTTGAAGAATTTTATGGACAAATTGTTTATCGGATGGTCCTCGTTGAACTTTGGGTTTTGTTGGACAAATTTTGGAGATTAAAAATAGATTTTCTTTTTAATGGGTTATCCATTTCTGGATTATCTGACCTTGTACTAACCTTTTTGGTCTTGGTCTTGGTTAAAGCCTAAAGACATGGGATGTATATAGTTAGCTTTTGTGGATTAGGTGATTCTATAGAATTTGATTATAGTACTCTTAATGCGAACAAGTCTCCCTAAATACTCGTCTTTTGAAAAAAATATGAGTTTGATTAAGGAATCTAGTAAAAGTTGAAAGTCAACATGATAAGTGATTGTATTTCCTTATGAATAAACTCCTCAATAAAAAGTAACTTAAAACAAAAATGTTGTCTATTAACTTTTCCTACTGGGGAACCCAACACCGTTTAACCCATCACAAGTTTGTGATTTTCTTATTGTTAACTTTATCCTAAACATGTTTTCTATCACTCTCCATCAGAACATGACACTATGTTTTCTCCTCCATGTCCATATTTTTATACTTGGAATCCTAGTATGGGTTAACTCGGGTGACCTTTGTGATTATCTTTCTTTATTTTAAAGTGATTGTTTTACCGACTCTTGTTCTGATGTGGGACGTTCAAGGATGTTTCCAAGCCCAATTTTAAAAATTGCGAGGACGCAATTCCCAAAAGGGGGGAAGGATGTAACACCCCATGTAAATAAAGAATAGACATTTTCATATTTATCCATATTTGTGAATAAAATATTAATATGACTTTAAAGGGGATGCTATGCTCGATGGCGTACCCAACACGCAACAACGAGTTTCTTGGGAATCTTACGTTGCACTCTAATAATAAAATAATATTATTTTAAATGGTAGTTAACATGTAGCCGTTGTAATGGCGTGAATGTATAGAAATAACTAAAATATGATTATATATGTTTTTTAATGTTTTTTACATTTATCCAATAAAAGATAAAGGCTTAAAATACGGAAAGAAATCAATTCTAGGCTTTTATGCCCTAGTTTTCACTAAAGGTTCACTTATCGCCTTTTGATGGCGAACCGTCATTAAATATAGTTTTGTTCACTCTTAAACATTCTTTTGGACCAAATAAAACACTTATTAAGAATCGGGACATCAAATTTTAATTTGTGTAAGTTTTTGGTATCTTTCCGATAAAGTTCATTTTTTTAATGAATAGATTAAAATGTTGTATTTAAATTCAAAACCACTTTTTAATCTAATTTATTTATATGATTAGATTATATTTTGAATTGGTTTTAAAGTGAAATTAGAAAATATGTTTACCATTAAATCCAATAGTGGTCGTTGGAATCAATTTAACTTTGAAATCAGACTTAAACTAGTGTCAATCTTTTGATACTTATTGTTTCATAAAAACACGCTATTTGTCATGACAGTGGGAATTAATTATTAAATTAATTAATGTGACATATATGTTTTGAATTTTGTAAAACAGACTTCATTTTTGAATTCATAATATCAAATATAGCTTAGGGTGAATTTTTGGTAATTTTCTGAAAAACATCAATTTTTTATGAATAGTGAAACCACTAAGTGGTACTTATAAAAACTGATTTTTCATTTAAATGAAATTTTGCCATAATTGTGTTTTGATTTTCAAAAATCCGACATACATGGTTGTCATTAAGAAGTAAAATGTGGTTCAATGAGATTAAAATAATTTTTTGGTGAATAGTAACTTATTAAGTTTTTAATCGCGATTAGTGGTAATTTGTGTAGTTTAAGGTAAAAATGATATTTTAAGAATGTGAAAACACCATGACCCTTTTTCTACACCTATTGGGTGAGTCATGTCCGACCAAGACAAGCCATGGTCCAACTTGGGGACCCCATGGAGCCACTTTAGTTGGAAAATGACATTAATATATTTTTATTTAATGTTAAAGTGAAAATGACACTAACATAAATTGTTTTACTAAAATAATTTTTAAGTGGGGTTATACAAATCCAAATTTTGATTATAAAGAGTCATTGGAAAGCTAAAAATATTTCCTACATCATAGTAATTTTATTTAATTTTTAGACATAAAATAAATTAAATTATTTATGACATCATAATGATGCAGTGATGACATCATTATTTAACGATTAAAATAAAATGGAAAGATAATGTAAAATCTAGGAACTAAACATGTCCAAAACTTATTGGATGGGTGGCTTTCGAACCTTTATAACCTTATCCACGAATTTTATTAATTTGGGTCCTTTTAAAACCGAAACACATTTTCAAATAAAGTAATATTTCTTTACATTCCAAAAGTGCCCCTCCTCTCCTCTTATAAAAGGCCCCCACCTCTACCTCATTTAACACACTCCTCAAGCCTTTGGCTCGGACAACCCCTCCACATATACTCTCTCCAAATCCCTATCATAATCCTAGAGGATTACCATTGGGCAGAATCCTTTCAATGGAAGCCTTTAGGCTCAAATCAAAAGGAGTTAAACTTTTAAAGGTAATTCATTCTCTCATGTTCATTTGTTTTATATTGTTTCTACAACCCCCTAAACTCTTTTTATTTACTTATTTTGTAACAACACCAGTATATTCAATATACTAGGATGTTGTTATAATATTTATTCATGCTACAATATCACACAACTACATCAAATGGTTAAAGAACATACGGTTTCCGTGGATGGTGAAATTCTGCCTCCCGAAACGATGATTGTTCAATACTCATTTAACACCCTCAAAGGTGGCCATTATGATGTCACTATTTTTATATATGATATATAATATGTTTATGTTTTCCTTATGCTTCTTTATTTTTCATTTTTGTCTTACCTTTATGGCTTCCATTATGGGTATACGCGATATCTTCATTTAAGGAAGTGCGGACTACCGCCCCCTCAAAGTGATTTGATTCGTTAAATACCATATGTGGGATGTATAAAGGATGAAATATTATATTATATATGATATTATACTGGAATTATAATATCCCTTTATATCATTATTATTCCATTCTATAAAATACGAAATAGAAATGAATGTAGCGTTCATGCGTACGTACGGCTTACCGTCTCCATGAACGGTGCATTTCATTTCTTACCTCTAAATGATTATGTAATGTTATAAATGCATGCATGTACTAGATATATATGACATATATGATATCTAAATCATGAATACAATTCTGTATATAATAAACATTTGGCCACACGAACAACATGTAATTGTGAGAAGTCCACTTTCGACTTAAGAACCAAATATCGGCAAAACAAATATTATTATCTTAAATGATTACATAATGTTTATGACATGGTAATAAGTGGTATAAAAGGAATAATGAACTTGAAAAAGGTTCTTAAGGAATTATAAATTAACTCAAGTTTATTATTCAGTAGATTAAAGAATGATCGAGTCAAGTCGGACCCGAGGTAAGGGATCCTACTCCTCTATTTCTTTTTAAGTACGCACTTTTATGTCATTCCTTTTAAAGCTCATCTTTCTTGTTATTGGGATGATATTTTATATTAATCCTACTGTAATTTCTATGTTCATGTGATTAGAGACCCTATTCTCTCTCATCAATCCATTTTGGATGTTTTGAGTGGCGCAGTTAGGCTGCCGAACTTTCGTAAGAGATCTAACTTCTCCCTTCCTTTTTAAGTACTCTCCTTTATGTCACTTCTTTTAAGCTCCTCATTGTAATGTTGGGGAATGTTCTTTTATATTCCTCTTTCTGTACATTATATTTTAATCTGATGAGATACCCTATTTGATCTCATCAATCCATATTCAGAAGTTTTATGTGGCGCCGTTAGGCTGCCGAGTTTTCGTGAGGGATTTTTCATCTCACTTTTATTCCCGTGAGATTTATGCTACATTTGCCACAAATTCCATTGAGTGGTGTATGTACTGCCCATTATTCTACTCTTTGTGTAATATAATTTCGTTCATGAGTATTTACATCAATGATCTATTGTTCTTCTTTCATGGGGTGTATGTTTTAAAAGATACCCAAGTCGGTAAGGGAACCTTTCACCCTCCTCTTTTTTTTAAAAGACTTCTTTTGTTGGGTCTTTTAATTTACATATTGTTATGTTGGGATATGTTCTCATATATCCTAATTAATGTAAATTTTATGTCCATGTGATGAGATACACTTTTTATCTCTCATCAACTCATTTTGATGTGATGTCGTTAGGCTGTCAAGGGAACTTTTTAACCAAATTTTGATTTCTTTGGGTTCAACATGTAGTCATTGAATATGTCATCTATTGAATATGTGTGAATGAAATTTTATTGTTTTACACTTAATATCCACTTATATTGGGTGTATTTATATTTTTCACACATATTTTTGAGATTGATTTTTCCTTAATTTAAGGATACCTTCTTTATAAGGGATTTCATCACATTTAACATTTCTATTGAGGGTTCATTATTGTTATGCACCAATTCACTCTTATATGGTGTATATACTGTCCTTTGGAGTATTATATCATGAATACATTTATTCTCATGATATTATAAAGTTCTTACTAAATGTTACTCCTCAATTATTGTATTCAAGTGTCTCTAATTTTGGTAAAACCCCTTTAACCAAAATATCGTTTTAAATATTTTAATTATTTTTTCTTGTTAATATCCATGTTTTCAAAATGGTTTTAAGGATTTATTTATATGGATATTAATGGTTTAAAATTTTAAAATCTTCAAGGTGGTATGGGACACTTTGATTCAAAAATCTCTTTATTAAATGTTTTAAATGGTTTTAGAAATGGTTTCTTTTTGTATGGATTCATTATTTCAAAATACTAAAATGTTATATTGTGAATGAAATGTGGAAATGTTTTGTTTCCTTTATACATGTTTTATGTGATACGTTTATGTTATGGTTCTTGGGCATTGTTATGAAGAACGGGTGGTTTCGTGATAAACTAAGGGCGGGTGAGCCCGTTATAGCTCTCCAATGCATTGGGTAACGCGAAGGAGTGAAACGTTAAGGTTTCTCCGAAGAGATTTTAGGGAATATACTGTGATGGGTATTCCAAACGTAACCAAGAGGGTTACTCCCTATGTAAGAATGTTATGAATGCCTCAAGTTAAATTTATGTCTTATGATTTCTATGATTTATTCATGATTTGATGAGGTAGGTTAAAGTGCCTATGTTTTATGGGAAAATTATGATTTCATTCTTATGTATATATGAACTCATGTTCCTTTCCATATTTTTATATCCCTTACTGAGCTTTTTATGCTCATCCCATGTTTTTGAAATGTTTTTCAGGTCAAGGGAAAGGTACATGATAAGATGATAGAGTCCAGGATGTGTTAAGAGAGAATCCATGTTTTATTTTCAATATGTTTCCGTTGATGGGAATAATGAATATGGTCTTTTATGTAACCACTTTGTTTAAATGTGGAATGTAATGCAAGTTACATGATCTAATTCTCTAAAACTCTAAACCTAAAAATATCCTCAATGTGTAATCTTATAATAACTCAAGATTAAGTAAGTTTTAAGGCTGGGGCCTTATAATGGTGTACTAGGAGAACATGGACTATAGAAAAAATTTATTATATAATACATATTCATTTATTGAATTTGTACTTCTTTGTATTCTTCTTATGCCTTTTGTTCCCTTTAGTACATGTACTCACCTAACGATATACATCAAAATGGGGTGATCTTAAAATCATGGTAATTCGATAGATAATATCATTAAACAATATGATATGGGGTTCTAATAATCATAAAATAATCATCATGAATGGAATCATTAGATAAAGTCATGGAAAGTGGGAATGAATAAAAATGTACAATTATTTCTCAGTGGTCAACATCCACACATAATTGTGAACAAAGCTTTCATCATGGTCCCACATATTAAGCATTTCTCATGATATACATATAATTTTACAATTCATTGGAGCTCTATATAATTCTGGGTGCACCCATCACATCTAATCATTTACATTGCGCTATATAAATCTTCTCACACCCATCACATCATAATATTTACATTATCATGCATACCATATAAGAAACATATAAATATTGGACATTAAATTACCCATATAATAAAAATGGTTTAATTTCATAATGAATCCATTCAAGAACATTTGGTACCCAAATTAAAGAAGGAATAAAATAATATATATAAGAATCCTCATCCTTGAGTGTGGAAAAATCATTGATAAGTAAAAGGCGTGTTTATTTAAAGAATACATCTTTTAGAAAACGTAGTGTCTTTCATAAACTGTAGTAAATAACATTTATAATTCAAAATAGGTTATAGAATGATTAATAAATTATATTTAATAAATAAACATTCATAATATGATGTTAAGGTGTGAAAACCCAATGAAATAGAGTTGTGTTCTTGAATTCCACATACCTTCTGTCTGAATTCATTCTTCATATTAATGTTCAATACAAAAACAAAGGATTAATTAATTATAAATAATATAACATTATATACATGAATATAATTTATTTCTATTTTATTATGTTCTTTTATGGGAACTTGGGCAAGTTATATAGTTTATGTTCAATGATCACGAGTGTTCGTATTAATAGTATTCATGATGGGTACAGTCGTATACAATAATAAAAGTTTGTTTAAAATAATGATTAACATATATAATTGTTATTAATTTTAAATAATGATCATCTATATTCTTAAATTATATTAAATTGTATTTGGTTATATACCATGGCGATGATTCATAAGATAAATGTTAATTATGAATGTTTAAGGTTAATTTTGGTTGTTTATCAAACACAAAGAACTCGTTTTGTTAAATTTTTTAGTATTATGATTATAATATATATCTAAAATAGAAAAACAGTTAGGAAATTCACATTACAATATTTTTAAATTAATTTAGTTGCCATATTAGAAACATTGAATATGTTTATGGAAATAAAAATTGAATCAAGCATGATGTCCGTAAATTGACACATCAATGGTGACGATATAATTTTTATGATAAAAGATAGATAAGGGATAATTTAGTTTTGGATATTAAATTAAAATAATATAAATATATTGAATATAATTTATGATATTAATCATTCAACTCAGACGAAGTGATTTGAGGATATAATAAGTAATTAAATTGAAATTGAAATGAAGAAAATAAAAATAGAGAGGCCTTAAATATTGAATTATCTTATGGATATCCTCCTCAAGGAAGTTTGGCATAGAATTTTTATGATACCAAGATATCCATGACATGGGGTAGGAGATTTGAATGTTTATTGTGAATAATTTATGAAAAGCTCGAATATTGAGAGGTGTGAGGAGAAGAGGGAGAAATGGGTGGTATTTATAGTTCCTGAGAGGTTTGATTTCTTATTATTTGAATCATTAGTTTAATATTTTTCTCAAGATAAGAAATAGTGAGGGAAATTCTGAATAAATAAAGTAATTTGTGCATATGATTTATAACCAATCATAACATAAATTATCTATTACTCAAGCCTATATAAAAAAATTAGGTTTTTAGCATATAACCTAAATTATTGTATTTTACTATTAAAAATAAATTTAGGCACTTCATAAATATACAAAAAAATAACCCTTACGAATTTTAAACATTTAGAGTTTAAAAAATTTATCCATTATATAATTTTATTTATACATATTATTGATTTAACTATTAATTACAATCATCATTTACATGGAAAATATGGAATTTGAAATAATAATTCATATTATAACATTTTTAAAAATTACTTAATAATTCATTAAATTATATTTAATTTCAAAATATATCCAAATATTAGTTTATGAATTCTTTTTAGGAATTGAAATTATTTTTTAATTTATTTAATTAATAATAAAATAGTAACTAAATATATATGAATTGTATAAATATAAACAATTATTTAATAATTTTTAATATATTTACATGTTTTAGTATGATATAATTATATAATATTCTAAATCACATTGTTAATTTTTTTATACATTCATGGGTGACTCTTCCATTTATTTTTATGGTTTTCAATTAATTAGGGTCATATGACTATTCCTATGTTTAAGTGACAATTTTATCAGTAATGGATCCAAAAAATATCAAATGCTTCTAATTTCATTAATTATACATTAATAAAGTATTATTTATTTTCGGTAATAGATTATATATGATTTATAATATATGATGTTTTTATAGAGGGATAAATTCAAATTACAGTGGATTGGGTTATTTAAAACCATGTTCTATTATCTACCTCATGGGGGACTCATTGGGTTCATGTGAATTGATTTGAATACCATCAGGAAACCATATATTGAGCCTATTTTTAATGTATGAAATTTTTCACAGCAGCAAGCTTCCATGGTTGCATTTTTTGTATAAATAATAATTCTTTAATATTGACCCTAAAACACCCCAACATGGATTACTCAAATAATACATATTATGTCACAACATTTTTACAAACCACGCATCCCTGTTCACTTTTCTAAAAAATGATATGTCACACTATGAACAATCTATATATTTCTATTGAACTCCAATGATTCTAGTATATACCCACATTTGTTCAAAAATAAGGAGCTAAACTAGGAAACATATTCATACCTCATAGGACAACCTTAGATACTACATCTATGAAATGATATTATATTAATATTAAATATCATTCTAAACTAATCCCAAAATTGCAATGTTTATGTCATAATCATAATACTCAACAAAAACCAATTCCTACTAACATTAGGGATGGATATATTTCAATACCAAGGTAATATAAAAAGGTAATTTTACTCGGTTGAGTGTGTCTCATCAACCAAATTTTCCATGTTAAATATAAATATATACTCGGAACATACATACATTACTAAAAATAACATAAAATCACTAGTCATACCAACCAACTAAGGGGTGACCTTATTCAAAACAATCAAAATCACATCATTGAAACTTTTTGTGAAAGAATTTAAAAACACCTTTTTAGATTCAATTTAAAAAAAATCCAATGATATTTTTTTCTGACAAAAAAATAATAATTATTTGGATGCATATTGAATAATTGAAGCATATATTTGAAATAATTTTAGAATCATTTTTTATTATGTTATTTATTGTAATAGGTTTTAATAATATCAATTTTCATTTTAAAATCTATTTTTCACAGACTTGTGTGCTTAAACATATGAAAATAATCCTAACGTCATAATATGATGCATGAATTAACTAAATATATTCATCCATGGGAAAAATTTAATATAATAAAAAAAATTATACATTAACACGCATATTAATTGAATCAAAAATTAGAAATAATAATTTTCTAATATCTAGGAAATTTTCAATCTTCCACCGGAAAATATGTTTGTGATTAACTCTTCCATTTTAATATCCATCCTCTATCATTTAACACAATCTTACTACTATATCCAAATTTATTTGGGACATCAAAATGATTATTTAATTTCAAATTTTTATACAATGATAATATTTCAATGAAATGAAACTCTACCTACAGTACCACATGATCTCAGGTGATCCACCCCATTTTCAAAAGGATACTAACTGGTGACAGGGGTATAAAACCTATAATGGGGATATTGATATATAAATTTGATAGAAAAAAATTATTTATTCAAATCTAAATAATTCATTATTAGTGGAATAATACCAATGTACGACTAATATAAAAACATAATAATATAAATCATTAAAGAGAAGTAAAATGATAGTATTCATGGTCATAATCCATAAAATATATGAATGGATCACATGATTTGCTGATCAAAAACAAAAAATTTATACTATAAAAATAAATGGGAGAATCTACTGTGTATATCCTTAGACTAGTCACATAAATACCTAACCAACTAATCTTGATATACTTCAAATATAACCTATCAATTTAAATTTAATCAAAACATTTAGCATGATAACTGGGGTCAGTATATGATTGATGAAAATAAATCCTACTATTTCCCCTTATATTGTTGTTATGTTTTATAATATAATATATAATGTGATAATGATCATGAAAAAACAATATAAAAACAAACATGTTGATACATTGTGCACTAACATGGATGACATGTCTCTTGACATCATGTGTTATGGCCAATTATTTTTAGGTAAGTCATTTTTCAATGAAGCTGATCCATACTAAAACCCTAAAGGATATAAATAAATAAACAGTTTTGATAAAAACATTCTCAATTGGGATAGGGTGTCACAAAATATATGGGTCTCATGTATCATCTCATACTAACACCATCTTAATCATTATGTGATTAAATTTATTGGTTTATACCACACATGCTACTAAATTAAATATCACCACTCTCTCTCTGGAGGGTTGGAATCATAACAATATCTTGAATTTGTACCCTCTAACTATGTTTTATCAATTATACATCACTCTAACTTAAATAAGGCATTGAAAAAATATCATAGGATGATGCCCTCCCTCCAAGGGTGGCCCATGTGGACACACTTCCACAAATAGAAAGAATTCCTAACCACATCATTGTCAGATACACACTCACATTATGTATATTGTGCCAAAATAGTCAAAAAATGGTGAGGTCTAGTATTATTTATTATACTAATACCCTCTCACTCGGTGTGGTCTATACCATTCCTATTTCACTTGGGAATATAATAAGAAGAACATTCTAGATATATACCCTTTCAATCATAGTGGTCTTCCAACACCATCAATGTTATATTAAATCATACCAATAAAACAATTATTGATTCCCTCTCTTTTAGGTAGGAACTAGGACACAATCTTAACTTAGGTGAGAGCTATAATCATGTTTTTCACCATCTAGAGGAACTATCTAGAATACAAAAAAAATGACAAAATTATTATACTACATCACCAGTCAAAACTCCCAACTATCCCTTAATTCATATAAAGAACACAACATGAAAATATCAAAAATCAATTCTCATAATCTAATTCCCCTACCCATCATGTGATAACCATCCATCAGAGGCATACACATTGTGAAAATACACCCCATTGATCCAGAGGGCCTATAAATAAATTTTAATTATGCTCACTAACCAATCATGAAAAATCAATGTAAGATATCCCCCATGATAACTACCCATAAAATATTCCCCCATGGAATCTCGATTATAATACTGAATTACATTACATCCCCAAATCATAACCCTAAACAATAATTAAAATCATATGAATCTTCCTGTACATCTCATGAACTAATCCCATAAAGGATATATGGGGTTATTATTACAATATTGACCAATATGTTATACTTTAATAGGTACAAATGTGATCCCAACATTACAAAATTGTAATCCATTTATAATATATCTCAAGAATCATCTTTTCCTAGGAACGATAATTATACAGAACATGTCAATTATTCAACAATGTCGTTATACACAAAACTCCCTTAATGACCCTTCCCTTATATAAAATATATCATTATATATATATATATATAATCTTACCAAGGTACCACATAAATAACACTAAACTCTTATAAATGGTTTTCAATGTCTGTATGAAACACCCCACCTTCTTCCTATAAAATATCTGATGAATTTCTCTACGTTATTTCTCTACCAATGGCCACCACCCCTCATGTTTAATGTATGCATATATCACATCATGAGTCATGTTATTACCTCATAAATTAAATAAAAACAAACCACTATGGTTTCTCTTGGACCCAGATAGACAATAATTTACTTATATTTATATCTATTGGGATGTATTAAAACAAGTAATAATAAGTTGAGTAATTATTTCTTATTTAGGGAGTTTTACTTTATCCCACCCAAAATAAATCTAGTCTCCCTTATCCCCTTATTTAATTATCAATATTGGAACCCATAAAACTTTTATAAATGTCACATAAATAACATAATACATAGTGTTAAATATGAAAGGACAAGAGTAACTCAAATTAATTGGTGTTAACTGATTTAATCATTACTCATGATCTATGATGGTTGGAAATAAATTTAGAAATCACAATAATAGACCATAAATAGGTTTACTACAAAACAATGATGAAATTAGAGATATAAAAACAGAGAACATAATTTTTTATTTTAGATCACCACATTGAAACTCAAATATATTATAGAATTATTATTAATTAATTAATTGAAATATAGTATAAAAATAAGTTTCGATGGAATTGGGAAAAATTAGATTGAGTGTTTAGACTATCTCATAGAATGAGAAGAAGAAAAGAATGTTAGGGGACAATTGATATTTATTAAATAAATTTTAAGAAAACTAGAATGGATGACATTTTTGTGTGACCATGGGGATCATAAACCAAAATCCCCTTATGTGAATAATTACATCACAGATTCGTTATCTATTCTATAAACCCCATCCCAAGGAATGACTCGAATCCTTTCCAACAATTATAAAATTATATATTGTCATGTAGTGAAATGCTCCCCCAATGTGAAGCGCAAGTCTCCTCCCACAACACCATTATGGGAAAAATATATTATAATAAAGTTATGATGCCTCAACATTTAAAACATATTCCAATAAAGGGTTATCATGGTGAAACACCCCACACTATGTAATGACATTCACCATATCTAATAATATAATATTATAAAACACACCACCACACCTCTATTCCCCTATTATAACACTTTCATTTTCATGTATTATACTTTTTTAGTATTAACCTGATAAACACATTCATACTACACATGACACCCCAACTATTCCATGTCCAAACATTCACAAAAACACCCTTAGATATATAAATATTATTTGTTTTCCATTATAAATCATAATTTTTAAACAAACCATACTCTACATATAATAAAATCTATTTGAATAGAAAAAATAATTAAATAATAGGGCATTACATGACTCAAAAAAATTCATTAAATTACCATTATATTATTATATATAACATGAATCTTTAATTTTTTCCATGAATTAACATTAGGGTAAAACTATTTAGTATGAATTACAATGAAAATTGACAATTAAATCCTCATGAAGATTTTCCAAAATGATAGATAGAGCCCACATATAGTTTTCCCCCTATGCATAATGGGGGTGAACTTCACTTTTGATGATTTAGAATAATAATGAATACTAAATATTATTTCAACCTCATCTATCTAGTTGTCTTCATCATAATAATAATTTGTTGCTTGAGAGTAGATAAGATAATGTGGGCCAAAAACTATGGATATATCATAATCATGAGATATGATAGGTGAAAAATCGTGTTACATAACTCAATGGGCACACACAACCACCACAATTAGATTATAATGAAAAATGATATTGTTCTACATCTGATGGGTTTACATGAATTAGTTTGGGTTATAAAAAAATAAAATCCAATAATTAAGATTAATATCATCAAACTAGTTATTTAATTTTAAAATAATTAAAAAAATATTAATATAATACTTAATTATTAAAATAATAATAAAATAAGGCAATATGTGTCAATAAAAGATAGATAATTAAAAAATAATTTATTTTTTATCTAAAATGATTTGATTGTATTATCTCCAAGACAATGCACAAATAGAATATTAATTACTTTAAATTACAAAATAGATTTCATGGATTGCATACATGGTGTTCAAAATATGTAAAATAACTATGGACCTATAAATTTCCATATAAATTTTTATTTTAATGTGTAAATTTTATAAAATTTATTTCTATTTCAAACATGACATGAAAACTACACGTGAATGATATCATAGAGAGATATAAAGATTTAAACATAATTTAGTTTTAAAAATGTTCGAATAACAAACATATATTTATTCAGTGATCTGATCTTGTGTCTACCTTGACTTCTAAAATATCATAAATGATAACAAGTATCTGGAACACTTTCTTAATGATGCAATCGAATATATCATTATCTAATAATTGATTCACATTATATTTATACATAATTACCATTACTAATCACTATGGACTATAAAAAATTGTTATGGAATCTAGAATACTTAGTTAAAAATTATATTAGTCATTAACATATTAAATTAAATTAAATAATAAACTAATAAATACATTGTGATCATTCTATGAATTTTTTTCATGAAAAAATAATCAATATTTTAATTATAATCTTTCCAATCATAGAATAACATTAAAATATTAAATCAATGTCTTAAATTCGGGATATTATTAAATGTAATCATAATCAATATGCTATACATATCCAATCAGGAAGCACATAAAATTGAAATGAAATTAATAAATTAGGTGATAATGGGATGTGATGATGATAAGTATGAGTACATAAGAATCCAAAAAATACATAACCAAATATTAAAAAAATTCCTCCAATAACCATGAATATATTATAATTAAACATGTTAAAACTATCAATTCCTCAAGTCCTAATAAATAATATATCCAAAATCCCCTACTGTTTATTGGTGCTCTACCCTTTCCCATATAAGAAAACAAATGTCAATATAAACTATGAGAGTGTATGTAGGGTGTTATCAGGTCATTTTTTTGGATTCCACCACAAGGTCTATATGAATACATTGTAACAAATATAATTTCATTGTAATTCGAATTATAATTCAAAATATAACTTATGAATAAAAATATATGTCATGAAGTTAATTTATCATGCTAAAATAGAATTCAAAAATAATTACAAATGGAAAAAATCATTTATGGAAGATAAAATATAAATGTGGAAATTAAATAATAAAATTACAGAAAAAAAAATTAGGTGAATGTACATAATGATCCAAATAATAAGAAACTAAGACCATCATGCTGAATAATCCATCAAAAACATCCATTAATTATCGTATCCAAAAACATTTGCAACTATACACCGACCACAATATATCTTGTAAACAGATACTAGTTGTAAAACTCACTAGCTTGAGAGTATTGATAATATGATATGATATTTCCATATAATATTTCCTTATAACATATATTGGAACATGTCTGTTGGATCGTCATATACATTCATGTGTTGTCCTAAATATTTTTTATATAATTTATGATTTCAAAATTATTCATCCATGACACGTGTATTAACCCCTTAACTAATTTCCATAACCCATAAATAAAAAAACATATAATTGAGTTTCAGAATAAAAACAACAATATTAAATATGTTGAATTGGTTAATATCATACGTAAATATTTAAAATAATACTTAATATATGTATGTATTTTCATTTCACCTAGATCCTCTGACCCCAATTTTGGGATTAGAGGGGATTTTGCTCCTGCTGATCACTCTGTTAAAAAGGATGTTGACCCTCTGCCCCCTGTTCATGAATATTCTATAGTATTGTCTTCTCCCCACAATGTTCAGCCTCTTGATGAGGATAAGAGGACCCTCATCATTCCTAAGAAACTTGATGTCACAGATGTTTCACAAATCTTGAATGAGGAGGACAGGAATGCCCACTCAGATTCTTGTACTTCCACACATGATAATTATGATCAAGCATACAATACTGAGGAATCCTCTTTAAAATCAAGTGAAAACAAAGGTAAAAAATAAATTATTGATGTGGATGGCTACATTACACCGAGTGCCAAAAATACTCAAAGCTGTTAGGATTACTCTAACCTTGAGAGAAAAATTGTCACTTGATCCTTTGAGGCCTCTCAGAAAGAACAACCAGTGCTTCCACCACAGCCGGTTGTTGCAGAACAACACCTAACACCCCCTGATGATGGAAACATATATGACTCTACAAACATTGAAGATGATGACCCTTCAGAGTGGGATCCTTATCAGTATACTGAGGATTTCAGTGATGAAGTCGAAACATGGATTGAGGAGTAAGATGATATAGTTTTTCAAAGATACAGGAATTGAGAAATCTCTGCAAATTCCTACCTTCAAATCAGAAAGCGAATGATCATGAAGTTGGTGGGAAAATTTTAACAAAATCCTGATTTTATTTTCAAGGACATCCCATGGCAATGAATATCCACTGATTTCATTCTTTGGATGCTTAATACTGGTTTCTTTCACTACTTCCCTTGTACTGGGAGTTGTTTGCCCATGAAGTTTGTCCTTGAGGCACCCAGTTTTGGATTATCTAAATCAACACGGGTATGATGGTTCTGTTTTAATGATTTATGATGATGCAGAATTTCTATTTGTAGTTTTAGATTGCTGAAGATGGATGGAATTTTGGTTGGAACTGATGTCCAGATCCATGATGATGTTCTCACTGGAAAGCAGAATTGATGCTTTCTCCTTCACTGGTTAATGAATTCTGGATGTTAATAATGTCTCTGATTGGAGAGGAACATGGAACCTTTCTATACTGAATATATTGATCCTGGTTCAACTATTGATGTGGGGTATTGGAAGCTGCTCTTGGAGCTTCTTCTGGCATTGACTCTGGATGGTTACATGTTTTGGTCTGGACTGGGCAGGGGTATCTTGTCCTGTTTTTGTTTTCCTATTTTGGTTATAATTATGAATCTACTCTTGAGGGTTCTTTCATCTTGATCATCCTGGATGTTCTTGATGACCTAGATTGGAGGTCAAGACCTCTATTCTCGCATTTTGGATTCTCCACAAGCCTTGCAATGGATACCAATGATGTATGCCTGCATTGGATGACCAATGAAGGAAGCCTTCTTTCAAGAGGATCCAATGTATGCTGGCCTCAATTTTTTACTTTCATATGTTTTACTTTTTACATTGTGTACCCCAGATTGTTTCCTGCTGGTGTAAACCCTTTACAACTCGTGTTTTTACCACAACTCGTTTTGTTTTAATAAATTCCCTTGAGGGCATGAACTGGGAAACCCATTCATGTGATCACTTTTCAAAAAAAAAATTTTATTTTCATTTCATATAAAAATAATCATTTAATACAATTTCATTTATGTCAATGTAAATCTATAATTTTTATTTTTATACAAAATTTGTGCGAATAATTTTAAAAAATATAAATTAATATATTTTAGAGAATACCCTTATAATATTAATTCAATGAAGAGTAAGAGAAGTATTTTTTAAAAATATCAATGATTAAAATTATGGATTAAATATATCTTAAAACATACATTAATTAAATCGAATACCCATGATTCATGAAACGATGGATTTAATATGGAATAACAAAATAATTATTATTGAACAAATTATCGAGTTTTGTTATTATAATATTGAAAAATAGAAAAAACCATTTATTGACAATATAAATTCATATCATCAAAACACATTAATAAATATATAGGTAAAAATACCCAAATCCAGCATTGATATTGTGTGTCAAAATAATGCAGAATTATAGAATAAGAGGGACAGAGAGCATGAGAGGTAATTTTTTTAAGGGATTTACTCTAAATATTGGAGTCAAATGATTCATGATATTCATCTATGAATCATGTGGAAATTATTCCAAGTGTAATATGGATATATGATTCTATAATGAAAGAAAAAAAATGTATTCTCACTTAATTAAATTAAAAATTTAATGATGAAATATTTTAATACGGATGAATAAAATTTTCAAAAGTTAAAAATAATATAATGACTATATGGAATTCTATGGAGGACATAAAATAAATTACCTCCATGGAAAAACACCACTTCTTCGTTGTTTAATGAAAAAATTATCACACATTGTTAATGTACCCATACTCCCTAGCATTATAGTATAAATAATGTCATAAAAGTTATCATTTTCATTAACAAGTTTATTACATATTATAGTGACACGTAAAAGGAAATAATTGTTAAATGTCATAAGATATGTTCCTTATATTTAGTGGGGCCAAATATCTACATAAAAATATAAATTAATATATTATTTTAATATAAAATATTATTTATTTTGGAATGTTCAGGGAAGAAAGTGTTTATATTTCCAGTATATAAAAATTATGAAGCATCCAAATATTGATTTTTTTAAAATTAAAAATTTGATGGATGGTATATAATCGAGTCTTATATTATAGAGATATTTATAGAATATATTTCTTAAGAAATTTTATTCTACAATGATTTTAATTAAGATAAGGATTCGCCTTTTTACTCTAATGAAAAAAGAGAAATACATTACTTTTTTTGAGGTTGAAATTACATATTTATAATTTAATTATATTTAGAATTTCCTTATTTTTTTCAAAAGCTGAATTTTTTTATTGTCATAAATACATAAATTCATAAGGATTCAGATTAATGTGAGATTTAATGTTAAAATTTAATTATTCGACCCAATTAGGATATGAAAATTACAATTTATAAGTCCCAATGATCGGATGAGTTATATAATAATAATAGGAAATGTAAACATTATGTTGTAGAATCACATTAAAGATACTATGAAATTTAAAATGATTCTACAAATTATAAGATAAATTATTTGATGTAAATTGACATATAATTTCCCTATATATAAAAAATTTTTATAAATTTGAATAAATATAGGATTAAATACATAGAGCATAAAAATTTAACATTGAATGCCCATTATTTATTCATGTTAGTGATTTTTGAGAATAATATTTTTTATTAAAACATTTAGTCCCATGTTGAGATGGTTTATATAAATAATTTATAGAATTTTTTATTTTTTTATAATTAAATTTGTAAAAATTAATCTCAATTCCCTATGATTGTGATACATTATATGAATAAACATCCATAGTCACCATATATTTTAGGAATTTGTACTATATAAATATCATTAAAAACATAATTGGGCTACACAAACATTTTTTGTCATGTGACTAATTCATAATTTAAATAGTATGATCTATGGTGTATAGTTATGGTTATAAAAATTCACAGATAATAGTATATTATAATCAAAAATTATTTTCCCAACTAAAATACTATAGGAAAATTTTTCAATTAAATGATTATATGTTGTCAAAATTTCCACTCATATATGAAAATATATTCCTAAAATGGTATTTTGAGTCATTATTACCAAAATATTATGATACCTTCTTTAGTGAAATTTGATATTATTAAGGAAATGGAATTCAAATAATGTTATTTGAATAAAAAATGTTTTATATAACATTATTACATATAAGAACCTATATAACAAAATTTAATATATCATTATTCGGAAATGAATGAAATCAATATCATTATATCTAAATGTGTTATATAAATATTATTAATAAAATATTGTAATGTATGTGTCAGCCAAAAAATGTACGTGATTAGTTAAATAAATATGATTAATATACATCCCATACAAGATTACAAGTTTTTTTAAGATATGCTTCAATAACCTCCAATTCATAAGAAGTGTAGTTCATTATTTGTTCCATATATAAATAATATAAGATAATAATAGTTTTTTATATAAATAATTTAACTAATAAATATTATTTAAATATGAAAACACATATCCCATAAATATGGGGCTCAATAACATCCCAGCCAAAATGATCACCCTTCAAACATACATATGTTATGTGGGAATATTAAAATGACTTATGTATCTCCCCTTAAGAACAATGTATATATTTGTCATGACCCGTCCTCGGGGCCCGTGCTGTGACTACCCCATTCCCACCTTCCATAGGCTAGGGGCTGGAGACTTGCACAAAAGGTGGAAATCCCGATAACTGGGAAGGCATTGACTTTATAAAAGTAAACTAAACACCACAGAGTACAAGCAGAAGTGATGAAAAGTAAATGGGCCAGAATACAAACCCAAATGAAAGTACAACTACAACTGAATGAAAGTACAACAGAAAGACAAAATCTGGAAGAAAGGAAGCATCTCCTCGGTCGTTCTCCTCGGATCCTAGCTGAAGGGTAGGTACAGATAGCGCAGCTCCTAGATCATCCACCATAGATCCTACTTGAAGGGTAGGTACAGATAGACTCAAAAACGCTCTTTCCCGTCAACCTCCTCCGAGTATTCTCTCGCCGTGATGTCCACCTCGTGATACTGACTCATCGCAAGGTCCACCTCCAGGTACCGTCCAGTCCTCGAACACTCGGCCCCCGTCAGCACTGCCCGTCTTCTGCAACCAACACAATGAGGTGCGGGCATATCCCATGCAGGGGTGAGTATAACGATACTCAGTTGGTACCTAGAGACCCTCATGGTCTCACTAAATCCAACAAGGATACCCATAAAGAATATCTCAAAAGATAACCTCGACTTAGGTATATATGCCCATACATATACCTAAGTTATCAAGTAACCCATCTCAATCATGTGGAAACACAAAGATTAAGAAATCAAAGGATAACCACTACCCATGTATATGCCCATACATATACCTAAGTTATCAAGTGACCCATATCAATCATGAGGTAAATAAAAAAGTCATAGACTCAGCTCAAACCAGGATTTTCATTATTGAAACTGTAACTACTGATGAGCCCGTGTCTAGAGTGTACAGTGATCCTGTCACAACTCTGAGGTACTTCTCACTAACCTAAGACTACTGAAGTACTCCTCCTGTCGAGTACCGTGGGTCTGCCACCTCACACAGTAGTGCTCCACCACCATGGACCTGCCACCTGACACAGTAGTGCTCCCCCTCATAGCCTACAGTGGTACTCCTCCTTTCGAGTACCATGGGTATGCCACCTCACACAGTAGTGCTCCTCTGCCATGGGTCTGCCACCTCACAATGTAGTGCTCCCCACTGGGCTATTCTAGTCACTCCGAATCAAATTGGACAAGCAGCCATCGGTCGCAACAAGCTACACGGTCTCTGTACTCTATATGCTCGTCTCCGGGAGGGTCTGATCCACGAGCTACAGGTCGATACACCATGTATCAAAAGTCCCACTAAGATGTATCTCAAGGGACCACCTCATCATAGGGGTCTCAACGCAATAGACGGCGCGTCAATCAGACGCCCAGTCTGTGACTTATTAGCCTTTTCATTCAAGGGGCCCGGTTGGTTTCATGTGCGAACCAACCTGGATGTATCTCAACTGTACCCTGAACTCTCATAGGGTATACTCATAGGGACCGTTTCTCAATGTGATCACCAACGCCGCTGACGGTTTGTCAAACGGACGTCCGGTCTGAATGATATCAGCTTTTCCGTTCTAGGGGCACGGTTGGATTTCGGGTACAATCCAACCCGGCCATACTCCAACTGCATCCAATCCATGGACTAAGTATGCCAAAAGTTTCATCTCCTCAAGGGGAAAACAACAATGTCGACGACACGTCAATCGGACGTCCGACAATCACGATATAAGCATTTCCGCTCCGAGGGCCTAGTTGGTTTCAAGTACGAACCAACCCGTCTGAAGCAAATGTTCTCAGAAACCATGCGTGCGATATACCGAAACGACCATCTCGATCCAAGGATCGAATCGCAACTGACGGTGCATCGATCGATGGCCCGTAGCTCATGTTATGGGAAACCGACCGGAAGAGGTTTGGTATTAAAAGGTTCGGGCTCGGTCCGACCTGACCCGGTACCCCCACGGTGGGCGCGAACCGGGTCGACCCGAACCGAGTCCGGGTCTGGCCCGCTTGGGCACGGGCCGGCCTGGAGGGGCATGGCCCGGCCTGGTGGTCTGGTCCAGTGGACCGGCTAGGGCAGTGGCCCGTCACGCGGCGCGCTGTCTAGGGGCTCGACCGAACGGCCAAGCCGTTTCGGATGTGGGGGGCACTGCCCCCGCGTGTAACAAACGCGACCCCTTAATGGGGCCGATCACATCCGGCGCGGCTGGGGGTTTCGAACCCCCGCTTCTTCCACTGTCCTGTTGGCCTGCTCCGGCCGGCAGGCCTCTGCCACCACGGGACCGGCTAGCCCAGTCCCCTGGCTCCGATGCCGGCGGCCCGATACCTGCCGCCGGTTCCACTGCTCCGCCGCGGCCCAGAACCAGCCGTGGCCTTGGTTTGTCCGGCGCGGCATGACGGCGCCATGCCCCTTCGCCGCGGCCCTGCTCTGGCTACGGTGCTTTAGTAGTTCTCCGGTGCGGCGCGACGGTGCCGCATCTTTGGTTCGTTTTCAACAGCATGGCGCGAGGGCACCGCGTCTTCAGTTCCTTTTCAACGGTGCGGCGCGACGGCGCCGCGCTTCTCCCCCTTTCCTTATCAAAATTCCGCACGGTGCTTTGGCACTGTGTTTCCTTGATCACCACAACAATATCAACAACCAGAAAGGGGAGGAATGTCGGCCATGTTCGTGCGGTCCGACCTCCTCCCGTTATCACGATAACAGGTGGTTCAATGAAAAGGAGAAGCGACAGAAGATTTCACGAACTAAAAAATAAAAATAAATCCCTACCTCAACGTTGTCGTCGAATGAGCGTTCGTCGTGGAATTAACCATCGTTGGCGTTAGGTGATCTCCGAGGAATGCATCTCTTGCCGTCGTCCGCCGTCAGAGTTTGGCGTTCTTCGTTGGCGATGGTGCGTTCTTCGCATTCTTCGTCGAAGAACAAAGAATATTCTCTTTTTCTCCCAAAATCATAACAAAACACAAACCCAACCATAATAAAAAAAGCCCGTCTTATATTTTATTATCAACATAATAATTTGAAATTCAAAAGATAAGAAATGAACAATTAATTCAAGGAATTAATTTTAACGATTTAACCGCCCAATTTAATGAGGTGTTTATTAACCAAAATAAACGTATGGTTTGACTTTCATTAAAAAGTGGGGGTTGCGGGTGCTTTACTTAGAAGGAAAGAAATGGTGGGGCTCGTGTGGGCCCCACCTCACAAATATCCTACCATGTGGGTAGGATATGGTGGGTCCCACCTTATCCGCTTAACATAGGTTAATCCGCTTTAATTGAAATAAAATAAAGTGTCGCACCCCTTTTATTTTATATCATAACTTAACCACAAAAATTAAAAACCACACCCGATTAAACGCAACTCCGTAAAAGGTGTTTCTAAGAAAAAATTGGCACTGCGTTTCCATCGGTGCCCTCAAAATTTGATTTTGAGCACCGGTTTAAAAGTTAGAAAAACTCGCTCGTTTGTTCACTGAACATACTCGAGCTAAACTTTGTAAAATTGATTTCGGGCACACCGGTCCTCGGAATCAGGCGCCGTCAGAAACTGCATTCTTGTAAAATCCCAAAAAAAATTAGAAAAAAAATTCCATGAATTTTACGGTTCTTTACAATATATAATTTATGTATGAAAAATTAATTATAAATAATCTATGTTTTTTTTCATATATTATACACTCATCATGTATAGGCCTTACTAAAAAAATTAGTTGGTATATGTTTTTCTAAATAATATAACCCATGATTAAAATAAACATAATACGAACATGAAATACTAAAATATTAATTAATATTTAAACGTTTTTTAAAATTGAATTACAAAAATAGATAATAATAATAATTATCATGTATACAAAATTCAAATATATGAATTCTCTTGCGAAAATATATTTACTAAAAAGAGGATCATCAAAACAATTACACAACAATACTCAATCAATTAACGAGTTTACTAATCCTTATAAATACACATAATTTAATATAGCAGTATTCATTTACATGAAATATTTAATTCTAAAAATGATGAATTTAAATCCCATTTCCCAATGAAAATAATATATTTTACCACTAAGGTGTGTGTATGTAACGCCCCAACCCTAGTTACCTAGAGTCGGTGCATTATTACATAACATTGGCATGATCACGAGAACGATCAAGTCTCGAAAGACTGATTAGTTTAGTAGCCTTGGAATAACTAGATACATCCATAATTTTTTACATTACATCATAAAAAAACATCTTGCCTTCATATCCCCTCATACTATCCCTACAGGTCATTCATAAATTACTTCTTCATAATCCTGGGAAAAATAAAACATTGAAAGAGGTGAGCTCAGATACTCAGTAAGGATAACATTATAGCAGAAGCTTTCATAAATAAGCATAAACACTTAAGGCAATTTATAACTAAAACAAAATCCTTTTAAACATGAACTTCAACATAAAATGGAAAAGGTAAAATGAAATAATGCCATTTACTTACTCACATGGATATTCTACTAGTCGAATGATCACATGCAATATCAATATCCACTTTCATAATGTTGGAATGCATAATGCCAGACTATCATAACCACTTAGCCAAGGCCTCGTGCCAAGACTACAAATAAGATTTTGTCAAGGCCTTCTGCCAAGACACTAGTTTGTCTCATGAGACCTACCGATGCATCGAGGAGATATAGCGGGCTCCACCCGTCACTTATTAAGTCCAATGTATTCCTCATATGAACATGTTTAAACATAACATAAACATTCGTATTAAAACTAGCATACGAAATGTCAATACTTTTACCACAAACCATGAATGGTATAAAAACAGCACATCCACAGTCAAACATAACTCATTCGATACAATATGGAAGATTGTATTGTATCACATTAACCTCAATCAAGAATAATGAAGGATGTTGACATAGATAATCATCGAAACTATTTGAGAGAAATATCCCCCTTTTCTTGAAAACATTTAAAAGTCACACTATTTGTCAAGAAGCCATTTAAAAATAGATTTTTGAATCAAAGTGTCCCATACCACTTTGAAACTTTTAAAAGGAGTTTTAATTTCTAAAACATTAATGTCCATATAAATAAATCCTTAAAACCATTTTTAAAACATGGACATTAATGAGCAAGATTTAGAAGAATAAGTTTTTAAAACATTTAAAAATGGTATTTTAGTTAGAGATTCTAACCAAAAGAGACACTTGAATACAAATAATTGAGGTAATGAAAACTTTGTAATATCATGAGAATAAAGGGATTCATGATATACTATGTCAAGGTACATTATATACACCACATAAAAGTGATTTGGTGTATATCAACAAAGAAGTCTCAATGGAATGTAAATTGAGATGAAATCTCTCATAAAGGCCGTATCCTTTGGATAAGGATAAATCAACGACATAATTATGTGTGACAAATATAAATACACTAAATATGATTGGATATTCAGTGTAAAACAATCAAAGGATATTCACACATATTCTTGTAAAAACAACACCAACGAATTGGATGTTTAACTCAACAAATGGTGAATGAGTTAAAATTACTCTTATCAAATTCATATCAATGACTTGAGAATTACAAATGAGTGATTATGTGTATAAAACGTATATCCACAGGAAGGGGAGTGGAAATTATGACATAATCAAATGAATAGTGATTCCACACATAATCATGGAGTAATATAATCATTGAAATATGCGTAATGCCAAATGAGTGGGAATTGAAATCTCAAATTCCCTTACCGATTAGGTAACATACGAAACATACACCCATGAAAGAAGTATCATACCATGATGATGTAAATACCCATAAATTAAAGTATATTACACAATGAATACAATCATTGGCAGTAAACATACACCACATACAATAATTAAGTGGTGATCAATGGAAATCTCACGAAATTAAAAGTGAGACAAGAAACCCCTTACCACGTTAATCAACTGAGTCGTATGGCCAAAAGTTAATAACCACCAAATTATTTACATAATAACATGAATATAAATAGAATCATGAATATATATCAAATGGCAGTACACAATACACCACTTTCAAAAATTTAGTGGCGAAAAATGGAAATCTCACGGAATTGAAAGTGAGATAAGAAAATCCCTTACTGTGTACTTTTTCCTTGGTCGATGGTAGGTTTACCTCCTGTATAATGGTTAAATAATTGTTATTGATTTATACAAGAATCATTTACATTAATATGATATCATATATGATCTTTTAACATTGATTTGTTAATAATATCTTAGAATTATCGTCATTTCGGGTGTTAACGGGTTCATTTTACTTTATATTCTTTGTTATGTGATCCATATTCGTTATTAATGGGATGTATATTATTCATATCCAGAATGATATCAAGTCCTTAGATACTATTTTTAAATCATAAAATGATAATTATACTTGAATGAATATGATGGACAATGAATCTCATCGAGTTCGTGGAGACGGTAGTCCGTACAAACGCACGAGCGACATTATCATTATTTTGATATTAAAATAATATATAATTGGATTTTATATCATATATACAGAATAATTATCATGTTATATTTATTGTTTACATGAGTTACACATCATTATTATACCCATCCAAATAATAATATATTGAATAACAACTACACCATGACGTGGAGACGGTAAGCCGTACGTACGCACATATGGTGACATGTTATTCAAAGGATGGATAGAATACTGAATATGGTTGTACCATATTTATAATAACATCAAATTATATATATGATACTGGAGTTATTATTTTATAATGGAAATAACAAAGAAAGAGGAAGTGGAAGAAGAAAGGAACTTGAAAAGGGGTGGTGAAAACATTACCTCTTCTTCGGGTTCTTCCTTTTGATTTGATCAAAAGGTCTCCTTAGGTTGGCTTTCTGAACAAACTAAGGCCTCTAGGTTGTAGTTAGGGAAGTTGAGATAGTATTTGGGCAGGGTTTGGCCGAACCAAAGGGCTTTGAAGGTGTGAAGAAATGAGAAGGAGGAGTGCCCTTTTATAAGAGGGGTGAGGGGCACCTTTGGAAAAGCTAGAGATATTAGTTTATAATAAATTCATATTCGGTTTCCAATGGCTCCAAAGTTGACTATTCAATGTTTAAGGTGGGGATGGGTCAAAAACAACTCATCCAATAGAATTTAGACAGGTTTGGGTACTTATATTAACTTTATCATTAAGTATTAACTCTAAGTTAATTAGTTTCACTTTTACAATGTCTCTTTGTATTTTTATATTATATGGTTAATAAACATACCATATACATACAAGCGACCCCCAAGTGGTCCATTAATGATACACCTATCATGATATAAGTCTCTTGGCCGAACCTTAGATTTTTAGGAATTTAATATCAATTAATAATATAATATTTGTTTTAAAAACTCTTTTATGTCAATTTTGACACTATTCAATAGTTGATTTTTTTGAAACTCATAACAGATTGATTACTTCGAAAAAATCCAATTAACTCAATAATAATATATCATATTATCCTAGAAAAGTATTTTAATTCATTAAAAGATTCATATTATATTTATTTGGGTATTTTTAATATCAATTATTTTGATTTTACACTATTATAGTAATTACTGCATCATCATTGTGTCATAAATAAATTAAATTATTTAATGTCTAAAAATTATAAATAAAATATCATTATGTAGGAAATCTTTTAATCTTTCTATGGAATATTTATAATCTAAAATACAACATATATAACCCTCTGTAACAATTGTTTTGTTAAAAGATATATGCTTGTGTCATTTTTGTATTTATTTTAACTTAATTAAAATAAAGTGTCATTATCACTTACAAGTGGATCCATGGGGTCCCAAAATAGACCCAAAGATTCCCATGGTCAACCATGTATCAACCAATAGGGTTAAGACACGTTTTAGGGTAATTTTGTATTATTATAATATTATTTTTTAACCCTTATTTACCGGATTTACCTTTAACCATGGTAAATAAAATATTTACCGCAGTAATTATTCAAAATGTCTAAAAATAAAAGTTACCTATTTAAACAATTCGATCATCCTGATTCCAAATATGGAATCCATTTTTCTAAATTCAAAACACATAAGTGGCAGAAATTAATTTAAAATTAATTCCCGCTGTCAAAACAAAAAGCGTGTTTTTAAGAGATAATAACTATCAAAAGATTGACACTTGTTTATGTTCAGTTTAATTGTAAAATTATATCCAATGACCAAAATTATATTAAATGGTAAAAATATATTATAAATATACTTTAAAACAACTCAAATTCATAATTTATCACTATTAATTATTTTGATTAAAAAAGTTATTTTTTATTAAAATTTAGTAATTTTCACTATTCATCAAAATATGAAAGTTATCCAAAAAGTACCAAAATTTTCACCCTAGGATAATTTCGATATTACGAATCCAAAAATGAAGTCCATTTTGAGATATATCATTTATAAAATTTCAAAAAGTAGGTATTACTATTCATAACGGCTAGTTTGATTGGTTATGGTGTGTTAATATCTCGAAGTTGTGTACAATGCACACCATTGCATTATTCGAAAGGAAACATACAGAGGAAACATGGGGTGTTACATTCTCCCTTCCTTCAATAAATTGCGTCCTCGAAATTTTTAAAATTTTGCTTAGGAATATAATGGAAATTCCCACATCGGAAAAAGAGCCAATAAAACTATCACTTTAAAAGAAAGAAAGAGAGGTATAAGGGTCATCCAAGATAACCCATACTAGGATTCCATGTAAGAAAACATGGATATGGATGATAAACTAAGTGTCAAGTTCTGATGGAGAGGTATAGAAATCATGATCAGGAGAAAGTTAACAATGAGAAAACCACAAACTTGTGTTGGGACAAACGACCACTAGTCTCCTAGTAGGAAAGTAAACAGACAACATTTTTTTTTAAAGTTACATTACATAAGGAAGAGGAATTCATTTATGATATTGACTAAGAACATTATGAGATATACTTACATTTTAAGTAAATTTTCATTCTTTAATAAATTTCCACCACTAACTCAATTTTTTTTAAACGATGAGTATTCAAGAAGACTTGGTCACACTGGAAGAGCTAGAATAAACTTCTATAGAATCACATGATCCATGCAGGATAAACCATATATTTACATTGTATTGGAAGATTAATCAAAACCAAAATGGTTAGTGAATGATTTAATGATCCCCCAAAAGAATATTCATTGAGATAAATATGCACTAATCTTAATTTCTAAAATTAAACCAACAATAACCCAAAGATAAATAGATACCATTCAATAACCAATTGTCCTTAAAATCCTTTAATATAATCCAAACTAATATTGAAACCCAAATCATAGAAGAATTTGATTATGTAGTCTCCCATGTTACATTGTATCTCCAAATGACATCAAATACTCTTAAAGTCACATACTTAAAAGTAATTAACATCATCACATATTCTCTGTTATAGGTTAATAATTTCCATAAATAACCCAAATCACTAAATCAACAATAAAAACGTAGATAAAAATCCACCATTACTCTACAAATGAAACCCCATTGTATTCTATTTTCCTTGGGCATATAGTGTTTCCAACAAAGCGAACATCTTCCAAAATAACATTTATGACTTAATCACCAAATTATTTTCCTATACCAAGGGTATTCATTTGATAAGACATAAGAACCCAAATCATCTTATAATTGATCAATAAAATCATTTAACAAAAAAAAATAGTCACATTAACCAGGGACTTCACGTAGTCCAGTGGTAGGCGATAAATCCCAATCGCACTTTTGTTGTGGGTTCGATTCCAACAGCTTTGTCTGACACGATGGGTTGTCACACGGTCTACGTGTAGTCCTTTTTCAAAAACTATAATTTATAATATTACCAAAATGAGATAAATTCCTCAAAATAACATAACTTAATCACAAATGTTATATCATACTTTGCATTTTTATCCCAAATTATAATAACTTATAATTTTCTCAAACCCTAATGATCATATAAAACCAAATGGTTATTTATACCTATATCCACAAGAGAAGAGACAATTCTTCTTCAAATATCATTCTCACATGGCAAACTGCGGGGTTACAAATACAAGAGAAAATTATTCCAAAGTACCCATCAACAAGGAGTGCTAATACTTTTTAAGTTTTTCTCCAACCATTTATTTCCACATATCTTCTTCTTTGACCAAGAAAATATCCTATATAATAAGACATTCACTCGGGTAATGGCCAGGTCCACAACATTTATGGCAAATGACTGTAAATGGACTCTTGGGACCATTTTTATCTTCTTCCATAGTACTCTTCATTTTTCTTCTGCAATTCTTCACTTTATGTCCTTCCTTCCCGCACGTAAAACATTTCGTTGTCCCATTGATACACTTTCCTGGGTGTCTCTTTCCACATTTCCTACATGATGAAAATTGAGGTTTCATTTCTCCATGATCTCCATTGCTGGAGATCTTATCATTTATCACCTTTCTCTTCCTTGTTGAGTCTGGGAGTTGGTTAATATATATGTTGTTGATCATATTTTTGGAAAACTGATTTGGCATAAAGACGATATCTTTTACGCCTATCAACATTCCATTTTGTTGCTCATTTCCACCACCGTTCCCACCTTGTATATCATTCTCAAAGTCACTATGACTTCCTTGGAATCCATCCATTGACTAAAACAAGAAATCATTGTGTGAGAAATAATAGTCATAAAATCATTTAGAGATTAAATTGTCACCATATTCTCAATTCGAAACATATTAGGATTAACCAAGGTCATTTGCTCTCATCTTATGTATATATTACTTAAATCGGTTTGTAAGGAAACTGTAAATTATCCTAAGCATATCCCCCGGGAGTGTCGTAACCAAGAGCGCAGCAAGGCCAGTTGTCGTGCACCAGTTCCCGTTCGAGTCTAGCTCAAAGCGGTGTTTTCGGGTTTTACCCCTAGGTACATCTGTGCCAGAGCCGCCTCTACCTGCTCGTATCCAGACAGGGATGTATTGCTCGGAAAACTCACAAAATCTCTACAATACCAAAATTCTCCGAAGTTCTTTTATACTAATCCTCAAAGTTCATCTTAGGTCTACGTGTTCTAATCAGAGTTTATCTAAATCTAGCATCAAAGGTTTGTACTAAACTTCCTCTGATACTAACTGTAACGCCCCAACCCTAGTTACCTATAGTCGGTGCCTTATTACATAACATTGGAATGATCACGAGAAAGATCAAGTCTTGAAAGACCGATTAGTTTAGTAGCCTTGGAATAACTAGATACATCCATAATTTTTTACATTACATCATAAAAAAAACATCTTGTCTTCATATCCCCTCATACTATCCCTGCAGGTCATTCATAAATTAATTCTTCATAATCCTGGGAAAAATAAAACATTGAAAGGGGTGAGCTCAGATGCTCAGTAATGATAACATTATAGCAGAAGCTTTCATAAATAAGCATTAACACTTAAAGAAATTTATAACTAAAATAAAAGCCTTTTAAACTTGAACATCAGCATAAAATGGAAAAGGTAAAATGAAATAATGCCATTTACTTACTCACATGGATATTATACTAGTCGAATGATCACATGAAATATCAATATCCACTTTCATAATGTTGGAATATATAATGCCAGACTATCATAACCACTTAGCCAAGGCCTCGTGCCAAGACTACAAATAAGATTTTGTCGAGGCCTTGTGCCAAGACACTAGTTTGTCTCATGAGACCTACCGATGCATCGAGGAGCTATAGCGGGCTCCACCCGTCACTTATTTAGTCCAATGCATTCCTCATATGAACATGTTTAAACATAACATAAACATTCGTATTAAAACTATCATACGATATGTCAATAATTTTACCACAAACCATGAATGGTATAAAAACAGCACATCCACAGTCAAACATAACTCATTCGATACAATATGGAAGATTGTATTATATCACATTAACCTCAATCAAGAATAATGAACGATGTTGACATAGATAATCATCGAAACTATTTGAGAGAAATATCCCCCTTTTCTTGAAAACATTTAAAAGTCACACTATTTGTCAAGAAGCCATTTAAAAATAGATTTTTGAATCAAAGTGTCCCATACCACTTTGAAAATTTTAAAAGGAGTTTTAATTTCTAAAACATTAATGTCCATATAAATAAATCCTTAAAACCATTTTTAAAACATGGACATTAATGAGCAAGATTTAGAAGAATAAGTCTTTAAAACATTTAAAAATGGTATTTTAGTTAGTGATTCTAACCAAAAGAGACACTTGAATACAAATAATTGAGGTAATTAAAACTTTGTAATATCATGAGAATAAAGGGATTCATGATATACTATGTCAAAGTACATTATATACACCACATAAAAGGGATTTGGTGTATATCAACAAAGAAGTCTCAATGGAATGTAAATTGAGATGAAATCTCTCATAAAGGCCGTATCCATTGGTTAAGGATAAATCAACGACATAATTATGTGTGAAAAATATAAATACACTAAATATGATTGTATATTCAGTGTAAAATAATCAAAGGATATTCACACATATTCTTGTTAAAACAACACCAACGAATTGGATGTTTAACTCAACAAATGGTGAATGAGTTAAAATTACTCTTATCAAATTCATATCAATGACATGAGAATTACCAATGAGTGATTATGTGTATCAAACTTATATCCACAGGAAGGGGAGTGGAAATTATGACATAATCAAATTTATAGTGATTCCACACATAATCATGGAGTAATATAATCAATGAAATATGCGTAAAGCCAAATGAGTGGGAATTGAAATCTCAAATTCCCTTACCGATTAGGTAACATACGAAACATACACCCATGAAAGAAGTATCATACCATGATGATGTAAATACCCATAAATTAAAGTATATTACACAATGAATACAATCTTGGGCAGTACACAAACACCACATGCAATAATTAAGTGGTGATCAATGGAAATCTCACGAAATTAAAAGTGAGATAAGAAACCCCTTACCACGTAAATTAACTGAGTCGTATGGCCAAAAGTTAATAACCACCAAATGATTTACATAATAACATGAATATAAATAGAATCATGAATATATATCAAATGGCAGTACAAAATACACCACTTTCAATAATTTAGTGGCGAAAAATGGAAATCTCACGGAATTGGAAGTGAGATAAGAAAATCCATTACTTTGTACTTTTTCCTTGGTCGATGGTAGGTTTACCTCCTGTATAATGGTGAAATAATTGTTATTGAATTATACAAGAATCATTTACTTTAATATGATATCATATATGATCTTTTAACATTGATTTGTTAATAATATCTTAGAATTATCGTCATTTCGGGTGTTAACGGGTTCATTTTACTTTATATTCTTTGTTATGTGAGCAATATTAGTTATTAATGGGATGTATATTATTCATATCCAGAATGATATCAAGTCCTTAGATACTATTTATAAATCATCAAATGATAATTATACTTGAATGGATATGATGGACAATTAATCTCATCGCGTTCGTGGAGATGGTAGTCCGTACATACGCACGAGCGACAATATCATTCTTTTGATATTAAAATAATATATAATTGGATTTTATATCATATATACAGAATCATTATCATGTTATATTTATTATTTACATGAGTTACACATCATTATTATACCCATCCAAATAATAATATATTGAATAACAATTACACCACGACGTGGAGATGGTAAGCCGTACGTACGCACGTATGGTGACATGTTATTCAAAGGATGGATAGAATACTGAATATGGTTGTACCATATTTATAATAACATCACGGTATATATATGATACTGGAGTTATTATTTTATAATGGAAATAACAAAGAAAGAGGAAGTGGAAGAAGAAAGAAACTTGAAAAGGGGTGGTGAAAACATTATCTCTTCTTCGGGTTATTCCTTTTGATTTGATCAAAAGGGCTCCTTAGGTTGGCTTTCTGATCAAACTAAGGCCTCTAGGTTGTAGTGAGGGAAGTTGAGATAGTATTTGGGCAGGGTTTGGCCGAACCAAAGGGCTTTGAAGGTGTGAAGAAATGAGAAGGAGGAGTGCCATTTTATAAGAGGGGTGAGGAGCACCTTTGGAAAAGCTAGAGATATTAGTTTATAATAAATTCATATTCGGTTTCCAATGGCTCCAAAGTTGACTATTAAAAGGTAAAGGTGGGTATGGGTCGAAAACAACTCAACCAATAGAATTTAGACAGGTTTGGGTAGTTATATTAACCTTATCTTTAAGTATTAACTCTAAGTTAATTAGTTTCATTTTTACAATGTCTCTTTGTATTTTTATATTATATGGTTAATAAACTTACCATATACATACAATCGACACCCAAGTGGTCCATTAATGATACACCTATCATGATATAAGTCTCTTGGCCGATCCTTAGATTTTTAGGAATTTAATATCAATTAATAATATAATATTTGTTTTAAAAACTCTTTTATGTCAATTTTGACACTATTCAATAGTTGAATTTTGTGAAACTCATAACAGAATGATTACCTCAAACAAAGTCAATTAAATCAATAATAATATATCATATTATCCTAGAAAATTATTTTAATTCATTAAAAGTTTCATATTATATTTATTTGGGTATTTTTAATATCAATTATTTTGATTTTTCACTATTATAGTAATTACTTCATCATCATTGTGTAATAAATAAATTAAATTATTTAATGTATAAAAATTATAAATAAAATATAATTATGTAGGAAATCTTTTTATCTTTCTAAGGAATAATTATAATCTAAAATACAACATATATAACCCTCTGTAACAATTGTTTTGTTAAAAGATATATGCTTGTGTCATTTTTGTATTTATTTTAACTTAATTAAAATAAAGTGTCATTATCACTTACATGTGGATCCATGGGGTCCAAAAATAGAACGAAAGATGCCCATGGTCGACCATGTATCATCCAATAGGGTTAAGACACATTTTAGGGTAATTTAGTATTATTATAATATTATTTTTTAACCCTTATTTACCGGATTTACCCTTAACCATGGTAAATAAAATATTTACCGCAGTAATTATTCAAAATGTCTCAAAATAATAGTTACCTATTTATACAATTTGAACATCCTGATTCCAAATATGGAATCCATTTTTCTAAATTCAAAACACAGAAGTGGCAGAAAATAATTTAAAATTAATTCCCGCTGTCAAAACAAAAAACGTGTTTTTAAAAGATAATAACTATCAAAAGATTGACACTTGTTTATGTTCGGTTTAATTGTAAAATTAAGTCCAATGAACAAAATTATATTAAATGGTAAAAATATATATTAAATATACTTTAAAACAACTCAAATTCATAATTTATCACTATTAATTATTTTGAATAAAAAGGTTGTTTTTAATTAAAATTTAGTAATTTTCACTATTCATCAAAATATGAAAGTTATCCAAAAAGTACCAAAATTTCACCCTAGGCTAATTTCGATATTACATTCCAAAAATGAAGTCCATTTTGAGAGATATAATTTATAAAATCTCAAAAAGTAGGTATTACTATTCATAACGGCTAGTTTGATTGGTTATGGTGTGTTAAAATCTCGAAGTTGTGTACAATGCACGCCATTGCATTATTCGAAAGGAAACATACAGAGGAAACTTGGGGTGTTACAGTGTTACACACATGTCCTAACATCATGGTATATATATTGGTTTTTACTTTTTTATCAATTATTTTTATCTTTAAAAATTTATTTAAATTTAGAACAAATTATTAGAATAAATCTCTATGGATAATGTTTAACCTAAGACTTCATGTGGACCATTGAAATTAAGTGTGGGATTCTAGAAGATAACACATTTTTTTGAGTAGTTACTTTTGTACGAACCATGCATTTATACAGTATGTATATTTGAAAATTATAGTTTGATATTTTATAAAATCTATTTTAAAAAATTATAATATTTATTTTAATTGAATTTCGGTAGTGACAAACAATGAATTGATTACATTGGTTTCATCCCATTCATTTTTCATGTTATCAAATAATCTCAATCAATGTGAGGTAATTAATGAATATTAGTCGTTATAAAGAACATCATATATTCTAAAAAATAATTACTACATATTTTTATTGCCAAAATAATTATAATGAACCTATTGAGTTATAGAAAAACATTATTCAAATTTTGAGTGTTTATATTTTTTATTATTTTTTAGAATTATTGTTTATAAATATCTTCAATTTTTTGGAAAAGAATTTATTGAAAACCATTGAATTTTATCACTTAGTGGATATACACACATTTATATATTGAGAAGATACTATGTGATTTTATGTTTTAATTTTTTTATTAATAAAATAAATATTCATATTTAATATATAAAATAATTTTGTAATAATAATTGTGTTTTTATCATCAATATTTAATATTACATGGAATCTTATTTATTATGTAAATTGAAATTAATATTCATTTGTGTATATTGAATTATAAGGATTTGTAAAAATTCAATTTTTGATCATATAATGAATCAATAAAAAATTATTTCATATATATATATTTTATTATTATATATAAATAATATATATGAAATATTTATTAATTATTTAAAATGATAAAGGATTGTTTGGATTGTTTAATATTAATTAAATAAGATATTTATAAATAATTTCAATCAGAAAATTTGAGTATTTTAATGGTTATTTTGTGAAAATATAATTGAAGTAAATTATGATTTTCCTTTTTTATAAAGATAATTTATTATTGGATAAATATTTGATAATTTTATTATCATTTTTTTTATATATTCATCAAGACATGCCCTAGTCGTTTAATTTTACAGTTGTGGGGATATATTATGATAAGGTTGGATAAGGGATATGTGTAGTTCTTAATGGGGTTGTTTTTTATAAGGGTGTTCTGAGTCTATGTTTGAGATTATAAAATATGATATTATAATATTATTTTAAAAAATTCTCCTATCATTAATAAAACACCTATGAATCCATCATTAGAAAAATGTGAATTTGATGGATTTTTATAAAATTGTTTTTTTTACACTATAGAAAGAATCTCATAGGTTATTATAATGCATTGGTAAGATGGTTTACAACTAAATGATGTCAATTTTTGTAAGTCAAGTTCACAATTTTAGGTTAAACTCTTACACCACGTTACCGGTATTCATGTATATAATAAAATATTTTAATCTTTAATTGGGTTGGTTTTCTGACCACCAATGATGGGGAATATTTCCTCAAAAAAATAACATATCTTTTAGGGATGTATGTTTGTTTTCATTAATAAAATATGATTATGAATATGTAATTAATTTTTGTCTTTCTCTCTGAATGTTGATAGTGAGAGAGTTGGATTGATGTTTTTGTGATGGATCTGGTGTTTTTGTAGTCTGCTAGAGAAATTCATAATGTGTACTAGGTATATATGATTTGTAATAGGGAATCATGTACAAAATGTGAAGGGAGTATACATCATTCATATAATAGAATTCCTATAATGATAAAATAATGTTTTTGATAAATAGGTTACGTAGTAATGATGTCTATGAGTCATTGGGACTCAAAAACACATTAATGGATTTCACACCTTATCAATGTCATGGAAATGGAATTTACTGTGCTTAATCAGCTGATTCTTAATTCTTTTAATTTGAACCCTCATTCCACGTCACATATAGCCTTGCTTCAATGATTATTAGCCCCTATGTTCTATCTATATTGATATGTTCGATGATTTATAATTATTGTGGTTCGATTGAATCTCTATGATTGAGTAATATTTAATTTATAATAATTTACTTCAGCAGTGTAGTATTATTGAAAAATCATATAAAATTCATTTAACAATGGTGATATTTCTCCTCTATTGTGTTGATATCTATTGTGTAATCTCATTCAAATGTCCATTTCTTTTTTATATGTGATTTTCTAGGTGTTTATTCTTGAGGAATGTGTATTTTCATCTTATATTCTAAGCCTCTTCTAAATTGAATAAATTTTATTATTTGAAAAATTATTAGAGGGAATACTTTTTCATTATTGGTCTCTTCCATGTGGTGATATCCATTGCAGGCATGTGAAGCCCATGTTTTGAGGTAGGTGGTTTTGTCTCTATCCTGTTTTGGTGAACTTAATTTCTCTTATTTCTCTTTTTTTAATTGAAATTGTTTAATATGTGTTATTTGTGTGTATAGATTTTATTTAATAAATTATTAGTTTCCTTAGTTTTAGATTATTTGAATGTGGTTTTCAAATAATTTTGAAATGGTTTATTGAATTACATTTCAATGAATGGTTTGATAGAAACATTTTTATTAACTGATATAAAAAATATAGAACATTGGAATCCATGGTTATATATGTAGTTGGTATAGTGAAAGCTCTCATCCACATTTATTGTGTTTTTTCTTGGGTATATCCTCTACCCCATATGCTAGTATTTCTATAGACATCCTAGAAATGTTTAGAGGTTCACATGCAGTGGTGTCCCTCTATGCTTTAGATGTGATGCATATGTCAAGTGGAATAAAGAGTATATGATTATAAAAGTTAGATAGTAGAGTCCTAGTTATGAAACAATAATATGACCGTTCACATGAAGTTTCTTATGTTGATTCTTTTCCAATTTGGGTGGTCTGGAATGTACAATTCCTTTTAATTCCCTTTATTTGAAATGATTTTTAAGGCTCAAATTTTTTGGCAGTATATAAATTCATGTGATATTTGGATATGAAATTATTTGAAAACGATTTACTTGCATAATTTTGAAATTTTTAAATGGGTGAAATTAATATTTTCTTCAATGTTATTGATATAAAATCTATTAAACTACTATAATATATTATTTTGTTTTATTTTGATATTTCATGAATTTTTTTTCTATAAATTGATATGTAACACATGGGTGAGACCCCATTATGTTTGTTAGCTCAAATTCTAAATAACCATTCAGTGGTGTGTAGACCCAGTTATATATTTCAACGTAGCGAATGGAAATTCATCATATTATGAAAATGTTTTTTTCTATAAGATGGTGTTTCGGTAGCTAGTGGTAAGATATTGGGAGTTATCCCACATTATCATATAGATTTATTTGATCAACAACTAGGTTTTTATTCATTTTTAGTTAAACAAACTTATTAGAGAGTATTATTATTTATTTTACTTGTATATGATAAATTTTTATATTTTAGTGATGAATTAAATTCATATAATACTTTATTTATCTATGTTGTATGTATATATTACATGTAGATTCCTAAATATGGATGAAATCATTCCCTATCCTTTTTATTTTATTCCCATGTATAAGACACATTCCTATGGGAATTGGGAATTCCCTTCATGTATGTGACAGATCCGAATGGATACCAACTTGAGATGGTATTAATTTTATTTTATTAATGTTTGGAATCATATATACAATTTCACCTACATTCGTTATCTACATATGTTTTGTAGACTAAAGATATGATTTTTTGAACTAGAGATGTATATTTCTCTGAGTTCTTGTGCATAGATTTTCATGATGAGACTCAAGATTCCAAGGGTTGTTGGGATGTTTGTGTCATATTTTGTGTTCTTGATTTCAATATCAGTTTTTATTATTGGTTTTCTCAAATCAACTCAAATTCATTTATTTTATAGTTTTTTATTTCTTTTTAGTGTGTATATGTATGCCTATGAGTGGTTCCCTGTGAGTTCTCTAGAAGGTGTAAGTGATACACCCAAATGGAATCCTCTGAACGATGAATATTTTATCAGGGTCGTTTTGTGGGTAGTTCATTATATTGAAAAGAATTTACCGTAAAATCCAAAAAAATTAGTTAATGTACAACAATTTCTTTGAGTATAAATAGATCAATGAAGACTGTTTTCTCATGATAATCGATAATCAATTATAGCTATAACGAACCTAAATATGTTGAGGAATGGATTGAAAATATAGATCATATATTTGACTTCGTTGTTACACATATAATTATCATTACAAATTCTCTTAAGTTTACAATTTAGTGTCTCAAAAGTCATTATTGGGATTCTATGGTATATGTAGAACAGAACATGAGCACGCACTGGAAGGGTGTTAAGACACTCTTCTCCATAAATTTCATCCTGAGTCACTGATTATGGTTGTAAGATCCCAGTTCTTCATAATGTATTTTTTTGTTTTTGTTTTGGTTTGACTCCTTTCGTCTAGATAAGTGTTTCCTCGTGCACATGCGATGACCCTAGGGTGTTATGGAGGTTCAGGACATGAATGATGAAGGAAAGGGGATTTCTGGGTCATGTTTCATGGTTTGAGCATGGTTAGTGTAAACTATGCAGAGCATCATGGGTAACCGTGCAACCTTGGATTGAGCTTTATGAACATTTGGCACACGGTTAAGCAAATGGTGTAGAATTATTAGGATAACATTCAAAGGGGATGATTTTTGGGTAGTATATTCTACACAGTTTGCACACAGTTTGGAAAACCGTGTCGGTAAATCGTTCAACCCATAAACAGTTATAAAATTAAAAAATTTCCAATATGGGGTTTATAAGTTCACTCGAGATTATCTTATCCCTTCTCTCTTGCAACCATAATAATGAACCATAGGGACCAAGAGCTTCCATTGATCAATTTTCTAGGATTTTTGACCATTTGGAGTGTTTTTTGGATATTAATTGATGATCCGAGTGAGTTTAATATTCTCATTCTACCTATTTTATGGTTTAAGACTTGTATTTTTGGAAAATTCGATTTGATACTCTCAAAACACTCTTTTTTTGAGCTATAGGTTGTGGCTACAAAGGGTTGTTGGATCAGGATCTACGTCCTTGGTTGACACGACATTCTTTAATGGATTCGAGTTAGGTTGTCTACAAGTTATATCCCTTTAGATTGATGACGATTGGAATGTAGGTTTTTTATTCATAACCCCTTTTGATGAGTTATTCATGACATTATTGTGATGTGATGTTTATGGTGTCTGACAACCTAATGGAATCATCATGATCCACATGGGATGCATAGAGGACGATGTGATATTTGTTAGGGCCACCCATGGGGTGCACACACATTCCCGAACATAGAGATTACCTATATAAGTGTAGGGTAGTTGTTCGAGAACATAGAGTCCAGGGTGAATACGATATTATGCATGAAGGATATGAATCGTAGTCCTCCTAACACACCATGGTTGGTTGGTGGCCTATAGAGATAACATATGTTGGTGTTTGGTTGCATAAGGGTTAATACATGAGAATTAGGTGGTACCCCTAAATTAAATAATGTAACAAATGTGTTGTGTTATGTGATATGATAATTTTACATGATATGCATAATTGTTTAAATTCTTGTGAAATGATAAATTTTCTAAATGTGTTAATAAATCATCAATGATGAGTTTTTCTATGGAATAGGTGTTTTTGAATATGTCTAATGGGTTAGGGCACATGAATCATAATTTGGATGGATGGATAAGAATTGTAATAGGTAAATGTGTTAATGTTTATTGACATGGTATTTATTAAAATGTTCTGATATGTATTGTGATATTCAATGGAATATTGTATGATATGTTTTCTTATGGTTTGGTTTTGGTTCTTCGAAAAATAAGAATGTATAAATAGCTTGGTAGAGAGGGGTATTGAATCAAGGTTCTATACCAATGGGTTGAGATAGACTGAGGATCTAAAATCCACCCAAAATGAATTGGTTTGGGATGGGGACAGAGGGTCTCTTCACCTACCAGTTTTATTCCACCCGGACTGAGGCTTTGAGGTGGGGATATTGTGTTGATGTGATATTTGGATCCCTATAGAGATAGTGACTTAATTATTTTCCCCTATGAATATTGACTTATTCACTTAGACCCTCATGTAGATGATATTTTTTCCTAACCTTGTGAACATATGATTAAATTGTTTGAGTAGGGGTGATTCTATATGGAATGTAATTGGGATAAATTAAAGGAATAAATTAAATGAACATGTTATCTTATGGAACCCGAACTGCCCCTTGATTACATAACATTCACTTTTTTACTTTCATGAACTATATATTAGACTGTATATTTTGTAGACGTTGTTTGTTATGGCCTACTGATTTTTGTACTCATGGCATGCTCGGGCCACCGTTGGGTACACATGTAGATCTCTTGGTTGCAGGTCAGGATGAGGGAAATGCCCTAAACTATGTTGTTAAGTTGGTTATGGTATATACATGGAGAAATATCTAATCATAGTGTGAGTGCCAATAATGATTTTTTGTCATTTTATTTGGTTTTATTCACTTGAACTAATATTTTATCATGGAATTGTTGTATTTTATTTTTATTGTACTCATTTCAAAAACATTTAGCTGTGAATGATGGTTGGTTGTTTAACATTGCATATATTATATCCAACATGTTCTATAGTGACATATTATAGAAATTAGTTTATAGTCTCCCCACTTGACTTATTAGTCCATCGCCGCTTTTCGGAAACCTCTGGTGTATGGGGAGGTGCACTTCAGGTCATGTGACGACTTAACACAGAGCACTGGTTTAGTGGCATCAGGGTCGAGGAAATTACAATGTGGTGTAAAAGGAGTATTTTTTCAATTTATTTTTAATTGGGTATGGTAGTTCAGAGATTATTATGTGTCATTCCTCGGTAATTTGGTTGTTCTTGGAAGCAGTTGACCCATGTATGAGAGAGAAACCAAGTCACCTTAGGTGGAAATTTCCGTTCATGATCAGTGTTGTTATAGTTGAATGATATTCCAACAGTTGGTGATGCACATGTTGTGTAACATGAATATTTCAGGATATTTCTCTCGTTCCCAGAGTGGCATGGGGTTTTGAATTCTTACATCCTTCTACAACCCTATGAATATGTGGCATGCATATTGATAGGATCCAACATGGGTTGGGTGTTCATGGTATATATAGTAGAATGAATTTTACATCCTTGATAAACTAGAAGAACATTATTCCTAATAATGGTAATGTATGTTGATGAATTATAGTTATGGAATAATATGTATAAATTAATGTTTTGAATATGTTAAAATTTTGGGTTGTGATATGTTTTAATGGTTGTTTTGGTGTCTAAAGAAGAAATATTGCACAATAATTGTAAAATTGTTAACATATGTTGCCTAATGAATTTTGTAAAAGAGTAAAAATGATGATTTTAACAAGATGTGAAATTGGATATGTGCATGAGGGTAAGGTATTGTGTTGTAAAAGAATAATGGGGTTAAATAGGTGTTGGTTAAAGTCTTCAGATTAAGCCAGTTGGTCACCCCATGTTGACCATGAACATTGTAGGTATGGTATGAGGTAGTGATATAGGTGTGATAATGAATGCTGGGGTAATGTATGAAAAATGGTTTATTTAATCTTGATCATGTGGGATCATTCCATCTGTGGTTAAATCTTATCGGTCATTGTTCGATTTGTTATGTGAATGGAATGATTAAAATTATAATGTTTTGGTGAAAAGGTGGGTATCCTTGGGGTTGTCTGTGTGGAAATTGTATGCATGGGTTGGGGCTGTGAGAGTTTCATAGTATAGATTTTGGGATTGGATTGTGAGGTTGTTCCTATTATGATATGACCTAAGTTGTGTGTTAAGGGAACCCTCGTTGGGTTGTAGCCTTTGGGTTGTGAGGCATTGTTCTGTAATGTGAGTGAGATAAATCTTGTTATTCGGGACCATACAGATTACATGATGGACTCTAAGGATGGTGTCTAGATCTTGGTGACCTTATGAATATACGCCTTGCGAGCTTTGTCATGAATCATGGAGAGGATGCTTTTTCTATAGTGCTGAAGATTGTGTACAACATTGGAGTGAATCCAAGAGTAGTTGTATGTTTGGTTTGCTACGAATAATGTGCAATGGAATGGGAGTGAGAGTTCCATTAATATAAATTACCTAGTATGTTTCACGATATGTATGGATTCGAGAGAAGACCGATGGCTTTTCTTGGCTGTGACTCCAATCTAGGGAGGTGGTATCATTTAACATTAATGTTTACCTATGAGAGAGGATGGACATAGTCTCTAGTTTTTTTGGTTGTGACTCACATATGTAGATGTTTGGATATGATATTCGGACTCATATTGTTCCGTGGGGCGGATTGTACTTGATGGATTAGTGGGAAGGTTGATTGTATATTTTTTCAGGATTCCATGGTAAGGGAACCTTAGTGTTTGTGATCAGTGATAAGTATTATTTCTAAGGGTTCAATCACATCAATGCCTAACTCACAAGTTAGGGTAATAATTAATGGAGGTATTGAAGTTTTTTTTTATCTGAAAAGACACGGGAGGCTGATGTGTGGTTATATACATTATCTTGATGGGAACACAATGATGAGGATTGTCACATGGATGAAATTGTTAGTATGAATGGGTTGATTTTTTGGTGAGATGTAGAGGTCCCCTCAGGGATGATGAGACTGGATAGCTAATAGACATGGTTAGACAGGTAAGCTTTGTTGGGACCAAGTTTAATATATAAGAATGTAAGATGAGTTTTCTGCTACATAGTGTTGTCTTTTGTTGCCAAAGAAGTTAAATCAATTCACATTGTAATGGACTTGAAAATCAGACGATGCTTTGTTGATTTTTATTTCACAAATATCATATGATAAGGGAACTTGTGATGAAAGCCTTATAATGGAATTTTGATATTACATGGTTATTCCAATCAAATTCATTTTTGATTGGAGTGAAATATGTTAGTGGATCAATGGGAAATTATAGTACTTCCTATCAAACCATTTATGATGCTAAAGCAGATATATCGAAGTATATATACCATGATAGTGGAGTTCATGATGAAAGATGAAGAATGGTTATGTAATGTTGTGAAGAGATCAGAGCCATAGGAATGGATGATCTGGAGGTGGCACAAAATAACATTTTATGGTGGGATATGGGATATGCATAGTTGTGAATGAGGTTGCTTCTTATAAGGGTGTTCTGAGGCTATGTCTGAGATTATGAAATATTGTATTATAATATAATCCTAAATAAATTTAACATATCATTTATAAAAGACATAGGAATCCATCAGTAAATAAATGATAATTTTATAGATTTTTGGAATAATAGTTTTTTATTATACTATAGAAATAATCTCATAGGGTATTATAACGCATTTTTATGTTGGTTTACAGGTAAGGTATGTCAATTTATTTATGTCATGTTTTAGTGTTTCACATTCTAGTGTAACACCACGTTAACCATTTTTATGTATTAAACAACAATTTTTTATTCTTTAATTGTGTTTGTCTTCTGACCTCCAAAGATAGGGAACATTTCCTTGGAGAAATAACACAAAATTCAGAGATGTATGTTTCTTTTCATTAATAAAATATTATTTTATACATGTAATTATTTTTTTGGGTACTCCCTGAACATGGATAGTGACAAAGTTGGATTGATGTTTTTGTGATCGAACTGGTTTTTTGTAGTCTGCATGAGAAAGGGAAGATGTGTACTAGGAATATAGGTTGTGTAATCGGGAATCATGTACACAGGGCGAAGGGAGTATATGTCATTCATACACTAAAATTCTTATAATTTTAAAATAATGTTTTTAATAAAAACTATAAGGGGATTTGGTGGATATGATTCATGATGATTCAAAAACACTTATATGGGTTACACAACTTCTAAACATCATGGAAATGGATTTTACGGTGCATAATCAGCGTATCCACAATTTATTTAATTTGAACCCTCATTTCACATCACATATAGCCCTTCTTCATTGATTATTAGCCCCTATGTTCTATCTATATTGATATGTTCAACGATTTATGATTATTGTTGTTGGATTTCATCTCAATGTTTGAGTAGTATTTAATTCCTATTAATTTCTTTCAGCGGCGTAGTGCTATTGTAACATCTTATATAATTCATTTAACAATGGTTTTATTTCTCCTTGATTCTCCCGATATCTACTGTGTAATCTCATTTCAATGGCCATTTTTAGATGTGATGTGGTAGGTGTGCATTCCTGAGAAATGTATATTTTCATATAATATTATAAGCCTCTTATAAATTAAATAAATTCATAGATTTTAAAAATTATTAGTGGGATTAATTTTTCATTATTGGTCACTTTCATGTGGTGGCATCCATTGTAGGCATGTGAAACCCATGTTTTGAGGTCGGTGGTCTGACTCTAGCATGTGTTGGTGAACATAATTTTTTATATATCTCCTCATTTTAAATTGAATTGTTTTATATGAGTTATCTGTGTGTGTGTGTGGATATTTATTTTAATAATAGATTAGTTTCCTTAGTTTTAGTCTATGTAAAATAGTTTTTCAAAGCATTGTGAAATGGTTTTTCGAAGTACATTTCAATGAATGGTTTGATAGATTTGTTTTTATGAATTGATATAAAAATATAGATCATGGGAAGCCATGTGAATATATGTAGTTGGTATAGTAAATTGTATCATCCACATTCATTTAATTATTTCATGGGTATATCCTATATTCCACAGGCCAATTTTTCTATTGACTTCATAGACATGATAGGAGGTTCACTTATCATGGTGTCCCTCTATGCTCTAGGCTTTATAGAAATGATAAGTGGAATAAATCGTATATGATTTTAAATGTTAGATATGAGTGTCCTAGTTATCACAAAGTTATCTGGCCCTTGATATTAAGTTTTCTATGTGTATTCTCTTCAAATTTGGGTGGTTTGGTATGTAATATTAATTTTAATTTCATGGATTTGATATGATTTGTAAGGAACACATTTTTTGACATGATTTTACTATTGTGATATATAGATATGAAATTATTTGAAAATGATTTACATACATAATTTTGAAATGGGGGAAATTAATTTTTTCCCATTATTTTGATATAAAATCAATTAAACTACTTTCATTGATTATTTTGTTTAATGTTGAGAGTTCTTGAATTATTTTTCAATATATTGATTTGTAACACATGGGTGAGACCCCATTCTGTTTGATAGCTCACATTCTATATACAAATTTAGATGGTTGTAGACCAAATTATATATTTCAACGTTGAGAATGGAAATTCAATACATTGATACGATGTTGTTTTATAAAAGCAATTTTTTGGGTAGAAGGTGGTGAGATAGTGGAAGTTTTCCCACATTATCATATGGAGTTGTTTGATCAGCAACTAGGATTCTAATCAAATTTAGTTAAACATGTCACCTAGAGATTTTTTTTATTTTTCTTTTATATAATACATTTTTATATTTTAGTGATGGAATATATTTATATAATACTTTATTTCTCTATTTTGTGTGTATATATTACATGTTGATTCTTTGGGATGGATGAAATCATTCCCTGTCCTATTTTATTGATGCTCGCATTCAAGACACATTCCCATGGTTATTTGGAATTCCTATCATGTAAATGAGAAATCTAGTTGGATACCAGCTTGGGAGAGTATTCAATTTTTTTAATAATGTCTGGCATCATATGTATAATTTTACACCAGATTCCTTGTCTGGAAATGATTAATAGACTGAAGATAAGGAACATGGTACTTGAGATGTATATTTCTCTGAGTTCTTGTGCATCGATTTTCAGGATGATACTCAAGTTACCATGGGATTTTTGGATTTATGTCTCCTATATTGAGTCTGTGATGTCAATATTATTCTTTATTACTGGTTTTCTAGAATCCACTTAGATTATTTTATTTTATATATTTTTATTTCTTTTCAATGTGAAGATGTATACCTACGAGTTGTTTCCAATGTGTTGTTTAGGAGGTGTAAGTGATGCACCCCACTGGAATCCTATGAAGGATGAATATTTTATCAGGCCCATTTTGTCTATAGTTCATTCTATTTAAAATAATTTACAGTAAGATCCAAACATTGTAGTTAATGTACAACAATTTATATTAGGATTAATAGATCAATGAAGAATTTTTTTCATTATAATCCATAATCATTTATAGTTATAAAGAACCTAAAGAGGTAGAGGATCAAATTGAAAATATAGATCATATATTTGACCTCATTGTTACACATATTATAATCAATAAGAATTGTCTCACATTTAGAAATTAGTGTCCCAATAATCATTATTGGGATTCTATGGTATAGGTATATTGGAACATGAGCATGGACTGGATGGGTTTTAAGGAACTCTTCTCCAATCAATTTCATCCAGAGTCACTGATGATGGTTGTTTGATCCTGGATCAACTTATGGTATTTTTTTGTTTTGTTGTTGGTTTTGGTTTTACTCCTTCTATTGGCAAGATAAGTGTTTCATGAAGCTCATGTGAAGAACTGAGGGTGTTCTGGTGGTTGGGTAAATGAAAGAGGAGGGAAAGGGGAGTTCCTGGGCATGTTGCATGGTTAGTGAAAACCTTCCAGAGCATCCCAGGAAACCGTGCATCCTTGGTTTCAGATTTATGCACAGTTGGCACATGATTATGCAAACCGTGCATAATTATCAGGTATCCATGAGAAGGGGTTATTTTTGGGCAGTAGATTCTACACTATTTTCACACAGCTTTGAAAATCACGGAAGTAAATCATGCAGCCCATAAAATATTATAAAATTAAAAACATTACACACTTGTGTTCTTATGTTCACTCGATATTTTCGTATCCCTCCTCCCTTGCAACCACTGGAAAGAACCATATGGACTTACATCATCCAAGGATCGATCTCATTTTCATTCAAGTCCATTTAGAGTGTCGTTGGATGAGAATCGATGATCCAAATGAGTCTAGTCTTCTCATTCTACCTATTTTCCGGTTTAGGTATTCTATTTTGGGCGATTTCCATTTGATGCAATCAAACATCTCTTTTTCGTTGAGATCTAGGATGAGGATTCAAAGGGGTGATGGATTGGGATCTATGGACTTGGTTGACATGAAGTTCGTTAATGGATACAAGTTAGGTTGTCTAAATGTTATATCCCAAGATTTTCATGAAGATTGGAATGTAGGGATTTGATTCATACCCTCTTGTGATGAGTTCTTCATGCCATTATTGTGATGTGATGTTTATGGTGTCTGACAAACTAATGGAACCGTCATGATCCCCATGGGATTCATAGATGACGATGTGATCTATGTTAGCACCAGCCATGGGGTGTGCCCACATTCCAAAACATAGTGTTTAGCTAATTAAATTTGGGGTCATTGTGAGAGAACATAGAGGCCCAGGTGAATATGATATTAAGCTTGAAGAATGTGAATTGGAATCCTAGTAACACAACATGGATGGGTGGGACATATGGTGATAACATATGTGGGTGTTTGGTTGGCTAAGGGGTTATATTTTAAGATGATTATGCTTAGTTAAGTAGGAATGAGGAATGGAATATGGGGAATGTGTTAATGGGATGTAATGAGGGAATGGATGAATTTTTGGAAAGGATTAAAACATGTGAATTAAGTGGTACACCTAAAAGAATTAATATGTTAAAGGGGTTTAGTTATGTTATCTGAGAATTTTTCATGATATTCATAAATGTGTAAATTCTTTTGAAATGATTAATATGATAAATGTGTTAACGAATGGAAATTGAGTAATTTTTCTATAGCGTAGAGGTTGTTGAATGCACCTAATTGGTTAAGGAACAAGAAAGAGAAATTGGATAGATGGCTATGAATTGTAATAGATAAATGTGTTAGCGGTTTATGAAATACTAATAATTCCCATGATGTGCTTTGTATTGTGATATACAGTGGAAATGAATATGATTTGTGTTTTTTTTTTGGCGTGGTTGTGGTGGTTTGATAATTAAAAATGTTTAAGGCCTTGGTTGAGAGGGGTACTGAATTGAGGTTCTATCACTGTGTGTTGAGATAGACTGAGGATCTAAAATCTAACCCCAAATGAATGTGTTAGGGATGGGGATGGAGGGTATATTCCCCTAACAGTTTCATTCCACTCAGACAGAGGCTTTGATATGAGGATAATGTGTTGATGTGATATGTGGATCCCTAGGGAGATAGTGACTTTATTTGATTCCCATATGCATTGTTACTAATTGACGTAGAACCTTGGTTAGATGTTATTTATGCCTAACCTAGGGAACATATGATTAAATGGTTTGAGTAATGATGATTGTATAAGAAATATAACTGTGATAAATTATCGGAATAATTTAATTGAACTTGTTAACTTATGGGACACAAACTACCCCTAGTTTGCATACCATTTTCTTTTTAATTTCATGCACTATCAATTTGACATGATATTTTTTAGACACCATTGGTTGTGTCCTACTATGTTTTGAACTCATTCCCAGTTCTTGTCACCATTGGGTACCCATGTAAATCTCTTGGTTGCATATCGGGATGAGGGGAAGGGTCCTACACTAATATGTTAAGATAGGCATGCGATATACATGGAGAAGGATCAAAACATAGATTAAGAACAAATTAGGATTTTTGGTTGTTTGTTTTATTTTTTGGTGTTTTATTCACTTGAACTACTATTGTATCATGGAATTGTAATATTTTATTTTTTTATACACGTTTGAGAAATGTTTGGTTGTGCATGATGGTTGGTTATTTCACATTTCTTCTGTTATATCCATTGTGTGTTGTAGTGAAATACTAAAAAAATAGGTTATAATCTCCCCAAATGACTTATTATACCCTAGGCTGTAGTCAGCAACCTCTGTTGTATGAGGAGGTGCTCTTTAGGTCATGTGATGACCCGACTCGGAGCTCCGGTTTAGTGGGTTCTGGGTCATCGACTTTACAAAGTTGTATCAAAGGTGTTTTTTTATCATTAATATTATTTGATTTTGGTTTTAAAAAGATTATTATGTGTCATTACTTGGTAATTTTTTCATTCATTAGAGTATCTAACCCATGTAAGAGGGAAAACCCAAGTCACCTTAGGTGGAAATTGTTGTTCTTGATCTGTGTTGTATTATTTGAATGATATTTCACCACTGGGTGGTGCATATGTTGTTTAATTTAATTAATTAATGATATTTATCTCACTACTAGAGTGGCATTGGGTTGTGAATTCATGCATCATTTTACAAACCTGAGTATTGGTGGCATGCATGTTGATAGGCACACACATGGGATCGATGTACATGGTATAGAGAGTAAAATGAATTTTATATGCATGATAACTCAGAAGAAAATTATTCCTAATAATGGTTATGTGTGTCGGTTAATTATAGTTATGGAATATATTTTATAAATAAATTTTGTGACTATGTTTTGATTTTGGTTTGTGGTAAGTTGTAATTTTTGTTTTGGTGTCTAAAAGAGAAATATTGCCTAATGATTGTAAAATTGGTAACATATTTATCCTAATGGATGGCGTAAAAGTGTAATAATGATGATTGTAACAAGATGTGAAATGGGATTTGTGCATGAGGGTCTGGTATTGTGATGTAAAAGAATAATGGGTTTGAAGAGGTGTTGGTGAAAGACTTTGGCTTATGTCAGTTGGTCACCCCATGTTGACCATGACCACAGTAGGTATGGTAGGGGCTATTGATCCATGTGTGAAAATGAATGTTGTGGAAAATTAGGGAAAATGGTTTGGTTAAGGTTGATAGCATGGGATCATTCCATTGGTGGTTAAATTCTATATGTCATTCTTCATTGTGTTGTGTGAATGACAAGTTTAGAATGAAAATGTTTTGGTGTAATGGTGGGTATCCTTGGGGTTTCAGTGTGACCCTTGTTTATGTGGGTTGGGGAAGTGAAAGTGTTGTAGTATAGATTTTGGTCATTGATTGTGAGGCCTTTTTAGTTATGATATGGCCAATGTGGTTTGTTTCAGGATCCATTGTAGGGTTGTGGCCTTTGGTTTTCAGGCCATTTTTCAGTAATGTGAGTGAGAGTGTGACCAAACAGAATACATGCTGGACCCTAAGGATGGTTCCTAAGTCTTGGTGACCTTGTGAGAGGAGACCATGCGAGCTTTGTTATATATCCCGGAGAGGATGTTTTTCCTGTAGTTCTGATGAATTTTTACATCATTTGAGTGGAACCTAGAGTAGATGTATGTTTGGTTTGATAATAATAGTGGGAATTGGAATGTAAGTTAGAGTACCATTCATGATCATTGCCAAGTATGTGTCATGATATATATGGTTTGGAGAGAGGACCAATGGATTCTTCTAGCTGTGACTCCAATCGGGGGAGTTGGTATCATTTAACATTAATGTTTACCTATGAGAGAGGATGGTCACAGTCTCTAGTGCTTTTGGGTGTGACTCTCATAGGTAGATGATTGGAATTGATAGTGGGACTCAGAGTGTTCATTGGTGTTGGATTGTAGTTGGGGGATAAGAAAGATGATTGATTGTATAGTGGTTCCTAATTCTAGTATAAGGGAATCCTAGAGATTGTGATATGTGATATGTTTTGTTTCTTAGGATTGTATCACATGAATTCCTAACTCAACATTTTTGGTGAGGATTAATGGAGGTATAGATGTTTTTTTGAGCTGAAAAGACAATGTTTGATATAGTGTGGTCATATACATTCACTTTATGGTGACACAGTGGTGAGGATTGTCACATGGATGAACGTGTTAGTATGAATGGTATGGTTTTTGGGTTAGATGCAGAGGTCACCTCAGGGATGATGAGACAAGATAACTAATAGACATGGTTACAGAAGTTAGCTAGTATGGGACCAAGTTGGATAGATAAGAATGTAATAAGGGTTTTTTTATATAGAGTGTTGTATATTATTTTAAAAGAAGATAAATCAATTCACATTGTAAAGGACCTGAAAATCATAAGATGCATCATTGATTGTTATTTCCGAAGTATCATAATATAGTGGAACTTTTTATGCAAGATTTATAATGGAAAAGTGGAGTACATGGTGATTCCAAACATATTCAGTTTTGATTGTAATGAAATATTCTAGTGTATGATAGATATGTTATGGTACTTCCTTTCAAAACATTGACGATTCTAAAGATGATATATCAAAGCATATATATCACGATAATGAATTTCATGATGAAAGTGTATTAAAGGTTATGGAATGTTGTGAATATATCCCTTATAATGGAATTTTTGATTTAGAGGTGGCACCAAAGAATGTTTAAAGGTGGAATAGTTTCCCAGTGTTTTCCAAAATTTATGGCCTGAAAATTGATAGAAGAAGAAATCAGTTTTTGAAAATGATGTCATCCACATGATTGATGATGGCATGGTATGTTGCGTGCAAGTGGAGTTCCATGATCTCAACATCAAAATCATGCAACGAATAGGATTTCATGCAATATTGGTTTTGGCGCAAAAGATTTAAGGGAGTTTGGAATCTTGGGTGCAAGGCATGATTTGAGGTCTGAACATCAATAAATGGAAAAGTCAAAAAGCGTGCGAAATATTCAATGAAGTGAACAGAATATGAGGTTGGTGCAAAAGAGACTTACACGCCAAATGTGGTTTTGTGTGACATGTGTCTTACGTGCCCAATGCGACGTCTAAGCGGGTTTTTCGTGACACGTCTAGATCTTGAGTGACACATGGGGTTTTTGTGTGTATGGGTTTACGAGGACTATAAATAAGAGGTGACCCCCTCACTTTTTTCATGGTTGACACATAGAAAAATCATGAGGTTTGAGGTGAAAAAAATATTATGAAAAGGCGAGTGTGCGAAAGAAATAGTTTTCCACACAAGAAGAAGATGTTTCATGCAAGAAGAGAGTAGCACGAAAGATTGAAGTTGTGTGCAAGAGGTGTTTGGCGAAAAAAGATATATCTTGTGCGCATGGAATAAAAGCTTCTCAAAATATACCTAAAAGGGTGCATGAAAGATTTGTTGTCTTTTCATGTATTCGGTTGTGTGTAAGATCGTTTCTACCAGCATCTAGTTAAGAAAGTAATGATTTGTACATCAAATAATACACCTGCTGAATTGTATAGAATCACTGAAATACTGTAATTCCATATTTTTTCTAAGTGGGTTCACACACACATGTGGATTAATTTCAATTTTCTAAAAGAGTGTAAGGGTATATCATACTTTTTTTATTCCACTTCAAGGGATTTTTTTCTATTGGATTGTGTGGTACTGTATAATTTCCACACAATAACAAGGGCGTAGCTACTCTTTTTGAGTGATGAACCTAGTAAATCTTGTGTTCTTGTGGTTGTGTGTATTTATTAGATAATAATCTCTATAACAAGTGGAGAATGTTTTGTTAAGATGAAGGAGAAATAAAAATAACAAGACAAAACTGATTTCAAACCTCCCCCTCTCAGTGATACTTATATCCCAATTGGTATCTTTAAGATAAGGATGGGTTAAATTCAAAATAAATTTTATTTGTGAGAGGCTGCTGGTTTTATTGGTGTGGTAGATTTTTGTGATTTGTTTTTATCTATCAGAGATTCATAAGAAGAATTCGAGTGGTGTGGTGGAATTAGTGACATATGAAATGTTGGATCACAGCTACATGGTGATTTGGTCATTGAACGATGATTGAACCTGGTAGGAAATCACACCTGAGTAGTGGTGGTTATGTATTGATGGGACATGTTTAGCAGGGAAGCCCGAGATCTTGGGAATGTCATGGTGTCCCATAACATGACATCAGAAATGTATAATTTGGTGATGTTGTTCACTAAAAACATTTTAGAACGCCTCACCGAGTGGAGATCCTACCCAATATAATGATATCATCCAAGGTACGTTGAGAAGCTCTAGATCAATCCAAGAGACAAGTAGGTGTTTTGATGGATGAGGGACATAATGGAGTTTACGATCATGGAAATGATATATGAGGTGCTTTATGATGCAATGCACACCCTCTATGGTTTCGGTTGAGGTCCTCGAGAAGAACCATATGATGACAAATGTCAGGTGTCCTGTCCACAGATATAGGGAATGAGCACGGGGTGACGTTCGTTTTGTTTCATTGGGAGAATGATGGATATACATATCTATGTGTTGGGTTTGTTTTGTCATCATTTTAAAGATTTAGATGTTGGAATCTCTCATGGTGAGAAATGGTAATGACACTACTGAGGGGGGGGGGGCGATACGTCAGTCTAAGTTGTGGAGTGAAGAACATCGAGTCAATTTAGTGGAAGCTAGATACTAATGAGGATTCAATAATGTGCTTGTCAGATCCCCCAAGGAGGGAATTTGGAACATGGATGTGGTGATAAATGATCTATGTGTTAACTTGAACATAGGTTGGTTCAATGTGAATCTTGTTATGTTTGTGCCAAGTCGTAGTCCAATGTGGTTGGATTTGATAACAAGTTGTGGCCTGAGATCTTGGGTTCCAATAAATCTAACGAATATAGGAGTTAGAATCAGGTAATTTTAACTTTCATGGTTTTGGAACATTGTGATGTTCAGTGAATATTTTGTATGTGATGTTGTCAAATTCCAATGCTCAAGCTGATGCTTGTATGTAGGTAGGTAGTGTCATGATGATGGAATTCTACTATAATTCATGAAATGTCATTAGTGGGTTTGTGAAATGATCATGGTAGACTTCATGTCAGTAATTACATTTGGATTGTGAGAATGGGTGTAGCATACCATCAGTGGAAGGAGGGTGTTTTGGTGAAAGCTATTTAGTGGTGGTCTGGCCTGAGATAGTAAATTTTTTTGGGAGAGGTGGGAGTGACCAACTTCTAGGTTCATGTTGTATAAGATAACATCTTTCAAAATTAAGTTTAATCTGAGTGAGGTCAAGATGATATAAGTACCCAAATGGATATTGTATGGATGTATTCCCTGTGGTTGTGCGTGTAGCGGCTTGATTCCTCAGTAGGTTAATGCTCCTATGAATTCATGGGTTCTATGAGTTGGAACATGTTAGGCGATAAGAATGAATTGTTGAGTTCTGGTGGTACTTCATTGATGGAGGATGAGACAGGTAACCATAAATGGTTTGGAGAACCATACGAGAAAAATTTTTAGTTGATGACGTTTAGAGTTTTGGGTTGAAAGGACTAGAGTGGTCACCATTCAGGTGAGTTAGTCATAGCAGAGTGACTCGACAGGGGTTTATATGGTCATGTACAAGGATATGTAGGGTGGCCTTTGGTTTTATGGTTGGGGAATGAATATTCAGGATACATGGTTGGAAGGATCATGTGTTTTTCTTTCCGGCGATATAAAGTTTAGGTCACCATTAGAGTTTAGAAAACAAAAATAGAAGAAAATCACTCCACATGATTTGAGTAAAGATTTATATATAGGATCGGCCCAATGATGTGACGATTGGTGCCTCTATGATGATGTGATGTTGTGTGTTAAGTATCCAGGTCTTTCGAGTTAGGTTATTTCACATATATTTCCCCTATGATGTTAATTGGGTGAAAATGGTTGGATTGTGTGATTACATGAGAAGTTTTTCTGGTTCGTATTGTAGGTTGTGGTGTATAATCATTAAGGGGAATGTTTGTTCCCTGGGTATGTGTTCAATGGACTTGTGATGTGCAGCCTGGAATATTGAAGGTGGAATAGAGTGTCATTCATTGCGTCATGATCCCTTCGTTCGGAAGGGGCTGAATGCCTTCAATTGTTTTTTATAATCCACCTTTACAGGGGTGAGGTGGGACCCTAACAAGGCCTGAAGTCTTAGAGACAATTACATGACTCATAGGTCTTAGATTTAATCACCCAGACATGAAAACATGGAATTTCTCCTACTATGCAAAGCTACACAGGCCTGGTACTAATGGCAATGCCATGCCCTCTCATTCTCCCAAATCTATTTAGCTCCTCTCTAGTGGATGTGACTTCCCTGAATCCTCCAATAAAGCCTTTTTCATTGTAGTCAAACAATTTCATCTGAAATAAAGTGTCTTGAAGGCTTTGGGGTGGTCCTGTGGCCTTAAGGTGGCCCAAAGGCCCTGAGAATCAGCAGACATGAAGGCTTGGTACTGATGGAAAATCCATAGAGGCTCGAGGAAGAGATATTAAAATATAGAGAGGTTGTAAATCCAAGATCATCTTAAGGTATATTTTTATTAATTTTTTGATCAATCTCTTTTTTTGGATGGATATGTGTTTCCCCAAGTTCATGTGAATACCCGAGGTTGTTTTGGATGTTTAAGATGAGAAATAGGATGGAAATGCCAGTTCCTCGGCATTTTTCACAGTTTTTACATGGTTAGTGAAAACCGAGTGGAGCTTCTCAGGTAACTGTGTAGCCTTGGACAAAGCCTTACACATGGTTGTCCCATGGTTAAGGAAACCATGAATAATTATCATGAAAACATGTTATGGGTGAGATTTTTTGGTAGTAGCATACACACGGTTTGTGCAAGGTTTTGGAAACTATACCGCAAACCATGCGGCCTAGAAAATTTTAAAAAATTACAAAATTTCCACTCTGAGGTTTTTATGGTTGCTCAGTATCTTCCTCTACCTTCTCTCTTGAATCAAAATGAATGAACCAATGGGTCCATGTGCTTCCAAGTATTGATATCCATAAATTCTTGACCGTTTAGAGTGTCGTTGGATGAAAATTAAAGATCAATGTGAGTCTAATATTCTATTCCATTCCCTTTTCTAGTTTAAGTCTTGTATTATTGGCTATTTATATCTTAATCCCTCAAAAGTTTCTTTTTAGGTGATATCTAGGTTGAGGAATAAAAGCAGTTTTGGATCAGGATCTATGGCCTTGGTTGAGAGGGCATTCATCAATGGATTCTTGGTAGGTGGTGTATAAGTTATATCCATTGAGTTTCATGGATATTGTGCATGTAGGTTTTTTATTATTACACTATTGTGATGTGTTATTCGTATTATTATTGTGTTGTGATGTATGGGGTGTCTAACAACCTATTGGAACCCTCATGATCCCAACGGGATGAATGAAGGATGATGTGATCTATGATAGGGACACCCATGGGGTGTTCCCACATTCTTAGATAAAGAGTTTAGTTATGTATATTTTGGGTCATTGTGTGAGAACATAGAGTCCATGCTGAGTTTGATATTAACCATGAAAGATGTTAATGGGAGTCCTAGTAACACACCATGGTAGTGCGGTGACCTGTGGTTGTGGCCTATGTTGGTGTTTGGTTGGATAAGGGATTAGCTTTATACCTGACTATTCATAGTGAGATATATATGGGAGATGATAAATTCAGAATTTGTAATGTGATGTAATGATGGAATGGTTTAATTTGAGGAATGTGATAATACATGAGAATTTGGTGTTACACATAAATGATAAAATGCAATAATGGGGTTGTGTTATGTGATATTTGAATTGTACTTGATATGCGTTTGTGGGTAAATTCTTGTGGAATGATAAATGGGATAAATGGGGTAATGAATGGTCAATGATGGATTTGGAAAAGGCATACGGGTTGTTGAATACACCAAATGGGTTAAGTTATGAGAATGAAAATATGGATATATGTCTATGAATTGTAATGGGTAAAAGTTTAAATGGGTTATGTCATAGAATTGATTAACATGTTGTGTACTATATTGTGATAACCAATGGCATTGAATATGCATGGTTTTGTTATGTTATGGTTGTGGTTATTTGATAAATAAGCTTGTTCAAATTGATTGGTAGAGTGGGGTGTTGACTTGATGTCTTAGGACCATTGGTTGTGTTAGACTTTGACAGTAAACACCACTGCATAATGCATGGGTTAGGGAAGTGGACAGAGGCTATATTCCTCTAATTGTTGCATTCCACCCAGGCAGAAGCTTCAAGGTGATGAGTATGTGTTGATGTGATTTGTGGATCCCTAGTGTTATATGGACATGATTTTTTATTATATTCATTGTGATTTATTACCTTAGACTCTAGTGTAGATGATATTTATCACTAACCCAGGGTACATGTTATTAAATGGTTTGAGTAATGAAGATCAGAAAAGTAATTTAATTTGGATGAATTCTAGTATTAAATTATATTAACTTGTTAATTTATGGCACCCAAACTACCCATTACTTACAATCCATTTATTGTTTTACGTGCATGAAATATCTACTAAACTATATATTTTTTTGGCACTGTTGGTGGTGGCCTACTATGTTTTTTTCTCACACACTGCATGGGACGCTGTTGGGTACCCTAGAAAATCTCTAGGTTGCAAGTCATGAAGAGGGAAAGGGCCCTACACTAAGATATTGATATGGGCTTGGGAGATACATGGAGAAGGATCTGGGCATAGATTCAGATACTTTTGGATTTGTGGTCATTTGATTCATTTTTTTTGGGTTATATTCACTTGCACTACTGGTGTGGCATGGAATTGTAGTATTTTATCTGTATAGTACCCATTTGTGAATCATTTGGTTATGCATGATGACTAGTTGATTCATATTAATTCTATTATTTCCATTGTGTTCTGTTGTGACTAAGTCAAGCAAAGAGGGTATAGTATTCCCACCCGACTTATTAGACCCTCCCTTTCAGTTGGAAACCACTTCCATATAAGGAGGCATGCTTGAGGTCATGTGAGGACCAGATATGGATCACCAATTTAGTGGATTCTAGGTTGAGTATGTTACAAGGGTGAAATCTCAAAATTTCATATTTTCTAGAAGAAAGACTGTTTAGGGATAACACACACAAATTAGTTTTCTATGATAGTTAATTATTCACTCCAGGATATGAATAATGATCAGATAAACGTTTATAAGTACATAAATGGTTTTTGATCATTTATCAGATCACATGAATTTATTCTAAATGTTTCATCATATAAATAGATAATGTAAAATTATTTTATAGAATATAATTATATTGAAAGAAATGATGTATATTTAAAAATGTATAGTCCACCTAATTAATGATTTAGTGACAAGTATGAGAATAATAGAAAGTGGAAAGGTCATCATAGGAGAAGTGGAGATTGTTCACAAGATAATAAATCTTAATAACCTAAAATTCATACTACAAAAGTACCAATAACATTCTATTTGTGTGGATTGGTTGAAAAAAATTATGTTATTTTCCAAACATAATAAAATATTTGTTATAGTTGAGGACATTTAGTTCATCTACTACATTTCTATCATGATTTATAAACTCCTCGATATGGTCATGGATCATCAAATCCCTATTCTACTATGACACTTTTCTATGATTCTATGAATATTGGGCTCTTACAAAAAGCCATTGGTGTGAATCACCATCACATAATATACACGTTTCTCTTGGATAGAGTAGCATGTCATGTGAAAGTGAGAGGTACCATCATTATTGCATCCTCATTGGTGATTATTTTATTTGATAATTGTTCTTACCACTGGTATATATCTAGAGGTTTTTTTGATATGATTAATCATAAAATGGAGATCATTTATTTTTCATTTTAGTTTCAGTCACTTCTTTGGAATGGGACAGATCATGGTTTCTGTGGTCCTTCTTTGATGCTATAAAATGATGATGTAGATTTATTTTAGGAATCTCTTATTCTCAATATATATCTATTTGATGTTATCGTGGTTATGTATTTTCCTATTGATCATTATTTTTATGTGGATAGTTATCATATTAGTGTCAATATCAATACAAAATATGTGATATCATGGTAGTTTTAGGGAGAGTTGTATCTGAGGTCTAGTCATTCATGATCTTCCCACCTTGAGCCAAGATTTTTGGTCTACTATAGATGATTTGACTGAAAACATATCTTCTTTTTTTGATCTTACTGTCATTTTTAGGATATTCCTAATATTTTCCTAATATATTTATTTTGTATTACACTATATAGGTAGGTAGACTTCATTGAAAACATAGTTCCATGGACACAACCAATATCTATATGTTCTTATCATATTGCAAAATCATAGCAGAAATAGCTCATGATTTAATTGGAAGATCTTGTGGAGAAGGGTTTTGTTCACATTATTATTTCTCTTAGGGATTCCGCAATGTGGTTTTTGTCAAGATGAGTGTTTGTTCAAAATGTTTTTTCGTGGACTTTCAGAAGCTGAATAGAGTAATACTTTAGAAAAAGTTCCATTTTAATCATTTTGATGATTTTTTATCAGTTACATGTGTTAAATTAGTTATTGGATATTTATTTAATGATTTGTTATAATAGGTTCACATTTTTAGTTTTTGATATACCAATGGGGGATTTGAAGAGTAGGTATAGAAATTATTAATATATTGTGATACAATTTGTTCTAAATAATGTGACCACAAAAATTAAGATATTGCTGAATCCGATATCCATCTGTATCTCAACACATATTTTTTATTCCTAATATTTGATATTTTTTGTATTCAAGGAATGAGTGTGATAACATGTACGGTCTTATTTTCAATTTCTATATCTTGATGAGTAGTAATTTTTATGAATGATATTAAAAATTAACTTTTTCGAGTCATGAATGTTGGAACCATGGTATCTTATGCATGATTTGGAGTATGGTTTGTGTTTGTTGTCAATCCTCAGTGGAAGTTCAGAATGTGTACCAGCAAAGAGTCATACAGGTCAAAATGTGTACTAGAAAAGATATTAAAAATGAACTTTTTCAAGTCATGAATGTTGGAACCATGGTATCATATGCATGATTTGGATTATGGTTTTTGTTTGTTGTCAATACTCAGTGGATGTTCAGAATGTGTACAAACAAAGAGTCATACAGTTCAGAATGTGTACCAACAAAGAGACATATGAAGAAAAGTGTTTTTGGGATAGAGACTTGTGCGTCGTTCACTTGAAGGAGAGAAAACTTGTGCGCCATATGTTTTTCAATATCCAAACCTGGAAAAATGGAAAAGGGATAAAGGTCGTCAAGTTTTGAGCTGGTTGCGCAAGCGACCTGGGCGCCGTGAATAGAATTGCGTGCTGATTCAAAGGAGGATTGGAAACATGCGTGCCGGTTGTTTTTGTGATCATAACTTCAATATATAGAAAGGAGTTTAGGTTGCACAAGAATGGGTGTGATCACGCAAATGAGTAGCGTGACAGAGGCGAGGGCGGTTGGAGCTGCGCGCCGTGACTTGCGCATTGTGAGGACACTTGTGCGCCACCGTGCAGGGGGTCCAGTTTGACTATAAATAGAGGACCCCTCCCCATTTGTAAAGAAGTTAAAGACTTAGATATTTTTCTAGCTCTCATCATGGAAGTGGTTGAGTCGCACAAGTGGTAGTTGGGTCGTGCAAGTAGAGGTTGTGCGCCGATTGTTAGTTGCGCGACCAAGGCAGTTTGGGAATCAAAGGCGCAGCATCGGGAAAGTTTGGAGTTGAAAGAGGCTATGTCGTGCAATTGGGTTGGTGTCACCGATGCGCCGATTTTGTACCACGCATGTGACTTGCGTGCAGTTCTTGAAACAAGCACGCCAGTCTTGGAGAAGCGTGCCAGATGAGGTTGTTGTTCGCCGGTCCTTTTGGAGTTGTACGAAAACTAAAATATTTCCCAATACCTTTGGTGAAAAGTGGGATTAATATATGAGCAAATGTTGGACTTCAACAGAGCATCTATATTCAATTGAAGATGCATTATTTTTCAATGATGAAGAGTGCTTCATGACTATAAACTGAGCGTGACTTCACCAAGGGTAGTGAGTCAGGGGGAGTCAACGGGAGTGAACCGAGGGAAGCAGTGAGATATCCTTGAACCTTTGTAAATGCAGTGAGCCTGGGACAGAGTGACTGTGCCGGAACCTTTGTAATCCACAGCTAGTGATGATTAGTGGAATTAGGTACGACCAACAACTTGTCAGCGTATGATCCTTGGACGTAGCCCTTTATGGTGAACCACATAAAAAGTGTTGTGTGTTATCTGTGCATGTGAATGTTTTCTTTCTGGTCATATTCATCATACATGTTTAATAAGTTCCTACCAACATGGGATCAAGATCTATCACATTAAATGAAAAAGTTTTCACCCTGGTTCACCCCTCCCCTCTCAGGGTGTCCCGGGGTCCTTCAAGTGGTATTAGAGCATAAAGGATGCTGGTGATGAATCTGTCCTTTATCGTCATGGAGAATGAAGTCAATGTCAGGGGATTCCCTCACTTCGATGGAAGTAATTTCTAGATCTGGAAGAACAAAATGAGAACTCATCTAATATCTCTTGGAATGGAAGTTCTCTATTCTTCTTTACAAGGAATATAAGTCACTGATCCAACAGGCCTGGCTGTGACTGAAACAAACATGAAAATTATTGATGCAGATGCTAAAGCAAAAAATGCACTCACTGCATCCATTTCTGATCAGATCTACCTAAAGGTGATGAATTTCACCTCAGTAAAATCCAAGTGGGATATACTCGAGAATATTTATGAAGGAGATAGAAAAGTGAAGGAGGCGAAACTACAAGTGCTACACAATCGGTTTGATGATCTGAAGATGCATCCAGACGAGAATACAGATTCCTTCTTCAATCGAATTACTGAAGTGGTTGGAGAAATTCAGGGTCTAGGAAAAGAAATCAAATACATTGATATTTTAATGAAAATATTAAGAAGACTTCCAACTCTGTATAATGAAAATGTGTCAGCCCTTGAGGAAAGAAAACTTTCCAATCTTTCTCTTGATGATCTACTGAGCAGATTGGTAGAATATGAAATGAGAGTCAAACCCGAAAATGATACGACTCGTGTGAGCAAGGAAATGGCATTCAAGGCCATGTATAAACATAAATTCACAAAATATATTAGCGGTGAAGATGATAAAGAAAAATAAATACTTTCTATCATTACAAATAAGTTCTCGAAGGGGAATGGTAAATTCAATGGGAAGTTACCTATCGCTTGTTTTCAGTGTGAAAAAGTTGGGTACATTGCCTCTCAGTGCTTAAGAATGATCAATGATGATGATAGTGAGGATTAAAGCTTTGAGAATCCTTGAAAAAGGTTATTCAAAAAGGGAGACTTCAAATCTGTAAAGAAAATACAAAGGAAGAATTTTGTTTGTGAAGTGGAAGAAGATAATAATGAATTCTATGATGAAGAAGAAAAAGAATTCAAAACTACAAACCATGCTTCCATGATGGCCACTATTGAAAAGTCAGAAGATACTGGTGGAGAAAAACAACTGAGAACACGTGTAGATACCAAGATTCAACATAAGGATGCATTTAGTAAGCTTAAGATTTAATGTAAGTGTTTCAATACGTGGAAATCAATTGTAGAATAATCAACTGAATACGTTGATCAACATGAAGATGAAATTGAACGAATGGAAGAATTTGTGAAGGTACAGTCTAAAATAATTGAATGAAATGATGATGTAGTGGATTTGAAGCTGAGAATTGAAGAGAAGTCAAAGGTCTTCAATGGCCTCACCTCTAGACTTGATGAAAAATCCAAGACTGCTGAAGGTCATGAGAAGGAAGTAGTTACTCTACAGAGTAAACATGAGACTGAATCAATTCCAAAAGAATTTAGGAAAAAAATACAGTTTGGAAGATTCGATGATGTACAATTACTAGCAAGATCCAAGTGTGGTTCTAATGGGGTTGGAAAAATCATGAGTGATCAAAGACCCGCTAGCATGGGAAAGAGTGGAATGGGCTGTGAGGCTGAGACATCAACTGCTAAAAGTGAAACGATCCAAAAGAAAGATATGATGAAAGTTGAACATGTTGAAACATTTCCTAAAGTGCCAAAAAAGGAACCCTCAATCCAAACTAAAATGGAACTGAAATTTGTCCTCAAACATTCAGAAATGATAAATAGTATAACTATTCTCCCAAGGAAAAAGGTATGAGGAGAAATTCAATAGATAATACATTTCCTCTAATGAAGTGTCAGTTCTGTGGCTATCTGGGCCAAACCATGTCTTATTACGAGGAGGCAAGAAGCTATCTGAACAGAGAAGATATAGAAGTTCAACAAAGGATAACAAATTCGTATCCTAATTATCATAGAAGAAATAGTTTCAATGGATATTGTTATTGTTGTTCTAACTTTGGTCATAAGGCTGCTAATTGCAGACAGAGAAGGGACATGGACACCTCATACAGAAGTTCAAGACAAGTCAAGTCTCAACAGAAAGACAGTGTTTCTCTTTCAAACAGGTTTTCTACTCTCAATGAAGTATTTGACTATGAATAACCAAGGTATATGAAAGATATAATCATAATACCATGAGTACTATATACTCAATACAATTTCTCATGGAAAGAAAGGAAGACGATTGAGAAATACAACCTTCCATAGGTTGCCCTCAAAGCTACAAAGAACAAAAGTACCTGGATTCTGGATAGAAGTTGTTCATCTCATATGACAGGTATTGCCAGTCTTCTAATGGATATCAAAAGGTAGTTTGATGGTATAGTACAATTTGTTAATGATGGCGCTCTGAAAATCAAAGGGAGTGGAAGTACCGAATTAGCTAATGGAGAACTAAGGAAGACTGAAGTACGTCATAATATCCTCAGCGTGAGTCAACTCTGTGACTTAGGACTTATAGTTACTTTTAATCAAAAATGATTCACTATCAAGGGAAGGACTGGAAATTCACTTATGAAGGGATGAAGAATAGAAGGCAACATGTATCAGGTTGATAGTGAAGAAAATGTATGTTACATGACTATTGAAGAAGAAAATAATTTGTGGCATCGGAGACTGGTACACATCAATAAATTTGACATGGATAAAATATCCAAATTGAGAATTGTCATAGACATTCCCAACCTGAAGCTTTAGAGTGAAAAATATTGTGATGCTTGCATTCGTGGGAAACTGGTATGCGGTTCATATCGGCCAAAGAAGAAAAGGGCATCTCACCTTATTGATCTAATTCATACAGATTTATGTGGGCCGATAAATGTTGCTGGAACTCATGGAGAAATGTACTTTGTCCTTTTCATAAATTATTATAGTAGAATTTCATGTGTGATGGTCATTCAAAGGAAACGTCAAGTCCCATACTGCATGAAAACATATCGGCGAATCGCAGAGAATGATACTGGACGAATAATCAAAGTGTTGTGATCTAACAATGGAGGAGAATACACATCCATTGAATATGAAAATTATCTAGGGAATCATGGGATACAACATGAAGTAGCTACTGTGAGAAGTCCACAACAAAATGGAGTTGTTGAATGTAGGAATCGACAGGTGAACAACATGGAACGAACTATGCTGATTGAGAGTCATATTCCACGACATTACTAGAAAGAGGTCGTTCAAGCTGCAGTGTACATTTAGAATCGAACATGACTTTATATTGGTGAGACGAAGACACCATATGAATTGTGTCATGGACGAAAGAACTCTTTTAAATACTTTCGTGTCTTTATAAGTAAATGCTTCATCAGGAACAAAGAAAGAAATCAAGGGAAGTATAGAGACAATGATTATGATGGAATTTTCCTCAGTTACTCAATGAAGTGCACACCCACATTTGTTTCAACAAGCTTTTAGGAAGGATTGTGGAAAGAAGTGATGTTATGATAATTGAAGATAAAACCACAAATGATTCAAGAAAGTTATATTATGATGTGATAGAAAGTCTTGAAGAAAGTGAACATGAAGAAAATGCAAATCCAGAAATAGAGGAAGTTGTTCAAAACACTCAGCAGTCACATCATGATGTTGACTCAGAAGAAGAATCTGAAGAAGAAAATATTGCTGAAGTGAATGCTACTAAACCTCGAAGGAGAAATTGAAGAGCTGAGATTGATCCATCCAACATAATTGGGAACAAGAGTGCACCCACTCAAACAAGAAGGATGAGGAATAACATGCAATTTTCATTTCTATCAGTTATAGATCCATCCTCATTCGAAGAAGCTACAAGTGATGAATCTTGGGTGAAATCCATGAATGATGAATTAGATCCGATTGACAAGAATTAGACATGGGATATTTTCCAGATACCTAAATGTCACAATGTGATTGGTACCAAATGGTTCTTCAAAAATAAGTTTGATGAGCATGGAAGTGTCATCAGAAACAAGGCACGGCAAGTATGTAAAGGATACTCCTAGATTGAAGGCATTGATATTGAAGAAACATTTTCTCTAGTGGCTAGACTGGAGTCAATCAGGCTTTTCCATGCCATGGAACTACAAAGAGGATATAAAGTATATCAAATGGATGTCTAGAAATCATTACTGAATGGTGTACTCGAAGAATAAATCTACATTGAACAACCAGTGGGCTTTGTTTTGGGTACTGATGAAACAATGGTCTGCAAACTGATGAAATCTATATATGGTTTGAAGTAGGCACCACGGTTGTGGTACTCATGGCTGGATTCATATCTCATGAAGATGTAATTCAAAAGGGGGGGAGTAGATCACAATTTGTATGTGAAGAACTATCCAAAAGATCAATTAATGGTTCTATCCTACATTGATGATATCATATTTGGTGGCAGTAGGAATAAATCAGTGGACGAATTTTCCAACCACATGAAATCTGAATTTGAAATGTCTATGATTTGGGAGATCACATATTTCTTGGGGTCGCAGGTGATTCAAAAGAATGAATACACTTTCATTTCTCAAAAAAAATATGCAAGAGAGCTGCTGAAGAAGTTTAATATGCAAGACTCCTAACCAATGTCAACTCCTATTGCAGTTGAAACTAAATTTGGAAAGCATGAGTATGGGGACTCTGTTGATCCCACCATGTACAGGAGGATCATGGGGAGCATACTGTACCTGATAGCGACACGACCAAATATTGTCTTTACCACATGCCTTGCAGACTACTTTTAGAGTAATCCAAAGGAGGAACATATGGCGGTAGTAAAAAAAATCACGAGGTACATTCAAGGTACACATAACATCGGGTTATTTATTGATGAAGGCTAGGACAGTGAATTATCAGCATTTCCTGGTGCTAACTGTACTGGTGATGTAGTAGATAGAAATTCCCCTAGTGGTGGAGCCTTATATATTGGGAAGAAATGTGTTGGCTGGTTGAGCAAGAAACAAGAAATTACTTCTCTTAGTACATCTGAAGCTGAGTATATCTATGCCACAAAGGCATGTACTCAACTGCTATTGATGAAGCAACAATTAACAGATATTGGTGATGAGGTAAAGCAACCAATGGTGATTTACTGTGATAACAAGAGTGAAATTGATCTTATAAAGAATCTTGTTCAGCATTCCTGTACAAAACGTATTTAAATCAGGTATCACTTTATCAAAAAAAAATCTGAAAAATGGGTGATTAGAATGGATCATGTGGGAACTGATAAGCAAGTGGCTAATAACCTGACCAAACCACTGTCTGCGGCTGTGTTTGAGAAGCATTGGTTGAACCTCGGTGTTCAGCCACCTCCCCGTGCATAAGGAGGTTACACAATTCCCATCATCCTGTTTGTTATAACTATTTTTATCTTTTTATGGTTGTGATGCAGGTTTATGGGGGAGATACTATCTAGGGGGAGTATGGTTTGAGCTGAACGTTGAACAACTTTTCGGCCTTTGGATTTATTGTCAATTGGGGAGAAAATAATAAATGAAAGGCATGTAATGCTTCTGTGATGAGAAGTATGGGAAGGAAATCATCTGTATACTTTTGTCATGTAATGCTTCTTTGGTGTCATTGAGAATTCCAAAACATGGGAACCCAATTCAAGATTCCTCTCTTGTTTTCTACACCAAGATTTTCTCATGTATACCTAGAGTGTTGGCTAAGTTGATTCTTGGGTTTTTGGTTTGCACATGGATGAAGATCTATTGAATTTATTTGCTGATTTCCAACAAATCCAAAGGGGGAGATTGTTGGAACCATGGTATTCTATGCATGATTTGGAGTATGGTTTTTTTGTTGTTGTCAAACCTCAGTGGAAGTTCAGAATGTGTACCACCAACGAGTTATACAGTTCATGCAGAAAACTGTATTCAAGGTGGCGCCATTTCCCAGTGATTGCCAAATTTTTGGGCCTGAAAATTGACATAAGAAGGAAAGTGTTTTTGGAAAAGAGACTTGCGTGTCGTGCACTTGATGGAGAGGAAACATGCGCTCCAAACATTTTTCAAGATCAGAACATGGAAAAATGGAAAAGGGATAAGGGCCACGCATGTTTTGAGCTAGTCGTGCAAGTGACCTGTGCGCCGTGAAGAGACTTGCACGCAGATTCATTGGAGGATTGGAAACTTATGTGTTGGTTGTTCTCCATGATCAGAACTTCAAAATATGTCATAGGAAAGTAGGTCTCTTATGTATTGGTGTGTTCGTGCAAGTGAGTAGCATGACAGAGGCGAGGGCGGTTGGAGCTGCGAATCGTGACTTGCGCGTCGTGAGGACAATTGCACACCACCGCGCATGGGGTCAAATTTTCCTATAAATAGAGGACCCCTCCACATTTTTAACGATGTTCAAGACATAGATACTTTTCAAGCTCTCGTTGTGAAAGTGGTTGAGTCGCGCAAGTGGTAGTTGGGTCGCGCAAGTATAGGTTGCGTGCCGATTTTTATTTGCACGAGCAAGGAAGTTTGGGAATCAAAGGTGCAACATCACGCAAGTTTGGAGTTGAAAGCTGATTTGTCGCGCAAGATGGTTAGTGTCACCTGCGTGCCGATTTTGTAATGTTCAAATGACTTGCGCGCCATTCTTGAAACTTGTGTGCCAGTCTTGGAGAAGCGCGCCAGGTGAGGTTATTGTTTGCCAATCCTTTTGGAGCTATACGAAAACTGAAAGATTGCTCGATACCTTCGGTGAAAAGTGGGATTAATATACGAGCGAAATATGGACTTCAACAGAGCATATACATTCAACGGAGGATGCATTATTTTTTAATGATGAAGATACCTTCATGTCTATAAACTGAGTGTGACTTCACCAAGGGCAGTGAGTCAGGGGGAGTCAACAGGAGTGAATTGAGGGAAGGAGTAAACTATACTTGAACCATTTTCAAGACAGTGAGCCTGGGATAGAGTTATTGTGCCTGAACCATTTTAATCCACAGCTAGTGAAGATTAGTATAATTTGGTACGACTGAGAACTTGTCGGTGTATTTTCCTTGGACGTAGCTTTTTGTGGTGAACCAAGTAAAAAGTGATGTGTCTTCTCTGTGCATGTGAATGTTTTCTTTCTGATCATATTCACCATACAGGTTCAACATGTTTCTACTAGCGTGGGAACACGATACATCACATTAAAATTAAAAGTTGTCACCCTGATTCACCCCTCCCCTCTCAGGGAGTCTCGGGGTCCTTCAATGAAGTGATGTTCTAGTACATAATGATTTATGAACAACACTTATCAGTTGATCCTAAAATGTTATAGGCTTATTCAAATGGGAATAAAAATATGATGTATTTTAGATTTGTAGCCTACATGTTATTTCAAGAAACAATTGACGATTAATACTCAATTTCTCATTGTTAGCATCAAATTTCACTCCTCATTATAATAAATTGTTGAAATTAATTTGTGATGCAAAGGGTCAATATTCATTCAACACTATCAAGGGGAATCTGATGTCAAATCCTAATATGATATTACCTGAGACAATAATGTTTTTCAAGGATTTCTAGGATACTTATGGAACTTGGTCATGTTGGTTTCTCATGTATGAGGAATGTGTGGTGTCATATGGTTTTCTTCATATTTAACATCATGTGAGGAATTACACCATTCATGTTTAGGATATTGATGTTGTTATGAATTCGCTTAAGTGTTTGAAACAAAATATTTTTAGGGATATGTTAATATTCAATTTTCAGCATAAGATTTTAGACTATATCTCCACTCAGATGGAATTGAATCACTGTCAGTGGTGGTAGGTGGAACAGTTTAACAAATTTGACTTTGATATCTACTACACTATGTAGAATATGAATGATTTTTATGATGATCATATTAAGAATTTTCCATAAAATTATTTTTTAGAATAAAAATAAGAACAAATCCATATTGGAATTGTTTTCTAAGATCCATCCTTATATTCATAAGGATGTATTAGGAATGGTTGTTACTAGTGTGGATTTAATATCAACACACCAAGAGTATATTCTATAGATTTCATATCATGATGATGAGATCAGTGGAATTTGGGGTGAACAATATGGTGGGGAGATGATTTCTTATTGGTCTATCTCTCGAGATGTAATTCTAAATTTTGGCAATCAGATTGTCATCGAAACATCTCTACGAAGCTAATTTTTATTGTTGTCATATTAATTTTTAGACCACTCATATTTTAACTAGTTTGATTTATTATGATATGATATGGATTTAATGGGGGCCAGTTATGAATCCTGACATTATAGAATATGTGTCATTCTATTAAACCATCCAAATGACAATAGTTGTACTCATGATACCATTGGTTTTCATTATTATCATCACATGACATGTTGAAATCACCTGAGGTAAATTGGAGTTTAATTTTTGGATTATAATGAACTCAATAAGGGAATAATTCTATATGTGTGGTGATTTATCATATGAGAAGGACATAAAATTTCATTCTAACTAGTGACACAGCTAACGTTGATGATCTAAGTAGCTAGTATTTACAATATTTAGTTAGGTACAAGGGGGATCTTTCTTCCATTGTCTCAGATAGGAATCATTGGTATAATTTTATTTCTATAGTATTCCCAGTTAGGTTATGTAGACTAATATCAGATTGAATACAGTTGGTCATCCACATAGAGAGAGTAAATTAGATCATGTTATTCAAATTTTAGAGGATATTATTTGGCCATGATTCTTGGATTTTGAAGGATCATATGATATATATCATGATATGTTGTAGTTTTCATATCAAACAATTTATCCCCATTAAATAATAATGGGTATTTTCAATTCATTTTATGATATCCCCTGAGTATAACCTCTTTGTTGGTAAGAGGTCGGTGAAGCTTCATTGGTGGGTTTGTGATTGGTTCAGGATATATTATAATGGATTCAGTATATATGATTATTTCACGTTATTTTATCTAGATGAAAAAATAAATTAATTCATCTCAATATAGTCATAATTTGGTGTTATCTATAGGTGAATTGGTTTTCTTTAAGGTTTATCCTTAGATGGGTCACCATAATGATAGAAAATTTTGAATGTTGGTTATGGGATATGTTAGACCATTTGAGGCTTATAGGTGGATTAGGATGGATTCTTATCAAATATTGTTAATTTTTTAGTAGAAACGAATTCATTATTTTTTCCATTTATCACAAATCATAAAATATCATCTTGTCCAGTCTCACATTATGTGTTGTAAGAATTTTGAGTTAGAGCCATTTGTTTATGTTTCTTAGAAGCACATTGAGATTGTTGACTCCGAAATGAAATTCATATATGGGGAATTTTATTTTGTTAGTTGGAGTTTTATGAAGGAATATATTATATTTTCATGAGACATTGTATCAAGTTTCCTTGATGAGGTAGATGATTATTCACCTCATTATTGGACTAAAATTTTCGACATGGCTTTCTAGGAGTGGACATTCTAAAGGATTATAATTTGTAACATATGATTACCCACTATCAGCTATTTTCCTAATATTCTGCTTTTTCCATTTTTAATTGTTTGAATCATTGAACTACCAAGGATAGATATTTTTTTGATAAAAATTAATTATCATTCGGGGATTTTTGTTTTCAAAAAAATAATAGAGATGGAGTATAAACAATTAATGGCTTTGTCGAATACTCCATAAGAATGAATAATGAATAATTATTTTTGATTTTTTGTGTCAGAAAAATGATATTTCAGTATATTGGAGAAAATCTTTCAAATAAAATGGAATAGAAAATTTTCATATCTATAAGAAATATTATGTGAACCATATACACATAGTGAAAGGAGTATATTCCATTCTTGGGTTACACACCATAAAATTTTCACTGACCACTTTCTAACAAAATGGTTATATATTTTTGGGAATATATCATTAGTATAATAAGATATGTAAATTAATTTCATACAATATATGTAGTTTAAATAGGTATTTTATAGAAACCCTTTAGTTGATTCTAATTTCATTCTTCCACATCCATCCTTTCCCATGACATGGATTTATTCTCCATTGATTCGCATTTCCTTTGTTCAGTCTAGAAAGATTTTTTAGATATTTTCCATCATTATAGTTGGATTTCATATCTCCATGTGAAAACGATTTTTTTCTTCATTATAGATTTGATCAGGGAAATTCAATTTCATTGTGATTTCAGATATTTTGGCCCATGGTGATGTTTCATCATGATTCACTCTATTTCTATTGTATGAGATTATTTCAAGGGTTTTTTTATTGTTGGTTTTTGTGATGTAGGTGTTCATTATTGAGGAATACAATATTTCAAATTATTCTCAAATATTTATCTATATTGAAATAATTATAAAATGTTTCTATTTATTCAAGGGTATCAATTTCCATTATTGATTTCATCTTTGTTGTTGATTCTGTTCTGCAGATGTGCGACATGATTTTTGAGCTGGTGGATCCATCTCTAGCATACATTGGTGAAGTAAATTTCACTTTTATTTGATAAATTTTTATAATAGATGAAATGTAATAATATGATAGATTGAGTGTGTGGTCTTGGAAATGGGTTTTTATAGTAGATGAATTTCCCTGGTTTTTTCTAAATATCAATGGGTTTGTTAATGTATAATGAAATATTTTTGGGATTTATTTTCTAATCATGATTTGATGAAAATTATTTTTTGAATTGATTTGGAAAATAGAGAACTCTAGATTCATTGGGTACGTATGTTGAGGTTATTGTAATTGATCATTCCCATGGTTTGGGGATTTTCTTATGATCCCTTCTTCTTTACTATATTATCGTCATTCTAGGTAACTGTGATAAATGTTTAGGGAATAACTTTTTGGTTTATTCTTTTACACTCTAGACTCAATGTGCATGTCTAGTGTGTTTATAAATACATGATTATCTATACTAGGTACAATTTTCCAATATATTGTGACATAGTGGGATCCTTATCATAGTGTTACATGTGATGTTTCCTAGCTGATTTAATATGTTTTGTTTTTACTATTTTAATAATCCTATGTATATGATATGATATTTCATGCATGATTTATTATGAGATTATATACAAGTAGTTGTATATAGATAGGAAATGATTTGAAACTGATTTACCTCAATTATTTAAAAATATCAATAAAGTGGAAATTAAATGTCCTCCCATGATTTTGAATGAATAACACTTAACCTATTATCATATATCATTTTCATTATTTTTTTCTTGGATGGATTAGTGTTTGGTGACTTCATTATCAATACCTAGGTGAGACTATACAAATACATTAAGCTCAAACCCAGTGTACCCCTTTATTGGTTCATAGACCATGTTTTGTATTTCAAAATATGGAATGAAAATATTCAGCATTGTGGTAGAATTGTTTTATGTAAGATAGAATACGGTTATATTTTGGTGAAATGGTGTTAGTTTTACCACATTATAAAATGGATTTGATGTTTCATGTTTTTTTAGTCATAATTATTTGGAATTGTAATGTGGATATTGTTTTCTCCTTTTTAAATTATATTTCATTCATTGTTCTTTTTCACTAATGGGTTATATTCATTTCATATGTTTTTTCTATAATATTTTTTTTATATAATACCTTTTTTCTTTAGGATTGGTGAAATCATCAATTTTGTTTATTGTTTGATACATGTGATATAATATCTATCCTACGAGGATCATGAACACTATTTGTGTACAAAGTATATGATTTTGAATACTATTTTGAGATGGTATTCTTGTCAGTTCATTATATCCTAGAACAATATAAGAACCAGATCTGATATTCAATTATCAGTTCTTTTTTTCAGAATTTATAATTAATATCAGATTTGAGTGAGGATAAATTCAATGATCAATGGAATTAAATAAAATAATTTTTTATTATTTTACACCATACCCAAGACACTAGATCATCCAATATTATTTATAAATAATTTATTCAATTAAATAACTATATTTCAACAAATGTATTCTCTATATATATGTTTGACAACATATCTACTTTATAACATCATTTTATTCCAGAATTCAATGGTATATTCCATCTATTTGTGACCTATACATGTTACACAATCAATAAAATATATCCATACTAATCTCTTGTTCATGCCACTATGAAACCAAATGAATTATATTTTTCCCATAGATCATCATGATTATCTCTTAAATTGAATTATCCTTGACCTTTTTAGTATCAAGTGTATTAGTGGTGAAGGATATATTTATGTTCATGAGAGAATTATTATAGAGGGAGTTATCTAGGGATTTGATATAATTCTCTCCCTATGTCATTAAGCAGTAAAAAAATAAATTTGTGACATCTATATAATATAAAAATATGTTTTTGAATACAATTCTAGGGTTATGTAAAAATTATTTCATAATCAACCATATTATTTTTCATAATTATTATTTAACACCGTTTTAGTAATAATTATAATATCAATATCTCATTCCATAGAGTAAAATCACTAAATAAATGAAATATGATTCATTCATATAATATTCCATATATATTATTTCTCTTTGTATGATTAATATATTACTTCAATTACTGTACAATATTTATCACACTATGAATGATGAATATTTATTATATACATAAATATTAGTGCTTTATTCACAATTTAAATAATTAAAACTATGTTGACTAAATAAAAAATTAATTTTTTTTAAATATTCTAATCAAAAAATAATATCGTAAATAAATTGTGGGAAAATTTATTCGATCAAGAAAATTTAATAATTATTAAAAAATATGTGAGAATAAAAATTATTCCCATATTTATATAATAAATAATAATATTATTTAATAAATGTTATCAACATATAGTTTCTGAAAGTATAGAAAATATTTCATAGTTGAATTAATTAATGTCACCCAATGTTCATGCTTAGAATCTAAAACCACAAATTGGAACCCAAAGAGAATGAATATAATGACCAAATTCATAAAACCAAAAACATATGATCTCTATGTAATTTAATCTCTTTGCCCTGATATCTCTACATAAGAACAATGCCTGAATATGGCATTAGTTTATATGGTATATGTATATTTCAGTGAAAATATCAGAAATTGATCATTCTTAAAGAACTCAATGGTTTTAGTTTTAATTTGGCTATATTATATCCCAAAAATTTATTAAGATACATATTTTATTTAAAAAATATGTGTGGAAAATTATTTCTTATATGATTTATTAATAAAATTTCATCCCATGTTTTGTACTGGAATATATTTATATGGGGATTTAAAACAATAATTTGGTGGATCAGAAATATATTAAGCGACTAATTATATTTAAAATGAAATCATTATAACACTTAAAATTATTGTTTCTAAATGGGGATTATTAATTTAGGGTTGTCTCTGGTGTTCTATTGAGTTTCAAGAGAGTAATTGTTTGATTTCCCATTTATTGGTAATCAAAAGGGAGTTCAAAGTCAGTGTATAGTTAATTATAACCACGCCCCTCATCCATGTGGGTCATGGAGGGGTACATACTATTTTAAAACATAATAATTTTAGAATTTATATACATGAAATAAGTTTGAAATAAATTGAATACTAGAGCACACTAGATGTGAACATTTTTTCGTGTCCTACTTCTTAGCATGTTAGAGGTTGATGCATTTTGAATGTATTCCCACAATATCTATACATGGTTTGCCTAATTATGTGAATATCAATTCTAATCAATATACCTTTGGATGGTAGGTATGTAGGTTTCTGCATAGTTCGCTAAACTATGTTGCCTAACCACACACCTTATATGGGTAAAATTCTCATTGTCCCATGCTACCTTATTTCTTTCCTCACTCCTTTTTCTTACTCACTCAGGTACAATAGCCTCCCCATATGTAGATACCCCTTCTAGCCTCACATAAGGAATTACATTCATCATTTGTATGATGATAGATTAAAGTGATTTTAGTAAAATTAGATCACTTGTGGTATGAGTGTGAGTCCAATTCATAAATTTCTGGATTTATCATTCCATATTGAATTCTATTTCAATGAGAGATCAAATTTTAAAATTATACAGACTTTTTATTCTTTTCAAATATAATTTGATCTATATTATATCAAAGCTATATATTTGATTATTGATGTATAATAACTATGCTTAATGTGGTTTATACTCTATTCACATGTATTTTCATCATTTATATAATATATCAATATTGATCCATGTTTTTTCATCCACTTTTTGCTCCCAAAATGGAAATTCTCTTAAATTGAATACTTAAACCGATGAATAATGTTATTCGGATCCAATTATAAAGGTTGGGGGTTGATGCCCTCATCCAAAACTACTAATTAAGTTTGGTTTATATAGATGTTTTTAGTTTCTAATGTTTCAAAAAATATTGAGCCACCTATAATGTTTAGTGGATCATCCCCTTTTATGGGTAGGATTTAAAAAAATGAAACCATTTATTTTATGGTTAAATTTCATCTATATCATTTATTATCATACATTATGTGGAATGAAACTATAATTAATTAAGTTATATTCTAATACAATGTGTGCTTTCAAGGTAATCATTATTTGTTTATAAATGAATGTGTCTAATTTTTTAAGATTAGATTATAATATCATTGAATGTATTAATTGTACATACAATATATTATGTTAAGGATGACCTCATTTCTGATTAAACATTTCAAATTATCTGTGATAATGAAGGTATATTATGCATTGAGTGATGTTGGGTCCCTATTTAAAAAAAAGGGAACATATGGAAGGGGAGACTAAATTAAAAAGGATTATTTTATAGGGACCATGAATAGTGTAATGGACATTACATTCCAAGACCCTTTGATTCAGTATGTTGGGAATGACGTTTCATAATGTTTGGGTTTCTTGACATGCCATTCCACCCCCATGGTGTTGATATCGATCATGAACCTTTTCGTTAATATGTATGCTAATCAGAAAGGATTCTTACGTTACTAATTATACTAATAATTGTTTAATTTTTTTATTTATGATACATGGGGATGAAATCCATTACTACTCTATGATAATCATATGATTATATCTAAACTCTAAAGTTATCCATTGGGACACTATTAATATTATATACCTATATATAAATATGGATATATATATTACCATATAGAAAGTGAATATATTTTATATATATATATATATATATCTATATATATGGTAACATATGTTTAGATGTTTTCGAGATCATGTCAAAGTAGATATGGTCAGCAAAGTGTCCATTACGAACATGAGACCGAAAGTAATACATTTATTTATTCACTATAATAATTATTATTCATAAAAACAAATGTATTTTATATTTCAATAGTAGATAAAACTGGAATCTATTGTTGGAGAAATATTGAGTTTATATCACACCATGTTCAGACTGTTGTTTACTGTATAGACAAACCTCATGTTTTCCAGATCAGGTTCTATATTCTTTTTTCTTACTTTTATTAATTTAGTGTTGTTACCCATTAGAATGGAAGAATATTATCACTCGATAGATTAGGTGATAGGTATTTTTATAGAGTTATCCATGTGGGAATATTAGTTTTGAATTATTCATTTCTTGAATTTTATTTTTTAATATCTACCAATTTTCTATTATGGGATCACATGGTTATGCGTTGTTATATTATTTTTCATTCTGATATCATTGTGAATCATATATATCCATTATTCTTCCCTACATACATTATTTATTTATTTATTTTTGTTTTATCATTATACTCATAATCATGAGATTATATTCTCCCCAATAAACAATCATTGGACACTCACTATTATTAATAAGCTTATAGTCTATAAGAAGTTGTTCTTGTGTCCTAGTTAATATGTAAGATTTGTTATTTTTCATAAGGTGTGTTTTTACTATGTCTCATCTTAATTTCATAATTATGATAAAATATTTTTTTCCCATGTTCATGGGAAGTCTCTAGGGTGTTCTAGGAGTTTGTGGAATCAAAAAATCTACAAGAATAAAATTTTGGTCCTAATGCATAGGTTCTCACACGGTTAAGGAAAAATGTGCACAACATATCTATAAAGACCTGAATTCGTAAGTCTAGATTCAATAATAAAACATTCCATGTATTTTGTTTTTATTAAGTATAAATGAAAAATTCACATAAAATTTACCATTTTAGGAATTTTTTCGGTATAGCTTCTAGAGGATTATACAACTCATACATAACTTATAATAAAACATAAATAATTTCTTAATTCATTCCTCCTCAGATTCATATTGTCCCTTGAAAGCACATTGGTACTCATAATCACCTAATGATATATATCAAAAATGGGTGACCTAAAATCCATTAAGAGTATATATAAGAGTTATAAATCATGGTGTTGGCACAATCATTACATAGGAAAAGGATCATGAACATGAGGGGAAGCATTAATAAAATACTTGAAATGTGGAAATGAATTAATAAGGAAAAATCATGTTTTAGTGGTTGACTACAAAAAATACTTTTGAAAAAATCTATTATATTTTTGACTCATAATTTAAATGTAAATTTTTAGTTTCAATACATTATTCAATTCATTAAAGATTCATATTATTCTGGGAGCATCTGTCACACCATTACATTCATCATCCACTATAAAATTATGATCACAACTGTCACTTCATATCATATTCGTTATCATGAATGCCACATAGAACGCATATGAATAATAACCATGTAATTTAATTTACATAAAATTATAATAAAACATTCATAAACATTGGATTCCCAAAAGAAATAGGAATAACATAATTTATACAAGAACAATCAACCATGAGTGAAGAGGAAATGGTGTATTCTTGAAAGAAATATAATTTGGATAACATTTTATTTGACATAAAAACCTGATGAGAAACTGAATATCCTATAAAATTTAAGATACTTATGAAAAAATTATTTCTAAGGAGTGAAAATACAAAACAAAATGTTTGAAAGAGGGAGAACCCGAAAAAAGAATGTCGTGTTTGAGAATTTTATCCATACCTTGTATCAGAACAATTTTGTCACATTATTTTCCTATGTAACCCCATTATATATATTAATTAACAATTCCATATCATTGTTCACATTAATATGGTACATTATGGTTTCATAATGTCATGTCATGGCCTTTGGATGAGTTATATGGTCTAATTCCATTTTTTAGGAATGTTTGTTTTAATGGGATTCTTGAATGGATCACTAGTATTCCTAAATGGAAGTTCATGTTGATCATTGATAATGTTACTAATGATATTACATGATTTTTAATTATATTATAATGATTTATTTTATATACCATGAGGATGAATCATTAGGTAAAATTTAACGATTATTGTTTGGGTTAATTTCAGTGATTTTGTCGACCACAACGACCTAGTTTTGTTTAGTCAAATAGTAATATGTACATAAGTTACTTCCAGAACCTGATATAGGATATAATAAATAAAAATAATTCTAGTAAAACCTTAGAAATGGTTTCATGACCATATATTATGGTATAAATGGAAAAAAGAAAACATGTCTTTCTTGAACGTGATAAATTAACACCTCACGAACAACGATTTACTTTATAAATTAAAAAGAAGATGTGAAGGGTGTTGGATGATTTAATATCCCATTATTATCATAATATTATAGTTTATGTATGATACTATAGTAAACATACCATGTATAGGATGATATGTGGGGATATATTAAAGAAATAACTGGAAATTGAAAAGGGGATTAAAGGAAAAAAGAGAGAGGGAAATTACCTCTTGAATTATCATATTGAGATCCTCATTAAAAAACCAAGGATTTGTATTTTGATGAGTCCAGATTCTCTTGGACATGGGTTAGGGACTAGGGAATATTCATTTGTAGAGACTAGTCAAAGATTAAATCTTGTTATGTGTGAGGAAATGAGGGTGCGAATGGTGGACTTCATAGTGGAGGGGTGCTTTTCCTTAATATTAAATTCATTAGTATATTAATTTCCAATAAGATAAGTAATAGTGACGATTCCAAGACCAAAAATAATAAATCGGACATGTGAGATGGAGATTTGGGTGCATACATCACTTGTGATGTTAGGAATAGTGGGTTTTAATTATAATGTATTTATACAGAAAATTAATTTATTTTACTATTCATAAAAAAATCATGTATTTTAGAAAAAATACAAAAAATTCACCCTAACCATTTGTCGACATGTATATTCCTAAAATGAAGTATATTTTTCAAATATAGTTTTATCAATATTAATAATTTACTTTTAAATTTACCTCATAATTTACATGAAAAATAATGATTTAAAACATTTGTTTACTAATTACAAAACATAGGTACATAATGCATTGACTTATGTCCTACTTATATACAATCAAGGAAAATGTTACTATTCATAAGGGGTTATTACTATTAATATGGGTAATTGTACTATTCATTTGTCTATTTTAGTATTCCACAAAAATTATGATCATTCTATTATTCTCCAAATATCTCATTGAACAAAACCTTTATGTCATATTTTTTACATTCAGAATAAAGAAGTTGTAAAATTATGTTTAACAGCATGTTATAAATTTCATATAGTACTCAGTAGTTCATTTAAGCACATAGTGTTTTCTTTTAAAATCGTTGGATGTTACTTTCTTCCCCCCTTAAACGAATTGTGCCTTCACAATTCGTTTATTGTAGTTTTAATTCTGAATTTATATATATTAATTTTAGAAAAACTATTTTCATATGTGTACCTAATTAATCATATGTAAAAAAGATAATTTTAAAATTACATTGGCAAATCTCCAATGTTTCCTAGACCATTCCTCTAATACCAATTATAATTACCTGAACACACACTTATTGATTCAGTACTAAAAAAAGGTATTTGTTTTTCATATAGATTAAAAAAATACAAAGTATATTATACATTATAGGACCTTTTTTGTTTATGTTCTGGAAGATAAGACAAACCATACATATCCTTTAAAGAATAAATCATAAACAATTATTTAATCCATTCTTTTCCTAATTTATATTTTACCTTGAAAACTCTTCTTACACGTAATCACATGCGTATGTACATCCAGATGGGGTGAGTCAAAATCCCCATAAGATGATAGATATGAATAATATATCATGGTGTGATCACAATCATAACATATTAAAATGTTTATTAACATTGGGGGAAGTAATAAATAAAAGACAAAAAAATTCAATGCAATAAAATTAAACTTCATGTTTTAGTTGTAAACTACCACACATTATTTTGAAAAAATCATACATCTTTTTCACACATAATTTCAATTTAACTCAAGATATTCATCACTTTACCCATTGCATTGGAGCGTCTTATAATTCCAGGCACACCCATCACATCATAACATTATCATTACAATGAATTCCACTTATAAAATATATCAGTTATAACTATAGAATGTTATGGGTTTCCAATCATAGGAACACATTCATAATCTTTGGGTTCATAAAAGAAATATGGAATAACATTATTGATACAAGAACAATCATCCTTGAGTGTGAAGTAAAGGGTGTGTTAATAGAAGAAGAGTTATTTTGGAAAACATTGTGTTGGACATCATATATAATGGAGAACATTTATATCCCTAAAAAGTTATGATAATGATGAAAAAATTCTTTTTATGGAGCGATCATGCCCAAAATGGTGTGAAATAGGGAGAACCCATAGAATGAATGTTGGGTTCGACAATTTCCCATTACCTTGTATCTAAATACTTTCGTCACATTAATGTACTATATAACCACATTAAATTCATTAATTAAAAATTACAGAACTTTTTTTACATTAATTTCTTTCATTATGGTTTCATTCGGTTTTTATGGCGTTTGGATGAGTTATATGGTTTAAATCCATTAATCAAGAATGTTCGTTTTATGGTTTTCTTGAATGATTCACTTGTATTCATAAATGGATATTCGTGTGTAACATGGATAAAACTCCAAAACTAATCATTAATGTATTTAATGATATTCCATGTGTTTAAATGATTTTATAATAAATTTTGTTATATACCATGTGGATGAATCATTATTTAAATTTAATCGTGATTAATTAGGTTAATTTCGATGATTTGTTTAACCAAAACGAATGTGATTTTTTTAATAATTTAGTAATATGTACATAATTAGGTTCAAGAACATGAAATATGATATAATAAATAAAAAATTATATCATTCAATCATAAAAATGGATTCCTGATGATATCTGATGGAAGAAATGGGAAAAAATAAAACGTGTTGTTTTTTATGGTGATAAATTAAAACATCAGGAAAAAAATTCTATTAAAAAATAAAAACAAGAGGAGAATGGGTTTGAATGATATAATATCTTGTTTGAATCAAAAAATTCCAATATATGTATGATAATAGAGTTAACACACCATGTGGATGAGGGTATGTGGGGAGAGATTATGAAAAGAACCTGAAATTGAAAAGAGATTATAGGAAGAGAGAGAGGGGGGAAATTACATCATGAATCATCATCTTGAGATCCAACGTAAGAACCAATGATGTTCCTTTTGATGAGACCATAATCTCATTGACGTGGGGGAGGGACTAGGGATGATGCTTGGGTAGAGATTTGACAAGGCTTGGATCATGATAGGTGTGAGGAAATGAGGGTTTTATGGGTGGTATTTATAGTGGAGGCGGGATGGTTTTCTTTAATAATTAATTCATTAGATAATTAATTTCCCATAATACAAGAAATAGTGATGATTAGATGACTATGAATTTTAAATAAGAAAAACAAGTTCATGATTTTAGTTCTTATATAACTTGTGATGTCAGGAATAGTGTCTTTAAATTATAATGTATTTATCTGTAAATAAAAGTATATTACTATTAAAAAAAATCATGTTTTTCCGAGAAAATCCAAACAATTCACCTTAACTATTTTCTGAAATTTAGAATCAAAAAATGATGTAAATATTTCATAAATTAATTTTTAAATATTATTAATTTAATTTTTAATTAAAATCAAAATTTACATGAAAAATATAGTATTAAAACATTTGTTTAATTATTCCAAAACAATGGTACGTAAATCTTTGACATAAAAACTATGTATATACTATCATAGGTGAGGTTACTATTCATAAGGGTATACCACTATTCACAAGTGTAACATTATATTTTATAAGGGTTTGTTACTATTCACCAAAAATTAGGATTGTTCTATTAGACTTCAAAAATCAACCTAAGCATGACCGTGTATGTCAAAATTTTGAAATTCAAAACATAGAAGTGGCAACATTATGTTTAACATCTTGGTTATAAATTTCTCATATCATATAGTATTTCATTTAAGCACATAGTATTTCTTTTTTAAATCATGGGATGTTACAATCCTAGTTAACTGTGATACCTTAGATAGAGGATTTCTCATAGTTAAATTGCAATTAGCATAACCCTGTAGAATTCCCATGAAACCATGTGAAAGAAGGATTATGGGTCACTTACTATTGCCAAGTCATCACATGCATTGGAAAATTTTATGGATAAAACATGAATCCTAATAAAATATTGAAATTTACAAAACATTCAGTCAAGGATATTAAGGCTCACTCGAGATTTTCTCCATTCCTCTCCCATAAACAGTATTGATGGACCAATACTCTAATGATCTCCCAATGGTGGTCCTACATAATTATATGGTTGATTGGGGTGTTGTTTCCTATGGGTCGAAGATTAGTTTATTTCTAACATACCTCATACTCATTATTCTCGATTAGGGTTGGCATCTTCCTCTCATCTCTATCAAAATATTTAAAACACTCTTTTTTCCAGTGTGATCTAGGATGACTCTTCAAGGGTTTGTTGAGTCGATGTATATGGCATCAATTGAAGTATTTATCATCAATGAATTCAATATATGTGGTCTACATGATAACTCACATAGTTTTATTAGGTATTTTTTCATGCATGGGCTCAATCATTCCATATTTTGATTTTGAACCTTTTTTGAGATTAGGTATAATGAATGTCTATACAATGAATAGAAACACGCGTGGTTCACAAGGGACACATCAATGATAATCTTACATATTTAAGACTACCCATGTGGTGGTCAATACATACTCGACCTAGATTTAGTTGTGAATGCTCTCAGTTGTTGTGTGATAATGTACAACCCTTTCTGAGTATATGATATTCTTCATGAAATTAAAAATAAGGAATTGGTTAATTGTTGTAGTATTATGAGGCTTAAGAGATTTTTTTTTGAAATTCTTAAGCGAGTTAGTGCATGTAAAATAGTGAGAATACTAAATTGACAATGGTAACTGAAATGGAAAAATACGATAATGTGAATTTCATAAAGGAATATTGGAATATATATAATGAGTTGACAAAAAGGGAGTATTCAATAAAATTAGTGAGAGATTATATAGAATGGTAATTTGGATAAATGGACGTTGTGACGTAATGGTAATGATGTTAATGTATTATGGCACAATATGATTTACCATGTTAATTGTTGTGGATTATGAGTGTTGTATGCATTGGTTGTGTTTGGTTGTGATATTGTTGGTGTGGGGTGAATGGTTTGACCCACTTGTGCCAATGGATTGAGGTGTGGGATAAATTAATGAGGATACTACCATGTGTTTAATAGGATTGATGCTCTAACTCCACCCTCCATGAATGAGTTTAGGAAGGGAACATAGCGCTATTCCCCAAATGGTTGAATTCCCCCTGAACAGAGGGTTCGAGTTGAGGATAATGTGATGATGTGATATTTTATCATTATATTGTTGGGGAAATAATTATTCTCTTATGAAAAATGATTAATGAAATGATACTTCTTTTATTTATGATAAAACATTGACAAAGGATACATAATGAATTGGAACCAAGGTTAGTAATAGATATATAGTGATTATTGACTAGTGTCCATCAAATTGTCTTCATATTCTTATCTTGAGATTTATAATTTCATTTATTATCTATAAGACATGATTTTTTTAGAAACAGTTGGTGGTGTCCTATAATGTTGTACTCACACACTGCTCGGTCCTCCGTTATGTACCTGAGTAGATTTCATGCTTGTAGGTAAAGACAAGGGCAATGACCCAATGATAGGAAGTTGAGTTGGACTTGGATCATTCATTGTTGAGGATATCGACATGGATCCAAAGATTTTTTGGGGAATTTTTTATTTTTATTTATTTTGGATTTTATTCAGATGGCATTGTAGCATGACATGACATATGTATAGATTTTTTTGGTTCGTACCCAGTTTTGCAGATGTTTGGATATGCATGTTATTGGTTTTTTCTTATTGATTATTCTATTTCTATTGTGTAATGTTTTCTCTTAATCTTGTAATGAGTGGGATGTCTCCCCACAAGCCTAATCTATACCATCACTAATAGTCGGAAAACTTTGGTTTACTGGGAGGCACATTTGGGGTCATGTGATGACCTGGATTGCAGAATCGATTCATTGGAACCCAAGTAAGGGAAGTTATAAAGTGGCAACAAAGCAGTTATTTTCACATTCATATTGTATGGAGATGGTTGATATGTGATTAGGAATGATTTGGGACTTGGTAATGAGTTTTTTCTTAGGTGTAGCTAAACCATGTGTGTTGGAAATACCAAGTAACCCTGGTTATTAATTGTTTTTCATATTTTGTGTGGTTATGTTTAATGATATTTCACCATTGATTGGTGAACATGTGGTGAGATGTGACAATTTTATGATATTTTACTCATTTTCGGGATTGAATGAGGTTTTGAATTCATGCTTCATTCTAGGAACCAATATATACTAGTTACTTATGTCATGGTAGGCACACAAAAATGGGATGGGAATGTGGGACATAAAGGGTGGAATGCATTTTAAATTTTTAAGAGTGGTAAAAATTATGTCTGAAGATAAATTAAAAATAATTAAAAATGGAATAAAATTGTTAAAAAATAATTATAAAATTATTCTAGATAAATTTTTGTATTTGAAATGATTCATTATTGGAATAGTTCAGGATATAAGAATTTTTTTGCGATTGTGAATAATCTAATGCTTGTAGTTGTGTGAGTTATTTACATTATGATTCCCATGACCATGTTGGGGATGGTAAATGGTAGAATTATTTGTATGATCAATCATATTTGGGAGGTGTATATTAAATTGGAGTTTTGGATACTAAATAGAATTTCATTATATTTTTGAATTTTTTATGCCTTGTGTTTCAAATTTTGTGTTTGGAATTATTGAAAAATTCATGCACGAAGATATGTGTCAGTTGGGTGACAGGATGAGGCTTCTAATTATTGGGAAGAGGCGTTCATTTAGAATCATTCTTTCCTTATGATGATTATGGAACCAAACCTAGGGTGTGTTGGGATGATAATGTTTGATTATTCCAGGGAGTTTTAGCTACAACAGCCTATATCCTTTACTGAAGAGGATTTCCAGAGACATTAAAACGTATGATATAGTCTATGTAGACTGTTCTAGAAAATCTAGAGACACTTATTGAGAATAGAATCAAGTTAAAATCCTACAATTTATGATTGTAGTACATCCATTGGTGTATATTATGGTTCAGATGGTTAAGGATGAAGTAATGGTGTGGAAGGATTTCCATGAATTGTTTGTATAGAACTATTACTAATACACCTAGAGGCTAGAAAAGAATGTATAGTTTATAAGTTTGACACATGGGTAGTTGTAGTGATGGATTACAATAATAATTTCACTGACATGAACATAATGGTCAAGATGATGTATGGTGATGAGGAGACTACGGAAAAAATTATTCTTGGAAGGGCTTTGGCATGATATTAGGTCCTATGTGAACATTTTACGTTTGAAGTGGTTTATAATGGATGTAAAAAATGAACTTATCTCAGAAGGTACAATGAAGGGATCATCAACAATTTGAATTGTGGATCATGATTGGTGGATATGTGGTATAATCTATGAGGGATGAAAGTATTGTTTAACATGCTTCCAACAAGTGGAAATTGGAGAATATTGTTTGATGTGAAGGCCAGTTTTTATGGCTGAAATGAACATATTATTTTATCAGTGTGAAAGTTCAGGGAACATTCAAGGTTAGGGTCCCTGTCCACCAGTGAAGTGTCTGTCCCGTGGTAGGTCAATTCATATACCAATGTCCTTCATGATCCCTCGATAGCCGGGTATGTGTGGGAGTCATAGGCAGATATTGACTGTAGACATTGAATCAATATCCCTTTATTATGAAATTAGTTAGAGATCTAATGATCATACTGGTAGGGGTGTTGGATATGGAACTCTTTGGAGAGACCATCTAACCTAGTATAGAAGTTCATTGTAGGGTACTCATGATGGATAATATGGTAGAGGGACATGCCATCATTATGTAGTTATGCCTACACCTAGTGGTGGCGATGCTGGAAAGTCTGCCATTAGACGTATGATTATAATAGATTCCACACCCCCAAATTTTTTATTTGAAAAATGTGACAAAATATCATTTATATCTACAAAATTAATATATTTTAATGGGTGTTGTGTAATTTAATAAATTTTTGGGGGTTCAAGATGCGGATATCAGACAGTGTAGAAGCAGTGCATTGCATGTTGGTGGTTATTGTTTCTTATGGAAACTATGTGAACTCGAGATGTCACCATCTGATCTATTTTAGAGAATTGACTAGTTAGTGGGGTATCAGTCCCATATCAATTGTTATTTATATAAGGTGACATTTATATCTCCAAATATAGACACATATGTCCTATGTGGTGAGTGGGATATTTGATAGGGTCGTGTTTGTCCAATTTGTCATAATTTGTTGAAACACATATACAAGGTAGAATTTTGTATTCTTGTTGAAGGAGAGGTGGATCAACATGTATTTCCTCATGTTTGCACTGGTTTTATGATGCTTTAAATGATTATTTATATAGACTACCACCTGAAATATATATGGAGTTTACAATCGTGTTTCTGCTTGGGGTAAAATCAATTTCTATTCCACCATATCGAATGGTGCCGGGAAGAATCTAGGAGGTTAAGGATTAACTAAAACATATGGACTGAAAGGGGTTCATTCAACCGTATATGATTCCATGGGGTTCACCCATGTTTTTTATATGAAGGATGAGAGTTCATTGTGGTTATGTGTCGATCACTGAAAGAGGAATCAGATGATGGTTAAAAACTGATATATTTTTCTTAGAATTGATAATTTTTTTCCATCAATGGGGTTCCTCACTGTTATCCATGATCTATTTGAGGCTAGGATACCATCACATGTGGGTGAGACCTTCTGATATATCATGTATAGCATTTCAAAATTGGTATATATTTTATCAATTTTATGTGATGACATTCAGGTTGACCAATGAACAAGCAATGTTCATAGAGTTAATAAAATAAATATTTCACCCTTATATACATCATTCCATGGATGTATTTGTTTATGAGAAATTTTTGTACTCATATGCTCTTGATGATAATAACAAACTTCTTGGCATGATATTCATTATAATAATATAGACTATTCTTTTTTCCATGCTATTAAAATTTCAGTTCTGTATTGATAAATCCAATTTCATGGGATAGAACATTTCTATATTTGGTGTGTCTATAGGCCCAGATAAGTTGAATTCTATTGTGTCTTGGTAGAATCCAAAGAATGATTATGAAATTTCAAGTTTTCATTGGGTTTGAAGGTTATTTTTTATGGTTCAAAGGTATTTCTCTCATTTAAAAGAACCATAATCAAATATATCTTGGAAAGGTGTTGAGTTTGAGGGGATGGAGCCATGCAAGACTTCTTTTAAATTGTTTATGAAGCAGTTGACTACCACTCTGATTCTAATCCTACATAAACATGATAAGAAGTAATCAATGTTCAGTGAGGTGTTTGGTGTAGGTTTTAGTGCAGTGTTTATGCATGATGATCAGTTTGTAACTTACAGGTCAATACACTTGAGGCCTTAGGAAAAAAATTCCCTATCCTACAATCTGATGCTAGTTGTTGTGGATTATGTCTTCATGAATTATTGGCATTACTTATTGAGAGATCATTTCAGGATTTTTACTTATCATAAAATTAATAACCACATTTTTTTCTCATTATTATTTGAATCATTGGATGTAAATGTGGGTCAATTACAAATAATACTTTCATTTGGAGTTTTCCTACAGACTGATAAACATTAATTGTGTTTCCAATGCCCTAATCATGAAGACTCAGAATAATGTGGTAAATGAATCCAATTATTAATAGAAAATGATGTCTTTGTTTTCTATGATTCACTTAGAAGTGAATGACTGGAACAAATAAATATCCATTCTGTCTATGGAGATCAAGACTAATCATTTGAGCTTGGACATGAAAAGTCACCCAGAAGATCCAAAATTTTTTACCATGATGTAATGTCTTAATGGTGGGGAGTCACTTCCTAGTTGGTTTGTTTGTGTTTATGTGGTTGTATATGTTCAGTGTTGTTTTGTGGTTCGAGTAGGTGTGTGCGAATTGTTGATATCTTATTTTGATACATCAAACTAGGAAATAAATCATAGCTTGACTAAAATGTGTCATGATCTTTGTCGACATTATTTGTGGAATGGAATGAATAAAGAAGTAGCTGATTTTTTGGAATGATACATTACATGTCAATGGATGAAGTCCAATAATCAGTGTCCATGTATATTTTTACCATTGTTTCTCATTCCATAGATGAAGTGGAATGACATGACAATGGACTTCTTAGTGAGACATCTGAGGATTCCATTAAATTATGAGGTGATTTTGGCCACTGTGGATTTGTTAACAAAATTATCTCTTTTCATGTCATTATAAGAAACATAAACAATTACCTAGTTGGTTTTCCTATATGTTTGAGAGATAGTTCATCTACATGGTGTACAAAGAAACATAGTTTTACGTCGTGATCCAAATTTTACACTGCACTTCTGGAATGGGATACAGAAAGCACATGGTAACTATGTTTTTTTAGAACTGCTTATCACCCAATGATGGATGGGATGTCCGATCATTCAATTTAGGTATTAGAAGTCATTTTGAGAGCCTATATTATAGATTTTCTTTGTTTTGTGGTAATAGAAAACACCACTTGTTGAGATTTCTTAAAAAAAATATATCATTGATACAATTCAGATGAAGCCTTTTGAAGAACTCAATGATTGGTCATGTAAATATCTGTTGTGTTGGGTTAAGGCTAGGGAGTCTAATCTATTAGGATTGAGTATCATGTAGTATATATATGAGGATGTTATGTTGGTACAAAAGTGGATGGAAACAATATATAGTAGATACAATTCATATAAATATTTGCATTATAGGCCTCTAATGTTCATGATAGGTGATAGTTTGTTTCTTCACGTGTCACTAAGGTTGGGTCACTGTTAAATTCAATAGTAGCTAAAGTTGGTTCCTAGGTATATTGGGCCATTTGAAATTGTGGAGAGGATCAGATTAGTGGAATACCGACTGGATATTCTGCAATGGTATTGTGGAAGGAATAATGGTTTTCATGTATTTAAACCCTAGAAGTATCATCTTGATCCATATCATGTGACAAATTTAGATGATGTTGAGGTTGAGACATCTGCGTCATTTTGGGATCATCCAGTTCGTTTTGTGGATTTTGGTGAGAAGTTAGTGTAGGGAAATGTTGTTCATTTGGATTGAGTTTTATGGTTTCATGGAAACCTCTAAGAACAATCTTGGTAGCGAAAATATGATTTGTCGGTTGGACAGACTGATTTCTTTGATTCATAATCTCAATGATGGTGGGTAATAAGGGATTGGGGACCAGCCATCCAACAGTGTAAAGGTTTTATGATCCAATAATTTTATTTAGATATGCCTTTTATATTGTTTTATTTTATGTAAATTATATTGGTTAAATAATGGGTTTTCAATGTTCATGAGTAGGATATGGGTTGTTTCGGGGGTTCTTGGAATGAAGGAGGGGGCCAAAATGAATTTATAGGTTGTCCTATAGTTTTCAAAAAATTAATGGAAATTGTGTGGAGAATCCCATGTAATTACACATCCATAGAAAGAGGGATGCAAATGGTTACCATATCATTTTATTAAGCATATATAATTCCCAGAAAACCATGTGAAAAGGGTATTCTAGGATAAAATCTCTCATATGGTATGTTCATGGTTTAGAAAACTGTGTGGGTAAACCATGAAGCCTTGTAAATTTGATAAATTTAAATAAAATTCACTCTAGAATTTTTATGAAGACATTGTAATTTACTTCATGCCTCTCCCCTAAACCCTAATGATGAACCAAAACATCAAATAGCTCCCTAGGGTGATCCCCTATCATTCCTTGGTCTATTAGAGTGTTGTTGGATGAATATTGATGTTCTATGTAATTAAAATCTCCTCCATGCTCCTTCTACATGATTAATGTTTTCATCCTCCTCTCATCTCCACATGAATCTATATAACCCTCTTTTTATTGTGAGATATTAGCTGAGGATATGTGTTTTATATGAATTGGGATCTAAATAATTTATTGAGGGGGTGTTCTTCAAAAAATCCAAAGTAATTTGTCTACATGTTATATCCCACTGTTTTGTTGGGTAATATTTCATGCTTAGGATTACTCCTTAGTTACTCATTGTTCGTATTTTGATAAATGGGAAATAACTACTATAATGAATTTTTAAATAATGAATTTATTTCTTCATGGTCTACTAGGTAATCATCAAGGTTGATTGGACATATCTAAGGCCACCCATGGGGTGTGCCAATACTTTTCGGACATAGAATTTGTTAAGTAAGTTTAAGGTTGTTGTATGATTATGTAGAGAAATTTTTGACTATGTGATATTCATAATAGAAGTCCAAATGAGGAATTGGTTAATTTAGGTTAGAGTATGAGGCATATCAGCTATTTTTGACATGCCTATGTGAGTTAGTGAAAGTGAAACAGTGATTTCTCTATATTGAAAATTGTATATGAAATTGGAAAATTTGAAAAATGGAATTTCATAAGGAAATTTATGAATACGTATAATTGTTTGAAAAAATTTTATTATTTAATATTCTTAGTGTACTAGGATTGAGAATGAGAATTGAGCTAAATTGAGAATGTCATGTAATGGGAATAATGTTAATTGATTATGAAACAATATGAGTTACCATCTTGATTATAATGGATTATGAATGTTATGTTTAATGGTTTTGTTTTTGGGGATATGGTTTGTGTGTGGTGAATTGATTAATAAGAATGTTGAAATGGATTTAGGTGTGAGATAAAGGATGAATTCTCCTCCCTTGGTTTGAGTTCGATTGAATCTCTAACTCAACCCACAATTCATGTGGTGTAGAAGGGGAAAGATATATTCACCAAACAGCTTCATTCCATCTATCCTAAGGAGTCAAGATGTGGATAGTGTGATATTGTGATATGGTATACCTAGTTATTTGGGGACTAATGTTCTCCCTTATGAAAAATGAGGAATTACAAGAACCATTTCGGATTGATGGAGAACTACTTGATAAAAAGTAATAAAAAATTAGAATCTAGGATAGTAATTTCTATGTAGATACTATTGACTAGTGGGCCTATAATTGTGCTATGATTTTTTTATAATACATGAATTCACTGCCTATTACATTGGATATTTTTAGCCACCATTTTTTGTGGCATACTGAGTTTTTCTCACAGCATGATCAGGCTGTTGTTGGGTACCTATGAATATTTTATGCTTGCATGTCAGGAAATTGTCATGGGACCTATACTAGGGAGTTGAGTTGGACATGGTGCATGCATGGATGAAAATCAAGAATTGGAGTCTGGAATGTTTTGTATACACATATATTTATTTTTAATTTTGGTTTTGTTCACATGTAATTGTAACATGACATTACATATTAACTATTTATTTTGGTTTGTACCTAGTTTTGGAGAATTTTTTTTATGCATTCTATTTGTTGTTTATTATTTTTTCCATTATTTATATTCTACTTTGTCATACTTTTTTATAGAGGTTATCGTCTCCCATATAACTAATCAAGGTCCTCACTATTCATCGACATCCTCTAGTGTATGGGCAGGCATTCATGAGGTCTTGTGATATCCTAGATCAAGGAATAAATTTACTGTCACTTGGTCATCAACATTACAAACTATCTGGATCAGGTAACTATTTCAGTATCTCTTGGTTGAGATTATAATAATTAATATTCAAGGTTCCTTTATTTTGTTATAATATTTTTGGTTGCAATAATGGATACTAGCAATGTGACTGATTATATTAAATATATTTTGATGGGAGTGATCAACCCACATGTGTGTAAATTATCACATTTATAAGGATGAAAATTTTTTTAGGTTGACATTACTAATTTTTATTAATATTTTCATTATCTGAATGGTCTACTTTATGCTGATTTTTTATTTACTATATTTATAGCATGCTACCCTGGGAACAATATGGAAATGATTAATTATTTCATGTTTCATTATATGCTCATAGAGATTCACATTACATAAAAAATACATGCATCATTTATTACCTAGATTGAATAGGTGATACATGTTTTATGTTCTTAATTTGATTATTTCCAAGTTTCTTATATATCGTGATTCCTTGGTTATCTGTTTTTATGTTTTTATTCCTTAAGGATATTTGGTAGAATACCATTTTATTATTAGGATGTATGATTGGTTATTATATTGTGTACATTAATATATATGGTTTTTCCTAGTATTGGATTTTTGTGGAACCATAAAAAACCTACCAGGACCGGTTTGATCCATGGAATAATTTTTTCATATCATGAAATGTTTTTAGTTGTGATTAAATGAAAGAGAATAAAAATATAAATTTTTATTGGATTTTATAATTTTGGATGTGTACCCATATAGTAAAACCCTTAAAAATGGTCATTCTATGTTATCAAAATAAATATAAAAATCTATATTTTGTAACTTATATCTCATTTGTAACTTATAAAGTGAATTCACTTTCTAAATTGGGCATGGTAATAAATATAACTAGCCAATCATATGTGGTAAATTAAAATCCTTAAAGAAAATGATTTTTGTTAAACAAATATGTATATTGTGAATTTACAATGGCTTGTACCTCTATAACATGTTCATGACTACCTGAATAATGTAATTTTTAAATACAGAACTTGACCCAAGTAGGTCAGTTGGGGATAATTTCAACATGAAAACCCATTTATTAGAGTTACTAATTTTTAATAAATATATAATTATTCGTTTTAATTTAGATGAACCTAGGATAAAATTATGATACCCTCATCAGTACATTATTCTTTTATGATTTATTGCAAACCCCCAAGGGAGTATACACATGATTAATTTACTAGTTATTTAATGTCAAAAACCATGTTATGTGGAGTAAAATAAACATTGATGTTGCTATATTAATAAAATTATAATTATTAAATATACAAAATAACTATTATCAATTTTTGGGCTACATTTATATGAGTTGTTCTTTCATTAAAATTCCAATTATAACATAAAGGGTGTTTTCCCATATATCCTAAAATATATATTTTATTTAACTAATCCAAATTGTGAGAACATGATGCATAATTATAATTGGAAAAAATGCATTTATAATATAATGTTATTTAATTTTTGATAGGTTTTCATCTAAATAAATAATTTTTTAAATAATGTATTATATGACATTCCTATTTCTTAATAATGGTGTTATATAAGTAGTGTACCCTGTATTTCTCCTCATAAATGGTACTTGATGTTATCAAAACTAATACAATCATTTATTTAAAACATAACTATGTTTTTTATAGTAATGGGTTACATAAAACCCTATTGTGGTGTTATTATCATCATCCCTCTTGTATGGTATTAATATATTTTTACCTTGATAGAGTCTCGGAAATGTAATTTGAGAGTTTAGTACACAATTTTTCTTTTACATATTGAACATAAATTCCATAGCCAAAATCATTGTTGGAATTGAATCATGAATCTAGTTTAAAATTTGATGACCATCTTAAAAAAATGGATTATCCTATTGAGGTAATTGATTTAGTTTTAAAATCATTGTTAATACTTGTGAAATTTATTAGATGCGAGGAAGATTGTATCATGTCATATGTCCTATTTAGGACTCTAAATATTGATATAGATACCATGGGTTGATAGTTGTTCATAAGGTAAGTTTAGCCATTTTAGAGCCCAATAATCATCTAATACATCAGTAAAATGGGTTACATAGGCTAAGAAGATTTTTGACATCATATAATATCATTTCACCATTATTATTTTTCAGGGATGTCTGAATCGAGAGATTGAAAACCAAATTAAATGTATTATTGGATTAGATAACTATGGGATAATCCTTTTGTAAATTCCAACTGATATTGGGAATAATAGGGACAATATTACTATGAATAGTATTGAATGATGTTTCATTCTGTTGAGTAATCATAGGGTATCTTTCTTTGATACATTCAATACCCATAAAATCTTCAAATTATTTAAGTAAAATATAAGAGTCCTTTTGGGAGTCAATAATTTATTGAGTTATTAATATAAGATGTAATATCATCTCTATAGTATGGGGAAAAGGTTTTTTGAAGGGACTTATTTTTCAAAACACCTGGGATGACATTTAAAAAGATTAGTGTGTATAACACTACATATCAGCATTGTTTTGGTTTACATGATAGATACTAATGATGTGAATGATCTAGTAATAGATGAGAAACACTAGTAATTATATAATAAATAATATATATTATGTTTTTAAGTATATTATTTTCTCACATGTGTTTTTTGGAAATTTTTAAATGCATATTAGTCATGTCTGTATACCATGCCAAGTGGTGAATTGATCCAGTTCAATGGGATTTTTTTGTCCAATCATAGTAAACGTATACTATGAAAATACTACAGTGGGGAAAATAATGATGCATTTGTAAAATTTATTCCATCCATTTAAATATAGATACCCACATAATTTAATGATCTTACATTATATTAGTGCTTACTAGGAATGATGCAAATTAAAATATGTGTTTCGTAATCAACCATAAGAAGATAAGGTGAGTCAGAATTGGACAATGGTGGGATGATAAAATAATCTTGGTTTTATAGGGGGAAAAAGTTAATATAATCAATTAATTATGATAGGCGATGAATATCATGTTGAACAACCTAAATCAACGTACTTGTATTTATACATAAGTCATGGTGGGATGACTTACGTGAGATTTACTCAACCCTTCCACTAGGGGTTGATTCTAGTTCATAAAGAATGAATATTTCATCTTAAACACTCATCAATTGAAAAAAATGAAATATTATAGTGAGAATATATTTAAGGATGAAACTCTATATGTAATGTATGTATATTTCCTTATGTTCTTTATCTATATAGTAAAATAATTCATCAAATCTATGAAATTTATATTTAAACAAAAACATTATATATTTAATTTTCGTACTATTAAATAAGTGACTATTTATCCATTCAATGATTTAATGTTTTCTGACTGTAAAAATTCTCATAGTCAAGTTCCATATCCCTATCAATCAGAACAAGAGTGTTAATTTTCACTTCCATTTACACGTTGTCTTACATGAAACCTTATTATGTGTTTTCTGTGATTAACATCTCCCATCCCTTTCTTTATTTTATATTGGATGGTTCATTAATAATTTTTTATAGTGTGATTTCAGTAATGGTAATTTGATACATAAAATAGTTGAATCCTAGGACAAACACAAAAAAGTAATGTAATAGTATTCAATTGTTGGGGAGAATATAAAATACATAGTATTGTTAGAAAAATTACTATGTTTCGTAGCACACAATATATGAAGCACCGAGCTTAAACAAAAAACTGAATATTATTTTTTAAATGTAACTAATATAACCATGTGTTTTGAATGATGGGTATGAAAATGGTTAACTAGATTATGAAAATATATTTTATGTATTTATAGATAATTTATTTTGGAATTAATTGTAAATGAATTTTGACGCCTTTAAAATTGAAATCTTAAGAAATAAAATTTAAATTTTATGAACTTTGTTTTATACCAGAAAAAAAAATAAATTCACTATTAATAAATTTTATTAATTAAATAAAAATATAAATTATTCAATAAAATGATCAAAATTTATCTTATGGTTTTTATATACATTATATAAAAATAAATCAAATTCTACACATAAAAGATGTATTTTTCTAAAAAAGACTTTTTTCATGCCTGTTGATGGAGAAATAGATTTAAATTTATTGTTTTAAACATATATAAATTATATATGAAAAAATCAAAATTAATTTTTAAATAGAAATATAAAAATTTAATTTTTATTATTTTTTTTATTTTTCTGATATGTTTCATGTTATGATAAATAGGGAAAAACGTTGCATGTTTAATTGTAAACAACATCTTCATATAAATAATTTATAGTGCTAAATTATATTAATAATTATGTTATATTCATATTTAGATCACTATTTAATATTTTAATCCAATTAAGGTTGTTTGAGTAAATGTCACATTGAATTTGAACATAAGAACATTTCAATCACTTTATCATTATTACTTTAAAAGCCGATTCTCTCATTGTATTGACAAGATTAAATTTAAATTTAATTTAGAAAATTATTTACTATTAAATTTAAAAAATTGATTATGTATTTGGAAATATTAGGTCTATGTTTTTTAAAATATTTTTCTTTTAATATTTTACTTAAAATTAAAAGTATGTTTGGTTATTTTTATTTCCACATTTAATGATAAATATGGCGATTAGGCATTTACAAAATAAAATAAATAAAATGAAATTACCCTAAAAATGTAATAATGTATTTTTATGAGTATTTATAGTCACTAATAATTAAATAATGGGTTATGAGATCATTTATTTCCATTTAGATGATAATATAACATTTATAATATTTTAATTATTAAAAAGTCAATTTCATCATACTTATGTTTTTAGCAAGTTAAATGTTTTCTATATATGGTTTTATAAGGGATATGATCAAATATAAATATATTTTTAATGATATAATGAATATATTTATACAGATATTTTTTAAAAATAAATTTTATGGAAAAAATATTTATATTAATTGCTTAGGCAATGATGAAGCAGTGATTGGATAATCACAATAAATATCTAATAAATGATATAAAAAATAGGAAATAAATATTTTTTTTGATTATTAATATCATAAAAAATTATAAATTCTTATAATATGTTATTGATGATATTTAAGATTTTTCATCAGAGGTATCATGTTTTTATGATACATTAAATAATCCAAGTAATTTAGAGTGTAAAAATTGACACAATCAATATTTTAAAATATTAAATATTATATCATATGATATAAATTAAAAAAATTAGATTTATAGAAAAAGAAATTTAATTTCCTTAAAAATCATAAATTAGTCATTTATTTGTCTTATATAAATCAATATAAATTTCATTAAACCTCAACATGAACATTTTATTATATTAGAGTTATAATTAAGATGGATAAATAAGGGTTTAAACCAAATGAAAATGATTATGAAAATATTAAAACATTAATAAATATCATTTTATGATTTTATTTTGAGCCTTACTCATTTAAATTATAAATAACTTAATTTGGATCCATTTCTATTATACAATTAATTTATATTAATTTAATTTTACGAATTTTTTCTAGAGTTCCCCTTCTATCTCAAATAAAAGGGCACTAATTTTTCTCTTTTATTTACACTTAAAATAAAATATATTATATCCAACATCTAACCAACTACCTTTATATAATCCTTATAAAAATATAGATGCCTTATTTTAGGCATAACACACTTTTTACAGGTGTTAATGTGTTAATAAATGGAGATATTTTGTAGAAGAGGTGTTTTTTAAAATAAGTGATTCTATATTTTTTGTTTTATCAATATCGAAAAAATATTTTAAAAACATAATAAAAAACTAGATCTTGTATTCTCATTATAAATAGATGTTTTTTTAACATCATCACAGAAATCAAAATTCAAATCTATTTAATAAAAAATCATTCATGGTTATACCTGTCTAGAACCTCATGAATCGCTATAAATTATTTTCCCTAAGAGTACCAATATACTAGTAATAATGATGTAATTAAATATTATATATTAAATTAATTACATGATTTTTATTTTAAAAATGAAATATATCGTATAAATTCTTACTTTTCCATTCATATAATAAACAAAATAACATTCATGCATATGTGTAAATTATCTCCTTTATACAGCATTGCTATAAATTTTTCATCACAACATTACAGAAATGATATATATAAGTATTTTAAAATTATTTATTTGATAATAAGGATATTATTATAATTATTGCGAGATAAAATAATACATAAATTCTTTCTATAATAAGCATTGATATTTTGAAATGTTAGTCATGTGTGCATATGTCTTACCATCACCATGATTTTAACATAATAAATTTTTATAACCATAGTTAAATAATTGATTTAAATTTATAATTTAGGGATAAAACTAATTATTATGGATGTAATATTATTTCAAGGATGATTTAATAAAGACCACTTTTACAGTTTTCATCATACCAAATTCATGTTGGATTCGTGTACTGAATATCATCAAAACATTAAACAGTAATTTATATAATTATTTAATTTTTATAACATGATAATAAGTTATATAATTAAAATAATTAACATTAATAAGGTTCTATGGAATGTAAAAAATGTAAATAAATTATTAATTTATAAAGATAAATAACATATGTGATGTGTAAGACATAGTGTATGGGACATTTTCACTAAATAACCCTTATTTTAAATGTTTTAGAGATTTAATTTCAAAATAATTTCCTTATATATACATGTTTATAAAATTATTTCTATGAATGCCTTCTTATGGGAATTATATATTTTGATAATATTTTTCATAATAAAATAAATATTTTTCAAAATGGAGAATTTTTAATTATTCATATAAGAACCTTTTCTTTTAAATACCCTTATTTAATGTTCATATTTCAACTCATTTATCAAAAGTCAAAAGGGGATGTTTTTGTTATATAAAACATGGTTTCTATACCGAAATTTCATTATGTTATACAACTTTTTTTCAATAATAATTTTCATATTTCTTTTTGAAGAAAATGGTTTCATTATTATGTGTGATATTTTCTAATATTAATTTTTTTTAAAAGGCTATTTTGAAATCAAAAAAATGATTTTATAGGTATTAAATATGTTTTTAAGGGTTTAATTCTTGATATGTTCATTGGATATTATTTATTATGGTTTGATCTCATTATATCTAAATATATGATGGGTTGATACCCATTATAGTTCAATATATGACTTGTTGAGCCCCATCATATGTTAAGATATGACGTGTGATCTCGATTATAAATATCCCAAGCATTAGAGACTCCATAGATGGAATTTGAACTTAAGGTTATTCGTTTGTAAGGGATAATTTAAGAGAGTTATGGTAATGATGTCCCAATGAACCTATATGATTTTTCTAGGAATGATATTGAGTTAAAAAAAGAATTTTATAGGGTTTTCATGTTTTATTAAACTAAAATTTGACGAAATGTTTTATATCCTTTACTGATATGATTTTATCATCCCATGTTTTAATATTATTTTGATTTATTATAGGTGATAATTTAAAAAGAAAAATTATATCTAGGGAAAAGGTGTCAATTTTTTTCATAAATAGTAGTAGTTTTTATATTAAAAATATCTCTATTGGAGAGGAAATGATATTTGGTATAATATTCCAATTGTAATTTTTGAATTTTTTATGAATTGTTTTTCTTAACTCCTTGGAAATATTTACCTAAATTATTTTTAGGAATGAAATATATTAAATTATAGTAAAAATTAATTTTAAAATATAATTATTAATGATAGGTCCTTACAGTAGGTATCACAGAAGTACATAGATAACATTAGTGGTAAATATGTTTTCTTAATATTAATGGATATCATCGTAGGTATAAAATTTTTAGGTTGAGCAAAATAAAATTTTATTATATTCCCCTTTTGAGGATTTTAAATATTTTTTTAAGGAGATTAATAATATTTTTTGTGAAATATATTTTTAGGCAAATATAGATTATTTAGTTATTGGAAGAAAAATGAATATTATACGATAAAAATTTATATTAAAACCTATTAGAGTTAACTATTAAAAATTATCATATTTTAATAATTTTTTAATAATTATACAATTATAAAAAAATTAAAACATGTAAGATGGGGGACAACCTATCTTGTTTGGAAAGGCTATCAATATTGATGCCATAACCAAATAGAGACAATGGTGTATCACTATCCACTATCTTATATGGAGTCCTAGTTATTATTAATTTTTCTTTTTATATAAATGATATTATGGATGATCAATAATCTAATTTTGGAAATATATCCTTTAAAAAATATATAACAATGTATTTGAAAATGATTTAGTGATTACATGATTAACGTTATGTCATAAGAAATTTACATTTTTGGGCAGACTATATGATAAACATAATAAATTCCATCGAATTTTATTATAGAAGTGTAGTTTGAATTTTATTTTTGAAGAATATATGATTTTCTTGTGTACTTATGGTGATTTTCGTTATTTATTAAAATAATTAGCTTATCATGTAGATTATATAATTAAGGAAATTTAATTTACTATACGTGAAATTTAAATGATTAATGTTATTTAGTGATAGAATATAAAATTTATCTTGGAAGGTTATTTTATAAAATCCATATGATTTTTTTATTATCGTTAGTATTATTTAATATAATTTAATGGAATTTTCTTTTCTTAATAGCCTATGTTGACTATTCGGTATTACTTTTTAATTCTTAGGAATAAAAGTATTCTTCCTTAATTTAAATTATTGTTATTTTATGGTGTTATCATATCTTTTACAAACCATTTCTAGGTTAATTTATAAAATAGGATAACTATATAGATATTTTTTCCAGATTATGGGATTCGCTAGAAGTTGATTACATTCCTTCAGGCATGAAAAATTTATTCTTAATTACACGTCCTTTAGAGTAAAATATAATTTTATGGAGGAAATTGATTAAATAATAAATCTACATGTATATTATGCATCTTCAATTAATTTATCAATCGATATAGTAAAATAATTTCTCAACTCCATAAAGATGATCATAATATAAAATAATAACCTATTAACTTTTCATACTATGCAATTAGTGGAAATTTAAACCATAACATATTTATAGTTTTTAATTTTTTATTTTTTTATGATTATGATGTATGTAACTCTCCATCAGAATATAATTAGTTAATTTTTCCTTCCATGTACATTTATTCAACATGGAACCCTTGTATGTTTTATCTTAGATGACCATCAAACATCCCTTTGTTTATTTTAAGGTTTAGGATTAATTATTCCTTTTAATGATGTGATATTTTTATAAAAGTACTTTTCAAGGTCACACCATGAATATCATTCCCAAACATGAAATTGTGAGGGATAAATTTCTAAAAGGGATTCAATGTTATATTCTAAGAATTTTTTAATGTAACGACTATACTTGATATCGTACAAGATATACCAAATCGAACTTCTCTGAAAAACCAAATATTATTATTTAAATTTTACAATTATATCATTTAAGTTAAAATGATAAGTATGAATGTGATTTAATGTATTACAAAAACATTTTTTACACATGAATATATATTTCTTTTAAAAATAAATTATAATTGAATGATAAATCATTTTTAAAATAAGTAGATTTTTTTTCTAGAACATTATATCAATATTTACAAATATGTTTTATGAAAATAAATAAAATAATAAATGTTGTTGATATTTATTAATAAAATATATATAATATATTAATTATATTTTTTAAACTTTATCATCTGTGTTTTCTAGTCAGTATATATGAATAAATCCTATGTTATATATATAATATTTATTTTTCTAAATTCTCTGTTTTCAGCACATTTTAATGGCACACTAGTTTAAATTTAAAATTTTAAATTTTCTTAAATTATAAATGGAAAAATTAAATATCTATTTTAAAATGAAAATATCACAAATTATATTGGATGAAAATATTCAATTGTTCATATAATCTTAATGTGCTTATAAATATTGAATAAAATATTGAATTTTTAATTTAAATGATGTTGTTCATCTATATAATTGATATTTCCATATTATATTTTTAATTGGATTTAAATTATATTTAGATAAATTTATTATTTATTAATATAATAACTGTAATTTTAAAAAATTTACCACTTAAATTGAAAATGAAAACATTTCAATTGTTTAAACATTTTTACATTAAAAAAATATTTACTCATATCATAAACAAGATTAATTATTAATTAATTAAATCCAATATAATATTTTGAGTTTTAAAAAATATATTTTAGATATGGAATCAAATTATTCAAATTTAGTTTATAGGTTCCATTATTTTTTGGACAAAACCAAAATAGTATCTACAGAAATTGTTATTACCACAGCTAAGTGTAATTTGCATAATTAAGGGAAACCATAATATTATAAATAATATAAAATTACACTGACACTTCAAATAATTTTATTGGAGATTATATTTAGTCCCTATGATTCATAAGGTCATTTTTGAGACTATATATGGACATTTGGATGAGTGTATAACAATTATAGTATTATATTCAATGAATGGTCAATTTTTCGTACATTAGTTTTTAACATGTGAAATATAATTCTTATGGGGTTTGGTAAGAGACATTTTTTAATATAAATACTATATTTAAATATAAAATATTTTTATTTATAATCATATTTTAGTTTTCATTTTTATGGATAAAAAATAATTTAATCAGTTGGGTACACAATTATGATGTTGTAATTATTTAATCAAATGTAATATAAAATAAATGATATTAAAAAAATTGAAATATATATAAATTTAGAATATTAATTTCTTAAACTAACTGTATAGATGAAATTTTCTTAATTGTGGTGTGTTATAAGACAGTTTTTTAATTTACCATTTGCTAATGATATTTTTAAAATTGTTAGTAATGAATAGTGTCAAAATTTATATAAATGAAATTGGTAGACGAAACTAATTTATTGAAGGATATAAAATTTATAAAAATATAATCATATTCTTGATTATTGGTATAATTAAAATTCATTCATAAATGGCTCATTTATTGGTCATTTTTTAATGTACAGTAAAAATATTAACCCTCAATTTTTATTTTTTTATATCATTAAAATAATTTAAAAAGATTAATTTTGTTTGAAAATGATAAGGATTAAAAAATATAAGAACTTATTTGATTTAAATTGGATGATTTTATTTTTACACATCCATAGCCTATATGGTAAATAAACCACTTTCTATTCATCTCAAATGTAAATTTATTTACATTAATTTAATATTTTGATAAATTCCTAGAGTGCTCGTCCCCTCCCCTACAAAAGGTTACTCATTCTCCTATTTTATTTACACAAAAAACCATATTCAGTTTGGAAAAATATAACCACATCACTTTTTATATTCAAACGAGAATTATAGAGTAATTAGTGTAGGATTAAACCCTCCAAATACAAGTTATGTTTTTTACCAAAAAAATCACTCGAAGAACATGTATCAATTTTAATTATGTATTTATATTTTATTTCTTATTATACCCCATTAAAATTTTATTAAACATTGATAAAATAAAAAACAAACTATCATATGTATAATAATGTGTTATTATTTTATTATAATCACCATAATTCAACACTAATTCCACAAAAGGTAAAAATAATATATCGTTCATGTGTACGACTCGCAACCAACTTGCAAATCGATGTAATTATTTTTTCGATACCTATATCTCAAGAATAATTATTATGATGGAATTAAACTTTTTATATGTTATTAATGATATATTTATCATTATTAAATTATAATATTTCATTTATGTTCTCACACTTCCATTCATGATAAAATTATAAAGACGTTCATGAATACGTTTGAACATTCCCATTCCCGAATCAATATGATTCTTTTTTCTTCACCACATCACATTGATGATTTATAAATGTGTACTAAAATTATTAATATTATATTGATAATTTTGAGATAAATTTTTAGTGATAAGATAATACTTAGCATCAGTCAATAATGATCACTGAAAAATAGAAGCGTTGCTCATGCGTAAATACAACAGACCATCTCATTGAATGTAATGTAGTTCATTTTTGATATCTATATTAAGAAAATTGATTTGAATGTATAATTGGTCTATAAAATTTATTATTATGTCATGAATATTATATTGTATATGATTCACTAATTTATAATTTGATAAATTATCTCATATAAAATTTTATATGCACCCATGTACCGAATATCATCAAAATGTCCAACAGAAACATTAACAATTCATTAATTGTTATAGAATGGTAATGACTAATATAATAGGAATAATACACTTAAACATGGTTATAAAGAATGTAATAATTAACATTATTTAATTATTTAGGATGATAAATAATATACAAGAGATTCATACTCAACAAAGAAGACTTTTTATCAAAGTAAACTATATTTTAAAATTATTATATATTTATTTTCTAATTATTTCATTTTCATTTACTTTTTACTGAAATATATTTTATTCAGTTATTATAATGAAATTTAATGGGAATTTTTTTATGTTATCAATTTTTGTTCAAAATTGATGTTTATTTCTATTTTATTTAAGAGGCATTCTTTCAAAAATACTCACTTGAAATTCCTTTTTCAATTTCATTTTACAAAGCTCAATGGAGTTATTTTCTAACACATACATCATGAGTGGTTTCTCCCAATTTCGTGATCTTTTATTACATTAGTTTTTTTCATTGAAAAATATCATATGTCTTTAAAGAAAAAATATTTATTAGTATGTGTGTAGTTTTTTTATTTTTTATGATATTTCTAAAATAAATTGTTATATAGATATCTGAATGATTTATTTCATGGGTTAAAATTACTTTTCAAAAATATTAATCATGATATGTTCTTTTGAAAAAATTTATTTCGGTATTATCTCATTATAGCTCAACAAATTATGGGTTAATACCCATTATATATCAAGATATGATTTGTGACACCCATTATAGCTCCCCAATAATCTGGGTACTCTAAATATGTATATAAATCTTATGGTTATTCCATTCACAAGGGATAATGTCTGAATGATATGGTGATTATGTCCCAGGGAACCAATATGATTTTTCTATGTTTGCTACTGGATTTTAAAAAAATGTGTTTTAATGGGTTTTCATGTTTTTATGTAACTAACCATTTCCTATATTTTTATATCCCTTACTTAATTTTATTACTCATCTGATGTTTTTAAAAAAATATAAATGGTTTTATTATAGAATATACCCAAATATGGGATAAAGGTGAAATTTTTTAATATTATTCATAAAGGTAAACCATATTATATATTATATAGAAGTATATTGTGGGAAGAAGAATACTTATTATTAGTAATCACTTGAAAATTTTGTGTTTAAAATGTATGGTTTTGTCCTATGTCACATAAACATTAAACATAAATGATTTTTTCTAATGAAAGAATATAACTTCTAATCATTAGTCCTTATATTATATAATGATTATAGTCGGTTCCATACTTAATGAGACTATGGATGACTTGAAAACTATCAATTAAATTTAATAAAAAATTAAAAAGGAACCCAATTATTGAAATTGTATAGTCTATTCTCAAGATCATCATCCTTCATGATATGAATACCTCATTTTGAAAAAAATTCATTGAATTTAAATTTTTTTATTTAATATGAACTATTTTTTAATATATAAATTATCTTATTTAAATATTCTACAATTTAAAATTATTTATCAATTTTATTTTTCATGACATTGTCAGCAAAAATAATTTAAAATTCATTAAATAAATTTATTCAAAATAAACACTATAGAAAAATGCACACTATTGGTGACAAAATGAGTACCTATCCAAATTACCAAACATGAATTTTCTTCCTATAATATTTACTTAGGTGACATGTGGTATACAGATCATCACATTTAATTTCATGAAGATTACTATCAAAATAGTGACCTTTAGAAAAATATTGTATTTATTCAACATGTTGTGTTTCAATGAGCCTATAGTAACTAATGTATTATAACTTATACAATATATGATATTTCGAATATTACATAAAAATTAATAACCCATACAGTATGTATTTTTACATATAACACATTATATGGAATGTACTATCAATATAATAACCACATAGAGCACATGATGATTATTTTTAATAACTATAATAATTTAATTTTCAATATGGTGAATTTATTTAACAAGCATAGAGTATTTTATACAACTACATGATATGTAGTTTTCTAACAATATATCCCTGAAACACACCTAGGGACTCATATCGCAAAGAATTACCATGAAATAATGGAGTAAATACAATGTAAATGGTCTCCATGGGGTATCGTCTTTATGTTACTTGTTCACCAGTCATGTTTTCCATTTTTTGTAATGCACAGTTAATCATTAGCTAACAGACTACATGCCATGTATGGATGTCAGGATTACAATTTAGTTGGTCTAAATAGACAATATGTGGTGTATTTATATAGATACATAATTTAATAAATTCCGATAACATTAATTAATTGTGAATTAATTTTTTTTCACATTTATCATAAGCACAATTTGGGTACCACCAGGCTATATAATGTATACTCTTTCAATATTCATCAAGAATCCTCACAACCCACATATGAATGAATCGAATGTATTTCATTCATGGAATCAAGAAATTTTTTAATATATTAATGAATAATTATGAATCATTTGAGATCTATCAATTTTCATTAATGATTTATTAAATTAGAATTGGAATCTCATTATTAATTAATAAATCAATCAGTGATATTTAATTAATTATAAATAATTATGAGACTAATCTATTGCATCATCTAGGTTCCATTAACAACTGAAGAACCAAATCAAGAATTTAAAATATTTTTTTATTGTAATATGTGATGAATATGAGGTTTACATGACAAGAAAAAATGTCCCAAACATAAATTTTATAAAAAATGATGATTATACCCTGAATTCAAGAAAAATGATCATTCAATGTTGGTAGAATTGATTTAAACATGTATAGTATTACATTGTGACTAATTCATTCATAATTGAAAAATATAATAACTTACCTTTGTTATATATAAATGTGTTATAAGAATACATCTTTGGATTCCCTCCACTATTGAGTCACCTGTGTTCCACAAAACTCTAAATGATGTTATTAGAATCTATGGGCATTATCCAGATAGATTATAATTCTTATGTCATTGGTATTTTATCACCACAACAATAACATGAAAAAGTATTCTCCTTGATATCTCTATACTCAACCATGGATAGAAAGGAGGAACACACATCATTTATGAAAACATTTTGGGATGGTTAGTTCTCAAGAGATTCGAGATAATTCTCTCTAGATGTTATTACATAGAAAAATGATATTGGATACTTCTAAATAATGTTATATAGTTGTTTTTATATAGAAATAGCATTATTAAATATTTATTATGAACGGAACCTTATTTTATTATTAATTTTTATGTATCACCCTATTAATAATAATAATATTATTATTATATCATGATATGAATTAAACATTTGAATTAAATTACAAATTATTTATTCAATTAATAATCAATATATATTATTTCTCATCGTAACATTACTCATGGTCCTCCATTTGTCCTAAATATTTATCATTGCTTATTTAATAAATATTTATTATTTAAATATATATAACATCATTATTATCATTTAAAAAAGTAAATATTTATTCTGTAAATTGAAAATAAATTTTTATTAAATATTCATCCCACCAATTATTCTCTTAAATAAAATGTGATGAAATAAATGATAACATGAAATAATTATTAATTTTTAACCAACACGGGGGAATATTATTATTTCATCATATTATATAATTGATTTTATTATTATTTAACATTTGTTCTATATAAACATTATGGGTAACCCTATAAGCCTTATTCCAAGTGTCCTTATGTTATATAACCCATAAACATGGTATTAGTTTAATAATATTAAAAGGCACCCATTAAAATAATTTAATCTCTCAATGAAATAAAACCACATGTGGAATATTAATATGTATTATTTTTCTTTAATATATATAGCTATAGTCAAGAAGGTTTCTGTCACACCCCGACCGCAGACATCAGTAATATTTCTCCTCTCTTGGTCCCGATTTAATTTTTTTGAAGATTAATTGCGATTGGCGGTTTCGCGCCGGTGCGTGGTCACCGCATCGTTAGCGGTGACCGTGCGTTCAGCCCGGGTGACAGTGTGTTCACCCGGTGTTTTAGATTTTATAATTTTCATGTTGGTATTTTATTATTAATACCTTTTTATTTGTGTTATTATTATTGTATATATGTTTATATATGGCTATATATATATGTATAATAATGTGTGTATATATATAGATCTATATATGTATAAATATATATATATGTGCGTAACATCTTCAAATTATTTTATAATTATTATTTTAAATATTTGATCAAAACAATTATTATTTGAATTAACTAATTTATTATTTATTATTATTATAAGTTTTATTATTATTATATAAGTTTTATTATTATTAATATTATAAGTTTTATTATTATTATTATTTTTATTATATATATATATATATTATGAACCTAACCCTAGTACTACCTCCCCGTAGCCGCCACCCCCCCCTCACCTCTCTCTCGCTCCATCCTCCCCCGCTCTTCCCTCCCTCCCTCCTTCCTTCCTGCGTACGCCGCGCCCACCATCCCGCCGCGCCCACCGGCTGTCTCCGCCGCTTCCCGTCCCGGCGTCCTGGCTTTCCCGTCGAGCTGGCCTCCCCTCACCGATCGTCGTCCCGCCGCGCCAAGCCGCCGCGCCAGGCCGCCCTCTCCCCTGCACCCTCCTCCCGTCCTAGCTTCCCGCCCTCGGCCTCACCCCCTGCTTTGCCCAACCAGCCCCAGCACACTCCGTCGCCTCTCCGCCGCTCCCCGTCCCACGCACCGCGCCCGGCCTCCCTCCTGCGCGCTCCACCTCGCCCCGTCCCGACCCCTGTTTCCCTTCCCCGTCACCCTTCCCCGACCTGGGTTCCCTGCACCACCACCCCGCGCCGACGCCCCCAGGCCGGCCTCCGCGTGACCCCGGCCTTCGTCGGCCTCCTCCCGGCGTCCCGCCCGGCCTCCGGCCCTTCCCCTCTTGCCTCCTCCCTGCGCCGCCGTCCGACCCCCCTGTCCCGGCCTCCTCTGTGCGGCCGACCTCCGGTGCACCCCCTCTGCTGCTCTCGGCCGCCCCGTCTCCCTGTCGTCGTCCCAGCTCTCCCGCTCACCCCCTCCGCACCGCCGCGCCGTCCCTGCTCCCCGCATCCCCACCGTATCGACCTCCTCGCGGCGCCCGAATTCCGGCGACCCTAGACGCCGGCCCGACCCACCTTCTTCTCCGCTCGTGAGTTCTTCTTTGTCTTATTTATTTATTATGTTAATGTCATTATATTAATAGTATTATCAAATTATAATTATTGTTATTATTATTATTATTATTGTCATATTATTAATATTGGTATTATTATAATGTGTTATTATTTTATTTGTTATTATTATTATTATTATATTATTATTTTTATTATTTTTATTATTATTACACTACTATTATTATTGGTATTATTATGTTAATTTTATCATTAATATTATTATATCATTATTAAAAATTACTATTATGTTATTATTATTAATACTATATTATTATTATAATTATTATTATTATTATTATTGTATTTACTATTATTTTAATTATTAACATCTTATTATTATTATTATCTATTAATTGAATAATTAATTAATTGTTTATTTATTTACTTATTTAAGTATTTGTTAATTAATCAATTATTTAGTAATTTACTTATTTGTTTATTAATTAATTGATTAATAAATTATCTATCTATTTAATTATTTGTTCATCTAGGTACTCGTTAAATGATTTATTTATTTAATTATTTACTTATTCATCCTTTCTTTCATTTATTAATTTATTTATTTAATTATTTGGTTATTTATTTATTCATTCAATTAAGTATTATTTTAATTATTTATCTATTTGTTTATTCATTTGTTCATTATTTTATTCTTTTGGTTATTTATTTATTATTGTATTTATGTCTTATTGTTTATTTAATTTTCTCTTTATTCAACATCGGTGTTTTTATTTAATTTGGATAAATCCTTATTCTTTCACGGGATGTGTTTTGAAAAAAATATATCAAGCTGGTTCCTTTGCATTGGTTGTTCGTTTGTTTTGTTTTGAGTCAGTGTCTTCGTGTTCTTAGTTACCATGTGTTTGTTTCAGCGTGTTGGCGAGGTAACCCTATGACACCGCGAACATCGGCTTGCGCGTGCTTGTGCGCCAGTGCGAGGTATATTGTGTCGTCATATCCGAGCTGCGTCCTGAGGTAGGTCTCCCTATGCACTTGCCTCTAAATTAAGAATTTATTTATTCCTTGTCCTTTTATTAAATTTTAGTAAATTTAAGAAAATAATATTAAGTAGTTTTTATAGTGTGGTGATTTGCTGATAATGCAAACTGTTTAATTCTAGAATTTCATTAAAAGTGTTTTCTTGGTTTCAATTGTGGGATTTCATAGTAATGTCGCTAAATGGTTCTTCCTGAGTAACGAAAGACATGATGAATTGGGTTTTGAAATGTTTTTGGCGTGTGTAAATTAGTAAATGTACTGTTTATGGAAAATGGTGTTTTCTTATAACCTTGATTAGAGAAAACGTCGTGTGACCTTTTGAAATTGTTTTTGGAAACTTTACGTGTGGTTCTTGGTTGATGAAAGATGTTTTCCCTTGTTGTGTTATTAAAAATAATGCTTTCTAGGGTTGTGAAAGTTGTTTATGTTCTTGTTTGAGTGTTTCCAAAAAGGGGTTTTTGCGAAATCATTAGGTAATGACAATTATATTTTCAGAAGGGTATTTTTGACATGCGTGAGTTTTGAAATATTGTTTGGGTGTGGAAATGGTGACTTTTGTGTGCGATATCTTGTTTGGCCTGCGATATGAGGAAGAAATATACTATGTGAATGTGAAGCTTGTTTGAGCACACGGGAAACCCCGAGTATCTAGGTGGGCGGACTAGAACTAGTGCGCTAGTGAGCCGGATGGGTGTCGTCCCTGTTTCACTTAGCTGGATTGACGTTTGCAACACTAACTAAACATATGATATCTGAGGGTCGTGGCCTTCTAAGCCACGTGTTCTGAGGGTCGTGGCCTTCTAAGCCGCGTTTTCTGAGGGTCATGGCCTTCTAAGCCACGTTTCACCGAGACACGAGGTTCTAGGGTCCCACGCGAGCTAGATGAACCTTAGGGGATTTACCCATAGTGCTCTACCATCTCTGGCGTGGTGCCTTCCTTCGGCATACGGGGGACCACTTGGGTATGAGTGTGTGCGTGTGTGAGTATGTGTGTGTGTGTGTGTGTGTGTGTGTGTGAGTGTGTGTGTGTGCCCATGGTTATTACTGATAACTTCTGGTTTATTTTTACTTGCACTTGGTTTTTTCCTTTCCTGTTTACTTCTACTTGCACTTGTTTTCTTTCATGCTTGTTTACTTTCAGTTCTTCTTTACCGCTTGTACTGGTTGCTTTGCGAAAATGGTTCTCAAATAAAAATGCATTTTTCCCTTGTGTAGTAAAACTGAAAATGTAACACTTCTTTATCGTTCAGAACGAATTTAGAATCAATGAAAAGAAATTCAACTTTTAAAAAGGAATAAGGTTAATGGCTCGTGTTTAGTTTTTCAAGTGAAACATTGTAAAAGCATACTTTTATACATTGTAGTTCAAACCTGGAATAGGTAGATTCTTTATTTACTGGCAGTGCTTTGGGATTTGTTGTTGGGCTCACCTACTGAGTACTTTTGTGCTCACGCCTATCTTTTACCACTTCAGTTGCAGGTTCCTTGTGTTCAGGTTTTCCTGGCTTGAGTCGCTCAGTGATGGGGCGACGTTGATTTGTAGTTGGGTGGTGACCCGCGAGGTCACGTGGAGGTATGTCGTGGTTTAGTTTTGTTTATGTCTTTAGTGTTTGCCCGTTTGTTTAGTTTACTTTCTTTCTTTTGATCCAGTTTTTGGTTTGGGCTAAAATCGTTCCCAATGATTGAAACTTTTAATGCCCGACACTTGTTTCCATCCCGGGGGGATCGGGAACGCCCCTCGGGACTTGCCGCGGACCGGCTCGGGTGACCGGTTCAGGTTCGAGCCGGGCTGGTTCGTGACAAAATGGTATCAGAGGGAGGTTCTTGTTATTTGGGTTGTCCGGTATAAGGAGATTAGGACTGTCGGAACTCGAGGGGTAGGTACGGGAAGAGCGTCGCGAACTCTTGCTCGCACTGATCTTCGAGTTACCAGGGGTAGTTCGGGAATTGTGTCCTTGTCTTTTCTGGTTTTTCTTGGATTGGGAGATGACAATGGAGGCAAGCCGACGTTACGTCGTGATTTCACATGGAGTAGTGACCCATGTGGAGTCTGAGTATGTGGTTTGAATTCCTCCTAGTGGTCGAAACTGACTTGAGACATGGCTCACTACCATGTCGTCAGGTTGAGCGTGACTACTAGTCTCTCACTTCAGTGGTTGATGCAAAGATGGATACTGATTTTGTTTTCGTCTGTGTGAGTGCGTTGATGGAAATGAAAAGGGGTTTTTGAAAATTGGACTGTTTTCATTAAAAAGACTTTAAATATATGAAATGGGTTTTAAAACTGAAATCTCTTGATTTGAAAATCTGTCGTTTGCTTGGAATTGGTTAAGAATGATTTGGGTTGAAACCTCGGTTCCGCTTTATGAACGTTTGGACATGTGTGAGAATGCATGGAAAGTGTGTGTTGATGCACGTATGAATGGAATGTGGATAAAGACATGTGCAACGGTTCATGAGATTACCTGGGTGTGTATTTGAAATTAAGGGCTTGACCTTGTTTTCTAAATTGGTTTTAAAGAGGAAATGGTTTTGGAAAGTTTTTGGTTTGAAAGTGGATTGGTTTTTGGAAAGTGATCTTGAGAAAGGGTGGTTTTGAAATCAAAAATGAAAAGGGATTTTTAAAGAGGAGATTTTGTTTTGGGTTGTGTTGTATTTATTTGGTCCTTGTGCTGACTGTTTTTGATGAAGGCGCTTTTGTTGATGTTGCTTCGATTTGATGTTGGTTTTGGCTTTGAGTTTTATATATCGCTCAGGAAATGCCGCCCAGAAAGGTCTCTAAGGATTCAGATATGTCATGCCCAGTTTTTGGTCCTCCTCAGACTTTGCCTATTCTCCATGGTGATCAGGGTCCGTTAGAAGCAGTGAAATGGCTCGAGGAAGTGGAACGTGTCTTTAGAATATTGGGAACTCCCGATAATGTTAAGGTTAATGCAATTATGGAGTTGTTTGAGGGTCTAGCTCTGGACCAGTGGAAGGTGGTTGCCCCACCATCAACGCAATTTGAAATGATGTGGGATGTCTTCAGAATCATTTTCATCCAATGGTTTGTACCTGAGGGAGTGAAGCTGGAGAAAAAGGGAGAGCTTGTGCATATTCAACAAGGTCAACGGACGGTGAATGCATATGTTGACCGTTTCAAGGAACTAATTTCCTTTTGTCCAAAGGTAGCGTCGCATGAGCTCATGAAGGCCTCTCTTTTCACTGGGGGTCTTCATCCAGAGATCAAGGAGAGAGTCCTCCCTTCTAAAGACCTTTGTTTCGAGAAGCTCGTGGAGGAAGCTTTCTTTGCTGAGTTAGTTTCTGGTGTGCGGGTGGTTAATACTTCAGCGTCCCCTATTGTGGTTCGTAAGAGTTCCCCCTCTGGTGAGGAAGAGGCGCCAGAGATACCTGTTCCTAAGGAGTTATCCCCTTTGGTTCCAACTTCCAGTTCATCAGTTCATTCAATGGTGTGCTATCTGTGTGACTGTTTCGGGCATTTAAAGCCGTCGTGTCGCAACCCTCCGAAGACGTGTCATCGATGCGTCCGTCTGGGTCATCTGGAGAAGTTTTGCAAGAAGCGTCGCTTGAAGAGGAAGCTGTGATGGGAGAATGTCAGTACCTGACTGTGAGGCAGAAGATGCTTCAGCCATCAGAGCCCCAGCCACAAGTCTCGGGGTGAAGCTCGCGCACAGTCAGGAGTCCCCAGGGTTGTGAAGCCTTGGTCCAGGTTCTGTATTCCGTGTGGACGGTGGAGCAATTAAAAACCTTTTCATGTTTGTTTCCCTGCTATTGAGGTCCCAACAACGTTGTAAATGCGTAGTTTTTCTATAAAGTGATGATGGACTGGTTCTATGATAATCTAAGCAGACTTGTCGTGTGGAGGTGATATTCTAAATCGTGTGTCCTTCTTAAAAGTGTGTTTGACTCTCGTGTGGGTTGACCTCGTTTTAGTTATGTTTAAAATGTGGTTATGTTTCGTGGACTTCGGTGGATCATGTCTCCAATTTGATATTGGTTAAATTTTTTCTATGGGTTTTCCCTAGTGTTGAAGGTTGTTGACTCTAGTCGGGGGTTCAAGGTTTCGACGGAGGTGTAAATCTTAGCATGCTATAAGAGTTGGTTTAAATCTGTTGGGAGTTCCCGCGCCCCCCCTTTTTCCCAGGGTGTTCTATTTAGGTGGTCAACTTTTCTGCACTAGTTGAGTTCTTGTGGTGGGGAGAACCCCTTCGGGTTCTCCCCTCAATCTCGGACCCCAGTTTTCTCTTGAATCGGTCGGGTGTGACCTGTGTAGAGTAAGGTCATCCCCGAGAACCTCAGTTTTCTTCAGTTCCTTTAGTTCTGTTTGGGCATAGACTTGGTTTTTGGCTGACTTGTGGCCTGGTGACTTTCTGGGGGCAGAAAGTGTCTGTGGTGGGGAGAATTTTCACACCCCGACCGCGGACATCAGTAATGTTTCTCCTCTCTTGGTCCCGATTTAAATTTTTCGAAGATTAATTGCGATTGGCAGTTTCGCGCCGGTGCGCGGTCACCGCATCGTTAGCGGTGACCGTGCGTTCAGCCCGGGTGACAGTGTGTTCACCCGGTGTTTTAGATTTTATAATTTTCATGTTGGTATTTTATTATTAATAACATTTTATTTGTGTTATTATTATTGTATATATGTTTATATATGGCTATATATATATGTGTATAATAATGTGTGTGTATATATAGATCTATAAATGTATAAATATATATATATGTGCGTAACATCTTCAAATTATTTTATAATTATTATTTTAAATATTTGATCAAAACAATTATTATTTGAATTAACTAATTTATTATTTATTATTATTATAAGTTTTATTATTATTATATAAGTTTTATTATTATTAATATTATAAGTTTTATTATTATTATTATTTTTATTATATATATATATATATATATATATATATATATATTACGAACCTAACCCTAGTACTACCTCACCGTAGCCGCCACCCCCCCTCACCTCTCTCTCTCTCCTTCCTCCCCCGCTCTTCCCTCCCTCCCTCCTTCCTTCCTGCGTATGCCGCGCCCACCATCCCGCCGCTCCCACCGGCCGTCTCCGCCGCTTCCCGTCCCGGCGTCCTGGCTTTCCCGTCGAGCCGGCCTCCCCTCACCGATTGTCGTCCCGCTGCGCCAAGCCGCCGCGCCAGGCCGCCCTCTCCCCTGCACCCTCCTCTTGTCCCAGCTTCCTGCCCTCGGCCTCACCCCCTGCTTTGCCCAACCAGCCCCAGCACACTCCGTCGCCTCTCCGCCGCTCCCCGTCCCACGCACCGCGCCCGGCCTCCCTCCTGCGCGCTCCACCTCGCCCCGTCCCGACCCCTGTTTCCCTTCCCCGTCACCCTTCCCCGACCCCGGTTCCCTGCACCACCACCCCGCGCCGACACCCCCAGGCCGGCCTCCGCGCGACCCCGGCCTTCATCGGCCTCCTCCCGGCGTCTCGCCCGGCCTCCGACCCTTCCCCTCTTGCCTCCTCCCTGCGCTGCCGTCCGACCCCCCCTGTCCCGGCCTCCTCTGCGCGGCCGACCTCCGGTGCACCCCCTCTGCTGCTCCCCGCCGCCCCGTCTCCCTGTCATCATCCCAACTCTCCCGCTCACCCCCTCCGCACCGCCGCGCCGTCCCTGCTCCCCGCATCCCCTCCGTATCGGCCTCCTCGCGGCGCCCGAATTCCGGCGACCCTAGACGCTGGCCCGACCCACCTTCTTCTCCGTTCGTGAGTTCTTCTTTGTCTTATTTATTTATTATGTTAATGTCATTATATTAATAGTATTATCCAATTATAATTATTGTTATTATTATTATTATTATTCTCATATTATTAATATTGGTATTATTATAATGTGTTATTATTTTATTTGTTATTATTATTATTATTATTATATTATTATTATTATTTTTATTATTATTACACTACTATTATTATTGGTATTATTATGTTAATTTTATCATTAATATTATTATATCATTATTAAAAATTACTATTATGTTATTATTATTAATACTACATTATTATTATCATTATTATTATTATTATTGTATTTACTATTATTTTAATTATTAACATCTTATTATTATTATTATCTATTAATTGATTAATTAATTAATTTTTTATTTATTTACTCATTTAAGTATTTGTTAATTAATCAATTATTTAGTTATTTACTTATATGTTTATTAATTAATTGATTAATAAATTATCTATCTATTTAATTATTTGTTCATCTAGGTACTCGTTAAATTATTTATTTATTTAATTATTTACTTATTCATCCTTTCTTTCATTTATTAATTTATTTATTTAATTATTTGGTTAATTATTTATTCATTCAATTAAGTATTATTTTAATTATTTATCTCTTTGTTTATTCATTTGTTCATTATTTTATTCTTTTGGTTATTTTTTTATTATTGTATTTATATATTATTGTTTATTTAATTTTCTCTTTATTCAACATCGGGGTTTTTATTTAATTTGGATAAATCCTTATTCTTTCACGGGATGTGTTTTGAAAAAAATATATCAAGCTGGTTCCTTTGCATTGGTTGTTCATTTGATTTGTTTTGAGTCAGTGGCTTCGTGTTCTTAGTTACCTTGTGTTTGTTTCAGCGTGTTGGCGAGGTAACCCTATGACACCGCGAACATCGGCTTGCGCGTGCTTGTGCGCCAGTGCGAGGTATACTGTGTTGTCATATCCGAGCTGCGTCCTGAGGTAGGTCTCCCTATGAACTTGCCTCTAAATTATGAATTTATTTATTCCTTGTCCTTTTATTAAATTTCAGTAAATTTAAGAAAATAATATTAAGTAGTTTTTATAGTGTGGTGATTTGCTGATAATGCAAACTGTTTAATTCTAGCATTTCATTAAAAGTGTTTTCTTGGTTTCAATTGTGGTATTTCATAGTAATGTCGCTAAATGGTTCTTCCTGAGTAACTAAAGACATGTTGAATTGGGTTTTGAAATGTTTTTTGGCGTGTGTAAATTAGTAAATGTACTGTTTATGGAAAATTGTGTTTTCTTATAACCATGATTAGAGAAAACATCGTGTGACCTTTTGAAATTGTTTTTGGAAACTTTACCTGTGGTTCTTGGTTTATGAAAGATGTTTTCCCTTGTTGTGTTATTAAAAATAATGCTTTCTGGGTTGCGAAAGTTGTTTATGTTCTTGTTTGAGTGTTTCCAAAAAGAGGTTTTTGCGAAAACATTAGGTAATGACAATTATATTTTCAGAAGGGTATTTTTGGTGTGCGTGAGTTTTGAAATATTGTTTGTGTGTGGAAATGGTGACTTTTGTGTGCGATATCTTGTTTGGCCTGCGATATGAGGAAGAAATATACTATGTGAATGTGAAGCTTGTTTGAGCACACGGGAAACCCTGGGTATCTAGGTGGGCGGACTAGAACTAGTGCGCTAGTGAGCCGGATGGGTGTCGTCCCTATTTCACTTAGCTGGATTGACGTTTGCAACACTAACTAAACATATGATATCTGAGGGTCATGGCCTTCTAAGCCACGTGTTCTGAGGGTTGTGGCCTTCTAAGCCGCGTTTTCTGAGGGTCGTGGCCTTCTAAGCCACGTTTCACAGAGACACGAGGTTCTAGGGTCCCACGCGAGCTAGATGAACCTTAGGGGATTTACCCATAGTGCTCTACCATCTCTGGCGTGGTGCCTTCCGTCGGCATACGAGGGACCACTTGGGTGTGAGTGTGTGTGTGTGTGAGTATGTGTGTGTGTGTGTGAGTGTGTGAGTGTGTGTGTGTGCCCATGGTTATTACTGATAACTACTGGTTTATTTTTACTTGCACTTGGTTTTTTCCTTGCCTGTTTACTTCTACTTGCACTTGTTTTCTTTCATGCTTGTTTACTTTCAGTTATTCTTTACCGCTTGTACTGGTTGCTTTGCGAAAATGGTTCTCAAATAAAAATGTGTTTTCCCTTGTGTAGTAAAACTGAAAATGTAACACTTCTTTATCATTCAGAACGAATTTAGAATCAATTAAAAGAAATTCAACTTTTAAAAAGGAATAAGGGTAATGGCTCGTGTTTAGTATTTCAAGTGAAACATTGTAAAAGCATAATTTTATACATTGTAGTTCAAACCTGGAATAGGTAGATTCTTTATTTACTGGCAGTGCTTTGGGATTTGTTGTTGGGCTCACCTACTGAGTACTTTTGTGCTCACGCCTATCTTTTACCACTTCAGTTGCAGGTTCCTTGTGTTCAGGTTTTCCTGGCTTGAGTCGCTCAGTGATGGGGCGACGTTGGTTTGTAGTTGGGTGGTGACCCGCGAGGTCACGTGGAGGTATGTCGTGGTTTAGTTTTTTTTATGTCTTTAGTGTTTGCCCGTTTGTTTAGTTTACTTTCGTTCTTTTGATCCTGTTTTTGGTTTGGGCTAAAATCGTTCCCAACGATGGAAACTTTTAATGCCCGGCACTTGTTGCCATCCCGGGGGGATCGGGAACGCCCCTCGGGACATGCCGCGGACGGGCTCGGGTGACCGGTTCAGGGTCGAGCCGGGCTGGTTCGTGACAGTTTCTCACTACTTCCGTTAACCTATATTCTTAATGTCTATTTAATTGAATAAAAATAATTAATATTTTTTAATGAAAAAATGTTGATGAATTTATTTATGGTATAACATTACTATATGAGGTATTGAGATATCACCATTATTTAATGAATATAATATAAAAGTTATTATTTTCATTATTAACTAATGAAATATTTATCATGTTGTACCCATCGTATCCTTCATCACTATGAAGATATGACATTACATTTTTCATAAATGCATCAATGTAGATGACTCATATTATCTACCCTTAATAAAATTAATGGTTAAGTACAAATACAAATATCCATTGATAGAACATTACTATAACATATATAAATGTGGATTTCATACTAGAATGATCCATTATCAAAAAAAAATATACTAGAATTTATCAATGGTTTACAAAGTGAGATAATACCTCAATTTACAATGAATATCCACCCCTGATAGCATGTATTGTTTTTTCCATAAAATTATTTAATATAGATATATAACATATATTTAAGAATCAAGTTGACAGAATGATGGCTTCACATTATAGAACGCTACTTCTACGACCTTTCGCTGAGTCATCTACCCTTAGGAAATTAACAAATAATATATCACACATATGAAAAATGTCAATCTCATAAGAATTTTATTTATCATTATGACAATTGATATATCATATCATAATGTACAAATAATTTTGTTATGTAGAACTAACCATTAGATATTAATATTAAATCTAATCACAATCTATATAATTAATGGATTTTACCAAACCCAAATCTGAAATTAAAACATTAGTGCCTCAAAATATCTCCCATGATGCCAATGATACAATTTAAACTGAAAATAATTTTTTTAAAAAAATAATTTTTTAATTTATCTAGATTATATTTCAAAATAACTTATGATATATATAAGTTGACAATAAGGTACACTTTATTCAATTAGCTATGGAATATTATCAGAAATTGAAGCCAAGTCCATTTTTTATATGTAACCATTTTTTCATTTTTTCCAAACACAGATAATGGTATAGTGGAAAATCTATACTTGTAATATGGTAACCATTAGAAAAATTTTATATGTACAATTAGTATTCAATAAGAAATTTAATGGTTTCTATTTCCATGTAGAACTATAAATATTAACCTATATTTTTCAGTGATTGTTAATGTATGAATTTTTGGAACGAAATTTAATAAATGATGGAAAAATATTTGATTGGGTGAATCAAATGATAAAAAAATACACTTTTAACCATAAAGGAAACATAGTTAAATAATGTAAAATAATCATTTTCACAATAATTCTATTTTACATTAATGTTGACCCGAATTGTTCCTTATATTCTATGAATGAAGTATAATAATGAAATATATTTAAATATTAATTGCATTGGTCTTATTGAGATTCTATCATAATAGCTGATAGAATTGTAATTAGGCAAGCAGTGATAATGTTTTCAGATATTAATCATATTCACAATAGAAAATTATTTAATCAAGTAATATAAAAAGAGTATCAATCACAATGGTTTTGATGAATTCATGTAAAAAAAATTAGTGATTCTATATTAAACAGTATATGATAATAATCAGTGCAAAAAATGTATCTTAATTAATGATACTATGATAAAAATAAATCAAATTGAAAAATTAATAAATATGATCACTTCACGTTTATAATAGAATGATAAATAAAGGACATGTAAAAAAAGGGTAATAAAGATAAATTAGATTATTTTATCCCAAATGGAAGGGTATGTTGTGACCATGTATAATGGTCCCTTATTTTATATATAAAAGAATGTATTTCATTCCTTCTTAATGAAATACCCCATTATGATGATCGGTATATCTAACTATCCTCGCGAGCTTTCAATATTTTTATTATATTTTCTATACTTCACAATCCCCGATAGACCTCGATATGATTATTGTTTATGACATTCTATCATCGCAGGACCTTGATATATTAGGTTATGGGCTCCTCTTTCTTCATTTCCTTCGATGCCATTGATTGTATTCACACTATTACAAAAATAATAGGAAAATGAAATATATACATAATGAGACACCCTCACATGGTTCCCATAAGAAAGAATTTATCTTCTATAATACATAAGACTATGAAAAAACAAATTCAAACATTAAACACAATAGAATAAATGAGTTTGAAAAAGAAATATTTGCAAGAGAAAGAGTAGAATAACACATGCACATTTTTCATCATCTGTATTAAGCCATTCAAATTACATGGTATTTATATACAGGAATTCCAATGGTTATATTGATCTCCAATGGTCATATTTTTTTCAGTATTTTACCATGCACATGGAAGCCTAAAACTATATTGGTAATATTATAACCAAATTCATGACATCGTTCTATTAAACACATATAAATTTTAAAAGGAATCCCATTACAATAGAATATATTTTTTCATATCCATAAATTAATCTTAGGTAAATTAGATCAATTTTTTTATAGGATGTCCTTATAAATTTCTGTATGATTATGATTTTTATGATATATATTTTAAGGTGAAATAAAATAAAATACATTTTCAATGAGAATACAAAACCGAATTTATTTAAATAAGATTTGATTATATGAATCATATCATCATTGGATCTGTGCTCATTATTGTCATTGTAATGAGTAAAATATGTTTGTATTCCAGAATACAATAAAAAATCCATGTTTGTTAAAAAAACATGTTTTCAACAAAAACATTATTAAAATACATTAGAAATAAATGAGTTAGTAATTATGTATATATGAAATAGTATTAGATTTACAAAACTCAGGTTTTTAAAAACATAGAAGGAATATGTTAGCACAAACATCACACTTATTTGGAAATAACAAATGACAAGACCTAAATTGAAAATAACTTTATAATATTTAAGTCTAGTATTCTTTAAGAAAATCATATTCATAATGAAACATTCTTACATATCTCCCCTTGAGTTTGTAATTCATCAGACAAAAATGTATTGAATAACTAACTACCCCTTAGTAAAATAAATTCATTAAAGATTTTATTATCTTATTTTATATATACTTATCCCCCTTATATAAAAAATCCAACCTTTCTATAAAATCATCCACATTTAATTTTAAAAAATTAATATGGAAATGTTTTGTAATACATTAAAAGTGTCAATGAAAAAAATATTCCAAGATCAAAAATAATTTACATGACCGTCTAAAAGGAGTGAAAGGTCATTATATCAATTAAGAATAAAACAAAATTTAAAAACATTATATTTAGATGAAAATGATTTTCTATAATATCCAAATTAGAAAAAAATACAAATAGAGTTTCATGAAATTAATCATTCTTGTGAATAATGAATAGAATTTTTGGTATTTTTGTTAATTAATTTCATTCAATTTCAATATTTCGACAAACTATTATGAGGGAAAATTTTTATGCCATATCTTTTATCCATTCCCCTTTTATTAAAAATCATTCAAATATCACTTTAATCTTTTCATTATGAGACATAATATTTTCTTCTAATATGATATTCTTTCTACTCTTATGCTTTCACCCCTAACAATAAAATACCATTATGAATCATCAAACTGATAATATCATATTTGTTCAATTTGATTCCATAAATTTCACTCAGAAAAAAACATTATTCTGGTTTAAATCTGTGATATTTATAGTAAAATTTTCAAATTATATTTAAAATTATTCGTGATATTTATCCATGATGGTTCTATCTCTTGAATGACCCTTGAATGAATTTTTTTTTGATCCAAATACTTCTTTAAATTTAATAAATTATCTTTAAGAAGATTGATATCATCATCAATACCATTAGACCATTTACTAATTTCACGTAACATTTCTTGTGACATTTGAAATTTTTTTATGATATTGAATTATTCATCCAAATGCATTAACTCATCCATTAATACTTTCACAAAATCCAATTATTTATACTGATTTTCAACAACCAAATCACTTATTTTATCATTATGGGATGTAATGATACTTTATTCTCTAATCTTCATAGAAAATGAGTCATATAATCCATTTATTAATCTATGATTGTATTCAGATAATATAATTCTGATTGATTTTATATATGACTAGTTATGATCTCTTCTTGAGTAGATTTCCATTTCACAATCTTTGATAATGATATATCAACTCTTTGATCAACATTATTTCTTTCAGAAATTTGAACTACAATATCAATTTTTTTTACCATTATTCTTTTAGTTTTGATCTTACTAATCCCTAATGGATGGAAGATGAATCATTTTAAATGGATGTAGATGTTTATTTTTCTTAAATAACTGATATCTCTTTGTCACTTTCCCAAGAATATTTTTTTATGAATCCTGAGATATCCTTAAATAAATATTTTCAAATTTTTCTCATCATCCTTTTCAATTTTTTATTTTCATTCTCTTATTCTTCTCATGATTATTATTATTATTATTATTATCCTTCTCTTTCTTCTTCATAGAACATTTATATTTTATCTTAAATACATTATACTTCAATTAATTCTGCAGTTTCTTCTTCCAACAACTTATAAAGATGTTAATTTGATATTAAACTGAATTTACAAAAATATAATTTTTTATTTATTAACCACGATTGATTTTCCCATATTTATAATAGATGTAACATAAATATTTACATCTACTAATAAATGAAAATAAAAATTAATTTTAGGAGGTAAAATAATATTTTCGAATATAATTTTCACTATTTTGATAGATCAGTCACACAAAAGGGCTTCTGATTTCATTAACAATATTTATTTATTTTATTTTAACTCCATTTCAAAAACATCAACATAATGTATTCTTATATCACATGATTTAGTTGGGTAAAGTCTAACTAGAGCCTCTCTTTTTATTTAATCTTTACTTTTTATCCATTCATGAGTAATATCATCAATGAAATTCTTCTGGTTCATTTCATTATTTGTTAAAAGGGAATGTAATTTTCATTACTTGTAAAATTTATCAATTTTACTTTCTTTTTATGTAGTTTCTACTTTTGACATAGAAAATACTGTATTATTACCAAAAAACAAGGATTCTAAACAAAAATAAACTCATATATTTTATCATATCATGACAATATATAATCGTTTATCTCATAGGTTCGAACATGATTTTAATATTAAAATGTTTCATACTTGATTCCATGAAAATGAAAATAATATATAGAAATATTGTGATTCTAAAATTGATTGACATGGATTTAATGTTCTTAAATATTAATGTAAAAAAAATAACCAAATTGAATTTTCTCATAATAACCATGTGCTTTAAAATACAAATATTAGATACTTGTAATGTATCTTTATAAAATTTTCTCTTAATAAAAAATATTTCAATCCAATGTGATACTACTCATTCATTCATAATGATATTTTTAACCATCCTAGGTTATTTTCCTAAAAAATTCTCAAAAAAATTAATCTCTTTCTTTGACCAATCTACGGTTGGAATTAAGAATTTTCATGAGATAGAAAAAAAGAATCTCCATTATCTAAAACAGTAGAAATCCTATATATTCCCTAAGTGATATTATGTAATGCTTCTCCTAGAATCATTATGAAAATATTTATTTTCCATCATATTTGAAATATTTTACATAATTATAATTGTCCTTAACAAAATATAGATATAAAAATCGTAATAAGGGTTGGACTATTCAACACATAAGGATTTACAAACGGGAATACTTATCAGTCTTCATTTAGAATATTTATACTATTTATAAAAAGATATTTATACTAACCTTTCTTAAAAAATCAAACTATTATATTCATTTACATGCTTAATCATATTTATAGAGAAAACTAAGGATTCATACATGAAGATAGAATCATACTAGAAGACCTAGAAGACCAAGTGCCTCAGGATAAAAATATGAAATGGCATATGTGAGACACGGGGTGGGTGATTTTTTCGATGATTTCAGGTGACGATTGAAAATCCAAAAATATCTGATATATTATATTGATCCATTTTACGTAATGGTTCATAAAATATCTGAATAAATATTTTCTTATAATAATGTAAACTGTTAATGATTCATAATATTTTTTATTATTTTAGAGTATGATGAATTTGAAAAATAATTGTATAGTATATGGTGAATTTGATGAATTTGAACAACAGAATATGAAAAAATTTATAATTAAAATAATAAATTATGAATATAATTATAATAGAATAGTATAAATACATTAAATAAAGAAAATAAATTTCACAGTGTACAAATAAGTGTGTTAGTTTTTTATTATTTGGTTTATAAAAAGTATTATGATATATAAAAGAAATGAATATTTTAAATAATCATGATTATTCGAATACGTTAGTATTTAAAAAAAATTATGAAAAATTGAACGACAAATCTGAATATAAAAAATTTTATTATGAAATAAAATATAATTTTATGATAATATTAATGCAATAAATTTTCAATTCTGATTCAAATGAAACATGAGTTTGGAAAATAAATGTAATTACTAGGTCTAAAAATATTATTATGAATGGTTTATTAGAGGACTAAAAAATAGAGACTGTAAAATTTTAAATGACTAATAATTTTTTTGTAAAACAACAATCATATATACCCCCTATTAAAATTTGTAACTTATTATAAGTATATGTTGTAATAAATAATTACATATCAATGATTATATTATCGTGATATTTTATAGCTTCTATTTAATTCATTGAAATCTATCAGAAGGTAATGGTTTTGCAAAAATATTAACATATTGTTATTGAATTTTGATGAATTATATAAAGATATATACTTTTTGTATGTGATCCCCAAAAATAGAATTCCTAATATCAATGTGTTTATCACAAGAGTGATGTGTAGGGTATATATATTAGATTATAATTAATGTTATCATGTTGTATGTGAGATTTAGTAATTGTCATTCCATAATAAATGAGTGTTAGTTTCATCCACAATAAATGAGCACAATAAAATATTGCATCCACATATTCTATTTTAATTGTGGAATGTTCTACTAAGTGTTGTTTCTCACAATACCAAGAAACGAAAGAATCTCTTATGAATTTACATTTTTGGTATGTACACATTTATGAATTCTACAACTATCAATGTCATCCTCTGAAAAAATATTTATCTCAAAATCTTTTCAAAATGAATAGTTAATCCCTATATCAATACTTACCTTTAATTAATTATTGATTCATATTACATAATTTAAATGGGATTCCATTTTATTTTCATTATATCGTTTAAATGGGAAAACATAAAACATTAATTCTGGAATAGTTTCTATTAATAAATGTGGGCTTCCTATCATACCTCTAAAATTTGATTAATCATCCAGTTTCCAAAATTCAAAAATTAGAAGTATATTTGAGGTACAAATTATAGTAAAAATACATTTAGTATTTTTATATACATTTTATGAAATATATCATTCATATACTGATGTTAATATATAAAAATAAGTATTTTTTGAGAAAATAGAAACCCAACCAAAAAATGATAACTCACCCATCAAGAAAATTTCCAAATTAGATTTCACAGGCTTCATAATGGAATTAATTAAAAAAATTTGAATTTATCCATATATAATTTAATAAAAAGAAATGCAATCCATCATAATTTTTTTACATTGCATGAAATATAGTTGGATTTGATGTTCCACTAACATAATTTCTTTGGAACATAAATCATGTTTATAATTCACACAATACTGTAGGGGTCAATGAAGGACATATAAAAAATTTATGTTTATAATGTTATTCAATTTTTTTTATCTCCAAATCTAGTGGTTTTTCAACATAATAATTATCCTGTAATTTTGCACTAATGAAACCACATTTTACATCCATGCTAAAAAGTTTGAAATTATATAATAATACAAAGGATAATAGAATATGAATATATTCACGTCTGGAAACCAGTGCATAGGTTTTTTCAAAATTTCTTCCCTCTTGTTAATTATAATATTTTTTAACATGTATATGGTTATTTCTAATGATTTTTTCATTCCAATTAGATATGTTTTAGAAATACAATTTTACACTAATTAATGAAATATGTATAGGTATGTTAACTAAGGTCCATACTGTGTTCCTTTTTAATTTATTTATTTTTTTAAGAAAATTAATTATCCCATCCCCATCATATAAAAAAAATTAGAATTTTTTTTGCTGAAATTGAGAAAGAAATGAATGATTTTCTACTTTATTTATTAAGGATCCTCAAGTCCCAAATGGTTGATTCACATCACTTATGGTATTATCACTAGGATGATTTCCAAGAAACAACTAAAAAACATTTTTATAAAATTTATTCTTTATAATACGTTAGAAGATATTATTGATTAATAATCTATATTAAATTTCAAGATTATTTTCCTTATTATAAAAATTTTCAATGAATGGTTGATAAATTATTTTATAGAAAAAATGTTACGAATTTGGATGATTTTGTTTAAAAAAATGATATGTTTCATCAAATTTCACATGTAATATTTCATCATTTGTAAATGAATTTTATTATAACCTATATAATCTTTATAAGTAGTTTAATAACCAAAGAAAATAACTATATAAAATTATGATGTGAATTAGTATATGTTATCTTTCATATTTGATATCAATAATTTACATTCAAATAAAATGAATAATTTTTTTTTCATCCTGTACACAACTCATATATTTTAATTTTTATTAATGTTCAAAATAATTCTTGATTTATAGCATAAGAATAAATACCCACCACTTACTCCTAAAAATGTTCATCAATTTAGTATTAAATCAACATGGTTATTATTATTTCTTAGTGAATACAATTTCTTCATTCAAATAAAACTTTTTCCTGAGGAGTTCATGGAGCTGAGTTGTTATGTATAATGTATTTATTAAAAAAAAATTTCTATATCTGAATTGAAAAATTCTCCACCATGATCTAAATAAATATTTATCAAGGGATGATTTTTTTCTAAATTTTCCTATTAAATTTTTACAATATCAAAATTAATCAAATTTATTTTCTAGAAAATATAACCATGTATATCTATTAAAATCAAAAACTAAAATTAAAAATAAATAGATAATTTTACCAATAAATCATGTTTTTATAGGAAAAAAAAATCCATGTTCAATAATTATGGAGAACCTTAAGCAGAAACATCACTGCTAGATTTAAATCTATCTGTATTGTGAGTTACATGTTTAAAAGGGCCACACAAATTTGATGAATCAAATATACAATCAAGTAAATCTTTGACATGTAATTTTTTATTCAACTTATACATGATTATATGGTTACAATTCCTTAATCTTCAATGCAATAACCTTGACTGATCTTTCCATACACAAAAGCAATGTAGGTCTTCACACATACAGTCTTATATGTTATGTTTTTATACATTATCCTGAAAATGGGATGAAAGAATGAATTAATCCTTGGAATTCTGTAATACAAAATCATCTTTTATATAAATCAAAATGTGACACTCATCTCATAATTGTATCATATATATATTGTTATTATCATGAACATAAATAAATAAAACATTTTATATTAAAGCCATACCGTGAAGAGAAATATTAACATTAATTATAATCTCTCTAATAGAATTATCTCTGAAATTAAAAATTCCACAATTTATTTTTATAATCATTTAGTATGAAAATTTGTGACCATTGATAAGTTTGGAACACCCTCTATCCACATATGAAGTATTGTTTTTGTTGGTACTCACATTTTTTCCTTGAAAACAAAACAATTTGACTTTCAGAACCAAAACCATCATGGTTCAAGACATTTTAGAAATAAATATTTTCATAATCCACATTTTTTTTAAATAGGCCTTTTTGGAACCGAAAAGAATTGTATTTTTTAAAAAGAATAATATTTTTCCCAAAGACCACCATTTTTACATTTATTATAAAAGTGGAATTTGTTGGAACAAATAAGTTCCTACAAAATAATTTTTTATATGTTTATATCTCATTCATGAACGTATACCATATAGAAATATTTTTCTATACTTTTTGAAAGAAAATTAATTAACATTAGTAATGATTGATATTAGTTTTGTTAGTGAATCAATTAAATATTTTATTGTTACATATAAATTCATTTCCATGGATTTGTTAGTTTTTTAATTTATTTTATCAAAACTAATTCTGAAACTATTATTTTTAGAATGAAAATTTTTAAATATTTAGAAATAGAATATTTTTATAACATGATTTATCATGATATTTTGATATATCATATATTTCATTTGTTAAAATAGAAATTCGTGAATTATATTTTAAAAATTATTCATTATCCTTATCATGTTTTTACAAATTATTCAATTTTCATTTTCCAAATGATTCATAGTGTGATAAATTCATTTACAATAAGGTATGTTATTATCACATCTTTGTTAGAAGGATTCATCACCGGAGGTTATTTTATTATTATCTTCAAGATAATTAAAATTTAAAGAAATATTTGTTAAGGGATTGATAATATGTACCCCAAACACAAATCATGGATATGTAATAGGTATTTTAGCAAGAATTAGAATATTCCTCTAATATATACATTAATTATTTGAGGAATTTTCTGAAGAATCACATCCACTAGAATTCAATGTTTCACTATAGTTATTAGTATTTATACCTTTAAACTTATAATAAATATTCTAATTCCTATCATAATGTCTATCTACCATGTATTTTGTTAACATGGGACAATCAGGTAAAATATATCCTACCCTTTATCACTCAAATAATGTAATTTCAAAATATTTTAATTTTAGGTAAATGTTACTTAACATGAAATGTATTAAAATTCATTTTTACCAAAAATCTTATTCATTATGTGAGCTAGATTTTATAATTGATTATCATAATTTTTAAGATCACTTGAATAAGATTTAATCATATAATTCCTTCTCATTATCAATATAATATATTTATCAGAAGTATTCTATTATATCGTATTTTAATTAGTAGTAAATGTATCTCCATTATTCATTTCTGTTAATTTATCATCCTCAGTTTTCAACCTACACCATACATTAAATGACTTCCAAAAAATTCATCATGAGTGTAAATTGTAATCATCATATATTCATATACAATTTTTTTCTTCGATTCACACTAATTTGGAATATTATAAATTATCTATTCAAAATGGATTTCATTTTATAATAATTTTTCTCCAACATATTTTATACTAGTAAATATTTTCTATAACATTTATTGATTCATTGCAACAGGTTCATCAAAAAATTAATTTAAATTCGTGATAGTTATCTCTAACGATTTATATTTTAGTTTCAATAAATTATTATGTTTCATATCTAGTAATCTATAGATTTTTCATAATAAAATTATCATTATCCTTGGATGAAATATGAATGTAAATATCATATTCCTAGAAGATAATAAATTTTTTCTTACTATATAATTCAACTGAGATGCCTATTTTTCTAGATTTCACAATTAGTTCACCTCTTTTTAAATAATTTTTTAATCTCTAGTTGACATGAAAATATAATCAACTCTATTATTTGTAATGAATATCATTAAATTGTGCCAAAAATATTCATAATTATCTCTATAAAAAAAATTTGGGGTCTATTTGGATTGAGGATTTCCATTAAACCAACATTGAGTACTAACATCATTATAATAAATAAAAATATTCTTTTATACATTATACATTTGTGTAGAAAATATTTTTAAATAATGTGTGTGTAAACTATTAAAAATTTTGAAAAAGTCATGAAGATAATGATACAATGTATGATTAGTGGAAACTTCCTATAATACGAAATGTATATATTAGTATTATAGATACTTGGATTGGATACAAATTTGTGATGTAAAATGTATATGATTAAGGATAAATACATGGGAGGGGTGAATTATATGTTTAAGAACATTCATTTTCAATATTTACAAAAAAATTATTAAATTGGTAAAACTATTCATATTCATAATAGCAATTATGTATTTAAAAGATAATGGGACATGGCCCTCTGCACCTATGAACAATGTATCATAATCAAGCTGATTCTGCTCTAAAACCCATTGGTGGTAATGAGATTCTATCTTAATATCATATAGAATCATGATCATTTAAGAAGTGGTAACAAATTCATAGATAAATAATATTTACATAATAAAATTATTTAACAAGAGAATATGACGAGAATTATAATCAAAATTGTTATGATGAATTAGACTAATACAAAAATAGTTATTCTATTATAAAGCTTATATAATTGTAATAAGAGTATGAAACATATATTACAATAAAATATATTATGATAAAAATTTTCAAATTGATATATGAATAAAAAGCATCACGTTTGGTTAAAAATATAATGTGGAAATAAAGTATTTGTAATAAAAAACTTATCCAAATGAATAAAATTATTTTATCCAAGAGATAACAGAATCTAATAACCTTAGATAATAGTCCCTTGTTTTATAATTTCAAGAATATATATATTTCGACAACAATGAATGCCCTAGATATGATGATCGGTCTATCTCACTATCCTTTTGAGCCTTCAATATTATGATCAGGTTGTATTTGTTTGCAAATATGTCATTTCCCATGATATTGATATCATATCTTACTTTTTATCCCACAAGCCTTCGATCAATTAGGTGATTGACTCCTTTATCTTCCTATCCGCTAAATCCTTTAAAAGTAATCACACAATCTAAATCATTCAATGAAAATACAACATATTCTTAAGGATACCAGCACACATTGTTCCCTTAAGTAGGGAACTCTCTATTAGAATACAAAAGTCAAGGAAAAATAGTTTCATTCTATTTATACTTTTTAAAAATAAATAGAAAAAAATGAAACAGCAGAATGAGATATTATAGCATCACACAAAGTCATCAATATTCATATGTAATGAGCTCATCAAATGACCATGTATTTAATGGAAATTTATCCAACGTTAGTATCGATTTGTAATGATAATATTTCTCTGAGATTTTAGCTAGTGCATTAACACATGGAACTTTGACAGTCATTTTATAAAGGAATTTTTGTCATCATTTTTTAAACACATTTACACTGTAAAATATATTCCATTAAAATATAATATATTTTTCAATATACATTATTTAAAAATAAGAATATCCTATGGTATTTCTTACACGTTACCTTTATGATTTTATGTACTATTATGATTCTATTTCTATCAGACATGATTCAAACTCTAATTAACATAATTTTCAGAATGAGTACAAAATATTACTTCATTACATCAGATTTGATAAGAAAAATTCTATCATTATTAGATATATTATCATTACAATAATTTTAACAAATAAAATATTTTTATATTCATGAATAATATAAATCTAATCTACGTACGGTAAAGAAGATGTTTTTTTAATATAACATTATTAAAATACATTATACATAAATGAGTTAATAATTTTGTATTTATGAACGATTTTGTGATTTCCAAAACAAATGAAATATAAAAATCTTATAGAAACTTTTGTCTCAGCATGACTATGATCAAGTGTGATTAAAAAAATTAATCATTTCAATTATTTTTCATTTATTTACTGTTTTCTATTTTCCTATAAACAATATTTTTTACCTAGTCCACCCATACATTAAACCCATCATAGTAGTGATGAATTTCTATATTTCAATATAGACATATGTATTGTGAATGTAGAACATGTTAAAAAATATCTTCAATAATTCCCTTGGGTGGTTGAAAAATTATTCAGCTTAATCTTCAAAATAATGAATTTATGTTTCTCGAGGCGCACTATAAACCATTTTTTTATAATATACATGACTATTCATAAAAATAATACTTTGGAAACCCGAAATTTTTTTAAATCATGTAACGTGGTTGTAATAATTGAAGATTAAATCTATCAATTTAGGCACCCATCATGGTGTTTCTATACCTATGTAATATAATTCATATTGCTGGCCATCATTCACTTTTAATTAGAAAAAATTATTTAATGACATTGTTTCCACTAAATAACATTATCTTTATCCTATACTAACTTATCTTGGGTTTTATTGGGATGATAATTAGAAGTAAATCCCATATTTGGAGAAACATAATGGACCTCTAAAATAATAACCAATCTTTTAATTATACCATAATGTAGTGGATTTATGGTGTGAATGCATTGAGTTTTTTTCAACATATCAATAATTCCTACCAAATTATCATAATTAGAGACTACATAGTGTCAAATAACATTTAAACCTCTTTAATTAGAGAGGGGGAAGGCTTAACCACCCCTTTAGATATTTACTAACAATAGAATCTTTATTCATCATGATATATGCTTAATAAACGTGTCTCTGAATTATGATACTTCAAAAAATTAATCAAGTACCATGACATACATAAAATTATGTACATAATATTTTTTGTGATACATATAATGGAAAATTTTAGAAATATAAACATAAATAATTATTCATATATATGATTATAAGACTTATAATTTTCATTAACATAATCTAAGATAACATGTTATTGAACTAGAGAAATCCTAACAATGATATTATTGCTCTTGATCCATTTAGAATAACGAATATAGAATATATTATATATGATTTGACTCGTTTCTATATATATTTATATTTTGTTGACATAACATGTCATTCCACTCTTGTAGATTGATATCATTATAGTCGTGAAGCATTCCTAGTGTCATAAATTGAAGGGTGACAAGTATTTATATAAAATGGAAGTTATATGTAAATGATCCTCATGTATTTATTTATATCTATTAATTTGATAAATAATAAACCTTACTCAAAAAATAAGATATCCTTCCAAAAAAATAAAATTTATCTCATATGTAATGTATTATATAACCTTTAAATCTCTATGAGACATAACACCTATTATGATGATTGGTTGAAATCATACATCACATTTTTCTTGTGACAAATTTTAAAATAATTTTCTCATAAAGAAAGATATTAAAAAAACCATCATGTAATGTTTAATGTTTTTCATGAAGCTATTAACACAAGAACATTAAAACAGACACTTATTAGAATGGCAAGATCCATATAAGTCATCATGAATACCCTTGTATGAAATGGATTCGTTATGATGAGTTTCTATGTGTATTCTTATATAATTATCCAATTTTGATTCCAATTAAAAAAATATAATATTGATTATCAATATATAATAATAATTCAAAGAACATCTACTAGATACATTTATTATATGTATTATTCCATTATTTGATATCCAGGGACCATCAAATCAACTAGAAAATATAGGGATTAAATAAATATATATAAATATAATGAATATTAAAATTCCAAATCACATGATTATCTAATATAAATTTTTTTCAAATAAAAAACCCTTCCAAAATTGTTTCCCATATACCTTGTTTTGGGTTTTTGTTTTAAGAAACAATCAAAGGCTTGATGAAACCTAACACTAATATTGGAAGAGAAAATATTGATTAATGAATAATCAAGTATTATTTTTTGGTGATCAAATAGAGATGAATCAAACAAATAGACATGAAACCCTGGCATAGGAAAAATTTATTTATGATAATTGGATGATTTTATGGGGAAGTGATGGGAAATACTGAGGAATATTACTTGATATAGTTGACTCAACGTCGAAGATATGCCATTATTTTATTATAAAATGATTACAAAATGTATCTGTGAGCACTTCCTAGCCTTGGTTTTAACATTAACTAATGTGATATATTTTATGTATTATTTTTATGGTTTAATTCTAAAATAATTGAAACCATAAATTTTAAAAACGTTCTTTTTAACATCAATTTTAACCCAAAACACTACCATTAATCTATTTTTTCCCTTGGTATTCTATAAAAACGAACAATTTTTTTAAAATACCCACGATCAGAAAACCCTCATTGTTTGTTCTTTGAAATGATTGGTCTTGAATCTCAATGACTATGAAGGTGAACTACTGATCCTTAATGACGATTTTATTGATTTTATTTTACTTTTTTATTCATTTTTTGATCTATGTTATTGAATATTCATCCTCTATCAGTGTCTCATAATCTAAAAAATGCTGACCATTAATCTTGGATTGAATTTATTTTATTTTTCTGGTTTATTGTATTTATCAACAATCACTTTTAATTGATTTTTTAGTGTTTATACATTAAATGAATTTTAGGAAGAATGTAAAGATTAAGGATCCATTTTCCTTTTTAATCCTAGAATGTTGTAAGTTTTTGTATATTTTGAAGATAATTTATTTATCATTTAGTTATTTTTTTAGGTATTCTTCCAATTATTGATATATATTGATTTTTATTTATAAAACATTTTGTTAAGGATTGTTCATTTTGATAAATTTTTTATTTGATGAAATTGTCAAATGGTTTTGAGGATATTACAAAATGAAAAGTGATATAATTGTTGAGTCAATAAGGGTTCCAAATGACTTTACCATTCCTCTATGTTTGGAATATTACAAAAACACTATCTTATAGAAAATTATTTTTCCATAAAAATTATCTTTATAAGAATAATTTTTCATTCCCAATGAAATTTTATCCTTATCTATGTTTTCATTATTTATTTTATAATTTCTCTAAATATAACTATTTTTATTCATATGGAAAAAATTAAGTTTCTCATCAAAACCTTATAATCCTATAAATCCATGGTTTTACAGTATTTTGTTTTCAGACTCAAAATTATCTGAATTTTTTTCTTTAAATTCTTTGAAATTATGACTCTGAATTCATTGATAACTCTACTCATAATTATCATAAATTTAGACTCTTGATTATATAATAACTAGACTCTGAATTCTCTAAAAATTAAACTCGGATTTTTCTGAAACAACAGACTCTGAATTCACTAAAAATAATACTCTGAACTCTCTGAAAATCAAACTCCAAATTCTCATAAATTAAGACTCCAAGTTCATTGAATTTCAGTCTCTGAATCCATGAAATTTAGACTCCTAATTCCTCTAAATTCAGAGTTTGAAATCATCAGAATTCAGATTCTATAATCCATAGAATTCTGGTTTTGAATTATTAGAGAAATAAAATCTGAATATCCTTGATTTAGAGTCTTTAAATGATTATTTTCATAGACTCTGAATATTATTTTTCTTAAAACTCCAACAAATATATTTGGTTATGAAAACTTATTTTTTTATACATGGTATAGTTATGAAATGATGTTGTACATCCTATTTATAATTAACCATTTCTTGAGTGACACATGTACAAGTTCATAAAAAATTCAAGGAAAAATATGACTATTGGAAGAGGGAGCCGACCATTGGAGAAGTTCTTATAAATAAGATCTCATTTGAAAGACCTCATAACCTGATCCATCACTGTTGAGATTGCATGCGGCTGAAGAGATTTATAGAGAGGGAGACACTCAAGCATTGGAAATACTGAACATATAGTTATGTTTTCTTAGGGTTACACAGAATTTTGCTGTGTACAATAAATGAATTTAGGGGATAAGAATGTAGAGGTGTCTACAACATTAATGTTCTAGGACATACATGGATAGTTAGAAAGTGGTTCTGACTACCTTATTGTTCATGGGCTTGCGGGGATAGAAAGACATTTTCTGATATTCCTATCGAGGGTTTACCCCGGTGTGGGTAAGATAGATTTCGTTAATGTATAAATCAAGGGACCTTTATCCAAGGTTGTTGGATACCCATATCATTTGGTTAAATAATTTCATACTTGTTACTTGATTTTTTTTCATGTATATTTCTGCTTTTCTTTATAAAATAATAATGTATAACATTCATATACATTCTTGTTAATTTTTATATTCTGATAAGTAAGAATCTATACACTTTAAATTAAATTCATTTTCTTGTAAACCAATCTTATATTTCATTTCAGAAACCATATTTTTGAAACCTATAAAGATTGTAGAACTAAATGTGGTCTTGTGAATTTATCACGTTTAACCTTGTTAAACATAGTTTTCTATAGGTTAAAATGAATCTTTTTAAACATATAATTCACCCCTCTTGTATTTGAGAATATTGACTTATATTTCGTTCCAAAAATTGGTATCATAGAAGGTCTCTGAAATACTTATATCCACATATATGTTTTCGTTCTCTAGGTTTCATTATTCTAAAAAATATCTATGTTTAATATTTTTAAACATGTTTACAATATTTTTCTTTTAACAAGTTTCTATAGAAATATATTGTCTTTTATATGGAAGGAATAAATGTTGGTTCGATTGTCAATCAAAATCCTTACTAGACCACCTATATTTGATTGTAATGATTATGAATATTGGAGAGATCGAATGAAGACATTTTTTATTAATAATAGATTGGAAAACACTGTTATTCTTACTAGAGATTACAAGATTCGTGATAAGTAAGTTTGAAATTTTACTAATCAATAAAAGTAATAATATAAACTAAACTATAAGGTATATAATACATTGTTGAATTCCATGACAAAAAATATATATAGCCATATTTTTTATTTTGAATCTGCTAACTGTATCTCAAAGAAATTGTAGGTTACTCATTTTAGTATATCCAATTTTATAGATACTAGAAGATATATATTTAGAGCAGAATATCATGTATTTTTATTTCCTTATGAAGAACCAGTATTCAAGGTGAAAAACAGTTTATGAATATTGTTAATAGTTTTCAATAAATGGGTGAGAAATGTTTAGATGATGAGGCACATGGGGAAAAGATAATAGATATCATGCCTAATGTGTGGGAATCTGAGAGAATTGTAATTTATGAGAAAAAAAGTATCTCAAATTACTCTTGATGTGCTTTTTGGAAATCTTCTTCAACATGAGACAATAATGTAAATAGATGATGATATGAATAAGAAGAATAATGGAAATTGAAGTGTATACTTTACTACTATAAAAGCCAAGACTCTTGAATGGTTTAAAAGAACAGTATCTAAGAAAGTCACTGTTTTTTCTGAATCTAGTGAAAGCTATCATACTGAAAATGAGATAGAATGTCTTTATTGAGGGATGCAAAAGGTAGTTTTGAATAAATACATTCATTATAGATTTATGTAGATAGATGGAAAATACAAGAACGGCTTGGAAGTCAGTTGTTTTGAATGAAAAAGAGCAGGGCATATAAGGCTAGATTTTACTATTCTTAATAAAATGGATAGAAAGAAAATGAATTCAGAGTGGAATAGAAAAAAGTATTACAATCCTAAATCTATAATTTTTTTCAATGGTAGTGACACCTAGATTGCAAGTGGTGGTGACTCTTCTGATGAATCCTTAGAGTATGAATCTTCTAGTTAGAAGAATCTTGGCCTATGAGCCAAATTACCCATTGAAAATCATTGACTAATAGATAAGGTACAGAATGATAGATATATCTAAAATGCATCCTAAAATAAAAATTATATAGATGATAAATACTATAATTCTTCTGATGAATAATCTTCTTCTGATGAATAAAATATGTTATCTTCTTAAGAAAAATTATCTAGGTTTTATAAACTTCATGAGAATGAAAATTTTACACTCATGAAAATGTTTAATAAGAAAAATTATAGAATTTATATTTTAACAAAAGAGGTGTAATATTATTATAATGATCATGAAAGGAATGTTTTTTATTTTAAAATTATTAAAAAAACATGAAGATGTAAATTCAGAGAAGGATAATCTTTCTAAGTATCATGAAAATTTAATTTCATGGAAAAATATTTTAGAGGCTAACTTTATTTCTAAAACTATTGTTTTTTACTAAAAAACATGGTTATTATACAAAAGTATGAAATACTTTCCTTGAGGAAGTGTCTGTCAAACATTATATCTGGTAAAGAAAACATTAACAGAGTTGTATTCCCAAATTCGACCTATATAGAATTGTTCTGGTTCTAGTTATACAAAATCTAAACACATTTTTAGTAATAAAAATTTCTTTACTCAAAGTGCTCCATTATGCACTAATTATCAGTGTGGTGGAAATTGAGAACAAATTCTCAAAATAAGACTCAGTCCTTAGGTTTTCATAAAGATTCTTCTTCAAAGAAAAATATGATTCCTAAAATATTGATTTCGTAAATTTCCGGATCCAAGAATATTTTTGTTTTGAAAGTATAACACTCTTATTTTCAAGAAAATAAAAAATGTAACAATATTAATTATTGATACATAGATTGTGGATTTTACCAACACATTACTGGTTACAAAATATTCTTTTAAAAGATTATTTTAAAAAACGGAGGAAAAGAAACTTTTGGAGATAATGCTAAGGGAGAAGTTATTGGTATAGGTAACATTGTTATTCTTGTAAAAACATGATTTACAATGTTTTATTTGTTAAGATTCATAAGAAAAAACAAATTTTCATAAGTCAATTATGTGATGAAGGTTACCTTTTTAATTTTAGGAATTAAAAATTCTTAGTACACAATTCCAAGAAAGAGTTTATTCTTTCTCCCCGTAGGCAAGATAATGTATACACACTAATCATATAATACATTAGGAGAAAAGTTCTTCCTTTAATTAATGCAATGGAAAATCAATCTTGGTTATGAAATAGATGTTTAGGGCACTATACCTATAGAAACCAATGTAAACACTCTATGAAAAGACGTTTTAAGGATCATCCTCGAGCATATATATGATTCTTCAATAGTTTGGAATCCTTGTCTATATGAACAGCTACATAAATCATGTTATAAATAAATTGATTAAGAATTAACTGATGATGCATTACTATTGGGGCATATAGATCTTTTGGGTCCAACACAAATTGGAAATATTAGTGGAAAATATAATGTATACTTTCATATTGGTGATTACACTAAATTTACGTGGGTCTATTTTAAAGCAATGAAATATGAAGCTTTTTCTCATTTCAAAATATTTAGAGCCCAAGTTAAAAATGTTAAAAATATTCAATTGAAAACTATTCATAGAAATCATGGTAGAAAATTTCAAAATTCTCTTTTTGAATATTTTTGTAATATAAAAGGCAATACTTGTAACTTTTCAGCACCAAGAAATCCTCAACAGAATGTTATTATCGAATAATAAAATAAAATTATTCACTAGATAACTAGATCAACGTTGATTTATTATTCAATAGTTTAACATTTTGTGGATGAAGTTGTTAGTACTAAGTTTTATACTATAAATCATGTTTTGATTAGTCCTTTTATTAAGAAAATACCCTATGAATTAGGGAATGATAGAAGACATAGACATTACTGATTCAATGTATTAGGTTTCAATTTATTCATTTTAAATAGTAATGATAAATTAAATAAATTCTAACCTAAATTTGATGAAGGAATTTTTATAGGCTAGTCCTCCACATCTAAGGCTTATATACTTTTTCATAGAAATAGTTGTAAAATTGAATAAACAAAACAAGTTAAATTTAATGAAACTGATCCTTTTGTTTTTAGTAAACATCAAAAAACATCTTCAGATGTGTTTTCCAGAACTGATTATCAACCAATGATAGATGATACTTCTGATAAGTAAAAAATTCAATAAAATGTTTCTGAAGTTTTACCCAAGAATATTTCCTACAATAAGTTGATAAAAAGGTTTTACTAGACCCAAATTAGTTTTTTTATTACGTATCATCCATGTGATAGAATCATTGGTAATGTAAATCAACCTGTATGTACAAGAACTTCCTTGAGAAATAAAGAAAAACATATAACATTCCATTCTCAATTAGAACCAAAAGGCACTAATGATGCTTTAGGTGACGATGATTGGATAAATGCCACGTAGGATGAGATAAATGAAATCGAAATGAATAATGTCTGCAATATAGTTGAAAGACCTAAGGAAAGATAAGTTATTTGAGTAAAATTCATTTTTAGAAAATGTGTGAAGAAAATTCAGTCGTTGTAATAAATAAAGATAGATTAGTTGCTAAAGGCTATAATCAAGAAGAATTAATATACTCTGAAAATTTATATTCTCTAGTAGAAGGATATAAGTCAAATTTTATTCTAATTTCATTTTCCACATTCTTCAGCAATAGAATTTTTCAAATGGATAATAAATGTTTTTTCCTTAATGGGTATGTTAATGGGAAATTTTTTGTTAAATAACCTCTTGGTTTTGAAGATACCAAACATCCTGAACATGTTTTCAATTTTATCAAAGTATTATATGTACTTAAATATGCCCCTATATCTAAGAATGATATACTTACATGGATTTTGTTAAAAAACTATTATTGTTAAGGGAAATTCTGATCCAACCGTCTTTATATTGAATGATAATAGAAATGTTTTTATTCTTCATATTTATGTTAATGACATTATATTTGGTTCAACTTAGCACTCATTAAACAATAAGATTTTGTATTTAATGAAATATCAGTTCGAAATGATTATGATGGGTGACATAAAATTTTTCTTAGTTTTTCAAATATATAAAAAACTAGATGGATATTATATATATTCACATAAGTATATTAAATATATTATTAAAATGTATTGATATGACAATACTATGAGTATATGTACACACATTTTTACCTCAAATTCAATTATTTATGATGAAGCTGGGAGACCATTAGATCAAACATCATTTAGATGTATGATAGGAATTCTACCATACCTGGAAGCTAGTCAACCAAGATTATTGTTTCTAGTATTCTTATGTGCAATATATTAATCTAATCTTAAGGAATTTAATATAAAGTGAGTGAAATGAATTTTTTTCTATTTAATGGGAACCATGAATTTAGGACTCTTTTATACATATCGAAATGATTATTTTTTTAAAAGATGATCAGATGCTGGAATTAGTGGTTGTATAAGGGATTGGAAAAATACATCCAGAACTTGTCATTTGATAGGAGATTCATTAGTTTCTTAGTTATGAATAAAGAAAAATGTTGTATCACATTCCACAACTGAAGATGAATTTTTAGTTGTTGGATGTTGTTTTTTCTCACGTGTTATATATGCAAAACACACTCACAAACTATTTGTAGAGTTTTATTAATACACAAAATTTGATTGATAATACTAGTGTCGTTGCCATATGTAAAAACCATGCACATCATTCACATGAAAAAGACATAGATATTAGGTATCACTTTCATAGGGATCATACAGAAACAAATATATAATTATTCAATTTCTTATAATGAAATATCAACATGCAGATAATTTCCCTAAATCATTACCCATCGATTGATTTGAATATATTAAATAGAAGATAGGAATGATAACCATAAGGTAATCATCAATATTAAATTCTTGTTGAAACCTATCTCCTTAGATTAAAAAAACTATTTTATATAGGTGGAGAACATTTACCTGTTAGTCAAAATTTTTGTTACCATATTTCTGGTAATTCAAATTTTCATAAGAAAAATATTCCTATCAAAATTTTCATTATAAAATATTTTTAATCATAATTTTATTAAATAGAATTTTTTTAAAAAAAATTTTTGTAATAAAATTTTTCGTAATATAAATTTTTGAAATGAAAATTTTTGTAATCAAAATTTTGGTAATCAAGTTTTCATAATCAATATTTTTGTAATCAAAATTTTTGTATTTTTTTTAAAAAACTATATTTCTTGAAGAGAAATTTCCTTCATTATGGATAATTTTCAAAGAAATCTAGAAGTTATGTTTCCTTTAATAAATTTTTTTAATAATTTTGTTCCTTGTTAGTATTTTTTTGGTTTCTCTTTTCCTTAAATATAAACATATTATCATAAAAACATCAAAATATTGGAACCTAAAAAATTATTTCATCATCCATATATCAACTGGTAGATGTGATAAATAGTTTTCATCTGTTGGATCAATCAAGGAAGGTGAACCATCACCTCAAACCCATATATAAGGACCCCCCCCCCCCCCCGCAATGTTTGTCCCACGTCAATCTTCGAAGGACTTTCATGATAAATCCCTATTTCTCTATATAGGTTCATTCCAAATCATCATGTTTTTCTTAATTCCAAATGTCATTTCAAGATTCCCCCTAGAAAAAATGTCATCTGTCATGGAAATATTAGAATGAAAAATATACAGAGATAGGTTAGTTGATCAAAAATTCATTGCTAACTATGAATATATTACTTCAAATAATATCAATATGAATGGATGAGAGAGCATATGTGTTTCAAAAAAAAGGAGCAGGATCCGTTTTATCTAATGTTGTGGGTAGATTTCTATGTGATAGTATGTTTCATCATCGAAGAAGGGAGATACATGTTTTATTTCACGTGATTTGGAATGACCTACTCCCTTTTATATACTAATGATTTATGTATAATTGGAATTTCTTATGAAGGGGAAGTTGAATTTTTCACCCATAAATAACCATATGTATAGGGTTAGATTGAGTAGGAAAAGGCATTAGAGTGCCTTGGATTGAAATAAGTGATGTCGTTGAATATTGTTCAGCTAACTACAGACATCTAAATTTTTGAGTGATGTGTTCAAGGTTTTATTATTTCGTGAATAGGGGATAAGGATTCCATTAAAAAATATGACATATTTATTATTTATTTCTTGGTGTTCCTCAAGAAGATAAAATTGTTCATGTATATCATTGTCACAATTGAGAATATAATGAATGGAAATTTGTAGTCTCAAAACATCATTTATTGGTCAATTATCTCCACGGTTATTTTTATGTGTCTTATGTCATTCAAAAGTTTTTGTAGTTAAGACATGGAATTTCAAGGTGATTTTGTTGAGAGATGATACTCTCAGAAAGATGATGGTTGGATTAAATAGTAAATATGTATATTTCTATGATCTATCTGAATCAGAAATTGATGTTCATTCAATGAAACTAGAAGTGACAGAAACTTCTAAGAAGGTGGAAGGAAGAGTAAGGTGAATGAACATGGAAAAAAAGAAAAAAAATACATGCATCTATAGAAAGTCAATCAGTACCCCCAAAACTAAATAATCAAAAGACATACCCAGATTTAGTGGTTTCTAAATCAAGATAAGAAAAAATTAATAGGAAGAAGGGGGAGGCTACATTTTGATTGGACCCTGTAGAGGTTAAATCCTTCATGATGGAGGATTATTATGATCATGAGAAAAATGATAAATAAAAGAAGAAGAGGTAAAAATGTCTAAATCCGATATACACAACTCCCTATTAAGGATGATGTGAAAGCTTTTAGACAAATCTAAGTACTAGAATCATTTTTTAAATAATCACACCCTATGACTCTGAGAAAAAATTTATTGATTCTCGAACCAAAATAAGAAGATGAAGTAGTTCAAGAGGAAGAAGTGGAAGAAGATAAAGATGAGTGAAGTTATGATACTGAAGACATGATAAGGCACGTAGAGGATTATCATGAGAAGGAGGGTCCTTTTGAAAAACTATAAATCTGATCATTGAAAGTAGAATCGTCAAAACATGCTACACCAGGATCAAAAGAAATGCATCAAGATGATGTGAATAAATTATCTGAAGAATAATGTAGCAACCATGACATCATTCATCCTGAGGATATTGTGTGATGTGCCGAGGAAGAAATTCATGGGGGAGATAGAATTTTTAACTAATTTGATAGTGAGCATTAATCACTCTATACATAATAGATCATTATAAGAGATGAAAAGGGAAAGTAGATGTTTTTTGATACACATAGGAAGTATTTGGTGAAAAAGAAAGGTATTGGTGCTATTTCGAAGATGAAATATACAGAGATAGAAAAATAATCCTCCCCAAAAAAACACTCTAATTTAGAATCATCTTATTTTAGACATTATTTTGTGGTACAATATTTGATGAATTTGGTTGATACTAATACCTTATTTGCATGTACAGACTCGAAATTCTAGATTCGTCAGCACTCGTTTTATAAAAAATCTGATATAGTCACCATGCTTATGGAAATATTTTTAAAGCATGAGATTGATTTAAAAACAATATTTATTGAATATGATTCTCATGAAATATCATGCATGAAGATTACGGGTTGGTCATTGAATAAAATCAAAGAAAATATAGTATTTGATGAACTCCAAGAATGTATGAAGGATTACATTGACACAGAAGAAGGGAAGTTTACAGATCTTTCTATGATTTTTGGGGAAAAGCTGACTGTCGACCATAAAACTCATGAGCAAGCGGTCAAGGGATTTATTGGAATGTTTAATTTAGTGGATATGAAATTCAAGAGGGAAAGGGATCTTAGAGTTGAAATTGAAAATAATATTGTTATTAAAGAAGATATCTTGAAGGCTTTGGATGGTATTCTTATGGCTCATGAAAAAAAGATCAAAGAATTAAAAAAGGAAATTGAGGATCGGGATCAGCCACTCAAGCGTGTGGAAGTGGATCAGAATGAGACAAAGAAGTTGAAAAATATTGTAATAAGATAATGATGAAATGGAAAAAAGGATAATTCTACCCCATTCCGATCTTTTTTTGTATTTTCTTCACTATACAGTTTCATTCAATCATAATGGAATTTTGGTTGTTCACCAAATATTTTGTTGTTTTGTTCTAATTTTTTTGATAAAGTAATTTTATTTTCATTCTCTATATTCCATTTTGAAAATAAGAATGGGGGTAAACGGAATGATAAAAAGAATACTATGTAAATATGATATTTCAGTATATTAGGGGGAGTTTCTTTAAAGGTATGTTCTTATCAATGAATGTTTTTGTATAAATGAAAATGAAAAATCTCATTTAGGATATCATTAATAAAATCATTTCTGATTTCAAAACCTAAGAAGGAAATAGTCATATTGAATATGATTCATACGTAAAGGGAGATATGTTTTTCATTTATTTCCATAAATAAATTTTAAATGTCCTTATATTCTTTTTTGTAATGATATTTTTTCTTTCAAAAACGGTATGATTTTTTTAGTCAATAGGGTTTCCTTACTACTTTTCCATTCCACTCTGTTTTGAACGTACCAAATACACTTAAAAAATTATAATATTCTTTAGATTTTTTCGGAAATCAAACTCCAATTTCTGTAAAAATCAAACTCCCAATTCTATGAAATTCAGACCCCTAATTCTCTGAAATTCAGAATCTGAATTCATTGAAATTTAGTCTCTAAATTATTCTGAATTCCATCTCTGAATTCTTTAAAATTCATCTCATAATTCCTCAGAATTCAGACTATAAATTCCTCATAATTAAGACTCTGAATTTCCCATAATTCAAACTCTGAATTCATTATAATTAAAATTCTTAAATCTATAGATTGTATGTTTCATATTCATTAGAAAACCGAATCTGAATATCCAGGCTTTATAGTCTCCAAATTATTATTTTCATAAACTTCAAACATTATTTTTCCATAGAAAAAAAAATATACTTTTTTATAAAACATGATTTTGCGTACACTTTTTATAGTTATGAAATTATTTCATATATTCTATATCTAAGTAAACATTGTTTATGTGACACATGTATAGGTCTCTCTGAAATTCATGGTAATATATAACTGTCAGATGATGGAGCTGACCATTGAATATGTTCCTACAAATAATATCTTATTTTAATGATCCCATAACCATATCCATCACTCTAGAGAGAAAATGTTACTGATGTGATTGCTAGATATAGAGAGACTCTCGTGCCTTGTGCATACTGAACATCTGGTTCATCTTTCTTCTTGCGACTTTGATTTTTTCTGTGTAAAATTGAGGATTTCTGGGAATAGGAAGATAGAGGTGTCGACTACCATAATGTTTGGAGACTTCCATGGATAGGAAGAGAGTGGTTCCGACAACCATAATGATCGAGGTCATTTGGGGATAGAAAGACAGATTCAGATATTCCTCTTAAGGCTTAACATATTGTGGGTAAGACATACTTTTATGAAATTATAAATCAATGGACCGTTTTCCAAGGTTTTTGGATAACAATATCTATGGGTTAAATGATTTCACACTTTTACTTTTTTTGTATCAAGTTGATTTCTACTATTATTTGATAAAGTCTGAAAGTATAACATTATTATCCATTCATGTTCTTTTGTATACCTTGAGAATTAATATTCTATATGCATTATGATTGAATCATTTTCTAGTAATCGTTTCATATGTTTCATTTCTTGAAACATATTTTTGGAACCTAGAATGTTTGTAGAACTAGAAGAGGTCTTGTGAATTCACTGTGTTTAAATATGTTAAAAAATTGTTTTCTTATGGTTAAAAATGATAATTTTTAAAATTAAAATTCACCCCCTTTTGTATTTGAGCATCTATACTCAGATTTCGATCCTACAATACTGTGTCACCATTCATAAATATAATGTATAACACATGTAATGATTCCATAGATTCTTCCCATTAATTTAAAACAATATTGAATACCATTTGAAACATGCGACACTGAACTAATTGAAAAATTATATAAAATATAATAATACATGTCAGATGATTGAAATAATTAAATATTTATATCAATATACCACAAAAATAAAATATGAAAATAATGATTTCACTATTTTTAAATTCTAAAAGTCATAAAATATATATTAAAATGGGATTATTTTCAAATAAAATTTGTTAACATTATCTATAATTGACTATTATAAATTAAATTGACTACATTTAAACTATTGAAATCGTATATGATATTTTATATATGAACAAATATAATAGAATTAATTAAATTTTATAATTTTTTAAAATAATAGTACAAATTAGATAATGATAATGTTGTCATATTTCAGTAAAAAAAATTGATAATTTTAATAAAATACTTTATTTATAAAATATAATTGAATAAATTTCATTTCATTTCAAGAAATTAAATTTTTTATTTATTATTTCAATATTATCATAGTATAACTTTTTTAGATTTTTTGGAACTAATTTTTTAGGGAAATATTGATTAATACCTTTTTAATAAAATGTTGTTTTCGATTGCAGTCGTGGTCTATAGTGTTACCATGGGGACACTATACCCCCTATATTAGAATGATAATTAGTAAAATTAGTAACCAATTATAATAAAAGGTCACAAAAATTTGGGTATTAAATTAAATAAGCATCTTTATATTATAATATGAGGTCTGGAAAACATATTATTAGAAACAAAATTCATGATATTATAATAATAATAACAAATATATTTATATATTTATATAAAATAAAATAAATTAAAAAAATAGAGTAATATATAAAAAAATAATGTTTTCCTATATGGGAATATCTGGTGGGGTCATCACATCTGATATGAATTAGATCTGTATGAAACATATAAAAAAATTAAAACATTTAGTAGATTAGTTTTTATTTTATTCCATATAATCCTTAATGCTTCCAATATTATTACCTATCATTTTTATTGAATGTGATTTGCAATACAATAAATCTATTTATATATATATTTTTAAATGATTATATTTTTTAATATATTCGGTAATTATATTTCTATTTCATGTAATGAAGAAATCATAATTGGATAAATTCATGACGAACCACCAGTGGATATGAAAAAATAGTTGATGATTTATTGGAATTTTACAAACAAAATGATCAAAACAATGAATTTATTTTCAGTACATGTTTGACTTGTTTGAATAATAGAATGTTAAACTACATCTAAATTGGGGATCATCTCATTTGATATCAATTTATCATTAATTATACATGTTGGATATGGCCTGATGGATTGAAAAATCATCATCTTATGCTAATGAATATATTTATAATTAGGTATAGGACCATATTGAATAATTAATTATTGATTTAGGTGTTGAGGCCATATAAAAAAAACAACAACTGTTGAAGGATTATGTGGATATTATAATAAAATACTATTCACATGTGGTAGAAAATATAAGGTGTTATCAAAAATTTTGAGTTTACTTAATAAGAAATAATGAAATGAGTGGAGTGATAAAAGATTATCTAATATACTTGATCATTAAAAATATCCACTACAAAAAGGCAATGGGATTGATATTCCTGTTATGAAGTGAATTAAGTATTATTCCCAATGGGATTAAGGTATAAAAAGATACATTCATTCCCCAATTATTATGTGTTTTTGGGGATGGAATACGAATATATATCAAAATGTCCAAAATATGGGGAAGTAGAAAAAAATATTGATAAAAATTTCAATTCAAATTAATTTTCACGTGCTGGAATGTAAATTCATTCAAAATAAAAAGTGTTTACATTCTAATAATTTCATCAAATAATTCCTTTATATAGTTCTGATTATTCATTATTGATTCATTATCAGGGACCTGAATTAATAAACCTTCAATGGAAATTTTTAACATTCCAATAATTCATCATTTAAATCATCAACATGAAAAATTAAATTGATGTAAATATGATATGATGAAATTCAGATAAGTGCATATCTAGTGGGAAATTACTTCCACCTTATGATTATACACAATTGAAAAAATTTTAAAAAAATTCAGGATTTTGTAAGGGAGGTTTCAAATGTCATAATGGAATTGTGTACTAATAGAATGAAACCATATCTGATCCTAAGTAGCCAACATATTTCCTTAAATATATTTTTCGTAGTTTACAAATTTTCTATACGTATATGTATGAATAAAAAATCTGTTATGATAAGATTGATGGTTTCATGACAATAACAGCCAGAAAATGATATTTAATTTATTCATTCATCATTGATTGATGATTTGATAATACTATGAGTGACTGATGTTAATATTTTTGATTCATATAAGAAATAATATTTTCTTCTTTGATCTATTAGAATTTTCACTATATATGAATTAACTAAATTTGGAAAGTTATCTACATACAGTGATAAGGGGAATAAATCATTTCTGTTTTTTTGAAGAAGAGAGTTCAAATTATCATTTTCATATGGGAAGATAGACAGTTTACATGGTACAATTATGATTCTTCTAAGTTGATCCTCTTTATTAGAGATTGAAAAAAGCATTTAATGATAAACATCATTACAATATCCACAATAAATATTTCCAATTGAAGAATATTATGATAGATTGAAATATATAGATTCGACATTTGGAATAAAAATAATTTCTAGTATTCAAAAAAATAAATAAGATATGTTCAATGTCATTAAAAATACATTTTCGATACATTTATAGATAAAACATAACATTGATGTTATCCATTATGGAAAAAACATATCATACATGGTGATTGTAACATTGTTAAACATTAAATAAAATTAAAAATATGGATATCATAATAGATTGGTCTTGATATAAATGAGAATACATTTAGAGCTAGCTCCCACTATGAAAGGAACCATAATATATATACCATTAGCATGTCACACATAATAAATGTTTAAGAAGATGAATTTCATTCGATGTCTTCATGGTATCAATGTTGACTTTTGTTATTCATACAATGTGAATAATTTTGTGTCATTGATGGATGAAAAATTAATAGTTATGAAATATCATTATTTTTAGGTGTTGAGGTAAAAAATTATACCAGTTGCACATTGTGGTATATTTACGAGTACATTAAAAAATACTATCATCAAGTTATGTAATTTTTCAAATTTGATTTGTTTCAAATTAATTAATATATATTTTAGAGATGTGTCATATAATGAATATTATCTTATTCTTTTTCAAATATAGATGTATTTCAGATTTTCTTTTTTGATATAATGTATCATATAGTGATTCATTTTCTGCATGAGATAAGAATATGTGGGACTATAAATTTAAAATGGATGTATCATTCTAAATGATATATGAAAATTTTCAAGGGAAATGTTAAAATTTCTTATCCACTATATGAATATTTTGTTCAAATATAAGTATCAAAATATTTGATAGAGTTTGTTACTGATTATTTATATGATAAAGATCATATTGGCATCCATGTTTCAACACATATAACAAATGATCATGATGGTATGAGGATTCAGGGCATAAAGGTAATGTTCATTACGTGCGATGAAGTGTGGAAGGATCATTTAATGATTTAGAACTATATAAATGATGATCCAACACAGATATCATCACATATTGATGAATAAATTTTATGATATCTATGGTAAATGAAATATTTTTGATTATTGGGCATAAAAAGAAATTTTAATAATGATTTAATGAGATAATAAACATAGATATATCTACATTAGAAACATTTAAATAAATGGTTGGGGGACCATAGCTTAACATGACCGCATAGTATGGTTTTGAAATTAATTGGTACAAATTTCCAAAAAAAATGTTGGATGAAAAGAGTTTCATTCAAATTTTTGGTAAATTGGGTTCCACTAAAGTATTACATTATTGAATTGAAAATGATAAAAACCCAATTTATTCATCAAGGATATATTTTTGATTTCATGATGCTAAATGTTAAATTGATTATATTAAATTTTGAGTAACCATAATTTGGTATAATTTTTTTTAGATGTAACAGTGTTTTTAATAATGATGAATATGGGTTTAGATAGATTGATATGAAAATATTCAGTTTTATTGAGGTTCTATTTTTCTTGGAAAAACAGTAAAATAAAATTTATTATGCCATTGATTCATCAAATGATCTGTGGTATTTAATTTTTCAAGGGAAAAGAATCAATTTTTTTATCTGGAGGATGATGATGTAATTGATTTATATGCAGGTTATTAATTATTACATGATTTTATGTTAACAATGAATATATCACCGACATAGTACATGAAGTATAAAAAGATCATATTGAAGTGATATATGAAAACACTAAATTAATCTCATATATAATCATTTAATTATTTACATTATATTTTTTTATTGAAATTAACACGTGTTAAATATTTATTATTTAATAAATATTATATATTAAATTATATAGAATTTAATATTTATATTATATTTTAATATTATTTATATTATGATGTTATATTTAAAAAACAATTCACTAAAATAAATGAGTTAAATTATTATATTTTTATGGTCACACATATGAGAACACTTTTCCTAACATTGATATTTAAATTTATAAATTATAATATCTTTTTAGATAAAAAATTTATATTTAATAGTTTACCTTGTTTTTTTTGTTATGAAAGATAAAATCAATATTTTTTCAACATAAACATGGGAGACTCTACTTTTACTTACAAATCAATTTTTTCATTTGTACTAATTATTTAATTCACTAATAATTGAAGCTACACAAGAATTTCCACACATTTTCATTTCATTATGATTGATACAAATACATAGAGAGAGAAACATGTACTGAGGTATTTTTCTATTTTCATATTACTAATTTTCCAGTAATATAATTATTTATTGAAGACAATCATTTAATTTAAAAAATATAATCACATGACTACTGATGAAACATTAGTGGTGAAGTCTTCCGATTTTACTATTAAGAAATTGATTTACCATGTTAGTTAACATTGTAATACATGTATATAAAAACTGTCATTTTCTCATGGATATGAGGTATTAAATAGTACATTTGATTATGATAATTATGCAACGAGATGAAATGTAATTTATTTTATCAGTAATATCAGCATATATAGTCATTTCAAGATTAAATTTTTTTATCATGATTTGATGGATGTTAACAAGATGTCAATAAATGAACATTGCTATTTTTTATCATTATAATATATCAATGGATTTATTTTATATCATTTTTTAAATAATAAATATTATAGATTTAATTTATTTAATTTATTTAATTGCACGTGACATTCAATTTTAAATAAAAAAACATTTTTGAAAGGATTTATTTATCAGTTTCAGTTCGATAAATAGTATTCAATACAATGTTGATGAAAAATAATGATTTTAGAAGGAGGTAAAATGAAAACCCATTCTGTATGTATATGTTTATAGATGTATATAAATGGAAAAAAATTTCTTCCAAACAACATGATGAGTCCATTCTATTATGTTAATTGTATTATATGGTAAATTTAATAAATATATTTCTAAATTTATATTAATATAAATTTCATATATAAATCCACCAAAAATTTCAATAAAGACATCTATTTGTAGAATGTATACCCTCATTCATTGTCACATTTAGGGTATCATTTATTGGATAAAAAATGATTGAAATTTTTTTTGAAGAATTAGAAGATTAGTCTATTAGGGTTTTCGATAAGGTAAAGTGTGGTCTACATTATCCCCTACATACAAGGATATATGTAAAAGAGATAGAATATAATAAAAAGAAATGTATCTTATAAATAATCTTACGTAAAAACATGAATGAATCTTAAGTAAATATTATTATATTTTTTGAGAATTTTTTTTAAATTAACAAACAAATATACTATTTTTCATATCATGACAAAAATCAAGGTTATCGTCATGGGCATCGTTTATCCTAGAAGAAAGGATGGACATATAATCAACAACATTAGAAAATACCAAACACGATGTCCACATAAGAGGATATGAGGCATCGTTTTTTTTTCAGAATGTTTTTTGATATCCAATTATAAAATCCCAAGATCCAAAAAACAAATAATAAATGCTTAGATGAATGGCTTCAAACAGTCTACGAGCATTAAAATTCAATAATCTGTGAAAGATATGTTAAAGAAATTGACAAGACAGATTTGTCTGCATGGCCTTACACGCAAGCTTATCATTTTAATTAGGATTTAGAGCCAATATAACCATAATATATTGACCAACCTTCTCACCCTACCTACTTAGATCCTCTACCACATTGCTGGAATAAAAGACTATACAATAATTTTTCTAATGAATATTCTAAGGTAAATATTGTAGCATTCATACTTATTCATTTTGGGATGATTATGTACATCACTAGCCTACATAGACGGTTCATGTTGGAGAATTAATAAAAAATATTTTCTCCCTAAAATACTACAATTTCCTTATTAGGAGGATACAAATTCCATGTATTGTATGGGTCATCTCTTCTTTGGACATATGGACTTATTTATTATCATTCATATAAGGTTTGTGTTTTTTTAATACTAATTACATCTAATTTAATATTACTTATAATTTTTTCTGACATTTAAATTATATACGAGTAACTTAATTAAAAAGAAATCGATCAATGAAAAAAAAATGTCCAAGAAAAAAAATATATAGATTCATCCTATAATTTTGATAGGATATAAATATTATCTGAGTCTTCATATTAAATGAAATATTGATATAAGTTTTAGATTACATATAGTGTATATGGAAGTGTCTATCCATTGAGAATATTTAGAAAATATCCGCAGGGTCTAATTTATTTTAATGAGATGAGCATGCTTGTGTTGAAGTTGTTTTCCGTGGACGTAAATTATCATTTTAGTTATTTTTAATTTAATTAAATATTGTATAAATTGACTAACTATTTTAATTATTTATTATGTACATACACTTTATTCTTATTGAAAATTATTCCACATAAATTTATTTTTTTATAGATCCATAATTCATTTCAACTATAAATCAATATTTGATGACTGGTTATAGAGTTGCATATATATGTGATAGATTATTAAAGATAGTTATTTTTTGTTTCCATTTTCCATATCATTATGGGTAATAATTCCATAATAATTATGAACCAATGTTCATTATAATTTCATTTATTTTAAACATTTCATATATTATGGTTATTTTAATGTCAAAAAAATTTCCACAAGTTAATGAACAATATATTTGTATTAAACAATCTTATTTGATGGTCGTAAAAAAATTTAACAAATTTATAGAAAGATAAGTAATCAAATTTTTTATAAGATCATAAAATTTAATAATTATTGTATATACATAAATAATTAGATGATATATATGAACATTAATTTCATGGAAAAATTTAACAATCATCACTTGTCGATAAGGACAATAATAAAAATTCCATACAACAAATTAATGGTAATTATTTTTTTCCTAGATATTTTTCGTATTTTGGATATATATATATATATATATATATTAATTAACATCATTATCATATTAATTTTCTATAACCACAATGTAATATCCAATAAGGTTATGTTGAGTGTGGTAATTATGATTGTATAATTCATATATGTATAATCACAACTAGGGTAACTATTGAATGTGATACTATTAGTTTTTAATTAATTTACGTTTTCTATAATAGTATTCTATTTTTTTACATATATAATTCAATTTTACTAGAGGCATTCCGTGATGCTTAGTATTATATGAATGACGAACATACCCATCTTCAATTATTATTAGTGAACTATTTGTTATGTATGATTATGATTTTAGATATATATATATATATATTAAGGTTGATTATTTACATTATTGTTTAATAATATGAATTGTTTATTAAAATTATTTTATTTTAAAAGTTTTTTGAAAATAAATATCTATAAATAACTCTTCAACAACAAAAATCAATTATTAATTGAAATAGTAAGGTATGAGATTTTTATTTATACTGCAGAATACAACTTTATAGATAATGATTTCATTATTAATATGGTAAATGTATTTTTATTTTTATAGATGTTTAATAGATGACCCAAAAATATTGATGTGTTTTTATTGTTTTTTATATTATATGAATTATGATTTTGTGGGTGGTGTAATTTTAAATATTCTAAAAATATTTATATTTAGGTGTCTATTTTTTATAGCGATGCCAAAAAAGTTAAAATAATTATGAAAATGATTGTACATGATTTTTCATTAAAACATTTGATGAAAATAATTATGATAAAAAATTTATTTATGGGTAGTTACTAGAAACTAATGATGAAAATTCATAATTATCACACCATAACTGTCAATTTATAGTGAAAATGAATGCCAAATACATAACTTGTAAATTCTTCAACTCTGAAGCCACCAAACCGGTGCTACGAGTCATGTACTTACAAAACCTTAATAGTGCCTCCCCCTACGCCATAGGTTGATGACTAGAACTGAGGATTTAATGGGCCTTGTGGGGAGACTATACCCTCATTAATACAGTGAAACATAACATAGAAATATATAAATAAAGGTATAATATTATCAACTAATAAGCATTGAAGTCATACTCCTCCCAACTATGTACAATCCATAATTCCACATTTACAATGTCATAAAACACTAGTAGTGAATGGTTAACACAAATCAAAATATGAAAAACATCCAAATTCAAAAATAGATCTTAGATCCATGTATGTATCTATATACATGTATGTACAAATCCCAACGTGACATCCTAGGGTAGGGCCTATTACCATGTCCCGACCTGTAATCATGAAATCGTCTCAGGTACCCAACAGTGGCCTGAGCATGGTGTCAGTACAAGACATAGTAGGCCACCACCAAAGGTGTCTACAATATATCCAGACTAACATATAGTTCATGAAATTTACAAATAAATGGTATATAAACAATGGAAAATATGACATCCATTGGATATCAAAATTTCACTTAGTTAACTCCTTGTATTTATCCTGACTCCCAATCTTACAGCATCTTCTTTTCTTAATCCATTTTGATAACATATTCCAATGGTTAGGCATAATTAGTATATACCCAAGGGTCTAAGGAAATCAATCACAATTCATATGAAGAAATAAATCATGTCATAATCTTACTAGGGAAACACATTTCACATCAACACATCATTCTTCACATCGATTCCTTAGTCAGTGTGGAATGCAACTGTTAGGCAAATATAGCCTCTGTCTATTTCCCTAACCCATTCATATATGGGGTTGGAGTATAGATCTACATATTAATTCAATCTAGGTGTGTAGACCCTTATGTCAATAACTGAAAATAACAATCCATGTGCACATTATTTTTGATCAAATCACTACAACCATACCAGAACACAACATAACATAACCAATGCCATTGAAAAACATCAATCAAAAATCATAACAAAAAATGAGAATTAATACCATGCCATAACCCACTAACACATTATCAAATTTAAATTCATTGTCATTTATCCAAATTCCCATTCTCGATCCTTGTCTCTTTATGTTTGTTCAACAACCCATATAATAGTCAGTATTCATTAATGGACATACAATAAACCATTTAGCTCGTTTATCATGAAAAGTACATTTCTAATTCATTAAATCATTCCTATATTATCAATTCCATCATCAAACACATTACATGTTATCAATGAAATAATAATTTTCAATTAAATAGGACTATGATTTCTTATGTACTAGTCATATTCGGAACTTCAACATAAATCATAAACCATTCGACACAATCCCATTTAACCAGATTGACCCGCTACAAAGCCATTCCAAAAAACCCTTTCAACAATTATTAAACCTAGTAAAATCCTATACATTCTATATTTAATCCATCTAACCATACTAACATCTTCAACATGGGGACTTTTTTATTACACATCAATTCTACACGTCACCTAGTCAATTTTTTGGTTCAGAAATGTCGTCCAACCCCATCGATGGCCCCATATTTTTCAAATAATCCTAGAAACATCCCATGGGGGTTGTAAGGGTTTCAAATAATTTTTTATATGATCATTCTATGAAACCCCACTAAAGGAATCTAAATCAAAACAAGAGGAAGTAAGAATGCATACCCATACTATAACGACCCAATGATTCATTAATGGAAAATCCCTCTTGATTCAGTTAAATGTTTCTTTATAAAAAATGTTTTTATAAGATGTCAACTTCTTTAGTTTTACGTTAAGATTTGTGACCGTTACTTTTTTAACCGTTGAACAGTGATCATCTGAGTAGTATAAATATAAGGCCTTAACGAACCCATTTCCACTCAGACAAAGGAAGCGATGGCCTCATCCAGTATAATTTCCCCTTACGAAGCCCATTTGTCAGAGCTCGGAAAAGAGGTGGCGTCTTTGGGATTTTCCCTTGACCAAGCCCAAGCTGAGCTTCATCAAGTCAAGCTTGAACGTGATCATCTATGGGAAAAGAGGAAGTTGATTGAAATTACAACTCGAGCGATGTTATCTGAGCCACCCCAAGAGTCTGTCACCATCGCACACCTTACCCTTAGGTCTTATGCAGCTATTTTAAGGGGTTATGTAAAAAATAAGTAGCACCATGTTCATGTACATTATTTTGTAAATAATAATGAATATAATTTCTAGTCATTTTTGATACATTGTACTTAGTTTTTAAAGTACAAATGGTGTTTTTAGTTATTATTTAATTAAGAATTATATTTTATTAAATTAAAGGATTTTTGAATTAAATAATATTTTAATAAAATATTATTATTAATATTACATTTATTTTTATTAAATATAAATGATCTTATAATTTTATGAATGCAATTAAAATTTTTATTAAGGTTTGAAATCCATTTCTGTCAAAACCCTTGAATTATTTTTTAAATGTCGGTTTTTATTTTAAAAGTGAAAATTCAAATATTAAAGAATTTATTTAGATAAAATAAATATTATTTTTGGAATCAGGATGTCAAAATTATCCAACGGTGAATTTTTCATAATTTTCTGAGACAAACAAATATTTGGGTAAAAATGAAATACCATTTAAATATATAATGTGTTTTATGACATCACAATGACCCAATGGTGATGTAATAAAATACCATAATCCTCATGTTTGGCCAATATGTGTTTTATCATTAAAATAATGAGTTTTTTGGTTTGTTTTACTTACTTTTCAAATCATTAATGGAGCCCTCAAAACTTATTCAACACTTAGCCTTTTTAAATTAATTTCCATGGGAGTGGGACTCACCTCCACATAAGCAACCGTGATTTTTTAATAAGTTCAGACCTTGGAATTGTAAAATATTGTTTTCCTCTTTCTTTTTCCAGAATCCATGGGAAAATACCATGGGATGGTTTGTGGTTTGGATTATTTTAATATAAGGGGTCCCAAACCTAAATAATAACGAATTCTCTCACCTTTCTAATATAAACCCACCCAATCTTCCACTTCCTCTTCACTCAAAGCCCTTGGAGTTCGTCCAACCTCTGCCCTAATCTCTCTAGAATCCTCTCAAGGTTCCCCAAGCTCCCAGGAAGCCTCTCACAAGCCTCTCTCTAGCCTTTGGAAGCACACTTCCAAGTTAGGGTTTTTCATCCTTTCTCATTTTTGTCAATTTTTTTAAGTTGTATTGTCCTTTTAATTTCAATAATGAATGTTGGGGTATGGATTTGCACCTCTCCCATACTTCCCTCTTATTGTTTTAATTATGGGAGACCCCTTTCTCTCTCATAAATTCCTCCCATGTACACCAGTTACTATGCCGAAATTTCGAAAGGAACCTTTTTCTCCTCTTTTATATTCAAGCAATACTTTTGTATCATGAATATAAATTCCTTTTAAATTGTTAGGACATGTATCTATATGACCTCATTACTGTCCATTACATGTAAATATGATGAGGAACCCCTTTCTCTCTCATTAACCATTTTTATGAATTCTTATGTCACGCTGTTACGCTGCCGAAATCACACTGATTTTCTTTGCCAATATCATTGTGTAGTGAATACAATGCCCATTTCTCCATCAAGGGTATTCACCTTTATGCACATTTACTTATTGATTATAAAGTTTAATGTATGAATTCCACATTCCATTATCATGTAATAAATGATTATGTTTTATGAATCCATGTTTTATGATCCATGTGGCACACTTATGCATGAAATGATATGTTTAAGAAGGGTGCGCCCTTTATAGCGCTCCAATGAATTGGGTAAAGTATAGTATCATGATACGTCATGTTCAATGACTGTTGACTCATGCTAATTCAAGTGCAATGATGGTTTACTCAAGCTTCAAGTGCAATGAGGGTTTACTCATGCTTCATGTGCAATGAGCCTTGGCTCATGCTAATTCAATGTTAAGTGTTGTTGCCACATTTCCATGTTATGGTTATCATGCTTTATCATGACTTTATGTACATGTTACTCTAATGCTCTATTGATGTTCCTATTTCCTAACATGTATTGTACTCCTCATGTTATTCATTATGTACTCCCTTACTGGGCTTTATAGCTCACCCTTTTCTTATGCATGTCCAAAGGTTATCCCATGCAATGCTAAGTACAAAGGAATGTAGTGGTCATGTAAAGGAAGTTCTCAATAAAGATGATGTATTTCAAGTTTAAAGTTTTTATTTAATGATCCTAAGCCCCAAAGACACTAAAACACTCGATCTTATTTGTTGTATCAAGTGCTGTTTTATGTAATAAAGCATGCTTAAGTTGTAATAAAAAGAAGGGTTGTCATAGTTGGTATCAAAGGATAGTTTTAGTTATTTTTGGGATTAGGAAACCCTATTAAAGCCTTAGATACAAGACTAATCATAATAAAAACATCCCTATGTTTTGGAAAATACTAAGTAAGTGGTTTATCAAACAAATACATCCCTGTTTGGATACGAGTAGGTAGAGGCGGCTATGGCACAGATGTATCCTAGGGGTAAAATCCAAAAACACCGCTTTGAGCTAGACTCGAACGGGAACTGGTGCATGACAATGGGCATTTCCGTACTCTTGGTTACGACACTCCCGGGGGATATGTTTTTATAAATTCACAATCTTAGTATGAACCCTTATTAAGGGAATAATGCCCCTAAGAATATATGTTAGAAGGAATATCATGAAAAGCCTGGATTGAATCCTATAGACTCATGAGTTAAAGAGATTAATGTTTATTTATAAGTCATCATCTTTTGTCTTTGGATTACCCTTTATGTGTTACCCCTAACTTTACTTTTATTCTAGCCAATGGCCGGTAATATGAAAACTCAGGCTAACAACCATTGTGAAGATCAGTGTGATGATTGTACAAATGAGATGCCCAATCCAATGGGAGCGGGAATCGCGAACTTTGTCACACTTCTCTCTCAGCTAACTCATGTTTTGAATAGAAACACGGGTTAAGAGGAATGTTCAACCCCCCCCCCTAAGAAAGAACAAGTCGCTATCGAGAGCTTCATGAGACAAAGGCCTCCTACTTTTAGTGCATCATCTGATCCCATGATCGCTGAACAATGGATCAACTCCATTGAAAAGATATTCTCCATCCTCCAATGCTCTGAAAAATAGAAGGTTCTCCTGTCGGATTATCTTATGGAGGGTGAAGCTGATCAATGGTGGACGTTGATCAAAAATACGAAGCCTGAGGAGGAGGTCGAGGCTTTGGAATGGAAGGAATTCCGGAAGATGTTTTTTGATAAATATTTTCCACACACCCTCCATCTTAAGATGGAAAGGGAATTCCTTTCCCTCAAATAGAAAGATGAAGAATCCGTGGGAGCGTACGAGGCAAACATCACAAGGCTTTCACGATACGCTTCTGGCTTGGTCGTTACCCCAGAATGCAAGGATGACCTCTTCTTTGGTGCGCTGAAGCCTAGTTTGCGTAAAGCATTAGCGATCCGTGACTTCGACAGCTATGAGGAAACTGTCCGATGTGCCCTCAAGGTTGAAATGGAGATCAGAGAATCACAGGGTTATCATGGGGACAAGAAACGTAAGGTGGACTTCAATGCTGGTGGTCCGATGGATAAATCCAACGGCGCTAAGAAGTTCTAGCACCCCACTTTCCAAAAGTGTGGAAATGAGTACCCTAGAAATTGCCTTAGGGGGACAAGAAAATGCTTCATGTGTGGAAGAGAAGGGCTCCTAGCTGTTAACTGTCAGCAAGAAGGACCCGCGGCTACGACAGAGGAGAGGAACGCTTCGTTCGAACCTCAATGCGTTGTTCAATGCTACAAATTCAAAGAACCAGGTCATTTTGAAAATCAGTACCCTAATCCAAGGGTTGTTGGAGGCAACCAGTAACCTCTAAGACTACAAGGAAGAACTTTTGCCATCACTTCTTCCGAAGTGAACCCCGACAATGAAGTGGAGACAGGTACGCTAGTTATTGATTCAAGAATAGTGAACGTACTTTTTGATTCAGGTTCTACGCATTCTTTTATATCTCAAAATTTTAGTAGAACAATCCCTGCACCACCACAAATCATGGAAGTAAAGATGTCGGTGAGTACGGAAAATGGGGCAATCATTGCATCCCATGAGTATAAGTCCTCTCCTGTTATAATCTGTGGATTGAATTTCCCGGTGAACCTCATCATACTCCCTCTTGTAGAATTTGATGCAATTCTTGGCATGGATTGGCTTTCCTTATATAGAGCCAACATAAATTATCGGGAGAGGGAAATCACAATCCATATGGAGAATCGACCCCCGATTCTTTACAAGTGTTAGGAGGAAGATGAATATCATTTAGCTCCATCATCTCAAGCATGGATATTACTGCTTTTTGAGCACGCATATCTGGCTCAGATGATTGAGTCCAAGGAAGAAACCACCCTTGAAGAAATGCCTATTGTGAGGGAATTCACTGAAGTATTTCCTAAGGAACTTCTTGGACTTCCTCCAAGAAGATATGTTGAGTTCTCAATTGAACTTATACCTGGGCCACTACCAAAATCCAAGAATCCATATAGAATGGCTTTTTTTGAGCTTGAAGAGCTGAAGAAACAACTACAGGAGAATCTGGATAAAGGGTTTATATGCCCAAGTGCATCACCATGGGGTGCACCAGTCCTGTTCGTCAAGAAGAAGGATGGGTCAATGCGGCTTTGCATCGATTATCGTGAACTTAACAAAATCACGATAAAGAACAAGTATCTTCTCCCAATAATCGATGACTTGTTTGATCAGCTACGTGGAGCACAATACTTCTCCAAGGTGGACTTGCGGTTGGGATATTATCAACTATGGGTGAAGAAGGAAGATGTCCCCAAGACTGCTTTTCGTACAAGGTACTGGCACTATGAATTCATAGTAATGCCTTTCGGACTCACCAATGCTCCAGCAATATTCATGGACATGATGAATAGATTCTTTAGATATTACCTAGACAAATTTGTGGTAGTCTTTATAGATGATATTCTAATATACTCCAAAACCAAGGAGGACCATGAGGAGCATTTAAGAACTGTACTGGAGACTTTGTGGAAGGAGAAGCTCTATGCCATTTACAGCAAGTGTGAGTTCTGGTTGAAGGAGGTCTCATTCTTGGGCCATATCATCACAAGCAATGGGATATCTGTGGACCCCTCCAAAATAGATGCAATTGAGGGATGGCTGAGGCCAACATTGGTAACTGATATCCGTAGCTTATTGGGGTAAGCTGGATATTTTATACGATTTGAGAGAAATTTCTCACGATTGTCCAACCCTCTTACCAAGCTAACTAAAAAGGGAGTAAAGTTTTCTTGGAGTGATGAATGTGAAGAAAGCTTCAAGGAGTTGAAAAGGAGGCTTATCACTGCACTCGTGCTCACTTTACCCACTTGTGGGGAGCTTTTTGTGGTATTCAGTGATGCTTCGAAGAAGGGCTTAGGATGTGTGCTGATGAAGAATGATAAAGTGATATCCTATGCCTCAAGGCAGTTTAAAATCCATGAGCGAAACTATCCAACGCATGATCTGGAGTTGGCGGCGGAGATCTTTGCCTTGAAAATCTGGCGGCATTATCTCTATGGAGAGAAATGTGAGATATATACTGACCACAAGAGTCTTAAATATATATTCACATAGAAATATCTTAATATGCGCCAGAGAAGATGGTTAGAGCTCATCAAAGATTATGACTATTCAATACATTACCACCCTGGGAAAGCGAACAAGGTGGCAGATGCCCTATGTAGAAAGGATCCAGCAATTCTATCAATGATGAGAATTGAGAAGGATCCAATATTCATAGACTTAATAAAGATGGATGTGGGAATCATAAAGAAGGGAACATCAGCAATCCTGTCACAAATGATTACTCAACCATCTCTTTTGGAAAGGTTTAAGGATGCTCGGAAGGATGATGCGGGAATCCAAGAAAAAGTGGAACCTATCAAAAAGGGAAGATCCTCAGAGTTTAATGTTAATGAAGAAGGAATTGTGCGGTTTGGGAAAACACTATGTGTTCCATCAAGTTCAGAGCTGAAGAAGGAATTTTTGGATGATGCACATAGTTCAAATTTCTCTATTCACTCAGGGAGCACAATGATGTATCGAGATTTCCGAGAAAACTTTTGGTGGGATAATATGAAGAAGGAGATCGCTGAATATACATCAAAGTGCCCGGTGTGTCAGCAAGTGAAGGTACAGAGGCAGAAGTCTAAGGGGATGATGCAACCACTGCCCATACCAGAATGGAAATGGGAGAACATCACCATGGACTTTTTCACCAGACTTCCAAGGAAATCCAAAGGCAACAATGCAATCTGGGTTGTTGTGGATCATCATACAAAGACTTCACACTTAATTTCTATTCGAGAGGATTTTTCTTTGGATCAAATGGAACGGATATATATTAGGGATGTGGTATGGTTTCATGGTGTACCACTATCTATTGTTTCTGACCAAGATCCATGATTTACCTCTAAGTTTTGGAAGAGTCTTCAACATGCTCTGAACACTGAAGTAAACTTGAGTACGGCCTATCATCCTCAAACTAATGGAAAATCTGAGCGGACTATCCAAACACTTGAGGATATGTTGAGATCATTCTCAATGGACTTTAATGGAGGATGGGATCAACATCTTCCTCTGGTTGAGTTCTCTTATAATAATAGTTTCCACTCAAGCATCCAAATGGCACCATATGAAGCCCTGTATGGGAAAAGGTGTAGAAAACCGCCATGTTGGGATGAGGTCAGTGAACATAAGCTGCTTGGACCAGAAATGGTCGAAGAAATGGTGGAGAAGGTAAAAACCATTCAGCAGAAAATCAAGGCAGCCCAAAGTCGACAGAAGAGTTATGCAGATAATCGTTGACGAGACCTTGAGTTTAAAGTCGGAGACATGGTGTTTTTACGCATATCTCCGTGGAAGAAGGTCATGAGGTTTGGAAAAAAGGGAAGATAAGTCCAAGGTACATCGGCCCCTTCGAGATTCTTGATCGTGTTGGGGCTGTGGCCTATCGACTAGCACTTCCACCTACTATGGCCAAAGTGCATGATGTCTTTCATGTATCCCTCTTAAGGAAGTACATATCGGACCCTTCACATGTACTCTCTTATGAGGTGGTACAATTAGAAGATTATCTTTCTTATGAGGATCAACCAGTGAAGATATTAGATCGTAGAGAAAAATTTCAAAGAAATAAGACAATGCCCCTCATCAAGGTGTTGTGGAGAAACCACAAGTTTGAAGAAGCAACTTGGGAGTCAGAGGATATGATGAAGTTGAGTTACCCACATTTGTTTTAGTGTGGGAAAAGGAAAATTTCAAGGGCGAAATTTCCTAAGGGGGGAATATTGTAACGACCCAAAGTTTTATTAATGGAAAATCCCTCTTGATCCAGTTAAATGTTTCTTTATAAAAAATGTTTTTATAAGATGTCAACTTCTTTAGTTTTACGTTAAGATTTGTGACTGTTACTTTTATAGCCATTGAACAGTTATCATCTGAGTAGTATAAATATAAGGCTTTAACGAACCCATTTCTACTCAGACAAAGGAAGAGATGGCCTCATCCAGTAGAATTGCCCCTTACGAAGCCCATTTTTTGGAGCTCAGAAAAGAGGTGGCGTCTTTGGGATTTTCCCTTGACCAAGCCCAAGGTGAGCTTCATCAAGTCAAGCTCGAACATGATCGTCTATGGGAAAAGTGGAAGTTAATTGAAATTACAACTCGAGCGATGTTATCCGAGCCACACCAAGAGTCTGTCACCATCGCACACCATACCCTTAGGTCTTATACGACTATTTTAAGGGGTTACGTAACAAATAAGTAGCACCATGTTCATGTACATTATTTTGTATATAATAATGAATATAATTTCTAGTCATTTTTGATACATTGTAACTAGTTTTTAAAGTACAAATGGTGTTTTTAGTTATTATTTAATTAAGAATTATATTTTATTAAATTAAAGGATTTTTTATTTAAATATTATTTTAATAGAATATTATTATTAATATTACATTAACTTTTATTAAATATAAATGATCTTATAATTTTATGAATGCAATTAAAATTTTATTAAGATTTGAAGGCCATTTCTGTCAAAACCCGTGAATTTTTTTATAAATGTCGGTTTTTATTTTAAAAGTCAAAATTTACATATTTAGAAAATTATTTAGAAATAATAAATATTATTTTTGGAATCAGGACGTCGAAATTATCCGACAGTGAATTTTTCATAATTTTCTGAGACAGTCAAATTTTTGGGTAAAAATTAAATACCATTTCAATATATAATGTGTTTTATGACATCACAATGACCCAATGGTGATGTAATAAAATATCATAATCAATATGTTCGGCCAATATGTGTTTTATCATTAAAATAATGAGTTTTTGTGTTTTTTTGAATTACTTTTCAAAGCATTAATGGAGCCCTCAAGACTTATTCAACACTTCGCCTTTTTAAATTAATTTCCATGGGAGTGTGACTCACCTCCACATAAGCAACCCGAATTTTTTAGTAATTTCGGACCTTGGCCTTGTAAAATATTGTTTTCCTATTTCCTTTTCCAGAAAACATGGGAAAATATCATGGGATGGTTTGTGGATTGGATTATTTTAATATAAGGGGTCCCAAACCTAAATAATAAAAATTCCCTCACCTTTCCTATATAAACCCACCCAAGCTCCCACTTCCTCCTCACTCAAAGCCCTTGGATTTCTTCCAACCTCTGCCCTACACTCTCTAGAATCCTCTCATTTTTCCCCAATCTCCCAAGAAGCCTCTCACAAGCCTCTCTCTAGCCATTGGAAGTACACTTCCAAGTAAGGGTTTTTCTTCCTTTCTCATTTTTGTCAATTTTCTTTAAGTTGTATTGTCCTTTTAAGTTCAATTATGAATGTTGGGGTATGGTTTCGCACCTCTCCCATACTGCCCTCTTATTGTTTTAATGATGGGAGACCCCTTTCTCTCTTATTAAATTCCTCCCATGTACACCCATTACTATGCTGAAATTCCGAAAGGAACCTTTTTCTCCTCTTTTATATTCAAGAAATACTTTTGTATCATGAATCTAAATTCCTTTTTAATTGTTTGGACATGTATCTATATTACCTCCTTACTGTCCATTACATGTAGATATTATTAGGAACCCCTTTCTCTCTCATCAACCATTTTTATGAATTCTTATGTCACGTCGTTACGCTGCCGAAATCACACCGATTTTCTAAGCCAATATCATTGTGTAGTGAATACAATGCCCATTTCTCCATCAAGGGTATTCACCTTTATGCACATTTAATTATTGATTATAAATTTTCATATATGAATTCCACATTCCTTTATCATGGAATAAATGATTATGTTTAATGAATCCATGTTTTATGATCCATGTGGCACACTTATGCAAGAAATGAAATATTTAAGAAGGGTGTGCCCTTTATAGCGCTTCAATGCCTTGGGTAAAGTATAGTATCATGATACGTCATGTGCAATGAGTGTTGACTCATGCTAATTCATGTGCAACGAGGGTATAATCGTGCTTCAAGGGCGATGAGGGTTTACTCATGCTCCATGTGCAATGAGCCTTGGCTCATGCTAATTCAATGTTAAGTGTTATTGCCACATTTCCATGTTAGGGTTATCATGATTTATCATGCCTTTATGTCCATGTTACTCTAATGCTCTATTGATGTACCTATTGCCTAACATGTATTGTACCTCTCATGTTATTCATTGTGCACTCCCTTACTGGGCTTTATAGCTCACCCTTTTCTTATGCATGTCCTCAGGTTAACCCATGCAATGCTAAGTACGAAGGAATGTAGTGGTCATGTAAAGGAAGTTTACAATAAAGATGATGTATTTCAAGTTTAATGTTTTTATATAATGTTCCTAAGCCCCAAAGACACTAAACCTCTCAATCTTCTATGTTGTATCAAGTGAAGTTTTATGTAATAAAGCATGCTTAAGTTGTAATAAAAAGAAGGGTTGTCATACATACACACAAATCTACTTAAAAACTATGGTGTATAACATCTCAACCACCAACCATGAATCCAATGTGGAATGAATTTTTAATCTTTGGATTGGTTTGAGATTAAAATTCCCCTTTAACTCTCAACCTTAATATCACCTAAAAATGAGGGTCTAGGGATTAAGATTGAGATTTCCCAAAATAGAAACACTAATCTGGAAAACAGAAGAATGGAGGGGCTTAGACTAACCCATTGCTTCATTATGAAACCAATTACATAAAAAATTTCCTATAAAAAATGAATGTTGATCCATGAGAGATCTTAAGAGTATTGGTTCTTCACTTGGGTTGTTAGGAGAGGAATGGCATAAATCAAGAGTTGAGGTTTAAAATCCTATAATAGTAATTTTGTAATATTTTTACAGTTTCTAGGACATTTGGTTTACCCGCACAGTTTGTAAAACCATGAAAAAACAATTGGAAGGCTACATCCCACATGCCCTTCTCTTGCACAGTTTTCCAGATCATGCACAAACCATGGAGATGTTTACTGCCTCAATGGTGTCCCCTCACATGGTTTTCTATCCATGTGCAATCCAAGGAGATTACCTAGAAATACCCATTTCCCCTTTGTCGTTTTCCAAAAACCTAGAACACCACTGAGCCACTTCAATGTCTCTGGAAAACACATTATTAATAACAATTGGGTAATTAAATAGAAACATAAACATAAACATATCTAACATATAAATTCCATATCATATAATATCCCCCACCTTATGATGGCTCGTCCTTAATCTGCACCTCTGAGAATCATTTAGTCTTTGTAATTATAGGTAATTCCACTAGGAATTCCTATAGATTACCTCATTCATGATTATAGTTTCTTTACAAGGCCACCTGACGCAAATCAAGGGCATATACATTCCCCATAAGTCATCCACTCCACAACCCACAACATGGAATAGTTACCCCCAAAATATGCATTACCTTCAACCATACCCAATCACTATATCATCATATAGAAGACATAGGAAACATCATACTAATAAAATCACATGGAATCATAACATACATCATCATCTCATTGAAGTGGTACCAACTGGAGCCACTTCGGTTCGGTCCTCTTCAAGACTCATGAACCAAATTACTCTGTGTCATTTCTACTTTTTTCCAACTCTAATGGTGACCAACCCGATATCACCAAGTGGAAGACATATGATCCATCTAGCCACAATTAATGATGATTATATTATCTACCAATAAATCTAAATGGAACCCAAACTCTCTACTACTTGACCAAACAATCTCATGCCAAAACTATCTACAAGTGCAAACTCACCCTACCAATGACCAATTGAGTCCTTCCAACCTAAAACTCTGATGACCTCATCAACCAAACATTTATCCAGTATAGTTTTCTCCACCATTTCAGGTTTCTTGGAACCACCACCATCAACAAGGGACTACCTGAACTCAACACATAATACCCCTTACCTAACTTCTTCCAGCTCAAAATTCCAAAGAATACATAGGGCATTACCCTACATTGGCATCTTGCCACACCATTGGAACCATTCGAGGGAACATTCATACACTATCCATCTGTGGACTATGATCAACTTGACCTCACTCTGGTGAAACTAATTTTAAAAGGTTCTTTCCACTACACCATGAACCTGGAGGTGGGTTAGTCTCACCACATCCATTTAAATTTTCCATATAAGGTCAGACCACACCCGACTGACATGTCCCATAACATCCACCTTCCTATATTTATACGATATCCCTTTCTCACCTTTCCAAGGTGCTTAATGGAATGAATCATATTATAATCCTCCACTGAAATCGCTAAAAACATTTTCAATATTCCAGTAGAATTTCATTATCACAACATTAGAGCCCTCCAGACCTCCATCGGGCTTCACCCTTGGAATGAAACCACATCACATGGTCAATGATTACTCCATTTCATGACATTCCAAAACAACATAAGTGAATATTACCCATGTCTAACACCATTCTTCACTGGTGTTATAGGACCCCAAAATTTCTAGACACAATCTATTGTAATATCCAACCACACCCTTCTACGTGTTCAGCATAGACATCACATGTTTCACATATAACGTCCCTAAGCATGAATCTGCACATGGATCCTCATTAACCACCTCAAATGCACACTTTGCATCTTTCAATAACCATAGAAGCACCATACAGGGTCCTCATTTGTTTCCTGGTGCTACTATATAATCTCGATGTTCTCCTCTATAAATCAAGGACTGAATTATTACTCCCCCACTTACGAGTGTTGATACTAATGCTTTCAGGAGGGATTCCAACCACCACTTGTTATAATTGATCAAATACTAAACCACAAACGTATACAAGTCCATCCAACTTTTTCATGAAATTATAAAATGACTGTATTGTAGAGATCGTTCATGGTTTACTTGAAAGGCAACCAAGATATTATTTGGAATTCGGTCCATCCCAGGGACCTCAGCCTAAGAAAGAGGGGGTGTTCCTCTAGTCATCATGCCCCACACATGTTTTTCCACAAGAATTAACCCCATGGAATCCTTCATCCAACAAAAAGCTTTCAAGTCTCCTGGCATGATCTGGAGCATCTCAACATACCTGGGATGATATAATGTTATTGGGTAGGATCAACACAAGACGATGTATTCTAACAAGGTGTCTAAGAACAACACCACCAAATTATCAATTTTGGATGTTGATCTATAGGACACCATAAAATTCCATGGATTTTTGGATTCTCTACGGAATGCATTACAATATCACTAAGTATGTGACAGTCAGGTGTGACTGCAAAACATGTTGAGCCATCAGTCATCAACCAAACAACCAAGAAGATTTAAAGCAACATTTCATATGGAATTACATCTAGCACCCTGCTGAAGTCATTCTGATGCATCCCTTCAATCTAACAACTGAATATTAATGGACTTCCACACTAATCAAAACAATAGTATCTAAAAAATCAAACATAATATCAGTATAACTCCTCACCTAACTACTTACAAAACAATGTATTGTGGTTAGTCTATCTCATCATCAATAAGGGAACCTCTATAAATCACCCAACAATATAACCCTAAATACCAATACGTTTATCCTTGTGACCACTATACCCTTATGTTCCACCATCATGTGAAAGCATATAATCACAGATCATCCACCCTTTTCTTTTCTTCTTAGAATCAAATTCATGACCACAATTAATCATCAACCAAAAAAATTGGCATGAATCCATATGAAAAAATTGTACTAAACAATCCATACATCCCACCCCAAGCAATATGGTTCCCATATGAAAGTACCAGTCCAAAATATACCATTCACTAAAACATGGGGTACTTAGTATGCATTGAAACTACCTCTGAAACATGTCATATACTTCATATTACATGGTACATACACTGATGGACTTACCTCTGACAAGTCACCCATAATTTTTAAAAAATATCATCACATAACCACTACAGGAGGGGCACATCCAACCATTGACATTCCCACATATTCTTTAAGGCCTTTCCTGCACCATGTAACACTCAGATCCCAAATATCAATGTCCAAAACATCTACAAGTGCGACACACATCCAAAAGCACAATAAACCATATTCGGCCTCTAACATAGGTCACCATGAAGGATGAATGATACCAAATCCCTATACTGGATTCACAACCATGATAATAAATTTGTCCTCTATTCAATAAATACTTATCATAACAGGAATAAATTTGTTCTCATGAATGGAACTATCACAACCATTTCGATGACACTATTCATAGTAAACCAAAGAGCCATCTACTATAGGTTACACAACAAAGATATGTACATTAATCTATAATACAACAAAATCATCCTCTCTAGGTTTCATGACACAACATGTAAGGTCACTACTCTAATGGTCCCCAAGACCCATAAACCATCCTTAAGGGCCATCATGTACTCCCTATAGTCATGAAAAACAATAGTTTCCACACCAACATTACTAAACAATGACATAGAACCCAAAATACAATACCCTTCCAAGGGATACCTAAACAAACCACCTAGACCTTATCACAAACATTCATGCATCACAATCCAAATTCAATGTCTCAAACAAGAGTAATATCACTACCCCAATGCACACATACAAGGGTAAAATAGATAACAAGGAGGATACCCACTATTGAAGTCAATAATTACCAATTTAAACCTAACATTCAGCCAATGCATCAATGGATGACCTGTTGGATTTAACCTCACAATGAAAAGAACTCATGCTTTCAACCATAAGCAAGCCACTCTTTATACTCTATCCCAGTGGTTGTCATCACTTGTTGAACACTACCCTCTTCCATACATACTGCGGTTCATGGTCAACATGGGGTAACCGATTTACATAATAAAAAATCTTTCATCAAAACCTTTTTAATATTATTATTCTTTTAAAACATTATCAATTCCTCTTAGAAATATTTCCCATTTCAAAACATTTTACAGTCATTATTTTTACTCATTTACACCATTCATTAGGAAAAATTCATTATCAATTTTACCGTCATTATTAAATTCTTTTAATTTTAGACATATAGTCAACCATTAAAATTAATAACAACCCATTCATAAAACTTAGTTATACTTTATATTCCTTATAAATCCATATGCATTATTTCCATTAACCCACTTACATTACCATTATTAGAAATTATTTTTTTCAGATATATTAGGGAATTAAAATTCATTCTACTCTCTATACCCCACACACCTATAACATGTGTGTTATTTTAATGATACATTCCACATATATATGTAGGATCCTAAAATGATGCATGAACACAAAACCCCATTCCATTCTAAAATTGAGAAAGATATCAGAAATCAGTCAGATCACACAATATGTGCATAACCCAATAGTGATATATAATTCAATGGTAACAACACACTTCAAGAACAATAATTTTGACCAAGGGAGACTGGGGTTTTCTTTTTTATATTTGTTAGATAATCCAATGAACGAGCTCATAACTAGGGCACGACACAACCTACACTCTATTCTAACCTACAAAAATAGAAAGAAATGGAAAATAACACCTAGTATAGCATTTTGTAATGTACTCGACCCAAAAGACACTAAACTGGTTCCTCAAGCCATGTAGTTACATGACCTCAAGCATGATTCCCCACACGCTAGAGGTTACTGATTAGTAGTGGGGGTTTAATGAGGTATGTGGGGAGACAATACCATCAATAAAATATTAATCCACATTAGAACACAATATAAATAGCTTAAAAATATAGAAAACTAATGAACATAAGATTCAAACATCTGTTGACTAGGTACACACCATAATTCTACCTTAATAATTTCATGACACAGTAGTAGTGCAAGGTGAACAAAACTCAAAATAAGAAAAATGACCAAATTTCGAAACTGGTCCAAACTCAATGTCTAGATCCTTTCCCATGTACATTCCACTCCTATATTAAAATCCTAAGGTAGATCCATTTCCATTGTCCTAAACTACAACCATGAAATATACGTGGGAACCCAACAGTGGCCCATAAAAAACATAGTAGGCCCCCACAAATGGTGTATAAAAAATAAACAGCCTAATATACAGTGCATGAAATTTCAAAATAAATGATTTCTAAAAAATAACAATTCGAGAGCCCTTAGATATACAAATATCACTTACATAACTCCAAAATTTATCCCAATAGCATTTCAAATAAAATCTTATTTTTTTTAATCCATTTTGATCATATGTTCCATGGGTTAGGGATAATTATCTTCTAATCAAGGGTCTATAGAAATCAATCACAATGTATAAGGGAAAAAATCATGTCCCTAACTAACAAGGGATACACATAACACATCATCATAATATTCTCAACTCAAATCTTCGGTTCAGTTGGAATAAAAATGGTAGGGGAATAGAGCCTTAATCCCCATCCCTAACCCCATAAATTTATAGGGTAGAGTTTAGAGCCTTCGTCTAACTCAACTCATTGGTGTAAAAACTCTGGTAAATACCCCACTCTACCAAGCCATGTAAACAATCATATTTATCAAATAATTATAATCATACCATAATAGAAAACAACATATCATAACCAATTCCTTTGGAAATCATCAATCATAAAAAATAACCACAACATTGGAATTAATACTATTCCATAAACCATTAAACAAATTTTCCAATTAAAATTCATTGTCGTTTATCCAAATTCATATTCTCATGACATAACCTATTATTATTATTCAATATCCCATATTCTATAGTCAATATTCATCAATTCTCTTACCTTAACCCTTCTATCCCATTTATCATTTCAAGTACATTTCCCATGTATTGACTCATTTTATATTTGACAATTCCCTCATGTATCACATTAAATGTTCTAAAGTCACATGTCATTTCTAATATAATATTCCCATAATTTCATATGTACTTTTCCTATTAGTTATTTCAACATAAATCATATACGATTCATCAAAATCTTATTTAACCTGATTAACCCATTACTAAGCCATGTGAAAAAAACCCCAATGCCATTATTTAACTTAGTAATAACTAGGGAATTATATATTAAATTCAACTAACCATACTAATATGTAAAACATGGGCACTGTGTTTTTATGGATCGATTCCACATGTGACATTGTAAATTTCTTGGTGTAAAATTGTTTTCACACCCCATGGGTGGCCCTAAACTAGTCAAATAATCCATGATACATCCCACATTGATCACGAGGGTTTCAAATAATTATTTAGATGATTATTCTACAAAATACCTAGAAGGGTATCTAAATCCCAATAAGAGGAAGTGTGAACAAATACTCATATGCACAAATCTACTTGAAAACAATGTGATATAACATGAAGATCACCTACCTCAAATTTGATGATGAAAGAACTCATAATCATGGCCATGGATCTAGATTCAAACACCATAGAATCCTTAACCTAAATATTAAATTAAATGTTTTTTAGGGATTTAGGTAGATATTTCCCAAAATAAATAACCTAATGTGAAAAATGGAAGGATATAGAGGATTTTACTTACCTGGAGCTTTGATCGACAACCAACATCATCTAAAAGATCATAGAAACATGGGAGAATTATCTATTAGATATCGTGATGTTCTTGGATCGTCACTAGGTTTGAGAGGGGTGGAATGGATGAAAATTCCAAGATTGGGAATAGAATCACATAATGGGAATATTGTAATTATCTCAAAGTATCCAAGACCCAATGCTTACCCACATGGTTTTCCAAACCGAGCTCAAACTGTATAGAGGATACTACGTACACACCCTTATTTAACAAGGTTTGATAGACCATTCAGAACCATATGGATTGATACTCCCTACATGGTCTGCCCTTGCACTATTTTCCAAACTATGCATAAACTCTACAGATTGACCAAAAACCCAATTTCCCCATTTTCATGTCCCTAACACAAGGAACAACCCCGAGGTTTTTCAAGGACATAGGAAAGCACATAATCAACCAAAAAAGTAGACTAAAACTGATATATAAACAAGAATATACCTTACTATGAAATGTGTGATATGACATAACAAAAATATAAAAAATACTTTCATGCTTCGTTTTTTATAAAACCAATTGTGAAATACATAATTTTTTACTTCAAGTTTATAAAAATATGTTAAAAATGGATTCTAAAATTAAATAAAATGCACATGTTTTAATGTGATTTGGATGTAGTGGGTCATTTATTATCCTAATAGGGGAACTCCCTATAGAGAATACTTATCCACATATCTATGATAAATATTCGGATGATTCCCTTAACTTGGATGGCTACAATAGCACTATAGAGATACAATAATCTATGAGATATATAGAGACACAGAGTATCCATGCATTTCAATTTATTCATTTAATTAACAATACCTAGACTGATGAAATTATTTAAATATTTTTAGGTAATTATTTATAAGTGTTAAGACAAAATTTATGACTATAGGTTATGAATAAAATATTAATTTATTTATAGGTTAATTATTTAGCAAATTAAATAATTCTATTTTTTCATAAAAATATTTAAAACTATTATATTCTAGTTTATTTTTTAAATTTCATTTCAGATTCATTTATCAATAAATCATTCATTAATTTCAGACCTCATAAATACACATAGAATTTTTATATTGACTTGTTTAAATTTTTTATTGTAAAAAAAACTCATCACGTTATTTGAGATTATAATCAGAAAAATTATTTCGTATGGAGGTGGTTTAATGTATAGGTGTCTCAAATGTATTGTGAACATTAATGGAATTATATTGTTGATATGGTTATTATTTTTTTGTTTATTTTTGTAATGCCATGTTTCAATAATTTTTAAAATCCCCTCCACTTTGTTCACTATTTTTTTAGATCAATTTGTGATAGTACAATAATATGATTTTTTTGGATTATATGTTATTATGATTACTATATCAATTTAGGTTTTTAGTAAATGTATATTACATATTTTTATATTAATTATAATTAAATTACTGAAATAGACCCCAGAGGACCGTTATAGTTTAAAACCATCATAAACATGGAAGACAATCAACTAAATTGATGAACAATCTTCATTTATTACAAAAAATATATTCTCATTTTATATATAACCTAGAAATACATTATATAAATGTGTTTTTAACATTCTATAGAAATGAAAAATTGTTAATGGGTGATATCAAATTCTCATAAAAAACAAATAAAAGAGGAACATAATAATTTTAAGAACATAATTATATGATACTGTGTGTAATGAATTTGAAAACCATACCCTTAATATCAATGATCGTAATATTAAGCCCTGACATAGCGATCAGATGTTCAAAAGAAATTAATAATAAATTAATAGTAGAATGTTATGTTGGAAAATAACATTGGCATAAATCAAATATTTTACACCTACACTATTGTATGTTAATCAATTTTCCTAGTAGTGAAGGACTGATAAAATACAATGATTGTATCTATATGTGTAGCTTAAAGTCCTGGGTGGGACACTACACCATATCCGTTTATAAGTACTCGACCTTAATCATTTACATAATCTTGAATTAAATGAATAATTCACATTGATGATGTTTTTTGGTTTAGATATTTAGTGAATTCGGCCATAATATATACATGATGACTTGAATAATACATGTAGACACATCTACTCAGTTTCCATTTCTTCCACTAAATAAAATCTATTGAAAAAAGTTTCATGTCTAGTATCATGTTTTAGGTAGAATGACATTTCCATAATCCCATCCTTGACACTATTCCACTTTATGTGATGTGAAAAACATTTCAAAAACTTGGGATGAGCATAAAAAAGCACATTAAAGGACACACAAAGAAGGAAAACTGTTAGTTTTATAAAACAACAAGTAAACCATTAATACATTATCATATTTAATAATTTCCACCTTTATAAAGTAGTAAATACTTGTCTCTGAATAAAATATCATTTCATACCCTTTTGTAACCAAAAGATTACCATAAAACCCATATAAAGAACACATAACATATAAAGCTATCTTAGGACATAAAAATTATTAAGTGGAATTACCATACACTCGGCTTCCACACATATCACTAAATGGAATAGCCATACGACCGAATTCCATAACGAATGCATTGGATGATATAAAGTAACCACCCGACCTGGTTTAACATGGAACCACCCATCATTTTTTTTTATCATGTAACCACCCATCAAATTATCATATACCATTATAAAATCATAACACATACAATATTGAAAATATAAAAATTTCACTAATAACATTTAATTTGAAATCAAAAGAAATAATTTCAATATATTGAATTAATAAATACATTTAAAAATAAATTCAATACCAAAATTGTAAAAAACATAATAATGGATTTATTTTTCATTTTAGAAATCATTAAGGCATATAGAGGAATCCAAATAATGATTATGGCGGTGGAGAGGTTATTGTCACCATAAACGTTAAAAACATTATGTTTGGTGTTTAGTAAAACACCTCATAGAAAAGATATTTCCATTGAATGAAATTAGTTTTCAAAGTGTTTTATTATACACCGTGTAAATGAAGAAGGTATATATTATCGAAATATGCATCAATGAATAGAGATTGAGAGAAAGTCCCTTACCTCGTGTATGACATGACCAGTTTGTCCATTAATTTCCTTAATAAGAAACAAAATTTTTTTATACTTTATTAAGAACCTTTTTATTGTATAATATTCATTTCAAATCACATATTACCATGATATGAACATTATTTAATCATTTAAGTTAATAATGGTCGTTTTGTCGATATTCGGTACTTGAGTAAAAAATAGACTACTTATAAATTACAAGTTGTTCACATGGTCAAAAGTTCATTATATCCAGAATGATATTATTGATTATATATCATATATATCATATATATATATATATATAGTATATACATGTATTTATAATAGTACATAACATTAGGATATAGGAAATGAAATGCACCATTAATGGAGACAGTAAGCCGTACGTACACATGAATTCTACATTCATTTATATTTATTCATTTAATGGAATTAAAACATAATGATACATAGGTATATTATAATTATAGTTTAATATCATATATAATATCATTAACTCATTCCTTTTTACGTCCCACTTATGTAATTAATGATTCATATAACTTTAAGGGGGCGGTAGTTCGCACTTCCTCCAATTAAATTATCGCGTTTACCCAAAATCAAAATCATAAAGGTATTATAGAAAATAAATATAAAGAATAATAAAGAAAAATTAAACATAATATATATCATATAAAAATATAGTGTCTTCTTAATGGCCATAATGAGAGGAATTAGGAGATAATTGAACATTTATCGTTTCGTGAGGCGTTAGTTTGCAATCCACAAAAACAGTATGTTCATTAAACATTAGATAAAGGTGTGTGCTGGTGTAGTTCGATTCCTACTCATAATAAAATCCTAGTTTATCGATTATATAGGTTTTATTATAATATAATCTAACAAAATTATTTTAGGGGTTGGAGAAGTAAAATTAAAGAAAATAAGTAAAGAAGAATCGTTAGCTTTAATTTGGGTATCTCTCTTTGTTTTGAAGCAAAATGACATCTTGAAGTGCATTCTGCCAAAGGTATGGCTTCGAAGAGGAGGAGATAGATCTTGAGAGATTATCTGGTCAAGGGTTGGATGAGAAAAGGTCATTGATAGTAGTGAGGAATGAGTAATAAGTAAGGTATTTTTATATGGGCGGGGGGAGTGGCTCTTTAGGAATGTATGAAAATATTATTTCATTATATCATGATATTCGGTTTCTAAAGATCCAAAACTAATTAAAGTAAAATATAAGATGACTCATGGTCTAAATAAAATCATTAAAAAAATTGGATAGGTTTTGTATATTGTTTTAATATTTATAATATTATTTATTTATATCTTTTATTAATAAGTAAAATATTGCATCATTATTGTGTCATAAGAAATTTAATTTGTATGATGTCTAAAAATTATTAAAAAAATACGATTATTTAGAAAATAGTTTTATATTTCCAACGAATATTTATAGATGAAATTATAGCTTATATTACCCCATGTAAAAACTAATTTACTAAATGTTATTAGTTTATGTCATTTTTGTCTTTAATTTAAGTTAATTAAAATAAAGTGTCATTATCACTCCCATGTGGCTCCAATGGGTCCCAAAGTAGACCCACATATACCCATGGTCATAAATGACTAAACTAATAAGGTTTTGAAAATTTCTAAGGTAGTTTTGTATTATTATAATATTCTTTTTACCTTGAATTACCCAATTTACCTTTAACCATAGTAAATTAAAGTCTAAAGTTACTATTCACAAAAAAAAATTCTTCTTATTGAAACACATATTAATTAAAAATAAAAAACATTTATATTATATTTTAGGAAATTTAATCCACCGATGTGGTAAAATTTCATTTAAATGGAAATGTATGTTTTGAACTACTACTTAGTTGTTTCACTATTAATCAAAAATTGTTGTTTTTCAGAACACTACGAAAAATTAAGCCTATGATATATTTCATATACCAAATTCAAAAATGATTTATATTTTACAAAATTTAAAACATATAAGTGACATTAATTATTTTAAAATTAATTCCAATTTTCAAATCAAAGAGCGTGTTTTTATGAAATAATGACTATAAAAAAATTAACATTTGTTTATGTCCAATTTCAAAGTGAAATTAATTAGCATTACCAAAATTGGATTAATTGGTATAAATATAATATAATTACACTTTAAATCCAATTAAAAATATAATATAACCATATAAATAAATTAGATTAAAATGCACCTTTGAATAAAAATACAATATTTTTCACACTTCATAAAAAAATGGACTTTACACAAAAAATACAAAATATTTACCCAAAGAAAAATTTGATGTCCTGAATCTAAATAGTAATTTTATTTTTTGAAATATAACATATAAAAGTTACCAAATCAAGATTTAATTAGGGTTCACCCTCAAAAGGCTGTAAATCTCCCTTTTAGTGAATATTAGAGTATTTATGCTTAAAATTAAATTCATTTATATTTTATGCCCCTAAATTTTATTTAACAAACATGTATAATCATATTTAGTTAGTTTTTTTCATTCCCTAAAATACAAAAATTAAGAGTTATCTACAATTTAAAATAATAATATTAAACATTTAGTGTGCAATGTAAGATTTCAATGAAAACAGTTTTTTCATATTTGGTACGCCATCAAACATAGAAACCCCATTGAAGTAATATTAATATTTAATTCACAAAATATTAACAAAAAAATGAATTTATTATTTCATTATTTAGCCAGGATGATACATCCTTCACCCCTTTTTGTAAATTCCATCCTTGCAAATATTTTCACTTATAAAATAAGTGGGGGTATTTTCCCTCATAGACTTTTAAGATTCCCACGTTGCCACTTCAACCATATAATTTTTTCACAAAACCTTCACCTAGTAAATTACCTTATTTCACAACACTTGCTCTATGCGGTCAATAATCTGGACTGCTTGTTCCTCATAAAAGAGATTATCTTCCAACTGAAATACCTCTGGGATAAAAACATGAGATGGATCTGGCATATACTTTCTCAACATTGAATCATGAAAAAAATTGTGTACCTGGGATAAACACGGAGGCGATGCCACTCTATATGAAACTGATCCTACATTCTCCAGGATTGTATAAGATTCACGGGACCTTGGACTCGACGTTACCTTCTTACCAAAATGTAGCATACTTTTCAATGGAGAAACCTTGAAAAAGACATGATCTCATACCTCAAAAGAATGATCCTACTCTGGTTATCTGCATAAATCCTCTTTCTACTCTGCAGTATTCTCATGTTCATCTGAATCAACAAAAAAATTTCTGTTATCTCTTCAACAAATTCTGGTCCCATCAGCTTACATTCACCCACTACATCCCAAAATGACGGAGTTGAATAACACATTCCATATAATGCCTAAAATGGAGCCATATGTTTAGTGAATTGAAAACTCTTATCATAAGAAAATTCAACCAATGAAAGTTATTGGTCCCAAAATCCCTAATAATCCAGTGAACATGCATTTAACATATCCTCCAATGTATGAATTTTTAATTCTGACATCCCATCTGATGAGAAACGAAAATATGTACTAAAACCTAATTTAGTACCCAACAACTTATGAAGGCCATTATAAAAGGTAGAAGTAAACCTGGGATCACGATCCTATACAATGGAGAGGGGAACACATTTCATCCTAGATATCTATTTAACATACAACCAATAATGTTTATCTGGATACAAAGTATCTAGAATATGATGAAAATGAGCTTGTTTAGTCAACACATCAACAATAAATGAGATTTCATTATAACCTCGAGATGTATTTGGAAATTCCATATTTAAGTACATGGATATATTTTCCTATTTCCTCTCTAGCAATGGTAAATATTGAACCATCCCTTTTGGTAACTTCCACTCAGCTATAACTTGCTGACAAGTCAAACACTTCATAGTAAAGTTAGAAATATTTTATTTCATTCCATCCCACCAGTAGTACTCTCGAAGATCGTTTTAAATATTTTTACTTCCAGGATGCACTGAAAACAAGTAACTATGATCTTCACATAACAACTCATTCTTCAACTATGAATCACAAGGCACACAAAATATGTTTCCATACCTCAAAACTAAATCATTATCGAAGTTAAATTCAAGAATCAAACCCTTCTAAACCAACTCTACCTTTTTCTACAACTCACTATCATCTTTATGTGCTTTCATTATTCTATCTCGTAGAGATGATTTCACTAACACCTAAAACAAAACAGAAGAATTTCCGGCACCAACAACTTCTATGCATAAATTTCATCAAATCAAAAACCCAAGTGTCTTGTTCCATATGTATCAAGGTTAATGAAGAACTACTTTTTTGACTCAAATCATCATCCACTTTATTCGCCTTTCTTGGGAGGTAATGAGTCATGAAATCATAATCCTTGATTAATTCCAACCATCTCCTCTGTCTCATGTTCAATTATTTTTTAGTGAATATATACATCATACTTTTGTGGTCAGTATATATTTTACAATTTACTCCATACAAATGATGCGTCCAAGTTTTTAAAGAAAAAACCACATCAGCTAATTCCAAATCATATGATGGGTAATTTAACTCATGAGGTTTCAACTGAAGTGAAGCATAAAGAATTACTTGATCATTCTTCATAAGGACCCATCCTAGTCATTTCAATGAAGCATTATTTTAAAAAAAACTCCCCATTTTTGGAAGGCAGTGCCAAAACTAGAGAATTCACCAATCAAATTTTCAATTCCTGAAAATAATCATCACAATGTTTTTTCTAAAGGATCATAAACCCTTTTCATGTAAATTTAGTCATTAGAAAATATAACCATGAAAAATTCTCTACAAACATCCAGTAATAACCTACTAAACCAAGAAAACTACGGATATTTCTTATAATTGTCTGTCTTGGTAATTTTTCCACAACCTTTGTTTTAGGAGGATCAACAGTAATTCCATATTTTGAAATAATGTTACCAGAGAAAGAAATTTGTTGTAACCCAAATTTACACCTACTGAATTTCCCAAGAACTCATGGAATAATCAATTCACAAGATCCATGAATATTGTAGGTGCCTTGGTTAATCCAAAAGGCATAACAAAAAATTCATAATGGACATATCTAGTACAAAATGCGGTCTTTGGAATGTCTACATCCATTAGGTTCAATTGATGGTACGTTGACCTCAAGTCATTCTTCGAAAAAATTACTAAGCTCTTTGGAGATGATCAAACAAAGCATCGATATGATGAAACATATAATTTTTCTTAACAGTGTTGTTAATCAATGCTCTATAATCAATGAAAAATATCATTGAACCATAATTAGTTTTAACAAACAAGACAAGATCATCCCATGGTGATGTGCTAGGTCAAATGAAACCATTATCTAATAATTTCTAAAATTGCTTCTTTAACTCTAAAATTACTATTTGAGGCATTTGATAAGGGGGTTTTAAATTGACATAGCATTATTAACTAATTAAATAGTAAATTAAACATCATGACCAAGTATAATAATAGGAAACTCATCTGGAAAAACAGCAAGATACTCATTTACCACCGAAAGATCATTTATTTGAATAGTTCCTTTGTTTTCAACAATATGTACAAGGTAAAACTTATTTACATCATTTACAATTTTCTCAGCTTCCTAATATGTTATCAAGATCAAGGGTTCATTCTTATACAAAAACTCAAAATCTTTCTGAAAAGAAACATCTTTAGTTCTGTAGTCAATCTTAGCATGATAAACAGAAATAAAATCTGTACCCAAAATAAAATCAAACTCTACAGGAGGAAAAACAATAAGGTTTGTATGTAGATTCTTTCCGCACACAATTACAGTAATGTTCTTATAATTTCTTTTTGTTACAATATTTTATCCACGTTTTTTACCATAAGTTCCGGATTCCTATATTGAGATGTAAATCTTAATTTAATAGAAAACTTCTATGAAATTAATTATTTTTTTGGTTATGAATCAAAAACACATTGGCATAATCTAAACAAACAAACAGTTTACCCGATGCTACTTAATTTTATGGCCCAAAATCTCCTAAAGTAGTGGAGAAGGATTTCACCACCCATTTCCTCTTGTAGTCTAGGTGATTTCCCTCATTTGAGTTCTTCTATGGACACTAATTAGCATAATGACCCATTTTATTGCACTTAAATCATCATATTATTGGATTTTCATTGCCGGTTTGATCATCTACCATAAAATTATCAGGATTATGACCAAACATACCAAACCGTATGCACTTCCCAGACATAGAAAAACATTATCCGGGAAGCCATTCACCACACTTCTCACAAGGTGGATAATTATATTTTATACCTCCATACTTCATTGATTATTTTATTCCTATTTCGTGCCAACTATACCTCTTATTCTGTTGTTTTTAAATAAACACTTAATCATCGTTAAACTCAATTTCCACCTTCTCCACACATCGAACCAGTTTTTCATAACTTTTGAATTCACGAGAGGCTAATGCTATTCGATATCATGGAATTATTCTTTAGTAAAATCGATTTGTCTTACTATCATGATCTTGGATGAAATATAGAGCATACCTTGAAATTCGATTGAACATTCGTTCATAAACAACCACAGAGTCATCCTCCTACATTAATTCTGAGAATTTTATTCCATCCTAATTCAAACAACATTAGGAAAATATTTCTCCTAACAAAAACTATTGAATTCATCCCAATCAAGAGAATAAATCTCTTCACTATCCTTGATATTTTTTCCCATCGACCACCATTGATCAGCTTCACCTTCATAACGGTATACAATGAGACTAAAATTTTGATGTTCTGAACAACTCATGGCATCGAAAATTTTCTCCAGTTCATTCATCCACCCTTTTTCTATCACAGTGTCAGATGATCCTCTAAATGATGGGCAATGATGCCTCATGAAATTCTATACTACTGTTATGTTCATATGTGGTTGATTTGGATGATCTCAGGGATGGATACCACCACCAATTATAGTCTAAGTCAATGGTTCCATAACTGCAACAAACTGTTCAGATCTAATTCTGACCATCTCATGTTGTTGATTTTGAAGGTTGTCTTCCTCCTGATGTCATCCCAACATAGCTGCCCTGTTTCATCTATGGAAAATCATTCTGATCATAGAAATATCTTAGGCAAAGAAACAAGGTAATCAGTAAATGCTATATCATTTCAATCATAATGTAATGTAAAATAATTTATGCATGTTAATTTACCTCTATTCTAATGCCTATATTTTTTTAAACCGGCCTCTGATATCCATAATAAAGACCTGACATTAAGCATTTACATAATATTGAATAAAACGAATAATTCACATTGATGAACTTCTCAAGTTCAGTGTTTTAGATAATTATTCCATAACATATACATGATGACTTGAATAATACATGTAGACAAATCTACTCAATTTCCATTTTTTCACAAAATAAAAACTCTTGAAAATAAGAGTCATGTATAGTTCGTTGTTTTAAAAAGAATGAAATTTCCATGATCCCATATGTGACCGTTTTTCACTTTATGTCCTTTGAAAAACATTTCAAAACCATGGGATGAGGATAAAAATCTCTCTAAGGGATTTACGAAGATAGAAAACTGTTAGATTTTCAAAACAACAAATAACCCATGAACACATTATCATATGTAATTATTTTCAGCTTTATGAATTAGTAAATACACTTTATTGAATAAAATATAATTTATTAGCATTTTGTAACCAAAATATTACCAAAAAACCCATTAAATGAACAAATAACATGTAAAGGTAACTTGGGACATATACATTCATAAGTGGAATAAACATATGGTCTACTTCCACACATATCACTAGATGTAATGACCATATGATCGACTTTCGTACTCGTTGCATTGGAGGTTATAATGTAACCACCCATCGTGGTTTATCAGGGCACCACCCGTCGTTTTTTTATCATGTAACCACATTTCAAATGTACATGTACCATTATAAAATCATCACACATAAAATATTTCAAATATTAACATTTCACTAATGACATTTAATTTAAAATTGCAAGAAATAACTTCAAGATATTGAAGTAATGAATCCATTTCAAAAACCATTTTCAATACCAAAACTCTCAAAAATAGAATAAGGGATTTCCTATTCAATTTAGAAAACAATAATATTTATAGAGGAATCCAAATAACGATTATGGCGGCAGAGAGGTCATTATCACCGAAAACATTAAAAACATTCTGTTTTTTATTTAGTAAAACACTTCATAGAAAGTATATTCCATTTGAATGAAAGTAAAAGTCAATGGGATTTATTATACATCGTGTAAAAGAATAAGGTATATATAATCGATATATGCCTCAATGAAAGGAGATTGAGATGAAGTCCAATACCTCGTGTCTAACATGACACATTTGTTCTTTAATTTCCTGAATAAGATACTAAAGTAAAATTATACATTCTTAAGAAACTTTTTCAATTTCATTATTTCTTTTATATAACTTATTAACATGTTATAAACATTGTGTATCCATTAATGTTAATAACTACCATTTTGTCGATATTTGGTTCTTGAGTCAAAAATAGACTTCTTCTAATTAATAGTTGTTCAAATGGTCAAATATTCATTATATCCAGAATGATATTCATGATTTGGATATTATAAATATCATATATCCAGTATATAAATTTATTTATATTAGTAAATAACATTTGGAGGTAAGAAATGAAATCCATCATTCATGGAAATAGTAAGTCGTACGTAAGCATGAATACTACTTTCATTACTATTTATTCTTTTAATGGAATTAAAAAATAATTATAAATATTTATATTATAATTACAGTATAATATCTTATATAATATCATTAACTCCATCCTTTATACATCTTACATACGATATTAACGAGTTATATCACTTTGAGGGGGCAGTAGTCCGCAATTCCTCAAATGAAATTATCGCTTTTTACCATAATGGAAACCATTAAGGTATGACATAAAAAAAAATACATAATCATAATGAAAATATAAACATAAAATATATCATATATAAATATATTTTCATCTTAATGGCCACCATGAGAGGCAGTAGAAGATAATTAAACAATCATCATTTTATGAGGCATTAGTTTTCCATCCACAGAAACAGTGTGTTCATTACCCATTATATGATGGCGTGTGTAAGTGTAGTTCAAATACATATTATAAAAACAAAATATTATATTTAGGATACTGATGTTGTTATAAAATAGAATAATAAAAAGAGTTATGTGGTTGGAGAAGTAAAATAAAATAAAAGAAGTTAAGATGAATCGTTACCACTAATATGGGTAACTCCATTTGGTTTGAACAAAAAAACTTCATTAAGTGATTTCTTCTTATAGTAAGGCTTATATGGGAAGTATAGGGATCATAGGATATTATTTTTTCAGTATTTGGTTGAGAAATGGGGTTTTAGAGGTGTGAGGAATGAGTAAAATGTGAGGACTTTTTATAAGGATGAGGAGGGGCTCTTTAAGAATGTGTGAAAGAATTATTTTATTATATAATGATATTTGGTTTATAAAGGGAAAAAACTATTTAAATTTTAGATAAGAAGACTAATGGTAGAAATAAAATCATCCAAAACAAATTTGACTGGTTTTGGATATTTATTTAATATTTATAATCTTAATTTTTAAAATCATTTTTAATGAGGTAAATATAGCATCATTTTTGTGTCACAAATAATTTAATTTATATGTTGTCTAAACATATTAAATTCAAATCCCATGATGTAAGATATCTTTTTAAATTTCCAATTAAATTTATATTCTTAATGATATCATATATAACCCCATGTAATAATTAATTAACTAAAAGTTATTTGTTTATGTCATTTTTTCCTTTACTTTATGTTAATTAAAATAAACTGTCATTATCACTCCAAAGTTGCTCCATGGGGTCCCAAAATCGACCCAAAGATTCCCATGGTCGTAAATGAATCATCCAAATAGGATAGGTCAAGCGTTATGGTAATTTTGTATTACTGATTTTTTTTTTACCTTGAATCACCATATTTACCATTAACTGCGGTAAATAAAAGTCAAAAGTTACTCGTCAGCAAAATTTATTTTCATTTTATAGAACCAAATTTTACTTAATAAAAAAAAATTTTATCTCCTAATTTATATATTTAATCCAATGAAGCCGTAAAATTTTATTTATATGAAAATGTCAGTTTTTAACTACTACTTAGTGGTTTCACTATTCATCAAAAATTGTTGTTTTTTAGGAAACTACCAAAAAACCTGCCTAAGATATATTTGATATTCTAAATTCATAAATTATTTATATTATACCAAAGTCAAATCATAGATGTTTAATTAATTAATTTGAAATTAATTCCAATTGTCAAAATAAATAGCGTGTTTTTTAGAAAAACTAACTATCAAAAGATCGACACCGGTTTATGTCCAATTTCCAAGTGAAATTAATTCCAATGACCAAAATTGGATTAATTGGAAAAAAATATAATCTAATTGAACACTATAAACAATTCAAAATATAATATAACAATATAAATAAATTATAATAAAAGGAACTTTTGAATAAAAATACAGTATTTTTAATTATTCTTAAAAATGAACTTAACATAATACTACCAGCAATTACCCAAAGTAAATTTTAATATCCTGAATCAAAAGAAGAATTTTATTTTGTCAAATAGAACAGAAAAAATTTATAAATACTATATTTATAGAGGATTCACCATTAAAAGGGTGTAAAACGACTTTTTAGCGAATACTTGAGTATTAATGCTTAAAATTAAAATAATTCATATTTTAAGCCCTTGACTTTTAATTAACAAATATGTTTAATCATATTGTAGTTTTTTTTGTCATTCCTACCAATACAATGACTACGAGTTAACTACCATTTCAAATAACAATATTATATTATTAGTGTGCAATATAAGATTTCAAAGAAACTTGTTGAGGCATATCGGGTACGCCATCGAACATAGTAATCCCTTTAAAGTGAAATAAATATTTAATTCAGAAAATATTTATAACAAATATATTTTATTATTTTTTATTTACCTGGGATGTTACACAATTATTAAACCATTCATTTTAGTGGATTTATTTCAATTTCAACACTATCAGAGTATTCAAAGTTAATTTCCAATACCAGCATGGTAGAAAAGTTGTCATACTAAATAGAATTCAATCCCTATTATTGTCATGTATTACTGAACCAATTTTACATCCTATTCCATTACTATTTTATTGAAAGGGGTTCACTCCCCATTCCAGTCATGTCTTACTGGGCTGTGTTCATGCCCAATTCTAATAAAGTAAATTACTAGATATAAAAATCATTACCCAATGCATTGGAGGGACATATAGGTCGCACTCATATTTGGTTAAACATTTTTCACCATAATTGGTTATAGTGTAACCAATTTCCATGTTTATAATAAAACCAATATTAAATAATGAAAATAATATATATGTTTTATAAAAGTTCATAAAATAATCATTATATCAATACCCATGAAATGAAATGTGTTTTATAAAAATATTACTATATCTTAAACTATGGAAAATATACATGTTTCATAATTATCTATTCCTTTATTCATAAATTATCCCTTATAAAATAATCATGTTTCATTATATTATTATCATTATATAACTGGTGGATGAGAGTTAAGTTACAAAAAAAATATTTTCTGATATAAAATTTCAAGAAAGAAAAAGAATGGTAATCATGGTTCATATCTCGTAAAAAAAATAAATTAAATCAATAGATACAATTTAAAATTGATATATATTTCCTTAAATAACTCATAAATCATTTCCTAAGGAATATATATTTTCATTAAAAAGGATTTACATAAAACATTAATATTTTATGAAAATAATTGTCATTTAAAATAACATCATAGATTATAAATAATTGTTTTTATAAAGTACATTTAATATATTTCATGAGAATATTTGTTTTTATATTTGAGAAAAACTTTTTAAAAAATATTGAAATTATTTTTACATATAAAAATGTTAGATGAAAATGTGTTTTTGATCGAAAATATATTATTTTATAACTAATTATTTTGAACTCTTCATTACTTATAGAGAGTAAAATGATTGGAAAAAAATTTATTCTAATAAATAATCCTTATAAAAAGAAAATTCAAGTCTTTATTGAGATATATACCATATGATTTCATCATGATAATCATATTCATAACTATTCTCGATAAACAATGAGATAGTAACATAATATTTTTTCAATTTGGTAACATTAAATTGTGATCCCCATGATTAAATGAAATTAAATGAATCCGAAAATTTTATAAAAATAAAGATAGTCATGAAGTAACATCTTAATGGATGATTATATAAAATTCATTGAACAAGATAGGATTATAACACAAATTATTCCCCAAGGATGGAAATCTGAGATAGAAATCACTTATCAATTATAAAAAAAGAGAATCCTAAACATTGTGGACGAGTGACCTTAAAATGGACATGTAAATATAAACAAAATCTATATAGGAATCATAAAATACATGAATGTATTTTATATATACATAATAAAAGAATAATGTTTTGAATAATTCATTTTCTCGTTGAAAAATAAAAGTGAGATAAGATTCTTGTAACATAAGTCATCACTCCTATCGTACATGTTCATAAATATTGTGTAATTAATATAGGAATATTAAACTTTTATTAGTGTATAATATTAATATATATCATATAATATATTATTTTTATTATTTCCTTTCATTACCTATTTATTAATAAATCTATTTTATTGTTTCATTTCGATAAATTTTAGATTTATTTTATATATATGTTTTTAGATGTTAAAATTATGTTCATATTACATTGATCATGGTTTCATACTCGCTATAATGTAAAGGATAATATTAATATCATATATATTTAGTATATTTTTATTAATTTCAATCCCTAAAATTTAGACATAGGAAATGAAAGATTATATTTATGTGTAAGATATTGAGGTTATTATATCATCTAGTTAAGATTTGATGGAGGTGTAGGGATAAGTAAAAAATGATCATTGATTAAAAATATCTATTCTTTGGATGAACTCTATATATTTGAATGAAATAATTCCTATTTTAATTTTCTGATCAACATTCTAATACATGGATATTATTAAATAATTATGGATTTTTTTTGGGTATGATTTCGATGAGACATAATGGTTAACATTTATTAAGAACTGAAAGGATTGTATTCCCTTATATAGCTGAGGATTAGGGACATTTTTTAAATTTATAAAAAATTCACTATTGGGAGGATAATATTACATCATGTGGATCAAAAAATTACAATTAATAGGGTATTGGATAATATTGATTGGATACTCCTTATCACAAAAATTAAAAGTAAATTTTAAATAGGTTTTTCTTTAAATTATATTTTTTTTATATTTTTACCATTTTGATGCATCAGTATGGTAACTAGTAATTTTTAAAACTTTAATTTATCCATTAAATTTAAATTTAAATTGTCCTTATTAGATTATTTGGAAAAAAACAATTCGAAATATAAAATCCAATTTATCAACTAAAAATCCTATGTGTCATGAATATTAATTTTACTACAAGAACATGTCAAATAAAAACACACTATTTTAAACATTATAGTGAAATCCAAGGTTTTACTATTCATAATTATATATAATAATTATTAAAGAAAATTTATTCAGTAAATTAAATATGTTATAAATTTATTATAATTTAAAACAAAATTGTAAGAATAAAGTATCCTTATTATTATTTAATTAGTTAATAAAATATAATTTATTATAAAACATCATTACTGTCAATTAATTTGTTATTCATGTAAATTTTATTTTGAAAATATAATGAAAATGAAGGAATTTTAATATATTATTATCAAACCTATATAGTGTGATATATTCTTCTAACAAATTAATGTAACAAAATAATGCATTAAATTAATACTTTTATATTTATTAGTTTCATTCTATTATTTAATAATTAACTATATAATTACAAGGGGGACATTTTATAAGAATCTATAGTATTTATTGAACCTTAAAAAAATAAAATATATAGTGATGATATAAATTAGTCATTTATATATCAAAATAAAATATTTTCAAAAAATAGGTTATTTTTCTCAGAATCCCAATGATTTATATATGTTAAATATATGGATGGATTATTTTTTTACTATTTTATTACATAATTTATTATATATGACAATTTCATGAAAACCTATGCCACATACTCAAAAAAATATATCCTCATTTCAAAAGGACAAAATGTTTCCATCCAAAGGGGGTTGAAGAATTTAATATCACACTTTAGACCTTATATTATTAATTTGACTTTAGGTGAACCCATTTTTACATTACCTATTGCAATTATTTTATACTATATTCAATATTACTTTTGGGGAAAAAATTATTTTGTACAAATTAAAGAATTAAAATTTTTCTTACTAATAATAATGTAACATTATTAAAAAAATTCATTCACATAATTGGATAAATTAAATTTAAAATTAATCATGTATATGTGATGAGAAATGGAATTTTATAGAATTAATTATCAAATGTATAAAATTTTTAATAACCAAATTAAAAATAAAACACATTTGGTTGAACTAAATTATATTAATGTATGTAAAGATGAATTATATTTACTTTTAATTAAATTTATAAAATTATTTGTCATTGTAAATTATTTTAAATAAAATATAGGATACCATTAAAATACAATATTTCATACTATTCATCAAAAAGAGAAATATTTTTATGAAAATAAACAAAAACAACAGAAATATATTAATGATTTGATCATTTAAAAAATTGTGTTTATTAATAAAATATTAATGAATATTTTTATAAATAAGTTTTAATATAAGTGAAAAAATGGAGACAATTCTTATTTTCATAGATATGATATATTAAGCGTAAAATTGATTTAATAATTATCTATTGACTATAGGAAAATAATAACGATGAATTGGTTTTAGAATATATATAGTCTATAAATTTCAATATAATCATTTTCCAAATTTTATTTGAATAGTTTGTTAGTGTATGATTCATTTACATTTAAAGAAATAGTTTTTTAGAAATTTATTTTATTTACAATGAAGTGGGTTTTTAATCATCCTTTATTATAAATTAGTAAACAACTAATTCATTGTATGTACATGTGGGGATCATAAATTTTCATAACTTATTTAATCATATTCATACCCACCATTCCAATGGATCTATCTTATGTATATTGTTAAACAATAATATTCTTATAGTATGAAAGGTTTCATTTAAACTAAGTGTTGTGTGTAATATAGGATAAACTCAATGTTACAAGAAACATATTGAAATATCAATATAGTGTGTTAGGTGATTATGGAATAGAATAAATTCAATTAAAAAATTATTCCTAAAAAATTAAATATTACATTCTACCCACTATGTTATAAATTTTCCCTTGAAATTCACATTTGTCATGAAATGGTTATCATTTGAAAATTTTACAACATAGAAGCCCATATTATATAAATAATTAATAATAAATTATTTAAAAAGAGTATTAGAAATATAAATATTACCCAAATTAACTCATAACGATGTCCTTACATGTGAGAACACTTCATTGAAGTTATTATTTGGACCATGAAGAAAATATAATTAATTATAGAGAGTGAAATGGATCATTAATAACAATAATATGAGTGGTCCATAGATAATTAGTGACAATAAAACCAAAGAAAATATGGTTTTGAAAATTTTCATTGATTTCATAAAAAATTATAATAACAATAGAAAAATTTATTTTACAATCCTTTTCCAAATTTATAATAATTTACATGGGAATATATAGTTAAATTATATAATTTGATTTCATAAGAACTATTCTTTCTCGTTGGTTGTGCCTTGACCAATTTAAACACCATCTAATAATCTAATAAATGTTGAAGAATATTAAATTTTTGAAGAATTGACAAATATATTGGAAATATATAGGTAAGGATAAGTTATTCTATTTATCTATAGTTATCATCAACAGGACATTGATAGCATATTTTGTCCAATATTTAGAAATATTTTTTTATATAAACTATACACTTATCTATAAAATGAAATTCAATGCTCTACATTTATCAATTTCATAAGTGGTTAACCTTGTGAATCTTCTGAATAATTAAAATCCAAAACAAAAGTAATAATATCAACTACTTTCAAATATTAACTTATCATTAACCCCAAAACAACATGTAATAGTTATTAATCATCACCCGTGAAACATGTGAATATATGCTTAAAATGTTCTCTTGAAAATAGTATTACCATAAATACATATTGAAAATATAAATTATATCTTATTACCGAAATAAAATAAAGACTAATGGATATATTCCTTAATTAAAAAAATGATGTAACCTATATTAATGATTTCAAAAAAAACATTCTAAAAAATAACTTATTAGTTTTTCTATCATCAATACTATATTATTTATTTATCTATATCAATCACTTATTTGTACAAACTAAAAACCAATTTCTCCACATCTGGAACATATTATGGGATAACTTCCCATAATCAAAATATCACCAAAACATTGAATCAATTTTCTAGTCTATAGATACAATTTAATATAGTAAAAAATTTATTTAGGAAATATTTATATGGAATAATCCATTAATGTTTCATTATTATAAAAACCAATATACCACTGATAAAATATTATTTATTATCAAAATACATAAATACCACAATCATTTCACATTAATCATACATAATAAACAAGGATTCATTTTCTCAATTCATATAACTTAATAATTTCACATGTCATCTGTAGTCTCTTTATAATAGACAATATAACATTTTCTCATTAACCATGTTGATTTAACTCAATATACATCCCATAAGACATAAATATTCATAATTAACATACATTCCAAAGTTGGAATGTTAAATAAATAAATGATACCATTTGGATACAATTATTATTATACATTTCAATAACATAACATTTCATTTTCCCTCAGTAATTACAATCATGATGTACGTATATTCCACCCACACAAAAAATCACCCCATTTAGAGATTATATTGAGTACTCTCCCCAAATTATTAACATATAAAAAATTGAATATTTATTCCTCTATGGTCTCCACTAAACAAATACTCATTGAACCCTATCATAATCATATATTGTTATTATAATAATTTTTTAAGGTGTATCTTATTAATATTGTTCGGTGAATTTTTTTCGGAAAAACAACAACATCATTCAATACAATTATCACTAAATTTTTTTATCAGTGAAATAATTTCTCTCTCGTTCAATATATACCATATTGTTTTGGGTTCACAAAATTTAATTAAAGAAAGAATCATTTTTGGAGAAACAATTATCATAATTTAAAACCACATAATCATGAAACAAAGTCTCTTATAGGATTTCTAAATTATGAAAAAATATTTTTAATAAATTAAACCATTTTTTATCATATATATTTAATATTAATCATATATTTGATACATTGTGTTTTATTTTACGGAGTTTTTTAATTCCCAATGCATAACCCATGTGAGTGGCATGCCATGTGTGCGATGTTTTTATGCAACAATGAGCGATCAAGTTGATCTAAAATGGTGTTTCTAGGGTTTTTACTATTCCTTACAAATGTTGTATATCTACATTATCTTATTTTATTATGGAAGTGATGTAAATTCATGGAAACCACACAATCTATCCATTACAAAAATTTCAATATATTTTCTTAACCATTTAATCATACTAAGAATTTTCCTGAGAAACATCCCAATGAGTATACCATGAAATATACCTATATATCTCATGGAATTTGTCTCATCATATATTAAATAGGATAGAAAATAATTTTCATTGATAAACAATATAATGAACCTAGCTTTTCATAAATTCAAATAATACATATTTATAAAAATTTTCATTACATTACACAAACATGAAATTGTTGATAGTAATAGTCTAGTGACATTGGAATCATAGAATATAGTCTTCGTAATAAATGAACGGTCATTAATGTTATCCATAAATATAATAATATTTAGTACTCCTCATAGACACACCCTCTATAAAACCTTTCATCATTTCCTAGGGAAAGAAAACATATGAATGGGTGAGCTATGATTTTTAGTAAGGATAAAAAATGGGGCACACATGCGTAATATTAAAAGAAGGGTATGAGAACATTATTAGAACATTTGAAAACTATAATATTCATGTGAATGTTAAAAATAATAATTCATGGAATAAATATTGGAATTTATTAAGACATTAATAATTATAAAATTATAGAACATGAGTCATGAGTGTATAACAATAACATAAAACACATATTTTATATATAAATATAAATATATAAATTTATTTCTGTAGTATTTATGTCTCATTGTCAGAACATATTATGGAAATATAGTGGAGTCAATTCCCCCACTGTGGGTAATTCCACCATATCCAATGGAATTCTTTTTCACAGGGTGGAATGGGTTTAGTTCCCAAACCATCATAATAGTCCTGGTTCCCTCCCAAGACCATCAAAGCATACAATGTCCATTATTGATCAATGTTCAATCACTATTCCAGACATTTCTTATAGAATTGTGTTTACTCCTCCTTCCATTCATGTGGTATGCAATCAGGTTCAATCCATGTCATAGTCATGTGTTACAAAACTAGGTTCCCTCCCCATTCAAATCCTTTCTGTCTCATGAGATATAAATATATACCCTATGTAATGGATAGAGATATATGTATCATCCAACATTAATAATATCATAACAACCATACATATTTATAATTTAATAACCATCAAGGGTTATAACTTAAACAGAGTCATATAATGGAATTCATAAAAATGTGTGCTACAAGATCACAAAACATTCATCACATTATAACTCCTAAAATGTACTGGGAATTATAAATATTTTAACCTATCATAATATAAAATAAATAGTTTGATATAATAAACATGTAATCATTTTATCATATTATGACCTTTAGAAAATAAATGTGTTTTATCATAATTTTCTCATGGTATAACCCCTTGATGATATAGAGGTTACAAAAACATGTTTTCATGATAAACCATTTTTAGAAATATGAAAAATGGTATCCTTAATTGATATCCACAAGAAGTATAAGTTATACTAAGTGATATTGTATTATATGGATAATTTTTTTTATAAATAACATGTGGATCATTTAATAAATATCTTAACATTAAATTTAAAATCATTTATTTAAAATAAAAAGTTTATTTAAAAAATATTTTCATTAAAAATGACCATGAAATTATTTAAAGGATTATTTTTAAAATATAAATTAAAACATTCATGTCAAAAAAATAAATTTATCTTTTTATAAGAAATATTTAAAATATATTTTCAAATAATTTATTACAATATCTTTTGAATGGGAAATATTTTTCGACAGAAAATACTATTTCCCATAAAAAATTCTTATAATATGTTTTGTATATGTAGTGCAAATAATTAACGTGAAAACATATATTATAATTACATAGATATAAGAGTTGAATATTACTTTATTTATTTATTTATATTTCATAGGATTCAATCAATTTATGAATGATCATAAACAATCATTATATGTAGTGCAACTGGGATATAAAACTATTAGCAAATTTGTAACTTGGTTTTTTGAGCCCCATGAAATGATAATAGTAAAATAATGATAATATATAATTAGAATAAGTATTTTATTTAAATAAAATACAAATGGGTTTGAATACAAAATTCATATAATAGAATAGGCGCATAACATAACATATGTCACGAATAAGGTAAATTGAGTCAAAATTCCCTTACTGATATAGTTGCATTGGAACTATAAACCTCATGAAAGATATATAAAAATACGATTATTTAAATATAAATAATTTTAATTTTAATCATCATATAATTATTTAAGTGTAATTTTATAAAACAAATAAAATAATGATATATTCATCATCACCGCTACCTCAATGAAAAATATAATAGATATGGAAATCCTTTAACATAAATCATGATTTCCATTTTTACATTAAAAACACCAATATAATAAATATAATTTAATTATAAATGTATTAAAAATATCTATTTTTATATTTCATCCATATAAGTTTTTTATAATAACCATTTATTACACATTTATTAAAAAATATTTTTATTGTTATGTTTAAATTAAGAACCACTTCTTTTCATATATTTATTTTTTTATGAGAATGGTTATCATAATAGAAAATGGTATTATCATATGAAGAATTTAAACCATAATATAAATATCAAATATATACAATATATATTTATATATAGTAATCTATAAAATATTGTGATTGGAAATGAAACACGTCATTCATGGAGATGGGATGCCATAAGTATACATGAAACTTATTTCCATTTTCATTTTATATTGGTGGAAACAAAATTATACGACATACAATAACATAATATAAAAATTATTATAATTTTTATATCACATATTTTCATTAAAAATCCTTAATACCATCCATGTAAATCTTGAATGAATAACATCATTTCACGAGGTGGTCATTCATAGTACACACAATTGACATTATCGTATTCCAAAAAGTTCAATTATATGAAGGTATGTGTGTTTAAAAAATTATATAATATTAATAACATCATTAATATGACACATAAAATGATATATTAAAAAACAATATATCATTCATTATGTATAGATTTGACGTGTGTTGGTAGAAAAACAACTTACATCGGTTCTAGAAGCATTAATCCTCCATGCATATAAATGTTGATTTTCTATCCCATTTGATTGAATTAGTGATGGTATTGGGTTACAGCCTTAAAATATCAAAATATCAGTATATGGAATATACTATGGCTATTATGTCATAGTTTTTTGAGTTGAATTATTTATAAGAATATATAAAATGAAAATTCTTATTGATGAATGTTTCATATTCATCAACTATCATTCCTAGGTTTTCACTATGTCAGTCCATGTTAGAATTATTCCAAAAATATTTCTTATTTTACTTTAGAAATGAATTTTGGAATTAATTATTTCATGTGGTTTCATGCCTAATGGATTGAGAGGTTTGAATAAGTGATGGTATTGACTTCTTTTTTATAGTTGATGAGGAGTTTCATTATTTTAAAACCCAAAATTATTCAATATTGAATGGTAAACCATACCTCAAGGGGCTCTAATATTTACTATTAATTATATGGGAGAATATAATTTTTATTCAAACCTCCTTAAAATAATACATATTTTTGGAAAAAAAAATTTCCATAACATCTATGTTTACTCTGTTTTATAATTTTTGGGCTTCACATGGGATTCTTTTATTTTTGACCTATGTAAATTAACCAATATGAATAAATTAAAATAAACAAAATTTTATAATTTGGAAAATTATTTCTAAAATTTAATCAAATTTAACAAATACACGGCCTATATTTTCGGAAATTTATTTTTAATACCATCACATAAGACATTAAAAACTTCATTTTAAACCTAACTATGCTAACAAATTTTTTTTACCATTTAGTGTTTAATATATTCATTATAATAAAATTGGTCTAGGTATTAAATATAGTTGTAATTCATTATACATAAATATGAACATATGTAGTATATTGATTTTATTAATTTTTAATCAATTAATAAAATATAATTTATCATAAAATAATGTTAATTTAAAATTTTAATATATTTATATAAATTGAAATTAAAAACTATAAATAAAAAAATGGAATCTGACATTATTATGATAAATGACATGTAATATAAAATATTTATCTACAAAAAGAATGGAACACACTAATCCATTAAATTTAGATCACTTTTAATTTTTACATCATCCATTCATTTATTTAATTATTAACCCAATAATTATTATGTTAGTGTTTCATATTAATTTAATTAAATTATTTGATATCAAAAAAATTTAACTATACTTATAAAAAACAAATTTGTAATTTATAAGAATATTTATATTTGATCATATATTGTTTTTTCTTATCTGAAAGGTTTATATTTATTAAATGGAATGGATGTTACTTTTTGTTATTTTTATTAGTTAACTTATTATATAGGAAATTTTAATTGAATCATGTGACACATACACTTAAAAATCAATCATATGTTTAAAAAATATTTATATTTATTGAAAAAAAATTGAGAGGAAAAAAATTGATTATTTTGACACTTATATATCTCTTTTTACATCTAATAAACACTTATTTAACTCATCAAAGTTAATTGATTTTTATTACATTAAATATTTATTTTGGTCAATAGTATATTAATATTTAAAAATAACATTCATAGAAGTGAAAATATTTATATTAAAATTAAACTATTTTGGGAGATGGGAAAGAGTATTCTTATATAGAGAATTTTCAATATGATTAAATGGGTTTTATATCCAAATTTAAAAATAAATTGATTCCATAGAAAAAAAATTGATTAATTTATAAATAATTCATGTAATATTAACTTGAATCAAATTTAAAATATCAATTATGTTTATACATTTTTATCCAAATTAAAGTTATCTATACTAATTCATTATTTTTTATTATTCATGGAAAAGTGTAACATTTAGGAAAAATACCTAATTAGTTGGATAAGATTATTTTGATATTTTTCAACAAAATAAAAATGTTTATTTTAACAAAAAATCTATAAAGTTTTGGAATATTAGTTATTAAATAAGTAAAACATAAAAAAGCCTACAAAACAACTTTATATAAAATTCTGTATTTATGAATAAAATTATAATAATTATTATTTTTTCACTATAAAATACATAAGATGAATGCTAAATTTTTTATTTCATATATATCTATTATTTATATTTCATTAAAATAAAATAAAAACAATTATTTATTTAATTTATTGACATAGACACATTTATATTCATATAAATTGTACTAAAGAATATGATTTGTTTTATCTTCAAAGGTGTTTATAATTTTCATTATAATTAATTAATAATAAAATAAATATTTATATATTCATTTATAAATAATATATATTCATAATTCAGTTATTATGATTCAAATCTTCTATTCTATCATTTGGGTGACAACAATTACATTAAAAGTATATATTTTTAAAACAGGAAAATATATTTTTAAACTCATAGTTACGTTTAACTCGACTAATATAATATATATCAGTAAGACAAGATAAACTATACATCATGTGTAATATATAACCTAAAAAAGAAATAAATCATTTTAAAAATATATTCCATAAAATCTGAATTACGTTTTTTTTGTAGTATTATTTGTGGAATATTTCCTAAATATATTATATCCTGTTTGGATGTGTTTTAATTTACATTTCCTTATTTTTGATGGGTAATTAATTTAATATATAGTGTCATCATACTAGAATCCAAATTTCAATATATATCATCGTATAATTTTATATACTACCCAATCATTAAAAAATATAGAACATTACATCTATGAACATGTTCCCTTCCTATATATTTTGGTCAGATTATTTTTGATACATGATAGACTTACGCAGATATTGGGAAAGGATATCCTGGGTAGTTTTTTCGAAAATAAATAAAATCATACTTATTTTTTTAGGATATGTGTTTTAAAATATGTAGAGTTATTAGAAGAGATGAAAAATTTTATGAGTATGTTTTGATCCCGGATTTTTTATGGCAAACCATGAGTGACCATTATTTATAGTGCATGTATAATTTGATTTAAATCATTATTCAACAACATTTTATGAGATAACATTGTATTGAGATTCACTAGTAATATATCTATAGTAAATTCTGGATCATGGATAATGATTTGAGGGATAATCAAGGGTTTTATAGTATTTATGATGAATATTAATAATGTGAATAAAAAAGATTTATTATATCCCAATATTTTCATAGGTAAATGAATAGGTGCAACACATTTTTCCAGAAATCCTAAAAAATACATACACTTTAAATAGAATGGTTTTATTGTAAATTTATATCATAAAATGTGCATCCCTATAATATTATAGTTTTAAAACATAAAATGTAATTTATATTGATTTTTTTATAAATTTATCTAAATTTTTTTAATTGATCATAAATTTTATTTATAATTTTTTTATTGATATGAATATATAGTTTAACTATTATAAATTTAAATTCATAGATAATTAAAAAACATGATAAATAAATATATATATATAGTCATGCCTACTATAGGAGAGATAGTGAATTATCATAAGGGCACTAAAAATAATTTTAGATTAGAGAATCATTCAAAATATCACAGTCAAACTGAATTAGTCAATAATAATATTTTGGTTTTGAATATGGGTGTTGGTCATTGTATAGCGAAATATAGGGAAAATCATTTATTCAACTAATTTAAATCTCTTGAATTTATATGAGAGGAACATTCCCAATGTGTTGAATATAGACTGAAAGAGATTAAAATTATTTTTAATATTTTTGAAATTATTGAGTCCTCTATGATCAACTTCGACAAATTTAATATAAAGGCTCTCAAAATGAAATGGTACATGTATAATATTTTAGATAATTTTCACAATGGTGTGATTGGGAAGGATTCAAATAATTAATTATTTTACCATACTACACTAAAAGAATTATTATGGTGTTTTTTTGTCACAAAAATATTTATTGAATAAAAATTAAGTATACTAATCATTTACATATGATATCATAGAATTAAACAGAGTTATTCAAGATGGTTCTCTAAATGGTAACTATTTTAAAGGGTTATCAGTTGAAATATCTATATAAAGAATTTCCTCTTCAGTTTAATTATAAAAAATAATTATATACTTTATTGAAAGAATATAAGATAATTTCTCTATATTATCATGAAATTATTATATATTCTCAATATATAAAATTCATGAACACATCCTCTTAAAAAATTAAATAGTAGATATAAGTCTTGAATATGTTAGTGGAATCAATATCCCATCATAATATTCATATTTAGCTTCCATTATCTATAAAAATTGAATTTACCCATAATGAGTAAATAGAGAGATAATTTTATACATCGATGTTGAGAAGATATTAAATCATTTTTTACAAATGGGAAATTATTTCATATAAAAAGATTTTTATATGATTTTATCAATGAATAATTAGTGTTTTTTTGTCCTCTCAAGGGACAGTTAGTTGACTATTGATATATTAGAGGACAAGAATTTGTATTTTTAGAAATTAATGGAGTTTAGTATTATTAGTTAATGGACTTAATTAGATGAGAATTATAAGGAACCTTGAATGGTTAAGTTGTTGAATATAGAAATTCATTTATCAGTAAGGTTTGAATTAAATTGATAAAAAAATAGAGGTATTTTAATTTATCTTTTGAAATATATTCAATTGTTACTGATTTTTTTCATTTATTAAAATATAGTATGATACATTTTTCTATTATATAAAACACTCTATTAGAATATTGTTTATATATTGTGTTTGGATATTTTATAAATTTTTATGAATTAGTGTTGAGGTTTATATGGGTTTTAACCATCTTATTTGGTTTTATGATAAACATAAAATACATCATATTTAAATTATAAAACCATTAGTTATAGTTTTTCAGGTTTCTTGACTTTTAATTAATGATAATGGAAGCTATTAAGGATTTTAACAATTCAAATAATTTCAATAGATTAAATTAAAATATTAAATTATTTATTATAATCAGTAATGGTTTAATATTTTTAAACCATATACTGTTAATGAAATTTGGAAATGTGATTATTTCAAATAAGAAATTGCTGTCATTTAGTTATTATGCATTAAATTTACAAATCAAAAGATTTTATTTAACAATGATTATGTTTATAATAAAAACTGATATTTTTATTAAATTAACCTTATAGTTTGGACCCATTCCTATCAAAATTCTCAAATAATATCATTATTGCGATGTCATAAATATCATATTGAAATATTATGAATTTATTATAGACCATTTTTATCATTGAAATAATTTTCAATATTTTATTACTCAAGTGCTGATGAATCATTTTAAGGAATAGAATTTTATGAATTTCTATATGATTTAATTTTTTTGGGAAATGTGGTCGCATATATTATAATTTGATGTGTACTATAATTTTAATGGTTTGATTCCTTAATTTTTTCTATAAAATAATAAGAATAAATATTTTATTTAATATCTAAATTGTATGTATATTATTAGAGAAAAAATAATTTACTATAATGGTGTGGTTTGATATCATGTAATGAAATGAATATTCATCCGTTGTGGTTTATTTTATGAATTCTAGATTTTTTATCAATTAGATATTAATAATGGATAGTGTAATATGTATTCTGACATGATTTGTTTTTTGGTGTCCTACAATGTTATCACATTTCACATTATGGTTTGGTTGTTTTCATTTTCATCGTGCAAAGTCAATTGTTGAATAATATGACCATATTTTTAATCCATTATAATCTATTCCTAGAAGGAAAAACGTTTTTCAAAACATCATAATAATAAGTTACCATAATCTTTTTTTAATTTAATACATCAAGGCTATCATTTAACACTAAAAATAATCTAACATTTTACACTTATCTAAACATAACATAATGTTATTATATATGGTAAAGGCACTAATTCCAGATACATGGAGTTCAAAAGTACAATGTATAAAATGGATTTTAAAGCACAAATTATCAAAAAATATAGTTGAACAATATTATAAGATAGAATATCGATCCCCATTAGATTTCAATAAGTTATTAAGAATCATTGAATCACCATTGGGGGGAAAATTCTGATGTATCAGTGTTATATAAAAAAATAGATTAATAATAGTCAATCAAGGACCATACATACATTACATATCCATGAAAAATCATTATGAGAATGTAAAAAATTAACTAATAAGGAATATACCCATTGAAATATATAATGATCTAATCTATTTGTGTAAGAATACAAAAAATTACATAATTATTAAAATTTTGTCAAATATATTATAATAAAAGAAACGGAACAACTCAACCAGAGCACCACCATGAACCATGTGATTTATCTCAACATTCCATAACATATATCTCTATACCAACCAAATCATAAACATTTAAGGATTCCATATCTTGGGAACATGATATAAAACATGAGAGTTTCAAAAAACCATTGGTGTATTCATGTTCGGAGAAAAAAATACTATTATTATTTCACCATATATATTTTGTAGTCATTTTCATTATACAATTAAAAATATTATTGGTTGAAAAAAAATATGTCACCTAGTTATCCATAGTAAAATATAACAATATGTTCTATTTCCTATTAAAAATTATTGAAAATATATCTGATATAAATTAGGAACAACATGTCGAAAAACTATAACATAATGCACACAACTAGTTCAAATATTTTCAAATATTGTTGTGTTGAAATAAAAAATGATACATTATTTTTTAAAAAAAATTCTAACTATTATTAAATAAATATATCCAAACAAAAATTTATTTTTTACACATTTAAGGAACATAAATTTAAAAAAATTATAAATTATTTTGAAATAAAATCAAAACTCTTCTATTTTATTTCATTTAAAACCTTTCTAAAAACCCGTTTAATATAAAATTTATAAATAACAATCCAATTGAAAAATATATATTTTATTAAATTAGAAACAACATTATTAATATAAAAATATATGGAATAGTAAAAAAATAACTCAAGGGGGAAATGAAATCACATGAGTGTCAGAAGATATAATCAATTTATATGAAGAAATTCTCAAAATTATCTCACATATGATCCTTGTTTCTTGTGATATTTTATGGAAATCTAGTATTAAATACACGATCTACTTATAAGGACAATAGTACAATATTAAAAAACATATTCGTTTAAAAAATAATATTTTACAATAATATGGGGATAAAAACTCTTAGGGGAATCCATTATCAACTATGACTATCTATCATGTAAACCAATTTGTTATGATTAACAGAATATTTCAGTGAAAAAATCCAAAATTAGAACATAATCTATAATAGGGATAAAATTTATCTAGGTTATCTATTATGTATTTTGATTCCTATTAATTCAATTAGTGATCTGATAAAAAAATTTAATTCAATATTCATAACAAGTCAAAATAACAAAATTCTAAATAATGTTTTCAAATCACCTCAATTATTAACACTTGAAATAACCCCTTTGATCCATCCACTGGTATCCACATATGTAAATCACTACGCATAAGAAAAGTAATAAAAATATAATGGGGAAAGGTATATTTAGAAAACATTTATAAAATTTCATTATAATTTTGTAACAAAAAATACATTTAAAAATAAATTTTTTATTCCATGATCTAATTTTCGTTATAATAATCTCTTAAAAAACTTTGCATATAAATGTTATAATTAAATATCGGGAAATGATATTGGCAATCAGAATTTCCATTAAAAGTACCTTTTAAAATATTAACACTAATAGAAATATTTGAAATAAAATTCATTTATGTATACATTCTCTTTATTTATAAGACAATCAATTTTGGAAACATGAAACATAGTAATTGAAAAAAAAATTCTTAGGCAATATATAAAAGTTCAATGTAGTGTTAAGAACTCATTAACAATCATTTACATTATAAAAAACTCCATTAATTTTTTTTTGATAACACATTCCATGGAATCCAACCCATTCCATAGGGTAAGCCATATATAAATAATCATTGGTACAGTATATATGAAATAAATAAGTAAAATTTAAAATTTAAACCAATATAGATTAGTAAAGAACATAATTAAATATAATTAATTGAAACAACAATGAAGCAATAAACTTATCCTAAGGTGGAAAAAACTATAATGCATCGTCCTCAGTTGATAATAAATATTCAAGTGTCTAATAACCTCTTCAAACACAATAATAAAAAATTAACATCATTATGATCACCTTAAAACAAAAAAAACCCACATAGTCAAAAGGGATTCAGAGAGAAAGGAAAATTATGTGATAATGGGTAGAGGAAGAGATAAAGATAATTAGATAGATATTGAGGGATAATAACCTGAATAAACACTCATATAAATGAATGAACACCGTAATAGTCATATTGGATGAAATGGAATGATCTTCCCACCAATAACTTAGATCAAATTAATCTAGGTAAAGCATACTAAAGGTATAATGGGAAAACATTACTAGAGTAAAAAGTGGTAATTTAATGTTTAATTTATAAAAAACAAACATTAAATTGAGAACTCATGATTTTCAAACATGATGGAACCCATGGGGAATCCATGTCTAATGACAAGCCACTTCTCATAGTGTTCCAAGAGACTGTTAATGGTTGGAATAACTTTGAGAACCCTAAAAATATTAAAATTTCAATATTTTAATCCCAGAACTATCATAAATTTAAATTACCCTACAATAATAGACAATATACCATAATATTGAAACATTTTTCTTATAATTCATCAAACCATTAATCCTTTTTCACTAATAATGACCATGGATACAATACATGGAAATATTTGACTTATCATAAGAATAACTAGAATGAATTTAAAAAATAAAATCAAAATGATAGGAGGACCATAAAGCCAAAAAAGCCTTAAAGATAAGGTCTAGTTTCAAAATAAATAGAAAATTTCCTCAAATAGAAATTACTAACCTCACACAATATCCATTATATAAAATATAATGTGAATTTTGAATGAGAAAAAAATATTTCATTGGTATCCAAACTTTGTTGAACCGATTTAAATTGGTGGAAAAATAACAAACTCTATTATTTATAAATCTCACGCCATAAAAAATGAAAACCTATAATATTAAAAAAAATATTACTATAGTCAAGGAAAATAAAAAATCATGAGCTAAAATCCATAATAAAGTAACTAATCCATGATACAAACCCCAACCGACTACACTAGTTGATCACACAATTCAGAATTTCTATAATTACCAAGGTGAAAAACAATTGAATTCACTACATGTTAAGAAAAAAAAAGATCTGACCTATGGTATAGATATTGAACATTCCACCATTTGGGCTTATGATCATAAAAAACTATTCGGAAAAATCACTCAATGAAATAATGAATCCTTTTTTGTTGATTTTTGTTGTTGAAAAAGTGGGTTTCTATGGTCCTTTTTGAAGTTATAAATATGATTTTTAAAAACTATGTAAAAAAATAATCCATTAAAAAGGAATGGATGATCTGGAGAGGGTGTAAAATGTTCAAGAAACCAGGTGGTTCTATTTTCAAGTGATTTCTAATTACCCAGGTTTATAACATATAGAATGGAGAATTTTTTTTAAATGTATATTGAGTGCTAGTCTCAATGAAAATTTGACTGTTGTAAACTATAAATTCATCATGATCAAAACACCTCAATATATAAAAGGAAAGAACATCGCACAAGTTATGGAGCAGCATACAAGGTTACTAGAACACTAGAGGATTTAGCGAATGGACTTGCACAGTTTGGGGAAAGATACACGCCTCACCCCTGTGGACACCAAAATTCCTATAAATATAAATTCATACCCCCATTATTTATAGAATCTGAACAATGAGGTACAATTTGAGGTTTTTTCTTCAAATTATTGATGGTTAAAAAGTATAGATTTATTTAGAAGTTAACTTCCATATGGTAGTTGTACTCTAATAGTGGGTTGGGAATAAAAGGGTATGTGTCACACATGTTGGAACTATAAAAAGGTATTTTCGTGAATTATTGGAGTGGTACACCAGATGGGTTTTTTGTGAGAAAGGAAACAATTTCACATCATGATTAAAGCATCATGCATTTCACCCTATGGTTGGGTGAAATACAGATGTTACGTATTCTATATGTGGTAAAGTGGTATTCATCATTACATGAAAGTGGAAATTCCAGAAAGCATCTATAAATAGTTGAGGATTTGTAATTAATTAAAATTAATTTACCTACATGTATATAAACTATATGTGAATATTTTCCAATAGCAATGAGAAAAGGAAGAGGATTGTAATGATCCTTTCCAACATTAGTTATCCAATGAAAGAGATATAGGGATTGACCTTTGGTAATGTAGTGAAAAGACCATAATCGATGTAAAGGCAATGTGCCTATGTAAATATGGGATCTATCCCAAACCATCATTATTGGATGTGAGCCTTAGTAAATTTGGTACAATCGACCCATCATCAATTTATGCTTGAAGGGTCTTGAAAAATTTGGGAAGGAGAATGATGATACCCTTTAACTCAATGGAGATTCAACCCAAATTCACCTTAAATGGATTGGGAAAATGTAGCGAATACTAAAGGATGGAGAAGGAATAACCGGTCTGCAAACCAGTTTAATGTTAGAAACACACGGAAGGTTCTGTGAAGCTTCCCTCCTCCACGGACCATCATCGTTCGCGAGATGGAGGCAGAGATCCTCTGCGGTTGCGAGGTAGGACATTCGCCAACACGGTTCACCATTCTGGACCGCCCCAGCCGCGATCCGCGTCAACCGGCCCAAACCACCTCCGCTGTTATTCATGAAATGGAGGCGGAACCCTCCGTGGTTGCAAAGAACTCCCCAAGTTTGGTTTGTAGAGGAAGAGTGTTTAATGCCCCGCGAATTTCGGATTGACCAAGTCATCTATGAACCGAGTTTTCAGTCATGGACATCCTCAAAAGGTGCTGCATGATAATAGAAACATCTCTTCCCCCACTCTATTAAAGGATACAGAGAGGGAAGAAGAAGAGGATTCAGATTCAGAAGATAAGAGAAAGGAGATGAGATTGGTCATATTCGGGTGGAAGGATTTCGAAGTAAGGCTTGGGATTTCAGAAGATCTAGTTCGTGAACCAGAGCAGGTATGAACCTACGAACGAACTAATGAGTAAACCAAAAAAAATAACATGGTGATAAATGAACTCAATATAAAAATGAATATAAAACATCGAACCAGGGTCCCTCTACAGATTTACTCCCTGAGGACCCGGGAGTTTATGCCTCTTTTTAGATCAACCACACAGCGTAGAACCCTCCAACGAGGGAGATGCCCCGACCGAAGAGCCTATGGTCGGAGCTGACCTTGGACGCCTCTACTCACGTATCCCCCTCCGCGTACCAACCTTGTACGCTGACCAAACCTCATGTCGCGAACCCTCTTGGTTTGTGGGATGCCATTCAGTCTGTGGACCCTCTTGGTTCACGGATGGCCAATCCGTCGGCGGACTCTCCTGGTCGCAGATGGCCAATCAATCAGTGGACCCTCCTAGTTCACGGACGACCAATCAGTCAGTGGGCCACCCTAGCTCGCGGACAGCCTCTCCAATCGCGTAGCACTTCCCTAGGTGAAGGGAACCACCACCCATACCTCTGTGTGTCCTGTCAAAACCTTCAGAGTTCCCATTCCCTGAGGGAGGTAAAATCCTTCCAACTCTAATCCGGACTGATCCTTCGCAACCTCCTCATTAGCCTACTCGTCGGCCTCAAGCCGAGGCCTCCACTAGAGCCACCGGATCCATATGGTGTATCCTTTGGGCACATCAACATGCCATTTTACATTCACATGCCCATGGTAAATAGGGGAAAAGGGGTTTCCCGAACCTTGGGAGGATTCCCGAAGCATGCCTGGGTTCGCATTCCCACGGTAATGTGGGGTCTGAGCTCGAGAGCCCCCTTTCTGCCTCTTATCTCCATGATGGGGCACTGCGTGCTTCAACGATCGGGAACATCTCCCCTCCCCAATGAGGGGGCGGGCATACCCATCTGAAGGTAGCTGTCCCCATGCACGTCGGTAATTCCCCAGGGAACAAGAGAGGTGATGGTCACAGGAGCACCCCTTTCCTTCACCCACTTCGCTTTGATGCCATGTGCGTCCATCGCGGAGTAAGCCCTGACTTTATGGGCCACCCTCATGCGTAAGCCCCACTCCAACTCACGCAGACACACCTTTCACGATGTGATAGTCTAGTCCCTACCGACTCTTGTTTCTCACACCGAGCATATCTCACGTGGGATTGGAGTAAGCATTGACCATGACATCCTCTTATGGGTCTCCTCGGAGTGTAATCACCAATATATCACTATGGGCCTCCTCAGAGTGTAAGCCCCAATCCAAACCTTCAGCCTCCTCAGAGTGTAAGCCCCAATCCACACTATGTGCCTCCTTAGAGTGTAAGCCCCAATCATTCACTATGTACCTCCTCATAGTGTATGCCCCAATCCACACCTTGGGCCTCCTCAGGGTGTAATCCCTAATCCACATTATGGGCCTCCTTAGAGTGTAAGCCCCAATCTATTGTTTTACCTCTCGTACCCCTCATGGTTTTATTTTCATGATCACAATTACTCTCCTATTTATCTAATCTTGTTTTAAGTGTTTTTGGTTGATAGGAAAAAGGTTTCTAAGAGATTGGGCCAAGAAGGACCAAAAGTGGACTAAATTGCAGTCCACCGGCCAACCGGTGGACGACCACCGGCCAGCCGATGGAGGCCTGGACAGAAGGCATCCCTCTGTCCAGACCACCGGCCAACCGGTGTCCCACCACCGGCCAGCCGGTGGCAGCCAATCAAACAGTGTCAGCCACTGTCTCAGCACCGGCCAATCGCTGGCCTCAGCACCGGCCAGCCGGTGGCACCTGCACAGAAGGCAGAGCTACTGCCTCAGCATCGTCCAACCCGTGGCCTCCTCACCGGTCAGCCGGTGGATCCTGGACAGAAATCCTCATCCTTTTTCAAGGCACCGGCCAACCGGTTGCCCTGTACCGGTCAGCCGGTGGAGCCAGTCAAACTAGCCGTTGGGATTTTGACCAGCCTATCCACTTGGCCTCCAACGGCTCCGAAGACCTCTCCAACGGCTCTGAAGCACCCCAAAGGCCATATGAGGGTTCCCCCTCTATAAATAAAGGACCATGAACCTCCGGAAGCCTAAGGATCAATACCGGAACCATAACCAAGCCAACGGACACATTTCTCATCATTTGGCAATCCTCCGGCGGACTTCCTCCAAGGAAACCCAATCGCTCCAACTCAATTCCACATCCAAGGAGCAACACCAAAGAAGCATGGGAGTGCACGTCTTCAACTCCAATCATCCATTGGCGCCCAAGGCTTCTCCAAATACGGTTTTTATTGTTTTATTTATTTTGAGCTTAAAATTGAGTTTGTGCCTACAAACTCTCACTTCTCTCATCCTCCATTCTTTGGGGTTTTCACACCACCTTCAAGGTGTGAAGAGGTTAGTAAAGCCTTTCCTTTTAAAAGGCTTGAGTCTCCGGTGAGCTAGCCTTCACCCGTTAAAAAGGCTAGTGGGTTTCTTGCTCAAACCATTAAAAAGCAAGCTGTAATAGGTGAGCTAGCCTTCACCTGTAAAAAGGCTAGTGGGTTTCTTGCTACAACCATTGAAAATCAAGCAGTAGTAAATCTCTCAACGGTTGAGTTGGGAGCGGAAACGTAGGCCGGGTTTTAGGCCGAACTCCATTATCAAGTTGTGTGTCTTGCCTTCTTTATTTCCGCTGCATTCTTTACTTTGTTTTTAAATTGTTAATCATTTTTTTAAAAGGCAATTCACCCCCCCTCTTGCCATCACTTCCTTTCTTTCTCCGCCTAACAATTGGTATCAGAGCCAAAATTTGAGTAATACCCTAACTGGTTTCAAATTCAAGATCCATTGTGATGGCTTCAACCTCTTTCGCCTCCGAAGGCTATTCCTTGGGTCGTGCTCCATTTTTTGATGGAACCGACTATACTTATTGGAAAACCCGCATGACCACTTTTCTTAGAAGTATAGGTTATCCCATATATAAAATTGTCATGCATGGTTGTTCTCTCTCTTCTCCCGATGAATCCAAATGGACTCAAGCCGACATTAAAAATTTCGAGCTTGATGGCAAAGCCATGAACGCTCATCATTGCGGCCTTGATCGTAATGAGTTCAATCGAGTTTCCACATGCACCACTTCTCATGAAATCTGGAAACTTTTGGAGGTTACCCATGAGGGGACCAACAAAGTCAAGGATACTCGATTGGACATGTACCGTCAAGATTTTGAGTCTTTTACCATGCATCCTTCTGAATCTATAACTGAAATGTTTACATGTTTTACTGACGTTTGCAATGGTAGAAAATCTCTTGGAGATGATGTGTCTGTAGAAAAAATGGTCAAGAAGATCCTTTGGATCCTACCGAGCACATGGGCACTGAAAGTGACGGCAATCCAAGAAGCAAAGGACATCAATAACATGCCGGTCGAAGAGCTCATCAGATCCCTCATGACCTATGAGATCACCATGAGGAGGCAAGCTGAAAAGGAAGGCAAACCAATCAAAGTTCCAAAGAACATCGCCTTCAAAGTTCAAAAAGAAGAAAGCTCCTCCTCCTCATCGTCTTCATCTTCAAGCGGCGATTCCGAAATGGAGAATCTTGCCCGCAAGATGCACAAGTTCATGAAGAAGAGCAAAAAGAAGAAGAAATCCCGCAAGGCTCAATCCGACGAAAAATCCGAGCCCAAGGTAACATGCTATGGGTGTGGCGAGAAAGGCCATTACAAGCCCGATTGCCCACTCAACAAGAAAAAGGACAAGAAAAAGGAGAAGAAGAAGGAATTCAAGGACACTTGGAGTGATAGCTCCACATCCTCCTCCTCCCCCTCAAGCGACAACGGTAACAAATTCCTAATGGCATTCCATGAGGTAACATCTTCCGACTCCTCATCCTCTTGTTCCTCAAATTCTTTTAATCATCTATCCTAAGAGGATCTCCAATATGCTAGAGATCAATTGGAGGAAGGTTTTCATGAACTTTCTTCCAAATTTGTTGCTTTAAAAAAGAATTTCAAAAAACTCTATTCCGAAAAAGAAAAACTTCTTAAAGAGAAGGAAGAGTTGACCCTCAATATCCAAAATCTTCCCGATGTTGATTCCATGGAATCAACAATCAAAGATATATGGGAATCCCTTGCCAAGTTCACCCAAGGTGAACAAAATCTTAACCAACTCCTAGGTTCCCAACGCGTATCTAGAACCACCGAAGGGCTTGGCTATTCCAAGCAAGCTTCCTCTTCCCATGCTCCAACTATTTTTGTAAGGGGGAGCTCCCAATTTAAATTTTGCAATTATTGTAAAAAGCCTGGGCACTTAATTTATGAGTGCAATTGCAAAAATGCCCGGTATGGTAGGCCCAAAACCATTTTCTTAAATGATGAATTTTATAGGAGAAGACCCGCCTCTAGACAAGTGTGGATTGAAAAATCCCTTGTAGCAAGTCTCTCTGGCCCAAAATTTATTTCGGTTTGAAAAACCTCTCCCCGGTGATCTATTGTTTTTATTTAGGGGGAGTTAAGATCTTTTATGTTTTCTTTTGTGTATTCAAATTTTTTTTTTCATTTCAAACATTCAATTTCAACACTTGGTTTGAAACTGTTATTCATTTTTTTTACAAACTTTCAATTCAAACTGTTATTCATTTTTTGATTCAAAACTTTCAATTCAAATTTCAAAATTTCATTTGGATTAAAAACTTTATCTTTTTTTTCAAACATTATTCCCTCAATCATGTTTTATGCCCCGTGCTATTTTGATAATCAAAAAGGGGGAGAATTTCTTGATTGATTGGGGGAAAAATCTTTCTCTCATGCTTTACTTTTCAAATCATTTACGTTGATTGTTTTAGTGATTGTGATCATCAAAATAGGGGGAGATTGTTGTACCTCTCGTACCCCTCGTGGTTTTATTTTCATGATCACAATCACTCTCCTATTTATCTAATTTTGTTTTAAGTGTTTTTGGTTGATAGGCAAAAGGTTTCCAAGAGATTGGGCCATGAAGGACCAAAAGTGGACTAAATTTCAGTCCACCGGCCAACCGGTGGAAGACCACCGGCCAGCCGATGGAGGCCTGGACAGAAGGCATCCCTCTGTCTAGACCACCGGCCAACCGGTGTCCCACCACCGGCCAGCCGGTGGCAGCCAATCAAACAGTGTCAGCCACTGTCTCAGCATCGGCCAACCGCTGGCCTCAGCACCGGCCAGCCGGTGGCACCTGCACAGAAGGCAGAGCTACTATCTCAGCACCGGCCAACCGGTGGCCTCCTCACCGGTCAGCCGGTGGCCCCTGGACAGAAATCCTCATCCTTTTTCAATGCACCGGCCAACCGGTGGCCCTGTACCGGTCAGCCGGTGGAGCTAGTCAAACTAGTCGTTGGTCTTTTGACCAGCCTGTCACTTGGCCTCCAACGGCTCCGAAGACCTCTCCAACGGCTCCGAAGCACCCCAAAGGCCATATGAGGGTTCCCCCTCTATAAATAAAGGACCTTGAACCTCCGGAAGCCTAAGGTTCAATACCGGAACCATAACCAAGCCAACAGACACATTTCTCATCATTTGGAAATCCTCCGGTGGACTTCCTCCAAGGAACCCCAATCGCTCCAACTCAATTCCACATCCAAGGAGCAACACCAAAGAAGCATGGGAGTGCACGTCTTCAACTCCAATCATCCATTGGCGCCCAAGGCTTCTCCAAATACGGTTTTTATTGTTTTATTTATTTTGAGCTTAAAATTGAGTTTGTGCCTACAAACTCTCACTTCTCTCATCCTCCATTCTTTTGGGATTTCACACCACCTTCAAGGTGTGAAGAGGTTAGTCAAGCCTTTCCTTTTAAAAGGCTTGAGTCTCCGGTGAGCTAGCCTTCACCCGTTAAAAAGTCTAGTGGGTTTCTTGCTCAAACCATTAAAAAGCAAGCTGTAATAGGTGAGCTAACCTTCACCTGTAAAAAGGCTAGTGGGTTTCTTGCTACAACCATTGAAAAGCAAGCAGTAGTAAATCTCTCAACGGTTGAGTTGGGAGCAGAGACGTAGGCCGAGTTTTAGGCCGAACTCCGTTATCAAGTTGTGTGTCTTGCCTTCTTTATTCCCGCTGCATTCTTTACTTTGTTTTTAAATTGTTAATCATTTTTTTAAAAGGCAATTCACCCCCCTCTTGCCATCACTTCCTTTCTTTATCCGCCTAACATCTATCACTATGGTCCTCCTCAGAGTGTAAGGCCAAAGCCAATGCGAACTACGAGGACATTGATCAATGTTATGTCATGGTACGTAGGATGCCTCAGAGGAGGTTCAAGCCCGATCATCATTGGACCCTCGAGTCCACTTTCATGTCGGATCTCTGACAATACATTCCAACTACGTGGACTTTGATCCCTATCCCCTAGGCAGGGTTTGTAGGAAGACTCTCTGAGGTCCAATCCCAACAATCGGTCGATCTGACTATCTTCACATTGGTTCACTGAGCTACTCCTAGCATCGTCTCAATGAGTCCTGACTCCTCGGGGTCAATAATCCAACGAGGGATGATAAACATCTGGAATAAATGATTTTGAACCCTTGCGTTCTACTGACCATTTCCCACCAGGTTTAAATCCCTGGATACTATGTTTGGGTATAAACCAAAGATTCGCGAACATATGAATACGTCTTAAATCTATAACAGAGTCCGGGAACAGGATATAATTCCCCCTAAAAGGGTGCGATGAGATTGACTTCCCATCCTCTCGACCTTTGTGAGTTCTTAAGCATCGCTGGTCAAACCATCCAGCGAATGCATGCCTTTGGAAAGCAGGTCCATGTGTCATCAGATACGGAACTGTTGGGCGTTTCGAGACCGACCCAAAACAAAAATAGTGAACCTGATGTGAATCATTAACCAAGCATGAATGATTTAACCTAATCCCACCCTATGACCCCTCTTAATCACAAGGTGGGCCATGCTAGATCATTAATTATGCATGGGTCCATGAGATGCTGCATTGACGAGTTTGTAGTTTGTATTTGTTAACATGTTTTACAGGTACTATACAGAACTCCCTCCGATCCAATGATGTCATGAAGGAACTCGCAAGTGCGCACTTCCAACAACGCATGGACCGGATATCCTCAACTACGGAGGACCCCGTCGCCCACCCAGCGACTTCAATGTGTGTCTCAGATGAATTGATCCGAGAGTACCACATGAACGGTACTCTACCAACGGTGGAGGCGGTCGTGCACGCCCTCCAATCCGCCAAAACTCACCGATCGCCTGCCCAACAGTGACCGCAAAGGCAGATCCAAATAGCCCCTATTTTTGTCTCCAACTATTCCGGGTGTTTGTCCCTGGAACGGGATATTGCGTACCTCCCATATCATAGGGAGGCGAATGAGGTTGATGTTGAGACTTCATCCCGGTCGAACAGGGGTTCCTCTCCAAGGCCCCCACCGTCAGACGTTTTCGTGGTCACACCGTGACTCAATATCCTCATGCTGAGGAGGATGTCTCCTTGAGGATTCAGGCCCATGCTCCCCAAGCTCCAGCCCCTCAGACTGCCCGATGAGGGTGGCTAACATATACTTTGGGACCGGTCATCACCCTGGTCCCTAAGGATGAGCTCTGCTGCCCAGCCACAGAGACGTACCATGAACAGGAACCTACACCTGTTCGCTCCTCCTAAGCCCGCCATCCCAGCATGGAAGCATCATACGAGCTGATTCACATCCCCACCGAGCTATGACATGCTCGTCGCTCATGCAGGACGACACATACCCAGCATGCACCTCTCCCTACCCAGGGTCATGAAGCCCACCATCTAGACGTGGTGATGACCTGGTTCCTGCATGACCAGCTCCTAGCGGGAGCTTCTGACGCCCGCCATCCTGACATGGGTGCAATCGACAAAGCCTTCCACCCAGATGTAGTGGAAATTAATAGGTGGGCATGTCTCTCTGCCAATAAAGGCCACCGACTCGATGCTGTGGGAAACCCAAAAATGAAGGGATTGCTCCTTGAGGATGCAAGTAATGTCTGCCACCTCGATGTGGTGGCCAAGAGAGAGATAAACTAGTGTATCCCAGTACCGGGGCAGATTCGGTCACCTGCCCCGACACAGGAGAATTGTTAGTACCCACTGTCCACTGAAGGACCAAAGCAGGATATTCCTACTCTAATACAGGAATGGGCCTTCACACCCGTTCCAGCCACAGATGTCTCTCAACATATCCTAGCAATGATGGAGGAGCAGGTATCGATCCAAGATCATATCTTGCAGACTTTCCAGAATATAATTCCATTTGCGGCAACAGCCAGGACTCGTACCCGTGAGCTCGTCTCGCCAATTGAGGCAAATCATCTAAGAGACTAGATAGCCGCCTAGGAGCACATCTGCATCCCTGATTCTATCCAGGAGGGTCTCCAGCCATATTCCACGATGCAAGGGAAACCAGATCAAGTAGCATCACACATTTTAATTTGGGGACATCCATCCATCACGATGGATGCTACAGAGCAGGCATATATCTCTACTAAAATTCAAGATGTTCATCGGTGTATCCCGATAGCATCACGGGACCTAATTAGACAGGGAACCAAATATGAAGATCGTTTTCAACAGCAGATGATCCCCACTGTCATCACGAGAGCACCCCGAAAGTGAAAAAGGCCACCGGAAAGTAAAAAGTGTCTTCATGACTCCGCTCTGCTGGAATCTAGGGTTCCCAACGCCGCTAAGCATACATTTCAAGCTCATAACCCTACTCATCCATTACTATATTATGGGAGTGGCAGTTGAAGTTGTGAAGGTCCTCCCCGCAATCTTGCTACCAGCAGCTCTGAAGGTCCTCCCCAGAGCACCTGTGGGGGCCTCCACCACAGGCATATAATGATCGATCATGAGAGATCCTCTTTTGTTGCGAGTCACGGAAACCCTCCTTGTGGCCAGAAGATCGAGCAGCAAGAAGTTCCTCCACTTGCTGCGGTCCACCCTAACGGTCCTCCCCGGGATATATGCTGCAAACACTCTCCATGTAGGGGGACCACATATTATGATAGTAGTCCTCGCTTTCATAGTCGTAATTGAAGAGGCCCTCCCCGTAGTGATGTCTCATCACGAGAAGAAGGCCCTCCCCTTGTCATGGCCTGCCCTGAAGGTCCTCCCCAGGGGTTACACTGTAACAAAACTCTGCGCAACCGGGCATCCAATCATGGTGGTAGTCCTTCCACCCTAATAATGGAGGTCCTCCCCATAGAGATTTCAAGCAATGATAAGTACCTCCCCTAATTGTGGTACATTCTGGAGGCCCTCCCGAGGATGTATCCCACAAATATTCTCCCTACGACAGCAGTAATGGCAATCCTCGCCATTTCCACAGCTGTGATGGTAGTCCTCCCCACCACGACCGCCATTGCAAAGGTCCTCCTCACATTGGCCCCATGCAACAAGAAGGTCCTCCCCTTATATCAGTGTGTCCTGAAGGTCCTCCCCATGATGCACATCGAACGTCAAGACATGATGGCCATCATCACCGTGATGGTAGTTGTTGCGAAGGTCCTCCCTGTATCGACGCTATGCATCCAGAAGGTCCATCCCATGTTGTGACATTCCTTGGAGGTCCTCCCCAGGGTGTGCAATGAAAACGTCCTCTATGCAGTGAAACATCAAGCAGAAATGGTAGTCCTCGCCATTATGGCCGCCATTTAGGATGTCCTCCCCGTGATGACATATCATGTCGACAAGAAGGTCCTCCCCCTACCGAATCAAGCATAGAAAAGCCCTCGTATGAAGAGGCACTCAGAAGGACGAGATCAATCATGTCAGATTCCCAGATAGTCGCCGACGACATCCTTCTTCAATCCGGAGATGGTCCAGGGCCGCACTCATCTTTCTGAACCACCTCGGAATTGTCGACATGACGATCCAATAACTACCGGTCCCACTGCCTCTGACCAAACTATCAGTGAGCACCATAGTTTGGATGACCAGGTAGAGGAATCACTAGAAGAGGAGTATGCCAATATGCTAAACCTGAGGACGTGACTGGCCTAGGATGATATATCAGTTATGTTTTGGCCTACGGCCACCTCTCAGTTCGACATACCCAGAGAGTTGTTGGAAGAATGTGTGCACAACATCCACCATAATATATGGACAACACTCCGCCGACTGAAATCATGATTTCATCCCTATGACGGGTATGTGGACCTTGTCAAGACAATAGGATAACTCTTGAATCACATCGACCTGGAATCTCTTTCTTCTGCAGAGAAACAACGACCTGAGAGGCGTAACGGAAACACGGAGATAGCCTGCCTTCGTACACTGCACCAGTTGTGCCGCCTCATCGGTGACGCTCCGACGGGAGTCCATATCAGGGGATGGGGACAACATGGAGCTCTTCATTTCACTTCGATCCCTGACCAGAAAAATCCGTTCAGCATGGCTTCATGCAATGTCATCACATCATGACGGCAATCGAGTGGTCTTCCTATTCAGGAAAGGCAACACACCCAACAGAGTCAGGCCTTGAGTAAGTCCCAGAAGAATCAGGCCTGATGGGAACATGCCATTCAAGAACTCCTGAGTCATGCCACCAAGAGCATACAATAGGTCTCTCACCTATGAGAAGCCAATCAACGATATTTGACTGCCTCCCCAGAAATGATAGGTTCACAGAAGATCTCGGCATCAAACCAAGTTCACCCCCGAATGCGGGCACACAAGATAAATCAGTTAGCAATTGCCGCAGCCACTGCTGCAATCCAGGGTCAACCCCAGCCTGCAGGGATGGGGGCATTTTTAATAACAAATTCCCATGTAGGACCAATAAAACTAAGAAGAGACTCGATGTCCAAGGAATGGAGCCAACCCCAGCCCTCAGGGCTGGGGGAATTATTACCCACTCAACAACAACCTCCCGCATGAGAGTCAGTATTCTCTCGTCTAGGGAGGTTAACCAGAAGAGGAGGTTCCCATCATATCCCATCATTTGAATCATCATCCCCTCTGAGAGGAAGGTGCACCGTAAGGTCGCATCAAAGAACTCTCTGCATCACCCTTCACAAGAATTCTAAGGGCAATCTCAGATTATGAAAGGGAAGGAGAGATGAAGACGTGGGAGATCCTTTTCCTATTTGGAAGATGACATCTCCTCCACCCCATGATATGCATCTATCAAAAACATAGAGGTTAACCCCACATGTGACACCAGAGATGATGCAAATCGGGATGGATCGAGAGATGATAGTTCCGATCAGGTTGTGTCTCAAAACAAACCACCAGGTGTGCAGACCCTGAACTAGAGGGGCTCCCAAAATATAGAAGTCCTTCATGACAACCCTTCTCCACCTACCTAGTGAGCTTCCAATAAAGATAAGAATAAAGGACTAGTTACCTTTAACCCGCCTCCTTCTCTCGACAAAGATGAGCCACTGACACTAAAAGAGTGATTCTATTGACAGAAAGAGGAGATGAAAGAATTGAGGTAGCATAACGAAATGTTACTCTATAGGAACCACCTTTTTGAAATTACATCCTCTAAGGAGCCACATCATGCACTCCCAACAAGTGCACCTCAAAGAATATGGTTTTCCTCGGCAAATGAAATATGGTTAGTGCTCCTGTCTAATAAGGCGCCCGACCTGCCCAACTACCTAAACATAGATTCATATGAATACTAAGACATCCCTCTACTCAAGAAGCAAATGGAGTGAGTACACCTGAACCCTCCTAAGGTGCCACAAACGGCACATGCACGCCTGGTGCCGGCCAATACGGATCCTCAGGCAATGCCTCGGGCTACACCTGCCCAGTACCGAGCCCAGCAGATGTAAACCAGGGTCTCCCCTACACCATCGAGGAACTAACAGCTCAATTTGAAGCGATGGTAGGTCGATGCGCTCCGATAAAGGCAGAGCAGAAACCCTACCCAGATTGGGTGACAAACACACCACCTCCAGCCAATTTTGGGAACCCTTTATTCCCTATTTTCAATGGTTCAGGTGATCCAGAACAGCATTTGATGCACTACACGTCTTATTGCGACCCTATGATGGGGACTCCGGAAAAACAAAAAGCAGTGAAACTCATTTGCTTCATACGGACCTTGTAAGGATCATCTTTCGTCCAGTATATGAGTCTACCAGCCCAGTCAATAAAGAGCTGGGAGGACCTTCGACAGATGTTCCTGTTCCACTTCAGCTAAACGTTGTCGAAGACAATGTTCAGAAACCTCAATAACTACGGGAAGAGGGAGAAGGTGAGGGTCTCTGATTTCATCGCCAGATGGAATGGTTTGAACTATTCCCTAAATAGGCCAATGCCTCAAGATGAGATGCTAGCCATATTCATCGATAATCATTGAGATGAGCTGAGAACACCGCTCATATTGGTGGAGTGCACCACTGGATTCTGTTATCTCTCGTCCATTTCCAAGAGTATTGAGGACTCCCTATAGTGGACTATTTCGAAGTCCCCAATAGCCTCGCAGGCTCCTTCAAAAAGAGCCCCTAGAGCTGAAGCATCCTATGTCACACTCCAGCTGGCCCCTGTGCCCGCTCCACCGCTTAGGCCTCCGCCAACATATTAAGGGCCTATTGTATATCAGTGGCCACCTCTGCCTAAACAGGACGATCATAGAGGACCTAAGAAGAACCAATTTGAGGAACGAAGACGAAAAATATACTCGTTCCGAGATGATCAAGTCTGCGACTACTTCATTGCCGCCATGAATGGCAACTTGACCCGCCTCCCAGAGCCAAGGAAACCTGAAGAAGTCGGCTGTGATGAGAGGCCAGATTACTGCACCTACCATCGAATGTTGGGGAAAAATATTCTAGAATTATTCGTCTTAAATGACCTCTTGCAGAAGATGGTAGACTCCAGACATGTCGAGTTAGGACCACCCCCAGCACGCGTGACATGTATCAATACCACCGAATATAACAAAGAGGAGGGGTGGTAGAAACTCACCAGCAAGCTGGGGCAGAAATTTGATATCTGGATGACTTGGAAGACTATCATCCAAGCCCAGAGCATTCTCCGAGCTCAACTATAGCCGTCAGTGTTGCCACCAATAGCCCCTGAAGCCGTAGAGTCGACAATATCGGCCTCACAATCCTCCATGAGTCGGTCACCGGAGCGTAATCGAAGAAGGAGGAAACAAGTGCAAGTGGAGTAGTCTATGATGGGGCCAATGTTAGTCCCGACCCTAGAAAATTATATACCCTCGTATTTGGAACCACGGTCACTGACCCACCAAACAACACCATCATGGAAAACCGACAAGTTTAACCTGTCAGAGGATGAAGAGCCTATCTTTGGTTCTATTAACATCATCCTTCTCATGGAATCATCCCCGGATGAAGGGTATGTTTATGAACCAGAGTTCCCTCCACGTGGAGCCAGGAGGAGGAATCGTAGAGGTAGGGGATACCAGGGGAGACTCAGATACAGTGAAACCAACCAGAGGTGGTGCAAGTGTCAGGCCGCTTGGTGTGCACAATCATACCAGCCAGGCCAAGTCCTCAAAACGTGTGAACAACATCGATATCCTCCCCCAAGGCCTGTCCCTCCTCGTCAAATGTTCCTGTAATAATCAGAGATTTTATTGTAATTATTCTTTTTAATTTCTTTGCTGTCATTTGTTGTACGCTACACCAAGATTATCTTGTACTATATGCAACACCGTATTAGCTTTTAGTATACGCAACACTATTTTTGGCTTGTGTTACACACAATTTGAAGTTCGTTTTGTTGAAATTTTTCTACGCAACATTATGTATAGATTTTGTTTAATGTATAAATGAAATATGTTTTGATTATGTTATACGCAACACCAAACGAAGCTTTCACTACACGCAGCCCTGACTTGGGTTGCATTACACGCATCCAAGACCTCCTTCGATAGCGTGTGTAGTACGCAATACCACGTTTCACTAAACGATATGTTATTATAATATTATTATGAACTAGCCGTTATGAATAGAAATACCCTCTTTTTGATATTTTATAAATTTTAGCATTCAAAATGGACATAATTTTTGGATTCAGAATATCGAAATTAGCCTCGGGTTAAATTTTTGTATTTTTCTGAAAACATTCAATTTTTGATGAATACTGAAAACACTGATTTACTATTTAAAAACCGACTTTTTATTTAAATAATTATTTATTTTATTTAAATTTATTTTATGTCACAATTGATACATAATCCATATATATGTTCAATGTAATTCATTGGAGTCATTTTGTAAAAATTTTAGATATATACAATTTTATTGAACTATTCACCGTCTTTTACCCACCTCCTAGGAGAATTTGGAAATTCACATAAAACTTAATTTTACCGCTTCTTTGAGTGAAATTTTTAAAAATCGAGAGTCACGGTTAATATCAAGTACTAAAATGTGGTTCAATGAGATGAAAATAATTTTTGGTGAATAGGAACTTTTTACTTTTATTTACCATGGTTTAAAGTAAATAGGGTAATTAAGGGTAAAAATGATATTATTATTATCCTAACACATGTCATAATTCAATTGGATAAGTTTAATTCGACCCAAAACAACCTTGAGATTAAAATATTATCATTTAGGTCCACTTGGATTAGATTAGGACATTTATTATTAATTTATATAACGAATGGTTAAAATAGTTAAAATCAACGTTTAATAAATAAATCATTTTTAATATAAGGTTATACATAAGATAAATTTGACTATAAATATTAATTAGAAATATGAACAGATTTCCTACATAATTGTATTTTATTTATAATTTTTAGTCATTATATAAGTTAATTTATTTATGAAACAATGATGATTCAGTAATTATCTTATTAATGAAATATTAACATAATTGATGTTAAAAATACCCAAATAAACGTAATTTGAGACTTTTTATGAATTCCACTAATTTTCAAGGTTAATATGTCATGTTTTTATTTATTTAATTAACTTATTTCGAAGTAATAATGCTGTTATGATTTTCACAAAAATCAAGTACCAAATAGTTCCAAAATTGACATAAAGTGGTTTTTAAAACAAATAATATATTATTAATTGTTATCTTATTCCTAAAAATCTAAGGATCAACCAAATTACTTAGATAATGATATATAAATATTTATAATGAACAACTTGGGGTTCGTTTGGCTTGTCACAGTCTGTTTATTAACAATATAGTGTAAGAAAACAAAAAGCCATGGTAAAAGTTAAATTATTTAACATAGAGTTAAATCTAAATGATAAGGTTAAAATAGTAACCGAAACATGTCCAAATTCTATTGTATGAGAGGATTTTGACCCATCTCCACCTTAGCATCAATATAAATCAATTTGGAGCTATTATAAACCGAATATGGCTCTATAATTAAATAATATTTTTAGTTTTTCCAAAGGTGCCAATCTCCTCCCTTATAAAAGGGCACTCATTCCCTCTTCTGTTCACACCATTTTAAGCCTTTATGCTCGGCCAAACCCTAAAAATTTATCTTATCCACTTCCCTAGGAAAATCCTAGAGGTTTTTCTCTTCTTCCAAGAAAAACTCTAATACCCTAAGAGGAGGTTAAGAAGAGGCGCGTCAAAGAAGAGGTAATATCCATTACCGATCATTTCCAAATTCATTCTTCTTATTCTTTAATTGATTCATTATAAAGTAATAACATCAGTATTACTTATATACTGATATGTTATTATAAATATTAACAAAATCCATCTCACCTTCTATCCATCCTACGGAAAACAAATTCACCGCGCATGCGTACGTACGAAATAACATCTCCACGTCGTGGTGTAATCTGTTTTCAACCACCACCTTACATGGATGGGTATAATGGTTTAAATAAATAACTATATATGATTATTTTAATGTGGTATTGATTCTGAAATATTATACATACACATAAATATAATTCCACGATCATGGGAATGATATCATCGCTCGTGCGTAGGTACGGACAACCGTCTCCATGACGCGATGAGATTCATTCTCCATGTTAACCATTCATGAATGATTATAAAGTATATTTAATGAATAATAATGAAATATATGACATAATAATGATACTAGAATGATGTATATACATATGTATTTCATATACTTAATTCCATTCAATTCAATAAGTAAACGAAAACAGCGTTCATGCGTACGTACGGCCTACCGTCTCCATGAATGGTGTATTTCATTCCATTTAACAATCTATCATATATATATGTATATGCTGAATATATATTATATATAAATCATGTTTTAAATTCATTAATTATGTAAATAAAGATATAAGTAATAATATCAAGAACAACAGGTCGAAACACGTACAATAAATGAAACGATTTTACCCAAATCGCTTCTTTTACATCGAATTTTTAAAAGAACAGTTAATATAAAGTCATAAGTAAACCATATATAATATCATAACAATAAATATGATTCTTTAATAATTCAATGACATTATTTAAATCATCATAAAGGATGTTCGGAATCATACGAAGCATATTGGACCTAAGGTAAGGGATCACTTTTCCAATCTCGTTTTTATCCGTGATTGTCAATTCGTAAATATTTACTGGGGTTATATTTATCATCCATGTCCCTGTTTTCTAAAAATGTTTTCATGTATGTTTAAAGTCCTTTTTAACCATTTTTTACTTTTTCTCCATGGTATGTATGGTATCTTTCATTTGTTTACCAGATGAGGTACTTTTTGACTTTTCTAAGAAAAGTACGAGGAGAATGTTTTTTTAACATAGATGGCATGAAAGGATTTTTATGGTTTTATAAAGCATTATTTTCATGAAGCTTCCTCCAAAATATTTCATGACTATTTTCAACAAAATCCTTTTCTTTTAAAATTGCATGACATTTTGTGAAAAGAATATCATTTTTAAAAAAGAATGGATATTTTCCTCAAGAATTCATTCAATGTGTTTTATCAAAACCATTTTCCATCTAAGATGAAATTCTTTCATATGTGTATGTTTCAAGTATAATGTCTCTATGATTTACATGGTTTCACTTTTATTTTTATGAAATGATATCCATTTATTTTATATGGATTATGTGATGATGGGATGATGTTTATGAAAACCATTTTATTCTTTGGGTTATGATGAATGATTTATGTTTTGTGGCACAAGTAAGAATGATTTCATTATGAGGTGGGTGGGACCTATATATCCCTCCAATTCATTGGGTAAATATTTACATCTCATGATATAGACATGGATGGAATGGTAAGATAATCCGGTTCAGTGTTACATGACTGAAACGAGGAGTGAACTCGATTCAGAAAGTGACTTTGTCCACTAAGATGGTCTTGGCAGCAATGCCTTGGATACTATGGAAATCATAACATGTGCTGAATGGTTTCCACAATTACATTTTTTATTCCCATGCTATTTTATCATGATTTATGTTCCTTTATGATATATGCCTTAAATAATTCCAAGATTTATGTCTTTTCTCATGATTTTGATGTTTAGATTTTATGTTCTTATTTTTTCATTAAAATGTTTATGGATTGTTTTATGTTCTCTATGTTTACCCTTACTGGGCATTTGAGCTCACCTTTTATATGTTTTATTTTCCCCTAGATATAAAGAAATGTTTTAGGTAAGCAAAGAAAAGTGGAAGATCTTTATTGGAGATTTTGAAGATCTTTCACCATGATTAAAAGATTTTCTTCCGAGTTTCCAAAGACACTAAACTATTACGGTCCTTTGATGTCTATTTTTTTGCATATTATGTATTCCGAAAAAGTAATGTAATGTCTATGTATGTCAATATTTGGGTCTCTACATTTAGTATTAGAGGTTCGGTTTAGTTAACCTTTGGAATCTAGGATGCGAATAGTTTAGTGAGATCTCTAGAGATATTTCTAAGGTATGTCTAGGGATGTCCCTAAGAATAAGTATAAGTATAAGTTATATTCCTATAATTATGAAAAAGATATTAGAATAAAACCTATGATGTTAGATATTGATGGTACTCCCCCTTGATTATGATTTTTTCCTCTCACACTATTCTTTTTGGGTTTTTTAAAATGTCTAGAAACAAGAAGATTCACGATAATAGAGGATATAATGGACAATGGAATGATATTACTCTTGAGGAACCAAATGAAATTGGATCTGGAAGTCCACATATCATTATTATGCCTAATCAGAAATCTCATAATATGATTAATAATCTCAACATTGGTAAGTTTCCTGAATCAAATAATAATAGAAAGATGGAGTTTCATGATGATCATAGAGGAAAGAAAGTTCAATTCCCCCCATGTAAATCATGTCGGAAGATACATCAGGGAGATTGTTTCAATGGAACTGGAATATGCTTTGGGTGTGGAAAGGAAGGACACAAAGCCAGTAAGTGAAAAGGAAAAGGTTCATTTAACACCATGGACAAGGATAATAGTATTTCTAAGACATCAACAATGATTAAATGTTTTCAATGTTGAATGTATTGGCATTATGCAAACCAATGACCTAAGAGGAAGTCTCATGAAGAGAATCAGCAAGGTCGTATGGGTAGTATTTATGTTGATGATGATGAAGAGACTACAAATGATATGTGAGATGAAAGAATTGTGGATTCTCAGTCAATTGTTTAAGAAGGTAGTGGAATGATTTTATGTTTATAAAGAGTAATTTTGTATAGGTAATGGTAATATGGAATAAAGATGCATCTAAGAATGTTACACTGTTGTTTTTCCTAAAGTATTTGAAAGTATATGTTGAATGGTACCGGTAACCATGAATGGTTATTCAGATATTTTTTGAAAGAAGATGATATGTGCATAATGAAGGGATAAATAGATAATGAAATATTTGACAGTATTCATGAGCTCATGACTGATATAAGGAAAATGATATATCATGGTTTGAGTATATAGAATTTTTGGGATTTTGGTATGTGGAAAGGGTTAACATTTAACTGCATTCATGTTTTCACTAAGGATGGATTTGTATTCATTTTTAAAGGGAATACATGATTAAGGAATTCACATGTTTGGAATATGACCAACAAGATATATCGTATGATAAATGATGGTACTCCCGTTTGTGTTATGTGACCTTTCTAGTAATCGTTTTCATTATACTATAAGATTAGACAGAACTATTTTTGACAAGCTTAAATGTTGGAATGGATTATGTTGGACATCAGATAGAATTGTTTAAGACTAGAACTTCTTTCGATATTATTTATGGAATGTTATAATAATGTAGTTTTAGAAATAGGGCAACCTGCATGACGGGAGACAACCTGTCACGTCGGACAAGGCTGTGGGAATTGAACCCACAACTGAAGTGCGAAAGGCCTTTTTCGCCTACCACTGTCCTACAAGAAGTCCCTAGTTAATAGAAACTAGTTTTATTTTATTAAGATGTATGATAGATGAAGTATAAGTCCATTTTTAGAACCATATATGATTAATCTCACCATAATATGGACTTATGTAAATAAAACTTACTAATCCTGTGTTTGAGACAGATGGAATGACCTATCATTCTATCGCATGATATGCTACCACTTCATGAAAGACAAATTCAATTTAATTTCGTTATGAGATGAAGTTGAAATTTTTCAAGGCACGAGCAACGGTAAAATTGTACCAAAATCAAGTAAGTATATCTTTTAATTCAAAAATTCTTCAACTTTAGGGGAATGATCTTGAAAACCAAAAATGTTGTCCTAGTGTACTTATATCTGATGAATCAAATGGTAACATAGATCATCACAAATTCATGGATTTTTGATTGTTGGCTTTTTCATAGCCATGTTCTCTACCACTCTCCATCAGAACATGATGGTTAGATTTCTCTTCCATATCCATATTTTCAACTATGTTCTCATTTGTGGAAACCCAATGATTATTTAATTTGTGTAACTATTATGTTTCATACATTAGTTTTTAAATATAAGTTTTGGTATTCCTCTTTACGATGTGGGTTTCTATTAAAACTTTCGAGTAGTAAACCATTTTTAACCCCGATAAATTTCGAGGGCGAAATTCATTTTAAGGGGGGTAGAATGCAACAAACCGATATTTTATGAGAATTATTCTTTTTAATTTCATTGATATCTTTTTTTGTACACTACACCAAGATTATCATGTACTATACGCAACACCGTATTGGCTTACAGTATACGCAACACTATTCTTGGCTCGTGTTACACACAATTTCAAGTTCGTTTTGTGATAATTATTCTACACTACATTAAGTATATATTTTGTTTAATTTATTAGTGAAATAACTTTTGATTATGTTATACGCAACACCACATAGAGCTTTCACTACAAGCAGCCCTAACTTGTCTTGCATTACATGCACCCAATACCTTCTTCGATAGCGTGTGTAGTACATAATACCATGTTTCACTAAATGAGATATTATTATAATATTGTTATGAAATAACCATTATGAATAGTAATAACCACTTTTTGAAATTTTATAAATTTTATCATTCAAAATGGACTTAATTTTTGGATTCTGAATATCAAAATTAGCCTAAGGTGATATTTTGGTATTTTTCTGAAAACTTTCAATTTTTGATGAATAGTGAAAACACTAGGTTACTATTTCAAAAATGACTTTTTATTTAAATAATTATTTATTTTATTTAAATTAATTTTAGGTCAAAATTGATAAAAAATACCTATATATGTTCAAAGTAATTCATTGGATTCATTTTGTAATAATTTTAGATATATAATATTTTATTTAACTTTTCACCGTCTTTTACCCACCTCCAAAGAGAATTTTGAAATTCACATAAAACATAATTATAACGCTTCTGTGAGTGGAATTTCGAAAATTTGAGAGACACGATTAATATCAAGGACTGAAATGTGGTTCAATGTGATTAAAATAATTTTTGGTGAATAGGAACTTTTTACTTTTATTTACCACGGTTATTAGTAAATATGGTTATTAAGGGTAAAAATTATATTATTATTACCCTAACACATGTCCTAATTTAATTTGATAAGTGTAATTCGACCAAAACCAACCTTAGGAATAAAATATGACCATTTTGGTCCACTTGGATTAGATTAGGACATTTATTATTAATTTATTTATAGAAAGGTTAAAATAGTTAAAATCAATGTTTAATAAATAAATCATTTTTAATATAAGGTTATACATAAGATAAATTTGACTATAAATATTAATTAGAAAGATAAAAATATTTCCTACATAATTGTATTTTATTTATAATTTTTAGACATTAAATAAGTTAATTTATTTATTACACAATGATGATGCAGTAATTATCTTATTAATGAAATATTAACATAATTGATGTTATAAATACCCAAATAAATGTAATTTGTGACTTTTTATGAATTACACTAATTTTCTAGGTTAATATGATATGTTTTGATTGATTTAATTAATTTTTTTTCGAAATAGTCATGCTGTTATGAGTTTCACAAAAAACATGTACCAAATACTGTCAGAATTGACATAAAGTAGTTTTTAAAACAAATATTATATTATTAATTTTTATTTTAGTTCTAAAAATATATTTATCTGAAAAATGACTAATATAAAGATGTATATATTAGTAATGAACCACTTGGGGTTCGTTTGTCTTGTCATAGTAAGTTTATTAACCATATAGTGTAAGAGAACAAAAAGACACGGTAAAAGTTTAATTATTTAACTTAGAGTTAAATCTAAATGATAAGGTTAAAATAATAAACAAAACTTGTCCAAATTATATAGTATGATATTATTTCGACCCATCCCCACCTTATCTTCAAAATAAATCAATTTGGGGTTATGAAAAACTGAATATGGCTTTATAATCAAATAATATTTTTAGTTTTTCCAAAGGTGCCCCTCTCCTCCCTTATAAAAGGGCACCCATTCCCTCTTCTCTACACACCATTTTGAGCCTTGATTCTCGGCCAACCCCTACTAATTTCTCTTCTCCACTTACCTAGAAACATCCTAGAGGTCCTGGTCTTCTTAAAATACCAACTCTAGTACCCTAAGAGGCGGTTAAGAAGAGGCGCATCAAAGAAGAGGTAATATCTATTACCGATCCTTTCCAAATTCTTTCTTCTTCAACTTATTCTTCATTAGTTGTTTCATTATAAAGTAATAACATAATTATTACTTATATACTGATATGTCATTATAAATATGAACCAACCCCATTTCACCTTCTATCCATCCTACGGAAAATGATATCACCGCGCGTACGTACATACGGAATACCGTCTCCACGCCGGGGTGTAATCTTTTTTCAACCACCACCTTAATTGGATGGTAATAATGGTGAAAATAAATAACAATATATGATTATTGTAAAGTTATATTGATTCTGAAATAATATACATACACATAAATATAATTCCATGATCATGGGAATGATATCATCGCACGTGCATACGTACGGACTACCGTCTCCACAACGCGATGAGATTCATTATCCATGTTAACCATTCATGAATGATTATAAAGTATATTTATTGAAGAATAATGAAATATATGACATAATAATGATACTAGATTTATGTATATATATATTTATTTCATCTACTTTACTCCATTCAATTAAATAAGGAAAAGAAAACATCATTCATGCGTACATACGGCCTACCGTCTCTATGAACGGTGTATTTCATTACATTTAACAATCTATCATATATATATGTATATGATGTATATATATTATAAATAAATCCTTTTTTAGATTCTGTAATTAAGTAAATTGGGATATAAGAAATAATATCAAGAACAATAAGTCGAAACACGTACAATAAATGAAATGATTTTACCCAAATCACTGCTTTTACATCGAATTTTCAAAAGAACGAGTAATATAAATTCATAAGTAAACCATATATTATATCATAAAAATGAATACAATTCTTTAATAAGTCAATGAAATTATTTAAATCATTATTTAAGAGGTTTAGAAACATAAAAAGCATATCAGACCAAATGTAAGGGATAACTTTTCCAATCACGTTTTAATCTGAGATTGTCTATTCGTAAGTATTTACTGGGGTTATATTTATCATACATATCCCTATTTTCTAAAAATGGTTTCATGTATGTTTAAAGTCCTTTTTAACCATTTTTTAATTTTATTCCATGGTATGTAAGGGATATTTCTTTTCTTTACCATACGAGGTACATTTTGACATTTCTGAGAAAAGTATGAGGAGAATTTTTTTTTAACTTATACGGCATGAAAGAATTTTTACGGTTTTATAAAGCCTTATTTTCATGATGATTACTCCAAAATATTTAATTAATATTTTCAACAAAATAATTTTCTTTAAAAATTTCATTATATTTTGTGAAAATAAAATGATTTTTTTAAAAAAAAATAATGGATATTTTCCTCAAGAATTCATTTCAAGTGTTGTATCAAAACAATTTTACATCTAATATGACATTATTTCATATTTTTTTGTTTCAATTAAAATTTCTCTATGATTTAAATGGTTTCACATTTCATGTTATGAAATGATATCCATTTCTTTTATATGGATTATTTGATGATGGGATGATGTTTTTGAAACCCATTTTATTCTTTGGGTTATGATGAATGATTTTTGTTTTGTGGCACAAGTAAGAATGATTTCATTATGAGATTGGTGGGACCTATATCTCCCTCCAATGCATTGGGTAAAGATCTACATCTCATGAGATAGACACGGATGGAATGGTATGTTAATCTGGTTCAGTGATACAGGAATGAAACAAGGAGTGAACTCGATTCAGAAATGGAATTTGTCCACTAAGATGGTCTTGGTAGAAATGCCTTGGATACTATGGAAATCATAACATGTGCTGAATGGTTTCCAAAATTACATTTTTTATTCCCATGCTATTTTATCCTGATTGATGTTCCTTTATGATATATGCCTTACGTACATCCAAGATTTATGTCTTTTCTCATTATTTTTATGTTTAGATTTTATGTTCATGTTTTTTCATTCAAATGTTTATGGATTGTTCTATGTTCTCTATATTTACCCTTACTGGGAATTTAAGCTCACCCTTTATAAGTTTTCTTTTCCCCAGGATAAAAAGAATGGTTTAAGGTATGAAAACAAAATGGGAAGACATTTATGGGAGATGTTGAAGATCATTAACCATGATTAGAATATTTTCTTCCGAGTTTCAGAAGACACTAAACTAATACAGCCCTTCGGTGTCTGTTTTTTGTTACGTATTAAGTATTATACAAAAGTAATGTAATGTCTATGTACATCAAGCGTTGGGTCCCTACAGTTACATCCCCTAAAGCACCCTCTAAGAATCTCCGACCAATGGAGAAGCATCGGCCGCTGGAGCAGAAATACGATATCCTTAAGGAGCTGGCAATGGTACCATCTAAGCAGTCAATCCTCAATGCCCTAAGTCTATCAGCAGACCTCAGGGAAGCACTTGTAGAATCTTTGATCAGCCCCTAAGAGTTTCAAGACGAGGTAGCTACCACTGAGATTTACCAGACGGAGACTGACCCGACAGAATGCAATGCGGTGATTTCATTCAACGATCAGGATGAAGATTCCATCATGTAGGGACACATCAGACCACTATGTCTGTACAACACATTGAATGGTATTGAGATCCGGAAAGTCTTTATAGACAATGGCTTAGGAGTTAACCTCTTTCCCCTACAGACACTCAGTATGTTGGGATCTAGTGAGGATGACCTAATCCCCTCATCCACAACTATGTTGGGTTATGACAAGAGTGAGCAGAAACCAATGGGAAAAATTAAGCTAATGACCCATTTTGGTGACCTTTTATCCTACACGGAATTCCTGGTGGTCCGGTAGAGCACAACATTCAATTCCCTGCTGGGAAGGTCATGGCTCCATAATCACATGGTCATTCCTTCATCCTACCACCACTTTATCAAGTACTACGTCAATGGACAAAGTGGAACATTGCATGTCGAAAAGGCCCCTTTCGAGCTCTCTGAATCACATTAAATTGACGTCGGGTTCTTTGAGAAAAAGAAAAATAAGCCTTTGGTCGATGGTGTCGACTGGATCCCCACTATAAATGGATTGGAAATGGTTCCTGATGACCTACTTAGGCAGCATGGAAAATATTCTGTCCTTCCCATCAACCATGTTGAGAGTAGGAGTTCATGTACAGAGATGCACTCAGATATCCTCGTGACTTCAGCCACGATGTCCGAGCATGACAATGTGGGAACGTCTGCTAACCCTCGATCTAGGGACAAATACTCAAGTGAGGACGCACACGAAACCTCGCCTACAGACTCCCAAGATCCCGTGTTGGGAGCTCTGTCCTCATCAGATCAAGAAGATGAGGATTTGGGAGAAGAATAGGGGGAGATCTTCGAGATGCACCTCCCACATTTGAGGAGGGTATCTCCACCACGGTGGACGAGCTCATGGAAATAAACCTGGGTACCGAGAAAGATCTGAGGCCTACTCTCATCAGTGCAGCCATGTAGCCCAAGGAGCATGAGGTATATACCTCTTTCTTGAGGAAACATTGGGTTGTTTTGTCTTGGAATTACACAGAAATGCCGGGACTCGATCATGATGTGGTGACGCATCACCTGGGTCTTCCAGAAGACCATCGGGGCTATAAATAGGCCTCCAGATGGAAACAACTTTTCGCAAGCCGCCAAAATAGAGGCTGAAGTCGATAATCTCTTCAAATAAGGCTTCATTCAGGAGGTACAGTACCCCATCTGGTTGGCCAATATAGTCCCCGTCAAGAAAACAAATGGGAAAATTCACGTCTGCATTGATTTCAGAGATCTCAAACGGCATTTTCCAAAAGATGATTTCCAGGTCCCTGTTACAGAGTTATTAATCGATGCAACGGCTGGGTATGAGGCTCCATCCTTCAAGGATGAATATTCAGGGTATAACCAAATTACTATGGCCCGAGAAGTCGAAGAAGACACTGCCTTCAGGGTCCCACAAAGATTATTCTTTTATAGGGTTATTCCCTTTGTTCTCAAGAACATCGGCACCACATATCAGCGTACCATGCATCATATCTTTAAATTGTTCCTGGGGTAATTCATTGAATGTTACATGGATGACCTGGTGGTCAAGTCCAAATTGTGATCAGATCACCTCTCAGACCTTGTGACCATATTCAACAAAATCTTACAGCATTTCTTGAAGATGAACCCCTTGAAATGTGCCTTCGGATATACCTCAGGTAAATTCCTTGGCTTTGTAGTATCAAATCCTGGCATCGAAGTCGACCTTGAGAAGACAAAGGCTATCCTTGGCCTACCACCTCCCCGCAATCTCACTGAGTTGAGACCATTCCAATGGAACTTGGCTTATATTAGGCGGTTCATAGCCAACATGGCATGAAAATGATTACCCTTCACCGGTTTAATGAAGAAGGGGGTCACATACCAATGAACAGATGACTTCCAAGAGGCATTCAACAACTTGAAGAAGTACCTATTAAGACCACCGGTGCTCATTCCCCCAGTTGAAGGATGACATCTCATCTTGTACGTGACATCCATAGAGCGATCAATGGGAGCCTTCCTCGCACAAAAGAATGACGCGGACAACGAAAACAGTCTCTATTACCTTAATCCAACCATGATTGATGTTGAGACTCGATAGTAAAATATCGAGAGGGGTTGTTTTGCATTGGTATTCACAGTTCAAAATATGTGACATTACCTGCAACATCATAAAGTCCATTTTATCTCAAGGAGTAACCCGCTCAAGTACACCCTCAGTTGCCCGATTCTAACCGGACGACTATCCTGATGGGCCGTCATCCTACAACAGTTTGACATTCGGTTTCTGCCATAAAAATCCATAAAGGGATAGGAATTATCAAACATTATGGAAGTGCACTCTTCGACATGGACCACTGCACCGGATGCTGAGCTACATGATGAAGACGTATTCTCGTTTCGAGAGGAGTTCCCAGCATGGGAAATGTACATCGACGACGCATCCCAACGCCCAACCAGGAAGAGGATGTAGAATCCAAGATTCAACGAAGTGGGTTTGGGGATAATCCTTGAGTCCCTAAAAAAGGTATTCTTTCCATGTTCCTTCCTCCTGTCAGAGGGCTGTACAAAAAATGAAGGGGAATATCAAGCTCTCATTGCAGGCTTGGAGCTCGCACTCTAGGAACAAATACAACACCTTAAGATAAAAGGTGACTCAGAGCTGTTCATCAAGCAAGTCAATGGTGACTGTGCTATTAAAAAGGAGTAGTTGATCCCCCTATTTGACGATGTATGAGAATTAATGGCAGAATTCTCCATAGAACCGACATTGACCTATATTCCCCGGTCTCAGAATTCTCAGGCTGATGCATTAGCCAATGTGGCCACAACCCTAGCTAACCCAGGCCGGGATGAAATAGTTATCAGTATTTCTCACCGTCGAATGGTATTTCCATTTGATCATGCTACGGAAGAAATCCATGATGTTAGTCTGGTCCCAGAGCCATATTCTCTTGCCACGGGCTGGATAACCCCCATTTAAAATTACCTTAAATGGGGAGAACATCCATCAGACATTGTTGAACGAGAGAAAATTCAAGGAAGGGAAATAAACTTTGTCCTATATGGCGGTGTGGATCAGTAAGAGGTCCTCTACAAATGTGGCCTCGACGGAGTGATCCTCAGATTCATTGACAGAAAAGAGACCATAGTCGTCATCACTGAAGTGAAAACCAGAGTATGTGGAGCACATCATCTAGGCACCAAGATTTCCCATAAGGTTCGGAGGCTTGGGTACTACTGGCCCATAGTGCCATGAGAGTGCGAGCGTTTTACTGTGAAATGACACTCATTCCAGATTCATGCTGACTTCATTCACCAAACCCCGATGTTACTTCATCAAGCCATGTACTCCTGGTCATTTTCCATCCGGGGGATGGACTTCATTGAACATATCCTCCTTCCACGATGAAACCTCTAAAGTATATCCTCACAACAACCGACTTCTTTTCCAAATGGGCCGAAGCCATACCCCTCAAGGAAGTCGAGGCAAGAAATATTGTCATATTTGTGAAAACTAATATCATCACCAGATTTGGTGTCCCTCATACCATACTGACGGAAAAAGGCACCAACTTCTGCTCTGTGGAATTAGAGAAACTATAACATGAGTATGGTATTAAGGCTAACCACTCATCCCACTACCATGTAGTTGCCAATGGATAGATAGAGGATTTCAACAAGACACAGTGCACAATTCTCCTGAAAATGGTTGACATAGACAAGAATTCATGGCCAGATAAACCCCTCCATGCATTGTTTTATTATCGAACCATAGTCTGCACTGCTACTCGGGCTACTCCGTACTCATTAGTATACGGAACAGAAGCGGTCATGCCAATTGAACTCCAACTTCACCCACTCTGGGTTGACATTTCTGATCAATTATCCAATGATGAGCAATAAAAAAGTAGCTAGGTGAATTGGAACAGCTGGACGAGAATCAGATGCACACATTGCACCATCTGAAAGACTAACGGAATCAAATTGCACAATCCTTCAATAAAAAGGTCTGTCTCCGGTCTTTCTTGGAAAGAGAATTTGTATTGGTCCTCCGAACCCCAATGATACCTTGAAGGAAACCTCCGAAGCTGGTGCTCAAAGGGGAGGGACCATATATTTTACTCAACTTCTACTCCAACAGAGCATATACCCTAATCTCCATAAATGGGAAAGTCACCACAACTCCTACCAATGCGAGATTCCTAAAGAAGTATTTTGCATAGAAATCGAAAGTACCACCATCCTCACCGCATGACGTTAAACTGCACGAAGTTCATCCTAGCCACATGATGATAATCTATATGGCTCCCCGTCCTCACCGCATGATGTTAAAATGCATGGAGTTTTTCCTTACTGAACGATATTAAACTGCACGAAATCTAATAATGCCCCTCGTCATATCCACATGAAGTTAAACTGTATGGAATTAATCCTTACCGCATGACATAAAACTTCACGGACAAGAGGATAACAATGGCCCTATCCCCCCGTGTATGGAAAAACCCTGCATGTGGTGTACTTATTCCAGAGAACTATGTCTGGATTGATTCCTGCCCCCACAGGATACGTAGCGACGCTAGGGTTCCCCATCCTAGCCCAGCCACTCCCAAATAAAAGTTAATTATGCCTTCTGACCCTGTTTACGGACTAGACCTGCATGGGGAATATAGTTTTTCCTCACCGAACGATGTTAAAATGCACAGATGAGATGCTTTTAAAATTCCATCTTTCCCCCGTGTACGGACCAGACCTACACGGGGTGTCTTCATCGTCCTTAATGCACAACGTTAAACTACACAGACAAGAGGTTAAAAATGCTTCTTTAACCCCATGTATAGACCATCCCTACACTGGTTGTACTTCTTCTAGAGAACTACGTACAACTTTATTCCTTCCCTCGTAGGATACCTAGCTATGCTAGGGTTCCCCGTCTTGGCCCAACGACCTCCAAATAAAATAAAATAATAGCTAGACAATGTCCCCTTCCCTCGTCAATAGACCAGCCCTGCACGGGGTGTACTTCTTCCAGAGAACTACGTACAGATTGATTCCTACCCTCATAGGATATATAGTGACCCCAGGGTTCCCAGTCCTGGACCAGCCCCCCGAATAAAAGATAAAAATCACTTTTACCACGTGAATGGACAAGACTGGAACATGATGTACTCCCCATCCTTACTGTATGATTTAAAACTGCATGGATAGCAAGATTTAAAAATGGCCCCTTTCCCCTGTGTATGTGTTAGACCTTTACGGGGTGTATTTTTACGTCCTATCAGCACGACGTTAAACTTCATGGATAATGATAGATAAAAGTGCACCCTTTCCCCCATGTGTGGACCAGGCCTGCACGGGATGTATTTATCATCCTCACCGCACGACGTAAAATAGTACGGACTACATCCTCACCGCATGATGTTAAACTTCTTGTAGTTCATGACTAATCACCTAAGATATATGGCGAAACAAGGTGGAAATACTCCTTGGGCATATTGGATGCATCCTCTCCATACATCAGAATCCATGACCCGAACAATTATGGATCTTAATAACCAATCATAGCCATCGGATGTGGAATGTCATCGACCTGTGGACACCTTTTCATGACTATACATACCATTCCCTCAGCAGATCTGCTTATTAATAGCCCTTGGCCCATTTACCAAAGGAAATATTCTCACATGCGACACTCTTCATAGCTTCATACGCTTACCGGCCTCAGATCCCCCATACTATACCTCCTGATCCATGAGTTTATGGCGTAGTGGTTAACATGTTCATCCCCATTTCACATCCAAAATCACCAGGGTACCCCTACACGGTTAACCTATGTTTCCGCCTATGGTTCACATGACGAACTGCATCTACGAACATCAAGCATGGACTAGGCTAATGTGACCCAACAGACAATTGCAGTGAAGATGTTTCTTGTATGCTAGGACACCATTATCCCCATATGCCAAACTTTGAACTATGAGAAATCTTGTATTCTCGTAATCATTCATGGCCATCAGAAGATGAATTTTATCAAACAAGGGACACCATTGTATGAATACGCATACCATGCCCTTAGTGGCTCTGCATAATGATAGCCCCTGTCTCGTCCATCAAAGGCGTGATTTCCTTGTGTGGTACTCTTCCTAGCTATGTATGCTTACTGGCCTCAAAGCCGCCTCACCACACCTCCTAATCTGGGAAAACTCAAAGTTTCAGATTATGACCTTCATCCCCCACCTTGTTCCATGTATATCAGAGCATGTTGGCCCAGTTATCCTTTGAGTGAATACTGCAATAGTCACCCAATGGTCTGATCTCTATGACCGCTAAACAAGGAGTACCTCATCATTAACAAATGGTGTTAAACTGCATAGAGTGAAGGTACACCCCCGCACGCAAAATAAATCAGCGAAGGGGGCTCTCTAAGCATTAATAGAAACCAGGGACGAATATCCCTAACATGCCTAGATATTTACTTAACTGATGAAAGACTTTGTGTCTCGGATAATTGCGGATCTTCATAACCATTCATGGCCATCAGAAGTGGAAAATCATCAAACCAGAGACACCTTTGCATGACTATGCATACCATGCCCTTAGTGGCTATGCATATTGATAGCCCATGTCCTGTCTACCAATGGAAAGATTTACATGGGCGATACTCTTCCAAGCTTCGTACGCTTACCAGCCTCAGAGCCTCCATGTCATCTCTATTGATCCAAGAAGCCCAAGAACCAAGATTTACACCATCCACCCCCCTCCACATCTTGGACAAGACAATATACTCAGGCCCAGTTAAATTCTAATCAAGAGCGGCATTTTCAACTAAGTCCTTGCCGCATGACGTCAAACGGCACGGAGCACATCTTGGCCGCCTAACGTAAGGCTGCAAATACCAAGCATTAAACATCCAGGGGAATGCCTCCATCAACAATCATTTTAATCGGTTTAATAATTCTCCTTGTTCATACCGCATGACATTAAATTGCACGGCCAATCATCCTTGCTGAACAACATTAAAGCGCACCGATTTGGGAAAGGAAAAAAAAATTCCCCTGTCCTTTCTGCATGACGTTAAACTGTATAGCCTCTTTTAATGGTGCTCTTCATCTTTACCGCATGAAGTTAAACTGCACGGTCAAACCCATCATAGGATCAATAATGAACAAATTCTTTTCTCTGTCCTTCAATGCACGGGTCAGACCTGCACAAGCCACTGTCTCACACTCGCGTTAGAAGGGATTACTTCACCCATTATCGGGAAGTTCAGTCTAGATGTTTCCCCTGTATCCAAGAACCCTCTCATCATAAAACATACTCTATAGTCATAAAAATCCAAACTCTCATAAGCCACCCCTGGTGGTCCCGAATCTCAAACTTCCCATAAGTTGCTTGGCTATCGGGGGAATACAGTCATTGACCTAAGGACACCTTTTCATGAATATGAATATCATGCGCTCAGTGGATCTTCATATTGATTTCCCCTGACCCATCTACCAAAGGCAGGATTTTCATAGGCAATGCTTCTCTCTGTACCCCTCTGGGCCTCCGAGCCCCCATGTCTATCTCGGGATTCAGAAACCCTCTGAGATACAGTTTACCAACCACTTTCACAACCCTTCCTGAATACGGTGTAATGTCTCTGACAATATTACCGAGGATATGGATAAGTCGTTCCATTCTAGATGATGTCCTAGCTGCATGACTTTAAACTGCACCAATCCCCAACCGTCCTTTATGCTAGATAAATGTGTAGGACATGAACCTTGCTTCCACACTCCTAATTGATACAGATGACCTCAAAACTTTTTAGACGTCACATACCCTTTCCAATCCACCCTTTATGGTTTTCATAATTCTCCAAGCCACCGATGGTGGTTTCTATAAGCCTGACTTTTATGAAGTCTTATAGCCATCAGAAATGGAGATTCATTGACTTAAGGACACCATTGCATGACAATGCTTACCTTGCCCACAGTGGCTCTGCATATTTATCACCCCTTGCCTGTCTAACAAAGGAAATATTTCCTTCGGCGATGCTCCTCCTACCTCTATATGACGATGCATCTCCCTTGCCTTGAGACATTCCTTGCATGTCGTTCAAATTTAAACATGTTCCCAGAAGTGTGTCTGATGAGTATTGGGAAATCTTTTAATCAGCTAAACCTCATTGGGGCCCTTTCCCCTATATATCTGGTCATATTTGTTTGACCTAAAACATTAGTAATGATAGTCTTGACGGTGGGACTTTTAACCGCCCAAGAAAAGAGGCACAAATCTTGTTAGGCCGAAAACCTGAAAAGGGTGACCTAAGAAAATGTCGGGCCATACACGCTGGGTCCACAATAAATGGGCCCAGGAAAAATTAAGGTGTTAAAAGAAAATAAAAAAAGTTTGTGGGGCTTATCTAAAAAACCCCACAAATAGTCAAACTATGCTCGCTGGATCCTATGGTCCATGGAAAAGTTAGAGCTCATTTTATTTTTTTATCAACGGTGCGGAACACTGATTATTCTATATTCGGGGAATTAACATATGCAAGGATCATGCCAAATAATTTCTATCACTGGAGAAGATGATAAAAGAACTCAGGAAAAACATTTCTTTGTGCCATAAAAATGATTGTAGGAAGGGAATCCACAGCCCGGAGCCTCCTCTGGTGTGGAAGGTTATCACAGGCGGATTTTATCAGATTCATAGAGTTTTATCAGGTGCTGGTGAGAATCCTCGATTGTTTGAGAGAGGTTTTGCAGTATGGCAGCTTTATCTTCTACACCTGCCTGCAACTGTTCTGCCTCCTGGGCCACCTTTGTGGTCACCTTCATCTCCTCCTCCATCCACCACTCCCTTTCTTCAATTATTGTGGAAACTATGGCCTCTTCCTACTATAGCAGTTGTACCTCATTCCTCAGCACCTCCATGTGAGAACGCTGCTCAATAACTTCTCCCTGGAACCTCACAACAATCCCAGAATGATCATGATCCTCTTTTAGGCAAAGCTTCTAGGTTGCAGAAATGTAGGCTTTGGACTGGGTAGCAGAAAGGTGAGATTAGAAACCACCAGCCTCTCCCGATCAGCAACCTCCTGCTTTAATATGTCATAAATATCAAGGTAGTCAAAGCTTTCAAATCCTATAAGCATAAACGGATTGTGTAGATTCAGTAATCAGGCTGACATCTCAGATAGGGGCGTATGAGAAATCAGTCTCCAAATTTTCTCCCAAACCCTTTGGTGAGTAGGTCAAAGACATGAGGGGACTTGTTGATCAGACTCATAGTCAATCCCGGATGAAGATACGTACTCAGGAATGACCTTCATCAAGGGAAGACCCGATGCGGCTTCACCCACAATCTCTCGGACTACGGAAACTTCGCCTCCAAGGGTTGTGGTCCTAAAGCCCGAGAGTCAATATGAATTAAAAGTACCCCTAATTATGAAAGGGAAGAAAAAGGAGTCAGTGGAAAAAGATCTGGAAACATATTTCTGATCTTCAAGGTATCAGCATCCTCAAGCTCTGCACTTCTGCGACGACCAGTCAAAGAAGATGCCACATCTTCAAGACTCAAGGGAGTCCGGGGAGCCCCAAGAGGGGTCCAGGACCTAAGGCCATGCCTGTAGAGACCCGAATCATGACATACATGGATATTACAATACTTTTGTAGAATACATAATACATAACAAAAACATACACACAAGGACCGTAATAGTTTAGTGTCTTTAGAAACTCGGAATATAATCTTCAAATTGTGGTGAAAGATCTTCAACATCTCCCATAAAGAACTTCCAATTTTTGTTTCCTTACCTAAAACCTTTCTTTTAATCTTGGGGGAAAATAAAACATAAAAAGGGTCAGCTCAAATTCTCATTAAGGGTGAGCATGGATAAAATAAAACATACCATATAAATTTGAACATAAAAACATGGACATAATGTTTAAACATCAAAATCTTGAGAAACGACATAAAACATGGAAGTACATAAGGAATAGATCATAATGGAACATAAATCATGATAAAATAGCATGGGAATAAAACATGTAATTGCAGCATCCATTAAGAACATTTAATGATTTCCATAGTATCCAAGGCATTGCTACCAAGACCATCTTAGTGGAAAAAGTCCCCTTCTGAATCGAGTTCACTCCTTGTTCCAGTCCTGTAATACTGAACTGAATTAACTTACCGTTCCTTCCATGTCTATCTCATGAGATATAAATCTTTTCACAATGAATTTGAGGGAGATATAGGTCCCACCCATCTCATAATGAAATCATTATTACTTGTGCCACAAAATAAACAAACATTATTCATAATAACCCTACAAATAAAATGGGTTTCATAAACATAATCCCATCATCACATAATCCATATAAAAGAAATGGATATCATTTCATAATTAGGAATGTGAGACCATGTAAATCATAGAGATATTATACTTGAAACATACACATATGAAATAATGTCATCTTAGATGGAAAATGTGTTTGATAAAACACTTGAAATGTATTCTTGAGGAAAATATCCTTTCTTCTTCAAAATCAATTTATTTTTACAAAACGTCATCTTATTTTAAAAGAAAGAGATTTTGTTGAAAATTGTCATGAAATGTTTTGTAGGAAGCTTCATGAAAATAATTCTTTTTTAAACTGTAAAAAATCTGTTCGTGCCGTATAAGTTAAAAAAACATTCTTCTCGTAATTTTGCTGGAAAAGTCAAAAAGTACCTCATAAAAGAAAGATTCTATACATACCATGTAGTAAAAGTCAAAAATGGATAAAAATGGCATTACACATACATGAAACCATTTTTAGGAAACATGGACATGGATGAGAATAATAACCCCAAAAAATACTTACGAATAAACAATCTCGAATAAGAATGAGATTGGAATAATTATCCCTTACCTTAGGTCCGATATACTTCGTACATATCCGATCCTCATGTATAATGATTTAAATAATGTAATTGACTTATTAAAGAATCATATTCATTGTTATTATATCATATATGGTTCACTTATGACTTTATATTACCCGTTCTTTTTTAAATTCCATGTTAAAGAGTGTTTTGGGTAAAATCGTTTCATTTGTCGTCCGTGTTTTGACTTGTAATTATTCATCTGAATACATAGATCATGATTACATAATTCAAGAATATTAAACATGATTTATATATATACTATATATTCAGAATCTACATATATATAATAGATCGATAAATGGAAAGAAATACACCGTTCATCGAGACGGTAGGTCGTACGTACACATGAACGTTGTTTTCATTTTCTCATTGAATTGAATGGAATTAATTGGATGACATACATATGTATATACATAAATCCAGTATCATTATTATTTCATATATTCCATGATTACTTATTATATATAATTTATAATTATTCATGAATGGTTAATCATTGAGAATGAATCTTATCGCGTCGTGGAGACGTTATTCCGTACGTACGCACGAGCGATGATATCGTTCCCATGATCATGGAATTTTATTGGAGTGTATGAATACTATTTAAGAATCAATATCTATTTACAATAATCATATATATTCACTACTTTAACCATTATACCCATCCAAGTAAGGTGGTGCTGGAAAATAGATTACACCACGGCGTGGAGACGGTATTCCGTACGTACGCACGCGCAGTGATTTCATTTTCCGTAGGATTGATAGGTGGTGAAATATGGTTGTTTCATACTTATAATAACATATCAGTATATGATTGATACTGATGATATTACTTGATAATGAAACAACTAAATAATAAGAAGTGGATGGAGAAATAATGTTGAAAGAATCGGTAACGGACATTACCTCTTCTTTGAAGCGCCTCTTTGAGACCTCCTCTTAGGGTACTAAAATTGGACTTTGAAGAAGACCAGGACCTCTAAAATGTTTTGAGTGAATTGGAGAAGAGAATTTGGCAGGGTTTGGCCGAGCTTGAAGGCTCAAAGTGGTGTGAGAAAGAGAGGGATGAGGTGCCCTTTTATAAGGGAGGAGAGGGGCACCTTTGGAATAACTAAAAATATTATTTTTTTATAAAGTCAAATTAGGTTTTTAATAGCTACAAATTTATATATTTCGAAGATAAGGTGGGTAAGGGTAGAAATACTCCCATCCAATATAATTTAGTGAAGTTTAGGTTTCTATTGTAACCTTATCATTTAGATTTAACCTTAAGTTAAATAATTTTACTTTTACAATGTCTTCTTGTTTTCTTAGACTATAAGGTTAATAAACATACTATAACAAGACAAAAGAACCCCAAGTTGTTTATAATTAATATATATAACATTATCTAAGTCATTTGGCCGCACCTTATATTTTTACGAATAAAATTGCAATTAATAATAAAATAATTTTTAAAAAACTATTTTATGTCAATTGTTACATTATTTGGTAATTGATGTTTGTGAAAATCATAAGAGAATTATTATTTCGAACAAAGTTAACTAAATAAATAATAACATGTCATATTAACTTCAAAAATTATTGTAATTCATAAAAAGTCTCAAATTACATTTATTTGGGTATTTATAACATCAATTATGTCAATATTTCATTAATAGGATAATTACTGCATCATCATTGTATCATAAATAAATTAAAAAAATTTTAAATCTAAAAATTAAAAATAAAATACCATTATGTTGGAAATAATTTTGGATTTCTAATTAATATTTATATTCGAATTTATCTTATGTATTACCCTATATTAAAAATGATTTAGTTATTAAACTTTGATTTTAATTTTTTTAACCCTTCTTTAAATAAATTAATATTAAATGACCTAATCTAATCCAAGTGGGAATAAATGGTCATATTTTATTCCTAAGGTTGTTTTTGGACGAATTGCACTTATAAAATAGAATTAGGACATGTGTTAGGGTAATAATAATATCATTTTTACCCTTAATTACCCTATTTACTTTTAATCGTGGTAAATAAAAGTAAAAAGTTAATATTCACCAAAAAATTATTTTCATCTCATTGAACCACATTTTAGTCCTTGATATTTACCTTGTCTGTCAAATTTTTGAAATTCCACTCACAGAAGTGGTAAAATTATGTTTTATGAAAAATTCAGTTTTTTAACTACCACTTAGTGGTTTCACTATTCATCAAAAAAAGAATGATTCCAAAAAAATACCAAACATTAGGCCTAAGCTATATTTGATATTATGAATTCAAAAATTATGTCTATTTTATCAAATTCAAAACATATCAGTTACATTAACTAATTTAAAAATTAATTCCCATCGTCAAAACAAATAGCGTGTTTTTAAGAGATAATAACTATCAAAAGATTGACACTTGTTTATATCTGGTTAAAATGTGAAATTACATACAATTAACAAAATTTTATTAAATTGTAAAAATATATTATAAATATACTTTAAAACCACTCAAATTAATAATTTTTCTCTATTAATTATTTCGATTAAAAAAGTTGTTTTTAATTAAAATTTAGTAATTTTCACTATTCATCAGAATATGAAAGTTATCCGAAACGTACCAAATTTTCAACCTAAGCTAATTTCGATATTCCAAATCCAAAAATTAAGTCCGTTTTGAATGATAAAATTTATAAAATTTCAAAAAGTGGGTATTACTATTCATAATGGCTAGTTCATAATAATATTATAATAATATCTCATTTAGTGAAACTCAGTATTGCGTACTACAGACGCTATCGTGGAAGGTCACAATTGTGTGTAATGCAAGCCAAGTTAGGGATGTGTGTTGTGCAATATACTCTTGCTGTAGCATACAACACAATACATCAATAAAATTAAAAATATTATTTTTCATAAAATCTCGGGGTGTTACATTCGACCCCCCTTAAAATGAATTTCACCCTCTAAATTCGTCGGGGTTATAAATGGTTTACTAATAGAAAGTTTCATTAATAGAAACCCACATCACAAAAAGAAATACCAATACTTGGTTTTATAAACTAAATTATGAAACATAACGGTTACCCAAATTAACTAATCACTGGGTTTCTACATAGGAGAACATATGTGAGAATATGGATATGGAAGAGAAATCTAACCTTCATGTTCTGATGGAGAGTGGTAGAGAACATGTCTATGAAAAAGACAACAATCACAAAGCCATAAATTTGTGATGATCTAGGGTACCATCTGATTCATCAGATATAAGGGCACTAGGACAACATTTTTGGTTTTCAAGATCATTTCCCTAAAGTTGAAGAATTTGAATTAGAATAAATACTTACTTTATATTTGTACAATCTCACTATTGTTCGTGCCTTGAACAATTTACACTTCATCTCTTAGTGAAATGAAGTTGAATTTGTTATTCGTGAAGTGTTAGCAGATCATGTAATAGAATGACAGGTCATTCCATCTGTCTCAAACAAAAGGTTAGCAAACGTTATTAAATATACATAAGTCGATCTATAGTGAGATTAATCAGATATGGTTCCTAAAATGGACTTATAATTCATATATCATACTTCTTAATATAATGAAACTAGTTTCTACTAAATAGGGACTTCCTGTAGGCCAGTGGTAGGTGATAAAGTCCAGTCACACTTCGATTGTCGGTTTGATTCCCACAGCCTTGTCCGACGCGATGGGCTGTCGCCCGTCCTACAGGTTTTCCTTTTTCTAAAACCAAGTTACTATAACATCCCGTCAATAATAACGAAAAAAGTTCTATCCTTAAAAAATACTATCTTATTTCCAACATAATCCATTCCAATATTTATCTAAAATACTTCAGTCCAAGCTCATAGTATAAAGAAAACTATTACTTGAAATGTCATCAACAAACCATCATTTATTCCCCATTATCTTGTTGGTCACATTCCAATCATGGGAATAACTTAATCATGTATTCTCTTGAAAAATGAATACACATTGATCCTTAGAGAAAACATGCATAATTTCAAAAGTTAACTCTTTCCACATACCAAAATCCAAATATTGTACATACTCAAACCAGGATATAACCTTCTCCTTATATTTGTCATTAGCTCATGAATACTATCAAACATTTCATTTTCTTCTTATCCCTTCATTATGCGCATATCATCTTCATTCCAGAAATATCTCAGTCACCTTCAATGGTTACTGGTACAATAAAATTATTGAAAACCACAATAGACCAATTAATAAATATTCCATTATTCCACGATACTATATACAACATTATTTTGGAATCCCATTACATAAACACTTAATCATTCCACCACATAGTTGTCATATTCAACATCGCCAATAGTGATCGCATGCGACTTCCATTTGTCCTTTGCCTTAAGTGGTTGCTCAGGTCGATAATCCCTAACCCTTGGATTAGGGCATTTATTATCATAATGCCCCATTTTCTTGCACATGAAGCATTGAAGTGTTGGTGGTGCGTTCTCTATAGTCATTTATTTATTCACATCATTAGAAACCCTTTTTTCATTAATTCGATACTCAGCTGCTCGATGACCTTCTTTCCCACACTTAAAACATTTTCTAGTCTCTTTAAGACAATCTCCACCATGCTTCTTTCCACACTTTCAGCATAAGGAAACATTCCTCTTCTTTTCACCATTATTCTGAGATTTCTCCTTGAACTCCATATTTCGTTTCTTGTCAAAACTATGAGATGGATAAGTAACACAAACATTCATTTCTACCTTGATAGCACAATGAAGAATTTCTTCATAGCTAATGAATTATCTTATAGATAATTCCCTTCGAAGATTTGGTTTTAAGCCACTAAATAATTGATCAACTTTACATTCAGGTTGGATGATAAAGCCAGATGCATACCTTGCAAGCCTTGTAAAATACACTTCGTATACACAGACAAATTCATCATCCTTTTGCTTTAGTTCAAGAAATTCATTCTTTATCTTTGTTCGAAGAATACGAGGGAAGTACTTATTGAAAAATAAGTTCTTGAACTCGTCCCATTCCATGGACTCAATTTCATCTCGTGGCCTCGTATTCTTGATAAGATTTCACAATTGATCAGCTTCACCTTCCAAACGATATACTTTTAAGATGACTTTATCATGATTCAAAACATTGAATAACTGAAAATATCTTTTCAGTGGTACTGATCCATTGTTCAGCAACAAGTGGATCAGAAGACCCACTGAATGAAGGTGGATGTTTCCTCATGAAGGACTCAATGGAATATTGTTTCCTTCTCTGCTCATTTGGAAGTCCAAAATGACTCATAGCTTGTGCAAGTATAGCAATAATATTTTTCACTCCATCTTCCATAACATTTGTTAGTTCAGGAAGAAAATCATTGCATTGTACATTACATTGATCAACATGGTTCCTTCGGGTTCCATCCATCGTCTAAAACCCAAAAATAATAGTGTGATAGGTAAAAATCATGCTAGGGAAAACAAAATAGTAAAGGGGGAGTACCCTCAATATCTAACATCTTAGATTAAATTCTATGTTCATGAGAGCAATTATAGGAATATAACCTATATGTATACAAAACCTTAGGGACAACCCTAGACATACCTTAGAAATATCTCTAGGGATCTCCCTAAAGTTTTCGCATCCTAGTTTCCAAAGGTTGACTAAAACTTTCCCCTGACACCAATTATAGAGACTCGAAGCTTGACATACATGGATATTACATTACTTTTGCGGAATGCATAATTCATAAAAAAACATACACACAAGGACCGTAATAGTTTAGTGTCTTTGGAAACTCGGAATATAATCTTATAATTGTGGTGAAAGATCTTCAACATCTCCCATAATGATCTTCCACTTTTTGTTTCCTTACCTAAATCCTTTCTTTTAATCCTGGGGGAATATAAAACATAAAAAGGGTGAGCTAAAATTCTCAGTAAGGGTGAGCATGGATAAAATAAAACATACCATATACATTTGAACATAAAAAAATGAACATAATGTTTAAATATCAAAATCTTCAGCAACGACATAAAACATGGAAGTACATAAGGCATAGATCATAATGGAACATAAATCATGATAAAATATCATGGGAATAAAACATGTAATTATGGAATCCATTAAGAACATGTAATGATTTCCATAGTAGCCAAGGCATCCCTGCCAAGACCATCTTAGTGGACAAAGTCCCTTTTTGAATCAAGTTCACTCCTCGTTCGAGTCCTGTAATACTGAACCGGATTAACTTACCATTCTAGCCATGTCTATCTCATGAGATATAAATCTTTACCCAATGCATTGGAGGGAGATATAGGTCCCAACCATCTCATAATGAAATCATTCTTACTTGTGTCACAAAATAAACATACATCATTCCTAATAACCCAACGAATAAAATGGTTTTCATAAACATAATCCCATCATCACATAATCTAAATAAATGAAATGGATATCATTTCATAATTAGGAAAGTGAAACCATGTAAATCATAGATACATTATACATGAAACATACACATAAGAAATAATGTCATCTTAGATGGAAAATGGTTTTGATAAAACACTTGAAATTAATTCTTGAGGAAAATATCCTTTCTTCTTCAAAATCAATTTATTTTCACAAAACATCATCTAATTTTAAAAGAAATAGATTTTTTTTTGAAAATAGTCATGAAATCTTTTGTAGGATTCCTCATGAAAATAAGGCTTTATAAAACTGTAAAAAATCCGTTCGTTCCGTATAAGTTAAAAAAACATTCTTCTCGTACTTTTGCCGGAAAAGACAAAAAGTACCTCATAAAAGAAAGATTCCATACATACCATGTAGTAAAAGTCAAAAATGGGTAAAAATGACATTAAAAATACATGAAACCATTTTTAGTAAACATGGACATGGATGAGAACAATAACCCTAGTAAATACTTACGAATAAACAATCCCGGATAAAAATGAGATTGGAATAATTATCCCTTACATTAGGTCTGATATGCTTCGTACGTATCCGAACCTCCTTTATAATGATATAAATAATGTCATTGACTTATTACAGAATCATATTCATTTTTATGATATCATATATGGTTCACTTATGACTTTATATTCCCGTTCATTTGTAAATTCCACGTTAAAGAGTGTTTTGGGTAAAATCGTTTCATTTGTCGTCCGTGTTTTGACTTGTAATTATTCATATGATTACATATATCATGATTACTTAATTCAAGAATATAAAACATGATTTATATATATTATATATTCAGAATCTACATATATATAATAGATCGATAAATGGAAACAAATACACCGTTCATGGAGACGGTAGGTCGTACGTATGCATGAACGTTGTTTTCGTTTCCACATTGAATTGAATGGAATTAATTGGATGAAATAACTATATATATACATAGATTCAGTATCATTATTATTTCATATATTGCATTATTACTTATTATATATACTTTATATTTATTCATGAATGGTTAATCATTGAGAATGAATCTCATCGCGTCATGAAGACGGTATTCAGTACGTACGCACGAGCGATGATATCGTTCCCATGATCATGGAATTGTATTGGAGTGTATGTATACTATTTCAGAATCAATATAACTTTACAATAATCATATATATTCATTAATTTCACCATTATACCAATCCAAGTAAGCTGGTGGTGGAAAATAAATTACACCACAAAGTGAAGACAGTATTCTGTACGTACGCACGCCCGGTGATTTCATTTTTCGTAGGATGGATAGATAGTGAAATATGGTTGTTTCATACATATAATAACATATAAGTATATTATTGATACTGATGTTATTACTTGATAATGAAACAACTAAAGAAGAAGAAGTGGAAGAAGAAATAAAGTAGAATGAATCGGTAAATGACATTACCTCTTCTTTGAAGCGCCTCTTTGAGACCTCCACTTAGGGTACTAAATTTGGTCTTTGAAGAATACCAGGACCTCTAAGATGATTCTAGGGAAGTGGAGAAGAGAATTTGGCAGGGGTTGGCTGAGCATGAAGGCTCAATCTGGTGTGAGGAAGAGAGGGAGGAGGTGCCCTTTTATAAGGGAGGAGAGGGGCACCTTTGGAATAACTAAAAATATTATTTTATTATAAAGTCAAATTCGGTTTCTAATAGCTCCAAATTGATATATTTCGAAGATAAGGTGGGGATGGGTCGAAATCCTCTCATCCAATATAATTTATACAAGTTTATGTTTCTATTTTAACCTTATCATTTATATTTAACCTTAAGTTAAATAATTTTACTTTTACCGTGTCTTCTTGTTTTATTACACTATAAGGTTAATAAACATACTATAACAAGCCAAAAGAACCCCAGGTTGTTTATTATTAATATATATAACCTTATCTAAGTCATTTGGCGGAACTTTATATTTTTAGGAATAAAATAACAATTAATAATATAATATTTGTTTTAAAAACTATTTTATGTCAATTTTGACACTATTTGGTAATTGATTTTTGTGAAAAGCATAACAGAATGATTAGTTCAAAAAAGTTAACTAAATCAATAATAACATGTTAAATTAGCCTAGAAAATTATTTTAATTCATAAAAACTCTCAAATTACTTTTATTTGGGTATTTATAACAACATTTATGTCAATATTTCATTAATAGGTAAATTACCGCATCATCATTGTATCATTAATAAATTAAAATATTTTAAGTCTAAAAATTAAAAATAAAATACCATTATGTTGGAAATTTTTTCAGATTTATAATGAATATTTATAGTCGAATTTATCTTATTTAGAACCCTATATTAAAAATTATTTAGTGATTAAACTTTTATTTTAACTATTTTAACCCTTCTATAAATAAATTAATATTAAATGTCCAAATCTAATCCTTGAGGCCCTAAATGGTCATATTTTCTTCCTAAGGTTGTTTTTGGTCTAATAACACTTATCCAATAGAATTCGGACAGGTGTTAGGGTAATAATAATATCATTTTTACCCTTAATTACACTATTTAATTTTTAACTGTGGTAAATAAAAGTAAAAAGTTACTATTCACCAAAAATTATTTTCATCTCATTGAACAATGTTTTAGTCCTTAATATTTAACTTGTCTCTCGGATTTTCGAAATTCCACTCACATAAGTGGTAAAATTAAGTTTTATGAAAAATTCAGTTTTTTAACTACCACTTAGTGGTTTCACTATTTATCAAAAAATGAATGTTTCCAGAAAAATACCAAAAATTAGGCCTAAGATATATTTGATATTATGAATTCAAAAATGATGTCTATTTTATCAAAATCAAAAAATATCAGTTACATTAACTGATTTAAAAATTAATTCCCGTCATCAAAACAAATAGTGTGTTTTTAGGAGATAATAACTATCAAAAGATTGACACTTGTTTATATCTGGTTTAAATGTGAAATTATATCCAATGACAAACATTGTATTAAATTGTCAAAATATATTCTAAATATACTTTAAAACCACTCAAATTAATAATTTACCACAATTAATTATTTCTGTTAAAAAAGTTGTTTTTAATTAAAATTTAGTATGTTTCACTATTCATCAGAATATGAAAGTTATCTGAAAAGTACCAAAATTTCACCCTAAGCTAATTTTGATATTACGAATCCAAAAATGAATTCCTTTTTGAAAGATAAAATTTATAAAATTTTAAAAAGTGGGTATTACTATTCATAACGGCTAGTTCATAATAATATTATAATAGTATCTCATTTAGTGAAACTCGGTATTACATACTACACATGCAATCATGGAAGGTTACAATTTCATGTAATGCAAGCCAAGTCAGGGATGTGTGTTGTGAAAGCTCTTTTTGGTGTAGCGTACAACACAAGACATCAATGAAATTAAAAAGAATATTTTTTATAAAATCTCGGGGTGTTACAATGCCCGAGGTCAGCAGCTTCCAAAGCCATCACCAAGATGTCACTTATGGTGACCAAGATCAGGGAGATCACTCCCCCAGTAAACAAGATAATGTACCACTCCGGGCTTCCAAAAACTGAGCTAATGGTAGGCACTTCTTCCTTCACCAAGAGATCCATTGGGTCTGAGGTGGTCGGCCCTGTCAGATCTGGAGGCCCCTCAGCGATCACGGGTTCCCTATTTTCCTCCGCAATTAAAAGGGCTATTTGATCAGTAAGAGTCTCGAATACCAGTTGTTCCTCCTCTAACATACCTCTGACTAATGAAGGCATGAGTAAAGCATCTATATCGCTGGCCCCTCAAGCAGGGCCCACCATCATGTCGCGCCCAACTGTGGATACAGGTGATTTCACAGATGGAAAAGAGGTGGAAGGTATGACCACTTGGGTAGCAACTGCTAGATCCATGAGTGGACCTGCACCATATGCCAAAAAAGTTAATGACCGGCAGAGTCAGAATATGCAAGTTGGCAATTGAAAAAATTAGAAGTCATGATTACCTTCCATCCCCTCTCTGAGCCGTTCCGATAAATGGAACGCCTGTTTCCGTATCTAGATCTGCCCAGGGGACAGTTCGCCCAGAATTCTAAGAGGAGCTGGAGGAGGGAAGACCCTTGCCGGGACCCCAATGGTTGCTTCCATGAGCTCAGCTACGCTAGGGGACCCCTCCTCAATGACCCCCATGGGCGAAAGCGCATGCTCACATGTTGTGATACCACGAGGAGGATACTCCGGAGAGGGAATTACCCCCTACGGTTTTTCGACACCCTGCACAAAGGGAATAAACCATAGAACCTCCACAATAAAAGAGGAGGAAAGTCAGAATGGGTGAGAAGAGAAACCTCTTGTTCCGGGTAAGAATATTTGGGTTGTCTAATCAACATGGACACCCAGGTGGTCCCATAGAGCCGGTTTCAGAGTGAGCACATGTATTCCTCCATCTCCTTCAATGACATGACTATGTCACTCAAATCCTATTCCAATTGAAGGTTTGGTGAATCAAATATAACCCCAATACCAGGGAGATCAAGAGGGCTCATTTGGAGTGATGCACAAACTTCTTCATCTAATCCTTTGGCCCTCATGTCATCTGAAATCCTCCATTCTTCTGGGAATGCGGCTTTAATGGAAACGTCTAGCCTGGAAGGATCAGCCTGAGAGGGTCAGGCAGTATCCAAGGCATGTAGGGCGACAATGGTCGTGTTTGTGTTCCGGATCACGCCACCGCCCTAGAACTCTCTGGGGATACCTGTGGATGGGACCTCACAGGTAGGGAGGTGAATTCCCTTGCTTCAGCCATGATAGGGAGATCATCGAAATCAATGCCCCCTGAAGAGGGGTCACTTCCTTCCCCATCCTCATCAGTCACCAGGTGCAGCATGGCCTGGACTCGGTGGGTTAATACTACGTAACCCTGTAATGCGTAAATATAGGCTTTAAGATCTTGAAGATACCGATTGACCCGCTCTAGGTCCACGTCATAAAGGATGTTGAAAGGGGTGGATATGTATCCCAGCCTATCAAATTCCACTTCTGATTCCTGAAGATTCTTTCACAGAGAACGGGGGTACTGGCTACGAAAGTATGATCTACCTTTGAATTCATCCCATTGGCCCCAGGCTGTCGGGAAGGCAACGTCTGTTGGAAAAACCAACCCCCATCAGGAAACTTAGAGGGTATGAGATGATACACCTCTATCTGTTAAAATCATCCTCGGAAGTACAGGACTAGCTGGGTGGCAAAAGATTTTTCTCGGACTAGTTGAATAACCATCCCTCTTCCACTTCCTCTTGCCCTTTGATGGCTTGGGAATTGAGATGGTAGGCTCCAACGTCCCTAGATGGCCATTTGGGTATGATGGTACCCAGAAGTCATCATAATTTTTGGATAAAAAGGGCGTGGATTCTATAAGCATTGGGGTCATAATCTCGAAGTGGGTATCCTCCTGGGTAAACATTAACCATAGTCTTCTGACAACCATTAAAGGACAGTTCTCGCGAGCACCATTGAGTGTGAGAGGACACAGCGCATGGACGTAGCCAAATTGACGCCCGAATCGGCAAGGCGCGTACCCCTCTCAGATCTGTTCCCCGCCAATACGAGCTACCAGAACACCCTCTCAGAGGGAAAAGAGGTAGCCCCGCTTGATAAAGTTCTATGTTATGGTATTCATGATTGCACTAGTTTGGAAGGAAAATGGATGTAAATTGAATTGATCATAATTCAAGATTATACTCGATAGAAGATGCATGTTCTGAACTGTCTCTTTATTTTCCTTCTCTTGGGTTTCCCACTCTTCGGGCATAACCCCACTGGTCAGTTTCTAGAATGTCCAGAATGTGGTGCCTAGAATCTTTAGAGGGTTGATAAAGGTGTAGCAGTTCTTGATGTGTATGCCTAGCCATCCATAGAGAATTTGAAAAGGGTTGGACACTCGGTTTGGCTGGCTCCCATCAGTAATATTACCAAGAAACCGATAAATCATGGCCAGTACTGGGACGACTATGTTGATAACGTTTCTTGTATCCAATTGAGCCGCCATGACAAAGGTAGAGACCGTACACCGCTAGACTCATGTACAAGCTGTATCCAGAGGCTCAAAAACATGGCCAGGAATACTGCCAGACGAAGCAACTCATTGACATCCAGGATGAGCTCCCAGCACTAGTCGTTGAATTGGCCTAACACCAGGTTCAGCCAATAGATGCCCCTCTGCCTTCGGGACTCCATTGTAGGGTAGGTCGTGGTCCTATACGGAAGTTCTACAGACTGGATCTCTCTGGAAAAAGCCTTGATCCAGTCTCGATACGGGTAAGCTATCTCATAGACGTATCTTTTGGATGTTCCTCATGACCATGGACAAGATTTTTTTAGAGTTGTATCCTTCGAATGTTCCTAGGCCAGATCAATGAGATGCTTCACCAAGGGAGTGGTTATCCCTTCATCGTCCCAAATAGAAGGGGGAGTCATGAATTCATCATACATACCCCCAACAATGAGGACCACTAAAATATGAAATACGTCCCAAAGACTAATTCCCACCTCCCTGTGCACGAGATGGAAGGTGTTGGTGTCCGGGCTCCAATGGCTCATAAGTTTCTTGGGGAGGGCTTGAGGTCGGTAGGTATAGATTTGGGACACCCATGCATCTTCATACAAGCCTACAGCTTTCAATTCTTCCTCTAACTCCACAATGCTCTGGCAGACCTAGAAGGGCCACCCCCAATCTAAGGACATTAATGCTCCTCCCAGATAGAGGTCCCGGTTCACTGACCAGCCATGCTGGTCGCTTACCATGGCATTGTGGGAAATGCTCTGATAGTAGTGAATTGTTCCTTCATGTTGACGTTTTTCTCCTATCCGATATACTAGAAGGTGATTCAGCATAGATCCAAAAGTTGTATCCCTCGGGGAAGGCCGCCCACTGACAGGTATCATGAATCGATGGATAGTGGTAGTAAATACCCACGCTTCAGGATTGTTGTCACGGGATGGTACCAAAATTGTGGTATCAGACATCAAACCAAACCCATAGGCGGGAAGGCTTTTAGAAAAGGGGTACTCCTGCTATTACATGGAGAGCTGACTGGCAAAAATGGAAGACAGTGGGGAGTGGCGGATTCAATACTGAATAGATCTGGCTATGTCCTTCATGCGTTGATCACCAATTGAGAGAGGCTCGGCGACATTCCTAGGTGCAGAATGAGGGGGAACCATATTTCCTCCCTGCACAACGAAATAAAACAAGTGGTTTGTCTACAATAAAATAAATTTTGAAAAAATACCAAATACATGTCTCAAGATCAGCTGAGGAGTCTTCATAGAAAAATCTGCGAGGAGACATTGAAAGTTGGTTCATGATGACGAAACCCAGTGAACCAACCCTGCATGGAAATAGTTCATGATACTTTGACCCATGGATCATTGGCCAGAAAACTGTGGACTAGGTTGCGCCGTGGAATTTCCATCCTGAATTTATGTGTTTAAGTTCGGAAGACTTAGAAATTTCTTGATGTTCATATGATTTTAGTCCACAGAGCATCGAAACCGCAGAGCATCAAAACCGCGGAGCACCAAAACCGTGAAGCGAGCTCCTACATGGCCCGTCGTGACATAATTTTTTTAATTAACTAAAAGTGCTTTTTCACAGCTAGGACGTTAGTCCATGGATGATGAATGGCGCAAAAAAGAAATGGTTCACGGAAGTAGAAACCTGTTTGCGGACGAAGCGTTTCGTGAAGGAACAAGCATGCAGAGGGAGAATAGTGAGGGAGCGCTGGTATTCGCGAAGAATAGGGTAGAAGTCAAATAATGCTCCCTCCGTATTTATAGGTGTGGTCCCCAACTTGGTCCCCTATCTACTACTATCTACCTGAGCTTCAGGACCACTCTGCATCAGAATAGCCGCCTCTTTGTTTCGGTCGGAGCCCATTCCGATGGGGGGCATTTGTAGGGTCTAGAAAAATCTGCAAAGGAGAATGGCGATCCCATTTAACTCAAGGGATATTCTACCCAATTTACAATCAAAAGGATTCGGAAAATTTGTAGAATACTCAAGTATGGTGAAGGATGAACTGGTCAGCAGACCGGTTTAATTTTAGCGACGAATGGCCAGTTCCGCGAAGCATCCCTCCTCCGCAGACCGTCATTGTTTGCGGGATGGAGGCGGAGATCCTCCGAAGTCGCGAGGCGGGAAAGGCGCCAACCCGGTTCACCATTTCGGACCACCCCAGCCTCATGTTGTGTCAACTGGCCTAAACTGCCTCCGCTGTCATTTTCGAAATGTAGGCGGAACCCTCCATAGCCGTGAAGCACTCCCCGAGTTTGGTTCACGGAGGAGGAGTGTTTAATGCCCTGCGTATTGCGGATTCACCAAGTCATCCGTGAACCGGATTTTTATTCATGGGGTGCCACATGACCATAGATACATCTCTTCCCCCACACTATAAAAGGAGACCAAGGGGGAAGAGTAAGAGGATTCCGATTCGATGGATAAGAGAATGGAGAGGAGATCAGTCAGATTCAGGTGGAAGGATTTTGAATGATGGCTTAGGATTTTGGATGTTCTAGTTCGCGAACCAGAGCAGGTATGAAGCATGGAACGAACAGATGACAAAACCAAAAAATGCATAATAACATGGTGAACCGCGAACTCAAAATAACAAATAAAAGAAAACCGTGAACCAGGGTCCCTCCACAGATGTAATCCCCGCGGACCAGGGTGTTTATGCCTCTTTTATGATCCGCTGCACCGCGTAGCACCCTCCTATGTGGGAGAATCCATGACCGATGAGCCTCCGGCCAGCGCCGCCCTTGGCCATCACTACTCGTATAGACCCCTCCATGTACCAACCTTATACACGGACTGAACCCAAAGCAGTGAACCCTCTTGGTTTGCAGGATGAAAATCAGTCCGTCGACCCTCCTGGTTCGCAGAAGATGAATCAGTGCACGAACCCTCCTAGTTCATGGATGGCCAATCAGTCCGCGAGCCACCCTGGCACAGGGACGACCTCTCCATCCGCATAGTACTTACCTATGCAAAGGGCACCACCACCCATACCCCTGTGTGGCATGCGAAAACCTTCGGAGTACCCATTCCCCGATCCAGTTAAAATCCTTCCAACTCCAATCCGGCCGGATCCTTCGCAACCTCCTCATTTGCCTACAGATCGTCCCCGATCTGAGGCCTCCACCAGAGCCACCAGATCCATATGCTGTATCCTCTGGGTGCATCAGTGCGCCCTATTGAGTTCACATACCCACGGTAAATAGGGGAAAAGGGTTTTCCCCGACGCTTGGATAGATTCCCGAAGCATGTCTGGGTTCACATTCCAACGATAATGTAGGTTATGAGCCCGAGAGCCCCCTTTTGTCCTCTACTCACCAGGATGGGGGACTCCATGCTTCGACAGTCGGGAACTTCTCCCCTCCCCAGAGAGGGGGTGGCATACCCATCTGAAGGCAGTTGTCCCCATGCACCTCGGTACTTCCCCGGGGAGCAAGAGAAGTGACGAGCACAAAAGCACCCCTTTCCCTCTCCCGCTGCTATTTGTCTCCATGGGCGTCCATCTCGAAGTAATCCCCGACATTATGTGCCTCCCTCATGCGTAAGTCCCACTCCACCTCTCACGGACGCACCTTTCACGACATGATTTTCTGGCTCATGCCACCTCTTGTTTCTCACCCCAAGCATGACTCACGTGGGCTTAGAGTAAGCATCGTCCATGACATCCTCTTATGGTCCTCCTCAGAGTGTAAGCCCCAATCTATCACCATGGGCCTTCTCAGTGTGTAAGCCCCAATCCACACCTTGGGCCTCCTATGAGTTCAAGCCCCAATCCACACTATGGGCCTCCGTAGAGTGGAAGCCCCAATATATCACTATGGGCCTTCTCAGAGTGTAAGCCACAATCCACACCTTGGGCCTCCTCAGAGTGTAAGCCCCAATCCACACTTTGGGCCTCCTTAGAGTGTAAGCCCAAATGTATCCACATGGGCCTCCTCAGAGTGTAATCCGCAAGCCTATGTGAACTATGAGGACATTGATCCATGTTAAGGCATGGTACGTAGGAAGCCTCCCAGGAGGATCAGGCCCGATCATCATCGGACCCCCGGGTCCACATTCACGTCGGCTCTCTGACAATCCATTCGAACTACGTAGACTTTGATCCCTTTCTCCTAGTCAGGGTACGTATGAAGCCTACCTGAGTTCCAAGCGCAACAATCAGCCGATCCGACTATCTTCACATCGGTTCACCAAGATGATCCTAGCACCGTCTCAATGAGTCCCAACTCCTCATGGTCATTAATCCAATGAGGGATGGTAAACCTCGAGCATAAATGATTCTAAACCCCTACGTTCCACTTATCATTTCCCACCAGGGTTAAATCTGTGGATACTATGTTTGGGTATAAACCAATGATTCGCAAACATATGAATACATCTTAAATCTATAGGAGAGTCCCGGAACATGCAATAAATCCCCCCCAAAGGGTGCGATTAGCCCGAATTCCCTTCCTCTCGACCAATGTGAGTTCTTAAGCATTGCTAGCCAAACCATCCAGTGAACGCATTCCTTTGGAAAGTAGGTCCACATGTCATCGAATACAGAACCATTGGGCATTTCGAGACCGACCCAAAACAATGATTCTTTGATGTATACCATTGAGGGTGAACCTTTCTGTACTTTAACATTCATTACATCAATAAATTAAAATAATTAGCATGCGATAAATACTGAAATAAAATAATTGGTATTAACACATATGTGAAAAAAGTGTCATTTATAATAAAGTAGTAATGATCTAGTAGGGAACGAATAATTTTGAAAATAATAACATACACGAATACACCCCCACACTTTTAGAATATCAAGGCCACTTTTGGAGAATAGAAACCCATAAACTAATGATCTAAAGATAAACATAGTTTGGATTCACCAAATTTCATTTTAGAAGCATCCAAAAATCCCATTTACTCATGAACATACACTTGGATTTCCCATATCCAAAACAATAATCCAAAACCCAAAATAGAGATCATATCAGACATAATAAAAAACAACACCATATAATGGGGGATGAACATACCCAAATAGGCCATTGGTAATAATGATAAACTAAAATAGGACCCCTATAATATACCAAATATTGATTCCCTCAATTCTAAAAATTATTTAAACTCACAAAGAACAAATATCCAAACATAGAATCACCTAAATAATATATTTTGGTAATGGGGAAACAAAAAATAGTCTAATGTATAATCCCAAGGGAAAATTTTCCCTAAAACAAATATAAAAAATCAATAAGTTAATTTGAATTACATTCCAAAAATAATGAGCCACCATGAAAGATAGGTCACATCCAAGCCTCTAAAAATGACCATCACTGATCCAAATAAACCACAAAGTATCAAAAAACCAAACCAAAAGTAGTATAATGTTCCCAAATAGCGACCATTGATAAAAAAAATTAAAAAATTCAATATGACACCACTATTAGAATGATATAATTGAAAAATATAAAATAAGTTTTTGGGAAGTGCTAAAACTCTAATGAGGAAAAACCCCATACGAAAAACACCTTATAATGGCTTAATACCTGTCTAATATGAATTTGAAAGATTAAAAAATTGAATGAACTAAATCTACTTATGTCTTAAAGTTCACATAAATCTTCCCCAAATCAACCAATGGATTGAATCAAAAAAATATATCACGCAACCAATACACATTAATATATGATCAATTATAAAACCATAAAACCAATTGTAATAGTTTCCAAAATAAAAATTTGAATATTTACAAACAAGAATACTTAAAAGGGAATCCCTTTTAAAACATATCATAAAGAATAATTTTTTCAATGTTAATTTATAAAAATATATTTTTTAATTCAAAACATCAATATTTCCTAAAAATAAAATAATACAACTTTCAATAACTCATTAATTTTTAAAAAACTTATCAAACCCCAAAATATAATTTTTCAAACAAGTTGATTAATTCAAAACCAAATACCAATTTGAAGATACAATTTTCATTCCAAATATTCATACACATTTAATCATTTCATAACATCACATGCACATGATTATAAAATAAAATACCCTAAAACTATATCATATAAAATCTATTATAAAAGTCAAAATTGTTTAGTTAGTTAAAACCAAAAATCCATAAAATTTTACTTTTTACAACCATCCAATCACTAAATTCAAAAATACAGTTTTTACCATCCATTAAAAACAAACAACAATAATTATGATAGAAACAAATACCTATCATATTCTTTGAAAAAACATTAAATGATTGATGTTAAAAAAACCACATTAACAAATTTCACAAAACCACAAATCACATTCCAAATTAGACCTATATCCTTGTACAAATTCAAAAAAACCCTCCTCATGAAATAAACCTTTCACAATAATTTTTTTATTCCACTAGAATTACACAAGAAATGGAATGTGAAAATATATACCAAAAAACACTAAAAAATCATCAATATATCCAAATACCATCATGAAACTTTTCCCATTTATATATTAACGAAATTCTTGAACCAAGATGTCTATGTATCTAAACTAAAATCGGATGTGTAAATAATATTTTCATGTCCATATTGTGGTTGAGACATGATCTAATTATGATACTTCCCTTGTTATGTTTCGGTTATAATGATTTTAGTTTCTAAATGTTTATCCTGACTAAAAATAGAATAGTACTCAATGATTCATTTTTCAAATATCATACCAAAACAACAAGTATATCCCAAAAATAAACCCATGTAATCCCAATGAGGATTAATACAGAACAACTTCTAATAGTTATTCACCAACAATACATGAAACATAATCCAATACCAATAACCTCATTAAATAGAATACTTTGGGTGGCACTCTCCCCTTGCCAATTTTTCATGTCCTGAAATCCATATATCTTAAAAATAACATCAAAAATAATAGATGGTATTTTATCAAAATTTATAGATTTTATTGTATATAAATTATTAAAAAAATTACCAAATATATTTGGAATCCATAAAACTATAACCCTATCAAGATCACCAATAGGATTGATGTGGGTTCCCACACCCTATGGATTGGAATCATGTTATTGCTAATCATAGAAATATCTTCGGATAATAATTTCACCCACTAATTAGTGTAAAATACATAACATTAATTAATAATTATTTATAATAAACCACGAATATATTTACATCTCCAAAATAGATATTAGTATAAGAAAAATTAAATGATCTTGATAGATAATTAAGGAAAAAAATAAAAAATAAAATGAATTTATATATACATACAACATCATCCATAAGAAATAAATCATTGTATAATTTTTCATTATAAATTAAATAGACTAAAACCACATGAGAACCTCAATGTAGCATATTGTTTCACTCCCAATCATTAATGTTTTTTTAATATAAATTTAAAAGTCATTATTTATATAAAAATTCCCATATGAAAAAATATCTTCAACATTAATTTCACTTATAGAATAATGTGAAATGTTTTTATAAATAAACTAAACATTTCAAAAAAAATACTTATTTCATAACCCATTTAGTCATTTAGATATATAAATTTATATTTTCCATGAAATCAATGAAATAATAAAGTGTTTATAAAATTTATATTTCCATTCTCCAAACACATTCCAATAATCTTCAAAAATTATCATTTCAATTTTAGTGAACAAACCATTCAACCCCGTTTTTTCATAAAATAATTTAAATCAATACCAATCCAAATTCATTGTCCAAAAATCATTCTCCAAATAAATTATTAAAAAAACTAAAAAAAACCCATATATGAGTCTGAGGTCATGTATAATTAAAGGGACACTAGTTTTAATGAAGCATGTTTTTGAAAATTAATCCACTAGAACACATGATCCATAAAATCGCACCATTTTATGGTATATAAATAAGGTAAATTATATATTCCCCTATAAATTTTAAAATAATACATTATATCCATGGGAAATTCATATGTACATTATTAATACAAAACATTAATGGAAATAATCACCTTAGTGTAATAAAAATGAGAATGTCCACATCCCAATACCTAGCTTAGTCTTACTGAATTATTTTATCCAACCAACATTCACTGGTAATGCACAATCTAAACTGGTCAATATCATTCATAAAAGATATCAAATAATTCCTAGGGTGATGGTGATAGTGAGGGTTTGCATGTTTTTCTTTGATGGAGTCTCTTACATTCTCAAAGTGTAAAATTTTTGCTTATTGTGTTTCCCTTAAATATTTTCCATGTTATTATGAATAGAGATTGTACATAAAATGTTATTTGATTGGTAGATGAGTTTTTTTAGAGCCTTGATAAAAGGTGGTATGACTAATCAAGACCAACTGATCTGGCCATTTCAGGGTAGTTGATGATGATGATGTCTGTGGATCTATAGTAGTGGAAATATCTGTAGTTATTTTTGGTTTGAATGGTGCTTGTTGTGCGTCATCGGGTGTGGATGTTACAATAGTGAGGATAGTTCACATGCACTCTCCAATGATTTGGCTTTGATGAACATTATTAATGGTTAAAAATGTGTTGTGCTATATATGGATGGATAGACTAAAACTGGTAGACCCTCTTTGATGATGATATAATTAATATACTAGACTATAGAAGTTAATGGCATGAATATATCTAATCAATAGGAATAATACTTAATATATGGTTTGATTCTTGCTCTGATTCAATGGTGGAGGTAGGTTATTCTCACCAATCTAGGGCTATAGATGTAGCAGTGAGTGTTGTTTCTATTAATCTGAATAATACTGCATGCATCTATGGTCATGAAAAAGCCAATAATGATTTTTGTAAATGAAAATTTATAGTTATAAAATATTTTATTGTAGATCAGATTACGATGATGTGTGATAATGATTATGTGTTTTCTTACAAGTTGGTTATTTGAGATAGATATATGATTTGGATATTCACCATATGTGCGAGGATTTTTCATCATGATGGTGAAATTCTTCATAAAACATACGACTTAGTAATAAACATATTTATAGTTATAAAATATTTATAGTTAGAACCATTGTTGTTAATGTAAAATGACTTTTCATGATATATCATATATGAATGGTGACCAACATTATATATACTCAATTCATTGGGAAATGATTTCGTTATCTTTATAATTTTATATAATTAATTCATATAGTTATTCCAATTGAATTGCCTTGGGGAATTTGATCCTCTAATTTTTTTCAAAGAGTAATTTAATTCATTTATTATGAATATTGATGTATTTCTTTGAGATGAAACTATATTTTTATTTTGGAAAATTTTAATAAAAAAAATCTAATAAAATTTAATAAAAATTTAAATATTTCATCGATTTCCATGTTTATTACTCGACTAGTAGAGGTATTCTATTTATGTCCCTTACTAATATTTTTATACATAACCAATTATTTTAGAATTATTCATATAGTATTTATGGATTGGTAGTGGAAATTAAGAATTCATGTTTAATATCATTAATATTTTCCTGAAAATTAATGACATTTTATATTAGAATTTTTATATTAAAAAATGGATATTGAGTGGGAATGTCTCCTTTGTAAAATTAGATTTTTTATGTGTGATTTATGTACTAATTTTATAAAACACTAAACAAAATATATCCTTAGCGTTGTAATAAATTTAATTCTAGATAAATTAAACTAGAATATGTAATGCGTAAAGATTGGTCTTTATAGTACAAGGGTCGAAATCAAACATTGTTCCGTATATAGTTTCTTATATTCTTTGTTTCATAATATTGATGGTTTATCCGTGTATGCTGAGTAATTTAATTTGATATTCACGATATGATACTATTTCATCTAATAGGAACTCATTATGTCAATATACCTTGGGTTTTGATTTGTTATTTTGATGGGATGGTATGTGACAGAGTATGATATACACTATAATACCAAACATAGGATCGAAATAAGAATGAGATTCTCATATACAAGAGGGGGTGAATTGTACATTTTCAAAATTCCTTTAGGAAATTATTAGGATGGTAATGTTTAAAAAGTTTAAACCAGATAATTCACAAGACCTGTATGACTTATAATAGTTTGATTAATTCCTGAAAATTGATTCCGAAAAAGGAACCTTACTAATGTTACAAATATTAAGATTCTACCTTAAAGCATATAGAATCTAACTATATCATAGTATAAGGGAGAGGAAGTATAAGAAAGTATAATTTCCTCAACAATAAAAAATGCAATGGAAAAACATGTATCAAAAACAAGAAACATGTAATAAACCTTATAACTAAAAGAGAGGGGTATCCAACAACATTGGATAAATGTCCCCTGATTTATACATTCAAGAAAGTCTGTCTTACCCACAATAGGGTAATCCCTCGATATGAATATCAATGTCTGTCTTGTTATTGCTGCAAGCCCTCAAATTTCAGGTAGCTGACACCTCTGTCTTCCTTAGCAGGGAAGCCCTCAACTTCAAGGTGTTGGATCCTCTGTCTTCCTATCCTTGGAATCCCTCGATTGTATATAGAAATAAATAGAGTCACACGAAGAAAATCTGCACAAGGAAAAGTTTTAACAAGCTGTTCAAACATTCTGCATGAAGCTTGAGTGTTGATAAGAGCATCTCTCTCTCTAGAAATCACTTCAATAGCATATAAGCACAAATGTCAAAGATTTTTTCATGTGTTGTAGCTTCTTTTCAAATGAGATCTTATTTATCAGTGATGCTCCAAGGTTTGGCTCCCTCCTCCAACGGTCATATTTCTCCTTTAATTTCAGAGGGACAAGTACACATTTCACTCAACCAATGGTAGGTTGATAACGGAAGGCATGACATCGTTTTATATTTGAACAAGTGTAAGCATATGTAAAACGGATGTTTCGAATGAAAGTAAATAAATGTTTAGAATGGAAGTAAAAATAAATTCAGAGTCTATATACATAAGAATACTCAGATTCTGTTTTGTTAGATTTCAGAACCATAATAATATATAAATACAGTGTCTGCATTTCATGAAAATTCCGAGTCTGATTTCATTAGAATTCAGGACCACAACTTATTATGTTCAGAGTCTAAGTTCATGAGAATTTGGAGTCAGATCTCATCAGAGTTTGGTGTCTGAATTCAGATAACTCAGAGTCAGAATAAAGAGATGTTCATAATCAAATTTCAGAGTGGAACTTTATGATAGTTCGTATCTAGAAATCTGAGTGGATTTTCATGAGAGTTTGTATCCAGAATTCAGAGTGGAACTTCATGGGAGTTCATATATAGAATTTGGAGTAGAACTTTATGAGAATTCGTATCGAGAATTCGGAGTTGAACTTCATTAGAGTTCATATCCAAAATTTGGAGTTGAACTTCATTAGAGTTTGTATCCAGAATTCAGATCCTAAAATAGAATACCTCATATATAAGTATTATATGATTCTGAGGTTTTGGATACGAATCTGATTTTTACACTTAAGAAAAATATTGATATGAATAATGAAAACAGGGTTGGAGTAAATTTCATTTAGGAAGAAAATTTTCTTTATGGAAGTAAAATAGGGGTAAAATGTAAATTTCCTTAATATAATGTGTTTTAGATTTTCAGAACAAGAAGAAATGGAAAAGTTATAAGGAAACCCATATTGACTCAACAATCTCCCCTTTTTTGGAAAGCACAAACATCCTTACGTAAAAGAATAAAAGGACTTGGAAACAATTTCATTAGACTTTGAAATTAAAACATATCACCCACTGTTCATAAATGATAGTGAATCAACTAACTCCATCATCGGATTAGGAACTCTATGTATTGTATTCTGGATTATCGGAATGGAATTTTCATTATCATGAGAATGAAAAACTTCGTAATGAACCCCCCCCCCCCCCCTTGGACAAGCTCTCCCTTACTTATAGATTGTTCTTCTTTACATAGAAATTTTTCTTCTCCTTTTTAGATTTCTCATTCTCCCTTTTGAGTTATTTTTCCTTCTACCACTTTGTGATTTTCAAAAAGAATTTGAGGGAATGGAAAAAATGATAAAGTACCCAAAACATTAAATACATACAAGCAAACAAGCATCGAGAATTCCATTACGATTGGACGTATTAGTACAAGGGAAAAAACAACAAAAGATCAGAATGATCTATTTGTCTTCATTTTTCTTAAGAATTAGCTTCTTTAGAAGGTTTTTTAGTTTCATTAATTCTTTATGGTCCTCCTTAGCATGCTTCTCCAAGACTGTGATCCTTTCTTAATGAGATTTTTGGACCTCTTCCTGAGCCTTCATGGACTCTACCTGAATCATCAGCAATTCATCCTTCTTTACAAGATTCTCTTAGATCTCAATCCGAATATCTCTTTCCCATTTCCAGCATTGAGCAACAGAGTTAAGAATTCCATTCAGATCCTTCACTTTCTGATTTTGAGTATTTTTCTCAAGGTTCATCATTTATTGAAGATTCATCATCTTGGAATCCTCTGTATCAAATGCTTCCTTCACATCATTCTAAAAGGTATCAATATATGTCAAATACTCATTGAATTTCTTTGACCATTATGTCATTTTGGTGTAAGATTTTCTGTGGACATTGTTGGATCGAATATATAGATATGTATGTCTATTAGATGGAACAATACAAGAGGGGGGTGAATTGTAGGTTAAAAAACCTTTGAGTTTTAGCATTTAAGAGATTAGTTTAAATGATCTTAGACTAATACAATTACAAACACCCACAATTGTATTGAATATAAATGGTATGATGTAATGTAATACTAATGAAATGTAAAACAATTGTATTAAAGATGAACACAATAATCAGAGTAATATAAAGATGAATGATTCTACCTTAAGGCGTATAAAATCAATCAATACAATATGTAATTGAATGGATGTAATTGAAACAATTAAAAATGTATAAGAGATAGAAAAGGAAACAGAAACAATTTCCTTTCTGATACAATTAGCATCGGAAATGTAAAAGAATTACAATTATTTTAACCCAAAGAGAAGGGTTATCCTTTCACCTAGGATAAAAGGACTGTCTCACCAACACCTTGGTAAGCCCTCGATACGATGATCGGGACGTCTGTCTGCCTATCTCCGGCTGCCCTCGATTAGATGATCGGAATGTCTGTCTGCCTATCCCCGGTAGCCCTCGATACGATGATCAGAACATCTGTCTACCTATCCTCGGCAGCCCTCGATATGATGATCAGTCCGTCTGTCTGTCTATACCTGGAAGCCCTCGATTTTGTAGGTAATCGGCACCTCTGTCTTTCAATTACTTGAAATCCCTCGATACGATGATCGGATGAACAAAGTAGATAAGAGAAGTCACAACATCTCTCTCTAGAATCTTGATAGCAGCAAAGTATCACAGTTGTATCATGCTTTTTCCCAATTGTCTGTTGTGTTTTCTACTCTCAGCTTCAAATGACCTCCTATTTATAGGCCTCGGGTTCCAACAGTCACATCTCCTCCAACGGTCATATTTCTCTAAAAAACTCGGAGGGACTTCGACACCTAGCATCATAATGGTCATATTGAAACAGAAAGCACGACATCGTTTTGATTAGTTTGTAACTAACTCAACGTCATCGTATTGGTTAGAACAAGATGTATGAATAAGATAATCATGAGTATGATTTAAATAAAGCATGTGTTTTTGACAAATTACCAAAACAAGTATGTAATAAAAGATATGAGAAGTTGAGTTAATGCAATTTCCATATTCAGTACGATCAGCATTATATGATTGGCATGGTCAGTATGATCAGTATGATCAGTACTATACACATAGTCAGTGCAATCGGCATGATCAGTACGATTATCCTGGTCAGTACGATCAACGTTGATCAGTACGATCATTATGGTCAGTACGATCAGCATTGTACGATTATCATGGTCAGTACGATCATTATGATCAGTATGATACACATAGTCAGTACGATCAACATGATCAGTATGATATGATAGACAACGTTAGTAGGATTAAAAAGACATTTGTGTTTTACAAAACAAAACATTGAAGTCAAAATAGGACTTTTGACTCAACAATCTCCCCCTTTTTGGAAAAAACAAATCACAAAATAAAAACTAAAAGATATACTTATCTCCCCCTGAGTTATTGGAAACTCTTCTGAATAAGAAATTAAATACAACTAACTCCCCCTTAGGTATGGACTTTCATAAGGATTGTATTCGTAGATTTTCCTTAAGAGTGTTGTAAAGCATTCTCCCCCTTTATAAAACATTCTCCCCCTTTAAGAACATTCTCTCCCTTTGTAAAAATTCTCCCCCTTTTTGATTTACAAAAAGAAAGGGGTAATCTTGAATTGGCTTAAGGAGTTAGAAAATAAACATAAGACAATGGATAAAAGAATTTTCATTACGATAACAAACAACACTAAACATGAGAACAAATACAAATCACTTTTTTTCTCTTTCCTTCACCTTTTTGATCAACTCATGAAGAACCGCCTTTATCTTTTTTATCTCCTTCTTTTCTTCAGAGATATCATCACCCTGAGACCTGAGAAGGTCTTGTTGATCAGCAAAGAGTTGATCCTGATTTCTGATTGTCTCTTCCTGAGCTCTGATTACTTTTTCAAGAGAACCAATTCTGTCTTGATGATTATTGTTATCTTTGGATAACACAAAATTTTATTTCTTTAATAAAACCATTTCATCCTTGAAAGATGAAACCTTTGAGAATTCAGATTGAAAAGCATTCATTCTCTCTTGCAAGTCTTTTACTGAAGGATCATCGGCTCGTTGAGAAGACAAAAGATTCAACCTTTCAACCATTTCTCTGTCAATCTTATTGAAAGAAATTGCAAGCTCATTTTACAACCTTATTATATCATCAATTTCTATCTCATGATCATTGATTGATCTCTATGTTTTGTACGACCACTTGGTCATCTTGTTTCAGACCTTCTTATGAGCAACCGAACTTTCTGAAATAACTTTCAAATCAGTTTCAACTGACAAAACTTTCGTTCTTAATTCTTTTACAGAGCCAAACTTCTTCTTTTGATTGTCAGTAATAAAATCAATCTTCCCTTAGAGCCTGGTAAAATATGGAATGGTCTTATCAACACATATCAAAACATGGACAATGTAATCAGTCTTCTGGAGAGATATTGTATGTTCTGAATCAGTATCGTCATCATACGAAGCCAGTTCATTTGATCGGCTTGAATCTACAACTGGCTGTTTTCCTTTTTCTTTTTCTTTCTACTTTCTTTCTTCTTCCACTTTATCACTAATGACAACAACTTTATCAGTGTGATATGATTCAGCACCTTGCTTTTCTTGAGACAAAATTCTATCCGGAGTTCGTGCTTGATCGGCACAAAGAACTTTTTGAGTATCTTCACTTTGCTTTGTAACTGATTCCTCCCTAATTTTCTTTGAACTCTGAAGGAATTATAAAAGAAAATCTTCTTCCTCTTATTCCACTTCTTCTATCTCTTCCATCATTTGTTTTCCTTTTTCTTTCTCAGGAAGGCTCTATACGATGGGTTCTTGATGCACTTCTTCCGTCAGTTGAGCACTAGCATCCTCAACCATTTTCAAGACTTTAGAGACATCAAAGTCTTGATCCTTTCTTTTAAAAGCAGTTTTCTTTTTCTTTTCAGACGTAAGGGTTTCTTCTACCCTTATTCTTTCTGCAAAAGCCTCAGCCGGGTCAAGACTGAACATTGGATCACCTTCCTTTCTCTGTTCATTATCCTTTCATCATTTGGGTATAACCTCCTTATTGTAATTTTTATTCTTCTTAGGCTATGAAATGGTTTGAGGATCAGACTTTTTAGTAATACCAGTAGAATAAATGTCTTTGGCTGGCATAGGTGCCGATTGATTCTGAGTCGATTCAGCTTCTTCATCTCTGAGAAAAAGTTTTGAATTTTGATCAAAACAAACATTCATCTTCTTCATAGTACTTTTTCTAATCCAGGAGGGCTTCAAGTCTATCGGGTTTCCTTTTAAAGGAATGTTACAAAACTTCATACTTTTGAGAATGAACTTTGTAAGTATGTCTAGATACATAATCATTTGGGACTTAATCCCTTTTGTCTTTACATTCTTAATGGTTTCAAAAACATACCCCATGATATTTAATGTTCTCATATTTACAAGATAGTCAAGCATAAATATATCAGAAACATTTAGTGTTTCTCTATCCCCTTTCCTCGTGATAAGAAAACCTTGCATCCATAAAGTCACTAACCGATTGTCCGGAGAAAGATGAGTCACTTTCCTTTTCACTTCATTAATAACAAACAAAGACTTTTCAGCACTTTCTCTATTAAACATACTGACTTCATCTGGTAGTTTATGATATAGACCGAAAGAATCCCCTTCTATTGGGACATTCAGAAAATGTGCCTCTTGTTTCATAGACATAGATAAATTTATATCGTATACATCAAAATTGATAGTCATGTATTTGTCGAAAGATACAGTTTTATAAAACTGACAAACTTCATCAAAGAGAATCGGATCTTGAGAAACAGGTCTTTCAACACACAAATGTTCCCATCCTTGAAACAGAATGATTCTTCTGATTGTGGAATCATACAAATCAAAAAAGTCTCGAGAAATTAACCTTTCTTTTAGAACGTCTTTTTCTGTAAAAGACTTTGAAGACATTTCGGTGGGAGTGTTAGCAGAGGATTGAAACATAAAGGTGATGCCGAGGAACGATTTTATGATGATTTAAAAGAATTGGATCAGAGCTTCGCCTCAAAACCTGAAAAACCATTGTGGGTTTGGGGAGGGGGGCTATTTATTGGCGATAAAAGGATGATCGTTGATCTTCTACGGTCAAGATTAGAGAAAAATAGATCAATGGTTAGGAATAAAATGAAAGAAAAAATAATAATAAAATGAAATTTACCTTCCGGAGATCGTAAGGTAATTGTTGGTATTTGTAGAATTAAAAATAAAATACAAACATACGAAATAAAATAAAACTATCAATCATCATACTGATGGAAAACAAAGTCGTTACCATGAACTGAAAAGCTGATGGAAAACAATCTCGTTACCATGAACTGAAAAGCTGACGGAAAACAATCTTGTTACCATGAACTGACAAGCTGATGGAAAACAATTTTGTTACCATGAACTGACAAGCCAATGGAAAACAATCTTGTTACCATGAACTGACGAGCTGATGGAAAACAATCTTGTTACATTCATTGGTCAGTACGATGAAAAAGAAAATCATTACCATCATTGGTCAGTATGGTGGAAAAGAAAATCATTACCATCATCAGTCGATATGATGGAAAAAAAATTCATTACCATCATCGGTCGATATGATGGAAAATAAATTCATTACCATCATCGGTCAGTACGATGGAAAATAAATTCATTACGATCACCGGTCGATACGATGGAAAAGAAATTCATTACCATCATCGGTCGATACGATGGAAAAGAAATTCATTACCATCATCGGTCAGTATGATGGAAAGGAAATTCATTACCATCACCGGTCGATACGATGAAAAAAAATTCATTACCATCATCAGTCAGTACAATGGAAAAGAAATTCATTACCATCACCGGTCGATACGATGGAATAGAAATTTGTTACCATCATCATTCAATACGATGAAGTAAATAAAACAAAAAAACGGTTAATACGATAAATAGAATAGTATATGATACGCTAATACTGTCAATATGATAAATATAAAGGTAAAAAAAACATATCAGGAGAGTAAACTAATAACGATCATAAGATAAAAAGAAAAAAAGGAAAACAAATGTCATCCCCCTTTCAAAGGGAGTTATTTAATGTTTGGAGAATTGTAAAACATGAAGTAGATATGAATGATTATTTTAATGTAATCATTCCTAGCATCTGTTTTATAAACACAAACATATCGGAAGATAAAGGTTTTGTAAAAATGTCAGCAAGTTGTTCTTGAGTTCTGATAAATTATAGAATAATATCTCCTTTTACAAAAAAAAAATTGAAACAATATTACATATACCAACAATCATTCATTGAGAATTATCTCTGAAGGTAACTTTTCACCTTTTGTTTTGATAACCTTTTCAAAGAAATCTTTATTTCCAGTCATGTGTCGAGAACAACCACTATCCATGTACCAAATATTCTTATTGGTACACTTCTCATTTTCTTGAAAAAGAAACAATTAGTTTTTCAGGATCCAAACTTGTTTGGATCCAGAAGGGTTAGATAAAATAAATTTAAGAATCCACATTTGTTTTGCAAAATGAGCTTTATGAAACCCTAATGATTAATTTTTTTTAAGAGAACAATCTCTTCTCCAGTGTCCACCACATTGGCACTTATTACAAAAAGTGTTTTTTTGTGGAAAAAAATAGTTATTACTAAAAACATGTTTGGGATAAGTATAACCAAGACCAGAACGATTTCTCAAAGGTCTAATTTGAGAATACATTTTGTCAAAGTTTTCCTTTCCATGAGTAAAGTTTGACAAACATTTTTTCAAGGAAAAAATTTCTGACTTTAGTTTTAAAACCGAATTCTTATTTTCCAAAACATTTTAGTTTGAAATATTTTTCATTGAAATTACAGTTTCAAGATCCTTATAATGTTTATACTTATCAGATTTAACTTTCTCAAGGGTTTTTAAAATACATTCAAAATCAAGAGTTTTCACATCAAGATCTTTAGAAAGATCTGATACTTCTTTAGTCAAGATTGAAATTCCAGAATTTTCTTTGTCAAGGCTCTTCTTGAGTTTATAATTTTCATTTTCAAGTAACTTAGCAAATCTATATACTTCTTGAAAAGAAGTTAATGTATCATCTTCTGATGATGAGGATTCATCATTTGTAGATTCATAATATCTATTATCAGTACAATTTGCATTCAAAGAGACATTTGTAATAGCTTCAGCATTATGTACCTTAGCCATGAAACAATGATCTTCAATTGGTAATCTGGCTAAGAGTCCAATATTCCTCTGTCCTGAGGACTCATATTCTAAAGAATCATCTGATGAATCACTATCACTTGCACTCCAGGTATCATTTTCCTTCAATACATTCTTTGTCTTATAAAACCTTTTATTGTTTCTTTGAGAGTGTTTCTCCTTTCTGTCTTTCCTTTTTAGTAAAGGAAAATTAGGCCTTATATGTCATGCTTTCATACATTCATAACAAGTTACCTCTGAATATTTCTTATCCTTCCTATCTTTCTTTTTTAATTTATATTGGAAGTCTTTCTTTCCCACAATCTTGTTCATCCTTTGAGAAAGATTGGATACCTCATTATTCAAAAGATTACAATCACTTGAATCAGATATAACTTTCCTAGCATTGGATCTTGTATTTCATTCAGGTGTTTTAGCTTTAGATGCAAAGGCTGCACTTCCATTTCGATTCTTCTTCTTGTTGAAATCAGCATCTCCCTTTATTCTTGTCTCATGTTGTAGAAGAGTTACAAAGAGTTCATCTAGAGAAATCTAGGAAACTTTTCTATTTTCATCAATAGCTTTCCTCATTGGCTCCCATTCATTTGGCATTACATCTATAATTTTATCAACTAAAGCTTCATCATCAAGACCTTTGTTACCCATAGATTTTAGGCTGTTGACAATTGTCATAAACCTTTGTTGACCTTTACATACTGGCTCTCCATAAGGAAAAACAAATCCATGATACTCTGCTCGAAGCATTTCTCTCCTTGTTTCTATAACCTTGGATGTACCAAAATGAGTGACTTCTAATTTCTTCCAAATACAGTTGGCTGATTCACATGTAGATATCGGACTGTATATATTCCTGGTCATAGAGCATAATAAAGTATTGTGTACCTTGTAATTTAGTTGATATTCTTGCTTCCCTTGGTTAGTGAAAGTACTGACTTCTTTTGTCAGGAATTTTGTAACTTCCAGTAAGCATAATAAAATTGTCTACGCCAGTATTGATCACATAAGTCTTCACACGATCACTCCAATTCTCATAATCATTTCCATCAATGATTGGTGGTCTAGAAGGATTCAAATTGTCTATTGACCCAATATTCATTCCTTCCATCTAAAAACAATATCTTTTCCACTCCACACGTTAGTGTAGTCAGTAGTTAAAAATAGTAATATGAGAGAAATAAAGCTTTTAATACAAATCAGTGTAAATCCTCCTCCGATACGAATTGTTGGATCGAATATATAGATATGTATTTCTATTAGATGGAATAATACAAGAGGGGGGTGAATTGTAGGTTTAAAAACCTTTGAGTTTTAGCATTTTAGAGATTATTTTAAATGATCTTAAACTAATACAATTACAAACACCCACAATTGTATTGAATATAAAAGGTATGATGTAATGTAATACTAATGAAATGTAAAACAATTGTATTCAAGATAAACACAATAATCAGAGTAATATAAAGATGAATGATTCTACCTTAAAGCGTATAGAATCAATCAATACAATATGTAATAGAATGGATGTAATTGAAACAATTAAAAATTTATAAGAGATAGAAAAGGAAACAAAAACAATTTCCTTCCTGATACAATTAGCAGTGGAAATGTAAAAGAATTACAATTATTTTAACCCAAAGAGAAGGGTTATCCATTCACCTAGGATAAAAGGTTTGTCTCACCAACACCTTGGTGAGCCCTCAATACGATGACCGGGACGTCTGTCTGCCTATCCCCGGAAACCCTTGATTAGATGATCGGAACGTCTATCTACCTATCCCCGGCAGCCCTCGATACGATGATCGGAACGTCTGTCTACCTATCCCCGGAAACCCTTGATACAATGATTGGTCCGTCTGTATACCTATCCATGGAAGCCCTCAATTTTGTAGGTAATCAGGACCTCTGTCTTTCAATTACTTGAAATCCCTCGATTCGATGATCGGACGCACAAAGAAGATGAGAGAAGTCACAGAATCTCTCTCTAGAATCTTGATAGAAGAAAATTATCACCGGTGTATCACGCTTGTTCTCAATTGTCTGTTGTGTTTTCTAATCACAGATTCAAATGACCTCCTATTTATAGGCCTCAGGTTCCAATGGTCACATCTCCTCCAATGGTCATATTTCTCCAAAAAACTCGGACGGACTTAGACACCTGGCATCATAACGGTCATATTGAAACAGAAAGCACGACATCGTTTTGATTAGTTTGTAACTGACTAAATGACATCATATTGGATAGAACAAGATGTATGAATAAGATAATCGAGAGTAAGATTTAAAAGAAGCATGTGTTTTTGACAAAGTACCTAAACAAGTATGTAATAAATGATATGAGAAGCTGAGTTAATGTAATTTCCATATTCGGTACGATCAGCATTGTACGATTGGCATGGTCAGTATGATCAGTATGATCAGTACGATATGCATAGTCAATACGATCAGCATGATCAGTACGATTAGCCTGGTCAGTACGATCAGTATGATCAGTACGATCATTATGGTCAGTACGATCAGCATTGTACGATTGGCATGGTCAATACAATCAGTATGATCAGTATGATACACATAGTCAGTACGATCAACATGATCAGTATGATACCATAGACAACGTTAGTTGGATTAACAAGACATTTTTGTTCTCCAAAACAAAACATAGAAGTCAAAAGAGGACTTTTGACTCAACAGACATCATAATTGATAAGGAAATTTTTATGATATGCCTCAATCTTCACCCATTTATCCATCACCATGGATAATGATTTTGACTTCTGACTTAAGCTGTGCTGGAGTATTTGGCATCTGGACTTGACTATAGGAAACATTAGAATTGTGTCCACTAATTTCTTCAGAGACTCAACAAAAAAATTGTGTCCTATTGGAGATGACTCTGAATCCGAAATCTTTCTAGGTGAATGTTCTTCTTCAATTTCCACAAGAATTAATTTATAAGAACCTCCAACCTGATTCTTCCTTATGATATCTTTCTTTGGGGTGTCTATAAGCACTTTCTTATCCTTATCAACATTCGGAATGGTTCCCTCATTAGAAGATTCTTCCTCACATTAAAATAATTGAACTATGTTGTATTCATCAAGTTTTTCCTTCTCTGATCCTTCCTCAAGAAACTTCTTTTCATAGATTTATTCATCAGATAATTCATTCTCTTTCTATTCCTCCTTGTCTTCATCTTTCTAGCCATCTTTATCTTATCCCTTCCCCAGAGTGACAATCTTTGAGGACTCTTCCTCAGATGTTCAGAGTGGTAATCTTTCTGATAGATTTACCTTTTATTGATAATCTTTATCTTTTTTAATCAGATCTTCTAAATCACCACTATCTTCCTCTTCTTCTTATACTCCCTCGTCTTCTTGTACTTCTTCAACAACTTCTTCTAGTACAACTTATTTCTCTTTAGATTTTTCTGGAGTGACAAAATTTGTCCCCGGAGTCTCAGGTAAAATTTCTGCCACGAAAGACTATAGAATGGGAATATTCTTGGAGGCTATTTCTGTGGATCTCAAAAGAGATTTTACAACATCAGCTTCAGACAATTTCTTCAACGTCTTCTTCTCATTTTCAACCTTCTCATGTTATTCACCAGTCTTTTCTCCTAAAGACGTGGCTTCAATAGGGTCTAATCCAAACTGAGGTTCCCCTTCTTTACACTTTTCCTTGAGCTCTCTCCACATTACAACTACCTCATCCGGGTATGCCATATGATTCATAGGTATGGGTGGTGAGGACTGAGGTTCTTTGGATTTGGGGGTTTTTTCAGTCTCCTCCACTTCCTTCAGATTTCTCTTCTTACTAACATTCTTTGAGGGTTCAGCCTATTCCAAATTTTCCGGATTGACTTCTGCCTCCACCTCTGGAAGATCATAGAACTCACCTATCATATTTGAAAAACTAACTTTCAGCCTCTTTATGGTACCATCACTAATCAAAATCACCCTTCAATTCCTGGGCTTTGAGGTTTAGGCAACCTTAAAAGAATCCAAACACCGAATAATAAGCTTATATAGAAGAGCAGATACATAATAAGATGTTCTGAACTGTAATAAGGATGTTCCTCATCATATTAATATTTCCTAGATATACCAAGAAATACAAGATGTAAATGTCACTTTTCTTTATGTTATCCTGGTCACCACTTCATGGAATGAAAAACCCTTGAACCCACAATAGCAGAATCTGATTGTTGGTGGAGAGATTGGAAATCTTTGTTGTTTTTTCATCTTTGACTCTGAGGCATTCAATTTCCTTTACTTTGCTGAATCTTCCTTGAAAAATTGGTATCTTATGGGAGAAAAATTCAGCTTCTTCATCATATGAGATCCCCACCAAGCTCACAGCCTTGCTGTAAGAATGCTTGTATGTTTTTCCATATCTCTTAAAAGAGAAATTTTCTATACCATCTTCATCATAGAAGGAAACATATTAATAAAATTCTACAAGAATATCTGTATAAAAAATATCATGATCCCCTGTCTTCGATATACAGAAATCTTCCCATCCATTTAGCTTGATATTCATAGAAATAAGAGAATCATACTTAATGAAAATGTTCAGATGGGGAATCCTATCCCTGTAGACAACCCAACTTGATATGGGCTTCATAGTTGACATTTCATGAGACGTGTATTCTACAGTCATTCAGAATGGAGGAACACTGAAGGATTCACAATGGGCTTTAAGAACTGAGGCAGAGCTTCGAGACGCGAGTGCTTCGAAAACAGATGTGTGACACCATTGCAGTCCCCTCTTTATAGGCGATAGAGGTGACATTTCAACTTCCAAAAACAATCTGATGGTTGAAAACATGCCCGCAAGGAAATCTTGAATCTGATCTGTTGAGGTTTTAAGAAAAACATTTGTATTTAATAATAAATGAATCCTAGAAATTTTAAAATTAAAAGAAACTACCAAAAACTAAAAATGATTAAGAATTCATAAGTAAAGAATTCATACCATTCAGATTGACTAGGAATTTTATTCGTAATAGGTGATATACTTCTTGAAGAAAATTTGACTATGAAAAAAACTCACTACAAAAAAATTACTACGAAAAACATAAGGTCAAAAATGATTTTATGCAAAAACATTAAGTACCAAAACTCGATTACTAATAAATATGAGTATGAAAATTTTCAATATGAAAATTCTCATTACTAAAATTTCCAGTACGAATACATCATTACGAAAATTTCCAGTACGAAAACATCATTACGAAAATTTTCTGTATGAAAACATTATTATGAATATTTCTAGTACAAAAACTCCAGTACGAAAAATATGAAAACATCATTACAAAAAATATGAAAAATTCATTACAAAAACATGAAAACCTCATTACGAAAAATATGAAACCATGATTACGAAAAATATGAAAAAACATTGCGAAATATATAAAAACATCATTATGAAAAATATGAAAACATCATTACGAAAAATATGAAACCATGATTATGAAAAATATGAAACATCATTACAAAAAATATGAAAACATCATTACAAAAAATATGATACCGTGATTACGAAAAATAAGAATCATCATTACGAAAAATATGAAACATTATTACGAAAAATATGAAACATCATTATGAAAAATATGAAACATCAATAAGGATATGTACTCCCCCTATGAGAAGGAGTTTATTACTGTAAGAAGAATTGTTTAACGAAAAGTAAATCAAGGAATATTACCTTACGGTTGTAATTCCTAACTTTTGTTTAATGTATTCGAATCTATCGGAGGGTCATGATTTTGTGAAAAAACCAGCATGTTGATCTTTCATTCCGATGAATTAAAGAATGATATCACCTTTTAGTGTGTGATCCCTGATAAAGTGATGCCTAATATATAAATATTTTTCATGAGAGAGGTGTGCAGACTTTTTATTAAGGCAGATAGAACATGTGTTATCACACAAAATTTGAGTCTTAGTGCAACTCAAGCCATAATCTTTGAGTGTCTGTTGCATCCACTATACTTGATCACAACAACTTCTAGCTGCTACATATTCAGCTTCAACAGTAGAGAGTACTACAGAATGTTGCTTCATGGAAAACCAAGAAAATAATGAATATCATAAGAAGTGAAAAGTTCTGGATGTAATCTTTCTATCCATTCTACATCCACCGAATTCAGCATCTAAAAAACTATTTAAAACAAAATCATTTCCAGAAGTATAAAATAATCCAAATTCCATGGTTCCCTTTATGTAGCGAAAAATTATTGTCACTACTTTTAGATGAGATTACTTAGGATTGGATTGATATATTTTACCTAATCATAATGATAACATCAATTCTAGTTACTAGTAGTCATGTATATTAAACTTCCTATCATACCTCTAAAAGAAGTTTGATCTACTAGTTTCCCATCTTCATCAAGATCAAGTGTGATTGTGGTACCAATATGTGTACTTATACTCTTAGTGTTGTCATATCCATACTTTTTAAGAAAATCATTAATATACTTATGTTGAGATATGTAGATTCCTTCTAGTGTTTTTAGAAATTTGAAAACCAAGGAAAAAAGTTAACTCACCCATCATACTCATTTCAAACATAGATTTCATTAGATTTACGAAGGAATCAGTGATGGATTGCTAAGTTGAACCAAATATAATATTGTAAACATAAGTTTTAATAATCAAAACATTTTTATTATCTTTCATTATAAAAAGAGTTGGATCTGCATTTCCCTTAACATAGTTATTTTGAATTAAAAATCTTGTAAGACTATCATACCAAGCTCGAGTGGCTTGTTTAAAGCCATTCAATGCTTTGGTAAGTCTAAAAACATGATCAAGATGTTTTGTGTCTTCGTAGCCAAGAGTTTGTTGAACAAAAACATCCTCTTGAACATAACCATTAAGGAAAGAACAATACACATCCATTTGAAAAAGCATAAAATTGAAGAATGCTTAAAAAGAATGTAAAATACAAATATATTAACGTCTGGATACTGGAGAATAGGTTTCTTCATAGTCTATTTCTTCTTGTTGATTATAGCCTTTATCAACAAATCTAGATTTATTTATTATGATGATTCCATTTTCATCACACTTATTTCGGACGACCCATTTCACTCAAATAATAGAAGATTCATTAGGTCTTTCAACCAAGGTCCAGACATTATTCCTTTCGAATTCATTCAGTTCATCTTGTATAGCTTTATTCAAATCATCATCACCTAAAGCTTCATCAGTACTTTTTGGTTCCAATTGGGAAAAAATTCTAGATGCTCTACTTCATTTCTTAATGAACTTCTTGTCCTATAAGGTTTACTTACATTCCCAATGATACTATCAATAGGATGATTCTTTAGAAACGACTTATTTTTGTTTTTGTAAAACTTGTTCATCAACATAGGGTAGGAAATATTCTAGGGTAAATGATTCAGATGTATCTTCATGAATATTTTCCTTTTCAGAAGCATATTCTATCAATGGTTGATAATTAGTTTTTGTAGAAAAATATGAAGATGTAGGATGGGGTTGTTTAAAAACAAAAGGATCAGTTTCATCAAATTTGACATGTATTGTCTCTTCAATAGTGCAAGTGTTTTAGTTAATAGCTCTATAAGCCTTAGAATATTCGGAGTAGCCTAAGAAAATTCCTTCATCAGATTTTGGTGGGAATTTATGTAGGTTATCTTTAGTATTCCGAATGAATACCTTGCATCCAAAAACCATAAAGTAGAAAAGTCAAGGTTTTCTACCATTCCATAACTCATAAAGAGTTTAATTAAGAAAACATCTAATCAAAACTTGATTTATAGTATAACAAGAAGTACTTACAACTTCATCATGAAAATGTTTGGCAATATAATACTCACTAAACATTGTTTTATTTATTTATTGAAGAGTTCTATTTCTTCTTTCAACAACACCATTTTGTTGAGATGTTCTGGGTGCTGAGATGTTGTGAGTAATACCTTTTCTACTACGAAAAGTGTAAAAATCAGAATTTTGCAATTCTACTCCCTAATCACTATGAATAGTTTTCAATGGAAGGATTTTCTCCTTTTTTACTTGGGATCTATAACTTTTGAAATAAGAAAAAGCATCAGACTTTTTTGCTAGAAAATAGACCCATATAAATCTAGTGTAATCATCAACTAAGACAAATAAATAGTACTTTCCCACAATGCTTCCAATTTGTGTTGGACTTAAAAGATCCATATGAACTAACTGTAATGAACCAGTAGTTGAGACTTCACTAAATTATTTATTACTTCATTTATGTTGCATTCCATACTGACAAGGGTCACAAACTTTTGAAGAATCAAATCTAAGCTTCTGTAGATCCTTAACTAAACCTTTCTTAGAAATTTTACATAAGATCCTAATGTTACAGTGTCATAACCTTCAATTCCATCACCAAGAATGATCATCCATTTCACTAAGGAAAGATATTTATTGTCTCCTGAGGTCTTCGATGTTTAGTGTATAAACATTATCTTGCCTATCGGCAGAATGAATAAACTCTTATTTGGAATTGTGTACTAAGCACTTATTATTCATAAAATTCACAAGGTAAACTTCATCACATAATTGACTTATGATGATGAGATTGTTCTTAAGGCCTTTAACAATTAAAACATTTGAAATCAATGTTTTTCCACGAAAAACGATATTACCTATACCAATAATTTATCCCTTAGCATTATCTCCAAAAGATTCTTTTCCTCCTATCGTTTTGAAAATCTTTTCAAAATAGTATTTGTTACCTGTCATATTCTGGGAACATCCACTTTCCATGTACCATGTATTGTTGTTGTTACTTTCCATATTTTCCTGAAAATAAGAAAAAGATAGGTTTTTGGAATCCAGACGTTCATGGATCCGGAATTTTTTTACAAAAAAATTTTGGGAATCCACGTTTGTTTAGAGAAATATGCTTTATGAATCCCAAGAGATTGAACTATATTCAAGGAGAAAATTTTCTTCCAATTTCCACCACATTGACACATAGTTCAAAAAGGGGATCTAGAAGGAAAAATAGTTGTTTTTGAATATTGATTTTTAGTGAGTATAACCTACTCCAATAGTGTTTCCATGAGGTTTAATTTGAGAATACATCTTTACAATATTTTACATCCCAAAGGTAAATTTTGAAAGGAGATTCATAAGAGAAAATATTTTAGATTTCAGTCTGATGACTAAATTCCTATCCTCAGGAATCATTTCCTTAGAGTTAGATTTTTCCTCTAAAATTTTCATCTCTAAAATATCATTTTTAAGATCTTTAAAAAGTTCTTCTTTAATATAACTTTCTTTATCAAAGTCTTTAGAATGTTTTTCTAAAAGCTCTTCTTTATCTTTATTATATTTTTAAATTTATTCATATGAAGGATTATCATTTTCTAAAGATGAAGTACCTTCATAAGATGTACTATTTTCGGAATATTAATTCTTATCCTGAGATAAATTTGTTAAAGCCTCAGAAGAGTGTACCTTGGCCATAAGACATGTTACTAGATAGAAGTAGTATCAATGAATCCAATATTATTCTGAGCTGATGAATCATATTCAGAAGATTCAATTTTATAGAGTCTCCACAGATCTCACTCCATGTAGCATTGGCTTTAAGACTTTTCTTGTGCTTTGAACGATAGAATTTCTTTTTGTTCCTTTCTGAATTTCTTTCATTCTTTTCCTTCTTTTTCAACAAGGGACAATAAGGTCTGATATGACATGTTCTTCTACCTTAATAAAATGAAACTTCTCAAAATTTATTATCTTTCCTATCCTTCTTCATATACATCGATTGGAAATTTCTCTCTAGAACTATCTTGTTCATCCTTCGACCAACATTAGCTAACTCATATTCTGAGACTTCACTCTCACTATATTCAGATTGGATAATATCTTTCATAGACTTGGATCTAGTTACTCTCTCAGGAGTCTTATTATTCATGTGATTTGATGTTGTAGTAAAAGTAACACTACCATTCATATTCTTTTTCCTTATGTTGTTAGCATCTATCTACATTCTAGTCTCATGATGATGAAGAGTTCCAAACTGTTCATCAAGAAAAATTTGAGTAACCTTTCTATTATCATCGATAGTAGTTCTCTTTGATTCCCACTCATTGGAAATAATATCTATGATCATGTCAAAAATGACTTCATCCTCTAGAACTTTTTCTCCCATTGATTGTATGTTATTCACAATAGTCATGAATCTCTATTTCACCTTACAAATTGGTTCTCCATAAGGAAAATTAAAACCATGATACTCCACTCCACGCATGGCTCTTCTGGTATCAATTTCATTAGATGTACGAAAATTTGTAACTTCAAGATTCTTCCATATACAGTTAGATGTTTCATAGGAAGAAATTTGGCTATATATGTTCCTAGTCATTGAACAAAATAAAGTATTGTGTACTTTATATTTGAGTTGGTATTCATGATTTTCTTGACCAGTAAAGGCACTTACTTTTTTATCAGGTATCTTGTATCCACTAGTAATCATAACATAATTTTCAACCCCAGTGTTTATAATAAAAGTCTCCATACGATCTCTCTAATATTCATAATCATTACCATAAAAAATGGGTGGTCTGGTTGGATTGAGATTGTTAACGGATCCAACATTGAATCCTGCAATTCTTAAGAAAATCATTCGCAAACAAACTTGTTAATAGTATGAGTTTGTAAACTAGAGGAAATACCCAAAGAAAAAATTATCTATTATAACCCTATGAAAATGTTAATCTGAAAAAAATATATGAATCTGAAAAACTAGATTCTGAAAAATATGAATCCATAAAATGCTATTCTGAGAATTCCCTTCTGAATGTAATCGTGAGATTAATTCATATATAACCAAATCATCTAATACCCATTGTTAGGATCGTATGTGACTCTGTATGATATAATCTATAATAACAAAAGTAGGATTGAAATAAGAATGATATTCTCAGATACCAGAGGGGGTGGGGTGAATTGTACCTTTTAAAAATTCCCATATGAAAATTTTAAGATGGTTATGTTTAACAAGGTTAAACAGGATAATTCACAAGACCTCTATGTGTTCTAATAGCTTGCTTAATTCCATAAAAGTGATTATGAAAACGGAACTTAACTAAAGTTACGATGATTAAGATTCTACATTAAATAGTTTATAATCTAACTATATCAGAGTACAAGGGTGAGGATGTATAAGAATTTATACTTCCCCCAACAATAAAAAATGCAGCGGAAAAACATGTAACAATAACAAGTAACAAGTAATAAGTATTTTAACCCAAAGAGAAAGGTATCCAATAACGTTGGATAAAGGTCCTTTGATTTATAGTTTCAAGAAATTCTGTCTTACCCATACCAGGGTAAGCCCCCGATTCAAATATCGGAATCTGTCTTGCTATCAACGCACACCCTCAACTATCAGGTAGTCAGCACCTCTTCCTTCTTCAGAAAGGAAGCCCTCAACTTCAAGGTGTTAGAACCTCTGTATTCCATTTCCTGGAATCCCTTGATTGTACACAGCAATAATCGGAGTCGCACGAAGCAAATCTGCACAAGGCAATGTTCAAACAAGTCGTTCAAACTTTCTGCACAAAGCTAGAGAGTTGATAAGAGCCTCTCTCTCTCTAGAAATCACTTCAACAACTTTTAAGAACCAATGTCAAAGATTTTTTCAAGTGTTTTAGCTTTTTTCAAATGAGATCCTATTTATAGGCGAAGTTTCAATAATCGGCTCCCTTCTCCAACAATCATATTTCTCCTTGAATTTTAGAGGGACCTTTACACATGTCACTCAAACAAAAGTTAGTTGATAACTGAAGGCATGACCTCGTATTTGGTTTTGTAGGAATTCAGAACCTTAATTCTATAGAAATTCGGAGTCTAAATTTCAAGGAAATTCGGAGTCTTATTTCACTATAATTTGGAATCATATCATACAATGTTCGGAGACTATGTTCAAGAGAATTAGGAGTCAGACCTCATCAGAGTTCAGAGTCTGAATTCAGAGAACTCATAGTCAGAAAATAGAGAAGTTCATAATCAGAATTCAGAGTAGAACATTATGATAGTTCGTATCCAGAATTCAGAGTTCAACTTCATGAGATTTCATATCCAGAATTCGGAGTAGGACTTCATGTTTGTTCTTATTTGAAATTTGGAGTATAACTTTATGAGAGTTCGTATCCAGAATTCAGAGTTGAACTTCATGAGAGTTCGTATCCAGAATTCGGAGTTGAACACCATTAGAGTTGGTATCCAGAATTCGGATCCTAAAAGAGAATACCACATATCTATGTACAATACGATTCCGAGGTTTTGGATATGAATCTGATTTTTAAACTTAAGAAAAATATTGAAATGAACAATGAAAACAAGGTATGGGTAAATTTCCTTTGGGATGGAAATTTTCCTTATGGAAGTAAAATAGGGGTAAAATGAATTTTTCATTAAGATAAGGTGTATGTGATTTTCAAAACATGAAGGAATATAAAATTCATAAGGAAAAAATTATTGAATCAACATTTTTATCATTTAAAAATTAATTTTATATTTATGAGATGTAAATTTATATAATCATACCCAAAAAATCATCATTCGCAAATAATTAATTATTGAATAATTAATCATATAAAAAAATTATTCAAGAAACATTATGTGTAATAATAAGTAAATAAAAAGTATTTATGAGTATATTGTTAATATAAATTTTAAATATGAACAAACATTATCATAGGGATAATTCAAATTGTGAGTCACACACATTCATCAAAACATAATAGAAACTGTATTTTTTCATTGTATTCATGTGCCATTAGATATAATATCATAAAAAATTGATTTTATAGAATTAATGGTTCTCACACCTCATTTATAACATCTATATCTCTTAAATATAAGTAATTATATTTTACAAATAAATTATAAAAGAAAATAAAATCCTTTTAAAAATGGAACAGATTTTCTGAAAAAAAAATATAAATGTGCATAAGATTTGTTATACCAATAAATAATAATATAAATTTTTTAAATTCTATTAGGAAAATTTATATATATATATATAATATTCAAAATTATATATATAATTAATTTTATGTTTTTTCAAGTCATTATTGAAGAACAAATCCAATTTTAAATATTAAAGAAATATTTTTCTATGAAGGAATTATTTCAACCTTTAGATGGCACATTTGTTTCAAATATTTTTTTAACACATTAACAAATTAAATATGATAAAATATAAATATTCTTTAAAATAATATTATTATTATAATTTTATTTATTTTTTTTATTTTTTGATATGATTTTTTTAGATGAATACTGAATAAATATTGTTATTTATTTCAAAACTGTTTTTAATTTGATTTATTTATATTATTATATTATATTTAAAAGTAGTTTTAATGTATAATTAGTAAAAGAAATTATTAATAAATTTAATATGTGTTATTGGATTCAATCTCAAATATAATTTTGTTATAAAAACATTTCTATCTTTTTATACATTAAAAAAATGTTTTCTTGATCTATCGAATAAATTAATTTTCAGTTACATTTATCCAATGATATGTTTTAAATTTAGAAAAATGAATTCCATATTTTGAATCAGATGTTCCATTTTTATGAAATTGTTCGCTTTTATTTTTGGAAATTATGAATAGTATATTTAGTAATAATTATTTATTACCACAGTTAATTGTAAATCTGATAATTAACAGTAAAAATAATATTATAATACTATAATATATCTATAACATTTTCCCTAATTTTATTTAATTAATTATTTTCTACAATAATATTGAATGAGACAAAATTATATTCAATTTGTACCACTTGGAAGATAATACGATATTTATAATATTATATTTAATGAAAAGTAATTTTTTTTGGCAATTTTATTTTTAGGAATTGAGATATTTTTAATATGTGGTTACATAATGGAATTTTTCAACAACAAATATTATATTGAAATATTATATAGTTATATTTATCATTCTAATTTATATTTAATTTTTAGAAAAGAAATATTTTAAATAAAATGTAGTACAATGTCTTTGAATTATCTGTTTAAGTAAAAGAAATAATATATAAATGATATTTAAAATAATATATGAGATAATTTAGGTCATTAAATAATAATTTATGTTAAATTAACCTTTTATATATTAATTAATTTATTTTTTTGGAATAAATCTTTGCTTGTGACATTATTTAAAACCCATGAAATGAATAGTTTCAAAGATGACAATATTGATATTTTAAAATGAATAATATTTTATTAAATGATATAAAATTTATATAAAATATTTTTGGTCCAAATTATTTGTATGATTATAATAATTTCATCAATAAGTCTTTATTTTTTAATTGTAATTATATAAACCATGAATGTGTTAATTACCTGATATCACTATGATAATTAAAAAGGATAAATAAGGTAAAATGAAATAAGGAATTAAAATATTCAAAACATTAATATTATTAATGTAATTAATGTAATTATACTAATAATCATCTTATATTATTATTAAATTAATTTTATCCATTTTTATACGATAGATAATTTATATTAATTTAATATTTAAATGAAATCAATGATTTCCCCTCCACTATCTTACAAATGGGTACCCATTATTCACTAGTCTTTGCAATGAAAAATAATCTTTTCTCCCAAATTATCTACCCAAATAACACCATATAATCGCATCCCACATTATATAGTCCATATTTTTGAAAGAGATCCCTCGTTATAGGTGTTAATGTTTTAATCATAGCAGATCATCGAAATAAGAGGTATTGTTTTTATATATGGGTTTCTAATTATTTATAATTTCACATCATTTAAATAATCTTCAACTCTGATAGAATAATAACTCCAATATCCTCAATATTATTGTATTTTATTATGAAAATATAATAATGTAATTCTATCTCGATTTCTATCATATGGGAAAATATTTATCATTCATGTGTATAATGAACTACCACTTCATGAAAAAATATTAATTTTTCCATAACCATTTCTAAATTCTAGATATAATTATTTAATTAATGTTTATATATAAAATTCATGTCATATTTATCATTACTAAATAATAATATTTCATTTATCTTTTAATCATTACATGTTTGTAGAAATGAGAACTGTATTCATGTATCTGTGTTAATTATCGCCAACACAAGACGATGCGATTCATTTGTCATCTAGAAAACACAGAGATGTGATTTTATTAAATAATTAATATGATATTAAATATATTTTTATTATTAAATAAATATATATTAATAATTAATTTCTTTCTATAATGATCATTGAAAATTAGAAACATTACTCTTGTGTATATATGACTTACCGTCTCCATGGTTATGATGTTGTTAATTTTCCATAACCATATATATATATATATGTATTAATTTAAAAGTATAATAGATCCCTTATTTTTATTATTATGACTTATGTATTTTTCTAGTTATGAAGGCCTTATAATATTTTGACTATGAACATAAAACCAAATTCATTTTGTAAACTTGTACTAAATGTCATCAAATAATGAATTTTGATCATATATAATTATTTACTTTTCATGAAATGATTCAATGTGATATATAATGAATAATAAACTTCAAAAAAATTCTTAATATTGTTATTAAATTACACAATTTTTTACCTATAAATAAAATGATCGCACATGATGAATCAGACTCAAGGTAAGGTAATTCTTCTCAATCTAATTTCAATGACACATATCTTAACGTTACACACAAAAATTATATTTTAATGTGTATATAAAACTACATTGACATATTATATCTTGAAATTTTTATTATCATGTTATTTAATTTTTAGTTAAATATTATTATTTATTAGGAAATATGATTTAAATGATCGATTTAGTTTGAGACAACCATAAATATTTAATTAATTAATTGTCATATATTTTTATCAATGTTAATATTAATTGTATAGTATTATATTTTTATTTTTAAATTAATTTTGAAGAATTTTTTATGTCTATTTTTGATCTCTGTCATATATTTTTAAAAAGTAACTTTTTATGTATTAAATATTTAATGTTTGTTTTCTATTAGAAATGATTGATGGAATGTTATTTTTAACATATATGGCGATAAGATGTTATTTATTTCCATTACCATAATTTTATATTTTTCTTCCTCAACAGGACTTAATTTTTTTAAAATTTATAAAAAACCCTATTTTTTTTTTTGATAACTATTTTATTTTTAATGGGTAATGAAATTGGATTTATAATTTCCATATCAAAAAATTATTTCTTATGAGTTAAGATGAAATTTTTGGTTAATCATTGAAAATTTAAAGATTTAATGTGTTATGAATTAATAACGGTACATGGAAAATGGAAAAGTGGTTATATGTTAAACCAATAATCTTTGTTTCCATGATAAACCAAGGATGAGTGGCTAAATTTTATCCATTAATTCATTGGTTATGGATGTGAGCCTTATAGTTATTCCATTTGTATATGTGAAATGTAAGAAATTGGCTGGATGGTTAGTCTATTTATAAGAGAGAAACATATAATTATGTCCCAATGTACCATTATGTACATTCTTTGATTTGTATGGGTTTCATGGTAATATTTTAATTTTAAAAAATTATTCAATGAGGATATTATATAATTAATGTATTTTTTACATATTATGGGTGAAATTTATTACATTATGATAACGTTTTTCTGGGTTTTAATGTTTATTAATGGAATGATGGTTTTTATATTTTTATATCCTCTCTAGATATATTTATGTTTGTATGATATTTTTAATGATGTTCACATGAAAAAAGAATGAGTACAAATTTTGATATGTCATCCTTAATTGAATTAAATGTTTTTTTAAAAGTGATCATGAATTATTTTAAATATATTACATTTTGGAAAAAATTGATACTATTTAGAAGTGTTGACTTTTTGTTGTTTTGGTTTTTTATATATGATTTATGAAATTTTTTTATTAATATATAAACCTTAAAAGATTTTTAATGTGAAATACAGGAAAATTCGTTTTATAAATTGGGATGATATTATGTTTTTAGAGGTGGGTGTCTTATAGTTTCAATAAATAGATGTTTTAGACATCATTAAAGGTTAACATAGTGGTAATAGAATTCCCTTTTATGGTTTGTATTTTGTGGTTAATTTCTAAAAATGTAGCAATTTATGATTTCCATGTTTCATAAAAAAATGAATGTCTATTGAAAATGTTTTTCACATATGGAATAAGAAATATTTAGTGAGAAGTAGCTGAGAAGAAAAATTTACATCCAAATCAGGATTCTAAGATGGTTTAGATTTGAATAGTATAGATTGTTAATATGATGGATTTTGTCACCACCCTTCCTCAGGGCTCGTGCCGTGACTACCCCAATCCCTCCTTCCATAAGCCAGGGGCTGGTGACTAGCACAGAAGGAAAAAAATCCCTAAATTGGGAAGGCATTTCCTTTATTGTAGTAAAACACACCCAAACAGAGTAAGCTGGAAGCAAAGCACCAAGTGAAAACTGTACAATTAAGTAGTGCTTAATGTAAAGGGGCCAGAAATACAAGCCCAACAGTAATGTATAGGTACACCGGAAATCTACTACAACTAAAAAAGGGACAACAACAAAAAAAGGGAATCTCCTGGAACGTCCACCGAGTATCCTACCTGAAAGGTAGGTACATAAGTCCACCTCTGCACTCCACATCTATGGGTCTACTCTGTGTACCATCTCACCATGTGGTCCTCCTCTGGGTATCGTCCAGTCCTGGATTTCTCTCGGCCTCCGTCAATGCTGTCTGTTGCCTACATCCAACACAAGGAGGTGCGGGCATAGCTCGTGTAGGGGTGAGTATAACAATACTCAGTAGGGACCCCAAGACCCCCGATGGTCCCTCAGAATCCAAAAAGGATAAACCATAGAAGAAAGTTACAACCATGAAGTATCAACCAACCCTACTTAGGTATATACCCATACATATATCTATGTTATCAATCTCAGTTCGTTTCAAACTCTCAAGACCAAGCACAATCCAGTCCACACAGGAAGTAAAGTCAATAACATCGATGATAATTATTACAAGTCAAGACTCATCTCACATAGGTATTCATCTTTCGTGTAGCGATAGAGATGATCAGATGTAGTCACTTATTCACCTATGTTGTCGGACCCACACAGTATACAAGACCAGTTAAGCTGTTAGACCCACACATGATACAAGACCATATACTCTATCGGACCCACACAGGATACAAGTACAGATGTCAATACTGTCAGACCCACATAGGATACAAGAACAGTAGTTATCATCGTCAAACCCATGGGGGATTCCAGTATGGTAGCCGTCATTGTCGAACCCACAGAGGATCTCAGTACATTAGTTGTCGCAGTCACAACCAGCTCAAGGGTTCTCGCACACAACGTGCTCGATTCTGGGATGGTCCACCCCTCGTTCAATGGGTTTGAATCATCAACTATCACGAAGTCCAGAGTTGATGTATTTCAAAGTTATGTCTCATAAAAAGGAACCCAACATGATAGACGGTGCGTCCATCAGACCCCCAGTCTGAGAGTTATTGGCTTGTCCGTTCTAGGTGCCCGGTTGGAATTACGTTCATTCCAATCCTAACCATTTTCCAAAGTTTTTTCAAAATCAAATAAAGTATTTCAAACGGATCATCTTTTCATGAGGATCCCAATTCCATAGATGGTGCGTCGTTTGGACGTGCGGTCTTTTATTTATACATTTTTAAGTGGAAAGGGCATGTCCAGTCAAGCCATGTGGGCTGGCGGGTCGGCCCGTCTTGGCTAAGCGGGTCTGACCAAGCTGGGGTGTCTGCCTGCCCCGTGGAGCGTGGGCCGGCTCGGGTGGGCGTGGCCCGGCCCTACAGGGCATGTCCTAGCCCGGCGGAGCATGGCCCAGCCCATGGCCGTCTGCGGCTCGGCCAGCTGGCTAAGCGGATCGTTTGGGGGGGCGGTTTTCCAAAACGGGGTGTCGAGCGGCGCCGCCCCTCCCATCCGGCCGGCCGAAGCTAAATGGTTCTCTCCGGCGCGATCGGCCCGCACAGGCGGGACGTTGTTCTCCCATGTGACACCTTCGGGTGCCACGATATTCTTCAACCTGTATGGCCGCCTTCTAGCCAGTTCGCCTGCTAAAGTGGCCCGCAGAAGCGAGGTTCGTCGTTCTCCACAACGCGACGCCATGAGGCGTTGTGGTTCTCCAGCCGGCTCGTTTTAGCGGGCCGGTTCTTCCTGAGCCCAGCGGCCTGTGGATGCGGCCGTAGTATCTTCCACCAGCATAGCACCCCATGATGTGGTCCTCTAATGGGCCATCATGCGGCTACCGTTGCAGCCGCCGCCCTCGGTCATCACCACATTTTCCATCACCACCCTAATCGAGAATAATAAAACTAGGATCAACGCTGGGTCACCAGGCCGTGTTCATTCAGTCCGCGCCCTCCACATTAAACGATAGCAGATTGCCGAAGATAATACAATGAATTCAATGAAAACCAGGGTAAAAATTAGTCACATAAAATTTATACAAAACCAATACCTCGTATAATACTTTTCACGTCTTTGAGCAGCGGAAGACGAGCATTGCTGAGGTCGGCCATCGCGGATGACAGTGTAGTTCCGTCAACATCGGAGGGAGAGGAAGGTAGGTTGAATTAATTTTTGGCATCGCCTCCTTTCTCTCCCCGATTAAAGATGTTGAAGAAGGCGATCATGTTCCTCGTGTTATTTTCCGAAGAGGATGAATAAAGTTCCACCTAGAGTTTCTCCCCAAATCCCTTTGAATTTTTTCCACGTCAAATGAAATAATAATCATTTCAAAAATTATAAACTTGCCATCAATTTCAAAATAATTCAAATCTATATTAATTAAGTGGAATTAATTAATCTCAAGAGTTAGCACATTCAAGAGATGAGGGAGGTGGAGATACTCCACCATTAATGAGGGGAGGTGTCAAAACATAAGAGGAGTTAAAGGGAGTTAAGGGGAGGTGAAAGGGTTTGGGTTCGTGTGGGCCCCACAACACTAAATCCTATCATGGGAGGTTATGTGGGGTGTGGGACCCACCCCAACTCCCCTTTAGAATAAATTACCACATCTTAAAAAAATTGTACAATAAAACAATTTTATTTTCTTTGTTACGAATTCCCAAATTATAACTTTCGAGCCGCTTAAAACGCAACCGCGGTAAAGGTTCCCTTAAGAGAATACCAATGCTGCGAGTTCATCAGTGACATCAGATTTCTATTCTGATCACCGAATCAAAAGATAGGAAAACGTGCATTTACGTTTACTATACATACCCGAACAAAACTTTAGAAATTGATTCTGGGCACACTGGGCCTCGGAACCAGGCGCTGTCAGAAACTGCAGACTCATAATATTCCAATGCATTTATGAAAAAATATTCCTTGAAATTTTCGGTTCTTTACATTACCCCAACCTCAGGGATTTATGTCCCAATAAAGATACAACACACTCTAGGGAAAAAAATGGGGGTACTTAGAACACATCTGAGCATCCTGCTCCCATGTGCTCTGCCGAAGGTTCTCATGATGTCAGTGAATGCGCATCATAGGAATCGACCATCCATTTAGGACCCACTCCAGTCGATCCTCAATCTTTACCGGGACCTTCATGAAAGTCACCTCATCATCTTTGTCTAGATCCCTGTGGTTTATGATTGGGGACGTGTCATGCACGTATCTCCTCAGGTGAGATATGTGGATGATGTCATGAACTGAATGCAACTTAGGTGGAAGGGCCAGGCGGTAAGCCACCTCTCCTACTCTACTGAGGACCTGGAACGAACCGATGATGCTCAGAGATAACTTTCCCCATCAGCCAAATATATGTACACCTTTTCAAGGTGAGACCCGTAGGAAAATGTAGTTTCCATCCTTGAACTCCAATGGTCACCGTCTCTTATCAGCATAGGACTTCTGTCTGCTCTATGCAGTCTTAATTTTCTCCTGGATTATCTGCACCATCTCCATCGTAGCCTACAAAATCTCTGGTCCTACATGTGCTAAATCCCCAGGGTCAGTCCAGTACAGAGGTGATCTTCAAGGTCGGCCGTAATGTGCCTCATATGGATCCATCCCGATGGTGGAGTGGTAGTTGTTATTGTGTGCAAACTCCACCAACGGTAAGTGATCATCCCAACGGCGACCAACGTCAAGGAAACATTCACAGAGCATGTCCTCAAGAGTCTAAATGGTCCTCTCAGTCTGACCATCCATCTGAGGATGAAAGGTGGTTCTCAAATGAAGATGAGTCCCAAAATACTTCTATAACCCCTTCCATAGCTGATATTTGAAATGAGAATCTCGATCAGAGATGATAGTCGATGGCACACCATGAAGTTATACGATCTCTTGATTGTAGAGGCATCCCAAGATCTCTAATAATCCTTGCTCTCTGATTAGTAGGAAGTGGGCCGACTTAGTGAGTCTCTTTACGATCTCTCAGATAGAGTCGTTCCCTCAAGATGTGCGTGGAAGCCACATCACAAAATCCAGGGATATCTCACCCCACTTCCACTCTGGGACCTCTAAGGGATGTATCATGCCTACTGGTACCTGATGCTCTGCCTTCACTTACTAATAGTTCAGGGATTGTGAAATGATCTCTACTACATCTTTCATCATTCCGAGCCACTAGTGATATCATCTGAGGTCTTGATACATCTTCTCCACTCCTATATGTACCGCTAGAGGGGAATTGTGAAACTCCCTCAGCAATTCCTTCAATAGTGAAACTAGTTCCATGGTACGTCCTCTGAAGAGGATGCCATGATCCCCACCTTCAGAAAATCCATCAGGTGCCTACCATGAAGATATCTGAGCATGTCGCAACTCAAAATCAACATCACCATGATGTGCCTCTCTGACTCAGTAACGGATTAGAGGAGTGATTGTGAGAGACAGTAGAAAGGATTCTCCATCTCTATCCACAAAAGATATCAGAAACGTGGCTAGCTACTCTGTTGCCTCTCCTAGGAGATAAATGCCCGATCTCCTACTAAGGGAATCCACTACAACGTTCCCCTTCTCAAAAGTATAGACTATCTCAAAGTCATAGTCCTATAGGAACCCGAGCCATCACCGCTATCAGGTTTAGGTCCTCCTGCGAGAAGATGTACCTGATACTATGGTGGTCAGAGTAGACTGTAAAACGCTCACCCATATGATAGTGCCGCCACATCTTCAAGGCGAAGACCACGGCTGCTAACTCTAGGTCATGGGTAGCATAGTTCTACCCGTGCTGTATCAACTGTCGTGAACCATAGGTGGTCACTGCTTACTACTACATCAGGACACACCGGAGTCTGGTCCCTGATGCATCGCAGTAAACTACGTACCCAACGCCCTCATCTGGTAACCTCAAGATGGGCGCACTGGTCAACCTCTGCCTCAACTCATGAAATATCTACTATCATCTCTATGACCACACAAAGGGTTTCCAATTCTTTGTCAATGATGAATGTAGTGATACAACTCTAGAGAAGTATGGAAAAATTCTCCGATAGTACCCTTTCAGACCAAGGAAACTTCATACCTCCGTCACACTCATGGGTGGCTCCCAAGAAAGTACTGCCCCTATCTTCACTAGATCCACTTCTACCCCAGCCTCTGAGATAACATGTCCCAGAAAGTGAACCTCTAGAATCCAGAACTGGCACTTCGAGATCTTAATATAATGCTTTTGGTCTCGGAGTGTATCGATTAAAACCTGTATGTCGTAGGTGTGCTCCTCCTCAGGAGTTGAGTAAATAAGTATTTCGCTGATGAAGACTACGACAAATTGATCAGGGTAAGACTGTAATATAGTATTCATGAGACTCAAGAACACTTCTAGTGCAATGGTTATTCCAAATGTCATAACCAAGAACTCGTAGTGGCCATAACGACATCTAAAGGTCGTCTTCTGCACATCGTTGTCTCGAACTCTGAGCTGGTGATATCCTGACCTGAGGAATTTCTTCAAGAACCATCGAGCTCCCTTGAGCTGATCAACGCGGTAGTCAATCCATAGAATTGGGTACTTGTTCCTCACGGTCACCTGATTCAGTCGACGGAAGTCGACACACTGTCACAAGCTCCCATCTACCTTCTTGGCGATCAAAATCATAGATGCCCAGGGTGAAACACTGGGTATGACAAATCCCTTCCCCTGCAATTCCTCTAGCTATACTTGCAGCTCACGAAGCTCGGCGGGAGCCATTCGATATGCTAGAGTAGATATCGGTGTTGTCCTAGGGTAAATGTCAATGTAGAATTCTACCTCTATATGAAGAGGTAGTACTGGAATGAATTTAGGGAAAACATTCACCTACTGATCCACCACAACGGGAAAAATAAGACTCCACACATCAACGGCATCGAGGGTGAGACCAGCCAACTGATGTGTGATCGGCTGCCTCCTCCTCTATGTAAGTCCATATTGTGCTGCAAAGCAATCCTTCTCACCGCCGAAGGTGAACTTGGTCCCATCCCTGCAGATACACATCACTTCCCTCCTAATAGAGTCGATCTGAGCATGAACCATGGATAACTAGTCCATACCCAAGATGACCTCATAAGCCCTCAACGCCACTACAAGATGATCCCAGCAGAAACTCTCACCTCCTAGAGTAAGCTCACACTGTCAGAACCAATGCATAATTGTTGAGTCTGCTACCATAAGAGTCTCTATCCATATGGATCGATCAAACATCTCCGTCAGAATCACCGAGATCTGAACAAAGGTTGTGGCAATAAAAGAATGACTCACACATGTGTCGATAAGTATTGCAGCAACGATGGTGTAGAAATAGATAGTACCTTGATCATCTCAGGTGCGTTTTGGTCATAGGTCTCATCTATTTGGAGTTGATCCCGCCTCTATTCTCCATCTCCCTATGGTCAGGGTGGACCTCCTGGTGGTGGTGGTGGTAAAGCCTTGAAATGTCACCCACCAACCACTGCTCGGCCAACTCCTATTCTTCATCCACCTGCTCCTGATGGACCACCATGGTAAAACCTCTGCCTCTCCCTGGGAGGTCCCTCTAATCTCTGTTGCTCGTCTGCAAGGAGGGTCAGGTAGTCACGAGCCATGTTTCCTTGGTCGCCGCATGCATAGCACTGCCCGATCCACATAAGGTTGGCTCTGTTTCGTGTTCCCCGCACAACCGAACCTATATCCTAAGGTCTCCCACCTGATGGACTGGTTTTCTTGGACCTCTTTCACATCTGTCTACTTCCGGCTACAGAAGACTCTTCTACTTGTCGTCCTGTGGTGGGTCTCACCATTGGTGACTTCTCATTGAGGAAACACTCAACTAGAATGGATCACTCCAGTACCCTTGCATGCATTGGGATGTTGAGCGAAAACATTGAAGCCCTGATCCCTTGCATGAGTCCCTACCCAAAGGTTCGGGCCCTAAAGAATGGGTCTCACACCATATTCGTGGAGTAATGCGAGTGGTCGGTGAACCTCACTGAGTAATAATCTACTGTTATACTACCCTACTACAGATGTAGTAACTCCTAAATCTGCACCGCAAGAAGGGTGGCTGGAACAAACTCCGAGAATAAGAGACTCTCGAAGTCTGTCCAAAGTAAAGATGCCTCGTCATGGACTTGAAGCATCAGGCTCCCCAATCTACCTACTTCTGAATGCAAGAGACATGCGCCAAGGATCACCATATGGTCGGCTGGTTTCCCTACCAATATGAAGACTCTTCTGATAGCCTCTAGCCAATCCTCAGCTGCTTGTGGGTCCGTCTCTCCGAGGAACATGAGAAACCTCTATCTTTGCAACTCGTGCAACGCACTCAGGCAGCATGCACTCTCTCCTGCTGGGGTTGGTGGTATCGGTGGTCTAGCAGGTAGAGGTGCTGATGGTACCTCTGTAGTGATGGGGCCCTACACCGAGACCCCGTCACTCGGTGGGCTATCATCTCGTAGAAAACTCAGAACCCAAGCTTGCTGCCTTCATGTGGCCATCCTGAAAAGAAACAGCTACGCCACAGTCAAATAGTATACCTGGTGAGCTAACACAAAGTAATCACAATGAAAAAAATTTAACGGAAACACACATGCAATCAGTGTTTTCTTGTACTGAGTCGGAAATCATAGGTCAGGGTCCTAGTATGTGGATATGTCGGCCACCACACCAACAATAGACTCCCTAGAATAAAAACCACACTAAACACTCTTAACATTATTTCTTCAAAAAAAATGATTAGAGTCCCGAGTTCTGTGTCATAACCTCTCTCGGATACCAATCTATCACGACCCATCATTGGGACCCATGTCTTGACTACCCCAAGACCACCTTCCATAGTCCAAGGGCTTGCGACTAGCACTAAAGGCATAAAATCCCTAATCTAGGAAGGAATTTCATTTATAGTAGTAACACACACACAAACAGAGTAAGCTGGAAACAAATCACTAAATGAAAATTGTATACAAAAATTAGTGCTAAAAGTAAATGGGCTAGAAATAGAAGCCCAATAGTAAAGTACAGGTACAACAAAAAGCTAGTACAACTGAAAAATGGACAACAGAGAAAAAATGCCTTCTCCTGTAACGTCCACTGAGTATCCTACCTAAAGTCTAGGTACAGAAGTCCACCTCAGCACTCTACGTATATTGGTCTGCTCCGTGTACCGTCTCGCCTTGTGTTCCACTTCTGGGTACCATCTGTTCCTCTCTCGCTCTCAGCCTCCATCAATGTTGTCGGTCGCCTACATCTAACACAGAGAAGTGCGGGCATAACCCATGAAAGGGTTAATATAATGATACTCAGTAAGGACCCCAAGACCACTGAAGGTCCCCCAGAATCCACAATGGATAAACCCCAAAAAAGTTACAACCATGAAGTATCAACCAACCCTACCTAGGTATATTCCCATACATATACATCAGTTATCAATCTTAGTTCAGCTCCAACTCTCGAGCCCAAGCACAATACAGTCCACACAGGAATTAAGTCAATCACATATATGATAATGATTGAATGTCAAGACATAGATCACATGGGTTTACATATTTAATAAAGTGATAGAGATCATCATATGTAGTCACAGATTAATCGAAGCTATCGGAGCCACATAGGATACAAGACCTACTAAGCTGTCGGAACCACACAGGATATAAGACCAGCTACCATGTCAGACCAACACAGGATACAAGTACATGGGTCAATACTGTCAGACCCATATAAGAAACAGTAATAGTAGTCATCATCGTCAAACCAACCAAAGATTTCAGTATGGTATTCATCGCTATCGAACCCATGGAGGTTCCCAGTACAGCAATTATCACAGTCACAGCAAGCTCTAGGGTTCCCACACACAGCCCGCTCAATTCAAAGAGGGTCTGCTCCTCGAGAAAAGGGGTCAATACATCAACTATAACGAGGTCCATATTTGATGTATCCCGAAGTTCCATCACATCAAAAGTAACCCAATGTGACAGATGGCGTGTCTATCAGACACTCGGTCTGAGAGTTATTAGCTTCTCCGTTCGAGGGGCTCGGTTGGAATTATGCTCATTCCAAACCCGACCATTTTCCAAATTTGTTCAAAACACATTTAGAGTATCGCAAAAGGAACATCTCATCATGAGGATCCCTATGCCATAGACGGTGTGTCATTCAGACGCGCAGTCTTTGAGTTATATACATTTCAGTGAAACGGGCCCTACCCGTTAAGCACGATGTGCTCGCGAGTCAGCCCATCTTGGCGCGGAGGGTCCGACTCAGCTGGGGGGTTGGCCCAGACCGGTGGGGCGTGGCTAGGCCCAGCCAGTCTACGGAGGGCCACGGCTTGGCTGGCCGAAGCTGACTGGTTCTCTCTGGCGTGAGCGACCTGCACAGGTGGGCCGATGTTTTCCAACATGGCACTTTCGGGTGTCGCAGCCTTCTTTAACCCAGTCGGCCGCCTACCGTCTTGTTCACCCACTGAAGCGGCCCGCGGACGTGGCCCGTAGTCTCTTCTTCCCCCACGACACCCTTTTACATCATCCTCTAACAGGTCGGCATGCGGTCACTATTGCCAACGCCTCCCTCGGTCGTCACCAGCTTTTCCATCACCGCCTCCATCGTGAATAATAAAACAAGGATCAACGGAGGGTCGTCAATCCGTGTTCGTTCACCCATCTACCTCCACGTTAAGTGATAGAAGATGGCCAAATATAATCCAGGAAATTCAAAAAACAACGAGGTAAAAATTATTCACTTAAAATTTATACATAACCCTGTCCTCATATAAGACTTTTCACATTGTTGAGTCGTGGAAGACGAGCGTCGCGGAGGTCGGGTGTCGTGGATGATGGTGTTGTTCCGTCAATGTAGGAGGAAGAGCAAGGTCGGTAGCGTTCTTTGTGGCGTCGCCTCCTTTCTCACCCCCCTTAATGAAGTGGATGAAGGTGATCATGTACCATGTGTTCTTCACTGGAGATGATAAGTAAATTTCCATCCAGAGTTTCTCCCCAAGCCCTTTAAATATTTTCCAAGGCCAATGAAATAATAGGCTTTTCCAAAATTATAAATTTGCCATTCATTTCAAAATAATTCAAAACTAGATTAATTAAGTGGAATTAATTAATCTCAAGAGTTGGCACATTAATGAGATTAGGGAGGTGGAGAGAATCCTCTTTTGATGGTGGGTGGTGTCAAACTTAAGAGTAGCTAAAAGGAGTTGAGGGGAGGTGAAAGGGTTTGGGTTTGTGTGGGACCCACCACACTAAATCCTCTCATGGGAGGTTATGTGGGGTGTGGGAGCCACCCCAACTCCCCTTTTGAGGAAATAACAACCTCTTAAATAAAATTGTACAATTACACAATTTTATTTAATTTTTTACAAATTCACAAATTATAACATTCAACCTGCTTAAAATGAAACTACGGTAAAGGTCCCCTTAAGCGAATACAGGCGTTGCGAGTTCGTCGGTGCCCTCATATTTCTATTTCGAGCACCGGTTCAAAAGATAGAAAAATCTGCATCTACATTTATTGTACGTACCTGAACAAAACATTAAAATTGATTTTGGGCCCACCGGGCCACGAAATCAGGCACTGTCAGAAACTACACACTCGTAATATTCAAATATATTTAAGAAAAAAATTTCCTTCAAATTTCTAGGTCTTTACATATTTGGTAACAAAAGCTACAAATAGTGGTGGTATCCATGCTAGAGATGGACCCAATGTACAACAAAAGTAACATTCCTATAGTGAAACTTTTCATGAGGCAATATCCCCCATTATTTAGAGGATCATTTAAACCCATGACATTTGAACGAGGGATAAAATAACTTTAAATTATATTTGTGGTTTAATCTTGTTCGGATGAACAAAATTTAACTGTTGAAATTTAACATTTTTAAGGTGAGGCTGAAAAGTTGTGATTAATGATTAATAATACTATAGAAATTAAAGATATTCATGTAATATAACTGGATTAATTTATATATATATATATATATTTCTTGAGAAATATTTTATTAAAACTATTCAACAAGTAATTAAAAAAATATTGGAATTGTGACATAATGAATAACACTTGATGGATAAAAATGAATAAAACTTCACTCATTTGGCACTATATGTCATGATTTTTCATGAGGTCTTGATAGTAATGTAAATAATATTTTCTCAGGGTTGATGTCAATATATCAGTGGATATTGAAATAATTTAAGTAAAAAAGATATGAGAAACACGTTTGATGTTCTCTGATGGTAGAAATAGTGTTTTTTATGATCATGTGTCCTATGAAAAAAATGAATAATTAGATGTCCCATTTTCCTGAAATAAGAATTAATTAATCAAATAAAATTAAAATTAAGAAATAAATTCAAATTTGTTACATGTGTGGATGAAACCATACTAGAGTATTACATTTAGTGTTTGGGTTGTGCCTCTAATGTGGTAATTTTGTTCATATATCTTGTTTCTGTAATGATGATGATCAGGAATGTAATTATAAAACATTAGGATTATGTTTTAATTTCATTGAGTATTTAAAATATGAAAATTCTGTTTGACGTTACGTACACTGGGTGAAAATCATCATTATTGAAAAATATGTGTTAGATAATAATTTCCTTCTACTTTAGTTGACGTTGAGTCATCTAATGGATAGAGGAAAGCTCTAAGGAATTACATTTTTTAATGAGAATCATGCAATTTCTTCTGTGTATTAGTTTTAAGGTATTTATAACTATTATTGTTTATATATTTATTGATGATTTTGACATTTTTTTTAGTATTTTCATCACTCAATGATTAAATTTTACTTATAAAATAGAAATATATAAATTAATTGTATTTATATCTATTCATAGACTTTAAAATACTTTATTTTCTCATTGAAAATTTCACAAAAAACATTATCTATTTCATTATATGACATTGAAATAATTTTCCAAATAACCCATCACCTATTTATGATTTTTTGATTGTTAAAATTTTCATGAAAATTTTCTCTAACAATCTCCATTCGAGAATTATTGTTCGGTTTCTATTCCATGTTCATGCTTCTATCATGGAACCATTCTAAATGATATCTTAGGTTACGATATTAGTTTTCTTTTATCTCTTATTATGTTTTAGTTTTGTTGGAACCTTTGTCTATGTGTGGTCTGAATAATGTTTTTTAAAAATATAAACCCTTGGTTTTTTAACCATAGTTAAAATTACAAGGAATAAATTAACATAGGGGTCGGGTGAATTTAACATCATATGTTTTTCAAAATATAATCTATGTTAGAAATCATACATAAAATATCACATCGAGAAAAAACTGAAAATAAATTATTCATTTAAATGGAATCTATTGTATAATAGTCAGAATGATGATAAACAATATGAAAAACATAATTTTGAAAATATCATTCAAAATATAATATGTCATTAATTATTTGGTTACAAAATATAAATAAATGAAAATAAAATATATTTAAAAATAAAGGGAAATATTTTTCTAAAAAATATTTAAATGTTCACAAGTGCATTTTATAACCATAAATGATAAAATCAAAAAGTTGTATTATATTAATGAGGGATATATATATAATATTTAAAATAATATTTAATATTAAAATTATGTGTCTTAATGAATTTATATTAAAACAAAACCAATATTAAATTGTAACGAATTGAATATCTAAAAGAGAAATTTTACTACCATTTAAGGGACCTATGTAATAAATATATTCTTCAGAACATTAAATAAAATATATTTTAAAAAACTGTTTCTTTGAATAATGATTATAATCATTTAATTGGGTTAAATATTTTTTATTCATTGATAAGATTAATTTTTTGATGAACAATGTACAAATTTTCTATTATAATTGATAACTAAATTTTCATATGATTTATTGATAATGGTAGGTTATATTTTAGACGAGTTTTATAGTATACATAGAAAAACATAATATCATTTAATTCAATTTTTGTCATTAGAATCAATTTCACAGAGAAATATTATGTAAAACCATTATAATATTTTTACTGTTTTTACTTTACTAACTAGTTCTCTCGATTTTTCGAAGGTATTAATTTTAAATTAATATTTTCAAATTATGTAGATTTAATTTTGAAAATGGAGTAAATATATTGAAATAAAATTATAAGTCCATAATTTATTATGTATGTTTGTTTTATTTGTGGACACATTGAATAAAATTTTTATTAATATTATTTTCTACCGTACATAATGGTAAATGATGTAATTAATGGTAAAAATAATAATATAAATTTTATTAAAATACGATAAAAGACATGTTAAATTATATATTAGTGTTTTTAGCCATACAATCCATGGGTTGAAAATATATATTTACTAAGTCACATGGATTTGAGTTTAAAATTCATAATATTAAATACTATGATAATTTAATTTTTTTATAGTTTTTGTTTTTAATAAGATAAATATTTTTAATATGTAGATATATATTGTACTTATTAGACTATAAATATTATTTTTAAATATAAAAATTTTATATATACAATGATAATATATTAATTTTTTTTTAATATGAATATTTCAATTAATTTCTTTCACAATGATTATACAATAATTTCGTAAATAAAGGAAAAATGAAAAAAAAATTATTAATAATATTAAAATAAATATTATTTAGATTTTTAATGTAATAATTTAATGTTAGAGATATATTAAAAAATATATAGATGTCTCAAATGGGTTGGGACTAATTTATCTTATTTTTATGATATTTTTAAAAAGTCATGTTATGAATAGTGTCAAAATTGATATTATTAATATTTTTAGACAAATAATATGTTATTAAATGATTTATAATATATATAGATATTATTTTTAGACAAATTATTGGAATATCTGTTGAAATTTTTTCAATTACCCATTAATTGGATGTTTTTAATATTATTATAATTATATTAACCCAAAAATTCGAAATTCCATGATATCATAGTAGGAATTAAAAAGGCTAAACATGGGTTTAAAAAATAAGGACTAAAAAATATTCATATATTTATTAATTTTTAGTAGATTAATGTATTTAGATCCACAATAATCAAATATTATAAATATATCAATGTTGATCCATTTTTAATTGGACATTAATTTATTTTACTTTAATAATATGAATAATTCCAAGAGTGTCTGTCCTATTTACTATGTAAGGGGGTCCACGCTTCTATTTTCATTACACATAAAAACATATATCTATTCGATGATATCCTCCCAAACTAATTAATATAATCTCTCTCCAATTTTAGAGGGCTTATTTAAGGTTCAATAATTTCATTTGAGGTGTTAACGTGTTAATGAAAAAACTTTCCCTGAAGTAGGCTATTATTTTCAATTCATTATTTATATTTTACTTATTATTCAACTTACATAAAATATTTTTTGGCCATAATGTTATAATAAATATAGTATAAAAAATATTATGAGATGTAATTTTAATAATATAATCATGTAAAAACATCTTGACATTTATCAAATTGGAAAACAATAGTCTTTCGTTTGTACAGCGAACTACTACATCACGAACAAATATTTTTAATTTTCCATCAATAACTCTTAATTATTATAATATTGATTGAATTAATGATTATATATAATATTAATAAATTATCAGTATTAATGAAGAATATATCACTTATGATCATACATTTCAAAGAAATATATAACACCGTTCGTGTTTATGTGTGAACTATCACCTATATGAGGTGACATGATTATTTTATTCATCAGCACATCACATGGAAGATTAATATTTAAATACATTATAGTATATTTATGATAATATGATCATTATTAAATGTTAAAATAAAAAATAACATCATTTTATATGGGTCATTGGAATATGGAAATGTTACTCATACGTAGATAAGACATATCGTCTCCATGATTGTAATGTTGCAAATTTTTTATAACTGGATATATTGGTCAATTACAAAAGTATAAATGATGTATAAATGTAATTATTATTCCATTATTATTATTTTTATGATGATATACTAATAAATTTTTTACTATAAACATCAAACTAATGTCATTTTCTACACATGTACTAAACATGAATCAAATGTCCAATGACAACATATACAATTATGTAATTATTATGACATTATATTAATTGATATAAATAATAATATTAAACATGGAAGAGGATTTAGGTATATTAAATGATAAAAAAATTTAATTATCTAGGAAGATAAATATCATACATGATGAACTGTACTCAAAGTAAGGGACTTTATCTCTATGTCCTTTCATTCAAGCACATCATGATGTCAAACACCCAACTAATTTTATCAGTGTTGTATATAGCCACATTGAATTGTCATGTCTTGAATTTATAAATTCTCATGTTATATAATGTTTTGTTAAATCTTATTCATTTATGTGGCTTATGATTTAAACAATCAATGTGGTATGGGACATACTGAATGTTTAAAGATTTCATAATAAAATAAATTTATCCATGTCAATCTTCTTCAAATTATTTTTTATTTTTATGTAATAAATGTATTATAAAGAAACTTTTATAAATAATAACTATTTAATTATAGGATTTTCAAAAAGGAATCCTTTTTCCATTGTAAAATGTTTTCCATCCTCTATAAACAAATGAAGGATTTTTAATTTAACAAATATAATAACAACATATTTTACTCCACCAACACTATTATTTGATATATTTTTTCCTATCTAATTATAACTGTATTTTAAATTAAAAATAAACCCCTATTAACTGTTTGTAGTATTTTATTATAAAAAATTTTGTTTTCAATTGGATTGATTCTTTAAATTACATGAAATGATATCATATAAATTAGAATAAAATATTCAGAGTTACGTGATGAAAGTTCAAATGTTTTATATGATAGGATTATACAATGGTACATAAGACTTTTATTATTGGATTCTTGATAATCCAAGGATGGGGGATTCAGTAATAAACTAAAAATAGATGGTTATATTATATCCAAAAAATGATTTAGGTATGGAATCCCTCAATATGGATATTCCATTTTTATGAGTGACTTTTAGAGAATATGAGAAAATGTCTCTTCCATATATATGAATAAAATGTCTCATTATGTCCCAAGGTACCTTTGTGTTCATTATAGTTTTTTATGGGTTTTATAGTAATCCCATGATTTAAAACAGTATTTAATGAAATAATTTTGAAATTAATGTATTTATTACTAATTAATATTGAAAAATATTAATTTATGATAATTTTTTCAAGGTTTTTAATGTTTATCATGGACTTATAGTTTGATTTAATTTTATACACGTTAATAGGTTTTTTAAACTCATCCCATGTATTTTAATTTTTTTCATAGTAATAATAGATTATTATGTACTAGAAGATTTTTGTTTTAATGTTGTGAAGAAATTTCATAATTTTTATCATTTATTACTGTTAATTCCTTGGATTATGGGAATAATAGAAACTATTAGGGGGTGTCAACTTTATTTGTTATCGAATTTTTATTTATAATTTAGGGCCTAATTGTTTAAATGATTGTACCTAAAATTATATGTTCTGTGAAAGAAATTAAAATTCATAACTCAAATCAAGATGATGATATATTTTAAGGTATTTTCCTTATATCATTCATTAATAAAAATGTGCAGAACATGAAATTCATCATTCCTCATATCATAAATGACTTGTAAATATGAGATTCATTTATATTTAAAAATTTATAATATAAATATTTCAATTATAATTCCATAATATAAATTAAATAATAAACATTGAGAAAATAATTGGTAATCCAAAGTTATGTATTCACATTATTTCTTATTTCCCTTCAATTATGTTGAGGAGGGATATGTTATTTACAAAGTATAAATAATATTTATAATTTTCTGTTAATAATTTAGTCATTAAATCAATGTATATTATTTTTATGAACAACCATTAATCGAAGGAGTTAAATATAGAGTGTTTTCAAAATAAAGGAATCAGAAGAAAGACAATTTTTATAGATAATTGAGGAATTTGAAAACCAAAATACGTACTTGATTTCCATGAGATTAATCCCTCCAAATAGTATAAGTGTATTTATATTTTAATTTATTAATAATAATTATCAAATTAATAAATCTATTTTCATTATTATGGGAAATATATAATTGAAACTCCCAATGTATCTTTAAAAAATTGTTTTATCAATTTCAAAATAGACTATGTTATATTTGACTTTTAAAATAATTTTTTTATATTGTCATTTAATTTTTTCTAAATACATACATTTAAAATCATTCGTTGAATAATGGTGAATTGAACAAAATAAAATTGATATTCTAAGAAAATATTGTGTTAATGATTAATCGAATCATTGTGGAATGATATAAATTTGATTTTATTGAAATACATTTGCTGAAACCCAAATTGTTAAAAGGGAAATCATTGCATTGAAAACATAAAAAGGGAAAAGTGAAGGTCACATGATAAATTATATAATTTGGTATACACATATAAATGATAACATTAGAGGTTATAGAAATATATATAATGGGAGGGGAAATCATTATTATAGTGGATGATATTCACTCTCAATAATGATACACTTTATGAGTAACAAATTCATCATGGAAACATCCTTAAAATAAAATATAATTTTTACCCAAACATGAATATAATTTTTCATGAAATAAATTAATATGATATAATAAAATTTACTTGGGATCAATATGATTCATAAGAATAATATCAACGGAAATATGTGATTTGTGTTAAAAAAATTATTTCAAGTCCTGTATATTTTTAATCAAAATCCAATAAAAATAAAATGAGAGATATATTTTTATATAATGTAAATATCTTAAAAAATATAAAAATAGAAATTTATGTCAAATATATAGACCATAATACGGAGGTACATTGAGAATTCATATCATATATCAATGAAGAAAAATTGTGATGTGAATACACTTACAGTAGATTAACAAAAGAATCAATGGTAAAAGTAGAGGTAAATGATTCAATATATATGAAAATAACATTAAATTAATGTTATTTATTATAAATAAAATAAATATGAAGGTAAATAAATGATAAAAAACATTGTACAATATAAATAATGTCTCATGGAATTGAAAATAGATACAAATAATCCTTCTGTGAGGGACTATTTTATTCGATGTGTGATCCTAACATCATGAATAATAAAATTAATTTCATAAGAACCTTCATAAAATATTTCTATCTAGATTTCATCATTGAGGTTTATTTATTATCATATGTAATTTATTTATTATATATATTTTTTATTATGGTGGATTCTCGAGGTTGAGTGGTTGATTATTTTCAACCATCCTTTGAATATTAACTACAGTAAAATGTTTTGTAAAAGGGATTAATAATATAATGATTTATATATCTCTATGAAATTTATTATTCCAATATAAAATTGTATATAGCTTCATTTATTTTCCAAAAATGGTCTCAAATTATTAATGGTTCTTTGATATGTTTATTAATTGAATATTTTTACTACTATTATATATTGTTTATAAAATTATTGAATTTACAATATTATATTAATAGAAAATTATTTGGTTTATTAATTCCAACATTACACATTAAATAATCTTATAATGTCATCAATTTCAGTCAGCAATGCAAAATGAAATAATCTATTTCTTGGAGGTGGTAATCTACATGTACAAAAAGACTTCACTCCCTTTTTCCATAGAATTTGAGGAGTTAAAAAAATAACTATAAAAGAATTATTTTATATCTATTATAAATTTGATAAATTGACACCAAATAACTCTTTTTACCATCCATGAAGTGATGATATAAAAATAAAATACATCATTCATGGAGGTGGTAATCTATATATACGCATAACGATGTATTCATTTTTTGAATTAGTTTGGAAGAAGTTTTAAAGCGTTTATTCCATTAATAAAAATATAAAAATTACTTTTATACATATTTTATCTTAATTTAAATGATTATAACAGATTTTAGTGGGTTGTGCAATTTAATAATTATGAGAGAATGGTTTAGATCATTAGCTTCCCCTTTTTATTTTCTCCAAATAGTAACATATTAAGGATCATATTAACGATATTTTAGAAAATGTAAGGATACTAGGTCATGGAGAGAGGTTTTATGGGCGACCCGGTAAGATTTTTCATTAGAGATATGGTTTCGGAATTGGTTTTGTAAGTGATATCATTTTGTAAATGATGAGAATTGCACTTTTGTGAATACACATAACATTCTCAACGATAACATTAAACTATTCAATGATCAACAACTCCAATAGGAATAAAAAAATTAGTGTAAAGTAAGATAAGTTTTCTAACTACTCTAAAATTAATTTTGATAATTATTTTTAAAAAAAATGAAGCCTTTACCACTATATTTTTTTCATTTTACCATTTTGGTTTTTACCATGATAATAATATTTTAACGAAGTAAATAATATATTATTGAATACATAAGATAACCTATTTTCCCATGTTATATAGTAAGGAAAATAAATTTATTATACATATAATATAAATAAATGTATAATGAATATTAAATTAGATTTTATAATAAATTATTTAACATATAGTAATTTTTTATATAAAATATTCATTATATAATTATGGATTTTTATCATATATAAATTTAATTACTTCTTAAAATAATAATAATATATTTATATATAAGTGTAAAATATAAATCAAAATATTTATATTAAATATAAAACATTAAATTATTTGATTAATATTACATAAAAATAAAAAAATAATTAAAATTAACACCTTTATAAATATCATTTTCATTAACGTTAGTCGGAGTGATCAAAATCTAATTACGATTATTGAAATTTAATATAATACAAAATAGAAACATGTTAATCTAAAATAAAAAAAAAATTATAAAATTTTATTTCTAACAATGAGGAAAATTTATTTTTTTACATATAATTGAATTAAAATAGCTTTTATATTGAAATATTATACATGTATCCAAAATTCAAAAAAATGGTTTTATATATTTCACGATGTATTTTTTAATCAATAATCAACTCCATAAATAGTTATTAAACATGTTTTTTTATTAGTTATTGTTGTTATTCTCTATATAAAGATAATTTTAATGGTTTATTAAACATTGAATTTCTCACTATTCACCTAAAAATAAATTATTTAAGAAACATATCTAGAATTCAACCAATGATAATATTTAAATAGATAATCCCAAAAATTAAGTCATTTTTTATAATACATATTACTAAAATAATAAAATTTGCCATTTAAATAGGAAAAATATATAGAAAAAATGGTTTTATTGTAAAATAACCTTTACATTTACTAACCATCCATAATTCTAGTTCCAAGAAATTAATAATAATATTAGTATTAAAATAAAATTAACATAAATAATTAATATTATCAATAATATATTATCATATTAAATTAATATTCATGAAATTCTAATTTTATAAAACAGAATAATTTAAAAATATATAATGATCTTAATAATTTTAACAACATGTTAGTAAATATAAATTGTTTTCCTACAAAGTACAAGTGATAATTAGATTACTACATTCAAATATAAATGATTATATAAATTTAATTTTTAGTTACACAACCTCTCAACATATACACATGATTTATAACTATTATGTACGATCTATTGTAATTTATGAGTGATGACACAATTAAATAAATATAATGGAAATTTATATTATATTAGATTTATCATGAACATGTTTTTACTTATATAGTGTTTTTTTAATTATTTAATTTTTGAATTCATTAATGTAAAAAACTAATGAACCTACCTCATTTCCATGCATAAAAAATGTGTTTCAAAATGGAGACTTATTGTAAGTGATTGAATTTATTTACATTATGTACATAGATTACAAAATATGAGAACACATATAAATATATCTAATAATTTAATGGTTAATATATTGTTACATATCTTGTAAATAAAGAATATGAAATTTACTTATTTATTAATATTTTTATTTTAATTTTATTTAATGTGTGTGATTTCTTGATAGCTTACTCAAACCACAACAACATGTTTCATTGAAATCCTACACTCCACATAATGTTGAGTTCTACTAAAAAAATAGTATAATATAATTATTTTAAATTTTAGTTAGCACATAGTCATTATATTGGCAGAAATAAACAAAAATAACTACAATATGATTAAAAATGATTGAATTTTTTTTTTACTATTTTCCAATATTTTTTATAGGGTTAAAATAAGAATGAATCCTATTTTAAACATGAATACTTCTATACTCTTTAAAAATTCCATTTACGAACCTTTAAATAATAACACTTTATAAATATAGTTCTCTTCACTTTTATATTTTCTATATGTCAAAATAATATCCCTATTTTGAAATGGGAGAACAAAATTTTCTTTGGATTAAATTCAGGAATTTTTCTAATAAATTTAATTTTTTATTAAATAGTAAAAAATACTGTATTTCAATTCAAATAAGCCTTATAATATAATTTATTTATGTTGATAGATTATCTTTTGAAATGGTTTTATAGTTTAATTGGATTATATTTTTACAATTTATTCTAATTTTTCTCATCGGATGTAATTATACTTTGAAATTGTACATAAACAACTGTCAATCTTTTGAAAGTTATTATTTCGTAAAAACAGACATTCTGGTTTTTTTCAACGGAAACTAATTTTAAATTAATTAATGAAACTTATATGTTTTTAATTCATTAAAATATGCAACGTTTCTTGATTCATAATATCAAAATTAAATTTGGGTGATTTTTTTGTATTTATCTGAAAATGTGTAATTTTTTATGAATAGTGAAAAAACAGTACATAATAGTTAAAAAACATTTTAATTTAAATAAAATTTCCTACTTCGATGATTTTGATTTCCAAAATCGGACATACATGGTGGTCATTAATTAGTAAAATTTGGGTCAGTAAGGTGAATATAATTTTTAGTAAATAGTTACTTTTGACTTTTACTTTCCGCAGTTAAAGGTAAATAGGGTAATTCAAGGTAAATTTAATATTATATAAATATAAAATTAACCTAAAACTAGTACTAAACTTATTGTAAGAGTCATGGACTATCAATAAAATCCTTGTTTGAGACGTTCGGTCTTTTATAGCAATTTGGGACTATAAATGACAATAATTACTTTTTATTTAAATTAAAAATAAAAAAACCTAAACATGTATTATTTTTCTAAAAAATAATACGGGGTTATATATTTTTTATTTTTTTAATATAAATATTAATTAGAAAGATAAAAATACTTACTGCACCATTTTTTTATTTATAAATTTATGAAATCAAATAATTAAATTTTTTTATGACACAATGAGGATGCAATAATTACAACATTAATTAATGTATTAAATAAATTAAATTATAAATGATAAAATAAATTTATTTTGGAAACATTTTATGCCATCCACTAATTTTTTAGATTAATATAACTTTTTATATTTGAAATAATGATTGTTTTCCAAATGAATCAAGTTTTTTTTGGATTTTGTAAAAAGAAATAATATGAATAGTATTTAAATTTACATAAATGAGTTTTAAAAAAATATTACATTTTTAAATGATATAATATGCCTAAAAATATATGATTCCTCTATATGAATTAAATAAGGTTGAAAATGTAATTATTGAACCACTTCTGGTTCTAGGAGAATTTTATAGTCACAATATTAACCTTAATACTGAATACACAAGAAGACATGGTAAGAGTCAATTTAGTTAATTAAGGGTTAAATCTAAATTATAAGGTAAAATTTGGAACCAAAACATGTGTAAAACATATTAGATGAATGGATTTCAATTTATAGTCATCTTAGGCATAAATATATTATGTTTGAGACCTTTTGAAACATAAATTTAGCGTATATTAAATAAATATTTTCAAACATTCCAAAAGAGCCCCTCTACCCACTTATTAAAAGCAACCAGCTCAAACACAATACTCACACATCTCAAGCCCCTTGGATTATCCACACTCAGAAAAAAAATCTCCCAACATCCATCTATTAAACCTAGAAAACATACCTTAGGCATAAGTCACGTCAATAAATTATATTGGTTCAAAACAAAGGGATTTACCTGATTTAAATGAAACATCTTATCTTAAGGTCATTTATTTCATTTTCTTTCCCCAAGCCCCTAAACTCTTTTTATAAAATTATTTTATAACAAAAATATATATAATAAAATATTCTAGGTTTTTTAATGATATGCATTCTAACTACACTTACACACATGGATACGAACATAATGTTTTTGTGGATGTAGAATTACTACCTCACGAAATGATGATTCTTCAATTTTCTACAACCACATTTCATGGTGGCCATTACAATGGAACTATAATTATACATGATATTAATTATATTTATATTATCTATATTATTCTGTAAATTTTTTATAGAACATACAATAATTTTTTTCAATTTTATATATAAGATAATTTCAGTTGAGAAAGTGCGGTCTACCGCTCTCTCAAAGTGATATGACTTGTTCATACAATACATTGAACATATAAAATATGCTGTTAAGGAAAATATGTAATGCCTATAAAATATTATATTTTATTTTAATTATAACATACCTATGTATCATTGTGTTTTCATTTCACTAAAAATGAAAAAATGAAACGAAAGTAGCATTCATGCTTATTTATGGCTTACCGTCCCCATGAACATTGCATTACATTTTCATATATCCAAATATATGGACTAATCTAAATTCATATATATTGTATATATTAATTTAATATTATATTTAAATCATTAATAACATAATGTATATAATGTTATTTTTTCCACATGGACAACTTGAAATTATAAGAAGTTCATTTTTTTACTGAACTACCAAATATCTACAAAAAGACAGTTAATGAAATAAATGATTATGTAATATTTATAACAAGATATTAATTGATATAAAAGGATTAATAAAATTTAAAAAAATATTAATCAAGTATAAATTAAATTTAGTTCATTATTCAGGAGATTAAAGAATGAACGAGTCAAGTCATATAGAAGGTAAAGGTTTTCATCTAACTTTTTATTCTTGGGATATTAAAAATATATTTTTCACTATTTAATTTTTTGTGTGTATGTTGTAACCATGATTGTATTATTTTATTAATATAAATAGAATTATGTGTAATTATATCATTATTTTATTGTACTTCTTTCAATGGGTGTATGTTTCGTAAGTTACAAAATCAGTGAGGGAACCTTTTACCCACCAATTTTAGTCAATGAATTCATTTATGTCACTTAATTTCTATTTTCTTATGTTGTAATATGTTCATCTATATAAATATTTCTATAAATTTTTTAGCCATGTGATGAGACACCCTTTCCTTTCTCATCATTTCATTTTTTATATTTTAACGTGACGTTGTTAGGTTGTCCAATTTCTGTAAGATAACGTCTTATCCCAATTTCTACTCTTTGGGTTTAACATCAAATTCTTGATTGTATCATGCTATGAATATGTGTGAATGGAATATGTTTTTTTACAGATAATATACATTTATATAAGGTATATATATATTTTTCACAAATAATTAGTTCATTATTTTATCCTTAATATTATGATATGATCTTTGTAAGGGACCTTGTCTTAATTTATATTCCATTGAGGTTTATTTGTTGTTATACACAAATACACTTGTATATTGTGAATATACTGCCATTTGAAATATTATATCATGAATATCAATATTATCATGATACTATAAGCATTGTTTAATGTTAATCTATAATTATTTTAATCCATTTATTTTCTCGATTGGTAAGGGACTCTTTAACTAAAACATTGTTTTCAATGTTTTAATGATTTATTCTACTAAAAAATTCTCAATAATGATGATGGTTTAAATAAGTTTTTTAAGATTTATTTATATGGACATTAATGTTTTAAAATGTTAACTTCATTAATATCTATAATGTGGAATGCGACACAGTGACTCATAACCCCTTTATTAAATGTTTTAAATAGTTTTGAAAATTGTTTGATGAAGTATTGATTATGTCAATATCTTGAAGTGATATATTTTTATTGTAATATGGAAATTTTAGGATTCATTTATTATTTTTTGATTTGTTAGGAATATTTTATAGTTATTGGGGATTGATTACATATATGGTTGGTTCTATGATAAACATAGGGCATGAGAACCCGAGGTAGATCTCTAATTAATTGGGTAACATGATGGAGGTAAAGAATTATTTTTTATTTTAAGAGATTTATGGAATATATATGATGGGTATTCTAAATGTAACTCCAAATGTATCTGTGATAGCTACAATGTATATACAAAATGGATTCCCCAATTTACCTTTATTAATTATTATATCTATGTGTTATTCATAAATCATATGATTTGGTGTGTTTTTTAAAGAGATTATGATTTAAGATTCAAAATTATGGTTTATTTGATTTTTATATATCCATTGGATAATTTTTTCATTCCTTGTTTTATATCCCATACTAATCATTTTATTCTCATCCATAGACTGTGAAATATTTTCCACAGGATGTAATGATGAATAGAGTAAAGGATGGGATCAAGGAAAAGTCATGTTGTCTATAAAATGGCCCTAGACTTCTTAATTTATATTGAGTTTTTATTTTATGGAACATTATTACACCTTAAGAAGTGTCTACTTGTAATAGTCATGATTATTTGTATATGTTATGGTCTTATTCTCAAAATCTTGAATCATAAAAATATCCTCAATGTGAGTTATTTAATTATTTCATGATTATGTAATGAATAAGTATAGGGAATTATAGTTGGTATTAGAGGAGGTTTTGGATAACATTATATTTTAAGATTTTATTTAAGAATATGTGACATAACCATGATGTTTAGTACATTATAAATAGACATAGTTATTATAGATGTGATAAATGGTTATTAAATTTCAGAATGAAAATGAAAGGTATTAGAAAACCTTTGAGGATAAAATATGTTATGGTAATTTATGTGGAATTGGTATAATTTTGATGGAATTTTATAAAATTTTACAATTTTTTATAAACGAAAACATATAGACCATTTGACAACCAATCGCATCGAACAAAGCTGTAAGAATCGAACCCACAACGAAAGGGAGATTGGGATTTATTTCCATCCATTTCCCTAATTGAATTCCCCAGTTACTATGACTAATTATTTTAGTTAAATGATTTTATTGATCAATAATTATTTTAGTTAGGTTACTATTATTTAATAAAATTGATATATTTAGTATAGAAAAATTATTTGAGGATTAAATGATAAATTTTATTTTAGAAGATTATTTATCTTTTGAGATAACTATATTCTTATGAAAAATATAATGCAATGTGATATCATATTGGGTGTAATGGTTGAAATTTTATTTCTGATGAATCTATGTTTTTCTTTTAGATATATGAATATTTGATTAATCTATGGAAATGATTAAAACATCTTATATAATATGTTATTTTGTTAATTACAATTCAGTATGAGATTTTAAGAGTGGTTTATGTTATTTCAGAGATAAATGTTATGATTTACATTAGAGGACTATGTGATTAAATTCTCAGGAATTTTGGGATTCAAATTTAATTTAAATTATTTCAAATAAATTTAATGAAAATTATTTATTTAATAATGATTTTTTAACTTTGGGCATTGTTTGTTCAGTTTTGTAGAATAATTGTAGCATTACGATTTAGAAAATATTATCATTTTTTGGGATTATCTGATCTTGTACTAACCATTTTATTTTTGTTTAATATCTAAAGATATGGTAATTATAAAGTTCTTATTTTGTGGATTTTTTGATTTACTATAAGTTTATTCTACCACAGCAGATGTGAACATGTCATCTTGAATACTCATCAATTGGAGGAATGATTAGTTATTGGTAGAATCATATTAAAGGATGAAACTATTTTTCAACTGTAAGTATATTATCTTATGTCCTTATTCAATGTCATAAGTAAATTATCCAACATTATGAAATGGAACGTAAACCAAAAAAATGATATATTTACTTTTCTTAATGGGAATCTAAAGACTGTTTAACTTATCACAAGTTTGTGATTTTTTGGCAGTTAACTTTCTACTAATCATGTTTTATATCACACTCCATCATAACATGACACTTAGTTTCTATTCTATATCCATGTTTTCTGACATGGAATTTTAGTATGGTATATCTCTGGTGACCTTTTTAATTACATTTCTTTTTATTAATGTGGTTTTTTTGTTGACTCTTTTTCTAATTTGGTACTTTTAATGAATTTTGTGATCCCAATTTTAAAATTGCGAGGATGATATTTCCAAAAGGTGTAAGGTTGTAACATACCACATTAATAATGAATATGAAAATTTCTTATTCAAAAATATTTTGAATTATATTTTATTTAATGGGGATCCTATGTCTGATAGAGTATTCAACACGCAACAACGAGTTTATTTTGAAATCTTATGTTGCATAGAACGTTGAGTAATATTGAAAAATAATAATGTAATACTATTATTTTAAATGGTAGTTTACACATAGCCTTTGTATAGGCGAGAATGGATAAAAAAACTACAATATTATTACAAATGTTTTTTATTTTATTTTTCTGTTATACAATATGTTTTAGAGGCGTTAAATTAGAATTAATCCAATTATAAGCATGAATACTATAATCATTGTTAAAATTTTATTTACCACCATTTGATGTCAAACCCTTTTAAAATATTTTTTTGTCACAACTAAATGTCGTATTGTAAAAAGTTAATTTTTTTTGAATTGAGACATCAAAATTTAAATTGCATGATATTTTTGTATTTATATGATAATGTTCATTTTCAATGGAATGTGAAGAATACTATTTTTTTTAATTCCAAAAATCCTTTTAATCAATATTATTTATATAGTGAAATTATCTTTTTAAATGGTTTTAATGTTTAATTGTATTATATTTGTAAAATTTAATCTAATTTATGTAATTTTATATAATTTTACATTGAAATTTTACATAAATAAGTGTCAGTATTTTGATAGTTATTATTTCATAAAAACATTCTTTCTAGTTATGACTACAAAAAATAATTTTAAATTATTTAATTAAAATTCTATGTTTTTAATTTTATAAAATATACATCATTTTTTAATTCAGAATATCAAAAATATCTTTGTGGTATTTTTTTGTATTTTCCAGAAAACGTTCAATTTTTTATGGATAGTGAAAAAAAACTTCATAGTAGTTAAAAACAAACATTTGCATTTATATGATATTTTACTACTTCTGTGAATTGAATTTAAATATTCCTATATACATGATTTTCATCAGTATTTATAATTTTGTTTAGTATGATGATATTAATTATTGATGAATAGTAACTTTGGACTTTTAATTACTGTTGTTAAAACTAAATAGGGCAATTCAAGGTAGAAATAATATTTCTATAATATAAAATTACCTTAACACATGTCATAACATATTTTCATGAGTCATAGATGACCAATAAAATCATAGGGTGTGTCTTTTGGCCTTTGAAACCCATTTGGCTAAGATAATGAAATTAATAACATTTGTTTTAAAGTAAAAATAAAAATATCATAAACAATTATTTTTTCCTAAAAATATTTTATTGTAGGGTTATATAATTCATATTTTTTAATATAAATAATCATTATAAATCTTATAATATTTACTACATCATGGTATTTTTTAAATTCTTAGACATCAAATAAATAAATTTATTTATAACACAATGATGATGTAATGATTACATCATAAATATTTTTATTAAATAAATGAGTTTATAAATGAAAAAATAAATTTGTTGTGAAACTTATTATTTAATGCATTAATTTAAGAGAATATGATGACTTGTTATATTTTAATTATTGAAGGTTTTTAAAAAGAATCAAGTTGGTTTAGATTTTTAAAAATGGCATGATAAAAATAATATTTAAATTGACTTAAATGAGTTATTTAAACAAATTTCATGTTTTTAAATGTTATAACAATCATAAAAATCGATGATTCTACCAAATTAATTATATACAGTTTCAAATGTCATTAATGAAATACTTTTTGTTCGATTGGATTATAATCGCAACTATATTACACATATAGTGTGAATATAGAAGATGACATTGTAATTATCGAGTTAGTTCTCTAAATGTTAATCCTAAATGATTAAAATAAACTTGAAACCAAAACGTTTCTAAAACCTTTTAGTTGCGAGGATATAGAATAGTAGTAATCTTATCTTCAAATTTAGTATTTCTTGGACCTTTTTAAACAAAAATAAAATTTATAATAAAAGAATATTTTCCACCATTAATAAAGAGCCCCTCCTCCCACTTATAAAAATCCATAAACACTTACCCATTACTCAAACCTCTCAATCCCCTTGGTTAATCCATATTCTTCCTAAATAAGATCCCAACATCCATATATTACACCTAGAATACTTACCTTAGTCAGAAGGCAGTTCACGAAATCTTTTTAGTTCAAACCAAAAGGAGTAACCTGATTTAAAGGTAACATCTTCTCTTAAGTTCTTTTATTTTATTTTCCTTCTCCAACCCCTTAACTCTTTTTATTCCATTCATTCCTTACAAAAATTACATCCAAAATATACTAGGTTTATGTTATTCTTAGTATTAAAAAAACACATACACACACCTCCATCTAATAGATATAAACATACTAATTCTATGGGCGATGAACTACTACCTCATGAAATGCTGATTGTTCAATTATCTCCCTTCGCCTCTCATGGAGGCGATTATGATGGCACTATAATTATTCCTGATATTTATGATATTTATTTTATCTCTATTTTTATTTAATAATCATTTGAATCATTACGTTATTCTTTTCATTTTGTATATATATGATAATTTTATTTGAGGGAGTGCAGACAACTGCCCCCTCAATGTGATATGACTCGTTCATACCATAAATGGAAAGTAAAAAGGAAGGTGTTAATGAAATTATATAAAGTGAATAAAATATTATATTATAATAGAATTATAATATACCAATGTATCATTTGTTTTTCATTTCATTAAAAATGAAAAAAATGAAATGAATGTAGCGTTCCTGAATATGCACGGCTAACTATCTCCATGAACGGTGCATTGCATTTTATTATAATGAAATGATATGGACTATTATAAATACATATATACCAGATATATATGAATTCTCTAATATTTAAATAATTAATATAAATATATATATGATGTACTTTTTACCACATGGACAACATGTAATTATAAGAAGAACATTTTTGACTAAAGTACCTAATATCAACGAAACGACAACTATTAACCTAAATGATTAAGTAATATTTATTACATGGTAATAAGTGATATAAAAGGAATAATAAATTTGAAAAAGGTTCATAATAAAGTTTAAATTATCTTTAGTTTGTTTTTAAATAGAATAGAGAATGAACGGGTCATGTCAGAATCGAGGTATGGGGTTTTTTATCTCACTTTTTATACATGTGAGAATCTTGAGATATTTGACACTATATCCTTTTCGGTGGTATATGTACTACCCATATTAATTTTTTAATATTCCTGAAATTATGGTTAATTACATCTTCATTTTATGATCCTTATTTCATGTGGTATATGTTTCGTAAGTTATTAAATTGGAGATGGAACCTTTCACCATCCTTTTTTAGTCGAAGATTTCTTTAATTTCATTTAATTTCCATTTTTTTATGCTATGAAATATTCTTCTGTATCAATATTGATGTAAATTTTATTTAAATGTGATGAGGGACCCTTTACTATTTCATACACCAATTTTTTTAATTTTAATGTGACATTGTTAGGTTTTTGAATATATGTAACAGAACTTCATACCCAAATTTCAATTCATTGGGATAAACGTCCAATTCTTGATTATATCATGATAAGAATATGTGAGAATGAAATATAATTTTTTTATACATAATTTCCAATTATATTTGATGTATTTATATTTTTCACACATAATTATGTCCTTCATTTATCCTATATCTAAGGATACGATCTTTGTAAGGGGTGTTCCTTGAAATTACATTCCATTGAGACATATTTGTTATTATACACCAATTCAAATTTATATGTTGTATATATTGTCCTTTGACATATTTTATCATGATTCTAATCATTCTAATTATATTATAATCATTGTTAAATGTTATTCTTTAATTTAATTATTCATGTATTTTCTCATGTGGTAAGGGACTCATTAACTAAAATATTGTTTTAAATGTTTTAAATATTTTTTTTTTCTAAAACATTGTAATTATTTTCCATGTTTTAAAAATGGATTTAAGGATTTAATAATATGGTAATTAAGGTTTTCAAATTTTAATTCCATTAAAAATTTCAAAGTGATATCAGATAATTTTATTAAAAAATCACCTTATTAAATGTTTTATATGTTTTTGAAAATGGTTTGATAAAGCATTGATTATGTTAATATATTCAAATGATATATTTTTATTGTAATTTGGAAATGTTATGTTTCCATTGTTGTTTTTTTGTGTCATGAATATGTTATGGTTATTGGGAATTATTTATATATAAAAGCGGTATTGTGATAATCATAGGGCATTTGAGCCCGAGATAGAAATCCAATTCCATATGTTACATGATGGAGGTAAAACATTAATATTTTCCCTAAGAGATATATGGAATATAGTATTACGGATATTCCAAATGTAACTTCGTATGGTGATGTGATAGATACAATGTATGTATGATATGTATTCCAAGAGTTACCTTTATTAATAATGATTTCTATGTGTTATTCATAAATCTTTTGATTTTCGGAGGTATGTTTAAGAGATTATGATTTATGACTAAAAATAATGATTTCATTTATTTATATGTATCAATAGAATAATGTTATATTTATTTATTTTATAACCCATATTGATCATATTTTTCTCATTCCATGTTTTTTAAAAATATTTTCTACATGACATAATGATGAATAGGGTCAAGGATGGGATCAGGGAAAAGTCATGAAATCTAAAACATAGAAGTATAATTGTTTCTTTTTGTAAGAGTTTTTATTTTATGAAAAAATGGTTACAATTTAGAAGTGTCTATATGTAATATTCAAGATGTTTTGTATAAGTTATGGCCTGATTCTTTAAATCTCTAAGGCCAAAAAGATCCTTAATGTGAATTATTTACTTAATTCATGATTATGTAATGTCTACGGGTGGGGACATATAATTAAAATGACATTATTTAAAAATATTTTTTAATTTATCATGAAATTTTTTTAGATTCTAAAATTTATGGAAACAATCTATCATTCATAGTATTAATTATGATAGAAAAAACAATTTAAAAAACAAGGTGTTACAATTTCCCTCCTTATATAATTTATTGCTACAAAATTTAAGTTATCAATCAATATTTAAAATTCCTATGTTTATCAAAAATATAGATAAGAACAAAGAAAAAAAAAATCAGTTATAAAATTTAAAAACATAATAAACATATATTTTTCATCAGAATAACCTAATCCTAATATTGGGTTTTTGCAACTAATTTGAGCTAAACAACACTCATGATTATGTATTATTACTCAATTAGTGGTATTAATTGTCTAAGATATTTCATGGTGATTCATGCCTAACATGGGTCATAGAAAACAAATATTTTTATTTCATAAGAATACTCTAGTAGTTTATCCATAGATAGTATCCCAAAGTGGAATGAACACAAACGCGATTTTTCATTTTTTTGTTGATTTTGGGTAATGTGTATTTTAATTTTTTGTTTTTAATGTAATATAATATATTTATCAATTCAAAAATACTGAACTAATTGGGGGAGACGGTGACCGGTGGCAAATTTTCTTAACCTAGGGTATTGCTACTATGGTTTCCCAATATGACCCCTTTTTATTTATACTTTAGTAAAAGAGATTCATCTATCGAGTCCTTTATCTCCCTTAGCACATGGTTATGGATAGAATATTAATATCTAAAAGAATAGTTTATTCCACACCATTCCTGGTTTTTTTAGATTTATCATGATCTCCGGATTAATTACAGCAATCATTAACCACTAATTATGATTCTTTGGTAAATTAACATTTCAAATGACAATTTTGCACACGTGCAGGTGAAAATAAAGTACTAGGAAATGTAAACTAATTTATTCCACAATATGTTTAAAAGAATTGGGTCTATGAGGAAATATATTATTGGCCAATGAAATTAAAATTAACATTTTCAATTCATAAGGATATCACATTATGAATTTAATACATAATTAACAATTGATGCCACATGGAGACAGTAGAGAGGAAAAAAATTATCTAAATAAAAATAACTCAATAAACTACCATCAATCCATACTACCCCATTCAAAATCACTCATAGAAACTACCCCTCTATGGATGGGGATGACGAGTTGATTCGAGAGAGGGGATTCATTGAAAAAAGAAAAAATATAAAATAAGAGAAATAAATCAGTTGTATAATTTCACATAGAACTTCCATATCTAATATGTACAATTTCAATCCATCCTAGACAATTATTTATAATATTTAATCCACCCCAAGGACTTCATAAGTGGATATGAAATGGGTAACACAAAAATATGGATCATCTTAATGTTTTAATATTGATCCCCTTCCATTATTTTTTCTCATAGATAGTACATTTTTTACTTTTTTTAGAATTACACATCATATAATATAGGTATATTATGTTTAATGTCTTTGGTTAATAACATTCTCTTGCTCTTTTCATGGTTTTTATTCCTTCATGATACACATAATAAATGTGAAATTGATGACATGTTATGTGTATTTCATGTTCTTTCCACAGATTTTATGTCCATTTGTTCATTTTCCATGACCCATATGTGTTAATCCACCTTTTAAATTCCCCAAACCAACATATAAATTTTCAAATTATTATCATATAGATTCAACTATAATGTGTTACTACACACTATAAAATAGAACAATGTGGACTATTTTTATTACTAAATATTCATTTTATTTTGTTTCATCAAACACTATATCAATTCACAAAACATGAAAAGAGTGAAATTTTGAATATTTTAATCTGTAAATATATACAGTCAAAACAACTTATATCTACCAGACAAATGCATAAAATTGTTTTGTCACATAGGCATCCATTAATAAATAGATGATTCATGTTTGTTTTAAAATTTGACTCCTTAATTTATCGATTAATATAGACTATATTTGAATATGGAAAATACTTTTCATAAATCACATAAAATTCATTCAAGGTAGGAAATAATTATTATTGATTAAAGTATAATCTCATAATCCCTAGTTATGATTTATATCTATTGGATATAATAATGATTCCATTAAGAATATTAATGGTTTATTTAATATAAAATGGTTATTAAAAACATAAATGATATAAGACATAGGAAAATAATGATTGAAGAACACATATAAAAACATTATTATCATTGTCCAACAAAATTATAGTATTTACATGGGATTAATATTTCTCATGGAAAAGGATTTTTATAGTTCTAATTTCCATCACAAACAATTTTATATGTGATATATATTGTATTGTTGAAAAATTAATAACATCCAAAACATAAAATCTATATTAGATCCACATAAGATATATTATTTTTATCCATTTTTTATAAAATATTATTTTTTCCATGGTATATTATTTCTAGACACCCTTATTAACCATTTAATAAATATATTTCTATTAAACTCTTGAAACACCCTATTGGAATCTTCCAACTTTATAGGAATGGAATAGATTAAATAGTTATTACATTATTATCATCATGAACTAACCACCCATGAGACTCCATCCTTTTTTATAGTGAATGTTTGGATTCTATACTATGTTCAAATTGTTAATCAAATTTTTTAAATGGTTGTTTTATATAATCATAAGATTTTTATTCACAATATCTTGTCCCACAAGCTCTCTTCTTATGAAAATATATTCATTATCAATGTCATCCATATTTAAATTTTTTCCATTGAGATTTTGACATTAATAAACCAAAAATGGATTAAAATTATTAAGGAATATTTACATCATAAGTGGATTATCATACGTTATCTTATAAAAATCATAACATCGAAATTTATTAAAATTTAAAAATATCAGATTTACATTATTTCTGACAAAAATAAATCATTATTCAAACAAAGTTATTTTATTTGGGTTCTCCCAAAATATTTATAATAAATATTTACTATAATAAATCATCTGTAATAGCTCATACAGTGATTATGATTTTCTAAAGAATATCCCAAGAGAGTATCCAACTATGTGTCCATTCGTCATCTCTATCATCATGCATCATGAATCATGTGATTATTGCTTTAATAATCAACCAACCATTTTTTGGGTTTTACAGTCATGCCTTATATATTCCCCAACCACATCCACTTTATATAATCTAGATAAAGATTTAATTTATAGAAAAACTAAAAACCTAAAAATTCACCCTAATTTACTAATGAAATGATAACTACATAATTATACTTTATAGACATCTATAGTTGTTTCCCTAAATTTATCTTCTCTAAATATTTAAATGATATAAAATAATCAATAAAAAATATACTCTAATACCAATTAAAGAATCCAATACCATAACAACCAAATATGATTCTAAAAACACTGTAATTAAACAGATTATTTGATATAATTGAGATCTACCAATTTAAATATTATTTTATTTATATAATTTCAATAAGATAAGAATTATATATCACAAATAAACATAACATTAAATGATATAATAGTCTACTATCCATGAGTTTTAGTTACATAGGATACTAAATTTATGATACTTTGGAACATATCATTCAACTTCATGCACATTTGAATCTAATAATGGGATATCATATATTAAACTCATATTCATAACATCATGAAATAGAAACATAATAAATTAGTTGAGTTTGAATTTACATTAACTGTAATCATTAAAACAATTTGGATCATAAAGATGCATAATATGATAATATGTGTATAATAAAAGGACTAGGGAATAACATAATATAATAATTAATAACATCTTAGATAAAAAATCATGATCAATGGAATAATCTATCGAATGATATAAGTCATGAATAAAAATTTTATAGAAGCATAAGAAACTAATCATGATACATTATAGTGTAACATTATGATGCCATAGAAATGTGTTAGAATCATTAGAATATGGAAACATCACCTTTGATAATTACACCGTCCGACCCACTATTGGGAGAAAACAATTTCTTCCAATGAATAACCATACAAAGATATATAAAATTTTAATGATACTATTAGAGGCTAATATCATACCACACCTATAATTCATTTATTTTAATATGTGTTTCACTTGAAATCAATCATTTATCAATTCATAAAGACTAAAAAAATAATATGAGGATCATAATATTTTCTAATATAATAATTTAAATAAACAATAAATAAATTTAGAAATAATAATAACATTATAAACTCATGTAATATAGATGGGTTTCAAAATATATTCAGTTACATTCTATGTAAATACACATTAATTAATATGGTCAGTAATATGGATTTTACACAATGTAGATAAAATGATTTTTTTTGTTAAATAGTTTCCCTATTTATAAATGTATGGTATATAGGTGGATAGACTTCAAAAAAATTAATGAAATATATATTCTCAATAGCGGTAAAAAATTGTAATTATAATAATATTTACACACATTGGGTTATTTTGAAATCTAAATATAGGAATTTTTTTCGATGGGTGTAATCACCCAAAAATATAATAACAACATTTGGAGGTTATTATTTTAATAGCAATTTATAAAAAAATAATTTTTTGAATATTATTAAAATAAAATTAATAACATATATTATTATTTATAAAATTATTTTAATATTTTCATAATAGAATATGTTATATGAACCATATAAAATTTTTTTAAATTTATTTCAAAATATTTAAAAATATTTATGAAATAAAAAACCACAATAATAAATCCTTCTAAGGAAAAAAGGATATCCTAATGTGATTCATAGTAGATGATAAATCCCACAATCATCGTAGGGAAATATATTTAATATTTTTAAACACATTTTTTTAAAACCATACTAGAAAAACGTAAATTAAAATATTAGATTGTAAATAGGAAAAGATAAATATGAAGATCACATGAGATAACTAATATTTAGGATTTTATATATAAAGGAGGACATTATTTACACTGGTAAATATTTAAACAAAGGGGAAAATGTTGATGAATATTGAAAAATTTATTCTCAATGATGATATATAAATTGATAAAGATGTTCAACATTATAATTTTTTGGAATGTAAAATGATTTTTCTCCTAGAGAGAAAGATAAGGTAAAATTAAATAAATTATTTTAGTGTAAGAACAAAAATATTGAATGAAATAATTTTTAGAAAGACAATTATATCTTAATTAAAAGGGTTATGCTAACCAATACCCTTAAGGATTTACTATCTTATAAATCGAAATATAACATAAAATAAAATTTGAGAAGAATATTTAAATGCATTAGTCATAATAAAAAAAATTATAAGACAAATCCCATTAAAATATAAACTCTAAAAATTGGAAAAAAAATGGTGGATACAAGTCATATAAATTTGATGAAACATTGAGAATTACAAATAAAACAACATTAGAAAATAAATAAAAATATTTAAAAATTTAGTAATATTGAAATACATATTATATTATCATGAATTGAAATAAATTAATAATAACTGATTATAATTGTTACTAAATACATCTTATTTGTTAAATAATGATATATAACCAACAACATGTTTCATGGAATTAAAAATAGTGATATGAAAATCTCACAAAGGAATCTAATTCATTCTACACATGTTATAGTTAAAAAAACTATGTTTACTAAAATCATTATTATGTACCTTATAAATATATACTAATTTTTATTAGGAACGGTTATTTTCATACACTATTTATTAATTAAATAGTTGTCTCTTAGAGTGGTTACATGATGTGGTTTGGTCAATTTCAATGAAGAATCATCTGTATGATGACTAGGATACAATGTTTTGTACTGTAGATTCATTATGTATAAAATATTATATTTTAAGGTGTATTATTATTAGACTATAAAAATATTTATAGTTTTTTTTCTATTGTACAATAATTGACTAAAATTTCAAATAGTACCTTGAAATGTTCATTGATTATGGTGTTGTTTTATATGATTTTTTATTGTAAATATTGATTATAGAATATATATTATCGTATTTTTGTAATTTTAAAAGTTCCATTAATAATTTATTATAAAAAATCTAATTTAATTTTACCAATGTAATGTGGTAATTCAATATGAAATTATTCATTCTTTGGAGGAAGTAGTACACACGCAAACACGAACGGAAAATTAATTTTTCATATAGCATGAGAGTTAGAAAAATATTATCACTAGGAGAGGATAATTACAATTTTAATATTGTATGTTTTTATTATGTAACACCATTAGATATTCCTTTAAGGGATGTTATAAAAAATAGAACATGTTTTTCATGGATGGGGAAATCATCATGTACGCATGATGATGTATTCAATTTTAAAATTGTTTTAGAGGATTGTATTAATTGAATAGGAAAATAGTGTAAAAATATTTTTCGAATATTATTAACATGTAATTAATCATTTTTTTCATTTATTTTAGTTTATTTTAGTGTGTGGAAGAAGAAAAAAAGTATGTGAGATCAATCATTAACAATAAATATCTCATTGGATGTTCTCTATTGGGTAACACCATAAGGTTACCTTGATAGGTCATTGTGGAAGAAATAGTCGTCTAAAACATAATTAAAGGGTTTTTGAGAGTCTATAAATGGTTATTTTTTGAGATATATTTTTATAATTGGTTGATAAATGGTGGGAGATTTTTCCACTATTATAACAGATGAAAATGTCACATTCATAAATACCCTTTAATTTTGAAAGATGGGATGATAGTATTCAAGGTACAATGACTCTTAATGATATAAATAATTATTTTTGGTGGTGATATTACATCAAGGTGGAATTTAAAATTCATTTTAGGTATATAATCCCACCCGTTCTGAGAAAAAATGTTCGATTTTTTTTCCTTGATGAATCTAATTTAAAAATAATTCATTATGAGTTAGAGGTGTTTAATAGGTTAATAGCGATCATGGTGGTGAACATGTATTGGGTTTTTTAGAATCATTAAATTCTCATGAAACATTAACCCCACTGGATTGTTGTTATGGTGTAATAAAAAATTGGATATGCTAAACCATTATCCTACAAGGGCTACTCGGATCAATAGATAGTTAATGGAATCCATGCTATTTATTAAAATGGGTTGAAATTAGAATTTCACCCTTTTACACTTATTGTAAAACACTATATTACCTAACATATTAAGTTATTATCTAACATCCTTCCCATATCCTTCATTATCCCTCTATTTCATGGTGCATATACTTCATCTGGGGTCTGATTCAACTATCATCATAATTTTCGAGAGAAAGTTGTAATTAAAAACACAATTTTTATAATCATATTTTATTTTGATTTATTTATGTATTTTCTTCTACTTATAAAATATATATCATTTTTAGAGATATTTAATACCATATTTATTTCATCCCTAATTATCCAAACAAAAATCTTATACAAAATTTGTAGATTCCGATAACTCATAGTTATATTTTCCCAAATATTTACTCCTAGTCTAACAATATTTTTCTACTGCATGTGTTGTTGGTATCCTTGGTTTTTGATAGTGATGACCATAATATTTATTATTTTTTTATGTTACCAGTCCCCAAGAAAACATAACCTAGATATTCATGAACATTAGAAAAGATAATCTTAATAGTGTTCATTGGTAACTAACTGACCACATAATTATTCCACCAAAAGATTGTTTATGTATTATAGAACCTGGGAAACATAAAAGGGATGACATCTGTTAAAACATGAACATCAATTTTGAAAAATATCAACAATTTTATTTTATTTTTTCAATTCATTGAATATTGAATTATGTTTCAACTAATGTATTGTGGTATGGAATTTCCTAATCATATAAATTTTTAATATGTGTTAAGGCATAATTATTATTTTTTAAATGACGACATATTAGAGTAGAAGAACGTGGACCAAAATTTAATCATTTTTTAAATAAAACATTGTGGTATAAGGAGGAATATAAACCTTTAGTAGTGGTAATATTATTATAATTATATATTTTGAAAATGATAAATTATTTCTGAAATGTTATTGTAAAATAAAATGATAAATTTGGAATAGATGTAAGATCATCTTATAGATACAAGTGTAGATTAAATATCAAGGGTATTCTCTACATGGATTTATTTTTCGGTAAATATTGGATAAAATATTAAATGGGTACATTCTATAATTATTAAAAATCGTATATTTCATCTTATTATTAAATGGTATAGTGCATAGTCTTGTGACCAATGTCCCTTTGAAAAATTTAAATCGTGAATTAAATATCATATTACCATTATTATTTAAAATTTGAATGATATTTTATGGTTGTTGGAATATATTCAATCTCTGTTAAATGGGTCATGGTATAATAAAAAATTATATAGAATTAATAGTCGTTGAATGTATTGATTTATTAATATAAATAAAATTATTTATTTGGAATTTCTGGATGAGAGCATATGATATCATATGATATATGGTGTTTTTATTTATGGGAATTCCAATATAAATTCCTAGATTAAATGTGATATATGATATGTTGGAATTACAAGATGAATTATTTGAATAAATATTATGCACTGGAATAAGGAATTTGGGATGTGGTCTTAGATTCCATGGGATTTCTGGATGGTTAGAAATTCCATGTTGAGCGCTGTGATTCCAAGTGAATGGTGGGATTAGTTCGTAGACTCCATATGTTTTAAAATTATACAAGTTAATTATAGGATGTGTGTTTGGACTTAATTTGTTTACTTTTGAAGGAATCATATGATAACATTGAAAGAGACATTCAGTACTCTACAAACAAGTTATGATCTAAAATGTTGTGCAACTACGGAGACTGAGTATTGCGGATTTTAGTTTATTTATATATTTAATTCTTTATAGGTTTATTTCATCTCATATGAACATGTATGTAATGGTTTTTATATTTTTGGATTACTTTTGATGTGGAATACTAATATTTGTAAAAAAATAATCATGTCTCTATAGTAGGGGAGTACCCATGTAGATTCTAGTTGGCTACTATATTAAATATGGGAAAGATAAAATTATTGATATTTGGATTTCAATATGAGAGCATCGATGAAGGAACCAATAATTAATAAGTACATGTTGGGGATCATCATTAGTATCATTTATTTTATCTATACTAGGATCTTCTATAATATTATCAACCATATAGGATATGATTTGGTATGTATGAAATATGAATTTGTGACAAATTGTAATAATCATTTTATTTCCATAATGTTTCATGTATTATTTACACTTTTAGTTTTTCTACATTATATTTTTTCAATTATTTTTCATTATATCTTTACATTGACAAGAGGATATAGTCTCCCTAAATTTTCTGCGTGCACCTGGACACTATTTAGTAGCTCATTTAATGTGAGGAGGCACACTTGAGGTTATGTGTCTCACTAGTCTACTTAAAACATTAAGTGAACTAGTTTAGGATGTAATATAGTGGTATTAGTGGGTCATTATATTTTTTTGAATACAGTTTTATAAGCTATATAGTATAATGTGATTTGTTTAATTGATGGTTATATGAACCCTGTACTTACATACATATAAATTAAATAATTTTTACATTATACATAAAACATTACACAAACATTTTCCCAAAGATTGTTTATGTATAGTGTGTTTGGAAACATGGAATTATAAACACTGGTACATGAGTGAGATATATTATCTCCCACTAGGTTCTTCATGATTATATCCTCCTATATACATATCATACATATAATAATTCATCATTTCCTAGGAAAGAAAACATTAAAAATGGGTGATCACAGATTATTATGATGGGTATAAAAGGGCGACATGTATGCATAAAAGTTATTATAAGGTTATGAGAACATGATAATAATATTAAGATATTATACCAGGCCTTTTAAATATCACAAACATGACCTATTTCATAAATTTTAATAGTTCATAAAGAATGAATCATATGGAAATTAAGAGAATAATTCATGAAATCATAACATTGGAATAGGGAATGTAATTATGGAATACACATAAACAAGTTATATCTTACCATATAAACATAGAATAATTTTTAGAACATATCACGAAACGTCATTGGTAAACCATGTAATTGGCCTAAAACAAAATCTTCCATAGTTGCAGTCCTTTACTTGTAAGGGACCATGTTTCCCCATCATCCCATAGCGGATCAGGTATCCCTATATTACCATAGTGGATCAGTTCTCCCCATATTCCCATTTTGGTTTGGGATTCCCGATAATCCATTGTGGTGTAGGTTTCCCCATCATCCCATAGTGGATCTGGTTTCCATATCTTACACATTATATCAAGCCTATTGAAATGATTCCCATGACCACATCAGAAGATATAAATCATTACCAAAAACATTTTTGAGAGATATATATCCCACCAATCCCATAATAAAATCATACGTACATGGTCAATGAGCTAATAAAGAATTAATCATATCAATACCAATAAAAAGATATTTATTTCAAAAAGAACATATATTAACACAAGATATGATATAGTTATTATAATAATTTCATCATATCATTAACAATGGAAATGATATAGGTCACACAGTTATTTCGTCAAATAATATCACATGAAAATAACTATTTTATAAATTGCATATAAACTATGTAATAGAAATGGGTGGTAGAAACATCATTTTATAAAAACTTAAAATAGTAAATGAATAATAAGAATAGTATTCATGGACCATACACTAAGAAAAGAATGAACTATTTAAATGTGTTTCATCATTGATGAAGAGGGATTCCAAAATATAAGATGAACCATTTCATGTATATGATATATTTCTTGAAAAATCCTTTTTGTAAAACTAGTTCAAAATCATTTTCCTATAATGAAATATAGGTAATTTTATTTATAACATTTTTTGCGAAAAACATATTTTCTTATATGAAAAAGTGTTTTTAAAAAAATAAATAATTTTAAAAAATTAATCATTAAATCTCTCCTAAAACTTATTGATCATATTAGAAATTTATTTTGAAATCATTTTTCCTTGAAATTACCTTGAAACCCCATATATAATGGTTGATTTTTTAAGAACATTTATATTTGAAATTTACTTGAAAACCTAATACGAAGGCATAAAATAATTTAAAAAACCCATTAATAGACAATAAAATTGTAATCATAAAATGAAATCATGAAATAATTGAAATCATTTTGTTGAAAAAACCCTTTTGAAAACATATATAGGAAGCATTGAAAGTAATTGAAAATAATTTTTAATCTTATTTGTTCGAAAACATTTCTTATTGAAAACACCATTAAATTAAATAAATTTCTAGAATATTAGGAAATATTTACTTTTAAAATAATATTTTAAACATACAAAGTAATCTCCAAGGATATGATAATCAAGACTGCATGTATGTGTATACGTACTAAATATTCCTTTTCCACCTTAAATGTCTTGAAAAGTTCCATGACTGGAAACCCATAAGATGATTACCCTTAAAAAAATTAAAAATGTAAAATATCAGTATTAATTTAGTCATAACAACATAAGATAATATTAAATATTTAATCATTTTGAGGAAACACAGTTGTAAAAAAAGACATATTTCAACCAAAAGGTGCAATAATGTCATATTTTAATAAAAATTCATTTATTATTATATTATTTATAAAAGTTTGATAAAATGTTAAAAATAACTGAATAAATATTTAATATACACAAGATATGAAATTTTATAATATATAATTAGATACATATCATATAATTTTATCAATGGAAGAATAATGATAAACAATAATGATAAATATTGAGAATTTTTCAATAAACACTTACATATTTGTAAATTTCAATCATTCAACACTTGTAAGAAAATTAATTTTCATTAATATTAATATATCATGAAAATAATTATGTTCGTAATAAAACATGTAAAAGTTATTTTTATACTCCTTGTAATAGAATATAGGTTTATAACATGGCATGAGTCTCAATGAAAAAAAATTGGGACAAAATTACGTTACTATTTTGTTAAAATTTATTATATAAACCTCATGAAATAAAGCTCATAAAAATTATATTTATATACAATTAATATTTTGTAAAATAATCATCGAATACATCGATTTTTATTAATCACATCAAAAATATGAAATAGTAAGTGGACATGGCTTTTGTCTCATAGAAAATAAATTTGAGATGAGAAAATCCTTCCCTTATGTCTCAATTCTCTTCATACTCATTAGAAATTAAAGTATAATATAAAAAAATTTATTATAAATATACTAAAAAACAAAATTACAATATCTATAAACCTATATTTCTTATAATTTCGTTTTATTCCTTGGTAGTTACAAATCAATGTTAATGTTTCTTTTAAAGTAAAAATAACTTTGATTCTATATTTTTTTTGATTTGTTATATTTTTGTTCTTCATATTTATATCATGATCTCTATAATGTAAAACATGATATATATATATATATATATATATTATTTATCATATATTTATTTATATTAATCTATAAATGATACAATTATTAAATTAAAAAATTCGTTATTTGAGGTGATAGGTCGTACATACGAATGAACAATGTTTTTTTACTATCATAGTAAAAGAAAGAAAGTTAATGACATATATTTTTATTTTAATATTAAAATTAAATTTTTATTATGGTTTCATATATATATATATATATTATAAATTTAATAAACACATCCATATTACATTATATGTATTGTATGAATCAATCACGTCACATGGAGGATGCGGCAATACATACTTCCACAAAAAAGGTATAATATTTTCACAAAATAGAAAGTATGAAGGTATATTTTATAAAAAAAATAAAATAATAAAAAATACATAAAAATATATATCATATAATAACATAGTGTCCATCATAAATCCTATCTATGATAGGTGGTAACGAAAAAATGAACAACATCATTTAGTGAGGTCATAGTTCTTGGTACAGGAGAATAATAAGCCTGGTACCCATTATATGGATGTGTGTGAATGTGTTGGTAGATTACATAGAATAAAAGAATATCAAATTTTTTAGAAAATTAATTTTATTATATAATCATGTAATAAGAATATATAATGGGGAGGAAAGTTAAAATAAAATAACGGATATTCAGTGAGAATGGTATATCTTAATTTAATAGCTCATTTTGGATTACACCAAAAGTATTACATGGATGGATTTATAACCAAATAAATAATTATAATATGATGGGTGTTATTTTTAGAGTTATTTTTGAATATTATGGGTGTGAAAAATAAATTCGTATATGTGAATCAGTGGGAGGGGAAAAAGAATTTTACAGTTGAGGAGTGGGATTTTTATATATTTTTTATATTAGAATTTGACCCAAATTTTTCCTTTTAAAATTGTATCCAATAATAATTTTTTATTTAAAATGTAGTATATTGAAGAAATATTTCTATCCAATGGGTTGTGTAAAATATTCTAGGTTATTATTTCCCAAAATTCTATGGTTTAATCCACTGTGAAGTAAAAAATTTCTCTTAGTCAATTTATTTTGTTTATTTGTACTCAGTAGTATTTTTTGAAAAACAATTACCATATTAGAAATTAAATATTATTCTGATCCAAAATATAGAATCAATTTTTCAAATTTCCAATAATAAAATTTCCTGAATATAATTTTAATTTCATCCCACTGCCTGAATGACTTTCTTGGATTTTTAATAATTTTTTTGAATATTTGGTGTGTTTTTATATCCTAATTAATAGTGAAATTTATTAAAATGACAAAAATTGTATTAATATAGGTACATTTTTTTCTTATTTGCCTTTATTGAAAAATGGAAAAAAAATATTACAATTTGCATAAATCATTCAAAAAAATCATTTTGAATTACAATTAATTATTATTGACTATTAATAAAATAATGAAACTCCACAAAAAATATAACGAAAATTATACATGATCTAATTCTTATTTTCCAATATTAAAAATAATGTTTATTTTTTATAATAAAAATTATAAAATGGTGGAAAATCATATTTAAAATGGGTTTTCCATTAAAAGTTGGAAAAATAACTTTTAGAAAAATAAATCTTTGTAATCATAATTATATGATGAAAGTGGTAATAGCATGCTAGATTTAGATGATGAAAGTGGGATATTTTGATGAAATGGAAGGAATATTGGTATAGAATAGATAATTATGTGATGAAAGTGGTAATAGCATGCTAGATTTAGGAAGTGTACGCATGGTTCCCCTTAGTTCCCAAACCCTTAATTGCCAAATGCTTCTTCAAATGAAGGATTCTGCAGAGACATGCTGCAATCAACCCATGACACAGGCACACATGAGTCTATGTGTGCCCACATGACTTCATGTGATGCGAAAACCACTGGGAAACCAATGAGACATCAATGGGACCCATTTGCAGAATCCATTACCAATAAACCATCCAAGGATATGGTGAAAAGGAATAAAGTCAAGAGTGTGGGTTTCCCTTAGGTGCACAAAGCCTTGCCCAACCGATGCGACGTTGAATGGTTTTTTGTGTGCTACATATGGTGTTTTCGCCTATAAAATATACCATACCCCACCCTTCGAGGATGTTTACAGAATATGATCTGATTCCCTGCTGTGCGAACGACTCCTCTTCTGTGACGTGCAAAAAAAAATTTCGCCTCAAGGTATTGGACCATGTTTGACAGGTCTCTAAGTGGTCATACATTAGGTGGGCCCTCTTGGGCATGATCCTCATCCATTCTAATTTACCCTAATTGATATTTTACAAATGATCCCTATTTCATGCATGTTTCCCCTATATTGTAGTGGTTTTACGTGTTTCTATCTAGTTTGCACGCTGCTGTCCAATATTATGTATAGCCTATCATCGTGCGTATGTCCCTCCTTGTGTTCTCTATATTTCTTCAATACCGTAAGGCACCATATCTGAGCCCCTGTTATGTGCAACACCTTTTTATCACACATACATAACCTTTATAGCCCTCTAGGCTCCTTATAATAGACAACAAGTTCCCTTGGGTGGTGATTCACGATCCATTGTGTAGACTTATGCTTTTTTTCATAGGAATGCTAATATATATCACTTCATCTCATAGACACACCAACATGGTCCACTAATTAGATCCCTCTGCAACACCATAAAACTATGACATTTCTGGGGCCTTCCCTTCACCAAGGGTTGATTCTTGTTGGTAATGTAATTCCTAGGGGTGTAGAGTTAACCATAATCATCCGATCTATAGGATGTAAAACTACCATGCACCATAATTCTCACAAGATGATTTAAAAATGTAAACTCACCCTGTGCATTCTACATAGGGTGCCCCATCTCAGAAATTTTATGCCCCTGCTCATCTCCATGGGAGTGAGATCCTCCTCACATGGAATGAGTTCAACTTTGTTGGAAGAACATTTTTCTGGGGGATGGGAAACCATCTGGGTGTATGCCCCAAGCTTTTATTGCAGGAAGTAGCATCCCTACACTTACACCGTTATTATGTGTTAAGGAGTAGAAGAGAGAGGGGCACAGGGACCTTTGTCACCCTATCCGAGACCCTCTGAGATTTTTCTCCATTGGGCCTCCATCCTTGGGTAACTCCCAATATTTATCTCTCCAGTCCTTTAAAAATTTATAAAACCATGTTTCCTATTAAGGCTGTTATCTAAGAATAAGCACCATTTCACTTCTTATGTACCCACCTTTCACAACGTGATCGTTAGGTCCCTACTATATCTTTTTTCTCTCATTGAGAAAGACTCATGTGGGCCTAGAGTATGAATTGACCATGAAATCCTTCATGGTCTACCCTAGAGTATAATCCTCAATCCCCCATTCTTAACTATGTGGACATTGATCATTGTCTCATAGGAATGGTATATAAGAGTACTCCCGGAGTTTCATTCCCAACACCAACTCATCCTGACCCCTTCACGCCAGTTGATACTCATCCCACATGATGTTAAAATGTATCCTCCCATTCTAAACTACATTGAAATTGATTTGAGTCTCCTAGAAAATGTACATAAGAAGCCTCCCTGTGGTTGATTCCCAACTCCCATCAGTCTAGATGATTTCATATCTGGTCAGCCCTATCCTACATATGTTAAAATATACACCCCCTTTCACCCCGCATGATTCTTTACAGGACCCATTGGAACTGTGTAGAATTTTATCCCTATCATTTAGATATGGTATATCGGAAGCCTCCAGGAGGATCAAACCAATACAACAGTAAGCAGTTGGGATCCAATCTAGTTGTAAGATGTTGTGATCATTATACAGTGATAAGACATTGTGATCCTCATCTAGTTATAAGCTATTGTTATTCAAATCCTGAAGTAGTCCATAGTTATCCCCGTATAGCGGAATGCCATTGTGATCCTTATATTGTGGTAAGAAGTTTTTTTTACTTATCAAGAGGTAAGACATTGTGATCCTCATCAATCAATATTCTATTGTGATCCTCATATAGATGTAATCCTTTTTTATCCTATAGTCAATTGTAAGCCATTTTCAATCCCAACCAACGATGATCCGCTACCACTCCCAACTATCTATATTCCATTTTCAATCCCAATCGGTAGAAAGCAGTTGGAACACTAGTCAATAGTAATCAATTTTCAATTCCAATCAATGGTCAGCTATTATCAACCCCAACCAGAGGTAAGCCAATAGAGTGTCTAATTAACATTAACCCTTGGTAGACCCCAACAGATGATAAACCATTGTAGTCTATATTTTTGGAACCCGCATCTCTGTTTCAGCCCTGTGCAGTCAAACCATCTCGTGGTATGATAGCCACGTGGAAGCCCCAATATTTCCTCAGATCATTATCATTTTCCTACGCCTTGATTCCATTGCCATTTGAAACTATGTTGACATTCATCCTTATATCCTAGGTAAGGTATGTATCAAGCCACTTTAAGGTTAAATCACAACACCAACATGTCCTGAACCCTTCACGCTGGTTCATACTCATCTTGCATGAAGTTAAATTGTATTCTCGAATTATGAAATACCTGGACATTGGTCTTTGTATCTAGGGAAAGGTATGTAGAAAGCCTCCATGAGGTTCAATCCTACCGCCCATTGGTCTCGACTATTTCATGACGGTTCTCCCCTTTCCTACACGACATTAAATTATATTCCCCCTTTTGTCCCACAGGATGCTAACCTTTACCCATTCTAAAAGTGTGGTGTTTGATCCCTGTATCCTAGAAAGGGTATGTATGAATCCTCAATGAGGTTCAACCCCATCCAATGATAAGCCATTGTGATCCTTAACCAGTGGTAATTATTTTGTGATCCTCATCCAGTGGTATAACTTTTTGATTATTACCTAGTGGTAAACCATTGTGATCATCATCCAGTGGTAAGCCATTGTGATCATGATCTAACAGTAAGCCATTTTTATCCTCATCCAACAGTATACCTTATGTATTCATCATCTATAGGTATTCCAGTTTGATCCTAATCTAATAGTAAGTCATTGTGATCCTCATCCAATGGTATGTTGTTTTCAATCCCAACCATCAGTAATCGGTTGTATCTCCCATCTAGCGGTAAGACGTTTTCAATCCCAATAAGCGGTAAGCTGCTGGAATCCCAATCAGTGGTAAGCCGTTTTAAATCCCAAGAAGTAGTAAACAATTTACATCCCCAACTAAATGTAATCCTTGGGAGCCATAACCAATGGTAAGACGATTTGGACCCCAGGTGACGGTAATCCAATGTATTCTCCATTATTGGGGTCTATATCTCAGGTCAGTCCCAGTGGCATCATACATTCTCTTAGGATGCTAAATGCATGCAAGTGAAAATATATCATCATGTCATTTTCCTTTGCAAACACAAAGGCTCCATTGCCCATCATAAACAATGTGGAATTTGATTCCCTTCCATAAGGATAAACATGAAGCATATATGAGGCAAAATCTCATCATCATTGTCTTTCTAATGATGGTTCTAGCTCATTCTTTATTCACATCTCTCAACCATCCATATCCATTCTAATCCTTACCCGGGCCATCACTTCCTAGTGAGATACTATCACCCACTTTATCATTACTCCTCAAATTGATCATGTAACTAACCACACATTAGACCCAACATCAGTTTTCCCTATTGAGGTTTCACCCATCTATTCCACACTTATCAGTGTTCTGATCTGTCTGATTAGTCTCTGCTAGGCATTAAACTCATGGCTTACCCTATGCTAAACATTGGAAGATGAGGCAATTCTCAGACACCACCCAGGGAATAAAATTCTCTTCACTTGAAGTGGTATTCCTTGGGCATCTGAACCCTCAAGAAGAACCATCTTAAGGGGATAAAACCCAAACACTCTAGTGTTCCAGAATCCAGACATGCTTGAGATGTCCCATGTGACTACTCCCCAGACTGAAGTTTGATTCCCATACATGAACAATCATAGTGTCCTATCATAAGTATCATAATTAACTGACATCCATAATGACATGGCTTTGGGAATAGTTTCACGAACAACAACTTAAGTGTATGAGTGAGACCCGGATTGGGAAAGGAGTTCTGAGGATGAATCTATGGAATGAGGAACCAACAACCCATCAACCTATTTCAATTGAGGAGAAAATGTCCCAAAAGATGTGATGGATGCTACCCACCTTTTGAAAGAGTGAATGCGTTGAATCATTTGTGTGTCCTTCACAGATAGATTCACGCCCCGGTGAAAGCTCCGGAAAAAAAATTGTTCCCTTATTTTTAATGGTATAGGATACCTAATATACCCTATAAATCTATTTTAATTGTCTATAAAATTATAAATCTTAATGAACTATATTTTTTCAGGTCTGTAATTTTCTTTTAAGAGATATTTCATGAACATTCTTCATCAATTAATTAGTTTTTTGATATCACATAAAAAATATTTTAAACTAATATAATTAATTATTGTTTGATTACCCTTCTGTTTTTCTCATATGATATTGGTAGATCTCTAACAAACTATGTATTTGAGATATTAAAATAAGACACTCTTATTGTTATTAATGGTTACAAATTATATAATTCCATAACATATTTTTAATGTAATAAGAGGATCTGGAGAGATTAAATATTGGATAAAATAATTTATCTATGGTATTTATGAAAATATAATGTAACGTGTTACTACCAAAAATTAATGATTAAATATAATATATAATGATTTCATTAAAAAATAGTTCACCAAGAAAATAAAATATAGTAAATTCCTCATATGATTTCTATACATACATGAAAGAGGGGAGTATTAGTTTTTAATTATATTTAGATATTACAAAATGTTCTATAAATAATTTAAATAGACAAATGTTCGATCAACTATTTTCTATATCAAACCTGCAACTTATTATACACATAAACATGATATGGTACATAAAATTTCACATATGAAAACTTTGAGGATGCAGAGGTTCAGTTTTTTTGGAAATTAAGAACATTACATATAATCATAAACCCTGAAGTACACATTTTTATTGAAAACAATTTTTACATGACCACAAACATTCATTCGTAATTATAATTGCATGCGATAACCTAAGGACATCAATAATATAAGGGTGATCTATAAAGATCATTAGGGGAGTGAAAAAAGTGTAAGATGAAGAATACAGTACATGTTAGGCATTAGGCATGTCAAAGGAGTATAAAAGAATCAAGAAAATAATGGCATTATATAGAATGATTATTATAACATGGAAATGTGGGAATAACACTTTATATGGTATTAGCATGATCCATGGAACACTGATCAATAATCATGAATAAACCCTCACTGCACATGAATTATTGTATGTAAACAATCATTTCATTTTATGTATAATGATATTAATCTATACCTAATGCATTGGAGCACTATCAGGGCACACCCTTCTTAAACATTTTATTTCAGGCTCATGTTTTCCACAGAGATCATTCAACCTAGATATAGTAAACATAATCATTTCATACAAGAAAATATAATGTGGAATTAATAATGGAAAACTATAATAAATATTTAAATTTTATTAATGGTGAATATCCTTGATAGATAATTGGGCATTGCATTCACTACAAAATGACTTTGACTGGGAAAATCTATGTGAAATTTCTGAAGCATAACGACGTGACATAAGAATTAATAAAAATTATTTATGAGAGAGAAATGGTTTTATCATATTATGTACATGAGAAGGAATGAAATGGGTCATATAGATACATATACCAATAATTTTAATGGAATTCAGATTCATAATAAAATATTATTTCTCGAATGTAAATGACAAGAGAGAAATTCCTTACAGAATTTCAGTATAGTAACGGGTGTACATGGGAGGCATTAATAAGAGATAAAGTGGTATATATTCTTTCCAAAATAAATAGGTCAATATGGTGGTTGTTATAAATAATACCCAAAAGTTTATCATTTAAAATATAAGGACATAACAATATTATGAAACCTATATAAAATTAGAAGGGAAGGAATCCTTTACAGCATTTAGGCATGGTAATAGGTGTACATGGGAGGAACTAATGAGAGAAACATGGGACTATCATTATTATAACATAATTAGGGAAGTATAGGGGAGGTGAGAAATTATACCCAACCTTTTTTAATTGAGAAAAATGGTATAAAAACTTAATGAAACTTGGAAAATAATTAGATAATTTGATATTCATTACATGGAAGTGTTAACCAAAAAAATAGGAGACGAATGATAGAGGCTTAATGGGATCATGGGGATTTTAGGGAGGATTATAGGGGTAAGAGGGAATATGTTGGATGGGATCCAATGGCTTTGAGTGTATTGGATGTGAGAGCATTGGTGGTATTATATAGGAAAGGTGAGGGAATTCTTTATTATTTCGGTTTGGGATACCACACATTAATCTAATCAAAACCACAAAATAGCCCATTATGTTTTACAATGGTTTTGTCCAAAGGTGATTGGGAAACAAATATTATAATTTCAATGGTCGGAATTATAAAAATAATTGTTTTATTAGACTTGGAAGGTCCACTAACCCTTTTTAAAATAAATAAAACAAACCTAAAATCACATTATTTTAAAGGTAAAACATATATGAGACGAAAATAATGAATATATTATTTTATTACATCATTATTGGTAATTATGATGTAATAAAATAGATTATATATTTAAATGATATTTAATTTTTACCCCAAAATCAACTGTCTCATAAAATTATAAAAAATACCCATTGGAAAATTTCAAAATAATGATTCCAAAAACAATATACATTTTATCTAAATAATTTTCTAAATATGTGAATTTTTTCTCCAAAAACAAAACTCATCATTTAACAAAAATTTATCGGTTTTGATAAAAATAGCTTTCAAAAATTAATAAAAAACACAACCATATTTATAACAATTTTCTGGTCAACTATATTTAATAAAAATTAATTTATAATAATATTTTATTAAAATTTTATTTAATTCCAAAATACAATAATTCATCAAAATAGATTTCCTAATAAACAAAAAATGGTATTTCATTAAAACTATTTAAAATATAACAATAATAAATTGAATATATAAATTATATATAGAAATATTGTACATAATAATAATACTAGGGTTTTGTTACAAAACCCCTTATAACACTGGCATATGTCCTTAGGGTAAGGTGCACGATTGTGTCAGACTCTTGGGGTGGCTTAGATAACATTGCACTGGTGGTAATTTCTATTAACATCCACATATCTTGTAGGAGGTTCCACTAAAGCTTAAGGTGTTCATCTTCAACCTGGGAATGGTAAAGTGAAAAAACTAGACATTCCACCCCCTTTCCATGCTCTAACAGATGGGCTTCATGCAGGGCAATTCTACTGGATGATGCAATCTCATTCTTATTCTGAGTAAACTAGATTTTTTAATGCCCTATATTTATACAAATCATTTGATCACTATTTAATAGTTATATTATAAATGTTCCAAATTCATAATAGTATATTACAAATTTAAATAAAAAAATTGAAGTTCATGTGTTACATAACCATTTCACGTAATAATACATTTTATTAGATCAAGTGTAATTTACCTTAATAAAAGTCGGGGTCATTACCATCTTCCCCCCTTAAGAAATTTCTCCCTTAAAATTTCATTTTCCCACACTAAAAAAGTTTTGGAAAAACCTATTTTATATAATCCTCTGATTCCCATGTTACATCATATAAATTGTGGTTTTCCCACAACACCTTGATGTGGGGAATTGTCTTATTTCATAGAACTTGTTCTCTAATATCTAAGATCTTCACTGGTTTCTCCTCATAAGAAAGATCTTTTTCTAAATGTACTACCTCAAATGAGAGTACATGTGAAGGCTATTGAATGTAATTCCTTAAGAAGGATACATGAAAGAAAATATGTACTTTTTCTATGGTAGGTGGAAGTATTATTCAATATTCTACAACCCTAATAAGATCAAGAATCTCGAGGGGGATGATTTACATAGGACTAAAATTCTAATTATTTCCAATCCTCGTGACCTTATTTCATGAAGATATGTGTAGAAATACCAACTCTCCAAATTTGAATGAAATTTATCATTTATGACTATCTGCATAACACTTCTTTCGACGTTGGGATTCCTTGATATGCTACTAAATGGTATTCACATTCTCCACCATTTCTTCAACCATTATATCTCCTAGAATCTTACAATCAATGACTTCATCCCAACATTTCAATGTTCTACACCTTTCACCATAACGGGACTCATATTGTTTCATTTAGAATCATGAGCGGAAACTATTATTGTATGAGAATTTAACCAGTTGAAGATGTTGGTCCCATCCATCTGTGAAGTCCATGGAACAAGATCATAACATATCCTCCATTGTCTAAATATTTTGTTTATATTTTCCATCATTTTGAGGAATATGGGCCATAATGATATTCATTTAATTATTTAGAACATGTTGGAGTGTTTTCTAAAACATCATGGAGAATCTCAGTTCATGATCGGATATAATAGATTGTAGTACTCTATTCATCCCTACCACTGATATGATATAAATCTGTGAAAGTTGATCCATTGGGATGTCCTCTCAAATTACGATAAAGTGATATTTCTTTTTAAGATGATCAACAATGACCCACATATAATTGTTTCATCTAGACGTCCTTTGAAGTCTAGTGACAATGTTTATGGTAATTATGTATCACATCCATGTTGGTACATGTAGTGGTTTCATAATCCCCAGAGAATTTGTCCTACCATCCATTACATTCTAATATAACAGGCACTATGATGAATATTTAGCAATCTACCTTTTTATATTGTCCCACATAAAGTTTTTTCTTAGAGATATCGATAAATCATTGATCTCCCATGGTTAATAGAGATGGTTGAGTTATGTGTGTCATTCAAAAGATCCTTATTAATCTCTAGATCAGATGGTACACATAATTGTGACACAAAACTCGCAATTCTATCCTTATCAACCACGAACTCTGAGGATTTCCCATTTTTGATAACTTCTAACCTTTTCAGAACTTCCCCATAATTTCTTTGAGCATCATTTATTTTATCCATGAGGGATTATTTAGAAATAATTTTAGAAAGGATTGACGATGTTCCTCCTTTAATGATTCCCATGTCCATCCTAAAAAAATATTATAAGATCGGATCCTTTTCAATAATCATCACTGATAAAGATGCATTATCCTTTCTACATAGAACATTTTCTACCTTGTTAACCCTACCATGATTGTAGTGGATTGAGCAGTAATGTAACAACCCAAGATTTCATAGTACGTTATTTCTTCAAACTAATTCAATAACTTGCACTACACGCAACACAGAGTTTTAGCGCACAATGACTTACCAAACTATCCGTTCAAAAGCAGCTATGAATAGTATTATCTGAATTTTGAACTTTATATAATACTTATAATTTTAGAATCCATGTTATGAGATTTTTATACATAATTTAATAACAAATAAATTTTGTCCAGATAAAAGAAATATGTTTCAAAAATTGCAATTTTACCACCTTTTAATGGAAAAGATTTTTTAAATCCAATATTTGAAACTTTTATATATTCATTTTGACAAAATAGACTTCTCCATTGGAATCGGGACATAAGAATTTAGTTTCAAAAATGTTTTTGTGTTTTTCTGATAACATTCATTTTTGGGTGAATAGTAAAATATAGTATATTTTAACTGAAAACAACTTTTTTTATCAAAATAATTTATAGTGTTAAATTATAAATTTTAATTGTTTGGAAGTATAAATAGATTATATTTTCACCTTTTAATCCAATGATGGTCATTTTAAATAATTTCACTTTGAAATTGGACACAAACAAGTGTCAATCTTTTGATAGTTATTGTTTCTTAAAAATACGCCTTTTGGTTTTGACAGTAGGAATTAGTTTAAAATTAATAAATGAAACTTATATGTTTTAAATTTGGAAAAATAGACATTATTTTTGAAATAAGGATATCAAAATTAGAATAGGGTTAATTTTTGGAACTTTTCTGATAACTTTCATATTTTGATGAATAGTGAAAATTACTAAATTTTAATTAAAAACAACTTTTTTAATTGAAATATATATTAGTGATAAATTATGAATTTGATTGGTTTTAAAGTATAATTAGATTATATTATTAGCCTTTAATCTAATGTTTCAATTGGACATATTTTCACATTTAGACTGGACATAAGAAACTGTCAATCTTTTGATAGTTATTATTTGTTAAAAAAACGCTTTTTGTTTTGACAACGGGAATTAATTTTAAATTAATTTCTGAAACTTATGTGATTTGAATTTAGAAAAATGGATTCCATATGCAGAATAAGTATTTCCAAACTGTGTAAATAGGTAACTTTTATTTTTAGACATTTTGAAAAATTACATTGGTATATTTTATTTACCATGGTTAAAGGGTAAATCCGGTAAATAAGGGTAAAAAAATAATATTAAATTACCCTAAAACGTGTCATAACCCTATTAGATGAAACATGTCCGACCATGGGCATCTTTGGGTCTATTTTGGGACCCCATGGAGCCACTTGTAAGTGATAATGACAGTTTATATTAATTAAGTTAAAGTAAATACAAATATGACATAATCATATATCTTTTAGAAAAACAATTTTTACATAGAGTTATAAGTGTTATAATTTTAAATATAAATATTAATTAGAAAGATAAATATATTTCCTACATAATGGTATTTTATTTCTAATTTTTAGACATTGAATATTTAAATTTCTTTTTGACACAATGATGATGCAATATTATATTTATTAATAAACGATTCAAATAATTTGTATTATAAATGTTAAAATAAATACAATTTGAAAGTTTTGATGCCATAATATAATTTTACTGATTAATATTACCTGTTAGGATTTTGAAAATTAATTTTTTTCTAATAAATAAAGTTATTAATAATTTAAAAAAAATAAATTATTAAATAGTGTCAAAATTGACAAAAAGAGGTTTTCAATAAAAATATTTTATTATTTATTGATATAATATTCTTAAAAATATATGAATCAGAAAATATACTTATATGCTGATAGGTATGTAATTAATGATCCACTTGTGGTTCTCTTGGTAGTTTATTGTATGTTTATTAACCAAATAATATAAAAATACAAAAAGACATGGTAAATGTCAAACTAATTAACTAAGACTTAAATCTAAACGATAAGTTTAATATAGTGACCCAAACCTATCTAAAACCAATTTCTTGAGTGGATTTTGACCCATACCTAACTTATCCTCGATATAATCCATTTTGGAACCATTAGAAACCGAATATAAATTTATTATAAAATAATATTTTATGTATTTTCTAAGGTGCCCCTCACCCCTCTTATACAAGGGCACTCCCCCTTCTCTCAAATTCATACCTTTAATGCCTTTTGGTTCGACCAAAACCTGCCCAAATATTCTACAAACTTCCCTAAATTGATCTTAGAGGACTTAATTTAGTCATAAATCCATCTTAAGGATCCCTTTTGATCAAATCAAAAGGAAGAACCCGTAGAAGAGGTAATAATTTCACCACCCTCTTTCATGTTCCATTCTTTATCCACTTCTTCATTCATTGTAATTTACATTATAAAATAATAACTGCAGTATCTTCTATATACTATGATGTTATTATAAATATGGTACAACTATATTCAGTATTCCATTCATCTTTTTAATGACATGTCACCATACGTGCGTACGTACGGATTACCGTCTCCACGTCATGGTGTAATTGTTATTCAATACATTATTATTTGGATGGGTATAAAAATGATGAGTAATTGATGTAAATAATTATTATAACATGATAATGATTCTTTATATTTGATATTATATCCAATTATATATTATTTTAATATCAAAATAATGATATTATCGTTCGTGCGTACGTACGGATTACCGTCTCCTCGACGCGATGAGATTTATTTCCACGATCACCATTCATCGAAGATTATTAAAATATATATAACTAATAAGTATGTAATATATGAAATAATAATGCTACTGGAGATATATATATTTATATATATGTGTACTTATATATATCTTATTCACTTATTTCTGTTCAATACAATAAGAAAACAGAAACAACGTTTATGAGTACGTACGGACTACCGTCTCCATAAATAATCTTTTTAATTTCATATATGTATCTATTTTACATATTTATATTCTAAATATATATGATATATAAATCATGTTTTATATTGTGGATGTATTTAATCATTTGTCTATGTGATACAATCCTGAGTTAAATGTTAAGTCACGTACGATAAAGAAAGCGATTATTACCTGAAATGTTAATTTTACATGGAAATTATTATTAAATGGGTAGTATAAAGTCATAAATGAATAATGTATGATATCATAAATATTAATATGGTTTTGGTATTATTTAATAACATACTATGATCTTCATACATGAGGATAAATGTACTGTCGACTAAAGGAAAGTGAATGGTAAGGGGTTTTCACCTCACTCCTTATTCCCGTTAGATTCATGTCATATTTCCACTATTACCTTTTATGAGGTGTATGATCTGCCAAAAATTGTATTCTTTGTGTAATAAACCATAATTTATGTGTATTTACATATTCATTGTATGATACTTCTTTCATAGGGTGTATGTTTCATAAGTTACCAAATTGGTAAGGGTTAATTTCACAATCTCTTTAATATCCGAGGTCATTTTTACGTAAGAATATACTGGGAAATATTTATTACTTATGTCAATGTTTTTATAAAATAGTTTCCAAATGAATTATTTTAAGGTGCTTTTTACTAAAACATCATTTTAAACGTTTTAAATATTTATTCTTCTAAACCATTCTCATTAATGTCCATGTATTCAAAATGGTTTTCAGGATTTATTTAAATAGACATAAATGTTTTAAAATGTTAATTACATTCAAAATATTCAAAGTGGTATTGGACACTTTGATTCAAAAACGTATTTAAATGTCATCCTATCTAAATTTTGTGACATTTAAATTTTTTCATGAAAAAGGGTTATTTCTCTCAATGATTTTTTACAAATCATTTTCATCTATGTAAAAATCCATTAATGGATTTTAAACTTGTTCGAATTTGATTTATTATGATATAAATCTTTCGTATTGTATTGAATATTTTGTGATATATTTGACTGTTGATGTATTTTTTTTATACCATTACTGGTTTTTGGGTAAATTATTAACATTTCATAGTCCAATTTATATATGAATGTTAATGTTATGTTTAAACATTTTCATATGAGTAATGCATTGGAATTAGTATGTGACGGGTGGAGCCCTATATAGCTCTTAGATGCATCGGTAGGTCTCATAAAAAACTATTGTCTTGGCATAAGGCCTTGAAAAAATCTTATTTGTTGTCTTGGAAAAAGGCATTGACTATGTGGTTATGATAGTCTGGCATTATGCATTCCATCAATATAAAAGTTGTTAGTGATATTCCATGTGATTATTAGACTAGTATAATATCCATGTGAATAAGTAAATAGAATTACTTCATATAATATTTGCCTTATTATTCTGAAGTCCATGTTTAAAATGCTTTTGTTTTAGTTATATATTTCCATAAATGATTATGCTTATTTATGAATGTTCCTACTGTATTGTTATCCTTACTGAGCATCTGAGTTCCCCACATTCTATGTTTTATTTTTTCCAGGATTTCAAGAAGTGTATTGTGATTCATATGTAGGGTTATGCCAAGGGAATAATGGAATTCATAAAGGATTATTTATGTTGTTTTGTAAAGTATAATGTAACATTCATGTATGTAATCTATTTTCCAAAACAGCAGAACTGATCAGTCTTCTGGGACTTGATTCCTTGTAATCTTGCCAATGTATTAAAATAATGCGCTGACTTTAGGTAACTGGGGTCAAGGATTTATAGTTGGCATTAGAGTAATTTTAGTACAAATCTTGGAATCTAGATTTAGATAAACTCTAATTAGATCACATAGACCTATGATGGACTTTGAGGATTAGTATAAAAGAAATTCTTAGAATTTTTTTATTATAGAGATTTTTTTTAGTTTTCCAAGAAATACATCCCTGCCTGGATACAAGAAGGTAGAGGAAACACTAGCACAACTGTACCTAGTGTTAAATCCCAAAACACTGCTTCTAGCTAGACTCGAACAGGAACTGGTGCATAACAACGGGACTTGTTGAACTCTTGGTTACGACACTCCTGGGAGATATGCTTAGGAAAATTCTCATTATCTTTACCAACAATTATGAATGGTTTATCACTATATACATCCCTAAATAAAACATTTTTTTGATTATGTATTATATCCATAAACTGTTCAATCTATGATAGGTATTTTACAAGTTTGGAATTATTCATTGCAATTCATAAACTGATCTAGTGTATGCAATTGTATTGAAATGGTGCCGAAAAGAAGGAATGCAAACTCCAGCAATACATATGATCCATAGAGTAAGAAGAATCATATCTTTCAAAGTATTAAGTCAAAATTTATAAGGGAAATTGTCTCCAATGTATTATCAACATATGAAGAAATAGTATCATGTGTTAGTAAGATAAGTAAATAATTCACTGAGTCCTATGGTTTTGAAGGGAACCAAGATAATAAAAGGATGGAAGAGAGAAAGATGGATAAAGGGAAGAGGGAAAATATGAATTTTCCTATATGTGATAACTATGGGAAGAAACACCCTAGAACATGCTTGAAGGGAATTGGAATTTTTAATAAGTGTGAAGAAAAAGGACACCATGTGCGTGACTACAATGGTAAGAAAAAGGTTTCAAATGTACAATGATTCATCTGCAAGGATTTGGGACACTACACGAACCAATGTCCAAATCATCAGCCTATTCCCAAAATGATTCTATTGGATAATAATCAAATTTTGATACTACCACAGATGAGGAGGAATGATTAGATTTTTTACCTTGTTATTAAATAATTATATCATTTGAGTGTTGTATCAACGATGTACGAGTTATAATAATTATGGATTATATAAGGATTGTACTGCAGTACTATTTCATTAAGGACTTGATATTGTGTGGAACCAAGAAAAGTGAAACAATAATAGGTTACATTTTTGGAATATATATTGTTTAGAGAATGATAAACCATATTATGGTTCTGATACTGAGGTAGTGATTTTTGAATAATACATGTTTGATTTGGATAAATTTTATTGAATAATCTTGACTACCTTGAAACTGATTAATGATTTCTATATTCCATCATTGTTTGAGTTTACATCATTTTTGGGTAGAAGGATTATATCCAATATTCTATAAGGAATAAGGGATAATGAATGTAATCAATAAGGTTTTATGGTAATTCAGGATATTGTAGTGTTTTAAAATAATACATGATGGAGGTGTTCACATGTTATTACGTAGAAAAAAGGATCTTCATTGTGTTTACCTTCCTTATAAATTTTGGACTTTGAGTTTCGACAGACGTATTTTGGATAATTCTATTTTGATTATGTTTTGGATTGTCGTAAAAGGACAACCCAGAGGTCGGGCGGCAACATGTCATGTCGAGAAAGGCTGCAAGACTTGAACCCGAAAACGAAGGGAGAAAAGGGTGTATCACCTACCACTGGCCCACGTGATGTCCTGGACTGAATAATGGTGTTTTCTATGGTATGGTAGATGAATTATAAATTTAATTTTTTTGGAAACCTATACGAATAGGATAAATAGAATAGTTTTTTAACTTCTATTATCTTTTAGAGTGAATGATGAGTTTGTGGTAGAAATTAGTTAAAGTATGGAACTCATCTTTTCAAGTATATATTTTTCATCTTCTCTTATTCAATGAAGAAATTAATTCTAAAACATTAGTGAAGGTATATTAAAACCAAAAATGTGTTATCCGAATACCTTATTTTTGTTGAACTAATGGTATTTTAATTGATCATAGATTGATGAATTAAAGGCCCTAAATTTTACACTTGTTTGTGATTGATGACCACAATCACTACCTATAAATATTTACATTTTCCCTCCAATTATATGTCTCTAATTGACACAAATTTTCTCCAAATCTTGATCATAATTTTTTGGTGACCCTTCCATTTCCCTTTTCCTCTTGTTAAGACTAAATTTTATTAACCTAATTTTCGAGGCGGGTTTTCCCAAATGTATTTTCTATTTTCAACCTTTTATTTTTGAAAAATAATTCCAAATTGTGAGGATGCAATTTACTGAAGGAGGGAAGAAGGTAACACCCCATGATATCATAGTACGTTATTTATTCAAAGTAATTCAATAACTTGCACTATGCACAACACCGAGTTTAAGTACAACATGACTTACCAAACTAGCCGTTCAAAAGTGGTTATGAATTGTATGAACTGGATTTTGAGCTTTATATAACCCTTATAATTTTAGAATCCATATTATGAGATTCATAGACATAAAGTTATAAAAAATACATTTTTTTAGATAAAAGATGTATTTTTCAAAAATTGCAATTTTACCGCCTTTTAATGGAGAATCCTTTTTAAATCCAAAATTTGAAACATTTATATATTCAATTTTAAAAAATAAAATTATTATTTATAATCGGGTAATAATAATTTAGTTTCAATAACTTTTTGGTGTTTTTCTGATAACATTCATATTTAGGTGAGTAGTGAAAAATACTATATTTTAACTGAAAAAAAACTTTAATTAATAAAAATAATTTAGAGTGTTAAATTCTAAATTTTAATGGATTGGAAGTATAAATAGATTATATTTTCACCATCTAATCCAATGATTGGCAATATAAATAATTTCACCATGAAATTGGACATAAACATGTGTCAATCTTTTTATCGTTATTATTTTCTTAAAAATACGCCATTTGGTTTTGACAGCGGGAATTAATTTTAAATTAATAAATGAAACATCTATGTTTTTAATTTGGTAAAATAGATTAAATTTTTGATTTTAGGATATCGAAATTATCTTGGGGTAAATTTTTTGTACTTTTCTGATAACTTTCATATTTTGATGAATAGTGAAAATTTCAAAATTTTAATTAAAAAGAACTTTTTTAATTGAAATATTTAGCAGTGATAAATTATGAATTTGATTGGTTATAAAGTATAATTAGATATTATTTTTAAATTTTAATCCAATTTTGGTCATTGGACATAATTTCACATTCAAATTGGACATAAGAAAGTGTCAATCTTTTGATAGTTATTATTTGTTAAAAACACGCTTTTTGTTTTGACAACGAAAATTAAAGTTAAATTAATTTTTGCAACTTTTATGTTTTGAATTTAGAAAAATGGATTCCATATTTAGAATCAGGAGGTCGAAATTTTTTAAATAGATATCTTTTATTTTTATACATTTTGAAAAATTACTTTGGTAAATATTTTATTTACCATGGTTAAAAGGTAAATCCGGAAAATATGGGAAAAAAATAATACTATAATAATATTATATTACACTAAACCGTGTCCTAACCGTATTTGATGATGCATGTCTGAGCATGGGAATATTTGGGTCGATTTTGGAAACCCGTGGAGCCACTTGTAAGTGATAATGACACTTTATATTAATAAAGTTAAATTAAATACAAAAATGACATAATCATATTTGTTTTAGAAAAACAATTTTTATATAGAGATATAAACATTGTATTTTTTACTATAAATATTAATTATAAATATAAAAAGATTTCCTACATAATCATAATTTATTTATAAAATTTATACATTTAATAATTAAATTTATTTATGAAACAATGATGATGCAATATTTTCTTTATTAATGAAAGAATCAAATAATTGGTATTATAAATGTAAAAATTAATATAATTTGAAATTTTTGATTCCATACACGAATTTTATTGGTTAATATTACATTTTAGGATTGTTAAATGAATTTGTTTCTAATTAATATAGTTATTATTACTTTAACAATATTCAATTGTTAAATAGTGTCAAAATTGACATAAATGAGTTTTAAAAAAAATACTATATTATTAATTGATATAATATTCATAAAAATATAAGGATTTGAAAAAGGGCATATATTATGGTACGTATGTCATTAATGAGCCACTTGGGGTTATCTTTGTAGTTTATAGTATGTTTATTAACAAAATAATATAAAAATACAATGACACATGGAAAACGTCAAACTAATTAACTAAGAGTTAAATCTAAACGATAAGGTTAATATAGTGACCCAAACCTATCTAAAACTTATTGGTTGAGTGTATATATACCCATACCCACCTTATCCTTGAAATAAATCATTTTGGAGCCATTATAAAACGAATATTAATTTATTATTAAATAAAATTTCTGTTTTTCCTATGGTTCCCCTCACCCCTCTTATAAAAGGGCACTCCCCCTTCTCTCAAATTCATACCTTCAAAGCTTTTTGGTTCGGAAAAAACCTGCCCAAATATTCTCTCAACTTCTATCATTTTATCCTAAAGGGATTAATTTAGTTATAAAGAAAACATAAATATCCATTTTGATCAAATCAAAAGGAAGAACCCGAAGAAGAGGTAATAATTTCACCACCCCCTTTCAAGTTACATTCTTCATCAACTATTTCTTTCTTTGTTATTTCCAACCAAAAAAAATACAGTATCTTCTATATACTGTGATGTTATAAATATGGTACAACCATATTCATTATTCTATCCATCCTTTGAATGATATGTCACCATACGTGCGTACATATGGATTACCATCTACACGTCGTGGTGTAATTGTTATTCAATACATTATTATTTGGAAGGGTATAATAATGATGTGTAATTGATGTAAATAATGATTATAACATGATAACGATTCTGTATATATGATATAATATCCAATTATATATTATTTTAATATAAATACAATTATATTATCATTCATGAATACCTACAGATTACCGTCTCCACGACGCGATGAGATAAATTTCCACGATCAGCATTCATCAACGATTCTAAAAAAATATATTACTAATAAGTATGTATTATATGAAATAATAATGCTATTGGAGATATATATATATTTATATATATATGTACTTACATATATCTTATTCAATTAGTTCCATTCATTACGATAAGAAAATAGAAACAAAGTTTATGTGTATGTACGGACACCCATCTCCATAAATGGTGTTTTTCATTTCATATATATGTCTACTATACATATTTATATTCTAAATAAATATATGATATATATATCATGTTCCATATTCTGGATGTATTTAAATATTGTTCTATGCGGTACAATCAAGAGTTACAAGTTAAAACATGTGCGATAAAGAAAACGATTATTACTCGAAATGTTAATATATCATGGAAATTAATATTAAATTGGTAGTATGAAGTCATAAATGAATCATCTATGATATCATAAACATTAATATTGTTTTGGTATAATATAATCACATACTACGATCTTCATACAAGAGGTTAAACGTACTGTCGACTAAAGTAAAGTGCTATGTAATGGGTTTTCATCTCACTCCTTATTCCCATGAGATTCATGTCAGATTGCCTCTATTAACATTTGTGTGGGGTATGTACTTCCCATTATTTTATTTTATTTCTAATAAACAATAATTTATGTGTATCTACATAATCATTGTATGTTACTTCTTTCATAGGGTGTATGTTTCCTAAGTTACCAAATTGGTAAGGGTTAATTTCACAAACTTTTTATTATTCGAGGTTGTTTTTACGTTATTATCTACTAGGAAATATTTATAATACATGTCCATGTTTCATAAAATAGTTTTCAATGAAATTATTCTAAGGTAATTATTACAAAAAAAATAATTTTAAATGTTTTAATGATTTATTCTTCTAAACCATTCTCATTAAAGACCATTTTTTCAAAATGGTTTTAAGGATTTATTTAAATAGACTTGACTGTTTTAAAATGTTAATTACATTCAAAATATTGAATGTGGAATGGGAAACTGGGATTCAAAAAAGTATTTAAATGTCTTCCTTTTAAAATTTTTTGACTTTTAAATGTTTTCATGAAAAAAGGGTATTTCTCTCAATGATTTTTTACAAATCAATTTCATCTATGTCAAAATCCAATAATGGATTTTAAGCTTGTAAAAAATTTATTTATTATAATACAAATATTCCATATTGTATTGAATGTTTTTTGATATGTTTGATTTTGGATGTGTTATTTTTATACCATTCATGGTTTATGTTTAAATTATTGAAATTTCGTATGCCAGTTTTAATATGAATTTTTATGTTATGTTTAAACATTTTCATATGAGGAATGCATTGGACATTGTAAGTTACGGGTGGAGACCGCTATAGCTCCTCGATGCATCGGTAGGTCTCATGATACAATCCAGTGTCTTGGGACAGGGCCTTGACAAATTCTTATTTGTATTCTTGGTACAAGGCCTTGACTATGTTGTTTTGATAATCTCGAATTATGCATTCCATCAATATAAAATTGGTTAGTGATATTGCATGTGATTATTCGACTAGTAAGAAATCAATGTGAATAAGTAAATGGAAATACCTCAATTTTTTCCCATATTATTCTAAATTTCAAGTTTAAAAGGTTTTTTTTAGTTAAACATTTCCTTAAATATGTATGTTTTTTATGAATGTTTTCACTGTATTCTTATCCTTACTGAGCATCTAAGCTCACCCCTTTCTAATTTTTTTCCCAGGATTCCAAGAAGTGTATTATGATTAATATGCAGGGTAAATCCAATTTAATAATGGTGTTCATAATGGATTATTTATGTTGTTTTTTAAAGTGTAATGTATCATTCATGTGTGAAATCTATTTTCCATGACTGATAAACTGATCGGTCTTTCGGGACTTGATTCCTTGTAATCATACCAATGTATTAAAATAATGCACAGACTCTAGGTAACTGGGGTCGGGGAATTACAAGTGATACTTCTGGATGACCTCTATTTATATTATTTTGCACATATTAGGATATTTTTTTTATTTATATTTGATGCTCTTATGATCAGTATATATCTCTCACTTATCCCCATAGAGATAATGTTACCAGATTTTCATCACAAAGATCACAGCATCAAACTCCAATTCATGTGTGGGATAGTATTTCTCATTTATTTTCATCTTCCTTGAGGTGTTGGCTATCAATTTATCATTTTTCATTCGAACTCATCCTAAAATCCACTCTAAAACATTACTATACACCTCAATAGTTTCTCCACTTAGTGGGAGTGTGAGTATTGGTGTAGTGATAAGCATCCTTTTCAACTCCTAGGTTCTCTCATCACTTTCACCACTCTAGTAAAACTATACTCACATCTAAGATAGCTTTGTTATAGGGTTGGGAAATTGTGTGAAATTTTCACAAATCAGTTATAATATCCATCACATTCTAGGAAGCTATGGATATCCATTAATGATGTTTGCCTCGACCATCCCTCAATTGTAGTTGTATTGGTGGGATCTACAAATATCCCATTGATTATATTGATATGACCCAATAATGATAGAACCTTTAACCAAAACTCACATATGTTGTACATTTTATAGAGCTTCACATTTCAAAAGGTATCTAGTATAGTTCCTAGATTCACATCATGCTCCTCCTTTGTTTAAGAGTATATTAGAATGGCATATATAAATAATACCATAAATATTTCATGGTAATCTCGAAAGACTCTATGAATCATGTCCATGATGGTTTCTAGATAATTAGTGAGTAAGAAAGGCATTACTGAGAATTCATAGTGCTCGTATCTTGTATGAAAAGTAGTATGGGGGATATCTTCCTTCTTCACCCTTAGTTGGTAATACCCTGACCAAAATCCACCTTATAAAAGTATAGTTCTACAAGCAGATGGTTGAAAAATACATCAATTTTTGGCTGATGATACTTGTTATTTATCATCATTTTATTGATCTCATGATAATAAGTGCAATGACACATTGACACAACCCTTTTCTTGATGAACAAGACTAGTGAACCCCATTGTGAATCACTTGGGAATGTAAACACTTTATCCAGATTATCCTATATTTTTTATTAAGCTATTTAATCTCAAAACATTTTACTGAAATAATTCTATTCCAATCTATCAATCTACTTATCAGGATTCGTATTTTTAATCAATTTCCACCATTAATCAGCTTCTCCCTCCAAAAGATAAGAAGCCCGAAGAACCTTCTCATTTTTGGAATAATGAAAGATGGGAATGTTCATTTAAAAAATGTTAATCCATTTCCTGACGATTGAGGGATCAGATGATCTATTAAAAGTAGAATAACTTTCTCTCGTGAATTTGTCAATAGAGACTTGTTTTATCTTAGGGGGTTGAAATTTACTCTTGACCAATTATTCTATTCAAATATTGATTTAAATGATAGAGTATCATGATAATGATCGGGATTCCTACTCTTATTGGATTGGGTATCTCACTAGAATAGTCATCACATTGATCATCGCATTAGTTGTTAGCGCGAGTCCTCCAATTATAATTCATTGGCTGGAATAAAAGTTGTTAGAGTTGGTGGTCTAGAACCAACTACTTTGTACTTTATTCATTAAATAAAATTCATTCACATCTTTATTGTTCTTCTGTGTGACATGTCATGTGATAATGTCCTAAGGACGGTTGTTGCATTAAAGGGTTGTAGCGGAACCCTGCTATGATCAGAACCCAGAAGTTCCATAACACTGTTCCTGAATGTATGTTCTAGGGTCGGATGATATTATTTATGGGACACAGATAATACAGGTCATTAGGGGTGAGGACTCATAAAACATTGAGGCACATTCTCATGGTGTGTTCCCTTGGTAATATCCCAGAAGATATTATGAGAACGAGATCTGACAGTAGGAAATCCACATTTCATAGTGTCATTGGATGTTCCTATCTGCGGACGTGTGTATTGGTCCTTAGACTTTATGATTACTATTAATTGGTATTACAACTCGCGCCCTTAGAAGTATTGACGAAAACTGTGACGACACACTGTTCGCAGTGAGGTAGTATACGTTCGGTGCATCACGAGTAATACCGCATTAATAGATAATGAGAGAAGGGATTTGTCCCTTCCATTCCATAACAGAAGTAGATATCTCAGGCCCTTTGATGGAATTGATATAGCCTAAATAAATCCATGTACATGGTAAGGTATGGGAAGTTCAATTCTGGGAAGTCAAAGAAAGAATATTCAAGCACATGGGTTGAATGCACTAGCATGCAACCCGCTTGATTGGATATATCGAGACAAAGGGATTATATTACACGGTAAGCGTTCGTAGGAGGTGAAATGTCATTGCAGCATTAGCTTGTTTCTCTATGGGTTCCTTGGCGTGTTGCTAGACGCTATCCTTGGTTTTTAGGTAGGCTCAGCCTAATTTCACTGAGAAAGAGGCCTAGAGGGTCACACACTAAGTGTGTCCATGTATCTCAGTTAAATATTAATTTAACAAGTTAAATAAATATTATTCCTGACTATGGTTTAATAATTATTTAAGGATATCAGATCACATTTATTTTGAAACTGGTTATTTGAGAGAATATATTGTGGAAGAAATAATATATTTATTAGCGAGTAATGCAGTTACATTTATTTAAGAAATAAATAGTCATTATTCAAGGTCTAATAAATGTGGTGGAGAAAAATGGAAAATAAAAGTACATGTCATGTATATTAAATATACATGACGTGTAGTTTTATGGAAAACAAGTACATGCCCTGTATTAATTATTACACGTCTTGTAGTTTTTCATGATGGGATTTTGAGGATTTAATTTTTTTATTAAATGATGTTTATTGTAATCAGTGTGGGCGCATGTCAAGGAATTAATAATTCGACATGGGGGTTTTCAATAAGAGATTATGAAATAAATAAAATGTGTAACGCGTTTATTTGTTGTCATAATTCTATTAACCTAAAACCCGATTATAAATATCCTCACAACCCCAACATTTTTAAGATCCATTCTTGTGCACAATAGATTTGGAAATACTCACAAGCCAAGAGATAATTCCCTTTCCACCAAGAACGCCTTCATGTTACGAGAGAAAGATCCTCCACCGGATCAAGGCAGTCGAAGGTGGACATCGCAAGCGAAGGTTCTTCCGTGATAGCACCCAGAGATCCCTTCGGCGATGTCCGGAGATACGTGACACACGTTTGGATCACCGCTATAGGAATCCTACACTTGGATTCTACGACATAATGATGGATCACCTAATCGTGACCGGACACATCAAAGAAGAAATAATTCCAATGAGGTAATTCTTATGCATTAATTAAATTAATTATAATCAACATATGATGATCCTCCTCAAGGATTCCGGGACTCTTTTTTTCTTTTAGTTCTTCATTCTATTTAGAAGATTCGGCATTTTATATCGTGATGGATCTCGTATTTAACATTGTTTAACGTTAAAATTAAAGTTGGGAAAACCCACCGACGCGCATCCGCTACGCCTGGAACCTACATGTGGTATCAGAGGGGGTCATATCGTTGATTTTAATTATTTTGTTTTTTGTTCATAATTTACGCATTTAATAATTTAGTTATTTCAATTCAAGTTTAATCATTCTGGAAATCTTAATATCGAGATCTATTCCTCCTCCCTCGTTTATCGTTCACCTCACAGAAATGATTTTTTCGTTTAATTTTGATTAAAATAAAATAGTGGAACTCATCCGGAGGAGCCAAACGTTTCTGGCCGTATAACACCAGAATACACGGCGTGTATTCGGAAGTACACATCATGTAGTCTAGGTTCAATTCATTGACTAATCCGTGAAATCAGACCATGTATCAGATTCTTTCTACGAATTTAAGACACCATGTGTCCACAAGAAACAGGTCGCACACGGTTTCTGGAATACACATCGTGTGGTCTAATGAACACGGCATGTAGTCCCTTCGGGTTAGGGTTGGGTCGTGTACTCCGTACACGGACTGCCCGGCTAGAAACCATGTAATACGGAAACTACACGGCGTGTGTCCCACTGTACATGCCGTGTACTCTGAAAATTTCCAAAGTACATTAACACACCCTTTCCCCGGGCGTGTACTTTGGATGGACAATAAAGAAAAGTACACACCATGTAGTCGTAACTACACACCGTGTACTCACCCAAATTATGTAGATTTATTAAAATTTATTATTATATTATACAAACCCTGGAGACGTGTACCATGGTACAGGCGTAATGATGAGGCACAACACGTGAAAGGTGTTTTGTATATATGCGTTTAATTTAACATCTTCGTATTAAATGGGAATTCACCGGGTTGCCTCCAAGGTACAAGATACGTACAAGGATAATTTTAATGAATTTATTTGTTTAAAATTATGATGGATGAGAATCGCAAGGAAATTCAGAAAAGGGAATTAAGATAAATGGATTGATTAATTAAAGATAATTAATTGATTCGAGTGTGATTTATCTTAAACCAGAACGATTAATTAATTTAATGCTAGTTTTATTTATGCGTTAGTGTCGTTGCATGTATGGATGATCATGAGCTAGACTGAGACCTTTTTATGTGAATGGTTTCTTTTAATTTATTTATTTAAATTATATTTGTTGGCCTGCGAGCCATCTCCTCATTAATATATAGGGCCTGCGCGCCCAAGGATTATTTTATGTAAAAACCCCTTTTACCCCTCACCTGTGTGTGAGATATATGCATATGTAATGGATGGAGTTCCCAAGCTTGTGGAGGCAGATCAAGTTAGGAGCCAAGGTGAAACCAATCCAAGAAGATACAAAGGTGGACAGGTGGAAAGCGTAAACACGAACCCGAAAGGTTCAAGGTGTTTCTCCCCTTGGTCTTGCATTAGTTTATCAACCGCTAGATAAACTAACCAATAGAAATGCTCATGATCATACCATTTATTTTATTTTTTTCAGTTAAATGGTTTATTTATTGGGGGTGTGCTGTCACGATCACACAATTAATGAATTGAATGAGCATGCAAGAAGGAACAAATATAAAACCGGCTTATATGTAACTATTATCTTAGACATGGTTAATCACTTAAGTATATCCCACATAATATTAACAAACATGTAATCAAAGATAATAAAATGGGAATTTACGTATAAGGATAAAATCCCTCAAAATAAATATTAAGTCGGCATAGCCTTCCATAATCTTGGATAGAATCGAACCATAGTTGAAAGTGCTTGACCAACCCTAGTTGGGGTGCTTTCAATTATCGGGTAATTCTAATTCAAGTTTTGGGGTTGAATTTACTTGGTTCGCATCAAGGGTTGACTGCCATAGCAGGACTTGGTGTGACCAAGAGGCAATGGTTGAGGAAATCCAAAAAAGATTTCAGGATTGGGGAGTCTGCTCAGCGGATCAAGGAGTTGCGAGTTAATGTAGTTGGCAATTGGAATGCCTACCTAAAAACCATAAAGTTTCTTGACCAAACCTAATTGGGGTAATGCGAAGGGCAATATGGATCTGTGCCACTTGAATATTCATGCATCAAAATATTCTGAAGTCAATGGTGAGGGCTATTGGATTTCGAAAAATTAGTGGGAGACTAGTAAGTATTAATTTATTTATTTGTCTCAATTTTTGAAATAAATTACTAAAACATTGCTCATCTTAATTCGTAGAAACGGCATGAAAATGACTTCAAACATATCATTTTCCACCATACTCGAAAAATAAAACCTTCTCACCGGCACCAATTTCCAAGAGTGGCAGAGGCGTTTACGCATCGTCCTTCGCCACGAAAAAAAATTATATGTGCTGGAAGAGCCTATTCCAGTTGCGCCTGGGAAAGAGGCTAGTGATGAGTAATTATCTCTCTACATGAAACACATGGATGATGCCACAGATGTCCATTGTTTCATGCTATTAGCCATGTCTAATGAGCTCTTGATGCAACATGATAACATGGACGCGTATAGCATGATGTCTCACCTAAAATATCTCTACCAAGAGAAGGAGAGACAAGAGAGGTATGTGATCTCCAATGCTTTGTTTACCACGAATCATGGAGAGTCTGCGCTATCTGGGCCTCATGTAGTCAATCTTATTGGCTACATTGAACACCTGGAAATATTAGGGATTAAATTCCCGGATGAGTTGTGCATAGATCTCATCCTATCACTGCCCAAGACCTTCTCTAGCATCATTGCCAACTATAACCTGAGCGGCAATGAGAAGAGTCTATTGGAGCTTCTGACCTTGATTCGACAGGTAGATAAGGACATGGGGCATGACAAACCCACGGTCCTTATGATGAATAAGAAAAGGAAGGACAAGGCAATGAGGGAAAAGAATTATAAATGGTCTGAAGCCCCAGAGAACCGTCCCTCCAAGAAGGGGAAGATCTAGAGGTAGGGAAAGGAAAGGGAGGCAGTGTGTTTTTCATTTGGCAAGCAGGGCCACTGGAAGAGGAACTGCACCAAGAAGCATGGGGATGCAAAAGGTGCATTTGTTATCGAGTGCAATCTTTCTATTTCTAAACATTATGTATTAGATACAGCTTGTGGGGCTCACATCTATATTCAAATGTAGGAACCAAGTAGATTTAGAAAGATCACTAGAGGAGAGGTGGATATTTGAGCTGCCAATGGTGCAAGGCTGGATATGTTTGCTATTGGTGACTACCACCTCTCATTGCCAAATGGGATGATTTTGGTTTTACATAACTATTATTATGTTCCTAGTGTTACCAAGTACATAATTTATGTATCTTTATTAGATATGGATGGATTTGTTTTAAAAATTTGGAAATAAGGGTTGTCTATTTTATAAGAACAATGTATGTTATGGTAGGGAACATTTAAATAATGGTTTGTATGTATTGAATTATGAAATACCATGTGTTGGCAATCGATAACGAAAAAAACTCACATGAATCATACATCACCCAGTTATGGCATCACCGCCTTGGTCATGTGAACGAGAAGCATTTGACGAAGCTCTACCAAGATTGCTATTTAGACTCTACTGAGCTAAAACCACTTGATAGATGTCACGCTTGTTTACAAGGAAAAATGACCAAGACGCCTTTTGGTGGACAAGGTGAAAGGGCTACAGAGCTTCTAGGATTGGTAAACATGGATGTGTGTGGACCATTTACAGTAGAAGCTTGAGGTGGATATTCTAACTTCTTTACTTTTACTGATGATTGTGTAGATATGGCTATGTCTACTTAATGAGGTATAAGTCAGAGTCCTTATAGAAATTTAAGGAATTCAACAATGAAGTAGAGAATCAGCTTGGTAAGAAGATAAAGAATCTTCGATCAGATCGAGGTGGAGAATATCTGAACCAAGAGTTCATCGATCTTCTACGGGAGTCTGGGATTCTATCTCAGCTCACTCCTCCTTATACTCCACAGTGGAATGGTGTTAGTGAAAGGAGGAACTGCACCTAGCTGGACATGGTGAGGTCGATGATGATTCATGTGGATCTTCCATTATCCTTTTGGGGATATGCATTACAAACTGCAGCATACACATTAAACTGAGTACCAACTAAGGCAGAAAATGGAATTCCATCTGAGTTATGGAATGGAAGGAAACCCACCTTGTCGCACAAACGTGTATGTGGATGAGAGGTGTTTGTTAAGGCCTTATCATGCAACAAACTAGCACCTCAGGGCACAATGTTTATCTTTATAGGATATCGTAAGGAAACGAAACGATATTACCAATATAACCTTCAAGAAAAGAATGTGACTGTCACCAGACAAGCTGTCTTTCTTGAGAGGGAGAAAATCCCCAAGAAGGATACTGGGAGCAAGATTGACTTCGACGAAGTTGATGCTCAAGATACACAAGAGTTGGTACAGGAACAAGTTCTACAGGTCCCCATGGAAGAGGTTCTAGAAACACAAGTTCTGTGTAGGAGCTCAATAGAGGTAAGGGAACCAGAGAGATTTGGTTTCCTAGTCACTGAGGATGGTGAATAATTATTGTTGGAAAATGATGAACCTCTCTCCTACAAGGAAGAAGTAGAAATACCAAAAGCTGCAAGATGGGTAGAAGCTATGAATTGTGAGATGGATTTAGTGTATCAAAACCATGTTTGGGTTCTGGTCGATGAGCCAGTTGATGTAAATCCTGTTGGATGCAAATGGGAATTCAAAAGAAAGTTGGACATGGAAGGTTATGTTAGCACCTATAAAGCAAGGCTAGTGGCTAAAGGATTCAGAGAGCGTCAAGGAATTTACTATGATGAATCCTTCTCGCCAGTTGCCATGTTTAAATCCATAAGAATCATGCTTTCCATGGAAACTTACCATGACTACGAGATTTGGTGGATGGATGTCAAAACAACATTCCTTAATGAAAACCTTCGGAAGATGTCTATATGAAACAACCAGAAGGGTTTGTGACACCAGGTGAATCCAAACGGGTTTTCAAGTTTTAGAAATCCATTTATGGATTGAAGAAAGCATCCAGGTCATGGAACATTTGATTTGATGAAGACATAAAGGAATTTGGTTTCATTAAGAATGAATGTGAGCCATGTGTTTATAAGTGGTTTAATGGGAATGCGGTCTTTATCCTAGTGGTATATGTTGATGACATATTGCTTATTGGAAACAATGTACCAGCCTTAAAGTCAGTTAAGGACTGGTTGAACAAGGGTTTCTCCATGAAGGACTTAGGAGAAGCAACCTACATTCAAGGGATCAAGATCATTTGTGACAGATCCAAGAGGCTACTTGGACTAAGTCAGGGTACATACATTGACCGGATAATAATGATATTTAGTATGGAAAAATCCAAGAGGGGATTGGTTCTAGTGTCACATGACTTACATCGTTCTAAGAAAATGTGTCCCTAGACACAACATGAGAAAGATAGGATGAGCAAGATCTCATACGCTTCAGCTATAGGATCAATCATGTATGTCATGTTATGTTCTAGGCTTGATGTTGCCTATGCACTGAGCATGATAGGCAGATATCAAGCAGATCCAGGAGACCAACATTGGATTTCTGTTAAGACAATCCTTAAGTATCTGAGATGAACTAAGGATATGTTCCTTGTTTATGGAGGAGACAAGGAGCTTGTCACCAGAGGGTATGCTAATGCTAGTTTTCAAATAGATCAGAATGATCTGAAGTCGCAATATGGATATGTTTTTTGTCTCAATGGAGGAGCTGTGATCTTGAAGAGTTCAAAGTATCTAGTAGTCGTCGATTCTACAATAGAGTCCGAGTATATAGAGGCTTCTGATGCAGCCAAGGAAGCTGTTCGGATTCAAAACATTATCTAGGTGCTTGATGTGGTCCCTAGCAGTAAAGATCCCATTACATTATATTGTGATAATACTGCAGCGGTGGCTCTTGCAAAAGAACCAAGGTCACATCAACGGACAAAGCACATACTCCGGATGTATCACCTCTTGTGGGATTTCTATCAAAGGGGTGAAGTTGCAGTGAGAAGAGTGTCCACGGAAGATAACGTGGTAGACCCCATGACTAAAGTCCTATCTTAGCAGAAGCATGAATATAATGTGAGAGCTAGCGAGTTAAATGTTGTTAGTAGTTGGCTCTAGTCCGAGTGGGATTCTGTTGGAGTTGGTGGTCTAGAACAAACTAATATTTACTTTATTCATTAAATAAAATCCTTATAAAATATTGATTGTTCTTCTGCGTGACATGTCATGTGATAATGTCATAAGGACAATTGTTGCATTAAAGGGTATTAGCGGATCCCTTCTATGATGAGAACCCAGAAGTGCCATAACATTGTTCTTGAATGTATGTTCTATGGCTGGATGATATTATTTGAGGGACACAAATAATATAGGTCATTAGGGGTGAGGACTCATAAAACATTGAGGCACATTTTCATGGTGTGCGCCCATGGTAATATCCAGGAGGATATTATGAGAACGAGACCCGCCAGTAGGAAATCCACATTTCATATTGTCATTGGACATTCCAATCTATGGATGTGTGTATTGGTCCTTAGACTTTAAGATTATTATTAACGGGTATTACAACTTGTTCACTTAGATGTATTGACACAAACTGTGACGACACACTGTTCACTTCGAGGTAGGATACATTGGGTGTGTCACGAGTAATACCGCATTAATAGATAATGTGAGAAAGGATTTGTCCCTTTTGATCTATAATGGAAGTAGATATATCAGGACCTTTGATGGAATTGATATAGCCTAAATAAATCAATGGGCATGGTATGCTATGGGCAAGTTCATTTCTGGGAAGTCAAAGAAATTATAATCAAGCACATGGGTTGATGGCACTAGCATGCAACCCTCTTGGTTGGAGATATCGAGACAAAGGGATTATATTACATGGTATGTGTTCGTAGGAGGTGACACATCATTGCGGAATTAACTTCTTTCTCTATGGGTGCCTTGGCATGTTGTTAGATGCTAACCTTGGACTTTAGGTAGGCTCAGCCTAATTACACTGAGAAAGAGGCCTAGAGGGTCATACACTAAGTGTGTCCATGTTTCTCAGTTAAATATTAATTTAACAAGTTAAACAAATGTTATTCTCGAATGTGGTTTAATAATTATTTAAGGATGTATGATTGCATTTATTTTGACACTAGTTATTCGAGAGAATATATTGTGGAAGAAATAATATATTTATTAGAGAGCAATGCAGTTACATTTATTTAAGAAATAAATAGTCATTACTCAAGGTCTAATAGATGTGGTGGAGAAAATGGAAAATAAAAGTACACGTCATGTATATTAAATATACACGCCGTGTAGTTTTATAGAAAACACATTCACGCCGTCTATTAATTATTACACGCCGTGTAGTTTATCTAGTTGGGATTTTGAGGATTTAATATTGTTTTATTAAATGATATTTATTATAATCAGCATGGGCACATGTCAAGGAATTAATAATTCGACATGGGGGTTTTCAATAAGAGTTAATGAAATAAATAAAACGCGTAACACGTTAATTTATTGCCATAACTCTATTAACCTCAAACCCGATTATAAATATCCTTGCAACCCCAACATTTTTATCATCCATTTTTGTGCACAACAGATTTGGAAATACTCTCAAGCCAAGAGAGAATTCCCTTTCCACCAAGAATGCCCTCAAGTGACGAGAGCAAAATCCTCCATCGGATCAAGGCGGTCGAAGGCGGACATCACAAGCAAAGGTACTTCCGCGCTAGCACATGGGGATCCCTTCAGAAACATCTGGAGATACGTGACACACATGTGGATCACTGCTAGAGGAATCCTATACTTGGATTATATGATGCAATGACAGATCATCGAATCGTGACCGGACACATCAACGAAGAAAGAATTCTAACGAGGTAATTCTTATGCATTAATTAAATTAATTATAATCAACATATGATGATCCTCCTCAAGGGTTCTAGGACTCTTTTTTTATTTTCGTTCTTCATTCTATTCTGAAGATTTGGTGATTTATATCATGACAGATCTCGGATTTAACGTTGTTTAACATTAAAAAGTAAAGTTGGGAAAACCCACCAACATGCTTCCGCTGCACCCGGAACCTACAAATGGAATGTTAGGGTAACACATAAATTTTAATCCGAAGAAAAACAGATGAATTATATAAAACATTTATTTCCTTAATAATGATTCTATAAGCTATACTATATGTTATCCATGATCCATATTTCAAAATATATTATTAGGAGATTTTTTTAATTCCATTTATAATGGTTCCTACCAGGATTGTGAATTTACCAATGAATATCACTCTGGGGGTTTCATAACCAAGAGTGAAAAAATTCATGTTGTCGTGTACTAGGATACCTTGGGTCAAAACCAAAACTCCTCATCATATTTTTCACTATGATGTTCATATGAGGCAGAGCCACCCCTACCTGCTCATATCCAAATATGGACATATTAGCTTGATAAAAAAATTACTCAATACTAATGAAAATTTAGGGATGTTTTTTTGTACTTATTCTTATCTCTGAGGATTTACTAGGGTTTTCTAATAATAATCCCAAAAATAACTAAATCTTTCTTTTTTATACCAACTATAGCAATCCTACTCTTTATTGCACGCTTAAAAAGGATTTATTACTTCAACCTGAAATTAAGAAAACCCTATGTATCCAGAGTTCTAGTGACATGGAAAATTAAGAAAATTACATAACAACATAAACCATGAAATACACATCTTTATTTAAAACTTTTTTTACATGACCACACACATTACATCATAATTAGCATTGCATAGGGAAAACTGAGGGAATGCATAAGAAAAGGGTGAGCTAAAAAGCACTACAATTGAGTAAACAAGGCATAACATGAAGAACATAGTACATGTTAGGAAATAGGCATATCAATGGATCAAATGATAAACATGATCATAAATTCAAGATTTAGTATTATTATCAGAACATAGAAATGTAGAAACTACACATAACATGGTATTAGAATGATCCAAGGATGATTTCACATGGAGCATTAGTAAAAAATCATTGCATATGATTTGGAATTAATAAACCTTCAATGATCATAACATTTCATGATTCTAATCCTTAACCAATGTTTTTGAGTGCTGTCGGGGAACACCCTTCTTAACCATTTCATTTCATGTATATGTGTGGCACATGGATCATATAACATGGATTAATTAAACATAATAATTTTTTCATGATAAAGGAATGTGTATTTAATATATGGAACACAATAATAAAGATGTAAATGTGAATAATATTGAATACCCTTAATTGATAATTGGGCATTGTATTCACTACAAAATGACTTTGGCTTGGAAAATAACAGTGAAATTTTGGCAACAAAACAGTGTGACATACGAATTCATAAAAATGGATGATGAAAAATAAATGGATACATAATCATATAGACATGACATTTAAATTAAGGGTGTCTAGTTGATACATGTCGCAACATATTTAATTGAATTTAGATTCATAATAAAAAACAATTTCTTGAATGTATACGAGGAGAGATAAATTATTTACCGAATTTTGGCATGGTAACAGGTGTACATCTGAGGAATTATTAATAGTGAAAGTCTTCTATTATTATTCAAAAATAAATAGGGCAGTAATTACGAATTGAAAAATAATACCCAAAAATTAATAATTGAAAATAAAAGGACCTAACAATATTAGGAAACATGGATAAAATTAAAAAGGATGGAATCCTTTATGACATATCATCTTGGTAATGGGCCTACATGGGAGGTATTAGTGAGAAAAAATGGGTCTCAAATCATTATAAAATAATTTGATAAATATAAGGGAGGTAAAAAATCAAACCCCAACATTTTTAATTGAATACAAAATGGCATACCAACATAATGAAACATGGAAAAAATGAAAGAGGATGAAATCCCTTACATGGAAGTGTGATCCCAAAGGCTTGGGAGAGAATTTAGATAGGATTCATTGGAGATTGGGGATCCTTGGAAGGATTCTTGGGAGAGGAGGGATGATTTTGTTCGATATCTGAATTCGTTGAGTGAAGAGGATGGGGGATCATGGTTTAGTTTATAAAGGAAATGAGAAATAATTCTTTATTAATTATATATGTGAAACCACACATTAAAGTAATCAAATCAAAAAATCATCCCATGGTTCTTTCCCATGGGTGTTTGTAAAGGGGAGTGGAAACAATATTTTATAAGTAAAATGGCCAATCGTTTTTTGATAATAGTGTTTCTTTTGAAAAGGTGAGTCACACTCTCAAGGAAGTAAATTTAAAAAGAAAAAATGTTTTTTAAATCTTTGAGGGTCCACTAAGGCTTTGTAAAATAAATCAAAAAACCTAAAATCAAATCCTATTAATGGTAAAAACATATATTTTCCAAAAACAATGGATATTGTATTTAATTAGAGCACTATTGTGTCATTATGATGAAAAAAACACATTATATTTTATAAAGTTATTTAATTTGTACCCAGAAATTTAACTCTATTAGAACATTATGAAAAATTCACTGTTGGATAATTTAGATGTCTAGATTATAAAAATAATATCCAATTTATCAACATAGTTTTATCAATATGTGAATTTTTACTTTTAAAATAAAATCGTCAATTTATAAAAAATCATATGTTTTGACATAAATAGCTTTCAAATGTTTATAAAAATCACATTTGTATTCATAATAATTATAAATCCATTAATATTTTATAAAATGTAATTTTTTATTAATATTTAATTAAAAAATCTATTAATTCATCAAAATAGTTTTCATAATTAAGTAAAAATTCTATTTTTATCATTAAAAACTATTAACAAAAATAATAACAATACAATGAATGTATACTCTATATACATAAATAATATAAGTAATCATAGTACATGGTTCTCGATACATAACCTCTAATAAGATCAACATATGACCTTAGGGTAAGGTGTGTGATGGTTATAGACTCTTGGGTGGCTTAGATAACATTGCATGTGTGGTAATTGTTATTAACATCCACTTCCCTCATAGGTGGTTTTGTTCCGGGTTAATATGTTCAAGAACAACATGGGTTTGGCCAAGAGGAAATCCCAAATATTCCACCTCTATTTCGAGCTCTGGAAAATGGGCTACGTATGGAGAATTCTTGTTGTTGAAGATATCACATTATTTTTCTGTGTAAATAGGATTTATTAAAGCCATGTATTTATACTAATCATGTGGTCATTGTTTGATTACTATATTAGCAGTAGTCACAAAAAATAATTGTATTTGAAAATACAAAAAAATAACACCAATGAATTGAATATGTTATATAACTGTTTCTCGTAATATGATATTTAATTAGATCAAGAAGAATTTCCTTTATTAAAATTATGGGCTGTCACATTTTTGGTTTGTACAGAAATTTTTTTTTGAGAAATCAACACCACATGCAATGAAAATTATGAATGAAAGTTTGGTACTCAATATTTTAACAGGATTCTAAAATAAGGCCTTATACATGTGTAGATATGTTATTCTTGCATATCATTGAATCTAAACAATAATTAATCACATATTACGATGGATTTTTTATTCAAAATCCAATAGAATGTCTCACTATATATACACATAGAATAATCTTTCTGAACATCTTCTTAAAATCCAGCTTCATAATAAATTCACAATTTCAAATATTTTTATTGATACATACCCAAAGACATAATAGTGCAAATAATCTAATCATTTACAAAAAATTGATATTCTTTTTCTTTTTTTCAGACTTATTTGTTGTCTCAAACATTTTTAATAATTATATTGCTAGAATATTGTTAATGGAAATTTTCATAGGTTTTTTCAAGGTAGTTAGAAGAAAAAGGAGGTAATAGATGAAAAACATAACTGACGTGGTTTTTTGGTGTGGATGATTGGGATGAAACATGGAATCGATGATGTTACTATGTGAAAATGCTAGTTGTAGTGTATATAAATAGGATGATTTATTCAATGATATGTCCAAAATCTCCATAGTTGTGATATAGATAGATTTCATAGAATTGTTATGGGTTTCTTCCTCATGTCGCGACATTGTAGGTGTGTATTAAATTTTTAGCGGCTTATGAGTGTGTTTTGGTGATGCTTAAATAATTTGAAAAAATGTCTTGGATTTGAGTTTTATTATAGCCAAATAATTGTTTCACATGTTCTATGACATGGTGGCCTTTCATAAACCATGGCCTTCTTCCATTTTTAATGGATCCTTAGAAAGGTGATATCCATGTATATGAGAGGAATCTTATACTAGAATCACTATAGTGTGCTAACTAAAATTATGCCATGGTATTGTACAGTTTTAGTTGTATTTCCCAATGGGAGGGATGATAGAAAATTATTATATTGATTCTATATCTGGGTCACTAAATGAATATCATTTCCCTCAATCATTATATCTCAATGATATATTATATTTTTTTCTAGTTTAAATTTCTATTAAAAATAAATATTTTTCATATATATTTTTAGATTTTTAAATGTTATTTTTTTTCCAAACTGTAAAGAATACTATAACGACCCATACTTTACATACATTTTTAATACTTCAAAAATTGAAGCACACTTATTACAACATATGAAAAAACCACAAAGGACCGTATAGGTATAATGTCTTTAGAAACTGGGAAACATAAACAACTGGTTCATAAATCTTCTACAGTGTCTCCCATTTATTTCATCATATCTAGGGTCCCTTTTAGCATATTCTACTTAATATCCATCTTCCTGACCTGGGGAAAAGAAAACATAAAAGGGTGAGCTCAAATGCTCAGCAAGGGCAAATAAAGGAAATAAAAATCATATCATATCTTTTTGAAAATCAAAACCTGCAAAAGAGATCATAATATCTTAACATGGAATAAATCATAGAAGTGAAAATGAGATCCCCATAATCATAACATAAAACTTGAAACTTTGTGGAATGCACACATAATCATGGAAAATCATTTCTTGTTAGTCATGACTCATTGCCAAGACTATCTTAGTGGACAAAGTCCCTTTCTGAACCGAGTTCACTTCACGTTTCAGTCCTGTATCACTGAACCGAAATAACCTTCCGATCCAACCATGTCTATCTCATGAGATATAAAATCTTTACCCAATGCATTGGAGGGAGATATAGGTCCCACCCATCTCTTAATGAATCCTTTCTTATGTGTGCCACATAATCATAAACCATACATCATAGTGTAACCCATGTAATAAAAATGGAATTCTTAAACAACATGACATCATAAAACAATTCATATAAGATAAAGGAATTCATAAAAATGTTTCCATCACAACATAATCAAATCCATGTAATAATAGGGATAAAAATAGAACCCTTTATTATCTTAGATGGAAAATAATTTTGATAAAACACTTGAACTCCATTCTTGAGGAAAATATCCTTTCTTCTTCAAAAACATTTTTCCTTTCATAACATGTCATACAACTTTAAAATAAAAGAAGTTGATTAAAAATAAAATTGAAAACTTGTAAAGGAATATTCTTGGAAATAATGTTTTAAAAATCCCTTCATGCCGTATAAGTTAAAAAAAACATTCTTTGTACTTTTGTCGGAAAAGTCAAAAAGTACCTCGTACGAAAAATGACAAAACATTCCTTTCATACATATTACTAAAAACTCACCGAAGGGTAAAAATGGATTTAAAAAATTGTAGGTGGATGGAAATAATATTACATATTGATGAAACATGGATGTGGATGATAAAATACACCCCAGTAAATACTTACGAATAAACAATCTCGGATAAAAATGAGATTGTGATATTTCCCTTACCTTAGGTCCGATTTGCTTTGTTCGTGTCCGAATCTCCTGTATAATGGTTTAAATAATTTTATTGACTTATTACAGAATCATACATATTGATATGATATCATATATGGTCATATTATTAGCTTCTTGTTAGTAATATTTCATTGTTACTTGTTACTCGGGTCTTTATAACTTTTTGTTCTTATGCGTGTTTTGTCGAATAAATTCTTATTCTTATCTTTAGGTTATAGATAATTCATTTCCAGAATGGTATTAGTGTAGTATATACCATATTCATTCATTCAATTCATTTATATAATCATTATGAAATGAAGATCATGTAGAACGAGTCGCATCACATCGTGGAGACGGTATTCCGTACGTACGCACAAGTGATGATATCGTTCCTATGATCGTGGAATTGTATTGGAGTATATATATATTATTTCAATATCAATATTACTTCATAACAATCATATATAGTTACTCATTACACCATTATACCCATACTTGTAAGGTGACGGTGGAAAATAGATTACACCACGGTGTGGAGACGGTATTCCGTACGTACACACGCGCAGTGATTTCATTTTTCCGTAGGATGGATAGAAGGTGAATTAGGGTTGTTTCATATTTATAATAACATATCAGTATGTATGTAATACTGATGTTATTACATTATCATGAAACAACTAAAGAAGAAGAAGTTGAAGAAGAAAGAAATTGAAAAGATCGGTAATGGATATTACCTCTTCTTTGAAACGCCTCTTTGAATCCTCCACTTAAGGAACTAATATTGGTCTTTGGAGAAGACCAGGACCTCTAGGATTATTCTAGGGAAGTGGAGAGGAGAAAATGGCAGGGTTTGGCCGAGCTTGAGTGCTCAATTTGGTGTGAGGAGGAGGGGGAGGAGGTGCCCTTTTATAAGGGAGGAGAGGGGCACCTTAGGAATATCTCAAAATATTATTTTATATTAGAGTCAAAATCGGTTTATAATGGTTCCAAAGGGTCTTATTTCGAAGCTAAAGTGGGGATGCGTCGAAATACTATCAACCAATAGGATTTAGACAAGTTTAGGGTATTATTTTAACCTTATCAATTAGATTTAACTCTAAGTTAATTAATTTAACTTTTACCGTGTCTTTTTGTTTTCTTTCACTATATGGTTAATACATTACTATAACATGCCAAACGAACCCAAAATTGTTTATTATTAATATATATATCCTTATCTAAGTCATTTGGCCTAACCTTAGATTTTTAGGAATAAAATAACAATTAGTAATATAATATTTGATTTAAAAACTATTTTGTGTCAATTTTGACACTATTTGATATATGATTTTTGTGAAAGTCATAACAGAATTATATGTTCGAACCAAGTTGATTAAATCAACAATAATATATCATAGTAACCTAGAAAATTAGTGGAATTCATAAAAAGTCTCAGATTACATTTATTTTGGTGTTTATAACATCAATTATGTCAATATTTCATTAATAAGATAATTACTGCATCATCTTTGTGTCATAAATAAATTAAATTATTTGATGTCTAAAAATTACAAATAAAATATCATCATGTATGAAATCTTTTTAGCTTTCTAATGAATATTTACAAATGAATTTATCTTATGTATAGCCCCATATTAGAAATGATTTACTTATTAAACATTGATTTTAACTATTTTAACCCTTCTTTAAATAAATAAATAATAAATGTCCTAATCTAATCCAAGTGGGCCTAAATGGTCATATTTTATTTCTAAGTTTGTTTTTGGTCGAATTAAACTTGTCTAATAGAATTAGGACATGTGTTAGGGTAATATTAATATCATATTTACCCTTAGATACCCTATTTACTATCAACCGCGTTAAAAAAAGTAAAAAGTTACTATTCACCAAAAATTATTTTCATCTCATTGAACCACATTTTAGTCCTTGATATTAACCGTGTCTCTCGGATTTTCGAAATTCCATTCACAGAAGTGGTAAAATTATGTTTTTTGCAAAATTCAGTTTTTTAACCTACCACTTAGTGGTTTCACTATTCATCAAAAATTGAAAGTTGTCGGAAAAATACCAAAATTTCACCCTAGGCTAATTTCGATATTCTGAGTCCAAAAATGAAGTCCATTTTGAAAAATAAAATTTATAAAATTTCAAAAAGTGGTTATTACTATTCATAACGGCTAGTTTTAATAGCATATTGTTGTTTAGTGAAACTCGGTATTGCGTACGACGCAAGCTATCGAGGAAGGTCGTGATTGCGTGTAAAGCAAGCCAGGCAAGTGTTGTGTAGAAAAATATTCCTTTGATGATTTATATAACATAAAAGTCTCGGGTGTTACATTCTTACCCCCCTTAAAAAGAATTTCTCCCTCGAAATTCGTCACTTTGTAACAAACAGATCAGGATACTTCTCCTTCATCATATCCTCAAGCTCCCATGTAGCTTCTTCAAGTTGGTGGTTCCTCCATAAAACTTTCACCAAGCGAGTGGTCTTGTTTCGTAGGACTTTTTCGCTACGATCCAGAATCTCTATCGGCTGTTCTTCATAAGAAAGATCTTTCTCCAGCGGTACAACTTCTGAGCTGAGTACATGTGAAGGATCTGGTATGTACTTTCTCAGGAGAGATACATGGAACACATCGTGAACTTGAGAGAGATTCGGTGATAGCGCCAATCGGTAAGCTACCTTCCCAACACGATCCAGTATTTCGAAAGGACCGATATATCTAGGGCTCAACTTCCCCTTCTTTCCAAATCTCATAACCCTCTTCCAGGGAGATATTCGTAAGAACACTTTATCACCCACTTCAAACTCTAGGTCTTTTCTTCGGTTGTCGGCATAACTTTTCTGTCGACTCTGAGCTGCTCTTATGTGTTGTTGAATAGATCTGACTTTTTCTGTCATTTCATCGACGAGATCAGGTCCTAATAGCTTTCTTTCCCCAACTTCATCCCAGCAAGTTGGAGTCCTGCATTTCTTTCCATAGAGAGCTTCATAAGGAGCCATCTGAATACTGGAGTGAAAGCTATTATTATAAGAAAATTCAACCAAAGGTAGGTGTTGATCCCAACCTCCTTTGAAATCCATAGAGCAAGCTCTCAACATATTTTCTAGGGTTTGAATTGTTCTCTCAGACTGACCGTCTGTCTGGGGATGATAAGCAGTGCTGAAACTCAACTCTGTATCCAGAGTATGCTGAAGACTTCGCCAGAACTTTGAGGTAATTCTCGGATCCCGATCAGATATAATATAAAGTGGTACTCCATGCAATCTTACCACTTCCTTTACATATATCCTGGCAAGCTGATCTAGAGAGAAATCCTCTCTAATAGCAATGAAGTGTGCAGACTTTGTAAGATGATCAACTATGACCCAGATAGCATTATTGCCTTTGGATGTTTTAGGAAGTCCTGTGACAAAGTCCATAGTGATGTTTTCCCATTTCCATTCGGGTATGGGTAATGGTTGTAACATCCCCTTAGACTTCTGTCTCTCAGCTTTAACTTGTTGACAAACCAAGCATCGAGTGACATATTCAGCAACATCTCTTTTCATGCCATCCCACCAGAAGTACTCTTTCAGGTCCCTATACATCTTCGTGCTTCCAGGATTAATAGAGAATGAAGAACTATGAGCCTCATCCAGCAGCTCCTTCTTTAATTCGGGGATGGGAGGAACACAAACCCGATTCCTGAACTTTATTATCCCATCACAATCAAGGTTGAATTCAGGAACATTTCTAACCTTCTTTTGTAACTTGACATCTTCTTTCTGTGCTTCTTTAATCTTCACAAGTATAGATGGTTGAACATTCATTTGAGAAAGATAAGATTTTTCCCCTTGCAGTATAATTCTAAGATCCATCCTTTGTAAATCCATAAATATTGGATCTTTTGTGATCCTCATCATGGATAAACTAGCATTGTCTTGTCGACTTAATGCATCTTCCACCTTGTTTGCTTTCCCAGGGTGATAATGGATTGTGCAGTCATAATCCTTAATCAGCTCCAACCATCTTCTTTGACGCATATTCAACTCCTTTTGTGTGAAAATATACTTTAAACTTTTATGATCAGTATAAATATCACACCTTTCACCATAAAGGTAATGCCTCCAAATATTTAATGCAAAGATTACCGCAGCCAACTCCAAATCATGTGTTGGGTAATTTTGCTCATGGATTTTCAACTGTCGTGAGGCATAAGCTATCACCATATCATTTTGCATAAGAACACACCCCAATCCCTTCTTGGATGAATCACTGTAGATCACAAACCTTTCTCCACTACAAGGCAGTGTGAGCACAGGTGCACTGGATAACCTTCTTTTCAACTCCTTGAAATTCTCTTCACATTCCTCTGTCCAGACAAACTTAAATCCTTTCCGAGTCAACTTGGTCAGTGGATTAGATAATCGTGAAAAATCTTTTACAAAACGTCGATAATATCTAGCCAAACCAAGAAAACTTCGGATCTCAGTTACTGTGGTTGGTCTCAACCATCTTTCGATAACCTCTGTTTTTGATGGATCCACAGATATCCCCTCTTTTGAGATTATTTGACCCAAAAATGAAACTTTTTGAAGCCAAAATTCACACTTGGTAAATTTGGCATAAAGCTTCTCCTTTCTCAGGGTATTCAATATAATTCTCAAGTGATCTTCATGCTCTTCCTTGCTCTTTGAATAGACAAGAATATCGTCAATAAAGACTACCACAAATTGATCAAGATAGTCTCTAAAGACTCTATTCATTAAATCCATGAAGATAGCAGGGGCATTAGTAAGACCAAATGGCATCACTATAAATTCATAGTTTCCATACCTTGTACGGAAAGCCGTCTTTGGTATATCCTCCCTTTTGACCCTTAATTGATGATACCATGAACGAAGATCAATCTTGGAAAAGTATTGAGCTCCGTGTAGTTGGTCAAATAAGTCATCAATGCGTGGGAGAGGATATTTGTTCTTGATAGTGATCTTGTTAAGTTCTCGATAATCAATGCAGAGTCTCATTGATCCATCTTTCTTCCTAACAAATAGAACAGGTGCTCCCCAAGGTGACGCACTAGGGCGTATGAATCCCTTATCAAGATTCTGTTGGAGTTGCTTCTTCAATTCCTGCAACTCAATTGGGGCCATTCTATAAGGTGTCTTTGAAATAGGCAAAGCACCCGGTACGAGTTCTATTGAAAACTCAACTTCACGATTTGGTGGAAGACCCGGCAATTCCTCCGGAAAGACATCATCAAACTCCCGTACGATAGGCATATTCTTAATCTTGAGTTTCTCACCAACCATTTGAGATAAATAACCTTCATTTAGTGGAATCAATACCCATAAGATGGAAGAAATTTCCACTGGAAGGTTATGTTCATCCTTGCATTGATATACGATCGTAGATTGATCTGGAATATGAAATGTGACTTCCCTTCTTTGGCAATTGATATGAGCTCCATGTAGAGAAAGCCAATCCATGCCAAGAATCACATCAAATTCCACTAAAGGAAGGATCACAAGATTTGCAGGAAACACTTTCCCACAAACTTCGATCGGAGAAGAATTGTAAACTTCTGATGCGACTGTTGTGCCATTAGGTGTTGTCACAGCTAACTCAACATCTAATTGTTGAGGTAATACGGTGATACCCTTAGAAAATTCTTTAGAAATAAAAGAGTGGGTGGATCCAGAATCAAATAAAACATTTGCTACTTTAGAGTGGATGGTAAGTGTACCTTTCACCACATCGTTATCGTACTCCACATCGCTGATAGAAATTGCATGTGACATTCCTTTGTCTTTAGCCTTAAGAGTTTGTTGACGTCGACCATCATCATCAACCCTTGGATTTGGGCATTGATTGGCATAATGCCCCATCTCCTTGCACTTGAAACATTGAAGTGTAGTAGGTTCATTCTGTGTATCCCTTCCTTTGTTTGCATCATTGGACATCTTCTTCCCATTATCACGGCATTCAAATGCCCGATGACCTTCTTTTCCACATTTAAAACATTTACTTGTCCCTTTAAGACAACTCCCTCCATGTTTCTTTCCACACTTTGAGCATAAGGGAAAGTTCATCTTCTTTTCAGTGTGCTCTTTAGAGTTTCCTTTGAATTCCATCTTCCTCTTCTTATCAAACCAATGTGACTGATGGGTTACTCCAATCTCCATCTCGACTTTGAGAGCACATCGAACGATTTCCTCGTAGCTATTGAAGTCCCTTATGGCTAACGCCCTTCGAAGACTTGGTTTTAAGCCACTAAAGAATCGATCGATCTTACTCTCAGGTTGGATAATAATACCAGAAGCGTACCTTGCAAGTCTTGTAAAATTTGCTTCATAGGTACCAACAGATTCATCATCCCTTTGCTTCAGTTCAAGAAACTCTTTCTCCATCTTTGTCCGGAGAATACGAGGGAAGTACTTATTGAAATATAAGTTCTTGAACTCGTCCCATTCCATAGACTCAATTTCATCCCTTTGCCTCGTATTCTTAACAAGATTCCACCATTGATCAGCATCTCCTTCCAAACGATACACTGCTAGGATGACATTATCATGTTCTGAACATTGAAGAACTGAAAATATCTTTTCAGTAGTACTAATCCATTGTTCAGCAACTAATGGATCAGTATACCCGCTGAAAGAAGGTGGACGCTGCCTCATGAAGGATTCAACAGAATGTTGCTCCCTCCTTTGCTCGTTTGGAAATCCTGCATGATTCATAGCTTGAGAAAGTTGTGTGAGCATGGCTACAAGATTTTGCATTCCAGCTCCCATATTGTTTGGTTGCTCAGGGGGACAATCATTGCATTGCCCATCGCATTCCGCATTAACACGGTTCCTTCGGGTTCAAGCCATTGACTAAAACCAAGAAGAATAGTGTGAGCAACACTAATTATAATAGGAAACCACATAATTCAAGAATAAAATTTTCATGCTTAAGGTCTTATCCTAGGTTATTCATGGCCATTTCTAAGATTGTGTTCTATGCTTAGACTTATCCTTAGGGTTCTTACTAAGGCTTTCGCATCCTAGTTTCCAAAGGTTGACTATACCTTTTCTCTGATACCAACTATAACGACCCATACTTTAAATACATTTTTAATACTTCAAAAATTGAAGCACACTTATTACAACATATGACAAAACCACAAAGGACCGTATAGGTATAGTGTATTTAGAAACTGGGAAACATAAACAACTGGTTCATAAATCTTCTACAGTGTCTCCCATTTATTTCATCATATCTAGGGTCCCTTTTAGCATATTCTACTTAATATCCATCTTCCTGACCTGGGGAAAAGAAAACATAAAAGGGTGAGCTCAAATGCTCAGCAAGGGCAAATAAAGGAAATAAAAATCATATCATATCTTTTTGAAAATCAAAACCTGCAAAAGAGATCATAATATCTTAACATGGAATAAATCATAGAAGTGAAAATGAGATCCCCATAATCAAAACATAAAACTTGAAACATTGTGGAATGCACACATAATCATGGAAAATCATTTCTTGTTAGTCATGACTCATTGCCAAGACTATCTTAGTGGACAAAGTCCCTTTCTGAACCGAGTTCACTCCTCGTTTCAGTCCTGTATCACTGAACCGAAATAACCTTCCGTTCCAGCCATGTCTATCTCATGAGATATAAAATCTTTACCCAATGCATTGGAGGGAGATATAGGTCCCACCCATCTCTTAATGAATCCTTTCTTATGTGTGCCACATAATCATAAACCATACATCATAGTGTAACCCATGTAATAAAAATGGAATTCTTAAACAACATGACATCATATAACAATTCATATAAGATAAAGGAATTCATAAAAATGTTTCCATCACAACATAATCAAATCCATGTAATAATAGGAAAAAAACAGAACCCTTTATTATCTTAGATGGAAATTAATTTTGATAAAACACTTGAACTCCATTCTTGAGGAAAATATCCTTTCTTCTTCAAAAACATTTTTCCTTTCATAACATGTCATACAACTTTAAAATAAAAGAAGTTGATTAAAAATAAAATTGAAAACTTGTAAAGGAAGCTTCTTGGAAATAATGTTTTAAAAATCCATTCATGTCGTATAAGTTAAAAAAAACATTCTTTGTACTTTTGTCGGAAAAGTCAAAAAGTACCTCGTACGAAAAACGACAAAAGATTCCTTTCATACATATTACTAAAAACTCACCGAAGGGTAAAAATGGATTTAAACAATTGTAGGTGGATGGAAATAATATTACATATTGATGAAGCATGGATGTGGATGATAAAATACACCCCAGTAAATACTTACGAATAAACAATCTCGGATAAAAATGAGATTGTGATATTTCCCTTACCTTAGGTCCGATTTGCTTTGTTCGTGTCCGAATCTCTTGTATAATGGTTTAAATAATGTTATTGACTTATTCCAGAATCATACATATTGATATGATATCATATATGGTCATATTATTAGCTTCTTGTTAGTAATATTTCATTGTTACTTGTTACTCGGGTCTTTATAACTTTTTGTTCTTATGCGTGTTTTGTCGAATAAATTCTTATTCATATCTTTAGGTTATAGATAATTCATTTACAGAATGGTATTAGTGTATTATATACCATATTCATTCATTCAATTCATTTATATAATCATTATGAAATGAAGATCATGTACAACGAGTCGCATCACATCGTGGAGACGGTATTCCGTACGTACGCACAAGTGATGATATCGTTCCTATGATCGTGGAATTGTATTGGAGTATATATATATTATTTCAGTATCAATATTACTTCATAACAATCATATATAGTTACTCATTACACCATTATACCCATCCTTGTAAGGTGATGGTGGAAAATAGATTACACCACGGCGTGGAGACGATATTCCGTACGTACGCACGCGCGGTGATTTCATTTTTCCGTAGGATGGATAGAAGGTGAATTAGGGTTGTTTAATATTTATAATAACATATCAGTATGTAAGTAATACTGATGTTATTACTTTATCATGAAACAACTAAAGAAGAAGAAGTTGAAGAAGAAAGAAATTGAAAAGATCGGTAATGGATATTACCTCTTCTTTGGAACGCCTCTTTGAATCCTCCACTTAAGGAACTATGATTGGTCTTTGAAGAAGACCAGGACCTCTAGGATTATTATAGGGAAGTGGAGAGGAGAAAATGGCAGGGGTTGGCCGAGCTTGAGTGCTCAATTTGGTGTGAGAAGGAGGGGGAGGAGGTGCCCTTTTATAAGGGAGGAGAGGGGCACCTTAGGAATATCTCAAAATATTATTTTATATTAGAGTCAAAATCGGTTTATAATGGTTCCAAAGGGTCTTATTTAGAAGCTAAAGTGGGGATGGGTCGAAATACTATCAACCAATAGGATTTAGACAAGTTTAGGGTATTATTTTAACCTTATCAATTAGATTTAACTCTAAGTTAATTAATTTAACTTTTACCGTGTCTTTTTGTTTTCTTTCACTATACGGTTAATACACTTACTATAACATGCCAAACGAACCCCAAATTGTTTATTATTAATATATATATCCTTATCTAAGTTATTTGGCCTAACCTTAGATTTTTAGGAATAAAATAACAATTAGTAATATAATATTTGATTTAAAAACTATTTTGTGTCAATTTTGACACTATTTGATATATGATTTTTGTGAAAGTCATAACAGAATTATATGTTCGAACCAAGTTGATTAAATCAACAATAATATATCATAGTAACCTAGAAAATTAGTGGAATTCATAAAAAGTCTCATATTACATTTATTTTGGTGTTTATAACATCAATTATGTCAATATTTCATTAATAAGATAATTACTGCATCATCTTTGTGTTATAAATAAATTAAATTATTTTTGTCTAAAAATTACAAATAAAATATCATCATGTAGGAAATCTTTTTATCATTCTAATGAATATTTACAATTGAATTTATATTATGTATAACCCCATATTAAAAATGATTTACTTATTAAACTTTGATTTTAACTATTTTAACCCTTCTTTAAATAAATAAATTATAAATGTCCTAATATAATCCAAGTGGGCCTAAATGGTCATATTTTATTTCTAAGTTTGTTTTCTGTCGAATTACACTTGTCCAATAAAATTAGGACATGTGTTAGGGTAATATTAATATCATATTTACCCTTAGTTACCCTATTTACTATCAACCGCGGTAAAAAAAGTAAAAAGTTACTATTCACCAAAAATTATTTTCATCTCATTGAACCACATTTTAGTCCTTGATATTAACCATGTCTCTCGGATTTTCGAAATTCCATTCACAGAAGCAGTAAAATTAAGTTTTATGCAAAATTCAGTTTTTTATCCTACCACTTAGTGGTTTCACTATTCATCAAAAATTGAAAGTTTTCAGAAAAATACCAAAATTTCACCCTAGGCTAATTTCGATATTCTGAGTCCAAAAATGAAGTCCATTTTGAAAAATAAAATTTATAAAATTTCAAAAAGTGGTTATTACTATTCATAACGGCTAGTTTTAATAGCATATTGTTGTTTAGTGAAACTCGGTATTGCGTACGACGCAAGGTATCGAGGAAGGTCACGATTGCGTGTAAAGCAAGCCAAGCAAGTGTTGTGTAGAAAAAGATTCCTTTGATGATTTATATAACATAAAAGTCTCGGGTGTTACAAATACATTCCCCATAAATATTAAATTATAATTTCCAAGGATTTCAATTCTTCTATAAAATACAAATTGTTGATTATTTTGTGTTAATGGAGATATAATATAATGGTTCCTACATTATTATTTCCATGGATTGTTTAAAATAATAATAATGAAATGATTATGAAACCCATTTATATTCAATTATTATTTCAATGATGGATTCAAGAAATATTAATGAAAACTTATTTAATATCATGTGTTATGATTAGATTGTATATATTTTTTATGTTTTTTTTAACACATAAATATGATATTTATTATTTAATTTTTTGGGAATATAATTTTATGTCCCACTAAGCCATTATAATATGTATTATATCTCAAGATATTATTTGGTAAACCCATTGAAGGTACTTGATCATCTTTGGGAAATAACTAATCATTTCAAATTCACTATGTAAAACAATTTATGGTACGTCACTAGTAATGATATGTTTTTTAATATTCCTGATCCTCAATGGGAAATTTGGTGTTGATAAGTAATATTTTATGGTTTTTAGGTCTTATTAGTATCCATTTACATATGAAATGGTTTCTATACTAATGCTAATTTCATTATTATTTGACATTTACATTTGGTTGCTAATTGCTTTATGAAGATTTTTCAATCTTATGATTCATGTATTTTGAAATGATACTATTCAATGACATGCCTCTGGTTTAGTGTACATGATATATTAAGAATGAATCTTTAATTTTATATTCATAATATTATAAACTTGTTCTTATCTTATTATTTTATATGATTATTGATTGATATCTTCCACATTTACCCTTACTGAGCATCCATTGTCACTTTTTTATGTTACCTTTCACAAGGTTATTTTTCAAGGTTATAAAAAGGTAATTCCTATGAAGAGTACTAAATAAGATAATTTTTTCTATATATTGATAACCATTCATTAAATAAGAATATTTTGCATCTATTAACCTTTTCAGTCAATCCATTGTCCTCCTTGGGTGGGTATTTATTAAACATATTTAATATTCATTTAAAAATATGTAACAACTATGTAAATTAAGGATGAGTTTCTAAATAAACCATATTATTTGAGATTTTCTTATCACACAAAATATAGATAGATAACCATTGAAATCAACCAATTAATTTTTTTCTTTCATAGAAATTATGTTATGTGTGAGATTTCCCTTACAACAAACATTGAATGTGGTGGAATCCCCTTAAATAATACCAAATATAGAGTGTGTGGTTCTAATGTGTGGTTTTGTTTTGTGATGGGGAATTGTGACTACATTCTATGCTGATTATGCATGATTGTGATTTTATGGAAGATGATAAAAGAAGTTGTTATGTTATGGAGGATATGAGAAGAAGATGTGTTGATGAGAAATGGTGGTAGTGGTGGCCCTGTTGGAATAAGGTGGATGGATTATTGTGATGTTTTGTGTATTTCATGAATATTGAGTAGTTATTTATTTAAATTTTATAATGACAAATTTAAATAAAAACTGTATAAATTGTTAATAATACTTGTTTTGAAATTGTATGTATTGTTAAATGGCGTGGATTCACAATGTGTAATAAAGGGGTTTGGATTTTTTTGAATTGTGTTAACATGAAATGAATGTAAATTATTTTTTGTATTGTTTATTGGTGTTTTCTGTTATAGGTTTTTTAGTAAGGATTTCATATTTTGGGGATTTTGTGTGGTGTTTTATGTTGGATTTTGATTTTAACATGAACCCATATGTTGTTATTTATAATTTACACATATTTTGATGTTTACAGTGAGGTTAAATGTAGTGGATGCTTAATGTGAAATAAATGGAATATTTAATTACAATGGGATTGAAATGGGAAATCGAGAAATTTTATTAACGCAGGAAGAATGAAATAAGGTTTGTTTAATAAGGCATGTTGTGTGATTATTATCATTTAAAGATTTTATGGAATGTTTAGAATGCTTCAAGGGTTGGGGGTGATTTTTCATGTTGGTTGGAGATATTTTTATTAACCCAAAGGTGTGGATCATGTGTATAAATTTGTGTACATGACTTTTAATATTATAGTGATTTATATAATTTTCACACCAATGTTTTTATCAATGATCCAATAACAAAATATTTTGGGGTTTGTTTTTTCCAACATTCTAGTTGTGAGGGTTCGTGGATGACTACATTGTAGAACATAGTCCCACATCTAGATAATGTTAACATGTATGAGTAGTGATGAAAAAATTTCAAAAAATAACTATGGTTATTTTTGATGTTAAGGATTATGGGTGGTGTCAAGCATGGTATGATGATGAAATTAGATCTATTTCATTCATTTTCTTGATAACCAACTACTCTAGTTATTAATAAATATTTAATTTTTTTGTGATTCCCTAGGTGTGTGTGGAAGAAATGTGATGTGATGGACAAGGTGTCTACGTGCATGTTGGGATGTGATGAACAATGTGTCTATTTAAATGGTAGGATTAGTTGAGATGTGATGTTCTTAGAGGATATAGAAGATATGATATGATATGTTATATGATGTCATTGGTATGGTAGTGATGTGTTGTTCTATGGATTATATCAGAGTTCCATTAAGTATATAATTGGGGTGTGATATTGTAAATTATTTTGGAAAATAGGTTATGATGACCTATAATTGATGTGATTATTTTTATATTACAACATGTGAATTCATTATTATTTTTTTGATATATTTCGAGGGAGGGAATGGTTTGTCAACTTTTTTAGGTGATGTTTTCTTTGAAGATTTCTTATTTGTTCATTGGTATTATATTTAAGCATGTTCATGATAGAATTTTGGTATGATCCTAATATGGTTATTTTTATTATCACACTATGAATATAGAAACTACTTTTTGGTTTCAATGAAGAAATCATATGCCATTTTGGAGAATAATAGTTCAAACCATTAGAGTTGTTATTGTGTCACTACTATATGACTTTTTACTTTATTATTTTTTATGTAGACAAGTAGTATTTATTTAAATTATTCATTAATTGTAGTTGGCCTTATTTAATTTATTATATATTATTTAATGTATTATATTTATTTATTAAATTGCATCTCTTGATCATTTATAATTATATAAGGTAATCCCTTCCATATGTGATATTTTTTCCTTTATTTTTAGTTTCCATACTATGTTCTACATGAGGTGGGACATGGGAAATTTTATCATATTTCCTTTATATTATGCCTTGGTGGTATACATCTTTAGGGAGGAGATCTGGATCAACATGATTTATAATTTTTTTAATGATTGGATGGAATTTGGAGATAGGAAAATATTTTAATTCATAGATCTGTATAGAAATAAGTATAGTAGATCATGGTGTGTGTTGTAGTCCAGTGAAGACATTGTAGGAAATTATATTTTACAGAACCCATTGATCAAAAATAAGAACTATGATACTAATTAATGGAAATGTTATGTGCACTGCATACATGGTGGACTCCCATGAAAGGTTCATCCATCACGATCAAATCTAGTTCTTATATAATTTGGTTGGATTTGGTAATGAAAAAATGAATTATATATATATATATTACAAATACACTATACTACGTAGCCTAGGAAATCCATTATTTCCATTCCGTCTATGGATTTTTTTATCATCCTCTTGTGGTTTAGGTAATGGAAGATTAATATGCTCATTTAGTTGACCAATAGCTTCTTGATTAGGTGAAGGAGGATGATTATTTGTAGATAATGGTGTGAACGTTTTACTATTAGGATTTGCAGAAGTATGGATGTAGAATATATAATCCAAAAATAGAGATTTTTTTAAGAGATTGAGATTACCATCAATTAAATGTTTCCACGAGAATAGTGTTATCTCTCTTTACTAGAAAGCCTAATATGGGGAGATGCATGTCAGTGATGGATGATTTATATTAGGAAGAGGATGGAGGGAATTTATTCATGGATCAATATAGAGAATCATTTCTTAGTAGATTTCCTTTCATTGACCATGATGAACTAAAATTGGAATGTTCTTATATCACTTCAATAGTAGAGTGTGTCTATTTGGGTGATCAGAATAAGGTTCTATGACCTTCTATGATTCGATAATGATTATTTTCTTAGTGAATATTCTTGACCATAATTTCTTAAGGATTCACTCCATAGTTCTATAATGAAATTAGTTACTACTTTTACATTAAAATGTATTATGGGATGAGGAAAAGGTGAAGGATATCTAGTGTAAACAATCATTTGAATGTATAACATTTGAGTAGATCATAAAGGGTTCTTGATGGTCTATATTTTTAAGGGTAGATAATTGTTAATGGGGCCTTTGTTGTTTTTACCATCATATTTTTGATCGCATCAACATCGTTTCAATCAATATGGGGTCATTTGGATTTCCATCTCTTTGGGGCATTGGGTTAGTTTTTGGTCACTTGTGGGGGATGTTTTCATTGTCCATATTATTGTCCCATTATTTTTGGAGATAATTTTCATATAGGAGACCAATTTTAGCATTCTCCAGGGTAAAAGATGGTCCTGAGGATAAATCTATTTGAGGGTAATTGTTTTATACTCTATTGGTGGAAAATGATTCAAGAATAGGCCACCCTTAAGATGTTCCCCATATATTATGGCAATGACCGAATATTGGTCTTCAGATTTTCCATTTGTTAATTGGTAGTGTATATAGGTGTGGTTAAATGCATTAATTTGGGGAAGGATATAACAACTAATTCCCTCTAATAGTATATACACCCCACTTTAATATTCATTTTAGGTTCTGTCCATTCAGGGACCACCTATTTCCTAGTAGACACGAAGTCCCCTACCTATTTTACACCCTCACTCATGAAAGGATAATTAAACTAATTTATATCACCACAATTCAACACATTTTATAATATTTTACTTTATCATCTCTCAAACACACCTCAGTAAACTTATTAGGAGGACCCCCATCCTAAGAACCACTCTAGAAAATGTACGCTAACTTTTCGAGTTCAAATATTTTTGTCTTATAAATTAAATGGTATACACATTTTACATGGATTATGATACTTGTTCTTTTAATATTTTAACATTATATATTGTAACATTTAACCCTAGATAAAAACATTCGCATTGTGGACCCTATATAAAAATCCTTGTAGTTACACCACACGTTCCAATAGGTTCATTCCATATTACCAATGTAATTAGTCTACCTCATTGATATCCCACAAACCGTTGAATATAATTTTGTTTTTAGTTTTTTTTTCTAGGATGCACCCATTTTGAAGATTATAGGTAGTCCCAAAGCTGGGGCTCACTAATTTCTACAAATTGATCATCATACTATTGACTAGCCACAAATTCCAAGACATGTTCTTTCTTTGTTCATTTCCATAACTCAAACACCCCACATGAACCATCCTAGTACATAACACATCATGACATCCACTACATGAAATTTATAGGTATCTATGTAGTAATAAACTACAAGACAATAAAAAATGTGAATTTATTACCAATTCATGGATGATATAGAAAAATTGCTGTTATATTTGATGGTTCCAAGAAAAATTCATAATAAGCCACCAAATTCACAAGGAAATGAACCTCTCTTGACATTAATATACACATAAAATTCATTCCATAGAGATTGACCAAGGAATTAGTTCATCAATTTATAGAGGTTGGTTTGATGTTTGAGGTTCTATGTGATGCTTGTCACATATAGTTGTGATGCATATTGAGGAAAAAGATATTTTTTATCTTTTATGAGGTAAGGTAGTTATGTAAACATGACTGTAACAATTTCTCTGATTATTTCAAGAAAACAATGATTGTGTTTCTCTCGGTATTATTGTCGTTTTACCCCATTAATGTGTACCTTGTGGTCTTTACAGTCATAATTTCTCAAGGTATGTATTTTCGATGTCTGATATTAATAAAAAAATAGAGTTTGATAGAGATTTTCTTAGAAGCTTTCATTGAGGTCCCCAATACTATAAGAATGTGGAATATCATTGATGATGTGCTTGGAAGGAATTCATAAAATGGTGTTTTAGGATTTCATTATATTTTTTTAGGATTATAAATGAGTTGTTGTAAATTTATATAGATTTATGGTTGATTGAAGAGTCTAGTTATTATAGACGATAGTAATGTATTCTCTAATGCATCATGTAAAGTCATAGTTGGAAAATTAAAAGATTGAACTTATGTGAAATTTTATTTTCAATGTTGAAAATTTTGTATAATGGTCACATAATTTTCAGAACCAAATGTTTCTTTTAAAAAGACTATTTGTTCTTGGAGGTAGTTCATAAGGGAATCCTTCATGAGTTGCATGGTTATCCCTTTCCAATAAACATGAGAGTATCAAAAAAAATTCGATGAGTGATAGAGAAATTATTATGTACAATGATGAAATGGACATTGGTAGTGTTTAAGGATCAAAGATTTGTTTTCATGTCACTAAATGCAGAATCCTTGTTTTTGATGTCTGGTTCCTTCCCATGGATGTTCCTAAATTGATATAAAATAAAATATCAATGCAAATTACATATGGTTACCATGAGCTTAGGGAGTTCATTATGCTACATATTATTTCATCGAGTGGTTGTGAAATTGGCTATGTTACTTGTTCTCATAGAGTATTGTACAAGATATTTATTCCAAAATAGTTCTGTTGGTTGTATTTTGTAGAGACATGGATTTCCAAGTACTATTTCCTTTGATAGAGATTATTGTTAGACCTCATGTTAATATATATGAAATAAAAAAAACTTATATATATAACTTAAACCTTATAAATACATTATAAACATAGAGATATGGATTGATTGAGGGGAATACCATTTTTGAAGTAATTCAAGGCTAGTAAAAATGTTTTAAACCCACAATAATTGGGTGTCCCTTCAGTTATCAAATTTTTTTATTTTTTCCCTCGGTGTCACACCCTTCCCTATGCCTTCCACCTTTTCCCATGTAACTTGGTTTTCTCTATTTAGAGTATAATTATTAAATCCCAATAAATTATAATGTGTCAAACCTCTCACAAACTGGGTCATTCCCTGACCTTGAATGGAAATTTCCCTTGACTCTAGAATCAGACTATTTATCACCCTAGATCTTCTTATTCCCTTTAATTATATTTTGTGATATTGATGTCCCTCTCAAAGAGACAATGTCAAAACCTTTCCTTCTCACCCTTGGATTCCTTCTAAAATTGGGGCTTCCCATGTTCCTGGTGTGAGGTGGAAACGACAATCATTGACCATCCAAGAAGCATTTTTGTTTGTCTCTCTATAATATATATCATTTAGGGTGGGAATGATATTGTTTCCTTAGTTCATAGATGTAAACAATTCCTAACAAAGATAATAAATGGACATTATTGAATGAAGGGGTGTGTTTTTTGATTATTCTACTGAACTATTTTATCTATATTTATATGTTGTGAATTGTATAGGATTATCCCACATGAAAATAGTCGACATTGGTTGTCCTTAATTGATAATTGATGTACCATTTTTTTCTAGATATTCTTGTGATTGAAAGGTCATAACATGGAAACTGGTCAATCACATAAATTCAGTTGATTAAATGGATGAACAATTAATAAAAATCCTTGTATGATCACCTCATTTAACCAAATCAAATAGGAGGAACTTGATAAATTATGTGGTTAAATATGAAAACTCATTTTCTTTTTTCTATTAATACACACAGTTGTTCTTCTTGATGCTTGTGGGGTGATGTGGATGGAAATTGGATCCACTATTGTTTAGTTGTTGGAACGTGGATCTCTTCCCATATATTGGGGCTTGGTTTAGATCATTTACATTGATAGAACTAATAGATCCCTTTTGTTGTTGTGATTTTACAATAGTATCTATTTTGAATGCTTGAATTACAACTTAGTTTTTTTCAATTAGATGTTGTTTGGAATTGTGGATGTGTCTGTTAGTTGTTCAATAGTGGAGAATAACCTTGAAACAAAAACAATTGAACACAATATAAATAATATGTTGTTCTATGGTTATGGATATTGTGATTTTATTCATGTATGATTATTAATGATGGTGTTTATGTAAGGGCATGTTTTGGGATCCTAAGGTTGGGTTGAGTGCTGGTCTAGCTATATGTATATATTTATTTCTATTGTTTTTTATCAACTCCCCACCCAAGATGAGAACTTCGTGCTGGACACCCCCATTCATGGGGTATGGTGATTTATTTAACATCCTTATGGGTGGCTAGTCATTATAACCTTTCTACTCTCTCTCCCTAGTATCCAAATACTCTTCGGACAGGCTGTAACGACCTAAGGTCCATTATATCCCAAGTATCTTCAGGCATGGTATGTTGTTTTTGGTCGGACGAGGAGTGTCCAGACATGTTTGATTCCAATGTTTCATCAGGATGACTTTAATGTGTCTTCAGGCATAGAAGTGGTTGTTTTAGCCCAATTTTCTATATCATTATTACATATGGTTGTGGGGGTCCATGTTGTTGGATCATGATATTCAAAATATACACAATAAGGGGGTGGATTGTGTCTTTTACAAATTTATTATAAAATCATGTTCTTCCCTTTGAATTTAATCAGATGAATTAATGTTGTGGAAATTTAAATAGTAGGGACAAATGATGTATAGTGGTTCGTGGAACATAAGGCCCCTAGTTCACTCCACCAACACTATACTCCATGAGCATGGTGATTTTCACTATTTGACCCTCTTGTGAATAGACCATTCCACAGCTGAGTACAGGCAGTAGACACCTTTACAATCTAAGAAAAAACAAACACTTCTGGTTCACTCATAGATCCTATACATCTTAGTGCGAAAATCCAATAACTCAATAATATAAAATAAAGGTATTTGTACATTGAAAATAATTTCTCGTTTTTCTTCACAATAGCAATAGAATTCAAATGACAATAGATGGTTCATCACCTTCATAAATAATGATCTTTCATGAAGAGTAGTTCTGAATCGATCTGGTTGCAGTTGATATATAAATATAATTCACAACATCAGCAGTAGTAGATTCACAGTAGATCATCAATGTTGAATGGGTGAATATTATAACGTGATTCATCTTCTTCAATAAACAGAGAATTGTCGAACTTTTAAATCTGTAGATATTATTCATCTATAGTCTCGATTTCTCTTATATTTTTTCGTTGATGTTTAGAAAAACTTGTATATTTGTTCTGTGTAAATATCACATCTATAAAATAATGACGGGAACTTCTCCTACAAAATTATATCCAAAAATTTTTCCTTCTGACACTCAAAAATAAAAAAATTAAAGTAATAGAGCAGTCATTACTTCCCAGAAGATTCGACATAAAAATCCCTTTTTAAATAGATCCTTTGAATCATAAATTAAACGGATTTCACATAGTCAAAAACGTGCTTTAAAAATAAAATTTTAATCCGGCATAAAATCATCCTAATAATCCGCTTGTAGAGAATTTCATAATAATATCATCTTCAAATCTCCAATGCCAAACGTAAGGTTGAAGTGTATGACATGAATCTTTCAAACGTAAGGTTGAACACAAACGTAGGGTTGATGTCGCATCCTTCAAACGTAATGTTTATTACCAACGTATGGTTGATGAACCATACTTTTATTTTCAATAATCAAATGTATGATAAATGATCCAAACTTTTAAAAACTTCTAAATGTAAGGTAAATGATCCATACTTATGATGAAACGTAAGGTTGATTACAAAATTAATGTTGACGAACCATACTTTTCAATATCCCAAACGTAGGGTTTCTTCCTAACTTATGGTTCTTCGTCTATATATATCCGATAATATATGGTTGATTCAACATAATTTTCATTTAACTCATAATTTATGCACCACATTTCATCCTTATGCTACGTTTCTCCACGTAGGGTATGAACAGTGATTCCGGAACAAGCATAAGAAATTCCCAAACATGTAACGTATAAACAGTGTATCCAGAACATGCTCATGAGAATTAAATCTCATTTTTCAGGAACTTAAATATTTCCTCCAGAAATAAAAATATAATGAATAATAAATTCATGAAATATACTTAAAAACCATTAGAAAACAATTAAGTGTACTTAAGAGAGCAAAATCATCTTAGAGATAGAGTATTTTTCTCAACGATCTCCACTTTTTAAATAAAAATATAACATATTGTTGAAAACAAGACTATCTCAACAATATCCCCATTTTTGATGATAAAAAAACTCATAAAATAACCAATGAAGTTAATATAAAATATTATTTACATATATTTTTAATTTTTTCATAGATAATTACAATATTAGATTTAACTTAATTTATCCCCCTTAAAAGATTAAGATAACGCTGAATATTTTTAAATTGTTAAAATAAATTTTTTTATCCAAATTTCTTTCTCTTTTTGTGATATCAAAAACAAAGATAGAATATGAAATAGAGCACAATTTAAAATAGCGGTGAACTTAAGTAAATGATATTATTAACCATTTGTCAATAATTGAATGTGGATTGTTGGAATAGCTAAAAAGAGGAAATAAAAATAAATAAAAGAACAAAAATATAGAATATGGACTAAAATTTCATTAAAATATAATTTAATCGGTAAAATTATGATAAACTCTAGAATCAAGATCTGATAAGGTTATGAGATAGGGTCTATCTCCTCTGAACAACAGCCTTGATTTCTGTCAGCTGCTCCCTCATTCATCTCATCATCCCATCTCCTATCTTCATAAGGTCTCTATTCTGCCGAGTCATATGAAAATATTCTATCATATTTACTCTAAAAAACTCATGAAGTCTCTCTTCCTTCTCCATAAACAAGGTTAACTTCTCTGTGAACTAAGTCAGCACAGTTCTAATACGTGGATCACTCGAGGTCAACTGGTCAACCAAAAATCTCTAATTATCTAATAAAACTGATTATAGAGGACTATTTCTTTAAAAATATTTCATGAAGTCATTCATATTGCTCATCGCTATTGTGATAGCCTGAAATATTCTAATTAAATCAGGTGTAGAACCTGATCCACTAGCTTCACCAGTCCGAACAGATACAAACTATGTCTCCATATAGTCTTTAAACTCGGATAGATCTGACTTCATCACCATTTCTAGTTTCTACTTGAATACTTCTATCAACATAATTTTTTAAAATGTTTCAACTTCCTGTATTAAAACTGTATATTCATTAAGTCTCTGAAATTTAAATTGTTCTTTTTGAAGGGATCTCCTCAGAGCTACATTTTTAGTTTCCAAATTAGACAACTTTCTGTACTGTTCATCTATTTTTTTTATTCACTGAATCAGAGGTACGTTATTCATGATTGTCATCCTCATCTTGTACTTGATGCAGCAGTGCTCACTCTTGATTCTGCATGTCCCTCCTTAGATTTAGCTTATTGAGCATGAGCACTCTCTTCCTCTTCTTCAGCCCCTACTGGAAAAAGTTTTTCTTTCAATGAGCTCTAGAAGTGACCAATCATTCTAAATGTTCCAGCACCAAAAGTGTTACTATGATGGCATCTAAATCTGGCTTTCACCATCCTTACCATATCATTTATAAACAAATATTAAGAGATGAATCTACGAAATGGATAAAAATTCATGTGACCTTTTGTTGGACATCAGTAATTAAGGTACATTACCATGTACCTCAGAAAATTATGTATTATTTAACTCACGAACAAATACATTATATACATGTCTGGATACAAGATTTTCTATAGATCAGACATCCTTTGTGCAGTCCCTGTTTGCACAAACATCACTAGGATTTTATGATCTTCCTCTGTGTCCTTTATGAACATCTTCCTTATATATGTAGAACAAAAAAAAGACATAATATTTTCAAACATATGTATTGAATCTCTAATATTCTTCAAATCAATATAAAATTCACCCTCATGAGGGGAGTTCATAATCTAACCAATCCCTGTAGAAGATATCGAAACATCTTGATATTCAATATTAGTTACAATAGTATCATCATCTTCCCCAGACTAAAATGAATAGATTTAATGAAATAACAAAGTTCTACCTCATATAGATACTCTGTAAAATCACTATTAAACATATGTTCATGGTTTTGAAATGCAAGATAATGCTTTAGCAACAGGTTCATCTATTATAACCATTCCAGATCTATGACCATTCCTTTCAAAATTTTCCTTCCTTCAGAGTGTTGTCTGTTGGTAGTACTGGTCTCATCCTCATCGGTTATCTTGGTATTGACCATTTTTTTGACAAATCATTGAATACTCGAAAGAGGATTAGGGTTTCAATGGTTCAGGTTCAAATAGACAAAGATCGGTAAATTGCCACTAGTTCAAAATGGAAATTGGTATAAATAAAATGATTCATAATTAGAAAGGTTTCTGGAAGCCTTGATTCTCACGTCATCAATAATTATTACATAGTTTTTAAAAATAAATAATTGATCGCGTGAAGAAGAAAAACATATTCTTTTTGAAAAACAAATAACTAATTTATTTAAAATAGTATTAAAATAAATAAAAATAATAATAAAATTAAACATTATTTAAAATTAAATAAACCTAGATCCCACTTAATAATATCAAACCGTGCAGTGGGAAGTGGTTTGGTAAAAATATCATCCAATTGAATTTTAGTACTTATATATTCTAAAAATATAACCTTTTTAAGAACATGGTCTCCAAGAAAATGATTTCTGATATCAATATGCTTAGTCCTAGAATGATTAATTGTATTTTATTGAAATATTTATTGCACTAGTAATATCACATAAAATTGGTTTACTATTAAAATGTATTCCAATATCCCTAAGAGTGTTTTTCATCCACAATACTTGTGCACAAAAAATGCTCGTCGATACAAATATTCCATGGCTGTTGATAGGGAAACTGTGTGTTGTTTCTTACTTGACCATGACACTATGGATTTTCTTAAAAAGTGACAACTTCTCGATGTGATTTTTCTATCTAATCTAAAAATTACAAATTCTGCATTTTAATATTAAATTAAATTAAAATTAGACGTTTTAGGATAATGAATAGATTGAAAAATAGTTCTTTTTAAATATATAAAATCTCATTTAATAGTATTTAAATGGGATTATTTAGGATTTGATTAAAAACTTGAACAAAGACATACTGAATAAACTATATCTAGCCTACTAGCAGTATGATTTAATAAACTACCAATCATACATCTGTAAAACATGTTGTCAAATGATTTTCCTGTTTAATCAAAATAAATTTTAATATCAGTACACATAGGATTTGTATATGTCTTGATGTTTTCAGGTCCAAATTTCATTAGTCAATCATTAATGTACTTGCTTTGATTTAAATAATTTCCAAAATAATTTTGATAAATATGAAGACCTAAAAAGAAATTTAATTCCCTCATTGTACTCATTTCAAATTCTTTTTTCATTAGTTTTGAAAACTCATGAAAAATAGATTTCTTAGTTGATATAAAAATTACATCATTAACATATACATGAGCCAATAATATGTTTGAATTTGGTGTTTTCATAAATAGTGTTGGATATTCCATTCCAATAGTAAACTAATTTTTTAATAGAAAAGAGCATAATCTTTCATACCAATATCTAGGTGCTTTTTTATGGACAAAAATTGATTTAGTAAGTTTAAAAACTGAATCTGGTATTTGAGAATTTTGAAAACCAGAAGGTTTCTCAACATATACATTCTCCATTAAATAACCATTTAAAAAGTCAGTCTTCAAATCGATTTGAAATAATTTAAAATTCATATGAGATGCATATTCTAAGAGAATTTTAATGGATTCTAATCTAGCCATAGGTGCAATGGTATCATCCTAATCTATAACTTCTTCATGGTTATATCTTTTACCTACTAGTATTTCTTTATTATTCATTATTATTCCTTGATAATATTGTCTATTTTTAAAAATTCACTTGGTTCCAATCACTGGATAACTCGGTGGTATTTCAACTCATTTCCAAACATCATTTTTATTGAACATGTTCATTTCTTCTTACATTTCTATCATCAAGCTTTCATCCTCTAGAGATTCTTCTATAGACATGGGTTCTATTTGAGATATAGAGGAAGAAAATTCAACATTATTTTCTATGTTCTATGTAGTTTTTATTCCAGTTTCTAAGTCTCCTATCACAGTTTCTAAAGGGTGATTCATTAGGGTCCCTGACTGTCTATGTAGTACCCTTATAGGTTCCTCAGTGTCAAGTTCTTCTGGAATAGACTGAGTTTCATTTATATATTATTCAAAATCATCTTTTAGGTTCTCTAGGCTCATGTTATCATTTGAATCAGACTCATGTATTTGATCTGTTCTTTTCTAAAAGGGATGAGTTTCATCAAATTTCACATGAACTGATTCCTTAACAATCCATGACTTTTTATTAATAACTCTATAAGATTTGGAAGTAGCAGAGTATCCTAAGAAAATGCCTTCATGATATTTTGGATCAAACCTACCAAGATTGTCTTTGGTGTTTAAGGTATAAACCTTGAATCCAAAAACAATAAAGTAATTTACTTTAAGTTTTCTATTATTCTAGAGTTCATAGATTTTAATTATTAAAATTTGACTTACTAAAACTATATTCATTATATAGAAAGTTGTACTTACATCTTCTATTGAAAAATAGGTAGGAATATTTTTTTCATTTTCTATTATCCTTGCCATTTCCTGAATAGTACTATTTCTTCTTTCAACAATTCCATTTTGTTGATGTGTTTTTAATAACCATATTTGAGAAAAATTATTTGAATTCCAAATTCTCAAATTCTCCATCATGATCACTTCTTAATGAAATTATTTTAAAACCATTTTTATTTTGAACAACTTTTCAAAAACACTAAATAAAGTAAAAGATTCATTTTTAAATTTTAAAAAAAATCCATGTAAATCTAGAATAGTCATCAACTAAAATATATACATATTGTTTACCAGCCATGATTTTTAACCTTGAATGTCCAAATAAATAAATATGGATGAGTTCTAGGGGTTTATATGTAGCAATTTTGTTGACATATTTGAAAGTTGGTTTTTGTTGTTTAATATGTTGACATGCATCACAAAATCTATCACTATCTAACTTCAGACTAGGTAAATAAGAAACTATTTTTTTCTTTGATAATTTATTTAAAGCATATATATTTGAATTTACATGTCCTATATGCCATATCTGGGATTCATTTATCTTAGCAGTAAAGCAGTTTAATTGTTTTTTACATAGGGAATTTAAATCCAGGGTATACACACAGTCAGTTCTAGGTGGTCTAAATTTAATCAGTTTATATTTGAATACAGAATTTCAAGTGTTAGAAAAATCAACATCATAACCATAATCACATAGTGGAGATATACTTATCATATTGTGTGTCAATCCTTGTACATAATGTTCTTTGTTGATGGAGACAGCTTATGGATCTCCAACTGTTCCAATGCCAATGATGTTTGCTTTGGATTTTTCACCAAAAGTAATAAGTCCACATTATTTTTGAGTAAGTGTAGATAAATTTGATAGTATTCCACTCATATTCCTTGAGAATCCACTATCCTTATACCATATGGTCTTTTTTCATCCGTAACCAACTTCATGCAAAGTCATTTAATCAAGTGGCTTTGGTACCCATATTCTATTGGGTCCATTTGTGTTATCCAGCAAAGATCTGGGAATCCAAACTTGCTTTGTGTTTCTAAAATAAACAGAATGAAATATGTTATGTGAAACAAGATAATTCTTAATACCACTTATTTAGGGTTTTCTTATGAAATAGTTTTTATAAATATGTCCCCTTGTTCCACAATAATTTCAATTTAATCTTTTTGAGCTTTGAATAAAATAATTCTTCTACAGCTTATGTTTTTCACCTTTACTACCAATTAGAAATCATTCATTCTTAATGACAGGGTTCCCATGAATTTGATTGAAGGAGTTTAATAATTTATTATAAATTAGGGCTGAACTTTTATATGTTTCTACTTCAGATTGTAGTGTGTTTATTTTAGCTTCTTAAGCTGTATAGTGAATGTTCATTGAATTATACATATTAGTTAACGCCATAAATTAATTTTGAATTGTATCTGTTTCATCTAAACAAAATTGTGAATATTATTTAATGACTTATTCTACTTAAAAAGTGAGTTATATATTTCTTCAAGCATGATGCAGTAGGATGCATGTTTTCCATTAGAATAGCCTGTTTTCAAACAAGAGTCAGAGTTAGAAGAGTATTATGTTTGTACCTCATCTGTTTCCACCATGAAGCACCTGTTGGATTATAGATTTACTTATTCCTTCTCTGAGTCTAATTCTAAAGGACTGCTGGAGTCTTTAGACACACACCATTTATCCTTCATTGATTTCTTATCTTTTTTCTCATAATAATTTCTTTTGAAGAACTTATTTTTCTTGTCTTCATTCATCTGAGGACAATTATTTCTCATATGAACCATTTTCTAGCACTCATAATATCTGACTTCATTTTCATTATTTGTTATTTGTTTCTAAAACCTTTATTCTTTCTGTAGAATTTACTAACCATTCTGGATAACTGATCCAATTCTATATCAGAATAAGATGAATTAGAACTTTCTGATTTCACATTTATTTATTTTTTATTTAGATTATTTCTTTTCCCTTGAAGATGACACTTTTAAAGAAGTTTCTTCTCTCTTGATCAGAACCTTATGATCGTTTTCAATATCTTGCATCTCGTCTTCATACACCATAAGTGTTCCATTAAACTCTCTCATGGTTAAGTCTTTGACAAGTCTTAACTGTCTTATTACAGCAAAGATTACATTCCATTTAGTAGGCAGTACTCTCAACAATTTTAAAGCTTGATCATCTTGTTTGGTTGGTTCTCCAAAGGAAATTATATTGATGACAATTTCTGTCAATATCCATTCATTTGAGTAATGATTTCACCTTCAAATTTTTTGAATGTATCAAATTTACGCATAGCAGTAGCATATCATATTTTCCTGACATTTTCAGTTCCTTCATAAGAAACAGAAATAGTTTTCCACATATCATATTTCATTGGGAATGGAGATACTCAATTGAATACATCAGGTCATATACCACTTATAATTGCATTTATTTCATTTGAGTTCATATCATATACTACTTCAGTAGATTCACTAAATGTCTCATGTTTTTCAGGTATATTATAAGGAGTCAGAATCTTATAATAAACTCCGTATCTAAGGTATTTGAGATATATTATAATTCTTGATTTCCAACATCCATAATTTTCTCTATTGAAGTACGGTTCTCTAACCATAGACATTCCTTATCTTGTATCAATCATCTTTCTTTGTGTATAATCCTTAATCACATTCAGGTTGTTAAGGATTTATCAGAAAGATACACCTTTGATACCAATTGTTGGATCAGGATATTCCAAATATACCCTAGAGGGGGGTGAATTCTGTCTTTTACAAATTCGTTAGAAAATTGTGTTCTTCCCTTTGACTTTAATCAGACGAGTTAATGCAGCAAAAATATAAATAGCAATGACACAAGATGTATAGTGGTTTGGGGAACAGAATACCCCTAGTCCACTCCACCAACACTCTACTCCAAAAGCTTAGTGATTTTCACAATCTAGTCATCTTATCAATAGACCATTCCACAAATGAGTACATGAAGTACACACCTTTACAATCTAAGACAATACAAAGCCTTCTAGTTCACTCACAAAACCTATACAGCTTTGTATGAGAAGCCGATCACTCATGAATGGAAAAGAAATGTATTTCTACTTTTAAAATACTTTCTTTTTTTTCTTTACAATTTCAACATAATAAAAATTACAGTAGATTGTTCATCACCTTCAAAAATAATGATCTTCCAAGAATAGTTGTTCTAGGTCGATCCTATTTCAGTATATATATAAATATAATTCACAACTTCATTAGTAGTATATTTTTAGTAGATATTCTATTTAGAATTAATAAATCATATATATTTATTATTCGTCTTTAATAAATAGAGATTTTTCACACTTTTTAATCTGCATATCTGTGTTCTAGATAGTCTCTGTTTTTCTTATATTTTTTTGTTGATGTTCGGAAAAACTTTTTTATTTTTTCTATGTAAATATAAAATCTATATAATATCAATGATCACTTCTCATGAAAATTTATATCCAAAAAAGTGAACTTTTGACTCTCAATAATAGAAAATTTAAAATAGAAGAGAATTTGTAAATTCCATGAAGATTTGGTATAAAAATCTCTGTTAAATTGATCCTTTGAATCATAAATAAAATGGATTTGACTCAATAAAAATTGCACTTTAAAAATCATCTTTTAATCCATATTGAAATCATCCAAATAATCTGCTTGCAGTCCGTTGAATAATAATATCATCTTCAATTATCTGATGCCAAACGTATGGTTAAACTGTATAGAATACATCTTTCAAACATAAGGTTGAACACAAACATAGGGTTGATGTTTCATGCTTTAAACGTAAGTTTGATTACCAATGTTGGGTTGATGAACAATACTTTTTTTTTCAATAATCAAACATATGATAAATTTTCCATACATTTAAAACTTTTTAACCATAAGGTCCATGATGAATACTTTTGATGATTAGAAAGGCTGATTACAAAAGTAAGGTTAATGAACCATACTTTCCAATATCCCAAATGTTGGGTTCCTTCCTAACGTAGGGTTCCTCTTCCATACATGTCCAATAACATGTGGTTGATTAACCATTATTTTCTTATAACTCATAAAGTATACACTACATTTCATCCTTACGCTACATTTCTCTATGTAGTGTATGAACAATGATTCCAAAACACGCTAAAGCAATTCCTAAACATGTATATTTTGAACAGTGTTTCTATAACTCACTAATGCAAATTAAATCTCATTGTTCAAGAACATAAATATTTATTCCAGAAATAAAAATATAATGAATAATAAATTCCTGAAATATACTTAAAAAATTTATTAGAAACCAATTAAGGCTATTTATGAGCATCAAAATCATCATAGAGATAGAGTATTTTTCTCAATGATCTCCCCCTTTTTAAATAAAAATATTATGTATTATTGAAAAAACACTTTCTCAGCACAAGTGTATATGGAAAGTATGTGTGGTTGTGGTGGCCAAGGTGTCTAGAGGTGGGATGAGTGGTTGTGGTGGACTAGGTGGCTGGTTGCGAAATTCGTTTTTGCGTTGGTCCATATGGTTATTGTTGGGGTGGAAGTGGGACTATAGTGAAAATGTTGGGGGATGTTTGACTCATAGGAAGTCCTATATTACATGTGGGAATGATGTCCAGTGTACCAAATCCTCGATGTGATATTACTATTACCTTACCTAATATGCGTTATTTGAGGAGTTTCCTTGTTTAGGTTGATTGTATAGTTTCTTTGCTAGATGATTGGGTTATCTATATTCCTCATAAAGAATTAGAATCCCTCCCCACTTTTCACAAGTGATTTTGATTTTCCTCCACTATATATACTTGTATACTCTCCATACATAAATAAAACATGTTTATGATTCCATGAGGACTTTGATGACCATGCGGGACCATCATAGATTAGAAAATGAGACAATTGATGTTGTTTTTTTATTCTTTTGTTATTTCTTTTCCATTTTCTTGAACTCTGTAGAACATTATTTTAACCATGCATATGAAAAAAGGGGTTTAACATTACTTTTACATCATTATTTGGAGTTTTTTGTGATTTACCATCTTATCTCCACATAATTTTTGATAAAAAGGGTAATTACTTTTTTATTATGTTTGATTTTATTCCCCTAGTGCTAGTTTCCACTCTAGATCCTAATTAAGGTGGGACTCAAGGGTCATTATCTATCCTTGAACTTGATAGAAGAAGGGAATGGTAGCTTTCTATTCCTTCTCTCAAACTGGTGATGGTGGGTCATGATAAAATGGTATTAGAGAATTATGATTGAGATATAGGATATATTTTGGAGTTAGTCAAAGTAAATTTTACATGTAATTGTAATGAACTAGTGATATTCTATCTTGGTGTGTGAAATAGGCTAGGGAAGACCAGGTGGAACATGGAATTTTATGGCCCACCATGATCCGATGGAAGGACTCTGGGCCTACCAAACAACAGAATGAGGCTACACAAATTGTAGGGTGTAGACCCTAGGAATGGTACATGCATCATTATGAATTTTTTTCTTGTGGGTTATAGGTGTTTTGTGAATATTAAATGAATTAAATGTTTAATAAAAATTTAAATAAATAATCTACACTACTCAGGCTTAGGCATTCTTTGTTTACTGTGTATTTATTACACTCAGATGATGACCATGAGTTTTGCGGTCGATCAGGTCCCATGAGGTTGATTTGGCTGATCAATAGAGGAATGATCGATAAAAAAGAGGACGATCAATGGAAGAAGACTTTTCGAGCATTTCAGTAGCCAAGCCTCAGAAAGTACGAAGGAAACATCTCAGAAATGATGGGTGAAGGGTAGGTCAAGGAGTTGATGATATCATTTAACATGATCTAGGAACTGTCTAAGTATTGGGTTCCTCTAGATTTAATATATGTGTGGGAGGTGGATCATTAGTGGTGGATGCTCTACCATAGGGAGAAGAAGGAATATTAGGATCTGTGGACTGACATCGATGGAGAGTTCTAGGTAGAATTCCTCTCATCCAAAAAAAATACTATGAAGAGGCTAGAGCTACACTCCCTAGTGAAAGGGAGTATGTCAGGGAGGGAGTTGTGGATCTATATCAAGGATATAATTCTCTATGGTTCTTACATATTTCTTGATGAAGAGTCCTAGCCGAGGCATTTGGAGGAGGCACTCCGACTATTTCATTATTGTGTTGTAACTACCTTCACTATATCGAAGTACTTGGGAGTCAAGAAGAATGATGAAGTGGTGGATAGGATTATCTCACTAGGAGGTGTGACATGAGATTCGAGCCAGTTGGTTTCATAAAAAATGAATGATATCAGCAGTAGGCCTCCAGCCTGAGGGCCTTCTTGGTTTTGAACACTATTGAGAAGGTCCTATCAGTCCCCATTTCGATCGCTCAGCCATTGACCTTTCTTTGTGGGAATATGACCAAGATTATTCATCAGTGGTAGTTGTGGGAACCTTTGAAATCTATTTCTAGACTAAGTGTAGTATAATGGTTGAGGGAAGGTTCAACACCCTCCTCAGCAGCAGTTGTTCCAGCTATGATTTTTTTCCACCAACAACAAGGACATCGATCTCCTGCTCCTCTGAGTATAATAATTTCTAGAATAGGCTGGCCTCATGGTGCTCCTCAAGGACCTCGGCTGGGGTGTTAGCCGAGGGGTGACCAAAATCTGAGGAGTATAAGAGCATGGTGTGGGAAGTTTTACACCGTATTGGCTGCAGTTCTAGCAGGGCTAGATGTATTTTGAGGTAAGAACAGATTGTTTATTACACTTGAACATTCCTTGTTTGATTCAGTAGATTCACACTCTTTTCTTCAACTAATATAGTACATTACCTTGGCCTATACATAGAGATATTTCACATGCCCTTGGTAATGAATACACCAGTTAGAGGTCAGACCAACTTGTCCTATGTTTTTCGTGGATGTAGACTGATATTGGGGCCACATCAGTCTAGGGGGATCTCTTTTTTGCTTGATATTAATCCATATGACATTATTTTATGATTTTACTGGTAGTTCTCATGCATTCTACTATCATCTGCTTCTAGATAAGGGTTATGTTTTTTAATTTGTGTGGCCATCGTACAACACTTGTTGGAGAGTGTGGTTTTAAGGAGGGAAGTCGATGAGTGAATACCATTCATTCCATATTAGTAGTACTATCAGTGGATCAGTGTATATAGAGATGGTGGATTTCTTGGTGATCATAATTTAGGTCTTGGACGTCTTCCCTATAGAGGGGGTGACTCTACCCCTTGACGTTTTGTAGATTACAGGATATAATTGCAACCTAGTTCCTGTCCAATATCAATGGATCCCTATTAGATGGTGCAATATAAGTTGCGGTAGTTTGAGATACATTATGACGGCCTAATGAAGAATGGTTTTATCTGACTAATTTCCTCATCATGGGGTGCTCTAATCTTGTTCGCATTGAATGCAGACGGTGGTCATAGTCTTCGTAATGACTACTGAAGGGTGAATTAGGTGACAATCAAGAATCGTTACCCCCTCCACAGGGTCGACGATATTTTTGACTAGTTGAATAAGGGAGGACGGTTCTATAATATAAATATACATTAAGGATTTCAGCATTTGAGGCTAAAGGATGGTGTAATTTCAAAGACATAATTCTATTCTAGATATTGGCACTTTCAGTTCATTGTCATGTCGTTCGGCGTTACGAATGCTCCAGCCTTGTTCATGGGGCTCATGGAAACTATAATTCGGGAATATCATGATTAGTTCATAGTCATTTATATATATGATATATTGATATAATAAGTATTAGAGGAGCATCATGTCAAGCATCAGAATCCAATTTTAGAGGTCATATGATTGCACTTGTTCTGCAGGATGTTATCCAAGTGTAAGTTCTAAACATGAGAGGTGCACATCCTTGGAAAAGTGATGTCCCAACAAGGAATAAAAGAGGACCCATCAATGGTTAAGGAATATTATTCTTGTATATAACATTAGAACATGGTGGAAGTTTTTAGTTTCCTGGATCTAGCAGGTTACTCGCAGAGGTTTTTTCCTAACTTTTCTCAAGTTTCATCACCATTGATAGCCATGACCAAGGAATCCCATGATTTCGTATGGAGTGAGAAGTGACATGAATAATTCCATTCCATAAAGGGGAAGATGTTCAGTGCCCCATTACTGAGTTTATTAGAGGAAGGGGTACAATTTGAAGTGTTCTATTATGCTTCAGGCCTAGGCTTTGGGTGTGACCTAATGATGTTTCTTAGAGTAATCTATTGTGGGTTTAGGCAGTTACATCACATTGAGAAAATCTATTCCACCCATGATCTAGAGCATGTCGTGGTTGTGTTTATGCGGAATTTATAGTGGAAATAACTAATTGGGGAACAAAACATTGTCTTCATAGATCAAAAGGTTTTAAGGTAAGTCATCTTTCAGTTTGACATCAACATGCGGTAGCAGAGGTTGATAGAGTTTCTTCATGACTACAACATTGAGATTTCCTACACCTCAGGAATGTCGAAAGTGGTGGCCAATGTCTTGAATAGGATGTCACTGAAGGATGAGGTTTGAGAATCTGGAGATTCTTGGAAGGTGATTGACGAGTAGGATTCCTTTCACTTGGATGAAAACCTGGATGGTGTTAGAGGCTATCTATTCCAGATGATGGTGTAGTATTCCTTGGAATAGATGGTGGATGTGTCTCAGTGGGGGGACATAGAGACTGAATTGATGTGGGGTCGTTTTAGACAGAGAAATTCTCTGGATAGATGGTTGGAATATGGTAATAATTCATTTCATTTTACAGGGAAGAATATTTTCCCACTGGAATTGCACATAATGGTTATCAGTGAGGTCTATAATACACTCATGGTAGTACATCATGGATTTTCCAAGATGTAAAGAATATAGGGAGGTTATTTTTGGTGTCCTAGAGTGAAACAAGAAGTGGAGAAAATTGTGAAAAGGTGACTCATGTGTCAACAGGTAAAGGTTAAAAACCTTGATATAGATGGTCTGTTTTAGCCTTTAAATGTCCCTGACTGGATGTGGGATGACATCTCAATGGATTTATTCCGGGGACTACCTAGGGATCAAGGAGGATGCGATGCTATCTGGGTAGTGGTGGACAATATGAAACAATCATCACACATCCTGTCAGTAAAGGAGTCGAGTGAGATGGATTACATAGGGTGTAGGTACATGGATGAGGACTTGTTGTTTCATTGGATTCCTACGTCCATAGTCTCATATCGGGATACATAGTTTACCTCATGAGTATAAAATGTTATGAAACATGGTTTTGGCACCCAAATATGCATCAACAGTACATTACACCACTAGGAAGATGGAAGGACAGAGTAGAATATCAATAGGTTGCATGATATTCTACGAGAATAAGTTTTGGATATTAGGGGATCATGGGTATGACACTTCACTCAGGTAGATTTTTCCTACAACAATAGCTAAAACTCATCCATTCGTCTAGCTACATCTGAATCCTTGTTCAAAAGATTGTTTCGTTCACCTTTGTGCAGGAAAATTGTTGGAGAGGGAAGTGTTCTTGTCCTAGAGGTGCTGCAGAGCATGATAGTGAAGGTCCAGCAAGTGTGTGGGAGGATGAAGGTAGCTCAGGACTGACAGAATCCATATTCCCATCACAGGGGAGACCCTTGGAGTTCAAGGATGGAGACCCGATGTTCTTATAGGTATTCCCTTTGCGTGGGAAATGGAGGTTCGACAGGGGTGTATACTCCCCTCCCAGGTTTGTTAGACCCTTTGAGGTGTCTCAGAATGTTATCGGTGTGGCTTATCAGTTTTTTATACCACCGCCACTACTAAGGGTGCATGATGTCTCTCATGTATTATATCTCTATCTGTATCTGCATGATTATTCACACAACCTAGATTGGGGAGATCATGATATCGAAGATGATGCAATGTTTATTGAGACACTAAGGAGGATCACATATTGTGAGGAGAAGGTACTTCGTGGATGAACCATTCCCTTGGATTGTTTGATATGGAGGCATGGTGTCCGTGAAGAGTGTTCCTAGGAACAAGAGGTAGAGATATGTGATCAGTACCCAGAGCTGTTTTGAGTTTTATTCTATGTAGTTTTGTACTAGACTGTGATGTATTTCATAACCTTGTTAACTATGAGATGGGATGTTTCCCTTGTTATTTGAGTGTGCGTGAAAAGTCCTGACTATGGAGAGGGGAGGACCCGATCCCTATTTGAGACACAATAATGTGGTTGGATTAAACATGTGGGGGTGAGTTTGTTCTACCCAAATTGATGAGTATCTTGACATGGGGGAAAGGACTCTTCAATCCATATGTTTGGAGAGTGAGGACTTTATATGTTTGTGTGGTTGCTTTGTGGTCGAGATCGGTGGTGAATCCATAGTCTTTTTGGAGATAGATGAAGGAGAGGTGTTCCGAGATATCAAGGTTTGATACATGGACATTGTTCAGACCCCACATTTCCCATTGGGTTTTATCATGAATTATAAAGGGAGAGAATACTTTGAGAGTTATCTTATGTAATGGAATAGACCATCCAACTCTGTTACATTATCAATGTTCTAGTTGTTTAGGTATCTTAGGGACCCATTAAAGAGTTTTCCAAAAACTATGTTCTACCAAACGGATCCACCATTTTGGTGGTACCATCACAGTCACACTATCATGGTGGAACACCGAAAGGGTGGAACTTCTTATGGTGTCTCATCAAACTAGTGGAACTGTTATGATGGCACCGTGTCTCCCACCCTTTTCTTTTTTCTAGTATCCCATGTTCATCTAGTTCTTCCCCCGCAACATACCTTATGATGTAAAAAAAATTATTCCGATTTTAATTATATTTAAGTCCAGAAAAATGTTTTAAACCCACAATTGTTGGGAAAACCTTTAATTACCAAATGGTGTGGTTTTATTCCTTGGTGTCGCACATTTCCCCTTGACTTCCATTATCACCCATGTTACATTGTTTTCTCTATTTAGAGGATAATTATTAATCCCAATATATTATAATGTGTGAAACCTCCCACCAATATGGTCAATCCATGACCATGAAACAGAATATTTTGTGGACTATAAGATTTGACCATTTATCACCCTAGATGTTCTTCTTCCTTTTCCTTTCCTTGGTGGGTTTGGAGTCCTTCTCTATGAGACAAATCGTACAATAGGGTCAGAGCCTTTCCTGCTCACCCTTGGAGTCTCTTTCAATGTGTTGGGAATCCCCAATTCTTGGTGAAAGGAGGAAAAATCAATCCTTGATCATTAATGTATTTTTCATCATCATATCTGTTTTCTACGCGTCATTTAGGGTGGGTATGATAATATTTCCTCCGGTCATGGATGAAACCAAATCTTAACAAATATAATAACAAGTCATTAAAGAATGAAGGGGTTTATTTGTTGATAATTTGTTTGCACTGTTCTATCTTTATTTATATGTTTTTCATTGTATGGGCTTATGCCCACTAAAAAATGTGGTCATTGGTGGTCCTTTATTGCGCACTAATGCACCTTTTTTGGATAATATTTTGATTGAATTTCTGCAACATAGAAACTGGTTAATATTGTAAAATAAATTGATTAAATGGAATCCCAATTAATAATAATCATGGTTTTTTTCAACAAGTTAACCAAAAATAATTAAGAAAAATTATAAATTATGTGGCTAAATATGGAAACATCCATCCTCGGTTGTACTAGTAAGCATATTTCTTCTACAAAATTCTTGTGGGTAGATGCGAATAAAGAAGGTAACCCTTTTTTAAGATGTTTGGTTATGGATTTTTTCATGTATGTTGGCATTTGGTTTGGTTCGATCACTTTGAGGGATCTCACGGATACCTTTTGTTGTTGTGACTATCAATGAGAATTAGGTGTAAATGATTAAATTGTCGCTTTGATGTTTTCTTTATGCTGTTGTTTTGAATTTTGGTGTTCCTATTTATTTCCCAGTAGTGGATAATTATTTTCTAATGAAATAAAATTATCATAATTAAAAAATCAGGTGGTTCTCTCATTGTGACTATTGTGGTTTTTTGCATGTATGAATAGTAATGAGGGTGTTTTTTTATTAGTTGGTTTTGAGACACTGAGGTTGAGATAAGTGATTGTTTACCTATATGAATAAATTTAGTTCTTTTGATTCTTATTTTTTCCCACCTAATTTGTGACCATCATTCCAAAAAACACTATTCGACTAGGGAGTGTTCTTTTCCCATCATCCTTATGGGTGGCTGGTTATTATTTGTGTTCTTCTCCCTCTCCCTAGTAACCCAAGACTCTTCATATAAGAGTTGAAAACCTAAGATCCATTATATCCCAAGACTCTTCGGGCATGGTATGTTGTGGTGGTTGGACTAGGAGTGTGTGGGAAGGTTTGTTTCCCATGTGTCTTCAGGATGATGCCCCTGCATCTTCGAGTGTGGCAGTAGTTGATCTATCCCAGGTGCATGTGTGCGTAATAACATATGGTTGTGGGGGAAAAGGTGTATTTGGAATGAATGAATATTTGTGGTGGCCCTAGTATTTGTGGGTATTATGCATAGTTTTGGTGAACCATAAGGCTGTTATGGGGCCTATTGTGGGACTGCAGTGAAAATGGTTTGGGTTGTTTGATGCATCGGTTGTCGTAAATAACTAGTTGGAAAGTAGTGTGGGGTCCCTAAGCCTCAATGTGTTATTACTATTACCTTACCTAACATGCATTATTTGGTGAGTGTTGCTTTGTGAGGCTAGGTAGATAGTTTCCTTGCAAGGTGCTTCGGTTATCTATATTTCTCACAGGGCATTAAATTTAACCCCACTTGGGCTCGAGAGATTTTGGTTTTCCCTAATGAGTGTACTCGTATACTCACCCTATGTATATAAAATTTCTTTCTTGTTTCTAGGTGGACATAGAGGACAATGCATGACCATATTGGCTCGATCGTTTAGAATGTTGATGTTGTTGTTTTCATTTCATTTGGTACATTCCTTTGGAGTTTTCTTATAAATTGTTGCACTTTATTTTGAACATGCATGTGGAAAAGTGATTCTACATTACTATTACTTATGTATTTGGAGTTGTTTCAGATTTACCATTTTATCTCATGATATTTTTTTATACAAAAATTGTAATTCCTTCCAAATTACATGTGATTTTATACACTTGGATCTAGTCACCGCTGTAGGGTCTATTGAAGGCAGGACATAGTGGGTTGTTATCTCTCCTTCAAATTAAAGAAAGTGGGTTCTGGATGTTTTTTGTCCCTTACCACATTATAGTGAAGGTGGTTCTGGATAGTAGTGGATTTGGTTGTGTTTTTTTATTCTTATCATTTTTTCATATTTAAAGAATATATATATCATTGTTTCCTTTTATTATATTTTATCATAATCATTAAAAAAAATTCATTTCACTACACAATGTACCGATTATTGTTAAAAAGTTATGTACCAAGGAGAAGTAGGTTATGCCATGATGATTTTATAAGAAAACTATGTATAAATATCAAAATTACTTCAATAGTTATCATTATTTATTTTTATCTATCATTTCATTAGTTGAATAAGTGAGTCACATTGGGGTATCTTATCCGTATTATAATTTACACCAAACCCAACCTTGAGAGATTTATACATTGAAGTTATATATAAGATTCATTATTTAAATTATTTTTTAATAACTTTTATCAATATGTTGAAATGATGATGTCATTTAACCATAGTTTTTTTCTGTTATTTTTGTAGGGTAATTCTATTTTTATAATGTTATAGGTTTGAAAGGTTTGTATCTTATTGGGTTCATGTTGGTGGCCTTCGGCATGATTCAGCAATGTGAAGTGAAACTGAAAAAATAATTTGAGTTAGAGGTTCATTCATTGCCCATATTGTTTTTTCATGCATGAATTATAATTATATTATTGTTATTTGTATAGAAAATATTGACTAGTCTAATGAAGATATTAAATTGGTAAAATTAAATTTAAAAGTGTAGGGGAAAATTAATTCTTTCAACTATTGATATTATTTGATATGGTGGTAAAAATCATGTAATTTATGTTACTTGTCTGAACTGTGGTCATTTTAAATATGTAGGATTTGTTTTGTGGTAATTTTTATCACATACAATGATATTTTATCACTACGTTTATTGGGATGATAATTTTTCCATAATGAAATTATGGAACTCGTGTGAATTCCCTTAATAATAAAGTTCACTGTGTTTAATTCCCCATGAAAATTTTTATTTATTTGGTGGGTGTACTAGAATTTTCATTTCCTTGAATGGGCTTGATGTTTGATTATTTTGTGTAGAGTTAATTTGTTTGTATCATTTGGGGGATTAATTAGTGAAATTTTTTATTAATTTAGAGGCTATAAAGAGAATTGGTTTTGGTATGAAATATTATAATTTTGGTGCGAATTTTCCTAAGTGAATTGGTTATTAAATGATTTTTGTTGTTCTGGATGAAAAATTAGAAATGGAATCAAATTGAAAATGAAAAATTGGATGGAAATTTTTTTCAAGGATTTTGTAACACTTGTTTTGAAATCTGATGTGTGGTTAAATGTGATAGGTGCTTAATATGAAATAAATGAACTAATTGATTGGAATGGGCTAGTAATGGGAAATATAAAAATTTGAATAACTTGAAATGGAATGAATGTGTGTTTTTAGAATTTGTAATATTTTTTGGTGTCATTCAATTATAGGTACCTGTGATAGTGAGGGATTTTGTGAGGATTAGATTTGATGTTTTCGTTTTAAGGGTTCGAATGTATTCAAAGAGTTAGATGGGGTTATGTGTATATATAGGAATATATATATTTATATGATTAATGTTAAATATTATTTCTACATGTACGCAACCCAATTAATTTGTCTTAGGTCAATAAATAAATGTTTTGGTCATGTTTTCACTAGTATATTAATGAATAAGATTTATGGAAGTCTACCTATTCATCACTGATATATTTTCTAAGTGATGTTTAAATACACAATATGTGATTTCTTGTTGTCTAAAGTTTGTTGTGGTGAAGTTTTATGGGGTATATTATGGTGGGTTTCTTGCATTGTATGAGGGATTGTGATGGACATCGTATATGTTCACAATACCGTTATACATTGGGTATAGTTGTGGAAGTGATGTGATGGGACAACCCAGGTATTTCGTGTAACACGTGATGTAATGTGATATTATAAACAAGTTTTCTATGGGAGATATGTGATATGATGAGATGTGATGCGCCATGTATATTTTGGTTAGATGAGATGTAATGGACCTAATGCCTTCAGTTGATATTTTATGAAATGTGATGTCATGGCCCATGTGTGTTTGCGATAGTTTATTATAAAGAAAATATGTGAGTACTTGGATGTACATCGTTGGGTGTGTCATGGGGGAATCCTTCATAAATGTGGGGAGGGATAGCTTTTAATGATATGATAGATATTATATTACTATATATGGAAGTGTTTTTGGTGATTTTTCTATAGTGAGTATAAGATTAGTTATTCGAATTGTTTATGTGATGTTAGTTCGGCTATTTTATCACTAGCGTATTACAATGCCCTTTGAAGACGTGAATGAGATAAATTTTTTATGATCTTATAGATTATAGTTTCATAAACAAAATTTATATATACATTTTATTTTTATGTTTATAAGAGTACCGTGTGAACTATTTTAGACATTAGTAGTTGAAACTATTGTTGAATTTGTTAAGATGTTCATATATCAATTTTCTATAGGGTTTTAATTTGGATACATCATATATTTTTTACATTATTCATTTAGTTTTTAATTGATCTAGTTACATGATTTCATATTATTTCATCACGATAAATTATCATATGTATCATATATCCTGATATTTTGTCGGTAAAGTGAATAATTTATTCAATATGTGATGTTTTAAAACTCTCATTGCATGTCACCAACTACATGCCTACTAGATATTGGTCTCAGACGACATTATCCTTCATCCATTGTTTCTAGTCTAGGAGGTATAACATTGATGGGTGGGGTTATAAATGTGTTTCAATAAATATTAGAAGGATGTCACTGAATTCATAGTTTATATTTCATTTCACATCAACAATATCATTGAACTGCAGTTTCCATTCGATTATAATTATTTCATCTCATTTTTCGTTATAGGATGAACAACACATGTCATGTTCAAAATAAATACCCTTGTAAACAAAATTTTATCCCATGATGCAATACTCATTTCAATCTTGGAAGCTTCTGAAACACTGAGATCCAAGACACAATAGATCATAAATAGTAGGGAGGTCATTACCTCTTTTAGTTTTTCTTCCTAAACCCCCTTAATAATGTATTTCGTCATATCATCCCCTTCGTTTGTTGTCAAAACTAAAATAATTAATCTGATTTATTATATGATTTACAATGTCATCATATAATTCATCTAGGATATTTAATTGTTTATTAAAATTAACTCATGCTCTCTTTCCCATTCCACTAAAAATCACTCTCATTTATTTTCCTCTTATATGTACAACACTCTTTTTTTGTCTACTCTTAATAGAAATAGTATTTTATGACATAGATGAAGTCTTCTAAATCATTTATAATGGAATGTAATTTTTTTTTGATTCAACAATATACTTTTTTTTATTATCCTCAAAGGTTATATCCTAAAAAATTTCTAGGATTATCTCTCTTCTATTATTCAATATTTTTTCAACATATTTATATTCCATATCATTTCAAATTCATCCATGAAACCTAGAGGCAAGTCCATTATTTCTATACTACCTACAAAAATCCAATAATAAACAATTATCATTATTTTATTTATAATATAAAACACATATAGTTGTAACAATGATCATATTCTAATGAAATTAGAGTCTCTTAAAATCCTAGATATGTCTAAATTATATATTTTTAATTTCATAGAACTCACGTTCTTACAATGATCAAATCAAAACATGAATCACATCATAATCTGTGATACATAAAACACCAAATCCCAATTCATGCACGAAATGATTTTTTATAAAATTTTAATAAAAAAGTAAAATTAAAAATATTATCATTTGAAATTTATTAGTAGGAATAATAATGATCACCTAACCTCTCATGTTCCTTTATTCTTTCTTACTTCATCATCTTATATGACCTCATTATGGATTCAAGATGTTTAGAACATGTGAGTACATATTAATCATCATAAAGAATAATTTAATTATAATAATATTTATTTGTAATTTATCATATCTCCATTAATGATTATTATATTCGATTATATTAAAATAGATAATATTAATTATAATGTGATTATTTTTTCCTAAAAAAATTGAGGATGGAATTATAATCCCTTAAAATGTTTGTGACGTTCATTTCCATGAAGAATCATTATTTTATCATCCAAATAAATTTTATTAATCAGAAATTAATTATAGATAAATCATTTTTTATCTAAAATTCTCATGTTTTAACTATATAAGATAGATTATGAAACAAAATATATCATTTAAATAGTTGTATTATTACTTAATTTAGGTATTGTATGGCCCGTACACAACTCTAAATGACACCTATACAAAGAATATATTGATTTTTACATAGATAATTCTTTTTCTTAATTTAATATATCAGAAGAAATAATCAAACAATGCTCATAATCATGTCTAAAAAATACTATTATATAGATACAATAACAATGAAATTACTCATAAATTGTTCTATAGATAATTCTTTTATATAGTGTTAAATTCCACACACATTTCTTCAAATAAATATTTTAAAAATTATGACATTTAAATTTCTCTTCAACGAACTCAAAATTCAAGATTTCATCAATAAGTTTTAGAGGAACTAGATTTTCTTTGGCCTTCCCAAACCATTATAAATAAACTATATATCAAATCAAGACACCCTATAGAAGTGATTAAACATTTTCATAGTCATCACCCGCATTCCTAGAACTCTTTCTCAATATCAATATCCATGATATATTATTTAAAACAACTTCACTATAATTTTAATTACCACTTAACATCATCCATTTCAAACAAGAAAATTTTTATTTAATAGTGACATTAGTAATAAATAATAATGTTGCACTGGGATTTGGTGACTAGGAACTTCATTCTTTAATCACCCAAACAAAAGAAATTATAACACATTAAAAAGTAGCTTCTACATTTTATTATCAATAATTTCTTTTCAACTCTGAAAATTAATTTTCTATTTCATTGAGACCGTCAACAAATTTAGATACAATTATTATTATTCAACTAAATAAATACGTGTATATGGATATCACTGAGAAACCATCATTTTTCCCCATAATTCATCTTCTACACTTTCTTCTTTTCTTCAGATGGGGAATTCATTGACGAAATACAATCACATATGAATTTTCACTTCAATACTCCATTTTTATATTTTATATTTATCTCTAAAAGACTCAAACTATAAATGAAAATTTTCCAATAAATGTTTTAATTTCATTTCTATAGAAATGAAAATAAATATAAAGGAGGATAAGGGGGTTCTCTTCCCCTCTATAAAATTATAAATTCATCAACTGGACATATCATCAAAAGGTATCGTCTTGAACCATTTTTTCTTTAACCACTATATTATAGTAAAAAATATCCATTTGACATGTGTGGAACCTTAGGATTCATAGAAATGATTTTATGATGTGTCAAATTTCTATCTATATTGGCTTCCCTAGTGTATAAAATAGGTGATAAATTCCTAATTCCATATTGAAATCCATATGAATTCCTATTAGTTCTAGTAACATATATTAACTTGTTTTGGATATCTAATAGACTATGAAATTCATTTAATCCCAGTATCCACTTGATAAAACACACCCAAAATATTAAATTGAATGTATGTTCCCCCTTACAAACTAATTTTTTTATCCCATTTGTAACTATATGTTTCATAAAAAAATAATATACATTTTAAAATGACCATTATACCTCTAGCATAAGTAATTAATTTGTATATTAAAATTTATTTATTCATTATAATATAATAAATATATTGAATCAGGGGATTATTTGATAGATTCCCCTCAATAGACGACCTCAAAACTTATTCACCCATCTAGTATATTTCCAAACATATAGTCTAAGAAATAAAAATACGAATTTATGCCTAATATTTTTTAAAAAATATTACAAATTGAAATAATCTCCATGATAGTGAACAATACAGAATGTAAAAATTCATAACCATCATAATTTATTATTTTCTATACATTAACTACATTTTTTTATTAAATGAAACTCAAAAAAGCATCTTTGGGAATATAGTGGACTTTCATATACTCATTTGATATATATAGAGGGATAATAGCTTTATTAACATGTTACTCAGTATATTGAGGATATAATGTGTCTTGAATTCTTCATTTGTGCTTTACACGGGACATTATAAATCTATTCCTCCTTTTAAATATTGAGTTAAATCTTTTATTTATTATTAATCGTAGCTAGAATGGTATTTTTATATGACTTATGTGGAGAGATGGATTATTTTAGCATTATTTAGTCTCTATAAATAATCTAATTACACTGGCTTTATTGTTAGGAATTACTATTTATCATGGATGATTTCCTATTTTTTTCTATTCTTCTTCTTATCATCCCTTTTTATATGGGGAGTAATATTTTTTCCCATTGACCATTATTTATCAATATTAAGTAATTATCCATGTTATACATTGTCAACTATGTGTTATACAATTTCTAACATTCCACAAACATCATAAAAAACATATGAGTTGACTTTCACTAGAATTATATCATTATAATAATATTTTTTTTTCATCCACCATGTCAATATTATTTTTTCATTAATTTACTAACTCCATTTTTTGCTTCCACCTTTCTCAGATGGACATTTATAATCATATATATTTGGAAATTTTCTATGATTTTCGATTTTAAACCCTAATAAGTGAATATTCTATCATTTGGTGTAAACTAATTCTAATCCATTATCATTATATTATTGGGAATAATATTCTCAATATTATTCTTCACTTTTTTAACCTAGAATATCTGAATAAATTAATTTGTTTGTATTTTATTTTTGTTAATAATATTTTTAATAGTAAAAATTTTAGTAATGGATAGCCAATAACAAAAAATCATCACTTGAGTGATAAATTCTGTTTTAATAAACCTATAAAACATACAATTAACCAAATATATTTCTATTTGAGTAATTAATATTATTATATAAATTTTACACATGATTTGTCATTTTTTTCATATATTTATACCTTCAAACAATTTCTTATTAATTTACAAAACTAGTATACAATGAATTTTTATTCTAATATTATATGGACATGGTTTTAAATAACTATCAATAGCAGATGTATAACAACCATACACATTATTTCACACCATCACATGATTAATTCCATAAATGTACACATAATACCATGTAACGCCCCGACCCCAGTTACCCAGAGTCGGTGCATTATTACATAACATTGGCATGATCACAAGAAAGATCAAATCTTGAAAGACCGATTGGTTTAGTAGTCTTGGAAACACTAGATATATTCATAAGTATTACATTACATCATAAAATGAAAAACTACTACAACAACATATTGTCTCCATAATACACACTCATATCCCCACATAATATCCCTACTGGTCATTCATAATTTACTTCATCACTTCCTGGGAAAAATAAAACATAGAAAAGGGGTGAGCTCAAATGCCCAGTAAGGATAACAATATAGCGGAAACTTTCATAAATAAGAATAAACATTTAAGGCAATGTATAACTAAAACAAAATCCTTTCAAACATGAACTTTCAACATGGTATGGCATAAATAAAATGAAATAATTCCATTTACTTATTCACATTGATATTCTACTAATCGAATAATCACATGCAAAAATCAATAACCACTTTCATAACGTTGGAATGCATAATGCCAGACTATCATAACCACATAGTCAAGGCCTCGTGCCAAGACTACAAATAAGATTCTGCCAAGGCCTTGTGCCAAGACACTAGTTTGTCTCATGAGACCTACCGATGCATCGAGGAGCTATAGCGGGCTCCACCCGTCACATATTAAGTCCAATGCATTCCCATATGAAAAGGTTTAAACATAACATAATCATTCGTATTAAAACTAGCATACGGAATGTCAATAATTTCACCATAAACTATGAATGGTATAAAAATAGCACATCCACAGTCAAACATATCACAAAACCATCAATACAATATAGAAGTTTTGTATCATAATAAATCAACTTCAAATAAGCGTAAAATCCATCAAAGGATATTGACATAGATGAAATCAAAACACTTTTTAGAGAAATATCTCTTTCTATTTTTGAAATCATTTAAGAGCCATATAAAATAAAACATTTTCTTGAAAATATTCTTATAAGCTTGTAAGGAAAACTTTGAAGATTTTATAATGGCAGAAGATAACCGCACTCACCGTATAAGTTAAAAAAACATTCTTACCTTAATTCTGTCGAAAAGGTTAAAAGGACCTTATTTTGAAAATGACGGAAATATTCCTCCTATAAAAAGTCAAACAACGGTATAAATTACTTTAACCCATATTCTTGTAAATAATAAAAATGTTTTGAAATACATTTTGAAGAAACATGGATGTGGATGATAAAGAGATCCCAGCAGATTATTATATATAAACAACCTCAGATAATGAAGAGATTGTGAAATAACCCTTACCTTGTACTTTTCCTTGGTTGGGGTAGGTTAACCTCCTGTATAATGGTGAAATAATTGTTATTAAATTATACAGGAATCATATACATTAATATGATATCATATATGATCTTTTAATATTGATTTGATAATAATATCTTAGTATTATCGTTGTTTCGGGTGTTAACTTACCTATTTTTTTTATATGTTTTGTTACGTAAGACATGTTTATAAAGGATATGTTGTATATTATTCATAACCATAATGATATCAATTCCTTAAACATTCTTTTTTTAAATCATAATATGATAATTATACTTGAATGGATACGATGGAGAATGAATCTCATCGCGTTCGTGGAGATGGTAGTCCGTACGTACACACGAGCGACAATATCATTCTTTTGATATTAAAATAATATATAAATGGATGGTATATCATATATACAGAATCATTAACATGTTATATTTATTATTTACATGAGTTACACATCATTATTATACCCATCCAAATAATAATATATTGAATAACAATTACCCCACGAAGTGGAGACGGTAAGCCGTACGTACGCACGTATGGTGACATGTTATTCAAAGGGTGGATAGAATACTAAATATGGTTGTACCATATTTATAATAACATCTCAGTATATAAATGATACTGGAGTTATTATTTTATAATGGTAACAACAAAGGAAGAAGAAGTGGAAGAAGAAATGAACTTGGAAAAAGTGTGGTGAAATCATTACCTCTTCTTCGGTTTCTTAATTTTGATTTGATCAAAAGGGCTCCTTAGGTTGGCTTTCTGATCAAACTAAGGCCCCTAGGTTGTAGTGAGGGAAGTTGGGACAGTATTTGGGCAGGGTTTGGCCGAACCAAAAGGCTTTGAAGGTGTGAATAAATGAGAAGGAGGAGTGCCTTTTTATAAGAGGGGTGAGGGGCACCTTTGGAAAAATTAGAAATATTAATTTTTAATAAATTCATATTCGGTTTATAATGGCACAAAAGTTGACTATTCAAATGTTAAGGTGGGGATGGGTCGAAAACAACTCAACCAATAGAATTTAGACAGGTTTGGGTAATTATATTAACCTTATCTTTAAGTATTAACCCTAAGTTAATTAGTTTCACTTTTACAATGTCTCTTTGTATTTTTATATAATATGCTTAATGAACTTACTATATACATCCAAGCGACCCCCAAGTGGTCCATTAATGATGAACCTATCATGATATAAGTCTCTTGGACGAACCTTAGATTTTTAGGAATTTAATATCAATTAATAATATAATATTTGTTTTAAGAACTCTTTTATGTCAATTTTGACACTATTCAATAGTTGATTTTTGTGAAACTCATAACAGATTGATTACTTCTAAAAAAGTCAATTAAATCAATCCTAATATATCATATTATCCTAGAAAATTAGTTTAATTCATTAAAAGTTTCATATTATATTTATTTGGGTATTTATAATATCAATTATTTTAATTTTTCAATATTTTAGTAATTACTGCATCATCATTGTGTCATAAATAAAATAAATTATTTAATGTCTAAAAATTATAAATAAAATATCATTATGTAGGAAATATTTTTATCTTTCTAATGAATATTTATAATCTAAAATACAACATACATAACCCTATGTAACAATTGTTTTTCTAAAAGATATATGCTTGTGTCATTTTTGTATTCATTTTAACTTAATTAAAATAAAGTGTCATTATCACTTACAAGTGGATCCATGGGGTCCAAAAATAGACCCAAAGATGCCCATGGTCGACCATGTATCAACTAATAGGGTTAAGACACGTTTTATGGTAATTTAGTTTTATTATAATATTATTTTTTAACCCTTATTTACCGGATTTACCCTTAACCATGGTAAATAAAATATTTACCGCAGTAATTATTCAAAATGTCTAAAAATTAAAGTTACCTATTTACACATTTTGAACATCCTTATTCTAAATATGGAATCCATTTTTCTAAATTCAAAACACAGAAGTGGCAGAAATTAATTTAAAATTAATTCCCGCTGTCAAAACAAAAAGCGTGTTTTTAAGAGATAATAACTATCAAAAGATTAACACTTGTTTATGTTCGGTTTAATTGTAAAATTATGTCTAATGACCAAAATTATATTAAATTGTAAAAATATATTCTAAATATACTTTAAAACCTCTCAAATTCATAATTTATCAATATTAATTATTTTGATTAAAAAAGTTGTTTTTAATTAAAATTTAGTAATTTTCACTATTCGTCAAAATATGAAAGTTATCCGAAAAGTACCAAAATTTCACCTTAGGCTAAATTCGATATTCCGAATCCAAAATTAAAGTCCATTTTAAAATATAAAATATATATAATTTCAAAAAGTAGGTATTACTATTCATAGTGGCTAGTTTGATTGGTTACGGTGTGTTGGAACTCGGTGTTGCGTACAACACACGCTAGCATACCGTGGAAGCTTGGGATGTTTCATTTTAAATTTTTGATGTCCCCATTTAGTCAAAAAGTTTAAAATATAGTATCTAAAAAGGGTTCACTATTAAAATTTGGTAAAAGTGAAATACTGAAAATGAATTTGTTCTTACATTATTTCTAAGAAACTCATAATATGGATTCTAAAATTATAAGGATTATATAAAGTTTAAAATTTAGTTAACACTATTCATAACCTCTTTTGAACAGCTTCTTTGGTAAGTCATTGTGCGATTGAACTTGGTGTTGCGTGTAGTGAAAGTTATTGAATTATTTTGAAGAAATAACACACTATAAAATCTTGGGGTGTTACATTCTCCCCTCCTTCAATAAATTGCGTCCTCGCAATTTGAAATTGTTCTTCGAAAATAAAAGGTTGAAAATAGAAAATATCTTTGTGGGAAAACCAACATCGGAAATTGGGTTACTAAAATTTAGTCTTAATATGATGAAAAGAGAAATGAAAGGATCACCACCAAATTATGATCTCTATTAGGAGAAAATTGGTGGCAATTAGAGACATATAATTAGAGGAAAAACGTAAATATTTATAGGTAGTGATTGAGGTCATCAATCACAAAAAAGTATAAAATTGAGGTCCTTAAAATCATCAATCTATGATGATTTGAAATACCATCGGTTCAACAAAACATAGGGTATTAGGATAACCCATTTTTGACGTTTCAAAATATCTTAGTTGAAATCCCACATCGAAAAATGAATTAATGAGGCCTCTATTTAAAATAAAGAGTCGAAAGTATGAAGATTACCGAAAATAACACATACTAGGGTTCCATGTAGGAAGATATGGATATGGAAGAAAAATCTAACCATCAGTTATCTGATGGAGAGTGGTAGAGAACATGGCTATGAAAAGGCCAACAATCCCAAAGCCATAAATTAGTGATGATTTAAGGTACCATCTAGGACAAAATTTTTGTTCTAAGTTCCTTTTCTTAATGATGAGGAATTTATTTATGATATTTGATAAGATCATAAGGAGATATACTTACTTTATAATTAGAGTTTTATCCATTAATAAATTTCTACCAAAAACTCATCATTCACTCGTAAAAAAAATTCTATTTATACTATTCATAGAGGGTTCCAAAATCAACAAATTTATAATTCATCTACCATATCTTTTAAAAAACTACTTTATTTAATCCAGGACATCTCATGGGATAGTGGTAGGTGATACACCCTTGTCGCCCTTCAGTTGCGGGTTCAAGTCTTGCGGCCTTGCCGGTCGCGACGGGTTGCCGCCCGACCTCTGGGTTGTCCTTTTATGGTACTAAAAAATTAATCTCAAACTAGAATTTATCCAAAATACTTCTATCCAAACTCACAGTCCAATATTTATAAGGAAGGTAAACTTAATGTAGATCCTTTTTACCCCATAATAGAATATGAATACCTTCATCATGTATTCTTTTAAAACACTGAAACATCCTAAATTATCATAATACTTATTGGTTACATTCATGCTCCCTTATTCCATATAGAATTCTGGATATACTTCATCAATCCCAAAATGTTTTAAACCCCAATAATGATGGAATATACAAATCATTAATCAGTTCCATGGTAGTCAAGAATATCCAATATAATTTGTCCAAAACATCATGTATTATTCCAAAATCACTAACTCGGTATCAGAACCATATTATGGTTTATCTTTCTCTCAACCATATATTTTCCAAAAATTTAACATGCTATTAAGTCACTTTTCTTTGTTTCACACAATCTCATGTCCTTAATAAAAAAGTACTACAATACAATCCTTATATACTCCATAATTATTATAACAAGTACATTGTTGATACAACACTCAAATGACATAATAAACATAAGAACTCTAATCATTCCTCTTCATCTGTGGTAGTATCATAACTTGATTATTATCCAATAGCATCATTTGCGGCATAGTCTGATGACTGGGACATAGGATCGCGTAGTGTCCAAACTCCTTGAAAATGAACCATTGTACATTTGAAACCATTTTCTTACCCTTGTAGTCACGTACATTGTGCCCTTTTCCTCCACCCTTATAACAAACTCCCATTCCTTTCAGACAAGTTCCAGGGTGTTTCTTCCCACAGTTATCACATATGGGAAAATTCTTATTTTCCCTCTTCCCTTTATCCATCGTTCTCTCTTCCATCCTTTTATTCTCTTGCTTCCCTTCAAAGCCATAGGACTTAGTAAAATCTTTATTTATCTTATCAACACATGATATTATTTCTACATATGATGATAATACATGGGAGACTATTTCTCTTATAAATTCTGGCATAAGACCATGAAAGATATGATCCTTCTTTCTCTTTGGATCATGTGCATTGTTGGAGTTCTCATTCCTTCTATTGGTCACCATTTCTATACAATGGAATACACTATATTTGTTTATGAATAACAGTACCTAATCCCAAACTTGTAAAACACTTAACATAAATTGAACTATTTATGGATATAATCCATAATCATAAAAATGTTTTCTTTGAGGAAGTATATTCTCATAAACCCTTCATAATGATTTGTAAAGAAAATGAGAGTTATCCTAAGCATATCCCTCAGGAGTGTCGTAACCAAGAGTACAACAAGGCCCGTTGTCGTGCACCAGTTCCCGTTCGAGTCTAGCTCAAAGCGGTGTTTTCGGGTTTTACCCCTAGGTACATCTGTGCCAGAGCCGCCTCTACCTGCTCATATCCAGACAGGGATGTATTGCTCGGAAAACTCACAAAATCTCTACAATACCAAAATTCTAGGAAGTTCTTCTATACAAATCCTCAAAGTTCATCTTAGGTCTACGTGCTCTTATTAGAGTTTATCTAAATCTAGCTTCCAAGGTTTGTACTAAACTTCCTCTGATACCAACTGTAACGCCCCGACCCCAGTTACCCAGAGTTGGTGCATTATTACATAACATTGGCATGATCACAAGAAAGATCAAATCTTGAAAGACCGATTGGTTTAGTAGTCTTGGAAACAGTAGATATATTCATAAGTCTTACATTACATCATAAAATGAAAAACTACTACAACAACATATTATCACCATAATACACACTCATATCCCCACATAATATCCCTGTAGGTGATTCATAATTTACTTCTTCACTTCCTGGGAAAAATAAAACATAGAAAAGGGGTGAGCTCAAATGCCTAGTAAGGATAACAATATAGCGGAAACTTTCATAAATAAGAATAAACTTTTAAGGAAATGTATAACTAAAACAAAAGCCTTTCAAACATGAACATTCAACATGGTATGGAATAAATAAAATGAAATAATTCCATTTACTTATTCACATGGATATTCTACTAATCGAATAATCACATGCAAAAATCAATAACCACTTTCATAATGTTGGAATGCATAATGCCAGACTATCATAACCACATAGTCAAGGCCTCATGCCAAGACTACAAATAAGAATTTTCCAAGGCCTTGTGCCAAGACACTAGTTTGTCTCATGAGACCTACCGATGCATCGAGGAGCTATAGCGGGCTCCACCCGTCACATATTATGTCCAATGCATTCCCATATGAAAAGGTTTAAACATAACATAAACATTCGTATTAAAACTAGCATACGGAATGTCAATAATTTCACTATAAACTATGAATGGTATAAAAATAGCACATCCACAGTCAAACATATCACAAAACCTTCAATACAATATAGAAGTTTTGTATCATAATAAATCAACTTCAAATTAGCGTAAAATCCATCAAAGGATGTTGACATAGATGAAATCAAAACACTTTTTAGAGAAATATCTCTTTCTATTTTTGAAATCATTTAAGAGCCATATAAAATAAAACATTTTCTTGAAAATATTCTTATAAGCATTTAAGGAAATCATTGAAGGTTTTATAATGGCAGAAGATAACCGCACTCGCCGTATAAGATAAAAAAACATTCTTACCTTAATTCTGTCGAAAAGGTTAAAAGGACCTTGTTTTGAAAATGACAGAAAGATTCCTCTTATAAAAAGTCAAACAAGCGTATAAATAACTTTAACCCATATTCTGGTAAATAATAAAAATGTTTTTAAATACATTTTGAAGAAACATGGATGTGGATGATAAAGAGATCCCAGTAGATTATTACATATAAACAATCTCAGATAATGAAGAGATTGTGAAATAACCCTTACCTTGTACTTTTCCTTGGTTGGGGTAGGTTAAACTCCTGTATAATGGTGAAACAATTGTTATTAAATTATAAAAGAATCATATACATTAATATGATATCATATATGATCTTTTAATATTGATTTGATAATAATATCTTAGTATTATCGTTGTTTCGGGTGTTAACTTACTTGTTTTCTTTTATATGTTTTGTTACGTAAGACATGTTTATAAACGATAGGTTGTATATTATTCATATCCAGAATGATATCAAGTCCTTAAACATTCTTTTTTTAAATCATCAAATGATAATTATACTTGAATGGATACGATGTAGAATGAATCTCATCGCGTTCGTGGAGACGGTAGTCCGTACGTACACACGAGCGACAATATCATTCTTTTGATATTAAAATAATATATAAATGGATGGTATATCATATATACAGAATAATTAACATGTTATATTTATTATTTACATGAGTTACACATCATTATTATACCCATCCAAATAATAATATATTGAATAACAATTACCCCACGACGTGGAGATGGTAAGCCGTACGTACTCACGTATGGTGACATGTTATTCAAAGGGTGGATAGAATACTGAATATGGTTGTACCATATTTATAATAACATCACAGTATATAAATGATACTGGAGTTATTATTTTATAATGGTAACAACAAAGGAAGAAGAAGTGGAAGAAGAAATGAACTCGGAAAAAGGGTGGTGAAATCATTACCTCTTCTTCGGTTTCTTCCTTTTGATTTGATCAAAAGGGCTCCTTAGGATGGCTTTCTGATCAAACTAAGGCCCCTAGGTTGTAGTGAGGGAATTTGGGAGAGTATTTGGGCAGGGTTTGGCCGAACCAAAAGGCTTTGAAGGTGTGAAGAAATGAGAAGGAGGAGTGCCTTTTTATAAGAGGGGTGAGGGGCACCTTTGGAAAAATTAGAAATATTAATTTATAATAAATTCATATTCGGTTTCTAATGGCTCCAAAGTTGACTATTCAAAGTTTAAGGTGGGTATGGGTCGAAAACAACTCAACCAATAGAATTTAGATAGGTTTGGGTACTTATATTAACCTTATCTTTAAGTATTAACTCTAAGTTAATTAGTTTCACTTTTACAATGTCTCTTTGTATTTTTATATAATATGGTTAATAAACTTAATATATACATCCAAGAGACCCCCAATTGGTCCATTAATGATGAACCTATCATGATATAAGTCTCTTGGCCGAACCTTAGATTTTTAGGAATTTAATATCAATTAATAATAAAAAATTTGTTTTAAGAACTCTTTTATGTCAATTTTGACACTATTCAATAGTTGATTTTTGTGAAACTCATAACAGATTGATTACTTCGAAAAAAGTAAATTAAATCAATCCTAATATGTCATATTATCCTATAGAATTATTTTAATTCATTAAAACTTTCATATTAAATTTATTTGGGTATTTATAATATCAATTATTTTAATTTTTCACTATTTTAGTAATTACTGCATCATCATTGTGTCATAAATAAAATAAATTATTTAATGTCTAAAAATTATAAATATAATATAATTATGTAGGGAATATTTTTATCTTTCTAATGAATATTTATAATCTAAAATCCAACATACATAACCCTATGTAACAATTGTTTTTCTAAACGATATATGCTTGTGTCATTTTTGTATTCATTTTAACTTAATTAAAATAAAGTGTCATTATCACTTACAAGTGGATCCATGGGGTCCCAAAATAGACTCAAAGATGACCGTGGTCGACCATGTATCAACCAATAGGGTTAAGACACGTTTTAGGGTAATTTAGTATTATTATAATATTATTTTTTAACCCTTATTTACCGGATTTACCCTTAACCATGGTAAGTAAAATATTTACCGCAGTAATTATTCAAAATGTCTAAAAATAAAAGTAATCTATTTACACAATTTGAACATCCTGATTTTAAATATGGAATCCATTTTTCTAAATTCAAAACACAAAAGTGGCAGAAATTAATTTAAAATTAATTCCCGCTGTCAAAACAAAAAGCGTGTTTTTAAGAGATAATAACTATCAAAAGATTAACACTTGTTTATGTTCGGTTTAATTGTAAAATGATGTCTAATGACCAACATTATATAAAATTGTAATAATATATTCTAAATATACTTTAAAACCACTCAAATTCATAATTTATCAATATTAATTATTTTGATTAAAAAAGTTGTTTTTAATTAAAATTTAGTAATTTTCAATATTCATCAAAATATGAAAGTTATCCGAAAAGTACCAAAATTTCACCTTAGGCTAAATTCGATATTCCGAATCCAAAAATAAAGTCCATTTTAAAATATAAAATATATATAATTTCAAAAAGTAGGTATTACTATTCATAGCGGCTAGATTGATTGGTTACGGTGTGTTAGAACTCGGTGTTGTGTACAACACACGCTAGCGTACCGTGGAAGCTTGGGATGTTTCATTTTAAATTTTTGATGTCCCCATTTAGTCAAAAAGTTTAAAATATAGTATCTAAAAAGGGTTCACTATTAAAATTTTGTAAAAGTGCAATACTAAAAATAAATTTGTTCTTACATTATGTCTAAGAAACTCATAATATGGATTCTAAAATTATAAGGATTATATAATGATTAAAATTTAGTTAACACTATTCATAACCTCTTTTGAACAGCTTGTTTGGTAAGTCATGGTGCGATTGAACTTGGTGTTGCGTGTAGTGAATGTTATTGAATTATTTTGAAGAAATAACACACTATAAAATCTTGGGGTGTTACATACCACCTGAAATATCAATAAGTAAATTGCATTTAAGAATTAGGATCGTAACATATCTTATTGAACATGGGATACAACAAAATTGCTGAAAACATCTTAATCATGCTTCTAAATTCCGATGAATTTTAAAATTTCATTGGATATCCTATGGAAAAAATAACAAAGAATTGATCTGTAAATTTAATTAATGGATTAAACATGGAATATGGCAATATATTTTGGAAAATAAACATATTAATGGGGAATTAAAAGACTATGAATCATAAAACATATCAATAAACTATGATATATCATGATAATTATAATATGGGGAATGTGGAAATGACATAGAACATTGCATCATAAATATAGGTCAATGATAAACTTCTGAAATATCATGGTGTCAAAATTCCCAAAATGAAATCAGGTAAACTCCTTGTCCCAAAATTATTCCACAAAAAAAGTAACTAATGTATTTAAGCATAAATAATTCTATACACACTCTCCACATTCATTTCATTCTCATGCTAATGGGTTACACATAGAGAACAAAAAATTTATTCAATCATCATCATAATGTTTTCTAATATAACATTGTATCGAATACATATATGAATATCCCATTTGAAAGAGTATATTTTCATAAATTCTAACATCCTTGGTATAAATTTTTTATTGTATTGACCATATAATTTTGCTTGGCCCGGAAAATCATGCTGAAATTTGGGAAATATAACAACATCACCTATTAAATTTTAAAAATTAGATGATGAGATATATTGGGAATCTATTAGGGAAAAAAATTTAAAAATAGGGAAATTAAAAATATATAACTATAATATAATGTATAACATGATGGAATCACTTAACGAAGAAATTTGAATAATGAATAGAGTCGTAACAATATTTCGTTATGTAATGAGTGCATAAAATGGATCATGGGATGATAAATAAGGGTGAAATTAGAATATCATCATTAATATAATAATTTTATTGTAATGATAAAATATAATAACATACCCCACTATAATGAAATTAAATTTATGTGACATAACATAAAATAAGTACTTAAATGAAAATGAGAAGAGAGAAATAATTTATTTGACAATGTGACTAAAAATTCATGGTATACGATTCATGAGAGATTGGGGTGAATTGGGTGGACTCTAGTGGGTGGAGGGTATATTATGTACATGATCCATTTATTTTTGTTAAATATTAATGGGATATTGGTTGGATTTATTTATTAAAATTAAGTAATATGTAATTTTTTAGGTTATGGACTCAATATAATAATATAACCAAAAAACCATCCCATTGTTGTTGTCCATGTTTAATACCAAATGGGAGTGGTTATAATAATTTTATAATTCCAATGGAAGGATATAATAATATAACCCAATTTTTATGTAGAGTTTTGTCATACTCATAAAGAAAGGAATTTAAAACTATTAAATATATAAATGATTTTAGGGGATTCATAATGGCCTTATAAAATTAATATCATAAACCATTAATGTAATTATTTTAAATAGAATACAATATATTAGACATGGATTCTAATTATAGTATTTCTATCATCTATATAGGGTAATTAAGAATTTATAATACATAATGTATAGTTATACGGTATTCAATTTTTACTCAAAAATTCAACTAACACTTAATCTATGTAAAATTCACCAATGGATAATAAATATGTTCTGATTACAAATATTAATATTTATTTTTATAATATAATTTTCAAAATATGTAAATATTAACTAATAATATAAAATTAAAATTTATATAAAAATGTTTGGTTTTGATGAAAATAGATGTGTACAAACCCTTATAAAAATTACAATTGAATTAAAAAAAATTATCCTTATTAATTTTTATAAAAATTATTTAATAATAATATTTTTTTAAATAAATATTAATTTCAAAATTACACTATTTTATCAATATTAATTCCTTTAATTGATTTTAATATTATAAAAACATTAATTATTTTATTTGAATCCAAAAAAAAATCCCTTATATTTAAACAATAATTGGATGAAAATATATTATTTATTATATAAAAATAATGTACATACTCATATTTCTTTGGTACTGACACATATCTATTTAAAATACCTAAAATTTAACACCCCAAACTTCCATGATACGCTTTTTTCCATAATGCAATAGCATTCATTGTACGAAAGTTTGAGATTCTAACACACCACGACCAAACAAAGTAGCTGTTAGGAATAGTAAAACAAACATTTTGAGTTATATAAATTCTATATCTCAAAATGGACTTCATTTTTTTGGATATGGAATATCTAAATTAGCCTAAGTTGAATTTTTGGTATTTTTCTGAGAACATCCAATTTTCGAGGAATAGTGAAAGATACTTAAAAACAACTTTTTTAATAAAAATAATTTATAGTGATAAATTATAATATTGAGTTGTTTTAAAGTAAAATTATAATATAATTTTTCCATTTTATCCAATGTTCTTCATTATAATTAATTTCACATTGAAATTGGACATAAACAATTGTCAATCTTTTGATAGATATTTTTTCTTAAAAACACGCTATTTGTTTATACAGCGTGAATTAACTATATAATTTATTAATGAAACTTCTATGTTTGTAATTTCGTAAAATGGATATCATTTTTTAATTTGGAATATCAAATATAGCATAAGCTGAAGTTTTGGTATTTTTTTGATAATGTTCATTAATTTATGAATAATGAAAAATGTTGTATTTTAATTCAAAACATCCTTTTCATCCAATTTATTTATATAGTTTTATTCACATTTTAATTGGGTTTAAAGTATAATTGAATTATTTGTTATCACTTAATATAATTTATATCATTGTAAGTAATTTCACATTTCAATTGGATGTAAAAACAAGTCAATCTTTTCATAGATTTTACTTCTTAAAAACCCGTCTTTGGTTTTGACAACGAGAATTATTTTAAAATTAATTACAGTAATTTATGTGTTTGGAATTTGGTAAAATAGATTCCATATTTTGAATCATAAGGTCCAAATTATGTAATTAAGACTCTTTTATTTTTGGACATTATGAATAGAAACGACAACAATTATCTTTAATTATCATGATTAATTAGTAATCATGTAGTTAAGGGTAACGAAATAATATAATAATAATATAAAATGACCCCAAAATGTTTCCTAATTCTATTTTTTTTGTCATGGACGACCATGGGATTCCTTGTTCCAAATTAGTGACCTCATGGAATCACTTTTGTGTGATAGTGACATTTTATCATTTTATTTTTAAAAGAAATAAAAATATAACAAAAGTATGTAACACCTAAGTAAAACTATTTTACTTTTTTCTACATAAATGATCTCTTAGACTATAAAAATTCATTTAAAATATAAAAATATTTCCTAAATCATGGAATTTTGTTTATAATTCTTAGACATTAAATAAATTAATTTATTTATGACACCACGATGAGGCAGCAATTACTTCATTAATGAACGATTTAAATAAAATGAAAAGATAAGGTAAAATCTATAACATACACTTGTCTAAAGACTATTATATGGGTGTATTTAGAACCCCTATCACCTTATACTCTAAAAATATAATTGTGGGACCTTTAAAATATGAAAATAATTTCATAATAATGTAACATTTCAATCATTCCAAAAGAGCCCCTCATCTCCTTTTTTAAAAGGCCCCCACCACTACCACATTATTCACGCATTCAATGTCATTTGGCTCAGCCAACCTTTCCCCAAATACACTCTGAACTTTCCTCCCTTAAACCTAGAATCCTTATCTTAGGAAGAAAGCTCATTAAGAAACCCTTTTGGTTCAAACCAATGGGAGTTACCTGATTTAATGGTAATGTCTTCTCAAATGTTCTATTGTATTATTTTGCTTCTCCAACCCCCTAAACTCTTTTTATTCTTTACTTTTGTAATAAAACCAGTATCCTAAATATACATGGATTTTTTTATGATAAGTATTCTAACTACACTTACACACACCTCCATCTAATGGTTAATGAACATACTGTTTCTGTGGGTGGTGAATTACCGCCTCATGAAACGATGAATTTTCATTCTTCTTTTAACACCTCTCATGGTGGCCATTAAGTTGTCACTATATTTATATATGATATATATTATGTTTATTTTTTCCTTATGCTTCTGTATATTTCATTTATGTCATACCATTATGATTTCCATTATGGGTAAACATAGGAATTTCATTTTAGGAAGTACGGACTACCGCCCCATCAAAGTGATTTGATTCGTTAATTCCATATGTGGGAATTATAAAGGATGGAGTTAATGATATTATATATAATATTATAATAGAATTATAATATACCTTTATATAATTATGATATAATTCCATTAAATATGAAATAGAATTGAAAGTAACATTCACGCGTATGTACGACTTACCGTCTCCATGAATGGTGCATTTCATTTATTACCTCTAAATGTTATGTAATATTATAAATGCATGTATATATATACTGGATATATATGATATAAATGATATCTAAATAATGAATATAATTGTGGAGATAATGGATATTTTACTACGTAAACAACTTTTAATTATAAGACGTTTATTTTTTACTCAAGTACCAAGGACTGACAAAAAGACCATTATTAAATTAAACGATTACATAATAACCTAGGTTTAAGTGATGTAAAAATAATAATGATCATGAAAAGGGTTATTAAGAAAATTGAAATTAACCATAGTTTATTATTCAAGATATTATAGAACGATCGAGTCAAGTCGGACATGAGGTAAGGGACTTCGTCTCAATCTCCTGTCATTGAGGCATATTTTATTTTATACAAAACATTATTTTATACTATGTATAAACCCATTTTACTTTTACTTTTATTCAAAAGGAATATTTTTATAATAATCGTTTTTAGTAAATGATAAAAGGAATCTTTTGTCTTACGTATGAGGTGACAATGACTTCTCTGCCATCATGACAATTATTTTAGTTTCGACTTCCTCTACAAGCCATAAATTTTTTTAAATGAAAAATAAATACCATGTTTAACTTTTCGTTTATTTTGGTATTTAAAATGGTTTTGATAATGTTTTGATTATATCAATGTGTTGTATTGATATCTTGTGATTGAAATGTTGAAATGTTATGTTTCATTTATGCATGTTTTATGTGATATGATTATGTTATAGTTCATGGTAATTGTATAAGATATGTTTAATACTTTTCATATAAAGAATTAATTGGATATAATAAGTGACAGGTGGAGCCAGCTATACCTCCTCGATGCATCGGTTGGTCCCATGAGACAAACTAGTGTCTTGGCATGAGGCCTTGAAAAAATATTATTTGTAGTCTTGGCACGAGAGCCTTGGCTATGTGGTTATGATAGTCTGGCATTATACATTCCATCATTATGAAAATGGTTATTGATATTGAATTTGATTATTCGACTAGTAGAATATCCATGTGAATAAGTAAATGAAATTATGTCATTTAAATTTTCCATATTATTCTCATATTCATGTTTAAAAGGATTTTGTTTTATTTATACATTGCCTTAAATGTTTATGTTTATTTATGAATGTTTCCGATATATTGTTATCCTTACTGAGAATCTGAGATCACCCCTTTCAATGTTTTAATTTTTCCCCGGATGTAAAGAAGTGTTTTACGACTGACGTGCAGGGATATTCTGGTGTGGTTATGACTGTGAACTATAGAGACTATGTTATTTTAGTTTTTCACTTTATGATGTAATGTATCATTTATGAATGTATCTAATGTTTCCAAGGCTACTAAACAATTTAGGCTTTCGAGACTAGATCTTTTGTCATCATGCCAATGTTACATAATAACGCACCGACTCTGGGTAACTGGGGTCGGGGCATTATGTAAAACTCCATAAGGTTTGGTGTGAGATGGATGGACATTCATGGTGTGGTTTCATGAACATGTTTCGGGCCGTGATCTTGATGAGCATTAGCCTCTACTGTAAATAGTTTCTATTAGTATTTTCTTATTGGATATCTACTTGGGCATGGTCAAGGGAGAAGCCTAGTGCTTCTATCCCCCTTGCATGTGCTGGTTAATGTGAATTTTAGGATATGATACTAGTAGTTGATCCCATAACATCCTTCTTCATTGTTAATTAGATTTATTAGAACACTATATTTATACTAATCATGTGATCACTATTCAATAATGATATTATACATGGTAAAGATACTAATCACTATTTTAATTGGAATAGTATATAATAAAAAATTAAGTGAATGTATTTTCTAAAACTATATTAAATTATAAAAATATTTATTTAAAAAGGATAATTTTTTTTAACTATTTAGGTCATTTCACGAAGTGACCCCCTAAAAGACTAATTTTTCTATTATATTTACCTATCAAAATTATCTACATCTAAAACATTATTTTTTTGGGATTAACAAAATTCCATCTATGAATATTTTTGGTATAATATGTACAATAAAAATAATATATTCCCCATTTATAAATAATTATATTTAAAAAAAATGTTTAATTTTGAATGAATAATGATATGGACATTATCCATAAACAATTCAATATGATAGGTTTAGTGAATATGGAATCACTAAGACATTGGAAAAACTTTTCACTGTGAATTATGTGTACTCTTATTAACATGTTCTCATTATCTCATTGACAATAGTATGAATCTTTGTTAATGGGAAAAACATATCTAAAACATTCATTCTAAAAAAATATACTTTCAGTACCATAGTGAGCTCTTTCACGGGTTGATCGATGTTTTTTGAATTATATTTTGAATCAGGATGAGAGTGTCCTTTATTACCTTCCACTAATCTCAACTAATCAACGAAATTTCTATTTTACTTACTATTTTATTCATCATGAATATTGGTGTTTTAGAGTATATTTTATTATCTTTTTTAGTATTTTATAATTAATATTGTTTTATATAACCTTTAAATTAATTCTGACTATTTTAATTATATTTAATTCGTGGATTACATTTATAAATTTAAACATTAACACATAATTATAAAAATTTAATATATTTTTTAGTATATTTATTATATCATTAATTAACAACATATGTTATTTATTAACGTAATATCATTAGTTTTATTAGGGTGTCTCATATTCAAAAAATTTGAGACAATGTATCTTCCTAGGAATTGGATTATTTCTATAGAAACTATTTTTCATTCAATAGAACCTTAATATGAAAAAATATATTATTACCAACCTAAAAAAAATTATTCTTAGATAAGGATATAAATTAATAAAAAAAATAATAATGAAGTGATTTATCACTAAACTCATGTTTTTTAGTGTTTATAAAATAAATTTTATAGGAAAAATAACAATCGTATGATTTATGATAAATATATCTCTAATTTCTTCTATATCATGATAGATAATCCATAATCATTTATAATATTTTGTTTCTATTTGGCCATGATTTCACTAAATTTTACCAGAACATGTATGGGATTTAAAATTCATTATAAAAATTAATATAGATAGATTTATTGTCCAAAGAAAAATTATCTAACACTTAAAACCTATCATTTTTATAATTATAATATACTCATTTCATTATCCAAAATATATCAAATAAAAGGTAACATATTCTATGATATAACTACAAATTTATCTATTCAATTAACAAAAAAACACATGAGAGGGTACTGAATATGGTTCTTTGTATTTTCACTAATTATAAATTGTTATTTGAATCTTTTAAACCTATTTCAATTTGGACCATTTATTTATTTTTATGAGATTTTGATTTATTTTAGGTTTAAAAAATAATACACCACACATGAAATGATAATAAATAAATCTAACGTGTATCAATATATTTTTATATTGCTAGAAACTATGGCCCACTCATTGTACTCGTTGGTTACTTATGTAAATAAGAATTCCCAACTATACTGCATCTCAAAGTTCTATGGTATGGTTATTTGCACACATGAACCGAATCCCTCGATAAAAACCCTTTATATATTGTTACTATTCTTATTTCATAAATATATAATCACACTATACTCAGTTATTCTCATTTTTTGTACTTGAGTAAAAATATTTTCAATGGTTATAATGTTTCACACTGTATATGTACACATTATGACATTTCAATAATTCATATGTTGATCTTTGGTCTGATAATGGATGTTTCTGACATCAAATTAATTGATCCCATTCCTCATCATAAGATTTTTCAAATACAAAAATATATTCATATATATTGATAAAAAAACGAAATCTAATATTATATCAGTATTATGAATCATAATAAATATTTTCCTCTAGATTCTCATCTCAAACACATGATAATGTGACCATCACTAACATAATACAACATCAAACAACTAAAGGATTCATAAATAAGAGTATAAACATTTTTTTGATCATTATATCCTCTATTCTATATTCTCAATAATAAATAAATATTGAAGGTGTATAATCCTACATTTAATACAATGATGATACTAAGATAATCTAAATTATACAATATAGAATTTCAATCATCATCTTATACACCTAATTTTATAGTTTCTAATTAATGTTAATTAGAGGAATTTTTTATTTTTGTTCAACTACAAATATATATCATTCTATTTTATTTTATACATGGGTCCCTAGAATAATATTTTCTATAATTATAATATTGAAAATCATTTAAAATCTATGTACCATGTTCTTAATTTTAAAAACTTCATTTATGGAGTAGTACTCCCACTATCCTCTTCATTTTTGACTCCTAGATAGTTGTCTCTTATAACATTATATGGATGAATTGTATCATCTTTTAGTTATTTCATATTATTTGAGATTATTCAATAATTTCAAAATATTATTTATTCATTTATCATCATCTTATAGAAATATACGTTTACACATTTATTATTATTGTATAAAAAAAATAAACTAATCATACAATTGTGGTATAAATCATCTTAATACAAAAAAATGTTTCTTAAAATCATCTATCATGATCAAACATGCATTGTTGAAATTACATAACTAACAAACTCACTCATTTAAAATCCCATGATGAATCATGTCTTTATCCTTAATATTTAAATAATATATTATTCATTGCATGCTCCATAATATTTATTTATTTAGAATCAAATTATCATATTCATATAATTAGATTATAAATTAATGAAGAGAAAGATAAATGATCATCATTAATCGCTATTATATGTAAATTAGATCATAGTTCATCAAAAAAATCGTAATATTTTGACCATGTAATGACAACTAATATTTCATCAAAATTTATTTCATTAGAATATTTAATTTTTTCGAATTAATAATTTCATATTTTATTATTTTTCTCATAAATTATCTATACATTGATCTTATTATCCAAAACATGAAGAATAGGTACATCGAAATATTTTCCTTGAATCAAAACACATTGATGAGTTTTCACATTGAATTCCATAAATAACAATCCATAAATCATCTAATACAATTTATATATTTAGAAATTTATATTTCAGATAATTTTTTGAATTTAAATAATTGTAATTATTTTACTCATGGATGTTGTTTCTGAAGATTAAATTTATATTTGGTATATTAGTTTTATATAACCATCATATAATACTTATGAAATTCAATGTAACCCTTACATATGTACTGTAATGACCATTATATATATAATGTGTTTTCAAATATTCATCGACCATATGAATGATAGATACACAGCTTAGAATCTCACTTATCTAGATCCAGAATGAAAAATACATACTATGCTTCTAAAAGAAAATGGAATAGTATTTTTTGATGATTAGTGAATAGTGTGATAGATGATTGAAATTTTGGTTCCAACTCCCATTATGAAATTTATAATTTTCCGTTTTTTCGTAATACTCCATATTTTAAATTTCATTAATTATGATCAATGGAATTTTGAATCTTCTATTGCATTCTAAAAAAACTCCATGTAATCTACAATTTAATTCAAAAATACTATTTTGAAAAATGGTAAAACACTTCCAAATATTTTGTTACATTCTTAAATAATGTAAAATAATAATTTTAATCATGTTATCATATTTTATTGAGATTTAGTTCCCATATAATTCATATATCACTATAGTCATTTTTAATAGAATTCATGTTTTTTTTTGATCGATTTCCGAAGTCAGTAGAAGAAACCCACATGAATAGGTGGACCAAGAACATGATTAGTCCATCAAATAAATATTCTTGGTTCTAACTATATAAATAATATTTTATCAATTAATTAAACAATTTATATGTTTATATCTTATAATTTGTTTTTGAAAACACTATGAGAATTAGTACATAGCATGAAAATGAATAATATGTTAATCATTATCCAAATGTATAGGGACACTCAAGAACCAACAAACTATTATTTTTGATAAATTATTTATGTTACAAAATCATATTTCATTAATTGGGTTGATTATTCATTAAATATACAAACAAACACCCAAGTTCAATTAAATTTTTATATTTTTCATGTGTTTCAATACATCATCACTCATAGATTTTTATAATACATTCCTTTCAAAATTACATCCAATTAGTTTATCATTATAATCGATCACACCCCCATTAATTGAAAATGTTCTATTATGATAATTTGATTGAAACTATAATTATTATTCTCATTCAATCATTCTTATATGGGAACCATTTTTCTCATTTTTATTTAATTTCATTATTGATTGGATGAAAAGCTTGCATTTTAAGTACAATGCATTCATCCAACAACTAATTGACAAAGGGTATCATGATACTATATACATATAGATTCATGCAATTATAATTTCCATCATAATAGAATCCAATTACCTTCCATTGAAAATACCGCATGATACAGCGTATATGAATCCCATGTTATAAGGAATAAATGATCATACCCATATGTTAATATTTATATCACATATTACAAATAGGTTAACCCTCAGACGAAATATGATTAATTATAAATAACTAATATACAGTGGAATGATGGCTGACTGTTAGTCCTATAATATCCTTATATATATATATCCTATGGGTATTAAATCAATACTAATTTCCTTTATACCATCAATATTCTATGCATATATCCCCCAGTTGTCATATGGTATCATGATATAACACTCATTTGGAATCCAACCATAATAGTTTTATCATAGGGGGATCACATATTATTCAATAAGAATATTCCTTACAGTAGGGGGATATTACAACCTTATTATCTTGTACATGTGATCCCCCCCATTTTTCAATGTGGGACTCACATAATACTAGGAAGCACACCCTGAAAAATAGAATGGTAAAGACTATATAATAATACTAAGGGGGAATATAAAACCTCTATATACATAAATACTATTGAAAATATGAATACAATATATAATTTTTTAAATATATGAACAAGGATAAATATGTTATATTTCATGAACATAAATGTATTTTAGCCTTTTATTATGAAAATTTCAAGATAATATTTTTACTAAGAGGCTAGTTTGATAATGTTTTGACACAGAAATCTAAAATTTAAATAATAGAAAATTATAGAAATAAAAATTCATTACAATATGAACTTTATATAATAATAGTTGTTATGATTTTTTCAAAATGAAATCATGAAAAGAGTTTTTGAGACATACATAACTAATCTCAATGAAAATGTATAATTTAAAATATCCATGAATATGATGAAATTATATTATAATTATTATAATTATAAAATATATTACTTTATTATAAAAAATTGATTATTGGGAGTAATATAGTTTCAATTCAATGTTAAATAAGTTGGACATAAATAATATGATTAAAAATTATCATAATTATATAGTCATATATTCAAAATATTTTTTACCCACCAGTTAATTTATTATGATGTTTTTATTTGTTTGAAATGTATACATGGCTCAAGAATAACAAGTAGTTTTAATGATTTCTGAAAAACATTACAAGTATTTTATAAATGAGCCTAATAAGGTGGTATATCTTATAGAATTTTATTAGGTGAATTTTTTATAGTTTTTTATTTATAATGATTCTTATATATATAAAATTTAACATGATATAAAATGAAATCATCTCAATTTCATTCAATCATGTGGGATATATAAATACATGAAGTCACAATATAATTTACCTCTCAAATGTTTTGTTTTGTTATCACTAATAGATATTCTGAATGTTATATTATAGTATTAGAAAAATTCATACGATTAATGTGGGTATGATTTTATTTATTTATATAACTAATTCATTGTAGGAGTAATACAATTATTTTTATATAATTCTTCCATGTATACCACATTAGGTGTCATATGCTATGAATATTGGAATCTAGGAGTGTGTGTTTCATATTGGGATTTAATGATACATGTGGTTAAAATAATGACTATTATGATATACTTTATACTATAATAAATTTCCGACAAAATAAATAATTCCTTCATAAATAATTGGTGGATTTTTATATTTATGATCATTTCGAATGTTGATGATTAAATAAGATTTGAGTTACCCTCTCATATGAAGGGTATGAAATTTTGGTCCACAATGGATCCATATGAAATAGAATGTAGATTGTCCATGTTAAGGCATGCGATGACATTGTAAATTATTTTACAATATATTCATGTTCTCATCCACCAACATGAATGACAAGTTATGTTTCCATCTATCTAGTCATTATAAACATGAAGAGTCAATATCTTATGAGTAGATATATGATATTGCAATAAGTTATGCCCATATTTAATCAATTCCTTTTACAAAGAGATTATATGAAAATTCAGGCTCTATTATCATTTAACTAGGGGATCCATGTATATAGATACAAGTATTTGAAGATGATTATTTACCCACACATATTATTTTCAGAAAAAAAAATTAATTTATTAGTGGTGCTATTTTATAGAATATTTTGAGTTCTATAATATATTTTTTTTCATGGACAAAAAACTCATTAGTAGAAACTTTGTTGTTGATGAAAAATGGTAGAGTTTTGTACAATATAGATTACTAATGTGAATGAATTTTATATTGTATCTAAAATGATTTTTTTCGTCATTCACATGTTATTTCATATGATGTAGTATAAATTGAAACTGATTATAAAATTCTGATTTTTTTAATATATAATAATGGGTTACTAGATAATATTTCAAATGTAATATTATAGGACATTATATAAGATGAAATAATGAAAAATATATTATAATTTATGGGAATTATTGATGGATAATGAAATAAAATAAAATCCAATGTGTACATGATTCATGATAGAAAATAAAATAGTTTATTATATTGGGATATCATATATGAATATATTTATTTATCTGTGGAAATTAATTTTCCTTAAAAAATAACATTTACTAAGATATATTTATATACTAGAAATTCCCTTTTCATATTATAAAATGATATTATTAGTAAAAAGTATGTGGAATCACATTGTAAATTTTTTAAATGCATTTTAAAAGTATGTAATTGTAATTAAAATTTTATTTTTATCTTTTTAGAATCACCCACAAATTAAAATTATTTACTATAATGTTTCATATAATGAAACTCATGGAAATTTTTTTATGTAGTTGGATTCAATGAGTTATGAATGTATATATTTTACTCATATGTTATAAATGTATGGGTAAATTAATATATGAGTTTGTGAATTCCCAATGTCATATATAAAGAATTATATATCCACAAAATGTGTTTTTTATCCTTTCCATTTCTCTAACTATAAATATATATCATGTATAACTTATTGTATTGTGGCATAGATTATATAATATTTTTTAATATCGTTGTTTAGAAGATGTTCCAATCTAATAATTGGGTATTTATGTTGATAAATGGGTAAACATTGTTGTAAAATTTCCATCAGATCTAACATAGTAGTATTTATTAACCACAATGACTAAAAAATAAGAGAAGGACTATCAATATTGAATGATAAATGTTCTTCATTATTATTTTACACGCTATACATAATTTATACAATAATGATTTTTGAATTTTATTTTCTATTTTTATTTTCTAGATTTTTTAAAAAAAATATGTCCCATAGAATTATTTAATGAATTCCCTATACCCTTTACAAATTAATAATACTGATATTGGTTATTTTATTATTCTTATTGAGTGGGATTATATACAATATTTTATAAATTAATATATAAATTTATTATGAATCTAATAATTGATTAATTTAGTGTATTTGATTCAGATATGTTTATGTGAAGTTATTTTGGGATATTGAGGACTTAAATTGAGTTAGTTGGGATTGAATTTTGGTTGACTATATCACAAACTATCCTGCTACCCTGATATACTAATACTCGAGCCAATCCAAACATAGACCAAATAGTGTTCCCAATCCCCATGGGCTGGTGACTGGCACCATGAATCATATAACTGGACACCATGAATAGTTTTTACACATCAATAATTTAAAAATAGTTACAAATCAGTATTATCAATGAAAAATACAAAGGAGACTATACCAGAAGAAAAATAGGTATATCAAAACCTAGAGAAAAATTATCAAGTACTCAAAAAATAAGAGATAAAACTTAAACATCCCTAAAGTTATCAACACTCCAAGACGAAAGGATCAACTCCATCCACAACCGATTAGAGGAGAATTCCCATTGCATGAAGGGTTATGATGATAATCTAAAGACATCAGAATGAAATTTTAGGGATTGAGATAAAATACAATTAGGGTCTCCCAAAAGTATCTATAATAAGATGTTATAAAAAATAATACATTTAATTATTTCAAATTTAAATTAAACAGGCATGGAAGTAAAATTTAATATTTAAAAAATAATCTTTTAATTTAAATAGATGGAATCATTTATAACATTTTATTAATAAGGATGTTAAATAAAATAGTTTTTATTAATAATTATGCATGGGTAATTATATTTCACAATGAATAAAATATATATAAAGATAATCACAATAAGAATCACTCTCACTTTTCTGGTAGTAATATTGTTTCTTGACATGGGACTATGACACAATAATGGGTTAAATATATCATAGTTTCATTTTATATAAGTCATGTATTAAAATAATATTATCAAAAACAATGTTATATTAATGAAAATTTTTAGTGAAATTTCAGGCCATTATATTGTTCTCTCTTAATAAAATTAAATCCTTATAACGTTAATGATCACATTAATATGGAAATTTTTTTAGGATATCTGTAATGTAAAAATAAAACATGGTTTTACCTGTTAACTGGGATAAACATTAGTGACATGGATAAAAGATAGAAACACATGATTTCATTAATCACAAAAAGATCAAAACATGGGGTTTCATCCTAATCATTTGAGTTAATGATCCTACATAACTATGTCTCATGACTGATATATTAAAATTAAATTTCCAAGAGATATCATTGTTATATTTGTAATTCATGCCTATCATAGGATGATAAGAAATGCATATTCTCTATTCCAATAAATAATATCAGTACCTATGTAGTTGGACTAAATCTATTTAGAAAATAATATTATGTTTATCTAAATAAAAGATAATAAATCTTTCATAAATCAAAAAACCGCAACAATTTAATATTAGTTATATAATTATGATCTATTAACTTTACCAATATATATTTTTACTTCAATAGATAATATTTTGTGAAAACATACATTCCATAACACTCCAATGAATTTATATTTATGAATGATTTCTTCTAACACAGATTTATTATCTCTATCAACATCACAATTAATCTTTACACATGATTTTATTGATCCTAATGGATAGGAAGTTGTTATTGTATGTTACCATCATTATTAATTTGTTTAGTGTTGTTGTCTGTTGACTCACAAATTCCTCACATCTAATAAATATGAATAATTTTATATTCTTATGAAGAAAATTTTTATTCTTCTATATTTACTCTGAACACGGTCTTTTTCTTAGGAACCTCATTGTTTATTTACACTGTTTCAATAGTTATAACATCTTAAATTTCCTTTTATATATCCCTATCTGTGTGTTTTGTTTTATTTGTAATGTAATGTACATTGAATATTCTTAACTTCATCATATTTAGCACCAAATATTTTATAATTAAATATCATTTTCTTATTTTTTTTATTTTCAAAACGATTAATGTAGTTATTCCATACTCATTATAGATGTGTGACCAGAACTAAAAATTATTCAATTCTATATTATGATAGGTTTTTTCTCAGTCGGAAAATAAATATTAGGTCCATCAAGATCATTATTATATTTCTCTCTCATAGTACCATTCTATTCTTTAAAATATAAAATGTTAGAAATTGAAAATTGTAGAATGCATTGAATAAGATCTATTATCCTGGATAAATTAACACAAAAATCAAATATATACAATAATATTGGAATATTTATGTTTTGAGTTATCAAATTCATGTACATAATTATAATTAGTTGTCTTATTAAACATGTATGATATTTAAATCAATCATAATGATTCAAAAATAGAATTTGGACTAGAGAATGAAAATCCCCATGGAATGTACAAAAAAGAAGTGCAAGTTTTGTTCTTTTTAGGTAACTAGGTGATGATTGAGTTAATAGCTAAAACCTCATTTATAGGGTTATTACCCGAGGTTAAATTTATTATAGAGACCACATCCTCTTTTATAAACTAGAAAAAAAATCATGGAGAATAATATAAAATTTACATTACAAAAACGACATGGCCATTTAATATACTTAGAATATTCCATTATACATAGCCAAAGGGTTTACACTAATGTTACCTAATATAATCTCATAACTAAATAAAACTATTCTCCAAAATGATAGATCCCAAATTTAATAATTAATATATCATCCAATTAAATGAATAACATAAATATTAAATCAATTTTATGACATAAACATCAAACAAACAGTTGAAAAACCTAGGTTATTGTCAAACAATATTTTGTCTTGGAGGTTAAGTATATAAATATCTTAATCTAAAATAATTTTTCAATAATTTAACACTTATAAACCCTGTTCTCAATTTTTCTAATGTTATTATTTAATATAAAAACTAGTAATGGAAAGCATAAGAAATATATGACCCCAAATATATCGTAAATAAAAACATATATACATGTAATCAAGGGTCATATCATAAAAATATGATAAAACATAGGTATAAGAGAAATTTATTATTTAAAAGATGATGGAATAATAATTATTCATCATAAATATGATCTAATGACATGTAATAAATCATATAAAATAGGAAAAAATGTTTTATTCATTAGACATTAATGGTTACTGAAATACCTAAATCATAGGTATATGTTCATTTCATAATAATGTTGAATAAAAACAACATAGATACCATATGTCATTGGAAAATTACTGGATATCCATAATACAGTACTCATAAGATATCCACGAACATACCATATTACTCATGGGGTAATCATCGCATTTAAAATTTAAATTTGGATTATATTTCATGTGTACATTTTTTCTTTAAGATAATTCATATTGTTTGCATGTTGTATTGGAAAAAATCCTATAGTGTACACTTTTCCTTGGGAAAATCCTCTCATGTACCATCCTCCATGCGAAAAATCTTATAGTATAACATTTTTATAATAAGTCATAAACTATAACCCATGTAATTAAGGGTGATATAGGAGCCCAAATAATCCAATAATTATCATTTATATGTTTATCATTATATAATGAAAACATTAATACTATAAAAATCAGTAAATTAATCTGTGGATAAGAGACATATATTACGAAATACATTTCTCAAATAAAATCCATAATAAATACGTAAAAATGTGATGTGTTATGGAATAAATATATCCCAAGTGAAACATTAGAGACAAAATGGATGTTTTTATTGATAAAAAATAATTTTTGATGAATGTTGGGTAAAGAACATGATAAGTAAGTGCTATTACTTATAAATTTCTTGAAAACACATTAAAAATGATATCATAAAATGAAATACATAAAGATGATAAAATATTAAAAATATTTTTCTAAAACCAAAAGATTATTTCTTAAGAAAATTTTGAAAATAACTACTTTTAAAATAAATCCTTTTATTCAATATTTAAAAATACATGAAAAATATACCAATTAAAGACTGTCTACTAAAATAAATATTAACAATTTATATTTTCTTTTCTAAATAAATATTTATACTATATATAAATATTAACATATTTTCATTAATTTTCAATGTTAAAAAGAGTTAATGTAATTTTAAAATCAATTTTAAAACATGGAATAGAATGAGAATAAAAAAGAATGCTAATATAGCCCAATGAACAAATAATCAAATTTTTTATAATGTTGTTACCATTTTGATAAATTAGGTAGTTAAAGGTCACAATAAAAGTTCATTTATCACATATAACATTATAAATTTCCACAAAATAATATCATATGGTTGAATAAAATATCCTTGTATGAAATTAATTACAGAAGATGAAATATATATCAATAAATAGATTTACATTTACTAAACACTGATACTATTTGTCTGTATTATTTGAATCAATGTCCATTCAAGGAAAGAAATTGAGGTGGATATTTGAACCCTGTGAATATTTTAAATATTAAAAATTAAATTAATTAGTTAATGATAAAAAAAAATTAAATGATGTTTTTTAATATCAAACTTCTCTCATGTATTTGAAAATGAGACAATGAAAACATTTAAATATTTGAAACATTCAAATAAAAACCCAAAAATAATATGATTCTAAGTGAATAATATAATAAAATATTTATTGATATGATCATGATTAAATTCTTTTATTTCCAAAGATACTCCATTATAAATAAAACATTATGTATACTAGTAAATATGTCTCGTGATATTAAATTTGACAAGTAAAAATTTACATTGAATTCATTCATAGTTTATTATATGTTAAAATCCCATATAATTAACATAACCACGCATGTCACGTATTTTAGATATTTATCGATTTTTATATATTTTTATATATCATTACTTAAAATATTTATCATAATATATATCAATTAGTTATAATATATTTTAAATAACTAGTGTGAGCATATGTGATCATTCATAAATAGTTATGCAATAGATGTTTTGTTATTATTTATTCTCTATAATTTAATGATTTACCTGTACATGTTTTAATAATAATAAATAATAATTCTAATGAGATTAATATGTTATGTTATCATTTGGAATTATGAATCAAATTGGAATAAGTAATTGTTCTCTTCACTCATCACTAAAGATGACTCACCATTATCAAAACTCATCGCTCTTGACTCACAGTTCTCGAGCCACCACTCCATAGAGTCACCATTATAATAAAAAATTTATAAAGAACTATATAAGACTCATCATTCTTGAGTCACCTATTAAGAGTCAATATTCCTTACTCATTGTTCGTTAATCATTATTCTAAAGACACCATCAGCCTACCACTGCCATGAATAATTTACTTCTAAATTTAAGTCATTATATAATAAAACAACCACCAATTTGAGATAATCAAATAGAAACCAATAAAAAAACTCATTTCTACATTTCCTTTTCCTTTTTATATTAAAATTTTATAACCTTCATAAATTTAACTGATCATGAAAAAAATTAAATTAATATCCTTTGGATGAAAAAAAATTAAATCAACATTATACTATAGTATGAGGTATCAGTTGCTAATACACAATTGAGAAAATTTTTTTGTCATCTACAATATATAAATTGTTGAAAATGCTATCAAAAATTTTAGGTGGACATGTGTGGTAGAAAGCGAGGACATACAAAACTCAAAAAGTGTACAAAACCAAAATGAGGTTGTGTTGATTAACAACAATCTTATACATTAAAAAATTTAAGAACTCATGAATAAGTAGATTTTTTTCAAAAGGATCATCAATAGAACTCAAGACATATGATTTTCTGAAACTTCATTTTACAACAATGTTTTGATAAATGACAGGAGGTTCATTTCATGATACCATCAGAGAGATACAATGAAACAAATCATATCACACAGAGAAATAATACCACTTCAATCATTTTACCTATCTTATTTTTGAACATTATATTCCTTATGAGTAGTGTGTTATTATATCTTCTTTATAAACACAAACTAAAACCTATGAAAAACTAGAAGATACACATATAATTTCTTAACTTATCTTTTTACCGATTTAATTCCCATATATAACATCAAAGGTTTTCCCTGTGTAGAATTTCATCTTTTTTCAAACCCATGAAAACTATTGAAGTGGTCTTTTTGGATTGGAAAACAATGTATGTGTTGATTAATACCATGATCCAGGTTGTGGATCATGTTTATTTCTATAATCTTCTTGGTTTCAGGTGATCACAATGTGGAAAGGTGTAAATTCTTTGAATGAGGCTGAACCTCTTATTATTATTTCTAGAACAATTACAAATTTATGATATGAATACATTATCTATATAGATTTAAAACAAAATAATTTCCCTTTTTTAGTTAATCATATATAGTGTTTTCAATATAATTTGATTTATTACATTTCATTCATAATGAAAATATTATTTCTTATTATTTCAATTGACAAAAAATTACACATTATATATTCTTTTAAATAATAAAAACACTTATTAATATGCTACTTTGGTTAACTGGGAAATTTGTATTCTAATATTGGGGATTTTTTTAAATCAATTATAAAATAGTAATTTTTATTAAGAAGTCAATTCACCCCTCCACCCTCTTATGTGCCCTTATCTAACCAAATTTTTGTATTAAAGGATAGAAAAAATTTTCAAACCCTTTTGAAATGTTATTATAGTTAAATGAAAAAGATCATAAAATATTTGGTAATTCCAAATTTTCATTTCAACATATTTATTTAATACTTATTATGGATATATAAATGAGGTTAATTCCACTGAATTGCATCCATATTTGAATGGGAAAAATTATGCCCAATGGAAGATAAAAATTAAACTCTATATCGAATGTATTGGTTTTAAAATCTGTACATCCTTATTAGAAGAGTAAAAAAGTGAATTTTACCCAATAAATTATTTGGATTATGGAAATTAAGATACCTATTATAATAATTGAAAATCCATGAATGTCTTATAACGTTCCTTCGGAGAATAAGAGGTTGGATGAGTTTATACATGTAAAACTACCTATGATGTATAGGAAATTTTAGCTATCACACCTGATGGAACTATAAATGTAAAGACATGATGCTTAACATTTAAAATACTAAATACGATAATTTTATGATGAAGCATAATGAGCCTATTTGTGACATGTATATGAGTTTTAATGAGTTTTGGAATATAATGAGATCACTGGGAATTTCAATCATGAAAAAGGAATTGATCATACGACTCATGATATTTCCTCCAGAATGATGGAAATGGAAATAACATTTAATTTGACTATCATGTTCCATCAATGTAATTCATTTAAAAGAGATTATTGTAAAATTGGTTACATTTTTTATGAAATAATAATTGTCAATCATGCAGAAGATGGTGAACGATAAAGTAAATTTGTTTCTTTCAAAACCATAACATATAATTAAAAAATAAAAGGAGAATGGTCATGTTCAGGTTGAATATTCAATTGAGAATGATTCATCAGCTGGAAGTGATGAGGAAATAAATATAATAGTTATATAATTCATGATGTTTGATAGAAATATGACGTTCTTAAAGAAATATATCTTCATTGGAATGTTTGACAAATGTGGGAATTTGAAGAAGGATTCAAATAAAGGTGATCATTCCAATGACACAATATGTTAAGAATTCCATTGAAAAGTACATCTGAATACTGATTGTCCAATAATGAAGTAGCAGCTGAAATATAGAAACATGGATCAAATGTATAAGTAAGCTATAAAAAACACCTTGAGTGCTTTTGGGGACTCCTCCAGGTACCTTGACTAACCTCGTGATAAAATGGTTGATAAATACTATATGTCATTGTTGAAAAATCAGTCTGAATTATGGTTTTATCTCCTAAATATAAATATCATCTCTCTATAGTTGAATATGAAAACGAAATTATTGAGAACATGTCTAGGGAATAATTTTTTATAACTACATTATGATTGAAGATATTTTAATGAGCCAAGGATAAAATTAAAACATCTTCAAAAATAACATGCTCTTACTATTTTAGTTAAATATGATGTTTTTATAAAAACTAAGAAAAATGATCAGTTTCCTAAAAAAAACACTACAAATAAATTATCTATTTAAATTTTAAAGATTGATCTAGAAATATTCCCAAATGGTAAAATATTTTAACAGAAATTCATTGTGAAATGATTCAACGAAAATATACAATAGTTATAGGCTACCAACTTATACATACGAGAATAGTTAAAAAAATTAATTCCTAAATTTATAAAATATTCTTATAGTCATATATATATAAATTTATCTTCAATATTTTATGAAAATAATTATATAGACTATTTTAGCAAAGGACCTAAAAGAGTATATTTCTCTCAAATGTTTTCGAGTTCTTTTAGGAGACCCATTATAAATGTTAGGGTTTTTAATTCCATGATTCTATAATGTTCTGGGTCCAATATAATCTAGGTACCAAAATCATGATATTTCAAATCTATTTTATAGGAATGGTACCTCAAAATATTATATAAAATGTTATTGTACATGGAAATTAGGGGTTCAATCTAAATTACATGAGACTACTAAAAATTTAATAATTTATTAATGGTTTATGGTGGACATGTCACAATTGTTGAAAATTAATGAAGAATGATCACATTCCTTGGTCAAATTGGTAACACCAAAAGAGTTTTTTTTCTAATGTAATATTTTATGATGATTTAATATAAATCAAATTATGCATTGAAAATTATGAGATAATAGTTTTCATGTAAAAATTACAAATAGTGTTTCTAATATTATTACCCATAAAAATAATTTATTTTTTACCACATATTGAAATGATAATGATTATTCTATTAATATTGATTATTTATATTCACGAAATATATCTTCTCTAATTGAAATTTGGATAGAATCTCTGCAATCGAATATTAGTCTAGGCCTTTGTAACACGCACTCACTTAGAAATATTAATAAAAATGATTATTCAAGGTTATACCCCTGATGAGTTTACAAAAAACAAATCATGTAATCCATGTCAAATGGGATGACAAAAAAACATCTATTTCAAACTAAAAAAATAAGTACCAACTTATCATCCTCTCAAGGTGATTCAAATGGAATTTCTTGGATAATATAGTGTTTCAAGATCAAATTTGAATGAATACATGTATATGACATTTCATGATATACTTGGGTTTCTTTTTCGCTCACATAAGTAAATTGAGATCCTATTTTAATATGTTTTATAGGTCAGTAATACAATAATGTAATTTTAATTAAGACTTTAAGAAATGACACTGCCCATGAATTTAAAAATAAATAATTTGAATCATTTTTTTTTCAATTAATAGTTATATTCAATGATTTTATGCTACTAGGGCACCTCAACAGAATGGATTTGTAGAAAGAAGAAACGAAACCATGCAATATATTTCTATGAATAGTATCAATGAATATCAACTAATGATATATTTTTGATAATGTCTATGAATACCAATTTTTATGTATTTAATAGAATATTCATTAAAAATATCTAAAATAATCCTTTTTATGAAAATTATAATAACCTGATGTCTAAGCCTAACTGCATTTTTTTTAGATTCCATGTATTTATTCTTAATAATAAGAATACATTGAAAAGTTTTCCTCTAAATGAGATGATTGTATTTTACATGTTTATTGAATTTCTATAAAATCTTATGGTGTATTTAATAATATAACCTAATGTGGGGGAAACTATTTACATATAAAATTTTATTAAACAAATCCTCATGATCCCAAATTATCTCTATAAAATCAAGGGGGTGATAAATCAAATATACACAAAAATTCCAAATATTATTACTCTTCTATCAAAGAAGAATTAAAATAATCTAGTTTAATAAAATTTATTGACTCTGAACATATAGAACTTGAATATGTATAAGATCTAAAGGAAACTCGTATATATTTTTCTATAGCATTAGGAAACCAAAATTCACCATTTAGATTTTTTAGTTTGAGACATAGGACAAGGTACATAAACTACTGCTTCCATAAGAAATAAGGATTAACATCATATTTTATGGTCATAGCTTAAACCTATGATCATCTATGATGAAATCATTAATTAATTATATGAAATGATTATACAAGAAGAGATAAATCAATTTGAAATAATTAATGTATGAAATCTTCTTGATAGACCCCAGGATACCATTTATATAGGCACTAAATGTGTTATTAGAAATAATGATGTTGAATCTATAACAATTTAAAGGAAATAAGATAGATTTTTTTGCATGGTTATAGTCAAGATGATGACATAGAATATGATGATACATTTTCACATGTATCTTTAATAGAATCCATTAAAATCCTAATATCATTTTCAACTCATCTAGGATTCAGACTATATAATATGAATTTAAAAATTAATTTTAATGTTTTTATATTGTTTAGGATGTTTTTCTAATAAGACCATGGTTTTTAATAATTATAATTTTCCAAATCATGTTTTCAAATTACAAAAATCCTTATATGGTTTAATGAAATCTTGAAGAACATGGTCGGATATGCTCGCCTAATTTCTAATATTAAAATGTTTTACAAATGTAACAGATAAACCAACACATTTTATAAAATGAATTTAAATATATGTTCTAGACATTATAATGTTTTTAGATGATATTATATTTGGATATTCAATAAATGTATTCTGTTTTTATTTTTAAAAAATGATACAAATTGAATATGAAATTTGCTTAATGGATGAACATAAAATATTTCTTGTATTTATAATTTTTCCAAACAAATAATGAAATGTTCTTGAATCAATGTTAAAATAGTAAAATATTATAGAACATTTTATACTGGATAACACTAAAATTAGTGTTGCATCCATGATTACCATATACAAGCTAGATCATGTTGAGATTGGGGAACTATTTGATCCAGCCAATTATAGTGGTATAGTTGGAATTCTTCTATACATGACTGCTAGATGACAAGACATTATGTTTAGTGTGTATATCTGTGCTCATTTTCACAGAAAGACAAAAAAATCACAAAGACATGATAAAAATACAATTTGGAAATACCTAAAATATAAAAACATTTTTTGAATATTATATCTCATATGATAAGCATTTGACTTAATTAGTAATTTTGATATTGATTTTAGTGGACGTAAATTAGATATAAAAACAAAATCATCTGAATTTTTGGGCAAGTCACTAGAATTATTTTGTACTAAGAAGGAAAACTCTATTGCATTATCAACTGCCGAATCTAAAAACATACCTGATAGTGGTTTTTGTTCTCATTTCTTGTATATGAGACATACATTATTAAATATTTATTATAATTTCTGGTATATCCTTATAAATTTTTCAACACAAGTGCAATAAACATTTCTAAAAATTCAATATCTCATTCTAAAACAAAACATATTGATGTATGAAACCAATTTTTATAGATAATTATCGGAATATATATAATTCATGAATAAATTATCACAAAATAGTAGATTTCTGATATTTTTACAATAATGTTTAATTTTATGAGAATGAATAAAATCAAAAAATAATTTGGGATGATTAATTTTAAATAATTACAACTCTATTGGTGTTTGGCTATTGAAGATTCACCATTTTAATATAACCAAAAAAAATTCAGACTATATTTTTTTCCTAACATTTTTACCTTTATATGTTGTCAATTATTTTTACTAATTTATTTAGTCGATATGTTTCTGATAATAAATTTTTATTTCCCTATATGATATATCTAAACCTATCTAATTTCATTAGGCCTATCAACCTTCAAAACTTTTTTACAAACAAAATGCTTACATTTGAACCTTCCCTTCATTACCTTTGATTTCCCAAATGTTGTTATGAAAGGTTATAATGATTTGACATTATTAATCGACTCTATAAAATACTTGAAATATATTAAAAAAGTATAGTGTTACGAGTAAAAACATTAAAGAACCTTTGAATCCAGAAATCACCAACTCAATTATGATACCTAAAAATGAGATATTTGTAGAGTGGATTCTGAAATGTATATCATTTATGTTAAGAGTGATTTGAGAGAAAGGATGACTGGAATTGTTCTCAAATAATGATTGACACATATATAGGATTTGAGTTTCTTTGTTCTATCAATATGATTAGTTTTCATTTGATGAAGTATATGATTTCTTAACCATATCCAAAATAAATAAACCAAAAATGTTTCTTCTCCTCCTGTATTTGGGAATCATGTCAAGGAGTACCTTGTGAGGTTATCTAAAAACATCATCAGGGGTGTGCCCATCATAAAAGTGAAATTTTATCTATTTAGAATGGTCTAATAGATGTTTCTAAAAATAGATCTTATATAGGACCTATATGTTTTGAGTTATATGGTGAATCATGGATTCTATATAAGTTTATTAAATGTCTTCTTTTCATGAGTGAAAATGATTTTCACACTATGAAATATCAGGATTTTATTTATTTATACCTCATGATGAATTGATTTAAAATTATCCTATGAAAATACATCATTCTTTATTTGATTTATATGATTAAAACCACATCATGAAATGCTACCCTATTTTATTCAATGTTGCTTTCCACAATTTTAAATGGTAATGTATTAGTGCGATAAAATGAATAGGTTGTTTCGTACTATGGATTTTTTTTAATTACATAGTTATAAAAAAAGGATGAAGATAAGTTGGAATACATAGAATAAAAAATTGGAGAAAATGAAATGATTTATGATAATTTCATCCCTTTTATCATACAACATGATGAATATATATTGTTGATCCTGGTTTGGAACTATATTACATAATAGAATACTCATATGAAGATGTAGAAACTCCTCCCTATAGAACCAACGAAAAAAATCTATGTGAAAGAGAAGAAAGTGACCAAGATATTAAAAATGAGCATAAAAACATCACATTTATATTTTGAAACATAATAGGCTCCCTCATACAAGGAAAGTATTATAAATGACATTGATGGAGATGATGAGATAGAAGAGGAAATCATTGGTTATAAAAGTTGATCTAAAACAATAGATATTGGTGTAGAAATTTTTTTTATGATTCAAAAAAGGGATATTTATGAAAATAGAGAAGATTTTGATTATGGTGACAAATATGGGGATGGTAAAAATTAATAAGAATATGAAAAGGATGAAAATTAAGATAAAGATGAATCATATTAAAATTAAGGATATAATGAAGACTTGAAAACTGATTTTGATAGTTCAGATCATTTCGGTCATGATGATGTTGATGGAATGAATTTTTCTCTAACATAAATATATAAAAATGAATCAGCGAAAAAACCAACGATATATATAGTTGAAAATAATAAAAACCAAAAGATGGATTACACAATGAATAGAAATAATGATATCTAACTGATTAGGTCAATTGATTGTTAAAAGGGATCTTCTGTTAAGGGGGTGGAAACCATCATGTTATAAATAGATGAAATACTCATAAATTTTCATACATCATTCATTGATAAACAATAAAAATAACCAAGATATTTAGGTTTTTCTTTTTTTTATCCAATTTATAAATTACCTTAATGATCCTCAATTAAGGAAATGGAATTATCAAATGTTTTTCATCTCAAACCAAAATCTATTCAACACATTCTTCTATCACATCTCCGATACCATTAAATTATGTGTGTCATGATGAATTAAAATATTTTGGTGAGGTAATTTTATATAGATTTGGAGGTCTAGTGAGATCAAATACTAAAACAAAAAAAATATCTCATTGAAATAGATTCCTAAATTATTCTTGTGATAATTCATGGGAAAATTCAACCCCAACACTTCATGAATTTCATGATGTACTAATGGAAAATAAGTGATTAATTTATGAACTAGAAATGATTAAATTATTGATCAATGAAACAGAATTTCTTTATGTATAATCATTTGATGATATCCTAAAAAATAATTGGAGATACTTCTTTCGAGTCTTCTATATGAGATAATACTCCCCCTCCAATATTTCACCTTGACTAGTTCATATTAGTAGTAAATGTTGAGTTAAAAGGTCCATCACCCATGAATACTCATCGATTTGATGATTGTATGTTGATTTTATCAGATCCGCTATCATATAATAATTGTAGTTTATGCTAGGTGGTTTAGATCAAGTTATATTGAGAAAAATAATACCAAACAATTATCATGTATATTTAATTATCATTAATTTTACTGAATATGGAATTTTTTATTACGAAGAGATTACTAATAATGTATACATTTACATTAAAAAATTTACACCAATAATTAATTGACATGTAATTTTATTTTTTTTGGATGAAAATTTGATGATTCTACATATTATGCAAGCCATTAGGAATCATGAAAAGAATCATAAAGAAAAAAATCATTTCCTTAAATATTTTATTGAAAATAAAGGTGATTTTTAATAAGGATATGGAAAAAAGAGGAAATATTATTATAGATATTATCAATATATTAAAGCCTTATCTTCATGTTCGTACCACTATAGAAGTAGCTAAAAATGCCTTTCACATTCCATCAACCACTAATGGACTCATTTTTGGAACAATGTATCTTTCTCCTCATCCACAATGTCATTCTTATTTTTTTACGAAAATGTTTGCACTATTTTCTCCCAGAAATAAAACTTTTTCGATGACTCTTATTGAGGATCTCAGATACTTTTGTCAAATCATTTAATGATATATGCATTAATCCAATACATCACCTTTTCCTATAGTGCTAACAACTATCCTTATGCCTTAAGAATATTCTCCCAACACTTTTCATAGACATAAATAACATATGAATAATCCCCCTGAGAATACCTGATTATAAACATTTTTTTAACGGGAATATAATTTGACCATATTTTTAATATATCTTTTTTCCTCTATCTTATGATTTGTATCTATTTGATCTATTTTTATAATCCAAAAAGGGGGAGAAGAGAATTATATAATATAAATTAATTTCATATAAATCTAATCTTTTTTATTTATTCTCAGACACCGTTATCATTAATATCAATATAACCTTTTTTATTAATTATACTCACTATTGTGCTCTGTACTCTTATAAAACATGAATTTTTATTTATTTTTTTGTGTTCTGCCATATTTTTTAGAAATTATTTAAGAATAATACATTGATTTTTAATCATAAAAAATGGAGATAATATTGACATCTCATAGATTTATTGATCAAAAATCATTATTTTAATTTGATTAATATGTTAAATTAGAATTTAAAATAATAATTGTGACTAGATGAAACCACCATTAGCCTAACTCATCCCTAAAGATGAATCATCATAACCATGACTCAATGCTCTTAACTCACTATTATTGACTCACCACTCCATGTATCGTGGTTAAAATATAGATTATAGAATGCACTAGCTATGAATCACCATTCCAAAGATACTATCCCTGATAAACCATTCCTGACTCACCATTCCTAACTCATATATCCAAAGACACTATTATACTTACACTACCAAAAATAAGACACAAATAGCATTAATCATTTTTGAATCAACCTACCACCAAAAATACATCCCCAAATATTCATTGTTCAAAAGACTCAACGATACCTTTCCTTTTTCTTTGTAAATTCAAATTTTCTAATTGTCATATTTGTAAAATTTAATGAAACTGATTAAATTAAGGACTTTTTTAGACAACATTAAAATAAAAGATAGACTATAGTACGAGGGACGAGTTACCAAGACATGATCTAGAAGATGCTCTATGAAATCTAAAATATATAAAACAATGCAAAATAAATAAAAATAAAAAGGGATATACATGGTGATTGATGATAATGAACCCAACTCAACTAGTGTTCCAATACAAAATTTGGTCAAGTTTCAGGTGTACATAGTTCTTCATCAAGAATTCTATTAACACACAAAGAAGTAGACTGTTGTTAACTTTAATCATTAATACACCACAAGAAAGATTCTTTTGTGATAATATATTTTATAACATAATTATTATAAACTACTCTAGCTTAATTAAAATCTACATACAAAGAGTTACAATGCAAGAATTCATATAACATAAAGTAACACTATCACTTCTTCAATATTATTTTTAATTTTATAAACATTATTTACATTACATGTGTTGTGTGATTATTTATATTTTATGAACACACACTAAATATTATGTATAACATGAAGATACCAATATATATTCTCAATTTATATTTTAAAACGTATTTTACCTATATATAAAAGTGGAAGTTGTCCATGAATGGCCCGCCATATTTTTCACACCCATGAAAATTAAAGAATATGTATTTGTGTCCAGTAAAACATTGAATGTGTTATTGTGTACCTAGATCTAGGTAGTTTATCATGATTATTTCTATAAAATTGTTGGTGCCATGTGATCAATATGTGGATAAGACTAATGTCTGAGCTTGATATTAAAACTTTAACTATTATTTCTATTTTCTATTCCATTATTCTATGTTCACTTCCATATCTATTGAAAATTGAAATCATTTCCTTCATAGTTATAGTAAATCTTAAATAGATTTTATATTATAATTTCACTTATTAAATTAATATCAAATTCTAAAATAGTATTTCAATTTATTTCAGATTATAACTCATTAATCATTGAAAAATATTTTAAAAGATAATTTTTTATATATAATCATTTGGATAAAAAATAGTGTCATGTATTCTAGTTTAGTTTATTTTTTAAATCCATTATAAAATAGAATTAATTTAGAAACACAACTACCCCAAACCTGTTGATTGTCGTACTATGAAAAAAATTATTCATTAAAAAATATAGAGGGATAATTATGTAATTTTATATAATATTCCATAATTTTATATAAAATTTTATTTTTAATACCAATGAAAAGATTAATTTAAAGATTATCAAATTTCATTGAATCATTCAGAAGGAAGATTTTTTTTCATAAAATATGATTTAAATTTTCATATTATATTTAAGGAAAATAATCTTAATTATTATTTACCTAATTATTTCATATATTATATTAAATTAAATTCCCATATTCATCAATGATATAAATTAATACATCATCTCTTGTTGGAAGGTTAAACCAACCCAAAAAATAACATATCATAATTAATTGATGTTTTTGAATTTATTTATTTATAATATCATTATAAACAAAGAATAATTATCATTTTAATACTTATTTGTGTAATATATATTATTTTTTTTGATTTATTGGATTACGAGGATATCATATAAAATTTTATATAACTTAGTGGAGAAGTAATTTTTTCTCCTACTAAAGTGCTTCAAATGGTTGGTGTTACCATTGTTTATTGTGGATAATATTGTTAATAGACTAATTAATGATTCCTCAATATATTTTAAATTGTTTTTTATGTATAATATTTTTCATTAAACTAATTCTCCTGTTTATCCATTTTAGGTGGTGATTTAATGAAAAATTAAAATAAATTATTCCATATAGTAAGTAGTCCATAAAGATACATGGCTGATAATGTTGTTTTCAATATAATGAGGAAATGGATTACTATATAAAATAACTTCTGAATTTTAAAATATTTCTTAAAAATCATACTTATAATTTAAATAACCTTAAAAGGAGTCATTTTATGATACTTAAGTCGGAATGGCCCGAAGGCCTTCATTTTTAATTATTTTGATAATCCACCTTTCAAGGGGTGAGGTGGAACCCTAACAAGGCCCTTATGCCCAAAGGCAATTACATGACCCATTGGTCATAGAGGTAATCATCTAGACAAGCCAACATGGAACTACTCCTCCCTAACATATGTCATGATATCAGCACTCCACCTTCACAGGGATGGTCGGCTAGCTGCCCTATGAAATGTTCCACAGGACCGATACCAATGGAAAATTCATACCCTCTCATTCTTCCATTTTAGGTTAGCTCAGCTCTAGTGAATTTTCATTCCCTGTATCTTTATCTAAAGCCTTTTCCCTTTTAGTCTAACTAGTACATCATCATTCATGTGGCACGAAGTCCTTGGGTGGCCCTAAGGCCTTAAAGTGGCTCGAAGGCCTCGAGAATCAAATGGCCTGAAGGCCTTGGGTGGCCTAAAAGCCTTGCAGGACTCGGGGACCAAACCAACGGCCCAAAGGCCCAACTGGATGAATAGTTTAGGATGCTACAGTACCAAACATTACTTATAACAGTGTCTTCTACAGTAATGCTACAGTGCCACCAAAATTCACCTCCACTTGGATTTGATCTCGTGTCTCTTGGATGCATCTAGAATGTCTTCACCAACCTGGCTGAGGCTCATGTGAAAAAAGATAAATGTTATTTTATAGATGTGTTATGATAAACAACACATGAATGAATATTTTTTTTTCTTAATAAAAATGGAATTATGGTGAAATTTAAACTATCACAGTAATAAAATTACACTTTAATAATTATCATAATAATAATTTTATATAGTTTAATTTTATTTGATGAAAAATAATTACAGTAAAATAAATAGAAATGGAAAATGAAAAGATTGATTAATATGTTTACCTCACTTATTTGACTATCTCCATTATAAATGTGGGTAAGCCTATTAGGGTAGACAATTTGAAAATAAAATATTTATTTATCATTTCTAGTAATGTGTATGCGTGTTTTGGGTATTTTATTGATGAAATTTTGTGATTCTATGTGTGAGGGTATGTAAGGAGAAGTGTTCATGTTTTAGAAGTTAAAAGTCATGATATTTTGTTATGTAATCAAAACATTAAATTAATTAAATTTCACACTAATATAAATTGGCTAAAAATTATGGAAATTAAGGAGATACTAAGTGAGATGGTTAATGAAGGCCTCAACAACCAATTTCCACGCATGTTTTAAACATGTTTATGTTTTTCCCTCATAGATAATCCCTTTTAATCATATTTTATTTTTACTAAGGTTATAATTTCATACTATAATAACTATCTCTTTATAGATGAAAATATACTAATTTATATATCAGAATATAGGTACAATAATTTAAAATTTAAAATGAATTTTGATAAATTAATTTTTTAAGTGATAAAAATATATTTTAAAATACGAAATGTATAATTTGTTAAAAATAATTTTTTGGATTATAACGTATGTTAAAAAATGCCTTATATGTGTTTATATATTAAAAAATATATATAATCAATTATTAAACACATAATTATTCGCGGAAATGGTTTCGTCTATTTGAAATTTATACTCATATATTAATAATGTTATAGATTTCATGTTATTTGGAATAAATATATTTTGTAATATTCACCTAAAAGCATTTTTTATGAAAATAAAAAAAAAACATCCTTAAATTACACTAAAATTAAAAATCAAAATTTTATATTTACATTTTAAATTTTAATTTCTATAATTATATATTTAAATTTTAAAATAAAATAATAATATATATTGAAAAAAATGTTTCTATTTGATGCTAACTTTCTAAAATACTATTTTTTATTATAAATATATATAAAACACTAAAGAATATACTTATATTATTTAATATTACATTACACAAAAAAAATCAATTAATAATAATATAAATACCATTTTCTGATAAAATGTATAACACATAAAAAGGTAAATTACGAGACATTATATTTTTTTGAATTGGAATAAAATAAAAATTATTTATTCTAATTTATATATATTTATATTAAAATATTTAAAAAATTATCCACTCTTATCTATACATAATAATTTATTGGTCAGTTTATAATGGTGTAAAAATATCACAATTTTATCCTAGATCAGGGTTTCTTATTAATAAATATATCAAAACCATTTATATTATAAGAATAATTTGATGAAAATATCGATTTGTTACATCTCCCCATTAAAATAAATTCCATATTAAATATTTTAATTATCACGATAAATAAAAACTATTTATGTATTTAGATATGATAGTTTTAACATAGGGTTTTATTCTTGTGTATGTTTCATCCTTAGTAACATGGTTAAGCCTATTAAAGTCATCACATTCATAAAAAATACATATCACCACATAGAGATTCATTTTAAACATTTAAATTAAAATAACTCAATATTATGTGTCATAACTCTTAAATTATTGTTATTAATCCAGGAGATCTAATAATCACATTTTCATTACTACTCAATCATTGGTTGATATGAAATGAGATTTCAATATTAAGACAAATAATTTTTTATCTATGTGAAGAGAACAAATCAATTTTCCAAATTAGATTAATTTTTCTTAAGGAAAGTTAATAGTACATGTAGAATAATTTTTCAAACAGATCATTAATATTAATCACATAACATGGATATAATAATGATTCAAACATGTCCCATCTTTTAAATATAAAATTATTAGTTAATACATACATGAAATTTTACATCCACAAATATTTATTTATGAATAAATGTACATAGAAGCACTTAATTACCATTATCCAATTCTGTAGTAGTGTTTTCATAGATTCTCCACAATTAATTTATTCTATTATACAAGATGTTTTTGGAGTCTATATTCATTTTAATTTATTGAAATACTTTATTATTTTTCATAGTTCCATAACTACACACTTATAAAACATAGAATTATTGGGGGATCATTGTAGATTGAATTATTTTTTCCAAATATTTTAATGAACTCTTCATTTTTCATCAACATAATATTTCTTGATGTCTTATCTATCATTAGAATAAATTTCATCGATTTTATTTGAAATAGTCACTTTGGTGTCTCCTTCCAGATTTTTAAAATAATAGAATGTTAATATTCATTATTTCATCATTTTCATCGCCTAATCTACGATGAATCTACATCCTTATAATAATTGGAAAGTTTATATATTGATATGGGATCATCTTAATAGAAAAAATCAATGATAAATGTTTGAGAATAAACAATAATCTTTCAACAACATATTCCATCATTGTTGGTTTCATTTTATACATTCCCATATGTTTTACATGATGTCAATTTTTGAATTGGTCTATACAATCTCTATTTTTTAAAATGAACAACAGACTACATGAATTGAAAAGATATAGAATGAATAGAATTAAAACTATGATCCTTTAATCAATAACACATAAATAAAATATATAAACTAACTTTTGAATATAAAGGATTCTATCTATGTTGTTAATGATCATCAACATAATTGGTTTGATAACTAAAATCATTGGGTATTTAATAAAAAAATCAACCATTTATATAATGTGGAAAAACTAAATCATATCTAATTGGAGGTTCAATGTTGGTGCTTCTTTAGGCATATATTTCAGGCCTAAGGTGAAGAATGGGTTAATACCCAATTCTACATTTTAATGGCTATTACCCTTATGTACATCTATTTTGGAGCTTGCATTTCATTATTGTAAATATATTTCGATGTAATTTCTATTAGAACACCATAATCTGAACATTAGAAAAACATTTGGTTTTTATACAATATATTGTCATAATCCTTGTACTTATCCAAAATGTTTTCAGAAATCATCCCTAAACTAAAATCCAGAATAAAAAATTTAATATCCAAAATGACTAAAAAAATCTCCAAAATTAATAAATCCATTTTTACAAATATTGTTACCCTTAGTAATAATTTCGGGATAATAAATTAATTTATTGATTCTAGTAATAAATATATTAAAATTTATCACCATCTGATAACCTAAAGCATTAGTTCCATTGATATAATCAATATATACATATTAATGTAAATATATTTCCCAATAATCAAAAGGATCGAGATTTTACATAATTTTATCTTATTTCATTATCCGAATGAAAGGGAAACATAAGAATATAGTGAGATAAAAATTCATTAGGGTCAACTTATCGTCATTCCATCCAGGGTACTATTATAATAATATTATAAAAATAGGTCTGTTAATGAATTTTTTATTAAATTGAACATAGAATAAGAAGATTTATTTATAACTCTAGATGGAATCCCATTTAATAAAAAAGAAACAAAAAAAGGGTTGTGGTGTCATTATATATTTTACTTGAGTCAAGGATAATATTTATTGTCTGATGATTATAATTTGTGATTGTGTAATAAACATAGTTATACTCATCATATATTCAGGATACCCACAAGACATTAAAGACATAACATCCTTGGTCTAACTACAAGTCTACCTGATTTTGAATGGGATAATCCTAATATGCGTAATTTTTATATACATTAAACCACACTTTTACCCATATGTATCGTTATAAATACAATATTCAAACCTCTGAATTTTGATGCCTACTATCATGAACCATTAATATTTTGAAGAAACATCCCATGTATTCATAATTGTCACACAAATCCTTCTATATAGCGGTTTTCCTGCAAAAAATCCATTATTTCATTTATATATATAGGGTTATAAAAAATAAACAATGAATTGGGGGAGATATATTTTACCCAAACCATTATAATAATTGACATGCATATGGTATCCAACCGATCTTGAAAATATTCATAAATAAAGGAGAATTTAAATATTATATATATATGGTATTTTTTCATTAAAATAAATTCCAAAAAATCCCAAATAAATTAAATGAAGTATTATGGATTTTTGAATAAAAATCTCTTCATTGTTAGATAAGTATAATTATTTTCTTTTTCATAAATGAGACATTACATTTTATGATGATTTTATAAATAACATTAAAATTATGATGGATTTAAAAATTTATTATGAATGAAAAATAATTAAAATATATTCATAATATGAAACATAGGATCCTAAAAATACTTATTAATGTTATTCTTAAAAACAAAATATGATTTTTTATAAAAATAAATTATATTTGAAGTATGCAAAAAATATTCAATGAATTGAAAAAAAATTCAGAAACCTATTTCGATATAAAATCCATTAAAACCCTATACTAAATATCAAGACATACATTTAAAGAATAAACATTTACATTATAAAAATATAAGAATGTTTCTTATAATTATCAAAAAAATTTTATGTAAAAATCATTTAGAGTCCATTTAAAAGCATAGAATTGATACTTCATAGGGAACAACTCTCACCTGATGAATGAAATTGTATATGAATTTCTAGGTAAGTTTTTTTCCATATTAAAAAAAAGATATATTTATGGGACATATTAAAATTTATTTTCCATCACACAGGTTTAAAATTTACCCGGAAATAAGGTTTCATGGAAATATCATTTTAATAATGAAATTTAGGAACATTCAATATAACTGAAAAATGATAGTTTATATAAAAAACCCCTTATAACATTGGTATCATAATAATCAATGTACATTAAATAAATAAATAGTTTTTTTTCTTAAACCCTAAAGAATTATATTAAAAATGATATATAAATTCATTATGCAGTAATAACATTATATAAATTAAATGATGTTGCAACACATCAAATATTTCTCAAGGAATTGATAATATGGCTGCCAAATATTTCTGACAATTGATAGTGTTGAATCAAATCCTCTAATGGATATAATAAAAAAATCGAAATTTTATAATGAAAATAGTTAAATAATAATGATAATTAATTTAACTAGTAGATGATTCAGTATATTAATTAATATTTTCAATATAAAATAACATATGTATCAAGAAAATAATTTAAAGACCTGAAACTCATACCTTTAATCAAGGATTAGATTATTTCACTGTAACCTCATATATAATATACATAATAATATCAATAAAATATTTTATAACCATATTATTTTATATAATCATTTTAATAACATTATTTATAATTATTTCCCGGCATGTATATTATTTAGTTATTATCAATTTTAAATATTTGGTGTGACTAATATTGATAATTTTATCTACTTACATATCATCGAAATAATTTTATATTATTTACCAAATTTTATCATTCTATAATAATATATGATACAATAATGAATATTATATATTTATTTATAATGTTAAAATTTCAATATATTGGTGTTTATGATTTGATATATAATGATGTGATCGATTATGATCATATTTTGATGATTCTTAAAAGACCAAATGAGTTTTCCAAATTAGTTTCTTTAATTAATATATTACTATTCAAGAAAATAAATATTTATTTTCTTAAATAGATAATATATTAAAATAAATTATTTCCCTATAGTAACCCCTGATTTAAATTTTTTAAAATACATATATAGGTTATTAAAACAACCAAATGATGAATATACAATAATTATTGGATGATTATGCTGTGATTTATAGGTTATATCATAATAACTAAAGAAAAAATATATTATTTCTTAATAATAAGTTTGATATAATTTTTTTAAACATCTATAAGTGTATAAAAACCTATATTATGTAATTTTGTATTCTAAAAAAATATGTTTTCCCTTATATCATAGTATTCGATGGTTGAATTTAGAATTGTTGTTTATTTCTTCTTTTATTAATATTTTGTTCATTATTCCTTCATAGTACCCTAATTAATACACAAAAATAATATTTATTTTTGATGTCCATTCTCATAACCAAACCATATTTTGAAGAGATGAAATTAAAAATATAAATTAATCATTGAACATATTCTATACTCTAAACTTAAACAACATTGATGATTTTGTTTTCCAGAGAATATAGAAAATGGTTAATATGGATTATCATTGGAGACCAAAATATATTTAATAAATATCATAATTTAATTTTTAATTCTTTATTAATACTGTTCTTGTATGTTGGTGATATAAAAAAAATTATTTTATTTTTGAGTTGGCAGTTTTCACAATGCATGAATTCCAATTTCATTTTTCTTAATAGGAATGGGAAATGTGGTTAATACTTGTACTATAATTATAAAAACATAAAATAAAACTAATGAAATAGATTGTATCATTTGATTATTTTAATGGTATATATGATTGAAAATTAACTCATAATGAAAAAAATGAGAAATAGGTGTTTAGAAATGTGTACCTCACATCTAGGATTATATCTTTTAAAAAAGGGGTTAATCATTTATGGTGACTTCTTTTAAGAAAACTAAATGATCTATAATGAATATAGTATTGATTAGTAGAGAGTGTTGAATTTGTTTTTAAATTATCTGGGTTTTTTGTGAGGGGATGTGAGGAGTGAATCCTTATATTTATAAGTGAAAAAATTTTATATTTTGATAAATAAAAAAAATATTCAATAATAGAAAATATTTCTCTTAGTAAATGGAAATAAAATTCATAAATGTTGAATAGAAAAATCTATATATTGATAAAATGTCTTAAAAACTAATTATCAGAAAATGTTTTATACGTGTTTTTGGCCATTAACACATTGTTAATACCTTTTACATATTCTGATTTTTAAAGAGGTAACTAGTTTATAAAAAAATTATTTAGAATTAATATTAGAAAAAACACTATTTATTCTAAAATAATTTGAAATAGATGACTCCAAAAATGAATTAAAAATTATAATTTTTATTTTGAAAACTTTTTATAAATTTTTTTTTTTGAAATTATAATTTTATAATATATTTCAAATACATTCTCATAAAATAACATTACAAATAAATTTTTATATATGGGTGTGTAAATTAAAAAAATTGAATAATAAATTCTCATATGAAACAAATATATGGTCTTATACAAATGATTCATGAATTGTATATTTATACTTATATAATAACATTTCCACAGAAATATGGCTATTTTTTAAAATAAATTTTTTTTACATTTAACCAAAAAATAATCATTTTTTCAAAAAAAATCAACATAAAAAATATTGATTTTTTAAATTAAAAAATAAATTTTATGGTTTCAATTAAAATTTAATGAAATTTTAATATAAATATTTAATTAAAATAAAAAATTTAATGATATACTATTTTATAGGAAAATAAATATATGATATAACAGTTTTTCTTATACATAATTCAAATTGATTCATATTAAATATATATTTATCAATAATTATTATATTTTTTTAAATTAATGAATATACTATAATATAAATATTTTTCCTTTAATAAAAAGTACTATCCATTTGATGAAATACTACTAAAAAAATAATTGGGAAATTTTTTATAAATAAACATTATATTTAAATTAATATATTTTATAATGAAATTACTTTAATTCATAGATAATAATTCAACCTTGTGGACTTAAAATAAAAAAATTATATTCGTTTTGATTTAGTATAGAGATTCATACAATATATGATATCAAATTTTTTTATTTAAGCAAAATGTATAGTAAAATATCATGTCGTTGTACCTATGGGAATGTTGAAACCATTGAGGGTGGATAAATCATATAGAATTACCATGTATAGCTTCTTATTTGATAAAAATTTCATGTCATTTTATTAATGGTGTGTTTAGATTTTATAGCATATGGTCATCAGGACGCATGATATGTTATTGTGTGTACGAATATAAATAATGTCAATAGTAATATTTGTATAGATAAGAATGATATTAAGGTATGTGTTCAATATTATATACTTGTGATGGGTTATTCATTATGGGTATTTTTAACTTATCTTGAATTTTTATGATGTATTATTCTTGTATTATGATTTTACATTCAAAATGCATGGAAAAAACTAAAGAAAAATAATTTTAAAGATATACATTATGTATCAATTTTCCATGATTATTAAAAAAATTATCCACCACATAGTTGATTCATTTTATATGGATATTTTTCAAGATATAACATTCAAATGATATTTCCTTAGGTATGGTGTGTTTTGATCCACCAATCAATTCTGTGACATTTTCGAATAGTGTGTTTTCATAACTATAAAGTGAAATTGTAAACTAGCACTACTACAACAATGGACATTTAAATAAATAGAAATGTCCTTATCAATGATAGAAAAGTTCTAACAACATGGGAAATGTAAATAACCCATGACATTTATTAGTTCTAAAAAGTACTTTTAATTGGGACATTTGTTAGTTCCTTTGAAATCAGTGATAATGGTCCCATTTATCAACACTTTTATTTAGTGATTCTAATGAAATCGATTATCAATTCTTTAATTAGAATTTTTAAAGGACTTTTTATCATCACTGTAAAAAAGTTTATAATGTATACCATTATCACCGAATTTAGAAGTGCTGATTAATGTGTCTTATATCATTGATTATAACAGAGATGATAAAAAAGACATACTATAGTGGGAAATAATAACTCACTACCACACTACAAATACCTGAAAAACACAATATACCAACAAAAAAAGTCACAATTCTGAATTTAAATGAAATGAAATTTAACAAATAAATATAATTTGAATACATTATAATATAAATGTTTCAAACATCTGTTTGTAAAATTACATAAATACTAATTATTATAAAATATAAAAAACAATACTAATTTCCAATTATTCTACGATTTTCATTAATATTTTTTGTTGAACTGCAAATATATGATGAGTTGTAACAAAGAACTACACCAACTCAAAAAAAATAATCCTCATATATAATAAATCAATTATTTTGACTAATACTAAAATAAATAAATTAAAAAAAACATGGCATAAGAAAAATATTGTATGGAAAATGCCATTACTATGAAAATATCAAGACTGAATTTTTAATTGAGCATATTTATATGAGTTGGACTTTCTTTAATTGAAATTGATTGTATATAAAAAAAACTAGATAAATGAAACATTATAGTAGTGAAAAGGATCTATGGGATAAAAATCAAGAACATTGGAAAAATCACCCAAACTCATACAAAACAATATATCTGTATAAAAACAATTATTATAGGTGTGGTAATAATAATATTAAATTAATCATAAATAATAAACAATTCATTAATTCAACAGAAAATGTTTTTATAATTCTGACATACAGATTACCTCTATGATTGAGCAGACACAACAACGTATCTCTTACTTAAAAGGCATGAAATGTGGGTAGAGATCATATAAAATAAAAGAAATCTACAATGAATAAAAAAATTAAATAAATGATTAATAATATAATTTTCTGGTAAAATATATAACATATATCATTAATTTTCCTTAACATCATTACAAAGTGCTTACTGAGTTCAATTATAAGATAATAACAATACTAAGGATTCTCTATTCAATTAACTACTATTGGTTATCTACCACTTTGCATTGAATTGAACCACAACATCTTACCCATCCTCCCCTTGTTTCTCTCATGCCATGCATTATCCCCACCATCCCTACCATATCATGAGGAAACATTCATTTTTCCTTATCTTCTTGAACAAATTTACTACTTTTAAATATAGATTATTAATAAAACAACATGCATATAGTAATCTATTGCAGGAAGAGAAAGAAAAGTGTGTGTTGACTGGTTCTATGAGAGAGATGGTGGGGATGAGTGTGATATTATATCATCATGGGGACACTGGGAAACAAGTTTAAGTCATATTCTATGTTAATAAGTAGTTAACCAATATTAGTAATGAATACAGTGAATCCTTAGTTTTGTTATTAAATTGGTAAGTCATGAAATACCAATACATGTTATGGTTTCATTGATCATCGAATCCAAATAAACATCCATATTTCTCTAAAACAATACAATAGTCGAAATAGAAGAATAAATGATCAAATTTCAGAATATAAATGAATATACACATGAGGTAAAAAGGTGATTTCCCCAAGAATAGTAATTTCCAAAAAAGAACCATAGGAAGTAGTGAAATAAACAATCAATGGATAAGCATTTAGAAGATCCAAATTCATGATAACAAAACATTTGAACTAAAAAATGATAATTTTAGAAATCTTTTATAAATAATGATGTAGTTACAAAATCTAAAAAAATAAAGACATAATGAATGTCATCTCCCCAATACTGGGAACAACTGCTAAGCAATTGTGTTTATGTTTCTTCCACAACAACCCCTATATACATATCCGTCCACAAAAATATCATAATGAAGATCCTTAAAGAATAGGAATAATTCCTTGATCATTGGATGATGATTCCCCATAAAAAGAGATGCTTTGAACAGATCTTCTGACACACCCTCTGGAAAGAATAAAAAGAACTCCTTGATATGTTCAACATAAGCCGTCATAGTCCGCTGAACATATAGAAACTCATGAGATATTCTATTTTCTTCTTTTTCACCTCCATATGTATAAATAATATAAAAATGAAGGAAATAAAATCTTCCCATATCATCCCAAATTTCAATATTGGTGGAGAAAACAATTCTCATTCATCAAAGGCTAGAACTTCAAGTTGACCAAGAACAAAACAAACCCAAACATCATTGCTTGTTCAAAACACTCTGAAGACATTCTCAATATCATCAATCCATGTAACTACCTTTAAAAAACAAAAATTTCCTTGATATTGGGATGAAAATGTAGGGAAAGAAAAATATGGAGAGACCTATTAGATACTATGGTGACCATTCTAGGAGGCATATTTTGAATAACACAAATATTATAAAATCATGTCCAAAATCAATATGAAACACATCAAAGAAGAACAACTCGATCCAAAACAACTGGATCAAATGCCACATTACAAAACAAAACCAGAATTGTATTTATGGAAACCAATAATTCATTTTTTATTTCAAATGAAAATTTTCTATGTCGACTTTTGACAGCATAATTACCTTAATTTTAAAATAAATGTCAATTCCAGAAATCATTTTTACCCCTTCCAAAATCAATTTTGGAAAACCAAGACAGGATGTTCCACAAAATATAGCATGAAAATTTTCCACAATAGATTACGAACAAAGTTAAACCCTACAATAATCCAATATTTCTTACTAAATACATTTCATAGTGGACAGAAATCATCTCTCATCATGATTACATGATTTTAAAATACACAAATTCATCACATAAAGACATTAAAATGTATATCTTTTATCATCTTACTTTTTTTGATGTTTAACTTAACATATTTGTCTTGGGGACAATCCTTTAGAATGAACACTTTACCTCATCATGGTTATAGGACATTAAAATACACAATGAAATTAAATATCACAACATCTGTTGTATTGGTTTTAAAACATCAAACATCAAAAATTCATCCCATTATGAAGATGATAAATTTAAAAGCGTCTCTAAACATAGTTTAATGAAGTTAAAATAAATATATTCATCTTATCAAAAAGAAAATAAAATTCACATAAGAGTTCCATTGGTAGTAGTGAGGAGAGGATATTTAATGTTTTTCATGTTTAATAACATCACAAATACTCAAAATGTGAATCCCAAAATATCAAAAAATGAAAACAGAAAAGATAAAATAAAATACATTGGATTCTATCATTGATTCATTAGATGAATCATTGTGGAGTCACACATGCGTCAAAGTATTTCCACGAGAGCTTCAGAATCATGATGAGTTATTAATTGTTATGGTTTTTAAATAGACTAAGAACACTTTTAACTGATCTTTTGGAAACGTTCTAATGAATATCTCTTTTATTCACATTAAACTGGTAAACTCTAGTAAAAGAAATCATTACCCATTCTAAAATTGATGATAAATTTAAAGATCTATTAGTGCCCAGAAAGTGCTGATAAACAATCATCATCGACCCATATATTCTAGCACTTCTAAAAATTCTTTTTAACAATGCTAATATTTTATAACTTATAAATGATTTATTCAAAAAAATATATTATATTTTACTAATTATCACATATATAAAATTATTTTTCATAATCATATAAATACTTATCTAAAAATTTAAAATTATTTATTAATAATAATGATAAATATATAAATTTGTAAATATCTAAATATATATTTATAAATATATTTTTTTTAAATTATTATTTCAAAAATATATTTTTAACATTTTTAGTGCATATATACTCTTAAATAAATGAATTTTTAAAATTTATTAAATTGAATAATTAAAAATTTATTCACTTTAAAAATATTGGCATGTTCGATATGTTTTATTAATTAAATATAAATTATTAAAAAATATAGATATATATAATGAATTAAAGATGAATAAAAAATAAAATTACTAAAATATAATAAAATAATGCTTATAAATAAATATTAGAAAATAATAAAATTGAAAAATAACATATAAAATAATAAATATAAAAATTAAATGCTCGAACTCTAGTAGTATTATAAATATATAAATAAAACCTTCCAACTAAAAAAATATATATTTAATGTATCTTCTTAACAATGAAATTATAAAAAATATTGAAATTTCAATACATAATAATAATATTTGGTTTATATGTTTCTATATATTTTGTAAACATATTTGTGTTTTTGTTTTCATGTAAAATTTAATAATTACACATATATATACATGAAATCAACGTAAAACACTATGTTTGATATATTTTGAATTGAAAAATCAATAAATATTAAAAATTTATAAGAAATTAATATTTTTAACCAAATTTATATTCATTACATATATTTATATTATTTATTACTATTTATAATTAATGTATATATTATACTTACTCATTTTTTTAATAATTGTTTCATTAATTAATTTTTAAATTAATTAATTTTTAATTCTTCTATTTGATTATATAATAATTTATATATCTACATTTAATATTTTCTATTAATCAAAATTTATAATTGATATATATATATATATATCATATTTATTCATTTTCATAATAAAATTCATAATTAATGAAATGTTTATTATTTTTCATAATTTATCCATTTAATGATTTTGTTTGATAATTTTATTTTAATCATTTTACATATATATATTTTCTATTTATAAAATTTCATAATTCTTTCAATTTATTTATTTTTTAATTATTTTTTTACAAAAAATTTTTAATTAATTAAAAAGATAATTATTTTATCTTATTTTCCAAACACAGTATCACCACTGATAATGTGCTTATAAATAGTAACCTTTTATTGGCACTATATGGATAGTACTCATAAAGGGTTTCCTTTAGGAGAACTATAAAAATCAAGGATAAAAGTTAACAATTATTAGTTCTAGAAGAAAGTGTTGATTAAGGTGCAAATTTATCAGTGCTAAAAAGACGCACTACTAAAGGGTAAACATTTTCAACGGTTTTTTCATAATTAATAATTGCCCCCATTCATCAGCTCTAAAGTAATCTCTTATAATGATGGTCATTACCTACACATTTTTCTAGTGCTGGTAAATACAAGTGTTGTTGAATGATAGTTTTGTAGTAGTGTGAAGTGTTATGTTTGGATCTAACCCATATTTAAGTATCATTTATAGATGTATACTGTGATCTATTTTCTAGATATGTTTCTCTATATATTGTATATAATGATACACCACAGGAATACACATTATTTTATGAATGGAGTTTCATAATTCACGTATTATATGAAATTTCCCTAGGATGGTAGTCCATATAATATCGAGGAAACCATCCATATATTTCATTGATATTCCCTTCATGATGCATGGATACAAACCAATGTATGTAGGGTTTAATATCATGGTTTCAGAGTTATCACATGATGATTACACATACATACAAGATTAAAATTTGTTACTATTTTAATTTAAATTTCCTTCAACTCACTTGGTATGTTATGATATATTTTAGTTCCATCATTAATGGTTTCTCCTTCTGTTTTATAAATAAAACATTCACCTATACCTTGGTTGACGTGTAATAATTCTATTTCATATATATGTCATATATAAATTTATACTAGGTATGACATAATATTTTCATGATAATGGTAGGAAATAAGACAATAGTTAGTCTTATGTTTTTGGATATTAGTATCTTTGGATATATTTTTTCAATTTTTTTAGACATTTATATAATTTTCATGTTTGGTAATCCATTTTGATTAATTTGGTTAGGAAATATATTGGAGTGAGTATAGAATTGGGTTTTCACTTCAATTTCACTATAGTCTAACATTGGTTAAAAATATTCTATTAAAGAGTGATGTGGTAAATACATTTCCAATAGTGATTATTTTAAATGATGTATAAAACAATTTTTATTTGTTTTTCATTTAAGAATTGATCACAAGAAAATTAATTTTATTAATTAATTATTGATTTTTAATGTTGTTATAGAATAAATCATTGAATATGATTATGAATACAAGTTATTAAATAACCAATTTTGATTGTATAATTTTTTATAAATATGACATTAATGTGGTAAATGAAAACCGGATATAGTAGATAAAGAAGAGAATAGAAACATCACATCAAAAACTGTAACACCCCGAGATTTTATGAGAAACATTATTTTAATTAATTTTATGTCTTGTTTTGTATGCTACACCAAGATTATCATGTGCTATAAGGAACACCATATTAGCTTACAGTATACGCAACACTATTCTTGGATCGTGTTACACAAAATTTCAAGTTCGTTTCATAGAAGTTTATCTACGCAACATTGAGTGTATATATATATATATTCATTTTATAAATGAAATATGGTTGGATTCTATTATACACAACCACAACGGAATCTTCCACTACATGCATCCCTGACATGACTTTCTTTGCACGCAAGAGAAACCTTCCTCGATAGCTTGCGTTGTACGCAATATCGAGTTTCACAAAACAATGATATGTTGTTAGTATATTATACAAATTGGCCATTACGAATAGTAATACCCACTTCTTGAAACATTATAAATTTTATCTTACAAAATGGACTTCATTTTGGATTTCCGAATATCGAAAATAGCCTAGGGTAAATTTTTGGTATTTTTCTGAAAACATTCAATTTTTGATTTATAGTGAAAACACTGAGTTAATATTTAAAAAACAAATTTTTATTTAAATAATAATTTATTTTATTTAAATTTATTTTAGGTCAAAATAGATACATAATACTTATATAATTTCAATTTAATTCATTGGAGTCATTTTATAATAATTTTATATATATATAAATTTTATTCAACTTTTCACTGTCTTTTACCCACCTCTTAGGAGCATTTGCAATTATACAGAAAACATATTTTTACCGCTTCTGTGAGATGAATTTCTAAAATCTGTGAGACACAGTTAATATCAAGTAGTAAAATTTTGTTCAATAAGATAAAAATAATTATTGGTGAATAGTAACTTTTTACTTTTATTTAGCACGGTTATATGTAAATAGGGTAATTAATGGTGAAAATTGTATTATTATTATTACCCTAAAACATGTCCTAATTCTATTAGATAAGTTTAATTCGACCAGAAACAACCTTAGGAATAAAATATTACCCTTAAGTCCACTTGGATTAGATTAGTACATTTATTATTATTTTATTTAAAGAAGATTAAAAATAGTTAAAATCAAAGTTTAATTACTAAAACATTTTTAATATTGGGTTATACATAAGATAAATTCGACAATAAATATTCATTAGAAATAAAAAAAATATATTTAATATATAATGGTATTTTATTTATAACTTTCAGACATTAAATAATTTAATTTATTTTTGACAAAATGATGATGTAGTAATTACCATATTAATGAAATATTAACATAATTGATGTTATAAATACCCAAATAAATAAAATTTTAGACATTATATAAATTACACTAATTTCTTTGGTTAATATGACATGTTATTACTGATTCAATTTACTTCTTTATAACTAATAGTGATGTTATGATTTTCACCAAATCAATTACCAAATAGTGTCAAAATTGACATAAAATAGTTTTTAAATCAAATATTATATTATTAACTGTTATTCTATTCTTAAAAATCTAAAGTTCGGCCAAATGAAAAAGATAAGGTTTTATATATTAATAATGAACCACTTGGGGTTATTTTTTCTTATTATAGTATGTTTATTAACAATATAGTGTTAGAAAACAAGAATACACGGAAAAAGTTAAATTATTTAACATAGGGGTCAATCTAAATGATAAGGTTAAAATAGTAACCTAAAATTGTATAAAACCTATTGTATCATAGGATTTCGACCCATTCCCACTTTATATTCGAAATAAATCAATTTTGAGCTATTATATACCGAATATGACTGTATTATAAAATAATATTCTATGTTTTTTCTAAGGTTCCCCTCTCCTCCCTATAAAAGGGAACCTCCCCCCTCTTATCTTTACACAATTTTGAGCTTTCATGCTCAGCCAACCCATACCCATTTCCTTTCTGAAAATCCATAGATACATTATAGTGGTTCTGGTCTCCTCAAAAGGCCAAGTCTAGTTCCTGAAGAGGAAGCTTAAAAGAGGTGCGTCGAAGAAGAGGTAATCTCTTTTTCCGATTCCTTCAGGCGTTTTTCTTCTTCAACATCTTTCTCTTTAGTTGTTTAATTATAAAGTAATAAAATCAGTATAAATAATATACTGATATGTTATTATAAACATGAAACAACCCCATTTCACCTTCAATCCATTCTATGGAAAAGGAAATCACCGCGCGCGCATACGTACATAATTTCGTCTCCACGCTCTGGTGTAATCTGTTTTTCCACCACCACCTTTCTGGGATGGGTATAATGGTGTAAAAAATAACTATATATAGTTATTATAACGTCATAATAATTATGATATATTATATCATCCACTCCAATTCAATTCAATAATTATGGGAATGATATCATTGCTCGTGCGTACGAACAGATTACCATCTCCACGACGCGATGAGAATTATTCTCCATGTTAACCATTCAAGTATGATTAAAAAGAATATATAATAAATAATAATGAAATATATGAAATTATAAAGCTACTGGATTTGTTTGTGTGTGTGTCTATATATATATGACATCTAATTAATTTCATTCATTTCATCAAGGAAAGTAAAACATCGTTCATGCGTACATACGGCCTACTATCACCATGAATGGTGTATTTCATTTCATTTATCTATCTATTATATATATAAACTGAATATATATGATATAAAAATAATGATTTACATTCTGGACGTAAGTAAATCATCATATAATTATTAATAATATCAAGAACAAAAACTCCAAAAACGTATGATAAAAAAACGATTTACCCAAAATATTTCCTTAACATGGAATTTACAAATGAACTCGTAATATAAAGTAATAAGTTAACCATATATGATATAATAACAATGAATATGATTCTGTAATAAGTAAATAACATTATTTAAGTCATTATACAAGAGGTTCAGATACGTACAATGCATATCAGACATAAGGTAAGCGATAATTTTACAAATTTCATTTTTTCTGAGATTTCTTATCCATAAATATTTACTGTGGTTATATTTTTCATCCATGTCAAGAAAAATTTCTTTAATAATGTGTTTTATCTTGTTAAATGTTCTTTTAAAGTCATGTTTACCCCTCTTTGACTTTTACATTGTGTTATGGAAGGAATCATTCTTTTGTTTACCATACGAGGAACTTTTTTACTTTTTCGACAAAAGTATGAGGAGAATGTTTTTTAACTTATACTGCATGAACGGGTTTTTACGGTTTCATAATACCTTATTTTTATGAAGTTTACTCTAAATTATTTCTTGTTTGTTTCCAATAAAATCCTTTTCTTTAACAATTGTGTGGTATTTTGGGAAAAGAAAATGATTTTTAGGAAGAAAGGATATTTTCCTCAAGAATTTTTTTCAAGTGTTTTATCAAAACAATTTCCATCTAAGTTGAAATTATTTCATATGTGTATGTTTCAAGTATAATATCTATATGATTTACATTTTTTTAATTTTCTTATGATGAAATCATATCCATTTGTTTTATATGGAATATTTTATGTTGGGAAGATGTTTATGAAACCTATTTTTATTCTTTGGGTTATGATGAATGGTTTAGGTTTGTGTTGTGGAACAAGTAAGAATGATTTAATTATGAGATGGGTGGGACCTATATCTCCCTCAAATGCATTGGGTAAAGATTTATATATCATAAGATAGACATGACTGGAATGGTAAGTTAATCTGGTTCGGTGATATTGGACTAGAATGAGGAGTGAACTCGATTCAAAATGGGACTTTGTCCACTAAGATGGTTTTGGCAGAAATGCCTTGGCTACTATGGAAATCATATCATGTGATTAATGGTTTTCCACAATTACATGTATTATTACCATGCTATTTTATCATGATTTGTTTTCCTTTATGATCTATGCCTTATTTACTTCTATGATTTAAGTCATGTTCATGTTTTTACGTTCAAATGTTTATGGATTGTTTTATGTTCTCCATATTTACACTTATTGAGCATTTGAGCACATAATTTTTATGTTTTCTTTTCCCCAGGATATAAATAAAGTTTTTAGTTATGAAAACAAAAGGAGAATATCTTTATGGTAGATGTTGAAGATCTTTCTCCCTGATTATAAGACTATATTATGAGTTTCCAAAGACACTAATCTATTACAGTTCTTCGTTTTTTGTTTTTGTTATGATTTAAGTATTTCACATAAGTAATGCAATGTATATGTACATCATAATTTGGGTCCTTACATTTGGTATCAGAGGAATGGTTTAGTTAACCTATGGGAATTAGGATTTAAAAACATTAGTGAGATCCCAAGATTTATTTCTAAGGTATGTCTAGGGATGTCATTAAGGTTAATTATAAGTATAGGTATAGTCCTAGAATTACGCTAACGATATTATAATTAAACCTATGATATTAGATATTGAAGGCACTCCCCCTTGATTATGATTTTTCCCTCTCACAATTTTTTTGGGTTTTAGAAAATGGGTGTAAATAGGATGATTCACGACAATGGAGGATATGATGGAAAATGGAATGATATTTTTCATTATCAACCAAATGAAATTGGATCTGGATGTCCACATATCATTATTATCCTTAATAATAAATCTCATAATATGATTAATAATCTCAACTTTGGTAAGATTCCCGACTCATCTAATACGAGAAATATGTATTTTCATGATGATCGTAGAGGAAAGAAAGTTCAATTTCACTCATGTAAATCATGTGGGAAGAGGCATCAGGGAGAATGTTTCAAAGGAACTGGAAGATGCTTTGGGTGTGGAAAATATGGACACAAATCCAGTAAGTGTAATGTAAAAAAGTTTAGTTGACACCTTGTACAAGGATAATGGTATTTCTAAGACATCCACAGTGGTTAAATGTTTTAAATGTGGAATGGACGGGCATTATGCAAACCAATTCCCTAATGGAAAATCTAATGAAGAGAATCAGAATGGTCATATGGGCAGTATTTATGTGGATGATGATGATGAGATAACAAATGATATATGAGAAGAACGAAAAGATGATGCTCAATTAGTGGTTTATGAAGGTAGTGGAATGATTGTATGTTTATCAAGAATAATGTATGGTACTATGGAATAAAGAGACATTTAAGGATTGTTACACTATGGTTTTTCCTAAAGTATTTGAAAGTATATGTTGAATGGTACCGGTAACCATGATAGGTTATTAAAATATTTTAGGAAGGTAGATGATATGTGCATAATGAATGGATAAAAAGATTATGAGATGTTCGATAGTATTAATGAACTCATGACTGGTATAAGGACAAAGTGATATCATGGTTTGAGTATATGGAATTTTGGGATTTTGGTATGTGGAAAGAGTTAACTTTTGACAGCATTCATGTTTTCACTAAGGTTCAATTGGTATTCATTTTTCAAGATAATGCATGATTAATGTATTCACATATTTGGAATGTGACCAACAAGATATATCGTATGATTGATGATGGTATTCACATGCTCCGTAGATGACATTTCTAGTAATTGTTTACATTACACTGTGAGATTGGATAGAAGAATTTTGGATAAGCCTAATGATTGGAATGGATTATGTTGGACATCAGATAGTATTGTTTAAGGCTATAACATTTTGTTGTGTCATAATAGTATAGTTTTAGAAAAAAGGACAACCCATTGGATGGGCGACAACTCATCACGTCAGACCATGATGCGGGAATTAAACCCACAACTTAAGTGTGACAGGACTTTATCACTGTCCTATAGGAAGTCCCTAGTTAGTAGAAACTAGTTTTATTTTATTAAGCGCAATGATAGATGAAGTATAAGTCCATTTTAAAAACCATATACAATTAATCTCATCATACTTTGACTTATTTAATTAATTATGCTAAAGTTTTTTTGATAGAAACAGATGGAATGTCCTATCATTCTATCACATGATCTACTAAAACTTCACGAATGAAAAATTAAACTTCATTTCTATATGAGATGAAGTGGAAATTGTTCCAGGAATGAACAATGGTGAGATTGTACCAAAATCAAGTAATTATTTCTTTAAATTCAACAATTCATCAACTTTAGGGAAATGATCTTGACAACCAAAAACGTTGTCATAGATGGTACCTCATATCATTACAAATGTATAGCTTTTTTATTGTTGGATTTTTCATAGTTATGTTCTCTACCACTATCCATCAAAACATGATTGTTATATTTCTCTTCCATATACATATTTTCACCTATGTTGTCCTATATGGAAACCCAGTGTTGAGTTACTTTGGGTGACCATTTTGATTCTAACTATACTTTTTTAAAATGAAGTTTCAGTATTCACTTTTACAATGTGGGTTTCTATGAAAGAAACTTTCATGTAGTAAACCATTTATAACCCTTACGAATTTCGATGTGGAAATTCATTTTAATAGGGGTAGAATGTAACACCCCAAGATTTTATAAGAAACATTTATTTAATTACTTTGATGTCCCATGTTTTATGTTACACCAAGATTATATTTCCCTATAAACAACACCATATTAGATTTCCATATACGTAACGCTATTTATGGATTGTGTAATACAAAATTTCATGTTCGTTTGATAGAAGTTTATATATGCAAAATTGAGTGTATATATATATATATTCAATGTATAAATGAAATATGTTTGGATTCTACTATACACAGCCACAAAGGAATCTTGCACTACATGCAACCCTGAATTGGCTTTCTTTACAGGCAAGAGCAACCATCCTCAATAACTTGCGTTGTATGCAATACCGAGTTTCACTAAACAATTATATGTTATTAAAATAGAATATAAACTAGCCATTATGAATAGTAATACACACTTTTTTAATCTTTATAAATTTTATCGTTCAAAATGGACTTCATTTTTGAACTCAGAATATCGAAATTAGCCTAGGGTAAATTTTTGGTATTTTTCTACAAACATTCAATTTTTGATGAATAGTAAAAACACTGGGTTAATATTTAAAAACCGACTCTTTATTTAAATAATAATTTATTTTATTAATATTTATTTTAGGTCAAAATAGATACATAATACTTATATAAGTCCAGTTTAATTCATTGGAGTCATTTTATAGTAATTTTAGATATATAATAATTTTATTGAACTTTTCACCATCACTTACCCACCTCATATGAGCACTTGCAACTGTACATAAAATTTAAATTTACCACTTCTGTGAGTTTAATTTTAAAAATCTGAGAGACACAGTTAATATCAAGGAGTAAAATGTGGTTCAATAATATAAAAATAATTATTGGTGAATAGTAACATTTTACTTTTATTTACCACGGTTAATAGTAAATAGGGTAATTAAGGGTAAAAATGATATTATTATTACCCTAACACATCTCATAATTCTATTAGATAAGTGTAATTCAACCAAAAACAACCTTAGGAATAAAATATTACCCTTTAGGTCCACATGGATTAGATTTGGACATTTGTTATTATTTTATTTAAAGAAGAGTTAGAATAGTAAAATCAATGTTTAGTTAATAAAACATTTTAAATATAGGGTTATAAATAAGATAAATTAGACTATTAATATTCATAAGAAATATAAAAATATTTACTACATTATTGTATTTTATTTTTTATTTTTATTAATGAAATATATTAATTTATTTATGACACAATGGTGATGCATTAATTACCTTATTAATAAAATATAAACATAATTGATGTTATAAATACCCAAATAAATGTAATTTGAGATTTTTTTATAAATTCCACTATTTTTTTCGGTTAATAGGACATGTTAGTATTGATTTAATTAACTTTTTGAGAACAAATCATGCTGTTATGATTTTTTGAAAAGTAATTTACCAAATAGTGTAAAAATTGAACTAAAATCAGTTTTAAAAAACATATTATATTATTAATTGTTATTATACTCCTAAAAATATAAGGGTCGGAAAAATGACTTAGATAAAATTATTTATATTAATAATTAACCACTTGGGGTTCGTTTGGCTTATTATTTTATGTTTATTAACCATTAGTGTAAGAAACCAAGAAGACACGTTAAAAGTTAAATTATTTAACATAGAGTTAAATCTAAATGATATGGTTAAAAAGTAACCTAAAATTGTCTAAAACCTATTCTTTGAGATTATTTCGACCCATCCCCACTTTAGCATCAAAATAAATTAATTTGGAGCTATTATTAACCGAATATGACTTTATTATAAAATAATATTTTAAGTTTTTCCTAAGGCGCTGCTCTCCTCCCTTATAAAAGGGCACTTCCTCCCTCTTCTCTTTACACAATTTTGAGATTTCATCCACGGAAAACTCCTATGAATTTCCTTTCTCAACTTCTATAGAAAAATTATAGAGGTTCTGGTCTCCTCAAAAGACAAACTCTAGTTCCTTAAGAGGAAGCATAAAAGAGGTGCGTCGAAGAATAGGTAATCTCTTCTACCGATTCTTTCAAATTTATTTCTTCTTAAACTTCTTATTATTTAGTATTTTATTATAATGTAATAACATTATTATCAATAATATACTTATATTTTATTATAAATATGAAAAAAACCTCATTTCACCTTCTATCCTTCCTAAGGAAAATGAAATCACCGCGCGTGCGTACTTACGGAATATCGTCTCCACACCGTGGTGTAATCTGTTTTTCAACCACCACCTTACATGGATGTGTATAATGGTGTAAATAATAAATATATATAGTTATTATAACATCATAATGATTCTATTATATTATATAATCCACTCCAATTCAATTCAATAATTATGGGAATGATATTGTCGCTCGTCCGTACGAACGGATTACTGTCTCCATGACGCGATGAGATTATTTTTCCATGTTAACCATTCAAGAATGATTATAAAGTATATATAATTAATATTAATTAAATACATGGCATGAAAAAGCTACTGTATTTATGTATATATATATATTAAATCTACTTACTTTCATTCATGTCAATAAGGAAATGAAAACAGCGTTCATGTGTACGTACGGCCTACCGTCTCCATGAACGGTGTATTTAATTTCATTTTTCAATATAATATATATATATATACTGAATATATATGAAATATAAATCATTATTTAAATTCTGGAAGTAATTAAATAATTATATAAGTAACAATAATATAAAGAACAACAAGTCCAAACACATACAATAAATAATACGATTTTACCCAAACACCTTTTTTAACATGGAAGTTACAAAAAAACAGGTAATATAAAGTCATAAGTGAACAATATATGATATAATAATAATCAATATGATTCGTTAATAAGTCAATTACATTATTTAAATCATTATACAAGAGGTTCAGATATGTACAATGCATATCGGACTTAAGGTAAGGGATAATTTTGAAAATCTCATTTCTTTCCAAGATTGCATATATATAAGTATTTACTAGGGTAATATTTTTCATCCATGTCCATAAAAAAGTTTTTAATAAAGTGATTAATATTACTAAATGTATCTTTAAAGTAATTTTTACCCCTATTTGACTTTTACATTGTGTTATGGATGGAATCATTATTTTGTTTACCATACGAGGAACTTTTTGACTTTTTCGACAAAAGTATTAGGAGAATGTTTTTTTAACTCATACTGCATGAACGGATTTTTACAGTTTAATTACTCCTTACTTTCATAAAGTTTACTCTAAAAATTTCATGTTTATTTTCAATAAAATCCTTTTATTTTAAAATTGTGTGGAATTTTTTGAAAAGAAAATTATTTTTAAGAAGAAATGATATTTTCCTCTAGAATTATTTTCAAGTGTTTTATCAAAACCATTTCCATCCATGATGGAATTATTTCATATGTGTATGTATTATGTATAATATCAATATGATTTACATGGTTTAAATTTTCTTATGATGAAATGTTATCCATTTTTTTATATGGAATATGTTATGATAGGATGATGTTTATGAAACCCATTTTTATTCTTTGGGTTATGATAAATGATTTATATTTATGTTGTGCCATAAGTCAGAATGATTTCATTATGAGATAGGTGGGACCTATATCTCACTCAAATTCATTGGGTTAAGATTTATATCTCATGAGATAGACATTGATTGAATTGTAAGTTAATCATGTTCAGTGATACAGGACTAGAATGAGGAGTGAACTCGATTCAGAACGGGACTTTTTTTACTAAGATGGTCTTGGGAACAATGCCTTGTCAACTATGGAAATCATATCATGTGATTAATGGTTTTACACAATTACATGTTTTATTCCCATGATATTTTATCATGATTGATGTTCATTTATGATCTATGCATTATATACTACTATGATGTATGTCATGTTCATGTTTTTACGTTCAAATTTTTATGGGTTGTTTTATGTTCTCCATGTTTACCCTTACTGAGCATTTGAGCTCGTCCATTTTATGTTTTCATTTCTTCTAGGATTTAAAGAAAAAGGTTATAGGTATGAAAACAAAAGGAGATGGTCTTTATGGGAGATGTTGAATATATTTAACCATTATTAGAAGATTATATTCCATGTTTCCAAAGACACTAATCTATTACAATCCTTTGGTGTTTATTTTTCTTATATATTAAGTATTTATCATAAGTAATGTATTGTCTATGTACGTCATGATTTGGGTCTCTAAAAAACTATTATAACAATATAAATTTTTTTCTTAAAAATATTATTTATCTTACAACAATATTACATTACAAACATAATCTTGAATATATATACAAAAATAATTCATTCAAACCTGAATAATATTCTAATAATATTTATTATACATGATTAAAAATTATTTTACATAATAAATAATCATATTTAAAATAATAATATAATAATGAAAATATACTTTTAAATTATATCTTCAATGAAATGGTAAGATAACTATAGTTATAAGAAAATATATCGTCTTTGGTATTTTCAACTATATTCGTTGAAATTTCTTCTAATATATTTCTAATAACATATTGTTAATATTTTATTTATTCTTCTTGATGATGCAAATTTTATTTGGAATGAGGTTTTCAATTATATATAAAAATTTATTTTTTTCATAATGTTATAGTAATTATTGTTGATGTGTATGAAATAAAAGTAATATATTTTATAAAAGTTAATTACAAATTATAAACCAAACATCTGTAATTGGTTTATATATTTTTTCCCACATCACCATGTATGTAGTATAACCAATATAGCGTGTTACCTATTTATAAAAAATCCAATATCCAATGGCCACTATTATCCATAAATTGTAACATCAGTTAATATTAAAATAATTCAAAAAAAAATTAAATATATTCTTCACAAATATCATTATAAGGAATTATCCAAACCCCAACTGTATCATTATTTAATATTTTAAAAAAATTTCATTTATTCATATCTATTCAATAACCTCATCTATAGAGAAAAATATATATCAAAGGGGTTATACATTTAGTCAATATCATTTAAAGTAGACACTATATAAATATATCTATTGAAATATTTATTATTATAGGTTAAAAAATATAATTATAAATAATAAATATTATAATCGGCATGAATGAAAAATATTTTAACCAATATGATTCCTAACTGAGTTGAAGTAAAAAATAGAAATAAAAAATCCAATGCAAATCATCCCCATAATAATTTTTTCCAAAATTTCATCATTTTTTATACTATCACATGTATCAAACATCAAGGCCTTATTTCATTCTAATTTATAATGTGAAGTAGTATCCATGGATGAAGTATTGACAACTTATTTTTTATTTATATTCAAGAATGTTTTTAACTTTTATGTATTCCATTATATAGGTTATACATTATATATATTATTTTTAAAAAAAACATTACACATATATTATGTCTGATTTAAATTATATTAATACGTTAATGGAATGCTACTGAATTAGAAGAGATGGTCGTGATAAAAAAAATTCTATCACTATGTCTAAATGATAAATTTTCAACTGCAGAGAATGGTACTTTGGCCGATGAATCTACAATATCCAGTACCATTACACTATGATGATCTTTCACTATCTTCTAATGATGTGCAATATCCATTATATAAAATGAAACCCACATTATATAAAATGATAATGGGTATCCACATAATAAAAATAATCATACGTAAAAAGATTTTTATGATGTGTATATCCAGAATTTATAGGTCGAGTTTGATATGTGGAATATGTACCATGTTTTGGAGTTGTGGCATCAGTATTCAATGGTTCAGTACTAAGATAATATTCCAAAAATTCCTATAATTTTTAGAAAAAAGGAATTGAATCCCAAATTGCCTATGAAAAAGTATGTATGATCTACTCTTATATTATCTATCCCATCTCTTAAACCATAACATCTAAAGCCACTATTTTTAATTTATATATATACTACGTAGAGGATTTTAAGAGAATACCAATCTTTTTAATTGAATTATAAAATTCCTAAACTTGTGCAAGTACATGGTGTATAGGTTTTTCCAATGTAGTAGCTAAAATACAGTTCTACCATTGGGCAAGAAGTTCTCGAATGATGCCTACTCATCAAGGGATTATTTTATAATGTATTTGAATAATTATTTAGTGAATTAATAAAATGTAAATAATTAAAAGAAAGAATAAATTTTATCTCTTATATAAATACTTAAAATAATCAATGCTACAACCCTCAATTATTAGGTCTCATATATACCCTTTTTAAATTTTTGAAATATTCTATTTTTTATATATCGATGGTGTGGAAGGAAAGAAAATATTTGTTGACACTAAAGACTAAACTATAGTTTATTAATGTTTTAATGTCATCCTTTTTTTATTCCATAATGAAAATCTTCCAATGGATAAATTATGAGGGTATAAATATTCTGAATCCATCTCATGATGTGATCATATGAGTGCTTATGAATTATTTAAAATTAAACTGTGAGAATATTCATTATAGTGATACAAAAAATATTAAAAATGACATCATAACTAAAAAAATGATTATTCTATCTATTTTTAATAAATTTTTTCCATGTATATTTTTTTGGAATGGGATATATAAGGCATGGATTTTGATTTTATTCATGGATGAAAATAGAATAAACTACTTTTTTATTATTTATAGTCTCTATATCTCGTTATGGAAACAAATAAAAAACTTTTATTAACTTCTCTAGTGTTAATTATATCATATTTTATCATAAGAATAAGGAAAATATTATATATTAGTGTAAACATATAATTATAAATAAACTAATAATAAATGATCTTACCAAAAAAAATTCGAGAGAGATGAACTAAGTCATCTTGGGAAAATTCATTCCATCTGAAATAAAATTGGTTTTCATTACTGAGTAAACATTTCTACAAAACACATCATTTGGAACAAATTAGAACTCATTTGATCCCCATTATTATCAAACTAAATAAAATATCATCTATTACTAGCTATAAGAAATTAACAATTTAGGTAAATGTGTGGAACCACAGTTACCTACCCTTGAATCCTCCTCCATCAAAAAGGTACTAGATGGAACATGTATAATATAACGTGGACCCTCAATAGTCATGCATGGTCCATACTAGAATACCTATATTAATAAAAAGAATGATTAAAAATTATCTTACTAATTAACTTTAGAAAATAGTATAAAATAATGCCACTATTACATATAGTTATAAATTTTGATTTTAAGAATATCACATAATAATATAATATAAATAGTTTATATGGTAAATAAAAACTCATAAAATATACAATATTTCCTATGTCACAGTCCATGAATTATCAACACTGATATAAGTATTTACTAATTATTTTTTTATATTCATATATTAATGATTATAATTCCTTTAATTTCATTATTTTATGACATGCATAAGTACAGTATTATTATATTATCTTTTCTCCTCAACTTAATAGAAACTGAATTTTTTAAATTATAACCCCATATAGATTGGTAAAGAAATTATTAATTATTCACAAAATATAAAAAACACGGAAAATAGTTGAGGAAATTATTTTTATGACAAAAGGGAAGTATATATTTGTTTGTTCTTATTTTATCCACGAATAAATACTAAAAATCCCTTAAATAAAATTGAAACTCAACATTATTGAGGAATTGGTTAGTCAATTTAAATAATTGTTTTATATTAATTTGTGCAATGAATAATAATACTCATAGCATTAAACAATATTAGTTAAGGTAACTATATTTGTCTATGGAATAGTAATATAATTTTTATAATAGTTAAATAATGGAGACATAGTGATTCTATATGTTATATAGTGGTAGTAAAAAATCTGCATAGGCTGAGTAAGAGAAAATAAAACTTTTCATCGGTTATATAATGGAAAAAAGTATTATACTAACTATTTAAGTGTAAAACAATATAAATATAGGTAAATCATTGTCAGTTTATGGTAAATGAATCATATTTAATGGAAATATAGTTATGTAAAAGAATAAAAATATGTTTTCGTTAAAAATTATTTGTAAAGAAAACGAATTATATGTAATTGGAATAAATACGTGTAAAGGTAAAATAATATTTAACAATTTTTAGAAATTGATATGCAAGTGTAAAAATATTGTTTAATACTTTCATAAGGATATATAAATTACTTATAAATAATATAAAAACATGATTTCTATTTTATAAAAACCTAAAATATTTTATTAATCAATAAAAGAATGATAAATACAATCAATAAAATAGCGTGATCAATAAAATATAAATAAATAAAAATATAGATAATGATGTGTATAATGGATAATATAAAATATAAATTTTCCAAAATGAGGCAACTAATATCTTATCTCTTACATAATTTCCAATTATTTTCAATGAAAAAGTATTTAATAAATATTTTATTGATCTCCTTACACCTGTTATACAAAAAAAATTATATGAATGAAAAATATAATTATATTCAAATTTTATATTTAAGAATACATATTTTTATATTATTAAAGAAAAAATAAATTATAAAATATATATATGACATAGGGATAAATAAGTAGAAATATTATATCATATATTTTAAATAATTGAATCATCAGGAAAGATATAATTATATGTTACGAGAAATATAATGAGATTAATAATGTATTAATTTCTTATATTCCTTCATTGTGATCATTTTGTATAATAAAAACCCACGCACTTTGTGTTCTCATCAATATCCTATTATAATATCCCAAAAAATGAGAGGATCTCCCATAACTCATCACCACGATGATCAATTGTTTTCATCTCAATAAGATTGATTTTTTCATTCAAAAATGAAATATTATCTATCATTTGATAGCCTATGAAAGTATATAATCTTATTTATATGTGTTTCTATTTTAAAAGATTTAAATTTATATTCTATCCTACTAAGATTTACAATTTTCATATGAAATTCATAATGTAGAATATTTTTGTTATTGAAAACCAATTTACAATATAAAATAAAATTTTAAAATTTAATTTAATTAATCTTCTGTATTTAATCAAAAATAATTTAATATACACTTGACATAGAGATATGGTTTGTCATTTTTTCACTCAATTATTTATAGTGATTAATAATAGAGAAATATTCTGTCAAAACAATAATTTAGAAGTTATTTAGTATAGAATATATAGCCAACAAATGTCTTACCCTAAAAATGTTATATAATCTATACATGGCCCACCAGATAAATATTTAAATTCATCCAACAAATCGTATCTATAATAACCGATACTTTAAAAACATGTTAAAAAAATAATTTTTATGTTCATTCCACACATTCATATCATTATTCATGAGGAAATTCATTTTAACACATTAATATAATGTTTTATATATGGTCTAGTATAATCTATTTTATTGATAATATATATATATATGATATAATTTTATTCTCTAGTAAAAAAATAAATATAGTATCATAGATCCCCTTTCCACCAGAATAGACTCTATCTTAGTGAGAGGTTGGAAATATGAAATTGGAAACTATAGTGACAAAAATTTTACATAACATTTCAACATTATAAGAATTATATTTTTGATTAATCAATTATTCTTGTTGATTTGGATTCATTACATACCCCATCAATATCATTAGAAACTAATCAAAAAAATATTTAATATATATATAAAAGATCACAAAAATTAACTAATTTAACCAAATTAATCATTAAATAAACCTCTCTAAAAAAATTATTGGGTGAATTACATTTAATTATTTAAAAATATGTACTATATCATTCTATAACATCACAACTGAATTAATATCAATGCAATTAATATATATGGAATTTAAAAAAATAGCATACCATCATGATTGTCATAATGAATTTGATATGAAGTATTTTATATAATGTAACTGATAATAATTATTTCACCATAACATGAATATAATAATATTTCAATCAAATTATCTTCCAATCATTCATTGATATTTTTTATTTTTTATTTTTGGAAAATACCTAAGGGGTATTGATGTAAATGAGGACCATAAAAAGAAATTATTGTCTCACTCTTGGATAACGTTTAATATATAAGGGGAAAGAATGATAACTTTTTTTAACGATTGAGAGATAACTATGAATGTATACCAATTAAAATTTAAAAGAATCATGCATTCAATTTATAATTCATCTTGAAATTAAAATCTAATAATGACCAAATAAAATTGTTCTAAATATTCTTTTCATGATGAAGCACATTGATGTTATGTCTAACCACAAAAGATCTCATATATAGAAGATAATAATTTATTGATTGTTTATTCAATATATTTTTTCAATACCACTTCATTGAGTTTTATAAATATGACATTAATATTATTTAAACTCTCGAAATGATTATCATTTGATAATGAATTTAGAGAAATATAACATTCTTGTATGTAGTTGAATTCCATTATTAATCTTTGATATCATTTTTTCAATGAAATAAACCATTGATGACCCATAAAAAAATTCATCCATTTTTTTCTGAAAAAAATGATGTGTATTCATCCAAAATTATACATGATTTATATGCCTTAGCATTATATAGATGAAATTCTCCAACTGTTGGGAATTTGTTTATAGTAACCATAATCACTACATTCCACTAAATACATTCCTTATTTTAAGAATCATAATTTTGGATATGTTACAATGATACGTGCCTTAAATCATCAATTATGGGGGATATGTAAACAAAAAAATCTATCATCTGTTTTTTTCCAATAAATACATAAACTCAATTAGATATATATCAACAATATAAAAAAATAAAGATATGAGTTATAAATTACCTATATGAGTTGTCATGAACTATCTTTTCTACTATGGCACTAATATGGATTCAATCTATCAGTGCACAATATGTTGACACTAACCTATCATCCATAGATATTAAATCAGTTGTTAATGATATTTATTTCGTTACACAAAAGCAGAAATGAGGAATATAATTGTTCGGTGCAATTGGAAACAAAGAATCATAAACATCGGTCCATATAAGATATACATTTCCTCATACTATGTTCTTAATAATTTTTAACCTTCTTATATATGTCATATAAAAATATATATTTTTATAACATGGTAAAATGAATCCAAAAAAAGGGTGAGATAATATGCATATTAATTGAAAAAAGTGAGATACATCATAATAAAATGGATATAGGGGTATACAAACATGATAATAACAATTAAAACCCATACAATGCATATCAAATATCATAATTTTGAGTCATGGAATAATATTTGGACTTTCATAAGAAAAAACTGATATGTGAATATAATAACATGATCTATGGATAACACCATTCACATAAGGCATTAAAGTTATGGTGTACAAATAAGCCTAAAAATTCATTTCCATATTTATAAGGACCTGACCTTAAAACATTACATAATATTTGAATTAAGTTAATAATTTACAGCGAGGATCTTTTTAGATTTAGTTATTTAGAAAATTAGGCCATAACTAATACATTAAAACTCAAAAATTAAAATGTAAACTCTCTTACTCCGAATCTGTTTTCTAATATAATAACTCTTAAAAGAAAACACGAATATATTTATTGATATAAATCTTCTTGAGTTATTCTTCTCTTTTACCCTTCCTTATACCCTATGAAAAAACATTTCAAATACATATAATGAGCATAAAACTCTATTAAAAGTTATAAAATTAAAAATTAAGACATTAGTCTATTTATACATATAAAACATAATCACTTTATCATACCTCATGAAATAATAATATTTATAACTAACACATATTATTCATAAATCATAAAGGTAACTTGTCACATCCATATTATACATACATTTTAGCATTCCCAACTAAATAAAGAGTTATGACGGAAAACCCATCACTGTATATTACCTATATCTATTAGTAGAAACATCAATTTTTACTTTCGTCATGTTACCCAATGAATTGGAGAGTAGTCTTTAGATCACCAACCATAGATTTATCACAGAACCACCAATATATGTAAACAATGCCCATAAACCATAATATATTGAAAACACATATAACAAGAATATAAGAAAGTTAATATTTTCACATTTCATTAACAATATATCATATCAATATATAGACAAAATCAATCCATTATCAAAGACATTTTTAATACCAAAATACACATAAAAATTTTATGGTTTTATTTAAAAAAACATTACAGATTGATAAGGAATCCAAATACTGAATAATTCTTATGGCGACAGAAATGATGTTGTCATTACATACGTTAAAAAGAAACATTCTTTTTGTATTTTAGTAACAAGATTCATAGAAAAAATATTCCTTTTGAATGAAATTAAAATTGAAAAGGGATTTATACATCATATCAAATAATGTGTAGTATATATCAAAATATTCCTCAATTAAATGAGATTGAGATAAAATCCATTACATCAAGTCCGACTTGACATGATTGTTCTTTAATATCCTATATAATCAAGCAATGTTAATTTATAATTTCATCAGAACCATTTTCATGGTTATTATTCCTTTTATATAATTTATTACCATATTATGAACATTATATAATCATCTATGATAATACGGATTGTTTGGTTGATATTTGGTACTTCAGTAAAATATGAACTTCTTATAATTACAAGTTGTCCCTGTGGTCAAAATTACATTGTATATAAAATTATATTTATGATTTTTATATCATATATTTCAGATATATCTAGTATATATATGTATTTATAAAATTTCATAACATTTGGAGATAAGAAATGAAAAGCACCGTTCATGGAGACGGTAAGTCGTATTTGTGCATAAACACTACATTAATTTCAATTTAATATTTAGTGGAATGGAAAATTAATTATAAATAGGTATATTATTATTCCAATATAATATTATATATGATTTTGTTAACGCCATTCTTTATACGTCTGACGTATGTATTTAGTGAGCCATATCACTATAAGGGGGAGGTACTCTCTACTTACTCAAATGAAATTATCTTATTTACCCATTATGAAAACCAAAAATGTATGATATAAATCTAATAATTAAATTTCATAGAGAAAATATAATTAATATAAATAATTTATAAATACAGTTCCATCATAATGGCTACCATGAGGGGTGGTAAGAGATAATTGAACAATAATTGTTTTTATGGTCGTAGTTCATCGTCCACAAAAATTGTATGTTGGTATCCATTAAATAATGGTGCAAGGATATGTAATTTAAATCCTCCTCATAATAGAAACCAACTGTATTTAAGATACTGGTGTTGTTATAAATTAATGGAATAAAGAGAGTTTAGGGGTTGTAAAAGGAAAATAAAAGAAAATAACTTGAGAGAAAATGTTACCTTTAAATTGGTCAAAATGCAATATTGAATAGACTTATTCATAGTGTAAGGGTTCTAGGTGTAAGAGATAGACGTTGGGAGCTAATTGGTTAAGATGTTGGATGATGTAAGGAGATTGAGAGGTGTGAGTAATGGGTTATAGATGGTGGCCTTTTATTAGATTTGGGGGGTGCTCTTTATGATTGTTTGAAAGTATTATTTTATCATAAAATTATTTTTTTTTTCGAAGTGTCCAAAACATATTTTATTATAGTATAAGGTTCATATACGTCGAATTAAAATCATCCAATATAAATTTTAAATTTTTTGGATATTTTTTAATCCTTCTATTTTAAATTTAACCTTTTTGCTCTTATTTAAATTTTACCACGTCTTCTTGTATATTCATACTTTACAGTTAATATATTTAGTATAAAATTCAAGTAGACTCAAAATGGATTGTTAATGACAATTTAAACATCAAATATGTCATTTGGCCAAATCACATATAATAATGACTATTTTAACATTTCATTATATAATAATTGATTTAAAAACTAAATTTTTTCAATTTTTCCACTATTAAAATCATGACATATTTAAATATCCAAACCAAAAAAATTATTTAGAAAATCCATTAGAAACTCAAATATAACATGTCACCATAATCAATAAAATTCATCGATATAATATAAGGGTTCAAAATAAATTTATTTTAATTTTTATAATATCATTTATTTGAATCATTACCTTTGTGTAATAAATAAAATTCTTTATTTAATGTCTAAAAATTATAAAAAAAATACCACGATGTAATAAATATTCTTATATTTCCAATTAATATTCATAATCTAATATAACACTTATATAACCCCATATATAAACTGTTTTAGTAAAATATCAATGTTTTTGATAATTTTTTTACATAAAATAAAAATTATTAATGTCATTATCTTACCCAAAATGATTTAAAAGGCCAAAGGTCTCACCCATGGAATAAAATGGTTAGCCCTTACTCATACAATAAGGCAATGACAAGTGTTATGGTAATTTTAATTTTTTATAATATTTTTTTTAAATTGAATTACCCAATTTACATTTAGTCATGGTAAATAATTATCCAAAGATATTATTGACAAAAAAAATATACTCATCCCTTTGATCCACATTTTACATACTGATGACAACCATTTATGTTAGATTTTTGAAATTTCAGTCATAGAAGTTGTAAAGTTTCATTCACATGAAAATGTCTGGTTTTTAGCTATTATGAATAACTTTAAACATGAATGGTTTCAAAAAAACACCAAAAATTCCCAAAAAGATAAATTTCTTATTTATAATTCCAAAAGGATTTCTATTTTACCAAATTTAAAACATAGTTGTTTCATTAATTAATTTAAAATTAATTTTTTTTTCAAAACCCAAATGCATTTATTTAATAAATATTAACTATCAAATGATTTACAATTGTTTATGTCCAATTTCAAATTGAAAGTACATCCAAAGACCAAAATAGGATTAAATGGTTAAAATATAATACAATTTAACATTAAAACATAGAAAATGAACAATCTATCTATATATATAAAGAAAATTGAAAGGATTGTTTGATTTAAAATGCAGTACTTTTCAGTATTCTTTAAATAATGAATTTCATTATAAAAATACCAAAATTTCATCAAATATAAATCTTCATTCCCTGATTCTAAATAAGAATTTTATTTTGACAAAGAGGACATGTAAAAGTGACAGAAATGATATTTAAAAATGGTTTGCCATTAAATTTTGGTAAATTGACCTTTAAAAAAATATTAGAATATTTATGCATAAAATTGGACTCATTCACATTTTAACACTCTAAATTTTATATGATAAATGTATAAATATCTAACATTCCTGTGTAATCATATTGTAGTTTGTTATGTTCATTCCTACTAATAAAATGACTATGTTTTAACTAACATTTAAAATAATAATTTTAAAATATTATTTTTTATATTAACTCATCATTGTGCGAGACATAATATTTCAAATATACCCATTGTAGTGTAACTTTTATGCCATCAAACATAGCATCCCCTTTAAATTATAAATAATATATTAATTTAAAAATATTAATAAATATTAAAATGTAAAATTTTTTATTTAACTGGGATGTTACATCCTTCATTCCTTTTGCAAATTGTGTCCTAACAATTATATTCACTTATAAAAAAATGGGAGTATTTATTTCTCATATTTTTTTTATATTCCCACATTGCCACTTCAACCATATGGTTTTTCCACAAAACCTATTCATGTTTAATTACTTTATTCTGCAACACTTTCTCCCTTTGGTCAATAATCTAGAATGCTTGTTTCTCATATGATAGAATCACATCCAACTAAACTACCTCTGGAATAAAAATATGAGATGGATCCAGCATATACTTTATCAACATTGAAACATGAAAAATATTTTGTACCTAAGATAAACGTAGAGGTAAATGCACTCTTTATGAAACTCATCCATATTCCTCAACAATTTCAAAGGGTCCAATGAACATCAGACTCATTTTTAACTTCTTACCTAATCACATCACATTTTTTATAGAGAAACATTGAGAAAGACATGATCACCAACCTCGAAAGTAAGATCCTTACAGCAGTTATCACCATCACTTTTCTGTTTTCTCTAATCTGTTCTCATGTGCTTCTGAATCAATAGAATTTTTTCCACCATCTCCTCTACCAATTCAAAACCCATCAACATCATTTTATCTACATCATCCCAAAAATCATACACACACCAAAAGTGTTTTCAAAACTCAAACCCTCTTTTGGATCTTAGGATACTCTTGTGTTCATCTGTACATGCTCTACTTCTGTATCTATCTATTCTATCTATACATGACTGGGGAACCCACATGGTCCCCTAGTTATCATCAACATCACATGAAAACCCATCATGAGATTGTTGATTTCAATATAATTACATTAGTCACACTCAGGTTATAGAGAGAAAATAATCACATAGATTCATCTCAATATTCACCACTATGTATCACTATCTTCGTAGATTAAACCATGTTGATACAACTCCAAGATGATTTCACAATAACCATCTCTTATTCCATGTCATGGATTGATACCCTCATACCACCTCACATAAATCTACATTTTTCATACCCACTATGTTCAATAGTTTATAGTTGAGGATCAATCTTCCAAATCATTAATCACTTCATCGGATAGATTTAATGTGTCTCATAGTTCCATAATTTCTAAATCCGACAACACATTCTAATTAATAAAACAACCATACCTATTGGAGGAAATGAAATAAGTATTGGAAAACTATTCTCTCTTATGTTATTTAATTGTTTACCATTAATTTATATTTATCACATGGTGTCATATTTATAATAAATCTTTTAGGATTCGATGATCAATGCATCATGCCAGTGTTGAAGAACTGATTATATCCATTGGAACTTTTTTTCAATTCATGGTAATTATTTTTTAATGATTTTTTTTAAATTAATGTTAAAAATAATAAAAATTCAATGAAAACATATCATAGGCATATAAATGAATTTAATCAGAAAAAATGTAATTATCAAAGGAATACCTACCTTGATAATGGACTTATACCATTTTGTGCACAACCCATCAACTGTTTCCCGATGTTGACTATGAAAATATTCCACACTCTATCTAGGGAAGACCCAGAATTACATAATAACAATGTATAATTAATTATAATTATTTATAATAATTTTTGGATAAACATTTATCAAATTATCACTAATTTCTCAATTTAATTAAATCATGAAAATTCATCGATTCTTCGCATGCATTATCATCAAACTGAAATGTGGACTAACAAAATATGGAAGTCCCATAGCACAGACAATATAACATAATGAGGAAAACCCCTACAATTAATTCAATCAAAAATTTTATTTACTATAAACCAAAACCTCTAATAAATTTTCCTAATAATCCACCATCAATGAAATTGTATAAAATGGAACGTGATCATAAAATTCCCATGATATCAGGATGGTTAAATGATGATTTAGTATAATATTTAAGGAAAACCATTTTCGGGACATCCAAATTACAAAGAAACAAAAATAGAATTATCATTGAGGAAGGATAAATTAAATAATTCAGAAACAGTCTAAAGGATCCATTTAAACAGACCATATTGAATGCTGGAGATTTGGTTAACGATTGGGGTATATATCACCATTGATTTTATAAATGTGTGGAATATTTAAATTTTTTGAGTGGTATTAAATATCAAGATGAAGAAATTGATTATTTTGTTAAACGAATCCACAAATAGTGAAATAACATATTAATCTATACTATATACCACTTTTTGAAAGCCATAGGTCCCTTAAAACATCAATTCCCAATGTCTGTGACTCTACCCACAACTCTATGTTTCACATTGTGGATCCTACATTAGAAAAAACAATGAACTATGGTGTGGTGATTCCCTAGGATCATAAAAATTCCCCCAAGATCACACCAAAATGTTGGAGATTCAATTTTGACATCCCAAAAAACAATATTGTTGGAAACACAGTCATTACACTTTTTGTGTGTTACCCAATGCATTTACCCACACCACATTCTCATCCAATAAAAAAACCAATTACCAGGGGCATGGTTTCCCAAATACGTTTCTAACTAGGAGGATCATAAAGAACCATGTCCCAACCAGGTAGAACAACCACTAAAGTTGTTGGGGATCACACTCACCTATTATTTTTCATCTAAATGAAAACAATTACCATGAAATAGTGCTCACTATAGTCTCTCAAATTGGGTACCTTAAAATCAAAATAGTTTTTCCACCTTGAATCGTTTGATGTGGGAAGTCCCTAATCCCCACACCCTCACAAAGGCTCCATTCCCCTCAACATGAGTGATTCACCCTTAACCTTGTTTCTCAACACATCATGGTGCTCAATTTTTTTAATTGGAGGCTATTATAGGAACCATTCCCATAACTGTACAATATATTTTAGAACTATTCACATATAGATTGGAACCCCTCTACCACTAAGATATCTACACCCTGTTTCTTACTATGGTGGAGGACATGATGTTAAACTCTACCCTAAGTCCACCAAATCATTGTTAAATTCATAAATGCTATTCTGAATAAGATCATGGAACATGATATACATCCAAAAATCATCCCTTTGGGTAATTATTTCTCTCATAATTAAAATTAAAATAACATTTCCCAAAACCATCCACTCACAAAAATTAAAAAAAACATTTTATATAAATTTCACAACTTATAACGCAATAAAGATTTTAAAACTCCGCAACAAATATCTTCTCACCCTTTATAAGATATAATATCCTATAGACTTCAATATGTACATATATCGATAAATAATTCAAGATAAACTCATCATTATCTACACATAAACTATAATCATGTTTTAATAATAACATAATAATCATCGGTTACACTCTTCGTCAATAATAGGTAAAACCAACACATAAATGATAGTTACACTTAGTTGAACCTCCACAATAAATTTCCATCTTGAGACACAAAATTATAATTATTCAATTCAACAATCTTGATTTAACTGTCAATACCAAAATATTTTCTTATAATGGTTGATCCAAATCCATGTTGATCCCTACCATCATCCATTACAATAGAAACACATTTTCATTGGCCAACTAACCCTATTAGTATGGTCCTTAACTATCAGCTCCCCCCCAATATCATCTATAAATATTGGATGGTTATTCAATAATAGACTATTATGGAAAATAATTTATAACCCCCTACCCAAAATTACATCATATAGTCATGATACCATAATGTACAATTCCATCTAGGGAACTTCCAAACACTCACTCTAAATTTAAAATCAATTTTTTAGTGTACATACTTGGTTGGATTGCAGGTCAATACAATATAATATAAGTATTTCACCTAATAACAAGTGTATATCATATTCGAATCATGCCAAAATTATATTAAGCCCAACTCAATCCCAATTAAAATGAAACATCTCCTTCTCTCACTGAATCCAAATATAACATTTGGTAGTCATTATGAATCTAGATTTAAGAATGATTCATTTTCAAATATAAATCGTAATTTTAAAAATAAAATTTAATGAATTATATCATATATCCCTAACACTACCTACGAGAAATTCATATCTATATGGTTCATAACATGTCCAATAAAACATGTAATTTCATGAAATGAATTTCTACCTCATACCTCATTACTATAGTGAATCATTAATATCTAACAATTTATATTTTATAAAGATATTTATAATGAAAATAAAATGTTAATACTACCATGAATAGGGCCAAACACTCCAAAATCTAGTGGAACACTCCCCACCATATGGATTCTCGTATACAACTCATCATGGGAATAATCAGTAAGTTTTATAAATAATCCTCAATATTTAAGTTAAACCTCACTCTTTGGTCAATCGTTCAACAAAAAACGAATCAATATATGATGTAACCCTTCATGATATAGGGAAATACCCATATATAATCTTGGGTGATAATTCCCACCAACATTTCATCAGATCCATCAATCATGAACACCCATCTTTACACATACAAATTTTCAACTCAATTCTATATTATATAACCATCATACGCTACCTTAGTCCAATCTAACCCAACAGGAATAAACTAACATACAAAAAATATTTTAAAATTGAAATCACAATCCCATGAGTTTCATTCCATTAATCATCATGTTCTAATGCTATGTAACTGATTGTTCATGATACATACCAATATTATACTTCCAGAATGTCAAAATAAATAATCATTAAAATCATACATTCCGCTAATTCCATGACTGGCCACATTGTTACCTCTCTCTTAGGCATTATTTGAAAATAAAACATGGATATATGTGATCATTCATTCCATGATACAACCATATACGATAATTGATGTTTTCTAACTATAAACGACAACCAAAACCAATAGTTTCATGAATCCATCAAATCGTTCCCATTAATATAAGCATTAAAACAAAATAACATAAGGTTATTTACACAATGAAACCCCAAGGAGGATCCATATAGATACAACATTCTAGGTAATACCTACCATGTACTGACAACAAAACTAACACATTTAATCATGCTTCACATATCGATGGAACAAATAGTATTGGAATAACCCTTCACCCAATTTTATAAGTAATTGAAACTATTCTCAACAAAATCATATACCATAACACAAATAAACTATTTTCTCCGACCTAGTCCACAAATAATATCTCATATGAAGATCATAACTCATAAGTATCATCTATCATCTAATCTATGATACTGAATGGCATCATATGTTTAAAAAACTCGCTCTATAGATCTCAAATACATAAAAACTCCCTTAAAACATGGAAATAAAACATATTACCAGGGAGATTATTATAATTAGGAATACCCATAAAATTCAATATACTCAAGGATTATGATATAATCTACCATTACATAATAAATCATTACAACAATGGGCCTTAAAGAGTAGCCATAATAAGATGGATTAGTTATGTAATATTCCAACATGTATTTATATAGGGGAAAAATATATTGGTTGTTATATACAAATTAAATAATTAAATACCTTTTCATTTGTGTATAATAAAAAATTATTTCATTAGGTATTTGATCATTATGGAATATCATTCATGTAACCGAATAGTATATTTCACTATACAAACCACTGAAGAGAGACTATGGATTTTTTCAAAGGTACATAAATATATATAGATTACATATCCATTCATTAATTAATATACATAGTTTTGTAGTTGATTTTGATACCACCAATGATTTTAGAATGAGTAAAACAATTTTTTTACACTTTTTAAAGATGAATAATATTTTATAAATGGTATCATTTATATACAAGTACTTGAATTTCATGTAAATCCAAGGTTCTTATTACGAAACATATACCAAGGATTTATTACAATATTATTTCATAAAAAAAATAATTTCCCAATATTTAATATAGAAATTAATATAATAAAAAAATCAACTGAAATAGTGAAAACCAATTTTATCAATCCTTTATCCACAGTTACCTAACCATAAAATTCTTAAATGTGCTTGTAATGCACCAAACCTAGATCCAGAAAAATCATTTTCCCGTTTTTATTTCACATATCTATCACTTACCCATCTATTAGACCTAAATATATTGTATAATACAATGTAACACATCGGTTCTAGAACCCCCGTTAATGTTTTGAATAGGAATTTATTCGGAAATCATGTTCACCACCACATAGGATTAAGGAATCAAAATATTAGTAAGGGTTTGGGGTGTTATAGTTGGGATACAATTACCATATAACAATGAATGAAAACAATATAATAAATAAAATATTATACCTAAAAAAATAATTAAATATTATAGTAGAAAATAATTTAACCATTCTATTTCCAATATAAATATAGATGTATGAAATCATTCATAAAAACAGTCGGGCTAACCGAAAATTTTATTTCATTCATATATAATCAATCATACTCAAAAAATGTAATGGAAGTAAAATATATAAGGATCCACAATTATAATTTTTACATACCTCAGACCCAATATACAAGTCAATCCGATCTATCCCACAAGATTATTCTACATCATATCCCTACTCATCATTAACCTACAATCAGGGATGACAATTTCTGTACCATGTTTCATTGACCTCATCTATGAGTTTTAAAATTACTATATACATTACCTCAAATGGGGTTCTGTATATGACAATAAATTTAGTGTATCTGAAGTGTGAAATACTCAACATCAATAAATAAATTTTATATTTAAATAACAAATAAATTACCACTATTTACCATTATGATCTCATGTGACATTCATGGTCATTTATACCTATATTATCCAGTGATTGAGTACCTAATAGAACATTACATACCTATTATAGCCAATATGATTCTAAATTACTCAATGGTTTCATGTGTAAGAACAATATCCTATGATTTATCCAAGGCATATGAATTATATCAAGGACAAATTTTTATATAAAAATGAGGAAATGTTGGAAATTCCTTCATTATCTGTCATGCGCCGGATTCCATGGGTAATTAAACTAGGTAATCAATAAAAAATGGGCATAGACACAAGATCCCTATAATATACTAAGAATCCAATCATTATCCAAAATACTCAACAAATCCAAATTATATTATATCATCCCATACAAATAAGGTGTGTCTACCATTACATTGGTATTATCCTAGGAATATCATATATTAGGGTCATAGTAAAATTCCTAGAGGGTATCATAGGAATCCCAAAAATATCACATTCAATAAAAGGTATCTATGTGAATGTCCAATGAGACCAATTGTATTGTGAGGAATACAATTAAAAAAATGTGCAAAGTCCAAGACATCATGTTTACAAGGATTAATATTAGTGAATCATTCACATATTATCTTATAAAAATGAAATCCATTTATGATGTTAATCTCCCTATATAAGTGTGAATTAAAAACGTTCATTGTATCAAATGAACATTCAAACATTTTCAATTTTTCTACATCCTATCAAAAAATTGATTTGTGTTATTATTTGACACTAGATATAATCTATTGAATATTTATCTAACTTAAAAAAAATTTATCTTACTAGGTCATCCATCAGATCCCCAAGGTCTCTTCATCATTACATGATGATAAGACATGTATTCATCAATCCCCCTCTCATTAGTCGATTCAATCTTATTATTGAATTAGAAAAACATTCCATCGATTCAATATTATATTCCTACATCAGCCTCACGTGTCTCATAGGAACATTTATATTGGAACTAATATAAGAATATAGAATAATTTACATCATATATTCTATGTAATGGGTTTATCCTTTTCAATAAAATAACAATAATATTTACCAAGGGTATACCTATATGGGTTACCACATGGTGGTTTGGGTGGTTGACTCACCCAATACACCAATCTTTCATCTCACTGAATATGAAGTATCTCATAGTTCCATTATGGATAACACTACCTAATAATTTCAATTCTTCCCAAATCATGATATAGAGGAGATAATGGATATTATTCATGTCAATTATTTCCTGTTATTGTATATAGTTATCACCCTTTATGGGCCTTGTGTCATAATGAATCACTTTTACAATCAATGTCTCAACCATTGATGTACTACTCCTCAGTAAAAAACACAAATATCATTAATGTTCCTTAGAAAATTATTCATTCCAGTCATGGGTTTTTATTATTTTAAGGGAAAAAATCATTTCATCAAATTTTTTATTGTCCAACAGCTCTATGAAAACACATCCCTACTATATAAATTGACTTTATTAAAGGGAAATTCACATGATACAACCAACGTATTTAATGTAGTCATCCATATATTGTAAATTACAAAAAATATCTATTGATATAATTTTTCTCAAACATCTATCATCTATCCACATGAATCCCTTAATTATTTACAAATATATTGTAATTAATTAAAATTATTTATGTAATAATTATTCTAATCAATAAAAAAATTTTAATATTGATTTTTAAATTCTATTTAGAATAATTCCATGAATCTCACTTGCAACGTCATCACATGGTAATGGAAAAAAAATATGGAAGGTACATGTCGCATCATCAATACATTACAGAGCCAAATCATTATATTTTAATAATGAATTAAACACTAATTAAAATTAATTTAAAAAAATTAATTGAATAAATATTACTGGTTGTTTACCTTAAATTAAATAACATAAAATAGTGTGTTTTCATCCTCTTTGGAATCATATCACCAGCTCCACATGAACTCCCCATTATACTTTCATCATTCAACTATGTTGCAATGGAAGTCGCAATAAAACACTATGTCAGGTCACACAAACAAGTGAAATTCAAAAAGGAAGATTTTTAGGGGAGGAGAAAGGGTAGAACCACCCAAAATAGTAATTTATTTACTTCAAATATACCCCATTCAATGAGGTGATAATAAATGGAAAAATTGGGAAGATATCTCATTTTCTTGAACATGCATGCAATATAAGAAAATGTGTAGAGGGATGGTAATAATTGATATGAAAAATAAAATCATTTGAAAAAAAAATAAACTACAAATTCTAGAATTAATGTTTTTACCGTTACATGGTTCCCATCTAGGAATCCATCGAGGATCCCTGATAATACTATCCTAATTAAAATAAACTCTCCCATTTATTCATCATTTGATATAGTGGATCCATAAATAGACCATAGTATACACCATGTTGTGCTGATACATTTTATCTGTAAAAACACACCATAATATTAAACCATAACATATGATATTTTATTTCATTCTCATGTTGTCTCCGTACTAGTGGAAACTTAGAAATTTCCCCTCATATAACCCTCATTACATAACAGTATACCCATATTCATAGTAATAAAAAAAAACATAAACATGTTTATGGTCCCATATCCATTTCCAATAGGTATTCACTCCGATGATTCATAACTCACCTAGAAAAAATAGACATAAATACAAATGGGGAAAACACTTACCTAGTCATGGTTTCCCTTGATGATAGAGTTTCCTATGCCCTGGTGCATGATATAGTACCTCAAAACAGAAACCACAATATAACCATTGAATGAACTCCTAGCCATTTTTTAGTATAAAATTCCCAAAGAATAAAACCCCTACAAGTAGGATGGTCATAATCCATTATATCATGCACAAAAATCCGGTTCTTCTTATTTCTGATTGGTTCCTCTGATATGATACAATCGTAGAAAATCAGTAATAGATTGTGCACCGCAATCACACAGTCATAGAACCCCTCCAACACAATCAATATAATTTATTGTTTATCAATATGGTAGATCTCATACAAAAACATAAATTATAGGTCTATTCAACCGTACTACAAGGCCCATTGCATTGCCCTAAACACCTCATAATCCTCTACCATGCTAAAAAATCATTATATTGATATGTTATAACTACATGAATTCCAATATGATTCATGTTTTATAAAACTAATCTCTCTTGGTAATAATAATCACTTTTCTTATCAATTATTCAATAAATAAAGGTGTCGGATTTTAAAAACATGGTCATTTTTCATAATTATATGTATGTGGGGTCATTTTCATTGGGAGGATTATTTTATTATGATTTTAATATGTAGTGTTATGATATTACCCGAGATTTTTATGTGTTATTTATGGGAGTAAATCATTCCATGACATGTGGTGTTTTATTTCCATGTGACCCATGTATATGGGTTGTTTTTAAAGATTGTTTAATCTAATCATAAGTAGGGAATGTCCTTCTATATTGAATCCAAACCCATATATTAAAATTTTAATTTTAAATATACCACAACATAATTATAACCCCTTCTATACTCATGTCTACCTCATTATTGCCACATAGGGGTGGTAATTTTTTGAAATTTCATCTCCTTTCTCCATTTCGCTTCTCTATTGATATTTGTGTTGATTATTCATGGAAAACACTCAATTTCACTTAGATTTTATCTTCCCCATTATATTTTAATCTAATATGACCCCTTCATGTTCTCGAGAACTTTTTTTCCATCATCGATGAAAATGAAACTAGATATAAGAATATAATTGATTTGAATTATTTTATTTCCTTTGAAGTATCCCTTCATCCCAATTATGTGGTTTTTATAAAATATGTTGTGTGAAATTATTATTTGAGGTATGTGCCTCTATATAATCAGTCATTCCATTGGAATAATGTTAGATTAAGGATTTTATTTTGTTTCAAATATAATATTATACTTTAAATTGATGATTTTGGTAGTATATTTTACATATAACTTAACATGAACATGATATGAAGATTTTATATTATATTTGGTTTTTACATGGTGTTTCATTTTAAACGATTTTTAGTATGCCAGAGGTATTAAAAAAAGTTTTTTTAATGATTATTTTGGTTCAAAGAGATTTTAAAAATATTTTTTAAAACATGATTGACATATGAATTTTTTCTATTCACTTTAATAAATAAAATTATGTTAATTCTTTTTAGTTATATATATATTCATATTATATAGTTTTATGGGTCATTTTTTGTCTATGTATCACATGGGAATACTTACGTAAGTTTTCCTGTAACATTGATGGTTGTTTTTATAGCTTAGCCTAATTAAAATCTTGGGGTTGTTTCTAGTGATACATAAGGTGCCACAAAAATTATATTCTTTTCTTATATTTTCATATAATTACAATTGTTCGATGAGTGTGTCCAAGTTATGTCATTATTAAAAGTTATGTTTTCTAATGTTTACAAGCACTTATTATGTGTGATTAATTGTTGAGAAGAATTGTTTTCTTATAGTTCACAAAATTAGTTGGAAATTTTTATGATGATTAAGTCATTATACTATTGGTTATTATTTATCTCCACCTTATTTAGGAATATTATGGACATTGGATATTATTTTTTAAAAAAAATAAATTTTAAATTGAATTTTTCTTCTTTTTTAATGATAAAAGGGTACTTTGTTTAATAAAATTTAAAATATAATTGATGGGATTCATTGTAAGAGCTAATATATATATATATATATATATTCTTATTTGTATCATTGTTAGTAATTCCTTGACACCATAAATATTACTTTGGGGAATATTTATACTTGTTTTTTATAATTTAGGTAAAGTGAAAATATATTCGTCATGTGGTAGTGCATATTGGTTTACTCAATATCCTTCATGGACTACATTGAAAATGACTATTATTTACTTATAGATGTCATGGGTGCGTATTTTTTAGGGTAACTTAGTATTTTTTTTTGTTTTTTTGTATAGTCCATGTCTATATTAATTATCTTTTAATTTCTAGGTATATTTTACTTTTTATACTCCCTTTTTAGTTTATGCAATAACGTTGGATAGAAATTTATAATATTTGACCTGTTATACTATGATTAATTGTATTATAATTTTTGAAAATGTATATTTTTTTAGCACAGTGTCCAGGGTACATGTATATCATGTTATGTTTCCTGGTGGATTCCATGTTATTATAATTAGGATTATTTGGTTGAAATAATTACCATGTGATTTTCTAAAATACCTTGGTTGTTGTTAACATCCCATTGAAAATGGGAATATTCGTTGTCACATTTGGAGAGTTAACTTTAGTTATTAATTGGCTCATTCCAGATTAGTCCATTGCAAAATTTAATCATATCACAATAGTTATTATGAGTGTGATGTTTTTATGAAGATATAAATATCAAAAATCGAGAGTCGGTTGTATGAAATTTTATATCTAGATCATCATCATGTATATATTTTACTTTACAATGGTGTTAGTAAATGTACATTGATTTGATATTTCTATATTTTATTTTGATTTCTTCTGATGAGGTTTATTACTATTATGAGTAATTGGGTGGATTTTCATGTTGATTCTATTTTTTAATTGGAATTGACTTATATATTTATCAGGTTTCATGATTCATGATTTATATAATATTCTTCCATAAATGAACAATATTAATTATATATAGGTATCCACAATGAACACAATGTAAGAAAACACTCATGTAGATCAAATTATTATTTATTTTTCTGCTAAAAAATAATATATATATATATATATATATATATATATATATGTTGTCTGCTTCGGCGGTGGCGTAGTGGTGAAGGAGAGGGGTACAACAATGCCATTATTTGGGAGCTTCATGGTTTGAATCATGAAACTCCACTTTCGGGGTGATCCTCTCCCTCAATATCCACTCGCCTTTCCGAGTCACTCAGTTTCTGACTGGGTGGGAAAAATGAGGCACAAACCACCCACGCTGATAGATTGCTTGACGAACCATCGTCGCTCTGGTTGTCACCCTCCCGGACGCTCTGCCATCTCGGTCGACAATTGATCCTTCTCAGCTGGGGATATCTCTAGAGTGACCTTTTCATGGGTGGTTGCACCCAAATTTACCCTACAGGTATGCGGTCGTTGTAGTACAAGTAGGGGTCGAGTCCACAGGGACCGAAGAAGAAACCGAGAGACACTCTGATTTTGGAAGGATTTGGCTATGGAGTGGCCAACTATTTGGATTGATTTTATTTGAATAACTACTGAATTAATTTAAAGAAAATAAATTAAAACATACACTTACTTAGTCTAAAACAATTAATGGAGATGAGTTGATCCTAATTTGTTACTAGGGTTAGATTGGATGTATTTATTATCTTATAACGTTCGTTTCACTAATTCAAGACGTGTCCACAAAATGATATAATTACTCAACATCATTCACCAATTTAATCCCTCACAATTCCAAGGCTAATCACCAATGCACTTAGAGGATCAATTTAATGATCACTCCAAGGAATTGGATCGTACTAGCACTCGAAATGTGTTATTATTAAAGTTGGCGAAGATGAAGAAGAAATTAATCATCAAATGGAAATCTTAAATTAATGAAATGATTAAAGAATTTTAGATCATAAAAAAACATCCAATCTTCCCCATGCAACTCCCTAAGACCAACCCATAAGGGTTTATCCCTCCATTTATGCTATTAAATAAATGGAAGCGGGAAGTCGACTTAAAGAAGCAGAATTGGAGAAGAAAAATAAAACAATGAAACGATCACTCCACCGTTGTGTGAATAAATTCACAAGTGCTGGTGTGAATAAATTCACACCTTAAAGGAACAGTATCAAAGTGATAAGAAGAAAAAAAAGAAAAAGATGAAATGAAGAACTTTTATTGATAACTAATGTGATTCAAATAACTTACATGAGAATGAAGAACGATTACAACATCAAATGGACAGAAAAACATTACAATGAAAACAAAGCAACCAAGATGATAAGAAAATTTTCCACCCCCATTCCCTTCACCAATAGCTCCTATATAGAAATATTAGAAGCCTTAGGTACATCCCCCAACAATTAATTCACCCCCCAACAATTAATAGAGTCAAATGGAGGGTGAATAATAAAAAGGAAATTGATGTTTCGAATTTGACCCGGAAAACTGTCCAGATTCGTCCACCATATTGACGTGTGAATTAGAAATTGAATAAGGCCGAATCAGGAGGGGTTGTAGAAGAGTAATATATTCTTTAATGTGTCTTCTAGAAGTTAGAAAAATTTCAGGACATTTGGATCATCCGTTTGGATGTTATGGTCGAAATGGTGGGACGGATTTCTGTGCATTAATGACGAGTCCACCATTTAAATCTCAACTTCAGATCCATTTATAATCATGATAACTTCAGAATTAGCTCCAGACACAGTTGGATAAAATGATCCTCATATTTGTATATTTATACTGTATATATTTGAGTTTTATTGGGCTTGGTTTCTGGGCCCCACATTTGTTTGATGGGCCTTAGGCCCATTATGCTTTTTTCAGCAAGTTTCTGCCTTCAAGCGCAAAATTTTCCATCTTCCTTTGGGATTCATCCATCGGACCTAAAAGATAAAATTTTCCAAAAAAAGTGATCAATCATATCCAAAAAGTTCAAATTAAAATGATGAATATTGTAATTTCCACAAGCAAATTATTTAGTGGGCCCAAATTGACATTTTAAGCATGAATTGCAAAATGATGGGAAATGAAGTTCAATTTCTGAATTGGACTAAAATTGATGTTTATGAACATTTAAACACATTAATATTAAGATCTTAACAATGAATATTAGCCACTTTCAGTGACAAATCAATGGGAATGGGGGTTTCCATGTTTATAGTGTTTGAAAATTCCACCCAGGGTAATTCCATTTAAAATAATAGATAAAATATTTATGTTATGAAATATGGAAATAGAAATATCATGCGGTGGATCATGGCCTAATATTTACCGACAAAAATACACCTTTATTATATATTAACATTTGATCTCATAAACTCTTAGAGTGGATGGAGAATATCCAATGAATCATTCATTTGTATTAGAATCCTGGTAAATATGAGTTGTATTTTCCATGTACTCATTGTAAGGTCCAATTTAGTAGTTGTGGGAGTCACTAATATTTCAAAAATACATAAGGATCTCAGTTGGCTTAATTGTTGGATAAGTAACTATAGTTTTCCATTTTTGATAAGGGATATCATTCTTTGACTAAGTAAGAATCCCTCATATCTGTAATTGTCTACCCTTCAACAAAAAATTATTACAAACAACTGTGTGAATAATCAATGTATTGATAATTTATTGATATTGAATATATTGTGGAGTATTTTCTCCAATATTACATTTTTATTGATGTATTATAAATGGTGAAAATTTCATTGAATGATTTATCATGGTTATCTAGTTTGGGAGGTGACTATACAATTTTATAGTGGTGTTATGGTTTATCTTCATGTAAAAAATGGTGATCATGGAATCGCGATGGGTAAAAAAGAAATCATGCATGGTCTATCGTAAAAATATAATCTATATATATCGTTTCATAAGATAATGTAGTGATATTTTTATCGGATGGTAGGGAATGTATAATATTTGAGTCAAGGATCTCTAAATACATTCCACAGGTGTGAGAACATGGGGAACTAGTTACACTTTTATATGATACCTTTCGATGTTTTAATGTGGTTTAATATTCTATTGAAGGATTTTTGGTGTCATATATTCTTCTAGTTGAGAAGGATATCAGCCTTAAGTGAAAAGAGACTCTAAACCCTATACAAAATAATATAATTTTCAAAGATCGGTGGTATTATATATAACATCGTATGTTCATGATGATTCATTTTTTGATAGAATAAATATGATTTAGATGGTATTTGTTTTTTATTTTATGGTAATGTATTTATGAGTATATAGACTATAGAATTAATTTATATTATTTTATTTAACAAATTAGTTTGATCATAAATTATTTTATTTTCATTTATGTGGTATCTCTCTACTCTATTAGTAAATAGTGAGATGTGTTTTATGTTCACTTGGTTTTAGGTGGTCATTTATGATTTGATGTTTTTTTGGGATTCCATATTTATTAACCTATATATCCTATACTATATGTTTTCTTATATTTTATGGTGAGAACTATTTTATATATTCATTTCTATCTTCTGAATGAGGTATTCAATCCACTTAATTGAAACACATAAATATTTCTTGGTGATTGGGATGAAAGATCATGTTTGGATGTTCCTTTTCATGTAGATGAAATATAAATTTCTTATTATAAATCAATGTTCTTCTAAAATTTTTAAATCTATATTATATCATCATCACCGTTTTAGTAGTAAGTAGGTGTTTGTGTCCTCATTAATGATTTTCCAAGGATTCCTCTCAAATATAGGGTAGATTAATCTATTGAATTACACATGTATATGAGCCGTATATCATTTCTATCATATCAAATGAATTCTAAAATGTTGTAAGAATTGATAGTCCATTAAGATATTACTATCTTAAACAGTCTCATTTCCCTTATAATTTTTCCACATGTATAAAAATTTTCCTTTTCAATGAATTATTATGTATTTCTATGACTCTTATAGATTACAAATGTCTTAATGTTGTGGAAATTTAAAATAAATAATTATTTATATGGATTTATGATGTATTTGTTAAAATAAAGGAACTGAGATTATTTTGATCATTTTTACTCTAGTCATGATAGCATATGTCAAGGGAATGGGTATTGGATATTCCCAATACCACAATTTAGAGATTCTATGTGATTTATGATTATCCAATTACGTCTTTTAGAATTTGTTATGTCCCAAAATTTTTCATAGACATGATTTTTTTGATCATAAATTATAATATAAACAATTTTTATGTTGTTTGGAGATGATATAATTCTTTACTTCAAGATGAATGATGATTTTGAAGACTATATAGGAAACATTTTTCAAATATTGAGTGAAAATTTCATTTGAAAAATGTTTAAAAAAATTTAGTTTGGGATCAAATAAAAGAAATTATTAGGTCATGTTTTCTATAAGAGTAGAATCTACATGGTCCTAAATATTATAAAAAAAGTAATATCATGAGAAATATTTTTGAATGTCCTTGAGGTCAACATATTCTTGGGTTTCACTAGATAGTAAATTGTTTTTTTCAAATAAAACCTCTGTTGGGATTATTATTCCCGACATTTAATTTAAATTGATTGATAATTGATTATGAGGATAGATGATCAAAATATTTCTTGTTTTATGTTGTCATATTAAAAATATCAATTTTTTATTATTGTATATATTTATATTAGGAATGATAGGTATTGTTATTCTCTTCTTTATATCGATTATATGTGTGTTTATGAAATGTGTACATGGTATGGTTTATGGAACAATTAATACTAACATATTGGAATAATCATATTACCCTTGAAAATTAACTACTTGTTGTGAGTAATTCATTGAAAACATTGTTCATAAACATTTTTAATAGTGATTCATGATTTCATCTTCACATGAAAGTATGTAATATATTTTTACTAATAATAATCTAAATATTATATGGAATGTATGGATCTAATAATTAAATAGAATAACATTAAAATTTTCCTTTCATTTTAGTTAAAGGGAATGTGGTTGAGTATTCTGTAATTCAGAAAATTCTAACAGAATTGGTGAATGGTTCGTAAAAGAATTGAAATTTTGTTAGATTAATAAATGATTTGTCTCAAAATTTGAAACATGTGGAGAATTTTGTGTTATATACTTTTGTGTAAGTAAAAACAATCTTGGATTATTATATTTAATTTTTTAGGTGTCGTATCCTTAGCATAATTTTATTATTTAAATTTTAGATTGTCTGAAGTGATAATATTATTTGAATTGGACTACTGTTAGTTCAGTTTAGTTTGGTGAGATGTTAATTGATCATATGGACTTGTGGAAGGATGTAATGGAATGAGGGGAACTTTTAATTTGGGATATTCATATCATGAATATGAATAAGTTCTATAATGTGATATATATGTATTTATGGAATGGAAATAAATGGTTGTTTATTGATTTTGTATGCGGTAACTTTTTGGATAACTATTAGAGGCATGCTCGATTATCCAACATGTTTATTAAGTCATTTCCCCACCTAGTATAGAAGTTGGTTGAAATATCTATGTAATTTTTTATCGGGATTCCATGGTATCCAAGGTAGAGTAATGTGATATGGGTGATTATAAAAATTATAAATAAATATTACATATTTTTCATATCATGAAGTTTGTGAAGCTATTAGAGTTTCACCGCCTCCATGTCCCCAACATAGTGAACATACAAGGTGTTCCGTTAAATATATTTTTTTTGATCGAGACCCTCAATTTAATTCCCATTTCTATAATAGAATTTTATAATATAATAAATATATATAGATGTTGATGAGAACATATCATTCATTGATGAATGAATTAACATATATGGTATTTTTTTGGATATTTTCTGTGCATCTATACATAATTATTTCACTCAAAATAGAAATATTTATCAAAAATAATTTTTTCATATAATACTTTTACTATCCTCAATAAGGATGTCTCTCATTCAATATTTTTCAAAAAAAAAAACTAGTTCTTCACCTCTATAATTATTGGTATTGGGTTTTCATTACTTATTAGGTCGTATCATCATTATAAATGTGGATGATAAGATTCAGTAGATTGAAAATGATTACTGATAATTCAAATTCCCTAGATATGTTATACATACCATCTCATCATCGATTAAATTTTTTAATTAGTGATCTGGTGTTACTATGGGGTTTTTACTACTAACAAATCATCCTTAGGGAAAGAATACTAAAAGGATTATGTGATATACTGAGCCATAAGATATCATAGGGTGTCTATAGAAAGTGGCATATTAGAAATTTTTACCATCTATGGTGATTTCTATTAATGATAAATTTCATTTCTCATAATTGAATATATACCATCCATAGAAATATCACATGGTTTGATGGTTTGATATGAATGTGGAATACCAATAATCTATCATTTAGTAGCTTCTACATATCATGGATCATCATGATAGAGTGTGCTGGGGTATATATATTCCTTCAGTCCATTTCCTTTGGCTGTATAGCGGGAATATCCATGAGGATTTGAATCATGTGGCTGGGTCATGAGATCAATGGAATCACACTTTCTCTAATTTGTTTATTTGGGATAATTTTTTAGAATAAATTAGTACAGTGGGTAGAATTGAGTGACCATGATAACATTATTAGGTATTGATTTTACTATTTTTTATTTTCTTCACTTTCCTTTAGTCCATTATTTTGAGGTCTTTCTCTATTTTTAGGTGAAATCAAATTAAAGGCTTTATCAAGTTCTATAATGACCAAGAGTGTCACATTAGGATGTTGTACCAGAATAAGAGGAGTTTTAGTGAGGTTAATAATGAGAAGTTAATGGGAGGAATTTCCTTGACATGACCTATGTAGTGGGTGTGTTTTTTTGATAGTGGCACATATAATGGAAATTGGAGGACATTCTACAATTACAAATGACCAGGGGTCACTTTCTTATGTTGGAGTGTCAGTTCATGATGACAGATAGTCACACCATGATTTAGACTACTATGATAACAAATCATTAATTTAGACATTTTCTCTTTAATTATTTATTTTTATTTCTTCATTATTAATTACTCATTAAAAAGTCACAATTATTATCATTTATAGATCATTATTCCTAACTAAATTTATAGATTTTTAATTAGGTTTTGGATGGGTTATACAGTTTTATTACCGAATTTATCTTCAATTTCTTATTGTCTCCCCTTCCAACATCTTGTTATTCCACTCTCTAAAGCTTCAAATTCCATAATTTTCATAATGTACAGTCATAGTACTAGTTATATGATACTATGTGATTAATATTAGAATTATGGTTTTTATCCATCTATATAACTCTATGTAGTATTTAGTGATGGTGCTCAGTTTGCAATGATTTTTATGTTATGGTATCCACATATGGGATATATTATTTGGTTTAATAATATAATATATATTAAATTTTGATTTAAATACAATATCAAGTATAAAATTGATGATTTAGGCCTAACTTATTTTTAAATATTAATTCCCCTCACCTTAAATTAAAATTTGATGTTTTATTCTATTTTCAAGTTGTATTTCCATTAAGACTTGTTTGAGTGCACTTGTAATAAATGATCAAATTTTTAATAATATATTTTGATTACAAATGGATTTTAAATGATTTTTTTCAATGATTATTGGTCTATGAATAATATTTTTTTAATAACATATTGTTTTTAAATGGGATTTGATTCTATGATTTATTATGTTTAAATTTCTATAATATATAGTTTGTTGCTGTTTCACAAGGGAATATGTCAATATATATTTTTGTAACACAGATGAGTATTTATATATTTTTTGGTGCTAGTTGGAGATAATTACTATTGATATAGATAGAACCACCATGATTGTCTTGTGCTACCGGCGTAAAAAAGGTTTACTAGTTTTATATAAGAGAGGCATACTTTCTAACATAATAATATTTATTTGAACTAATTGTTTGATCCTTTGTAGAAACTTTCCTCTATATTTGTGATTTATTATTTTTTACTCATTCACATATATATTTAGAAATTGTGATGATTATTGTTATATAATTCTCTTGGTAATATTTTATATTTTCTTATTCATGATTAATATGGAATATAACATGGATTAAAAACCACATGGTTTAAAATTAATTTCTTCTTCATTTATTATGGAAATGAAAATTTATTCTCAAATAATGGTATATCAAACTAGAAATAAAGGATTTAACATTAACATTAACATTGCATATTATTATTGATATCCTACTTTCATTTTTCCCCCACACCCTACATATGAATTTTGATAATTTGAAAAATCAGTTACGTCTATCTAATGTAACTGGAACAGATCCATATCTTATGAATTTTCATCTAGATTTCATCTTCATACTTTTGGGAATTGATTAGTGATAACATTGAATCACATAATGAATGATTATATAGAGAATTTTGGGGGACCCCCTTGGATTCTTTACATTTTTATATATATGTATTGACCATTTCATCCTTAACATGCTTTTGATGATAAGGTATATTGTAAGATTTACTAACTTTATATTCCTATTATAACCTGATTTTAAATATTAATCTATTATATTTTTTCATTATACATTTTTAATTGCAGTATTATTGAAATTGTTTCCATTTTTGCATGTATTTGTAATTTGAGGGTACATCCTGAAAAATTCATACGTCAATTAATTTTTATTTTGTATTATATTATGAGGGTGAAACTATTTCTATATGAAATATGTTTATATAATAGGGAATTTCCCCTATGTATTGTGTTCAACAACTAAATTTGAGAATTGTGGTGAGTTGGATCAGGATTTATATACGGTTTTACTAGGGTATTTTCTTTGGAAAAATATTCCATAAATGATAAATCATTTTTTTGAAAACAAATAATCATTTCCATGAAATATACATCATTATAAGAATCCATATTTATATTGAACCCATCCCATATAGCCTAGATTTTGTGTCTACTTTATTTATGTTGCATATGATGCATGTAATTTCATCTAGATTGTATGAATTGATGTGTAGTATTATTAAAATAGTAAATTTTTTGAAATTAAAATTAAAATTAAAATTAAAACATAGAATAAAAAATTAAATTTCATGAGATTGACATTATACTATTTAGTGAATCCCTTCATTTTAATAAAAAATATATCTTAGTATCCATAGGAAAATAAAACATAATAAATTGGCATGATTAAACTATTAAAAGGTTATACATACAAAAGAAGCTATGAAAAAATAAATCATATTAAATATTATAAGGTAAATAACAAAAAAACAGTGCATTTATTTAGTAATTTTATCATGATAAGTCCAAATTAAAATACGAACCAATACTTCTAAATAATTAATCACATGATCTTGATACTTTACATAGATAGTCTATCGTATAGAATATTCAAATTGAATATCAATAAAATTACACATAATGATGGAATTTAGATGTTGGACATCTAAAACATAATATCGAGTTTTGTGAAAAAATATATAATACCAGTGTGCTTTTTCTTTGAAATCAATGAAAATGGGTTTTTTCCTTAGGAAAACACCTCTCTAGTTTGTCTTGAAAAAACAAATAATTATTAGAGGTGAAATATTGGGCCCTTCTGGGATGTTTCAAAGTCGAGTGTATTACTCATATGAAAGGGTTAGAAGATAATAAATATTACAATTTATATTTAAACTAACATGTGAAATATTAATAACATCCCCAATCAATAAACATAATCAGAAACCATCATGGGTAAAATTCATCATACCAACATTGTACATCGCCAATCGTACTAATCAATAACTATCTGAAAAAATAATAAATATGTTATCATTAGGGAATATCTTCATTAAATAATAAGTAAAAATATTATTTTATAAATAAAAAATTATTTTGAATGTAAAAATAGAAAATTTCATGGAGAAAACCATTCTTTGAAAATAACACTTTTTATATTAAAATGTGAAAATTAATAAAATATTATAAATAAACAATTCATTAATAATATAATATAATATCTATGAATTCAAATAATATTATGGAAAAATTTAATTTAAAATGATGTCTCTATACATGAAAAGATAATTCAATGGAATTGTGGTCATGATGGTGACTAATTCTATACAGATCATATTACTTAAAAACAACATTACATTATTCTCTATAAAAATGACTGAAAAGGGAATCATTCTGATAATTATAAGAACATTCCTTTAAAACCAATTTTAAAAAAATTAAATAATAAAAAAAATTATTTAATTAATAATTTTGTGAATGGGAAAATATTATTGAATATATTTTTAGAAAACATGTTTTTAGAAGAAAATTGTTTTGTGACTAACGTTATATATTGTATATGATTATAATTAAAAAAATCCTTCAACATTATACATACCAAAGATTGGGAAGATAGTACTTTGAATTTATAAATTTCATGAATTACCTTAGGATAATGAAATAAATTGGGTTTTAAATATAAATATCTTGTAATTCACACAATAGAGAGTTAATGAATAAGAATATTCAATACTAATGACGTTATGAAATAAATTCTTCTCACAAAGGAAACGTTTGTATTATAATCACTTAGATGAAAAAATTTAATTAAACATTAATTAAAAAGGAAATAAATGAATTCATGATATAAAATATATATAACAACAATATATACACCACACAATTTCATAATTTTTGAAGATGGTGAATGTCTAGTGAAGGTAAAATATAAACGAGAAACCACTACCACATACTTCTGTTTGATTGAACATGTAATAATATTATTTATAGTGGTTCCAAACAAGATATTAAATTATGTTATAATTATATAAATGTTTATAATATCATATATGATTATATTATGACATCTTATGTCTTCTTCATTAATAACAATTCATTATTTTTAATGATCCTCGTATGAATTGTCATATTTTATCAATCATGTTTTTCATGAAAGATCCATTAATCATTTATATCATATAATACCATCAAATATAGAATAATATTCATTAAATAATTATCATATTAGTACATAAATTATACATTTAATACCATACATTATTCATGGTTTTCAAAAATGTGGTTTGTTATGATCATGGAGAAGGTATAACATATGTACAAATGGTTAACATATCTATTGTTCAACGATAATTATGGAAAATTTATAAGTGTAATTTTAACAATACAATAACTTATACACTAATTAATAAAATTTCATTTTTATACATATATATATATATCATATATGTGGTGTGGTGATGAATGCAGAGTCACATCACTTCTTGAATGTTGTAGTCCACATTTACGTAGACAATGTTTTCATCTTTAAGTGATAATAGGGTTAATAAAATGATATAAATTATATTTAAAAAATTATAATTTTGAAATTATTATCTTTATTAGGTCAAATATATCAAATATATTCATTAACATCATCCTTATTACTTTCCATCTAAATCGTTCGTGAAAAATGAATGACATTACTTCATGATGATGTGGACCACCATATACACATGGGATGGTGTCGTATTCCCTATTCATATTATTATGTTATAAATATAAAATGAAAAAATTAAATACATCATCAAAACCAAACATTAGAGTTTCAAATGGAAAAAGGATGACATTAGTTTGTGAGGTTATAGTTTATTATACACATGAATGATGATTTCGTTATGCATTTCATGGATATGTATATAGATGTATGTAATGAACCTAACATAAAAAAATATTTGTATTTATTTTATACTTATAACATTATATCAATCTGTTTTCAAAATAATTAAATGATGTGGATGATAAAATAAAATAAAATTATTCCTTCAATAAAATCTCAATTTCTTTAGGAAAACTCATATGGTTTACCTAAAATACATAAATGGATGGATTTATAGTATAAATAAATATTAAAAGATTATGGGATGTATTTTTAGATTTCATTTTATAGGGTTTGGGATATCCAATGTTTTTTAGGGATGTGTAGTAGTGTGATAAACCAGATCTGGTTTCCAAGATAATTAGCACATGAACTGGTCTGTGGTAAGTCGCATGAGGTGTTATCTACCACCACATTCTGGTATAAGTTCCTAGGTATCAAAATAAATTATTTTGGAATGATTTACTTGAGAGTGGAAATATTTACCAAATAAGAATTATAAATAATCAATATATAAAAATTCACACCAAACAAGCCCTAAAAATTATTTATAATTGAAATACATAGTTTAAAATCATCTTTAATGAGGGAACAACAAAATAGAGTATAAGTTCTATCCCATGATCCACTACATGGAACAAGACATTTCCCTGAATCCATTTCAAAAACACCGCACCACAGAAGAAGGCTGACATCCCTAACCACCATCTCCAAGCACCATTCCCTTAAATGTTTCAAATATTATAATGTATACATACAAAAATGGGTGTAAATAGGTTGTCACCCTAATCCGAATAGGAATCCTGCAAAAATTTTACATGAGATAATCTTTTTAAGAATAGAATCTTACATGTTTTTATAAACAAGAACACCTAGTAAAAATTTATAAAATATGAAACAACAAAATAATTTTTTTAACATTGAAAAAATGAATAATGAATACTTTTAAATAAAACACAAATGATAATTTATTTTCAAACAAATCACACCATATGCCGATGGTAAATACAATATTTCAAACGAGAACATGTCTCGAGAACACACCTATGAACTATCTAGCTATAGGGCCATTGCTACATCGTATCTCAGTGTATATGTAACCATAATCAATATTCATATATTTCAGAAGTCACTAGTATGGATAATCAAAATGTCTTAGTAGTCCCCAACATCAACAATTATTGGTTTGTGTTGTCATTGTCAAACATGATATTTGATAAATGGACAATACCATTACCAGATCACTAGTATACTAGTCCTTGTCTTCCAACCTTGACACTCAGGTTTCCATCTATGTTCTCAAACAGGTCCTAAATATTATAAAATACCATTTTCATATAAAATAATCATTTCTTAATCATAAATTGACCAAACAATACCCAACCCGTTTTCACCCTTTATGTAAATCAATACACCATCTTAATTTGTCTGAAAACAATCTCTTGAATTAAAACAAGGATTTTCACACAAAATCCATTTGAACCCCCATTTTCAAGGAAAAATTTACCCTAATACCATACAACTACATAAATAGATACTATAGAAAATTTTTATAATCCAAATTCATATATTACGAAATTTCCTCAAATGATACCCCATGAGTTACACATGAAAATAACACAATTCCTACCACAAATGAAACATTGGAATCAAACACATAACCATTATTATTAGAAAAAAATTATTTACCTAAAAAAAATGTTAGAATCAATATAGGAATGTCATTAAATCAATCTAACTCATCAAAGATTTATTACTCTTCGAAACTCCTACATTAGAAGTCAAAAACCTCTAATATATCTGTGAAACATAAACTACACCATAACCACACCACAAGTGTAAGAAAAACAAATTTAATCTACATGATTTATCCGAAAAACAAAAAATACTACCATAGGTATGATACAACAAATTCTAGAAGATTTTATGTTAATGAAGGAGGAAATAACCCCTTATGATAATGAAAGGAATAAGATATGAATTCACTTATTTAACTAATCTAGATGTTCCACCACCATAAAACCCTAAACAATTAAGCTCCAAAAAATATTGAGGGATCTTGGGAGATATCCCATGTAATAAGGGTCGAATAGGGGAAGAATGGGGTGAAATACGGTCAAATGATGAAGGGAAAACATGTAATAAAAAATAAATTTTTATGAACTGTACACCTATGCGGGGTATGTCGGCACATTTTATTGAACCTTGCAGACAAACCTTGCTACATATTCCCGAAACCCAAAACATTCATATATTCTTAAAAATTCAAGGTTCATATTGGGGGAGTCTAGTGGGATATTTAAGACATTAATATTAGTAAAAAATACCTGAAAAGAATAAATGAATGTGGCAATTATCCCCTCCATGAAAATATTCCACCCAAGAAAGTAATCCTGATGCATGATATGAAAATTGAAAAGGGTACTCTTGCTCCACTAATGACATTCACTCCCAAGTCTTGTGAAAATCATAACCCTACTTCCAAAGGACCCAGACTAGGGTAGAATACTTCCCCTAAAGTACATTCTCTTGGATTCCACAATTCCCACCAGCTTCTCAAACACTGATAAATCATTCTCTATATCTATCACTTCCAAATTCAACACGTGGAATGTATCCACATTTTACTACATAAATTAAGAGACATGAAATGTGTTGTTAACAGATGTCAACTGAGTGGGAATATCTATCCATGTTGCTTCCTCTACCATAATCTCGGTGATCTCAAAGGGTCAGACATACATTAGCATCAGCTTTAACTGCTTTCCCTAATGATGATGACATAAACAAGGGGCCTCCTTCAAGAATACCAAATCAACCACATTTAACTCATGAATGTAATACCTCTGACAAGAACAACCTTTTTGGAGATTGTGAGCTATCAATAACCATTGCTTAATCATATTGACATTCTTATATGTCTCTTGCGCAAGGGTTGACCCCAATAGTGACGACCCACCTACCTCATCCCAACATAAGGGGGATCTAAAAGGATGACCATAGAACACCTAACATGTGGCCATTAGAATATACCACTGGTAACTATTATTATACGTAATCTCATCCATTGATAAATGGATATCCTACTGACCTCTACTGTCCAGGACACATACACAAACCAAGTATTCTAAAATATTGATTTTCTCGCTCTGTCTGAAAATTTATTTGGGGATTGTATTTCAGGCTCATCTTAATCTTTGACCCCAAGTCCTTTTTAACGGATTATAAAAAATTAAGAGGTAAAAAGTAGGTATCTATCTAATTAAACATCTTAGGTCACACCATGAACCCTTACCACATCATAAATATAAAATAGACACAACTCATCCACTTTGGATGTATCTCTGATTAGATTAAATTTTGTTGATTTGGTAATACGGTCGATGACTAACAAAAAAGATTTCTTACCCCAGGGTGTATGAGATTAGGAAAAAATTAAATCTATGGTGAGCTCATCCCACGACGTGGAAGGAATGGGACACTGCTAAAGAAAACAAGAGGTCCATTGCTACACATTATTTACATGCTGACATGAATAGAATAATAAAAAAGTCATATATGAATCATCTCATACGTTGCCACCAAAATTTCTAATGAATATCAAAATACATTTTGGTATCCCTAGGATAAACGACCTACTATGATTTGTGGCTATCATGCATCACCAACTTCCTCAGAGACAACGATGAAACTAAACATTTGTTAAACCACACGATGCCATCCAAAGATGAAGACAGATAAGAAGACATCTACCCTATATGATAAAACTACATAGACATCAAACATATCATATCAGATGGCCATTCCTACTGAATCAATTCTAAAAGATAATTATTCAATTTAATGAATTCCAGGAACACACCTCCACTATACTCCTTGGTCTCCACATTCATCAAATCAAAGTGTCCCATCAGAGTTCACTCATCAATATAATTCCTCATTGACTACAATGTTAATTTGTTATTCAGGTCATCAACCGCCACATTACTAATACCCATGGTATAGAGAATAGCAATGTCGAATGCCTATAAATACCCATTCTAATTACGCTACCTCATATTGATATATTTCTATGAGAATATTTAGTATACGCTCTTATGACTATAGTAAACCACAAACTTCTCCTCAAATACCTTGTGATGCAATCAATTAAAAGCATAAATCACCACTGAAAACTCTATGTAATGTTTTGGTTAATTCTATTCATGTGCTTGGATATGGTGAGAGCCATACGCCTCTATGTGATAACCCTACATAAGGAAACACCTGATAAATATACCTGATTAATTGCTATAAACAACATAGCCCTTTACAGATTCAGGAAATAAAAATATGGGGTAAGTATTCAACAACATCATCAACTCCTCGATGGATTCCTAACATTATCAAACCCATTTAAACATCACCCTATTCTAGGTGAGTGTGATCGTGGTCAACGAAATCCGAGAAAAATCCCAAGAAAAAAACAAATAGTAGTAACATTCTACTTTGAGGAATCTTATGATATCAAACAAATTTTTTTCTACACCCATGACATAAATACACTGACAGCTTTATATCCACCAATACCCCCTATTCCACGATAAAATAACCCATAAAATCACTTCCATGATTTAGAGGGTGCACCTAGACAGCTTTTCCAAAATATGATGATATGTAGAGTTCCCACCATGATCCACAAATGATGCTCATTATCATCCTCATTTCGAGAGTAAATCAGGATGTTATCAATGAATACCATGAATAAAGAGTTGACATTCTACTAGACCATCCTATTCATGAGTTCTATATTAATATATGTAACATTGATCAATCAAAAAGTCATGACCAAGTACTGAAAGAAGTCAAATGTACATCAGAATGTTTTCTTGGGGATATCTGCCTCACTCACCCAAACATGGTGGTAAGCCAAACACATATCTATCTTATAAAATCACTCTTTTCTATTTATATGGTTAAAAAGGTCATCTATTCAGTGAAAATGATATTTCTTCCTGAGGGTTACCTAATTTATCTTTTTGTAGTAGATTCACAACCATAGGGATTTGTCATCCATCTTCACCAAATGTATAGGAATGGCCCAAGGGGAGATGCTAGAGGGAATGAATCATCTTGATTCAACATAGAATTTTGGTATCATTAATTCCCTTAATTTTTATGGGGTATAAGATATGAGGGAATTGATATCAGTTGTGTTACAGATTCCAAATCAATCGAGAATTCCACATCCTACTCTAGGGGAATGATCATAATATAATTTTAAAATACCTCTGAAAAATCGTCCACTATATGAGGTAATACGTCTTCATGATAATTATTATCCCCACTAGAATGACCAATGACAACTAGAATATGAATTTTCCATGTTTTGTGAGTGGATGTCCAACATGACCTAGACGAGGATCCTATTCTATCTGAAAACCTTGAGGACTCCCCTTAGGTTCTATGAATCTCCCCCATTACCTATATCAATTGATACGATCTTGTAAATTTACCATCCAATTCATTACGAGGTTTAAATTGAATGATCTAAATCCTATCATATGAGGTCCCACTATATCTGAATCCATATCACAAAAATCACACATGACATGAAACTGTGACCATTCTCCTTTTGCATACCCAAGGACATCACCAACTCCATCAAAAAATGAAAACAGATAAGATGGAAAATTAAGAAGAATCCCAACACTAGTGGACATAAAAAATAGTAGAATTGTATCAAAGATAATAACTACTAATGAATATACAATCAAAATGGTATCTCAACCTATCAATGTCCATGAATCTGATCCCACTAATTCCTGGTGACAACATGAATATGACTAGCCTCATCTAGATAATGGCCACTCGCCTATGGCACTTCTTTGAATTGGATATATTTATAAGATGATCCAGTACTACCCCCTAATCACCCAACTGAGAACCCACCATCCTAGATGGTTCTGACTGAACTGAAAATCCCAGGGAAGCCAGCTATCTGGCACCACTCTAGATTAGACATGACCCCATTAAAAAGTTATAAATATACCCCATTTCTCCACTATAATTACAATGTATCAGATGATGTGTAATTGTATGTTTAATGGGCCCTATAATTCCACACTAGTGGAACATGACATACTTTACATAAGACGACCCAGAAGTGAACTGCATTGTTGGATGGACTGAACTACCCATGCCCACATCTCCTACTCCACTGGATTATTTTTATCTATAGATACACTACCAATTCCCATGAATGATATTGTCCAATCCAATCGAGAACTTATCTTCTGATCAATCTCTACCATAAAAGCCTAACCAACTGCCTCTAGATAGGTCTTAATTGTGAATATGAATACTTGATAATAGATCTCTAGGTGAAAACCCCACTCAAACTTCTCGTCCATCATCATCTCAGTATAAAACATTTTATGTGAATATAAGACTATATTGATGAAGTGGTAAGAATAATCCATCACTGAATGATCCCCATAAATGAGTTCCATAAACTCTCTAGATCTATCATAACCCAATATTGATGGACAACAATACTCAATTGAAGTAGCCTTGAAGTCCTTATATCAAATATCCCCATGATTTCAAGTACAAAACACTTATGTACACCACCTACATATATGTACCCCTAATAGAATTGATGAAAAATTCACCATGACAAGCTCAGGTGTGTCACGTTACTCAAACATGTTCTTTATATTATCATGTCTCTACAATGCTTCCTGGGGTTCTATGATAGTTTAGATAGTATGAGGGTTTTCTTAGAAACTCATTGTATTTTTTCTTATTTTTTCTTGAATAATATTTCCTAGCAAGAGGAGCAGGAGTCTCTCCCTATGCAATATCATGGACATCATGGACTATAGAATCCATTAACCTCCGATCAGGTAGTGATGGAGAACTCTATGTCTCTTCCTCCCCAGGGTACCTGGGAGCTCTCCAAGATGGAATGTTATTACAAAAAGATATAGTCACAAAAGAATTAATTAGTAAAATAGTTCATAAATATTTTATAATTAACATCAAATATAAATATTTCAAACTCATTTAAACAATGAAAAAATAAATAACTGACCCCCACCCAATTTCCACATGTAGTTTGCAGCTCGCACAACTCACCTATAATTGAATTCGAACAAAATTACTTGCATCCCATGGTGATTTAGAGAATGTCCTCAAAATTACTATCCATGCACACTACTCACAATTAGAACTCTGATCCCTGAATGTCCTAAATCTTATCTAACCCGACTCATCCCAAATAATATGACCCAAAGAGATTAACATGTCTCTGATAAAAATTTTTTAAGAACCGGATTTGGTCTCCATCCAAACCCACACCCGACCTAGTCCGTGGAAATTCTCTAAGGGTATTCCCTTTTTCCTCGGGCTGGAACATGTGCTTAGTTGTAATAAAAAATAGTCAGTGAACAATTTACCCACATTTAGAGACATTAACCATCCAATAATAACAATTAATCTGAATCTGAAAATTAACACAAAAAAATGTCCTAATAGAAATTATGAATTGAAATACATAGATTAAAACCAACCACAATGGGGGTCAAAAAAAATGTAGAATGTTTATCCCATGTACAACCACACAATAAGGGAAATCACCATTAATCCATATCCACAACAATGCACCAATGGGGGAGTATAACTACACAAACCTCCATCTCCGTGGACCTTACCCTTACCTATGTCAAACATTATCTAGTTTACATACACCCAAGTGTGTATGTAGGGTGTGAGAATAATCCAAATAGTATTCCACCAAAAATATTCTATGTGATAATAATTTAAAGGCAATAATCATTCTTAATTTTATTTACATTAACTACTAGTAACAATTTCTATAAGATGAAACTAGAAAATAATACAGTTTTTAATTGGGAAACCTTGAATAATGACTAATTTTAATTAAAACACACATGTTACAAAATTTTCCAACAAAAATCTTCATATTAATACCTTTAATAAAAAATATCCAATGAGAACTAGTCACTAAAAAATCCCTAGGAACATGAAACTATGGGGTTCTAGGTACATTGTATCTAAATGTAAATGTATCTGTAAACAAAATCATTCTCATGAATGATCCACTATGAGGGGTAACCACAATAAAGAATCACTACCTAAAATAATCAATCTTTAGTTAGTATTGTCATGGTCAAACATGCTATGTGTAACACAGACGATACCACTACCAGATCAGTGAGAAACTAGTACTTGTATTCCATCCTGGACACCAGAATTTCAGTATTTGTGCTCAAAAAAGATCCACATGTTATAAATTGAAATTTGAAAATAAAAATACATTTTATGATTCATAAAAACAAATAATATCACCCATTATGTTTTTCATCCATTGTATAACTCAATAAACCTTTTAAAAAACATCATCTAACATATCAAGATGTAACACAAATATTTGCACATAAAATCAATTTCAAAACCCAAATTCAAAGAAAAAGTGTACCCCAATACCATACCAAAATAGAGTTTTATTCCGTTAAAACTTTTAATAATTAAAATTAATATATTATGAAATTCTATAAAATTATACAACATGTTTTACTCATGAAAAACAAAAAAAAAATTACATTACAAAATGAAACTATGAAATCAAACGATTATCTAAATCTATAAAAATTGATTCTTCCACCACAAACTATAATTATGAAATACAATAGGATGGTCAGGAAAGAAAAATAATTAATCACGTAATTATTACACTTGGAACCACCCACATTTGATGTCAAAAACACAAAAAATCATTATTGAAAACAACAACCGCACCATGACTGCCCCAAAAGAGGATGAAAAAAAATCCATAATCCACAAGATTGAATAGAGAAACATAAAAATATTTCCTATGTATTATTCACTAGTTTAGGGAAATTTGGAATGTTGAGAAGTTGGGATGAAACCATTAGGATTATGTAAGGAACGTGAAAGGAATTCACATACATTAAGAATCGTGAATTTCCACAACCAAAACCCCCTTTGAAATTGGGTTCTAAAAGACCTTGTGGGAGAATAGAAGCCTTATTTTACAGTACGGGTTGAATGGGGGAAGAAAAAGGCACATTATAGTTAATACTGAATTGAAAAAATTAGTATAATAGATAAATATATATTACCTTGACACCGGTTCATGGTTTTCTCTCATGGTTTAGTAAACTATGATGCTAAAATGTGTTGCCATTTTTGACATCCCAAAACATACTCATTTTTACATAAATTCATGTGGTCTAAGGGGTAGAAATGTGATAAATGATAGTAAAATAATAATATAAAAAAATATATAAAATAAGGATATGTATGTGATATGTATTGAGGGGAGGGAGTGAACTTCTAAAATGGAGGAGTTGAATTTTTGTCAATACCAAAAAGTAATCAATATTATGAGGTCACTCTCACCTCATGTGGCTCAATATTGATAACTAATTGGTTGTGGAAATTCTATAGAGACCCATACTTGACTTACATGTACATTACATTACTTTTGCGTAATACATATTACATAATAAAAATTACACCCAATGACCGTAATAGTTTAGTGTCATTCGAAACTTGGAACATAATCTCCTAATCATGGTGAAAGATCTTCAACATCTCCCATTATGATCTTACACTTTTGTTTTCTTACCTAAAACCTTTCTTTATATCCTAGGATAATAAAACATAAAAAGGGTGAGCTCAAATGCTTAGGAAGAGTAAGAATGGAGAAAATAAAACAAACCATATACATTTGAACTTAAAAACATGAACATAAAGTTTAAACATCAAAATCATGAGAAATTACATAAAGCATGGAAGTATGTAAGGCATTGATCATAATAGAACATCAATCATGATTAAATATCATGGGAATAAAACATTTAATTGTGGAATCCATTATGCACATGATATGATTTCCATAGTAGCCATGGCATTGCTGCCAAGACCATCATAGTGGACAAAGTCCCTTACTGAATCAAGTTTACTCCTCGTTCCTGTCCTATATCCCTGAACCAGATTAACTTTTGATTCCATCCATGTCTATCTCACGAGATATAAATCATTACTCAATGCATTGGAGGAAGATATAGGTCCCACCCATCTCATAATGAAATCATTTTTACTTGTGAAACAAAAATAAACATAAATCATTCATTAGAACCCAAAGAATAAAATGAGTTTCATAAACATCACCCTATCATAATGTAATCCACATAAAACAAATGGATATAATTTCATTATTAGAATAATCAAACCATGTAAATGATAGAGACATTATACTTGAAACATTATTATACTAAATAATGTCATCTTAGATGGAAAATAGTTTTGACAAAACTCTTGAAATGAAATCTTGAGGAAAATATCCTTTCTTCTTCAAAATCATATTATTTTCACAAAATGAAACTGAATTTTTTAAAGAAAAGTTTTTTGTTGAAAATAATCATGAAATTTTGTAGAGTAAGATTCATGAAAATTAGGCATTATGAAACAAAATAAATCAGTTCATGTCGTATAAGTTAAAAAAAAACATTCTCCTCATACTTTTGCCAGAAAAGTCAAAAAGTTCCTCATATGGTAAACAGAAAAATATTCATTCCATAACATGTAGTAAAAGTCAACAACGGGTGAAAATGACTTTAAACATAAATTAATTTTTTTAGAAAACATGGACATGGTTGATAACAATAACCCCAGTAAATACTTACAAATAAACAATCTTGGATAAGAACGAGATTGGAATAATTTTCCCTTACCTTAGGTCCCATTTCATTCAATCATGTATGAATCTCCTATATATTGGGTTTAAAAATATAATTAAATTTTAATATAACCATAATAATATTTATGATATCATATACGATTCACTTATGACTTTATAATACCCGTTCTTTTGTAAATTCAATGTTAAAGCAGTGTTTTGGGTAAAATCGTCTCTTTTAAATTATGTGTTTGGACATGTTGTTCTTGATATCATTACATATATCATGATTTAATTACTTCCAGAATATAAAAAATGATTTATATATAATATATATTCCGAATATAACATATATAATAGATCGATAAATTGAATGAAATACACCGTTAATGGAGACGGTAGGTCGTACGTACGCATGAACACTGTTTTCATTTCCTTATTAAATTGAATGGATGTAAATGACATATATATATATATATATATACATAAATACAGAATCATTATTATTCAATATATATCATGATTTATTATTATATATTATTTATAATCATTCATGAATGGTTTAATGGAGAATGAATCTCATCGCGTTCGTGGAGACGGTAGTCCGTACGTACGAACGAGCGACAATATCATTCTTTTGATTTTAAAATCATATATAATTGGATGGTATATAATATATAAAAAATCATCACAATGTTATATTTATTATTTATATCATTTATACTCATTATTATTCCCATCCAAATGATTAAATGTTTGAATAACAAACTACACCATGGCGTGGAGAGGGAAAACTGTACGTACGCACGTGTGGTGACTTATTCATTCATAAGATGGATAAAATAACTAAAATGGTTGTAACTTTTTTATAATAACATCACAGTATATATAAGATACTGGAATTTGTTTTTATAATGGAAACAACAAAGGAGGAAGTGGAAGAAAAACGAAACTTGAAATAGGTGGTGAGATATTTACCTCTTCTTCGGGTTCTTCCTTTTGATTTGATCAAAAGGGATCCTTAGGTTGTCTTTATGACTAAAAGAATGTCTCTAGGATGAAGGGAGGATAGTTTAGAGGGTATTTGGTCAGGTTTTGGCCGATCCAAATGGCTTGGGAGGAGTGAATGAGAGAGAAGAGTGAGTTCCATTTTATAAAAGTGGTGAGGGGCACCTTAGGAAAAACCTAAAATGTTGTTTTATAATAAATTCGTATTTAGTTTATAATGGCTCCAATGTGACTTATTTAGAGTATAGGGTTAGTATGGGTCGAAATAATCTCAACCAATAGGTTTTAGACAAATTTAGGTTACCATTTTAACCTTATCATTTAGATTTAACTCTATGATAATGAATTTATCTTTTACTTTGTCTTCTTGTATTTTTACACTATATGGTTAATAAATATACTATAAACTTCCAATAGAACCCAAATTGGTTCATTACTGTCATATATATTATTATATAATACTTTTGGCCGAACAATATATTTTTAGGAATAAAATATAAATTAATAAATTAATATTTGTTTTAAAAACTCTTTTATGTCAATTTTGACACTATTTGGTATTTTGTTTTTTCTAAATTCATAACAGCATTATTACTTCTAAAAATATTCATATAACCAACCGTAATATGTAATATTAATCTATAAAATTAGTTTAACTCATAAAAAGTCTCAAATTACATTTATTTGGGTATTTATAATATGAATTATATTAATATTTTATTAATAAGGTAATCACTTCATCATCATTGTGTCATAAATGAATTAAATTATTTAATGTCTAAAAATTATAAATAAAATACCATTATTTATAAAATATTTTTCTATTTCTAATGAATACTTATTGTCAAATATATCTTATATATAACCCTATTTAAAAAATGTTTTACTTATAAAACATTGATTTTAACTCTTTTAACTCGTCTTTGAATTAAATAATAATAAATGTCTTAATCTAAACCAAGTGGACCTAATGGGTAATATTTTATTCCTATGGTTGTTTTTGGTCAAGTTACACTTATACAACAAAATTAGGACATGAGTTAGGGTAATAATAATATCATTTTACCCTTAATTACCCTATTTACTTTTAACCGTGGTAAATAAATAAAAAAAGTTACTATTCACCAAAAAAATTATCATATTGAACGACATTATACTTACTGATAATAACCGTGTCTCTCAAAATTTTAAAATTTCACTCATAGAAGTGGTAAAATTAAGTGTTATGAAAATTTGCAAATTCTCCTAGGTGGTGGGCAAAAGACGGTCAAAAGATCAATTTTTTTTATATATATATAATTATTATAAAATGACTCCAATGAATTACATTGAGCATATATAGGTATTATGTATCTATTTTGACCTAAAATAAATTTAAATAAAAAATGATTATTTAAATAAAATGTCAGTTCTAACCAATAACTTATTCTTTTCACTATTCATCAAAAATTGAATGTTTTCAGAAAAATACCAAAAATTCACACTAGGCTAATTTCGATATTCTGAATAAAAAAATGACATCCATTTTGAATGATAAAATTTATAATATTTAAAAAAGTGGGTATTACTATTCCTAATGGCTTGTTTATATAATATTTTAATAACATGTCGTTGTTTAGTGAAACTCGGTGTTACGTTCAACACACGATATTGAGGAAGGTCTCTCTTGCGTGTAATGCATGCAAAGTCATGGTTTCATATAGGGAAATATTCCTTTGGTGTTGCGTATAACATACTCAACATATAGTTCAATAATACATTGATTAAAATCTATACTTAGTGTTGTGTAAATTGAATTTTATTCCCAAGAAATTGAAATTTTGTGCATCACAAGACAAGAATAGTGTTGCGTATAATACAAGCTTATATGGTGTTGCGTATAGTGTTAGCTAATCTTGGTTATTCATACAAAAAAAGACCTCAATGAAATTAAAAATAATATTTCTCATAAAATCTTGGGGTGTTACATTCTACCCCCCTTAAAAAGAATTTCTCCATCGAAATTCACCAGGATTATAAATGGATTACTATTTGAAATTTTCTTTAATAGAAACCCACATCGTAAAAAGGAATACCAAAATGTAACTTTAAAAACTAAAGTATAAAATGTAATGGTTACCCAAATTAACTCATCACTGGGTTTCCACATAAGAGAACATAGGTGAAAATATGGATATTGAAGAGAAATTTAACAATCATGTTCTGATGGAGGGTGGTAGAGGACATGGCTATGAAAAATCCAACAATCACAAATCCATAAATTCATGATGATATAAGGTACCATTTGATTCATCATATATAAGGGCACTAGACCAACATTTTTTGTTTTCAGGATCATTTCCCAATTGTTGAAGAATTTTTGTATTAAAAGAAATACTTACTTTATTTTGTTACAATATCATCATTGCTCATGTCTTGAACAATTTCAACTTCATCTCTTAAGGAAATGAAGTTGAATTTTTCTTTCGGGAAGGGTTAGCAGATCATGTGATAGACTGATAGGTCATTCCATCTGTCTCAAACATAAGGTTAGAAAAATTTGTATACATAAGTCCATATTTGGTGAGATTAATCATATATAGTTCCAAAAAGGACTTAACTTCATCTACCATCCATTTTAAAAAATAAAACTACTTTCTACTAACCGGGGACTTCCTATAGTCTAGTAGTAGGTGATAAAGGCCTATCACACTTCAGTTGTGGGTTCAATTCCCGCATCCTTGTCCGATGCGATAGGTTGTCTCCCGCCCTATGGGTTTTCCTTTTTCTAAAACTTTACTATTATAAAATTCCAGCAATAATATTGAAAAAGATATTGCCCTAAAAAATAATATATGATTTCTATCCTAATTCATTCCAATGTTTAGGCTTATCCAAAATATTTCTTTCCGAGCTCATAGTATAAACAAAACTATTACCAGAAAGGCCATCTACCGATCATATGAATACCATCATTTACCACCATATATCATAAGTGATATCTGGTTGGTCACATTCCGAACATGTGAATACCTTAATCATGTATTCTCTTGAAACCTGAATTACTATAGAATCTTTGTGAAAACAAGAATTCTATCAAAAGTCAACTCTTTCCACATACAAAATTCACAAAATTTCTATATACTCAAACCATGATATCACTTTGTCATTATATCAATCATGAGCTTATTAATACTATCAAACATATTATTTTCTCCTTATCCCTTCATTATGCGCATATCATCTTCATTCTAAAAAATATTTCAATCACTTTTCATGGTTACCGGTACCATACAATTATTCAAAACCAATACAAAGATATTCCAAAATTCCACGAAACCATAAATGAGATTCCATGATACTATTCTTAAATCCAATTACATAAACACATAATCATTCCAAAATATCATTTTCATACTCAACCTCACAAATAGTGACCACATGTGAATTCCCTTTGTCCTTTTTCTTAAGATGTTTCTCACATAGATCATCATTAACCCTTTAATTTGGGCATTGATCAGCATAATGCCTCATTTCCTTGCACTTGTAGCATTGAAGTGTTGGTGGTGCATTCTCTGCTGCCTTTTCTCCATTCACACCATTAGCTACCTTTTTTCCATTACTTCAGTACTCAGCTGCTCGATGACCTTATTTTCCACACTTGAAACATTTTCTAGTAATATCCACCATTCTTCTATCCAAATTTTGAGCATAACGAAACATTTTCCTTCGTTTCAAAAAAGTTTTGAGACTTTTCCTAGAACTCCATCTTTCATTTCATGTCAAAACCATGAGATAGATATCTTACACCAACTTCCAGTTCTACCTTGAGAGCACAACGCACATTTTCTTCATATCTACTGAGGTCTTTTATAGCTAATTCCGTTAGAAGACTTAGATTTATGCCACTAAATAATCGATCAACATTAATTTCAGGTTGGCTGATAAAGCCAGATGCATTCCTTGCAAGCCTTGTAGAATTCACCTTGTATATATCAATAGACTGATCATCCTTTTTCTTAATCTCAAGGAACTCATTTTCCATCATTGTTTTAAGATTACTAGGCATGTACTTATTGAAAAATAAGTTTCGAACTCATCCCATTCCATGGATTAAATTTCATCTTGGGGCCTTGTATTCTAAATTAGAGTCCACCACTGGTCTTCTTCACCTTTTAAACGGTAAACAACTAAAATGACTTTTTCATGCTCTGAACAATGAATTATGGAAAATATATTTTCAATGGTAATGATACATTTTTCAGCAACAACTGGATCAGAAGATCCACTAAAAGAAGGGGGACATTGCCTCATAAAGGAATCAATATAATATTGTTCCCTTCTCTGCTCATTTGGAAGTCCAGAATGATTCATAGCATGTGTAAGTATAGAAATAAGAATTTTCACTCCATATCCCATAACATTTTTTGTTCAGAGAGACAATCATTTCATTTCCTAGTGCATTGATCATTATCACAGTTCCTTCGGGTTCCAGACAGTATCTAAAACCCAATAAGAATAGTGTGAGAGGAAAAAATCATACTAAGAAAACAACGTAATCAAGTATGGTACTTTCAATCTCTAACATCTTAGGTTTAATTATAAGATATTTATCGTAATTCTATTACTATAACCTATACTCATATATATCCTTAAAGACATCCCAAGACATACCTTAAAAATACCTTTAGGGATTTCACTAAATTTTTTGCATCATAGTTTCCAAAGTTTAACTAAACCTCACTCTGATACCAACTGTAGAGACCCAAACTTGATGTGAATGGAAATTACATTACTTTTTCGGAATACTTAATACATAATAAAATTTACACCCAATTACCATAATATTTTAGTGTCTTTGGAAACTCGGAACATAATCTTCTAATCATGGTGAAAGATCTTCAACATCTCCCATAAAGATCTTACACATTTGTTTTCTTACCTAAATAGTTTCTCTATATCCTGGGAAAAGAAAACATAAAAAGGGTGAGCTCAAATTATTAGAAAGAGTAACCATGGGGAAAATAAAACAAACCATATACATTTGAACTTAAATACATGAACAGAAATTTTAAACAACAAAATCATGAGTAATGACATAAAAAATGGAAGTATGTAATGAATAAATCATAAGATAACATCAATCATCGTAAAATAGCATAGGAATATAACATGTAATTGTGTCAACCATTAAGAACATGATATGATTTCCAAAGTAGCCAAGGCATTTCTTCCAAGACCATCATAGTGGACAAAGTCCCTTAGAGAATCGAGTTCACTCCTCATTCCAGTCCTGTATCACTAAACTAGATTAACTTTCAGTTCTAGAAATGTCTATCTCATGGGATATAAATCATTACCCAATGCATTGGAGGGAGATATTGGTCCCAACCATATCATAATAAAATTATTCTTACTTGTGCCACAAAAATAAACATAAATCGTTCATCATAACCCAAGAATAAAATGGGTTTCATAAACATCATCCCATCATAACGTAATAAATATAAAACAAATGGATATCATTTAATTATAAGAAGAATCCAACCAAGTAAATAATATAGACATTATTCTTGAAACATAATCATACAAAATAATTTCATCTTAGATGGAAAATTGTTTTGACAAAACTATTGAAATTAATTCTTGAGGAAAATATCCTTTCTTCATTAATATCATTTTCATTTCACCAAATGACACTCATTTTTAAAAGAAATGGATTTTTTTTAAAATAATCATGAAATATTTTCGAGTAATATTCAGGAAAATTAGACGTTATGAAACAGTAAAAATCAGTTCATTCTGTATAAGTTAAAAAACATTTTTCTCATACTTTTGACGGAAAAGTCAAAAAGTTCCTCATATGGTAAACAAAAGAAAGATTCATTCCATAACATGTGGGAAAAGTCAAAAATGAGAAAAGGGGACATTAAAAATACATTAATTTTTTTATAAAACACGTATGAGGATTATTACAACAACCCCAATAAATACTTATGAATAAACAATATTGGATAAGAACGAGATTGGAATAATTATCCCTATCCTTAGGTCCCATTTCTTCCGTAGATATCTGAATATCCTTATAGTGGGTTTAAACATATTATTAACATTTAACAAAACTATAATAATATTTATGAGATCATATTTGATTCACTTATGACTTTATATTACCCATTCTTTTGTAAATTAAATGTTAAAGCAGCATTTTTTGTAAAATCGTTTCATTTATCGTACTTGTTTGGAGTTGTTTTTCGTGATATCATTACTTGTATAATTATTTAATCACTTCCATAATATAAAATATGATTTATATATAATACATATTTATAAAATAAAATATATAATTGTTCAATAAATGGAATGAAATACACCGTTCATGGAGACGGTAGGCCTTACGTACGCATGAACTCCGTTTTCATTTCCTTATTAAATTGAATAGAAGTAAATGACATATATATTTACATAAATACAGTAGAATTATTATATAATATATTTCATGATTAATTATTCTATATACTTTATAATGATTCTTGAATGGTTAACATGGAGAATGAATCTCATCGCGTTCGTGGAGACGGTAGTCCGTACGTTTGCACGAGCGACAATATCATTCTTTTGATATTAAAATGGCATATAATTGGATGGTTTATCATATATATGTTATATTTTTTATTTATATAATTTATAGTCATTATTATAGCCATCCAAATGATGAAATGTTTGAATAACAAACTACACCACGAAGTGGAGATGGTAAACTGTGTGTATGCTCGTGTGGTGACTTATTCATTCATAGGATGGATAAAATAACTAATATGGTTTTAAAATTTTTATAATAAAATCAAAGTATATATAAGATACTGGATTTATTATTTTAAAGTGGAAAAATCAAAGAAGGAGGAAGTGGAAGAAGAAAGGAACTTGAAATAGGTGGTGAAATATTTACCTCTTTTTCGGGTTCTTCCTTTTGATTTGATCAAAAGAGCTCTATAGGTTGGCTTTATGACAAAAGGAATGTCTCTAGGATGAAGTGAGGATAGTTTAGAGGGTATTTGTGTAGGATTTGGCCGAGACAAAAGGCTTGAGTGGAGTGAATGTGAGAGAGGAGGGAGTTCCATATTATAAAAGATGTGAGGGGCACCATAGGAAAAACTTAAAATATTATTTTATAATATTTTCATATTCGATTTCTAATGGCTTAAAAGTGACTTATTTCCAGGATAGGGTGGGTATGGGTCGAAATAATCTCAACAAATAGGTTTTAGACAGGTTTAGTTAACCATTTTAACCTTATAATTTAGATTTAACTCTAAGTTAATGAATTTAACTTTTACTCTCTCTTCTTGTATTTTTACACAATATGGTTAATAATCATACTATAAACTACCAATAAAACCCCAATTGGTTCATTAATGTAATATATATAATTAAATAAGTTTTTGGGCAAAAATTAGATTTTTAGGAATAAAATATCAATTAATAATTTAATATTTAATTTAAAAACACTTTTATGTCAATTTTCACACTATTTGGTATTTTGTTTTTTCTAAACTCATAACAGCATTATTACATCTAAAAAACTTCATCTAACCAACCCTAATATTTTATATTAACCTAGAAATTTAGTTTACCTCATTAAAAGTCTCAAATTACATTTATTTGGGTATTTATAATATCAATTATGTTACTATTTTATTAATAAGGTATTTACTTCATCATCATTGTGTCATAAATAAATTAAATTATTTAATGTCTAAAAATTATAAATAAAATACCATTATGTAGGAAATATTTTTAGCTTTCTAATGAATATTTATAGTCGAATTTATTATATGTATAGCCATATATTAAATAAAATTACTTATTAAATATGTATTTTAACTCTTTTAACTCATCATTGAATTAAATAATAATAAATGTCCTAATCTAATCCATGTGGACCTATATGGTAATATTTTATTCCTAATGATGTTTTTGGTCGAATTACACTTATCCAATAAAATTAGGACATGTTTTTTGGTAATAATAATATTATTTTTACCCTTAATTAGACAAATTATTAATGATATAAATTTTATAATCATCGTTGAATGGTGAAAATGGGAATAAATCTCATCACGTTTCTGGATATGGTAATCCATACGTATGCACGATAGAAAATATCAATCTCTTGATATTAAAATTATATATAATTGGATGGTTTATCATATATATATAGTCATTATAATGTTATATTTATTATTTACATCAATTACACATCATTATTATACCAATCCAAATAATAATGTATTGAATAACAATTATACCATAACGTGGAGACTGTAAGTCGTACGTACGCTCGTATAGTGACATGTCATTCAATGGATGGATAGAATAATGAATATGGTTGTACCATATTTATAATAATATCATACTATATAGAAGATACAAGTGTTATTATTTATGAATGAAAACATCAAAGAAAAAGGAAGTGGAAGAAGAAATGATCTCGAATGAGGGGATGGAATATTTACCTATTCTTCAGGATCTTCCTTTTGATTTGATCAAAAGGGATCCATATGTTTTCTTTATAAATAATGGAAGGCCTCTAGGATTAAGGTAAGACATTCGAGAGGGAATTTGGGAAGGGTTTGGCCTGTCTAAATGGCTTTGATGTTTTGAATTAGAGAGAAGGGGGTGACCTTTTATAAGAGGGCTGAGGGGAACCTTAAAAAAAGCTAGAAACATTATTTTATAATAAAATAATTTTCGGTTTTGAATTTCTCAAAATTATTTTTTAAAATGCTAAGGTGAGGATGGGTCGAAAACCACTCAACCGGTAGGTTTCAGGAAGGTTTGGGTCAATATATTAACATTATATTTTAGTTTTTACTCTTAGTTAAATAGTTTTACATTTACCATGTCTCATTGTATTTTTATATTATATAGTAAACAAACATACTATATAAATCCAAGGGAACCCCCAGTGGTTCATTAATGATACAACTATCATTATATAATTATTTTGGACTATACTTAGATTTTTAGGAATAAAATATCAATTAATAATATCATTTTTTTAAACTCTTTTATGTCAATTTTGACACTATTTGACATTTTTTTTTTCCAAATTCATAACAACATTATTACTTCAAAAACAATTCATATAAACATTGATAATATGTCATATTAACCTACAAAATTAGTTGAATTTAGAAAAAGGCTCAAATTACATTTATTTGGATATTTATAATATCAATTATTTTAATATTTCATTAATTAGGTAATTACTACATCATCATTGAGTCAAAAATAAATTAAATTATATAATTTTTAAAAAATATAAATAAAAATCTATTATCTAAGAAATATATGAATCTTTCTAATGAATATTTATAGTCGAATTTATCTTATGTGTAACCCTATATTATAAACGGCTATAGTAATTAAACATTAAATTTAACAATTTTATCTGTTCTTTGTATTAAATAATAATAAATGTCCCAATCTAATCCTTGTGGACCAAAAAAGATCATATTTTATTCCTAAGGTTGTTTTTGGTTGAACTATACTTATCCAATAGAATTAGGACATGTTTTAGGGTAATAATAATATCATTTCTACCCTTAATTACCATATTAACTTTTAATTGTGGTAAATAAAAGTAAAAATTTACTATTCTCAAAAATTTATTTTTATCTTACTGAACCATATTTTACTACTTGATATTAACCGTGTCTCTTGAATTTTCAGAATTCAACTCACAGAAGCGGTAAACCTATTATAAAATGACTCCAATAAATTATAACGAACGTATATAGGTATTTTGTATCTATTTTGACCTAAAATAAATTTAAATAAACTAAATACTTATTTAAATAAAAAGTTGGTTTTAACCAAAAACATTATGGTTTTCACTATTCATCAAAAATTGAATGTTTTCATGAAAATGCCAAAATTTCACCTTAAGCTAATTTTGTTATTCTGAATTCAAAAATTAATTTGATTTTACCAAATTAAAAACATAGAACTTTCATTTATTAATTGAAAATTTATTCCCGTTGTTATAACCAAAAAGCGTGTTTTTAAGAAATAATAACTAATAGAAGATTGAAACCTGTTTATGTTCAATTTCAAGTAGAAATTATTTCCAATGAATAAAATTAAATTAAAATGTAAAAATATAATATATTTATACTTCTAAACAATCAAATTTTATAATTGGACACTATAAATTATTTTGATTTAAAAAAGCAGTTTTCAGTTAGAATATACTATTTTTCACTATTCACCCAAATATGAATGTTTTTTTAAAAACACCAAATATTTATTGAAACTAAAATCTTATTTCATGATTCAAAAGAAGAATTTTTTTTGTTAAATTGAATAAATAAAAGTTTCAAATATTAGATTTAAAAATGGGTCTCCATTAAAAGGTGAAAAAGTTGAATTTTTTGAAAAATACTTCTTTTGTCTAAAAAAATGAATTTATTCGTAAATTTTGTCTAAAAAAATCATAATATGGATTCTAAAATTAAAATGATTTTATACAGTTCAAAATTACATTAATACTATTCATAACCTTTTTTGAATGGCTATTTTGGTAAGTCATGGTGAACTTGAACTTGCTGTTGCGTGTAGTGAAAGTGATTGAATTAAATTGAAGAATTAACGTACTATGAAATATTGGGGTGTAACATTTTTAGTACATAAATATAATTATGTGATGAATAAAAATCATTTCCTTTATATCACATATATTCAATAAATTTTTTCATATTACAATCCATTTAATGATTTCGTGATAACCGAATCACATGGCATTGTGAGGTAGTAATCAGCCATACACACGAGCGACATAATTATATCCCCTATAAAATGGAATTTAAAAATGGTATATCTTATTTAATGACTATAGAGGTATAATTATTTTCTAAATATCATATATATAAATACTTTTTTGAACCCTTATAATAATCAATTGTGATTGGTGGTAATAGAAAAATGAATGACGTCTGTTGATGAGGTGGTAGTCTGGCAAACACAAAAATGATGATTGTGTATCCCAATAAATTGAAGACAAGATTCTGAAGGCCATGATTTTTTTTCACAAAATAATCCTATAATATGTAATATATTTATAAAAATATACCACGTTAGTTTTATAATAATTAAATGAGTTGGAGGAATAAATAAAATGTAACTGTTTAATAAATAAGGACACATATTTTTTCAAAGACTCCTCAGGATTACAACAAATCCCTCCAAAGATGGATTTTTCCAGATCCAAAATCTTATATGAAGTGTTTAATGAATTATGTAAATTTTTTGTAATTTTCTTATTACTTAAAATGTCATGATATGTGTTTTGTGTTGAGTCGATAAGTTTTCCTTACGACTTTTCCATTCCTCTATGTTTTGAAAATCACAATCACACTATCTTAAAGAAAATCCTTATTTCCCTATGCATTATCTTAATAAGGAAAATTTTCATTCCTCACGAAAAGTTTACCATTAACTATTTTTTCATTGTTCATTTTATTGTTTCTATATATATAACTCTTATTTATAAAGGGTAAAATTCTGTTTAATATCGAAATCCTCGAAATCCTATAAATCCATAATTTTAGAGCATTATGTTTTCATGATCTTATTTCAGGTTCCGAATTTAGACTCCAAATTATCTGAAATTTAGACATCGAATTCTCTGATATACATTCTCTGAATTCTATAAAATTCATACTCCTAATTTTCTAAAATTCATTCTCCAAATTCTCTTAAATTTAGACTCCAAATTCTCTAATATTTAGAGTCCTAATTCTCTGAAATTCAGAATCCTAATATCTAAGAATTCATATTCTGAATTCAACAGAAATCTGACTCTGAATTACTCAAAATTTGGACTCCAAATTCCTCAGAATTCAGATTCCAAATTCTTTAGAATTCTGATTTTGAAGTTTATAGAATTCATGTTCTGAATTCCTTGGAAAACAAAATATGAAATTCCATGATTTATAGTCTCCAAATTATTACATTCATAAACTCTGAACATTTATTTTCCCTTAGACTATGAAAAATATATTTTGTTATGCAACCTTGTTTTTTATACAATTGTTTTAGTTTTGAAAATTTGTCAAACATTTTGTATCTAACAAACAGTTTTTTGAGTTACTAGTGTACTAGTAACACTGAGATTCAATGAAAAATATGCCTGATGGAGGAGGGAGCCACCCTTAGGGAAGGGCCTATAAGTGGGATCTCATTTGAATGAGCTCAATATAGAGAATATTGATCCATCACTAATGAGATTGCATGCTGCTAAAGTGTTTGTTAGAGAGGGATTCTCATGTCTTCTGGATACTGAACATCTAGTTCATATCTCTTTGTGCGACTCCAATTATTGTTGTGTACAATCGAGGACTACCGGGGATAAGAAGATTGAGTTTCCGACTACATTAATTTTTGAGTACATCCTTGATTAGGATGATAGAGGTTCTGACTACCATTAAGATCGGGGGCTTGCTGAGATAACAAGATAGAATCTAATATTATTATCGAGGTCTTACATGAATATGGGTATGACATACTTTCTTGAACATATAAATCAATGAACCTTTTTCCAAGGTTATTGGATACCATACGCATTGGGTTAAAAGACTTCATACTTGTTACTTGTTTTGTTTCATGTTAATATTCGGTTGTATTTTGATAAAATAATAATGTATAATGTTCTTATACTATATTATTATTTTATGTACTCTGATTAAGTAATATTATATATTCTTTAAAATTGAATCTTTTCCTTGTAAGCTATCCATAATTTTCATTTCTGGAACAACATTTCCAGAACCTAGGGAGTTTGTATAAATAAAATAGGTCTTCTGAATTTACCTTGTTTAACCTTATTATATATAGTTTTCCTTAAGGCTGAAAATGAAATTTGTTAAAAATACAATTAAACCCCTCTTGTAATTAAGCATCTAAATTCATATTTCAATCCTGAAATTGGCATCAAAAGAGGTCTCTGAAATAATTATATTCACATATATGTTTTCTTTCTCAGTTTTAAGTTGTTCTAAATATTTTCCTTCCTTTGTATATTTATCCTCGTTTAGAAATGTTTACTATTAATAATTTTTTGAGAACAGATATTTTAATTTAGATGGAAAAATTAAATGTATGTTCGATTTACAATATCAATTCGACTAGACCACCAATATTGTATGGGAATGATTATGAATATTGGAGAGATCATATGAATTTTTTTTACTAATACTGTACTAGACAACTACGTTATGCTTACTGGAGATTAAAAGATTCATGATAAGGATGTCATAACTTTTACTAAACAAGAAATTTCAGAATATCAACTAAACTACAAGGTAAGGAATACTTTGTTGTGTTCCATGACTAAGAATATATATAGTCATATTTCATTTTATAAAGATAAAAATTGAATTTGGATGAAATTGGAATTTGATCATTTTATTACATAGAAGGTTGTAAAAACTAAAAGAGCAATAATATAAAAGAATATCAGGGATTTCTATTTCCCTATGGTGAACCAGTTTGCAAGGTAGAATAATGGTTTATGACAATTGTTAACAGTTTACAATCAATGGGTGAGAATGGTTATGATGATTACTCACTTGTGGACTTGATTATAGATATCATTCCTAATAACTGGGAGTCTAAAAGAACATCTATTGATGAGAATAGAAAAGTATCTAAAATTACTCTTGATTATAATTTTGGAACTCTTCTTCAATATGAGAGAATAATGAAAAGTGATGCTGATATAAATTATAAGATGAATGGAAATGTAATTGTATCCTTTACTAATACCAAATACAATACTCTTAAAGGGTTACAAGATCCATGTAAAGAAAAGTCACTATTTTATCTGAATCATGTGAATGTGAATATTGTGAGAATGAGCTGGCTAATATTGTTAGAAGGATGAAAAAGATAATTGGAAAGAAAGAAATTTTGTATAGGTTTAAAAAGAAAGAATGAAAAGACAAGAATTATTATGATGTCACATGTTATGAACGAAAAAGTTCAAGGCATATATGGATAAGTTTTAATGTTCATAAGAAAATGGATATAAAGGAAAACCATTTTGAGAGGAATAAAAAGAAGTACTATAAATCTAAATATATGAATGATTTGAAAGATAATAAAACCTGGTGTTCTAGTTGTGGAGGATCTTCTATTGAATCCTCAAAGTATGAATCATCTGGTTAGAAGAATCTTGGTCGACTATCCAAATTACCCATTTAAAATCATTGCCTAATGGCAATGATACAAAATGTTGAATCTATAACTAATGTATATTTGAGTTCAAAATTTAGTTATAACAGATATGTGGAATATTTAGATGAATAATCTTTTTCTGATGAAGATAATACATTACCTAATTATGAATAAGTTTCAAAGTTTCCTAAACATATTGTGTCTCATAATTCTAATGTCAGGAAAAAATTCTGATAAGACAAATTATATAATTTCTATTCATAATAAAAAAGTTTTAGATATTAATAGAGATCTTGATACGAAAATTTATGATTTTGTATGTATTTCCAAAAAACGTGATGAAGTTAATTTTGAAAAGTACAATCCTTCCAAGGATCTTGAAAATGTAATTTCTATAATTTTTTTAGACAAAAACTCTATTGTTAAGAATAATGTTTTTGAGGTTAAAAATATAATTATTAGAAAAACGTCAGAAATATTTTCCTTGAGGAAATGTTTGTCAATCATTAACTTTGGTATGGAAAACATTAATGAGATGTGTTCTCAAATTAAACCTATAACGAAAAATTCGGGATTTGGTTATACTCATTCAAAACATGTTCTTAGAAATAATAATTTTTTCCTCAAAGTGCTCTTTTTTGCACCAAAATGTCAGTTTGGAAAACATTGGGAAACAAGTTTTCTTTAATAAAAACGTACTCATTATGTTGTCATAAAGATTATTTTTATAAGAAAACGAGGATACCTGAAATTTTTCATTTATAAGATTCCAGATCCTAGAATTATTGGGTTCCAAAATTCTAATTCTCTTATTTTCAGGAAAATAAAGATAGTACCAGTAGTAATACATAGTAAATGGATAGTAGATGTTCCTAGAACATGACTGGTAACAAAACGTTATTTGAAAAGATTAAAAAGCAAAAAATGGGATATCATTCATCAATTAATCAGAATGCTGGATCAACTTGTTGATATTTTCACATAATCATTACCCTTCGACAGATTTTAATATATTAAATAGAATATAAGAATTATAACCGTACGATAATATTTCAAATTAACTTTCTGTTGAAACCAATATCTAGATAGTATGAAACTATTTTTCAAAGAGGGAATACATATGTTTGATAGTTAAAATTTTTTTTAGTCAAAATATTTTGTTTACAATATTTTTCATAGTCAAAATTTTTCATTGTCATAATTTTTTGTATTCAAAATTTTTTGTAGTGAATATTTTTCGTAGTCAATATATTTTGTAGTCAAAATTTTCGTAATCAAAATTTTCATAATAAAATATTTTCTTTCACATTTTCTAGAATCTAATGTTCTTCAAGAAAAAACATTTTCAATACTAATAATATTCCCCCTATTCTAGAAGGTATGTATTCGTTCTTAAATTTTTGTAATCATCTTTTTACATGTTGGTATTTTTTTCTTGTTTAAGAAACTATTTTCGATTCACATTCTTTTAAATCCAAATGTTTGTCATATGAACCACAAAATTTCGAAACGGACAAAAAACATTCTTCTATTATCATCTAAACCGTTATATATGATCAAAAGTTTATCAATTTTTGGGTCAATCACGGAAGTAGAAACATCACCTCAAATTCCTATAAAAGGACCACATGATGTTTGTCCCATATCGATCTTCAAACCCTATGCATAATGAAGTTATTCCTCCCTACTTAAGGTCGTTCAAAATCATCAGGTTTTTCTTACTTCTGAATGTCTACTAAAGACACTTCTCATAAATAAAGGTCAATTTTATAGAAAATTTATGAATGGAATATATACCAATAACTGTTGGTCGATATGAAATATTATGCTATGTATGACACTATCATTTCAAATAATGTTACGATAAATGGCTGTAAAATCCTATGTATATCGAATCCAAAGGCACATGATCCAGTCAATGTGGATTTGTTGATTGAATTTATGAGTCATCATGTTTTTTCAATAATAGAGGGAGAGATAATTTTTATTTCAAGAGATATGTGTAGACATATTCTCTTTCTTAGTGAAACGCAACAAGTTAGATTGGAATTTATTATGAAGGATAAGAAGAATTATGTACTCACAAATTTTCATATGTTTCAGGATATTTTGATAATGAGAAGGATCTAGCTTGTCTTTTTGTGAAATGAGTGAGATCTCTGAATATTGTTCATCTATATACATACCTTTTGATTCTTGAGTTATGGGTCTAAGGTTTTATTATTTTGATAAAAGCGGATTAGGACACCCTAAAGAAAAGTGATATCTATACACTTGACTTATTGATGAACCATAGGAAGGTAATCCTATTCCAGAATATCATTGTTACAATTGAGAATATCATTAATAAAAATTTGAAGTATCAAATAACCAAGTATCCATCTATACACTCTAAAATTATTATTATTTTTCATTCAGTCATTCAAAATTACTTGTAGTTCTAATCCAAATAATTTAAATGTAATGTTATTAAGTGATGATACTATGAGGCGGATAAAAGTTGGATATGATAGTCAATATGGAGATTTATATGACTTGTCTAAAGCTCAAAACGAAACTATTTTGAAGAAACATGAAGTGGCTGAGACTTCTATGAAAGGTGGAAGGAAGAGGATGGAAAAGGAACTAGAAGAGAAAGTAGAAACTCTTGTGGATAAGGAAACCCAACCATAACCACCATAGCCATTGATGCAAAATACTTAACCTGATGACGTAGTGGATACATGGAGATAAGATGAGAAGAACATTAAAGAAGGGGTGCATATTTCTGCTTGGATCCTGCTGAGGCAAATTCCATGAAGTTGAAGGATGGATAAAATCTTGAGAAGCAAGAAATAGAAAAGTAGTAATGAATGAAAATTTCAGGAGATGAGATACTACAATATTTTCTCAAGGTTGCTGAAAAATCCTCTAAACAACTTCATGTTAAAAAATTGTTTTTGAAAGAATAACTTCATGTGACTCCAAGAAAGAAGTTTGTGATTCTAAAACCACATCAATAAGAAGAAACAGTTGTATATGATGAAGTGAAATATGGAGTAGGAGAATATGGAAATGGTGATACATAAGACATGATAGGGAAATTCAAGGATTATCATGAGAAGGCGTGTCCTTCTGGCATGCTTTCAATTCAAACATATGAAGAAGTGTTTTCAAAACATTCTACTCCAATAAATGATGATAAAGGTCGAGAAGAAGTGAACATACCATCTGAAGAAGAATTAACCAATCCGGATTTCTATCATTTAGAAGATCAAGTGGCTTATGTTATGAAAGAAGAATATGATGAAGATAATATTGTTTAGTTATCTGATAGAGAGCACGAATCACCCAAAACACAAGGCATTATTCCGAGAGCTCATGAGTGAAAATTGGTGGTAGTCATTAAACCTTGTAAATATATGGTGAAAAAGGATGATGTTGGGGCTTCGTCGAAGAGGAAAGCTGATGAGGTAGAAAAAGAATCCTCTCAAACTAAACACTCAGATTCAGAATCGATCTCAATTGGAATAGATTTTTTTGTTCAATTTTTCAATAGGATTTTTTTAACTATTACTATATTTCTAATAAGAGATTCAAGATTCTAGACACTTCAACATTAAATAAATCAAAAATCAGATTTATTTTCCATGGTTATGGATAAATGTGTCGGATATGAGCTAGATTTCAAATCATTTCTCATTTGTTATGAGGATAATAAAAGATCTTTTTAGAAGATTACAGTCTGGTCACGAAAGACAGTCGAAGAGCTCATAGTCGTTGATGAATTTCATGATAATGTCAAGGATGCGTTTGACACTGAATATGGGATGATCAAGGACTATACTAATATTTTTGTGGAAAATATTAGTCTCAAACAAAATAATTTGAAGCATGAAGTTAATGATCTGAATGGGATGCCTAATTCTATGGCCATGAATTAGAAGAGGTAAAGGGATTTTAAAATTTATTTTGAAGAAATTCTTGTTAAGAAATAAAAAGTCGTGAAGGTTCAGGTAGATATTCCTAAGGCTCGAGAAGAAAAGATGAAATCCATAGAGAAGAAAACTAAATATTATGATTTATTGATCAAGAATATGTAAGAATATCACAAGTAGAAAATGTTGTTGAAACCATTTTCAATAAACTAATGTCGTAGGAGAAAAAATGATGATTTTTCCCCAATTCTGATATTTTGTTGAATTTCAACCTTGTAAAAAATCATTCAATCATAATTAAATTTTTTGTTGTATTACATATATTTTCTTGTTTAGTACTATTTTTTTGGGTAACATTTTTTCCCATTACCTCTATTCCTTTTTTAAAATCAATTAAGGATAGAAAGATATAATAAAATGAATACTAAGAAAGAATTGATTTTCCTATGTAAAGGTGTTATCATCTAAGTGAATTTTCTTATCAAATAATATTTTCCTATGCAAGATAATGTAAAATATCATTCAAGAAATCTGGAATAAAATAATTAGAGATTTCAAAACCTAAGAATGATTTAGTCGTATTCAGTATGATTTATATATAATAGGAGATACATTTTATTTTATGTTAAAAAAAACATTATTTCCTTATATTCTTTTTTGTAAGGGTGTTTGTGCATTCCAAAAAGGGGATATTTTTGTGTCAATAATGTTTCCATATGGATTTTACTTTACAATATGTTTTTAAAATAAAAAACACTCTATCCTAAGGAAAATCATATTTTCCTTGAGCATTATCATAATAAGGAAAATTTTCCATCCTTGAGGAAATTTTACCTTTAACTATTAATTCATTATTAACTTTATTGTTTATATGAATATAAAACATTTATTTCTAATGGTTAGAATTCAGTTTCATATATAAATCATCAAAATCCTATAAATCATTATTTTTACTGAATTTTGTTTTTAGGATATGAATTCATGTTCTAAATTCAGACTCTGAATTCTCTGAAATTTAGATTCCGAATTTTCTGAACATCAGACATTGAATTCTCAGAAATCAAGACTCCAAATTCTCAAAAATTTAGACTACGAATTCATTGAAATTAGGACATGGAATTCTCTGATATTAAAACTCCGAATTCTATGAAATTCATACCACAAATTCTCAAAAATCCAGATTCCAAAATCTCCTAAATTCTGACTATGAATTCCTTAGAATTCAGACTCTAAATTCCTCAAATTTTAGATTCCAAATTCCCCAAAATGCAGACTCCGAATTCCTTAGAATTCCAACATCTAATTCTGAAGAATTAATATTCCAAATTCACTAGAATTCGTATTCTGAAGCCTATAGAATTAAGGTTTCCAATTATTTGGAAGATATAATATTAATATACATGATTTATAGTCACCATATTATTACTTGTTTAAACTCCAAACTTTTATTTTTTCCATAGACTCCGAACAATATATTTGGTACAAAATTTTATTTTTCTTATACTTGTTTTACTTATGATAGGATTTCATACATTCTATTTCTAACTAACCATTGTTTGAGTGACACGTCTATAGGTCCCTATGAGATTGTAGAAAAAATAGACTTTTAGAGGAGGGAGTTCATCATTGGATAAGTGTTTATAAATTGGATATCATTTTAATGAGATAAATACAAATAATACTGATCTATCACTCGATATATTTTTTACTACTTATGTGATTTCTAGAGAGAGAGACTCTCATTCCTTGTGCATACTGAACATCTTGGTCAGCTTGAGTTGTGTGACTCTGATTGTTGCTGTCTACAATCGAGGACTTTTGGTGATCTTAAGACAAAGGTGCTGACTAACAGAATTTTCGATGACTTCATTGATTAGGAAGACAGAGGTGTAGACTACCTTGATGTTTGACGACTTGCATAGATTGCAAGACAGAATCTTATATTCTTATAAAAGGCTTACACAGGTGTGGGTATGAAAGAATTTCATGAATGTAAAAATAAAGAGACCGTTATCCAAGGTTGTTAGATACCCTCATCTTTTTGTTTTAAGACTTCATACTTGTTACTTGTTTTGTTTCAAGTTTATATAAAACGGTATTTTGATAATGGAAAGAAAGTTTTTCTTTATTATACTTTCTTATGCTTTTATGAACTTTAAATAAGTAGGATTCTAAATGCTTTCTGGTAGAATAATTTCATTTTAAAATTTCATTATGATTAATTTCTTAAACCTCATTTCCAAGACCGAGCATGTGTGTAGGACTAAAATAGGTCATCTGATTTTACCTTGTTTAACCTTGTTAAACATAATTTTCCATACGGTTAAAAATGAATGTTTTAAAACTTACAATTCACCCCCTATTATAATGGAGCATCTATATTCATATTTCGATACAACATGATGTATTGATGGTAGTGAGATCCAATTTATAATTTGGTAGAAGTTTTATGTTGGTAAATACACAAAATTATTCAATAATCGGGGGTTTCTATAATCTCATGTGGCTCTAAAATTGATAAATAATTGAGGCCATGAATGATATAGTCATTAAAAACCACCCCCATAAAGATGAAACAATATTTAAAATAGTTCATTCCTTACATTTTTCATTTACTACCTCCTACGATATTAGTTTCCACAATATTAATTTTTTTAAGAAAAGGTAATTAAATAATTGTTACTAAAATAAAATTAGTCCATTTAGATAATTTTTTCCATTGATTTATAAGTATGATTTCAAATTTATCATATAAAAATCATCTGGGTGTCTTGAAATATTTTTAACAAAATTTTATATAATCTATAAAAATAAATCATTTATTCATTACCATGAAAATTAATATATTATCATTAATATAATTTTTCGCCTAAAATTATTTAATCCTTATTAGATAGTTTAAATTATTATTATTCTTAATGTGGAATCCACTATTACATATTTTATTGTCATAATTTGATAATTTACATAAAATTTCATCCTGTTAACGTGATAATAAATTCGATTTTTATAAAAAAATACTCCAAAGGTCACTAATATTTTATATGAAAATGAAAAATAAAATATATTAAGATCAACGTAATTGGATTAAAATAAATATGATTAACATGTCTTTTCATTGAAAACAATTCAATATATAATTTATCCATATAAATATTTTTGCGAGATGTTAGCATTACTTTAATATTATGTGATTTCACTATCTAACACAAATAAATAAATTTAGATAAATCCTAATGAATAAACTGTATATAATTATGAAATAAATTTTTTACAAAATATTATTTTTTTAAAGAAAATAGATAAATTTTGTACCAGTTAATTCAAAATTATGTTCATAATGCATGACTAAATCATCTTTTAGAGAAAATGAATATTTTGAAAAAACAATTCTTTTGAATGATTAATATTTTATTTATGTTCAGTATATGACTATAATACTCATAATTTAGTTACTATTATTAATAACCTTTTGGAAAATAGCTAGTTTATAATGGTATACTATATTATTATTTATTTCAACTCAGGCTTTTGTGTTCTATAATATATTGAATATATTAAATTCATAAAAAAGAATTATTTAATAAATATGTTACTGTTATAATTAATTCTAATCATGGCCTTCCTGGTAATAAATTACATAAATTACATAAAATATAATTTTATTATTTTATTATTTTGTGGTGTTTTGGTAATCATCGAAAATATCTTATAAATAATTACTTTTAAATAATCATTCCACAAATACTCAATGGTAATCCAATTTTGGACATTTTCATTATATGTTTTTTATATTTTCCACCAATACACTCTAATATATCTTTGCAGAACATCATACTATGTATGTAATATTATCCACCGACGTAGTCATTGAGGAACAATTTTTATGAATAAAAAACTCATAGAATATAAATACAAAATTTCACATAAAATAAGTTATATTTCATACTAAAACAATATAAGGCGTAACACAACAAACTCACTTATATAATTTTACAGAAAATAAAATATATACATTATCAATGAAATACAAATATTATATTTTATCATAATACAAGATTTTTTATATATATAAAGAATTTATTATAATTAATTTTATTTTTTTCTAATTTAAAACATTTGCATTCTCGATTGAAACATCCAAAAAAATTGTCATAATATATACTAATACTTGAAAAAGTCCCAATAAATTTTTTATGAATAAATTATTTACTACTAATAATCATAATTATATTCTATATAAATTATTATTTGAATATAAATTATCATCCCTACTGTATAGATAATTTTTTCATAGTTAACACCTCTTAATTTTTGTCTTATTTGTTAAATAGATATATATTATAGGTAGGGAATATTAATGTGATATCTATTTTCATAAATAAAACCCAAATTCACTCTATAACTATATGATCATATGATTTATCTACCATCTTCCATGAAAAGTTAGTTGACATGAAATCCATCTAAAATAACATATCTCTTAAATATTTCTCCAAATTATAATATTCAATGGAATCAAATTAGAATATAGTTTCATAACATATGAACCTTACATCATCATATTTTACCATTATAAATCCATATCACTCAGGGACTTAACAAATCCTACCTACAATTCTGGATCCATTTCATCCTGATTTAATTCATCTTCGACTGTTGTTTATAGAATTGTTTCAAATTCTATATCTAATAAATTCTACAATTCGGAGTTCAATTTACATTGAGTATAAATTCCGCTAATAGAGTATTCATGTGATGTGATTCATCATAGGAAATAAAAATATTTTAGACACAATGTATTTTTTTCAGAAGTATTAATGAAATTATATCCCATGCTCTTCTTGGGATAATTGAAAATTAATAATTTCTCTACCATAAAGTGTATTCAATGTTGTATTATATATATTATGAATGCTTCAAAACCTTAAAACCTAATATAATATAATTTCACATATATATTTGGATATATCACACATTGTGTCATTGTCATTAAATTTGATTTAATATTGTTATGTATGAATTAATCAATTTCAATATAATATCTATATAATTACATAAGTACAAGACACTGACTAATCATCAGTGAAACCATATAATAATTGTATGAATTTTCATATTATACACATTATTCAATTAGAATTTTTAGTATTATTGGTTCGTGAATCATTTTTATAATAATTTATATGGACAATTAATATTAGACTCAAGTACTCACTACCCAGTTTTGATAAGATAATCATAAAATGTTATATAACTTAATTATATACTACCATTTCAACACCATAATAATTTTCAAATATTACTAACACATTTTTCAACATAAAAAATATGTATATGATCCAATAGATTATTATCCCTCATACTTTTTCTACATAAATGGGATATAGTTTCTTAGAATAATAAAAATAATATAAAGCTATGATGTGATTAAAAATATAATAAATTCCAAAAATACCTACCAATGAAGTAACATTATTTAGGATTAATATTTATACTCTATTATCAATTTATTATAATCATACACAACATCATATAATTTTTAAGTGACTAAAATTGATCTCAAAATCAACATGAAATTATCATTAAAAAAATATAAAATATTATTCTATATTATTCAAATAATGTGGTACTATATTCCTCATAAAATTATAATATATTTAATGGGTAATATCATAATTTCTTGTTCTATTATTTAGTTATCAATAATCAAATATTATTAGGTCTATTTTTTATTTATTATATCATTATAATAGTCTTTATCACCGTTATTTATTTAAGTGTTAATTTTGTCAAAACCAATCATGATAAATAAATCTATGTGGTAAAATGTAATAAGTTGTACCATGTATGATGAAAGTTAACTATGGATACAATACATGAATTATTGATCAACGATTTTCAAACCCATTATGATATTTTTAAAAGAAGTAGTTATTTTAAAAAATTATTCCTAAATTTTTTATTATAAAAATACATATTTAAAAATAAAATTAATCAATATCCCATTTCATATTTATCAAATATTTTGGTTCTTTACATCCCAATTACTATATTAATGAAAATATAGTGGCACACATACATAGATGATACTTGTAAATAATGATTATAAAGTCACTAAAATTTCATTAATAAAACAAAATTAAATAATTATACTGATATTATTTGTATTTTAATAAATTTTTAAATAATTTGAAAACATATTTTAAATTTATAAAAAAGTAACTGATTATTAAGAAGTTCATTCTGACATTGAACATGTTAAATATTCAATTATGGGCCTTCAATAAAATTAAATATATTAGACTAATTATTATGACCAAAGGCTCCCAAATATGAGTAATTTTAATATCAGGGACAAATTGATTGATTTTTTAAGAATGTAATATATTATGTTGTGGTTTACAATAGGTTATGTAATAATCTTTTAATAAATAAGATTAAACACTATTTTTATGATATACACATTTCCAAAAGGATGTGAAAAATAATTTTTATAGGAAAAAAATTTATAATGAAAAAAATAGAATTTTTGTATGTATTTACAATATTATTATTAATATTATATAAATATGTTATATTTTTACAAATTTTATACCATAAACCAAATTTTATTATGTTTAATATTTACAGATATCATTCATTATTCACATAGATGGTAAACTTTAAAAAAAAATAATGCTTTCCCCTTATTAATTTTAATGTCATAATTTCAGATATGAAATATCTTTTATTAAATTTAAATTCTAAATATAAAAAATATAATTTCTAGATAAAAAATATAATATATTTAAAAAATATTATAAAAACTATTTCATTTATAATGAAGGATTCTCAATTTAATATTTTTAAGTATAAAACCATTCATATAATTCTAGTTATTTATTGACACATTAAAAACTTATGGATATTATTGTTTTTAATTATAAATATCATGTTCCCAAAATTACACATAAAATATATGTAAAATAATAAATGTTTATCATATGAATAGTTATATATTATTAAAATACTAATATCTAATTGCATAGCAAATATTGACATTGAAGTAGAACTTAATAGAGATTTATGAAATGGAGGGACTTTCAAATATTAATTTAGAAATAATAAATATTGTATTTATATTTTCTATCATGAACTTCTCTCATTGTCGATTTACTTAAAACATGATTTTTTGATGTTAGTAATGGGATTTCTCAAGATTAATCCATAGTGAGGACACATTTTTTTTCAAAGAATAGATAAATTTTCAATACACATAAGTGTTCTACTAGATCAGACAATATCTTGTTTCTATATAAATATCATAATGATTCTAATAATACTTATACTCATAGTATTAATAATTTGATGATAATGATCACATATCATGGTTACTTCATTTCTTTATTTAATATTAGATAATGAGGGCACACTATAAATTTATTTTATATAATTTTTTATGATAATACACCACACTCCAATAAAAAATGTTTAATAGTCATTGGATATTAGATACATATATAAAATATTTAATGATACATTGTATATTTCATCTAATTTATTTGTTATATTTTATCCATATCATTAAATAACAACCCTAATGTTCATCACTATTTTCTTGTAAACGAGAAATATATTACAACATTTATCATCAAGAATTTGTAATGGGAAAAAATAATGAGTTTGAAAACTCTCCTAGTTAGGTTATAAACATACAGGGAATCTAACCATGAAATAAATGGATAGAAATTATTGAATAATACTATGAGAGTATAATTATTATTCATGAGATATTATAACACCGTAATTTTTAAATTTATATAATTATTTACCCCAAAAAGAGTCTCAATAATATTTATTATATTCTATGTTAAAAAATGTGAACATAATGATCATGAACCATACTAACATGACTATGAATATGAAACATGATAATGTATTGAAAATCCTAATATCTGTTAATTATCTATACTAATACCATTACATAACAATGTAAAAGTATAACAACATTATATACATATATAATAATGTGAATTTTGAAAAACACATCATGTCGACTGCTAATAATGTGAATATATCAAACCGCATCATATCTGATAAAAAAAATTGATATAATTAGATATTATTTGTAACCCAATTCAGTGATATGATGTATAATTTAAAAAAAATCCATATTATAATAAAATTCCATATAGAGGTTTTACACATGGAAAAACTATACATCAATTAAACTCATATATCTATTAACCATTAAACAAAAAAATACATTTCCTTATACTGGGTAATATAAAATATGTATTGAAAAATGTGGATATGACAATTATATAAATTCATTATATAATATAGAATCTATCAGTAATATATTTATTGGATTATACATAAAACATAATTACTATATATGTTGGATATTCCAGTGGAAAAGTGAATATAAGATAATCATGAATAGAGTTTTGTTCATATATTGATACTATTTTCATGAATTAGAGACATATGTCCATTTATAAATCAATTTTATATGATTATAAAATATTTTAAATCACTTTTATAATAATAAATGACCTTATTATAGAACATTGTTAATAAATAAATTAAAAGTAGAAAATAATTGGTGTAAATAAATATTAAAAATTATATAAGTTTTAATTTTTTAAGTAGTACTAATGTTACCAAACTGATAAAAATTTTAAAACATTAGCATTTAAAAATAAATAATTATAATTATGGTAGTTATACTATAAAATAAATATGTAAAATTAGAATTTGAAAATTATTTTTTTATGTAAGCGTGAACATGGTACTAGAAAGGTAATATCCAAAATAAAGGAAGACAATTATAATTTATCTCATAATAATTTAATGAGACCAAAATTAAAAAGGTACCAAATTATGATAAATAAATTTAATATTAAAAAAAATAAAATTTAATAAGAATATTAGAAAATCTTATGGTATGGTATTTTTAACAAAATATATTGTATATGAATAAAGAAAGTAATGACTTTATTTAAGGAAAATAATTCTAGACAACTCTTACCATGGATTCTATATATAAAAAATGTTGTTCAGATCTATATATAATAATCATATATTTAATATCAATATATATCATAACCATATTTATAATTATTTTACATAATAAAGTTTTTTTATATTATTTTATTAACCATTAAAAAATAATTCAAAATTTATATTAATCAATGGGTTATACTAGATTCATTTTTCCAATAGTTGGATTATTATTTTTTGTTCGAGAAATTACCCTATCCCAAATGCCTAAATAATTATTTAATCTTTTCTCTCATACCACTAAATGTTTTCTTTAATAAATTTTTTAGGTCTTCTATAGTGATTCATGGTTAAATAAGTGGGGAATAGTTATTTAACATCAAATAACTCATGAAATTCCATAACCATTTTCATCAAGGATCTATAAAGGATCGTATATATGTTATATAGTAATGGTTAAATAGAAAAAACCACTATCCATAATAGAATATAGAAATATAAGATAAATATATTTTTTTAAGAATTACATCCAAACATTTTAAATTTTCCAAAAGTTAGTATGTTTTTAACATATGCACATTAAGATAGACTCAACCAAATATTAATAAAACATGTTCCAAAGAAACAACTATCCATCCAATCAGTTCATTAATATCTATCTCTCTTGGGATGCTATATACACATAATATAATTAGTCTCCAACAAACATGATTTGTGTCAATCCACTACCTACATCCCTATTATACAAAAAATGCACTATGTGAAGCTACATACCAACTAGAGTGTCCATACAATGTTTATGAATATAAAGAAATAGTAAATAACAACCATCATTTCTCAGCACAATAATTAATAGATAATAAAACATATAAACATCTTTACTCATTTTTTTAAAGATATTAATGTAATTTTACAATCAACAATCAATCAAACATTTAATTAATAATAGCACTATAATAGTAAAATGAATTAAATGTTATAATAAATCAAAACATATATTTAAGGGATCCATTCATAAATTTTTTAATTTAATATATGTCACATTGTATATAATATGACTTAAGAATGAAATGTATTGAATGTTATTTCATCATAAAAATTTTATATACGTGATTAGCATAATAAACATACCCTATGAGAAGGGGATGGTCTATGAAATGTCTAGGAATTACTAGATGGTCCTATCAGTACTCTGAGAATGAAATAAAAGAGTAAAATAATTATATACCAATAGATTCGTCTTATTTTATATTACATATACCTATATAATATTTATATAATAGAATCATTTTAATGACCAACAAATTTTTTTACTTTTAAATTCCTAGTGAATTTTAAATTTTTGCATGACCATGTGACATTAAAAAGCTGGTTTCGGATTATGAATCTAATAATTTAGAAATCCAAGGGAATTTTGTCTAGAAGTTATTGGAAAGATTATATAAGTTCAAGAGGTTCAATAGGTGTCCATGACTATGAAAAACATGTGACTAAACAACAAAAATACTATATTCACTATCATGTATGATGACGAGAATGAATATGTAATCAATTTCATGGTCAGTAGGCCTATAGGTCCATGATCCCAATCATCTAGCCAATGTTTTCCCTACGACTCTCTTTCCATCATCCCGTATTTCCATTGAAATTATTTGATTTTGTCTTTGTATTTGTATAATTTAATATATATATATATATATATAAACTCATTAACATTTTTTTTATTTTCATTATTTATGAATTATAATACTTAATAGTGACTATGAGAAAGTGATTGAGTGATGATTCCTCCTATTCATGGTTGAATTATCTCTAAAATGGATATTCTTGTGTTATAAATTGAGTGCATATTGTTATTTTTACCCCATCCCAATACTAACTACATCAGTTTAATCATGATTTATGTTAAATAAGTGTATTATATTTCATATAATTATTTAAAATCATCGATTGATTGAGTGATAGATGATGGTTACATTGATTATAAAGGTACTTTAGGTGCACTGTATGATTTTTTTCATTCTTTTTTAATGTACATTATGTGAGAAAAGGTAATTCATTGAGTTTTATGTGATTTCGACCCACCATGTTTAAATTATTAAAAACATATATATTTATAAAGATTTTTCAAAAAATATTATAAATGTGTTATAATTAATATTTGGATGTTTTGTCTATATACATGATATTGGTAAGTCATTATGGGGTGTATTGGCTTGTATATGGCTTGGAAAATGGAAAGCATATCATACCAAATGGGTATCAATTTATATTATATAATATTTTCCTACAAAACTGATAAATTTATTTTTTTAAATGATTCTCTATTTCTTTATGATATTTTGGTTTATATAAATTTTGTAGGGATTATTATTTCCCATAGCACATGAATGAGATGTATTGGATCCTATTAATTTTTGGTTGAGTTCTTTGTTGAATAGTGAGTTGTCATTAAATCATGTTACTATATCTCTAAAAGAGATAAGATGTATTTTGGCCTTACAAGGGACTAAGATAGTTATTTTGGATTGTAATTAGTTTTGATAACCTAGATTGTAAATACTTGGGATAATATTAAAATAATTATTATTTTAAAAAATTACATTAAAGAATATATTTTTTGTGACTTTTTTATGGATGAGAACTCTTCCTTGAGGTTTTTAGATGATCTTATTTCATGTTTTGATCATGATATGTCCTTCGATGTGGGTTCTTGTGTGGTGAGGAATAATCCTCGTGATAATAATCCTAAGAGAACCCTCATTGGATTTGTGGGATTTAAATATATTTTGTTCTATGGGATTTGTGTTCTTGTCTCCAAGTAATATGTACCCAAGAGGACTGTATTTTCGTGGCATGTCATAGAGCTATAGAATATGGATACAGGAGGTGATGATCATATTAGAAGATGATATATAATCACAACTAATTGATTAGGTTTTGTGGGGTCCAGATGATATGTCATCACTATGGGGAGATTGATTTAGGTTTTTATTCATGAATCGAAAGAATTTTGTGTATAAAAATAAAATGTATTCCCACTATTTAAACAATTGAATCTTAATTGGATTGGCAAATCATAATTGTCTGTTTGATTTTGGCAAGAGTAAATATGGTTATGGGGATAGTTAGACGTGTACAGTGTTGATGGTATTAGATGGAATTTGGATAAAAAGATATTACTTGTTATGAATGTAGTCAATGTGTTATTAGATATGTTTTCATGTTTGCTGATATGTGAATTTGTCTTCCTGTTATCTTATGTTTGGTGGTAACATGTAATGAGAGACCCACCACGGGTGAGGGATGATGTCAAGGTGATATGGAATGATATGTGATTAGATTCCCAATAGATGACATAGGTTAATGGTTAATGTGATGTGGTTTTTGATGTGATGTGATGTGAGGCCAACCAAATGTGATAAGGCATAGGTTGATGTGATGTTTTTCTAGATTTAATTCCCAAACTCGCTTTGATTGATATTTTAATGGAATAATGACCTTGAGTGTGAGGGAATTAGTATAGGATGTGATTTGGAGACACCACCTATGTTTATGGGGATATTATATTTTTTGGTGCCGTGATATGAGTTATGTTAACTCACCCTGAGTGATTCAGTGACAGTATGTGTTGTAGTTTGAGACATGGTATGAAGTCAAGGATTAATAAAGGACATTAAACTGAGTTAGAGTGTAGTTATCTATATATTCCATGACATCATCCACATATAATCATAGTAGGATATATTTTATTAGTTTTGGATATTATTCTCTATTATAAGTTGATGATGCTATGGTTAGGTGGTGTGGTTAACTATCTACCTCATGGAAAAGTATCTTCCATGATCTTTTATGATTATATTTTATTTATATTCCATGTGAATAATTTTTTATCTGAGCTTATATACATGGTAACCGAGACAGAAAATATTAACATGTAACTTTCCTTCCCTGAAATTTAAACCTTGTATGCATGTAAAGAATACATTTTTAATTATATGATAGTAATTTCATAGTGAAATATGATAGACCTTCATGATAGGATAATGTTTTTCTGATGTGAGGTCTGGTATTATGGTGAATAATCTTGACATTTTTTTTTCTTTTATTAAATTTTATTTCAAAATGAACATATGGTTGATCTATGATGATAACTTATTTTATAACTTAAAATATCATTTTCTAATAAATGTTTTTTTGTTTATGTGTTCTTGGATATAATTTCTTTATTTTTGTTTTTTGGTAACTTATACTAAATTATAGTTCTATTTAGGGTAAAGATTCACTAATGATAGTATAAAATCCTTCACTTCTAGTTTGAAACCTCATAATATGGGTTTGGGAGGACGGATGATTATACTATTATGGATAATATAAAATATTAATTGTCATAGTTATGGAGTTTAATGTGAAATATGAGTCTTTTATAGGGTATTAATTTCATTTAAGTGTTCGGTTATTACATCCCATAATCTGTACTCCAAGAAGATATTCTGAGAAAATGTCCCTTAAATTTCCATATATGATGTGGATAATTGTAACAAGATTCATTTCAATAAAAAACATACAACACAAAAAAATATAGAACACTTAAATTATTGAGTACATTTGAGATTTAAAGGTTTAGAGAAATAGTGATATTATTATGTAAACAGTATGCAATTCATCGAACAGACATTTCCCTAATTTTACACATATTTTATTATTTTACATTATTTTAAAAATTCCATTTGTGTGAAAATATTTTTAATCATGAATCGTTTATCCTCATTATTATGAACTTCTGGAAAAGTAAATATAATACTAGTGAGATCAAATTTTCATTATAGGAACACATATTCATTGAAATTTTAATATCAACATCAAGAAATAAATGTGAATAAGAATATGATGACATAATCAATTTGCATGAGAGAATCATGAAGGAACTCATACCCTTCAAAACATGGATCATCACATATGAATACATGGCTGTGTAAAGAGTCATTATATTCAAAAATCATGGGCCATGTGATATCAATATTTATAATAATAATCAATATAATGTCAAATATATAATAGATAAAACATATTATTATCTCTTATCATTGTATCATTTAATCATTGTATAACCATTATAGTGACTATAAATATCATAATAACAATAAAAAATATATTCAAATATAGATATCCATAGAACATGATCATTAACCAATAAATTAGGGCATTATTTATGTGCACCCATCATTTAATATATAAGTAGATCACCTAACACTATATAATAACATCCATCATTTCTAATAATCAGTAAAAAAATAATGAATAAAGCACATAAAGAACTCATTTCCACATTACTCATTGAAAGATCATTTTTTCCTTTCAGTACAAGATTAATTAGTTTAAAGGAAACATGCTCCATAAAACATTCTTTGAATCATAATTAATATATTGAAAATAAATTTCATCCATAATAATATCTTTGAAAAATGACTAACAAATATAAAAAAACATGATTAAAAATAATATCATTGAATCATGGTAATTTATGAAAAATATAGGTTCCATAAAAATTTATTTGAAAATTGATTAACCCATTGAAAATAAATGGTTTTCATAAAAATATTTTTGAAAAAATATTGTTCTAAATACTGAATAATGATTGTTTTTTCAATCCAAAAATTCCCTAGTCGAGGATATGTAAAAATAGGGTTATTACAATTTATTAATAGAAATACAATTAAATGATTATTGAAAAAATTAGAATATACTTATTTATTTTCAAAAAAACATTTTAAATCATAAATTTTTTAAAAAATGGAAGTTTAAAAATAACTATGACATGTTTAAAATTAATATTTTAAAAATAATTTAAATAATTCAATTAATAAAATATCTTTTTTTCTTTAAAAATTTTATTCAATCTATTTTGAATACATTTCTTGTCATCATTATTTTACAATAAATGTAGTTTTCGTTCCAAAATAATATTTTTTCAAAAAAATATTATTTTTATATATTTACTACATAACGATTGAAAAATAAAGTTAAAACATGTATAATCATGAAATAAAAAATGGAGAATGAAATTTTTTATTTTTATTTATGTATAGTTTATAATATTTCAACACTAGATACTTAATCATAATCAATCCCAATAAATGATGAGATTCTAATATGAAACTCTTACCACATTGTAATCATTTAACTGGAGATTCATGGAAGTGTAACATATAAATAAAGCATATAAAATAATGGAAATAATTTTACTCATGATATAACACAAAAATGGGGATATATATAAACCTATAAAATTGATATGCATATAACATGGTAAATGTCGCAATGAAATCCAATTGAAAAAAAATTCATGTACCACATTGGTAACATTGATACCCTAAACCCCATGAAGGATACCTCTTAAAATTGATCAAATCATAAAAATAAATTTATGTATAAAGAAATTTTTTTTCAATATATTTACAAAAAAAACAGTGGTTAATATATGATTCATCTCATAGAAATAAACATAATACAAGATAAAACTGATTCCTTGCATTTAGTTTTGAATAAATTTGATTTATCATCATGTAATGTTGTTAAAAAAATTATTAACTTATAAAATATAAAAATTAATATATTTAATATAATATATATTGTTATAATGACTTTCTGTTATCTATTTATTAATAATTCCATGAATATTTTATATTTCATTTAATAATCACAATGTTTTCATATATGTTCTGACTTTATATTATTGGTATTCCTACAAGAATCATTGTTTCATAATCAATAGAACGTAAAAATTTATATAAAATCATATAATTTATTTATATTTTTATTTATTGTTTTACATGAAATTTATTGATAATAAATGTACTACATCGATCATTAATATGGTTGGTTGTATGTATACATTAATATTGTTTCCATTATTATGTTAATTTTAAAAAATGGTAATTATAATTAAATATATATGTTATAACTAATTTATAATATTTATTTACTATATAATATACATTTGTTCTTAAAATACATAATTAATATATTCCATGAAATACCAGAGTCAATCCCATTGTTTTATAAGGTGGTAGTAAAGCTTATACACGGAGGAAGTTATTGTATTACCAAATAATTGAATTAAGAAGTATATGTGTTAAATAATAATTTTCAAATCATATATAAATAATAAAAAATTATTTATTTCAGATATAAAAAATATTTCCACCATCATTACCATACATGAAAGGTGGTAATAAAAAAATGAACAACATCGGTTTGTGAGGTGGTAGTCCACTGTACGAGTGAATAATAAATTTGTAATCTATATGATAGTAGTATGAATAGATCTATGTAATTCCAAAATAATAAAAAATATAATTATATTAGTTATACATATTATATAATATAATCATTTTATATAGATAATTTAACTGGGTGCAGGATGAAATAAAATAAAAATTCTCATTGGGGAACATTTCCTCTTCATTATGTATCTAAATTTAGTTTGCATTCCATGACATATTTGATTGGATTTATATGAAATTAAATGTTAATTAGTTTATATGAAGAATATTAAATGTGATTTTGGATGTTATTTTACAATAAAAAGTTCTAGATGGGTGTGAAGATATGACGCAATTGTGAGGCCTTTTATAAGTTGAGTGAGTGTAAAAATTGGAAATTTTATATGGAGGGAATTAAAACCATGTTCTTCGTTATTAATGGCATACAAATTTGATAATATAATGGTTAGGATATATTTATTTCCATAAACATGGTTTTGGATACGTATCTTGGTTATTTTTTCCTTTATGATTATTAATTAACAACAATGTAAATTGGTTTTACCTTAATCACATTAATCAATTTTAATTCATTTATCAATTATTCTTTGTAAAAAGGATAGATTAACTAATTATACATTAGATATTATTTTTATTTTAAATATGGAATAAATTTTTGAAATTTTAAATTATATAAGAGTAAAATTTAATTAAATTTATTTCCCACTAGCGTGATAAGAAATGGGTCTTTTTTGTAAAAAATATCCAAATATTTGAAAAGATATTATTGAAAAATTAAATATGAACACTATTATATTGAACTAAATTGGGTTAATTGTTGTATAATTTATATAAATTTAATTTAATATATTTTTTTAAAATTTAATTTATCATTATTAATAATTTACATGCAAAGTCGGTTTTAATTAATTTGTTATTTCTCATAATTAAGAGAAAAATAAAACTTCATAGAAATAAGAAAATCAACATTTTTAATTTAGAAATTAATATTTTATATATTCTATTTATTTTATAATATAAAATATATAATTTATTCAATTCTTTGTTCTAAAATAATAGGCTAAAAAGAAGGAAAAATACATTTTAAAAACATATCTTTTATGTTTAAAATTATAGTTATTTCAATATCACATAGAGAAAAAAATTGGATGAATGATTAATATAAAATTAAATATTTAATTTATTATAAATAACTATCATTTAATAATATTAATCAATTTAATTTATTAATAGAAATAACATTTGCACGCATATTTTTTGTGACACATTTTTATTACATTCATTTCATTTTTTCATTTATAATAATTTTGCAAATAATTAATTAATAATATAAACATGTGTAAAATATATTTTAATTATTTAATTACTCTTATTAATTCATTCCATTCTAACGTCTATGTGATAACTATCATTTTAATTAAAAATATTAATAATATATTATTGTTTGAAAATACATAGTCTTACATGTAACAAAAGTCATCAAAGGAACAAGATGTTACGTGGAAAATTAGATAAAAACGATCTCGTGTATTTCAAATTATAATAAATTCATTTCATGTTAATAATTATATGAAATAATTTTAATTAAATTTTAGGTAGATATTTTATAAAATCTTTTGACATTACATTATATCACCTTTAAAATTAATTTGAACCGTGAAATTCTTTTTTGTTCTCAATCGAATTTAATTTTTTTTATATATCCTTTATTGAAACCCACATCGAACATATTAAATAAATAAAATATCCATTTCTAAGGAAAATAATGAAAAATAATGGTCACCTGATGTTATACAAACAGAGGATAACAATGACATATAACATGAGTGGGAATTTTAAAATGGTTCTGGAAGGGATAACTAATTCTCGAGGACTAGTATAGAGTGATCGTGATTTTTATAATGTCGTGGTAAATGAAAAAAACACTATAAAATGTGGGTCGAAATGTTCATTGGTATCATCAAAAATGATTTTAATGGGATAATATTTTATTCCAAAATGTTTTTCCTAAATTTGAAGGATTATTTATCCATTTACACTAAAATCAAAATGGAATATGCTCACATTATCAGAAACGATTCAAAATTATACCAATTTATACATTAATATAATCGTTTTTCTTAAAAATGAGAGTGTTAAATATTAATTATTCACACATTATTACCCAATATAATGTTATAAATGTCATGTAACCATAAATGGTAAAACCAGCTATTCATTCTTTCTTTAAAAATAATCCAAAAACAATATGAATATAATTTTGTAAGAAATCTCCCAAAATTAATAGTCATTAATGTGAAAAAATAATATAAAAAACCCAATAGTATGACCCCAAGATTAATCTAAATCATTCCATGACCCTATATCCTAAATAACATCAATAACTTCAAATTAAATATTGTTTCATCCAAAAAGTTTATCTCATTCCATCAAGAATTCTATCCCAACAAATAGATATCTTTTTTTGAAATAACATTAATCAGCTAGTAACTAAATAATTTTTCAATATTTTGGTTACCTTTATGATAATAATTATGTACCAATAATTAACTCAATATTGAGGATGATATAAAACCTATTTTTTATCAATATCTTAAGTCATATTTCATCAAATGAGTAAATTATTAATTCAAATCAAACTGAAGATTAACATATACATAAAACCAACAGCACGTATCTTATAATTTCATTAATTAACAAAATTTTGATACTAAATAAAACCATAAATTATATATTCTAGGTAATTGAACATATAATCATCCTTAATCTTATAGACATATGATGGTTTCTATAAAATTTTAATTTATCCTCTCATGAAAACATCATAGTATCCAATGATTTGTAAATAGACTATTAATACTAAATATATCATGTTAGGACCCAAACTCATGGATTACACATTTCTAAATATTATGTTGATATTTGTGAACAAATTTTTTCCCTTACATAACATACAAAAACAAATGGAAAATATATTAAATATATAGCAGAGGAACATTAAGGTTTATAGAATTAAATAATTAGAAAAACTAATATATAAAAACCCAAGGCGTTAAATGAAAATTTATCTTATTCAACCAAGCCTATCTCATTTCACATTAATTGATCAATATCTTCTATGTTAACTAATTTAAAGTCATAAATCATTCATCATCAATCATTGTAACCTATGAAAATGTAATCATAATAATGATGATATGAAATACCCTGTAGGGGTAGACATAATCATTTATAATGGAATGTAATAAATGAGAATAAGATTTCATAGTGGTATAATGAAATAATAAATTTTCATAAGATAATGAATATAGAAATCATTCCCATTAAAACCTGGATAATCATATATGAAATCAAGAAAAAGGAATGAGTCCTCAGAGTCAATAGTCATGAACCAAATGATATCAATACTGATCATAAGAAACAATATAAACCCATATAAATAATTGATAAAAAATATTGGTATATTTTAAAATCATCATATAACAACATAAAAAACCATTATATAAGACATACAAATTGGAAATAACAAAAAGATAACTCAATTATAATTCTATAAAGAACAAGATCATTACCTAATACATTAGATTTATATCTGGGAAAACCTATTGTTTGAGTAATAATAGGATCATATAGAGAAATCAGGGAGAATATTCATTTATAATTTTTATAAAATAAACAATGAAAAGGAACAAAATGAATTGAAATCATCATTACACATTGAAATAACTTTTATTATTTAAAAAAGTATATTAACATGTTGAAAGGAAACGAGTTCCATAACAATCTATTTAAAACATGGATTATTCATAGAAAATAATTAGGTTCCATAAAAATAATATTGAAACATGACTAACATAGGTAAATGAATGAGTTTAGTTGATATTTCCATTGATAACTATTTAACCAATTCAAAAGAAATGGGCTACACAATAAATTATTTGAAACATGATTAACCACTAGATAAGAAATGGTTTTGATAGTAATCATTTTGAATAAATGATAGTTTATTAATAGTATAATCACTATTATTCAAATAAAAAACATCCCCAGTTTAGGATACCTAAAAATTAGCTGGTTTTTGATGATGGTTGGAAATACCAATACAAAATCATTAAATCATTTTGAGGAAAAACAACTTTAATTTTTAAAATCAAATTCTAAAACATTATTTTATTGATAATACTATACAATGAATATAATATTGAATTATATAATGGTTTTTATTAATTTTATTTATATGAATCATTAAAGAAATAAACCTTAATTTTTGAATATTGAATTATATGATGAAATTTGAAAACATTTTTAGAATACATTATTTTTTAAGAATAATAAATTTCAATAAAATTGAAATTTTTTATATAAACATTCTTTTGAACTCAATTTTAATTAATGGGAGGGAAAAAAAGAAATTTTTTTGTTCACGTGATTTTGTTATAAGATAATAACATTAATGAAAATTATTTTTAGGTAGATGATAATTTTTCAACAATGGAGACTTAACCACAATCATTTTGGATAAATGATGATATGAAAACATAAAACTCAAAAATATTTGGTTACATAGAATCATAATCCTCATGAAATAAAACATTTAATGTAAAAATATCATATAATGAATAAATTATATTCCTACCATGGAATTGAAATGGTAAATTATATACACCCGATAAACTATGTTAGGTTTCCAACATTACAAACATCTCAGATAAGAAAAATTGAGACTAAAAACTCTTAATACATTGGTAATATTAAAATATTAATAAAATGAAAAATATATCTTAAAATGTATATGTAAATACACAAATATTTAAGTAAAATATGAATATAATACATTAATTTGAATTATATTTATCAAAAACAAAACATTTTTTATGAATATGGAATGTATCTCACATAAATAATAGTGTGATGATAAAATTCATACCTAAGGCCTCATATTGGATGAATTTTCCTTTACCTCATGTATAGTGGTTTAGAAAATGATATTAACGTATTGAATAAAAATATTAATATTTTATAAATATTATATTATTTTATTATATAATTTTATTATTCATTTAATAACAATTTCATTTTAATGTTACATTTGGGGTAATAACCTATTTGTATATCGTATATGATTTGCAAATTTTAGTCCATTATTTTAATATTTCTTTCATAATTCAAATAATGTAGTAAATTATATAAATATCATATATATTAATTATATATGTATTTTTATTAATCCATAAAATTTTGTGATATGAAATTAAGTACACATTTCATGGAGAAGTTATATCATACGTATGCATGAACATTGTTTTGATTTTATTGCAATTTTGAATGAAATTAAACCAAATGACATATATATTTTCATAAAATAATATTATTTATTTCATATATATCACATATTTTTGTTAAATTAATTCATATTATGTTCCATGTAATGTGTGAATGAATCAAATCGTTTCGCTAGGTGGTAGTCCGTTGTACACATAAATGACGTTATCATACTCCCAGAAAATGGAAACATGTATATATTTGCTATATAAATATTATAGAATAATTATATAAATACAGAAAAACATATATATCATATATATATATATATATATATATTATTTCCTTCATTATGGCCATCCTTAAAATGGGGTAATGTAAAAATGAACAACATCGATTCATGAGGGAGAATATTCATAGAAAAATACTACAAGACCAACGCAAGATAATTTTAACATTATGATTTTAAAAACTAGGTATATAATTCCATATAGAATTTATAAACTTGTCATTATTTATTTTTAAAATAATTTCCATATCTAATGGAGGAAACCCCGTCCATTAAAAAATAATGTTTTTATGAGTAAAATGGGATTTATTTTTATACCGTCTCTAGAAAACACATTATATGAATTCTAATAATTATTTTCAATATTATATATATTTATATAATTTCAATCAATAATAGTAATTAAATTAATTTACTAATAAAAATCATTTTTGGGAAAACAATTGTTTTTACAAGACCATTTTCATTACATTAATTTGATTTTCATTACCATTTATTATTAATTACTAAACAACGAATTAATTATATAAACATGTTTTAATAATATTTTTTTTAAACAAATATTATTTAATCCCTCCATTCCATCAACAATATGATAACTATAATGCTTATAATTGTATTAATTGAAATAATTTCTTGAAGATACACCCATAGCCAGATGTCCTAGTATTTAACCTAAACATTAAATTTTTTGTAACACTTGGTATCACATTATTTAGTTTAATTTTATTCATTATATTTCTTAAAATATTTTGAATATACACTCGTATCTAGATATAATAATTGATTATGACTTTTTATATACCTTGTGATATATGATATGATCACATATCAAGTTGGATGTATATGATACCATGTTTATGGATTGGGTATAATTATTGATTCCTATTATACTTGATTTAGTAATTCATTTTTTATTTCTATATTGTAATTTTATTATTTTTGGGTTATTATGTTTTCTACTAGTGAAATAGGTTTACTAATGTGCATCACAAAATCATACATAGGCGTCATGTGAAATACATGTGTTTGTGTGTTGATATTTTATTGATTATAGGTACTTCAGTTGTTTAATGTTTATATGATATATTATATTGTAGTTTCTAATAGAACATGTTTGTTGAAATATACCTAGTAGAACCATATAAAATTTTAATCATATTCAGAAGGATTTTATCTTTTGATTTATTTTAATTTTTTTAATGTATCCCTTGGGAATTTTGAAGATATAGTAACTCATGGGGGGTTTATAAAGTCATTGAATGGATTTTTGGTGTCTTTATGAAGGATGTTTATTCATAAGATATGATTTATATTTTAATAGTTTTTCTAGATGATATATAACTAATTGAGAGTGTTGAGAGATGGAAAGTTAGATGCCTAAAAAATTTGGGATGTATATCAAGTAGTGTTATTTTGGGATAATTGAAATTTAAATAATAATGGATTATTAGGATTCTTATGCATGTTCATTTTAAAAAGGGTAATCTGTTGGATAGTTCATATTGATCATATATATCATTTTTAGGATAGATAGAGCATGGGTATATCTCATGTATGTTTACAATGATTTGTATGGTTTGGGTGATCATTCAATGGGAATTGGAATGAGTTATATGCATTAGTATCATTGGGATCATTTTAAGTGTTGTTGCAAAGGTAATTTTATTTAGAACAAATTTTCATGTGGTGGACATATGGATAGTCATTTAGGTGTGTGAGCCTAGTATTGATGTTGTGTGAATAATTATATAAATATTTTTTTTGTGTTATAATGTAATATTATAGAATAAACCCATTCGGTTCATATGAGTTCAATATATAAGGTGTAATAATCATTATTGTGAGGATTAATTATATACTTACATTTTCCTTAGTTGTAGAATGAACAGTTTCATAGTCTATTGAGGAGATACTATATATGTGAATTATTGTTCACTTTGGTTATGTATGATCCATCATTAATTGTTATTTAGATGAATGTTTTGTTTAAAATATCATTTTTAAATATATGAGTTCTTGGATAACATATGTTTTGTAGTTAAGAGAGTGGGTTGGAGAGTTTCTAACTATCATATATCTCATAATTGAGTCTATGGGAATTTATTGGGTTTGGAATAAAATATCTATTTTTGGGTGATTGAGGATATGATGTGAGTTTTTTAGTTTTATTATGCATCATGAACTGATGTCTTCAATAAGCATCTTGTGATTATGGAAGCCCTATGATTGGATTATATTCAGAGGACTTCTAGCTATAGTATGGAGGTACATCCAAGGGAACTTTTAATATAGAATATTGAATATATTATTTTATTACCTGAATAATTGATGTGTTAATGGTTATGAAGTCAATAAATGTAGGATACATTTAGTGAGGTGTCTGATAAACATGATAGATCATCTAGGCATTTGAATCACCATGGATTTAATATTAATGGTTATTTTTGGTGTTGCACACACGTGATGTTATAAAATTTTATGAATCATTCTCAGGATGACAAATTATATTAGAATTTATATATTTAGGAGTAAACTATTGGATGTTGAAGATTGTGACACACATTGTAGGTGAATTATAGTGAATTTCTTGGATATAGTTCGTTACATTCCCAGAATAGATAGTTTTTGGTATTTTTTTCACTGTTTCATGGAGGTGGCTGTTTTCGTTTTTTAGGATTATAAATAAGAATAATCATATAGAGGATATAACCATATTCGTCATTTATTCTTAACCATTAGGTCAGAAGGATCATGGTTGTAATAAATCTACTTTGGGAGTAATCATGTCCACACTATGATAGAAATATTTATGTATACTATATTTTATACTCTTACATTTTAAATAAATGAATTTTGATTTAAATGATGTATCTAATCATGTCCATAATATAGTTTTATGATCTAAATGAAAATTTTTTTGACTCTAGAGTGTGTAATATTTGGGGAAAATCTATGTTCAATGGCAGATTAGGAAGGAATATTTAGTTATATTAGTAACCCGATAAAGAAAACATAATTTTTTGGGTTTTTTAATTTGGTGTGGGAACTACATAATTCTCTAATTACTAATGAAATTATAGCTACATGATCATTGCAATGCTATAATGTCAACTGGATTGTTTTCATGAAAGCATAGCCTAACGATGTTTGACTACTGTATTGTCAAGAATTCTTTGTGATAATTCATAAAAATATCAGGGGTTTTTAAATGTATTTTGATTCATCATGGATTAGAAAAGTGATTTTATTTGAAATGGAAATGCATTAATTAATAATTATGGGATGGTTCGAATTCATCCTATCCAGTTCAGAATTGGCAATAAGAAAAGATATTATATTATTATCAATATAGTATTAGTTCATAGATATTCATAAGAACTTCTCATGTTTGATAAAACATAAGGATCATGTTTTGAATTAAATAAATAATATACATGAGGTTTATCATTGAGGATATCTGAATTTTCAATCCATAGGAATAGATGTTTTAATAAAATTTCTTTGAATTATGATTTTTTCTATTTACACCCCCAAGGGATGCGTTTTGATGTGATTGGGTGAATTTTTGAGTTTTAATAAGTGTATTATGTTTTTAGGGGAAGTGTAATGCTAAAATTGATTCATTTTAGAAATTACAACTAGTGTTTTGAATTAGAACAATTAGGTACCCATTGGATTTATCAATTCACCCATCTGTAATCGAAGGCATTGACCAACTAGGAGGGAGCACCAGGTGGTTGGTGTAGAACCTAGTACCCCATTCTATCTATTCGAATTAATAATACGTATTGTGGAATGTTTTTTTGTGGAATTGAACATCATTGAATGTCATTTATATTATTAACTCACCTGAGGGTTGAGAAATTATATGTTTTGAACCAGTTGGATTTCATTAGAATGGTATTTGTTCTTCTATAAGATGGGATAAATTTTAATATGGACTTTATAATTTAATTTTTAGAGTTATTCCACTTTAGTTTGTGTCATTTTTATTTGGTTTCGGGCATATGAGGTTTTCTAGGTGCTCAGGAATCCTTCATGTGATTGAATATTTAAAATATTAGTTTTGAATAATATATGGAGGCACACAATTTCCACATTATTAGTTCTATAAATAGTACAAAATCATGATTCTATATTAGAATATAAAATTTCTTGAAACCATGAACATGATGTGACACATCGATGAATGAAGTATTCAATAAATTTCAGAGGATACTTCGCAAGATAATTATCATTTTATGAAAAGTGTATCAAAAATTCAAAGCCCCATTACCTTACAATCGTGTGTGTGCATTGATGGGACATGGTTTTCCAAACAGTGTGATCTAACTATGTGACCATTTTAAAATGGAAATTTTATGATGTTGACTATGTTATACTTACATGTTCTTCTCTCTGTTTACCTCCCATTCATGTAAATTTTCCCCTACCTAGGATCTCTCCTCATCTTCCCACCATATGTTTGAAAAATCATCTTTTAAAAAGATATAAATCAAAAACTATTGATCAGGTAGGATCACCCTAAAAAAATTTGTAAACCCTTTTCCCCTTTTCTTTTTTATCACATCATATTAAATGTTATATCTGAACAAAAAAATGTTCGATAATACTAGAGAGTTTTTAAATTAGAAAATTTTCGATTATTCTATCTTAAATCAATGTATAATAATAGATCTATGTGGGTTACTAATAATTCCATAAGATGTCTATAGATATCCTCCAAAGGAGTTATTCTTTTATAAATCCGCTCACTATGATTCACATCTATATATGAATGAATTTCTCCTAAAATAAGTTTTATCTAAATTTTATTACATATTACTTTTTTAGGAATTATGTAACAGTAATATACATTGATAGATAATAATGATATCTTCCTGAATCACCACAAGGGAGTGCACGATCAAGTTCCTTGTCAAATAAATTTCCCTATGACCAATAAACAATTAGTTGTCTTTGACATGATTATAATTGTTGTGAAACCAATAGATATGATTAATAACTTAAAGTGGGAATGTATAAATTTTATGTAATAGATAGTTATTATTTATCTATTATGTTTTATAAATCCTGATTTAATGAAATGAATTGTTTAATTCTATGTTTTTTTAACTAGACCACATGTTTGATTTTGAATTGATATAGGTTTGGTTTTGAGATTCATGTGTTATTTTAAATATGTTTAATAATGTTTGACTTGGAATTTATGAACTTAAAGGCATTGGGATATAAATAAATTAAATTTTTAATGGGAATGTGTTAACACATGGACTTCGTGATTAACGATAAATGAAATTTTTTATTAGTGTGTTTGAAATTGTTTCTTGGAATTAGTGATTTGTCATGGACTATGATAATTTTACAATATAATTATACCTTTTCCTATGTGATTGTTCATGATCAATACTGGAATCCAATGTTGTAATTTCATGGACAAGATTTTTTCTGAAATGAATTACATTACTCCATGGGTGATACATAGATACCAATGTAAGATTAAAATGGATGGGCTCTTATGGAAAATGAAATAATCTATTCATTGAGAGATACAAGGGAAACCAAGTAGGAATTACTTGGGTGGGCTCATAAGGTATTTGAATCATGATATGATTTTTTAAATACTATATTACCAAGTAATAATTATATGTATAGGGTTTTAGTGAAAATAATGTTATTAAGATTCATTATTTTAGAGAATTAGATATAAAAATGTTTTCCATCATCCTTATATATTAGATGACTATTGGGAATTGGATTCTTAGTATAGGTCTATAGAATCAATGAATCTACCATGGACCATTTTTATTTTATCCATGGGATCCATGTATAAATTCCTAATTTCCTATACTATGTTTTTTGAACATTTTTTTTAGAAATATTCAAAGTCATTACAGTCAAGACAGTTATAGGTGTGACCAGTTTGTTATTCCATGAGAACCCAGGATCGATATTGGTTGTATTTATTTACAATACTACATATTGATCATTATACCTACATAATCGTTTATTTTATATTCACAGCATAGATTAGTTAGAGACATATTGTTGGGGGGGGGGGGGTAATTTGTTTTACTCACACCCTATCCATGTTGATTTTTGATACCAAGATCTACTTGAAGGTTATAGTCATGATAAAGGGGGTCCAACATTTGAATTCATATTTTCATTGTATGATATAAATTTATTGAATTAATGGATCTATATTCATATATATTTATATAGTTAATAGATTTCTAATTTTTATTTATTATTCTTTTACTTTACATATTATGTCTTCATGTATGATGATATCATTTATGAATCTTCTTGTCATCATATTAATTTTTCATTGTTACTTCATTGTGTTATTTATTTTACATGGATGATTATATTTACCTATGATGGTTTATTTTCACTTCCATTGTTTGATTAAAATATATTTATTTCCATTTTCCCTACCATGATAAATATTGTGTAGTATCCAAACATTACAATCATTTACCCTCACTCATTGTTTATATACATTATTATACGGGGAAGTGCGCATGAGGACTTTTCACAAACTATCATAAGAAAAAAATATAGTATCTCACACGTCATTATGGGGAAAATTAGTATTAGATAACATTTTACTTTTTTTATATAATTATTAATTAATGGAGTAATTGAGGCTTGGAATGCATTGACACATTATAAATAAGTTGTTTCTTGGAATATGAAACCCACAAATGCAGGAAAGATGTATATTTTTGGTATGTGATTAAAATTTACTACTATATTAGATAATAATTTATCCTTTTCGTGAATGATATACTTTTCACTAACAAATGATTTATCAATTTTTACACTAGGACAATTATGTATATGAAATATCCATACTTGGATCATTATAGGCATGTATAGATTTTCATTCCATGTATATACCATACCAGGTAGTGTGTATTTATTGACTACTTTATTCATATTTAATGATCCTATCTAATTTAGAATCATGCATATTTGTGCACTATGATTGCTGATGATTTACATGCTTATCTATAGTCATTATCAATGGTAATATTTCCTGTAATATGGATTATTAACCATAGGTCATTAATGATTTTTCATCAATATTAATTAATATTTATAATATATCATGTCTGTGGAACCATAATTAACAAATAATAACATGTTTGATCCATGAAACACCAGTTACATGGGGTGAGATTTTAGTGGAAGTGATTAATTGTATTACAATTTTAATTTATAAAGTGTAACAACCATTATAAACAATCAATGATGATCTATATAATCAAGTCATTATATATGGACGTGTTATATATTGATATTGAATGAAAAAATAATTATGGAGCTACTTGAAAACAAATATTAACTAATATAGATTCAAACTCTATTAATTAGAATGGTAATTCCTCAAACTAGAAAAATGTATAAATATAATATTTATTGACATTTGATTGTTAAATTTAAAAGTTTTAAATGGTGAATTACTTATCATGGATGTAATAATAAATTAGGGGGATTTTATTTTAAAAAATGATGGGATTCTTAATGATTTTAGTTCAATGATGTGACCATTTAAATAAATAAAGTTGAGATCCTTTATAATATCCCAATGAAAACCCAGGTAACTGAAATTCGTTATGCCCAACTTTATCCTTGTAGGGTACATTTTTCATGATTCTGATGAGATAAACTAGCTAAGGGTATGCTTAAAACCCCTAATAAATTAATGATAATCTTTTTTAACATACATATTTTGACAAATATTTTTATATATCATTAAATGAATAAATAGGAATGGTTTCCATCTATCAAAATCCAGTATTACATTATAATATACTCAGATGTATCATTCAATGTAATGTTAATTGTTATGTAATGCTTTGGAGTTATATTGTGATAAACATGGGTGGTTATTTAATGTGTAAACAATAACTTATATGGCGTCACCAATAAATTTGTGGTGAAATATTAATAAACTAGTTCACCTTAAATGATAAAGACTTTTTGTGGTTTTGGATCTCTATAATATGAATAATCATTTAAATTACACGTCATTGAATAACTAAAATTATTTTTACTCTATATATTGTGGCATGAATTTATTTAAATAGTACCCATTATAATAAAATATTGAAGAATACTAGTAAAAACTTAAATTATCATATAGTTATCATAGTATTTAATTTTGATTTATATAAATAATTTTTTAAATTATAGTTGAAAAAAATTCTCTTATAATGTTTACTAGACATTTCTTAAAATTTAAAATTCTAAAATGTTTCAGTAAATATGTTTTTAATGTAATTTATTAAATAAAACAATATTATGGATAGATATTAATGATCCCTTGTGTAAGGGTTAGCATTAATTTTTCCGCGACCATCCCTGAACGTGATCATTATCATTTAATATATGACTCAATTTTATTTGTTTCATCAACTGCTGAAAAAATGTAGTTACATGTACATAGTGGCCATTTTTTCATTAATATTTCTTAAATTCCCATTCTTGTAAAAATAACATGATATTACTATTTTAAATTACCCATGGATATAGAAATACTATACAATTTTGAGCTATGTTTTTATGTATATGAAGAGGTTTTCAATGTCTACAGGGTTAGGTTGTACATTTAGTTAATGAAACAACACCCCTGGGTTGACGATTGGTTATCCATAATGGTGGATTATGAGGTGTAGTACCATATGTAAATACAAGATGAGTTTCAACACTTTTTTCTAATATTGGATTTATGACACTCTATGGATAAATCCATTCCCAGGATGATCAGAGAGAATCTGGACATCGTAGTTTGACACATGGTACGCGATGTTGTTCAACCTAAGTTGATCATTTTTTAACCATAAAGGTTGATTATACATTTATGGTCAGTAGTTTTACCTATTACAAAGATTTGAGAGGGGGTCTTATTCTGTGTAATAAATTCCCTTATATTGGATATGGTTCTCTTGGGTGTGACTTTAAGGAAGGGAGACAAACCTAGAATCTCTTAGTTTCATCAGAAGATATAGTCAATTTTTGGTATTTTTATCATCAAGGGAAATCAATGAAAAATGATGTCTTGGAGTTTACATCTTTATTAACAAAATTGTTCTTCGTTTTATGAAAAAATTGAGACTGATGCACCATAGGTGCTCAGGTTTTTCAAAATATACCTGGTAATGTATGAGAGTTTTGAAAAGAAAACTAAATGTTTGGTATAATGATTGGTTTTTATTTTCTCTATCATTAGGGTTTTTTGGAATTTTGACTACTATTTTTGTTGTTGATGTGGGACTTCTAAAACAATGTTGTGTGTCGGGTGGTCAAATGATATGTCATGGGATATGTGATGTGAAATTTTTTTAAGAGGAGTTCCGTGAGAACACATGTAATCATGATGTTAACATGCTTTATAGCATGGTTATCATGGTATTATATAGTAAATTTCTTATGATAGCTTGATTATGGTCACGAATTAGGGGTACTGAATGAACAAAATCATTTAATGAAATCTTCTTAACATGATGGTTATGAGATGTATTTTAGAGATTTATAAATGGTGATTGTATGGGTTTAAAACAATGAGTAGTGGTTTAGTGAATGTGATTCTTGTGGGAAAATTGATTTAGATCTCTGGGAAGTTAATGGTGTCCCCCTATCATAATGGATAATTTGATGTTAAATTGGGTTCCAAGAGATAGTTGATCCTAGATTGGACCTTGATGTGTTGTGTTAGGAGACATGGGGATCATGTTGGATAAGGCTACTGTATCACATATTATAGTAATATTTACTTGTTAAGAGTGATACAAATAATTAAATGGGATCAAATATTATTCTTACTCTAATAATGTTTACTCTAAATTTAATAAAATTTTATTTAGTGTTCGGACGAATACCCAACAATATGTCCTGTTGATCGTTTAAATTTCATTTTTGGTTAGATGAAATGATTCTTTGGTAGTGATGCTCGAGGTGTGGTGTAAGGAAATCTATAAGGTAATGATAAAATATAATCTTGTTAGTTGATAAACCAAATATGGGATTTCTCATGAATGTACCCGACCTATCCTTTGATTGTCATTTGATTCTTTTATTCCACAAGATAATTGAACTGTGTGTGGATTTTTTTATTGATAAAATTAATGTATGAGCTTAAATGACCCCCAAAAAACTATTTATTTCTTATTATTAGTAATTTATTGTGAAATATATACATTTAAATCTATTTTCAGTCCTAAGTGTTATAGGGATTCTTGGGTTTTAATTATCATGACCCGTCCCCCGGGGCCCGTGTCGTGACTACCCCATGCCCACAATCCACATGAAAGGGGTTGGTGACTAGCACCAGAAATGTATATCCCTAAAATGAGAATGAATTTAATTTAAACATGTACCAACACACAATCCATGAAGACATCAAGATGAAACCATGAAGTAAAACTGCAATAGTTAAGGTGTGTACTAAATTTTAAGGGGTCGTAATACAATCCCATCTGAAATGTAAAACTACAATAGAAAAACCAAAATTAACTCATGGATCGTCCACTAATGATCTTACCTAAAGGGAAGGTACAACTCATCTCCACTAATCTCCAGTTCATCCAACCTCTTCACTGTACCGCTTGGTCCTGGCTCCCTCAAGGTTCATCCAAGCTTCTAGTCATCTATAGAAGACACAACAAGGTGCAGGCAAAGACCATGCATGGGTGAGTGTAACAATACCCAGTTGGGACCCCGATACCCACGATGGTCTCTCAAAATTCTTCAACGAAAAACCAAAAAGCATGATCTCAATCACAATGAACAAAAAAATAGACAGATCTCATACTAGGTATATGTAATGCATTGAAGAACATATGATTAGTCGGTAAACTAGATCATCTTATTCTATTGAGAGGCAATGTTGCTGACCATTTGGATTCTGACCCAGACATGAGTGGTAGGTACTGACCCGCAACAGAATAACTCATGATCCAAATCATCATAAGTAGATATGTACTAACCCTGCAAGAACTACCCATGATTTTACCCACACATGATCAGTATGCGCTGACCCGCACTGGATCATTGAGTGATGCTCCACACAGGCTTTGACACATACCAGATCAGTATGTTATTGATCCCCGAATAACTGCTCTATGGCTGGTCCTCATCATGTCACATATTTTTGATCCATACTGGATTGATAGGAACTGATCCACATAGGATCTCTAAGTTCAAATCCACACATGATCGATAGATGCTGACTCACACAAGATCGGTAGGTGCTGACTCACATAGGTTCGCATGATACTGACTTCTGTATGATCTGTCTCCAACCACCACCTTACTACCATCCACTGGATTTCTGCTCATTGTATGCTTGATTCTGGGAGAACATCTCTTCAATATATCATTCATATTTAAACCCGCACAATGCACAAAAAATATGTATCTGGATGATCTGTCACATCATAAGCATAAAAACCATTTAGGGGACATCTCAACAAGACTTCATATCAGTAAGTTATATATATTTTAGTGTCGAGGTCCTGATAGGTTTGGGGGATAATTTATCACGGCCCTAATCCAACATTATCCAAAACACTCAAGTATGGTGTCAAAAGAACATTATCGCTCCACACATCCTATAGCTACAAACAGTTTGTCAAACAGATTTCTGGTTTACATGTTACAGTCACACAAGTGTAATTGGGCATGACAGGGGTTCGGGTCCAGCCCATCATGGTTAGAATTACCTGAATTGACATGGTCTAGGCCCACCAGATTCATTTTGGGTCGACCTAACCCAGTTCAGCTCGAACCGGCTTGGGCTGTGCTATGTCAGGGTAGGCCTGCTGGGCCATGGACTGACCCGGCCTGCTAGGTCACAGACCTGCCCGGCCCGGCCGGGCTAGGTTGGGTTAGGGTGGGCTCGGTCCGCCGAACGATGTGACCCCTTCCGGATCGCACGGTCTGCTTCTCCCAAATAGATCAAATGAGATTCTCTTCTCCTTTATTGGCAGTGCTATGTGGCACCACCTCGTCACCCATGGGACTCGTAGAGAGTATGTCCCATGCATTGTCACGGCATTGAGCCATGGCTCCCTTCTATGCAGTGTGCCATGGAGAGACCCTTCCGACTCCACGATCGACCACTTTCAACCACCTGTGAAACCACTATGGTGTCATGTGTGTTGGAACCAGGCGTGCGGTGGAAGCCCCAAACAAGTGGGTATTTAAATTTTTTCCAACGTCGTTGAATGTGAACTTGCCGACGTCAATGAAAAGAAGACCGGTCAAAGCCCAAGACCACACGTGGAGGATTTTAAGCACAAAAATTAGACCATAAAATACCTGGATTATATCTGAATCTATGCACAACGTCTACTCATCGTTGGAGATCACTGCTCGAAAAATCCGAAGTCGAATTCCTCTAGATCGTCCACACATGCTTCTATGAATCTGCAGGAGCACTGTTCGTTGTAATCTGGGTGCTAGCGCGGATTTGCGACGATGCCTTCGACGATCTAATGACCACTGAATTGCATCGCTAGCGATGCCCGATAGTGACCTCCATCCGAGCTCCTTAGATCTAGAGCATCTCTCTCTATAATTTGGGAGAGAGGAGAGGAGATATAAGCTCCATGAATAGTGTTTGGATAATTCCCCTCCTCTTCTATTTATAGTGCACAATTAAAATACCTGTTATCGCCTCACCGACCCCCAAATACTTAATGCACTATCAACGAAATTTATGACAACTACACTGAGTCATAAATAATATTATCATTTACTTGTAATATATTAAAATATATTACATGATAATAACTGAGTCATTAACTCGAATCGTCGCTCCCATAAATATTAATTAAACCTTCATTAATTTAATATTCATCAGTTAATATTTTTTCATGTATTTACATAAAAACTTATAAATACATTTAATAAATAAATTCAATACTCATTATTCCAAACTCGAATAATATGAATTTATTTATTGCATTGGTGATCATTTATCTTTGGACAATTCCTGGAACCTTGTGGCGGGACCCACTATATCCAATTCTCATATTCAATTGAATAGGAAAAATTCTTGAATTCTCTATTGTCTGTGACCCTCCAGGCCCTTATTTCAATAGTCGTGAATAGTATTCACAGACCAAGAGTGGGATCTAGAAACCCATCATGGACCCTGAAGAAATAAGTATTGTCACAGCGGCGACAATGAACCTACGAACATGCAGTGTGTGATATAATCTCTTTGTCAATAATATGTCATAAAGCAGGACTCACTCTCGTGTCATCGCCCTTTTCTTGCTTTATTGATTGTCGATGTAACTAGATGGTTTTACCCTCGACTGCCATGGCCATGGTCTTATAAATATACTGCCATTCATATCAACATGGCCAGAGATATATTACTTCCATAACCTGGAAGCGACAAATCCTTTGTTGACCATTCATCCAATGTAATGCCACCAATGAGGCACCCGACACAAACTACCTTCCCACAACTTCATTGTCATGTTTTTCGTCTTGCATCAAAGTACGAAATCAAATGACAAACATTGGTAATGATCCCAAGTCACGAGACCATTACACATGATCGTAGATAGGAACATCCAATGACACTCGAAACATGTGGTGTTCTTATTGGTGGGTCAGTCCTCATGATCTCACTACTAGAGATCACCATGTGCGGACTTCATGAAAAGAAGTCCCAATGCTTTTGAGCCCCCAGCACCTGATGGTCCAACATCTACTATGTCCATTTAGTAAGATGTATCTAGACCATAGAACATATATTTAAGATTAATGTCATTGTATCTAGAGGTTCTCATTATAGCCTGGGAACTACTATAACCTTTTGATATGACAATTAATCTTTTCACATTACCATTTCAATAGTGGACATAGAAAATTCTACACTACAATGGAAAGATGACATCATCCATAGTTAACTCTATACATGATATGGTAATCAAAAGAACATAATAGTTTTGTCTAGGGAACCCATTATTTCAATACTCCCACTTGCACTAGAGCCAACTTGCTAACCAAACTTGTTAGCAACTCACATGATAAGCATCATGTTTCTACAGTGTAAAGGCCTTAGATACTGGGTTCACCACGGTTTCGCCACGTTGCTATTCTACTATAGAGACCTCATCTCTATGATTATAACTTCTTTAGAGATGGTATCCAAAGTATATTCCTTTTTTCTGTTGTCATAACATGACATATTGGCTATTAAGAATATCATAATTTTGATTATGATTATACTTTTCTCACCAGGTGCGATTCCAAGAACTAGAACAAATTGTTTCATATCTACTTCTTAGCTGCCTTAGAAGCTGCAACGTACTCGGTCTTGTCGGTATAACCACCACTAGATTATATGAACTTGACATTCCCATCGCCTTTATCCTAAATTCACTACTATATCACATTGATCTATGGAAGACCAGTTCATATCCCAAAAACTAGTATCCTTTCTTGTCCACTTACCAGGTACATATCTTTTGTACTTTCCGAAGTACAATTAGTTTGTTCTGACTGCATCCCTCGCAGTGCTCCTGGATATAACTGATATTTTCCTACTGTAAAATATACATTGGCAATATCGTTTCTTGTACATATCATGGCATTCTTGATTGTTCCATTTCTCCAACGTATGGATTTCAACTCTCCACATAAATCTATTCCTATGTCACAGACAGGTCAACATAGAGAGATTATGCCCTGTGACATAGGCAACAATTCATCTCTTGAATTGTTCCAACATGTATTTTTCAATACGCTGTCACTATATGTATGATTGACTAGGACCAAGCAACCTGTAGATCTACCTTAGTAGATTCTGTTCCCTAGAACATAGGTTATTACGTCAATCATTGGAGAGTAAATTTCATTTTGATATTAACTATCAATCAGACCATTAATTGTTTTCCATATGTTATCGAACATATTTCTAATTGGAAAACCATAGATCTCCCACTAACCTCGTGTGGACACATCGAAAAAATTTTTTTTAAATGTATATACTATGATCATGTTGCTTACTTTAATCCGAAACTGGATTTTAGTAACGTGCAACCATTATTAGAATTATGTGATGTGACCATACCTTTCTGGTTGCGTCATATAGAGACCATCCATAATTTTCGGTCATGACATCCAATTCTAAATAAATTGATAATGGATATTAGCTATTATAAGTAATGTTCTATTGGATTTAGGAATAACAACTTGGTGAAACCAATTGAGCATTATTGGTACTAATCTCATACCATCCATGTATCAACTCACTTGAATACCCACCATTGTATTCAAAATAATAGCCCCTTTTTAACATTGATACATGGAATCCATTAATTGAATTTTAGTTAATCTTATCGATTTTGGCTAATTTCCATATATTGCTTACCTGTAGGAAATAGTATGCTCTTTGAATAATATATCACCGACTGCAGTGAATATGAAAACCATCACCATGGTTTTATCCTTCCTACAAAGTTTGTGTCTCCAGAAGATGCTTTCTTCCACATGCACTTGTGGAACTAGATCCTATGCAAAATACTTGTGAATTTTGAGTGTTGACACAAGTCAATATAGCCTCCACTATCTCTAATAGTGATGTGAACCCTTATATAGAAGTGTAGTCTATTGCTTTACTACCTACTCTTCTATCTTAGGGATTTATGTAACATCCTAAACTATTGTTAGGATTATTACACTAAATGCACAATGTGTTGGTCTTGACAGAAGTTTTTTTATTTCCTAACAAACTCTTTGCATCCAAACACGTTTTTGTATGCCATAATGGGTTTACATCATACTATGACTTGTATGTTATCAAATTGTCATTATAGTTGGCACATGGTTGTGGGATATCGTTGTTATTTGCAAAGCATTTCGTGAAACATAATGGAAGTTTCTTCTAGTTCCAACATTGATATTTCTTACGTCAATACATTGATGTATAAAATGTGGGTTTAAGAATTACTCCATGCTTCATTTTTTGATCAATTTTGATATGTAAGACTTCATCATAAATCCTCCCCATTAACATCAATGTCGTGATGTCGATAAGGTAATGTTCATTTAGGAATTTCTCCACGCAACATTATCGTGATTGATGAATGCTTGGTCGAGATATTGTTCAGTATCCCAAACCGAAGCAACTCATATATCTTGACCATGAAAATACATCACGTTGAAATTTCATAATTACTTTAAAGAATATTATGAAGTATATATACCTCTATCTTATACTTGGAATAGTTTACACTTTCATGTTGAACTATTTCCAAAAGCTTTGTGACGTTCCTTTATTTTTTAAGGATCCTTTGTGAAAACTAAAGACATCAATAATACCAAAAGTATATAGATGTGACGAGTCTAATTACCATACTTGGTATATAAATGACTTCCATTTTAGTATTACTTGACAAAGAATTATCCATTCACAACTGGGTATATGTCTTACATTTATATTCATCACTAATTGCATATGATTAATATATTCCAGAACTAGTGATTGAGATAACCCAAAACAACATCCATTCTTGAAACTGAAATAATGTCCCCTTGCGTCGAAGGACACAATAGAATAATTTTTGTGGTTATACTAAACAATAGTTCAACACAAATCATTCGCTTGGCAATTAATAAGTCATGTACTCCTCCCCACTGGCCTAGGTATCACCCTTTCATAGCCTATTTGGAGAATAGACCTCACTTCTAGTAAGGTTTCTATGATAACATATTTATCATATTAGAATACACATATTTTACAAGAATATTGTATTTAATACCCATGTAGTAAAAGGAAACATCACATTGATGAATTTGTCTGACGTAGAAGTGAAAACATGCTTCTTTAAATCAGTTTATTGCTTTTAAACTTCTGTTGGATAATTTTATAATATGAAATGAAAATAACCTCTGTTAATACCTCATTATATGAAGGACGACATGAATGTGTCATTGGAATTAAATGCCTTTGACGTTTTTACATTATATTTCAATTTATCCGCCATATGAATTAAAGATTAATTGTCTTTTATTCTTAATCACTTGGCGAACCTTACCTAGATAGGTAATGAAGCATTTACTCAATACATGTTCATTTTGTAACTTAAAACGAGACTTGAGTAATGTGGTAAAAAATTATATTTAAGGATCATGATCGATCTTTCAATTTACACATACTGGTTTAAACATAGACTTATTTATATCATTGCGATGTTTTCTCCTTGTAAACTTCTTGTAGATGAGACTTTATGTTATATCATCTATGTCCTGGTGTAGCAACCGCAACTGACACCAGACATGGGTGAATGCATAATGATATAACTATCATATGCTTTGTACATTAGTCTCATGTAATCAATTTTAACCCATGCTTCTTGAGGTAGTTTAACAGTGTCGGGGACACTGACACCTTGAGTTTCCATTATCATTGTACTATGCGCACGTACTTGTACTATTCATGGATACTTGTGTCAGTGTGGAAATTTACTATGTCCATTATATTATTTATGTTTTAATCTTGTGGTATAACATTCCATTCTTCTACAAATATAAATTTTAGCAGATGAGAGACTTTTATATGGATTACCGGTTTAGACATTTTTGATTAATTAATTAAATCATTTTATGTCTCCAACTATTTTATCATATTCTAGGATCCCTCTATGCTAGAATCAGAATACTCTGTCTCTTGAGTATTTTAGTGGAAAGGATTCAGGAACCACCCCTCATAGTCTACAAGCTAAGGCTATGCCACTACTTGGAGGGTTCTAGGTAGGCTTTTGGCTGGCCAACTGCTTTATAGTTTGCGGTTCCTTGATATGTTGAGTGAAGTCCCAGCTTCTTAAAATAAAAATATGATTTACTCAATGCTTAACTCTAAAATGATATCAAGTTAGCTATGGCTAATCCTTACTAGAACTTTAGTTAAGTCGACCCATCATCCTTAAAAGGACTCCTCAGCAGTAAGAGGCACCCTCAGCTAAGGCATGAAATGACACCTCAAACAGATGGTTTTGTCCAAATTTGAATGAAGGAAGGTTGTTTAGACTTAATATATTTTTTAGGGTATTATTATTTTCATTGTGATGAAAGAAATTATTTTCTAATTTTATAAGCACGTATTTTGTGATCGCACTCACAACTAACCGTGCAAGAAATAGAAATTTCATCGTGTCACATGTACATTTTATATTGCATTATTGTTTATTATTATACTATGTGATCGAGTAATAAATTACAAATGAACACAAATAAAGAACCATGCAGAAATAAAATGAACACCTGATCATGAGCCGGTACTATTGCTTGATCCGTTGAGTGAATAACATACCAACTGAAACCCTATGGGTAAATACCTTTAGTCGCGTGGCTTGCAACATGAATAGCAATGTCTGCTCTTCCAATGCAACAAACTACTGTCTGGTGAATTACCGTCACTTGGCATGAAATACGTCACCAGTCATGTCATTATTACACAATTCTACTTGCACACAGGTGAGGGTGTCTCGGGAGTAAAAATGTACAACTCTGAAAGGCGCGCATGCCCTTATACATATAACGACTCGCAGAGGACACACAAATCACCTTTTTATTTAAAATAATTATTACAAAACCACATGCAATAATTAAATAAATAATTATTTAAATAAACAAACACCGTACATGCATTGGTAGGTCTTAGGTAATGATCAATCATATACACATTAAACTCGCGTATATAAAATAAATGTAGAATAAAATTAAACATTCATAAAAAATAAACTTGAGGGAATATTATTGAATTAGAATTTCACTCTGATTTTAATTCAATAATTTAATATTTCCATCCTGATTAATTAATTTAATTTTAAAAATAGAATTAATTTAATTAATTAATTTAATTAAAACCTAATTAAATTAATTACTCCACATTAATTTATGTAACAAAAAATTAATAATTAATTAATATAATTTACTATTTCAATTAAATTATTTATTAAAATTAATATTTGACTTTAAATAAAATTACCCGAGTCTCGTAAACATGGGCAGGGGTGTGTGGGTTGGGGCGAACCCACGCATGCCCATCTCAGACTTGTTTCGGGACAGCACAAGCTTAGATATTACATGCCCGCTAGGAGGACCGAGCGGCGGATGAAGTTTCAAATTGTGGTAGCGACCCTCGCTGCTCGAGGTTGCGCTGCGAGACATGCAGACATTAAACGAGACCGCGACCGTGGTGCTCGACTGAGGGGATAGCCGGCTCTCTCGTCAAGGAGGAGAAGCTCCCCTAGTTCAGGAGGCTGGACCGAAAGTGGGAGGCCTGGGTGCGGTCAGGTTAGGCAGTGACGCGCTACGGCTGCAGGTGCAGGATGGATCCGCACATCAACTCTTCGGGAGAGAAGAGATGGATGGGTGTAGAGCGTAGCGTGGGCGCCTGCGGGTTTTCCTGGAGGCGTGGAGGGTGGGTGAGGTGGGTGTCCGGTGAGACCGGCTTTAGCAACACGTTATTTCATGGAGCAGGAAAGAAGGAGGCGTGGTCCACGCAGAAGGCAGCAGGAGCGCCTTGTTTAGCAGGGTGCTGCAGGGGCCATGTGGGAGGCAGCCTCAGGAGGCCTGGTGGTGAACTGCTGCTACGCAGCGAAGGGGAGGAGGCACAACATGGGTTGTGCGAGGTTAGAGAGGTGCTTCTGCAGTGCATAAGAAAGAAGGAGGTGGCCTCGGGGTGTTGTACGGCTGAAGTGGGAAGGGAGGACCACGGGTGCTACTGCTACAGTGCACCGTCGAGCCCCCCCTTTTTTTTCTTTTTAATTTTCATCTAAACATGCTTTTGAAAGTCAACTACAACAACCCCTTTTTTTAAAAAATTAACAAGACCTAAAATAAGGTCTTTCTCCCCACCGTTTTTTAATTAACAGGTCCTAAAAGAAGGTCTTTCTACCTTTTTGTTAACAAAGACTCACCCTTTTTAAAATCTAAAGATTATTTAGGCTTTAGAAATAAATAATAATATTAAAATAAAATTATAATAAAATTATAATAATAAAATTAATATTAATATAAATCATTATTATTATTATATAATTATTATAATAATAACAATTATTTGAATCACCGGAAAATACTATTCCGGTGACCTTCAATTTTATTTTATTTTTCAATCTAAATTCATAACTTCGGATGTATGCAGTCTGGACATCCGACATCCGATTCAGATTATGTTTTTTGGAATTGGGACCGTATCGACGCCCTCTATACATTTTAATGAAAATTAAAATTTTCATGGCTTAAAATCGACATGCTTCCCTCTGATACCACATGTTGGAATCGGGCGTGCAGCCGAAGCCCCAAACAGGTGGGTTTTTAATTTTTTTCCCACCGACGTTAGACGAGAACTTGCCGACGTTGGTGAAAAGCATCCCAGTCAATGCCGAGGACCACACGTGGAGGATTTTAAGGACAATAATTAGACCGTAAAATACCAGGAATAAATCCAAAGCCACACACGATGTTTGCTCGTTTATGGTGATTGCTACTCGAAGAATCCGAAGTCAAATTCCTCTAGATCATCCACACGCACTTCAAAGAGTCTATGGGAGCATCGTTCGTCATAATCTGGGTGCTAGCGCAGATTTACGACGATGCCTTCGACACTCCAACGACCACAACATCGCATCACTAGCGATACCCAGGAGAGAGCTCCATCTGAGCTACTTGGATCCAAAGCATCTCTCTCTAGAATATGGGAGAGAGGAGAGGAGAGATAAGATCTATGAATAGTGTTTGGAAAATTCCCCTACTCTTCTATTTATAGTGCACCATTAAAATACCCGGTATCGCCTCGCCGGCCCCCAAATACTTAACGCACTATCAATGACATTTATGACTACTATAATGATTCATAAATATTATTATTATTTACATGTAATATATTAAAATATATTACATTTTAATAACTGATTCATTAACTCGACTCGTCGCTCCCATAAATATTATTTAAACCTTGAATAATTTAATATTCGTCAATTAATATTTTTTCATGTATTTACTTAAAAAATCATAAATAAATTTAATAAATAATTTAAATACTCATTATTCGAAACTCAAATAATTTGATTTTATTTATTTCATTGGTGATCGTTTAGTTTTAGACAATTCCCAGACCCTTCTGGTGGGGCCCAATATGTCCAATTCTCTTATTCATCTGGATATGGCAGATTCTTGAACACGCTATAGTGTGTGACCCTCTAAGCCCTTATTTTGACAGTCCGGAATAGTATTCAGAGACCAAGAGCGGGATCTAGCAACCCATCATGGCCTCTGAATAAATAAGGAATGTCAAAAGAACAAAAACCAACCTACGAACATGAACTATGTAATATAATCTCTTTGTCTATAATATCTCATAAAGCAGGACACACTCTCGTGTCATCGCCCTTTTCAGGGTTTATTGTTTGTTGATGTAAGTGGATGGATTTACCCTCGACTGCCATGGCCATGGTCTTATAAAGGTACTTCCATCCATATCAACATGGACAGAGATATATTACATCCATAACCTGGAAGTGACAAATCCTTTCTTGACCATTCAACCAATGTCATGCCACCAATGACGCACCCGACACAAACTACCTTGCCAGGACTTCATTGCCATGGTTTTCATCTTGCATAAAGTACACAATCAAATGACATACATTAGTAATGATCTCAAGTCAAAAGACCATTACACATGATCGTAGATAGAAACATCCAATGACACCTGAAACATGTGGTGTTCCTATTGGCGGGTCCGTCCTCATGATCTCACTACTAGAGATCACTAAGTGCGAACTTCATGAGAATAATTCCCAATGATTATGAGCCCCCATCACCTGATGGTCAGACATATACTATGTCCAATTAGTAAGATGTATCTAGACCATAGAACATATATTTAAGATTAATTTCATAGTATCTAGAGGTTCTCATTATAGCTTGGGAACTGATATAACCATTCGATACGACAATTAATCTTTGGACATTACAATTTCAATAGTGGACACAGAAAAGACTACACTATAATGGTAAGATTACATCACACATTGTTAACTCTATAAATGATATGGTAATCAAAATCAAATAATAGTTTGGTCTAGGGAACCCACTATTTCAATAGTGTGGTGCCGCTCTGCTACTGCGGCATGTAGTTGCATGCCCCCACCCTCGTCTATCGGCACTGCCTCGCTGATTCCCCACCATTGTTTCTTCATCGGTACTCTAAAAATGCTCTGGAGCTCCATTTTCACTGCCGCTCGTGCTTACTGGATCCCTGGGATGCCAATGTTTCTGAAGGGCTACCAGATTCCAGATTCTATCAAGTTTTAGAATTTTCCCTAGAAGAACTCATTGTGATATGAATCGGTGGAGGGTTCGAGCCTTTTTCGTTTGGCCCACAGCCTCATCATTATAATTATAAAATGAATGAGATAATTTAAGCAACATTAATTGACTATAATACTTCTAAAAATCATCATTCTCTTTACGAACAGGGTAAAGAAACATTTCACGTAAATTAAAAAAACCCTACCTCCGATTTCATTGGAGATGACACGGTGGTAAAAAAAAGGTTCCACATTTGATGAAGATGCCGAAGTTCGTCGATCCCGATTCACTGCCTCCTCAGATTCCATCTCCATTGGAGAAATTTGTCGCATTACTTCGCCAGACGATCCATTCTTGGTGAAGTCATGTCAAAATTCCACACAAATCATCAATTTACTAGATGGAGGATGATAGCCTAATTCATTGAAGAATTTATGTGGTTCAATAATTACTTATATAATGCACCTCCCATATCTCTCAATGAAGTGGTTACGAAAACAAAGGGTCAATCCATTAATTTCCTTAACAATTTGACGGTCCTTTCGCTTCCATTCAATAGTTACATAATGAAATAAAATAACATTTTTCATGTTATATTATAATTAATTTGTAAATTTCAAAATTTAACATTTTTTCCAGACCTGTTGTGATCGATGTGAAGCTTCCATTAAGTGAATCCTGGCATTTCAGATCAATGGTGTTCACAGATATCAATTCAATTCACTGATTCAAATGATTGAAAATTATTTCCACATGTTTACTGAATGTACCATTAATTTTTTTTAAAATTCTTTCTCGCTGTTAATTTTTGTAGACTTTTAATAAATCTAAATAATTAAAAAAATACATTGATTTTTTCACGTAATTACATTTTTCCCAACATAGGTATTTTTCTGCCCGAAATCTAAAAGAAAACTATTGGAAAAAATGGGGGTACATAGTACCTATTTGAGCCTCCATCTCCCATGTTCTCTTCTGGATGTTCACGTTCTTCTAAAGAACTCTCACTTGAGGAATTGACCTCCCATTATTGACTGGATCCTGTCGATCTTCTATATCTAATTAGAACTCCGCAAATGTCTCCCCATCTTTGATGTCTATATCACTATATTCGATAATGTGTGATGGGTCATGCTAATATATCCTCAACTATGACATGTGAAAAGCATTATGTATCTGGTGCATCTGTGGAGGAAGGGATAGATGGTTCATTATATTGACTATTATGCTGTGGATCTTGAAAGGTCTGATGATCCTTGGAGATAACTTTCCACCAAAGCCAAACCTCCATAATCCTCTTCGGTGGGATACCCATAGGAATGTATGGTCTCTCTCCTCAAACTCAAATGGTCTCTGTCTCGTGTCGGCATAAGACTTTTTTCAGCATTGTACAGTCTTCATCCGCACCTGGATGATCAACACCATCTATGTGGTAACTTGTTCCAACTCTGGACCATTAGCGATGACTCCCCTTGGTTTGTCCTGCAATGTGGTGATCTTCAAGGTCACCCATAAAGGGCCTCAAACGGATCAATGTCGATGGTGGAGTGATAACTATTGTTGTATGCGAACTCCACTAGGGGAAGGTGGTCCTCCCAAATATATCCTAAATATAGGACGGAAGCACAAAGCATGACATCGAGTGTCTATATGGACGACTCCGTCAGACCGTCTATCTAAGGGTGAAAGGTGGTGCTCAAGCATAGCTGAGTCCCGAACACCACCTTCAATCCCTTCTGGAAGAGGGTTGTAAAAAATGTTTTGTGATATGAGAATATTGTCGATGAAACACTATGAAGTCACACAATATCTTGCTTCTAAGGGCATCCCAACCCCTCTTCTAATCCCTACTCTCAGATGCGTAGGAAGTGGTCCAACATGATGATTCTGTCAACGATTACCCAGATGGAATCATGGTCCCGAGCCATAAATGGTATCACTATCACGATGATCATTTTTATACCATCCCACTTCATCTTTGGAACCTCAATTGGATTTTCTATGACTCGTGGGACCTTATTTTAGGCCTTCATATGCTGTAAAGTGAGTCATTGGGATACAAACTCTACCATTTCTTTCTTCATCCCTGGTCACCAGTACTAATGCCAGAGGTCCTGCTACATCTTCCTGACTCCAGGATTTACCGCTAAAGGGGATTTGTGGAACTACCTCAACACCACCTCTTGAATTTCAAGTTGTAATATAGTGTGTTCTCTATGTGGGATGATGTTCTCCCCACCATTAAAAATTATGTCAGGAGCCTGTCGTGAGGATATCTGAGCACGTCGGAGCTCATATTCAGAATCCACGAACTGTACCTCCCAAGATCGCTATAGAAGTGGGTTAGTGATAGTTATAGACTTGATATAAGCTACTACATCTCTATCCCCTAAGGATATCAGCAATGGGGCCAGCTGCTATAGCGCCTCACACATCAGTTGTAAACCATACCTCCAACAAAGTGTGTCTTCTACTACGTTCCACATCCTAGGAAAATAGACTATTTAAAAATCATAGTCATGGATGAACTCTATCCATAGTTGATGTTTCAGGTTCAGGTCCTTTGTGAGAAGATATACCAGAGACTCTTGTGATCCAAGTAAACAATAAATTGTTCACCAATCAAGTAGTTCCACCACATCGCCAGCATAAAGACCACTACTGCTAACTCCATGTCATGGGTTGCATGGTTCTGCTCATGTTTTCTCAATTATCATGATCCATAGGAGATCATCATTCACTCCTACATCATAACACATCCTAGTCTAGTCTCGGATGTGTTGTAGTTTACTACCTACCTAACGCCCTCTTCCTATGGCCTCAACATGGGGGCACTCATCAATCTCGGTTCCAGTTCCTGAAAAATCTACTGAAAATTATTTTTCCACTATAAATGTTGTCGGTTCATCATCAATGTTTACAAGTATGCCTCTACACTGGAAAAGTTAGGTTAAAATATCTGTTAGTACCCTTTTAGTCCTAGAAAACTCTGCACATCAGTTACCCTCTTGGGTGTCTCCAAAGAAAGCAATACTTTTATCTTCATCAGATCCTAAACAAATCTAGTACTCTGAGATGATGATTGCCGGATCTGAGGTCTATCTTAAAAAAATTGAAGCTCCCATCAGCTGGTCGAAGAGTCCATTGATCCTCAAGAGTGGATAATTTTTCTTCATAGTCACCAGGTTCAGGCACCGATAATCCACTCAAATCATCAATCTCATATCTTCCTTCTTGGAGAACAAGATCAGGGATTCCCATGGAGAAACACCAGTCCTTATGAAACGGTTTACCTGTAAGCCCTCCAACTGTATCCACAACTCTCAATTCTCTATTGGATCTATCTTATATGATATTATAGATATCAGTGTCATCACATGGTTCATATAATTGTAAAACTATACCTCTATGCATGGATTTTTTCATAGAACATCATCACGAATGACATCAGTATAATGATCCACCAAAATAGGATAACTCGGACTCTAAATTCCAACTACTTTGAGTGTGATTCTAGCTAACTGGTTAGTTATTGACTTCAACATCCTCTGAGGAAGACCAACTATTACTACAATGGTTTCATTTTCACCATTGAAGAAAAATATGATCCCATCATTTATGAAACGCCGCAATTTGTGCCTAAAATAGTCGATCGGGGATTGGACTATGGATATCCATCCCATACACAAGATGACATTGTATGTCCTTGATGCTGCTACTAGGAGATCACAGTTGAATATCTCAACTCCTAGAGTAATATCACACTATAGTCATCATTATTAAATTGTCTAATCCTATACTGTAGGAGTCTCTAATCATTAGGATCTTGCCAAAGGCTCCATATAATCTTTTGAGCTCCGAACAGCTGCCCTAGAAATTTAAGAGTTACCGCAACTTATCTCTATATGTACTATAGCTGGGGTGGAATAGAAACAAATACTACATCTAATCATCTCACATTTTCATTTGCTATAGGCCTCAGTTACCTGATGTTGTTCTCACACCATTAAATATCCTCTTAATATTAGGGGTGGACCTATGGGTGGTGGTTGGAGAACCTCAAATCGCCACCCACCACCTTCTTCATGGACTGCTTCTCTATCTCGTCAGCCACCCAGCATACCTCTTCTCTATCATACCATGCTCTGCCTCAGTGGTACCACAACCGTTTTCTGATCATCTGTATGAATGGATGGGCAATCTTAAGTATTGTGGCCCTATCCGCCACCAATGAAGCACAATCTGCCTCAAATATGACCTTCTCTGACTAGAGATCTCCGCACTTCTGACCCTGCATCCCGAGGTCATCCACAGATGGGTCTAGTACGCTTGGATCTTTGTGTCGTCTTTCTACTGCCTCTTCCATACGACTCAACCACGTGTCATCTGGTGGTGGCTTTCACTGTTAATGCCTTCTCAAATATGAATCTCTCCACCAACAATTCATGCTCGAGCACTCCACCCTAATTATGGATATAAAGTGATGTCATCAACACATTTATCTCCTAAAGGAGACCCTGCTCAATAGTCTGGGCCTTGAAAAATATGTCATGTACCATATCAGTTGAGTAGTGTTAGAGGATAGTGAATCTCTCTGAGTACTGGGCTACTGTCCAGCTTCCCTACTATATGTGCAGGAGCATATGAATATACACATAGCATAGTATATTTGGAACAAACTCTGTCTTAAATAAGATCTCAATATCTGTCCATGTGAGGGTCTCCTTGTCATGTTTGTAGAGCATCAACCTTCGCAATCACCATAATGTTACCTAGAAAATTCTATGGTCTAGGATAACAGCCCGCTCTACTGGTTTCTCAACCAAGAAAAAAAACTCTAGCCAGAGCCTCTAGCCAGTCCTCAGCTACCAAGGGATCTATCTCGCCTAGAAACCTTAGATGCAACTATCTCTGGAACTTATGCAATGCTCTCAGTTGCCGTGAATTTTATGTTGGTGGGGATAATGGAATCTGCAACCCAACAGGTTGTGCTGCTGCTGGTTCCCCATCTGATGGTGTTACCACAGTAAGAGAGCCTTGCACCAATGCCTCGTCGCTTGGTGATCCGTCATCATGTACACAGTCGGGAATCTTGGCTGGATATATATTCTGAGGAATACTGAAAATAAATAGTTGTTCCACAATCAATAAGATATACACGTTGAGATAACTCTAAAGAGATCGAAGTAAAAACATTTCAAAAACACTCACACACAATCAGTATTTTTGTGCACCAAGTTGGAAATAATAATTTAGGGTCCTTTTGTTTAGATATGTTGGATACCACACCAACATTGAACTCTATGAACTAAAAACCACACTCAAAACACTTAACACTATTTCACTATTAAAAATATTATAGTCATAGATTTTCGGTAGAGCCCACTATTATAATACCACATTGTCATGAATCGTCTGCCGGGGCTAATTTCGTGACTACCCCAAGCCCGCCATCCCTTGGCCAGGGGTTTTCGACTAGCACCAGAATGGAATATCCTTAAAATGAGAAATAATTTAATTTAAACCTGTAAAAACAAACAATCCAAGAACACAACAAGATGCATCCATGAAGTAATATTGCAGTAATAACAATGTGTATGAAATGTAATGGGTCCAGAATAGAATCTCATATGAAAGGTACAACAAAAACTGAAAAACAGACAAAAAAACTCCTAGAATCGTCCACCAAGGACCCAACCTGATTGGTAAGTACAAATAAACTCCATTTCTCTCCATGTTTTCCTATATCCTTCGTGTATTTCTTGGTCCTGGATCCCTCAAGTATCAGCCATGATGCTCATCGTCATCATAGGACACAACACGGTGTGGGATGGGTGAGTATAAAAATAAATAGTAGGGACCACAAGACACTTGATGGTTTCTCATTAATGCATAGAGGAAAACCAAAAATCATTCTCTCAATCAAAAATAACAATGCAATAGACACGTCTAAAACTAGGTATTAGTAAATAACAAAAAGTACCGATGATTATTTGAGAAGTTAGATCATCCTATTTTGTCAAGAGGCATTGCTGCTTACCATACGATGTCTAACCCACATAGTATTTGTAGGTACTAACCCCCGCATGACCCACATAGGACCCAAACCACCCAGATTCGATAGGTACTATCCCCCGAAAGACCCCAACATGATCTGAACCACATATGATCGGTATGATCTATCCCACATAGGATCATTGAGCGCTAACCCACACTAGATCTGGCCCACATAAAAACGGTATGTCTCTAATCCACGAAGGGCCGCTGTAAGGCTAGCCCTCGTTAGGTCACATACTGCTGATCCACACATAATTCTAGGTACTAATCCACATAGGGTTGCTCTATGCTGGTCTACACAGGATCTCTAGGTGCTGACCCACATAAGATCGCTTAGTATTATCTTCAGTATGATTTGTCTCCAACCTACAACTCACTACTAGCAACCAGATTTCCGCTCATATTACACATGATTCTGGGTGAACCTATCTTGAAGAAATCAGTCATATTTAAACTAGAACGAATATACATAAAGAAGTATAATTATTATCTTTCAGGACATATTTTTTCCAGCGCCACATACATCACGTCAACCGGATGCCCGATTTGTATGTTATAGGCATTTTAGTGATGAGGGCCTGATAGGTTTTGTGTTTGATCCAACTCATTTGTACTATTACATTCTACAAAACAATCGTGGTGTATCTCAAAAGGATTGTCTCAATCCATGTGTCCAAGCACTGTATACATTTTGTTAAACGAACAACAGGTTTTCATGATACAATCACAAAAGCATAACTAGGCTCGAGTGGAATTCATGTCTTGTGTGAACATGTCAGACCGACCTGGTCGGGCTAGTTCTGGGTCGAACCGATCAAGTTCATGTCATCCTAACCTGACCTGTGTCCTACTCGGCCCAGCCCAAATTATCCTGGGCAGGACCATTTGGGTTGGGTCACGGAGGGCACAGCTCGCTGGGTCGCAGACCCGCCCTGCCTACCCTAGATGGGCTAGGACGCAATGAGATCAACTACCCGGCTAGCACGACCCACATAGTGTCGCGCAGTCCGCCACTCCTGAAAAGCTCAAAGGTGAAATTTGTCTCTTTTATTGGTGGATCCATGTGGTGATGCCACATCTCCCCTGAGAACCACATGGATTGGGTCCCCTACATCATCACTGCATTGATATACGACTCCCTTCAGCACAACATTCTGCCTCCACATCTGTGGTCGGCCACTTTCGGCCGCCTGTTTGATCACCGTGGTGCATAGTGGAACCATTCTTCTACCATAGCCTGTGGTTGAAAATGGCTGCCCCCATCCACTATCTCCAATCACTGGTGCCACCGCATCTGTGCCATGCCAACATTTCTCTTCGGGGCTCCGGCAATGCTTTGAAGCACCATCTTTTCTTTTGATTGTGCCTACAGGAATCCCAGGATGCCGATAACGATGCATGGCTCTTTGATTCTATATTCTGTTAAGATGAATAATTTTCCCTCTATAAACACCTTTTGAAACAAACTAGTGAAGGGTCCGGGCCTTGTTCATTTGTTCTGATCCTTCTGCTTTAGCATTATAATAAGAGGTAGATAATTTAATCTACAGTAATTTTCTCTAATACTTATATGAATCATCAAAATCTTCATGAATGAGGGAATGAAACATTTCATGTAAATTTAAATAGAACCCCTAACTTGGATTTCATTGGATATGATGTGGTGGTGGGGGAAGGTTCTGCATTTGATGATGATGCAGACATTCATCGATCCTGGTTAGCTGCTGCCCGAGCATCCATCTTGGTCAGAGGAATGTGTCTTTTCACTTCTCTAGATGTTTCTTTCTTGGTGAATCTATGTCAAAACACAACCCAATAATCCCATAAATAGACAGAGGATGAGTGCCTATCACAATATTTCATTAATGAGTTTTATAAATTAGTAAATTAATGTACCTCTAATCTTTTTAAGAAGAGTGGTTATGAAAACAAAGGGTCAATCCATTAAATGGATTTCCATGTCGTCGGTCCCTCCCCTGTTGTTCAATAGTTAAAAATTGAAATAAAATAACATTGTCATGTTATTTAATAACTTTTTTGTTTTGTATGAAATTTAACTTTTTCTCTCAACCTATTGCTGTGAAAGTGAGGCTTCCCTTGAGTGAGACCCAACGTGGCCGATTCAACGGTGCTTTTAGATTTCAAATGTGAGCACCAATTCAAAATATAGAAAATCCCTCATATGAATTTTTTTCACGTACCTTTTGAAAATGATAAAAAAATTATTCTAGGAACAACAAGAATCTAAATCACACGCCTTCAATTTTTTCAAACCCATAAAAATACGAAATAATTTAAAAAAAAGCACATAGAAGATTCCAGATCATTACATGAATCCCATGAAACAAATCATGGGTACCCAAATATTTATAGACCTGATGGCCGGGTGGGTTATAATTTATTGAATCACCCATTATATAAATATATTGATGTCTATAATGTGTAAAGAAATATCCCACATAATATCCAATGTAGGGACTACCATGGATAAGTTCTTTAGATTTTATTACATTATATTTGATATAACACTATACCATAATCGAGCTCAACATACACGATTATAGTGAAACACTCCAGGGGCGATGGATCATAAATGTACTGATGTTAATGATATGTAATAATATATTTAATGATTAAAGGACACCATCAAACGTTTTTTACAATATTTATTGGTTTGTCATAATGAGATCATAGTATTACTTATATAATTTTTACGAATCATGTTTTATTTTTATTGGATGTTGAATGTGATTTTTTTAACTAACCAGAAAATGAAGGGATGAATTATTTTCTCTAACGTATTTATATGTGACTAGTGATGAAGCATATAATGTACTCTAATGGGATTATATAAGTTTAATGAATATATCATCCAATTTATTTAAAATAAATGAATATGGTGCTAGATTAAACATGGTCGATTGATATTTTACCATTTAGAATGAAATGTGTTCTAGGTTATATTTCATTATGTGTGAACTATTTTTTAGAGTTGATAAATGTTATAGTATTTTCATTTGGATACCACAGTAATTATTTGACAAGACTTATTGATGGTTGAAGTGTTGTGAGTTAGAATAGTACCCTATGGAATATGATCTATGGTGGGAAGCACTATAGGTTATCAGATGAAAGAGATGATTTTTTGGCATTTCACAGGTCAGACCATATTATTAATGTTCCATATTAGTGTTATTTAGTTTTTATGAGCATTGGATCTAGTTTTAGCGACATAAAAATCATATTCATTAAATTAGAAATTGTATAATTGTTTTCCATTTGGAAAATGAAACACATAATTTTAAATAAGAAATTCTATACCTGGTAGGTATTTTTTTTTCATTTTTACAGACACTAATGATTTTATAAGATGATAAGTTCTATAGTGTGGATGTAATAACATCCTAGGATTTTAACCATTTTTTATTTCAAAAGGAGTTTTAGTGTTCCATTAAATATATGGGATGAATATTAAATTGTGATTTGGAATATAATTTTGAGTGTTAGACTACATGAGAATATTTTGTGTACATGGTATGGGGCCAAAGTGGTTCCATGGATTATTAGAAATGTATAAATAGAATTTTTATTCAAATGAATGTTTTTTGAAATGTATGGGGAGGCACAAAGATAAAAATGGACAGGGATAAAGGTAATACAAAATTTTATGACCATATATTGTTGCATCACATTTATTAATTCTAATAAAATAGGTCTATATATCATGAAAATAGAGTTTATTAAATATTCAATGTGTTCACATGGGTTTTGTATGGTTTGTACAATATTGGGTGAGTTGGGCACGACCATTTACATTTGGAGAGATGGTGCACATAGTTAGACCACGATTATAAAATCCCTGTAGCCAAACCATTATACCATTAAAATGATAATTTTATTATTTTTAATTTACCTTTTTATATATCACTCTCAATATCTCATATATAATCCAATTCAAACCCAATGGATCCACCACTCAGCTGCTACCTCCTTCCTCTAATATGGATTTGTGGGAAATTCATTGTTTGAGATATAAATTAAATATTTACTATCTTATTGGATTACCATAAGTTAGTTCTATAATCATATTTCTCCATTAATCTATTTAACTTTTTTTCCCTAATATTTTCCCTTTGTGAGCTACTATTCATTATTTCCATGACTTTTTTCTACTATTCTATTTTCACTTCTTCCTCATAAAATGTTGATGACCTCAATTTCATCACATATTCTTAGTGTAATAATTATTTTTATCCATTATACATTATTATCGGTTGATGATTTCAACCAAAACCATAACATGAGTGCGTTTGATAATGTTTCCTGATATATACAAGTTTCTATGACAAAAAAACACTATGTTTTTGCTGGATTTTTTTAGATAATTGGCATAACAAAATATAGTTGATTAATCATAAAAAGAGGCAACATATGAGATATATAAAATAATTTCTTCTAAATTATTACATGTGACTAGGATATCTTAATTTATTTAAATTAAATATCATGTTATATGGATATCTCTATGGACAACTTGTTTTCATTTGATTGAAAATATAATATTTTCTTCAGTTGCTAGTGTTAAATTAATTTAATATAAACATTGTGCCTCATAATTGATGAATGTAATGATAATATGTTTCTAAATATATTTAATTGAAAATAAGAATTCATAATAACATGGCATTTTTTAATATATAGAAATGAAAATTTTAATGGTGTGTATAAAATTGATTGTTGGTAGAAGAGATTTAGATTGTGTAATAATTTTTTATTTATGGTAACATTCCAAAAAATTCTTGTTTAGCCTTGAGAGATATATTAATACAATATAGGAATGTGATGGGTGGGGTATTAGGAAAATGAATGATGTTTTTCCTTAAGAGATGTGTGGATTCAAATGAATCAATACATTGGATGGTTTCATAAGTTAAATGATATATAATACACCCTGAGTGATACTATGGTTCTATAGTTAGATCACCTTGAATGGTTTTTGATGAATGTTGAATTATTTTATTTCATGATGGAATCCTAGATTCAAAAATTTTAATTTCATATATGCATTCTTGAGGGATGAAAATTCTTGATATGTATTCATTGATACTATATTATATTATAGGAATTTCACAGACATGTTATTTGGAAAGATTAATTTTACTGTATTATTTTCGTTGACATATTTATACTCTTGTTTTCTATGCAACTCATATATTGGATGGCCCTTAAGAGTGGGACTATACTTATAAAGTTATACAATGAGAGGGTATGACATATATTTAGATACATTGTGGTTCAGACTAATGATGGTACGGTTTGTTGCGTATTACATGGTAAACATAAGCTCAACAATGGTTTTATTTATTTATTTGATTTCATATTTATTATTATAGCTACACACTATTTCAATTTATATTCATTTTCATTATTTGGTATAAACTTCATTGGTGTTGGCCTGTAGATTTTTAATCACACCCTATTCGATCCCACATTTAGTACAAATACATACCTCATGGTAATAGGTTTGGATAATAGGGATACACCATATGTAGTTTTTCATTGGTTTTTAGAAAATAATTGATCTATTGCCTCATTTTTTAATGAGGTAGTTTTTCCATTATTATACTTGTATTTAATTTATTTATTAAACCATGTACTATTTTATCATTTTTGTATCAACATATAATCATATGTATTTGAATTTTATTACTAACATGTGTTTTTTATTTAATATGGGGGATTTACAGACACTGTGATTATACATGTTGTCTATAATGTTTTTTATTCAATAATTATTATCACTATGATTCACATTAAAAAAAGAGTATAGTATCCCCACTATAAAATCACTCATCCTCACGTAAATTCTACATCCTCTTGCATATGAGGACGTACAGATGAATCCTATTTAACTACTAACATTGTGAAATATTTTTATTCATATTAGGACGTGATGTGGTAATGATTTTCATGCCCAATCCAATTACAATGAATGGGGTTTCCCTATATTCATCTATTTTCATAAATAAAAATTTTCCACTTTGAAAAAGTGTGATTTATGAATTTTATTACAACATTTTAGATGTGTGAACTCGTATTTATTCCAACTTTATGAATTATTTTTATTTTTCAATTATATATGGAGTTTTTGAGAAATGGTTTGACTGATGATTCTTTCATATAATAGCATGTTTATCTCAAATAATGAGTCTTTTTATCACATATATAGATGATATCATTAGATGAAAAACACATGTTATCATTCACATTATTATCATAGGTATGTTTTTTGTAAATAATAATTTTCCTAAAATTTATTTTTTTAATCAATTGATGAATAAAAATGTTTTGGTTTAGGTGGAATGTTTTTGTAAAGTTATCATGGGTTTACCATAGATAATTATAGTTCCACTATAAATGGTTATGGTGTAATGGAGAGATTTTATAAGTTAATTTATTATATCCCCTTAAGTTAAATTAAATAATTAATAATAACTTCTCTAACTAATGTCTAATTATATGTATATGTGTTTTATAAATTATATTTATAATGTATATTGGGGTTTAGGAAGGGCATGAAATTTCATATATTTATTATGATAGAGGATACATGGTTCAAAGAAATGGGTAACACTTTTTATTTGACTTGTAGTCCCTAATATAAAAATATATAAGAATTCTTATACATGGTTTTAGAAGATTTTTTGTTTTGTAACAATTTTATATGAATCATGAGTTCATTAAGAGTATGAATGATATTTCTTAAAGTCAAAAATTATAATGGTGAGTGAATTTTCAAAAGTGATTTATTATAATACCCAATTAATATGATTCTATGTGGGAGAGTTTCTTAGTTTTATGTTTTCGAGAACCATGATTGGTCACTAAGATTGAGATGATATATGATCTTCAAGGGAAGATCTCTTATAGTTTTTAATGTAGGTATCGTTTCTTCATGACATTAGGAGTTAGAAATGATGAATATTCTGCCTTTTTAATGCTTAAATCAACCCCTATGATTGTGGTCTGTGGCATCAATATATAAGGTGTGATTGATAATTCCTCTAAGAATTAGTGTGATTTGGAATGTGGGAATCCCATATATAAAATGATTGGGATTTTAATAATGGTAGTTCTATGATTGGGATCCATTATATGTTGTAAATTAATTTATACTATTAATTAATGATAGGCTCCAAGGGGATTGATTAAACATGACATCAAAATGTACTTTGTTGTTAGGATAATGGTAGTGATGTCGTAATTTGATGATTATATTATAAGACTACTTTTGGATTCTTTCAAGTATGTTATATAGATTGTGTGATCATTTTGTGGTGATGAATTAAGGATGACATCAATGAATAAAGACTAGTTTTGGGTCATAAAAACAATTTTATTCCCTTATATGTGAGAGAAAAATGCTGATGGGTTTGAAATATCACGATTATGTATTTACGTATGGCATGAAGAGATTATGCCATGATATTGTTTGAGAATGTTATCAGAAGAATGAATACAATGGTAGATTCGAGACATGTCCTAATGATGTAATTTATTTATTTAATGAGGGGTGAACACGGTTTCGTGGTTTTTTAGGTGTGTTACTGCATGTGATCTTTTAGTTGAAAACAAGACATGATTTGTGACCCACTGATAGAGAGAAAGAGAGAACATGGAATAATTATTATGATATGGTATATGATGTGATGTGATCCACACAATGAGGGATGGATATATAGTATATTGTTTTTTTATGGGATGATATGTGGGAAAACTCATGAATGAGAGTGTATCATTAAATGTGATATGGTAAAATATGTGATGTTAAAACCACTAAGATTGAGGTGGTATTGGTATATGTGATATGGAATAGGAGGAGATGTGAGGCCTCCCCCTGAAATTGATAGTGTTTGAATTTTATCCCTTTGTTAGAGTGAATGTATCTATGATGTGATCAGTAGAATTTCCATGAGTGGGTTTATTGTGGTTGTTCTGTTGTGGCATGAAATGAGATATGTAACCACACATGAATGAATGGGTGGTGGTATGATTTATGTTGAAAAATGGTTATGATATTATGAAATGGAATATTCCCATAATATAAGTGAGTTTTAAGTGGTCAATATGGTGTATGCCGCCCTTCCATGAGATTTATGGAATGCAATATATTGTTGCATGAGTTGACATTTCAATGATATAGATTAAACTAAGTATAATATATTATTCTTGTGTATTAGTTAGAAAATGATGAAACATCATGAATAATTGAATGTTTTTTATATAATATATATTATTACTGAATAATAAATGTGTATCATTGGGAAAATATGAGGGGAACCATTTCAGATAGTAAAGATATGTATTTCTCACATCCTACATGGGAACCTTGGTGAATGTTCGTACCTTATTTTTTGACATTCATGTCATATGTTGCATAGTGGAGTGAGCTATATCAGCTTTAAAGGATATGATGGGACTTGGGTTTTGTATCAGGGTTGTATTAAAGACTCCAAATACTTATTTTTCTTCACTTGTTTTTATATATTTTTTTCCAAGTCAAATAATTTTTCAGATGTATGACTGTGTGACCTTCATATTCTTTTGTAATATAATTATTTCATTTTATATATTCAAACATTATTATTTTGTTTTTAGTTTATTTTTTGTTATTATTTTTATTTATGGTTGTATTTGTGAGTTTATAGACTCTCCAAAATACTCGTTCATGACTTTAATACTATTTAGTAGCCTCTTTTCTATAGGGTGGCACATATGTGGTCTTATAGAACTCTAACTAGGATATTGTTTTTATATTAATTGTTAAAATATATATATATATCTTCAAAAATATTTATATCTACATAGGTAGAAGGAAGACATAATTAATAGATAATTATGTTAAAAAATCATGCTCAAAATTTCTATGCATAGATAATAACATATATAAATGTCTCGTATTAATTTTATTAAGATATCTATCATGATCACATTGGAATAATTAATTCTAGAAAATTAGTACATATAATAACAAATAATCAATAAAAATTAAACAAATAAACCATAAAAATGAATCTCATAGGGGCTCAATTATATAAATTACTAGCTAGGGTAAATCCATCAAGTAATAAAGAAAGAAATATATCAAAAATTAAGAGTAGTCTATACTAGGAAGAAATAAATAGAATAATCATAAATAATATTGTTTAAGACCAAATTTTATATATTATAGTTCCATAAATTATGCATAATTTAATGAGATATGAATTAAACATTAATATTGTGAATATTTAATATCATTAAACTAAACAATTCATATATTAAGACATTTCTTCTAAAAAATCCATTCACTAAACAATTTAATTTAATTATTTGTATTAAAACATATAATAAAATACTCCAGGTCGAAGAAAAAACACTATTTGTATGAAAATATAATATATATTGTAAAATGTTTGTTAAAAATGATGACATTCTTCATAAACAAATCAAATAATTGGAAATGATTACCTCAAGGTTCTGTCAAAATGACAATCAATAAAAAGTAATGGTATTTTCAATGCTACGTCTAAAAACTACATGTTATAAAATGAAATCAGATTGAATAAATGTATTTATGATTACATTTTAAAAAATTACAATAATGATTTGGGGAAATAAATATTTTATACACATTATCGACCTATGAAATACTCATCGTCGAAATATTTTAAAACAGATATGTCACTCATCAATCATGAATTTCACTTCATTATAGTTATAGTTGTAAAATATTATCATACACATTAGAAAAATTATTTAGTGTTATCCATTATAAAATATCCTAATATGAACAATTTTCATGCATTAGATCTATGTTTTTAGTTGTCCACAAGTACATTGGTAAATTGGACACATATACAACTAATAGTTTCATGACAAATCTTCCCAATTATGTAATCCAATAAAATTGATAATAAGTGTTATCTCATTTATTTAAAAAATTCAATAATACAAGGTTTTTTAATATTAGGCATCTATATTATAAACAACCAATGAAAATAATATACTCATAAGTTAACAATTAATCTTATACAAAAAATAATATGAATTAGATATTCATGTTGTTAACTATTTTGAATGACAAATTACATGATGATAATAAATTATATATAGTACCCTATGATATTTTCTTTAGAGCATGAGTATTGAAATGTTAAATCATAGTTCCAAATAAAAAACATAAATAATTATTCACTTTTTATATCAATTAATATTTATAATGAGATAATTTCGAAAATTCTAAAATAAGATATAAACTAATTTTTTATTTTATGAATATGTTATGTACATTTTCCAGGAAAAGATTTAATATTCACCGAAATGATTAAGACAAACTCTTGTAATCATCAATGTAAATTACTAAAATAATGCTCCTAAAAATTCTATAAAAATCAGATAATAATTCCATTAAAAATATTCATTACCATGAAATCCAATATTATATTTCAACAATATTAATTAACCCATAATTCCAACAAGATACATGGTTGATAAATATGAAAATATATTTAATACCCTAATAACCCATGATCCCACATTTAAACAGCCTTATCATAAAATATTTATATACTATGATTAAAAAAATATGTAATATCCTATCTCAATTTTATTTTTTGAATATAGTGAAATATGAAAATAAAACATAATTTTAATGATTTATTTATATAGTTTATGTGAAATTATTCAACCAATTGTTAATGAAATTATGCCATCATGAAACCATAACACAAAATCCCTAAATAAAACAATAGGAAACTGAGAAAAAACGAAATAGAAGAAATAGTGAAAGATAGAATGAATTACCATATTTATAGATGATGAATCCCCATAAAAAAAGTTCAATGTTGGAAGTGAGTATAAATAGAGATAAATAAAGAAATAAATTTAATGGAACACTATAAACTGAAACAATTTGAGGCCCAAAGGGGAGGAAAAATTAAAAAAAAATATATTAATGGTTGTAAATGTATATCTTTACGAAGAATATTACATCGGAATAATGGGGAGCAATTATGGTTCAAAAATTTTCTAGATGGAACCACATGAAATATCATGTAAATTATCACCTCACTAGGTATTATATTCTTTCCAATGAGTACTTCATTCCACCATGTCATTTAAACTACAATGAGTACAACTTGTAGACAAACCCCATTTCTCTAATCCTCATACGAAACCTAAAAACTAGAACATAAATATGTAATTTTAAAATTATAAATATCAAAACACATCAGTGTCTCTAAAAAATAAAAAATAAGCCATCTTTAGAATGAAAAATTATATTATACATTCTTTAGCATCACCGAGTATTAAAGAATAATGAAATAACCCCATTAATTAATTCTCTAAGGAAAACTTTTATTAAAAAAAGCCGACCAAAATCATGTTTCCTCAAGAGATATGAATTTTTAAAATAATTTTAAAAATAATTTCCTTCATATATCTATCATTTTATAAAACTAATCCATTATATAAGCTAAACCATAGATAACGATACTATTTTGTTTCTAATTAATCTAACTCAATTAGAATTATAGTGTAATACTATAATATTTATAATGTAAAATATCCCCTAAAACATATCAAATAATAATTATGTCTCTAATTTAAGACTTAATTAATTGATACATTCCATGAATTACAATGAAATTAAAACTCAAAAAGGCATGTTAACCTTAATTCTTTAAAAAATATTTTTCAAATAATTTTCCAATTTTCATTGTAGAGTATCATAAATGAGAAAAAAAACTGTACATATCTCAAAAATGAATCTTCTAATAAAACAACCATATCTTATATAACACGCCACAATGTATAAATAATCATTGATATTCTTCTAATTTTACTTTTACAGGATCATGTTTATTATAACCATTCATTAGTAAAAATAAATTTAAGGAAGCAAACATTATGTTACAATGTTAAATTTTATTTTAATTTCCAAAATATATATTAATAAAAAAATTACTTTTTATAAATAACCAATGAGGAAAACACCCAAGGAATATTTAATTTAAAAAACAACTTATTTACTTGAATAATTGGTTCCTAAAATGAAATAATTTAGTAAGATAAACACATTCCCAAATTTCATACCAGATGAAAAAATAATAATAAAAACACATATCTTATAAATAACCATATTTCAATATAAAACATATATTATAAAATATATTTATCTTATTTGAAAAATGATATTGTGTTATAAATTAAAAATTAAAAAAATATGAGGACATATAAATAGTAAATAATGTGGTCATAAGAATCCATGGGAATGGTTTATATAATAAAATTCATAGAGGGAAAATATTTTATATACGTAATTATATCATAATAAGAAATAATCAGGAAACACTCATTAATGAATCATGATAATGAAGAAATGTTATTTTCATGATAGTGAAACACAAAAAAGACAATATAATGAGAATGTAAACTATTTTTAAAATACCATACTAAATAAGAAATATATCATCATCCTTAGAATAAAAATATATGTGCATGAAATTAGTTAAATATATAGAACGTAATATATAATTAAAATAAATTTTTATTGGGTTGTTATAGTTTATTTAACTATTTAATACAATTAATATATTTTTGTGATAAAATAAAAAATGATTTACTTTTCATAATGTAAAATTAGATTATATAATTAATGGAATTATGAAAATAGTTTCACTTTGATAATCTATATATCATCCATTCCATGTTTTCTTATTTTCTATTTTAACCAATCTTAAACAACACATAAATCTTATCAATGGTGAAAATTCTAAACACACGTACACCATTGTCAATATAGGTTTCCATTATATCCATCTTTTCCTATCATGAAAAATTGTTCCCATAATGATCTGGTATCCTGTCATCGGTATAAAAATGTTAAATAATAGAAAAATCATAATTGGAATTAGATAAAACATTTTTATGACCCAAGTATATTCACATAAATTGTGTTTCGATCATGTCACTACAATAAAAATGTAATTCATTGATTCCCATGGGATTAAACTAATTCCTTGGTTCTTCAATCAAAATACACAGAAAAAATAATCAACAATAAATAAAAAGACTATGGATATAATTGGTTCTTTAATGGAGCCGACATGTAATTCATATATGATGTGAACTTCTAAGGAAAAAGTAAAAAACCTAGAAATAAGTTAAAAAGATATAAAACCACCAAGGCATTTTCAGAGAGATCCAATCAAAACCATAAAATTACATTTTATATTACAATAATAATAATGTGTCTAAATCTATATAAAAATGAAATTAACATAATTTTATTTTAAATAAACTATTAATATACTTATGAAATGTGGTATCCAAACCCCAAATACCATTGTTTTAATTACCATGATACCCATTGAAAATCATTGTCTAATGGATAAGGTACACAATAATGATTCTATAACCAGTGTATCCATAAATGAAAATTATAATGATAATAAATATTAGGAATCTTAGGAAGAAGAGTTTTCCTCTAATATGGATAATAATTTACCTATTTATGAAGAATATTCTAGGATTTCTAAGCTTCTTGAGAATGAAAATCCCAATCTCATGAAAAAAGTTTGATAATGCAAATTCAAGAATTTATTTTATTACTAAAGAAGTATAAAATCATTATAAAGATCTTGATAAGAAAATTTAGGATTTCAAAGAATTTCAATAATCATTAGGAAAGTTAATTCTGAGAAGGGTACACTTTCTAAGGATCTAGAAAATGTAAAATCTAAAAAAAATATTTTAGAAACTAACTCGAGAGCTAAAAATAATGTTTTTATTAAATTTTTTTATTAGACAGATTTTAGAAATATTTTCCTTTAGGATGTGTTTGTCAAATGTCAAATTAGGTAAAAAAATTTGATAAGATGTATTCTCAAATTTGACCTCTAAGGAATAATTATGGTTTTGTTTATACTCATTAAAAACAAATTATTAAGAATTATTATTTTGTTCCTAAAATTGCTTCATTCTGCAATAAATGTCAGTGTGGTAGAAATTGGGAAAAAAATTGTTCTTAAAAAAAATCATCCTCTAGGATTTCATAAATAATATTTTTCTACAAAATTTGGAATCTTTAAAGTTGTTTTTCTGATGTTTCTGGATCTAATAATGTTTGGGTTCATAAAATCTAACACGCAATTTTTAGAAAAATAAACATTGTACCAACCGAAATATATGGTACATGGATAGTGGATGTTCCCATCTCATGACTTCTACCAAAAACATCATTGGAAATATTATCAAGATGAATGAAGATACCATTCTTCAATTTATCGGAATGCAAGATCATCTTTCTCATATTTTCAAAAAATCATTACCATCTGATAGATTTGAATATATTAAATGGGAGATAGGAATTGCAACTGTGAGTTAATATTCTATATTAAAATTCTATTTAAATATATCTCCATAATGTAAGAAACTCTTTTTCATAGGGGGATTACATTTTCTTGGAAATCAAATTTATTTGTAGTCTAAAATTTTCATAATAAAAAATTTTTGTAATCAAAATTTTAGTAATCAAGTTTTTCTTTAAACATGTTTTTAAATTTTTTTTAAATCTAAAGTTCTACAAGAAGAATCTTCCTCATTACAAAAAAATCTTCCTCGTAATCTGAAAGGAATGTTTTCTTTGTAATGTATTTGTAATCACTTTTTTTCTTACCTTTATTTTCATTATGTTTTAAATTTCTCAGATTCACTTTTACTTAAATCCGAATGTTTATCTTAAAAAACTTCTAATGATTGGATATTATGAAAATCCTTCTTCAATTATCATCTCAACTGTTAGATTTCATCAGAAGGTTTTTCAACCATTGGATCAATCATATAAGTTGAATTTTTACCTTAATTTCGTATATAAATCCCCTCCAATGGTTTTCCCACACCATTTTTCAAGATTTCACGTGCTTATTCTCTACCTCAGTACATAAGGTAATTTTGAATCTTCAATGTTTCCCACGTTCCGAATGTCTGCTGAAACTTCTCCCCAAAATTATATGCGGACTGCTATGGAAATAATTGAATAAAAGATATACCGAAAAAAGTTAATTGATCCAAAATTCATCAAGAAACACTATTCTAACATATATAATAATATTAAGATGAATGAATGGGAGAGCCTTTGTGTTTCAAAGCTGGAGGTAGAGGATCCAGTGTATCCAAACCTTTTTATTGAGTTCTATGTGACAACAAGTTTCTTCAATGAAGAAAGCAGAAACATGTTCTCTTTCAACTGTTATGGAAATATCTACTCTCTGTCTTTCAGCTAGGCAACATGTCTTTTTGAAAATCCTTATGAAGGAGAAGAAGAAATTTTTACTCAAAAATTACATGATGTATTAAGATGTTTTGATATGTAAAAGGCTATAGACTGTCTTGGATTGAATGGAGTGAAGACTCCAAAGATTATTTATCTATTTACAAACATACATATTCATGTATTATGGGTTCAGGGAACTATAATTCCATGGAAATAGGATAAGGATACACTGAAGAAGATTGATATCCCTATATTGGATTTCTTTGTGAACCTTGAGAAGATAAATATGGTTAAATATATCATGGTGATGATTTAGAATATCAAGAATGGAAATAAGAAATCTCAAATCATTATGTATCTGGATATTCTCTCAGATATTTTAGTTATCTATTTAGAATCATTGAAACTTTTGTATTGTTCCCAGCTGAGAAATTACAAGGTAATGTTGTCAAGTGATGATATATTACAGAGGATGAAGTCTGGATTCTATAATGAATCAAAAAATTTTAATGATCTACCTGAAGAAAAAGTAGAAGCTTTTTCAAAGAAGCCTGAATTGGCCTACACCTCTACAAAAGGCTGACAGAAGAGAAAGTCTATGGAACCAGAAGTGAATAGAAAAACTTGTATGTCTAAGGAATCTCAGTCAACACCACTGAAGCCAAAGATGCAAAAATATTATCCTAATAAGGTTGAGGCTATGTAAAAAGAGAATAAGAAAAACCGGAAGGAATGGGATCCTATGTTTGGTTTGGATCCTACTGAGGTGAAGTACATAAAAATAATTTTTTTTGAAGAGCATGAGAAGCAACATGTGATGACCCAGACCCCCCTGGGTCCCTTCCTTTGCCAAAAATCCGGTTTCCTTGTGGGGTACCGATCGGTGAGACCGAGCGGTGAGACCGATTTGTGAGACTGATCGGTGACACCGATCGGAGAGACCGATCGGTGAGACCGATCGGTGCGACCGATCGGTGAGAATGATCGGTGAGACCGGCCGACGTCGGCCGGCCTTGCCAAGTTGTTCCAGTAACGTTCCTTTTTCACAAATAGGGTTTTAAACCCTATTCTGCCTTGTTAAGAATGTCTTGGGAATCCGAAACGCGCACAAAGGTTTTAATTAAATGCTTCATTAATTCATGGGTCAGTTAAAACCACCCAGTGCCATTAATGATGAGTCAAGCCACGTGGTCAACCCACGACTCCTTCATCTTCTGTGGTTTTTTGTTTCATCTCAACCGTCCCCAGCTCTAATAATTAAGGGTTAGGCCGTGGTTTCCCCCCTTCTTCGATCGTGGCTCTTCTGGTGCATCGGGACCGCCGCATCGTTATCCGTAAAGTTCCGCGCCCCCGGCCTAAACGTCGATCATCTATCAACAAGTAGGGAATTTCTCTCGTCTCTCACTTTTGTGTATCATGCGGGGTGGGCGCTACCTTGTTCCTATGGAATTGGTTGAACCAAACCCTAATGAAGATAATAAACGAAGTTCTAAAGGAATAAGGGGAAGGGGTTGTGATCGTTGTTATGCTTTATCTTGTGATCATCCCTTTTGTTGTACTGGTTTATGTTTCCTGAAAAGTGAGGTTGTTGGTGGTCGTGTGTGTGCACTTGAATCCCCTCATGATGTTTTAAATGGGTTGCTGAAATTGTGAACTCCTGCTGTGAAATCGGTTAACCACGTATATCCGGCTAAATAATTGAAAGCACCGGGACCGGCCCTTCTGTGATAACTCCCGGTTAGAACACACTGATTTTGAAATCATGGAGTGTGTTAAATCGTTTAAATCTGAAAATCACTGACTTGTGTTGGTAGTGGTTAGTGGTTGTTTTCCCTTCGGGCCATTTGCAGGAAATGTGGGAGGGGATGGGATCCCCTGTTCTTTTTATACTCTCGGTGGCTGTGTGAATTTGGGGGATGGGATCTCCTGTTGGCATGGTATCAGTGGTTGTGAGTTTTTATCACGAATTGGGGAGAGATCCTCTGTTGGCAGAACCGGGTGTGAGTGTTTTGGTTGATCTATGCTTTGAATTTTTCCTTGGTTATGCTTATGGTAGTTGCCCAGTAGTGCTTAAAATTAATTGAACATTTTGACTGAACGTGAAACAAGAATGGGACAAATGGTTTTGTGGGCAAGGGTCGTGAATCGTGACTCGGACGATGTGGTAGTGTGTTCTGTAGGTTGGCTAGGAAAACCTAAGTTTTGGGTGAGTGTTTGTTACCTATATCTATACTTGTAGCTTTGTGTTTCTTATTCGCACCCCTCCCAAGTTGAGCACTTAGTGCCGAACACCCCCATTTATGGGGGGAGGGTGTTTTTCCCAACACTATACTTAGTGGCTGGTTATTAGCTCCTTTTCTGCACCCTTTCCCGGATAGCCCAAGTACCTTCGGGCAGGCTGTGATAGCCTGAAGTCCATTATTAGCCCAAGAACCATCGGGCAGGGTGTTGTGGTGGTTGGCCAGGTGTTTGCGGCAGGTGGTTTCCCAAGTGTCTTCGGGATGAGGCCCATGTGTTTCGGGCGTGGCAGTGGATCCTTTAGCCCAGGTGTCTTCGGGAGTAGCGGTGGTTGTTCTGGCCTAGGTGTTTGCAGGCATGGTTACTTGTGACAGTTGAGGCCCAGGTGTGTGCGGGCGGGATTTGGCAGTGGGACTGCGTGTGGTTGTGGCCCAGGTGTGTGCGGGCGGGATTTGGCAGTGGGACTGCGTGTGGTGGTGGCCCAAGTGTGTGCGGGCGGGTGTGGCAGTGGGACTGCGGTGAGAATGGCGGGATTGGTCCGATGCGTAGGATGTCTCAATAACCAGTGGGGAAGTGGCGCGGGGTACCCAAACATCGATGTGCTCTTATTATACATATTACTTGACTTGCGTTATTTGGGGAGTGAGCCTTGGTGAGGCCTGGGATGGATAGTTTGCCTTGTTAGTTGTTTGGTTCACTCCTTTCTCACGGGACTTTAGTACGTTCCCCCACTTGTTCACGAGAGTATTGGTTTTCCCTACTGAGTGTACTTGTATGCTCACCCTACGTTTACTTTCAGGTTTCCAGGAGGACTACCAGGGCTGTGCGGGACCCTATTAGTCAGACAGTTGGAGTTGTCGCTGTTGTCGTACCTTTGTTTTCTTTTGGTATTGTACTTGAGAGCTTTCTTTTTCTTTTGTACTTGTACCTTGTTGTAAACTGTTTAAACATGCATGGGGACTTTATTTGGGTTCATTTATTTAAACTTGTTTCTTTTCCTTTTTGGGAGGTCGACTTGTCCTTTTTCCCGATCCTAAATAATAAAAAGGGTAATGCCTTCCATTTGCAAAAATTTTCTATACCCTTGGTGCTAGTCACCACTCCGGGACCTATTGAAGGCGGGTTTCGGGGGTCATTATCTCTCCTTCAACTTAAAGAAGGAAGGGCCTGGAAATCCGCTGACTCTTCCCTCCTTTTGGTGAAGGCGGGTCGTGACACAACAAAAAGAGATGAAGAAAATGAAGAAGATGCTTGAGGCTGAGATAGTAAAATCTATTCTCAATGATGCTAAGAAAGCATCCGATGAAATCCCAGTGCCATAATCTATTTTCCAATAATTAGTTCTTGTGACTCTGGGAGAGAAAGTGGTCATTGTAGAATAACATCTTTAAGAAGAATTTATTGAAGAAAAGAAGTGGAAGATGAAGGAGAAGAAGAAGGATGTGGCGATACTGAGGATGTGATAAGGAATGTAGAGTATTATAATGAGAGAAAATTTAATTCATAGAAATTATCAATCTGAACTTCTTAATAACAGACTTCAATGCTTGTTACTACAGGAAAATATTAGAAGGGTGAGAAAGAAGTGAATAAATTTTCTTAAGTGGAAAGTGGAAATAATGATTTTATCTACCCAGAGGATATTTATGTAGGAGCTGAGAAAGAAGCAGTAGATGAAGATAAGATTGTTCAGATATAAGATAGTGAACTCAAATATCCCAATGCTCAAGACTTTATACTGAGAAATGATAAGGGAAAGCAGGTGGAAGTAGATACACCTAGTAAATATGGGGTAAAGAAGAATGATGGTGGTGCTTCATCAAAGAGGAAATTTGAAGACATATAAAAAGAATCCTCATCAACCAAACACTCAAATTCAGAATCATCCACCCCTGGACATGATTTTGTTGTTTAGTCGTTGAAAAATATAGTTTTTACTATTGTCTTATTCCCACGTATAGACTCAAGATGCCAAATTCATCAACATACGATTAATCAAAAATCATATTCATTTTCCACAGATATGGAAAATTGTGTCGGACTAGAGGAAAATGGAAAAACCTTCCACATTGGCTATGAGGATCATAAAAGATCTTACAAGACAATTACAAGGTGTTAATAGAAGGCAATAGAAGAGATGATAATATTCAATGAATTTCATGATAATGTCAAGGATTTTTTAACACTGAAGATGGTAAGATCAAGGATCTTACAAATAGTTTTGATGAAAATTTAAGCCTATAACAGACTACTCAGAATCTAGAATTAAGGATCTGAATGGAATGATTAATTCGATGGCCCTGAATTATAAAAGGGAAATGTATATCAAAATTGAGATTGAACTTGTTAATAAATTTGAGTTGTTCAAATATCAAGAACAATTTCTCAAGGCTCAGAAAGAAAAAATCAAAGACATTGAGATGAAAAGTACAAAATAGGATCAATTGCTTAAGCGTGTAGAAGAATATTACAAGGAGATCAAGAATCTAAAAACCATTGTCAAGAAGCTTATGTCAAAGGATAAAGAAGGACAATTTTATTCCATTCTGATATTTTTTTTAACTTTTCCTTATACAAATTCATTCAACATTAAATAAATACATATTTTTTATTATATATTTTGTTTGTGGTTTCTTAGTACTAATATTTCAGGTACCAATTTATTATTTTTTTCTTTCCATACCCTCTATTTCCTTTTGAATATATCAATAGGGGAGAAAGGAATGATAAAAAGAATACAAAGTAAAATAGATATTTCACTATGTTAGGGGGAGTAGATCTAGAGGAATGTTCTTATCAATGATAATTTTGATATGCAAGATAATGTTAAATATCATTAATGAAATCATGAAGATGATCCTTATTGATTCTGAAGCCTAAGGGGGAGGTAGACATATTCACTATGATCTATAAGTAATGGGAGATATGTTTTTATTTTCATGCCTATAAACCTTCTATGTCCATATATTTTTTTGGTAAGGATACTTGTGCTTTCCAAAAAGAGGGATATTGTTGAGTCCGTATGGTTTCCTTATTTAAATTCCATTCCTTTATGTTTTGAAAATCTCAAACACTATATCTTATGGAAACTTTTATTTCCCTAAAGATTCATATTAATAATGTAATTTTCATTTCCCATGGAAAATTTCTTCATTTTCATCATTTTCATTGTTCATTTTATAGTTTCTTTAAATCTAACATTTTTTATATTTAAGTGTAATATTTAGTTTAATATCTAAATCCTCAAAATCATATAAATACATAGATATAGAGTGTTTTGTTTTCAGGTTCTAAATTCAGATTCAGAATTATTTGAAACTCAGACTCTGAATTGTTTGAAATTTATATTATGTATTATCTAAAATTCAGAATCCAAATTCTCTGAAATTTAGATTCTCAAAACATAGAATTCAGGTTCTGAATTCTTCAGAATTTAGATTCCAAATTCCTTATAATTTTGGTTCCGAATTCAAAAGTATTAAAACACCAAATTCTTCAGAATTCAAACTCTGAATTCCTCAGAATATTGATTCTGAATTCCTTAGAATTATGGTTTTGAAATATTAAGAATTTAGATTATGAATTCTTTAGAATATGGATTTCAAATTCCTCATGAATCAGGTTCCCGATTCTCCAAAATTAGGATTCTAAATTCATTAATATTCAGACTCTGAAATCCATATATTTCTTATTACAAATTCCATTCAAAAAAATATGAATATATTTGTAATATAATATTTGAAAGATTATTTTCATAGACACTGAATAATATTTTTCATAAACTCCAGAAAATTGGATTTGGTGAAGTAGCCATATATTTCTTATCCTTGTTTTAATTATGAAACATGTGGTTATTTTTGTTTATAATTAACCATTGTTTGAGTAACACATGTACATGTCCCTCTAAGATTCAAGGAAAAATATGATCATTGGGGAAGGGAGCCGACTATTGGATAAGTGCCTATAAATAGTATCACTTTTGAATGATCACGCAATTAATGAATGACCGATCAATAATTATAGATACCACATGCAGTTGAAGTTATTTTTGGAGAGAGACACTCCCATTCCTTGTGCGTACTGAAAATTTTGTTCAGCTTGCTTCATGCGACTCTGATTATTGCTATGTACAATTGATTGATTCTAGTTATATGAAGTAACATGGGATGACTACTTTAATGTTCAAGGGATTCCAGGGATAGAATGATAGATTTGTCGACTACCTTATTGTTTGAGGACTTCCTTGTTCAAGAAAATAGAAGTACCGGCTACCTTGATGTTCAAGAGAATGCGGGGAAAGCAAGACAGATTATGATGTTCTTATAAAGGGCATACCCTGGTGTTTGTAAGATAGACGTTCTAGAAAGTATAGATCAAAGGACCATTTTCCAATGTTGTGGGATACCCATATCTTTGGGTTAAAAGATTCCATACATGTTAATTGTTTTTGTTTCAAGTTTATTAACCACCACATTTTGATAAATAAGGAATGTATAACTATATTATACTTTCAAGTATTTGTATAGTATGATTTGTATTATTCTATATTCTTTAAGGTATAATCTTTTTCCTTGTAAACTTTTATAATATTTGATTTCTAGAAACATTTTTCCAGAACCTACCAAGTTTGTAGTACTAAGAGGTCATGGGAATTTACATTCTTTATCGTTTTTGCACATAGTTTTCCTCCCGGTTAAAAATAAAATTTGTATACCAACATTAAAGGTTCTGATGGAATTTTTAATGTATAAAATTCACCCCCACTCTTTTATATTGAGCATCTACATTCATATTTTGATCCTACAGTCGGTCCCGACATGGTCCGGACCATCCGGACCCAGATACGCCTTGTTGGCCATATATTAAGATCTTGGCGTCTGATTGATGAACCGTATATGGCGCTAAAATCCTTTGATCAAGATGGACCTTTTTTCTTACTAAAAATTAGTATCAGGGAAATGTGGAGAATGAAGGGGTTGGATTGCACCTGAATCGAACTGGGCCCTCTGCACGGAAATGCCAATAACACATAAATCAGGCGTCTGATTGGCACACCGTCTGTTGAGTTGGTACCCTTATGACATAGTAGATAATCGTGTTTCATCATTGTCAGACTTTTTGGATTTTTATGTATAGAATTATTACATGAGGCTTGGTTCTCTCAGAATCAAGCGTCATACAAGTAGGAATCCATGTGGCGGGCTCTTCTCGAAGAATCTTTAGATCCTAGGTGGGTAATCTTTGGATCCTATGTGGGTCAGCATATATGGATCATGTGTGGGTCATCTATAGATCATGTGTGTGTCATCTAAAGATCTTGTGTGGGACATCGACAGATCATGTGTGGGTCTGCAGAAGAGCTTCTCGACGAAGTAAGATGATCTATCGATACTGCTCATCATATATACATAAGTATGTATGTTATACGTGGTGTGAGCTGAGTGATTACCTATGTGGTACCCTTCTGTGTGATGATTCCATCATGGAATTCTTCTGTGTGGATATACCATTGTGGTACATACCTTCATGGTGTTACCTCTTGGTATTCATTCCTTTGTGGAACATTTGTGATTTTGGCTAAAAAAGTTGGGCCTTGTGTTTCCTTTTGAATGAAGTGGGTATACTTGATAACATATGTTTATGTATGGGCATGTACCTTAGTAGGATTGACTGTTGTTTTCATGTTTTTTGGTTATGGTACTGCATTTTTTTTTATCATTTTTTGATTTTGAGAGACCTTTAGGGGTCTTGGGGTCCCAACTAAGTATTCTTATACTCACCCATCCATGGGCTACAATAGAAACTTGTTATTTCGTATATAGATGATAAACATAATTAATTGAGGTTGATGGTTCTAGGACTGGAGTCTTCTTAAAGGTGAAACACTAGACAAGACGTACTGCAGAGAAAACCGTTCGAGAGTTGTACCTACCCTTCAGGTAGGATCCCTAGAAGGTATTCATAGGAGCTGTTTTCAATTTTACGTGAACTTTAGAGTTGGGCTTGTATTTCGGCCCCTTTCTTACTATACTCACTCTATTTACTATATAGTTTACATTGTTCTCATATCTTGTTATGTTATTGGATTTTTTTGAGTTTGTAGGATAAAAAGAAATGCCTTCCCAGTTTTAGGGATATGATGTTCTGGTGATCATCGACAACCCCTGGCCTATGGAAGGCAGGCTTAGGATAGTCATAGTATGGGCCTCGAGGGATGGGGTGTGACAACTATTGTGATCATTCTAGACACCAAAATATTTTGGTATGATTTTTCAGTATGATAATCAAAAATGGATAGGTCAAATACAAAGAAAACATCCTTAAAATTAACAAATCATAAATACCTATCAATTTAATTATTATAAAATGTTAACTTCCATAAAAACACAAAAAACAAAGAAATAACTTGAAGAAATGTGCAAAAATATATAATTAACCAATATAACAATAATAATTAATTTAAAAATAACTGACATATCCCAATTAAATCATATGATCAAGAAGTATATAGTGTAAAACAACCTTAATTTATTTATATAATGAAAGAGAAAATTGAAGGGAAAATAATTTTTTATGAATTTTATTTGGAATGGTATGTGAATTCCCAAATCTAGTAGGAAATTTCACCATTCCATGGTGAACCTATGACACCAACTCCATAAAACCAGATAAAAAAATATGACAAATTGTATATAGAGTAAAAAGTGGGAAGTAAAGAATCAAATATATATTATTTTGTTGAAGTATTTTTTTTGAAAAACTCAAGGTCCATGATAGTAGAAATTGGTATTGATATCTCTTTGGTGATTTATGAGAGGGATCTAAATTTTTGTTTTAAAATAAGGACATAATGGAGGGAAAAATGATAAAAATATTCAATTAAAAATCATTAAAATGATTGATTTTATGAAATTAATACTTACAGCTAGAACGTTTACATTACAGTGAAATCCTGTATATGATGGTAAACCCAAAAATATACACTCACTACTAGCTTCAATGGGTACCTTTTACCTCACACCATACAACCAATGGCACCTTGATTTACCAATAGTAGGCCGAACACCCATTGAAACACACCCATACAACCAAACATCCAACTAAACCCACATTATATTTAATATGTACCAAATATATGATCTATATATTTATAAATTAAATACAATTTCATGTGAAAAGTATCCCCCTTCAATTTAAAAAAATATAATCAAATAGAAATTTACATTAACTGATGATCTTTGAATAACCGAATATACTATTTAATTTATTCCATAAGGAAACATGCCATTATGATTTGGTCCTCACACCATGATCATGTTTTTACCTCATTTATAATATTCATAGATACTATTTTTATATGGAATCCATATTTATAAATTCCCATGATTTTATTATGGATTATTTTTAAATGTTCATAAGGAATGGTTATAAAATTTTCCATGTTGGGATTATTGAATTATTTAAAATAATTCATTTTATTTTTATTTTTCCCTACATATACATATATTAAAATTATATAAATTCAAAAAATATATAAAATAATTCATTAAAATCATATATTATAATTTCATATTTTATTATAACATTCTAAAATGAAAATATTATTGTATTGTTCATATAGATGGTTAAAATGGAAAAGAAAATTATACAAAATGATATATGGGATTATTATAATTGTATTTCATTATAATACCATTATAAATTATTAATAACGATTTTAATTATTTTATAAAATAGATGAAGATAATATTTAACATGTAGAAAATATAAATGAAAAATAAATTTATTTCATTGTTATGTACTAAGTAGAAACATGGCCACCTTTAAAAACATCCAACAATTTTCAATGATTTTATGATACTTTACAAGACTAAAAGATAATTTTTTTATTAATGTCATATAGATATAATTTGGTAAGATATAATTAGTGAAATTAAATAATAATTGTTTATAATGAGTGGTGATGTGTTCCTTTTAACATGTAAGTTTTATTAAAATTTCTACAAATATTCATTCTTTAGTAACTATGTAATAAATTTTTACCAAGAAATTGGGGAAAAATTAGGAACATTATTAGGATACATTACTAAATACATCCTAATAGATACTGGTATAATTTATTGATTATTTATATATATTTATATTACACATATGTTTTGTCTTGTGTCTCAATTTACCATTTACCATTGTAACTCACTTTTTACTAAATATTTTTTTTCTAAAAAATGAAATTGAACTATGATGATAAAATATATATGATTATTTAAAATATTAATTCAATTTTTTATTCGATATCAGGTAGTGAAAAAATTAATTTTCTTAAAAAAATCTATTTAGATATATAATAATTTTATGATAATTGGTAATTTAAATATTAAAATATATCATTATTAATTATATCCAATTACTAATAATTCATTGAAAGTTAATATATACATATATTTATTGTTTTGTATATTTCATTTAAATAATTCGTTTAATGTGAATAATTTAATTTTAATAATATATATACATATCATATCTTGATATAAATTTTTATATTTTTTTATATATTATTTAAAAATAAAGAAATCTTTTAATTTTTTTATAATAATTATATTTAAAGTATATTATTTCTGATATGATAACATATATTATCTATTTGTAACATAACAATTTAATAATTGGATACATATAAAACCAACCACTATATATGAAACAATCATACATTTAGTGGCCAGCCAACAACCATTAATACTATACCATTCCAATATATAACAATAAAAACTGATATAAAATTACATATACTATTTTTATCCTAAATATTTACAAAATATTTCAAATATTTTTATTTATTTGAATAATTATACATGGATGTGTGAATACAAAAAACTTGTAATTATTATTCATACTTCTATTTTTTTTCCGCTAGCACATTTGGTAATTAATTTCATATTTCTTTATAGTAATGTATAATAATTAATTTTTGTACCTATTTTGATAAATAATAAATTTAATATACATTTATTAACTCAGGATGTTATTTTTTGTACAAAAATATTACCAATAAATGGTAATTTCACACTAAATATGTAGGGTGTTACATTCTATGAACCATGAAAAACCTCCAATTTATAATTCAATTTAATAAATTAAATTATATAACGGATATTTGACTCATTAAATATTATTCTTCCATCATATATTCTTTAAATGTGTGACTATTAAATATAAATATAACTATATGAGAGACCAATTATCATGAAATATAGTCTCAATGATCTAAGATCTCCATGAATAGTTACTCAGATGAGATGTCATAATCTAGATATAAAAAAATTTAATTTTTTACATGCGATGGATTTGATAATATTGTTTCCAGAATATCAGCCATTAAATTTTTTATTCTTTAAAAGTGATATTTTTAGTGGAAGCATCGTTCGATATGTTATGGTCCATATATGATTCAGAACATTGAATGGATCAACATACCACAGACATAATTATATCATTTAATTGAATCTTACAACACTTATAAAAATTTATATTAAATGGAATAACATATATAAAACATAAAACAAAATATCCAATTGATTTATGTGAGTAAAACTATTCAAACAACAATGTTATAAATTTATTATATCAATAAATTGTCTAAACCGTAAAATTTTTATCTTAATAATGATCTAGTGTGAAAAATCTCATTTCCTCAACATCATCCCATGGAAAAAAATTATACATCAGCACCCACGATGAGTCTCACAAAGTCACATTTAGATAGATATGTGGAAAATATAATTTTATGAAAAATTAAATACATGAATATGTTGATCTGATCATCAATTTAAATCCAATGTATTGGATCATAGATTATATTTCCATGTTTTAATAATTCATATATATAGACAATCATTTTTATGATAATAAATTGATAGGAAGTTAAATTAATAGTGTCATTTGGGTGTCATTTGTCCCATGTAGAAATATTAGTTTTTGAAATGAAATTTTTTTCATCATGGGTGGTAATTCAATAAGTTTACCCTTGTAAAATTTATTATCATTATATAATAATAATTCATTAATTGTTAGATGTATATGATGAATTTTCAACAACATAGTAGGTTGTGTAGAACATAATTCTTTTTCAGAATGGGATGCCTCAATATGTCATCAACTAGATTAATAGTCATATAATAAAATTAATCTGGGCACCATCACTATATGGGCCACCAAATATTGGATTGATAAGGTAAACTACACTATGGATAATGTAAAAATATATTGAATTGTAAAATTAAATCATTGAGATGTGTGTGTCGATACACATGGTAACCATTAAGTTTTTAAAATAGTACAATAATCATTATGAGTAAGATTATAATTATTTAATCATTGAAATGATGTTCTATGCTATCAGGTCATTATTGTAGTTGAGCGAAGAAGATTTGAATTAAAAATAATTCACATCCCAATTCATAGGGTGATGTCAAAAAAGAATTAGGTGTCTTCACATAACGGTTGGTTGGTTTGGATTTTACATATGATGACATAACTTCCACGGATGTAATAAGAGAGGAGTGGTGTGAATATGTTTTGGTTAAATGTATTCTGATTCACTTTTAATTATTTATCTTTCTTACCTATTTTTTAGAACATGAAAAATGTTTTTATGTCATCTCCATGACATGCCCATAGTGTTCGATGGAGTTTATTATATAAAATGGGTACCTTTTTCAATAAATGATTTCTTGGAAACACTTTTCCTTGTGAACCTCAATTAGATAGTGTGGAAGTGTTCCCTCTTTATAGACGGTACACAACTAAGGAGGACTATAGAGAAATGGTCAACATTGCTTTAAAACCAATTGAGGCAGTTGAGTTTCTAAATGTTTTAGATTTTAGATGGTATAATCTAGATGATATAGTTATAAAATAATATTAATTTTAAAAAACCCATTAACTGGGTTAGGGATTTGTTGGTTAATCATTACTGATCGAATGATGCTCTGGATTCTGAAGACATAATGTTTGGGTTAGTGATACATAATTAATTATGTATAAGATCCTCAAAATGAATTCAGCATGGGAAGTTTAACTAAACAATCTATATTCCATTATTATGGTTGGAATGAAACTGTATTGAACACATTTTATATGATTTAAAGGGAGTTCTTTAAGTTTTTTCATAAATATATATTACTCTATTAGTGTACACATGGTTTATTAGTGATAATCTTCCCTTTCTTGGAATACCTCATGGATCACTATGGTAGCATCAGTTATACCCTACAAAAACATTTTAAAATCCTTCAATTCAATTAATAGACATCTTGGGAGATACACTTCTATATCATGTTAGTTTGAGAGGATTATAATTTCAATGTGATGCTGATATTTTCATCAAAAAAGTTCATGGATGGAGTCATGGGAACTATCTGATGTTCTCCTGACTTTCCCTCAATTAATATTATTCATTGTACCGATTGTATGTTTATGATACATGGAAGTTTCAGCTATGTACCAAAATCTTACATTTAATTTTTAGAGAATTGAATACCTTTGATTAGATCATGGAAACCAATTAATGATTCTGAGGTTACCCAGGGCATTATTTAGGATATGATGGGTTGTTTTATGGGTGGTGATTAGAGTGTGACGGATCAGGTATACACCTGTGTTTTTTCTATTAAACAATAATATAACTGTCTTTTTTTCGAGATGTCATCCAAAATCAGAAATAGGATTTTTTGTATGTGTTAAAAATAAATGTGATACTTTATAAGATTGGGTGTCTTGTTTCATGTGATGTTATGTCAGTATCTTATCATGATATATTTGTGAATAAGGTTCTAGATATTTTTTGACACGATTCTTATTATTTCTCCAAAATTAGATTTTGATGAACCACATGATGCATGTTGTAATTTTGAGTTTACGGTAGCTTGGGATAGCCAGGGTTTTACAAAAAAATCCCTCAAAACCATCATATATTGTATTGATATGGAATCAACCATTCATTTATTATTGGATAATTTCTAAAAGTGTTGCTAGAATTTTTAGTGAATTTATTGAAAGAACAATCACATTACAGGGTTGTATTATGGATCAGAATTGGATCATAATTCTTTAAACCATTATAAGAAAGTTCAATGGTATTGTTAATTGAAGAGATAATTTGGAGATCAGGTATCAGGTTATAAATGATGAGGTAATCTCTTTACACATTTTTTAGTATTTATTATGATAATTTCGTTGAGTTTCTATAGCTTATGTAAGGTTTTCTTAAAATAGATCGTTGGATATAAGTTGGGAATTAGAAAAACAAAATGATGTTTCTAGTAGGAAATTTTATGACCCATTTTCATTGGTTTTTGTTTCCTTTAATTCTCAATGTATACTTAGAGAAGATATGTTCTATATTGTATTGGTGTAACAACCTATGTTTTGGACTAGATATAATTTTGAAGGAAATAGGCATTTTTCTGTTTGAAGAATGTGTATTTAATTTTTACGAGTTAGAGAATGTAATTACAATTTTTAAAACAGTAAAATGTACAGTTCTATAGTTTATTATGTGAGGCGAGATTTACTAGATATTTTTTGAATTCTGGGAGTGGGGGGCTATGATAACTCAAATATTGATAGAGCCTTCACTGGTGTATGATTTTTCATAAGTTATGATACCCACATGGTGAATCAATGCATCCAATCCAATATGATCTTGTTGAGTCTCATGGGTATTCTTTGTATTCACGAGTATATAGAATGTCATGTGTTTGCTTCAGGATCATTGATATAGGGGACGTTCATGGATTTAACTAGGGTTCAAAAATTGTGTGCATGAACCATGCAATCCTTACTCATTGTTAGTGGATCAATCATGTTTGGTTTACATTTTTTCCTACATTTTTTTCCAAACTTTGTGCCTCATTAAATACAGTGAAATAATCATTTTCTACTTACATATCATTTTTCATGCCCTCTATTTTCTTCCCTATTAACCACACGTATTATCCTCCCATGGATCTATTTATCCCCTCTTCTAGGTGTGATGAAATATTCTTCACTAGGACCCCATTTTGAGTTCTACGAATCAAATTTGAAGTTTATTAGTATGTATAAAACTTCTCTGTAATCATCCATTCAGATAATTTGTTATCTCTTTTACTATCATAATGTGATATAATTAATCATATTTTTAGGGAGTTTATCTACATTATTATTTCAATATAATCAGCTCTATTAGAGCCTTAATATTGGAAAGGTTGGTCATTCTTGGTATAAAGTAGGTGGTATAATTCATTATCATTTAATTCATTCTATTTAAAAAATATTATCAAATTATTTTGTGGAGGAATTTTTGTATATCACCTCATAAAAATGTAATTAACTGTGTGTAACCCAATTCCTTAATCCTAGTAGGCCATATATATTAGGTTATCATCATTGAGGTTTATGGAAATTGAGTTTCACCCTCCCCTTATGTGTGAGGTCCTTTATTTCATTTTAATAATTTTTTTGTTCCTAATAAAGAAACCTTTTGAGGTGTTATGTAATATATATTGGAAATAAGTTGATTAAAAAGATTATGGAATGATGGGACTCCCCTCCTTATTGTATCTTAGTGACCAAACCCTCTCACAAGTGGTAGTGGATTGGTTCTTATTAAAATATCTTGTTCATTATTTTTTTTAATTCATTATATCATTCCATATTTTATTTAGTTTTTACGGACGGAAAATACTATTTAAAAATATATCACATGGCCCTGATATTGTTTTGTATTGTCCAATATTATTTATATTAATGATGTGATGAATGGAATGATTCAATACATCGCCTTATTAAATATACGTGAATTGGAAAATGGGTACGTGATTTTTAGTTAATATGTTTTTTTGTTATATCTCAAATATGAAAATGGAAATACATTCTAATTATAAATTGTTTTTTATAAAAAAGGATCAAAACATATACGATTTCTAGATGTTAAATCTATAGTATTGAAATAATAAAATGAACCCTTTAGTTTTGTGTGTAACCTATTTATGGATCACAAGACTAAGGGATTATTGGGAAAATGATTACAATATATTAAATTATTTTTATTGGGACCTCAACTAGGGTCGTTTTCCATGACATGTCACCCCCTTAAGTTGTGGATGTTGTAATGGTGTCAAAATAACTTGGTATGATGGGAATAACATTACAAACCCCCCTGATTATGAGATTGGGTATAGACCTCTTCGATGTTTTTTATGATACTCATCCTAGAATTCTACATTCAACACGTTATATTACGTAGTGGAAAACATTGATTTTGATCATCAGGAATGACATTACTTATTTATTATTATGAGACTCCAATTATTATTATGAGTAATTTTTCACAAATATGCTTGGGTTCTGACTCTTGTCTTGACTAATACTCGGTATCCATATATTTGGCTATAAATATATCTATGTTTTAATTAATATAAATGTATACATATCTATATGTGTGTGTGTATATATATATACATATATATTATCTACAGAAATTATGTCTTAGGATTAAGATGGTTTGGTTGGGTAGTCTAGCTTAAGGATCTCAAGCCTAACCTAATACATTTATTTGATTATTTATATTATTTTTATTCATTATCCATACACACTGATGTATTTATAATCACATTATACATTTACCTTTTTACATCATTACAAGTTTCACTATTTCTATTTTTAATTTATTACAATACAATTGTGAAACCTTGAAAACAAGGGCCAAATCACTATTATAACCTTAGTGCTAGTCTAAAACCTCTAGTGTATGATAATGTTCAAGTAAGTTGATGTTGTGATCGGCTTGGTGAGAAATTTTAGTGGAATTTAAGTTTTGAAATTACACATTTAATTACTATGCATAACATTAAAAACTTCATTTACTACATCTTCCTTATTAATAACATTATAAGAGTAACTAATTTCATAATTTCCATTTATATCATATATATCTTCTGTGATATAATCCATTATCCAGTTAAATAATTGGAAATATAATCTATTGGACACCAATCAATAAATTATAAACCTTATATATTTACAAAAAATAGAACAAGGAATACATCCCATAAAATCATATATTCAATAACCCATATAAATATAATGGATTAAATAACATTTTCATTACATATAAAAAAATAGTTATAATAAAATTAGTTAGGAAGAGACCCAAAATTTATCATCCCATAACAAACATATATAAAAAAATTTAAAAATTTAAAAATGAAATATAATATCCATATATGATAAATATTATTTATATATGTGGGGAAATATTTCCGATTCATGAAGTGTGTTTTTATAAAATTTTGATATCATTGTCGTAAAAAAATATAAGATAATTTCAAATTTATTTTCAATTGATAAAAAATAATATTTTAATAAAAAATTTAATATTAAAATTCTTAATTTTAAAACATTGAAAATAAATTATTCAAAATTAGATATGATTTTTTGGGTGTGAGTATTATTAAATATATTGAATGTTGATAAAATAACAATTTTTAAATTATTTATTGTTTTTATGTAATCTAGATCGATAAAGATGATTAATGTTTTATATAAAAGTATCAGACATAGATTTACTTTTGTTTGTAATGTCTCGGCCCGAGTGCCAATCACAGGATCCTTGAAACCATTGGTCACATGGCCTCAATTGAGAATTCTCGTATTCCAGCGTATGTCGAGTAGCCACATGGGTTTGATATGTCGATCAAGGGTAGACTCTATCATCTTTTATTTGAGTAATACAACTGTGGAAATAAAAAGAAAATATAAGAAGATATATAACCAATAAAAAAACCAAAATCTCAAGATAATCAAAGTAAGAAACAAAATATCCAACTTGTAATGGTATCATGTCATCATAATGTATGTATCCTATTTCTATAATGATAGATAAAAATAATGTCACTAATGATTCCAATGTGGGTCCTAAACCCTATCAAGTTCCTTTATCAAATCTCCACCACTAGTTTGAAATTTATCCCATGGCCTTTTCAATTAACATATCAAAAAAAAACACATTATCTATTTAGAGACTGATAATGCACCCCGAGTTGGGTGTCAGTACAAATTAGTAGGCCGCAATCAATGGTGTCTAAAAAAAATTCAATTAAATAGTCTAGGTAGTTTTTTACAATAATAATTATCACGAATAATTATATATTATCAAATTATTAATGTGTTATATATTTAAAAACATAAACTCTCAGGTTTCTGTGGACACCCCATACTCAATAACATTTTTGTCCAATGCTAGTGTTTGAACCATTTAATAGGGTCAATTCAGTATTCATTAAACAAGTGGAGTTTCATTATTCCTTTAATTCCAATTTATTATACTGCTAATTAAGACCATTGTGTAATGCCAACTATTTGGTTCTAGATCATAAATACTATGACCCCATGAGATTGTTAGTTTCAGACTAGGTCCTACAATGATTTATCATGGGGGGCTTCATAAGGTACATTCCATGTCCCATAAACATTGTCTTTTTGATAAAGCAGACCATGTCCCATGCATATTTATCACTATGAGCTTTGGAAGTAGAGGACCTTGTCCCTCACATGTGGGATTTGGATGAAAAAGACCATGTCCAACACACATTCAGAAGACATTAATATATATATATATATATAAAGGATTTATATATATATATATCATCTATATCTGAAAAGAAACCTATATATCACAATAATTATGATTAATAAACATTAATCCTCTTATAACAACAATTATCATTAATTAATCATACAATTAATTATCACACACATTCTATTTATTAATTATACACTTAATTGATCACATTCATTATATTAATAAATTAAAATATTAATTAAATCCATTATATCAGTCATAAAATATCATAAGTAATTACATGTGAAATTATATAATTCTGAAATATAATAGATCATAATTAATTTACTGATTAATTATTCAAATAATAAAATAAATATGCAATAATTAATTCTATAATTATTTATCAAAACCTATAACATAAATAACACATAAATATTTTTAAAATTAATTTTTCCAAATTTCCACAAAACCAAAATTCCACCATTAATTAATTAACTCATATTAATTAACTTTATCAAGAAATTAAATTTATAAACAATAGTAGAAATTAAAACATTTTCTTAAATGAAATCAAAATTTTTTCTACATAATGTGAATATTATAAAACATACATTAATTCTTGGATTAATAGTCTCCCAATAGAAATTACCAAAAAAAATATGTGGCATAACGAAGTAGATCTAGATCTGAATATCAAAACAATAAATCATGATCAATAAAACATAATATCTATAATTAAAAAACTAGATCTATAATAATAGTTCATGATTCAACAAATATAGATATATGACTGGAAAATAATAAGATTACTTCACACTAAAAGAATGAGAAAAGGATGGATAATGAATGAGATAAAAGTGAGATATTATCCACTTACTATGAGAGGGGATGATCTATGATATGGGATTCAAATCATTATTAATAGAGGTTTAATGGTATATGAATCCATATCAAAGGATATAAAATCATCCAAGATCAATCTGTTCTGAGTTTGTGTCGAATGAGGGATGTTTCAGGGATTTGGAGGAATTAAAAACTAATTTTCATGACACTTTATAAACAGTTCATGGTTTCCAAGGAATGGGTGTGTTGTTTTCCCAAATCGTTTTCCAAATGTGATTCTATTATTTTCTTTGGGATCATTTTCTCTTTTTAGGGTCAATTTTTTGACAACTCGTGAGATTCCCATGCAAAACACCAATATCTTGGGTTTCACTTTTTCATGGGCGGAGGAGCATGGTTATCCCCAACCATGCGCTAAACATGAACAACCCATTTTTCTTTTTTCATTCTCTCACCCAATCAAACTCCAATGTATAACTAAATAACAAATTACACAACAAAAAACAAAAGTGCACCTACAAAAGATCCCATGAAGACTTTATAATGGTTTAGGATCTTACAATATCTCCACCTTATAATAGTTCTTACACGAGCTCGACACCCAAGAATACATTGGATTCTGGCTAACAATGATTTTCCATGTAGACCTCATGTATTTTTCCATTTACCATGTTTCCTCCTACACATTATCATGTTTATATAATTCATGAACTATCAGCATGGTATTTCCATAAAATACACTCTCACTGTGATCCAACCCACATATCATATGATCTTTAAAGGACGCATATACCTCAAGATCAATTCCATCCACCTCGATCACAAGAGATGGGTTGTGGTGATACCTACATAGTTTGGATACATGGAAAACAATATGCCCATCAATGTATAAATTTGAAATAGCCATTTTCTATTCCATCAGCCTATTTGTCTAAACTACATCAAATAATCCAACATATCTTCTCACCTACATACCCTTCTTCTACATCACATAGTGTTCCATATTTAGTGTCACCCAAAGGAATACCCAATCATCGTATGTATACTCTTAGTGTTACATCCTTATATCAACATAAAAAATTTAACAACTCTAAGAAATATCCAAACTAATAGGAATTAGTTGTACTTAATCTGATGTCTCTAACACAAGTGTTGGTCCCAACCACTACAAATAATAACCCTTGATATGAAAACATGATGATCTTCAAGGCCCACAAAAATGAGCATCATATAGTTCCATCTGTATAATTTACCAAAAACAATCAATATAGGAAACTCTACATAATCTATGTTCTTATCCCAAGACCATACAAAGTCAAGAAAAAATTCATACATCATATCTTCATGTACATATATACCATGATAGGACTACCTATATTATAGGGGGTGAATGGTCATACTCAATAATAATTTCATACCATGCACCTACTGTAAGAGCATTCATATTGCTGATGTAAAACATGAGTCCAGATCTAAAACTATAGTCATTGTCACCTCATGTTGACATATTATCTAAAAAACATTCTGCTCTCCAATGTACTCTACATCAAATGTTTCTCATATAAGTAAGAATAGAGATAACATATAACATATATAGTGTCCTTATTCCAAGGATTCTCCAAGAGGCTGACCACAAAATCTACAGTCACATCATCCAACATCCATTTCCAAATGGGAAATGATTATACCAAACCCACATGTCCTTGATTCTCTACCATTACCTACTCATAATGGTTGCATAATTCCATAAACACTACAATATCCTTTTTCATTCCCAACCACCCAAACTATAATTGTATGATACATAACATTTTGTTCACACCAGGATTTACTTCCCACATCGAGGAATAAATTTCTTAGATCATATAATCTTATATTCTCATAGGTACAACATCATGATTCCTAAAATAGATGTTCTTGACGTTGTCCATGCTTCAGAAAAAACGTGTATCTCTAAATTCAAGGATTTTTCTCATGGTCAAACACTATAGATCCTCATATTGTCTGTCTATAGTATATATCTAAACTATATACTGCACAGAAAATGATATGATAGACAACTTCTCAAGAATCTCCTAAAATAATACAAGCATATTATATATAATGGTAATAATATTCCAATAACCAATAGACTTGTGAATGGCATAAGTCTAGGTTTTCCCTCTCAAGGAATCTGTAACACTGTTCCCATTTACCTGAATATATGATATCTTAATATCAACTGACTTCATATTCTCCACCCATATTCAGTGCTGAATGTTTATATATCTATGATAAAAGATATAATTTATTCTCATGTGATATGTATACACAATAATATTCTTTCCCAAAATATAATTACAATACATATTAAAGAATAAACCATTGTTTTCATCACAAGGTTGTATGTATAGTATTTCCATTCAGCTGGCTTGAACTATCAAGAACCATACACTATGAATTAATTTCCCTACATCACCACTACTCAACATATAACCCATATTACTTATAATACAACATATACGCCTTACCTAGCTAGGTTAGTATATTAATTGGTACCAATACCACATGATTTTTAATCACTTGTAAGATATTCTCACATGATTTTGATTATTCATAAATTTTTTCATTCATGTTGTAGAACTAATGCAGCACATCCCAACGAGAAATCTATAGGATGAATCACAAATAATTTTCACCTAAATATAGAATTATTTGGATAGTTAAAACAATATCCAGATCCTCACTAGTATACAATACTTTTACATTTTCATAATCTACATTCATGGATTATACTAGAATGATGTGCCTCATGTGGTGTTCCATAAAATTATAATATTGACCAGTCCATAACTTTTATTATAGCTGATGCACTCTCTGTGTACAAAGGATGATGTAAAAATGTTGGTAATGATAGTCCCGAGCCATGGAGTACATCAAGATATCAACCACAAACACCGCTACATACTGATCCAGGTATGGATGGAATATTAATTTCATCAAGGTGATAAATACTAATATTTTGTTCACTAACGAAGAATACCCTGTGGCAATCTAATATAGGCCATACCTAATTCTAAATATAGTTCTTTTTATATCATATATTTGAACTGTCAACCGATGGTACCCAAATTTCATGTTAATCTTTGATAACACACAACCTCCTCTCAACTGGTCAAATGGATTATCAGTACATGGATGAGGATAGAAGTTTTTTATAGTCATCTATTCTAACTTTTAATAATCGACACTTAATCAAAAACTCAAGTCATACATCATTAAAAGAAATACACGTGATCCCCATAGTGGCGTACTCGCATAGAGACATTCTTTATCATCCAACTCCTCTAACTAATTATTGATCTCTTGATGCTCAAATCAATTCCCTTATATATAGTGTAATAGATAATAGCTCAAACATGACATGAGCCGTATTGAGAATTCCACATCCCTCTTTTGTGGTAAAATTGAGATGTCTTTATGAAAGACATCGTTAATTAGATCAACCATAGGAGGAAAAAATCTTTATTTACACCTCCATCATCCCAAAAATGAATAGATTCATGTGGTTTGAGAACTCTTAGTTGATGAGTAATTGGACCTACTCAGCCTACCTAGAGATCCCACTCTATGTAATGAATATAGTTTTCACTTTTAAGAGGTATAAAAGTCACAATCCTAGAATACTAGTTAATGTGGGATCATTATGTGAATAGCCAACAAATTCCCATATTTAGGTCGAATCCTAAAATGTCAAGGATATTCAAATCACATAGAAAATGTTACACCCAACTCTCAAAATAAAATCCTTTTTACACATATATATTTCTCTAGAAAACAATCCCAATAGTTTATCTATAGTAATAAACATGCTCACAAACTCTACTGCCAAGATCAGACCATTAACATGTTTTGTATATAAAAAGTAATGAGAGGAACCAGTATCAAATAAGGACCTATATAATGTATAATCATTGTGATTGGTACCTATCATTATTGACTATCCATCCTCTCTACCCACAAGTGTAGTTTTCACTACATGTAGATGTCATGACCATCGTCCCTCTGATGCATTCTGACTCACACTAGTTTTACCACTACACTATTATGGGTCTTTATTCCTAAAGGCAACATGTCCACTTACTCTACCAACTCATCTTGTATAAATCCAGTTTCTATACTGGTATGGTGTCAAAGATCTCCCTCCCAAATTCGGGTTTGGTCTAGCTCCTCAATCACTGACTCTTGGTCTTGTGTTCTTGTAGAACCACTTTATATGTCTCATATTATTTTATCCTTGGTATTCCACTAGTGTTCAGAGACATTATTTTTGGATGTTTTCATCTTTACCACACTGTTTAAAAAACAACTAGGTCCGGTCTTTTACAACTGACACCCATGCATGTGTATTTTGATTCCCACTACTATAGTTATCATTTTCAAAGTGATGCTTCCAACTCTAAGAAGTCATTACCCAGTCCATAAAGAGGGAAACACTTTTCTATCATAGGTACACTCACTCAGGATACAGTCATCTATGATAGAATTGTCTTATACTTCAAAAATCCTCTTTAATCGAAAAATAATAACCTGTGACTTAATCTCACACATAATTCCTTCCAAATATTGTGTCATTGTTCTATATCATCCCCTACTAACACTATAGAAAATATTTTTAAATTTTCTAAGCATCTAGAATAGTCAATCATTTACATGACACCCCGAGTCAATATCATGAACTCTTCTTCCCACTTTGATTTTCGTGCCTGTCGGTAGAATTTCTCCAAGAACGTTTCCAAAAAAATATAAATATCATTCCACTAGTATTTCTAAAACAGACCAAAATCTCCCACACATTCTTCACTATTTATCATATAATTTATTTTGTTCCATGTGACTTTATTATCAGTAGGAGTCTTTATGAGGTCACATATCTTCATGTTGGACACAACCTGAAACTATACTCTCTCGGGTCTACCCGCTTTAGTAAAACTTGAAGTGTGCTACAAATAAAACACCATCATTAGGATAGAAATGTTTTTTTAAAATCACCATGTAACTATGTGAATTAATTTAATTAAGAGGTTGATATTATCTTAAAATATCCTCCCTACCTCCTCATCAGAACATATATGTGCCTCAGGTTGCACCACTAAAAGATCATCAACATTAATATCCTCTGGTGATCCTCTCAACAATAATTATCATAGAGGCCCAACTCTACAATTATGAACATGTACCTTAAGCCACAATTGACACAATTTTATCATTTTATATAATGGATTGATCAATAAAATTAACAACTAACCTTTTCTACATGTCTCTCCACTCTCTCAAATCCAAGGTGCTATCACTACTCATAATCATCCTACAAATATATTTTAGTTAATTAGGGTGATTTTTTTAAATATTAACACTACATTATACACCAATTTGTAAATATTATTTCATAATTTTATAGTTATAAACATCTTATTATGGAAAATTATCTATTTTATTTCATAAGAATGGAAAAAATCATTTTTTATGGCCTACCCATATCATGTCTTTTATGTGTGCCTAAAATGTTAAATGTCACAATAACCCTAACTACCTTTAATGAATCATGTGAAATCAACTCTCATTTCACACCATAGGATGATTAAAATATGAACTAATAATTGAATCAATAATAAAATCACACCATAAGTCTGTCACTGAAGCGGAAATAATGTTGAACTATAATAACAAATAGTAATTAAAACAATTCCCATCCTATATAATTTGGTCTTCCATTTACGTGGGTTATCTACTCCCATTCATGAGATCATAAGCAATTCATCACATTTTCTAGTCTCTAGTATTTAATTCTCAAATATTAATATAATAAGAAAAATAAAATAAAAATACCTTAAAACCCCTATTGTAATAACTCAACCCAGGTGCACTACATCGGTTTCTTATATTGGTTAGACACATCACCTCAAGTATTCCCCACCATACACCAGAGGCTTTCAACTATTATTAAGGGTCTAATAAGTCAATCATGTTATGACTATAACCTATCTTATACTATTAAGACCCCAATGGAAATAAAAAGGTAATGAAAAAACATATACTACCAATAACAATACAAAAATCTCATGATTATTAAATAAATAAATTCAATATGATACAAAAAAAGATTTCATGTCAAGGAAATGTTATTGTATAGTTTCAAAAATGAATAATGAAAATAAAGATAGTTATGAATCCTACGGAAGTGTCAACAGATATCTGGTTCCTTTATCTATGATCCATCCTGAGTCCGCAATCTAACCTATGGCCTTTGCCTTTAAACAGTCACAAAATCACAGTGTATATTCACGTATAAATCTAGACTCCCGAGTAGGGTGTAAGTACAACTCAGTTGGCCACTTCCAATAGAATATAAACAATATCCATTCAAGAGTTTATAGAGTTATACAAATAAATAAATATAATTCATAATTATATAGTTATTAAATAATTAAAGTATTATTTATTTACCCACATAAACCCTATATCCACAAGGACACGAGAACATCAATATCTGCATTATTTCATACTAATGATTTAATAATTCTCATTGTCATGTCAATATTCATTAATATAATGGTCTATCATTATCCAATTCATTTTAGTTTATAATATGGATAATTGGAATTATAGGTAAATTCAACATATTTGGGTCTAGATCATCAAGCCTATTTGTTCATGGGATTGCAAAGCAGTAGACCATGTCCCTGACATATAAATCATGACATGTTTCAGAAGCATCAGAACATGTCATTTTCACGAGAGATATAAAGGTAAAATACCATTCCCAATATATATATATATATAACTAAGGGCTTCATAAGTAGTAAACCATGTCCTGTAGATGTTGTCTTTGGAAGCATCAGACTATATCCACCATGCACTCATCAAACAATCATTCTTATGTAGCACACAAAAACAGACACACACAACACATAAACAAACAAACAAACACAAACACACACACACACACACACACATATGTGTGTCTATATATCGCCAATTCCACATAATATATCAATATATCACATCATGCATGATAAATCAACATCAATCCTCTTATCAAAATAACTGTCAATAATTATTCAAATAATTAATTAGTAAAACACATAGAATTAATTAATCACAAAAATTCTATTAACTAATTCAACAATTAGTTGAATCCATTTAATCAATCATGATAACTCATAATTCTTTCCATGATTAATTATCTAATTAACAATTATAATACTGCTTAATTAATTTATTGATCAATTATTCAACTAATTACATGATATTAACATAATTATTTCTATAATTAATTATCTCAATCTATAAAATCAATATCACATAATTAATTTTATGATGAATTATTCCCAAATACCACAATATACCAATTAAATCATTTATTAATTCAAAAAAATTAGTTAATTTAATCACAAATTCCTATTTCTAATCAACCTGATAAATTTAAAAAAGAGTATTCACATATGAAGAACCACAACTATAAAATTTGAATATCTCACCACCTTCATAAATTTATGGTAAAAAAGTAAACAAACATAAATCCCTAAAAAAATTTCCAACTCAATGACATATATCTAGATCCAAATCTCAAAACCCAAAATCATGATACAAAAACAATATAACATTAATTCTAAAACAAGATCTACATTAATAAATATATATTATCAAATATGGATCTTGATGAAGAAAACTAGAACAATACATCCCACCAAAAAAATAATTGATGTAATGATGATGAATGAGAAGGTAATGTGATAAGATCATCATAGTAGGTGAGGATAAGTTATTATATCTGGGCTTTGAATCATGAATAATGGTGGTCAGATAACTACGTAATCTATACAAAAATCTCTAAAATATTCTAAAATCATTTTTGTTTGAGTTTTTGTCAAATGATAAGTGTTTTTGGGTTTGGGGGAATTAAAAAATAATTTTCAGACAACATTACACCCTTGCACAGTTTTATTGATATGGGTTCATTGGTTATCCCTAACTCTAACCCAACTATGCACCAATTGTTTTTTGGGTCCACAATTTTATTATTAGGGAACACAGTTTGATACTCTTAGCTCTAGCCATGTAAATCCCCCTATCCAGTATTGTATGGATTTTTTTATTGAGGCACACTATATCATCTAACCATGCTGTAAATGTGAAGATCGACTTTTTCTTACATTTTTTCAATTTTCACTAAAACAAAACCCAATGTAATATTAATTCGAAATATACTCAACAAAAAGGTAGGATGTAAATAAACATGAGAGAACACAAAAAATATTCTGAATCATACAGTATTAAACATTAAGTTCAAATTATATGTTCAATATAATCCAATCAGGATTTTAAGTAACAAACAACATTTATATTAAAAACAATGACAAAAACATGGTTTTGAAAATTATCCATTAATGAAGAAGGTTTTAATAAGATTTGATTCAAAAATTTTTTTTATGAAAATGAATTTTAATATCCCCAAAAATAGGAAACACAATATAACATAATAAAATGGAATAATATAAAAAATATATAATGTTATAGATAATAAAGGAATATTTCAACACAATGGATAAGTATTGAGTTACGAAAACCATTCCCTTGAATCTAGGTTACCTTGAAAATTATCTACCTCTTTTTATATTAAAAAAATGACTACTACTTTGTTTTATAAAAAAAATATAAATATTAATTATACACAATTCTATTCATATATTTTTTTAATTCTTATAAATATATCACAACTAATATATTTATTTGGGTTTTTATTATACCATTAATTCCATAATTTCTTTGGCAGTTAGGGATTAGTACTTTCACAAATGCAATTTGTTCATCACACTAATGAATTTAATAAAAATGATATAAATAATTTTTACATGTTTTATTTGTACCATGATTATTTCATGTATGTTTAAACAATTATTTATAATTAATGGCTGGTCATTATTATTTTCAATGAATATTAAATAATTGAAGATATTTACTTTTTATAATATAGAAGTATATATATTAAAATTAAATTAAAAAAACAAATAAAATCATAATTAATATAGTTTATTATAATTATTTTGGTTTCCATGATCATCAGTATAGAAAATAATATATCATCAATAACATAGGTGATTAAAATATCCAAAACAAGAATGAGCTATAATTTAGTTGATTATTATGGACTTATTTCAGAATAATATCATTATAAGGAAAATATATGTATATTATTTATATGGTATATTATTTTTAAATAATATTTTTGAAGTGCTGTGATAATAATATAAAAGGAAAATAAAAATATGGTGTTGTTACATAAAAACTAAGAACATGACTATCGATGAAAAAATTCATTGTATATTATAGATTTTGAGATCCTTCTATAATCTATAGAATATTAAAAAGAATAAAATTATTAATAATTTTTATTTGGTATAAATTTGTGATGAAAGATAATGAATAGTGTGGTTTAGAATTTGTAGATCATAGTTCCCTCTGATGGTTAGTTTTTGTGAAAATTCATCAAATATTCATTCTATATTTTATAATGAAAGAACTTTTACTTAGAATGTGGCTTGATAATGGATAAGAGATGATGATATTTTATGTATCCCAACATACCAACTATTTATTGATAAAATTATTGATATTTTACCACTTCAAACCTTATTTTTAAAATTTATCTCATTTTTCCCTTTACCATCATAACATTATTTTTATATTTGTGATGTTTATTTGAAAGAAATATAAAATTAAACATCTTATCTAAATTTGAAATTATTTACCGAATATGAAATTAATTATATGAAATTAATTTTCCAAAAATGATATGAAACATAAATATAAATAATTTTATATAAAATATAAGAAAATATTTTTAAAAATAATAACATTTAAACATTTAATTCTCTATAAGATAATTATAACTAATTAAAATTAATTCCAATAATTTAAAATAAGTTATTTATATATATATTTTTAAATTCATAATTGAAATATATTCGATATAATTTTTAAAATAAAATATGAAAAAATTAAATTACATATATTTAACAAACGAATATATTTTACCAATTACATTTTATTATTATAAATTTTTTCATGAAAACTTATTATTTATAAAATTTATATCAAATATATGACTTCTAATATTTTATTAAAATCTATATAATGGATAAATGATAATTTACCCCAAGATAATATTGAAACCCAAAGACTAAATGCCCAACAAGAAGAAATATAATATCATTAAAATGATAATATTACCATTTTCATTAAAATGTTGGACCTCACAATATACTGTAAAATTAGTTAAATTAATTAATTTCTTAACATGTAGGCCATATTTCCAATATTTTTCATATATTCTAATTTTTTTCATTAAATATAGTTTTACTCGAAAATTAATTTTCATTTTTATGCTAAAAACATATTTATTCTAATGTATTATGCTTAATTTTTTGTTCTCATATTATGTCCTAATTAATGTTAAAACTTGTAATTATTGATTAATTTTTTGTACATGAATTGTTATCAAACAAATGATTTTTTTTATAAAATATGTGTTATCAAATTCCCTTAACCATAAAAATATTCACCGTCAAATATTTGTAACTATGATGAATATTTTCGTTGTTATTTTTGATTCATTGGGTTATATAATTTCCCAATTACTGTATAAAACATTTGATTATTCCACAGAATATTGAATCAATGATTGGTCATTTTTCATAGAAAAATCTCTACAAAATCAATGATTTCTAGAAGCTATTCTTCAAAATATAGGATATATCCCCTAATACATAACATTTTAGTTCAGTACATGTGATGTCCCATTATTATATATAAACTAATGTGATACAATGAATATTTATGCCCTTGGGAGAGTTATGATATGATATATATTTGATAAAAATTATTATATATATATCCATGAACAATTAAGGAACATATGTAATTATGGGACAACATTCAATTATTCATAAATTGTCTAAATCTCTTCCATTGAGATATTTTAAGAAATAACATGTCCCCATTTTAAAAATTTATATTTAAACAATTATCGACTAAATATATATTTTTGAAACATTGTTCTAAAAACAAATATTTTTAACTTTAACTATCATTTCTTAAGAAACATATGTACAAAATAACATTCAATCCCAAACTTCATCATGACAAATCATTTTACCATATCCCATAATATATAGAGACTTATATAGTTTCAATTTTATATATAATTGAAATATATTATTATGTGAAATATTAAAAAGATGATTTCCATTATTTCATTAACATTATAAACCATTAAATATGATCTTAGAATATCTTTTATTATTTTAATGTTCATTTTATATTGAATATTTGTTTATGGAAAATATGATATTCCTGTGCTTTGTTATGTATCATATTTTTTATGTCATATTTATAACTATTATTTGATGAGTTAATCATGATAATATATAATTGAAATATACACTCAACGTAATCTTACTACATACATTATGTATATCGTATCATGTTTATTGAGTTATAAATCATTTCAAATATTAATAATTTTCATTAAATTTATATTTTAAACCAAAACTGCCGTATTTGAAATAATTTCTTTAATGTAATTGGGAATAACAAAAACAATTCCACTATAATACTACCATATTTCTATATGTAAATGGTTAGTTGTCTCATTATCCACATAATAATCATAATCTCATCCATATGATGTTGGTAGATAATGAATCATGATTTATACTCCACGATTTCTTTTTTCATGTTATATTACAAGAAATACAACCTAATATTTCAATACAACATTAAAATCCTTCACTGAAATGGGAACACAAATTTATCTGACTAATCTTAAAAATATATACTATATTTGATAAATAATATTAAAAATGAGTTTAAAATATTATAACTATATATTTTTCATGGGATAAATTCTAAAAAATTGTCACCTTATTATATATGTACTTATGATTATTTTATAACTCAATATACATCACATAGATTCATAATAGAGAAATATTTTAGATAAATTTGAATTTTATCCCTTGTATTGTGATTTCCATGTGCATACAATTCATACCCTATAATATTAGCAATCATTAAATCAAACTCATGTATAATATATCATGCTCATTTTAATTTAGTTCATTAAAAACATTTTTTCCGATTTATGGTTATGTGTTAATAAGTAATAATTTTTGATCAACTAACAAATACATTAATAAATTTTCAGATCCCATTTTGAAAATAGGTACTTTATGTTCATGTGACTAGTACACATATTTAATTTGAATTCTCATAAGTAATTACATTGAATATTTCCTGAAAAACTTCAACATCTAACTTTAGATCATACATAAAGTAATTTTATCTAGGTATTTATTTTATATGATGAACATGTTATTAAATATACAATTTTCATGATAAAAAAATTCAATAAATTCTTTTAATAATCAATATATATATATAAAATAGTATCCCTTTTAAGGTAGTGTGATTATTAGTGAAATAACCAACATCATCATAACATCCTTTACATTATATTCACATTCTAAAATCGAAATAATTCATTATCTATAATGAGTTTATATGGATTCGTTATTTTTTAAAAATTATAAATTTATTCAAAATAATAAATAGTATTAATGAAATCCCATAAAAATGGATACTTTTTCATATTTTGTTATTTTTCATACCGCATTTATGACTATTATTTAAGTATGAATAGATGTTATATCTTATAATAATATTTATAAGATCACATTACAATGTAAAAAATATCAATGGATGGAATCATTCTTAATATGTTTCTTTTAATATAGCAAAATCCATATAGGTTATTTAGGATTTATTAGTCTAACACACCTCGATGATAAAAAAAATATGCGACACAAATAATTTATAAATGTGGTTAAGCTTCAATATGGATGAATATGCCCCCATTGTAATTTGGTTGTGATCCCACAACTATTGTATTATCATGAAGAATGTACACAGAAGGAAATATACTTGAAACAATTAAATTAATTTTTACAACTATTATAAATAATAAATAAATTTATATAATTGATTAATGAAGAAATTAATCATTATGAGATATCATAATTTTAAAAATGACTCTCCAACAGTGGAAATAGTTATTATAATATCATGTGATATTATAAATAAATTTCCCCTTGTATTTTTATTAAATATCTAAATATGTAATATGGTTATATAAAATCATTATCTTCATTGGATTTATTATGTACTATAAGATTTTAATGAATGGTAATCATCATTACCATTCAAAATGTATCTGTTGAACAATGGTAACATGGTTAGTCTAAATATAGTGTTTTAACAAATCCAATTGAAAAAGAAAAGGATGTGATGACATCCACCAGTAGGATCATACCCTAGGACACCTATTTACTGAAGCTTCAATGGGAGAAAATTTTGGTCAAGTGAGTATTTAAATAGGGGTTGATTTGGGTACCCAATAATTTTTTTTTCTAAAATATATTATTTTAAAATCCCACGAATTTTTAAAAAAAATCCCTTCTTATCATAAATAATTATTATGATATAGATCTTAATAATTATAGTGATTTCTCAAAAGATATATTAGGACTTTGATGATTAATATAAAATATTATTAGTTCTTTGAAAGCAGTTTAAATGATTATAATATTATATGAACATAAATAGAGATAAACTATCAAAGTATATATATATATATATATTTATAGTTAAAACTGCATTATGTTTTAAATATGATGTGATGTAAATCGAAATTATACAATTTAATGTAGAGATTTTATACAAGATTTGAAATATAATGTTTATACATTGTCCTCTCTACTCGGTGATCACCAACCACAAAGTAGTTTATATAATAATAAACTAGAAGATACACAACCTAGATCAGATTTATAAAACATTTTACAACTATATAGGTCACACATGACCCATACCACAGTTTTTCAATGGAGTGAAAAATAAACTAGAAACACATGGACATATACCACTTTTATCTGTTGGAGAATCAAATATGAAATGTTTTTCAAATGATTTCATGTATTTTATTGTTTAGAGATGAAGGTAGAGTTAATGAAACATAATTTAAGACAAGCTTCTTAAAATGTAATATATATAAATAGAATTAGGAAATATATGGGTGAAGAGTTTAGAGATACTTTATCTATTTCAATTTAGAATGTGACCTTAAATTTGATTAATCAATAATGCATTGGTCAGGTTCTTTTGAAATGTTTTGGAAAATATAGTCTAATATATATTTTATTCTGATTGGAGGAAAGCACATGTTGTGATAATGATTTTTCTTCCTAAGTCAAGGGTTTAGAGTAACATAGATATTCATGTTTTTTTATTAAATTCATCTCTTCATCTCTAATATATTTAGTGAATCATGATCACATTTATGACCACATATCTTTTCTTTTATACAATTTTCTCTATTTTTGACATGTTATTCTCTTTTCATATGCACAAGGGAGTGTGATTCATTTTTAGTTAGTTATAACATCTTAATATTTGTCTATATTTTACTACCCGTTTTAACATGATTTATTTCAAAAACATAATCCACAATCAATAAAATTTAAATGTTAGTTAAATTATAGAAATAGATTCATTATAGTAATGTAATTAAAAAAATAAGTAATGTGATAGAAATATTAATGGTTCCTTTTGTTATCAAAGTGTCTTGCATTACCACGATGTGTTTCTCTACCAGTACGATACTTGTTGTATGATGCTCAATATTTTTGTTTCTTTGGTTGTATAAAATTGATCTTTTCTTTGAGTAATAAAATTTTTCAGTATGCTGGAAGTGTGTTAACTACAGGTGTATGGTCTAGTAGTTTCTCATAATTTGTCAATTTTTCAATTCAGATGTATAATAGTCTCCCGGTGTGATATCATTGAGGAATTTCATATAAATATATTTTTAGGCGGTATCATGTCAAGAAAAATAGTTTTTGGGTCGATGCTTCCTCATATATATATAGATATATAACCTATTCTTAGAATACAAAGTACAAATAGAAAAAAATATTCATCCGTATTATCAAAATCATGATTCTTTGATCATTAAAACAGTGACATCAACAATCTCCATCTTTTTGATGACCACAAATAATTACATAAATTTTTTTTCTAAATGTAAAAAGGTAAATAAATATATTTAAAAGGATAAAAAAATTATTTTCAAGGTATTGTTCAAATATAAATAAAACATATTATTAAAATTATGTGTAGACAGTTCAAGGAAAACAATAATAAAGCAGTCAGTATCATAGGTAAGAATCATGAACATATTATCAAAGATAAATAGGTTTAAAAATTTACATAAAATTATTTATGACATAAAATTATATATTCCATAAAAATTATCCATGTTTTTTTATTATTAAAAATATTTTGAATAAAAAATTGAAAGAAGAATCAACATTTTAAGAAATTGGAATGTTATATAATAGTAAAACATACATAATTAGAGTTCTGAATGAAATTAAAAATTATTAGTCTACTTTTATTATAATCTAGATCACATCAAATACATGATATTATAATCTCAAAAAATTCGTTAGAAGAGTTTTCCATCTATACATTTCCATTAGCCATTGAACTCTCTTGCTCCTTATTTAAAGCTACATTATCATCATAAGAAAATGTATATGGAACACCGTGAGTAAGAACATGGTGATCCAAAAGAGGATGGTCTTATAATATAACAATTGGTCTGATATGGTGCATATCATTAAGCATATACATTGGTTTAGGTTGAGAACTTGCATGTAGATGTACATGGGGATCACCAATAACACCACATCTAGAAAAGAAATAAAGTGTAATGAGAATAGATTCTTGAGCCACAAATGTTTTTCATTGAATATGAATAAATAGACTTATGAGGTTGATAAAATATTTTATATTCTTGAATCCCATTTCTATAGAAATAAATAATTTACCAATATCTTCCATATATATGTCAAACATATAGGTTCTGGGAACAGTGGAAGCACATTGGTGGGTTTTCACAACATTAATTTTAACATTAAACAACATTTAATCTAATATCCCTCATGATGTAAAATTCTGAATCATTGAAATGGAATGAAGAACCAAAAACATAAGAGGGAATCTCAGAACCATTAAGATATGATCATCATATGTTGTTTATAATTAATAAACTTAATTAACAAGAATTACCTTTATGGAATTCTTTCTTCATTGATGTCTCTGGTCAAGATCTAATGTGATCTGTCATTGCATCGTAGAATCCAAGTGCATGATTCCTCTAGCAGTGATCAACATGTGTTCCACATTTCTCTAGATGTCGCTGAAGGGATATCTGGGTTCTAGCATGGAAGAACCTTTGCTTGCAATTTCTGCCTTCAATATTCTTGGTCTATCGGTCTTGAGAGCATTCATGGAGGAAGGAGTTCTTTCGGCCTTGAAAGAATTCTCCAGAATTTTTGTGCATGATGATTGGGAAATGTGTTGGGGTTGTGAGGATATTTATAACCAGGTTTTATGTTTACAGATTTATGACATTAAATAGACACGTTACACATTTTATTTATTTCATTAACTCTTATTGAAAACCCCCATATCTAATTATTAATTCTTTGACACGTGTCCATGCTAATTATATTAAATATCCTTTAACAAAACGATATTGTTTCCTCAAAATACTGACTAGAAAAACTACACTATGTGTAATCATTAATACACGGTGTGTACTCTTTTTCTATAAAACTACACGGCGTGTATATTTAATATACACAGCATGTACTTTTATTTTCCATTTTCCCTTATTTCCTCCACCACATTTATTTGACCTTGAGTAGTGGATATTTTTTTATTAAATAAATGTAACTGCATTACTCGCTAATAAATGTATATTATTTCATCTACAATATATTCTCTCGAATCACTAGTGTCATAATAAATGCAATCAGGCTTCCTTAAATATTTATTAAACCACAGTCGGGAATAATATTTATTTAACATGTTAAATTAATATTTAACTGAGATACATAGACACACTTAGTGTGTCACCCTCTAGGACCCTTTCTCAGTGGCATTAGGTGGAGCATTCTTAACGTCCAAGGTTAGTGTCTAGCAACACGCCAAGGCACCCATAGAGAAAGAATATAACACTGCAATGATGTGTCACCTCCTATGAACGTTTACCGTGTAATATAATCCCTTAGTCACGATATCTCGAATCAAGTGGGTTGCATGCTAGTTTCATCAACCCATGTGCTCGATTATTCTTTAATTGACTTTTCAGAATTGAACTTTCCCATACCTTACCATGGACATGGATTTATTTAGGCTATATCAATTCTATCAAAGAGCCTGAGATATCTACTTCCTTTATGGAACAGAAGGGACAATTCCCTTATCGCATTATCTATTAATGCAGTATTAATCGTGTCGCACCCAACGTATCCTACCTCGCTGTGAACAGTGTGTCATCACATTTTTCATCAATACATCTAAGTGCGCGAGTTGTAATACCCGTTAATAATAATCTTAATATCTATGTACCAATACACACGTCCACAGATAGGAACATCCAATGAAACTATGAAATGTGGATTTCCTATTGGCAAGTATCGTTCTCATAATATCCTCTTGGATATTACCAAGGGCGCACACCATGAGAAGGTGCCTCAATGTTTTGTGAGTCATCTCCCCTAATGGAATGTATTATTTGTGTCCCTCAAATAACATCCTCCGGCCATAGAACATATATTCATGAACAGTGTTGTGGTACTTCCGGGTTCTCATCATATCAGGGATCCGCTATGACCCTTTAATGCAACAGTTGTTCTTAGGACATTATCACATGCATTGTCATGGAGAAGAACAATCAGGATGTGATAAGGATTTTATTAATTAATAAAGTACAAATTAGTTCATTCTAGGCCACCAAATCAAACAAAACATAGGGGTAATCATTTCGATCAATCTGACTTGCTATTTGAATTCATGATATAATAGAGGCATTCAGATATTTACGTCCATGAGTTTAATACTCACTTAAATTTCATACCCTTCATAGATTTTATAGAGTTATAACATAATTAATTTAGTAATATACACTCTATCAATATCCATGTCCTAGGAATACTTCTTGATCAACATATGATCATTCCGATTTCCTTGAACATTTTTATATAATTTCTAAATAAATCATCAGTTTAACACTTGAGGGGCCTCTAAAGGAAGATACAACTTCATCCCACACAATGGTTCAAAACTAATTCATATCCATATATGGATAAATAATATTATAATAATTTAAAGATGTTTCATCAAAACATTTATGAATACCATCCAAGGAATCATTAAAATTAGATATCTTTTCTTCAAGACAAACATTGATAGTTTATTCACAACAAAAATCATCTAATTCTAAATATATATGTAATCGAAATTATACATCATTTTAATATGAATATGATAAATAATCACTCAAATATGTATATTTCATCTTTTTCACTAAGCTCTGTTAGAAGACAAGATTGGTTTCTTACACAAGTGTGAATCTCAGTCATCAACTATTCACCAAAAAAATCATACCAGCTTAAGTGACAATATTAATTTGAATAACTGGTGGATCTGGAGTTTTTTTATAGAAAATGAGTTCTCACAGAACATATATTTTCATGATTTCCTTCCTGATCAACATGGGAGATCAAAGATATTGTTTTTCCATATTCCCTACTAATTTCAATTCTATCACTCTTTGGAGGGATTCATACAAGAATAGAAATCATTTCTCACTCCCATTTTATATGGTACACCAAGTGGACTCAATTAAAAGTTGAGATTGGATTATTAATATAAAAAATTGAAACATAAACATTCCTTTAACCATATGAACATTTTTTTAGCCACTATGTCTTCAACCCTAGAAAGCATTGCTTCCAACTAGGTTCCAACAGTTTGTGCTTCATTCATCTCAACTTCTTTTTGAGATAAAAAATATTAGACTCACCTTTCACATTATCATCCATATAAGACAAATGTTCAATTTCATCAACTATCAAAATATTTCTAAATTATTCCCCAATAATCATCTCTTTATCTTTCTCAGTAACATTCTGTTCCACAATAGTTATAATTCTCAATTTTTCATCAAGTACACAATCTAAAACTTCTTAAAAGGTTAGAAATAAACTATCCTCAATATCATCAACAACATGATACTCATGAAAAATCTATACTAATGGTGAATTCTCCCCATCATCCAAAACAACATTAAGCTATGGATGCATTTCCATTACCATCATCTTTATTTGGCCAATATCATCTTCGGGTTCTGAATAACTTTGACCATCACATATATCATATGAAACATATTTATAATTACCAAAATTAATTTTTCAATTATATTATTTTTTATTCATTTCTTAATTATCATCATTATCACAATCATTAACAATTGTCTGGAATCATTTACATGGTCCGTATCTAGATACCATAGTATCTTTTTTAACACTCTAAATATATATGTTTTTATTTAGAACACTCCAGGGAAAACTAGGTTCTCTAAAAGAAATGTGAGAATATTTGGGAGAAAAATAATGTTCACTCCCATAAAATATAGATGGTTCATTTTCCTCATTAATAATAGCTTCATCCTCATTATTAAAAGGTTTAAGTGGAAACATTATTTCTATTTCAATATTTCATTTAACCTTCCCAAATGAAAAACTAAAATCATTGAATTCATTAAGCACATAAGTTCTAGAATTACACTGAGGTGGATCATCAGTCTCCATCGTATTGTCAAATATTCGGTGATTATTTCTATATGGATGGTCCATTGGAACGAATAGTCAATGCCCCTTAAAACTTTAACTACAACGATGATTCAGTCTTATTGATCATGTATTCTTTATAAAAATAGTACATGATAGTTTTCCCTTCCTTATCAATCTAGACGTTATTGCATAATCAAGAAAATCATTTATCCTCCACATAAGCGCAGAAAACATCTTAAATATATCTATCAAAAATGCATCATATGTGTGCACAACAACATCCCAAAGATTTTTCAACTCTTTTATTAAAGTTTTCATGTATATGTCTATATCATTTCAGGGACCAGAAGGGACAGATATCAGTATAATCATTAAAGTGAATGGTTTTTTCATTCACATCCATGGGGAAAGAATATAAATTTGTATAAAAATTGGCCATTTGTTGTGCGACGTAAGAATCTACCCAAACAGATTAAAATCGTCACTTGAAATACCCTACCACACATTAAGCATGTCAGCTAAAAAATCATGATATCAAGTATCAATTCTCTGCCCTAAAAAACCATCTGTAGGGTGAACCAACTCACCATTAGCCTTTTTTCTCTTGGTATCTTTCCATCACATTTATATTTATAATTTATTAGACATAAAAAGATTCTGGAGTCTGGGGATCAATGAGAAGGCCCACATTACATTCTGTGGCACACATGATGGGGTTCCATCAGCTTTTAGCTTCCAACAGGATATTCCACATATTAGAAAATCATTATGTTTTTCACTTTTTCTTCCAGAATAAACAGCATCCTTTCGGGAAAACATGATTTTTTTCTTGAAAATCTATTTTCCTCAACTAACATAAATTCCATATAGTGGATTGAGGGAATATCTAAGTCATCTATAATTATGTCCTTCAAAAAGGTATGAATGTAATAGATAGCTGTATTAGGAATGTTATATATATTTCTCCCATGAAACAATCAGATTTAAAGTTCTATCATTTTTATTTTACCACATTGTCGATATACTAGAGTCATGGCAGCATCATTCAATTTTTTCTCCATGCCAATAACATCATTTTTATTAGATGCATCATGTGTTATCATATCTAAATCTTCATGGTTCATAATCCTTTCATTTTTAGGATTATGATTAAACAATACCGGTCATATAAAAAATTCTTCTATCCACTCCTCTCATTTGGATCATCAGCAATTTGAGATTTAATTTTCTCTCCATTGTGATACCACATAGAGTAGTTTTCATGAAAACAATATTTGGTTATGTGGTAGCGGACATCTACATGGGTCAACCAAGGTCTTCCAACACACTTACAACAGGGGTAGTGTATGTGACCACTATCTAAAGAATTTTGAAATGAAAAATCTAAAAATTTCTCCATTTCGTTTTGAAAATGACTTTAGATCCAATCAATTTCATACATCTAACTTCTATACATCCTATTAAAAAATTTATAAGACATTTCGTCAAAATAAATTCAATATGATTAATGTTTCATCAAAAATATATTTAAGTAAGCCATGAATTGTTCACATTATATGTAACCATAATTGACACAATAATCTATAAGAGAATCATAACATTAAAGACAACAAAATACTATTTTTATAACAAAATATCTTTGAAGAACTATAAGTGAGTGTAAAAGATCATGGATAACTGTGGAGGATAATTATTCAAGAGTTGACTAAATTTTAGATCGATGAAATATTATATTCTAGTAGATTATTTGAGTGATCACATACATTTACCAAGGGGGTAAGTGTGTCCAGGGGGTGAGGGGTGTCTAGTAGGTGGCAGGGCTACCCAAGGGGGCCTATGGTGTCCAGGGGTGGGGGAATGTCTAGGGAGGTCGGGGTGTCTAGGTGGGCGGGCTGTCCATGGGGGTGGTGAGGCTCTCCAGGGCGTTGAGGGTGTCTAGGGGTTGTGGGGATTTCTAGGGCTGGGGGTTGTTCATGGGGGGTATGGGTTGTCCAAGGGGTGAGAGGGGTGTCCAGTTAGTGGGAGAGGCTATCCAGGGGGTATGGTGTGTCTGGGGGGGCTATCCATGGGGGTGGCAGGGCTGTCTAGGGGGGTACAAGATGTCTATATGGGTGGGCGGGCAATCCACGGTGGGTGGCCAGGTTTTACAAAAGAATGGAAGGGCTATCCAGGGGGCTAGAGGTTCTCATTTGGGGGGGGGGGGTCTAGAGGGTGGGGTGTCTATGGAATGGGGCGTGTCCGGGGGGTTCGGGGCTGTCCAAGGGGTACGGTGTGTCCAGGAGAGGTGGGCGGGATGTCCATGGGGGTGACAGGGATGTCCAGGGGGTATGGGCTATCCAAGGCGACGAGCGGGCTATCCACGGGGGTGGAGGGGTTGTCCTGGGGGTAGGGGTGTATTGGGGGGTGGGAGGGCTGCCCATATAGGTGGGTGGGCTATCCAAGGGTAGGGTTTTTCTATGGGGGTGATCGGTATGTCAACGGGGGTGGAGGGGTTGTCCAGAAGGGTAGGGGTGTCCACAGGGATGAGCGGCCTGTCCACGGGGGTGGGGCACGAGGTTGCGGGGATATCCCGATGGGGGGTGGGGTATGATGTTTCCGGGGGTGGTGGGTTCTCCACGGTGGTGGTAGGGCTCCTTAGGGGTGGACGAGGTGTCAAGGGGAGGAACTATCCAAGTGTGTGGCGGTGCTTTCCAGGGGGTAGGCGGTGTCTCAGGGGGGGTGGGCGGGCTGTCCACGGGGGAGGGGGGGGGGGGGGGGCTAGGGGTGTAGTCTATCCAGGGGTGGGCGGGCGATCCATGGGGGTGGAGCAGTATTCCATGTGGTAACTGGTGTCCAAGGTGGTCGGTGCTCTGCCCACAGGGGTGGTTGGGCTGTCTCAATGCTATAGGGTGTCCAGGGGGTGGGCGGGCTTTCCACTGAGGTAGAGAGGCTTTTTCGGGGGTATTGTGTGTCCAGGGGTGGGTGTGCGTGGGTTGTCTATGGGGATGGCCGACCTATCCAAGGATGTACGGGGTGACCATGGGGGTGAGAGAGCTATCCATGAGGTTGGAAGGGGCTGTCAAGGGGGTACAAAAGGTCCGGGGGGGGGACCGCCGCCCATGGGGGTGGCGGGGCTGTTTGGGGTGGGTATGGGGTGACCAGGTTAGTGGGACTGTTGACCATAGAGGTGTCACTATTATCTAGAGGGTAGAGTGTGTCTAGAGGGGGGGGGGGGGGGTTGTCCTGGTTTGTAAGGGGTGTCCATGGGGTGGGTGAACTATCCACAGGGGTGCCGAGGCTGTCTAGGGAGGTTAGAGGTGTCAAGGGGGTAGGCGGGCTGTCCACGGGGGTGGAAGTGTCCAGGGGTGTCCACGGGGTGGGAGGGCTGTCCTCGTGGGTCACATACTGTCTCCAGGGGTTGGGTGTGTCCAGGGGGTGGGCGGGTAGTCCACGTGGGCAGCGAGGCTGTCCAGGGGGGGTTGGGGTTGTCCAAGGGGTGGGGCGGGCTGTCCTCAAAGGTCAAAAGCCTGTCTTGGGGGTAGGGGTGTCGAGGGGGTGGGAGGGATTCCCACGGGGGTGGCAGAGCTATCTAGGTGGGGTAGGGGGTGTCCCGGGGGGTGGGTGGGGTGTCCATGGGGTGGGCGAGCTGTCCAGAGATAATTTAACTATCCATTTTTTTTAGGTGAGTTTGAATAGATATATAATGAATTCAATAAATCGTACAATATGTAGTAAAAACCATTAATTTTTAGTAGGTTGGTTATTTACTATGTTTCATCAGTCTATTAAAATCATGATACATTAAATATGCGGCTTTATTTCACTCAATAACCAAGAGAGAGAGCATTCTGAAATATTCCTCTAGAAAATTCATCATGGTATATATGGGAATTAAGAGTGAGATCCCACTCATATTTTTGAGATCCCATGGTAGATATAGTTACATTTTGAGCATGTGACTATGTTTTTTAGTTTTTATTATCAAAATTGGTGCATGAGGTTAATGTGTGATAAGTGAATCAGTAATGTGTGGTTGATATATGGGCATCAAGGGTGATGTAAGACTTGGATGAGCATTGAGTTTGATGTGGTATTTTAATGGCATAATGTATGTTGAGATTTTGACATGAGAATTTGATGGGATGTGAAAAATGATGGTGTGTGATGCTTTTAATATTGGTGTTATGGCATGATGGTTGTTGTGGAACAACCAGGATGTTGATACCTTCTGTCGTGAAGTGATGAGGTAGGTAATTATTATGGGGGGGGATTCCCACAGAAGGGATTGATTATATATATTGAGTAGTTGGGGTATTCTAGGCATGTTGGAATGATACGTCAACATTTAATTTCATATCAAATCTTGGGACAATAAAGATTGGGCAGTTGGGATGGAAGGGAGTTTTGGTTTGTGTATAGCCAAAATAGTACGAGGAAGAGCTATTATATGTTTGGGATATGGAAAGGCACATTTATTTTTCAAGGATTTAAATGATTTGAGTGTTGGGAGTGTACATAACTCAATCCCACTACACAACCCCTACAACCCCCCACCTCCCACTTCGCAACCCCCTCTGGTCCCCCTTCCCCATCTCCCCCTACAACCCCCATCCCTCACATTACATAGCCCCTCACCCCTTGCATCCCCCACCCTACACAACCACCACCTACAGATCCCCCCCACTGTCACAACACAAACCCTATATCCCCCTCTCACTACAAAAAACCCCCTACAACCGCATCCTAATGAAAAACCCACCCTCCAGCAGCACAACCCCCAATCCCACTGCACGACCCCCCTACCATTCCCTTGATAATAAATTATAAAATGGAGACCCATAGTAGGTTTCTCTACCATTTAATAACTCACCACCATGTTGGATCAATATAATTGGAAATCACTAAAATATCATTATAAGACATGAACCATGATTCTAATCAAAAGGGTCTCAATAGAACACCTAAAATGAACTATATACAGTGGAATGATGTGCAAAGGAAATCTATGTAGTAGAATAACATTCCATTGATTCATATATCTGAACTGGATGAATCATAATTTGAATATATATTCTACTAGAGGAATCATGTGTTATGTTATTTGAAATAGGATACACCATGTTTTAATCTAATAGAGGTGGAATAAAAAACACATACTTGAATCAAGGATTGATCACAGGTTGGGAAGAAGGGTTCGCAAAGAATATGGGAGCTGTCTTTTAGGGGAAATCAAAACAAAATACAAAAAACCCCCTTCTTTAATGAAATAATAATGAAAAATGGAATAAATTGTGGTAGACTATAAAACTGAGTTATAACATAAAGATGTTATGTGGATGAAAAAAATGAGTTGCTGGGAAGAAGGTTTTCCACGCTGCAAGAACAATGGAGCTCTCTTTTTGGGCACAATGTGGGCGGATGAAGATCACAATCATATGCTGCATTTTTGGATTTTTATCCCAACAGATTAAATAAACCATTAAGAAATATTATCAATGATATCCCAACAGTTTCAACGAGCCGTTGGAATAAGGGGGTAAACTCTCCACTATCCAACTGGTTTGAAAATACCATTATGAAAACTATGCCTATCCCAATGGTTACAGTCTAAAACTTCATATTCCTATGATTTTCAACAAACTGTTGTTATGTTAATCCTATACTAATGGTTTCTCTAAACCATTAGGATAGAGGCATTGGTGTAGGATGAATTTTTAGTGGTGTACATATTTTTTTCAATGTAAAAATGAAATATTTTTTATTATGTTATACAAAAAAACCAATATAGTCTTGCAATACAAACCATACTGACTTGGTTTGTGTTATACGCATTGGTGACCTTCCTCGATAGATTGTGTTGTATGCGATAACGAGATTCACTAAAAACGATATATTATTATATTATTATTTTATAATGGGATATAAAAGAGAGTTTATGAATAGTGTTTACCATATTTTAGATTTTATAAAACATTATCATACATCCTAAACGTTTTCTAGAATATGATATGAGAAAAAAATCAATTTTTTAAAAAATGAAGTTTTGCTGCCATTTGATGGTGTGCCCATTTTAATTATAATTTTTGACACATTTATGTGTTCAATTGGCCAAGTAATTTTTTTTATTAGAATCATAACATCAAAATTTAATTTGGATGAAATTTTGGTTTCTCTCAGATAAATTTTTTATTTTTATGAATAATAACAAATACTGTATTTTAATTCAAAACACCCATTTCATATTATTTATTAATGTAGATAAATTGTAAATATATATGTTTCAATATTATAATTGGATTATATTTTTATTATTTAATCCAATTTTGGTCACTGGATTTAATTTAACATTCCTATTTTAAATAAATAGATGTAAATCTTTTAATAGTTATTACATTTTAAAAACCTTATTTTCGGTTGTGACAACGAGAACTAATTTTAAATTAATTACTGAAAATTTTGTGTTGTAATTTTGGAAAAATGGATTATTTATTCATAATCACTATGAAAATATTTTTTAAATTGGTAACACTTATTTTTAGACATTATGAATAGTAACTTCGATACATATTTTACTTACCACGGTTAAAAGGAAAATATGGTAAATATGTGTAAAAGAATAATATTATAACAATATTAAATTACACTAAAACGTGTCGTAACCCTATTGAATGAAAATGTTCTGTCCATGGGAATCCATGGGTCAATTTTGGGAACTCGTGGTGCCACTTGTATTTGAAAATGACAATTAAATACATTTAATTTTATGTTAAGGAAAATATTACCTTAACAAAGAAAATTAACTAAAACAATATTTATAAGGGTTATATAAGTAAGATATTAGAAAATAGTTAGTCTTTAAAAAGATAAACAATTTTATAAATCAGGATATTTCACTTGTAATTTTTGGGCATTAAATAAATAAATTTAATTTCTACACAAGGATGATGCAACGATTGCTTCACTGACAAAGGATTCAAATAAATGTATTTTTAAATATTAAAAAAAATAATTTGGTTTTTTTTATGTAATAAAGGAATTTTTAAGATCATATTGACATATTAAATATTATTTAATTCCTTATTTTTTTAATGAATTAGTTTGTTATGAATTTTAAAGAAGTCATGTATTAATAGTAACCAAAATTGAAGTAATTCATAACATTAATCATAAAATACTTTATTAAATGATATTAAATTTATAAAAAACAATGATTGAGAGAAATGATTAATATAAGACCAAATATTTTATAAATAATGTATTTTTTTGGTATTTTTATAAGATGTGGTTATTACATTAACCTGCATTGTGTAAATAACATAACATCACTGTAAGATTAAAAATGGTAAAATAATGGTAAAACATAAAAGATAAGGATAAAAAAATATTCAAAACATGTCAAAAAATTATTGGGTTGCAGGTATTAAAAAACATTCTATATTATAATTAATTATGTTTTGGACCATTTTAAATAAAAAATTTATTTATAATAAATTAATTTTTTTGGAACATTCGTAAAGTGCATCTCTCCTCTTTTAGAAAAGGGTGCCTCCCCCCTTTACTATTCTCAACATTTTGAGCCTTCATGTTCAGCCAAACCCTTACCATTTATCTTATATAAATTCTCTATATACATTCTATATTTTATTATCTTATCAAAAAGCTTACGTTAGGGACCAAAGTGGAAATTTAAAGGAGGCACATCGAGGAAGTGGTAATATCTTCTACCGATTCTTTCAGGTTTTATTCTTATTCTAATTCTTCTTTATTAGTTGTTTCATTATAATGTAAAAATATATGTATCATTAATATGATGATATTAAATTATAAATATGAAACAATCCTATTTCACTTTATATCAATCCTACAAAAAATGAAATCACCATTCATGGGTACATAAGGCTTACAATTTCCACGCTATGATATAATCTTTTTTCCCCACCACCTTAGTTGGATGAGCATAATGATAGAAATAGTAACTATATATGATTTAAAGAATATTATACTAATTCTGAGATACAATACACAATCCACTTCAATATCATTCAACAATTATGGGAATGGTAATGTCACTCCTACGTTTGTATGACTTACCGTCTACATGACATGATGAGATTAATTCTCCATGTTAACCATTTAAGAATGATTAAAAAGTATATATAATAAATAATTTTGAAATATATGTCATAATAATGATATTATATATATATATATTTTAATTTTATTCCATTCAATTTAATAAGGATATGAATGTATCGTTCAGGCGTACATGCGACCTACCTTCTACATGAACGGTGTATTCCATTCCTTTTTTCGATCTCTTATAAATATTTTTATACTAAATATATATTATATGAAAAAAAATTACATTCTATATGTAATTGAATCATGATCTATTTACTAATATAATAAATAACAAGTCCAAACACGTATGATAAAAAAATAATTATTACCCAAAAAACAGTGCTTTAACGTGGAATTGGAAAATGAACGGATAATATAATTTCGTATGTTAATAATATATGATATCATAAATATTATTTTGGATCTATTACAAGTTAATTATATGTTTAAATCCACTATAATGGTGTTTTGGACCCATATGGATGAAATTGAACTTAAGGTAAGGGATAATTTTGCAATCTCATTCTTAATAGAGATTGATTATAAGGAACTATTTTCTAGGGATTTATATTCATCATCCATGACCATGTATTCTAAAAATATGTACATAAAATGTTTAATATTTTTCTATGTATTATTAAAAGTTCTTTTTACCAATTTTTTACATTTACTACATGGTGTTTATAACGACCAAAACTTTATGAATAGTATATTAATTTACTCTTAACGATTTAATAGAGATGTTAATGGTTAATGCAGAAAGAAGAGTTGATGGCTTTATCCAGTAGACTCGAACCTTATGATGCTCACATATCAGATCTTGGGAAGGAGGTGGCATCTTTGGGATTCACTTTGGACCCAACCCAAGCCGAACTCCACCGTGTCAAGCTTGAATGGAGTCGCCTACGGGAGAAGTTCAAGTCAGTGGAGATTACTGATAGGGAAATGTTTTCCGAGCCTCCCCAAGATTCTCTCACCTTAGCACACATTACACTTTGGTGTTATACTGGTTTTATAAAGGGCTGTGTAATGAAACCATAGCTACTTTGTGTAATCCCTTTAGATAAATAAAACTGTGATTTCTTCCTATGGTGAATTTTGTGAATTTTCAATTGTCTGGATAAATATAGGATGTATCTTATGAATGAATTTTATAAAAAGGATATTTTAAAATATTTATGTAAAACATAAATAATTAATTATGTGTAAGGATTTTCAAAAAATGTCCTCCTGCAAATGTCTTCAGTGTGAAATTTAGTGTCTAATAAGATCAACCTAATTTTTGGTGAATAGTAAATTATGAATAGTGATTTTACACTTAGGATTAGTAATGTGTCCTAATGGATTAGTAATATCACTTAAAGAAATTATTAATATAATTTAGGAACATTGATTATGTAATGTGATTCAATAAAACAGGTAAATAACCTTTTCAGAAATTATTATTTGAGTATTAGTTTTTTCGGTGAATAGTAAATTTTTATTTTAGAGTTTCGGTTGTTTAATGGAATCATTAAGGATGTAATAATTTTGTAAGAATTATGGTCGACATATGAATAGTAAGATAAGGTATTAGGTTTTCCATGTACCCAATACCATGGGCAAATACCGTGAGCAAGCCCATGGTTTTTCCAATACCATCAATGAGGTATCCTTTGGCCATTAATTCCTTGTCCCCTCACTTCCCCTAAAAATACCAAGACATTATCCCATCCTTTCAATTCCAAAATCCTATTAAACAATGTTCTGGTCTCCTTACCTCCCTTGGAGTCCTCCCAAGGTGCCCTCAAGCCTCCCATGGACCCAAACCTCGAGATTTCAAAGTTACTCTTCAAGTTAAGGGATCCCACCTCTCTCTTTCTTGTCATGTATTATCGTTTATGTCATTTATTTTAAGCTCCATGTTCATATGTTGGGGATGTTATTTTATATTCATCGGACTTCTCTATTCATTTTCATATGATTAGAAACCGCCTCTTGATCTCATCAATTCATTTTACCAATGTTTAAGTGGTGCCGTTAGGCTGTCGAATTTTTGTAAGGGATTCTTTCACCCTTTTAATTTTCAAGATCGATTATCATGTCAAGTCTTTCATGTTTATTTTTATTATTTTGTAGTATTATCTCTATATCAATAATAATTTTATTTTATTTTCATATTATGAGAGACCCTATTTGATCTCATCAATTCATTTTTTGATGTTGTAAGTGGCATCGTTAGGCTGCCGAATTATCATAAGAGAAATATTATTTTTGTCTTCTTTATATGTTTTTTATTTCATATAGTATGTGTTTAAAATTTTCTTACCATGTACTTATATATTTTATATTATGTCCCTCTACTATTTTTTGTATCACTTATGAGTGGGTAACCCATGTCCCCTCTCTTTTAAATGTTTTCTAAAACCCAGTAACATAGCCGTTATGCTGCAGAAATTTTCGTGTCAAAATGTCTCTCTCTTTTTCTCAAATTATTTTATTTTATTAGGGGAATAATAAAAGATCATTCTTATATAGTGATATTCACATTTATATCAAAATGTCCTATTTTAATTCTAGGATTTACATACATGAAACCCACTTTCCTTTTTTCATGGGTTTAAAATGACATAAAGATCATGTCTTAAAAGTAGTTTTTAAAACGTTATCATTATGAAATGAAACTCATTTCTTTTATGCTATATGGGATATTTATGAAATTTTTAATGATGATATACGTGGCTCACATGATGATAAATAAAAATTTATGGCTGTACCCTGATAGCGCTCCAATGCATTGGGTAATGATGTAATCTTTAGGGATTACATTTTTTATGATACCTTGGTGAATAACCATGGTAATCTTTTCTAGTGACACCTTTGTGATGGACCATGGTGAAATAGAAAACATTGTCTATGTTAAATGTTTTAGCCACATCTTCATGTTATGAAGCATGTTATTTTTATTATGATATACCTCATGATTACTTTCACATGCCTTAAAGTTATTTTTCATGACTTCATTAATGAATCTCAAGTTCACATATTAAATGGTTCCCCTTGTTTCCATTACTGGGCCTTCTGATCACCCTTTCTTTCGATTTATGTACCTTGGTTATGAGATGCAGTAATGAAACTATGATGAAGTTAAGGAGAAAACTTTCAAGTGTTTAAAAAAAGGTTATATGTTTTCATGTATTAAGTTCCTGGTTTCCAAGAAACTAAATTGTAAAGATCCTCAGTTTTATATAATATAATGAAAGATTATGTAATGAAAAATGTAGGATGCCATATTAGGTATCAAAGGACGGTTTGGTTATTTATGTAAATTGGGATATGAAAACTTTAGGAATAACCCTATAGAAATGTCAAAATACAGGGAAAACTTCCTGGAATTTTGGCGAGTATTGAGTAAGTGGATTATCATACAAGTACATCCATGTCTGCATACGAGCACACAAAGGCGGCTCTGCCATAGATGTACATAGGGTTAAAACCCAAAAAAACCACTTTGATCTAGACTCGAACGGGAACTGGTGCACGACAATAGGCCTTGCTGAACTCTTTTTTATGACACTCCCATTAGATATGTTTGGTTAATCTCAAGCTTTTTATGAATCATTATGAATGAATTATAGAGAAATATAATTTTTTAAGCATGATACTTTAAGATGTAGAATCATTTATAATTAAAATACTTGTAAATGAAACAAGTTTCTCACAAAAATTTAATTCTTTTTGAAAAATTCGGGCAATAGGAGGAACCCATCAAATGGTGACCGCAATGTACCATGTGCTGACGGCCCTCCGAGAGAATCTGGAATGGAAACATTCATGCGAATGATGAACCAACTGACTCATGTTATGTGTAATAACATGAATCAAGCTAAGAGGCCAATCTCACCATGAAGGGAACAATATTATGTTTAGTCCATTATACACCAACTACCGCCAACCATTAGTGGATCGACTGACCCATTGATTGCTGGGCAATGGATCATCTCTATAGAGAATATCTTTTCTGTACTTCATTGTGCAGAACAAAAAAATGTTACCCTTCATGTTTACCACCTACCGGGAGAAGTTGATCAGTGGTGGAACTGATCAAAAACACGATTCCAAGAGGAGATATGGAAGCTATGGAATGGGAAGAGTTCTTGGGAATATTCTTTAATAAGTATTTCTCTCATTGGTTGAGAACAAGAATGGAGAAAGAATTTCTCGAGCTGAAGTAGAAGGAGAATTAATCGGTTGGAATCTATGAGATGAACTTCACAAGGATTTCCCATTATACCTCAAGCTTTGTCATTGACCCTAATAATAAGGTTGATAGATTCTATGGTGGACTACGCCCTCATATGTAAAAGAATATAGCCAACAGGTACTATCATAGCTACAAAGAAATAGTTCAAAGTTCTATGAAAGTTGAATTGGAGTTTGGCGAGACACAGTGGTCTCAAAAATCTAATGAGAAGAAGAGAGATCCAGAACCAAGCCCGAGAAGAAGATTTGATCAGCAAAGAGGTGGAATGAAAATGCAACTTTCTAGATGCAATAAATGTGGGAAGAAGCATTCAAGGAACTGCTTGATTGTACATGGAAAGTTCTACAAGTGTGGAAGAGAAGGTCATATTGCTCGTAATTTACGTTGTGAGGTGAAGCCTCAACTCCCCAACACTAACGATAGAGGAATGATGGTTCTGGCCCTACCCAAAGTCCAATTCATCATGTGTGGACAGCTTGGGTACTTTTCTAATGACTGTCCAAATCCAAGGGCAGTAGAGGGGAACCACCATCAACCTCAGAAAATGCCAACAGAGCAAGGATGTGCTTTTACTATCACAACAACTATAGTTGAAGCTCCGAATGACATGGTAGCATGTACTCTTGTTTTCCTCTAAAAAATATGAAGAAAATTGTTTGATTCTGGTTCTACACATTCTTTTATTTCCTCCATGTTTGCAAAGAATATAGAATCAATCCCTAAACTGCTAGAGGTAGAGTTGTCAGTCAAGACTCCAAGTGGGATTATACATGCATCAACATTGTTTAGAGACTCTAGTGTTTACTTTAGTGAGAACAATCTTATCGGAAATATAGTAGTCATTCCCATGATGGAGTTCGACTTTATACTAGGGATGGACTGGCTCTCAAAGAATAATGCTAAGATAAAATGAAGAAAGAAATATCAGTAGTCTTTAATGAATGACCTACAATTATCTTCCAAGGAGAGATATCTCGACCTGATCCTTGTCTAGAGGCACCTCCTAAGCCTTCTTTATGGAGTTAATCAGTGAGGATGAGATGGAAAAGGGTGTATACAAATAGAAGATGTTCCGAATGTTCAGGAATACATGGTCGTATTTATTGAGGAGTTACCTGGTCCTCCCCCAGAATGGGAGGTAGAGTTCTCCATTGAACTCGTACCAGGATCTCAACTGATATCAAAGACTCTCTATAGAATGGAAAATGTGTAACTAGAGGAGTTAAATAAGTAACTCAAAGAATTATTGGAGAAGGGGTTTATCTGACCGAGTGTGTCTCTTTGGGGAGTACAAGTTCTCTTTGTGAATAAGAAGGATGGATCAATGCGGCTATGCCTTGATTATAAATAACTGAACGAGATCACAGTGAAGAACAAATACCCTCTTCTAATAATTGATGATTTATTTGAACAACTTTTTGGTGGTCAATTATTCTCCAACATTGATCTTCGATCTGGTTATGATCAACTGAGGGTGAAGAATGAAGATATTCCAAAGACTGCCTTCCGATTAAGATATAGGCATTATGAGTTTACTGTTATGCCCTTCGGCTTGACTAATGCTCCTTCAATTTTCATGGACTTGATTAATAGAGTCTTTAATGACTACCTTGATAACATTGTGGTAGTTTTTATTGATGATATTTTGATATATTAAAAATTTCATGAGGAGCATGAAGATAATCTGAGGATTATTTTGCAAACATTGCTGAAGGAGAGGTTCTTTGGAAATTTCAGAAAGTGTGAGTTTTTGTTACAAAAAGTGAATTTCTTGGGGAACATTGTAACCAATGAATGAATCTTGGTTGACCCTGCAAAGACAATGGTTGTGGAGGAGTGGCCTCAACCCACAACAGTAACTGAGATTCATAGTTTCCATGGTTTATCAAGATATTATATGAGGTTTGTGAAAATATTTTCACGGCTTTCTAATCCACTAACCATGTTAAATTGAAAAGGGGTTAAGTTCATCTGGATAAAGGAATGCGAGGAAAGAATCCAAGAGATGAAGACGAGATTGGTTACTAAACCTGTGCTAACACTACCCTCTATCAGAGAAGGATTCGTTATTTTTAGCGATGCGTCTCTTAAAGGGCTTGGGTGCATCCTCATCAAAAATGATAAGGTCATTGCTTATGCATCACATCAGATAAAGCAACATGAGAAGAATTATCCTACACATGATCTAGAGATGGTCGCAGTTATTTTTTCTCTAAAGATATAGAGGAACTATATTTATGGGGATAAATGTGATATATACACCGACCATCAAAGTTTAAAGTATATTTTCACAAAGAAATAATTGAACCTGAGACCAATGATATGGTTGGAGCTTATTAAAGACTATGATTTTTCAATTAATTATCACCCTGGAAGTGAAAACAAAGCCGTGGATGCATTTAGCAGGAATGACCCTATTGTTCTAGCAACAATGAGGATCCTTGGAGATCCCTTGATTAAGGATCTATTAAATCTGGACATGGGAATTATAAGGGAAGGGACATCATAAAACCTATCCCAAATGATTTCTCAACCTTCATTACTAGAGGAGATCAAGAAGGATAAAAAAGAAGATCTTTTGTTTTAGGATAAGTTTAAGGTTGTGAGGGATGGGAAGTTCCCTGATTTCAATATTGATCAAGAAGGTGTATTGAAATTTCATACAAGACTATGTGTACCATCTATTTCAGAGGTAAGTAAATAACTAATGTATGAAGCTCATATCTCTACTTTATCTATACATCCGGGAAGCACTAAAATGTATAGATACCTTCATGATCATTATTGGTGGGATAACATGAAGAGGGAGATTGTTGATTACACTACAAGGTGACTGGTGTGTCAATAAGTAAAAGCAGAACGTCAAATTTCTATGGGGGTATTACAACCGCTACCCATACCATCATGGAAGTGGGATAATATCACTATGGACATTGTCACTCGTCTCCCGAAAACTTCCAAAGGAAACAATGTGATATGGGTTATTGTGGACCGTATCACTAAGATTGTCGATTTTATCCCTATTTGGGAAGATTTAACTTGGATCAACTTTCCAAGATATATGTAATGTAAGTGGTAAGGATACATTGTGTACCACTATGCATCGTATCTGATCGTGATCCAATATTCACATCAAAATTATGGAGAAGTCTTCAACATGCTCGGAATAATGAATTGAATTTTAGTACAACCTATCATCCTCAAACTGATGTCCAATCTAAAAAGAATTTTCAGACACTTGTGGACATGTTGCGGTTATTGTCAATGGAATTTATAGGTGTATGGGATCAACACCTCCCATTAGTTGAGTTCTCATACAACAAGAGCTTCCATTCGAGTATTCATATGGCACCCTACGAAGCTCTGTATTGAAAGCGATGTAGAACTCCTAATTGTTGGGATCAAGATGGTGAGAGGAAGCTTCATGGGCCTGATCTTGTGCAAGAGATGACAGAAAATGTTCATGCCATCCAACAACACATAAAGACTGCTCAGAGTCGGCAGAAGAGCTATGTTGACAACCGTCGAAGGGACTTGGAATTTGGTGTTGGCGAAAAAGTCATCCTTCGAATTTCCCTATGGAAGAGAGTCATGTGGTTTTGGAAGAAAGGGAAGCTCAACCCTAGGTACATTGGCCCCTATAAAATCCTTGATCTCATCTGAGCAACGACCTATCATCTAGAACTTCCACCGAACCTAGCTCAAGTTCAAAATTTCTTCCATGTATCTCTCTTGAGGAAGTACATACCCAAACCTTCGCATGTACTGAAACCTGAAGTGGTACAACTGGAACATGACCTCTCTTACGAGGAGCATCCAGTGGAGATCTTAGACCATAAATACAAGGTTCTACGCAACTAGACTACTGACCTTGTGAAAGTGTTGTGGAGTAATCATATGTATGAATAAGCGACCTGGGAGTCTGAGGAAAAAATGAAGCAAAAGTACCATCACCTTATCTACTAGGCCTTTTGTTTAAAAATTCTGGGATGAAATTTCATAAAGGGGGAAGAATTTAATGACACAAATTTTTTAAATAATATAGTAATTTAATCATCACAATTTAATAGAGATGTTAATGGTTAATCCAGAAATATTAGTCGATGGCTTCATCAAGATGACTCGAACCTGATGAAGCCCACTTATCAGATCTTGGGAAGGAGGTGACATCTTTGGGCTTCGCTTTGGACCAAGCCTAATCCGAACTCTAGTGTGTGAAGCTTGAATGGAGTCACCTATAGGAGAATTTCATGTTAATGGATATTACTACTAGGGAAATGTTATCTGAGCCTACACAAGATTCTACCACCTTAGCACACCTTACACTTAGTTATTATGCTAGTGTTATAAGGGGGTATGTAACGAGACCGTAGCTACTTTGTTTAATCCTTTGAGATAAATAAATTTGTGATTTCTTCCTATGATGAAATTTGTGAATTTTCAGATGTCTCGATAAATATAGGATGTATCTTATGAATTAATTTTGAAAAAAGGATATTTAAAAATATTTATGTAAACCATAAATAATTAATTATGTGTAAGGATTTTCCAAAAATGTTCTTCTTCAAATGTGTTTAGTGATAAATTTGTTCTCTAATAAGATCAACATAATTTTTGGTGAATAGTAAATTATAAATAGTGATTTTACGCTTAGGATTAGCAATGTGACCAAATGGATTTGTAATATCACATAAAGAAAGTACTAATATAATTTATGCAACTTGATTAAGTAATGTTATTCAATAAAATCAGTAAATAACTGTTCAGAAATTATTAGTTAAGTATTAGTTTTTTTGGTGAATAGTGAATTTTCAGTTTAGTGTTTCGGTGTTTAATGACATCATTAAGGATGTAATAATTATGTAGTAATTTTTTCGACTTATTAATAGTAATATAAGGTATGAGGTGTTCCAAGTGTCCAATACCATGGGAAAATACCCTGAAAATGCCTTTTTTTCAATACAACCAATGAGGTGTCCCTTGGCCATTAATGCCTTGTCCCCTCACTTCCTCTATAAATACAAATCCATTCTCTCATCTTATCGATTTGAAAATACTCCTCAACAATTTTCTGGTCTCCAAACCTCCCAAGGAGTCCTCCTAAGGTGCCCTACAGCCTCCCAAGGTCACAAAAATTGAGATTTTGATGTTTCTCTTCAAGGTAAGGGATCCTACCACTCTCTTTCTTTTCATGTATTCTCCTTTATGTCATTTATTTTAAGCACCATGTTATTATTTTGGGATGTTATTTTATATTCACCCTACTGTCCTTTTCATGTTCATATTATGAGAGACCCCCTCTTTCTCTCATCAATTCATTTTAAGAATGTTTAAGTGGTGCCGTTAGGCTTTCAAATTTATGTATGGGATTCTTTCACCCTTATAATTTTAAAATTCTATTTTAATGTAAAGTCTTTCAGGTTCCTTTTTATTATGTTGGGGTATGATCCCTAAATCCATAATACCATTATTTTATTTTCATATTATGAGAGACCCTATTTGATCTCAACAATTCATTTTTTTATGTTTTATGCGACGCTGTTAGGTTGCCGAATTTTCATAACAAAAATATTATTTTTTTCTTCCATCCATGTTTTCTTTTCATATGATATGTCTTTAAACTTTCATTACCATGTCCTTATATAAATTATATTAGGTCCCTAAACTATTTTTTAGTTCATTTATGAGTGGTTATCCCTTTTCCCCTCTCTTTTAAATGTTTTCTAAAATCCCGTAACATAGCTGTTATGCTGTAGAATTTTTCATCTCAAAATGCCTCTCTCTTTTTCTCAAATTAGTTTATTTTATTAAGTCAATACTCAAAGATCTCATTATTCTATAGAGGTATTCACATTTATATAAAAATTTTCTATTTTAATTCTGGTACTTACATACATGAAACCCAATTTCATTTTTTCTTTGGTTTAAAATGACATAATGATCAGGTCTTAAAAGCAGTTTTTAAAACATTATGATTAAGAAATTCAACACATTTCTTTTATTATATATGGGTTATTTTAGAAATGTTTGATGATGATATATGTGTCTCACATGATGATAATGAAAAATTTAATGGTGTGCCATGATAGCGCTCCAATGCATTGGGTAATAGTGAAATATCTAGGGATTACAATTTTAACGATACCTTGATGAACAACCTTGATAATTTTTTTTAAATGACTCCTTGGAGATGGACCTTGGTGAAATGGAAAATATTGTCTAAGTTAAATGTTGTAGACACATCTTAAAGTTATGAAACATGTTATTATGACATTCCTCATGTTTACTATCTCATGACTTAATGTTCTTTTTCATGACTTTTTGATGTATCTCATGTTCACATGTTAAATACTTCCCCTTGTTTCCCTTACTGGGACTTTTATTCAGCCTTTCATTTGATGTATGTCCCTAGGTTATGAGATGCAATAATGAACCTAGAATTAATATAAGGAGAATCCTTTAAAGTGTTTAAGAAGAATGATTTATGTTTTCATGTATTATCTTCCTGGTTTCCAAGACACTAAACCTTATAGATCCTACGTTTTGTATAATGTAATGAATGTTTCTGTAATGAAAAAGGCGGGATGCCATAGTACTGAAGTAATCGTTATTTTATTTACCATACGAGGAACATTTTTACGTTTTCAGTAAATGTATCTGGATAATTTTTTTAACATATATGACATGAATGTATTTTTATGTATTCATAAATCCTTATTTCCATGAAGATTCATCTTCACTATTTCATGTTTATTTTCAACTAATTTTTTCTTTTAAAATTACATGAAATTTTGAGAAAATAAAATGTTTTTGAAGAAAAAAGGATATTTTCATCAAAAACTATGTTCAAGTGGTTTATCAAAATAATTTTCCATCTATGATGACATCGGGTTATGTTTGTATACGTATTATTACATTTATTTTATTATGTTAATGATGGAAATATTTTTATGAGGTCTATTTATCTTATATGGATTATGTAATGATGTAAAGATTGTTAAGAACCCTATTTTATTTAATGGATTATGCTATGATGAATGATTTATGTTTTTGTTAAACATTAAATATTGATTTCATTATTAGATGTGTCGGACCTATATCTCCCAAAAATTCATTGGGTAAATATTTATATCTCATGAGATATAAATGGCTGGAACGACAAGTAAATCTAGTTTAGTAATACAGGGATGTAACGACATGTAACTCAGGTTCTGTAATGGACTTCATCAACTATAATGCAGTTGGAATAAATGACTTGGATAATATGTAAATCATATTATGTGCTTATTAGTTTTGCTCAATTACTTGTTTTATTACAATCCTATTTTATCATGGTTAATGTTCTGTTATGATCTATTCCTTATGTACTGCCATGAATTATGTCATTTCTCATTATTTTGATGCTTAAACATTATGTTCATGTATTTATGTTCAAAGGTTTATAGATTTTTTTATGTTATCCATGTTCACCCTTACTGAGGACATGAACTCACCCTATTTAAGTTTTACTTTCCCTAGGATATATGGAATGATTTTAGGTAAGAAAAAAAATGGTTATGATCGTTATGGGAGATGTTGATGATCTTTCACCATGATTAGAAGATTATGTACATAGTTTCCAAAGACTCTAAACAAATACCATCTTTAGGCATATATTTATTTCATATATTATTTATTTCAAAAAAGTAATGTTGTGTCCATGTTCGTCATGCTAGGGTCTCAATATTTGGTATCAAAGTGATGTTTTGGTCAACCATTGGAAACAAGTATGTGAAATGTTTATTGATATCCCATGAAATATTTCTAATGTACATCTAGGGATGTAACAAAGTAAAAGTATAACTATAGGTTATGTTATGATAATTATGGTAACAATAATTAATAACCTGTAATTAAAATATTGATTTTAGATATTGAAGGTACTCCCCATTGACTATATTGTATTCCTAGTATGATTTTTTCCACTCACACTATTATTTTTGGATTTATAAAATGTCGTAAACATGAAGGAATGGTTTTAATGATCAATGCAATGGGAAATGTAATGATCGTCCTCCTAAACAACCAACTTTTTTTGGAGATGGAATGAAAAATCTTATTGGTACACTTACACAAGCTATTAATCATTCTAGACTCGCCAATGACTAGAGAAGGGAACAACATACTATTGAGTCATTCATGATGTAACGTCCACTTTCATTATGTGGGTATTTTGATCGACTTGTGACTGAACAATGGATCAGTACCATTAAAATGATATTATCCATCCTTCGTTATTTGGATCAATAAAAGTTCATTTTGTCTGTCTATCATTTATAAGGTGATATAGACTAGTGGTCGACTCTAATTAAGAATACAAGGAAGGAGGATGAAATTGACTACATGGAATGGGATGAGTTCCATGATATATTTATAAATAAGTAATTCTATAGTATTAATTCAATAAATAATGGAAAATTATTTCCTTGAGCTAATGAAAAAGGATGAAGAATCTGTTGGTATATACCTGGAGAATTCTACAAGACATACAATGTATGCTTCGAGGAATTATCATCCAACTAAATAATGAGGTTCATTGATTCCTAATTGGCTCAAAACCAAGCCTTTCAAGGGAATTTGAAATAAAATAAATTATTATCTATGAAGATATAGTGCTTTTTTCTATCAAGGTAGAACTGGACAAGGTTTTTACATATCAATCTCATGGTTTTGACAAGAAATTAAAGATGAAGTTCAAGGGAAACTCTCAAAATATTGGTGAATAGAAGATAACTATTTACTTTTGCTCAACACGTCGAAAGAAACATGTTGTAGTTTTATAAAAGGTACTAGAAAATGATTCATGTGTAGAAAAGAAGGCCATCAAGAAGTTTAGTACTGATGTTATAGGAAAAATGTTTCTAATGATGTGAATGGAAAAATGACTACAAAGAATGCACCACCAACACTTCAATTATATATGTGTAAGGTAATGGGGGAATTATGCTATCCAATTCCCTAATTAAAGGGTTAATGATGATCTAAATAAACAACCTATTAAGGTAAAAGACAAAAGTAAGTCCCATGTGATCATTATTAGAGATGTTGATAGTGAAAAAGATGTAGTGTAATGATTATGTGTTTATGTAATGAGATTTAAAAACAGTGTTGTGGAATCTCATCTATAGTATTATAAGATATTGGAATATCTATGTATAGTTGTATTATGGTATTCTATAAATATATGGTACTGTTAATCATGAAAAGAGATTGAAATAATTTTGGTGAGAAGATGATATGCACATAATGAAGGGATAATGAGAAAATAATATGTTTGACAGTATTAATGAGATCATGACTAATAAAAGGAAAATGTGATATCATGGTTTGAGTATATAGAATTATTTGTATATTTGATGTGTGGAAAGTATTAATTTTGATAGAATTCATGTTTTCACTCTAGTTCTATAGTAATTTATGTTATTATCATATTTTAAGAGAATATATGATTAATGTATTTAGATGACTAGAATGTGAAATATATGAACTTCGAAATGATATATGAGAGACAAATAGTATGTATACTTAGTTTACCTCTATATAATGTTTTATATTTTAATATTTTTAAGGATTATAGTGCTATACATTTAAGGATGGTATAATTTTTATCCTTGTTGATGTTTGCTATATTAATGTATTATTTCACAATAAGTAGACTTATGAATATTTAATAATACTTTCTAAAATTATTTTTTAAATAGATGGATTGACATATCATTCAATCATATGATCTTCTAAAACATCAATAATGCCAAATTCAACATCATTTCATTAAATATGATATGATGTGTAAATTGTTCAGGGAACGACCAAGGTTGATATCTTGATAAAATCAAGTAATTATTTATCCTTATAAAAAAATTATTCAACATTAGCAAAAGGATCCTGAAAACCAAAAATTTCATCCATGTACCCTTTTATCCAATGAATCAGATTGTCTTTTAAATCATTGTAGATTTATGGATTTCTGTTAGTTAACATTCACAAATAATTATTATCTATCACTATCCATCAGACCATGATTGTTATACATCTCTTACATATCCATGTATTCACTTACCTGCTATGTTATCCTATGTGGGAATCCACTGATGAGTAAAATTGGGTGAAAAATATGTTTCTAACATTACCTTTTAAAATTATGTTTTAGTATTATTTTTTATGATGTGGGATTCTATAAAAGAAACCTTTAAGTAGTAAACCATTTAAACCCAACAAAATTTGATGAAAATTTCATTTTAGGGGTAAGAAGTAACACCTTGAGATTTTATGAGATGAATTATTTTAATTACCATGATGTCTTATTTTTTATGGTACACCAAGATCATCTTACACTATATGAAAAAATGTATTAGCTTTCAGTAAACAAAAAATTATTTTTTGGCTTGTGTTGCACAAAATTTCATGATCTTTTAAAAGAATTTTACACTGATTAAAGATTTTGTTCAATGTAAAAATTACCTATATTTTCATTATGTTATATACAACACAAAAAGAATCTTTCACTACACACAACACTTTCTTGTCTTGCATTACCCGCTAGAGCGACCTTCCCCGATAGCTTGCATCGTACGTGACATTGAGATTCACTAAACAACGATATGATATTAAAATATTATTATTTAATGGGATATAAAATATACATTATGAAAATTATTAATCACATTTTATATTTTATAAAACATTATCATTCATCTTAAACATTTTCTAAAACATGATATGAGAACAAAATCAAATTTTTAAAAAATGCATTTTTACTACCTTTTGATGGAACACCCATTTTAAATCTAGTTTTTGACACAATTATAAGTTAAATTTGAAAAAATAAATTTTTTATTTCTAAGAGAAGCATCAAAATTTACTTTCGATAATATTTTGGTATTTTTTGGATGAAATTTATTTATTTATAAATCGGGAATAATACTATATTTTAAATAAAAACTTCCTTTTTAATATATATTTTTTATATATTTAGATTGTAATTTTAAAAGGTTTTAATATATAACTGGATTATATTTTTATAATTTATTCTGATTTTGGTCATTCGATGTAATTTCGCATTCAAACTATACATATAAAGATGGCAATTTTTGGGTAGTTATATTTCTGAAAAATCCACTTTTTGGTTTTGTTAATGGAAATCAATTTTAGATTAATTACAGTAACATATGGGTTTTGAAATTGAAAAAATTTATTCATTATTGGAATCGGAAGGTCTATTTTTTGTAAATAATTTTTTCTTATTTATAGACATTATGAATGGTTACATCAGTAAATAATTAATTCACCATGGTTAAAGGGTAAATCAGGTAAAAAATTGTAATAAAATATTATTATAATGATATTAAATCACCCTAACACATGTTATAACCCAATTTAATGATACATTTCAGAACATGGTAATCCTTGGGTCGATTTTGGTTCCTCATGGAGCCACTTGTATGTGAAAATGACATTTAATTACTTTTAATTTAAACTTAATGAAAATATAATCTAAACAGACATCTTTTACTAAAACTATTTTTATATGGGGATACTTAAGTGATATATTCATATATGAATAGTTATTATAATTATTGAACAACTTTATAAATCATGATATTTTATTAGTAATTTTTTTACCTTAAATTAAAATTAATTATGACACAATGACGGTGCAATGATTGCTTCATTAATAAATGATTCAAATAAATAAATTTATTAATATTTATATAGAAGTAATATGGTTATTTTGATTTCATGTAAGAATTTTCTACACGGTATTGATATATAATCTTTGAAATAATACATTATTTTGGAAGGAATAAGGTATTAAATTTTTAAAAATATATTCATAAATAGTATCCAAAATTTATATAATTCATAGAATAAAACATAAAATAGTTTATTAAAAGATATTAAATTCAAAAAATCTAATATTCCTACAAATAATTAATATAAGTCCAAATAAATGATGAATAATTTTTTTTTGGGTCTTTTGATATGATATGTAAATTAAATTAACCTAGAATGTGTGAATAACATGATATTATGGTAATATTAAAAAGTGTAAAAGAATAGTAAAACCAAAAGTATAAAGACAAAAAATATTAAAAACTATCCAAAAAATAATATGATGATGTGTATTCAAACCAAAATCATCTTATCTTAAAATTAAATAACTTATGGACCATTTTAAATCGTAATCGAATTAATAATAAACTAATATTTTGGAACATTCCTAAACTGCCCTCTCCTCTCTTATAAAAGGTCACTTCTGACCTCTTTACTTCACCCCATTTTGAGCATTCATTATCTTCCAAACCCGACCCATTTCACTTTTAAAAATTTCTTTTTACAATCTAGTGTTGCTGGTTTTCTCAAAATACCAACGATATTTTCCTATGAGGAAGTTTAAAGGAGGCACATCGAGGAAGAGGTAATCTCTTATACCTATTATTTCAAATTTATGTATTCTTCATCTTATTTTTATTTATTGGGATCATTAAAATGTAATAAAATAAGTGTAAATAATATTCTAATATGTTTTTATAAATATGAAACAACCCTATTTCAAATTTTATCCATCCTACGAAAGGAAAAATCATCATGCGTGCATACGTACAACTTATTGTCTACACAACGTCGTGTAATATTTTTTTCACCGCCAGCTAACTTGGATGGGTATAATGGAAGAAATAAATAATATATATTATAATTATAAACTTATAATAATAATGAGATAATATATACCATCAATTTCAATACCATTCAATAAATGACTGAAATATATCATCGCTCTTGTCTATGTAAGGCTTACCGTCTCAACGACGCGATGACAATCATTCACCATGTTAACCATTAAAAAATTATAATCAAGTGTATATAAAAAATAATCATGAAATATATGACATAATAAATCTACTATATATATATGTCATTAAATTACATCCATTCAATTTAATAAGGAAATGAAAACAGCGTTCATGTGTACATACTACCTACCATCTCTATGAATGATGTATTCTATAACTTTTAACAAACAATTATATAAATTTATATACTAAATATATATTATTATTAAATCATGTTTTATATTCTATATTTAACTAAATCATTACCTATGTAACAATATCTATGATAACAATTCCAAACACGTATGATAAATAAAACATTAATTACCCAAAATGTTGCTTAACGAGGAATTGAAAAATAAAGGGGTAATATAAAGATGTAAGTAAATCATATATGATATCATAAATATTATTATGGTTTGGTTAAAATTTAATATTAATTTAAAACCCAATATTAAATAGTTACATACATGTATGAATGAAATTGGACATAAGGTATGTGATAATTTTACAATTTGATTTTTATCTAATATTGTTTATCCGAAAGTTTTTTCTAGGGATCTATATTAATCATCCACGTACATGTTTTCTAAACCTATTTTCATAAAATGTTCAATATTCCAATATATATGTTTAAAATTCATTTTTACAAATTTTTTATTTTATGACAGGCTATATAAGAAATATATTTTTTGTTTACCATACGAGGTACTTTTTGACATTTCCAGTTAATGTACTGGGAGATTTTTTTTATTTTATATGACATGATCTGATTTTTATGTATTCATAATGCATTATTTCTATGAATCATTCATTACACTATTTTTAGCATATTTTCAACAAATTTATTTCTTTTTAAAATGCATGACATTTTGAGAGAATAAAATGTATTTGAAGATGAAAGGATATTTTCTTCAAGAACCATGTTCATGTGGTTTATCAAAGATATTTAGAATTTAATATGACATAGGGTTATATTTCTATCCCTATTATTACGATGATTTTATTTTTTTTATGATGGTATTTTTTATGAATTCCATTTATCATATATATATTATTTTATTATGGCATGATGTTTATGAATCCCAATTTATTTTATGGGTTATTCTATGCTGAATGATTAATGTTTATGTGGAACTTGTAATAATTATTTCATTATGAGATGGGTGGGACCTATATCTCACACCAATGATTTGGGGAATGATTTTTATCTCATGAGATAGACATGTATTGAATGAAAAGTAAATCTAGTTTAGTAATACATGGATAGAATTGCAACTATACACAGTTCAGTAATGGACTTCATCGACTATATTTGTCATGGAAACAATGCCTTGGATACTTTGGAAGTCATATTATGTTCATATTAGTTTTCTAAAATTTAATGTTTTATGACAATGTTATTCTATCATGGTTAATGTTACTTTATGATCTATGCCTTACGAACTGGTATTATTTATGTCATTGCTCATGGTTTTGATGTTTAAGCATTATGTTCATGTTATTATGTTAACGTTTTTATGAATTGTTTTATGTTCTCCATGTTTACCCTTACTGAGCATTTGAACTCAGACTTTTATATTTTCTTTTATATATGATATGAATAATGATATAAATTATGATATAAATGGGAATATCTTTATGGGATATATTGAAGATCATTCCCTATTATTAAAATATTATGTTTCAAGTATCCAATGACACTAAACTAATACAACCTTTGGGAGTCTGTTTTTTCATCTCTTATGTATTCCGAAAAAGTAATGTAACGTCTTTGTATGTAATGATAGGGTCTCTAAAGTGGGCATATGGTTGGAACACTATATAAAGAACCCCTTTTAATAACCATACAATTTTATCATTAATAGAACTTAGGATTTTTTCACGTTTGGCCCACAGTTGAAGAATAAGTGATGGAAAACTATGAAATCACCTACGTATTGTCCACTAAAACTCACATTTTTGAACTATTCATTGTTAATTTTTTTTATAATCCAGGATAATTAGAATAATGTATCCAAAAAATATGTTCATTTCTTTTTCATGTGAAAACTCTCATTTACCTTTAGTTGGACTACGCTCTTTAACATTATGATTCATTTTATCATTCATGGAAGATTCTCTTCCATTATAGCTTGTTTTCAATGGATTTAGGTTTTTTATCTCTAGAATGTGCACTGTATGAACACTTGTATCATTAAATTTATTACTTTTTTCAAGATCCTATTATTTTACATCGAATGGAATTTTATATCTTATATAATTTCATTAGATTGTGATCAAATATATGTTTAGATGTAAACGCAAGTGGACCTATTAATAAAAATTAGTTTAAATTGAATGATTATATATTTCATCATGTCATTCTACATTTTAATCAAACATTTTGATGTAGATGGTTTATCCCTCATCTCCAAATACGTTATAACATAGAGTCTAAAATATAAATATTAATTTCCTTAAATCTAAATGGAATATAAACTTCAATTTTTGATGGAAATAAATTTTATTATAAAAATGACATCATGTAATTTTTATAAATTTTGAAAACCCCATTGATTTAAGGTGTGAGATTATGGGATTGGATAAATAGAAGAAACTTAATTCACTAAATGTTTTAGATAATAAATTAATGGTACTATGTGAAAAAATTGAAGTGGGAAATTAGAATATTTTGAATCATTTCTATGATAGTTTTCAATTGGAATTTTCCCACAAAAGATGAATGGTTCTATAATAGTGAAACATAGAAACTGCTCCCCATGTGATTTCTTGTCTGACTGAGGGGTAACAACTAAGTATAAGGGGACTTTAACCAAACATGCATGTTTTTTTGAGTGTGTTGATGTGTTTTGGGTATGATTTAACAAATTTAAGTAATGTATGTTTTTTATTTTTTTAATAAAATGGTTTTTAATTTGTAAAATGATGTTATGTCTCTCTTTAATATTTTAAATTAAATATTGAATTGTGAACCAATGTGTTCATAACCTACGGGCATGAGTTGGAATGTATCTTTTTGAAAGACTAACTCTTATGAATAATCACCACATTTTAATATACAATTTTTCATATAAATATGTTTTTTATAATATAGATAATTTAACGATTCATATTTCTCCAATAAATAATTTGGATTCTATTATCAGTTGATAGTATTTTGAACCTTATTTCCTCTTATAGAGTATGTAGGGTGATTCATTTTTTGTGGTTTTGTGTCATGATATCCATTATTTATTTGGACACTATGTTCTACATTTTTATATCAAGTCTTATATTATTGTTTCAATTTATTTCACTTACATTGTATTTATTATTTTCAATGTACCATATATTGAATTGTTTTATTCTATATTGCAACATTGTGGTTGTTTAAAGGGAAAAATGTCTCCCAAACTTTCATTATTAATTTATTATTTTTTACAGTATTTGGGGTCTTCATAACATCACAAATGTTTTATGGAATCTCTAACTAGACCTAAGCTAATGGATTGGGTGGGGATGTCTAAAATGGTATCATTTTACTTATAAAACATAATTATAAGTTAGTAAGTAGAAATGATGTGACATAACATTACATATATAAAATATATATGCACATATAACCAATTTATAATGAACTATTTGTTACCATGTTGGTCCATGTACAAAAGAATTATAAAACAATTCTTTGTAGGTTATCATCTAATTGATATGGGATTAGTGGATTAGTATAACATTTCTTGAATTGTTAATTAGATTACATTTGGGTTATAATTTCCCATTTTATATTTGAGGGGTTTTTGTAATTATTTATAATTATTATTTCTACTAATTATTTAGAATATTATATGCATTTTGTTAAATAATTAGTACTGACTATGTGGTGTTTTTTTCTGTATTTAGAATAATGGACCCAAATAATTTGATAACAAAACCTAAAAAAGGAGGAAATAAGGAATTTTGATCTAGTTATAACACTGATGAACCAAAAAAAAATTTATAATATTGTTCAATCTTTTTATGGTATTTATAATGGAAAAAAAGATGAATAATGATATGTGTGTTAAACTATGAAATATTAGAAATAGAATACCTTAAAAATTGGGGGTGATTCAGCAACAAAAAATGATGTATCATGGGTTTATATAATGAATTAGATATATGAATTCATTAGAACCCTATATGATATAAATGTTATATTAGTAGTATATATAGTAGAGTATATTTTATGTCAAACATTATATTCACTTATCGAATATAAACATGACTAAAACTGTACATGGGAGGGATTTGATGAATTGTTCAATAAGAAATTATAGCCTCACACCATTAGGATATCCAAAATCAATTAATTAATCCTACCAAAAATTAAACCTTATTAGTGACGTAATATATAACATTTTGTATTAAAATATTTTTTTCTATAATTATAGTGGTTAGACCATTTTTGTAGTAAATTATAAAAAATTTGCGGATGTATCTAATAATTCATTATAATATATTTTTTCTCATATAACTAATTATAATGTCATTTTTAATAGACAAAATATGGTGTAAATGGATTCTATAATGTATCATAACATAGGATGTATGTTTATCAACAACAGTGTAGTTGGGTACTCTATTGTTGGGATGAAGTAAAACGTGGACACAAATTTTCAAGGCTTTCATAAATCATGAAAACAGACCACTAGAACTATTAACTTTCCTATATAATCTAGTAACAGGGTTAAATATTTCTTTTTTTTTCATTGGAGTATACGAAACATGATATTTTGAAATAACCCATATAATTTCACACCTATTATAATATGGGATATACTATGTCTTATTTTTTTTACTAAAAATTCAGTATATAGAAATAAGTCATTTTATTCTATTATGAGATGAGCATGTTTGAATAGTTCTCATCCTCAAGTATCACATGGGTGACTCAAGGGAAATGAAACATGATCTTGAAATATAACCATAACAAGTATTAAATGAAGAGTGAGAGAGTAATAAGTTTTATGATACTGATATGATAATAAAATGGGATCAATCCAGAACTTTTTCAACATATAGTTCTAGAATTCTTGACATAATTATTATATATTTTATCATTGTTAATGGTGAATCCCACACATTAAAATATTTATTTTTCTTATATTTAATGTGGTTTATGTTAAATATGGTACCAGAAATGATGAGTATATAGACACCTCTTGAGGAGTAATAATGTAATCGATTTAAATGTCCATCACGTTTTATTAAAATTGATAGAGTCAAATTTTGTTAGGTATTTTATTTATTGGAAATGAATATATTTGATAGAATAATTTGAATAGAGTGGTAATTTACATTTATGTTTCATCATTACATTTCTGTAAAATGATATGTGTTTACATTTTAAAATGCGATGTTGCATCTTGTTAAATTTGTAATTGATTAGAACGTTGTAATGATAGTACCATTAGAACCAATGTTTCGAACTATTTCTTATCAATTAAGGAAGGTCAATTTGGGGAAAAGTAATTGATTGAGAATCAAAATTATGAACCATTGTTGATTATTATTATAAAATTTTACCAGAAAACATCTCTAATTTTCCTCATTAAATCAAATTTGAAATTTTAATTTACATTATTCTAGAAAAAAGCCCTAGATCACATCAACTATATAGAATTTTACCAATGTAATTGAGGTAATTGAGTCCCTAATGGCAGAATTATATTATATAGTTTCCATATTTCTGAATACACAATGATAGGAACGTAATGTTCTTTTTATCAACATGATAGATGATATTTTATGACTCTATAATGATTATTGTAAACTAAATAATTCTATGAAAAGTAATATATAATATCTTACACATCATAATGCATTTTATGAACAATAGAGAGGATCTTAATGGGTATCTAAAATTAATTTTTCAATTTATAATCACTGTCTACAAGTTATAAAAGAGATCCATTGAAAATAATCCTGATTAATTATAGACATCAGCAAAATATAGTAATTCCCTTCGGTCATAAAAATCCACCCTTATATTCATAGAATTAATGAATCAGATAATTTAATCATACTTAGACTCATTCATCATTTTATTTTTGGATGAATATATATTGAATTATAAAACTCAAATATCTATGAAAAAATTTTAGAGTTTGTGTTGGAAATTTCTCATGGTAACTAGTTATATAAATAATTAACTATATTTGATAGTTTAATCAATGATATTTAGATTATTTCTATGTAATTATTGTGAAAGGTGTATAAATATACACTAAAAATATATTTTTTCATATCTTAAAATATATGAATAATTGTTTGATATATTTAGATTTCTTGGATAATTAGGATACTATCATTCATTCATTATTGACAAATAAAATCTCACATCACAAATGAAATTGATCATATGAATATCCCCACATTAAACTAGATTAATGATTTACAACAATACATTCTTGAACATTAAAGAGGTTAACTCCTTCACCAATTCTCATATTTATAGAAACTGGGAAGGGGATTTTTTATTTTGTGTGGAATGAATTAATATAAAAAGTAGATATTATCATTCAATAAAAACATTTCATATCATATTGATCATGACAAATATAAAATCAGGATTATAACTATCCTACCCATGAGTTGGAATTAGATTCAGTCTTTCATTATATGCAAATTTGGTGACACTATTTCATTAGAGGGTTGTTTAATGTGTTCAGAAAACATAAAATCTTGGAAAACCTTTTTTCACTAAGAGATTTAATATTGGCCCTAAAATAAGTGATGTATTATCTCTAAATGGATAATAATTTCTTGGTTTGAAAATAAAATTATATAGATGGTAATTAATTTCAATATTTTTGTACTAAATTAATGAAATGGATTCAAATTAACTTATATTTATGAGTTTTATTTTATATATGAATTTAGATAAAAATTATTAGAATTATTTCAAAATATTCCATTCAAGGACATGAAAACATGAACTAGTTAAGAAAGGAAAGGATGCTCAATGGATATAATCCAACTTCCAAAACAATTCCACAAAAAATTGTTGGTAGACTATTAATGTATGGAAAAAAGATGAAAACTATGTGTATATTTTTCATTTTCTAATATTGTTTCCATAATATTTTATTGAGACACATTTTTTTAAATATTTATATTCAAAAATGGAGACTCATCTGGGCCTCTAAAAGATTTAAAAGTTATATGAAAACATTTATGGAGTTTATGTTTGGAAATAATGTGATTAATTTTGTTAAACATTATAACTTATCAATAGATCATTCCAAATAAAATACGCACCACAATAATGTTATAGTCTTTACCATTACCCATCTGTATATATGAGAATGTATATTTATAAGTATTCATAGGATTAGCAATATCATTTTGAAATATAATTCTATACAGGTGATTGTGAAATAACTCAAAATTTCATCCAACATAATTCTGATTAAAGAATAAAATAATGATGATTAAATTAAAATATGATAAATCCATGAATTTTAATATTTCATGGAATATGTTATTTTATCACCTCAATGTGATATAATCAGTGTTCCTTTTTTTGGAAATCATTGTAATAAATATTTGGGAACTCAATTTTTCTTGATCTTATAAATTATAAATTTTTTTATCAGAAGTAAATAATAATGGCTCAGATAATATAATACAATGTTTTTCCATGTGATATATATTTTCGAGGCTCATGGGAGGATCATTTTCAATTAGTAATGGTTTAATATAACAATAGTTATCATAATATGATATAGATGAATCTTTTTGGGTAGTTATACAGGTATCAGTTACATTATATAGATTCATGGTTTTAAATTAATGTAATACCTATATTAGTGCATATAAATGTTAATATGATGAATAATAAAAGGATTATAATCCTAAAATAGATGGATTATTGAAAAATATTGAAAAAATATTACGTAGTATGAATTATAAGAAATTATCCATTACCGTGAGAGATCATGTAATCTTTAATGTGACTCATTAGATTGGATATATATGATAGGGAAAACATGTATTGTTTTATCATATATATGTTGGGAATTTAAAGATACTCAACATAATTTTTTAACTTTCTCATAAGATGGATTTTGTATAATAGTTCAGTTCTGAACATAACATCTTCCATGTATCTCAATTGATTAAATACCACTATGGTCTAAAAAATATGACTACATGTGATAATTTTGATTTAAAAATGATGATAAATTTATTCATGAATCAATTCAAATCATAGATATATTAGATAATGTATTCTGGGTAAATTTATTTTATTTATTAGAGTAATATATAATCATATAGTAATTTGTGAAGAGACAAGGGAATTTAAGAATGAGATTCAAAAATAATTTTCATTACGATTACATTGAATTGAAAATATTCAACATTTTGGGGTTTTACAACCTAATGGTTAAAAAAATTTAACACAATCTTTTTGATTTAATTCACCACTATATTTTGTTTTTTTATTTTAGATAATGTGTGGCTTTAGTATCAATTGTTCTATATAGGTTCAATGTCTTTTGGAGGTCTTTTTATGGGTGAATGGTTTTTTTGTTGTTAAGGAAACCGTGAAGCTTCCCTATAGGAATATGAAATAGAATTGGGAGTTACTATGTTTTAGAACCATTAGTGCATGGTTTTTTCCTAAACTATGCAAAAAATTCATGAAATAATTTAATATTTGTGATATATTAATTTATTATTATTGAAAAAAAATTAATTAGACCTTGCAGCAAAACTAGGTGGATACCATAGTATTTAATAATTGAACATTCATGGTTGGTGTGGGGTGTGATAAACCCTGAGGCATAAATATGTGACATGCATAAAAAAATATTATTTTTTATTCCTCATTCACCCATTACAATAATTACCTCCTTTTTCCTATTTTCTCAATCCTATGATTTCAGTTTGGTATTTATGGAATATTATATTCTTTTTGAATGTGTTTTCAATAGATCAATGTGTGTAGGATGTCAGAGATTCATAGTAATATTCCATTTTTGTCCTCATTTTTCTCTCCATTCTAGATCCACACTATTTTTTGGAATGGAACAAAAACAACAGATTTGTTATGGATATATCAATTGTCTATAATTATTTTTAATTATAACATCACAGGATGTAATGAATGGATAGAATTATTATATCGGATATAGTGTTTTCCTAATATTTTTATTCATTTTCATCACCCATTGGGATGTTAGGGGCTTGCAACTCTTATATGCTTCATCCATAATAAACTAATTAATATTCAAATTTTTTACTTTTATTCATAGAGGAAAATCATATTGATTTTTGGTTAGTGATACCATTGCGGATAATTTCTTAATATTGTAATTTTATGAGTTTTTTGTGAAACACCATTGATTTATGGTATTATATTATAGTATTTGATAACAAAACATGTTATTGGATTAAAAGTGGTGTAGTTATTTTTTGGAGAAACAGAGGGATTAGAATTATAATGATGACTTGGTGAATTAACCTATAACATATCATGAGAATAATTCTTTCATATAGAGTGATTGTGTGTGTGAATGGATAAATGTCTATTGGGTATGAAATTTATAATTTAAAAATAATTATTTCTTCTGTTAATTTATATTTTTCTAAATATTTAAAATAATTATATGTTTCTCCAATTATTTTTTATTTATATATTTAACAATGACATAACATATTAGTATCACACTATAATGAGTTAGAATGTATATTGGGGGAATTCTAATATGTATTCATACACACCCATACATATATATATTGGTTCGTATTCAATCACTGTTAGTTGAGACATGTGTAATGAAAAGGTTTCATCTTTATTTAGTAGTTAATCTTGATGTTACTTTCCCTGGATGGTGGTTGGATATTACAGTTCCCTTATGTAATAATTTGTGTCATTCCAAATTGATGTTGTTAGGTTTTCTTGTTATTTATTATTTATGTGTAAACATTTAGTAAATTTTAACTACTACTCTAATAATTTTTTTAACAATTTTGTATTTTAATTTGATAATTTATACTCTATGAATCGTATTTTTATATTTTTCTTTATTAATCATGATGGGTAGTTTTTTATTAAATTTAAAAACATCTCCAATAATTTCATTAAGCCAATGGAATTTATTGCCAACATTAGGTGTCTTGGGGAAATCACCTAATGTTAGTTAACTTAACAACCTGGCACATTCCAAGGGGTTAGATAGATGTTAAAATCGATAATAAATAGAATAACATCCACAATGGGATAAATAATCTTCCCCTTTGTATTTTTTTCAAATAATCTAATCTTTTATTTCATCTCATCTTCAATCCACTTCCTATGAAAACATATCTTATCCCACTTAATAATTGAAACTTATGTACGATGATATATTTTCTCCCACTTAGTAACAATAATGAAGAAGGATCCTGAGATGGTTATTTTTATTCTTCTTAAATCATTGAGTCATGATCTATTTGAACAATTTTTATATAAGATAGCACAGTGTAAAATGAAATATGCAATGATTTAGACCAATTTTTTTGTACAATGTTTTACAATAATTGATACAAATTCAGAATTCCTTTATATATATATTGTAATATATTTTCAAGTTAACTCTAATAATAAAAAAAATAAATATATTAAAGAAATTAATTTTTTGAAAGTTTTCCCCACCAAGATATTATATAGATCCTTTTACGATAAATTGAACACAAATAAATTTTTTCATATATCTACAAAACATTCCATTGTGAGGTTAGATTATTGTTTGGACACCCAATTTAAGCCTAAGAATATCAAAAGCCTCAATTCGGAGGGATTTTATTAGCATATCAACAATTTTCTCTATTAATGGTATAAATTTTTATTTTGGTATTATTTTATTTATTTTCTATATTAACAATTGACATCTGATAACCATTTTCAATGATCAAAACTATTTCTATAAAAAAATTCCCCTATTTATGTCACATTGTTTATCAAAACCAATAACTATTGTAAACTCTAAAATAACATTCATATCATCTAATTTAGTATTCATTGAAGTCATTTTTTTTACTTTTTTATGATTCATGAACATATTGAGCATCTATTGAAAATAATTTCTTAAATATTTGTTCACTCAAGGAATAATCACACATCATTTACCAATGTAGAATTATAGTCTAAATATGGAATTTTAATCATCAGAATAACCAATCTATTTAGCAGTAGTAAATCCATGTAATTATTACTCACATTTATTATCAAATAATAGGATATATTAGGATAATATTTTGATATTCCTTATAATTATTTGTGAATAAATATATTTTTAATTCCTTATATTTGATTTATATTCATTATTTGGAATTAAAACATGAAAAATGTGACTCATTGAGGTAGTTAAATACCAATGCTCACATGTGAGTTTCTCATACGTCTTAAAATTAATATCATAAAAATCATCATTAATATTCAATTTTTCACACATTATTTAATATATAAAAACTAAATATCCTAAAATTAAAAATGTAATTTATAATTCATTGGTATAATTTTATTTTTAGAGACGAATGTGACCAGTAGATTGGGTGATTTGATATCTTAAAATCAAAATCATCTCACCACGAATGGAAAACTAAAATTTCTACATTGCACATATGGAATCAAATTTGATTTTTTTTTATTATTATAAAAAATTATATCATCAACATATATAATCATAATGAGTTATATAGCATAATTTCTTATATCATAAAAGTTTATTTCATCATACACTTTTCTTAATTTTTATACTTCTCAAATATTAATCTATTATTAAATAAAAAACTATGGTGTGTTGTTTTAAACAATATTAAGAATTCCAAAAGGATAATAAAACACATTGTTCTTCATCATGCATAAATCCCAAATTCAATTCCTTATAAAATTCTCTATTCAGCTTTTTATTCATAATTTTATATATTACATACATTATTATGACATTATATTTTTTTCTTTAATGGAATTAAATATTATTATAGTATCATGTCTATCTAGAGGGGATGTTTTTAATAAATTTATATTCAATGAATTTGTGAATACACCATGAAAAATAATCTAACTTTATTTCAATAAAAATTACTATTTTTATTCAAATTGTTTTTTAAAAACAAATCTTTTTGATTAATGGTATTTTAGGTATGCCTTTTTTTAATCACCCATATCAAATTATTTTATATCTAATCTAGTTATTTATTCCTTTAATAGATCCATTTCATATACATTAAATCAACATAAACAATTTTAGGATCATATTTTTGAATATAATAGTTTAGAATTTTTTTAAAAAAAATATATTCCTCTTTTTCCCCTTGATTATGGTCTTCATTGACATTTTCATCATTTAATTACATCCTATGTGATATATTTTGTTATGATTCTCAAATCCCCAACCTCATCACATTAATAAAAAAGTATTCATTAGTATGTTGGGTATTTAAAATTTAATTTAAAATTTGTATCTATTTTAGAATTGATAACATCATCCTCATCACCATTGAGAAATAATTTTGGCATTAATTATCTTTTAAGGAAATTAAAATCATCATTGACCTTTCCCCTCTTAATAAATTAAGTTTTATCATCCATATATTGATATATTTTTGGTATATCATGGAAATATTTCTTTATAGAAATTCATATCAAATAGTTCACTTTTATTTTATTTTGTTTTGTCAATAATGGACACACAGACATGGTAATATTCTATAAATTTTGATTTTGATAAAACAAATTTCATATGGATTGATGTCATATTTTGTTTTAAAAAACACATATTCTTAAATATTCAAGATGTATTAATAGATTTTATTTATAAATATAGTTATATATAATTCTAATTTATCATGGTTCTATCCATTTCAACTTGGATCATACTTGTTCTTCTAGCTCCTCCATTTTATTATGGAGTGTAATTTGAACTAAACTACTATATTATTCCTTATTTAAAAAGATATTAAATAACCACTACAAAAATTGACATCCGTTTTTAGATCTCAGTATCTCTAGATTATAAAATTTTATATTCTCATCATGTATCATACTATATTTTATCATGATTAGAGAATAGTATTTTTTAGATAGAACAATAATTCAAATTATTCAATAAAATTTTCTATTGATTGTGATGTAATACGTATATAGAATTATTGTAATTGTTTCAATGGGCATGATTTTATTTTTTCAAAACAACTCCAATGATCTCAGATTTTGAATCGACGTTCCATTATGATATCTAAAAAACATAATTACCATTTTCATGTTTTCAATTAGAAACGTGTCGAAATTTATGAAATAGATAATTTTCATTGATTCCCCATTGATTAAAATTATCATTATTAATTAACCAAGATAGATAATTCATTCATGAAATAAATCATTTTCATCTTCTATACTTATATTATATAAACCATTATTTTCTATAACAACAAAAAAAATTCAATGATTTCTAATACTTTTTATATCGCTAAGCATTCCACAAATTATTTTTACTATTAAACAATTATTTTTTCAAATTAAACTCGTTTAAACTAGTACATAGTTGTATAAAACTCAATAAATTATTCATTAATAAAATAATTATTATAAAATTCATTGAGATTAACAGTTTTAAACTAATCATTTATAAACTCTCAAGATTTATATTTAATGAGCTATCATGTCTACATTTAATAGATCCTCTTCCATTTCAGTTAAGACATAATGGATCATTCTAGTGACTTGTAATATTATAAGAGTAGAATTTTTTTATGATCCATGATTATTTTCAAATAATACATTTTATACACTTTAATAATTCTTGAATAAATTATTTATTTGGACTTCAGTCAATCATTATTAGATCTATCTTTTTTATTATTTTGATATTGTAATTAAACATGATGGTGTAGTGTCCCATTAAAATGTTTATCTCACTGAAAAAACTGAGGGTGTAGTAGATATTTTGATATAGGACCACACTGATCCTGTTCTTTTGTGAACTATAGTGAAACATAATTTTTATTTACTCTTATTGTAACATAGTGGATATATACGGACATCTTTTAAGGGGTTTGGAGATTCTATTTCAATTATCGAAAAAATTTATTAATTTTAATAAATTATTTTAAATTATCATAGAGATATATATTTTATATTTTTATTATATTATGTTATTAAAAAATTACAGCAAACACCTTGATATACAAACAAAATTGATCAATTCTAGGATCAATCACATTTGATCTCATCCAATATTCAAAACAATTCCCTTCATTGAGTTGTAATCCCTTTAAAAAATCATATGATGTAATCCTAATGGATATATACTTATACCTAATCCAATGTACATAGTCAATGAACCCAATTAATCAATGAATTCCCAATATTCACACCCAACTCCACCATATGATGTTCATCACCCAGTCCACGTAGTTCTAATGATATAAAATATGCACTAAGAGAGTGAGGGATAAATGATTTGATACATTTGAGGTTTCACTATCTCTTCATAGTGACAGAATGAATTTCATTTTTCTACAAATATTCATTTTAAACTATATCGATGATAATAATTAGAAAAGATTGAATCATGATTTTGAGTTCATGTAAAATCTCTCAAAGCTACCAATCTCTGGTTTTAGTACTCAATAGTTTTGGAGTTTGATAAATCATGTTACTTCAGAGAGATTATGAAAAAAATATCAGAAATAATCCAATCAAATAACATATTTATTAAAATAAACTATAATAGTAATTAAATTGTATAAATAATTATAAGGAACCTATTCTAAAAATTACAAGAGAAGAGTACATTTAAAAACTATGTGTGGATAATATTAATAATTTATTCCATCAACATCCTTATATTAAATGTTATTAAGAACTCTTGTACAATCAATATTTCATAAATTGCATCCTAATTTCATAGTCAAAATATTTTATTATGTTTCTTAATTGAAAATTATATCAACAATTATGGCTATCAAGGATCTAAAATTCTCTTAATTATTTTCTACAATGCTTCCATGGTTTAGTTATAATTTTTTCCTCTGATCATATGAGGAGTAATTTTAGTGAGGCATGTTCTGAGTATAACATGAACATCAGTTCTTGTGAATAAACTATTTGGATTCATATATTGGAATCTAAAATGGTATATAATGGATGTCAAGGCTAAACCATTACATGGGCTCAAGAACTTGGTTTTGATTTTTAAACAGTCATGGGTTGTCCATGAAATTTCATTTTAGGTAGGATTAATTTATAGACGAGATGGTTCATTGTAAACAAATTTTTATCTACATTGTTGTGTCTTGGATAAAGGTTGTGAGTGAAAACTTTGGTTTGGACATTTTTATGTACACAAGGCATGTGTGGGTATTAATATTTAGGTCATGTATATGGGGCTAGTATTATGAGCTTTTCATCTTTCTCTACATCAAAAAGCACAACTAAATACAATGGGATAAATTTCTGAAATCATACCTCATGCTTGAACATACTCATTTCTTCATCTTCTAGGATGATATCTGGATTTGGATGATTTATGTTCATATATTGATTAATGGGTGGATAAGTTTTTCATCATCAATAACCCTTATAGTGTATCATCCTTGGTGACCTCTTAATTAATGGATCATGGTTATCAAGGTTTGGGATTTTTGTCACACGACCAATATTGAAAATCATTGAATCTATGAGTGATGCATCTCATCCGACTTCTCTGATCATTTTAAGTTTCCTAAAAGGATATCGAGAGTTGGAATGAAGATAGTGCAAATCCACTACATTCAGTAATCACCATGATGAGCTTCTTTTTCTAGATAAATATCATCTCCTCCAATCATGGGGGTTCTACATTAGGGTTATAATGAGCTTGACTTCAATTTTTTACCACGATCTACTTCACATGTTTGGTTTTTGTGAGATTTCTCATCTTTATTAACCTTCATTAGTTTAATGGGATAGAATGATAAAAAAGCATCAATCCCAACCTTCAAATCTCATCACATTCCATGTACTAGTTAAGAATTTTATTTTTTTTATAGATATTTAATAGTAATCGAAGGTACAACGTGTAATCTGTCATCATATCCATTCATCATATGATTTTTTGAGTACTTAAACGTTAAAATTCAGTGGCATATTGTTTCAATCAGAAATATTTCTTGGGAGGAGTTTTGGTTAATTGTAATTATTCAGACAACTGAATAGACAAGAAAAGGGTACATGTATCATGTTTAAAATTATACACAGTAACATTATCTATTGGTTGTATGATCATTGGTACAATTGGTTTGGTTGAATGGAATGATGATAAAGGTATAATGACATTGTATATCATGGGAAGTTATAATTTCATTGGATCAAGGGCCAATATAATAAATATATTCTACTTAGGATCTAGTTTGGAATAGAAGATATGGAAGGATATGAATTTATATTGAAATATTAATTAGATTGATGATGTTTGGTTTGGTAATGTTCAGAACGGATAAATCAAAATGAGAGAAACGGTGAGGAATGGATTACTCTCGTGATATTTTTTAAAAATCATAAAAAAATTGGATGATTATGAAGAAAGTGATGGTGGAGGGCAATTAATATTTTAAACACCAATTTTATCACTTATTTTGAAATATATAATTGAATAATATCTTTTCAATTATTTTAAAAAATATACACAAAACAATAATAAAATAAATTTAAATAATTGGGTTTTTTTACTATGCTATGTATCAAAAAACATTTTTATAAATAATAGTGTCTTATTTTTCTTTATTTTATTTTAAATAATATCAAATCATTTTGTTGATTATACTATAATCTCATAAAAAATGGTGAATATGTTTTCAAATTTTTGAGATTTTGTTAAAATCATGTAAGGAAATATGTGTTATCGGTCTAATCCTTTGAATATATTGACCTTAACATCATGAAAACACATACGTGAAGCAAAAAAATTATAACATTTGATACAATAAAAATGTAATATAATAAAAAATAAAAAATATCAAAATTCAATAAAAATAAATCAATTTAAAATTATATTTTGAAAATGATAACAAGTTTGTAGAGTATCATTTTTAAAATACATTTAGAAATTTAGTTTGATGTCTCATATTTTTAAATTCACAATTTTTTTAAAAAATTCAAATTATATATTTTGAAAATAATTTTAAAACAATTGTATAATAATTTAAACTAAAAATATAATTCTATATAAGAAATTATATTCATATTAATTTTTTTTTAATAAATGAATATATAATTTCAAATTCAATGTATGGCTGTTCAATATATTAAAAATGAGTTAAAATTTAATAATTAACATCACAAGTATATGAACATATTATTTCTAAAATATTATGATCAAATTAATATTTTTATAATAAATTTTTTAAATGAATAAATCACAAAGAACCTAAAAATAATTAAATTTATAATTTTGTTTCAATATTAAATTCAAAATTGAATATTTATATTCCAAAAATAAAAGAATATTTTTATCAATTCAACTAAATAAAAAATATTTATTAAGAACCCATATATTATTCCAACATCAAATAATTTTTAAAATATTGAATGTCATACAAAATCAATAATATTTTAATCAATTTTTTAATAATTTTGTTAAACTATTCAATTAACATAGTTAAATATTTTGAAATTCCTAGTTCAATTAACTCCCCCACATATGAACAATTCCAATATAGGGAAAAATAAACATTGAAATTAATATATTCAATATTAATGATAAAATCTTCATAAATTATTTTTTTAAATATAATTTTAAATATGTAGAAATTCAAAGGTTCATATATTTCAGGATTTATCATGAATTCTTTGTGAATACAATCACTTCCTCATTCCAATTCATGTTGGAGTTCCAATTCCATTACTGTATCAAGTTATATTTTAGAGGAATCATTGTTTTAAAGTGAAGCATAACTAATTCCCCCTATAATACATTTCTTAAACATGATTTCAATAATCTTATTAATTGAAACACCTCAAATTATTATTTTATAAGCCAATTGTCATTTTATTAATTTGGGTTCAATATTTATCTCACTTTAATAAATTTAATTTCTTTTAATGAGGAACATAATTGTTTAATTAATATTATATTTCCCAAACTTATATACGAAAATCACTATGAAAAAGAAATTTTCATTTTTTTATCATTTGATTTAATGTAACATCTAACTGTTTAATGAATTATATTTTTTCAAATTAATTAATACTCTAATATTTAATGTGTTAAACACAATAATGGGTTCCATCTATATCCTGAGTGGCATGCAACCCTGTGGTTCTAGAAAACCATGACATAATATTATTATAAAAAAATTTAACTATGAAGGTATGATTATTATTAAAATAATTATAAAATATAAAAATAAATTTACTAAATTGTTGTTTCTTCTGGATTTAAGATGTCTAATGGGTTTCACCAAACTATTAGATTATGGGGGGGGGGTTATGTCCTAGTTCAATTGTATGATTTGGGATTAACATTTTTCAAGTCATCCCTAGAAACTCACAATGGTTCCCCCATCTGTAACACGGTATACTCCTACATTCCAATGGTGAGTTTTCAACTCGATTAATATTCCCAATTGTTTTTTTGGGATTATCATTGGTTGAAAAGAAGGTAGGTTGGGCTCATCGCCCCCTTTTGGGGGGAATTGTTTCATACACTGGAACTCTCTAATTGATTTCTGATACATTGGATATGTCCTTCCATAACCTCGATACAATAATACATAACCATATATTAATTAATTAATTTGAAACATGTTTATATGTGGAAAATAGAGTGCATATATTGGGTTTTGTATCACTTTATAATTTAATTGTGATTCTTTTTGGCATATCCATGTTCAAGAACTATTTGTTTTACCGTCATATAGGTAGTTGGGTTGTGTCTGGGAAATGGGATTGAATCTATATTAGGTGTATGATTTATATTGTAAAAAAATAATCAAAACCCATGTAGTTTGTTTTCATTTTATATGGTCATGGGACTAGTGCCATCTATGTAGTTTAACATTATACATTATGAAATTATACATTGGGCTCGTTCCTCGGTGAGGCATGCTATGGGTCATTTTTCAAAAAAAGAATCAATGCCTTTGTAGTTAGTTTAAAAAAATCCGTGTCATGGTATATACAATAATATAGGCCCAAGGTAGAACTTGTGCTTATAATATTTCCATATAATTCCTCACTGGGAATGTAACCCTTTTAATGGATATGGGATACAATCAGACATGCAACCCAATGATGGGTCCAAACATGAGGACGTATCGATATGCTATTGAAAAAATCACTACTGGTCTCTAATCCCACATTATCCATGATCAATGTGGAAAAAATGAGATAATAGTACATTGCAAACACTACGTGCGAGAATATCTATACATTCTATACACAATTAAGTTTCCATTTTAGCGTAATGATTACCTATCTAATGGAGGACAAGACATGGACCTTTGGATTTAGTGGGGCATACTCTGTATCTTGTTTTATAATAGGAATCAAATCCATCTATTTTAGTTCATCCAATAAAATTTTGATGGATTTGAGATACATCAAGACATGATCAGGTAATATACATAAAAATGATTTTGTATGTGTCCTATTCTCATTTTATGATAGACAAGGATGAATTGAAGAACTATGGGAGTTTTAAGACTCCATAGTCGATATTAATTTAGATAGGAATGTAAATACAAGGAACTGGATTCCTATTGTAGCTCAGTCCTTTTGGATTCATCCTATATATCCCATGAATGGATTGAATCCGAGTTATTATATTTCACAAATCCCTAACCCACTTATGAGATAAAGTAGATGATCAATCTTGGAAGAAATTTTATTATCTCAGAGATTTGAGAAAGGTTAGCGCTTACTACAGGATGGATTACATTTGGTTACAGTTTTCACATTAAGGCTCACATTTGATTGGGGACATATTATATTATGTTAGTAATTGGGGCTTACACACTGCAGCTCCCCAGTTAAAAAATTAGTATTTATCATTAAATTATTTAAAGAGGGATGGTATCAAAAAAAAGGTTTATAAAAGATAATGAAATTTTTAGGGATGTATGAATGTGTAACCATTTATTAGGAAGAGAACATCCCTTATAAAAAGGGTAATTTGGTCAAATGTTCTTAGACTATGTCCATAAGGAAGGAGTTCAAGTATGTATTTTGGAAAAATCCAGCATTTCATAAGGGATTTTCTTAACATTTTTAGCCGCATACATGTAATTTCATAATTGTATTCCTAATATATTGGGTAATATACTAAATAAATAAGTCATGTCCAAGGGGTTCTACCTAACAAGGAAGACATGACCTAGTAGATCTATATGACATGCCTCAATTGTCTACTTGACAAATCTTGATTCTCTCCCCGATTTGTTGTTGCAAAAATCTATCATGGTAGAAAATTTTCAGACATGAACACAGAAAGCATGGATCCCATTTTTGCTACAAATTGTGTTGAAATTATTATAAGGAATATAGTCATGAAGGGATGATCTATTTATTAGTCTTGGTTAACTCGATACATAAGTGAGTATTATATTCAAAACCAATACACTAATTACAAAAAAATATTTTATTTTTGAAATATATCACATAGAGGACAACTCTAATCCTTATAGTAAATGCCTTCATGTATTTCAGAGTAATATTATTTTTCCATAATAAATTTTTTTATTAATTTTTTTATTTTAATTAAAAAACTAAAATGGAAAAGTAAAGAATAATAGAGCGATGGATGTCATGGGGGTGTAAATTTGTTGAGACTAAGAGAATATTCACTTACTATAGTATCACCCCCTAAGGTAACATACCCCATAATTTATATTTATGATATTTCACTCCCTCGGTTCATTGGAATTACAAAAAGATAGAAATAAATTTACCTTCATTACATGTATGATAATTTTCTAGGTGGGAGTTCATCAGATCCTTACATCTCTGATTGGTATACTCACAGGACCATTGGGAAGAACCATGATAGTAAAAGGAATTATAAATGTCCCCCAAATCTGTTTCATATATTGAAATATGAATATTATGCAGATAAATAAATTCACTGACCTATCTTTATTTCGACGTCTTCCACCTGATGAGAACTACCACAACCAAATAAAGAGCAATAGGTAAGAACAAAAAATACCCTTGTATGTCGAACCACCCTACCCTTTATCTGACCCATGTTGTATGTTCCCTATATGATCATTTTGTGTCCCACATGATATGGATTCTCCCATAATCATCTTCTTGGTCTATTGTAGAATGAATTGGGAAGAAAAGTACAAGTAATATGAGGCCTAATTGAAGGTGCAATCACACATCTTTTTTATAGATATGGGATAAACCAATAAGGATGATTTTAGTTTTGGACATTATTCCCACTCTTATTCATGTGTATAACTGATGTCGGACTACATTATGTTATCTATAGATATACTAAATTGTCGGTGAAAAGATGATAACATGATCATTTCTATCTGGTCCTCCATTTCTCAGCCCTTGGAAACACATATAGAAGATATTGTTACTCATGACCCCCTGCATAGACAATACTATGAGGCTCCAAAATACATTCTATATCATTATTTCCCAGTCACATTCAATGAAAATATGTGTTTGGTTTCTAATCAATGGCACCCTAAAGTAGTGAATGATAGAGGCGAGATACACCCCCAAGCACATTAGGTACTCATAAGAAAATGACCTATTATTTTGAACTCTCCATTCCAGAAAATATTTCTTCAAGGGTATTTCTTTAGTCCATATAATTTCACTCCATACATGCATATTACATACCATCTTGTGAGATTCATGATAGTCCTTGTTTGAAAATTTTACTAAGGATGTACCCCAGAATATACATCTATCTGGTTCCATGGTCATAAAAACGGTATCGATGATGTTATATTGTCCATTATTTAGGATGGCATGAATAATGTTTTGGTACAAAACAACATGTTAAAAATTGATGTCTTACACTATAAATCAAATAAAAATAGGCTATGTACCCACACAATATTACATTCACTATTTAATTTCTCCCCTACCCATGATCCATTGATATTTTTGTTGGAGATCAAAGATATAAGGACGAACCATATTCTAGGTTGCCTACATCCTTCCACTTTGGCTCCCCATTTCACATCCATATCTATCATACAAGATATTACACCATATATTCTTCCCTCCCACCACTTACCTTTATATCTTAGCATGTAGACACATCATTACCCCTAAAATACTCTTTTCATTGAACACTTCCTTAGAAATGGGTCTAGCTAAACTCTCCCAAGATGCCCAATCGAATTTTCCTTCCATTTGTGCATCCCATATAAAATCAGCCATAATCTTATTTATACGAGAAATAACACCTTTCAGTACCATGAGACAGGAAAGGATGAGCAATGAAATGTTATAAACCACTATATTGATAAGAGTGATTCTTCCTATGAACGACATAAATCGATTTTTCCAATTCTGAATTCTACCCAATATTTTATTCATCAGTTTAACAAAGTTATTGAAACAAGGAATTGTATAATGGAACAATGAACCAAATTACTCCATAGTTATGGATAATTCATGCATGATAAATTTTTCTTATGTTATTCCACCATTCTTTCATAGTACCTTCTCAATATGAATATGTTACTTTTGTTTTTGTTCACCACTTTTCTGCTCTATTATTAGTAGTCATTGAAGGATTCTTTTATTAATTTAATATATCTGTTACTACAATTCACAATCACAATATTATCATATAAAAACAAATGGTGAGATATAACATAACAATTTAACATAGAGTGGTAAAGAATAATTTGGTCATCCATAATGATCATGGTGATATATATACAAAAGGAATCACGAGAAGTGATAATGAGAGAAGCGGAGACTGGAATACCATGTCGAAGTCCATGTACGATCATGGAAAAACCATATTGTTTCCCCATAATGAATTTTGAAATCCATATGAAAATGAATCATTGATATAAACAATCAATCACCCAAATATAAAAATCCAACTTTTAGAGAAATATGAGAATGATATACCATTATAACCTTTCATGTGCCTTATTCATGTATATATTAATTGAAACAATAGAACCAAATAACTATTGGTTAATGTGTATCATCACCTCTAGAACTAGTCAAATGGCCCCCTAAATAGAGAACCCAATTAGTAATCTAGTTTCTCTTTTTACATCATGGTATTAAGATAAGCAGACAATATTTTTTTTGAGAATTGAAGAGAAAACATTATAGGGGAAATTGCACATACATATTGGCCAATAGTGCTGGATTGAATGTGGGTTCTTAATTTTTTTCAATATCACCATTTTAGTGGAAATGGAATTTTTTTAAGGATTCAAACATTAAATAAATCATGAAATTATTTAATTATTGTTTTCTTATCAATGTCCCAAGAGGCCCTATAGAAATGTCATGTGAATTTTTCCATCATAGGGGTGTTTTTTAGATTATGTGACAACACATGTTCTTTAATATTAGTCAACTCATGAATGTATTCAATGTGATCATTAATAAATCCATTACCCATATCAAGAATTTCATCAATGATCTACGAAATCTCCCATAGATAGAAATCCTTCAAATTGAGGTTAGGTTCTGGCAGTAGCTTCGTAAAGTAATCACTAGCATTTTTCTATCTATGTCTCTATTATTGGAGTAAGATCCATTTTTTATTAGTATGTTTGTCCTAATTTTGGACCATTTCTTCATAAAGAAAGAATGATGGAATCCTAAGGTTCCATAACTTTCATGATGAGATTTGATCCTTGATCATTCCTCAGCATGTCACTCCTAGATAATTAATATGACTATAGAGATATTCTTCATGTTGTTGATTACACCATAAAACATCTAATCATAGTTGTTTTCATGACTATATTCAAACCTATAAATATCCACATTGATTGAATCCATGTCCAAATAAGAGGAGTCTTATTTCTTACCCATGATTGATTATTACCCTTAATTAACAGTATCATGTCATAGAGATGCATCAATGCATGTCCTGACATCGGTATGTTCCAATATTCATGAATCATGTGGTTGAATCTCTATTACACTATCAATATATGATAATATAATAATTTATCCTCAGAATATCTCCAACAACCCAATAAAAAAGCCTAATTTTGAGTGATCTGAAATACTATTGGCTAAACGTAAAACCTTTATACAGGACTAAGAGAAAATGGCTGCAGAATTGGATAAATAGCTATAGAATCCAAAATAGGTATGTTTCTTACCTCAATGGTTGTTTACCCAGGTGAAAAAATCCACTTTATTATCCATATCCATAAGAACATTATTGGAAATGAAGGAAAATAAATCGTGCCTAACCATTCATAGGATGGTTCCCTCCTAATTAATCTATAGTGGGCCTAGTAAAATATTGTAATCACCGCCAAAATCTATTGGTGGGTCCTGATATTGAAGTATCATTGATCCGGAAAAAGGGATTAACATAGAATCATGTAGCATTTTTCGTAGATATATTTGTAATAGAAGAAATGAAATCCAAATATGATCTTCAAAGAGACAATCTGATCAAATGGTTCAACAACGACAACTGTGATGTTTTTCTTCCAGAATAGCCAGATATGGTGGTTCAGTATGCTAGAATGTGTGTAATATTTCATAATTATTCAATGAGAATAATATAAAATTTTATGCGGGTTTATTTCAGTTCCAAGTCATCGGCATTATATATGGAATTTTTCTTGAGTTCATTAGCCATTAAAACAAATTTTACCCTAGGTCTATGTCTGTGGTATTTTTAGATAATAAATGACTTAATTGAGATGATATTCACAATGATTTAACCCAAAAAATGCAGACACATTGATAAAAATATTCCATTGTGGTTCCATTGTGATTTGATTGTGATATGGTTCAATATCCCTTTTATTGTGATGATTATTTTTCTCTTCGCATAGTCAAATTGAATATTATTTGAAACTATGATGTTGTCTTGCCTAGTTGGGGATGAGTGGATCATGTTGAGAAGTGTCTACTTTATCTTATTCAGCATGTGTTCCATGATCCATCAAACCATGAAGAACCTAAAACTAATTTAATAATACATTTTTTCTTAGAGAAGTGGATACCACTATAAAATTAGGAACATTTACATATCCTTTATGTACTTTGGCATCAATAAGCCTAGGTAAAGGAGAGGGGAACACCAAGCCTAGAGAGACTGTCACTTCTTCTTTATGTGTTTCACTATTTAGAGGACTCCTTTAATGATTGAATCATATGAAAAATGGTATATTGTAATGGAAATAATTATATCCATGAAAAATAATATGGATGTTTATTAGAAATTCAATGCCTAATAATCATAGGTTTTTGAATATTTCAATGGTATTAAAATAAATTATGAAATTAAATTCTAATAATATACAAGTCCAAATCAATTATAAACCATCTATATGATGATTAAGGAGAAATCAATACTACATAAACATAGTGTAGGATAATAATTTCTTGTTATTGTTTATGAATGAAATATTTATAATAAGATCTTTTAAAAACATTCTTGAGGAAAATAATCCATTGTTTTGAAAATACTTTTGAAAAAAAATTATCATTGAACATAACTTATGATAATATTATATTTAAAAAGTACCATTCTAAACATGAGAAGGACGCATTAATTAAATGATAGTGGGTAAATTAGTTCAATTCATATATGGTAAACATATTATTCCTTTTAAACTGTTAATTATTATAAAAATGCCTTATTCATAAAGCCACAATAATATTCATTTGAAAACATTGGTAAAAGAAACAACAGTCATTTTTAAAAATAGTTTTAAATTTTTTTTTGAATTTTTTATTAATACATGGATTTTAATACAAAATATGTACTTTGACTAATGTGACACACATCATTAGGTTTTCTGAAATACATTTTCTATATAATATTAAGTGAAAAAGAGTGGAAATGGTACTAATTCCAGAAATTAGTCATGAATAAAAATATAAAATAAATTTTATGGTCTATTTGAACAACAGTCATATAATTTCATTATAATGAAATATCACTGAAATATCATTAATGTTATTTTTAAAGATGATATTCATTAAAATCTTCAATGTGTCTATAACAACAGTAATACATTTTAAATCATAATACTCATCAAGGAATAAAATAAAATGAATGTTATAATATCATGAGATTAATTATAATCATTTTACATCATTGAAATGGGATTTATATGTACCATATAAAATAAAAAAGAAGTATAACAACATATAAGACTTAATAGAATGTAAATTCATTTGAAATCCCTATCCTTACCCTTATTTATTTATAGTCATTATCTTCTTCTATTATGGTTTAAAATATAATAATAATTAATATTATAACTATACTAATATTTAGAATAAAATATTTTTACATTTTATAATATCTAATTACCTATTTGTTAAAAATGATCATTAATTTTACTATTTTTGGTGTTAATTAGCTAGTTTACTCAAGTAAAATTTGTCTTATTATTTGTTGTTATTATTAAATTGATCATTGTTTAATCATATTTATAATGTATTCCAAAAATTATTTATCATATATAATCAATAAATATATATATTAATTGTATGAAATAACAACTAGAGATTAGAAATGATGTGAACCGTTCATGGAGAAGATAAATCGTACTTACACTTGAAAGCCACTTTTTTCAATGCTATATTATATGAGTAAAAAATTAATGATAAATATGTATATTATAATTTTATCATAATATATATTCATTATATATTATATTTATTTAAATAAAATTTATTTTTTATGTTCCATATATTTCATTAATGACTTATAAGGCTTTGTGGGGGCGGTAGTCCACACTTACACAAATGAAATTAACGTATTAACACAAGATTGAAAGAATAAATGACAGTTGTAAATAAAAATTATTTATATATAAGGACATTAAATATATCATAAATATAATATATAAATATTTTTACAATCATAATTTCCACCATGATCGGTGGTAATAGAAAAATTTACAACCATCATTTCCTAAGGCTGTAGTTAACATTGTAAAAAATCTTATTTTTTGTTACCCATTACGTATAGGTCTGTGTATGTGTTTGTAGAAACATTTCATAAAAATATCTTAGTATCGGTAGGATAATTTTATGTTATAAAATAATATAATAATAATCTTTTATGATTAGAGAATTTAAATAAACCAAAAAAACTTATGGAATAACGTCACCAATTAATCTCGTAACACCTTTTTGGATTGAACCAAAAGCTTTTATAGATTGTATTATGCAGAAGGGTAGGATTATAGGAATATTGTAGGGATGTTTATTATTTATTTTGACAGATCATGGTTGATCCAAAATGTCTTGATATGTGTGATGAGGTTGGAGGAACGAAGGTCCTTTATATGGGAGGAAATGGATTCACTTTGTATTTTTTTAAATTAAGTTCGGTTTAACCCCATTTTTACCAAAAAAAATCATAAATAACCAACCAACCTCAATAGTGTAAGAATAATGGAAGAATTATTTCTATATGATGTGTTTTTGTACATGTTTCATGGTCATTTGGGCCCTTAAATTAATGGTTAATCCCTTTATTAAGCATTATTTTTCCATAATAATATTAATTAATTTTAATTAAAATCACTAATTATTTTGTTAAATAAAAAATTAGGAATATTAGACATTATAATTTTTTAAATTGAAAATATAAATTATGTTTTTCCAAATTCTAGTAATATTTGGTTGAAATTATTTTAAAATTTATCATGTAGGTGGGACGATAATGCAGTGTTTTAAAGTAAAAACATATGAAACATTGCAATGTTTTTTTATTAAATTTCAAATAGAAATTAATTAAAATGAAATAAATTATTTTAATTTACAAAAATATAATCTTATTAAATATTTAAACAATAAAAATATAATTTATCATTATAAATAAATTTGATCAAGATGATTTTTGAACTAAAATTAAGTATTTTTAATTATTCCTAAAAATGAAATTTAACTAAAAAATATAAAAAAATATCCATAACATAATTCATATGTTTTTATTTCAATTATAATTTTTATTTGAAAATTATAAATCGAATAAATTATTCATACTCATATTTAAAATGGGTTTTCCATTAAATGATGGTACAATTACCTTTAAAAAAATATTACTTTTATGTGTAAAAAAGTGCTTATTTTTATCTTTTGCATATGAACCACAATGAATGAATATAAAAAATATTTTATTAAATAATATATATATATATATGTATATTTATATAACATTAATATCACTCAATAATTTTAATTAATTTAATCAATCAATGTAAAAAACATTTTTAGCGTACTAATAGTTTTCTATAAACATATTCACATTATATTAAATTATTTCCAGTATTTATTTCTAAATAATGTGTAACAAATTAATTTGTTTTATATTTTTATAAAACATAATTTTCATAAGATATTTATTACTACTCATTAATACTAATTTAATTTCTAGTTTATATCTCATTATGTTTTAATAATTTATTATTTTTTAACAAAACATAGACTTGGGTGGAACAAAGACCAGCAAAAAAGGACACTCTAATGTATAACCCAATCTGATGTGGAAGGTTTCTCTTGACTTAAAGACAATCAAAATTGGTGTTGTGTATATTGAAATATATATAATTCATTTTTAATAGTAGATATATTATAATGTATGTGGCTATTATATTACCTTATGCACTAGGTGTCACGTGTCGAGAAAACATTCAAATTCAAGGTTAATTATTTTTATTTCTTGGGTCCTCACATTCTCCCCACATTATTTATATTGAATATTCACAATTTAAAAAGGATAATGGTGGTGGATTTTTTGATAATTTTAATGGTTCAAATCCCATATCATTACGATGTTTCATATGTCATCCTCTATAAAATAGAGAATGAAAAGAACGAAGGTCAATGGACTACCCAATTTCTTGGTCTCAATGTAAGAGAACATTAGTGTAATGTAGAGATATGTGCATGGAGGAAATGAATAAATACTTATAGGGAGTAAAGTTGCTCATCAAACACAAACATGTGAATGGCCAATGGAATTTTGAGTGCATCAAATAACTTAAATATGTGAGGATTTAAGAGTCCCCCAGTTCAACAAAAATTAAATTATTTGTAAAACATCTTTGACTAAATATAATTTTTCTAAAGTCGAGTGATTATTTTATAACTTTAGAATATAATAAAATATGCATAATCGATAGTTTTATAATTCAAATGACAAATCCGTGCTTTTTTTGTTCATTGATAATATTATAATTCATTCATGGATTATTATTTATAAAAGAAGCAAAACAATTGTATTTTTAATTGATATTAAATAACATAAAAGTGTGACCATTATGACTATTTTTAATAAACTATATTCCAATACCAATATGGTTAACAAATTTAACCCTAATTCCAAAAATTTATAATACTATTTCCTCATTAACATTTTTTTCAAATTCTGTAACTAAAAACAATTAAAAATTAACCATTAAATTATGTGGATCAGTGGTTGTAATGAAAACCTTATCGTTATTTCGTCATGGGTTCATGAACCATGTCCTTTCCATAGATGATTTTTTTCACCCAATTTATAGGTAAAATTTTCTTAAACCCAAATTAAAATAATTTACAATATAAAAATATTTACATCCCTGCTGTATTGTTAAACACTGAATAAAATTTTATCAATGTGTTTGAATACAAACCTATTATTTAAATACTTCATCTATTTATTTCCACATGGGACCATCTTTAGTCTATGGTTTATCTATAATACCATTCATCATAATTCTAAATCATGACATGTAATCAACAATCTAACAGACATAAGTTTTAATATATGATATTCATTTTCATTATCTATTGAAAACCTTCAAATTGGTTTGTCAATAAACTGTGGATGTTCCAAATCATATTACACTAGAGCGTCAATCTACGTGCACAATAAGGCTAGTTTTTTGTACCTGGTTACCTGAGTCAGGTCTGGAACACCTTGTTAGAGTTGTTATGCCTTGGAACATCTGTGCCAAAACCAATTCCAATTCTCCTATCCAGACATATATTTATATCTATAAAGACCCAAATAATATCAACCATAACAATATTCTATGATTATATTCTATACTTATCCTAAAATTTTATCTTATTGTTAATTTCTACAACCAATGTTTTCTTAAATCTGGTTCCCAAGTTTTCTACTAAACATCCTTCGATAAAAATTGGTGAAACTCAAACCCGTATACTATGGGACTGGTGTCTCAAAATAATTTCATTGGCATGATTACAGGGAATCAATCCACAATGTACTAATCAGTTTCGTTGTCTTGGTAAAATAGATATGTAAATGAGTATAATATTACAAAATAATACAGAAATTACATCAAAAATTTATTCATTTTTATATATATAAGTATTCATGTATAACTCTAATCCTATTATTAAATCCCAATATATATTTCATATTATTATTCTTGGATTCTAATGGATATAAACATAATAAGGGTGAGCTCAAATCTGTAGTAAGGGGAATATATTGAAGAAGAATAAATGAATCAATGATAATTGTTAAAGGGAAAGGAAAATAACATAACACACATGCCATGTAATCAATAAACCTAATAAATATTCATAAACTATATTGAAATTAAATGACTACATGCACATGCCTTCCAAATAAGTAGATAAAGAAAAATAAATATGGAAAGGTATGAAACCAATACACATGTCATCAAAATAACTAAAAATGAAATATTTCCATAGATATGCCAACACAAAATCATCAGGATGAAAAACAACTAAATATAAATATGAGAAATGCATTCTTAATGGATGTAATGTCTGATGAATATGAAAATGTATAACATCATAACCTTTCACAATACATTTTAAATTATGTGTAGAAAGCTATCAATATTACAAGGAGAGAAATTTGAGTTGATTTTAATAAAATAATTTCATTTCTTGAGATTCCTTATAGATAAAGAGGATTTCATTATCAAATCCCCAACTTGTGGATCTTGAAATAACTGGCCTATAACCCATAGGGATTCCACTAACCGGTCCACAACACCTATACTGAAAATCCAAAGTAATTAAATAAACAAATATCTTTATAATATATCAGTATTTTAAAAATGATATGGTATAATAAATATTAACCAAAAAATATAATAAATTTACAAGTAAAAACCATATAAAAATTGGAATGTGGTTCAGGAATTAATCAGGTCAATGAAAAATGATATGGATATATAGTGAAAATTCATTGTCAAATGATCAAAAGTAAATTTAATATTTTCATCAGATAAAGATAAATCAATAAATATAATAACAATATTTCCTTGGAAAATTCAATCATAGACCATCAATAAAAGGAATAAATATGGTATTAGGACAAAATAACCCACTTGGAAAAAATAATGGGTTTTGTCCTGGGTGAATAGAATTTTTATAAAAAGATCATGTAAAAACATTTTGGAGGAAAAAATACTTTTCTTTTGAAAACCCTTTTTGAAATACCATTTCAATAAAAATAACATTCGAAATTATTTTCATTAAAAATTTACCATTTTAATATGTAAAGGATTATTCAACAAAATTATTGTTGGAAAATCAACATAAGCCATAACAGGTAGAAACAACATTCATTTTTCATAGTTTATGGTTCAAAAATTACCTTATTTGGAAAGAGACAAGAAGATTACATAGAAAAAATATATTAAACAAGGATAAAATGTATTTACCAAGTCATTTTAAACAAATTTTTAAATTGTTTTTAATAGAAAATGGGGTTTATAAGAAAATAGGTTCTATAACTAATGATAGACACAATATCAGGTTTTCTGAAAAAAAAATTCAAAAGAATTTTGAGAACCAAAGAGTGAAAAATGTTACGAATACTAAGAAATGGATATTAATAACCATCTGAGATAAAAATAAACGTTTCATTGAACAATGGTCATATAATTACCTTGAATTCAAATACTATTGATGGATCATTAAATTTATTTTTGAGGAAAATAATATTTAAACATTCCAATGTGTGTTATACCACATTAAAAAATTTTAAATAATAAGACACATGAACAAATAAAATAATATTATTTTTTTAAAAGAATTATAGTTATTACATTCATGATATATAATGAAAAATGTTAGAATATACACTATATAAAATAAACAAGGTTCCTAAAAAATAATCCTTAATAGAATGTGAATTGAAAAGAAATCAATGACAATATCCTTCCTTTTTTCATTTTTTCTTTAGCTTCTTCTAATTTTTTTTAAAATAATGAAATAAATAATATAATAAACAAACGAATTCTAATAATCGTAACATCACCGACCCATGTTCCACTAAATTGGTTCCCTGAGTCGGGTCATCATATGACCTCAAGCGTGTTGAGTCAAAAGTCCTCTTTTGAATTTTTATATATTTTTTTGGTAATCACAAATATCCTTTACCATGTTTATCATATCTTACTGATCATGATGATCGTACTAAGCATGCTAATCGTACTAACAATGCTGATCATACTTACCATGTTGATCTTACTGACCTTTCTAATCGTACTGACAATGACAATCGTACGGACCATACCAATCGTACTAACCATGATGATTGTACTGACTATATTTTATTCGTAATGACTCTGGAAATTGTATTGATTCTATTAATCGTACTCATTTTATCATATTCATATATTTATTTTAACCAAAACGATGTCATGGAGTTAGTTACAATCTAATCAAAATGATTTCATGTATTCTGTTTCAATATGACCGTTATAATGCTAGGTGTCCAAGTCCCTCTAATTTTTCTGGAGAAATATGACCGTTGGAGGAAATGTGACCATTGGAACCTAGGGCATACAAATAAGAGGTCATTTGAAGGTGAAGTATGACTTTTTGGATAACTCTGATACTTTGCTTCTATCATGTTCTAGAGAGAGACGCTATGACTTGTATCATGCTCCATGCGAAAGCCTTGAAACTACAAAATGTGAACAAATCATTCTTAGTTTTTCTATTTCTATAAGTGCTTCGTTTGTGCTTTGTGCGACAGATCATCGTATTGAGGGCTATCGAGGATAGGCAGACAGATGAACCAATCATCGTATCGATGGCTGCCGGGGATATGCAGACAGACGAACTGATAATCGTATCGAGGGATGCCGGCGATAAGCAGACAGATGAACCAATCATCGTATCGAGGGCTGTCAGGGATAGGCAGACAGACGTACTGATCATCTTATCGAGGGCTTACGAAGGTGGTGGTAAGATAGACCTCATATCCTAGGTGAAAGCATAATCCTTCTCTTGGGGTCAAAAGAATTGTAACACTTACATTTCCGCTGCTATTTGTATTAGAAATTAATTTTGTAATGTTTCCTTTCTTCATTACACTTTCAATTGTAATTGTTTCAATTACTATTATTCTATTACATTTTGTATTAATAGATTCTATACGCTTTATGGTAGAATATCTCAAACTAGTATTACTCTGATTATAGTATTCCTTTGAATACAATTGTTTTAAATTTCTTATAGTATTACATTGTATCATACCTTTATATTAAATACATTTGTGGGTGTTTGTATCTGTATTAGTTTAAGATCATTTAAAACAAATTCTTAAGTTTTTAAACACAAAGTTTTAAACCTACAATTCACCCGCTCTTGTATTGTTCCATCTAAAAAACATTTACATATACATATTCTATCTAAGAATTTGTATCAGAGGAGGTTTCCACTGATTTGTATTACTTGTTCTATTTCTTTCATATTACTGTTTTAACTACATAATACACTAACATGTGGAGTGGAAAAGATTTTTGATTTATTAGATGGAAGGAATGAATATTGGGTCAATTGACAATCTAAATCCTTCTAGACCACCTATCTTTGATGGGAACGATTATGAGTACAGAAGTGATTGAATGAAGACATTCATGATCAATACTGGTGTAGACAACTTTATTATGCTTACCGGAGGTACAAAATTCATGACAAAGAAGTCAGCACATTCACTAACCAAGAGAAGCAAGAATATCAATTGAATTACAAGGTACGCAAAACTTTATTATGCTTTATGACCAGGAATATATACAACCAGATATCTTTTTGTGAAACAACCAACTGTATTTGGAAGAAATTTGAAGTCACACATTTTGGTACATCCATGGTCATAGAAACAAGAAGAGCGATGCTTAGAGTCGAATATCATGGATTTGTTTTTCCTTATGGAGAGCTAGTGTGTAATGTGCAACAAAGAGTTATGAAAATTGTCAATAGTTTACAATCCCTGGGAGAAAAAGGCCTTGATGATGAAGGTATTGTAGATAATATTATAGATATAATTCCGAATGAATGGGAGTAAAAAAGGATAACTATTGATGAAAACAGAAAAGTTTCCCTGATTACTCTTGATGAACTCTTTAGAACACTTCAACAGCATGAGACATGAATGAAACGAGATGCTGATTTCAATAAGAAGAAAAATGGGAATGGATGTGTAGCCTTTACATCTAAAGCTAAAACCCCTGAAAGGATAACATGATCCAAAGCCAAGAAAGTTTTTTTATCAGAATCAAGTTATAGTGATCACTCAGATAATGAGTTGGATAATCTTTCTCGGTGGATAAACAAGATTTTGGGAAACAGAGACTTCTAATATAGATTCAGAAAGAAATATTTAGAGGTAACATGTTATGAATGTATGAAAGTAGGTCATATAAGGACTGATTTTCTCTTACTAAAGACAAAATATAGAAAGGAAAAACATTTTGAAAGAAATAAGAAAAATTATTACAAGAAAAAATAAAAGAATGTCTTGAAGGCAAATCATACTTGGAGTGCTAGTGGTAGTGACTAATCAGATAATTCATCAGAATATGAGTCCTCGGGACAATGGAATAATGGAATTATAGCCAGATTACCAATTGATGATCATTCTCTCATGGAAAAGGTACACAATGCTGAAGCTATTACAAATGTTTACTTAAATGTGAATTATACTGATAATAAATATTATGAATCATCAAATGATGATTCTTAATTTTCAGAAGATAATACTTTACCTTCTTTTCAATAAGTTCCTAGGTTTTATAAATTACTTGAGAATTAAAATTCTAAACTCAAGAAGAATCTTGATAAAGAAAATTCTAGAATTTCAATTTTAGCCAAAGAAGTATCAGATCTTTCTAAGGATCTTGATACGAAAACATCTTATTTTGAAAGTGTTTTAAAACCATTGAGAAAGTAAAATCTGATAAGGACAAAACATTCTAAGGATCTAGAAAATGTAATTTCTAATAAAAACGTTTTAGAGCTTAACTCTAGTTCAAAATCAAATGTTTTGGAGGATAAAAAATTAGTTGGGAAATTGAAATCAGAAATTTTTTCCATGAAAAAGTGTTTGTCAAACTTTACTTATGGTAAGGAAAACGTTGATAAAATGTATTCTCAAATAAGACCTTTGAAGAATCATTCTGCTATTGGTTACACTCATTCTAAACCAATTTTTATTAAAAACCATTTTTTCCGCAAAATACCCCTTTTTGTTCTTAGTGTCAATGTGAAGGACACTGGAAAAGAGAATGTTCTCTTAACAGAACTCAATCATTAGGATTTCTTAAAGCTCATTTTTAAAAACAAGTGTGGATTCCTAAAATTATTTTATCTAACCCTTCAGGATCCAAACATGTTTGGATTCTGAAAAACTAATTGTTTCTTTTTCAGAAAAACAAGAAGTGTACCAACAAGAACATTTGGTACATGGATTCTGGTTGTTCTCGACACATGACGGGCAAAAAATATTTTTTTGAAAAGATTAATGAAACAAAAGGTGGAAAATTCACCTTAGGAGATAATGCTCAAGGGAAAATTGTTGGGATAGGTTATATTGTTTTTCTTGGAAAAGTTCTTATTTCCAATGTTTTGTTTGTAAAATGTCTTAAGCACAATCTCGTCAGCATAAGTCAATTGTGAGATGAAGGTTGCCTTGAGAATTTTAGAAATGATAAGTGTCCATTTCACAATTCCAAGGATGAGTTCATTCTATCTGCCCATAGGTAGGAGAATGTATACACTATTAACATAGAAGACCTTAGGAGCCAAAATATACCCAGCTTAAGTGAAATAGAATACCAATCATGGCTATGGAATAGAAGACTAGGACACTTCATCCTAAGAAACCTTTGTAAACATTCTATGAAAAGACTAGTAAAGGGATTACTAGATCATAGATATGCTTCTCCAAAAGTCTGCGATTCTTGTCAATTTGGAAAGCAACATAAAACTTGCTTTAAATCAATTAACAATGTTTCAACTTCTTATACATTACATCAAGTTCATATGGATCTTTTTGGTCCTTCACAAACTAGAAGCATTGGAGGCAAATACTATGTATTTTTTTTTATTTGATGACTTCACTAGATTCACATGAGTCTATTTTCTAACAAAGAAATATGAAGCATTTTCCTATTTTAAAACATTTAGAGCCTAAGTTCAAAATGAGAAAATCCTACCATTGATAACTATCCATAGTGATCATGGTGGTGAATTTCAAAATTCAGATTTTGAAACTTTTTGTAGTAAGAAAGGTATTACTCACAATTTCTCAGCTCCAAGAAAACCTCAGAAAAATGGTGTTGTTGAAAGAAAAAATTGTATTCTTTAGTAAATGAGAAGAACCATGTTGAGTGAATACTCAATTTCTAAGCACTTTTGGGGTGAAACTGTTAATACTGCTTGTTATACTATAAATCAAGTTTTAACTAGACCGTTTCTTAATAAAACACCTTATTAATTTTGGACTAGCTGAAAACCTAAAGTTTCATACTTCAAAGTTTTTGGGTGCAAAGTATTCATTCTGAATACAACAGATAATCTCCAGAAATTCACAAGAAAATCTGATGAAGGAATCATTATAGGCTACTCCAAAACTTCTTTGGCTTATAGAGTTTTCATACAAAACCCTTGTACTATTGAGGAAACAATACATGTAAAATATGATGAAACTGATACTTTTGTTTTCAGTCAACCCAAACCTACATCCTCAGAAGTGTTTTCTAAAAATTTTATCAACCTTTATTAGAATATTCTTCTGATAAGGAAAATGTTCAAGAAAGTATTCCTGATACATTTACCCCAGAATATTTTCTACCATATGTTGATGAATATGTTTTACAAAACCCAAATCAATTGTTTCTTAGGAATCATCCATGTGATAATATCATTGGTGATGTAAATCAACCTGTAAGGACCAAAAATAAATTAAGAAATGAAATTAAACATCTTACTTTTCATTCCCAATTTGAACTGAAAAGTCCATGTGAGGCCATAGGTGATGAAGATTGGATCAAAGTAATGCAAGATGAACTAAATTAATTTTAGAGGAATCAAGTATGGACTTTAATTGAAAGACCCAATGAAACAACTGTAATTGGTGTAAAATGGGTTTTCAGAAACAAATGTGATGAAAACGGAAACATTGTAAAAAATAAAGAAAGACTTGTTGCTAAGGGCTATAATCAACAAGAGGGAATAGACTATAAAGAAACATATGCTCTTGCAGTTAGACTTGATTCTATTAATATTCTATTAGCCTTTGCAGCATACTTTAATTTCAAAGTTATTCAAATGGATGTGAAATGTTCTTTTCTAAATGGTTTTTTCCAAGAAAAGTATTTGTTGAACAACCCCCTGGTTTTCTAGACCCAAAACATCCAGATCAGGTTTTTATGATTACCAAGGATCTATATGGCCTTAAACAATCCCCTAGATCATGTAATGATAGACTTACAAGATTTCTTTTACAATAAAATTATACAAAAGGTACAGAAGATCCAAGTCTTTTGATAAAAATGGAATATAAAAACGTTTTAATTTTTCAAATTTATGTTGATGACATCATATTTGGATGAACTCAGCAGTCTTTAACTAATTCTTTTTCCAATTTAATGAAATCTGAGTTTGAAATTAGTATGATGGGTGAGTTAACATTCTTTTTTGGTTTTCAAATTTCACAAAAACTAGTTGGAACATATATATCACAACATAAGTATATAAAAGACTTACTAAACAAGTATGGTTACGGCAAGACTAAAAGTATTAGCACTCTAATCGGTACCTCAAATACACTTGATCTTGATGAAACTGTGAAAGAAGTAGATCAAACAACTTTTAGAGGTATGATAGGAGGTTTGTTATACTTAACAGCTAGTCGACCAGACTTAATGTTTTTCGTATGCTTATGTGCAAGATACCAATATAATCCAAAAGAGTCTCATATAAAGGTTGTAAAGAGAATCTGTTGAAATTTAAAAGGAAATATGGATTTAGGTCCTTTTTACTCCTCTGGAAAAGATTTGTATTAAAATGTTTTTTAGATGCTGACTTTGGCAGTTGTAAAATGGATAGAAAGAGTACATCTGGAACATGTCATTTCCTAGGAGATTCAATGGTTTCTTGGTCTTTCAAGAAACAACACTCTGGGGCACTTTCCCCTACTAAAGCTGAATATGTAGCAGCTGGAAGTTTTTGTACTCAAGTGTTGTCGATGCAACACAGACTCACTAACTATGGATTGAGTTTTTCTAAAACTCAAATTCTTTGTGATAATAGTAGTGCCATATCTCTTAGTAAGAACCCATCACATCACTCTAATGCAAAACAAATAGATGTTAGGAATCACTTTCATAGGGATCACACACACAAAGGAGGTATCATTTTATAATTCATCGGAACGCAAGAACAACTTGCTCACATTTTTACAAAATCATTACCTTCTGCTAGATTTGAGTTTATAAAACAGAAGTTACGAATGACTATATTAAAATAATCATTCATATCTACTTCATGTTTTATATTTCTCCTTACATTAAATAACTCCTATTAGAAAGGGGGAGAACATTTCTTACCATGTTTCTTTTTATCTTATGGTATATTTTTTAACCTATCTGTTTATCGTATAGATAGTTTTATCGTATTGATAGTTTTGTCGTATTGACAGTTTTATCGTACTATTTACCTATATGTTTATCATATTGACATTTTTATTATATTATTCACCTATCTGTCTATCGTCTTTTCAGTTCATGGTAATTATTTTCTTTTCCATCAGCTCTTTCGTTCATGGTAAAGAATTTCTTTTCTATCGGCTTGTCCGTTCATGGTAATGAATTTCTTTTCCATCAGCTTGTCCATTCCTGGGAATGAATTTTTTTCCATCAGCTTTTCCATTCATGGTAATGAATTTCTTTTCCATCGGCTCGTCTGTTCATGGTAACGAATATCTTTTTACATCATCTTGTCTGTTCATGGTAATGAATTTCTTTTCCATCGGCATGTCCGTTCATGGTAATAAGTTTGTTTTCCATCTTCTTGTCAGTTCATGGTAATGACTTTTTTTCCCATCGGCATGATGATTGATGGTATTCTTTTTCTTTGTACACTTGAGTTTTTCTATCACAATTAATACTGTCTATACAAACAATTACCTTACGATCTCCGGAAGGTACATACTTTCCATTTTTTTAAAAAAATTCATTTTAATCCTAACCATTGATTTCTTTTCTTCTAATATCAACCATTGAAGACAAATAGACATTCGTTTGCCTATTAATACCTCCCCAAACCAACATTGGTTTTTCAGAATTTACGCTGAAACTCTACCTCTCTGATTTAAAGACTCTGTATGATCTTTCATTGGCATAATCTCTATGTCTCAGTCTTCTGCCAACACTCCTGTCGATATGTATTCAAAGACCTTCATAGAAAAATACTTTTTCATAGAAAGGTTAGTTTCGCAGGACTTTTTTGATTCGTACGATTCTATAATCAAGAGGATTTTTTGTTTCAAGGATCGGAGCATTTATGGTTTGAAAAATCTGTGTCTCAAGACCCAGTTCTTTTTGATGAAGTTAGTCACTTCTACAAAATCGTGTCCCTCAACAAAAAAATTACAATAAATTTTTATGTATACGATATAAAGATTTCTATGTCTATAAAACAAGCAGCCCATTTTTTGAATGTTCCTACTGAAGGGGATTCTTTTTGTCCATCTCAAAATCTACCAGAGGAGGTTGGTACGTTTAATAGAGAAAGTTCTGAGATGTGTTTTTTTATTATAAATGAAGAGAAGAGAAAATAGGATCATCTTTCTCCGAAAAATAGATTTGTGGATCTTCGGATGCAAGGTTTTCTTATCCCAAGGAAAGGGGATAGAGAGACTTTGAAGGTTTCTGATATATTAATGCTTGACTATCTTCTCAACATGAGAAAAGTAAATCAGATGGGATACATTTTAGAGACAGTTAAGAATGTCAAGTTAGGAGCAATAAAATCTCATTTGATTATGTATCCAGATATTCTTACAAAATTTATTCTTGAGAGCATTAATTTTTGCAACATTCCTTTGAAAGGAAAGTTGATAGATCTAAAACCATCATGGATTAGTAAGGGTATGATGACGAAGTTGTGTATTTGTTTTGATCAGAACATGAAGCTCTTTTTAAAATATGTAGAAGCAAAATCGACACAGAATCAATCAGCACCTATCCCAATAAAAGATAATCCATCTGTTGGTGCTTCTCAAAAGTTATATCCCCAAACTAGCTCAAAGCCAATGAAGATGCCGAAGTACAGTAAGGAGGTTGTAGCTAAGTGGAGAACAAATAGGGAACAGAGAAAAGAAAGGGAACTGAATTTTGGTCTCGACCCAGTTGAAGCTTTTGCAGAGAGGATAAGGGTAGAGGAAACACTTCATGCTTAAAATAAAAAGAAGACTCTTTTAAAAAGGAAAGCTCAAGATTTTGATGTTTCAAAAATCATGAAATTGGTTGAGGTAGCAAGTGATCAACTAACCGAAGAAGTTTATCAAGAGACCATAGTACAGAGTCTTCCTGAGAAAGATAAAGGGGAACAAATGTTGGAAGAAATACCAGAAGTTGAACAAGAGGAAGGATATTTTATTTTGTAATTCCTTCAGAGTTTGAAGAAGAGTAGAGAGGAATCCTTTGAGAAGAAAATTGAAGGTATTCAACAAACTATTCATGATGATCAGGCACCTATTGAATCCTCTGAATATCCGGATAAAGTATATTCTCAAGTAAAGCGAGGTGCTCAATCTCCTTGGAATGAAAAATTCATTGTCATTAGTGACAAAATATAATAAGAAAGAAGGGAGAAATAAAAAGAAAAAGGAAAATATCCAGTTTTTGATTCAAGATGATCAAATGAACTGGACTCGAATGATGAGGATACCGATTCCTAACACACAATATATCTCAAGAAAATTGATTACATTGTCCATGTTTTAAGAAGTATTGAGAAGGCAATTCATTATTTTCCTAGGCTTGATGGGATAAATTGATTTCATCACTGACAATCAGAGAAAGAAGTTCGGCTCTGTAAGAGAATTGAGAAAGAAACATTTGTCAGTTGAAGCCGATCTGAACGTTTTATCAGAAAATTTGGTAGCTCATAAAAAGGCTTGCAAAAAAATGACCAAGTGGTCATACAAAATAGAGAGCTCAGTGAATGACCATGATATAGCTATTGAATATAAAAGAATTTTATCAAATTATCTTGAGATTACTTTCAATAAACATGACAAAGAAACTGTAGAAAGACTGAAACATGAGACCCATGGAGCTGATATCCCTTCAGTGAAATATTTGAAAGATAGAATGAATTCCTTCAAGTTGAAGTTTACTAAGTTTTCATCTTTCAGATATAAAATAGTTTTATTGATGAAATAAAATTCTGTGTTATCCAATGATAACAAGAATTTGCGAGACAGAATTGATACCCTTTAAGATGTTATCAGAGTTTAGGAGGAGACAATCAAGAATTAGGATCAAGTCTTTGACGATCCACAAGAGATTCTTTGATCTCAGGGTGATTCTCTTTCTGAAGACAAAAAGGAAATCAAATAGATGGAGTCAGTTCTTCATGAGTTAATTATGAATGAATAGGAAAGAGAAAACATGTGACTATTGTATTTGTTTTCATAAAACCTATAAGCTGTTGATTATCATAATGATATTTATGTTACCATATCCATTGTCTTGTATATTTTTATAAATCATTCAGCAAATTCAAGTTTACCCCATTCTTTTTGTAAATCACAATGGGGGATAATGTTTTATAAAGGGGGAGAACATTTTACAAAGGGATAATGTTTTGAACAAACACTTCTAAATCAAAGAAAATCTATGAATACAATCCTTAAGAAAGTAAATACCTAAGGGGGAGTTAGTTGTATTCAATTTCTTATTCAGAAGAGTTTCTAGTAAAATAGGGGGAGATAAGTATTTCTTTTCATTTTTACTTTGGGTTTTCTGCTTTCCAAAAAGGGGGAGATTGTTGAGTAAAAATTCCTCTTTTGACTTTTATATCTTCTTTTGGAAACAACAAATGTCCTTTACCGTGTTTATCATATCGTAATGATCATGCTGATCGTACTGACCATGCTGATCATACTGACAATGCTGATCGTACTGACCATGCTGATCATACTGACCATGGCCATCGTACTGACCATGACAATCGTACGGACCATGCCAATCATACTGACCATGCTAGACGTACTGACTTTAGAAATTGTATTGACTCTGTTAATCGTACAAAGTCTTATAAGTCTACTCACTTTGTATCGTTACAAAGCATTACACAATAATACTTATAATACTCATACTTTCATTACATGATTGACTTGGTACATAGTCAAAAACACAAGTTTCATATTAATTGTACTCATGTTTATCATCTTCATATATCTTTTGTTTTATCCAAAACGATGTCATGGAGTTAGTTACAAACTAATCAAAACGATGTCGTGTCTTCTGTTTCAATATGACTGTTATAATGCCAGGTGTACAAGTACCTCCGAGTTTTCCAGAGAAATATGGTCATTGGAGGAAATGTGACCATTGGAACCTGAGGCCTATAAATAGGAGGCCATTTGAAGCTAAAGTAGGATTTTTTTAATAACTGTGATACATTGCTTCTATCAAGTTCTAGAGAGAGACATTGTGACTTCTCTCTTCTTCCGTGTGAAAGCCTTGAAACTACAAAACGTGAACATCTCGTTCTTAGTTTTTGTATTTCTATACGTGATTTGTTTGTGCTTTGTGCGACTGATCATCGTATTGAGGGCTTCCAGGTATAAGCAGACAGATGAACTGATCATCGTATCGAGGGTTGCCGAGGATAGGCAGACAGACGAACCGATCATCGTATCGAGGGCTGCCTAGGATAGGTAGGTAGATGAACCGATCATCGTATCAAGGGATGCTGAGGATAGGAAGACATATGTACTGATCATCGTATCGAGGTCTTACCAAGGTGGTGGTAAGTCATACCTCTTATCCTAGGTGAAAGGATTACCCTTCTCTTTGGGTCAATAGAATTGTAACACTTACATTTCCGCTGCTGTTTGTATTAGAAATTAATTTTTTATTGTTTCTTTTCTTTATTACACTTTCAATTATCATTGTTTCAATTTCATTTATTCTATTACATTTTGTATTAATAGATTTTATATGATTTATGGTAGAATCTCTCAAACTTGTATTAATCTGATTATAGTATTCCATTGAATACAATTGTTTTACATTTCATATAGTATTACATTGTATCATACCTTTATATTAAAAACATTTGCGGGTGTTTGTATCTGTATTAGTTTATGATCATTTAAACTAATTTCATAAGTGTTTAAACACAAAGTTTTAAACCTAGAATTCACCCCCTCTTGTATTGTTCCATCTATTAAACATTTACATCTACATATTTGATCTAACAAAGCATGCCTCCACATACGATGGATGTTACTGATAAGAATCAATGGTATAATAGGTCAAAGGGGAGACTATACCCTCTTTACCATAGTAGTTACATATAAAAACAATATAAATAGCAGAAATAATAGTAAGAGTCCAATAACATGCATATTCAAAAACCTCCCAACTGGCTATAGTTCGTAAGAAACATTAATGTTTTCAGGTCAATCTACAATACCTAGTGAACACAAACCCAAAATAAGGAAAATAGATAAATCCCCAAAATGGCCCTAACCCATGTATGGGACCTCAACCATGCATATCCCATGTACAAATCAATTCACTATAATAGAACAATTTCCCTAGTCTTGACCAGCACAAATTAAATCTTCTTAGGTTCCCAAAAAATGGAATGAGCAGGGTTTGAGTAAAACTCACTAGGCCACCACCAACGGTGTCAACAAATATCCAGTCTAAAAGATAGTGCATAAAAGGGTAAATAGATAAAAAAGAAAAAAAAATAATTTAGGGTCCACTAGATAAAATTTTTACTTATGCATTACTAACCATGTTTCAATTCATTATGTCTCTTTATTATGAGTTCCTCATAAACGATGAAGAGCATATGTTAGGCATTCTCATCAATTCACTCATGTATCATGGAATGTATCAATTTGAATGTGATAACATGTTGAGTTTCTTTATCAATATGTATTAGAATATAAATTGATCATCACTCTTATAATGGAGCCCCACCCATTTATTTTCCTTTTATAAAACCCTTGGAAGAATAAGGAATTGTTCTGACTCCCACCCCAAGCAATCATGGGATAGTTAGAGAATCTGTCCATCACTACCTAGGGTAGAAGCATCAGCCCAATATCTATCTTCCAAGCCATGTGAATATTGTAATGTATCCATTTATGACAAATATCATATCACAACTAAACACAACCAATACATAAAACAATCATTCCATAACACATCAAACAAAACCGATATCCATGGAAATAACAATACCCAATAATAAATATGGTAATTAATACTATTCAATAATCCATAATAAATTTACCAAATACATTTTAAGCCAATTTAACGCAATTTCTATTACCATTGTTTAACACATTATGTTTTTTCATAGATTTTCATTTCTTATCCAATATAAATAATTATCATGTATGAACTTAATTTTATCGTTTATCTTCTAACAACCGTTTCCAATTTTCACCAATTCTACAATTCAGAATCCATTTCCCATTTAATACTTTCATAATTTCATATATACTAGTTCATTTGAAGAACTCAACATAATACGAAACCCATTTGAAGGATTATCCTTTTACCCAATTAACACATTAATAAGTCATTCCAAAAAACCCATGAATACATTACAAACCTATGAAAAATAGACAAAACTCTATTTTCAATTCAAAAAAAATATTCTCATGTTCAAATAGATATATACATTATCACACGTCAATTAAATTCTTAACATTAACAATTCCTAGGTCTGATAAGGTCATCGCACCCAATGGGTGACCCAAATATTATGGATTCATCCTCAGCACATCTCCCAGGGACCGTGTGTTGTCTAGCTCATCTTAGAGTCTCCCAAATCACTAATCCTTACTCAGGGAAACAATTTCCAAACATTAATGAGAGAAGAACTCAACGAATATGCAAAAAACAAAAACAAAATGTGGGATAATACTTATAGAGCACCTACCTTGAATATATTAATAAAACCCCCTCAACTAAATCCTTAGATTCTAGTTCCACCAACCATTGAATCCCAAAACTATATCTCCCTGAAAATTAGGGTTTTAGAATTTCCGAAGGAGATATGAGAAAGATGAAAACCCTAATCGAGTAGAGGATGCAAGGAGGGGATTAGACATACCCAAGGATTTTATCCACAACCGAAAATATTCAAAACTTCCTTTCATTTATGGTGAATGAAAACATGCGAACACGGGTCTTACTTTTTGAACTATATGGTTTTAACGAGAAGAGAGGTGTAAAATCCCCAATTGTGTCTAAAAATCCCTAGATGGTATTTTTGTAAATTTTCCATCATTACTGGGATACATGGTTTACCTACACCGTTTTCCAAACCGTGGGTAGACCATGTAAAATATATTGTCCTACAACTCCCCTTCCCATTTTCCTTTAAAAATTATACATGGGTATCATGACTAACTATTAATCGTGTGCAAGCCTCTGTCCAATGATACATTTTTACCTAGTATGGTCCTCAAGATTTTCACAAAATGTGCGCTAATAATTCATCATTCCCGGAAAATCCATTTTCATACACCATCATGCCCTGAACCCCTTAAACACCATTGAGCCATCACATGATATTTGGAGAATCTTTTTTGACAAAAATAAGGTATATAAACTAAATCATAAAAAAAATACATACCATATGAAAAATCCTGGAGCATACAACTTCCCCAATTTATAATCAATTATCCTCGAGCAATGCTCCAAAGCATCACTAATCATTCTCAACCAAGATACTAAGATTCTAGGATCACCTATCCATCCACCTTATTTAATGTTTCTCATTGATCATTACAATATGACCTAAAATTTTTAACCTAGGGCATGATGAAGCCCCGTAAGACTCCCCCACCGCAACCCACAATATCATCTGGATGCACCTTAAATGACACACTAAGTTTAATCATAAAACAACTTATAGAAATTAAAAGGATAATCTGATAATATAGTAATTGATTCACAGGACATTAAAATTTCACACATAACATTATATCTTTATGGTGAAACCATTATTCACACCAACTTTTTGACTCTATTAACAACTGATGAACCAAATCACTTCATATTTTTTTACACCATTTCGAAAACACTAGTGGTGACCAAAACCAGATATCAGAAAAATAAATACAAATAGTCCTTTAAATAAAATTCCCAAACATACATAAATCCTCAATTCAGATCTCAGTTATCCGATTCCACAATTATACATATGAACACAATTAAAACTCTCAGAGCATTCAACCTTTGAATTCGAGAGAGAATTAGAAATCATGATCACACACCGGAATGGTTATCACTCAAATTAGTCTAACCCAAAACATTGAACACATCATCAACCAACCAATTGTACCTTATGATTCTATCAACAATAATCTACTGATTTTCACCCCGACTGTCAAAGAAGATCCACAGTAATCTCATCACAACATCATCATCACATAACGTTTCTGAACTCACCATACTCGGGTGTCTATAATTACAATACACTATATTGGCATCCAAACTCACTATTGAAACTATCCAAGTGCACATTCATACACCATTAATTCTAGGAATATGATTATCCTGGCCTTACTCAAGTTTAACCTCGTTTTTACATGGCACTTTTCATTAAGACATACAAATAGAGGATTGTCACTATCACCACACCAATTCCCATTTACTATAACATCTCAGAACTAACCAAAATGTAATGACCTAGAGCACCAAAGACACTTACCCAAGTCTAATCCCAATATTTGTTGGAATATAGAACCTGATGTAATTTTATATTCTTATTTCCATGCCTCCCACCATTAAGTAGATTAACACCAGCTTATCGAATTTCTTAATAACTACCCTGATCCCAATGACAATGTTTGGCTCAATAATCCATCATAATGACATGCCACCACTCCCCATGAGAGACCTGATCATCACCCCTCAGGTCGGTAATTTACATCATAGTGCCACTACATTAATTAAATGTTATACTATCGACAACTCGGTCTAATTTTTCACTCCCCACATTAGAAGTTTTTTTACCATTACTCTACACCAGGGATTCCAACCACCACACCTTATAATCAATCACATGCTGAACTCCAAAACATACACAAGGGTTTTTGGATTTTTCTAGAAGCGGATATTTAATTTCTCAAAAAGCATCTTCGCAACAAGCCATGAAAATTTACATTATTCGGCATTTGGTAAATCTTAAGGACCATACCTGAAATGATCGAGGATGTAAAACCAATCATCTAGTTCTAGATATACACATCCCATGAGCATAAACACCATGATGTCTATCAAACAACCAAAATAACCTGGCATATCATGGTTTAAAGACATAGCTTCTCAACGTACCTATGATGATTTTATGATGTTAGGAATGATCTTTACAAGCTGTGGTATTCTAAGATGTTATTGAAGAACGCTACCTATATATTATCCATCACTAATATCACCTCCAACTATGGGACATTATGGCCTTCCTAGATCATGGGCATCCCTACACCACACATCTCATAACATCATAATATCACATAACCAACACCACTATTGTGTGGCTTCAAACCAAAACATACCATCACTCCACAACCATCTTCTATGTATCCATGAATGAAAATTCCTCTAATGCTGCTACAACAAATCATCTTGATCGCTTACAGAATGACCCTGAAAAGCATCAAAAAAACAAAACAATATATCGCACCAATCAAACCAATGGTCCCATACATATCCATTCTTCCTACATTGGTTCAATAGAGAACAATAGAATATCAACTAAATCAAATTAGTTCCTTACTAGGACATACCCACATATGGACCTTATTAGGGCCTTCAGGATTGCACATTCATGTAGCCATAGATAACTGATTTTAGTCCCCATAAGTCACCATCACCTTAGCATAGAATGAAACCCAATCACATTCCCCAAACATGCCTCTAGGTTAGTTAGCCTCCTAGGCCTAAATGATTTCACAAAATTTCCAACAATAACCAAACCCTTAACATAACATGTTTAGCCACACAAACACACACCCATTAGTGTCACCATCAGATCAAAAGAATCTAACTGCACATTAGTCCCATTGTCTATTTCATGATGAAAAACATATAGGAATATATTATTCTTCATTTAAATAGATGGTTTAAGAATTATTATGATACATTTCTTTTAAACAAGACTTAAAACCCACTACCGTCACCCCATATCACCTCTAAATGAAGATGGTATACCAATACCATTCACCAGAGTTGGATGGAACTCATTTTTTCTTCTATTCAATCTCTAGAGGACCTTTAATGATTTATATTCCATGGCACATGCACCGAAGGGCTGACCATCCCCAATGTTACCCTTGATTATCCAAATACATTCAATGAAAAACCACAAATCGAGTTGCATAAAATACTATCACTCCTCCCACTTTACCTTTAATCCAAACTCACACTAGATGACATATTCTGCATCCCATTGTCAATGTACGGAAATCCACATGTATGTTACACACCCAAAAGTAATATAAATCCCATACAAACTCTCTCATGGGTAAGCATGAATATTTAATGATATTATATTCCCATCTAATATCGTGATAAGAAATATACATTGGTATTCTCTACAACAATATACATCTAGGTATGAACAAAACAACACTTCTGAATTGCAATAACACCCACATTTCAATACACACTACCCCTAGAAGACTAATGACCATTTATATTAGGTTTTGAATGAATGAAAATCATTAACGTACATCAAAAATATAAACCAAACACTCTCTATAGGATTCAAAAAACTACCTTCATTTTTCTACTCACAATTTCACAAAAAACCAGACATTATTCATATGGTTTAGCCTACACTCTGTCTAATTTTGGATATATGGTGCGAGCCAGGTAAAAACTATTCCAACATCATATCTTAACCAATGTGGACTCACAACTTATATCCAATGTATCAAACTAGGTAACTCTCACTACCCAAACTAACCAAACAATGGGTAAAAATGATCAAATATTGAATTATCATTACCAGGCTCACACCAATGATCCACCTTTACAAATCCATCATAAATAAATTCACCATTTTGAATTCAAAAACATAAATTTTAATCTCCATTTTCTATAAAATGTTACAACAATCATTTTAGCCCATTTACACCTTTTATAAAGGCAATTTCGTTTATGATTTTACCATAATAACACAAATCCTTATCTCTTAGACACTGTTCAATAATTATAATTTGTCACCACCTGAAATTTTAGCCTAGGCATACCACTTCTTTGTACAATGTATTCCTTACTATTTATATATATTTTGTTAATTTACCCACCTTCATTACCATTATTTGACTCAATTTTCATTAAATTTTCAAGGAAAAAAAATGAAATCAACACCCTAGACCTCATACACCTATATTATGAGTGACAATCACGATGCATGTAACTTATATACATAGGTGACTAGAATGATGCAATAATGCACTACCTCATGCCATCATAGGAATGATAAAAATATCATGAAATATTTACATCACACAAAATTTATGTCAAATAATGGTAAAATATCATAAAATAATACAACAACCAACAATAACAACAACTTCTGTCTTGGGTGATACAGGTTTTCTCTTGTATTTGGGCTAGATACTCCCAAGAATAATCTCATTTCAAAGGCCCGAAATTTTCTTAATATCCATATTACTATCCCAAAATAATAAGAAATATAAAATAACTCATTTGATACAACATTGTAACATCCACAAAATGGGTGCCACTAAACTTCGGCCTTGAGCTGGGTCATCACATGACTTAAAGCATTCCTCCCCTTATGCATGAGGTTTTCCACTAGTATTGATGGTCTAATAGGTCAGGAGGGGAGACAATACCCCCTCTATTACAGTAATATATAATAGGAAACAATATAAATAGTTGAAATAATAGGAAAAAATTAAATAACAAGCATAGTAACACACCTCCCAACTGAGTATAATTCACGAGAAATAGAAAATGTTCCATGTCATATTAAAATTCCCAGTAAAAAAGTCCCCAAAATAACAAAAAAAATCCAGAATATCTATTATTATTATGATCCATGTATGGGACCTCATCCATTAATGTACTATGTGAAACTCAACTACATTGAATATGGCCTTTGCACTTGACCTGACCTATAACCATGAAATCTGTATGGGTACGCAATGACGAACCGAGCAGGGTGTTATTACAGCTTGTTATGCCACCACAAACAGTGTCTACAAATATCGTATATAACAGATTGTTCATGTAAGCATAAATAGATAAAATAAAAATGAATGAAAATCTAAGGGACACTAGTTAATAATATATACTTAGCTATTACAAACCTTGTGTCAATTGATTATGTATCTTTTATTTCTAGTTCATCATAAATCAGGAAGTTCAAAAGTTAGGCATTCACATCATTCACACATAGTTCATGGATTATATTATTTTACATGATAGAAAATGTTACATCCCAATATCACTAGGTATGAGCATATCTATTCACCAAAACACTTTTCATGGGGCCTCATTTCAAGTATTTTCATTGAATACAACCATTGGGTGTATAGATAATTTGTCTAACTCCCCAACCTGTGCATTCATTGACATGTTAGAGCATTGGTCCAACCCTACACATTAGTGGAACATCAATCCTTTATCCCAAAACTAAGCCATGTGAACATGATTTTATATCCATTTACCACACATATCATATCACGACAAAACACAACTAAAATATATAACAATCATACCATAATGAAACAAACAAAACCAATATAGTTGGCAATAACAATACCCAATAATCAATATGTGAATTAATATTGTTCCATAACCCATAATACATTTACTATTTACATTTAATGACCATTTAAACTAATTACAATTCTTGTGCATTATCCCATTAAGTATATTCATCAATTTCCTCACAATAACAGACATTCAACAATTAAAAATTATTAACCAAATTAGTCAATTTTCTATCACACAAGTATTTTGAACATATTCATTTCAAGTAAAATTTATATATCACATATCACAACAACTTTATCACATTCAACATATTAGGAGAACCTCATAATTCCCATGTATGTACCAATTTTACATTTTCATCAATTGCCTTTTGAAAACCATTCACATGATCTTCAATTAACTATCTATTTTCAATTTATCTTGTTCATAATTTCATGTATAATTGTTCTTTTGAGAAGCTCAACATTATTCATAACCCTTTAGACACAATATCTTTTAACCCAATTAACCAATTTATAGGTTATTCCCAAAAACCCTTATTCCATTACCAATATTAGAATCCCTATCAACATTCTGTTTCCTATTAAACTATGAATATTATCATGTTTAAAATGGGATATACATTATAACACATAAATTTGACATATAATTTTTCAAATTACAGGGTCCGATAAGGTCTTCACAAGACAGGGGTGACCCTATAATTTTGTATTCATCCTCAACACATCCCTTGGGGACCGTGAGTGGTCCAACTCATCATTTAGAAAAGAAAATAACTGAAACATACTAAAGGAAACAATTACTGAAAATTTCAGATACAATATCTCAACATGCCTAAAGAAAATGATAACAAAACTATGAAATATTACTTATATAACACCTTCCTTGAATCTATTGATTAATGCTCTCGCAAACGAAGACATAGATTCCAATTACACCAATTATTATGGGCCCAAACTAGATATCACCACAAAAAATAGTTTTAGTAATTCGAAAATATATAACAGTGAGATGAAACACCTAATTGAGATGATTATGTAAGGAGGATATTAGAAAAACACAGGGCTCTGATCATCATCCAATGGAACTCCAAACTCATTAAGATCAAAGGTGAATAAATTATTGGATGTTTGGGTCATGCATCTTCATCCATAGAGTTGCAAGATGAATAGAGAAGGAAAATACCATGTTGGGGTTAAAAATCCAGGGATGGAATTTTTTAAAATTTACCGTCTTTTCTAGGGTTCATTGTTTACCCACATGGTTTTCGAACCCGTGCACAAACTGTACGAGAGATAATTTCCAAAAATCACCCCTTCAAACAGTTTCTTGGAAGTTCTGCACTATTATCTTAACCATGAGGTAACCATGAAAAAGTTTCTATCCAAGGTTTGACAGTTACCCGGGATGCTCCACATAGTTTTCACTAACCATTCATAAAATGCGAAACGTGACCAGAAAACCATTTTTCATCCTCTTTCATGTCCTGAACCTCTATAGAAACCCATATCCTTCCTTTGAACATTGAAAAAAACTTATTGGACCATAAAAAAGGAATTACACTAAATCCTAATAAACATTCATTATGAAAAATCAGGAATCATACAACAATATCATATATTATATTCTTTGAATATTGCATAACTTGATTGTGAATAACATTCATCAACTTCACTATTTCATGTGTTAATTAACTTGTTTTATTGAGTATGATATATCATCATATTTGTTATTATCATTAAAAGGATAAGGGATCCTTCATATACATAATGTATACTATAAATTAATTATAATATATAATCAGTGTAATTTTATTTTATTGTAGTCCATATTATTTGTAGATTAGAAATAATGTGAAATTTTAATGGAAATGGAAGGTCATACCTATACATGAACACAACATTCATTTTCTTATTTTATTAAAATAATGAAAAATAAATTATCAATATGTATATTATAATTCCATTATAATATATATTTTAAATTTTCTACATAGTTTTATTAATTCCTTCCTTTATAGGTTTTATGTTTGGAATGAATGAATCACATCTCTTTGACTGTCTGCTAGTCCAAACATCCACAAACGAAAGTATTAAATTTAATGAACATGGAATGCATAATTAAAAGTTCTACATATAAATTATATAAGATTAATGACATTATAAATATCATATATATATATATATAATATAAACATATATTCCATCAAAATTACCACCTTGATAGGCCGTGAAGGAAAAATGATCAATCATCGTTTCATGAGGTAGTAATCAGAAATAGTATGTTTGATACCCGTTAGATATAGGTGTGTGTACGAGTTGGTAAAACCCATATCATAATAATATTATTGTATATTGAGGATATTGTTTTTTACATAATAATAGAATAATATGGTTTGAGGGTTGGATATTGTTTATAAGGCTACAAATATTAATGAATGGTGTTACCTCTTAATCAGATAACTCTTTTTGGTTAAAACAGAAATCATCATTGGATGAATTCTCTAAAATGAGAGAATTATTGGATTTGGTTGGAAAATTTGGAATATAGTTGGAAATATCTACGATGTTCCAATATTGATTGAGATGTATGAGAAAATTGGAAGAGATAATGCCATTTTATAGGAGAGGAAAATGACTCAGTTGGTATTTTTGAAAAGAAGTTAGGTGTACCACGGTTTTTACAAAAAATAGAATTAAAAAAACCAAAACCAAAACAAATTATGGTAAATCGATGAAATATTGGCATAAAATGGTGTTTGTACAAGTGGTTCGGTCATTTAGGACTTCAAAATAAGGATTTATTCCTTTATTCTACATTAATTTACATTAATAATTTTAATTAATTTTCTTAATTCCATTTATATTTAATGTATAAAATTATTGGTATTATTAGACACTATATATTATAGTTACTAGAAGATTTAGTCCATTTTTCCAAATTAAAGTCATAAAAGTAGCATAAATTAATTTAAAATTCATCCTATAGGTGGGATGACAATTCAGGTTTTTAAAGTAAAAATGTCCGAATGTTTGCTATGTTTTTGTAATAAATTTCAAAGATAAATTGATTCCAATAAAATATATTATGTTTAATGATAAAACTATTATCTAATTAATCATTAATGATGTAAAATAATATAATTTTAATATATTTGAATTATATGAAAAAGTTGTTTTGAACTAAAATTCAGAATTTTTAATTATTCGTTAAAATTTTATTTTTTAGAAATATATAGAAAACTGATTATAACATAATTATTATGTTTTTCATTAAAATATGAAGTTTATTTTAATATATTAAACTAATTAATGTTTTAAGATTCATATTTGAAATGGGCTCCCCCTTAAAAGGTGGAAAAATTTCCTTCATGAAAATATTGGTTTTATGTGTAAAATATGGTTTGTACTTATATTATGAATATCAACCATAATAAATGAATATAATTTAATTGAATATATAATATAAAAATAATATTAATTTCATGAAAAAAAAGTAATTATTTTTTTCAATTTGTGTAAAAAAACTTTTTTATCATACAAATATTTTTATATACAAAAATTCACTTTATACTAAATCTCATATTATATTACATTCAAATTATTTTGTAACCAATTAATTCCTTATATATTTTCATAATCCATAATTTTCATAGTTTTGTTATTATATTTCATAACTAATATTTTAACATATATTTTATATTTCAATATATTATAATAATATTTTATTGGTTAATAAAACCCTACCTTGCGTGTAACCCAAGCCATTAAAGAAGGTCTCTCTTTCATGTACACAAGCCGTCATGGTTTTTTTTTCAGGATTTAAATAAAATCTAAATCCATGTTGCACACATTAAAATATAAAGAATCAATTTTAAATATTCGATATATTATAATGTATCTAGTATTATATTACCTTATGCATATGGTGTCGCAAGTCATGCACACTATCAAATATAGGGTTATTGCATTAGAATTTAGGGGTGTCACATTTTCCCTAAATTATTTAAATCGAATTCTCCGAAATTTAACCTGATCATGGTGTTAGTTTTTATTATTATTCATATGTTCTAAATTTCTCATCATGAGGAGGTTTGATAAGTCATCCCTTATAAATGATAGAATGGAAAGTACATAGGTCACATGTATTAACATGCATCGAGGTCTTTAAGTGTATGAAATTGGGTTTTCAGCCTATAAACCATTGAAATTATTTTTTATGTTATTCCAGAGTTGGTCGTTCAGACGACGTGTGATTCCGAGCCCTGGTGTGTCCGGAATTAAATTTTAAGTGAGTTCACACTAGACATGCCAAATAATCAGAATAACTCTTAAACAGTTGCTCGGATGGGAAAACTGAGGGCATCATTGAGTCTGGAGCATGTCGTTTACCCTAGGAGGTGAGTAACATTCACAGGTGCGACACTTCTGTGGAAAACGCCAGCATGGGTGTTCTTGTAATTTAGCAGCCTCAGGCGTGAACTTTACAACATCTGATCAGAGGCTCAGATTAAAATTATGATACCTCCGTTGCACTTAGAATATGGATTTTACCCTAGAAGCGGCTTAACCCCGACCCCACCGAATGGTTGGGTACGGGGCCTACATGGGTGTGTTTAAGTGTTTCTCTACTTAAACACTTCTCCCCGTCTTCATTCACCCTTATAATTCTCTGGTGGATGCTCTCCCAACAAGAATCCAACTCCCTTCAATATTCTCTCCTCCACCTCTCCAAGGTGGCATGGCGGTCCGTCAAATCACTTGTTAAGTGACTGGCTACGCCCAGCGAGGTAGGAGTTTGCGTTTTCATTATTAATTTTCACCTCTTACATGAAATAATTTTATATCATATAAATTCTATCAAATCTTTGAGCGAAGACCATAGATTCGTGGGGATCGATCCGAGCTTTCCAATTCTATTTTCGGATCGAAAATCCGTGTCTCGGGGTGTCTGGGGGAGCCCTGGGAAGTATTCCAGCCAAAAATGGTTTTCTGACGGTTCCAGCTGGTGGCGGTAGGCTCCCAGGTGGGGGAGGTACGACTCCAAGGTGGAGGTCTCTGATGCGGGGTGCTACTAGGGTTGCAGCTCACTGCCATGAGTGGGAGACTAATACCCGTCGAAGGCGGGTCATCGTGCAGGATAGCAACTGGCCAAGAGGGTCAGTCGGTGTGGGTTTACCACGGGTCAGTGGTCAGTGTAGAGACCCCATCCCCAGATAACCATAGGAGTCAGTGCCTTCTGAACATGATGTGTTATCTTAAAATAAATACACTTTGTTAGCAACACATCATGTCCCATACAGAGGATCGTGTGCGGTTTGGGTTCTTGGAAACTGGCAACTTCTGAAATAATTCATCTTTCAAAGCTGACACCTAAAAATTTTAAATCAAAACGTAGGGTGAGCATTGAAATACTCATTAAGGGGGGGTGTTTAAAAAGAATTTAAAATATTGTAACCTTTGAAAACATTCTTTTAAAAGAATTTGAACATCCACTAAGAAATATTTTAACACACAAAACATAACAATGCTTTAATCAAAGTTTTCAAGAAAAACATGAAACGAATACGTCAATTCTTGAAGGAGTGATAATGGTTGTTATAAACAAGTACTACATGTGATTTACTTGAGCATAAATTTATACAGTTAAAAGTAATGCATAATCAGAGTTACGCACAAGGAAACAACTAAATTTTCAGATGTTGGTTACCATTCTATTAAGTGATGACACTAGTCATGCTTCAAGCTTAAAGCTAGGGAAATAAGAACTTTATGAAAACTTTAAAGTCATCGGTCGTGTAATAATTTTATCTTGGAAAGATCTTGTTACATAACTTGAATTATGTGGCACCAACATTTAACTTAGACAATCATGAACATATCACCAAGGTCCATCCCCAAGGTGTCATTGATAATTACCAAGGTTATTCACCAAGGCGTCGTTAAAATGGTCATCTCTAGAGATTAAGTCATTACCCAATGCATTGGAGCGCTATCAGGGCGCACCCTTAAATTTGCCTTTATTATCATGTGAGCCACATCGTTCATGCTTTACTGAAATGGTTATGTATATTCAAGATGTCCCATACCACCTTGAATATCTCATTTATTTTAATTTTACCCAAGGTGTCCCATACCACTTTGGGTAATCCAATTTCTTAGTTCATTTAGTGATATATCATAAAAATTCATTATGTAAATAATAACTAACATAATTAATGAATCATTATACACTTTACTAATACTTGATATGACAGTTCACACTGTAAAAAAAAGGCATGGACAAATTAATTACATACATAGTTTAGTACAACATCCTTTTCACTAAGGCATATAGAACAGCGATATACTAAATGATGAATCTTTGTCATTATAAATCTTTGGAAAAGGGGAAATCTTAAGTAAAACACATGATATCAATTACGGTGGTAAACGGGCCCTTGAACCAAAATACATATTTTATCATAAAACTCATCCGGGCAATGTTAGATAAGCCTTTTTAATAAAACATGCCCATTTGTGTGTATTTTAAAAACATGTTGGTTTTGAAATCACACAATTCATAGCTTAATAAAATCATCCCAGTATCCAAGAATAGTTTAAGTCCTTCTATTTATAAAGAAAATATTCTTATAAATATATACACACGTGCACATATATATACCTGAAGTGTATATATGGGTTTTACACAATTCAAAACAAAGTTTATTAAATTCCTTAGGTAACTCAAAGTTTCCAACCATAATTCAATTACATGGTTGAAACTAAATCCATATAAGGTTTGTTATAAATGTAACCATGTGTATAAAAATTAAGGTTTTATAAACATAACTTCACTCAAACCAAAAGAGCATAGTTTGAAAATATATATCTAAAAATTTCATCTGAATATTGATGCCCAAAACAGGTCGGGTTAAGTTAGGAGAAAACATACACGAACTATATATATATACATACCATATACATTAAATACGAGGTTGAGAGATTTTTTTTTAGAAAACCGAAATATAAAATCGTATATAAAAAAAATAAACAACCTGGGGAATTTTTAAACGTGCTTATACAAAGTGTATATACCGTTCACATATATATGAAACCATATATACACAATATATAATAACCGATGGACTTGTATATACACATGTGAGCAGTATATAAAGGTTTCGAAAAAAAACTCGAAACAAGGTATATACGCACCCTCACATATACAACCACTGGAAACACGAAGGCCAACTCCTTAAAGGCAGAACCGTGGGGCATATATATATCAAGTGTATATATGTAAATATAAGTTGTGTATAAACCGAATGTTTCTTTAAAGGAAGACAAACATCCAGGAACCCTTACATATAAAACCCATTAAAATCACGAAGGCAAAAATCTTTGAAGAAAAAGCAACCCGAGAGGGTGTTGTTTAAGTAAATATATATATGTATAAACTGTATATATATATACACCGTGAGTATATAAAATGGAGGTTATTTCGAAACAAGGCAAGAATGCAAGAAAAACCCTTACTGTGCTTGAGAAGGAACCTCGGACCGGGTGTAACTCGCCGGTTGTTGGGAGTTCGGGGGGGGGGGGAGAGCAAGAAGGAGAAGGAGAGACCGCCATGGTTTCAAGATGCTGAAGGTGTTTAAATAGGCCTTGGTGAACCGCAGAGTGACTCAACCCAAGAGGCTAGACCGACGTGGGGAAGACGGGAGAACATGGACCTAGGAGGGAGGGTGCTCGGAAGTCAAGGAGCAGTGCGGGGGAGGGAGGCCGAGGCGTCCTTGCACAGGCCTACTGGTCGGCAGCTGCAGCGAGGAAGAAGATGATGTGGGTCGACGTGGGAGAGGAAAGGACGGCCGGGATTAGATCTCTTGGAGATCGAACGGTTGAGGAGGGCACGAGAAGAAAAATTAGAGAGATCAGTTTAAAGAAACCAATGGTCGGGATCGGATCTCGGGGAGATCAAACGGCCACAAAAGCGGGCGGGGGCAATCGCGCGGTTAAAAATGAGTTGGGCGGCTGAGATCGACGCGGATGTCGATCGGACAGTCCTGGTTGCGCGGGGCGCGTCCCACATCGAAACGGGAAGGTTTTGAGGCGCAGTATAAATTACAAGTCGATCGGGTAGCGGTGCAATAGCACAAACACACAGGCACACGAGGCCTTACACATGGGTCTCTGCGGGCCTTTGCCCAACCTCACACAGCGCGAGCCGCGACCTTATACACGGGCCCGCACGCGACCTGGGTAACCTATGCTCGGCCCACCCCAATCCCCTAGCATGGCTGACTCTCTGAACGTGCACACACACCTGGGGAGCCCGATGGCGGTACCTCGGGTCCCTATGGGGTCTCGGCCGTGGCCTGAGCGCTTGTCCCTTGAGGATGCCCTTGGCTGGCCGGGACCCACTCAATTTTTTATAAAAAATTAGTTTTATTATATACTTAGCTCAAAATAGAGTGAAATATGAATATTTGTAGGAATTGAGTAAAAACAAATAGAAACTTAAAATCTTAAAACCAATTTCTAGTTTAGATAAAATATTTTAACTCTTGATCTAAATTTTTAAAAGATTTACCTTTTGTACAATACTATTAAAATCATTAGTATTTTTAAAATACTCCACTATTTGTTTTTATAAAATTATTTTGAAGACCAATAGTTTCCCAAAAATAACATAGTTGATGAGATTAAAAGACATAATTATTACAAATGCCCTCTAAACATATTTTTCACAAAAAGAAAACCAAGTTTTCAACTACCTAGGTATCCATCAGGGTTTTGTAAAAAAAATGTGGATATTTACTTCTATGAATGCTCTTTTTATTTTAAAACAAAGAATCTTTTATGAAAGAATTCTTTAAAAATATCATAAAGTTATGAGGGAAATAAAAATCGAGTTCTCTTTTAACGTAAACTTTATTAGTGGAAACGCAATGGTCGTTTTGAAAACCCAACGGATATATAAACATAATGGTCATAACTCAATGAAATAATATAAATACAGGGGTGTGGGGTACTTCTTAAAACAGAACACTTGAACAGGAAGGATGGGTCTCCTCATTCCATTGGCATTGAGCATGTGTGTCGTGGCCCTGGCGATTATACTTTTCATGCTGATGGACCCTGAAGATGACGACTATTCGATTGCCCACGTTGTGGTTATTTGTATTCTTGCGGTGGCTGTGTTAGGTCTTGTGCATGGTACATTCAACTAGTTGGGTCTCTTTGTAAAGTAATGTTTTAATAAAATTCAGTTTACCTTATTCTCCATGTTTTATTTCATTTATAATTCCTTATTAGCAAAACAAATCAAACAAGAGTCAATATTAAAGGCATAACACTTCTTACATAAACCAGTTCATAAAACCTGGGGCGTCACAATATCCCCCCCTTTAGAAAATTGCGTCTTCGCAATTTATTTCACAACACTATAAGGATCAGAAACGTTCCTACCACCTCCACCAACGAATAGGGTCAACAGGTGAATTTAGAGGGATCCCTGTAGTGAAGCTCACCTCTTCTAGCTCCCTAATTCACATATACCTAAGACAGGAGGGGTTGCACTTATGTTCTGGGCCTTCATGCCTCCAAAGGGAAGCTCGAACAGTATAATGTTCTGAAATGTCTTTGCAGACCAATGTACGAAGAACTTGCCGAATTATATCTCGATCGAGGATATCGAAGCCATAGATATGTTCAAACAGGCTAAAGCTGAGAAGTTGGAGCATATAAGCCGCATAAAGATTTCCCTCTAACGCAGCCTCCTGGAACATCACTATGGCCGTGAAGTTTCAGCCTAGGGTGAAACAAAGAATGAGCCCTTCGTGGTAACTTCCACGTCGTTCACGTCTGGCTTGCTGAGCAGATCCAATGCGGTAATAGATGGAGGCATTCCCCTGGCAGGTGTGGAGAATCTCCAGACCGTTTGTAATCTCAAACCATTGCTTGCACGTTCTTCGCAAATTTGTGAAGGGGTCTTACTCGTCCTCACACGTTTTGATCGCAATGATTTCCAAAATCTTGGTGGGAAGAGATAACAGGTGTGTTTGTCCTTCCATATGAAAGTTTTAAGACAGGAGTTCCATTACTTGAAAATCATACAAGGAAAAAAAACAAAGTAAGGACAAGGAAAGGAGAAAGACAACATTTCAATAAACATACGTTTATTATTATTAGTGCTTGAGTTTCCCTTACTCATTGGCAAAATGAACTCCACACAGAGAAGAAAAACTCCCTAACTCCTCGAACCAAACACAGGCCGAGCATTCAGGGAAAAAATCACGAGGACACCTATGACGCCTTATGAGTCTAGCATGGGGGGCATGAAGTTGAAATACATCTTCATATACTTGTCGTCTGTAAGACAATCGGGTGGACTCGTCTTCTAACCTTACGAAGTCCAATAACTGACCCCAGAAGCCATAATTTAAAATCTGACAAAGGTAGCCCGCTCGGAGGTCTCCGTCAGCAGCAGCTTCTGGAAAGGGGTTATCAAGCATAGTGCCAAAGTTCTCACCCGCCGTGAAAATCCGGAAAAGTCCCTTGTAGTACCTTCCTTGACGTACATAGGAGGGAAATTGGGTTATCGTCATAAGGAGGTAATCTATTCCTACCCCTTGGTGTAGCTGAAGCACCCGTGGTGAATTGGATACATTGTAAAGGTATTTTCATGCCATGCAGATATGGGCATAGTTTAGAAAGTCCTCACGGCTTGCTAAAGACACAATGGTCTCTAGGGCCTCTGTGGGGAGAGATAAGTGATTTGTGCCTTCGTTTTCCATCTGAAATTTAAGAAAACGAGTTTTTAATAAAATTGATGTACATATACATGTATATTTTTGTTTCAGTTTCTGGCTTTCGAGAGTTATCCAAACCGAACCTCTGATACCAACTGTAGAGACCCCGACCCCAGATAACCATAGGAGTCGGTGCCTTCTGAACATGATGTGTTATCTTAAAATAAATACACTTTGTTAACAACACATCATGTCCCATACAGAGGATCGTGTGCGGTTTGGCTTCTGGGAAACCGACAACTTCTGAAAAAATTCGTCTTTCAAAGCTGACACCTGAAAATTTTAAATCAAAACGTAGGGTGAGCATTGAATTACTCAGTAAGGGGGGGGGGGGTTTAAAAAGAATTTAAAATACTGTAACCTTTGAAAACATTCTTTTAAAAGAATTTGAACATCCACTAAGAAAGATTTTAACACACAAAACATAACAATTCTTTAATCAAAGTTTTCAAGAAAAACATGAAACGAATACGTCAATTCTTGAAGGAGTGATAATGGTTGTTATAAACATGTACTACATGTGATTTACTTGAGCATAAATTTAAACAGTTAAAAGTAATGCGTAATCAGAGTTGTGCACAAGGAAACAACTAAATTTTCATATGTTGGTTACCATTCTATTAAGTGATGACACTAGTCATGCTTCAAGCTTAAAGCTAGGGAAATATGAACTTTATGAAAACTTTAAAGGCATCGGTCGTGTAATAATTTTATCTTGGAAAGAACATGTTACATAACATGAATTATGTGGCATCAACATTTAACTTAGACAATCATGAACATATCACCAAGGTCCATCCCCAAGGTGTCATTAAAAATTACCAAGGTTATTCACCAAGGCATCGTTAAAATGGTCATCTATAGAGATTAAGTCTTTACCCAATGCATTGGAGCGCTATCAGGGCGCACCCTTAAATTTTCCTTTATTATCATGTGAGCCACATCGTTCATTCTTTACTGAAATGGTTATGTATATTCAAGATGTCCCATACCACCTTGAATATCTCATTTATTTTAATTTTACCCAAGGTGACCCATACAACTTTGGGTAATCCAATTTCTCAGTTCATTTAGTGATATATCATAAAAATGCATTATGTAAATAATAATTAACATAATTAATGAATCATTATACACTTTACTAATACATGATGTGACAGTTCACACTGTAAAAAAAGGCAAGGAAAAATTAATGACATACATATTTTAGTACAACATCCTTTTCACTAAGGCATATAGAACACCGATATACTAAATGATGAATCTCTGTCATTATAAATCTTTGGAAAAGGGGAAATCATAAAAAAAACACATGAAATCAATTACGGTGGTAAACAGGCCCTTGAACCAAAATACATATTTTATCATAAAACTCATCAGGGCAATGTTAGATAAGCCTTTTTAATAAAACATGCCCTTTTGTGTGTATTTTAAAAACATGTTGGTTTAGAAATCACACAATTCATAGCTTAATAAAATCATCCCAGTATCCAAGAATAGTTTAGGTCCTTCTATTTATAAAGAAAATATTCTTATAAATATATACACACGTGCACATATATATACCCGAAGTGTATATATGGGTTTTACACAATTCAAAACAAAGTTTATTAAATTCCTTAGGTAACTCAAAGTTTCCAACCATAATTCAATTACATGGTTGAAACTAAATCCATATAAGGTTTGTTATAAATGTAACCATGTGTATAAAAATTAAGGTTTTATAAACATAACTTCACTCAAACCAAAAGAGCATATTTTGAAAATATATATCTAAAAATTTCATCTAAATATTGATGCCCAAAACAGTTCGGGTTATGTTAAGAGGAAACATACACGAACTATATATATATACATACCATATACATAAAATACGATGTTGAGAGATTTTTTTTATAAAACCGAAATATAAAATCGTATATAAAAAAAATAAACAACCTGGGGAATTTGTAAACGTGCTTATACAAAGTTTATATACCGTTCAAATATATATGAAACCATATATAAGCAATATATAATAACCGATGGACTTGTATATACACATGTGAGCAGTATATACAGGTTTCGAAAAAAAAAACTGGAAACAAGGTATATACGCACCCTCACATATACAACCACTGGAAATGCGAAGGCCAACTCCTTGAAGGCCGAACCGAGGGGCATATATATATCAAGTGTATATATGTAAATATATGTTGTGTATAAACCGAATGCTTCTTTAAAGGAAGACAAGCATGCAGGAAACCTTACATATACAACCCATTAAAATCACGAAGGCAAAAATCATTGAACAAAAAGCAACCTGAGAGGGTGTTGTTCAAGTATATATATATACATATAAACTGTATATATATATACACCGTGAGTATATAAAATGGAGGTTATTTCGAAACAAGGCAATAATGCAAGAAAAACCCTTACTGTGCTTGAGGAGGAAGCTCGGACCGGGTGTAACTCGCTGGTTGCTGGGAGTTCAGGGGGGGAGAGCAAGAAGGAGAAGGAGAGACCGCCCCGGTTTCAAGATGCTGAAGGTGTTTAAATAGGCCTTGGTGAACCGCGGGGTGACTCAACCCAAGAGGCTAGACCGACGTGGGGAAGACGGGAGAACAGGGACCTAGGAGGGAGGGTGCTCGGAAGTCAAGGAGCAGTGCGGGGGAGGGAGGCCGAGGCGTCCTTGCGCAGGCCTACTGGTCGGCAGCTGCAGCGAGGATGAAGATGATGTGGGTCGACACGGGAGAGGAAAGGACGGTCGGGATTAGATCTCTGGGAGATCGAACGGTAGAGGAGGGCACGGGAAGAAAAATTAGAGAGATCAGTTTAAAGAAACTAATGGTCGGGATCAGATCTTGGGGAGATCAAACGGCCACAGAAGTGGGCGGGGGCAATCGCGCGGTTAAAAATGAGTTGGGCGGCTGAGATCGACGCGGATGTCGATCGGACAGTCCTGGTTGTGCGGGGCATGTCCCACATCGAAACGGGAAGGGTTTGAGGCGCGGTATAAATAACAAGTCGATCGGGTAGCGGTGCAATAGCACAAACACACACGCACACGAGGCCTTACACATGGGTCTCCGCGAGCCTTTTCCCAACCTCACGCAGCGCGAGCCGCGACCTTATACACGGGGCCGCACGCGACCTGGGTAACCTATGCTCGGCCCACCCCGATCCTCTAGCCTGGCTGACTCTCTGAACGCGCACGCACACCTGGGGAGCTCGATGGCAGTACCTCGGGTCCCTATGGGGTCTCGGCCGTGACCTGAGGGCTTTTCCCTTGAGGATGCCCTTGGCTGGCCGGGACCCACTCAATTTTTTATAAAAAATTAGTTTTATTATATACTTAGCTCAAAATAGAGTGAAATATAAATATTTGTAGGAATTGAGTAAAAACAAATAGAAACTTAAAATCTTAAAACCAATTTCTAGTTTAGATAAAATATTTTAACTCTTGATCTAAATTTTTAAAAGATATACCTTTTGTACAATACTATTAAAATCATTAGTATTTTTAAAATACTCCGCTATTTGTTTTTATAAAATTCTTTTGAAGACCAATAGTTTCCCAAAAATTACATAGTTGATGAGATCAAAAGACATAATTATTACAAATGCCCTCTAAACATATTTTTCACAAAAAGAAAACCAAGTTTTCAACTACCTAGGTATCCATCAGGGTTTTGTAAAAAAAATGAGGAGATTTACTTCTATGAATGCTCTTTTTATTTTAAAACGAAGAATCTTTTATGAAAGAATGCTTTAAAAATATCATAAAGTTATGAGGGAAATAAAAATCGAGTTCTCTTTTAAAGTAAACTTTATTAGTGGAAACACAACGGTCGTTTTGAAAACCCAACGGATATATAAACATAACGGTCATAACTCAAAGAACTAATATAAATACTGGGTTGTGGGGTACTTCTTAAAACAGAACACTTGAACAGGAAGGATGTCTCTCCTCATACCATTGGCGTTGAGCATGTGTGTCGTGGCCCTGGTGATTATACTATTCACGCTGATGGACCCTGAAGATGACGACTATCCGATTGCCCACGTTGTGGTTTTTTGTAGTCTTGCGGTGGTCGTGTTAGGTCTTGTGCATGGTACATTCAACTAGTTGGGTCTCGTTGTAAATTAATGTTTTAATAAAAGTCAGTTTACCTTATTCTCCATGTTTTATTTCATTTCTAATTCCTTATTAGCAAAACAAATAAAACAAGAGTCAATATTAAAGGCATAACACTTCTTACATAAAACAGTTCATAAAACCTGGGGCGTCACAATATCCCCCCCTTTAGAAAATTGCGCCCTCGCAATTTATTTCACAACACTACAAGGATCAGAAACGTTCCTACCACCTCCACCAACGAATAGGGTCAACAGGTGCATTTACAGGGATCCCCGTAGCTAAGCTCACCTCTTCCAGCTCCCTAATCCACATACACCTAAGACAGGAGGGGTTGCACTTATGTTCCGGGCCTTCAGGCCTCCAAAGGGAAGCTCGAACAGTACAAAGTTCTGAAATTTCTTTGCAGACCAATGTACGAAGAACTTGCCGAATTATGTCTCGATCGAGGATATCGAAGCCATAGATATGGTCAAACAGGCTAAAGCTGAGAAGTTGGAGCATATAAGCCACATAAATATTTCCCTCTAACGCAGCCTCCTGGAACTTCACTCTGGCCGTGAAGTTTCGGCCTAGGGTGAAACAAAGAAAGAGCCCTTTGTGGTAACTTCCTCGTCGTTCACGTCCGTCTAGCTGAGCAGAGCCAATGCGGTAATAGATGGAGGCATTCCCCTGGCAGGTGCGGAGAATCTCCAGACTGTTTGTTATCTCAAACAATTGCCTGCACGTTCTTCGCAAATTTCCGAAGGGGTCATACTCGTCCTCACACGTTTTGATCGCAATGATTTCCAAAATCTTGGTGGGAAAAGATAACAGGTGGGTTTGTCCTTCCATATGAATGTTTTAAGACAGGAGTTCCATTACTCGAAAATCATACAAGGAAAAAAACAAAGTAAGGACAAGGAAAGGAGAAAGACAACATTTCAATAAACATACGTTTATTATTATTAGTGCTTGAGTTTCCCTTACTCATTGACTAAACGAACTCCACACAGAGAAGAAAAACTCCCTAACTCCTCGAACCAAACAAAGGCCAAGCATTCAGGGAAAAAATCATGAGGACACCTATGACGCCTTATGAGTCTAGCATGGGGGGCATGAAGTTGAGAGACATCTTCATATACTTGTCGTCTGTAAGACAATCGGGTGGACTCGTCTTCTAACCTTCTGAAGTCCAATAACTGACCCCAGAAGCCATAATTTAAAATCCGACAAAGGTAGCCCGCTCGGAGGTCTTCTTCAGCAGCAGCTTCTTGAAAGGGGTTATCAAGCATAGTTCCAAAGTTCTCACCCGCCGTGAAAATCCGGAAAAGTCCCTTGTAGTACCCTCCTCGACGTACATAGGAGGGAAATTGGGTTATCGTCATAAGGAGGTAATCTATTCCTACCCCTTGGTTTAGCTGAAGCACCTGTGGTGAATTGGATACATCGTAAAGGTATTTGCATGTCATGCGGATATGGGCATAGTTTAGAAATTTCTCACGGCTTGCTAAAGACACAATGGTCTCTAGGGCCTCTGTGGGGAGAGATAAGATATTTTTGCCTACGTTTTCCATCTGAAATTTAAGAAAACGAGTTTTTAATAAAATTGACGTACATATACATGTATATTTTTGTTTCAGTTTCTGGATTTCTAGAGTTATCCAAACCGAACCTCTGATACCAACTGTAGAGACCCCGACCCCAGATAACCATAGGAGTCGGTGCCTTCTGAACATGATGTGTTATCTTAAAATAAATACACTTTGTTAACAACTAATCATGTCCCATACAGAGGATCGTGTGCAGTTTGGATTCTGGGAAACCGACAACTTCTGAAACAATTCGTCTTTCAAAGCTGACACCTGAAAATTTTAAATCAAAACGTAGGGTGAGCATTGAAATACTCAGTAGGGGGGGGGGGGTTTAAAAAGAATTTAAAATATTGTAACCTTTGAAAACATTATTTTAAAAGAATTTGAACATCCACTAAGAAAGATTTTAACTCACAAAACATAACAATGCTTTAATCAAAGTTTTCAAGAAAAACATGAAACGAATACGTCAATTCTTGAAGGAGTGATAATGGTTGTTATAAACAAGTACTACATGTGATTTACTTGAGCATAAATTTAAACAGTTAAAAGTAATGCATAATCAAAGTTGCTCACAAGGAAACAAATAAATTTTCATATGTTGGTTACCATTCTATTAAGTGATGACACTAGTCATGCTTCAAGCTTAAAGCTATGGAAATATGAACTTTATGAAAACTTTAAAGGCATCGGTCGTGTAATAATTTTATCTTGGAAAGAACTTGTTACATAACTTGAATTATGTGGCATCAACATTTAACTTAGACAATCATGAACATATCACCAAGGTCCATCCCCAAGGTGTCAATAAAAATTACCAAGGTTATTCACCAAGGCGTCGTTAAAATGGTCATCGATAGAGATTAAGTCTTTACCCAATGCATTGGAGCGCTATCAGGGCGCACCCTTAAATTTTCCTTTATTATCATGTGAGCCACATCGTTCATGCTTTACTGAAATGGTTACGTATATTCAAGATGTCCCATACCACCTTGAATATCTCATTTATTTTAATTTTACCCAAGGTGTCCCATACCACTTTGGGTAATCCAATTTCATAGTTCATTTAGTGATATATCATAAAAATGCATTATGTAAATAATAACTAACATAATTAATGAATCATTATACACTTTACTAATACATGATGTGACAGTTCACACTGTAAAAAAAGGCAAGGACAAATTAATGACATACATATTTTAGTACAACATCCTTTTCACTAAGGCATATAGAACATCGATATACTAAATGATGAATCTTTGTCATTATAAATCTTTGGAAAAGGGGAAATCTTAAGAAAAACACATGAAATCTATTACGGTGGTAAACGGGCCCTTGAACCAAAATACATATTTTATCATAAAACTCATCAGGGCAATGTTAGATAAGACTTTTTAATAAAACATGCCCATTTGTGTGTATTTTAAAAACATGTTGGTTTAGAAATCACACAATTCATAGCTTAATAAAATCATCCCAGTATCTAAGAATAGTTTAAGTCCTGTTATTTATAAAGAAAATATTCTTATAAATATATACACACGTGCACATATATATACCCGAAGTGTATATATGGGTTTTACACAATTCAAAACAAAGTTTATTAAATTCCTTAGGTAACTCAAAGTTTCCATCCATAATTCAATTACATGGTTGAAACTAAATCCATATGAGGTTTGTTATAAATGTAACCATGTGTATAAAAATTAAGGTTTTATAAACATAACTTCACTCAAACCAAAAGAGCATAGTTTGCAAATATATATCTAAAAATTTCATCTAAATATTGATGCCCAAAACAGGTCGGGTTATGTTAGGAGAAAACATACACGAAATATATATATATACATACCATATACATTAAATACGAGGTTGAGAGATTTTTTTTTAGAAAACCGAAATATAAAATCGTATATAAAAAAAAATAAACAACCTGGGGAATTTGTAAACGTGCTTATACAAAGTGTATATACCATTCACATATATATGAAACCATATATACACAATATATAATAACCGATGGACTTGTATATACACATGTGAGCAGTATATACAGGTTTCGAAAAAAAACTGAAAACAAGGTATATACGCACCCTCACATATACAACTACTGGAAACACGAAGGCCAACTCCTTGAAGGGAGAAACGAGGGGCAGATATATATCAAGTGTATATATGTAAATATAAGTTGTGTATAAACAGAATGTTTCTTTAAAGTAAGACAAGCATGAAAGAACCCTTACATATACAGCCCATTAAAATCACGAAGGCAAAAACCTTTGAAGAAAAAGCAACCCGAGAGGGTGTTGTTTAAGTATATATATATATGTATAAACTGTATATATATATACACCGTGAGTATATAAAATGGAGGTTATTTCGAAACAAGTCAAGAATGCAAGAAAAACCATTACTGTGCTTGAGGAGGAAGCTCGGACCGGGTGTAACTCGCCGGTTGCTGGGAGTTCGGGGGGGGGGGGGGAAGAGCAAGACGGAGAAGGAGAGACCTCCCCGGTTTCAAGATGCCGAAGGTGTTTAAATAGGCCTTGGTGAACCTTGGGGTGAATCAACCCAAGAGGCTAGACCGATGTGGGAATGACGGGAGAACAGGGTCCTAGGAGGGAGGGTTCTAGGAAGTCAAGGAGCAGTGCGGGGGAGGGAGGCCGAGGCATCCTTGCGCAGGCGTACTGGTCGGTAGCTGCAGCGAGGAAGAAGATGATGGGGGTCGACGCGGGAGAGGAAAGGACGGCCGGGATTAGATCTCTGGGAGATCGAACGGTTGAGGAGGGCACAGGAAGAAAAATTAGAGAGATCAGTTTAAAGAAACCAATGGTCGGGATCAGATCTCAGGGAGATCGAACGGCCACAGAAGCGGGCGGGGGCGATTGCGCGGTTAAAAATGAGTTGGGCGGCTGAGATCGACGCGGATGTCGATCGGACGGTCCTGGTTGCGCGGGGCGCATCCCACATCGAAACGGGAAGGGTTTGAGGCGCGGTATAAATAACAAGTCGATCGGGTAGCCGTGTAATAGCACAAACACACACGCACACGAGGCCTTACACACGGGTCTCCGCGGGCCTTGGCCCAACCTCATGTAGCGCGAGCCGTGGCCTTATACACGGGCCCGCACGCGACCTGGGTATCCTATGCTCGGCCCACCCCGAGCCTCTAGCCTGGCTGACTCTCTGAACGCGCACGCACACCTGGGGAGCCCGATGGCGGTACCTCGGGTCCCTATGGGGTCTCGGCCGTGGCCTGAGGGCTTGTCCCTTGAGGATGCCCTTGGCTGACCGGGTCCCACTCAATTTTTTATAAAAAATTTGTTTTATTATATACTTAGCTCAAAATAGAGTGAAATATGAATATTTGTAGGAATTGAGTAAAAACAAATAGAAACCTAAAATCTTAAAACCAATTTCTAGTTTAGATAAAATATTTTAACTCTTGATCTAAATTTTTAAAAGATATACCTTTTGTACAATACTATTAAAATCATTAGTATTATTAAAATACTCCACTATTTGTTTTTATAAAATTCTTTTGAAGACCAATAGTTTCCAAAAAATTACATAGTTGATGAGATCAAAAGACATAATTATTACAAATTCCATCTAAACATATTTTTCAAAAAAATAAAACCAAGTTTTCAACTACCTGGGTATCCATCAGGGTTTTGTAAAAAAAATATGGAGATTTACTTCTATGAATGATCTTTTTATTTTAAAACGAAGAATATTTTATGAAAGAATGCTTTAAAAATACCATAAAGTTATGAGGGAAATAAAAATCGAGTTCTCTTTTAAAGAAAACTTTATTAGTGGAAACGCAACGGTCGTTTTGAAAACCCAACGAATATATAAACATAACGGTCATAACTCAAAGAACTAATATAAATACAGGGGTGTGGGGTACTTCTTAAAACAGAACACTTGAACAGGAAGGATGGCTCTCCTCATACCATTGGCGTTGAGCATGTGTGTCGTGGCCCTGGCGATTATACTTTTCACGCTGATGGACCCTAAAGATGACGACAATCCGATTTCCCGCATTGTGGTTCTTTGTAGTCTTTCGGTGGCCGTGTTAGGTCTTGTTCATGGTACATTCAACTAGTTGGGTCTCGTTGTAAAGTAATGTTTTAATAAAAGTCAGTTTACCTTATTCTCCATGTTTTATTTCATTTCTAATTCCTTATTAGCAATACAAATAAAACAAGAGTTAATATTAAAGGCATAACACTTCTTACATAAACCAGTTCATAAAACCTGGGGCGTCACAGTCAGGCCACTCAAATGGGCCATGACCCAGCGCTACCTACATGGCCGGTTAGCACGGGCCGACCCTGGCCTAGTGGAATGGTTGGATCAGTCCTGTCCAGCCCTAAGGGGTTTTCCCCCTTGTCTTCAGACACCCGTAACATTCACTACAGGTGTCAATTTTGTGTTTAATCTATAGTAGCGCGATCCATAGATCGAGTTGGGGTTTTTTATATGGTTTAATGGTTTTTTAATTTCTTATATGGGGGCTCAGTGGCATGACACATCGTTAAGTATTGTTTAGCACCTCACTGGGATTCTTCTTTTAGATTGCGCAAACACATCCAAAGTCTGTTTAAGGCTCCGTCAGCAGCATTGTGACCCTAGAATCGAGACAAAGTTGTCCTATATGGTTTCAAGCATTGAAGCCAGAGTTGAGGTGTGGACCTCACAATCCATCTTTTAACCTGTGTGCAGCGTACTTTGAATTTTTCATCTGACGTCCATTTGGGGAGAATGAGTAGTCTTTCTTATTTGTTTTTCAGGGAGCATCGCGATGGCCCAGTTTTCCTGACCTTTTTCCAGACCGAGGTGTGGGCCCCATGAGACGTCATATGAGCATAAAGCGGTGTTGAGTAACTTTTTCTTTGGGGTTCTGTTTCTAGTGGTTAAGTAATATATCTCGGGTGTTTTTCCACGAGTATTGCAACAGAGTAATCTGTTTGGGCTTACAGAGCCTCTTTCGAGATCTTGTTAAATGTGGAAATATGAAAGGGAATTGTTCGAAGGTTCCTTTGACCCACTCTGAACCTACGCACGGTAGAGGTTTTAGTGACACCAATTGATGACATGGGCAGTGTGGAGTTATCAGACCAGTTCCTAGTTTAGCCCTTATCCTTAGGGATTACCCTCCAGTCGATCTAGGTAGTGGGTTACCCATTGACAATATGGTTTACCCTCTAACAGTGATGGGTAGTGGGTTACCCATTTACCATAGGGTTTACAGTCCAACGGGGCTCGACAGTGGGTTTCCCATTATCCATAGGGTTTACCCATTAGCAGGGCTGGGCATTGGGTTACCTATTCACTTTAGGGTTTACCCTCCAGTGAGGCTGGGTAGTGGGTTACCTGATGACCACTTAGGGTTTACCCTCAAGTGGGGCTGTGCAATGGGTCATCCGACGACCTCTAGGGGTTTACCCTCCAGGTGGGTTGAGCACTGGGTTACCCGACGACATCATTTAGGTTCAACCCTTTATATGTGGCTAGTCAGTGAATTTTCTCCATGATTACCAGAGCGGTACCGTGGTTTTATGGTTCAGTGATGAGACAGATTTGGCATGCGAGACGTTTGGGCATCACTAAGGGATATCATTAAAACTGTTTCTGACTTTTCCTGGGCTGAGCTTGGAGATAGAGATCCAGTTACACACTCGTTCCGATTTCTTGTTGAGCATATATGTAATTATACATAATAATATTGTTCCCACTCATTGGGATCAGTTACTCTCTGTCTAGGAGGGGTGAAGACACGCGGGGTATGCCACTTGCTTTCTATTTCTAGCTCCTCTTAGTTCGATGTTTCAACTTCCATTCTATTGTTGGGTTGAGCTACACTATATTTAATGTACTCTTTCACTCTTCCATTTTCTGTCTACTGTTCCCTATTTTAGTACCTCCTTTGTTACTCCCTCGAGAATTCGAGGCACCCTACTGAGTATCTCTATACTCACCCCTGCTTGGGATTTACCCGCACTTTGTGTGCCTTTGAAGACAATGGACAGGTCGATCGAGACTACAGAGGAGCGTAGGGGACACAAATGACTGGGCTACGTCCAGTGGTTGTGGTAGCACTTTTAGGTGTGAGACTCACCGGTTGTTAACTTTTGTTTACCTATTTCCGGGTTGTGGAACCTTTCGGGTTAGCCTCGTGTTTTTCCTTTGTTATGCCCAGTTATATTTTCAGTACTTTTTAGCTTTTTACATGTTCTATTTAATAGTTGATGCATGACTGTGGTTGGGTTATAGTTGTTTATCCTTTGGTTTTCTTTTGACTATGCACTTTTGCTTCAACTCGGCTATGTGTGTGTATAGGTACTTAGGCAAAGGCCTCCCTAAGATTGTTACACCTTCGACACCTGTTGCCAGCCCCTGGCCTATAGAGGTGGGCTTGGGGAAGTTGTGGTTCAAGACTGGTAGTGTCAGGTCTTGAAAAAGTGGTATCATAGGTTGTTTGATCCTTAGGGCGTTTTTCAGACATCCCTAAAAATGGAATTTGTTGATATTTAGGTTAAGAGTGTCGACGTGTCTCAAAAGTGATTCTCAGGCTAGGGAGTCCAGTGATGGTATGGGTGGCTGATGTTACCATTCACCAGGAACCTGATAACCCACTTGTCAACTCGTCACGCTGAGACACTTGTTGCAGGGAACTTTGGAACATGCATCTGGTAGGATTGAGATTTTGATTTTCCTTGTTGAGTCAGATCACCTATGTGATCACTGTTATATATATATATATGTTCTCATCTAATCATGATAATCCCTCAAAATTTATAGGATTCCCCAAGACAGCAGCCATCCAGGTTACACTCTCCAGTTCCAGGAAACGACCTGGCGAGTGATGATGTGTCAGTTTAGGGACCCTCACTTGATCCCCTTCTACCCATTTATTCAGCAGTAGCCCCTCCACCTGGAGAGTGGCAGTTAGTACCGGTAGCACAGGTCGAGGTTGAGCGCAGGATGAGTGTGCTCAGAGACTTTAAGCATCAGCGACCGTAGATGTTCCCCGGAGACCCATATCCCCAGGCAATGGAAGACTTGATAGAGTTCATGGACTGACTATTTAGGCTGGTAAAGACACCAGTGAAGCAGATGGTATCCCTAGCTGCTATCCTTTTCCTCGGGACGACCGAGTGTTGGTGGGGGTTGGTTACACAGACCCACGACGAGTCGCCCCTCATGTGGTATAGCTTCCAACATCTCTTTCAAGAGGATTACTCCCCCTATTGTTTATTCTAAATTCGGATTCAACACCTTCTGGAGATGAAGCAGGGGGGATGGTCGTGGAACAGTAATTGACCTATTTTACTGATCTGACACACTACTCATAGCATATGTTCTGTGATAGTTACATTCAGGTGAGGAAGTTTGAGCAGGGTCTTCACATGGAGATATGTGATAGTGTAGTTCCCCTGTGTATCCCTACTTACGCCATGGTGATAGAGTAGATTCTCGTGATAGAGAGATTCATTAGTGATGGATGCCAGCTAGCGGGCCTAGCAGTGGCCACTTCAGAGTAGAGTCATTGGTAGCAGGAAGGCAGCAGATAGCAGAGGGTCAGTTGAGGAGACCCTTCTGTGAGCAGACTCGGGGGTAGGGTCGTACACCAAATAGGCGCCGTAGAGCACCAGGGCATTCAGGATAGAGTCGGTGCTATGCATCTGACAGACGTGGTCACATAGCACGAGACTTCTTGACCAGGCGTACAGAGCAGCCGTGGCAGGAAGTGGGTGCACCACATCGGCATAGGTAGTGTTGTGACTAGGGATCCCCCAAGAGAGGACAAGGTGGCTCTCAGGGAGGTGGCGCAGGAAAACCGGCAAGACCTGAAGGCGGGGGATGGCGTTTCGAGGTCCTTCCACCACCACCACTGTGCAGCCACGTCAGGCTAAGGGAGCTTGCAGTAGGGGTCACAGACAGCTTCAGGATATGGGTGTTCATGACCCCTCCCCCACCCCATCAAGCGAGATAGTTCGAGGTAGACTTTTTTTTACTCTAGGATTTCTTTGGTTCTAGTAGAAACAGGTGTCAGCCACTCCTTTATATCACTACTTTTGGAATGGGAATTGGAGCTTCCAGTAGAGACACTGACACCTACACATAGCCTTGAGGTTCGTATGGGAAATGCGTTGTTGGTGAACTTTTTATACAGACAGTGCAAACTGTCATTCAGAGGAGAGAGTATCACGTGGGACCTAATCTCCATCCCGATGGAACCTTATGATGTCATCTTGGGCATGGATTGGATTTCCATGGGTCAATCCCAGATTGACTATCAGCATAGACTTGTCAGATGCATCCATTATAATGGGATGAGGTTCACCATCCATAGTGAATGAGACCGCGTGGCAGAGAAGATAGGTACTCTGAGGAGGAGAGCACGACCTTTTTCTCACAATTTCGTGAGCATGGATCTCGGATCAGTAGACACTACAGGTACTTGGGTCCCTACCGTTGTAGAGTACTATATAGACGTCTTTCCTGAGGATGTCCTGGGACTACCTCCGAGGCGATAGATGGAGTTCTACATTGACATGCAGCTGGGGACTGCCCCTATATCATGTGCAGCATATCGGATGGCCCCCATAGTGCTTAGGGAGCTACGACTTTTGTTAGAGGACCTTCATGAGAAGGGATTCATCTGGCCCAGTGTGCCCCCCTGGGTGTTGATTCAAAAGTCCCCTTTTGACTTCTATGTTTTGTTTTGGAAAACACAAATGTCTTGTTAATCCTACTAGCCTTGTCTATCATATCGTACTGATCATGCGGATCGTACTGACCATGCCAATCGTACAATGCTGATCGTACTGACCATAATGATCGTACTGATCATGCTGATCGTACTAACCAAGCTAATTGTACTGATCATGCTGGTCGTACTGACTGTGCGTATCGTACTGATCATACTGATCGTACTGACCATGCCAAACGTACAATGCTGATCGTACTGAATATGGAAATTGCATTAACTCAACTTCTCATATCTTTTATTACATACATGTTTTGGTACTTTGTCAAAAACACATGCTTCATTTAAATCATTCTCTTGATTATCTTATTCATACATCATGTTTTAACCAATACGATGTCATTGATTTAGTTACAAACTAATCAAAACGATGTCGTGCTTTCTGTTTCAATATGACTGTTATGGTGCCAGGTGTCCAAGTCCCTCCGAGTTTTTCGGAGAAATATGACCGTTGGAGGAAACATGACCATTGGAACCCGAGGCCTATAAATAGGAGGTCATTTGATGCTGAGAAAGAACAACGAATGAGACTTTGTGGAACAACTGTGATACATTGCTTCAATCAAGATTCTATAGAGACATGCTGTGACTTCTCTCATCTGCTTTGTGTGACCGATCATCGTATCGAGGGCTTTCAAGTGATTGAAAGAAAGAGGTTCTGATTACCTACAAAATAGAGGGCTTCCGGGGATAGGCAGATGGACATACCGATCATCGTATCGAGGGCTGCCGGGGATAGGCAGACAGACGTTCTGATCATCGGATTGAGGGCTCACCAAGGTGTTGGTTAGACTAACCTTTTATCCTAGGTGAAAGGATAACCCTTATCTTTGGGTTAAAATAATGGTAATTCTTTTACATTTCCACTGCTATCTGTATTTGAAAGGAAATTGTTTTTGTTTCCTTTTCTATCTCTTATACATTTGTAATTGTTTCAATTACATCCATTCTATTACATATTGTCTTGATTGATTCTATACACTTTAAGGTAGAATCATTCATCTTTATATTACTCTGATTATTGTGTTCATCTTGAATACAATTGTTTTACATTTCATTAGTATTACATTACATCATATCTTTTATATTCAATACAATTGTTGGTGTTTGTATTTGTATTAGTTTAAGATCATTTAAACTAATCTCTTCAGTGTTAAAACTCAAAATGTTTTTAAACCTACAATTCACCCCCCCTCTTGTATTGTTCCATCTAATAGACATACATATCTATATATTCGATCCAACAATTGGTATCAGAGGAGGTTTTCCACTGATTTGTTTTAAAAGCTTTATTTATTTCATATTACTATTTTTAACTACTTACTACACTAACATGTGGAGTGGAAATGTTTTTGTTGTATTAGATGGCATGAATGAATATTGGGTCTATAGACAACTTGAATCCTTCTATACCACCTATCTTTGATGGAAATGATTATGAGTATTGGAGAGATCGTATGAAGACTTATGTGATCAACACTGGCGTAGATAATTTTATTATGCTTACGAGAGGTTACAAAATTCCTGACAATGAAGTCAGTAGTTTCACTAACCACGAAAAGAAAGAATATCAACTGAATTACAAGGTACGCAATACTTTATTATGCTCTATGACTAGGAATATATACAGTCAGATATCTTCATGTGAAGCAGCCAACTGTATTTGGAAGAAATTCGAAGTCACTCATTTTGGTACATCCATGGTTATAAAAACAAGAAGAGAAATGCTTCGAGCAGAGTATCATGGATTTGTTTTTCCATATGGAGAGCCAGTATGTAAAGTGAAACAAAGGTTTATGACAATTGCCATCAACTTACAATCTATGGGAGAAAAAGGTCTTGATGATGAAGCTCTAGTTGATAAAAGTATAGATATAATGCCAAATGAATGTGTGTCAAAAAGGACAGCTATTGATGAAAATAGAAAAGGTTCCCAGATTTCTCTAGTTGAACTCTTTTTAACTCTTCTACAGTACGAGACAAGAATGAAGAGAGATGCTGATTTCAACAAAAATAAATGGAATGGAAGTGTAGCCTTTGCATCTAAAGCTAAACCACCTAACAGGCTTACATGATCCAAAGCCAAGAAAGTTATATCTGATTAAAGTGATTATGATCTTTCGGATAATGAGTTAGCCAATCTTGCTCGAAGGATGAACAAGATTTTGGGAAAGAAAGACTTCTAATATAGATTCAAAAAGAAAGATAGGAAGGATAAAAAAGATTCAGAGGTAACTTGTTATGAATGTAAGAATGCAGGACATATAAGGCCTGATTGTCCTTTACTGAAAAGGAAAGACAGAAAGAAGAAACATTCTCAAAGAAACAAGAAAAGGTTTTATAAGACAAAGAAGGTATTGAAGGAAAATGATACCTGGAGTGCAAGTGATAGTGATTCTTCAAATGATTCTTCAGAATATGATCCCTCAGGATAGAGGAATATCAGACTCTTATCTATATTACCAATTGAAGATCATTGTTTCATGGCTAAGGTACATAATGCTGAAGCTATTAAAAATGTCTCTTTGAATGAAAATTATACTGATAATAGATATTATGAATCTTCAAATGATGAATCATCATCATCAGAAGATGATACAGTAACATCTTTTGAAGAAGTATCTAGATTTTCTAAATTACTTGAAAATCAAAATTCTAAACTCAAGAAGAGGCTTGAGAAAGAAAATTAGAGAATTTCAATCTTGACTAAAGAATTATCAAATCTTTATAAAGATCTTGATGTGAAAACTTCTGATTTTGAAAGTATTTTAAAAACCCTTAAGAAAGTTAAATTTGATAAGGATAAACTTTCTAAGGATCTCGAAACTGTAATTTCAAAGAAAAATATTTTAGAGCCTAACTCTAGTTCAAATTCAAATGTTTTGGAAAATAAGAATTTGGTTTTAAAACTAAAGTCAGAAATATTTTCCTTGAAGAAATGTTTGTCAAACGTTACTCATGGAAAGGAATACTTTGACAGGATGTATTCTCAAAATAGACTTTTGAGAAATCGTTTTGGTCTTGGTTTTACTCATCCCAAACCTGTTTTTAGTAATAACTATTTTTTTCCTCAAAAACCCACTTTCTGTTCTAAGTGTCAATGTGGTGGACACTAGAGAAGAGATTGTTATCTTAACAGAACTCAATCTTTAGGATTTCATAAAGCTCATTTTGCAAAACAAATGTGGTTTCCTAAAATTCTTTTATCTAACCCTTCTGCATCCAAACAAGTTTGGATTCTGAAAAACTAATTGTTTATTTTTCAGAAAAATGAGAACTGTACCAATAAGAATATTTGGTACATGGATAGTGGTTTTTCTTGACACATGACCGGAAACAAAGATCTTTTTGAAATGGTTATCAAAAAAAAGGTGGAAAAGATACCTTCGATGATAATGCTCAAGGAAAGATTGTTGGTATAGGTAATATCGTTTTTCTTGGAAAATTTCTTGTCTCAAATGTTTTGTTTGTTAAAGGTCTTAGGCACAATCTCATCAGCATAAGTCAATTATGTGATGAAGGTTACCTTGTGAATTTTAGAAATGATTAGTGTGTAGTTCACAATTCCAAAGATGAATTGATTCTATCTACCCATAGGCAAGAGAATGTTTACACTATTAACATAGAAGACCTTAGGAGCCAAAACTTACCCTGCTTAAGTGCAATAGAAGACCAATCATGGATATGGCATAGAAGACTAGGATAATGTAATCTGAGAAACCTTAGTAAACTCTCAAAGAAAAGACTTGTGAAGGGGATACCAGACCGTAGATATGATTCTTCAAAAGTATGTGATCCTTGTCAATTTGGCAAGCAACATAAAACTAGCTTTAAATCAATTAATTATGTTTCAACTTCTAATGTATTATAGCTAGTGCATATGGATCTTTTTGGTCCTTTATAATCTGGAAGCATTGGAGGCAAATACTATGTATTTGTTTTAGTTGATGACTTTACTAGATTTACATGGGTCTACTTTATCAAAAATAAATCTAAATCCTTTTCCTATTTCAAAACTTTTAGAGCCCAAGTTAAAAATGAGAAAAACCTACCACTGATAACTATTCATAGTGATCATGGTGGTGAATTTCAAAATTCAGATTTTGAAACTTTTTGTAGTAAGAAAGGTATTACTCACAATATCTCAGCGCCAAGAACTCCTCAGAAAAATGGTGTTGTTGAAAGAAGAAATCGTATTTTTCAGGAAATGACTCAAACCATGTTGAGTGAATACTCAATTGCTAAGCACTTCGGGGATGAAGCTGTTAGTACTGCTTGTCATACTATAAATCGTGTTTTAACTAGACCATTTCTTAATAAAACCCCTTATGAGTTATGGACTGGCTGAAAACCTAAAGTTTTATACTTCAATGTTTTTGGATGCAAAGTATTCATTCTGAATACAAAAGATAATCTACACAAATTTACACCAAAATCTGATGAAGGAATATTTATAGGCTATTCTACAACCTCTAAGGCTTATAGAGTTTTTAATAAAAACACTTGTACTATTGAGGAAACAGTAAATGTAAAATTAGATGAAACTGATCCTTTTGTTTTCAACCAATCCAATCCTACATCCTCAGATGTGTTTTCAAAAACTGATTATCAACCTTTGATAGAAGATCCTTCTGATAAGGAAAATATTCAATAAGATACTTCTGAAACATTTACCACAAAAGATTTTCTATGATATGTTGATGAAAAGTCTTTACAAAACCCAAATAAATTGTTTCTTAGGAATAATCCCAGTGATTACATCATTGGTGATGTAAATCAACCTGTAAGGACCAGAAATTCCTTATGAAATGAAGTAGAACATCTTTCTTTTCTTTCCCAATTCGAACCTAAAAGCCCAAGTGAGGCCTTAGGTGATGATGATTGGATCAAAGCAATGCAAGATGAACTAAATGAATTTGAGAGGAATCAGGTCTGGACTTTAGTTGATAGACCTAAAGAAACAACTATGATTGGTGTAAAATGGGATTTCAGAAACAAGTGTGATGAAAATGGAATCATTGTATGAAATAAAGCAAGACTTGTTGCTAAGGGCTATAATCAACAAGAGGGGATAGACTATGAAGAAACATATTCCCCTGTAGCTAGAATTGAATCATTTCGTATTCTATTAGCCTTTGCAGCATACATTAATTTCAAACTATTTCAAAAGGAAATAAAATGTGCTTTTCTAAATGGATTTGTTCGAGAAGAAGTTTTTGTCAAACAACCTCCTGGTTTTCAAGACCTAAAACATCCTGATCAAGTTTTCAAACTTATCAAGGCTCTATATGGTCTTAAACAAGCCCCTAGAGCATGGTATAATAGACTTACAAGATTTCATTTATAAAACAATTATTCAAAAGGTACAGTAGATCCAACCATTTTTTTAAAAATGGAAAACAAAAATGTTTTGATTGTTCAAATATATGTTGATGAGATCATATTTGGATCAACTCAGAAATCATTAACTGATTCTTTTGAAAATTTAATTATATCTGATTTTGAAATGAGTATGATGGGTGAGTTAACATTCTTTTTAGGTTTTCAAATTTCTCAAAAACCAGAAGGAACATATATATCTCAACATAAGTATATAAATTATTTACTCAAAAAGTATGGATATGACAAAACTAAAAGTATTATCACTCCAATTGGTACCTCAAATACAATTGATCTTGATGAAACTGGGAAACCAGTAGATCAAACAATCTTTAGAGGTATGATAGGAAGTTTGATATACTTGACCACTAGTCGACCCGACTTAATGTATTCTGTATGCTTATGTGCAAGATACCAATATAATTCAAAAGAGTCTCATTTAAAATCAGTAAAGACAATCTTTCGGTATTTAAAAGGCATTATGGATTTAGGTCTTTTTTACTCTTCTGGGAATGATTTTGTTTTAAAAAGTTTTTCAGATGCTGACTTTGGTGGTTGTAGAATGGATTGAAAATGTACATCTGGAACATGTCATTTCTTAGGAGATTCTCTGGTTTCTTGGTCCTGCAAGAAACAACACTCAGTAGCACTATCCACTACTGAAGCTGAATATGTAGCATCTGGAAGTTGCTATGCTCAAGTATTGTAGATGCAACACACACTCACTAACTATGGATTGAGTTTCTCCAAAACTCAAATTCTTTGTGATAATACTAGTGCCATAGCTCTTAGTAAGAACCCATCACACCACTCTCATGAAAAACACATAGATATTAGGCATCACTTTCTTAGGGATCACACATAAAAAGGAGATATTATTCTACAATTTATTGGAACACAAGAACAACTTGCTGACATTTTTACAAAGACATTACCATCCGATAGATTTGAGTTTATAAAACAGAAGCTATGAATGATTACATTAAAATAATCATTCATATCTAATTCATGTTTTACAATTCTCCTAACATTAAATAACTCCCTTTGAAAGGGGGAGGACATTTTTTTACTATGTTTCTTTTTATCTTATGATCTTTAATTGTTTACTCTCCTGGTATGTGTTTTTACTTTTTTGTTTATCGTATTGATAGTTTTATCGAATCATTTACTTTTCTGTTTATCGTATTGATAGTCTTATTGTATTATTTACTTCATCGTATCGACCGATGATGTTAATGATTTTATTTTCCATCGTATCGACCGATGATGGTAATGATTTTATTTTCCATCGTATCGACCGATTATGGTAATGAATTTCTTTTCCATCGTATTGACTGATGATGGTAATGAATTTATTTTCCATCATACTAACCGATGATGGTAATGATTTTCTTTTCCATCGTACTGACCGATGATGGTAATGATTTTCTTTTTTATCGTACTGACCGATGATGGTAACAAGATTGTTTTCCATCAGCTTGTCAGTTCGTGGTAATGAGATTGTTTTCCATCGGCTTGTCAGTTCATGGTAACAAGATTGTTTTCCATCGGCTTGTCAGCTCATGGTAACGTGATTGTTTTCCATTGGCTTTTCAGTTCATGGTAACAAGATTGTTTTCCATCGGCTTGTCAGTTCATGGTAACAAGTTTGTTTTCCATCGGCTTGTCAGTTCATGGTAACGACTGTTTTCCATCGGTATGATGATTGATAGTTTTATTTTATTTCGTATGGTTGTGTATTCTTTTTAGCTCTACTAAAACCAAAAACTACATTACGTTCTTTGGCAGCTAGTTTCCATTTTTTAATTTTTTTTTCGTTTTTTATCTTAACCATTGATATGTTTTCCTCTAATCTTGACCGTAGATGATCAATGGTCACCCCTTTATCGCCTATAAATAGCCCCCCTCCCCAAACCCACATCATTTTTTCAGGATCTACGTCAAAGCTCTGCCTCATTGTTTTATGTCATCGTACAATCTTTCATCGGCAGCATCCTTATGTCTTAGTCTTCTACCAACACTCCTGTCGATATGTCCTCAAAGGCTTTCTCAGAAAAAGACCTTTTAAGGGAGAGGTTTGTTTCCTGTGACCTCTATGATTCGTATGATTCTACTATCAAGAGGATTATCTTGTTTCAAGGATGGGATCATTTGTGTGTTGAAAGGCCTGTTTCTCAAGATCCAGTTCTCTTTGATGAAGTTTGTCAGTTTTATAAAACCGTATCTTTCGACAAAGACATGACTATCAATTTTGCTGTGTACAATAGAAAGCTATCTATGTTTGTGAAACAAGCGGCACATTTTCTGAATGTCCCAATAGAAGGGGATTCTTTCTATCCATCTCATAAACTACCAGAGGAAGTCGGTACGTTTAATAGAGAAAGCGCTAAGAAGTCTCTATTTGTTGTGAATGAAGAGAAAAGGAAAGTGTCTCATCTTTCAACGGACAATAGATTTGTGGCTTTATGGATGAAAGGTTTTCTTAGCCCAAGGAAAGAGGAGAGAGAATCTTTGAAAGTTTCTGATATTTTTATGCTTGACTATCTACTAAATATGAGAATAGTAAATCTCATGGGGTATGTTTTCGAAACAATTAAGAATGTGAAGTTAGGGGAAATCAAATCTCATTTGATTATGTATCGAGCCATTCTTACAAAGTTTATTCTCGAGAGTATGACGTTTTACAACATTCCTTTGAAAGGGATGTTGATAGATTTGAATCCCTCCTCGATTAGAAAAAGTACTATGAAGAAGTTGAATGTTTGTTTTGATTAGAATTCAAAACTTTTTGTCAGAGATGTAGAAGCTAAATCAGCTAAGAATCAATCAGCACCTATGCCAGCCAAAGACATTCAATCTACTGGTATTACTCATAAGTCTGATCCACAAACTAGTTCAAAGCCTAAGAAGAAGCCAAATAATAGTAAGGAGGTTTTAGCCAAATGGAGAAATGATAAGGAATAGAGAATGGAAGGTGATCCAAAGTTCGGTCTTGACCCGGCTGAGGCTTTTGAAGAAAGAATAAGGGTAGAAGAAACCCTTAAGGCTGAAAAGAAAAAGAAAACTGTTTTGAAAAGAAAGGCTCATGAACTTGATATCTCTAAAGTCTTGAAAATGGTTGAGGATTCTAGAACTCAACTGACGGAAGAAGTGCATCAAGAGCCCATCGTACAGAGTCTTCCTGAGAAAGAAAAATGAAAACAAATGATGGAAGGGATAGAAGAAGTTGAAGAAGTGGAAGAAGATTTTCTTTTAGATTTCCTTTAGAGTTCGAAGAAAAGTAGGGAGGAATCAGTTCAAAAGAAAAGTGAAGATACTCAACAAGTTCCTCGTGCCGATCAAGCGCGAACACCAGATACAATTTCATCTCAAGAAAATCAAGGTGCTCAATCCTCTCACACTGATAAAGTTGTTGTCATTAGTGATAAAATGGATTACGAAAGATAGCAGAAAGAAAAAGCATAAGGAAAATAGCCAGTTGTTGACTCAAGCCGAACGAATGAACTGGATTCGTACGATGAAGATACTGATTCAGAACATACAATCTCTCTCATGAAGACTGATTATATTGTCCATGCTTTGAGAAGGGTTGAGAATACTATTCCATATTTCCCTAGGCTGGAAGGGAAGTTTTATTTTATTACTGACAATAAAAAGAAGAAGTTTGTCTCTGTAAAAGAATTATGAAAGAAAGTTTTGTCAGTTGAAGCCGATTTGACAGTTCTTTCAGAAAGTTCGACTGCCCATAAGAAAGCTTGCAACAGGATGACCAAGTGGTCGTACAAAACAGAGAGCTCAGTAAATGATCATGAGATAGCAATAGAAGATATAAGATGGTTCTCAAATGAGATTTCAATTGCTTTTAATAATCTTGATAGAGAAACAGTTGAAAGGTTGAATCTTTTTTCTTCTCAAAGAGACGATGTTCCTTCAGTAAAAGACTTTCATGAGAGAATGAATGCCTTTTAGGCTGAGTTTTTGAAAGTTTCATCTTTCAAAGATGAAATAATTATCTTGAAGAAACAAAAATATGTGTTATCCAAAGATAACAAGATTTTTCAAGATAGAATTGATTCTCTTGAAGATGTAATCAGAGATCAGGAAGAGACAATCAGAAATCAGGATCAACTCTTTGCTGATCAACAAGACCTTCTCAGGTCTCAGGATGATGCTATTTCTGAAGACAAGAAGGAGATAAAAAACATGAAGGTAGTTCTTCATGAGTTGATCAAAAAGGGGAAGGAAAGAGAAAACAAGTGACTTGTATTTGTTCTTATGTTTAGTGTTGATTATTATCATAATGAAATTTATTTTATCCATTGTCTTGTGTTTATTTTCTAACTCCTTCAGACAATTCAATATTACCCCTTTCTTTTTGTAAATCACAAATGGGGAGAATGTTTACAAAGGGAGTGAATGCTTTTAATGGGGGAGATTGTTTTATAAAGGGGGAGAATGCTTTACAACACTCTTAAGGAAAATCTACGAATACAATCCTTAGGAAAGTCCATACATTTGGGGGAGTTAGTTGTATTCAATTTCTTATTCAGAAGAGTTTCCAATAACTCAGGGGGAGATAAGTATTTCTTTTAGTATTTATTTTGTGATTTGTGCTTTCCGAAAAGGGGGAGATTGTTGAGTCAAAAGTCCTCTCTTGACTTCTATGTTTTGTTTTGGAAAACAAAAATGTCTTGTTAATCCTACTAACCTTGTCTATCATATCGTACTGATCATGCTGAACATACTGACTATGCGTATCTTACTGATCATACTGATCGTACTGACCATGCCAATCGTACAATGATGATCGTACTGACCATAATGATCGTACTGATCATGCTGATCGTACTAACCAGGCTAATCGTACTGGTCATGCTAATCATACTGACTATGTGTATTGTACTGATCATACTGATCGTACTGACCATGCCAATCATACAATGCTGATCGTACTGAATATGGAAATTGCATTAACTCAGCTTCTCATATCTTTTATTACATACTTGTTTTGGTACTTTGTCAAAAACACATGCTTCATTTAAATCATACTCTTCATTATCTTATTCAAACATCTTGTTTTAACCAATACGATGTCGTTGAGTTAGTTACAAACTAATCAAAACGATGTCGTGATTTCTGTTTCAATATGACTGTTATGATGCCAGGTGTCCAAGTCCCTCCGAGTTTTTCGGAGAAATATGACCGTTGGAGGCGACATGACCGTTGGAACCCGAGGCCTATAAATAAGAGGTCATTTGATGCTGAGAAAGAACAACGAATGAGACTTTGTAGAACAACTGTGATACTTTGCATCAATCAAGATTCTAGAGAGAGATGTTGTGACTTCTCTCATCTACTTTGTGCGACTGATCATCATATCGAGGGCTTTCAAGTGATTGAAAGACAGAGGTGCCGATTACCTACAAAATCGAGGGCTACCGGGGATATGCAGACGGGCGTTCTGATCATCGTATCGAGGGCTGCTGGGGATCGGAAGACGGACAGACCGATCATCGTATCGAGGGATGTTGGGGATAGGTAGACAGACGTTTCGATCATCGGATCGAGGGCTCACCAAGGTGTTGGTGAGACAGACCTTTTATCCTAGGTGAAAGGATAACCCTTCTCTTTGGGTTAAAAGAATTGTAATTATTTTACATTTCCGATGCTATCTGTATTAGAAAGGAAATTTTTTTTGTTTCCTTTTCAATCTCTTATACATTTTTAATTGTTTCAATTACATCCATTCTATTACATATTGTATCGATTGATTCTATATGATTTACGGTAGAATCATTCATCTTTATATTACTCTGATTGTTGTGTTCATCTTGAATAAAATTGTTTTACATTTCATTAGTATTACATTATATCTTATCTTTTATATTCAATACAATTTTGGGTGTTTGTATTTGTATTAGTTTAAGATCATTTAAACCAATCTATTCAGTGTTAAAACTCAAAATGTATTTAAACCTACAATTCACCCCCCTTCTTATATTGTTCCATCTAATAGACATACATATCTATATATTCGATCCAACACTGTGCAGCTCTGGTTTTGTCTGTTAAAAAGGATGATGGGAGTCTACGGATTTTTTGGATTATCGTCCCCTGAATCAGGATACGATAAATAACATGTACCGTTTGCTATGGATCGATGACATATTCGACCAGTTGAGAGGTGTGAAGTGGTTCTCCATGATTGATCTTCGATCCTGCTACCACCAGTTGTGGGTTCGTGAGGTTGATATCCCAAAGATGGATTTCCTTTGTCGTTATGTGCATTATGAGTTTCTAGTGATGCCATTTGGTGTGATGAATGGCCCTGCAGGTTTCATGGTTTGGATGAACAAGATCTTCCTGCCGTACTTGGACTAGTTTGTGGTTTTCTTTTTTGACGACATACGCATATACTATGCGATAGAAGAGAAGCAAAAAGACCATTTAGGGATAGTCCTAGACTTACTCTGAGAGCACCAACGGTATGGGAAACTCTAAAATTGAAAGTTCGGGATTCATGAGGTTCACTTTATGTGGCATGTCATTTGGGAGAAGGTATTGGCCCTAGATCCCGCATAGATATAGGTAGTGCTTTATTAGGAGCCACCCAAGAATGCAACAGAGGTGTGGAGCTTCCTTGGTTTTGCAGGGTACTACATGAGATTTGTGGAAGATTTATCTAGGATTATTGCCCCATTGACCGCATTGATGCAGAAGTGATGACCATTGGCCTATAATTATCCGTGCCAGAAGGCATTCTATGTGTCGAGATAGAGGCTAAAAATGTGCTTCGTTGTTGACTCTGCCAGAGGAGTTGTTGAGTTCGTGGTGTACAATGATGATTCAAGAGCTGGGATTAGGTGTGTGCTGATGCAGCAGTGGGAGGTGATTGCATATGGGTCGAGGTAGTTGAGCCACCATGAATAGAATTACGGGACTCACGATTTGGACCTAGCAATAGTGGTCCTTGCCATGAGGTAATGGAGACAAAACCTTCTGGGTGAGTGTTTTGTGGTCCAATCCGACCACCAAAGCCTCAATCACATCTTCACTTAGAGGGATATGAATCTGAGGCAGAGGAGCTGGCTAGAGTTTCCACAGGACTGTGATTTCGAGATAGTCTTCACTCCAGGGAAGGGAAACATAGTAGCAGATTCCCTTAGTAGAAAGTCACAGGCTCGTCTAGCGTGGAAAGCATCAGAACATTTTTCTTCTCTACAGCTGACCATGGTGGAGCAGCAGTGTACAACTTTTCTACAGTAGAGGATGTTGACTCCTTCTCTTCTTGATCCTATGATAGAGTCATAGCTGGGGGATGTCGACAGCGAGGTAGTACATGATCCGATATCCATGGGCTATGCACCTGATGGGTATTATGAAGGAGGAAATCATGAGATCCTATTCCAGGGGCGAGTTTTAGTACCAGTGGAGATGTGGGAGGAGTATATGCGGTTGTTCCACAGTTCTCCCTTGGTTGTACATCCCGGTGTGGGGAAAATGTACGGAGACCTTCAGTAGCAGTTTTGGTGGTCTGGCATGATGCGGATCATAGTTGTGTTTGTTTCTCGGTGTCTTACATGTCATAAGTTGAAGGCAAAGCTTCAGTTTCTGGTAGGGTGGTTGCAGCCCCTTGATATCCCAGAGTGTAAGTGGAATGGAATATATATAGACTTCCTCACAGGGATTCCACGCACAGTGGAGGGCCATGACTCCATTTGGGTGATAGTAGACCAACTCACAACATTGGCGCACATCATTTCCATCAGGGATCATTGTTTGGTGAAGAGTCTAGGGAATATGTACGTTCGGGAGATCGTCCACCTTCATGGAGTACCCTAGACGATCACCTACAACTGTGATGTGCGATTTACTTCGCGATTGAGGTGAGGCCTGATGGAGGCATTCATGACTCAGCTACGGATGAGTACAGCTTTTCACCCCCAAACAGATGGACAGACTAAGCGCACTATACCGGTGATGGAGGATATGCTCAGGGTGTGTGTGTTAGATTTTTTCCAAAGTAGGGAGGATCACCTACACATGGCAGAGTTCGTGTATAACAATAGTTAGCACTCTACTATCATCATTGAACCTTTTTAGGACCTCTACGGGAGAACTTGTAGGTTACAATTGTGCTAGATTGAGGTTGGGGAGACCTCCCTCGTGGGCACAGAGATGGTGCTACCGATGAAGGAAAAGGTTCATGTCATTCGTGAGAAGATGCGGAAGGCTCAGAGTAGACATATATCCTATGTAGAACGTCATCGCATGCCTTTAGAGTTCGATCAGGGGGACCATGTCTTTCTATAGGTCTCCCTATGGTGTGGAACATGGAGGTTCGACTGTGGAGGAATGAAATCTCGGAGGTTTGTTGGGAACTTTTAGATCATGAATAGGGTTGGTGAGGTTGCCTACCGTCTTGGTTTACCCCCACAACTAGAGAGGGTGCATGACATCTTCCACGTGTCGAAGCTGAGGAAATACGTGCAAGACCCCACACACGTTATCTACTTGGGAGAGATAGACATTGAATATGGATCCACCTTTTTGGATCACCCGATGGCAATTGAGGACCTATAAGAGTGGAAATTGGGTGGACAGACCATTCCATTAGTTCATGTGATGTGGCAGCACAAGAGGGTGCATGAGAGCACCTGGGAACGGGAGAGTCGGATGCGGGTTCAGTATCATGAGTTGTGCTTGTAGTTTTTTTTTCAGGGATGAAAATCTTGAATGAGGGAATGATGTATGAACCTGGGTTTTGAGCCTGTAAGACATTAAAATTTTCTTGATGTTATTCTAGAGCATGGAGTTCAAACGGTGTGTGATTCTGTGTCCCGGTGCGGTCGAAATTGAATTTTATGTGTTTTTATACTAGACAGGCCAAATAAATAGAATAACTCTTAAACAGTTGCTCATATGGGAACACTGAGCGTACAATTTAGTCTAGAGGGTGTCGTTTACCCAAGTAGGGATGGAACATTCAATGGCGCGGACCTAATGTGGAAAACGCCACCAGGGGAATTTTCGTAATTTAGCGGCCTTAGGTGTGATCTTTATAATATCTGAACGGAGGCTCAGATTAAAATTCCAAGACCACCATTGCACTCAAAACGTGTATTTTACCCTTGAGGCAGTTTAACCCTGAACCCATCGAAAGGTCGGGTACGGGGCCTGCTGGTGGGTGTTTAAGTGTTTCTCTACATAAACACTTCTCCCCCCTTCATTCAACCTTATCATACATTGTTGGAATCTCTCCCAACAAGAATCCACCTCCCATCATGATTATCTCCTCCATCTCTCCAAGGCAGGGTGGTCGTCCAGCGGATCACTTGAGAAGTGACGGGCTATGCCCAGTGAGGTAGGAATTTACGTTTTCATTTTTAATGTATTCACCTTTTGTGAATTAAGTTCATTGATTCTAAATACACTCCAATCATTTAGAAAATACCATAGATGCATAGGGCTCCATCCGAGCTTTCAAATTCTCTTTTTGGATCGAAAATCCGAGTCTCGGGGCGTTCGGGGGAGCCCCGGGAAGTTTTTCGGCCAAACATAGTTTTTCAGCGGTCCCAGGTGGCGGTGGTGGCAAGCGGGTTCCCAGGCGGTGGTGGAGTGGCTCCCAGGCAGTTGCGGCAAGCTCCAGGGTGGAGGCATCACGGCTCCCAGGTGGAGGTCACTAGTGCGGGGCGCGACGGGGGTTGTGGCATGCGACCCCGTGTGGGAGACCGAGACTCGGTGAAGCTGAGACTCCACACGAGACAACAACCAGCCACGATGGACGGTCGGTGCAAATGGACTGCAGTTCAGTAGCAGGGCCACATGGTAGGGCCGCGGGCCGGTGCTTTGGGCTAGGCTGGTCTAGCCCTAAGGGGTCAGCCCCCTTGTCTTCGGACACCAGTAAAATTCACTACGGTTGTCAGTTATGCATGCCATCTACGGCAGCATGATCCTCAGATTGATCCTATATTTTTGAAATTGTATCATGTAATTTTAAATACCAATATGAGGGATCAGTGGAGTGACACACCATTAAATATTGTTCAGCGCCTCACTGGGAATCTTCTTTCAGATGGTGCTAACACATCCAGAGTCTGTTTAAGGAACCATTAGTGGCATTGTGACCCTGGCGTCGAGACAAAGTAGTCCAGGGTGGTTTCAGGAATTGATGCTAGAGTTAAATCATGGGCCCCATTGGATGTCTTTTATGCTGTGTGCAGCATACTGCTACTTTTACATCTGACATCCATTCGGGGTGAATGAATCATTGTTCTTGCATGTTTTTCCGAGAGCATTGCGATGGCACAGTTCGCCTGAGCTTTTTCGGGACCGAGGTGTAGGACCCATGAGATGTCGTATGAGCATAAAGTGTTTTTGAATAACTTTTTTGTCAGGAGACCATTTCTAGCGATTAAGTAGTCTATCTCGCGTTTTATTCATGAGGATTTCAATGATGTGATCTATTTGGGAATACAGATATTTTTTCCTGATCTTGTTAAATGTGGAAACAAGAAAGGGCATTGTTCAGAGGTTCCTTTGACACACTCTGATCCTACACATGGTAGCGGTGTTAGTGACACCCAGTGGTGGCATAGGCAGTGCGGGGTTATCAGACCATTTCCAGGTTTACCCATTGACCTTAGGGTTTACCCTCCAACGGGGCTGGGTAGTGAGTTACCCGTTGACCATAGGGTTTACCTTCCAGCGGGGCTGTGTAGTGGGTTACCCATTGACCATAGGGTTTACCATCCAACATGGTTGGGCAGTGGGTTACCCATTGACCTTAGGGTTTACCATTTAGCGGGGCTGGGTAGTGGTTGACCAATTGACTTTATGTTTTACCCTCCAACAGGGCTGGGCAGTGGGTTAGCTGACGACCATTTAGGGTTTACCCTCTAGCAAGGCTGGGCAGTGGGTTACTAGAGGACCTCTTGGGGTTTACCCTCCAGTTGGGCTGGGAAGTGGGTTAACCGATGAATTCTTTCAGACTCAGACCTTTCAATGAGGCTAGTCATTAATTTTTCTTGGTGATTACCAGAGCGGGACCCTTGGTGGTATAGTCCAGTGATGATAAAAATTTGGCGTGCGGGAATTTTGGGCATCAGTGATGGATATTTTCAGAACGTTTGGCGAATTTTCTTTAGATGAGCTTGGATATAGAGATCCCCATACACACTCATTCAGGTTTCTTGTTGAGAATATATATATTTACATAACCTATGTTTGTTCCCACTCCTTGGGTTCAATTACTCTCTTTATAGGAGGGTCAATGACACTCAAGGTATGCCACGTTCTTTCCATGTGTACCTCCTCTTGGTTGGATGGGTCTACTTCTTTTCTTTTGTTGGGTTAAGCTGCACTCTATTTACTATACTATTTTATTTTTCCATGTTTTGTCTACTGCTCATTGTTTTAGTACCTCCTTTATTCCTCCCTCAAGCATTCAGGGCACTCTACTAAGGATCTTTATACTCACCCCTTCTTGGGATTTTCCCACACTTGGTGTGTCCTTGCAGATGATGGATAGGTCGATCAAGACTACATAGGAGCATATAGGACACGAGATATTGGGATGCATCTAATGGTCATAGTATGACAATATGGTGTGAGACTCACCAGCTCTTTACTTTTGTTTACCTGTTATCGGGTTGTGGCACCTTTCGGGTGGGGCGCATGTTTTCCCCTTTTTCTGCATAATTATCTTGTCATTACTTTTCATCCCATTAGTTGTTCTATTTAGAAGTTGAGGCATGACTTTGGTTGGGTTATTGTTTTTTTTCATTCGGTTTTCTTTTGGGTCTGCACTTCTGTATTGAGTGGGTTGTGTGTGTTTGTATAGGTACTTATGAAAAGGCCTCCCTGAGATTGTTACACCCTATGCACTTGTCACCAGTCCCTGGCCTATGGAGGCGTGCTTGGGGTAGTTATGGCTTAAGATGGGTAGGGTCAGGTCGTGACAATAAGTTAAAGAAAATTAGTTTAATATTGATATACAAACATGGAGGAAAAGAATAAATATTTATAATGTGTGAATGAGGTCATCATAACAAATAAATTATTGGACATTAGAAATTTGAGGGCCTCAATACCATAAATCTGTGATTGTTTGGGAGACCGTCAATTAAATAGAAAATAATGTATTATAACAAAATTTATATTTTTAAGACACTCTTCCTAATGTTATGTAAAAATTTTAATCCCTAAGAATATATGAAAATATAATCAATTTATTGTTTTGTATTTCATTTGATCAATAATTACATATAGTTCCGATTCAATCAAATTATAAATCAATAAAAAATAATATGCATTATTTAAGCACAAAAAATCATTTCTAAAGGATCTTAATTCCTATATAATTGTGAAAATCCTACCTATTTTTTTAAATCTTACAAAAAAAATTATGTTTTATATACTAATCTAATATCCATAAATGTGATATTACCAGTTTATCATTGAAATTTTATTTAAAAAATTTAACTAAATACAATGAAAAATTAACCAGGACATTGTGTAGTTCAGTTGTTAGGGTGAAACCCTTACCGACCTTTTTTCAGGTTTCCAATACCAGCATCCTTGATAGATTTGATTGGATTTCATCCAGCATACAAGTTTTCTATTTCTAAAACCAAATAAATATAATTTAAAAACCAAAATGATGGAAATATTAAAAATAAATCTAATCACTAAATAGTCTTTTAATAATGGTTTTCAATAAAACCCTAATAACAAAATATCTCATCCATTTATTCCAACATAGGTTTTTGAATAGTATAGGTGTTTTCCAAAATATATTCATATTATTTATAAATCATGACACCTTATCATAAATATAAACACCTTATGATTATCCTATGATGTTAATCTTTTTTATCTATTCAAATCCCTCATAATGTATTGTAATGAAAATGTTACTTATCTTAAGAATATTCCCTGGGAGTGTCATACTAGAAGAATAGTAAGGATCATTGTCGTGTACCAGGATACCCTGAGTCAGAATTGGAACATATTGTAGGAGTTTTTACTTCTAGGTACATCTATTCTAGAATAAAGTCAACTTGTAGTATCCTGAATGGGATTTATTTAAATAAAGTCCCACTTAATTTATACCATACCAATATTCTTGTATTTTTTATATACTCATCTTCAATTTCTATCATAGGTTAATGTTATCTAACCTATATTTCCTGAAATTATGTTAATGAGGTTTCTACAAAACTTTATTTCACGGAAAATATAGTGACCCCACCCCCGATATATCAAATATCTTGTCTACTACTAATTATATTGGCCTAATTACAAGGAATCAGTCCCCAAAGGAGTGGTAAATTTTGTATTCTTAGTAAACCTGATATGTAAATCATTATTATATATAAAAATAATACACTAATAAACTTATAATTTATTTTCATTATATATAAATAATATTGAGGATAACTCTATCCCATATTGTAATATCTATATGTCAACTATATTCTGCTTCTTGGATTCCTATGGAAAGAGACATAATAATGGTGATATCAAATTCCCACATAGGAAAAAATATAGAGGAATAAATAATGAATCAATGAGAATAGAAAATATGGAAAGATAAATAATATAACAGATATTCCATTTAAAAAATAAACAACATGAATGAGTATAAACAATATGGAATACAAACAGCTTAAAACATATGCCACTCAAAATATAAGAAAAAATAAATATAGCAAGGTATGAAACTGAAACACATTCCATATAAATAACTAAAAATGAAATGTATCTATAGATATTACAACAAAAATATCATGGATTAATAAAAAGTAAAACTAAATGGGGTAAATGTGTTTTTAATGGATGACGTGTCTGAGGGATCTGAAAAGATATTCAATCAAGGCCCTTCACAATAATCTTTAATCTATGGGTGCATACTCATCTATAATGGTTGGGAAAAAATTTAAAGGTTTTTTTGGAAACTAATTTCATCTCATGAGACTACTAATATATCATGGGTCTTTCATTAACTAGGCCATAACCGATAGATAATTCATTAATTATTCTCTAACCCTCATTGCTTGCATTAACCATTCCCCAAAACGTAATGTGCATTTCAAAATTATTTAAATAAGAAGAGTCTCTTATAAAATATCTAAATTTTATAAAGGATGTTTGTTATTAGTATTTTTACAAATAATAAGATAAATTTAAATGTTAACATTATGTGAGAGATGTTATATGGTTCAGGAAATAATCATAACAATTAAAAATTATATGGATATTTAGGGGGAATTAAATTTCATATGATCATAGAAAATTGAATATATCAAGGGGATTAAATTTAATAAATAATGTTAAAGTAAGAATTATCCTTGTCTAAATCAATTATAATAAATTTATGAAACTATTAATGATGTTATTATTAAAAAAGATCCATTTGGAGTAAAATGAAGGGTTGTTGTCATTAATGAATATAATTATTATAAACAGATATCCTAAAAACATTCTTGAAGAATAAATAAATTTGTATTGAAATTTCTTTTGAAAAAACATTTCATAAAAAATATTTTGGAAAATATTTTAATTAAAATGTAACCATTTAAATATGTAAAAGATTCATCCATTAAATTAAAGTGTTTAAATTCTTATGAGCCTTGTGATTTAAAAAAACATTTCATTTGGATGGATGATGGTTAGGAAATGCATTGTCCAGAAATTTACACAAATATTATTTTGAAAACATTGGTAAAAGAGAAAAATAAAAAAATACATTACCATATAATTTAGAAAAACAATAATCATTTTTATAAAGTATGGTTTATATAATAAAACGTGGTCTCTGACAAAAGATATATATAATTTTGGATTTTTTAAAAATCATTTTCAGTATAGAAGAGCAGAAAAATTATAATAATATTTTACAACAGTCATGAAGTGTCATATGAGAGAAAATATTATTTTTTATTGAAAAAAATTTCAAATATTATCCCAAAATGTAAATTCCATTGAATTAATATTAAATTTATTATTGACGAGAATATTATTTATACATTCAAAACTGTCCCACAAAACTTCGAAACATTATAATGATAATACTCATGAAAAAAATAAAATTAAAGTTATTATATCATGGTATTATTTAGATTCATGATGTATCATCTAAAAAGTTTATTCTATACACTATATACAATAAACTAAATTCATATTAACAAATAATCCTCCACAAAACATATTTAGATGAAATCGCTTAACTTATCCTTCCATTGTGTTGTGTGGTATTTAGTCTCTTGTACTGTTACTTGAAATATAAAGATAAATAATATAATAACCATAATAATGTTTCTTAGACCATATATTCTTTTAATATAATTTTAAATTACATAATTATTAACAAAATTAATTAAATATGATATTTATTGTGTTAATTGCCATGTTTTCTCAGGTGAGTTTTAACGTGTTATTGCTTGTTTTTGTTAATTAGTCATGGTTTTCATACCTCTAGAATATATACCAGGAATTAATTATCTTATATAATTATTATATATGTATTTATTGTAGTCCATTTCATTTAGATATTAGAAATTAAATGCATTGTTCATGGAGATGGTAGGTCATATGTAAACATGACTGTTACATCTATTTCATTATTTTTTTAAATGAAAGTAAAATAAATTATTCATTTTTAAATTATAATTAAATTTTTATATATTTTTTATTTATGATACATTTTTTTAGTGAAACCTTCTTTTATATATTCAATTTATGGTGTGAATGTGTCAAATCACATTAATGGGGTGGTAGTCTAGACATCGTAAAGTGAAATTATCATATGTACATAAAATGGAATTCATAAATGTATATTGTAAATAAAAAATAAAGAAGCATGAAGAAATTATCAATATAATATATATCATATATAATTATAGTTTTCATCATAACAACCACCATGAAATGTGGTAATGGAAAAAAGATTAATCATCACTTCGTGAGGATTATTGGATTAGGGGAGAATATTTTAGAATCTACATGGTGGGTTAATGGTTGAACCAATATCTCTTTAGAGTCATGTTGTATTTGGAGGAGAGGAGGACCATTTATATGGGAGGATAATGACACAGTTAATATTTTTCAAAAAAAAAATAGATAGGTGTACCAATGTTTTTTGATAAAAAAAAGTCTTAAAAACCATCCAAACAAAAAAAATGGATCGTTCATGGACAATTTATTGACATAATATGGGGATTGGACCCACGTTTAGGTCATTTGGGCGCTTAAGATTATGGATTAGTCCTTTCTTATATTTCTGAGCTTAATATTTGTAAATAAATTTAATTAATTTCACCTAATTTTTTTTTGGAAAAAAACAATGTTGATATTATTATAAATTATAAATTATTCTTGGTACAAATATGTAATCCATTTTTTGAAATTCCAATCATATAATTAGTTGAAATTAATTTAAAATTTATCATGTGTGAGGGAAGAAAAAGCGTGTTTTTAAGTAAAAGCGTCTAAATGTTTTCATTTTTTTATAATAATTTTTAAATATAAATCAATTAAAATCACATTAACCTTGTGAATTTATTTTATTATTATATATAAAATGTTCAAATCAATTAAAAATATAATTTAAGTTTATAAATAAATTAGATTAAAATTATGTTTTGAACTAAAATTATGTATTATTAAATATTCTTTATAAGATTAACTGTTTCCAATAAATTTTTAAAATCCCCAAAAATGAAATTATTTTTTACACATTATATGATTAATTTTATTGTAAAATATTTATAATATAAAAGTATCAAAATTAATAATTAATATGTGTTCTTCTTTAAAAAGAGGTAAAATTGTATTTATAAATATTTTGGGTTTTTAGGCATAAAATAGTGTTTGTTCTTATCTTATGCATTGCAACCATAATTGATGAATATAAAAAATATTATACTAATCATATAAAATATGAATTACATTAATATCAACCATTTCCTATAATTAATTTAAACTATTATTATAAAATAATTTGTTTAGCATAAATTTAGTTTTCCATAAAAACATTCACATTATATTCAATTGCATATTGTATTAATTTATAATTAATTTTTTACATATATAATCCTTATATATTTTGATAAATCATTATTTCTATATGATAGTAATTACTATTCATAACTACTAATATAATAATTATTTTATATCTCATTTTTTTAAAATAATTATTGTTGAATAAAACATTGTCCAACATGTAATATATGACACCAAAGAAGGAAACTCTTGAGTATATCACATGATATTGAAGAAGGTTTCAATTGCTTGAAACACAAGATTACTAGCTGTTGTGTGTGTTGGAATATGTACAATATATAATTAAACATATATACATTATAATGTATCCATATATTATATCACGTTATGTGCTTGGTGTTGCACATCATGCATGCTATCGAGTATGAGGCTATTACCTCAGATTTTTGGTGCATCACATTCTCTCTGACCTTATTGAAATTTATTTTATGAAATTTAAGCTCATTCATGGTGATAGATTATTTTATAATTATTTTGTTTTATGTCCCACATAATGAAAAGGTTTCATACATATCCCCTTATAAAAGAGAGAATATAAAGAACAAAGGTCACATAGAAAACCATGTAACTAGTTCTCTATGTAGGAGAATAATAGTGGAATGTAAAGATACATATTTGAAGAAAAAGAATAAATATTAATAAGTAGATAATGATATCATCAATAAAAATCTATATAATGGTAAATGGAATGTTAAGGGAATGAAATCCATAAATCTATGATGATTTCATAGAATATCAGTTCAAAATATATTATAATATTAGGGGAAAGTATTTTAGGGTACATTTCCTAATGATGATTAATTCTTTTAATACCTAATAATATAATACAATATACTTCATTGATTGATTTATTTTCAATATAAAAATCCTATATTTTGGTTTTTCTATAGACAAATTTATTTCATTACATAATTATAGTGATTCCCGAAGAAAAAAAACTTTTCTAAAGGATCATAAGACTCATAATAAAGTGAAAATCATGAATATTTTTCATTAACATTATTCAAAAAAATATTTTTAATTTATTAATCTATAATCCTAAAATGTATACTATTTGTTCATAATAAACTTTATTTCTTCATATTTGTTAACTAAATTAAGTGAAAATTTAACCAGTAGATTGTGTAGGTCAATGGTTTTGTGAAACTCATATTATCTTTTTGTCATGTGTTCAAGACCTGCATATTTTCCATATCTGATTTGTTTTCACCTGGCATATGGGTTGTCCTTTTCTAAGACAAAATTAATATATGATACAAAATTAAAATGATGTACATCCTTGAAATTTTTTTTATGAAAAAATATCCTTTTAATAAATATTTTCAAAGAAACGTGAATAAATAAATAGTGAATCCAATTAATCCCAAATAGTTTATTTTTTGGTTTTGCGCCTATCCATAATTCCATTCATTGGTTTTATATATCATGGAACCTTATCCTCTATCTAAAACAACTTAGGATTAAGGTGAGGAATTAATTTTACACATCTATTTAAATTTATTGCAATGTTGTGTAATGAAAATTTGACTTATCATAATCATATCACATAAGATTGTCTAACTAGGATCCTAGTTTGGCTCATTATATTTTACCATGATTTCCCGAGTTAGGCATAGAACAACTTGTCAGAGTTATTACTCTTATTTACATCTACTCAAGATTTATGTCCACAAGTAGTATCTAGAGTGAATGTTTCCCTAAGAAGTCCCATATAATATTTACCTGACTAAAATTCTAGGATTTCCTTCCATACTCATCCTCAAATTCATTTTTATGTTCATTTTCTATGTCCAATTTTATCCTAAAACTAGTTCTCAATGTTTCTACTAAAAATCCATTTATACAAACTATAGATACCCAACAGTATATATCCCAGAGAAAGTGTCTGATACTAATTATATTTGTATGATTATAAAGAAAAATTTCTCGAATAACCGGTCAGTTTAGTAGTCTGGGTAAATCAGATACATATATTTGTATTTTATAAAAAAAATAATACACAAATTACAATCTTATTTTTGTATTCTATCTATATAAATTAATTTTATGATAAATCTAATCCATCTAGTAAATTTGTTTATATCATTCACTGTATGATTCTATGATTTGAGGGAAAAATATAATAAGAGTGTTCTCAAATTCTTAGTATGTGAAAAATATCATGGATGCAATAATTAATCAATGCATATTTTAAATATGGAAGTGTTAATAACAAAACATGAATTGTATGTAATCAATAATCTAAAATAAAGATTGCGAAAAATATGGTAAAATAATAACTATAAATGCATGCCATTAATGTAACTAGATAATCAATATTAAATATGACACAATGAGAAACTAAAATACATTCAATATAAATAATTCATAATAAAATAAAACCATAGATATGTCAATTCCAAATCTCATAGATGAAAAACAACAAAAAAAATTAATTAAATACTTTCCTAAAGGATTTCATGTATTTGAAATAAAAAAACCAATACCTTCAACACCATTCACAATTTGGTTTAACTATGGGTAGAAACTCATCTATACTGCATGGAAACACACTCTAAAGGGTTTTTGACATTAATTTCATACCATGAGACTATCAATTCATCTACTGAATTTCATTAACCTCTCACCAACACATAGATCAAGCATTATCGAGTATCTAACACATAGGTCTTATGTTTAATAGCCCCCATCTCGTATAGTGTTTATATATATTATTTAACTAAACAATGTTCCTTATAAAATATCCTTATTGAATAAAATAAGTATGTTTATCGATATTTTCACATATAATAAAATAATTTTTAAAGGAAACACCCTATAAAAATTGTAAATGGTTAATCCAATAATCATATCCATGAAAAATGATATGGATATTAATATTAAATTCAATGTTAAATGATTATAGGAAATTGAAATTTTCCATGGGAATAAAATAAATCAACAATTTGAATGTCAATAATATCATTGATAAAATTAATAACAAACCATCCATTGGATGATTAATTAAAAAATCTATAAAATATAACCCAAGCGGAGTAAAATAAATGGTTTTTGTCATTAATGAATGGAAACATTATAAAAATATATTTTGAAAACATTCTTGAGTTACATATCTATTTGTTAAAAAAAATATTGAAAAAAATCATTTAAAATAACTTTCAATAATGTTTTACTTAAACATTTACCTTCTCTACATGAAAAGGAAGATTCAAATAAGTTATGGTTGGTAAATTCATACAATCCATCTGAGGTAAATATAATATTCCATTTACATGACTAATTTTAACACCCCGAGATTTTATGAAAAATTTTATTTTTAATTTCATTGATGTATTGTGTTGTACGCTACACAAAAAGAAGCTTGCACTACATGCATCCCTGCCTTGGCTTGCATGGCACATAATTGCGACCTTCCACGATACCGTATGTTGTACGCAATATCGAGTTTCACTAAACAAAGATATGTTATATAAACTACCTGTTAAGAAATGTAATACCCTCTTTTTAAAATTTTATTCTTCAAAATGGAATTCATTTTTGGATTCAGAATATTGAAATTAGCCTAGGGTGAATTTTTCGTATTTTTCTGAAAACTTTCAAATATTGATGAATAGTGAAAACACTGAGTTACTATTTAAAAACCGACGTTTTATATAAATAATTATTTATTTAATTTAATTTAATTTTAGGTCAAAATTTATACATAATACCTATATAAGTTCAATTTAATTATTTGGTGTCTTTTTATAACAATTTTAGAAATATAAAAATTTTATTGAACTTTTCACTCTCTTTTACCCACCTCCTAGGAGAGTCTGAAAATTTACATCAAACATACTTTTACCGCATCTGTGAGTGAGATTTTAAAAATCTGAGAGACACAGTTAATATGAAGGAGTAAAATTCAGTTCAATATGATAAAAATATTTTTTTGGTGAATAATAACTTTTTACTTTTATTTACCACGCTTAAAAGTAAATAACATAATTAAGGGTACAAATGATATTATTAATCCTCTAAAACATGTATGAATTCTATTGGATAAGTGTAATTCGAACTAAAATGACCTTAGGAATAAAATATTACCCTTTTGGTCTACTTGGATTAGATTTGGACATTTATTGTTATTTTATTTAAAGAAGAATTAAAATAGTTAAAATCAATGATTAATAAAAAAACATTTTTAATATAGGGTAATACAGAAGATAAATTTGACAATAAATTTTCTTTAAAAAGATAAAAATATTTCCCATATAATGGTATTTTATTTATAATTTGTAGACATTAAAAAATTTAATTTTTTTATGACACAATGATGATGAAGTAATTACCATATTAATGAAATATTAACATAATTGATGTTATAAATACCCAAATAAATGTAATTTTAGACTTTTTATGAATTCCAGTAATTTTCTTGGTTAATATGTTATGTTCGTATGGATTTAATTTACTTTTTTATAACTAATAATGCGGTTATTATTTTGAAAAAAATCAAGTACCAAATAGTGTCAAAATTAACAGAAAATAGTTTTTGAAACAAATATTATATTATTAAATGTTATTTTATACATAAAAAACTAAGGTTCAGCCAAATGTCTTATATAATTATATATATATTAAATAATTAACCACTTGGGGTTCTTTTGGCTTTTTATAGTAAGCTTATTAACCATATAGTGTAAGAAAACAAAAAGACGTGTTAAAAGTTAAATTATTTAACTTATAGTTAAATCTAAATGATAAGGATAAAATAGTAACCTAATACTGTCTAAAACCTATTAGTTCAAAGTATTTCTACCCACCCCAACTTTAGCTTCTAAATAAATAAATTTTGAGAAATTAATAACTGAATATGACTTTATTACAAAATAATATTTTATGTTTTTTCTAAGGTTCCCCTCTCCTCCCTTATAAAAAGGGCACCCCTTCCCTCTTCTCTTCAAACCCTTTTAAGACATTAAGTTTGGCCAAACCCTGAAAATTACTCTTATCAACCTCTCTAGTTATATCATAGAGGTTATTGTCTCCTCAAATGACCAACTCTAGTGCCCTAATAAGCTGTTTAAAGGAGGTGTGTCGAGGTAGAGGTAATCTCTTCTGCCAATTCTTTCAGGTTTCATTCTTTTTCTACTTCCTCTTCATTAGTTGTTTCATTATAAAGTAATAACATCAGAATTACTTATATACTTATATGTTATTATAAATATGAAACAACACTATTTCATCTTCTATCCATCCTATGTAAAAAAAAACACCGCGCGTGCGTACGCACGACATATCGTCTCCACGCCCTGTTGTAATCAGTTTTTCCACCACCACCTTACATGGACGAGTATAGTGGTGTACAGAATAACTATATATGATTATTATAAACTCACACTGATTCTAAGATATTATATCATCCACTTCAATTCCATTCAATAAATATGGGAACGATATCATCGCTTGTCCATACGTACGGATTACCGTCTCCATGACGCGATGAGATTCATTTTCCATATTAGAAATTCAAGAATTATTATAAAGTATATATAATAAGTAACCATGAAATATATGACATTATAATTCTACTTTAATTATGTATATATATGTATTTCATCTACTTAATTCAACCCAATTCAATAAGGAAACGAAAAATAGCGTTCATGCGTACGTACGACCTACCGTCTCCATGAACAATGTATTTCTTTCCATTTATTGATCTATTATATATATGTATATTCTGAATATATATTATATATAAATAATGTTTTATATTTATTAATTAATTAATAATGATCTATGTAATCATATTAATAATTACAAGTCAAACACGGACGATAAATGAAACGATTTTACCCAAAATGCTACTTTAACAAGGAATTGACAAATGAACGGATAATCTAATGTCGTAAGTGAATCATATATGATATCATAAATATTATTATGGTTTTTTTACAAGTTAATTATATGATTAAACCCACTATACAGGATTCTTGGACACATAAGGATGAAATTGGACATATGGTAAGGGATAACTATTCTAATCTCGTTCTTATCCGAGATTGTTATTCGTATGTTTTTACTGGGGTTACTATTATCTTCCATGCCCATGTTTTCTAAAAATGTTTTAATGTATTTTTAAATTCCTTTTTACACATTTTTGAAATTTACCACATGTTATGAAAGGAATCTTTCTTTTTTTACCACACGGGGAACTTTATTGACTTTTCCGACAAAAGTATGAGAAGAATGTTATTTTTAACTTATACGGCGTGAACGGATTTTTTCGATTTCATAACACCTCATTTTCATGAAGCTTACTCTACATAATTTTATGACTATTTTCAACAAAATACCTTTCTTTTAAAATGTCATGGAATTTTGTGAAAAGAAAATGATTTTAAAGAGGAAAGGATATTTTCCTCAAGAATTCATTTCAAATGTTTTATCAAAACCATTTTCCATCTAAGATACATTATTTCATATGTGTCTGTTTCAAGTATAATGTCTCTATGATTTACATGGTTGCACTTTTCTTATGATGAAATATCCATTAGTTTTATATGGATTATGTGATGATGGGATGATGTTTATGAAACCTATTTTATTTATTGGGATATGATGAATGTTTTAAGTTTATTTTGTGGCACAAGTAAGATTGATTTAATTAGGATATGGGTGGGACATATATCTCCCTCAAATGAATTTGGTAAAGATTTATACCTCATGATATAGACATGGATGGAATGTTAAGTTAATCTGGTTCAATGTTACAGGACTGAAATGAGGAGTGAACTCGATTTAGAAAGGGACTTTGTCCACTAAGATGGTCTTGACAGTATTATCATGGCTACTGTGGAAATCATATCATGTGCTTAATGGTTTTCCACAATTAAATTTTTTATTCCCATTCTATTTTATCATGATAAATGTTTTTTTATGAACTATGCCTTACGTACTGCCAAGATTTATTTCACAACTCATGATTATAATGTGTAAACTTTATGATCATGTTTTGAAGTTCAGATGTATATAGATTGTTTTATTTTCTCCATTCTTACCCTTATTGAGCATTTGAGATCACCATTTATATGTTTTCTTTTCCCCAAGATATAAAGAAAGTTTTTAGGTAAAAACCAAGAAGGGGAAGATCTTTATGGGATATATTGAAGATCTTTCACCATGATTAGAAGATTTTTTTCCGAGTTTCCAAAGAAACTAAAATATTACGATCCTTGTGTGTTTGTTGTTGTTATTTATTAGGTATTCCGAAAAAATAATGTAATGTCCATGTACGTCAAGATTTGGGTCTCTATAGTTGGTGTCCTAGGTTTGGTTTAGTCAACCTTAGGTAACTAGGATGTGAGATCTTTAGGGAGATCCCTAGAGATATTTCTAGGGAATGTCTAGGGATGTCCCTAATGTTAAGTATAAGTATAGGTTATAGTCCTAGAATTATGGTAAAAATATTAGAATTAAACCTAAGATGTTAGATATTGAAGTTACTCCCCCTTGATTATAATTTTTTACTCTCACAATATTCTTTTTGGGTTTTAGAAAATGGCTGGATACAGGAAATTTCACGATAATGGAGGATATGATAGACAATGGAATAATATTCTTCATGAGAAACCTAATGAAATTGGATCTGGAATTCCACATATATTTATTAAGCAAAATCATAAATTTCATAATATGATCAATAAAAACAACTTTGGAATGTTTTCCAACTCATCTTATAAGAGAAAGATAGAGTTTCAAGATGAACATATATGAAAGAAATTTCAATTTCCCTCATGTAAATCATGTGGGAAGAGGCATCAGGGAAAAAGATTCAAAGGAACTGGAAGATTCTTTGGGTGTGTAAAAGAATGACACAATTCTAGTAATTGTAAAGGAAAAGGTTCAGTTAACACCATGGACAATGATAATGGTATTTATAAGACATAAACAATGGTTAAGTGTTTTAAATGTGGAATGTATGGGCATTATGCAAACAAATTCCCGAAGAGAAAATCTCATAAAGAGAATCAGCATGGTTATATGTGTAGTATTTATGTGGATGATGATGAAGAGACTACAAATGATATATGAGATGGAAGAAATGATGATGCTCGGTCAGTGGTTTAAGAAGTTAGTGTAATCAAGAATAATGTTTGGTACTACAGAATAAAGAAAAATCTATGGACTGTTAAACAGTTACATTCGATTGAGTTTTGTAAGTATATGTTGAATGGTACCGATAACCATGAAAGGTTATTCAGATATTATTGGAAAGCACCTAAAATGTGCATAAATAAGGGATAAAGATGTAATGTAATGTTTGATAGTATTAATGAGCTCATGACTAATATAAAGAAAAAGTGATATCATGGTTTGAGTATAATGAATTTTTGTGATTTTGGTATATGGAAAGAGTTACCTTATGACAGCATTCATGTTTTCACTATGGTTCAAGAGAATACACGATTAAGGTATTCTTGTGTTTGTAATTTGACCAATAAGATGTATCATATGATATATGGGGGATAAATGATGGTATTCACATGCTATACAGATGACATTTCTAGTAATTGTTTTCTTTATACTATGAGCTTAGACATAAGTATTTTGGATAAGCCTAAAGATTGTAATCGATTATGTTGGACATAATTCAGTATTGTTTAAGGCTAGAACTTTTTTCAATATTATTTATGGAATGTTATAATAATTTAGTTTTAGAAAAAGGAAAACCTAGAGGACCGGTGACAACCTATCGTGTCAGACAAGGCTGTGGGAATCGAACCCACAACCGAAGTGTGACAGGATTTTATTTCCTACCTCTAGCCTACAAGAAGTCATGTTTAGTAGAAAATAGTTTTATTAAACAATATGATAGATTAAGAATATGTCTATTTTTGGAATCATATATGATTGGCCTCAGCATAGATGGACTTATGTATATTTGATAACATTTTCTAACCTTTTGTTTGAGACATTTGGAATAACCCATCATTCTATCACATGATATTCTGACACTTCATGAATGAAAAATTTAACTAAATTTCTTTAATAGAAAAAGTGGAAATTGTTCAAGGAACGAACAATGGTGAGATTATACGGAAATAAAGTAAGTATTTCTTCTAATTCAAATTCTTAAACTTTAGGGAAATCATCTTGAAAACCAAAAATGTTGTCATAGTGCCCTTATATCTGATGAATCATAAGGTACCATAGATCATCACAAATTTATGGCTTTGTGATTGTTGGATTTTATATAGCCATGTTCTCTACCACTCTCCATCAAAACATGACGGTTAGATTTCTCATCCATAACCATATCTTCAGCTATGTTCTTCTATATGGAATCCCTGTGATTAGTTAATTTCGATAACCGTTATGTTTCATAGTTATGTTTTTAATGTTAAGTTTTGGTATTACTTTTACGATGAGGGTTTCTATTAAAACAATCGAGTAGTAATACATTTATAACACCGAAAAATTTCGAGGGAGAAATTCCTTTTAATGGGGGTAGAATGCAACACCTCGAGATTTTATGAAAAATGTTATTTTTAATTTCATCAATGTCTTTTGTTGAACTCTACACCAAAAAAAGATGTCACTACACACATCCCTTACTTGGCTTGGATTACACGCAATAAGGACCTTCCACGATCGCGTATGTTATAGGCAATACTGTGTTTCACTAAACAATGATATGTTATATATACTATTGGTTATGAATGGTAATACCCATTTTTAAAATTTTAATTCTCAAAATGGACTTCATTTTTGGATTCGGAATATCAAAATAAGCCTAGGGGGAATTTTTGGTATTTTTCTGAAATCTTTCAATTTTTGATGAATAGTGAATGCATTAGGTTACTATTTAAAAACTGACTATTTATATAAATAATTATTTATATTTTTAAATTTTTTTAGGTATAAATTGATACATAATACTTATAAAAGATCAATATAATTCATTGGAGTCAGTTTATAAAAATTTTAGATATATACAAATTTTATTGAACTTTTCACTGTATTTTACCCAACTCCTAGAAGAGTTTGAACATTTACATAAAACATAATTTTACCAGTTCTGTGTGTGGAATTTTGAAAATCCGAGAGACACAGTTAATATCAAATAGTAAAATGCAGATCAATAAGATAAAATAATTTTTGGTGAATAGTAACGTTTTACTTTTATTTAACACGGTTAAAAGTAAATAGGGTAATTAAGGGTAAAAATGATATTATTATTACCCTAACACATGTCATAATTCTATTGGATAAGTTTAATTCGACCAAAAACAACCTTTGGAATAAAATATTACCCTTTAGGTCCACTTGGATCAGATTAGGACATTTATTATTATTTTATTTAAAAAATAATTAAAATAGTTAAAATCAAAGTTTGATAAGTAAAACATTTTTAATATAGGGATATTCATAAGATAAATTTGACTATAAATATTAATTAGAAATATAAAATGATTTCCTAAAAGATTTTATTTTATTTATAATTTTTAGAAATTAAAAAATTTAATATATTTATGACATAATGATGATGCAGTAATTACCATATTAATGAAATATTAACATAATTGATGTTATAAATACCAAAATAAATGTAATTTTTAGACATTTTATGAATAAAACATATTTTATAGGTTAATATGAAAAGTTAGTATTTATTTAATTAACGTTCTTTGAACTAATAATGCTGTTATAATTTTCACAAAAATCATGTACCAAATAGCGTCAAAAATGACATTAAATAGTTTTTAAAAAATATATTATATTATTAATTGTTATTTTATTCATAAAAAACAAAGGATCGGAAAAATTACTTATATATAAGTATAAATATTAAATAATTAACCACTTGGGGTTCGTTTGTCTTGTTATAGTAAGTTTATTAACCATATAGTTTAAGAAAACAAAAAGACACGATAATAGTTAAATTATTTAACTTAGAGTTAAATCTAATTGATAGGGATAAAATTGTAACATACACTTGTATAAAACCTATTGGTTGAGATTATTTCGACTCATATCCACCTTATCTTATAAATAAATCAATTTGGAGCAATTAATAACCGAATATGACTTTATTATAAAATAATATTTTTTGTTTTTCCAAAGGTGCCCCTCTCCTCCCTTATAAAAAGGGAACCCCTTCCATCATCTCTTCACACACTTTTGAGCCTTGAAGCTCGGAAAAACCCAGACAATTCCTCTTCACAATCTCTCTTGTTATATCACAGAGGTTCTAGTCTCCTCAAAAGACCATCTCTACTGTGCTAAGAAGACGTTTAAAGGAGGTCCGTCGAGGAAGAGGTAATATCTTCTACCGACTCTTTCAAGTTTCTTTCTTCTTATACTTCCACTTCATTAGTTGTTTCATTATAAAGTAATAACATAACTATTAATTATATACTGATATGTTATTACAAATATTAAACAACCATATTTCACCTTCTATCCAGCCTACAGAAAATGAAATCATCGAGCGTGCGTACGTACAGAATACCGCCTCCACACCGTGGTGTAATCAGTTTTTCCACCACCTCCTTACTTGGATGGATATAATGGTGTAAAAAATGGCTATATATGATTATTATAACATCATAATTATTCTAAGATATTATATCATCAACTAAAATTCCATTCAATAAATATGGGAATGATATCATCGCTCGTGTGTACGTACGGATTACCACCTCCACGACGCGATGAGATTCATTGTCCATGTTAGCAATTTAAGAATGATTATAAAGTATATATAATAAGTAATGATGAAATATATGACATAATAATTCTACTGGATTAATATATATATATATGTGTATGTATTTCATCTACTTAATTCCATTCAATTCAATAAGGAAATGAAAAACAGAGTTCATGCGTATGTATGGCCTACTGTCTCCATGAACGGTGTATTTCATTACATTTATCGATCTATTATATATATGTATATTCTGAATATATATTATATATAAATAATTTTTTATATTATTTAATTAATTAATCATTATCTATGTAATCATATTAATAATTACAAGCCAAAACAAGGACGACAAATGAATTTTTTTTACCCAAAACGCTGCTTTAACATGGAATTGACAAATGAACGGATAATATAAAGTCGTAAGTGAATCATATATGATATCATAAATATTATTATGGTTCTGTTACAAGTAAATAATATGTTTAAACCCAATATACAGAAGTCTTAGACACATACGAATGAAATTGGATATAAGGTAAGGGATAACTATTCCAATCTCATTCTTATCCGTGATTGTTATTCATAAGTATTTACTGGGATTACTGTTATAATTCATGCCCATGTTTTCTAAAAAAATTCAATTATTTTTAAAGTCCTTTTTATCCATTTTTTAAATTTTCCACATGTGATGAATGTAATCTTACTTTTGTTTACCACACGGGGAACTTTTTTGACTTTTCCGACAAAAGTATGAGAAGAATGTTATTTTTAAGTTATACGGCGTGAGTGGATTTTTACAGTTTCATAACACCTCATTTTCATGAATATTACCCTATAATATTTTATGAATATTTTCAACAAAACACTTTTCTTTTAAAATTTCATGGAATTTTGTGAAAATAAAATGATTTTGAAGAAGAAATGATATTTTCCTCAATAATTCATTTCAAATGTTTTATAAAAACTATTTTCCATCTAAGATGATATTATTTCATATGTGTATGTTTCAAGTATAATGTCTCTATGATTGAAATGGTTTAAATTTTCTTATGATTAAATATCCATTTGTTTTATATTGATTATGTGATGATGGGATGATGTTTATGAAACCCATTTTATTCTTTGGGTTATGATGAATGTTTTAAGATTATTTTGTGGCACAAGTAAGAATGATTTCATTATGTGATGGGTGGGACTTAAATCTCCCTCTAATTCATTGGGTAATGATTTATATCTCATGTTATAGACATGGCTGGAATGGTAAGTTAATCCAGTTCAGTGTTATAGGACTGAAATGAGGAGTGACCTCGATTCAGAAAGGGACTTTGTCCACTAATATGGTCTTGCCAGTAATGCCTTGGCTGTTATGGAAATCATATCATGTGCTTAATGGTTTTCCACAATTAAAGGTTTTATTCCCATGCTATTTTATCTGGATTAATGTTCCTTTATGACCTATTCCTTACGTACTACCAAGAATTATTTAACAACACATGATTTTGATGTGTAAACTGTATGTTCATGTTTTGAAGTTCAAATGTATAAGGTTTGTTTTCTTTTCTCCATGAATAACCTTACTATGAATTAGAGCTCACCATTTATATGTTTTCATTTCCCCAGGATATAAATAAATGTTTTAGGTATGAAAACAAAAAGGGGAAGATCTTTATGGGAGATATTGATGATCTTTCACCACGATTAGATGATTTTGTTCCGAGTTTCCAAAGACACTAAACTATGACTGTCCTTGTGTGAATGTTTTTATTATGTATTAAGTATTTCAAAAAATTAATGTAATTTCTATGTACTTGAAGCTTTGGGTATCTACAGTTGGTGGCATAGGTTTGGTTTAGTCAACCTTAGGAAACTAGGATATGAGAACTTTTTTGCGATCCCTAGAGATATTTCTAAGGTATATCTAGGGATGTCCCAATGGTTAAGTATAAGTATAGTTTATAGTTCTATAATTACAGTAAAGATATTAGAATTAAACCTAAGATGTTAGATATTGATGTTACTCCACCTTGATTATAATTTTGGCCTCTCAGACTGTTCTTTTTGGGTTTTAGAAAATGGCTGGAAATAGGAAGATTCACGATAATGGAGGATATGATGGACAATGGAATGATATTATACATGAGAAACCAAATGAAATTGGGTCTGCAAGTCCACATGTTGTTATTATGCCTAATTATAAATCTCATAATATGATCAATAAACTCAACTTTGGTAAGTTTCCCAACACAGCTAATAAGAGAAAGATAGAGTTTCATGATGATCATAGAGGAAATAAAGTTCAATTTCCCACATGTTAATCATGTGGGATGAGGGATAAAAGAGATTGTTTCAAATGAAATGGAAGATAATTTGGGTGTGGAAAAGGAGGAAAAAAATCTAGTAATTGTAAAGGAAAATGATCCGTTAACACCATGGACAATGATAATGGTATTGCTAAGACATCAATAATAGTTAAGTGTTTTAAATGTGGAATGTACAGGCATTATGCAAAGCAATGCCCAAAGGGAAAATCTCATAAAGAGAATCAACATTGTTATATGGGTAGTATTTATATGGATGATGATGAAGAGACTACAAATGATATATGAGATGGAAGAAATGATGATGCTCAATCAGTGGTTTAAAAAGGTAGTTTAATGAAGAATAATATATGGTAATATGGAATAAAGAAAAATCTAAGGATTGTTACACTGTTCCCTTTGCCTGTGTTTTGAAAATATATGTAGAATTTTACAGGTTACCATGAAAGGTTATTCAGGTATTTTTGTAAATCACCTAATATGTTCATAAAGAAGAGATAAAGAGATAATGAAATGTTTGATAGTATTAATGAGCTCATGACTAATATAAAGAAAAAGTGATATCGTGGATTGAGTATATTGATTTTTTTTGATTTTGGAATATGGAAAGAGTTACCTTGTGACAACATTCATGTTTTCACTATGGTTCAAGAGAATACATGATTATGGTATTCACATGTTTTTAATTTGACCAACAAGATATATCATATGATACATGGGGGATAAATAATTGTATTCACATTCTTGGCAGATGACATTTCTAGTAATTGTTTTCTTTATAATATGAGCTTGGATAGAAGTATTTTGGATAAGCCTAAAGATTGGAATGGATTATGTTGGACATAAGTCAGTATTGTTTAAGGCTAGAACTTTTTTGAGTATTATTTATGAAATGCTATAATCATGTATTTTTTGAAAAAGGACAACCTACAGGACGGGTGACAACCCGTCGTGTCAGACAAGGCTGTGGGAATTGAACACACAGCCGAAGTGCGACCGGTTTTTATTTCCTACCACTGGCCTACAAGAAGTTCCTGGTTAGTAGAAAATAGTTTTATTAAGTAGTATGATAGATGAATTATAAGTCCATTTTTGGAATCATATACAATTAACCTCACTATAGATGGACTTATGTATACTTGATAACTTTTGCTAACCATTTCTTTGAGACATGTTTAATGACCCATCATTTTATCACATGATCTGCTAACACTTCATGAATGAAAAATTCAACTACATTTCTTTAAGAGATGATGTGGAAATCGTTCATGGCATGAACAACGGTGAGATTTTACCAAAATAAAGTAATTATTTCATCTAATTCAAATTCTTCAACATTAGGGAAATCATCTTGAATACCAAAAATGTTGTCATAGTGACCTTATATCCGATGAATCAGAAGGTACCTTAGATCATTACAAATTTATGGCTTTGTGATTGTTGGATTTTTCATAGCCATGTTCTCTACCACTCTCCATCAAAACTTGATGGTTAGATTTCTCTTCCATATCAATATTTTTACCTATGTTCTCTTATGTGGAAACCCAATGATTAGTTAATTTGGGTAGCCGTTATGTTTCATTCTTTAGTTTTTATATATAAGTTTTGGTATTTCTTTTTATGATGATGGTTTCTTTTAAAACATTCGAGTAGTAATCCATTTATAACCCCGATGAGTTTCGAGGGAGAAATTCATTTTAAGGGGGGTAGAATGTAACACCCCAAGATATTATGAAAAATGTTTTTTTTAATTTCATCAATATCTTGTGTTTTAAGTTTCACCAAAAAGAGCTTTCACTACATGCATCCCTGACTTGGCTTACATTACACGCAATTGCGACATTCCACAATCGCGTATGTTGTACACAATACCGAGTTTCACTAAACAATGATTTGTCATATAAACTAGCCATTATAAATAGTAATACCCACTTTTGTAAATTTTAATTTTTAAAATGGACTTCATTTTTGGATTCAGAATATCAAAATTATCCAAGGGTGAGTTTTTGGAATTTTTCTGAAAACATTAAATTTTTTATGAATAGTGAAAACAATGGGTTACTATTAAAAACCGAATTTTTATATAAATAATTATTTATTTTATTTAAATTTATTTTACTTCAAAATTGATACATAATACCTATATAAGTTCAATGTAATTCATTGGAGTCATTTTATAATAATTATATATATATATATATAATTTTTATTGAACTTTTCACTGTCTTTTACCCACCTCCTAGGAGAGTTTGAAAATTTACATAAAACATAATTTTACCATTTATTTTTTTGGAATTTCGAAGATCCGAATGACATGGTTAAAATCAAGGAGTAAAATGTAGTTCAAAACGATAAAAATAATTTTTGGTGGATAGTAACTTTTTACTTTTATTTACCACTGTTAAAAGTAAATAGGGTAATTAAGGGTAAAAATGATATTATTATTACCCTGAAACATGTACTAATTCTTTTGTATAAGTTTAATTGGAACAAAAACAACCTTAGGAATAAAATATTACCCTTTAGTTCCACTTGGATTAGATTAGGACATTTATTTTTATTTTATTTAAATAAGAATTAAAATAGTTAAAACCAAAGATTAATAACTAAAACATTTTTAATATAGGGTTATACATTAGATAAATTAGAATATAAATATTCATTAGAAATATAAAATTATTTCCTACATAATTGTATTTTATTTATAATTTTTAGACATTAAAACATTTAATTTCATTGTGACACAATGATGATGCAGTAATTAACATATTAATGAAATATTAACATAATTGATTTTATAAATACCAAAATAAATGAAATTTAGACTTTTTATGAATTAAAACAATTTTATAGGTTAATATGGAATGTTATTATTGATTTTATTAATATTATTCGAACTAATCATGCTGTTATGATTTTCAAAAAAATCAAGTACCAAATACTGTCAAAAATGACATTAAATAGTTTTTAAAACAAATATTATATTATTAATTGTTATTTTATTCTTAAAAAACTATGTTTCGGAAAAATGAATTAGATAAAGATATATATATATTAAATAATGAACCACTTTGGGTTCTTTTGTCTTGTTATAGTATGTTTATTAACCATATAGTGTAAGAAAACAAAAAGACACGGTAAAAGTTAAATTATTTAACTTAGAGTTAAATTGAAGTGATAAGGATCAGAAAATAACCAAAACTTGTATTAAACCTATTGGTTGATTGTATTTACACCCATCCCCATCTTATCTTAGAAATAAATCAATTTGGAGCAATTAAAAACCGAATATGACTTAATTATAAAATAATATTTTATGTTTTTCCTAAGGTGCCCCTCTCCCCCCTTATAAAAAGGGAACCCCTTCCCTCTTCTCTTCACACCTTTTTAGCCTTTAATATCTTCCAAGATATACCAAATACTCTTCTGAACATCTCTAGTTATATCATAGAGGTTCTTGTCTCCTCAAAATACCAACTCTAGTGCCCTAAGAAGAAGTTTAAAGAGGTGCGTCGAGGAAGAGGTAATCTCTTCTACCGACTCTTTCAAGTTTCTTTCTTATTCTACATCCTATTATTTAGTTTTTTTATTATAAATTAATAACATCAGTATTAATTATATACTGATATGTTATTATAAATATTAAACAACCCAATTTCACCTTCTATCCATCCTACAGAAAATGAAATCACTGCGCGTGCGTACGTACGGAATACCGTCATGGTGTAATCAGTTTTTCCACCACCACCTTACTTGAATGGGTATAATGGTGTAAAGAATAACTATATATGATTATTATGAAATCATACTGATTATATGATATTATATCATTCACTCCAATTCCATTCAATAGATATGGGAATGATATCATCGCTCGTGCGTACGAACGAATTACCGTCTCCATGACGCGATGAGATTCATTTTCCATGTTAGCAATTAAAGAATGATTATAAAGTACATATAATAAGTAATAATGAAATATATGACATAATAATTCTATTGGATTTATGTATATATATATATGTATGTCTACTACTTAATTCCATTCAATTCAATAAGGAAATGAAAAATAACGTTCATGCGTACGTAAGGCGTACCGTCTCCATGAACGGTATATTTCATTCAATTTATCGGACTATTATATATATGTATATCATAAATATATATTATATATATATCATGATTTATATTCTGGAGTTAATTAATTATTATCTATGTAATCATATTAATAATTACAAGTCAAAACACAGACGATAAATGAAACGATTTTACCCAAAACACTGCTTTAACATGGAATTGATAAATGAATGGATAATCTAAAGTAATAAGTGAATCATATATGATATCATAAATATTGTTATTGTAACTCCCCAACCCCAGTTACCCATAGTCGTTGCATTATTACATAACATTAGCATGATCACAAGAAGGATCAAGTCTCGAAAGACAGATTAGTTTATTATCCATGGAATAACTAGATACATTCATAAAGTTTACATTACATTATAAAATGAAAAAATAAAACAGTATAGTCTCCATAGTCCACACTCTTGTCCCCTTATACTATCCATGTGGTTCATTAATAAAATACTTCTTCACATCTTGGGAAAAATAAAAAATAGAAAGGGGTGAGCTCAAATGCCCTGTAAGGATAACCATATAGAGGAAACCTTCATAAATAATCATAAATATTTAAGGCAATGTATAAATAAAACAAAAGACTTTTAAAACATGAAAATCAGAATAATATGGATGAAATAAAACTAAATAATACCATATACTTATTCATATGGATATTCTACTAGTCGAATAATCACATGCAATATCAATAACCACTTTCATAATGATGGAATGCATAATTCCAGACTATTATAACCACATAACCAAGGCCTCGTGCCAAGACTACAAATAAGATTTTGTCAAGGCCTTATGCCAAGACCCTAGTTTGTCTCATAAGAACTACCAATTAATCGAGATTCTATAGTAGGCTCCACCCTTCACTTATTTAGTCAAATTCATTCCCCATATGAAAAGGTTTAAACATACATATGCATTCGTATTAAAACTAGCATATGAAATGTCAACACTTTCTCTATAAACCATGAATTGTATAAAAATAACATATCCACTGTCAAACATATCACAAAACCTTAAATAATATATGTAAGTTTTGTATCATAATAAATAAACTTCAAATAAGCTTAAAATCCATCAAAGGATGTTGACATAGATCAAATCAAAACTATATTTAGAGAAATATCTCTTTCTATTTTGAAATCATTTAAGAGTCATATATTTATAAAATAAAACATTTTCTTTGAAAATATTCTTATAAACTTGTAAGGGAAGCTTCAAAAATTTTATAATGGCGTAAAATATCCGCACCCGCTGTATAAGTTTAAAAAAACACATTCTTACCATAATCCTGTCGAAAAAGGTTAAAAAGGACCTTGTTTGGAAAATTTTGGAAATATTCCTTTATAAACCTCTTATAAAAAGTCAAAAAGGGTATAAATGACATTAAACCATATTCTAGTAAATACTAATAAAATTTTGAATCACATTTTTATGAAACATGGATGTGGATGATAAAGAAGTCCCAGTAGATTATTACGTATAAACAACTTCAGATAATGAAGTGATTGAGAAATAAACCCTTAAATTGTACTTTTCCATGGACGGGGGTAGGTTAATCACCTGTATAATGGTAAAATAATTGTTATTAGACTATACAAGAATCATATACATTAATATGATATCATATATGATCTTTTAACATTTCTATGTTAATAATATCTTAGAATTATCGTCGTTTCGGGCGGTAACTTATTCGTTTTCTTTTATATGTTTTGTTACATAAGTAGTGTTTCTTATGGATAGGTTGTATATTATTCATATCCAGAATTATATAAAGTCCTTAAACATTATTTTTAATCATCAAATGAGAATTATACTTGAATGGATACAATGGAGAATGAATCTCATCATGTTCGTGGAGATGGTAGTCCGTACGTAAGCACGAGCGACAATATCATTCTTTTGATATTAAAATAAAATATTATTGGATGGTATATCATATATACAGAGTCCTTATCATTATATATTTATTATTTACATGAATTACACATCATTATTATACCCATACAAATAATAATTACAACACGATGTGGAGACAGTAAGCCGTACGTACGCACGTATGGTGACATGTCAATAAAAGGATGGATAGAATACTGAATATGGTTGTACCATAATAATAATAACATCAAATTATATATAAGATACTGGATTTATTATTTTAGAATGGGAATAAAAAATAAAGATGAAGTTGAAGAAGAAAGGAACTTGAAAAAGGGTGATGAAATCATTACCTCTTCTTCTGGTTCTTCCTTTTGATTTCATCTAAAGGGCTCCTTAGGATGGATTTATGACTAAAGGAAGGCCACTAGGATGAAGTGAGGGAAGTTGAGAGAGTATTTGGGTAGGGTTTGGCTGAACCTAAAGGTTATGAATGTGTGAATTAATGAGAAGGGTGAGTTCCCTTTTATAAGAGGGGTGAGGGGAACCTTTGGAAAAACAAGAAATATTATTTTATAATAAATTCATATTCGGTTTCTAATGGATCCAAAGTGGATTATTTAATTTTTAAGGTCGGTATGGGTCGAAAAAAACTCAACCAATAGTATTTAGACAGGTTTGGATCACTTTATTAACCTTATCTTTTTGTTTTAACTCTTAGTTAATTAGTTTAACATTTACCATGTCACTTTCTATTTTTATATTATATAGTTAATAAACATACTATATACATCCAAGAGACCACCAAGTGGTCCATTAATGATGAACCTATCATGATAATAGTTTCTTGGCCGAAACTTATATTTTTAGGAATTTAATATCAATTAATAATATAATATTTGTTATAAAAACTCTTTTATGTCAAGTTTGACACTATTTGGAAAATTGATTGTTTTGAAAATCATAACAAAACTATTACTTCGAAAAAAGCATATTAAATCAATCCTAACATGTCATAGTAATCTAAAAAATAGTTTAATTCATAAAAGTCTCAAATTATATTTATTTGGGTATTTATAATATCAATTCTTTTAATTTTTCACTATTATGGTAATTACTGCATCATCATAATGTCATAAATAAATTAAATTATTTAATCTATGAAAATTATAAATAAAATATCTATATGTATTAAATATTTTTATATTTCTAATAAATATTTATAATCGAATTTATCTTATGTGTAACCCTGTATTAAAAATATTTTAGTTATAAAACATTGATTTTACCTCTTTTAAATATTCTTTGAATTAAATAATAATAAATGTCCTAATCTAATCCAATTAGAAAAAGAGGTAAATATTTTGTTCATGAGGTTTTTTGTAGTAGAATTAAGCTTATCCAATTTAATTAGGACATGTGTCAGGGTAAAAATAATATCCTTTTTTCCTTTAATTACCTTATTTACTTTTAACCGTGGTAAATAAAAGTAAAAAGTTACTATTCACCAAAAATTATTTTCATCTCATTGATCCAAATTTTACTTACTGATACCAAAAATGTATCTCAGATATTTGAAATTCAACTCATAGAAGTAGTAAAATTACGTTTTATGAAAAATTTAGTTTTTTAACTATCACTTAGTGGTTTCACTATTCACCAAAAAATAAAGTTATTCAGAAAAATACCAAAAATTCAGCCTAGGTTAATTTCGATATTCCGAATCCAAAAATGTAGTCCATATTGAAAAAAAAATTTATAAATTTCAAAAAAGTGTGTATTACTATTCATTACGGCTTGTTTGATTGGTTGTGGTGTGTTAGAACTCGATGTTGCGTACAACACAAGCTATTACATTATTAAAAGGGAAGCGTACCGTGGAAGTTTGGGGTGTTTTATTCTCCCCTCATTCAAGTAATTGCGTCCTCAAAACTTCTAGAGTATTACTACATAAAAAGACTCGAGTGTTTTTTCATTATAAGTTCCTCGGGTTCCCACGTTGCCTCTTCCATCTTATGGTTTCTCCATAGAACTTTTACCAGACAAGTCGTCCGATTTCTCAGCACTTGTTATCTGGTATCAAGAATCCTGATGGGCTCTTCGCAATAAGACAGATCGGGTTCCAGTTCTAATTTCTCATAGGTGAGTACATACGTTGGGTCAGACATGTATTTTCTCAACAGAGATACGTGGATCACATCGTGAACTTTGGAGAGACTTCGCGGCATTTCCAATCGGTAAGCTAAAACCACAATTTGTTCTAGAATTTCGAAATGTCCGATGTACCTGGGACTAAATTTACCTTTTATGTCAAAAAATATGACTCTCTTCCATGGAGATACCTTTAAGAAAACCTGATCTCTTACCTGATATTCTAAATCCTTCCTTTGGTTATCAACATAGATCTTCTGCCTACATTGAGCTTCTTTGATGTGGTTTTGGATTACCTTTACCTTTTCCATTGTTTCCTCCACCAGTTCTGGGCCTACAAGTTTTCTTTCACCAACGTCATCCCAACAGGTTGGTGTGCAACATCTCTTTCCGAATAACGCTTCATATGGTGCCATCTTAATACTCGAATGGAATCTGTTGTTATATTAAAATTATACAAAAGCTTAATATTGATCCCACATACCCTAAAAGTCAAGCGAGCAGGATATCAACATGTCTTCTAAGGTTTGAATAGTCTGTTATGATTATCCATCTGTTTGAGGGTGGTAGGCAGTGCTCAAATGAAGTTCAGTATCCATGTCTTTCTAAAGACATTACCAGAATCTTGAAGTAAACCGAGGATCACGATCATAAACAGTCGATAGGGGTACTCCATGAAGTCTGACAACATCATCAATATATAGTCTTGCTAGACGTTCTAGTGGTATATCTTCTCTTATAGCAAGAAAATGTGCTGACATGGTAAGAAGATCAACTATAACCCATATTGCATCGTTCTTTCTAAGACTCTTTGGTAGTCCCATGAAAAATTCCATCAAGATATTATCTCATTTCCACTCAGGTTTGGGAAGAGGGTGCAATACTTTACCATGTTGTTTCCTTCAAGCTTTCAATTGTTGACAAATCAAACATCTTGACACAAAATCAGTAATCTCTCTCTTCATGTTGTCCCACAAAAAATGTTCCTTCAAATATATATACATTTTGGTGCTCTCAGGGTGTATATAGAAATTGGTACAATGAGAATCATCCATCAATTCCCTTTTTAGATTAGGTATATTGGGAACACAAAGTCTCTTCCCAAATTTTAATGTTCCTTCTTCGTACACAAAGTCTCTCAATCTCCCATCATTCACAGCTTTATTCTTCTTCTTAAACTCTTCATCATCGGTCTCAGAACTCTTTATCCTTTATGTAAAGATGGTTTGGTGACCATTTGAAAAAGTATTGATGTTTCACCTTCTATGGTGATTCCCATTTCCAACTTTACTAGTTCCATAAAAATAGGATCCCATTCAATTCTCTTCATGATTAAAACTCCATGATCTTTCTATGGTGATTCCCAAATTTTAATGTTCCTTCTTCGTACACAAAGTCTCTCAATCTCCCAATTCTCGTTTGAGTCTAGCTCAAAGTGGTGTTTTCGGGTTTTACCCCTAGGTACATTAGTGCCAGAGCCGCCTCTACCTGCTCGTATCTAGATAGGGATGCATTTCTCAGAAAACTCACAAAAAATCTACAATACCAAAATTCTAGGAAGTTCTTCTATACTGTCCTCAAAGTCTATCTTAAATCTATGTGCTCTAATCAGAGTTTATCTAAATCTAGTTTCCAAGGTTTGTACTAAACTTCCTCTGATACCAACTGTAACGCCCCGACCCCAGTTACCCAAAGTTAGTGCATTATTACATAACATTTTCATGATCACAAGAAGGATCAAGTCTTGAAAGAACGATTAGTTTTGTAGACTTGGAATCACTAAATATATTCATAAAGTTTACATTTCATCATAAAATGAAAAACTACAACAATATAGTCTCCATAGACCACACTCTAATCCCCTCATACTATCCCTGCATGTCATTCTTAAAATACTTCTTCACATCCTGGTAAAAATAAAACATAGAAAGGGGTGAGCTCAAATGCCCAGTAAGGATAACAATATAGCGGTAACATTCATAAATAAGCATAAACATTTAAGGCAATGTATAACTAAAAAAATCCTTTTAAAACTTAAACTTCAGCATAATATGGAAGAAATAAAATGAAATAATGCCATATACTTATTAACATGGATATTCTACTAGTTGAATAATAACATGCAATATCAATAACCACTTTCATAATGATGGAATGCATAATGACAGACTATCATAACCACATAGCCAAAGCCTCGTGCCAAGAATACAAATATGATTTTGTCAAGGCCTTGATCCAAGACACTAGTTTGTCTCATGAGACCTACCGATGCATCAAGGAGCTATATCGGGCTCCACCCGTCACTTATTAAGTCCAATGCATTCCTCGTATGAATAAGTTTAAACATAACATAAGTATTCGTATTAAAACCAGCATACACAATGTTAATAATTTCCCCATAAACCATGAATGGTATAAAAATAACACATCCACAATCAAACATATCAAAAAAACTCAATAATATATGGAAGTTTTGTATTATAATAAATAATCTTCAAATAATCTTAAAATCCATCAACATATGTTGACATAGATGAAATCAAAACTATTTTCAATGAAATATCTCTTTCTATTATGAAATCATTTAAGAGTCATATATTTATAAAATAAAACATTTTCATTGAAAATATTATTATAATCTTGTAAGGGAAGATTCGACGATTTTATAACGGCGAAAAATATCCTCACCCGCCGTATATGTTTAAAAAAAGACATTTTTACCTTAATTCTATCAAAAAGGTTAAAAAGGACATTGTTTAGAAAAAAATTGAAAGATTCCTTTATAAACCTCTTAAAAAAAGTCATACAAAGGTATAAATGACATTAACCCATATTCTAGTAAATAATAAAAATGTTTTGAAATACATTTTTAAGAAACATGGATGTGGATGATAAAGAAGTCCTAGTAGATTATTACATATAAACAACCTTGGATAATGAAGAGATTGCAAAATAAACCCTTACCTTGTACTTTTCCTTGGTTGGGGGTAGGTTAAACTCCTTTATAATGGTGAAATAATTCTTATTAGATTATACATGAATCATATACATTAATATGATATCATATATGATTTTTTAACATTTCTCTGTTAATAATATCTTAGAATTATCGTCGTTTCGGGTGGTAACTTACTCATTTTATTTTATATGTTTTGTTACATAAACCATGTTTTTTTATGGATAGGTTGTATCTTATTCATATCCCGAGTTATATCAAGTCCATAAACATTATTTTAAATCATAAAAAGAGAATTATACTTGAATGGATACGATTGAGAATGAATCTCATCGCGTTCGTGGAAACGGTAGTCCGTACTTACGCATAAGAGACAATATCATTCTTTTGATATTAAAATAATATATTATTGGATGGTATATAATATATAAAAAATATTTATCATGTTATATTTATTATTTGATTAATTAAACATCATTATTATACCCATCCATATTATAAGGCCCCAGCCTTAAACCTTACTTAATCTTGAGTTATTACAAGATTACACGTTGAGGATCTTTTCGGGTTTAGAGTTTTAGAGAATTAGATCATAAGACTTGCATTACATTCCACATATAAACAAAGTGGTTACATAAAGATAGTATTCTTCATTCCCATCAATGGAACACACATTTAAAATAAAACATGGATTAATTCTTGACACATCCTTGACTCTATCATCTTATCATGTACCTTTCCCTTGACCTGTGAAAAACATTTCAAAAACTTGGGATGAGCATAAAAACTCAGTATGGGTTATAAAAAAAACATGGAAAGGAAACATGAGTTCATATATACATAAGAATGAAATCATACTTTACCCATAAAACATAGGCACTTTAACATGCCTCATAAAATCATGAATAAATCATAGAAACCATAAGACATAAAGGTAACTTGAGGCATTCATAACATTCTTACATAGGGAGTAACCCTCTTGGTTACGTTTGGAATACCCATCACAGTATATTCCCTAAAATCTCTTCGGAGAAACCTTAACGTTTCACTCCTTCGCGTTACCCAATGCATTGGAGAGCTATAACGGGCTCACCCGCCCTTAGTTTATCACGGAACCACCCGTCTTCATAATAATGCCCAAGAACCATAACATAATCATATCACATAAAACATACATAAAGGAAACATAAAATTTCCACCATTCAATCACAAGATATCAATACCACACATTGATATAAAAAATATTATGAAAACCATTTTCAATACCAAAATAAAAGAAAAGTAAAACATGGTATTTATTTTTCTTTTAAAAAGAAGGAATGGCTTGTAGAAGAAGCCGAAACTCAAATAACGGTTACGACGGCGGAGAAGTCGTTGTCGCCGCATACGTACGACAAAAACATTCCCTTTTGTCGTTTGGTAAACGCTTCGTATAAAAAGATTCCTTTTGAATAAACGTAAAAGTCAAAGGGGTTTATACACCGTATAAAAGAAAGTTGTGTATAAAATAAAATATGCCTCAACGAAAGGAGATTGAGACGAAGTCCCATACAAAGATAATTTTTAAAATAAAATAGATACATTATGTGTATTCACTATAAGTACACATAAATAAAGTACAAATACAAGATACGACATAATAATATAATGACATAATTTGAAAGTAGGAGATTAACCCCAAGAATGGAAATTGGGTTAAGAAGTTCCCATACAAAGATAATTTTTAAAATAAAATAGATACATTATGTGTATTCACTATAAGTACACATAAATAAAGTACAAATACAAGATACGACATAATAATATAATGACATAATTTGAAAGTAGGAGATTAACCCAAAGAATGGAAATTGGGTTAAGAAGTTCCCATACCTCGTATCTGACTTGACCCGACCGTTCTTTAAACTCCTGAATAATAAACTTTAGTTAATCTCTACTTGATTATGAATCTTTTCCAAGTTCATTATTCCTTTTATACCATGTTATGAACATCATGTAATCATTTAAGTTAATAATGTTCATTTTGTCGGTATTTGGTTCTTAAGTCAAAAATATACTTCTTATACTTACATGTTGTTAATTTGGTCAATGTTTCATTATATCCAGAATGGTATTCATGATGTAGATATCATATATGTCATATATATCCAGTACATACATGTATTTAAAATATTACATAATCATTTAGAGGTAAGAAATGAAATGCACCGTTCATGGAGACGGTAAGCCGTACGTACGCATGAACGCTACTTTCATTTCTTTGTCATATTAATGGAATTAAAACTAAATGAGACTTATGTATATTTTAATTCCAGAATTATATTCATCATTTAGATATATCATTAATTATATATATCCATTATATACATGTACTTTTAATAGTACATTACATTTGGGGATAAGAAATGAAATGCACCGTTCATGGAGACGGTAGTCCGTACGTACGCATGAACGCTACTTTCATTTCTATCTCATACTTTAATGGAAATAAATGATAATGATATATATAGGTATATTATAATTCCAGTATAAAATCATATATAATAACTTTAAATCCATCCTTTACACGTCCCACATATGGCATTAACGAATCACATCACTTTGAGGGGGCGGTAGTCCGCACTTCCTTAAATGAAGATATCGCGTATACCCATAATGGAAGCCATAAAGGTAAGACACAAATGAAAAATACAGAAGCATAAGTAAAACATAAACATATTACATATCATATATAAAAATAGTGACATCATAATGGCCACCTTTGAAGGTGTTAAATGAGTATTGAACAATCATCGTTTCGGGAGGCAGAATTTCGCCATCCACGGAAACCGTATGTTCTTTAACCATTTGATGTAGTTGTGTGAGAGTGTAGCTCAAATAAATCTTATAACAACATCCTAGTATATTGAAGATACTGGTGTTGTTACAAAAGAAGTAAATAAAAAGAGTTTAGGGGGTTGGAGAAGCAAAATAAAACAAATGAGCATGAGAGGATGAATTACCTTAAAAAGTGTAACTCCTTTTGATTTGAGCCTAAAGGCTTCCTTTGAAAGGATTCTGCCCAAGGGGAATCCTCTAGGATGAGGAGAGGGATGTGGAGAGAGCAAATGGGCAGGGGTTGGCCGAGCCAATGGCTTGAAGAGTGTGTGAAATGAGGTAGAGGTGGGGGCCTTTTATAAGGGGAGAGGAGGGGCACTTTTGGAAAGTAAAGAAACATTACTTTATTTGAAAATGTGTTTCGGTTTTAAAAGGTCCCACATTGATAGAATTCGTGGATAAGTTGATAAGGCATCGAAATACATTCATCCAATTGGTTTTGGACATGTGTAGTTCATAGATATTACATTATCGTTCCATTTTATTTAAATCGTCAAATAATGATGTCATCGCGGCATCATTATTATGTCATAAATAATTAAATTTATTTAATGTCTAAAAATTATAAAAAAATTACTATGATGTAGGAAATATTTTTAGCTTTCCAATGACTATTTATAATCGAAATTTGGACTTGTATAACCCCACTTAAAAATTGTTTTAGTAAAACAATTTATGTTAGTGTCATTTTCACTTTAACATTAAATAAAAAGTATTTTATGTCATTTCTCAACAAAAGTGGATCCATGGGGTCCCCAAGTTAGGCCATGGCTTGTCTTGGTCGGACATGACACAACCAATGAGGTTGGGACATGTGTCTAGGTCATTTTAAATTATTAAAGCATTATTTATTCCTTAAACTACACTAATTACCACTAATCGCGATTAAGAACTTAATAAGTTACTATTCACCAAAAAATTATTTTAATCTCATTGAACCACATTTTACTTCTTAATGACAACTATGTATGTAGGATTTTCAAAATTCAATACACATTAGTGGTAAACTTTCATTTAACCGAAAAATCAGTTTGCTTGATTACCACTTAGTGGTTTCACTATTCATCAAAAATTGAAGTTTTTCAGAAAATTACCAAAAATTCACCCTAAGCTATATTTGATATTCCGAATTCAAAAATGAAGTCCATTTTACAAAATTCAAATCATATAAGTCACATTAATTAATTTAATAATTAATTCCCGCTGCCAGAGCAAATAGCGTGTTTTTACAAAACAATAAGTATCAAAAGATTGACACCAGTTTAAGTCTAATTTCAAATCGAAATTGATTCCAATGACCACCATTGGATAAAATGGTAAAAATATATTCTAATTTCACTTTAAAACCAATTCAAAAGATAATCTAATCATATAAATAAATTAGATCAAAAAGAGGTTTTGAATTAAAATGCAACATTTTACACTATTCATAAAAAAAAATGAACTTTATCAGAAAGGTACCAAAAATTACACAAAGTAAAATTTGATATCCCGATTCTTAATAAAAGTTTTATTTGGTCCAAAAGAATGTATAAGAGTGATCAAAACTATATTTAATGACGGTTCACCATTAAAAGGTGATAAGTGAACCTTTAGTGAAAATTAGAGTATAAAAGCCTAAAATTGAACTCTTTCCGTATTTTAAGCCTTTGTCTTTTATTGGGTAAATGTAAAAACATCTAAAAACATATCTATTCATATTTTAGTTATTTCTATTCATTCCCGCCAGTACAACGGCTACTTGTTAACTAACATTTAAAATAATATTATTATATTACTAGTGTGCTACGTAAGTTTCAAAGAAACTCATCGTTGTGTATCGGGTACGCTATCGAACATAGAAACCCCTTTTAATTAAAATTCATATTTAATTCTCAAATATTAATAAATATGAAAATTATTTATTCTTTAATTACCTGGGATGTTACATCCTTCCCCCCTTTTGGGAATTGCGTCCTCGCAATTTTATTCACTTATTTAAATAAGTGGGGGTATTTATCCCTCATAGCATTTTCAGATTCCCATGTTGCCTCTTCAATCATGTGGTTTTTCCACAAAACCTTTACCTGGTGAATCACCTTATTCCGTAACACTTGCTCCCTGTGGTCAAGAATCTGGACCGGTTGTTCCTCATAAGATAGGTTCTCTTCCAGCTGAACTACCTCTGGACTCAAAACATGAGATGGATCTGGCATATTCTTTCTCAACATCGAAACGTGAAAAACATTGTGTACCTCGAAAGATAGATCCTTCCTCTGGTTATCTGCATAACTCTTCTGCCTACTCTGAGCTATTCTCATGTGTTTCTGAATCAACTGAACTTTTTCTGCCATCTCTTCTACCAATTCTGGTCCCATCAACTTTCTTTCACCCACTTCATCCCAGAAAGCTGGAGTTCGACACCGCTTCCCATATAATGCCTGAAATGGTGCCATCTGTATACTCGAATGGAAACTATTATTATATGAAAACTCAACCAAAGAAAGATGTTGGTCCCAACTTCCCTGATAATCCATAGAACAAGCTCGTAGCATATCCTCCAATGTCTGAATTGTTCGTTCTGACTGCCCATCTGATTGAGGATGAAAAGCTGTACTAAAATTTAACTCAGTACCCAAAGACTTCTGAAGGCCTTTCCAAAAGTTAGAAGTAAACCTGGGATCACGATCTGATACAATGGAGAGAGGAACTCCATGTAACCTGACTATCTCTTTAAGATACAAACGGGAAAGTTGATCAAGAGAGAAAGTATCTCGTATAGCAAGGAAATGAGCAGACTTGGTCAAGCGATCAACAATAACCCAGATTGCATTATTACCTCGAGATGTCTTCGGTAATCCAACAACAAAGTCCATGGATATATTCTCCCATTTCCACTCTGGCACTGGTAAAGGCTGAAGCATCCCTTTCGGTAACTGCCGCTCTGCTTTAACCTGTTGACATGTCAAACACTTCACAGTAAAATCAGCAATATCTCTTTTCATTCCATCCCACCAGTAATACTCCCGCAGATCTCTATACATCTTAGTACTGCCCGGATGAACTGAAAACGGAGAACTATGAGCTTCACATAACAACTCTCTCTTCAACTGTGAATCACAAGGCACACATAACCTCTTCACAAACCTCAAAACACAAACACAAACTTATCCAAGAACTCATGGAAAATTTTATTCATAAGGTCCATGAATACAACAGGTGCATTGGTTAACCCCAAAGGCATAACTACAAATTCATAATGGACATATCTAGTACGGAACACAATCTTCGGAACATCTGCTTCTTTTACTTTCAACTGATGGTACCCCGACCTCAAGTCAATCTTCGAAAAATACTGAGCTCCCTGGAGCTGACACCACTTCATTCGATGGCCCAACATCTGCTGAAGTAGTTGCAAATGATTTTACCACCCCTTTCTGCTTGTAGTCTAGCTGCTTCCCATCACTCAAGCTCCTTGTCGGACACTCGTTTGCATAGTGACCCATCTCATTGCACTTATAACATTTCACTAACTATAAATCAAATTTATTCTTACCTTCACCTTGATCCTTTTCAGTGCAATCACGAGCCTTATGTCCCATCTTACAACATCGGTAGCACTTCCCAGAATTCAGAAGACATTCCCCAGCATGCCTTTTGCCACATTTATCACAAACTGGAAACTTAGTTCTCTTACCATCAGACTTTTTTGAAGAATTCTTACCTTTCCCCTGCCACCTCGGTCTCTTCTTCTGCTGGTTGTTATAGAAAACTTGGTCATCGGCAAACTCCATTTCCACCTTCTCAGCACATCGAACTAGATTTTCATAACTTTTAAACTCACGAGATTCTAATGCCCTTCCATACTTTGGCTTTAATCCTGAGTAAAAACGATTGATTTTACTATCAAGGTCTCGGATAAAATTTGGAGCATGCCTTGCCAATCGAGTGAACCTTTCTTCATAGGAAGCCACTGAGTCTTCCTCTTGCCTCAATTCCAAGAATTGATTTTCCATCCTAAGTCGAACAGCCTTAGGAAAATACTTCTCAGGAAACATACCTTTGAATTCATCCCAGTCAAGAGCATCAATCTCATCGGCGTCCCTGATATTTTTAACCATAGACCACCACTGATCTGCTTCACCCTCCAAACGATAAATAGCAAGACTAACCTTTTGATTGTCTGAACATCCCATGACATCAAAAATCTTCTCCAGTGATTTAATCCACCCTTCAGCTTGCACAGGGTCAGATGATCCTCTGAATGATGGTGGATGTTGCCTCATGAAATGTTCCACCACTGACATGTTCCTCTGCGGTTGATCTGGCTGATCTCGTGCATGGTTACCACCACCATTTATAGCCTGAGTCAACTGTGCCATTACTGCAACAAACTGTTCAGTTCCGATTCCGACCATCTCAGGTTGCTGATTTGGAAGGTTGTCTTCCTCCTGATGTCGTCCCAACATAGATGCTTTGTTTCCTCTGCGGAAAACCATTCTGAACACCGAAATATCTTAGGCGAAGCAACATGGTAATCTGTAAATGCTATATCATTTAAATCATATTATAATTTAACACTTTTCTAACTCCTAAAGTTGTCTAAACCGACCTTTGATACCAACTATAAGGCCCCAGCCTTAAACCTTACTTAATCTTGAGTTATTACAAGATTACACGTTGAGGATCTTTTCGGGTTTAGAGTTTTAGAGAATTAGATCATAAGACTTGCATTACATTCCACATATAAACAAAGTGGTTACATAAAGATAGTATTCTTCATTCCCATCAATGGAACACACATTTAAAATAAAACATGGATTAATTCTTGACACATCCTTGACTCTATCATCTTATCATGTACCTTTCCCTTGACCTGTGAAAAACATTTCAAAAACTTGGGATGAGCATAAAAACTCAGTATGGGTTATAAAAAAAACATGGAAAGGAAACATGAGTTCATATATACATAAGAATGAAATCATACTTTACCCATAAAACATAGGCACTTTAACATGCCTCATAAAATCATGAATAAATCATAGAAACCATAAGACATAAAGGTAACTTGAGGCATTCATAACATTCTTACATAGGGAGTAACCCTCTTGGTTACGTTTGGAATACCCATCACAGTATATTCCCTAAAATCTCTTCGTAGAAACCTTAACGTTTCACTCCTTCGCGTTACCCAATGCATTGGAGAGCTATAACGGGCTCACCCGCCCTTAGTTTATCACGGAACCACCCGTCTTCATAATAATGCCCAAGAACCATAACATAATCATATCACATAAAACATACATAAAGGAAACATAAAATTTCCACCATTCAATCACAAGATATCAATACCACACATTGATATAAAAAATATTATGAAAACCATTTTCAATACCAAAATAAAAGAAAAGTAAAACATGGTATTTATTTTTCTTTTAAAAAGAAGGAATGGCTTGTAGAAGAAGCCGAAACTCAAATAACGGTTACGACGGCGGAGAAGTCGTTGTCGCCGCATACGTACGACAAAAACATTCCCTTTTGTCGTTTGGTAAACGCTTCGTATAAAAAGATTCCTTTTGAATAAACGTAAAAGTCAAAGGGGTTTATACACCGTATAAAAGAAAGTTGTGTATAAAATAAAATATGCCTCAACGAAAGGAGATTGAGACGAAGTCCCATACAAAGATAATTTTTAAAATAAAATAGATACATTATGTGTATTCACTATAAGTACACATAAATAAAGTACAAATACAAGATACGACATAATAATATAATGACATAATTTGAAAGTAGGAGATTAACCCCAAGAATGGAAATTGGGTTAAGAAGTTCCCATACAAAGATAATTTTTAAAATAAAATAGATACATTATGTGTATTCACTATAAGTACACATAAATAAAGTACAAATACAAGATACGACATAATAATATAATGACATAATTTGAAAGTAGGAGATTAACCCAAAGAATGGAAATTGGGTTAAGAAGTTCCCATACCTCGTATCTGACTTGACCCGACCGTTCTTTAAACTCCTGAATAATAAACTTTAGTTAATCTCTACTTGATTATGAATCTTTTCCAAGTTAATTATTCCTTTTATACCATGTTATGAACATCATGTAATCATTTAAGTTAATAATGTTCATTTTGTCGGTATTTGGTTCTTAAGTCAAAAATATACTTCTTATACATACATGTTGTTAATTTGGTCAATGTTTCATTATATCCAGAATGGTATTCATGATGTAGATATCATATATGTCATATATATCCAGTACATACATGTATTTAAAATATTACATAATCATTTAGAGGTAAGAAATGAAATGCACCGTTCATGGAGACGGTAAGCCGTACGTACGCATGAACGCTACTTTCATTTCTTTGTCATATTAATGGAATTAAAACTAAATGAGACTTATGTATATTTTAATTCCAGAATTATATTCATCATTTAGATATATCATTAATTATATATATCCATTATATACATGTACTTTTAATAGTACATTACATTTGGGGATAAGAAATGAAATGCACCGTTCATGGAGACGGTAGTCCGTACGTACGCATGAACGCTACTTTCATTTCTATCTCATACTTTAATGGAAATAAATGATAATGATATATATAGGTATATTATAATTCCAGTATAAAATCATATATAATAACTTTAAATCCATCCTTTACACGTCCCACATATGGCATTAACGAATCACATCACTTTGAGGGGGCGGTAGTCCGCACTTCCTTAAATGAAGATATCGCGTATACCCATAATGGAAGCCATAAAGGTAAGACACAAATGAAAAATACAGAAGCATAAGTAAAACATAAACATATTACATATCATATATAAAAATAGTGACATCATAATGGCCACCTTTGAAGGTGTTAAATGAGTATTGAACAATCATCGTTTCGGGAGGCAGAATTTCGCCATCCACGGAAACCGTATGTTCTTTAACCATTTGATGTAGTTGTGTGAGAGTGTAGCTCAAATAAATCTTATAACAACATCCTAGTATATTGAAGATACTGGTGTTGTTACAAAAGAAGTAAATAAAAAGAGTTTAGGGGGTTGGAGAAGCAAAATAAAACAAATGAGCATGAGAGGATGAATTACCTTAAAAAGTGTAACTCCTTTTGATTTGAGCCTAAAGGCTTCCTTTGAAAGGATTCTGCCCAAGGGGAATCCTCTAGGATGAGGAGAGGGATGTGGAGAGAGCAAATGGGCAGGGGTTGGCCGAGCCAATGGCTTGAAGAGTGTGTGAAATGAGGTAGAGGTGGGGGCCTTTTATAAGGGGAGAGGAGGGGCACTTTTGGAAAGTAAAGAAACATTACTTTATTTGAAAATGTGTTTCGGTTTTAAAAGGTCCCACATTGATAGAATTCGTGGATAAGTTGATAAGGCATCGAAATAAATTCATCCAATTGGTTTTGGACATGTGTAGTTCATAGATATTACATTATCTTTCCATTTTATTTAAATCGTCAAATAATGATGTCATCGCGGCATCATTATTATGTCATAAATAATTAAATTTATTTAATGTCTAAAAATTATAAAAAAATTACTATGATGTAGGAAATATTTTTATCTTTCCAATGACTATTTATAATCGAAATTTGGACTTGTATAACCCCACTTAAAAATTGTTTTAGTAAAACAATTTATGTTAGTGTCATTTTCACTTTAACATTAAATAAAAAGTATTTTATGTCATTTCTCAACAAAAGTGGATCCATGGGGTCCCCAAGTTAGGCCATGGCTTGTCTTGGTCGGACATGACACAACCAATGAGGTTGGGACATGTGTCTAGGTCATTTTAAATTATTAAAGCATTATTTATTCCTTAAACTACACTAATTACCACTAATCGCGATTAAGAACTTAATAAGTTACTATTCACCAAAAAATTATTTTAATCTCATTGAACCACATTTTACTTCTTAATGACAACTATGTATGTCGGATTTTCAAAATTCAATACACATTAGTGGTAAACTTTCATTTAACCGAAAAATCAGTTTGCTTGATTACCACTTAGTGGTTTCACTATTCATCAAAAATTGAAGTTTTTCAGAAAATTACCAAAAATTCACCCTAAGCTATATTTGATATTCCGAATTCAAAAATGAAGTCCATTTTACAAAATTCAAATCATATAAGTCACATTAATTAATTTAATAATTAATTCCCGCTGCCAGAGCAAATAGCGTGTTTTTACAAAACAATAAGTATCAAAAGATTGACACCAGTTTAAGTCTAATTTCAAATCGAAATTGATTCCAATGACCACCATTGGATAAAATGGTAAAAATATATTCTAATTTCACTTTAAAACCAATTCAAAAGATAATCTAATCATATAAATAAATTAGATCAAAAAGAGGTTTTGAATTAAAATGCAACATTTTACACTATTCATAAAAAAAAATGAACTTTATCAGAAAGGTACCAAAAATTACACAAAGTAAAATTTGATATCCCGATTCTTAATAAAAGTTTTATTTGGTCCAAAAGAATGTATAAGAGTGATCAAAACTATATTTAATGACGGTTCACCATTAAAAGGTGATAAGTGAACCTTTAGTGAAAATTAGAGTATAAAAGCCTAAAATTGAACTCTTTCCGTATTTTAAGCCTTTGTCTTTTATTGGGTAAATGTAAAAACATCTAAAAACATATCTATTCATATTTTAGTTATTTCTATTCATTCCCGCCAGTACAACGGCTACTTGTTAACTAACATTTAAAATAATATTATTATATTACTAGTGTGCTACGTAAGTTTCAAAGAAACTCATCGTTGTGTATCGGGTACGCTATCGAACATAGCAACCCCTTTTAATTAAAATTCATATTTAATTCTCAAATATTAATAAATATGAAAATTATTTATTCTTTAATTACCTGGGATGTTACACATATAATAATATATTGAATAACAATTAAACCGCGACCTGGAGACGGTAAGCCGTACGTACGCACGTATGGTTACATGTCATTAAAAGGATGGATAGAATACTGAATATGGCTGTATCATATTTATAATAACATAATAGTATATATAAGATACTGGAGTTATTATTTTATAATGGTAATAACAAATAATGATGAAGTTGAAGAAGAAAGGAACTTGAAAAAAGGTGGAGAAATCATTACCTCTTCTTCGGGTTCGTTCTTTTTGATTTGGTCTAAAGGGCTCCATAGGTTGGCTTTCTGACTAACATAAGGCCTCTAGGATGAATTTAGGGAAGTTTAGACAGTATTTAGGTAGGGTCTGGTCGAACCAAAAGTCATTGAAAGTGTGAATTAATGGGAAGGGGGAGTGCCCTTTTATAAGAGGGGTGAGGGACACCTTTGGAAAAACTAGAAATATTATTTTATAATAAATTAATATTCAGTTTCTAATGGCTCCAAAGTGTATTATTTAAATTTCATGGAGGGGAAGGGTCTAAAACAACTCAACCAATAGGATTTAGATAGGTTTGGGTCAATATATTAAACTTATCGTTTAGTTTTAAATCTTATTTAATTAGTTTATCATTTACCATGTCACTTTGTATTTTTATATTATATAGTCAATAAATATACTATATAAATCCAAGAGACCCCCATGTGGTCCATTAATTATGTACCTATCATGATATAAGTCTCTTGGCCAAATCCTACATTTTTATGAATTTAATATCAATTAATAATATAATATTTGTTTTAAAAACTCTTTTATGTCAATATTTACACAATTTAGAAAATTGATTTTCTTGAAAATCATAAAATAATTATTACTTCAAAAAAAGTTTATTAAATCAATACTAACATGTCATATTAACATATAAAATTAGCTTAATTCATAAAAAGTCTCAAATTATATTTATTTGGGTATTTATAATATTAATTATTCAATTTTTTACTATTATGGTAATTACTGCATTATCATTGTGTCATAAATAAATTAATTTATGTAATGTTTAAAAATTATAAATAAAAAATAATTATGTAGGAAATATTTTTATATTTCTAATGAGTATTTATAATCGAATTTATCTCATGTTTAACCCTATATTAAAAATGTTTTAGTTATAAAACATTGATTTTACCTCTTTTAACTCATCTTTGAATTAAATAATAATAAATGTCCTAAACTAATCCATGGTTACCAGAGAGGTTCATATTTTATTCCTAAGGTTGTTTGTGGTCGAATTATGCTTATTAAATAGAATTAGGACATGTTTCAGGGTAAAAATAATATCGTTTTTACCTTTAATTACCCTTTTTACTGTTAACCGTGGTAAATAAAAGTAAAAAGTTATTATTCACCAAAAATTATATTCATCTCATTGAACCACATTTTACTTACTGATATCAACTTTTTCTCTCAGATTTTTGAAATTCAACTCACAGAAGTGGTAAAGTTAAGTTTCATGAAAAATTCATTTTTTTAACAATCACTTAGTGGTTTCACTATTCATCAAAAAATGAAGTTTTTCAGAAAAATATCAAAATTCACCCCAGGATAATATCGATATTATGAATCCAAAAATGTAGTCCATATTGAAAAATAATATTTATAAATATCAAAAAGTGGGTATTACTATTCATAACTGCTAGTTTGATTGGTTGTAGTGTGTTAGAACTCGATTTTGCGTACAACACACGCTATTGCATTATTCAAATGGAAGCGTACCGTGGATTCTTGGGGTGTTATAGTTATGGTTATGTTACAAGTTAATAATTTTTTTAAACCCACCATACAGGAGTCTCGGACACATACGGAAGAAATTAGACATAAGGTAAGGGATAACTATCCTAATCTCGTTCTTATCCGAGATTGTTATTCGTATGTATTTACTGGGGTTAGTGTTATCATCCATGCCCATGTTTTCTAAAAATGTTTTCATGTATTTTTAAAGTACTTTTTACAATTTTTTTAAATTTACAACATGTTATGAAAGGAATCCTAATTTTGTTTACCACTAATAGAACTTTTTTGACTTTTCCGACAAAAGTACGAGAAGAATGTTATTTTTAACTTATATGGTGTGAACGGGTTTTTACAGTTTCATAATTTCTCATTTTCATGAAGCTTACTCTATAAGACTTTATGAATATTATAAAAAAATACTGTTCTTTTAAAATTTCATGGAATTTTGTGAAAAGAAAATGATTCTTATGAAGAAAGGATATTTTCCTCAAGAATTCATTTCAAATGTTTTATCAAAACCATTTTCCATCTAGGATGACATTATTTCATATGTGTATGTTTCAAGTATAATGTCTCTATTATTTACATGGTTTCAATTTTCTTATGATAAAATATCCATTTGTTTTATATGGATTATGTGATGATGGGATGATGTTCATGAAACTTATTTTATTCTTTGGGTTATGATGAATGTTTCATGTTTATTTTGTGGAACAAGTAATAATGATTTCATTATGAGATGGGTGGGACCTATTGCTCCCCCAATGCATTGGGTAAATATTTATATCTCATTAGATAGACATGGCTGCATGGTATGTTAATCTAGTTCAGTGTTACAGGACTGAAACGAGGAGTGAACATGATTCAGAAAGGGACTTTGTCCACTAAGATGGTCTTGGCTGTAATGCCTTGGCTACTATGGAAATCATATCATGTGATTAATGGTTTTTCACATTAAATTTTTTATTCCCATGATATTTTATAATGATTAATGTTCCTTTATGACCTATGCCTTACGTACTACCAATATTTATTTCACAACTCAAGATTTTTATGTGTAAACCTTATGTTCATGTTTTGAAGTTCAAATGTATATGGTTGATTTTATTTTCACCATGATTACCCTTACTGATCATTTGAGCTCACCCTTTATATGTTTTATTTTCCCCAGGATATAAATAATGTGTTTAGGTAAGAAAACAAAAAGGGTAAGATCATCATGGGAGATATTGGAGATCTTTTAACCTGATTAGAAGATTTTATTCTGAGTTTCCAAAGACACTAAACTATTACGGTCCTTGTGTGTTTGTTTTTGTTATGTATTAAGTATTTCTCAAAGGTAATATAATTTCCATGTACGTCAGGCTTTGGGTCTCTGCATTAAAGGTTCAATAAATCGCTTATTTGGAAAGATATCAGACGATTCCAATGAACAAAATTGAAACAGTAAAAATTGGTATAAATTTATATAACAATTAATTTTATTAATAAAATTTACTTCTTTAAAAAATTATTTTTGAAATTGAATATAGGTTCTTGTCTAAAGGGAGATATAATATGGGGTTTTATGAAATACATTTCCTCAATCATATTGAGAACCAAATTGAGGGAAAATATTACTAATACGTGGAAATGTTAATAAATAGCCATATAAGATAATATAAACAATTTTATTGGATATTAATTATATAATTTACAAGTATTAAAATTACATTGAATGAGGATTAATGTTTCATTTACTAAAAATTAATTCTTTATTATCAAAAAACATTTAAAAAAAAGAAACCACAAAAGTTGACTGAACAACCACATAAAAACAGAGAATAATATTAGACCTTCCCACCGTAGAAACTATTCCATGATGACAAGACTTCACATACACTAGAACCTTTATAAAATAGTCACATGAATATATTCATGGGCCCATATCTGATAACGAATCCATACCCTCAATGATTAATTTTGTTATTGAGGAAAATATTCTTTAAAACATCTAAAGTGTCACATGCCACATTAAAACTTTTTAATTCTTATGGATCTTGAAGGATTAAAATTAAATGAATTTTGTTATATCATGAATGTATATAGATTTATTATATAACATTTAAAAGGTCGTTATGTACCCCATATAAAATAACTAGGTTCATAACTACAAAGAGGTCTCAATAGAATGTAAATTGAGATGAAATAACCCACCATATTTACCCTTTTTATTTAGTGTCCTTTAGACTCTTTTATGTTGGATGAAAATATTTTAATAAAAAATATAATTTCTATATTCATGTCTAAAATACAATATATTTACCTTTTAGAATATCTCATTACCCACATGAGAACACATTTCATTATTTTTACTATTTCATGTGTTAATTTCATAGTTGTCTCAGGTATATTTCAAATTTTTATTTGTTGTTACAAATAATTAGATCATGGTATAATCATATTAAGAATTTATAACACGACATTATTATCATATGTAATCAGTATATACATGTTTATAAAATTCTATAATACATGGATATTCAAAAAGAAGTGAACCGTTCATGGAGATGGTGGGTCGTACGTATGCATGAACACTACTTTCATTTCGGTTATAAATTAATAAAACGAAAAAAATTCTAAATATGTATATTAGTATTATAATATCATATATTTTAAATATATGTCAAATTGGTTTATTAAAACCAGAATTTATAATATCAATGTATAGAGTGAATGAGTCATATTGCTTTGTGTCGACATTTTTCCACATTTCCAGAAACTAAATTATTGTATTTACACTAGATGTGTTGCATAATGGTGTGATCAAAATATAAGATACATAAAAATAAATACCTTATTAATATCAAATATGTCATATATAGTAATATTGTTCATTAAGATGTCTAACGTGATAGGTTTTCATGTAAAAAATGACCAATCAACATTTCTTGAGGCATAAGTTCACCATATATAGAAAAAATGTATTCGTTACCCATTTATGGAGTTGTGTGAATGTGTAGTTATAAACCATAGAAAAAAAATATTATAGAATATTAATGATAAATGTTTTATAAATTATTGAAATATAATGTTTTAGTGTTGGATAATGGAATTAAAACTAATAATTACAAGAAAAGATGTTACCTCTTAATCGGGTAACTCATTTTGTATTGAACCAAAATCGTCCATGGATATCATGATTCATAAAGGGAGACTACATGGATGAGTCGAGAGATTTTTAGAATATATGTTGGATGATATTTTTGGGGCCAATTTGTCTTGAGATGTGTAAGTGAGTGAGAGGAGAGGAGGTCCATGTTTAAGGGAGGAAAAGGTCTCACATGGTATTTTTGTGAATAAGTTCGGTGTAACCACATTTTTATCATAAAAAACCTTAAAAACAACCATATTCAATATGGGAAGGCTTGTGTCGTAATTATGGCCATTCAATGTGTTTTGGACATGTTTCTAGTTTAATAGGGTACATTAATTAAACATTATGTCCTTCCTTAAGCTTTATTTTACATTAATAACTTTAAATAATTATAATTACTTTCAGTAATATATTTAGAAAAAAACAATTTTTGTATTATTAAAAATTATATATTATTATTATTACCAATATTTAATCCATTTTTCCATATTTTAATAATATATGTGGTAGAAATTAATTTAAATTCATTTTTTATGAAGGACAATAATGTATGTTCTTAAAGGAAAAACATCGTAATGATTGTTATACATCTATAACCAATATTAATGTGTAATTGATTACACTAAAATAAATTTTATTAATTGATAATTTTTTTATTAAATTAATCGTTAATACTAGCTTAAAATATAATTTTACTTTATATATAAATTATATGAAAAACATGTTTTGAACTAATGTTCTGTAATATTTACTATTCATTAAAAAAATAAATCATTCATAAAAATATAAAAAAATTTCTCTAACCTTATTATTATGTTTCAATTTAATTTTTTTTCCAAATTTAATCAATTAAATCATCAAAATTAATATTTAAAATGGGTTCTCCATTAAAACTCAACAAAATTAGCATTATGAAAATATGCTTTTTTGTGTGTAAAATTGGATTTGTTCTCATTATATCTGTATGAAACATGATGGATGAATATCAAAAAAAATTGATGGAAATAATAACATATATTTTAAATTTATATGTTTCAATAGTTGTAATTAATTTAATCTATTAGTGTAAAAATAAATTTTTAGCTTAAAAATTGTTTTCATTAAAATATATACATTAAATTCAATTGATTCTTGTAATAATTTATAATTAATATATAGAAAAATAAATCATTATTTATTTTTATAAATCTTAATTTTCATCAGATAGTTATTAATATTCATAACTACAAATTTTAATTCTTTTTATATCTCATTTTATTTTAATAACATAATATTTGTCAATAAAATGTGTTCTTGTGTGTAAACCAAGCAATCAAAGAAGGAATCTATTTCATGTAATAAATACTATCAAGGAAGGTGGTTCATGCATGTAATGAATGCTAAATCCTTATCACAATCATTGTAATATTTAAAATAAATTTTAAATAGTAAATATTTGATAATGTATCATAATACAACATTACCATATGCACTTGGTGTGACATTTCATATACACTATTGAATAGTTTGTTCATACATCAGATTTTTGGGGCATCAAAAAAATAAATGGGTGTCTGCCTTATCAATTAACATACATTGTATACCTTCTCATGGGTGAAGCACACATACCTAATATTTTTTGAATAACCAATGTATATTATTAAGGGGTCTCGCTCAGGGTCATATTACATGTACAATATATGTTATCCCATGTATAGGGAACATTCATAGGGATTTGAAAAATCAACATGGACATGTCACTAGAATTGTGTGTTATAGATGTAGACATGACCATGAATTGTCTCATGATAATTTAGAATTTTCTTTAGACTACCACAAGACAATGCATAAATGTCAATGTGTTATCAATATATCATGTTTTCATGACAATGGTGTCTCACATTGTAATCCTAGTTTGTCCATAGCATGTGTTAGGTCCGTGATGATATTTCAAGGGATTATTGCGATATAAATCATTGTTGTCCTTTTGTTATCACATGAAAAAGATTATATTTCAAGGGGATGTTGTGAGAACAATATGACTCATATGATTCATGTATCTAGATCAAAGATGCATGTACAAATCCTCCCAATTACAATGTGAGTCCCATGAGAAATCTTGTAATCTCAGGCCCTTAATTTATTCACGAGGTGGAGTCTAAAATTGACATTTAGAATCCTATGATCTTCCAAATTCATCTTGTTTGTTTCCAAATAGATCATTCCAAATGTTTCATGAGAATATATAAAATTCCTAATTAAACATTATAATGGCGTCCACCATAGGGATTCATTGTTAAAATTATGTTCTTTCCATATGATATACAATAAGTTGAGTCCATGTACATGGTGAAGAATGTATGCAAGATGGAATTCTTGAGGATCCATCATTTAGTAAATTAACATGAACGTACAAAATAATTTTATTTGGATATATGTGCAATCCAATGGGCCTCATAATGAAACTAAAATTAAATTGTTTAACATATATGTCAGTGGGTTTGTTTATGACACCACATGAGTCTCACACATTTGATATCCACATGACATGCATGAGGTAATACGAGGAGAACTATAATTAGGTAATTTTTATGCATAATAAAAATGCAAAATTTATTAATGTTGAGTGACGTTTCACGGAAAAGGTCATAATTGTGTTGCATGAAATATGGGTGGAGCTCAGGTCCTCATGTTTTTAATAGGAAGTAGAGTAATGTTTCACCTTGAGATCAATCTAGGGTGATCACAAGGGAGTTAATTAATTTTTCCCATAATTTATCATTTCATCACATGATCTCTGTTGAATCATATGAGGGTACCCATGGAAATTTGCTAAGCATACATTTCATTACTGAACAGAAAAAAAGTTTTTACCAATGGAAATTGACCCGTACTTTTGTTTCATGTTTCCAATTTTTTGTGTCTTCAATGCATAAATAGAGACCCAAAAATTTTATTATTCCATATATGCAATCTAGCATCTCTAAAACTAGTGGCCACGATGTAAAAAGATTCATTTACATTGTTTTATGCTTTCAGGAACTAGCATGATCATGATGTACAACCAAGGAAATGACCTACATATGATAAATTATATCGCATGGGACCTCATGATCTGAAGGGAGTCCTCATGAAGGTATTAAGAAACAACATAAGGGTTATTCCTCAAGACCACAAGGATGAGGATAATGATCTTCATGGTGTGATAGTGAACCCAATGGTGTATCATTAAATGGAATGAATACCTTTCATGAACTAGACATTGCATGACCCTCAGTTCATCCTGTGACCACTAGGTCATAAAAAATCCATATATTAAGATTTTTTATCACCTAAGGGGGTTATCTACGGACGAGATCAGTACGTCATATTTATCCTTAATTTTCGGATCACTCTTCCCTCCCCTCATATTTTTTCTTATATTTTTATTAATTGTAGAATGTTTTATATAGGTTATGAGAGGCCATGTTTTAGGTGTATCTCTATAGGAGGGATATATCGTGCACCATTACAATGGTGTATCTTTTTCTAAATTGAAATAAAATGACTATTGGATGAAATTTCATGATCCTTGTTCTTTATGTTTTATTCCCCGAAATTATGTGATTAGAAAATGTGTGAGTTCACATAAATGAAAAATATTTTGAAGGTGTTAGGGATCACAATCATAAATTTCTTGCAATGACTCCACCGATTATCATAACATTGATTACATGATAAATGGTGATCATTTGGTTTATTCAATGAATAGATGGATAACTCAAGGTACACAACTAGTGTTAATTTTTGGAACACATAGTGGATAATGAAGGATATCTTGAGCTCAATTGGATATATGAAAAAGAATGGAGGTGGTAGCTATGTCGATAATTAAGGGATCATGTGAGTGGAATATGTTCATGTGGAACATGTGATAATCAGACAGTTATAGGTGAGTGGGTGGTTAAATATTGAGGTTTTTCACTTTGTAGGACTGGATGAATTCTAATTTTTTAGGCATGGAATGATTTTTTTGTAAATGCGATGCATGAGAAATAATCGGGTATCTGACATTAGTAGTAGTCACCATGTTATGGATCAAATAATTAGGAGGAATGAATGGATGATCTATATTTTATTACAATGAAAATATTCAATCCCACAAAGAACCAATATTAGTTCTTCCATTTGGTCTATCAAAAATGTCATGACCACTGCTAGGTCAAACATGAAATGAGGTTCCTCACCCACACCATGTACATAACCTCCACTAGCGATTCAGCCAATTAGGCCTTACACCCACCATATGGATGGATTTGGCCTCATGCACCACATTTTCTATAAATGTTACACTGGAAGTTTTTTGGGTGTTATTCTCCACCATCCATATAATATCGGTCGAAGGATAACTCCCATTGGGCATGATCATCCCCTGATCCAACAAGGACCTATGGTCAAGATGGCCTGAAATGATGGTCCCAAGACATTTATTGGTAATGGATGTGAAACTACTATATGTTTTGTTCTAGTATTGTTACAATTAGGGCTAAGGTTATGTCCCTTTAAATCAAATCACAACCTTCACTTATTGCATTTAAATTTTTATTATGGATATTTCTTCAAATATTCTCTTGTTGTTAATGTGCCTTGAAAAATTGAAGGCAAAGTGAATGATGCATGATTATGGGTGCCCAAAAAATCCACTCTTAGAATTAGATTCAATATTCATGAAATTAAATTCTTTCTAAAGTAAATGTAGGTCACATCACATTATATCATAACATATAGTGGGCTTGGATATTGAAATTCCTAAGAGGATCTGTATGGATTGTTGTATTAGGAACTCTAAAGGGTATCAATGATAACACACCTGACCAAGAATGATCAATATAATCCAATATATGATGTAATATTATCATATGCAATGGATTCCCTAAAATTTGTATGTGTGTGAATTTTATAATGGAATAGGGATTTGGGTTGAAGGAACATGTGGTTGGATCTATAATAATATACTTTGATGTCGCTACGTATCCCATGAGGATGGGAATCGGGACACACACTGTTCTGAATTATACCACTATACAGATCAAACTCATTCATAGGATCCATAGGTCAATAGTTATATAAATCTATGTTGTATTTCCTTACATATACATAGCTCATTCATAGGAGGGGAAATATCAGTATTTTTGGGATGAAATCCTTGTTATAAATCCATGTTTAGGAGGAGATGTTGTGTGGATTATCCACAATTCCAATCATTTGATCATAATACCAAACATATCCAATCACATAGATTTGATTTCATGAATATCAACAAATTATCCATTCCTATAATTTTCATGAATTTCCACTAATACTAAATTCTTTATTAACTCACATACTCCAGTATTCTTGGGATCATCATATTTACATTGATAATTTGAACAATGAATCCTTCCAAGATTATCTATCTTCTGCCAATGTTAGGGGACATAGAAAGCGTGGATTTAATTTTTTTCTTATGGATATAGGGTGGTCCCAACAAGATTTGTATCATTTTATTTGTTTTCCCCAGATTTTTTCCTAATCATCAAATGGAGTATGAATTTTCATCCCTTTACATGGATTATTCACATGTTTCTGTATTATTGGAATTCATCCATACATGTTTATATGCCTCATTCAATTTATAAATTCTCAATATTATCTACATCATACAATGTTCATGTCTATTGAGAAGGGACTCAATTTTTTCCTAGATTTTGTTAGTAGGTTTTCAACTCATCGATTATCATGTATCTTGTTGGTTTAAATCCATGAAAAATAGACCATTAATGGGTTTTAATATAGGTTGATTGAGTATAAACCTATAGCGCAACGTAATGTAGGGTCTTAGAGTATAGATATTTGGTTTTTTAAAATTTATGGTCTTTGAGCTTGGACCTTTATTGTGCTTTAATTTTCAGTTTTTGATCATGGAACTCTAGTATGGTATAATTTAGGGTCTTTGAGCTTGGGCCTTTAGTGTGTTGTAATTTTTGGATCATTGGGCATGGACATGATAGTGAAAATGTTGGAATATGGTGAAAACGTTCCAGGAATGACTTAAAACACACTGAGTATTTTGGTCCTGCTGGGGGGTTTCTACAGGTCAAAAGAATTGGAGTTAATTTCTTTAAATAAAAAGGTTCTTTTAGTTTACGGGTATAATCTCTTATATGTTGACATAATAGATATTAAAATCTAATATCCACTATTTTTTAAGCGTCATGGAATATTTCTGAAATAAATATAAATAGGGGGAGAAATACTAGGGATACTATGCCTTCCTCAATAGTTGTAATTTGGGTGAATTAAATAGTAACCCAAAAGAAGAGTTTTTTATATACAATGAAGCATACATGTTGAGTATGTCATGTAACAATATAATATGTATTGTTACACATTGGTGTTATCAAACCTACCATGGTTTGATGATCCTTTATTTCCAGGTGCATATGTTTTTTGTTCATGGGTTAATGACCTTGTGTATCGATAGCATAGACAATTAATGTTGTTATCTACATACTCATGAGAGAAACGAATGATTTTGGAACAATCAAACGCATAGATAAGTAATTTTGTAAGGAAATAAAGACATATATGAAATGATCTAGTACCATATGGATGTTAAGCCATTGATTATGGATCATGATCTCTATAAAATGTGATTTCAAATCACAATGTCTGAGCCAAAAAATGTTCGAGAATGGATTGTCACATTATGAGTCTGAGAAACGATACAAAAAATAGTGATGTAAGGTTAAATATATTGAATTTACTTGAATATACTAGTTAAAATAATTTTAAATCATTGACATTTTTAGTATATTGCATCAAAATATTTTTCAGAAGAATCAAGGTGGTTTTGGAAAAATATTTTGATGCAATATACTAAAAATGTCACAAATAATTCCACAATCTTTGTCTTATACTATGGTGTCCAAATACCATAAGATTGATTTTATTAGGTCTATAATATGGACCCTATTAGATTTAATCTTATTCATTTCACACTATTTTTTTCATAAACTCGTTAGATGATGAGTTTAAAGAGTGAACACCTTACTTTTCCCCATGTCTATATTTGATGGTTTTCATCATGAGATGTTTTTTGACTCTCTTTATCGTAGTATAAGGTCTTGTGATTTGGAAAATCATAAAATATATTTATGATAATAAATAACTGAAAAAATAATATGTTTTTTAACGCCATGAGTCATATTGACCAAATATAGTAGATGATAATGAAAATCCAAAATTTTATACCTAGGGTCAATGAAATCAAACATACTTTTGATCGGGAGATTGAAATGTGGTAAATCACAGCTTCAGTTTATGATTAATTGAGTCATGATATGGTATATACATTTTAATTATATTACATAACACAGTGAGATGTTTGGTTTCTCCTTCTTGTTGTCAGGGAAACCAAGAATTTGATATCCCTTTATGTTAGAAAATGATGTCTTTGGTTGGTGGTTGTCAAGTCCTTATACTTCATTATAATTGATGAACATGGAGATATATTTTATTTTTCCAGGAATATGAAATTTTTTCATCGAATAGAATTATTCATGACCTGGAATTTTTTCTGTTGATTGAGGTTCTTTTGAAATATGGTAGAATATCCAAGTGCTTTGGTTGAATGTGGTATTTATCTTGTAGCATTTTGATAAGGAATTAAAATTGGATTATGGTATTCTTCATTTTACATCATCTAGTTGGAACATCGTCTGTGCGTTTTAACATCGTTTAGTAAGGACATTTCCCAATCGTATTATATATCATTTGACCTATCCAATTTCCATTCCATTTAATGTAATTCAGAAATAAATTACTACAACGATGTTTATCTTCATATGATAAAGATATATTCCTACACAGTTTAAAATCATGTAATAAAGAATTTATAACCAACATGAATAGATGTAAATGTTACAATTACACCTATGGGATAATGTCCCACCTGCTCAATGTATTTAAGGAAGTTGAGAATCAAAACAAATGTTGTTCTGAACAGCTGTGTATTTTGACACCATGTGATGGGGACACATAACCCACAATGTGAAATGGTGGTAACACAGATGGGACTATGAATGTAATTATGGGTGTCAATATGTATCCCATGGTGATATGAAATAACACACAAGTATTTCTTAATGATGTTCCCTATATAGGTCTGAATAGTACACAAATAGGGTTCATGTTAATATTGATTTGGTATGACTTGGAATGATGATGGAAATTTTAATGTCTCTATGATTCCGGTGAGGAAAAGAATCTAGTCACACATAGTTGTTGTGTCGTATATACTCTAAATATTGTTAACCAATAAAAATTTTCAGGAATTATTTATATTATTTGTTTTATTTGGGACCAGGATAGAATACCCAAGGATCCCTATATATGTTGTGATGATAGGAATAAAGCCATATGTAGTTCTTAAGGAACCATTCAGTTTAACAACATGTGGCATGCACGATTATGTAATGACTTGGAAAAGAGGTGATTTTGCCACTGGTCCCAAGGATTATTGTATGGGTATCAGTACATATACCATGGAAATGATAATCAATCCGCTTATAGTTTTTAATGTATTATTAATATTAATATATTTTAGAAATTATGTTGGATACTAGACATGAATATAGATAAAACAATTATATTTGTGGTAAAAGACAAACCTCAAATAATTTGGTCTTCTAGGGAAAAGACCATAGGAATATGCAATTCCTTTTTATGCAAGGGACATTAACTGTGTTGTTTAACATCATGTAGTGGTGACCCATGGTATACCATTTATGGTTTTTCATTCAGGGACAAGATGGACCTATATGAAGACATTATTTCTTTTTTTTTGTGAAATCTCGTACCGAGACTCCAAAACCCACATGAGTTATGAAAGTTGTGAGAAACAAGAAATTAAAATGGACCCTCTCGTATTGCATAGACATTTGAGATCATGAATGAGGGATTATATATCATGTGGTTATAAGGTAAATAATTATGATCAAGGGATCCCAATTTATTTCATTGGAAATGAGAACTAATCAATACATCATTCTAGTAATCCTTTTTAGTTTAACGTCATGAGTTAAAGTCGTGTGTGGATTAGCATGAATGAATGTTAATATTATGGATCTATGAGGTATTTCATCATGTGTTATTAATGTAGATAACCTAATGTTATGGAAAATTGATGTTTTAGATCCATGTTGTTTTATTCCATGGTTTGGGGACATTTTTTGCAGTTTAGTGTCATGAGATAAGGACATTTTCCAATAAGTTTAGTGTCATGCATTATCATCATTTTCCATTCAGTTTAATTTCATGTGTTAAGGAAATTCGATTGCTCGACCTGAAATGAAATTATTCTACAGGATTTCACCATAATAGTGGTTCAGATATCTTTATATATCATGTGATATCGAGAATCAGGTGATAAAGTGTTCTCATGGAACCATGTAGTTTGACATCATGCATCAAGGAAAAACTCCATACAGTTTATCATTATGTGGTGAAGAGTAATTTTGTCAATTTAGTGTCATGTACCCATGATGTAGGCTTCTATTCAATTTGATGTGTTTTTATATAGACTATACAACAAATTTTAATGTCAGGGCTAAAGGATGATGGCCATGTAGTGAAAATTCATCTTGTAAGGGAAATTTCCATTCACTTTAATGACATGTTGTATGGATGACAGATTATCTTACATGAAGAAGTATAGATGATGTGGATATGTGTAGTTTTAAATCATAAAGTGAGGAAATGGCATGTTGTGTAGATTAATGTCCTGTTGTTAGGAAATTTTGAAATCTGGGTTCAACATGGAATTCATCCATAAGTCCCAAGATTTTTTTAGTGTGGGTGGGTAGTTATCCCTTTTTTATTGAATATTCACCATTCATGTTCTTTATCTCCAATTAGGAATACCCTTTGATATAAAATTAGAATACTTTTTTTTATATTTCGAGTTCCAATCTAGTGATGATGGATTGATAATCAGCTTCATTAAATGTACTACCATCACACAATGAGAAAGAGTTGGGAAATATTATTTTTTTAAGAGAAAAGTACAATCTCTATACTAACTTTATTGAGATTCATGTTTTCTAATGTTAAATAGATACATATTTGTAAGGTTACATAAAAGTACATTTCCCATGTATGGGGAGAGTCATTGGAATAGAATTCCACTTCATCTGGGTTCTTAGTCTCTTCAAGTGTATTTTCTGGGTCAGGTTGTGCTGCGTGGAAATTAGCCAGGGAATGTCCATTTACATATTTTTTTGATAGGAACTGAATTTCATATATCTATAGAATGACCACCCCTCGATTTAAATGGCTATTAAATATAGGGAGGCCCCTAATGTTGTTCAGAGGGTATATATGTGAGACCATATGGGCTTTTTAGTCTTACATGTAATGTGTTGTATTTTTTACTATAAAGATTAGTGCAAAGAAATTATCGTAGAAATTATAATATATATTTACAATACCTGGGATCATCCAGATGAGTTATTAGAGACAATTATCACTTGTCATTTATTTCTTCTATACAAAGAGGTATCACAGTGATCATCCAATGTGAAGAATATATAATACAATTGGTCTACCTTCCACTTGTGGCATCAAAACCAGTGGGTCTAATAAGTATCTCTTGAAAATTTATAAGGACTTCGGGAAAGAGATGGTCTCACAATTATTAATGAATGTTTGATGATTTTATTATTATCAGTTTTGCTAATACAGTTCATAAACATGTCAGGATTCCACCCTACAATTTCTTCATAGTTCAAAGATAACACATATCAACGTTTTGTAAGAAATGAAATTTAAACATCAAGATGTTCAAGGAGAATGTAGACACTAATCATAGGTTGTTTATTGTCTTCAAACATTCCTTGATTCATTTATGAGAGAACATATATGGTGGTCAATACACCTTCCTCGAATGATGGAGGGGTGTTCCTGAAATCCACTATATATTCCTCTAGTTTTGATTCTATGGAGTATTTTTTAAATGTAGATGCAAATATGGGAGAATCTATATCACTATCAAGGATATTTATTTTATTAGAAGATAAATCATCATACCATTCTATCGTAGTTATTGTAGAGAAAATCCATACCTGGTTGATTTTTACAATTTCAGTGAGGAATGGAGTGCCTTGGAACATGAGAATAATATTTACTACCATGACCTGACTTATGGGGAGACATAGTTGATATTATTCATACTACAAGGGTTTATAGGGTTGTTCCCACAATATTTTTTGAGCTTAAATATATATATTATCATCCACCATTGGATTCTTACATTCCTTACTGTATACACAATCTTTAACATATGTGTCTCCACAATTCTCAAAGGGGGTGTTGTTTCCATGTAGTTATCGGCCATCCCATATAATTTTAACATTATCTATCATATGTTGAGATTCATCATTTCATAAGTTGCAATTAATAGGATGTGTTTTGTGAATATTATCTTAATGTTGTTAGAATGTGAATATGGGTGACTCGACCTAGATATAAAATCCAATTTTCCTTATATATCTCATTAGGATGATAAAAAAGAAGTATGTAGTTATGGAATGTAGGTGTCGTATGAGACCACAATTTTATGTCCTATAATGGAATTAGTTGTATTGTTTAATTTCATGCGGTGAGGAAACATGGTTTTCATTTACTGTCTACCATTCAAAACCATATTAAGCCTTTTGAATGCTCTCATTCGTAGTTTTGTGCATTTAAAACCTTACTAAAATTATTAATCTTGTGTGATCTTTTATTAGTGTGAGGAACAATGAATGAAAAGGGATAAATTCATCTTGAATATGAAATAAAGTATTGGAAATGAGTATTTTACATTATTTGTTGGCTATACCATGATATTGGATAATGGTGTCCCACCGTATCTCATTTAAAATGTGAATAAATACTTATATAGTTCTATAAAAACAAGTTCATTTTAGTGTTATGTACAAATATCATGATCCTATAAGATTAACGTCATGTGGTATGGTTTCTTACCATGAAATTTTTTAGTCATGAAATATTTAAATCATAGATGTAGTTTAACGTCATATTGTAGGGATGTGATTATTTATTTTTATGGACATTCCTTAAGTATGATGATAATGATATTTCATGTATTGTGTTATTGACATTAGCTTTGCAGTTTGGTGTCTTGAAGTATGGATGATGGTTAATAACCACATAAGATATTGGTTCTTCTGAAAAATCATGAACAAATATTATGAATATTTGATGAGTTTTGGTATCATTTAACTCTATCATGTTTTCAGATAACTATTACCCCAACTGATTTTTGAAGACATAACATCCTTTTCTTGTGTTCTCAAGATGTTGATGGTAATTTAAATGGATGTATGTTCCTATCAATCATTCCTCATTCAGCATCTTCATTTTTGGAAGATTCATTTAACTATATTCCTTAGAGATGTAAAAATACCAAGAGACGTGATTTGTTAGGAATTATTTTGTTTTTTTCAATATTCGATTTAAATATGGTCATTTTTTTAGGAGTTAGGTTGGTTATGCTCCACTGCACAATCAGCATGCCCATCTCAAAGTGATTATATAATTGGAGTGGGGATTCAAATGAATTTGGTTCCAACATTCCCATGTCCATCTCTATCTTAAGCGAGACATTAAAGGTGATGTAATCATCAACCGTGTTCTCAAGATGTTGATGGTAGGGAGAATAATTATCATTGTCTATCATCCATTCCTCACAAAAACATTTTATCATCAAGATCATTGTTAAAACATTCCTCATGATATAATATAAATATCAAGGAACATATATAACTTGGAAGGTATATACATTTTGTTGCCTATCCTCAAGAGATAGGTCACCATGATTCTTCTCCAACATGTTATCTATGCCAAAATTGATGTGGGTTCACGGCTAAGTCTAGAGTTTGGGGTATAGCCTCTCAGTATTTATTGGTTCCTGGGTAGGTGATGAAGCATTAGTTCTCTTCGATGATATAGACACATCCAATTGATTACTAGATCATCCCTCTTTTAAAAGTTTGGTGGAAACACCTATGGTATTATGGATTCCGAAATATACCTGATGAGAAGGTAAGATGTATAAAAATTCACCCAGCCCTATGGGATGGGGTGAGGTGGGATAATTTTTTAATTTTTCCTAATGAGGGGATAAAAAATATGAAAATAACACCATCCTTTTGGGTTGGGGTACATCACTAATACGTAGTATTTCATATGAAGAAACAAGTACATTATCCATAGCTAGAGGTCTAAAGAGTAATCTAACAATTATCACATGGATAACCATATTCTATTGTTTGAGATGAATGATTTTTTTATTTAAAAATTACCATATCATCGTCATGGGACAAGCTCGCTAGAGACATGAAAACAGTCATTCCTCTATCTGTGTCTCAGTGAGAGGACGATAATGGGAGTTATGATGGTGACTATATAGATGAAATCCTCTACTTCCATTGATCTTATTCTCAATTGTTATTAATCATTCAAATACCATCATGGTTAGAAACACTTTTTACAAATGATTGGTGGATACAGTTGAGTTATAGTTCTCTTGTTCCAATGAAAGAAGATACGCGAGACTACTGTGAATCATATTATTGTTGGATGATATGGTTCCACTCATCACAATAACTATTATCATTATCTAATTATGTGTCTTAAGATATGATTAGTATAATATTGGTTGAGACAAAGGCAGGATACTGTTCCTCTTTAAGGGAGTATCTAGTTTGAAGGTTTATGCTGGGTATACCATTTGGGGGGTCAGTTCACATGAAGAATAAGATACAAGGGTAAAATATGATGAAATTATTCCTTTACTATGGGATGGGATGTTACACAGGATTCCACATTTGGTGAGGCAATCATTGATAATGTTAAATTCTTTTAGCTATCAATGATATGGGATCGATTCATGTCTACCGTTATGATACAGTATTGATCCTTCAATATATTGGTGATATCTATGATATTAGAATGCTCCTAAGTTGTATCATTTGGATACCCCTATTGGGATATCCTACTAGGTGACCCAACAAGGTCATTTGGTTCATGAACAACCAGATCTATTGAAACATATAATAGCATGGTCATATGATGGTGTTTTTGTACAAAACTAATCTGAGCAGTCAAAGGAATAAAATAAGTATATGACTTGTTTAAATAATTCTCTTCATCAACCACCCTGATGTAGGGAAGGTGTGTACCATTATTATCTATGATTAGGCTACCAAAGCGGTTAGAAGTGGAAACATCGGCCACTTCTGCTCCTCCGACCTTCCATTGGAATGATTGATGGTGGGAACTCATCATATGAAGGATTTCAGAGTTTATTAAAAATTTATTATGGACTTATTGATGTGGTTTTCCTAGTCCATGATGTTCACCAATTGAGACAACATTTGGAGCATTGTTGATGACATATGCTGGGCCCTCAAGATCTATGAAGCTTATCTAGTGTTCTCAGAACCCATTTCCTCATTTGATGACATCATTTCAATTGAATTGAACATGCAAGTACTCATGAGTAAACAAAACACATTGTCAGAGAATCATCATATATAAAATAACATTTTATATTAATAATTTTCACTGTCAATGGATAAATTTGTAGTCATTTATTTTTATAAAAGGTTAATTTTGTTTAATAAAATTGCAGGTTCACTATTTTTTCTATAATGCGAACAGCATAAATTTTTCTACGATATAATGGGAAATTTATCTTTTCTAACCCATGAAAGGGATAAAAAAATAAAATAATTTCATGTGAGGATCACCAATTTGTTTCATTTTTAATTATGATGTTGAATGTGATTCATTTGATGGTTTTACTTTGTGGTGTTTAAGTTCATTCTCAATTGGATGCATCGAGTATGACATTTGTTCATTTTTAACTAGAAACTCCAAAAGATTCACCATTTATACATAAGTACGAATACTCTTTCTAAAGGTAGGTGGTCCCTTGTGTTTTCACTCACAAAAATTCATAAGAAAATATATTGCTTAAGAGGATGGTGACATGCTCATCACACCCTTTTGGAAGGACTTATTTTCTACTCTAAGACTCTTTTATTCATTTAATAAATTTTCTGGAATCCTTAGCAGACCCTGTATATAAATTTTTACCCCTATACCAATGAGTTTATTATGAACATTAATTGATAAGAACAATTGTGTTCATCTGATAGTTTATATATCTCGATATTATTTTTTTATGATGCTTTGGGTTATGGCCATGATCAAACAATATATTTTTTTTACTTACCCGGAGAAATTTGGTGTCATAGAGATGGCATTGAACCTCTATGATCTGTCCTACATATCCTGTGAAAACAAAAATCAAAACCCATATGTTATTTTGGTATAAATTATCTTCATGGTACTAGACTCATCCATTTAGTTTAACATCATATGGAAGGATTTGAATATTGGGCTCAGATGTCAATGAAGTGTCCAATGTAGCCTATTTAGAAAATGAATCACAATATATTCTGTTATGGTAAAATTAGCATTCTTTATGATGACTTGACAGTAGAGGCCCTAGGGTGGAATTATACGTATGAGGAATCCATAGATTTCTTCATCAGAAACGTATCCCTTTGAGAGGTGTTGAGATGCAATTTGACTTGCATTCCAATAATAAGATCATAGTATGAGTATTATCTAAATGATTTTGTTAAAAATATCATTGGTTTCTTATTGCACGTGATCTATTCTTGGTGTGATAAATAAGATATAACATTATCTTGAGCATGTTGAATGAGATTTTGTCCATATGATAATTACTTATTAATATATCCATTTGAGGGGTATGGTTGCCCCTACCATGAAGGATATATTATAGATCATGGGAATTATAAAGGAATCAAAAATATATCGGTTATGAATGGAATTAGTGTTCTAATAGTTTAAATTATCCCAAACCTATTGATGTGATTGAGGTACAAGTGGTTATGATCGAGGATTAAAATTAAAAAGAGGCCCGTGATTGAATCAAGTTCACATATACTGATGGATAAGAAGAACTGTCAGACATATAAAAGTATTTAGTCACCTATGTTAGGAACACTTGGGATATGAAGGGACGTACATAAATGTGGATTCTCATTGGATCTTAGGCCTTACGAAGGCATCCTATATATCATGATAATGTTGGGAATTAGAGTAATAATAGTTCACATATCCTTGAACCTGCTGATAAGCTAAGGGGGATGACCAAACTCGATGATATTTTAGATATAACAGACATTTTGAATGGTTAGGGTCTTACAAATTGTTGGATTTACTTTGATTTGGGACATTTCATATTATGTTGGTAATCAAAGATTATGTATTGAGGATGCTCATTGATTGGGGATTACACACTGAGGATGCCCATTGATCATGGATTACGGTGTGAGGATTATTGATTAAACACTCATTATTTCTCTTATAATGGAATAAAGAGATATATTTTATATAAAATCTCTATTTGAGAGAATTAAATTACCAGGGTCACATGACTGTATAACCCTTGCAGATCAAAGAAATATCCTTTATAAAAGCGGTTTGTAGAATAATTTTCCATGATAGGGTCCATTTGGAAAGGACTAAAATAGGTATCTTACATAATGTGAACATGCCTTAGAGGATTTCCTTGGGATTTTATGGATATATGTTGGACATATCTTTATTTTATGCATGATATGTTTAGTTCTCAAAATGACATTGAAGACACTTACATGGGTTACTTCCTAACAATCCGAATATTATTCACATTATATAGGTGGACGTCTCCTAGATCCCTTTCATGATCAATTAAATATTTCTATATGTCTTTATAGTAAGGAATCATAAATGTATATGGTGATTCAAATAACCAAATTGGTAATGTATCGTGTTTTTCACAAGATTAATGAAGACATGACCACACACTATTGCATGATCAACCTGAATCATCATCAAACTATCAGCTAATAATAGTGACCTATCAATGGGAATTCTCATAATCTGGTTGAAATATCTATAAACTATCATTGTATTGTCCTGACATGTCATTAGTCTATATTGTGACAAAACTGACATGTCAAGGGGCTCTCATCTGACAAGAATTTCTTTTTTCAGAATTTCACCTGACTTGAGATCATCTGAGGAAATCGTGTGACCAATGAAGAGTCTCATGATGACATGTACATAAAATAATAATGTAGAGTGATCCCAATGAGGTTCATATGAACATGAATATGAGGACCTGAATCCAGAAAAACATGAGCCGATGCCTTATGAACATGATGTGTGTTTAGAAAAACAACATCCACTGATATACACACATCATTCCCCGTACAGAGGAATGAGTGCAGTTCGGGCTCTGGGAAACTGGCATCTTCCCGCATGTTTTATCTGATAAAAACTATTACTTGAAAATTTTAAATCAAAACTTAGGGTGAGTATAAGAATGCCCAGTAAGGGGTTTTAAAAAATAATAAACCAAATTAACTTTTGAAATCATTCTTTAAAACTATCCATAGAACATTCTCTAATGAAGAACAATAACACATGCAACATAAAATAAAAGTGCTCGGTCAAGGTTTTCAAAGAATACATGAATCAATTAATAAATTTTTCGAAGGAGTAAAAAGGGTCATCATCGATAAGTATGACATATGATTATTTAAGCATAAATTTAACAGTTAAGAGTAATTCAAAATCAGAGTTGTGCTCCAAGGAAACAAATAAGTTGGTTACTAGATACTGAGCGATAAACACAAATCATGTCCTAAACCTTTACTTACGACATCAATATGCATTTGATAAAAACATAAGGACATGGGTAGTGAATGAAGAGGCATATCATTTTGAAATGAACTTGTAACATAACTTGAATATGTGGCGTCGAAATTTTACATAAACAATCATTTCTGTATCACCAAGGTCCATCCCCAAGCTGTCATTAAAAATAAAATTACCAAGTTTATTCATCAAGGTATCGTTAAAAAGGTCATCTCTAGAGATTAAGTCTTTACCCAATGCATTGAAGCGCTAGCATGATGCACCCTTAATTTGTCTTTATTATCATGTGAGCCACATAGATCATACTTTACATCAGTGACGTTATATATTCAAGATGTCCCATACCATCTTGAATAATTCATTTTTTTTCATATTACCCAAGGTGTCCCATACCACTTTGGGTAATTAAATTTCTTAGTTCATTATCATGATATATCATAAGCATGCATTATATAAAAAAATATGTAAAATAAAAAATGAACCATTACATATTTTTCAAATACATGACATGAAATATAAAATTGAAAATATGTCAATACCTAATCAATAGAATACATATTTTAGTAATCATTCTTTTCACACAAGCTAATTACAAAATCACACAAATTGATAGGTGAATAGGGTTTTCCAGATGAGATAATAAACTATGAATCTTTAAAATTATTATTTAATGGAAATGAAATATTAAAGAAAACACTTTCCATCAGTTATGGTGATAAATAGTTCATTGAACTTGAAAATAAATTAAACCCTGTCTTGATTAACTAAAAACATTCACCAAATTAGGTTCATTGTTGTAAAAAGATAATAAATGAACACAACATGATAACATGATCCCATGAAATCCTAAATCCTCTAATATTGTAATCAAGTCAAAAAAAAATACACACTTCATCATAAAATACATGATGGGTAATGTCAAATGAACTTTCTTAATAAGACATGCTTATTTGTCTGTACTCATATAAAAAATACATGTTGGTTTAGAAAACACCAAATATATCTTTTATAAAAATCATACATGTATCAAAGCATAAATTAAGTTCTGATAATTATTACTAAGAAGAAAATAAGGTTTTATAAATTATACCTATAAATAAATATATGCATAACCATATGTACATAAATATATAAACATTATGTTTTTATAAACATAACTCCATTTAAACCAAAAACAAAGTTAGCATATAAGAAATTATTTAAAGATTGATCTCCATCCTTTAAAACAAAAATCATAATTATGATTTGTATTGGACTACATACTTATATATATATATATATGTTTATAAGGTATATACAATGTTTATACATAGTGGTTTGGAATGTTACAATCAGCTTCAAAACAACCCATATAATATTTATCTCTCCTGGTAAACATCCATAATCACTTTAGAAACTCAAGAAAACAGATTGGATTTGGGTTCTATACATATATTTATATATAAAAAAATGAATATATATGTTATAAAAATATATAGATTTTAGGTTTTGTAAAACTTTATTGTTTTAAAAAAACTCCATTTATATGTACCCTACTAAAGACACGAAGGAAAACACCCTAGAAGATAATACAAACTGAGTGGATTGTGTAATGTGTATATACATATATAAACTGTATAAAATAGGAGTATAAGGTGTAGGTTTTTTCAATAGAAAAAAGCATGCATTCACCATTAACATGGCGACAGATGATGCTCGGACTGACGGGAAGAAGTTCTCTGGTTTGATTGGAGTCTGAGGGAGAGAAAGAGGAGAAGGAGTCGTCGTGTTTCATATGTTATGAGGGGTTTTTTAGAAGTTTCGGTGCAACAAGACATGCGACCCAAGGGTAGGCCAGCGTGAGGGAGATGAGAAAACAGTGCCATAGGTGGGGGTGTGAGAGGGTTAAGAGGGGCAGTGCAACAGAGGTGGCGTCCTCAGGAACCAGTGTGTAGGTGGGTCGTGACATGAGGAAGGAGACATCGTGGAGAAGACAATGCTGTACAGAAATGGATGGCCCATATTAGATTCAGGTACGATTAGACGGCTAGGGGGTGCAAGAGATGTGTTGATCGGTTTAAAAGAAATCAATAGTCGAGATCTGATCATGGAAAGGTCGGGCGGCTATGGGGAGACGCGGGTTGTTTTAAAAAAACAATGGTCGGTATTAAGAACAGGGGGGTGATGGACGACCTATATTGCCTCTCTGAGAAAAAAAAGAAAAACAAAAAAATAGTATAATAAATATGTAAATAAATTAGACGATTTACTACATTTTTTTCTTTTTAAAATAGTATAAAACATGAACATTAAAAATTGAATTTACACAATTTAATAAATACATTTAACATAAAATTTCGAAATCTAAAATCCCATTCCAGATTATGTAAAATACCATACTATTTGATATAACTCTTTTAAAAGATATATATATTTCATAATTAACATACTAAAATTTTTTAAAAATTAGGATCTTATAAATTTTTAAAATACTCCACTTTTTGATTCATAAAATTTATTTTTTTAAAGACGAATAGTTTTCCTAATTAAAAATACATATTTTTAGAGATCCAACAAAATATATTTTTAATTTATTATTTATACCCATTAAATGAAACATTTTGAAGCATTCAGAAGTTGTTAAAAATGCTATGTATTAAACCATGTAGATAAACAATTGGATTTTATAAAATCAACTAGGTTCTTTTACAAGAATATTCTTTTATTTTAAAATTATGATACTTATAGATATTTTTCTAGTCATTTGTATATATTGAAGTATTTATAATACTGTTAGACTATAAGAGCATTATAAAAACCAATTTTTTATAAAAAGAGAAAATTTATCAATTTAAAACCAATGGTAATATTCAATGGTCAAAATTTTATAAAGGACCATTATAAAAACAGGGGGCGTTTCACATTTTCAAAACACATGAACCAGGGAGGATGGCTCTCCTCATTCCATTGGTACTGAGTACGTGTGTTGTGGTTCTGGCTATTATGTTTTTCACACTGACAGACCCAGAAGATGCTTACTATACAATTACTCATGTTGTGATTCTTTGTAGCCTTGTTGTTGTCATGTTAAGACTTGTACATGGTGCTCTTGGTTAGTTTAATTCATTGTGGTAATGTAACATTTTAATGTATACGGGTTCTCTTTATTCCCCTTGTTTTTAATTTATTTATTTTCAATACCTTTATTGGAACAAAAAAAAACCATGTAAAATAAGAAACATCGTTATAAAACATAACATTGTTCACTTAGTCGTGTTCATAAATCCTGAGGCATCACATTATCCCTCAATTAAAATAATTGCATCCTCAAAATTCCTTTCATACAAACTCACTAAGAGGAAGCTCCGAGTTGATTCTACAATATTCCCCATCGTAGGAAATCATCAGGTGTGCTTAGTGGAAGACCCACATTGATGCTCATCACCTCAAGTTCTCTGATCGAAATGCACTTAGGGAAGAAGGGGTTAAACTCATGCACCGAACACTTGGGCTTCCAGAGGGAGGTTCGAATTGTACAGAGTTTAGAAATGTCCATATGGACCAACGTATAAGGAACTCGCTGAATTATGTCCCGTTATAGAATATCTAAATAATAGACATTATCATACAGGCTAACACTTAGGAGTTAGTACATATAGGTCGCAAAAACATTTCCCTCTAAGGCACCCTCTTGAAATTTTACTATGGATGTGTAGTTCTGGCATAGGGTGAATCACAAGAAGAGCCCTTCGTGGTACTTCCTCCTCCGCTCAAGCTCGGCCAATTGTGCTGAGTCTATGGAGTAGAAGATGGAAGGGTTCCCTTGATAGCTGTGGAGAATCTCTGGATTGTTTTCACCTCAACCAACTGTTTGCACATTCCTCACAGTTTTGTGAAGGGACAATAATCATCTTCATAGGTATTGATCGCCATGATCTCCAATTTCTCAGTAGGATGAGATAAGATGTGAGTTTTTCCTTCCTTGTGAATGTTTAAGATGAGAGTTCAATCATTTGAAAACAATTCAAGGGTATAAACAAAGCTAAGACAAGAAAGGGAAAAGGTAACATTTCAATAAACATAAGTTTATTATTAAACATTGTTCTTGAGTTTCCCCTAATGACTTACTACATGAACTCCACACAAAGAAGAATAACTCCCTATCTATTCAATCGAAATGTATGCTGAGAATTCATGGTTAAACTAATGGGGGAACCTGTGACATATCCTATGTTTAGCATGAGGAGTATGAAGTTGGGAGACATCATAATTCACTTTTTGTCTACAAGACAGTCGGGTGAACTCATCTTCTAAAATTATGAAGTTCAAAAAATTTCCCCAGAAGCCACAGTTCATGATTTGACAGAGATAGGCTACTCGGAGGTCCCCAGCAGTAGCGACTTCTTGAAAAGAATCTAGGGTCATAAAGCCAAAGTCATCACCTGCCATGAAGACTCGGAAAATTCCCTCATGGTCCCTTCCCTGACGTACATATAAGGGAAATTGGGTAATCATCATAAGGAGGTAATCCATTCCTAACCCCCGATATAGCTGAAACACCCGTGGTGAGTTGGACACATCGTATAGGTCTTCACATGTCATGCATATATGGTCATAGTTTAGAAAATTTTCACAGGGAGCTAAAGACACAATGGTCTCTAGGGCCTCATTGGGGAGAGAGAAAGATTTGTACATTCGTTTTCCATATAAAAATTAAGAAAAATCATTTTTAGTAATAATGAAGTATATTATTACTTGTTTTAGTTCTAGTTTTCCAGAGATATCCAAACCGAACCCTCTAATACTAACTGTGAGGACCTGACTCTAGAAAACCAGGAGTCAGTGCCTTCTGAAAATGAAGTGTTTTTTGAAAAAAAAACATGGACTAATAAACACACATCATTACCCATACAAAGGAAAGAGTTTGGTTAAGGCTCTGGGAAACCGGAAACTTCCAGGATGTTTCATCTGATAAAAGCTGTTACCTGAAAATTTTAAATCAAAAAATAGGGTGAGCATAATAATGCCCAATATGGGGTTTTAAAAAAATAAATCACATTAAATTTTGAAATAAGTCTTTAAAACTATCCATATAAAATTCTCTTAAGGAAAACTATAACACACGCAACATAACATAAAAGTGCTCGATCAAGATTTTCAAGGAATACATGAATCAATTAATTTTTTTTTCAAAGGAGTAAAAATGGTCATCATCAAAAAGTATGAAATATGATTATTTAAGAATAAATCTAACAGTTAAGAGTAATGCATAATTTGATTTGTGCACGATGTAAATAAATAAGTTGGTTTCTAGCAACTGAGTGATAAACACAAATCATGCCCTGAACATTTACTTACGACATCGATATGCATTTGATAAAAACATAAGGACATGGGTAGTGAAAGAAGTGGCCTATCAATTTGAAATGAACTTGTAACATAACTTGAATATGTGTCATCAACATTTATCTTAGAAAATCATTTCTGTATCACCAAGGTCCATCCCCATGATATCATTAAAAATAAAATTACCAAGGTTATTCACCAAGGTATCGTTAAAAAGGTCATCTCTAGAGATTAAGTCTTTGCCCAATGCATTGGAGCGCTATCAGGGCGCACCATTAATTTGTCTTTTTTATCATGTGAACCACATAGATCATACTTTACTTCAATAGCGTGATATATTCAAGATGTCCCAAACCACCTTGAATAATTCATTCTTTTTAATATTACCCAAGGTGTCCCATACGACTTTGGGTAATTAAATTTCATTGTTCATTATCATGATATATCATAAGCATGCATTATATACAAAATTAAATAAATTGAAAAATGAACCATTACAAATTTTGAAAATACAAGACATGAGAGATAACTTTGAAAATATGTCAACAACTAATCCATGGCATACATAGTTTAGTTAACATTCTTTGCACATAAGCTAATTACTAAAGCACATATAATGGTAGGTGAATAGGGTTTTTCACAAGAGATAATACATGATGAATATTTAAAATTATTATTTCATAGAAATGAAATACTTAATGAAAACACTTGCCATCAGTTATGGTGATAAACCGATCATTGCCCTTGAAAATAACTTAAACCCTATCTTGATTAACTAAAAACATTAACCAAAGTAGGTTCATTGTTGTAATAAGACAATAAATGAACACATCCTGATAACATGATCCCATGAAATCCTAAATCCTCTAATATTTTAATCAATCCAAAAAAAGTAAACACATCATCATAAAATACATCGTGGTGAATGTAAAATAAACATATTTAATAAAAAATGATTATTTGTGTGTACTCATATACAAAATACATGTTGTTTTAGCAAACACCAAATTTATCTTTTATAAAAATCATACATGTATCAAAGAAAAAATTAAGTCCTGGTAATTATTACTAAAAAGAAAATAGGGTTTTGGAAATTATACCAATAAATACATATACGCATAAACATATGTACATAAATATATAAACAATATGTTTTTATTAACATAACTCCATTTAAACCAAAAACATAGTTTTCATATAAGAAATTATTTAATGTTTGATCTCCATCATTTAATAAAAATCATAAATTTGATTTTTATTGGACTACATACTTATATATATATGTTTATAGGGTATATACAAAGTTCATACTTACAGGTTTGGGATGATACCATCAGCTTCAAAACAACCCTTATAATATTTTTCTATCATGGTAAACATCCATAATCACTTTTGAAACTCAAGAAAACGTTTTGCATTAGGCTTCTATACATATAATTGTATATACAAAAATGTATCTACACGTTATACATATATATTGGTTTTAGGTTTTGTAAAACTGTTTTTTTAAAAAGAATCCTTTCATATGTACCATACTGAAAACAAGATGGAAAACCCCATTGATGACAATACAAACCGAGGGGTTTTTATTATGCATATATACATATATAAACTGTATAAACTATTTGTATAAGGTGTAGGTTTCTCCAAACAAAAACAAAGCATGCACGCACCCTTATCGTGACAGCGGAGGATGCTCGGACAGATAGGAAGAAGTTCCTTGGTTTGTTGGGAGTCTGAGGGATAGAAAGAGGATAAGGAGTCGTCGCGTTTCATGTGGCAGGAGGGGTTTTGTAGAAGTTTCGGTGCAATAAGAGACTCCAACCAAGTATAAGATGATATGAGGGAGATGAGAAAACAACTCCCTATGTGGGGGTGTGTGAGGGTCAAGAGGAGCAGTGCAACGGCGGTGGTGTCCTCGTGAACCAGTGCATTGGAGGACTGTAATGTGAGGAAGGAGACGACGCGGAGAGGATGACGCAGTATAGAAACAAATGGCCCAGATTGGATACAGGCACGATCATACATGTGGGGGAACGGGAGATGTGTTGAGCGGTTTATAAGAAATAAAGAGCCTAGATCTGATTGTGGGAAGATCAGACAACTACGGGGAGACATAGGTTTTTTATAAAAAATAAGAGGGACGGGATTAAGCGCATGGCGGTGATTGATGAACTATATTGCATCAATGAGAAATAAAAAGAAAAAAAGAAAAACACTATAATAAATATGTAAAAAAATTAAACGGATTACTGTCATGACCCCCTCCCTACAAAGTGTACCCCTCCTAGGCCGACAATGTGAGAATGGAGATAGTGACCCCCGAGTCCCGCCTCCAGTAGGCCCCGGGTTGGCGACTAGCACCGAGGGTATAAAACACACACAAATGGGAGGCATTACCCTCTAAGAGAACACATGTAGAAGAGAGAGATAGAATAGACTCCAATCAACTCCAACTTAGAACTGAGATATAAAAAGGAAACCAAGTACATATATGAAATGTCATGCAAAAGTACTACAACTGAATGGGAAAACTAAAAGTACCCAAAAGAAAGTAAAACGACAGCGACCACAAGCCCGAACAGCTCCTCCTCCAACCGCAAGCTAGTAGTAACCAGCTTGATCTCCAACCTGCTCCAAGTGACCTGAAAAACAGTTTATATGTACATAGGGTGAGTATAATAGTATACTCAGTAGGATACTCCCCAAGACTCTCGTGCAAAATTAAAGAAAGCATGATAAAGCCCAGTGAACAACAAGTGAAACTAACTCGTCACCTAAACAGGTATACTATGTTCCCAACCTCACCATGGATACTCTCACCAAGTAACGTATACAAGACTATAGCATATAGTAATGAATATCAAGGGTACCCCGCTACTACTTCCCCACTGGGTTGCCAATTTTCCCCAACGACATACGTCCTGTGCATCTCTCTCCAAAGGCTTGCCCGCAGACACCTGGTCTAAGCTCCACAATCTGCACCTCGTGCACCACATAGGCTTTCCCGCAGACACCTGGGCGAATCCCCACACCGTCCTCACAACCAAAGTAACCAGGTAGTTTCCGGGAGCCACCACAGCTCGTATAACGTGTATCATACATAAGGTATAATCCCTCAAGCCATTACAGCCCATACTCCGAGTAAGGATCCTCAAGCCATTATAGCCTATACACGTTACACCTATAGTAGTCCATAAGATACTATATCCAGAATATATGTGTGGGAAATAAACACAAGTCATCACATCCCTCTACACACATATATGGGTAAAACTAACCACTGTTTCTACCAGCACAACGATCTACCAAGAGAAGAGAGCGGGGCCAGAGGGGGTAGTCAGCCATTCAACCTCCCATGAGAATGTTGGGGAAAACACCCCCCAGGGCTCAGAATCCTCGGGGTGTCAGTTGCCCTTACCGACAGGGTGGAGTAGCGTATAGAAACACAAAAAGTACCGAATATATAAGTAACTCACATCCACACTATGGTCATTACCTAGTCTTAGATACAACTGCAGCTAACGTCTCTCAGACTCCAGGCTGCTACTTCTAAGACTAGGTATCCTATAAGCACACAAACATTTGAAGAGATTTATTAGATTACTCTGTTATCATTTTATCAGTTCCACTGTACATTAATTAATTCTATAAACATTAATTAAGAATGAAAAATTCCACATTAAACTAAATTGGCATCACATTCAAAAACAACTGGTCCTTTTTAAGATTCACATTACCTTTAAATTCCAGCATCTCCATCCCCGTGGATTTTCACCATTCAATCAAACATTCATTACAGAATTACTTTTCCACATTCCCAGGCATTCTAGAAAAGCATCATATGCTTCTAAACACAATGGAGGCTCAACACGGTGCGTAGATATACTACCCGTCGAGTATTTTCTGCCTATAGAAAGAGCATATACCCATTCTCCCTCGGGAGGCTAAACACGGAAAGCACGTGGCATACCCCGCGCGTCTTCGCCTTCTTCAGAAGAAGGGTAGAAAGACCAGCTGCCTTGAGCAGTGGGGAAAAGCAAAGCAGATTACCATTCGAGAAAACCGTAAGCAACCAGCAACCACATCCATCCCATTCCATCACCCCTGGTGTCCTCCCCGACACCCACATGCATAAACTGATGCATCTTGCCACTCTAGGCGTCTTCTGCTGCCATATCCACAAGGCCTCCATGCCTCCACATACCACAACAACCATCCAGACTCACATCACAGCACAAGCAGCAGGAAAAAAACATAACATCATGGGCTCTTGACCCTTTAACAAACAAGAGGGTAACTCAGAACCCTTTTTGAAATTCCCACAAAAATTGTTCTCTAATCCATATTGAATTAACAGATTTGTTATTTGTAGGTTCCAATCATGGATACCTAATCAGTAAGCTATCACAATTAAATAACCATGCTTACTTCCCTAATTTGATTATCCTCAAATTAGAACTACAACAATGACAATAACCAGATTAATTTACATGCCTATTTATCTTTAGCCAATTAATTAACAATTAATTCCGGCTTTACGTTCATTATCAATTTCTATCATGAACGAACAACAAATCATAGATATCACTATATCTAGGAAAACATGAGGCAAACTGTTATCACGGTATAAAGCAACAATATGCGATCAACCAATTCTTTTAATCCGGTTCAAGTATTTAATTAGGTCAATTTCATTGTGATCCAAAGGGATAAATCATGCTAATTCTACAATTGCACATATACAATTAGAGAAGCCATGAATCCCCTTCCTCGAAGAGTTCTTGATGTCCTTTATCCACACAGTGGGCCACAATCCTTCTCTCGAGACAACTTATTTGGAAGAATGATCGACACAGCTTGGTTGCATCAAAACAAAGTAGAACCAATCCTAGGATTAAAGATTGATTGTGCAACTCCTACGGAAAGGATTGAAAGGTTCTAGCGCCTCTTAGTTGAGAACAATGGGAAAGAACAAGGGGGAATGATATCTGTCCCTTTTTAAGATTTAACGAGGTGACAGTTTAAGATCCAGTTAATTCTCCATTAAAAACGGATCGCATTAACCCCCGCGGTTTGACCAAGTAAAACATTCCAAGCCTTAGGAATAATTAATATAGGATTTATGGCATTTGAATCGGCCTTAAGAACCCTTAAAATAATGCTTTAAAAGTATTTTACGTCAAAGGAAACGTAAAAAGGGGAAAAACTGTAGGAGTCTGGAAACACTGTTCACCCACCGTTACTGTACATGAAACCGATCTATGAAACCGATCTGTGAAACTGATCTGTCACACCGATCTGTGAAACCGATCTGTGAAACTGATCTATCACACCGATCTGTGAAACCGATCTGTGAAACCGATCTGTGAAACCGATCTGTGAAACTGATCTGTGAAACTGATCTGTCACACCAATCTGTGAAACCGATCTGTGAAACCGATATGTGAAACCGATCTGTGAAACTGATCTGTCACACCGATCTGTGAAACCGATATGTGAAACCGATCTGTGAAACCTATCTGTGAAACTGATCTGTCACACCGATCTGTGAAACCGATCTGTGAAACCGATCTGTGAAACCGATCTGTCAGACCGATCTGTGAAACCGATCTGTCGCACCGATCTGTGAAACCGATCTGTCAGACCGATCTGTGAAACCGATCTGTCACACCGATCTGTGAAACCGATCTGTCACACCGATATGTGAAACCGATCAGTCACACCGATCTGTGAAACCGATCTGTCACACCGATCTGTGAAACGGATCTGTCAGACCGATCTGTGAAACCGATCTGTCAGACCGATCTGTGAAACCGATCTGTGAGACCGATCTGTGAAACCGATCTGTCAGACCGATCTGTGAAACCGATCTGTCAGACCGATATGTGAAACCGATCTGTGAGACCGATCTGTGAAACCGATCTATCAGACCGATCTGTGAAACCGATCTGTCACACCGATCTGTGAAACCGATCTGTGAAACCGATCTGTCACATCGATCTGTGAAACTTATCGGTGAGACCGATATGTCAGACCGATCGGTGAGACTGATCTGTTACTGTTCATAAAACTGGAAACACTGTTCACGGAACTGAAAAAATTGGCAAAGTGTTGGGGATAAGTCCCCTTGGCCTCCCGGAACACCTCCTACACAAAAATTCCACAATGTAATGGACCGGAGAGGTCCGGGCCATTACATTAGATACCTCTCAAAACATTCTCATCCTCGAGAATTAAAAACCAACCCAGAAGAAAAGAGGGGTCCGAACAACCACCCCATAAGATACCTCTCAGGGGAAAACCACCATGAGTTGTTTGAAATCTGGAACAAAACTACGACATCCGGGAACAAACAATCCATACCCAAACAATTCATTCACAACATCACATCAAAAGTAGATAAATAAAACATGAAAGGTCTAACCAGAGAGGAAACATCATTACATGAAAGGAGTTAAACATTAAACAACTCTGGGTACAGAGCACGTATCTGTGACTCACGCTCCCAAGTACTCTCCTCCATGCCACCGTGTCACCACAAGACACGAACTAAGGGGATAGAACTCCCACGCAACACTTTCTCCTTGCGGTCTTGGATCTCCACAGGTCTCTCCTCGAAGGTTGCATCATCATCAATATCGATCTCTCCCCAATCGATAACATGAGATTCATCATGAAGGTAACGACGGAGCTGTGATACATGGAAAACATCATGTATCCGAATCATCTGAGGGGGAAGTGCTACTCAACACGCCACACCTCCAACACGATATAACACCTCGAAAGGCCCAACAAAACGGGGAGAAAGCTTACTTCCACGACCAAACCTTCGCTGCCCACGACGGGGAGTCACCTTCAAAAACACATGATCCCCAACATTAAACTCTAACGGTCTCCTTCTTTGATCAGCATAGGATTTCTGACGATCTTGTGCTGTCTTCATCCTCTCACGAATCACTTGAACCATCTCTGTTGTATTCTGCACTAGTTCTGGTCCGAGAATTGCTGACTCTCCGACCCTAGTCTAGCACAACGGAGAACGGCATGGCCGGCCATACAAGGCTTCAAACGGCGCCATACCGATGGTAGAGTGAAAACTATTATTGTAAGCGAACTCTACCAAGGGTAAGTGCTTCACCCATGAACCTCCAAAATCAAGAACACAAGAGCACAACATGTCGTCAAGAGTCTGGATGGTTCGCTCTGTCTGACCATCCGTTTGAGGATAAAAAGCTGTGCTAAGGCATAATTGAGAACCAAAAGCATGCTGGAGACCTCTCCACACCCTAGAGGTAAAACGAGGATCTCGATCAGAAATGATCATCTTAGGAACTCCGTGAAGCCTCACCACCTCTTCCAGATACTACCTCGACAAAAATTCCACTGAGCTCGACTCCTTGATCGCTATGAAGTGGTCCGACTTTGTTAAATGATCCACTACCACCCATATAGCATCATGTCCTCCCGGAGCTCGAGGTAAACCTGTAACAATGTCCATTGAGATGTCCTCCCACTTCCACTGAGGAATCTCTAAGTGCTGGAGAAGACCACCAGGAACACAGTGTTCGGCCTTCACCTTCTGGCAGACTAAACATCGAGACACACATTCTGCAACTGTACGCTTCAGCCCAGGCCACCAAAATTGACTCCAAAAGAATCGGTACATCTTCGTCACACCAGGATGTACCGCCAAGGGTGAACTATGGAACTCTCGGAGAACCGTCTCGCGCATCGCCAAGGGAACAAAAAGCCTGCCATGATACAACACTCGGTGTTGTTCATCCTCCGACAAACCATCAGGGGCCTCACCACATACAACTCTGTCTCTCCAAACATCCACCTATATATCACCCAACTGAGACTCTTCCACCTTCTGCATCAGGGATGACTGCACCGTCATCTGGAAAAGACAACCTCTTCCCCCAACTTCTCCCATATCAAGATGAAAAGCTGATAGCTCTTCCATCACTCACCAGGAATCACCAGATTCACGCACAACATCATTACGTTACTTTCGGCTCAGTGCATCAGCAAGAACATTTCCCTTCCCAGGTGTATACGATATTTCAAAGTCGTTTTCCTGCAAGAACTCCATCCACCGATGCTGCCTCAAGTTCAAGTCACGTTGGGAGAAAACATACCTCAAACTCTTATGATCGGTGAAAACCACAAAGTGCTCACCAATGAGGTAATGTCTCCACAACTTTAGAGAAAACACCACGGCTGTCAACTCAAGATCATGGGTGGCATAGTTGCATTCATGTGGACGTAACTGCCGAGACCCATAAGAAATAACTGACCTCTGCTGCATGAGAACACAGCCTAGCCCCAGATGTGAAGCATCACAGAAAACATCAAACTGGACTCCCTCCGCTGGAAGACAAAGGACTGGAGCACTTGTCACGCCAAATGGAATTACAACAAACTCATAATTCCCATGACGACAGCGGAAAGCAGTCTTCAGGATATCCTTATCCATTACACGCATTTGATGATATCCTGACCGCAAGTCTATCATTGAAAACCAACTTGCACCCTTTAGTTGATCGAATAGGTCATCAATCCGCGGGAGAGGATAGCGGTTCTTTATTGTCACTTTTTTTAACCGACGATAATCGACGCACAACCGCAAACTGCCATCAGCCTTTTTCACAAACAAAACTGGTGCACCCCAAGGTGACACACTTGGCCGAACAAAACCACACTACAACAGACCATCGAGCTGAATAAGTAGCTCTCGTAACTCAGAAGGGTCCATCCTATACAAATACATAGAGATAGGAGACGCTCCTGGTTGTATCTCGATCCCAAACTCGATCTCTCGTCGAGGGGGTAAGGATACAACCTCTTCTGGAAAGACATCAGGGTACTCCTCTATGACCCTAGGAAACACCAACTGTTGAACCTCTGAAGAACTCAACATCATCCCAGCCATCATGGATGATAAGGATGAAACTCATCTATGACTCATCCAAGGATCTCTCTCACCAACAAACACTACTTCCTCTCCATCTTCATCAAAGAAAACGACCTTCTTCCTGTAGCAATCCATAATAGCCTGCACCGAATACAACCAATCCATGCCGAGGATGACATCATATGGTTGTATTCGTAAACATAGGAATTCTCCCCATGAGCGGTGCTGCCCCAACACTAGCTCACAGTCTCTACATACTTCAAACAAGCTAGCTCGACCTCCAACTGGCGTAGTCAACGCCAAGGGCACTAGAAGCCTATCTACCTCAAGTCCCAATGCATGGACAAGGGTAGGGGATATAAAGGAGTGTGTCGCTCCTGAATCAAACAAGGCATACACCAAGGTATAAAACAAGAAAAGGGTACCTCAGACGATGTCTGGCTCGCCTGGAGATGTCAACGCTAGAGCATCAAGCTGACCACGACCACCTCCACGGCCTCTCTGACCCTGATGACAACCACCACCACGGCCGCGCTCTGCTCTCTGAGGATGGGGAGCGTCATGGGACTGTCCTCTGCCTGCTCCATATACCCTCTGGTGATCTAAAGCTGGTGCAACCTACTACTGCTGCCTCGGCTGAAACTGCCTCAACGGAGGAACCTGGAGTGGAGCGCCTGGTGCATGATGACTGCTCTGAAAATTCGGGCACTCCCGCTGCTGATGACCACAACCACCACAAGAAAAACAAGCGCCTGATCCCTTGGAATAGGCCTGAGAGTTGCTGCCTCCAGAGAAATGAGATGGGAAGGGCTGGGACCTACCCCCAGTTGAACGGAAACTCTTCTGTCCTGAAAACCGGGAACCCCGGACCACAACTCTACTTCGTGAGGAATCATGAAGATTCCCCTCTCGTGACGATCCGGTCCTGGTGAAAGTCCTCTCAACAACCTCTGCCCTCGCCAGCACCTCAAGATATGTCTTCAGCATAAATGGGGTGACCTGGCGCTGGATCTCTGGATGCAAAGCCTCCTCGAAATGCCTCGCCCTGGCCTCATCATCCGGTAACAGGTCTAAAGCATATCGTAGAAGGTTCCTGAAACGGATTCCAAACTCTCGAACACTGGAGCTCCCCTGTCGAAGGGTGAGTAGCTCCTGGAGACTGGACGCCTTCGTAGTCGATGAAAGAAAATCGACTCTAAACATGTCTTGAAACTCCTCCCATGAGATCGCTGACTCCTCACGATCCGCGGGGAACAAGAACCACCACTGTCTCGCTGCTCCACGCAACATCATCACAACCAAGGACACCCAGTGTTCCTTCCGAGCACGAATCGAACTGAAGCCTATCTCTACCTCCTCCAACCAGTCTTCTGTGACTGCATCTGAAACGGAGCCCTCGTACTTCTGTAGACTCTGGCGCTGGAACTCTCGGAGTATCTTCCTCCAGGTGTCATCGTCGTCAGCCTCTACCCGGCGGCGATCTGCTGGAACAGTCTTCTGGGCACCTTCTGCGCAAACCTAACGAGGACGTCGACCTAGAGCCATACCTGTAAATTAACAACTGTTCGAGCTCCTAAGCCTGGAATATGGAATACTCAACATTAATTAATTAATTGTTTCGTTTTATTAATTTTTGGTTACCTATCCCAAGGTCTACCCATTCAAAAACAGGAGCAAAGAATAATGATGCATGATCCTTTCCTAGGTCTCTACCCTCCAACCAGTATCACTTTGTTTAGTAGCCATTGTAAACTTAAAGGTCCATGCAACAGATCATAGGGGGCCCTAAATTCCTATGTCTCTGCCGGTCACCAGTGTTTACCCCACTTGCTAAACATGAATGACACCGTTGCCCTACCATCCCATGCATCCTCACCTGTGCCTAACTCCAAACTACATCCTATCCCTCAACCAGACCTCTGATACCACTCTGTCACGACCCCCTCCCCACAAAGTGTACCCCTCCTGGGCCGGTAATGTGAGAAGGGAGATAATGACCCCTGAGTCCCGCCTCCAGTAGGCCCCAGGTTGGCGACTAGCACCGAGGGTATAATACACACACAAATGGGAGGCATTACCCTCTAAGAGAAAACATGCAGAAGAGAGAGATAGAATAGACTCCAATCAACTCCAACTTAGAACTGAGATATAAAAAGGAAACCAAGTACATATATGAAATGTCATGCAAAAGTATTACAACTGAAAGGGAAAACTAAAAGTACCCAAAAGAATGTAAAACGACAGCGACCACATGCCCGAACAGCTCCTCCTCCAACCGCAAGCTAGTAGTAACCAGCTTGATCTCCAACCTGCTCCAAGTGACCTGAATAACAGTTTATATGTACATAGGGTGAGTATAACTGTATGCTCAGTAGGATCCTCCCCAATACTCTCGTGCAAAAGTAAAGAAAGCATGCTAAAACCCAGTGAAGAACAAGTGAAACTAACTCGTCACCTAAACAGGTATACTATGTTCCCAACCTCACCATGGCTACTCTCACCAAGTAACGTATACAAGAATCTAGCATATAGTAAAGAATATCAAGGGTACCCCGCTACTACTTCCCCACTGGTTTGCCGCTTTGCCTCAACGACAAACGTCATGTGCATCTCTCTCCCAAGGCTTGCCCGCAGACACCTGGGCTAAGCTCCACAATCTGCAGCTCGTGCACCACATAGGCTTGCCCGCAGACACCTGGGCGAAGCACCACACCTTCCTCACAACCAAAGTAACCAGGTAGTTTCCGGGAGCCACCACAGCTCATATAACGTGTATCATACATCGGGTATAATACCTCAATCCATTACAGCCCATACTCCGAGTAAGGATCCTCAAGCCCTTATAGCCTATACACGTTACACCTATAGTAGTCCATAAGATACTATATCCAGAATATATGTGTGGGAAATAACCACAATCCATCACAGCCCTCTACACACATATATGGGTAAAACTAACCACTGTGCCTACGAGCACAAAGATCTACCAAGAGAAGAGAGCGGGGCCAAAGGGGGTAGTCAGCCATTCAACCTCCCATCAGAATGTTGGGGAAAACACCCCCCAGGGCTCAGAATCCCCGGGGTGTCAGTTGCCCTTACCGACAGGGTGGAGTAGCGTATAGAAACACAAAAAGTACAGAATATATAAGTAACTCGCATCCACACTATGGGCATTACCTAGTCTTAGATATTACTGCAGCTAACGTCTCTCAGACTCCAGGATGCTACTTCTAAGACTAGGTATCCTATAAGCACACAAACATTTGAAGAGATTTATTAGATTACTCCGTTCTCATTTTATCAGTTCAAATGTACATTAATTAATTCTTTAAACATTAATTAAGAATGAACAATTCCACATTAAACTAAATTGTCATCACATTCAAAAACAACTACTCCTTTTTAAGATTCACATTACCTTTAAATTCCAGCATCTCCATCCCCGTGGATTTTCACCATTCAATCAAACATTCATTACAGAATTACTTTTCCACATTCCCAGGCATTCTAGAAAAGCATCATATGCTTCTAAACACAAAGGAGTCTCAACACGGTGAGTAGATATACTACCCGTCGAGTCTTTGCCGCCTATAGAAAGAGCATATACCCATTCTCCCTCGGGAGGCTAAACACGGAAAGCACGTGGCATACCTCGCGCGTCTTCCCCTCCTTCGGAAGAAGGGTAGCAAAACCAGATGCCTTGAGCAGTGGGGAAAAGCAAATCAGATTAACATTCAAGAAAACCGTAAGCAACCAGCAACCACATCCATCCCATTCCATCACCCCTGGTGTCCTCCCCGACACCCACATGCATAAATTGATGCATCTTGCCACTTTAGGCGTCATCTAATGCCATAACCACAAGGCCTACATGCCTCCACATATCACAACAACCATCCAGACTCACATCACAGCACAAGCAGCAGGAAAAAAAATCACATCATGGGCTCTTGACCCTTTAACAAACAAGAGGGTAACTCAGAACCCTTTTAGAAATTCCCACATAAACTGTTCCCTAATCCATATTGAATTACTAGATTTTTTATTTGTAGGTTCCAATCATGGATACCTAATCAGTAAGCTATCACAATTAAATAACCATGCTTACTTCCCTAATTTGATTATCCTCAAATTAGAACTACAACAACGGCAATAACCAGATTAATTTACATGCCTCTTTATCATTAGCCAATTAATTCACAATTAATTCCGGCTTTACGTTCATTATCAATTTCTATCATGAGCGAACAAAAAATCATCGATATCACTATATCTAGGAAAACATGAGGCAAACCGTTATCACGGTATAAAGCAACAACATGCGATCAACCAATTCTTTTAATCTGGTTCAAGTATTTAATTAGGTCAATTTCATTGTGATCCAAAGGGATAAATCATGCTAATTCTACAATTGCACATATACAATTAGAGATGCCACTAATCCCCTACCTTGAAGAGTTCTTGATGTCCTTTATCCACACAGCGGGCCACAATCCTTCTCTCGTGACAAGTTATGTGGAAGAATGATCGACACAGCTTAGTTGCATCAAAACAAAGCAGAACCAATACTAGGAGTAAAGATTGATTGTGCAACTCCTACAGAAAGGATTAAAAGGTTCTAGCGCCTCTTAGTTGAGAACTAAGGGAAAGAACAAGGGAGAATTATATCTCGTCCCTTTTTAAGATTTAACGAGGTGACGGTTTAAGATCCGGTTAATTCTCCATTAAAAACGGATCGCATTAACCCCCGCGGTTTGACCAAGTAAAACATTCCAAGCCTTAGGAATAATTAATATAGGATATATGGCATTTGAATCGGCCTTAAGAACCCTTAAAATAAGGCTTTAAAAGTATTTTACGTCAATGGAAACGTAAAAAGGGGCAAAACTGTATGAGTCTAGAAACACTGTTCACCCACCATTACTGTACATGAAACCGATCTGTGAAACCGATCTGTGAAACTGATCTGTCACACCGATCTGTGAAACCGATCTGTGAAACTGATCTATCACACTGATCTGTGAAACCGATCTGTGAAACTGATCTGTGAAACCGATCTGTTAAACTGATCTATCACACCGATCTGTGAAACCGATCTGTGAAATCGATCTGTGAAACCAATCTGTGAAACTGGTCTGTCACACCGATCTGTGAAACCGATCTGTGAAACCGATCTATGAAACTGATCTGTGAAACTGATCTGTCACACCGATCTGTGAAACTGATCTGTGAAACCGATCTGTCAGACCGATCTGTGAAACCGATCTGTCAGACCGATCTGTGAAACCGATCTGTCACACAGATCTGTGAAACCGATCTGTCAGACCGATCTGTGAAACCGATCTGTCACACCGATCTGTGAAACCGATCTGTCACACCGATCAGTGAAACCGATCTGTCAGACCGATCTGTGAAACCGATCTGTGAGACCGATCTGTGAAACCGATCTGTCAGACCGATCTGTGAAACCGATCTGTCAGACCGATCTGTGAAACCGATCTGTCAGACCGATCTGTGAAACCGATCTGTCAGACCGATCTCTGAAACCGATTTGTCACACCGATCTGTGAAACCGATCTGTGAAACCGATCTGTCACACCGATCTGTGAAACTAATTGGTGAGACCGATCTGTCAGACCGATCGGTGAGACCGATCTGTTACTATTAATAAAACTTGAAACACTGTTCACGGAACTAGAAAAATTGGCAAAGTGTTGGGGATAAGTCCCCTTGGCCTCCCAGAACACCTCCTACACCAAAATTCTACAATGTAATGGACCGGAGAGGTCCGGGCCATTACATTTACAATATTTTTTTCTTTTTAAAATAATATAAAAAATGAACATTAAAAATTGAATTTACATAATTTAATAAATAATTTTAACTTAAAATTTTGAAATCTAAAATCCCATTCCAGATTATGTATAATAACTTACTAATTGATATAACACTTTTAAAAGATATATATATTTCATAATTAAAATACAAACCTTTTATAAATATTAGGATCAGATAACATTTTAAAATACTCCACTATTTGATTCATAAAATTTCATTTTTTAAAAGACCAATAGTTTCCTAATTCAAAATAAATATTTTTAGATATCCAACAAGATATGTTTTTAATTTATTACAGAGACCCTTTAAACGTGACATTTTAAAATATTCAGAAATTGTAAAAAACACTAAATTTTCAACCATGAAGATAAACATTATGTTTTTCTAAAATCTATTAGGTTCTTTTACAAGAATATTATTTTATTTAAAAATAGTGATACTTTTTTATATATTACGAATCATTTGAGAATATTTAAGTATTTGAAATAGCGTAAGATTATAAGATAATTATAAAAACCAAATTTTTATGAAAAGATAAAATTTATCAATATAAACCCAACGGTCATATACAACAGTCGTAATTTCGTAAATTACCATTATAAAAACAGGGGGTGTTTCACATTTTCAAAACACTTGAACCAGGGAGGATGGCACCCCTCATTCCATTTGTGCATAGTACATGTGATGTGGTTCTGGATATTATTTTTTTCACACTGATAGACCCAGAAGATGATAACTATCCAATTACACAAGTTTTGATTCTTTGAAGCCTTGTTGTGTCCATGTTAAGCCTTATACATTGTGCTCTTTGTTAGTTTAGGTCTTTGTTGTAATGTAACATTTTAACGTATACCAGTTTTATTTATTCTCCTTGTTCTTCATTTATTTAGTTTCAACCCCTTTATTGGTACCAAAAACAAACCATGTAAAACAGTAAACAACATTATTAAACATAACATTGTTCACATAGTCATGTTCATAAATCCTAGGGTGTCACAATGAATTTATATAAGTTTTTATAGTGCACATAGAAGGGGATCAATCCCAACGTTGCTCGGGAATGTATTTTTATAGGTCGACAAAATACTGGATATGTAATGTATATCCATGAATTTTACCATGGGATGATCTCATATACATAATATGGAGTTTTATCTTATAGGAGTTATATGATGTTACATACTTCATGTTATTAACATGGTTCTGAAGGGGTATTACAAAAAGATATCTTCTTATGTTGAATGGGATACATATCAAAACAAAAATGTATTTGGGAGATAGAGGGTGTTTCATTGTGATAAGGAGCTCATGGATCATTGGGTTCTCATTTCTAATCCAACACCACGACACATAGAAGGGGGGAATCACGAGACCCGGGGTGTGTCCTCTTAACACCACATTAAAATTAGGTGTATTCTCTATACACATCATTTCAACTGTCTCATGGTCACCATGAAATCATATGATCCATAAGCTATCACATGGGGGGAATCCATTGATGTATGTTAGGGAGAACTAGTTTTGTTGTATACACAACGAATGTCTCTTAGCCAACGACTGGTGATACATCATCAATTATGGTGTTCACATCCTTGGTACTTAATACCCCTTTCTAGGGTCTCACAAGTCATTTATTACTAAATCTATTTCATTTGAGGCTCTGTTTGAGTATCATGAGTTTGAGGGTTTTTGAATTTATACTAATATTTTTGTAACATGGAGAAAGTATCATGACCCCACCAATATAATGGCCTAAAATGACATCACATTATAAAATGATTTAGTTTAATGAAATGATATATGATAGTGTAACCTAATCCTAAAAAAATATGCAATTGAATGACCTCCATGAGGTATAGTGAATAACTATACAAATATGGTGGGGTTAACATTACTACATTCATCATCGAATATCCTAAGGTAAAGGGGCTCTTGGAATTGCCAGATTAAAGATGGAATTTAATGTTTGTCCAAACACCCTTATTGGTGAAGTTGGAAACCATGTCAGTATAACATGATCACGTGAACACCACATACAGAATAGGTTTCACTGGACATTCGATTCATTATGTGATTGCCTACACAACCAAATATCATGTGACATGTTGTATTGATCACCTGAGGATGTTATCCGATGGGAGGTGTATGACACACCTAATAAATTTGGTTCCCTTACAATATAGAGGCCTCTTATTCAACCCTTTCTAGTAATTTTTATAATAGGAGTCGGGTTTTTTCGGCAAGGTATGGAATAATCATCCACTATATTTCCCTAGAAGGATATCAAGTGCCCTTATTGTGGTTCTGGAGTCATTCACAAATAAACAACAAATGTCCACAAGCGATGTCACATTATCATAATTTTCATGGTGACTTCATTGTATATGAAAAATATTATATAAATATGATGAAAATTATTGGGGAGGAGGAAGGTTTCATCGTCATAAACTGGTCTTGATGACCCAATTGATTCTCTCTACTATTGTTTTATGATAAAATGATGATAATGAGATGGTTTCAAGTAATGGGGAGGGGGATATCATGGAATGACTTGGATGATCAGGATCTGATCTCTTGGATGTTTGAGTGCTTCAATGACATGAAAATGAAAGTGTATTTCATACTATGATTTCATTAGGGCCTCATCGTTATGGACTTGTGGTGGCTAATTTACCATGATGTCTGATGGATATGCTATTTTAAGGTGAAAGATAATGAATATTCAAATTTGGTAAGCATAGGATCATCTCAATTATGTCTTGTGATGTGATAGATTAAGTTGGATGTATGAGATGGACAAAAAGTTAAACTCATGATTTAAGAGTCTAAAGAAGATTGCAAAGATCAACTAATGTAATGATTATAAATTCACTTATTCAAATCATGAAAATTAGAGATGAAAAAATCCATCCCACAATGTAATTAAAACCATGCATCCCTCCAATATATAATAAAATATGTGGTGGTTGCTTCATCAATCTAGGAAAGGGTTGGCACCCATACCAAATGAATCACATTTCCAGGAGCTAAGACACTATGAGATTTATTCCTACCCTTATGTGGCTTTGACCTTGTACACCACCTTCCCTATACATGTTCTTACTCACATATGGAGGGTGATACGCTTTATTATTCATCTGTTGGTAGGCCCAGGATGACTCCCACTAGGTATGGTCGACCCCAGGTCCCACATGCACCATTGTTCGTGCTTGCCTACAAGGTTTGTTATTTGACATAATTTCATTGGCAATGTCAAGGTGAAATATAGAATAAAAATTTATGATGTGTACAATAATGGCCCAAGTCATACCCCCTAAGACCAAAGCTCCCAAGGCATCATGTTTTTCATTTTAAAGATCCCAAAGATATTAAATTGATGTTTTTCATGGTCTTCGAAATCCTATAATATTTGGAGGTATAATTTATAATGCACATCTATGGGTTCCAATAATAGAATAAAAAATATTAAAAAATTATCAGTGAATAATAAATCATCATATAGTAAAGTGATTATAATATATAATAGAATATCCTTCAAAAAATATTTTGTTACATTTTATGAAATATTAAATAAAAATGAAAAGAAATTTTAGAACATTGTTTTGATAATATTTTATAATTTTTTGATATCATCATATAAAAATTATCTTATGATGAAATTTTTTGACTATTTTTGGAAAATTAAGATTTTACCATCAATTATAAAATATTAATCTCTGTAAAACTATAAAACATTATAAACAATTAACTAATTTAAATGAAAAATAAGTTTTATCTTATTATATATATATTATTTTTAACATTTAATCCATATAAATAATTTTTAATTTTATTTATATTGTATTTCAATAGATGTTTGTTTTTTTAATTAAAATGTTTTTTTCATGAAATTGATTTGAACAACATAATAGTTCACCAATTTATTAAATTAATATATTTCATAATTAGAAATTTTTTAAATTATATAGATATATATTATATCAATTAATTTTAATTTATATTAATTCAATGATTACTACTAGACTTATGTTTAATATAAATCATATATGATTGAGAAAATACAACTCACAAAAACCAAATATTTTCTAAGACTATAAAGGGATTTGACATATTATTTTTCGACTTATTTAAAATTTATTTGAAATATTATTCAAAATTGTTTAAATATATATTTCAAATTTAAATTTGGGTAATTATTTTGTAATTTTATAAAAGGATTATTTTTTTGATAAATAATTACAGTAAATTAATTTTATAAGAATATACAATTTCAGTTAAATTATTCATAACGTTAAATTATATTTTAAAATTTTATTGATATTAAACTTGTTCAATAATATATCTATTAAATAAATTTCTGTCAACTTAATGAATTTCATATTCAGATTGGATATAATATCATTATTAACATTCAAAAAATTTCTGTATAAACATTCTCTTTATGAGAGCTTCTTTGAGATTAATTTTTAATTAAAATTTTTGATGTCTATTAATTGAATATTAGAAAATGGATTCTATATTTTGATTTAGGATGATTTATATTATTTAATATGGTTAACATAATTTGGGAGAAAAAAATGAATATTGAGTGCAATAAAAATTAATTACAGAGGTTGAGGAATAAAATGTTTTATGAGTGGATAGGAAAAACATTCAAGGGATAAAATTACCTTAAAATTTGTTTTAAATATAAATTTTATATCAATATTAATAACATATTTTATATAATATTATATGATAAACCATTTTGGGGTTGTTTCTCATGATACAAATGTCGATATAACATTTTAATTTAAAAAAACGCATGTGTGCTACCCGCCTCAATTATAAATGCACACCCCATCCTCTCTTTATCACCCCCTCAAACACTTTTTGTTATGAAAATACCATAAAATGACTTCATAAATTTCGTTCTATCATCCTAGAATTTATATTATGAGTATAAATCCATCTTAGGTAGGCTTTTGTTACTATCCTAATGATGTTACAGAAAGAATATGTAATTTTTATGTAAGCACTTTTGTTTTATTCATTCCTCCACATTAATAAATTATTATTAAAAAATTACTATTTAATAACATAAATTACATATATATTTTTAAATACTTTTATTTTATGTTTCTGACCTAAAATAATATCAACTACCATCATATGGTTTATGATATCATCGTTTTGGTGTATGATGAACAACCGCCTTATGAACCATCATCATTAGTTTTCCCATTACCACCTCTCACTGCTATGTACGATAAGAGATATAAAATATATAAATTATATTTATATATATAATTATTATTCCACATAAGTCATTATATAAAATATACTTTTTCAATATCTATTATTTTTGTTAAACAGTAACGTTATTCATGTGTCCAATGGATTATGTCCTAATGATGTAAAGTGATTCATTCTCAAAAACAATTTACATGGAAGATAATAAGGATAATAATTATTATTATATATGAAATAAATGTAATTATTATGATATTATTAAAATATTTTCCTGTTTTAAAATTTAATATATAATTATATTTCTTACCTTATCACTCACAAAAAGTTTATAACATCATTCGTGTACGTGTGGACTACCACCTTTACAAAGAAATGTGACTTTATATTTTCTATCACCACACAACGTGGATGGTATGTGAATGTATGATTAAATAATAATATTGTTATTTATGATATTATTATCATTTTATAAATAAAATATATTACATACCTCTATTACATGATGATAATTGGAAAATAGAACGTTTCCAATGTGTACATATGACCTATAATCTTTATAATCATATAATATAATTATATCTATATTATTATTCAATATTTTATGGGGATGATAAAATTTAATAAGAAAAAAAATAATAATATGCATGAAAGAAATTAGTTTTTACCCGAAACAAGATTTTAAGAAAGAATTGTTAACTAATGGGTAATACAATGACATGATTAAATGTTATATGGTATGATATGTTTATGGATGATTTATTAGTTGATATATAATAAATTAAATTAGAATGAAGATTTTTTTGACAATTATGATGTTTTTTGATTCTCATGGTAACGGATTTCGCACACAATTTTTTCTTAAATGAGATGCATGTAATATTCACCACCTATTTCATTTATTTGGATAATATTTTAAACTTGAATATATTTTATAATTATATTCGTTAAATTATTTATAATTATATATCCATATTATGATTTAACATTAGTGGGGGTATAGATCAAAATATTCCAAAAATGTAAGGTATTTTTGTCTCAATATTCCTTTATTGATTTATATGGTTATGTTATACACATGTCCACTTTTATAATTTCTGTAAACAAAGCATATGAAATGAAATATAGTGAATTTATTTATCTTAAAGATATTTTATGTTTTTTTATGATATCCCCTCTTGTGGATATAGTTTCAATATTAAAAAATATTTAAATATACTTTTTACAATCTCATCATTTTTTGAGTATGTTTATAACCATGTATTTAATGATCAAATCATATGATCCATCTCTTTAGATACTCATGTATTTTCATATCAATATTTTATTTCATGAGAATAAATTGTTACAATTAATTTTCAACTAATATTATTATAACGGAGTGAATCATTTTTTGATTATTCCTTGTAATCTATCTGAACACATTACTATTAATGTACACCATAAACAACTCTCATAATCAGCAATTATGAAAAGAATAGTGGTTAATGAAATTTTTGGTTGTGAAGACCATAGATAAAATAATATATAGTTTCATATATGTTGATAATGTGGGAATAAGAACTGAATTAAATGTGTTCGAAGGACAAGAATGAGTTATTGGATTGAAAATAAGTACATAAAAAAATTAATTTAAAATAAAAAATGAAATGTTTAGTAAAGAAAAGATATGTGAATAATGGATCACAAAGTTGTCATCAACTTTTGAATGTTTTAATTTTCGAAAATATGGGTATTATGGAAATTTATTTCCAAAGGGGTGATCTTATAAATAGAATCCAATGGTTTTTATAAATAATTATTTTCCTATTAATGATTAAGAGGCAAAAAATTAGAAATGAATGGAGACAGGTATTATGGAAACAAATGATGATGCTTATTCCACATTTTGATAAGTAAGTGGAATGATAGAAGTATTAATGAATTATAATACATGGATTATGATAAATGATCCCTGAAATATATATGTTTTTCATTATGTTTTTGAAAACATTATGTTAAATTATATAGATAAAATAGAAATGCGATTTAATGGAAAATATATATTTTTATTAATGAATATAATACATAATATGAAATATATGATTATATAATTATGTTAGGATAATGTGATGAAGGACCTTAAAATGTAATTTAGATAGTATTGGTTATATTGGAACTATTTATTTACATTATTACAATTTGGTTTATGATATCATTGATGGATTTTACAACATTTTTGTATTTGAGGAAGTTATCAATTAATCAATTTGTTACATAAGGAATTATGAATCATCAATGTTTTTTATAATGTTTTATGGTTAGTAAACTAATTAACATGTTTTAAGAGAATACTTGTTGAATTTATATACATGACTGGTTAGTGATTTCCACGATCTACTTAATTATATACATGCAATTATTGGTACGTTTATTTTGATAAATTTACTTAACATATTTTTTAATAAGGATTTATAGATGGGTTATAAGGAAATACATTTTTGTAATGTTTCAATATTTAATTTGGATGTGGTTTTAGACATTAACATATTACTCCCCAATATAATGATTTATACATATTAGATAACCAATGATAACATTTATTATAAAATATTAATGTTACATCATATCATTCTAATAGGGAACATATTTACTATCTTAGACAAGAAAAATATTCATCTCTAAGAATAAGAGATGAATAAGAAATTTATTTAGGCCTGACAATAGGATTAAATTGTTACCAGGAAAAAATATATATAATGCTATTAAATTTTCACATGTTCACATAATATATGGATAAGTAATTACCTGATATTATGATAATTATCCTGAGGTAAATTTTTCATGTTTATTATTCTTTTTAATGATATCAGTGACCCTTTTTGAGGACATATTGTTTTTTTATAATGGTAATTAACCATCTCTATATCACCCATATACATGTGATAAATTATCATTATCTGTCACTATGATTTTTTATTATTCCTTAGGATGAACAAATCATTGCATCAAACCTATGTTCACCTATTTGGAAACCATGTACGTCTTATTGCAACTAATATTTTATAATAACATTATCAATTGAAATAGTGTGTTCATAAAACCATTTTATAATATGGGTTTATATAAAAGAATCATTAAATGAATAACTATTAATGATCATGAAAAATTTTGGGGAGAAATTTATTTTAAGGGGGGTAGAAAGTTACATCCATATATTTTGTGGTATATTTCATCATAATAAAATATATAGGTATGTGGCCTTAATTAAATGAAACAATTATTTTCATATATAGAGTGCATGAAAATTATCACCCAACATTATTGAAACCCAAAAAAATATTGGTATACATAATTTTATAAGTAGGTGGGTATAAATTGTTTTAACTAATTTTTGAAGTATACATAACAATATCCTACTAAAAATAAATTAATTTATTAATTCAATGTAAATAATTAATCATTTTCTACTAAAGTAATTACATCCTCAATAATATGTTTTCTTAAATAATAATTATTTATTTACTTTTTGGAAATAAATATTATTATTAATTAATCGATCATTTTGAAAATTTATTAGATAAATTTTAAAATATTTTATAAATCGTAATATTAAAAATATCGTATGATGAAATTTTGTGGTATATATTTCAAATAATTGACTTTTCAGTTAATTATTAAGAATACCAATTTTTGTAATATTATTATTTATTTTGGATAAATTATGTAATATAAATTACCAATTCATTTTTAATGTGTCCTATATATTATTTATTAATATTTAAACCTCATTGTAATGTTTTAATCAGAATTATTATGTATTTTATTGTAATATTTTTTATGATTCAAAAGGTGTTTTCTATTCCTAAAAATTCATTAACAAGATTAATGATTCTCTGTAATATTTAATTAAAATAATCCAAATTGAGTAATTATTGATATGAACATTTTAAATTCTATATCATTAGATTATATTTCATATTAATTAAAATATTATTATTTGTAATTGAGTTAATATAAATTATGTATGTTTTCAAAAAATATACAGTTCTTGAAAACACACTTTTTCACCAGTTTTTCATGTTTTATAAAAATTTATTTTCTAATATTTTAAGAGAATGTTTTTGAAAAAATGAAACTAATATAAAAGGTCACACCTTATTCTCTCATATTCACACCCTAAGCCTATTATTTTATAGATAATAACTGACTAATCACATTATATCATAAATCTAATCATCCTATAGAAATTATTTCATTATAAAATTATCATTGGAAGGACTATGGTTCATATCTACAGTGTTTACCCAAACAAGATGTAATTTTTTTTGAAGAGTGATTTTATTTATTTTTTCCTTCATGTAGTTCAATTGTTATTAAACCACAATGACATAATTACATCATTATGTTAAATATGATAATGCATTTAATGTTATTAAAATTTACTAAACCCATATCCACTATCATAAAATGTGAAAAATAATCAGGGTTTGGGTGTACGCCTAACACCACCAAATGAACCATTGTCATAATTTTTTCAATTACCACCTCTCATAGATGAGAATGTTGATGAATATATATATATATATATATGTTGTATTTATAAAATTAAAATACTTATGGAGTGACTATATTAAATATATCTTTTTTACATTCCATTACCTAAGGTATAAAATTAATTTTCTCATTAGTACAACAGATTACCGTCTTGCAAATCGATGTGATTTATTATCAAAAATTCATTAAATAGAAAATAATATGTATAAATTTAATAAATATATATTACATAAATGATATATATATAATATTAATTACATATTTATCAATATTACGGGATAATATATCATTTTATTTTTTTCATTTTCACTCAATAATCGATGATAACATCATTTGTGTACGTGTGGACTATTCCCCTCACAATGATATGTGGATCTCCCTTATCAATAACCAAAATAAAATATATAACATGTAAAGATTTTTATGAAAATGAAATTTTATTTATAATATTATTATCATTATGAAAAAAACATATTACTTACCACCATTCAATAATGATCATAGAAAAATGGAAATGGTACTCAGGATTATGTGTAAAGTACCATACCTATGATCACTAAGTACATTTTTCACAAAATTATCTCTCTTAATTTGTATAAAATTTATATTTGACTTATATATATTATAATGTGTAATTATTTTTATTTTTATTTCAAACCATAATCTATATAAAAGTTAAAAAATAACATATTAAAAGATACATGAAAAACAATGTAATTATTACTAGAAATATGATTTAACATGGAATTGATAATAAAATGTTAATAAAATTAAAAAATATAATAAAAAATATAATTATACTTGTAATTTGGTTTGTATAATAAATTTATATATAATTTTTTATTTTTATACTAAAGTATCTAATGAGTATGAAGGATGCTAAGACTTATGGTAAAGAACGTCCATCTCAAATTTTACTTTTGTGTGAAACATCTCATATTCAACACCATTTTATATTATATGGTGTATATACTACCTTAGATTTTATTTAGTGATTAATATTGGTTTAATAATATGTAATTATTGTCTATTTTATGATCTTCATTCATTTGTATTATCGTTCAAATGATTCAAATATTTTATTGGATTTTTTTCTCAATTTTCAATCATTGAGACATAGGGTTATGTTATGCACCTATATTCCTTAATGAGGTGTATATACAGTCCCTTTTATATGTAATATAAAGAATTTATTTATACTCATGATAAATGATGTTTTTATAGTGGTAAAATTTTATTTAGATTAAAATTCAGAGATACCAATCTTGTAAATATTTTAGGTTACGATCTCATCATTTTGCGTGATTATTAATGAATACTTTTTAGATGACCAAATATTGTGATCAAACTGTCCATTAAACCATAAGTTTTCATCTCCTCCAGTTATTTTTTCATATTATAAGTATCACCTTAATTTTCATATCCTATTTTACTCAAGAGTTATGAATATTATTGTTTTTGAAGAAAATAATACATTCATCAGAACCCATTATTCATCAAATACCATGATTAAAAGAAATTTAAAACATAAAATGATTTTCTAAATTACTTTCAAACAAATTTTTTTTATATATGATTTTAAAGGGTTAATTTTTTTGTTATTCAATAAATTATCATTTTATGTATAGGTAAAATGTAAAGGGAATATTTGTTTTAATATGTATGGAATGAACAATATTTTCTACCTCTTAGAAAATAATTTTATTTTATATTTTCATTATAATATTTCATGTTTATCTTAAAATAAATGTTTTTTCAATATTGTTAATATTTTAAAAACATTTTTTAAAAATTTGAATGGTCATTTTCATCCATAAATGTTTTAAATTATTTTCAAAGATTCCATCATATGTTTTTGAGGTTATTTGAAAAAAAAATATGTAAAGAATTTTTATAGGTTTTTAGTTCTCAAAAGTGATTTTACGGGATGAGTTATTTTACTCAATAAAATTTTGAATTCCCCATTATTTCCAAATTTCCATATATAATGACATCCTTGGATGCTTATGATTCATTATTGGGAATATTTTCAATGGATAAAATTCAACTTCATTGTCTAGATTATAGATACCTTGAACCAAGAAGCACAGATATCGGGCCCTCTATCATTACAATATAAAAAGAAACATGGAATCACGTAAATATGTTATGATATGTTTATTAGCCTTGTAAAACTATACACATACACGATTCTTACATTAAATTCGTAAAATAAAAAGTAAAACATTACATTTATTGGAATATAACATTATTCCATATAGTGTGTCCCTTAATATCATTAACTGTAAACATCAAGGGATATTAAAGAAATGTTAAAAAATAAGGGTCAGGTTAAATTCTCAGTAAATTTAAAATGTAGATGAATAAATAATAAACAAGTGGGGATAATAAATATAGAATACTAAATAATTAAATATTCGTGTCATGAAATTAATAAAATGAGAAGTATGTTATTGAATAATATTCAATTTATATAACATAATTACCATGATTAGATAAATAATAATTCATATTTAAAGGAAAATTAATGAAATTACATTTAATTTAATCAATAAATAAATTATAAAATGTATCTATAGATCTTTAAATATTGAAAATCTCATAGGTAATATTAAATTAATTTTGAATAAAATATAATCTTAATGATTGGATTGCATATTTACATGGTAAAAGGTAATTTTACCAGTAATACCATTAAAATGATGTTTTAAACAAAATATGTAGAAAAAACTTGAATAACGATAAACTACTAATTCATCCAATGAGATTATCAAAGCATTGAGCAAGAATCGATTACACAGCCCTGACCATATTGTATCATTCTAATTAATTTATAGTATATTAAATAATTTTATTATATACATTGGGCCTTATCATAATATATTAATATTAATTAAATAATATAAATTTATTCATATTTACAATTTTGTAATATAACATTCAAATTAAACACAAAATATTGAAATGAAATAATTTTTAACATGTAATAATATCTATGATAGGTAGTGTATATTCAGGGGAAATTTAATTTCCTATTATCATTAGAATGTGAAAAGTTCAAGTGAATGTAATTATATATATATATAAATCATTAAAGTGAATGAATAAACTTTAATTAGAAAAAATAATCCCAAACCCTTAAAATAATTGATAATGATGTTATCAACACAACATATCTCTAATATAAATTAAATTGGTTAAGTTTATATTTGAAAATTTTCATCAGGAATATATTCTTTAAAATTTTAAAAAAATTTCTAAAATACTTTTCATTGAAAATAACATAAAAAAATAATTTCTTGAATGTAAGAAAAATAATTAAAAATCATTAAAATATTAAATGTAATTCTTTGATGAAATATTGGTGGGTAATTATGTACTTATCATGCAATGAAAAAATATCCTTCAATTTCCCTTATAAAAATTATAGGAAAGTTCATTGTTCTGAGAACGAGAAAATATTCTTTTCAAAACAAATGTTAAAATTAAAAAATGGGTGAAAACTGATTTTTTAAATAATTTAAAAAAATATAATTTTTTATACATGTTTAGAAAACATGTTTAAGGAAGAAACCATGTTTTCAACTGAAGAGAAAAATGATGTCGGTTTTCATGAAAACATTTTATAAAATAATTTAGTATTAAAGAGTGTAAAAATATTACTATTATAATAGAATGAATGTGAATAACCAAAGGGTAATAAAGTTAATGTTATTATTAAAAAAATTATCAAATAATATCTTTCAATGAATATACAAATGTAAATAATCTTGAATATGGTGAGATTATGAAGTAAACCATTATGATGATCATAATGTTGATGTTACAATAATCAAATGAATGAGTAATGTGAATCAAATTTATATCCACATAAAAAAGTTAAAATAGATAAATATAGAATCAAAATTATTTTCCCACTCAATCTCATATTATTATCATGAATAATTAATTAATCTAACTTAATTAAATAATGTTTGGTTTTAAAATTCATTACCACTTAGTAACACATAATTTAATATACATTAGATGAAATAATTCCAATTGACAAAAAATATCATAAAAGTGATTTTTTATATCATTTCATGTTAATTATTCGATATACTGACCATTTAAAACAAACTAGGTGTATAATATAATAATTTTCTTCAATAAAATGAAATTGAGATGAAATCGATTATGTCACGCATTCATTTCTATCATAAATATCATAACCACTTTTATAGTGGTTTTATATATGTTATTAACAAAATAAATAACCACATAAATATCTATTATATGTTACATTATGCTTTATTTAAATCATATCAGTCTTTTGTTAATAGTATTTCATTATTTTCAGTGTTTTTTTTGTGTCAATTGCCTTGTTTTTAGTATGTGTTGAACAATTATTTTTTAAATCTCTTATATAGATAAATATTACATCATGTAAATAATTTAAAACATGATTAAATGTCATATATATTCATTATATATGTATTTATAGTAATCTATAAAATTTAGTTATAGGAAATTAAATATGGTGTTCATTGAGATGGTGTGTCGTACATATGCAAGAACCTTTTTTCATTATCTAAACTTATTTAATTAAAAGAATGTAAATAAAATATATATACACATAAATTATAATTATTTAACCATTTTAGATCATTTATTTCAAATAGTTTTATTTAAAAAGTCATTAATAAATACTATTTAATGTGTTAATGAATCACAACACTTCACGAGGTTGTAGTCTTCCTTACAGATGAGTGGAAATACAATATTTCCACAAAGTCAAAGGAATGAAGGTATGTGTAAATAAAAAATAATAGAATTATTAAAATATCCTAAGAATCATATATAAACTATATAAAAAATAAATACCTCATTATTCACGACCTCAAAATGCTGTAATGGAAAATGAATTACATTAGTTTATGAGGCAATAGTCATCCATACAAATGAACAATGATTTAATAACCCATTTGAATAATGTGTGAGATATTATAGATTATACCATTAACATAAAAACTTCAAAGTATTTCTAATAAAATATTTTCATTATATAATCGTTTTTTAATAATAATCAATGATTTTTAGAAGGGAATAATATAAAATGTTTTTAAGAGAACATTACCTCTTCTTTGAGTATACTCCTTAGATGTGCACAAAAACCTTAAATGGTTTAATTTATTCATAATCATATTCTTCTATGTGGATCTTTTATATGTAGTGGATTGATTGAATAATGTATTGAAGAAACCAACTTTTATTGGAATTGTAAATTATGTCGTAGAGTGTGTTCTAATTAATAGTTTTGGAGGAGTGGAATTATTTTAAATAAACAAATGTATTCAATATAAGAATTTATCATAAACATAATTTGACACCAAAATTGTATAGAAATTTATTTATTTGATTACATGGTCTATAAATACGCTATTACAAAATGTATAGGTGTATAATTATAATGTTATTCCTAAACATCTATATTTTCCAATTTTTATAATTTTGGGATATCACTATGATAACTATTTCTCAAAAATAATTTTTTTTCGAATAAGTAAAATTATACTTATAAATTTAATAATATTTATTCCCACTAATTAAAAATATCATATGCAATATATAATATAAAAATCCCATGTGTGTTGAAATTTTATTCTATCAAAATTGCATGTAATGTTCAAATACACTACATTGACCCTACCCCAAATGACAATGTTTTTACTATTTCAGGGTAAATATGTTCATTTAAAAAGATTAATTGATAGATACATGGTAAATGAATTTTATTTTTTAACATTACAAAATTAATTTGAAAAATATGGGATTTATAGTAGTTTAATATCATTTATAAAATATCATTTATTATAAAATAAAATATATGACATTTATGACAATATTTATTTAATTTGAATTTAAAAATATAATAAAAATGATGTAATTTTAATTTTATCTCTCAAAAGTGCTTATCATAGTATACAAATATAAAAAATGAATTCATGTTATTTATCTATTCAATTTACATCACTTTTAATGTTTTTAGTATCATTTGTTTTAGTAAATTATTAAATAAATAAATAATGCATTATAATTTCATAACCTTATTATGATACTTAATCATCTCTAAAAATTTAATATAAATTATTACAAAAAATAAAACTCAATTAAATTGCAATGTAATATATATAAATGGACCAAGGTTGTTTTTCTATATCCCAATGCATTATTAATATTAAATGCAAGGAAGGTTCCCCTTTTGTGTTTTTTTTTTCTACAACAACATTTTATATATGTCACATTCATGGAATATTATCCCAAACACTAATATAAAACGAGACTATGGTTTTAATATTAAATTGTTTCTATCCATTGGGGTTTGGAGAAGTCGTTACGTCATTTTACAACTTCTATTCTATGTTTAAAAACTAAATAAAATAGTATTTACCTTAATAACTATATCTAGTTTTAATAGTTTTCGCTAATCAGTATAGTAAAAAAATTACATAATGGGATAATATAAATTATTATTTTTGAAAATATGGAATCCGTTTGAAATTGATTATTCATATTAGTTGTATAATTTAATTTTAAATTAATCATGTAGTCATGATGAGAAATTGGGGTTTTCAATAAAAATGTTTTCAAATTTTACAATGATTTTAATATGTAAATTAAATATAATATATATTAAAATATCATAAAATGTATTATCTTAAATATAAATAATCAATTATTAATATAACATAATTTCAAAATATATTTTATTATTATAAATTATTCAAATAGAAATACAATTTTTAATTAAAATTCTGTATTTTCTACTACACATCAAAAAATTAAACATCTTACAAACATAAAATGAAATCAATTTAATATATTACTATTAAAATAATATAAAAAAGTAACAATATTTAATAATATAAATATCCAAAATGGGTTAATATTAAATTTAAATTATGTTCAATGTGCACTACTAAACTGTCTTTTAGATGAATATTGTTTTTCATAAAACAATTATTTATAATATTAAATGATACTTTTTTATTAAGAAAACATTGATAGTTAACAAACATTTGTGAAATATTTTCTTTATTTTAGTAAATATCAATCATTTCCCCATTCAAACTTCTAGGTGATAATTTCCATATCGAATAATAATTATAAAATATATTTTTTCTCGTTAAAACACATTATCCCATAAAATTCAACATAAAATGAACATTGTGTTTAACATATTCTAATGAATAAAATTTTATTATTTTATAATTTAAGAGTGTTTCAATCACCCCACATTAATTAAATTGTATCTTTTCAAATAAAACATGATCTTGTTAATTATGTGTATGAAATTTTGAAATACCAATGTTGAAAAACCATCATTGTTAAATGGTCGATAAATATCCATATATTGAGAGAAAAATTTTAGTTAAAAAGTTATTTGGAATTATTAAATAACTAGGTTTCCAAATTGGAGAACATTGGAGTGAAATTAAAACAAATACAAGTATAAGAAAACAAACTCCTAAAAACCAAGGGATAAAATTATAAATCTTATTGAATATAATTTTAATGAACAAAAATCTGTAATATATAGAATATAAAAAGTTCATAGATATCATCAGAAATAAATATAAAAATACACCTTTTTTTCAATTCATTTTTCCTTCAATTTTGAAATTTTTTCACTATCAAAAAGTATAAGGAAATATATTTACTGGATCTTTTTCAATTTTTAAGAATAATTATATATTTTTGTTGTGCTTTGATAAATTTTAAACTAATAAATTACTATATTAATTGAATTTCAAATAATAAATTTTAATTTATCATGAAGAACTAAAATTTATTTTCAACAGATTGTAAGATCTATATATGAGTGAAAATTCCTTCCATATATCTCTATCATTCTTACAAAACCATTTATAGCTATCTCATTTCATTAAATATAATAAATTATATTATAAACCATGAATTCAATACTATTGGTTCGTTATATATATATATATATCTATTCATCAAACTATTTATAAAAAAATAGTCATACATTTCCCAGTATATAACAAAGTCTATTGGTCAGAATGATACTCTTGGCATCCATCAGTCATGGGTTCATGTACTGTGGCCTTTATGGACATGATTGGATTGCCACACTACATCTAGGTTGACTTTTTTCTATGATATATTAATATAATTACATTAATTTGTCCTAAAAATATCACGTAAACCATTTAAATTAATGTAATCATTATGTAACCTTTTCACTATAGTATGAGTATAACCTATTTTTTACATATTCTAATAATATTATTTTAATTTTAGTCATTATCATATCAATGCTAATGTTTCTAAATATCTTTGAACATATATCTATAAAATATAACGGTATTGTTCCTTAATTTATGTGTCCACTCAATATTATTCTTGAGATAAATTTATCCAAAATTTTATTATTCATTTTATATTATAAATAAGTAAATTTTATACAATGGTGTTTAAGAAATCGATGTTGTGATCATCCTTTAACTCATAAACTATTATGGTATCCACAACATTTATGTTAATAAAAAGACAAGTTATTCTAATATCTATTACTATTCATGTATATTTCATTATTCTTATAACCAAAAATCAATATGTAAATTTTCATCAAATATTTAAATTTTTGAATCCCAATAAATAAATAATTACTTCATTTAATATTAACATTTTACCTTCGATGATATAGGGTTTTTTCATAGTTAATTCATATTTATTATTTATTAAATTATATTATAATGGTTTGTTAACAAAATGTAAATTCTTCAATGAATATCCTATGGTAGTGTCAAACCATGTGCACAATGTAATAGCCCAGACCTCTCTGGTCCATTACATTGTGAAATGTTGGTGTTGGAGGTGTTCTGGGAGGTCAAGGAGACTTATCCCCAACACTTTGCCAATTTTCCAGTTCTGTGAACAGTGTTTCCAGTTTTATGAACAGTTATAGATCGTTCTCACCAATCGGTCTGACAGATCGGTCTCACCGATCAGTTTCACAGATCGGTGTGACAGATCGGTTTCACAGATCGGTGTCACAGATCGGTCTGACAGATTGGTCTCACCGATCGGTCTGACAGATCGGTCTCACCGATCAGTCTCACAGATCGGTGTGACAGATCGGTTTCACTGATCGGTGTGACAGAGCGGTTTCACAGATCAGTTTCACAGATCGGTCTGACAGATCGGTTTCCCAGATCGGTGTGACAGATCAGTTTCACAGATCGGTTTCACAGATCGGTGTGACAGATCAGTTTCACAGATCTATCTGATAGATCGGTTTCACAGATTGGTCTGACAGATCGGTCTCACTGATCGGTCTGACAAATCGGTCTCACCGATCAGTTTCACAGATCTGTGTGACAGATCGGTTTCACAGATCGGTCTGACAGATCGGTTTCACAGATCGGTGTGACAGATCGGTTTCACAGATCGGTTTCACAGATTGGTTTCACAGATCGGTCTGACAGATCGGTTTCACAGATCGGTGTGACAGATCGGTTTCACAGATCGGTGTAACAGATCCGTTTCACAGATCGGGCTGACAGATCGGTTTCACAGATCGGTGTGACAGATTGGTGTCACAGATCGGTGTGGCAGATCAGTTTCACAGATCGGTTTCACAGATCGGTTTCGCAGATCGGTTTCACAGATCAGTGTGACAGATCAGTTTCAAAGATCGGTTTCACAGATCGGTGTGACAGATCAGTTTCACAGATCGGTTTCACAGATCGGTGTGACAGATCAGTTTTACAGATCAGTTTCACAGATCGGTTTCACAGATCGGTTTCATGTACAGTAACAGTGGGTGAACAGTGTTTCCAGACTCCTACAGTTTTTCCCCTTTTTACGTTTCCATTGACGTAAAATACATTTAAAGCCTTATTTTAAGGGTTATTAAGGCCGTTTCAAGTGCCATAAATCCTATATTAATTATTCCTAAGGCTTGGAATGTTTTACTTGGTCAAACCGAGGGGGTTAATGTGATCCGTTTTTAATGGAGAATTAACCGGATCTTAAACTGTCACCTCGTTAAATCTTAAAAAGGGACGAGATATCATTCTCCCTTGTTCTTTCCCTTTGTTCTCAACTAAGTGGTGCTAGAACCTTTCAATCCTTTCTGTAGGAGTTGCACAATCAATCTTTACTCCTAGGATTGGTTCTGCTTTTTTTTTATGCAACCAAGCTGTGTCGTCCATTCTTCCACATAAGTTGTGGCGAGAGAAGGATTGTGGCCCACTGTGTGGATAAGGGACGTCAAGAACTCTTCGAGGTAGGGGATTCATGGCTTCTCTAATTGTATATGTGCAATCGTAGAATTAGCATGATTTATCCCTTTGGATCACAATGAAATTGACCTAATTAAATACTTGAACCGGATAAAAATAATTGTTTGATCGCATGTAGTTGCTTTATACCGTGATAACGGTTTGCCTCATGTTTTCCTAGATATAGTGATATCTATGTTTTCTTTGAATTGTTGTTCGTTCATGATAGAAATTGATAATGAATGTAAAGCCGGAATTAATTTTTAATTAATTGGCTAAAGATAAAGAGGCATGTAAATTAATCTGGTTATTACTGTTGTCGTAGTTCTAATTTGAGGATAATAAAATTAGGGAAGTAAGCATGGTTATTTAATTGTGATAGCTTACTGATTAGGTATCCATGATTGGAACCTACAAATAACAAATCTGTTAATTCAATATGGATTAGAGAACAGATTATGTGGGAATTTCTAAAAGGGTTCTGAGTTACCCTCTTGTTTGTTAAAGGGTCAAGAGCCCATGATGTGATGTTTGTTTTCCTGCTTCTTGTGCTGTGATGTGAGTCTGGATGGTTGTTGTGATATGTGGAGGCATGGAGGCCTTGTGGTTATGGCAGCAGATGACGCCTAGAGTGGAAAGATGCATCAGTTTATGCATGTGGGTGTCGGGGAGGACACCAGGGGTGATGGAATGGGATGGATGTGGTTGCTGGTTGCTTACAGTTTTCTTGAATGTTAATCTGCTTTTCTTTTCCCCACTGCTCAAGGCAACTGGTCTTGCTACCCTTCTTCCAAAGGAGGCAAAGACGTGCGGGGTATGCCACGTGCTTTCCGTGTTTAGCCTCCCGAGGGAGAATGGGTATATGCTCTTTCTATAGGCGGCAAAGACTCGACAGGTAGTATATCTACTCACCGTGTTGAACGTCCTTTGTGTTTAGAAGCATAAGATGCTTTTCTATAATGCCTGGGAATGTGGAAAAGTAATTCTGTAATGAATGTTTGATTGAATGTTGAAAATCCACGTGGATGGAGATGCTGGAATTTAAAGGTAATGTGAATCTTAAAAAGGAGCAGTTGTTTTTGAATGTGATGCCAATTCAGTTTAATGTGGAATTTATCATTCTTAATTAGGGTTTAAATAATTAATTAATGTACAGTGGAACTGATAAAATGAGAACGATGTAATCTAATAAATCTCTTCAAATGTTTGTGTGCTTATAGGAAACCTAGTCCTAGAAGTAGCAGCCTGGAGTCTGAGAGACGTTAGCTGCAGTTGTATCTAAGACTAGGTAATGCCCATAGTGTGGATGTGAGTTACTTATATATTATGTCCTTTTTGTGTTTCTATATGCTACTCCACCCTGTCGGTAAGGGAAACTGACACCCCGGGGATTCTGAGCCCTAGGGGGTGTTTTCCCCAACATTCAGATGGGAGGTTGAATGGCTGAATACCCCCTTTGGCCCTGCTCTCTTCTCTTGGTAGATCTTTGTGCTGGTAGGCACATTGGTTAGTTTTACCAATATATGTGTGTAGAGGGCTATGATGGCTTGTGGTTATTTCCCACACATATATTCTGGATATAGTATCCTATGGAATACTATAGTTGTAACGTGTATAGGCTATAATGGCTTGAGGATCCTTACTCGGCGTATGGGCTGTAATGGCTTGAGGTATTATACCCGACGTATGATACACGTTATGCGAGCTGTGGTGGCTCCCGGAAATTACCTGGTTACTTTTGGTTATGAGGACGGTGTGGTGCTTCGCCTAGGTGTCTGCGGGCAAGCCTATGTGGTGCACGAGGTGCAGATTGTGGAGCTTTGCCCAAGTGTCTGTGGGCATGCCTTGGAGAGAGATGCACAGGACGTATGTCGTTGGGGCAAAGCGGCAAACCAGTGGGGAAGTAGTAGCGGGGTACCCTTGATATTCTATACTATATGCTATATTCTTGTATGCGTTACTTGGTGAGAGTAGCCATGGTGAGGTTGGGAACATAGTATACCTGTTTAGGTGACGAGTTAGTTTCATTTGTTGTTCACTGGGATTTAGCATGCTTTCTTTACCTTTTCACGAGAGGCTTGGGGAGGATCCTACTGAGTATACTGTTATAATCACCCTATCTACATATAAACTGTTTTTCAGGTGACTTGGAGAAAATTGGAGATCAAGCGGGTTACTACTAGCTTGCGGTTGGAGGAGGAGTTGTTCGGGCTTGTGGTCGCTGCCGTTTTACTTTCTCTTGGGTACTTTTAGTTTTCCCTTTCATTTGTAGTACTTTTCCATGAAATTTCATATATGTACATGGGTTTCTTTTATATTTCAGTTATGAGTTGGAGTATATTGGAGTCTATTCTATCTCTCTCTTCTGCATGTGTTCTCTTAGAGGGTAATGCCTCCCATTTGTATGTTTATTATACCCTCGGTGCTAGTCGCCAACCCGGGGCCTACTGGAGGCTGGACTCGGGGGTCATTATCTCTCTTTTCACATTCCCGGCCCAGGAGGGGTACACTTTGTGAGGAGGGGGTCGTGACAGAGTGGTATCAGAGATCTGGTTGAGGGATAGGATGGAGTTTGGAGTTAGGCACAGGTGAGGATGCATGGGATGGTAGGGAAACAGTGTCATTTATGTTTAGCAAGTGGGGTAAACACTGGAGACCGTCAGAGACATAGGCGTTCGGGGCCCCCTATGATCTGTTGCACGGACCTCTATGTTTATGATGGCTACTAAACAAAGTGATACTGGTTGTAGGGTAGAGACCTAGGAAAGGATCATGCATCATTATTCTTTGCGCCTGTGTTTGAATGGGTAGACCTTGGGATAGGTAACCTAAAATTAATAAAACAAAATTATTAATTAATTAATGTTGAATCTTCCATATTCCAGGCTTTGGAGCTCTAACGATTGTTATTTTACAGGTATGGCTCCAGGTCGACGTCCTCGTCAGGTTTACGCAGAAGGTGCCCAGCAGGCTGTTCCAGCAGATCGCCACCGGGTAGAGGTTGACGACGATGACAATTGGAGGAAGACACTCCGAGAGTTTCAGCACCAGAGTCTACAGAAGTACGAGGGCTCTGTTTCAGATGCAGTCACAAGAGACTGGTTGGAGGAGGTTGAGATAGGCTTCAGTTCGATTCGTGCTCAGAAGGAACACTGGGTGTCCTTGGTTGTGACGATGTTGCGTGGAGCAGCGAGACAGTGGTGGTTCTTGTTCCTCGGGGATCGTGAGGAGTCAGCGATCTCATGGGAGGAGTTTCGAGACAGGTTTAGAGTCGAGTTTCTTTCATCGACTGCGAAGGCGTCCAGTTGCCAGGAGCTACTCACCCTTCGACAGGGGAGATCCAGTGTTCGGGAGTTTGGAATCTGTTTCAGGAACCTTCTACGATATGCTTCAGACCTGTTACCGGATGATGAGGCCAGGGCGAGGCATTTCGAGGTGGCTTTGCGTCCAGAGATCCAGCGCCAGGTCACCCCATTTATGCTGAAGACATATCTAGAGGTGCTGGAGAGGGCAGAGGTTGTTGAGAGGACTTTGACCAGGACCGGATCGTCACGAGAGGGGAATCGTCACGATTCCTCACGAAGCAGAGTTGTGGTCCGGGGTTCCCGGTTTTCAGGATAGAAGAGTTTCCGTTCACTTGGGGGTTGGTCCCAGCCCTTCCCATCTCGTTTCTCCGGAGGCAGAAACTCTCAGGCCTATGCCAATGGATCAGGCGCTTGTTTTTCTTGTTGTGGTCGTGGTCATCAGCATCGGGAGTGCCCGAATTTTCAGAGCAGTCATCCTGCACCAGGCGCTCCACTCCAGGTTCCTCCATTGAGGCAGTTCCCGCCGAGGCAGCAGCAGTAGGTTTCACCAGCTTTAGATCACCAGAGGGTAGATGGAGAAGGCAGAGGACAGCCCCATGACACTCCCCGTCCTCAGAGAGCAGAGCACGGCCGTGGTGGTGGTCGTCATCAGGGTCAGAGAGGCCGTGGAGGTGGTCGTGGTCAGCTTCATGCTCTAGCGTTGTCAGCTCTAGGCAAGCCAGACGTCGTCCGAGGTACCCTTTGCTTGTTTTCTACCTTGGTGTATGCCTTATTTGATTCAGGAGCGACACACTCCTTTATATCCCCTACCCTTGTCCACGCTTTGGGACTTTGAGGTAGATAGACTTCCAGTGCCCTTGGCATTGACTACACCAGTTGGAGGTCGAGCTAGCTTGTTTGAAGTATGTAGAGACTGTGAGCTAGTGTTGGGGCAGCACCGCTCTTGGGGAGATTTCCTATGTTTACGAATACAACCATATGATGTCATCCTCGGCATGGATTGGTTGTATTCAGTGCAGGCTATTGTGGATTGCTACAGGAAGAAGGTCGTTTTCTTTGATGAAGATGGAGAGGAAGTGGTGTTTGTTGGTGAGAGAGATCCTCGAATGATTCATAGGCGAGTTCCTTCCTTATCATCCCTGATGGCCGGGATGATGCTGAGTTCTTCAGTGGTTCAACAGTTGGCGTTTCCTAGGGTCGTAGAGGAGTACCCTGACGTCTTTCCAGAAGAGGTTGTATCCTTACCCCCTCGACGAGATATCGAGTTTGGGATCGAGCTACATCCAGGAGCGTCTCCTATCTCTATGTCTCCATATAGGATGGCCCCTTCTGAGTTACGAGAGCTACGTATTCAGCTCGATGGTCTATTGAAGTGTGGTTTTGTTCGGCCAAGTGTGTCACCTTGGGGTGCACCAGTTTTGTTTGTGAAAAAGGCTGATGGCAGTTTGCGGTTGTGCGTCGATTATCGTCGGTCAAACAAAGTGACAATAAAGAACCGCTATCCTCTCCCACGGATTGATGACCTATTCGATCAACTGAAGGGTGCAAGTTGGTTTTCAAAGATAGAATTGCGGTCAGGGTATCATCAGATGCGTGTAAAGGATGAGGATATCCCGAAGACTGCTTTCCGCTGTCGTCATGGGCATTATGAGTTTGTTATAATGCCATTCGGCGTGACAAATGCTCCAGCTGTTTTCATGGAGTTGATGAATGCTGTGTTCTGTGAATTCCAAGACAATATTGTTGTGGTTTTCATTGACGACATCCTTGTGTACTCCACATCTGAAGAGGAGCATGCAGAGCATCTACGAGCAGTTTTGGGAGTTCTTCGCCAACATCGGTTGTTTGGGAAGTTGTCCAAGTGTGAGTTCTGGGCTCGAGAAGTTCGTTTCTTGGGACATGTTGTGTCCCAACAGGGAGTAGCTTTGGATCCTTCGAAGATAGAAGCAGTGGTGTCTTGGCTATCCCCCAAGACGGTGTCAGAGGTGCGAAGCTTCCTTGGTCTCACAGGATATTATAGGAGGTTTGTGGCTAATTTCTCCCGAGTTGCGACTCCTCTGACAGCTTTGACCAGGAAGGATCAAGCGTTCATATGGACTGATCAGTTTCAGACAGCTTTCTAGTATCTTACGGAGAAGTTGGTGAGTACTCCAGTCCTTTGTCTTCCAATGGAGGGAGTCCAGTTTGATGTTTTCTGTGATGCTTCACATCTGGGGCTAGGCTGTGTTCTCATGCAGCAGAGGTCAGTTGTTTCTTATGGGTCTCGGCAGTTGCATCGCCATGAATGCAACTATGCCACCCATGATCTGGAGTTGGCAACCGTGGTGTTTGCGATGAATTTGTGGAGACATTACCTCATTTGAAAGCGCTTTGTGGTTTTCACCGATCATAAGAGTTTAAGGTATGTTTTCTCTCAGCGGGATTTGAACTTGCGGCAGCGTCGGTGGATGGAGTTCTTGCAGGAATATGACTTCGAAATATCGTATACACCTGGGAAGGGAAATGTTGTTGCTGATGCACTGAGCCGAAAGTCACGTAATGATGTTGTGCGTGAATCTGGTGATTCCTGGAGAGTGATGGAAGAGCTATCACCTTTTCATCTTGATATGGGAGAAGTTGGGGGAAGAGGTTGTCTTTTCCAGATGACGATGCAGTCATCCCTGATGCAGAAGGTGGAAGAGTCTCAGTTGGGTGATCTAGAGGTGGATGTTTGGAGAGACAGAGTTGTATGTGGTGAGGCCCCTGATGGTTGGTTGGAGGATAAACAACACCGAGTGTTGTATCATGGAAGGCTTTTTGTTCCCTTGGCGATGCGCGAGACGGTTCTCCGAGAGTTCCATAGTTCACCCTTGGCGGTACATCCTGGTGTGACGATGATGTACCAATCCTTGAGGAGTCAGTTTTGGTGGCCTGGGCTGAAGCGTACAGTTGCAGAATGTGTCTCGATGTTTAGTCTTCCAGAAGGTGAAGGCCGGACACCGTGTTCCTGGTAGTCTTCTCCAGCACTTAGATATTCCTCAGTGGAAGTGGGAGGACATCTCAATGGACTTTGTTACAGGTTTACCTCGAGCTCCAGGAGGACATGATGCTATATGGGAGGTAGTGGATCGTTTAACAAAATCATCCCACTTCATAGCGATCAAGGAGTCGATCTCAGTGGAAGTTTTGTCGAGGAAGTATCTGGAGGAGGTGGTGAGGCTTCACGGAGTTACTAAGATGATCATTTCTGACCGAGATCCTCGTTTTACCTCTAGGGTGTGGAGTGGTCTCCGTCATGCTTTTGGCTCTCAACTATGCCTTAGCACTGCTTTTCATCCTCAAACGGATGGTCAGACAGAGCGAACCATCCAGACTCTTGAAGACATGTTGCGCTTTTGTGTTCTTGATTTTAGAGGTTCATGGACGAATCACTTACCCTTGGTAGAGTTCGGTTACAATAATAGTTTTCACTCTACCATCGGCATGGCGCCGTTTGAAGCCTTGTATGGCCGGCCATGCTGTTCTCCATTGTGCTGGACTGGGGTCGGAGAGTCTGCAATTCTTGGACCAGAACTAGTGCAGAATACAACAGAGATGGTTCAAGTGATTCGTGAGAGGATGAAGACAGCACAAGATCGTCAGAAATCTTATGCTGATCAAAGAAGGAGACCCTTAGAGTTAAATGTTGGGGATCATGTGTTTCTAAAGGTGAATCCCCATCGTGGGCAGCGAAGGTTTGGTCGAATAAGTATGATTTCTCCCCGTTTTGTTGGGCCTTTCGAGGTGTTAGCTCGTGTTGGAGGTGTGGCGTATCGAGTAGCACTTCCCCCTCAGATGAGTCGGATACATGATGTCTTCCATGTATCGCAGCTCCGTCGTTACCTTCATGATGAATCTCATGTTATCGATTGGGGAGGGATCGATATTGATGATGATGCAACCTTCGAGGAGCGACCTGTGGAGATCCAAGACCGCAAGGAGAAGGTCTTGCATTGGCGTTCTATCCCCTTAGTTTGTGTCTTGTGGCGACACGGTGGCATGGAGGAGAGTACCTGGGATCATGAGTCACAGATACGTGCTCAGTACCCAGAGTTGTTTAATGTTTAACTCCTTTCATTTAATGATTTTTTCTTTGTGGTTGGACCTTTCATGTTCTATTTATGTACCTTTGATGAGATGTTATGTTTGAATTTTTTGGTTATGAATTGTTTGTTTCCATACTCTCGGATGTCGTAGTTTTGTTCTAGCTTTCAAACAACTCATGGTGGTTTTCCCCTGAGAGGTATCTTATGGGGTGGTTGTTCGGACCCCTCTTTTCTTCTGGATTGGTTTTTAATTCTCGAGGACGAGAATGATTTGAGAGGTATCTAATGTAATGGCCCAGACCTCTCTGGTCCAATACTTTGTGAAATGTTGGTGTTGGAGGTGTTCTGGGAGGTCAAGGGGACTTATCCCCAACACTTTGCCAATTTTCCAGTTCTGTGAACAGTGTTTCCAGTTTTATAAACAGTAACAGATCGGTCTCACTGATCGGTCTAACAGATCGGTCTCACGGATCAGTTTCACAGATCGGTGTGACAGATCGGTTTCAAAGATCGGTCTGACAGATCGGTCTCACCGATCGGTCTGACAGATCGGTCTCACCGATCAGTTTCACAGATCGGTGTAACAGATCGGTTTCACAGATCGGTGTGACAGATCGGTTTCACAGATCGGTTTCACAGATCGGTTTCAGAGATCGGTGTGACAGATCGGTTTCACAGATCGGTGTGACAGATCGGTTTCACAGATCGGTTTCACTGATCGGTGTGACAGATCAGTTTCACAGATCGGTCTGACAGATCGGTTTCACAGATTGGTCTGACAGATCGGTCTCACCGATCGGTGTGACAGATCGGTCTCACCGATCAGTTTCACAGATCGGTGTGACAGATCGGTGTCACAGATCGGTCTAACAGATCGGTTTCACAGATCGGTGTGACAGATCGGTTTCACAGATCGGTTTCACAGATCGGTCTGACAGATCGGTTTCACAGATCGGTGTGACAGATCAGTTTCACAGATCGGTGTGAGAGATCAGTTTCACAGATCGGTTTCACATATCGGTGTGACAGATCGGTTTCACAGATCGGTGTGACAGATCAGTTTCACAGATCGGTTTCACAGATCGGTTTCACAGATCGGTTTCACAGATCAGTGTGACAGATCAGTTTCACAGATCGGTTTCACAGATCAGTGCGACAGATCAGTTTCACAGATCGGTTTCACAGATCGGTGTGACAGATTAGTTTTACAGATCAGTTTCACAGATCGGTTTCACAGATCGGTTTCATGTACAGTAACGGTGGGTGAACAGTGTTTCCAGACTCCTACAGTTTTGCCCCTTTTTTCGTTTCCTTTGACGTAAAATTCATTTAAAGCCTTATTTTAAGGGTTCTCAAGGCCGTTCCAAATTCCATAAATCCTATATTAATTATTCCTAAGGCTTGGAATGTTTTACTTGGTCAAACCGAGGGGGTTAATGTGATCCGTTTTTAATGGAGAATTAACCGGATCTTAAACCGTCACCTCGTTAAATCATAAAAAGGGACGAGATATCATTATCCCTTGTTCTTTCCCTTTGTTCTCAACTAAGAGGTGATAGAACCTTTCAATCCTTTCCGTAGGAGTTGCACAATCAATCTTTACTCCTAGGATTGGTTCTGCTTTGTTTTTGATGCAACCAAGCTGTGTCGACCATTCTTCCACATAAGTTGTCGCAAGAGAAGGATTGTGGCCCGCTGTGTGGATAAAGGACGTCAAGAACTCTTCGAGGTAGGGGATTCATGGCTTCTCTAATTGTATATGTGCAATCGTAGAATTAGCATGATTTATCCCATTGGATCACAATGAAATTGACTAAATTAAATACTTGAACCGGATTAAATGAATTGGTTGATCGCATGTTGTTGCTTTATACCGTGATAACGGTTTGCCTCATGTTTTCCTAGATATAGTGATATCTTTGTTTTCTTTGATTTGTTGTTCTTTCATGATAGAAATTGATAATGAACTTAAAGCCGGAATTAATTTTTAATTAATTGGCTAATGATAAACAGGCATGTAAATTAATCTGGTTATTGCCGTTGTTGTAGTTCTAATTTGAGGATAATCAAATTATGTAAGTAAGAATGGTTATTTAATTGTGATAGCTTACTAATTAGGTATCCATTATTGGAACCTATGAATAACAAATCTGTTAATTCAATATGGATTAGAGAACAGATTATGTGGGAATTTCTAAAAGGGTTCTGAGTTACCCTCTTGTTTGTTAAAGGGTCAAGAGCCCATGATGTGATGTTTGTTTTCCTGATGCTTGTGCTGTGATTCGAGTCTGGATGGTTGTTGTGATATGTGGAGGCATGAAGGCCTTGTGGTTATGGCAGCAGATGACGCCTAGAGTGGCAAGATGCATCAGTTTATGCATGTGGGTGTCGGGGAGGACACCAGGAGTGATGGAATGGGATGGATGTGGTTGCTGGTTGCTTACGGTTTTCTTGAATGTTAATCTTCTTTGCTTTTCCACACTGCTCAAGGCAGCTGGTCTTGCAACCCTTCTTCCGAAGGAGGTGAAGACGCGCGAGGTATGCCACGTGCTTTCCATGTTTAGCCTCCCGAGGAAGAATGGGTGTATGCTCTTTCTATAGGCGGTAAAGACTCGACGGGTAGTATATTTACTCACCGTGTTGAGCCTCCTTTGTGTTTAGAAGCATAGGATGCTTTTATAGAATGCCTGGGAATGTGGAAAAGTAATTCTGTAATGAATGTTTGATTGAATGGTGAAAATCCACGGGGATGGAGATGCTGGAATTTAAAGGTAATGTGAATCTTAAAAAGGAGCGGTTGTTTTTGAATGTGATGCCAATTCGGTTTAATGTGGAATTGTTCATTCTTAATTAAGGTTTAAATAATTAATTAATGTACAGTGGAACTGATAAAATGAGAACGGAGTAATCTAATAAATCTCTTCAAATGTTTGTGTGCTTATAGGATACCTAGTCCTAGAAGTAGCAGCCTGGAGTCTGAGAGACGTTAGCTGCAGTTGTATCTAAGACTATGTAATGCCCATAGTGTGGATGTGAGTTACTTATATATTCTGTACTTTTTGTGTTTCTATACACTACTCCACCCTGTTGGTAAGGGAAACTGACACCCCGGGGATTCTGAGCCATGGGGGGTTGTTTTCCCCAATATTCTGATGGGAGGTTGAATGGCTGACTACCCCCTTTGGCCCCGCTCTCTTCTCTTGGTAGATATTTGTGCTGGTAGGCACAATGGTTAGTTTTACCCATATATGTATGTAGAGGGCTGTGATGGCTTGTGGTTATTTCCCACACATATATTCTGGATATAGTATCCTATGGAATACTATAGGTGTAACGTGTATAGGCTATAATGGCTTGAGGATCCTTACTCGGCATATGGGCTGTAATGGCTTGAGGTATTATACCCGACGTATGATACATGTTATGCGAGCTGTGGTGGCTCCCGGAAATTACCTGGTTACTTTTGGTTATGAGGACGGTGTGGTGCTTCGCCCAGGTGTCTGCGGGCAAGCCTATGTGGTGCACGAGGTGCAGATTGTGGAGCTTAGCCCAGGTGTCTGCGGGCAAGCCTTGGAGAGAGATGCACATGACATATGTCGTTGGGGAAAAGCGGAAAACCAGTGGGGAAGTAGTAGCAGGGTACCCTTTATATTCTATACTATATGCTATATTCTTGTATGCGTTACTTGGTGAGAGTAGCCATGGTGAGGTTGGGAACATAGTATACCTGTTTAGGTGACGAGTTAGTTTCACTTGTTGTTCACTGGGCTTTAGCATGCTTTCATTACCTTTTCACGAGAGGCTTGGGGAGGATCCTACTGAGTATACTATTATACTCACCCTATGTACATATAAACTTTTTTTTCAGGTCACTTGGAGCAAATTGGAGATCAAGCAGGTTACTACTAGCTTGCCGTTGGAGGAGGAGCTGTTCGGGCTTGTGGTCGCTGTCGTTTTACTTTCTCATGGGTACTTTTAGTTTTTCCTTTCAGTTGTAGTACTTTTGCATGACATTTCATATATGTACTTGGGTTTCTTTTATATTTCAGTTTTGAGTTGGAGTTGATTGGAGTCTATTCTATCTCTCTCTTCTGCATGTGTTCTCTTAGAGGGTAATGCCTCCCATTTGTATGTTTATTATACCCTCAGTGCTAGTCGCCAACCCGGGGCCTACTGGAGGCGGGACTCGGAGGTCATTATCTCCCTTTTCACATTGCCGGCCTAGGAGGGGTACACTTTGTGGGGAGGGGGTCGTGACACACAATGCATCCAGTTTTCAGGTACAAGGTAATGATCTATTAAAGCCTGATATACACTATTATGAGTTTTTAACCCTAGGTAAATATATTTCATAACCATGTCAACTTTTTATATTCAATCAAGTATGTGTTTAATAGAATGACCACATAATTTCTACTTTACCATGAAATTATGTTTTTCATCTATACATGTCATGAAAGTATTTCATAGGTATATTTTCTCTTATAATTATTTTATAAAAATATCATTCCCTGAGATTCTTCTAAAACTCCATTAATACCATCTATTACTACCCCAACCCTAGAATAATGTTGGTTATTCCCGATGGAATTATATTAGTATAACATATAAGGAATCACATCCCAAATCACTAATAAACATTTTAGTCTTTCTAAATAAGAGACATAGATGTGTCTTATAAAAAAATTAGAATAAAAAAATAGTTTGAATATATCTTTCTTCAATCTAGTGTGTCCCTACAAACATTTCCTACAAATCCTCACGGGATCGTTGAGAAAAGAAACAATAGAAAGGGAGAAAAATTCCAATTATGTGGTAAATATAATGGAAGAGTTAATTAATAAATGCGCATAATAAATATGTCATTAAAAATAACTAAATATTCATTTTGTGTAGTAAATAAATAATATATAAAAGTAAAAAACTGAAAACTAATTCCTTTAAAATAACACTATTTTAATTATTAACAAGGTAGAATTATTATTGGAAGTCAAATAATTAAAAAATTCCATGATATCAAAAATTTAATAATTAATTGAATACATTAATTTTTTCATATTGAAATTTTCATTGATAATAATAATTAAATTATGAAAATAGGACATAGTTAATTATTATATACCACATTGCATAAGATCATGGGACCTTAACTACTAATAATAATAACAGGAATATTTAAAACCTATTACATAGAAACCCTCATAAATAAACTGAGATATAATACCCCATGATCTTATGTCAGGTATATTTTAATATTTAGCATCTTCAATAATTTATGCTTCAAACAACATTATGTTTAAAACTATAATATATTATTAAATGTGACATTTGGAATGTTAATGTGACCATTAAGAATTTTAATATGACCGAAAGATAAGTATATTCACCTACTAATGTATATGATAAATTTGGGTATCATATAAAGGAAAATATGGTATATGTATCGTGGGATAATCAAATTAATGTTTCAAAAATTATAAATTAAGTGCTTTTTTATGGCATAAATTTATATTTCGAATTTAATAATGAATATAATTATTTACAATAATGTTTATATCAATAAATATGTATCATAAATTAATATTTATTTTTTTAATGTCAGAAGATAATTTTATGTGACCATAATAAAATTTTCAATAAGTCGTAGAAATTTTTATTAAATTTAAATTATTATTTTTTCAATAAATGATAACTATTTTTAATAATTAAATGTAGCATATATTTAAAAATAATTTAAAAAAATTGATTTAATGTTTAAATGTTAAACATTAATAAAATGTTTAGGGTTAATTCTTAGAATATTTCTAAAAATGTTGAATATTTACTGGATAATAAACTATATTAATTTACTATATATATAAATTAAAATTTAAATAGAATATTCATAAATTCGTCACTGATATAAACACCATAATCTTAATGTATCATTCTATATTTACTATATTTATTCATTGAATCATCACAATTTTTTCTCATCATCCAAAATTATATACTAATCATCAAAATAATCTTAAACACCCTCTCTTCTACTATAAATACCGTCCCTTGCCACCTCTTCTCCTCAAACCTCAGAATCCTAAAAGATTGCCCAATTTTTACTCAATAATATTAAAAAAATTTATTCCTCATGTCCAAGAGACCTTTTAGAATCAAAATCCCAATCAAAATCATCTTAAAGAGGTTATCAACATGATGAAATTCAAGAGGTAAAATTCTCTCTCATTTACTTTTATTTTCATTACATTTTTAATTATTTTCTAATCCTTATCACACATAAACTATAAGAACATGTTTATTTACTCCACTAACATATAAATACTCTAGATTTATTGTGATAATTATAATACATAATCAATTTGTTTCTCCAATGCCTTTTATTATAAAAATTAAAATATCATCATTGATGTGTCGATTTACCACCATCATAGTTGACTCATTTTCATTTTCCAATTCCATCTTCATGGTTATTCATAAAACCATTGTTATGGATAAATTATTTTTTATTACACATATTATAACTCATATAATTTTCTATAGCCCTTATATATAGATAATATTAATTAATCAAATGAAACATGTTTGTGATTAACGAAAATTATCTGAAAATAAACTAATGTTAATCATGAAAATTTTAACTCAATAATTATCCTCGTATCTAGAAACAAAATGAAATATAATAAAATTTAAAATTTATTTTGATCACTATTAAATTGTAATTTAAATTCTATATAATTAATCACATTTTACATTATCCTTTATAAATTTATACATGCGAACTAGTCATGAAAACCAAGGAAAGAAACACTCCAAAATGACAAAGATGGATGTTATATCTCATCAAAAAGGAAATGAATAATGATAATAAAATTATAATAAATCAGATAAATGTTAAATAGGTTCTGAATTAATTTATTAAGGAACCTATTATTATTATCCAAGATTTTTTTAACATGATAAGTTAACTTTCAAACCTAAGATAAGCATTTAATGCTGAACTTCCATTTTTCAATTGGGGTACTCTTTCTCTAAATTTAAACTAATGTAAATATTCAATATTTTTAAATAATTCCACTAAATTATTTTCATATGTCCCAAACTCATTTTTCTATATACATTTATAATTATTTTATGGAAAAGTAAATTTTTTATAAGGTTATATTCTAAACTCATCCCTAAAAGAAAGAAAAATTGAAGGGATCTTCTTAATTTTATACAAATCATTATATATAGTAAATTTTTTGTTATAAGAAACTAATATTATTACTAAAATCAATCTTTATTCAGGAAAATATATCTAATATCACTTCTACTTTTATGTAAACTACTAATACCTTGTCTAGTTAAAGGACTCTTTTTTCCTTCAAATGACACTATACTGAAAAATTTCAAAAGAAATTCTATTTTTAAACGGTTTTATATAGACTCGGTATCATTTATTACTCAAAACTATTTTCAATTTCATTCCGATTTTTTATATAAATGATTAAATTTCAATTTTATAAAAAATGTAATTGGTTTTACCAAAAGAACTCTTCATGGAAAAGTAATAATTTTATTTCTCTCAACAGTTCTTAGATGATTATATTATAGTATTTTAATATATTTCAACACCTTCTGATGAAAATAATTCTTAATTGGTATTGATATTTAATGTTATCGTCTACATAATTTTGTTAAAAGTTTTTTGATTTCTTTGACAATGGACATGACATCTTAATACAATTCATCTTATTACAGCGAATGGTTAGTTATTATACTTACTTTTTGATGAATAAATTTTATATTTTTATGTATATGTTGTTTATGACTTACCCCATTCATATCAGAAATGAATTTTACATAGTATGTGATGTGTTGGTATCTATATAGACCCTTCATGATTCATTAGGTCTCATGCAAAAAAAAATTATATGGGTTTAGCTAATTCCTTAACTGTTTTATTCATATTACTTTACCAAGGCCTTATCAGTTTGTTTATGTTGTGAAAAATTATGATTTACACCATTATGATCTTAGTAATTGATAATCCATTTGATTATTCGACTAGTAGAATATCCATGGTTAATATTTATACTCATTTGATTATTTATATGGAATAATTTATTTAGCATCGATTCCTACAATATTATGCTCAACATTATACTGTAGTGGAATGTGTGTTTTGAAATTCACTATTCCAAATATTTTATGTCAGATTCCCTAGTATTGATTAAAATTATTGAGAATTTGATATCACACCATTCTAATTTTTTATTTTTCCCTATGATTTGAGTATTTTTATTATGATTGAAATGTATAGATGATCTGAGAGATTATTGGAGTTTTGTGTGGAGTTTTATTGGGGTTTTATCTCAAATTATAATGTAATAGTAATGTTTGTATCAATTTTTTAACAACTACTAAACTCTTTGGTCCTTCAGGATATGAATTCCTTGATTGTAATACATTTGTATTTAGTGAAGAAACTAGTTCTTGGTTAATAATCATGAGATCATTACAGTTGGTATTAAAAAAATATTAGAAGAATCTTTGAAATGTAGAGAAAATATATTAGGGAACATAATAGTAAGATAGAAATTGAGTATAATCCTAGAATAATTCCTAGAATTTGTGTATGTTATATATTATGTGTTCCTTTTATCCAAACAACCTTATCATGATATTATAAGTTGACGTGGTTCTGGAAAAGATGTACCTAGGGTTAAAAACACCGAGTAGGTGTATTAGGAATGACACAACAAAATCATGTACACAAAAATTGGAATTAATGGGAAACAATTTTCACACAAATGGGAGATATGCATAGAATAATTCTTGTTTTCTTTACAACCCAATATGACAGATTTAATTGAAAATTTTTACAATGAAAACCTTTTTTATTAATATGAGATCTGTTATGCATAATTTTTTCAATTTATTTATAGGGTAACTAGTTCATAATTATGCATTATGATTAATAATATAATTTAGTGTATACAATTTTTATAGAAATGAATCATAATGGAAGGAATATAAAATGTTACAATGTGCATATTCCATTTTGGTATTTTATTCCTAGGAATTATAATGATGTTTGAGATCTATCTCATTTTAAAGATGAGAAACATTAATTATACTAGTATAACTGAGTTAGGTTATTAATAATAAACATAATTGTATATAGCATCTTGATACATAATGTGGAGGAGAAATGTTATAAAAAATTACTATACAATAGCCTCAATAATTAAATAGGAATAAAACCCACTTTTTTTTATATCAGTAGGTAAGATCTATAAAGATGATATTTCTCACTTTGGGATGTAATGAAATGGAGATGGTTATCATGGAAGTTTATCATCTATAAGTAGATGTTATTCAATGGTGTCCATTGATTCAACATTTATAGAGGGAGGAATAATTTGAAAATAAATAATGGTATTATTTTTAGGAAATATTCATAGAATATTATTTCCAACATGAAAAGAGAGTAGATATGGAGAGGAAATTTTTTAGTTTAAAATAAAAATAGGATGAATATATTTCAATGTATGAAGACTACATTACAATGATATCAAGGAATCTCTTTAACTACAAACATAATCTATATATGATGATTTATGGATTCATTAATGATTTATAACAATCCATCTAAAGGGAACCAGACTCCTAAAATTTCTCATCATATGATGATATAATATCATATGTTATCAAGAAAGAGAAAAAATTCACTATGTATTATGCCATTATGAGAAAACATGATATGATAACAGTGTAAGATAGCATAATGGATTATGGGAAGAATAAATTATGGAATTTTTTACTGTTTGATTCTTGTGGAAGGAAACAACATGTATCTTAATTTAAATTAAAAGAATTTTGAGACATGTGTGTATACAACGGAAACCATTCTCATGATTACAATGGAATAAATGATGTAGAAATGATAAATGATAAAATTTTAAAGAGATGGAACTTTGTTATAATTTTTTTCCAAATAATCAATGATATATACTTTATGAAAGACTTTAGGAAAAAGGAAAATATTATGAGATCACAACAACAGAGGTTGAAGTTCCAAATGACGTGGTGGTTAGTACATTAATTATCTCCTCAAATTTGGATACTGATTTATTTGATTCAAGATCATATAATTCCTTTTTTTCTCCCTAGTTTTCATTAATAATAATATATTTACCAATAAAAATAACAAGGTATTTGTTAGTAAAGACTCCAAATTTAATCATTATTAAAAAATAGGTGTGTTAAGAAGTTATATATTTGACCCATAAATATGCTCTAATTGAATATTTTATCATTATACCAAATATTTATTTTGATATAAATCTTTTTATGGACTGGATTTCAATATATTATTAAAAGAAATAGTTCAAATAGAATGATATTATAATTTTTTATGAATGTATATAATTTCTTTTCATTATAGGTGATACGTCATATTTTGATTTATATAATTATCTACCACAATGTTTTATTTTAAATAAAATTCATGGAATAAAGAGAAACCATCATCTATTGATGAGGAAATAATTTTTCAAATTGAATATTTTCCAATTCGTAAAGAATACATTTATGTATTTGTAGAGTATTTATCTTTCTATCCCGTAATACGAGATGATGAGCCCCCATTTGATTTAATTCATGGTGAAAGTCCTATACCAACAACTAATTATATATTAGAACTGTGGAATTAGTATAGATGAATAAATAATAAGATTAATTGAGTGATAAAGGATTTTTTTCCCCTAATGTTTCTCTAAGAGAATAACATGTTCTCTTTTACATGAAGAAATATGGATTCATGAGGTTATTCATTGACTACTGGGAAATAAATGCTATTAAAATAATGAACATGTCTCAACTCCCTTGAGTTAATGATTTATTTTAAAAACGTCACATTGCTCAATATTTGATGAAGAGTGACCTTCATTTTGGATATCATCAATTGTATGTGAGGAAGGAAGATACTATAATGAATATATTTTAAATAAGGTATGGACTTTATGATTTTACAGTAATTCCATTTGGAATGACTAATGCACCCAATTTTTTTATGGATCTAATGAAAAAAGATTTGAAGGAATATATTGATAATTTTTTTATAATGTTTGATGATATCTTAATATATACCCAATGTTTTGAGAAAACTTAAAACCAAATTCATGTTCTTCTATTGAGACTTATATGAAAAGAGTTATATATGATTTTAAAAAATGTGAATTATTGCATTCAATTGTTTTTTTTCTTCGCAATATTGTCTCCACAGATGTAATCATTGTTTTTAATATGAAGGAAAAGGAATTCCAATAATGGAAAACACCAACGAACAGAACAGATGTATATGGTGTCATTATATTATTAGGTCATTATCACAGTTTAGTTCAACAAATTTTTCAATTGACTAACCCATTATCCAAAAATACTCTTAATGGTTTGTCTTAATATGGATAAGAGAATTTGAATAATGTTTTCATGAATTTATTGAGAGATCAGTGCATGTGATGATGTTGAATCTACCACTAGGAAATGGTTGATTAGATATTTATGGTGATGTGTCAATGAAAGAAATTGGTTGTGTCCATATAAAGAATGATATATTTTTTCCTATGCATCAGGGTTGATAAAAAATCATGAACATAAGAGTCTAACAAATGATATTAATATAACACCTCTAATATATTCGCTGTAGTTACGGAAAAACTATATCTATGGTGAATGATTTGAGATATATACATATTAAAAGTATTTGTATTATATTTTTTCAATTAATGAAATTAAAATAAGGAAAATAGGATTTCTTAATCTACTCAATGACTGTGATTGTTAAGTAATCTACAACCTAGTGTAGTAGAATAGGGTTTCAGATTATTCTAGCCATAAGGATAATGGAGTTCTAAAGAAGTTGAGTATTGATGAAGACCCTATATAAGTAGATATAATGATTATGGATATGTGAATTATCAAGAATGGTGAAATATTATTTCCTTGTCAATTGGATTATCAACCATCATAGTTAGAATTGAAAAAATGTTCTTTGTTGGATGATGATAATTTTCAATGGAAAATTAAATGTGTGAATGATGGGACATTAATAGACATTATTTATGAGGATGGAAATTTCAAATTTTGGAACGGTTTTTGTGAACCTTCTAAAGGAAATATAAAATGGAGTTATTATATGGTTATAATAGATTAAATTTATCTATAAAAATTGGTATACCTAATATTTATATTCATTTAATAGAAATTTTTTTGATGGATAATATGAAATTAGAAATTGCATATTATGTATCAAGATGTTTAGTCTGTCAAAAAGTGAAGGTTGAAACAATAAATCATAAGGGATTCATTATATCTATTGTAATGACCTAGAAATTCCATGGAAACGTTTTTCATAAATACATATATATATATTATGAGTCCGCAAAAAATTATGGCGCTTGATTCTGAGGCACGGAGTGCCCGAAATCAATTTCTGAATTTTTTTGGGTACGTTCAATAATCGTATGAGTGAGTTTTTATAACTTTTGAAATGGTGCCCGGAATTAAAATTCAAGGGCCCAGTAGAACTCGTAGCGCCATTATTCTCTTATGAAGACTCTCAATTCGACGACAGTGAGTCGAGAATGGAAGAAAATTTTTGGGTTTTCATAGAAAGTAATAAAATAAAGTGAGCTTCACTTTATTTTATTTGAGCCTCTATGTGGGTGATTGGTGGTTAAAACCTCATCCTGGAAGTTGGAGGTGGGAACACCACACCTTATCCTCCAATGAGTGGTTATAGTGGAGGGTCCCACCGAAACATAACTTCTCGCGAGAGGTTAATACATAGGGACCACAGGAGGCTTAACTCCCTATTGATGGAAGAGAGTAAAACCTCTCAAATCTCCTTCATTATTGAAGGAGAGCCTCTTGACCATTCCTTATATACAATTGTGCAAAAACCCCTAATTAATTTCTTCCAACACTTCACATTAATTAGGTGGAGAAAAGTAATTATTTCATTCTTTATAAATTATTTCCAACGACATAATAGATACTCTAATCTATTATTTGGCACTACTTTGGCATTTGTGTGGATGTTTGGGAAGAGGAGAGCTTAGGAGGATTAGAATTATCCCAACGATGAATGAGGAACGAAGAGCGCATTATTCCTATGAAGAACACTGGTGATGAACCTTCTTCGACTTATTTATTGGACACCTACTGACGTAGAGCATATTCAATAGCCGACACAATTTGGGATTGAAAGTGTGCGGCGTAAGCAACAAATGACAAACTCATATGTCTTCTTCCCATGACTTCAACGTCGACGTCCGACAATCAATGGTAGGGGGTTTTGTTTGTGTATTATCCATTGTCTCTCATCATCTTCGGTTGGGAAGGAATAGATGTAGAGACTATAAAATAATTATTGTTCATCATAAATCTATGATGAACCAATTGATACCACCCTAAACGCGGAGGGTGCTTGCCAAATTAACATTCCCAACCCCTCCTCCGATCTTGTTCATGATTAACTTCAGCATGGATATGAGGCAACAAAATGATGAATATGGCGATGAATAAGGTCGTGCTACCTGCGGCCTCTGCGAACCCCACTACCCCTGTGGAGATCCAGTGCTCCTGGCGAAACAATGTCGGCCCGCGCTGGCCAGAGCCGAGTAGAACATGCCTGCCCGGCAACCTCCCTACTGCCAGCCCGCCTGGCCGCATCCTGCTCGGCTGAATTCCACAGTCCCACCTGTCGGCCTCGGCGCGCGCCCTCTCTAACTGGCCCAGGCCGGCCTGTGTCATGCCATACCGGCTAGCCTGGCTGTAGGCTCACCAGGACGCACCCTGCGCGGTCGAACACTGTCAGCATGTGTTGTCCCATGTCTTTCCGAACCGGCCTTCCCGACCTCTTCCCGGCCTCTCCCCACCCCTCGTGGGCCCACAGACGAGCCGATGAGTGTGCCCCCCACGCGGCCTCATGGTTGAGCCGGTGTCCCGGCCCCCCTCGCGGCCTCCTGGCCGAGCCGGCATCTCGGACCCCCTCGCGTTTCCCTAACCAAACCGGTGATAGGTGCGCCCTCTATGCAGAGCTGCATCGGTCGGTGTCCTCACGACCCTTCGGGCCGAACCGGCCCCGATCCTGGGCCAAACCACCCTCGCGGACTTCTGGGTTGTGCCTAGTGGGTCAGGACGAACCTAACATGCTATCCCACACAATGGGCTAGGCCATACCCAAAAGGCCTGACCGTGTTGGCCCAGACTGAGTTGGGACGAGTCAGTCCAACCGGGTCAGACCAGATCCAGGCCCTCTACCGACCCTTTACTTTATTTTGGCCATATCTTTGGCACTGAAGTCCGTTTGACGATCCATAAATGGCTCTGGAAATATTGGAGCATATTTGTTCCTTTGAGTATACCCCACTGGTGTTCATGGATTAGATGAGATGTGGTCTGGTAGGATCGTACACGAATCCAACCCGTCCCCCGGGACTAAAAGGCTAAAAACTCACAGACTAGGAGTCCGATTGATGTGTCGTCTGTTGCGTTGAGACCCCTATGATGAGGCCGACCTTTGAGGTACTTCTTCTTGTGAATTCATGGTAGATGATCTATCAAAATTCATCTTGAGGAGAAAACCCTCCCAGAATAAATCATGCTTCATGTGGAACCATGTGACTGGCTATGCACTGACGACTGTTCTTGGATCCTATGTGGGTTCGACAGCATTGACTACTGTTCCGGGATCCTATGTGGGTTCAACAGCACTAACGACTATTTCTGGATCCGATATGGGTTTGACAGCTTTGACTACCGTTATTAGATCATATGTGGGTTCGACAGTTTTAACTTCTGTTCCTCGATCCTATGTGGGTTCGACAGAATAACTGTTCCTGGATCCTGTGTGGGTTTGACAGTTCTGATTTCTATTCTGGGATCCTATGTGGGTTCTAAAGAATAGATGATTCAGTGGCTAAATTTTGTCATCTCTGTCTCTCTTCAAAATATGTATACCTGTGTAAGCTAAGTCAGTAACTTTGTGTTTACCTCATTATTGAGTTAGATTACTTGATAACTTAGGTATATGTATGGGAATTTACCTATTTGGGGTTATACATTGATTTCATACTCTGTGAATTATCCTTGGTAAACTTTAAGAGACCTTGAGGGTCTTGGGTTCCCTACAGAGTATCATTATACTAATCCCTACATGGTTTATGCCCGCACATCGTTGTGTTAGATGTAGACAACGGACAGTGCTGACCAAGGCAGAGTGTACAAGGACTAGACGGTACCCAGAGGTGGACCTCATGATGAATCGATACAAAGAACAGACTGGCAGTAGTGGAGTGATGAGGAGGCTATCTATACCTACACTTTAGGTAGGATCCTTGATGGATGATCCAGGAGATTCTTTTCACCATTCAGATATTTTTTCTTTTTCAGTTGTACATTACAGTTGGGATTGTATTTCTGGCCCCTTTACATTTCAGCACTCTCTTGTATGCAGTTTTACTTTTTGTTTTGTATCAATCTGTGTGCTCGGTTGTGTGTGTTTACAGTTATAAATGCAATGCCTTCGGTGTATAGGGATTTTCGATTTTGTTGCTAGTCGCCAACCCCTAGAATATGGAAGGTAGTCTTGGGGTAGTCACGACATGGGCCCCGTGGGATGGGTCGTGAAAAATTGGTATCAGAGGATTTTGTTCTACCGCAGAACTGAAGACTCTAATATTTTCTATCAAGAAAATTGTTTAAGGGTATTGAGTGTGGTTTTCAGTTCAGGGAGTCCAGTTATGGTGCAGCGGTCGAAGTATCTATACACCAGGACCCTGAATTCTGATTTCCGAATAATCGCACGAAAAAACATATTTTGTGTGTGTTTTGTAGATTATTCTTTGTGATATCTTTGGAGTCAGCTCAACATGTATAAATTACTGATCATGATGCACCTGTTTCCTTATAGGATGCCTCCATGTAGACATCCAACCAGGGTTTCAGGATTTATACGAGATGGAATCCCACTGAGAGATGAGGCCTCAGTGCAGGGCTCTATCATAGTGGAGGCACCTGCGGTACTACTATCTGTTGGGCCACCGATGCCATCAGCCCCAACAGTAGAGAGTGCATGACACTTAAGTGCATTGCACGAGTTCCAGCGCTAGAGGCCGCCCTAGTACAGGGGCGATAAGGACCCATAGGCAGATGAGGACAGGTTGGAGGCTGTGACGAGAATCTTCATACTGGTAGGGACACCATCAGCCCTTATGGAGATCCTTTCCGTGAGTCTCCTTCTGGAAGCAGTTGAAAAATGGTGGAGCCTGATGCTCTAGGTTTATGACGAGGAGACATTAGTTTGTGAAGACTTCGAGAGCCTATTTCAGGTGGAGTTTGTCCCTGCCACCCTACGTGTGGTGCTGATACATGAGATACTTCATTTACAATAGGGTATAATGAAAGTGGCACAGTACATAGAAAGGTTCACTGACCACTTTTTCTACTCTAAAGATATGGTGAAAACCCATTCTTCAGGTCCTGGACCTCTGAGTAAGGGCTCAGGCGAGATATCAGGGCTTCGATGATATCCCTTAGCATCCTGAAGTAGGAGGTGGTGTTGGAGAGAGCCCTCATAGTAGAGATTTTCTTTGCTGAGCAGACATCAGCAATGAGACCCGCCACCAGGAATCACGTAGAGGAGTCTTCTGCAGCTGGCAGCAGACAGATTTCGCAGAGGTCCAAGTGTACCAGACCATCCGGTGGATGACCTCAAGGCTTTGGTTCGGTTGTGCAAGGCACATGAGACAGATCCAGTAATTAAAGGAACACGTACTGTTTCACAAGCAGTGGGAAGAGTCACATGGCTCGTGACTATCCGACACGACATTCAGATGATCAGTAGATAGTTGAGGGGCCTCCCAAGCGGAGGTAGATATTTGATCAAGGAGAAATTTAAGGCGTAGGTAGAGGTGGAAGAGGAGCTATTAGTTTAGTTGGAAGTGTATGGAATTATGAGGTGTTACCCCCACCGCCACTAGAAGGTCCACCCCAACTGCAGAGAGTAACTGGGTAGGGGAGAGCTCAGCTCCAGTCAGATGAGTCTTATGATCATGGTGCTTGAGATATGATTTGAGGTACGATCTATGTCTACTCCACCATGGTTTCTATTCTTATAAACAAAAGTGCCCTTTACTATTTCATTTCCACCACCCTCGTTCGAAGGTCAAAGATTCTGACGGACCTGTTGGCTCGATACTTACGACTAGAGACTCCTATGGGAGCATACTCGATGATCATGCAATGGTTCCAGTAGTGTGAGCTTACTCTAGAAGGTGGTTGCTTCGGCTGGGATCTACTCTTAGTAGCGTAGAGGCCTTATGACATAATCTTGGGTATGGACTCGTTATCTATAGTCCATGCTCAGATCGACTATATTAAGTGAAAATTGTGGTGTTCCCACACGGACGGGACTAGGTTTACCTTCAACAATAAGAAGGGAACCTTTGTAGCATATGACGAACTTGCTCAGAGGAAGGAACTGCCAATCACTCATCAGTTGGCCTGCATTACCCTTGGAGCAGTTGATGTGAAGAGTCTAAATTATCCTGTAGTGGTGGACTAGTATGCAGATGTTTTCCCTAATGATGTCCCAGACCTACCTCCACGCAGAGAGGTGGACTTCTACATTGAACTATACCACGAGACAACACTGATATCTACACCATCATATAGGATGGCTTCCGCTGAGCTTCATGAGATACAAGTACATCTGGAGGACTTTCAAGGAAAGGGATTCATATAGCCTAGTGTTTCACCCTAGGAAGCCCCGATTCTATTCGACAGGAAGGCGTATGGTAGCCTGAGGCTTTGTCTCGACTACCATCACCTAAACCAGGTGACCGTGAAAAATAAGTACCAACTTCTGAGAATTGAAAACCTCTTTGATCAGCTGAAGAGAGAACATTGGTTCTCGAAGATAGACCTCAGATCAGGATATCACCGGTTAAGAGTTTGAGATGAGGATGTGTAGAAGACGTCTTTTAGATGTCGGTACGGTGACTACGAGTTCATGGCTATACCTTTTGGCATAACCAATGCTCCAGAAGTGATCATGGGAATCATTACAATGATTATTCAGCTATACCATGATCACTTTTTCATATTTTTCATCAAAGACAATATGATCTACTTGATTACTGAGGAGGAACATGACTACCATTTGTAGGTAGTAATGGACAAATTTTTAGAGAACCAAATTTTTGGTAAGCTCTCGAAGATCCTATTTTGGATCCGAGAGGTACACTTTTTGGGACACATTATCTCAAAGGCTAGATTTGCAGTTTATCCAGTGAAGATTGAGGCATTACGTGCTTGGGGGACACCCAGGAGTGTAACGGAGGTACTAAGTTTCTTGGGTTTGGCTGGCTTTTATCGGAGGTTTGTGCCAGACTATTCCAGAGTTACAGCACCACTATCAGCCGTGATGAAGAAGGTGAAACCATTCATGTGGTTGGAGAGATGCCAGCATAGATTTCAGGAGCTGAGACAGTGGCTGACTAGTGCCCCCATCTTGAGTCTTATAGGGGGAAGGCATACAGTACGTAGTTTATTGCGATGCATTATGGACTGGAATCGGGTGTATCCTAATGCATGCGCGAATAATGATCGTGTATAGTTCTCGGCATCTGAGATAGAATGAGAAGAACTACACTACCCATGACCTGGAGTTAGCAGCAGTGGTATTCACCTTGAATATGTTGCGACACTATCTGATGGGCGAACATTTTACCATGTAAAATGACCACAAGATTCTCAGGTATATCTTTTCCCAGAAGGACCTGAACCTGGGACAATGATGATGGCTTGAGTTCCTCCATGACTATGACTTCGAGATTGTCTATACTCCTAGAATGAGGAATGTTGATGTAGATGCACTCAGCAGGAGATCTGGTATACAACTGCTAGGTGAAGCGAAGGAGCAGCTGGACGATTTATAGAAATCATATGTGGATAAAGATGGAGTAGTTTTCCTTTAGTCCCTTACGTGCTCAGAAATCCATAGGATTGGAACATGATGGATTTTCTGATGGAGGGGAGAACTTCAACCTCTTAAGAGGAAATACTATGGAACCAGTGTCACTTTAGGAGGAAGTGTAGAGAGAGTTCCACACATACCCTCTAGTGGTACATCCAGTAGTGGTGAAGATGTACTGGGACCTTTGATGACAGCACTGTTGTCCAGGTATGATGACGTCATTAGCGGAGTTTGTCTCTCAATGCCTCACATGCCAGTATGTGAAGGTGGATCATCAGGTACCTGTAGGCTGGGTTCATCCTTTAGTGGTTCGAGAGTAAAAGTGGGATGGGATGTCCACAGACATTTTGACGGTTCATCCACGTACATCCATTGGTCACGACTCGATTTCAGTGATTATTGACCGACTCACTGAGTCGACCCACTTCCAACCGATTAGAGAGAAGGATTCAGTAGAGATCTCGGGACGCCTCTATGTATAAGAGATTGTGTGGCTACATTGAGTACATTCTTCTATCATCTCTGATCATGACGCACAATTTACATCATTTCTATGGAAGGGGTTGTAATTGGATTTTGGGATGCAGCTTCATCAGAGCACTACGTTCCATCACCAAAGAGATGGTTAGACTGAGCGGAACATTCAAACCCTCGAGGACATTCGTCGTACTTGTGTCTTTGACTTTGGTCGCAACTGGTAGGATAAATTACCTTTAGTGGTGTTTTCCTAAAACAACAGCTATCACTCCACCATCGGGATGACACCTTTCGAGGTGTTATACGGGAGACCATGCCGATCACCCTTGTGTTGGAATGACCCTGGGGAGTCAGCACTAGTGGGACAAGAGATCGTACGAGCTACCACAGAGAAGGTGCAGGTTATCCAGGAGCAGATGAATACTGCACAGAGCAAGTAGATATCATATGCTGACAAAAGATTGAGACCTATGGATTTCGAGGATGGTGACCACATCTTCCTATGGGTCTCTCCTCGACGAGTCCTATGGAGATCTAGCCGAGGCGACAAGTTATCTTAGTGTTTCATCTGACCTTTCTAAGTCCTCAACAGAGTTGGAATGGTGGATTACCACCTTGCACTTCTAACTTAGTTGCACTTGGTGCACGGCGTCTTCCATATATCATAGTAGAGGAGATACGTGCACGACTCTCCTCACATCATTGACCATGGAGAGTTGGGCATCAATGATGGGGAAATTTTTACAGATGTTCCAGTGGAGATTGAGGATCGACAGGTTCTGGTCTTACATGGATGATCAATACCTCTAGTGCACGTACGCTGCCACCACAAGAACCTCTAGGAGAGAACATCGGAGCGGGATGCTCTTACGCGTGCTCAGTACCCCACTTGTTCCCATCGTTCGATTTGTAGATTACGGGGACATAAAACCCTAAGGTGGGTAGAATGTAATGACCCTGAAATTTTGTGGACATTTTTTTCATAATTAAATTGGAATTTTACGAGTCTACGAAAAATTACGGCACTTGATTCCGAGGCCCGGTGTTCCCGAAATCAATTTCTGAAGCTTTGTTCTGGTGCATTCATTAAAAGTAAAAGCATATTTTTATAACTTTTGAAACGATGATCAGAATTTAAATATAAGGGCATCGTTGAACTCAAAACTCCGGTATTCACTAAAGAAGGCTTTCACTTCGATGACAGTGAGTTGAGTATAAAAGATAATTTTTTGGTTTTTGTAGAAAATAATAAAATATAGTGACTTTCAAATTATTTTATTTGAGCCTCCATGTGGGTGATTTGTGCTCAAAACCTCCTCATGGAAGTTGGAGGTGGGACCACCACACCTCAACCTTGCATGAGAGGTTATGGTAGTGGGGCCCACACAAACATAACCTTATCGCATGAGGTTATGACATGGGGACCACATGGGGCTTACCCACTATTGATGGAAGAGTGTAAAAAACTCTCAATAATCCCTCATTAATGAGGGAGAGCCTCTTGACCTTCTCTTTAATTTAATTTTTCCAACTCCCCTAATTAATTTCTGCTTAACCATTGAAGAATGAGGAATAAAGAACACGTTCTTCCAATGAAGAACACCGGCGAAGAACCTTCTTCGACTTCTTCCCCAGAAACCTACAAACATGGATGGTCTTCCACAACTTATGCAACTTGGGATTGGAAGCGTGCGACATATGCAACGAACAACAAACTCCTACTTCTTCTTCCCGTGACTTCAACGTCAAAGTCCAAAAATGAATGGTATGGGGCTTTATTTGTGTATTATCCCTTTTGATTTCTCATCTTCGGTTAGAACGGAATTGATTTAGAGATTGTAAAATAATTTCTGTTCATCATACTTCTTTGATGAACCATTTGATAAAACACTAAATGGAGAGGGTTCAGGCCAAATTAACATGGCCCGACCCCTCTGTCAATCTTGTTTAGGTTGAACTTCAGCATGGCAATGAGGCAACGGAACATCGAATGCAGAGATGATAAAGACCGCGCTACTCGTGGCCTCTATGAACCCCACCGCCCCCACAACACTCTGGTGCTCTGGGCCAAACATCGTCGGCCCGCGCTGCACAGAACCGGCCAGCCTGGCCACGCCCTGCCTAGCCGAACACGACCTGATTTCCTGCCAACCTCTGTGTGCGCCCCGCACACTCTTTTGAACTGGCTTGTGGTGGACCAAGCCACACCTTTCTAGACAGGGCCGTGCCGAACCGGCCTGCCTGGCTGCCTCCCGGCTACCAACCCTCCTGGACGTGCCCTGCCCGTCCGAACCACAGCAGCCTACCTGCTGACCTCCTCATGCACACCGAGCGCCTCCCCGAATCTGCCCGCTTTCCAGACTCCACTCTCCCATCGCCTCCTCATAGCCGAGCCGGTGTACCGGCCCCCCTCGCGTCATCCCAGCCGAGCCCGAGTCCCATCCCCCATTGCGGTGCCCTAGCCAAACCAGCCCCAATCACGCCCTCCTGTCCGAGCCACGCCCTTGCGGCGCTCCAGGAAGAACCGACACCTAGCCCGGGCCGAACTGCCCTCGTGGTCCACTGGGCTGGGCCTAGTGGGTCGGGTTGATCCTAACATGCTGGCCCGCCGAATGGGTCATTCCTGACCCAACAGGTGTGACCAGGTTGACCAAGAACAGATTAGCCCAGACTAGGTTGGGCCGAGTCGGTCCGACTGGGTCGGAACGGACCCAGGCCATCTACCAACCCTTTACTTTCTTGTGGCCATATCTATGGAACCGGGCATCTGTTTGACTATCTGTTAGTAGTGCTATATATCATGGAGCATAGCCATCCATTTGAGTATTCCCCACTTTATTTCATGGTTTAGTTGAGATACGGATATGTTGGATCATACACAAATACAATCGGGCCCCCCAGGACTAAAAAGTTAATAACTCACAGACCGGGCATCCGATTGACGTGTCGTCTGTGGTGTTGAGACCCCTATGATGAGTACTACTAAAAATTTGGTATATAGTTATCTCCATTGGTAGTCACTATAGGAATCTAGAGATTTCCCAGTGACTACCATTGCCGATCGCTTTCGCCACCTCGCAATAGGCCAACAGCGACCACCAATGGCGTTCGCTTTATGTGGATGCAATTATGGCCTACAACGACCGCCTAGCGGTCACTCTAGGGTTCCTGCCATGTCAACATAAGCTACCGCCAATGGTGGTAGCTGTAGGTGGCCAAACTTGCAGCCTACAGCTACCGCAATTGGCAGTCGCTACTCTGGGGAATTTAAAAAAAACACAGTGCATTTTATTGAAGTATTTTTACGATTACAAATGTGTTTTATTATAATAGAAAATAAATAAAATACATTTATTTAAGGATATTAGTGAAATAAATATATATATATATATGTATATATATATTAAATAAAATATTTTTCTTATTCATCCAATAGGTTTGTTAAGCATATGGTAATAATAAATCAAATTTTATGCTTAAAATTTGTATTTCTCTAAAAAGATAATTTTACTACCAATTAATGGAGAGCCTATTTTAAATATAAATTCTAGTATGTTTATAAATATTTTATTTTAATATAAACTTATATTTCTAAAAACTAAACATAAAAATGTGTTAGGGTTATTTTGTTGTATTATTTGTGGATTTTCATTTTTTTAATGAAATGTACAAATTGTGTTTTTTAATTCACGGTGCAAAATTAGAGACAAAACAAGGTATAAATCATAAAAAATGGAAAACAATTTCAAACAGCATAAACATTAAGATTTTCATAAACAATAAATGATAAAAGTGCTTCAAAGATCCAAGCAGGTCCATCCATTTCAATCTTCTGCTTCAATAAACCTATAATAAGATAAAATAAAACTATACCTAACAAACATAAATTTGACTTAATTATTCAGTTATTATATAAATATAATAAAATTTAATCTGACATCAAATCATGGTGCTATAATAATTTAAAACCACCCAATTTAAGAATTGATATCATTTCAAAAAAAATTATTCTTATTTGGTTTATTTGTGAATTTTTTTTGTTGTCCAAAAATGGATGTTCTCTGCGCACACCACACATCCGATGGGAATTCAGTCTTCTCCTATAGGTCACTAATAATATTATATTGTTTTTGTGTGGTTTCAGGTCATTCGGAGCATGTTTGCTCTGAATTCAACAGTCCCACGCCGTTTTGGTGTTTTAGGACTCTAAAAACATATTTCCGGTCACCGTAGTCATATGACACCTCTGATTGACGTTCCTTCTACCCGACCATTTCAAAATTCACACATCAGTTGTTGTCATATGATTTCATGAAATTCTGAGGTTGTTTGTGTGGTTTAGACCCCCCAACGCGCCCTTTTAGCGCACGACGAGTGGTAGAAAACGACACATTCGGTCATACCGCGCGCACCGCACGTCCGATGGGAATTCTATCTCCTTCTACACGTCACAACTAATATTACTATTTTTTTGTGTGGTTTTAGGTCATTCGGAGCACGTTTGCTCTGAATTCGACCGTCTCACACCGTTTTGGTGTTTTATGACTTCAGAAACATGTTTTTGGTCACCGTGGTCAAACGACACCTCTGATTGATGTTCCCTCTGCCCAAACATTTCAAAAATCACACAAATACTTCTTTTGTATGATTTCATGCCTTTCTGAAGTCTTTCGGGTGGTTTTTACCACCCAACGTGCCCTTTTTGCGCGCATCGAGCTGCTGAAAACGACACAATCGGTCTTACCGCACGAACCGCACATCGGATGAGCGTGATGTCTCCTCTTACACATCAAGAATAAAATTCTTATTGTTTTCTTGTGTTTTGAGGTCATTCTGAGCATGTTTTCTCCGAATTCGATCGTCTTACTCCGTTTTGGTGTTTTATGACTCCGTGAACACATTTCCGGTCACCGTGGTCAAAAGACACTTCCGATTGAAGTGTCGTCTACCCGACCATTTCAAAATTCACCCAACGGATATTTTCGTATGATAACATGGCATTCTGAGGTCATTCTGGTGGTTTTGACCCCCCAACATGCCCTTTTAGCGCACACCAAGCTACTGAAAATGACACAATCGGTCGTACCGCACGCACTACACGTCTGATGGGCATGTCGTCTCCTTCTACATGTCAAAAATAATATTACTATTGTTTTCGTGTGGTTTCAGGTCATTCCGTGCACGTTTTCTCTGAATTTGACCGTCTCATGCCGTTTTGGTGTTTTCTGACTTCGTAAACGCGTTTTTGGTCACTACGGTCAAACGACACCTCCTATTGACGTTCTGTCTTCCCAACCATTTCAAAATTCACACAAAGGCCATTGTTGTATGATTTCATGGAATTCTGAGGTCGTTCGGGTGGTTTTGACCCCCCAACGTGCCCTTTTAGCGCGCGCTGAGCAGCTGAAAATGACACAATCGGTCGTACAGTGCGCACCGCATGTCTGATGGGAATTTCGTCTCCCTCTAAATGTCACAATTAATATTCCCATTTTTTTGTGTGGTTTCAGGTCATTCGGAGCATGTTTGCTCCGAATTCGACCATCACACACCGTTTTGGTGTTTTGTGACTCCGAAAACGCGTTTCTGGTCACTGTGGTCAAACGACACCTTTGATTGATGTGATGTCTACCCGAACATTTTACAATTCACAAAACGGCTATTGTCGTACGGTTTCATGGAATTCTGAGGTCGTTCGAGTGGTTTTGAACACCCAACGTGCCCTTTTAGCACGCACCGAGCTGCTGAAAACAACACAATCGGTCGTACCGTGCACACCGCATGTCTGATTGGTGTTCCATCTCCTCCTACACATTAAGAATGTTATTTCTATTGTTTTCATGTCGTTTCAGGTCATTCAGAGCATGTTTTCTCCAAATTCGACCGTCTCACGCCGTTTTGGTGTTTTATGACTCTGAAAATGCATTTCTGGTCATCCCGGTCAAACGACACCTGAGATTGATGTTTCATCTACCTGAACATTTCACAATTCACACAATGGCTGTTGTCGAATTATTTCATGGAATTTCGAGGTTATTCAGGTGGTTTTGACCCCCCAATGCGCCCTTTTAGCGCACACCATACCGTTGAAAACGACACAATCGATCGTACCGCGCGCACCGCACATCTGATGGGCGTGTCGTCTTCTCCTAGATGTCACGAATAATATTCCTATTGTTTTCGTATGGTTTCATGCCATTCAGAGCACGTTGTCTCCAAATTCGACCATCTCACGCCGTTTTGGTGTTTTATGACTCGAGAAACGCGTTTCCAGTCATCACAGTCAAATGACACCTCTGATTGATGTTTCGTCTGCCCGAACATTTTAAAATTCACACAACCGCTGTTGTCGTATGATTTAATGGAATTCTGAGGTCATTCGGGTGGTTTTGACCCCCCAACATACCCTTTTAGCGTGCGTCGAGCTGCTGAAAATGACACAATCGGTCGTACCGCGCGCACCACACGTCTGATGGGTGTGTCGTCTCCTCCTACATTTCTCTAATAATATTCCTTTTGTTTTCGTGTGGTTTCAAGTCATTCAGAGCATTTTTTCTTTGAATTCGACCGTCTCATGCCGTTTTGGTGTTTTATGACTCTGTAAATGCGTTTCTTGTCACCATAGTCATACGACACCTCCGATTGACGTGTCATCTGCCCGACCATTTCACAATTCACACAACGGTTGTTGTCGTATGATTTCATGGCATTCTGAGGTCGTTCGGGTGGTTTTGACCCCCCAATGCGCCCTTTTAGCGTGCGCCAAGCTGCTAAGAACGGCACAATCAGTCATACCATGCGCACCGCACGTCTGATTGGCGCACCCTTTACAGGGCATCATGTTTTTCATTTTAAAGTTCCCATAGATATTAAATTGATTTTTTTCATGGACATTGAAATCCTATAATAATTGTAGGTATAGTTTATAATGCACATCTATGGGTTCCAATAATAGAATAAAAAATATAAAAAAATTATCGGTGAATAATAAATCATTATATAGTAAAGTGATTATAATATATAAAAGAATGTCCTTAAAAAATTAATTTTATTATATTTTATGAAAAATTAAATAAAAATGAAAAGAAAATTTAGTAGATTTTTTTGATAATGTTTTACAATTTTTTGATAAAATCATATCAAAATTATCTTATGATGAAATTTTTTGACTATTTTTGGAAAATTATGATTTTACCATCAATTGTAAAAAATGTTGATTTCTGTAAAACTAGAAAATATTATAAAAAATTTACTAATTTAAATGAAAAATAAGTTTTATATTATTATTATATATGTATATATTTTTTTTAAAATTTAATCCAAATAAATAAATTTTTATTTTATTTATACTTTATTTTAATAGATGTTTGTTTTTTCTATTAAAATGTTTTTTTCATGAAATTTATATGAACTACATAATGGTTCACCAATATATTAAATTAATATATTCCATAATTAGAAATTTTTTAAATTATATAGATATATATTATATCAATTAATTTTAATTTATATTCATTAAATTATTGCTACTAGACATAGGTTTAATATAAATCATATAGGATTGATAAAATATAACTCTCAAAAAACCAAATATTTTTTAAGACTATAAAGGGATTTGAAATATTATTTTTCCACTTATTTAAAATTTATTTGAAATATTATTCAAAATTGTTTAAATATTTATTTCAAAATTGAATTTGGGTAATTATTTTCTACTTTTCTAAACGGATTATTTTTTTGATAAATAATTACAGTAAATTATTTTAATAATAAAATATAATTTCATTTAAATTTTTCATAACGTTAAATTATATTTTAAAATTTTATTGATATTAAACTTGTTCAATAATATATCTATTGATTATATTTATGTAAACTTAATGAATTTAATATTCAATTTTGAAATAATAACATTATTAACATTCAAACATTTTTTCCAGAAACATTCTCTTTATAAGAGCTTCTTTGAGATTAATTTTAAAATAAAATTTTCCATATATATTAATTGAATATTAGAAAATGGATTCTATATTTTGATTTAGGATGATTTATATTATTTAATATGGTTAACATAATTTTAGATGAAAAATGAATATTGAGTGCAATAAAAATTAATTACCGAGGTTGAAGAAAAAATGGTTTATGAGTGGGTAGGAAAAACATTCAAGGGATGAAATATCCTAAAAAATTGTTTTAAATATAAATTTTATATCAATATTAATAACATATTTTGTTTAATACTATATGATAATCCATTTCGGGGTCGTTCCTCATGATATAAATGTCTATATAACATTTTAATTAAAAAAACACACGTGTGCTACCCTCCTCAATTATAAATGCACACCCCATCCTCTATTTTTCACCCCCTCAAACACTTTTAGTTATGAAAATACCATAAAATGACTTCATAAATTTCGTTCTATCATCATAGAATCAATATTATGAGTATAAATCCATCTTGGGTAGGCTTTTGGTACTATCCTAATGATGTTACCTAAAGAATATGTAATTTTTATGTAAGCACTTTTGTTTTATTCATTCGTCCACATTAATAAATTATTATTAAAAATTACTATTTAATAACATAAATTACATATATATTTTTAAATACTTTTATTTTATGTTTCTGACCTAAAATCATCTCAACTACCATAATATGGTTTATGATATCATCGTTTGTGTGTAAGATAAACAACCGCCTTATGGACCATCATCATTTGTTTTACCATTACCACCTCTCACTACTATGTACGATAAGAGATATAAAATATATAAATTATATGTATATATATAATTATTATTCCACATAATTCATTATATCAAATATACATTTTCAATATCTATTATTTTGGGTAAACAATAACATTATTCATGTGTCTGATGGATTATGTCTTAATGATGTAAAGTGATTCATTATCCAAAACTATTTAAATGGAAGATAATAAGGAGATTAATAATAATAATTATATATGAAATAAATGTAATTATTATGATATTAATAAAATATTTTCCTTTTTTAAAATTTAATATATAATTATATTTCTTACCTTATCACTCAAAAAAAGTTTACAACATCATTCGTGTACGTGTGGACTACCACCTTTACAAATCAATGTGACTTTAAATTTTCTATCTCCACACCACATGGATGGTATATGAATGTATGTTTTAATAATTATTATGTTATTTATGAAATTATTATCATTTTATAAATACAATATATTACATACCTCCACTACATGATGATAATTGGAAAATGAACGTTTCCAATGTGTACATATGACCTATAATCTTCGTAATCATATATTATATTTATATCTATATTATTATTCAATATTTTATGGGGATGAGATCAATTTAATATGAAAAAAACAAATAATAATATGCATGAAAGAAATTAGTTTTTACCTGAAACTGGATTTTATGAAAGAATTGTTAACTAACGGGTAAGACAATGACATGAGTAAATGTTATATGGAATGATATATTTATGGCTGTTTTATTAATAGATATATAATAAATTAAATTAAAATGAAGAATTTTTTTGACAATTATGATGTTTTTTGATTCTCATGATAAGGGATTTCCTACACAATTTTTTCATAAATGTGATGCATGTAATATTCACCTCCTATTTCAATTATTTGGATAATATTTTACACTTGACTATTTTTTATAATTATAATCATTAAATTATTTTGAATTATATATCCATATTATGATTTAACATTAGTGGGGGTATAGATGAAAATATGCCAAATATATAAGGTATTTTTGTCTCAATATTGCCTTATTGATTTATATGGTTATGTTATAAACATATCCACTTTTATAATGTTTGTAAACAAAGCATATCAAATGAAATATAGTGAATTTATTTATCTTAAAGATATTTTATGTTTGTTTTTTATGATATTCCATCTTGTGGATATAGTTTCAATATTACAAAAGATGTAAATATATTTTTTATAATCTCATCATTTTTTGAGTATGTTTATAACCACGTATTTAATTATCAAATCATATGATCCATCTCGTTAGATACTCATGAATTTTCATCTCAATATTTTATTTCATGAGAATAAATTGTTTCAATTAATATTCAACTAATCTTATTATAACGGAGTGAATCATTTTTTGATTATTCCATGTAATCTATCTGAACACATTACTATTAATGTACACCATAAACAACTCTCATAATCAACAATTAAGAAAAGGATAGTTGTTAATGTAATTTTTGGATGAAAATACCATAGATAAAATAATATATAGTTTCATATATGTTGATAATGTGGGAATAAGAACTGAATGAAATGTCTTCGAAGGATAAGAATGAGTTTTTGGGTGGAAAATAAGTACATAAATAAATTAATTGAAAATAAAATATGAAATGTTTCATAAACGCAATATATGTGAATAATGGATCACAAAGTTATCATCAACTTTTTAATGTTTTAATTTTCGAAAATATGGGTATTGTGGAAATTTATTTCCAAAGGGGTGATCTTACAAAGATAATCCAAAAGATTGTATAAATATTTATTTTTCGATTAATGATTAAGAGACAACAAACTAGAAATGAAAGAAGACAGGTATTAAGGAAACAAATGATGATTCTTATTCCACATTTTGAAAAGTAAGTGGTATGATAGAAGTATTAATGAATTATAATACATGGATTATGATATATGAACACTGAAATATATATGTTTTTCATTAAGGGTTTAAAAAATTATGTTAAATTATATAGATACAATAGAAATGTGATTTAAAGGAAAATATATATTTTGATTAATGAATATAATACATAATATGTTATATATTATTATATAATAATGTTAGGATAATGGGATGAAGGACATTAAAATGTAATTTAGATAGTATTGGTTATATTAGAACTATTTATTTACATTATTACAATGTGGTTTATGATATCATTGTTGAATTTTACAACATTTCTGGATTTGAGGAAGTTATCAATTAATAAATGTGTTACATAAATAATTATGAATCATCTATGTTTTTATAAGGTTTTATGGTTAGTAAACTAATTTCCATGTTTTAAGAGAATACATAATGAATTTATATACATGGCTGGTTAGTGATTTCCATGATCTACTTAATGATATACATGCAATTATTGGTATGTTTATTTTGATAAATTTAGTTAACATGTTTTTTAAAAATGATTTCTAGATGGGTTATAAGGAAAACCATTTATGTAATGTTTCAATAATTAATTTGGATGTGGTTTTAGAAATTAACATATTACTTCCCAATATAAGGATTTATACATATTAGATAACCAATGATAACATTTATTATAAAATATTAATGTTACATCATATCATTCTAATAGGGAACTTATTTATTGGCTTAGACAAGAAAAACATTCATCTCTAAGTATAAGAGATGAATAAGAAATATATTTAGGAATGACAATAGGATTAAATTGTGGCCATGAAAAAATATATAACATGCTATTAAATTTGCACATGTTCATAGAATATATGGATAATTAATTACCTAATATTATGATAATTTCCTTGAAGTAATTTTTTCCTATTTATTATCCTTTTTAATGATATCAGTGACCCTTTTTGAGGCCACATCGTTTTGTTTTATAATGGTAATTAACTATCTCTATATCACCCAAATTCATGTGATAAATTATCAATATTTATCACTACTATTATTTATTATTTTTTAGGATGACCAAATCATTACATCAAACCTATGTTCACCTATTTGGAAACCATATACGTTTTATTCCAAGTAATATTTTATAATAACATTATCTATTGAAATAGTGTGTTTATAATACCATTTTATAATATGGGTTTATATAAAAGAATCATTAAATGAAAAACTATTAATGATCAAGGAAAATGATTGGGGAGAAATTTATTTTAAGGGGGTAAAAAGTTTAATCCATATATTTTGTGGTAAATTTTTTCATTATAAAATATATTTGTATGTGGCCTTAATTACTAGAAAAAATGATTTTCTTCTATAGAGTGCATGAAAAGTGTCACCCAACATTATTGTACGACAAAATAATATTGGTATAAATAATTTTATAAGTAGGTGGGTATGAATTGTTTTAACTAATTTTTGAAATATACATAACAATATCATACTAAAAATAAAATAATTTATTAATTCAATGTAAATAATTAATCATTTTCTACTAAAGTAATTACATCCTCAATAATATGTTTTCTTAAATAATAATTTTTTATTTAGTTTTTGGAAATAATTATTATTATTAAATAATCGATCATTTTTAAAATTTATTAGATAAATTTAAAAATATTTTATAAATATTAATATTAAATATATCATATAATGAAATTTTGTGGTATACATTTCCAATAATTAGCTTTTCAGTTAATTTTGAAGAATACCGATTTTTGTAATATTATTATTTATTTTGAGAAAATTATGTAAGGTAAATTACCAATTCATTTTTAATGTGGACTATGTATTATTTATTAATATTTAAACCTCCTTGTAATGTTTTAATAAAAAATACTCTGTATTTTATTGTAATAATTTTTTATGATTCAAAAGGTGTTTCCTATTCCTAAAAATTCATTAACGAGATTAATGATTCTTTGTAATATTAAATTAAAATAATCCAAAATGAGTAATTAGTGATATAATCATTTTAAATTCTATATCATTAGATTATATTTCATATTAATTAAAATATTATTATTTGGAATTGAGTTAATATAAATTATGTATGTGTACATAAAAATACAGTTCTTGAAAATGCACTTTTTCACCAGTTTTTCAGGTTTTATAAAAATATATTTTCTATAATTTTAAGAGAATATTTTTAGAAAAACGAAAATAATATAAAAGGTCACGCCTTATTCTCTCATATTCACACCGTAAACCTATTATTTTACGGATAATAACTAACCAAATCACATTATATCATATCTATAATCATCTTATAGTAATTATTTCATTATAAATTTATCATTGGAAGGACTATGGTTCATATCTATGGTGTTTACCCAAACAAGATGTAATTTTTTTCGTAGAGTGATTTTATTTATTTATTCATCCATGTAGTTCAATTATTAGTAAACCACAATGACATAATTACATCATTATGTTAAATATAATAATGCATTTAATGTTATTAAAATTAACTAAACCCATATCCACTATCATAAAATGTGAAAAACAATCAGGATTTGGGTGTACGCCGAACACCACTAAATGAACAATTGTAATAATTTTTTCAATTACCACATCTCACAGTTGGTAATGTTGATGAATATATATATATATATATTGTATTTATAAAATTAATATACTTATGGAGTGACTATATCAAATATAACGTTTTTACATTCCATAACATAAGGTATATAATTAATTTTCTCATTAGTACAACAGATTACCGTCTTGCAAATCAATGTGATTTATTATCACTAATTCATTAAATAGAAAATAATATGTATACATTTAATAAATATATATTACATAAATGATGTAATTATAATATTAATTACATATTTATCAATATTACATGATAATATATTATTTTATTTCTTTCCTTTTCACTCAATAATCGATGATAACATCATTTGTCTACGTGTGGACTATTCCCTTCACAAGGATATGTGGATCTCCCTTATCAATAACCAAAATAAAATGTATAACATGTAAAATATTTTTATGAAAATAATATTTTATTTATAATATTTTTATCATTATGAAAAAAACATATTACTTACCACCATTCAATAATGAATATATAAAAATGGAAATGGTACTCAGGATTATGTATAGAGTACCATACTTATGATCACAAAGTACATTTTTCACAACCTTATCTCTCGTAATTTGTATCAAATTTATATTTGACTTATATATATTATAATGTGTAATTATTATTATATTTTTATTTCAACCCATAATCAATATAACAGTTAAAAAATAACATATTAAACGATACATTAAAAACAATGCAATTATTACTAGAAATATGATTTAACAAGGAATTGATAATAAAATGTTAATATAATTAAAAAATATAATCATAAATGTTATTATACTGGTAATTTGGTTTGTATAATAAATTTATATATAATTTAATATTTTTATACTGAAGGATATAATGATAATGAAGGATGATGAGACTTATGGTAAATAATATCCATCTCAAATTTTACTTTCGTGTGAAACATCCCATATTCAACACCATTTTATAGTATATAGTGTATATACTTCCTTATATTGTATTTAGTGATTAATATTTTTTTAATAATATGTAATTTCATGTCTATTTCTATGATCTACATTCATTTGTCTTATTGTTCAAATGATTTAAATGTTTTATTGGATTTTTGTCTCAATTGTCCAACATTGAGAAAAATGGTTATGTTATGCACCTATATTCCTTTATGAGGTGTATATACAGTCCCTTTTAAATGTATTATATAGAATTTATATATACTCCTGATAAATGATGTTTTTAGTGGTAAACTTTAATTGTGATTAAATTTCATAGATACCAATCTTGTAAATATTTTAGGTTACAATCTCATCATTTTGCGTGATTATTAATGAATACTTTTTAGATGAAAAAATCTTGTGATCAAACTCTCAATAAAACCATAACTTTTAATCTCCTCTAGTTATTGTTTGATATTATAGGTATCACATTAATTTTTATATCTTATTTTACTGAAGAGTTATGAATATTATTGTTTTTGAAGAAAATAATATATTCATCCAAACCGATTATTCATCAAATACCATGTTTAAAAGAAATTTAAAACATAAAATGATTTTATAATTTTCTTTCTAACAAATTTTTATTTTTATATGATTTTTAAAGGATTAATTACGTTGTTATTCAATAAATTATCATTTTACATTTAGGTAAAATGTGAAGGGAATATTTCTTTTAATATGTATGGAATGAATAAAAATTTCTACCTCTTAGAAAATAATTTTATTTTATATTTTCTCTATAATATTTCATATTTATCTTAAAATTAATGTATTTTCAATATTGTTAATGTTTTAAAAAAATTTAAAATTTTAATGGCCATTTTCATCAATAAATATTTTAAATGGTTTTTAAAGATTCGACCATATGTTTTTTAGGTTATTTGAAAAAAAATTATTTATAGAATTTTTATAGGTTTTTAGTTCTCAAAAGTGATTTTACAGGATGAGTTATTTTACTCAATAAAATTTTGAATTCCCCATTATTTTCAAATTTCCATCTATAATGACATCCTTAGATGTTTCTTATTCAATATTGGGCATATTTTCATTGGATAAAATTCAAGTTCATTGTCTAGAATTCAGATACCTTGACCCAAGAAGCACAGATATCAGGCCCTCTATCATTACAATAGAAAAAGAAACATGGAATCACATAAAAATGTTCTGATAACTTTATTAGCCTTATAAAACTATACACATACACGTGTCTTACATTACATTAGTAAAATAAAAAGTAAAACATTACATTTTTGGAATATAACATTATTCTATGTAGTGCATCCCTTAATATCATTAACTGTAAACAACGAGGGATATTATGGAAATGTTAAAAAATAATGGAGAGATTAAATTCTCAGTAAACGTTAAATATAGATGAATGAATAATAAACAAGTGGGGATAATAAATAAAGAATGGTTAATTATTAAATATTCATGTCATGAAATCAATAAACTGAGAAGTATGTTATTGAATAATATTCAATTTATATAACATGATTACCAGGATTAGATAAGTAATAATCCATATTTAATGGAAACTTAATGAAATTTAATTTAATTTAATCAATAAATAGATTACAAAATGTATCTATAGATTTTTAAATATTCAAAATATCATAGGTAATATTAAATTAATTTTGAATAAAATAGAATATTAATGATAGGATTTCATATTTTCATGGTAAAAGATATTGTTACCATTAATACCATTAAAATTATGTTTTTAAACAAAATATGTAGAAAACACTTGAATAACGATAAATAACTAATTTATCCAAAGCGATTATCGAAGCATTGAGCAACAATCTATTACACAGCCCTGACCATGTTGTACCATTCGAATAAATTCGTAGTATATTGAATAATTTTATTATAAACATTGTTCCTTATCATAATATATTAATATTAAGTAAATGATATAAATTTATTAATATTTACAATGATGTAAAATAACATTCAGATTAAACACAAAATATTGAAATGAAATAATTTTTAACATGTAATAATATCTATGATAGGTAATGTATATTTAGAGGAAATTTAATTTCCTATTATAATTAGAATGTGAAAATTTCATGTGAATGTAATTATATATTATAAATAAATCACTAAAGTGAATGAATAAACTTTAGTTATAAAAAATAATCACAAACCATTAAAATAATTAATATTGATGTTTTCAACACAAAATATACCTAATATAAATTAAATTGGTTAAGTTTATATTTAAAAAATTTCATCCGGAATATATTCCTTTAATTTTTAAAAATATTTCTAAAATACTTTTCATTGAAAATAACATAAAAAATATTAATTTCGTTAATGTAAGAATAATCAATAAAAATCATTAAAATTTTAAATTGTATTCATTGATGAAATATTGGTGGGTAATTATGTACTTATCATGAAATGAAAAAGGAGCCTTCAATTTCCCTTATAAAAATGATAGGAATGTGCATTTTTTTGAGAATGAGAAAATATTCTATTAAAAACAAATGTTAAAAATAAAAAATGGGTGAAAATTTATATTATAAATCATTTAAAATAATATAATTTTTTTATACATTTTTTGAAAACATGTTTATGGAAGAAAACATGTTTTCAAATGAAGAGAAAAATGATGTCGGTTTTGTGAAAATAATTTATAAAAAAATTAGTATTAAAGAGTTTAAAAATATTACAATTATAATATAATGAATGTGAATAACCAAAGGGTAATAAAGTTAATGTTATAATTAAAAAATTATCAAATAATATCTTTCAATGAATATACAAATGTAAATAATATTGAATACCATGAAACTATGAAGTAAAGCGTTATGATGATCATAATGTTGATGTTACAATAATCAAATGAATGAGTAATGTGAATCAAATTTATATCCACATAAAAAAGTTAAAATACATAAATATATAATCCAAATTATTTTCCCACTCAATCTCATATTATTATCATGGATAATTAATTAATATAACTCAATTAAATGAAGTTTGGTTTTGAAACTCATTACCACTTAGTAACACATTATTTAATATACATTATATGAAATAAGTCCAATTGACAAAAAATAACCTAAAACGGAATTTATTATATCATTTCATGTTAATTATTCTATATACTGAACATTTAAAGCAAACTAGGTGTATAATATAATAATTTTCTTCAATAAAATAAAATTGAGATGAAATAGATTATGTCACACACTCATTTCTTTCATAAATACAATAAACACCTTTATAAGGGTTTTATATATGTTATTAATGAAATAAATAACCATATAAATATCTATTATATGTTATATGATACTTTATTTAAATCATATCTGTCTTTTTTTAATAGCATTTCATTATTTTCAGTGTTTTTTTGTGTCAATTGCCTTCTTTTTAGTATGTATTGAACAATTATTTTTTACATCTCTTATATCAATAAATATTACATCATGTAAATAATTTAAAACATGATTAAAATATCATATATATTCATTATATATGTATTTATAGTAATCTATAAAATGTAGTTATAGGAAATTAAATATGGTGTTCATTGAGATGTTGTGTCATACATACGCAAGGACGTTTTTCCATTATCTAATCTTATTTAATTCAATGAATGTAAATGAAATATATATACACATAAATTATAATTATTTAACAATTTTAGATTATATATTTCAAATATTTTTATTAAAAACATCGTTAATAAATACTATTTGATGTATGAATGAATCACAACACTTCACGAGGTTGTAGTCTTCCGTACAGATGAGTGGCAATACCATATTTCCACAAAGTCAAAGGAATGAAGTTATGTGTAAATAAAAATTTATATAATTATGAAAAAATAATAAGAATCATATATAACCTATATAAATAATAAATACCTCATTATTCATGACCTCAAAATGCTGTAATGGAAAATGAATTGCATTAGTTTATGAGGCAGTAGTCTTCCATACAAATGAACAATGATTTAATAACCCATTTGAATGATGCGTGATATATTATAGATTATAACATTAATATATAAACATCATAGTATTTCTAATAAAATATTTTCATTATATAATCTTTTTATAATAATAATTTAATTATTTATAGAAGGGAATAATATAATTTTTTTTAAGAGAACATTACCTCTTCTTTGAGTATCCTCCTTAGGTGTGCACAAAAACCTTAAATGGTTTTGTTTATTCATAATCATATTCGTCTATGTGGATCATTTATATATTGTGGAGTGATTGAATAATGTATTGAAGAAACCAATTTTTATTGAAATTTTAAATTATGTCGTAGAGTGTGTTCCAATTAATAGTTTCAGAGGAGTGGCATTATTTTAAATAATCAAATGTATTCAATAAAGGAATTTATCATAAACATAATGTGACACCAAAATTGTATATAAATTTATTTATTGGATTACATGGTCCATAAATACCATATTCCCAAATGTATAGGTGTATTATCATAATGTTATTCCAAAACATCAATGTTTTCCAATTTTTATAATTTTGGGATATCACTATGATAACTATTTCTAAAACATAATTTTTTATCGAATAAGTTAAATTATACATAGAAATGTTATAATATTTATTCCCACTAATTTAAAATATCATATGGAATATATAATATAAAAATACCTTGTGTGTTGATATTTTATTCCATCAAAATCGAATATAATGTTCAAATACACTACATTGACCCTAACCCAAATGATAATGTTTTTCCTATTTCAGGGTAAATTTGTTCATTATAAGAGATTAATTGATAGATACATGGTAAATAAATTTTATTTATTAACATTAAGAAATTAATTTGAAAAATATGGGATTTATAGAAGTTTAATATCATTTATAAAATATCATTTATTATAAAATAAAATATATGACATTTATGGCATTATTTATTTAATTTGAATTTAAAAATATAATTAAAATGATGTAATTTTAATTTTTTTTCTCAAAAGTGCTTATCATAGTATACAAATATAAAAAATGAATTCATGTCATTTATATATTCAATTTACATCACTTTTAATGTTTTTAGTATCATTCGTTTTAGTTAATTATTAAATAAATAAATTACGCATTATAATTTCATAATCATATTATGTAACTAATTCATGTCTAAAAATTAAATATAAATTATTACAAATAATAAAAATCAGTTATATTTCAATGTAATATATATAAATGGACTAAGGTTTTTTTTCAATATCCTAATGCATTATTAATATTAAATGCAAGTAAGGTTCCCCTTTTATGTTTTTTTCTTCAACAACATTTTATATAGGTCACATTCATGGAATATTATCCCAAACACTAATATAAAACGAGGCTATGGTTTTAATATTCATTTATTTCTATCCATTGGGGTTTGGAGAAGTTGTTAGGTCATTTTACAACTTCTATTCTATGTTTAACAACTAAATAAACTAGTATTTACCTTAATAACTGTATCTAGTTTTTATAGTTTCCACTAATCAGTATAGTAAAAAAATTAAATAATGAGATAATATAAATTAATATTATTGAAAATATGGAATCTGTTTGAAATTGATTATTTATATTAGTTGCATAATTTAATTTAAAGTTAACCATGTAGACATGATGAGAAAGTTAGGGTTTCAATAAAAATGTTTTGAAATTTTACAATGATTTTAAAATGTAAATTAAATATAATATATATTAAAATATCATAAATTGGATTAACTTAAGTATAAATCATCAGTTATTAATTTAAAATATATTCAAAATATATTTTATCATTATAAATTATTTAAATAGAAATACCGTTTTTAATTAAAATTCTTGTATTTTCTAATAGACATCAAAAAATTAAACATCATACAAACATAAAATGAAATCAATTTAATATATTTCTAATAAAATAATATAAAATATTAACAATATTTAAAAATATAAATTTCCGAAATGAGATTATATTAAATTTGAATTATGTGTGATGTGCACTACTAAACTGTCTTTCAGATGAATATAGTTTTCCATAAAACAATTATTTATAATATTAAATGATACATTTTTATTAAGAATACATTGATAATTAACAAACATTTGTAATTTTTTTTTATTTTAGTAAATCTCAATCATTTCCCCATTTGAACTTCTAGGTGATAATTTCTATATCAAATAACAATATTTAAAATATATTTTTTCTCAATAAAACAAATTCGTGCATAAAAATAAACATAAAATTAATGTTGTTTTTCACATATTCTAATGAATAAAATTTTATTATTTTATAATTTTAGTGTGTTTCATTATCCCCACCTTAATTAAATTTTATCTTTTGAAATTAAATGTGATTTTGTTAATTATGTGTATGAAATTTTGAAATACCATTCTTCAAAAACCAACATTGTAAAAGGGTTGATAAATATCCATATATTGAGAGATAAATTTTAGTGAAAATGTTATTTGGAATTATTAAATAACTAGGTTTCCAAATTGGAGAACATTGGAGTGAAATTAAAATAAATACATGTATAAGAAAAAAAAATCTTATAAACGAAGGGACAAAATTATAGAACTTATTGAATATAATTTTAATAAAAAAAATCTATAATATATAGAATATAAAAAGTACATATATATCATCAAAAATAAATATAACAATACACCTTTTTTTCAATTGTTTTTTCCTTCAGTTTTGAATATTTTTCACTATAAAAAATATAAGGAAATATATTTACTGGATCTGTTTCTATTTTTAAGAATAATTCCATATTTTTTCTGTGCTTTCATAAATTTTAAACTAATACATTACTCAATTAATTAAATTTCAAATAATAAATTTTAATATATCATGAAGCACGAAAATTTATTTTCAACAGATTATAAGATCTATAGATGAGTGAAAATTCATTCCTTATATCTCAATTGTTTTTACAAAACCATTATGGTTATCTCATTTCATTGAATATAATAAATTGTATTATGAACAATGAATTTAATACTATTAGTTCGTTATATATATATATCTATTCATCAAACTATTTAACAAAAAATAGTCATACATTTTCCAGTATATCACGTAGTATATTGGTTGGAATGATACTCTTATCATCCATCAGTCATGGGTTCATGTACCGTGGTCTTGATGGAAATGATTGGATTTCAACCCTATATATTGGTTGACCTTTTTCTTTGATATATTAATATAATTACATTAATTTTTCAAAAAAATATCACATGCACCATTTAAATTAATGTAATCATTAAGTAACATTTTCATTATGGTATGAGTATAACCTATTTTTTACATATTCTAATAATATTTTTTTTAATTTTAGTTATTATCATATCAATGAAAATGTTTCTAAATATCTTTGAACATATATCTATAAAATATAACGGTATTGTTCCTTAATTTATGTGTCCACTCAATATTAATCTTGAGATAAATTTATTCAAAATTTTATTATTCATTTTATATTATTAATAATTAAATTTTATAAAATGGTGCTTCAGAAATCGATGTTGTGATCATTTTTGAACTCATAAACTATTATGGTATCCACAACAATTATGTTAATAAAAAGACCAGTTATTCTAAAATCTATCACTATTCATGTATATTTAATTATTCTTATAACCAAAATTCAATATATAAATTTTCATAAAATATTTAACTTTTTGAATCCCAATAAATAAATAATTCTTTCATTAAATATTTACATATTACCTTCCATGATATAAGGTTTTTTCTTAGGTTATTCATATTTAATATGTATTAAATTCTTTTATAATGGTTTGTTAATAAATTGTAAATTTTCTATGAATATCTTATGGTCGTGTCAAACCATGTGTGCAATACATCCAGTTATCGGGTACAAGTTAATGATCTATTAAAGCCTGATATTCACTATTAAGAGTTTTTAACCCTAGGAAAATATATTGCATAACCATGTCAACTTTTTATATTCAATCAAGTATGTTTTTAATATAATGACCAAATAATTTCTACCTTACCATGAATTTATTTTTTTCATCTATACATGTCATGAAAGAATTTCTTAGGTATATGTTCTCTAATAATTATTTTATAAAAATATCGATCCCTATGATTCTTCTAAAACTCCATTGATACCATCTATAACTACCCCATCCCTAGAATAATTATTGTTATTCCCAATGCCATTATATTAGCATAACATATAAGGAATCACATCCCAAAGCACTAATAAACATTTTAGTCTTTCTAAATAAGAGACATTGATGTGTCTTATAATAAAATTATAATAAAAAAAAGTTTGAATATATCTTTCTTTAATCTAGTGTGTCCCTACAAACGATTCCTACTAATCTTCATTAGATCCTAGAGAAAATAAACAATAGAAGGGGAGAAAAATTTCAATTATGTGTTAAATATAATGGAAGAGTTAATTAATAAATGTGCATAAAAAATATGTCATTAAAAATAACTAAATATTTATTTTGTGTAGTAAATAAAATAAAAATTTTGTAAATAAATATTATATAAAAGTAAAAAACTGAAAACTAATTCCTTTAAAATAAGATTATTTTTATGATTAACAGGGTAGAATTATTATTGGATGTAAAATAATAAAAAACAAATTCCATGATATCAAAAATTTAATAGTTAATTGTATACATTAATTTTTTCATATTGAAATTGTCATTGATAATAATAGTTAAATTATGAAAATTGGACATAGTTAATTAGTATATACCACGTTGTAGAAGATCATGGGACCTTAACTGTAAATAAGAATAACAAGATTATTTAAAACCTACTACATAGATACCCTCATAAATAACCCCATATATAATACCCCATGATCTTATGTTAGGTATATTTTAATATTTAGAATCTTCAATAATTTATGCTTCAAACAACATCATGTGTAAAACTATAATATATTATTAAATGTGTCATTTAGAATGTTAATGTGACCATTAAGAATTGTAATTTGACCGATAGATAAGTATATTCACCTACTAATGTATATGTTAAATTTAGGTATCATATAAAGGAAAATATGGTATATATCTCATAGGATAATCAAATTAAGGTTTCAAAAATGATAAATTAAGTGCTTTTTTATGTCATAAATTTATATTGAGAATTTAATAATGAATATAATTATTTACAATAATTTTTATATCAATAAAACTATATCATAAATTAATATTTATTTTTTTAATGTCAGAAGATAATTTTATGTGACCATAATTAAATTTTCAATAAGTCGTAAAACATTTTATTAATTTTAAATTGTTATTTTTCCAATAAATGATAATTATTTTTAATAATTAAATTTAACATATTTTTAAAAATAATTTTACAAAAATGGAATTAGTGGATAAATTTTAAACATCTATAAAATGTTTAGGGTGAATTATTAGAATATTTCTAAAACAGTTGAATATTTACTGGATATTAAACTATATTAATTTATTGTATATATAGATTAAATATTAAAAAGAATATTCATTGATTCGTCACTGATATAAACACCATAATCTTAATGTATCATTTTATATTTACTATATTTATTCATCGAATCATCACAATTTTTTCTCATGATCCAGAAATATATACTAATCATCAAAATAATCTTAAACACCCTCTCTTCTACTATAAATACTATCCCTTGCCACCTCTTCTCCTCAAACCTCATAATCCTAAAGGACTGCCCAATTTTTACTCAATAATATTAGATTTTTTTTCTTCATGTCCATGAGACCTTTTAGTATCAGAATCCCTATCAAAATCATCTTAAAGAGGTTATCAATGTGATGAAGTTCAAGAGGTAAAATCCTCTCTCATTTACTTTTATTTTCATTAAAATTTTATTTATTTTCGTATCCTTATCACACATAAACTATAAGAACATGTTTATTTACTCCACTAACATATAAATACTCTAAATTTATTGTGATAATGATAATACGTAATCAATTTCATTCTCCAATCCCTTTTATTATAAAAATTAAAATATCATCATTGAAGTGTCGATTTACCACCATCATAGTTGACTCATTTTCATTTTCCAATTCCACCTTCATGGTTATTCAAAAAACCTTTGTTATGGATAAATTATATTTTATTACCCATATTATAACTCATATAATTTCCTATAACCCTTATATATAGATAATATTACTTAATCAAATGAAACATGTTTGTGATTAATGAAAACTATCTGAAAATAAACTTATGTTAATCATTAAAATTTTATCTTAATAATTATCCTCATATCTTGAAACAAAATGAAATGTAATAAAATTGAAAATTTATTATGATCATTATTAAATAATAATTTAATTTCTATATAATTAATCACATTTTACATTATCCGTTATAGATTTGTACATGTGAACCAATCATGAAAACCAAGGAAAGAAGCACTCCAAAATTAAAAAGATGGATGTTATATCTCATCAAAAAAGAAATGAATAATGATAATAAAATTATAATTAATCATATAGATGTTAAATAGGTTCTGAATTAATTTATGCAGGAACCTATTTTTATTGTCCAAGAATTTTTTAACATGATAAGTTAAGTTTCAATCCTAAGATAAGCATTAAATGGTGAACTTCCATTTTTCAATTGGGGTACTCTTTCTCTAAATTTAAACCAATGTAATTATTCAATATTTTTAAATAATTCCACTAAATTAATTTCATATGTCCCAAACTCATTTTTATATATACTTTTATAATTATATTATATACAAGTAAATTTTTTATAAGGTTATATTCTAAATTACTACCTAAAAGAAAGAAACATTGAAGGGATCTTCTTAATTTTACACAAATCATTATATATAGTACATTATTTGTTATAATAAACTAATATTATTACTAAAATAAATCATTATTCAAGAAAATATATCTAATCTCACTTCTACTTTTAAGTAAACTACTAATACCGTGTCTACTTAAAAGACTCTTTTTCTTTCAAATGACACTATAATGGTAAATTTCAAAAGAAATACTATTTTTAAATGGTTTTAAATAGACTAGGTATCATTTATTACCCAAAAATATTTTCAATTTCATTCTATTTTTTATATAAATGATTAAATTTTAATTTTATAAAAAATTTAATTGGCTTTACCAAAAGAACACTTCATTTAAAAGTAATAATTTTATTTCCCTCAAGTGTTCCTAGATGATTTTATTATAGAATTTTAATATATTTCAACACCTTCTGATGAAAATTATTCTTAATTGGTATTGATATTTAATGATATCATCTACATACTTTTGTTATAAGGTTTATGATTTCATTGACTATGGACATGACATCTTAATACAATTCACCTTATTACACAGAATGGTTAGTGATTATACCTACTTTTTGACGAATGAATTTTATATTTTTATGTATATGTTGTTTATGATTTAACCCATTCATATCAGGAATGAATTTTACATCGTAACAGAAGTGTTGGTACCTATATAGACCCTTGATGAATCATTAGGTCTCATGCTAAAAAATTATATGGGTTTAGCTAATTCCTTAGCTGTTTTATTCATATTACTTTTCGAAGGCCTTATCAGTTTGTTTTTGTTGGGAAAAATTATGATTTACAACATTATGATCTTATTAATTGATAATCTATTTGATTATTCGACTAGTAGGATATCCATGCTTAAGATTTATCCTCATTTGATTATTTAGATGGAATAATTTCGTTATCATTTATTCCTAAAATATTATTCTCAACATTATACTGTAGTGGAATGTATTTTTTGTAATTCGCTATTCCATATTTTTTATGTTAGATTCCCCAGTATTGATTAAATTTATGGAGAATTTGATATCACACCATTCTAATTTTTTATTTTTCCCTACGATTTGAGGATGTTTATTATGAATGAAATGTATGGATGATCTAAGAGATTATTGGTGTTTTGTGAGGAGTTTCATTGGGGTTTTATCTCATATTATAATGTAATAGTTATGTTTGTATCTTTTTTTCAAAAACTACTAAACTCTTTGGTCCTTCAGGATATGAATTCCTTGATTATAATACCTTTGTATTTAGAGAAGAAACTAGGTCTTGGTTAATAATCATGAGATCATTACAGTTGGTATTAAAAAAATAATAGAATAATCCTTTTAAATGTAGAGAAAATATATTAGGGGACATAATAGTAAGATAGAAATTCAGTATAATCTTAGAATAATTCTTAGAAATTTTGTATGTTATATATTTTTTGTTCCTTTTATCAAAAAAACCTTATCATGATATTATAAGTTGACGTGGTTCTGGAACAGATGTACCTAGGGTTAAAAAGCTGATTAGGTGTATCATGAATGACACAACAAAAACATGTACACAAAAATTTGAATAAATGGGAAACAAGTTTGACACTAATGGGAGATATGCATAGTATAATTCTTCTTTTCTTTACAACCCAATATGATAGATTTAATTGAAAATTTTTACAATGAAAACCTTGTTTATTAATATGAGATCATTTATGCATAATTTTTTAAATTTATTTATTGGGTAACTAGTCCATAATTATTCATTATGAATAATAATCTAGTTTAGTGTATACAATTTTATAGAAATGAATCCTAATGGGAGGAATATAAAATATAACAATGTGTGTATTCAATTGTGGTATTTTATTCCTAGAAATTATAATAATGATTGAGATCGATCTAAATTTAATGATGGGAAAAATGAATTATACTAGGATAACTGAGTTAGGTTATTAATAATAAACATACCTGTATATAGCATTCTGATACATAATGTGGAGGAGAAATGTTATAGAAATTTATGATACAATAGCCTCCATAATTAAATAGGAATAAAACCCACTTTGGGATGTAATGAAATGGAGATGGTTATCATGGAAGTTTATCATCTATAAAGAGATTTTAATCAATGGTGGCCAATGATTCAAAATTTATAGAGGGAGGAATAATTTGAAAACAAATAATGGTATTATTTATAGGAAATATTCATAGAAAATTATTTCCAACATGAAAAGAGAGTAGATATGGAGAAGAATTTTTTTAGTCTGAAATAAAAATAGGATGAAAATATTTCCATGTTTGAATACTACATTACAAGGTTATCAACGAATCTCTTTAACTACAAACATAATCTATATATAGAGATTTATGGATTGATTTATGATTTAGAACCATACATCTAAAGGGAACCAATCTCCTAAAATTTCTCATCATATGATGATATAGTATCATCTGTTATCAAGAAAGAGAAAAAATTTACTATGTATTATGACATTATGAGAAAACATGATATGATAACAGTGTAAGATAACATAATGTATTATGGGAAGAATAAATTATGGAATTAATCACTATTTGATTATTGTGGAAGGAAACGACATGTATCCTAATATAAATTAAAAGAATTTTGATACATGTGTGTATACAAAGGAAACCATGGTGATGATTACAATGGAATGAATGATGTAGAAATGATAAATGATAAAATTTTAAATATATGGAACCTTATTATAATTATTTTCCAAATAATCAATGATATATACTTTATAAAAGACATTGGGAAAAAGGAAACTATTATGAGATCACAACAACAGAGGTTGATGTTGCAAATGATGTGGTGGATAGTACATTAATTATCTCCTCAACTTTGGATAATGATTTATTTGATTCAAGATTATATAATTCCTTTTTTTCTTTCAAGTTTTCATTAATAATAATATATTTACCAATAAAAATAATAATGGATTTGTTAGTAAAGACTCCAAATTTAATCATTATTTAATAAAGGTGTGTTAAGAAGTTATATATTTGACACATAAATATGCTATGATTGAATAATTTATCATTATTCCAAATATGTATTTTGATATAAATCATTTTATCGACGGGATTCCAAAAATGTATGAAAAGATATAGTTCAAAGAGAATGATATTATGAATTTTTATGAATGTATATAATTTCTATTCATTATAGGAGATACTTCATAATTTGATTATTTAATGTATCTACCACATGATTTTATTCTAAATAAAATTCATGTAATAAAGAGAAACCATCATATATTGATGAGGAAATAATTTTTCAAAGTGAATATTTTACTATTCTTAAGGAATTCATTTATGTATTTCTTGAGTATTTATATTTCTATCCTATAATACGAGATGATGAGCCCCCATTTGATTTAATTCATGGTGAAAGACCTATACCAACAACTGATTATATATTAGAACTGTGGAATTAGTATAGATAAATAAATATAATGATTAATTGAGTGATAAAGGATTTTTTATCCCTAATGTTTCTCCATGGGAATAAAATGTTCTCTTTGACATGAAGAATGATGGATTCATGAGGTTATGCATTGTCTACTGGGAAATAAATGATATCAAAATAATGAACAAGTATCAACTCCCTTGAGTTAATGATTTATTTAAAAAAAATCACATTGCTCAATATTTTATGAAGAGTGACCTTCATTTTTAATATCATCAATTATATGTGAGGAAGGAAGATACTATAATGAATATATTTTAAATAAGGAATGGAATTTATGATTTTAGAGAAATTCCATTTGGAATGACTAATGCAACCAATTTTTTTATGGATCTAATGAAATGAGTTTTTAAGGAATATATTGATAATTATATTTCTAATATTTGATGATATCTTAATATATACTCAATGTTTTGAGAAAAATTTAAACCAAATTCATGTTCTTCTACAATGACTAATATGAAAATAGTTATATATGATTTTAAAAAATGTGAATTATTGCATTCAATTGTTTCTTTTTTTTCGCAATATTTTCTCCGCAGATGTAATCATTGTTTATACTATGACGGAAATGGAATTCCAATAATGGAAAACACCAACGAACAAAAGTGACGTATATGGTTTCATTATATTATTAGGTCATTAACATAGTTTAGTTCAACAAAATTTTCAATTGTCTAACCCTTTAACAAAAAATACTCTTAATGGTTTGTCTTAATATGGATAAGATAATTTGAATAATGTTTTCATGAATTTAATGAGAGATCAGTGCATGTTATAATGTTGAATCTACCACTAAGAAATGTTTGACTAGAAATTTATGGTGATGTGTCAATGAAAGAAATTGGTTGTGTCGATATAATGAATGATATATTTTTTCCTATGCATCAGGGTAGATAAAAAATCATGAACATAACAATCTAACAAATGATATTAATATAAAACCTCCAATATATTCATTGTAGATATGCAAAAAAAATATCTATGGTGAATGATTTGAGATATATACATATTACATGTATTTGTATTATATTTTTTCACATAATTAAATAAAAATAAGGAAAATAGTATTTCTTAATCTACTCAATGACTATGAGTGTTAAGTAAACTACCACCTAGTGTAGTAGAATAGGGTTGTAGATTATTCATTCCATAAGGATAATGGAGTTTTAAAGAAGTTGAGTATTGATAAAGACCCTATATTAGTAGATATAACGATTATGGATATGTGAATTATCAAGAATGGTGAAATATCATTTCCTTTTCAATTGGATTCTCAACCATCATAGATGGAATGGAAAAAATGTTCTCCGTCGGATGATGATAATTTTCAATGGAAAATTAAAGGTGTGAATGATGGGACATTAGTAGACATCCTTTATGAGGATGGAATTTTCAAATTTTGTAACAGTTTTTGTGAACCTTCTAAAGAAAAGATAAAATGGAGTTATTATATGGTTATAATAGATTACATTTATCTATACAAATTGGTATACCTAATATTTATATTCATTTAATAGAAGTTTTTTGGAAGGATAATATGAAATTAGAAATTTCATATTATATATCAAGATGTTTAGTCTGTCAAAAAGTGAAGGTTGAAATACTAAATCCTAAGGGATTCATTATATCCATTGTAAAGACCCAGAAATTTCATGGAAACGTTTTTCTTAAATACATATAAATATTATGAGTCCGCAAAAATTTATGGTTCTTGATTCTTAGGCATAGAGTGCCCGAAATTAATTTTTGAAGTTTTGTTCGGGTACGTTCAATAAACGTATGAGTGAGTTTTTATAACTTTTTAACCGGTGCCCGAAATTGAAATTCAAGGGCCTAGTTGAACTTGCAGGGCCAATAATCTCTTAAGAAGACTTTTACTACGACGACAGTGAGTCGATAAAGAAAGATAATTTTTGGGGTTTCATAGAAAGTAATAAAATAATGTGAGCCTCACATTATTTTATTTGAGCCTCCATGTGGGTGATTGGTGGTTAAAACGTCCTCCTAGAAGTTGGACATGGGACCACCACACCATAACCTCCAAAGAGTGGTTATAGTGGAGGGTACCACCCAAACATAACTTCCCACGATAGGTTATGACATAGAGACCACATGAGGCTTAACACCCTATTGTTGGAAGAGAGTAAAACCTCTCAACTCTCCCTCATTATTGAAGGAGATCCTCTTGACCTTTCCATTAATTCAATTGGGAAAAAACCCCTAGTTAATTTCTTCCAAAACTTCACATTAATTAGGTGGAGAAAAGTAATTTTTTCATTCTTTTTTAATTCTTTCCAATGACTTAATAGATATTCTAATCTATTATTTGTCACTACTTTGGTATTTGGGTGGAAGTTTGGGAAGAGGAGAGCTTGAGAGGATTAGAATTATCCCAACAATGAACGAAGAATGAAGAACACATTCTTCCACAGAAGAACACTGGTGATGAACCTTCTTCGACATCTTCATTGGACACCTACCACCGTGGAGCATATTCCACAGCCGACACAATTTGGGATTGGAAGCATACGGCGTACGCAACGAATGACGAACTCCTATGTCTTCTTCCCGTGACTTCAACGTCGACGTCCGACAATCAAAGGTAGGTGGTTTTTTTGTGTATTATCCATTTTTGCTTCTCATATTTTGTTTCAAAGGAATCAATGTAGAGATTGTAAAATAATTTTTTTTAATCATAATTCTATGATGAACCAATTGATACCACCCTAAACGCGGAGGGTACGGACCAAATTAACATTGCCCGAACCCTCCGCCGATCTTTTTTATAATGAACTTCAGCATGGATATGAGGCGAAAAAACAAAGAAGCTAGCGATGACAAAGGTCATTCTACCCACGACCTCTGCGAACCCCACCGCCCCTATGACGCTCTAGTGCTCCTGGAAAACAAAGTCAGCCCGCACTGGCCAGAGCCGTGTAGAACAGGCCTGACCGGCCGCCTCTCTACCGCTAGCCCGCCTGGCCGCATATTGCTCGGCGAAATGCTGTTGTCCCTCCTGTCGGCCTCGACGCGCACCCTCTAGAACTGGCCCAGGCCGGCCCGTGTCATGCCGTACCAGCTAGCCTAGCTGCTGGCTGGCCCGGACGCACCCCGCCCAGTCGAACACTGCCGGCCTGCACCATCCCTTGTTGCACCGAACTGGCATGCCCGATCACCTCTCGGCCGTCAGCCCGCATGGCGGCCTCAGCACTCCTCTTGCGAGCACATGGCCAAGTCGATGTGCGTGTCCCCTCGTGGAATCCTTGCTGATCTGGTGTCCCGGCCCCCCTCGTGGCCTCCTGGCCGAGCTGGAATCCCGGACCCCCTCGTGTTTCCCTGGCCGAACCGGTCACGGCTGTGCCCTCTTAGCAGAGCTGCGTCGGGCCGTGTCCTCACGACGCTCCTGGCCGAACCGGCCCCGAGCCCGGGCCGAACCACCCTCGCGGTCTTCTGGGTTGTGCCTAGTGGGCCGGCCTGAACCTAACATGCTAGCCCACCCAATGGGCCATGCCAGACCCAACAGGTCTGACCGGGTTGGCCCAGACTGAGTTGGGCCGAGTCAGTCCAACCGGGTTAGACCAGACCCGGGTCCTCTAGCAGCCCTTTACTTTCTTTTGGCCATATCATTGTCACTGAAGTCCATTTGACGATCCATCAATGGCTCTGGAAATCTTGGAGCATAGCTGTCCCTTTTATTATACCTCACTAGAGTACATGGTATAAATGAGATACGGTCTGGTAGGATCGTACACGAATCCAACCGGGCCCCCAAAACTAAAAGGCTAATAACCCAAAGACCAGGCGTCTGATTGATGTTTTGTCTATTGCGTTGAGACCCCTATGATGGGGAGGACCTTTGAGATAATTCTTCTTGGGAATTCATGGTAGATGATGTATCAAAAATCATCTTGAGGAGAGGACCCTCCCAGAACAAAGCATGATTCGTGTGGAACCATGTGACTGACTGTGCATAGACGACTATTCTTGGATCCTATTTGGGTTCGACAGCACTGACTACTGTACCGGGATCCTATGTGGGTTCGACAGCACTAACGACTATTTCTGGATCCCATATGGGTTCGACAGCTCTGACTGCAGTTCCTAGATCCTATGTGGGTTCGACAGTTTTGACTTATGTTCCTGGATCCTATGTGGGTATGACAGAATAACTGTTCCTGGATCCTGTGTGAGTTCGATAGTTCTGATTTCTATTCCTGGATCCTGTGTGGGATCGAAAGAAAATATGATTCGGTGGCTACATCTGATTGTCTCTATCTCTCTTCAAAATATGTATACATGTGTTAGCTGAGTTAGTAACTTTGTTTTTACCTCATAATTGAGTTGGATTAATTGATAAATTAGGTATATGTATGGGAATTTACTTTTGTGGGGTTATCCTTTGATTTCATACTCTGTGAATTATCCTTGGTGGATTTTATGAGACCTTCAGGGTCTTGGGCTCCCTACTGAGTATCGTTATACTCATCCCGGCACAGGCTATGCCCACACATCGTTGTGTTGGTTGCAGACGACAGACAACACTGACCGAGGAAGAGTGTACAAGGACTAGACGGTACCCAGAGGTGGACCTCATGATGAGTCGGTACAAGGAAGAGACTGACAGTAGTGGAGTGATGAGGATGCTATATATACCTAACCTTTAGGTAGGATCCTTAGTGGATGATCCAGGAGATTCTTTTCATCTTTTGGCTATTTTTTCTTTTTCAGTTGTACTTTACAGTTCGGATTGTGTTTCTGGCCCCTTTAATTTTCAGCACTCTCTTGTATGCAGTTTTACATTTTGTTTTGAATCTAGCTGTGCACTCTGTTGTGTGTGTTTACAGTTATAAATTCAATGCGTTCCCAGTATAGGGATTTACGCCTTTGTTTCTAGTCTCTAGCCCTTGGAATATGGAATGCGGTTTTGGGGTAGTCACGACATGGGCCCCGTGGGATGGGTCGTGAAAAATTGGTATCAGAGGATTCGGTTCTACGGCAGAACGTAAGACTCTAATATTTTCTGTGAAGCAAAATTGTTAATGGTATTAAGTGTGGTTTGATGTTTAGGGAGTCCAGTGTTGGTGCAGCTGTCGAAGTATCTACACACAAGGACCCTGAATTCTGATTTCCGAATAAGCGCACAAAAACACTAATTGTGTGTGTGTTTTGTAGAGTCTTCATTGTGACCTCTTTGGAGTCAGCTAAACATGTATAAATTACTGATCATGCTGCACCTTTTTCTTTACATAATTCCACCATGTAGACATCCAACCATGGTTTTAGGCTTTATACGAGATAGAATCCCACCGAGCGATGAGGCCTCGGTGCAGGTCCCTATCACAGAGGAGGCCCCAACGGTACCACTATCTATTGGGCCACCAGTGCTACCAGCCCCAGCAGCAAAGTGTTCATGACACTTATGTTCATTGCATGAGTTGCAGCGTCAGAGGCCGCCCTGGTACAGGGGCGAGACGGACCCGTAGGCTGCTGAGGACTGGTTGGAGGCTGTGATGAGAGTCTTTATACTGGTAGGGACACCATCAGACCTTGTAGTGATCCTTTTCGTGATTCTTCTTCTAGAAGCAATTAAAAGATAGTGGAGCCTGATGCTCCAGGTGTATGACGAGGTGACACTAATTTGGGAAGACATCGAGAGCCTATTTCAGGTGGAGTTTGTCCCAGCCACACTACGTGTGGTGCAGATACATGAGCTAATTCATCTACATTAGGGTATCATGACAGTTGCATAGTACTTAGCGAGGTTCATTGACCTCTTGTGCTACTCCAAAGATATAGTGAAAACCCATTCCTCAGCACCCGAACCCATGAGTAATGGCTCAGGCGAGATATCAAGGCTTCTATGATATCCCTCAGTATCCTGAAGCAGGCAGAGTTGTTGGAGCGAGCCCACATAGTTGAGAGTTTCCTTTCTGAGCAGACACCAGCAGCAAGACCTGCCACCGGGCATCACATAGCGGAGTCTCTTGCAGCTGGAAGCAGACAGATGTCGCAGAGGTCCAAGTGTACAAGACCATCCGGTGGATGACCTCATGTCTTAGGTTCGGTTGTGAAATGCACATGAGACAAAGCTTTTCATTCAAGGAAAATGTATTATTTCACAAGCAGAGGGAAGGGTCACATGGCTCGTGACTATCGGACCCGACATTCAGATGATCAGCAGATAGTTGAGGGACCTCCCAGGAAGAGGTATATATTTGGTGGAGGAGAACATTAGGGCATAGGCAATGGTGGCAGAGGATCTATTCATTTAGTTGGTGATGGATGGCATTACGAGGTGTTACCACCACCACCACCACTAGAAGGTCCACCCCAACCGCAGGGAGTAACTGGGCAGGGGAGAGCTCAGATCCAGGCAGCTGAGGCTTATGATCATGGTGCTTGAGAAATGATTTGAGGTACAATCTGTGTCTACTCCACCATGGTTTCTATTATTATAGAAAAAAGTGGAATTTACTATTTCATTTCCACCACCCTCATTTGGAGATCGGAGATTCTGATGGAGCTGTTGGCTCGATTTTTATGGCAAGAGACTCTTATGGGAGCATACTCGATGATCACGCAATGGTGCCAGCAGTGTGAGCTTACTCTAGAAGGTGGTATCTTTGGATGAGATCTCCTCATTGCGACGGCGAGTCCTTACAACGTAATCTTTGTTATGGACTCGTTATCTACAGTCCATGCTCAGATCGACTATATTAGGTGCAAAGTGCGGTGTGTCCACACGGACGGGACTAGTTTTACCTTCACCGGAAAGAAGGGATCCTTTGTAGCACAGGAAGAACTTTCTTAGAGTAAGGTATCGTCGATCACTTATCAGTTGTCCTGCATTACCCTTGGAGTAGTTGATGTGAAGAGTCAGACTTATCCTGTAGTGGTGGACTAGTATGCAGATGTTTTCCCTAATGATGTCCCAGGCCTACCTCCACGCAGAGTGGTGGACTTCTACATTGAACTGTACCCAGGCACAACACTGATATCTACTCCATCATATCGGATGGCTGCTGCTGAGCATCGCGAGATACAGGTACAACTGGAGGACATTCAAGGAAATGGATTCATATGACCTAGTGTTTCTCCCTATGCAGCCCCGATTCTATTCTCTAGGAAGGCGGATGGGAGCCTGAAGCTTTGTATCGACTACCGTCGCCTAAAATAGGTGACCATGAAATACAAGTACTGTCTCCCGAGGATTGACAACCTCTTTGATCAGCTGAAAGGATCATAGTGGTTCTCGAAGATAGACCTCAGATCAAGATATCACCAGCTAAGAGTTTGAGACGAGGATGTGTAGACGACATCTTTTAGATGTCAGTACAACCACTACGAGTTCTTGGCTATACCTTTCAGCATAACCAGTTCACCAGAAGTGATCATGGGAATCATTACAATGATTATTCAGCCATACCACGATCACTTTGTCATAGTCTTCATCAAAAACATTATGATCTACTTGATTAGTGAGGAGCAACATGCCTACTATTTGCAGGTAGTAATGGACACATTTCACGAGCAACAAATTTTTGGTAAGCTCTCGAAGAACCTGTTTTGGATCTGGGAGGTACACTTTTTGGGACACATCATCTCAGAGGCTGGATTTTAAGTGTATCCAGTGAAGATTGAGGCATTACGTGCTTGGGGGCCACCTAGGAGTGTAACAGAGGTACGATGTTTCATGGGTTTGGCTGGCTTTTATCGGATGTTTATGTCAGACTATTCCAGAGTTCCAACACCACTATCAGACTTGACAAAGAAGGTGAAACCATTCATGTGGTCGAAGAGATGCCAGCATAAATTTCAGGAGCTAAGACAGTGGCTGACTAGTGCCCCCATCTCGAGTCTTATAAGGGAAGGCATACGGTACGTAGTTTATTGCGATGCATCATGGACTGGACTCGGGTGTATCCTAATTCATGCACGAGCAGTGATCGCGTATGGTTCTCGGCAGCTGAGACCGAATGAGAAGAACTACACTACCCATGACCTGGAGATAGTAGTAGGGGTCTTCGCCATAAAAATTTGGCGACACAATCTGATGGGCGGACGTTTTAACATGTAAAATGACCACAAGATTCTCATGTATATATTTTCCCAGAAGGACCAGAAACTGAGACACCAATTATGGCTTGAGTTCCTCAAAGACTATGACTTCGCGATTGTCTATACTCCTAGAAAGGGGAAAGTTGTAGTAGATGCACACAATAGTAGATCTTGTATACAGTTGCTAGGTGAAGTGAAGGAGCAGCTGGCTGATTTATATAAATCATATGTGGATATAGATGAAGTAGTTTTCATTTAGTCCCATACAGTCACTGCCCACTTTGTCAGCAAGTCAGGGAGGAACCGGATGGAGACATTGACTGTGAGACACGACGTGCTCAGAAATCCATAGGATTGGAACATGATGGATTTTCTGATGGAGGGGAGCACTTCAACCTCTTAAGAGGAAATACTATAAAACCAGTGTCACTTTAGGAGGAAGTGTAGAGGGATTTCAACACATACCCTCTAGTGGTACATCTTGTAGTGGTGAAGACGTACAAGGACATTTGATGACCGCACTATTGGACAGGTATAACGACGTCATTAGTGGAGTTTGTCTCTCAATGCCTCACTTTTCAGTATGTGAAGGCGGAGCATCAGGTACCTGTAGGCTGGGTTCATCCTTTAGAGGTTGAAGAGTAAAAGTGGGATGGGATATCCATGGACATTGTGACGGTTCTTCCACGTACATCCATGGGTCACGACTCGATTTCAGTGATTATTGACCTACTCACTGAGTCGGCCCACTTCCAACCGATCAGAGAGAAGGATTCAATAGAGATATTGGGACACCTCTATGTATAAGATATTTTGCAGCTACATTGAGTACATTCTTCTATCATATCCGATCATGACACACAGTTTACATCCTTGCTATGGAAGGGGTTGTAAGAGGATTTTGGGATGCAGCTTCATCAGAGCACTACCTTCCATCACCAGACAGATGGTAAGACTGAGCGGACCATTCAAACCCTCAAGGACATGCTGCGTACTTGTGTCTTTGACATTGGTCGCAACTGGGAGGATAAATTACCTTTAGTGGTGTTTTCCTACAACAAAATCTATCACTCCACCATTGGGATGACACCTTTCGAGGCGTTATATGGGAGACCTTGTCGATCACCCTTGTGTTGGACTGACCCTGGGGAGTCAGAACTGGTGGGACTAGAGATCGTATGGGCTACCGCAGAGAAGGTGCAGGTTATCCAGGAGTAGATGAAGACTGCACAGAGCAAGCAGAAGTCATATGCTGACAAAAGATTGAGACCTATGGCTTTCGAGGATGGTGACCACATATTCATATGGGTCTCTCCTCGACAAGGCCTATGGAGATCTAGCCAAGGAAAAAGTTATCTTTGTGTTTCATCGGAACTTTCCATGTCTTCAGAAGAGTTGGAAAGGTCGATTACCGCCTGAGACTTCCACCTCAGTTGCACCGGGCGCACAACATCTTCCACGTATCTTAGATGTGGAGATATGTGCACGACTCTACTCACATCATCGACCGTGGAGAGATGGAAGTCGATGATGGGGATATTTTTACAGATGTTCTAGTGGAGATTGAGGATCGATAGTTTCTGGTCTTACATGGATGGTTGATACCTCTGGTGCATGTACGGTGCCACCACGGGAACCTCTAGAAGAGAACATCGGAGCAAGATGCTCAGATGCATGCTCAGTACCCCCACATGTTCCCATCATTCGAGTTATATATTACGGGGACGTAAAAACCTGAGGTGGGGGGAATGTAATGACCTTGAAATTTTGTGGATATTTTTCATAATTAAATGGGAATTTTATGAGTCCGCGAAAAGTTACAGAACTTGATTTTGAGGCCCGGTGTGCCCGGAATAAATTTCTAAAGCTTGGTTCTAGTACATTCAGTAAACGTACAAGCGAATTTTTATAACATTTGAAATGATGCTCAGAATTGAAATCTAATGTCATCGTTGAACTCGCAACACTGGTATTCGCTAAAGAAGACTTTCACTTCTATGGTAGTGAGTTGAGTATAAAAGATAATTTTTGGGTTTTCGTAGAAAATAATAAAATAAAGTGACTTTCACTTTATTTTATTTGAGCCTCCATGTGGTTGATTATTGCTCAAAACTACCTCATGGAAGTTTGAGGTGGGACCACCACACCTTAACCTTCCATGAGAGGTTATGGTAGTCGGGCCCACACAAACATAACCTTCTCACAAGAGGTTACGACATGGGGACCACATGGGGCTTACCACCTATTGATGGAAGAGAGTAAACCCTCTCAATAATCCCTCATTAATGAGGGAGAGCCTCTTGAACTTCTCTTTAATTCAATTTTGCCAACTCCCCTAATTAATTTCAACCAACTCATTGAAGAAGGAGGAATAAAGAACGCTTTCATCCATTGAAGAACACTGGTGACGAACCTTCTTAGAATTCTTCCCTAGAAACCTACAGAGATGGATGGTCTTCCATAGCTTATGAAACTTGGGATTGGAAGCGTGCGATAGATGCAACGAACAACAAACTCCTACATCTTCTTCTCGAGACTTGAACGTCGACGTCCCAAAATCAATGGTAGGGGTTTTTATTTGTGTATTATCCCTTTTAATTTCTCATATTCGGTTGGAAAGGAATCTATTTAGAGATTGTATAATATTTTTTGTTCATAATACTTCTTTGATGAACCATTTGATACAACACTAAACGTGAAGGGTTCGGGCCAAATTAACATGGCCTGACCCCTCCTCCAATCTTGTTTAGGCTGAACTTCCGCATGGAGATGAGGCAACAGAACGTCCAATGCGGCGATGATAATCACCACGCTACCCATGGCTTCTATGAACCCCACCTCCCCCGTGGCACTCCGGTGCTCTCGGCCAAACATCTCTGGCCCGGGCTGCACCGAACCGGCCAGCCTGACCACACCCTGCCTTGCCGAACACCACCTGCTTTCCTGCCAACCTTAGCGTTCGCCCCACACACCCTTTTGAACTGGCTTGTGGCGGCCCAAGAAGCACCTTGCTGGCCCGGGCTGTGCCGAACCGGCCTGCCTGGCCGTCTCCCAGCTGCCGACCCACCGGGACATACCCTGCCCGGCCGAACCAGACCAGCCTACCTACCGTCCTCCTCATGCACACTGAGCGCCTCCCCGAATTGGCCCGCTTGCCGGCCTCCATGCTCCCCTCGCCGCCTCCTATCAGAGCTGGTGTCCCGGCCCCCCTCGCGGCCTCCCGACTGAGCCGGAGTCCCATCCCTTCTTGCGGTTCCCTAGCCAAACCAGCCCCAGCCGTGCCCTCCTGGCCGAACCACGCCCTTGCGGCCCTTCGAGATGAACTTACACCTAACCCGGGCCGAACTTCCCTCGCGGCCAACTGGGCCGGGCACAGCAGGTCGGGCCGATCTTAACATTCTGGCCCGCCCAATGGGTTATGCCAGACCCAATAGGTGTGACCGTGTTGACCAGGAATAGGTTGGCCCAGACAAGGTTGGGCCGAGACGGTCCGACCGGGTCGGAACGGACCCGGGCCCTCCACCAACTCTTTGCTTTCTTATGGCCAATCTATGGCACCAGATGTCTGTTTGAATATCCGTCAACAGTTCTATAAATCATGGAGCAAATTCCTCCATTTGAGTATACCCGACTCGATTTTAGGGTTTAGTTGAGATACAGTCAGGTTGGATCATACACAAATAAAATCGGGCCCCCAGGACTAAAAAGCTAATAACTCACAGACCAGGCGTCTGATTGACGTGCCGTCTATGGTGTTGAGACCCATATGATGAGCACTACTAAATATTCGATCTATAGCGACCACCATTGGTAGTTTCTATAGGCCTCTAGAGACTGCCCAGTGACTACCACTATTGGTTGCTTTTGCCTCGTCGCAATAGGCCAACAACGACCACCAATGGAGTTCGCTCTAGGTGGAAGAAATTCTGGCCTACAACGACTGCCTGGCGGTCACTCTAGGCTTCCTACCATGTCAAAATAAGTGACCGCCAATGGTGGTAGCTATAGGTGGCCGAAATTCTAGCCTACAACGACTGCCATTGGCGGTCGCTGATGTTGACCCGGCAGGCAGCCTGTAGCGACGGCCACATGTTGTCTCTAGTCTGGGAATTTGTTTTTAAAAAAAAATTCACAGTGCATATAAATGAAATATTTTTAAGATTACAAATGAGTTTTATTATAATAGAAATTAAATAAAATACATTTATTTAAGGTTATTAGTGGATGAAATATATATATATATATAATATTAAATAAAATATTTTTCTTATTCATCCAATCGGTTTGTTAAGCATATGGTAATAATAAATCAAATTTTATGCTTAAAATTTGTATTTCTCTAAAAAGGATATTTTACTACCAATTAATGGAGAGCCTATTTTAAATATAAATTCTAGTACATTTATAAATTTTTTATTTCAATATAAACTTATCTTTTTAAAAACATAACATAAAAATGTGTTAGGGTGAATTTGTAGTATTTTTTGTGGATTTTCATTTTTTTAATGAAATGTACAAATTGTGTTTTTTTAATTCATGGTGAAAAATCAGAGATAAAACAAGGTAAAAGTCATAAAAATGGAAAAATATTTCAAACAACATAAACATTAAGAACGCCATAAAAAATAAATGATAAACGTGCTTCAAAGATCCAAGCAGGTCCATCCATTTCAATCATCTCCTTCAATAAACCTATAATAAGACAAAATAAAACTAAAACAAACAAACGTAAATTAGACATATTTATTCAGTTATTATATGCATATAATAAAATTAAATCTGACATCAAATCATGGTGCTATAATAATTTAAAACCCACAATTTAAGAATTGCTATCATTTCAGGATTTTTTTTCTTATTTGATTTAGTTTCTGAAATTGTTTTGTTGTCTAAAAGTGAATTTTCTCCACGCACACCACACATCCGATGGGTGTTCCGTCTTCTCCTACATGTCATTAATAATATTCCTATTGTTTTCATGCGGTTTCAGGTCATTCGGGGCATGTTCTCTCCGAATTCAACTGTCTCACGCCGTTTTGGTGTTTTATGACTTTAGAAATGAATTTCTGTTCTCCACGGTCATAAGACACCTCTGATTGATGTTCCTTCTACCCAACCATTTCAAAATTCATACAACGGTTGTTTTTTTATGATTTCATGGCATTCTGAGGTCATTCAGGTGGTTTTGACCCCCCCCCTCCCAATGTGCCCTTTTAGCGCGCGCCGAGCTGCTGAAGACGGCACAATCGGTCATACCGCGCGCACTGCACGTCCGATGGGCATTATGTCTCCTCATACACGTCACAACTAATATTACTATTGTTTTTTGTGGTATCAGGTCATTTGGAGCATGTTTTCTCCGAATTCGACCATCTCACACCGTTGTGGTGTTTTTTGACTCCAGAAACACATTTCTTATCACTGCGGTCAAACGACACCTCCGATTGATGTTTTGTATGCCCTAACATTTCAAAAATCAGAAAACAACTGTTTTCGTATGATTACATGCCTTTTCGAGGTCGTTCGGGTGGTTTTGACCCCCCAACGGGCCCTTTTAGCACTCGTCGAGCTGCTGAAAATGACACAATCGGTCATACCGTGTGCACCGCATGTCCGATGAACACTGTGTCTCCTTCAACACATCAAAAATAATATTTATATTGTTTTCGTGTGGTTTCAGGTCATTCAGAGCACGTTTTCTCCGAATTTGACCGTCTCACGTCGTTTTGGGGTTTTATGACTCCATAAACGCATTTTCGGTCACCACGGTCAAACGACACCTCCGATTGACGTGTTGTCTACCCGATCATTTCAAAATTCACACAATGACTATTTTTGTATGATTTCATGGAATTCTGAGGTCGTTCGTGTGGTTTTGAATCCCCCAACCTGCCTTTTTAGCACGCACCAAACTGCTGAAAATGACACGATCGGTCGTACCGCACGCACCGCACATCCAATGGGAGTGTCGTATCCTTCTAAATGTCACAAATAATATTACTATTTTTTTAATGTGGTTTCAGGTCATTCGGAGCACGTTTGCTCGGAATTTGACCCTCTCATGCCGTTTTGGTGTTTTCTGACTCCGTAAATGCGTTTCTGGTCACCACGGTCATACGACACCTCGGATTGAAGTTTTGTCTGCCCACCCATTTCACAATTCACACAAAGGCTGTTGTTGTATGATTTCATGGAATTCCATGGTCGTTCGGGTGGTTTTGACCCCCCAATACGCCCTTTTAGCGCGTGCCAAGCTGCTCAAAAAGACACAATCGGTCGTACCGCGTGCACCGCATGTCTGATGGGAATTTCGTCTCCTTCTACATGTCAAGAATAATATTTCTATTGTTTTCGTGTGGTTTCAGGTCATTCAGAGTACGTTTTCTCCGAATTTGACCATCTCACGCCATTTTTGTGTTTTATGTCTCCGGAAATGCGTTTCAGGTCACCGCGGTCTAATGACACCTTCAATTCACGTGTCTTCTACCCGACCATTTTACAATTCACAAAATGGCTATTGTCGTATGGATTCATGGTATTTCTAGGTCGTTCGAGTGGTTTTGAACACCCAATGTGACCTTTTAGCACGCACCGAGCTGCTGAAATAGCACAATCAGTCGTCCCATGCACACCGCACGTCCGATGGGCATGCTGTCTCATTCTAAAAATTACAAATAATATTTATATTGTTTTTGTGTGGTTTCAGGTCATTCGGAGCACGTTTTCTCCGAATTCGTCCGTCTCACTCCGTTTTGGTGTTTTATGACTCTGGAAACATGTTTCTGGTCACCGCGATCAAACAAAACCATATATTGATGTGTCGTCTACCTAAAAATTTCACAATTCCCAAAACAGCTGTTGTCATATGATTTCATGGCATTTTGAGTTCATTCAGGTTGTTTTGACCCCCCCCCCCCCCAACGTGCCCTTTTAGCGCACACCGAGCTGCTGAAAACGACCCAATCGGTCGTACCACGTGCATCACACATTCTATGGGTGTGTCATCTCCTCCTACATGGAAAAAATAATATTCCTATTGTTTTCGTGTGGTTTTATGTCATTCAGAGCACGTTTTCTCCAAATTCGACCGTCTCACGCCGTTTTGGTGTTTTATGACTCGAGAAACACGTTTCCAGTCACCGCGGTCAAATGACACCTCCGATTGACGTGCCGTCTACCAAACCATTTTAAAATTCACACAACTGCTGTTGTCATATGATTTCATGGAATTCCGAGGTCGTTCGGGTTGTTTTGACCCCCCAACGTACCCTTTTAGCGTGAGCCGAGCTGCTGAAAACGACACAATCGGTCGTACCGCATGCACCACACGTCTGATGGGTGTGTCGTCTTCTCCTGCATGTCAAGAATAATATTCCTATTGTTTTCATGTGGTTTCATGTCATTCGGAGTACATTTTTTCCGAATTCAACCATCTCACACTGTTTTGGTGTTTTTAACTCCGTAAACGCGTTTCCGGTCACCGCAGTCATACGACACCTCCGATTGACATGTCGTCTGCCCAACCATTTTACAATTCACACAACTGTTGTTTTCGTTTTATTTCATGGCATTCTGAGGTCGTTGGGGTGGTTTTGACCCCCCAACGCGACCTTTTAGCGTGTGTCGAGCTGCTAAAAACGACACAATCAGTCGTACTGCGTGCACCACACGTCTGATGGGTGTGTTGTCTCCTCCTACACATCACTAATAATATTCCTATTGTTTTCATGCGGTTTCTAGTCACTCAGAGCACGTTTTCTCCGAATTTGACCGTCTCACACCGTTTTGGTGTTTTGTGACTCAGTAAATGTGTTTTCGGTCACTCAAGTCAAACGACACCTCCGATTGATATGCCCTTTACCTAACCATTATAAAATTCATACAACAGATGTTTTCGTATGATTTCATGGAATTCCGAGGTTGTTCGGGTGGATTTGACCCCCCAACGTGCACTTTTAGCGAAAGCTGAGCTAGTGAAAATGACACAATCAGTCATACTGCATACACCGCATGTCTAATTGTTGTGTCGTATCCTCGTCCACATAACGAATAATAATCCTATTGTTTTTGTGTGGTTTCAGGTCATTTAGAGCATGTTTGCTCCGAATTCGACCATCTCACTCCGTTTTGGTGTTTTCTGACTCCAAAAACGTGTTTCCGGTCACCATGGTCAAACGACACCTCCGATTGACGTTCCGTCTACCCGACCATTTCAAAATTCACATAGAGGCTATTTTTGTATGATTTAATGGCATTTCAAGGTCGTTCGTGTGGTTTTCACCCCCAACGGGCCCTTTTAGCGTGCGACATGCTGCTGAAAACAATACAATTAGTCGTATCGCATGCACCGAATGTCAGATGGGTGTGTCATCTCCACATTCTCGTCCCGAATAATATTCCTATTGTTTTCATGTGGATTCAGGTCATTCGGAGCATGCTTTCTCTGAATTCGACAGTCTCAAGCTATTTTGGTGTTTTATGACTCCGTAAACGCGTTTCTGGTCACTACGGTCAAACGACACCTTTGACTGACGTTTTGTTAGCCTGACCATTTCAAAATTCACAAAACGTCTCGTGTCATATGATTTTGTAGAATTTTGAGGTCATTTTGGTGGTTTTGACCTCCCAACGCACCCTTTTAGCGTGCACCGAGCTGCTAAAAACGACACAGTCAGTCGTACCGTGCACACCGCACGCCTGATGGGCGTTCTTTCTCCCCTACATGTCACGAATAATATTCCTGTTGTTTCCGTGTGGTTTCAGGTCATTCAGAGCATGTTTGATCTGAATTTGACCGTCTCACGTTGTTTTGGTGTTTTATGACTCCAGAAACGCATTTCCAGTCACCGCGGTCAAACGACACCTCCGATTGGCATGACATCTGTCTGAAAATTTCAAAATTCACACAACGGCTATTGTCGTATTATTTAATGGAATTCCGAGGTCAGTTGGGTGGTTTTGACCCCCCAACGCACCCATTTAGCATGCACCGAGCTCCTGAAAACGACAAAATCGGTCGTACAGTGCGCACCACACGTCCTATGGGCGTGCCGTCTCTTCCTACATATCAAGAATAATATTCCTATTGTTTTCATGTGGTTTCAGGTCATTCAGAGCACGTTTTTGTTTCTGAATTAGACCGTCTCATGCCGTTTTGGTGTTGTATGACTCCGGAAACGCATTTTCGGTCACTACGGTCAAATGACACTTCCAATTGTCGTATCATCTGCCCGAACATTTTGAAATTCACACAACGGCTATTGTCGTACGATTTCATGGCATTCCGAGGTCGTTTGTGTGTTTTGACACCCCAACACGCCCTTCAATCACGTGCAGAGCTGCTGAAAATGACACAATCAGTCGTACAGCACGCACCGCACGTCTGATGGTCGTGTCGTCTCCTCCTACACATCACGAATAATATTCCTACTGCTTTAGTGTGGTTTCAGGTCATTCGGAGCACGTTTTCTCTGAATTCGACTGTCTCACGCCGTTTTGGTGTTTTATGACTCTAGAAACGCGTTTCCAGTCACCTCAATCAAACAACACCTCTTATTGATATGTCATCTGTCCGACCATTGCATAATTACCACAATGGTTGTTTTCATATGGGGGGAGGGATTTCCATGGTGCGGGTGTGTGGGTTGTCTGTTGTGTGGGGGGGGGTGTCCGGGGTGCTGGGGGTGGGGGTGTCGTCCGTGGTGCGGGGGGGGGGGGGAGGCAGTCTGGGGTGTGGGGGCTGTTTGGAGTGCGATGAGGAGAGGGGGGGGGGGGGTTGTCTGGGTTCCGGGGAGGGTTGTCCGGTGTTCGGGGAGGATGTGCTGGGTGCGGGGGGTGGGGGATGTATAGGGTGTCGGGGGGGGGGGGCTATCTGGGGTGGGGGGGGGCTGTCCAGGGTGCAAGGAGGGTTGTCCGGTGTGCGGAAAGGGATGTGCGGGGTGCGAGGAGGGATGTACGGGGTGCGGGGGGGCCTGTCCGGGGTGCGGGGGGTATCCGGGGTGCGGGGGGGGGGGGGGGTCTGTTCGTGGTGTGGGGAGGGCTGTCCAGGGTGCGGGGGGGGGGGGGCTGCATGGGGTGCCATGGTGCTGTTCGGGGTGCCGGGGGCTGTCTGGGGTGCGGGGAGTGGAAGTCTGGGGTGCGGGGAGGGCTCTCCGTGGTGCGGGGGGGGGGGGACTGTCCGGGGTGCGGGGAGGGCTGTTAGGACCGCGGGTAGGGCGGTGCGGGGTGAAGGGGTCTGTCCGGGGTGCGGGGGTGCTGTCCAGGGGTGCAGAGTGGGCTGTCCGAGGTACGAGGAGAGCTATCCGGGGTTGGCTAGGGACAACTAATAGTGAACATCAGCTCATTAATCAAAAAAAGTTTAATGGTTTATATTTGGAATCACATGGTTTTTTCAAAAATATTACAGAACATGGAATTGAAAACATTAAAGATTTAAATGAACAAAAAATATACAAATCATTAATCTGTTTCATGGTTACTTCTCAATTCGTGCATACAAACATTGCATCAGGCCAAAACACACATGATACCCCCAAATCACAAAAACTCTCACTAGAAAAAAAAACTAAATATCAATAACAACCCCACCATTAAAAATAGATACACACCTCATGAATATGTTGCGTCACGCGTGGTAATGACTACTACCTCCATCAGGTGGGTTAGGGTCCTATAAAAAAACATTATGAATATTTTCATTAGAAAATAATATAAATTAAATAAATAAATATAGTATAAACATGTGTCGTCTGATCCCCTGCACCATCACCTGGATGCACATATTGCCGCAATTCTCTAACCTCAGCGATCAATTGCGCATTTACCTCCTCAGAAGTGTGTAACGGCTACTCAAAATCTGACAACGGTTGTGTCATCTGAGCAAAAGCAGGACCGACAACTGCAGCGCGTGACACTCCAGAATGAGGAATCCCGGTTCCATAGGTCAAACTATATCCACGCACATCCCGACCAATAATTCGATGAAATATCTCATCCCTTCACATGAGAAGTTGTTGCTGGTCCTCTAGAAGATGTTCTAAATCATCTTCAAATTGATCATATTAAATATTTAAATATATATACATATAATTAAATATAGATTTTATGTATGTATTGGTAATGAGTTCAAGCAATTACTATCAGTGCTGCAACCTCTGGATCATTGAGATCACGAGTCCTCATCCACACCGACATTTTATCAGTCGGTGCTCTTTGCTCCTACAATTGAATATGAATAGATATAAACACAACACCATATTATTTAATAAATTAAAAAATGAATAATAAATACCTCATGTTGGATCTGAGACACGTGACGAGTCCTGAGCATGTGAGGTGGTCCCTGCAACGTTCGATTCTCAGAATGGCATGTTGACACCTCCTACATTCAATTCATTCAAATTTAAATAAAATCACACATTCTTTAAAATATATATACCAAAATAAATATACAAACCGTAACACCCTCAGTAGAACAATATGCAAATAAATCATGCCACTAAGCAGGGAGGACACCTCTCGATATTTTTCCAGAATATCTGGGGCACCCACATTTGGTACCCAGTGGTCCCTCTTGACATTGCCTTTATAGACTTTCCACATCTTACAACATTTTCTCATACACACTGGTCGAAAATCATCAGGACATACTTTCAAATTTTTCTATTAAAGTAAAAAATAGCATATGTTATTATTGTTTATACATAGGGAATAATGTAAAATCGTCTTCTTACCTGAACCTCCCTCTAAATACGATCAAATGTGTCCTGAGGGATAGAAGCTCAGTCACGCGTGGTCAATGGAAATCGATGTGGGTCACGTATGATATGACCCAGCTGGTGAATAAGTGCAGGGGAATTCCGTCCCACAGGATGAAATACCTCATCAAATGAAACATCAAAAGTTGTGTCGGAATTCCAGGTTAATATGCCACGACCAGGGCCTCTCTTGCGATAGGAAGAAGTAGTCGAGTCTGATCCTGTTGAAAACAATTTTATATATAAATTAACATATGTTATATATATATATATATATGTTTATAAATTACATAAAAAATAGAGACAATGACATTCAAACATACCTCAATCCTGAGATGTATATTCCTCAGATGGATGATGTGGATCTGCTGTCTCTTCCCCTGACATGCCTGCAGTCATGGAAAGCATTAGTAATGGGACTATCCAAAATTTCCAAATGATAAATTGGATTGTTTTTAAAAAAAAGTAAAACTTGAACAGTTGTTAATCAAACAAAAAGGTATTGAATAATTAGTTGTGAATGAATTTTAAAAAATCAGAAATTTAACAAAACATATATACAAATTATGTACAAAACCAATCAATGTATATCCAAATTTCAAATTGAATTAATAAAAATTAAAGCAGCACATGAACCAAATGAAGAATACCTCAAGGGAAGATACACCGACAATAACATCAATATAACATGAGTTAAATAACCCTAAATATTTATAACTATATAATATTCCAGAAGTGAGGATTAAAAATTACAAGGATTTATAAAATGGTTAGATAATTTATGATATCCTAGGTTGAATAGCGGGAAAAATATTATACCTATCATTAAGCATGCAAATAACCTGTTTCTCCTTCAACAAATGCTCTAACCCAATAAATATCTTCTTCACGTTGAACTACGGTATGTTGATCAAGCTGTTCAGAAACAAATGGAACAGTCTCGAGTCCATCTTGGTCAAATAAAAACACTCCTCACCAAGACATTTTGACAAAAACGTGCCTACTTGGATTTGAAGGCAAAGTAACAAAGAATAATTGTTCCCCTTGTGATGTCAAAATGAAAGGTTCATTATCAACTCGTTGATTTCTATATAACATATAGTAAAAATTCACCAATGAAAACTGATATTGATCTAATTTACATCCACGCACTGGATCAACCCAATTACACTTTAACAATATGTACTTCAACCAGTGTGGGTATACAACTTCAATGATGTCTATAAATTTACCATAGTAATAACAAGAATCGACAAATGGAAAACTGATGCCACTATTTTGTGTTTCTCATTTGTCGTGAAAATCTTTAATGCGAAATAGAAAACCATTAGCATCTGTAGATTTAAAAGGACGAGCCATTATAGATGGACAGTCATCCATTTGGATAAATTCATCAGTTAGTATGGGTTCCCTTAACTCCCTCAGCTTATGAACCAACATAATTCATATAATTCAATAATGATATATACAGAAAGAAATTAGTATAATTCTTCAATCATAATGAAAATCAATTTATACGTACATAATCCTTGAACCAATCATGAAATGAAGCATAATGAGACTGTCGAATTTGCAACTCAGTCGCACGATACATCTCTTCTTTTACCTCATTAATGTTTTTCCTGAAAATGATAACACGATGTTTAAATGATCAACTTATGAAAACAAAACATGTAAAAGTTAAACAATAAAAGTGATAAGATACTTACTGCATTAATGGTGCAACTGATGGAGTATTGAACGTGATATATCGAAGTGCTTGTATCCACTCGATGATGTGCATATCATATGTTGTTCCTTCTCCAACTGGACCATCATTAATCCGAGAGGGATTATCTAATTTTGATTCAACATCCAAAAGATATTTTGCACAAAAATTAGTACACTCATCCATAAAATAACCATTGGCTATTGATGCCTCCGGATGAGCTCTGTTGCGTATAAATCGTTTCAATGTACTCAAATACCGCTCAATAGGTTACATGCACCTGAATTGCACAAGACCAGTGGAAATTATTTCATCAGTTTGGTGCACTGTTAAGTGGAACATAACATCAAAAAATGATGGGGGAAATAGTTTCTCAATGTGAAAAAGCATAAGTATAATTCTGTCCTGTATTCTTTTTAAATACCCCATTCGTTGATTTCTTAAACAAAGTTGTTTAAAAAAATTACACATCTCAATCAACGACTGAACATCATTGGGGGATAAACAATCAAAAATTGAGATTGGAATCAACTGCGGAAGTACTATGTGATTGTCATGACTTTTCAACCCTTGAAATGTCTTTCTCTTAAGATTAACACACATTGAAATATTAGAAGAGTGACCATCAAGCACATTGACCATCTTAAAAATGGAAAGAAATGTCTCATTCTCATTTGTAGTCATCGTATACTGTGCAACATGCATATATTCCTTGTTTCCATCAGCTAACTGAAAAGGAAACTGTTTCCTTAAACCCATTTCTTCTAAATCACGACATGCACTAACATGGTTCTTTTATTTTCCACTGAAACCTAAAATGGTCCACAATATGTTATCACAAACAGTTTTTTCAATGTTCATGAAATCCAAACTATGCCTCAACATGTTTTTTTCCAATACGAAAGACTATAAAGAATACTTTTCTTTTTCCAATTATGACTGCGCTCCCTACCCGCAACATGAATATTACGTATATGAGGAGCCACCAAATCCTGAATTTCATATACCATGTGGATGTTTTCTTCCTCAATCTGTGATAACATTTCGACTCCTGTTATGATATTTGGTGTTGGGATGAACTCTGTAGAACCATCAAATGTCACTCTGTCCTTTCTGAACTTGTGCTGAGGGGGGGGGGGGGAACGTATGTGACCCATGTATGCCCAATTTTTGGAATGATTAGTCCATTCAGATTTTTTACTTTTGTTGCAAAAAGGGAAAGAAAATTCACCTTTTGTACTCCAGCCTGATAAATTTTCATAATTTTGGAAGTCATTGATTGTCCACAATAAAGCAGAATGCAGTTCGAACATTTCATTCGTTTCATAGTCATATGTCATTACACCATTGCCCCAAAATTCATTCAACTCATCAATCAATGGATGAAGATAAACATCAATCTTATACCCAGAGCATTTAGATCTATCAATAATAGTGGAATGTAATATTAATTGTTGCCTCATAAAAAGCCTCAGAGGAAGATTATACAGAACCAACACCACGGGCCATGTGCTATGAGTTTCACCAACAATAGTCTTGAATGGATTTAAACCATCTACTGCCAATCCCGGTCGGACATTACGAACATCTTTAGAAATGTTGATATGTCTCTTATCAAAATCATTCCATGCATGAGAGTCTGTCTGGTGGGTTAACAAATCACTTTCATGAACTCATTATGCATTCCATCTCATTAAATTATAAACTTTAGATGACATAAAAAATCTTATCAACCTCGGTTTAAGGGGAAAGTAATGCATTTTTTTACGGCAATCAGATTCCCCTGTATTACAATATGACTTTGATGAGTCTGATTTCCCCTGTTCTCTTTCCACCTGCAAGCACCTCAAACCATACAAATATCCAAATGGGCAGTTTCCTTTCTAAACAACATACAGTTTTTTGCACATGCATTTATGGTCTCATATGTAAAACCTAAGTTCTCTATAAACATATGAGCATGGTAATACGACTAGGGAATCTCAGCGTCGACAGGAAGAACCATTTTCCATAACACCAACATCATGTCGAATGATGTGACTGACCAATGATTCCAAGTCTTAAAATGCAACAACTCCACGATAAATGACAATTTATTGTAAGAAGTACATCCAATATATAATTCTGTTTTTTCATCATCAAGTGCTTCATAAAACCTCCTCGAATCACAATTTCCACCAGAGTGAAGATTTATCTCACCGGTCTCAGGATTCTGGATTTCAATGCCTTCAGGATCCAACCCACATACCATTTCAGTAAGCATTTAATGCATTTGATCATTCATCATTTCATTAACACCCATCTGAACTGCATCCGTATTTTGAAAACGAACATATTCATCTCCATGATTAGTCCTAATCTTATAATTTTTCACAAATCCATTAATGAATAGGTGCTCCCTCACAGTATCTGATTTTAATTGATATCTGTTTGCACATTTTATACATGGACAACTAATATAGTAACTTTAAAATCCACTGGTGAAGTCAATAAATTGCATAATGCCATTGAAATATTCTCTAGACGTTTGATTTGGAAGATCAATCCAACTCTTATCCATAATAATATACCTATAACAATCATTTACATAAGACTTATTACATTTGAATTTTTCAAATCAAATATATTTAATATAAATACTAATTAATTGTTTGTGAGCCATTTCTAAAATAATAATGTATGTCAAATCCATGTCATACCTGATTGTGCTACAAACCTGGAAGGGAGGGGAGCCGAAGGCGGTGATATGAGGGAGAGGAGAGGGAGCGTAGGGGAGCTAGATCCGGAGGTGGTGCGGCGAGGGAGGGGATGGGTAGCTGCGACGACGGGGAGCCGGAGGAGAGGAGGCGGTGAGGTCGTAATGGTGCAACGAGGGTGGGACAATGAGGGAGGGGACCAAATACAGGGGGAGCTGCAGTGGACGGTTAGCAGCGGAAAGGGGATGTGTAGCGGCTATATGGGGAGGGAGGAGGTGGGGAGGTGGTGGTGCGGCAAGGGAGAGGACGGTGATGGAGGGGACGTGCTGAGGTGGTGCGGTGAGGTAGGGGATGAAGACGGAGGGGATGATGGATTGCGGGGTGCAGGGGGGGTTGTCCGGGGTACGGGGGGCGGGGGGCGAGGGGTAGGAGGGCCGAGGGTGGAGGGAAAAGGGATCGGATGCCAGAGGGGCTAGTAGCTGGATGCAGGTGGCGGGAGGCCAGAAGATAGAGGAAGGCCGGATGGCTTCCAGAGGGCCCCTGGAGGGCCGCCGAAGAGCTGCCGGGGGTGGGTGGCAGTAGCCCCGAGGGGAAAGGAAGGCCAGAGGGAGGCCACAGGGCGGAGGGCGGCTGGAGGTGGAGGAAGGATAGAGGAGTGGAGGGCAGGGCAGAGGGACGCTGGAGGGCATAGGACGGAGGGCATAGGCCGACAGGGCGACGGGGGATGACAGTGAGGGAGGGTGCGCGATGATGGGGCAAGGCATACGGCGACGAGGGAGGGCGTGGAGGGAGGGAGCATGGTGATGGGGGAGGGCACACAGCGAGGCGAGGGAGGAGGAGGGTTCGGGGGGGGGGGGGAACCCCCCCCCCCCCCGCCCCTTTTTTGGGAAAACCTAGCGACCTCCATTGGCGGTCACTATAGGTAAAGGGGCTCCAAATCCCAATTTTCTAGTTGTGGAAGAGGTCCTTTGAGATACATATTATTATAGCTTCATGGAATTTGATGTATCGACACTGGGATTGAGGAGGGGAAACTCCTAGAATCAACCATGCTTCGTGTGGAATCATGTGGCTGGCTGTTCACTGACGACTGTTCTTGGATCCTTTGTGAGTTCGACAGCACTAACTACTATTCCTATATCCTGTGTGGGTTCAACAGCACTGAGGACTGTTACTAGATCCCATAGATGTTCGACAACTAAGACTACTCTTCATGGATCCTATGTGGGTTCGACAGTTTTGACATCTTTTCCTGGTTCCTGTGTGGGTTTGACAGAATAATGGTTCCTAGATCCAGTGTGGGTTCGACAGTTTAGATTTCTGTTCATGGATCTAGTGTGGGTTTGTTAGAATAGTTGATTCAGTGTCTACATCTGATCATATCTATCACTCATGAAAAGATGTATACATGTGTGAGCTAAGTCAGTAACATTGTGTTTACCTCCTGATGGAGATGGATTACTTGACAACTTAGGAATATGTATGTGTATATACCTGAGTGGCGTTATCTGCTGATTTCATACACTCTGGATTATCCATGGTGGATATTGAGAGACCATGAGGGTCTCAGGGTCCCTACTGAGTATCAATATACTTAGCCCTGCACGGACTATTCCCAAACCTCGTTGTGTTGGATACAGACGATGGACATCGCTGACTGAGGCTGAGTGTATGAGGACTGGATGGTACCCAGAGGTGGACCTCATAACGAGTGGGTACCCGAAGGAGACTGACAGACGTGGAGTGCTAATTAAGCTATATGTACCTAACATTTTGGTAGGATCCGTGGTGGATGATCCATGAGCTGCTTTTCACCTTTCAGTTGTTTTGTTATTTTCAGTTGTACTTGTCTTTATAGTTGGGCTTGTATTTCGTCCCCTTTAATTTTCATCACTCTCTTTTATACAGTTTTACTTATTGTTTTGTATCAAAAGTGTGCTCTGTTTTGTGTGATTATAGTTATAAAGGAAATTCCTTCACAGTTTATTGATTTTTAACTTTGGTGCAAGTCACCTGCCCCTGGCCTATGGAAGGTGTGCTTGAGGTAGTCATGAAACGGGCCCTACAGACAGGTCGTGACATTTGTGCCCTTTCTTACATGAAAATTGAATTAAAATATATGGATTTTTCCATTAGATTGAATAAACCTATAATAAAAAATTAAAATAAGGGAAACTATTGAGAAACATTGAATTATTATCAAATTTTATCTCCTTAAGGGAGGATTTTCCACCAGATCTTCTTATAAGACACTATATTAATGTAATTGTAAGTCATAATAGAGAACCTTTTAATATTGTGTATGATATTCATCAATTATTTACATCTCAATTTTTGAAAAGTTTTCATAAATAATTTCTCACTGATCATTATTTGAGCACATATTATAACCCTAAAACTGATGTGAAATATGAAAGGGCCATTCAAATATTAGAATCCATGTTGAGATCATTTTTACATTAATGTCAGGACATGTGGGATAAAAATTAACCTTTTTTAGAAATTCTGTTACATAAAAATTTCCATAAAATTATTCAAATATCTCTATATTAATTATGTTATGGAAAGAGATTATGTACACCCACTTGTTAGGTTGATGTTGGTGGAAGGATGATTGTTGTCCCAAACATGTGGATAAGACATAAAAAATGTTAAAAAATAGTCATATACATATCAATGATGTTAAATGGAGAGAATATTATTTTGTGATAATTGAAGGAATGATATGAAATTTCACTAGTAGGATCATGTTTTATTGAATGTATCTATAGATATGTTTTTTAAAATATTTTGAAATAAATGGATTCGAATCCCAAAACACATTTTTCCATTTGAAATCCTATATATAATTTGATTTGTGTACTATTGATAGGAAATTCCACCTCGCCTTACTATAGAACACAATGTGAACCACATATCTTTTTTAAAAGAAATAAATGTTAGATCCAATACATGGACTCACTTATGAAGGAAGGTAATATGAACCATATTTATTATACATTGAATAGTCTATCTTTACACTATACACAAGAGAGTTTGTGGTGAGGAATCAAATGACATGGTTGGTAAATGTACATTTGATAAATAGAAGAATTTATGTTGAGGCGTGATATCTAGAAGAATTTATGAGGATGAAATACGTAAATATATTTATTATTTTACTTTTCTAAAATTTATAGGATGAAATGTTTTTAGCAAGGGAGAATGTAACACCCCATGATCTTATCATATGTATCTATTAGTATTTATCATCTTTGATAGTTTATTCTTCACATAAAACTGTGTGTAAATCTATAATAAACTATTCCATATGACCATTGAAATACCAATGTGTCCACTATGAATAGTAATAAGACTAATAGAATAGTAACTTATACAATTAAAGTAAAAAAATAAAATAAATGTCTCTTATAAATGAATATAATGTATATTTATTTTATAGAATATGTAAATATTTTTTAAATAAAATAAAAAATTAATTGTCTAAATTTTAAAAAGTCATTAATATTAATTACAATTATATATTAAACTAATTATTTTATATAAAATAAATTTTCTCAAAATAGACATGTAAATTAATATTATGTTATGTTATGATTATAATATTTTTTAATGACCCCATTTCAATGTGTAATAAAACATGCTATAATATTTGAATCTATTTTTTTAATAAATAAACATTTTTGTTAAAAATTAAATTTCTAATATTATGATATTTTTATTAATAAATAAAGTTAATTTTGGAATTCTACATATCGAATAATGGTACATTTAAATTTGTTGGATTTTTATTAAATAATGATTTTTTTGTGAAATTTAAAACACTTTAATTTAATGTATGTATATATTATAAGATAAATAAATATTCCAAGAGTCATCCCTGAAGTAAGAACCATATTCTATAACTATCATACTCTCTTTAAAATATATACTCACGTGATAATATCAATTTCATTACTTGATCAAAAATGATTATTAATGAAAAATAAATTCAAAAACACATGTCCCCTCCACTATAAAGACCTCCATCACACCCTCTTTTCATCACAACACATAAGCATTGAATATTGACCAATTTATTATCAATATTCACCCCATGTCTTATCTCAATGAATATGATCCCTTGGTCTCACCAAAAGTTCAATTTCAATTTCCTTAAGGTGGTCTTCAAGGAGAATAAATTCAAGACATAAAATCATTTTTCATTTTCCTTTATATTCATTTCAATTTCATTTATTATCTTGTCCTTCCATCATATCCTATATCTAAACATGCATGAAAAATCCATTATATTATATACAATGATGATTTATTGTTTTCCTTTTTTCTTAAAATGGAAATATCAACTCTATTGTGCTTATTTACCACCATTTTGGATGATGTGTTTTCATTTTACATTTCCAACTTCAATACTGGTCATAAAAACATTATTATGGTTAAATAATAATTTATAATAAATATTTTATGCCATATAATTTCTCAGAACTATTACGTATAAATAATTTTAGTTAATAGAACAAATTTAGTTCCTCGTAATAGATAATCCATTGATATAAAATAACATTCATTATTAACATATTATCTGATGAATTATCTCAGTTTCTGGAAAATGATATACAAGACCATTTAATATAATTAATAGTCATAAATAACAATTCAGATTAATTATTGAAAATTAATCCAATTCTTCATGAAAACCCATACATGTATACAAGCGGACCAATCACAAATACCATAGAAACAAACACTCCCATACATCAAAATTGAATCATATAAATCATAAAAAATCCATAAATGAACATAATAAAATATAAATAATCAATTAAATATTTAGTATATTAATTATTACTTTATTAATAAACCTAATTTCATTACTTGTGACATTAGGTTAATGAGAATAACGAATTTGGATAGAAGGTAAGTGTTTTTTCACAACTTCCAATGTTCAATTGGGTTACACTTTTTCTCTATTTATCTAAATATAATTCTCCATTACATTAATATTATTACTCCAAATATATTTTATATGTTTCAAAATCATGTATCCAAATCAGTTTTTCTTTCTTGTTTGGGGAGTATGTATATTATAAGGATTCATTATCAATTCCACCTGAAAAGAATGCCTGATTTAAGGGAACATCAAAATTTTAGGACCATTTTTATGAATAATCCAAAATATATTTTTAAAAAACAAATTTTTTTATATAATTATCCTTTTATCATGAAATATTTTCGTGTCTCACATTTATTTTTGTTAAAAAATTTAATCATTTTCATGCATTAGTGACTATTTCATATTATCCCTAAAAAGGAAGTAATGTGGACAATTTCTAAAGATACATAAAATTTATTTTAAAATGGATTTAAAATATTTAGTTATCATTTATGCCACAAATATAAATTCCTTTACCTTCCCATTATTTTTTTGGATATAAATATTTATAATTTTATTTTATAAAAAATTCAAATGATTTTTAAATGAGATCATCTCTTGGAAAAGTAGTAAATGGTACTTATCCCAAAAAGTCATCAACGCATTTAATAAGAAATATTAATCTAAATAAAAACATTGTTTTAAACTAATTTTTAACAAGATTTGATAATCGATGATATCATTTTCAATATTTTACTAAATTGTTTATGATATGTCTGATTATACATGTTCTATCTTAATATCATTTATCATATTTCTCACAATGGTTAGTTATTATATTTACTCTTTGGAAATTTTTAATAGAATTTTTTATGTATATGATGTTTATGTTTCAACCCATTCATATGAGAAATTTACTGGACTTTTTATGTTACATGTGTGTTATGATATAGCCCTATAATTCTTATTAGTTCCCATGATACAATATTGATATGAATATATACTAGGCCTCAATTATTTTTTTCAGATTTTTCAGCTGAGGCCTCGATATCTGTTTATGATGTATGACAATATTCATTCCCTCATCTTTATGTTACTTATTGATAATACATGTCATTATTGCACTAGTACAATATCCATGGTTATTTTTTTATTTTCAAGTGATTTTATATATGAAATAACTTCTTCATATTTTATTATTTAAATATTTTGCGGAATATTTTGTTATATTTATTTGTTTTTTTGTCATTGACCATGAAATATTTTTTATTTTAGCTTCTATAGTATTTCATACCCTTACCGAGCATCTATGTTCACCAGTTTATTATGTTATATTTTTTCCCATGGATGTGAAGATGTGTATTTTGAAAGAATAGAAGGGACGATCTTGTAGTATATTCATGTTAAAAATGGATTTTCTTTATTATTTTTTATTCAACATTTAATTTAACTATTATGTTTCTATATGGTTTTACAAAGATACCAACCTATTCAACTCTTTATGATATGACTTAATTGTTTTTTATACCAATGTATTTATGTATGGCATCTACTCTGGGCTACTCGAGTTGGGGTCATTACACAATCCAACTGATTTTTCACATGATAATATTCATGCATACATGGGATATCTATAATCTGGACCCATCAATGGTATACGACACTAATTAATTCTTTATATATCAAAAAATTTATTTATAAAATATATATCTTGTTGTAATTAATATGTATTTATTAATAGATATTGATTTCTCAATATTTCTAAAAATATCAAATAACATTAAAATTCGTATAATGTATGTAAAAATGATATATGGTTTAAGAAATAATAATATTAATGATATGTAATATAGTAATTTATGTGTAATTAAATTTCTAATGGTAAAATTATAGTGAACATTTCGTTGAAAGCTTATTGACTTCAAAAATTAAACAAATAACTAAATTTTAAAAATTTGTTTAGTTAATATTATCACAATGCATGTAATGTTTTAATAATATAGATATTAATAAGACATATCACTAGTTAAAAACAAATTCTCATAATAATTTAGTATTATAATTACTATTAAAACATCATTAAAAATATCATTGGTAAATTATAATAATAATTTTGATTTTTTTAATATCTATTTCCAAAAAAATTACATTATAAAATAACAATAAATTTATATAATATTAGAAAATATATTATTTAATATTTCAATTTTATCATTCAAAGGCAGCATCAAATAAATGAAAAGGGGTAATTTTTTACATGTGGTACAAGGGAAAAAGAACATTATTTTTTCATTGTAAAATGTCTAGGAAATTTCCTTATCTATGAATAATTAAGATAATTACATCGCAAAAAATTGTTGAAAAGTGAAAATATATTCATATTTATATAATGAATCATTTTCAAAAGTGTCAATGGAAATTTTATTTTTTTATGAAAACATGGTTCTTTAAGAAAATAGTTTATTAGCCAAAGAGGGAAATAATGTTTCTTTTACATAAAAACATTATGCAACCTAATTTTTATACCAACATGTGAAAACATGTTTGTATTACTTGAAAATTATCATGAATTACCATAAAAATAAAAAATACATGTTTTCACTAAACTCAAAAAACTAATTTCATTCAAAAGAAATCCAAGTTTCAACAGTCCAAAATAAAATTAAATTCTGATATAAATAATAAAAAAACTCAAAACATTAATGTTATAATCATATAGTGACTCAATTATGGAGATAACAATTAAAATCATATAAAATTAGTAGAAATAAAAAATAGATATTCAAAAGTCATAAACATGTCACATCCTCATCTTTCAATTGAGGTATTTTCACTTTTATTTTCAATATATTCTTTTTCCCATGTGTTTCATAGATATTTTGGGAGAAAATGGTGATTTTTTATGGGAAGGAATAGGTACTTGGTTATCACATGGTTTGTCGGAACCATGTTCCCAATATATGTAACTGTGATATAGAAGGTAGAATATATCGCATGGATCCTGCACGACTTTGTAACTCATACCAGGTAATTTTGTAGTCTAGATACATATTGTTCATTGTCTCCTGATGATTTATTAAATTATTATGATTAACTATTCACCTTTTTTAGATAAAAAATGTATTTTTCTAATTTTCATTTTTCATATTTAACACCATTTCAGTCCCTATTCTTCCCACTCAAAATTTTCAACCATAAAAGTCCAATTTCCTCTATCTTACTCCCTTGTAAAACCATTCAAGAGTTGGATTTTTCATGAATAATTTATGATTATTCATATAAGTGACTTTATCCCTTGAATATACCTCTATTGTTGGCTTTCTTCCCTCATTAATAGTGGTTCTATTTCTCTAAAAACTAGTGTTTCATATTTACAATTTATCGTGAGTTTTTGGGGTTGATATTCAAGATTATGGTTTTTTATCATTATTTTTGTATAGTTGAGGTGAAATTAGATACTAGAACTAGTATTTGGGGATTTCTACAACAATGACAAGTTACTGTGCACTAAATAAATTAATTGGAAAATTGATTTTCCTTCTTGTGCAATTGATCATGTTCTATGACTATAATGTGTTGTGTGAAAGTATTTTTTGACAAATTTAAATAGGAATTTGGTTTTATAATAGCATTTATAAATGGAAGTGGGTTTGTTTTTGGTTAAAATAGTTGTTGTTAAATTTTTTATAAATAATTAAAATTAATTTTTTTTAAATATAAATGAAATAAGAATCATGAAATAGAATGGTTTGGTTGTGCCAATGATTTTAAAAGTAGATTTTGGGTGTGTACATTATGGATAGTTATATAGGGATTCTTGTAATTGATTTATAACCATTTTTTTTAATTTTATTATATAAGAGGTGAGAGTCATGTTTGGTAGTGGTTATGGAGGGTAAATGTTTTTAAAATGGAATTTCGGTGTTCAAGTGGTGGCACGCTATTTGTATATTGTATGGAGTGACTTGTGTGTGTAAATGTGGTGTTTTATGTGACATGTGATTCTTGTTAAAGCACTTATACAATCCATAATAACTAGGTGGAAGCACTAGAACTGGTATTATAATGATACATAAGTGGCTAGTAATGGTTTTCTCTTGGTGGGACTGATGATGAAAACACTAAATAAATATGTATGATGATTGGAGACCATAATAATTTTGGATTATTTTCCTCTCAAGTTTCTCAAGAACAATAACATTTTTTATTCTGTCATAATGAATATTTTACTGAGATACAATGTTCCAAGTGTCACATTTTTAGCTACAATCATTTGGGTATTACCATGACCAATACTTAATAAATATACCACACATTCCATCAACATATGGTTTGGGTTGTTGGTTACATAAAATTCAAGTATTTCATTCTTTTAATGTCATTTCATTTCAATGCTAATTTTTTCATAAAATTTTTCTACTTTTATTTTATAAATCATGAAATATATTTGTATTATATTGTTTATATCATGGAATATTGTATTGGGTGGAATCATTCTGGGTTTGGGCTCACACATATTGAAACCTTTTGGTGTAAGTAGAAATGGTAATGATAGACGTAGGTAAGGAAAAGGCTTTTAGTGATGTTGGTTTGGTTTTTTTGAGGTCCTCCATGTTGTGATGTTGTGGACATGGCTTGATGGAGATTCCTGCTTTCCACATGGTATTTTTTAGACAGTCTTATTATTGTATTAAATGTATCCTTTTTGGATTTTGGTTTATACAATTTAACTAAAATATATAAATTTTTTATGGCTGGGTTTTTTGTTTTTGTGATTCTATTTATTAATTTTCTTTGGTCATAAATTTTTATAAATTTGGGTACACCATTTCCACTCATTATTTACGATACATTCGAACATTTTCTAGCCTGTGGGGATAGGGAACGCCCTTTGAGCCCTACCACATACAATGACGGGAAATGATTTTGATGGTAAACTATATTTCATTGAGAGAAAATTTTATCAAAGGATGTTACTTTATCATTGGGTGACATTATTTGGGATGAATATAGATATAATGGTGCTAGGATTTTCTGAACTTGTAGTTTTTGTTGCGAGTGGTGTGACTAGTCGGCACACCTCATTACAATCCTCGAGTCACCATGGGATGTTTGGATTTGTGGATGACATATCTTTGAGGTGGGATGTTTATGACATATATTGTACATGGAAAATGGTAGATGGTAAAGAGGTATGGTCATTTAATTTTTGTAATGATTTTGATTAATTCATATTTAACATTATTCTAGGAATTTTTTCAACCTATTGTAGCAATAAATTTTCATGTGACTATCTTTTTATAGAAAAATCCTCTATATAGAGGTCCTCTACAACCACTTGATGAAGATTTACAATCCTATCCCCCACCACTTGATTATAGGTTGGTAGATGTAGTGGTCCAATATTTTCATGCTCTATGATAGAAATCAATCCCTAGTCCAACCCCAATATGTTACGTTGAATTTGGTCCATGGATGGAAAATGTCAATGAGTTACACTAGAACAAACCTCCTTTTTGAGGTAGTTTAGATCATCATGAAGCAGAGGAGGGGCTTATGAATATATATAGTATGTTTTAATTTCTTCATACTCATATGAAATTCGTGGAATAATGTGACTTTTTATCACTTTATTTTCCCTGTAGAAGGGAATAGAACTCAATAATATATGTTGTAATGCATGAAAAGATGAGTAGGAATGAATTCAAGGATGTCATCAATGAAAATTATTGTCCTAATTTATTTTATTATTCCAGATCATGATATTTTATTTGTTCTCATTCTGGGAGACCGTTCAGTGATAAAGTCTGCCAACCATTGTTCAGTTCTTGTCTGGTATGCCCATAAAATATTCTAAAACTTGTATATATAGGTTTAAAGTATCAAAATTCGTTTGTGGCCAGAAATATTTTGTTGGTTATTCTAATTCAAGATGAAGAACTATATTGAAGTAATTGATTGATATTGTATGGATGGGATTGACCGAAAAGGTAGTTCTTTTTCCCCATGGGTGAGGTCAATGATGGGAAGTGGTAGTTCTTCTAAGAAAAATAGTAAGCGAGATTATAAGCATAATAATGAGGTGTTAGTTTATTAAATCATTTATATCAGTCTTCTTCTACATCTTTCGATTCTAGTTTTGTTGTGTTCCATTAGTGTGGGAAGGTGGCGGACATCACACATTTTTGTCTAGACCCACCTAGATCATTCCATCTATGTGGGTATATAGGACTCCTACTATGTTTTATAGGGAGATGAACAATTCCAATGTGGGGGTAGAATTTGTGGATTTTGAGAGAGTTTCAGTTCCGTCAGATCTATAGTGGATGGTATAACCATAGTTAGATAGTTGTTGCAGCACAACCAAATCATTCTCTGGGTAGAACCAGCTCAGGATAGAAACACAGGAGAGCATCCATATTTATGTAGAGTCTATGTATCATCATGATATAGATAATGAACTAGTGGGAAAAAATGCAGGTCCCTTAAATTTCCAATGTATCATTCTTATTTCATCTTTTATAACACATGTTTTATTTGATACTCGTGCATATGTTTCCTTTATCTCATCCTGTAGTGTGAATCTGGTGAACTATTCAACTGAGCTAATATATATTGCGATTGAGTTGGTAACGTCTATGAGTTTGAAGGATTGAGATATCATGTGATCATCTTGTTATCACTCTATGATATATGATAATTTTGAATGATATTTTCCAGTCATGGATGTGGAAACTTTTGATGTAGACCTTAATATTGATTATGTAGTGTGATTCCATGTTTATATCAGTTATAATAGGTGACAGGTGAGTTTCGTTGAAATTAAAGGGGGTCCCCAAAATTTTATTCGTTAATGGGATCCTAAGTTTGGTTATGCTGGTCCTCCACTCCTGGAGTTGTGTGGTTTTCTTGTTTTGTTATCATCACTGATGATAGAGGTAGGGGTGGTACTACTGAGGATGGATTTCCTCTAATAATGGATGAGTTCCCATATGTATTTCTAGATAATTTTCTTCGGTTTACCATGGAGGGGGATTTGGATTTCAATGTTGATATGAAACTAGTAATACAACCTATATCTTTTCACTCATATCTCATTTCCCTCCCACCCCTCGAGATTGGGGAATTAATGATACAGATGGAAAATTTGGAATACATAGAGTTCATTCAACCAAGCATCTATCCTTTGGCCTCCATAGTCTTGTTCATAAAGACGGACAACAGATCTCTATTGTTGTGCATCAATTACAGGAAGATGAATATGGTAAACGTAAAGTATAAGTATCTTAAGATCGGAATTGATTAAATGATTGATCAGTTGAAGGGGGAAAACTGGTTTTCCATGATGGGCTTGTGTTAGATCATCCATTAATTTAGGGCGGAAGAGTTGGATATCCTGAAAGTTTTATTATGATGTTGGTAAAGACACATCAAGTATTTTGGTTGAGTCTAAATAGACTAGATCCTGGATTTCCAAGACTCGATGTTTTGATTGCGAGTAGCATGCATGTCCATCAGACCTCATGAAAAATGTCAAGTCAGCATTGGATGTTGGGAGTTTTGATGAATTCTCTTCCAGGTGGGATCTGTAGGATGTATAATATACTTGGATAATGGGTGGATGTGAATAGGTATGGTCATTGAATTTTCATAATGAGTTTGAAAATTTTTTATTTGACATTATTTCTGAAATGTTTTAGAACTCTTGTACAAATGATTCTTTTTGTAAATATTTTTTTTTGTAGTGACATGTATCCCCATAGTGATCATTTTCTACCACATGAAGAATTTGGAGAAACATCTCTCCCACCACATGATCATAGGCTGGTAGAAGTTTTAGTCTAGGATGTTTAGGAACAAGGATATGGTCTGGGACCTAGTACTACCCTTTTTTATTAAGTTTAATTTATTTCATGGAAAAGGAAAAAGAGTTAGTAAAGAAAAAACATCAATAATGATAATGTAGAATAGAGAATTAGGAAGATGATGAGGGAGATTAAAAGATATAGAGTATGTCTAAATTTATTCATACTCCTAAGGAAGTCATAGACATATGTGACTCTTTCCTCCTAGATGGTCCTAGTCGAATGTAGTGGGACACTATAATTCAAGTTGGAAAGTATGAGAAGATGAGTTCGCATGAATTCACGTTTGTAATCAATTACAAGTACCATCATAGCATTTTAGCTTATGGAATATCTCGAGAATTTATTGATCATTTTGAAGGGGACTTGTTAGTGATAGACTATGCCAACCATTCAGTTGTTCTAGATTTGTATTCACCAAAAATAGTCTCCAACAATTATATGGAGGCTCATAGGTTGGAAAAGGGTATTAACCCTAGAACAATTCTTGGGTATCAAAATATAAGATGAAGAACTATGCTGATGTAGGTGATTTTGATTATATGGTTGAGTTTGACCGACATGGTATGTCATGTTCTTTTTGGGTGAAGTTAATGTTGGGTAGTGGTAGTTCGTCTATGATAAAGAGGAAGAAGGATTAGAAGTGGAAGGAGGCATGTGTTTTTTTAGGCCATAATTTATGTCAGTCTTCTTCTATAGCTTATAATACAAGGTATGTTGTTATCAATCATTACGGTAAGGTGGGGAACATCTGAACAAGTTTTCCAGACCCACCCATATCATTTTATATATGTTGTTCTATGGAACAACTATAGTGTTTTTAGGTAGATGAACCCATTCCGTAGTGGATTAGGATATGTGGATTATAGGGGAGTGTCATTTTAGTTAGATCCATCGAGGATGGTGTGTCCTTTATTTAGTGGATGTGGTAGAATAACAAAATAAAATTCTAAGTAGAACCAACATAGGGTAGATCCACATGATAGAATCCATTATCGTGTAGAGAAAATTTATCTTCCTGATGTTGATAAATTACTAGTGGGACTAGATGCATGACCCTCGGCCATTTGAGGTTCCCTTCAGATTTAATTTTTATAGAATATATATTTAATTTGATACTGGTGATTCTATTTATTTTATATCTTCCTGCTGTGTGAATCCATTGTACATTTCAACAAATCTTATTGGTTTTTCTAATGATTTGGTAATGTCTATGGGTAAGAAGAGAGAGTGGGGTCTCATGTTCATGTATGGTAAACTCTCCATGTAAGGGGTTGAGATGGAAGATTTTTCCTAGTCTTGGATATGGATATTTTCTATGTAATCCTTAGTATGAATTGCCTATTGTACATTCAAATAAAATTTAATTACTATAGGAGATAAGTGAGTTTCATGGGACCAAATCAGAGTCCTTAGTTTTTTCATGGTTAATAGTATCCTAGATTTGGTCTTTCTATACCTCCACTACTAGAGTTTTGGAAATATATGTTTTAGTTATCATTTCTCACGATAGATAATGAGGATGTTTCTCTCTGGGGGGGGGTATTTCGTCCTACAATGTATATGTCAATTGAGGTATTTATAGATGATTTTTCGGTTTACCCTAAGAGAGGGTTGTGGAGTTCTAAATTGGTTTTTTACTAGTAACACAACCTGTATCTCTTCCTTCATATCTCATTTCCCACAGCCATATGGGGGAGTTAATGATAGTGGTGGGAAATTTTGAATACAAAGGGTTCATTCACCTGAGAATATCTCCTTTGGCATCTACAGTATTGTTCGTGAAGAGTTCTAATGGATCTATCTAGTTGTACATAAATTACGGGAAGGTGAATAAGGTAACTATCAAGTAAAAGAATCATATGACATTAAATGATTACTTGTTTGATCAGAGAAATGGGGAAAAGTGGTTTTCGATGATTGAAATGTTTTTGACCTACCATCAAGTTAGGATGAAAGAGGATTATATCATGTAAATAGAATTCTGAATTAGGAATTAACACATCAAGTATTTGGTCATGAGTTTCAGATAGAAAAAATCTCCAAGGGTCATTGTGTTACTCTTGAATTTTTTGTTCTATCAGTATCTAAACTCTTTATTATGGTATTCATATATATCAACCTAGTGTACTCAAGTTCTAAGAAAGAGCATGTGATCACTAGTGAAATGTTATGGGATCCTTTCTGAATCACTGTTTCTATGAAAAGTTTCCAAAGATCACCTTTTAGATTGGGGAAGTGATATTTGTGGGGGATTTTATTTTGGAACAGGAGGTTTCAAGGGTCCCTGAGAAGACCATTCAATGATAATGTGGGTGAAGCTGATGTATGTGTTCAATATCAAGATTTCACATATCCTATAAGGTTATTACATATGGTTCGTTTGACATTTCCCTCAACATTCATTGTTAATAACCACACTCACCCAAAAAGAGGTGATGTTTGAATTGAAACTATAATATGAGTAATCCATTAAGAAGATGCAGTAGAGGATGAGTACTAATACTATAATGATATTTTCTTAATTTGGGAAGGGTTAAATGGTTTATTGTGTTGCTTATGGTATGGGCCTTAGGTGTGTTCTCTTGTAAGATGATCGTGTAGTGGGATATGCTTCGCAAAAAATCCACCCCCATTAAAATAATTACCCTACCCATGACATGTATTTATCAGTGGTGATACATACCCCTAATACATAGTGACATTATAATTTTTAGGATAATATTTTGGTATATTCGTTTAATAAAAACATATCCTATATATTCTCCCAAAATTATTTAAACATGAGATCGCTCTATTGGATTGAGAATTTTCATGGGTTCCATATTGATATCCTCTATGAACCAGGAAATGATGATCGTGTGGCTGAAACATTGAGAAGAAAAGTAATCGTGAGGGCATTAAGGATATCATGTGACGCGTGGACCATAATGGGGATATTTTTTCGGATTCACATGGAAACCAAAATCACAATGCAGGTGCATTCTCAAAGAGCGTTTAGTTGGTTCCTTATTTTTTCGAGTTGATTTTTTTGTAGAAGTGTGGTGATGTGTTGTGGAATTAGTCTTTACATATCTTTCATTGTTAGGATTAATATTTTGACTATTATTATTTCTTGATTGAATATTGTGCTTGTGGGAAATTATGTAGTTCCAATTTCCTTGAAGAAAGTGGTAGTGAAAATTGGTCACCAATCACAGTGTGACATTTTTCATAGTGATACAAAAAATTATTATGATCTTCATCATTATTTTTTGGTGGCCAATCATGAGGTAAGAAATAAATGATTTTGTATCATGGTAAAATATATTTCATTAGGTATTGGTAGGGAAGCAATATAAATCAGGATTGCTTCAGATATAGTCTATTATGAAAAATAAGTGGAATGAGGTCACCATGGATTTCCTTATTGTATTGGCTTAAACACCACAGGGATGGAAAACAATTTGGTTGTTTATAGACCATTTGAAAAAGCCATCCCAATTAATTATGATCATATATTCAACTAAATCTGACGATATAATGAGACTATATATTTTATAGGTTGTAAGGCTTTATGGTCTGTCATTAGAAATATTTTTCGATTTAGTCCCTTGATTTACCTCTTAGATCTAGGACGATATTCAAAAGGGATTTTCTTTCAAAGTAATATGAGTATGGCATACCATTATCAAAAGAATGGTAAGACAAATCTATAAAATCATATTCTGGAGGAAATTTATTGTGAATGTGTTTTGAATTTTTGTAGATCGTAGGATAACCATTTGGGATTGGTCAAATTTTAATATAATAACAATTTCCAATCATTAAATCCAATGTCTTATTTTGAGGAAATTTATGGTCGACCGTGTCTATATCCTTTGTGTAGGGATGAGGTTAGCGAGAAACCACTTTGGGATTAATCCTTGTTCAAGAGGCACAAGACAAAGTCATGGTTATCAAGCCATGATTAATGGCATCTCAAATTGGCAAAAAAAAAATTTCCAATCAGAGGCGTCGATTTGTTGAATTCTCTTTGGGTGGTAAAGAATTCTTAAAAGAGCCACCTCTATTGGTTCATCTTCATTAAAGAATGCAGGTAAATCTATCATAGTTGTATGATAGTCCTTTTAAATACATTAAACAGATTGTAATGTGTCATACAGGTTAGGTTTTGCTTCCTGGTTTAAATTCACAACATATTTCATGTCTCCCAATTAATTATGTATAATTTAGATCCTTCCCATGTATGTAATGTGGAATTGTTTGTGATAGAGCATGATTTATCATGGTTGTAATGGATGATGTATGATGTGTATTCCCAAGAAAAAATGCTTCATTAGAAGCCTATTCTACTGGTCGATGTCCCTAGAAGCATGTGAATGATGTGCCTGGGTCTTAGGAGTTGATGTTCTGGGTCGAGCATTAGTATCTATTTAATTTTTTTAATCGTGCACAGAGAAGACATTTTAAGTGAATAATGTTTTAATTTTGGGGAGAATTATAAAATTTGTCTGTTTCAATTCATGTATTTCTGCTATTAATTTCAGTATATTTTTTCCATCGGATTTATTTGAGGTTTTGGAAGAAAAATGGAGATTCATGGGTGGGATGGTCCATGAATACTATTGGCGCATGGTTAGTGGAAACTACGAACCCATCCCTAGTTTCTGTGCATTAGAAGAATCAACTTATCACAATACCACTGCACATTCCTACAGCTTGACTTATGAAACTATGTTGTTTGGAAAAGGCATCCCCATTATGGCCACATGGTTTGATAAATCATGCATACAAACCAACCCCCTGTTAAAGCTCCATATGAAATTGATTTCACACCAATTTCTCATTTTATATTTCACCCACTTATTCCCATAATCTTCAACAGGTGATATTTTCAGCTGTATGAGCCACACTTTCTCCCCATTTCACCCTTGGAAACACATTTTTGAGATTAATTTGTTAGAATATCATCAAGATTTTATTAGTACATGAGACTCTCCCTTGATTCATCCTATATAATATGGTTTCTTCCCTATTTTCATAGGGTTATTTTTTTCATATAACAACTATTTTATTATTAGGATTTGATCTTGTGATTTTGTTATCGATCTTCATAGTTACATTTTTATTTTCATTATTGTGATATTGTTTAAATTTGGTTAGAGATTCACACCGGTTTTGTGGGATTTATACGAAAAATCTAGGTGATTCTATGATGAAACATTATTTGGTGAAATTATTTTTCCTTCCTGAGTGATTCAACATTCACTATAATTATTATGGGTGGTTGCTAAATTTGATTTTCATAGGTTTAAATAGGTTTTTTGTTTTAAATATTCAATTATATATGGAATTGGGTTTTTTTGATTAATACCTTGTTTTTCTATTTCAAAATTTATTGTAAATTTTTTATATTATTAATTAAATAATGAATGTGATGTGAATAATGATATGCAGTATTATTTGGGTGCATTTCCATTTCAATGTGGATTTAGGGTGTGCTTTTGGAGTATATCCTTTTGGTGCATCCGAGAATTGTTCTATAAACTTTTTAAATGATTAATTATTTTATGTAATAGGTGTGAACATGTTTTGTAATGGTATTGGTGTGTGTATGTTTTTAAAATGGTATTTTGATGTATAATTTGGAGAAAACTATGTCATTCTTGTATGGAATGATTTTTTTTGTAAATGTGGTGTGTTATGTGACATTGGTATATTTTTTTAACACAATAGGATGACAGGGAATCAAGCTGTACAAAGTAATAATTTTATGTTGGTGATATGAATGTAGATAAAACTTGGTTTCTCTTAGCATGATTGAAAATAAAAACCCTGAATAGATATGAATAATGATTAGATATGGTTATAATTTCATATATTTCTCATCTCTTGTGGCTTATGCATGATAACATTGTGGATTGTCGCTTATGCCACATTTCATTGGGATATGATTTACCTAGTGCCCCATTCTTATCTATTTCCTGGGTGGCCTTCCAATGACTATTTATCTACAAATATACTAAAATGAATGTTGTAATACGTTATGAAATGTTGGTTATATCAAATATATTTAATTTTATTTTTAATGTCACTTCCATTAAATGTTATATTTTTACTAAAATGATTCTAGTTTCATTTATATAATGATTATGTGTTATTTATCTTTTAATATTTATAGCATGGAATCTTGTAATGGGTGGAGTCCAGATGGATTTAGGCTCACATCCAACTTAAAACTTGGGGAGTTAGTAGACTTGTTAATATTGGACAGAAGTAAGGTTAATTATCATGATGGTGGTGGTTCACGTGGGTAGAGGTCCTTCTTAGTGGAGTCTTGTGGCGATGTACTAAGGGTGTTTCCTCAATTCAAAATGGTTCTTTTAAGATAGGGTTATTGTATTTTTATCATTTTATGGTTTTGGTTTAAAAATGTAACTAATATTGGAGAATTGTATACAGATTTTTTGTTTGGATTCAGAGAATATATTTATTTTTTTAATATGTTTATAAATTTGTGTAAATTATACCCACTTTTTATTTATATATACCCATGTACTTGTGCCAGCCTGTGGGGAATGGGAACATCATTCATTACATGGACAATCTAGGTCAGGTTAATGTTTGGATGAAAACCTAGATTGGTTCATGATAGAACACATAATCCTAGAATATGAAAAAAAAAATAGGAAATAATACAACCCAATGAATATAAATTGAGTTATGGAATTATTTACCACATAGTAAATCTTAATTCAAATTACCAGGGATGGAATAATGAAAATTAAATAAAAAAAATTTAAGGAATAATTATATATTCATAATATTAACATTCATGTGGGTAAAATATATCTCATATAAAAGAATCTATGTTCATAAAATTACTATATTCCCCAATGAAATTAAATTGGGTTAAAATCACTTACATTATAATTTACGTTTGATAAGTATAGATTTAACATAATTTATAGTGGTTCTAAGCTTGATATTTTTCTTGAAACACAAAACGTATAATTAATTATTTTAACATATATGATTATTTCATAAAATCTTATCATTGGATGGTTAATGATCTTTTATTATTTTCATTGTTTTGGGTGTTAATTTCCTTGACTTTTGAATATGTTTTGACATGTTATTTTCTATTCTTCTTACAAAAATAATGAATTAATAATATCTAGAATGTAGATTATGATTTAAATATAATATATAATTAATATATATGTATTAATGTTATCCATAATTTTTTTGACAGGAAATAAAATACCACATTCAATGATATGGTAACTCATATGTACATACAAATATTAATTTTATTTTCATATCATATAGAATGAAATAATAGATGTATATATATATATATATTTATATGATGATCCTAGAATCAAAATTATTTTATATATCCCACATATTATTATTAAACCCACAAACAATTCAATCCATGTATGTTATGAATGAATTGAATCTATTCGTGAGATGGTAGTCAACTATATAGATGACCGATATTATCATTTTCCAACACAAATGGAAGGAATGGTGGTATATATTATATAGAAATTCAAGAATAATAAAACATCATATGTATCATATTTATCATTTAGAAACTAGAAATCCATCATTATAATATTCCTTGCAAGGTGGTAATGGAAAAAATGTCATCGATTTGTGATCATGTAGTACACCATCCTCAACAACAGTGATTTCATAAAAAAAATTATGTAAGTGTGTGATGTTGTATGTAATACCATTTAAATTAAAATATTTTATTATATCTTATGTACTATTTATATTACCTATTCATGGTATAATAACAACTTATTTTTTTGGGGTGGGAAATAATATAAAAATGTTATTAGAAAAACATTACATCTTCTTATGTTATCCTCCAAATTGTTTCACTAAAAACATAAAAGGATGTATTACTTAAAAAGAAATATACTTCTTGGATATAGGGAGAGATTTTTGGGATTTATTTGGGTTGGTATTATCTGAATAAATGTGGGTTTAGTGACTGAATAATTGGAGAGAGTGAGTTCCTTTTTATAGTTGAGGAGGAGTCACATATTTGTAAAGAGTCAAAATTATTCACTATCAAAGGGTCTTCATTATATCATGTGGGTCAAAAATTGAATTATAATTTAGGTGATTCATTAATTTGTTGATAAAAACCAATAAACACAAAATTAAAATCAATTTTAAATTATATTCCACGTCATTTATGATTCTTTATGATTTTCATTTTATTATTCACAGAAGTCTAATTTTATAGAATCATTAAGCTATCCATTAAAACTAATTTAATTTTACAATTATTATATAATTTAAAAACTAATTACAAATATGATATATAATTTATAAAATAAAAAAAAATGTTTTTTGGAAGTAATGTTTTACAGAAGCACATGTATTTGAAAAATGACTTCTTTAAAGCTAACTACACTAATAACATATTTTTTCTTTTTATGGTTAAATATATTCATTATAAAATATAAATTTTTTTCATTAATTTATAATAATATACATTTATTAAAATTTTAGAATCACCTATAATTATATTATATTTTTATTAATTTTAAATCATTTAATAAAATATAATTTATTATAAAATAATAATAATGTTAATCTTGCTATTATTATTCCGATTTTAATTTTAAAATATAAATAAAATTATGGGATTTGAATATATAAATTTGACACATGTGTATCATGATATAGTTATTTTAGAAATTAATGGAAAAAATATTTCATTCAATTTAAAACACATTAAATAATATTGTTATCATTCATTTATGTTAATTATTAACTAAATAATACTTACCATTTCATTTATTAATTTTTTTATGTAACTATTTAATCTCAAACAAATTAATAAAATATTATAAATAATATAAACAAATATATAATTTAAAATAATAGGTATAAATTAACCAATTATTCACTTTTCTACATCCTATATCATTGTAAATATTCCTGGTAAAAATGGTTCCCATTTTTCTTTTTCGGTATATAATTTTTTATATACATCACATTCTTGTAAGTGTATCCCAATAACCTGTAAAAATGATCCTAAACATTAAAGGGTCATAATAATTCCATCGTGTGAAATTTGAACATGTTGGTATGTCAATTTACACCTTATATTCCTTGAATTACCACTATTTAATATCATTTTTAAATCAATCAATATAAGTAGTTTTAAAAACTTTCTCTAATAAATGTGTAAAATATTTATGTAAAAGATATTAGATAATAAAAATTATTATGATTAAAAATATTTAATACATTTTCCCATATTCAAATCATGGAAGTGGAAGAAATTAATTTAATATAAATCTTGTATACATGACAAAATTGAAGGTTTTATGCACGTGAAAATGATTGAGCACATGAGCCCCATAATTGTTGATGGGGACTCTTCAAGTTAAACTATGAGACCTAGGATAAAATCAGCGTGGAGGCATATTTTTCTATTATGTAGAACAACTCTAGTAGGTATTGTTCGGTACTATAATAGCCCAAACTATTACTATTATTCATTCTTTGGGACACCAGTTATATCATCAATTAATTCAATTATTTTGAACACCTATGTTGTCAGGTTAGTAAGGCTCTTCAGCCACCTTTAGGCATGCGGGCCACCTTTTGTTCTTTGGGACACATAATGTGAATAACAAAACAAATAGACACTATAATGAACATGCTCTAGATGATAATTTAGAGAATAATCATTCACCATAGAATAGATAAATCGATTTGAATGAATGATAGGTTATATAAACTTCCATATATATAATAATGTATATATATGAATAGGAAAACTAGTCAAACAACCATGCGATGGTGGGGAGCTCACATCACGATTTAGACACTAGGGAGGGTTAGCTACATGTGGTCATAGTCTAGGATGAATTCTATTAAGACCTTAGGGTCATGCAATTTCCTAAAGCCTATTGGCCATTTAAGGGTTCCCCTTAAAATCATATAATGGGATCATCATAATTTAATTAAAAATATATAGGGATTTAGTCCATTATAAAAATTGTAACTTTTTGAATGTTTAAAACGTTTTTATATCACAATTGAATATGAAAATTATTCTAATAACACAAATTAGATTAATTGGTATAAAATTGATATAGATTTAATTTAAAGAGAATTAATTATATAATGTATCATTAAAAAAATTTAAATGAAAATGATGACTTCAATTAAAATTCAATAGTTTTCACTATTCCAAAAAAAATTACATTTCTTTGAAAAATCCCATAATATAAACACAAAATAAAATTTTCTTTATACTTTCAAAAATGAAATCTATTTCACCATATATGTTATTAAATTATTTTATTAATTACTTTTAAATAATTTGTGTGATGAACTACTAAACTGTTCTTTATAAGAACTATTATTTTTTAGAATATATTCTCTTTATTATAATTGATACTCATTTTATTACTGACAATTACATTAATTATGAACATGTGGGAACCATGTATTTTAATATTATAGTTAATACAACTCATTCCCACCATTATAATGTGAAGGTGATATGTATCCTAATCAATAATAATATTAATAACATATTGGTGATTGGGAAATCATGTCCTTGTGTGATACGCAATCTGAAATCACTGTTGGGTGTTACATGTGATATGAAATAAAATTTAGTTCTTTTATATTATTGTGGTGATACAAGGATTGTTTATTTTTATGATAAAAACATTTTTAAGAAATCTATTTCTCTTCCACGGGTTAAAACATGATAATGAAACATCTTTTATTCACATGTTTTGAGAAAATGAGGATTATCAATTTTATATAGACTATTATACGATGATATTTTTATGAATTTTTTTTTAATTGGTTATAATCTGATTAATGTTTTTTGATATTGTGTCACACACATATATTATTTTTATTATGTGACGAGTGGGTCTATATATCTCTCTATAGTAATGGGAAATGATTTACGTGTCATTATATAGACATGATTGCAATTGGTAGTGAACCATGTTCAGGAAGGGAAATTTTTTATTATTATGGTCTTGGTAGTGATCCATGATTACTACTATTGTTCTTGGAGTGAACACAATTAACAAGAATATCCTTTCTAATGAGACTCAACCACAACAGAAATGATTTTCTATAATTATGTTTTTCCACACTTCTATACCATATGTCAATTTTATTCTCTCATGGATAATGTTATTTGATATTCTTAAGAATCACATATTATGATCTACCAATACTTATTCCTAGAACCTATATTCTAATCTTATATATTCTTGGAATAGTTTTTATATATTATTCACATGTTATCATACACATCTCTCTACTGTTATACTAATTCATCACCCAGGTATTACATTATTGATAATCAAACATGACATAGCTTAAGAATCCATTCAACAATTTATGAATAATGGTTTATAATAATATGTGTTTGTGAAGAGTACTAATGAAGAATATCATTATGTGATATGTCAAGGGTATTTTACTGAATTTGAATACTATGTAACAATTATATTAAAAATTTAAACATTGATGGTCATCCGGTATGTGATTTTTTAACCTGTTAATATTCCTCATAAATAATTTAATATCCTTATATGATATGCTTATGTCACTATAGTTGGTATCAGATGAAAAGATTTTGTTATCCATCAGAAACTATAATAAAAAACATTAATGATAACCTAATATATATATATATCTACAGATATGTATTGGGATGTATGTAAGGTTAGTACTATGAATGATTTAAATCATATAAAAATTTTAATGGTGTTAAGGTGAAGGATTGAAAACATAATTTCAATGAAATAACATCCATTTATGAATAATAATTGTAGATGTGGCTCCATAATGGTGGTACATTAGTATAATAAATCCATAAAGGTAATATTTTACTAGACTCAATGATCGCCTTATATAAGACAATGGTATGTTCATTACATAGGGCTTGAAACTCTTCTGTGAGAAGATTTTTAACTTCAAAAACACTATATTAACCATTATGAATGTATAAAAATTGTGATGACTATTAATAATATAGGATAAACCTTTGGTTTTATAGATTAAAATTTATGTTTCATGGTTTAGGCATACAATAAGTGATTTTTTATTATTATTTTTTACACGGGGGGGTTTCTAACATAAAGATGCTTGTTTTTTGTTAAAGGAATGATCCCAATGGAAGTAGGTAAGAAATAAATTTGACCAAAAACTTAGGGATGAGATTCAAAAAGAGTTGATGAATGCTTTGAAGGTTGTTGTGATTATTTCAATCCTTTCCCACAAAACATGATTAATAATTCTCACCATAAAAAAAATTTGGGACACACAAATGAAGATATATATAGAGTTTAATGAGAGTTAATGCAGTTAAAACCACATAATATTGAAGATTCAGTTTCCTATAAGCAGAAAAATTTGGAAAAATAACGGTAAGGGATGTATCTTAGGGATGAAATTATGTATTGGGAATAGAAAATAAGATAAAACACAAACTACGAGTGAAAAATAAAATTTTGGGTTAACAAAATGATGGATATAATGGTCTCTCTAAGATATCATTAATTGCTGAATGTTTTAGATGTTGAATATAAGGGAGTTATTAAAAAAAATCATATGTGTGAAACTTATTTAGATAATTTACAAGGTTATATGAGTAATGATTTGGTTATTGAAAATATAGAGAATATGAACGAAATATTAAAGGAAAAAGGTTTTATGAAATTAAAATATGAATTCTAGTTAATAGATTGAGAAGGAAGTCCGATGATTGAGGTATTAATTTCTTTTAATTATAGGAATATTTTATATGAATCATGTAATATACAAGGATTTTTTATTATATGTTTTTTATTATGTATTTGTAAAAATATGTTAAATGATATTGAGGGAAAAGTTAATTAATTTTATTATATGGTGATATTTTGATCAAGTTTTGATAAAACAAAATATATTTTGGATGTTGAAATTATGATGTTGGGATAAATAGATGTTTGATATGAACATATAAATCAAACAATACTAATTGTATCTGAATTATTTAATGACTTGTTGAAAAGGAGGTTTATTTTATAATAGACGGCGTTTAAAAAATTTTTGGATTTGAGGAATATTTCCAATAATATAATTTTTATGTTTCGAATAAGGATGCATATCTACATTCATAATATATTTTCATTAATTGGGGTTATTACAATGTTTTAATATATTACATGATGAAGGTATTCACATGTTTGTTATGTGACAATCAATTGAAAAATTATGATAAAATGGGGATTAATGAGGTGTTTATTTATTTAAATTTAGGAACCTTTAAAAAAATTGGATTTTTTATATGGTTTACCATTTATGGAATTTTTTATGTGTAGTATTTGATGAAATTTTCGAGATTAACATGTTACTCCAATATATGAATATTTATCCACACTAGATTACCAATTTTAAATCGGTTTTTGATATAGATAAAAATTTTGACTTTTCATTTAATTATAGTTCTTATTTAAAGATTCATATATGTAAAACAATCCTATGTTAGAGTAAAATATTATGTGGAAATTGATCAAGGCATAACTAATGGAAGAAATTTACCTACTGATAAAATTGATATCAAAGATGTACATTTTTATTATTTCCTTGTCTACAAGTAAAATAAATTCATCAAAATAAGAAACAATATCATGAAATTTACTTTCCCCTCTTTCTTAAAATTTAAGATATCAATTACCATTTTAACACATCTTTGGTTTCTGGTTTTTAGATGTTTATCTTATCTAGATCACCCATTATCTTCTGATAAATGATCATTATCACATTTGGTAATTATATATGACTTTCATCTATAACTATATCATAAAATTCCCCCTATGTTCTTATATTTGGAATCCTAGTATGTGGTATTCAACATGACTTTCCCACGACCTTTCTCTTTTGCAATTTGACATTTAATTAACTGTTTGTACAAAATAGGTATTTATGGTAGAAGAGTAAAATGTTAATCCATTTATGGAAAAAGAGAATATTATGGGTGAAATTTATTTTAAGGGGTTTCTAATGTAAATCATGATATTTTATGAAATATTGTTTCAGTGTAATTTAATTTCTAGATACATTACTATACATATAACAATGAATTTCATCGATAGTGTGCATAACACATGACAACAATGTTTATTGAACCATGAAATCATATCCTTATAAGCTAGATATTATGTATGAGGGTATGAATTTGAAGAACTACTTTATGAATTTTATCTATAATTCTTCATAATTTAAATTTATTTATAAATTCTTAGTAATTGATAAATCAATTTTTAATAAAGTAATTATAATGTAAAAAAATATGTTCTCTTAAAAAAATATTATAATTTACCATTACTGAGAAATATAATAATTTTTTGAGGTAAATTTAAAACATTATTTTATAAAAATTCATATATTTTTTTAACCATCACATGAAATTAATTTATAGTGAATTTTTTTGGTTTTTTTAATAATATTTTGATTTTTCATAAATAGTGAAAAATAATTATTTTAATTAATAAATAATTTATTTTCATAAAAGTATGAAATTTAAATTCCGTTATCTATTTTATAGTTATATTTGTATTATTTTATAATATTAAATTCCATTAATTAAATTTTAGTTAACATTACATCTCATATTAGAATAACATTAAATCTTGTTTAAAAATAACAGTTTTACTAAAACCTATTGTAATGTGAGTAATTATAATATAATATAATGTAATTAATTAAAATAATAAATAATTATTATTTTAATTATGTGGGTCTTGACACTCAAACATTCAAAAAAATTAAATCATCTTTTATTTGAAAAAATATATGTCTCAAAAACCCATTTTTGTCACTTCTGTATGTATTGTCTTGAAATTAAAATTTTTACGCATTTAAAAACTCTCTTTTAAAAAAGAAAATTTATTTTTTAATTTATCAATTAAAAATTAAATTGATATTTTTTTGATAATTTTCTAAAAAATATTTATTTTTCTAAATAGTGGAAATAATGAAATTTAATTAAAAATTAAAAATTTATTAAAATTATTCATAAAGATAAATTATATTTTATAATTTTTTAATGTAAAATATACTCAATTATATATCTATTAATAATGATATGTTCATTTAAATCAAATTTAAAGAAAAATATGTTTTAATAATAGTGGAATTTATGCACTTTGTTTCTTAAAAACCCACTTTTTCATCGTGTCTTCAGGATAATTTGAAAATTAAAAAATTATTATTTTGTGAAATTATATTTTAAAAAAAATTAGTATTAAAAAAAACTATTTTATATTTTCTGATAGTATAATCTAAAATTATTTAACAATAATGAATAGTGACAATAATAAAATTTAATTATAATTGTATATGTAAAAAATTGGTTTTTAATGAGTTTAAAAAAATGAAAAGGGTTATAAACGACTAAAATATTATCCAAAGTATATTTTATGGACATATATTGACCCTAAAAAGTATAAGTATCAAAAATTATCTTATTTTTAAATTTATTATTTGAGAAATAAGATGCTACACCTTTTCTATTCAAATGATTAGAAGTGTCTTGTACAGCTCACATAGAAAACTGAACCACTCTCCTATATTACTCATTTCATAAAACCCATTTGGGTCCGATAATCACAACCCCAATCAAAATAAAAATTATTTAATCTCATCCTAGAAGGAATTTTTTGTATACATACATCTTATGATGGTATTTTAGGAAAATGTAAGAACGTTACCCATGTAGTGGTATCATTCTTGAACAAGCGCATTTATTTTATTTCATCCTCCACCACAGAATATTATTATTAAACAATGATGATATAATAAACTCAATATATTCCATATATTGAGATTTTTTATGATATTTTATTCGATTATACCCATATCCAATTTTACATAATTGGTTACAAAACCATAATTCATGTGTACAATAGTCTACCTCAATAAGAACAAATTATATTAATTTTTTCTATTACCAACTATCACAGTTGGGATTTATAATAGATATAAAGTATTTATTTGATATTTTTAAATTTATTATCCCAGTTTTTTAGTTATATCATATATTACATTTTACAATTCCATCTATTTGGGGATACAAAAATAATGATTTCTTGTACGATAATCTAGTACCTCACAAAGCGATATGATCCTCTCTTTTTATCAACACATCAATTTCATTATATGTATAATCATATTTTATAAAATAATATGTTATTTTTTATATGATTATAATAAATTAATTATAAAATATTACATAACTCATTCCATATGGATTTGAGAATAATAGAAATGTTCCTCATGTGTACTTTTAAAATATGGTCTCCATGAGCATAATATACATTTTTTTTCTAAACCATCATTCATGATTTCAAAAAATAATGTAATTGATATAAAAATAATATAAGAATTATTATTATTATTACCTATATTAGGTAACCATGATCAATTTATGAGGAAAAAAGAACAAAAAATCTAAACATACACGAAAAATGGAGTAATTAGACAACACATGATTTTAATAGGGACTCGTTAATTAATGATTAAAAAAAGGAAATAAGTAAATTTTATATGTTATGATATATATAATTCGGGTTGATTGTTATATTATTAATATTCTTATATTCATTAAACGAGTTTTTTGAAAATGTAATAAATAAATCAAGGCTAAATGTATTGAATTTCCTTCTCAGTTTTCACTTCTAGGACATAGATGCTATATTCACCAAATATTTCATTTATATTTTTCATATAAATCCCATGAATGTATTTTATTATTATTATCATTAAAATTATCTTTATCTAGATATAAATTTAATTATCTCTCTTTCATGAGGTCAATGGTTTGAATGTAATGAAACTTGTAAGAGATTTTGGTCTCAATTTTTGTTGTTTGAGACATATTTTTCTGTTATACACCTATATTAATTTAAAAAGTATATATACAGAACCATTTACATGTATTATTTTTAATTTATTTATCCTAATATTATTTTAATCTTATTTTAAGGATACTCCTTTATGTGGATTAAATTTCAATTCTCTCATTATGGCAATGGTTTTATGTTATATTTTGATTTTTTAGCAGGATTGTTTATGAGTGTGTTTCTGATGATCAAATTTTATCAGTGATCTCTTGTAAAACTCATGAATTTTATTCTCCTATGGTTTTTTCCTGTGAATAAGTTTTTACCTTCATTTTCATCTCTTCATTTTCACATGATTTCAAGAAACAAATTATGTTGAAAAAATCATCTTTTTGGTAGAAAACAATTTTTAATCAGAAACCATGAATTTCTAAAAATTTATTCATTAATATTTTTATCTTTACGGAAATTTTATTTTAAATAAACCAGTACACATGAATTCATTTTTTCAATATAAAATATAATTTCATGTTTATATCATTTACCCAACAATACCCATTTTGATTTTACCAATAATTAAAAAGTAATCATTGTTTTTACATTTATAAAATGAAAGGAACTTCCTTATATCCTGTTAAATATTTTTTTTGAAAAATAAATAATATAGTTAAATATTTATTTTCAAAAAAAAATAATTTTCGAAATGTTTTATATTTTATGATGATATTTTTATATAGAAAATAATAGTTTCTTTATGAAATGTTTAAAACAATTTTTAATTATTCTTTTATTATTATTATTATTTATTTAAAAAAATATGAATTTATTCAAAATTAATCTAATTTTTAAATAAGGATGTTATATTAAAATAAATTTAATTATCAAAATTAAAGTAACCATGTTATCTTTCAAAATAATTTTTTATTTTAGATGACATCCATAGATGAAAATTATTATTTATTAGGGATATGGTCCAAGGAATCCATTCATATTCTTCCTCTAGTATGATTATGTTTGTGATGTTTTTTATGAATCTTATTTCACATCTACATGTTTCACCATGATTATTAATTTCAGTTCATTTTTTGAAATATTTTTCTGATTAATTTAGTAAATTAGAATAAAACCTATCTAATTCCCACATGTTATTAAATGATAAAATTTATAGGAATCCAATTTCATTTCATAAGATGTGATACAATAATAGTTTTATTATATTTTAGAACACATATTAATTATTTTCTTCATTTTAATTGTTGTACAATATCTCACTCCAATGCATTCAGTAATGATTTATTTTCGTGTGAGAAAAATAGGACTGGAATGGGAAGTGAACCCACATTAGTATGGGAAATTTTTAATTATGATTATCTTGGGAGTGGAACATCAATACTATAATGGTTTTGTGAATTAATCCATTCAACTATGGTAGCATTGGTAGGAATCCTTGACAAGTACATTCACATTGATCTGGTTATTTGGTTTCCATATGATTCATTTCTAACAAGCTACCAAAATTTCAACAATGAAACATGATTCTAATATATGATATGAATTTTATGGTTTTCAAATGTTATTATCATGTTCTCATACCCTTATTTTCTTGTAATCCTTACACATCATTATTATTTACCTATGATAAATATTTTATCTCATGAAATTTTTTGTTTTATTTTACCATGGTGATGAAAAATGGTTTTAAGTTTGGTGGGTTTTTTACGAGTAATAAAGGAGAACATATTTTTGGGATATGTTGATGGTCATTCATTATATTAGAAGATTTTCTACTAAGTCTATGGAGAAACTAAACTATTATGGTCCATGGGTGAATGTTTATATAATGTATAGAATATTAATATAAATTTTTTTAATATCCATATATGATAAACCCATGTATCTATATTTAATATACACCATCAGGTCCTAATAACACCTAGATTCGTTGTGGGATCCCAATGTAACATTTACTCATGGTTCAATTGAAATATATATAATTCTATTGAGTTCAAAAATTGATGTATTCTTTTTTATATAGGAAATTGATAAAGGTTTTTTAAAATTTATAGTTAACCAATATTATAATTATTAATCCCAAAATTATCATTTCATTGACACTCTCTATCAAAATTCAAATACCAAATTGTCCATGAATGTAGTGAAAACATTACTCAGTATTATAGTAAAACGTACAATTTCAAATCATGTAGATATATGTATACTCTATCACAATATTTAAAATAGGTAAGACTACATTCAACTCAAATAGTACTTTATAATTAAAAATTAGAAATATATAAAATATCTATGTAAATCATTGAGTTGAGATTGATTTTTTTACTGTGTCTTATTTTTTATTTTTTCATTCGGTTTTATTTCATCAAATATTTTTCACTGTAAATATAAAAAAGAAAATGTATATTTTCATTCTATATTACAAAAAATATAGTCTATTAAAATATAAATTAAATTTCTAGCATGCCTTAATTTCATGTGAATTCAAGTTTTATAAAAACAAAAGTACATAGAATAATATGAAGTAACTAGAAACCTATAGAAATTTTTTCAATGAAAAAAGAAGATAATATGGATTCATATGCTGAACCTTTCCAAAAATATTTAACATAATGATTCACTTGTTATCAAATTTAATTGAAGGGATCAACCAAATCTGGTATCTTGATCTCAAATTTACCTAATGGTATATAATTAGTAAATATATATGGTCAAGTCCATTTGGAATGAGGATTACCTGATATGATTTTTATTCTCAATGAAAACCACAACAGTTTATCTTCAATTTCATAATCAATTTTTTGGATAAGTCTTTCATGAATTGATATGTATTTATCATTATATGAATGTGATTTCACATATTATTCCCTTACCATGTCCTCAATCTATATCAACTATATTTTACACTAATCACTATATATTTCAAAAATCTAAGGAATCTATCTTGGTATGGAATTATGATTTTTGATAGAACTCCATAGACATGTGATATTTTATTCCATAAAATTTATTATAAGGAGACAAACCTATGAGATTATATAGCGATTAAATGATTCCCATAATGAAACTTCATGATTTTTATATTTAGTCCTCTAAAATGGGTTGAACTATATTCTCCAAAAGTCATTCCATTTCACTATTGAAACTTCTCTTAACATATTGTGATGGTGGTTGTTAGATGTGGATTTTTTTGTAATGTACTATATATTTATTTACCAGGGCATCTATATTTTTGTTTTAAAAAATGAATGTCTTCTCATAATATTATTACTTGTGGATCTATAAACCTTAAAAAATATATGGTTTTAGAAACTAAGATATATTTATATAATCACTAGTTATAATGATTTTTCATCAATCATCATATAAATGTTTTTACTACTAATAAAATATATGATGAATAAAAGATATAATAAATGTAACTATTAAATACAATATTTATAAATCATATATTCAATAGATAATAAACGGTTTTGGGGTAATCATATTTATTTTGGTAATTACACTAGTAAACTAGTATTTTTTAATTTTGTTTTAAAAAATTGATGGTAGAGAAATTGAGGGATAAAATAATCCTTCCTCCAAATCATTTTTAGTTGTTCTTTGAGGTCTGAATTATCCTCAACATTAAATTTCGAAAAAAAATTAATTTATATTTGAATGTAAATTAATGTAGTTTTGATAAGATGATAGGTTCCATTGATATGACCATAATATTCACATAACCATCAAACCCAAACACATGAGTAGACATATACATACTGTCACTACGGAATGATTCATCCATGTATGTTTTAGATTATTGTTTTACCTTAAATAAAATGAGTAGTAAAATCACGTAACCTACAAAAATATACTAAAAACAATATTCTCTTTAATATATGATGAATTATTATATTAATAACGACCTTCTCACTATCACAAAATTTTTGAAATATTTTGTGATCTAATAGATTTTTTATCCATAATCATAGATGATATTTACTTTATCTTGTAACAAATAAGGTTAAATTATTTCCTATCTATGTAACAAAAGAGAAAATGAATTCTATTTTTTTTATAATTCACATGCACTATGTCTAGGGCCTTTTGAGAATTTGATATCACTTGTGAGTGCCCATAAATATTATAGGAATGTATAGCTCCCACATATATTTCTGGATCATCACAAGTATTCCAAATGTTTGTCCCATATTTGGTGAGAAATTTATCGTCTATGAATCATCACAAGCAAACATAGTTTCATTATTAGGGGCAGTAGTCATGGTGAATAAATTTTTTATAAATCACTAATAAATATATTTCAAAATAAATCAATGTTTAAAAATTATCTACTTAGTCACCTAGTTGGGGTTTAGTGAAATATAGAAATAAAAAAAATTGTTTGTCCCCTATAATCACTTCTCTAAAAATTATTTGTGGGAAATAATTTTATTTTTTAATATTAAATTGTATTTTTTCATATTTGAAAAAAAAATTCTCAATATATAATTATTTTAAATAGAAAATGAATTTCAATACAACTTCAAAAAAACCATAGCTTAGAAAATAATTCCATTAGGAATAACTCATAGATTCCCTCAGTTATGTACGATATGATAGATACCATATAGTACTGAAAGATTTATCAGAAATTTCATGGAATGAAATGAATCATTCATTAAGAAACATAATGATGGTATAAGTTAATGTAGTATTGAAATTTTCATGAGAAGAAAATTAATCCTATAAGATCCCATAGATTCTGTCAAGGTAAAATAGTGACCATCTATAGCTAGCCTCTATATCTTATGGTTCACAAAGGGTATGCGGATGTTGTATTTTCTATACACATAGACAAATACTCTATATTCAATGTAAAACTCCATAAAATCCAGAATCTTGTGGAAAATAATTCAATATTTTGAATTTATATAATTTTGTGTCTAGTTTTCATTGAGACAACATTAATGGGACTCACGCAATGAGATTCTATAATTGTTTATACTATTTGATCTCCATACTATATTTTTATATCATCTTTATCTACATCTAAAGGGAATGGGGTCAGTCTTTTATAGGGATATCTTACTGATATGGTCTAATGTATCATCAAAATTATATGGGTGATAGTGGTACATTAATCCATGGGATGTCCTATAATATCCATTAATTTTTAATAACATTTCTTAAAAAATCTATATTCAATATTACCCTATATTAGGTTTTATATTATTTTATATGATTACTATAATTTTTCATTTTCATTTAAATATGAATATTTAATGTATCATAGAAGTAGATTAATTTTTAGTTTAACGGGGTTTTTAATGATTTTCACAGACAATAGATTTTCATTATGGAAATTTAGACGTCAAAATTAGTGGTATTAATAGAATATTTGTGTTATAAATCAAATAATATTCATTGGATTTATCATATTTCCAAAAAGTCAAAATAAATTCATGATGAAACTCATTCTGAAAAATTTTTCATTCTAAAAAATAATGTGCTTCCAGAAAATCTTGTAATATAATTATTTCATCAACAATTTATATTCCATTTAATAACAAGGTAATTCCAATTTTTATGGGTGAATATAGATTTCTCATTATGGGTCTATTTCATTCATTTATGGTTTTTGAAATTGACAATTGTTTCACCAAATGTCAGTGAATGATCTTTCATATTGACATTTATTATTAGTTTCAAAATCATACATAATTGACTAACAAATAATATTGATGGTTGGGATTTGAATTATTCTTCCTCATTGTTTAGAATGTACATGTCATCAGGGAACCAATTTTTTTCCCTAACCAAATCATCTTCTAAAACACATACTCAATAGGAAATGGTTCAGTTTGAATTTTTCATATCTATTCATGTGCGTTTGTGTTTTCTATGTTGTATATTAGACTAAAATCCATATGAAATTATAATAGTTAATTATCATAAATACTATGAAAAAGTGTAAAGATTATATCTACAATAGTAATGGGAATGGATAATATACATGTATCCTGTTAATTTTGTGGGATTTGTGGGGTTATATGAGCATAATAAATTTTATATATACATACCATATCAATAATGTGCTGTATTCTCCTTATTATTAACATCTCATTGATTAATTTTAAATTCCAAAAAATAATGTGGATTGATTACAGCATAAAGAAATTTATATTTACATTCGTAAAATATTTCAATAAACCCATTTTATATTTTTTCCTTATTGGATTTGTAAGGTGGTTTAGTCATTTTATGGTTTGGTGGTTGTAAAGGATTTCAATCCTATATCCATGATTTATTTTTTCCATTATTATTATGGGGGGGCATTAATAGGTTTTTCTAAATCCTTATCATTGAATCATTAATCATGTACACAATAATGTCTTCTTCTTTATCCCTCTTAATGTAGATTCATATAACTACTTCATAGATCCATTCAAATATTTAATGTATCTTATATAATATTTTTCATGGGGTTTATTGTAACACCCCAGGTAAATAAAGAATATGACATTTTCATATTTATCCATATTTGTGTATAAAATATTAATATGACTTTAAAGGGGATGCTATGCTCGATGGCGTACCCAACACGCAACAATGAGTTTCTTGGGAATCTTACGTTGCACTCTAATAATAAAATAATATTATTTTAAATGGTAGTTAACATGTAGCCGTTGTATCGGCGGGAATGGATAGAAATAACTAAAATATTATTATATATGTTTTTAAATGTTTTCACATTTATCCAATAAAAGATAAAGGCTTAAAATACAGAAAGAATTCAATTTTTTGCGTATATGACCTAGTTTTCACTAATGGTTCACTTATCTTCTTTTGATGGCGAACCGTCATTAAATATAGTTTTGTTCACTCTTATACATTCTATTTGACCAAATAAAACTCTTCTTGAGAATCAGGACATCAAAATTTACTTTGTGTAAATTTTTTGTATGTTTCTGATAAAGTTCATTTTTTTAATGAATAGTGTAAATGTTGTATTTTAAATTCAAATCCTCTTTTTAATCTAATTTATTTATATGATTATATTATCTTTTTAGTTGGTCTTAATGTGTAATCTGAATATATTTTTACCATTTATTCCAATGGTGGTCATTGGAATCAATTTCACTTTGAAATTAGACTTAAACTGGTGCCAATCTTTTGATACTTATTGTTTTATAAAAACACGCTATTTGCTCTGATAGCGGGAATTAATTATTAAATTAATTAATGTGACTTATATGTTTTGAATTTTGTAAAATAGACTTCATTTTTGAATTCGGAATATCAAACATAGCTTAGGGTGAATTTTTGGTAATTTTCTGAAAAACTCCAATTTTTGATGAATAGTGAAACCACTAAGTGGTAATCAAGAAAACTGATTTTTCAGTTAAATGAAAGTTTACCACTAATGTGTATTGAATTTTTAAAATCCAACATACATGGTTGTCATTATTATGTAAAATGTGGTTCAATGGGATGAAAATAATTTTTTGGTGCATAGTAACTTTTTTCCTCAATCGCGATTAGAGGTAATCAGTGTAATTTAAGGTAAAAATGATATTATAAAAATATGAAAACACCATGAAACTTCTTCTACCCCTATTGGATGAGTCATGGCCGACAAAGACAACCCATGGGTCGATTTAGGGGACCCTATGGAGCCTCTTGGATGAGATAATGACATTAATGCCATTTTTTTAAATAAAGGTGAAAATGACACTAACATAAATGGTTTTACTAACACAATTTTTATAAGGGGTTATTCTAATCATATTTTTGTCTATAAATACTATTCGGAAAGATAAAAAGATTTCTTACATCATAGTATTTTTTTTTATAATTTTTAGACTTTAAATAAATTAAATTATTTATGACATCATGATGATGCAGCGATAACCTCATTATTTAACGATTTAAATAAAATGGAAAGATAATGTAATATCTAAAACCTAAACATGTCCAAAACCTATTATATGGAAGTAGTTCGAAGCCTTATCATCTTAGCTTCGAATTATATCAATGTGGGACCTTTGAAATTCGAAACACTTTTGAAAATAAAATAATAGTTTCATGATTTCCAAAAGTGCCCCTCCTCTCCTCTTATAAAAGGCCCCCACCTCTACCTCATTTCACACACTTCTCAAGCCTTTGGCTCGGCCAAACCCTGCCCATTTACTCTATCCACATCCCTATACTCATCCTAGAGGATTCCCTTTGGGCAGAATTCTTTCAAAGGAAGCCTTTAGGATCAAATCAAAAGGAGTTACACTTTTAAAGGTAATTCATTCTCTCATGTTCATTTGTTTTATTTTGCTTCTCCAACCCCATAAACTCTTTTTATTTACTTATTTTGTAACAAAAACAGTATATTAAATATACTAGGATGTTTTTATAAGATTTATTCGAGCTACACTCTCACAAAACTACATCAAATGTTTAAAGAACATACGGTTTCCGTGGATGGCGAAATTCTGCCTCCCAAAACGATGATTGTTCAATACTCATTTAACACCTTCAAAGGTGGCCATTATGATGTCAATATTTTTATATAAGATATATAATATGTTTATGTTTTACTTATTCTTCTGTATTTATCTTTTTTATCTTACCTTTATGGCTTCCATTATGGGTATACGCGATATCTTCATTTTAGGAAGTGCGGACTACCGCCCCCTCGAAGTGATGTGATTCGTTAATGCCATACGTGGGACGTATAAAGGATGGATTTAATATTATTATATATTATGTTATACTGGAATTATAATATACCTCTATATCATTATTATTTCTGTCCATTAAAGTATGAGATAGAAATGAAAGTAGCGTTCATGCGTACGTACGGCTTACCGTCTCCATGAATGGTGCATTTCATTTCTTATCCCCAAATGTAATATAATATTACAATTACATGTATATAATGGATATATATAATGAATGATATATCTAAATGGTGAATATAATTATGGAATTAAAATATACATACCTCTCATTTAGTTTTAATTCCATTAATATGACAAAGAAATGAAACTAGCGTTCATGCGTACGTACAGCTTACCGTCTCCATTAATGGTGCATTTCATTTCATACCCCTAAATGATTATGTAATATTATATATACAAGTATATGCGGGATATATATAATATATATATGATATCCAAATCAGGAATTTCATTCTGGATATAAAAAACCTTTGACCACACGAACAACATGTAATTGTAAGAAGTCCACTTTCGACTTAAGAACCAAATATCGACAAAACAAACATTATTAACTTAAATGATTACATAATGTTTATAACATTTCAATAATTGATATAAAATGAATAATGAACTTGGAAAAGGTTCTTAAGCAAGTAGAAATTAACTCAAGTTTATTATTCAGGACGTTAAAGAACGATCGAGTCAAGTCGGACCCGAGGTAGGGGATCCTACTCCTCTCTTTAAGTACACATTTTTATGTCATTCCTTTTAAAGATCATCTTTCTTGTTATTGGGATGATATTTTATATTACATTTACAGTAATTTTTATGTTCATGTGATGAGAGAAACTATTCTCTCTCATCAATCCATTTTGGATGTTTTAAGTGGCACCGATAGGCTGCCGAATTTTCGTAAGAGATCTAACCTCTCTCTTTCTTTTAAAGTACTCTCCTTTATGTCACTTCTTTTAAGCTCCTATTTGTTATGTTGGGGGATGTTATTTTATATTCCTCTTTCTTTAAACATTATGTTGATGTGATTAGAGACCCTATTTCCTCTCATCAATCCATTTTGGAAGTTTTAAGTGGCGTCGTTAGGCTGTCGAGATTTCATAAGAGATTTTTCATCTCACTTTTATTCCCGTGAGATTTATGCTACATTTGCCACAATTTCCATTGAGTGGTTTATGTACTGCCCACTATTACACTACTTTTGTAATATAATTCCATTTATGGGTATTTACATATTCATTGTATGACACTTCTTCAATGGGGTGTACTTTTCGAAAGTTACCGAAGTCGGTAAGGGAACCTTTCACCCTCGTCTTTTTTTAAAAGACTTCTTTTGTTGGGTCTTTTAGTTTACATATTGTTATGTTGGGATATGTTATCATATATCCTTATTGATTTAAATTTTATGTCCAAGTGATGAGATACACTTTTTATCTCTCATCAACTCATTTTGATGTGACGCCGTTAGGCTGTCAAGGGAACTTCTTAACCCAATTTCGATTTCTTTGGGTTCAACATGTAGTTATTGAATATGCCATCCATTGAATATGTGTGAATGACCTTTGATTATTTTACACTAAATATCCACTTATTTTGTTGTATTCGTTTGTCACACATAATTATGTAATTGATTTATCCTTAAACCAAGGATACCATCTTTCTAAGGGAATTTGTCTCAATCTCTTTTCATTGAGGAATATTTCGTTTTATACACAACTTTCTTTTTTACGGTGTATAAAACCCTTTGACTTTTACTTTTATACTAAAGGATTATTTTTCTAAGAAGCGTTTTACTAAACGACAAAAAGGAATTTTTTTTTACGTACGCGCTGACAACGACCTTTTCCGCTGCCGTGAGTATTATTTGGTCTTTGGCTTCCTCAACAAGCCATAATGTTTTTAAAATAAAATAAATACCATATACTCTTTTATGTATTTTCGTATTGAAAATGGTTTTGATAAAGGATTCTATTATGTCAATATATTTATGATATATTGTGATGGTAATGTGGAAATTTTCTCATTCCTTTATATTGGTTTTATGTTTTATGATTTTATATTGGTACTTGGACATTTTAACGGGTGGTTACGTTATAAACCATATGACGGGTGGTTCCGTGAATACCAGGACAGGTGGTTACGTTATAACCTCCAATGCATTGGGTATGGAAGTCGGTCGTGTGGCTATTCAATTAAGTATGTATGGAAATTGGCCGTATGGCTATTCCATTAAGTGATATGTGTGGAAGTCGACCGTATGGTTATTCCACTTAAGTATGTTTATGTCCCAAGTTACCTTTATATATGTTATGAGTTCTTTATGTGGGTTTTATGGTAATCCTTTTGTTACAAAAAGGCAAGTAATGATACTTTATTCCGTGAAGAGTTTTTACTACTTCATGAAGGTGAAGGTATTACTTTGATAGAGTATACATGGTTTACTTGATGTTTGAAAAACTAACAGTTTTCATTCTTATGTATACATGTACTCATGTTTCCTTTCCATATTTTTATATCCCTTACTGAGCTTTTTATGCTCATCCCAAGTTTTTGAAATGTTTTTCACAGGTCAAGGGAAGGGTACATGATGTGATGATAATGTCAAGGATGTGTCAAGAAAGAATCCATGTTTTATTTTAAATATGTTTCTGTTGATGGGAAGAATGAATACTGTCTTTTATGTAACCAATTTGTTTAAATGTGGAATGTAATGCAAGTTTCATGATCTAATTCTCTAAAACTCTAAACCTGAAAAGATCCTCAATGTGTAATCTTGTAATAACTCAAGATTAAGTTAGGTTTAAGGATGGGGCCTTATAGTTGGTATCAAAGGTCGGTTTATATAACTTTAGCGGTTAGGGTATTCTTTAAGCATAAGTGACATTACCATAATGGATAGGATTTCAGAAAGAGTCCTAGTTTTAGATAAAGTGAATGAGTAAGTATATCTTAGTGTTTACCTTCCTCATTAGTAAATGATGGTTTTTTTTTGATATAATCACACTGACATTTCTATTTTTAGTGATTGGATGGATCTAGCAGGCACCAAAGAGACAACAGTTTTGAAGGAAACTGTGGTGGTTCTCTGATTAAAAGACTAGATAAAATGGAGGATTCAATGAGGAAACTCATGGTTGTTCTAAACCAAATATCAAGGAGTCATGATCAACCACTTGAACCTTGGTATTTTCTATAATTCATCATTTACGAGATGACCAATCGATGTGGAAGTTCAGTTAAAAATTAAAAAGGTAACCATTAGGGTTTATATGATCCTTACTTTTTAGGTAATTATGGGTTACTCTATGATATAATGGAAAATGAAAGGAATGAGGTAAACTTGAGGTTACAATATGTTATGATTATTTTTGAAGATTTTATCTCATTTTGGGTAATGTTTTAAGAATTATATAGTTTTGGAAAAAGGACAACACGCAGACCGTGTGACAACCCGTCGCGTCGGACAAAGCTGTGGGGATCGAACCCACAACCAAAGTGCGACTGGTATTTATCACCTACCACAGGACTACGTGAAGTCCCTGGTTACTTTGACTGATTCTTTTTTGTTATATGATTTTATGAATTAAGAGTATTTTGATTTTGGGATATTTATGAAAATGATTAACCTATCATGGAGGATATGTGATTAGGTTAATTACTTTTCAATACGAGACTTTAGGAGAAACTAATGTTGTTTGGAGATAAATGTTACGATTTAACTTGGAAGACTACGTGACTAAATACTTCAAATATTTGTGTTTCAATCTTATATTGGTTTACTTTGAAGAATTTTATGGACAAATTGTTTATCGGATGGTCCTCGTTGAACTTTGGGTTTTGTTGGACAAATTTTGGAGATTAAGCATAGATTTTCTTTTTAAAGGGTTATCCTTTTTTGGATTATCTGACCTTGTACTAACCTTTTTGGTTTTGGTTTTGGTTAAAGCCTAATGACATGGAATGTATATAGTTCTCTTTGGTGGATTAGTTGATTCTCTATAAGTTGATTATAGTACTCTTAATGCGAACAAGTCTCCCTAAAAACTCGTCTTTTGGAAAAAAAATATGAGTTTGATTAAGGAATCTAGTAAAAGTTGAAAGTCAACATGATAAGTGATTATGTTTCCTTATGAATAAATTCCTCAATAAAAAGTTACATAAAACAAAAATTTTGTCTATTAATTTTTCATACTGGGGAATCGAATACCGTTTAACCCATCACAAGTTTGTGATTTTCTCATGGTTAACTTTCTCCTATACATGTTTACTATCACTCTCCCTCAAGAACATGACCCTTTGCTTTTTCTTCCATGTCCATGTTTTTATACATATGGGTTAACTTGGATGACATTTTCACTTCTCTCCCATTCTTTTAAAGTGATTGTTTTACCAACTCTTGTTCCCATGTTAGACTTTCAAGGATGTTTCCAAGCTCAATTTTAAAAATTGCGAGGACGCAATTCCCAAAAAGGGGGGAAAGATGTAACACCCCAGGTAAATAAAGAATAAGACATTTTCATATTTATCCATATATGTGAATAAAATATTAATATGACTTTAAAGGGGATGCTATACTTGATGGTGTATCCAACACGCAACAACGAGTTTCTTGGGAATCTTACGTTTCACTCTAATAATAAAATAAGATTATTTAAAATGGTAGTTAACATGTAGCCATTGTATCAGTGGGAATGGATATAAATAACTAAAATATGATTATATATGTTTTTAAATGTTTTTACATTTATCCAATAAAATATAAAGGCTTAAAATACAGAAAGAATTCAATTTTTGGCGTATATGGCCTAGTTTTCACTAATGGATCACTTATCTCCTTTTGATGGAGAACCATAATTAAATATAGTTCTGTTCACTCTTATACATTCTATTGGACCAAATAAAACTCTTCTTGAGAATCGGGACATCAAAATTTACTTTGTGTAAATTTTTGGTATCTTCCTGATAAAGTTCATTTTTTTAATGAATAGTGTAAAATGTTGTATTTTAAATTCAAAACCTCTTTTTAATATAATTTATTTATATGATTAGATTATATTTTGAATTGGTCTTAATGTGTAATCTGAATATATTTTTACCATTTAATCCAATGGTGGTCATTGGAATCAATTTCACTTTGAAATTAGACTTAAACTGGTGCCAATCTTTTGATACTTATTGTTTTATAAAAACAGGCTATTTGCTCTGACAGCGGGAATTAATTATTAAATTAATTAATGTGACTTATATGTTTTTAATTTTTTAAAATAGACTTCATTTTTGGATTCAGAATATCAAATATAGCTTAGGGTGAATTTTTGGTAATTTTCTGAAATACTCCAATTTTTGATGAATAGTGAAACCACTAAGTGGTAATCAAGCAAACTGATTTTTCAGTTAAATGAAAGTTTACCACTAATGTGTATTGAATTTTGAAAATTCGACATACAAGGTTGTCATTAGTATGTAAAATGTGGTTCAATGGGATGAAAATAATTTTTTGGTGAATAGTAACTTTTTTTCATTAATCGCGATTAGAGGTAATTAGTGTAATTTAAGGTAAAAATGATATTATAAAAATATGAAAACACCATGAAACTTGTCCTACCTCTATTGGATGGGTCATGGCCGACCAAGACAACCCATGGGTCGATTTAGGGGACCCTATGGAGCCTCTTGGGTGAGATAATGACTTTAATGCCTTTTTTTAAATAAAGGTGAAAATGACACTAACATAAATGGTTTTACTAAAACAATTTTTAGAAGGGGTTATAATAATCATATTTTTTCCTATAAATACTATTTGTAAATCTAAAAAGATTTCCTACATCATAGTATTTTTTTATAATTGGTAGACATTAAATAAATTAAATTATTTATGACCTCATGATGATGCAGCGATGACCTCATTATTTAACTATTTAAATAAAATGGAAAGATAATGTAATATCTAAAACTTACACATGTCCAAAACCTATTTGATGGGAATATTTCGAAGCCTTATCATCTTAGATTCGAATTATATCAATTTGGGACCTTATAAATTCGAAACACTTTTGAAAATAAAATAATAGTTTCATGATTTCCAAAAGTGCCCATCCTCTCCTCTTATAAAAGGCCCCCACCTCTACCTCATTTCACACACTCCTCAAGCCTTTGGATCGGCCAAAACCTGCCCATTTACTCTCTCCACATCCCTCTCCTCATCCTAGAAGATTCCCTTTGGGCATAATTCTTTCAAAGGAATCCTTTAGGCTCAAATAAAAAGGAGGTACTCTTTTAAAGGTAATTCATTCTCTCATGTTCATTTGTATTATTTTGCTTCTCCAACCCCCTAAACTCTTTTTATTTTCTTATTTTGTAACAAAAACAGTATATTAAATATACTAGGATGTTGTTATAAGATTTATTCGAGTTACACTCTCACACTACTACATCAAATGGTTAAAGAACATACGGTTTCCGTGGATGGCGAAATTCTGCCTCCCGAAACGATGATTGTTCAATACTCATTTAACACCTTCAAAGGTGGCCACTATGATGTCACTATTTTTTTATATGATATATAATATTTTTATGTTTTACTTATTCTTATGTATTTTTCTTTTGTGTCTTACCTTTATGGCTTCCATTATGGGTATACGCGATATCTTCATTTTAGGAAGTGCGGACTACCGCCCCCTCAAAGTGATGTGATTCGTTAATTCCATACGTGGGACGTATAAAGGATGGATTTAATGTTATTATATATGATGTTATACTGGAATTATAATATACCTCTATATCATTATTATTTCTTTCCATTAATGTATGAGATAGAAATGAAAGTAGCGTTCATGCGTATGTATGACTTACCGTCTCCATGAACGGTGCATTTCATTTCTTATCCCCAAATGTAATATACTATTAAAAGTACATGTATATAATGGATATATATAATGAATGATATATCTAAATGATGAATATAATTTTGGAATTAAAATATACATACCTCTCATTTAGTTTTAATTCCATTAATATGACAAAGAAATGAAAGTAGCGTTCATGCGTACGTACGACTTACCGTCTCCATGAACGGTGCATTTCATTTATTACCCCTAAATGATTATGTAATATTATATATAAATGTATATTCTGGATATATATGATATATATGATATCCAAATCAGGAATGTCATTCTGGATATAAAGAACCTTTGACCACACGAAGAACATGTAATTGTAAGAAGTCCACATTCGACTTAAGAACCAAATATCGACAAAACAAACATTATTAACTTAAATGATTACATAATGTTTATAACATGTCAATAATTGATATAAAAGGAATAATGAACTTGGAAAAGGTTCTTAAGCAAGTATAAATTAACTCAAGTTTATTATTCAGGACGTTAAAGAACGATCGAGTCAAGTCGGACCTGAGGTAAGGGATCCTACTCCTCTCTTTAAGTACACACTTTTATGTCATTCCATTTAAAGCTCATATTTCTTGTTATTGGGATGATATTTTATATTACATTTACTGTAATTTTTATGTTCATGTTATGAGAGACCCTATTCTCTCTCATCAATCCATTTTGGAAGTTTTAAGTGGCGCCGATAGGCTGCCGAATTTTCGTAAGAGATCTAACCTCTCTCTTTCTTTTAAAGTACTCTCCTTTATGTCACTTCTTTTAATCTCCTATTTGTTATGTTGAGGGATGTTATTTTATATTACTCTTTCTGTAAAAATTATGTTGATGTGATAAGAGACCCTATTTCCTCTCATCAATCCATTTTGGAAGTTTTAAGTGGCGTCGTTAGGCTGCCGAGTTTTCATAAGAGATTTTTCATCTCACTTTTATTCACGTGAGATTTATGCTACATTTGCCACAATTTCCATTGAGTGGTTTATGTACTACCCACTATTACACTCCTTTTGTAATATACTTCCATTTATGGGTATTTACAAATTCATTGTATGACACTTCTTCAATGGGGTGTACTTTTCGAAAGTTACCGAAGTCGGTAAGGGAACCTTTCACCCTCCTCTTTTTTTAAAAGACTTCTTTTGTGGGGTCTTTTAATTTACATATTGTTATGTTGGGATATGTTCTCATATATCCTTATTGATGTATATTTTATGTCCAAGTGATGAGATACACTTTTTATCTCTCATCAACTCATTTTTATGTGAGGTCGTTAGGCTGTCAAGGGAACTTCTTAACCCAATTTCGATTTCTTTGGCTTCAACATGTAGTTATTGAATATGTCATCCTTTGAATATGTGTGAATGACCTTTAATTATTTTACACTTAATATCCACTTATATTTGGTGTATTTGTTTGTCACACATAATAATGTAATTGATTTATCCTTAAACCAAGGATATCGTCTTTGAAAGGGACTTTGTCTCAATCCCCTTTTATTGAGGCATATTTTGTTTTATACACAACTTTATTTTTTACGGTGTACAAACCCCTTTGACTTTTAATTTTATACAAAAGGTATCTTTTTCTAAGAAGCTTTTTACTAAACAACAAAAAGGAATGTTCTTTTACGTACGCGGTGACAACGACCTTTTCCGCCGCCACGAGTATTATTTGGTCTTTGGCTTCCTCAACAAGCCATAATGTTTTTAAAATAAAATAAATACCATATACTCTTTTATGTATTTTGGTTTTGAAAATCGTTTTGATAAAGGATTCTATTAGTCAATATATTTATGATATATTGTGATTGAAATGTGGAAATGTTATCATTCCTTTATATTGGTTTTATGTTTTATGATTTTATATTGGTACTTGGACATTTTAACGGGTGGTTACGTTATAAACCATATGACGGGTGGTGCCGTGAATACCAGGACATGTGGTTACGTTATAACCTCCAATGCATTGGGTATGGAAGTCGGCCGTGTGGCTATTCCATTAAGTATGTATGGAAATTGGCCGTATGGAAATTCCATTAAGTGATATGTGTGGAAGTCGACCGTATGGTTATTCCACTTAAGTATGTATATGTCCCAAGTTAACTTTATATATGTTATGTGTTCTTTATGTGGGTTTTATGGTAATCCTTTGGTTACAAAAAGGTAAGTAATGATACCTTATTCCATGAATAGTTTTTACTACTTTATGAAGGTGAAGGTATTACTTTGATAGAGTATACATGGTTTACTTGATGTTTGAAAAACTAACAGTTTTCATTCTTATGTATACATGTACTCATGTTTCCTTTCCATATTTTTATATCCCTTACTGAGCTTTTTATGCTCATCCCAAGTTTTTGAAATGTTTTTCACAGGTCAAGGGAAGTGTACATGATGTTATGATAGTGTCAAGGATGTGTCAAGAAAGAATCCATGTTTTATTTTAAATATGTTTCCGTTGATGGGAAGAATGAATACTGTCTTTTATGTAACCACTTTGTTTAAATGTGGAATGTAATGAAAGTTTCATGATCTAATTCTATAAAACACTAAACCTGAAAAGATCCTCAATGTGTAATCTTGTAATAACTCAAGATTAAGTAAGGTTTAAAGCTGGGGCCGTATATTTATAATTTAATTAGTAAGAAACCCACCTAATCATGATTCACTATTTTTTAGAGTATTTTTAATTTTTTTGTTTTTTCCATGTTTATGTTATGTGATGATATGTTATTATTTAGGGTAGTTTTTTGAGTTGTCTGAAAATCCAAAATAAATTTATGAAAACCTCATTACAGTGGGATATTGATTTATATCATTTTTTCCTTATAGACAGTAGGGAGAAACCTCTATAGAATTTTGTAAGTTGGATGGGTGTATGAGACCCTCGCTAGAAATTTTCACTTATAGGTTATTGGTTCCCACATCAATACTATGAATTAGAAATTTCTATAAATAAATTAATGTTTATTGTTTTTTATGGATCTACCTTAGATATATAGATTTATATATTTTTGAAACACTATGCCTATGTAATCTATATTTATTTTTATTGAGAGTTAAAAATAAAAATTTCCAATAATGCTGAAGAATATAATGCTTTACATGCCTTTTTCTATGTTAAATCTCAAACTTGAGAGGTTGTTTATTGTTTTTTGTTAAATGGTTAGTAATAAATTTTCCCCATATATTCATATTATAATGAATCTCATACGATATTTATGAGAATTTTTGTATAACATATCAACTATATCTCTAAATTATATGGCAATTTTATCTATTAATTCCCCACCAAAGGAAGAATATAGTGAATCTTTGTCAATTTCCATCAACCCATGGTAAAAAATACCTTGTAATGGTGATATATAAAATGATGATGTGGGAAGGAGGTTTTAATCAAATGAATCTATCTAAAAGTATAGTGTGATTTTCATTACATTCATGAAAAATACAATATATGTCTTTATTAATCTAATTTCACCTTGAGGGATGGATGTACTTCCATAGGTATTTCTATTAAAAACCCTCCCATATAGTTATTTATACATGATTGAGTCTGTAGATCATATCCACGCATATGAATTGATGAGTGAAGGGGAAGTCCTTATAGGTAAATTGATCATTGGTTAGGTATAATGGGTTGAAATTATTGTAAACATTATCAAATTCCCTAATATGCATTCTAAGATCATATTCTGATAGTGTAAATACCAGTATCATTTCCATGTAATTATTTTTAATTATATATAATTAATTCGAGACTTTGAAATCTGACGGCGCATGATTCTGATGACTAGACTACCCAGAATGATCTATCAAGGTTGTGTTAATCGTTAAATAGCATGCATAAACAGTTTTCCTAGAAAAGGGGAAAAACATTTAAATGTCTTCCTAGATCAGAAGTGTGAGTCCACCATTGGCCATAGAATGATTAGTTTACCCTAGGTGCGACTTAAGTTTAGTCGATGTGGGCCTCCTATCAGAAAACCAAAAAATGGAATAACCGTAAGTAAAATTATAAAATAAAATTATTATATTTTTCAAATGCTTATAAATCACGAATGGTATCTCGGATTGAAAATCTGAGACGACTTTTAAACTCCTGAGGTTATTTTTTCCATAGGCTGATACTAATATTTTCCAGCTAGGGCCACCAGTGAATGTTTGTTTTTTGTTGTAAATAAAATAATTAAGTGGCGATTCTTTTTTGGTAAAATCCATAACATCTAAATGGAAACTTGGATTGAAAATATGATTGTAATGTTGGGTTCGTTTGGGCGTGTTCTACTAAGGTGGATCCTAACGTGGACCGACGCGGGTCAATAGTTAATGAAAATAATTTATTGAAATTTTTTCAGGTACCTTCAGTAAATGCGCAAGTAGTGTTTTATTACATCTGAACTGTTGCTTGGATTAAATATCAGAGGGTACTATTGAATCCAAAATGTCGGTATTCGATTATGGGATGATTTAATTTGACCATAGTTGGTCCATAAAATATGTAATGTTATACTGCTTTTTAAAGGAAATAAAATAAAATAATTTTATTATTTTATTTTGTGTCCCCCAACGGACAAATAAGGGGTGTGGCTGGTGATGTGTCATGAAAATAAATGGCATGACGTACCAAACATATATAATGATGTCGTTAGGGAATTAGGAATCCTCTTAATTGATGAGCCTCATTAAATTATAACATTTTTACCTACCATACCCCTCTCATATATATTTGGAGCATGTGGAGGGGTATCAGCACAACTTCTCCATGAAACGTTGTGCTAAAGGAGCACCACGATGCTGGACCCTGAGAAGACAGAGTTGATCCAAGTCGAAGGTGATGGGTGACATCGAACCGCGAATAGGAATTCGACGTGCGAGTGGTGTCGTTATAAGACTGTTGCAGGAACCAAGAACATCGGCCTACCTTCATGCACGTGAATTTTTCTGATGGTTTGAGGTAGGGGCTTATTTATTTAGTTTTCCTAAAAAGATTCTATCTTCCCCATTCTTGAAAATTATACGAAGAACATGGGTCAAATGACTAATAAGTTGATCTGTGAAAAATTCGTTTTGAGGGAGGTTGTTATGGGATATCCAGGTGGGGTTTTGATTTTTGTTTAATAGAAGATAATGTTAAACTCGATTTTATTCTTCCTTTGATCACGATCTATCAAGAAGGTGTATGCATAACTAACCCGGCTCGAACCCTCCGCATATTTGTAACCCTTTCACCTTCCATGGAAGACCGCCGACATGATGTCACCAAAAAGCTACAAAGGTACAAACACACCAACACAAGCCGCTAGAGGTGGTCGTGACACAACGATGTGATAGTCAATGGTGCGGCCAGTACCGGCCGGCCGCAGATGATGTGTGGCTCACCGTCACACGCTGTCGGTGTGCGAAGTGGACACGACACGTCAGCCGTGATAGATGGATAAAAAGGCCTACTCATCAGCCGGTAAATAAAAAGAAGGGTGGGGCGCTGTCATGGGCCACCCATGAGAAATAGGTCATGGAAGAATCTGTGGAAGAGGAGGCTAAACACATGCATCTAGTGTGTTCTAAGGTGATCGGGCGGTGCCCACATGTCATCACCGCTTTAACGGCCGAATGACCTTTTTCCGTTCATGATCTCAGGGGAGTGGCTCCACCGAGCCACATGGCAGAAGCACCACAGGTCGTGCCCTTCATGGTCGTACTTCTCTCTAGGGGTCCACCGCCAGCGGGCCACCCCTGCAGGCCGGGCGGCATACCCAGCGGACCAACTCCAAGTGGGTCGGGCTGTGCCCCACATACCGGGGTGCACCCCACTACAGTTAGGGCTACCCCATTGCGGGACCCTCCTTACAGGGGCCAAGTCGCCCTTGTGAGCTGCCCCTTTTTGTGATTCAGGCTGGACCTCGGCCCAGCCCAGGTGTGGGTGGGCCGGGTGGGTCCCACCAGGTAGGACCGGACCCAGGTCCAGAAATACAGATAGAGCTTTATATCGAGACCCAGATGTCTATTTGATGAACTTTCTACAATGTTTAGATACATGTAGTGAGATAGTGCTATTGATTTTCTCCATGAGTGTTTTGGAGAAAGATTGAGTATAACTGGGTTGGATCGCAACTGAACCCATTAGAGCCCTTGACACTAAAATGCCAATAACCCACAAACCGTGTGTCCGGATGACGTGTCGTCTATTGTTTTGGAAACATTGTGACACAAAAATTCATCCGGTTACTTCTTTGCAAGAATTAATGTTGGTTGAAATACAACCAATGTCTTAGGGATTTTCCCCCAGGAGTTCTTTGTATGGAACCCTTCGATTTGCTATGACCTGATGACTACATAATTTTGTACTCAGAGTGACTTGACGACCACTGTACGTGATGCGGATGAGTACCACTGTAGGCCATGTTGTGGAGTACCCATGGTGCGTGATAGAGAGGACTAGCATAGAAAGCCACGATGGGGGAGCGGCTCTGTGTGACCAAGAAGACCCACAGTAAATGATGGGGATGAGTAACTTAGCAGTTCAATGTTAGTGGGAACTGCCTCTGTGTGATGTGATAGTCCTACTATACTCAATAGAGGTGGAGTTCTACATCAGCTGAGGTGTTCAACGTTGTGACTGGGAATGATACATATTACTGAGCCCTAGAGAATTAGTAGATGGTTCTCAGATTTCATAGCGATACTATGTGGGTCTGCATCACAGTCATGTTTCTCAGTGTTTTATACATGGTTTCAGATAAGACTCTAATTTAGCTAGGTTTATTACTTTGTTCTTTGTGATTGAGTTCATACATTTTGGTTTTCCTAGTGGAATTATGAGAGTCCTTTGAGGGTCTCGGGGTCCTTACTGAACAAGGACTCTGATCATTTCTATGATGAAATAGTTTTATGTGTTTTGAGTCTGGTTTTACATTCAGGGAGACTGGTGTTGATGTGGCGGCCGATGAATCCATACACTAGGACCCCGAATTCTGTTTTCTGACTCATCTCATGAAAAAACTGATTGAATGTGTTTTGAAAAATTTACTTTTTGACCTCTGTGCAGGGCCCTCTTACTGTGTTGGAGCCTATGGGTAGTGTACCGTCAACACTACTACCCATTGGGCAACCGTTACCACCAGTTCCACCAGTAGAGAATGCATGCAGACTGAGCACGTTTCATTAGTTCCAGTGGTAGAGGCCACCGAGGTTCCGAGGCGAGATAGACCCACAGGCTGGTGAGGACTGGCTGGAGGTTGTGGCTAGAGTTTTCTTCATGGTTGGGAAACCAGCTGATTTTACGGTGATCCTAGTAGCCATCCTTTTTCAAAAACTAGCATGGAGATGGTGGATCCTGATACTCTAGAAATTCAATGAGCTGACTGTCATCTAGGCAGACATCGAGGGCCATTTCGGGGTACAATTTATCCTAGAAACCATATGCTCTGTGTGTATACAGTAGATGATGCACTTATAGCATGGAAGCATGACACATGCCCATTACTCGGTGAGCTTCATTGATCTCTGCTACTAATCCACCAACATGGTACGAGAACCCTTTTTCATGGACTGGACCTTTGAGTTGGGTTTCTGATGGGATATCATAGCATCGATGATATTGCTCCACATACTGACTCCATTTGGGGAGATAGAGAGAGAGCTATTGGTAGAGAGCTTCTAAGCTGAGCAAGCTCCCACATCAAGAGCCACCATCAGACATCAGGTAGAATTGTTGTATGAAGTTGGTAGTTGGATGTTGGAACAAAGGCCCAAACGAACCATACCTTCTACTGGACAACACCTGGACATACGGTCAGAGGTGCAAGGTTCACAAGGTAGATAAAGACATGCAAGGGACACGCAGTGTTACACGTGCGGCGGGCTGCGTTACAAGGCTTTCCACTACCTGAACCACTGTATGGATGATCAGAAGATAGTCGAGGGACTACCAAGGCAGTGGCAGACAGTCACACGAGGAGGTCTGCAGGGTGGTAGACATGGCAGACGAACTGGTCGTGCAATAGGTGTTGTGCATCGTTTCAAGGTTCTACCACCACCACTGCTAGGTGGTGGACCCCGACCACAGGGAAATTTAGGTCATGAATGAGCTCAGGTCTAGAAACCTGAGGCCCATGACCACTGTTCTCTGTATATGATTAGAGGTATGATTTTTTCCTACTCCCCCTTAGCTACATTACTTATAGACACTGTTTCGAGTCACTCATTTATTTCCATGTACCTCGTTCGAAGAATGGAGATTCTGATGGGTCCGTTGGCTCAATCGTTATGGATAAAGACTCTTAAGGGAGTGGATTCGAAAATCACAGACTAGTGATGGATGTGTGAGATTACACTAGGAGGTGAGAGCTTCGGTTGGGATCTCATAGTAGTAGCGTCGTGGCCTTATGACGTCATCTTGTGTATGGACTGGTTATCCAGAATCCATACTCAGAATGACTATATTATGTGCATAGTTTGGTGTGTACATACATATGGCACTAGGTTTTCATTACTGGTGAGAATTGACCCATCACAGTACATGATGGGCTTACCCAGAAGAGGGTGCAACTAATTAATCATCAATTGGCCAGATATACCCTCGAAGGAGCTGATGTTGAGAGTATGAGCTATCCTGTAGTGGTGGAATTTTAGGATGATGTCTTTCATGATGATGGTCTGAGACTACCTCCACGTAGAGAGGTAGACGTTGACATCGACCTACACCCCAAGATGACATCAATATCTACACATATATATATAATGGATCCTATGGAACTTCATATGTTACGGGTATAGTTGGAGGACATGTCGGGAAAGGTATCTATAAGTCCTAGTGTTTCTCCAGGGTCATCCCTAATTCTGTTCACTAAAAAGGTATATTGTTGTTTGAGAAGCAGTGTGGACTACTAGCACATGTTCCAGGTTACCTTTAAGAACTAGTATCCACTTTCAGGGATTGATGATCTTTTCGATCAGCTGAAGTGAGCTCATTGGTTTTCGAAGATAGACATTAGATCGGGCTATCATCAGCTCAGGAAACGAGATGAGAATGTTTAGAGGACGACCTTTAGATGATGGTATGACTATTATGTGTTCATGTTTATTCCTCTTGGTGTGACAAAAACAGTAGAAGTGTTCATTGGACTCATGAACAGGATCATTCAGGCTTTCCCCAATCTCTTCATAGTTGTGTTCATCGATGGCATCTTGGTAAACACCATGACAGAGAAGGGGCATTCCAATCATCTACAGGTAGTTCTAGATACACTCCAAGAGTACCAACACGATGGTAAACTCTCCATGTGCTAGATTTTTATATGATAGGTCCACTATTTGGGACATGTTATCTTATAGGATAGAGTTGCAGTGGATCCAGTGAAGATAGAGGTTTTGCTTTCTTTGGAGCCACCCAAGAGTGTGACGGAGGAGTGAAGTTTCTTGGTGTTGGCTAGGTACTACTATTGGTTCATCATTGACTTTTCCAGAGTTACATCACCCTTGTCAGCATTGGTGGTGAAGGTGTAGCCCATCGTATTGATAGAGGTACTCCAATAGATTCTCCAGGAGCTGAGGATAAGACTGACAAGTTCCCCCATATTGAGGATACAAGAAGATAGTGTTGGGCATGTACTCTACTACGATGCATTAGGGACTGGGCTATGGTGTGTCATGATACAGGAGTGAGCAGTGGATGCTTATGGCTAATGAGTCCAAGACAACATGAGAAGAACTTTGCCACCCAGATCATAGAGTTACCAGTAGTGGACATTGCCTTGATGATGAAGAGACATTATTTTATTGGAGAACAGTTTTCAATCTAATCTAATCAAAATAGTCTTAGGTATAACATCTTCGAGATAGTCCTGAACCTGAGATAGCTATCATGGCTATAGATCCTCCAGGACTATGACTTTGAGTTAATATATACTCATGTTATGGGTAACATGGTAGCAGATGCACTCAGTAAAAAGTATGTTCTACAATTTCAGAGTGAGGTGATAGAGCAGATAGCTATGTTGCAGATATCCTTCTTGGATAGATATGGAGAACCATACCTCCATTTTATGATAGTCACTCCCCCACTCCTTCAGCGAGTCAGGAAGGAATAGTTTGCAGACATTGACTGTGAGGCTCGATGTGCTCAGATATCCTCAGGGTGGGTTCCTGATGGGTTTTTTGAAGTTGGGGAGCACTTCAGAGGACTTACCATGGCACCCATGGTTCTACAAGAGGTGGTTTTGAGGAAGATCTGTACGTCCCATTTGTAGGTACATCATGGTGTGGTGAAGATGTAACAGGACCACTGTCGTCAGCATTGGTGGCTAGGGATGAATAAGGCAGTGGCACAGTTTGTTTCAAGATGCCTCACTGGTTATCAAGTGAAGGCCAAGCATCAGGTCCTAGCAGGCTTAGATCAAACACTAGAGGTGTCGTAGTGGAAGTGGGATGGGATCTCCATAGACATTGTGACAAGGATTCCATATATGTCCAAGTGATATGACTCCATTTGGGTGATCGTTCACCGACTCACAAAGTTGTCCCAATTCATAACCATCTGAGAGCAGGGATCAATAGAGGGCTTGAGATGCCTCTACATATAGGAGATTTTAAAACATCATGGGGTTCCATCGACGATCGTCTCTAATAGTGATACACATTTCACATTCTAATTGTGGAAGGTATAACAGGAGGAATTCAGGACCTAACTGCATTTGAGCACAAGCTTTCCTCCCTAGTCATATGGTCATACAGAGCATACCATTCAGACGTTGGAGACATGCTACCTGAATGAATATTATATTTTTCCCCAGTTGGGAGGATCACATTCCCATTGGATAGTAATCATTCAATAGAAGTTATCATTCCACCATCGATATGGCACCAATCAAGGTCATATATGGTCGACCTTGCAGATCCCCTCTATGATGGACCGACCTAGGGGAGTAATCACTTATGGTTACAGAGTTAGTAAGATCTACCGCTGGAAATGTGTAGACCACCCATGAGAGAATTAAGACTAGACAGAGTATACATAATTCGTATTCTGACAAAATATAGAGACCATTGGAGTTCTAGGAGGGGGACCATGTATTCCAATGAGTATCTCCTCGATGAGGAGTACTAATATTTGACAGGGGTATCAGGTTATCACATAAGTGTATTGAGCCATTTATGATACATAAGAAGATAATTGAGGCGGAATTCCGCTAGGAACATCCACCGGATATCGAGAGGGTGCATGACTTCTTCAATGTATCCCAACTGAGGTGATATGTACATCACCCATCTCACATCATTGACAATGGCGAGATAAACTTATATAATGGGGATACATTTATGGAGGTTCCAGTAGAGTTTGTGGATCGATAAGAGCAGGCCCTTCATGGGTGGTCGATACATCTAGTGCGCATTCACAAGCAATATGGGAACCTCTAGGAGAGAACATGAGAGTGGGAGGCTTAGATTCTTTCCCAGTACCCCGATTGGTTTTCTTAGTCTATGTTTTGACTTTTGGGGATGAAAATCCCTATGGTGGAGAGAATGTAAAGACCCTGATTTCTTTCTTATGTAAATGTTTTAAATAATAGGGAATTATTTTGAGATCATACAATCCTGATGGTCCATGATTCTGAGACCCGGAGTGCTTCAAACGATCTGTCTATGTTTTGTTAAACATTCAATAGCATGCGTTAGCAGTTTTCCTGAAAATGTAGAAGAACTATTAAATGGAATCTTAGATCTGAAATCCATGGGCACCATTGTGCTCAGGATAGAAGTTTTACCCTGCGTGCGATATATGCTTAATAATCAGGGGCCTCTTATGAGAAAACCTGAAAATGGAATAACTGTAAATAAAATAATTAAATAAAATTATTTTATTTTTCAAATGTTTATAACTCACAAACGGTATCAAAGATTGATAATCTGAGACCACCACATAACTCATGAGGGTATTTTTTCCTTAGGTTAATACTAACATTGGCCGGTGCAGACAACCATTGAAAGTTAGTTTTTGGCCATAAATAAATTATTTATGTTGCAATTATTTTTTTGTAAAATCCATAACATCTAAATGGTAACTCATATTGAAATTCCAAGTGTATCATTTTGTTTTTGTGGAGTTTTATCCTCATGTGAATCCTAACATTGACCGGCATGGGTTGAGGTGAATTCTAATAATGTTTTTAATTTTTTTCAAATACATTCACAAATGCACGAGCAGTGTTATCTAAATTCTGAACTATTGCTCACATTAAAATTATGAGGGCGTCATTGATTCCACAGTTTTGAGATTCGCTTAAGGGTGGATTTAAATTGACCATTTTTATTAAAGAGAAAATGTTATGTTTTTCACTATTTTTAAAAATATGAAATAAAATAAATTTATTATTTTATTTCATATCCCTTAACGGAGAGGTAATGGGGTGGGGCCAGCGACGTGTCAAGCCAATTCATGGCATGATTTCCAACCCTAAGTAACGACATTGTTGGGGAATTAGGAAGCCTCTTAGTTGATGATCCCCATTAAATTCTAATTTCACTACTTACTCTATCCATGTCCTGTATATATAGAGCATGAGGATGGGTATCAGTACATCTTCGCCATGAAATGAATAGATGAAGGAGAAATGCAATGTCTAACCCTTATAATAAGGATCTGATCCCTACGGTAGGTGATAGGTGACATAGAACCAAGAACATAAGGATGACGTGTATGTGGATTTATTAGAATCATGTTGTTAGAACGAAAAACACTAACCCACCTTCAAATGCAGGTATTTATCTAATGATTCTAGGAAGGGGGTTTATTTGTTTACATTTTCATAAATGATTCCCACTTCCCCGTTCTTGAAAATTATACAAAAATTCGGGTCAACAGACTAACAGGTTGATCTACGAATCATTTGTTTTGCGTGAGGTTGTTATGGGATATCCATGTGGGGTTTTGTTTGTTTTTTAATATCAAAAATTGATAAACCCATTTTTATTCTTCCTTTTATCATGAGGTAACATGGAATGTGTGGTCCTAATGAACCCGACATGAACCCTCCACAACTTTGTTAGCCTAGTGCCTTCCAAGGAAGACCATCGGCATGTCGACACCAACTAGATGTGAAGGAGGTGACACACCAATGAATGTCGTTAGACGAGGCCACAACATGAAGGTGTGGTGGACATCAGAGCTACCGATCCCAGATGACCGTGAAGGAGGTGTGGCGCACCGTCGCGTGCCGCTGTTGTGAAAAGGGGCCCCATATCATCAGTCGAGACAGAAGGAGAAGGCATTTGGCTCATCAGCTGGCTACAGAAAGGGAAGGATGGAACATATTCATTCACCCCCCATGAGCAGGAGACTGTCGCCGTAGCCACAGAGGAGGAGGAAGAACCCATGCATCTGGCGGGTTCTGCAATGACCGGGTAGCACCCACGTGGCACCGCCGCTTTTAATGTCGAACAACCTTTTTTTCATTCAGGATCTCGGGGAAGAGGCACCCCTGAGCCACCAGGAAGAAGCTCCGCTGGCCATGCCCAATGCTGCCAGACCGTCCTCCAACGCGCCTCCTACCGAGAAGGTCAGACCGCCCCTTTGCAGGACCCACCCCCTACACGGGTCGGGCTGCCCTTGTGGGAGAACCCTTTTTATAGGACAAGCCAAACCATGGCCCAGTAGGGAAAGTCTATCATGGACCATCACAGACCGGGATGAGCTGGGTTGGTCTGATCGCGACTGACCAGACATGGGGCCCACCGGGCCCAGAAACATTTAAAGGTCCTGATCTAGAGAACCAGATGTTCGTTTGACGAACCATCTACAACATTGGGATCCATGGAGTGAGATAGTATTTTTGACATACACTATGATATTTTATAAAAAACATATAGTATGACTAGGATGGATTTCATCGGGATCAAACCGGGCCCTCATCACTGAAATTCCAATAACGCACAGATCGGGCGTCCGATTGACGTGTCATCTGTTGCATTGGAACCCTTTTGAAATGATATATAATTGGGGTTCATCTTTGTGATACATCATGCTAGTTGATCTATAACTGCATACTTGGGTAGTATTTCTCCCAAGAGTGCTATGTATGGAACCCTATAACTGGATAAGACCTAATGACTGTTGATGTTATGACTAGGAGTGACTCTATGGCCATAATACGCGAAGGGGAGGAGTAATTTAGTACGACATAGTGGGGAGCAGCTACGGTATGTGATGGGGAGGAGTAACACATCAATAAATGAGGGTGGAGTAGCTCTTTGTGTCCCAGAAGACCCACGATACGCGATGTGGAGAAGTACCTTTTTAAGTTCCTGGTTAGTGGGAAGCACCTATATGTGACACAACAGACCCACTGTACTCGGGAGAGTTGGCTTTCTACAACATCTGAGGTGTTCGACATTGTGACTGGGAATGATATTTGTTACAAACCCTAGAGAATATGTGGATGGGTATCATCTTTCATGAAGATCATCTGTGGGTCACCATCATAATCCGGTTTCTCAGAGTTGTATACCTGGTTTTAGCAGACACTTTAATTGAGCTGTGTATATTTCATAGTGGTTTTTGATTGAATTCATTCTTTGTGACTTTCCTTGTGGAATTAGGAAGTACCTTCGAGGGTCTCCGGGTTCTTACTGAGTATCATTATACACACCCCGACATAGGCTATGCCTATACCTGGTTGTGTATTTTGTAGACGACGAGCAGTTGTGCTGATGTTTGAGGGATCCCAGATAAGGCAGTTTGCGGAGGAGACATGGAGACGTAGTGTACTGAGGAGGCAATATGTACCAACCCTTCAGATAGGATCCTCGTAGGAAGACATAATAGTTGTTTTCCCATTTTTATTTTTATCTTTTCTTTTAGTTGTATTTGTACATTTTGGTTGTAGTTGTACTTTTAGTTGTGCTTGTATTCTAGAACTTTTACAGCCATCACTCCTTTTTCTACAACAAATTTTTTTCACAATTTCTTCTTGTTGTGTTCTCAGACCATGCGTTGTAAAATTTTAAGGAAATTCCTTCCAGTTTTTGGGAATACGCCTTTGGTTCTAGACACCAACCCCTAGATTATGGAAGGCGGGAATGGGGTAGTAATGTCACAAGCCTTAGATGACAATTAGTGATAAACAATATATGATACACTGGAAAGAGTTTAATCATAACATCGATCAATTTTAGTGCATTGTTTTCTCTTATTGTTATATTCTAATGGGAAATTTTTTGTTCCCAGGTCTATACATCTTAGTGGAACACAACTGTTTGAATATGTGATGTATTGGGACGATGTTAATAAAACTGTGAAAAATTACCTCAGCATACACGTAGTTATTTTTAATGTTTCTATTCATTCAATAAAAAATAATTTGAACCCTCAATCAAAACCAAGAAGGAGATATTAAATATATTAAGAAATATTTTGAAATATTTTGCAAAAAAACATAATAAATAAATATTTGCATCCCTATAAAATTAATTTGGTTTATAATTAAGTTTTCAATAGCTTTTATTAATAAAAAATTTATTTACACCGACTTTAGGATATTGGCTAACCAGTATCATCTCTAGGAATGTAGATGATGGTAGTCTCTCTTATCATAGGGCTTATTTGATTTTTATTTCATTCCTAAATTTATATTGTAGAAAAAAGTTGATTTTTTTTTATTTTTTTTTTAGGAAAAAAAATCCATAAATAGAAAAAAAAAAAATGTGTGAATGGGGTTTGATATAGGAATATCACATAGGTTCTCATCTATTAATTTAATCATTATCATTCATCAACTTCTCTTCTCAATATATTCTTGGGATTTTATTATACACATGATGAATCCCCAGTTTATTTCTACTTCATCATCCTTGATATTGAATAAAAATGAACTCCCTCATTTGAGGAATTCCCCTTCTCTACATGTAGCCCCATCATATTATCTTCATTCCTCAACACATGTAGTTCAAATGCTATACAATGTACACTAATTTGTTTATAGATAAATGATTTGATTGCATAAATAGTGAATAATATCCTTGTAATGATGATATGGATATCATACATATGTATCCTTCCCTAACAAAAACTATATAATGGATACAAATAGTAAATGATTGAAATGAGATTATGAGTTCTAATAGAATCTACCTCATGAATGATTCCCTTAGGTAAGTTCTATATAATTGTGGATATAGAGAAATAACAATATGAAATACTGATTAAAAAGAAAAACTAATATATGAGATAATGTAATCACATTGGAATATGAAAATAATATTTTCCAAATGAATTTAATATTTAAAAATAATCAATTGGAATGATACTTTGAAATTATAAGGAGATTAATAAATTTTATTATTGGTTGATGAGAATAGCTATAGAAATCAACATAATTCTATTCACATTTAGTGTTATAGAAAAATATAAAATTCTATTTTTTCATTTGATTTCCTCCACATATTTTAATCAATAATAACAGTTAATTTCATTAATATAATCTAATTACAATGATCACACTCTAATCAGTTCATGAATTTTACAAACTGATGATTAATGTTACTTCCTATGTGATATGGAAATTGAGTGTTTCCTAACAACATATTATGAATAATTTTAGTTCATCATGTGCTTGGATGAATATGGGCATTAGTTCGTGGGCTAAAAATATTTGGATTTAATATAATCATCCAACTGAGTAGGTAATTGATATTGTACATGCAATAACAAGTTATATAGATAACATATTTTTTATTTTCATTTAGTGTTGGTGTAAAAATGAAACTAAAATTTAGAAATGAATAGATTGGATAAGTACTATATTGATTTGAATTAATTTTTTAAGGAATTGTATGTGGAATTTTTTGAGGATGGGAGTTTATATCAAAGATTATATATTAGGTAAAATATGTGGTATATGGGGGTCTATATGACCATGATTAATGTGTTTTGATTACCATGTTGCCTCATTTCTACATATCCATAAGGAAAATGTCTAAATATTTCAAGAATAATTTCTATGATTTCCTCATTATTGAAATTTTCATTATTTGAAATCTATACGGATGTGTTAATGATTTCATATCCTTGTTCAAAAAGATTTATCTAGGTGATGTGATGGATCTAAATTTGAAACATGCTTTGGGATTCATCTTGGTAACACTTGAATTCAGTGAGACAAGGGTATCATGGGATTAACTTTATCTACTAAGTAATAAATAATTATTTTGGTATCTATTAGAGACATGATTCATTTATTTCCTTGAGAAATATTCAATTTAATTGATGGATCACAATTCTTATCTAAATGATATATTACAAGTGTGGTATATAGTAATCACCTGCATTATCTTCTTCTTATTGCTCAGGCTAGTCTCGTCCTAATTGGTTGGAACTAATATAGGTTTTTACAAACATGACATCCATGTCCATCTTTGATATAATTCTTTTCTTATATTTCCATGAGATTTACCTTATTCTACTATATTTTTGAGTAAGGTAACATGGAAAGACCCAATATCATGAATCTCGTTTTCTATATCACATAAATATCCATGTGGAAGTCAAAAAATTAATTTCATTATTTGTATCTTCACTAGAAAGTACAAGATCAATAGTGTGTGAAATTTTAATGAAAAATTCACAATAAATTGAATTATTGTGGTCAATTAAATAAATCATGTTTTTAGGGGGATCTGTGTACAATTTAAAATTATATATGGATCATTCATTCATTTTCTTTATTTTTATTGCAACAATTTTTGTGGTTGAAATCCTTAGAGCTTATGATATGATTCTATAATAATTTTGTAGATGTCGTCTCACGGTTGATTGATTAAGGATTAGAAAAGAACATTTTATCAATTAAAGTGTTTTCTATTTTTTGGGGTTTATATTAAATATTGTTTAATATGTTTCTCTCACATCACAAAAAATTCTGTCTAGTTTCATACATTATTAGATATAAATACAATTAAAAATTATATTTGAAAATTCCTAATACAATTAAATTCATTCAATTTAAAATAAAAATTTTCATAATACAATGAATTTCATGTTTTTTATTATTAAAATATATTAAAAATCTTTTTTAATGTTGGAAATTTTAAATTAAAAATTATATTTTTAACAAAATAAAAAGACGAATTTTCAATTTAAAAGAAAATTGAAATATTTGAAATTAAAAAAACCATATATGAATATTATTTTAGATTATAATTTTTCCAATCATTTGAATTCTTATTCCTAATTCAATTTTTTAGATTTTTTAGATTACGTATAAAATTAATTAGCAAATTAAAATAAACATTCAATGCCTTTAAACAATTTAATTAAAAAAATTGAAGTATAATATTAATGTAATTAGAATAAATTAAAAAAATTAAAATATCATATGGTACCAAATAATTAACCCTTTTATTTTTTTTAACATTTACATGAAAATTAATAAATTTAAATAAAAAAATATTGGCTTTTTCCTTATTATGTCCAAAAATAAAAATCATTGAAAGTATATATTTTAATTGAAATTATAATAAATTTAATTATTTAAAAAAGTATAAAAATTCATAAAATTCATATTATATGATTTAATTATGAGGGATTATAAATGAAAAAAATTAAAAAGTTGAAATATTTCATTCATTATCATTGATATTATAATTTTAAACTTAATTAAGGAGTGACTTTCTGGGACACACATTCAACAGACATTCCATTGATATTAGAAAACAAATTTTGCAATAATATTATCATTTTATTGATATTTTTTATTGGGTGTCTACTAGTTTTGAGTCACCATTCACTAAAAAATTTTAATTTTCCCTATAAGATAAATAAATATCCAATAATTATATAATTTTTGTCAAAATAATCCATGAAAACAACAATAACCATGTAATATATTTCCATCGATAAAATTTTCATCAACATTGGTGATTTTCAAAATCAATTTTTATTATTTCAAATCTTTTTTAAAAATAATTTTTTTTGAAAAACATAAAAAAAGTGGTTAAGTATTTTATATTTTTAAATAAATAATTCCCATTAAAATTGACTAAGATTATAAATTCTCACTAGAGTTACAAGAAAATTTCACAATTAAATGTTTATAATATTCACAAGAAAATTATATTTTAGGGTATTTCTCCATAAAAAATACCTTGTAATATAAAATTCATTGAGTAATTATTGATATTAAAATTTTATAAAAAATAAACTCATTTAGGTGTCTAGTGTCATTGAATTTCATTCTATATAGATTTTATAATTCACCAATTTGGTTGATATCTATTTCTTAGTTGAAATTGAAATTTATCATGAACTAACAAGTTTCAAAAATATTAATAAATAGTACGTTAATATATTCATCAGAGAGCAATATGGTAGAAATAAAACCATCAATGACCTTCTTTCACCTAGAATAATGTGGTATCATTATCTCAATTAACATAACTGGGTTTTACATTTCAAAATCAATCTACATTTAAACATTATGTCTTTTATAGAGATGTTAATTTTCATCTTTATTCCTTTAAATATAATTAGGTAATTCCATGATCTCCATTATTATGGTTTATTCCACTTAGGAATCTCCAAGAATAGTTAAAATACTCTCTATATGTGTTTCAAAAGAAACTTCCACATCAATGGTGTGTTCCTTAATATTATGGGAAACATCATAAAATGTTATTAGTATTATGATGGAGTATTTATATTTATTTTAATAAAAATATTTTTATTTAAGATGTATTCACTGATAGAGTTTCATATCTTTAAAAATACAATTTTTTTTTTCGCGTAATGTTTTTTCAGGAAATTTGTAGTGGACATACGGAGGAAAAACGAACCATTTGACACAATCAAATAAATTTAATGGAATTTTACAATGATACATACTATGAAATCACCGCAAATTCCATGATATCAATTATATGTATTTATCAATGTATTCCATTAACATAGTATCATTAGGACCAGAAAAATCATACTCACTCATAAAAAATTTATAACATGTAAATGTAATATCATTCCTTGTAATATAATACTCCTTAATTGAAATATATAATCTCATTTTATAGTAAATAAAAGTAATACTAAAATCTTAAATATTGTAGTTTTAAAAATATCATTATTAAATTGTAGATACTATTGGAACCATAATTCGGGACAAAGAAGAGGACCAATGTATGCCCCAAAGAACTACCTCGCGAAGCCCCTTCGTAGAGTTCCCCCAACACCACAGTCACCGCAATGCAAGGAGGTGAGACACTCTGCGACTGTAGTTGACGTTCGCGAGCCCGCCATGAATCAAAGAGGAGGGACGCTCTGCGACCCTAGGTGATGTTTTCTAGCCCACCGCAAAGCATGGAGGCAGGATACACGACGACCTCACTTGACATTTGCGTGCCCGCCGCAATGTAAAGAGTCGGGATGCTCTACGACTGATCTTGATGTTTGCAACCCTCAGTGAAGCAACTTCGTCCCTCTTCGCGCCACGTGAGCTCCGCTCCGCAGTGCCTATCGGCTATAAATACTGAGCTCACCCTGAGCCCAAACGACAGACAATCTGACCATTTGGCTTCGTAGCTCTGGAATTTCAAAGCATCTTTCTACTCGGTGAACGATGAGATGTGCGAGGTACTTCTTCTACATGATGTGCTTCCCCTTTGCCTCATTTTGATCCCCTCTTCTGAGAGGGATGCCTATCACGAAGTCTAAGGGCTTTCACGAAGGAAGGGGATCCCCAAGAATACCCGAGTCATCGCAGAGAGTTTATGTTTCGTGAAACACCAGTCATGTACACATGATCCACATGATAAGGGAGGGTCATTGTACTTCTCGAAGCACATTTCTTCACGTCACCTTGCTTCCTGAGGCACCGTGGCCCCATGAGGCAGTTATATGTGACTGCATATCCACTTCGTGAAGCACTTCCCATATGCACCTCCACCCCATGCTAGGGATATCGCACCCCACTTCGCGAAGTACACACCTTTGCAAGTGCCCTCTGCCACGCGGAGCAATAGCGTTTCACAAGGCCCCTACCTAAAGACCCCTCTGCTTGGAAATTCGTTTTCCCGTGTGACCCTCCAGGTTTTCACGATGTGAATTCAAAGTCCCCTGGATGATACCACCTATTGTGTTTCTTCGCCTAATGCTTTTTCGCATAGGCACGCTAATGGATATTGTTTCTTCGCATTGTCACAGTAATGTGGACCCCTCGATGGTTCGCTCCATGACACCCCCTCACCATGGCCTTTCTGGTGCCTTCCCTCCCATAAGGTGAAGAAGGTACTGGTTATGTAAGACCTAGTGGTTCGGAGCGCATCCACCTCATCCAAGATGCGGGACGTTAAATATTCAAGTTCCATAGTTCGAGCTGGAGGACATTAAACTGCCAAGAACCATCGTCCTCAACACCTAACGTTAAACTGTTACCTGGCCTCGTGCCTTGCACGTAGGGTCCCCCCACCTTGGACATTCTCCAGGCCCACTCATCTCTACAAGGATGGGATCACCCCTCACAGGGGATGATATCATTCTTGTTGGAGTGGAATTTGTCCACAGAAGAGGCCAGCCACATTGGTATAAGCCCCTAGCCTTTCTTTCAGGAGTTAACATCCCTGCTCCTCCTCACTTACTCAGTGCCAAGGACCAAAGAGGGGAGATGGGGACAAGGTTTTCATTGTCACCCTTTCCCTCCCCCGCTAAGATTTTTCACCATCAGGCCTCCACCCTGGAGTACGTCCCAATATTTCTCTCCTCAGGATGCCCTGCGTGTAAGCCCCTCTTTACTTCCCACGGACACACTTCTCGCGATGTGGTCATTATGCCTTTTCTGCCTCTTGATTCTCACACCGAGCATGACCCATGTGGGCTATGATTAAGAATCAACCATGAAAACACCCTCTCCCCGCATGACATTAGACTGTATGTGCCACCCAAACTACGGGTACTTCGATCCATGTCAAGGCATGGTACGTAGGAAGCCTCCAAAAGGTTCAATCTCACTACACGGTCATTATGACCATGTTGGTTCACCAACTCCTTAGGCCACCTCAGAGTGAAAGCCCCAAATGCCCCAGTCCCGCACGATGTTAAACTGCATTCATCACCACCTTAGTTCACCTTAGAGAGTAAGTCTTAATCCATCCCAAACTACAGGAACATGGATCCATGTCAAGGCATGGTACATAGGAATCATCCATGAGGTTCAAGCCTCAAACACATTGATCCACCTCAGATTGTATGGCCCAATACATTCTTAACTACGTGGAATTTGATCCTTGCCAATTCAAGGTACGTAGGAATCCTCCCTCAGGTTCAATCCCACCATTCATCTAGACATCATGTCTACTTTCAAGTCGGTTCACCAAATCCTGCCTCATCATGGTAAGCCTAGAGTGTCGGACCCATGCCATCGAAACTACAATGCCTTTGATCCTTTCTACGACATGGTACGTAGGATGCCTCCATGAGGTTCATGCCCACTACCTGGTCATTCCGACCTCATTCGCATCAGTTAAACAACACCTTGGGAATCATAGAGTGTAAGAGCCACACCCATCCTGAACTATGTGGTCTTTGATCCATGCCAAGGCAAGGTATGTAGGAAGCCTCCACGCGGTTCCATCACAACAACCGTCAAACCCCAGATCCACCTTCACATCAGTTCACCACTATCCTTCATGATGTAAAACTGTAAACCCCATTTAGCAGTAAGCCGTTGTGACCTCATTCAGCAGCAAGTCACCATCAGATGAACTACACGGACATTGAATCCCCACCACAGGGATACGTAGGATGCCTCTTTGAGGCTCAAGCCCGAAACCGCCATCATCTTCATGAAGATCTGATCCCATTCACCATCCCCATCAACCGCTCCATCATCCATCCTGGTCCTTACCTGATCCGCCAAATCCTACTGGGATCACGCTATTCCATTTCCTGTTCCATCTAAAAGAATTAGAGAGGCAGCCCACAAGATGGCCCCAATATCGGTGTTCCCTCTAGGGGGTTCCTCCAACTGATCCACTCAAGTCAGTGTTCTGATCAACTTTAGTTGTCTCTGCTAGATGCTAAACTTGTGGAATACACTTTGTTAAACATGGTAAGTTGAGGAAAACCTCAGATACATGCCCATGGCATATTATTTCCCACAATCGATGTGGGATGCATCGAGCTTCCATGCCCTTGGGTAGACCTATAATAAGGAACAAAAGACAGACACGCCAATACCCCAACGTCTATACAAGCCATTGATACCCCATGTGACTACTCCCCTAACTGAAGTTGGCTACCCTGAACAGACCCCTTGGAAGGTCATGACTGAAGCACCGTAATTTTCTGGTGTCCATGAAGATATGGAACCAGGAAGAGTTTCATGAAAAATGTATTAAATCAATAAGGGAGAACCAAACTAAGTAACGAATTCCGAGGAGGAATCCATAGAAGGAAAAACCAACATTCTATCATCCCATTTCGATTAAGGAGAAAATGTCCCTGAATAAGGAACAGATGTCGACCACCTTTGGAAAGCAAAAATGTGGGGTAACAAAGCAATGCATGTCACACTGAAGCGGATGGATGTGCGCGCACCGGAAAATGCATCAGAAACAAAAATAGTGAACCCTACTTGAAAATATTCTCCTCAATATAGAGATTAGTGGCACTCAGGGCATCAATGGATCAAGGTTCCACTGGATCCAGCTATCCGGCGCCGGGCCTTGCTAAGAAAATAGCATGCCTAGCGTGAAACTCACTAAAAGTTGGGGCAATAGAATGTTGGGAATCCCATTCTACAATGTTGACATTGTGGATCCCTCTTATAAGTCACTAAAGACAGGATGACGTTGATGCATTGGTCATCAATTCCTTTTTCCTTTCAGCATTGAGGAGTTCATCTATCTACTTCTCAAGAATCAGGTTGCTGCCACAGCAACACGATCACCGCCCGCCCTCCTATACAGGGGCAGGGGCAATGCCAGCACAGCCGCTCCACATGGCTTCATCGCTTTCTCAATTGCTTCTGCGTCCATAACCGTGGGGCACCCACACCCTACCTCTCTATCGGAAAATATCCAATGAACTATAATTAATGACATCGTATGTCGTTATGTGGAAGAGGGAATATTCCCAACCTGGTATATGGCCCACCTGGACTTAGAGCCATCAAGTCCCCACCATAAAGGCCGCCTCGAGGGCCATGCAGGGAGCCGATGCTCCCCATCCCATCATTAAATCATTTCGGGAGCCTGCCCTTGGAGCACTTTAACGACTCTCTGCCTTATGCTGATGAGGTGGGTGACGTCCAACCTAGCCTAGTCAGAGTCCCAATCCTGGGGCTACCTGTAAGGGCTCCCACCCGGCTGGATCAACACCAATGCCCGACCTTGCCGATGGAGCAAGTAATTTATGCACCTGCACCACCAGCCCCGACTCATCTAACCTGACACCATCGTCAGGCCTGAACAGAGGAGGATACCTCCAAAGTGGTGTCAATGTCGATGACTAATGTGGACTAAGCCCCCTCCGGGACATATCATCAATTCCCTACACACACTAGGCAGTGGAGCTTATACGCCCATCCAGAATCAAGGCCCCAACCACCCCATGGGTTGTCCGGGTCGACTCTCCTAGTTGCAGGCACGAGCAGGGCTCGTCGTGAACCAACACGTAGTGATTCCACCTCGTATAGAGGTCCTCCCCGTATGACTATCACATAGATCAAGGGCCATCCCTACTTCGAGGATTGGCATAGAGGTGTGCCCAGTGCTACCCCTAATCCAAATGAAGTTTTTCTCCATGATGGTTATGTTCGGTAGGGGAGCCTTTCTCATTCCCATCACACTGGTTTTGGAGTCCTTCCTCCTGCCCCGACCGTCAATGTGGATATGTTACCCATCCGGTCTCTCTCCGACATGGGGATCCACCCTATGTAATCTCCATAGATGGCGAATGTCCTCCTCACCCCGGAAACCATAGGGGTGAAGGCCAGCCTCTCTCCACCCGCACCAAGCATAGAGGACCTCCCTATGAACCCTCCGATTCTAGTGAGGTTTTTCCCACTCTGGTGTTGTTCATGGAGGCCATTACCATGTACCCTTCGACATTTTCCTTGGTGCTCCGCACACCCCAGCTTTCATAGGTAGAAACCCTCTCCGCCCTAGCACTAGTTCGGTCGAAGGACCACATTTCGGAAATCAACCCTATCCCGAGGTGCCTCATAGGGGAAGAAAGGAAGGTCATTTCCGACACAAGAAGAATCTTAGGAAGGTCCGGATTAAGATCAAACCAGCCCGCTTCTCAAAATATGAAGCGGAGTGCGACTCATCTTAGGAACCCTCCCCCACGCTCAACCGAGTCCAGGGTCGGGGCATGGATGAGGCACATCTGCCTGGTGCTCCCAGAATGTGAGGTCCATTGGATTCTTGCTTCCCTCCACATGTTTATCCAGGAGGATGAAAATCTAGAGACCCCATAGGTTACAGTCGTGTAGTCTCCACCATCATCGCCAGAAGCACATTCTACCTCCACAAGAGATCACAGAGAGCTATTCTGGGGACCAATGGTGGGAAAGAAGAAGCTCGAACCACCACCAGTAGCCCTGGCCCCAAATCTAGGAACAGGGCCCATCATCCCCTCCTATCGTGACGTAGTGGCCAGGTCACTACACTCCTTAGAGGACAGCCTGAGAATCGGCGCCCAGTGAGCTCGTTCATCGTATTCTCCACCAGTTAACCTACCATCCATGTGGTCTTCCTCAGTACCGCTTCTAGTTATTCAACCACCCCTAGTTGGAGAGTGGGGAAATGAAGGGCCGGACCCTAAATTTTATCCAAGGAGCTTCTAGAGAATCGTTCAGTGGACCACTTCCCCGAAAAGTTTTGGCCCGTAGCAGCGCGAGATTTCTGCATACCCGGGTCCCTCACCCCAGAGGAAGTTGAGTGTTTCCTCTACACCCTCTGGGTGACAAATTTGTGTCTCTACCATCAGTGTGTGTTTTATCCAAGGATCCAACACATTTTGTGGACATTAGTGAGCAATGTCATCTAGTCAATCTGGCCGCACTCCCTGTGGCCCAGTGCCCTGAGTCACTAGGTCGTCATGAGGACCTCCACCAGTAATGGGTTTCGAGTACAAAGGTACTCAGAAAAAATATCAGGGAAGATACCCCCCACATGCAAATCCATGGCTGGGGGCAGTATTATTCCCTCCTCTTCAGCCCTATCCAGCGGCAGCCTGACTTGCTATGCGATATTGCGGACATGCCCCAGGAAGTGTCATGGTCAACATGGCTGATGTAGAGGAAAAGGAGGACGAGCTGGAGTTTCTTGGAGACATACCATATGAGGGTGTCCCACTACTTTTGGACCCTTTCGGGAGGATTAATCATCAGCATAGGAACCTCCAAGGTCTCCCTGCACCCACTGAGGCATTGGTACTCTTCTGGAATGGTGGTATGAGCATAGAGCATGTCAGAGCTATCAAGCACTCCGAACCATCCTCCTTAGTGAAAAAGAATGAGGTGGACCCCGAGAAGGCCACGTTTTGCCAACAACATACTAAGTAGAATAGGTTCGTTGTTTAACTCATGGCTGAACGTGTTGTAGAGAGAGGACTCGAATATGGTGATCCTAGGCTGGGAAAACAGTGACAGAAACAACCACTCCTTGCCGAGCTACCCCCATTCAACCGTGATCATGCTGCATTCGCTGATAGGGTTGAAGCCAGATCTCACTGCAAGAGGGAACGATATGTCTCACCAAACCCTCCCGAACAGCGCAACAATACGAGGAATCCAGCCCGAGTTCCCCCAGCTGCCCCACAGGCCGCTCCAGCAATCACTCCACGAGCCGCTGAAACTGTCTACCATGTTGAAGAGCACTGAAATTAGATTGTAGTTTGGGACCCACATCAATATAGGGACCCACGTCCAGATGATCCAATGGCAGCACTCATCACCCACCTAGAGGGTTTGGAAAAGTGGCAGGTGGCGATCCCACCAGAACGCAATCCATACCCCGTATGGGTGGATGATATGTTGGCGCCTCCGGGTTTCTGGAATCCCACATTCATCCCCTTTAATGAGACATGGGACCTACTATAGCGTCTGGCCCACATTAACTCAAGGAGTGGTCCCATGTTGGGGAAACCAGCGCAGCAGGAGGCCGCCAAACTCTGTTGTTTCATTGAGATACTAGAGGGGTCGACATTCTTCGGGTACATCAAGCTACCCGTCGGATCTATGACCAATTGGGTGGACATTCGCAGGTATTTCCTCTACCAGTTTAGCTCTACCACCCTAAAAACGAGCATCCCATACCTCTTCATGTGAAAGGAAAGGCCTGATGAGCGAGTCACAGTCTTTATTACCCTGTGGAAGGGGCTTACATACTTCCTTCACATGCCACTGAATCAGGAGAAATTACTAACGATGTGTGTATAAAACATCAATACAGAACTGGTTCCTTCTCTGATCACCCATAACTACCATGTAGGGTTCCGAGACTTCTCAGATAAGGCCCATCGCCATGGAGAGGCCCTGCAACAGGCCATCCAGGCACGTTCGCTGCACACTCTTATCCGAGAAAGGAGGGTTTCCAGAGACGAGACCTCCACAATGGCCTAGGTAGAATTCCCATGACAGATAGAGTTGCTACCAGTATCACCGGCCCCAAAACCTCGCAGTGTCCCTCCCCCTCAGGCACAACCTCCCACTCTGCAGCATCCATAGAATTGGCAGGAGACCCCGCATAATGCGATTCCACTACTGAGGCGAGACAATCAGGGTCCACGTCCTCAACAAGCCCCTCCAGCTCCTTGTTAGGTATAGGCACCAAGGGCCCCCTACATGGAAAGAAGTCATTGAACTTACTCGTTCAGCGAGAATTATGTCCCTGGTTACTTCAATAGCACCTTAGATCAAGGGATTGTATGCTTTCCTGAGTGCAGAAGGCTGGAAGATGCAAATATCACTGATCGCCCCAACTACATCACCTATAATCAGATTTTGGGGAACACCCTGAAGCAGTGCTATGTTTTTAAAGACTGTCTCCAGGACTAGGAAAATAACAACATAGTCAGGCTAGGGCTGACCCTAGAACATGTGGCGTGTATCTTTTTAAGGATGGACAGCGGTAGCGACAACTAAAGTGAGTGGTAGTAGATTTCTAACCATAGGTCCTAGAATTATGACAACTGGATGGCTTGAAAGATAGTCTCCCGCTAACATGGAATCATTCGAACATGCCTAAAACAGCCTAATACTTCATAAGCGGCGACCATCATCTCTGCATTGTCATCTCAGTCAGCCTCTTCACAGAAGAGCAAGCATCAGCGGTGCAAGAAGAAGCAATGTGCCCCACCAATGCCATCGTCGCCCCACACTCTCGGTGACTTCATGACCTCAGAGATATGGATCCCTCCCAGAATCCACCCAGTGGTGAGTGTCTCTTCAAGTGACAGCCAAGGGTATTCTTCAGTCAACACCGTTGATTTTTTAAATCCCTATATGATTCCCGGCGAGGGGAAACTCTAGGAGAACCTCCCCGATGTCCCCATTCAACGTCAAAGTTGGTGAATCTATGAATATATGGGTCATCAAGGCGCATAAATCGGCACCTCCAGCCAGGACATGCATGCCACTAAGACAAGACAATAGGGTCAGTGTAGAGCTCAGCACTTGCAGCCTCTTAATCCGGTGTCAAAATGACCGCATCCACCACTTTTTGTAATACTGGATCAGGCAGAGCCACTTTGGCCGTGCCCCGACATGTGTCGCCCTGCTACAGGACAATCACAGTCGTCTGGAACTCATCTGAAAGCTACTCTTCAAGAATCAACCTGTGAGAAGCGGGATATTCCCAGCACCAGCAATTCGTCGGTCCAGCCGGTAGGGCCCTCTATGTCTTCAATCACAGATGGGCCTCCTGTAAGAATAAGTTCATGCCTGGCACGGAAGTACGATGTCCTCATGAACCTTACTGGCATCCCAGCTAGGCTTTCCATCCTTGAAGCCCATCGTCCGTCATCGAATATGAACGAGGCCCTCATGGAGGATTTAAGAAGCCCCTCCCAGTTTGAGATGGAGGTAGCAGCTTCATAAGCCCTTCATGCTAAAGTAGTTGAGAATGTCAAATTCCAAGCCATTATTTCATTCTACGAAGAAGATGGAGGCTCTCCCATACAGGGGCACATCCGCCCTCTGTACACCATCGACCAATTTAATGATGTGGAGGTTCGCCACGGTCTCGTTGACACCGGCTTCGGGATCAACCTTATCCCGACGCGATCACTTCAAAAGTAGGGGTTATTCGGGGTTGAACTAACTCCCTATGATTTAAGGATTGAAGGATATGATCGGACAGAGTAGAACCTGGTTGGTAAGATCCATTTGAAGACCTAGTTCGATGTCCTAGTTTTGAGTACGGAATTTATGGTCATCTACCAAGACACCGCTTTCAATTCATTGATGGGTAGGCCATGGCTCCACCTGTATTCGACAGTCCCCTCATCATACCACCAGTGCCTCAAGTACTCTATAAATGGTAGAGTAGGAATACTCCAAGGTGATGCATCTCTTTTCGCCTATTGTGAATCCCGTTTTCTAGACGCTGACTATTACAAGAGCCAGGATATGCAGATTCTGGCATGTGAGGTTAAGCCTGCCATGGTCAAAAGTGACCCCTGGGTAGGTCTGTATGACATCTACATCTTCCCAATCCATCTATTGGAGGCCACGACATCCAACACAGTCAATTCTTTGTTGTATCGGGTAAAATAGGAAGGCATATTCAGAAGTCCCACCGGCAGTGGAAAATCACCTCATACTCCTAAACAAACCTGGCTCAGGTGATCCCAGAACCTCCTAACCTCGTACGATACCGAGATGTCCACCCAATGGCCATAGTGATACATCATACGTGTATGTTTCGCTGGGCTAGGATCAACCGGCTCAAGCGGACGTGCCACTATTGATATGATATCATCAGGAGTGGCCACTTGGGCCGAAGACGAGATGGGATCGGATCGACTGCCTTCGTCTTGATGGTCTCAGTGTCACATGAATCTCTTAATATGTTGTCTACTATTGTCTAGGCTAGTACCAGCTTCCCGTCAGGTTCTTCTAAACTAGGGGAATCTCCACCAGCTGAGAATCCCTCCCCTCAAGTGAAATAAGAGGATCTGGAGGATGCTCCCCTGCCTTTGAAGAAGGCCCCTCTACCACGGTCGATGAACTGGTACAGGTGAACCTTGATAGCGAGGAGGATCTGAGACCCACATTGATCAGTGCCGCCATGTCCATCAATGAGTAGAAGCTATACATGGAATTCCTTAAACAACACTGTGACGTGTTTTCCTGGAGTTACGATGAGATGCCAGGTCTAGATACTAAGGTTTCCATCCACCACCATGGTCTCCCGACAAACCATATAGTGTTCAAGAAACCGCCCAGAAATATTCACCCTTCTCACGGTGCCAGGGTCGAGGCTGAAGTTGAAAAGCTCATCAGAGCCAAATTCATCAAGGAGTTCCATTACCCCAAGTGGCTAGCCAACATAATGTCGTTCTTGAAGAAGAACGAATAGATCAGGGTCTATATCGACTTCCGCAATCTCAACCGCCATTCTCTGAAAGATGATTTTCTCTTTCCAGTGACAGAATTATTGATTGATGTTATGGATGGGTTCCAAGCCCTCACCTTCATGGAATGATACTCTATGTATAATCAAATACTGACATCCCCCAGGGACAAGGATTCCACTGCTTTCAAGGAGCCCCAAGGTACTTTCTGTTACCAGGTTATGCCCTTCAGCCTAGAGAATGCAGGTGCCACCTATCAGCAGCCCATGCGCCACATATTTAATCCAATCATTGGGTCATTGTTGGAATGCTAAGTGGATGATATGGTGGTGAAATATATCCAGCATCAAGACCATCTCAAGGAACTTTGAGGTTTTAAAGGCCACATAGCCTACGTATTCTGATACATTGAAAATATGGAAGGCAAGTGTATGCCATTTTATTAGATAATGAAGAAAGGATATGCCTATGAATGGGACGAAGAGTGCCAGATTGTGTTCAAGGAAATTAAGCAGTACTTGATACAGCCTCCTCTCTTGATTCCCCCATCTATGAAATGCCACTAGTCATGTACGTGACTTCCTTGGAATGATCTCTCGGTGCCCTTCTCGCCCAAAAGAGAAATGAGGGGACAGAAAACATCTTCTACTACCTCTGTCGTATGCTCATCGATATGGAGAACAGATACTCCCCCATTGAGAAGAGATGCCTTGCATTGGTATTCGCAATACCAAAATTGTGACACTACTTACATCACCATGATGTAAAACTGGTGTCTCGTGTAGACACGTTGACGTACATTCTGAACCGCCCCATGTTTACAGTCCATCTAGCATGGTGGGTGGTAATCCTCCAGTAGTTCGACATCCGTTTCGTGCCCCAGATGGCTATCAAGGGACATGCATTAGAAGAATTAATGGATTCCCATGCAACCTCCACAGACCATTCCTTGGAATTGGATTTTCCAGATGAGAAAATACACTCGGTAGATCCTACCATCCCATGTAGGAAAATTTACTTCGATGGCAACTCTCGGAGCACCACTGGTAGGAGGCTCAATGATCATCATCTCAACAGAGTGGGACTGGGTATCATTTTCATTACCCCGGCACAAACTGTTCTTCCATACTCATTCTTATTATCAGAAGGATGCACCAATAATGAGGCAATGTATCATGCTATTATCAATGCCATCAAGCTGTCTCTCAAGATCAATATACCCCATTTGAATGTGAATGGGGATTCTGAACTAGTCATTAAGCAGTTCAGCGGCGGCTATGTCGTCAGGAATCTAGATCTTGTACAATTGATGGATCACACCCTCTAGCTAATGGCCGAGTTCCCTTATCAACCAGAGGTTACCCATTTCCCTCGGTCACAAAATGTTTTAGTGGACACTTTGGCTAGCCTGGCTACATCACTTGCAGAGCCAGAACAGGATGTTATGATTATTTATGTGGCTCACCGAATAGTCATTGCCACCACCACCCCAGAAGATGATGATGGCATGTGAGTAAGACATCTTACCTCAAGGTCTTCCACATTAGGACCCCTAGGTTATCCGGATGCAGTGGTTGAAGAGACTCCCGACTGGAGAGCTCCTTTTGTCGAGCATCTCCAAGATGGTAATCTCCCCCCCCCCCGACCAGGCCGAGTGTGAGTGAATTCGACGTCGCGCACTGCATTTTACCCTCCAGAGTGGTCCCTGTCTTGAGAAGATCCTCTACAAGCATGGGTTTGATGGTGTTCTCCTCCTTTGCATCCAAAGAGTCAAGAATCCTCAACTCAGGCATGAGTTTCATGCCAGTTCTTGTAGGGCTCACCAGGTGGGTCCAAAGTTGTCCCATCAAATCCGGAGACTGGTGTACTTCTGGGCCACTATGATCCATGATTGTTTCGAGTATTCCAATAGATGTCACGCGTACCAAGTTCATGCTAAATTCCTGCATCTCCCACCAGAACCTATCCACACCACCAAGTACTCTTAGCCGTGTGCGGTGTGGGGACTCGATGTCATGGGACCATACCCACCGGTGACAGCTCGCTAGTGCATGTTCATCCTGACCGCCACATATTTTTTTATAAGTCGGAAGAAGTAGTTTCGCTCAAAGAGGTCAAGGCCCATTCCATCGTTGAGATCGTGAGACCTAACACCATCCACCATTTTGGAGTCCCTCACGTCATCCTCATCGATAAAGAAACCAATTTCCGATCAGCCGAGTTGAAGAAACTGTATGCCAAGTACCATATCCGTTCAAACCATACCTCTAGCTATTATGCGCAGGTAAATGGGAAGATCGAGGCGTTCAACAATACCCTCACAAACATTATGGAGAAAATGGTTAGTCAGAATAAAAATAGTTTGCTGAATAAGATCCTCAATTCCCTCTAGGCCTATCAGATGATGACTCGTAATTCCACCCAGGTGACCCCATATTCCCTGGTGTACAAATATGAGGTCGTCCTGCCCATCCAGATCCAGCTGCCATTATTACACACCATGGTCTATGACCACTAGGTGCCAGATAAGGTGGCCAAAATCCATTTAGCTGAATTTTATGAAATTTCCCAGAATAGGCTCTGTGCCCTGTACAATCTGGAAAGGCATCAAAATACGATAGCCATAACCTTCATTAAGAAGGATTGCCTTTGATATTTTTTACAAGGCGGCCAGGTATTGGCCCTCAGAGCGCCAATGATCCCTGGCAGGAAACCACCCAAATTAGATCCCAAATGGGTAGGACCTTACATAGTCCACGGGGTTTACTCCAATGTAGCATACTCCTGGGTAACCATGAATGGTGAGCATATTACTCTTCACACCAATTCCATTTTCCTCAAGCAATACTTTGCCTAAGTCTAATGGTCCTGCCTGACCTTAAACAGATCGGTCCTACAAGACCTTAAACGGAGCATCATTCTATGAGACGTTAAACTGAATCTCGAGAACTACATATGGATTGATTCCAATCCACATGGGATACGTTGGAATGCCCAGACATTTCGTCTGTTGGCCCAGCCCAAACACTAGAATCTTCTTAATCTCGTTAAGACATATGGTAGGGGTGCAATATTCTTCCCCAGTTCACGTAGAGATAACCTTGATCTGGTTTTATGTCCCACTCCCTGGAGATGTTTGCATCTTTTAGATATGGGTACAGCTATGTTTCCACCACTCCTTTGATTGGGACTCCATCACATTCCCCGCCCGGAAGGCCCCCTGAATGGTATGGATTCTAGGCCTAAGGGATCTATTTCCACTTCGGATCAACTCCATCGAGGATATCAAGCAACGAGCTGATATAAGTCCCACATTTCGAATATGGTCAGTAGTCGATTCTCATCTGTTGCTCCAATTTCAGGGCACTATAGGTACGATGTGTTTCAAACATGGTCAACAGGTGTCCAAGATCATTAGGACCACCCCAAGATGTCCCACACATTGAGCATAATGGTTCATTATTCCCCATTGAATCTCCAAGTGACGAACTCCCTTTGTGAAATGCTAGCTATCAGGCCCAGTTTGATGGAGAGAGCCGAGACCAGCTCCTTGTTTCCCATACTAAGCACTGCTTACATGGGATTATGAGCTTTGATGAGGAAGTAACTGTACAATAGGGTGTCTATCCTTCCATCGAAGGCCCAGCCTTAGGCCCCTTGGCCTTTTAGGGCCCCCAGGATGGGTTCTATATTAATGGGATTGTACGACGTTGTATGAGATTATGTCCTCCTTCACGTCAGATTTATCATCGTGCTATACACATCCCCGCACAAGACACCATATCCCATTTTTCTCAGGCCCCGACCCTCTTCCTCACTAAAAGACGTTAAACTACAAAATGTTCCGACCTTCCTTACCAAGACCCAACCATAGGCCCTTTGCCTTATCGGGCCCCCGTCCTTCATCCTCACTAAAAGACGTTATACTGAAAACTGGTTGGGCCTTCCTGAGCGAGGCCCAGCCTCAGGCCCCTTGGCCTTCTTGGGCCTGACCCTTGTACTCACTGTAAGACGCTAAACTGCAAACTGGTTAGACCTTCCTGACCGAGTCCCAGCCTCAAGCCCCTTGGCCTTCTCAGGCACTAGACCTCATCCTCACTACTAGACCTAAAATTATAAACTAGTCGGGCCTTCCTGATGGAGGCCCCACCTTAGGCCCCATGGACTTCTCTGGCAACAACACTTATCCTCACTTCAGGATGTTAAACTGCAAACTGGTCGGGCCTTCTTGACCAAGGCCTAGCCTCAAGCCCCTTGGCCTTCTTGATCCCCTGTACCTCGTCCTCACTACAATAAGTTAATCTGAAAACTGGTAGGGCCTTTTTAAATCAGGCCTAGCCTCAGTCCCATTGGCCCTCTCAGGCCCCCGAGACGTGTTCATACCCGGATTGTACGGTGTGGTGCGGGATTATGTCCTCCTTCACGTCGGGTTACTCTCCATGCCATACACCCCCATCGTTAAGGTATCATACCCCTGTGTTCCTTCAAGAACTTCGTGTGGATTTATTCCCTTCTTCATGGGATACGTTGGACGACCCGAATGTCTAGTAATCGGGTCCAGCCCCATCTCCCAGAAATAACCCTTTCACCTTGGCCCCTTGGCCTACCCTTCCCCGGGGAGGGGAGTTTACGGTGTCATGTGGGATTATGTCTTCATTCAGGTCGGGCTTGTAATGACCACACCATGTACCTCTCAATACTAGGAATTATCTATCCCGTTACTCTCAAGATGGGCACCTTTGTCGACCCTCTTCGGTGGTTCACCAATCTACCTAAGGTTACTCTGGTTTAGTACACGAAATGTTGGAATCTGCTCGGGCATGCTTCCACCAACATTACAGGCTCTGTGCTCCCCTTCATTAAGGAATCCATTACATTTTGCACCCGAATGGGACCCTGAATGGTATGAATGCTATGCCTAAAGTCCCTTCTACCATTACGGGCCAACTTCCTCGAGGGTCGCAAATAACAAGACAATACAAATCCCCCATTTCGAATATCGTCAGTAGTCAATGGTCATTTGTTATTCCCATTCCAGGCTATCGCGATATGGATACCGTGTTTCAAACATGGTCACTAGTTATCCTCTATTGCCACACCAACCCCATTAAGCCCAAAATGTCAGTTACATGATTCACATCCTTCTCCACCTCATCAAGTACAAGTAGAACTTCCAAACTCTTGGTACTATTCCTTACTGTGAATCCGCACATTAGGAGGACCGAAGCAGTGATATGGGCATTGTTCGGGGCTCCGCACTGATTTCCGTTTGGCATGAATTCCAGGTATTGTAACAGAAATCATTATCTTTTGTTTCCCACACCGAGTTTAACTCATGTTGGCTGAGTGATCCAGTTGAGTTCTGCACTTACATGGAGGGTTTTCACTCCATTCATGGTCTGAGCTCTAAGACCATAAACTAAGACCACATCTAGAACTATGTGTGGCTTGATTACCATCCTTATGGGTTACATAGGACCACCCATACGTCTCGTTTTCGGGCCCAGATCAGTTAGGAGCTAGTTTCTCCTGCCCCTTCCCCTCTTACATCTGTAGGACCCTTGGCCTGAGGCTCTTTTCTCAGAATTGCATACAGTATAGTGTGGGACCATGTCCTCATTCACTTCAGCTATTTTGCATCATGTCGTTCACATTCCTTCATGTCCAAGCCATATGACATTAAACTACGCCACCCGATCCTATCACATGACCCTAAACTGTGACATTATCGTCATGGCCGCACGACAAAAAACGACACTGCATCGTAATGTCCTCACTCAAAGGGACACCATATTTGGTATTGGGCACAATCCACACCATTTATCAACACCTTCTATGGATTTATTATTGTGGTGAAGCCAGGGCCTATTACCTTAGGCCTATAGCCTCACAAAAGAAAAACCTCTTACCTTAAAGGACAAAAAAGATTTATGAAATACTGCTTCTTTTGGTGCGAGGGACACGCCTGCACACCCCTTTTAACCCTGGCATTGGTAGATTACCACGCCACATTTACACTCAGTGTGGCTTGATCCCCGTCCTCATGGGGTACGTAGGAATGCCCGTGCACCTTGCCTGGTGGTCGAAACACATGGTTGTCGGAACCCCCGGTTCCCATTCACGTCGGGTTTTATAATTACCCCACCAAGTGTCTCCCATGTTTCCTACAATCCCTGGTTAGAGTTCTATGACCCTAAACTAACATCTCCCCTTGGGAAGGGACTCGGTTCCCCTATCTAATATGTCTCATTTCCGTATTTTGATGTGTTTTGATAGAGAGCCTGAAGTGTGGGATTTTGATGGATACATTCCCCTCGTTCCATGTCCAAACTTCATGAGCTCAGTATTTGGATCCCCATCCTCTTTTATATCCGAAGGGACCCCTTAATGGACTAGTCCCATGTCGCATCCTCTCACCTACCATCCTGGGCCAACACCACTAAGGATCTTTCACGAAAATTGCGATAGGTCCCATGTTTCGAAGATGCTCAATAGTCAACGCTCATTTGTATGTCCCCATTCCTGGATAAGTAGATGTGGATGCTACATTTCCACGACGGCGAACATGTATCCCATGTCATCAATCCACCATCATTGTGGTCTAGATTTCGAGCTTCATGATTCACACATTTCCACTTCCTCATGTTGAAGTGGAATATTGATATACTCGGCTATATTTCTTCGCGCATATAGGTTTTCCACATGTATGGGTTAGAATCATTGGGATGACATTTACTGAGCATCCCATTGCCCTAACATGTTCATTCCTATATCGACAAGTCCCACCACTACTTGTTTCCCACATCAAGCACGACTCACATAGGCTTAGTAGTTCTGGTAGGATGTGCACTGGCACAGCCAAGCTTCTCATCATCCTACATGATGTAAAACTATGCTTCTAGAACAACATACGACTTGATTCCCATCCTCATGGGCTATATAGAGACACCCTGGTATTTTTCCTAGGGTCCAGCCCAAGGAATCATAAGTCCTGTTTCTTATCATTTCTAGCCCTGGGAATGACCCCTTGTGGGGAACCGTGTAACTGCAACTTTTCCTTGAACAAGTTTAGGATGCCCCGAGATGACATTGGGAAGCAACGAATCCCTTTCCAAAGAGTCCCTTTCTGAATGAAGGAATTATCCATGATTAAACAGATGTGTACATCCAGTGTGCTTCCGCCACGGTGGCATAATTTCAAGAGTGTTGGATTCTGTTCGAACAAACCCTCACTCCACATTCCATGCTTTGTATACCCATTATTCAGATCCTCGTCATCTTTCACTTATAGTGGAACCCCCATATAGTATGGATTATCGGCCTCTAGCCCGCCTATTGTCTTGGGACGGAAGACTGACAGATGATATTTTGAGTCTAGTCCTATGTTTGGAACATGGTCAATGGTAGACCCTCATTTGTTATCCCCACTCTAGGATAATGCAATAAAAATGTTGTGTTTCGAATGCGATCAACAGTTATTCATTATTTTCATGCCACCGACACAATGTTCTGAATCCTGGGTATTGTGATTCACGCATCCCATTGCCATCTGTTTCGATTGATTTTAGTTCCCATGGCATTACCCCATTTGTGCACAAGAGTACACTAGAATAATGGTAATTATACTGATCTAAGAGCTTAATTCTCCAGTCAGGTCTCTCCCATTTCCTCCCAAAAATCTGAACCGGTTGTCCAAACCACGGATGCCTAAATCTTGGTTTGCACTCCTACATTTGGATGGGGTGATAAGGGGGTTATCCCTTGTTTCTCACATCAGGCATGACCCCCGTGAGCTTAAGGAATGAACGCTAGATGCTCTGTAAATACCACAAGGATACAATAAACAAATTTAAACAATGGAACACATGTATGCTATGGAATTCAATCAATCAATGCATGAAGGTACATTTAATGGTTTGTAATCATTATAGTACCCGGGGGTTGACTCCCCCTATGGACAAATTGACCTCGTCAAAGGAACGTTGCAGCTCCACTACCCTTCGCCTGGTGGTGTCCAAGAGTTACTGCTGCCTGTTTACCTCTTTCTCCTCCCCGATAACGATAGGGCGCAGTTCACTACCCGCGGTTAGAGCCTGCTCTATACCAGTTCGGATAACGACCATTTTATTAGAGGCCCGCTTCATGCCCTCTTCATCCTTCACCAGCTGGGCTTTTAGCTGCGAGACGAGCTCTGATTGCGCATCAAGAGAAGTAGAATGCTCATCCGCCTAGGCCTGCAACCATTCAACCTCGTTTTCAGTCTCCTGGAGCGTCTAAATGTTCATCACCTTCCTCTGTTGCTAGACAACTATGAGGCCACAGTCATATTCCCAAATCTTTTCCCCCATATGATCTCAGATGAGCATGTGAGGGAGTTGTGCATCCACTCCCCTAGAACATAGTTCGCAAAGCCGAAAGCGATGTCTATCCATCTCATCTAACCATAAAGCATGGGGGTTTTATTGATGAAGTGAGTGATCATATTCCATGATCGACAGCGGACTATTTTGTTGTCCTCCTTGTCAGTTGCCGGCTCATCCCAGTTGGTAGGATTGGCAGGATTTTATGCAAGGAATTCCCCCAGGAACTCCTCAGATGGGTCCAAATCTGGTGTTGGATCAGTCATGGCGGGGCCGGGACTGTCTGGTTGATCCTCATCATCGGATCCCACCCCTATAATCTCTGGTACAATCCCTTTGTCATTCCATCCATTGATTGCTAGCACTACAGCCCGGTTAGGCTTGATGTCCACTTCCACAACCCTTGGCATGCCCCTGGGAAGGATACTACCAGAAGCATCAACCAACTTCACCACAATAGCCCAGACAAATTGAAAGACTGTACATGCCAAAAAGGGGACGTTGTTGTCAGTAAACTTGGTCAGGGGATGATAGTTGTAGATTCGGTAGAAAAGACATATAGAGGTTAAATCCCAGGTCTCGCTCCAAGGCGGGTGTCATCGGAACCCCTAGACGTGGCCCCTTGTATATGGTTGGAAGGTCTAGAGACTCTGGGGGAGCCACCTCAAGTGTCCCAGCCCCTTGAGATGTAGAAGTTGATGCAGCCAAAGGCATGGGTCCCTAAGGCCCCACGACGGCACCCACTGTGGGGTGGGAATGAGGTATATGCACAAGGTCCTCCTGTATAGTGCAGACACTGATAAGGAATTTAGTGTAACCTAAGAGAAGACTCTAGAGATGGAACATTGGATTTTACATTGAGGTTCTCCGCAAAATCTTCATGATTCGAGGACTGATCGCCAACTTCACCCTCCTCCGGTAAAATCTCTATACCAGTCTCGTCTACATAGGAGAAATCGTCTGATTCTTTCAGCAGAGGAATTATCTCTCTCATGTTAGCATCTGATAGTTGTGGAGGGATTGTACGACTTGGCAGCACCCCGACTCGGTCTGTCATTTGGTGAAGGACACCCCGGGAATGGATAAAGTCTTCCAGCTCAGCTATGTATTGCTCCGCCTCTTCCTGGGAAAATGATAAACTGGCTCTTATGGGGTCAATCCCTGAAAATTCCATCCCAATGCAGTTAAAGTGCATCCATAACTCAGATGGTTTAAGGAATTTCTGGTTAACTTCCCAGATGTCCCAAGCCTCTAGGAAGACAGTGTTCTTTGTCATGACAATATGGCACAACCGTTTCCCCAGAGCCTGAGTATAAATCCTACAGAATCCCCACAGTGGCCACCCATCTGGATGAATCTGTTCTCTTGGGACCACCGGCTCTTCTATCACTGCTAGATCCACCACCACCACGTCCCCCTCAATTGGTGCGGGTGTCGCCTCTACAGCTGTCCCGCCACAGCGGGATTCCCTTATCATCGTTTGCCATCAGCCCCAAGATCGGGGAATCTCACCCTCACCGACCAGGATGGTTGTCCACTTCAGCATCTCCCCTGGATAGGATACCTACCAGCTCTAGGACACTGCTGGAAAAAAGGCCTATACCCACTGTTCAAAACCGTGGCTATAGCCCCCAAAACCGTGGGTATAGGCTATACCCACGGTTTTGGGAACCGTGGGCTGGAACGCCGTCGGTATAGGTCCCCAGCCTATACCCACGGTTTTCCAAAACCGTGGATATAGGTGTTCTGCCACCGTGTCAACAAAACATTCCCAATTGCCATGATGTCAATGGCTTTTACCCACAGTTTCAAAACCGTGGGTATAGATCCTAAAATACAGCTGCAGGCGGGTTTCGATCCCACGACCTCTTCGCTGCAATGTACCGCGTCTAACCACTACCCTACTATCAATTATGTCTATATATATTTATATTTAGTTAAATATAGTTATATAAACCATGGGTATAGAGGGAAGAACCGTAGTTATAGGACTCCCGCCAAAAAAAACTCTTTCCCGCGGAACATTTTTTTTCCCGCGCACACATGGGAAACCTATACCCACGGTTTTTCAAAACCGTGGTTATAGGTTTTTTATCCTATACCCATCCCCATGGTTTTCCTCAAAACCATGGGGATAGGTACCCCTATGCCCATGGTTCTCGAAAACCGTGGGTATAGGTCAATTTTCAAGACCTATCCCCACGGTTTTCGAAAACCATGGGGATAGACCCCCCTATGCCGACGGTTTTTGAAAACCGTGGGTATTGGTCTTGAAAATTGACCTATACCCACGGTTTTCCAATACCGTGGGTATAGGGGTACCTATCCCCACGGTTTTGAGGAAAACCGTGGGGATAGGTGTATTTTCCAGTAGTGGGAATATTCCATTTACAACCCAAGGATAACGATCAGTGGAGGGAGTGCATTCCACATCTTCCCGTCTTCCCATGTGAACATGAGACACATCTGCCTCATCAAACATGGGCGATCCTTGTATTGCACCCCAAGGAAGTCCCGTGGGGTTTGCCCCTATAGGCACCAAATTTGACTTAGAAACCAGTGTGGGGTGTATGGCTCGTAGAGACGGTCATAGTCCAACCTGGCCACCAAGACTCTACCTCAAAAGGGTAAGGGAAAGGCCCAATGCTCTTCTGTTCCCTGGCGTCATCAATGAATTCCCTCATCGGCAATGGGAATGGGGGGAAATTGAATTCCTCCACCCTCCACATCCAGTTCAGAACCGACAGTGCAGTCATCTTGGTCAGAAATCTCCCTACGGCATTCAAGATAGAGGGATGGAAGTTCGACCCTAGAGGCATGATGGGGTTCAGATACTAATAGATCCCCCTAATGTGCAAAACCATCTAGCTGTACATGATATTGAACGACCCACATACCCTATGTAGCATTTTCCCCTCGCTGATGTGCCATAGCTTTTTGTACAAATTGGTGAGCACCGGGATCCCTAGGTTGACCTTCCCTCCTGTCGCCAATGTGGACGCCATGATAAAAGTGCTTGGCCGCACTCCCGTGTTTGTATCCTTCAACGGCAGAATCTAACCACAGATGAGAGCTGCGATGAATGCCGCTAGCCTGACTATTGGTTATTATTAAGTGCTGAAACTGAACCCCTACGTCTTCCATTTGATATTCTCCAATAATGACCAGTATGAGTTTTCCTTACTCCGGGCCCTCTTTGGGAATGTTCGAGGCCTCACTGGGAAAATATGGTCTACCTCAATGCTCAGAATCTTCTTAATCCACTTCATGAAGTGAACATCCCTCACCGCCTCCTTATCCTCCCAAGTCATGAGCTCCATCAATTCCATCGCCAGATGTGGCATCTTCTCTGGATCCTCCCATGCAACCATAGCCCGGAGGAATTCATCTTATATTGATCCCAGTATCGGGACCCCCGAGATCTAGTGAACGTCTAATAGGCGGATGCCAACCTTCCCATGATACAGGTGGATGGTATAGGTTCCCTGTGACCACTAGTTCAACAGCTCCAGCATTAGCCGCTTCAGCTGGTAGATATTGAATTGGGAAGCCCAAGCTGCCTCATATAGGCCCACTCTTCTAAGCTCCACTCCGAACTCATCGCACGAGGCACCTACCCAGTAGGTCCATGACCAATCATCTATAAAGATTCCACCTTGGAAGAGGTCCTATTCCTTGAACCACCCCTTCTTCAGGTTCCCCAGCACCGCTTGGAGGATAGTTCGGTACAGAGTAGAGGACGTCTGTGGCTACAATGTCTTCCCATCAACATTGTTCAGATGATTGTATATGCAGTCAGCTGTGACTAGCGTGATGTCCTCTCGAGTATGACCATCGAGTACCCTTAACCATCGGTGCTGTCATTGCATGCTCCAGAACCAGTGAGACGGATCATCCCTACGTGCTTTAGGGATGACGATGTCATCCCTCAGCCAGAAGACATATAAGGGAAACCTCCTACACAAAGGGTAGTACTTCTGGATTTCTGAGAGCAACTCCACCAAAGAACAATGGTCTGAGTGTCTCCAGACTAACTCTCTTAGCCCTAGACTGTTCGCCATTTCAACCCTCCGGGAAACATCTAGAAGAACGTCCTAGGAAGCTTCTTGGTGTGACATTCAGTTCAGGAACATGGATGTTTTTTGGTTGGATTGTGATGCTCATCCGTGGAGCATGTTTGCGAAGTTCGCTCACGAAGACTGTTCGTAGAGCGCTGCTTAGGCATTCAAATCCGGATCACGGAGTGCAAACGTGGAGTTCAGGACTTGTTGTACGCCATGAAGACTCAATTCGTAGTGAACACTCATAGAGTACATAGAGCTTCATGAATCGAGAGCTCAAGAAGACAAAATTGCATAAAAGGGAAAGGTAAAAATAGAGGGTACACCTCCTATTTATAGGCCCCAACCTTCGGAGCTTCACAACACATCTATTTCGCTCAGTGATTCGTGGCGCGCTCAGCTTGCGCATCCCCTATGCACCTCATGATCCCTCTTCGTGAGTCTGCGTCCCAAAAATCTGAGGATTTTGGCGATTTCCCTTGGACATCGATCCTTGATCTCTTTGTGGCTCTAGGTCTGATGGGGGGAATTTGTTGGACCCAAAATTCGAAGCAAAGCAGAGGCCCATAGAAGGCCACAACGAACTTTCTGGCAATGACCCTTCGCAGAGTTCCACCAGAAACGCGACCGTCCCAAAGCAAGGAGGTAGGATGCTCCGCGACCACAGTTGACGTTGGTGATCCCTTCACGAAGCAGGGAATCAGGATGCTCTGGGACAACAGTTGACATTCATGATCCTGCCCCAAAGTAGGGAGGTGGGATGCTCTGCGAGCACAGTTGATGTTCGTGAGCCCGCCGCAAAGCACAAAAGTGGGAAACTCTGTGACCACATTTAATTTTTGCGAGCCCGCCGCAAATCAGTGAGGCGAGATTCTCCCCGACCGCACATGATGTTCGTGACCTATCGTGATGCAAACTCAACACCCTTCATGCCGCTTGAGATCTTCTCTATGGTGCCTCTAGACTATAAATACTGGGACCCCCCCCCCCTGAGCCCAAACTATGGACAATCTGACCTTTCAGCTTCTCAGCTCAGGAATCATGAAGCATCCTTCTTCTCTACGAACCCTGAGTTGTGAGAGGTACTTCTGCTACGTGAAGTCCCTCCCCTTGGACTCGTTTTGATACCATCTTCCAAGATAGATGCCCTTAGAAAAGCCTATGGGATTTCATAAAGGAAGGGGATCCTCCATGGGACTCGGGTCATCGTGGATAATTTATGGTTCATGAAACACCCTTCATTTACACATGACGCACATGCTTAGGATGGTTTAGTGTACTTCGCAAAGCACATTTCGTCACAACACTTTGCATTGCAAGGCACATTTACCCCGTGAGGTGGTGCTCCACGAATTCCTCTCCACTTAGCGAAGCGCCGCCCATTTTCACCTCTGCCTCATGCTAAGGCTAATGCACCCAACTTCGCGATGTACACCCCTTCGAAAGTGCCCTCCGCCACATGGAGCAACAGGGTTTCACTGGAACACTGCCTATGGACCCCTCTGCTTGGGAGTTCCTTTTCCCGTGTGACCCTCCAGGTTTGCACAATGTGACTTCAATGTCCCCTAGACGATACCACCCATTGCGCTTCGTCGCCTAATGGTTCTTTATATAAGCATGCTAATGGTTATTTTTTCTTTGAATAGACACCCTAACATGGACCCCTCAATGGTTCTCTCCATGAAACCCCCTCACCATAGCCTTTCTGGTGCCTTCCCTCCCACAAGGAGCAGAGGGTACTAGTTATATATTCCCTAGGGGTTCATAGCGTATCCACCTTATCTGAGCTGTTGGACGTTAAACTGCCAAGTTCCATCGTCTGAGCTGCAGGACGTTAAAATGCCAAGTGCCATCATCCATAGCACATGACGTTAAAATATAACCCGGCCCCGTGCCTCGCACGCAGGGTCCCCCACTATGTACAATTTCCACACCCACTCATCTCTACATGGATGGGATTGTAACGACCCGAGAAAACCATGTTTTGAATTTTTTTTGAAAAGTTTTCTTTTAAATGTCACTCGTTATGTGAACCAACAAACAACAAATAAGCAATTAATAATAAAATGCATCAAATGGGTGAAAAATTCCTTTTATTCAAATAAACAACATTTTGTCTACAACATCCACTAACCAAAAAAGAAGATAAACTAACCGAAAATCCCAACTATGAACCCGATTACAATAATGGGGAGACCGCTTAAAACCACTAAGAGCCCAACAATGCGGTAGGGGTTTCCGGCGTCCATCATAATAAACATGAGGATGGCCGAAGCCACTACAACCGTGCTGAGCACCAGGGGAATCACACGAACCATTTCTGTTTCTTCTTCAGTCACCTAGAGCAAGGGACACCCCCAGACTAGACCCTTTTATAAGCACCCTAATCTGACCGTTGAACCCCAAACGACTATAAATTTTACCGTTGGTTTCCCCAATAATCTTATGTTTTATTTTGACCGTTGGTTTCTCCTATCCTCTAAGTTTTGTTTTTGACCGTTGGAAATAGAATGGATTACCCCTGGAAGGTTTAGAAAATTAATTATGTAATTTGCTTCAAAATTACATCAATGTTAATTTAGTTAATTTATCTCTTATTTTCCCAAAATGAGAATTTTTTTTTTCAAAACAGCGAAAATTAATAGTATTTTTTTTCTTCCATTATACATATTAACTTGAACAATTAAACTTTTATTTTCTAATTATATTAAACCTGATGGATTTTTATGAGTTATATATTGCATCAAATTAGATATATTATTTCTTTTATAATTTGAAATTTATTAACTAATTTGGAGACTTTTTCAAATTATGGTTTTATTTACAAATTTTGCATCTTTAAACTTAAACAAATACTTTTAAGCAAGCTATTTCGTTTTCTTTTCTTAAAGGAGTGTATCCAAATGTTTGCATGAAATTATAAATTAAGGTAATTATTATGTAATTCAGCAAAGGAAAAATAAATAAACAAATAAACAAACAAATATATATTATGTTGAATAAACCAATGTTTTCTTTGATCGATTAAATGAACCTCTGGTTTTCCAAATATAATAATAAAAGATCAATAATTATGGTTTAAAAAAATATACATAATATAATAAGGTTAATGAAAATTATTGGTGTTTTAAAAATAATATATATATTATAATATGTTTTGATTAATATATATATACTTTTATTCGGCCAATGACTTTTTTTAAAAAAAAATTATTAATAATAATAATGAAATCTAGTTTAATAATTGATTTTTTTTTTTAAAAAAACAATGCTGTAATAAATTGAATAAAAAAAATATAATAAAACACTTTTTTTAGAACTGTAGAAACCACGTTTTTTTACGCAGCATCTACCGGAGCCGTTCTATCTGGGAACTCCGATCACAGCCGTCTGATCTTTTAAAACCGTACCACTCCTAAGCCGCATGATCTCCCTCTTTTAATCTCAGTTGTCCGTCATTTTCCAGCCTTTTTCTTTCCCCCGCGACTTCTTCTTCCCCCGACGCCTCTTTTCTCCTACCTCACGTCGTCAAAACCAGTAGGGTTAGGCCCCGTTTCTCTTCATCTAGGCCGGCTAGTAGACCCCGTGTTGTCTCCTCCTTTCCTCAAGTTGGCACCGACTAGGCCCGGTTGTCCGGTCGACGACTTCACAAGGAGCCTGTTCGTCTTCGTTTTTTTTTAAAATACCCTGTTGCACCGAAGGCCGAAGGTCTTGTATCCGTCTCCCTAGATCCCTCCGGCTCCTGGACCCCATTGCTGCTTTGTTTCTCCTTCTCCACTCCAAGAAAAGGTAAGGGTCGTGTTTCTTTTTTTCTAAGTTTGTGTAAACTCCAGGTTTTATACATAGATATATATACGGGTATACATGTTATATGTATATATACCTTTTCCATTTATTCATTCAGTTCCCCCTACCTCTTCTACTTCTCCTCTCCAAGCAAGGTAAGAAGCAGATTTTTAATTTTGTACGGTTTGGTCGGGTTTCGGTTTATATAAATGTGTAAATATATATACATGTTATATATATTTATGGTGTGTGTGAAACCAGTGCAAACCTAGATCGTGGGATCCCTCTCGGCTTAAAGAACCGATTATTAGTAAGGGGGGAAATCCTATACATCATTTCTTACCATTTCTGTAAGTTTTATATAGTTATGTACACTTGTTGTATAATTGTGTATATACAGAACTATATAAACCTGTTTTACCTATTCCTAGAACCGATCTTGTCAACCTCTTTATGAAAACCTAAAATTGGGGTAAGGGTTCGAAATATCTACTTTATTTGGGTGTGGGTTCTTGCATTTTACACCTTGTGTTTATATATGTGTATATAAATATATAATTTCATATACACATAAGTATAAGATGATATACGCAAGTATACAACCTTTTCTCAATGTTTATAACCCTGATTTTTCTTTTCGCCTATAAAGAAAAAATGGAGATTTTGAGTAATTGAATCAATAGGTAAAATTATGCAAGTGAATGAAGTATATTGTTATATATATACATACATGTATGTATATATACATTAATATGGACATCGTGTCCATGTTTTTCAATTTATTACAATATAGCATGATGAAGTTTATGGGTTGGTTGGATTTCAAAATCATTCTTGAAATTGAGAATTTTCATTTATCACTGCTCTGAATAAATCAGGATTTTTGCTTTTTGAAAATGGAATCCTTGAACTTTTACGATTGCATACATGTATTTATATGTATGTACTCATGTTTATGAAACAACGTTGTTGTATGCAATGCTGACTTTTTGTCAATAAAGGGTTATGGAAAATTATGTTCACCCCTTTTTCTTCTTTTATGGAAAAGAACTCCGGATGTTTTTTACCAAATATAATATTTGTTTAAGAGATATTTTTGGAGTATGGATTAATGTGCTAAACCCATGAATATGTGTAGGTATACGTATCATTATGTTGTCTCCAATTACGAGTACTTTTATGATGTTTGAGAACTTTATAAATAAAAGGGGGCTTGTTGTTTAAAGTTCTAATGGAAGAGTTTACACAATTATATACATTATTTCCCCAAGATGGACTCGATTATGCACATTGTAACCCCAACTGCCTGTATTAAATGCCTATGATATTCATTTATCATCATATGTGTAAGTTATGAACGACCATGCTTTAATTGGGTATTATGATGTATGGTATGTTAAGTGTTATGTTTATTTTCTTAAAAATCATGTTTTCAAATATTTAGATAACTTTTTATGTGCATGGAGCATTAGCATGCATGTCATAATGTTTTTAATGATTAAACTGTTTTCATGTTATGAATACGTATGTGAAAATGGGGTTTAATTATGAATGTATGGAACCCTATGAATGAATGACCATGTCAGGATATGTGAGGGATGTATAGGACTTACATGTAAAGACCCGTAAAATTCAAGGGAAATTTTTTCTTAATTTTCTTTAGAATTTTACAAGAGCGTGGTTTCAGACGGCACCTGATTCTGAGCCCTGGAGTGCCCGGAATCAATTTCCGAAGTTTGGCTCGGGTACGTTCAGTGAACGAACGAGCGGGAATTTCTAACTTTTGATCCGGTGCTCGGAATTGAAATCCGAGGGCACCGATGAACTCACAGCGCCGATATTCGCTTAAAGAGACCTTTTCGGGAGTTGCGTTTGTTTCGGGTTGAGAGTTAGTTTTTGGGAGATTAGAATAAGTTAAATAAAAATTGTGTTTACATATTTTTATTTAAACTTATTAGTTAACTTCTCTCAAATGAAGTTAGGGGTGGGACCCACACCCACTTAACCTCCCTTGAGAGGATTAAGTGTGGTGGGGCCCACACGAACCCCTAACTTTACATCTTCCCTCAAACTTCCTTAACCCCTCATTAAATGACATGGGTTATTTAATTTTTTGGAGTTAATATTTTTGAATTTCAAACCTTTGAAATTCATGTGTTAAGTTTTTGATTAAATTAAGATCTTCTCTCTTTTTGTTGGGTTAGAACTCTTAGCCAACTTGAGAGCTTTTGAGAGCTTCTTCTTCTTCTTCATGCTCTGATGAAGAACGCGAAGAACGCTCAAGCTCCGACGAAGAATGCTCAAGCTCCGACGAAGAACGCCGCCTCTCTTCTTCGTTTTCCGTGTCAACGAGAGGGAATGCCGCTTCCTCCTCGGACCTTCTTCATCGGCATACGAAGATTCGCCAACGACGTACCTCTTCGGGCGTATCTCTTCGTCAACGGATTTGACGAACGACGACCGCGACGCCCGACCTCCGCGACGTTGTCTTCCGCGGACGTTGTCAAATCTTCGAACCTATACCCGAGGTAGGGGTTGTTGATTTATTGTTTAATTACTTTATTCTTGATCGTGAATCTAGTATGTCTAACGTGAGGCAATTGAATATTTTAAGGTGTGTTTTAACGTGAGGGGGCCGGACCGCATGAACACGGCCGAACCACCTCCTTCGTTCTTGGTGTTTAAATTTGTGGATGAATCAAGGTGGCGTGGTGCCGTCGCACCACGCGGATTTTCGCCCAATCTTGATACGCGACGCCGTCGCGCGCGCACCATGGAAGAAACATCAAGAACGCGACGCCGTCGCGCTGTGTTGAAGAAATCAAGGTGCGGCGGAGGGGCGCGGGGCCGTCGCACCGCGCCAGACGATGAACACCGCGGCCGGTTCCGGGCCGCGGTGGAACGAGGAGACCGGCGGTCGGGCCGCCGGCGTCGGAAGCCGAAGAGGGGACCGGATTTTCCGGTCCCGTTGGAGAAAACCGGCCGGCCAGCTGGCCGGCCGGATGGCAATAAACCGGGGGAAATAAATCCCCCGGCCAGCTCACAAAACCCCCCTCTTTATGAGGGGGCGGTTCCTTGAGGGGGGGGGGGGGGGGGCAGGCGGCCCCCCTGTTTCCTGCCAATCAAGCCCCCCACGTGGGGGGGGGGGGGGGGGGGGGTTTGCAAACAGGCGCGGCTAAAAAGCCGCGCCGTCTACCAATCAAGCGGGGGCTTGATTGCCCCCCGCGCTGCCTCCGTGCGGCGCCAGGCCGCCAGGCCGCCGCGGCCGCCGCGCTGCCGGCCGGCCGGCCGGGCCGGGTCGGACCCGGGTCGGGTCGACCCGGTTCGGGCCGACCCAGGGGGGGTCGGGCCGGGTCGGCCCGGACCCAGACCCCCCGTTTCGAAGCAGTTTCGGTCTTTTGGCCATAACATGAGCCTCGGACCTCCGATTGACGAACCGTCTGCGGAAACGCGATCCTTGGATCGAGGCGGTCGTTTCGGTTTATCGCACTCAAGGTTTCGGATTACTTTGAGTTCGGCGGGGTTGGTTCGTTCACGAAACCAACCGGGCCTTCGGAGCGGAAACGCTCATATCTTGAGCTACGGACGTCCGATTGACGTGCCGTCAGCTGTGTCGTGTTCCTCTTAGTGAGACGGATCTTTTGGCATACTCCGCCCAAGGTTTGGACGCAGGTGGAGTACGGTCGGGTTGGTTTTTCCTTAAAAACCAACCGGGCCACGGGGACGAAAATGCCAATAACTCTCAGACCGGGCGTCCGATCGACGCGCCGTCTGTTGCGTTGAGTTCCTGTTGACGATACGAAACTTTTGGATACATCAACTCTGGATTTCGTGACAGTTGATGTATCAGCCTCTCGACTCGTGGAGCGGACCCTCCGAACGAGCTTGTTGTGTGCGGGAACCCTAGTGCTGGCTTCAACTGTTACTGTGACTACTACTGCTACTACTGCTACTGTGACTGCGACGACGACAGTACAGAGATCCTGTGTGGATTTGACGACGACGACTACAGCACTCAGCGATCCTACGTGGATCAGTGCTACAGGTCCTGTGTGGGCCCGATCCTGTTTGGGTCCGATCCTGTGTGGGTCCTTGCGCTCAGCGGTCCTGTGTGAACCAGCGCCTACAGGTCCTGTGTGGGCCCGATCATATGCGGGTCTTTGCGGGGGTCAGTTACCTATCGATCCTTTGTGGGTTCGACGACTTAGATGGATCAGATATCATCTTTATCGTCCTTTGAAGATGTATACATGTGTGAGCTGAATCCGGTTGCTTTCCTGTGTGGATTGTGTTGTGCAATCCTGTGTGGATTACGTTTGCTTTCCTATGTGGAATACATTTACTTTCCTGTGTGGACTGAGTTGTACTTGGGCTCGGAGGTTGGAGCGTATTTGAAATTGATGACTTAGGTATATGTATGGGCATATAACTAAGCAGTGTCGGTTGTTACTTCGTGATTGTACCTTTCTTCGTAGTTTTTCCATTGAGGATTTGAGAGACCTTCAGGGGTCTCGGGGTCCCTACTGAGTAGCTTATACTCACCCATGCACGGGCTTTGCCCGCACTATGTTGTGTTGGTTGCAGACGACGGACATCGTTGACCTTGGCTGAGGCTTGCAGAGCGGGACGGTACCCGGAGGTGGACTACTGGGCGGGACGTGCTCGAAGCGGACGGCGGGACCCGTGGAGCAGTGGAGCTATGTGTACCCACCCTTCAGGTGGGATTTCCGGTGGACATCTCGGCGTAGCGGCTTTTACTTTTCAGTTGCTGTTTTCCCTTTCGAGTTGTACTTTACTTTTAGTTTGCATTTGTATACTGGCCCATTTACTTTTCAGCACTTTCAGTTGTACTCTGCTTTTGTTTAGTGTTTACTTTCCGCTTGCTTACTCTGTGGTGTTTGTTTACTTTTCAAAGGCAATGCCTTCCCTTTTTACCGGGATTTACGCCTTGGTGCTAGTCGCCAGCCCCTGGCCTATGGAAGACGGGCTTGGGGTAGTCACGGCATGGGCCCCGAGGGTGGGTCGTGACAAATTGGTATCATAGGAGTTCGGTTCTACCGCGAACTCTGATCTTTTCTATGTGAAGCAATAATGTTTAGCGTATTGAGTGTGGTTATCAGTCCAGGGAGTCCAGTGTTGGTGCGGCGGCCGACGTATCCGTACACCAGGACCCTGACTTCTGATTTCCGACTTAATGCACGAAAACATTGATTGCGTGTGTGTTTCAAAGTTTTCTTTGTGATTACTTATATCATCTCACCAGGAATACTGTTCTGACCGTGGCGCACCTGTTCTCTTTTCCGGATGGCCCCACGACGGAAGCCAGCTAGGGTTCCGAGAGTCGAGCGTGATGACAGCCCACCGAGCGACGAGGCCTCAGTACAGGGCCCTTTGTCAGCAGTGGCACCGGCGGTAGTTCTACCCGCCGAGCCCCCGATGCTTCCAGCAGCAGCCGCTGACAATGCACGTCTCCTCAATGCACTGCATGAGTTTCAGCGCCAGCGACCGCCCAGGTTTCGCGGGGAGACCGATCCCCAAGCAGCAGAGGACTGGCTGGAGGCAGTGGTTCGAGTGTTTAGGCTAGTGAGGACACCAGCAGACCTCACGGTGATCCTCGCTGCGAGCCTACTACACGCAGCAGCAGGACGATGGTGGAGCTTGATGCTCCAGGTGCACGATGATGCATCCCTACTTTGGACGGACTTTGAGAGCCTCTTCCGCTCGGAATTCGTCACAGCCACCCTTCGTGCGGTGCGTATCCAGGAGCTTCTACAGCTGCGTCAGGGCAGCATGACGGTCGCTCAGTACTCGGCGAGATTTACCGATCTCTCGCGCTACTCGACCGACATGGTACGAGACCCATTCTTCCGGGTCTGGACCTTCGAGCAGGGTTTGAGACACGAGATCAGCGCATCGCTGATCTCCCTCAGCATAACGACTCAGACAGGAGTACTGGAGCGGGCCCATCTGATCGAGAGCTTCCTTTCTGAGTCTACACAAGCACAGCGACCCACCGCAGGGCGGCACGTGGCAGAGTCATCTGCAGCAGGCAGTCGACGGATGAATCAGGGGTCCAAACAGACCAGACCTTCAGGCAGACGACCTTAGGACACTGGCTCAGCAGTGCGGCGCACACAGCCCGGAGCCAGTCTTTCGAGAGGCAGACAGTGCGACTCGTGCGGCGGGCAGGGCCACATGGCTCGTGACTGCCCGACCCGCCGTGCCGAGGAGCAGCAGACGGTTGAGGGACCACCGAGGCAGAGGCAGAGGGTCGACTGTGGCGGTCCGCAGAGAGGAGGCGGACGAGGCAGAGGAGCTGGATGAGCATCCGGTGGTGGGCGACGCTTTGAGGCTCTGCCACCACCACCACCAGGAGGTCCACCCCGACCACAGGGAGCTGGCGGGCAGAGACAGGCACAGCTCCAGGCAGCAGAGGCCTACGACCACGTCGCACCTGAGATGATTCGAGGTACTATCTGTGTCTACTCCACCCTTTCTGCAGTTCTTATAGACACAGGAGCGAGTCATTCTTTCATAGCCTCTGCCCTTGTTCGGAGCTCGGAGATTCCGACAGAGCCGTTGGCTCGATCCTTACGGCTAGGGACTCCTACGGGAGCAGACTCGATGATTACGCACTGGTGCCGGTAGTGTGAGCTTACTCTAGGAGGCGAGAGCTTCGGCTTGGATCTTCTTGTAGTAGCGTTGAGGCCTTACGACGTCATCTTGGGCATGGATTGGCTATCTACGGTCCATGCACAGATTGACTGTTTTAGGCGCAAGGTGCGATGTGTACGCACCGACGGGAGCAGGTTCACCTTCACCGACGAGAAAGGAGCCTTAGCAGCATAGGATGGACTTCCGCGGAGGAGAGGACAGCCCATCACTCATCAGTTGGCTAGCCTTATACTTGGAGCAGTTGACGTGCAGAGTCCTGGTTTTCCTGCAGTGGTGGATCAGTTTGCGGACGTTTTTCCCGACAATGTTCCAGGGCTAAATCCTCGTAGAGAGGTAGACTTTTATATTGATTTGTACCCCGGGACAGCCCCGATATCTACTCCCGCATATCGGATGGCCCCCGCCGAGCTTCGAGAGCTACAGGTACAGTTGGAGGACTTCCAGGGAAAGGGGTTCATCCGACCCAGTGTTTCACCCTGGGCTTCCCCGATTTTGTTCGCCAAGAAGGCGGACGGGAGCTTGCGACTTTGTGTTGACTATCGTCGCCTGAACCAGGTGACAGTGAGGAACAAGTATCCGCTACCGAGGATTGATGATCTCTTCGATCAGCTCAAGGGAGCACGGTGGTTCTCGAAGATAGACCTCAGGTCAGGCTATCATCAGCTCAGATTCAGAGACGAGGATGTGCAGAAGACAGCCTTCAGATGTCGGTATGGCCACTATGAGTTCTTGGTTATGCCATTCGGTGTAACCAATGCTCCAGCAGTGTTCATGGATCTCATGAACAGGATCTTTCAGCCATACCTCGATCGGTTTGTCGTGGTCTTCATCGACGACATTCTGATTTACTCTATGACATAGGAGGAGCACGCCTATCACTTGCGAGTTGTACTAGACACACTCCGAGAGCACCATCTTTATGGTAAGATCTCGAAGTGCCAGTTCTGGATACGTGAGGTCCACTTCTTGGGACACGTTATCTCTGAGGCGGGAGTTGCAGTGGATCCCGCGAAGATTGAGGCTGTGTTAGCATGGGAGCCACCCAGGAGCGTGACTGAGATTCGGAGTTTCTTGGGACTAGCTGGATACTATCGGAGATTCGTGCCAGATTTCTCTAGAGTTGCGGCATCACTCACAGCTTTGACGAAGAAGGGGAAACCCTTCGTGTGGTCAGACAGATGTCAGCAGAGCTTCCAGGAGCTGAGACAGAGATTGACTAGCGCACCTATCTTGAGGTTTCCTTAGGAGGGAGTAGGGTACGTAGTCTACTGCGATGCATCAGGGACCGGACTCGGATGTGTTCTGATGCAGGAGCGGGTAGTGATCGCCTATGGATCACGACAGTTGAGGCCGCATGAGCAGAACTACGCTACCCATGACCTGGAGTTAGCAGCAGTGGTCTTCGCTCTGAAGACATGGCGACACTATCTGATGGGCGAGCGCTTTACAGTCTTTTCCGATCATCAGAGTCTCAGGTATATCTTCTCGCAGAAGGACCTGAACCTGAGACAGCGGCGATGGCTCGAGTTCCTCCAGGACTATTACTTTGAGATAGTCTATACTCCTGGGAAGGGGAACATAGTAGCTGATGCCCTAAGCAGGAGGACGGTCATTCAGTTACTTGAGGAGGCGACGGAGCAGCTAGCCTCTTTGCAGATATCCTTCGTGGATAGAGATGAAGTAGCCTTCCTTCAGTCTCTCACAGTCACTCCTCCACTACTGCAGCGGGTTAGGGAGGCACAACGTGAGGACGCTGACTGCGAGACACGGCGTGCACAGATATCCTTGGGACAGGCACCTGATGGTTTCTCCCTTGGAGCAGAGCACGACATCCTTTTCAGAGGACGTACCATGGTACCAGTCACTTTGCGAGAGGAAGTGCTGAGAGAGTTTCACACTTCTCCGTTGGCGGTACATCCTGGAGTGGTGAAGATGTACCAGGACCTCAGACGACAGCACTGGTGGCCGGGCATGAAGAAGGCTGTAGCAGAGTTCGTTTCTCGATGCCTCACCTGTCAGCAGGTGAAGGCAGAGCATCAGGTACCAGCGGGCTTGGTATAGCCCTTGGAGGTTCCAGAGTGGAAGTGGGACAGCATATCTATGGAATTCGTGACTGGACTTCCACGCACTTCCAGAGGTCACGACTCCATCTGGGTGATTGTTGACCGACTCACCAAGTCGGCACACTTCTTACCCATCAGAGAGCAGGGCTCAGTGGAGAGCTTGGGACCTCTCTACGTTCAGGAGATTGTGCGGCTCCACGGCGTGCCATCATCTATCGTCTCCGATCGAGATTCTCGCTTTACTTCCCGGCTTTGGAAGGGGTTAAAGGGGGCGTTCGGGATGCAACTACGTCTGAGCACAGCCTTTCACCCTCAGACGGATGGTCAGACGGAGAGGACTATTCAGACTCTCGAGGACATGCTCCGCGCATGTGTCCTTGACTTTGGTCGTAGCTGGGAGGACCACCTACCCTTGGTGGAGTTTGCGTACAACAACAGCTACCACTCCACCATCGGGATGGCACCGTCCGAGGCGTTGTACGGCCGACCTTGTAGATCTCCTTTGTGCTGGACAGATCCTGGAGAGTCAGCACTGGTGGGACCGGAGATGGTCCAGGCCACGACAGAGAAGGTCCAGGTCATCCAGGAGCGGATGAGGACAGCTCAGAGCCGGCAGAAGTCTTATACTGACAGGAGGAGGAGGCCACTAGAGTTCGAGGATGGCGACCATGTATTCTTGAGGGTCTCACCTCGACGTGGTATTCGGAGATTTGGCCGAGGCGGCAAGTTATCTCCGCGCTTCATCGGACCCATCCAGATTCTCAGCAGGATTGGTGAGGTGGCTTATCGCCTGGCTCTACCACTTCAGTTGCACCGGGTGCACGACGTTTTCCACGTGTCTCAGCTGAGGAGATACGTGCACGACCCGACACACATCATTGATCATGGGGAGCTTGACGTTGACGATGGGGCGACTTTTACGGAGGTCCCGGTGGAGATAGCGGATCGACAGGAGCGGGTCCTGCATGGGCGATCAATTCCTCTTGTGCGCATCAGATGGCAGCACGGGAATTTCCAGGAGAGCACATGGGAGCGGGAGGCTCAGATGCATGCTCAGTACCCTCATTTGTTTCCCTAGTTTTTGATGTATCTTTACAGGGACGTAAAGCCCTGAGGTGGGAGTAATGTAAAGACCCATAAAATTCAAGGGAAATTTTTTCTTAATTTTCTTTAGAATTTTACAAGAGCGTGGTTTCAGACGGCACCTGATTCCGAGGCCTGGAGTGCCCGAAATCAATTTCCGAAGTTTGGCTCGGGTACATTCAGTGAACGAACGAGCGGGAATTTCTAACTTTTGATCCGGTGCTCGGAATTGAAATCTGAGGGCACCGATGAACTCGCAGCGCTGATATTCTCTTAAAGAGACCTTTTCGAGAGTTGTGTTTGTTTCGGGTTGAGAGTTAGTTTTTGGGAGATTAGAATAAGTTAAATAAAAATTGTGTTTACATATTTTTATTTAAACTTATTAGTTAAATTCTCTCAAAGGAAGTTAGGGGTGGGACCCACACCCACTTAACCTCCCTTGAGAGGATTAAGTGTGGTGGGGCCCACACGAACCCCTAACTTTACATATTCCTTCAAACTTCCATAACCCCTCATTAAATGACATGGGTTATTTAATTTTTTGGAGTTAATCTTTTTGAATTTCAAACCATTAAAATTCATGTGTTAAGTTTTTGATTAAATTAAGCTCTTCTCTCTTTTTGTTGGGTTAGAACTCTTAGCCAACTTGAGGGCTTTTGAGAGCTTCTTCTTCTCCTTCAAGCTCTGACGAAGAACGCGAAGAATGCTCAAGCTCCGACGAAGAACGCTCAAGCTCCGACGAAGAATGCCGCCTCTCTTCTTCGTTTTCCGTGTCAACGAGAGGGAACGCCGCTTCCTCCTCGGACCTTCTTCGTCGGCATACGAAGATTCGCCAACGACGTACCTATTCGGGCGTATCTCTTCGTCAACGGATTTGACAAACGACGACCGCGACGCCCGACCTCCGCGACGTTGTCTTCCGCGGACGTTGTCAAATCTTCGAACCTATACCCGAGGTAGGGGTTGTTGATTTATTGTTTAATTACTTTATTCTTGATCGTGAATCTAGTATGTCTAACGTGAGGCAATTGAATATTTTAAGTTGTGTTTTAACGTGAGGGGGCCGGACCGCATGAACACGGCCGAACCACCTCCTTCGTTCTTGGTGTTTAAATTTGTGGATGAATCAAGGTGGCGTGGTCCCGGCGCACCACGCGGATTTTCGCCCAATCTTGATACGCGACGCCGTCGCGTGCGCACCATGGAAGAAACATCAAGAACGCGATGCCGTCGCGCCGCGTTGAAGAAATCAAGGTGCGGCGGAGGGGCGCGGTGTCGTCGCACTGCGCCGGACGATGAACACCGCGGCCGGTTCTGGGCCGCGGAGGAACGAGGAGACCGGCGGCCGGGCCGCCGACGTCGGAAGCCGAAGAGGGGACCGGATTTTCCTGTCCCGTTGGAGAAAACCGGCCGGCCAGCTGGCCGGCCGGAAGGCAATAAACCGGGGGAAATAAATCCCCCGGCCAGCTCACAAAACCCCCCTCTTTATGAGGGGGGCGATTCCTTGAGGGGGGGGGGGGGGCAGGCAGCCCCCCCGTTTCCTGCCAATCAAGCCCCCCACGTGGGGGGGGGGGGGGGGGCGGTTTGCAAACAGGCGCGGCTAAAAAGCCGCGCCGTCTACCAATCAAGCGGGGGTTTGATTACCCCCCGCACTGCCTCCGTGCGGCGCCAGGCCGCCGCGGCCGCCGCACCGCCGCGCTGCCGGCCGGCCGGGCGGGCCGGGTCGGACCCGGGTCGGGTCGACCCGGTTCGGGCCAACCCAGGGGGGGGTCGGGCCGGGTCGGCCCGGACCCGGACCCCCCGTTTCGAAGCAGTTTCGGTCTTTTGGCCATAACATGAGCCTCGGACCTCCGATTGACGAACCGTCTGCGGCAACACGATCCTAGGATCGAGACGGTCGTTTTGGTTTATCGCACTCAAGGTTTCGGATTACTTTGAGTTCGGCGGGGTTGGTTCGTTCACGAAACCAACCAGGCCTTCAGAGCGGAAACGCTCATATCTTGAGCTACGGACGTCCGATTGACGTGCCGTCAGCTGTGTTGTGTTCCTCTTAGTGAGACGGATCTTTTGGCATACTCCGCCCGAGGTTTGGACGCAGGTGGATTACGGTCGGGTTGGTTTTGCCTTAAAAACCAACCGGGCCCCGGGGACGAAAATGCCAATAACTCTCAGACCGGGCGTCCGATCGACGCGCCGTCTGTTGCGTTGAGTTCCTGTTGACGATACGGAACTTTTGGATACATAAACTCTGGACTTCGTGACAGTTGATGTATCAGCCTCTCGGCTCGTGGAGCGGACCCTCCGAACGAGCTTGCTGTGTGCGGGAACCCTAGTGCTGGCTGCAACTGTTACTGCGACTACTACTGCTACTACTGCTACTGTGACTGCGACGACAACAGTACAGAGATCCTGTGTGGATTCGACGACGACGACTACAGCACTCAGCGATCCTACGTGGATCAGTGCTACAGTTCCTGTGTGGGCCCGATCCTGTGTGGGTCCGATCCTGTGTGGGTCCTTGCGCTCAGCGGTCCTGTGTGAACCAGCGCCTACAGGTCCTGTGTGGGCCCGATCCTGTGTGGGTCTTTCCAGGGGTTAGTTACCTATCGATCCTTCATGGGTCCGACGACTTAGATGGATCAGAGATCATCTTTATCGTCCTTTGAAGATGTATACATGTGTGAGCTGAATCCTGTTACTTTCCTGTGTGGATTGTGTTGTGCAATCCTGTGTGGATTACGTTTGCTTTCCTATGTGGAATACGTTTACTTTCCTGTGGGGACTGAGTTGTACTTGGGCTCGGAGGTTGGAGCGTATTTGAAATTGATGACTTAGGTATATGTATGGGCATATACCTAAGCAGTGTCGGTTGTTACTTCGTGATTGTACCTTTCTTCGTAGTTTTTCCTTTGTGGATTTGAGAGACCTTCAGGGGTCTCGGGGTCCCTACTGAGTAGCTTATACTCACCCCTGCACGGGCTTTGCCCGCACTACGTTATGTTGGTTGCAGACGACGGACAGCGTTGACCTTGGCTGAGGCTTGCAGAGCGGGACGGTACCCGGAGGTGGACTACTGGGCAGGACGTGCTCGGAGCGGACGGCGGGACCCGTGGAGCAGTGGAGCTATGTGTACCCACCCTTCAGGTGGGATTTCCGGTGGACAGCTCGGCGTAGCGGCTTTTACTTTTCAGTTGTTGTTTTCCCTTTCGAGTTGTACTTTACTTTCAGTTTGGGTTTGTATACTGGCCCATTTACTTTTCAGCACTTTCAGTTGTACTCTGCTTTTGTTTAGTGTTTACTTTCCGCTTGCTTACTCTGTGGTGTTTGTTTACTTTTCAAAGGCAATGCCTTCCCTTTTTACCGGGATTTACGCCTTGGTGCTAGTCGCCAGCCCCTGGCCTATGGAAGGTGGGCTTGGGGTAGTCACGACACGGGCCCCGAGGGCGGGTCGTGACATTACATGTGATGGGAGAGCCCGAAATTATATAGCGCAACAATAATGATGTGACGTGTGCGCCCGGAATTATACAGCGCTCCAATGCATTAGGTAATGGTGGAGTCTCATGAGATGATTATGTGAGACAGTCTTGGCAGTTATCCATGGCTTGAGCTATCAAGGAAACGGGGTGGGCAATGAGCCTTGACCCATTAGTTATGTTATAAGGTCTTGACAAAAGGTCTTGACAAAGTCCAGTATTATACATTCCCTCTGCATGTAATTATTAAGGTCAACCATGGGTTAGTTCAACTAACAGGACAACCACTAGTTGAAATCTCCCATGACTATGAAAATATAATTCTTATGTCAAGAACTGTTTTCATGTGGTAAACTGTTAGATGAACTGTATTTTCTCATGAACCATGATATGGAAGTTTTCTTTGCTTAGTCACAGAATTCTTTTTAGAATTTAAGTAACCTTGTTTGAATATTATGCATTGTATATTTTTCTTATGTTGTGCACTCTGATCATGTTTACATTAAAGCTTATTTGAAGTATGTGCTTCTTTGTGCAAGTGGTTTTTCAAAGAATGATGGATTTCATGTTTTAGGAAATGATAACATTTTGTTTTAGGAAAGTTTTTTACTCTATTCAAAAGGACTTCTTTGAGAAAGGATTTTCTAAAAAAATTTAAAACCCCTTACTGGGCATTTTTGCTCACCCTACGTTTTTGTTTAAAAATATTCAGGCATGGTTGGTACCAATGAAGTTAATCGGAAGCAGCTGGTTTCCCAGAATCCTGAGCCTCACGATCTTCTGTAGTAACGGTTCATGATATTTAATTTGTAATGATGTAATGTTAAGTATATCATGTCTCATTAAGCACCCTGGATTTGGGGTCGCTACAGTTGGTATCAGAGGATGGGTTCAGGAAAATCTGGAAAACCAGGTGATATAAATGTATTACTATGACTAACTATGTAAAAATGTGGTAACTTTCAGATGGCTGATGTACCTACCAACCTTTTGTCACTTCCCACTGAGGCTCTAGAGAACATGATATCTCTAGCTATCCGTGAGAACATTCTAAATTATTCCCAAATTCGCATGACGTGTAAGCACCTGTACGATGTGTCAAACTCATCTAGGGTGATTAGTCTCCACTGGGGATTGGGGAGGGATTATCTCTTAATGATGATGACCCAATTTACCTCTTATTCACATTGGGAAAGGTATCACGAAGGACTCTTCCGAGTGTTAAAAACTGGCGAGGAATTTGGTACTATTCTTAATAACCCTTTTCAAGAAGCTGTTGCTGCCGGAGACCTCCGAGCGGCTTACCTGTGCCAGATCTTGCACTATGGCTTCTGGGGCCAGTTAATGGACTTTGGAGCATTGTAAAATGAGTCCACACGTGTGTCTCTTAGGCAAGAAGTGTACACCGATGTTTCCCAACTCCATACCCCTCACGCTAAACTTAGGAGGTGTTATAAATGTTCCCATGAGTTTAGTCCTGTCTGTTCATCCTGTGTGTGGTTTGAAGAGATAGGAAGTTTTGCCACTCTTTGTGGCGTACGTCTTGTAAACTCATACTTTGCCGTGTAAACGTTTTCAAAAATAGAAGTTTCTTGTTTCCATTCATGTCTTCACCTTATAAATGTTGTTAAGAGTTTCCCTTTGATGTTTGCTTTCAGATGGCTGGTCAAACAAACTTCTCATCCCTACCCGATGAGATAGTAGAAGTCATCTTGATCAAGGCATGTATGGTGGATTATCCATCATTTTTCCACCTATGAGGATCTGCCATCATTTTCTCGATCTATCAAATAGTACAGAGATCCTTCGTTTATGTCAAAAGGATGATCGTGTCTTTCACCTCGTTGCCACGGCTCAACTACCCTACTACAGGCGAAGGGGAAGATACTTTGAGGGACGGTTCCAGTGTTTCACTCTGGCACAAAACTTTTCTGCCAGAGCGTGCTTCCTCGTGGCCGCCCAAGATGGCCAGATCAGTGCAGCCTTCATGTTACAAGTCCTGAATCTCAGTCCCCTCAACCACGTCATCCCTCTCGACTAACTCTAGTGTGATGTGTCCAGAAGAGTCATCAATGAGTTTATCTACTCAGACATTTCCGAGCTTTGCATCGCACGAGCCTCCCTTTGGATGCCCGTGTGCAGTACACACGAACAGGAGTTCAAGGAGTACTGTTCGAGGTGCATCTGGGCTAGGGAAATGGAAGAGTTGTGTGCCAACTTCGGTATCCCATTAACCGAGCCAGATCCACTATTTTAGTAGTGTTCTATGTATGGGGTTTCATTTGTTCTTTTTTTATGATAGAATTGCGAGGGAGCAATTCTATGAAGGGGGAAGTGATGTAACGGCCCGAGAAAACCACGTTTTAATTTTTTTTGATATGTTTTCTTTTCAATGTCACTCGTTAAGTGAAGCAACAAACAACTAATAAGGTATTAATAATAAAATGCATCAAATGGATGAAAAATTCCTTTTATTCAAATAAGAAACATTTTCGCTACAACATCCAATGACCAAACAAGAAGATAAACTAACCAAAAATCCTAACTAAGAACCCGATTACAATAATGGGGAGACCGCTTAAAACCACTAAGAGCCCAAGAATGCGGTAGGGGTTTTGGGCATCCATCATAATAAACATAAGGATGACCGAAGCCACTGCAACCGTGCTGAGCACCAGGGGAATCACACGAACCTTCTCTGTTTCTTCTTCAGTCACCTGGAGTGAGGGACACCCTGAGACCAAACCCTTATATAAGCACCCTAATCTGACCGTTGAACCCCAAACAACTATAAATTTTACCATAGGTTTCCCCAAGAATCTTATGTTTTATTTTGACTGTTGTTTCCTCCTATCCTCTAAGTTTTGTTTTTGACTGTTTGAAATATGATGGCTTACCCCTGGATGGTTCGGAAAATTAATTATGTAATTTGCATCAAAAAGACATCAATGTTAATTTAGTTAATTTATCTCTTGTTTTCCCAAAATGAGAATTTTATTTTTCAAAATGGAGAAAATAAATATTATTGTTTTTCTTCCATTATACATATTTACTTGAACAATTAAACTTTTATTTTCTACTTATATTAAACCTGAGGGATTTTTATGAGTTATATATTGCATCAAATTAGATATATTATTTCTTTTTTAATTTGACCTTTATTAACTAATTTGGAAACTTTGTCAAATTATGGTTTTATTTACAAATTTCGCATCTTTAAGTTTACACAAATACTTTTAAGCAACCTATTTTGTTTTCTTTTCTTAAAGGATTGTATCCAAATGTTTGCATGAAATTATAAATTAAGGTAATTATTATGTAATTCAGCAAAGGAAAAATAAATAAATAAATAAACAAATAAATATATATTATGTTAAATAAACCAATTTTTTCTTTGATCGATAAAATGAACCTATGGTTTTCCAAATATAATAATAAAAGATCAATAATTATGGTTTAAAAAAAATTTATTTAATATAATAAGGTTAACAAAAATTATTGGTGTTTTAAAATTAAAATATATATAATAATATGTTTTGATCAATATATATATACTTTTATTCGGCCAATGACTTTTAAATAATAATAATAATAATAATGAAAGCTGGTTAAATCGTTGATTTTTTTTAAAAAAACAATGCTGTAATAAATTGAATAAAAAAAAATATAGTAAAACACTTTTTTTTAGAACTGTAGAAACCGCGTTTTTTTACACTACTTAAACCGGAGCCGTTCGATCTGGGCACTCCAATCGCTGCCGTCCGATCTTTTAAAATTGCACCACTCCTAAGCCACACGATATCCCTCTTTTAATCTCATTCGTCCGTCATTTTCCATCCTTTTTCTTTCCCCCGCAGCTTCTTCTTCCACCGGCGCCTCTTTTCTTCTACCTCGCGTCATCAACACCAGTAGGGTTAGGCCCCGTTTCTCTTCATCTAGGCCGACTAGTAGACCCCGCGCTGTCTCCTCCTTTCCCGAAGTTGGCACAAACTCGGCCCGGCTGTCCGGTCGACGACTTCACAAGGAGCCTTCTTGTCTTCGTTTTTTTAAAAATACCTTGTTGCACCGAAGCCCGAAGGGCTTGCATCCGGCTCCCTAGATCCCTCTGGCTCCTGGACCCCATTACTGCTTTGTTTCTCCTTCTCCACTCAAAGCTAAGTCATGGGTCGTGTTTCTTTTTTTCTAAGTTTGTGTAAACTCCGGGTTTTATACATAGATATATATACGGGTATACATGTTATATATATATATATATACCTTTTGCGTTTATTTATTCGGTTCCCCCTGCCTCGTCTACTTCTCCTATCCAAGCAAGGTAAGAAGCAGGTTTTTAATTTGGTACGGTTTGGTCGAGTTTCGGTTTATATAAATGTGTAAATATATATAAATGTTATATATATTTATGGTGTGTGTGAAACCGGTGCAAACCTAGATCTTGGGATCCCCCTCGGCTTAAAGAACCGATTAGAAGTAAGGGGGAAAATCCTCTACATCGTTTCTTACCATTTCTATAAGTTTTATATAGTTATGTACACTTGTTGTATAATTGTGTATATACAGAACTATATAAACCTGTTTTACCTATTCCTAGAACTGATCTTGTTAGCCTCTTTGTGAAAACCTAAAATTGGGGTAAGGGATCGAAAGATCTGCTTTATTTGGGTGCAGGTTCTTGCATTTTACACCTTGTGTTTATATATGTGTATATAAATATATACTTTCATATACACATAAGTATAAGATGATATACGCAAGTATACAACCTTTTCTCAATGTTTATAACCCTGATTTTTCTTTTTGCCTATAAAGAAAAAATGGAGATTTTGAGTAATTGAATGAATAGGTAAAATTATGCAAGTGAATGAAGTATATTATTACATATATACATACATGTATGTGTATATAAATTAATCTTAAATTTGTGTCCATGTTTTTCAATTTATTACAATATAGCATGATGAAGTTTATGGGTTGGTTGGATTTCAAAATCATTCTTGAAATTTAGAATTTTCATTTATCACTGCTCTAAATAAAACAAGATTTTTTCTTTGTTAAAATGGACTCCTTGAACATTTACGAGTTCATACATGTATTCATAGGTATGAACTCATGTTTATGAAACAACCTTGTTGTATGCAAGGCTGACTTTTTTTCAATAAAGGTTTTTGGAAAATTATGTTCACCCCTTTTTCTTCTTTTATGGAAAAGAACTCTTGATGTTTTTTTACCAAATATAAAATTTGTTTAGGAGATATTTTTGGAGTATGGATTAATGTGCTAAACCCATGCATATGTGTATGTATACGTATCATTATCTTGTCTCCAATTACGAGTACTTTTATGATGTTTGAGAACTTTATAAATAAAAGGGGGCTTGTTGTTTAAAGTACTAAGGGAAGAGTTTAAAAAATTATATACATGATTTCCCCAAGATGGACTTGATTATGCACATTCTAACCTCAACTGCCTGTATTAAACGCCTATGATATCCATTTATCATCATATGTGTAAGTTCTGAACGACCATGCTTTAATTGGGTATTATGATGTATGGAATGTTAAGTGTTATGTTTATTCTCTTAAAATCCATGTTTTCAAATGTTAAGATAACTTTTTCTGTGCACGGAGATTTAGCATGCATGTCATAATGTTTTTAATGATTAAACTGTTTTCATGTTATGAATACGTATGTTAAAATGGGGTTTAATTATGAATGTATGGAACCCTATGAATGAATGACCATGTCAGGATATGTGAGGGATGTATATGACTTACATGTGACGGGTGAACCAGGAATTATATAGCGCAAAAAGAATGATGCGACGGGTGCACCCGGAATTATACAGTGCTCCAATGCATTGGGTAAAGTAGGAGTCTCCTGAGATGATTATGTGGGACGGTCTTGGCAGTTAGCCATGGCTCGAGCTATCAAGGAAACGGGGTGGGAAGTGAGCCTTGACCCATTAGGTATGTTATACGGTCTTGAAGAAAGTTCTTGACAATGTCCAGTATTATACATTCCCTATGCATGTAATGATTAAGGTCAACCAGGGGTTAGTTCAACTAACAGGACAACCCCTAGTTGAAATCTCCCATGACTATAAAAATATAATTCTTATGCCATCAACTGTTTTCTTGTGGTAAACTGTTAGATGAACTGTATTTTCTCATGAACCATGATATGCACGTTTTCCCTGCATAGTCACAGAATTATTATTAGAATTTAAGTAACCTTGTTTGAATATTATACAATGTATATTTTTCTTATGTTGCGCACTCTGATCATGTTTACATTAACGCTTATTTCAAGTACGTGCTTCTTCGTGCAAGTGGTTTTTCAAAGAATGATGGATTTCATGTTTTAGGAAAAGATAACGTTTTGTTTTAGGAAAGTGTTTTACTATCTTAAAAAGGACTTCTTTGAGAAAGGATTTTCTAAAAAAAAATTAAAAACCCCTTACTGGGCATTTTTTCTCACCCTACGTTTTTTTTTAAATTTTTCAGGCATGGTTGGTTCCAATGAAGTTAATCGGAAGCAGCTGGTTTCCCAGAATCCTGAGCTTCACGATCTTCTGTAGTAATGGGACATGATATTTAATTTGTAATGATGTAATGTTAAGTATATCATGTCTCATTAAGAACCCTGGATTTGGGGTCGCTACAGTTGGTATTAGAGGATGGGTTCAGGCAAATCTGGAAAACCAGGTGATATAAATGTATTGTTATGACTAACTATGTAAAAATGTGGTATCTTTCAGATGGATGATGTACCTACCAAACTTTTGTCACTTCCCACTTAGGCTCTAGAGAACATTATATCTCTAGCTAGCCGTGAGAAAATTATGAATTATGCCCAAATTCGCATGACGTGTAAGCACCTGTACGATGTGTCAAACTCATCTAGGGTGATTAGTATCCACCGGGGATTGGGGATGGATTATCTCCTAATGATGATGACCCAATTTCCCTCTTATGTAAATTGGGGAAGGTATCACAAAGGACTCTTCCGAGTGTTCACAACTGGCGAGGAATTTGGCACAATGCTTAATAATCCTTTTCAAGAAGCTGCTGCTACCAGAGACCTCCAAGCGGCTTACCTGTGCCAGATCTTTCACTATGGCTTCTGGGGCCAGTTAATGGACTTTGGAGCGTAGGAAAATGAGTCCAAACGTGTGTCTCTTAGGCAAGAAGTGTACACCGATGTTTCCCAACTCCATACCCCTCTCGCTAAACTCAGGAGGCATTATAAATGTTCCCATGAGTTTAGTCATGTCTGTTCATCCCGTGTGTGGTTTGAAGATTTAGGAAGTTTTGCCACTCTGTGTGGCGTACGTCTTGTAAACTCAGACATTGCCATGTAAACTTTTTCATAAATAGAAGTTTCTTGTTTCCTTTCATGTCTCCACCTTATCAATGTTGTTAAGAGTTTCCCTTCGATGTTTTCTTTCATATGGCTGGTCAAACAAACTTCTCATCCCTACCTGATGAGCTAGTAGAAGTCATCTTGATCAAGGCATGTATGGTGGATTATCCATCCTTTCTCAACCTACGAGGGTCCTTCCATCATTTGCTCGATCTATCAAACGGTACAGAGATCCTTCATTTATGTCAATAGGATGATCATGTCTTTCACCTCGTTTCCACGACTCAACTACCCTCCTACATGCGAAGGAGAAGATACTTTGAGGGCATGTTCCAGTGTTTCACTCTGGCACAAAACTTTTCTGCCAGAGCGTGCTTCCTCGTGGCTGCCCAAGATGGCCAGCTCAGTGCAACCTTCATGTTCCAAGTCCTGAATCTCAGTCTCCTCAACCACGTCATCCCTCTCAGCTACCTCGAGCGTGATGTGGCCAGAAGAGTCATCAAATAGTATATCTACTCGGACATATCCGAGCTTTGCAATGCATGAGCCTCCCTTTGGAAGCCCTTGTGCAGTACGCACGAACAGGAATTCAAGGAGTACTGTTCGAGGTGCATCTGGGCTAGGGAAATGGAATAGTTGTGTGCCATCTTCGGTGTCCCATTAACCGAGCCAGATCCACTGTTTCAATAGTGTTCTATGTATGTGGTTTCATTTGTTCTTTTTTTATGATAGAATTGCGAGGGCGCAATTCTTTGAAGGGGGAAGTGATGTAACGACCCGAGAAACCCACGTTTTGATTTTTTTTGATAAGTTTTCTTTTCAATGTCACTCGTTAAGTGAACCAACAATCAACTAATATGGTATTAATAATAAAATGCATCAAATGGATGAAAAATTCCTTTTATTCAAATAAGCAACATTTTGGCTACAACATCCAATGACCAAACATGAAGATAAACTAACCGAAAATCCTAACTAAGAACCCGATTACAATAATGAGGAGACCTCTTAAAGCCAGTAAGAGCCCAATAATGCGGTAGGGGTTTCGGGCGTCCATCCTAATAAACATGAGGATGACCGAAGCCACTGCAACTGTGCTGAGCACTAGGGGAATCCCATGAACCTTCTCTGTTTCTTCTTCAGTCACCTGGAGCGAGGGACACCCTGAGACCAAACCATTTTATATGCACCCTAATCTGACTGTTGAAACCCAAACGACTATAAATATTACCATTGGTTTCCCCAAGAATCTTATGTTTTATTTTGACTGTTGGTTCCTCCTATCCTCTAGGTTTTGTTTTTGACTGTTGAAAATAGGATGGCTTACCCCTGGAAGGTTCGGAAAATTAATTATGTAATTTTCTTCAAAATGAAATCAATGTTAATTTAGTTAATTTATCTCTTGTTTTCCCAAAATGAGAATTTTATTTTTCAAAATGGCAAAAATAAATATTATTGTTTTTCTTCCATTATACATATTTACTTGAACAATTAAACTTATATTTTCTACTTATATTAAACCTGATGGATTTTTATGAGTTATATATTGCATCAAATTAGATATATTATTTCTTTTTTAATTTGACCTTTATTAACTAATTTGGAAACTTTGTCAAATTATGGTTTTATTTACAAATTTCGCATCTTTAAGCTTACACAAATACTTTTAAGCAACATATTTCGTTTTCATTTCTTAAAAGATTGTCTCCAAATGTTTGCATGAAATAATAAATTAAGGTAATTATTATGTAATTCAGAAAAGGAAAAAAAATAAAAAAAAATAAATCAATATATATTATGTTGAATAAACCAATGTATTCTTTGATCGATTAAATGAACCTATGGTTTTCCAAATATAATAATAAAAGATAAATAATTATGTTTTTTTTAAAAATATATTTAATATAATAAGGTTAATAAAAATTATTGTTGTTCTAAAAATAAAATATATATTATAATATGTATTGATCAATATATATATAATTTTATTCGGCCAATGACTTTTTTAAAATAATAATAATAATAATAATGAAAGCTGGTTAAATCGTTGATTTTTTTTAAAAAAAATGCTGTAATAAATTGAATAAAAAAATATAGTAAAACACTTTTTTAGAACTGTAGAAACTGCATTTTTTACACTACTTCAACCGGAGACGATTGATCTGGGCACTCCGATCACAGTCATCTGATCTTTTAAAATCGCACCACTCCTAAGCCACATGATCTCCCTCTTTTAATCCCAGCCGTCCGTCGTTTTCCATCCTTTTTCTTTCCCCCGCAGCTTCTTCTTCCACCAGCGCCTCTTTTCTCCTACCTCGCGTCGTCAAAACCAGTAGGGTTAGGCCCCGTTTGTCTTCGTCTAGGCCGGCTAGTAGACCCCGCGCTGTCTCCTCCTTTCCTGAAGTTGGCACAAACTCGGCCCGGCTATCCGGTCGACGACCTCACAAGGAGCCTGCTCGTCTTCGTTTTTTTTAAAATACCCTGTTGCACCGAAGGCCGAAGGGCTTGCATCCGGCTCCCTAGATTCCTCCAGCTCCTGGACCCCATTGCTGCTTTGTTTCTCATTCTCCACTCCAAGAAAAGGTAAGGGTCGTGTTACTTTTTTTCTAAGTTTGTGTAAACTCTAGGTTTTATACATAGATATATATACGGGTATACATGTTATATGTATATAGACCTTTGGCGTTTATTCATTCAGTTCCCCCTGCCTCGTCTACTTCTCCTCTCCAAGAAAGGTAAGAAGCAGGTTTTTAATTTGGTACGGTTTGGTCGAGTTTCGGTTTATATAAATGTGTAAATATATATAAATGTTATATATATATTTATGGTGTGTGTGAAACCGGTGCAAACCTAGATCATGGGTTCCCTCTCGGGTTAATGAACCGATTAGGAGTAAGGGGGAAAATCCTCTACATCATTTCTTACCATTTCTTTATGTTTTATATATTTATGTACACTTGTTGTATAATTATGTATATACAGGACTATATAAACCTATTTTACCTATTCCTAGAACCGATCTTGTCAGCCTCTTTGTGAAAACCTAAAATTGGGTTAAGGGTACGAAAGATCTTCTTTATTTGGGTGCGGGTTCTTGCATTTTACACCTTGTGTTTATATATGTGTATATAAATATATACTTTCATATAAACATAAGTATAAGATGATATACGCAAGTATACAACCTTTTCTCAATGTTTATAACCCTGATTTTTCTTTTCACCTATAAAGAAAAAATGGAGATTTTGAGTAATTGAATGAATAGGTAAAAGTATGCAAGTGAATGAAGTATATTGTTATATATATACATACATGTATGTGTATATACATTAATATGAAATTAGTTTCCATGTTTTGCAATTTATTACAATATAGCATGATGAAGTTTATGGGTTGGTTGGATTTCAAAATCATTCTTGAAATTGAGAATTTTCATTTATCACTGCTCTAAATAATTCAGGATTTTTGCTTTGTGAAAATGGACTCCTTGAACGTTTACTAGTGCATACATGTATTCATAGGTACGTACTCATGTTTATGAGACAACCTTGTTGTATGCAAGGCTGAGTTTTTGTCAATAAATGTTTTTGGAAAATTATGTTCACCCCTTTTTCTTGTTTTATGGAAAAGAACTCTGGATGTTTTTTTACCAAATATAAAATTTGTTTAAGAGATATTTTTGGAGTATGGATTAATGTGCTAAACCCATGCATATGTGTATGTATACATGTCATTATGTTGTCTCCAATTACGAGTACTTTTAGGATGTTTGAGAACTTTATAAAGAAAAGGGGGCTTGTTGTTTAAAGTGCTAATGGAAGAGTTTACACAATTATATAAATGATTTCCCCAAGATAGACTTGATTATGCACATTCTAACCTCAACTGCCTGTATTAAACGCCTATGATATCCATTTATCATCATATGTGTATGTTATGAACGACCATGCTTTAATTGGGTATTATGATGTATGGAATGTTAAGTGTTATGTTTATTTTCTTAAAATCCATGTTTTCAAATGTTAAGATAACTTTTTATGTGCACGAAGATTTAGCATGAATGTCATAATGTTTTTAATGATTAAACTATTTTAATGTTATGAATAAGTATGTGAAAATGGGGTTTAATTATGAATGTATGGAACCCTATGAATGAATGACCATGCCAGGATATGTGAGGGATGTATAGGACTTACATGTGACGGGAGCGCCTGGAATTATATAGCGCAACAAGAATGATGTGACGGGTGCGCCTGGAATTATACAGTGCTCCAATGAATTGGGTAAAGCAGGAGTCTCATGAAATGATTATGTGCACCGGTCTTGGAAGTTAGCCATGGCTCGAGCTATCAAGGAAACGGGGTGGGCAGTGAGCCTTGACCCGTTAAGTATGTTATACGGTCTTGACGAAAGGTCTTGACAAAATCCAGTATTATACATTCCCTCTGCTTGTAATGATTAAGGTCAACCAGGGTTTAGTCTAACTAACAGGACAACCCCTAGTTGAAATCTCCCATGACTATGAAAATATAATTCTTATGTCATGAACTGTTTTCATGTGGTAAACTGTTAGATGAACTGTATTTTCTCATGAACCATGATATGCACGTTTTCCCTACTTAGTCACATAATTCTTATTATAATTTATGTAACCTTGTTTGAATATTATACATTGTATATTTTTCTTATGTTGCGCACTCTGATCATGTTTACATTAAAGATTATTTCAAGTACGTGCTTCTTTGTGGAAGTGGTTTTTCAAAGAATGATGGATTTCATGTTTTAAGAAAAGATAACGTTTTGTTTTAGGAAAGTGTTTTAATCTCTTCAAAAGGACTTCTTTGAGAAAGGATTTTCTTAAAATGTTTTTTTAACCCCTTGCTGGGCATTTTTTCTCACCCTACGTTTTTGTTTAAAATTTTTAAGGCATGGTTTGTACCAATGAACTTAATCGGAAGCAGCTGGTTTCCCAGAATCTTGAGCCTCATGATCTTCTGTAGTAATGGGACATGATATTTAATTTGTAATGATGTAATGTTGAGTATATCATGTCTAATTAAGCACCCTGGATTTGTGGTCGCTACAGGGATCACCCCTCACAAGAGATGATATCCTCTTTAATGGAGTGACCTTTGTCTGTGGAAGAGGGCAGGCACCTTGGTGTAAGCCCCTAGAGTTTTCTTGGAGGATGTAACATCCCTGCTCATTCTCACTTCCTCGGTGCCAAGGACCTAGAGGGGAGATGGGGTGTAATGACCCACCAATTCTCATTGGCTTGAGAGCTCAACGAGTCATTACTAGGCCTTATGTGACATCCCCAAGGCACCAAAGGTAGAAAATGAATGCCGAAGGGTTTCAAAATACCTGGGGGAGGATTTAACCTTTTAAATGAAAACAACCACAACCAATGCAAACTAGATAAACATATCCAAGGAACCACTATATAATTCATGATTTAATACAAAAACAACTAAACCATTAATTTCATAATAACTCAACCAAGTTCAACAATAGAGTACAAAACCATATCAGAGTAAACATTAGAAATAAAACTACGAGACTTCAAGACAACAGCCCAACTCCATGCTCCACAAGCTCCAAGATCCAACATCATGAACCAGCCCAAGAGTCACGAAGTGGTTCTATAAACGTGTGACAATTTTCCTCTACCAACATCCCAGTATATGACATCTTCAAAAGCACCATCGTGCCAAAGAAGGGGGTGTGTATTGAAACTCAGTAGGTTTTCCCCAATGACTTCCTAACTCATGCCTCTAGGATAAAACATGTTAACACATTTATACAAAACAATTTATATAAAACAATTCCAAAATAGTTTACAATAAACATGTTCCATATCAACATAATTTTCCAACAAAACCCATCTTTCTTAAGAAAAGAAACCAATAAAAGTTCCCAATTCCGTTGAAATTTCCATTTTGAACATTCGTTCCATCTCACCAATCCACACAACCAACCATGCATGCTACCTGGACCTCTATATACTCGCGAGTGGTGAGTTATCTTTTCACTAAGCCATCACATAGTGGACTACCTTGACGGGGGTACATCACGACCTAATCCATCCAAACCTATTGATGGGGGGACTTCTCCCCCTTATCCATCCCAACCAATTGATGGGTGGACTTATCACCCTTATCCATCCCAATGCATATGAACACACACCACAACCCATGGAATCCATGCCCAAAACTAAGCGTGATCAAAAAATTTCAATAAAACATCACCCTTTTATGGAAAACCACTTCATTCAAGCAGTAAAACCATAGTCAATTTAAAATCACAATTTTAAATTTAGTTCAACAATCACTTCACAAAAACATTTAAATTTCATCACCCGTTACAAAAAAGGGGTTTCTGCCATGCATTCATAATAGATAAACAAATAATTTCAGTCAAGGAAAAAAATTGAAACTAAGCCTTCATGTTCTAAGAAGGGGAATTGTGAGTGAAGCCACCTACCTCAACAATTTGGGTGAAACCAGGTGAGGGATAAAGAACGCCAAGAATGCCGGGTCAAAACTCCAAAAACCCTCATTAGATCTTTTCTCCTAACACAAACAATACCAAATCTTGTCATATTTGGCATCCACAACCTTAGATCTACCCATAACGGGCGTAGATCTATGAAAACGAGAGAAGAGGAGGAGTAGATCTAAGTAGATCTATGAAACTGATCAAGAACAATTTCATACCTTAAGAAACCATCTTAGATTCGCCAAGGGAAGCCTTCGTATCGCCTCTTGAATGTTTAGGAGAAGTATTCCAACCTTCGAGGGAGAGTAATCCTAAGTTAGGGCCGCATAGGCTGTTTAATCAAGGCAATTAATGGGAAACATGTTAGATCCACAATTTTAGTATCTAACATTACGTGACCGCACGGTTAGTCCGCACGATTTGACAAACTGTGCGCTAACCGTGCATTAGATTCTTCCACAACCATCCTTCATGCACGGTTTGGAAACAAGGTTAGACAAACCATGCACCGACCGTGTGGAAGCCACTGCCTCCAAGTCTCACTGCGCACAAGTTGTCCTCATGGTTAGACAAACCATGCGTCAACCGTGTGGCTTCTTTTTTGACTCCAAACATCATTCCCAGTTCTCCCGACTCTCCCATTCAACACCCTTGACATTAAAACCCACAAAAGCCTCAAGAAAGGGTTACATACCAGAAACTGGGGATACTCCATTCTCCCCACCATTGGCCTTTCCGTCCTTAAAAAGTAGATAACCATCGCTTGATTGAAAGAGTTCTTGCCAATACTCCTTCATATATTTCTCTCATTCCCCAGTCCCTTCCTGAATCTGACCATGTTGCCACAAAACCTGGACTAGACCGATGATTTTTTCCATGCAAGACTTTATCCTACCAATCCACAATCTGCACTGGGATATGTACCAATGAATCATCCGACTCTAGGTCAACGTGATCCCATCTGATCGCATGGTCAGGATCGGGTTGATACTTCATTAACTGAGATTCATGGAACACATTAGGCACTTCACATAACAATAGTGTTAATGCCAACCAATATTCCACCTCTCCAACTCGTTCCAGTATCTAAAAAGGGCCTATATAACTTGGAGATAACATTCCATTCTTTCCAAAACGACATTTTCCAAGTCATTGATAGATCCTCAAGAAAACATGATCACTCACTGTAAATGATAACAGTCTTTGGTGATTATCCGCATAAGATTTCCGACGACTCTGAGCCGCCTCCATCCTCTTTTTAATCAACTTGATCTTCTTCGTTGTCTCTCTAACAACGCTCATCCCAACTACTGATGTTTCACCAGTTTCCACCCATCATAGTGGAGAACGACAAGGACGCCCATACAATGCTTCAAATGGAGCCATGCATATCAAGGATTGATAATTGTTATTGTATGAGAATTCCACTATGGGTATATGCTCCACTGATGAGCCACAAAAGTCCATTACACAATCCCACAACATGTCTTACAACATTTGTATCGTCTGTTCCGATTTCCCATCTGTCTGAGGATGATACGCCGTACTCATCGTCAAATGAGTCCCATGGGCTTGTTGTATGGATTTTCAGAATCAAGATATGAACCTCAGATCTCTATTTGAGACGATAGATACTAGTACACCATGTCTGTTTACCACTTCCTAGATATAGATTTTTGAAAGATCTTCCACCGTATGGGTTTCACGAATTGGGATGAAAGGGGCCAACCTCGTTAGACGATCCACTATCACCCCTATGGCATCGTTTTTCCAGACCATTCTTGGAAGACCTGTATCAAAATCCATTGCTCTCTGCTCCAATTTCCACACTGGGATAGCTAAAGACTGTAACATACTAGCTGGTCTTTGATGTTCTGCTTTAACCTGCTGACAAGTTAAGCATCACGACACAAATTTGGCCACTTTCGTTTTCATGTCGATCCACCAAATCTGCAACTTTAGCGCCTTATACATCTCTTGTGTACCAGGATGTACAACCCATCTTGAATGTTGGTAAGCATGAAAGAGTTGTTCTTGACAAACCATGGGTACAACCATCCAATCTCTGAAACAAAAAACTGAACCTGTTTCAAGTTTACAGCCATAAATGGTCTCCCCACAATTGTGTTTTGAACTCATTAATAGTCATTCCACATCAGATGTTTGGGTCTCATTGACCACATTTACCAGATCAGGAACAAGCGTTGCTGAAATGAAAACCGCAACACCACCTCGGTCTTCACATTCCACATGCATGTCAGATAAGACCAACATCAACTACCATTCATCTGAAACTTCCTTTTCCAACTAAGCATACAAATTCTTGATTAATGCATCTGCCACCGAAATGCAATCACCCGGTGTATACATTAAGTCAATGTCAAACATTTTAAGATACTCCATCCATATCCTCTGCCTCAGATTCAAATCTCGTTTTGAGAAAATGTGTTTCAAGATTCTGTGATTCATAAACACTGTAAATTTCTCACCAAAGAGATAATGTATCCTTGCTTTCAAAGCATGGATGACTACAGCTAACTCCAAATCATGTGTTGGGTAATGTTTCTCATGGAATCTCAACTGCCTTGAGCCATAAGAAACAACATGGTCTCTTTTCTTAAGAACACAACCCAACCCTGTTCCCGAAGTGTCACAATACACCACATACCGCTGTCCTGATTAAGGAAAAATCAAGATGGGTGCTAATGAAAGGCGAACTTTTAACTCTTGAAAAGATATCTGACATTCCTCAGTCCATTGAAATGCATAGTTTTTCTTTGTCAATGTTTTCATAGGTGAATCTAGTCGTGAGAATTCACACACAAAGCATCTGTAATAACCAGCGAGACCAAGAAAACTTCGTATTTCAAAGACATTATTCAGCGGTTACCAAGAAATAACAGCTTCTATCTTTTTTGGATCAACTTAAACACTTTTCTCAGAAATGATATGGCCCAGAAAACATACATCTTGTATCCAGAAATCTCACTTTAACAATTTGGCATACAACCGATGGTCCCTCAAGATTTCCAACACTATCGCCAAGTGTTGCTAATGCTCAGCCCTTGTTCTTGAATACACAAATATGTTATCCACAAAAACCACAAAAAAACATCCATATATTGATGAAATATATGATTCATCAAAGCCATGAAGACTGCTGGTGCATTCATTAGACCAAAAGGCATGACTACGTATTCGTAGTGGCCATATCTTCTTCTGAATGCTGTCTTCGGAATATCCTTCTTCCGAACTCGCAACTGGATATATCCTGACCACAATTCAATATTGGAGAACCACTGAGCTCCCCGTAATTGATCAAATATGACATCAATGCATGGAAGTGGATATCTATTATCTATCGTAATTTTGTTATGTTTATGATAATCCATTCATAGCCTTAAAGTTCCATCTGCTTTCTTTACAAACAAAACTGGTGCTGCCCACAGAGACATGCATGGCCGAATGAAACCCTTGCTTTCCAGCTCCTCTAACAGAACATTCAATTCCTTTAACTCTGTTGGTTCTATCTTATACGATTGAAGTGATATAGGACTGGTCCCCGAAAGAAGATCAATCATAAACTCCACTTCTCTTATAGGTGGTAACCATGAGAAGTTTTCATGAAAAACATCCTAAAATTGATCCACCATAGCTGGAAAACTATTTTCCATGATTTCTTCCAATGATGACAAGGTCAACACTACCAATTGATGAAAGATCGTTCCAGCCATTGGTACCAACAAGCTCATTGCACCCTTCTTTACTATCCTTTCTCCTATAAAGACATGGTCGATGTCATCCATAGTTGTGAAACTAACCGTTCTCCTATAATTGTCGATGTGAGATTTAAAACATGCCAACCAATCCATACCCCAGATTATATCATAGAAATCCATCTCCAACACAGAGAAATCTCATTTCAGCTCAGCTCCATCAACAGTTATAACACATTTTCTACACACGAAGGCTTGACATTCTCTTTCACTAAGAGGAGTTTGCAGTTTCATGATAGAAGGCATCATTTCCTCTTTTAGACATAGTAATTCAACAGTACATGAAGCATTGAAGGAATGCGTTGAATTGGTATCAAGAAAAACATTCATAAAGTTATAATTCAAAAGGATCATACCACTTAATATTGATTGTCCAGCGTGATCATAAACAATCATTTTCTCTTCTCCATACAATTGCTTTGTCGCTGCACTATTCTTCTTATTGCCTTGCTGAGATTTCCCTGGTTGAGGAGTCATGGTATTTCGAGAATCACCATGGCTAGCTTTTTTATGCTAATAAGACTAAGTCTGCTGTCCTCGTCCTGTCAAAGCATACAATGCTTGCGACCCCAGGAAAGTGTCAAGTGTGCATGACCTCGGTGTATTTCTACATTAGCACTATAGATTCCCCATTGGATTGAAATTGTGAAATTGTCTAGGTTACACCGTACACTCTCAATTTATGTGATTAGTCGAGCCACATTGAAAACATCGGGCTTTCATCATGGGTCATGGAGTAAGATTCACCGATCCAACCGTCTGATTCTGATTCACACTCCCACCTTAGAAGTAGGTGTCCCTCTTCCACGTATTCCCATCATTATAGTTCCCAACCATTCCTGTGGGTATCATCAGGCTTCCTCCTATCAATGACGAGATATCACATTAAGCAACTGTTGCTTTGTTCACCATCTTTGTATGATCCGTAATTCAATGTATTGCTATCTTCAAGCGAATCTCTTGTTGCAACCTCGATTCAATGATGCATGCCTTCAGCGACGCACTCGCCACAACTTCTAGTGCATAGCATGCTAGATTCATGAATTTAGCTGCATATTCCGTGACAAAGAGATTCTCTTACTTCAGGCTGAAAAAGTTCTTCATCCTTTGGATCTCAAACATGTGACGATAGAATTGTTTATTGAACAACTCCTAAAATTCCTCCCAGCCCAGGCCTTGATCCACCTTATCCTGCACCACTAGCTCCTACCACGGTCGTGCAAGAACCTCCAGCATATACGTTTCCATCTTTACTTTCAGCTCTACTAGTGTGCTGATGAAATCAAAGATACTATTCATCCTACTCAGCCACACCTCCTCCCGTTCTGGTTCCGAATCACCCAAAAAGATGGGTGGATTCTGCTTTTGGAACTGGACGGAATGGTCTATATGCCTTGACCCATCCTTTCGATTCCCTGTGTCCACATCCTGGAACGCCTGAACGATACTCTGAACCAGCTCCTGGTTCACACATGGTTCAGGTGCAACCACGTTCTCTGCAACTTCTTTGGGATGGTTTCTACGACGCCTAACGGGTGCCATTTTCTATACAAACAGTGTACGCCATTAGTCTCACATCCTAGAAACTGAAGGCGTAGCAATTCAATTTCGATAACATCAATTATCATATCATTGTTTTCCAATAATACATCTTATCCACATGTTATTTTTTTTTAAAACATCCCACATACGTTTTTGAAAATCCACCCGTTTTGACAATAAATGAAATATCCAGTTTTCAAAATCATTCATCTGAAAATCAATTTATTCCTTTTTCAAAAAAAAATATACCTTTCCAAAAATAATAAATCATTCATCGCAATGAGATATTCCATCCTAGTGGGAAGTCATTCCATTAATGCATGTCATGCACATCTCATTGGCTAAACACATGACAATGTGATTTGTAACATTCTAGAAGTGTATCCAAAACACATATGTACCCATCACCCTGGTAACTTGAAGTTCAGCATAAATAGGTTAGCTACGTCCTTTTATGCTATAAATTTCATGTTATGATAATCCTACTCCTCTCTAAGATGACGAACCAAGGAATAGACAAGAAATAATTTCAACTCCAAGACCAAGAACATCGACGACCACTTGTTAGGCAATGACTGAACTAGCAGATACCATTTGTAATGACATGCCAATTCTCATTGTCTTGAGAGGTCAACGAGTCATTACTAGGACTAAAGCAACATCCCCAAGGCACCAAAGGCTAGCAATGAATGCCGAAGGGTTTCAAAATACGTGGGCGATGATTTACCCTTTTAAATGAAAACAACCATCACCAATGCAAAGTAGATAAACATCTCTAAGAAACCACTATATGATACATGATTTAAAACCAAAACAACTCAACCATTAATTTCATAATAACTCAACCTAGTGAAACAATAGAGTACAAAACCAAATAAGAGTAAACACTGGAAAGACAACTACAAGACATCAAGACGATAACCCAACTCTATGCTCCACAGGCATCAAGCTCCAACATCACGAACCAGCCCAAGAGTCATGAAGTGGTTGTAACAACCCGAGATTTTATGAGAATTATTATTTTTAATCTCTTTGATGTCTTTTATTGTATGCTACATCAAGATTATCTTGTACTATACGCAACACTGTATTAGCTTGCAGTATAAGCAACACTATTCTTTGCTTGCGTTACAAACAATTTCAAGTTCGTTTTCTGGAAATTATTATACACAACATTAAGTATAGACTTTGTTTAATGTATAAATGAAATAAGTTTTGATTATGTTATACAAAAACCAAACGGAACTTTCACTACACACAGCCCTGACTTGGCTTCAATTACACGCAATCAAGACCTTCTTTGATAGAGTGTGTAGTACGCAATTCTATGTTTCACTAAACAATATATTATTATAATATTATTATGAACTAGCCATTATGAATAGTAATACCCACATTTTGAAATGTTATAAATTTTAACATTCAAAATTGACTTCATTTTTGGATTCGGAATATCGAAATTAGCCTAGGGTGAAATTTTGGTATTTTTCTGAACACTTTCAATTTTTGATGAATAAGGAAACAGTGGGTTACTATTTAAAAACCGACTTATTATTTAAATAATTATTTATTTTATTTAAATTTATTTTTGGTCAAAATTGATACACAATACATATATAAGTTCAATGTAATTCATTGGAGTCATTTTGTAATAATTTTAGATATATAAAAAAATTTATTGAACTTTTCACCGTCTTTTACACACCTCCTAGGATAATTTGGAAATTCAAATAAAACTTAATTTTACCACTTCTGTGAGTGGAATTTTTAAAATCCTAGAGACATAGTTAATATAAAGTAATAAAATTTGGTTCAATGAGATGAAAATAATTTTTGGTGAATAGTAACCTTTTACTTTTATTTACCATGATTAAAATTAAATAGGGTAATTAATGGTAAAAATGATATTACTATTACCCTAAAACATGTCCTAATTATATTAGATAAATTTAATTCGACAAAAGCAACCTTAGAAATAAAATATGACCATTTAGGTCCACTTGGATATGATTAGGACACTTATTTGTTTTTTATTTAAAAAAGAGTTAAAATTGTTAAAATCTATGTTTAATAACTAAAATCATTTTAATATATAGATACAATTAAGATAAATTCTACTATAAATATCAATTTGAAATCTAAAAAGATTTCCTACATAATGGTATTTTATTTATAATTTTTTGACTTTAAATAAGTTTATTTATATATGACACAATGACGATGCAATAATTACCTTTTTAAGGAAATATTAACATAACTGATATTATAAATACCCAAATAAATTTATTTTGAGACTTTTTATAAATTCCACTTATGTTCTAGGATAATATGACATGTTAGTATTTATTTAATTCACATTTTCGAACTAATCAGGTTTTTATGATTTTCACAAAAATCAATTACCAAATAGTGTCAAAATTGAAATAAAATGGTTTTTAAAACAAATATTATATTATTAATTATTATTTTATTCCTAAAAATCTACGGATAGGAAAAATGACATAGATAAGGATATATATATTAATAATTAACCACTTGGGTTTTTTTGGCTTGTTATAGTATGTTTATTAACCATATAGTGTAAGGAAATAAGAAGACACGGTAAAAGTAGAATTATTTATCTTAGAGTTAAATCTAACTGATAAGTTTAAAATAGTAACCTAAACTAGTGAAAATTATATTGTATGATAGTATTTTGACCCATACTTACCTTATCTTATAAATAAATCAATTTGGAGCTATTAAAAACCGAATATGACTTTAAAAAAAATTAATATTTTGAGATTTTCCAAAGGTGCCCATCTCCTCCCTTATAAAATGGCACCTCCTCCCCCTCTTCCTAACACCACATTGAGCCATAAAGCTCGACCAAAACCTATAAATTTCTCTTCTCCACTTCCCTAGAAACATACTAGAGGTCCTGGTCTTCTTAAAATACCAACCCTAGTTCCCTAAGAGGAGGTTAAGAAGAGGCGCGTCAAAGAAGAGGTAATATGCATTACCGATCCTTTCCAATTTCTTTCTTCTTAAAAATATTCTTCTTTAGTTGTATCATTATAAATCCATAAGTATTACATATATACTGATATGTTATTATAAATATGAAACAACCCCATTTTTCTTTCTATCCATCCTATGAAAAATGAAATCACCGCACGTGCGTACGTACGGAATACCGTCTCCACGCCGTGGTGTAATCTAATTTTCTACCACCACCTTACATGGATGGGTATAATGGTGTAAATAAAAACTATATATGGATACTATAACATAATACTGATTATGAGATATTATATCAACCACTCTAATTCCATTAAAAAATTATGGTAATGATATCATCGCTCGTGCGTACGTACGGATTACCGTCTCCACGACACGATGAGATTCAATCTCCATTTTAACCATTAAATAATGATTATAAAGTATATATAATGAATAATAATGGAATATATAACATCATAATGATAATGGATTTATTTATATGTTATTTACTTAATTCCATTCATGTCAATAAGGAAAGGAAAACAACGTTCATGCGTACGTACGACCTACCGTCTCTATGAATGGTGTTTTTCATTTCATTTATCTATCTATTATATATATATACTTAATATATATGATATATAAATCATGATATACATTTTGGAAGTAATTAAATCATGATATATTTTATAATAATATCAATAACAACCAGTCCAAACAAGTACGATAAATAAAACGTTTTTACTCAAAACGCTTATTTAACATGGAATTTACAAAAGAACGTGTAATATAAAGTAATAAGTGAACCATATATGATATCATAACAATGAATATGATTTTCTAATAATTCAATAAAATTATTTAAATCATTATACAGGAGGTTTGGATACGTACGAAGCATATCAGACCTAAGGTAAGGGATAATTATTCCAATCTTATTCTTATATGAGATTGTTTATTTGTAAGTATTTACCGGGGTTATGTTTATCATCCATGTCCATATGTTTGAAAAAGTGTTTTCATAAAATTTTTACATTTCTTACATGTATGTTTAAAGTCATTTTACCTCTTTTTTTACTTTTACGACATCGTATGGAAGGAATCTTTGTTTTGTTTACCATACAAGGTACTTTTTGACTTTTCCGACAAAAGTACGAGAATAATGTTTTTTTTAACTTATACGGCATTAACAGATTTTTAAGGTTTTATAATGCCTCATCATCATGAAGCGTACTCTACAAGTTTTTATGATTATTTTCATCAAAATCCTTTTCTTTTAAAGTTGAATGGCATTTTTTGAAATGAAAATGATTTTGAAGAAGAAAGGATATTTTACTCACGAATTCATTTCATGTGTTTTATCAAAACCATTTTCCATCTAAGATGAAATTATTTCATATGTGGATGTTTCAAGTATAATGTCTCAATGATTTATATGGTTTCATTTTTCTTTAGATGAAATGATATTCATTTGTATTTATTGGATTATGTGATGATGGGATGATGTTTATGAAAACCATTTTATTCATTGGGTTATGATGAATGATTTATGTTTATTTTGTTGCACAAATAAGAATGATTTCATTATGAGATGGGTGTGACCTATATCTCCCTCCAATGCATTGGGTAAAGATTTATATCTCATGAGATAGACATGTCATGAATGGTAAGTTAATCCGGTTCAGTGTTACAGGACTGAAACGGGGAGTGAACTCGGTTTAGAAAGGGACTTTGTCCAATAAGATGGTTTTGGCAGTAATGCCTTGGCTACTATGGAAATCATATCATGTTCTTAATGTTTTTCCACAATTACATGTTTTCTTCCCATGATATTTTATCATGATTGATGTTCTATTATGATATATTCCTTACGTACTTCCATGAATTATGTCTTTGCTCAGGATTTTGATGTTTAGATTTTATGTTCATGTCTTTGCATTCAAATGTTTATGGATTCTTTTATGTTCTCTTTGTTTACCCTTACTGGGAATTTGAGTTCACCATTTATATGCTTTCTTTTCACCAGGATATAATGAATGGTTTTAGGTAAGAAAAAAAGGGGAAGATCTTTATGGGAGATGTTAAATATCTTTCACCACGATTAGAAGATTTTCTTCTGAGTTTCCAAAGACACTAAACTATTACGGTCCTTCGGTGTCTGTGTTTGTTACGTATTAAGTATTCTGAAAAAGTAATGTAATGTATATGTACATCATTCATTGGGTCTCTATAGTTGGTATCAGAGGAAAGGTTTAGTTAACCTTTGGAAACTAGGATGTGAAAACTTTAGTGAGATCCCTAGAGATATTTCTAAGGTATGTCTAGGGATGTCCCTAAGGTTATGTATAAGTTTAGGTTATAGTCCTGTAATTATGGTAATGATATTAGAATTAAACATAATCTGTTAGATATTGATGTTACTCCCCCTTGATTATGATTTTGGCCTCTCACACTATTCTTTTTGGGTTTTAGAAAATGGCAGGAAACTAGAAGATTCACGATAATGGAGGATATGATGGAAAATGGAATGATATTCTTCATGAGAAACCAAATGAAATTGGATCTGGAAGTTGACTTATCATTATTATGCCTAATCATAAATCTCATAATATGATCAATAATCTCAACTTTGGTAAGTTTCCCAACTCAAATAATAAGAGAAAGATGGAGTTTCATGATGATCATAGAGGAAAGAATGTTCAATTTCCCTCATGTAAATCAGGTGGGAAGAGCCATCAGGGAGATTGTTTCAAAGGAACTAGAAGATGCTTTGGGTGTGGAAAAGAAGGACACAAATCCAGTAAGTGCAATGGAAAAGGTTCAGTTAACACCATGGATAAGGATAATGGTATTGCTACGACATCAACAACGGTTAAATGTTTTCAATGTGGAATATATGGGCATTATTCAAACCAATTCCCTAAGGGAATGTCCAATAAAGAGAATCAGCATGGTCGTATGGGTAGTATTTGTGTTTATGATGATTAATAGACTACAAATGATATGTGAGATGAAATAATTGTGAAATCTCGGTCAATGGTTTATGATCGTAGTGGAATGATTTTATGTTTATCAAGAGTAATGTTGTACAGGAAAAGGTACTATGGAATAAAGAAACATCTAAGGATTGTTACACTATTGTTTTTCCTAAAGTATTTGAATGTATATGTTGAATGGTACCAGTAACCATGAAAGGTTATTTAGATATTTTTAGAAAGAAGATGATATGCACATAATGAAGGGATAAGGAGAAAATTAAATGTTTGATAGTATTCAAGAGATCATTGCTGATATAAGGACAAATTGATATCATGGTTTGAGTATATATGAATTTTGGGATGTGGAAAGAGTTAACTTTTGATAGCATATGGTTCTATGGTAAATCATGTTTCAAGAGAATACATGACTAAGGCATTCACATGCGATTAACAAGATATATCTGGGATAAATGAAGGTATTCACATGCTAGTTTTATTACCTATATAGTAATCGTATTCTTTATACTATGAGTTTGGAAAGAAGTATTTTGGATAATTCTTAAGGTTGGAATGGATTAAGTGGACATAAGATAGTATTGATTAAGTCCGGCACTTTTTCTGGAATGATATAATAGTATAGTATTAAAAAAAGGGACAACCTGCAGAACGAGCGACAACCCGTCGCGTCAGACAAGGTTGTGGGAATCAAACCCACAACCGAAGTGCGACATGCCTTTATTTCCTACAACTGGCCTACATGAAATCTCTGGTTAGTAGAAACTAGTTTTATTTTATTAAGCGGTATGATATATGAAGTATAAGTCCATTTTAGTATCTAAATATGATTAATCTCACCATAGATGGACTTATGTATACTTAATAACTTATTCTAACCTTTTTGTGATAAAAACAGATGGGATGACTTATCATTCTGTCGCATGATTTGCTAACACTTCATGAATGAAAAATTCAGCTTCATTTCTTTAAATAGAGATGAAGTGGAAATTGTTCATGGAATGACTAACAATGATATTACACTATAATGAAGTAAGTATTTCTCTTTATGTAAAAGTTCATCAACGTTAGAGAAATGATCTTGGAAACCAAAAATGTTGTTCCAGTACTCTCATACCTGATGAATCATATGGTACCTTAGACCATCACAAATTTATGGCTTTGTGATTGTTGGATTTTTCATAGCCATGTTCTCTACCACTCTCCATCAGAACTTGATGGTTATATTTCTCTTTCATATCCATATTTTCACTTATGTTGTCCTTTATGGAAACCTAATGATTAGTTAATTTGGGTAAAAGTTACGTTTCATACTTTAGTTTTTAAAGTTATGTTTTGGTATACCATTTCACAATGTGGGTTTCAATTAAAAAAACTTTCAAGTAGAAAACCATTTATAACCGCGACGAATTTCGAGGGCAAAATTCATTTTAAGGGGGGTAGAATGTAACAACCCGAGATTTTATGAGAATTATTATTTTTAATTTCATTGATTTCTTTTGTTGTACACTACACCAAGATTATCTTGTACTACACACAACACCGTATTAGCTTGCAGTATACACGAAATTATTCTTGGCTTGTGTTTCACACAATTTCATGTTCATTTTGTGGAAATTATTCTATGCAACATTAAGTGTGGATTTTGTTTATTGTATAAATGAAATATGTTTTTATTATGTTATACAGAACACCAAATGGATCTTTCACTACACGCAGCCCTAACATGCTTTCATTACACACAATAAAGACCTTCTTCGATAGTGTGTGTAGTACACAATACCAAGTTTCACTAAACGAGATATTATTATAATATTATTATGAACTAGCCGTTATGAATAGTAATAGCCACTTTTTTGAAATTTTAAAAATTTTAACATTCAAAATGGACTTCATTTTTGTATTCAGAATATCGAAATTGCCCTTAGGGTGAAATTTTGGTATTTTTCTGAAAACATTCAATTTTTGATAAATAGTGAAAACACTGGGATTCTATTTAAAAACCGACTTTTTATTTAAATAATTATTTATTTTATTTAAATTTATTTTAGGTCAAAATTCATACAAAATACCTATATAAGTTCAATGTAATTTATTGGAGTCATTTTGTAATAATTTTAGATACATAAATTTTTTTTTGAACTTTTCACCGTCTTTTACCCACCTCCTAGGAGAATTTGGAAATTCACATAAAACATAATTTTACTGCTTCTGTGAGTGGAATTTCAAAAATCTGAGAGACCCGATTAATATCAAGGACTAAAATGTGGTTCAATGAGACGAAAATATTTTTTGGTGAATAGTAACTTTTTACTTTTATTTACCACGGTTAAATGTAAATAGGGTAATTATGTGTAAAAATGATATTACTATTACCCTAAAACATGTCCTAATTATATATCATAAGTTTAATATGAACATAAAAAACCTTAGGAATAAAATATGACCATTTAGGTCCACTTTGATAAGATTAGGACTCTTATTATTATTTTATTTAAAAAAGAGTTAACATTTTAAAAATCAAAGTTTAATAGCTAAAAAATTGTTAATATAGGGTTATAAATAAGATAAATTCGAATATAAATATTAATTAGATATCTAAAAATATTTCCTACATAATCGTATTTTATTTATAATTTTTTGTCTTTAAATACGTTAATTTATATATGACACAATGCTGATGCAGTAACTATGTTTTTAAGGAAATATTAACATAACTAATATTATAAATACCCATATATATTTAATTTGAGACATTTGATAAATTACACTAATTTTCATGGTTACATGTTAGTATTGATTTAATTCAATTTTTTCAAACTAATGAGGTTGTTATGATTTTCACAAAAATCAATTACCAAATAGTGTCAAAATTGAAACTAAATAGTTTTTAAAACAAATATTATATTATTAATTGATATTTTATTCCTAAAAATATAACGTTCGAAAAAATGACTTAGAAAAGGATATATATATTAATAATGAACCACATGGGGTTCTTTTGTCTTGTTATAGTATGTTTATTAACCATATAGTAAAGGAAACAAGAAGACACGGTAAAAGTTGAATTATTTAACTTAGAGTTAAATCCAAATGATAAGGTTAAAATAGTAAACTAAACTTGTCCGAATTCTATTGGATGAGAGGAGTCCGACCCATCCCCACCATAGATTTGAAATAAATCAATTTGGAGCTATTAAAAACCGAATATGACTTTATAATAAAATAATATTTTGAGTTTTTTCAAAGACGCCCCTCTCCTCCCTTAAAAAAGGGCTCCTCCTCCCCCTCTTCCTCACACCACATTGAGCCATCAATATCGGCCAAACCTTACCAATTTATCATCTCCACTTCCCTAGAAACATCCTACTGGTCTTGTTCTTCTTCAAAGAGCAACCCTAGTGCCCTAAGACGAGGTTAAGAAGAGACACGTCCAAGAAGAGGTAATATCCATTACCGATCCTTTCAAATTTCATTTTTAATCAACTTATTCTTCTTTAGTCGTTTCATTAGAAAGGATTAACATCAGTAATAATTATAAAATGATATATTATTATAAATATTAAACAACCCCATTTCATCTTCTATCCATCCTACCGAAAACAAAATCACCGCGCGTGTGTACGTACGGAATATCGTCTCCACGCCGTGGTGTAATCTATTTTTCCACCACCACCTAACTTGGATGGGTATAATGTTGTAAAAAATAACTATATATGGATACTAAAACATCATAATGATAATGAGATATTATATCATCCACTCCAATCCCAGTAAAAAATTTGGAATGATATCATTGCTCGTGCGTACGTACGGATTACCGTCTCCACGACGCGATGAGATTCAATCTCCATGTTAACCATTAAATAATGATTATAAAGTATATATAATGAATAATAATTGTCATTATAACATAATAATGCTACTGGATTTATTTATATATTATTTACTTAATTCCATTCAAGTTAAAAAGGAAAGGAAAACAGCGTTCATGCGTTCGTACGACCTACCGTCTCCATGAATGGTGTATTTCATTTAATTTATCTATCTATTATATATATATACTGAATATATATGATATATAAATAATTATATACATTCTAGAAGTAATTATATCATGATATAGGTAAAAATAATATCAAGAACAACAAGTCCAATCAAGTACGATAAATAAAATGATTTTACTCAAAACGCTGCATTAACATGGAATTTAAAATAGAACGGGTAATATAAAGTCATAAGTGACCCATATATGATATCATAACAATGAATATGATTCTGTAATAATTCAATTATCTTATTTAAATCATTATATAGTAGGTTCAGATACGTATGAAGCATATCAGACCTAAGGTAAGGGATCATTATTCCAATCTTATTCTTATCCGAGATTGTTTATTCGTAAATATTTACTGGGGTTATGTTTTTCATCCTTGTCCATATGGTCTCAAAATGTTTTCATAAAATGTTTGCTTTTCTTACATGTATGTTTAAAATAATTTTTACCTTTTTTTACTTTTACCACATTGTATGGAAGGAATCATTCTTTTGTTTACCATACAAGGTACTTTTCCACTTTTCCGACAAAAGTATAAGAAGAATGTTTTTTTAACTTATACGGTGTGAACATATTTTTACGGATTCATAACGCCTCATTTTCATGAAGATTCCTCTACATGATTTTATGATAATTTTCAACAAAATTCCTTTCTTTCAAAATTGAATGTAATTTTGTGAAAATAAAATGGTTTTGAAGAAGAATGGATATTTTTCTCAATAATTCATTTCAAGTGTTTTATCAAAACCATTTTCCATCTAAGATAAAATTATTTCATATGTGTATGTTTCAAGTATAATGTCTCGATGATTAATATGGTTTCATATTTCTTATGATGAAATGATATCCATTTGTATTTATTGGATTATGTGATGATGGGATGATGTTTATGAAACCCATTTTATTCTTTAGGTTATGATGAATGATTTAGGTTTATTTTATGGCATAAGTAAGAATGATTTCATTATAAGATGGGTGGGACCTAAATCTCCCTCAAATGCATTGGGTAATGATTTATATCTCATGAGATATACTTGGCTGGAATGTTAAGTTAATCCGGTTCAGTCTTATAGGACTGAAACGAGGAGTGAACTCGATTCAGAAAGGGACTTTGTCCACTAAGATGGTCTTGGCAGCAATGCCTTGGATACCATAGAAATCATATCATGTGAATAATGGTTTTCCAAAATTACATGTTTTCTTCCCATGATATTTTATCATGATTGATGTTCCATTATGATATATGTTTTATGTACTTTCAAGATTTATGTCTTTCCTCAAGATTTTAATGTTTAGATTTTATGTTCATGTTTTTTCATTCAAATGTTAATGCATTGTTTTATGTTCTCTATGTTTACCCTTAATGGACATTTGAGCTCACACTTTATATGATTTCTTTTCCCTAGGAGATAAGGAAATGGTTTAGGTAAGAAAACAAAAGGGGAAGATCTTTATGGGAGATGTTTAAGATCTTTCACCACATTATAAAATTTTCTTTCGAGTTTCCAAAGACACTAAACTATTACATTCCTTCGGTGTCTATTTTTGTTACATATTAAGTATTCCGAAAAAGTAATGTAATGTATATGTGCGTCATGCTTTGGGTCTCTAGAGTAGTACTATAAACGTGTGACACTTTACCTTTTCCAACAGCCAGGTATATGCCATCTGCAAAAGCACCATCATGCCAAAGAAGGGGTGAGTAAAGGAACTCAGTAGGTTTTGCCCGATGACATCCCAACACATGCATCTAAGATAAAACATGTTAGAACATTTATAAAAAAAAATTTATATAAAACAATTCCAAAATAGTTTACAATAAACAAGTTCCAGGTCAAAACCATTTTCAAACAAAACCCATCTTTCTGAAGAAAAGCAACAAAGAAAAGTTCCCAGTTCAATTCACATTTCCATTTGGCACATTCGTTCCATCTCACCAATCCACACAACCAACCATGCATGCAACCTATACCTCCCTATACTCAAGAGTGGTGAGTTATCCTTCCACTAAGCCATCACTTAGTGGACTACCTTGATGGGGGTACTTCACGATCTGATCCATCCTAACCTATTGATGGGGGTACTTCTCTCCCTTATCAATCCCAAACTATTAATGGGGTACTTCTCACCATTATCCATACCAATGCATATGAAGACACACCACAACCCATGCCATCAATGCCCAAAACCAAGAATGTTCAAAACATTTCAATAAAGCATCACCCTTTTATTGAAAACCATTTCATTAAAGCAGGAAAACCATTGTTAATTTAAAATCACCTTTTTATATTTACTTCAACAATCACTTTCCAAAAACTCTAAAATTTCATCACCTGTTAGTAAAAAGGGGTTTTAACCATGGTTTCATAATAGATAAACAAAAAATTTCATTCAAGGAATTTTTTTTGAAACTAAGCCTTCAAGTTCTATGAAAGAGGAATCGAGAGTGAAGCCACCTACCTCAACAATTTTGGAGAAACCAACTGATGGATGAAGAACGCCAGGTCAAAACACCGAAACCCCCCCTTAGATCTCTTCTCCTAGCACAACCAAGACCAAATCTTTTCATATTTGGAATCCACACCCTTAGATCTACCCATAACGGGCGTAGATATAAGAAAATGAGAGAAGAGGAGAAGTAGATCTATGTAGATCTAAGAAACCGATCAAGAATGATAACATACCTTAAAAAACCAGCTTCGATTTACCAAGGGAGGCCTTCAGATTGCATTCAGAATCCATGGGAGAAGTCTTCCAACCATAAAGGGAGAGTAATCCTGAGTTAGGGCCTCTTAGGAGGTTTAAACAAGGAAATTAAAGGAAAAATAATTTAGATCCACAATTTTAGGATCTAACTTTATGTGACCGCACGGTTAGTCCGCACTGTTTGACAAACCGTGCACTAAACATGCACTAGATTCTACCTCAGCCATCCTTCACTCATGGTTTGGACACATAGTTAGACAAACCGTGCCATGACCGTGCGGAAGCCATGCCTCCAATACTCTCTGTGCACAGTTTGGCCACACGGTCAGGCCAACTGTGCGCCGACCGTGCGACTTCTCCATTTCCTCAATACATCATTCCAAGTTCTCCAGACTCTCATATTCAACACCATTGACTTTAAATCCATGAAAAGCCTCAAGAAAGGGTTAAATACAAGAAACTGGGGGAACTACATGGGGACATGGTTTTTTTGTCACCCTTTCCCTCTCCCACAGGGCTTTGTCACCATCGGGCCTCCACCATGGATTAAGTCCCAATCTTTCTCTCATTGGGATGCCCCGCACGTAAGCCCCTCTTCACTTACCACAGACGAACCTCTCGTGATGTGGTCTTCAGGCCTTTGCTGCCTCCTGTTTCTCACAATTAGCATGAATCACATGGGCTTAGAGTAAGCATCGACCATGAAAACAGCCCCGTCCTGTATGATGTTAAACCGTATGTCACATCCAATCTACGTGGGCTGTGATCCATGTCTAGGAATGGTAAGTAAGAAGCCTCCACGAGGTTCAAGCCCACCACTCGGTCATTCTAAACATGTCGATTCACCAACACCTTGGGCCACCTCAGAGTGTAATCCCAAAATGACCCCATCCTGCACGATGTTAAACTGTATTCATCACCACCTTTGGCCGCATCAGAGTGTAATACAGAATCCATCCCAAACATTGGGGACATTGATCCATGTTAAGGCATGGTACATAGGAAACATTCATGAGGTTCATGCCCCAAACAACTTCTACCACCTCAGAGTGTAATCCCCAATCCATTCCGAACTACGTGAAATTTGATCATTTCTAATGCATGGTACATAGGAAGCCTCCAGGAGTCTCAAGCCCACCATTCACCTGGAACCTAGGTCCACATTCACATCGGTTCGCTGAATCCTACCTCATCTTGTTCATCCTAGAGTGTAATCCCCATGCCATCTAAACTATGACTTCTTTGATCCTTGCTAGGGAAGGGTATGTAGGAATCATCCACGAGGTTAAAGCCCACCACTTGGTGGTTTCAACCTCCTTTACATCAGTTTAACAACACCTTGGGAATCGAAGAGTGTAATCCCTACACCCATCCTGAACTATGTGGTCTTTGATTAATGCCATGTCAGGGTATATAGGAAGCTTCCATGAGGTTCAATCACAACAACAGTTGGACCCTAGGTCCACCTTCCCGTCGGTTCACCACCATCTTTCATGATGTTAAATTGTAGACCCCATTCAGCGGTATGCCATTGTGACCCCATTCAGCGGCAAACCGCTGTATGATGAACTATGCAGAATTTGATTCCCTGCCAAGGGGATATGTAGGAAGCCTCTTCGAGGCTCAAGACTAAGACCACTGTCCTCTTCACGACAGTCCCATCTCATTCACCATCCCCATCATCTGATCCATCATCCACCTGATCCTTACCCGGGACTCCATATCGCGGCAGGATGATTCCATTCCATTCCCCATTCCATCTAAAAGAATTCGGGAGGCCACCCACAGGATGGCTCAAATATCGGTGTTCCCTCCAGGGGTTCCTCCATCTGATCCACTCTAGTTAGTGTTTCGATCAGCCCAATCCGTCTCTTCTAGACATTAAACTTGTGGCATAACTTGTGATAATCATGGGAAGATGAGGAAAAACTCAGATACATGCCCATAGAATATGATTCACCACATTCAATGTTGGATGACTTGGGATTCCGCGCCCTCGAGAAGCCCTATAATAATGGAAAATAGGAAAACACGCCAATCCCCCCGTGCCTAGTCATTCCAGTGATGCCCCACGTTACAACTCCCCCAACTGAAGTTTGATGCCCTGACCGAAACCCATTGAACATCTTGAATGAAGCAACATAATTAACTGGTTTCCATAAAGGTATGACACCAGGAAGAGTTTCATGAACAAATTATTAAATCTATGAGGGAGACCCGGACTAGTTAATGATTTTCTAGGATGAATCCATGGAAGGAAGAATCGAAAACCCATCATCTCATTTCGATCAAGGAGCTAACATCCCTAAATAAGGAATGGATGCCACCCACATTTGGAAAGTGGGAATGTAGGGTAATAAAGCTGCGTCTGTCATACTCATGCAGACAGATGTGCATGCCCTGACGAAAGTGTCAGAAATAGATACAATGGAATTAAACATTTATAAATGAAATATGAAAAATTTATTCAATATTGTAGGACAATGATGATTTTCTATAAACCACATTATTTTGATGATAATCATATGTACTCTTGTATATCATTCATCAATATTTTCATTATATTTTATTCTATTATCCATAATTTTGATTATATACGTTGATAAATTTTCTTATTTTCGAGTATTCATTCCTTTTTATAATAGAATTTGTGTTTTACAAAACTAAAAAATTTATTTACATACCATGAATTTTGTGAACGCATTATTAGAACATGATGACTTTATATCATCTTTTTCTATACCATCAATAAAATATTTTCTCTATTCAATTTCATCCCTACATGATGTCACACTTAAATAGATGAACAATTGATCAAAAAAATCAGGAACATAAAATCATTATGATAGATGAGAGGGTATAATTCATTCATTCCATAAATAATATTCTATATCATAAAATGTATGAAATCAATTAATTTTAAATAATTTATGATTATATATAGAAAACATAAAATTCACATTTGAGGGAAAAGTATATCAGATTTAAAAATTGTTATGGTCAGTTTATATTGTGATAAACATTGATATAAGGAAAATTATTATGGATAATAGTAATTTGTAAAACATAGATAGACACTTAACTATTCTACATAGATATATATAACTCATCTTAGGGATGAATATAATAGATAACAAGGTAAATAAGTTAGTGGTGATCTCCATCTATATAGTAGACTATGTCCCCCTCGGGTATTTTTTTTCATCCCACTCAAAATAATAAATATTTTATTGTCACAATGATATTATAGAAGTATCTTATTCTTGATCGTATTATAATATTTTCATTGAATTCATTGTATAAGAAATATATTTTCTCAAATTATAGATCGAATAAAAACATCATAAAGAATCTTCAAAATTAAAAATAAAAGTCTCAAAAGTACATTAGAGTTATATAATTCTCTTTCACATTAATCAAAATAATCGTTAGTTTTTAATATCACAATATCACTAATGGATTCATTCACTACAATTTTTATAACACGTTGCTTTATATTCCTATAAAAATCATATCATTATTAAAAATATTCTCTTCCACTATATGATTATTGTTGGAATATGTCAAAAATGCAACATTGTCTTATTTTTATTCAAATAATTTTTTATATTAATTTTAATTCCCATTTAAATCTGTCAAATATATCATTATCTAACATTAATATAAATATAATCATTAAATTATCTTAAATTTATACTTATTTGTTCTCAATTATTTTCTCAAAATGTTATTCTTTTTTTCCATGTTTTTTGATCACATGCATACCATTACATAAATTTAATATCATTTTTAATTAATCAAGATCATATTTTCTTATATTAGAATCCCCATGAATTATCTTTACATATTAATCAAAAAGAATGTGACTCATTTTTATTATTATAATAAATTTAATCTTTAAATTTATTTTTAATTATACATATTCAAAATAAGGATATTCTGTATCCTTTTGAAATCAAATGTTATTATTTAATAGAATCAATTTTTAAGTTATATAGGTAGTATATCATATATTTTTATCCTCTAAAACATTTAAGTTATATATATGAATCATCAAAATGAATCACAAAATATATTTTGAATAGTGGAGTACATATTACATGTCACCAGGTAAATCATTCAAATTCTATGGTAGATATTATGTTTCATTAAACGTATGTTATTTATTATAATATAAATTCTATATTAATTTTTTTTAAATTATTATTTTTTCCATTGAATGATTTCTTTCAAAAAATTATAATTTTTTTGATACATATATCATATTAAATTTATCATAAATACATTAAATAATCATTTAATCCCTTCTCAAATAATTAAAATATATCTTAATAATTTTTTAGTGAATTTAAAAACCGTTCACAAGTATTTAAAAAAAATAAATCATTACTCTTCGTAGGATAAAAAATTATATAACCTAATAAGTATATTGTTTTCATAAAAAATTAACACTTTATTAATTTGGAATTTAGTTTATCCTTTTTTTGTAATTAAAGAAACATCAAAATTCACTTAATGTTCATCTTGACTCTTGGAATATATGATAAAGTCATCAAAAGTGACTATGAAAAATTAATCATTATAATCATTAATGATTCTATTAGTAAAATAGACTAATCCCTAAAAGGGAATTTGAATCTTTATAAGGTGAATGAACTCTTTGTTTACATATATTATTTGGATGGTTGTTATTTATTTATGCAATCTTTTCACCTATAATTGGAGATATATAGACTGAATTTTACCTATGAAAAATACATACAACTACTGAGGGGATCTATCAAGTCATCAATATGAATAGAGGATAATTTTTTTATTATGAACTTAGTATCCTAATTATAATCAATGAAAAGTTATATTCACCCATCCATATTCATAATAAGGAGAATTAACATACCCCTCGGTAATTTCATTCATCATTTATTAAAATTGTAAAATTTTCATTCTGGTTAATTCATCAAATCCTCCAATTAAATATTGTATAATTTATAAAAAACTATTTGATAATGTCATAACAACGTATAGGAGTAATATTTTAAAAAATAAATAAAATATATGTAATACAATGTTTCTCTTAATCAAATATATATATATATATTAACACACTATTTAATTATCATAAATTTTATGATTTTCCCTGACAATTTTAGTTCAATATCTATTAGTAATCAGAATCAACACCTTTATCAAAAAATAATTACTTGGATTTCATATCCTTCATTGTATTGACAAGAGATAGTGAAATAATTAGGTAATAATAAAAAAATTTCATATACTGCTAATTAATTTGAAAAAAAAGCACAGTGAGATAATAATTTCATAAAATAGCCTTAAACTAAACCAAAGTGCGAATCCCTATATTTTTGAATGAATATTCACAAAAACTAGAATCCAAGTAGATTTAAACACATTCTATTTAATTATCTCACAAAAAATTACTAATAAATCAATATAACATAATTAATGTATTAAATTTGAAATAATATCATAATATAAAGATGTAAATGAATGTATAAAACCATAGTTATGTCATAAATTTGAAATCATGGAGTGTAGAATAAAAGAACCATTAATCACATTTCCATTTACAATTAAAGTTTTTAGAAATGATATCTAAATATATTCTTTTATACATTAGATTTAATGTTTACTAAAATAAATTTTCATTATTTTCCATTTTATTTCTTTATTTGAATTTATAATTCATAAACATAAAACATTTAAAAAATTTAACTATTTGATGTGAATTTGGTTGAAATTACTTCTCCCTAATTGTACTTACAATGACCTAAATATAATGTGTTTTTCGCATATTGGATTGCCTAATTTTCTATAGATGTATAATTTTTTAGATCCCATTATATAATTAAGAAAAAGAATTTTCATATGTTTTGATCATGTATAATGTCTAATTATTTCCTCTATGATCATTATTACATGAAATTTTATGAAATTCAATTTTCCTATTCTTATACCCTAAAATAATTTTATTTTAGGAGTCCCCTTTTTATAATTAAAAGTTTGGAGAAAATCAAAAAATTTATTCACTCATACCAAATATACATCATTTTAATGATTTGTTATGATTTGGTTTCAAGCTACCAATAAATATACTGATTATTTTCTAGACCAAATAAATCCTTAAATATAGTCCTTGTATGTTTATTGATGATCACTTTATAGTATCCAACTATGTATTTCTATTTTTCTTTTGGTTCATTAAATTCACACCCCTTGATTATGAGATGAGTTTAGGTAAAGAATTTATTAATTATTTTCATTCAAACACCCCACCCATTACATGTAGTTAAGTACCTCATGTATCATTATATTCTAAACAAATTTTTATTTTGGGCTCACTTATCATTATAAATGATAAATAATCCACAATACTATTACTTGTTGTAATAATTAAATAATATAAAATACATTATCTTTTATATTGACTAATTAATCAGTAATTACTGGGTTAGAAGATCCACTAAATAATGTGACTCATTGTCCAATACAAGAATAAATTGTGTTTTTTTTTACTTTTTGAGGGTATTTGGATGTTTTCCTCATTTATGATATTAGTAACAGTCAAATATAGTAGAAAAATAATATCCATGATGTTATTCAAACCATATCTTTTCCCATTTAGTTGAATGTTGATGCAATCCACATACTATAAATCACAATAAATATTTAATTATTACCTCATGGTTAAATCAATTTACATATATTTAAATCAATATCATGTATTATAAATAATAATATCATAAAAATAAAATAATATTATTATACGATTTCCAAAAATCAATCATAATATGTCTTATCCTATGACACCTTCATTTCAACCTCTGATAATTTTGGATTTATCTAATTATTCTTCCTAACCTAATCACTAAAAATTAGTATTTAAACTCAAATAATAATTAAGATTACCAAATAGAACATAGATATAGACTAAAAAAAATTATCAAGAAAAATCAACAATATATTACGATAAAATCGAACGTCTATAACCCAATGGATTAGATTCAATGAAGATTAGATATATACCCATCTTTTTTCTTGATATAATGATTATTTCATTTAAATAAGGTGTTCATACAAGATTTTAAAATAGGATTGTCCAAAAAAATATTCATATTCATTTCATACAAAATGTGGGAATATATGAAATGAGAAAAAATTAATACGTTGTATGTGGATTTACATAATGAGTCAAAGAGGGCATATCATAAGAATATATAAATGTTCAAAAATATTTTCATGTTAAAAATTGTATGATTAATTTAGTAAGATCTTGAAAACATATATTTAGTCCAATTGGAATAATCATAGGTCAATGTTTAAGAACATAGAACCATTATTTATCATCATGATACAATAAAACATACCATGGTATAAGAATTGTAACTTAATAATAACAAATTATCATGATAGGGATTACAAATGTGGATCATGAATATATCATATGTGAAGGATCTATTCAAAAACCATCATAACATAATGATAAGATGTTAAATGAAACATGTCTATGAATAACCTATGTGACCAAAGGTAACAAGATCATTTTTATGTGTAACATTATTAACAACATAATCAGAGGTGATGGTTGAGAGATAGGATGGATTCTGGAGTTAGGCACAGTGAGGATTGCATGGGATAGTAGGGAAACAGTGTTAGTTAATCTTGGTGCGTGACATAGGCCAGGGAAGACCGGCTAGGACATGGGATTTTAGCCCCCCCCCCCCCCGTGATCTGATGCAAGGACTCTGAGCCTACCGAACGACTATGTGAGACTACATTGATTGTAGGGTAGAGACCCTAGGGATGTTACATGCATCATAATGATTGTGTTCTACTTGATTTGGGAGTTCTAGGAATGAAATTGAAATAAAATGATAACATGAAACCTTGAGTTTTTACATACTACTTGGGCTTAGGCGATCCTTGTTTACCATACAGCTTTGGCACCCGGACGTCGTCCCCAGGTGGCTTAGATGGCCGAGGCCCAGCAGATTCAGAAAGTCGATCAGTTGAGGATTGACAGAGAAGAAGAAGATAGCCAGTGGCAGAAGAATCCCCATTCATTCCAGCGGTAGACCCTCAAGAAGTATGAGGGTAGTACTTCAGATATGGAGATGGAGGGGTGGCTTGAGGAGCTTGGAATTGCTTTTACCTTGATCCGTGCTCCGAGGGAGTACTGGGTTTCCCTAGTAGTCAGTTAGCTTAGTGGTGTGGCGTTACAGTGGTGGACTCTCTACCTTGGAGAGAGGATAGAGGCATAGGTCCCATGTGCTGACTTTGAGAAGGAATTCCGAGATGAATTGCTTTCTTCCATGATCAAGGCGGAGAAGCGGCAGGAGTTACTCTCCCTTCAGAAGGAGAGTATTTCAGTACGAGAGCTGAGGATCATGTTCAAGGTTCTCATGCGCTTTGCTCCAGATCTCCTTCTGGATGAGGAGTCTTGGGCGAGATGTTTGGAGAAGGCGCTTCGTCCATTGCTCCAGTATGCTGTCACCGCCTCCACCCTTCCGACGTACATGGAAGTACAGAAAAAGGAAGATGTTGTATAGAGGATGCAATCACCGGGAGGTGCAAATCGAGAGGGGATCCAACTAGGTTCGTCGAAGGGGAAGGCAGTCAGCAGCAGGTCTCCTGTGACGGGACCTTCCAGGTTCAGGCCAGTCGGGAGCAAGCCCAATCAGTTCTAGTTCAGATCTTCGGGTCCTCATCCTTTTTTCACGAGCCTAGGACCGAAGTATTTTTCTTGTGGAAGATTTGGGCACGTTCAGAGTTGGATCCCTACACGAGCTCAGTACGGTGGAGGTGGGTAGGTTCAGTGACCACCTCAGCAGCACCAGTTGGCAGCGAGGCCCTTCCAGCAGCAGCAGGACCATGCTCCTCCGAGGGAAGACATTGCAGGAGGAGGCCGACCTCAGGGTGATCCTCAGTGACCTTGACCAGGGCGTGGTCGGGGAGGTGGACGACATCAGAGAGGCAGAGGAGCTGGGCGTGGAGAGTTGCACGCAGAAGAGTTGACAGCTCCAGTAGGACCAAAGGTGGTGCGAGGTACAATTTGTTGGTTCAGCACTCTTGTTTCTGCTTTGTTCGATTCCGGAGCCTCGCACTCCTTTGATGCACCAGGTCTAGGCCATGCTTTGGGACTAGACGTAGAGAGATATTCTGTACCACTGGTGCTGATTAAACCAGTTGGAGGCCATACCAGCGTATCTTGTGTTTTCCGGGGATGTGGGCTGATATTGGGACCACATCGATCTAGTGGGGACCTTCTTCTGTTACAGATGCAGCCATATGATGTCATACTAGGCATCCACTGGTTGTTTTCTGTTAGTTCCGTTATCGATTGCTTCCAGAGAAGAGTCGTGTTCTCCAACGTGGATGTGCAGCACATATATTTTGTTGGCGAGAGGAGCTATCAGGTGGGAAGTCGGTGTGTGGAGCCTCTCCTTTCCTTGTCATGTGGGTTATCAGTGGTTCCAGCTGATACAAAGACGATGGATGTCCCGGAAGTAATTGGGGATTTCCTCGATTTTTTTCCTCAGGAGGTTGTGACTCTACCCCCCCCCCCCCCGACGTGACGTTGAGTTCGGGATAAACTTACATCCTGGTGCCTGTCCGATTTCGATGGAACCTTATCGGATGGCACCTTTAGAGTTGTGGGAGTTGCGGAATTAGATTGACGATCTGATGGAGAAGGGTTTTGTTCGACCCAGCGTGTCGCCATGGGGTGCTTTAGTTTTGTTCTCAAATAAGGCATATGGTGGTCTCAGGCTATGCATAGACTACTGAAGGTTGAACCAGGTAACAGTCAAGAACTGCTACCCCCTTCCAAGGATAGATGATCTCTTCGACCAGTTGAGGTGAGTAGATTGGTTCTCTAAGATTGATCTGCGATTGGGATATCATCAGCTGAGGGTAAAGGACAATGACATCTCGAAGACGACTTTCAGGTGCAGGTATGTGCACTTCGAGTTTGTAGGGATGCCGTTTGGAGTTACGAATGCACCAGCTGTGTTCATGGGACATATGAACTTTGTCTTCCGGGATTTTCTAGACCGGTTCGTCATTTTGTTTATCGATGACATCCTGATCTAATCAAGGTCAGAGGAGGAGCACGTTTAGTATCTCAGGGCAGTCTTGGAAGTCCTTTGACGCAACCATGTTTACCGGAAATTATGGAAGTGTATGTTATTGACGCAATAAGTACACTTCCATGGGCTTGTGGTGTCTCAGCATGGAGTATCGGTGGACCCGTCGAAGGTGGATGCAGTTGTTTCTTGGGTAGCACCCAAGAGCATGGCAGAAGTTTGTAGTTTCCTGGGGTTAGCAGGTTACTATTGGAGGTTCGTTTTGGACTTCTCTAGAGTTTCTTCTCCTTTGACAGCTTTGACGAGGAAGAACCAGGTCTTCCTATGGAGCGAGAGGTGCTAGAAAGCTTTTGACTACCTAAAAGAGAAGTTGGTCAGTGCTCCCGTACTCAGGTTTCCAGAGGAAGGGTTGTTGTATGAGGGGTTTTGTGATTCTTATGGCGTTGGTCTGGGGTGCATGCTGATGCAGAAGAAGGGAGTGATTTGTTATCGGTCTAGGAAGTTTCTCCCTCATGAGTGTAACTATGCCACCCATGTCACGGAGCTTGCAGTAGTAGTGTTCGCACTGATGTTGTGTCGGCATTACCTCTTTGGGGAGCGCTTTGTGGCCTTCTCAGATCACAAGAGCCTGCATTATATCTTCTCCCAGCGTGATCTGAACATACGGCAATGGAGATGGGTCGATTTTCTCCAAGAATATGACTTTGATATCTCTTACATTGAAGGTGAGGGAAACGTTGTGGCTGATGCCCTGAGCAGGAAGTCGCATCAGGAAGTTGTTTGGGAATCCGCTGATGCTTGGAAGGCGATGGGAGAGTTGGCTGTTTTACACTTGGATGCAAGGGTAGAAGGTGTTAGAGGCTATTTGTTTCAGATGACGGTGCAGTCCTCCTTGTTGTAGCAGGTGGAAGAGTCTCAGGGGGGGGGGACTCCGAGGCGGAAGTGATGCGGGATCGTGTCAATCTGGGGAACACTCCAGAAGGATGGTCAGAGGACAACCGACATGGGATGCTTTTCCATGGAAGGTTGTTTGTTCCAGAGGCGATGCGTGATGGAGTTCTCTGTGAGTTCCATAACTCATCCTTTGCAATACATCCAGGAGTTTCAAAAATGTACCGAGGCCTAAGGGAACAGTTTTGGTGGCCCGGGGTGAAACAGGCAGTGGCAGAGTTTGTGGCTAAATTCCTTGTGTGTCAGCAAGTGAAGGCTGAAGACCGTGTTCCCAGTGGTTTGTTTCATCCTTTAGATGTCCCCGAGTGGAAGTGGGATGACATCTCAATGGACTTAGTCACATGACTACCTAGAGCTCAGGATGGTTATGATGTTATCTAGGTGGTGGTTGATCGACTGACGAAATCAGCTCACTTCTTAGCAATCAAGGAGTCGAGCCTGGTGAGTACCTGAGCACAGAGGTACGTAGACGAGGTGGTGCGTGTTCATGGATTTCTGAGGACTATAATCTCAGATCGGGATACTCAGTTTACCTCAAGAGTCTGGAGGGGGCTACAACATGCTTTTGGCACCCATCTATTCCTTAGCACTGCTTTCCACCCTCAGACCGATGGGCAGACGGAGCGGACTATCCAGACATTGGAGGACATGCTACGAGCATGCGTTCTGGATTTCAGAGGTTCATGGGTACAACACTTGCCTTTAGTAGAGTTTGACTACAACAACAGCTTCCACTCTACTATTGGTATGGCACCATTTGAGGCGTTGTATGGAAGGCCATGTCGTTCACCCATTTTCTGGTCAGAGGTTGGTCAGACAGGTGCACTTGGGCTAGAGGTAATATAGAGCACCACAGAGAAAGTCCAGCTTGTACATTAGAGGATGAAAGCCGCTCAGGACCGAAAAAAGTCTTATGATGATCTTCGGAGGAGGCCATTGGAGTTCGAGGTGGGGGATCATGTGTTCATGAAGGTTTCCCCTCGACAGAGGCAGCAGTGGTTTGGGAAGGGGAACAAGCTCGCACCTAGGTTCATCGGACCTTTTGAGGTGCAGAGGCGGGTTGGCGAGGTGGCATATCAGCTGGCCCTACCACCTCAGTAGGAGAAGGTTCATGGCATCTTCCACATCTCCTAGCTTCGTCGGTACTTACACGAAGACTCCCAATTATTGACTTGGGAGAGTTAGATATTGGAGACGAAGCGACCTTCAAGGAATGACCAGTCAGTATCGAAGATCATAAATAGGAGGTTCTCCGTGGACGAACCATTCCCTTGGTTCTTGTGTTTTGGAGGCATGGTGGCCTCGAGGAGAGCACATGGAAGCGGGAGACCCATATGCACACTCAGTACCCGAAGTTGATTTGACTTGTGTATTTCCCTTGTTCTTCTGAGCTTTGTGTTGATGTTGTACTCTGTACCTTTGATATATGGAATGCTTGGCTTGTATGTTTTGGGACCTTTTGTTTCTTTGTTCCCTAGTAATGTGTAACATGTCCGGATGTGTTGGAAAGGAAAAAACCTGACCCTTAATCAAGATGCATTAATGTGGACGCGATTGAACCCGTGTGGGAGAGACAATGCCGCCTAAAGCAGATAATATCTCAACATAGGTGAAGGAATTTCCAAAACCCACGTGTTCGGGAAGTGTGTTGGTTGTGTGGTGTTGGGGTTAGTGCAAGTTGAAAAATCCCAATGTATGAAAGTGGGAATACCTAATTCTTAATCGAGACGCATTAATGACGATGCGATTAAACCCGTGCAGGCGAGTTAGTGCCACCTAAAATGGATAATATCTTGACATAGGAGAAGGAATTACTAACACATATGATTAGTGTTGTTGGTTGGGTTACTGTTATAACTAGAACCCTAAGAGGTAGCTTTTTGGGTTCCTCGGGGTTGGTTTTTGAATTATCGGGGACGCAAATGTTTTAAGAGGTATCTTACGTAATGGCCCGGACCACTTCGACCATTTCCGTTGTCAAAAAGAAGGTCAAGAAGTGTTCTAGAGGGTAAGATGGTCTTTTCCCACACATTCCAGAATTTTGAAACTACACGCCATGTACTCCCTTTTCGGGTATACCCCGTGTTGCAAGCCATGTCCTTGCTGTGTGGAATAATGGGTGCACGCCGTGTGACCAGTTCTACACGTCATGTAGTCCCTCCCCGTGTATGCGTTAACAGTCAATGGCGGTGTGCCGTGTTGGAGCCGTGTCCTTGGCGTGTGCAATAAATGAGTACACGCCGTGTGTCCAAACTACACGCCGTGTAGTCCTTCCCTACGTATGCATTACCCTCAATCCATGTGTTGACCAGTCAACGGCCGCAGAGCCATGTTGGAATCCATGTGGAGACCGTGTGAAAGAACTGAGTACACGCCATGTACCATAATGTACACGCTGTGTAATTTTTCTTTTCACACCTATAAAAGGAGGGGGCCCCTCCTCCTTTTCAACACACACCTCTCCTCCCCTCTCCTCTAAGCAGAGCTCTCTCAAGAGACTCGAAGGATTATCCTTCCATAACTTCTTCGTCCGAGCTCTGATTTACGATCCATCAGCTACCACGGGATCGTAACGACAAGGAGGAGCTTCCGAGCTTGGATCCGTTGTATTTCCTTAGGAATTTACTTTCATACCTCCACCCGAGGAGGTTTTGATGGGACTGACAGAAGTGACAGACGCCGTAGGACGTCTTCTAAGGTTGATCTGGGGGAGCGTTGTGATCAGGAACCTGTTGAGGTAGGGATCTTAACTGCGTCTCTTTAATTTGTGCATCATGTGGGGTGGGTGTTCTATTGTTTATGTGAAACACTTTTGGACCGGTTTAATAAAGATAATAACTGGATTATATAACAGGGATGGGAGTTGTGATTGCTGTTACTTTATATCCTATGATATTATGTTGTGAATTGAATGAGCCTCTACCTACTTAAAATCACGGTCATTGGGGACCTTTGCTTACACAATTAAAATTTTCCCTCTCCTTATGGATTTTCTTATGGATGAATGATTTGTGGAATGTGGAAATTGGTTAATCGTGTAAAGTTGGCTGTTTAAAATTTGGAACACTAGTGTGATCACCACGGTTGGACAAAATGGAATAATATACATGTGGCTGTTGGATTGGATACGTGGCATGTGATGGGGGTGTTTTGTGGATAGGGTGAGCATCGGGGCTGCGGTTGACATGATTGTGGTTTGGTGTGAGTGTTGTGTTGGTAACGGGCAGCGGGGTTGCGATAAATGGTATTAAAGGGATGATGATGTGCGGGTTCGATGTGGTTGTGGTTATGGTGGTTGGCAGTGGGGCTGCAGGGATGGGATTGAATGTCAACGGGCTATGGGTTGTGATTATTAAATAAAAGTGGAAGAGTTAATGAATGGTGGGGCGTGGTAATGAAATAGAAATGATAATCAATGGGGTTGGTTGGTTGATAAGATGGACTTTGTTGTGCTTCTTATGTTTTTCCTAACTTTTTTTGTGGATGGAAGGGATATGTTTTACTGACGATTGGTGTGGTTGGTTGTGGATAGTTTCCCAGTATTTAAGGAACTAAATAACTATTTCTACTGAAATGTGAAAACCTAAAGGGGGTTGGGTTTGTTTGTTGTATGCATGCTTCGAAGTAGCAGTGCCGAGGCACGTGCCCAGTTTCTCTTTTAGAAGCCATAGGATGGGCTGTGTGGTTGATATATATATATATATATATCTGTATCTTTTCTATTTTATCGCACCCCACCCATGTTGAGAACTTAGTGCCGAACACTCCAATTTCATGGGAGAGGGTTTTTCCCCTTAGTTACTAGCTCATTCCTGCTCTGTCTCCCCTAGGATGTGATGGCATGAGGTGAACATACACCTAAGACTCTTCAGTTAAGTTTCGATTGGGGTGGTTTTAGCCCAAGACTTTTTGGGTAGGTTCTACTGTTTCCCAAGAATTTTCGGGATGGGTCCCAGGTGTGTGCGGGAAGGAAACATGGTTTTGAGGCCCAGGTGTGTGTGGGTGGGATACGTGGTTGTGAGGCCCAGGTGTGTGGGAGGGATACGTGGTTGTGAGGCCCAGGTGTGTGTGGGCGGGATACGTGGTTGTGAGGCCCAGGTGTGTGCGGGCGAGGAGAGTGTGGCAGCGTCAGGACGTTCGCCGTTAGGAAGAGCAGCTAACAAAAAGGGAAATGGTGTAGGGTACCCAATACCCTTGTTTCTTATATACTACTACCTGTTGTGCTTGTGTTTTTGGTGAGTGTGGCTAGTGAGGTTTGGTGGATATAATTTCTTTCTAGGTTTCTTCTGTTGTTCTCACGGGATTTTACGATGTCTCCCAAATTGTTCACGAGAGATTTAGGTTTCCCTACTGAGTATACTTGTATGATCACCCTACGTTTACTTTCAGGTTTCCAAGAGGACTACCAGGGCCGTGCGAGACCCTACTAATCAGACAGTTAGAGTTGTTGCTGTTGTTGTAACTTGTTTTCTTTTGGTATTGTACATTGAGCTTTCTTGTAATTGTACCTTGTTATAATATTATTTAAACATGCATGTCAGATTAGTTTGGGTATATTTATATACACTGGTTCTTTTCCTTTTTGGTGGTTGACTTGTCCTATTTCCTGATCCTAAATAAATAAAAAAGGGTAATGCATCCCATATTTGTGAAAACTCATACACTTGGTGCTAGTCGCCACCCCGGGGCCTACTGGAGGTGGGACTCGGGGGTCATTATCTCCCTTTCACCATTGCCAGTTCAGGAGGGGCATCTTCGGTGGGAGGGTGTCGTGACATGAAGGCTTAAAGTGGAGGATGACACATTATTGGAGATAAAATTCAGGGATGCGATGAAGAGGGTGGAGCAGGAGATGGGTTTCATATTGTATAGTGGGAGACTATAGTCGTTGATGGATTTGTTTATGGAGGGTGTTGAGGAGGGAGGTATAGTTTGAGAGAAGAGTCATTGAGGTTGATAGACAAGTCTTATCGGTAAACTTGGAAGGATGTAATGAAATTTGCAAGTCGAAGGGATATTTTGTTGGAGATATACCTAGGATTGTTGTGGATGAAAGAGGTTATTACAGGTAAAAAAGACACAACATATATTTATATAGATATTTATTATATAAATAATCTTATCTATTCATTTTTTCATAAATATATTTTTTTCATTCCATTTAATGTAATTATAATAATTGTGTTTGATGAATTGTGGACTACCACCCCCTCAAAGCAATGTGATTCGCTCACACACTACAAGGATTGTATTGTTACTAGTATTAATAGTATTCTATGATATATTTGATATAATTATGCTTTTGAAATTATTATATATATATACAATTTGAAATATGTGATATTCCTTATTTCTATCAATACAATAATAAAAACTGAAAAAAACGTTCCTGTGTACGTACGACAAACCGTCTCCATGAACAATGTAATCAATTTAATACTTCTAAACTGTATAGTTAATTAGAATACAATTATACTGAATTTAAATTATATTAATATCATTATTTAAAATTTTAAAATGCTTATATAGTTATAATTACAAAAGATATAACAAATTAAGACACCTGTGAACAATATAACATATATTACTCAAAGGGAAACATTAATATATAATTTTTTAAAATAAGATATTATATGAATTTAATCAAAAATATATATTTTTAGATATTCTAAGATTATTATATAATTTATGTATAATAATCATACATTTATTATGTATGAATCTTGCATGAGTACGAACAATGTCAATACAGAAGGTAAAGGGGTTTCATCTCACTTTTTATTTTTGTGAGATATATGATTTATTCAAAACCCATTCTTTTTCAGTGGTGTGTTTACATCCTGTGGATATTTTATATGAATTTTATTACTCAATTTTTTGGTATTTAAATATCTATTTTAATACATTGATTTCATGGGATTATTTTTTCAAAAGAAACCAAATTAGTAAAAAAAATTGGCTTAGATTCTCGTTATTTGAGACACATGGGACTTTATGAACCTATAAATTTTCATTAGTCTTATACACACAATTAATATTGTTACATACTGAATCTCAATATTCTCATGATAATTGAAGCTTCATGTATTTTTATTTGTATATTATGGGAGTTTTGATTAAATTTACAAAATGGAAATATTTCAACAAAACTATCTCATCACTTCTCAAGATTGTTTATGTGTAATATTTATTTGATTAATTTTTAAACTCAAAAACTCACTAAAATTAATGAATTTTCTTATCCAATATTTAATCCTGTTTTTTTCTTATACAGTTACAATTTATTTCACTATTTTAAATATAATATAGTTAAAAAATTATTTTTAAAAAACATGACATTACCCTCTCTTGGGTCAGAAATCAATGTTCTTCCAAAACTATATATTAAAAAATGAATTTAAAAATATTTTCAAAAAACAATTTATATGGCTTTAAATAATTTTTATACAAATGGAATTAATTTTTTTTCAAACATTATTTATATGTTTTCAATGAATTTGTAATGGAATGGTATTGAAAATGTTTGCATGATATCTTAATATGTTATCATTGTATACTATATGAAATGAATTTTTTTTTAAAAATAATATATTATTATTAGATTAAAATTTTATTTAAAAGTAAAATGGTGGATTTTTTTAATCTCACTATATATGTTACCAAGTAAAATAATTTTCAAAATGTTTTGAGGATTCAATTTATAGGTTTTCATGAAAAAATATGTTGAAAATTTTTTAAATCTCATTTTAGCAGTTTTAAAGGAAAAATAATTTCAAATTGATTCCATGCCTTCTTTTTAATTTATTAATGTATTTTTCAATATAAATAGTTTTCAAAACGATTTTTTGTATTGAACTGTATTTTATAATAAATAAAGGATACTTTATTAATGATTTTTTTTGAAAGATAGTTCAAAATTATTTCCTATCTACGATAACAAGTAATGGTGTTACTCATGACATTGTGTGAAAAGAATAAATTATTACATACAGTTTCATTTTTTAATGGATTATTTTTTGATGTAATTATTTTTATAAATCCCATTTTACATTCACAGGTTACATGATTTTATATCAAAATTTATTTCAGGGGAATTCCAATTTTTAAATGATTATGAAGCCAATATTTTTCCATAGGTTATGATCTGTTTATATGTTTACAATACCCATTTCATTTCTTTAATTATGATATGATTATTTTTGATATTTTTATACTTGTAACAATGATTTCATTATTAGATGGGTGGGACCTATATCCCCATCTAGTGTAGGAGTAATGATTTATATTTCTTGAGATAAACATGGTCCTAATGGGAAATGAACTCAATTCATTATTAAAGGGATGGAATGAAATGTGTTCTCAGTTCATCACTGTATCGCTCAAAAAGGGTTTTAATATGGTTAAATAGTGGTCTTTATCCACTATTATATCCATGGGAGTGATTCCTTGACTTTAATGGAAATCATTATATATGAATATGTGTCTTTCACCATTCAATGTTTTATTATTATGTTATTACATCATGGCCTATTTTCTTTATTTACATAAGATTCATGTCTTACTAAACAAAAATCATTATACCATGATTCATGGTTATCTTCTCTGATTTATAGAGCATGATCTTATATTATCATGATCATGTTCTCATACCCTTATGATCATGATAATTCTCACATGTCTCCATTATTTATCCTTACTGAGCCTATGATATCACTCATTTTAATGTTTTGTTACCCTAGGTTATGAATAGATTTTTCATAAATGCATTTCTATGATGGGTCATTGTTTTGAGAAAGTGAGTGGGAGATAGGGTAGCACTTTCATGAACCAGTGCTTATGTTTCCATGTTTCCAAAGGCACTAGAGTAATACATGATTTGGGCATCTTTTATAATAATGTTTAAGGTTTTTAGAAAAAATTATGTGATGATATATTATGAAAACAAAGGGTCTCTATAGATGGTATCAGATAAAAGGTTTAGTTAACCTTTAGAACATATAATTAGAAAAATTTAATTATTCTCAATGTATATTTATAAGGATATGTATAGGTATTTCTCTAATGATAAGTATATGGATGAAATAACGTTTCATATTTTTTTAGAATTTTGTTATAGGATAAAGTGAGAGGTTTCCTAGAAATAAATCCTTTTTATTATACTTTATGTTGATGTGGATATGGCATAAAAGTACCATGGTGTAACAACTCTGAAATGAAGTCCCAAGCTTGACTCATAGTAATCTGGTACACAACAATTGGCCTTAGTATACCCCTAATTAGAAACTCCTATGAGATTTGATTTGGGAATTTACATTATATTCAAAACCTATCACATATGATTTATAAATATTCTTTCTATGAGTAACATACGATAATCTTCAAATGGCATAGATTAAAGAAGGTGTCATTATTTAGACATCGAATAAGTAATTCGTTTCATTTATAAGTGATTTTTTCTATGATAAGTAATGCTCACACAATGAATATTGGTTTAGTAAATTGCATGAACTATAAGGATATAGATTAATGTTTAATGTGATGGATGATTTTCTGATGAGTACTCAAGTTGGATGATCACTGTGGTAAATGATTTTGTGAAACTTTCTAATCATTTTTCATAGAATATGATTAATAATATGTACCTTAACCAACTCACAATCTCACAAAGAAGATAAATAAATAGATTAATGATTGTTTGGGTAGTGGGGAACATGGATGAAAGAAGATTAGGTTTTCTTTTTGTTATGAATGTGGAAGGAATCAACTATGGGAATTTCATAAACAAATAGCAATATGTTTTGACATTGAAAAATAATGGAACATGTCAATTGACTACAGGGGTAAAATGAAGATTTCATATAACAAATTGGATGAGAATATTGGACTCCCTAAGTAAACATTGAAGGTTAGGTGTTTTAAAAGAGAGATAAATGGTCATTATGTAACTAAATATCCCATTATAAATGATCTAGAAGAGAATCAACAAGGTTGTGTGAATAATTGCAACAATGTGGATTATAATGGGACTATAATTTATATTTTATAGTAAAGAGGTATTGTGCAGCAGAATGGGGTGTCCTTTTAAATGGAATAAAGATGAAGTGGAATAATAAATGTTTTCATGTAATTTGAGTCATGAATAATGTTATTTGATGGTGAAATATATAATGATTTTCAATGTATGTTTTTTACGGTTCATAATGAAAATATTGAATGATCCCAATGGAAAAAAAATTGATATAACAATAAGGTGACATCCATGGAAAACAAATGACAAGGAGAAATATATCCCTCAATATGTTCCTATTGTAAGGATAACATTGTTATGATAAATTTATTTTGGATTTGAATTATTATACTGTAAGGTACCAATTACCATAGTTATAATTAAGGACTTGTGGAGAAGTATTTTGTGCTAAAATGAATGAAGTTTTCAACTTCGTGGATTTATGAAATATATCTAGTAATTTATGGATTAAAAAAGTATGTATGTTTTCATTAATTATTTATGGTAATTTTGGTTATTATTATGTTCCATGACAATATATGATGAGGTTATTCACATGTTAGGAATGGGACAACATTGAGCTACATTATGATATCTTGGGTAATAAAGGATAAGATTATTTCATCACAATCTTTATAATGATTTGTAATTTATTATTTGTGAAGGCATATAAGTTAACCAATCATAAAAAGAATATTTTAATCATCATATGAACTATTTATGCACTATTTTTGTATTTAATCCCATGGTTATAAGGTTACATAGTGATTAAACTAATTTTAGGGAAATCCATAAAATTTATTTTTGAAATTATATTAGTGTAGTCTTAGGAAATGACATCTTGTATGTATGGTAACAAAAAATAATGTATTGAATAGATACTATTCCTGAAAACATGACTAAAGGATGACATGTGATTCATGCCTACCACTATCCCGCCCTATGTCCCGATTAATATTTAACTATTTTGTGGAATAATTAATAATGGTAAACTAAGTGAGTTAATATTTATGTTAAAATTTTAATGTATTAACCACAATAATTTTTAATAATTGGTAGAGAAATATTGTAATATTTTTCATTCTTTTATGGTCGTTAAGATCTTTTAAAAGTGTATTTTATAAAATTATGGATCAAATTTAATTTCTAGACATTCATTTATTATATTAATAGATGTATTGGAAATATATAAAAGGTAAACTAAATAATGACATATTGATTATAGAAATATATCATGTAATGATATATCCTTATATTACTGGACAATTAAATAATTATTCAACATTAGTATAATTATCAATCCAAAATATTTTTTCCAAATACCTTAAATTTGATGAACTGGTTACCTTTTAAATCATCATAGATATAAGAATTTGAGGCCCTTATATATTCATTGATAAATATATATTTTTATTAGTGACCACAATAACTCCCTATATATATTAACTATTTTCTTCAATGTCCAAATTTCATAATGAATCTATGATCCCATATGTGGAAATCTAGTTATTTGACACATTGGGAAACAATTGTGGTTTCAACATTCTTTTTTATAGATGTTTTAGTATACATTTTTGTGGTTTTTTTCTTTGAATACATTCTTTATATATTAAACCATTGATAATGTAGTGTAATTACAAGGAAAATTCATTTTAAAGGGGGGAGAATGTAATAGTATGCGATTTTGAGAAATATTTATCTGAATTAATTTACCCCTTTTGATATTTTTTAATTTACACAGCACTAATGATAGATTATTTTATACTGAAGAACATCGATTAGATTTTATAATAAGAGAATATAATTTAATGATGAAAAAAACATAATATTAAATTTTTCTTCCACTACAGGGAACAATGCAACTATCATTCATTACAGACAATAAAGACATTCACAAAAGCCTTGTGTAAGATGAAGATCATGTTTTCTGAACAATATTGTTTTTATTTTATTAAAAATGATATAATATATATTTTATATTAGAAATTTGAAATAGTAAAATTAAAATATAAAACAATTTGTTTGATATAATTATAATACGAAATCATATGTTACCAATTAATTAGAAATTAATTTGACAACTTATTAAATATAATGGGAAATAATATTATGGATAAAAAAATTTCATGCTAATAAATTAAATTAATTATTATTAGTGAGTGATATTAATACAATGTATATGCTAAATATTAAACATAATATTTCTTATATATATCAAATAGTTTTTATAGATATAATATTAGCACAAACCCAATTATTTGCAAAAAATCCAATATTCTAATAACAGTAGTTATACCTCCTTTTAATGGAGAATACATTTTAATTTTTTTTTTCAATTTTAATGATTTAATATTTATAAATTAAAATAATTTTTATAGATAAATTTAAATATTAATTTATTATATTTTTAGGTATTTTTTGTAAAATTTCATTTTTAATCAATAGTTTAAAATACATAATTTTTGTTCAAAAATCCCTTTTAAACTAATTTATTTTTAATAATATATTATATTTTATGTATGTCTAAATTTTTAACTTGATAATAATTTTATTAATAAATCCATTTTACTGATTTGAACTAATTTTATTTTTTAATTGGATATAAAAACATTACAAAATTTGGATCATTTTTAAATTAGAAACATACAGTGTCATCCTGGCAGTGAAGTGAATGTTATAATAATTTATAAAAATTTACGATAATAATTTTGAGATACTGATTCCATATTTTGAATCATAATAATTTATAATTTCTAATAAGCTTAACATTTTTTTACCAATATTATTAATGAATTTAATTAAAATTAATTGCATCTATTAAGGTAAAATTAATCATTACTAAAGACAATCCCATAAATTTAAGACCTAGAACAACATTGAAACTTCTAAAAAATGAATAAGGTGGAATAATTTCTAACCTATCATCCTGTTATTAGATGTTGTGTCATTATTGTATATACTAGAAACATAAAAACGTGGGTGGAATTATCTCTTCCAATATTTACAAGAGTGCCACTACTCCTCCACTATAAAAAGTGATCATTTCTTCTTGCTTCCTCAAATCTATCAAGACCTTTGGATCAAAAATATAAATGATATTTTCTCTCCAAATTACCTAAATTTGTTTATTAAACCAACATCTAGTAGTAATGTCATTCATGGAATCATTTTGGGACAATCTAAAAGGATTTAGCCGATTAAGAGTTGATGAATTCTCTGAAGCTCGTTTTTTATTATATTTCACTATCCCCCCAAAACATATTATTAAAAGATTGTATGAATGGAAATGAATTTTAAATGTTATATGATGTTGCTATGATATGTATTTTACCTACACTTACTAAAACATCCATCAAATGGGTTACAAAAATACTTTTTATGTCTACAGTGAACTACCACCAAATTTAATAATGAATGGTCATTTTTCCATTATTACCAATCGTTGTCAACATTATGATTGAAAATAAGTTTATATATGTCATATATTATACTTATTATATATTCATTATTATGTATTTATTTTAAAACACATATTGTTTTACATTTCATTTGGTTTAAATATAATAATTTCATTTGTGGAAGTGTAGACCGCCGCCCCCTCAAAGCGATGTTATTCGTTCACAAAAAAAATATAACGTAATGAGGATGGTTTAGTAAAACAATATGATATATATTTTATTATAATGATAGTGTAAAATTGTATATATAAATATAAATATATATATATATATATACATATTACATATATCTTCTTCTTTTAATATGAATAATATAATGGAAACAACTATTGTCTATACGTAGGGATTACCGACTACAAGAATGGTGTATTGCATCTCATACTTCTATAATATATAGATTTTTATAATACACATATAATGAACATAATATTATATTCATATCTTTTTTTTATTTCATTTAATCCTTATATAAGTTAAAGGACAAAATATATGACATATTAAGACACATTCGATGTAAATAACCGATTTGACTCAACGTGAATCCCTAAAATAAAATTGTAAAAAAGAGTGAAATATATGGCTATAATAAAACCACATTTGGTATAACATATAAACATATTTTTATATAATATATATATAATAATGATAAATTTATTATATCAGAATCATGTACGAGTTTGAAGAGAGTCAAGACACAAGTTAAGGGGATTTCATCTCAATTTTTATTTCTGTGAGATACATTATTTATTAACCAACAATTCCATTTCAGTTTTGTGTATAATTCATATGGTCTGTGTTATATTATTTTTATACTTGAGTGTTTTGGTAGTTATATATCTATTTTATTACATTTTCTTCATGGGATTTAGGTTTTACAATATATGATATCGGAAAAACAATTTTTTTTCTCAATTTGACTTCGTTGAGACACATGGAACATTATTCACCAGTATTTTTCCATTAGGAGTATATAAATACATTTAAGGTAAAATTTTAAATATAATTATTTTCATTATATTTTTACATTCATATAATTTAATTTTATTACATTAGGGGTTATGGTTTGTAAATACTATGAGGCATGAGTTCATTGAAACAATCTCATAACTTAACGATATTGTTTATGTTTATGATTTCTTTGATGAGATTTTATGATCCATATTTTTTTAAAATTACTGAATTATATTATAAAATCGTTATTAGTGGTTAATTAATATATTAGAACAATTTATTATACAATTTTATACATAGTATTGTTAATAAAGTGTTTTAAGAAAGCTCGACTTTAGCCTTACATTGGTCCGACATCTATGATCTTTCAAAAACACATATAATAAAAATGTTTTCATAAAATATTTATTATTATTCATTGTAATTAAAAAGAAATGGATAAAAAAATACATATATTATTTATATGTTTGGAAACTATTTTTGATGAAAAAAATATTGGAATCATTTTTAATATTTCATTATATTATTTAAAAGTAATTTCAATGAAATTGAAATAAAAAAATTTTCAAAAATTTTATTTTTATATTTAATATTTTTTTCAAATAAAAATTTTTTAAAATATTTTTTAATCTTATTTTATACTATTTCTTGGGAAAATGTTTTAAAAATGTTTTAAAGCTTATTTTTAAATTTTTTACACGAAAATTGTTTTCAAAATATTTTTAAGATCGTTTTATATTTTTTCATGTAAAAAGGTTTTCAAAAAATTTCCAAGCTTCATTATTTGTTTCAAATTATTTTTAAAGGAATTTTTTTTATTTTTTTTAAAAAAAATATTTCAATGAAGAAAGGTTATCTTCCTCAATACTTGTTTTGAAAATATCTACCCAAATTTTATCCCATCTATGATTACATCATTTCATGTTAGTAATGTATCTTAATAAAATATAATCAATTTTATCATTTAGATTATTTCTCGGAATATATTATTATTTTTATGCATGATGATTATGAAACCCATTTCTCCTACACTTTTTTATGATTTTGAAACATACATTTTTTCATGGGTTATTTTTTAATGAAATGACAGTGAAACCTATCATTTTCCATAGGTTATGATAGGATTACAATTTTATAAAAACCAGTTCATTTTAGGTGTTATGATATGATTGTTTATGATCATGTGTCACATGTATGTATGATTTCAGTATGAGATTTATGGGACCTATATCTCCATCCAATTAATTTGTTGAAGATTTATATTTTAAGAGATAAACATGGTCGAAATGGAAAATGATTTTGGTTATGTATTAAAAGGTTATAATGATGTGTGAACTCAGTTATGTTATATAGTGATGGAATTGGGTGTGATCCCTTTTAAGTAAATAGATTTTTATACTAATATGGGCTTTTAATATATTCCTTTAGTATTAAAAAATAATTATATATGATTTTTCATCATCCAACATTCATTGTTTTATTCATATGATATACATTCATCGATTGTGTTCCTTATTTCCTTGCCAATCATGTCTTATGAACTGAAAAGATCTATGAAATGAATCATGTTTTTGATTGTTGATATGAAGGGTGTGATCTTCTATTATTATGATCATTCTCTTATACACATATGGCCATAATTATTCTTTAGTATCTCCCTTGTTTACCAGTACTTATCATCTAATCTCACAATTTATTATTTTTCCATCCCTAGGATATGACAATATATTTCTTATATGATATGTCTATGAGGGTTGCTAGTCTTGAAGAACGTACTAGGGGATAATGCAGCTCCATCATGTACTAGTGTTTATATATTTTTGGTTTCCAAGGAATTAGACTAAGAAAGATATTGAACATATGTTTGTATAATTTTTTAACTATTCTTCAATAGGTATGTAATTTTAATGAATGAAAATATTTTGTATCATTATCGAGTGTTTAAACTCATAATAAATTTGAATAACATAATTTTTCTACAATTATATATTTTTGATTGGTCCATGATATGATATTTTCATATAAGCCTATGATTATGTGTTACATGTAAAATTTAATCATCGTCTTCATCATTAATCTTTGTTGGAACATCGATCAGTGAAGACCGAATTATGATTACAACATAAATTTAGTTTCAAACTGTGTCATATAGTATTTAGTAATAATTAATTTATCTTGATCATTTTATAATCTCAATAGAGTAATATTTAGAAGATATTATTGGAATTCAAAATATTTTTCTACCTTAAAATATCTACTATGTCAAATTAATAATTTCACAATAATAATTATATAATTTATACAAAATAAATATTCTATCCAGACTATTATATATTACCAATTCCTTATTGATAAGTATTAGTCAGTGCATAACTATATAACTTTTGTAAGAATGTGTCAGGAACTACATACATTTAATTAGTTTTCTAGTATAATATATTATACTAAATTAAATTCAAAATTTTTCCCAAGATTTCATAAATCAAATATAACGTGATCTAAACAAGAAATATAATTCAATAAAGTGACTAACTCAAATATTACTATATAATTAATAAACCCATATAAGACCTCACCATTTTTGGTTTGATGGTTAGGTGTTCCTCTATAAAACCATATCTAATAAGAAAATGAGCTATCAAAAACACCATTGGGTTATTTCCTGTAATAGATGGAATTTACGAATAAAATATATAACATTTCATATCCAATTGAGACATTATAAAATAATATGTTTGAACATGGAACTATATTGTTGTTTTGAATGAATTCATATATTATATCAGATATATTAAATAGAAAATACATTTTATCTGAAATTTTCATAAAATAATATCAACAACATGATCTACAAACTGTTCAAAAACATGAAATATAACCTAATGAAAGAATAATAATCAAAGCATATATAATGAGAATAAACTATTGATATGTACAATGTTAATACCACCATTGTATAAACTATTTCATCCATCAATAGAAATATTATATCATCCTAGAAATATATAAATTTATGACATTATATAATAACGCATCTTTCAATCATAACCCTGATCCCACCACAATCAATCTTTCACCAAATAAATAACTATTAGAGCACATGTACACTGATAAAAGGACCACATAAATGACATCATCAACTATAAAAAATATTTACTTAATACATGGGGATCTTATAGTATAATTAAAAAATTCATAAAAAAGGATTCATGACCCTATCATGGTAGATTTTGAAATTTTTAGCCTTATTCTATTCCATGGAATGTAAAAAATACATGAATGAATTCAGGGAGGACTTTACAATACAAATCATTGTGTTTTAATTTTAAAATCTAATCTCCAAGTATCTATCAAATTAAGAACATTAAATTACATGATGTATAATGGTGGGAGACTATCCAATATTCACATAAATTAATTGTACAATTATGGTTATTGGACATAATATGTTTTTATATGGTATCCATTTAAATAAATTGAGAATTATGACCAATACAGTGAAAATTTTGAAAAAACATGAAATCTACGAGGATGTATACGTTTGGAAAATTAAAAAAACATTACAATGATGATGATTTTATAAAAATGTTACCACAACAAATCATTGATATATAAAATAAGAAAACCCATTTACTTTATAACCACTAATATAATGGTCCATAAACAATCTATATACCCCATCCTCATTGATAATATCACTAATGAGTCCATTATCATTGTTATCAACATCATCACCTCCTAGAAGTATGTAAAAAAATATAACTACATGGATCAAATTTATAAGATGTAGTATCATCCATTATCACCATTATTTTATAATTTTTATAGTACCCACTAGATTTTCCAATATAAGGAGTCACGTTTACTAATAAAATGACATGTTAATCCAATATCATTCACAATATATTATATCCCATCACAATTATATATAGAACCATTGGATGATTCCCCTTTATATTAATCCATACTCTAAACACACTAAACATCTATAATTTAGTATATGATGACAATGTTATACATATCTTCCATGACATGTACCACAAAGACCCCTCTTCGGTTGGTATATTTTGAGTTTTTTTTATCCCAAACCAGCCTAAATTTTTTTCTGACTGGAACGTAGTATGCATATCATGCATAATGGGAGGACTTATCAAAATTCCCATTTTTACAACACACATCTCCACCTTGGGATAGATAATATCAAAAATAATAACTAAAATACATATACCTTATTAAATAAATCTAATATCCATAAATTAATAACCATTATGTTAACCACATTATAAAAGGGAAAAATAAATTCCCAACAACACAAAATCTAATCTGACATAAAAATTTGAAATGAATGGGTACTATTAGAAGGATATCATCAAACATGAACCATTCCTACTAATAAAACCACTTAGTATCACTAACCATCAATAACTATATAAAAAATTATTCCACAACCAATCCTTCAATAATCTACTTATGAAAAGACATGGTATAGAAAAGAAACTCATACAAGTGGGAAATAGATATACCCCATTAGATATTCTAAATCCCCTAAATAAAATAAAATAGAAAATAGTATCATCAATCTCCTTTGTCCAATACAAAGTAAAATATTATGAAATGAAACCTACTAGATATAAATAAATATATATATCTAAGAGAATATGTTTGATCCTAGATTTTAATAGATAGTAACAGGATAAATTAAAATTCATCCTCAAAAATGAAATCTAGCCATCTATAAAACCTACATTCACCTATTTATAATCCAAATGATATTTATCAAGTATGGTCAATTAGAACACAATAGTTAAAATTTGTACAAAATAGTTGATTATAGGACATTGTATATAAGGGTATCCTACTAATGATGAGATAGTGGCACCACACCACATTATTATTGGATCTCTAGGACTGATAATCACCATATTCACTATAATCATTAGTTCTAAAACTACCACCGTAGACCAATAAATAGAATTCCGTGAAAATACATACCACATAATTTTTGTCTATAGGGAAAAAAATTTATAGCACCGTTATTTACTTAAAATAGAATCATGGTAAAATTTATGTTAAAAGAACCTTCACAACTCAAAAAGAGCCACGTGGGGGTCCAAAAATGAAATTGGTCTTGTAATGGCAGAGGGTGGGGGGTGTGATTCTATGTGGTGTGTCAAACATCATGTGGGGATAGAATATAGGGAAATGGTCCCAATTTGCAATTCTCCCTTACAAGGGATGTTTTGGGAATTCATTACTAGGTCCTTCCATCAGCATAACCATCTCATCCATCCACATAGGCTTGTGAATATGAACCACATAATCATAGGCAACATATTCTTAATTTGGGATGCCATTACACCATGTTATTCCTTTCATGAAATGGTTTCTAGGATAGTAATGTCCCCTATGCCATAATTCCCATTGTGAGGAAGGAAACTAATCATTCAATCCCAGTTGGTCTAACTCTTGAGGGTTGTACTCTTTGAACCACCTTACACATAATCATAATACACCATTATAAATTTAATTTCACATCCCCTAGCAATTTGGTTCTTTTTTGTTTCCACCTCATCCAATGTCTCCAACAACTAATTTGATGATCCTTGTTCCATAATCCTTATAATATATCTCAGGGTTATGTTAGAAAATGATATCATCCCCCTCATTGTTGATATAACTCTACCATCATTGGATCCCAAGAAACATCCACTACTCTGTATTACCATTACTACAACGTTGAATAAATATAAAATCGGTAGTGGGAGAACGAATTAGAAACATGGTATCTAGTGAAAATTCCATTAAGAGAATGATTTGTGTAGTTAGTTTATGATAAATGTTTCATCATGATTATAATGCTTCATTAATTATTTTATTTCATTGAATTTTTACTTATTTTACCATGTTGTTTCTATTTTAGGGTTAATAGTTCATGTTTTGGTATAGTTGCAGAATCATTCACTACTAGGTCACCACTTCAATTTTAAATAAACTCCATCATCTCCCGCATCCATAAGAAGTTACAAACCTACTTTCCAAAGGAATGTGCTTAATTTTTTTTCATACTAAATGGATCTAAGGAGTTAAATTTTTTTGAGAGGATAGTTCAGTGTTATCACCCTTTGTTAGTTAAATCATTTCGTACACATACCATTTCTTTTTTATTTAAGAAATGTTTTATAACATCCTTTTAATCCTAATATGGGACCAATTACCCTACCAATAATGATCAATTGATGAATCCTTTATTGTATAAATGTATTTCTATAAATGGGATGATGTGTACATATCTCTAGTTATTTATTTGTATACAATTAATGAATTGAATTAGGTAGTTTATTATATTTTTAATCCATATATCCTTTAAATATTGAGGTTACATTATTCATGGGAGGGGATTGATATTTTGAGGATGTGATTGAATCCATATAAGGCATCCTACATAGCATATTTATATTTGAAATCAAAAACATCATATTTCATTTCAATCATATAGTTTAATGTCACACCAAAATGATAAATATGAGGGAACCTAGGTGACTGGTATTGAGATTTATCTATATGATGGATTCATATCTATACTATTTGGAATGGAATTAGAGTATTCATAGTACAATCATACCATTATGAAAATCCATGAGGTTGATTCCCATATATGGGAGAAATATTATCCAACCACATAATGGAGATTAAAAATGATGTTTCCCTAACTCGGTATATTTATTATTAAAATCATATGATCATTATTAATACACAATCCCATGTGATCCATTAGCTGTGTTAGAAATGTGATATTGAAAATGATCTGTTTCAAAAAATATTGACTTGAGACATATGCACTAGGGAATAAATAATATTATGTTTGATAAGGATCTCAAACCATAGTAATGAGTCCTGTGTATCCTACATATAATCAGAACCATTTTTTTAATGATCAATTAACTTATTAATTCACATATAGGTGGTGAAGAATGTTTTTCCCAGGGTGGATTTTTATCCCATAGTTCAGTGTTGAAAATTCATAGAGGGGAATACAAAAATGTCATTTTCCTTTGGTGCTCAGTCCATAAGATAGATTTCTATGTATCGTATTTTTATAAGAATCAAATATATTGTTGTTTGGTATGGAGAATGCTTGAATATGTCCTGAGGACAATTTTATAATTTCCCATGAAATATTCCTATCATGTAAAAATTATTGGCCTGATATTTTTAGGGTTTATTTCTGAAATGTGTGTGGATACCTGGACAAGTTCTTGTCTCATTAATGACACACAAAAAAGAAATCACATGATCCATTTTACTTTGCTGGAGTATGTATCATAATATATTGATCATGATAGGAGGACGTTGCATTACCTAAAAAAATTTCTTAAGTAATATCGCATGTTATTTATGGAATGTCTTGTGGGGTTTTCATGATAAGTTAGATATGGTTTGGGGTATTTTTATTTCTAAGTAGATATAAACAATGGACTCCACAAGACTTGGGTGACATACCCTGATAATTTTAATTGACATGGGCGATATGTCCAATGATATTTGAAATACATGGTAATCATATATATAGGAAATCTCAAGACATGGTAGACAAGAACGATGGACATCACATGATATGAATGAAATTTTTAAGGGGTTTTTATGATATGGTTGTTATTCCCTAGTATTGTAAAATTACTTGGGATGGTCATGGGAAGCACATGATGATTTTATTATCAATCATCATAGAATTTTTTCATATTTTTCAGTAATTTTTAGTTCTCATTTCATATGTACCTCATGGATTTTCATGAACTAGATTATATAGGATTAAACTGGCCCATTCAATATGTAGAAAATCCATTAAATGATACTCCTATCATATTTCCTTTTCCTTATCTATAAATTGATCACACAAATCACATATTCTATCCTTGTGATCTCTAGGATAATGTTTATATTTTACCCACTATACTAATCATGTAATTGTGTGAATATAGTCTCGAATAATTACGCACTTGTGATTCCATGTGAAACTCACTATCGTGTGTTTTTTTGTGATGGGGGTTGGGATTTATAGGCCTCACCACCCAAGTAGTAATCCTACATTTGTGGCGTGTATATAAAAAATATGATCTTAAATCCGTGTAGGGGTATCACATCACCCATGCCATATGATCTAATATTGGGCCTACAAATTTTTTTACATCATAACAATGACTGTGAAATTTTTCCATAATAACCATTTTTGATGGAACTCATCAGATAAAAGTGATTTCAAATAACTATTTCTACATGTAAAATGGTATTTTACCCAACTATCACACTTGTATGATATCCATGAATAGGTCTATAATCCCATATATAGTTTTTCATTATACCCAATATGAATTTTTATGGAATATCATGATATTAATATTTCTTATCAGATCCCATTAATGAGATCAAGATGACTTCAAAATGGCCCATCACCAGAACACACTTTATTATCAAGGCATATTTGTGAGACAAAATTGGCTTGTCAAATGGCCATATTGTTATTAGTATTGACAAATCAGTGTTAATTAACAATTTCTAATGTATATTAGATCATCCTCCCTTTATGATAGGATTTAACCTTTTTTATTTTATATCCATCCTTTTTGGACAATGGTAGAGGATCTCACAATTTTTTATGAGAGTTTACATGGAATTTCACTCCTCTTTTCCATGTTTCATCCCATAGTAAATGATAGATCTCTTGAAGGCATCAGATCATTGTTATTGACAATCCACATTATTGTAATTGGAGTTTAATGGGAATCAAAATATTGAATAGATGTGTCTAATGTCCATCACATGATTAATGTGAGACTAAAACATTGTATCACTTGACAAGGTGGAAATGTTTTCATTGTCTTCAAAAGGTATTATGAAACTCATAAACAAGTCAACTGAAGTTAAAATCACATATGAATCACCTGAAGAATATTTAGTTTCCCACCGTTATTTTATAAAGGGTATTATTGGATTTTCATGGGACATTTTCTTGAAAATACGCATGATTGAAGGAGCTCTACATGAATCCTCTGCATGATCAGTTGTGCTTTTGTAGACAAACGTTCAACAAATAGGTTTTTTATAGTGGCTTCACATGATAATTTATAGATCATAACTAATGAATGATACTTCAAAAGGACCTTCCATGGAAATTTTATCACATTTTGTTCCTGATTTCATGTGATCATCAAGATTTGACTACATAGACATGGCCATTATACACTTATTTTATGTGGAAATTAAACAAATTAATCAAATATTTATTCCTATGAATATTTTATTATGCTAATTTGGGGTGGTTCAACAAATAAACATTAATTATTGAAGTCTATATTGAAAAAGACATATTTATGAGGAATATAAATTCCTTATTGAGTTCTTATAGATTCCATTAATCGACATATTGGATGATGTTTGGTCATGTGAGTGATGTTTTGTATTCTGTAGAGCCTTCTATAAAAATGGGATTGATGGGGTGTGTCATTAAAATGGTGAATCTGAATTCCATAACTCTCATGATTTATTCATAATACCGCTCCATGAGACACCATTATCAATATCTATCGGAATGAAATGATCAAAATACATGTTTGTTTAGATTTTTTTACAATATGTGATCACAAAGACATTTTTACATGCCACCCATTCAAATAAATTATCAGTTTAATCTCAAAAATTTACATGATCCATAAACCATATCCTCAATCACATGGTTTTCATATAAGATTCATTTGATCTACTAGATCAGTCACATGATCACTTTGTCATTATATGATTAAATGACAATATTAAGGGCACATGATTACATGCCATATAAAGGATCATAAATTCATGAGATATTATATGGGTTTGGTGATATGTGATATCTCCCAAGGTTGATAAATTTAAAATTATCATATTTGATAGTGTGATCAAAAATACCTTTGTGTTTCATTGTATTTTCATGATGTCATCGAAGTCATAGACCACTTTGGATCAGGTTTTTATCAAATTTGGCATATGATTATTGTTTTAATAATATTTAAAAGAAATATGTACCTATAATTGTTCCACATCAAAACTACATTATTTTAAGGGTGGATTATAACTAGAATTATATTTTCAATCCCATACTATATCATATTGATCCTCTATACCTTCAAATGAGTGTCCAAACTATTTGGTCACATGACCTCATGACTGTCTCATCGCATGATAGAGGATGTTGACTATAGGAAAGCATCTTATGGGGTGACAATGGGGGACTATACCCTCTAATCACAGATTCATTTTGATAATATTAGAAAACAATCAACTCATAGATGTGGAAGTAATAAATAATGAATGAAAAACCAGTGTACCAAAAATGTTATAATAAATGTAATAAACGTGTCCAAAATCAATTTATACAATAAATTCATGATGGATTTTGGAACATAATATAAAATATTAAAAACAAAACATTTGTTATAATATAGTAAAAAAATTATGTAAATGAATGAAAACACCAAAGGGATATCTCCATGAACATCTTGAGCTCTAGCTCGTTACTTTTATAATAACTCCTACTTGGGGGAACACTACATAATAAATCACCCTTTTATCATATTCTAGTGAACAAGATAGTCTGGTTTGGTACCCCAGTGCAATGGAAGCCTGATGATTGTTTGATATATATATATATATATATATATCTTAGTAGGTCGGTACCCACAATGTCTAGCCTAATCATGACAATGTATAATAAACTAAATAATTTATAGGTATAGAAAATTTCATAAATAGAATGGTATAAAAAATCACAAAAAAAATCAATTTTCTTAAGGGACACCAGAAGGATATACTAGCATCAGAACATAGCTGGAATAAGAGTCAGATAATGTAACTATATTTGTAAATAATATATATATATATATATATTCAAGAGTGGTACGAGACATAACACCCACACATCAATGATTACTCTAAAATAGCATAACTCCTTTTATTCCATTATTTTTTAACAACACCAGTATCCTCAATATACTCGGTTGATGTAATGAGAAGGATTATAACTACACATACACACACCTCCATCTAATGTGTAGAGAACATATTGTTTTATAGACAGTAAACTACTTCCTCGCGAAACGATGATTGTTCAATCTTTTAATACCACCTCTGATGGTGGAAATGGAGATCACATTGTATTTATATGTGATATATATTAAATTTATATTGTTTCTATGAATTTTTGTTATTCAAATATTGAATCCCTTTATAGTTTCCATAAGGGCTAAATACGATAGTTTCATTTGAGGAAGTGTGGACTACCGCCCCTCAATGTTATTTGACTCATTAATTCTATACATGGAACATATAAAGGATGGATCTACTAAAATTATAAATGAAATTATACTTTAATTATAATATACCTATGTATCTATTATTTTTCATTCCATTAAATATGAATATGAAATTAAGGTAGTGTTCGTGCGTTTGTACGACTTACCGTCTCCATGAACGGTGTATTTCATTTCATGTCATCAAATATATGTAATATAACAATTACAAATATATACTGGATATATAAGATTTGTATTATATCTAAATAATGAATATCATTTTGGAGATAGTGTAATTTTGATAACATTAACAACTTGTAATTATAAGAAGTTCATTTTTGAACCAAGTACCAAATATTGACCAAACAACCGCTATTAACATAAATGATTACATAATGTTTATAACATGGTAATAAGTGATATAAAAATAATAATAAACCAGGAAAATTTTCTTAAGCATGTTTAAATTAACATTATCTTATTATTTATGAGATTGAAGAATGAACAGGTCAAGTTGGACACATGGTAATGGACTTCGTCTCAATCTCCTTTCATAGAGGTGTATTTTGTTTTATAAATATTTTTTATATGGTGTATAATCACATTTTACAATTCATTTCATTAAATGTGAATAGTTTTCTACAAGGAGTTTAAAAAAACAATGTTTATTTTTAATGTATGTAGTGGCAACGATCGTTTCTATCACCGCGAGTATTTTTTGATATTTGGATTCCTTTATAAGTTATAATTTTTTAAAATGGAAAATAAATACCATATACATATTTACTAATTTTTTATTTATAATTTGTTTTGATAATTGATTTATTATGTCAATATATTTAAATGATATACTGTGATTGAAATGTAGACATGTTTTATTTCCATTATTTTTATTTTATGAGTTATGAATATGTTATGGTTATTGTGATTTGTTTATGTATACACGAGGATCTATAATAAATCTATGGCATGAATGCCAATGAAATTTCTCTAATGAATTAGGTAATGTGACGGAGGTTTACGTGAATGTTTCCCCTTAGAGATTTAGGGAATATACTGTGATGATTATTCCAAATGTAACTTCGTACGTAACTATGAATGCTACAATGTTACTATATCATGGATGCCACAAGATAACTTTATGATTTGTGATTACTATGAGTTATTCAGAAATCTTATTATATAATGTGGTATGTTAAATAGCATACGTTATGTATTTGTTGATGAAAAAAATATTTTATTTATATCCCTTAATGATCTTTTTATGCTCATACCATGTTTTTGAAATGTTTTTCACAGTACTTAATGATGAATTGGGTCAAGGATGGGATCAAATAAATTTCATTCTATATAGAACATGAAACTAGACTTGAATATATTTAATGTGTTTTTATTTTATTATAAAATTGAAACTTAGTAGAAGTGTATACTTTGTAATTTTTGAGATATATTTGTTATAGCCTAATTATTTATAACCCTTAACCGGAAAATATCCTCAATAAGAATAATACATTTAATTCAAGATTGTGTAATTTTTTAAGGTTGGATATTTATAATAGTTACCTTTAATAGTGACACAATGATAATGAAATAATTATTTAATTAAAGGAAATATCAAATAAATTATTCTAAATATTTAATGGTAAAGTAAATACGAGATGAATATTGTTATCCAATAATTTATTTGATAGATTTTAATTAACAGTGCAGTTTTATAATTATATTTTCTGTTTTTTTTGTTGTTATGATATTTTTTAATGGAATGTAATGAATAGTGACAAATTTTAAATTATTTATATTTTACAATAAATAATATTTGATTAATTGATATAAAATTTATATATTTTTCAATATCAGGAAACAAACATGGATATTTCTTAAAACTCAATCAGTGAATCATTTAGTGTTTTTGTTATTTTATATTAAATATTATTAATGCTTAATAATAAATTACAAGTTATCTTAGTAGGTTTTAAATGGGTTAAAACAAAAAGGTAATTATTTAAAAAGTAATCAAATCAAGTTAGATTTTCATTGGATAAATGTATTTAACCCATTATCAATCTACATTATAAATCAATTACTTTTTTCCCATTTAAAATTTTAAATTAATATATATTAATTTAATTATTGGAATAATTCCATGAGTGTCCACCCCCTCTCATATTAAGGGTCTCCCATTATTTCTTTTCATAACAGTTCAAAAAAAATTGATCAGTTAAACTCTACAAAAATACCATTTTATAAACCATACCCACATTAAAGATATATTATTTTATTTATAACACCCTCTTTAGTGGTTTAAAGGTGTTAATCGAAGGAGATAATTTGTAGAAGAAGAAATATTATAAACTAAGTATGTGTATTATATTTATCCTTCAATTTTCTATAAATATTATTCAACAATGTTGAAATAATAAATTAAATAACCTCAGAATACAAATATATTATTATTTTTATATCATCACATAAGTCTATATCCACCTCAATCAAATGGGAAATTAATTATCATTCAAGGGTGTGGTGAACTATAGCCTCATGAACTGATATAAATCTTTTTTACATAAACATATATAAATATTTGTAATAATTAATGAATTAATGCTTAATCCAGATATTCATGACACATTAATCATTTTTAAATATTTATATATCATTTAAATTCTTATCATTCCTTGAACAATAAAATGATGATGTCATTTGTGTGTACAAGTGAACTATCCCCTCAATGAAGCGATGATATTAGTTATTCATAGACACATCACATTGATGATATAATTATATATATATTAGAATGAATAATATTATATTATTAATATTATTATCATTATTTATGTTAAAATAACCCTTTACCTTCATTCGATAATTATCATTGAAAAATGGAATCATTAATTTTGCGTTCATATGACCTACCATATCCATGATTATATCTTTAATATTTATTCCTACATAAAAATAAATGATATTAAATAAATGTATAATCAATGTGTACAATCAATTATTATGACATTAATATTATTTTTTAGATCATGGACTAATACCCAATTAACTATAGACATCAAAAAAATGTCATTTTAGAATCTTGCACTGAATATCATCAAAAGGTCCAATATGATAGATTATAATTTTGTAATTTTCACAACATTATATTATGAGATATTAAAGGAATAATCCATATGAAATGACTCCCAAGAAATTATATATTTATCTTTTGTTAATTATTCATAAAGATATATATTATACATGATGAATCAGACTCAATGTATATAATTTCCTCTCAACATTCTTTCCTTGGGGCATATTTTCATTATATACACTCACAATATTTTCTAAGGTGTATACATATACCCCCAGACATATCATATCATGGATTTATTGACTAACATTAAATTTAATAAGTTATATATTATCTTTTCAGATATTGTCATATTGAAGGATGGAGAGAGCGGCGTCCCAGCGAATCCCTCGATGGTGTAGCACATGAGCTCGCAGCGGCGAGCCCCCTCTGTGCCTCAACCAGAGGGGGGTATCAACTCTCCTCGTCCATGGCGTGTGGACCCTTCTTCGTTCTCGGACTTCCCAAAAGTTGAGGTTTTCCCTAAGGTACCGAATCGGGTGAATGGTGAAATCTCGGTCTCAATCTCTTCTCTGGAGTTTGCGAAGGCGGTGTCGCGGCTGGATCATACCCTTGTCGCAAGATTCGGAAAGGCTCGGCCCTCTGTGGACTGCTTCCACAGGTTTGTCTCCTCCTCATGGATTCTTCAAGACAAACTGGTTATTGAGCTGTTGGATTCGAGGCATTTTCAAATACGTTTTTCTAGCGAGGAAGATTTAATTACAGCCTGGTCTTCTGCGCCGAGAGTGGTTAATGGGTTTAGATTTTTCATGTTTCGCTGGTCTTTTGACTTTCATCTTCGTCGTGATCCTCCGACCGTAGCATTATGGGTTACGCTTCTTGGGCTCACATTACCTTTCCAGAATCCTGCAATTCTTCGTGTCATTGGAAATCTGATTGGACGTTTCTTGTGTATGGACCTGCGAACACGGGTTGCTTGCCATCCAGTTGCACCGCGAATTTGTGTGGAAGTAGATGTTTCGATAGAGCCGATTGAGTCTGTCTGCATTGAGGTGGAGGGTGAGCTTAGATGGCATCAGTCTGTCCTCTTTGAGTCATGGATTCCCTTCTGTGGGATTTGTCGCCACCTTGGTCATTTGGATCTGCTATGTCGTCGCAGCACACATTGTGGTGAGGTTGGCGCAATGTCAACATATGTTGCTCCTGATCGAGAGATGGTGCCAGAGACAGATGGACTACAGGGAGCTGCTGTTATTACAGCCGCTGAATATGCACACACTGGGGCCCCATGTGCTGAGGTTTCTTTTCAGAAGAGGATATCTAGTGTGTTGGTGAACCCATCGGTTGGAGATGTTTTTAAAAGATTGAAGCAGGATCTAAAGTGCAATGTTGGTATTGAATCCGACAGGGAAAAAGAAATTCCAGTTTCTGAATGTGGAAACAGTATTCTAGACAAGGGAGAAGGTAAAAATTTGATGAAGCAAGTCAGCGGTGTATCTCGGGGCAACAGATTTTTAGATTTGGTTGATCTGGACTCCACTGATCAAGGAGCAGCACACTCACAGCAGGTTATGGCTACAGATGGTGCTGAAATGTTTGGCTGTAGTGCGAATGGGGGTTTGGAGGAGGCTGATGGGGATCCTGCTACTCTGATAGAGGGGGAGCTAGATGAGGACTTCGGTGAGCTGGCTGATGGGGGTCCTCATTTTCTGATATAGGAGGAGCCGGCTGAAGATGATGTTGGGAAAATTTCATAGGATGTATTGAGTGATACTGATATTGCCGAGCGGCAGAATGGAAGGGTAACAACTTTGAACAAACATGACTACTTAGAGGGAAGTTGCAAGAGGCAGAATAATGAGGACCAGTATCCATGTTTGACACCTAGAGATGGTAACAGGGAATCTGTTCAGGTTACAACCCCTCTGGTGCATGTGGGCTCTTTAGGGGCAGGTGAGGGGAAGGAGAATCAAGGAGGCAGAGCACAGAGTGTGATGAAAGAGTCATATAGTGATATTCTCAGAAAATTTGGGCAAAGGGATGAGAGTAATGGAGCTTCCACTGCTCCACTGAAGATGAAACATAGGAAAGATTACTCCAACACACCAAGGACCATTGTAACCAGGTCGTCTGCCAAAAATGGAAAGCTGAAAGAATCAGAGCAAAATAAGGGACGACAGAGCAAGGATCCCATGTCCCCAGTGAAACTATGACTGACGGAGGAATATATAAAAATGCTAAGTCAATATGCTCCAAAATCTGAATGGGAATCGGCGAACCCGGATGAGTTGTCAGAAGGTGACGGTGATGATGTGTTTGATGTGCTCTAGTTCATGAGGATGTGAGGCTTTGAGGTTTGCTGTTTTATTTCTTTCTCTCCCTGCGTTTGTACTATCTTTATTTATTAATAATTTTCTATGGGGCTGGGTATTCGGCCTAGTCCCGCACCTTCCTGGTATATTATCTTTTCATGTAGTTGGGGAATTAAAGGTTTAATGTATCAATGACACTTTGAATGACTAAACATTTAATTTTCAAAATAGTCTATCTATGTCAATATTCATGATATTTTTTTATTTTTTTAATAAAAAATTTATAAAGAGAATATTATTTTAACGTCTATATTCAATCAATGTTTTTTAAAAATTAATCACTTTATGTTTTCAATAAAAAATGTTTGGTTTTCTTTTTCAAGAATGAAAAGGAATATTCTTTTTAATTTCTACCATGCCAAAAAATTTCCACCGCATGACCATTATATGATATTTGACTACCTATGAAATAAATACAATATTGAAAAGAAAAAAACATTCTTTTCTTTTGTAAGTAATTTATTAATTTAATTTTTTTTGAAAATGCATTGATTATTTCTATAATATTAAATGTTTTCTTATGAGTGAAAATGATATTTTGAGAGTGATATATTGAATATTGAATGATTTTATGTCTTATGATTTTATAATGATACATAGACTTTTGATGGGTGATTACATGATAAAATAATGACAGTTGGGTACATTAGAACAAATAATTCATTTGGTATGGATGTTATACCTATTGATATTTCATTTGTAATATTGAAATATACAGATTTCAACCATAACATTATTTTCATTATAAGAGTGAAAAATATAATTATGTCCCATGGGGATATAATCTATTTTGTGTTCATTTTTCTGTTTTTGTGGTAATCTTGTGATTAAAAGTAGTATGAAATGATATTATTTTCGATGGAATGTATTTACTACATTGTATGTTTAAAAAGTGCAACATTATAGTAATGATTTCACGAGTTTTAATTTTTATCAATGAAAAAACATTTTTCATTCTTTTTATATCCCTTACTGAATTTTTGATGCACATTCCACATTTTTAATTTTTTTACATAGTTATTAAATATTTTTATGGGTTTGGAGATTTCATGATGAATTTTATAAAAAAAACTCATTAAATTGATCATGATTTATTTCAAAAAATACCGTATGAATAAAATATTGAATATAAATGTAGACTTTTAATGTAAGGTTTTAATTTATTTGAGTTTTTCATTAGTATATAGAACTATTAACTAAAAATATCCATGATGATGAATTATTTTCCCCAAAAACAACAATATGTAATGTTTAAGGATGGGTTTTTATTAGGATGGGTTTTTAGATTATGATGTTTTTTTAACGGTTATATATATCATCATGGGATTATAATTGTATGGATAGCAATTTGTTAAATATCTTTTAATTCATTCAGAGATACTATGTTATGCAATATTATGATAAATGAGGGGTTTTCAGAGAAATTTAGTTTTTATGTTATCATGGGATATTGCATTTTACGGTGTAAAAAGAACGGTATGAGATAACCTTCAAGGTAAAAATATGATATGATTAATTTTACTTAGTTCATCTTATATTATTGAATTTGATAAAAATTATATATATTTACATAAAGAATAGATCACAAGATTTGCAACAACACATTGCATCTGGAAAATCCATGATAATCGAACCCATAACCGAAGGGAGGAAATGGGTGCATTACTTACAACTAGCCAATGTGAATTCATTATTTGAATGCCATGTTCATTAATGCGAAATGATTTTATGGTTGAATTATTTTTTTATTTAAACATATTATTTATCGAATATATAATGATATGATTTGGAAATTATTTTTTTATTAAATGATCGATGTTATTTTAATAGAAGATCACTTTTTTAGGAATCCAATAAGGATTAGTTAAATACAATACAAATTATTGTATCAGAGATATAGAAAATGAATTCAGTTTAAAAAAATGTGTTTTTATGGTTATTTATGTCACTAATGTAATAGGATAGAATACCTATAGATTATGGTATTTGGGAACATATTTTTTTTATTATGCTTTGATATTGATTGATAATCATTATAGAAAATTATTAAAACTTATATTGGAACACTATATGATCAAATCCATCTGAATTATTTATTACAATCTATGATGGAATTGTTTTTGTGATTTTTATGGTAAGTTATTTATCATATAGACTATACTGAAATTTTTATATTAATATTTAATTTAAGATATTTAATTAGTTCTTCATCATATATGTATTATTGTTTTTGGGAAATTATAATATATTGTTCTATACATTTTTTTATCTGATGATTATATGATTAATTATTTAATGGATTATGTATTATGTGATTCTATTTCATTTGATTATAGAGAATAAGTAATGAAAACAAATCAGCATAAATAAACCACATTTAAATAAAAAAATCATTTATTAGTTGAAACTGTAATAGTGATGGAACTAAACAGTTAATTTTTTATAAATTATTTTATTCTTGTTACAATTACTACACTATTACTTCAACAAAGTAAAAATGAACTAAAAAGAAAAAATTTATATGTTTAAACTTCAGATAGTAAAATCAATGACCATTAAACAAATCATAGATTTATGGTTATTTGATTTTAAATATTACATTGACTATGTTTTCTAGCACTCCACATCATAAAAATATTGTTATTTTTCACTTTCATTTCTATATTTTTCTATAAGGAAACTTAATATGTGTTATCTCAGGAGATGTTTTTACTTCCCTTTCATTCATTTAACGTGGATGTTTTTTTAACCCTTCTTCTAATATGGGATTTCAAAGAAGGAATTTGTAAAGTTTATACCATATTTATATATCACAAATTAAAAATTTGGGAGGAAAAAATTTTCTAAAGGGTTGGAAAATCTGATATCATGAGTTTTTTTGAAAAATAAATAATATTTTTGATAGTGTACATGATACCCAACATGAAGCGTAAAAGAAAAACTGAATATTATTATTCAAAACATAACATCATAATATAGATGATAGAATTGTATTAATTAATGTTAATAACAGATTTATGAAAATATGGTTTACACATTAATACATAAATAAGTATTTGGTGACCAATGAATTATGATGGAAAATAAAATCTTTTTTAAAATAAAATGGTACGTTTTTCTAAATAACTATTAATATATGCAAAAGTATAATTAAAAAACTTATAATGTTGTATTATATTAATTAAATTCATATGTAATATATTTAATATAATTTTTCATATTCATATTTTATGTTTTCAATTCATGATATTTGATCAAATTCAATTTTATGCATCAACGTTGTATTTTGTCAAAAAATAACGTTTTCCCACCTTTTGAGGAGACACATGATTTAAATTTATTTTTTAACACTATTATGAAACTGTTTTCAAAATAATAATAACAATATTTGATATAGGAATACAAAAAATTTATATGGATGAATATTTTTAATTTTATAATAAAACACATGTTTTCATAAAAAGTGAAAAAATATTTCATTTTAATAGAAATCATCCTCTTCATCTAAATAATTTATAGTGTTCACTAATATATTATATTTTATTTAAGGTATAATATGGTCAATTTTAATTCATTTAATCTAATTTAGATAATTTGAATCAATTTCCCATTTGTATTGGATATAAAACCTTTGCGAACAATTTAACATTTTTACATAAAAACTCTTTTTCTGTTTCTGTAAACATGACTACTTTTTATGTAATTTATGAAATTTTTTGGATTGAAAAGTTTAAAAATGGATTCCATATTTATAGTGATAATTTTAAAATTGAGTAAATGGTTTTATTTTATATTTCAAGAAAAAATAAATAATAATTATAGTAATTTTTTATTTACCACGATTACGGTAAATCATGTAAGTGGGGGTGGAAATAATATTATAAATATTATATAATTTCCATAATTATTTTTTTAATATTAGTTAATTTTAATTTTTCTTCCATATTAATTATTTTATCATATATGATATTATTTATGAACATCTAGAGGATAATATATCCTTAATAATAATATATTCTATAGAAAGTCAATTTTGTCGTACTGTTGTTTTTAACAATAGCAATGCATTTAATGTGATATTATATAAGAGGTGTTTTATAGTATAAATATTATTTTAAATGAAAATTTTTTATATACTTCTTGGAAATTTATGTATAATTTTTGGTGATAAAATAGTTTCCTTAAATGGAAATATAATAAGGATGCACTAATTCTTGAATTAATGAACATATAAAATAAATATGTCGTACAAGATTTTTTATAGTAATTTGAAATTTTAATGATCATGAAGAAGTATTTATTTTAGTTGTCATTAATTTTTGATATTTTTAATATGTCATGTAATGAATAGTTTCAAAATTGACATTGTTGATTTTATATAATAAATAATATTATATAAAATGATCTAAAATTTATAAAAATATCTATCTGAAAAAAATGTTTTTTTAAGAGATAAAATTTCATAAATGACACATAATTTTGTATTTTGGAATTTTATAGTAGTTTTTGTTAATAACCAAACATAAATTACATGATATCATGGTACGAGTGAAAATAGTTAAAAAAAAGTCAATAATGATAAAAATAAGAGAAATAATTATAATTTTAATTGTATAAATTTATTTCTACCCCTTATCATCATATACTATAAATAAATTATGTTCGTCTCATTTGTAATATAAAATTTATTTAAAATAATTTAATACTTTCGACAACTCCCAAAGTACTACTCCCCTCTCCTCGAATTGGGATCCCATTATTCTCTTTTATTTAAACATAAGTCCAATTTTTCGTATACAATATATTCCCAAATACATTATTATAAACCCTCCCAAAATATATTAGGTCATTATATTAGGAATAAAACACTCCTTACGGGTGTAAATTCGTTAATCAAAGTAGACATTATAAACAATATGTATAGTTTTTTATTTTACTTTCCTATTACATTTGGTCAACCTATTACATAAAATATTATTCAATAATGATTAAAAAATAAATTTAATATATTATATTTTGGTATATCATATTTTGTTAATATCGTATCCTAAATACTTCTCTACATTCCTCAAAAGGGAAAATAATTATTGTTCATTTGTATAGGAAAATATTGCCACTTGTACCGACAAAATTCGAGTTCCATACCCATCTCTCGAGTATGGTTATAATGATCTAATTTATGGATATATATTATTTTAATGAAATATTTATCAATATTAAATCATAATATATTATTTACATTATCATTATTCCTTTCACATGAATATTCTAATGGAATTCATGGGTACACGGGAACTATCACCTCCACGAAATGTTATGACTCATTTTCATTACCACATCACATTAATTATATATATAATTATATTTAATTGAAGAATATGATATTAATGATATTATTATCATCATTTAAGTATAAAATATCACTTACCTTCTTTCCATAATGATAATTTTAAAATGTAAACGTTACATGTCTGTATGTACAATATACCATCTCCACTATTATAACATTGCTTATTTTTCATAATCATAAATAAATAGTTTTATTTTAAAGTTTAAATAACATATAAAATTGATTATTATTTCATGAATATTATTGTTCCGAGGTTTTAATAATTCTTTCAGGCTATTAACACGTAACAAAATCCATATTGGATTTTTCTTCTGAATATCATCTTCAAATCCAACAAGACCATATATAATAAATAATTTTTATAAAATGATATTAAGTGATATAAAAGGAATAATAAAAACAAATAAGGACATCAAGAAAGTATATGATTAACATATTTCACTTATCTATAATGATAAAGAAAATATGTGATGAATCAGACTCATGGTAAATTATATTGCCTCAATCTCCTTTAATTGAGGTACATTTTGTTGTTATATAATCACCTTATTTTATACAGTTATTATAAATCCAATTCTACATATCATATCATGAATACACTTTCTATAATATTTTTAAAATTTTTATATATTATTATTTATTTTATCTTAAGATTTAAATTATCAAAGCATTGTTAGACAATTCTATTTTTTTAATATTTAATTATGGAAACATTTTCCCCATGTAAATATTTTTTAGGAAATTTATATTTATATTTAATATATCAATTATCATGGAAATTTTATTTCTATTAATAATTTAATTCGATAATTCTTTATATGAAATATTTTTTTTGTTTTCTTAATTGAATGATTCACATAATTTAAAAAGGATAAAAGATTTTTATTTTTAACATATACGACGTCAAAAATATCACTACCTCTATGTACATTATTTGATAATTTTTATCCTCGAAAAGTTATCATGTTTTTAAAATAAATATAGAAACATATAATTTTTTTGAATGTTATTTTTATTTATTTTTTAAAATGTATTTATTATTTCTATACCATGAAATGATTTATAATGTGAAAATGAAATTTCAAGACTGTCATGTTAGAAATTGAATTATTTTATGGGTAATGATTACTTAATTACACTTGGAAATTGTATGGGTGATTACATGATAACGAATGTATGTTTGTTTAATTGATAAACCAAGGACAAGTGGTTACTTAATAATGTCTAATTAATTGGTTATGGATGTTTGAAATGTGGATATTCCATTTGTATGTGAGACATGTACAAAAGATGACCGCATGATTACTCCATTTTGAGAGTCACAAGTATAATTATGTCACACGTTAACATTTGGTATTTTCTATTCTTCTTATGGATTTTATATTTATAATTTTAGTAAAAAAATGTATGAAATGATCTTATTTTCCAAGGAGAGTATTTTCTAGTTATTAAATGTTAAAAATATTATATTATGATAATGTTTTCATTGATTTTTAAATTTATCAATAGAAAGATATATTATTTTCCTTTTTAACATAGAATTAACTTTTTATGACCCTCACACATTTTTAATGTTCATAGTACGTATGTATTTTTATGGATTTAGAGATGTCATTTTGAATTTCATCTATAGTTTTTAAAACAAAATCATGATTTTTGTTAAAATGATTTAGACTATGAAAAAATTGTTATTGATTATAGGTTTCCGCTTGTAATATATATTTTTACATTTTAAGAGTTTTCATTATTATCAAAAAAAATATGTTTAAAAAATACTTCAACATGAATTCTAGTTAAAAAACACAAGAATATGTAATTATTATGGCTAGATGTTTACAATTGTAATGTCCATTATAAGATTGTGTTTATGCATTATGTTTAAATAATAACCACTCTATTTAGGCCTCCAATGAATATATATTTTCATGAGTAATTATATATACATGTGGAGGTATTCATTGATTCCATTAGGAAATTTTATAATTTTCATGTTGATCATGGTGAGTATATATAGATTGTCCTATAATATATAAAACAAATTAAATGGTTATGGATATTTTTCATATTTTATTTTTAATTATAATGGATTTAAATAAAATTGAATATTATTCCCAAAGATAGATTAACTGTTAGTCCCTTTTAATATAATTTGGAGTAAGAGTTGAAAAGGTCATAAAACAGTTCCTATGAAATGATGTTTTCATGTTTATATGGGTAACTATTTATGGTCTTCTGAAATCCTTGATCATTTATCCATCTCTGAAAAAGAGTTATCTTCAAAGTATGTTAAATTAATTTGGGAAAATAAATGTGGTTAATTTTTTCATAAACTAAAAAATCAGGTGATTTATCTAATGTTAGATATTACATATAAAAATGGAAAGTCATTTATATGTAGTGATGATTCATTGAATATCCTTAGTTTTGTTATGACGAAAAATTATTGAGTTATTAATTATATAACCATGATTATTAAACCCCAAGAGAACAATTACACAACACACGACCTAGAACTAGTGTTCTCAATTATTGCATTAAAAAAATTTCATCATATATATAAGTATAATTGTGATATATATATATATAATAAAATTCTAAAATATATATTACCTACAAAGGATAGGATCATAAAAATAAATAATATGGTTGAAATTGATACAGGATTATGATGGAATGATTAATTATAAAATAAATAAAAATAAAGATGCATTGTTTGAAAAATGTTACGCATCAATAATAATTTTATGTTTAGAACATGAACCTATAGTTTATTATTCAGTGATAAATATACTATAAATTATACATATGGAATTATATTATATTTCGACTAATATATCAGCACAATAATCCTTATTATAAATAATTATGGTTCTCTAAAAAAATCATAGTTTTGAAGAATGCATATAATTAGTTAATAATGTAAAATTTATTAAGTTTAATATTAATAAGCATGATATTATGGGTGGAATATTTTTTGTGTACCTTGTGAATAATCATTTAAATGGGAATTATTGAGGGAAACTCACATCTGTCCATTTTCTTTTCATATGTGTAGAACGAAGATAAATTCATAGATTTATGAATATTTTTTTGGGAAGTAAATAATAATTATATGAGTAACTTTACCTTAAATATTTAACATCAAATTTGTTACATCTAAAATAAATAAATCAAATGGTTATCTTCATCTAATTTAAGTGCATGAATGGAATGGCATGATATATCCACAAAATTCTTGATGGGATTACCAACAATATATCAAAGTAATAATGTGACATGGGGAAATATTAAATGTTTGACCACATTTATGCGTTTACATAATATTTGAGATATTATGACTTTTTATAATCCTGATATAATATATCTCATAATAATAATCAAGTTATATAGTGGCCGTGTCATTATTTTATAATATCATAATCAGTAATCTATATCAAATGTTTTGAAGGAATTTAATAATTTAGTGGGTAATTCTATATTTTTCAGTGCAATTATTCACCCACATTCTTATGGATAGTTATATCCAAGAATACATGATTTTATGGATTTTATTCAATATTTCTCATTAGAGTAAAAGGGAATTTAATGTAAATATTTTTCTTTAAGAAAATATACTTATATTAATGTTTTTATAGTATATAGAAGTCACTATTTGTGTTTTTGTTGAACAAATGTTTAAGAAATGAAATAGTATAATATGTGGTTGGAAAGGTAAAGTTGATTCAATACAATATGAGTGTATCATATAGAATGAATAAATATTAAATATATAACCATTAAAAGGATATCTCATTTTAGGTAGGGGACTGTGTTGTTATTAGAATATATTTATTGAAATCTATGCTATTATTTAGCTAAATTATAAAATTTAAACTATTTTTAATTGGTTGATATAAAAATTTGGAGAATTTATGATATGTTTCTTACCATGTATCATTACCTCCCATTTTATCTCTTGTTCATTCCATGAATCATGTTTCATTCATAATAAATTTTTACAGGATGCATCTCATGTTTTAGGAATTAAGGTATTTTAATGAGAGGAGATTCTGTTAATGAGGACATACTGGTTTAGATTCATTATCATAGAGTGTATGCACAATGAACTAATGTTAAATATATGATAGAAGATTTTTGTAAGAATAATATGATTTAATAAGAAACATGGTTTGATAAAGAGTCTATGAGGAAAAAATACTCACCAATATATAAATGTATAAAATTTAGCGGTCCTAATATCCTTAAAAAATGATTAATGTAATGAAATAAGTATTTTTGGAAAAAGAATATAATTTATGTTGTTTTAATATTATGGTTTCTTTAATGTATATATATGAAATACATTTTGCTAAATTACATAATATAAATTTTTCATTAAAAATATAATGGATTTTATTCAATCGAATTTAGTTTTCAACAAATTATATGGTTATATTTAAATGATACATTTATAAAACCTATTTTTTTAAATAGTAAAAAAATAAATTCTATTTTGGATTCATCGTATCAAAATTATCTTCTATGGAATTTTTTTTCTAAAATGTATTATTTATGTACGAATATTGAAAATAATTTTTCTAATGATATATTATCTTTTATAACATCATCATGATGTGAGAATGATTTAAACGATTATGAAAAAATTCCATAGAAAATTATATTATTAAAAATTAATTTAAGGAATTTAAAACATATTATTTATTATTTCAATATCCTATGTTTGTTATTTTGGAACAAAAAATATGTTTTTTATAATAAAAAATAATTTTTGTTCATTTCATTTATTTAATTAACCGTAGCATTCCAATTAGTTTTAAAAATGTTTTAAAAAATATGAAACTATACATTTCTGATAATAAAACGTGAAATATTTTTGGAATAAATAATTTTCAGGATTTCATATAAGGTCAATTTTATGTTTTGTAAAGTCATTTTTCTAAAAAACTGTTTTTATTATGATATATATACTATTTTTAAAACAATTTTTTCATTATTATAAAATAAATTTATTAAAATCTATTTCATATTAAAAATAGTCATATTTATACAATGTAAATGTATCCATTCCATTTATAATCCAGAAATTATTTTATCATTGTAAAATTTTCCTATTACGGTAAGAGTTAAAAGGGATAAAGGGGGTTTAATCCTAGAGATAATGTTATATATATATATATATATACACCTAACATGTGCATATTTTATTTGATTAGTGTATTTATATATTTAATTATATTTTTTTTGAAGTATCATCCATTGTTTCCAACTTAATAATTTAAAATGAATTTATATTAATTTTGAGATTAGATTATTTATAATCGGGACACTCATATCACAAATATAAGGACCTCAAAACTCCTCAAATATTCACACACATTGAGAATGTTTGATTATAAATAATCACCCCAATTACATCCCCAAATATAAGCCATTTTACTTATAAGTATTTATCTCAAAAAATACTTAATTATGAACACTTAATCATTAATCCATAGAATGATAAACAAGGACGAGGAAAATATCTTAATAAATTTCATTCAAGTTTCATTCCTCATCAACATATATATAATCCATTTTATATATCATATTTTATATATATATATATATCATTACTATAATGATTTCTTAGTATTTATATGTTAAAATAATTTTCTACCTCTTTTCTATCTAATGAATAATAAAAACATCACTCATACAGAAATGTTAACAGCCTCCTCCAAAATGTAACATGTTTCATTTTTCAACACCACATTACATGGTAGGTAATAATAATGTTTTTTTATTAGAAATAATTATTTTACTTATATAATTATGAATCTATAAAAATCAACTATTATCTATTTCCCTTATTCATTATATATAATAAAATTTTAATTTTACTCATGTGTTTATGTGGTTTTCCCCTTCAATGAAATGATGCATTTTATTTTTAATATCAATCACACATGGATGATTATATAAATGAATTTTACATATAAAAATAAGAAATATTATATGAATATTATTCTTTATATTATCTATCTGTGACCCCATTTATCATGGTCATCCAAATAATGTTTCATTGGGCATTTGAGTGAAATGACCATAGAATATTTTTGTTCAAAATAAATTTATTATAAACTTAATAATTCGTAGTAATAAATTCAGTATCATTAATATTCATAAAGAAATAATATTGTATATATTTTTGATGAAAATGAATATTTATTATAATTTCCATTTCTATGAGTTTAAAATTAATGATAAGTGAGTCAGTACAATAGGTAAGTTATTTGTAATCTTAATATATTTTGCTTAGGACTAATTACATTTTGAAATCCTATTATCATTTTGGGGGAAAAATGCCATTTTTTATTGATCATTCATTTTTTATTTATAATGTGTTTTTTAAACCATTTAATGTTCCCCCATTTTATTCCAATTTGATTTAAATGTTACAAAATTTCTAAAATGTTTCGATTTCAATCCATTATTGCAAATGATTTAATGTCATCATGGAAAATATAATTATTTTATTCCCTTATAAATTATATTAAATAAATAAAGTTATATTTTATAATTTAATTTTAATTAAATGTAATTTTTAATTTTTATTGACATTCATTATAGTGGTTTAAAAGTAATATTTTCAATAGTTTTTATTAAGGTCTATTTTCAATTCCATTTAAAAATAGTAAAAACCAATTCATTCATTTACCATGTTTCAAAATTTTCCAATTTTTAATCCTGATACTAATTTTTAATATTCCTCTATAATTTTCAATTCATATTCAAATACAATAATGTATCTATTGATCACGAAATGTTTACATTTTATGATTTTTAAATAAAATTTTATTTCACGTTATTTTTATATCATCACTTAAAATGTTATTCTTATGGGGTAAAAATAATATATAATTAGTTTTTTATGGTATTTCATACCTTTATGTGTTTTATTCTTATTATTATTCTTAAAAATGGTTTTTATGAAGTGGGAGACCATTATAGACCTCCAATGTTTTATGTGATGTAGATAGAGTAAACTGCTTGTAGAAAACCCTATTGATGTGGATTGAGTTAGCTTATTGTATGTCGGTCCAATAAAAATGTAATTTTCAATAAATAATAAGAAAATAAAAAACATTTTAGAAAAATTTATAATTAAAAAATTAGTTTATTGTATTGTAAGGATGATTGAAGTCATTTGACTAATATGAAATCTCATACAACCTTCAAGATTATGAATTTTGATTTATTCATTAGTTTGAACTATTTTATGAAATCTACAGGAAATATTCTTGATTTATTTTAAATGTAATTTAATATTTGATTAAAATTTTTATTTTGAAAAAAAAAATTCATACAATTTCTTTTTATTCAATGGAATAATGGGGGTTTATTTTTTTATAATCCTTAATGATGTGTTTTTATCATCTCAAATTTATGAATTATATTCACTAGTTTAATTGTTGAGTATGTTTATTATCAATTTAAAAATTATAGTCATATATATTTTTATTGGGAAAGTATATGTTCATGAATTAATATGGAATGAAAAATTTAGATCCATTACTTGTGAAAATTATAATATATGTGGAATTGTCAAATGCATTTTTAATTTTTTTTTCAGGATTCTCTAAATGTCACATTTTAAATGATCACGATAATATAATAAGGTTTAAAATAATTTTTAATAATGGGTAAATTATAAATGGCTATCTGTGCTTGGGTTTTTATAACATCAATCTATTAATTATCACATAATAAGGGACTCTACAAAACTCTCATGCTTCTACTAAAATAAAGGATTCATCAAAGGATTCAATACATTATTACAATTAATCTAGAAACGAATCCTATAATCTCCCATCAAAATGATAAATCATTTAATATAGAATATTTAATTTTTTAACCGTTATTTAGACCAGAGTTCTTTAGCCAAATCAATAACTAAATTTGTGTCATATTAAAACATTATTTCTCCCTTAAATTCTAAAAAACAAACAATGTTTTATAATTAGCTTCATGATCCAAAAAAATACAATCCATTATTTTAAATAGTATTTTTTTCATGTCCCATCCCCCAGGGCCCATCTGGTGACTACCCCAAGCCTGCCTTCCATAGGCCAGTGGATGGCGACTAGAACCAAAGTCGAAAATCCCTATACTAGGAAGGAATTGCCTTTATAACAGTAAACAAACATAGTCAGAGTACAACTTGAAGCAAACTCAAAGTAAAAACTAAATACAAAAGAAGTGATGGAAATTAAAAGGGGCTAGAAATACAATCCCAACAGTAAATTACCAGTACAACTGAAAGCAAGTACAACTAAAAGAAAAGTATAGCATCTACTGGGTTTTCCTCTGAGGTTCCTACATGAAGGGTAGGTATAGATGGCCTCCTCGGCACTCCACTTATTTTTGGCTCCTCCGTGTACCATCACATTGAGTGGTCCACCTCCAAGTATTGTCCAGTCCTAATACTCTCTACCTCAGTTATCATTTTCTATTGTCTGTAACCAACCCAACGAGATGCAGGCATAGCCCATGCAGGGGTGAGTATAACAATAATCAATAGGGACCCCAAGACCCTCAGGTTCTCACTAAATCAAACAAGGATAAACCAAAAAGTATGAAATCTACGGATATCCATTACTTAGGTATATTCCAATACATATACATAAGTTATCTAATAACCCATCTCAATCATGAGGTAAATAAAATTGTCATTGACTTAGCTCAAACGTGGATTTTATTTTAGGGTAGTATCAAGTAACATCACCAATCACACTATCATAACCTTGGTTGATGGTGTACTCCTCCTATATCGAGTACAGTGGGCCTGCATCATCACATAGAGGATCTTCCCACTATCCTGGACTGTTTTGTTATTCCAATTGTTGAGTACCATGGATCTGATGCACTCACCCAGAGACACACCCCATTGTGGGTCTACCACACTCACACAGAGGCACTCCCCCACGTAGCCTGTTGATATACTCCTCCTATCGATTATCATGGGTCTTCTGTGTCCCACAGAGATGCTTCCCACTGTGGGTTTTCAGCGTCACACAGAGGTGCTCCCCACTAGAGTAGTCGAAATACTCTAAGTCGAAAGGTCATCAGTCATTAGGTCTCATCCAGCTACAAGGTTTTCATACTCCACTCGATCATCTCCGGTAGGATCCGCTCCACGAAGTGCAGGTCGATTCTCCAACAATAAAGAAGTCCCTATTAGAAGTATCTCTATGGTCTTCCCCGTCATAGGGGTCTCAATGCAAAAGAAGACATGTCAATTGGACGCCTCTTCTGTGAGTTATAGGCATTTTTGATCTAGGGGCCTGGTTGGATTTAGGGTTAATCCATCCAGACCATACCCAAAATGTGTCCAAACATTACGTGGTATATGACAAAAGAATCATATTTCTATAAGATTTTTATCACAGTAGACGGTTCGTTGATTGGACACCTGTACCCCTTGTTATGGGCGAAGTGGTGATTTCGGGTCAAATGGGTCCGGACTGGGGTCTGACCTGGTCTGTGGGTCCGACCTAGTCTGCGGGTCCGACCTGGCTTGAGGGGGTGGCTTGGCACATGGGCGGCCTAGACCAAAGGTGGCCCGGTTCGAGGGGGCAGGCCAGCTCGAGGGGGTGGCCCGCATGGCCTGTTGGCGGCCCACATGGCGAGTTGGCAGCCAATGTGCCCTTTTGGAGGCCCGCGTGGCCAGCTGGCAGCCCGCCTGGCCTAGCCAGCCAACGTCTGCCTGCTCCCTGCATGGCCCTCACTAGCCACATCCAGGGTGGAGGCATGGGCCCCCTGGACTCCCAAACAATTGAACTGTTTGGGTGGTGACCGAAACCGGTGCTAGGTGGCGCCGGTCCCGCTCACGTGGGACCCAGCGGGGTCCCGCTTTTCCCGGCTGGCCGAGCGACCTACCGCTCTGCACCACCATCGACTTACCCGATGCTGGCCATCACGGCTCCTCCACCGCAGTGTGACAGAGCCACAGTTCTGCTCCTCCGGGCGGCGCGACGGTTCCACACCCCTTCCACTAAGGCCCGCCCAGGTCGTGACCCTCCTCTTTTGTGCGACATGATGATGTCACACCCCTTTCGTCATGGCCCTCCCTGACCGCAACTTTATTTCCACATGTCAGAGTGGTGGCACTCCCTTTTGGCATCCCGGTGGCCTTGTGCCGCCCGTTTCTTCACAGCCGGCCCATCACCGTCCGCCATTTCTCCGCCATGGTCCACTCTTCCAGAAGCGCCATTGCGCCGCCGACACTGTCAACAAGTGAGGTAGATCTAAGGGGGATGGTTGGGTCATGTTCATGTGGTATGATCCCTCCTCGTTATGGTGATATCAATCAGCAATTCAAAATCCATAAATTGAACAACATATAATGGAAACAAAAACAACTCAAATCCCTTACCTCTTATTGTTGTTTGTTGATGATGTTGTGTTAAACGAACATCGATTCATCGTTCTTAACATACTCTCGATTTCAAGATCATGCGTTGAAAAGTGTCTGAGGAAGGAGACCGAGGAAGAGGAGTCTCTGGTGTTCTTTGAATTCTTCATTGAGAGGATATTTCTCCAAGGTTTCTCCCAAGCCTCATCTTTCCAAAAGCTCCACCAAATTAATATGCCAACCAAAAAATAATGGGTTAAGCTAACCCATTATTTAATTGTTGGAAAAAAATATTAAAAATATTTCAAATTAATTAAATAATCTTCCATTTGTAAATTTGTGTCGTTTTTCACATTTATGAGTGATGTTCAAGGGTTTCCACCACTTATTGAGCGTTGAAGGGGATTAAATCCCATGTGGTCCCCAACTCATTAATTGTCAAGAGGCATTTAAACCTCTGGTGGGCCCCATCGCCATAACCTCTCTTGGGAAGTTATGGTGTGGTGGCCCCACCCCTAACCTCCTCATGGATTTTTTATCCACCAAAAAAATAAAAATAAGCTAACACTTATTTTTAATTATCTTTTTTTAAATACTCAAAAACTAACATTTATTCTCGACCAACTGCCGTCGAGGTGAAAGTCCTCTTAAGATAATATTGGGTCAGTTAGTTGAATGGTGCCCTCAGTTTTCAATTCTGAGCACTGGTTCAAAATTTATAAAATCTCACTCATACATTTACTTAACATTACCAAAAAATTATTTAGAATTTTATTCCAGGCACATCGGGCCTTGGAATCATGCACCGTAAATTTTCACAGACTCATAAAATTCCCATGTATCTATGAATAAAAATTAAATGGAATATTCTTGTTTTTAGATTCTCCACACCTCTAGGATTTACATATCTGTATGCTACAACTCTAACGATGGAAAAAATGGGGGTACTGAACAATCATCTGAGCCTCCAGCTCCTATGTGCTCTTCTGGAAGTTTCCATGATGCCAGCGGACGCGCACCAGAGGTATCAACCGTTCACCTAGGACCCAGTCTCCTCGATCCTCAATGTCCACTGGAACCTCTGTCAAATTCACCCTATCATCACCATCTAACTCTCCATGGTCGATGTTGTGGGATGGGTCATGGACATATCTCCTCAGCTAAGATTCATGGAAGACGTTGTTCACTCGGTGCAACTGAGGTGGTAGACCAATATGGTATTCCACCTCACCTAATTGGCTGAGGACCTAGAAAGGTCTGGTGAATTGTGGAGATAACTGGCCACCTCGTCCAAATCTCTATAAACCTCGTCGAGGTGAGACCCATTGAATGGTGTGGTCACCATCCTCACACTCTAGAGGTCTCCGTCTCTAGTCAGCATATGACTTCTCTCTACTCTGTGCCCTGCTCCTGGATGACCTGCACCTTTTCTATGGTTTCCCGTATGATCTTTGGTCCCACTAGTGCTGACTCACCTGCGTCTATCCAACATAGTGGTGATCTCCATGGTCGTCCATGCATGTCCTCAAAAGGTGCCATACTGATGGTGGAGTGATAACTGTTGTTGTATTCAAACTCTACCAAAGGAATGTGATCCTCTCAGCTGCGACTGAAGTCGAGGAGACATGTATGTAGAATGTCCTATAGGGTATGTATGGTCCTCACGAAATGACCTTATGTATTAGGATGGAAGGCGATGCTCAAGAGAATTTGTGTCATGAAATCCTCCTTCAAACCCTTTTATTTCCAGGAAGTAAACTATGCGTCATGGTCCGAGACAATAGAAGAAGGTACTCTATGCAAACATATAATATTCTGCACATAGAGGCATCTCATGATCTCTTCCGGGCCCTGCTCTCTGATCGGTAGGAAGTGGGCCGACTTGGGGAGTCGGTCAACGATCACCCATATCGAATCATGAGTTCTGGATGTACGTGGAATACTCGTCACAAATTCCATGGATATCCCATCCCACTTCCACTTTGGGACCTCTGAGGGTTGTGCCAAGCTTATTGGTACATGGTGCTCTGCCTTCACTTGCTGAAAAGTGAGGAATCGTGAGACAATCTCAGCTACATTCTTCTTCATACATGGCCACCAATACTGTCATCAAAAGTCCTAGTACATCTTCGACACTACTGGATGTACCACTAGAGGGGTGGTGTGGAACACCCTCAATACTTCCTCCTGAAGTGAGACTGGTACCATGATACGTCCTCTATATAGGATGATGTGCTCCATAACTTAAGAAAATCAATCAGGTGCCTTCCCCATGGATATCTGAGCACGTAGTGTCTCACAATCAGTGTCCCCATGCTACGCCTCCCTGACTCGCTAATGTAATGGGGGAGTGACTGTAAGATACTGTAGATAGGCTTCTCCATCTATGTCCACAAATGATATCTTTAAGGTAGCCTACTGATCTGTCGCCTCTCATATATGCTGTTTTCCATATCTCCTACTGAGTGCATCATCAACAACATTTCCCTTCCCAGGAGTATAAATTATCATGAAGTCATAGTCCTAGTGGAACTCAATCCCATGCCGCTATCTCAGGTTCAGGTACTTCTGAGAGAAGATATACATGAGACTCTTGAGATCTGAGTACAGGGTAAAACGTTCGCCAATAAGATAGTGTCGCCCCATCTTCAAGGAAAATTCCACTGATTCTAACTCTAGGTCATGGGTAGCAAAGTTCTTCTCATTCTATCTCAGTTTCCGAGAACCATACACGATCATAGCTTGATCCGGCACTAGGACACACCTTAGTCCGGTCCCTGATGCATCGCATTAGACTACGCACCCTACGCCTTCCTATGGATGCCTCATGGGTGAAGCACTAGTCAGCCTCTGCCTCATCTCATGAAAGCTCTACTGGCATCTCACCATCCACATTAAGGGTTTCCTGTATTTAGTAAAGGCTGATAGAGTTGTCGTAACTCTGGAGAAGTCAGGAACAAACCTCTAGTAGTATGCAGCCAAACACAGAAACTACGTACCTCTGTCACACTCATGGGTGGATCCCAAAAAAGTACCACCTTGATCATTGCTGGATCGACTGCAACACCAGCCTCCGAGATGATGTTTCCCATGAAGTGAACCACTCAAATCCAAAATACGCACTTTGAGAGCTTACCATAAAGATTGTGGTCTCGGATTGTGTCCAGTAATACCTGCAAATGGTAGGCATGTTCCTCCTTAGTAGTCGAGTAGATCAAAATATCTTAAATGAAGACAACGATAATGCGATCGAGTTAAGGATGGAAGATCCTATTCATGAGACTCATTAACACTGCTAGAGCATTGGATATGCTGAAGGGCATAAGCAAGAACTCTTAGTGGCCATACCGACACCTGAAGGCAGTCATCTACATATCCTCATCTCAAACTCTGAGCTGGTGATAGCCTGATCTAAGGTCTATCATTGAGAACAACCGTGCTCCCTTCAGCTGATCAAAGATGTCATCAATCCTTAAGAGTGGGAACTTTTTCTTCAATGTCACCTGGTTCAGGAGATGCTAGTCGACACAAAGCCTCAAGTTCATGTACATCTTCTTAGTGAACATAATTTGTGATACCCAGGGAGAAACATTGGGATGGATGAATCCCGTCCTCTGAAAGTCCTCTAGCTGTACCCACAGCTCACGAAGATTAGCGTGAGCCTTTCAATATGTTGGAGTAGATATTGGTGTCGTCCTGGGGTACATGTCAACATAGAAATCCACCTCTCTACGTGGAGGTAGTCCTGAGACATAATCAGGGAAATCATCCGTGTACTGGACCACCACTAGAGGATAAGTCGATGTCTCCACATCAACTGCTCCGAGGTTATGGAAAGACAACTGGTGAGTGATCGGCCGCACCATCATCCGAGTAAGTCCGTCTTTTGCTTCAAAGGATCCCTTCTCACAGGTGAAGGTAAGCCCTGGTCCCATCCATGCGAACACATCAAAATTTTCACCTAATACAGTCAATCTGAGCATGTAATGTAGATAACCAGTCCATACCCAAGATGACATCGTAAGGCCTCAACGCCTATACACGGAGATCACAGTCGAAGTTCTCACCTCCTAGAGTAAGCTCACACTACCGGCACCAGTGCGTAATCGTCGAGTCTTCTCCCATAAGAGACTCTAGTCATAATGATCGAGCCAACGACTTCGTCGAAATCTCTAAGCTCTGAACGAGTGCAGTGGAAATGAGTGAGTGACTGCCACTTATGTCTATAAGAACTTCAGCTAGTGTACAATATTCATAGATCATACCTCGAATATTCTCCAGAGCTACATGATTGTATGCCTCAGCATCCTTGAGATGAGATATCCCATGTCCACCTGCTCACTATGGGCGAGGTGGACCTCCTGGGGGTGGTTGTGGTAGCATCTCATAACGTCGTCCACCACCAGTTGCTCGACCAGGTCCTCTTCCACATCCTCCAGTGCCCTGCAGACCGCCTCGATCGAATCTCATCCTCTACCTGGGAGGTCCCTCAACTTCCTTGTGATCATCTGAACGACAGGTCGAACAGTCAAGAGCCTTGTGCCCTTCCCATTGCATGAGTAAAACTATTTGCTTTTGGAAGGTATGTCACTTCCCCGGGTGCCCTGCACAATAGATCCCGAGTCCTGCGGTCATCCACCCCTGGGTCTGGTCCTCTTGGACCTCGTCGTCATCTTTCTACTACCAACTATAGAAGACTCTGCTGCATGTCGACGAGTAGTGGATCTCGCTACTAGTGACTGCTCATCAAGGAAACTATCTACTAAGAGGTATTTATCTAACACCCCCGCCTCTGTCGGGATGCTGGTAGAGATCATCGATGCCCTAATCTCTTTCCTGAGCCCCGACTCGAAGGTCTGGACCCTAAAGAATGGGTCCCACACAATATTTATGGTTTATCACGAGAGGTCAGTAAACCATGCTATGTACCGAGTTGTAATCATTCTACCCTACATAGATGTAGTAGTTCTTGTATTCGCATCGCTCATAGGATCGTTGGAATAAAATCCTCCGAGAATAGGCTCTAGAAGTCTGTCCAGAGTAGTGTCGCCTCGACATGACCTGGTGTATTAGGATCCACTATCTTCTTCCTGCTGCCTAATGAAGACTTGCAGCAAGGATCACCATGAAGTCTGCAAGTGTCTCTACTAGCCTAAAGACTCTCACCACAGTCTGCATCCAATCCTTAGTCGGATGTGGGTCCTTCTCTACTCGGAACCTTGGTGGCCATTGGCGCTGGAACTCATGAAACGCGCTCAAGTGGCATGCATTGTCTACTGTTTGGGATACTGACATCGGTGGCCCAACAGGAAGTAGTAATGCTAGTTCCTCTACTGGTAAAGGGCACTGCATCGAGACCTTGTCGCTCGGTGGGATTTTAGAGCGTATGACTATCGGGGCCCGGTCGGGAAGCATCCTAAAAGAAATACATGTGAAACAGTAAAAATATTATACCTGGTGAGTGGACCTTGTTGAGATGGCTTAAAAAACATTTAAAGACATGCACAAAATCAGTATTTTCATGCACTAAGTCAGAAATCAGTTTTCAGGGTCCTAGTGTATAGATACGTTGGCTTCTGCACCAACACTGGACTCCCTGAACTAAAAACCACACTCGATATTCTTAACACTATTTCTTCACAAAAAAAGAAATATAAGAGTCCTATGTTATGCGGTATAACTAACACCTCTGACACCAATTTGTTACGACCTATCCCCGGGGCCCGTATTGTGACTACCCCAATTCCGAATTCCATAGGCCAGGGGCTGGATACTAGCACCAAAGGCAGAAATCCCAAAAATGGGATGGAATTGCCTTTGTAACTATAAACAAACACAATCAGAGTAAAACTAGAAGCAAACACATACAAAAAACTGAATACAAAAGAAGTGCTGGAATGTAAAAGGGGCCATAAATACAACCCCACAGTAAAGTACAAGTACAAATGAAAGCATGACCAACTGAAATCAAAGTAAAGAAGCTACTGTGTCGTCCAATGGGGTTCTTACCTGATGGATAGGTACAGATTGCCTCCTCATCATTCCAAGTCTGTCTGGATCCCCCGTGTACCGTCATACCGAGTGGTCCACCTCCAGGTATTGTCCAATCCTATTACTCTATGCCTCAGTCAGCACTATCTGTCGTCTGCAACCAACACAATGAGGCACGAGCATAGCTCATGTAGGGGTGAGTATAATGATACTCAGTAGGGACCTCGAGACCCTCAAGGTCTCACTAAATCCACCAAAGAAAAACCATAAAGTATGAAATCAATGGATATCCACTACTTAGGTATATTCCCATACATATACCTAAGTTATCTAGTAACTCATCTCAATCATGAGGTAAACACAAAAGTCATTGACTCAGCTCAAAACCAGATTTTATTTTAGGGGTTGTATCAAGTAACATCCGAAGTCACACTGTCAGAACCTCAGATGATAGTGTACTCCTCCCCTATCGAGTACAGTGGGTCTTCCACATTACACAAAGGCGCTTCCCACTATCTTGGACTGCGTTGGTACTCCTCCTGTCAAGTACTGTGGATCTGATGCGCTCACACAGAGGTGCTCCCCAATGTGGGTCTGCCGCACTCACACAGATATGCTCCCCCTTGTAGGCTGCTGAGGTACTCCTCCTATCGAGTATCATGGGTCTACTGCATCACAATGAGGTGCTCCCCACTGTGGGTATTCTGCGTAACACAGATGCGTTCCCCATTAGACTAATTGAAACACTCCATGTCGAAAGGTTAGCAGTCGTCAGGTCTTAGCCAGCTACTAGGGCTCCATACTCTGGTCGCTCGTTTTGGAGAGGATCTCCTCCACGAACTACATGTCTATTCCTCAACTATCACGAAGTCCCTATTAGAAGTGTCTCAAATGTCTGACTCTTCATAGGGTATCAATGCAACATATGATGTGTCAATCAGACGCCCGGTGTGTGTGTAATAAGAATTTCCGTTCCATGGGCCCGGTTGGATTTAGGATTAATCCAACCCGACCATACCCAAACTGTTTCCAAAACTCAAATGGTATATCCCAAATGAACCGCCTCACACTAATATTTCAGTCTCCACATATGGTTCATTGATTGGACACCCGTAGCCAATGTTATGGGCGAAGTGGGGATTTTGGGTCAAATGGGTCTGGAATGGGGACCGACCCGGTCCGCGGGTCTGACCTGGCCTGAAGGGGTGGCCCATGGACTGTGTGGATAGCTAGAGTCCCACGTAGTCGAGCTGACCAGCGGATGGTGGTTCCCTGTGGGGCCTACTCTAGCCGCGTCTAGGTGGGGCGCCTCCTGGACTCCAGAACGGTTGAACTGTTCGGGTGGTGAACCAAACCGATGCCAGGTGGCGCCCGTCCAGCTCACGTGGGACCCAGCAGGGTCCCGCACCTCCAGGTTGGCCAAGCGGCCAGATGCTCCACACCATTGCCGGCTAGCCCAATGCTGGACTTCATGGCTCCTCCACCATGGTGGGACGACATCGCGGTTCTGCTTTTCTGCATGGCGCGACGGAGCTGTGCCCCTTCCTCTACGGCCCACCCGGGTCCCGACCCTCCTCCTCAACGCAGCACATCAGCGCCGCACCCCTTCCCCCAATTCCCACCCTACCCATGACTTTCTTTCCATGTGGCATGGTGGTGATGCGCCTTTTGGTGTCCTGGCGGCCATGCACAACCAATTTCTTCGAGTCTGGCCCATTGTCGGCCGCCATTGCTCCACTGTTTTCCACTCTTCCAGCAACACCATTGTGCCACCGCCACTGACAACAAGAGAGGTAGAAGATTTGTGGAGGGTTGGGCCATGATCTTGTTGTCTGATACCTACTTTTTATGGTGATATCAATACGAAATTCACAATCCATAAATTGAATGACGTAGAACAGAAACAAAAAAATTCAAATCCCCTACCTTGTATTGTTGTTTGTTGATGACGTTGCCGAAAACAAACATCAATTCTTTGTTCACCATGTTGGTCACGCACTCCCGAATTCATGCTCTTGCATTGGAAATTGTCTGGTGTAGAAGACCAAGGAAGAAGCATCGCTGACATTCTTCACTTTCTTTGTTGGGAGGATAATTCTCCAAGGTTTCTCAAAAGCCTCCTCTTTCCCCAAGCTCCACCAAATGAATATGCCAACCATAAAAAAAATGCGTTAAGCTAACCCATTATTAAATTTTTGGCCCAAAATATTCAAAACATTTCAAATTAATTAATTAATGTTCCATTAATTAATTGGTGTGGTTTGGCACATTTATGAGGGAAGTTCATGCTCTTCCCCCAATTATGAAGAGTTTGAGTGGTTTAAAGACCGTGTGGTCCCCACCTCTTTAATTAACAAGATGTGTTTAAACCTCGGGTGGGACCCACCATAATAACCTCTCATGGGAGGTTATGCTGTAGTGGCCCCACCCCAAACCTCCTCTTGGATGTTTAAGCGATGAATTAACTAAAAATAAGCTAACACTTATTTTTATTTAAGTTTTTCATAAAAAACTCAAAAAATAAATTCCATTCTCGACCGACTGTCGTCGAGGTGAATGTCCTCTTAAGTGAATACAGGCGCTTCGAGTACAACAATGCCCTCAGTTTTCAATTCTGAGCTCATGTACAAAAGTTCAAAAATCTCGCTCGTACGTTTACTGAATGTACCTGAACAAAGATTCAGAATTTGATTCTGGGCACACTGGGCATCAGAATCAAACGCCTTAAATTTTCGCAAACTCAAAAAAATTCCATGTATTTAAGAAAACAATTTCATAGAATACCCGGGACTTTACAATTGTACTCTCTCTCTATATTTTGGTCTAATATAATGGATTCTTTGGAACTCATCAAACTAATATCTCCACCTTGTATAAAAAATAAGAAACTAGATTTATATTTCATATGAAATCTATTATACAATATATAAATCAATCATCATCTCATCCAAATAATTTCCACATATCCACATACATTATCATGTATATATGGATGTTTATCATCGAAATATAGTGACACTCACAATGATTTAATTGTAATCTACTAGTTATTCTTATATGATAGATGTTATATTTTTGGTTATATAATATGGAATATATGGGATACCCTATGGGGGAATAATTTGAAATGTTATAATTCCATTATAAATCTATAAATGGATCATGAATATTCTAAAATTTATTTTTATAAAATATTGTTAGATACCCCCTTCTTGATTTATCAAATTATAAATCACCATACCACATTACCTGTGAAATTTCTGAGAATTAAACAATTATAATTTTATAGATTTCAATATAGATAATAATACATTTTATTTAGTCAGCTTCAATAATTGATTTTACTGCAAAAAAATTCCCAAAAACATATTCCTAGAGATTAGTTTCATGATATTATTTATGAAAACTAATATGTCATCTACGAATCATTATTCTAATAAAAAAATTGGTCATTTTAAAATTTAAACATTATAGTTTCATTTTTAATTTCATAATAATTTATGACATAACATATACACATCTTGGGGTAATTTTCCATTATGGGAATTTGTCATGACATATATTTGAGATATCACATAACCAATGTCACCTAAAACAGTTATTATAATTTAAATAGACATAATCAATTCATCAGTTTAAAAGGATTCATCACATTCAATACCATTAATTTTCATATTATCCTTTTCAAGTATACCAGATATATATAATAGAACCCAACCATACATCATGGTTTTATTAAATATAACCCACATACAACATATACATCTTACCCCTTTAGGTGTATCCACCATGATTTAAACATGGGTACTGTACATCAATTTCATATTAGATTATATAGCTTATAACCTTTTATCATAATCAGAAAACTCATATGATTATCATGACATATTAGGCTCATAATATATAAAAATTAATGCCACATCATTATATTTTATAAAACCACATATCATGAGTTATTGAAAAATTCTAAAATAACATTGAGATTTGGGATAGCATGACTTTGTTATTTTTTTAACAATTTCTGAAATGATATTGACCTCTATCATAGGGTCAAGTACACTTTATTGTTATTAAAAATGTATAATTCCATATTTACTCCCACATAATCTATGATAAATAATTTCCTTCAAATGAAATGTAGAAAATCAGGCTACAAAAACTTTATGTCATATAGAGGTAAAGAAAAAATAACCCATATTTTCAATAAGATATCTATGTAATAAATTGTTGTTAAAAATAGATTCAATCATACAAAAATAAAAATCAATAAATTCATATCATCCCCAGATAATTATAAATGAAATAATAGGATTTTTCCCTATCCATATCATAAATGGTCTCGTAATGATTACTTTATATAAAACATGTTTTAGTAAAAAGTAAACAATATATTCAAAATTATTTTAAAATGAAATAGAAATGTCATAATTACTCATTGTTGAACTATCCATGCCAAACTAGTTATTGTTTCTCCTATTTGAAAAAACAATTATGGTGTTCTAGGAGGTGTGGGTTGCAAAAAAACTCCCCAATTCATTTTATGATCAATAAATTCCATGATCATCTCTTCACCATCCAGAATAGTTTATAGAATCTGAATACATATTCCTATTTTATTTTATACATAATTATGAATGTCCTGATACTTTTCCAAGATTGAAAACATTTACATCATCATAAAAAACATATAAATTACACTTAATCTCATCAATAATGGTAATTAAGTACCAAAAACCACCTCCTATATTTACTCAATAGTTTACAAACATCACTGAGTATATGATAAATTGGTATAATATCTCATTCACATTTTACATGAAATGATTATCTGTATATATTTAAAGTTAAAAGGATAATAATGTTATAAATGAATCAAAATCAAATTATTTACGTAAAATTAATCTATATTTTCATTGAATTATTTTCTTTTTTATATGTCCATGGTGACAATGCCAATGATATATTGGATTAGTATCAACAGTGACAGCTTAATTATTCAAATAATAGACATGGTTATCCATATTTATATTGTATAAATAATTTCTTATATTCACAATACAATAATATATTTCATTTATATTTAAATAAAAAAACACATTATTTGTAGTAAATTAAAATATTATATTTTATAAACATAATACAAAAGTATAATTCATGTTTATGGTGGGAACAATAAAACAGTAATAAAATTCTTGGACTCAGACTGTTTTTCAACATATAAAAAAATTACTAAATTATATTTAAACGACTCTTACTCTATTATCACCACATAGATTAATTACATAGTTAAAAAATTTCCCCTATATATGTTTCTATGTTTATCAAAAAAATATGTGTGATGCAAGTCTTATAAATAATATCTATGAATCAACATTAGTGAAATTATCTTCTATAATATTTATATTCAAATTACCAAAATTATTTAGTTTGGAAACATTTTATAGAATTAGTTACTAATCACTAGCGATACCATAGTTTAACCCTATGAGAGATCTCAAAATGAATATATTGAAATAGTAAGTGATCTGAAATAGGTAAATTCTATAGGGTAATTATCATGTATTATATATTCCTATTGATTAATTTTAATAAATAAAAACCCACTAAGAATAATTTCTACTGACATTATATTCAATCAGGGAGCCATGACCTATATTTCACACAATGTAATGAGTATTCTTTGGAAATACACTCAAAACCTAATTATTAATATAATGAATAAATGAAATAATAAACATTATGAATCATCTATAGTCTATTAGGAAACAATTCACCTTTATCCATCATTTAGATAAACTAAACATCATTCAAATGATATGAAAATACTTTGGGAATCCTATCTATGTGTCACCAATAGAAAATTTTAAAAAAAATGCTAAACAACGAAATTTTAGTGGAAAACTACATTGAAATAACCTACAAATGGATGATATTGTGTTACCATATTCTTATTTTCCTAACAAAAGTTAATCTTTAGGAACTGTGATTTAGTAGAACAACCATAGTTGGATGATTGAGGTCTTGATAAATAACACATTAAAAGGAATCTGTCAATAAATATTTTGAAATGTTTTCCAAAAGGATTAACTTGTTTAATATAAATGTAATTCAAATTATGTTTAAAATTAATACATTTAATATAATATGTATATCTATTTTTTTATTTACATCTATATCGATGATTTTAATGATTTAGTTCTGTAATCCTATTCCATCCTTTAAATTAATGTTTTTTAACCCATAATTGTTTTTCTCTTTTAAAATACCACACGACTGTTTTACTAACCTATAAAGAATTTATTAATATTCATACATATCCAAAAAATCTCAGTAATTTGATATATGAAATTTTCACTTATATTCATAGGGTTATATGATATTGAAAATCAATATATGAGTAATCACATTGCTATAGAATGTTGACCCCAAAAATGTTTTAAGAAAAAGAAGAAGCCTCCAACAACGTGGGTATTTTGACCCCAAGATAAACTACTAGTTGATAAATTATTTAAGATATAATTTAATTAATGATATCTATAAAAATATCAATAATCAAAAAAAAAACTTCACTCAATCCCTTGACTATAAAATCAAATCAATGAAATGGAATATGAAAACAAAATATTATGGAGTAAGAATTAAAATGGTATTAATGTTTATATATCTAAGAAATAATTAATCAAATATGTATAAGTATAAGAATTATGTAAATTATATGAACTATTAATTATTAATAATTACATAAATGAATAGAAAATTAAATAAATACATTATCAAACCTGAGTAATAAATATAAAATTTTAAATTTATGCTCATCTTATAAAACAAATGTTATTAATAATTATAAAAATCATATATATATATAACTTATAAACAATAAAATAAACCTTTTAAAAAACAAAATAATTTATATTTCTGGAATATAGGTCCAAATCATAGCTCAACATCTCGAGAAACTAGCCATCATAGGGATGATAATGTAACAAAAATGTTGACTGGTATAGAGTGGAAGAGGATATGGGTAAATTTTTATACATGAACCTAGAGAATGGGGTGGTGCTGGGATAAATCTATAGTATAGAATTGTACCACAAACAATTGGCATGGGGGGATTCCAAAGGACATCAATAAACACCAATAATGCATTAATGGTTATGTACCCTTTCAAAGTGAAATATATTCTATCAAACATTCAATAGTCCAATTTTCATAAATGTTACTATTCCATGTGAAATTACATCATTTAATTAATGATATGAAAATAAATCACATTCGACATGTATTTCCAACCTCTACATGCCGAATTTACCCCATCCCATCCACACATTGATACTCAATGGGATATATTGATGTGGAAAATGGTGCAATGATTTCTGAAACATTTAAAGCAACAATTTTAATCTAATAAGCGTTTTGTTCTTGTTCCTTTTATTCTTTTTAGTTTCCTCACATATTTTCACTAATATATTATCATAAGAAAACATTATAATATAATTTAACATATTGGCGAACAAGTAATGATTCATATATCATATTTTTTTAGTAGTGATGGAAACACCTGGATCCATCAAATATTAAGACATTGATACAATTAATTTCTATTAGGGAACCATTATTTGTTCAATAGAAATATTAAAAATGATTAACATAATAATATTTTTTCCTATAAACATCAATCAAAAATGAAAAAAAAATATTCTGGTAACACCTATAAAGAACCCTATATATATTCTTATTTGATGAAGTATGAATTGATGATAATAATAGGAGTAATAAAAGTATGATTCCAAAATACTTGGGTGATCCACTGGCCCATGGTTTCATGATTTCATTTTGATAATATGGAAAAAATAAACGCCGTGTTATTGAATTATCCTTGTGAAAAACTACATTTATAGAAAAAGAAAGCATTTTTAATCACTATAAGAAATATATTACCTTCCCTAATAACCTATGACTAATAAAAAACACATCTTCAAATTGCATAAATTCTTATATATATGTTATTATCAATTATCATTATTGAATAGGGACTATAATGTCTGATTTATTTTTAAAATTTTATTTTTTCATCACATCAATGAATGTGAACACGAAATAACTAATCTAACTCATTGATTAGTAAATAAAAGAAACAATACAGATGTCATGTGTTAATTCCAACATATTCTATCCACATGGGTGGTTTTCATCACACAAAAACAAGATAAATTATCACCAATGTTACCCTAGACACATTATTACGGATAATTTAGTTCAAAAATTTCATTAATATGTGATAAAATTATACATACAGTTTTACTGTACTTTAAAAAGAAAATTGGATGCCATTATTTGTTTTATTAGGTCCGTGATAAGGTCCATCAATCCTATAGAGATTCTATTTTTTCTTCTTTTAAATTACATTGATGAAATTAATCATTGAAATATTTTCTACCCGTAGTGAAATATGTGTGATGGTGCTTTGGATTTCATTTTTTCCTATGGTTTTTGATTTTACCTTTTAATATATTTTCATATTCCTCATTTTTGTTTCGAAAAATAATAATTATTTTTAATTTATTTCATATATTTTTATTTCAAAAAATTAATCAGAATACTAATGAAATACCCAAAATATGGTTCTATTAGGATCCTTATTAGTCATTTTGGATAACAATGTATCATGACGAGGATTTCAACTCACTCATGCCCATTTTTTCTACAATTTTATATTACAAACATACTATTGTGTGACTGGATAGGTGGGTTCAATTTAGTATTTCATATTTTCATATATGGTGTATATAATTTGGAACTAATGTATTTTATTTTAGATTAACTAGGATTGATGTGTCTTTTTGGGCTATGAATGATTCAGTTTTTTGAGTAGTTTGTCTTCCAAAAGTTTATAGTTTATGAATTTGGTTTGGGGGACTCTAGGGTCACCTTACTATCTATTTTTTTAGATAATTTATAGTGATAATTCTCATAATGATTTGATATAATTTTTGTGATTACAAAAATAGATTAGTTGTCACACATGGTAGTTGGTATGCCAGTATTGTTTTCCAGCAGCATACTGATGAAAGGACCTCAATAGGTTACCTTCCTCTATGTGTGAGATCCAAGATCATCATAAAATATATTTTTAGGTGTTTCTACATGTGTTATAGTCAAAATTTTCAGCTTATAATTATTTTACCTTTCTCTTCGCATGATAATTCAACCTCACTTTTTTTTCAAGACATCAGGGAGACCAAAATAAGATTTTAGGTGGCCCTTATTTTGAATTGTATTAATGATTTTATTGGCTCTATTATATGATTTATATTTTTATATTTCCTTATAATTGTTCACACTAATCTTTACTGTGATTATTTTTAGATATTATAAAAATAGAATTGGAGAGACGTATTAAAGGTTGAAGAAAAACATCATTTTTCAAAATAATCATCCCAATAAAGTTAATGATGAATGATTTATTTACTAAAATATAGTAGTTTCACTACAATTTAATGACACAAAAATATATACCTGTAAATATTAATTTTTCACTTTAATATCTCTAACAATTGTTCATGATATAATATAATGAAATTAACCAAACCTATATATAAAAATATATACTATTTAGTGGAAAAAGTTTGTACCTAAGAATTTTTTTGATCCACATATGTGGTAGTGATGAGAAAATATCAATATTAATCTTTAGGATTTTGAGATTTTAAATGGTGATTATCATTAAATACAATTTTTTTCAATAAATCTCTCACAAAATGATCATTTTCTGTATATTATAGGTACTAGACTGTGAGTGGTTCATTATGTTGAATAATTCTTTCATATATTACATTAAGTATCTTAATTATTAATATTTTTCAATCTTGAGAATGGTTTCCTCCTATGATACACTTGAAATCAAATTCTATTCCCTTTTGTATGTCTTCTAACTGCTTATTCTCTCAATTTTTTCTCTGTGAGAAATTAAATCTTATTTCAAACATTATCATTTTAATTTAAACTATCTAGAATTAAAAAAAGGTTTTTATTTCTAATTTGTGTGTTCCATTGAAAAAAACTAATAGGTCGAGGGGTTAGTGATATTCATTCATTTTGATTTATTTTTAAATATTTTTAAATATTTATAACACATGTCATATGTTTGGAAAAAAAATTACTTATTAATATTGTATCTATACCCCACCCATGTCTAAGAAGTAAATCAATATAATTGACATGTATGATGTTTATAAGACTTTCCTCCTTGTTTTTAGTTGACATTGTAACACCTTGAGATTTTATGAGAAATATCATTTTTAATGACTTTGATGTCTTGCATTGTATAGTACAAAAATATTAGCTTGTCCGCTACAAAACACCATATTAGCTTATAGTATATGCAAAACTATTCTAGGCTTCTGTTGCATGCCAGATCAACCTTCCTCGATATCATGTGTTATACACAATACCATGTTTCACTAAACGAGAAATTATTATAATATTATTATGAACTAACCGTTTTGAATTGTAATACCAAATTTTTGAAATTTTATAAATTTTATCTTTCAAAATGGACTTCATTTTTGGGTTCGGAATATCAAAATTAGCCTAGGGTAAATTTCTGGTATTTTTCAAAAAACATTCAATTATTGATGAATAGTGAAAACACTGGGTTACTATTTAAAGACTGACTTTTTATTTAAATAATTATTTAGTTAATTTAAATTTATTTTAGGTAAAAATTGATACATAATACCTATATATTTTCAATGTAATTCCTTGGAGTAATTTTAAAATAATTTTAGATATATAAAAATTTTATTGATCTTTTTCACCGTCTTTTACCCATCTCCTAGGAGCATTTGCAATTGTACATAAAACTTAATTTTACCACTTCTGTGAGTTGAATTTCGAAAATCCATGAAACACGGTTAATATCATGGAGAAAATGTGGTTCAATAAGATAAAATTAATTTTTGGTGAATCCTAGCTTTTTTACTTATATTTACCATGGTTAATAGTAAATAGGTTAATTACAGGTAAAAATGATATTATTATTACCATAAAAAACTTAATAATTATATTGGATAAGTGTAATTCGACCAAAAACAACCTTAGGAATAAAATATTACCCTTTAGGTCCACATGTATTAGATTAGGACATTTATTATTATTTTATTTAAAGAAGAGTTAAAATAGTTGAAATCAATGTTTAATAAATAGAACATTTTTAATATAGGTTTATACATAAAATAAATTCAACTATAAATATTAATTATAAATATAATCATATTTCATACATAATGGTATTTTATTTATAAATTTTAGACACTAAATAATTTAATTTATTTATGATAGAATGACGATGAAGTAATTACCTTATCAACAAAATATTAACATAATTGATGTAATGAATACCCAAATAAATGTAATTTGCGACTTTTTATAAATTAAACTAATTTTATAGGTTAATATTACATGTTATTTTTTATTCAATTAATGTTTTTCGAACTAATCATGATGTTATGATTTTCACAAAAATCAATTACAAAATAGTGTTAAAAGTGACAAAAAATAGTTTTTAAAACAAATTTTATATTATTAATTGATATTATATTCATAAAAATCTATGGTTCTGTCAAATGTATTATATAAAGTTATATATAGTAATAATTAACCATTTCGGGTGTGTGTGGATTGTTATAGTATGTTTATTAGCCATATAGTGTAAAAAAACAAGAACACATGGTAAAAGTAAAATTATTTAACTTAGAGTTAAATATAAATGATAAGGTTAAAATAGTAATCTAAAATTGTCTAAATCCTATTGGTGGATAAGATTTCGACCCATCCACACTTTAACATTGAAATAAGTCACTTTGGAGCCATTATAAACAGAATATTACTTTATTATAAAATAATATTTTAAGTTTTTTTTGAAGTGCCCCTCTCCTCCCTTATAAAAGGGAACCTCCTCCCTCTTCACTTTACACAATTTTGAGCCTTCATACTCAGAAACCCCCTAACCATTTCCCTTCTCAACTTCCATAGAAACATTATACAGGTTCTTTTGTCTTCAAAAGACAAACTCTAGTCACATAAGAGGAAGGTTAAAAGAGGTGTGTCGAAGAAGTGGTAATCTCTTCTACCTATTATTTCAAGTTCCTTTCTTCTTTAACATCTTCTTCTTTAGTTGTTTCATTATAATGTAATATCATCAGTATCACTAATATAATGATATGTTATTATAAATTTTAAACAACCCCATTTCACCTTCTATCCATCCAACAGAAAATGAAATCACCGCCCGTGCGTACTTACGGAATATCTTCTCCACACCGTGGTGTAATCTGTTTTTCCGCCACCAACTTACATGAATGGGTATAATGGTGTAAATAATAACTATATATGGTTATTATAAAATCATATGGATTCTGAGATATTATATCATCCACTCCAATTCCATTCAATAATTATGAGAACCATATCATGGCTCGGGCATATGTATGGATTAATGTCTCCAAGACGCGATGAGATCCATTCTCCATGTTAACCATTCAAGAATGATTATAAAGTATATATAATGAATAATAATTAAATATATGACATAATGAGGCTACTAGATTTATGTGTGTATATATATATATATATATCATCTACTTAATTCCATTCAAGTCAATAAGGAATGGAAAACAACGTTCATGCGTACGTACGACCTACCGTCTCCATGAACGGTGTATTTCATTTCATCCATCTATCTATTATATATAATTATATACTGAATATATATGATATTTAAATCATTACTTACATTATTGAAGTAAGTGAATCATGATATAAGTAATAATAATATCAATAACAAGAATTCCAAACACGTACGATAAATAAAACGATTTTTACTCCAAAAGCTACTTTAACATGAAATTTTCAAATGAACGGGTAATATAAATTCATAACTGAACCATATATGATATCATAACAATGATTATTATTCTATAATAAATAAATGAAATTATTTAAATCATTATACAGGAGTATAGGATACGTACAAATCATATCGGGCCTAAGGTATGTGAAAATTTTTCAATCTGATTTTTAATCTAGATTGCTTATACATAAGTAATTACTCGGGTTATATTTTTCATCCAAGTACAATAAAATGATTTTCATAAAGTTTTTAATATTATTCAATGTATGTTTGAAGTCATTTTTAACCCTCTATGAATTTTAATTTTTTTTATGGAAGGAATCATTCTTTTATTTACCATATGTGGTACTTTTTGCATTTTCGACAAAAGTACGGGGAGAATGTTTTTTAACTTATATGCAATGAACAGATTTTTAAGGTTTCATAACACATAATTTTCATGAATATTATTCTACATGTTTTCAAGTTAATTTTCAATAAATTTTTTTTTTTAATTTTGTGGCATTTTGTGAGAAGAAAATTATTTTGAAGAAGAAAGGATATTTTCCTCTAGAATTCATTTCAAGTGTTTTATCGAAACTATTATCCATCTAAGATGACATTATTAAGTATGTTTATGTTTTAAGTATAATGTTTCTATTATTTAAATGGTTCTATTTTTCTTAAGTTGAAATGATATCCATTTCTTTTATATGGATTATGTTATGATGGGATGATGTTTATGAAACCCATTTTATTCATTGGGTTATTATGAATGATGTATGTTCATTATGTGGAAAAAGTAAGAATGATTTCATTATGAGATGGGTAAGACCTATATCTCCCTCCAATTCATTGGGAAATTTTTTTTATCTCATGAGATAGGCATGGTTGGAATGGTAAGTTATTTTGGTTCAGTGATACAGGACTGGAACGATGGGAGAACTCGATTCAGAAAGGGAATTTGTCCACTAAGATGGTCTTGGAACCAATGCCTTGGCTACTATGGAAATAATATCATGTGTTTAATGGTTTCCAAAATTACATGTTTTATTCCCATGATATTTTATCATTATTGATTTTCCATTATGATATATGCCTTACGTACTTCCAAGATTTATGTCATTGCTCGTGATTTTGATGATTAGATTTTATGTTCATGTTTTTCCATTCAAATGTTTATGGATTGTTTTACGTTCCCTATGTTTACCATTACTGAGCAATTGATCTCACCCTTTTTATGATTTATTTTCCCTAGGATATAAAGAATGTTTTTAGGTATGAAAACAAAAGGGGAAGATCTTTATGGGAGATGTTGAAGATCATTCACCATGACTAGAAGATTATGTTATGTGTTTCCAAATACACTAAACTATGAAAGTCCTTGAGTGTCGGTTCCTGTTATGTATTAATTATTCCACAAAAGTAATGTAAATTCCATGTACATGACACTTGGGTCACTACAATTGGTATTAGAGGAATGGTTTAGTCAACCTTTGGAAACTAGGATGCAAGAACTTTAGTGAGATCTCTATAGATAAATCTATGGTATGTTTAGGGATGTCCCTAAGGTTAAGTATATGTATAGGTTATAGTCTTAGAATAATGTTAAGGATATTATAATTAAACCTATGATGTTAGATATTGAAGGTACTCCCCTTTTATTATGTTTTTCCTTGCCTGATTTTTGCCTCTCACACTGTTCTTTTTGGGTTTTATAGGATGGCTGGAACCCGAATGAACTGTGTTGATCAATGTAATGGAAGATGCAATGATTGTCCTCTTGAACAACAAAATGTGATGGGAAATGGAGTGAAAAATATTATTTCTATACTTACACAAGCTATGAATCATTAATGATTTCCAAATGATCTGATAATGGAAAAATATTCTATTGAGTCCTTCATGAGGCAACACCAACCATATTTCGATGGGACTTTTGATCCACTTGTTGCTGAACAATGGATCAGTACCATTGAAATGATATTTTCCATACTTCTCTGTTCAGAACATGAAAAATTCATTTTAGCTGTTTATTATTTATAAGGTGAATCAGACCAGTGGTGGAATCTAATTAATAATACAAGGCCCCAAGATGAAATTTAATCCAGGGAATGGGACGAGTTCAAGAAATTGTTTTTCAGTAAGTACTTCCCTTATATTCTTAGAAAATAGATGGAAAAGGAGTTCCTTGAGCTTAAAAAGAAGTATGATGAATCTGTTGGTATATACGAAGAGAATTTTACAATACTTGCAAGGTATGCATATGACATTATCATCCAACCTAAAAGTAATGTCAATCGATTCTTCAGTGGCTTAAAACCAAGTATTCGAAGGGAATTAGATATAAAAGGCTTCAGTAGCTATGAAGAAATTGTGCATTGTGATATCAATGTAGAACTGGAAGTTGGTGTTACATATCCATCTCATGGTTTGGACAGGAAAAAAATATGGAGTTCAAGGAAAACGTCAAAAGAATGGTGAAAAGAAGATGAATGTTTCCTTATGCTCGAAGTGTGGAAATAAGCATGGTGGAGATTGTCTTAAAGGCACTAGAAAATGTTGAAAGTTTGGAAAGGATGGTCATCGAGCAGTTGGGTGTTGAAGTAATGGAAAAAATGTAGCTAATGATGTGAATAGAGAAAAGACTACAGAGAACGATCCACTGACACTTCAATGCTTGGTGTGCAAGGAAATATGGCATTACGCAAATCAATTCCTTAATCTAAGGGTTAATGATGATCGAAATAAACAACCTCTTAAGGCAAAGGACAAAGGTAAGCCACATGTGATCACTATTGGAAATGTTGAATATGACAATGATGTGGTGTAATGATTATGTGTTTATGTAATGGGATTTCAAAATAATGTTGTATATAGTATCGTGGAATATTGGAATATTTATGTATTGGTCTATTGTGGTTTTCATTAATTTTATGGTAACATTAACCATAAAATATGACTGAAATATTTTTGGAAAGCAGATGATATTTTCATAATTAAGGGATAAGTAGAAAATGAAATTTTTGATAGTATTCATAAGCTCATGACTGATATAAGGTCAAAGTGAAATCATGGTTTGAGTATATTGAAATATTGGGATTTTGGTATGTGAAATGAGTTAACTTTTGACAACATTAATGATTTCACTAAGGTTCTATTGTAATTCATGTTTTAAAAGAATATATGATTAAGGTATTCACATGTTTGGATTGTGACCAACAGGATATATCTTGTGATATATGGGGGATAAATGATGGAATTTACATGTTTGTTATGTGACATTTCTAGTAATCATTTTCTTTATATATAAGATTAGAAAGAAGTATTTTTGATAAGTCTAAAGGCTAGAATGGATTATGTTGAACATAAGATAGAATTAGTTAAGGATAGAACTTTTTTTAATACTATTTTTAGAATGTTATAATAGTGTAGTTTTAGAAAAAGGACAACCCATAGGAAGGGAGACAACCCCTCACATTAGAAAAGGTTGCGGAAATTAAACCCACAACCGAAGTGTGACAGACCTTTATCACCTACCACTACCCTACATGAAGTCCCTGGTTAATAGAAAAGAGTTCTATTTTATTATCCGGTTTGATAGATGAACTATAAGTCCATTTTTGGAATCATATATGATTAACCTCACCATAGATGGACATATTTATATTTGGTAACTTTTGCTAACATTTATTTTGAGACAGATGGACTAACCCATCACTCTATCAAGTAAAACTTCAAGAATGAAATATTCAACATCATTTCTTAACGAGATAATGTGGAAATTGTTCAATACACGAAAAATGGTGATATTTTACCATAATAAAGTATGTATTTCTTTTAATTCAAATCATCAACATTAGGGAAATGATCTTGAAAACCAAAAATGTTGTCCTAGTGTCTTAATATCCAATGATTCAGATGGTACCTTAGATCAACACAAATTTATGGCTTTGTGATTATTGGATTTTTCATAGCCATGTTCTCTACCACTCTCCATCAGAACTTGACGGTAAGATTTCTCTTCCATATCCATATTTTCACCTATGTTGTACTATGTGGAATCCCAATGCAAAGTTACTTTGGGTAACCGTTATCATTCTAACATTCCTTTTTAAAATGAAGTTTTAGTATTATGATTTTCGATGTGGGTTTCTATGAAAGAAACTTTCAAGTAGTAAACCATTTATAATCCCAACAAATTTCGAGGGTGAAATTCATTTTAAGGGGGGTAGAATGTAACACCCTGAGATTTTATGAGAAATATTATTTTCAACTACTTTTATGTCTTGTCTTGTACGATACACCAAGATAATCTTTCACTCTACAAAACACCATATTAGCTTACAGTATATGAAAAAACTATTCTAGGCTTGTGTTGCACGCCAGATCAACCTTCATCGATAGCGTGTGTTGTACGTAATACCGAGTTTAACTAAATGAGATATTATTATAATATTATTATGAACTAGATGTTATGAATAGTAATACCCAATTTTATAAATTTAATAAATTTTAACTTTCAAAATGGACTTCGTTTCTGAATTCAGAATATTGAAATTTTCCTAGGGTGATTTTTTGTTATTTTTCCAAAACATTCTATTTTTGATGAATAGTGAAGACACTAGGTTACTATTTAAAAACTGACTTTTTATTTAAATAATTTTTTAGTTTAATAAAATTTATTTTAGGTCAATATTGATACATAATACCTATATAAGTTAAATGTAATTCCTTGGATTCATTTAATAATAAATTTAGATAAATAAAAATTTTATTGATCTTTTTCACTGTCTTTTACCCACCTCATAGGAGCATTTGAAATTGTACATAAAACTTAATTTTACCACATCTGTGAGTTGAATTTAGAAAATCTGAGAGACACAGTTAATATGAAGGAGTAAAATGTGGTTCAATAAGATATAAATAATTTTTGGTGAATAATAAATTTTTACTATTATTTTTCACAGTTAAAAGTAAATAGGGTAATTAAGGGTAAAAATGATATTATTATTACCATACCACATGTCCTAATTCTATTGGATAAATGTAATTCGACCAAAAAAAACCTTGGAAATAAGATATTACACTTTAGGTCCACATGGATTAGATTAGGACATTTAATATTATTTGTTATAAAGAAGAGTAAAAATAGTTGAAATCAATGTTTAATAAATAAAGCATTTTTAATATAGTGTTATACATAAAATAAATTCGAATATAAATAGTCATTAGAAATATAAAAATATTTCCAACATAATGGTGTTTTATTTATAATTTTTATACATTAAATAATGTAATTTATTTATGACACAATGATGATGAAGTAATTACCTTATAAACAAAATATTAAAATAATTGATGTTATAAATACTCAAATAAATGTAATTTGATCCTTTTTTTAATTCCACAAATTTAATAAGTTAATATGACATGTTAGTATTTATTCAATTCACTTTTTCTGGACTAATTATTTTCTTATGATTTTCACAAAAATCAATTACCAAATAGTGTCAAAATTGACATAAAATAGTTTTTAAAATGAATATTATATTATTAATTGATATACTATTCATAAAAATCATAGGTTAGGAAAAATGACTTAGATAAAATTATATATATTAATAATTAACCAATTGGGGTTTGTTTGGCTTGTTATAGTATGTTTATAAAGCGTATTTTGTAAGAAAACAAGAAGACATGGTAAAAGTTAAATTATTTAACATCGAGTAAAATCTAAATTACAGGGTTAAAATAGTTACCTAAACTTGTCTAAAACCTATTGGTTGAGAGGATTTCGACACATCCCTACTTTAGCTTCGAAATAAGTCACTTTGGAGCCATTATAAACCAAATATGACTTTATTATAAAATAATATTTTTTGTTTAATCCTAATGTGCCCCTCTCCTCCCTTATAAAAGGACACCTCCTCCCTCTTCTCTTTACACAATTTTGAGACTTCATGCTCAGAAAAACCCTTCCCATTTACCTTCTCAACTTCCCTTGAAACATTATAGAGGTTCTTTTCTCCTCAAAAGACTAACTCTATTGCCTAAAGAGGAAGCTTAAAATAGGTCCGTCGAAGAAGAGGTTATCTCTTCTACCGATTCTTTCAAGTTTCTTTTTTTCTTCAACTTCTTCATCTTAAGTTGTTCATTATAAAGTAATAAAATATGTATCACTAATATAATGATATTTTATTAAAAATAGGAAACAACACAATTTCACCTTCTATCCATCCTACAGAAAATGAAATCACCACGCGTGCGTACGTACGGAATATCGTCTCCACGCCGTGGTGTAATTTGTTTTTCAACAACCACCTTACGTGGATGGGTATAATGGTGAAAATAATAACTATATATGGTTATTATTTCATTATACTGATTTTGTTATATTATATCCCACACTACAATTCCATTCAATAATTATGGGAACGATATCATCGGTCGTGCGTACGTACGGATTACCATCTTCACGACGCAATGAGATTCATTATCATTGTTTACAGTTTCATAACGTCTAATTTTCATGAATCTTATTCTATATGTTTTCATGTTTATTTTCAATAAAAAAAATTTTCTTTTAAAATTGTGTGGAATTTTTTGAAAAAAAATTAGTTTGAAGAAGAAATGATTTTTTTCCTCAATAATTCATTTCATGTGTTTTATCAAAACTATTTTCCATATAATATTAAATTATTAAGTATGTTTATGTTTCAAGTATAGTATATCTATTATTTACACGGTTTGATTTTTTTATGATGAAATGATATCCATTTCTTTTATATGGATAATGTTATGATGGGATGATGTTTATGAAACCCATTTTATTCATTGAGTTATCATGAATGATGTATGTTCTTTTTGTGGCACAAGTAATAGTTATTTAATTATGATATTGGTGGGACCTATATCTACTTCCAAAGCATTGGTTAATATTTTTATCTCACGATATAGATATGGATGGAATGGTATGTTAATCCAGTTCAGTGATACAAGACTGGAATGAGGAGTGAACTCGACTCAGAAAGGGACATTGTCCACTAAGATGGTCTCAGCTACAATGACATAGCTGCTATAGAAATCATATCATGTGATTAATTGTTTCAACAATGACATGTTTTATTTCAATGATATTTTATCATGATTGATGTTCCTTTATGATATATACCTTACTTACTTCCAAGATTTATGTCATTGATCATATTTCTGGTGTTTAGATTTTATATTCAAGTTTTTTGCATTCAAATGTTTATGAATTGTTTTACATTCCCTATGTTTACCATTACTGAGCATTTCAGCTCACCTTTTTTATGTTTTATTTTCCCCAGGAGATAAAGAAAGGTTTTAGGTAAGTAAGCAAAAGGGGAAGATCTTAATGGGATATGTTGAATATCTTTCACCATGATTAGATGATTATGTTCCGAGTTTCCAAAGACACTAAATTGTTATGGTCCTTGACTGTTGGTTCTTGTTATGTATTAATTATTACGCAAACGTAAGGTAATGTACATGTACGAAACACTTGTGTCTCTACAGACATCCAATTTTTATATCATAAATTCAAATGAATAATGATCCATTTATTTCAAATATTGTAATACATTATGAGTGATAACTTCATTGAATAATTAAAATTTTATTGTAATCCCTTAAATTTTATGGGAATATAAATATCATCCATTGCAATCGATCACACACAATTCTTATTATTATAAAATTTCAATTTTTGAGGAAACCCATCCTTGATGTTCTATTTATTAATATACATCAACAATTAAATATCCTCTTGGATAAAATGTTTAAATATATTCCAACACTCATATATAAATAACATCTTATTTTCTAAATAAAATGAATGAATGTCAACAAAATATAATTTATTAAATTTCATTTCATCATTAAACCAGTTAACACACTTCATATTTGAATAGTTATAATTTTCCTCTGCTTGTGTATTGCATTAATAGGAATTTATTATTATTTTTAATAGATATTACTCAATTGGTTTTATAAAAGTATCTTGACCATGTTCATAATCCATATTTCATCACTTCCAAAAATGAAAAAACAAAAATGACATCTATTATCCTGGTAAACAAGGGATAAAACAAAAATTTCTAATTTAAATTAAATTAACCTGATATTAGTGTCTTATTTTTATTATAACATAGAATCATATTTTCATAATCATTTATAATATTTTTTATAATATATTTCACTAAAAATTTTACTCATCTTTTCTTGAATATCTCCACATAGACCATATAAAATTATATTTATTTAATTTTTTTATTCATCTAAGTATTTATAAAATATATATCTATGAAATGTTAAAATGATAATGCATGATATTTCACATTCAAAAATATGAATCTTATATATGTGATGTTTCATGAATTCTTAAAATAATTCAAAGCTTATATAACATTTCATGTTTTTGTCTCTCAATTATGTGTTACCAACACATCCCATTTATATCCTTATCAAACATTATTTAACCAAATAACCCTATAAAACCCTCCTCAATTTGATTTATATGAAATCTAGATAACAATTTCATAGTGTCATCAATCAACATAAAAAACTTACATAATCTTTATTCAATGTTATGTATCATTTATTCCAAACATAATAAGATAATGTTATTTTTTCATAATTATAATTTGTTTAATAAACTATTATATTGGGTTAACTCGTAGTTATTTAGATTCATTATTTTAAAAATTACTTACATTTTACCCTCAAAATTATAAACTCTTCATTAAAATTACTCAAAAAATCTTAGAAATGGTTTCACAATTTCGAAACCAATCCAACATAGTAATTGAATATACATTTCATTTTTGATTAATCATTTTAATATGAACATGAGTATTATTCATCTCTTTTAATCAATATCACCAACAATAAGAATCAACCATCAAAATTAATACATTTTTTAATCCTTAATCTATGTTGTAATGCCTTTTAATACTATAATAGTCTTATATGATTTGGCATAATAATTTAATTCATAATACTGTTCTACCTAAAATCATTATTATGGTTATTATTTATCTCAGTTTTAGTATTCATACTCAATGTTATATTATTTTCTCCACATGTTTCTATACATTATTACACCACATTATATAGTATTAGTACCTTAAAATTTACTCATGTTATATTTTGTATTGGAAAATTGTTTATAAAATGTATTGACATAATTTATTGACAAAAAAATGTATTGAATGAATATGTACTAATAAATAAGAAAAAAATCTAATAATAAATAATTGTGTATTTATTTTCACATTTTAATTTAATTTATATTATATTCAAGTGAACATAAATAAAAAACATTTAAATATATTACAAACTTAATTAATTCCAGATTTTTAATATATCAATATAATAAAAATTCTCATTCTCTTCTTTCTCATTGATATAATTTTTTTTCACCATTTAGTTTACTCCATTAATATATATACATTAGAAATTAATCAACATTTTCTATTTCAAAATTATCATATTTTTCTTCCCAATAATTATTGTAAATTAAAAGTAATGACTTTCCTGGAATCCACATTCCTCTTTTAATTTTCCTTTTGAATAATCCATCCCTTTTTATTTTTAGTCTTCATTTCTATTGTAATATCTACTCTCTTTCATTTTAGTTACTCTTCAAATTTATGTCTTTGATATAGTATATAATTTTGGCTATAAATAAATATATATGATTCATCAATATGGAATTGAAAATATGTTGAAAATATAAAATTAAGTGAAAAATTTTGCCTCTCGTACATATATCTAATGATATTATTTTAAATACTAATACCAAGTAACAAATTAATAATTAAATAAATATTTAAAATATTCAATGAAATATCACTTTAGGAAATACAGATCCCATATAAATTGGAAATTTATCAATGAGTTATTATTCTAGTTGATTGAAATTATCATTGAAAATATTAAAATATTATCCATATATAATTTTTTCCATGAATGGAAATATCATGTTTCAATATAAAACCAATTATTTAATCGACAAGAAATATTACTTTAAAATTTTTAATATAAACCTTCTCAAAAATAACTAAAACAGAATCATTAGAATGGGTACTCATCCATCATAAGTAATTCCAAGAATGAGGTGTGGTAGTAGTTGAAAACTGAAAAAAAAATTTATTCATTCAAGTACTATTATATATATAAACATAGTTTACATCATCTGTTCTGTTTTTTGTACACATGATAACATCATAAAAATGATATTTTTTCTTTTATTTCAACATCTTATTAACAATTTAAAACATTAAATATTCCATTTTAATCCAATAGTTCACACCTGTAGAGTTTGTGATAAAATTCAATAATTATTTTATCCATGAATGATTTTACAACATATTTTTCTTGATTATGTCTTAAAAATCATCAATAATATGAGATCCCAAAACAAATATTGTTAGGAAAATGTTAAAGAACATTTTATCAATGATTTATTTTTTAATGATCTGACATTTATTAGATCCATAAAATTAGAAAATAGTTAGTACCCACAAATGAATATCAATTATTTCTAATATGTATATTCAAATAAACATTTTTCAATGTGTTCGAATAATATATAACATCTTAATATATCTTTGTCTTAAAAAATATAATAATTATTAATAAAAACATATGTATCAAAACATTTTCTCTACCATAATACCAATGATTCTGATGGTTTCCACTTTATTATATTTTGTTTATATAAGAATTATAAAATTATATATTTTTATGTGAATTAAAAAATGCAATATAGAAATTTATATTCTAAATAATGATTATTTATAACAATACCACTTTAATTTTAGATATTATAAAATTATTTTTTCTATTGCAACACTCTTTTTTATTTTAAATTTAATTTCTTCCTCCAAAGACTTCATATTCATATTATAATATTATATATAAGATAAGATTAATAAAGATATGAATTTAGAAAATCATCTCTCAATATATTTTTTAATTCACTTATTCCATCACATGATACTTTATTTAACTTTTGAAAGTATACTGAAAGCATTGATAGATTTTTATATCTTTGGGATGAACAAATTAGGAATTCTTACAAAGTATATAATGAAATTATTATATTGTATTTCTCTCTTATTCCCCTAGTGGGTGTTCATATGAACAAGTAAATTTATTAAAAAATTAAGCGTAGTTTTTTATATCTTGTAGTTACAGTTTTCTTAAAACCCCTTCAAATAATCAAAATAGTATATTATTATTAAATAATTCACATGAAGATATATTGTATGACTCGTATTACCTCTATTGTTATCATTGGGGATTGAAGATAAAAATAACATTATGTGATGTTATCTAATTTATGATATCATATATTTCATTTAAATTTAAACTCATAACCGTATTTTTATTTCTTCATTAACTTATAAAATATTCTTTCTTCATTGTAAACAACATGGTTTTCATATATAATATTTTCTTATTATTTTAAAGTATAACCTAAATGTTTTTATCTTATATATTCTATATTCAAATAATAAGATCTATATTGATTCAAAATTTATCCATTACAATATATAATATCATGATTCAATATAAGAACATTATTATAATTACCTTTAATACATACCACTATTCTTTCCTCCATTATAATTTATAAAAAATATATAATATTAGAAAAATATTCCACATTCCAAAAAAACTATATAATACAAGATGGTTTCCCTAAGCCCTTTTCTTTTCAACTTCATTCATGTTATATATAAATTTAGTAGCTTCTTATTTTGGAACCCATTTTCCCACAAAATGATTCATATATAAGGAATCCATTATTTTTGGCATGTATACCATCTCCATTGAAATAATCATGGGGATTTCAAAAATTATCTATAAATTATTTAATACTAAAAGTAATCATAGAATCCAAAATATTATGAAAAAAATTTTAAATGTTTTTTAATATTCATGGAAAAAATATTACTTTTTCAACTTTATATTACACTATATATCCTATGAATGAAATCTATTTATTATATGAAAATTATATTTTTGAATATTATGATACATAAAGATTTATTATTATTAAACCTTCTCATAATGAAATAATATAAAAGGATATTATCACAGATATTAAAACATTTTATTAAACTATTATATTATTACTATAAATATTGAGTTTTTTGTTTTTTAAGTATATAAATGGATATTTGAGGATTTTGTTTATATTTTTAATATCAATTTTTGAAGATATATGTAAGGAAATGAGGTTTTTCCCATTAAGAAAATTATCAATTTTTTATGGTAAGGTAATGATGGATCTTCATAGGATTTAATGATACATTAAAAATACAAGTACATTGAAGGGAAAATTAATATTTTTGTGTAGAAAAACTACCTATAAATGATCTAAATCTAAATAAATAAAAAATCATTTTTTTGAGTTATTTCACATTGTAATTACATGGCCCAATGATTGAGAGATGACTTATAAATATTGAAATGGTTATGAGGACAATTTTGAGATGTCTATTATTTTCTTTATAAAAATAAAAATATAGATATGTATCAATTTTTAATACTTTTATAGAGTTTAATTGAAATTTTTTGAATTTTATAACAATTTTAAAAAACATTGTATGACCTATTATAGGTAGAAAAACTACAAATCCATGGTTAAAATATATATTCAATAAGACATAGTGTGTTCATTATACAAGAATCAAATCTTATATTTCTAAATGATAACTGACAATATGATTATTGAGACACTGTTGGGCTTATGAGTCATATAGAATATTATTAGAAATAATGAGGTTTCAAAAATGATATCAAATAATTTATTCATATTGAATTCATAAGACTAATAAATCTTATTATAATATCAATAATTACATGAAATTAGAAATAGATGATCCTTATTGGGACATTGTATGACATAATGGGTCTTATAATTAAATCTGTTTCTACCAAAAACATTGGATAATACAATAATAATACATTAAAAAACATAAAATATATCAAATAATGTTATGTCTTGATTCGCATTGAAATAAATATAACATTTATAATATTAAAGTGATATTCAAGATAAATTATTTGGGTATCCTATACAAAATTAATTTAACTCATCATGATTAAATAGGCTATTCAAATGTGGATGAAGATGAAAAATGATTTGAATGATGTTGATTTTTTTGATGGGTTATTAATTATGTAATTCTTGGTTACATCGAATAGAATTATATAATTATATTTTCAAGAGAAATTATCAGATAATTCATACTATAACACATCTATATAGTGGAAAAAATAATATCTCCCACCACCTAAGATTTATGTTATTTCCTAAATTCAATATGATAATAATATTCACAATATTTTGTAAATATATGAGTGAAGTAGGGAGAAGAAGAAACTAATTTATTGTAATGTATTTACATTAGTGTTATACCTATTTTGAGAAAATATTTCCAGTAAAAATGGATTGAATGATACCGTTGTTTCATAAATTTTGTTTCTGTATCGCTAGAGAAAAATCAGTGACATCTATGAATGTTTTTGAATTAATGAAGAAGGAAAAAAATATGGTATTATTTCATCATTCAAGAAAATTATGATTTATTTTCCAAATAATACAAAGAACATAAATAAATTCTAATGATATAAAACCCAAAAATATATTTTAACTATTGAAGGCATACACAGAGAATCACATATTGATCCATTGAAGGACCCTTTGAAGAACTCATCATTAGTGAGATGTTTTTTTAGTGGGACAATAGAACTCACAGTGCTACTCTATGGTGATGCTTGTTTTATAAATTTATTAGGAATATTCATAGAGTGAAAAAAATTAATAATACTTGGGAGTTATTTGTGGATAAATGAAACCAATCAAAATAAAGTGAATCCACTCACATAATGATCATTCCTTGTAAGAACCTATATGTTTTATTTCAGTTACATTATTCATTATTAAAATATTTATGAGAGAAATAAATCAATATGATCTAGATTAAAACCTATCATATTAGACTAATTAAAAAAAGTAATTCATATAAATGATCTCAAATTCATCCCATTTTTGAAAATAAAATATAGGAACTCCAATTGATATCCTAGAATACAAAGTTTTCACTTGTTACGAAGATAAATTTGTTATGATTTTCTTATCACATATTTTCAATTGAATTTTTATTCCCAATATTTGGTGGCACATTTATCACAACATGAATAATAAATATTCCCAAATGTTTTATCTCTTAGAGTGGAAGTAAGATATCGATATTTTTTAGGATTCTCACGAATTTCTACTGATCCACGTGTTTCCTTTTCATACAATAGAAATATGAATTTCAATAGAATAGATAAAATTAATTTTTTTATATCTCATTTAGAACATATATAAATATAAGTCATGTGTGTAAAAAAATCTCTTGACATTTTGGATAAATTAAAATGTAATAATAGAGGTAATGTTAAAATAAAGGAAACTAAATAATAAATAATAAATTGATTTATTTATTATCCAAGATCATTTTTTATGAAATATTTGATGAGTAATTCAATATATTATAGGATGTTATCATTGATATGCACAGATCTAGAGGAAAACTAGAGTATTCCAAAATTATAGAAAGCTGCTAAATGTTTTTATATATGATTGATTCACAGAATTTAGATTTGGATTAAAGATGTGACCATCCTCTTGATGAGTTATATTATATTATCATTTCTTATGTAGAGAGGAATATTCTTAAATTTAGAAAGTATCAAATATCAGAAAGATTTTGAGGGCATGATAAAAATCAACAAACAATGATGGTGAAGTTAAAAATACATGTGATTCTAAAAATAAATAAGAGGATTAAGATTAATTAAAAATAATTGGCTTTATATAAATGAAATTTTTATGAAATTTTTTTTTGGTAAAACTAACACCCATATATTATAAATATAAGGTGATTTGAAATTATGAAATAATTTTTCAAATGAAATAAATTTAAGACTATGGTTTTGATTAATATAATGAGAAAAATCACGTTAATATATTGTATAAAATATATAAAGAACAAAAAGTGTCAGCTAGATTCCAAAATAAGCTCTCTAATTGTAAAGGAATTGGTTTAATGAAAAAAACCAATATAAAACATTATTATGTAAGGAATTAGATGTTGTATTTATTAAGGACATCACTAATTTTATAAATCATATTAAATTTGTATTTAAACATCATTCTAAGAATAAGATAAAACTTAATTGATAGAGATAGAACATATAAAGAATAATATATTAGAATAATCTATATAGAGGAATACCTTATTCAGAAATGTGAAGAGGATTTGGATGAATCAAAATAAAATAATGGCTGAAGAAAGGGATGTGTATATCATGGTATAATCTATACTAACTTATTACATTAATAAATTAATGAAAAAAGTTTCTAGTAACGATATATTAGTGAATGGTCATGAATAATGTTTTTTAATTATTGAAAATATTAATAATATATAATGAAATTGTATTATAAATCATAATGAGTTTATTAATATTATAGAGGATATAAACATTGTAGTTTAAGTCAATGTTTAATAGTGAAAAGTGTGTTAATGGAATTATTTACTGACCCAAGATAATTGTACCGATAATATTATTTGTGTGCCAATTATATCTCCAATTATCAAGATCTTGGAAACCAAAACTATTTTAGTTTCGACATATATTACTTGTGATATTCCATATTATACATTAAATTAAAAGAATTTTATCTCTAAAATACATCTTTTCCAATGGATATGACAAGATCAATTCATAGTTGGAAAATAAAAAATGTTATTGACATATCCTTAATATTAGGTATAAAATTCCAAAGGTCAATAATTGTTTTGCGGTATTTGTAAAAAATAATCACACTCTTTAACTGTTAATATATCATAGACATAGATGATGTATGATCCATCGGTTTTTTATTACTTAAAATGGAAATTATATATTCAATTAAATAATATTGTTACACAAAATTTATTAAATCTTTAATCATAAAAGATGTTTGAACTATTGAAAAACATCTGATAGATGTGATTATCAGGATATTAGTGACATGATATTCAATAATTGGTTATTTTAGAAGAAACCCAATGTAATAATAGTTAATACAATTATAATAGTGAGTAATAAAAATTTAAGCACCGATTTGGATCGTATGTGATCATTTAATATATATTAGAAAATTATGAATTGTAGATATTAATGCATAAATATTTTATTTATGTAATTAGAATTGAAAACCCATTTAGATAAATCAAAATAAAATTCTTTTTATAAAGTGAACAATTTTATTTCAAACAATGATATTGAATTTTAGATGGTATTTCTTCATGTTCATTGAAATATATTTGACAATACGTGTGGAAGTTGAAAATAAGATGTGTATTTTATATATGATTGAATAAAAATTCTTATAGATCATAAAAAATTATAAAATGAAATTAAAGAACCAGATGATGCATTTTATTTGATGGTTTAAGGGTTGAATACAAATCTGCCTAAGGAAGTATCTAAATATAATAAAATTACTATGAAAAAATTCAAGGCACATAACTATAAATATACAAGGAATATTTCTCCACATGAAGAGGATAAAAATGATGAATGATCCCACTTGAGATTAATATCTCATTCATATAGTTTTTACTAATAATATACGGTGTTTAAATTCACTACATTATTGTTAGTTATAAAAAAATTTAAGGAATAATGGAACCTCAATTACTGGGGGTCTCATATGAGGGTTGTACCAGTTGCACAACAAAAATTATTGATCAATTGGAGTCCTTTAAATTCCATGATTATGATTGAATGACTGAAGTCTTTTATTTGGAGATGTTATATTGATGAATATATCAAAGGTTTTCTATTTTTATAAGAAACAATAATTTCATGATAATCCATTTAAATTGAAAGATTTCTTATACAAATAAATATTTTTCAAAAATATATTTATTAATATGAATATGTTTATAAAATAGTAGTGACTATCAATTGGAATGGAAATTAAGATTATGTTTTGGACAATCAGTCAAAATAGTTTTTCTAATGTACTTGTAGTTGATGAGTAAAAATTAATGTCTTTTGAAAATTATATCTTTATATAGACTAATGCATGAATGATAAATTTGTATTATATTCAGATATAATTAATAGAAAACATTTATCTCAAGGTTAGTTCACTCATGTTTTCAACCACAAGATATACAATTAAGTGTATTATTTGAATAGATGATATATAATTACTAATACATATGTGTTCTTATACTTCTATAACAATATATGATAACGACCTTACATTAATTGAAATAAATTGTAGAAGTGAATTTATTGAACTCAAAAATCATATATGAGAATAAATTAATTTGTAATTTAATCATATTATTTTATTATCAATATGTTGTGCAATAATTCAGCGACTTTTCAAAAAATTACTCACCGGAAAAAAAATAAAAAATGATATATCTATGTACTGAACTAGAATTTTGGGGATGATGTTCTATTTTATATTAATATGATTTCCATGGACTTAACTATATAATTATTTATTAACTCTAAAACAAAAATTAATATTGGATTAATGTTGGATGGTGATAGAGATGTATTCAATTAAATGATTCTTACAAAATATACTTACATGGTAACAATAATTTAAATGGTACAACTTATGAAAAGCAGCTATATATGTTCTAGGATAGTGTATATAAAACGTGATTATATTCAAGCTACTATTATCAGTAATGACATGTAATAATTATTTATGTAATCCCTATTATTAATTGATATTTTTATAACGACGTCTTTTAAATTATAGACCTTCTGTTATAGAGAATAAAATATTGATATTTATTAGATTATATGTCAATAATTTACATAATAATAATTTCAATTAATTTCTTATGATTTTTTATGAACATAATTAGTGTTTTACTTATGTTTAAAAATATAAATGGAATGAAAAAATATATATCTAATAATAATTACAATTCCTTATGAAATATTAGTACAAATTCTCATAATTTCAAATAATGAAAATTTGTTGAAAATTATTTAGAGCCTATAAGATATACTATATATTATATAATATCATCAATAATATTTAGTTTTATAAAATTTGAAAAAGGAATATAATCATTGTGTCTTCATATTACATAATATTTCACAGATGAATATAAATGAAAGCTTAAAATTTATAATTATATATTCTTATTGGGAAATTATAACATTTTATGAGTATACTGAGAAAATAAATTTGTTGCCAATATATTATAGAATAAAAATAAATTATAAATAATAAAATAATCATATAATAATATGATATTTCATAATCATTATTAAAATAAACATCATAGTTATCTTGAATAATTGTTACGCAGGCCAAAATATTTCGATACCCATGGAAAAACAACTCTAACTAGTCACAATGAATATGTTCGTGAAACAATTGAAGAATAAGTAATAATATTTTAATTATATTGAATCTTTTATAATTTTTTATTTTTATGATATCTTAATATTCATGGTGATATAGATTGAAATATTTAAAAAATAATTTTACAGATATTATTTTATAATTCTAAATCGATAATTTCTACTAATTTTAAAAATTTCAATTTCCTACCATAAAATATTTCATTAGTTTTCATATTTATATTTGGAAAGAATATTCAAAATAATATCAAAATGTAACATAAATTTAATGAGAAGAATAAATTGACATCTCATGAGATATATCCTCTCATTCTATGACTATTATGGAGAATATCTTACTATAAGGAGAGGCAAAATATGATACATGTACAAGTTAGAGATTAGTAGAGAATTTTAGTGGTGAAAAAAAAATGAATTATATAAAAACTTATCAATTAAATAAGTAGTATAATAAGATGTACTATGATTCAATATTATCATATAATCCCACATTACGGAACATGTCAAATAATATTTTGAGTCAGTGAATGGCCAATGAGATTCTACACTAAGGAGATAGAATCCATTGAAAAACTACTCCCATGATTTATAATGAATGCATTAAAGGGCCACCAAATGATTTCACCACTAGGAAGCAAGTAGATAAAATCAGGGGAATCTATAATGAATAGTGTGTCTCTATACTAATAAAGTCTAAATTATTTTATCTTGTTGTTTCTTATGGTAAAGAATTGTGTTTATAATAATGAATATGTGATTAAGACATATCAAAAAGAACAACACATATTAAGATATCACATTGACACCAAACTTTCTAAAAATAATTTAGTATTATTCCATTTATATTTGGTAGTATGATTATAAGAAAAATATACAAAACAAGATGGGATTGATATCATATATTATCATATTGTTATAATTAAAATTATGAATGCAATAAAAAAATATCATTGTACACACCCTCTACTGAAAGATCAAAAAAATCAAGGAACTATAATTTTTTCTTCAAAATAAATATAGAAGGCTTCAAAATTTAAATATTTCATTCGTGTTGAATTAGAATAAACTTGGATGATTAAATAAACATATATTTAATACATCTCATACTCATTTTACCATTGGATAATTTTAATCCATTAATCCTATTTTAATGGTCCATGAATTCAAATTTTAGAAATACAAATTTAATAATAATTTTATAAATAATTGAATACTCTTATATTTTATTTTAGAAAAATATTATTTTCACAATTTTTTTAAATAATATGTAGTGATATTATATGAGATACTTTAGTATAACTAAAAAAATTTATTTTTAAATTTTAATATTCGGGTTTTTATAATATGTTATGCATATAATTATTTTTATAATCAAACCTTGTGGCATTGATAATGCATAATTATGATCTGAATTTAAAGTATTTAAATTTCTAATATAAATAAAATCCTTTTGGTTTAGAGTTTTATAATATTACCAAATCCATTTAAAATCAAAGTGTATATCAAAAATGTATACACATTATCCAGGAAAATGGTTCTTAAATTTAAATCATTATTTCAATAAAATAAAATTCTATTCATTTAAAATGAATCACCATAGAAAAAATAATGGAATTTCTATAGATCTTACAAATACGTAGATATTATTATAAAAATTTATAACATTTTATAAACAAAAAAATCTGAATTCGAGATATAAAAATTATGAAAAACCATTATATGAGTCAAAATCTAGAACATCCCCTCATTTCATTACCTATTGGAATATAAAATGTTAGTGTATAAGTAAAACATAATGAAATATGAAATTATTCCAATCCCAATGAAAAAAATTTAATATATAAAATCAGAATATGAAATTTGTGGAGATGTTTTGAGTAATAAAATAATGCATGAAATTAATTTATTAAAGATCAACCATTCAACAATAAGTTTATAGAAAATTTATTTAATTTACATTGCCATATTCATACCTTATTAAATGAAAATATTTCCTCAAAACAAAATTTGAAATTACTAATGATTATTAACAAATATTGGTGCATAATATTCATATCCTGAGTTTACTTAGGTTTGAAACATGTCAGAATAACTGAAAACTAGTTATTTATATTGGAGTAACCAATAATTTTATCTTATGAATATTTCATCTAAATACTATGTCATTTAGTAATGAACTGAATAGATATATAAGGATATCCCATCGTTTGATCAATATAAATATTATCCCTTAAATGTATAGTTCCAATGTATTATATCATGAAAAAAATTACTATATAGATTTTTCATCATAAAACTCATTAAAAATAAACATCAAACCCAATTCAAAACCACTATCCATTTTAACATAAAATTGATTATACATATAATTTTCTTTTAAAATATCATTAAAATGAAAAATTATCAAATGTTGGCTAATTAAATAATTATTGAAAAAAGTTTAAGCATATATAGAAATAATGATATTGAATAATGTCAATGATGATAGGAAAGTCTGCTCATGAGGTAAAGGTTAAAAAATATTCTTTTTCACATCGTAAAAAAGTGTGGAATGTAAAATATATAAAACACTATAAACTGATAAATTTTTATGACAATTTTAAAAAATAAAATGATATTCATAAATGAATTTAAATTATCATAACATTATATAAATGAATATTATTGAACTTTTTTAATTAAATTATAATTGGAAAAAAATAATTCTAAGGACAACATTGAAAAATTTCATTCAAATGAAAATACCTAATGATGTTTGTGAATTTCAAATAAAAGGTTCATTTAAGGTTAGAACAAGGAAAATATTATTAAAACATATATATTTTTTTTAAATTAATGATACAATATATGAAAAAAATTTATATACCCAACACAAAAAAACATGTTTGAATAATGGAATAAGTAGTAAATAATGGAAATTGAGATATGAAATCTCATACATCGAGACCTCTAATTCATCGTAAATTATAAAACTTATAAATGATGAATTATATTAAATAATTTTTTCCCTAAACCATTTGAATTGTAATTAATTTTTTAATACTCCTTTAATTTTATTTATTATAGTGTTTTATATAGTTACAAAAGAATTATTTTTTATGTTGTGTATTTTGAGGTCATTTATTGCAAAAAAATAATAGGGTATTGATCATTGAAACAGTAGATGTGGATATATATTAATCCAAATGAGTTTTTTTACAATTTTCATGTTTTTTAATTAAATATAATTTTAAAACACACCATTTAAGGTGGTCAACAAAAATTAGATATGTCATTCTTGTGTGTGGTAGTTTTTATATACACAAGTGCGACATTTACATTTTACAAAAGATATGAGGTTAAGAATATAGACAATATAATAATGATAAATTATTATATGTATTTTATAAATAAATATTATACTAATTAAATTAATTTTCAAAACCATTCATGTGATTTTTTGAATACAAATGAAACACACCTCTTAATGGAGGATGTTGTCCACCTGTGGGCATGAGCGACATTTTTTACCCCATAAGACTGAAATGTTGTATAAAATGTTTGTACAATTAAAATAATAAAATTAGTTCTTTGTAATGATATTTCATTAATTATTTTAGTTTGGTTATAAGATATTTCAATGATGATTAAGAAGAAATACAATTGAGAGAGTTTAGTTAGGACTAATACCTCATCCTTAGAAAACCTCATTTGTGTTAGACCTCAATCCATATATGTTTTTTTATTATTATAAGAAAATGGAATATAGGAGTTTGGGATGGATGTTGTGAAGGTGATTTTTTTGGTAATATGTGATATATGGTTCTCAAAGATTCTTAATAATTGAGGGGAGATTTCCTCCATTAATAATTCCAAGGAGTTTCAATCTTGTAAATTCATGAAGCATTCAAATATAAAACATGTATTTCTCAAGGAAAGTGCATCCAAAAGTCTAATTTTTTATAATAAGTTTGTTGATAAATAAATACACTCAAAACATATATATATATGATTTTTTTGAGTTCTAATTAATCCATATCAATTTATTTTAACCCATTTATCTAATTTTTTCCTTTGTCATTGTGACTGTCTGTTACCATGTAAAGTACTTATTAAGATAAAAAATCAAATTATCAGCCTAAAAAAATGGAAAATTTTGATAAAATTTCTTTGTTTAATTTTCAAAGAATAAATTTCAATAATTTTTAAAAATTAATTTTATTATATTATCATAAAATAAAATGAAAATGAAATTTAGAAAAAAATCATTTTGTTGGGAAAAATATAATTTCATTCCAAAATCAAATATAAAGTTTATTTGCATATAATTAATTTGATTATAATGAAAATATATAAATATTTTAATTTCAATGTAAAACAAAAAAAGTGAAACATATAGAAAACATGCTCAATATATAATTACAAAAATCTTTTTTATTGGAATAAAATGAGTATTTATATTTCAAAAATTTCATACATATATTTATTTATTTAGTATTTTAGTTTCAGATGAACTATATAACATAATATATATGAATTTTTTTATATAAAATAGTTTTTTAAACATTAATTTCATTATAATATCATGAAAATATCATAAAACATTTAGTATTTGTCCAATCAATATTTTTCAATATTCACCCAAATATTTTCAATTTCAGGCAAAAAACCAAAACATTTATCTCACTATAATTTCTAACTATAATATAAAAACAATGTAGCTTTCATAATTTTGAATTTTAATAATTATTTAATTAAATTTTTTAATAAATAAATCTAATACTTTGAAAATTATTATATAAGAAAAAATATTAACTTTTTAGTTGAAAATTATATGGTTTTTTTGTAAAACTATAATGAATATGAATCCATAAAATTAATTCATATGATTAAAAAATCATCATATTTATATGGTTACTAGGATTAACACATTCAATACCAATAAAATCAGTTTTTCCTCATAATTTGGTTAATAAAATAATCAAATGAGGATATTTTAACTCAGATATTTTCAATTCCCATGTTTCATATTTGATTAGATGTTTATTCTAAAAAACAATTCTCTTGTGAGTCACTATATTAGACAACACGTATCTATATAATGTATAATCTAATCTATTTTTACAACATAATATGGATTCTCTAGTAATTACTCCTTTTTTAATATAAACCATGAGATGCATCTAGTAAATATTTTCTTGACAAGGAAACATGTTACAATTCATAAAATTGAGATAAACTTATTAGTATGTTAGTTGATAATAAATAGATCCCATATTATGAAAAATTTCATATAGAATAATATACAATGGTGTATTTTTCAATTATATCCAAAATTCATAACACATTTCCATTGAAATAATTTAACAAAAACATTATCTGATTTACTAATCATATGTCCATTAATTCGATTGTTTATATAAAACTTCTACCTATACAATGTTTCCAACATATGGTGTTGAATATGTATAATATTATAAAAAATATATAGTACTAATATTTTACACAATAACATTCATTCATTATCATCATCTCAGTATTTTAGTGTTTGAATGTACTTTTTATATAATTAGTTAATATTATCTACCTATTTACCAACTGTAGACTATTATAATAAAAAATTATATAATGAAAAATAATGATCCAATATAGTACTATCTATATTTTCTAAGTTATATATACCTTTATATTATGTAAAATCATAATATTTTATCTAATGAGCGGTTCCTAAGAGTGTTTTTAGGTTTTTTAGAGCCTTCCTAATTTGAAAAGAGCTTGTTGTGCCAGGATTTGGAGGAACAGACAAAGGCATATGTATGATTCCTGAATAGTTCTAAGAGTGTCACACAACCATTTTCCCTATTAAAGTATGAGAGTATTTATTTTATCTATGAAATGAAGGTTTTATTTCCATAAAAAATATTTAATAATTTGTATATTTAACTCGAATTGTTTTCAAAAATTTTGTCTAACAATACATGTCACGAACCGGATCTGGTCGCCACCATTAATGGCACCAAACCCGGCCCATGGCAAGACCCGAAGGGCATTCCCTATCCCCACGGGCTGGCACAAGTGCCTGGGTATAAAACAATATGATTTGGGAATGATTTACCCGAGTATGAAAGCATAAAACAAATAAAACAATCAATAATAAGAATCTGAAATTTCCATGCTAAACCATTCTTAACAAAACCAGATCTGAATACATATGTTTAAAGACACTACAAGTGGTCCACATAAAAATAATGACAACATCAAGACATCTCCAATCACTTCACACAACAAGGGTGTCATCACCCGCAAGCCTTCTCCACAACTCTGCCCCAACGATGGGGACTAACACCCTGAAGCGCCATCACCCTTAGCCTTCCCTTTACCTGAGTCAAGCATAAGAAGTTCTACTTACACCCAAGGGGTGTAATTAGGGTGTGAGCCTAAGCCCAATAGGATACCACCAGAAGATTCCAAAGAGGATGCAATACAATGGGAACAAAACTAGCAATTTTAACACACAAGGTGAAACAATGTTAAAAATTTCAAGAAAAGCAACTTTCAAATGAAAACAGTTTTCAATCCAAGAATTTCAGAATGATAACCCATTAAATAAACATGTGAGATACTGTAAAGTACTGCCAAAAGATCCCACAACAAGGGTAAATACTACAATTCTAATGAGCACAAAAATTGGGAACACCCCTAGGCAACTAGATATTCTCGGGCCCTATGTACCTCGTACCTCGGTGTAAAGTATCCAAGTCCCAATCCTTTCCCGTGCACGAGCCACTAGTAGGGAACAAACCCATAACCTAGTGGTCCCCAAATAACATCCACATAGTTCAGTTAGTGTTGTCGTTATCCATTTGCTCAGTGAAACAGGGACACAACCCATCCGGTCCACTAGCCGTACTAGTACATATCCGCCCACCTAAGTACCCGGGATTCCCCCTTTTGTGCTCAAACAATTTCAGCAAACAACACACATACTTTTTCATGTAAAGTATCTCTACTGGTCACAAACAAATAGTACAGTAGCTACACACATTTTATATCATTTGAAACAGTCAATAAAATATTTTGATCTTCAATAAAACAACCTCTCAAAACATCACATTGTTTTGCACCCAAAACTCTTTAAAATATCCACTTTTCACAGTATGTGAACACTTGTAAGTCATAAAAACAAAATTTCAGTTCAACACAATTTAATAAAACCAAAAATTCAGTTATGGGGCAGCCCAATGTGAACCAAGAAATTATATATTTTAAAAACCACCATTTTCACACCAACATGGCACTTAATGCCCATTTGCTTCTCAAACACAATTTGAACAAACTTTTGCAGCCACAACCAAAAATAATAAATATTTAAAACATTATTTTAATTCCTAATACAGTTCAATAAAATCAACTATGTAATTAGAGTTCATCCCAAAATGAACCAATAAAAGACTTGCATGAAAAACCCTCAATTTCAACAAAAATTGTAACATAAAATTCATTTTCATTGTAAATGAAACTAAAACAAATTTTTACAGAAACATTAAAATTCAATAAGCATTAATTCACCCTCAACACAGCAAGCAAATTCCCAAAAAATTGCACACACAATGGAATCACCTACCAAAAGATTCAAGAACCGCAAATCCTAGTGCGGAACTTCAACCGCACAACCACCGCGCCACAAGGAAGTGATATCAAACCTAAAACCAGAGGATTGAACCATGAAACCCAAAATGAAACCCTAGGTACGAAGCCCTAGCTTCTGGACATTTGGGGATTCAAGAAAAAAAAGATAAATCTCAAGGAAAAGGAGAGAACTAGAAGGATAGTCACTTACTTGAGAAAACTGAACGTTTTTAGAAACCAGAGAAGTTAGGCCCTAATTCACGACAGATGCGATCTCCAAAGAGGGGGAAACGAAGCTGGGGGTGCGGCCAGGTACAGTGGGAGAAGGTGAGAGGTGGAATCACCGAAAAAGAATAAAAATTGAATATTTTATGAAATAATTACACAAAAAATTTAAAACTGGAAATGGGCTTTCGGGTTGGCCCAATACCCAACTTGATCACCCAAATCCAAGATTCAAATGAATTTTTAAGGGGGCCAAAATTCATTGGTGGTTTTAATAGTTAAATTAAGGTCATTTTGGAAGTTGAATGAGTTAAAAATGTTGAAAAACGAGGGAGTTATTAAACAAACAAAATTTATTGTCAAAACTGGAAATGGGCTCTCGAGTTGACCCAAATTATTGAAACCCACCATTTCCTTCAAACATGCATTGAAAACCCCCAAAAAAGCAATAATGTAAATTAAATACCAAAATACCTTTAAAATATGTCATGTATGTGACAATTCTCCCCACCATGAAGGACTTTCCGCCCCGGAAAGTCAACATGATTCTTGGTTGGTAAACAAGAATGGGTACTCTTCCTCGACCCGTGACTTTCGCTCCCAAGTCTGATGTGTATCATTCCCATGCTGCCATAAAACCCGGACTAAAGGAATAGACTTTCCTCGAAGTATCTTCTCTTGGGAGTCCACTATTTTCACCGGCCTCTCAACGATAGACAAGTCAGGCTCTATCTCTAGTTCTTCCCAATTCAACACATGGGACGGATCCGGGTTGTATTTCTTCAATTGAGAGACGTGGAAGACATCATGGATGGACGTCAGCTGAGAAGGTAAGGCCAACCTGTATGCCACCTCTCCAATACGCTCGGTGATCTCAAAGGGCCCGACATACCGTGGCATTAACTTACCTTGCTTCCCCAATCGACGATGGCCCAAACGAGGGGCCACTTTTAAGAATACCCTATCACCCACAGTAAACTCTAGGTCTCGACGCCTCCGATCAGCATAAGATTTATGACGACTCTGAGCTGTCAATAAGCGCTTCCTGATCAATTTGACCTTCTCAGAAGTCTCCTGCACAAGGCTCGGCCCCAATAGTGAAGTCTCTCCTACCTCAGCCCAACATAGGGGGGACCGACATGGCCGACCATAGAGCGCCTCAAAAGGGGCCATTCGAATTGAGGATTGGTAACTATTATTATAAGCAAACTCAACCAATCCCAAATGTATATCCCAAGAACCTCAAAAGTCCAAGACACATGCACGAAGCATGTCCTCCAAAATCTGATTCGCCCGCTCTGTCTGACCATCCGTCTGTGGGTGGTATGCCGTGCTCATCTTAATCTGAGAGCCCAAGGCCTTTTGAAGGCCTTCCCAAAATCGAGAAGTGAAGCGGGGGTCTCTATCCGAGACAATAGCTGATGGTACACCATGGAGTCTCACCACCTCCTGAAGATACAAATGGCCCAACTCATCTACTTTAGTTGTATCTTTAATCGGAATGAAGTGGGCTGATTTGGTCAGACGATCAATCACCACCCAAATAGCATTCTTACCCCGAGGTGTACGAGGTAATCCAACAATGAAGTCCATGGCAACCTCATCCCACTTCCAGGTAGGAATGGGTAATGGCTGGAGCAAACCGGAGGGCCTTTGGTGCTCTGCTTTCACCTGCTGGCATGTGTAGCATCTCGAAACAAAGTCTGCTATGTCTCGTCTCATACCAGGCCACCAAAAATGCCGACGGACATCATAATACATCTTAGTGGCACCTGGATGGACAGCCCACTGAGACTGGTGGCTATCATGCATCACTGCCTTCCGTAGAGATAACGGTACTACTGAACGGCCCTTGAAGCACAAGATGCCCTCGGGAGACGACGACCAATCAGAGGATGTCTCCCCACCATGAAGAAACTGCCTAGATCGCTGACAAAGCTCATCACTAGGTTGTTCCTGCTGAATCAACTCCAACAGAGAAGGAGTCAACTGGACACTCGCCAAGAATGCCCCTCCACTGTGTTCCCTATCCTCCACATGCATTTGAGAAAAGAGCCCCATCAATGCCCACTCATCACTAGACTTCCTCAAAGCCTGCACTGGAACTCTTCGGCTCAAAGCGTCGGCCACTACATTACCCTTGCCTGGGGTATAGACAATGTCAAAGTCCAACCCCTGCAAGTACTCGATCCAGCGACGTTGCCTCAAGTTGAGGTCCTTCTGCGTGAAGATATAAGCCAAGCTTTTGTGATCAGAGTAGACCACAAACTTCTCGCCAAAGAGGTAGTGACGCCATGTCTTCAAAGCATGCATCACCGCTGCCAACTCCAAGTCATGGGTAGGGTAGTTCTTTTCATGTGGTCGGAGTTGGCGAGAGCCATAAGCCACCACGTGATCATCCTGCATAAGCACGCACCCAAGACCCATACCTGAAGCATCACAATAAACCACATAACCCTTCCCGGCCTCAGGCAAAATCAGCACAAGGGCAGTAGTCAACCGTCTCTTCAGCTCCTCGAATTATGCTTGACATTCTGGACCCCATACAAACTTCACCCCTTTCCGGGTGAGCGCAGTCATTGGTGAAGCAAGCCGAGAGAAATCCTGAACGAATCGCCTGTAGTAACCAGCCAGGCCAAGGAAACTCCTGATCTCGAACACATTCTTCGGCTGCTCCCATGACATAACCGCACTAATTTTCTCAGGGTCCACTGAAACTCCGTGCTCTGAGATCACATGCCCTAGAAATCTCACCTCTCTGATCCAGAAGGTGCACTTTGACAACTTTGCATAGAGGCGGTGATCCCGTAATGTACCTAAAACGATCCTCAAGTGATGTTCGTGTTCCTCCTCAGAGCTAGAGTATACCAGAATATCATCCACGAACGCCACAACAAAGGAATCGAGATACTGATGGAACACCCTATTCATTAGTGCCATAAATACCGCTGGAGCATTGGTCAATCCGAAGGGCATGACCAAATACTCAAAGTGGCCATACCTGCTTCGGAAGGCTGTCTTGGGGATATCTAACTCCTTCACCCTGAGTTGATGATACCCTGAACGCAAGTCTATCTTTGAGAACCACTTTTCCCCCTTCAATTGATCAAACAAATCATCTATTCTGGGCAAAGGGTATTTGTTTTTAATTGTTACCTTATTCAGCTTCCGGTAGTCAACGCACAACCGGAGGGATCCATCAGCCTTTTTTGCAAACAACACAGGAGCGGCCCAAGGAGAGACGCTCGTGCGAATGAATCCTTTGGATTCTAAGTCGTCCAGCTGTATCTTTAATTCCCTCAACTCGGTGGGGGCCATGCGATAGGAGGGAAGAGATATCGGCTGTGTTCCCGGCGCCAGATCAATCGAAAACTCCACATCCCGCTCTGGGGGCAAACCAGAAAAATCATCAGGGAATACCTCGGGAAACTCATTCACTACATGAGGTAGTGCACCTTCAGGGGAAAGACCATCCTCTAGCACAATCGAAGATAACTGGAAGATAACACTTCCCAACTCTGGGAGTGGAGGCCCTGCGCGACTTGATCGTGGATCCCATTCTCCATGAAAAACCTGACGACTCCCATCAGGTGCCGTGAAACTCACACGCCTTCTGTAGCAGTCGATGTGTGCCTGGAAGTGAACTAGCCAATCCATCCCGAGTATGACATCAAAAAGGTCCATATCTAAGACCATAAGGTCCCACTCCATCTCGACCCCTGATACAGAAAGTGCACATGAGGGGCACCTAAGGCCCTGCTCCTTCTTCTTTCCCAGCGGTGTCACCAACTCCATCGCGAAAGACATCAACTCAGTTGGAAAAATCAGAATGTCCACAAAATGGGCAGAAATGAATGAAATAGAGGCACCAGTATCAAAAAGAGCAGTAGCAATAGAAGATGCAATCAGAACGGTACCTCGAACTGTCGACGGTCCCGCCTCTGATCCTACTGGTGACTGATCCACTGCATGGAGATGTCCAGTATCTGCCTGAGGACGACCGCTAGTATGTGGTTGTGCCCTGAACTGGCTCTGCCCAGAAGATGATCCAGCCCTACCACCACGACCACCAAATCAAGATCCCCCAGTCCTCGACGGCTCGGACTGTGCTGGCACTCCTTTTGAAGCCACTGAACCAACCCCACTCGGAAGTGGACGTGCCACACCACAAAAACGCTGCAAATGCCCCATACCTCCACACTGGAAACAAGGCTTCGGAGGAAGTGGACATGCTGGTCGGATATGCCCAGGCCTCCCACATTGGTGGCACACGACCGATCTTGCATCAGAAGCAGCAGAAGAAAACTGCCTGGAAGAGTGGCCTGAACTGCCCCCTCCTTTCTTCACATGATCCTCCCGCTTCCTTTTCTTCTCTGAGGAGCTTCCACTTCCCACTGCTGATACAGAACCATAGAAACCAGCCCTGCCTTTTCTATCAATCTCCACCATGCACACCCGATCAACGACCTCAGCATAGGTCCTCAGCTTAAACAAGAACACCTGGGAGTATATCTCTGGTCGCAAGCCTTTCTCAAACCTTTGGGCCTTCGCTTGCTCATTAGAGACAATTTCTGGAGCATACCGAACCAATTCAGCGAAACGGTTGGCATACTCCATCACAGATAGATTCCCCTGAACAAGTTCCATGAACTCTCTAGACCTTGCATAAGCCAACACCTCAGGGCAATACTGTTCATTGAAGACAGCCTTGAAATCTCTCCAGCGCATCTGCTCATTCTTCCCAGATTGAAGCACTGACTCCCACCATTTACGGCTGGGACCCTCCAACAGAAAGGAGGCACACTTCACCCTGAGCTCCTCGGGTGTTTCCAGGAACTCAAACATACGCTCGATCTTCTCGAGCCATTCTTCTGCTTCCTGGGGTTCTGAGCTTCCTCGGAAGGTTGGAGGCTTATTTTTCAGGAACTCCTGGGCCTTGTCCTTTCTAGGACCAGTATAATCCTCTCTAACAGGAGTTGGAGCTGGAGCTGGTCCATATCCTAGAGCCTGGACAGCCCGGACCACGGCCTCGACTAGCCTCTGATCAATCGGCGTGGGAGAACTCTCTCCAGCTTCCTCCTGTGGGTGCGTGGGAGCTTTCCGGGGAGGCATGTTGCTACAAAATGCAACAGTCACAAAAGAAATAGTCAATACCACAATTCTGAAAATTTTAATCAAATACATCAAATATAAACAAACTAAACACATTCTTGTAATAAAAGAAACAACTACTCCACATCTGCCTGATGTCCACATGTGGTCTGCAGCCCACACGTATCACCTGGAAGTGAAGTAAATCAGTAAATTCCAACATCCTCTGGTGACTCAAGGTCTGCCATGAGAGGTGCAGGCCAGGCACCCTACTCACAACCAATACCCCGAGCCCCGACAGTCCTAGCTCCTGTCTATCCCGACTCATCTCAAAATAACAATATAACCCAAAAACATTAACCCCCTCGGATACCATTTTGTCACGAACCGGATCTGGTCGCCACCATTAATGGCACCAAACCCGGCCCATGGCAAGACCCGAAGGGCATTCCCTATCCCCACGGGCTGGCACAAGTGCCCGGGTATAAAACAATATGATTTGGGAATGATTTACCCGAGTATGAAAGCATAAAACAAATAAAACAATCAATAATAAGAATCTGAAATTTCCATGCTAAACCATTCTTAACAAAACCAGATCTGAATACATATGTTTAAAGACACTACAAGTGGTCCACATAAAAATAATGACAACATCAAGACATCTCCAATCACTTCACACAACAAGGGTGTCATCACCCGCAAGCCTTCTCCACAACTCTGCCCCAACGATGGGGACTAACACCCTGAAGCGCCATCACCCTTAGCCTTCCCTTTACCTGAGTCAAGCATAAGAAGTTCTACTTACACCCAAGGGGTGTAAGTAGGGTGTGAGCCTATGCCCAATAGGATACCACCAGAAGATTCCAAAGAGGATGCAATACAATGGGAACAAAACTAGCAATTTTAACACACAAGGTGAAACAATGTTAAAAATTTCAAGAAAAGCAACTTTCAAATGAAAACAGTTTTCAATCCAAGAATTTCAGAATGATAACACATTAAATAAACATGTGAGCTACTGTAAAGTACTGCCAAAAGATCCCACAACAAGGGTAAATACTACAATTCTAATGAGCACAAAAATTGGGAACACCCCTAGGCAACTAGATATTCTCGGGCCCTATGTACCTCGTACCTCGGTGTAAAGTATCCAAGTCCCAATCCTTTCCCGTGCACGAGCCACTAGTAGGGAACAAACCCATAACCTAGTGGTCCCCAAATAACATCCACATAGTTCAGTTAGTGTTGTCGTTATCCATTTGCTCAGTGAAATAGGGACACAACCCATCCGGTCCACTAGCCGTACTAGTACATATCCGCCCACCTAAGTACCCGGGATTCCCCCTTTTGTGCTCAAACAATTTCAGCAAACAACACACATACTTTTTCATGTAAAGTATCTCTACTGGTCACAAACAAATAGTACAGTAGCTACACACATTTTATATCATTTGAAACAGTCAATAAAATATTTTGATCTTCAATAAAACAACCTCTCAAAACATCACATTGTTTTGCACCCAAAACTCTTTAAAATATCCACTTTTCACAGTATGTGAACACTTGTAAGTCATAAAAACAAAATTTCAGTTCAACACAATTTAATAAAACAAAAAATTCAGTTATGGGGCAACCCAATGTGAACCAAGAAATTATATATTTTAAAAACCACCATTTTCACACCAACATGGCACTTAATGCCCATTTGCTTCTCAAACACAATTTGAACAAACTTTTGCAGCCACAACAAAAAATAATAAATATTTAAAACATTATTTTAATTCCTAATACAGTTCAATAAAATCAACTATGTAATTAGAGTTCATCCCAAAATGAACCAATAAAAGACTTGCATGAAAAACCCTCAATTTCAACAAAAATTGTAACATAAAATTCATTTGCATTGTAAATGAAACTAAAACAAATTTTTACAGAAACATTAAAATTCAATAAGCATTAATTCACCCTCAACACAGCAAGCAAATTCCCAAAAAATTGCACACACAATGGAATCACCTACCAAAAGATTCAAGAACCGCAAATCCTAGTGCGGAACTTCAACCGCACAACCACCGCGCCACAAGGAAGTGATATCAAACCTAAAACCAGAGGATTGAACCATGAAACCCAAAATGAAACCCTAGGTACGAAGCCCTAGCTTCTGGACATTTGGGGATTCAAGAAAAAAAAAGATAAATCTCAAGGAAAAGGAGAGAACTAGAAGGATAGTCACTTACTTGAGAAAACTGGACGTTTTTAGAAACCAGAGAAGTTAGGCCCTAATTCACGACAGATGCGATCTCCAAAGAGGGGGAAACGAAGCTGGGGGTGCGGCCAGGTACAGTGGGAGAAGGTGAGAGGTGGAATCACCGAAAAAGAATAAAAATTGAATATTTTATGAAATAATTACACAAAAAATTTAAAACTGGAAATGGGCTTTCGGGTTGGCCCAATACCCAACTTGATCACCCAAATCCAAGATTCAAATGAATTTTTAAGGGGGCCAAAATTCATTGGTGGTTTTAATAGTTAAATTAAGGTCATTTTGGAAGTTGAATGAGTTAAAAATGTTGAAAAACGAGGGAGTTATTAAACAAACAAAATTTATTGTCAAAACTGGAAATGGGCTCTCGAGTTGACCCAAATTATTGAAACCCACCATTTCCTTCAAAAATGCATTGAAAACCCCCAAAAAAGCAATAATGTAAATTAAATACCAAAATACCTTTAAAATATGTCATGTATGTGACAATACACATGAACCATGTGTAGGGGTTCTATTGGATAGTTGGAAAACATGAATAGTTCTAGTATTGTTTAAACAAGTTCCATAAATGTGAGATGTGTGACCTCCCACACCACAAGGTTCCACGTGTTTAGAACACGGTTCAACAATATATTCACCCAAAATGTGCACCCCTTTAGAAAGTGTGATTTTACCATTTTCCCTAGAGAAATATATCCTTACATAACCACTATTACTCTTTATATTGTCATAGTTTTCTCCTTGTGTTAGGATCACTCATACTCATTAAACAATGTTTTAAACAATCTACACCACTCAGAAGCTAATTCAAATTTAATTATTTGTATTGGATAACCCACATTGATTCTTTAATTCCAATTATTTCATTCCATTTTACCCATTTTATCTATAGTTTTATTTCTGTACGAGCTAATATACCAAATTTTCATGGTTTGATTATTAATTCTATTACTTATTCTATTATAGATAAAATTATTTTCTAATATTGGATGAGAATTAATCTACCCATCTAAGGTAAGTGGTATTTTACTTTTTAATAAATGACTAGTTATTTATATCTTACATTGTTCTAAAACACACTTTATATTACATATTTTTCCACAAAAATTAATATCTCTTCAATATATTAACTAACCATCAAAATTTTAGTGTAATGAGAACCTTTATTTATTGATGAGTTCTAACTACATCATCCTAAATAACCCCTTCAGATATAGGTTTTATTAAATTATATTTCATTTCCACAATTTCCTTGTAATTTGACCACTATTTGATGTGTGTTAATATTCATTTATAATACAATAATAATAAATAGAATAAATTTGATTTGATGTGAATTTTAATAAAAATCCACATTCCCCCAGGAATTCCAATAAAAGAATATTGGGTCATCAATTTTGAATAATATTATTAAATTAAATTAAATTCACTATATGAAGAGTTGATGACTCTCTTAGATTGTATTATTTATATCATTTAATTCCATTGAACATACACGGGTTCCTAAATATAATTCCATGGATGAGATCATAGGAGAAGATAATTATATAATTATATGGGCCATACATTGGTTCAAAAATGTAATTAAATTAGAAGGATCTTATAAAAAGTTATTAATATTATCCCATAGGTGATTTATTTAATTTTAAATGGAAAAATATGAACAGTCTCATAGGATATGTTAATTATATAATGACATGTGAAATTCATAGATTCATAAGTAGAATTCCTTTGATAAGATCATTGAAAAATTATAATATATTACATTCCATGTGTGATATTTTAATTCCTGTAAAGAATTATATTGATTATATCATAGGAAATATTGAATTATATCTGGCTTAATTATTATATGGATCTTTAATATGACTCAATTATTCATGGATTCTTTGGACACATGTCTCATGTAGTAAACCTGAATTTTATAAAATGGAAAATTTGAAATGATACCTATACTTAAGTTGATGAATTTTTGGTCAGTTTGGTTTCCAAGATAATCTACATCCCCATAAATATTATTTAAATTATTACTTTATTATATCATGTCATCACTCTATTCATTATATACTCAAAAAATGGTTAGTAATATAAATTTTCTGTGGTTTTATATTTATTTATACTCACACCTTGACAAGGACACTATTTGGTACAAAAATAGGCTTCATAGATAATGGTTGTGAAAATGAGAACATACCAGATAAGGAATCATGGTTTATATACTAGAATGGAGTAATAATGATATGACTGAGATAGTTCTCATAGTTTAAGTAGATATTATATTTTTGAATTTTTTTATATTTTTGTTTAGCATGTATTGTGAATTCATGATTCCCTATTTCCCTTATACCCATTTTTCACATCATGAAGACCTATTTTGTTATAGGAAATTAATTATTGATTATATATGTTATTATTTATCTAGATGATTTATATTCAATTTTATTAATTAGTTATTATTTTCACTGCATACACATTATTATTGTCTAATCCTCAACTCTAATAAAAATTTCATGTTCTTCGCACTATTCAACAATAGACCCTCACTTATAGTGCATAGCCTATGGAATACATGGAAGTGTTCTTGAAGCCATGTAGTAGAATATGATCAGTTAAATATATGTGAGTTGGGACTGTGAGATCAATATGTTGTATTATGTAATTTTTTACATTTTCATTATTTTTATGGGTTATTAGTCAAGAGATTATGAAGTGTTGGTATTTTATAATGAAAATATTATATAGATCATTTGACCCATATACATGGAAACAAACATGATTTGAGGGATGGTAAATTTTTTCTTGTTTTAATCTACTAAATTTGAAAAACATCATCATTTTGTGAAATGAAATATTCCTGATGATTGATATAATAACAAATTCTTAACATTAGACTGATAAAGAATGGAATCATTCCTCATTAATATTTATATGAAGATAGTGATGTTTATTTTATGCATTTCCCTTGTAATTAAAATTTATTACATGTATTTCCTATTACACATTTTATATTCTTTTGTTGTTATACATGTAAGTCAACTAATGTATCATATTGGATAAAAAAATAGTAGGTTACGTAATGTGTATGCATTATTATAAATGGTGTTCTCTAAGATTTTTCTGGTTTCCACTAAAAAAACATTCACATAGATAATCCAACAGAAATTAGTTACATGGGATGAAATATAATTTATTTATGATTAAAACAATGTCAATTTTATTTTATACAGTTTCCTCATATAAAAATTGATAGTGTGGATCTACATAATAAAGGCATCATAAAAATAAAAAATTCATCCATATATCTAATGAAAATTAATTTTGTATTTATATGAATTGATAATTATATCATATATATTTCTATCATTATAACATGGAATGTGATACTCATTATTGTGATCCAAATTGTAATTTATATGATATTTAATTATGATTCATATATGAATATTTTGTCATTAAATAGGTGTATTGTTAAAATATTATGGAATTTTTCCTCCCTAAATTTCAATTGACACTCCATATAATAGAATCCTTAGGTTTGAGAGTGGATATATTACCAATAATCAGCTAATAATTCATGTTGTTGGGATAAAATTATTGTGTAGCACTCCCTTATCCCTGTATTGTGATATTATGCATATATAATATATTTTGTGCTTTAATTTTGTGACGTGTTCTTAGAATTATAGGGATATTGTTTTTATAATGCATTAAGAAAACATCTAAGAATGTGTTGAAGTCCATCCTATGGAATTTTTTGACTCATGCCATTAGTACTTACAACTCCACACCTCTAATTTTTAATAGAATGGTAATTGATGATAATCATAGAGATGGTCTACTCTTACTTGTGTAGTCAATATAAGGAGTTCCGCAACATGCATCCACCGTGTATGGATTAACAAGGGTGATCAAACAGTTGAATATGTCTACAATCTTAGGGGATGGTGGCCCCCAGTCTAATGAAAAGTGGTTGTAGGCAATACATTCAATCATTTAGTATCTGAAAGATTAGCCTTTAGGAATAGTAATAGCAAATTTTTTAAATTTTATAAATTTAATCATTCAAAATGGACTTCATTTTTGGATTCAGAATATCGAATTTAGTATAGGGTGAATTTTTTGTATTTTTTTGAAAACTTTCATTTTTTGATGAATAGTGAAAACACTAGGTTACTATTTAAAAACTGAATATTTATTTAAATAATTATTTAGTTGATTTAAATATATTATAGGTAAAAATCGATACATAATACATTTATATGTTCAATGTAATTCCTTGGAGTCATTTTATAATAATTTTAGATATATAAAAATTATATTGAACTTTTTCAACATCTTTTACCCACCTCCTAGAGCATTTGCAGTTGTACATAAAGCTTAATTTTACCACTTCTGTGAGTTGAATTTTGAAAATCTGTGAGAAAAAGTTAATATAAAGGAGAAAAATGTGGTTCAATAAGATAAAAATATATTTTTTTAATCGTAACTTTTTTACATTTACTTACCACGGTTAAAAGTAAATAGGGTAATTACAGGGTAAAAATGATAATTTTATTACCATAAAATATTTCCTAATTATATTTTATTAGTGTAATTCGACCAAAAACAACTGTAGGAATAATATATTACCATTTAGATCCACTTGTATTAGATTAGGTCATTTATTATTATTTTATTTAAAGAAGAGTTAAAATAGATGAAATCAAAGTTTAATAACTAGAAAATTTTAAATATAGGTTTATAAATAAAATAAATTCTACTATAAATATTCATTAGAAATATAAACATATTTCCTACATAATGGTATCTTATTTATAATTTTTATACATTATATAATTTAATTTATTTATGAAACAATGATGATGAAGTAATTACCTTATAAACGAAATATTAACATAATTGATGTTATAAATACCCAAATAAATGTAATTTGAGACCTTTTATGAATTAAAATAATTTTATAGGTTAATATTACATTTTTTTATTTATTAAATTAATATTTTTCGAACTAATCATGCTGTTATGATTTTCACAAAAATCAACTACCAAATAGTGTCAAAATTGACATAAAATAGTTTTTAAAAACAATATTATATTATTAATTTATATTCTATTCATACACATCTAAGGTTCGATCAAATTACTTAGAAAAGGTTATATATATTAATTATTAACCACTTGGGGTTCGTTTTTCTTGTTATAGTAAGTTTATTATCCATATAGTGTAAGAAAACAAGAACACATGGTTAAAGTTTTATTATTTACCTTAGAGGTAAATCTAAATGATAAGGTTAAAATAGTAACCTAAACATGTCTAAAACTAATTGGTTGAGTTGATTTCGTCCCATCCCCACTTTTACTTTGAAATAATTCACTTTGGAGCCATTATAAACCGAATATTACTTTACTATAAAATAATATTTTATGTTTTTTCGTAAAGTGCCCCTCCCCTCCCTTATAAAAGGGAACCTCCTCCCTCTTCCCTTTACATAATTTTGATCCTTCAATATTAGACAACCCCTACCCATTTACCTTCTAAAATTCTATAGAAACATTATATAGGTTCATTTCACTTCAAAATACCAACTCTAGTGCCTTAAGAGGAAGCTTAAAAGAGGTGCATCGAAGAAGAGGTAATCTCTTCTAACGATTCATTCAAGTTTCTTTCTTCTTCAAAATATTATTCATTAGTTGTTTAATTATAATTTAATAACATCATTATCACTAATATACTGATATGTAATAATAAATTTGAAAAAAACCCATTTCACCTTCTATCCGTCCTATGGAAAATGAAATCATCGTGCGTACGTACTTAAAGAATACCGTCTACACGCCGTGGAGTAATCTGTTTTTCCACCACCACCTTACATGGAAGGGTATAATGGTGTAAAGAATAACTATATATGGTTATTATAACATCATACAGATTCTGAGATATTATATCATCCACTCCAATTCCATTCATTAATTATTGGAACCATATCACCGCTCATGCATACGTATGTATTACTGTCTCCACGACGCGATAACATTCATTTTCCATGTTAACCATTCAAGAATGATTATAAAGTATATATAACGAATAATAATGAAATATGCAATGTAATTAATATATTGGATTTATGTATATATATATGTCATCTATATACTTCTATTCAAGTCAATAAGTAATGGAAAACATCATTCATGCGTACGTATAGCCTACCATCTCCATGAACGGTGTATTTCATTTCATTCATCTATCTATTATATATATATACTGAATATATATGATATTTAAATCATTATTTACATTCTAGAAGTAAGTAAATCATGATATAGGTAATAATAATATCAATAACAACAAGTCCACACACGTATGATAAATAAAACAATTTTACCCAAAAAGCCGCTTCAACATGGAATTTTCAAAAGAACGGGTAATATAAAGTCATAAGTGAACCATATATGATATCATAAAAATTAATATGATTATTTAATAAGTAAATGAAATTATTTAAATCATTATACAAGAGTTTATGATACGTTCGAATCATATCGGACCTAAGTTAAGTGATAATTTATCAATCTCATTTTTATTTGAGATTCCTTATACGTAAGTATTTACTGGGGTTATATTTTTCATCCATGTCCGAAAAATGCTTTTTATAAAGTGTTTAATATTATTTCATGTATGTTTAATGTCATTTTTACCCCTATTTAACTTTTAATTTTTGTTATGGAAGGAATCATTCTTTTGTTTACCATACGTGGTACTTTTTGACTTTTCTGACAAAAGTACGAGGAGAATGTTATTTTAAATTATACGAAATGAATGGATTTTTACGGTTTCATAATGCCTAATTTTCATGATTCTTCTTCTACATGGTTTCATGTTTATTTTTAATAAAACCATTTTCTTTTAAAATTGTGTCGTATTTTGTGAAAATAAAATTATTTTGATGAAGAAAGGATGTTTTCCTCGAGAATTCATTTCAAGTGTTTTATCAAAACTATTTTCCATCTAAGATGACATTATTAAGTATGTATATTTTTCAAGTACAATATACCTATCATTTACATGGTTTTATTTTTCTTATGATGAAATGATATCCATTTCTTTTATATAGATTATGTTATGATGGGATGATGTTTATGAAACCCATTTTATTCGTTGGGTTGTTATGAATGATGTATGTTTATTTTGTAGAACAAGTAAGAATGATTTCATTATGAGTTCAATGGGACCAAAATCTCCCTCCAACTCATTGGTTAAATATTTATATCTCATGATATAGACATGGTTGGAACAATATGTTAATCTGGTTCAGTGATACAGGACTGGAATAATGAGTGAAATCGATTCAGAAAGGGACTTTATCCACTAAGACGATCTTGGAAACAATTCCATGGATACTATGGAAATCATATAATGTTCTTAATGGTTTCCAAAATTACTTTTTTTATTCCAATGATATTTTATCATGATTTATTTTCCATTATGATATATGCCTTACGTACATCCAAGATTTATGTCATTGCTCGTGATTTTGATGATTAGATTTTATGTTCATGTTTTTTCATTCAAATGTTTATGGATTGTTTTAAGTTTGGTATGTTTACCCTTACTGAGCATTTGAGCTCACCCTTTTTATGTTTTCATTTCCTCGGAATATAAAAAAAGTTTTTAGGTAAGAAAACAAAAGGGGAAGATCTTTATGGGAGACATTGAAGATCTTTCACCATTATTAGATGATTATGATCCGAGTTTCAAAGACACTAAACTATTATGGTCCACGAGTGTTGGTTCTTGTTATGTATTAATTATTCAAAAAAGTACTGTAATTTCCATGTACGTCACACTTGGGTCTCCACAGTTGGAATCAGAGGAAAGATTTAGTCAACCTTTGGAAACTAGGATGCGAGGACTTTAGGGAGATCCTTATAGATATATCTATGGTACGTCTAGGGATGTCCCTAAGGTTAAGTATAAGTATAAGGTATAGTTCTAGAATTATGGTAACGATATTAGAATTAAGCCTAATATGTTAGATATTGAAGGTACTCCCATTTTATTATGATTTTTTCCTAGAATGATTTTATCCCCTCACACTATTATTTTTGGGTTTTAGAGGACGGATGGAACCCGAAGGAACCGTGTTGATCAATGTAATGGAAAATGCAATGATTGTCCTCTTGAACAACCAAATGTGATGGAAATGGAGTGAAAAATATTATTTGTATACTTACACAAGCTATGAATCATTCTTTATTTCCAAATAATCGTAGAAGGGAACAATATTCTATTGATTCCATCATGACGCAACATCCACCTACTTTCAATGGGTATTTTCATCCACTTGTTGCTGAACAATGGATCAGTAACATTGAAAATATATTTTCCATTTTTCACTATTCAAAACATGAAAAATTCATTTTAGTTATTTACTGTTTAAGAAGTTGAATCAGACCAGTGGTGGACTCTAAATAATAATACAAGGCCCCAAGATGAAACTGAATCCATGGAATGGGACAAGTTCAAGAACTTTTTTTTCAGTAAGTACTTCCCTCGTATTTTTCGAACAAAGATGAAAAAGGAGTTCCTTGAGCTTAAGCATAAGGATGATGAATCTGTTGGTATATACAAATAGAATTTTACAATACTTGCAATATATGAATCTAACTTTATCATCCAACCTGAAAGTAAAGTTGATCGATTATTCAGTGGCTTTAAATAATGTAATTGAAGGGAATTAGCTATTAGAGACTTCAGTAGCTATGAAGAAATTGTGCGTTGTGCTATCAAGGTTGCACTAGAAGTTGGTGTTACATATCCATGTCATTGTTTTGACAAGAAAAGACAGATTGAGTTCAAGGAAAAATCTAAAAATAATGGTGAAATGAATAGGAATGTTTCCTTTTGCTCAAAGTGTAGAAAGAAGCATGGTGGAGATTGTCTTAAAGAGACTAGAAAATGTTTTAAGTGTGGAACAGATGGTCATCGAGCAGTTGGGTGTCGATGTAATGGGAAAAATGTAGCTAATGATGTGAATAGAGAAAAGTCTGCAGAGAACGCTCCACCAACACTTCAATGATTCATGTGCAAGGAAATAGGGCATTATGATAATCAATTCCATAATCTAAGGGTTGATGATGATCGACATCAACAACCTCTTAAGGAAAAGGACAATAGGAATCCACATGCGATCACTATTGGAAATGTGGAATATGACAACGATGTGGTGGAATGATTATGTTTTTATGTAATCGGATTCCAAAATAATGTTGTATATAGTATCATGGAATATTTGAATATTTATGTATTGGTCTATTGTGGTTTTCATTAATTTAATTGTATCAGTAACCATGAAAAGTGATTGAAATATTTTTGGAAAGCAGATGATATGTTCACAATGAAGGGATAAGGATAAAATAAAATTTTTGATAGTATTCATGAGCTCATGACTGATATATGATCAATGTAATATCATGGATTGAGTATATAGAAATTTTGGGATTTTGGTATGCGGAAAGAGTTAACTTTGTCAGCATTCATGTTTTCACTAAGGTTCTATTGTAATTCATGTTTCAAACTAATATATGATTAATGTATTTACATGTTTGGAATTTGACCAACAAGATATATCTTATGATATATGGGTGATAATTGATGGTATTCACGTGCCTGCTATGTGACCTTTCTAGTAATCATTTTCTTTTTATATAAGATTGTACAGAAGTATTTTTGATATGCCTAAAGGTTGGAATGGATTAAGATGGACATCAGATCGGATTATTTAAGGCTAGAACATTTTTCAATACAATATTTAGAATGTTATAATAGTATAGATTTAGAAAATGGAAAACCTATAAGACGGGAGACAACCCATCACGTCAAACAAGATTGCGATAATTGAACCCACAACTGAAGTACGAAAAGCCTTTATCACCTACGACTGGCCTACATGAAGTCCCTGGTTAATAGAAACGAGATTTATTTTATTAAGCAGTATGATAGATGATGTATAAGTCTATTTTTGGAATCATATACGATTAACCTCACCAAAGATAGACATCTGTATATTTGATAAATTTTGCTAAGCTTTTTTTGAGATAGATGGCATAAAAAATCATTATTTCTTCTAACACTTCAAGAATGAATAATTCAACATTATTTCTTAAAGAGATAAAGTGAAAATTGTTCATGGCACGAAAAACGGTGAGATTATAACGTAATAATATATGTATTTCTTCTAATTCAAATTATCAACTTTAGGGAAATGATCTTGAAATCCAAAAATGTTGTCATTGTGTCTTCATATCCGATGAATCAGATGGTACCTTAGATCATCAAGAATTTATGGATTTGTGATTATTGGCCTTTTTCATAGCCATGTTCTCTACCACTCTCCATCAGAACATGATGGTAAGATTTCTCTTCCATATCCATATTTTCACCTATTTTGTCCTTTGTTGAAACTCAGTGTAGAGTTACATTGGGTGACCGTTATGATTCTAACATTCCTATTTAAAATGAAGTTTTAGTATTCCATTTTATGATGTTGGTTTCTATGAAAAAAAATCTAGTAGTAAACCATTTATAACCGTGATGAATTTTGAGGGGGAAATACATTTTAAGGGGGGTAGAAAGTAACACACCAAGATTTTATGAGAAATATTATTTTTAATAACATTGATGTCGTGTGTTGTACGCTACACAAAGAATAGATTACACTCTACACAACACCGTATTACCTTACAGTATATGCAAACACTATTCTAGGATTGTCTTTCATGCTAGAGAAACCTTCTTCGATAGCGTGTGTTGTACACAATACCGAATTTCATTAAACAAGATATTATTATAATATTATTATGAACTAGCTGTTATGAATAGTAATACCAAAATTTTAAAATATTATAAATTTTATATTTCAAAATGGACTTCATTTATGGATTCGGAATATTGAAAGTAGCCTAGGGTGAATTTTTGGAATTTTTCTGAAAACATTAAATTTTTTATAAATAGTGAAAACACTGGGTTACTCTTTAAAAACCGACTTTTTATTTAAATAATTAGGTAGTTTATTTAAATTTATTTTAGGTCAAAATTGATACATAATACCTATATAAGTTTAATGTAATTCCTTGGAGTCATTTTATAATAAATTTAGATATATAAATATTTTATTGAACGTTTTCACCGTCTTTTACCCACCTCTTAGGAGCATTTGCAATTGTACATAAAATATAATTTTACCACTTTTGTGAGTTGAATTTCAAAAATCTGAGATAGAAGGTAAATATCACGGAGTAAAATGTGGTTCAATAAGATAAAAATAATATTTGATGAATAGTAAATTTTTACTTTTATTTAACACGGTTAAATGTAAATAGGGTAAATAAGGGTAAAAATGACATTATTATTAACATAACACATGTCTTAATTCTATTGGATGAATATAAATCGACCAAAAACAACCTTAGGAATAAAATATTACCCTTTAGATTCACTTGGATTAGATTAGGACAATTATTATTATTTTATTTAAAGAAGAGTTAAAATAGATGAAATCTACGTTTAATAACTAATGTATTTTTAATATAGGGATATAAATAAAATAAATGCGACTATAAATATTAATTAGAATGATAAAAATATATCCTACATAATGGTATTTTATTTATAATTTTTAGACATTAAATAATGTAAATTATTTATGACACAATGATGATAAAGTAATTACAGTACAAATGAAATATTAACATAATTGATGTTATAAATACTCAAAATAATGTAATTTTAGGATTTATATGAATTTTAGAAATTTTATAAGTTAATTTGACCTGTTAGTATTTATTAGAATAACATTTTTCGGACTAATCATGTAGTTATTATTTTCCCAAAAATCAATTACCAAATACTGTCAGAATTGTCATAAAATAATTTATAAAATGAATATTATATTATTAATTGATATTCTAATACTAAAAATATTAGCTTCAGCCAAATTACATAGATAAAATTATATATATTAATAATGAACCACTTGGGGTTTTTTGGATTGTTATAGTATGTTTATTAACTATATATTGTAAGAAAACAAGAAGACATAGTAAAAGTTAAATTATTTAACTTAGAGTTAAATCTCAATGATAATGTTATAATAGTTAACTAAACTTTTCTAAAACCTATTGGTTGAGACGATTTAGACCCATCCCAACTTTAGCTTCTAAATATTTCACATTTCAGCCATTATAAATCGAATATGACTTTATTATAAAATAATATTTTTTGTTTTTTCCTAATGTGCCACTCTCCTCCATTATAAAAGGACACCTCCTCCCTCTTCTCTTTACACAATTTAGAGCCTTCAAGATCGTCAAATCCCTGAAAATTTCCCTTCTAAACATCCCTAGAAACATTTTAAATGTTCTATTCTCCAAAAAAAACCAACTCTATTGCCATAAGAGGAAGGTTAAAAGAGGTGCGTCGAAGAAGAGGTAATCTCTTCTACCGATTCATTCATGTTTTTTTCAACTTATTATTATTTAGTTGTATCTTTATAAAGTAATAACATAAGTATCAATAATATACTGATATTTTATTATAAATAGGAAACATCCCCATTTCACCTTCTATCCATCATACAGAAAACAAAATCACCACGCGTGCACACGTACAGAATATTGTCTCCACACCGTTGTGTAATTTGTTTTTCAACCACAACCTTACGAGGATGGGTATAATGGTGTAAAGAAAAACTATATATGGTTATTATAAAATCATAATAATTCTGAGATATTATATCATCCACTCAAATTCCATTCAATAATTATGGGAACGATATCATCGCTCGTGCGTACGTACGGATTACCTTCTCCATGACGCAATGAGATTCATTCTCCTTGTTTACCATTTAAGAATGATTATGAAGTATATATAATGAATAATAATAAAATATATGACATAATAAAGCTACTGATTTATTTATAAATATATACATATAAATATATGTCATCTACTTACTTCCATTCATGTTAATAAGGAAAAGAAAACAGCGTTCATGCGTACGTACGAACTACTATCTGAATGAATGGTGTATTTCATTTCATTCATATATATATTATATATATATATAATGAATACATATGATATATAAATCATGATTTACATTCTGGAAGTAAGTAAATCCTGATATAAGTAATAATAATATAAGGAAACAATAAGTCCAAACACGGACGATAAATAAAATGATTTTACACAAAACGCTGATTTAACATTGAATTTTCAAATGAACGGGTAATATAAAGTCATAAGTGAACCATATATGATAAATAACAATTAATAAGATTATTTAATAAGTAAATGACCTTATTTAATTCATTATACTGGAGGTTCTGATACATACGAATCATATTGGACCTAAGGCAAGGGATAATTTTTCAATCTCATTTTTATTCGTGATTGCTTATACGTAAGTATTTACTGGGGATGTATTTTTCATCCATGTCCATAAAAATTATTTTCATAAATTGTCTAATATTATACCATGTATGTTTATGGGAATGTATACCCCACTTTGACTTTTACTTTGTGTTATGGAAGTAATCTTTCGTTTGTTTACCATATGTGGTACTTTTTGACTTTTCTGACAAAAGTACTAGGAGAATCTTTTTTAACTTATACGGCATGAAAAGATTTTTACGATGTCATAACGCCTAATTTTTATTAAGATTCCTATACAAGTATTCATTATTATATTAAAAAAATATCCTTTTATTTTAAAATTGTGTGCCATTTTGTGAAAAAAAATTATTTTGAATAAGAAATGATATTTTCCTTAAGAATTCATTTCAAGTGTTTTATCCAAAATATTTTCCATCTAAGATGAAATTATTAAGTATGTTTATGTTTCAAGTATAATATATCTATTATTTAAATGGTTTGATTTTTCTTATGATGAAATGATATCTATTTCTTTTATATGGATTTTTTTATGATGGGATGATGTTTATGAAATCCATTTTATTCGTTGGGTTATTATGAATGATATATGTTCATTTTGTGGAAAAAGTAAGAATAATTTCAGTATAAGATGGGTAGGACCTATATCTATTTCTATTTCATTGGATAAGATTTATATCTCATGATATAGACATGGTTGGAATGGTAAGTTAATCCGGTTCAGCGATACATGACTAGAATGAGGAGTGAACTCGGTTCAGAAAAGGACTTTGTCCACTAAGATGATCTCGGCTACAATGCCTTGGCTACTATAGAAATCATATCATGTGCATAATGGTTTCCACATTTACATATTTTATTCCCATGCTATTTTATCATGATTCATGTTCATTTGTGATATATGACTTATGTACTTCCAAGATTTATGTCATTGCTCAAGATTTTGATGTTTAGATTTTATGTTCAAGTTTTTGAATTAAAATGTTTATGGATTGTTTTATGTTCCCTATATTTACCCTTACTGCGCATTTGAGCTCACACTTTTTATGTTTTATTTTACCTAGGATATAAATAAAGGTTTTTGGTAAGAAAACAGAAGGACATGATCTTTATGGGAGATGTTAAAGATCTTTCACGATGATTAGAAGATTATGTTCCATGTTTTCAAGGACACTAAACTATTACGGTTCTTGAGTGTTGGTTATTGTTATGTATTAATTATTCTGCAAAATTAATGTAATGTCTATTTACTTAACACTTGGTTCTCTACAAACATCCCATTTTTGTATCATAAATTCAAATGAATAATGTTCTATTTGTTTCAAATACTGTAATACATTATGAGTGATAACATTATTGAATAATTAAAATTATATTTTAATCCCTCAAATTTTATAGGAATATAAATATCATCCATTGCAATCCATCACACACAATTATTATTTTTATATGATTAAATTTTTTGAGGAAACCCATCCTTGATGTTATATTTATTAATATCCATCAACTATTTAATTTCCTCTTGGATGGAATGATTAAATATATCCCATTACTAATATATAAATTACTTCTTATTTTATAAATAAAATGCATTAATTTCAAAGAAATTTAATTTTTTAAATTACATTTCGTCATGAACCAAGTTAATACACTACATATTTGATTAGTTATAATTTTACTCTTCTTGTGTACTGCATTAGTAGGAATTTATTATTATTTTTAATAGATATTACTCGAATGGTTTTATAAAAATCTCTTGACCATGTTCAAAATCCATATTTCATCACATCCAAAAATGAAAAAACAAAAATCACTTCTATTATCCTGTTAAAAAAGGGATGAAACAAAAATTTCTAATTTAAATTAAATTAAACTGATATTAGTGTCTTATTTTTTTATAATATATAATCATATTCTCATAATCATTTATAATATATTTCATAATATATCTCACTCCAAAATTTTACTCATCTTTTCTTGAATATCTCCACATAGAGCATATAAAATTATATTTATTTAATTTTTTTATTCATCTAAATATTTATAAAATATATATCTATGAAATTTTAAAATGATAACGGTAGATATTTCACATTCAAAAATATGAATCTTATATATGTGATTTTTCATGAATTCTTATCATAATTTGAAGCTTATATAACATTTCATATTTTTTTCTCTCTATTATGTGTGATAAACACATCCCATTTATATCCTTATCAAGCATTATGTTACCACATAAACCTATATGACTCTCCTAAAATTTTAATTATCTAAAATCTAGATAAAAATTTCATAGTGTCATCAATCATCATAAAAAACTTACATAATCTGTATTCAATGTTATGTATCATTTGTTCCAAACATAATAAGATAATGTTATTTTTTTATAATTATAATGTGTTTAATAAACAATTATATAGGGTTAACTCTTAGTTATTTAAATTGATTATTTTAATAATTACACATATTGTGTCCTCAAAATTATAAAATCATCATTAAAATTACTAAAAAAATCTTAGAAATGGGTTCACAATTTTGAAACAAATCAAACATAGTAATTGAATTATACATTTAATTTTTGGTTAATCATTTTAATCTGAACATGAGTATTATTCATCTCCTAAAATCAATATCACCAACTGTATGAATCAACCATCAAAATTAATACATTTGTGAATCCTTATTCTATGTTGTAATGTCTTTTAATACTATAATAGTCTTATATGACTTGGAATAATAATTTCATTCATAATATTTTTCTACTTATAATCATTATTATGGTTATTATTTTATCTTAGTTTGAGTATTTATACTCAATGTTATATTATTTTCTCCACATGTTTCTATTCTTTATTACACCACATTATATAGTATTATTATCTTAAAATTTACTCATGTTACATTTTGTTTTGGAATATTTTATATAATATGTATTAACATAATTTATTGACAACAAAATCTATTGACTTAATATGTAATGATAAAAAACAAAAAAAATTTAATAATTATTAAATCTATATTTATTATAAAATTATAATTTAATTTATATTATATTCAAGTGAACATAAATAAAAACATTTAAATTTATTACAACGTTAATTAGTTCAAATTTTTTTTATATCAAAATAAAAAAATTCTCATTCTCTTCTTTCTCATTGATATAAATTTTTTCACCATTTAGTTTACTACTTCTATATATATACTTTAGACATTAAGAAACATTTTATATTCCATAATTGTTATATCTTTCCTCCATATAGTTATTGTAAATTAAAATTAATGACTTTCTTGGAATCCACATTTATCTCTTAATTTCCCTTTCCAATAATCAACCCCTTTTTATTTTTGATTCTTCATTTCTATTTTAATATCTACTCTCTTTCAGTTTGGTTACTCTTAAAATTTAATTCTTTGATATATTATATAATTTTAGCTATATATAAATATATATGATTCATCAATATGGAATTGAAAATATGTTGAAAGTATAAAATTACGTTAAATTTTTTGACTCTCGTACATATATCTAATGATATTATTTTAAATACAAATACCAAATACAAAATTGCAAAATAAAAAAATATTCCAAATATTCAATGAAATATCACTTGAGGAAATACAGATCCCATATAAATGTAAAATTAATCAATAATTTATTGTTCTAGTTAATTGAAATTATCATTGGAAATATTAAAAAATGATCCATACATAATTTTTACCATGAATATACATCTCATGTTTCAATATAAAAACCATTATTTATTCGAAAAGAAATATTAATTTAAAATTTTCAATATAAAACCTTCTAAAAAATAACCAAAACAGAATCATTAGAATTGGTACTCATCTAACATAAGTAAATCCCAAAACAAGGTGTGATAGCAGTTGAACATTGATAAAAAAATTTATTCATCGAAGTAATATTATATATAAAAACATAGTTTACATCGTAATTTTTGTTTTCTGTACACATGATAACATCATAAAGAAGATATTATTCCTCTTATTTTAACATCTTATTAAAAATTTAAAACATTAAATATTACATATTCATTCAATAGTTCAAACCTCAAGAGTTGGTGATAAAATTCAACAATTATTTAATCAATTAATCTTTTTACAACTTATTGTAATTGATTATTTCATAAAAATCTTCAATAATATGAGATAGTAAAACAAATATTGGAAGGAAAATGTTAAAAAACATTTTATCAGTGATTTATTTTTCAATGATGTGACATTTTTTAGATCCATGAAATTAGAAAATAGTTGATACCCCCAAATGAATATCAATTATTTCTTATATGTATATCCACATAAACATTGTTTAATGTATTCAAATAATATATAACATATTAATATATTATTATTTTAAAAAATTTAATAAATATCAATAAAAATATATGTATCAATAAAATTTCTCTAACATAATATCGAGGATTATGATGGCTTCCTCTTTATTATATTTAATTTATATATGAATTATAAAATTATACAATTTTATGTGAATTAAAAAACGCAATATAGAAATGTATATTCTAAATAATGATTATTTAAAACATAACCCCTTTAATTTTAGATATTATCAAATTATTTTTTCTATTGCAACATTCTTTGTTATGTTAGATTTTATTTCTTCCTCCAAAGACTTCATATTCATATTATTATATTATCTATATGATAAGATTTATCAAGGTATGAATTTAGAAAATCATCACTCAATATCTTTTTTAATTCACTTATTCCATCACATGATATTTAATTTATCTTTTGAAAGTAAAATGAAAGAATTGATATTTTTTTGTCTTTGGGACAAACATATTAATAATTATTACAAAGTATATAATGAAATTATTATTTTTTATTTCTCTTTTATTTCCCTAGTGGGTGTTCATATGGACAAATAAATTTATTAAAATATTAAGAAAAGTTTTTTATCTTGTAGTTACATTTTTCGTAAAACCCTTTCAAATAATTAAAATAATATATTATTACTATATAATTCACATGAAGAATTTTTGTATGATTCGTATTATATCTATTTTCATCATTGGGAATTGAAGATAAAAATAATATTATGCGATGTTATCTAATTTATGATATCCTGTAATTATTTTAAATATAATCTCATGACCCTATATTTATTTCTTAATTATATTATATAATATTCTTTCATCATTGTTAACAACTAGGTTTTCATATTAAATAATTTCATATTATTTTACAATATAACCAAAATGTTTTTATCTTATGTATTCGTTATTTAAATAATAAGATCTATATTGATTCAAAATTTATCCATTAAAATATATAATATCATGATTCAAAATAAGAACAATATTATAATTACTTTTAATACAATCCATTATTCTTTCCTCCATTATAATTTATAAAAAATATATAATAGCAAAAAAATATTCCACATTCCAAAAATACTATATAATAATAGTTGATTTACCTAAGACCTTTTCTTTTCATCTTCATTCATGTTATTTATAAATTTAGTAGATTCCTATCTTAGAAACCATTTTTCCTCAAAATGATACATATTTATGAAATCCATTAATATTTTCATGCATACTATCTCTGTTGAAATAATCATGGGGATTTCAAAAATTATCTATATATATTTTAATATTTAAAGTAATCATAGAATCCAAAATATCATGAAAAAAATTTCAAATGTTTTTTATGATTCATGGAAAAAAATTTACATTTTCAACATTATTTTATACTATATATCCTATGAATGAAATCTATTTTTTATATGAAATTGATATTTTTGAATATTATGACACAGAAAGATTTATTATTATTAAACCGTCTCACAATGATATAATTTAAAAGGATATTATCACAGATATTTAAACATTCTGTTACGATACTATATTATTACTTTAAATTTTGATTTTTTTGTTTTTATAAGTACATAATAGGATTTTTGAGGATTTTGATTTATATTTTTAATATAATTTGGTGATGATTATATGTAAGCCAATGAGGTTTTTCCCATTAAAAAATGATCAATTTTGCAATGTAAGGTGATGATGGATCTTCATAGGATTTAATGATACATTAATAATATAAGTACATGGAAGGGAAAATTATTATTGTTGTATAGAAAAACTACCTAGTAATGATCTAAATCTAAAGACAAAAAAACATTTCATTTTTTGAGTTATTTCACATTGTAATTACATGGCCCAATGATTGAGAGATGACTTATAAATACTGAAATGTTTATGAGGACAATTTTGAGATGTCTATAATTTCCTTCGTAAAACTAAAAATATTGATATGTATCAATTTTTACAACATTTATAGAGTTTAATTAAAATGTATTGAATTTTATAACAATTTTACAAAACACTGTATGACCTATTATATGTACAAAAACTACAAACCCATGGTATCAATATATATTCAATAAGACATAGTTTGTTCATGATACGAGAATCAAATCTTATATTAATAAATGATATCTGACAATAAAATTATTGAGACACTTTTGCGCTTATAAGTCATATGGAATATTATTAGAAATTATGAGGTTTCCAAAATTATATCAAATAATTTCTTCATATTGAATTCATAAGACTAATAAATTTTATTAGAATATCAATAATTACATGAAATTGGAAATGGAAGATCCATATTGGGACATTGTAAGACATAATGGGTCTTATAATTAAATATGTTTCTACCAAAAACATTTGATAATAAAATAATAATACATTAAAATACATAATATATATCAAATATTGTTATTTTTTGATTCACATTGAAATAAATATGACATTTATAGTATTAAAGTAAGATTCAAGATTAATTATTCGGGTATCCAAGACAAAATTAATGTAACTCATCAGGATTAAATAAGCTATTCAAATATGGATGAAGATGATAAATGATTTGAATGATGTTGATTTTTTTGATGTGTTGTTAATGATGTAATTCTTGGTTCTATCTAATAGAATTATATAATTATTATTTCAAGATACATTATGTGATAATTCATACTATAACATATTCATATATTGGAAAAAATAATATCTCCCACCACCCATGATTTATGTTGTTTCCTAAATTCAATATGATAATAATATTCACAATATTTTCTAAATATATGAGTGAAGTTGAGAGAAGAAGAAACTAATTTATTATAATTGAATTACATTAGTATTGTACATATTTTGAGAAACTATTTCTAGTAAAAATGGATAGTATGATACCGTTGTTTCTCAAATTTTGTTAGTGCATCGATAGAGAAAAATTTGTGACATCTATGAATGTTTTTGAATTAATTAAGAAGTGAATAAAATAATATATATGGTATTATTTCATTATTCAAGAAAATTATGATTTATTTTCCAAATAATACAACGAACATAAAAAAATATATTGATATTAAATCCAAAAATAGATTTTAACTATTGAAGGTATGCACATAGAATCACTTATTGATCCATTGAATGACCCTTTGAGGAACTCATCATCAGTGAGATGATATTTTCGAATGGAAACTAGAACTCACAGTGCTACTCTATGGTGATGCTGGCTTTATAAATTTATTAGGAATATTCCTAGAGTAATTAAAATTAATAATACTTGGGAGTTATTTATGGATCAATGAAACCAATCACAATAAAGTGTATCCACTCACATAATGTTCATTAATTGTAAGAACCTATATGTTCTATTTTATTTACATTATTCATGATAAAAATATAAATGAGAGAAAAAAATTAATATGATCTGGATTGTAACCTATCATAGTAGATGAATTAAAATAATTAATTCATAAAAATGACCACAAATTCATCCCAAGTTTGAAAATAATATATAGGAACTCCAATTTATATCCTATAATTCACAGTTTTCACTTGTTATTAAGATAAATTTCTTATGAATTTCATGTTTTATATTTTTAAATGAATGTTTATTCCAAATATTTGGTCAAAAATTTATCATAACTTGAATAATAATTTTTTTTAAATGTTTTATCTCTAAGAGTGGAAGTAATATATCGAGATTTTTAGGATTCCTAGGAATTTTTAATGATCCACATGATTCATTTTCTTACAATAGATATATTAATTTAAATAGAATGGACAAAGTTAATTTTTTTATATCTCATTTAGAACATATATAAATATAAGTCATGTGTGTAAAAAATCCCTTGAAATTTGTGATAAATTAAAAAGTAATAATAGAGGGCATGTTAAAATAAAGAAAACTAAATAATAAATAACAAATTGTTTTATTGATTATCCAAGAAGATTTTTTAAGAAATCCTTGATGATTAATTCACTATTGTATTGGATGTTATCAATGTTATGCACAGATTTAAAGGAAAACTAGAGTATTACAAAATTATAGAAAGCTGGTAAATATTTTTATATATGTTTGATTCAGGGAATTTAGATTTGGATTAAAAATGTGACCAACCTCTGGATGAATTATATTATATAATCATTTATAATGTAAAAAATAATACTCTTAAATTCATAAATTATCAAATATGAGTAGGATTTTTAGGGCATGATAAAAATCAACACTCAATGATGGTGAAGTTAAAAATTAAATTGATTCTAAAAATGAAGAAGAGTATTAAGATTAATTTAAAATAATTGGCCTTATATAAATGAAATTTTTATGGGAAAAATATGGTAAAACTAACAGTCTTATATTATAACTATAAGGTGATTATAAATTATGAAATAATTTTTCCAATGAAGAAAATTGAATACTACGTTGTAGATCAATATATTAAGAAAAAGCATGTTAATATATTGGATAAAATATAAAAAGAACAAAATGTATCAGTTGGATTCCAAAATAAGCTCTCTAATTGTAAAAGAACGGGTTTAATGAATAAAATAATAATTTAAAACATTATTATGTAAGGAATTAGATGATGTATTTATTGAGGACATCACTAATTTTATGTCTCATATTAAATTTGGATTTAAACATCAATCTAAGAAGAAGTTAAAACTTAATTGATAGAGATAGAACATATAAAAAATAATATATTAGAATAATATCTATAGAGGAATACCTAATTCAGAAATGTGAAGAGGTTTTGGATGAATGAAAATAAAATAATGGCTAAAGAAAGGGATGCGTATTTCAAGGTAGAATCTGTACTAACTTATGAGATCAATAAATTAAAGAAAAAAGTTGCTAAGAATGATATATTAGTGAATGGTCATGAATAATGTTTTTTAATTATTGAAAATATTATTAATATACAATGAAATTGTTTTACAAATCATAATGAGTTTATTAATATTATAGAGGATATAAACATGGTAGTTTAATTCAATGTTTAATAAGGAAATGTAAGTTAATGGAATTCTTTATTGACCCAAGATAATTTTACCGATAATATAATTTGTGTACCAATTATATCTCGAATTATCTAGATCATAGAAACCAAAACTATTTTAGTTTAGACATATATTAGTAGTGACATACCATATTATAAATTAAATTAAATGAATGTTATCTCTAAAATATATCTTTTCCAATAGATATGAAAAGATCAATTCGTAGTTGGACAATAAATAATGTTATATACATATACTTAATATTAGGTATAAAATTCCAAAGGTCAATAATTGTTTTGCAGGGTTTATAAAAAATAATCACACTCTTAATATGTTAATATATAGTAGACATAGATGATGTATGAACCACGGGTTTTTTATTGTTTAAAATGGAAATTATATATTCAATTAAATAATATTGTTACATAAAATTTATTAAATCTTTAATCATAAAATATGTATGAACTATTAAAAACATCTGACAGATGTGATTATCAGGATATTAGTGATATGATATTCAATAATTGGTTATTTTGGAAGAAACCCAATGTAATAATAGTTAATACAATTATTATAGTGAGTAATAAAAAATAATTCTTTGATTTGGATTGTATCAGATCATTTAATATATATTAGAAAAATTTTAATGGTAATTATTAGTGCATAAATATTTTTTCTATGTAATTATAAATGAAAACACAATTAGATAAACAAAAATAAAATTCTTTTTTTAATGTGAACAAATTTATTTCAAACAATGATATTGAATTTTAGATGGTATTTCTTTATGTTCATCAAAATATATATGACAATACATGTGGTAGTTGAAAATAAGATTTCCATTTTATATATTATTGAATAACAATTCTTATAGATCATAAAAATGATAAAATGAAATTAAAGAACCAGAAGATGCAGTTTATTTGATTGTTGAATGGATGAATACAAATTGGCCTAAGGAAATAGCTAAAGATAACAAAATTACTATGTAAAAAGTCAAGGCTCATAACTGTAACAAAACTATGAATATTTCTCCACATGCAGAGGATAAAATGATGAATGATACCAGTTGAGATTAATCTCTCATCCATATAGTTTTTACTAATAATATAAGGTGTTTCAATTCATTACATTATTTTTAGTTATACAATAATTTTGGGAATAATGGAACCTCAATTAATGGGGGTCTCATTTGAGGGTTCTACCAGTTGTACAACCAAAATTATTGATCACATGGAGTCCTCTAAATTCCATTGTTATGATTGAATGACTGAAACCTTTCATTTGGAGTTGTTATATTGATGAATCTATCAAATGTTTTTAATTTTTAAATGAAACTAGAATATCATGATAATCCATTTAAATTGAATTATTTTTTATACTAATAAATCTTTTTTAATAATATATTTATTAATATAAATATGTTTATAAAATAGTAGTGACTATCAATTGGAATGGTAATTAAGAGGGTGTTTTGGACAATCATTCAAAAGAGTTTTCCTAATGTACTGGTAGTTGATGAGTAAAAAATAATGTTATTTGAAAATTTTATCTTTATATAAACTAACACATGAAAGAGAAATTAGTATCAAATTCAGATATAATTAATAGAAAACTATTATTTCAAGGGTAATTCACTTCTGTTTTCAACCCCAGGATATACCATTAAGAGTATTAGTTGAGTAGATAATATATAATTAAAAATACACATGAGTTCTCATACTTCTATAACAATATATGATAATGATCCTACCTCAATTGAATGAAATTGTAGAAGTGTTTTTTTGAACTCAAAATTCATATATGAGAATAAATTCATTCCTAATTTACTCATCTTATTTTATTATCAATATGGTGTGCATGAATTCATTGACATTTAAAAAAACTATTCATTGGAAACAAAATTAAAAATGATATATCTATGTAATGAACTAGATTTTTAGGGATGATGTTGTATTTTATATTAATATGATTTCTATTTATTTAACTATATACTTATTTATTGACTCTAAAACTCAAATTAATATTGGATTAATGTAGCATGGTGATAGAGATGTATTAAATAAAATAATTCTTACATAATATACTAACATGGTAACAATAATTTCAATGGTACAACTTATGATAAGAAGTTAAATATGTTATAGGATATTATATATAAAACGTGATAATTTTAAAGCTACTATTATTTGTAATGACATGTAATAAATATTTATGTAATCTCTATTATGATTTGATATTTTTATAAGGTCATTTTTTTAAATTATATACCTTCTGTTATAGAGAATGAAATATAGATATTTATTAGATCATATGTCAATAATTTACATCATATGACTTTCAATTAATTTCTTATGATTATTATGAACATCATAAGAGTTTTCATTATGTTTAAAAATATAAATGGAATGAAAAATTATATATCTAATAATAATTACAACTCCTTATGAAATATTAGAACAAATTCTCAAAATTACAAATAATGAAAATTTGTTTAAAATTATTGAGATCCCATAAGATATACTATGTATTATACAATATCATCAATAATATATATTTTTATAATATTTGAAAAAAGAATATAATCATTGTGGCTTCGTAAGTCTTATTATGTCATAGAAGAATATAAATGAAAGCTAAAAATTAATAATTATATATTCTTATTGGGAAATTATAACATTTTATGATTATAGTGAGAATATAAATTTGTTTCCAATATATTATAGAATAGAAATAAATTATAAAAAATAAAATAATTATATCCTAATATGATATTTCAAAATATTTATTGAAATAAACATCATATTTATCATGAATCATTGTTACACATGCCAAAATATTTCGATACCCATGCCAAAACGACTCTAACTAGTCACAATGAATATGTTCATGCACAAATAGAAGAATATGTAATATTATTTTAATTCTATTGAATGTTTTTTTAATTTTTTATGTTTATGATATCTTAAGATTCATTCTAATATAGATTGAATTATTTAAATTATTATTTTACATATATTATGTTATAATTCAAAATTGATAATTTCTACTAATTTTAAAAAATTTAATTTCCAACCATAAAATATTTCATTAGTTTTCATAATTATATTTGAAAATAATATTCTAAATAATATCCAAATGTAACATAAAATTAATGAGAAGTATAAATTGATATCTAATGTGATATAACCTCTCATTTTATTACTATTATGGAGAATATATTACTAGAAAGAGAGGAAAAATTTGATACATGTACTAGTTAGAGATCATTAGAGAATTTAAGTGGTGAAAAAAATGAATTATTGAAAAACATATCAATTAAATAAGAAATATAATAAGATGTGCTATGATACAGTATTATCATATAATCTCACATTACGGAACATGTCAAATAATATTTTGATGTAGGGAATGGCCAATGAGATTCTACACTAAGGAGAAAGAATCCGTTGAAAACCTACTCCAATGATTTATAATGAACCCATTAAAGGACCACCAAATGTTTTAACCACTAGGAAGAAAGTATTTTTTATCAGGGAAATCATGAATGAATAGTGTGACTCTATACTAATAAATTATAAATGATTTTATCATGTTGTTTCTTAGTGCAATTGAATGTGTTTATAATAATGAATATGTGATTAATACATATCAAAAAGAACAACACGGATATGGATATCACATTGACACCAAACCTTCTAAAAATAAATCAGTATTATTCAATTTATATTTGGTAGTATATATATAAGAACAATATACATAAAAATATGGGATTAATATCATATAGGGTCATATTGTAATTATTATAATTAATAATGCAATAAAATAATATCATTGTACACACCCTCTACTGACAGATCAAACAAAATCAAGGAACTATAATTTTTTGTTCAAAATAAATATAGATGACTTCAAAATTAAAATATTTCATTCATGAAGAATTATAATAAACTTGGATGATTCAATAAACATATATTTAATACCTCTCATAATCATTTTACCATTGGATAATTTTAATACATTAATACAATTTTAATGGTCCATGAATTCATATTTTAGAAATATTAATTTAAAAATCATTTTATAAATAATTGAATACTCTTAAATTTTATATGAATAAAATATTATTTTCACATATTAATTATTTTAAATAATATGTAGTGATATTATATGAGATATTTTAGTATACCTAAAAAAATTATTTTTCAATTTTAATATTCAGTTTTTTATAATATGTTATACATATAAATATTATTATTATCACACATTGTGGCATTAATAATGCATAATAATTATATTAATCTAAATTCTTTAAATTTCTAGTATAAATAAAATCCATTTGGTTTAGGGTTTTATAATATTAACAAATCCATTTAAAATCAAAGTATATATCGACAATGTCTACACATTATCCAGGAAATTGGTTCTCAAATTTATATCATTATTTCAATCAATTAAAATTATATTCATTTAAGATTAATCCCCTTAGAAAAAATAATGGCATTTCTATAGATCCTACAACTACATGGATATTATCATAACATTTTATAAACAAAAAAATCAGAATTTGAGATATAAAAATTATGCAAACCCATTATTTATGTGAAAATCTAGAACATCCCTTCAAATCATTACCTAATGGAAAATAAATTGTTAGTGTATAAGTAAAACATATTGAAATATGATATTATTAATATCCCAATGAAATTTTTTATTATATATATTCAAAATATTTAATTTTTGGAGATGTTTTGAGTAATAAAATAATGCATGAAATTAATTTATTGAAGATTAACCATTCAACATTAAATGTTTAGAAAAGTTAGTTAATTTACATTGTCATATTCATACCTTATTAAATGAAAATATTTCATCAAAACCCAATTTGAAATTATGAATTTTTATTAATAGATATTTGTGCATAATATTCGTATCCTGAGTTTACTCAGGTTTGAAATATGTCAGAATAACAGAAAACTAGTTATTTTTATTGGAGTAGCCAATAATTTTATCTTATGAATTTTTCCTCTAAATATTATGTCATTTTCTAATGCTTTGAATAGATATATAAGGATAACAAATCATTTGATCAATATAAATATGATCCCTCAAAAGTGTAGTTCCCATGTATTATATCATGAAAAAAAATTACTATATAGATTTTTCATCATAAAACATATTAAAAATAAACCTCAAACCCTATTCAAAACAACTATCCATTTTAACATAAACTTTATTATACATATCATTTTCTTTTCAAATATCATTAAAATGAAAAATTATCAAATTTTGGCTAATAAAATCATTATTGAAAAAAGTTTAAATGTATATAGAAAAAATGATAATGAATAATGTCAATGATTATAGGAAAGTTTGTTCATGTGGTAAAGCATAAAAAAAATTATTTTTCACATCGTAAAAAAGTGTGGAATGTAAACTATATAAAAAACTATAAAATGATACATTTTTATGATAATTTTAAAAAATTAAAAGATATTCTAAAAGAATTTAGATTATGATAACATTATATAAATTAATATTCTTTAACCTTATTAATTAAACTATACTTTGAAAAAAATAATTGTTAGGATGACATTGAAGAATTTCTTTCAAATTAAAATACCTAATAGTGTTTTTGAATTTCAAATCAAATGTTCATTTAAGGTTTGAAAAAAGAAATTATTATAAAACCACATATATTTTTGTAAATAAATTATACAATATCTAAAAAATATATCACATACTCATCACAAAAAAACGTGTTTGAATAATGGAATAAGCTGTAAATAATGGAAATTGAGATATGAAATCTCATACATCGAGAACTCTAATTCATCGAAAATTAAAAAACATATAAATAATGAATTATATTAAATAATTTTTTCCCTAAACCATTTTAATTTTAATTAATTTTTTAATACTCCTTTTATTTTATTTATTATAGTGTTTAATATAGTTACAAAATAATTTTTGTTTATATTGGTTATTTTGAGGTCATTCAGTGCAAAACAAAAATAGGGTATTGGTCATGGTAACAGTAGATGAGGTTATAAAATAATCCCCCTATTTTTTTTTAAAATTTTCATGTTTTTTCATTAAATATATTTTTAAAAAAACACCATTTCAGGTGGTAAATAAAAATTAGATATGTCATTTTTGTGGGTGGTAGTTTTCATATCTACAAAGTGTGACATTTATATTTTACAAAAGATATGTGGTTAATAATATAAGGAAAATAATAATGATAAATTATTATATGTATGTTATAAATAAATATAATTTTAATTAAATTAATTTTTAAAACCATTCATGCGATTTTTTGAGAATAAATGAAACACATCTCTTAATGGAGGATGTTTTCCATATGTGGGCTTGAGTGACTGTTTTTACCAAAAGACAAAAATATTGTATAAAATATTTGTACAATTAAAAAAATAAAATTAGTTCTTTGTAATGATATTTATTAAATTATTTTAGTTTGGTTATAATCTATTTCAATGATGATTAAGGAGAAATATAATTGAGAGAGTTTGGTTAGGACTAATACCTCATCCTTGGAAAACCTCATTTGTGTTAGACCACAATCCAGATTTTTTTTTATGTTTATAAGAAAAGGAAATATAATAGTTAGGGATAGATTTTGTGAAGGTTATTTTTTAGGTAATAAGTGATAGATGGTTCTAAAAGATTCTTAATAATTGAGGGGAGATATTCTCCATCAATAATTCCAAGGAGTTTCAATATTGTAAATTCATGAATCATTAAAATATAACATATGTATTACTCAAGGAAAGTGAATCCAAAAGTCTAATTTTTTATAATATGTTTGTTTATGTATAAATACACTCAAACAAATATATATATAAATGTTTTTTGAGTTATATTTAATCATTATCAATTTATTTTAACCCATTTATCTAATTTTATCCTTTTTCATTGTTACTATCTGTTACCATGTAAAGTATTCATTATGATAAAAAATTAAATTACTATCATTAAAAAATGGAAAATTATGATAAAAGTTCTTTATTTAATTTTCAAAGACTAAACTTCAATAATTTTTAAATATTAAATTTAATTTATTTACATAAAATGAAATGAAAATAAATATTAGAAAAAAATCATTTCATTGGGAAAAATATAATTTCCATCAAAAATCAAATATATTGTTGATTTACATATAATTAATTTGATTATAATAAAAATATATAAATATTTTAATTTCAATGTAAATAAAAAAAAGTGAAAACTATAGAAAATATTCTCAATATATGTTTACAAAAAATCTATCTTATTTGAATAAAAAGAGTATTTATATTTCAAAAATTTCATACATATAATTATTTGTTTAGTATTTTACTTTCCGATGAACTATATTACATAATATATATGTCTTTTTTATATATAAAATTATTTTTTAAACATTAATGTCATTTTAATATCCTGAAAATATCATAAAACATATATTATTTTTCCGATCACAATTTTTCAATATTCACCAAAAAATTTCAACTTCAGACCAATAACCAAAATATTTATCTCATGATAATTTGAACCTATAATATAAACACTAAGTAGCATTTATAATTTTGAATTTAAATAATTATTTAATTAAATGTTTTAATAAATCAATCTAATACATTGAAAATTATTATATAATAAAAACTATTAATTTTTTAGTTGACAATTATTTGGAATTTTTATTGTAAAACTATAAAAAATATGAATCTATAAAATTAATTCACATGATTAAAAAATCGTCATATTTATATGGTTACTAGTATTAACACATTCAATACCACCAAAATCAATTTTTCCTCATAATTCTGTTTATAAAATAATTGAATGAGGATATTTTACCTAAGATATTTTCAATTCCCACGTTGCATATTTAATCAGATGTTTATTCCAAAAAAACCTTCTCTTATGAGTCACTATATTAGACAACACTTTATCTATATAATATAGAATCTAATCTATTTTTACATCATAATATGGATTCTCTAATAATTAATCATTTTTTAATATAAACCATGAGATGCATCTAGTACATATTTTTTTAATATGGAAACATGATACAATTCCTAAAATTGAGATAAACTTATTTGTATGTTAGTTGATAATAAATAGATCCCATATTTTGAAAAATTTCATATAGAATAATATACAATGGGTTATTTTTCAATTATATCCAAAATTCATAACACATTTGCATTGAAATAATTTAATAAAAACATTATCTGATTTACTAAACATATGGCCATTAATTCAGTTGTCTATATAAAACTTCTACCAATATAAAGCTTCCAACATATGGTGTTGAATATGTATAATATTCTAAAAAAATATATACTGCTAATTTTTTACACAATAATATTCATTCATTATCATCATCACAATATTTTAGTGTTCAACCATACTTTTTATATAATTAGTTTATATTTTTAACCTATTTACCAATTGTAGACTGTTATAATAAAAAATTATATAATGAAGAATAATGATCCAAAATAGTATTATCTCTATTTTCTGAGATATATGTACTTTTATATTATGTATAAAAATAATATTGTACCTAATGAGTGGTTACTAAGAGTGTTTTTGAGTTTTTTATAGCCTTCCTAATTTAAAAATAGATTGTCGTGCCAGGATTTGGAGGAACTGACAAAGGCATATGGATGATTCCTAAATAGTTCTAAGAGTTTAACATAACCATTTTCCCTATTAAAGGATGATAATATTTAGGTTATCTATGGAACAAAGGTTTTATTTAAATAAAAAATATTTAATAACATATATATTTTACTGAAAGAGTTTTCAAAATGTTTTTCTAACCATACACATGAATCATGTGTGGGGGTTCCGTTGGATAGTTGGAAAACATGACTACTGCTTGTATTGTTTAAACATGTTCCATAGATGTGAGATGTGTGACCTCACACACCACAATGTTCCACATGGTTGGAACACAGTTCAACAATATATTCACCCAAAATGTGCACCCATTTAGAAAGGGTCATTTTACCATTTTCCCCAAAGAAATATATCATTACTTAACCACTATTACTCTTTATATTATCATAGTTTTCCCCTTGTGTTAGGAACTATCATACTCATTAAAAAAGGTTTTAAGTAATCTACACCACTCAAGTGATAATTCAACTTTAATTATTTGTATTGGGTCACCCAGATTAATTCTTTAATTCCCATTATTTTATCCCATTTTACCCATTTTATCTATAGTATTATTTCTATGGGAGTTAATATACCAAATTTTCATGGTTTTATTATTATTTCTATTACTTATTCTATTAGCGATAAAATTATTATCTAATATTTGATGAGAATTATTCCACTCATCTAAGGTAAGTAGTATTTTACTTTTTAATAAATGACTTTTAAATTATATGTTACATTGTTCTACAACACACTATAGATTTAATTATTTATATCATTTAATTACATTTAAGATACATGGGTACCTAAATAGAATTACATGGATGAGATCTTAGGAGAAGTTAATTATATAATTACGTGGGCTATACATTGGTTCAAAAAATGGAATTCCAATATAAGGATCTTATGAAAAGTTCTTAATATTATTCCATAGGTGATTTATTGGATTCTAAATGGAAAAATTTGAACAGTCTCATAGGATAAGTTAATTATATAATGACATGTGAAATTCATAGATTCATAAGTAGAATTCCTTTGATATGATCCTTGAAAAATTATAATATATTACATTCCATATGTGATATTTTAATTCCTATAAATAAATATGTTGATTTTATGATTGGAAATATTGAATTATATCTTTCTTAATTATTATATGGATCTTTACTATGACTCAATTATTCATGGATTCTTTGGGCTCATGTCTCATGTTGTAAACCTGAATTTTATAAAATGTAAAATTTGAAATGATGCATCTAAATAAGATAATGAAGTTATGGTTAGTTTGGTTTCCAAAATAATCTACATCCCCAAAAATATTATTTACATTATTACATTGGGGTATCATATCATCACTCTATTCATTAGATACTCAAAATATGGTTAGTAATATAAATTTTCTGTGGTGCCATATTTATTTTCACTCACACCTTGATATGGACACTATTTAGTACATAATTAGGCTTCATGTATAATGGTTGTAATAATGAGAACACACTAGGTAAGGAATCCTGGTTTTTATACTAGAATGGAGTACTCAATGATAAGACTGAGTTACTTCTCCTAGTTTTTGTAGATTTTATATTTTAGAATTTTTGTATATTTTTGTATAGCATGTATGGTGAATTCATGATTCCCAATTTCCCTTATACCCATTTTTCACATCATGAATCCCTATTTTGTTATAGTAAATTAATTATTGATTATATATTTTATTATTTATCTAAATGTTTTATATTAAATTCTATTAATTACTTATTATTTCCACTGCATAACCTTTATTAATTGTCTTATCCTCTTCTCTAATAAAAATTTCATGTTCTCCGCACCATTCTACCATAGACCCTCACTTATAGTCCATAGCCTATGGAATAAATGGAAGTGTTATTGAATCCATGTGGTATAATATGATTAGTTAAATATATGTGAGTTGGGACTGTGAGATCAATATGTTGTATTATGTATTTTTTTCATTTCCATTATTATTATGGGTTATTAGTCAAGAGATTAGGAAGTGTTGGTATTTTATAATGAAAATATTTTATATATCATTTGACCAATATACTTGGAAACAAACATGTTGTGAGGGATGGTAATTTTTTCTTGTTTTAATATAATAAACTTGAAAAACATCATCATTTTGGGAACTAAAATATTCTTGATGACTGATATAATTACATATTCTTTACATTGGACTAATAAAGAATGGAATCATTCCTCATTAATCATTATAATAAGTTAGCGATGTTTATTTTATGCATTTCCCATGTAATTATAATTTATTACATGTATTTATTATTACATATTTTATGTTCTTTTATTATTATACATGTAATTCAACTAATGTATCATATAGGATAATATTAAAAAAACATTAGGTTACGTAATGTGTATGCATCATTATAAATGTTGTTCTCTAATCTTTTTCAGGTTTCCACTAAAAAAACATACACATTGATAATCCAACAGAAATTAGTTTCATGGAATGAAATACAAGTTTGTTGTGATTCAAACGATATAAATTTTATTTTATACAGTTTCCTCATATAAAAAATTTTTAGCGTGGATCTATATAATAATGGCGTAATAAAAATTAAATTTTCATCAATATATCAAATGTAAAATTAATTTTTTATTTATTTGATTTGATAATTATAACATATATATTTCAATCATTATAACATGGAACAGTTTAATCATTAATATGATCTAAATTATAAATATATATGATGTTAAATTATGATTCATATATGAATATCGTGTCATTAAATAGATGTATAGTTAAAATATTATGGAATTTTTCCTCTATAAATTTCAATTGACACTCCATATAATAGAATCCCTAGGATTGAGACTGGATATATTACCAATAATCTGATAATAATTCATGTTGTTGGGATGATATTATTGGGTAGCACTCCCTTATAACTGTCTTGTTATATTATGCATATATAATATATTTTGTGGTTTAATTTTGTGAAGAGTTCATAGAATTATATGGATATTCTTTTTAGAATGCATTATGAAAACATCTAAAAATGTTTTGAATTCCATCCTATGGAATATTTTAGACTCATGGCATTAGTACTTAAAACTCCAGAACTCTAATTATTAATAGAATGGTAATTGATGCTAATCATAGAGATGGTCTACTAAGACTTCTGTAGTCAATATAAGGAGTTCCAAAACATGCATCTAAATTGTATGGATTTACATGGGAGATCAAATAGTTTAATATGTCTACATTCTTAGGTGACGGTGGCTCCCCGTCTAATGAGAAATGGTTGAAGGAAGTACTTTCAATAATTTAGAATCTAAATTCTTTTCCATAATGGAGAGTGGAACTCCCATGATACTCTGTTCATATATTTTCAATGAGTTATTTAGTTTTTTTCTCTCAGTCATATATATATTTTGGTATGGTCTTTAAAGACATCCTAACCATTTGTGATGAGAAATTATACCTAGATACGTTAATATATTAATGAGATATATAATGTGTGGGTTCAAAATATGGTACCTCCATAATTGAGCGTGAAACTCCCAACATAAATTGTTCATAGATATTGAATGAGAGATTTAGTTGTTTTCTCCAAGTCAGATCAATATTGAGGAATGATCTATAGAGACATCCTAACCATTTGTGATGATAAATTCTACCTAGAGATGTTTATATTCTAATAAGATATATAATGTGTGTGTTTATATTATGGTATTCTATCAATTATGAACAACTCAATTAATTTTATATTGATCCATCATTTCATTCATAATTATTCTACAAATTAATTTGCTAGAGTGAAGTGATTGGAGTATGAGCCTATGTAGTATAATGAACCAACACACTGTAGCCCTCCTAGTAGGTTGAACGCCACACTGCCACAACTCCATGCCCACCGCCAATAGTCTAGGGGTTGGTGATAGCTGTTGAGAAGGAATAAAATAAATAATGGTAATATTTCTATTGTATATGTTCACACACACCAGATCATACCCATTAAATATTGATGAGTACTAATAAAATATGTTGTAACCTCTACAAAAAAAACCATGCATGTAATAATTGCTTGAGAAGACACCATACAAAAAGAATAAAACCAAGGTGTAATGTGGGAAACACAAGAACAACTTAAGGATAAAGATTAATCTAAGAAAAAATATTAATGATGTTCGTCCTAAAAACATTCCTTTTCGAATTAGGGTTGTTAATTACGAGAAGATGGCTGAAGAGGCAATTCAAAATGAGGTTTTTCACAAAATAATGCGTGTAATGATAAAAATTTCCCATATTGAGGCCATTAAGAAAATCCAAAGGATTTCAAAATTATAAAACTAACTTTGTACCAATCGAAAAGGGCCCAAGAGAAATGATAGGATCATCCTTGGAAGTAATGTGACATAACTCATTAGACCAACTCATGTAATGCAAACAATGTCCAAGAATCCAAGGACATTCACCATACCAAGAATCATAGGGGTGTTACACTTTTCTGATGCATTATGTTATTTTGGATCTTCCATAAATGCAATTACTCACTTTGTATTCTCTTATTTTCATGTTTGTGAGTTGAAACCAATGAGACTAGTGGTGCAGTTGGCAAATAGATCTACGACATATCCAGTTGGAGTCCTTGAGGATGTACTTATCAAGGTAAGATACATGACCTTTCAATCAGACTTCTACATTCTTAAAATGGAGGATGATCATGTATTTTCACGTGCTCCAATTATCTTAGGTAGGAATTTTTTCAAAACTGCAAAAACCATCATAAATGTCAATGATGATACACTTTTTCTGTAATTTGGAGATGACATTGTGATATTTAATGTCATGGAATCTATAAATTATTCCTCGAAGGACCATTCAACAATTTTTATCTCCCATTTTGAACCACCAAATAAAAACCCCATGCAATTTTATTATCCTATTCATATGGAGATTATGAAAATTGGTGCTAGTTTGATGTCCTAAAGAACTTCCACACAAGTTTATAATGAACAAGTGTATCTTTTATTTGATTTTTAAATGGAATAATATTTTGATTTTGGCCAAGTGAAATTTGATTATGACATGGATGTTGAGTATGTTAATGGATTTGATGTTTTATTTTCAAATTGTGATGATTTCTATTCTAATACTGATGCTATTTGTGCAAATGTTTCTGTTCCTTCAATGTCTCCATCCACACACCACCCCTACACTAGAACACAATCCATTTCCACCAAATAACAAATACTCATACTTTTTGAGTGTTGAGAAATTACCTGTTGTCATTGCAAATAATATCTCTTTTGATTATGAAGAAAAACTTTTGATTCTTTTGTGGGAGACATGAGGTCTATCGGGTGGACCATGGATGTCATATTAGGTATTGGCCCCTCTATTTGCATTAATAGGATTATTTTGGAGGATGGGGAAAACCTAGTAAGGTTTCCACCAAGGATAATCAATCTAACACTTTTGGATGTTGATAAAATATATGTAGAAAAATTTCTCGTGGTAGGTATAATAAATCCCATTTCAGATTCTTAGTTGGTGAGTCCTATTCAGATTGCACCTACGAAAAGTGGAGTTACTATTGTTAAAAATGATAATGATGAGCTAAATCCATTGAGGGTGTAAAATATTTTGCGTGTTTGTATTGATTATTTGAAACTAAATAAATCAACATGAAAAGACCATTCTACATCCAATTTATTGATCAAGTGCTTGTGATACTAGATGGAAAAACACATTATTTTTTCTTGGATGGATTTTTTGGATATTTTTAGGTTCATATAGCTCTGGAGTATCAAGAGAAGACTGCATTCACCTATCCCATTAGAACATTTTCCTACCGGATGATACCATTTGGACATTGCAACGCTCTAGGTACCTACCATAGATGCATAGTGAGTACTTTTTTTGATTTTCTTGAGACTTGCATGGAGGTATTTGTGGATGAATTTATAGTTTTTGGATCCTCATTTGATGAATGTCTATTTATTTTGGAAAAAGAGTTTAATCATTTTATTGAGAATAATCTGGTCTTGAAGTGTGAAAAGTGTCATTTCATGGTAGATCATGGCATTGTCTTAGGGAATGTATTGTCAAATCATGGGATAGAGGATGAAAAATCTAAGGTAGATATCATTTCATCCATACCTATCTTTCATGTGTTCCAAATGATAGATCATTCTTAAGGCATGCATTATTTTATCGGTTCTTCATCAACGATTTTAGTAAAAAATACCCTTCCTATATCATGATTACTTAAAAAGGATTTTGATTTTGTGTTTGATGATTCATGGAGGATTTAATTTCAGAATCTAATGATGTGTCAGACCAATCCACCAATTATACATCCCACATGGTAGGAGATTTCTTTTGAGCATCTGTGTGACATCTCCAACTTCATAGTTGGAGCAATCTTATCTCAGAAGGTGGATGGAAGTTCACATGTCATTTAATATGCATCTAGGACACTAGATTCAACTCAATAAACCGACAAAACCATGGAAAAAGTGTTTCTTGATGTCATATTAACTTTAGATAAATCCCATTCATATTTATTGGGATCTAAAGTAGTTTGTTTTCTGATAATACATCTCTGAGGTACCTCTTGAAGAATCCAGATGCAAAGCACTGGATAATATGATGAATGCTTCTTCTTATAAAATTTGATATTAAGCTAAACTACAAGAAGGGGTCAGAATACATGGTGGAAAAACACCTGAGTATGATTACTCAAAAACTAGATCGTGACACCTTGGACCAAGTACCACTTTGGGACACTTTCCCCGATGAGCATCTTTATTATATCATTGGTACACATACTTGGTATGTTGATTTAGTCATCTACCATATTGCATCTCAAATCACAAAAACTTTAAAGATACATCAAGGTCAAATAGTAAATAGAATGTCTTGGTTTAATGTTGGAGGTGATCCATACCTCTGGCTCATGTGTAGTGAAAAATTTATTAGGTGGTGTGATCCTGATCATGAATTTGAATATATTTAAGCATTTTTGTCATACACTTTCTTATGGTGGAAACTTTGGACCCTAATAGATAGCTAGGAATGTATTATACTTCGTATTGTTTTGGATTATTTTATTCCATGATGATCATGTGTTTTGTATGTCGTGCTCACGTTGCCCACATAGTGGTAATATTTCTAGGAGACATGAGATGACCCAACCACCCATACTATTCTGTGAGATATTTTTTTATGGGGAATTGATTTTATGTGTTCATATCCATGTTATTTTGGTATCTTGTACATTTTTGTTGCTGTTGAATATTTGAGAAACAATTAGAGGCTAAGGCCACCAGAACTGATGATTCTCATGTTGTATTGGACATTTTCATAAACAAATTTGTGTAGGATTGGAGTTACAAAGGATATCATCAGTTAACAAGATGCACACTTCTACAATCGGAATTCGGCTTCCCTCCTTCAGAAGTATGGGATTACACACAAATCATAAATACCATACCACCACAAAAGAAATGGATTGTCTGAGGTTTCAAACTGTGAATTGAATTTTTTTTGGAGAATACCATGCAACTGAATCAGATGGATTGGAGAAACCACTTGGATGATGAATTTTTGGATTATAGGACAATATACAAGACTCCCATTAGTACATACCCATATCAGACAATCTTTGGGAATACCGTTCATCTCCCTGTGGATGTTGAGCATCCGGATTACTGGGCTATTTGAAAATTGAACATCTATTTGGTCCAATCTTTCATTTAAAAGATGTTTTACATTCATGATCTTGAGGTGATTTTATTGTCATCATATGATAAATCAAGTATCTACACGGAAAGATCAATGGCAGTTCATGACAAAATAATTATATAAAGGGAGATTCATGTTGGTGGGAAGATCCTTCTATACAGTACACGATTGAATTTTTTTCCTAGTAAGTTATGTTCTAGATGGTTGGATCTTTATATTATATCTAATGTCTTTCCATATGGTGAAGTGGAGATCACATAAGATGAAAAATGGAAGGATCTTTAGAGTCAATGTGCATCGTTAGAAAAATATGCTGTAGGAATTCTTACTGATTCAGTGGATTTCATCCCATTTCATGACCCCATTATCACAAGAGAAAATCAGTTTGTTCCAAACCCTTTCACTTTTATATATTTTTTCTTATTCCAAATTATTCATTTTAGGTACACATATCATCTCATGGGTTAACATTAATGATAATGAGATATTTTATGTGTGTGGGAAGGAACCATTATGATTATTAATTTCAATTGTTTTCTTATATTTCAAAGTTTTTTTTCAATAAAATGTGTGTTTGTTAAAATTGTTAGTGTTTATTTTTCAATTTTTTTGTGGTTTCTAAATATTTTTAGCTGAAATTATTCTCATCATGATTTTAGAATCCATATCTATAGGTGAAACAATTTATCCCATGAAATTAATATTAAATAAATGATGAAAATTAATATTTTTTATGTTCAAACCATTAGAAATTTCAAGAAATATACTCTGAATTTTGAGTCCCATACCACATCTCACTGTCTTTATTATTTAAATCACATTCTAGTGAGGCATCTGAACCATTATTTTAATATTATCTACAATCACCTAACTTTTTGAGAGAACCAAACAATGCCTGATTTAACCTGAATTTGATTTATTCCAATCAAAACATGAGGTTTTGAGGTAATCATTTTTAAATGATTATGGAATTTGTTTGGTATTAAAGCCCATATTTTAAATAATCCATTTTATAATGCCCTTCTATGAAATTTTAATCCTTTTAGACCTTATAATACATGAACAAGATGTTAGGTTACCCACATTACAAGCCAATTATCCCTATCCAACCAACTATTGATGTGAAAATGCATAATCTAGTTGAACATAAGTGTGTGTGGGGGAGCTGTCTTCTGTTGCGCTACCACATTCTGTGATACATCAAGTAGAAAATTAAATTCTATAGATATGTGATTAATGAAAAAATAAACCATTCTGTTGAATGACGTGCCTTTATAGAGATTTCATGAAAAAAGTTGTTGTGCCTTTTTTTGATATTCAAATGATGAAAAAAGTTACACCTCTCTATAGCATTCCAAAAAAACTATTTTTAAGAGGATTGACATTTTTGTGTGGAAATGATGAATGATGTATACATTTAATGAGTTTTCATGATGATGGAGCTGAATTGATACTAAGAGGAGTGAACATGAGACCATACATGAGTGACAATTAGAATAATGTAATTTTTATTCAAAAAGAGTCAAGCCCTACTCATTCAGCCTCATGATTTTTTTCACATATAAATCCTACCAACCAAAAACCACAAATCAACAATACAATTTTCTCATGATAAAAATATGTCCTTGATAGAAATCAGCTAGTGATGTAGAAATATATCATGCATATAGTGACACTTGTATGAGTTTGTATGAGAAAAACATTGCTCAAAACTTGGCATTTGTGTGATAAGATAAAATTCAAGTGTGGTAAGTGTTTTTTGAATGGGAAGATATATGAAGTGGAAATATATTGAATTATATAATTTTAGAACATGAATGAATGGTTTTTTATGGGGAATTATATCTTTTTTCTTCATGTGGAATTGTTGGATCTCAAGGATATGCGTTTTAAAATTTGTTTTGATTTAATATTGATGTTTACATGATATGAGTTTTTTCCCAAGAGTGAAAAAGGGTAAGTGTGGGAGAGTTGATAAAACACTGTATTATTGAATATTATATTGATAATAAATGAAATAATTTCCTCACATTGTGCTTAATACGTTAATTTATAGAATATTTGGGATTAGATCATTTATTTGAAAAATCGATAGAAATTCCAGTTTTACCCTTTTAAAATCGACTGTATTATTTTGGGCATGAATATTGTTATGTAAAATATTTTGACTTACAATTTTGTTACAATGTTCCTATCATAATATCATTCAAATTATCTTTAGTACATGGGAGTCAGATTGTGAATTTTAGTGGAGTTAATAGGTCATGAAGGCTATGTTGGACAAAACCCTCCATATTGGACATCACTTCATCATTTGGGTCGTATCATCATTATCCAGACATGGACTAAGCCCAAATATTTTTGAATTATCAAGGAAATGAATAGAAATAAATCATACTTCAAGAAGGCCTTCTAATTCACGAGTATTTGTGGTCAACTTTGTAGTTCAAATGGCATTAAACAATTTGGCATAATTTCAAATTAAATATTGAAAATGTTTTGAAACCCTTGCCCTCCCCAAATATATTTAATGGATGTTTTAACACTTTTGGAGTGCTGGTAGTGGATTTGGGAAGGTTTTTCAAAATGGTTGGATCTTGTTAACCCCTCACAACACTTATAATATGTAATGCCTTGTGTAAACATCTCTTCTAAAAAGGCTCTCCTCTCCCACCTCCACTTTGTTTTAATTTGTTCTTATGCTTGTAACATGAATTTTCATCAATAAATATTTTATTTTGTTATTTTTTCATCTTATTATTTTTCTTCTTTGGATTGAATATAAGAGTGAAGATGAGATTGGTTGTTCTCCTTTCAATCTATTGCTTATGTAAAACATCTCCACGATGACAACTCCATCCATGGAAGAGTGACTTCCATGACAGTTGATCTAATCCCAAATCCCGTCATTACTTTAATTTGAATCCATAAAAATAATGTAATTCATAAAATTTTATCAATTAATTGTGTATTAATTTCTATGTTACTCAATCGACATGCACTTAACCATGTTGCTAGGATTGTGTAAACCGTGCGAGTGAAACCTTAATCACAAAATCTAATCACTTTGGGATGGAATTATAGGGTTCATGTCTCATTCCTAAAAACAATTAATTCTGAAATATATGGAGGATATTCATTCCTAATTTACCACGAACTACAATTTTTCTTTTGGATGATAGTCAAAGCAGGGTGTTGTGATTGAAGGTCCGGAAGTTTTCATTGGGCGCATTTTCAATAATATTTGTGGTTGGGTTAATTTCCAAAGGGTCCAGAGGTTAACAGGGTTTGGGGATCATAATGGAATGAATTATAATGATATGGAACAATGATAAATGAATGTTGAAGGGGTTTTATTAGATCAAATACATCTTCTCATATTTGTGTTTATAAATAAATTTTCTCTTGATTATTGCTTCTCATTTTCTTGTTTAATTTATAGTTTGAAAAGACACAAAACAAACCCCCCATATTTTTTTTCTTTTGTTTTGAACTATTTAAATAATTACATAAATCCCATTAATAGTTGTTTAATTCACTTCCTCCTTGAGAGAATGACTTATATCACCCCCTGTGATACACTTAGTGATATCACAAATAAATATTTTTGACAGTGTGTACGACAACATCCTACCAAACACTCTGTAAGGGGTTTAAAAAACAATCATGTTCCATATCGATCTTCAAGTTCACTACACCTCCAGTGCAAAAGGACTGAGTTAATAGTCTCTAAATAAAACCCCTATACATAGAAAAACACATCTTAACATCATAGTGAAATATATAAGTATGTAGTCCCAATTTTCATAGTCATCAGTAAAATCTCATAATTGTAGTCCTATATGATGTGAAACCCATGTTCCAAATATAATGCTTGAGACGCCTCATTATTTTGTCTTCCATGAGTCAAAAACCATCCCTAGACTCTTAACAATGGTTGTTATATATGGACCCAATGTAAATATTAACATCTACATGAAATGTGCACCACTCATGATGAACTCATATAGAAATATAATAACGCAATTCAGAATAGAATTCCCAGTCCTTCGCAACCAGGACATCATTCAACAAGAAGTGTTCCTGACACACCATTATGACAACCATAACAAGTTCCAACACATTGGAAATACTTTTTTATAACATATCACAAATAATAATGACTAGGAAAATAAAATATCTTTTATACCACATTTTAATGTCCTGACCCGGATGCCACTACACTAGTTCTTCGAGATGGTGGGTTACGAGGCCTAAATCATGCCTCCCCATATCCCTGATGCTACAGACTAGTATTAAGGTCCTAGGGTGTGTTAGGGGGATACTATTCACTCATATAAATTTATGAAACATCATAAATTTATTGAATTATCATACAAATTCAAAAGTAATACAGATAGTAGAAGTAGAAAAATATTGCATTGACTATTTTGTAATAATAAATGAAATATTGTAAAAGATCGAAAAAATATTTCATTAAACACAACACTAGTCACCCACGAGGAACACCATAAAGATATATGAGTATAAAAGAAACTGAATGTAATAGTACATGTCTGTACCACCTAATTTGAGCATGACCACATAGCCATTAAACAAACACTGTCCCACTACACTATTCTGATTAGATGCACCCACTCATGCACCTATTCTTGACCATGATACACAAGGCCTCATCCCTAACCATCATGAAACTTGTTCTCAACCAAAAAAAATATACATAAGTTCAATACGTACTGCGAGGTTCTTGTGTAGCGGTGAGAAACAATCCCAATAGGCCAACCCAACAAGTAGTCTCTAATTATTATGCAAAATGTGTATGCAATGACATCATTCTCATCCTAGCTGAAGCACAACCAATAGGTAAATTAAACCAACGCGGGCCTATAGTTAAACCCAAGGTCTATAATACATGTCAAATGGGAAAACGACAACATGGATGTCCAGTACTATATATGTATTCATGTAAAGTAACATACATGTTCATAATACATTGATATGAATATTCGTTGTTTTGTGGATAAATACCATGAAACACCTTTTTCATTCAATCCTCTGGTCCAAAATCTCACGCAACTGGACTTCATGTACAAGGGAATTGAGCTGGACTTCATTCCACTCATTTGTTTTGTCACCGGTTACAACATCTGTCATGGTCATGACAAATAAACATATGTTGGACAATGAAGGTATAGATCTAAGGAACTCCTATAATAAATCCATGTTGATTCTCATGGGGGTCCATGTAAATACTCATTATAGGAACTTGTTGGGATTATATGAAAAATTTCAACAACATAAATCTGATTGATGACCAAGAATAACATATAAATAGGGAAAATATTCTGTGGCATTACATGGAATTAATACCCACGAGCCATACTAAACCCAAGGTATCCAATAACGCATTCCAGTACCATGGAGAGCTGTCGAAGGAATCAATAAAACCAATCAAGAATCAAATATGAATTTACACACTCATGTAAGCTATTTCATAATATGAAATGGGTATACTCGCCCAATCATCATAATCCTTGGTGAGAATAATCATCCCTACCAAAAATATATTGTACATGAGTCCATCCAAGGTATTCATTCAATGAGAATCCTTATAGACCTCAAGTCATTCAAGAAAACATGTGTGGATGAATATAAAAGTCACATGTACTACCTTTGGGTGCTAGTAAAACATTGAAAAATAATGTCTTAGAATCCAGATCCAAGGGGAGCATGCCCTAGCATCCCAAAAAGCAAGAACAAAACATGTATCAAGATCAATATCGGTAAACATGGAATCACCTATATTAAATACTTTTTCATTATAAAAACTATGCCTTTTATTAATAATTTATTTTGGGTATCTTGAACACCCAACACAACATTCTTACCATATTAATGTAAGCTTACATGTTTAGAATGGTTTCTAGGTGACTTCAAGACACTGTGTCTATATAAACACGAAAAAACAACTCATGTTTGGTTAAGCAATGGTAACCCATTGGGTCCCTAAAATCAAGTACTAAGTGGCATCATGCTCAGGATTACAAAGGGAGTAATCACAATTGAATCCATCCTACACATGATCCATATCTATAATGATAATGACGGAATCCAACATGGGATCCCCAAAAGCAGTATAAAAACAGAGGCATCCTATAATGGATCAGTAAAAAGATACACTAGGAATGGTATCAGACTTGGGACTCCCTAGATCAACATATATTCAAAGTAATACCTTATGAGATCCTTAGATGCATCAATTCTCATGGAATCATAGGCAATATGGGTATGTATCATAAGGGGAATGACCTCAAAAGCATAGGTCATGGGAGATAGAAAATAACTCATCATAGATGAAAGGTCCCAATTAAATTGGTCCAATCACCCAACAACTCATTCATGCTTAGGTATCACTCTCGATAGACAAATGAATTCAAAAAATGGAGGAAAACATATCCGTATAGAAAAAATTTCTAAAACACCCATTGGGATTCTTCAGATTGATTCATAGGTTTCACGATAGCGTTTTACATGGAAAATTACTCAGAATGGACTACTATTTGTCTAATTTCGACTATGGTGGCAGAATTCTAGAAAAACACTCAACGGGTTATAAGGGATGATGTAGACTCTGTGTAGAGACCATACATGATGTGTACCCCCAACTGGGAACACAGTTGTGTATTCCCACTACCTAGGGCATGTAAACATCCTAGATACACAATAGGTAACACAGTCAAACATTGTGAACCCAACATAAGGTACATTCATGTGTCTCTAAACTAGATGGGAAATATACATGGCCAAGCTATGTACATCCACCAACCATGATACCCTACATAGGGCATGGACATGTACATTATATTTCCATCTACCCCTATAGTAGTTGATATGCCTGGGCACTCAACATCATGTCCTTTTACTATTACATGGTGTATACACCGCATACATGGATTGTACTCTATTAGTGCGAACAAGGATGTACCCGAGTTGTAAAGGATGCGGATTCTTAATGTAGCAGTAGGAAATATTCACCTGATTTGGGCCTTTGTGCTAGCAGTTTTGGCATACGGGTCACAGGGGCCTTCGGGCCATCAATGGCCTTTAGACCATATGGCCTTCAGTCCATTGAGCCCATGGAGTATCCCAATTCACAAAGAGCAGTCCCGAAAATAGTATTAGAGAAAAAAATATATCTACCACCATAATCAGAGATAATGGGATTGGAAGAATGAGAGGGTATGGAAATCGCAATCGGGACCAGGCATTGTCCAACATTGTATGGGGAAATAATAGCCATTGAGCAATCCAAGGTGGGGAGGTAGGCGATCAATGATGCAGAAGCTGGGGAGGGTAGTTCTAGTGGGTGGTCATATGGGTCATGTATTAGGAATGGTATGCCTCTGGGCCTTCAGGTCATGTATTGCAGATTATGTCGGGCCTTGTGCCTTGGGTCTACAGGTCATGTATAAGTTCCCATTCAACCCTTAAAAGGGAATTATCCATAATAAAATAAAAAAGAAGGTTGTAGGTACATTCAAAAAACTCAATTAAATATCATCTTCTCAAAATGGGAATAATGCACGATGTGTCACCTCTGACTACACATTGTTTAACCATGATTCCCATAACAAGAAACCACCAAATTTCAAAAATTTACCGTTTACACCCACGAAACTACAGAACATGGATCAAGAAGCAACAATAAAAAAATACAACTATAAAAACTAAAAAAACACATTTAAATGGTATAATGATAGAAAATTTAAAAGAGATGACCTTTTAGTGGAACTCGACAAAGCATCGCTTGATATAATGGTCCATGGTCACCATGTGCTGACTCAACTCATTGAGGGTTTCACAAAATAACCACCATTTCCTTTCTTCTACATCATTTCTCCCTTACCCATTTTCTCTCTAGGTCAAATGGTATATGAGGATCCATAGTAGAGGCATGTCTGACAAGGAGGAATGAATATTAAAAACATAAAACCAATGAAGAGAAATAAAATAGGAAAATGAATAAAAATTGGCATGGGTCGGCCTTGCATCCAAACTCTAGAATATGCATCACCAAGGAATGCCTCTCCATTATGGACTAGAATAAAACACACATAATAATATGAAACTCTTTTAAAATGATATTTCTAAATGAACCAACACGAAAATTTTAATATTTAATTTATTAAATGATAATTAATATTTATTTTTAAAAAATTTAAATTGTTCAAAATCCTTCCAAAATCATATCCTAGGTTAAAGGCCACATTCTAGGGCACAAATAGTGGTTTGAAAAAATATATGTAGTCATATTATTGGGTAAATTATTATTATAATCCACATAATTATAGGGAAGATAAAATTCAAATATATTCTAAAAACAACACTCTAAAAAAATAGGTTCATTCATAAGATTTGAGTTATCTCTGTCATATGGTATCTAAATTGGAAATTTCTCATAAATTTGGATCACCCTTGGTAATTACATGATTCATATTACATCATTACTCTAATTTCTAAAAATAATATCCATAATTTACATGTGAGATATATACAATATATTTAGGGTGTCTGTCTATTTTCTCCAATATCTCTCATTATGATGGGAATTACTGGTTGATAATAGATTATGTGTCTTCTTCTCATATATGGTAGGTATTCTTGTATTTCATACAAAAAATATAGTTTTCTATATCATTCTCACTTTGTACCCATATAGGAATTACAATAAATTTCTTCACAAATTACTATATCATCACTTTGATAACTATGAACTAACCTAGACTTCCATAAGACACTTTTTACATGTTTGGATTCTAATGACCTCGTGATGACCCAACCCTTTAGTTGGGATTGACTGAATGCTATAGGTTATAAATATTTTATTTTTATATGGTCCCAATTTTAAGGTGGTTATTCTTACTCAATGTTTTGAAATAATTAAATAAACTACCTTAAATGTTACATGCATGTTAAGACCAATATAATTTACCCACTAACATCATATTACAATTTAATCAGGTTATATCATTATAATTAAATGATTAAATGGGTTTAAATGAATTATAAGTTTCATAGATGACTGACATAGATTATATTTTTTATTTTTTATCATTCCATGTGAGAAATTTGTGTTCTAAAATGTAATTATTTTTATTGTCTCATATTACATGTTAATTATATAATTTTACAATTAATACAGGGGTTATTGAATAGAATTATCCAGTTTTCATCATAGGATATGTTAGTTATTTTAATCTAGGGTGTTATACGTGTGTTCAAAATTGGAATTCCATTAATGATCTCATACAAAAAGTAAATTATATCATCCAATGGGTGATATAATGGTATATAAATGGAATTACTTAGATGAGATCATTTGAAAAATTATTTATATCATTACATGGGTTTTTATTTGATTCATAGGTATAATTCTGTAGACATGCTCATTGGAAAAATAGTACATTTAATTTCATTTCAGTTAATTGGATTCCTAGAAGGAAGACCATGGATGGGCTCATAAGAAAAATGAAATTGTTTCAAGACTAATTATTATATAGATAATTTATATTTATATATTATATTTATATGTCTTGGATGCATTCATTGAGTTTTGAAGCTATATTATATAGGTGTGAAATGATGAAATACTTTTTACCTTAGTCTAAGAAGGTATGGTTGGCCTGGTATCCAATAGAAGGTTAATCGCAAAATGTATTATATATATTGATAATTAATTTTATTCTCTCTAAAACTATTAAATGTATATTCATATATAGAATATAACAAGATTGCATTTTTAGTGGCCCATTGATATTTACTCACTTCTTATTCGGGCATCCTATGGGACTCCAAACTTAATTCATTGAAATGGGTAGGGGTATAGGGAAGAAACGAGCTAGGAACTCTTGATTTGTATACATGGATATTAATATTAAGCATATGACTAAACTAAATCAAATGATAATTTTGGAGATTATATTTTTTTCTTTCATACAACTTTACAATTTATATTTTCTATTAATGATTCATCTTTTCCAATGTACCCATTTTATATATCATGAAGAAATTTATATATATGACAATAATATTTATAATGTATTTAATTTTTTATTTACATGTATTTATAATATTGTTTCACATTAATTATTATATTCAATACTTACCATTTCATATTAGCTTTTTGTTCCCCTGTCATAAAAGGAAAACAGTTTCCCTACTGTACCACCACAAACACTCATTACTAGATTTCATCCTCAATTAGAAGAAGAATAATTGTGACTGAGGTAATGTTGTTAGACGACATTGGAAACATATGAGTGAAAAAAATTTATTTAATTGCACAACCTCCATAATACGAAAATTCGAAATCCTGAATCATATTTGTTAAAGAATGTTTTTTCAAGACTTATCTATCAAATAGGGAATGAATATATTTATAAAAATTTATTTCAACACCTAAGGACCTCTAATATCATTTTAGATAATTTTATTTAAATATAAGATCAAAAATATATATAATAGAGGTCGATATTTTATGTAATATTATTATCTATATAAAATGGATTTTTTCATGGTGATCTAAGTATATAGTTTCTCAAATATAATCAAAATGTGCATATTTTTTAAAAAATAATTAAAAAAATAACCCAAATAAAATTATTATGTCATGAATTGTTTTCTAAAATGTAAAATAAATCCATCGGTACATTCTCACCATTCCATTTATGTACTAAAAATATATTATATAACGCATTCGTGGGTTTTCATTGGAAATTTACGTATTTATAAATCAAAAAAGTCATTGAAAAATCAACAATATCTTTCTTAAATACATCCCAATAATAATATTATCTAATATCTATATACATATTGGTTATTCCCGTATGAATAAAATAGAGTGTTTTGGCCATCACTCAAAAATTCAATTTTCAACTGATAATCATTCATAACATATAAAAATTTTATATTTCTTATAAGAAACTATTTACCAGTATTAAACTCATAAAACTTGTAATTTTTAACCAAATCTAATTCCCCCTAAAAACAATATTATTTTTAAGATCCTCTATAATTATTACTATCTTGGATTGGTATACTGAATCCTGATCAAAAATTGAAAGTATATCAACATCCATAATTAATATTTTATCATATATAACATCATTTAAAAAATTAATATGTTAAAATTTTAACATAGCTAAGGATTCATTGTATTTTTGGCTCCAGGATTCAACCACCATGCTTGATTTTCAAAATTTATAATTAATGATTCAATGATATTGATTTATCAATCCCAAACATCTAATCTACCTAAATATTATCTCTTTCTATATTAATATAATCCTTTAATATTCAGGGAATATATATTTCAAACCTCCCACATATCAAATATGTTTACATTTTATAAATTAAAATGCACAATTGAACAATTGAGATCATGGATTTGATAATTCTATTTGTTGGGTTTTTATTAGAAAGATTCATAGGATATTATGCATTCATTTTAATCAAAAAACACCCATGTCCATTCAACTAAGCAAAGATTTAAATAAAAATCTTATCCTTTCTTGAGGGTAGGCCCAATACAAGAAGATTAACTAATATTCTTCCAATATCTTTAAAATATGTGTCATACTATTTTTTTCAAAATGAATTTGAATTTCTTTCAAGGTAACATTATCATTATTCTTGATAGCTTATAAATGTTTTCTAGAAACCATTGGTTGTATCCCACTAATCCAATAATATATTGAATCTTAGTGTAATTTTTTCATTTTAAAATTTTCACCATTTTATTTTTAGTCTAATCTATAGTAATTTAATCATTAGTAATATAATAAAAATGGAATGAATTTTTTTTTCAAAAAATTATATTTATTAAACATTAAATTAAATTAAATTTCATTATATTTATTTAGAGTACCCATTAGTTGTATCTCATGATCCTCCAAGATTTTAATATATTGTATAATTAAATAATTTCTAATATACATAAAACATCCCAAATACTCGTGACATAGACTTCTTATAAGATATATTTTTTTTGATTATGAGCATATATCATTAAAAACGAAGATCAACAGAAGTACATGTGCAAAGACATGGAGGGAAATTATCCACCCATAACTAGTTGGTAACGAATGAACCTAAGGCCTCTAGGTGATGGGCCTCGTTGCTTCCTTCCATTTTGGTGAAGGAGAAGGTGCATAATGAGAAGCATTGGCAATGTGATAGAATTTTCCAGATGATGGTGCCAAATGACTGGAGTCCACCGTCGTTGTGATTAATAGCGTTGATTACGGTGAGACAGTCAGACTCAATGATGATATCGCCCCATCTACGTTCAATACCGAACATCATACCAGCAAGGATGGTCGTGGCATCAGAAACTGCCGGTTCCCAGAATGCCTAATGTGGTTCATATTTAGCAGAAAAGATCTTCCCTAGATGATTTCAGGCAAGGAGGCCGAGGGAAACAATCCCATCCTTTGGAAGAGCCGCGTCCACTTTAATCTTGAGAGTACATTCCATTGGGGTATTCCAATGAGCAGGATGGGAGGGGATAATACCTTACAAGGAATTTCTATTGTGGAATTTCCAAACCTCAATCCATGAAATGGCCTGATCAATCCAGAATTTGGGGGATTTGTGATCTTGATGAAAACAGCATCATTGTGCCGGACCCAGATAATCCAAGCCAAAGTGCAAAGGGAGCCTACATCTGCCGAAGAGAGAGTGGAGCACCAACGCGACAGAAGATCATGCTGGTCAGAGGCCAATACACTCATAATGAATATACTTATTACAACACCAGTTCCACCAAATATACTCTTTCGTAAATTTTTTATGATGGTATATATATATGATTTTATTCTTGGATAAATATTAATAACCCTGAATCTAATACAAGAAGTCATAAATATGATTAAATGGATATTTTTTTCAGAACATAAATGTTATTGAGTTATTTATAATAAATTAAATTCCAAAGAGAATTATAAATATTTGTATAAAATATATATATTATTCTACGTTACACAATATAATTTTTTCAATTTTTTTTCAAAATAAAATATTTTTAATATATAACTATACACGGAAAACTTTGTTTTTCTAATGTTAAATACAATAATTATTTTGTATTGTATTACACACTATACCAATCTTGTCCTGCATTACTTGCAAAACTAGTTTTATATGAAACATGCCTTATTGTAAAAATATTATTATTGAATATGATATTTTACCACTATAAAATATAATGGTGTTTAGGAATTAAATTATTTGAATTATAAAAATATTTCATACACCTCGATATAAAATGAATTTATTAGTTTCCAGTTATTAGAAATTAATATAAATATCTTTTGATATAAAAATAGTAATATTTCTTTGAAGAAGTATTTTTAAGTTCACAATTGTATTTTATGTCAACAAATAAACAAAAATAAATTTTGATATTGATATTAATGATGTTAATATATTACATATTCAATAAATATGGTAACATTCATCTTATATGTTTTATATAAATTAAATAATAATAAATCCATGGTAACACTTAAAAACATTATTTTTCTAAAAAGATGTTTTGTCGACTATTTTTGAACATATAATAAAATTAAATTTTAATAGTTTTAGAACATAAATATGATAAAATGAAAAAATATTTTTAAATAAAAATGTCTGAATTTTATTAGGGTGTATTACAGATATTTTTATGAAATGATTCTTTTTTATGAAAAATGAAAAATAAAGTATTTTAGTTGAAAATTACATCATTATTTTAATTATTTATAATGATATATTATATATATAATTTGTTTTAAATTTAAATTATTTATGATATATATAAATTAATTCAATTTAGTCTTTTAGAATCAATTTAAATTCTTTTGTATATGAAAATAATTCACACATTTGAAGTTTCTATCATTGAAAACTTGTTTTCTTTTCACTTCTATGAGATTAATTTACAATTAAAATTTTTACAGAAAACCTAATGGAATTTCAAAAAATAGATTCCCTATTTAGAGTTATAATTGTTTTAATTTTTAATACATACAACAATATTTTTCAGAAAAATAATATTAAATATATTAAAAATTAATTGTTGTAGTTATGGTAAATATGTGCTTACTAAGGGAGTAATGTAAAATGTTTATGTAAAAATGACATAAAAACGTTAATAAAAACTATTTAATGTCTATATTAAGATAATTAATCAAACAATTTCCTATAATAAACATATTTTTGGACTTTAAACATATGGAAAAAATATTGAGAATGTATTTCTTTTAAAAAAAACATGTTCTTCCTCTCCCAAATTTTAATAGTTTAACTATTCTGGTCTTTTATTCAAAAATTAAAACATCTCTTTTTTCAACCATAAAATCTTAAATAACATAAAATTTTATTTACCATAATTATAAAATATTTATTTTTTATAAAATCTAATCATAATGTTTTTCAGTGTAAACCGAATCTGGATTCCTAAAAAAAGATTTATCATTCATCAATTAGTGTTTTTGTTTTATTTTTTTGCCTATCCAATTAAATTTTTACTAAATAATTATTATATAATATCTTTAATATCTCCCCTATTATTAGATTATTTTTATTTAATATAGTTACATAAAACCATCTCTACTACCATTAAATTAGTTATGAAAAATTTGTTAGTCTTTACGGAGGAATACCGCATCGCAAACCACTGCCATTCATTTTTCAATTACCACCAATTATGATTTATAATACTGTTGGATTTAATTTTTATATATTATATTCATAATTGTGTTATTATTTTTTTACATTATAAAATATCTAACTTATTTCATTTATTTCTGTATGTATACGATTAGGTCACTCTTGTGTATGAGGGACTACCGCCTCGATAAGTCATGTGATCCATTCAGGAATTACTTGTAATGTATTAATGATATGTTCAATGATTATATTATATTTATATAACATAACAATGTTCATAGAATAATAATATATTATTTATCTTTATATATTTCCATCCAACAAGAAAATGGAAACAACATTCAATCACATGTTCAACCAACCATCTTCATGAATGGTGCATTTAATTTTCAATTTCTAAATTTTATGGATTAATATAAATTAATATATACTTAATATATATGTTATTTATATACTAGTTATAATTACATAGATAATGAGACCTTAATCAATCTAATAGGACAGAAAATATTAAAAATCAAATGATATATGAAAATCAATGTAGTTATTACAAGAAATATATCATCAACATTGTATTATTTATAATCACTTAATATAATGTCATAAAAATAAAATAAATGGCATTATATATATGTATATTGTAATGTAATAAATTTATAGTGAAATTATATTGATTATAAGTTATTTATAAAAAATTATGATAATAATTAATATATAATGAAAGGGATTTATTTCTCACTTTTTAGCTTCTATCTGACACATGCCATAGTCAAAAAATATTTATTTTATTTGGTGTATATAAATTACACAAATGTATCTTATTATTATTATGCAATATGTTATGGGGATTTAAATATTGAATTTATTATTTATCCTTCCAAGGGATTTCAGTTCAAATGTTTCTATATATTCATTGGATTTATGTCAAAATTTTACATCATTTAGATATTTGATATGCTATACCTCTATATTATTTACAATGTTTTATATACATTCCATTTGATAAGTAATTTGAGTATTTATTTATTACTAGTTATATTATATTTAATTTTTATACTATTTTATTCTTGTTATTATGAATCAATGAAACAAAATTTTTATGATTTTATCTTATAATCGGAGCATTTATCATCATTGATTTTTATTATGTCTCGAACATTAAAATATCACGATATTACTATGGATAATAAGAAATATTTTTATTCTCCTGGATTTATTCAAGTTATCATCAAATACAGGAAAAATTATCCCAATATTTTATATATAAAATTTTATTATTATTTTGATAATTTTTCATTATTTCCCTCTTTTGTCAGAAATTTGTTTTATTTACAAATCATGTATTATAGAAATGTTTAAAAATGAATTAATAGTATATTATGATTTATTATTAAAATTTCTCACAAATATTTGATATTTTTTTAAATTAATATTAATTTCATTTTATATTCAATCAATTGTTTTTGTTTTTATAGATAATGTGAAACAATATTTGTTTTTCTATGCACAACATGAAGATAATTTTCTAATATCATGACCAATAATTGATTAAAATCAACATTTAGATAGTTTAGAAGTAATTTTCAAATAAAAATATTTACATGATGTATTATGTTTCAAAATGTTTTTTACAAATAGAAAAGTATATTTTCATTAAAAAATGATTAAAATTATTTTTTAATTATCTCTATACATAATAATGGAATATTATTATAATTTGATTATATGTATTAATAAATATATTTTCAATGAAATGTTATTTCCATCAAGTAATTTACAAAGTTTCCATTTAATTTAATATTCCATCTAAGATGATATTCTTTTAGGTAACGTATTCTTTAACGTGGATATATTGTGAGGATTCCATTCTTATTTATCAAAATAATGGATTATATTTACGATGTAAATATTTTTGTGAAATGTGTTTCAAATTCAATTGGATAAACCATGATAAAACGTGTATAAGACATGCTTATTTTTACAAGGGTTATTTTTTGAGGAAAAGATATACGAAAAATTATACATATTTATTTTCCATATTTTATGTTATAATGAAATGTTTATTAAACCAATTTTATTTCATGGATTCTAATACGATGAATATTTCATGATCATTAATCACACTTATATAAAATATTAATTATGTGATGATGGTTGCGTTATATCAAATGATTGTGTATATTTTATAAAAACCTATATGAAAGACCTATATTACCCTACAATGCATTACATAAAAAATTATATCTCATGAGATAGACAATATTAGAGTGAGAGTCAACCCCATTCAGTATGGTACTTTATCATTTATGATGGACTTTATAGTGGATGTTGACTACTATGCCATTTCGTAGGGAGATGTCATTGATGTTAAAATATTATATGTGATCCTAATTACATTTTCATAATGTATTCATGAATGTGATTACATGGTTATGATTTTATACATTCACCAATAATTCATGACTATAATTGTATGATTGGACTTGGGTTCATGACCATAATTTTTTTGAGATCCAAATTTAATGTCTATTAAATATTTACAATCCTATTTCTATTTATACATGTTCATAGTGTTATATTCAGATGTGAATGGTAACAATATATTTTTTAATCCAAGATTATGATATCATGGCTAGTAATTTTTTATTCGATATTGAATCAAGTCCTATGAACTATAAATTATTTTTCTATAAGTCTTGTTTATGATATATGATAGGTTTTCATAAAATATTATAGGTTAAATTAATTTATATATATCCTTGTGATTATATTATTCATTAATTTGATCAATGATTTATATTTTATTTATTTAATCTTATGAATCATCTATTACCACCCATTCCTTTGTTTTTTCCATAGATTATATTTAAATTTTATATGTCGGTTATGTCAATGAAGTGTACTAAACATGAATATATTTGTCGGAAACATTAGAGTAATTTTACTAGTAAGGAATATTCTATTTAATATTCCAGTAGAGCTACACAGTTGTGGTCCTTATGCTTATGTTTGTATAATTTATTGAATAATAACCTAAAAATATATACTATATAAAAAATGATAATCTTATGGTAGTATAGTTGGTATTAGAGGATAAGTTTAGTTAATATTGGGTCGCTAGGATGTGAAATATTTATTCAGTTCCCAAGGGATATTTATACTTTTATAGATTGGTATTTCTCTAAGTATATTTCTAAAGATGAGTTATATTACTAGAAAATTTAATATTATTTTGGTAAAGGATATAGTGAGTTTATTCTAATGAATTACATCTATTTTGTGGTATTAAAAGTGAATATTACCCTAAAAAGACGATCCTAGTGATGAGTACCCTCAAAACACCTTATTTATATAATCTTGATTAGGAACAAGTTCAAATGATATTAATCATGGTTAATAGACCAATGATCAAGGGAGAGAACACCTTTATTATTAGTGCTTCATGAGACATCTTCCAACATGTTTCAGTTATTCTGTTGATTCGTTAGTTTGAGAACCCTATATTAATACCACGTAAAATATTTTTTCTATTATCCAGTGTTAATAGACTCTAATAGTTGCAGTGGTTATCTAGCAACTAGAAGGTGAGTAAGATAAATGGTGTAATATTAATAATAATATGATTCCTTGAGAAGAAGAAAATTTCATTAAGTGGGATGATTATAAAATGTTATTATTCAATATGAACTTTTCAGATATTATTTGATAAAACTAGATTAATAATTATGAGAGAATAAAAAGAAGGATGTTGAAACAATCATTCACTGTAATTTTTTAAAATGAATTATGATGTTCTATTCAAATATTTTAATTCAATATGAATGTAAAGATGTAAATTATTGAATAGAATTAAATATAATATACCAATGGAGATGTACATAAGAGGCAATAAATACAATATATATATTTATCAAAGTGTAGAAATGATGAAATGGATTATGTAAACCCACTTGGTTATGTTAATAAAAATATAAAAATGAAGTTGGATTGAAAATACAACGATTTTTTTACATGGAGGGATGAAAAGGATTCCAAATCACGCTTTCCAAAAATCATGAAATGTGAAATTTTTCAGGTTCTTAAAATGAACATGAGTCTGTATCAAGAGTTGGAATTAAGGAAATTGTGTAAAAAGCGTATAACTAATGTTAATGGAATATTTATTTAAATAAATAGGGCGAGTGGTCGATATAATTTACCACCCACACATTAATGTTTTCAGTGAAATAAGATTGAACATTATGGAAATCAATACCCAAATCCACGGTATAACATGGATGATAATACCAAAAAAACCATTGTAGAAATTGAGTATGTGAAATATTATCGAATCACAATAAATAATATGAATCATGGTATTTTGGAAATTGTATCGTCCCATAATTTCTGGAAATTTCATCATTTATATTGATTAAATGAGTCTGGTGAGAATAGTATTGTTCACACTTTCATGAAATATCATGTGATTATATCCCAATATATTGATTATGGAATAATAAAGTGGTATATTATATTCAATCATTACATGTGGGAATTTATGATTCCATGGAATTTATTTTCAATAAGATAAGATCTTAATTAATAAATAATGGTTGAATTATATATTGGAATAACAATTGTATTTTGTAATGATTAACATAAGTTTATGTATTTCATTAATGGTTTATAAGGTTAAGGGTGATCATATGTTCAATGTTATTAATACCACTAATTATGGTTTTATATCATGGATTTTTATCACGATTAAGGATTTCTTAATATAAATTTATTTTTATGAAACCCTTTTAGTATTACATGTAGTTAAAAATATCTTTGTGTGGGAATTACCTTACATCATGTGGAAATTAGATTAATGGATACTCTATGATATTGTCCTATATACAATAAAGGTTTTTGAAAGTAACTCTTTCTTTATTATGAGTTTTAATAAAATCAATTCTTTCATATGAGCATTCAGATGTCTAGTTTTACATATTATTATGGAAGGAAGTGTATAACACTAACATTCTAGAATATAAATGAATAAAACATATTGGTACATGAGCTTAATAATGATAAGGAAGTGACTATAAATATTTTAAGAAATATATAAGTAATGCACAATTTTGATTGACATTTTATGATTATAATCATTAAACAAATCTATAATTTGAATTTGGTGAGAAGTACTTTATAATTATTTCTTTGTGGAAGAATATTTGGAAATCTAAGCATTAGGTATGTTAGTCCCATTAAAAACATGATAATATCGGGAATGTATCTTATTTTACGAATGTTCAACTAAAAGACAATATTGTTCATGATGTGTTCCATGGGTCACTCATGAGGATTTAAATATTAATTACATAAATTTTATTAAAAACATATATCCTACCACTAGAGCATGATATTTATAATGACGAATAACCAATATAGATTCAATATCGAATATTGAAGGATATATGAAACAACACTATTCACAATGAAAATTTTATATAAAACCCTTCATCTTGAGAATGCTAGGTGGGAACATCAGAATGTAATGAGAGAGAAGTAAATATTTTTTTTACACCAATGTGATTATTATCTATGTTGAAATACAATTTTTTGGGTTAATATGTAACAACCCATTATATTAGGATATATTTGATTTAAATTTAGGTGATATTTTAGATATATAATTTTTCATTAAATGAAATTTTTATCTTATGTCACATAATTGTTTTTTTGATTGTGTTAAATGAAACTTTGAGAAATCTATTCGTTAAAATTAAAAATTAGTTTAAATAAAATGGTAAATATTATAAAAAAATATTATTATTACATGATATATTTCACCTAATTCTTAGAATAGAGGCTATGAATAATATTATCTTATTTATGAAAATAATTTTTAAATATTTATATATAATAATTTTATTTTTAAACAAATATTTATAATATAGAAGAAAACACATTTGAAAATTTAAGGAAATCATTATATAAAATATATTTTTATACAAAAAATTTTATTTTATATGAATATATTAACCAAATTATTTTTTTATTATTTTAATGTAATTTATATATTATGTAATCAATAGTATTTGTATCATTCATATTATAGGTTTTATATAAAGGATACAATATTAAATCCAAATTAATATTAAAAATGATTTTTTTTTAAAAATCGTCATCACTTCACCAAAATAATAAAATTATGTTATTTAAAAATATTAAAGTATATCATAAGAATTGAATTTTTTATTTTAAATAATAATTTCAGAATTATTTTATGGTGGATTTTTATTATGTTTCATAATGATTCATTTATTGACAAACTGTAAAAATTATTGAATTTTTATGAAGACATCCTTTTTTTTTATTTAGATATAATATAATATTATATTTAAAATTTGTTTTAAAGTATAAGTAGGTAAATTTTATATAAATTACTCAATCTTTTTCCATTTTAATCAATTTAATATTCAATTTTTATAAAATAACATTTCATAGTTTTGATCATTGTGTCTCCAAAACCGAATTCATTCATCAGTCTGTAAGAATAATTTTAAAATTATATTTTACACTATAAAGATTGGAATTCTGAAAGATGTGATAAATAATTATAATCATAGGTATTTAAAATGTGTAATATTTTCATCTTTTGTTTTAACCAAATTGAAGAGTTAATGCAGTAAAAATTAATTACTGCATTTAAGATAAAAATAGGTTTATAAAGGGTTAATCAAAAGAGATAAAGATAAAAATTCTGTATCAAATATCTAAAGAAACTTTTAATCAAATATTTATACCATTATAGATATATTATTTTATTATTACCTAATTTTGACACTTTTTACATATAAAAATGTAGGAGAGATTTTTTTTTATAAACAAATTAAATGTTTGTCCTCTCTGCCAAATATAAATATCAACCCTCCCCTCTCTTATTCAAAACATTAAACCAAATTCGACTAGTCATACAAACCCAAATAACATACCAATATACCCCATAATCCTTTAATCCTTATTTTGATTATAAATCCATGCTATGAAGGATTTTAGAATTATCTTATGGAATGATTTTTGACGAAGAGGTAACATTCATCGAAGATCATTTTTGTTATACTTATTCCTCCACCCCTGGGGATTTTTATTATATCATTATTACATAATAACATAAGTATATTAAATATAGTAATTATTTTCTATTATTTTAATTACCACAATCCATATCTACTTCAATCAAATGGGTTACAAAATCATCATTTGTGTGTATAGTGGGCAACCAACTCGAAAAAAGATGTCATTTAGTTTTCCATTACCACATTTCATGGTTGAACATAAGGAAGGATTTATTGTTTATATATGTAATATATTATATTTATGATTTTATTAAGATTCTATAACTCTTATATCACACATTAATTCATGATTATTATTTCACAGGAATATGATAACATTGCTCGGGTGTACAACAAAAGACCACCTCACAAAGTGATGTGATTCATTCACTTTTTAAATATAATTTAGTATGAATCGGTTTGATAAGTATATGTGATATATATGATATAAGAATTATTTTTAATGAATTTATATCATTTAAAATTCTTTATTTCGTTTAATCTATCAAAAAATAGAAACAAAATTCATGTGTATATACGACCTATAACCTCAATGAACAACTGATTTCATTTTCATATAATAAAAATTATGTATTAATTTAAATAAGTTTATAATGATAATATATTATATTTATATATAAATTTTCATATGAATATTATGATATGAACATAATTTTCCATTTTCCAAATCAATAATTAATTGGAATATTAATTTATATTTTTTTAGGGATATTTTAAATTAAAATTCTTTTAAAATGGTTTTAAATTTTGGAAATTATTTTTTAAATAATAAAATATATTTTCCTCATGAAATTTCATAAATGTTTTTAAAAATATTCTTTTATATTATTTTACTAAAAAGTTTTATCATATTATTCATTGTATAAGAAAATTATTTTTACGCGAAAAAATATTTTACATAACAAATATCCTATATAATATTTTAAAATTATTTCCCATCTAAGATTAAATTCATTGAGGTTATATCTTATTAAAAATGGATTTGATCCACTAGTATCTTTCTAATTCATTCTCTGAATGGATTATTTTTTTGATGAAAATGTGATTTTGAAAAATATTTCACATACCAAGGTCATAATATGATAAAATAATTATGAATCAATAATATTTTTCCTCATGTTATGTATTGATGAAATTATTAAATGATTATACAAGCCATTTATTTTCTATATTTCATGTCGTGATGAATTTTCTTAAACCTATTTCATTTCATGGGTATTTATATGATGAATGTTTTATGGACTTATGGAGAGAATATGTATAATATTTATTATTTTATTGTATTTATGGTATATCCATGGATAATTGTAATGATATCAGAAAATATAGGAAAGAAATATATCTCCATTTTATTTAAATGGAAAATAATAATATCTGATGTGATATTGGAATGGAATGGATAGTAAACTTTTTTCAATAAGGTACATTGTCAACTACGATAATATTGGGACTAATATCTATCAAATATAATGATATGTGTGGACTCAAATTTAATTAATCAATTGTTATGTGTGAATTTTTATACATGTTCACAATATTATTGGTGAACCTGGTTACATGTTCATGATTGTATGCATGGACCTAACATTCATGTTGATAATATTATTCATTGGAATGGTTTTATATCCATAAGTTTTTGTATGGGCCAGATTTCATGTCTTTAACTTTCATAGTGAACCTATTTATACATATAAATGTTCAGAATGTTATAAGTAGATTTTTATGCCAAAAATATATATCTTTAAATAAAATCTAATTCTCCCATGTATCATGATATTTCATTCCTTTATGATTTATATCTTATATAAATTAACTATTCTGTGACTAATTTTTATGATCTATCACCTATTGGGTATGAAATTTGTATGTTCTATTCATTATAACATACCTTTATTCATAATGTATGATTTAATATGACACTGTATTTATATCCCATATGTTTAACCTTAATGATAATATGATCCCAAACTTTCATATGTTTTTGTTTCCCTTGTTACGATGAAATTATTTGTATAGGCTATGTATATGAAGATTTCTATATTAGAAGATATTTTTAGGAAATATTTAAATCATTTATAGTTTAACAATATAGAGTTCTATCTTTCCAATTTACTAAATTATTACAGTCCTTATGCATATATTTGTGTAATGAATTTAATATTCATCTAAAAATATTTAATATCTAGGTGTGAGAATCTTGGGTCACTATTATCCCACGGTAAAGTGATAATGTATACGAAAAACTTATCAAGAAAATTTTATAACTTATTTTACAATTCCTCTATAACAATTATAGAAATATGGTAATGATATTTTGGTATTGTATTGGAATTTTTATAAATTAATATTGTGAATCCAACAATTTTATAATGAATAACACCATCCAACTCATCAAGAAATGCAACAAAAATTTTATTTTCTATATAAAAAGTTGTTATTTGAATATTTATATTCAATTCATTGATATGTCCCAGATAACAATCCCTCTAATATTTTAACAATTTTTATACTTCATCATATTTTATAAAAATGTATAAAATTGAATTTCTATAAAAATTAATCCATATTCTAAAAATTTAAAATAAATTCTTTTCTTCTACAATCTATCAAAGCATGATAATCATGAATCAAATCCATGCCCAAAAAAATATAAATTTCTATAGTGGATAATATAAAATTGTTTCAATGAAAAAACATACCACATTTAGAAATATTAATATTCCTATAAATTTTTGTTCCCTTAGTACTTCCCCCTTGTTTTTTTACTTTATACCATGCATTTTTTATCATGAGTTGACATTTCAATTTTTCCAGAAGATTTAAAATAAAAAGAACAATATTTCATAAATAAAATCATAAATTTGACTAAATTGGGTAAGTCATTATTGTACCTATCACAACCAAATTTTGGGGACTATAATCAACCATAATACTAGAAAAAACTTTTAAAAATATTACAACATTAGATATTTATGGTTCCCACTATGAGTGACTAATATTTGATATGATATTGGATAATGAAATAGTTAATTGAAATTTAATCTTCCAAATATTGGATAAATATCTACATTCCCATTAGAAGTCAAATCTAAAATCATTTCAATATAATTATGGTATAAATGAAATATAAAAACACATAGGTAAAATTGATATAATCATATGAAACAAGCCTTAAAATTTGTATAAAGTCATTTTTTATGATGGTGGTTGGACACCACTTGATATATTTATTTGTTATTTCGAAATTTCATAACATATTGACCAATATGTATTTTTTCCAATGTATATATATTTAATAGAACTACATCATTCCATTCATATAACAGCAAAAAAATTACTTATACAATTTTTATTTATTAGAGGAAAATATCATAGAAAATGTCTTAAAAAACATTTGTAATATATATATATATATATTACTATCATGTAACATAATAATATTATGTGAATTGGTACCAATTTTTTTGAAATTTATATTATAATAGACAAATAACCCCTCTTCCTTTTTTAAATTTCCTAACTTTGGTTTTCATTCAATATCAATTTAATATATCTAAGTATTTGATTAGAAAAAATATCTATAAATATTTTCCAATCCATTGTATCTATTTTAATATTCAATCATGTGTTCTTAATTCAAAACAACCAGTAACATAATTTTCCATACATATTGTAAATATAAATAGTTTCCTTCAATTTAATTGAACATCCCAAAAACTATAATGGTTTATTGCAATCAATTTTTCAATCCTTTATAATTCACTAAAATTGATGTTCTATAATAATAAAAAGGTTACTTTTTCGTAATCTAATAAAATATTAACAAATTACATTATGGATAAAAATTTCACCATTCATAGGTTCAACTATTTATTGAATTTATTAATTCAGTTAATGTTGACTGAAACTGGTTAAATCCAACTCCAATCATTTAGGGTATATTCTTTATAATGATAATGTCCACATGATAACATGCTAACATAATTGTATTATATCATCTATGGAAAAAAGAGAATAGTTATGGGTCAGATTATTCTACATATATATCCTAAAAACCTATCTCATCATAACATATCTTAAAATTATAATCTCATAAAAATATATTTCAACATCATCATAAACTATAATGTTTTCTAAACATAGATATTCTACCAAATACCACAACCTTTATTTTTAATATCCAATAATTATATGTTTAATTTATTCTATTTAACTTTCATATATTCTTAATATATTTTAGATTTATATTTATAGAAAATTTAAAATATCATTAAATTATAGTGTATAAATTTATACATTGTGTACATTTTTTGAATAAAAAATTTACAAATTTACACAATCGTCTGTGTCTAGAAACTTCATCTTCATTTTTAAAAAATATCCATAACTAAATGATTTAAATTATTATATTCATAACACATCCTTCGATCCATTGATAAACATTTGAAAAGTTGGTATAAACAAAAAAAGGTGTTCATTATTGGATATAAAAATATAGAAAAACCATTAGTTCAATGAAAAAAATGGAAATTAAGGAATATAATTAAATTTTTGACAATAAAAATTAAGAAAATTATTAAAATATAACCACATGTGAAATCAAAAATAAATCATTGAAAAATTTAAAAAAAATCATAGTAAAATCATGATGAAATTTTTGACAAACATGAGCAGATGGGAAATATTTTCTTAAAAAAATCCATTTACCATTAAAATAATATAAACACTCTTTTCAATAATATGATGATGTTCAAATATCATGAAATCAATATAAATTCAATAATAAAATTACAAACATAATGATGAATTTAATAATCATGGATCATCATATTCATAAGCCATGTTCACTTATGTTTAACTCATTTTGAAATAACAGAAAACCTGTTATTTCTATAAGGGATACCTAACTAATTATACGTTTTCTTTTTTCCAGCAATGAATGATTCATTATCCATTTAACTGAAAAACTATATCAAGATCCCAAATAATCTAGGCTATATCAGGGATAATTATCATCATCTATAATTTCCAAGTACCATATAATGAAAAAATTTATTTTATATATTTTCATAATAAAATCCCTAAAAATCCATTCAACATATATTTAAAATCAAATTTCATTTTCTCCAACAAATAATGTGAAATTTCTTTTTCTTTTGAATAATCCTAAAAATAATAACATCCTCGACATGTGATATTATTATCTTCAGTGAAAAATATAACTTATTGGTGGGATATTTATAATGAATAATGATTATAATAGTTTAAATTAGTATTCATGTTGTAAATGTTATGGAACATTATTGAGAAGTTAAGTTAAAACTTACCAAGGAGACCTACCTATTAACAATTAAAAATAATAAACCATTAAAAATATTTTTAAAAAAATTATATTTCAAAAATAAATTACAATTTCAATAAATTACATAAAATCATATTATTGAAACTTTTTAACTAATATAGGCATTGATGAAAATGAGGTGTATTGTAACCATTAGAAATAGATCTTTTATTGAAAATCACATAATATTTATGTAAGCTTTAAATGAAACTAAATATTATGATTGAAAATGAAATATATTTTTAAAATAAAATTAATTTTAGTTGATTAATATTAAAATATATTCAAAAGAAATTTTATAATGAAGAAAAATAAGACATATAGCTAAAATTATATAAGAATGAATGAATGTAATTTGGTTTTTTAAATACCATACAATTGGTCAAAAATTTATGCTTACATTCTGTAAATCCGAAATAATAAAAAAATTATTTTTATTTACATTGAAGAGAACATTCATCATGATCATCCCATTATCATTATTTTTTTATTCTTTTTATTGTATTACTTTATATTTTTTAATAAATAATATATGATATCCAATGAAACTTTTTTCGTTACAAAATATATCTAATTTGTTCAACCTAATCAATGGGGTCATTGTTATACAATATATAAAATATTAAAGATGTTATAATTATCATTATTTTACAAAAAATATATGTTTAAAACCATTCATTAAATTTCATAATAAAAATTAGATACATCATTCAGGGAGGTGGTAGTATTCAGGTAATCCCAAGCGATGTTTCCAATTTCCAAAAAAATGGGACAATAAATTTTTTGATAAGAACACATCATTAAAAAATCATAATTATGTAATAAATATGACTTATACTCACTATATACTCTTTATAACCATCTATGTGGGGTTGTAATGAATGATATAACACATCACTTCATGTATGTGGTAATATTTACATTTGGACTAACAACATTATCATTTTCCATTGGATGGGAATGCCGTAGAAAATGGTTAAACCATTATCATAATAACATTAGAGTCTCATAAAATTAAATTGTATCATTCATTTTTGATTGATATAATATATATAATGTTTTTATAATAATAAATAAATATGATAGTTTTTGGTGAAGACATAAATATTATCCTTCGACAACCACTAATTAATTACACCCTATGTTTTAAAAAACATTTCATTTCAAAAGATCATATCCTCTAGAATGTTTAATGGTATTGTATATTGTGATTTAGTATGATATTTGTTAATATATGGTTCTAAATGAGTGTGAATAAGTGTGGGTATAGATACTCTTATTAAATGTAATGTGTGTGGAAACTTGTTAATACCCATATATATTATTGAAAATATACATCTTTCTAAAAAATGACACCAAAACAATCAATATTCAATTAAAAAATATTGAATGTTAAAATCTAGGGAATATAATGTTATTTATCCACATTCTTAAGGTATGTTGAAACCATATCACGTTATTTTATAAATATAAACCTATTTTATAATCAAATCTTGTGATAATAGTTTACCATGTTATGAGTTAATGATATTTTCATACATATATATTACATAATAAAATATAATCATTGTAAACTTTTCATAAAATAATATTCACTATAACATAAAATAATTAATTTCATTAGGGATTAGATACACAACCATCATATGTAATGAAATATATCCAATATATCCCAAAAATATCATCTCTCATAGTAAAAATCTCTAAAAATCCATTATTAAAACATTTTGTTATAACCTGGGGAAAAGAAATATAAGGAAGGGTGATCTCAGATGCATAATAAGTATAAACAGAATAATTATTACTAAAGGGTAAAAATAGATTATAATATAATAATAAGTGAATGATAACATGATGATAACATATAATAATCAAACACAATTATTCATTGAACAATAATCATAAATCATGGCATATGGATTTTTCATCAAATAATACTTAAATAATTTGCAGTTGGAATGATAATCCGTCAATAATCTATCACGACCCATCATCGGGGCACATGACATGATCCCCCAAGCCCGCCTTCCATAGGCCAGGGGCTGGCGAATAGCACCAAAGGCGTAAAATCCCGATAACTGGGAAGGCATTGCCTTTATAAAAGAAAAAAAGCACCAAAGAGTACAAGGGGAAGCAAAACACTAAGTACAAAAGAAATGCTGAAAAGTAAATGGGCCAGAATACATACCCAAAAGAAAGTACGACTACAACTGAACAAGGTACAAAAGCAAAAAGACAAACAACTGGAAGAAGGAAGCATCTCCTGGGTCGTCCTCCTCGGATCCTACCTGAAGGGTAGGTATAGATAGCGCAGCTCATGGTCGTCCACCACGGATCCCACCTAAAGGGTAGGTACAAATAGCCTCCTCCGCGCTCTCGTCCGTCAACCTCCTCTGTGAGTCGTCACGTCGTGTAGTCCACCTCCGGGTACTGACTCATCGTGTAGTCCACCTCGGGGTACTGACTCGTCGTGTAGTCCACCTATGGGTACCGACCAGTCCTCGAACACTCGGCCTCCGTCAGCACTGCCCGTCATCTGCAACCAACACAACGAGGTGCGGGAATAGCCCGTACAGGGGTGAGTATAACGATACTCAGTAGGGACCCCGAGACCCTCAAGGTCTCACTAAACAAACAAGGATAACCACAAGAAGATATCAAAAGATAACCTCTACTTAGATATATGTTCATACATATACCTAAGTTATCAAGTGACCCATCTCAATCACGAGGAAACACAAGGATTGTGAAATCAACCGATAACCACTACCCAGGTATATGCCCATACATATACCTAAGTTATCAAGTGACCCATCTCAATCATGAGGTAAACACAATGGTCAAAAGATTCAGCTCAAACCAGGATTTTCATTATCGAAACTATAACTGCTGAAGAGCTCCATATCTGGAGTGTACAATGGCCCTGTCACGACTCCGAGGTACTGCTCACTAACCTAAGACAGCTGAGGTACTCCTCCCGTCGAGTACCGCGGGCCATCCACCTCACACAGTAGTGCTTCCCACCGGGGTCTTCCACCCAAACACAGTAGTGATCCCCCCTCATAGCCTACAAGGGTACTCCTCCTGTCGAGTACCCCGGGTCTGCCACCCCACATAGTAGTTCTCCTCCGCTGTGGGTCTGCCACCTCACAAAGTATTTCTCCCCACTGGGCTACGTAAGTCACTCCGAATCGAATCGGACAAGCAGTCATTAGGTCTCTGCCGGCTACACGGCCTCCGTACTTCGTACGCTCGTCTCTGTGAGGGTCCGCTCAACGAGCTACTTGTCGATACTACAAGTATCACAAAGTCCCATTAAGAAGTATCTCAAAGGAACTCCTCGTCATAGGGGTCTCAACGCAACAGTCAGCGCGTCAATCGGACGCCCGATCTATGAGTTATTAGCATTTTCATCCCAGGGGCCCGGTTGGTTTCATATGCGATCCAATCTGGCCGTAACTCAACTATACCCCGAACAATCATAGGTATACTCATAGGGACCGTTTCTCAACGAGATCACCAACGCTGCTGACGGTTCGTCAAACGGACGTTCTGTCCGAAAGGTATCAGTTTTTCCGTTCCAGGGGCCTGGTTGGATTTCGGGTGCGATCCAACCTAGCCACTATCCAACTGCATCAAAAACTTGGGCGGAAGATGCCAAAAGTTCTGTATTGTCAATAGGAACGCAACGTAACAGACGGCGCGTCAATCGGACTTGTAGTCTGTAAGTTATTGGCTTTTTCGTCCTGGGGGCCCGGTTGGTTTTTAAGTTAAAACCAACCCGACCATACTCCAACTGCATCCAAACCTCTAGAGGAGTATGCAAAAAGATATGTCTCACTTAGAGGAATCCATCAAAGTCGATGGCACGTCAATCAGACGTCTGAAACTCAAGATATAAGCGTTCCCGCTCCGAGGGCCCGGTTGGTTTCGTATCCGAAACAACCTGGCCGAACCCAAAGTAATCTGAAACCTTGAGTGCGATATTCCAAAATGACCACCTCGATCCAAGGATCGCGTTGTCACTGACGGTGAGTCGTTTGGAAGCCCATAGCTCATGTTACGGGCATTTGACCGAAAGTGGTCCGAAAATGGGGGTCTGGGCCCGGGCCGACCCGGGCCGACCCCCCCTGGGTCGACCCGACCCGGCTGGGCCCGGCCCGGCCCGGCCCGGCGCGGTCCGGCCCGACCGGCCGACCGCGGCTCGGCCAGTGCGGCCGAGCGGACACCGCAGGCGGGGTGCGCGGCTCCCCCGCCTTTCACCCCTGATTGAGGCCGGCGGCGAACCGTAGGCCGCCTCCATTCCGGCGGCGTGCTGCCACCGCCGGTCGCCGGCGCCTATGCCGCCTCTGGCGGACCACCGGACGCTCTCCGGAGGTCCGCTTCTCCTGCCGTCTTTGCCTATGGTCCTCCCGGGAGCCTACCTTCACTACGGAGGCCTCAAAATCACCTTGCGGCCTCGTTTGTCATCTCCCGTTGATCCACACATCAATAAACAATCTGCGGATGGTTGTCGGGCCGTGTTCGTTTGGCCTGCACCCTCCACGTTAGATAATAACAATGGGAGAATTATTCAACACATGAAACAACAATTTTAATAAATTAAAATTGTTCATATGAAACTGGTTCTTTCATTTTTAAAGAAACATTCACGGGAATATAATGGTATTTCCAAAATAAAAATCCCTACCTCGTCAAGTCGTCGCACGCGGGTTCTTCGCGGATTTGATCGTCGTGGATGGAGGTGATCGTCGCGTCGCGGAAGGCGTCGCGTCTTCATGGAAGGGCGTCGCGTCATCGCGGAAGGGCGTCGCGTCGTCGCAAAAGGGCGCCGTGTCGTCGAAATCTGAGGTTCAAGAACAAAAAGATTTAATTAATAATAATTAAATCCGTGCGTTGATAAAAACCACAAAGGAGTTCTAAAAGGAACCCGAAATCTCTTACCTCCAATAGACGATTGCAGATTTCTTTGCAGAGGAAGGAACGTCACAGAAGAGGAAATGTCGGCGTCGCGGCACACAGCGTCGCATCGTCGATTTCCGTGGTTTCGGCATTCTTCGTCGGAGGCTGGCATTCTTCGCGTTCTTCACGTTCTTCGCGTTTTTCGCGAACAAGGGTGAAGGCACAAGAATTCTATCAAAGGTCTCCCAACGTGTAATCCTCAAGATGTGGCGTTGGTCTTATTTTATTACTACGCCAACGGGTTTCAAACCGGTTAAGAAACGAATAACGAGATAAGTAACGACCCATTAATTCGTAGAATTAATTCAACGAAATAAACCGCCCAATTAATTCAACAAAGAAAACCGCCCAATTAATTAGTGCGTTAAGAAATTAAGAAAACGTGTCAGTTGACTTTCATAATGACGGTTTTTCGGGGGTGCGTTACTTAGTGGAAAAGAAACGGTGGGGCTCGTGCGGGTACCACCTCACAAATATCCTACCAAGAGGGTAGGATATTTTTGGATAGTACCCTATCCGCAACAGCTCCACTTAAGCAGCTTTAAGTGGATTTCAGGTGGATTCCAAGTTGCTTAAGTGAAATAAAATAAAGTTTGTCGTACAATTATTTTATTTCTTAACTTTAAGCCCGAAAATTAAAAACCACACCCGAGAAAACGCAACTCAGGAAGAGGCGTTACTAAGCAATTACCGGCACTGTGATTCCATCGGTGCCCATAGAATTCGATTCCGGGAACCGGTTCAAATGTTAGAAAAACCCGCTCTTCCGTTCACTAAACGTACCCGAGCCAAACTTCGGAAATTGATTCCGGGCACACCGGGCCACGGGATCAGGGGCTGTCAGAAACTGCGTTCTTGTAAAATTCCAAAGAAAAATAAGGAAAAAAAATTTTCCTTGGAATTTACGGTTCTTTACATTACTCCCACCACAGGGCTTTACGTCCCCGTAAAGTTTCACCACAAACTTAGGGATACAAAGGCGGTACTTAGAACACATCTGAGCCTTCCGCTCCCATGTGCTCACCTGGAGGTTCCCATGCTGCCAAAGAAAGTGCACCAGAGGAATCGATTGTCCCCGTAGGATCCGCTCCTTTCGATCCTTGATCCCCACTAGAACCACCGTGGGAGTAACCCGATCGCCATTGTCCTTCTCCTCATGGTCGATGATATGCGAAGGGTCGAGCATGTATCTCCTCAGTTGAGATACCTGGAATACGTCGTGCACCTATTGCAACTGAGGTGGATGGGTCAAGCGGTAAACCACCTCGCCTACCCAGCTGATGACCTAGAAAGGTCCGTTGATCCTCAGAGATAACATGACTCCCTGGCCACATCTCTGTAAACCTCGTCGAGGTGAGACCCGTAAGAAGACGTGGTCGTCATCCTCAAACTCCAGAGGTCTCCATTTTCTGTTAGAACTGAAACTCAAAACGACTGCTGCTACGAGGGTAAGGTTGAGCGACTCAAGAGTGATCGGTCGCACCCTCTTGTGTATGAGTTACCCTGCGCTGCCTGGGGTTTCCTTTTTCACTGACCAAGGAAAACCCATCCCGATGTCGTAGTTAAACTACAACCTTTTTGCCTAAAACCGTCAATTTGTGTATGAACTGTGTTTGCCCAGTCCATAATCAAACCAACGTCGCAAGGCCTCGACGCTGCCACCAAGAGATTTCAACCAAAACTCTCACCTCGAGGATCTGACCACATTGTCGGCGTCAGTGTGATTATCGAGTCTCCTCCCAAGGTATCTCCAGACGTGAGGGCCAAGTCTATGGCTTACCGGAAACTCTAGGTCTGGAACAAGATTTGTGAAAGCAAGGAATGATTCATATCGACGTCTGTTACTACAACAGCTAGTAGTGGACACATACTGTCCCTTGAATCATTTCTAGAGCCATTGGTTCACATTCCTTGACTTCACGCAGCCGCACTCTTCCACCGCCCTCCAGCTCCCTAATCCTTGCGGGGATAACTAAGGCGGGTGGTTGTAGCATGTTAAGATGTACACCACCTCATACTGCTCTCCTAGCTTTGCCTCCACGTCTGCTGCTTCGCAGACTCATCTATCCTTAAAGCTTCCACTTCTTGAAACATTTAACACGCCCGAGTCTCTAAGACTGGCACAAGTTTCTGTTTCTTACTGCACTGTGCAGTCTTCATCCGCTCTTGGATGACCTGGACCTTCTCTAGTCTCACAAGAGCTGCTATGATTTCTTCTTTGCCGATAAGATAAATCCGGTCTCATCCCCTGGATGAACCACATTCGTTGCCTAATATAGTCAATCCTGACATGAATGATTCATTCATGCCATGGATGACATCGTAAGGCCTCGACGTAACTGCCAAGAGATCCAACTATCACTCTCGCCTCCAAGGGTCGAGTCACACTATCGGCATCAGTCTGTGGTCACTAGGTCTCTTTCAGCAGAAAACTCGAAAGTGAGGGTCAAGTCAACAGTCTTAACTGGAACCTCTTAGTAACAACACAAAAGAGGACATGACTGAAAACATCACAAAGGTATGTGTCTTTTATTATTACAGATCATAATACAATGATGCTACACAATAGCAACAAGGAACTAGAAGTACAAAAGACGTATCCACTAGTTCCGCTCCTGTCCATCTGCTCCAAGAGCTCCATGATCGAAGGCCTCAACTGCCGGAAGATGATCTCTCGCATGTCCACCAACTCCCTACGGTAGGGGCGAACCTCTTGGTCGTGGTGGTGGCAACACCTCGAAGCGTCGCCCACCACCTGCTTCTCGGCCAGATCCAATGCCTTGATCGAACTTCTGCCTCTGCCTGGGAGGTTCTTCATTTAACTGCTAGTCATCTATATGGTGGGTCGGACAGTCACATGCCATGTGACCAATCCCGCCGCAGGAGTAACACTTCATGGCAGGTCTGGCTCTATCACTTCCCTTGGTGCCTCACACTACCGACCCTGAGTCATGCGGTCGACCACCTGTAGGTCTGGTCCTCTTGGACCTCTGTGTCATCTGTCCACTGCCTGCTACAGAAGACTCTGGCACATGAGGACTAGTGGTGGGTCCTGCTGCTGGAGACTGCTCAGCAAGGAAACTCTCCACTAAGAGAGCTCGCTCCAACACTCCTGTCTGCGTCAGAATGTTGTGCGATACGACTGAAGCTCTGATCTCCCGCCTGAGCCCCTGCTCGAATGTTTGGGCCCTGAAGAACTGGTCCCGTACCATATCTATGGAGTAGCGCGAGAGGTCTGTGAATCTCGCTGAGTACTACGCCACTGACATACTGCCCTACCACAGCTGAAGTAACTCTTGTATACGCACCGCTCGAAGGGTGGCTGGTACAAACTCTGCCCGAAACAGGCTCTCGAAGTCTGCCCATAGAAGTGTCGCCTCGTCATGCATCTGAAGCATCAGGCTCCACCATCTGCATGCTGCTTCCTGAAGAAGGCTGGAAGCAAGGATCACCATGAAATCTCTCGGCGTCCCCACTAGCCTGAAGACTCTCACCACGGCCTCCAGCCAATCCTCAGCCGCCTGCGGGTCCATCCCTCCCTGGAACCTGGGTGGCCTCTAGCGCTGGAACTCATGTTGTGCGCTCAAGTGATGTGCATCCTCTACTGCTGGGGCTGGTGGCATCGGTGGCCCAACGGGTAGTAGTACCGCTGGTGCCTCCGCTTTGTGCCCCAATTGCAAGAGGGCCCTGTACAGAAGCCTCGTCGTTCGACAGGCTGTCAGCACGCACATCCCTCCGGGCTCTAGCTGGTCGTCCATGGGGAGGCATCCTGAAAGAGACATCGTGACAAAGTCAAAAGTTTATCCCTGGTGAGCTGACCTAGTTTGAGTTGACATTTAAATAAAACTTCTAAAAAACACACACGCAATCAGTGTTTTCATGCACAATGTCGGAAATCAGTTGTTAGGGTCCTGGTGTATGGATACGTCGGCCGCCCGCACCAACACTGGACTCCCTGAACTGAAAACCACACTCGGTACAATTAACACTATTGCTTCACAGAAAGAAACATTAGAGTTATAACTTCTGCTGTAGAACCGAACTCCTCTGATACCAATTTTTCACGACCCGTCCTCAGGGCCCGTGTCGTGACTACCCCAAGCCCGCCTTCCATAGGCTAGGGGCTGGAAACTAGCAACAAAGGCGTAAAATCCCGATAATTGGGAAGGCATTGCCTTTATAAAAGAAAACAATCACCACAGAGTACAAGCGGAATCAAAACACTAATTTCAAAAGAAATGTTGAAAAGTTAATGGGCCAGAATACTAACCCAAAAGAAAGTACGACTACAACTGAACATGGTACAACAACAAAAAGACAAACAGCTGGAAGAAGGAAGCAGCTTCGGGGTCGTCCTCCTCGGATCCTACCTGAAGGGTAGGTACAGATAGCGTAGCTCCTGTCGTCCACCATAGATCCTACCTGAAGGGTAGGTACAGATAGCCTCCTCCACACTCTCATCCGTCAACCTCCTCTGTGATTCATCACATCTTGTAGTCCACCTCCGGGTACTGACTCGTCGTGTAGTCCACCTCCGGGTACTGACTCGTCATGTAGTCCACCTCTGGGTACCGATCAGTCCTCGAACACTCGGCCTCCGTCAGCACTGCCCGTCGTCTGTAACCAACACAACAAGGTGCGGGCATAGCCCGTGCAGGGGTCAGTATAACGATACTCAGTAGGGACCCCGAGACCCTCAAGGTCGCACTAAACCAACAAGGATAACCACACGAAGATCTCAATAGATAACCTCTACTTAGATATATTCTCATACATATACCTAAGTTATCAAGTAACCCATCTCAATCAGGAGGAAACACAAGGATTTTGAAATCAACGGATAACCACTACCCAGGTATATGCCCATACATATACCTAAGTTATCAAGTGACCCATCTCAATCATGAGGTAAACACAAAGATCAAAAGATTCAGCTCAAACCAGGATTTTCATTATCAAAACCGTAACTGCTGAAGAGCTCCATCTCTGGAGTGTACAGTGGTCCTGTCACGACTCCGAGGTACTGCTCACTAGCCTAAGACTGCTGAGGTACTCCTCCTGTCGAGTACCGCGGGCTTGCCACCTCACACAGTAGTGCTTCCCGCCGGGGTCTGCCACCCAAACATAGTAGTGCTCCCCCCTCATAGCCTACAGAGGTACTCCTCCTGTCGAGTACCGCGGGTCTGCCACCTCACATAGTAGTGCTCCTCCGCTTTGGGTCTGCCACCTCACAAATTAGTGCTCCCCACTAGGCTACGTAATTCACTCTGAATCGAATCGGACAAGCAGTCTTCAAATCTCTTCCGGCTACACGGTCTCCATACTCCGTACGCTCGTCTCCGAGAGGGTACGCTCCACGAGCTACTGGTCTATACTCCATGTATCACAAAGTCCCACGAAGAAGTATCTCAAAGGACCACCTTGTCATAGGGGTCTCAACGCATCAGACGGCGCGTCAAACGGACGCCCGGTCTCTGAGTTATTAGCCTTTTCATCCCAGGGGCCCGGTTGGTTTAATGTGCGAACCAATCCGGCCGTAACTCAACTATACCCCGAACACTCATAGGGTATACTCATAGGGACCATTTCTCAACGAGATCACCAATGCGGCTGATGGTTTGTCAAACGGATGTTCTGTCAGAAAGGTATCATCTTTTCCGTTCCAGGGGCCCGGTTGGATTTCGGGTGCGATCCAACCCGGTCACTATCCAACTGCATCCAAAACTCGGGTGGAGGATGCCAAAAGTTCCGTATCGTCAACAGGAACACAACGTAATAGACGACACATCAATCGGACACCCGGTCTGGAAGTTATTGGCTTTTTCGTTCTGGGGGCCCGATTGGTTTTTATGTTAAAACCAACCCGACTGTACTCCAACCTCGTCCAAACCTCGAGCGTAGTAAGGCAAAAGATCCGCCTCACATAGAGGAATCCATCAAAGTCGATGACACGTCAATCGGACGTCTAGAACTCAAGATATAAGCGTTCCCGCTCCGAGGGCCCGGTTGGTTTCGTATCCGAACCAACCCGGCCGAACCCAAAGTAATCTGAAACCTTGAGTGCGTTATACCGAAATGACCGTCTTGATCCAAGGATCCCGTTTTCACTGACGGTGAGTCGTTTGGAGTCCCGTAGCTCATGTTATGGTCATTTGACCAAATGTGGTCCGAAAACGGGGGTCTGGGCCCAGGCCGACCCGGCCCGGCGCGGTCCGGTTCGGTCCGGCCCGACCGGCCGGCCGCGGCTCGGCCGGCGCGGCCGAGCGGACACCGCGGGCAGGGTGCGTGGCTCCCCCGCCATTTGCCGCTGATTGAGGCCGGCGGCGAACTCCCAGCCGCCTCCATTCCGGCGGCGAACCACCGACAGCATCCATTCCGGCGGCGCGCCGCCGCAGCCTTCTGCGGACCACCGGATGCGCTGCAGTGGTCCGTTTCTCCTGCCGTCTTCGCCTATGGTCCTACCGGGACCCGACCATCACTGCATAGGCCTCAAAATCACCTTGCTGCCTCGTTTGTCGTCACCCGTCGATCCACACATCAATAAACAATCTGCGGAGGGGTGTCGGGCCGTGTTCGTTTGGCCCGCACCCTCCGCGTTAGATAATAAAAACGGGAGAATTATTCCACACCTGAAACAACAATTTTAATAAATTAAAATAGTTCATATGAAACTGGTTCTTTAATTTTTAATGAAACGTTCACGGGAATATAAAGGTATTTCCAAAATAAAAATCCCTACCTTGTCAAGTCGTCGCATGTGGGTTCTTCGCGGATTTGATAACCGTGGAAGGAGGCGATCGTCGTGTCGCGTCATCGCGAAAGGGCATCGCGTCGTCGCGGAAGGGCGTTGCGTCGTCGAACTCTGAGGTTCAAGAAAAAATATATTTAATTAATAATAATTAAATCCATGCGTTGATAAAAACCACAAAGGAGTTCTAAAAAAACCCGAAATCTCTTACCTCCAACAGATGAATCAAGATTTCGTTGCGGAGGAAGAAACGTCGCAGAAAAGGAAACGTCGGCGTCGCGTCACACATCCTCGCGTCGTCGATTTGTGCGGTTTCGGCATTCTTCGTCGGAGGCTGGCGTTCTTAGCGTTCTTCGCGTTCTCCGCGTTCTTTGTGAAGAAGGGTGAAGGCACACGAATTTTCTCAAAGGTCTCCCAACGTGTAATCCTCAAGATGTAGCGTTGGGATTATTTTATTACTACGCCAACTGGTTTCAAACCGGTTGAGAAACTAATAAATAGATAAGTAACGACCCATTAATTCGTAGAATTAATTCAACGAAATAAACTGCCCAATTAATTCAATGAAGAAAACCACCCAATTAATTGGTGCGTTAAGAAATTAAGAAAACGCGTCAGTTGACTTTCATAATGACGGGTTTTCGTGGGTGTGTTATATAGCGGAAAAGAAACGGTGGGTCTCGTGTGGTTTCCACCTCACAAATATCCTACCAAGAGGGTAGGATATATTTGGATAGCACCCTATCCGTAACAACTCCACTTAAGAAGCTTTAAGTGGCTTTCAGGTGGATTCCAAGTGTCTTAAGTGAAATAAAATAAAGTTTGTCGTACAATTATTTTATTTCCTAACTTTAAACCCGAAAATTAAAAACCACACCCGAGCAAACGCAACTCCGGAAGAGGCATTTCTAAGCAATTACCGGCGATGTGATTCCATCGGTGCCCTCAGAATTTGATTCCGAGCATCGGTTCAAATGTTAGAAAAACCCGCTCATCCGTTCACTGAACGTACCCGATCCAAACTTTGGAAATTGATTCTGGGAACACCGGGCCTCGGAATCAGGCACCGTCAGAAACTGCGTTCTTGTAAAATTCCAAAGAAAATTAAGAAAAATAAATTTCCTTGGAATTTACGGGTCTTTACATAATTATCCACGAAATCAAATCATAATAAAAATTTATATATGTTTGGTTCATACACAAAAACATATAAAACCATTATTTTTATTCAAGGATCACTTCCAAAACTATCAGAGTGGATTAGGTTCACTCCTCATATTAATATTTTGAATATAAAGGATCACCCCAAATACTATCATAGTGGATAGAGTCCCATATCATAACAGGTTATATCCCCATTATAGTCTTCATAATCTGATGATATATCCCTCTTGAACAAATTCATTAATGTGAAATATAATTATAATCCCATCCACCATATAATTAAACAATAAATATGTCATTGAAATGATCCAAAAAAATCATCATAACATAAAACATATATGTGAATCATGTTTATAATCATTTCATCACATCATCATATTTTGACTTGTTGATGGTAAATGGGAATTATAATCATTTAATTATAATATTATTAATCAATGGGAAAGTTATGGGTCACATATAATCATCCTTCAATCATCACCATCAAAATTCTTCCATAGAATGAAATTGGATGGTATCGTAATATTATATCCCTATATAATCATAAAACCACATAAAAAATGTTCTCCTTGATTAAAAAATACAATTAAAATATCATTGAATCCCTTCTTTGAAATATTGATAAATATTCATTTCATTAGATAATATAGTAATAAAAAATAAAAGAACATTTTTGTAATAATTTCTATGAGGAATAACCATAAAAAGTATTATATGAAAATTAAAATAAAATAAATTTCATGATGGTTGGATTATTTAACCATTTTATAAACAATAAAATAAATCATTATTTTCATGTATTTTATAAAATTTAATAACAACCAGTTATGAAAAAAATGTTCATATCATAATATTACATTTTAAATTTTTTGAAACAAATTAAAATGCAGATAAAATGAAATTTTTTAATAGTTAATATATTGGTATGAATTTACCTGAAACAATTATGAAAAATGTGGACATGGAATAGAGGATTTATTATCCTATGTGGAAATAGTTTCATCAATTATTTAAAAAAGTTACTAGAAAATTTTATGTAAAAACTATAGAAAAATTGTACTAATAGATTAAAAATAAATAAATAACCATATAATTTCATGATATATTGGTTTAAATGGACAATATGAATATAATTTTAATCAATGGAAACTTATCAAAGAAAATCAAAAAATTATATGATATTGCAACGTTGACTATTAATACAAGTTTCATTTTAATTCATATTGATTATAATATCATGTATAATAATATGTTATTTATTATACATATATAAAATATTATTTTTCATAAATAAATATCTACAAATATTTTCATTCTAACTCTCAATTATCTTTTAATTTACAATTTCTTTATAAAAACAAACATTGACGTGACAAATGACTTTTTTTCCATGGATATATATGTTCAATGGTTTTTGTACATAATAATCTGTCAGGGTTCCATAATCAGCTAGATATTAATAATAATTATTATCTAATTTTTACTAATCATAAAATAATATATAATTATTCATATAATTTGGTGATCTAATACGAATACATTCACTTCCTGGTGGTGGTAGTCCAAACAAATGGACTAGTGACATTAATGTTTTCTATAAAATAGACTAGTAAATAGGTAGATAGGATATTATACTTACATAAGAATAATATTGTTATAAGGCCCTAGCATTAAACCTTACTTAATCTTGAGTTATTACAAGATTACACATTGATGATCTTTTCAGGTTTAGATTATTAGAAGATTAGATCATGAAACTTGCATTACATTCCACATTTAAAGAAAGTGGTTACATAAAAGACAGTATTCATTCTTCCATCAACGAAAACATATTTAAAATAAAACATGGATTCTTTTTGAGACATCCTTGACACTATCATCACATCATGTACCCTTCCCTTGACCTGTGAAAAACATTTCAAAAACTTGGGATGAGCATAAAAATCTCAGTAAGGGATATAAAAATATGGAAAGGAAACATGAGTACATGTATACATAAGAATGAAATCATACATTACCCATAAAACATAAGAAATTTAACATACCTCATTAAATCATGAATAAATCATAGAAATCATATGACATAAAGGTAACTTGAGGAATTCATAACATTCTTACGTAGGGAGTAACCCTCTTTGTTACGTTTGGAATACCCTCCACAGTATATTCCATAAATCTCTTCGGAGAAACCTTAACGTTTCAATCCTTGACGTTACCCAATTCTTTGGAGAGCTATACCAGGCTCACCCGCCCTTAGTTTATCAAGGACCACCCGTCTTCATAACAATGCCCAAGAACCATAACATAATCTTATCACATAAAACATGCATAAAGGAAACATAACATTTCCACATTTCAATAACAAGATATCAATACAACACATTGATATAAATACATTATGAAAACCATTTTCAATACAAAAATAAAAGAAGATTAAAACATGGTATTTATTTTTCTTTTAAAAAGATGGTATGGCTTATAGAGGAAGCCGAAACTCAAATAATGGTCACGGTGGCGGAGAAGTCATTGTCGCCGCATACGTACGACCAACACATTCCCTTTTGTCGTTTAATAAACACTTCGTATAAAAAATATTCCTTTTGAATAAACGTAAAAGTCAAAGGGGTTTATACACCATTTAAAAGAAGGTTGTTTATAAAACAGAATATGCCTCAATGAAAGGAGATTGAGACAAAGTCCCTTACAAAGACGGTATCCTAGGTTTAAGGATAAATCAATTACATAATTATGTGTGACAAAAGAATACACCAAATATAAGTGGATATTAAGTGTAAAATAATCAAAGGTTATTCACACATATTCAAAGGATGACATATTCAATAACTACATGTTAAACCCAAAACAATCGAAATTGGGTTAAGAAGTTCCCTTGACAGCCTAACGACTTCACATCAAAAAAGGGTATCTCATCACTTGGACATAAAATTTACATCAATAAGGATATATGAGAACATATCCCAACATAACAATATGTAAATTAAAATAAACAACAAAATAAGTCTTTTAAAAAGAGGAGGGTGAAAGGTTCCCTTACCGACATTGGTATCTTTCGAAACATACACCCCGTGAAAGAAGGACAATACAACATTGATGTAAATACTCATAAATGAAAGAATATTCCAAAATGAGTAAAATAATGGTAATTACATACACCACTCAAAGGAAATTGTGGCAAATGTAGCATAAATCTCACAGGATTAAAAGTTAGATGAAAAATCACTTAGGAAAACCTGACAGTCTAACGGCGCAACTTAAAACATCCATAAATGGATTGATGAGATCAAAAAGGGTATATCATCACATTACATTAAAATTTATATCAAGGGGAATATAAAATAACATCCCCCATCATAAGAAAGAGGAGCTTAAAAGAAGTGACATAAAGGAGAGTACTTAAAGAGAAAGAGAGAGGTTAGATCTCTTACGAAAATTCAGCAGCCTAACAGCGCCACTCAAAACTTCCAAAATGGATTGATGAGATAGAATAGGGTCTCTCATCATATGAACATAAAAATTATAGTATGATTAATATAAAATAACATCCCAATAACTAGAAAGATGTGCTTTATAAGGAATGGCATAAAAGAGTGTACTTAAAAAGAAAGAGAGGAGTCAGATCCCTTACCTCAAGTCCAACTTGTCTTATTCGTTTCTTTATATTCCTGAATAATAAACTTTGGTCAATTAATAATTTCCTAAGTACCTCCTTTATAGATTATTATTCAGTTCATATCACATATTATAATGTTATAATAATTGTTTAATAATGTTAGTTCATATCAGACGTTTTTGCCGATGTTTGGTACATGAGTCAAAAATGAACTTGTTTGAAAAAAGATTGCCCATGTAGTTATAAGTAAATAATTTCCAGAATAGTATTAATGATTAAAATATAATATATATCTAGTAAATATTCATTTTATACTATTCCATATCATTTGGAGATAAAAAAACGAAAAGCACCATTCATGGAGACGGTAGGTCGTACGTACGCATGGACGCTAGTTTCATTTTTTTGTCATATTAATGGAAGTAAAACAAAATGAGAGATATATATATATGTTATAATTACAGAAATATATCCATAATTTACATGTAATATATTACATATATATCCATTATATATATGTACTTATAATATTACATAACACTTTGAGATATGAAATGAAATGTACAGTTCATGGAGACGGTAAGCCGTATGTACGCAAGAACACTACTTCCATTTCTATTTCATGTTTAATAGAATTAAAACATAATGATAGATAATAGTATTTTAATTACATTATGGTATCATATATAATATCATTAAATATATCCTTTATACATAGCACATATGGTATTAACGAATCAAATCACTTTGTGGGGGCGGTAGTCCGCACTTCCTTAAATGAAGATATCGCGTTTATCCAAAATGGAAACCATAAAGGTATGCCATAAATGAGAAATACAGAATCTTAAGTAAAACATAAACATATTAAATATCGTATATAAATATAGTGTCATCTTAATGGCCACCTTTGAAGGTGTTAGAAGAATGTTGAACAATCATCGTTTTGGGAGGCAGAAATTCTTCATCCACGGAAACAATATTTTCTTTAACCATTAGATGTAGGTGTGTGTAAGTGTAGCTCGAATCCTTATTATAACAAAATCCTAGTATATTTAAGATACTGTATTTGTTACAAAATAAATGAATAAAAATATTTTAGGGGGTTGGAGAAGCAAAATAAAACAAAAGGACACAAGTGAAGACATTACCTTAATATCTGGTAACTCCCTTTGGTTTGAGCTCGAAGGCTTCCTTGGGAAGACTTGTTCCCAAATTGAGGCTTCAACTAGTAATAGAGGGAAGTGTATAGACAAAATGGGTAGGGGTTGGCCGAGCCAAAGACTTTGGGAGTGTGGGTAAGGAGGTAGAGGTGGGGGCCTTTTATAAGAGGAGAGGAGGGGCACTCTTATAAAGTTACAAAATGTTACTTTATTTTCAAAAGAGTTTCGGATTTTAAAGGTCCCACATTGATTTATTTCAAGGATAAGGTGATAAGGGTTCGAAATCCACTCATCCAATAGTCTATGGACACGTGTAGGTCTTAGATATTTCATCATATTTCCATTTTATTTCAATCGTTAAATAATGAGGTCATCGCTGCATCATCATGATGTCATCAATAATATACGTTATTTAATGTCTAAAAATTATAAATAAAATACTATGATGTAGGAAATCATTTTATCTTTCCATTTACAATTTATTGTATAATATATGACTTGTATAACCCCATGTAAAAATTGTTTTAGTAACAAATCTCATGTTTGTGTCATTTTTACTTTATCATTAAATAAAAAGGTATTTATGTCATTTCTCAACCAAAGTGGCTCCATGGGGTCCCCAAGATGACCCATGGATTTTCTTGGTCGGCCATGACACATCCAATGAGAGTAGGACATTTGTCAAGGTCATTTTATTTTATTAAAAAATTATTCTTACCTTAAACTACACTAATTACCACTAATCGCGATTAAAAACATAATAAGTTACTATTGACCAAAAAATTATTTTAATCCCATTGAATAACATTTTAATTTTTAATGAAAACCATGTATGTCAGATTTTTGAAATTCAAAACACAAAGGTGGAAAAATTTCAGTTAAACGGAAAATCAGTTTTTATAAGTACCCCATAATGGTTTCACTATTCATCAAAAATTAAAGTTTTTCAGAAAATTACCAAAAATTCACCCTAAGCTATATTTGATATTACGAATTCAAAAATGATGTCTATTTTACAAAATTCAAAACAAATAAGTTTCATTAATTATTTTAATAATTAATTCCCGCTGTCAAAACAAATAGTGTGTTTTTATGAAACAAAAAGTATCAAAAGATTGACACTAGTTTAAGTCCGATTTCAAAGTGAAATTAATTCCATCAACCACTATTGGATTAAATGGTAAAAATATATTATAATTTCACTTTAAAACCAATTAAAATGATAATCTAATCATATAAATAAAATAGATTAAAAAGAGGTTTTGAATTAAAATACAACATTTTACAGTATTCATTAAAAAATGAACTTTATCGGAAAGATACCAAAAATTTACACAAAGTAAATTTTGATGTCCCAATTATTAAGAAGATTTTTATTTAGTCCAATAGAATTTATAAGAGTGAACAAAACTATATTTAATGACGGTTCGCCATCAAAAGGTGATAAGTGAACCATTAGTGAAAACTAGGGCATATACGCCTAAAATTGAATTCATTCCATATTTTAAGACTTTATCTTTTATTGGATAAATGTAAAAACATTTAAAAACATATATAATGATATTTTAGTTATTTCTATCCATTCCTGTGAATACAATGGCTACATGTTAACTACCATTTAAAATAATATAATTTTATTATTAGAGTGCAATGTAAGATTCCCAAGAAACTCGTTGTTGCGTGTTGGGTACGCCATCGAGCATAGAGTCCCCTTTAAAGTCATATTAATATTTTATTCACAAATATGGATAAATATGAAAATGTCCTATTCTTTATTTACCTGGGGTGTTACATCCTTCCCCCTTTTGGGAATTGCATCCTTGTAATTTTTAAAATTGAGCATGGAAACATCTTTGAAAGTCCCACATCGGAATAAGAGTCGGTAAAACAATCACTTTAAAATAAAGAAAGATAAGTACAAAGGTCACCCGAGTTAACCCATACTAGGATTCCACGTATGAAAACATGGAAATGGAGGAGAAAACATAGGGTCATGTTCTGATGAAGAGTGATAGAAAACATGTTTAGGAGAAAGTTAACCACAAGAAAATCACAAACTTGTGATGGGTTAAACGGTATTCGATTCCCCAGTAGGAAAAGTTAATAGAAAACATTTTTGTTTTAAGTTACTTTTTATTGAGGAATTTATTTATAAGGAAACATAATCACTTATCATGTTGACTTTCAACTTTTACGAGATTCCTTAATCAAACTCATATTTTTTTTCCAAAAGACGAGTATTTAGGAAGACTTGTTCGCATTAAGAGTACTATAATCAACTTCTATAGAATCACCTAATCCACCAAAGAGAACTATATACTTCCCATGTATTTAGATTTTACCCAAAACCAAAACCAAAAAGGTTAGTACAAGATCAGATAATCCAGAAAAGGATAACCATTTATAAAAAGAAAATCTATTCTTAATCTCTAAAATTTGTCCAACAAAACCCAAAGTTCAACGAGGACCATTCTATAATCAATTTGTCCATAAAATTATTCAATGTGAACCAAAATAAGATTGAAACCCAAATATTTTAGGGATTTAGTCACATATTCTTCCGTTTTAAATCGTAACATTTATCTCCAAACAACATCAGTTGCTCTTAAAGTCTCGGATTTAAAAGTAAATAACCTAATCACATATCCTCCATGATAGGTTAATCATTTTCATAAATAACCCAAAATCAACTTACTCTTAATTCATAAAATCATATAACTAAAAAGAATCAGTCAAACTAACCAGGGACTTCACGTAGTCCAGTGGTAGGCGATAAATACCAGTCGCACTTTGGTTGTGGGTTTGATTCCCGCAGCTTTGTCCGACGCGACGGGTTGTCACACGGTCTACGTGTTGTCCTTTTTCCAAAACTATATAATTCTTAAAACATCTCCCAAAATGAGATAAAATTTTAAAAAATGATCATAAAATATTTTAACCTAATGTTTATCTCATTCCTTTCATTTTCCATCATATCATAGAGTAACCCATAATTACCTAAAAAGTAAGGATCATATAAGCCCTAATGGTTACCTTAATAATTATTACCTGAATTTCCACATCGTGTTGGCCATCTCGTACATGATGCATTAGATAACTCACCGAGGTTGAATTGGTTGATCATGAATCCTTGATAGTTGGTTTAGAACAACCATGATATTCCTCATTGAATCCCCCATCTCCTCCAGTCTCTTAATTAGAGAACCACTAAAGTTTCCTTCAAACCCATTGTCACTTTGGTGCCTGCTAGATCCAGCCATTTACTAAAACCAAAAAGGTCAGTGTGAGTATATCAACATAACCATCATGTAATAATGAGGAAGATAAACACTAAGATATACTTACTCATTCGCTTTATCTAAAATTTGGACTCTTTCTGAAATCCTAACCATTATGGTAATGTCACATGTGCTTAGAGAATAACCTAACCTCTAAAGTTATCTAAACCTACCTCTGATACCAACTATAAGGCCCTAGCCTTAAACCTTACTTAATCATGAGTTATTACAAGATTACACATTGAGGATCTTTTCAGGTTTAGAGTTTTAGAGAATTAGATCATGAAACTTGCATTACATTCTACATTTAAACAAAGGGGATACATAAAAGACAGTATTCATTCTTACCATCAACGGAAACATATTTAAAATTAAACATGGATTCTTTCTTGACACATCCTTGACACTATCATCACATCATGTACCCTTCCCTTGACCGGTGAAAAACATTTCAAAAACTTGGGATGAGCATAAAAAGCTCAGTAAGGGATATAAAAATATGGAAAGGAAACATTAGTACATGTATACATGAGAATTAAATCATACTTTACCCATAAAACATAATCACTTTAACATACCTCATTAAATCATGAATAAATCATATAAATCATATTACATAAAGGTAACTTGAGGCATTCATAACATTCTTACGTAGGTAGTAACCCTCTTGGTTACGTTTGGAATACCCACCATAGTATATTTCCTAAATCTCTTCGGAGAAACCTTAACGTTTCACACCTTCGCATTACCCAATGCATTGGAGATCTATATCGGGCTCACCCGCCCTTAGTTTATCACAGAACCACCCATCTTCATAACAATTGCCAAGAACCATAACATAATCTTATCACATAAAACATGCATAAAGGAAACATAACATTTACAGCTTTCAATAATAAGATATCAACACATCACATTAATATAAATACATTATGAAAACCATTTTCAATACAAAAATAATAGAAGAGTAAAACATGGTATTTATTTTTCTTTTAAAAAGTTGGTATGGCTTGTAGAGGAAGCCGAAACTCAAATAATGGTCACGGTGGAGGAGAAGTCGTTGTCGCCGCATACGTATGACAAAAACATTCCCTTTTGTAGTTTAATAAACACTTCGTATAAAAAATATTCCTTTTGAATAAACGTAAAAGTCAAAGGGGTTTATACACCACATAAAAGATGGATGTGTATAAAACAGAATATGCCTCAATGAAAGGAGATTGAGACGAAGTCCCTTACAAAGACGATATCCTCAGTTTAAGGATAAATCAATTACATAATTATGTGTGACAAACGAATACACCTAATATAAGTGTATATTAAGTGTAAAATAACCAAAGTTCATTCACACATATTAAAAGGATGACATATTCAATAACTACATGTTGAACCCAAAGAAATCGAAATTGGGTTAAGAAGTTCCCTTGACAGCCTAACGACATCACATCAAAAAAGGGTATCTCATCAAATGGACATAAAATTTAAATAAATAAGGATATATGAGAACATATCCCAACATAACAATATGTAAATTAAAATACCCAACAATAGAAGTCTTCTAAAAAGAGGAGGGTGAAAGGTTTCCTTACCGACATGGATATCTTTCGAAACATACGCCCCGTGAAAGAAGGGCAATACAACATTGATGTAAATACTCATAAATGAAAGAATATTACACAATGAGTAAAATAATGGTCAGTACATACACCACTCAAAGGAAATTGTGGAAAATGTAGCATAAATCTTAAAGGAATAAAAGTGAGATGAAAAATCCCTTATGAAAACTCGGCAGCCTAACGGCGCCACTTAAAACATCCAAAAATGGATTGAGGAGATCAAATAGGGTATCTCATCACATTACAATAACATGTACATAAAGAGTAATATAAAATAAAATCCCCCATCATAAAAAAGACGAGCTTAAAAGAATTGACATAAAGGAGAGTACTTAAAGAGAAAGAGAGAGGTTAGATCTCTTATGAAAATTCGGCAGCCTAACGGCGCCACTCAAAACGTCCAAAATGGATTGATGAGAGAGAATAGGGTCTCTCATCATATGAACATAAAAACTATAGTAATATTAATATAAAAGAACAACCCAATAACAATAATGATGATCTTTAGAAGGAATGGCATAAAATTGTGTACTTAAAAAGAAGGAGAGGAGTAAGATCCCTTACCTCAAGTCCAACTTGTCTTGTTCGTTTCTTTATATTAATGAATAATAAGCATTGGTCAATTAATAATTGCCTAAGTACCTAATTTAGAGATTATTATTCAGTTAATATCACATATTATAATGTTATAATAATTGTTTAATAATGTTAGTTCATATCGGACGTTGTTGCCGATGTTTGGTACATGAGTCAAAAATGAACTTGTTTGAAAAAAGATTTCCCATGTAGTTATAAGTAAATAATTTCCAGAATAGTATTAATGATTAAAATATCATATATATCCAGTAAATATTAATTTTATTCTATTACATATCATTTGGAGATAAAAAACCGAAAATCACCGTTCATGGAGACGGTAGGCCGTACGTACGCATGAACGCTACTTTCATTTTTTTGTCATATTAATGGAATTAAAACAAAATGAGAGAGATATATATATGTTATAATTCCAGAATTATATACATAATTTAGATGTAATATATTACATATATATCCATTATATATATTTACTTATAATAATACATAACATTTTGAGATAAGAAATGAAATGTACCGTTCATGGAGACAGTAAGCCGTACGTACGCATGAACGCTACTTCCATTTCTATTTCATATTTAATGGAATTAAAAAATAATGATATATAATAGTATTTTAATTATAGTATGGTATCATATATAATATCATTAAATATATCCTTTATAAATACCACATATGGTATTAACAAATCAAATCACTTTGAGGGGGCGGTAGTCCGCACTTCCTTAAATGAAGATATCTCATTTACCCATAATGTAATCCATAAAGGTACTCCATAAATAAAAAATACAGAAGCTTAAGTAAAACATAAAAATATTAAATATCATATATAAATATAGTGTCATCTTAATGGCCACCTTTGAAGGTGTTAGAAAAATGTTGAACAATCATCGTTTTGGGAGGCAGAAATTCGTCATCCACGGAAACAGTATGTTCTTTAACCATTAGATGTAAGTGTGTGTTAGTGTAGCTCAAATAATTATTATAAAAACATCATAGTATATTTAATTTATTGTTTTTGTTACAAAATAAATGAATAAAAATATTTTAGGGGGTTCGAGAATCAAAATAAAACAAAAGGACACAAGTGAATACATTACCTTAAAATCGGGTAACTCCCTTTGGTTTGATCTCAAAGGCTTCCTTGGGAATACTTCTGCCTAAAGTGAGGCTTCAAAGAGTAAAAGAGGGAAGTGGAGAGACAAAATGGGTAGGGGTTGTCTGAGCCAAAGGCTTTGGAGTGTGGGTAAAGAGGTAGAGGTGGGGGCCTTTTATAAGAGGAGAGGAGGGGCACTCTTGTAAAGTTACAAAATGGTACTTTATTTTCAAAAGAGTTTCGGATTTTAAAGGTCCCACATTGATGTATTTCGAGGATAACGTGATAAGGGTTCTAAATCCACTCATACAATAGGTTTTGGACATGTTTAGGTCTTAGATATTACATCATCCTTTTATTTTATTTAAATCAATAAATAATGAGGTCATCGCTGCATCATCATGATGTCATCAATAATTTAATTTATTTAAAATCTAAAAATTATAAATAAAATACTATGATATAGGAAATATTTTTATCTTTAGAATTACTATTTATATTCAAAAATATGACTTGTATAACCCCATTTACAAATTGTTTTAATAAAAACTCTCATGTTTGTGTCATTTTTACTTTATCATTAAATAAAAAGGTATTTATGTCATTTTCCAACCAATGTCGCTCCATGGGGTCCCCAAGTTGACCCATGGATTGTCTTGGTCGTCCATGACACATCCAATGAGGGTATTACATGTGTCTAGGTCATTTAATTTTATTAAAACATTATTCATACCTTAAACTACAATAATTACCTCTAATCGCGATTAAAAACATAATAAGTTACTATTTACCAAAAAATTATTTTAATCCCATTGAATGGCATTTTACTTCTTAATGACAACCATGTATGTAAGATTTTTGAAACTCAAAACTCAAAGGTGGCAAAATTTCATTTAAACGGAAAATCAGTTTTTATAAGTACCACATAGTGGTTTCACTATTCATCAAAAATTGAAGTTTTTTAGAAAATTATCGAAAATTCACCCTAAGCTATATTTAATATTCCGAATTCAAAAATGATGTCTATTTTACAAAAATTAAAAAATATAAGTTTCATTGATTAATTTAATAATTAATTCCCACTATCAAAACAAATAGCGTGTTTTTATAAAAAAAAGTATCAAAAGATTAACACTAGTTTAGTCCGATTTCAAAGTGAAATTAATTCCATCGACCACTATTGGATTAAATTGTAAAAATATATTCTAATTTCACTTTAAAACCAATTAAAAAGATATTCTAATCATATAAATAAATTATATTAAAAAGAGGCTTTGAATTAAAATACAACATTTTACACTATTCATTAAAAAATGAACTTTATCGGAAAGATACCAAAAATTTACACAAAGTAAATTTTGATGTCCCAATTCTTAAGAAGAGTTTTATTTGGTCCAATAGAATGTATAAGAGTGAACAAAACTATATTTAATGACGGTTCACCATCAAAAGGAGATAAGTGAACCTTTAGTGAAAACTGGGGCATATACGCCTAAAATTGAATTCTTTCTATATTTTAAGCCATTATCTTTTATTGGATAAATGTAAAAACATTTAAAAACATCTATCATCATATTTTAGTTATTTCTATCCATTCTTTCCAATAAAATGGCAACATGTTAACTACCATTTAATATAATATTATTTTATTATTAAAGTGCAAGGTAAGATTCCCAAGAAACTCGTTGTTGCGTGTTTGGTACGCCATCGAGCACAACATCCCTTTTAAAGTCGTATTAATATTTTATTCACAAATATGGATAAATATGAAAATTTCATATTCTTTAATTACCTGGGGTGTTAAAATTGTAGTCAATTTCATTTAAAAATTTCAAAACCATAATAATAATAGACCAATAATTATGGTGAAGGAAAATGGGCCATCTAGGTACATGATGGAAACACTCCACTAAAATGCATGAACGTTAAATTCATTTATAAAATGATGGAAAAGAGGTGGAAAATTATAATTCAATTAGTATGATACAAACTATATATATTTAATATACTAAATTCAATATTATTTAATGGATACCATATTTTTGATAAGGTATATTCTGAAATAAAAATTAATTTACTATGTAAAGATTTATTCTTCTTCATAGAAAGACCAATATTTGATCACAACTTTATCATTTCTTGAGTGTTATCATAATAAATCAAGGATATTTATGAAATGATTAGAAATTTCTGGATGATATTTGGGTCTTTATTGTGTTATTTATAATTCTAATCATGAGATAGTAAGTTAGTATATGTGGGGTTATTTTATAAACGACTGTGACAACACAATTCTAATTTTTCAAAAGAATAAAAATATGTATTACTATTGATAGGTGGCTCAAAAATAGAATAAAATATAGAATATTTGGTTTAAGGTCGTGTTAGCCTCACCCAAACAAATTAATTCATGTATTTTTTGATAATTTCAACCATATAACATATAATACCCCTTATAATAACATGTCAAAATTAACTATGGGAACACATTTGTATTGGTTTACTATTATTTATAACAAAAACATATCTTGAATTTTTTAAATAATTTTAAATATTATGTTTTTAAATATGGAATCAGTTTTTAATGATTAAATTTCTATAATTTTATGATATTTCTTTAAAAATAGTGTAAAACATAAGAAACCCATTTTTAGTGAACAAAACTTCTAAACATATATCAGAGTTTGCATTTCTTCTATTCCATTAATATTCTATTATAGTATATTTATAATAATATATTGAATAAATTTTATAAAATTTTCGTTAATTTCATTTATCAACATATATTTATTTAATTTCACAAAATAAAAATCATTTATTCACATATAAATTAATTTTAGAATATTTGTTCATTCATTTGTTTTTAATGTCAACTCAAAACCAATAGAAAGAAAATAAATTCATTTTATACATTCCTAAGAAATTATTTTTCTAATTTTACTGATTACTATTCATATTCTTTAAAACAACTTCTAGGTGAGAGTTTTTACTTTAAATAATAATATTTTACAAATATATCCTTGTTTATTTAAACATTGAATCTCATTTAAACAACGATATTTAGAATTATAAACTAATTAAGGATAATTATATCACATAATCACATATTATTACATTACAACCCATTATATGAATTTTTCTCCTTAAATCCCATTACATTGGTACTAACAACTAATGATACATCTTCTTTAACCAATAATTATGTTCCCACATACATTTGGGAAATATATGATATCACCAAAACACATTAAACTTTGTAGTGGTCTTGTTATCTATTAGTTTATCTCAATATACCAAGTTTTACACTGTGGTTTTATCATAAAAGTGATCATTCTCTTGTTGTATTACAACTGATTTCATTATATATTAAGGATCAAGTATAAACTTCTTCAGGAGGGATACATTGATCACATCTTGAACATGAGAAACATTTTATGGGTAGACTTTGAGATAATAATAAATCTAGATACAATAAGGAATTTTAATGGAAAGAATATATCATGGGATTAATTTTACATTATTTTCAAATTTCATAATGTTAATCCATGGAGATATTCATAGTAATACTTTTTTAATAAATTCAAAGTCTAGATATCATCAACTACTGTCAGCAGAAATTTTATCTCAATTCTGATATGCTCTGATTTGATATTGAATATATATTACCATTTCTATTCTTTACAATGATATACTAGGTCACAATATTTTTTTTCTCTATCCCCATCATGATAATCTCTAGTTATATTACTTCGGCCCTCAAATAATTCATAACGATCCAAATTGAATTCTCATGTGAATGTTATTATTTTATGAAAATTCCCAGAAAAGGTTGGAATTATCCTAAAATGCATTTGAAATTAATAGTATATACACTAAAAATGTATTTTAGATTCTTAATACCCTTTTTATACTAAAATTATATCCATGAAGGATATATTGTAATATACCCCAACTTTGTACCTAGATCTTACTAATGACTTTTCCAGATCATTGAGGTAACACTTGAATCACAATTATATAATATTGATTCTTGTACACTAAATAATACCACAAACACATTAATTATATCATATATAGTTAATCAATAGTGAAATATTATTAGATTCCAATAATGTGAGATTAATTTTTAATATAAAAAACATACACAAATATATAATCATTCTCATAATGGTTTTTTTGGTGTTTTAGTGGAAAAATATACAGTACATATTCCTATTTAAATTTTAATATGGTAAATGGTTATAAAATAACCTTTGAAATATGTCACTTATCCTTAGAATTCTAGAATGGTTGTATTGATTGGAATAATCTAAAGTAACTCTTTTTTTATTAACCCTCCAGAAATAATTTCACAGGTATCTATACATATTATTATTTCTTAGATGCATACTGAATGAAGAACATTGAGATTATAAAAGAATATCACATTAATGTCTACTATTTGGTGGATACATGATCAGTTCATGTCCATTATCATTCCATTACAATTATATTTAAACTCAGTAATATTTATGAACATTATCTACAGTTCCACATCCTTTTTATTTTATTCTACAATACTCACATGGATGGATTCATAAAGATTCATTATATAATGATATTAAATTTAGAATTTCCTCATTAATTGATGTTCTATATTCCTTATTTCTATAAATATTGGATCTATTTCAATCCATATAATTGATAAAATAGTCTGGGTTTTCTATCTGAAAGCATCAACCACCTTTTTATCATTCCCTTGGAAGTAGATTATTGATTATTCATAGTAATTGATCAACTAAATTTGTATCCTTTAATGCATATTCAACTATTTATTTAATAATATATAATTAAATTATTCATCATAATTATATATATCTATTCATTCTCCAAAAATTAAATTACACTATTTTTTTAGTTAAAAATTTACCTCTATCAAAACTAAATAATTATATGAAAATTTTTTCTTATGAATATTCATTTCACTTGAGGAATAATAAATCACCATATAATTTTATATAATTAATCATCCAAATACATTCTTTTATGTAGAAAAAATGAATAAAACCCCTTGTCTACTATATGGTAGTACAAGACAAGGTTCATTGAATAAAATTCTTTTCAACTCATTGAAATTTTAATAACAAACATATATAAAAAAGTGCATGTATCTCTTCTAGTTTTACATTATAAATGGAAATGAAAACAATTAGAGTTCTCTAAAAAATAGTATGTAGTTTCATTATTCCCTTTAAAACAATGGATATCTTCTTTTGAGTATGGTACGGTCCATTTCTTAGAATCATCTATCTTTAACTGATTAAATGATATATCATCATTCAACATTAAATTTCATGAGAGTGAATTATTTTGTAACCACAATTTAAAAGTCCTAAATTTGGAATAAAAAATATTATTTCTCGGGGTATCTAATGCAATGTTTAAATTATATATATACTCTCACTTTTTCAAAATATATTCAATTATTATCTATAATGAAATATCCAAACTGATCATGGTATTTTCTAAAGACTCTATTAATAAAAACCATGAACTATATAAACATCAATAAGACTAAATTTAATCATTATAAATCCATACTGAAAAAACATATACATGTGGTTATCTCTGATTTATTCACTTAATTAAATACTCTTGATATCCATAATGAAGAACCTTTGTGAAAATGTATTATGCTTTAAATGATTTATCAAACAGGTGGCCAATATGGAGTATACCATACTTTTAAATTATAATGATATCATTAGCTACTAAATAATCATTTCATATATGTATTAAACCATCATCATGACATGAAAAATAATTTTTCACTCTATGGTGATGTGCTTGGGAATATAAAACTTTTTCCATGAATTTTGTTGTGTTAATTCCTTTTCTCCATCTAATTATTCCAGCCATTCTCTAAGGTGTATTTGATGTAGCAGAAGAACCATGTTTGAGTTTTATTTAAAATTCATCTACATAATTCATGGGAAAAAGATAATCATTCCCGAAAATTATTTTTCCATTACACCAGACAACCATCATATCATCAATATTGATTTTATCCTAATCCATTTAACAAAAAAATCTATCTATAATAGCTTTTCATACCCATGAAATAGATAAACCTTCCATTTGTTGTTAAAATTTGTAACACCCCACCCCTACCTCATTGGCTTGAGGAGGCGGTTAGGGTTACTTGGCCTTAAGCGACGTTCCTAAGGCACCAAAGGTTAGAAATGAATGTTGGGGGCTTCAAGAAATGATTGGGGGAATGACTTTAACTTAAGAAAAAACCAACCAACCAAACAATCAACTATAAATAATCGACATTATGAATTTCAACAAAACAACCAACTCGTACATTACCAAAGGGAAAATACACTATTCCACTATACATCCCACAAACCAATACAACCAACACAATATTAGAGTACTAAGAAGTAGACTAAATAAAAAACCCAAAATAATTCAAGAAACACACCACGACTCCACCCCAATCTTCATGCTGCATGAACCACCACATCTCCCACCCAACACCATGAACCACCAGTAATGAGATTCCTTACAATTACTTGTGTATGAAAATACGACATATGAAAAATCACTAAAGTACCAAACCAGGTGGTGAGTACTAATACTCAGTAGGTTTTCCATATATAAATTCCCAACACAAATCACTAGGATAAAACTTTTAGCACTTTTACATAAAAAACTATATATAAAATAATAACAAGTGAAACCAAAACCATGCGCCAAACATACTATTACTAAGATAAGAAAACAAAGAAACCAAGAGAAATCCAAACAATAAATGCCATAATACAAATCACCATTTAATATTATCAGAACAATTTCTATCTTCTAATGCAATGCACAACAATACAACCAAAATGGTGGGACTTCTGCCCATCCCGTTCACCCCATTCTCAACTAGCGGTACTTTTAGCCCACTTCCCATAATGGTTGTTCTTACTACCACTATCCATCAACTTTTATAATGAGAATTCCTACCCGCTTCCACAAAACCAACATAAGCCACCACACTCAATCAACCAATCAAGCACAAAGCACCATGGCCGCAACAATATTCAATTTCCCATTTCCAACATATGTTAATCCACTTCAATAAATCACCCATATATTGAAATCACTCATTTATCATTTTCCATTCCAAAACCCCATTTCAATAAAAAAACTCTGTATTAAAAACCATTTTTATAAACATTTGCCTAACTAAAGCCAGGAAACCAACGTTAAAATCATCATTTTAAAATTTAACAACCAGAACATTCAACCGTAAGAACCCTTTTTCCCCAAAAATTCCCAAAACACGACCAAAAGGATTTCTAACCAATTTTGCACATTAAAATCACAATTAATTTCAAGACAAACATATTATTTTTAACCAAAACCACTAATTTCAACCAAGTGGAGTCGAGAGATATGCCACCTACCTTTAGGGTTCCGGGGAAATCGACCAACAAACAACTTCACCCCAATCCGAGAAAATGCTTCAAGAAAACTGCTCTAGATCTCCTTCTGTATCATCCACAAGCCTTAAAATCAACATCCAAGGAATCCAAAACCCTAGATCTAGGGACAATGGGTGTAGATCTATAATATATATATATATATATATATATATATATATATATAGATCATGAGGGAAATACAAAGAAACAAAGAGGAGAGACTTACCCAAGATAAACTACCTTCAAAACACCAAGAAATCCATTTGAATCGCTTCCAAAATGAGTGGGTGTGCACCTTCAACCAGTGAGTTCCCAAAATATCAGTTGAGGCTAGAGTAGGAGAATATAAGGAGTGAAATAGGCCATGCCCAAAGGAGCTAGAATTTAAAATCCTTTCCGTTAAGTGGTCGCACAGTTAGAATGCACTGATTGACAAACTGTGCACTAACTGTGCGCATGACACTATCTCAAAAGGAGGGGTCCACATGGTTTCCTCGCATGATTTGGAAAACCATGTGTATGCCATGAAAATCCTACTACCTCCCCCTATACGGTTTCCTAGAGAACCTTCATTGTTTCTCCTTTACTGTGCCCAAACCATGCTCCCAATGAAATGCCTCCAAACTTATTCCAAACCATTCCAAACTCTCCAAAATCTTCTCAACTCATCCCATTCACCTAAAAAACATTAAAAACATAAACAAATTCTACATACCTCAAAATGGGGGAGCTACATTCTCCCCACTGTTGGACTTTCCATCCTTGAAATGTGGTGAACCCACCCTTTTCTGAAAGTGCTCAGGCCATTGCTCGACCATCTCTTTCTACCGCTCCAAAGTCTCCTCTTGGATCTGGTGGTGCTTCCACAAAACCAGAACCACACCGTTTCTTTTACCCCATAAGAAATTCTCTTTCCTATCCATAAACTGCATTGGAACGTACACCAATGAAGCATCCAGATCTATCATAACATGAACCCAATGAATAACATGGCCAAGATTTGGCAGATAATTTTTCAACTGTGATACATGAAACACATTTTGAACCATACTTAACCTAGGTGGAAAATACAAATGATATGCCACCTCAAAAAATTGCACAAGAATATCAAAAGGTCCAATGTAACTTGAAGATATCATTCCAAACATCCAATACTGATGATGTAAAATCATAGGAGAGATCTTTAAGAAAACAAGATCACTCACATTGAATGATAACGACTGTCGATGAGGATCCACATAAATGTTATGATGAATCTGTGCCATCGTTATTTTCTTCCTGATTAACGTGATCTTCTCTATAATCTCCTGGGAAATTCTCGTTCCGACCATTGTGGACTCACTCGTTTCCCCCCAGCATAGTGGAGACCGACACACCCTCCTTTACAACGCTTCAAATGGATCCATATGTATGGATTCATGATAGCTGTTATTGTATGATAACAAAACCAATGACAAGTGCTTCTCCACGAGCAACCAAAATCCTCGATAGAAGCCTGCAAAATATCATAAATGTTAGTATCCTCTTATCAAATTGACCATCTGTTTGAGGGTGTACGCAGTACTCATGGTCAAATTAGTTCCAAGGTTATGTGATAAGGACATCTAGAAATGTGATGTAATACATGGATATCTATCAGATACGATCAATACTGGAACAACGTGCTTCTTTACCACCTCTCAGATATAGATTTTGGACAGATCCTCCACTGTATGAAATTCACGAATTGGAATTAAATGGTCCAAATTCGTTAGCCAATCCACTATCACCAAAATGGAATCATGCTTTATGACTGTTCATGGGAGACCTATAAGAAAATCCACCACTATTTTCTACCACTTCCCAATCGTGATGGGAAAAGACTGTAACATTCATGGTGGCCTCTAATGCTCTGTCATGACCTGTAGGAAAGTCAAGAATCTCGAAACAAACTCAGCCACTCATTTTTTCATTCCAGCCCACCAGAAGTAAGGATTCAATGCTTTATACATTTTCTGAATTCTAGGATGAATGGACCACTTGGAATGATGATACTCCCTAAGAAGATCCTCCTGACAATCAAATAGTACAACTATTTGATTCCAGAAACACAAAACTGAATCTCAATTCATTTTCCAACCCTCAATGGTCTCCCCACCATTGTGTTATGACCTCATGGTCACACACTCAAAATCAGACATCATTTCATTTTTAACATCGCCAACCATGTCAGGAATCCGAAAAACTAGAATGAATACCGCTCTATCGCCCTATTCCTCACATTCCAACTGCATTTTAGCTATAACTAACATCAACTTCCACTGTTCCAATGCCTATTTCACCAACTATGAATATGATTTTATACTTAATTCAACTGCCACAAAATATCCCTTACCCGGTGTGTACATCAAGTCAAAATCAAATATATAGATATATTCAATCCATCTACTTTTCCCCCAGTTCAAATCCCATTATGATAAAAAGTTCTTCAAGCTCTTATGATCTATATATACCGTGAATTTCTCACCAAATAGATAAGGATGCAACACATTCAAATCATGGAACACTGCTACCAATTCGAAAGAATGAATTTTGTCACTCTATTCATTCACGCACAACTGTCGTGAGCCATACACAACCACATAATTCCCTTTCATGATAAATCACCCAACCCTAATCCCGATGCATTTCAATACACCACGTATCCTTTTCCTAGTTCTAGGAAAACCAAAATTGGTGATGATATAAGGTGACCCATTATCTCTTCAAAACATTGTATAAATTATTCATTAAACTAAAATGGACCATTATTTCTTTTCAAAGTTGTCATCGGTGAAGACAAATGTGAAAAATCATGAACAAAACACCGATAATACCCAGATAGACGGAGGAAACTCCGTACCTCAAACACATTCTTTGGAAGATTCAATGAGGTAAGAAACTCAATCTTTTCTTGATCAACTGAAACACCCCTTTAAAAAATCAAATGGGCATTAAATGGGACTTCATGTACCTAAAAGTCACACCTTGACAATTTTAAATACAACTGATGATCTGTCAAGATCCCCAGAACTATCACCAAGTGCTGCTCATGCTCCACCATTGTTATAGAATACACAATAATATCATCTACAAACACCTCCAAAAATGAATCTAGATATCTCTGAAATATCTGACTCATCAATTCCATGAACGTCAATGGGGAATTCGTTAGACCAATGGTCATAAACACATATTCATAATATCCATATCTCTTTCTGAAAGATGTTTTAGGAATATCATCCTTCCTCACCCATTATTCATGATATCCTGACCTTAGGTCGATCTTGGAGAACCACTAGGCTTCCCTCAAAAGGTTGAACAAATCATAAATTTTTGGATGTGGATATATGCTCTTTATCACAACTTGTATATTTCTACGATAATCAATATAGAGCCTCAATGTTCAATCATCATTTTTCTCAAAAAAACACCTATGCTACAAATGTAGAAATGATAGGCTGGATAAATAATTTCTTTTCTAAATCTTCCAAATGGGATTTCAATTCCTGCAATTCAGTAGGTTCCATTCGGTAAGATGAAAGTGATACAGGACTGGTCCTCAAAAGGAGATCAACCGTAAAACCCACTTCTCTTACAGGAGGTAACTCAGAGAAATATTTGGAAAAAACTTCCATGAACTGATCCACCACTACTGAAAGACACTCTTCTAAACACCCTCTAAACATCCCAATGACAACCCCTCCAACTGATATGATAACGTGCCCAATTCTGGTGCCAAAAAACTTGTTTCATAATTCATTTCATGCCTCCCTCTTCTAATGAGATGTCTAAATCCATCATGTGTTGTAAAATCCATTTTTCACGCATTACAGTTGATATAGGCCTTAAACACCACTAGTAAATCCATTCTATGGATTATATCATACCCATCCATCTCATGCACTATGAAATTCCACATTAGCTCAACCTATCCAACAACAATGCAACATTCTCTACACAAGAATTCTTGACACTCTCTTCAACCAAGAAGACTTTAATGTTTCAAAACTGAAGACATCATTTCTACCCATAAACCCAGCAACTCAACCACTTATGAAACAATAAACTAGTGTGAAACACTTGTATCAAAAAACAATTGCATCATTGTATAATTTAAAAGAATAGTTCCTCACACTGTGGATGGTCTCGACTGATCATCCACCACAACTTGGTTGGCTCCAAAAAATGTCTTGGTTTCCACACTATGCTCTGAATTTCATTGAAGATGAGTCAGGGTTTTCTGAGAATCATGATGATTGACTTTGCACTGCTGATGAGGGGTATTTATCACCGTAACATCAAAGAATACGACGTCTTCGATCAATGAGGATTGTCACGGGCACCTGACCATGGCACATTCCTATAATAGCGCTAATGATGCCCCATCTATTTGAAATTATGACATGCATTGGGTTATTCTATACAGTCTTTCTTGATGTGTGTTATAGAGTCACACTAAAGACATCCTAGTTTTCTCTGGGACTTCAGGGAAAGATTTACCGATCCTGCTGTTGGATTATGTGACATACTCCCACCTTGGGAATAAGTGTCCCTCCTGCACCTGAACCCAGGGTTAGAGTTCCCACAATTCATTTTGGGTTCCTCCATGATTCCTCCACCTGGATCTCCAAACAGATCCTACTCAGCCATCGATGCTTGATTCACCATCTCAGTGTAATCACTGATACACAACACTGCTATTTTTGAACAGATCTTCTGCCATAACCCTGCATCGAAGATCCCTACATTCAACGAGATTCCACCCACAACCTCAGGTTATAACCAAACTAAGATTCTAAAATTTGTTGCACACTCTGTCACAAACATATGATTTTGCTTCAGACTAAAGAAATCAGTTGTCCATAGAGTGTTGAACGTAGGTGGGTAGAATTGTTTATTAAAAAATTACTCCATGCAGTCCCACGTCATACCGTAGTCAGTCCCTACATGGAATACCAACTCAAACCACTGAAGATAACGATCCCCTAGTTTATACATTTCTAGCATTAATATCAGCTCTACATGCGTCCCCAAGAATTCGTAAATTATGTTCATTTTGGACAGCCACGCCTCCGCCCTTTTTGGGTCCAAATCACCCCTAAAGACAGTTAGATCCTGATTTTGAAACTGAGCTGCATAACCTACAAGCTTTGGATCTTATAGTCTATTCACACTTCCCACAACATGGAATGCCTGCACTATGCTCTGGACAAAATTCTTGTTCACTTGGGGATTAGGTGCAACCACGTTCTCATCGGAAACTTCTGGTTGGTCACTACGATGCCTAATCGGTGCCATTTATATAAAAAGAAAACAAAAAGCCATTACTATCACTTTTGTAGACAGCAGGAATTCCCATTTCAAATCACATTACACATAAATAACCCAAAGAGGCTTTCCACCTTTCCACATTTTCCTTATTTCGCTATTTTTGAAAACCAAGCCATTTTCAATATACCAAATTTATTCAAATTAAAATATCACAAAAATGAAAAACCATTTCTCAATTCATCCCATAAATCATTATTCCCAATGAAATATGAATCCTATAGGGAATTAATTTCTACCATATATTCCATGTACCTCTCAAAGGCTACACCCATGACAATGACATTCTTAATACCTATAAGTGTCTCAAAAAAACTTATGTACCCAACTCTGTGGTAACATTAAGATCACCATAAATGGGCTAGCTACATCCTTTTATGCTATACATTCAAAGTTACAAAATTCCTACCCCTTGCTACCATCCTGACTCAAGGAATATACCATAACGAATGTCTAATCCAAATCCGAGAATCAACTCCAATGGACCAAACATGTTGATACCCCTTTCAACACCCCGCCCTTACCTCATTGGGTTGAGGAGGAGGTGATATTTACATGGACATAAGTAACATTACTAAGTAGCCAAAGGCTGGAAATGAATGTTGAGGGATTCGAGAAACGATTGGGGAATGACTTTCCCTTGAGGCAAACCGACCAAACAAACTATCCACTATCACCAAACTACACGATGAATGTCAACAAAACAACTAACTCACACATTACCAAAGGGGAACTAAACTATTCCATAATACAACCCACAACCCAATAAAACCAACAAAATATCAAATTATTATGCGGAAAGCTAAACAAAGACCCAAAATAAACCAAGAGACACCCCATGACTCCACCCCAAGCTCAATGCTCCTTGCTCTACCACATCTCTCAAGAATCACCATGAACCACTAGCAATGAGATTCCATACATTTTCCTATGTCTTGGAATACGACATCTGTAAAAGCACCAATGTGGTAATGTAGGGGGTGAGGACTAATACTCAGTATTTTTTCCCCAAATTACTTCTCGACAAACACCACTTGGAAAAACATTTAGCACATTTATATAAATCATTTTATATAAAATAATCACAAGGGAAACCAATACCATGATCCAAACATACTCTTACCATGCCAGGAAAACCAAGAAACCAAGGGGAAGCTATGAAATTATTCCATAAGAAATCTCACCATTTAACATTAGCATAATAATTTCCATCTTGCAATGAAATTCACAACAAGACAACCAAAATGGTGGGACTTCCTCCCATCCTGTTCACCACATTCTCAACATGCTGTACTTTCCAACCACTACCCGTAATGGTGGTTCTTCAAACCAATATCCATCACCTTTTATAATGATACTTCCCACCCACTTCCACACAACCAACACAAGCCATAAATCGCAATAAACCAATCAATCACAATGCACAAAGGCTACCACAATATGAAATTTCCCATTTCCAACACATGTTAATTCACTTCAATAAATCACTCATCTATTGAAATCACTAAATTATCACTTTCCATGCCAAAAACACCGATTCAATAAAACTACATTTTTAATGAAAACCATTTTCATATACCATTTCTTTAATACAAGACAATAAACAAAAATAAAAATCTATATTTTAAAATTTTACAATAATAACATTCAATCATAAGACCCATTTTTCCCCAAAAATCCCCAAAATGTGACCAAAGGGAATTTTAACCAATTTCTAACATCAAAATCACAATTTATTTCAATAGAAACAAATTAATTCTAACTAAGACCACTAGTTCCTACCATGTGGAGATGAGAGAGATGCCACCTACCTTTAATGGTCCAACGAAATTGACCCACAAAAAACCACACCCAAATCTGTGAAAATTATTCATTAAAACATCTCTAGATATCCTTTCCTATCATGAATATGCCTTAAAATCAACACCCAAGGCAACCACGACCCTATATCTACACATAACTAATATAGATCTAGAAAACCGAGAGATACAATGATGGCGATCTAGAGGAAAAAAAAACAAGAGGAGAGACTAACCTAGGAGAAACCACCTTCAAAACAACATGAAACCCCTTTAAATCGCTTAAAAACGACTGGGAGGGAACCTTCAACATTTGAGAACCCAAAATACCAAGTGATGCTTGAGTGGGAGAAAATTGAGAGTGAAATAGGTCAATTCTGAAAGATAATTAATTTAAAAACCCTTCTTTTATGTGGTCGCATCGATAGTATGCACGGTTTTTCTAACCGTGCACTAACCATTCTCACACCACTGTCTCGAGAGGAAGGGTCCTCACAGTTGCGTCAAATGGTTTTTAAAACTGTGCACATGTCGTACGATTCCTACAACCTCCCCCTACATGGTTTCATGGAGAACCCGCATGGTTTCCCCCTTACCATGCTCAAACTATGCTCCCTAATAAAAGCCTCCAAAAATATTCAACACCATTCCAAACTCTCTCAACCTCTTCTCAACTCATCCCATTCACTATAAAAACACAAAAAAAGCTACATACATAAATCTGGTGGTGCTAAAACATTCATAGTCACTCAAAAGTATAATCATAGGTTGATTTTGAGTTTCGAACATCACTTCCCTTACATAGTAATTAACTTGGGATAAATATAGAGATACATAATCCATTATAATAAGAAATAAAATTCAACCAGATGAATAATTATAATGTTTCACAGAATCATTACCCAATACAATTATATATAATAGGTTATATTAAATGTGGATGTCATCATAATTCAATTAGTCATTTTCATAGATAACTAAACATCTAATCGATGAGGTGGTGAAATGATACACATAAGTAATTGAATATGTATAAAATATTGGGCAGATCAATAATCAAATAAAATATTTTAGATCATAGGTGGATCCTAAGTGTACCATTGTCCAAATTTTTCTCATGCCCTACATTAGAATATTTTATCTCTTAATATTTCCAAAAATAATTGGTCTTTATATGTTTATACTGGTAATTTTCATCATTACACTTTAATTTCATGCACTGATTAGAATAATATTTGTACTAATTTCCATTATAGAATTAGATTATGATAAGAACATCTGTTCATTCATCTTCACTGCTCCTTTTATTAAACAACCTCCACACATAACATTATCTATTTTTGATAGACTGTATTATTTTACATTGTTGAATAAATTACTATAGTTCATAAGGTAGAATTCACTGTGCTTCCCTCCAAACATCTAACATGGAGAAAGATTTTTTTTCTCACCTCCATGGGATGTATTTTTAGAATTTCCTTGAAATTTTGAAACTTCATATTTGTCCCTAAAACCTTGATAAATCCGAGAGATGATATTTTCTAATTAAATATTGAGAGAACATCGTAAAATTTATTTATATATATCAAAAACTATTATTTTTCATTCATTTTAAATAACTGGAATTGATACACTAATGAATGGTCTAACATTTTTGTTCTGTATTAAGGATAAATTATGAATAAAACATTGAATATCTGGTGAAACATTCCACCTATGTATTAATTGAATCTCTCCATTTTTTACACTAGTTCTCATAATATTATTTCCATTTTCTGTGAATATATTACTGAAAACACATACATAAAATTAAATTCATATAATCATTCCATTTCATTGAGTTTGTTTCCACTTCATACCAATTATTCCTGATATAATTCTGCAATCGATCATATTTACCTTCCAAACATTTTATTACAAGGAAAATATTTTCATGTTTAGAACACTCGATCCCTGAATATTATTTTTTGGGATATTAATTCATTTCACACTAACTAGTTGATTATAGTAACCATTGAAGGTAGTTTTTTGTTGCACATAAAATATAAAATTATTAATTTACCATCATTTTATCATTGATATGATCTTATTGATTAGTATACCCTTCATATAATGAGAAATTATGGTGGGAATAGCAATATAATTTCCCCTCCTAGATCACATTTAATATGGTTATTCAATGGTATAGTTATTTTATAAGTCACAAAATTCAGTGCTAACATGATTTATCATGGGTAGTGGAATTGACAAAGGCCAATAAAAATCATGTGAACCACACGAATCATATTTAGTATAAATGTAATAAGGAAAATTAATTCATAGTATATATGAATAATGAATCATTTTTAAAATATTTGAATGCAATCCTAGTTTAATTTTTTTATCATGAATTCAAATATATTATAATGGGTTAAAAATCAACCATGTTTTGACTTATTCTTATCCCGAAGGACAGTCCACCATGGTGTCTAGTCACAGGACCACTCATCGTGCACCAACGGTTATAGAGTTATTATCAATTATTTTCCTATTAATGGTGTTACACTTAGATATCTCTATGTAATAATTTCTTCCACATTCCAATATCGAAATAGACTTGTGTTTTCTTGTAGTTCTGACAATCAATATGTTACTATAATTATTTTAAATTGTCATTACATCAAATTGTGAATATTGGTTTTAAAAAAATATTTATATTCTTAATATCCAAAAATTAATTAAACCATATAATGAAAAAAGTAGTACTAACATGAGATTTTTATGAGGTTATGTTGCATCATTTTATGTTAATATTTAAGAAATTTCATAAATATTAATGGCTGAAAAACATTAAATGGATTATAGTAATTGGATATTAGATAATTTTTTTTATTTTTTGAATGAATATCTACATCTCCAACAATGAAATTCGGTCGCATTACAATTCTTAGACATACCCTAAAAAATACCTTTCTTCATAAAATGGGAAATGTAAACACAATAAAGGTTGTGATCATATCTCCACAAGAGTAAATAAAAAAATCAATCAATGTGAAGAAGTGATCATAATTTAATTATAGTTTCATGATAATATTATCAATAATTATAATAATTATACCCAATTAAACAAAGGAAATTCATCATAAAACATCGAATAAATATTTTTCCTAAAAAAATATAATTGACATAATTCTCTAGAATCATCTGTAATCACCCATGATCGATGATATCATGTAATAATCACAAAGATATTGGTTTTTTGGAATTATCATAGTAATAGAAAATCATTTCCCCAGTCATGGATTTCATCTATTAAAATCATAGTTGATTCAGTTCATCCGTAATCAATAATTTTCATAGTTATGGTTCACTACCAATCTACCAGTGTGGGTACAGTCTCTTACTGAATTGGGATCACAGAAAAGTTATGTTCTTATTAAGAAATGTGATTCTCATATTTTCCATAAACTTTAGACAATTATATAATTATAATCCCACCATTATGATAATTAAAATGTTATATATGTGTTCTATATTATAGTAAAAAAATTATCATATTATTATATCATATCATCAATATTCAATATTTCTTCATATAAATTATTTGATTTTCATTATAATATATCCCATGGAAAATAAAAGGAATTAATAATGGATTCATCAAAAATATATGTAAGCTATGGAAAATAATTAGGTTGAAAATCATCAACGTAAAATCATTATCATTTTAGTCCATAAACTGAATGAAATTTCATGGTATCATATGATTATATCACCTGATAATCACTAAAATTATAAACATTTGTTTCTAAATATTCAACATTTCAATAAATTTTCACTCAAACATTTCATTGATAACATGAGAATCTATCATTTTCTTTTAAGAAAAAAAATTTAACAATAAATTCCCAAAGAATTTATAAATTTTATTTACATGAATTTATCCATGGAAAACATTATTTTACATTTTAATTAAAATAATAATCATTATGGTGGGATAATTCATTAATGTCATATATGATTAAATAAAATAGCCAATTGATGCGTTTATAAAAATTATAAAATTACTTGTTTAACGAATACAAATAATTTAAAAACATTAATTTAAAAAAATTGAAAGAAATAGGTGGTACATAACGTGGTCATTTAAAAACATTAAATTTATATTTCTAAAATTTTGTTAAACAATTCATAATAATAATGATCGGGATGAAAAAAAATTATTGAGGAAAAAGTAAATAATGTCTAATTTTTATTTACAAAATAGTTTCATTATCATCATAACAACCAAAGACAGTAATAATGTATTAATATATTAAAATTGAAAATAAATTATTGATAAAAAAATTATGGGTCTTAAATGAAATTATTCACTTATTTTCTACAATGAAATTTAGCATAGATAATCCCAAAAAAAATAGATAGAAATATAAACCCATACATCATGTTCTATAATTCTTCTTATGAGTTAAATTATACAATAAAATAAACATATATTTATAATAAATAATTTATATAACCATACACACAAAAAATATACTATGTATCCTTTATTTATAATTTAATATTACCATTTTATACGAATTTTCATTATTGAAATTATCATCCTTAAAAAAGTATTTTTTATTGAATGTTTCATTCTTATTGTTCTGAAACAATATAATCTATAAAGGTATAATCATATAAAAATATTTATCAAGATATTTGTAAAAGACAATTTTTATTATGTAATTTTATAAATATTCATGTAATTTTTTATAAAAAATAATCACTTCACTACGTACAGGTGGTATTCAACTTGTATGCATCTGTGTAATTATCATGTTCCAATTATTCATAATGTAATAAAGATGGTAATATATAAAATAATAGGAGAATAATTACTTCATATACATCACATATAAAAAATCATTCAATCCTAATAACAAACCGTTAATGATGATTATGGAAAATGAATTTTTCACTATTTGATAGTGCTAGACATAACATACCCAAGACTAATGATTTGATTTTAGAATTAATAGAAATGTGGTGGATAATTTTAAAACTATCATAAAAAATTAATAATATTTAAGATACATTAATAAATATTTTATAATGTATACAAATGATTTAGTGTAGTTAGAAAATGAAATAAATTTTAAAATACTCTATTAATAGTCATACCACATCATTGAGAAATATAATATGATGTAAACATTATGACTAGAAAATGATGTTATTCTGATCAAAATAGGACTTATCCAATGAGTGAAAAGATGTTATAATTGTAATATACTATTCCATGGAATATAAATAAGGATTATAAATTAATAATAATAGATGATATGTGGTTTTCATTTATAAGGGAGGGATAAAACACATTTATATTTTTAAATATATTAAAATACAATGATGTATGTGTCACTCAATTTTGACTAAAAATTACATTAACATGGACATTAAATGGATATGTTTAAAATAAAATCCTGAAATAAAATTTAAACATGTTTTCAAGATATTGTTAACATTATATATTAGGTTTAACCACCCTAAGGGTAAACCCGTTTTAACCTTAACCGTGGTAACATATTTTTATTATTTTTTCTATTCATTATGATCAAAAATAATGATGACCGTGTAAAATTAATTTAATTATTCTCATTAAATATATATAAAACATATTATAATATCCTATTTCAATATATGTATGTAATTCAATTTAGAATTTATACGAAAAAAGAAACAAACCGCTTTTTATGAAAAATGTTTTTCTAGTCCTAAAAATATGTTTATCATTATTCTACACATTTTAAACAATATAAAATAAATTTTAAAAAATTTTATTCAATATATATTGAATAATTATAATTGAAATCTTTCAAAAATTCATTATAATATAATTTATTAAAAAAATTCATATTATATATATATAAAAATTTTCCTAAAAACTTGTACATTTTTACCTTCATGTGATTTTTTTATAATAAAATATTTATAATTTAATAAATTTAAAAACATTTTAATAATACTTTTTCTTTACTCAAGTAGAACAATTCATACACTGAAATATATTTAATATGGGATAATAGTTAGAATAAATAATATAATTTTAATAATATATCATAATTCATTAAAACTCAAGGTTGCTTGTTAAGAATATTGTCAAACATTTCATTATCATGAATAAAAAATATATGATAAAATATTTGGGTTTTATATTCAATCCCTTTATAATAATTTTTTCCTAAATATTTTATTACTATGATACAAACATATGGTATTACATTTTCCTCATCGAATATTATGTTTCCCATATAGCTTCCTCAAATTTATAGTTTTCTATGAAATGTTCACTAGGTGAGTGGTATTATTACGCAATAAATTATATATTTGGTTGAGAATATCATCCATATTTTCAAATATGATATATTAATATCATGTTATATGACCTACCATTTTAGTGCATGTGAATGATTATTTTTGTACATATATAAGAGAGAACATCAAAGACACATTGATATTATATATAATTTACTAGAAATGTCATGTCATATAATAAAATACTAATACAACAAATCATATCCAAATGACCAATATATTAAAGTTCTAAAATCACCTTTACAACATATCTGACATGATTATTCCAAGGATATATAAATTTTTATATATATTTAGTATCTTCAAACTTATGGTCTCATGAATGATTGTCAGTATAACATATTTTTTGACTCTGAGTTTTTCTATTTACATATGAATAGCTCTAACCATCTATAACATTTATATAGATATATTATTCCCCAATATATTTTTCTCTATAATATTATCCATTAATGTAAATTTTCATCAAATCCTACCATATATTGATTTATAAGGATCCACATGATTGCTTGACTGAAAACTATTATTGTATGAAGATAACATCATAATAAAGGATTTATCCCCAACCACCATTTAAATCGATAGAACAACCCCTGTGGTTATATTATATAGTGTTAAGAGAACACTTATAATGACCATCTATATTAGTAGGATATGCAGCAATGAACCTCAAATCTATATCTAGAAAATGAAAATTCCTTCTTTAGATATTTGAGGAAAACCGTGGATCTTAGTCAGAAACATTTTTGAGTGCTTCCCTATTAAATCATGCCAAATAATACGGAAAAAAAAACTTTTTATGGAACGTATATTTACTGAATTTATTTGGTATTTAACTAGATTGAAATATCATGAGTTCTATTGTTGGTTTTTTTTGAGTCTGATGATGAAATCAAAGGTACAATTATTCTATTTCTATTCTTGTGTGGGTTGTAGTTGTAACATCCACTTTAAAAAATTCCAAACATTCTAAAATTATGAATCACCAGGAAACAAATGTATACTATTCAATATTTATTATCATGTTAAACGATCATTATTTATCTTTTTTCAATATAAATAATCATCCATTCATGATAAATATAGAATAATGAACTATGAGAGTCATCCAATAACTCCTTTTTCATGTTTGGTATTGATGAGAAACATTCCTAGTTTGATAACAATATCATTACAGCATTGTGATGGTTGAATTCCTGAACATTTCTCATATTCTTATATAGTTGCACATCATTCTAATTTAGTTATTTAATCATTTCATAAATATATATTTAAACATTTATATGAATATAATATTATATTTCCCCTCTCCTCATGATATCGAGATCCAAATTTTGTAATTTAAAATATATTGGATCTATTTTAATCCTCAACATAGATTAAATATCAACTCTTTTCTAGATCAGGGCATTAAAAATATTGTTCACCTTCTTAGGGTGGTATAATATTGATCATTTAAAATTATTATTCAAATGAAACCTTCTCCTTTTAGACATATTCACCAAATATTTTGTGAATACAATCTTCAATCAATTATAGTCATAATATATATTAATTCTTAAAAAATAATGAATGTTAAAATATAATTTATGTGTAAAAATTACATATTTCTATCTTAATAATGTTTCAATTATTTTTCCTCATGAATTTTCAATTAAAATGAGGAATAAAAATTCATCATATCATTCTGCGTTAGGGAACATCCCAATTCAGTCTTTAAACACCCCAAACAATCACAAATCCTTCTCTAAAGTTTTTTAATATTTTAATCGGTGGACCAAGTCATCATGTTATTTTTGGGCCACCTCCCAATAACATTAATATTTTATATATCCACAAATACTCTCTCTTTAGAGAATATATTAATGTGAATTCATAATTTTTTATCCATAATTCATAATTCAACCCTTTTGGAAACATAAATTTTTCATCCGGATCATCAACGCAATATTTATTAATTCTTTATAACCAATCTTTATATTTGAACATATAATAATATATTATACCAATACATCCAAAATCTTATCAAACTAATATATAATGAATTTATTCATTAAATACCTGAACGTACTATAGTCATTATAATTCTCAAAGGGAATCACTATACATCTATAATGACCATACCTCACACATAATGTTGTCTTGGATATATCATAATATGTGAAAACAAATTGATTATATAAAGAAAACTAAAAATATATGAAAAGTATCGATATTTTTGTTGTTTATTGAAATTTCATTAATACAAGTCTGAGAATACTTATTTATGATATTGATCTTGTTCTGTTATCTATAATCCTGAAATGACACATTGTCATGTATTTCTTCATAAAATTAGAGAAGGTGAACCCCACAATGAATCAATAGGTATTATGAATCACATATCAATATTCACATGGAATTACTTCATCATTTCATGTACCTTAACTGATTTCATTCTATATGTAATCTTTGAAATAAATATTTCACCACGTAAGAGTTTTATCTAAAACCCAACATCACGATTTAGGATAAAATAAGGAAATTATTTATAAAATACATTACCATAATCCCTAGAAATATGAATACAATTTATTTCATGCTTATACAGAATAATTGTATAAAAAAAACTCCCATGAATTAGTAAAATGATGCATATAAGAGCACTAACTTCTATTGTCATTTCACATTAAAACTAGCACCAAATTATGCTCATAGATTGTTTTTAAATATCACACAAGACATCACTTACTTATAAATTAATATAGAAGATATATATATATATAATATAAAATCCAAGTCATTTCATACATAAAAATCACATATTTAAGGATGAATATTCATTAAATTATATGAAACACACACAAGGGTCATAATGGAATAGTTACATTGGAATCATATAAATACAATGAATTGTGTCATAAGTAAAGAATATCATCAACTATTATGATTATCATCTAATTGTCCCTTTTTATAAAAATCATACATATTACATTTACTAATTACTAGGGGAATAGAATCATATTAATATGTGAGATCAGATGCCTAGTATGGGAAAAAAGGGAGATATTTAAGGATATCATGAACATTATGGCATGGAAATAATTCCATATAATTAAATAACCATACCATGTACATAAAATATGATAATATTTACTCACATAAGAATTTTTTGATGTTAATAAGGCCTGAATCATAAAGGAAATAAATAAAATGAGTCCTGATATCATTACTACTCCATAATGCATTTAACTATTGCATGAAAATATGTATAGAAAATTATTTCTATAGTAGTATAGTATCACTTAAAATAATATCAATGTTGAATGGGTTTACATCCCAAAACATCATAGTACTCATTGATTACACTCAAGGCCATCATAGAGGAAAAGAACCCTTACAAAACCAAATACACACCCAATTTTACTCATGTCAATCTCATGAAACAGATATAATTACCCAATGGAATTAAAGGATACAAAGGTACAACCCATCAATTGTTGAAAATCATACTTATGTGTACATCAAGATAATAAAAAATATAACATTTTATTACCCCGTCAATGAAATGTGTTTTATAAAAATTTCATCATATCGTAACCTATCAAAAAGTGAAAACATTAAAAATTATTTTCTCAATTTATCACAGATTACTAGAAGATATGAAGTGGGTTTATTAAAATTTATTTAAGGGTATAACACATTGAAAGGAATAATTATTACTAACAAAATTATATCATATACAACAGAACATTGATATATAACACAAGATTTTTCTCCTTCGATCATATCCCTAGAAAGATATAGGTGACATCGATGGATTAGATTTTATAAGAAAATTGATTTTGAATGTTCTTTTAAAATAATTCATGAGGAATATATCTATTCTCATTTCATAAAACATTTTAATAAATATATAATTATAAAAATTATTTTCATTATAAATAACTATGAAAAAATATAATAGAAATTTTAAAAATCATATAGAAATATCATGAGGAAAATATCCATTCCTAAATGAAAATAATGTTTTAAAATATAAATCATTTTAGATGTTATTTTATTATAAAATAACTTTGAAAGCATAAAATGGAATGTTTAGAAATCATTTAGAATATTAATTGAGGAAAATAAAAATTTCAATTTGAAAAAGAAAAACATTTTAAATAGAAAATATATTGAATAATATTTTTCTAAAATTACCACGAAAGAATATTAATTATTATTTAAATAAATTAATGATCATGTTCTTGGAAAGTTAAATTAATTTCATACACATTAAAAAAATATTTCTTTCCTATTTATATTAAAAGCAATATAAGAATTGTCTTGAAAATCAAATGAGAATTTTTTTAAATTAATTTGGTAAAAGATACAACAATGTAAAATATATTTAATAAATATTGTGATGAGTGTTAAAATTAGTTTTTAAATCATTTTAGAATATAAGTTTTTTTAGGATAATGTTTTTTTGACTGAAGTGAGAAATGAAGAATTTTTTTGTTAAAAACTAATTTTATAGACATATGTATATAATGAGAGGAAAATGTTTTGAAAAATATAATTCACCATTAATAACATGTTTATAAAAATATTCATGATTTTATATAGAGATAGATCATATGATTTATCATTTTATTTTTAATCGTAATAATAATTATTAATGATAAGATTATAAGATAAAACTCTTACCACGTTGGAAATGATGAATCATAATAAACATGATATATTAATATTATATGATACATATAATATAATAAAAATAATTAATATCATGATATTAAATGATAAATTTGATGTATATACATCTCATATATTGATATTGGTCCACAACATAACATATGTATCAATGAAATAAAATAAGAATAAAAATACATTACTGTGTGGGACATTTCATAATCATAATACCCATGAAAGACTAATCCTATAAACTAAATGTACATAAATATAATTTTTAACTGAATAATTATAAAATATATTCATGGGAATTTGAAACACTCTCTAAAAGAAATAGGTGTTGAATATGGTATGTGTCTAAAAGAAGTAAAATGTGAGATTGAAATTCATTACCAATTCAGTAATCATTTGAATAATAAACGAAAATAATGAATAAAATAAAATGGAACATTAAATATAATTTTAATAATTTTATTGATTATATGAAATTGATAAGTATCACTATATACAATACAAAAACAGAAACAAATTTTTATTTCACATATGTCTCAATGAAATAAAAGAGAGACTATAAATCCCTTAAGTCAAGTCTTGACATCCCGCATGCATGTTCAACTGTATTATATAATAAAAATATGATTATTTTAAATATATTATTGAACCATCCTTATTGATATCATACAATATTTTCATTACCTATGGCATTGTATAACTATGTTATTAAAAATTCAATGTAAATGTCACATATTCCGAAATAACTGCTTTGGTGCCCATTTATATTTTGATCTTTTATTTCCATTATTAAAAAGTAAATGATGTTTATATCATATAAAAAATTTAAATACTAAAAAAATTTCTAATATAATCATTATAATTTTATTTATAGTGATTTATAATTAGTAGGGATATAAAATGAAACACTATGTTCACGGAAACAGTAGGTCGTACGTCAGCAAAATTATTTTTTCTGTATTTAAAATCGGGAATATAATAAAATAGAATAAAATATTATATTAATAGAATAATTTTTATTTCATATATATGACATATTATTATTAAACCCATCCTTATTACCTTCAATGTAATGCATTAACGAATCACATCACTTCATGAGGTAAACATTTTCTGTACAAACAAATGATGTTATTATATTCCTATAGAATGGAAATTAAGTAGGAAAATACAATATCATGGTTATAAAATAATAATTTCTTTATTAATATCATATATATTTAGATTAAATTCATCATTATATCCATCTAATAGAGGTAGTGATGGAAAATGGGTAACATTTGTTCTCAAGGCAGTAGTCCGACGTACACATGAACGATGATTTTGTAACCAATTTTAAATAAGAGAATAATTATTTAAATTTTAAAATAAATATAATAAGAGTTTTTACATTTATTTAACTAAGGATACTGTATAATTTTTTTTGATAATAATCAAGGTAGGTTCAACGTAAAATAAATAAAATCTCTTGATTGGGGACATTACCTCTTCTATAGACACATTCTATTGGTTTTCACCAAAATGATTATTTGGAAAGAATTATAACTAATTTAATCCTTCTTATATGATATTAAGGAATTATGTATTTGATTTATATTGGTATTTTAATACCAATTTTTTTGTAATAATAAGGCATCTTAAGGTTTTTGTTTTATAAGTAAGGTTTGTGGCACATTACTAATAGTTTGAAATGAAATCGTAGTACCCATGTATTTATAATTACATAATGATCCAAAATGTAAAATTATTTATCCCAGAAGATATAATGATTAAGTATGTTAGTTAGTTTTTGTACATGATTTGGGTATTTTTTAACCATAAACTTTTTTGTTAAACCCACCAATAAACACATTTTAATTGATCCATAGTAAATAATATTTTTTGTTTTTAAAATTCATTTTAATAAAAAATAAATGTTTAATTAGTATATAATACCAATTATAATTACTACAAATTATTAATATAATTTCCAAAATTAAATTCTCTTTTGTAGATAATTTTAACTTAATATCTATCTTATAGACACAATGAGAATCTCGGGATACAAATAGATATTGTTCAAAATATTAAAATGTTTTCATATCAATATTTTGTATGGAATATACATCAATAACATATATTGGTTTAATATATATATAATTAAAATAAATTTCGTTTTCAAACAATTTTTACATAAATGGTAATCTTTTAAATGCTGTGAAATAAATTAATATTCATAATAAAATAAATTATTTTTTTATTCTTCATGAAATATATATTCAATGGAAATTATAAAAAAATCATTGTAACCTAATTTTGACCTGTTTGTCTAACAATTACCTCTATTTTTTTAAACTATGTTACAATTTTTTAAAAAAAATATATCAATAAAAATAAATCAAAAAATATTGAGTTTTAAGCATATATTATGTTTTTTTTCACTTATTTAGAAAAAAATAAAATGAATGTAAAAAATATACTATAAATATAGTATATATATTTGAATGATCTTATTCAACAATAGTTATTAGTATATCATATTGATTTTATTCAAATTATAGCACATTAAATCTAATTTTTGAATGATATTTCATTTATTTAATATAATTTTATAATATTATTAATAATTAATTGGTTACGCAAGGATTATGTATATAGAATTATATAAAACACATAATTTATATAATCTTATTAATAACATAAAGTGAAATATGTGGGTATAATCAATCATATTTAAAAAATATTTATAGTATACAATGTCTTTTAAATCAATTTGTCATGTGATGGAAGCAACATTAAGTGATATGACAAATTCAAAGTATACCCATTTTTGTGTGTAATTAATGCTAAAATCAGAATATCATGGATTGAAAAAAATTCAATTTATTATTATTTTTCAAATAAAATTTATAAAATCTCAATTTTTTTCATTCTTCCCCATTGAAATAAATTTTAACTTCGTAATTTTAACTTTTTATCATGAATTTATGGATTAGTATTTGAAAATATTATTGATATAAACTGAAATAAAAAAAATTTTTAATCAAAATTTGTATAGAAAATAGAAAAGTGAATGCGTGATGTTAGTATAAAATAAATCATTCTTGGTTACTAAATATGATACAATTGGTTGGAAGAGATAATATGGAAATCGTAGTGATAAAAAACATCCATATACTAATAGAGAGTGATACAGAACTTGGTCAGGTGATGGTTAATAACCACAACTCATAAATGAAATAGGTTTTAAAAAGGTCATGTATTTGATCCAAAATGATTATGATAGGTAATATTTTATTTCAAGATAAATTTAAATTGATTGTAAATTTTAATTAGAATATAAACATACATAATTTAATTCCATTATATAAGGCAAATCCAATTCTTTGGTCATGCCTTGATCAATTTACTCTTCATATCATACACATTATGTTAAATTTATCATTTCTGAACCCCATAATATGATCTATAAAATAATTATGAGTTATTACTTATATCCATAGTTAATATAAAATAAATTCTCAGTATAAGTTTTGTTATAATATTCCTATTGTGAAATAATACAATAATAACTAAAATCCCATCCAAAAATCAACATTACCCATTCCATATATGGTAAAACATATAACACCTCCAATATTAAAAATTTATTAATATTTTCTCTAATTTTCTCATAATCAAAATAAAATAAATCCACCAATTATTATAAAGTATATTTGGATTTTCCCATTATAATTTCGTCAATACCATTGTCATATATTTTCATAACATGTTGAAATAACCAGAATTGCCATAAAAATATGCATAGTTTCTCATTCTTATAATAAAATTATATATTATTGAATACAATACATGAATACATCAATTATATACACCCCAACAATGATAACATAAACAAATTTACCCACAAATCATTATTTACTTCCAGGATGTTCAATACAATCAAATTTGCATTATTCTTATCAATGATATCGCTATCATAACTAAACACCATTTTCTCAACATTATGAACATGTTAAGGGATATCTTCCATTAATTAATATACCACCTTTACATTAAATAAATATTCTATCCCATCAAAAATATTCAAAACAATTACAAATCATTCACAAAAAAACTAATAATGAACAATCCTTATATATTTTTCAATACATATTAAATAATTTGTTAATTCCAATAAAAAAACACTTAAATAATATGACTTCCTTCTCAAACCACTAAAAATGATTTCTTGTATTCTTAATGTATACCGCATTAAAAATTTTGATTTATTAATCATGCCCTAACATTCATCATTTTTTATATAATCATTATTCTCCGATTTTACATAGTCAATAAAATTAGAGCTAAACATACAATTAACATTTCATTTTTATGATCCTCATCATCTGCATTATATTCATCATTCATACAAATATAAAAATCCAAAAAATTTACTCCTATTTTTATAGATCTATTTCCTCCTAATAAAATTTTATTGTGTTTTCCAATAGATGGACATCGAATTACATTAGACCCAAATTTTAGTTTTTAGAAATTAAATATATATTATAAAAAATTAATTTATAATGAATAATAATAAGTGTAATTAAATAATATCATTAAAACACACCTTTGAATGTTTAAATGAAAAAATAATTTTATTTTATTTTGTGTCAGAAATTTCACTATGTAATTTCACAATTCATTTTCTATTTTTTATTATTTTTAATAACAATGGATATTAATATTTTTAATGTTATTTTTCTCATATATATAGACTATTTATATTAAAATAAAAATCATTTTGTAATTCAATATTTTAAAATTAATCATTGGTTCTTTTTTAGTTATTTTTTAAGATGTTACAATTTTTCGAAGAAAAATATTTCTATATGAATAGTATTAGATGAATAGTGTTTTCATAATGAATATAAGCGGTTAAATAGTGTTTTTTATGAATAGTTGAAAATATTTTATTAAAAATATCTTTTTTTTGTGAATTGATTTTCAAAAAATGGGCATTCACAATTGTTAGTAGAGAGATATTTAAGGTATACTAAATTCAAAAAAAAAATTGTTGAATGGAAAATTAACCATTTAGAATTGTAATTGTACCCTTATGAATGGTAATTTTATTATTAGAATTGTAACATCACTTAAGAATATATAAATATGTTTTAGTTAACTTAAAGTGTAATGTGATATATTTATATAACAGTGTTTGTCAAGAAATTTTTTAGAAATTATTATTCCTGTATTAGTATTTTTATTATTTAATTTAAATTAAATTGTAATTAGTTTTTATAACATGGAATTCACATTTGGATTCTACCCATTAAAAAAGGCTTGGATGAATTTTTAGGATTTTTATAAAATTGTTGAATTTTTGGTGACTAATAAAAATATAGTTTTGAGTTTTCTATGAGATTAATGACACCAATGATTATATAATAATGATGTAATAATGCTGGAAGACTCTTAAAGAATATAATACTTTATGGGATGTCCAATTTGTCCAGAAACAAGGGTGAATAATATGGGCAAGCCCATGGTTTATAGAATACGACTAATAAGGAGTCCCTTGTTAATTAATAAAATATTCCCCCATTTTTTTTATAAATACCAAACCATTACATAATCTATTCATTTAAAATTCCTTATCAAAGACTACCTAGTCTCTCTACCTCCCACAAAGTCCTCCCATTATGCTTTAAATCCCCCAATGATCCAATTATTCATGTTTTGGATGTCACTCTTTAAGGTAAATGAACCATTTCCCCTCCTCTTTTAGTCAAAGACTTCTTTTATGTTATGTATTTTTATTTCTATTTTCAAATGTTGGTGTATGTTCATAATTATCCTTATTTATATCCAATTTCTGTACATATTATGAGAGACCATTTTATTCTCATTAACACATTTTCATTATTTTAGCATGATGTCGTTAGGATGCCGAATTATCATAATGAAATTGTCAACTTCCCTTTTCCTTTAATGTCATATTTTATGTAGTATTCTTTTCCATATTCCATACCATGTTAGTATATAAATTTTATTCTATCTCTCTATTATAATATGAGACATTTTTGGATGGGATAACTATGTTCCCTCTATTTTAAATGTTTCTTAAAACCATGTTGCATAGTTATTATGCTGCATAATTTTGTCTCAATGTATCTCTCTTTTTCTCAAGAAATTTCCTTATTTTATTTATGTGAATACGCAACTCTATTTAATTTCTAGAGGTTTTAATTAATAAAATCAATTTATATATTGGATTCTATAATTGAAATACATAAAACAATCATTCTATTTTTGTGCTTTATAAATGACATAATAATCATGTTTTAATAATATTTTTAAACGTCACATTTTCAATATGAACCCCATTTCATTTATTCTCTGTCAGATATTAATAAAAAAAATTTATTATGATTTATTTGGATCACTTTAAAATAAATTCATATTAAGGTTTTCTCTGACAACTCTCTAATGCATTGGGTATAGAAATTAATCTCTAGAGATGATATGTCTTACAATACCCAGTGGATTAACCTTGGTAATTATTATGGCACCTTGGGGATGGACATTGTTGATTTGCTTACTAATGAATAAAATTAAATCTTTAATGAACATTTTCATGTTTGGATTCATGATCTATTGTTATGATATTTATATTTTTTAACTCATTGTTAAATTACTCATATTCTTATTGTTATATCTAAAGGTCACTTATGAAAAAATTTCACTTGTTTTCCCTTACTTTTCATTTGTCTCACCCTTTACATTAATGTATATCCACTATTTATGACATACCATAATTGTACATAGGATGATCATTTCAAGAATCATTTTTAATATGATTAATGAATTTGTTTTATGTCATCCTCTATAAGGTTCATGATTTCCAAGACCGTAAATATTAATAGATACTCTATTTGTAAAATGTTATGGAAAGTTATGTAATAATAAAGAGGGATGTCATATTTTGTATCAAAGGATGGTTCAGTTATTTGTAAAAATTAGGATTTGAAACCCTCAAGAAAAACCAAATAGTAATGATTAAATATATGAAAACATTAGCGTGGTTTGGTAAAATATTACACAATTTTTTAGATCAAATAAATCCATCTATAGTTACGAAAAAATAGATGTGGATATTCTACAAAGGTATCTAGAGGTAAACCCCAAAACACTGCATTGAGCAAGATTCGAACGGGGTATGGTGCATGACACAAGCCTTACTAAATTCCCAGTTTTACACTCTCGGGGGATATATTATGTAAATAACAATATTTCTATGAATCATTTTGAAGAATTTATATAAGAAGTAATAGTTATTAAAGTGTAATATTTTTTTAAGACATTAAATTTCTTAATAATTTTATTTTTCTTAATAGTAAAAAATTTATAATAAGATAAAATTGTGAGGATGGAACATCATTAAGGGGGGATAATACAACGACCCAAAAAATGTACTCCTTTTATTTCTGAATCTCTTTCCTCATAATAACTTTTTATTATTTGTAACAATAGAAGAACATTGAATTATATCAGAAAAAAAATTTATTTTTCAAGAATGATATAATTATTATATCAATTTATGTTTTATGGAATAATGAATATTTTAATTAAATAGTATGATTAGAACACATCATTCAAAATTTAAATGATAAAGGAATTATCTTTTTTTGTGTAAGAAATTTAACTATGAAATTTCATTATTCATTTTTATTCCCCTATTTTTTTAATAAATAAGGATTTTTTAATTTTAAATGTGAAATTTCTTATATTAGAGTATTTTTATAGATAAATAAACATCATTTTTGAGTTCCAAATGTCAAAATTAATCTTGGGAGAATTTGTAGTAGTTTTATAAGAAGTTTCAATTTATCAATGAATATAATTTTTTTGATTAATAGTGTTTTATTTATTAATAGTATTCGATTAATATTTTTTATGAATAATTAATAATATTTTATTATTAAATAGCTTTTTTGTGAAAAATTATAAAAAATGTACATTCACAGTTGGGATCGGTGAGATATTTGGTGTCTAATATGATCAAAAATAAATTATTACTGATTAATAATTTTACCCTTTGGAATAGTTATTTTTCCCTTATAAATAGAAATTTTATTAGTATAATAGTAACCTGACCAATGGAGGTAGAAATATGTTTTAGTATTCTTAACATGTAATGTGATATAATTATATCATTGTATAATTAAAAAAAAGTTTTATAAATTATTTACCAAGTATTAATATTTTATTTAGTCAATTTAATTTAAAAATAAATTAATTTTTATAAAATTGAATTCACTTTAGTACTCTACACCTCTAAAATGGGAAGAATATTTTTTTTGGATTTTTCTAAAACAGTTGATTTTTTAGTGAATTGTTATAATAAATTATCAAATTTTATTTGAATATAATAACATCAATAATTATCTAATAATGTTGTAATCATTCTAGTATACTCATGAGGAATAAAATATGTAATTTTATGTCCCATTTTCTCAATAAAATCGGTAAAAACCATGGAAAAGCATGGGGTTTTGCAAATACCACGAATATGTTGTCCAATGGAAAGTAATAATATTTTCCCTCACTTTTGATATATATACCAACCCATAATGTCATTCCATTAATTTTAAATTAATAATCAACAAATATCTCGACTTTTTACCTGAAGTAGAGTCCTCTCAAGGTTCCCTCCAGGTCCCCCAAGATCCCAACCATTGAGTTATAGAAGTTACTCTTCAATGTAAGGGAACCTTTCACACTCCTATTTTAATCAAAGACTTCTTTTATGTTATGTAATTTAACTTTGGTTTTCAAATTTTGGGGTATGTTCATATTTATATATATTTTTTATATTTTAGGTAAAAATAATATAAGAAAAATTTCACTCTTGTCAACTCATTTTTAGAATTTTTACTTAACACTGTTAGGCTGTCGAATTATAGTATGGTAATTCTCCACATCTCTTTTCCTTTTAAGTATCCTTTATGTGGTATGTCTTTAAATTATCCATAACATTTTTTTATTTACATTTTATTATATCCCTTTATTGTAATATGCTAATTTTTTTATGGGAGAATGTTTTCCCCTATTTTTTTAATGATTTCTATAACCATGTTTTATAACCATTATGCTCCAGAATTTTAATATCAAAATCTCTATCTTTTTCTCTAGAAATTATCTTATATTAATTATGTGAATACCAAAACAATATTTATTCCAAAGGGTTCCCATAAATACATATAAATTATATATATCATTCCGGAATTGGCATACATAAAACCATCATTCCATTTTTATGTGTTGTAAATGACTTAATGATCACATTTTTAAGCAATTTTAAAACATCACGATTTTGATATGAAGCTCATTTATTTTATTCTCTTTAGGTTAATTATTAAGTTGTTTATTATAATATATGTGGATCTCATGAAAATAAATACATATTATGGATTCACTTGGATATCACTCTAATGTATTTGGTAATAAAATAAATCTATTGGGATGACATGTTTTACGATAACTTGGTGAAAACCCATGGTAATGTTTATGACATCTTTGGGATGGAAAATGGTGATATGAATATGAAAGTATAAATTATATACTATAGAACAATTTTCATCTTAGGATTCATGTTTGTTCCATTATGAAATTCATATTTCTCATTCCACTTTGAATTTCCTCATGTTCTTATTTATATATCTCAAGTTCGCATATAAACTATTTTATTTTTTTCAATTATTGGGCATTCTTCTCACCATTTACATTCATATATATCCCCAGATTATTAGATTAAGTAATTATAAATAGGAAAAAATTTTAATGAATACATTCAATAGGACTAAAATAATGTTATATTTTCAGTATTATATACCATTTTTCCAAGACATTAATCATTAAATATCCTTTGTTTGTAATTTAATGAAAAGTAATGTAACAAGAAAGTGGTTTTCCATAAACACCTTGTTGATTTTCAACATGTTCATTACCTTTTTTAAATTAATCATTATATTTTCCATACATTACCTGTTTATAACATTCATATATTGATAAATACATAGGTAAAAAATTATTATCATCCACTATCCAAACATAACGTTTCTTTTTTTTTCATTGAATGTTATGGATTATTTGGATTTTATTTCAACTCTGAAAACAACATTCTAATCATTTATTACAGTCCCTCAATTAATTCATAAAAAATTTCTATTTTATATAAAACTTAGTATTATTTCTTCTATAGTCTCCATAACCCATGCTCCTAGTGAACTATATGAATATATTCGTTAATGTGTTTCTGTGTTGGGTGAGTTGCAAGTTTTCAATCATATCGTGATAAATCTAATTAAAAATAATCACAATATCCATCACTCTACTCATGAAAACAATTTTTTTCTCATCATCAAATTCGAGATCACATTTATATTTATCCTAGATCATTCTAGTTCATTACAATGGATGACACCAAGAAATAGATTTTCATAACTAACAATCTTAGTAGGAAACTACATGATCCTAAAAATAAATTATTGTATGTGTAAATCATAAAACATTATTTTTAATCTATAAAAATACATGTTTATAAAAGGAAATTATTCAAATAATTCATGATGCGTTTTAAAAATTTTGTGAATTCCCAAAAGAATATTGCTCGGGAGTGTTAGAATAGGTGTGCAGTACAACCATTTTTTATAAACAAGGTGATGATCGAGTCTATATTAATGTCCACATTCAACAGTTTGTACCCCCTATTTTATCTATGCTAGAGCTATGTCCACTTGAATTATCATTATAGCATATAGATGACTTTAAATTACTCTCCCCGTTTATTAAAAAAATACTATGAAATTTTCCAATGCATTAACTAATCCATAGACTTATCCCTGAAAACATCATTTGAGATCTCATTAATGATTTCATTTCATTTTTTTCAATGGATATCTAATCTATTATTTTGATACAAAAATTATTGACCCTCACATTACTAACATAAATATCTCCCTTTTTGTATAAATATTATTTAAATTATACAAACACATGACTAACAATTTATAATGTATAATTCCATTGAAAACGTAGAAACATTAAAACATTATTTATAAGATAATCACATCATCTCACACTGGGTTCTTTGTATCATGAACCCATTATTAAAAATTAAGACATATTACATATCATAATAATATAAGGAATGAAAATATAAGAAATGGTGTGATGAAATTGTCAATGTTGGTAAACAAGGGAGATGTGTAATCACAACATGAAAAAAATTGAATAAAAACATGACAATGACATTTAAAAAAAATACCCTAAATATTAATGCTCATAATCTTGAGTCATATCATAGATATTGTCATTTCATAAGGCATAAATCATATGGGAATAATAAAACATTAGTCATGAGAGCATAAAAATTGAGTAAGTAATATATTTCTTCAATACACATAATCATAGTAAATAATTTCTATATTCTTCATAGATCACTAACAAGGATATCATAATTGAATGGGTTCACTCCATAAACAATCATCATTGTCAATGTTCACTTCCAAGACCATCAAAATTAGATAAAGGTGATTACATATCCATGTTTACTTCTCAATTTAGATGATTCATCCTCATGAGATATAAATCTTTACCTAATGAAATGGAGTTATATAGAGGTTCCACATGTCACATAATGAAATTTATAGGTATGTGTTCCACCTGATCATAAAGAAATCATCATATCGTAATATATGAATTGTAATAGGTTTCCTAAATATATCATCATAACATTAATGGTTTCAATGTTTCATGTTTCAAAATAATTTCAAAATCTAATCATAGCTTAAATAATAAAATTATGTGGGTTTGTATAAGTATATTAATGTGTTATTACTAGTGGAAGGAAACATGTTTGAAAAACAACAAGACGTTATCATCAAAAACCATTAAAAAATAATTGTATTCATGGATCTTATACCAATTATGAAATATATAATATCAACAAAAGTAATATTATATGGAAAATTATTCTATCCAATTAGTTAAATAATATTTCATAAAAATATATCTTGCTCTCTGAAAAATATTTTTAAAACATAAATCATTTTAATAACCAAATTAATTGAAAATGAAATTGAAAATATTTAACGGAAGATTTATATATAATTTAAAACATTTATAGATGTTAATAATCATTCCTCGCTGAAAAAAACATTTTTTTTATTAAAATATTTTAAAATTCATATTAACTAAAATTATACATTAATATTTATAATAGAATCTTTAAAAATATATTAGAACATATTATGTGAAAAATATCAATTCCCCTTGGGAAAAAATAAATTTTAAAAAATGAAACATTTTTTTAAATAAATTTAATTTAAAATAATCTTCCATATTTATAATGTAATATTCAATAATATTAATGGTCATGAAACTATTAAAATACAATCTTGACGTACATTTTAAAACAGTGATTACTTTTATATTTTTGGTAAAGGAAAATAATTATATGTTATGAAAAATAAATATATATTGATTCAATATTTTATTTAAAGGAAAAATATATAAAAATATATTTAATAAATCATATGAATAATTTTGAAAAAAGATACAACCATTTTTAGAAAAAGTGGTTTTTGAAAATATAGGTATTTTTTATTTAAGAGAGAAATAACTTTTTTATAAAAATCATTTTTTTGAACTGTTGAGTACACAATGATATGAAAATAAATGGAATGGAATTATTATTACCAAATAGAATGAAGAGATGAAAAAACAATATTAAATTAGGATATCGATAATAATATTTCATCATTGGAAGAATTATCATGAACAATCATGATAAATGATGATATTGTAACATAAAACTCTTACCACATTGTAAAAATTTAATCATAATTACCATGAAATAATAACATTAAATTAATTATATAATTAAACATAAAAAATAATTTCAGGATATATAATGTCAAAAGGGAAGTACGTATGAAACATTGAAATAGATATGTTCATATTATAACATATTTTACAAGGAAGAAAAATCCTGGGAAAAATTAGATACATCTCTAAAAATGATTGAACCAAAATACCAACGAAATAGAGATCCTCATATTGATATTTAAATCCCAATAATTACTATGATATGTATAGTAAAATACATTAAATATATTTATATAAACTATAGAAACTAAATTGATGTTGAATATTGAATGTGCATCATATAAGTATAAATTCAGATGAAAAATCCATACCAAATTAAAAATATTTTGAATCACAAGACACAATAAAGAATGAAATGAAATGAATTATTAAATATCATGAAAATAACGTTACTAATTTTATAAAATTTTAATGTAGTATTATATAGTCTATCCAAATAAACTAGTGTTGAATTTTCATACCTATCAAAAATAAAATAATGACAATAAATAAGTTAGCATAAGTCTTAAAATCCTTCATACCATTTCAAAACTCATGTATAATGAAAAAAAGTATATTATAAATCTATTAAAAAATATAAATATGTATTTTTATCATACCATATATTATTTTCCGTTGAAAATTTATGCACTTTTTATTAACATTTTTATGTTAATATGATGTTTTCAGTATTAGTAGCTTGGGTTTTCAGTTATGTTTTGATTTATTATTTTTGGAACTCCTACATTGATCCTAATGATAAAATGTAATTACTTTTTCCTATATTATTTGTATCATATTAATTCATTATAATGTTATTTATAGTAATCCATAAAATTTATATATATAAAACAAAATACACTCATCATGGTGATGGTAGGTCATACGTATGCATGAAATTTGTTTCCATTTTCCTAACAAAATAAATAATATATTTGTAAATAATTTATTTCATTGAAATATTATACTTTTTATCTTTAATATCACATATTTTCATTTAACCAATAAGTATTACCATCCATGTACAACATTAATGAATCACATCGCTTTATAAAATTGTTGTTTACTATACACAGGAAAGTCATTTTCAAGTTCCAACGAAATGAAATAAAATAATGAACATATGATATAATGATTCTAGAATCATAATAATTGCTTAATAATCATATATATATAATATAATATAATCCAAAATTACATATATTCATGTGATTTAGTGACAGAAAAATAGTAATATTGGTTCGCACGGTGGTAGTCTTTTGTAGAAAAGAATGATGATTTCATAACCCATTTGATTGGATATGGGAGTGATTTTGCTCATTAAATTTAAGAAATTACATGTAATAATATGTATAATTAATGGGTTATTATATAGTCATACCAAAATAATTATTTATTTAGTTGGAGAAATATATAATGTCATACGCTTTATTTCGTATGTTACAACTTTTTAGGAAATAATCTTTTGTATTTCCCAAAAAAGTATTTTAATTTTGATTTCTGAACAACATAAAGAATCTATGATTATATTATTGAAGTAATTATAATATTTTTTTATTTATTTTCTGATACTACTTTTTTTGAATGATTGAATATCCAAGGATATTTTTATCCTTTTATAAGTCAGTTTAGTGGCACACAAGTTTTTTTAAAAAGAAAAATGTATAAAAATGTTTAAATCATGATAAAAAGGTTAAATTTGACTATAATAGATAATATAAGATATAAGGTCAATATATGAAAATTAATTTGGTTTTTTATACTACATGATCAATTTAAACCTATATTTGTCTAGTTTATCATAATTGTAAACAAATTTTTACATAAACTGTGGTAAATAATTTTTCTTGTTTTTAAAATTAATTATTTCCAAAAATAAATTTTTAATTATTATATAACAAAAATAATGAGGAAAAAATATGGAATCTATGATATCAAAATAAATTCAAATTAATGAAAAAATACAACAAATAATTAATCCCGTAGAGGCGATGTGAATACATGTTATAAAAGGGAAAATGTTCATAAGATTAAAAATATTATATATAAAATTTAAAATTGATAATGATTACTATTAAAAAAATTTATGAATAAATAAATAATTGAATTAGTTTTACTTTTAAATTCATCTTCAAACGCTTTGTATGTTTTTAAATGCATGTATTAATGAAAATTCTTAATAATAACAAGTATTTTTCACTATTGTTTATGATATTTATATTCTAAAAAATGTCAAAACATTAACCCAAGTATAGGTATGTAATTATTATATAAAAATTAAAAAAAAATTATTAATAAAAATTATTAAATTGAAAAAATAGGATTTAAATTTACATTGAAAAATTATAGATAACTATTTTTTTAACAAAATACAGTTTTATGTATAGAATTGGCAATATTCAAATATGTTTCCTAGAAAACACATAATATAAATATTAATATTTTAGTAAAAAATATAATATATTAATTTAATTAAAATCATTCACCCAATTATTTTTTTAATTTATTGATGTAAAACAAATTAATTCACAAAAAATTATATTTTTAGAAAAATAGTTCCATCTTTTTGAAATATTTTTTATTCATTTCTAATTAATTGATGCCCTAAAAAATCTTATATATTAATTTTTAAACCAAATATTTTAGTTATTCTTTATAACACTCTCTATTAAAATATATTGAAGATAAATTTTATATTAAATTAAACAAAACTACTACTATTTCATGTTTCCATTAAACATACTGTATTTTTTATCCTAAGCTACTCATAACATTATATGTAACGACAGAAAAAAAAAATCAATTTTTCATTTAAAAATTGATAAATTAGGTTATTGGCCAAATATAAAATATTAAAATGATTCAATTTTTTTAATGCTAAATAATAGGAGCACATGTTTTCACAATCGGGGCCAAAAATCAATTCTAATACTTCATGTTGGACACTCAGAACTTTTTTTGGATTTACATTCTGACAAACATAGATCGGGGGGAATTTATATTCTTGATATGAGGTCATCATACTAATTTTTAAGACTATCTCAACATATAATAATTGATTTGGTAAAATTATACCCTTAAAACATCCTCAGATATAAATGAATGTGAATATCCAAAACCAAATAAAACATTTTTAATTCTCGAGTAGATGGTTTTTGTTTTTCTTTCCAATTCACTCGCTTGAAAAACAGTAGTCATTATGACGACAATAGATTTGAATTTAATAATGGATAAATAAGTTTCTTATCAAGAATTTCTTCATTTACCTTTGGTTTCATGAACTGAATAGAATAATGTCATCACTCATTGTCATTATACTATTTGATTATGGGTGGAAAATTACAATGATAATTTTAACATATCCTTTAGTTGACTAACATTTTCACATTAAATTTACATTAATTTAATTGATGGACATATTTTTCAAATTTTAATCACATTCTAGATAGCACATGGTATTTTACACCATGAATCCTTCCAAAAATCTATCACAAAGTCCTTTTAATCATCTTCCATCCAATGGATTTATTTTTAAAATTTCCATGACATTATATCATTTCATCAATAGTAAAAACTATTATAAAACTAAGAGTGACTACTGTCTAATTCTGGCCTCAGAATAAAAATATATTCATATTTTTCAAATTCATTTATATCAAATTCAATTCATATACTTGTTCTCATGACTCTAAATAATTGGAAAACTTGTTTTCATGATCAACAATAAAACAAGAATTTTACATTTTATGTATGGTGATATTTTACATATAGGCACATATATTTAATTTTTTTAATGTTATTTATTTTAAGGATTTCCCTTTATATTTTTTTGTTATAAATATTTGGAAAACACTTAATGAAAAAATATCATATAAAACTCATCCACTTTCATGAAGAAAATTTAATCCTATTTACACATATTCTTAATAATATTACACAAAATGATCACCTTAACCTTAAAAAATATACTTCATGAAAAATTATTTATTATTTAACATTAGATAATGTAAAATAACTATTCATTGGTCCAAATCTATATATCAATGGTTAGTATATCATAATAACCAATGGATGATTAATGATATTTCCTAAAAAAAATACACTATAGTTATTTTGTCATTGTTTTTTCAATTTAAATTATATTTATTATTCATGATTCAATTCATAGAGTGAGATACATGGTTTAATAAAGCCACATTATATTTTATCTAAAAACACATTTCATTTGTTTGTTTATTAGGATCATCATTATAGTACTGATCACATTAAATTTTAAAAATTTTCCTCCTAACCATATACATTTACTTATATCCATGAGAATAGTGTGATCCACAATAATAAATGTTCTTAATAATTTAGTAATGATGAATCATTCATAGTATGTTGGGATAATGGCACCTTGTTTTAATCAGTAATTCTATATGTTAAACATCTACTTCATGGTTATCATCAATTTAAATCCTTTGTAATGGTTAATAATGAAAATGTGAATTAATCCAATTATATCACAATGTTTTATCTAGTTATGGTTGTATTCATATTCCCAATCATCATAAACCAATAATGAACGAGTTAACACCCAATAAACCCTCTTAGAATTTTTCTCTCTGGTGTATCTATGCCATAACATCTTCGAAATTATAGTACCATGATTGGGATTAAATTTATAAGGAAAAAAGTATTCTATTAATTACTCTAATTTTAGGATTTTATACAACAAATTAATTATTTATATGTTTATATAAATTTTATATAATCATCATCCAAAATGACTAACTAAACATAACTTAGATACTAACTATATTGACCTCATCTTTTCATATAAGATTATATATATATATATATTCAAGATATATGAATATATAATACCTCTAAAAAATAAGATATTACCCATAAACATAATGGTTTCATTTATTTTTAAAATTGATATATAATCATATTATTTCATTTGATATCTTCAACCTCTACCACAAATATCATCTCATATAGTAAACATGATATACATATTGTACTTCAAATCACACACCATAATCTGATGAAACAAAATAATAAAAAGAAGAAAATATATTATCACATATGTTAAATATAAGATATATTAATCAATGATCATAAGTGAGTATATGATATAAAATAGTGTATGATAGAATTATCATTGTTGATAATAATGATTCACATTTTTTCCATGATCATTAGTCATATATCATGTTATAAGGATTTTTCTAAAAAATATTCATAATCTAAATGTTTTTCAAATCATCAATTATGAATCCTCATCCAAGATATATTATCATTAAAACAATATATAAGTTTTCGGAATACAAATGAGAGTAGAAAAAAATTTCAATAGTCTATTATCATAATCAAGACTATAAGAGTGTATTGAGATCCCTACAAATTAAAATATTTCCATTATCACGGTTCGCTCTAAAGACTAACAGAGTAGATAGACTCTGTTACCAAACTGAATTGGATCCCCATTACAGTCTTCATTATCTCAGTAGATATTTTTCTTTATCCAATGATTGGGGGTGGTGAATTAATTTGGTCCAACCATCATATAATAAAAACCAAAATTATCTGTTTCTCACATTCTTAAAGATTCCATCATATAATTATATTATATCCCATGGTAATAAATTTTTTTTAGAAATAATTTCATCATTCCATCATTTAATTATAGAATAACCTATGGAAAACAAATGGTTTTTGTAATGGTTTCATTATAACATAATTTACACATTGGAATTAAATAGATTCTATGGAATTTTCCATAAATAATTACAATCATAATCCATATAGAGAATGAATGTGTATGTTTTCATAAGATCATATCCCCTATGAAGTATAAAAATAATTAAAGAATGTTTATATCGATGAATAATTACATTAAAATATTGATCAATCCATTCTTCAAATAACTAAGATTATATCCTCTTCTTTTAATAACATTATAATAAAATTCCCAAAATATTAAAAAAAATTTCCCATCAAAATAGACAAGGATATATTTAATAAAATATTCAATGAAAATAATGGTTACTAGAGTGGTAAAATATGTTCATGTTTCATATGTTAAAAGAAATAGTTCTTCTCATAGCATTGTAAAATGATAAAAACAACTAATTTTGTAAAATTTCGTTGAAAATATTCATTTTTATACCATTCATAGTAAATATTATTTTTATGAAATTTTTTTTAATAAAATTTCATTTATTGTTAATAAAATTAAATAATTTGTTTCATATTTATATTCTGGGAAGAATATATTCATTAACCTGAGAGAAAATAAGTTTGCCTTTTATTTAAAATAAATTTCTCTATCATTTTAAGTACTTATGAGAGAAAATCGTATTAATAAAAAAAAATTAATAACTAGAGGAGAAGAAATTAGTTGAGTTATAAAGTAAAATATTTATATAATTTCAATCATTTTTAATTTAGAACATCTAATTTAGAAAAAATGAGATTGTAATATTAACAATTACACAATATTTTGAATTGCTTTGAAAACTTTCAAATATAAAATTATTATTTTTTATACATATATTCAATAATTATTTACTCACAAAATATAGTATGTATCATTAATTTATATATTCCAATTGTCATTTATTAAAAATTTATTCACCGAAAAGAGCATTTGGGTGAAAAGTGGTATGTTATCCAAGTATGTTTCAGTCTTGTTGTTTTGGTACTTGAACTATGGTCATGGTTTCATTATATAAAGAATATTAATCATTAATTAATTTCCATATTTAATAATCATGTATAATTTTATCTTTGTTTATAGAAATCAGTGATGAATAATGAATCACATCTCTATAAGTATGTTGTAGTCCATACATACAAATTATCATCAATAACATTTTCTAATGAAATTAATGGAAATTTGTTATATAAAATACTTTCCTAGAAGAGGAATAAATAAATCATAAATTTAAAATATAATAACCAAATAAGTCATAATAACCAACACTAAATTATAGTTATGGTTTTTGAATATTATCACTATGTGGATTTGGTAGTCCACTAATACGAATGAGTGATACATTAATTTACAATTTGATGGAATGGTGGTGGAAAATGGTTAATCCAGAAACATATTAATAGATAAATATATTAATGATAAATAATTAAGTATATTTATAATAGAAACCATATATTTTGTCGATGTAGATGAATAATTAAAATTGAATGTAATCTATCAAGACTTGTTAAATTTCTTGATAAACCTCATCTAAATTACAGATTAATTTATTAATATATATTATTATGATCTTGGAAATTCCTATAGAAAATTGGTATGTTTGTTATAAAGTTAATAGTTTTGTTATTTTCTAATATAGAAGGATCATTAATTGGGGGTATTAAATTATAATTGGTATCAATTTTATAAAGATATAGAGGACACACATGGATATTTTTGAATGAATAATATATAATAATTTTGTACTCATGTCATGTGGCCCATGGATTAAAAATACAAAATACATGAGAATTATATTATTGAAATAACATAAAAAATAAATTTAAATCATGTTTTCTATTAATAAAACCTTTTCAATCTTTTTAATCCTTATGCGTAAACACATTTTATACTTAATCATTGTAAAATAGTTTTACTATTTTACTATTCAGTATGGTTGTTAATTCAGAAAGATATGGGGGTCTTTTGTCTACTGGTTAGATTGTGGGGGGTCAATATTCTACACAATCAATAATGTTAGACTTACCATATGTTAATCATCAATCGATACTCCTATTATTTCCCACATCCATAACATTGCATAGAGCAAGTATCCAATAGCATATTTTTAGTTGTGTTTTCAGTCAAAATGATGATTAGGTTCTCACATTAGTTGATGGGAATGTATTTTAAGATCATCACACCACTTTGAGGATTTATCCACTTCTCTAGGAATCTTATATGTAATTAAGATAGATTGGTGAATCTATTCCTAATTATAAAAAATAATTAACCTAGTAGAATGACCATACTTTAATCAATATTATTTAAAAAATGGTGATATCATTAATGAATCCATCTATATGTATCTGATATTCTCCATCCATTTCCCAATAGGTGGGTTTCTTAATATAATTTTTATCCTTATAACTAGTCAATTTTGTGTTTATTGTGATCTTAGGAAGAAATTTATACATATAGTATGGGATTGATAAATTAATTGAAATCTTATATATCCAATTTTATATTTTAAATCAAAACCATAATAATTTTTTACTACCATGATGTTTAACATCTTATAGAACTGAAATAAATGTGGTTACTTGAGTTCATATATTATGACGTTGACCCTTGATGAGGAATCCTATATATATTGGTTAAAATATAAATATGAATTACCTTAGTACCTTCACACCATTGAGAAATTCCCCAAGCTAGATACCCATTTCTGTTGGGTAATTGTATCATGCCACCGATAATGGAATACAAACATAGGTTTCTCTACCTGATGGAGAATCCGAATTCCCATGAATTTTCCACTGAGAGTGCATAATCCAATGTGATATATGACTATTGTGATAGAAAAATAATAGAAAATAATAACCCACATTATATATGGATATAGAGATTACATTTTAAGACACCCCATGTAACCTTTAATGTAGTTCCTTGGCTTTAATAATGATTCTAATAAAATCTGGTTATCCAGAATCAAAGTCATCATAGTTCATTAAATTTTTAATCCATTTGTATATTAGGTGAGATTATCATCCCATGGGAGAGATTTTTTCCAAATGGTTAGAATGTTAGAGTCATGTAAGGACTTACAACGAAGTGGATTCTAATTTTAGCTTAGCCTATAGGGTGGAGGACTAAGTATCATTGATATGATAGGAATATATTTTTTCATAGTTAAAATGATCGGACCGTGGGATAGATTGTGTCATATTGGTTGGAATATTGGTGAAAAGGAATGACATAACCCATAATGGATTCCCATATGAGTTCAGGATCATGCAAACAGATTGTATCCAAAATATTTTTGTTATGGAAGGAATCATTTTCCACATTGTACAATAATATGGGGAATACACATTGAGTCTACCCTTATATGTGGGATATATCAAATTATTCCACTAATTCGGGTTTAAAAAATATGGTATCCCTCAGACGTGAGAAGTATCATATTATGTTAGTTATCTAGGATTACAATAATATGTATACATTGCCCTGATAGAGACTTATGGAGTGAATGATATGAACGGTGTGACTCACTATGTTGACATAAGAAATGTTATGTGTGAGAAAAATGGTCTGGAAAATAATCAGTAATTTTTTAGGTGGAGTTGGGACACATGTCATGGGACATTGTTTTGGATGTTGGATATAGAGATTATGCCATATGATGGAATCTTATGTATCCTAGTTATTAGATTATTTATATTCATTAGAGTAATGTTAGTCATTGATTACACGCTAAAATTTCTATATAGAGGCTATAAAGGGTTAAATGTCTTAGGATGACCAATTGTCATGGCCTACTAGTCTTCGTAATGTTTGTTGGTTTTCTACTTGACATTCCATTATTTTCTTTAGGATGTGTTGAATGATGCATTCCTGACATGTTTAATATCTATATCATGATCAATTTTGAATTATACATGGAATATCACATAATATATATGTCATATATCATGTTCTTCATATATATATATGGATTATATATCTGAAGGAAATCACAAGACTCAACTGGCTTCTTCTCGATTACGTCGTATAATCTCAACGAAAATGCTTATTTGGTGTCATACGATCAAACTAAATTTCTTTTTGTACATCATAAAAGAAGTATTAAATTTTTTGAGGTCATCATGATATTGAATTTTACATGTATATAGGGTTTTTAATTCCATGGATTACTGGCTCGGGTCTGATCGTAATGGGTTAAAGACATGTCCATAAGATATCACAAGATCCCACAGATATACCATGAGGGAATCATGAGATCTATTCATTTATCCATATTATGTATCAATAGTTTTTTATGTACCCTTTTTCTCTTCGAATAGCTATATTAATTGTATTGGTGTCACTATATGATCTCAGTGACATATCTATATAAAATCAAGATGTATGAATCTCACGCTAGGATGGTTTCATGAGACATGTCTGGAATTATTGGGGGTGTGATGAACTGAATCTGGTCAACATCAAAACCACTACAAAACCCACCCCATGATAAGGACTGAAGGAATTCTCGATCCCCATGGTTTGGGCCATGTGTCTAGGTATCATAAAAAGAAATTTTTGAATGATTTACCAGAGTTTATAAACACAAATTAACTAAAAAACCCAATCAAACAAATCTGGATTTATCAAACCAATCCATCTTTCACAAAATTTTAGATCTGAATTACATGATTTAAAACAATTTCAAAAAACTAAACAAATGATGAACCCCACTATAGAAAGACTAATAACCATCCTCATGGAATGATTCACTGCCCTCAAGCCATATCCAAAAGACAACACTATAAAGGACCGGTTGAAACATGAATCATTAGAACTAATTAATTACCCAAACATAAACAAAAATAACCAAGTATACATATCCCCAAATGGGTAAGCAGGGTGTGAGGTAAATTCTAGTAAGACACAACCCCTAATAGATTCCATGTGATAAACATTAAAATATAAAAATTTTACAATTTTTCACAAACATGAAATGCTAGTAACAATTTCATAAATATGTAACATTAAATATATATAGTTTTCAAATGGGATATTTTAATGATTCAACACATTCAAAAAAATATAAAATTTACTGAATTTTCCATCAAAACATACCTTATGTCGACGGTATATACAAAGTATATAATGGTAATAAGCAACGAGAAATAACCCCATGGCACTAGCCCGATGTGGGTCCGAGGAACCTCATTCTCAATAAAAGTAACCCTGACAATATTTGTTTTCATGCACACAATCCACTAGTAGGGATCATGCCCATAACCTAGTGGTCCCCCATCATCATAATCATCATCATCATCATCATCATAATTATTAGTTAGTTTTTTCGGCGTCAAACATGTTATGTGAAACTAAGGCCAAACCCCACAGGATCACTAGCATACTAGGACACATCCACCAACCCAGATACCCGAGTTTCCCTCTTGTGCTCAACCATGTTCAACATCCATGAAAAATAATTTAGAAAGGAAAATACAACTTCCACATCGAACATTCACCAAGAATCCCATGTACATTTCACATAAAAATCATTTCCCAAGAAAAATTCATTTTCCACATCATACTCACACAAAATAGTACAAAAATATGTTTTGAGCAATACTTACATTTTGAAAAAACATTTCAACAATTTATAAAACATCCTAAAGAGGTTTGACATTTTAAATCCCCACTTTATCTTTTAAAATCCATCTTATGTGAACACTCACACCAATATAGTACATACTCTTTCTTTTCCCACATTGATAAACCCAATAAATAATTTTTGATTTTCACCAAAAAATAGCACAGAGTACATTTAAATCCCCTCTTTTAATGATAAAATCACACTAAGACCCTACCAAATCAAAATTGGATTCCCAAAAAACATTTATCAAACCATATTCATATGTTATAAATTAATACAACACATTACCACATGAGTTACACATAGAAAACCCCCAATTTGAAGAAAAATTGTAAATATAAAACTAACCTCTTAAGAAACTACATCAATAATGGTTTTCTGACAATAAAAATCATATAAGGAAAATTCAAAATAATTAAATTAATCATTCTAACACGTCAATAAATACTTACACTATAAATCACATACCAGATGTGTTGAAACCCTTAAATTTTGGTGCGAGACATCAACCTCACCATTATTGAACCTCATGGAATAGAAATGCATCCTAAAACTTAAATATTTTACACCAAAAATAAAATAAACACCCATGGTATGAATCCTAAAATCCATAAATTTTTGATCATCATGAATTAGTGAATGAAATGCTAATAAAAAGGAAGAAGTCAATGAGATAATGATTTAATTTCATTAATTAGAAGCTTCACTCCTCAAAACTCCGTTCTAAAATGTGTTCCATTGGAGGGTGAGAGACCTTGGAGTTTGTCCATGGAGGTAGGGCACCAAATGAGAAATAAATGGTAATATTTGGGCTTACTCAAAAAGGAAAAAATGGTAATTAAAAATTATTTTTAATGAACTAGACACCCTTTCTTGGTTTGGCTGCACAGTTTAGTAATCTATGCGGCCTAATAGTGCAATATGTTTTAGTCACCCAAAACCAAACTACTTTCCTAAAATTTCAAGGAGTTCCAATGGGGAAACCAATGAGAAATTTTAGTTCAAGTATAGGGGAGAAAACGTTTCAAAATAATACATTATTTTTACACCATGACTCATCCAAAAAAATGGTACAAATAACCTCCACAACTAAACACACATGTGGTTCCACTAGGAGTGTCACTAATTCAACTCCAAAACACCACAACCTCAAAACATCCCTTTGAAAGAGGAGTCCAATTACCATCCATGTTCTCCAAGACTAGGTTCATAGATTAATACCAAATGGAGCATCAAAATTCAAACCCTGAACACCCAAAAACAAATAGAATTCTATGAACCAAAATAGAATTTGAAACAAATCATGGAATTTAAAATCAATGATTGAAAATTTTCCCCACAAAAATGAATTCTTCCCCCAAAATCCACAACATGTCCAAGAGTAAAAACTGAACCCAACTGATAAACCCAGATGTACATTTTTTTCAAATCTTTTCCCCCAATGGTCTAAACACCTCTAGTGATCAATTAATGAAGTAATACACTCAAAAACCATAACGTAAAACACATTCATGAATAAATTAAGAACATTTGGACATTATCCCAAAATAAACTCATAAAAAACTATCTAAACAAGGCTCAAGAAAATTCCCAATCGAATAACAACATCGAACAAGGTTACACATACCGTAGTTTGACTAAATTGTTGGGAACTCTCAAATCAAAACATTTACCCATGGAGGGTGTTGATAGCTAGTTAGCTCAAAATGTGACTACCTACAATCAAGATAATATCAAGGAAAAAATTGAGTTACTAGTATGGTGAGACATAAATGGGCTCCCCAACAAAAGAGACAACTCAAATGTTTTTTGAGACAGGATGAAGACACTAATAGGGGAGGCCCAAACAGAAGCCCCATTACATGGGGTATACTTCCATTGGACATTTCCAAAAGTAAAAACATGAAACTCATAGTGGGTCTCCCTACCATAAGAACCATACATCTTAATATACCACCATGTGGTGAAGCATAAGGACCCAAAAATTAAAATAGTTGGGATGGCCGCATAGTTAGTCTGCATAGTTTGGGAAACTCTACGCTGACTGCGGGGATCATTCTGCCTACATGGATTCTTGGATCAGGGCAGATACTAATCATGAGCAAATAGTGTGCCAAAAATGTATAGCCAAATTCCAGTCCATACTTTAAAAACTCACAGAAACCAAAGGTAAAATAAATTAAATTGGGTGATATCATGGGGATGAGGCCCTCCACCTCTTTCCATCGAACAATAACAAAAAAATCAAGATGACAACACTAGAGGTTTAAACTATTCCTATCATTCATACTGTGGATATGAAATTGAAAAAGGGGTTGGAATGACCCATGATTTTCCATGGACCATGAGCCAGATTCACTCTGAGTCATGTCAATGGAGCTCATATAATTGAAGAATCCTTGACCTCACAGTTAGGCTTTGGAATCCCCCTTAATGGAAATCATCCTTTTGGTGCCATGAAAATGATAACTTGATCCTATATGGGTTTACTAAGACACAAAACACTCCAAAACTCACATTACCCAAACCCAAAATTTCATTGAAAAAAGGGATTATAATATGTACACACATCATACCATGTTTCTTCAGGTGAGAAATAGTAGAAGGAGAGAACAAATATAAAACCCTTCCTCTAAAACATAGGATTTTGAAGTTTTTCTAAGGGATACATACCCTCAACATAAGATAGACTCTCAATGTATTTTACGACCTTCATCATTAGAGTAAAATGAGCACATGGAATTAGAAGGTGTCACCGAACATGACCATTGTGATTAAAAGAAACATTACATGGGAAGGGATCATTTAATAAGTCCAAAATAGTACAAGATTCTGGATAATGACCACAATAGCATATCTTGAATTTATTTCCCTTCATTATTGGTTTAACATGATCCCCAACTTTGAAGAGACTATGAATGATCAAAAGGAACTCAAAGAACCCATCCAAAACAACAACCCCAGAATACGTTCACCTACAATGAAACGGGTAACTTAATAAACTATGTTCACTTTCAACCTTCCACGAGAACTCCCCCATTACATGAGGATCCACAAAAACCATGATCGGATAATTTTTAAACTCAATTTCCAAATATCAGGAAAAATATATCTTATATTGATCATATAGAGGATCTTCAATCAATAAAACAACATGGGTTGCACATCTGTTGTAAATTATCCCTTAATGGGTCATAACTTATCAAATGAGAGAACCCAATGACCCAACCATGCTGGTCCATTGGTCAAAACGTGCCCCAAATTAGATTGAAACACATGAACAGATCCACTGTAATTTCTTCCTATACTTTTCTCATAAGATAAAATAAATGAGACCTTCAACCCAACATACCATCCAATCACAAACTCAATGCACTGATTAGACAAGAGGGGTTCATAGACTCAAAACATCACACAACAACAATATTTCAGAAAAAAACATAAGTCACACCATCAAAAACCAATAATCAATACATCATGTTTTCTTTTATAATCATATTATTGTAAATAAATAGTTCAGCGGTTAGGGTATACGCCATTGGTACACCATGGGCCTCACATATGCATATTTCCGTGACACACTAGGTACCCTGCTCATATCCATCCTGGCACTCATTGGACCTTTTCGTAAACCACCCATCATCTCATATAACCCAATTCATGTGGTCTCTCATGGAAATACCAAAGAATTAAAAAATTAATTCGACATTTCAAAACCAAAATAGTCAACCAATACATCATTTTTATAATGATATCTTACCTCAAAAACAAAATCCCAATTTAAATATTTAAAATCATTTTAGAAAAAAAAACTTTTCAAATAAGAACACACAATCAAGTAATTAACATCAACTTCAAGAAATATCACCCTATTAAAACACTTTTCAACAGTTTAGAGAACACTATTGGAAACACTTTTTCAAAACAAACATTAACATAATTTCATGCTTTCAAAAGAGGTGTAGACACAGAACATTCCCATTCAAAATAACTCTGAAAATTATGTTCCACCATTTAAATAATCAAACCATTCCCTCATTATTATAATAACATTTAATAAAATATTTAAAATTCTTAAAACCAAGTCAATTTTTTTCTTTCAAACCAAATATACAAGACCAAAAACTAAAAAAAACATCCATGCGAGAGAAATCATATTCAGGTGCGTGACTTGGACATATGGCTAGAATCAATATGTTAATCACTTCACCATAACAGAGAGTTTTCTAGAGATTTATCCCTAGCTAAACATGGCATTACAGGAACTATGAGCTCACTGAGTATATTAATCCAACTCTCTTTTCATTTCCCCTAACAATCATCATACCAGGAAAACAAAAGTGCACAGAAAATTCTCGACTTCCCCTAGCGACTCGAATATAGTAATAATGTGTGATGGCCGGGAACACTACATATAACGATAATGTCATGTCCCAACAATCCAATCTCAAAACTATCTCTAATCTTCCGCATATAATATTACTCAATGATAGAGAACATCGTTGGATGCCATTTTTTCAGAAACTGATTCGGGTCACCATCATAACAGGCATCAAACACAGCTCATGAAAATTCCTGAAGCACGTTAATAATACCCACAGGCTAGAATAATATCTTAGTTATCATAAAAAAAAAATTCGGAATGATTTACTTGATTTTATAAATATAAATCACATAATGAATCAAATAAATAATATCTATATTTTTCAAACCAAACAATCTTTTACAAATTTTCAAAACGGAATAACATAATTGAAAATAATTATAAATGACTAAAACAAATGATGAAACCCACTTTGGGAAGCCAAAGAACCATCATCATGAAAAAAGGCACCGCCTTCCGGCCAACTCCACAAGAGAGCCCCATGAAGGACTACTAGAAACCCGAACCATTATTCCTAAAAGCTGTAACAAAACCTGTGATAAAAATAAACCAGTCTACATATACCCAAATGTGTACATATGGTGTGAGAAAAAACATAGTAGGATACCACCCATAAGATATTCAATGTCATAAATATTGAAATATGAAAGCTTGAAATTTTCATAAACATGAAATGCTAGTAATATTTTTTAAAAGATTCCACTTATAAAAAAACAGTTTTCATGTGCTATATTTTAAAAAATAAAATCATTCCAATTAAATACCTAATCTAATGAATTTTCCAGTTCAATATATCATATTCCTATGGTATGTAAAAAGTTACAAATGAGTACAAGAAACATGAAATAAACCATATGACCTAGCTCATTGTGGGTCCCTAGTAAAACGTTTCTCGTGGAAAGTAACCATAAAAATATTTGATACCATGATCAAGAGTAACTATTAGGGATAAAATCCAAAACCATGTATCCCCCATAATCATTATTATCATAATATTTCATTTATTATTATCAGCATCAAACTCGCTATGTGAAAATAAGGATAAACCCCATGGGATATCCAGCATACTAGTACACATTCACCCACATATATACCTGAGTTTCTCTCTGTTTCTCATTCACGTTCAATAACCACAAAATATAATTTTCAATGAAAATAACACTTCCACATCACATATTCTCTAAACATACCACATTCATTTCAAAAAAACTACTTTCAAAAGAAAATTTTATTTTACATATAATACTCACATTAAACATCCCACAAACGTGTTTCACATTTTTATTGTAATTTGATAAAAAAATTTAGAAATTTCTAATAAATTTTAAAATTATTTGACAGATTAAATCACATATTTATCTTTCAAAAATCCACCTTAAGTGAACAAACACACCAAAATAGTACACTCACATCGTTTTACCACTTTATTTATCCCAATAAATCATTTACGATTTTCACAAAACAATTCCATGATGTATAACTAAGTTTTTCACACAAAAATGATTCTAAACCCCTCTTTCAAAGACAAAATCATGTGATGACCCTAAAAAAGTAGAATTGGAATCAAAATTTATCACAAAATTATCAAAATGTAAAAATTACCCATACATTACTACACGAGTAACACATTGAAATCAATCGATTTGATGATAAAGTGAAACTATAAAATTAAACACTTAATTAAATCCATAAAAAATGGTTTTTTTCAAAATGAACAGTGTATAAGAAACATTAAAAATAATTAAATAAACACTGATAACTCATCATGAAATGATTAAACATGTAATCAAATATCCAAATTGTTGAAAAACTCAAATAATTGTGTGAAACCTAAATTGTACCATCACAGAACCTCAGGGATGTGAAATGAAACATAAAACTACAATATTAGGCCAAGAATATCAAATAAAAACCCTAGGTATGAACCCTATATTCTAGAAAATTTTGAACACCATGAAAGGGTGGATGAAACCCTAAGGGAATGGAAGAAATCAAAGAAATAAAAGACTTACCTGGATGATTTTGATTTTTAACCCATCAAATTTTACTTCAATATTGAGTTCTAATGTAGGGTGAGAGACCTTGGAGGACTTCCACGGAGTTAGGAAAAAACGGGTATGAAATGGAAAGATTATGGATTATTATGTTAGGAAAAATGGTAATTAAAAAATATATTTAATGACCTGGACACCCTTGCACAGTTTGGTCACATGGATTAGTATACCTTGCGGCCTAACAGTGTGGTGTGTTCTTGCAACCAATAACCTAGCCGTTCTCCTCATATTTCAATGGTGTTCCAAGGGATAAACTAAAGGGAAAAGGTAGGTCAAGGATAGGGGAGAAAATTTTTCAAAATATTACATACATTACAACCCAAAAGTCATCCAAAAAAATGTTACAAACCACCTCATCTATGTACCCCACAAGTGGTGCCACTACGAGTTTCACTTATCCAACTACAAAGCACCAAAAACTTGCATAGTCACTTTGAAAAAAGAGGAGTTCAATTACCATCCAGGACCACCAAAACTGAGGTCATAGTTCAATAACACAATGTGGACAAAAATTCAAACTAGGAACTCTTAGAAACCAAGATAATACCAAGAACCGAACGAGGATTTAAAACAATGTGTGGAACAAAAATTATAGGAATGATAGGGGCAAATGAATCTTTATATGACTTTTCCATGGGAATTCTCATGGTCGAAATAGTATACCAATGGTGAATCACCCGATCTGGGTGAGATGTGTTGATGTTGCAACCGAAAATGGGTTGTTCCTATGAAGAGGATAATGATCAACATATATGTTGTTTTCATAATTCTCCTATTCTTTTAGTTTGTGATCAAACCATTTTTCATATTCCTTATATTTGTTAACTATTTATTTTTATAATATATCATGTGATCTACAAGGTTTAAAATATATTCTTCTAATGATGCACCATATTTCATTCCCATGATCTATGAGTGATATTGTCATGTTCTAATTCATGTTCGATAGCTATTAATCAGAACATACTTAAGAGAAAACTATAAATGTTGAATGATTTATGACTCCAAAAAATCTACTCTTATGACTAGGTGTGATGGTGTTTGGTTTGATGGAATATTCAATGCATTATTGTGCTTGGTGGGGGATTTATTGACCCAACATCCCCGATTATTTTCTTATTTTAACAAAGCGCTTTAAAAAATCCATGATGTTTTATGTGGAGGGAAATGATGATATGTGTTTTTATGGGTCTGCAGTTGCGTATTCCATGGTAAATTAATGATTTTCAGCAACCATGAGATCATATCATTGATTCCCATTTTTTTATGGACACATAAAAGGTTCTTGGTAAATATTTTTCCCATGTCAAGGGACTTGCATAAGGTTACACCAATATGTGGAGGGGCCTTTACATGATCAGGGAAACTGTTAAAATTCAGTCATGTGATTTCTAACTCATTTTTCAAGATATTCAATGAGTCTTGGATTTATTTGTAGTAGAATTTTCATGATCAAACTATATTCCAAAGGGTAATTAAGAGGATTTGTTGGTTTATCCTATGAGTTTTATGACCGTAAGAGGATCCTATCATCTCAAATTTATTTCCCTCTTTATTTCACAATGAATTATTGTTTGAGGAGGTTGAATGAGTTTTTTTAGAGAAAATAATTCTTACTATAATGGATGTGTCGCATAATAAAAATATGGTATTATGAATATGTACTAGCATTTTATAGAAAAATCCATTTCATTGTCCTTGGATCCGGAGAGGGTGTCCATGTAAACCCAGCATTTCGTAGGCCTATCACCTGATGGGGGTGACATATATGGAGGATCATTAGAGATGTGTTGAAAATGTATCTAGGGGATTATGGTGTCTTATAAATCTCCTATGGAAAATTTCAGGATTTTTATGACCGTAAGAGGATCATACCCCCCTCCATTTTATTTCCATTTATTCTTCTACAAGGATTTGGTATCTCATGAGGATGAATGATTTTTCAATAAAAAGGAACACTTAAACTCGTGTCGGTGCATCCCGTTAAAAAAAATAGTCATGTGTAGATGTGAAATCATTATATTGGAAAAACTCTTTTATTTTATTTACATCAAAATAGGGAGTATATTTATACTTGGACATTTCTGCAACCATTTTCTTGAAAGATGTGATTTTTCTGAAGGCACTTCAATGGTGTATTGTAAACCATATGGGTATGTAGAGTGTAATTTATTACAAGAAGAGGCTCCCACCAATGGATATTGTTCACCAATTTTTAATGGTATTGGTATGGATTGTCATGCGCCTGCTTCCCGATAATTCGTATTCCCTTGGTGTGCTGTTTTGGAAGCCACCACAAGATCAGTGAGTTTCTAGGAGAGATTGATATGAATAAGGATGAATTTTCATAGGGGATTCATGTGTTATGTTTTAGGCTTAAACTATATATGAACATCTTTATTAAATTCTACAGGTCATGCGATGGGGTGTTTCTTAGAGGATCAATGATCTATGGTATCATGAACATCTTTCTCTTTCATTAAATGGAATGTAAAATAATACCCATGTTCAATTATCTATTCATTTTTGGATTTGTTAATTCCCATTAGTAGTGTGTCAACTAATTTTCCCCTAGGAGATATATAAATGGGGAAAAGAAATATTTTATAAGGAATGTAGATTCGTGCCCATGGATTTAGAATTGTCTCTAATCAGAATCATGGGTGAAATTTGGGGAACCAATATTTTTTTATTCCATGGAATTACCTATATTTAGTTGAGTGGAGTGTAGTTCATTCACCAGTGAATCATTTTATCATAGCTCTTTCACCATAACTGCATCAAAATTAAAAAATTTCAGAACCTTATAGAAAAAATGATCATAAGATCCCTTGAATATATCATCTCATATGAACGACTTCACATGATATGTTTCAACTGGTAACCAACCTAAGTCAATCGAAAACAAAATTTCATAATTTTATGAACATTGTACATAGGGATGTGTGTCAACCATTGAATGTTTCAGAAGATATTTTAGATCATTTGTGTGATTCTTTTTTACTATTTTGTGTCTAAAGGGACCGTTTCAAGGTCACACTATCACTTATAATATTTTATTTTCTTATGTTAATTAATGGTAAATGATTTTTAAAAACCACAATAATGGCCCTAGATATCACATGATTTATAATAACAAGGTTATATAAAATATTTCTCCATCTGAGATTATAAAATATTGATTATCACATAACATTACTCGATATGAGTTTGGATTTATGGGAGACATTTCATTCATTATTCAATCTATAGTCTTCATTCATTTGAGGAATAAAAATAGCAAAAATATTTTTAAATGATAATTTTTGATGAAGTCTTAATGATCACAGGTCAATCCATAAGGTTTCAATATATATTTTAAATCACTAAATTGTGTCAAAACAACTATATTTATTCTCATTAGAACAATACTTATATCAAAATGATTACATTCTTCTATTATTTAAGAAACCCTGGTGGTGGATGGTGCTTAAAACGAGATATTTTTCCTGAAGGTATCTTTTAAAAATGATTGATTGTTTCTGTTTTTGGTTATGAAATGATTCTTCAAGTTACTGTACAATTATATTTCATCCATCATTATGAAGAAATATGTCATTCTCAATTAATTATTTATCACCATCCCAACATTCTTCGATAATTGATTAATCATTAGAGTCTTGTAACCAGCCCATTCAATCAATCTCTTGGGGAGGTGGTAATCAATATAGTTTATGTCTACTAACTAGGCGGGGTACCATACCTCGTATAAATGTAATATTAGTTCCTTTCTACCAAAATTGTATGATATGACCCATTAAAGACTCGTGTATTGTCAAGGAACATGTACATCATTGTGTATGTAATGGTTATAAACAAATGAATTTGATCTTTATTATAACAATCAATTATTTGATAATCTTTTATCCTTAATCCCAATAGAGCTATTTTGAATGACATATGCTCCCACATGTTCATGTTTAGTCATGTTTATGATATTAATATCTCATATAGGGTCATTTTAGATGTAGGGGATCATACACCATAGGGATATCTAGTGAATCCATTGATCTATCTAAGTATTAGACTGGTGAGATTCATGGACATGTTATTGAATGTGTTGATTTACCTTGATGGGGAACCCATTCATTAAATATGGTCTGTATTATGGTTAAGGAATCATATATAGTGGAGGTATGATGTGTTAATATGGAAGAGACAACCCTTGTATGCCTTTTAACAAATCGTGGCCCACATTCAGCAATACAACACCTTCTATAGTATCCATAGACCTTTTCAGTTGGTATCTTGACAGATAAGGGAAAATTTATATTTTTAGGAATAATACAATGCCACTATGAACAATGTTTCATAATATTTCTGTAGGATTATAAATATATACGGGGTTACAACTATGTCATCAGGCTCAAATGAGGTTACAAATTTTTTTAATCAATCTAATAGCTTTGATTTTACACTGTATCTTTATCCAACTATACCATTCAATGATAATGCTATTGATTATCAAGATTAAATTTCATATAAGATCCCTATTCAATATAGGTTTATTTTATCCAATGATATATTATATCATTTTATATGATCCATATACAACTTATTTTTTTTTCTGTTTAGTGGAACCTAGTGGTTCTCCCCCAGATTATTCTTTTGGCGTGTTATCAGAGTACTACCTAGATATAATCGTTATTTTTTGGTTGATTTTTTGCACATGAAGACACTAATACTGTGAACATTATCCCACCTTCTAATTCACTTTCCTTTCTTTCTCAAGATTATTGTCATGATTTCTTATAAACATATTTGTGTTTTTTTGTATGATAATTGTTTCTTCATGTGAATAATCCATTTTACTCATGAACCATTATTGAAATAGGAATGAATGTATCGATTATAGTCTATGGGAAAACTTCAAGGATGTTCCCACATCACAGTGAAGAATATCTCGATGGTGGTAAAAATATAGAGGGGAAATCATCACTCCAACACAAGTGATGGTTTATTCTTCTATTGAGGGGAGGATATATGGGTCATTTGTTATAGTTTTCCTATCTGTTCTACTAGTTTTTACTATTTTGGGTATTACCATCCATTTAGTTACAAAAGATCACACATAATTAAGGCAGATATAGTTTCATATTCGTTCAATTATTATGGATAATCCTTTAGAAACATTTAATGATGAAGTGGAATGCCTTTGTTGTCAATCTATAGACTACAGGATGAACTCCATGGATCCCAAAACACTGAAATATATCATGAGAAAAAATTTATTTACTCAAGAATATTATTTAACAAATTAGCGGGTCTTGAACAATCTATAATAAGACGCTCCCATTTCCAATCATATGAAGAGGGATTTTGAGGACCAATACAAGAATCTCTCGTTAATATGTAACTTGTAATCTCTTATTGATGCCTAGAGTGTGAACACATGAAAATATATTTAAATAAATAATAAGTTGAGGTATAACTATATTGATTTATCAACCTCATTATAAAACACTCAAAAAATAGTTAACGAGGTGAATTATTTATTGGTGGCTCTCCATCCTAGACAGAAGAAGAACATGCAGGGTGAGAAGTACTCAACCATTTAATATACACATCATTCCAAAATCCTTCCAAAATATCCATAATTTCTGATTAAATATTGTTTTAGATTGATCATATAAATCTATTACCTTTTTTGTGTGATTTTATGTGATAATACAAAATGAAGATATTTCACTTATTTCACTCTATCAATGATTGGATTTTTCAACCTTCAACATTTTTGTCTATTTTTTATTCATTCAGGATGAGCGTGACATTTCACTGATCTGATGTTTTATGTATTCACATTGATACCAATTCATATTTTAGTATTTGTGTCCCTCATTTAAAGGATTTAAATATTTAAATTATAAATCTTCATTCTTGTGAGATATTTGAGAAAACCTACCTATATGAGATTTCCAATTAATATGTCTGTTTGAGATATTCTAAGATTACCTGATTCATATAATGATTATTTTCGAAGAATATATGTCCCAAAGGTAAAATTATTTATATTTTTTCATAGATGGTTAGTCAGGAAATAGTATATTTTTTTCTGAAGCAATATGGTGTTCCTTATAAACATATCAATTTTTTCAAAAAAAAGCGATTTTTTATAGTATAGGTTGATTTAGATCATACATTCTATTGTTTAATTTTATGTTATTATTATTTGGTACTTATATCTCAATATTTTATGGTCTCTTAGATAAAACCTTCAACATATATAGTTTATGGTCTTTTAGAATGAACCTTTTATAATAATAGTTTAAGATATTTTAACGGGAACGATATATTATTCTAGTTTTGGGTATTTCATATCAGACCATAAAATTCCTGGTAGTTTAATGTATTAATTCCAATACATTATCAAAGGTCATGGAAAATGTTTCATACTTTTTGGGATTGACAGAACACATGTTATGGTGTTGAGTTATATCATAGTGTCTTCATGGCTTAAGAGGATCAAAGATCACTTCCATCAAAGATGATATTCCTCTAGTTGGTAGTTAAAATCCCTTAATCATTGATAACAATTTCAAAAAGATTTGTGACCATTATTTTTCTAGAGTAATGGAATAATAATGTGGGAAATATTATTTGAGTGATAAATAGTAGGGAAGCTAGGCCCAAATGGATAGTTGCAACAAATGTGATGTAAGTCATAACATACAAGATTGATTTAATGAATATTTTATGTGCAAGGAATGATAACAATGATGCATTAAACAATAATTTTCCTTGTTCAACCATAATGATTCTATATCCCACAAGGTTCAAACATCCATTCCTGCTAGAATGATACACCATCAGTTGTTATAAAAATACCGTATGAATTTTTAACATGGTCAAGAAAATATAATATTAACACTTTTCTAATAGAAACTAATGATTTATGAAGACTCAACCATCCATGTGATGATGTTGGGTATAGAAGAAATAAATCCAAAAAGGGTTCTATCATCCAAGATTAGATCATCTCTTACAAATGAACCATGAATCATATGACTTGTGGTTTAAAATAATATTGTGTTATCTAAAAATGTTTTGGGAATGAAGTGTTAATGTTCTTTTTTGATAAAGGATACAAAGCATGTTGATATAGCCTTAGGGATGTATAATCCTCTAGGATAATCTACTTTTGGTATTGTAAATCTTAGTCTATAGTTATAAGGTAAAAATTATTATATGGGGAAATCAATATTTTAATGCCCTAGAAAAAACAATGGGGTTGAGTTTATCCTCATTAAATTCAGGTATCTCAAGGATCATAAATATCATTTTTCATAGTAACACATTTGTTTGATGACTATAGGTGCATATATACGACCCATAAAAAATCATTAATTGAAAATCATTGAGTCCCTGGAATCTAGCTCCCCTATTCAAATTTCTATGGAAGGATTAAGGGGATTTGAAGAACAAAAATCATGATATGTGATTTGTTAAAGGTGTAATAGACAATAAGGGTTCAAGTACCCTAATTTTTGTTCCACCACTATGAAAACATATTCTCATTGAACTCTGTTATGAAAACCCATTACTTTTTCTCCTCCTAAACAATGGGGTCCATCACGAAAATATTTTTTTGACTAGGGTTATAATGTCGATACATTGATATTTACACATTATTTATTTTCCCTATAATTATTTCTGAAACTATATTGATGAATTTTATATTGGGTAAATACATTAATTTTTATCAAGATTTCATTTATTGTTTTTTAAAATATCATATTTAGTGTCTATATCACCAGTAGTTTATGTTCTAGTGATCTATAACATTATGGGATAGTGTTTAAGTTTTTTATAATATTAACCAATGTGTGGGTATTTTAATGTTGTGATTCACATGGACACAATATGAGGTATGAAATGTAAGATTCCAATTGGTATACCCTAAGTCATGTTATCACCAAAATACATAAAATTGGGAAATTAATGGATTGAATGATAAGGATAGAGGTACTTAAATCATGGTAAATTATATAGGACCATAATTTTGAGGATGGCCTATAACACTAAGAGGTGATGAGTTCTGCCAAAGTGATGTTAGTGTTCACAATAACTAGAAATCCCATTTTTGTAGAGTGACACATATAGTTTAAAACTATATGTGAAAATTTAATATACATATATATAAATTCATAGATAAAAAAAGGATCTCTAGATTCCATGTATATTTTTCTGAGGGCCTTGAAAATCTTTTTCAAACATAAGGTGGTCAAGACAAGAATTTTGATTTATTGATATAGATGATAAAAAGATGGAGGAATAACTGTTATATATGTCTCTTATAGGTATTACTATTTTGGTCTTTAGATGTAGGATGATTATATTGGATGATCTTCATACATTAACATCATGTATAAGGGACATTAAGAATTCAATTCACATTAACATAATGTTTTATGGACATTTTCATTGCATTTTAATATCTTGTGGTAAGGATGCACTTTTTTGAAATATTATTTTCATTCATCCAAGTTGTTTTCTTTATAGATTAATATTAATGTGGTAAGGATGTTTTTCATCTGTTTAATCTTTTAGTTGTAACGAAATTGGAAGCTACATGAATGAAATGAGAAATATTTATTATATTCATAAGAAGAAGGCTTATAGATCTGAATCGTATGTAATAAAAACAGCCTTGTTTGGATCATCCAATATGAAATTGGGGTGAATTTGATTATCGTTTGTTGTAGATGTGCCTAGGAATGGAGATCCAGACATAATTATGTATCCTCTGATTAAAGGAATCAATCCCCATGTAGTTATTGACTTTTAAACCCCATTTGTAGGTCAAAATCATATGTAGTGGTGAGAATTGTTAGCATTTATTGTTTAATATAGTCCTCATATAAGATATTCATGCCTCACTATATTTCAAGTCATGAAAGAAATTATGCAAGATGTAGTTCTTGAGGAACCATGATGTTTATTGTCATGTATTAATGATTTTCGATTCTCAAAATGAAAATGGGTTTTATGGATGGATATAAGGATAGGAATTCAGGTGTCACTACATATCATATAGTAATATAAATAAATCCACATGTAGTTTGTGAAACATAAAATTCATGTTTAATTATAATATATAGTCATGGATGGGGAATTTCAATTTTTATCTGTTGTAAATAGAATCTGGTCTAGAGGTTCATGTGTCACTACATATTTGGTGAATCCAAGCATCATATAACAAATATTTCTTAGATAGAGGTGTGGAAGGAGACCAATGCCAATAATTGTTGTCTTCTTCAGAGAGTCCCAAAAAATGTGATATTTTATATAGTATAATGTAATTAAACTAGGTAATTTAATGTCATGTCATGAGAAGTAATTGTTTTATATTATGGTCTTGCATTAAATAACATGATGAATCATTCATGAGATATTATTATAAGTTCTCACATTGATGTCCTTATGAAAATACAATGCCTCATGTGAGCTATTGTTTTTGTGAGAGACAAGAAATTGAAAATGTTCCTTGAACCATGTAGAGGTGAATAATGATAGGATGTGGGAATTTAATATCATCTGTTATGTGAACCAAAATATTAGATTGAGGGACCCTAATGTATCTCATTGTACTAAGAATCCAACCATTCATAGATTCAGAAACCAATACAGTTTAATGTCTTTTGAGTAGGACATCAGCAATTTAGTTTATTGAATTTTTGTGAGGATGAGGGCTACCATATGTGAATTAAATGTAACATAATGGTTGGTCCAAAAAAGGAGGATTGGTTTTCACTGAGTATACAATGATTGAAAGAATAAATTCACATGTAATTATTAAAATTACGGACTATGTACATGGAGTTTACTATCATAGTGTGGTGGGGTAATTTCATATTTTTCCAATATTGTTCTAGATCATGTGTGGTATGTTATTACTAAAATGGTTCATCCTCTGTATTTTAATATCATTCAGTGAGCACATCTTATATGAATTTTAACATCATGTGGTATAATCTTGTTCCATAAAATATCACATCATGTGGTTTGGAAAGGATATGTTATGCAAAATTAATTATTAATAATAGGAATTGGGTCACTAGATATGAATGAATATAGAGTATTTGAGGATCCATGATGTTTTACATCATGAATTGGGGATGTGGTATTTAAAATATAGAATCATGTGGTTAGGATGTGAGATGATGTTCTTTATAAAGTATTGATGCTAGGAATTGAGGTTTTGTGTCGATTAATTCCATGCTACCAAGACCATATAAATTGTGTAATTTAATATAATTATTCCAAAATAGGGGAACATTATGACTAATATTCAATGTATTTTTTGTGAAAAATAACATTTGGGGGTGTGACATTTTCCCATCGATTTTTTCTATTTATTAATGTAGACAATGATAGACGGTATGTTTGATCTAATGCCATAACCATGTTGCTTCAATATTGAGAGGATTCATTCCTATTATCCTTGCGGTATTTAGATCCAACAATTGTTCTCATTGAAGGTATTAATGGAGGTAAAACATCTTACCATAATATTTTCTAATCAAATTATCATGGACCTCATGATTGTGCAATGTGTGTAACTTTTTTTCTATTGAGTTCTCCAATTCATAATGCTGCTTTTTTGATTTCGCGCCAAATGAGAGTTTTCCAAAAAGGGATGTTTATAGAAAATGTATATAGACATTTATGGGTAGCATTACCTCAGTCACAAACACCAATGAGTTTGGTGTTTCTTACGTATTTTAATGATTGTTGTTATGAAAGGTCCATAAACCATGGATGAGCTTGTTCAGCCAGAACATCTCATCCATGATCACTATATTTTGATGTATATTTTAAATTGTATTTATGGAATAAACCTATCCATTTAAAAATTCATGATTGCAATATGAGTGATTAGAATTGATATGATACTCCATGTATTGTTTCTTCAACACCACAATAATGAATTTTATATCATTGTTCGTCAATATTTTTTCAGATACTCTGAACTCAGTGATGATATTTGAAATTATGAAGTTGATTATATTATTTGTACCAAATTCCTTGATATGTATAGAACTAACTGATCTGTAAAGTACATAAGTATTAGTAAGGATGTACTTAATCTAATTAGTTATGGCTGGGGGATATGGACCCATATAATACATTACCCAAATGGACAAAAAAACATAGATATGTTGTTGTATGTACCAATTTTTATGATATTAGTGATTTTGATTTCATAGGTCATTCATTATTGAAAATTTTCATTTGAAATCCACATATACATGTTTCATATTGTTATATAAATAACCCATCCTCCCAATTTGGCGGGATAAATGCTCCTTGAAAAAATTGTGATGCAATATCTTGGTTATACTTCTTACATGATGATGTAAATCTATCTTTATTATATGTATTTGAGGATGATTTTATCAAATAATAACTTTTTGAGGTATTTATACTCATTTTGGTCATTATTATTTGTTTTTTCCATGTGAAAAACATTATGTGTTTTTTTATACCAGATACCTCCGGAGAGACTCATTTTAGAGATAAATGTTTATTGGATCCAACTATCCAAGGGTATATTCATTCATCACACTCCGGGGTAGCATTTCCCATGTTTATATCTTCTACATATTATACAATGATTGATGATACCATTCTTTGAAACATGATACATATGAATTCATACTCCAAATCAGTATTGGCTAGGATTATGACTATAGTTGCTAATGCCTTAGAGGGAGCATTCTATAATAATATAATTTTATTATATGTGGGTTCAATGATTAAATCCTCCATTATTACCTTTATTTTGAAAATTATAGTGGTTAATTCATTAATTTTTATTAAATATTATCCATTAATCTTCTTTATAACTAATTATGAATAACCATTGATATTATAGTAGGCTATCGGTAGGTATAAGATACATCTAAACTAGTTATGAGGTAATTGTATTTATATTCATTATATTTAGAACATTAAGATAGCGGGAATGATTCAAAATAATTTCATTGTCTTGAGAAATAAATACAATTCAATTTAAAACATTACTAAGCGTTAAATTTTCAATTATATTTCTTATTGGACATTTTGATACGCCATTAAAATAAATCTATAATGATCTAGGAGTGAAAATGGTGTAGAAAACCATCTCCAATGGATGTTAGATTTCCACTTTTGTAAATTACATTGTCTTATATATTGTGAAAATTATGATAGTGATTTCCCTTTTACCACCTTCTATGACCCAAACAGGATTTGATATTACTACATGATGACCTGACATTGGGATAGATTCCCAGTTAACATCAAATGACTAAGGATGTACTTCAGAGGAAAAATATGATATACCAGATGGAAATCATGGTGCATTGGGTAATGCCTCAAATACATCAATAGGAATACGTGTGCGAGGTTTTTCTTCATTACATTCGAGTATCAGGACTCAGTACCTAGAATTATTGGGCTGGGATAACATATATTGTTCTCACTCCCCATATCATTCATATTGGTGAGGAGGTTTCCCTATGGGATTTTCATGGAGACTATGTTCACGAATACCAGCCTCCCTTCCAATAGAGGTTTCAGAACATATGGGTTAAATAGATAATCATGGAGACATTTAAAGGATTTATAGAATTCCATATCCCATAAGTTGGTGATTTTCTTCTTAAATAGACTAAGAAAGGGTGATATTTTCTATCCATGATAGCTATGAATCTATTAATATAAGCGCGACTACCATGGTTTTCCCCTAGACACTTGAGATTTACACGGAGTGAAGTTTCTAAAATAGCACTAGTATTCTTTGGATTGACATCAATGAAATGTTGGAAATCCCCAAATAAAATGAACATCAATGATTTTATTTTGATAGAGAAATTTAATTGATTCATCTTTAGTTTTTTTCCATACCTTTTTGAAGACTATTTGATGATCCTTTAAGTGATCACATCATCCTCAATTTTTGAAATTCTTGTCACCAATATAAAATTTGGATATCCTTCCAAATAATGGAATTAAGATATGATTCATGTATTGATTATAAGTGGTTTCATAATTCCTGAATCCAAATTTAATAACCTGATAGAAAAATATCCCTTGGGTATATCATAATGATTTTTATTTTTCATCATTAAGGGCCATTATGATATGATTTTTCCATGAATACTCATCCATTAAGGAATGATCTTGGAAGCTTGAATTTATATTTATCATGAGTTATATGGTCAGTAATGATATTTATACTTTTTAAAAATTATTATTATAGTCTCTAAATACATTGTAGAACCAATTATTCCCAATTTATTTTTATGGGGACAATATTTTCGTTCAATATTAAGTGTTTAACTTATCATAAAATGTTTAATTTGACCAATTTGTCAACTTATACCTATACATTATTGGAATGGGAGTGAAAAAAACTCTTGGATGCCTTATTGAAGCCTATATGGACATCATGTAAGGCTATATGGTTAATATTCACATCTAGGTTCTATTTGTACATTCCATTATAGTTCCATGTGGGAAAATAGCGATGTTTACATTGAAATTAAATTTAATTATATTTATCTTAAGTGGGTATGGAAGAACATATAAAGATAGAAATTGGTTCATCATATAATCATAGATTTATAAATGTTGGATCATTAATTGTGGTGGATTCAACATCGACATTTAAGAATATATGGGGGCATATCTATAAGTGAAAAGGTGTGATATTCCTTAAAAAGAGAAATGATCATCCCCTAATGTCATAGTATTTGTAGAACTATATAGGAGATGATTGTATTTTACACTCTCATTAGGGATAAGAGGGGATTGGTCCTCTAGGACTAGGTCTATTAGGTCTACCAAAATATTAGGGAGAACATAGTTGTTATCGTTCATACTATTGGTATTTTTAGAGGATGTTAACATTCCATTAAGAAATTAAAACTTTATATCATCGTCCACCATTGGTTGTTTACCTCCCATATTGATGAAACATACATTTTATTTGTGGATTCACATGTTTCTATTGGGGTATGGATACCATATAGTATAAAATCCATTCCATCGATGGCATATTTATGAAATTGATGTAATGTTACTAGTATATATGTGATACTATAGAGACAGGGTCTCCCAATAATGACATTGTATGTGATATCTTATTTTATAAACAAAATTTCATCTTCATATGTGAGATTACCAAAACACACAATGATTTTTATTTTTTTGAGTGGACTTTTCTCAGACATGTCATACCATAAATTCATATGATATGTAGTTGATGAATCAAATTCACTGTATCCCAAATAATTGGGGGTTGGAATCATGATGAAATTGATCAAATAGACATCATTAATTTGATCCATTTACATATTAACATTATTGAGTTCACATGAAACATATAGGATTTTGATGTGTCCATCGATGAATTCTTCCTGGTGATACTCTATTAATGAGATGATGACATGAAATTTGATAAACATGGTCTTGAATCTATATAACTCATTTGAAGAAACTTATATCATAAAATACAATTTGATTTTTAGGGGTTTAATGATTTATTCTTGATTTATTTTGAAAGAGGACATTTATGATTTATACGGTGGATGGGAAAATAACCATCTAATTCAAAACATCATCATGTTATTCCAATGTTTGTCACTTCTTAATGTGGGGTTTCTCAATTAAAAGTTAATCATGAGGTGGATATGTATTTTTATAGTCCATACGTTGATTGAGCACCTGCTTCTACAGGAATGGGTTTTTCCAATCATCCTTATTTTATCGGCTTGTCATATTATTGAACTGCCTCTAAGATATCAAGTATTATAACTATGTAAGGATTACTAAAAGGGTGTTATAGGACATCTCTATGTATTTTTTGGTATTTATAGAGATTTTCCCCAAGGGACACATCTCCATATATGATCTCTATGGTGGTATAACTGAAATATTGAGTCCAATTACACTTGTACTCTCACTTGTATCCTCATCTCCAATTCATAGAGAATGATATTCCCCAGTTTGGTGTGGGTAACTCATGATTGTAATAATATAAATCATTGGATAACAATTAATCTAATCATATCATGTTGAAATAACCATTGATAGGCACATAGACCGATGAGAGTTCCATTCCATGTCGAAGATCCTGTGTTTCAGATGTTGATGGGAAGAAATCTGCAACGGTTAATAAAACATTAGAGTAGACTATAACATTACACTACAATAAATAACAATATATTTTTTCCAAATCAATATTCATGAGCCATATTTTATGTCACCATCATGGATGGTTGAGATATTATGGGTTTTTGTTACTCTATTATCACAATAGAAAGAGTTATGTCACCCTTTTTAATTAATCTAGTTGTCGAAATTATGTACAATCTTGTCCAAAACATTGTTCTAATGACCCTATTCATTATAATGGTGAATGATTAAGAAGTAAAACTTCTAGGAGGGGTTTTTATCACAACTAATATTATGTCAACCGTTCCTTGAAGGATTCCATTGAAAATTTATCAGTCTTCTACATTATGATCAAGCTATAATGGGAAGTCATCAAGAAGGTCATTGGGGTTGACTTCATTGTTTATCATGGGTTGATGTAGGTTTATCAGGTTATTTTCAATGTGTTCAGTGAAATAAAAAAGGTCATGTGTATTTTGGAACGATTATACATTATTCATTAATTCCTCATTACATGTACGACCATGATTTCCCTATAAATTAATCTGAGGATGTATTTTTTTCAGTCAACCATTTCCTCTATGTGGTTTGGAATATGAACATGTTATTAAAAGGTTACAACATCTGGTTTTAGGTTAAAATGTAGATTCCATGGATTGTTGAGCCTTTTCTCATATTTTAATGTCAGGATTCTAAATATATATCAGTTTATCTTAATGGTATCCTCTAGATGTTACATCATTTCTATGAATAAAAAGAAACTACCTAGATACTTCATTGGTATCATAGGTTTTTACTTCTCATCTTGGTGATTATTAGCATAGATTTCCAATAATTAGTCCTTCACAAGAGGGGTGATGAGTGAAAAAATTACACCCTTCCATCATCATATGAATTATAACATTCTAAAATTTTATCATTGAGTGATGTTATTTACATGTTCAATTTTTATTTTCATTAATGTTGAACATAATTTGTAATGGAATTTTTTATGAATGTCATCTAATCTATCAATGAATCCTTCTATAAGGATATTGTACCAAAAATGTTGTCCCTATTAGATATTATACGAAACTCCCCCACCTTTTTTCCTCCTTCAGATCCCGATGTCCCATAATCTTCACACATATGGTTATAAAATGTATGAGATATTTTAAGGGTATCGGACAACCTCAAATGTGAATATGGTAGGATTTGTAAATTTTGATTGTGAAAAAGTGGCATTCCCTCATTGAGGATATTGATTCATATTACGCTTCATACGTGTTATTTGATTTATAATGCCTTACATTCGATTGGATATAGACTTGATCGAATTATGTAGCTCTGGAGGTATTTATATTGATGTATAATCTCATCTATAGAGAGAATGTGCGGATTGATTTAGTGGAATTTTCATCATCACACAATAAATTTCAAATTGTCGTTATAATGAGTGATTACCTTGATGAGGGGGAGGTTGTCGATGTCCTGGATGTAAGTCATGATCGTTTCCAACATGATCAATTATGTATACTATATGACTAGATCAGTGTTTGATAGTTTTATCAAATACACATTTTGTGGGTCGGTTGGATATGGGTAAAATAATAATCATCTATACATAATGACAATATCCAATATGAATATTTCTTTGGAGTACCTTCCTTTGGAGTTTCCTGAGTGTTTTTTTATCATCTTCATATTGTACAAATATTTCCTCTACTAAAGGAAAATAAAAAATTATTAATGTGAATTGAATATAGACCCACATTTCTATTTATATATGGAAAGTGTTCCACCCAAGAAGTGGAAACTCAACAGTCAAATGTGGCATATTTTTTACCAATCATTGGTTCTAGGTGCATGAACCCTTTGTTGGTAAATTAAAATCACCCACACACCACAGTATGATTAGCTTGATGTAGACCTATAAATTTTCATCATGACCCCCCATATATATTGAGTTGATAGTGATGATATTGATAGATTTATTTCAGTCAATTATTGTTTCACCGATACATTAAATGATGTTGATTGAATTTTCATCACCTTTATTATCATAATTCCTTGAAACCTAGTCCATATTGTTCTATTTTTTCATGGGACATTATTGGGGTCTTATTTACAACTTCCTATGATCCTCCTAAAATGGAACATGAGTAATGGACTTGAGGGGGGTTGTATTCATGATTTATAAATAGGCACCAAATAGCAGTAGTTTGTCTTACTACTGATATATAAATAAGATTTCGACCATCAATATTTAACTCCCAACCTGTATAAGATTTATTTTCACATTTGAGATGAAGATGATTAAAAAATGTTCTATATCTGTGGTTTTTGGGCTGCCCGAGGCCACAATTGTCATTGATTGATCCTATTATATAGGATTTTATGTATCCATTTGATAATGAGATGCTTTTGGGGATGTGATTTGAGATATAAATTCACCCAACACAACAGGATGTGGTTGATCACTAATCCATTTTGATTTCCTCATGACACATTAGAAGGATAATGAGCATTTTTATGGAGACTGAGATATAAATTTCCCCATCCTATTAGGATGATGTTTGTTTATAATTGATGACTAATGTCCTAAATACTCTCTAATTGATGATATGAGGGGTCGAGATTATGGTAGATATCCCCATATCCTGGTGAGATGGGTCTTCTCATAGATGGTTGCTATGGAGACTAAAATTACAACCAATTTTATGTGTTACAATTTTTCTAAGGATGCAGTTAGGGGAAATGGTTTCCCATGATATGATAATGTTATTAGATGATTCTATTGGGTAAATTTCAACCTTGTATTATATGTATGAAATTAATTCCCATTAACAAAATTGAAGGGGCTAGTTAAAAAACATTTTGTCTAAAATTTTCGTCCATTATAGTTGTATGGGGATCGTTGAAGAGGGTACATTCTATTTTAGGGACCAACTAGTATGAGTGATACCCATTCCATTAATTTTTCAAGAGTCAATGAAATTAAATAATTTCATGTCTATTGGTTTCTTCTACTCAAATTGTGTAGTAAAGTGCCACGCTCCATACATTCCCTATACAAGAATAAGGATAAAATAAATGGTATTATATATCAATTCTTGAAGAGCTGTGATGCAATGGAGGAAAGGATATTGCTGACTTGTGTTGGATTTTTATAGTTTTGGGTCCCAGTCAAATGATATAGAAGCTAGGTGTGGTTGAAAATAGTGTATTTTGATGGTTTGAGGGTGAACCATGAATCATGGATAAGTTAGGTGTCTATTCATTAATAACATATGATTATCCCTCTTATTTTGTCATAGCCTAAGCATACACTACATTTCATGCTCATCGAGAATCTTATAGCTAGAAGTGGATAGATGATTGATCATAATAGGAAGGTTATTTCTAAATAATTAAATTAATATATTAGTTTTTTCATTCCCTTCAGTATAACATACCTATATCTATACATTCATACCACATAAGATGCATCTTGGGGTGGCCTACTAACTGGAGTAGTGTGCGACTGGAAGTTGATGTGGGAACTATATACATTTGACACTTTTATTTGAATCACCTCATTATAGGATGGAATCATAGTTTTGGAATCATAGTTTTATAAAGGTTTTTCGGAGCATGAAGAATATCTTTGTCCATTGGATATATCCCCAAGAATAGGGTGACCACTATAACACCCCAATATTTTGTAAATAATTTTTTTCGAATTACTTTATTTTTTTTGATATTTTCTAATTTAGTCAACACTGAAGATATTTTATTTTATATTAAAGAACTATGTTTTTAATTTTTTATATGTATTACTATGTAAATCCATAAATACATGAAATATAAACATTAGTATTTTCTATATTGATCACTGAGGTTAGATTTCATTATACGCAACAATGACATTACTCAGTATCTATGTAACATGAAACACTGTGGTATACCAAATAATAATATATTATTAAAATATGATATTTATTATAATAAGATATAAAATAGAATTTGAATTAGATCTTATGAATAATATTATATAATTTTTTAAAATATCTTTCTTTCTCAATATAATATGAATTTATAGGTAACCAAATAATTCTAATTGAATATGAAAACCAATCGAATATAAAATGAATATGTTATTATTAATATGGTAAAAAAGATATTTTACACTAAAAAATTAAATTATATAAAACTATTTAGTAATATTAATGTGATATATATGATTAATAATTAATCAAAAATTAGTAATACTCATTCTATATATTTTAGATGGATCATATAGGATGAAACCCAATTTTATGCTTCAAACATACATTTTCGTAAATGTGTTCTTATCACCTATTAATGGTAAACTCATATTAAATACAAATTTGGTGACATCTATATACATAATAAGTGAAAATAAACATATTTTTTTTATTATGAACATAAAAATTATTTTATGATGTTTTATGGAATTTTTGGGTATGTATTTATTATTTAATGAATAGTTACAAATATAGTATTTTAGTTCAAAATGTATTTTTTTATCATTTATTATAATGTTAAATTATATTTCAAAATAGTTACAATGTTTTATCTGAAAATATTATTATCAATAAATAAAATTATGTAATTGGGAACAATATCACATGGAAGTTTGTTATATAAACAAAGATAACATTGGAATGTCTTTACATTAAAAACTTACATTGTCAACTGGAACACATGATAAATTTTAATTTAATTTCTACCACATATTTGATAAAAATTATGAAGAAATCATTCCATATTTTTAATGAATATTATTTGTAGTTTTTAATACTATCAACTTAGTATTTTAATAGAAAAATTGGGTGGTGCCAAATAAAACGAATTGCATCGATTAAGGTACAATTTGACTTAACAACAGTCTCAACCAAAATAATATGACCAAAATGCCTTATAAAATTTTTAAATACCCATTTAATAGAAAATAATATTCCACAAAACATTTATTATTTTGTTTATTTTGGTATTTAGGACACTTTTAGGTTACATTGTGGGTACATATAACCTATTTTAAAAAAATCTATGATTTTTCATTCCCTTCGCTATAATAGTCCCCCACCTCACCAAGTCATCACACCAAAACATCCTCATAGTATTCAACAAGATATTCCGAATATACGTCCAAACATCCATACCTTTCTCCTTCAATCCTCTCTTCCGGCATAAATTCTACCATTGAGTCATTTTGGCACAAAATAATATGAGTGACTCGATTCAGAGGCAATGCCTTCTCTCAAGAGATGTTATATTATTTTTCTTCTTTAAACCATCTAATATATATATTTATATATTTATTTTATAGATAATATAATATCATAAATCTATTATTATTTTGTATGATGATTTTTAAACCTAAAAATAAACATACATCCATCTAATGTGTAATAGATAAACTATTTACGTGTACAATGAACTGATGCCTCACTAAACGATGATTGTTCAAATTTTCTTTACTTCCTATAGTGGTGAAAATGATGATGGAAACTATATTTATATACGTTTTATACAATATTAATTAGGTGTTTAATATTATTTATTCTTTTTAAAACAAATAATGTTTTTACATTCTATTTTGGGGACATATGATAATTTATTTTAAAAAATTATTCAATATTACCCCTCAAAGAGATGTGATTTGATCACACATTACATGGAATGTATTATGGATTAGTTCAGTAAACTTATATTATATATATATAATAATAATTTAAGGATTATATATATATATATATATTCCCTTTTCTTTATTTCTTTCAATACAACAATAAAAATAGTACCATTGTTCATCTGTACGTACAGTTTACCGTCTCTATGAATTGTGTATTATATTTCATACTTATATATTCTATAGATTATTATAATATATATTAAATGAATATAAATTTTATTAAATGTTTATTTAATCCCTAAAAACCATGATATATGTATACAGACCAGGGATATAAAAAATTATGACACATACAAAAACCATAGCGTATGTTCCCCGAATTGAAACCAGAAAATAAAATTTTTAAGAAGTGGGTAATATGAAGAAATAATAAAAATATATATTGTATTATAAGTAATATTATAGTTCTGTGATTGATTTATAATAAATTTATATTTATTATATCATATTTTTGAAAGAGTATGATGTGATTCAAGATAGAATGTAAGGAGATATCATGTCAACTTTTATTTCTGTGAGGTACATATAATATTCATAAACAATTACATTTGTGTTGTGTTTATAATACAGATATATATATTCATTATTTATTATAGTTAAATTAATTTTTATATGAAAATTCATTATATTTTTTTCATTTAATTTGGTTTGTGTATCAAAATTTACCTATTAGTAATATAATTTTGTCTAAATTTTCATTCTTTATGACTGAAGTTTTGTTATGAGCCTAAATTTACATTGAGATGTATATTATTTAATTAAAAATAATATATTATGAATCATATTATTTTCATGATAATATAATATTCATGCCATTTTTTTATTTCATAGATATTATGATCCTATGTTACCAATTTATTAATGTTTATTGAAACAATCTTATTTCTTATTATGATTGTTAATGTTTATGCTTTCTATGATGAAATATTATAACATATATCTCAAGAACGTTGTTTAATATTAATATTTTATGGTCATTCATGATATATTCATGTATTTTTACCATTTTTCTACTCATTCTTATAGAATATAGTGAAAAAGGTGTTTTTATAAAATCCCAAATTTTCCCTCTGTCCAGTTGTAAATCAAGATTCCTTGAAGACAATATTTTATAAAAAATTAATTTGAAAAATATTTTAGCATTATTATAGAATATATAAATTAATGTTTTACAATTTTATTCAATTACCTATATTTGCAAAGGAATCATCTTGTCTGTTTCTAAAAAATTCATTTTTCTACCATTTTTACCTTGAAAAAAATGTTTTTTACCTCAAATGACATGCACTAATATATAAATCATCATTTCATTGAAGATTAATTTTAATTTTTTAAAATGATAATTTTTATAAAATGTTTTAAAATGAAAAATTCTAGGGATTATTGTTAAATAATTTTTGAAACCTATTTAATATTATTTTCAAGGAAAATTTTCATCAAAAAATTTTCAAGAATTATTTATATGTTTCTAATTTATTATCAAATAAATGGGTTTAAATTATTTTTAAATATTATTTAATATGTTTTAATGTAAATTTTTTTTATTTTTTTTGGTATATCATTTTAATTTTATTTGCATTATTTTCAACAATTTTTTATTAAAATATTTTAATGCCTCCTTCATTTGTTTTCAAGTAAAAAAATTTTCAAAAACTTTTCATTATATACTTATACATTTTAAATGAAAAAATGTTCTTAAAATATTTTTAAGATTGATTTATATGTTTTCAACGGAAAAGTATTTCAAAATTATTTCATTTTATTTTTCTAATATTTCATCATATTTTCAAAGATAATTATTTCCAAATTGTTTAATGTCTTTGAAATCATTTTTAATGAAGAATAGGCATTTTACACTATAAATTTTAATGAATGATATTTCAAAATTATTTCCCCCATAAGATGAATTTTTTTTTATTTTACTCATTCCATTCTAGGATATGATATAAAGGGACCATTCATATTCACTCTATGAATGGGTTACAGATAGTTTCATTTTCCTTAAGAAATTTGTTCCTCTATAACGAGTTATATTTTTAGGAAAACCATTTCCCTTTCACATCATATGTTTATGATCAAATGGCTATAAAAAACTGGATCATTTTCCAGTGGTTATGATATAATTACATATTTTTAATACCCATTTCATATCATGGGTTATTATATTATTATTTTTTATCATGTGAAACATGTATGTATGATTTCATTATGAGATGGGAGGGAATGATATATATCTCTTATGAAATGGGTATTGTTTAATATATCATGATATCTACTAATTTGGTCTTTGGACTGAACCTTTATTAATAATATAGCCTTAGGAGTGAACTATGAATACTAAAATAGTACTATGAGTTAATACATTATACTATGACGGTTGTGGGAGTGATCCCTAGATACCAAGATAGTATAGGGAGTCAACTGAAACTAATAAGACCTTCTATGTAGTGATTGGTTGGATACTATTGAAATTATATTATATTCTTATTTGTTTTACACAATTCTATATATTATTCACATGTTATGATTTCATGACTTATGATCCTAATTCACTTAAGATATATGTATTATAAAATACCAATATTTATCATGATCTTTAATATGTAGGTTGTGATCTCCAAATGTTATGATCAAGTTCCATTTACATTTTTCATGTTATGCTTACACAATTGCATTATTTACCATTACTAAGCATTTAAGCTCTTTTCTTTCTTATGTTTCCTTTCCCCAGGTAAAAATGAATGGTTTTATGTAAAATTATTAATAGTGGAAATATTTAAGGGATATGTAGAGGATCTTTCACAAGGTGGGATGATTTGTTTAATGTTTCCAAAGACACTAATTTATAACAGTCCATGGGAATATATTTTTATAATATACAATACAATCATCAACGATGATTTATGATCAATTTTTGTTATGAATGGGTAATTATAGTTGATATCAAAGTAATTTTTTAATAATCCTTTTCAGATAAGTCTGACTGAAAATCCAATTTTTTATTTTTAAAAAACACTTTTTGGTTATGTGAGAACCGAACAAGCGAAACAAATTATGACAACATGTCCAAGGGGATCAACCGTTGCAGACACAAGCTAGAACCTCCCAAACAAAACCCGAAAATGCTTCATAACATATGAAATCCATCATTGTAGACACCATTGTGCTGAAGTGAGAACCAAACTAATGATCCTCAAAGGTCAAAAATGTCATAATAAAATCCACGAACACCATGCCAATTGGCCAAATAATCCTTCTGAACTAGCCAATAACAGAGGCGTGCGCGAAGGGAAAATCCAAAAGGGCATAGGAGAATCATAAAATGACGTTATCAGGACATAGAAAAAAATAGACCCTCAAAAGGAACAATTTAAAAATAGGGGAGACCCGGTGGGGAAATGATCAAACACCGATAATTCCTGAGGTTTAACATTGCGACCTTACAATGACCTGAGAGAAAACGTTGACCCTTCTAGTTACAATCCCAGAAAAAATCAGAATGAACTGATTAGGAGAGGACATCGTCAGTTAAAAGAATACTTGCTTCTTCCATCTTCATATGCATATTAACTCTGGAAAACAAATAGTGGTTTTTCCTCCAAGATACCAAATATGTGCCACTGCAGCAAACCCACCACAAAAGAGTCAATAACAGCAACACACATTCTCCGGCCGTGCTAAGCCGATGCAAGGCAACACAAGGTCTGAGTGGCCATCTGTGGAGGGATTGGGTCAGTGGACCCTGACACCGATGGTTGTGGAAAACATTGGATCTGAATTCGTAGCCTCTCTGTTTGCACGACACGGTCCGACGATGCTTCTTGAGAGCTAGAATCCAGAGTGGGAGCATCAAGGTCAAACCGAGGTAGGATGAAGGCCAGTTTTGAGACCGGATCCACAACACAAGACTGCACCGAACCAAGCCCCAAACAAAAACACCTGCAATCGATCATCAGAGGAACCATGCCGTAACCAAAGTACCAAACAGGATATCAAAGGAATCACGGTGGAGGAAACATCACTGACAGAGCGAGTGGGGGTGGATTACTACAATCCATAAGGTGGAGCAACTCAGTAGTGGCCATGGAGAACGAGTGGGGATAGCAGTGTTCGTGGGTTCGGTGGATGGCACACCAGGAGGGGGTTGCCCGACTTCTACCTCGCATGAGGGAAGCTGGATGGAGGCAGTGAAGGAATCTGGGGTGACCCTCGCAGAAGTATCAGGAAGTTGAAGCGGACAGTGAGGTAGGAGTTGTGGGGCTTAGATCTGCATCGCGTGCAAGGGAGCCGAATGGAGGTGGGGGAGAAGCCTAGGAGATGGCCAGTGAGGTGTGGCGGTGTTGGGGCTGGCAGAACCCTAGGCTAAGCGGGAGATTCCCAAGAAGGTACATCTCATCATTCTCTATTTATGTGACAATGATGTTAAAATAATAGTGATATACCTTGATATATTTCTAGGTATTTATCATCTGTTGTCTCTATTGATATTTATAATGATGAATCAATTTTTAGGATAATTACCCAGAATTGTTTTTAAGGAATGAGTGGGTGTTATTCTAGAAATATATCCCTCTCTGTATACTACAATTGCATGTGGCTCTATAATAGATGTATCTAGGGATAACAACTCTATGAATATGATCATTTCGTGACTTAGGGTAATCTAGTACATGAAAATTGACCTTACTTCATTACTGTTTTGACACTCTTGGGGGGTATTCTTTGGAAAATAAATAACTCTTAATGAACCATTGTCAATGATTAGAATATTATACGACTATGAATATCCTAGTATAATCATATGGTTTCATCTATTAATTTAAAAGTGTTACAATTTAGACATCATATATGTAATTTATTAATTTTATGTACACTTCTTATATGATAGGTGTTTCTCATCCCCTGAATTATGGTTTTAGTAATTGGATTAAAGTAGTAGGAACATGGTTATAGTTGAATGTTTTTAGATGCCAAAAGTATGGGATTTATGAATATTTATTTCCCAAGAGGATATTTTATAATTAGAATAACTAATGTCCTATGATTATAGGTTATACTTATGAGGATTGAGAGACCATAAACATTATGTTAAAGCTATGTGACACTCTTCTAGAACTATTTACATTGATCAAAAGAAGCATGATAAGATTAGAGTTGGATATCCTTAAGGCATGAATCATTATTAATATATTATAAACATTTATTAATGAATAACAAGACAACTCATGAGTAATAGATAAATAATAAATATATATTAATGAATTTTTTCTTTTATAATCATCCCCAATTATGTTATACTAATAATGAAATTTATATGTATTTTTATTATATATTTCATTTAAGGATATAAAAGTTAATGTAAAATAGTGATGAAGATATAGAAATTCGATTTTTGGGAAAGGTGATATTTGGAACAAGGGAATGTAACCACTAATTATTTATTGAAATTTAGATAAATTTCATTGAATAATTAAATGACGAATAATAATAAGTAAATTGAACTTTACAGATTACCCTTCATTTGATTTTTGAAAAAATGGTCTATTTAATCAAGTATAATGTTTATGACTTAATGGAATTTAATAATATATCATGTAATTATTGGAATAAGGAATCATGAAAATTTTCTAAATGGATTTATGGTAATTAAGGAAATTTTGTTGTTTTAATGTAATATATGATGTGGTTATTAACATGTTTGAAATTTGACAACATAATGATACATTACTATATATGGGGGTATCAATTTTAAGATTGTTTTGTGAATCAAATTCTAATGTTTTGGGTTTTCATCATTTAGTAGGGTTATAAGGTAAACATACACTAAAAGTTGGAGTTAAACTCTAGATAATGTAGTTAATTATTGATATCATATTGAAAACCTTGCTTAAAATGCCACATAGTGACGAACCTTATTTATAAATATGTCCATATTATATATTTTGGTTTTTTAATTGTTCAGAAAATGTTAATAATGTATTTAGGGTGACAACCAATGTGTTCTAGCAAATTTGTGGGTCTTAAAAGCATGACTAATGGATGAAATGTGTTTCACACCTACCACTGGAAAATGAAATGTCTGGTTTAGTGTATAATAATTTTCATGGAATAATTATTTATGAAGAAATAACAGCATTAATTTTTATTTTTATATATTAATGTATTGTCCATCTTTATTTTTAATAATAATTATAAATAAAAAATTATAATTTTTATTCCTTTATGGGTCTTATGATGTCATTTATTAGTAATTTAGATCATCAGGCATCATGGTTAATTTAGGGACCTCAATTACATGATGTAATGTATGAATAATAAATTAATATAATCAAAACATATTATTTAATTTTTTTGTATAGAAATATATACATTATGTATATTTCATTATATTTTGGTCGTTAAAATCATTACTCTTCTTTATAATAATTATCAATTAAAAATATGTTGCCCTAATATATTAATTTTTATTGAACGGGTGGGATTTTATATCATCAAATATTTTGAACTTTCAGTCCCTCAAAATTTATTTTATCAAACACTTTTTTTATTGATGACCTAAACCAATACTAATAAATATTTATGATTTTTCTACATGTCCAGTATTCACTCATATCCTATGTTCTTATATATGGAATCCTAGTTATATGTTTCTTTAGTTTATCCTTATCATTCCAAACATCTATTTTAAAGGATTTTGTATAATAAATTTTTACGATGTGGGTTTCTATTAATGAAACTTTCTAGTATTACCCCTCTGATAACCTAGAAAAATTTTAATGGGGGAAATTCATCATTTGGGGGGAGAGTTCAACACCCTGAGGTTATTTCAATGATTATTTTGAATTAATTTTACCTTTTTGATATTTTATATTTCATTGTACTATAATGATAGTTCATTTTATATTAAATCGATATGTTTGTATTATGTTATAAAGTACAAAATATTTATTATGAACTGTACAAAACATTAAATTTATTGTCTTAAATATTTAACACCGAGGATATCCTGGATTATATGCCATAATCACATTCATCATTTTCGTGTTTAACATGAATGTTCGACGTTTACCAAACAATAATATATTATTAAATTATGAGTATTTAATATAATAATATAGAATAGACATTAAATTAGATTTTATGAATTATATTAATATATTTATGAATTTATTTGGTCTAAAAAATATTAAATTAGTATATATAAAACAAATTTAATATAAATGAATATGAAAATTGAATGAATCTAAAGAAGAAATATTATTATTTATATTTTCAGATAACAGTTTTACCATAATAAATTAAGATAAATAAAATTATGTAGTGATAATAATTTAATATATATGTTTTAAATTATATAAAATACTTCAGATATTCATTTCACATATTTGATAAACATAGGATATGGGGATAAACAAATTTATACATAAAATCACATATTTTTATAAATGTAGTTTATTACCCTTTAATAGAGAACCCATTTTAAATCCTAATTTTTGAAGTATTATATACATAATTTTTCAATATAATCATTATATTTTTTAATAAAAACATTAAAATTATTTAAGGATATTTGAATTGTATTTTTCCATATCGATTCATTTTTTAATTATTAAAAACATATTTTTTAATAACAACATTTTCATTTAATTTATTTATAATGATATATTATATATTAAATCGGTTAACATTTTATTTAGACAATATTTATATTATTTAAAAAAAATTAGGTCGTTGATATCAATTTCACAATGCAATTGGATATAAAACAGTAGAAATATTTTCACATTTTTACATAAAAACCATAGAATTTTCTACCCTACTGTGAGAATAATAATAATTTAATTTAGCCTACTTATGTTATTATAATTTTTTAAAATAGATTATATATTTTAAATAAGTTTAAATTATAATTTATAATATGATCAACATTGTTTTTGACAAAAAAAATAATGAATATAATTTAAACTAATTACATTAATTAAGGTAAAAATAAACTTATCTAAGACATAAAACTTAAAATTAAAACCAAAAAAACACTTAAAACCTATTATAAAACCCATTGAATGGAATTTATTTCGTAAATGAAGAAAAAAATATTAAATTTTTCTTTTTTGGTAAGACTTTTGATATTTTAAAATGTTTGTACACATAACTAGTTTTAAAGAATTCCATGTCTGTAATTTACCTTCCCTATAAGAGGCCGCCACCTCTATCTCTTCCTCACACCTCTCAAACACCGTAGGTTCATCCAACATATTACAAATAAACATCAAAAAATAAATTTATTTCTACTTTACTCTTCCATTGAGGAATAAATCATTCCATGGAATAATTGTTTCGCAATCCAAATTAAATTACCAGATTAGGAGGCAACACTTTCTCTCAAGATCTATTCATTTATTTTCATTCACCACCCCACTACTCTATATATTCCATGATTTTATAAAAACACCAGTATCCTAAATATACTATGATTTTGTTATTATAGTAGTTATATCATCAATTACACTGAAATTCTTTTAATTGTTAACAAGCATACAGTTTGTGTACGACTTACTACTGCCTCAAAAAACAATGATTGTTCAATTTTCCTTTACTGCATCCCATGGGTGTAATTATGAAGAATAATATATTTTTATATGTTATATTTTATATTTAGTATGTATTAATTCCTATATATTAATATTAAAAAAATAATTTTTTTTTACATTCCATAGGTTTTATAAATGATAAATTTGTTTTAGGAAGTGTGGACTATCGCCCCCACAAAATGATGTGATTCATTCACACATTAGATGAAATGTATTAAGATTGATTCAGGTGAAATTATATAATATATATATAATTATAATTATACAATAATTATATTTTATACATATTTACATAAAATCCATTTTATTAGTTTCTTTCGATATAAAAAAATAGACGGAATTTGTGCTCATGCGTACATATGGCCTACCATATTGATGAATAGTGTATTTGATTTTACATATATAATATAAAATATATTATTTTATAAATATAATGAAATCAAATTATATTTATGTAATTATTTACATTCAGGAAATTATTATACTAGAATAAGGGCAAAGTATATAACATATTATGATACCTGTGAAAAACAAAGATGATATTACCAAATGTGAATCCTTAACCTATAATTATTAATAAGTGTGTTATATATAGGCATAGAAAACAATATATTTTAATATAAGAATTATTATAGTTCTGTGATTGGTTAATAAAAAATAATATTTATTACATAGGATTGTTTTGAAATGTACGACGACATTAAAAAACCAAGTAAGAGGTTTTCATATCATTTTTATTTCCATGTGGTAAATTATTTATTCACCAAAAATTCATTTTTTCTATGTGTATAATAGAAATATATGTATTAATTTTTTATTATAATTAAATCGATGTGTATTTAAAAATCCATTATTTGCCCATTATTTCATGGGTCTTAAGTTTTAAAATTTTCCAAATCAGTGAAATAGTTTTTTCTCAATTTTCCATCATTGAGACTCATATTCTGTTATGCACCTAAATTCATTATCTAGTGTATATAAATCCACTTAACATGAAATATTATGAAAAAAATTATTTTAATGATATCATATGCTTCATGTAATTTATTTTTCATACATGGAGAGTATGATCCAAATTTACACTGTAATAAGAGTTTTTTGAAACAATCTATTTTATTTTCATGATTGTATTTGTTTATGATTCCTTTGGTGAAATCAAACAACAAAAATATCAAGAACATTGATAGATTTTCGTCTTCAATGTTTATTAATTATATATTCATTTAATGTTACCATATTTCTAATATTTTCTCTATAATATTATAATGAATGTGTTTTTAGGAAATCCCCACTTTACCCTCGGTTTTTTTTAAAAATTGTGTTTCATCAATACTATGTTTTTATAATGGGTATCCAAAAATATTTTACAATTATCCTATTATATTTAGTGATAAATTTAACATTTTTTGTATTTTATTAAATTAATCAATGTAATATTATTATCACATTCTCAAAAATATATTTTTATATTCTTTTCATTGTGCAAAAAAAATTCTCTCTTTTTCCCATAGAACATGTATGAATTTACACACCTTCAATTATTTGAATCATTCTTTCAATTTAATAAATGGATAATATTATGAAAATATTTAAACAATTAATTATCATTTTAATTTTTTGTAATTTTTTTCCAAGCTTCTTTTATATAATATTCATGGAAAATGTTTTTCCAAATATTTTCAAGAATTATTTATAAGATTTATAATTATATCAAAAGAAGTTGTTTTTCAATAATTTTTAATCATCTATATATGTTTTAACATAAAAATGTATTGAAAATATTTTAATTATATATTTATATGTTTTCAATATATTTTAGAAAAAAAGGTTTGAAAAAAATTTCATTATTTATTCAGTTTTCCCGTGTAAAAATGTTTTCAAAACATTTTCAAAATTACTATATTATTTTTAAAATTGATTTAGAAAAAATAATTTGAAATAATTTTTGCAGTTTATTATATAATATTTTATGAAAAAAATATATTAAAACGATTTCTTTTCTTTTTTATTGTATTTTATGATTTTTTATTATTAAATTATTTTCAAATGGTTCTTACGTATTGAAAAGTATTTTTAAAAGAAGAAAGGTTATTTTACTCATGAAACGTTTTATAACGTTATTTCAAAATTATTTTCAATCTTTGATGACATCCATTGATGTTACTCGTGCCCGTCTACTAAATGATTTAAAAGATCCATTCATATTATTTCTATGAATTTGTTATTATTAATTTCAATGTCTTTATAAATCATCTTTCTATTTCATGGATTATATAATTATGAAATCCATTTCACTTTTAGGGGTTATATTTTTTAAAGAAAATATTATGAAACCTATATCATTTTTCAAAGGATATGATAGTTTTACATGTATTTAATAATAGTTTCTCTTCATGATTTATGATATTATTATTTATGATCTTGTGGAACATGTACGAATTATGTAATTATATGATAGGTGGGATATACATCTCCATCAAATGAATTGTGTATGAGTTATATCTTTTCAAATAAACAATGTTGGTCTTGGGAGTGATCCATTACAACTGACATGGCCATAAGAGTTAACCATGAATACCATGAAGGTAAGAGGATTGGAATCATGCTATTAAGCTGAACATGGGTGTGAATAATAACTACCAATATGGTATTGGGTGTGAATGCATACTACTATTAGGGTCTTGACAATGATTCCATTGATTATATAGAAATCATATTACAATTTTATGTTTCTTTAATATTCCATATTTTATTCCAATGTTTTACATTCATCACTTATGGTCTTAATTTTTTTATGATCTCTACCTTATGAACTATGAATATATATTATGATTTATAATATGTTGGGTATGATCATCAAATATTATGATCAATTTCCATACACTTTTTTTATGTTATGATTAAGCATATACTCAATTTACCCATACTGAGCATCTAAGATCATCCATTTAGTTTGTTTCCTTTACCATTATTATGAATAAATGATTTAGGTAGATGTACTAAATGGGTAAATCCTTATGGGAGGATTTTTTGTCCTCTCCTCAAGATATAATATTTGGTTTCCAATATTAGAACTACTCTAAACTATTATAGTCTTTGTGCATGTATTTTCGTAATGTACCCAATATTAATCTATTGTGATGTAATATCCATGTATGTTAAACCTAGTTCATTATAATAATAGTTTTTAAAATAATAAATTTATTGGGATCAATCATGACACATCCACGTGGAGGAATATCATTATAATGAACAGTTCATCTATATCTACTAATTTTATGTATCATTAAGATATTTTGAATGTGTATCTTACAACCAAAATGAAATTAGAATTGAGAATATCAGAGACAATATCCTCTTCACAATTCATTTTCGGAACATTTCGGCATTCCTTCTATAACTGTGTAGTGATATGATGTTGTTATGTGACAATTATTAGAATTGTTTTATCATTGTCAAGTGTTGTGGGAATATGAGGCTCCACCTGAGGGGATTATGGAAAATTCTGATAAGCTTTATCATTATTGACATGAATATTAGCCAATATCGAGGCATTATCTAATATCAGATTGTGATAAATGGTCAAAATAGAGGAATGATCCTGATCTACATACATTGTGATATGCCATTGAACATTTGTGGTAGGGATATGAGGCTACACTGAGGCATGTGTTGCTCTCACATAATGTTCCCCAGTTATTATAGAAATATGAGCCAAATCTGAATATTTCATTCCAACCAAAATATAGTGACTTACTTTTAAATTGGTAAAATGAATATGAGCATCCTCTTATATTACCTTGGAGAGATGTTGGTGTAGTTTTTCATCAGTGGAAGGATGAATATGAACCCCGATTCATTGATCAGTTAGAATATTCTATGAATATTCTCTAATGGGAATTTTATCATGTCATGAGGAATCTTTAATTCTCACATGGGATCCCCATAAAGACTGGTATTTGAGTCTAATCATGGGCCTTTTGAATATGTTTCTATTCTTATTTGATATGAGTATGAGAATGTCCTAAGTCATTTTCCCATCTTACTTGATGATACCTTTATAGAAAATTAAAATGATCCAAATAATGCCCCTTTGGAATCGGTCACCAGAATATTTGGACATTTAAGAGACCTCATCTCGAGTTATGTGCACTATAACCAGATCATACCTAATTGTAAGGGGGATAGTATCTCAGTACAAAACCTATTCCATCATTGATGTTTACTAGTAATCCTTAGAGAAGGGGGAAATAATGTAATATTCATTATATTAAACTACTTCTTCATAGTGATAATATTGTTACGCTTCCCTGGATGAAGGGATAAGAATATGAAATTGTCCATTTATATGTACGAGTACCAGGTTATGCTGGTGGAGTACTTCATTTATGGTTAAGATGTAGTGTAATTTTTGAAATGTGTGTATATGGATTGAATCCTACACATTTTCTGTACAGAAAATATATTGGAATATTTATTCTATAGAAGTGGGGTTATGAGACCACTTCTTCCTTCCGTATTCCATCATAATATGTCGACGGGATTCATTTACTAGGGTAGGGTTATAAACAACCAAAATGATCACTATTGAAATACTCATAAGGATTAATTATGGGTGGATAGGGATATTATCTTTCTAAATGGTTACAAATTCAATATAACTAAATACATTTTTTGTGAGAGATGGGATATGATCCCAATCATGATTATTCATAAGAATCTATAAATGATGGTTCTTTCTTGTTTCCAATGCATGGTTGATAAATGTTGCAGTGCATCAAGGAGTACCCTTAGCTGGTGGCTGATGGGTACTTGTGGGATTGAAATGGTGAAGGTTTAGAAGTGGTTGTCAATTGAAGAAAGGTCCTTTAACTTCATTGATAATTACCAGGGATTATGTGGATGCATCAGTTTTAGTGAATGAAGTCCCTCGTGAGAATCCACAATGGTTGAGATTGAACCATGTAAGTGGTATTACGAAACCCATTCTTTTTTCATCCTATTCTGAATATTTCATGCTTGTGGTCCCTTCTTGAGAGGCCCAAGGGTTATAGTTGTAGTAGATGTTACAACCCCACCCATTGTATCCTAGTGACAGTGCCTAGTTTTATTACTTTGGAATAGATTCCAGGAATCATATCTGAAAAGGAAAATTGTTTTGTATTCATGTTATTATGGATAGATATTTTAAATTTAAATTAAATTTTCAATATAAAACACCAAAATTATTTTCCTTGGCAAAACCATTATCCCCCTTAGCATAACCAATCATTTCAATAATAATAAACATCATTGAAACCTTGGGAAATAAAAATAATAAAGGGGTGAGCACAAACACTCATTTAAAGTTGAAAATGGTTGAAACTATCATAAACAATTATTTAATATTCATGGGATCTTAAATGACTGGAACATATGTTAATTAATCAACAATTTTAGCATAATATGGATGAATTTAAAGATGATCAAATAATACATCATAAATAATAATATGATCAAGAAAACATAACCAAAAATATTATACAAGTAGAATTATAAAATTTAAATAAAAACCAAATATCGGAACGAGGGGAATATAATATAATATAGCTAAAACATTTTATAAAGACCTCGACCAACATGTGTATAGAAATGTGTAAGGCCACAGCTAAAACCCAATCTATATTTCCTCATGATACATATTGATGCATCATGGGGATATAGAATACACCAACCCAAAACCTAATAATTACAATACATTTCATATTTTATATAGTTCAAATATAATCAATAGATACAGATTAATTTAATCTATCAAAAAAATGTAGATAACATTAATTAATTTAACATCATCACAATCCGTCTAGAGTAATATGGTCAATGGCATGAAAAAAGTACATCTCTAATCAAACTAATAAAAACCCATTTAAATATTATTGAATATAGTATCATAATTGATCAAAATAAATTTTGTTAATGATTCAACTATCAATTTTAACATAGATGACAATTCATTAAATGAAATCATCTAAAAATTATTGAAGAAATTGATTTTATACATTCTAACGTGTCTCATAACACATTGAATCATATGAATCATTATCCCTATGATAAAATAAAATTACATAAAAAATTGAATATAATATGAATTTATAGATTTATGATATAATATTTAAATGTATTATTAAATAAAAAACATTAATGAATATTGAGGTTTAACATAACAAACATCTTATTGAAGAAAAACTGTGACAAAATTCCATTATTGAATTGTTAACAATGAAACCATAAATCATATGAGAGACAGATAATAAAATACCAATTTAAATCCCAATAAATTGATTTATAATAATCATAAAATACTTTAATGATAATTACATGCACCATATACGTTAAATATGTGTGGAATTTTTCATAGGCATTTTTTGATGTAAATGTGATATTAGAAATTCACTTACAAATTTTCTATCGTTAAAGAGATAAGTTCGTCAAAAAAGATATTATGTATATGAATAGTATATACACACTTTGGAAAGAAAAAATACAATATAATTAAACAAACACTATCATCTACATATAATGTTAGCATCATATATTCTTCAAAATTGATATATAACCCTATGAATGTAAATTGTTATTTGAAACCCCTTACCACATTGTAATTAGTTGAATTGTATACCCTATAAAAGTAATTATTATCAAAAAATAGTAAATAACATTAAAATAATTATATTAATAAGATTATATATATAATATCAGTATAAATACAATATAATAAATAAATAATGGTTGAATAAATCAATCATACCACATAAATAAATTTAAGAAAGGAAATCCTTTACAACATGATTATATTTAGTGATTTGTAATTTATCCACCTATATAATGTTTTATAAAATCATATAAACTCATTAAAAACAATATTCACATTTAAAATACATTATATCATCCCATTATTAAATATTATGACCCATTATTTAATAATAATTCATTATATTCTTAGTTTTAGGTGCATTATTTTCATTTATTCAGGATTGGTTCATTTGTGTAAAATTATGGATGATCCTTTAGAATGTGATTATAACTCCAAAAGATGAATGATATATTATTTATTAGCTTAAATTAGAGTAAATGGCCCCATATATCATTTTTCTTTCTTTTAATGTGATGATTCAGTTCATAAAATAATAAGGATAAATATTTTTTAATTATTATCAATTTTCCCGAAAACGATGGAGTAATATGCTTTTATTTACTATTAAGAATATACATTATTCCAGAAAATGAAATGGTTTATAATATAAATATAAAAATAATATTTTATCATAATCATAGTTTTGTGGATGTAGAAGATGGTGGTAATGGAAAATGAAAAAAAATTCCTCACATAGGTGACTAACCGAACAAACATTGACAGTAGTTCCATATCATTGAATTAGAGGTGTTAATAAAATGGTTTTATATAATATATTACAGGAAAAAAATTTCCATGATTTACACTATTTTGGGATTAATATTCCCTGATTTAAGAAATTTATTAGGATAATGTATAAGAAGAAATGAAAATAAGAGAGTTTTTTTGAGAAAATTACCGCTATATTACAGTATCCTTGGAGAACCCCTTGAATAAAATTGATTTTTTTTGGAGATACTAAAAAAATTTATAAATGGGTACTTTGAGGAGGAGTGTTTTTGGAAGAGATTATAGGATCATAGATGATTTTTTGTCAAAAGGGTGTGCTGAGGGGTTGAATTTTTAATATAGTTGAGGTTTGCATATGTAATTAAAATAAGGATTATTTTAATTTTCAAAGACATCCACACAGAGGTGGAATTAATTTCAATTACATTTAAATAAAATCAATATTTTATATGATCATTAGAATACATAAATACATCAATAATTTCTTTAAATTTTGTATTTTTATGTATCAAAAACCATCACATTTTTAAGCTTTACTCATTTAATTTTTCTCATATACAAAAGTAAATAATATTTTACTATGGTAACATTTTTATTCCTAAAAATTAATTTCAAAATAAAAATGAATTTTAAAAATTATTATTAAAAATTGAAAATAAATTTTAAAAAATTAAATTCCCAAAATTGGAAAATTTCGAATTTAAATTATACTGACAAACACAATTAAAATGTTCGTTTTCAAGGTCAAAAGATCAAAAGCTTGAAAGGTTTCTAGATAAAATATCAATATAATATTTATTCCAATGATGAATAATTGGTTTATTTATTTATATTTGAACTAATTATACATTTAAAACTTTTTAAAATATACTTTATCTATATAAATAAATTATAAAAAAATCATGACTCAATTAAAATTCATTATGTTTCAGTCTTCACCAATAAATGGAACTTCCCCAATAATAAAAAAACGACCATATGATAATTTATATATCCCAAATTTGAATATGAATTTATTTTCATAGAAAATTTCAAAAAATTTCATTATTTTGATTTAATATCGTTTTTCTATTTAATGTATGCAAAACAAACTTTTAAAAAATAATAACATGTTTTTATTAGAAGTGGATTTTTTTTATATATTAAGTCTAAAAAACATATTGGGTGCATTTATACACATATAATTTCATATATAACATATAATTTTCCTTAATATATATCAATAATATTTATTCATTTAATTTACTAAGATAAAATTCTATTTTAAGGGAAAAATATTTTTCTATTAAAAACACATCTGTTTTGGACAGTAGGATTTGATTTACATTTATATTTAAATAGAAACAATTAATTTAATTTTAGAAAAATGTGAATAATATATTTTTAAAACAATTAATCCCATTTATAAACTCAATTATAATTTCATGGTGGAAACAATCAATATTAAAAAACTATATTTAATCGTTTGTTTAAGAATTTTGTTCTGCAGAACAAAAGATATCGATAAAATTATATATGTTTAAAAAATAAATTCAATAAAATATTGTGGTGTTATCATCTTTCAACATTAATTAAAATATTTATTCAAAATTTAAAATTTCACATTGGAATGAAATTGTATTTATTAGAATATTCATTCATGGAAAACTTTCATCTAAATTGGGTAAATAAAACATAATCATTATAAGAGTGAATGACTAATTATTAGGTACTCATTAATTAGGCTTTCAAATAAGGTAAAATTCATGGAATTTAAGAAATAGTACTTCTAAGATATATCACACTGCCATATTCTTAAGGATATTGATAGAGAATAAGGTCATCATAATATAATCCATAAAAAATGAAAAATTTGTGATCGGTTAAAGAAGCCATTGATTTCGTGATAAGAAAATTAGAAAATCAAAATTAACATTTCAAATATATATTTTGGAGTTGAGGTACTCTATGACTTCATATGTTGAGAATATGAGGAAATATAATTTCATGTGATGTTCATTTTCAATCTTTAACCAATTCCCACCAAAATGTCACTTTTTTTCTACAAATAACGATTATGCTGATTTTTTCTTTACTATTGTTGGCTTCTCTAGGTCTAGAAATCCACAAAATTAAAATAAAATATTCAACTTATATGTTCTTATTAACCAATTGTTTTTAAAACTATGATATAAAAATCACCAAAATAAGAAACCACCATATATATAAAGCTACATTAATATCCGAAAATTCAATAGTAACAACAAAAATTTAAATTAGAAAAATCAATAAAATAGAATACTTAAATTTCATCAAATTTACTCTCCTATAATATTTTAACCTGAAAAAAGGATTTTATCACATAGTCTTCCAATATATTGATAATATTTTTCTCCAAAATTTTCATGTCTAAAAAATATAATCTCTTATATGTGATTATCACCTCCAAAAATAACATTAATCAACATAAATCTATAATAAAATCATATATACATAAAAAATAAAATTCAACCATATCATACATAGGAATAAGTTACATTGTTTAGTGGTTGTCATTACATCTTTGAATCCCTTATGTTGTTGGTTCAAGCCCAGAAGAATTTCCAAACATGAAATGTTATCTCCTAAACTATGGGTTTTCATGTTTCTAAACCTATATTAATATAAAATATATATACTTCACCAATTTTTTTTAAACAAATTTCAATGAAATTTAAAAAATAATGAATTTCTTTAACCACAATGGTTATGAAATAAATTTCATTTTTCAATCCTAAACATTAATGACCCATAATTACACAAAAATCTGTGACGATTTAAATCATAAATGCAATCCATACCTTTAAAAATATATCCAAATCATTTAAAAGATTTATTTCATAATTGATCTTTTCTATACTAATAAACCAACAAGATATATTTCAACAAATGTCTCCAATAATATAAATTTTATTGGATTAACTCCAATATATTAAAACCAAAAAAGACTTTTTAATAATGTAAAATATTTATTTAAATTAAAATCATAATGTAATGATGTTGTCTATAACCTTTATGTTAATGATAACATATATTTCAATCAAAATCAAAAAAAAATTATTTAGTCGATTTATGATTCATTTAACCATAATACCAATTGGGAAACATTTCATCAACACGTTGCTATGTTTATTCAGTTTTAAACAAATTTATTCTTCTATTATCCATTGAATAGAAATAATATAGAATGTGTCAAAATAGAACAATAACAATCAGAGTGGTCTATCAAATAATCATGAATTATTTTTCTGAGGATGAAAAATTCATAACCCCTTATTAACAATCTATGAGTCCATAGGTTTATCATATATTAGATATGTTAATTTAAAAATATATATGATTTTGTTCGATACATATATTTTGACTGAATATTTTTTAATAGATTTAAATTTCTTAATTTATGTTTTTTTAAATCTAGCTCACATGTTTTACACTAAATTTCATCTCAGAACAATTATAAAAACCCTGACCCTTGTAGCCCAATGTGGATGCCTAACGTTACGACATTAGAATATATACAATTTGTCGACTTAAAAATTACCAAATAGGATAATATTTATGATAATCTATATAAATATTTTAAATTTAAATTTCATTTTTAAAATAAAAAAATAAAAAAATTGGGAACACACTTATCCCAAAAGTGTAATGTGGCATATCAATAATAATAAACTCCAAAGATACCTAGGGAAAAAAATTAAGAAATGGGTAATCCCAGTTGTTTATTAAGTGTTAAATACAATGAAATATACCATATATCAATATTGGATAATCATTGTGGAAAGGTAAATGAGTGAAAAACATTTCAATTAATCATTAATGTGAGAATGATATAGAGGGAATAAATGAAAATCGAATAATTCCAAGTAAATAATCCCATAATAATAAAATATTATGTATGGATATTATAATACTCTAATAATAATATGTTAGTAATAAAAATAATATCATAATTATGGAATTCGTTATGTGGGATGCCAAAAACATACCATCATGTCCTAATCTAAGGATTTTATATAAATGGGAAGGGCCTCATCTATAACCTAGTTTTCTTTGACAGATTAAACATACTATTTACCCAATAAATTATATCATTCCATTATCCTCACATAATAGTTCAAATAAATTGATCACATGAAAGGGGTTAATAATAATAAACATTTTCATTTCTATGTAAAATATTACTAAATAAGTAATTAATTTTCATTATATTAAAAAAATATATATCCAACTAGTGTAATTTGGTGAATGGATTCAAAATATTACATACATAATCAATGTATTCAATACCCATTTAATAAAATTTGGATGATGATATATTTTTTATAAACAATAATTAATTAAAATATTAATTGAATTATTATCCAATAGATGAAAATACTTTAAATTATATCATCAGAATATTATTGTTAAAAATGATCTTAAAACAACCTTACATGTCCCACACAACTTTGAAACATTTGAATCATAATCCCCTTCTAGGAATAAAATTAAATTAAACTTATAATATCACAATTATAATTATATTAATTGTTTAATGTTATAAATGAGAAGATTATACTTCTCATTATAGGTTACAATTTTATAATATATCAATTGTCTTAAATAAAGAAAATTTCTGAAAAATCTATTATCACTTTGGTATCATTAAAACAGCAAACCCCTAAAAGATAGTCACGAAAATGGATATGTAAATACAAATAAATTTATAGATATTAAAATGTAAATAAATTCATGGTTATTATATACACCATTGAATAAAAATTAGATGTCAATATAGAAAAGGTTTTGCAGAAGTAAAAGTGAGACTATAAATTCCTGTATAATATTTTTATCATTATGTGAAAATTTTATCAAAAAGATGACTATGTATAAAAATATTATATAAAAATTAATATACGTGGGAATATAACATAATGAAATAATATATGGAATCCCCATATAATCATGTAATAATATAATCGATTATGTTTTTGTATAACTCATTGAATATAAATTTAGTTTAGAACCCCCATAGAACATTGTAATCCATCAAATTATATGACCCACTAATGTTATAATTATAAATTTAAATGTTTAATAGCATGGATGTAAGTATATTTTTGATATTTTATATAACACATATGTATAAAGACACCACAAATAGTACAAATGTTGTGAATAAGAACATATATAATAGAAATAAATGAGAGATGAGAAAAACCATACCTCAAGCTTTATTATAGTGATGCATACTTTGAAACCCTTTATAATGTTATAATGAATGTAATGAAATCATTAAATAACTATATTCAATTTATAATACCATATACAATCCATTAAAAATATATAATGGGTTTTTTTAATAATTATATTTCATTATTTTCATGGTTTATGGTGCGTTCATTTAATGGTTTAATGATTGGATTATTTGTGTAAAAATAAATATGTTCTTATAGAATGGGATTATAACTGATGAATTGGAAACAAATGGTATTAGTGAATTTATTGAAATTTTGATGGTCCCATTTTTAATTTTTATTTCTTTTATTATAGATATTCATTTGATATAATGTTAATGATAATTATTTAGTATAATTTGGTAATTTTTTCTAACAACACAGACTAGTTTCATTTTATTTATTCTAATCATTATTTATTAATTCTTGAATATATATATGTTATAATATAAATATTAAATTATTATTTAACCTAAATAATTATTTAGGACCATCCATGAATGATTCAATGTAAAATAAAGAAAAACATTATTCATTGAGTATATTAATGGATATAACTTGGACAATAGTTCAGTTTCATTGAATAAGAGTAGGTAATAAAAGGGTTGGATATAACATATTCCATTAAAACCATTAAATTATTATCTATATAATATTATGAAATAATAATTCCTTGATGGATGAAATATATGACGGGAATGAAGAAGGAAATAAAATAACAAATGTGTTTTGGGAAAATTACATCTTAAATATCACATCCTTGGAAGACACCTTGAGGAACTATGATATTATATGTAGATAATAATATAATGATATGGATGTGGAGATATTTAGTATTATATATTATATTATATATTTTAGGATCTAAAATGCATGGGGTCGAAATGGGGTGGTTAGGGTTGGTAATAATACATGGGGAGAGGTGGGATTTAGTGACTAAAATATTGAGTATTTTATATTTAAAGCCAACCAAATTATCCTTGAAATAATTTACATAACATGGGAATATAGTTAGTAAAGTTTTTATATGGTTATTTTCGATAAATACCACAACCAACAATTAAAATTTATAGTTTTTAGGTAATCTAAGCCACTATAATCTTAACATTAACCTGTTTGATTTTTTACTTATATCGCGTTAAATAATATTTTTACGATGTTATAATTTTTACAGCTAAAAATTAATTTGGGCATAAAACCTAATTTACAAATTATTATTCAAAGAATTTAATCCATTTACAAAATTCAATTATCATTATTTGAAAAAAAATTATTTAATATTAATCATGTGGACATAGCTAAAAACATGAATTTAAAGTGAAAATTTCCAATGTTTGAAATGTTTTTATTCCCAGTTTAAATGTAAAATTTATTACAATGACATAAATTGGATTTATTGATTTGTAATTTAAATATTTATATTTTAAACAAAATTTAAATTATATTATATATGTGTATATAAATTATAAGAATAATCATTCTTCAATCAAAATTCATTATTTTGTACTCTACATCATTAAATAATATTCCATGACAAATACCCAAATTCATCCTAAAATTATTATAATATAATTATTTTAAACATTATTTTTATTCCATCAAACAATATTTATTGATGTATAATAATTTATTTTAAAATTAGGTCCACCATTAAAAGGAGGAAAACATGGATTCTATAAAATATAACATTCTATTAATTAAATAGTTTTATTTATTTTTGTCAGCTAGTAAATATTATTTGAATAATTTTGATTTTTTTTTGAAATATATAATATATTCATATCATTAAATTATTCAATAATAGTGATTAATTTAATTTATTATAAAAAATCATTATGGGAATAAGAATAGTTTTTTATAAAAACACATCATCAATTTTCAATTGGACTTTATTTTAATTTATAATCAATTTGAAACTATTGAATTATTGTGATAAACATGGGTAGCCTATAATTTTAAAATTATGTTAATATCATTTAATCCAAAATTTCCAATGACAATGTGATGACTATAAAAATTAGATACGAATTTTTAATTATTGGACTATGCTTGGTGTTCTATATATCACAAGATATAAAAGATATTGATTTATTAAAGTAGAGACATACCATAATATAATGTGATGTTACATATAATTTTACAGAAGAGATGTTGTATCGATAAATTGTCCTTGATCAAGGTGTAGATGATGATATTAGTATCCTCAATCTTGCTAAAAATAAAAAAAAGTAATCCATTTGTGTAATATCATTGGAATGATGCATGATTAATCATATATTCATGGATAACAAAATTTTATTTATAATCTCAATATGTTCATTCAACTATCACATAATAATAAAATTGATGATGAAATTATTTTATTTATACCCCAGTTATAGAGGATCAGTTTTATGATTTATGTCAAGATTATCAGAATATCTATATAGGATATTCAAAAAAAAAATTATTGACATATACAATGTTCATAGTCAATTTATAGAAAGGTTTTATGTCAATCTCTTCATTTTTATTGATTGAATTATTCAATGAAGAATATTGCTATACATGCATAACTAATGATTCAGTTATTCGATTGATTCACATCAGGATCACAATTTTTTTGCGTAAGTGATGAAAAAATTTGTTCAAAGGATAAAAATAAAATTATTTGGTGTTTTGACATATTCAAATCTGGTTCATTACATTTTTAGTAGAAAAATGATGGTGGATTTTTTTTGTGGTCAGATTGTGACGGGTTAAATGAACTTCTCAATCACTCAGTCCAGACTCACCATTTTTAGATATATGATATAAAATTCCAATGGTTTCTCCATCCATAACTATCTAAGAAACCTCTTTCCAATATCAGGTGGTTGGCTGGGTTTAAAAACTGAACAATTCATAGGAACTCAAATTGGTTCAGGTCAAGGGAGCTCAGGATCAACACACCCTTTTGGGGGGAATAATTTCCTACATAGGGACTCTATAATAGATTGAACACATGATTTTGAATCCCATATTAATTTTCTTACAATAATGGTTACCATTAAAAAATTACCATAGGTTAAACCCTTTTACATAGAAACACATGGGATCTCATTTATGAATCCATCGGTATGTATTTGAGTTACATCATCAATTTTCCTTTGGTGGGTGGATTTTTATATTTTGATGTTATATAACCAGACACTCCGGATTATTTTGAGATATATATATACAGGGATTTGATTAATACATCGATGATGGTATGGAGAAATTTTGAGTAAGAAAATGTATCATATTTTATAATAAGAATCAATCCACAATTATTTTGTCAAACACATGTAAAATAATATCATATGTTATGAATATTGTTTTGGGAACTTGGGAACATGGTATTTGAGCTCAAAAATCTAGGAGGAATCATGTGTAACATAGTTATATAAGACCATAGAGTTACAGTTGTTTTTTCACACCCTCAACATTTAACCCAATGTAGATACCATTGTATGCTGGGAAATTGTGTCATGCAACTGATCAAGTATTTCAAATAGTGGTTTCTAGGTCATGTGGAGATTCTTGATTCCAATTATTTGTTCTCCAAAACTCCATAAGAACATTTGATCTATGATCAGTGTTAGAAACAAGGGGTACAAAATAATTCAACTCATTTCATATGGATGAGGGAAATAAATGAAGCACCTTAGATATATATCCTTGTTATATCAAGTATCAAATTCATCGTAGTTCAATGAGTTCTCACTCCATTTGAGGATGAGGAAATATGATCCACAGATAGTTGATATTGGGTCCTGATTGTTGGAATTTTGCAAAAATGGAGGGAGATAACCTTAATTGGATTTTTTTTCAGCTAGGACCATGTGAATTCTTCTTATGTATTCTAGTTATCGAAAAAATTGGAGTAATCATAGTTCATATGATCATCCCATGGGAGTGATTTGGTCCCGATGGCTGGAATGTTAGAGGCATAAGGGGATATACAAAATTGGACACCCATTTGATTTCTAGATCTAGCCTTATGAAAGCTTCATATAAATATTTTTTATGAAAGGAATAATTATTATTGTAGTTAAAATAATTTGAGATTACACACTATGTCTTCCCTTATATTCATGTCATATCTTATTTTTCTAGTCATTGAGGCTTACACATTGATGATTCCATTGAATATAGGATACATCATATTAATCCATAGATCACGGATTACAAAATTAGGTTTCTCTTAACATATTAAAGTATTGTGACATTAATGAAATGTTATTTGTGATTCCCCAAGCCCATGTGATATATTCATAGCATGGAAAAATGAGATATAAAATAATTAGTATCATTTCTTATTGATATGGGGAATCAATACTAAGACATCCATATTGATGTTTTATGTGGAGAGAATTCCATATGTTGTATTATTACATAACCACATTATCTTACTAATCAGAGTCATTGTAGTTCAATTTTTCATGGTTTACCCACTGGATTTTCTTAATAGAGGTTGGACAATGATATAATGTTATGGGATGCCTGATGGATTGGGCCTACGTGTTTTCCTGACATGTGTTAATTATATTCCTCACATGGACGTATTGTATTATTGGAATTTCGAAGGATTTATGGCTAACATGTCTAATGAAAATGTCATTATCCTATTTAATTTTCAAAGGGACATCACAATATTTGGATAGAATGTATAAATTCATTCACACGATCAAAGAAAACTTTTCTAGAGGACAATGCATGTCCAATATGTCTTTTCTTGGATGCCAACACATTAATTCAGCCAACATTCATAGTTGTTATTTCATTTTCCATCTAAAAAACTAGGGTGTCATCCTGAAATATGATCAAAACACATGAAGGGAGTTGTCTGAGTCAATGTGACTTGTCTGGAGGGTTCCTTAGGTTCTATTTTACTTTTCCAGGTTTCATCATTAAATTTGGATAACATATCTAGTGGACATCACAAGATATAGATGACATACTGAGTTTCCATTATGAAATTTGGATGGTGAATTTGGAGGATGTTGGAAGAGTCATTTTAAATATCATAGTTCCATTTTGTGACTAATTTGACATGTAATGGATTCATAGTATGATCTGGGTGACATGTATCAAGGATATTCTGAGGCATTAATGAACATACCAGAGGGTTTAATGAGTCATGGGAGAAATATTATGGGGTTCCATGTGACTTGATCTGAGTTTTCCAATGTACCTACCATGGTCATAATCATATACTAATGGAGTGCCACATGAACTATGCGACATGTACATGTGAGACTTAATGAACTGGGTGGTTTTTAAAAATGCATGAGGATCAATATATACGTTCTTTTCATATTTCACTCATCTTTTTAGTTCATATCCCATACTTTTATTTCATGTTCATTATTTTTTTAGTGTCAGATTTTCTTATGTCTCACATAATATAGAAGTTTTACAATATTTTCTTCAACCAACAAACCAAAAGCCATCCATTTGATATATGACTAATCACAGAAAGTGGATATGTATGGTGCATGATCTCTCTAGTAATTCAAAAAATCGCACCTAATGGAAAACATTCTATGTTATTAAAGAATCATCTTTTCAAAATATTCTCTGATGCCATGGTGAACTAGTGAGCGGTTCTATGGATAAGTCAATGAATTATTCATTCTATGGTATGGAATTTGTCATGAACCAGGCTGGGTCGCCATCCGACCCGGCGCCCGACCCGGTCCGCGGCAAGGCCCGAAGGGCGTTCCCGATCCCCACGGGCTGGCACAAGTGCCCGGGTATCAAAATAAAAGAGTGGGAACGATTTACCCGAATAAACATCCAACAAAGTAAACCAAAACAAAAGTAAAGGTCGCTGACAACAACCCATTATACATGACCAAGTTTTGAGTCATAGGTATAACTAAAAACCAAGCAACACAAAGGAAAGTGTAGAGACCAAAAACCAACCCAGAAACTGTCACCCAGGGAGAGATCGCACCCTCAAACCGTCACCTCAACGCCACGCCAAGAAGTAGCAGCTAATAACTTGGATCACCGTCCTCAAAACCTTTGTCTTTCCCTGTATCAGACAAAATCATATCTACTTACACCCAAGGGTGTAAGTAGGGTGTGAGCAATCGCTCAATAGGTTGGTACCAAAGAAAAGATTTCGCATGAAAAGGTTAGATGACCAAAACAGTTCGCAGGTTCAAGTTTTAGAGAAAATAAATAAATGCACTAACACTTTAATGAAAACGAGTTTTAAATAAAGAAAGACAGTTCTAAAATAGGGAAAGGGGATTTTTGGTACTGAAAGAAAAATGAAACATTCTCACCTTTTGAAACCACAAAAGTTACCAAAACCAACCATTGATGAGTATATAATCGCACAGGATCAACAAAAGTGGGAGAGGCCCTAAAGTACTAAAGTTGTGTGGGTCCCTAGAACGTCGTGTCTCGGTGAAACGTGGCTTAGATGGCCACGACCCTCAGATAACGTGGCTTAGAAGGCCACGACCCTCAGAACACGTGGCTTAGAAGGCCACGACCCTCAGATATCATATGTTTAGTTAGTGTTGCAATCGTCAATCCAGCTAAGTGAAACAGGGACGACACCCATCCGGTTCACTAGCGCACTAGTTCTAGTCTGCCCACCTAGTACCCAGGCTTCCCCTTTTGTGCTCAATATTCAAAGTTCACCCTACCCATCAGGTTCAAGTCATAACATAATTGAATGCAAACTAAGTCAACCACACTTTCACATTCAATATAAATGAATAAACAAATAATCATTTAAAGGTCTAACGCACAACAGAGATTTTCAGAAACAGAACACAACGTGCATGAATTTCACAAGTTAATAAACTATACAATCTAAAGAATCAAACTAAAATTTATAAAACATTAGAGAAATTGGTTTAGTGATTTTAAAGAAAACAAGGCATCGTAATAACAGTACTAAACCCACTCAAATTTTCTTTGAAACCAAATGCATACAAATTTCAAACGCTGTATTTATTCAAAACTAAAGACATGACTTAGTTGAAACCAAAATAACCTAAACATGCCACTAGTGAGATAAATCAATAAAATCTATCAGCTGAAATCAACACTCGAAACAAAATTTAGATAATGGAAATGTTAATTTAAATAAACCTGCAAACCAATTAATCAGACAACCTAAGCAAGCGAAACCACCTACCTCAATGCAGGAGCGGAAAACGACATGGCGAAGTACTCCTGACGCGCAAAGGTCGCATCGTACGGAGCCGTCAAAAGATATTAACATAGTAGAATAACAATTCACATCGCCAACCCAAAACAATATCAGCAGTTAGTAAAAAAAAGTAATATCAGCAATTAAATAATTTAATTAATAGTTAAACAAATTCAATCAAATAAATTAACTATCAATTTAACAAATTAAATTAAATAAATTGATTAATTAACTAAACAAAGTGCTAAGAAGATTTATTAAGTAGTTTCCAACATGTCGCAACTTTGAATATATATAAAGAAAAGAAAAACTCATCCAAAACCATTTTTTTAGATTAAACGCACTTTTGACACCACACCAAAAAGTCAACTGCATCCACTGCACTTTCAAAATTGAAAAATCCACAATTTATCGACGCTGATAAACAGCCCAAAGTGGGTTTTCAAAATAAGATACACTAAAACTATTTAAACATAACACTAAAAATTTAAATGCACATTGAAACCAAATTAAAAACAATTTCGCATCATGTAAACTAATTAACAACGGTGCAAAATCAATTAAATAAACAAGTGGATTCATACCTCGCCAAAATGGTGCGCAAAAGCCACTGCACAAAATAACATCAAACGCATACTAAAAACCGCATAAAATCTAACTTGGAAATCTTCCGAAGGAAGAACCAACCAAACTAAATACAACGCACCTGCGACGAAGACAATGGGGGGGTGCCGGAGGTGAGGCTGCGAAGGGGGGCGACGGGCTGGCCGGGACAGCAGCAGGGTGGTCGGCCGAGTGGGTAGCAGGGGGTGTGGGGAGCTGGTTCGGAAAGAAGGAGGTGTGGTTCCAAGCAAGGGGAAGGAAGGGGATTAGTTTGTGGTGTTGCGAAGCAAGGGAGCTGAGGGTTCCAAGGGGGTGCTGCGGCGCGATCTAGCAAGGAGAGGCGGAGGGTTTCAGTGGAGAAAAAAAAAGTAAACGGGGAGAGGGGCACTGCAGCCGATCCAGCAAGGGAGAGGGGGAGGGTTCCGACGGGAGGGGAAGTGATTTGGGGTGGGGTGCGCTGGGAAAAAGAGAGAGAGGTGCGCCGTGGGAGAAGAGAGAAAAGAAGGAGAGAGAGGAGAGAAGGAGAAGAGGCAATAGAGGAAGGAGAAGAAAACGTGGGGGAGAGGAAAGAAAAAAAGAGGGGGGTGGCGGCGGCTAGGGTAGGATTAGGTGGGTAAAAAAAAATAAAAAATAAAAAAATAAAGGAAAAGAAATAATAAAGATAAAATAAATAAAATAAAATAAAAATGGAGATATATAAATACTAATATATATATATATACATGTATATATATATGTGTGTGTATATGTATACACACACAATAATAGTAATTAAACTATTCTAAAATAGAAAATGATAAAGGATTTAATGATATAAGTTAAAAATGGAATACTAAAAATACTAGTAATATTTATAATAATAAGGAAATAAGAATAAAATAAAATAAATACTCACTTAAAACGTTAATATTAATAATACCAAGTAAGACCACCCGTGTACCCAGTAGGCCACAGGGATTCACCCATGTCGTGCTTGTGTATCGGGCAACGTCAAGCCCGTGTCCATTTATCAGCGCAAGCGCGTACCACTAAAATCACACTCAACTCGAATTCCAACAAAACAATTTACAAAAAATGAAATAAAACTTATGTTATTAAAATTAAAATTAAATACATACCTCAAAGTGAAGACCAGATGTGACAATTCTCCCCACCATGAAAACTTTCCGTCCCCGGAAAGCCACAGCTATGGTTGGGGCACAAAGAAGAAACTGATACCCCCACTAAAGTTCAAAGAGGATCTCCACAACCAACAAGCGAAAAGCAGTAAAAGCAACGTTCTCAGAAAAAGTGAATCAATTGACAACCTCAAGATGCATGTAAAAAGACTTTCGGATATGTGGTGCCCACCCCCAAAGAGCTAGAACACCTCCAATTGATTGATTTAGGAAATCAACTCTCGTACCTGCGGAAACCAACCTCATAAACCAAAACACCTCAAGCATCATTGAACGGAAAACACACCACTTTACTGGAACGAGGATACAAGACCAACCCACATCCAAGGAGTACCTCAATAACCTACCACTAAACCATCTCTGGGAACAAAACTGAATGTTCCACCACGGGAAAGCACGATGGGTCTCTCCACTATTAAAAACTTTCCGACGCCTGAGACGAGACTAGAAAATCGACACGAGGAGGCCCGGGCGGACTCCCCACCATTAAGATCCTACTATCGCCCAAGATGGGTTTGGGAAATCGACATCGGGAGGTCTGAGCGGACTCCCCACCATTAAAGAAGAGTCCAACTTCAATCCATTCCAGAGATATTTGTACGAGATCCGATGTGAGTCTCCCCGCCATTAGAACTAACAGTAGGTACAAAACTTTAGAAACATTCTCGATGGTGACCAAACACCCCACCACAAGGGGCGGGGAGGGGTGGGGCCCGACTACAGGGGCATCAAAAGCATGACCCAAGACAAACTAGCATTATAAAATTATGGGACTGATTTTTCCCCAACAGATTCTCAAGGACCACTAAAAGTGTTTGCATCCAGTGGGACGCAACCCCCAAAACTTTAAGGCATGAGACGATCACGCCTTCACCTGGTCTCGAGAACCTTATGCAACCAGACGAATCATTCGGAGCGGAACAACCATGGAAAAAAATTTAAACTGTCTATACTTTTAACACCGATGACAGAAATAAAGTTGGGGTCCCCTACACTCCCGGGGTTCCTGACCACGCGCCAGCTTCACTCCGAGGCCTATGGCTGGAGCCCTGATGCTTGAAGCATCTTCTGCCTCGTAGTCAGGCATGGAAGACTCCTGAAAGGAGCTTCTCCTTTTGGTGTCACATGCAACCGCACTGCAACCGAGACAACACCAGCAAAAACAACACATTACGACATCTCACTGATCATACACGGAACATTCACCAACACAAGAGCTGAATGGTGCATGTGCATCACCCTTTGTCACACTGGGTGAGAATATGACACCACAAATTGTCACAGAGCACGATCATTACCGTCAAGAGAAGCATTGCGCTGAGAAACACTTTAATCCGCGTCTTGAACAACACGTGATTCCTGCAAACGACCATAGCAGCCTCATACGATTGGGTCTGCCAAACTAGTGGCCTAACGTAGACCCTTTCTTAAACGAAAACAACGAAGGACCAAAGGTCATTTCGAATAATTGTCAGCACCGACCACTCCAGACTGCTTCCACCTTTTCCCCACTGGAGTCTCCTTTACCGCTTCCAAACCACCGTTGACTATCAAAGGGACCTTCCACTGCAAGACGTCACCGAGCATGACCCTTGCAGCTGATGTAAATACTACAAATCCCTTCAAGACACTGGTCAACACTGAAAATTCTGAACTACCTTCATCCTTCCCCGCTAGATTTCCTTTCTCCGTTTCCAGGGGGAATCTTCAAACATGACGACGTCAAACTTCATACCCGATGAGTCAGACAACTCAAAAAGACCAAAACTCCCTTCAACACCCCTCACATCTGTCATCCCATTGTGAGAGGATCCACTTAGTTGTAAAAAGGAGAGGTGGGTTCAATTCTAAAATTCAAGAAGAGATTCCTCTGATCAACTGGAGGGTTGGCCAACGACAAGTTGCCTATAGCCACACTTCAATCACATGTCAACGCTTTAAGGGGGGACATACACTAGTTGATAAAGAAAACCATGGACCTAGTCAAACTGGTCCACTGGCCAAAACATACCACAAGTGAACACTACACATGCAGTGGGTACAACCACAAGGAATTCCCGAAGCACTTATTAAAAGAGACCATTAACCACATGCTTGTATACCAACTTACAAATAAGAATTCAAACTCGGGACACAAATCATTTAGAAAGGATCCTCGGCTCAAAACGCCTCACATCCGACATTTCCAAAACACAAGGAAACTCCACACAAACACTGTTTACTAAAAAACCAAATTTTTCCTTTAACAAAAGATTTTGAATATAAGAAAACCTAGCGGGTTGCACAGACATCAATGGCGTCCCATGAGCCTCGCACATGCATGTGCCCGTGCCGCACCGGCACCCACCTCATGTCCATCCAGGCACTCATCCGCTCATGCCATTAACCATTTCCCTTTTCGCATACACCCATGCATGTGGTTTCCCATGAGAGCGCCAAGGATCAAAACCAACCCTTTCCATTTTTTTTCAAAACCAAAACATCCAACCCACACATTTCAAACCTCACACATCATTTCATTTTCAAAGCGCTTCATTTGAAAACATTTTTCCAAGACCAAAACATTTTTACTTAAAAACCAAATTTCCACGAATCCAGAACAAAGAGACAATAAACAAAGCAGGAAGAAACTAGGTACAGTGGTTGATTGGAAAGTATGGTTGGCGGCCATACGCCAATCACACCACTGGCCACAGAGAGTATTTTAGGACAGTGTCCCCGGCTCCACAAGGCTTGCCAGACCCTGCGAGCTCACTAAAACCACTGACCTTACTCCCTTTTTATTTCCCCTTAGACACGATCATTCGCAAGAACTAAAAACTCAGACAAACCTCAACATACTTTGGTAACTCGAGTCCCGCCACGAGGTGTGCTGGCCAGGCACCTTACTCGTAGCCAGGACGTCGAGTCCTGACAAATTTAACTCAAGTCTACCGTGACTCTACCCCAAAAGAAAACGACCCAAGAGAGCAAACCTTGCCCTATGATACCATTTTGTCACGAACCAGGCTGGGTCGCCATCCGACCCGGCGCCCGACCCGGTCCGCGGCAAGGCCCGAAGGGCGTTCCCGATCCCCACGGGCTGGCACAAGTGCCCGGGTATCAAAATAAAAGAGTGGGAACGATTTACCCGAATAAACATCCAACAAAGTAAACCAAAACAAAAGTAAAGGTCGCTGACAACAACCCATTATACATGACCAAGTTTTGAGTCATAGGTATAACTAAAAACCAAGAAACACAAAGGAAAGTGTAGAGACCAAAAACCAACCCAGAAACTGTCACCCAGGGAGAGATCGCACCCTCAAACCGTCACCTCAACGCCACGCCAAGAAGTAGCAGCTAATAACTTGGATCACCGTCCTCAAAACCTTTGTCTTTCCCTGTATCAGACAAAATCATATCTACTTACACCCAAGGGTGTAAGTAGGGTGTGAGCAATCGCTCAATAGGTTGGTACCAAAGAAAAGATTTCGCATGAATGTTTAGATGACCAAAACAGTTCGCAGGTTCAAGTTTTAGAGAAAATAAATAAATGCACTAACACTTTAATGAAAACGAGTTTTAAATAAATAAAGACAGTTCTAAAATAGGGAAAGGGGATTTTTGGTACTGAAAGAAAAATGAAACATTCTCTCCTTTTGAAACCACAAAAGTTACCAAAACCAACCATTGATGAGTATATAATCGCACAGGAGCAACAAAAGTGGGAGAGGCCCTAAAGTACTAAAGTTGTGTGGGTCCCTAGAACGTCGTGTCTCGGTGAAACGTGGCTTAGATGGCCACGACCCTCAGATAACGTGGATTAGAAGGCCACGACCCTCAGAACACGTGGCTTAGAAGGCCACGACCCTCAGATATCATATGTTTAGTTAGTGTTGCAATCGTCAATCCAGCTAAGTGAAACAGGGACGACACCCATCCGGTTCACTAGCGCACTAGTTCTAGTCTGCCTACCTAGTACCCAGGCTTCCCCTTTTGTGCTCAATATTCAATGTTCACCCTACCCATCAGGTTCAAGTCATAACATAATTGAATGCAAACTAATTCAACCACACTTTCACATTCAATATAAATGAATAAACAAATAATCATTTAAAGGTCTAACGCACAACAGAGATTTTCAGAAATAGAACACAACGTGCATGAATTTCACAAGTTAATAAACTATACAATCTAAAGAATCAAACTAAAATTTATAAAACATTAGAGAAATTGTTTTAGTGATTTTAAAGAAAACAAGGCATCGTAATAACAGTACTAAACCCACTCAAATTTTCTTTGAAACCAAATGCATACAAATTTCAAACACTGTATTTATTCAAAACTAAAGACACGACTTAGTTGAAACCAAAATAACCTAAACATGCCACTAGTGAGATAAATCAATTAAATATATCAGCTGAAATCAACACTCGAAACAAAATTTAGATAATGGAAATGTTAATTTAAATAAACCTGCAAACCAATTAATCAGACAACCTAAGCATGCGAAACCACCTACCTCAATGCAGGAGCGGAAAACGACATGGCGAAGTACTCCTGACGCGCAAAGGTCGCATCGTACGGACCCGTCAAAAGATATTAACATAGTAGAATAACAATTCACATCGCCAACCCAAAACAATATCAGCAGTTAGTAAAAAAAAAGTAATATCAACAATTAAATAATTTAATTAATAGTTAAACAAATTCAATCAAATACATTAACTATCAATTTAACAAATTAAATTAAATAAATTAATTAATTAACTAAACAAAGTGCTAAGAAGATTTATTATGTAGTTTCCAACATGTCGCAACTTTGAATATATATAAAGAAAATAAAAACTCATCCAAAACCATTTTTTTAGATTAAATGCACTTTTGACACCACACCAAAAAGTCAACTGCATCCACTACACTTTCAAAAATGAAAAATCCACAATTTATCGACGCTGATAAACAGCCCAAAGTGGGTTTTCAAAATAAGATACACTAAAACTATTTAAACATAACACTAAAAATTTAAATGCACATTGAAACCAAATTAAAAACAATTTCGCATCATGTAAACTAATTAAAAACGGTGCAAAATCAATTAAATAAACAAGTGGATTCATACCTCGCCAAAATGGTGCGCAAAAGCCACTGCACAAAATAACATCAAACGCATACTAAAAACCGCATAAAATCTAACTTGGAAATCTTCCGAAGGAAGAACCAACCAAACTAAATACAACTTACCTGCGACGAAGACAATGGGGGGGTGCCGGAGGTGAGGCTGCGAAGGGGGGCGACGGGCTGGCCGGGACAGCAGCAGGGTGGTCGGCCGAGTGGGTAGCAGGGGGTGTGGGGAGCTGGTTCGGAAAGAAGGAGGTGCGGTTCCCAGCAAGGGGAAGGAAGGGGATTAGTTTGTGGTGTCGCGAAGCTAGGGAGCTGAGGGTTCCAAGGGGGTGATGCGGCGCGATCCAGCAAGGAGAGGCGGAGGGTTTCAGTGGAGAAAAAAAAAGTAAACGGGGAGAGGGGCGTTGCAGCCGATCCAGCAAGGGAGAGGGGGAGGGTTCCGACGGGAGGGGAAGTGATTTGGGGTGGGGTGCGCTGGGAAAAAGAGAGAGAGGTGCGCCATGGGAGAAGAGAGAAAAGAAGGAGAGAGAGGAGAGAAGGAGAAGAGGGAATAGATGAAGGAGAAGAAAACGTGGGGGAGAGGAAAGAAAAAAAAGAGGGGGGTGGCGGCGTCTAGGGTAGGATTAGGTGGGTAAAAAAAATAAAAAATAAAAAAATAAAGGAAAAGAGATAATAAAGATAAAATAAATAAAATAAAATAAAAATGGAGAGATATAAATACTAATATATATATATACATGTATATATATATATGTGTGTATATGTATACACACACAATAATAGTAATTAAACTATTCTAAAATAGAAAATGATAAAGGATTTAATGATATAAGTTAAAAATGGAATACTAAAAATACTAGTAATATTTATAATAATAAGGAAATAAGAATAAAATAAAATAAATACTCACTTAAAACGTTAATATTAATAATACCAAGTAAGACCACCCGTGTACCCAGTAGGCCACAGGGCTTCACCAATGCCGTGCTTGTGTATCGGGCAACGTCAAGCCCGCGTCCATTTATCAGCGCAAGCGCGTACCACTAAAATCACACTCAACTCGAATTCCAACAAAACAATTTACAAAAAATGCAATAAAACTTATGTGATTAAAATTAAAATTAAATACATACCTCAAAGTGAAGACCAGATGTGACAGGATTTATAGGCCATTAAACCACGATTATTCACGTTTCTTCAGGAATCATATCATTAAAATATTGGATTGAGTTAGTATAGGGCTTTGGTTTCATGAATTTTAGAGATGTTTTTTCAAAGGTTATTCTTGGGGTGGTGCAAGACTTTCAGTGATAGCACGATCATTCTTACAACTCCCAATTTTGTATACTATTTGATATTAAGGTGTTATTTCTGAATAAGGAATTAATATTTTGGGTCCTTCATTAGTTCATGTAGATATTTACAAGGGCCATTACAAGATTGAGGAAATATTAAAGGGTCTTTATATGATCTTTGATGTATTGTCTAGGATATTCCGCAAGATAAGGATGGATGGAAATGGGTAATTTGCGAGATTAATATTTATTGAAAAGGGGTCATGTGAGGTCTTGATGGTGCATCATATGAGTTTTATGATTGAATTATGATTTGGTAATATACCATTTATTTCCGTATTTATTCCAGAATTACATTTAGAGAATCACATGTTTTCATGAGTTTAGTTGGAGAAAATCAGTCTACCTATTAGTGATGAATCACATGACCAAAAAATATTCATGCGTATTTGTGTGAGAATTTAATAGATAAATAAATAGATTTCTTCATGGATATAGAGTAGGATCACAAATCCTTCTAGACTTGTCCAAATACCTTTATGTGGTGAGGCTGATTGGTCTGTAAGATCTTGAATGGAAAGGTGTACATGTCATCATAGTCTTAGTATGTCTATCTAAAATAATAGTGTATATCCCATGATGTATATGATTGGAATAGTCTCCTATCATTCAAAATTTTATTTCTATTAGATATTTTCCATAAATTTGGGAATCACATATGTATGTAAAAGTATTGTATAGGATAATCAATATACCTATTAGGGATGAGTTGTGTGACCTATAAATGGTCTTATGTAGATGCATGAATATTATGATGAAAAAACCCTTCATTTTTCCATTGATCTATATTGAGCTTATAATACTTCTTGAATATGTCCAAAACATCTCACATGACGAGGGTGATATGTCATTGGGCTCTTGCATTTAATTTTGAAAACATTCTAGGAACATCAAAAGTTATTTGTGAATTAAAAACGTTCCCACCTTGTGATATTTTCCTCTAATTTTCTAAAAACATTTTTGAGGCTTTACAAGTACCTTTCACCATATAATACACATAAACTATGGGTACATTTCTAGATTCCTCCTCATGATCATCGAGTGGATAGGATGACTTCACATGAACAAGTAGTCTCTACTAAAGGGTCTTCATGTGATCTTTGACATGGTTTGTGACACCTATGACAATCTTCATGACCTTCCATAGGTCTTAGGATCACACAACACATTGAAGTGCACATGATCCATGTGATCATGGAATCATTTAACTAATTTTATTTTTTAGGAGAAATATTACCCATATTTATTAATTTTATCCTTTGTGAATTATATGATTCTCATAAAGAGGTCATAAACATTGGACAAATATTAACTACACTATATCAAATTATATAATTATTAATATTAAAAATATGGTATCAATTTTAAAAATTTATATTTATATATGTCGTGTAAAATAAATTTAAAATAAATTTGAAAACCCAATGACTTTTTTTTCGACAAAACCATTTTTCTGTATAAAAATGAGTTTCCTTCAATCATGTCTATTTATAAAATTTACAGGAATGTTATTATATTTTATTTAGAATATTATATAATAATAGTATAAAATAATTGATAAATATAGATTAATTTAGTTTATTAAATTAAAATCCCATTCTTACCGCCATATTGTTTTTTTGAAAAATAAATCTATTTTTACCTTTAAGGGATATAATTGAAATTTATATCCAATTGATAAAAAATGAATTAGTTTTATACATATTCCAAAATAATTTATCATAATTTAGTTCCTCTTATTTATAAAAACTAATCCAATTACTATACAAAAAATTAATCATGAAATAATTATATATCAATAATATATAAAATTTTATTAAAAAATGGGCTTTTTTATAAGAATTTATATTGAAAATTTCAAATTGTTTGAAGATAAATATATAATAAGAATTTGGGTTTTAATATATTATCTATTGGATATGACAAAAATATAAATATAACTGAAAAAATAGATTAACATAATTGTTCTAAATAGGAAATAAATTTCTAAAGATTCAATTTTCTAATGTGGTAAATATTATTTTTAGTACAACATCGAAAAAAACAATGAAAAACATTTTTACAGAAAAAATTGAAAGATATGTATTTTATAAAATAATAATATATAATAATGATTCACATGAAATTAATTTAATTATGATAAAACTAAGGTGACCTATTTTTAAGGACCTAGCCTTATTACTCTACATAATATTGAATTTAGTTATGAAATCACATCCATTCAATTTGAGGATATTTTCATGTATAGAGCTTTAAAAAAATGTACATACAACATTAAAAAAATTCACATTGTTATAATGTGGATACATGAAAACAGTATTCATTTCATGCAAAATATAAAACCATTCACATAAAACATGTTTTTATTGACAAGTCATCAAACATTTATTTTTGATTCCATATTTTTCTTACATATCCTTTATACAATGAAAATAATTTACAAACATAGGATGAGAAAAAAATCTTACTAAGGGATATTAAACAAGGAATGAGAACCCTAGTCTATATTTACATGTTATATATGAAATCTTTTTCAAAAGATTCACTTGTCACCCATATATACTTAGTTTATAGAAAATGATATTTCTAAAAGATTACCTCACAACATAAGTACATAAATAAGACCCTAAAAGTATATTGATGCATTACAAACATAATATTGTAACCCTGTCTATTACCTTATAATTTATAACCCTCATGAAAACCTTAAAATTTGTGTAACCATCACAGATACACATGGTGTAACCATATGGATGACCTCCAACTTACACATACCAAATGCATTGGAGGGACATGTAGGTCCAGCCATTCATCATATTAAAGGACCAAGAACCATTAAATTATCATTCAACATGCATAATTTCATAAAAACATTTCTATTGAATCATGTAAAATAGAATTTTTAAGGAGGTTTTTAAAAGTAAAATGCCTTACAAAAATAATATAATTGAATTAAGAAAAAATATATTGAATGGAATATGTATATAGAATCTAAATATACATAATTAAACATATAATAAACAAAACTCTTCACTCAAACAATTTTCATACCACAGAAATAATGATGTATAATGTAAACCCAAAGAATAAAAATCAAGTTAAGAATGTTTATACCACATTTTTTTCATAAAAATCATTTAACCCTCCTATATAATTTTTAATATAGTGAAATTTTTATTATGGTGAATCATATCCATATTTATAATACTGTATATGATCATTTCATTACAGTAATTCACCCTTTAATCATTATTATTTTGTTTCATGGATTGTTTCGTGTGTGTTCTTTAAATATTTTTCATGATCGGTTCATGATGGATGTTTTTGTCAATTGGAAATGAAACTCAAAAATTGGAATGGAATGGTATTCATATATTTAAAATACCATTAATTCTACAATTTTTCATTTTTAATTCTTACATGAGGATGATTCATAATTTAAAACATTAGTGATGTTCGTTTAGATAATTTTAGTTGTTCTGTGATAATAACGACCTCATTTTTTATTATAAATCAAAACCATGTTTAAAATAAGTTAAAAGAACAATGGATTATTTATAATTCATATTTTATAACCTATTTTAACCATAGAAAATGTTTCATGGCCAGAAATTAAGTAAATAATTAAAATTGAGATCACATCGTCCACGAAATCTATAATTCGACACATCACGAATGATGATTAAATTTCTTAAATAAGTGGTATAAGAGAAGAATAATGATAAGGAATTTTGCATGAACATGAAAAAATCATGAATATAAATGATTCTAGATCTTCCCTGCCTCTTGGATTAGTGGAGGATTGGAAATAAGATGAAAATAAAGGAACTCGAAATTAAAGATGAGTTGAGAAATCCCTTATGAAATTTCGGTAGACTAATGAGATCACATATTATTTCCTTAAATATTTTGATGATAGAAAATGGTTCTTTATAAATTAAAACATAATATGGGCAGTAAGTGGGATATGAAATGAAATTTCTCAACACATTCCAAAGGAAATTAGAATAAAATCATAAACGAATGAAAACAATGAAAAAGAGAGGATGTTTACCTCTTGATCCCTTCTCTTTAGATCCTTCTTAAGGGCTTTGGTTTGGGTCTTTTGGTGAGACCAGAATCCCTAGAAAGTGTGTTTTAATATTGGGGATGGATATTGGTAGAAATTATAAAATCATTAAGGATTGATAGGTGTGATATGAAGAGGGGAATGAAGGTGGTATTTATAGTGGAGGAGAGGGGGTATTATTTATTATTTATTCATTATTATAATATTTTTCCTGAAGATAATGAATAGTCTTAATTCATGTTACACAAAATAGTGATAATAGAATATGGGTTCGAACAATGTCTCCTTACATCAATTATCATGTCATAAATAGTGTATTTTACATACAAATTGAATATAATATATTTTACCATATTTCACTATTTGTAAATAATTCCAGAATTTCAAAATAATCTCAAAAACTCACCCTTACCTTTTTTCAGCATGAAAAATTCAAAAATGTAATAGATTTTTCATAAATATATTTCTAATTATCATAAATTTTCTTTTTATATAAAATCATACTTAATTCAAAAATTATTAATTTAAAAATAAAGCTACTTTTATATAACATTTAAAAATTTACCAATCTGTAATTATTATAATTCCTTATGAAAATAATAATAATAATATAATTTACTATTCATATTAATATTCATAAGAGTATGTAACTTTTAGCCAAAGAAAATTTTGGTTCTTGTAGACACCAATTAACATACTGAACACATTTGTAGATAACTGTTCCATGAAATTCAAAAGATGGAAGTGGAAAAAATATGATTAATGTCTAGTTATAAAAATATACATATAATAATGTTTCATTCATTTACATTTATTTTTTGAAATCCTTGGGGTGTTAAAATATCCCAATCTTCTAAAAATTTCATCTACATTATTTTATTTAATTATTAAACAAGTGAGGGTATTTTTTCCTCTTAACATTTTCAGACTCCCATGTCGCCTCTCCTAGAAAGTAATTTCTCCACAAACCATTACTTGTTTGATAACCTTATTCTGCAATACCTGTTCTCATTGGACAAAAATATTAACTATTTATCTGTGTAAAAAAGGTTCTCTTCCAGTTGAACTATTTCTGATCTAAAAACATGATTAAATCTACCACATACTTTCTCAAAATCGAAACATGAAAAGCATGGTGTACAAGAGAAAAATCAGAGGCAATGAAACTCAGTATGCAAATGTTACAACATTTTCTATGATTTAAAAATGACTGAAGCTCTTTAGACTGATAATCCCATTCTTACCAAAATGCATCACACATTTCCAAGGAGATATTTTTAGGAAAAATTGTCACCTACAAAGCGATATAATTCTTTCCTTATTTTATCTGCATAACTTTTCTACCTATTGTGAGCTATCCTCATGTGATTTTGGATTATCTTCACATTCTGAACCCATATCTCTATAATTCTAGCCCCATCAACTTCCATTCACTGACTTCATCCCAAAATGCTGGAGTCTGACACCACTTTCCATACAATGCCTCTAAAGGTGACATATATATACTAGAATAAAACAATTATTATATGAAAACTCAACTAAAGAATGATGTTGATTAAAACATCCCTAATAGTCCATTGAATAAGCTCAATGCATATCCTCTAATGTCATAATAATTTTTTTGATTGCCCATCTAATTAATGATTAAATGTATTAGAAATATATAATTGTGTGCCCAAAGTCATCAGATGTTGCTTCTAAATGTTATAAGGGATACTAGGATCCCGGTCAGATAAAATGGAAAGAGGTAATACATGTAACGTGAAAATATTCTTGAGGTATAATCGAGAAATCTGATTTATAGACATTGTATCTCGAATAGAATGAAAATTTTCATATTTTGACAGTCGATCAAAAACCACCCAAATCGCATTATTACATTAAAAATTCTTATATAGTCTAACCACAATGTCTATGGATTCATTCTACCATTCCCGCTCTATCTCTGAAAAATGTTGAATCATTCTATTCGGTTACATCCACTCTACATTAACATGTTGACATGTCAAGCATTTAATGGTAAAATTAGAAATAACAGTTTAATTACATCCCTCAAGTAATACTCCCAAAGGCCTATGTACATCTTAGTACCTCATGGATGAACTAAAAAAGGAGAACTATGAGATTTAGAAAAAAATCTTTCTTCAAATGAGAATCACTAGTCAAACACAAAATTTTTCCAAATCATAATACAGAATTATTATCATGGTTATACTCTAGAAACATACCCATTTTATCCAATTCTGAATTTTGAGGTATCTCATTATCTTCCTTCTTTGATTTCTTATTTCTTTCTGATAATGATGACTGCATTGAAACCTGAAACAAAATATATATATTCCCTGAACCAAAAAATTCTAATCCAAAATTGATGAAATCATTAATCAAGGGATAATGTTTCAAATGTAACATTGATAACAAAACATTATATTTTAGACAAAAGGTTTCTCCCACTTTTTTTATTTTCTGAGATGGTAATTAATCATGCAATAATAGTACTGTAGCAGTTAAATCCATCTTTTCTTCCACATGTTTAATTCTATTTGAGTGAATATATACTTCCATATTTAATGGTAAGTATATATTTGACAATTGGATTCATATAAATTATGCCTTCAAATTTTAAATCAAAAACCATAGTTTCCAATTCCAAATAATGTGTTGGATAATTAAACTCATGAGGTTTTAGTTGTCTTGAAACATAAGCAATTACATGATCATTTTTCATCAAAAAACAACCTAGTCCCTTTAATGAAGCATCAATGTAGTTAGAAAACTAACTATTTCAAGACATAAAGTAAAAAATTGGTACATTCACCAATATATTCATTATTTATGGAAAACAAATGTCACATTCTTCTGTCCAAATGAATTTAATCACTTTCTCTTTTAACTATGTTTTTATACAATATGACCATGAAATGTTCTTAAAAAACGTATGTAATAACCTACTAATCCTATAAAACAAATAATATTAGTAACATTTGTATGTTATGTAAATTCATCAAACACATTTGTTTTGGTAGGATAAAGTATTATTCCAATGTTATTTACAATTCTCATATGAAAAGAAATCTGTTGCAACCAAAAATAACTTTTCAGAATTTTCCATTCAGTTAAATTTCCATTATGGTTTGTAAAAAAACCAATAATTTTTTTCTTGCTCTTATTTACTCGTAAAAAATACCAGAATTTCCTCAGTAAACACAACAAAAAACATATCAAAGAACTCATTAAATATTTATTTAAAAAATTCATAAATACAAAAGGTGAATTAGTAAACCCAAATGACATTACAAAAATTTCATAATCTCCATATCTAGTAAGAAAGGTAGTTTTTAAGTTGTTATCCTCTTTCACATTCATCTAATTGTATCTGGATCTGAAGATAATCATGGAAAAGTACTAAGCTATGTACAGATGATCAAACAAGTCATCAATATGAGGAAAATGATACTTTTTTAATAGTAATGTTATTAAAAGCTCTATAATAAATGAAATGTCTTTTAGAACCATATTTATTTTAAAAAAAACTAACTATGATCACCACATGATGATATTCTAGTATGAATGAAGCCTTTATATAGAAAATCATGCAATTAATTTTTCAATTCAAAATTTTCTATTTTTTCCATTGGATATGGGTTTCTGGAAATTAGCATAGCACCAGGAACTAAGTAAATTGTGAATTTGACATCCTGACCAGGTATGAAAATAGTTAACTCATCAGGAAAAACATTAATGTATTCATTCAGAAGTAGAACAAAATTAATATTAACATATCCCTTATTTTTAACAATATGTTCAAGATAACATTGATTTACATATTTCAATAGTTTCATATCATCCTAATATGTTATCAATTTTATGGGTTCATTCTTATATAAAACTAAAGCTCATTCTAAAAAAAAATTCAATAGATTTACAATCAATCTTAACATGATAAACAAAAATCCAATACATTCACAGAATAACATCAAACTCGACTAAGGGAAAAACAACAAGGTTTCTAGGTAAATTCAATCTTCATGCCATAATAGAAAATTATTAATATTCTTCTTTTCTATAATATTTCCCCCTGGTGTTTGAACAACAAGTTCTAGATTCATTTGTTGAGGTGATATTTCCAATTTGACGAAAAATTTCCTAGTGATGATGGAATGAGTATAACCTGAATCAAACAAAACAATTGAAAAATATTATTTAAAAAAATACATGATAAAACTTCATTAGATGGCTCAGTATATTCTAACATAGTCAAAAATATCACACTACACAATTCCATTTATATTCTATCATTTTTTCATCATTTGGATCCCTCTTTGGGAATGCATTTGCATAATTTTTCATCTCACCACATTTAAAACACATTATAGTTTTCATATCAGAAGTACACTTAGGATAATTTTCATAACAATATTGGGACATATGTACAAATTTACCAAATCTGAAAAACATCCCAGTTTTGGTAAGACATCCCATAAGATTCATCTTTCAATACATTTTACAAACTGGAAGCTAGATTTTCTTACCATAAAATTTCTGTCGTTGATTCTTAACCAAAGTATTCCATCTGGACCACTTATTTTGCATCTTTCCAAAATTTAGTTGATCATAAAAAACTTCATATGTACCCTCTCTTTATATCAGACATGATTCTGATAAAATTGGAATTCATGGGTGTCCATCACCCTTCGATACCTTGGCTTCATCCAGAGTAAAAGCGGTAGATTTTTCTATCATGATCATGACTATGAATTGGATCATACCTATCCAGTCAAATGAAGTTATCTGCATACACATCTACTAAATATTCATCCATTTTATTCAATTCAAGTAATTGTTTATACATTCTATGTTGCACCACCTTAACAATGTATTTTTCATGGAAAAGAATTTAATATTCATTAAACTCTAAGGAATTAATATCCTCTATATCCCCGATATTCATTACCATTGACCACCACTAATCATATTCACCTTTAAAATGATAAATGGAAGGAAATAAATTTTGATTATGTAAACATCCATAAAAATTGAATATCTTTTCAAGGGTATTAATTTATCCTTCATCCATTACTGGGTTAGTTGATCCATTGAAAGAAAGAGTTTTTTTTCTCGTAAAATGTTCCACTGTTGTCATTTTATGTATTGTTATATCTAGTTGATCTCTTGCATTTATAACACCAAAATTTATTGTTTTATTTAGTTGGAAAATTACTCTCACAAACTACTCAGTTCCAATCCCTACCATTCTGGCCTACACATTCAGATGGATTTTTTTCGTTCGATGCCTCTCATCTTCAGCTTCCATTTTCCTTATGTGGGAAACTATTCTAAACCAACATTTCTTAGTTAAATCAACATTGTAAGAGTTAAATGGTATATCATTTCAAATTGACCCTAGATTTAATAAATATTAAGGGAAATATATTATCATCATCCTTACCACAAAAGTAATAAAAAAATACTCGGATTCATTCTATAAGGACCCGACATTATTACATTATATAATCTTGAATTTAGTCATGAAATTACTAAAATTTAAATTGATGATCCTTTAATGTTTATATAATTATATAAAGAGACATAACACATTCATAATATTACACATTATTACATTTTGGATACCATAAAATAGTATTCATTTCATGAAAATATAAAACTTTTCACAAAAAACATGATTTCTTTGACAAATATTCAAACATTTAACATGGAATCCCTATATCTAAAATATGATATTACCACAAGATTACATTAATACATAAGAATATAAATATGACCATAATGGTGTCTTGGCGAATTACATACATAATATTATAACCCTCTTGGCTACCTTATAATTTGAAACCCTCACTGATACCTTACAATTTGTGTAACCATCAGAGTTACTCTTGGAGTAACCATATGACTAACCTCCAACATAAAAATATCCAATTAATTATAGAAATATATCGGTCTCACCATTCATCATATAAAATTACCATGAACCAGATCATAATCAGACAACTTGAATAATTTCATAAAAACATTGCTATTCAATATTGTAAAATTTAATTCTTAAAAAAGTAATTTTAAAGTAAAACCCATCACAAAAAATATATAACACAAGTGTTACTTAATAGAGTGATTATAATATGTATATAGAAATTAAATAAACTGAATTAAACAAATAATTATTAGATATATTCAAACAATCAATTTTAATACAACATAAATAATGAAGAATAATGTTAACCCAAATAATGAAAATCTGGTTAAAAATTCCATTACCTTAAGTTTTTTGTACTTATAACTCATTTAAACCTCTTGAATAATGGAAAAAATAGTGTTATTGATATCTTAAATAATCATATCCATCTTTAGGTTACCTTATATGATCAATACATTACATCATTTTACCAAGCAATTGTTAGTGTTTTGTTCGTTGTGTTGTTTTTGGGTGTGTTCTTTACATGTTATCCACGATCGGTTCATGATGAATTTTCTTATCTATTGGAAGTAAAATTCCAAAATTAAAATGTAATGGTATATATCTATTTATCATACAAAAAATTATACCATTAATAATTTATTATTATTACATGAAGATGATTTGTAAGTTAAAACATTAATGATGTTTGTTTAGATTGTTTTAGTGGTTCTTTGAAAATAACAATCTCATATGGTTTTAAAAATTAAAACCATGTGTAACAAAGGGTTCTAGATAAATGGATGAGACATAATAAATATATTATAACCAAGTTAATCCATTAAAATTGTTTCATGACCAAAATTTAAGGAATTAAAAAAATGAAATCACATCGCCTATGATGTTGGTAATTCAACACATCACGGACAGTGTTTCAATTTCATGAATGAGTAAAAGTGGAGAATAATAATGATGAAGAATTTTCTAGGAACATCAGAACATCAAGAAAATACATGATTCTAGAGCCTCCATTCATCTTGTATAAGAGGAGGCGTGGAATGAAGTAGAAATTAAAGGAACTCATAATAAATGATGAGTAGAGAAATCCTTTATTAAAATTGGGAATCCTAATGGAATCCCATAAAATTTCATAATGTATTTTGTCGTTAGAAAATGGGTCTCCCATAATTATTAATTTATATAAGATGTTAGTGGGGTATGAAATTAAATATCCCAAAAAATGACAAAGGAAACTAAAATAATATCATAAAATTATAGAAAAGAAAGAAAAAAAATAGGGTGTCTACCTCTTGATCTCTTCTCATTTAGATCTATATTGAGGGATTTGGTTTTAGACATTTCGTGAGACTAGAACCTCTTGGACTTGTGGAAGAAGATCCCAGTGTAAATTTGGACGAAATTAGAAAATTATTAAGGTTTTAGAGGTGTGGGAGGAAGAGGCGAATGAGGGTGGTATTTATAGTAGAGGAGATGAGGTATTTTTCAATATTTAAGTCATTATTATAATATTTTTTCACATGATAATGAATACTATTGATTTATGTGACGAAAAATTGTAATAATTTTATGTGACTTCAAATAAAATGTCCATAAATTACTTATGATGTCATAAATATTGTATTTTACAAATAATTTGAATATAAAGTATTTTAGTGTGTTTCACTTTTCATAAAAAATTCAATAATTTTTTAAAAATCCAAAAAAATTAACCCTTAATATTTTCCAGCATGTAGAATTTAAAAATAAAGTCCATTTTTTGAAAAAAAAAATTTAAATGTCTTTAAGTTAATTTGTAAATAAAATCACACTTAATTAAAATTTTAATTATTTAAAAACTATAAATGTTTTATATTACATTGAAAAATTAACCAAGATGTCATTATCTTAAGAACTTAAGAAAAAAAATAATAACACAATTTACTATTCATATTATTATTCATAAGGGCATTTTACTAGTTACCAAATAACATTTTCCTTTTAGTAGACTCCCAATAACATAATGAAAACATATGTTGATGACCTATTTTCGAAATTCAAAACATAGTAGTAGAAACTTTATGTTAAAGGATAGTAATAAATATATACTTAAAAAAAATTAATGCACTTCCATTTATTTTTAGAAAACCTTGGGGTATTACAAATTTTATTTTTAAACCAGAAAAAATTAAGTATGAACCTTTTTAAATAATGATTAAAAGAGAAGAACCTGAAATATTTTATATTTGAAAGAAACATTAAATAGATTTTCAAAATGTCAAACATATATTTATAATTTTAATAATATATTTTTAAAGAAATTATAATTATAATTAAATACATATCTGATCTATCATATTTTTTATTAAAATTTAATTTATAATTATATCACGATAATATCCTAAAATGCTATTATATGTAACACTGGCATTTGTCACGATTGACCCAAAAATATTTTATTTTTAAAAAATTACGAAAACTGTTGATTTCTTATTTTGAAATTATAAGATCAAAAAAGAAGACAACTTCTATAAATTTCAATTTCTATAATTGAGACATTTAACATGAAATAAAAACTACGTAATGGATAAAAATATTTAAATTAAACATTTAATTTTTTTTCTGATTAAATAATTATGTAAAATTATTTTCCAATTTATGATGGAAATGTATCAATAAAACAAATATAGATAAATCATTAAATTGATTTTTTTTGGATTATGTGGGTTATCACAATAAATAAAAATTTTAAAACATCTATATATGCTGATAAGATTGGATAGAATTCATTTTTTATTAAATTATAATTACTTATGTAAAGAATAGTATAATTTTTGTATTGAATCAGAATCATTTAATATGATTTGATTTTAAACTAAAAAATGAAATTATGATATCAGTTGTCTCTTATATAGGAATAATAACTATTTTCACAAATATGTGTAGGTTATCTCTTCCAACAATAATTTTTTTACAATGGTTATCATAACATTGGAATGATTTATGAAATTTTTTAAAAAGATATGAAATATATCATATAATATATGGAGATGAAATATTTTATAATATTCAGAATAGATATTAAAATTACCCTAAAAATTAATATAAAAAATCATTATTTATAAATAAAAAATGCTTCTTTGAATAGAATAATCATTCATCCATATTTTGTGAATATTAAAATCTTTTTGACCATTGTATATATAAATTATAATTATGAAATATCATTAAATCATATAAAATTAATTAATAGTTATACACAAGTGGTATTCCTACCAAATGGTTAAACTTTATAGTTGTATCCTAGGCTCTTAGATAACTTTCTACGATTCAAAATAAGGGGGGCTTTAATTGGTGTTTAAATGATTTTAATTCTTTGAAATTATTACTAGAACAGTAAAAACAATATTCAATTTTTTTATCATAAACCTCCTCCAAAATTATTGAATGTATATAACATAGAACTGTAAGGATAATTAGATCATCATTGAATAATAATACAGAAAAAATATTTAGTAAATCATATTCAATTTTATACATAATATTTCCCCTTAAAATTTAAATTTATCATGATTAGAATATATCTATATAAACTATTCAAAATGTGATCCTTTGAATTCTGTTATTTATCAAAATCTTCAGAAAATGGTTCACAATGAAATTATTAAATTTTCAAAATATATATTACATTTGAAAATTGTAATTTATATAGTATAATATTTAAATTTTATCAAAAAAATTAAATCAATTTGATTTTGGTATTGTCATTATGATTTATAAATCTGCAGATCAAACTATTGTCATAATAGACAAAAATTAATTTTGACGTATGAAACCTAATAACAATTTATCATAACATTAAGAAACCTCTATATTAATGTCACACAAAATAAGAAGACATTAAATAAAAATATATATGAATTATTCAATATTACATATACATTATTATACACATACCTAGAAAGTATATTTCTTTGTTTTACTATTAAATAGTACATTGGTAAATAATACATATGAACTACATAATATTAAGTAGAAATATTGTTTTTAACATCACTATTAAAAATCCATGTAAATTATTAATCTCCTGGTTAATAGGATTTAAAAATATTATCAACAGTTTATTAAGACACATTCAACTCATTAAAAATCCATTAAATTATTCCTTCTATAATTACCCAGTACAAATTCATTATCACTCTTAAGAAATTAGTATGTTTTGTCACTCATAAAATTATATTTAAATTTTAACTGGAATTTCCATCATATAGTTGTAATGATTATAAATATTTTTCTATTTAAATATATCACTAATAATATAATAATTTTTTAATTATAGAAAAAATTGAATTTATAGATATTGGGTGGTTGGGTTCAAGTGAAAATAATGAAATATAAAAAATAATTTTAATGAATTAAAATAGATTTTTGTATGTGTGATAATATTCGTTAAGTTAATTTACTATAGTTACTCATTTCCTCAAGGTATGGGTCATTATCTTTTTCTCATTCATATTAGAAAATTTGGACTTTATTGTTATGTGAGATATACTAGGATTCCGACTTGGCTTCATATTGAAATTCATTGTGATCCACTTATTACTAAATATGATAATGTAATTTGTTTGTAACTTCATAACATGAACAAATCAATTTAACAGGTGGGGAAATAAATTTTTTGTAATAGATTTTATTCATTATATAATATAATTACACAGTAACCATTTATTTTCACCTATGGCATCCCATGGATTAACTCAACTGATATACCCAAAAAATACTCCCACGAAATTGAAAAGGTGAGAAAAATAAAAACACACTCAATTCATAAGATATTATATTTTAGGAAGGAATATATAAATATCTAATCACTATATTTTTAATGTGATCATAAAAATGAAAAAAGTAGAAACAAAATTAATTTATTTTAATAATATATATAAAAATAATATAATTAAATTTATTTCTAATTTTTTTACAATTCAACCATTTAGAATACATTTTTCCTCCCACAGCTTATAATAAAGATCATAAATCATATTGGATGTGTAGGGATGAAAAAGATGAGTAATTTAATTCCCAACATATCCAATATGGCATTATAGTAATTAAATTCTTGTTAATTTTTTAGATGAGTTTATTATAATTAGTATTTACATGATAGGGAAAAAATAGGTCAATCGTATATTATTAAACATAAGATAGACATTTATTTCTTTTGTACACAATAGGCCCACATTATTTATTGAACTATACCATAAAAAATGGCATGAAATTTAAGGATGATGTGGGAATTTGAATTAAATTTTTCATGAATGTGGAATTATCGCACATATAAGGTCCTTAAAAAATTATATAGACTAATTATAATATTTTTTTCATTTTACATCTCATAGATTTTGTTCACATTATTTAGTATCATAAGGAATAAATTCCTTGGATATGTGGACTGATTCATTTGAATGGATTCAATAATAATGATAATTTTATTAAATGAAAATAAATTTTAATGTTCATATAGTTGTATGTAATTATATTAAAAAATAAAATGACTATGATTATTTTGGATATTGTTTAATTTTTTAATATTAAAACTATTTATGAAGAATAATTTGAAATGTAATATTAAATAAAGAAGAAAATAATAATGGTAATAATTAAAACCATTAAAAATATAAATAACATCTCTTTTTATGAAAATATGTGAAACATCACTCTATTATCACACCCCACACCAAAACTATTTCAGTTGTAAACAAGTTTAAATATATAAGAAATCTAACACAACTAAATCAATGTTGAAAATTTTTACTAGACTATTTTCAAAATTGAAGTCATCATTTCCAATTTAAGAATTCAATTTCACTACCATTTTTATTCCACCACAATCAAATATGATCGATTTCATTTTTTTACCCATGATACAAGTCACAATATACCACATAATGAATTTATCATGAATATCATAAGTATAATATTTATAATATTATGTTAACTAAAAGTCATACATATAAAACCTTATTATTGATTAAATCCTATATTTGGAAATTAAGAGATAATGAAGAATGTACTAATAGTTGAGAGGTTCATGGTTTTATATTAATTCATAGGATTAGAAGGTAAAATGTGGAAACAAACTCATAAAAGTATGGATCACTATTACACTACAACACATGATCAATCATTCAATAATAATAATGATTCCTCAAATATAAATCCATTCCCAATGAGCCACTAAAATAATCTAATTTTTTAATTATAAACGTAAATACACAAAAATATAATGTATAATGAAATATTAATCCTATAAAATATATTTTTTTATTTTTTATATATTTTTTATTGATATTTTAATTAAAAATCATATGATAAAAAAATCTTTGTAATATTACTCATTAATGTCTCATTATGTCAATGGTTAGGGGATCTTAAAATGATAATAATGAATAATTGTGTATTATTTAATACATTTATTATTCTATACTTTTCATTAAGGAGAATCATATGAATTTATAATTAAATATACATGGATTATTGTCATTCTTTAAAATGTCATATCCACCCTTCATATCCCTGAAACATAACTCATCCTTTATGATATCACATGAAATATCCCAATCCCTAAACACTCATAGTTAAATATATGAACTATAATCATGAAATGTATATTCAATGGGGACTAGTTAGGTAATATGGGAATTGAATTTGGTTATCTAAAATGGATTTCAGGAATACTAGTTGATTAATAATAATAATTGAATGTTTATGTATCAAAAAATAAAACATGCCCCCAAAATGAATGAAATAACTCAATCATACTAGAATATTTATTCCTTATAAAATAATTTATAATGTATAAAACGACATTATATATGAAAATAAAAATATATTTCCACAAAATAATTGGATTTATTATGTCTATGATCCTAAATGTTGTTCATCAAATCTATCAATTTTGGAAAATTAATATTCTTACTTGATTACGTGCCATGGTTTTCAAAAAGCTCTCAATATCATAGGAGTGTTTTGAAAATAAATATTTAGATAAATATTCCATGTCAAAAAAATTAATTGAATTATGTCAAATGATTATTTACTTACCACCGAATGTCATTTATTTTCAATAAAACAAAAAAATAAAACAACATGAATAAAAAATAATGTTTTTTTTGTTTATTAATTTTTTTAAAAAGAAATTAAATTTTAACTACATAGTTTCACCTTAACCAACTCATAAAAATTACATGTTCCTCGGTGTAAGAAATTAAAATAAAAATATATGTAAATGAATTTTTATATTCAGGATAACCAATAATGTGGTGTCTTATGTTGTACCTATCTAATGGTTTTCCTCCACTGAATGGCTTGAAAAATCCTAAAATATTACATTGGAAAATAATTATAAGACACTATTTAATAAACTATATTAAATCACATGTTACTCATTAGTAAAATTTGTAACAACATAATAATAGAGACATTGTGAATAAATATTAGCTATAATGATATTTAGTAATGAATAATACATTAGTACTTCTCATCAATATGGAATTTAAATTGATTTATCATGTTATCATGGATATAATTAATGTTATATTCTTAGATATGGGAAATCTCCTATGAGTAATTTCAAATTTATTTAAACTATTGAATAGGTAATATCTTCTTCTTTACTACATGTAAGATACCATTATAATATTTTTTAACTATCTATCATGAATGGTGATCTACCTTCATAGTGGTGGTGGAAATCATTTCCAAAGACAATCTTAAAAAATGAAATTTAGAATGGAGTTTTAAAATCTATATTTCATTAACAAAGTGCATCATAAAAGAACATAATTAAATCATTTTTTTTTTCAGTTTTACCATCTTATCAAATATTTTCAGTACATAATGATTTGGAATTTCATATTTTATTATATGTATGGGATGATATGAAGTAGAGAAATTAGTACTGACCAATTACATATAGAGTTGTTTTTTCATATTATGATTACAAAAATAATTACACTATTCATTAATGATAATCATTAGAAAAACATACATATAAAAAAATTGAGATCCATAAAATTCAAAAACCTAATATGATTCATTGATCTTCGTATACATCTATTCTTCCCTTAATGATATATAATAAATATTTAATTATATTAATATAATGAAAAATGAATTTGGTATTTTCCAATTATTTTTAATGCCCCGCACAATAAATATATCAAAGAAATTATTTTTTCACATGGTATTTGTTTTATCCTTAATGAATTACTAATTATTTTACATCACATACATGAAATTGAAATCCAATGATAAATCATATTCAATTTAGAATAATTTTTATAGAGTAAACGACCATATTGGAATACATTTAGATCTAATTTTGCACGTATAAGCCAGGGTGTCGCAGAAACATAGAATAGGTGTGAACTTATGGATGGGTATAGATAATTAATTAACATGGTTACTATAACTGTTCTATAAGTATATGTTATTCAAAATATACAGTCATCAATTATGCTTAATCTTTTATAATTTTCCAATTAAAAAAAACAATGTTAAACCAATATCTAGAATAATAACACATTATATATAATAATCTATGGGTGTTTCATACAACATAAAATTAGATCCTATTAAGGAAGAACTATATATATTTTTAGTGATAAGTTAATATAGGGGTCCAACCCATAGATAATGACTATACACAATTTCATTTTGAGATTATCATAGGGATTCTTATGGAGAAATGAAAGGGAATAATGATAAAAAAATACAATGATCTTTTACACTAATATATATAAAATTATTTATCTCTAGGTAATACAATGGAATAAGGTTCTTCTTTAGTTGTGTTGTGGTTTTTAGTGGAATAGCCTCCAGATTGATACACAAATAAAATGAAATGATTTTCCCACTGTAACATTTTAAATAAAAATACACCAAAAAAAATGTTTTTTGTACCACACATATTTCTAAAGGAGATATCCCACCTCGGGAATGGATTATTGGATTAAATGTGAGACCCCTTTTTAATAATTTCAAAATATATATTACAAGATCATAATATAGAAACACAATATTTTTTTTGTAAGAGTCAAGAAAAATCGATCTGTAATCATATCAATTTATTTAATGTGTTTTTGATAAAAACCATCATAGCATTAATGTACCATACCTCATAAAATCTATTGTGATAGTAAGGGAGTATATTTTTTAATGATTAATTATTAAAATAGTATTTCGACACTATTTTTTATATTCAAATGAATTATCTACCAATGTTCCAAAAAATTTACATTTCTCCAAATTTGATATGAGATATATTTAATGAAACATTGGAAAGAAGAACCTATGTGTTCTAAAAATAATCATAATATGATATATAAATAATTAAATCGTCCATGGATTATTCTTCTAAATTATGTTGATATTTAGAAAAAATAAATACCATAATACATTGATATGTTTCATATAACTACATATATTAAATTTAATTCTCAAATGGTAATATATATTGAATGGATAGGTAGTTATTTCACATTTTCAATCATCAAGGATATATAGATTTCAAAATAACACAATTATCCTTTAAAAATAAAAATAAGTATCATCGAATCAATTTATCACTTTTTCAATGTAATGTATAATAAATATTTTAATTTCTGAGGATGTATTTTTTCATGGATAAAAAATATTGAATCACCAAATAGTTTTCACACTAACAGAATCCAATTCATTCTTCTATATTTATACTATATTCATTACAATTTAAAATGGAATAATATTTACTAGGATTATCCAATTTGGTCATATTTATGAGATATATTTTCCTAAAAATAATTAATTTTCTAACCACTATTTTTACCATATCAATGAGGCTGCGTTTAATTGGCATTGGTCTTTCTATATATTTTTTCTCATCAACCCCTAAAAGTATTCAATGAATGATAATTGATGGACCAATCCATATTTAAAAAAAATTATATAATTAATTCTATTCACTATATTAAAATTCTATGAAATTTTAATTCCAAATCATTATTGAGATCGATATAAATAATGATTTTAAAATGGTTAATAACCTTAATATGTAAATATTTAATTTTTGAAAATGTGGTTTTAATTCTAACCCATGTTTTTTATTAATGGCAGTAAGTGAATTAGGTGTGAGGTTGTTGAAATATAACATATTCACTTAATTGTTATCAATTTAAATAGAATAAATAAAAATGACATTTTAATAAAAATTTATAATCATGGGTACTGAATACTGAATAACATCATCTATAAAAATATACAAATTTACCAGTTTCCATGAAATGAAATAATAAAACCTGAATGAAACTCCAAATAGTCAAATAGAAATTAATATGAAGATGAATTATAATATTTGTAATGGAATTAATTTTTTTGTTTGTTAGTTATTTGGGATTCATTAAACAAAATTTAATAGTAAGATAGGATATATCCATATGTTTGTGATTCATTGCATTAAGATTATTGATATTTATATAATATCTCTAAAATTATATCAATAATTTTCCATTTTCAATGATAATAACTTTTTTATATTTTTATAAATGGTCTCTTAATTATGAGGGGATAATATCAATTTATTAAGTTATATTATATCTCATTGAAAGATAAGTTTGTATTGAAGAAAACATTAAACACTCAGATGGGGAAATCCTCAATCACTATAGTCGGGATGATGTGCTCCAGTTATTATGTTAAACAAATATTAATGTTTATAAATGTCATCTAACATAGATAATGTATGCATAGAATAATGATTCACATTCATTAAAGAAAACAAATCAAGAATTATATCAAATAATAAATTATCTGATATCATTGAAGATATTTTAATATCACTAAATTTAACATCCATTATTAGATAGATCAAATCCGATATATTACTTCTAATGTTGAAACTATCATTATACTATTTTCACAATTACTTGATATAATTTACCATTAAATAAATTTCATCATGAAGTATTTTTTTAACTACATCCAGTATAGGAATATTAAATGGATACATAGTAAAATTTCCCATAATAATTTTGAAATTTTATATAAAAAAATATCTTTTATTGATACTAGTAGTGGGGAATTGGAGGTGAAATAGATAAATAAAGGGAAAATAAAATGATAACACTATTTTTCTATTTTTTTCTTCACATGTATGTTTTGGTGGATGAGACAAGGAATTCATTGGAGAACGATATAACAGTTTTAAATTATTAGAGTGGAAATTTATTTCCCAATGAAAATTGTAACAGAAAACATATTAATACTAAATATATCATTTAAAATAGGTTTTGATTGAAAATTTCTTTATTAATGTATCATTATCTCATTAATGGAAAATTACAATTTGTTACACATAATCAAAAATGAATGGGACTATTTATATTGTGTTATGTTTGAAGAAGAGGTAATAGAAATATATTATTTCACATTATCAATGCGGTCTACATAAAATGTTTAAGAAAAACTAGGTGGTTTAATCATGGTTGAGGATAAATATGTGTATCATTCCATTTATGGTACCAATTATATTTAAGACAGCTTGAGTAAAATTTATAATAATAACATATTTTTCTATACCACCAAGGGTTTTATTTATTTTAATGTTCTCTTATTTAAAATGTAAAACATATGTAAATGGATTAAAAAAATATTGGATCCTCATACTCAATTATATAATTGTATTTTTTGTGTAGATTAAATAAATAATTTTCAATTGAATAAAAATATTAAAATTAATAACTAGTTCTTCTGAATTGTATTGAGCTTATGGAAATTGACTTAAATGTTTATCTATTTCATCATGTATAATAAAAAAATTTCTTCGAAATAAAGGCATACACCATGTAATTAGAATGATTGTGTTATCACCTATATAATAAATATTAATGTCATTTAACAAATGTTTACTATTTTTTAACAGCTTGAATAATGAGTATTGTCAATAATAGGAGTACTACCTTTGTCATATATCATACAATGATTGATTTGGATATGTTTGTAAAGGAATTTTTGGATCAATGGATATTATTAAATATTATGTTAGAGGTATCTAGAAATGGTGTATTAAATCCATCAAATTATTCATAAATGGTCTCACCATGTTCTTTAATAACAACTTAAATTTAATTCCATATTGATAGAGTTTCTATGGTTGGATAAACCTAACTAGAAAGTGTAATTTAAGGTTAATATATATATAATAATATTTAATATAACTAATCTTTGTATACATCATCGGGGCGATGGGAAAGACCACAATTTTATTATGAAATCGAATTGACCATGGGGTTTCATGTGGGATATGATTATGAAAGTCTATGATATTTTTATTAGGTCCATCAATATGAAGGCTTTTAATTTTTTTGTGAAAACAGGTAATTCCCAATAATATTTAAAAGATGTATTTTTTACATGAGATATTATGTATATACAGGTTGACACTCCAAATTAGTTGTGGTTATCTATTTTATAGTCATGTTATTTATTGTCATGTAATGATAAAATTCATTTTTTTAATAATAAATTTGGTTATTTCTTATTTAACAAGATGTATTAGTTCCATGATGGTATATTTTTATCATCCCAATAAGATTGAAGCAATGGGTAATTTTTTTTAATTTCATATTCTATTTCAGGTATTTTTTATTTTTCTAAATAATGAGAGAGTAATATATTAATATTTATTTTTTTATTATTACCATATTTTTTATAACAAATTACATGATGAACAAAAAATGGACAATAGAAGAATAAAAATATTATTGAAATAGGTGAATGTTTGAGAAAATAGAGAAAATAAAAACAATATATTATTTTTAAAATAAAATTTGAAAATAAAAATTTCTATGAGATGTAATGAAATAGAAAGAAGAAAACATTATAATTGATGTTAGATCATTAGAAAAAATAATAATATATGATCACATTGTCAATCATATTAAATTAGTTTCCATTTGTATCTAAAAATTATAAAAAATAATATAAACCATATTTTTAATAATAATCCATGGTTGGGTTTATAAAATTATTATTTTTATTATATAAATAAATTTTGTCTTCAATTTTTTTTGGGCACAACTTATAATGACTAAATTTATTTCTTAATATGAAAAAATTGAATTTCTTTTATGGTAGACTAACAATCCTGTGCAATTCCTTTTCTGATTATCAATCATTAATTAATGGGATAGGGTATGATATTTTAATAATTTAGTTTTAACATAATAAAATAAATTTCTTTTCATCTTATACTAGGATATAACTGTTGGGTTTCCCAAAAAACCTATGTTATTCAACAATTAAAAACAATTATTGAGTGATTTTATCACATCAACATAACCCTGTACTCATAAATTCAACACATGTGTAACACAGAGAGTTATATAGGTTTGTGTCAATATTTTTTACGTACTCAAAACAATATTCAATTTTCAGTTATTGTTTACTATATATTTCATCAACCAACTTTCACTATAAGAATACTCTTGTGAAATAATATATTATTAAATTCCATCCAAATAAAATTATATTACATTCCATGTATTAAAAAGGTAATTAGAATATTAAATCATTTTTTATATGAAAATAAATATAATTATGAAAAAATTTACTAAAAAAATTATTAAAACTAGAAATTTAATATATTTATAATAATTTTAAATGATAATTATTGGGATTACACTATGCATCCTCCCCCGAGTGATCATTAGAAGCTTAAAACAATGTTTTTTTGAATGGGAAAATATTATTATTTAAGAGAAATTCTGATATTTCATATATCATCTTCTATATTAAAATAACTTGATAATAGTTGATATAAGGATTTATACTTATATTTTTTAGCTAATTATGATAAAAGAAATTAATTTACTATTGATATAGGTGTTCTATCCATATTATAATTTTCCACCCATTTAATTTTCTGGGATAACAGAACAGATCAAAACTATAAATATCGAACATAATTGGTAGAACAATTCAATATTATATTGGAGGTATAATCTGTCCAATTAGAATGTTTTTATCACTTAATATAACATTTTTAAAATGTTTCGGTCATTACTACCTCAACCAGATTTATATCAAATTGGTTTCTTAATTTAGTCCCCTTATACATGATTTTTTTTTCATATTTATGAAATATAATACAAATGTTAATTTTATTCATTAAATATGATGTTTTTGTTTTTTATCATTATTGGAAATCTTATCAAAAAAATTTGGGGTTTCTGTTTCATATATAATTTTTTATTATTATTCTAAACTTTTTTCCAATAAAATTTTATAAAATATATATTGAATGAAAAAGAAACTAATGAAGGGATAGAAGTCCCATAAAAATGTGTGTTACATGTATATGTATGATTATTTATTTTATATCACTATGTAATCATGAATCTGCTTTAAACATCCATCTCTATTTATAATAATAAATTTTCAACAATAAAATATTAGTTAAATATTCCTAATAATAGTTTGAGTGTTTACAAATATTAAAATACATGATGAATATTATGATATTTAGGTTCTTCCTTTTTCATGGAATGGCTAATAATTATTAATTTCATCTCATCTTTATTAACTTTATATCCCATTTACTAAATCACTTTTCATAATATCATATAATGAACTTATATAATATATTGAAAAAAAATATAAAAAAAATATTGAAATAATTTATCGAAATCAAATATATTTACTCAATATGTATTGAAAACAAAATATATTTAGTTAATCAATTTATGGTTACATCATCGCCGCTTTTATGTAGATTTATATTCATAATTAAGGAATATAAATCACTATTTAGATTTGACATTAATTATTATTAAATCAGTTAATAAACATTAAATAATAATAATCTGTTATACCATATATATATATATATAATTAATTTTAAATTATTATCAAATACACAGTTTAATGATATATAATAATCCAAATACTTTTCATTATGGTCAATTTACTATCTTGGTTTTTCCTCTGGTATGATAATATTATAAACTAATATTTATTCATATTTCAATTTATTTTTATATTTATATGGAGTTTTGGGAATGGGGGAGTGGTTTCACTATGATTGGGGAAACTTATGGAGGTTATTTAGTGGTGGTATATGGATATCAGCATGTCGGTTAGTGCAAATGGCCTTGTGATGGGACTCTTATAATTTTAGACATTTCTTCTAATTCCATCATCTAGATTATGGTATCTATTATGTATCTACTATCTATATGTAAAACCATGTTAATGATAGTATAATTATCATATTATCCCCGCCCCTCACACACAAATATTTAAACCCTCAAACCACTATCTTCAACCATTTATCATTGTGTACAAATTAAGGGGAACTCAAGGAATGGAATGGGCTCTCTTTTCATCCATTGTTAGGTGAATAGATATCAAATTACATGGTCTCTCTTCTTATACTATGTTTATTTGATCTCTTCTTGTTTACACTATTTCAATTATTATTGGATGAAAATCAATGAATGATTTTTTGACCTATCAATAATGTAATGATTTTTCATCGATCCCTTCTAGATCCTTCATGGATTATTCATCTAATGGAATGTTACCCTTTTCTGTTGTGCTATTGAATGTGAAATTCCTAATTTATGTGATGAATTATCATCTATAATAAAAACATTTTGAAAATAGATTATAACTGATTGGAATTGTTTTATAGGTACACATATCACCTATTCTATATTACAATAACCTTCTGGTGTATAGATCCCAATATCAAAGAAGAACAACCAAGTGTTAATGTATGTGGTTTTATCTATATATTATATTATATAAAAAATTTATTCACATTGATTTATAGATGGGATTCCAAATGAATATGGATGATTATAAAATCGACTAATTTTATTGAGTAAAAATGGTTTTTGAGAAAAAAAATAATTCTTAAACATTTTTACTAAATTATTTTAAGAAATAATTATTATGAAATTTGTTTCCTAAGACTGATTTTAATGATTAAGTGTAGTTTGGAGTTAGTTATTAATATTTATAAAAATTAAAATCTTAGTTTTATATATACTTTACAAGGGATTATCAAGTACCTAGTTGGAGGGTACAATATTTGGCCTGTTAGTAGAAATAATAAGGGAGTTTACTTTTTCTGTGGACTTTCGATACAAGATCATAGTCACCCTGAATTTAGGAATGATATACACATTGTATGAATTTCACATTTTGGGGTGTTACACGATCACTAGTTTATAGATTGACTGACTCTGGGTTATTGAGTGTTCAAAACATAGTTATTGTTTATGGAGGTACGAGTGAAAAATATGTCCCATCCATTATTATACTATTGGTTTATTCCATTTTTATTTTTATTTATACTATTTTTTATCAAATATAGTATTCCATATTTGTTGATAAATTAAAATGTTTTTTGAATATTATGATTTTATATTTTATCAGTTTGATTATTGATGTTATAGTATAAGGGGAACTATTTACCATTATTTTCATAAAAAAAATAATGTAAAATATTATCATTCTATGTTTTGATTAAACTAAGAATATTTTTAATTATTTACAGTGACTTGTTATGGAATGTTGTGTTGGATTATACTATGCCTATTAATCTCACACTATACACCCACTCTTGGAATTTTTTAGACCATGTTTTATGTGATGTGTAAAGGTAATAGTGATGATGTAAGGTATTGTGGTTTATGATATTGGGTATGGGATGATAGGGGCTATATGGTAGGATATTGAAACTTTTAAAAAGTAGTCATTATTGATACCTTATGATTTCTTCTATTGTTGGTTCTTTTTTTTCATGTACATGAGATTTTAGCATTATTCATTTGTTTGTATCATTGCAATAATGAAATATTTTATTGTGAAATATATATTTATTGTTTTAAATATATATTTACAGTCTACGTATATTTTTTTTTGAATAGTAAAATCAATCCCCCTTGTTTTTATTAGATTCTATCTTTCTAATAACTAATACATTGGTATTAGAAATTCCCATCCAAGATTTCATCGACCCATTTTAGTGCCTAGATGTATAGGTTGTCCAGTATGAGACATGAAAGTTGTGTGTAATAGGATTGTTATTTTTTGGGTCGGTATGTTGTCAAATATAGGATAATATAATTGGGACATAAGGGGTTTGTTCTGGTCAGTTCTTGGAAATATCATACCATGAAAATCATTATATCACCCTTGGATATTTAGATATGAGTCTCATTTGATTGGTTCTAAAACTGATATAAGTATCATGTAATTTAATTTTTTCTTTAAGCTAAGATTACTTTTTCATATGATCATTTCATTCATATTTTTGGTCTGTGGATAAATGCCTTTAAGGTGTCTTCATTGTGTTTATTGAGAGGGAGTATAAAGAGATGCTCTTAATAAGAATACAACTCTAGAACAGTTTTTTATAGTGTTTATCATATGGTATGATCATGGAATGGAAAAACATTTATTTTATTATCTAAACATTAATATTTAATCACAATGATGATATTAAGGAGATAATACGTAGTATGATAGTTTTTGTATGATTATATAGTATTCTTTAAGGGTACAGATGAACTACAAGAGGAGGGTAATTAGAGTGAAATGATCAGACTTTCTGTCACCATCTTGTATGTTCTTGAATTTCTTAATGTGAAATATGAAACATTAAAGTAATCTATTCTATAAAATTAGTGATGGGATTCCATGGTTTATTAAAACTATCACATGGGATTCGAGTACAAGGGCCTTAAGAACCTCTTCCATTGGATTTTTTTAAATGATCCTTGAAAATAGAGAATTTAATGGAGTTTTTTTCCTTATAGAAATTTGTGAATTCAATTTAAGAGTACACTAACCAATTGCAAGATCTTGTTTAATTTTAAATGGGGGTGATGTTTGATTAGAATAAATCGTATAAATAATCATTATTCCTATATCCAAACATATGATCACAAGTATACCAAATAAATCTCACTACTTGTGTTGTCATTGTTGATAGGGTGTTGATGGGGAAAAAATTTTATAGGTAATAATGGATTATATAAATCTTATCAACCAACCATTAGTAGTATTATTAGAATATAGGGAAAACAATGGAAATGTATAAAAAAAATGATCGGTATACGTGTTTCTCAATAAAGGTACTTATTATCACTATCAACAACATCATGTAGTGAGCCCCTAAAATTCTATCACATTTGATTTCTATGAAAATGTTGTTGTTATTTTATTTTACTCATGAATATTTTAAATTATAGAAGCCATTGAAGACATCATTGGAGGTTATGAAAATCATTTTTCTCATTATTATAAAAACCAAAACATCTCATACATTAATATTACATCTTAATTGACAAATATTCATTTAATATTACAAAAAAGAAAATTAATAAAAAAATGGATTACTGTATTTTGAATCATGGATTCCTAAAAAACTATTTAATAAGTGAAACATTGAAAATGGTGAACTCATATTCAAATTAAAGAAAAAAATTACAGATATCATTGATCACATATGCATAAAATGAGTAAACAAGTATGAGAAACCTATCATAAAATTTTAAAACAATAACTTATATATTAAAGGCCATAGTTTTTAGTCATATAATAATGCATGAAAATTTATAATACATCAACAATAATGTAATAAAATTACATAATAAACATTATCATATCATTTTCATAGGAATAATTTTTCTATATTACATATAATCACTTACAAAAATTTCCACATTTGTTATGTATCTCCTCCAAAATATCGGGGTTTAATGGGTTCCCTCAAAAAATTATCATAGTAGTCAATTTTTAGTGAAAAAAACATAATTTAAGAAGTCCCATACTAAATTTAGTCCACTCTGAATTATAGAAATATTTATATCATGATACATGAATCATTAACCATTTAAATGGTGGGATATATGTGTCCCAACGATAACATAATGAAATCACACATATGTGTGAAACTTGATCATAAAACCTTTTTCACATCCGAATCTATTAAAACATGTTTTTTAGAAACATTTCATAATGTATTAATATGTGGAAAATAAAAATTATTGAGAAAAACATCATCATTTCATCATATCTTCTCCCATGGAAAACCAAAGTATTTCATAAATATTTCATTTTTTAATCATATCATAAGTCATGGAAAAAGGATGTGTTTAATAAACATCTTTTCATGGTTACCAAAATCATATACCATCTTGGGAAAGAATAATCGATGATAAAACTTGATAAAATCCCAACTAAAATATATGGTACAAAAAATTAATGTTGTCATTAATGAATATTGTCACGAACCCCTCCCCACAACGTATACCCCTCCTGGGTCAACAATGTGAGAAGGTATATAATGACCCCCGAGTCCCGCCTTCAGTAGGACCTGTGTTGGGGACTAGCACTGAGGGTATAGTAAACAAACCAATATAAGGCACTACCCTCTAAAAGAACACATGCAGAAGAGAGTGATAATATAGAAAAAAACAAACTCTATCTCAGAACTGAAATATAAAAGAAAACCAAATTGTATATATGTAATTTCATGAAAAAGGAATAAAACAGGAAGGTGAAACCGAAAGTACCCAAAAGAAAGTAAAAACAACAGCAACCACAAGCCCAAATAGCTCTTGCAACCTCAAACTCATAGAAACCATCTTGATCTCCAACCTGCTCCAAGTGACCTGAAAAATAGTTTGTATATACATAGGGTGAGTATAACAGTATACTCTATATGATCTTCCTTGAATCCTCTCATATAAAATTATAGATAACATGCTAAAGAATAGTGAACAATAAGTGTAACTAACTCGTCACATAAACAGGTATACTATGTTCCCAACCTCACCATACCTAAACTCACCAAGTAACACATACAATAATATATAAGATAATAAAGAATATCAAGTGTACCTCGCTACTACTTACCCACTGGTTTTATGCTTTTCCCCAACATCGGAGTAAGGATCCCCAAGCCGTCACAGCCTATACACAGTACACTTACTATAGTCCATAGGATACTATATCCAGAATATATGTGTGTGATTAAACAAAATCCATTACATTCCTATACACACATATATGGGGAAAACTAACAAATGCGCCTACCTGTACAAGTATCTACTAAGAGAAGTGAGCGGGGTCAAAGGGGGTAGTAATCCATTCATCCTCCCACCGTAATGTTATGGAAAACACCACACAGGGCTAAGAATCAATGGGGTGTTAGTCTCCCTTATTGAAAATATGGATTAGCATATAGAAACAAAAAAATTACCGAATGTATTATATCTCACAACCACACTATGGGAATAACCTAGTATTAGAGACAACTACAGCTAACGTCTCTCAGACTCCGGGCTGCTAAGTTTACGACTAGGTATATTATAAGCACACAACCATTTAAAGAGCATTATAAGATTACATTAATCCCTTTTTATCAGTTCAATTGTACGTTAATTAATTCATTAAAAGTAAATTAACCATGAACTATTCCACATTAAATTTCATTAGCATCACACCCATAGTCCACTGTTCCTTCAAAATTACAACCGCATCATTATGTTCTATCAAACACCATCCCCATGGGTTAACAACATTTATTCAATTATTCATTACAGAATTATTTTCCCACATTCCTAGGAATTATAGAAAATCATTATATGCCACTAAACACAAGGGGGGTTAACACGGTGAGTAGATTTATTACCCATCGAGTCATTGTCGCTTATAAAAAGAGCATATACAAATCCTCCCTTGAGAAGATAGACACAGAAAGCACGTGGCATACCCATGTATCTTTACCTCTTTCAGAAGAAGGGTAAGTAGAACTGGCTTCCATGAGAATTGGGGAAAAGTAAAGAAGATAGCAACCAATAAGAATCAAAAAGAAAAAAATCACATCCATCCTATTCCATCATCCCTAGTGGCCTCCCCGACACCCACATGAATAAAATAATGCATCTCACTACTCTAGGCATCATATGTTACCACAAAAAAAGCCTCCATGCATCCACATATCACAAAGGCCATCCAGGATCACATCACATCACAAGAAGCAAGAAAAAAACATCACATAAATTGGGCTCCTAACACATTAACAATTATATGGAAACTGAGAACTCTTTAAGGAATTACCAAACAAGCATTTATTTAATCCATATTGAATTAACAGATTTTTTATTTGTAGGATCCAAAATTAGGAAACCTAATCATTAAGATAACACAATTAATTAAACATGCTTACTGCACCAATTTTATTAACATCAAATTACAACAGGAACTAGATTAATTTACATGCCTCTTTATCTTTAGAAAAAAAATTATAAATTAATCCCAATTAATGTTATTTACAGATTTCTATTAAGAATGAACATCTAATCAATGAAGGAATAGATATCACACTATCTAGAAAAATAAGTGGAAATAACAAATGATCGATATCAATTTATTTATCCATTTCAAATATTTATTATGTCAATTTCATTTCCATCTAGTAGGATAAAACATGCTAAAGATATATTTTCATGTAAAATATGAGATATGAAATGAATCCCATACCTAAAATTGTTTTTGAAATTATTTATCCACACAACAGGTCATGATCCTCCTCTCGTGACAACTACATCATCCCGAGGATGCCACGGTACGACCCCACCAACCAAAACCCATGAAAAATTTATTATAAGTATTGAGATTTCAGGCCATAAAATGTAATAGATAAACAAGAGAAGATGAACCCCAAAAGAATGACGATAACACATACATTATATCAAAGAATGATCTATACTACAAGGTTTCATCAAAATAGATCGGAACAAATATGAGGAGGAAATATTGACTGCGCAACCACTATGAGAAGGAATGGGACGTTCGAGCATCTCAAACCCAAGAACAATGAGGAAGAAATATTGAGGAATATATCCCTTACCTATAAAATATTTTATGTGGTGACAGTTTAAGATATGATTAATTTCACGTTAAAAATGGATCGCATTAACCCATGTGGTTTGACAAAGTAAAAACATCTCAAGCCATAGGAATAATTAATATAGGTGTTATGGCCTTTGAATCAGCCATAGATTCATTAAAACAAGGATTTAAAGGCATTTTACATCAAAGGAAATGTCAAAGGGGGAAAACTGTAGGAATATAGAAACACTGTAAACAAAACTCAAAATTTGGAAAAGGAAATAGATGTTGTTGTTTGAACCTCACTCGTCTGGAAACACTGTTCACTGAACCCCACCGATAAAACACTATTCACCAAACCTCACTCATAGAACAGTGTTCACTGAACCTCATCGATAGAACACTGTTCGCTGAACCTCACAGATAGAACATTGTTCATCGAACCTCACCGATAGAACACTATTCACTGAACCTCACCGATAGAACATTGTTCAGTGAAACTCACTAAAAGAAAACTATTCACTGAACCTCAGCGATAGAACACTGTTCACTGAACCTCACTGATAGAACAATATTCACTGATGGAACTATTCACAGAATTGGAAATTTGGCAAAGGAAAGAGAGGTTTCTGATGCTATTGTTCCCTCAAAGGGTTAAATTGTCAAAGTGTTGGGGATGAGTCACCGTGACATCCCAGAACAACATAGCCACCATATTTTTAAAAAGGAATGGACGAGAAAGGTCCAGGCCATTAAAAATATATATTTCATTTAAATATCATTACAACATTCCTATGAAAAATAACCATTCAATTTTGAAATAAAAAAATTCAATTCAAACAAAATTATAAAATTTGAGGAAAATAGTATCCTTAAAATAATAATTTCAAAAATATAATGGAACCTTCAAATAATTTAATGATAATGATAGTAATAAATTATTCTCCTATCTTATTCATTAAGACAAATATATATTTTTAATTTTTGGTAGAAAGTCAATGGTGCATCATCCGGAAATAAAAAAATTTAATTAAATATGTTTAACTATAAAATAAATGGTATAAATTTGATAAAAAATCATAGAATAATATTAAAAACTTGATTTAAATAAATTTTATAAAAAATAATATCGAAGAAATAGGGTATTCAATTGAAGATGTAACTAAAGTAAATTTTTTATAAATTATGTTTTTAGTGTCTTGAGAACATAAAATAGAAAAATGAATATAAAACATGAATTCTATAGAAATAATAAAATTAGAAGAAGATAAATTTTTTTCATGACAATAATATATTAGGATTTCATCATCATAAATTTAATCATAAACCATCATGATAAATAATTAGATTATAAAATAAATACATTATCATTATTGTATCTTCTGAATCCTTAGACAGGTGAAATACATAGACTTATATTAAACCTCATATAAAGTAATATTCATGCGAATAATCATAAATAAAAATCATGTCTACAATATTCACCATTAAAAATAAATTAGAAGCAAATATGAAATTTATTCCACAATAAAAGAAAGATGTTAATTCATATCCTAATGTCATCAATTTATACATACACAATGCCATATAATGAATAATAAATATTTTTTTATTACAAATCTATTATAATAAATTAAAAATATATTTTCTATTATATATGTTTTATATATGACCTTTTATTGTGGGGTTTTAACAATTCCATGATAAAATCAGGTTTTCTGTAATAACTTTTTCATTTTTTATATATAATTTGGTCTAATATTTTTAGACCTTTTACTTAGATTGTGGTTCCATAATAACCATTATCTATAACATGATGTAAATATAATATATATTCATTATATATGTATTTATAGTAATCAATAAAATATTGATATATCAAATTAATTACATCATTTTACCAAAGATGATAGGTCATACATACACATTAATCATTTTTAAATTTTATCGACACATAGAATTAGAAAAAGGTAAATGTTAAATAACATTTCATTAATATTTTAATATAATATTTTTAACATATATTTTTACTGAATATATTATTATTTCCATCAATGGTAAAATAAAATCAAAAAAAATATAACATTGAATTGTGGGGTAGGTAGTCCACACGTACACAGAAGCCATGTTATCATTTTCTAAAAGATAAAAAGGTAATAATGAATATATGGTATTATAATTCCAAAGTTATAATTTTTTCATAAATATAATATATTAATATATATATATATAGATACATTACATACATAATTAGATGAAAAGTTCAAATTCTCTCTCGGAGATAGATTATATAGCCACTAACGCCTTCCGGGAAGCGAACACTATTGCTGATGCTCTTGCGAACAAGGGAATTCATCAGGATATAATTTGGTACGATGATCTTATATCTAATTTATGTTAGATTTTTGATAAAGATTGTAAAAAACTTCCTATGTTTTGTCTCTTGTAACCCCTTTTCTTTTGTTATATTAAATAAATTGTGCTTTTGTCTTTGCCCAAGGAACCATCTTCATAAAAAAATTACATACATAATTAGATAAACTAGTGAGAGGTGGTAATGGAAACTGAATTACATCAGTTCATGTGGTGGTAGTCCATTGTAAACATATTCGAAAATCTCCTTTACCAATTGCTGAATAATGAGATGGGTATAGTATATTATTTTAAAAAAACAAAATCTAAGTATAAGTGAAATAATATTTTTTATTTATATTATTAAAATATTAATAGTGGAGGAAAGATAATAGGTAAACTGAAAGGGATATATGAAGGAAATTAGAAACATTTATAAAAAAATATTAATTGGGTCTCTTTTTATGGTATATATGGTAGGTATTTTGGGAAAAAATAAGCTATATATTGTGGATAGAGATCTTGAGGATATATATTCTCATGGGATAGATGAGAAAAATTGTATATCACCAGCCATAAACATTACATAATCTTTTATTATGTTTAAAATCCACATTGAGGGTCATTTCAGGTTGAGATATTTATATAATTACGTGTTAACATATATATAACAACATGAATATTACAAGTATAAACATCTAATCACTATCCATTTTTTTTATAAAATAGAAACTCAAAAATATAATCATGTCTACTTCTAAATTTTACACAACATGAATTATCCTTGATCTCATCATTGACCCCATGCACCTTTATGTCCTATAAAAGACATTTCAAAACATGACATGAGCATAAAAATTTTGTAAGGGATACATAGAGAATGAAAACTCATTGTTTTTTTAAAACAACAAGTTATCCAAGAATACCTTACCATAATGTAGTACTTTTCAAATTAATGAAGTAGCAAAAACAGTCCACTAAATATAATCTCAATGCTTACCCTTTTTTGTAATCAAAATATTTCTATAAAACCTATAGAAATCATAATAGAGAATATTACATTAAACAAGGGACATAATCATACTAAAATAGAATAACCATATGGTTTACATCCACAAATCATTCATACAAATATAATAGACTTATGGACAACTTAAATACCCAAATCATAGGAGTTTATAATGTAACCAACCATCCTTGGTTTATCATGTAACCACCCGTCATTTGCTTTAACATGTAACCACCCACCCAATGTCCAAGTATCATTATATAATCATAACACATAAAATACTGAAAATATCAACATTTCATTGAAAACATTTCATTTTCAATATCATGAAAATATTTTAAGATTTTTAAATAATCAATTCATTTCAAAAACCATTTTCAAAACTAAAGCACCAAAAAAGGAAATTATGGATTTTATTTCCTTTTAAAAACATTAAATCATATAGAGGAAGGAAAATAATGATTATGGCGACAGATATGTAATTATCACTACAAACGTTAAAAACAATCCTTTTGATGCTTTGTAAAAAAAGATTCTCTTTTAATGAATGTAAAATAAAAATAGAATTTTTATACACCGTGTAAAATAATGAGGTGTATATTATAAAAACATTCCTCAATGATAGGAGATTGAGATGAAGTCCCTTACCTCGTGTCTGAATTAACTCATTCATTCATCAAATTCTTGAATAATAAAAATAATTTAATTTCTATATAAATCATATAATTTTTCATGTTTATTTATCCTTTTAAATCACTTATTACCACGTTATATAAAATACATAATTATTTATGTCAATATCTGTCATTTTGTCGATATTCGGTACCTTAGCCAGAAATGATCTTTTAATATTTACAATAGTTCATCTGGTAAAAAGTACATTATTTAAAGAATATAATTCATATATATATATCATATATATCAATTATATATTTATTTATAATATTCCATAACATTTGGAGATAATAAATGAAATTCACAGTTCATGGAGATGTTTTGTCGTACGTATGTATGAATGCTACTTTAATTTCTATTTAAAATTTAATGGAATGAAAACCTAATCTTAGATAGGTATATTATAATTATAGTTTAATATTATATTTTATATATGTTACATAAGTTCATCATCATTTATACTTTCCATGTATGGCATGAATGAGTCATATCATTTTTAGTGGGTGGTAGTCCACATTTCCTAAAATGAAATTATCATGTTTACACACCATGAAAAGAATAAAGGTAAGTTGTTAATAAATATTACATAAGAATAAAAAATATAATCGTAATATATATCATATAAATACACTTCCATAAAAATAACCACCATGATAGGTGATTGTATATAGTTGAATTGTCATCCTTTCGTGAGGTTGTATTTCACCGTCTACATAAATAGTATGTTATAAATCCATTATATGGGTTGTGTGTTAGTGTAGGTTGATTTATTCTCATAAACACAATCTTTTTATATAGAAGTTATAGTTTCTGATATAAAATATGGGAATAAAGATAGTTTAGGGGATTGGAGAAGGAAGTTAAAGGGAAGAATCTTGAGAGAAGACATTATCTCAAATCGGGTAACTCCTTTTGATTTATGCTAAAAGGCCTTATAGAATTTATTTCATATAAATTTAATGTTTCTAAAAGGAAGGAAAAAATTATGGGATTTTATTGGAGTGTTTTTTTATGAGACAACTGAATTTTGTGGTGTGAGTAATGGTTAGAGGTGGTGTCCTTTTATATGTAGGAGGAGGGGTACTTTAAAAAAGTTTGAAAGTATTGTTTTATTATTAATTAATTTTTGAATTATAATAACACCAAATTTTTATATTTCAATGATCAGATTATTATGGGTCGAAAACCTTCTATAAATTTGTTTTTAGACTTTTTTAGTTCATAAATTTAACAATATATTTCATCTTTAACCATTAGATAACTAAAAAAACTTTTACCCTATATTCTTGTATATTTATATTATATGGTTAATATATTTATTATAAAATTCCAATAGATCCTCACGTGTATCGTTAATGGAATTTTATAAATTATCATAGTCATTGGGACTAATAACATATTTTTAGGACTATTATACCATTTAATAAAATAATTTTTTTTAAAGACTCATTTAGGACAATTTTCATACTATTCATATCATGTTTTTTAAAAATCCATTACAACATGATTATTTAAAAAAAATCCTTATGTAAAATATAAAAATTCAAAAACAATCCCCAAAATCTAGGATGGCATAAAAAATTCCATATTCAATTTATTTTAATTTTTAGAATCTCAATTATTTAAATCAGTCATTAATAAGGTAATTACTATTACATCATTGTGTCATAAATCAATTTATTTATCTGATGTATAAAATTTTTATATAAAATACTGAGATAAAGGAAATCATTTTTGATTTATAATGAATATTTATAGTATCATATATCTCTTTTATAAACCCATATAATTGTTTTACTTAAATATACACATTTATTTTATATTTTTCATTATATCAAATTTAATTCTATAAAATGCATTTTCACTTCCATGTGGGTCCATGTGGTCCTCAAATCAACCCAAGGATTCCCAAGGTCAAACATGTATCGTCCAATAAGAGTAGGACATGTTTTAGTTTACTTTTTATCATTATAATATTTTCCCCTTATTTACTAAATTTACCCTTTAAGTATGGTAAATAAAATAATTACTGAAGTTACTATTCATAATGTCTAAAACTAAAAGGTACCTATTTACACAATTTGGACCTCCTTATTCCAAATAGGTAAACAATTTTTCAAAATTCAAGACACAGAAGTTACAATAATTAATTTCTAATTAAATATTGTTGTCAAAACAAAAAATATGGTATTTAAAAATTAATAACTATCGAAAGATTAAAATGTGTTTATATCAAATTTCAAAGTCAAATTACAAAAAATGGCCATTTTTTTAACTGGTAAAAATATAATCTAATTTCACATAAAATCCAAATAGAAGTAAAATAATATTATATAAATAAATTATATTAAATGGATGATTTGAATATAAATGTAGTGTGTTAACTATTCATTAAAAAAGTCTCCATGGGATAAATACCAAAATTTCCCCCAAATTAAATTTTTATATTCCAATTCTAAGGAAGTGGTTTATTTTTTAAAATGGAACATATAAAATATAAAAATAATTGATTCAGAATGGGATCTCCATCAAGTGCTATAAAAATACTTTTTTAGAAAAATACATTTTTTATTCAAAAAAATGAATTTATTCTCATATCATCACTAGAAAACTTATAAGAAAAATTTAGAACATAAAATTGAATATATGGAATATATTTTTAATTTAATAAATATACATAAAGTGTGATATGAAAACCCAATTATTATATTTTAAATATGATTTCAAAAAAACACATCCATTATATTCAATTTGTTTTTATTTCAATTTCTAAAAAAATTCGGTAATCAATTAATCATATTATAAACATGTGTAAACCATATTTCACAATCTAATACATACTATTCATTCCCATCATTTTGATGGCTATGCATTAATTATGATTTAAAATAATAATAATAATATTATTGTATTCTTTTTCATTATAACTCAATATTGTGTGCAATGAATGATTTAGTAGAAGCATGTTGGTGCATGTCGAGTACAAAATCAGAAAAATAATCACCTTTAACATAAAATTAATATCTTATTCATAAGTATTAAAAAAAATTATTCTATAAAAACATGGGTCTTTCCAACCTCAGCCCGTTTTGGATATTGTGAGAACAAAATTGTAAAATTTGTCTTAGAAACATCAATGATAGTCCCACATCAGAAAAAGAGTTGATAAAACTACCTCTTTAAAAGAAATAATGTGAACTAAAATGGACACACGAGATAACGAAACCTATGATTCCATGTAAGAAAACATGGATATGGAAGAGAAACTAACAATCATGTTCTAATGTAGAGTGATAGGAAACATGATTAGGAGAAATTTTCCCATCATAAAATCACTAACATATGAGGGGATCAACAATCTTTGACTCCATAGTAAGATAATTAAATAAGAAAAATTGTTTTTTTTGTTTCTTTTCATAATGTTAATGAATTTATTAATGATCTTGACTTATAACAAAAGAAAAACATATAAACATTTCATATAGTATGTAACCCTTTACTAAATTTCATCCACAATATCATATTTCTTCTTAACGATGAGTATTCAAGATCGCTTAGTCACATAAAATGTTTTAGAATCAACTTCAGCATAATTACATAATCTAATAAATCATAACTATATATTAACTAGAACAAAAATGGTTATTACAAGATTAGATAATCCCCAAAATGGATTCTCTATATAAAAATAAATACAACTCTTAATCTCAAAAATTGAACAAACTATATCTACCAAAATCACATCAAAGACCATTCAGTACAAGATTTTTTTTAAAATTATTCAACATAATACAAAATGATATTTAATCCCACAAATCAGAATATTTTAGTCACATATTTCTCCATGAAAATCATAACATTTATCTCCAAATAACATAAGATATTATTAATGTCTCATACTGAAAAGTAATTAAACTAATCACATATTCTTAATGAGAGGATAATTATTTCCATAAATAACCTAAATTCCTATATGTCTATAATAAAAACATACATTATTACAAGATAATATTTCACCATTACTCCTCAAATTAAATATCATATTATGCGATTTTCCTTAGCCATATAGTGTTCCCAAAAGAGAGAACGTCTTCCAAAATAACCTTTATCACATAATAAAAAAATAATTTTCCTATAATAAGGATATCCATTTGATATAACATAATTTCCCGAAACCAACTTATTCTTGATCCAGAAAATCATTTTACTAAAAATAATTAGTCATAAAAACTAAGGACTTCACGTAGGCTAGTGGTCGGTGATGTGCCCTTGTCACCCTTTGGTTGTGGGTTTGAATCCCATGTCCTTGCCAAATGTGATAGTTTATCACCCAACCTATATGTTGTATTTTTTTTAAAACCATAACATTTTTATAAAATTCTCCAAAATAATATCATATCATAAAAAATGACAAAACTTAATGTTTTCTTCAATGGTTATCTAATACCATTAACTTTTTATCCCAAAATTAAATAACCATTTATCACATCAAAAATAAAATCATATGAACCCCTTATGTTATCCTTTATACCACAAAAGAAATAATAATTCTTTATTTAATAAAAGATTCATATATCAAACATTAGGGATACACATACTAGAAATATTATTCCAAAGTAAACTCATCATCAAATGTATTATAATACTTTTAAGCATTTCGTTATCCTAAAATCTTCCATATATCATTAATCCCTACATATATAAATCTTACTCATTCAACATTCTTACTGATCCATTAACAATTCTTTTCCATATTATTTCATAATACTTAATTCTTACAATGAAAATCATGAGTCATATACTAAGATTCATTAATATCAAAACAACAGCTATGAAATAATCTATACCTTTCATTTGTCATTTGGAATTTCGTCATCCTAAATTGAAATGTAATTAGGCATTGGTAAACATGTATTTATTTGGGCCTACTGATCCAAATCATAAACCTTCTTCGTAGGAAATCTATTTGTATAATGACTATGCACATCACATTTAAAACATACAATTGATTCATTGGAATGAAATTATTTCCCATTCCTGATGTCAATTGGATGCTTCCTTTTTCCATAGAAGGTTCTTGCTTTATGTCCTTAATTACAACATCTATAACATATTTTTGTCCCTTTGTAGAATTTTCCTTGGTGTTTCCTTCCACATCCTTGACAGATAAGAATTTAAATATAGTTACCTTTATAATTATTAAATGAACTTCTGTAGGGATCTATTTTTCACATATACGATGCCAATTAAAGATCACCAAGGGTCAGGTGGACAATAATTACTCATGATAATTTGATGAGAATAACCACAAGAGTTATCATTGTCGCTCCCATTTCATTTACTTTCTTATTCATATGAATGTCATAATTTTCTAAACTTCTATTGTTACTTTGGTGCCTACTAGATCATTCCATTTACAAAAACCATAAGGTTCAGTGTTAGTATACTAGAAAAATCATAATATAATATCTTATGAGGAGGTTAAATGATAATATATACTTATTAATGTAACCTGAAACTCATTCTATTTATCTAAAGTAACTATGACTCTTTCTAATATGCTAACCATTATAGTTATGTCACAAGTTCTTAACATCAACCTATCTTCTAATTTATCAAAACCATCCTATGATACCAAAAATAATTCCTCATCCTTAAACATTACATAATATTGAATTATGTTAATAATTCACATTGAAAAACTATTCAAGTTTAGAGATTTAGAGAATTATTTCATAACTTATACATATCATCTTGAATATTACAAATAGAAACTTCTAATAAAAATCATTTTTTTCATTACCTAACTCTTAGAAGAGAAACATGTATTGATCCATGTTTTAGATAGCACAACTTTTCCTAGATCCCATACATGAATGTATTCATATTTATGTCTTCTGGAAAACAATTATAAACATTAGTTGAGAATATTATTCTTAGTAAGGGATACATAAAGAAACAAAACTATTAGTTTTTATGAAAATCATGTAAAACTATAATACATTATCATAAAGTAATACATTTCACATTAATGATGTAGAAAAAATACTCTACTGAATATAATCTCATTGACTTCCCATATTTTGTATCCGATGTATTACTATAAAACCCATATAAAGAAACAGATAGAATATAAAGGTAATCTTGGGACATAATAATTCTCTAATGGAATAACAATATGATCTACTTAAACATATTATTCTAACAAATGGAATGACCATATGGACGACTTCCATACCCAATGCATTGGAGGTTAAAACATAAAAAATTGTCCTTGGTTTATTCCAGAACCACCCATCATTTGGTTTATCACAATCAACACGTCAAATTTCCATGTACCATTATATAATAAAAACACATAAAATACTACAAATATCAACATTTCACTTATACAATTTTATTTTCAATATCATGAAATAATATCATGATATTGAATTTATAAATCATTTTCAAAAAAAATATTCAATTCCAAAAACCCAAAAATTAAATAATGGATTTATTTTCCCTTTTAAAGCATTATGTCTTATAAAAGAATGGAAATAAAAATTGCACTGGAAGAGAGGTCATTATAACTAAAAACATTAAAAAAATTCATTTGGTCCTATAGTAAAACACATTTTCAAATAAATATTCCATTTGAATGAAATTAAAATTCAAAGGGGTTTATTATACATTGTCTAAAAGAAGGAGGTTTATATTAACAAAACAATCCTCAATGAATAAAGATTGAGATAAAGTCCCTTACATTAAATCTGACATGACTCGTTTGTTCATTAATTTCCTGAGTAATAAAAATATGATAATTTCAATATTCATAGAAACCTTTTTCATGTTTATTATTTGTTTAACATCACTTATTATCACTTTATAAAAATTACATAACTATTTGTGTTAATATCATTCATTCTGTCGATATTTGATCGTTCATTTGAAAAAGATCTTGTAATAATTAAAATTATCCATGTGGTCAAAATTCCATTATATCAAGAATATTACTCATATATATATATCCTATGTATATTGTATTTATGTATTTATAATATTCCATTACATTTAATGATAATAAATGAAATTCAACTTTCATGGAGACCTTAAGTTTTACATACGCATGAATGCTACTTTCATTTCACTTTTATATTTAATGAAATGAAAACTGAATGATAAATGGGTAAATTATAATTCCAGTATAATATCATATGTTTTATATGTTACATAAGTTCATTATCCATTATATGATCCATTTATGTTATGAACATGTCATACCATTTGGGGGGTGGTAGTCCGCGATCTCTCAAATGAAATTATCAAGGATACACACCATGAAGTGAATGAAAGTGTGTTTTAAATAAAAGAAAATATAAACAAACTATATAACATATAAATACAGTGCCATCATAATGGAAACCATGAGAGGCAGTATGAGATAATTGAACAATCATCTTTTTGTGAGGGAGTAGTTCACCTTCCACAAAGACTGTATGTTCTAAATCAACTAGATTGGGGTGTGTGTGAGTATAGGACTAATACTTCTCATAAAACATCCAAGTATACTTCATATAATGTTTTTTATAAGATTATGGATTAAAGAGTGTTTAGGGTATTAGAGAAAGAAAGTAAATAGAAAAAGTTTGAGACAATACTTTACCTAAAATCAGGTAACTCCTTTTGATTTAATCAAGAAGGCCCTATTGAATCTCCATCTGCACAAGGTAATGCTTCTATGAGGAATGAAGGAATTTTGGGAGATTATTTTACTATAGTTTGGGAAAATCAAGGGGCTTTAGAGTTGTGATTATGTGTTAGTGTTGGGGTCCTTTTAAAATATGGAAGAGGGGTGTCACATAAATAACTTATTTTAAAGGTATTTTTAAATTATGATCCATTCATGATTTGTTTTGGGGGTTTCCAAAGCTTTTATGTTGGAATGACTGAGTCATGATGGATTGGGCCAAACCGTGAGCCAAATTCAAGAAGTAAAATAATTTTTTTTTATTTTATAATGGATTCATTTTTCAACATTTTTCATTCATTCAAAATCATAATTGGCCTCCCATGACCTCTTAACACCAAACTGTAAATTTGGAGCCTTTATAAATCCATAATAATGGGGTATTTGGGTATTTATTTAACTAGTTGGGCCACCCCGAAAGCCCATATTTAGTTTTAAAAAAACATTTTGTTTATTTAATAACATATTCTATTTTAACTATTTTTTAGTGAATCCCCCTCTAACCCAAGACCATTGAACCTAGGCGCTCCCACAATCTCTTATCTACCTCTTTGGAGCTCGTTTTCTTCACAGAACAAGTCAAAACATTTTAGGCGTACTCAATTTGAGAAGATTTGTAAATGTAATTTGTTTCCTTCATAACTCTAACATTTCTCACTCTTTTTACCACATTAAAATTCATACATTGTCTTCATATCCTTTTTAGAACCTTCCTTGAATATTTTTCTATTTTCAAATTCAGCTAATATTTTATTTGGGGAGATTTCTAAAAAATCTCTCAATTAAGTAGGTCTTCATCATTCATCTTTCAATTTGTTTAGGGTCACATTCTATTTGATTTTTGTTTCATCACTTATCCTTGAGGTACCTAATTCCCAGAAGCTAGGTTTTGATCCTAGGGTATTATTTCTTGTCTTTTAAGTAAAATCTTGTGTTTTAATGTTGGATTCACTTCATTGAGGTGTGTTGGTGTTGTTCTTTATGTTTCACACCATATTTTGAGGGTTTAAATATAAAAGGAAGGTGGTTATATGTGTAAACAAATATTGATTAGTTAGCTTGATGTATTTACTCATTTTTCATATTCATCATATGTTGGGTGTGGTGCAAAAACTGTTTATGATTGATTTGGTTATGTGTTTACTTTTATAGATTAATTTTAACTTTATATTGGGTGTTTTATTGTGTAACTCATGGGATATTATTTTGGAGTATTTTATAACATATGGAATTAGTTTACTAAATCTTTTTGGCCTGCCAATTCTGGTTTGGTAATGTAAGAGTGTCATGTGGGACTAAAAAAAGGGCTTTTGAATAGGTTTGATGTGTAGAATATTGTTATACTTCATGAGATGATTTTATGAAAATGTGTTTTCATTTGTATATTTTGTGGTATTATTCATGGTGATTTCATAACACTTGAAGGTGGTTTTATAAATGTCTCTAGGGCTGCCAATTATATTTTGGATAGTAATTGGTTTGTTTTTGGTATTAAAAGGTTGTTATGAAATAGACTTTGTGTGCAAGACATATTTACCCCACTTCGGTTATTTTTATGAAAAATTATTAATGTATTTTTTGGTTTTAAAAAGTGTTAAAAGAGTGCATATGTACTGTTTTGTGTGTGAGTTAAAATATCATGGGTTTTTGAAAGTTTAAGTGATGTTTTAAGTTTTCAAACATTTCCAGAATGTTTTGTAAATTTTTTATTTGTTTTATTAAATTGTGATGTTGGAGTGAAACTTGTTTGTGGGATGTTTCGTCTATGTTTAATGATAATTTGATTTTGAAGGTAAACAGGGTATTTTGTGGCATGTGTGTGTGGGATGTTATGTGATGTGTATCACATTGTAAATTTTTTTATAGAAATTCATAAAGGATGTGTTAATGTTTTGAAGTGATATGTAAAGTGTTGTGTGCTATTTTGGTGTGTGTATGATTTCAAAATGCATTTGAATGAAAAAGTTTATTTTTGACTTTTGTGATGTACATATGATTAGTTTAGTGAATATGTAATGTGGAAATGAAATTTTCATGTGAAAATTATTTATCATGACTTGTTGAACTTGTTTGAGTACAAAGGGAAACCTGGTAATCTAGGTGGGTGGATGTATACTAGTATGCTAGTGAATTCGTGGGGTTTGGCCTCAGTTTCACTTATCAAGATTGATGCTTATTACACTAATTAAACTATGATGATGGTGATTGGGGACCACTAGGTTATGGTTATGTTCAATACTAGTGGATCGTGCATGAGAACAGATATTTGTGATGGTTACTCTCACTGAGATACGAGGTACCTGGGACCCACAATGAGCTAGTGCCTAGGGGTTATTTAACTATTACTTGTACTCATTAATTCCTTTATAATTACGATATTCATATAGTATATTTTTCTGTAAAATTCAGTATCTTTGGAACTTATTTTAAAAGTGTCTATTTATTAAATTATCCTACATGAAAACTGATCTTTTTAAGTTGCATTGTTTAGAAATTGTATCTAGAAAATAAATGTTTTTTAAAACATGCATGCTTTCCTTCTTTGAATGTTAATCGCATAGAATATCTTAGATGTGGTATTTTATTGGGAATCGGATCACACCTTACTTACAACCTTGGGTGTATGTATACTTGGTTATTTTTGTTGTCACAGGATAGGTACCGTTTTTGGATCCAATGGTCCAGGTTTCTTGCAGATACATGGTGGAGAAGTCTTGTGAAGATTGCTTGAGGTATGTGACCTTTTCCATGAGAGTTATTTGCTACCCATTTTTATTTTTTACCTTTTTAATGGTGTTTTAAATTGTTTCAAATCATGTAATTCAGTTATGAAATTTTGTAAAAGATGGTTTATTTTAGAAATCCTTATTTTTTTATTGAGTTCATCTGTTTTATAGTATTTATAAAATCTGTTAAATCATTCTGAAACATGATTTTATGATACCTGAGAACTTGTGCAAGCCCATGGGGATTAGGAACACCCTTCAGGTCTTGTCATGGGTTGGGTTTGGTGCCCATTTCGGTGGTGACCAGACTCGGTTCATGACAAAATGTTATCAGATGAGGTTTTAGTTAACTCTTTAGGTCACGTTATTTAGGGAACAGTAGGGGCAGTCTAGAGTTAGGATTGTTGAGACATGGTAATTATATTATGGGTAGTGTGCCTGATCACCACACCTCATGAAGGGATTCAAGTCACTAGGGGAAGTCGGGATTTATATGAGTTCTTTGGACGTCTTGGATTGATGATGATAATGGGAAATGAAATGTGAGTTGGGTTTATGGTCTCGGTGAGCTCACAGGGCCTGGAAAGCCATGTGGATCCATTGATATTCACTAAAAAACAATATGTTATGGCAAAGTGATTGGAATATGGCTGCCAACCATATTTCCAAGTCACCCACTGAAACTAGTTTTCTCTCGCATTGTCTTGGGTTCTTTAGTTTGGAAATCTTGAAACATTAGTTTAAAAGTGAATTTTTTTTAGAAGTGTAAAGATTTTGTAAAATGAATATCTAATAAAGTGGGAATGGTTTGATTTTTTAAAATGGAGAACTGAATTTCAGAATTGTATTGGAATGGAAAATGTTGTGTTTTCACCTCTTTTGAAAGCCCGAACTATGTCAATGTTGGTTTTGAAAAACTGATTTCAATAGAGCTTTGTAAATAATTGAAGGGTGATTTAATGGGATGAGATTTTTATAAATTTATGCGAATAACTTGAAAGTGGGTTCTCATTAAAATTATTATGCCTTTCTGAAAAAAAATATTTGGAGTAATTTGGGTTTGATTTCGGGGTTAGCGATCTTGAGAAAAATGATTTAATGGTTGATTGTTTTGGTTTTGAAAAGTGGAATGATTTTTTATATTAACCTTTGGTATTTCCTTGAGAGACCACATGCATGGGGTTATATGAGATGATAGATGGTTAAATTCATTATTGGAAGAGTGTCCAGATGGATATGAGGAGGGAGCCCGGTGTGGCAATGGAACATGCACGTGTGGGGCCCGTGGGGTACCATTTGGGGATATGCTAACCTCTAGAACAAGTTATTTTCAACGAAATGTTTTTAAAAGGAATACATTATGTCTTGATGAGTGGTTTGGGAAGGTTTGAATTACGTGTTTTTGTAAATTTTGATGTTGTCAAATGATTTGAGTTTAAGAAACCCTCTTGTTTGAACAATGTTTTGGTTTTGTGTTTGGTCGGTAAGTTGGGTTGAAGGGCTGATTAGTTTTCTCCTATGAGAATATTTTGGGAACAATTTATGATGATTCCCCTCATATTTTTGGATCTGGTTGAGGTATGTCTTGACAAGTGGACCAGTTTGGTTTGGTCCTTGGGTTCTCTAGTTTAATTAGGTACGCCCCATTAAGGGTTAGTGCACAACTGAAGTGAAACACAGGTTGTTTTATCATTAGAAGATCCTCCAGTTGATCAATATAGGTAATATTTTTCCTGAGATTTTTTTATGAAGTCTACAACCTTTCCATTATTGGATTTTTTGTATCCTCTTGTAGCGAGAGAGTGATCATGGAAGGTTGAAAGTGACCTTAGCTTCTTATGTTTCTTGATTTTCCAATGGTGGAAGTGGTCTGGGGTTGTTAGTACGGATGAGTATTTGGATCGTGTCTAAGAGGTCCTCTCAGTCCATCGTAGTCTCTTAGAAGAGGGATTTCACGTTAAACTACCAGTGTGGGAAATATGGTCATGAGAGGATATTGTGGCCACTTTTAAGAATTGTGTGTTGTTTTGGGATGTGATATATGGTCACTCTCCATGCATTGTTTATATCAGTCGCCATGGTCCAGTTCAGTGATGCCTTGTGATGTAATCTGCTTGATTGACCTTAAGGTGAAATTCGTTCAATCCTTTGAGAGTCCCTCAAATATTGGGAGAATGCCTCCCTTGGAAAAAACAGCAAAATCATCTATTTTAGAGGAATGTGAGTGTAGGTGTTATTTACATATATTGTTTCTCACCCGAAGAAACAAGGTGTGATGTGTGTCCATATTCTAAGCCCTTGTTTCAGTGAAATATCGGGATAGGGTAAAGTGAGTTTGGAATGTGTTATGTCTGAAAAATTTATCAGGGATTGTGGCGTAGTTTTTAGTGGAACTGAAAGAAAAATTCTCATTCAGTGTGTTTCCAAAGACTAACTGTGAGGCCGAAGATGATTCAATCATTTGAGCTCTAACCATAGGTCTCGAAGAGAAGCTGGTTCTAGTCAGTGGAAATCCTAAGGTCATTTAAAACCTTGTACAAATTCATATCCTAAATAATAAAAATAGGAAGAGTTTAAACCTATGGTACCATTATCTTTCTTCTATTGTTATTGTTTGATGGAAATAAGTGGAGGTCTTTGTACCGAGGTCATCGACCAATGTCTTTCCCTCCCCCTTTTGTTTCCATTGAGTCTTTGGAGAATTGTTGGAAATTTGGCTAGACATGCTGAGCACATGGTTTGTGAACGATTAAGAGTGACAGTGTGCTAGGAAGCCATGTGAGAATATTGATCAATATAATTAGTTCACGGTTTCACAAACTATGTGTACCAACAATGCGGCCTTCCCAAATCTTGAATTTTTTTGTCCTTTCTGTGCCAACCCATGTTGGTCGGTTAAGATGGTTGGTTTTATGGTAGTGATACCCGCTATGATTCTCATGTACATTCCTTCAGAAATTTTGAACAGAATTTTACCCTATGTACGAAGGATTCCGTTCAAGCCTCCCTATATTAGTTTCCTGATTCTGTCTCAGAAAAAAATATTAGTTGTATCTTATGGTGGGGAGCGTATTTGTGTCCCCCATACCATTAACTTAGATTTTTCCTTGGTCTTGGCTTGGAAAAGATAGTCTGTTTCTAAGCTATCTATCTACCTACATCTTCATTGAGTAAATGTTGGTATTTGAGAGTGCCCAATGTTTTAGTTAAATTAATGTAACTGTAACCTTGTTCGAAGTTGTAGTTTGTTTGGGGGAATTTGATGAGTCTTTGTTCAGATAGTGTTTGAGGAGTTTTATTTGCCGATAAATCCTGAATGTGATTGATCATTTTAAGGAATGTGGTTTATGTTTTGGTTGTGAGAGTAATCCTTCATTAATTTATCACTAGAGGTGTTTTGGTATTTAGGGCTGAAACCTGGCAAGGGAGTTTCTCTTGGTTTCTCAGTTGGCATATATTGTTTTTTTGACCTTGCTGTGACTTTTTGGCGAAATATGTTTTCAATGTGGGGATAATTTTCACATATATAACTTGTTTTAAAGGTATTTTTAATTTATTTTCCATTAACGCTTTGTTTTTGGGGTTTCCCATAATTTATGGAGGAATGAGTGAGATTTCCTGAATTGGGCCAAACTGTGAGCCCAATTCCAGATTTAATATATATTTTGTTTCATCTTTAAATCATATATTTTTTTGAAAAAATCATCCATTATAATTCCGACTTGTCCTCCCCTGACTTATTAACACCAAAATGTCAACTTGTTTCCTTTATAAATGCATAATCATGGGCTATTGGGGTTTTTATTTAAGTAGTTGGGCCACCCCCAAAGCCCATTTCTAGTTTTAAAATAACATTTTTTTACTTAATAACTTTTACAATTTTTAATATTTTTCTATGATTCCACCTCTAACCCGAGCCCACTAAAACTAGGTGCACCCCTAATCTCTTCTCTCCCTCTTTGAAGATTGTTTTCTTTTAATAACATGTCAAAAAAATTTAGGCTTCCTCAGTTCAATCAGATTTGTAAAGATAATTTGTTTCCTTCAAAACTCCTTCATTTCTCTCTCTTTATACCCCATTAAAATATCTACATGGTGTTATTATCCATTTTAGATCCTCCCTTTAATATTTTATTGTTTTCAAATTGATCTATTGGTGTATTTGGGGTGATTTTGACATGATCCATCAAGTAAGTTGGTCTTCTTCATTCTTCATTCAATTTTCTTAGGGTTACTTTCAATGTGATTAGGTTTTCATCCCTTATCCTTGAGGTTCCTAATGACCAGAAGATAGGGATCGATCATAGGGATTTATTTCATGTATTTTGGGTGAAATCTTGTGGTTTTAGATTGGATTGAACTTCCTTGTGGTATCGTGGTGGTGCGGTTTTGGTTTCGCACCATGTTTTGAGGGTTTAGACATAAAAGGTCGGTGGTTCCATGTGTAAACAATTATTGATCAGTTAGCTTGCTGTATTTACTAATTTTTCATATTCCTCGTATATTGGGTGTGGTGTGAAAACAATTTATGATTGATATGGTTATGTGTTTACTTTTATAGTTTAATTTTAACTTGAAGTTGAGTTTTTACATGTGTAACTCATGGGATGTTATTTTGGTGTATTTTATAACATATAAAATTGGTTTAGTAAATCCTTTTGGGAATGCCAATTCTGGTTTTCTAACGAATTAGTGTCATGTGAGCCCAAAAATATGGTTTCTAATGGTTTTGATGTGTAAAACATTGTTATACGTCTTGAGATAATTTTACAAAAATGTGTGTTTTCATTTGATTATTTTTTTGTATTATTCAATGTGATTTTATAATAGTTTAAGGTGGTTTTATAAATGTATCTAGGTATTACAATTCTATTTTTGATAGGAATTGATATGGTTTTCATCTTAAATGGTTGTTTTGAAATGGGTTTTTTGTGAAAGAAATATTCACACCACTTGGGTTATTTTTATGAAAAAATATAAATATTTTAGTTGGATTAACAATGTTGGAAAAGGGTGAATATGTACTTTTTGGTGTGTGTGTGTGTTCACATGTCATGGGATTTTTGAAGGTTATTTGAGGTTTTTTTCAAAATCTTTAAAATGTATTGTATGTTTTTGAAATGTTTTATTAAATTGTGATGTTGGAGCGAAACATGTTTGTGGGCTGTTTCGTGTAAGATTGATTATAAAATGATATTGATGGTAAAAAGGGTTGTATGTGGAATGTTTCTTAGGGTTGTTCTATGATTTGTATCACCTTATAAGTGATTTTTAAAAATGTTTAATGGATATGTTTAATTGTTGATGTGATGTGAATAGTGTTGTGGGCTATTTTGGTTTGTGTATGTTTTAAAAATGCATTTGAATGAAAAAGTGGATTTTTTTGACTTTTGTGAGGTGCATATGTTCATTTTGGTGAATATGTGACGTGGAAATGATATTTTCATGTTGAAATTATATTTCATGACTTGTTTAACTTGTTTGATCACAAAGGGAAAACACTGGGTATCTAGGTGGGTTGACGTGTACTATTATGCTAGTTAATCTGTGGGGTTTGGCCTCAGTTTCACTAAGCAAGATTTACGCTTACAACTCTAACCAGACTATGATGTTGATGATTGGGGAAAACTAGGTTATTGGTATGTTTCATACTGGTGGCTCTTGTAAGAGAACAAATATTTGTGATGGTTACTCTCGCCGAGATATGAGGTACCTGGGACCCACAACGAGGTAGCGCCTAGGGGTTATTTTCCTATTGAATGTGCTCATTAAATCCTTTATAATTACCCTCGGCATAAGTTATATTTATATAGAACATTTAGTATATTTGGAATTTATTTTAAAATAGTTTATTCTTCAAATTACCCCACATGAAAACAGTTTTTTAAGTTGCATCTTTTAAAAATTATAACAGGAAATCACATGTTTTTGAAAACATGCATGTCATTCCTCATTGAACGTATATCACATGGAATCTCATAGTGGTGGTATCTTACTAGGAATTAGCTCACACCCTACTTACACCCTTGGGTGTATGTTTACTTGGTTATTATTGTTTTCACAGGTTGGGTATAGTTTTAGTTCCAGTGGTTCGGGATTCTAGCATGTCCTTGATGGAGAAGTCTTGTAGAGATGGCATGAAGGCAGTGCCCCATTCCATGACGGTTCATGGCTATCCATTTTTTTTGTAACTTATTAATTTACTTTTAACATTGTTTCAAATCAAGTAATTCAGTTCTGAAATTTTGAAAAATATGGTTTTAGTTGAAAATCCAGATTTTTTTTATTGAGATCATTTGTTGTTTAGTGTCTATAAAATTAGGTAAGTCATTCCCAAACATCATTTTATGAAAACTAGGCACATGTGCCAGCTAGGGGGATCGAGAATTCCCTTCGGTTCTTGTCACAGGGTGGGTGTGGTGCCAGATTTGGTGGTGACTGGATTCGGTACCTGACAAGGGTAACTTTTGGAATGTTTGAAAGTATTATTTTGGTATTAATTGAATTTTGAATTATAATAACATAAAATTGATATATTTCAATGAAAATATGATGATGAGTAAAAATAATCTTATTAAATGGATTTTAGACAAAATTATTTCCCAAATATAACCTTATATTTTATCATTAACCCATATTTAAATATTTTTTCTTTTACCGTGTCTTCTTGTATATTCATACTATATGGTTATTATATTTACGATAAAATGCCAATAAAAACTCAATTTGTTCAATAATGATATTTTAATCATTACATATTTCAATTGAAAAAATATTATATTTTTAGGACTATTATATAATTTAATATATTAAAATTTGTTTTAAAAATAGATTTATGTTTATTTTTGTACTTTCCATACCTTGAATTTTTAAAAAACCATTACATAATGACTCATTCTAATGAAACTTCATTAATTTAAAGATAACCGGTAATAAAAAACCCAAAATTCAATTAAGGCATAAAAATCCAAAAATATCTTTAATTTAATATTTATAATACCATTTCATTAAAACATTCATTTATAAGGTATTTACTATAAAATCATTGTGTCATAAATAAATATATTTACATGGTGTCTAAAAATTATTTATAAAATAAAATATAATGGAAATATGTTTATATATAAAATAATTATTTATAGTAGAAGATAACACTTGTATAACCACAAATAAATATTTTTTTTCTAAAGGATACATGTTTATGTTACATATTTCGTTACTTTAAATTATTTTTTATAAAATGTCATTTTCACTTCTATGTGGCTCCATGGGGTCCCAACATCGAGCCAACGATGCCCACGGTATACCATGTACCATAAAATTAGATTATAACTCGTTTTGGGTAGTTTTATATTATTATTATATTACTTTTTACCCATATTTACTAGATTTACCCTTTATCCATTGTAAATAAGTTAATTACTGATGTTACTATTCATAATATCTAAAAATAATAGATACCTATTTACACAATTTAGTCCTCCTGATTCAAAATATGGAATCCATTTTTTGAAATTCACAAAACCAACTATTAAGTAATTAATTTAAATTTAATTCTCGTTGTCAAAGCCAAAAAGTGGGTTTTTAAGAAGTAATAAAAATCCTAAGATTGAATTGCGTTTAAGACAAATTTCAAAGTGAAATTAGTTAAAATGACCAAAATTGGATTAAAAGGTAAAAATATAATCCAATGATAGTTTAAAATCATTTAATATTACAATCTATAAATATTAATATATTAGATTAAATGGTAGTTTCGAATTAAAAATAATTATTTTTCCCTGTTCATTAAAAAAATGAACGTTATCATTAAAATACAAAAATTTCTTACAATGTAAATTTTGATGTCTCTCTTAAAAAGGAGAAGTATATTTTTTCAAATGGTACATATAAAAGAGAAAAAACTAAATGTATAAAAGGGTTCACAATCAAAAGGTAGAAAAACATCTTTTTTAGAAAAATACTTCTTTTATCCGAAAAAATAAATTTGTTCTTATATCATATCTAGAAAAAATATAATATGAATTTAAAACATTATATTGAATATATATCAACTATATTTAATTAAATGAATATAAAAAATTATTTATATAAAAACAAAATTATTCTCATTGACATGTGCTTTCATAAAAACACATCCATTATATTCAATTGGTTTTTATTTTCATTTCTTATAATTTTGGTAACCAATGAATAACAATTTAAACATGTGTAAATAATATTTTCAAATTTAGTTGTTACTATTCATTCCCACCATTCTGAAAATTAGGCCTTCACTACAATATAAAATAATAATATTATTATTGTATTATTTTTTAGTATAACATTATGTTTGGTGCAATGTATGATTTCGGAGAAGCCCACTGTTGCATGTCGAGTACACTATCAGAAATAGAGTCCCCATTAAATTAAAATTAATATATTATTCATATTTATTAATACAAATAAAAATTTAGTATTTTATAAATACTGTGGTCATTACACAAATGGATTTATATGTTTTATTATGTGAAGGGATGATATCCCCTTATATAATTGAGGAGGAGTGTCCCTTTTTTTAATTCAAAAAACATCAAAATAATTGGAAATAACACTAAAGAAATGCACCAAAAAATTTATAAATTATGGATTGAATGGATGATATGGTATAAAAACACCCATAACAATAAAAAATTAGCATTATTTAATCATTTCATTCCCTTACCCTTAATGATTACTCACTATCACCATTATCATTTTCATCATGATTACATTTCAAATTTTATATACCATGGTAACATGTACATTAATTATAATAATAAAATTATTTTTTATATAATTTTTAACCTATAATATTATATATTAATTTTTTTATTAAAATAATTGTATGTCATTGGGAAAATATTTTTATCCCGGGTTTATGTAATGCAAAAAACCTCATTTTTACCTTAATCAGGGTAATTATTTTTTACAATTATTAAAATTCATTTTAAAAATTAACAATCATACTCTACTAACTAATGACACATATAACTATTCAATAAATAGAATCTGTTTTACCAAATTCAATTCATATATTTGGATTAATTTAATTTAAAATTGAATCAAACGACATGATGAAAAATCTAGTTTCCAAAGAAATGTATTTATAAATATAAAATGTGTTTATACCAATGTAAAATATAAAACTAATTTGAATGAACTAAATTATATTTATTATAATATTACTAAACTAATTCAATATTATAAAAAAATTTAATCAAATTTTATATATTTCAAATATTTAAATAAAAAGGCAGTTTAATATAGTAATCATTAGTTTTCACTATTCTCTAATAAAAATATTTTTTTTAAAATTATAATAAATTCCTTACAATATAATTATTAAATGTTTCTTTTAAATAAGAATTATTTTTAATATAAATTTTCTAAAAGTGTAAAATATTTATTACAATTGACTCAAAAAAATATTGGTTATTAATTTTATTTGATAAATTTATATTTGAGACCAATAAAGATATAATAAAATATTAATTATGAATTTATAAATATTTATTATTTATAAAAAATATTATAATTAATTTAATAATTTATTTATTCCTAATCGTCCCTTAAAATTAAAATTCTAGGCTATATTGATTGTGTTTGATCAATAATAATAATTAAATATTGTTGTTTTCCAAAAAACGATGTTTCGTGTAACATAAAATATCGAATAAATTAAATTTATATCTAAAAATTCATAAAATATATTTTTATCTCATTATAAATAGATTAAATTGATGTTCACATTTGAAATTCATCACTCAAACATAGTCAAATGAGGATACATCATCCTCATCATATACTTAGGTTCTCATGAAGCCTTCCCTAATTGATGATATAACCACATTGTGGGATTCAGAGAAGTTCAATAGAAGGGCCTAGAGATAAGAAAAAACCACTACTATATCAAGAAAATGGAAAGGACTAATATGAATAGGGAAAACATTCCATTCATTCTAAATATGTATCCTTCATCCCTGGATAAAATCACAGAAACACAATCTCACCAATTACAAAATTCTTTATTATGATGATTATTTTAGTAACATTTATATAAACATTGTGACTCCCTAAAACGTTTTTTAATGAAATGAACCACTTATTCCATTTAATTATCCCGATAAATTAACACTTTTTTCTCTCCCAAACATCATTCTTTGAGGATTGAGGTTTATAATTTTTTAAGTAGAGGGATTCATAAATATCCATCTAAAATCATGTCAATGTCATTATTGTAGGAAAAATATTCTGTAGAATGGTGTTAATCCCATCAACGTTTGAAATATATAGAACAAGGAAATACCCTTCATATATGGATTTTCTTTTTATCTTAGACTGTCCTTCTATCTATGAATCATTTTTTATGCATATAAATCACTCCATATTGAATGTTTGTTGATCAATTGTCAAAAAACTCATGTTTAATGTTAGATCAGTAGTAGATACCGACAAAATATGTAATCTATGAGACTTTAAAAATTCATTAATATATATCCTGACATATAATCTATAGGGAAATAACTTCTGGTAGTGAAAAATTCTGCAAAATTCATATGGAAATTCACTATAACAAATATAAAATTATGAAAATTAATTTTTTTGGGATTCCGGTGACAAAATCCGTAGTGATATTTTCTCATTTCCATTACAATATTGGTAATGGTTTCAAATTAAATTATAATTTTTTCTCTGAACATTTAAATACTAATATACAAATCACTTGCATAAATTTTCTACAATATCACTCTTCTTTTCATCAGACAACAAAAACCAATCCCAAACACTATAAATAGTTTTTCTTAATGGTTGAATTGGAAATAATGATATATGTTATTCTTATAAAATATCATTCAAATAAGTTATAGATGGGAAACATATAATGTTAGAGGGCCATATTATTCCATTATAATCGGGGATAAACTCATGATCTTCGCATACATTCCTCTATTGTTCAATATAATTATTCTATATATCTTTAATATTCACATGGATATATGGTTTAATAATGATATAAGAAAGATAATATGTGTACCCATAAATCAATATTATTATATCCAACCATTGATAAATATATAAAATATTAGATATTTTTTTATCCTCATTATTGATAATCTCTCGCAATCCTCTTGGAAAAATTCATAGTACTTATTGTCTTATTTCCCATGTAAGTAATATATAGAGAAGGAATAATCATTAATCAAATACAACCCACTTCTATGTTATATGTTCAACTATATTTATGTGAATTTATTATTTAAAAATTTGTGATTATTATATATTTATTAACATTCCCCGTAAATAAAAATCATAAATATATTTAATGAAAAAATGTTGGAAACTGACTCTAAATAATGATTTGGAGAATTTTATCAATAATAATCAATTATCATAATGAATAAATTATAACCATATCATTATTCATAAGGATGCATCCCAACCCCATAATTGATGTGTCACTATATATTATATACCTTATCCATTATAGGGCAATGAAACCACATGGTTACTAACTGACCTTCTGTTAACTTTTATCATGTTAATTTATCCAAAGGAACATGACATCATTTAAAGTTAACATGATTATTGGATATGAAATATTAAAGATATTTTGCACAAATATTTGATTATATCCATATTCACAAAGAAACAATAGATCTCTTTCACCATGGAAGGTTTGGAAGAATGTTAAATTGCCTCCCCCATTGATGGATCCACCAATATATACTCTATTGATATTATATATCCCAAAAATGAAAAATTGTGTAGCCAATATTCACATATGGTAAATTTTTAATTCACATTCTTCTTCCCTATGGTCCTCAACATAATTCTCATGTGCTAGTCATGTGCATTTCTTCTCATTATATTTATATGAATATCATCTTTAAATAGTACAATAAACTTATATAGGCAATCTCTTAATATTCATAATTTAATCCATTATGATAAAAGAAGAATTAGTAAGACCAAATTGTATCACTATATATTCATAGTTACATACCATGTATATAATATTTTATTTTTTATATGTTCCCGCTTAATTTTTCATTGATGAAAGACAAAATGAATTTCAATCAGGAATATGTATTGAGCTATATTATTTTTGTCAAAAAATTGATCAATAGGGTTAAAGGATATTTGTTCTTGATTGTGATCCTATTTTGTTCCTGATAATCAATACAGAGTCCCATCGATCAATCATTTCTTTTCAAAAAAAAGTTGGTTTTCTCCATGGTGACACACATGGATGAATGAATCCATTTTCAATATTTTCATGTAGTTTATTCTACAATTTGAAGAATTCTACTGGGGTTATTATATAAGTGATATTTAAAACATGCATAAAACTAGGTATATTTACTAATGAGAACTCAACATTATAATTTAGTGAATGACTCTATAACACTTACAGATAGAAAGAAACATCCATATAAGAAGCATATATTTGATGTAGAGATTTCCCAAACTATATGATACTAGCACCAATTTTTTTCCGAAATATGGACATATACAATGGATGTGTTCAATATTAAATGTTTAAAGCTATCATTTTGATGATAAACAATCATATGTTGTGTTGGACTATTAAATGTGACATATCTTCCTTTGAAGAATGATGATTGAATTACGTAGATAAATCCTATACATAATCATGATAACCTTATGTTAAACCAAAGGGGGGATAGTGATATTTCATTGAATCACATTCCTATAATATTCAACCAAAAAATATTCATAGAGTTGATATTCAATCATAATTGTATTTGGGTTTCTCACAACTATTTCAAAATTTCATAATTGACTATAGGAATTGACTTTAAAAAAACTTGTCTAGATTTATAAATTAAATATCAAAAAGGTTGCATCAATATTTGAGATTAAATATAACCATCCCATTATCATCATCATTTTAAATTTTTTTTATTAGTAAAAATAATTGTTTGTACAACTAGAAAGCATATTAATCAAAGAAATTATATAAGGACCCAGCCTTAAACATTACATAACCATGAAATAAGTTAACAATTAACATTGAGGCTCTTTTTAGGTTTATTTTTTGAGAGAATTAGTCTGTAACTATTTCATTACATCTCAAAAATTATAAATTTGAAAGTCCTACAAAGAATCTATTTTTTTCATAAAATAAAAAATCTTAAAAGAAAACATGAATTCTTTTCTTGATATAAATCTTCGTAAATTATTCATTACTTATACCTTTTTGTACACCCTGTGAAAAAAATTTCAAAACCTGGGATGAGGATAAAAGGCTCAGTTACAGTTATAAAATAATGAAAGAAAACACTATTCCATCGATACATACAAAATAGTAGATCTTTAACATACCTCATGAAATTGTAAGATTCATGAATAACACATATAAATCATAAATTATAATGGAATCTTGTGGAATCCATATCATTATTACATTGTTGCTTTCATAGCTACACAAGGAGTTAGGTTGGAATACACATCAGAGTATATTCCTTAAATCTCTTAGGAGAACCATTAATGTTTACCTCCATCACATTACCCAATGCATTGGGGAGCTATCTCAAGATCTCACACATTAGGAATATCACAGAAAAACCCATATACGTAATCAATCCCAAGAACCATAACATATTCATAACACCTAAAAAATCCCAAATAGAAGATACCATTTCCACATTTCAATCATAATATATCATTTTAATTTATTGACATAATCAATCCATTAAAAAATCCTTTTTCATTACCAAAATACATAGAAAGGGTATATGGAGTTTATTTTTCTTTAAAAAAATAAGCCTTGTTATAGAAGAAAAATACAGAAAAATTCTCATAGAGACAGAAAGGCTGTTGTCATCATGTTTGTTAAAAATAACCATTATTTTTGTGTTTATTAAAATGAATCATAGAAAGGAGATTCAATTTGAATGAAATTAAAAGTAAAATGGTTTTACACAATGTATAAAAAATGTCATGTATGATTGAAAATATTCCTCAATTAAAGGAGAACGAGATGAAGTCCCTTACCTCATGTCTGACATGTCTCATTCATTCATTATTCACCTTTTAATCAGGTAACTCAATTTGGTCCGAACCTAACGGCTTTCTTGAAGTGCCTTCTTCCTAATGTAATGCTACTTGGAGGAAGTGAAGGATATTGGGATCTTATTTGAGCCGAGGATGTTTTAGACAAGGGGATTGAGAGGTGTTTTTAAAGGGTAATTGGTGGATTTTTATAACAGGGAGGAGGGGCTCTTTATGAATGTTTTAAAGTGTTATTTTATAATAAAATGTTATTCGGTTTCAAAAGGTCCAAAAATTATTTCATATGAAGACATGGTGCATATAAGTTGAAATAAAATCAGCCCATAATAATTGGTCAACTATTGTATATTTTTAATCCTTATCATTTTTATTTAATCATATTATACTCATATTATACTCATATTTAACTTCTATAATGTCTTCTTGAATATTCTTACTATATGGTTATTTACTCTATAATGTCATGGAACCCAAAATGGATCATTAATGAAAATTTTAACTTCATATATGTAATTTGGATGAATCTTATAATTTCATAACTATTTTATAATGTAAAAAAATATTAATTGATTTAAAAACTCATTTATGTCCATTTTATACTATTCATATCATGACTTTTAAAAAAATCCAAAAAAACATGATTAATTTGAAAATTATATATTAATTCAAACATAATAAGTCATCTAAATATATAAAATTCGTTTATGGAATAAAAAAGATCAAAATAAATTTAATTTAATATTTCTAATATCATTTGTTTGAATCATTTATTAATGAATAAATTACTGAAACACCATTATGTCATACTAAAATTAATTTATTTAATGTCAAAAGTTATAAATAAAATATAAGAAATATTTTTACATTTCTAATAAATATTTATAGTCTATGATATCACTTATATAACCACATATAAAAATTATTTTAGTAAAAAGATTCTTATTTATGATATTTTAAGTTTTATTTTAAATAAAAAGTTATTAAAGTCGTTTTCATACCCAATTGGCTTTTAAAGGCCAACATTATCACCCATGTATTTGTCAGGTCAGCCGTTACTCATCCAATAATGTTATTCCATGTTTTAAGGTTATTTTATATTATATTAATATCATTTTAAACGTAAATAACTTTATATACTTTTAACATCTATAATTATAAATCACAATTTAGTATTCGACAAATAAAAATTCATTATAGTGGACCACATTTTACATACTGACGACAACCATGTATGTTTTATTTTTGAAATTCAATTCACATATGTGGTAAAATTTCATTTAAATCATAAAGTTGAATTTTAACTACTATGTAGTGTTTTCACTATTCATAAAAAACGAGTGTTTTAAAAAAATACCGACCCTTATCCCAAATATAATTTTGATATTTTGAATTCGAAAATGATGTCTATTTTACAAAATTCAAAAATTTTATCTTTCATTAATTATTCTAAAATTAATTTCTATTGTTAAAACAAAAAAGCCTGTTTTTATGAAATAATAACTATCAAAATATTGACACTTGTTTATGTTTAATTTCAAAGTGAAATTACATCCAATGACCAAAATTAGATTAAAAAATATAATACAATAAAATTTAATACAATAAAAAACAATATAAATATATAAATATATTATATTACAAGGTAGTTTAGAATTGAAATGTAGTATTTTTCATTATTCATTAAAAATGATCCTTATCAAAAAAATACCATAATACCATCCAATGTAATTTTTCATGTTATAATTATAATGATGAATATTATTATATTAAAAATGACATATAAAAGTGACAAAAACAAGATTTAAAAATGGTTCTCCATTAGAAGGAAATAAATCATACTTTTAACGAATATTAGACTATTTATGCTTAAAATTGGATTAATTCACATTTTATATATCTAACATTTATTGGATAAATGTAAAAACATTAATTTTTTTTAATAATGTTGTAGTTAGTTCTTTTTTTCCAACAATACAACAGAATTGTGTTAACTTCGATTTAAAAAATGTTATTATATTATTATTTTTCTGTATAACTCAATGTTGTGTGCAACGAATGATTTCAAAGAAAATTGTTTTTACGTATAAGGTAATCCTTCAAACATAGAATCCAAGTTAAAATAAAATTAATATTTAATTCAAAAAATTTAATTAATAGGAAAATTTCATATTTCTTATTTATCGGGGATGTTACAACCTTCCCCCTTTTGGAAATAGTGTCCTCATAATTGTATTGATTTATCAAAAATATGGGGTATTATCCCACATATAATTTTCAGATTCCCCCATTTAATCATCAACCATATTGTTTTTCCACAAAACTGTAACGTGATTATTTACCTTATTCCACAACACTTTCTCTCTTCAGTCATGAATATGGACTAGTTGTTCCTCATATGAATTAATCTTTTCCAACTGAACTACCTCTTGACTCAAAATAGGGGATGGATCCGACCTGTAATTTATCAACATAAAATCATGAAAAACATAGTGTATATAGGATACAAATGGATGTAATACCACTTAGTATTCAACAGATCCAACATTATCTAGGATTTCATAGGGTCCAATGATCATCAGGCTCATCTTTTCCTTCTTACCAAAACACATCACATTTTTTAATAGAGAAACATTGAGAAAGGCATGATCACCAACCTAAAAAAAGATCCTTTCTTTAGTTATCTATATAACTTTTTTCCTCCTCTGATCTACTCTCGCGTGCTTCTGAATCAATTGAACTTTTTTTACTATCTCTTCTACCAATTTTGAACCCACCAAAATCCTTTCAAATAATTCATCCAAAAAAATGGATTTTGACCCTACTTTTTATATAATTCCAAAAATGGAGACATTGAAATACTGAAATGAAAAGTGTTATTATATAAAAATTTAACCAAAGAAAGATGGTGGTCCCAACTTCCCTGATAATCCATTAAGTAAGAATGTAGCATATCATCCAATTTATGAATTGTTCATTCTGACTTTCCATTTGATTGAGGATGAAAATATGTATTAAAACATAATGTAATACTCAAGGACATATGAAGGCCTTTCAAAATGATAGAAGTTATCCTCATATCACAATCAGATACAATGAAATGGGAATATTCATGAAACCTAATAATCTCTTTAGCATTCAACTAGGAAAGTTTATATGGATGAAAAGTATCTCGAATAGGTATTAAATGAGTCGATTTATTCAATCGTTAAATAAAATCCTAGAATGCATTTTCACGAAGAGATGTCTTTCTAATTCACAATACAATGTCCAATTATATATATTTTACCAATTCCACTATATCACTGGTAATGTTTAAAGCATCCATTTGGTAACATCCACTCTACTTTAACCTTTTAAAAATTGAAACTCATCACAGTAATGTCAAAAATATGTTTTTTAATTCCATCCCATGAGTAATACTCTGGACGATCATTGTGAATCTTAGTACTGCTAAGATAAACTGAAAAAAGGGAAATATGAGCTTCACATAATAACTCTTTCTTCAACTGTGAATCACAAATACCACATAATATCTTCCCAAACCTCTAAACACAATCTTTATCAATGATAAATTCAGGTAACATACCCTTCTAAACCAACTCTACCCATTTATGAAACTCGCTGTTTTCCTTCTATGGTTGCTTAATTCTGGTTTGATAGAGATTATTTCACTGAAACCTAAAACAAAAATAGAGTGATTTTGTTACACCAACAACCAATATGAAAATTATCATCAAATCATCAATCAATTGATATTGCTCCAAACATAACATGATTAATGTAGAATTACATTTCCATCTCCAAGCATGAGCCATATTATTTTCCTTTCCTAGATCATAATGGATCATGAAATCGTAATCCTTAATTAACTATATCCATATTTCTTGTACCATGTTCAATTATTTCTTATTTAATATATAATTCATACATTTTTATTCGGTATATATTTCACTTTTTATTCAATACATTTGATGCCACCTAATTTATAATCCAAAAAATTGAAGCTAATTCAAAAACATGTAGGGTAATTCAACTAATGAGGTTTAAACCAACCTGAAGCCTAAGCAACAACCTAATCACTATTTATTATGACACACCCAAATACTTTCAACGAATCATTATTATAGATAACAAACTCACCATTTCGGGAAGGTTATTCTAAAATTGGAGCATTCACCATTTGTTTCTATTCAAGAAAACAATCATAAAATTATTTTTTCCTGATGAAGATAATACTTTTTACTATTAATTTAGTCAGTTGGATAGATAACCATGAAACAATTTCAATAATACCCCTGTAATAACCATCCAAACCATAAAATCTATGGATCTCAGTTATATTTGTGGGTCATGGATATTCATCAACATCTTTTCTTTAACAGGATCAATTTTTATGTGATTTTTTAAAACAATGTGGCCAAAGAATGAATTTTATTGTCACCAATACTCACAATTTCTAAATTTCCGAATCCATTTCATTTCATTTAATGTTTGCATGAAAACTTCAAATGAAATTCATTATCCTTTTTATAAATAGAATAAACCAAAATGTCATCAACAAATAGAACCAAAAACATATCCAAAAAATCAATGACAATTTTATTAATGAGATACATGAATACAACAGGTGGATTAGTCAACCGAAAAGGCATAAATAAAAATTCATAATGGCCAAATATAGTATGAAATGCGGTCTTTGGAATGTCTTCTTCCTTTACATTCTACTGACGACACCCCAACATTATGTTAATATTGGAAAAAATACTTAGCTTCCTAGAGCTAATCATACAAATCATCAATATGAGGAAAAGGATATATTTTATTAACAGTGATGTTATTAAACGTTCTATATTCGATGAAAAGTATGATTGAACCATAATTATTTTTAATAAAATAGGCTAGATAACCCCATGGTGAAGTGCTAGTTCGAATGAATCCTTTATCTAACAACTCCTGCAATTTTTTATTTGACTATAAATATTCAATTTGAGTTATTTTATAACTGGGTTTTGAACTTTTATTATAATTAAGAACTACGTCAACAGTGAATTCAACTTCCCATTCAGGTATTATACTAGTAAAATCATCCAAAATACAAAAAGAGACTCATTGACCATTTGCATGTCATGAATATGAACAGTTCCTTTATTTTAAAAATATTTTCAAGGTAACATTCATTTCCATATTTTACTAGTTTCTCAGCTTTGTGCTATGTTATAAAAAATAAGGGTTCATTGTTGTTCCCAAATTGAAATTTTATCTGAAAAGAATCCACATTAGCTCTTTACTAAATCTCATTATAATAAATGGAATTCCAATCCATACCCAATATATCATCAAACTCTACTAGAGAAAAAACAATAAGGTTTTCTTGTAGATTAGTTACAAACAAAAGGACAAGAAGTTCTTATAATATCTTTTTGTCTCAACATTTCCACCCAATGTTTTTACCTAATGTTATATATTCATATCATGATATGTAATTCCCAATTTACTAGAAAATTTTATAGAAATGAAAAAATGTGTATACCCTGAATTAAACAACACATTGGAATAATTTGAAAAACAAACAATGTACCTGATACTACTTCATTCGATGGACCAATATTTATTGAATTAGTTACAAAGGTTTTCAACACCCCTTTCTACTTGTAGTCTGGTTGTTTTTATTTAGTTGATTTCTATGTTAGACACTCATTTTCATAATGACCCATTTCATTGCACTTATGATACATTTTACGGACTGTAAGTCATATGAAATATTACTTCCCTTCCTCATTAATTTATATAATATCCATATAGTGGTAGATAATCAATGATGAGAATCACATCGAATTCAACCAAAACATGGATCACAAGATATATATGATGCACATTCCCACCAACAATAACTAGATAATATTTATGAACATATTATATGATTATTGTGTCGTTATGAGTTTTCAAATCTTACTAGACTTCTATTTATTGCGTTAATACCATGACACACTATGAAATTTATTTATAAATAACAGATTTTGTGGATAAATAATCAAATATAAAATTATATGTTCTAGATTTCATGGTATGTGTAGATTTCACCACTTAATTTTCATAATCCATATCTCCATTATTTATCACATTATATTTTCTATTATTCTATCCATTATAGGTTCTTGATGTTGATCATCATCACCAACACTATTATTTGGGCATTGGTAATCATGTTTCTAATATTCCATTCACTTGAAGAATTTTAGTTAGGGAGGTTCATTCTGTGACGAATTTTTTCAATTCAAATCATTAGATATCTTTTTAGCATCACTTTTATGTAAATTTCCTAATGAACCTCTTTCATAAACATTAATAATTCCCTAGTCCCCATATGAAACATCAAATGTTATTATTCCCCCAAATTCATCATAATCGATTTATCAACTTCTTTTCACTATGATTTTTTTTATTTTCAATTAAATTACATTATTATCTTATTACCAAACACATAAAATTGATTAGAGAATCAAATATCTACCTCAATTTTCAAAGAATATTGAATGTTTTACTAATATCAAATGAATTCCCATATTGAAAAATCACTTTAGGTATGTGGTTTTCTGATAATAAAGAATCGTAAAAACGTACTCTTAGGTTGCATGATAATTATAAAAGAATAACATGGAAGAGCTATATAATTTTCCTCTTAGGTAAAAACTGAATCATCTACATTTTTATTAATATAAAAAATCACATTTCCTATCTTTTTTCTAATAATTTGGGGAATGTAATTATTTATAAATATGTTCGTGAACTCATCATATTCCATGGATTCAGTTTCATCTAATTAATTCATATTATTGACGAGATTACACCACTAATTATCTTCCCCCTCTATATGATAGAATTTCAAAACTAATTTCTTATTTTCTTATAATTACAGAACATGAAATATATTTTCATTCATAATTATCTATTCATCATCCACAAGTGGATCAGAAGACCCACTGAAAGAAGGATCAATCAACCTCATAAAGGAATCAACAGATTTTTGTTCCCTTAGATTCTCATTTAGTGGTCCTAAATTATTCATTTGTTGGGAATATTGTGTGAGCCTAGAAATATGATGTTTTATTCCAACACCGATAATAATTTTATTTCACTTTATTAAAAAAAATTCATTTCCCATCACTTTCTAAAAAAATTGTTTCCTTTGGGGGTCCAATCATTAACTAAAATAAAAAATAATAGTGTGAGAATCTTTAATCATATTTATAAATGATATAACCATGGGAAATAACTTAAAAAAATTTAATTCACAAAACATTTGGATATATCCATTATTTTTAATTATATTCACCAAAATTATGGAATTGTATCCTACACATATTATTATCCTTATGATTCTTATTATGTATTTTCTTCGATTTTACAACAGATAACTAAGCCTATTTTTTAATAATAACTGTATTGTCCTGTGCATTTCATTCATAGATATAGAATCATAATAGAATAATATTCATTACATAACATAAAGAACCATAATAGAAGTGTATATGATTAGTTTAATTGTAATCAATGATGCATAAATAACAAATTCATATAATATCTAAAACATCATTGTCTTATTCAAACATTACAAGATCCCTTTTTGACAAATCTTACATTATACCTTTCTTCATATAATAGGGTAATGAAACATAGTAATGGGTAATCTAAGATGTTTAGTACAGATAAATAATGTAGATATCAGTCATATCATTATAAAAAGACATAATAAAATAATAAAAACATTTGAAAATTATATTATTCATATCAAGGATCTTATTATTATATCTCGGTAGAAATAATATATATTTGTAATGAATCAATGATCATATTATACTAAATCATATCATAAGACATGTAATAGTTGTATATAACTAATAATATAAAAAGATTTATATATTCGTTAAGGCTCATATACTAGGTCATCAGAGTGATGTCCTTTTCTAAACTGTGTTCACTCCATGTTTGATCCTTTTATTAATGAACCTATTTCACTCGTAGTTCTAGAATTATCTATATCATTAGATATAAATCTATAATAAATTAGTTGGAATATGATATATGTACCAACTATCACATAATTAATTCCATATAAATGTGATCTATAATAACATAAATCATTATTTATATTATAACATATAAAATGAAGAGGGTTTCATAATCATTTCATCATAACACAACTCAGGGAAATGAATAAGAATTCAGAAACATTATGTAATCAAAAATTATAAAACATTCAAGTGTAGAATATGATTTTAATCATTGGATAATATCCCATGTAAAACATTTGTAACATCAAATAACATTATCATAGATGGGAACTAATTTTTAGAAATGATTTGAAATAATTAATGTGGAAATTATCAATTATATTAATAAAAAAATCATAAAATGTAAATCAATTTTAAATTATTTTTTTCTCATTGGATATAAAATTTTAATCATGAGAGGGATGCTTGGAAGTAATAATGGGTCTTGAAATTCTAAATTACAATCATTCCATATAAGTTAATAAAACATTCCTTTCATAATTTTTCTCTAAATGTCACAATGTACATCGTTTAAAAAATGACAAAAAACTCATTTCAATCTATTTGGTAAAAAAATCGAATTAGGGGAAAAAATTACATTAACAATTTTAGAAAAAAATTAGTTTTTATGATAAATGTACATGTGATATAAACATTCCCCATAGTATGATTAAATAAAAACATTCCAAAATAAAATTAAATTGATTAATTTAACCCCTATCATATGTGTAATTTACAATGTACTTATAAAAAACTCATGTACACTATTTTGATGAATGCTATTATCTTATTAAATAACCATTTAAATACTTATAATACCATATATTATCATTTTATATCATTATATCACAAATTTATTAAAAATATTTCATTATTACCCTACATTCAAGTGATAACTACTACATTTTCTTATTCATTTTCTATCGTAAAAGTAATATTTATTTTGAATTTGATACATTTTCAGAATTTATAGATTCATATTAAGGTACTATATATATTATTTAAACAATATATAACGATAAATAATCTTTCCTGAATGGTGAACAAAAAAATGAATCACATCACATCATAGAGATTGTAGGCCATACATACCCATGAGAAATTGTATCATTCCATTGATCGTGAAATGCTATTGAAGTGGGTGGTCAGTAATATTTTTTTAAAAAATAAATATAATTTTATAATTATCATTTATATATATATATATATATTAAATTCATCATTATAAATATCCAAATAAATTTGTTATGAAAACCCATATTACAGAATGGTCTGGACATGGTAAGACATATGTACATCCGCAAGGTGTTTTAGTTATTCATAGTATGATTAAATAAAAAATATAGGTGTTACATAATTTTTATAAAATATAATAATATATGTGACACTATATTTTTTAATTTATAATGGAAGTAAGACTTCATGAGTAAATAATCATAAATGATTCAGTAAATACATTTACCACTTTTATGGAGATCATCTTTTAGATATCACTTTAGGGCCTTAGGTATGGTCATATGGGAAGTCAAAAACCTATATATATTTTTATATGGATGATTATAAGGGAAATTTGAAGGTAATGGTTGATCTTGGAGTACCATTGTGTTGTTAATTTTTTAGGGAGGAATTTCCCATTTATAATTGAGGCGAGGTGAAATTTTAGAATTTTATCCCAATATGAATTTGTAATAAATATACAATCAATCCAAAAACCGACAACATCACATAAATTTTTTGACTATAAGAGAAAATGTATTATATTGGAAAAAAATTAGACATGTTTTGGTTTTATTTTAAACATTATCATTATCATTAACCCTTTGTTGAGCGATTTTAATTTTAAATACGGTAACATCTATTTCAATATTAAATGGGTTTACACATTTCATACATGATTTCAATTAAATCAGAAATGACAAATTATAATATTATTAGATGATATTATAATATTTTTCGTATTTATAATCATGTTATATTAATTTTTAATAATTTAAAAAAATAATTTTTTTATAAAATAAATTTATTGATAATTTTATAAGTATTCATTACTAATACTATAAAAAGTATATTGATAACAAATTACCTTCAAGAAAATATTTTTTATAGTTCTAAGAGGTCATGGTAATCTATAAAATTCTTTTTGATAATAATTATATAAAATTTTATTTCTTTTAATATTATTAGTGTCATTTTTTTGTTATTTCCATTAAAAATAATAATTAATCCTATTGTTGGGTGGAAATATTTTAGAATAACTACATTTTCACAAGAAAAAATGAAATAATATAAGATGATAATGAAAAAAATTATATATTTCATAAAGAAAATGATATGTGAATTTTTATTTTGTGTTACAATATATAATAGAAGATATATTATTTAAAACATGAATGTGACATCTTTTATTTTTATTAAATAATATATTATAAGTATCATAATATCATAGAAGTTTATAAAAAATTAAATCATACATTTATAATAAAAAATTGTTTACAATGTTTATAATTATTATTTATATTCCTTCGTAACATAAATTTATCCCAATGTGGACAAAGAATTCATATATAAGGAAAAGAAATTGATATTTTCTGGATTTCATTGATATAAATTATAAAATTTTCATTTTCATGGAAAGTGTCCATTAAAATAATTAATTTAGATTATAATTTGTTGATTTTATAATAATTTTCATCTAATAAATTTGGGCCATGTCTTAAATTCATTTTATCGTCTTTATCATTTTTTGTTACCTATATTAATTAATTTATCCTTTTCCATTGTAGAAAAATTTTACAACATTACTATTAATATTGGAAAAAATATAACGGTCATATTCTCCAAATTTTGACATTTTGTATCAAAATTTTAAAACAAATATCAAAAATCAAAATAAAAATGTTTCTGAATTTAATTTGAAATAAAAATGATAAAACACCATAAAATATATGTTTTTGAGAAAATAATCATTTAAAACTACTTTTATTTTGAACATTTGTATAATTTTTTTTTAAAAACCATATTTCCATTATTTATTATTTAGAAATAACTAGTTAAAATTTTAAACCAATAAAATTAAATTTAACTTCTAAATATTTAATAGAAAACACATTTTTCAATAAAAATCAGTATTTTAAATATTCCTTAAAAAATAATGTTTTTCAGTAATAAATATTTTTGTAACAATCAAATAAATGATTAAATTAATATTTTATTATAAATTTTATATAAATTATAAAAAATTATTATGATTTTTTTAGAATAGAAAAACTCATATTGAAGAAAATAAATTATTTAAGAATGTAGTGGTTCATGTAATATTTTGTGATTATTTTCTAAACACTTATCAATAAATACATATTAATTTAGGGATATATATTTATATCATAAAATATTTATTAATATTAATTTAGTACAATTGATCATATATTTTATACTAATATTGTCTTACTGTTCATTTAAGCTCACTCGTGTGTGCATTACAAGTTAGTAAAGAATTAAAACAATTTAAATAGAAATATTTATTAAAATATAGATGTGTTACATCTACCACAAGTTTTTTAGTGGTATGAATGGGGTTGGTAGTGGCCTTGTGATGCGCTCTGTTAATTGAGATCTAATAAGTAAAAAACTCTACTAAAACCCACATTTAGAACTATTAAGAAACCACGTCTACAATAAATCACTATATGTAGAATTAGGTGATCTATTGGGTTAGATTAATATTTCTTTACCACCTTACCTTAGATCATTAATCATTTCTTGGTTGGTTTCGGCCCTTTTGGAATGATAATTTATCATTTCTAATTTCGTATGATTATTTGGGAATTTTGAGCATTTCTGGGATTAATTTTTGAGATTTATAAATCACGTATTGTAGGTTATTCAATACCATCTATATCCTTTATGTGTTTATTTTCTACAGTTCATTTACCCTTTGTCAGATGTGGTGTGGAACATGAGATACAAGAAAGTTTTCTACTGATTTATCTTCTTCTCTGACCATTATTATTTTAGAAGCACAAATCAATTCCTTAAATTATTTATTTTTTAATATTATACAATTTTTTATTACATTTTCCATATGGTGTGTGGATCATGTTGTGAGTTCTGGGTGACCCAAAAAAGTGTATGGTGGATCAGTCTCCAGTATATTCTCTATAAACTATTGAATCACTATTAAAAATTATTGTTTTATAAATAATTTTTCATTTTCATTGATTTGATTTATTTGTGTATATAATCTTGTTTTTTAGAAAATACAGTTTTTCCAATATATTTGGTAAAATAATAGTGCTTTACAAATCATAGTTAATCCGATTGTGATTATGATATCAAATGTATTTCTATGATGAAAATTATTTTCTTTGATTTGTTTTTGTAAAATTTGACAGTCCCTGTAAAAATTATTTTTTATATGAAACACATGTTTAAATTTTTTACCTTGATGGATGTTTCAGTATTGGAACTTATACATTGACATTATATAGATGTTCAATTTTTTAATTTTTCTTTTATTCTATGATCATACTATATTGGCTCTAGGAAACGGATAGACCTTATAAGGGGATTCATTTTGGGATTCCCCTATATCCCTAGTTTATAGATTAATTATCTGTAAAGGATTTAGTTTTCCTTCCTAGTCGATTTGTTATTATCATATGAGTGACCTACATATCTTGAGAATTGATATCCTATTAGTGTTTACCATTATGAAATTTAATTTAATAATTTTTTATTTGAATTGATATTTTAAATGATTTGATAAATGTAATTGATTTATGGAAATTATTCTCTGAAACTATATCACCTTGATTTTTAGAAGATTTATCAAAAGGGGAAATATATCATTATTTTGATATAATTTTTTAACTACTAAACATGGAATCTTGTATTTAAATTGATAATATTGGTATTAAAATTACTATAATTTTTACATAAATCATTGTTGTCATCCTATAAATATTTTCTATCTCTAACCATATACACTCCCAAGAGGGTGTGTCTACCATGGTTTATCTGATGCCAAAAATGGAATGATGTCATTGTGAGGTATCAAGGTTTATGTCTGCTGGTTATGGGTATCTAGATGTGATAGAATGTGTTTTTTCCACATATCCCAAATAGTTGGACTTCTTATCTAGAGGGGACCTTCCCAATTTGTTATTTTGTTAACATTTACATTGGGTTTTGTCTTTCTACCTTTGGATTTTTCATTACCATTGAAAAAAATGTATTATTGAATATTTTTATTATCATTTTAATTATATATATATATATATTATAGATCCCTTATTTTAGTTTTTGAAAATAGTTCCCTCCGGTTTTAGCTGGATTCATGTGTGATAGTCAACATCCCATAGGGATGATGAATTCCCAAAAAAAATTTACGTGATTAAATGTAGAGCTTGGTTGGATGGGTCATCCAATGTGGAACATTAAAATTAATGATAAATATAGGGGAATAACAATTTTTTTATTTTAAAAGTAATACCTCTTCATTTAGATATATAAAATACCATAAAAATTTTATTTTAAAATATTTACCTAGGTTATTATATCCCCTATAATGTAAATTTCATCATTTGTTATGTTATTTTTCAATTTCCACTAATAATTTGAAAAATATTATTTCTGATAAGTAACCATGTTGATATTTTCTTTATTATGGTATTTAATAATATTAAATAAAAAAATATAATAACTTATTTATTACTTCCCCACATATTGACTAGAGGATCCATAATATGATGGTCACAATTTTTAAATAAGAAATCATGGGTAAGTAATTATTTAATGATGATGTTTTTTAATCCATTTTATTCAAGTTGTTTTTTATTCCCTATATCCAAAAAAATGAATATTTTGGATGAATACATAATTTTTTTTGATATTATAGGATAAATTATAATATAATGTCAATAATGTGACAAATAAATATAATCACAATCTTATTAGAATAATTGTATAAAATAATATATATTAAGAGATTAATATAAAAAAATAATATTTATATTCTTTTCCTTAAAAAACATATGGAATTGAAACAAATGAGAGCAGGTTTAACCAAAATAGATAGATCTTGAGGAAAATACCTTACAAACACTATACAAAATAAGTTAATAATAATGATGTGTAAGTGTAATGTATATGTATTTGAATAATAAAAATAAATAAAAAAAAATATATAATATTTTTCAAATGATAAATATATATTATGGTCACATATTAACATTAAACATATAGGTGTGAGTTTAAGTAAATAGATAAATTTATTAATAGTATGTCATATTCGATAAAATAAATAATCATGAAAGCACATTTCAATACCAATAATATAAAATAATTTTGTAAATATATATATTAATGGAATGATATATATATCATATAATAATAAAAATTACTACTAGTTAATTAATGTCAATAAAAATAATATCGAGGATGATTCTTAACACCTCACATTTTGACATTCCAAAATGAGATTTCATATTTTTATATGATAATTGTAGTTTATTAAACATATATTAAGCAACGTTTTTCGAGAATTTTTTTTATTTTAAATCATTTATACTATTCATTTTTTATTCATAATGTATTTATGGTTTATATCTTTCATTAGAATTTATTTGTTCAGGGTTTTCTATCATATTCTATTACTACCATCATGGTCACCCAATCATTATACATGTGTTAATCATCATAAAAAAAGTACTAAAAATGGGTTCGAAATAGTAAAATGTTTTCTTATATTCAATGTTAATTAAATTAATTTTTCCTATTTCCCAAAAAAATCAATATATATTGAAAACCTACATCATATATGGTGATTGATATATATATATATGTGTGTGTGTTTGTGTGTATTTTAATATTAACATATAGACATTCATTCTACATTCTATACATGATGATATCCTAAGATTAATTTTCACATTGAAAAGTTATATAAATTAACTAATAATAATATCCTATGAATTCTATAAAATTATTCTTAATGAAATGTCCTATATTCTAGAAATTTTATTCTTAAAGGAAACATATACTATATGACTATATGTATGTTGGTCCTATTATCATTTAAAGATTCCCCTTTATGTTAATAAATTGTGGTGTCTAAAACAATGACGTCATTTGGTAATAAAATATAATATACATACCGCATTATGTTTGTGTTATTAGAATTTCCAATATGGGAAAATATATATGGGTGCATATATATGTTTTCATTATTAATATATTTAATGAATCTGATAAAGAAAATATTGACAGATATTCACTCAGTGAGGTGAATTACATCAATTTGATAATGATAGATATGTTATTATTTAAATGATTATGACATAATTTTTATATTCTGAGTGTGGCAAGAAAAGAACTGTAGCCCACTAATTGAGATATAAGTGTTTAATAAAAATTCATGTCATTTGGGTTTATAATAAACTAAATCTTAATATTTATAAGAATGATAGATAAATCATCAAAGGATGATGAAAACATTATTTATCCTACTTAATTGTATATTAGTTGAAAATCCATTATATTGTATATTTACCATACTAATGAAAGTTTTCTCTAATATTATTTTTTAATCCATTATGTTAGTTTTCATGTGTTTTGGCGTACATCTCATATGTTATTGATTTCATAAATTACTAAAGAAAAAGGCACCAAAATGTTGAAACACTATGTGTGTCTAAGAAGTCATCAGAATTCTATTTTTTATGATATCTATATAATGGATCATTAATTTCATGTTATAAATAATCGGTATTTGTGGAAATCAACAGGGATCTGTATTTGGGTTTCAATTGTGTTTTAAGTTAACAATTTATTGAAATATAAAATGGAAAAAGAAAATCACAATTCTTCATTTTTTGGTTTAATATATATAAATAAAAATTTTAGAATGAAATTTTATAATTATAAAAATATAAAAAAATCTGTGTTCATTCAGTGTCAATGCACGGTTCAATATACAATATAGGGAAAATTAATATCATTGAATTGGTCACCGTATAGTTGGATTTATAATCAATGCATAATCCTAATAAACATTAATTTCATTATTATGACCCAAATTCTCAAATAATAGGTCCTTAATTTTATAAGAATGGTATGCATAGCTATTATATTGTAATTATATTATAATTAATTTTATTTCATTGATCATGAAATTAATCAAAAATTAAATAATTATTTAACTTATTTTTTCTTATTAATATTTGTATTTTATGTTTCTTGTATATTTTTTATTAATATTATAATGAGAGGATTTATTTACTGTTTTCATTAATATGGTATTATAATATTGATATTATTGGTTGGATAATCAAAATGTATAATTATTGTTGATATTTTATATCTATAAGATAGTTTTAGATTATAATTTCTTATATATGTATAGAAATATTATCATTAAATAAATATAATATATAAAATATAGAACCCCAAAATTTTTATTATAACATATGGTCAATTATTATATATTTTTGAGGTTCAATTAAATTTATTTCCCCTTTGAATATTTTTAGGTAATTAAATATAATGAACAGGAAGAGAAAGTTTATGTATATCAATTTTATTATCCTTGGATTTCACATCATTATCTACTTTTATTTATCTCCCTCTAATATTCTCTCTATACTAGGTTTCATGGGTGATGGTTTTTTACCTTGTAATGGTGAAGAAAATAATCATGTGGGTCATTTTTTAGTTATGTTAAGAGGGGAAACATATGCACAGTATTCACTCAGTATCATTTTGAATTTATTTATATATACGGACGGTAAGAATTTTGTTTTTAAATAAATGTGTGGAGTTTTAGATGTTTCTACTATGGGTTTTTATTTCATTATGGTTGATTATTTATGTTGTTAAAAGGTATTTTAAATTTGTAATACCCATTGAAAATATTAACATATCATGAAATGAATGATGATTTGTATGATTATCATTAAAAAATGAACCATAAAGCTTGATTTTTTAAATTCATTTTCCCACTAAATTAATAATATATATTGTTTAATTCATGACTAAAATGCCGTAGTAGTAAACACCTTCTACATTTATGAATTATTTGGGGATGTTTTTATTCCTAAATTTTATATTTTTTAAAATTTATTATTTCACACATGTTTTTTGTAAAAATACGTTGCATTATTTTTCAATGAAATCAATAAACTCTATTCTAATGAATTATAATGTCTATATATAATATCATTAATATATTTTTCAAATTATAAAATGGTTATTTGACATTTTAAAATGTGATATTTTAGAGTTTTATATATTTATATAAATTTTCCATGTGTGACTATGAAATTTAAATGTGAAATTTTTTTTAATTAAAACAATTTTTTATTATAAGTGATTGTTTTTATATATGATAATATAATTCCTTCTATCTATTTTACTATGGTAATGGATTATAGTAACACTTCGATACATTGTTGAAAAATAAGAAGTAGTTCTGATATTTTATAAAAGGAAACTCAAAATGGATTATTCCCTTCTAGTCAGGATAATTCATCATCTATGATGGATAATCATGCTACAACTCTAACTTGTCCATCAAGGACTGGCCACTAATTTCAATTGACACATGTTTTATGTCAATTTTATATTTTAAAGTAGATAATTATAGTGATATGGATTTTAGGTTGTGTTTGATATTCCTAGGTCTTTTAGCCATAGTCTCATGGGTTATCTCTAATGATCAATGGGAATAAGTTTTTAGAAAAATAATGCTTCATTTTAAAGACAATTATTCACTTGTATTAAACATTGTTTGAATTTTTACATATTTTTTTGGTATTTCAGGTTAATTTTATAATTAAACACCCTAACACACAACACATATCCAATGGAAATAAGCATATTCTATACCCAAAACATATAAACTATAAACAAAATCCATTATCTATACAAATTCTATTGGAAATTATACCCCCTATTGTTAAATATAAACCTAATTACTACATTTTTTCATCAAAATTTCCCATCAACTCTCCCAATGTGAGACTGTATGACCACACATTAGAATTTTTGGGCACATAAGACTATATCATTTTTCATATAGGCTCCATATTGAAGCATCTTCTAAAACCTTATTTCTCCACCACTCAACCAATAGATTCTCCCCAATGGTAATAGATTCTATTGATCCCATACATATTTACATCCACCATAAGTGAACTTTTATAGTATCCCATCACCATAATCAAATAAATTGCAAGATGATTCAATGTTTCTAAATTTCATATAGCTCATTTCGTCAGCCACTCCATATATCAGACGCAGTGTACCATACTCATCATTGGTGCCCTAACCATGATGTGGGCTCCCTCATCATACCTAAATCAACTAACGTCATCTAGCATAGTTACACCATTATTCAATAGAAATGTCTGATGATGATTCTTCAAATGACACCAATCTTCTTTTAGAATCATTCATCACCAACAACATGACCCCCACCATCATTGACAGTGAGATGCCTAATTCACATACCCGATCAGGAATATCCTTGTGAATAATGATACTGAATATTTCCACTGTCTTTCACCAATTCCTTGTACAAAAAAACCTTGGTTGAAACATGGGGTCCATCGAATGGAACTGTTTCCCATAAGGATGCCAATTTTCATGGAAATTAGTTGTTCATTCACAACATCTCAATATTCTAACCAGGATCACCACCTAATGTTGTTTTCAGAGGCAATAATATGGATAACTACCATATCTTCCATAGTGCATGAAACTATTAATATAATATACTTTAATCATGAATTATTCCCCCCAAGACATGTTTCCCATACATAATTACAAAAAAAAATTGTTGTAAATGAATGGATTCTTTTATAGATGTTGAATTACATAGTGGTTTTCAAATCAACCAATAAAATATATACCCGAAAGGCTTAGCCAGGGACAAAGTCCCTGACTATTTATTAAATAAAGGAAAAAAGTACAGTAAACAAGCAGTAAAAAGAAAACAAGCTAGGAACCGTACCCGCCATCATACCCATCACCATATCCATAATCAAACGCCTCATCTGCAGTTGCCGACTCCTATTCCGAGATTTCATATTGCTTCATCAGCTTCACATACTTCTGTCTGAGATTCATCTTCTACAATTGCACAAAAGCATCAGAAGAAGTCATTAACTTGTCATTGCTCAAAGAAGCTCTAGTGGACATCGGACTTGGCAAAGAAGAATAATCTTTCTGTTGTCTTCTTTTTGGAGGGGCGGTAGAGTTACCCACACATTCTTCCATCACCTTCTTCCCATGTTGGACAACATCACTAAAAGATGTATGGACATTACCATCAACCTCCTTCTCACTATCAGAAATATCCCCCAATTTCTCAGGTAAGCAAACCATCCGAGGAAAGAAGTTCACACCTTGCTCCGGCTCCACATGACTGTTAGGACCAACCAGTGTTAAACACTGGGGTTGAGTCACATTCTCAATCTCTCCAGACGTCCCAATCTGCATACTATCCCCAGCCTGCAGATTACTACATTTCATCCTTGGAGAACTGCCATGCAACTCAAGAGCTGCAGCAGGCACCTGGCCAGAACACAAACCAGACACCATTGGAACCTGATCCACCTCAGTTTCAGCATCCACAAGACCAGCAAAGCAGTTTCTCACAGCAATTCCATCATCCTTTTGCACATGCTGAGATTTCAGCACATGATAGGTCCTAACCCATCCATCAGCATCCTCCACAGGATCCTCAGCCTGCACAGGCACTGTAAGCCTATCCACTGCCTCCTTACCTCCCACTATACCCAACATCTGGCCATTAACCACTCCAACCGACTGTTCATTGAAACTCTCACTGCCTAAAGAGCCATCCATGGGCTGGGTCTCCTTATTTCTTTCAGATTCAGTCTGAGCCTCCACCTGCTAATTATCTGTTGGTCAAGACTGGACTTGCTAAGCCTCTGCAATGCCAATGGTCCCAGGACCAGGACACCTCCCCCCATTGAGATCACCTATCAACCTACCAAAAACATCCTGAACTTTCGGATTAGCATGACTAAGCAGCAAGTTGTCCTGCCTCCCCTGTATGTCACCGCAAGAGGAACCCAAGCCAGCAGCAAATGAGACAGCCCCTCTGTTTCCTTTGTCCAGACCCTCACTCCGGGCCACCATACCAGCATCCGATGGACCACTGGCCTCCTCTGGAGCATTGCAATCGACCTTGGATGCTCTGTCAGCCCGCACACCCTTTACTGCACATCCATGGAGAGAGCCCCAATTTTCATTTCGCCCAACCTCCCTTGGAAGAACGGTGTCCCTCCAACTCGCCCTCGAAGAAGACCCCTTCCGGCACTGCTCCGAGACATGTCCAAGTCTCTTGCATTTAGAACAGAATTCCATCCACTCCTAATAGAAAACATTCTGTTTACATCTGTACTGATCCCTGATCGTAATCCAGACAATCTCAAACGGGGCCTTCGACACGTCCATCTCCACACAAACCCTCGGATTCACAGGGTGACACACCGCACGCGTACAATTATAAGAACAAAGATACTTCCCAACGATATTACCAAGCATCTTAATGATAGCATGATTTTGAAATGGTAATGGTAAATTAGGAAAACTCACCCAAAGCGCCGCGGAAGGCGGGTCACGGTTCATGTGGGAGTCAAACGACCAGCGGAACAAGATGAAGCGGCATCCATTGCAACTCCGGGGCGCCCTAGACCAGGCGAGGATGAGATCCTCCTCAGAAGCAAAGCGGGTCATGATATGCCGATTTCCAATCAAGCCAACTGTAGCCCGCTCCTGGAGATCCCAGGTGTCGAAAATGAGTCTGTCGAAAGAATCCACCGAGGGCCGTCGCTGCTTAAATCTCGCAACCAAAGTGAGGTTCAGAAGTGCAGAAGATTCAGCGAATTCAGAGTTCGAGATCTGAAGATTCCGGCAGCCCTGAATGAGTTCTGCAACCTTCGGGCTTAAATCAATAGTCGGAAAATAAGGGAGAAGGTCAGGGTTCAAAAAAGGCCTAAAAGGATGCATATCATTGGTGTGGGAGAATCCCTCCCCCAAAGGAGGAGGAGGGATCCCCGCGGTCGCCGCCACCGCCGTCAGCGAGGAAGAAGAGCTCTAGGGTTCCCTCGCGAACCCTCCAATAAAATATTTATTACTAAGAAATATTTTAAATGTATCACCATATTTTAATTTTTTAAATAATTTTTTATTATTTTTCTTAAATCTAATATGTTAATGATTATATTATAACGGTCATATATAGAGAATTATGGAATCATATTGAGTATGTTCTTTCACACATTATATGAAAAATAAATGTATATATTTTCTCATTATCATTTGATTCATGTAATGGAATCTATATTTATTATTACAAATAATGATTGTTATTCATAGTCCAGGTACATGCTAGGTGATAATATGAAATAGTTTTCTAATGAGGAGACGATGGGTAGCAATGGGATGATTCATTATTTTTTCAATTTTACCTTCTTTATCAACATCAAAGGCTTCCCCTTTTGTCCCAATTTTTTATTTTTCATGTAAATATAAATAAATAGTTGTCGTGTATAAATAATGACTTAATGTTATTATTTGGATGTTAATTTATTATTATTGAGTGTTTCTATAAATTTTTAATCAATTTATTTCATATGAGAAACCAATTCTATGTACTAATGTATTTTTTTGTGTTCTCAGTTTGAATATTTTCTTTTCAACAGTTTTTATTGTTGAAACTATTTACAATGGTTATAATTTATTCCATTGGATCATGCTTGATTTATAAAATGATTGGGAACCCATATTGGGCCATGATGAGTACCAGCTTTTGTACTCCTATAATACATCTTTGGCTAGTTTGTAACCTTATATGTGTGGTATGTGAAGTCACACTACGGTAAAACAACCATTTTTTTGATTAATTAATAATGAATTTATTTAGAAAATATGATATCAAACTCCAAAAAATATATTATATTTTATAATATTTGTTTAATAAAATTGAGAAACAAAACATATAAAATCATTTTGATTATTTTTTATTTTGAATGCAATTTCATACTACATACTCCATTAAGATATATAGAACACATCTGTGAGTGAAAATTTCTATATATGGTTTCTTAATATTTTTATTTAGAATGGTTGAATCTATTTTATAATTATTTATGTACATCTACCACTCCATTCATAACTCCCACTCATTCCACAATAATGTTCAAATATAATAGTACAATTTCTATGATTTCTTATGTATTATGTTAGTTATACTCCATGTTCATCTATCTAGTATCCAACCAAATAACCATTAATATAAAATAAATAAAATCTACACCCATGAAAAATAAATATATAAAAAATTAATTAATACCCAATCATTTAAATTTCACTCAAATATGATAATAAATAACATTATTTAATATATATAATAATTGGAAAATAAATATAAAATTATATCTGAATATCATGGGATCATCTTGTCCAAATCCTATATAATTCTCCATAAATATTGATCTCATCAATAGATTCATTAACAGATGAATATTAAAACATCACTCATCTATTAAATTCATTATACATCTTTTCTCACGACAGCTATCTAGGAATCTAAATACATTTGGCCTATAATTTATTTTCCAGAACATATGAATAATATTATAGTAAAAAATATTTTCCTTCATGTTTTTTATGGTTTATTCCTTAATTTATTCCATACTCAATAATCATTTCACATAGAGTCTAAAAGCGATTATCACCTCTTACATGTATAAAATAACAATAATCCATGTGTCCTATAATCAGTACATTCCGTTCATTCCCTCTATTCAAATAGTCTTTTTGCATGTATCATAGGTAAAAAATGATACTCTAGCGATCATAATAAACTTAATTATGTTAACCAACATGAAGAACTTCACAACAAGTAAAATTTCATGTTAATTTTTAATCCTTCTTATTAATAAGTGGAAATCATAAAATCCAATAATATAATAGAATCATTTATCTACAGAACTCAATGGGACCCATCATTATTAATTATCCACAAAAATAACCTTTGTTTCATTAGGTTACCTATAATGTATCTAACAATATAAAAACACTTTAACTCACATTCATCAAGTATAAATCATAGATCCTAATTAAGATACAATACAAAAAAATTGAAAAAAACCAACACTTTTTCACAAATAGTTATCAGTGATAAATGGAGACCATTATTAGTTACTATTTTAAAATTGGTAATGTTTACCTTTATTGTTTACAAAGTGTAATATATATATATATATATATATATATAACCTAAAATATGATTTGATATTTTTGAATTAATATAAATTTGTATAAGTTTTTTTCACGTACATATTTATTCACTTTATTATACTTATTTATAATTATATATATATATAAATAATTTCATAACAATCATATAAAATATAAAAATATAATTTATATAAAAATACATTTTATATGAATAGTATTTGATTTTTTTTTTCATGTTTTATATATTATAATACACACACATATATATATATAGGTATTAATTACATATTTTATCATGTTTATATGTATATTTATATATTCCAAAAAATATAGATATGAAGTATATTAATATAAATTTATATATTTATTTTATGTTTATATAATTGAATCATATTTTGATAAAAATTTATTATTAAAATTGTTATATATTTTTTGTCAGAAATTATCATCAAATATATATATATAAATAATTATTTTTATAATGTATTTAAATATATTTTAGAATTGTATATGAAAATATTTTATATTTTATATTTAGTTTTTTACATTATGTAAAAATATATTCATTAATATATAAATTATAAATATATAATAATTATAAATATATATAAATATAAAAATCTATTTTAATACAGAAATATATAAATATTCATAATCATTATATATGAATATATTTTAAGATTTATGTATATATAAACAAATATTAATTTTAGTAAATTAATATTAATATATGTAAATAATATATTATAATATAAATACACTTAAATACATGATATAAAACATTAATGTATAAATAAAAATACACATTGCATTAAAACATTATAAAAATGTGTATAAACAATCAAATAATAATATGTTTATATATATATAAATATGTCATGGTGTTTATATATATAAAAATAAATATTACCAATATATATTCAATTAAATTTATATTAATATTTTTAAATACGCACATGCATATACAAATAAATAAATAATTATATATCTATATATTAAAATTTGTGTGTGTGTGTTAAATTTATGACTTTTTCATGCAATAAACCATCTCAGTCCAACCTACAATGCCACTCGGACCTACAGGCCATAATGCCAAAAAAATTTCCATGACCGCCATAGACTACTAACAACCACAACTATTTCAATTAGAATCATTAGGAATGATTCCATACTCAAAATCTAATACCCCTTACACGAATACCAAAAAACTTCTTTGGATAAACTACACATATATCAAACATCAAATACCATAAATAAACAATTTTTGAATTATATTACTACCAAGAATAGTACAACACACCATAAATAATAACAAACATCTAACATCACTTTATATCCACAAATAAAAATATATTTTAACATGATAATATCACATGAATCTGAAAAATGTAACGAAGGTAAATGTGTTTTATACATAACCCAAATCAAGGACAATAAAATATAATGCCAAAAAATACTCTTATCAATATATCTTTATTTGAGAAGTGTTCACCACAAATCCTAATCCAAGAGGAAAGATGAAAGATAAAAGTAGTGAAACCATATAATTAATCTCCTTTCACCGTAAATGTATCAAATGAAGTTTATTCCTACCCAATGGAATATAAAATTTTAAGGTAAATCCCAATTGGATGATACTAGGAATATATATAACATAAATCATATTTTATAACATTTATTCTAATCAGAAAACTATTTTCAAATACAAATCACTTCGAAAAATAATTTCGACCACCCATTTATTTTTATAGAAATTTAATCATCCTTTATTAAAGTAAAATTGACCACCAATTATGAGATGACAGAAAAGGTAAAATAATTATACCACCTAAAATATATATAAAATGGGGAATTAAATAAAGTGAATCATTTTGAGCTTAATATAGAAAACATCAAATGATCTTGTACCTGTTGCTGCAAAAATAAATTTTACCCACTAGTGGAAAAAAATATCATATGTGATATTAAAAACGTATTAAATCTTAGGGACTCTTTAAACTATAGTATGATCAATTATTAGCACTATTATTTTTCATCAATAGAAATAAGTGTTGATAATAGGGGCTTCATTTTTATTTATCGCTCAAATTGCTGATAATGGGTACCTTAATCAGTGCCAAAAGGCACTACTAAGTACATTGTATTTATTAAATCCTTTTCATCATTGAGAATAGGATAATCTGTTTGAGATTTTTTTAGAAATGATAACTGTAAAAAATTTACATTATAATAAAATCGTGAAAATGATACATTTCATAACAATGAAATCATTAAAAATAAAATATTAATATATTAATATATTTATAATTATATAATTAGAATATTTTTTATTCTATTTGATATATCTAAGACTGTATATAAATTTACACTTAGCATATAATATGTCTAGTGGAGTCAATGACCTCAGTATCATTATCCAATAGCCATCAACTACGAGAGGTAAACTTGTTCGTGGATTGTTTATGTACCAAAATATTGTCCTCAGACAATATTCTCCATGTTGACTTTACGGGGTAAACATGACTTAAAGGGGATTCCATGTAATAATTAGAGTATATGTTATCACCCACATATATTTCTAATGATAAAACCTAATCTTGGAGTTGTTTCATTTAGACTTCATGTATGTTCAATATATGATTCGATCCTAATTATGTGTAACTAGAAACCTCTTCTTTAGATATTTTGACCAGATTTATAGTTTTTCAGGATGTATTTTTAGTCTAAAAAACCTAGTACATATGCAATGTGTACACATACTTACCTTCAATATCAGTTAATAAGATTTAATTGAAATCCAAATTTTATGGAAATTTTTACGTTCTTTCATGGAATTGGGGAAACCGTAGTCTTTAATTATGCCATATCCTAGGCTTTATACACATCATGAAATTTATGGGTGTTCACCAATTTAAATTTTAGGGCATTAACATCTAATTCCTAATCCACATCCTCAAAAAGAGATAGAGGGGGATTTTTCATTCCCAGGGACATCTTATAATATTTTGGGATGATTTTTCATTAGAACCAAGTACATGTGATCCCTAGGTGGATATGTTAATGACCATGTATGTCAAAAATTTCTTCGACACATCTATATGGGTCTTATGGGTTAATTATATGTGGAAGGAGGTAGGATACTCCCTTTTCCTTTTCATTGAACCATCTATAAATGGAATCATTATTAACCTTTACAATAAATAACTACATTATTTGGACATCATTCCATAATATTTTTGATATATAAAGAAGACTCATTCCATTAAATACTTATCCCTGTTCTCATTAATAATCTTTAGACTAATGTGATAATAATATCTTGTAAGGTCCAAATCACCATCTAGCGATTCAACAATGTCAACCTCCACTAGGAAATTTATTAGGTTCCCAAATCATGGATTTTATTTTTACAGAGTCATTACCATTTTATTATAAAATAATTGTAAATTTTTAAAAATTATAATCTTAATAAGACTTATTTGATTATTTTAATATTTTTTCAATCTATTCATCTATTAATTAATCTTCACCCATTTTTAAAATTCGTTCATTTTATATTAAATATTGATTAATAATGTTATGTGTTTTTAAATTATTATAATTTATTCATTGTAAATATTTCTTCGTTTAATTTTTTTAAAAAATTAATTTTTTAATATATTTTATATTTAATTATTCAATAATATATTTAATATTGATGTATAACCATATATATATAGATATATATATGTTTTTTCTTGCAAAATCAGCATCATAATATTACCAAATAAAATAATTACTTAATGTGGGTATTATTTGACCAAAAAAATATATAAAATGAAGGATAATGAGTCCAAAGATCACAGATTGTGAATGCCTCTAATAGAAACTCTATCGTGGGACAACCATATAGTCATGTGAATAAACCATGTGAAGCATAGGACCTGGATCTGATCTCGAGGGGAATCATTCAAAATTTCATCACACTATTGAAAAGGATCTCATGGAAACTATTTTTCAAGTGATGGTAGCTGAAAAAGATCAACCAGGCCTCATGGTTTGACATCAGTGAATTACTAACAAACCATCCAAAGTTTCTTTGGAAATAAGCGGAAAATGTTCAATCGAAGGATCCCTCTTACAATTCTAAAGATATTGTGAAACATTTCATATGTGAAGGATTATTATATCATAGTGCCACTAATAGAACACTCACGAAACCCAAGACATTGTAAAATAAGACAATATAAATAATGTTGAAGAGGTGGGCCCAACTGATGGTTATAAAAGAAATGTGATGGATCCCTAGTGCACCACAAGACATTGTGATACTTGATGACCTATCTCCCTCATCACATGGAATCCTACTAATAATTAATCCTCATCACAAGAAGCCCCTCAATCATATCTATGAATTCATGTGCTCCAAATTTATCTACATTATGAAATCTAGATGTATTTATCCAAGAAAAACATGGGAGCCTCCAAAAAAATATCTAGTCATTGTCTAATAATTAAGATATTCTTTTTCAGGTATATTTTCCTTTTCTGGTCATTTTTGAGAAAAATAAGAATTTCTGGAAAATATTTGTAGTACACAGCGTGTACTTTATGAGTACATGTCGTGTACTCTCTTATCACGGGTAGTCGTGTGTTGTCCTTGTAGAGGCAATGCACACAGCCATGTGGGGGTGACCTAGAGGCCAACTAAATAGGAGTATAGAAATGTAAAGTACATGTCGTGTACTGACATATTACATTCCATCTATTTTTTTAATTAAATGGACTGGTGTCACATCTGACAGAAAGAAAGAGCTTCTTCTGGGTTTTGTTCGGCCAGGAGCACACGTACAACCGCTATCTTCCTCCGAGCCCCTAACTGAGCATCTGATGTCCTATTTGACAGTTTTCAATTGCATTGGGATCGCCTCGGTAAGCTCTTATTTCTTCTTGAGCTTCGTTCCATGATTTCTATTCTTTCTCTTGTTATCATCTGTTGAACATTTTAGACGTTTTTGTAGATGTTCGGATTTATTAGGTGATTAAAGCCCTGAAACTCAGGTATATTGACCTCCAAATGCTGAGGTAGGTGTTCTGTTCCTTTTTTGTTTAACAACATTGAGTTATATGTTCAAAAACATTCAATACCCATGAAAAAGGTATTGTGCTTTTACCGTTTTAGCCAAGTTGTTTTCATGCTATGCTTGTTTTCTTGATTGATGATAATGAGGGTGAATAGGTTTACTGCTATTCATTGGAAGTTTTTTCTCACGCATGATTGACTATATTGACAATTGGGTCATGTTTTCCTGTTAGGATAATGTATACTTTCCCATGCCTAGGTGTAGGATGGTGTGATTGTTCTGATTTGCTGATATGTTGTAGACTACTAGCCAAGTAGTTATTGAAGTTTACATTGGCTGATATGTACTGCTATACTTGCTTGACTTACATAGGGCTGTGAGAACATGGTGTATAGAGCATAAGGAGAATGGATATAAGGGATTCTACAAAGTGTCTTTTTTTACTTACGATACGAGACCATGGGAGGAAGTGACGTAAAGGCTTCCTCAAAGTGTCTGTAGATCCTCTACATGGGCCACAAGGGGGAATTGACGTTGGGTGCTTCCCAAAGAGCCTTTAATTACCTATATGAGACTATATGTTGAATTTTTAGTGAGTGCTTCCACAGAGAGTATATCCATAAGCTGAACCAGATGGGTTAGTCTGACTATACTTCCCAGAGGGTGGATTGTACTTTTTAGGTAGGACAAGGGTGAATGGATGTGAGTAGTTCCCGGAGGGTTATCTATTTTTGTATCGATTTTCTTTTATTTCTTGTTAGGACCAGTTGGGATTGGTTGTGGGTACGTCCTAGAGGGTTACCTTTTTTTATTATCTATTTGATTAGTTTTTTCTTGATTGTTGAAACTATGGATTGCTACTACTATGTACTTCCTTGTTTACTGCTTTCTATACATTACCTCCCATATAATCACTGACTGTTAGGCACAGATCTTGTCATGGTTGCCTAATGGGATTTAGTCTCATACCATATTTGGGCCATGGTTTTGGGCAAAAACAAATTATATTATTGTTGGAATAGATAATGGAAAGCGCCCTTCTACTTGAAGTAATTGATTTGTTGTAGATATTGAGAGCATGGGACCAAGCTTTGGCTTGAGATGCTGAGGAATTGTTTATATGATTTCTTTAGTATTTTGGTTTAGTACTATTGTATTCCAGCATTGTTACTTGTTTTTCTTAATTCCTAGATATATGTGTCATGCATCATTCATATATATATATATATACATATTCTCTAATTTATTATTTATAGACTTCCACTATTTACTTGTGTCTGGATTATTCATGCTTCTTCTACTGCAATTTGTTATACATCGGTTGAGTTACTCTTCCAATGAGGGAATGGTTTCTCCACTTTCACACCCATGGCCCTCGCTGCTAGTCGGCAACCTCTAGAAATCATTGAAATGTGCTTGAGTCCATGTGACCAACCAGGTATGGGGCGCCTCTGGCTACAATATGAAACTGGGAGCACATACCTTTAATGGAATTTACCAATAATAAAAATTTTCAAGAAACAATTATGATGGAACATTATGAGGCTCTGTATTGTAGGAAATTTCAATCAACCTTATTCTAGCTTAAGGGAGGAGAGGAAGCTATGTTGGGACCTCGTCTTGTCTAAGAGACCACAGAGCAGATAAAGTTGATTTAGAGGATGAGAGCTACTGCACAGCCTCGACAGAAGTCATATGCTGATCAGCAGAGATGACCTCTGGAGTTTGAGGCTGGGGACCAGGTTTTCCTTGGTGTCACATTGAGGTTCGGACTCAAAAGGATTAGGAGATAGGGTAGAATTCACCAAGGTACGTTGGGCCGTCTGAGGTGTTGGAGAGTGTTGGGCCAGTTTATTATCGGTTGTAGTTACCTTAGTGGTATCAGGATTTGCAGAACGTTTTCCATGGTTCTCAGCTTTGATGTTACTTCTTAGACTCGTCTCATGTTTACCAACCCAAGGTGGTTGAGTTTGATGTGGATAATTGTTCTAGGATCATCCAATCTGGATTGTTGATCGAAGTATAAAGGTTCTCAGTGGACGGTATGTTCCTTTGGTATGGGTGCTCTAGCAGCACGAGCAAGTACAAGATGCGACTTGGGAGAGGGAAGATGATGTAAAAGTATAATGGTTGGAGTTATTCAGGGATTCTTCTTCTATTCCACCTTTATAGGGATATTTGGGGAAAAAATTATTTATGTGGATAATTTTGTAAGAACATGGATCTTATTTTTCAGGTATGTTATCCTTTTCAGGCCATTTTTATGAAAAGGATGAATTTTTTATTGTTTTTCTTGTACATATCATGTACATTATGAGTATATGTCGGGTACTTGGTCACCGCGGGCATCCGTGTGCTAGTCGTGTATTGTCCATTCACACGACCATGTGTGGGAGACATGGAGGCCGCCTAAATTGGAGTACGAAAACAGAAAGTACACATCATGTAGTTACAAAGTACATGCCATGTATTTTATTTTATTTCATTAAACACACTATGGTCGCGTATAAAGGACAGATAGGGCTTCTTCAATGTTTTGATTAGCCGAGAGCTCTCATAAAACCGTGATCTTCCTTCGTCCCCTCGACTGAGCATCCGATCTCCGATTTGACCACTGTCAATTGCGTTGGAATCACCTCAGTAATCACTTTCTTTTTTTGGAGCATTGTTCCATGATTCCTCTTCTTTCTCATGTTATCCTTTGTTGCACTTTTTATGCGATTTTTAGATATTTAGAGTTATAATGTGATTCAAGCAATGAGACTCAGGTATATTGATCTCCCAACATCGAGGTGGGTGGTTTGTGCCTTTCGGTTGAAAGTCCTTGAGTTATATGTTCAAAAAATGCTAATACCCATGAACGAGGTATTTTGCATTTACCGTTTTAGCCATATTGTTTTCTAGTTATGATTTTATGATTATGATGATGATAACTGATTGAAATAGGGTGATTTATATGAATTGGATATTTTTTCCCTTGCATGATTTCTAGTTTTTTCTGTTGGATCATGTTTTCCTATAGACTGTTGTTTAATTTCCCATGACTAGTTGTAGGATGGTGTGATTTTTCTGATTTGCTGATATGTTGTAGACTACTACCCAAAAAGCTCTTGATGTTTACTTTGGCCAATATGTGATTCAATACGTGCTTGACATACACATGGCTGTGAGAGCCTAGTGTATAGACCATAGGAAGAATGGTCGTAAGGGCTACATCCGAGTTTCTGTATTACATACGATGTGAGACCATAGGGGGAATTGACCTATGTGCTTCGTCAGAGTGTCTGTAGATCCTCGACGTGGGCCACAAGGAGAATTTACATTTATTTATTCCACATATCGCCTTTAGTTACTGGTAAATGACTCTAAGAGGAATTGACAATGAGTTATTCTTTAGAGAGTCTGTGTTTAAGCTAAACTAGAGCGGTTATACTGAGTGTATTTCCCAGTGGTTGGCTTTTATATTTTAGGTAGGACCAGAGAGGGATGGCTATGAGTGCTTCCCAGAAGGTTACCTATTCTGTAATATATTTTCTTTTGTTTCTAGGTAGGACCATAGGGGATATGTTGTGGGTACTTCCCAGAGGGTTACCATTTGTGATTATTTGATTTGATTAGTTGTTTCTTGATATTTGAAACTCTGGATTGTTACAGCTGATTACTTTTGTGTTTACTACTTTTTGGACTTTACCTGCCATATATAATCACTGACTATTATGCACCGATCTTGTGGTGGTTTCTTACTGGGATTTAGTCTCACACCCTATTTGGTCCAGTATTTTGGTCCCAAATAGATTATATTGTTACCGGTATAGATAAGGGAAAGCACCCTTCTACTTCATGTAATTTATTTGATGTGGAGATGGTGAGCATGGGACCAAGCTATGTCTTGTGATGTGGACAATTGTTTACTTTCTTTGTTTTTTATTTTGGATTAGTACTATTGTATTCCAACATTGTGATTTTTTTGTCTTCTTTCCTTGACATATGTGTCATGCATCATTAATATATATATGTGTGCTCTAGTTTATTATTTCCAATCATCCGCTGTTTACTTTTATATGGATTATTCTGGCTTCCACAACTTCTATTTGTTTTACTTCCGTTGTGTTACTCTGCCAATGAGGGAATAGTTTCCCCACTATCACACCCAAGGCCCTCACTTCTAGTCGGCATTCTCTGGAATTCAGGGAATTGTTCTTGAGGCCATGTGACCTATCGGGTACGGGGTGCCTCTGGGTGGCTTTCAGAATAGGGACATTACACCTAGGGTGAATCACCAAGATATATGTTGTCTGTCTTTAACAATACTCTTGTAGCCTCATAAACACTCCATCATTTGTAAATAAAATAAATTAAACAAAAAGGGAAGAATGTGGAGGACTCTTACAATCATAAAAACCACTCAACACACTAAGGATTTATACAACATGATCTCAAAAGATCCCATGACATGCCAGTCTTGTCTGATATAATTTCCCGTAAAATTCATCTGAGATCACATGTATGTACTTTTACATTAACCTTTTTCTTTCAAGGATACTATGATATCTCTAATAGACAATATATAATTACTTCTACAATATCACATGGTTATACAAGTCTCCATTAATGGGTGATAATCCAATTAATGTAACATTTATGGTAGTTAATCAATAAAAAAAATTAGGTGATGACCAATAGGTGATCTATGAACGGGAATCATGAAGATGCATGACCATGAGCCCCTTCACCAACTCCATCCTATATTCTCTTAGGATATTCCAAAAAATGATTAGAACAATCATTGTGGAGAGGACTATAAATCCCCATACTAGAATGAGAACAGAATAGCCTTGGATGATGGAAAACCCCTTCGATCCTCGCTCCAGTAATAGATATAATTTTTTGATGAACTAGATCTCTATATAGAAATGTTTTTCATCAAGTAATATTCCAATGAACAACGAGATAGACTAGGAGACATGCATTGGTGGTTCATGTGATCAATAATATATAACATGAATTTCATTTAATAAGACATGAAAATGACATCATCAACACCTTCAGGATCATTTGATAATTAAATAAATATATCACTGAATAAATATTATGTATTCATGATTTAAATTATGCAACTAAGACGCATAAAAATGATACACTAGTGAATAGATGTGTGATAATCCACATTAGTTAAGTGAAAACTACTCAAGACATGCGACATCACTGTAGTATGTTTCATAGATCTCATAACAGCCCTCGGGTGTACTATTTCGATCAAAAGAAGTTCTCATTACATGTTGATGAAATTTATATGAAAATTTTCTGGCATGTAACCCTAGTATTGTGAATCCCTATGGGAAGTCCACTAAAGCAATGATATGAAACTTTATACTTTATTTGTTAAAAATAAAATGGAACTACTTCAGGTTAACAAGATCCCATTGTAGAACACATGAATGTCTACTAGCTCTCATGGAACCAACTAAGAATGCTAGATAAGTGTCAGACATGTCATCCAAGACACATGACAACCTCAGATATATGTCACTTTAAATATTGTGAATCCATCCAGAAGTCTCACCAAGATCATGTGATGAGAGTAGGTAATTTAATCTAGATCATGAGACACCATCAAAACAATCTATCCATGTTATCCAATGGCGTCCAGGACCAACCACCATTGTATTACGATGTAATCCAATCGAGACATCCCTAATAATGAGACAAACCCTTAGACATGCCATCAATGATATGCGATGTTCTATATATAAGTCAACTAGAAAACATGATTGCCTTTAATCATGTAAGAAAGTAATTCTTTAACCTATCATGTAGACACAAGGAATGTCTATTGGAAACACATAAATGGTAGGAATGAATGTCAGGTCAATTTGGATTCCCAAGGATTAATATGTTTTTCCACCAATGGTTTGTATACCCTGGACATAGGGAAATGTTACTGTGTAATCCCCAATCAAGGGAACTATGATGGATATGATTTCTACCAAAACCAGGATATGTAGGATGCCTTCCTAAGTCCAAAGTTCAAACACAAATGGGAATCCACATCAGCATAAGTAATTCCATATATATATCATTTAAACCATTTTCACCTAATCATTCTAACAATATGATCATATTTCCTCATTCACTGGTGGATTGAAAAACTCTTGAAAAACAATAACTCTGATTTCTATAAGAACCATACTAATTATGACACCTTCCTAATACCTAACCCCAAATAAACATCGATTTAGACGTAATTCCTAGGTCTCTAGAATTTCAACTATTAGGACCCAATCATTCCATTGGTCTTTTCATACACCAACAATAATTTTTCAGTGAAATCAAACATACTATAATGACACATATTTCATTGATAATAGGGAAATAAAGGGTACCTTTTTATGTCCGAATGTACATTCCAAAAAATCTAGGGAGTATACCCTGTTCATAAGTCTCTGCACCCATACGGCATGAGGTTTATGACTTTTCAAAAAAAATCATGCATGGATCATTTCTTATGTGTTCATACGGAGATTAAATGAACCCCTCAATATAATAATTAATAACCACCACCATGGGAAGTCCAAGTATGGAAATACCGATGAGTAGAATGATATGAACACCCCATGTATCAGGTTATCAAAAATTTTCTAGCTCAATTTTCATGATTGTGTAATGATAAATATGATTTCCACCATAAAAAGGATATGTTTGATGCCTTGTGGAAGTTTGAGTTCAAATATATAGTGCATAAGCACCAAAAAATATAACATCTATACATGAATATAAACTGGACTGGTTAATTGAAAAATGTGGGGTTTGATTCATATTATAATCAAAATACATAGGATTCTTTGTAATGGACCAATCCTCTCCAAGGAATAATAAGATACATCCCTATATAGTAGTATATTATGAATTAGATAGTTATATGGAATAATAAAATAATGATGATTCTCATCGATAATAAATTGAATGAAGAACCTAAAAAACATATAGATTGGTTAATAAATGAGAATATATTAATTTTTTCATCAATGATATACATTTTATTTCTCAAATAAATATAATTGAAAAATAATAAATTTTTAAGATAACTGGAGCCCTATTAGGATTAGAATGAGATTCCAAAACATATCCAAAATCAATAAGATAGTCCCAAAGTAGGAAAAAATTCCCATCATAATTGTGTGATGAGCCCGACATCCCATCCTCTTGACCAATGTGATTTACTAAGTGTCGTTTGGTTTGAAACCCTAGTTGACCACCTACCTTAGGAAAATATGTCCTTACCTAGTATGGATGAGGGAAACATTGTGAGTTTATGTAATGAATGAAAATGAACTGATGTTAATGATTTTTCATGAATTAAAACCCCACACAATCAACTGTCATGAATGAATAATCCCTCCATAGTGATGGTTTTTGTGGCCGTCTCCTATCCATCAAAATAGAAATAGTGAACCTGATGTGAATCACTTTAATAAAAATTGATTTGGATAATACCAAAAATAATTTTACATGCACAAAATAATAAAACAAAAAAGGTGAAATCATCATGTATCACTAATATAATTGAATGATAGGTGAATCTTGTGTGAGGCCAAATTTTTTTACATTACACGTTAAATGAAAGTAGTTAGACCTTTGTGATCCAAAAAATTATCTTCTATATCAAGGGTTCACAAAAACAAATACCATCCACATTTTGTTGAATCTAAATGAGCGGAATGGCTAGATTGGGAATAACATGATAATTGTCTTGACAATGAAAAAATTACATATCTCATCATGCCTATGATATTGAAATATTCAGTGACCTCATTACATATTGAATAATTGACTGTGGATATTAAATTTATCACCACCTTCTCAATCCAAGATGATTTTTTCTTCATCTAGTAACTTTTTCAGTAAATTGACAATGGCTACAACCCCTATGAGTCACAAAATGATATCACATTCCTAGAATCACCAACCCGGGGGGGGGACACCATGGTCTGAGAGTACTACCGATGTGGTACAATCTCAACCTAGAAAGATGATCATGAGGTTCTCTAAGAAAGGATGGTGGAAAGTCAATACTACTCAAGGGATGAAACAATTAAACCTGTAAATATCATCTCTACAACCATCATCTTCACGAGATTATCCCAGGAGCTTGAAAACATCCACAATCAACATATAATGATGGGGGACTAGGAAGAAATATTTCTATACCTTCTTTTTTATGGTTGCCCAAGAGGGCCCCAGTTATCCACTGGCATTATAATCATCCAGATGACACACACCAGTAACCTGATGAAGGTACCTGAAGACATATTACCACCTATGATATCCTTGAATGGGTAATAAGCTGGTATCACTATAGGAGGAAGGCACTGAATTTCTAGGTAATGACTCATATCCCCACTCATGTTGATGAGGCCTTCCATCAAATTCTGGTAGGCACCAGCAAGTTGGATTGTATCCCATCTAACTTGAAACATGTATTTGTTCATTTTAGAATAGCTAGAATGCATGTGGCTTGTATCCATACTCATATTAATGATGTCCATCAACATAATCTGATCACACAAGGATGAGTGATGTGGGAATATATTACCAATTCAATCAATGTAAACTATATGTGTATACGGGATAAAGAAAACATGAAGGATTATATCCATGAATAGATATCGATAATATGAAGAAAAAAAATTACCAATAAGTGAATAACAGCTCTTGTATATTATGAAATTGTTTCAAATAAAAAGATAGGTATATATTCTAATCTATAAAATAAAGACAAGTCAACAATCTCACATGGACATGGACATGCCCACATGCCTATCAAAAAATTGAACGACTTATTACAAAGGCCCCAGATCAAAATAATTTCCCAATAATGGTCTATTATCACCATGTGGGAGGGGAAAATTCCACCGGAAAAGATTTTATTCTTATCAATGCAGTATATCATCTTAATCCAGTGGCCCATGATCAGGAATATATCCCATCTCTAATAGGGGAAATCCACATGATAATGACACAATTTTTAGGACTCGCTCATATCCCTTAAATTAATCTACATGGAATCTTCTATCAGGGGACAATATCCAAGTACATATAATTAAATCCACTAACAAGTTACTACTCCAGAATCAATTTGAGGAAAACAATAATGAGATCATGTACCTTATCCTTTTCTAGTAGCCTTTGGGCATATTCTAAAGAGAATATGATTTTGGATCATGATCATATTTTGATCCAATAGGGTATCATGAGGTGATAGTGGGACAATTCATTGTACATGCTCACATTCATACAAATAATGACCCTCAGAATATCCCAATTGATGAGTATTATGATTATACTCATATCCTGATCGAGGATTATCAATTGAGAGTAAAATATTCCTCAATATATGTTCTTATTTCAGTAAATAATTGGAATGTTATTAAGAATATTATAGAACTATCTCATTAGTGGTCTAATACTCATATAACATCAGATGGTAATATGAATGGTCAAACAACTGTCATACAAATTTCTCATATCCCTTTACATTCCAATAATACTGATCATCATATTATAACCACGACACATTACATAAACCTTATTTCTAATCTTCTCAAAACCATTGTACTTGAGGTCATTCGAGCCACATTCTCAACAAATAAGTATTTTTTAACTCTTTAACTACTATATACTATTATCATTTCTATGATATTTCATTTCAAGTTTGTGTGGAGATGGATCATAAAGAGTTTACTCCTTACATCCACCATGGACAACCTTAACATAGAGATATCTCTCATATACAATGAAATCATCCCCTATCCCAGACACCTATCTATAGAGATGTCTCTAAAACTCAATAAAATTTTTATAGAGAACTGATCAAAACATCAATGTCAATGGTATATAGATACCAATAAACTTTCAAAATAACTCCACTCTCATCATCGGGAAACCTTCATAATCATTTTCAATTGTAAAACCATATATTGGATTGTAAGACTTATTATGAGGAGGCTGACATTGACATATATTGATTGTTATCAAGAAACAACCTCAATGTCGTGTTCTAGACCATCTATAAATATATCTATGAGATATCAGATAAGATAAAAAGGGAATGAATGCCTTATCAACACATAAATATGTTGGATACTCATCAATAACTAAATGACAAAACATCCCTTATCCTAGATACTATGGTCACCTTCATACAATCAATATAATCTTTTTTTTACTAGACCGAGCTACTCTCTCCCTCGATTATGATCCAAAAATGGAATATCAAAACCCAGATTTACAACATGCTTGAATCCATTTCATAATAAATCATTAGTAGATGGTCTCTAAATCTTTTTCATGCATATTCATTCTAGGAAGCAGACAATATTGATAAATACAATCTTTCATACACCTAGAATAGTATAAAACTTTCAATTTAGACTTACTGTAGTGTCTTATCCTATAGAATAATCATGGGAATAGGTAATGATTGGTCATGTGGTTTAGTACCACATAATTATCCCCTTCATCAATTCACATAAATTATTAATAGTGATAGGGGATATAAAAAATCATAATTGTTATCTCGAACAAAAATAAATTCATTTCAGACCTGGATGTTGATGTTTTCATTACCTGGATAACATTTCATGAAGAATTCTTATAATCATGGGATGCTGTTAGTCCACGATCTGTAGAAAAAAATATGTTCAACATCATTTGGGTTGAATTATATGTTTCCTCTTAAATAATCCAAAAGAATACCATGATCACTAGGGCTGGGGAATATCAACCACCACCTCCAAAACATGGATTAAAAATTACAATGATGATTTGGGACCAATGGGTAGCTCGTTGAAAAAACATCAACCCACTAGTCTGGTGGAATTTATATCTCACCACTAATACCATGTTAATCATCCTCTAAGGGGACCCTGGAGATATTTGTGGTTATTTCACATCAACCCCATCCAACGAGACTAGTGGAATTTATATATTCATTTATATCATGGAATTCATCAAATCCACTACTAGAAGAATTGGATCATCTATACCTGGGAATAAAAAATCAATTATGTCCCAAATTAACTAACATCCCATTGTGAGGGGTGAATTTTCTACATCATAATTTCATTATAGATAATCGGTTTAATCCATATTGGGAGTAAAAAAGCATTTGTTGGTGTACCACATATTCCTCCCACCATAAGAAAAACCACTACTAGATCACAAATCATGCAGGGAAACTCCCTGAAGGTCATTATTCATAGGTCATGGAGGGTGGAATTTGTTGTGAAGGATATAAGATCACATTAGAGTCAAAATCATAACTGACCCATATTTCCATGTCATTTAATACTAATACTACAGATTGAATTGTAGAATCATCTTGTTACATAAAAATTAATTTAATAACCAACATTTCGTTATATACCTCTATGAATTCCATCACTATAAACCTAGAATACATCACGAATCTACAAATTAATATAGAGGACTGCAATAAATAATACATAACCTTGGAGGTGGGTGATATATATACTTCAAATGAGGCTATACACACTCAGAAGAAATTAATGCTCTATAATTTGGCTCCTCTTAATTTTGTGTTTCCACTTTCATTGAAAAATAGATGAATAGAAAAACGTAAATGAATAGATAAATCCAAATCTCCGAATTTAATAGATGAGGTTCCATTCATGAAAGAATTGTTTTCAAAATATTATGGTGACATACATGATCCTAAATAGATTAATGTGGATCTAGTTAGGGACAATATTCCCAATAGGTACTATCTTTATATAGATATTAATGTTCTCCCACACATAAAAATTCATCTTGAAAGAGTGGTATTAAATATTCAGGATGGATACATATCTAGGAATCCAGTCTATAAATATTTGGAAGTGATAAACTATAATGACATTCTCTATTGTGGTGAAAACCTATCTCTCTACAAGGGAATAATTCATTCATGGTATGTTTCAAAAATATACATGAGAAAAATGCGGGAAGACCCCATCAAACATCATACACTACCTACATATGGGAGATGACTCATACAGTAATCCCCTACATATTATAAACATCATTGTGTCCCTAACTACTTGAATGGAATCAATTGAAGGGTGACGTGCACTTATGAAACGTAAGAGGAATCCAAATCCTGAATAAGTGGACGAAGCTATGACTCCTTACAATTTTCAATAACCTACATTAATTGACATTAATGTTGTTGGAGATCCCAAAATACACCTCACACACTTCATATCCCAACATTGTTCGATAATGAGACCACAATATCAGTAGGCAGAAATATAGATGAGGTGTTTTTTACAAACATGTATAGTGACAACAATTTTTTGTTATAGTAGTATAGAATCATGATCCATTGCCTTATTAGAAGACCACATTTCATAATTCCATTACCAATTCAGTTCTAGACTATGGAAAATGACAATCATTGACCTAAATAACCTAATGTAATGCAATAATGATCTGGTTTCTAACATCATAGTGAATTGGAATGGCCTAAAATATTCACATAGAATACCTTAATCATAGAAGAAACATCATTAATTATTTTTTGAAAATATCTCATTTTATTTATAGACACCTATGATCCCATTGATGTATACAGGTGTCTTCCTTGAGATGTAGAAATGGAACAATGTCTCAATGATTCCATTCATTGAGCCCTATACGACCCCTTAATAATACCCAAATAATATGTTAATGGTCTATGAAAAATATAATTCATATCTATAAGTTTATAGATTGTAGATGTTTTTATTCATGCTCACAGGAAGGCCCAAAATTTACTAGCACTCCAATCAAGTAGTGACAACCACAAATTCTCATTTAGCTAGAAACTCATTTAAATTACTGTCTCCTTTTATTTTTACAACATATGAATAAATAAAACACATTATGAAATAAACAATTTCCAAGTTATTTTTTGGAAGGCATAGATAAAAACAAGATAATGTTGCAGAAACCTATGAGGCCCAATGATTTTAACATCATCGCCCATCCAGACTTCTACATTTCTAATGATGGTTTGGTCATAATATCCAGTAATACTTCTTCATAAATGAATTAATTCGAATAACGGTGAATACAATAAAATTCATGTTATATAACTCCTTAGAGAATGTGGCATGCATGATCATTTCCAATTCAAATGAATATGATGATTGAAATAATTATTCATCCATGCGTGCCTAAATGTTCAACAAATATATGAATCTAAAAATAGACAACTGAGATCATCGTACCATGAGAACATAGCTATGTCGAAAGAAAATAGTTCTATTACCGAAAGAGGCATAATAAAATGTACCTCCAAAATAGGATGTGACCAACTAAATCCTGATGAAATTGAAAAGGATGAGTAATATTTTTTTCTAGTGCAATCTTTGACCCTTATATGCATCTTCCCCGCAACATCCACAACACGGGAACCATCCAACAATATAAAACCCCTGTCATATGAGGAGATCATATTTGTTTATGTTAATAATATAAACTTGGTTGACCCCTAATCTAATAATTAATATTTCTTTTATCATGAGTTCACTATGAATATCCAGTGAATGAGAGGCCTCACACACCAGAACTAAGGATATAATAGATAACATGGACATATTTGGTCCGAATATCATAGTTGTATCCCCTTGAAAAATATATATAGGTATTGAGACACATGGGGAAGCACTCCAGTAGTCTCAAAGGAAACCTGGAGGCATCCCAAAATTATCAAGTAGCCTTCAACACCTAATTAACATGAAAAATCCTCTTGAAGGGTTTTATTCATATGATCAACCCATACAATTGGGAAGACCATTCCATCCCACACTACTGAAAAAATATTCTCCCACAACCTCATCATAAGTAATAGGCTCAACCACCTTAATTTACACAGAACCTATGCCAAATATCCTAGATAAATTTCACATTGGTATGTGTCTCCCTCTAGATCCAATGTATGATGTTCTAATATAGATAGTGGTGGTCCTACATAAGATCTTAGACTTTTACAGAATCTGTCATTCAATAGAACTAGGGGAGTAAATTTTTTTATCACTAAAATGACCACAAGATTTCATGAAATATGTCATTGTAGTCAATAATGCGAATGAATTCTCAATAATTATAATGCCTAGAGTGACCGGATTGATAATAGTTTTAGGATTAACCTCATCTACGTTCGAACTTTTCACCATATTTGATATTGTGAAGGTAATCATCCTCCCATGAGGCCAAACACTATAGGGTATGATAATCATGAGAAAATTCATATCATAAAGATCAAGATCGATGATCTATTTAGTGACCAATCACCAGAAATAGAGTTTATGTTTATCTAGAAAGTCATTGAATACTATGTTCTACAAGGAATTCCCTGTTTCTATATCCACCTAAAGGTACCTTAATCATTATAATATTGTCTGAAGTACCACATTTATGGAAATGTAGTAATAATATATTGTGAATGTTCCAACTTTGAGATATGTAGAGCCACAGACACATTAATAGATTTCAACAAATGGGGATAAAGGAAGCCAATACTTCTTGATGATACACATGTTATACCCCCATCTACCTAAGGACACCACCATGGAATCCCAAGAGTATTTTCAATAGAAATTATGTCCTCCCCATAAATGTGGTTGAATTAATAGTCTAGATCCCAAAGTTAAAATCTCCTTATGTTCCTACTAAATTATTAAAAGACAACCACCTCCTACAACTCCCTTCAAAAAGTCGAGTATTATGCAATGATAATATATATTATAGTTTAATCTCTCACCCTAATGGTGATATAGATGCCCCTAGATTTCAAAATCACTTGGTTTTCTCTCAATAGACATAGATATGGATGAATTTCAGGATGACTAAAGGAACAACCCTAAAACATTTTATGAATGAGACTCTACAACCATTAATGAACATAGGAAAATAAATATAGGAACATAGGAATACTCATTGATGTTTATTTTTAGTTTCACCATTATCCAATAGTGAAAGTGATTTATATCACATTTCAGATGTAGCACTGAAATGAATTATCCATGAACTATATTGAAATTATGAGATTTAATCATGATGTGTCTACACACCATCCATGACTATCTGATGAGAATCAAGGATTTATGAAGGAATACAAGGGGAAGAACCCCTCTCATTCCACCAATGTAGAGTCATAATTTGATTAATTTATTAATGAAAAACTGTTACGATATTTAAAATAACACTGATTACATTCCAGCACAGCCCCCATCAAGAATAAGAACAACAAGATTAGGGTCTGCATTGAATTGATTCAACATAACTGGTTCTGCACAAAGGGTGATATTTGATTGTCAATCATAGAACTATTGATTGATGAAACTGATGGACTTCAAGCCCATTAAATTATGTATGGATATTCGAGGTAAAATAATATATTGAAAACCCCATATGATAAAGAATACACTATCTTCCTAGCATCTTAAGGAGTGTTTTTCTATCATTTCATTCCATTTGGAATGAATATGGTTGGGTCCACATATAAACATTCCTTACATCATATATTAAATTCATTCAGGGGTATGACATATGGATGATATTTCAATGACCACATGGTCAAATACCAAAAGTGTTGTTAGCACTTCATGGACATTTATATATTATTCAACTGGTTGTGACATCATTCTATTATGATAAATCCTATTTAATGGGCCTTTGGGGTGACATTAGGGAAGTTTGTTGGTTTTTTGGTATTCCACCACAGAATTGAGGTCGGCCTAGAGAATCATAGTGCTTTCATAGAAATTTCACTCCCAGAAATATCATTTAATTGAGGGGGATATAAGGGAACATCATAAATAATTCTGAAATTCATTGAAAACATGATCAGAAAAGCTCTCCCCTTCACCAAGCTACAAATGAAGAGAGTTTCCTTTTAATGGGACAATGATTTCAAGGAATCCATATAATGTATCATGTTGTACATGCACTGCCCTTCAGTTTAGATGCCTCTTCTTGAAGGTATTCCAATCAACATGTGTTTGGAAACTATGTAATTATCATTAATAATGCACCTTAAATCGAAAAATGACACGTGGAGTGAGAACAAAATCTACTACCACATACTGATGATTTATGTATTGAGGCTCGATATTCTGATATTGAAAATAAATGTTTTGAACTCATATTCATAGTGTAAAATTTGTGTAATTTCATATGAAAAAATAAATTCCACATGGTTTATTGTATCAATATAATCATGTACATTATTTGGCATCCAATGTTCGCAAAACACCTGACCAGATTTATGGACATTATATAAGAAATATTACATTTTTTGTATCATAGAAATATGGAAAAGGGAAATCCATGGTCGAATTCCCTGTAAAATATTCATCCCCGTAAAATATATTGGTGGATGTCATGATTCCATACATGTTGGTAATCTATGCCCATTGAACACCCTATACATTGGAGTTGTACTATTATGGTGCATGTTTAAGTCCTATTGGAAAAGGGATGGAAGCCCAATGCTCAATCATGTTGGATTCATGGTTGTATTTTTCTCTCAAAAAAAGTTTTTCCCCTACCCATTCTCAGTATCTAAATGATACACAAATAATTATTCATAGTTCCAAGCAAAAATTTCTGGGGTAGAACTATAACTAGAGTTGGAAAAAGAATACATGAATATTAAAGGGGACTTGTCTATAGTGATAATTAATATCAAGGGATAATATTCTATAAATGTGGAATAAATGTCCCTTATAACTAGAACTATAAGGGAAACAATGGATGAGTAACCATTTGAAGCCATATTTTAACATGATTCCCAATCCTATAATTCTCACACTGAAGCATTGGCCTATGAAACCACTATAATAGCCAACCCTTATAAAGAAGAAGATTTCGTCTGGTTCAGAAGTTATCAAAATTTCATGGTAATCTCCATTTATGATATAGAATAAATCAATTTTGTAAAAAACTCCCTCAGAGTGTGATAAACCAATGAACACCCATTGCTTCATACACCCGAAAAATTAGTTATCTTCAAAACGTGATTCCCTAGTAAAATAGTTCTAGAATGTAACAGATTCTCCCCTCTTTAGTAAAATTTTCCATACTATGTGGTTAATATGGGAAAAATTCCATCTAGAAATTTGTAATTGATGGAATCATCCTCAATTACATATAATAAAGATATATATCTACAATTATTGAAGGATACAATGTTGGTTCTTGGGGTTCCCATCAACAAGGAACTAGTATCTCCTACAATATATGGAGGCTGGGGAACTTATAGAAAACAATGATATAAGAATCCAAGGAATTCTCTAAGAAATGACATGTATACTATATTAAAAAAACCCATCATCCTCCAGAATTAAAACATAAATATAGATATTCTAGGCCATTTTCAATTTGGGGAAGGGTTATTGTGGGGCCATATTCCCCAATGACAGCTAAGCAATTCAAGTACATAATTACTATTACTCACTTATTTTCCAAATGGTATGAGTAAATAACCCTCAATGAAATCCAGAAAAACAATAACATCATCCTAATGAAAACCCATATTATAACCATGATTTGGGATCCTCACACAATATTAACAGATGACGATACAATCTTATATAATACATAGTTGAAGAGACATTATCATAAGTACAATGTAGAGTCCAACAACTCATACTACTCTCATGTATTAAGAAATGGAATTTGATAAACAATCAATAAAACTCTATCAAACATTAAAACATGATAGTGAATAAGAATAAGAGGACTTGGAAAGGAAATATTGCCATGCATTATGGACATATTGTATTACCACACATACGGAATCACAAGAAACTATATACATGATTCTTTATGTAATTGAAGCATTTTTACCAATATAAGCGTAGATTTTTTTCCTCAAATATATATTTTTTGAAATCCTTCAGATGATAAGAAATCGAAAAATAAGCTATTTAAATTTTATCAGCATGATTTGGGCATATTGTGAATTTTGCACAACCTCAAAGTCTTTTAGAATCATATTGCCCAAGACATTAAAAAAATATTTGCATCCATTCATTACTCATAGAATAACTGGTGTTGGATCTCACCATAATGATACCATGCAATAATACCCTGATTAAAATAACCAAATTAGAGAAACATTACATCATATATATGTTCTATCACATCATGGATTACTCATTGAGCATATTGGTTGGTGATATTATCACACCACCACTAATGTTTGGTTTCATAATATCTAAATTATTATAGCTTACCACACATGGGTACCCATTGTAGTTTAGGACTTACTATTCAACCTGGTCACATGATGTTAACCATTACATGCTATTCATTAATGTATAACATGAATGTTTACAAATGATTTCCATTCCTTATGACTTTATAATGTGTGTGTTTCATAGAACTATGTGTTTATTGATTCAAATTTTAAGGAGATATGTATGTATGTATTGATCTTAAATCCAGGTCCACCCACCACATGATAGAAATAGAAGCTATACATCTCTTAAATACCTCTTGATGGTGAGGGTAACCCCTACCATTAATTGTTTCTTAGAAAAAGCTTATCTCACATAGGATTAGGATTTTGTTAAGGACATCACCATATAAAATATTAATAACATCTTTGGACATGATCCTCTTAGTCTTGAATGCATGACCATAAAATTAATACCATGAGTCATATCCACATGACATTAAACTACAAAGATAATTTCTCCTTCATAACATAAAATTACACACTCTTATAGACCTCTCTTGAGTGGACCACTATAGTTGGTTTTAGTCCTCTAACACATATTTTTTTTTAATAACGAATATTGATTGATTCGTACTATGGGAGGATATAGAGTGATGTGATGATATCCATCTCTAGGACCTTCCATTATGTCCCTCATAATGTTTGAGAGACCACACCCTTATCACAAGATGTTATAATGAATGTCTACTAAAGAATAATGTGTGGCTTTATTCCTACCATAGCATGATTTGTAGTGACCCCTAGATCCCCCAATTCAATGTCCATGTAAACTAATTGATAAAAAGGAAGATGATTTTCCACAGAATATATTTTGTATAGATCATTCAGGTCATTTCCATTGTCAATACTACATGATTATACACTTTGAAGAAAATGCCCAAATAGCATGACCCCAAAACAACATGATAAGAAAATCCATACAACGTGTTGTTAAACTACACAAAATATTTCTTTACCACAAGATAATAAGTTTAATGGAACATGTCCTTACTATATTTCATTGAAAACATGATAGAAAATAATTCCCCAATATAGTACAATAATATATACAGACCTCCACCTATGATTCATTCCATATAGAAGTTCTAAAATAATATTACCCTCCTCAACTTGAGTGTGTGGTCCATCCATATTATTTTAAATCACATCAATCGAAAAACCATATATAACAACTCAAGAATCTTATGTGGACAAAAATAATTCAACACCTCTGGAATGATTCATGGATTCAAGGGACCCTTTCCATGATTAAGCATGTATGATTATGTCTATTGTATGTGCGTATGTGGTCATAAATTTGATGAGTCCATCTACAAAAAATAAATATTGATCCTTCTGATCACTAAATTCATAGAAGAAGAACTTAACACCCTAGTTTAATCTTTACCTCTCCTAGTATGACTGCCCCATGTAATCACTAATGACATGTGAACCTCAATCGAAAACATATTATATATTCATATCCTACTTGGATGTATGATAGAGTACATAATAAAAAGTGTATCCTAATTATTAACATATGAATCATCTCCCATTTTTGGTCCATGAGTATCCTGATCATAATCTTCTTGAACTCTGGTCAAATTTATATGACCTACAACCCTACTCTCTTATGGTCCAAATAAAATGACATTAAAATATTAGAGGAAGTGGGAAAATTGTTTCTCAGTATAAAAATATAAAAAGGGATACCTTCGAATAATTAAAGTATTCACTCGATATACTCTTCACCTTTAGTGTTTTGGAGAAAATCAAGTCCAAATAAAGAATATGTTTATCTCACATGGTATAATCATAATCATTAGTAAAATTTCAATCTACACTCACTAAAACCCCTAGATCCATAAAAAGATATAGTGATGGTTTTTACATCTCATCACCTCTTTAATATGTTCTCTAGGAAGTGTTATATCTTTTGGGGCCATATTAGCCTTATTAGGATGAAAAACCTCATATCAACTCTGCTGCTTTAAAAAAATATGTGATTTGTTCTCCACTATTCAGTAATATATGAAACGATTATAATATGATGTGATATGATAGAAAGAAACAACGTGTATAGTCTTGAAAAAGAATTCACCTTCTTTATAACATTTTTTCATTATATTTAATATAGAAACAAAATAGATAACTATGAAATCATCCTATAAAGGTGTGTCCACCCATGTTGGATAAAATGGTAAAATCATTGAATCATATTCAGAAAGGAAACAAACACAGTTGAACATGCACCATATCCAACTACACATCTTGATAGGTCAGGTCTAACATAAAATGGTCTACTGACAGAACAAAATCCTTTCCCTTATAATTTTATTAAGACATATAATTTTCTAGTGATCTCGATAAGGACCTTAATTTTTTTTAACAATGTAGATTTTGTTTAAATAATTATCCAACATAAAAGGAAGAGTAAAATTCCATAATTAATTGAGGATTTAGGAATATAAGGACATGAAAATGTAGATTTATTACATTTATTTTTATACATATCATCTGAATAAGTCCCCCTAGAGTTCCATGAATCTAGATCTATTACATTGGATGTAGTAAAAGCTGCCCTCATCTAGACAAGAAATCCCAAGGACCCTTCATCAATGATTCCCTAGTCATCAGTGAATTTATATCCCACCTCCATGCCATGAAAAGTATATATAGAGGTTGATAGCACCTGATGAACTAAAAAAAGTCTCTCAATGTCAATATATACAATACACATCAATATAGTTGTAAAATAATTATGAAAAAACAAAAACCATTGTAATCTCATACATTACACTTCCTAGGTGACAATGCAATCCCAATTGTCCACATAAATTTGAAGTGTGTTCGAGATAATCAGTTGGTGGGCCGACATGGAGAAAAATATAAGACCATTGGAACATGTCAATGTTGTGTCAATGATTCAGAGAAAGTCACTCACTTTATCAGGATTGTCTTCATAAATTTTATTATGGGGGTCAATGATGTAGGAAGAACATTCCAATGCACCACATCATGAAAAAATAAACTCCCAAGAAAATACTCAAAGATCCATTAATCAAAAACTTCTCAAAATTTAGAGGTGAAGGGACATATTAACACTATAAATGTCTCACCTCATGTCACTACATGTTCTATAACCATATCAATAGGATGTTCATCCAAAAATGGTAAACATTAAACTTATTTTCATGGTTCTTCCAGGACTTCTGTCCCTCAACAAGCTAGTTTTTGTCCAGTCATTGGGTTTTGTTTTATAGTTAGTGGAATACACTCCTCTCTTACAAATTATTATAATTTCCAATCAATATTTGAGTGAATAAAAATATTTTTAAATTCATAAAATTAACTGATCAATGCATTAAATGAAGGAAGGTGTATTTTAGCACTAGTCTTCTCTCTTGTTAACATCATCCCAAGTTGGTGCGCTATAATCAGATGGTCCTCATATTAACCATGAATAGAGTTAGTATGTATCTACTAGAAAAAAATAATTGATGTATTAACCATTAGGATTCATACCATTCGCAGATATTTTCCCATCAATAAGGGTGTAAAAAGCCATTCACGAAGAGACACCACATAAGCCCAAGCGTCTTGTATGGCCTCACCCGTATCGACAATGTTAAATTTTTAAAATAGAACGTACAGTATAAAGGATACATGATCATAGATTCATATATAAGAACCAATGTCCCTATATTTTAGTGGGATGAGTCTCACTCCATTGATGAACTATTTGTATGGTATAGTGTGAAAATTTAGAAAACCCAAAATGTTCAAATATACACAACCTCTTAGGTGAGTTCCTATATAACCCCATAACACTAGAAAGAGGAGAAAGACTAAATAATGGTTATTTACCTAATAAAACTTATGTATAAGGTGATAGAGTTTTCACAATACACGAACAACTAGCCTTACATGCTCCCCACTACAAAGAGGTCACCATCAAAAAAGTTGAAACAATGACTCTGACATTCCCCACTAGGGGATGTAGGCAAATTCTCAAGTATATAGCATAAAATAAACTAGTTGAATTGTTTGGCCGATAATGGGTAAAACCTCTCATCCCAATTCATTAATCATCACTTCCATGACTATATGAAAATACATGTGAAGTGAAAAACTGGAGACATTTGTAAGATTAGATTTTCGGCACTTAGCTTACAGCTCAGGGATGTCCTTCATGATGATGTATCCTTCCAGTTTCATGGAAAAGTTATCCACATAAGTAATTAGATACTTTGATATGGAATTATTGTTAATCATGATCATCTATCGAGTTATAGTTTCATCACCTGTGGATCGTGGAGGAAAGTATTTTTTATACATGACACCTAAGACAACTATGATAAAAATATAATCCATATCCAATATGATGACTCACAACTATTCAAGGGTAATGTTTAGTGACTTAGTGCTCCATCTCTAATGCATTAATACTCTTTCATCATACCCTGATTATATTAAGCAGACATCTGTGATATCCAAACAGGTTCATACATTCCTATTTTCTACAACTCCTCTTGGAAATCAAATTAAATGTATTGAACTCAAGAGGTCCAATCCCATTCCTATCTATGTATACCTCCTCATCATATGTTAATGTTTGAATCCCACTCAAACAATTTATGGAAATGGATTTTCGAATTATTGGGTGATAAATATGTACTTCCTCAACAAGTGTTCAATGAGTCCCATCAATGTATGTTTCCATGAATTTCATTTTATGACTATATTCATTTTTCCCATTAAAAAAAATGTAAGCCCCATGGGATAGATTCAAATATATTTTTTTATTGGTGATATGAATCAAAGAAGAAGATATAAATAAAAAACATCAGAAGAGGAATTGGGGATTCAGTGGTAGGACTAATCCCCATAAGAGAGAAAAATTATAAAAGGGGATATTCTGAAAATTTTAAAACCATCGATGTTATTAGACTCAATTTTCTAATTCAATATAATGATAAAATGTATGAAAACTATAACCACTATAGCATCGTAGTGGTATATTTCTTCTTTAACCTACTTCTTCAGACGCTGTTGGGATAATCGATTGGATCCAAAATCTATTTGATCATGACTAAGTGTGATATTTATGAAAAATGAAATAAAATTCTCCCAAATAATAGACATAATAAACGAAAGATCCATGTGAATAGAATGAATCATTAAGGGGTTTGAAAATCAGATGAGGAGTTCTTTAATTTACTACAACCCAAATACCTCATCGGTCGTATAATCCTGAAGGAAGTCATGCAATCACATGTCCCCTGGTAGACTTGTGATCACATGACCTGGGAATGTTCATGATAATCACATAATAATAGATTAATCATATGATCAATTTGGTATAACCAATGAAATCTGGAAAAAAATTACAACACTCAAGGATTAAATCCGAATTATTAACTAAAAATGATTATATTTTTCTGAATGAACACCTGAGTGAATGAAGTCATAAAAAAAGTTCTCAGAAATGCAGTTTCATAGAGGTTTCTCACAATTGGGTATCATGGATGGGTTTTCTAGTGAGGGTAAATATTGACAAAAGTGTTTTAGATCTAGTGTAATGTTACATGGTGAGATAAAGGGATCTTCACCCCCTATATAAAGCAAATTTCATAGAATACCAAGAGTCACCTTCCAGACTGAACATTAACATAGACACTGATTATGAAAAATGACAAAAACTAAAGCAGGAATTTAAATTTCTCATAATAATGACCTCGTTCCCATTTAGATCTCTTTTGAGGGGTAATTTATTAATTGAATCCATGTGAGAATTGAAAAATTATTAATGTAAATGATAATTAAATATGAGTATTATTTTTAGTCAAAAAAGGATTGATATGGTGGATTATGCTCAAAGATGATGTTACTCTAATAGATTCACAATCACATAAATACAATAATGTCACGTGAAAGAAAAAAATTTAGGTAATAGATTGTAGTAGAGCATACAAATCCTTATTCAAAAAACCTCCTATAATTTTGAAGGCCCTCAATACAACTTGTGATCATTCAATGGAAACTAAATAATCTCCAAAAATCCATGCACTTGAGAATCATCAAATGTTTGAACATCCATAAAAAATTACTTAGAAATTCGTAGTAAATTTCCCAATAGGATGATGCATATTTATCATATTGATCATGTTATGAATCATTGTTGGGAATGATTATATTCTAGGACTACATCAAAGGTAACTCTCAACATTACATATTCAATGTAAAATAATATTAAGAAAACAAAATTAGTGGAGGGGGTCACATTTTTTATAAAAGACATGTTACACACCCCTGGTGATCTAGAAGACACTGTAAGACCTTGGTGAAACGTACCCTTTATCTCAACGATACCTTTGTACATGATCTCAGTAACATTGAGAATGTCCCAACAACCATATCCTCCTTTTTCCCTACATTTGAAAAATTGGATGGATTTTTCAATGAAATTATTACACTTCTCCTTAAGAGGGTTTCTGTTTAAGAAATTAATCACTGATAGATATGTTATTTTAATTTTACAATACACATGTTACCTCATGGACACTCCATCCATTATAAAATAAATAAATGAAAATAAAAAAGGGGAAAGAGGCAGAATCCTCTCAAAGATGTAAAACTTTTGCGATTTGTTAAGGATTTCCACAAGATAGTCTCACAAGAACCTATGACAAGCAATTATTTTCTTATGTATTATCACAGAAAAGTTATCTTAGATAACATGAATTTATTTTGACAAGCATAATTTTATTGAATATACTCTTGTAAATGACTTTTTTCTCAATATATATGTCTATTTGAATCAATGCACATTCATAAAAATTTTCATTAATTAGAGATAATCCAATAATAGTGATGTTGAGGGGAGGGACTCATATTTGGTGGAAATCAGAAGATTCCCACCAGGTGATCAACATAAGGGATTGAAGAACATGCATGATGTCGAGGCCCATTGCCCACACCATCCTCAAATCTCACAAGATACACAGTGATGAGGGAATGTACAGGGGTTGGGATACCTATAACTACCCAACCCTAGTTTGAAGAAATAATTAACATTTCAGAAATATGAACCCTCAGAACCTCAAAATGATACTATAGAGGATTTTTTTGTGTGGTGGATCTCATTAATGGAATGATCCTTATCAAGTATGATACACAAAAATGTCTAGAGTGACCATGAAACATGAATATGTTCTATTCATGATCAATTATTGATCATGATATGGACTTCTCGATGGAAATGCGAAGGTCATTGCCACAAATACTATATCATGTGTGACATAAAATAACATAAAAAATAACAAATATAAGGAATTAATAATTGAAAGGATAGTTTCATTCAAATAAATGAGAGACCCATGATAATACATGTACAATGATACCCATGTCTTGTGAAAGAACCACCTAGGGTATGTGAAAGGACTATAGTATGTAACTGAGGACCCGTGACACCAGTTGGGAATATTATTTGGATAATGCTATGTACTCTGAGGATCACCACTCTTGCATTATATTGACAATCAAGACAAGATTCCTAAAATATATAATGGAAATATTTTAGGTCAGTATGATATCACAGTATCACCTCATCATTTTAACTAACTATTGTACACCATATAGGAATGCCATCCACGTCTCACAATTCCCTCTATACATGTCAAACATGATATGCCAAACCCAAAAAGACATGTCACACTTACTCTCAAGATTCCATCCATTTGATTCATATAGCTGTAACGATGACACTAGGATAAGTCATCTGGATCATGGGACACCCACTAAAAATATATATATAGTTCTGAAGATGGATTCCAATAAATCCCATCAGATTCGTGTTATTCCTTCTAGATAATCCAACCCAAATCATGTAAGAAACCATTATAGATTTCATCCATGATATATGAAGTACAATGCACAAGATAATTAGTTATCTTGATTTTCTTATATCATGATAGACATACATTCTTCAATATATCATATAGACACCCTAGGAATGTCGAATATATAATCAACGCATGATAGGATGAAAAATTGGTCAGGTTAAAAGGGAAATTCATAGCAAGATAAATTTTTCCACCCTCATTGTGTAATCCTTGACCATATGGAAATAGAAGTGTTTAATCCCCAATCAAGGGAAATAAAAAGACACTCATTGCATCAATTACTAGGATTCATAGGACACTATACTATGGACAGAGTCTGATAAAAATGAGAATCCACATCAACTGAATCCCCAATTTGTCTCAAATATTTAAACTAATAGGACCCAATCATTCCCTTGGGATGATCATTTATCTTCATCAACTAGTGGATAGGTACCCTCTTGAACTGTGATCACTCTGGTTCCAATAATAACTATTATATGTTGGATTTAATTATATAGACCATGATCAAATTAACATACATTTTGATGTAATCCCTACGTATCTAATATTTCAACCATCGGGACCCAAACGTTCCCATGGGATGACCACTCAACCTCATCCCTTAGTAGATTGAGAATTAAAATGTAATATGATGAATAGTATTGCTTCCATAATCAAGATACATAGGACACCTCAGTAATGGATATGATCATTGTTAAAATATCCTTGGAGTAGTCCCATTACATAATTAACCACTTCATTAGTTTATGAGTTTAACCACTTGTCATCCCTTGATTTTCACATCATGCCAAGATCTCATGGGCATTAGAAGCCGTAATTAACACCTCATTATAATCATGAATCTCCACCACCTAGATAAATATCATTATGAATACCTGAATGAGTGGAATGATATAAACACCCCTCAAATAGGGGTGTCTATCTTTGGTCTAGTCTCAATGGTGTGATCAAAATATGATAACTCAGATTCCTACCAAACCCACGATACATTGGACATATCCAAAATGCATGATTTCGAATATCTGGTCCCTTAGAACTTACACATATGTTTTATCCACTTGATTTAGAACTATATTTTTTTTTAACTATATGTGTTTTAATTCCATCAGAAACAAGGAAACATAGGATGCTTTGTAAGGGCTTAATCCCCTCCTCAGAATACTAATACACATGCCTCCATGGAAGCATAATCTAAATCATATGGTTATATGAATATATCATATATATATACGCTACACTTCATTAGTGAAATTTATGTAGAACCACTGATGCATACATATGTATTCATTAATCCAATCTCATTCCCTTTGATGATCAATTAGATCACATTTCTTTTTCATATAATAGGTTTTATCATATAATCATTTTATTAAGGTAACTGATCTTGTGTTATGATTGTGAAGAGATTAATGAACATATCTTAAATCTATATGATAGTTACTAATTAAGAATCAATTACTATAATCAGACTTTTATAATCCCAACCTTTCATCCCTTAAACTAATGTGAGTCCCTAAGTGTCGTTGGTTATGAAACCCCAACTGGACATCTTACAATGGAATGTAAATCCATGCCCCATTTTGGATGATGGAACTATTAAAATTTTCCATTGATAATGTCAGGGAAAATATTTTAAAGATTGTGTATGAAATCAAACCCAACCCCCCACAATCTACCAGCAAGCCAGACCCAACCTACCTCAAGAAGAGATTCCCTTGTCATCCCTTATCAGTTGAGATAATATATCTGTATAAATTTTCCCCTAAATATTATTTATATAATAAAAATAATTTATTTTACTTTAAATAATTCATTTATTAAGTGAAAATATATTTATAAATAAAAATTTATATTAATTAATTATATTTACTAATTAGATTAGAGGAATTGATGATTAATGACTTATTAAATAAATATAATTTTTTTATTCAATTTCACTTTTTATGAAACTTGTGTTATAAATATATACTTTAATTTCAAACAAAGATATTCATAATTGATGAAATTATATATATATAACCACAAACAAACATTATAAATATTTAATTTCGTTAATTTTTTTTTATTTTAGAATATTATTTTTGAACATAATATATTTTATATATTTTGTTATAATCAAAAAATTTTATTCATATTTTATATTTTGATTTAATTTAAAATATCTATTACTTTTTAATATTTTCTCTAATTTACTACTTTGTTATATTTTTTATTTATTAGTATTTTTAATATTTTTTTTAAAAATAATTCATTTTCAATTATTTTTGTTTTATATTATTTTAATTTTAGAAATTTATAGTATTTATTTATAATTATTTATTATTTAAAATTTAATGTTAATTTGACTTTAATTTATATCATTTATATTTAATTGTCTTCATTTTTACATATATTATTTTTTTTCAATAATCATTATAAGATTTACCACAAATTAATTTTTATGTAAATTATCAATATATTTATATTTTAACTATTATTTATCAATCTTATGTAATATTCATTACTTCATTATTATTTAATATTACTTATTCACTTATTCTAATTATTATTATTATACTTTTTAAAAATCATTCAGTATTATAATTTTTTACACATATTTATACTATTAAATTTATGGTAATTAATATTTCTGTTATGAATATAATTAATTATAATTCAATTTAATTTGAATATATATTCAATTTCAGTTATCTCAATAGTTTATATAATAAATAAAACATAGTAATTTTCTTATATTTTTAGAGTAAATTAAATTTTATTTAATAAATTTGTCAGATTTTTAAAATTATCAAATATATGATTATTAATTCAATATTAATGACTATAATTTTGAACTTTAATAATAATTTTTTGATGTTTATTATATATTGTCTTATGATTTTTGTAATTTAATTTAATGTGTTTTTATCAGTGCTTAAAAAAGAGCTTATAATTTTAAGTTTTATCTATTGTAAAAAAACCAATATTTATCCGTACTAAAATGTTAGAGAAAATAAAATTTATCTTGATCTATGGATAAAAAGGAATTATAATATACATAACCCAATGATAACTATATATATAATACTAATAAAGATAATTTCATTTAAAACCCTTTCATTATATTATCTATAGAACATATCTATATCAGTATTTTTCTTGAAATCATATAAAAAATTCCTATAATTTTAACATTATCCATAACATAACTCCACTCTCTTGAACCATTGAATATATCATAGAATTCAACCTCTGTTTTTTCTCTCCCCTATAGACTTTCATGAGCTGGTTGTTTGAATGTTTGATGGCTAACCTAGTAGATGAGGTTAAATATGAATAGTCTCTATTCAAATTTTTTGGTAAATCAATTAGATGGGAATCCAAATGAAATATAATTCGATATAAGAAGGTTATTGTTTTATTTACTAATGAATGCTTCTTCAATGAGTCGTAAATCATTTACTACCAAGCTCCTGTGTCAATGGTTTTCGAAACACTCAATACAATCCACATTGGTAATGTGTCATTAAATAATGGATCCAATCCAAATAATGTTTCTATTGAATCCATGTAATTCATTAAAAAGGTTATGGTTCCATCTATACACTAATAAGTCATATACAAACTTGGAGGTTATCAAATAGTTGACTGAGAAAATTTTTCCCACTTGAGAAACAATTTTCCTATTCAATGTTTCCATTTGAAAAATTATACATGAGTATATATTTTCAATGAAAAACCATTTGAATATACCCAAAAAGTTATTCACATGGATATTGGTAAATGGTAGAGAACATCTCTTCACAATAAGATTTATGGAGACATATTTAGCATATATACAATCATACCATCTCTAAAAACTACTAGTATTTTTTCTATGTAATAACCTAGCCCGAAACTTCTTCATAATGTTAATATATAACATTATTATAAAAATTTTATTTATTTCCATACTTATAAAATAGGATTATTAAATTTATATATAGAATGGGTAAATATGTGAATATAAATAATCTAGAATTAATTTTATTTAGAAGTCCATCCATTAAAAAGTTAATGAGGACATATATATAGATAATCATCAGCGACCAATTGGACGAGGATGTAGAGGGGTAATTTTAAAATAAAAACTATTTGTAATAAATCATTACATGATTCATCAATATATTTATCATTTAATGAAACACAACAGGCATAATGTCATGGTGTCTTTGGATGAATTTTTTTATAAAATGTTAAATGATTCAAAACATAGTGTTCTTATTTTATTCCCTAAAGTGATATCTTCAAAATCATTTGACCTCCTAAATCAATATAATAAAACCCTATTAATACATGAAATAATGGGATCATCTAAAAAATAATGAATTAATATTATAATAAATCATAACATGTTACTCTAATGCATATTGTGGTATTATAGAAAATAAGGTAAATTGGTAATAAATTAATGACTAAAATATAGAGTATAGAACAAATTGACCATGGAAAAATAGGAATGTGGATGGATCATAATGCATGACATAATCCTAATAGAAGGATAACTATTGAGAGAGGATCACCTAGTAGACATTGTACCAAAATGGATTTGGTTTACTCCATAATCACATTAATAAAGTCACATAACACTAAAAAATTTCAAAATGATATGTAGGTAAATATAATTTTGGACCCCCATCATATTAATTTCCATACAAAATATAAAAAGGCCACATTAAGAATAATTATAATTTATAAACCTAATAATTACCTATAGAATGGAATAGGTTTCATAATCATTTCACAAAAAATAATCAAAAGATATTTATTAATGATACCATTTGAGAAATGGTCATAACACATATAATACAACATAAAAAGAATGGATAATTATATATGTACATATATAAGATACAAATATAAAAACATTATAATAAATCCATATCATTAATGAGTGATCAATTTGGCTAGACTCGGAGTGTCTCCAACCTGATTGAAAGGTTGGTTTAGAGAGATCAGATACCTCAACCATAATATATGACTTGTTTTCTTTTCTATCAAAAATAATAAACATAATTAAATTATTTAATTTCATAGGAAGATTCCCCAAATTAATTTTTTTTACATTACTTTATTATTTTACCTTTTTATTTAAAATTACCTGACCAATTATATTCACCTCATAAGTTTAATTGTTAAACAAATCATATACAAAAAATAACATAAGTATATTGACTATAGAAAAAATAATAAATTATATAATCATATAAAGAATGAAAATCATTAAAAAACAATCATATATATAAATAAATATTATTTTAAAAACCATCCATGAATTATTTTTTAAAAAAAGTAAACAATGGTACAAGCTTGGCGTTGGTATCCCATACATTCACATAGTAACATTTTCATTATTTGAAGATCATGATAGAAATACGGGAACTGTTATTTTATCATTTTAGAATGATCATTATATTATAAATAAGAAATTATTTTTTATGTAGACTTATATATTATATCCATGACATTCTGTAATAATAACAAATCACATCGTATCACCTTGTGGTAGTCTTCCATACACATCAACAACGATATTATTTGTTAAATAGATTGTATGAAATGAATTTATCTAAAAAATTCAATAAATTTTTATGTTTTCATTAATATCATATATAATCATCAAATTCATTTTTAATATGCTACTTGTATGACTTATGTGAAAATTGATTCAAATCACTTTTTGAGGTGCTAGTCATCCATAAACATGAGTGACATTATCATATTACCTATAAAAATGAATGTAATATGGTATATGTAATGTTATAATTACATAAGGATAATGATATATAAATAATAATATATTTAAAAAGTACATAATTCTATAATTTTTTTGTATGTTATAATAGAAAACAAATTATATGGTCTGATGATGTAGTTATCTATCTTACACATGTCCAACAGTTTCATATCCAATTATATAGAGGTGGTGGTGGTTTTATGTCAGGAAAATTACATTAAAAAATAATAGTATATGGAAGGTACTATTTTTATTATATTATAATGGATTAATATGGTCTGAATAAGGTTTATGAATAAATATAATAAAATCATGGATAATAATGTTACATCTTCTTTGATCTACATTTTTAGTTTGGTACAAAAAACAATATCTTTGATGTATGATAAATATTAAATTAATATGATTGAATGGAAATAAGGAATTTATTTGGGTAGATAGGTGCTAAACCAATGGGGTTTTGATGTTTCTAAAAGATATTATAAGGGGTGCCCTTTTATAAATGAGGGAGAGGACGCAACTAGAATTAATGATTATAGAGAATTACAGCTCTATATTTCATAAGACACAAGTCAAATGAATTTTCTTTTTTTATAAAACTATTATAAATAAAATCTATATAAGAAAATATTATATTACATATACAATTTATGTGTAAACATTTATTCATATATTGGAACATCCTAATAAACTTGTTTTCCTCTTACAAATAGTAAATAATCTAAACATCTTTCACTATCAATTATGGTGAGATTTTCGTTAAGTTATTAGATAATATAAAATAATATGATTCCAAATATTCAACTAAATTTGAAAATTTCTACTCATATAATAGTCATATTTTAATTCATTGTTAAACTTATAGATGTGTAAAAAGATAGTTTCCATGAAATCTTATTTTCATAAGGAAAATATAATGCCACAACAACTATATAAAGTGAAATAAAAATTAAATGTATTTAAATTATTTTTAATTGGTATATAATCTAAAAATTTCACTTCAATAGATAAGTATTAGTTTCTAAATTATTTATTTAAAATGGAGAAACATTTTGTACTTCAAATTGTTTCTTAAAAAAAGTTTTTGAAATGATGAAATAAAACATATAATTAACTTTATTAAAATGATTATGTTAGAGAATTTATTTGACTAAAAATATCTAAATAGTAATTATTTTAAATTTTTATATTATTAAAAGAATAAAGGGATATTAAAATTACATAATTTAATAAAAATATATTACATTTTTAAAAGAAAATTGGTATATATAACTACTCATTGCAAACAAATTCTAACAAATACCCGAATATCACCTTAAATAATTTTTTAAATAAGGATACAAATTTTTTTAATTTATAAAATAAATTACATTATATTCTATAATTAATTAAAATATTTCCTAATAAAAAAATTACCAAACATTTTTTAAAGTGTCATATTATTTGTAAAATAAAACATCATTATTAAAGATGGGTGTTAATTTATTAATAATTTTTAAATAAGTATTTATTTATTTGGATATTTATATATATTTCATAACATATTTAACACTATTCATACATGAAAATTTAGTATCTAATATATATAGGTCATGGTTAAATTGTATCATTTTAATATTATATCATATTTCATATTACATTGTAGAGACTCGAATCCTAACGTACATGGACATTACATTACATTTGCAGAATACTTAGTACATAACAAAAACACACACACAAGGATCGTAATAGTTTAGTGTCTTTGGAAACTCAGAACGTAATCTTCTAATCGTGGTGAAAGATCTTCAATATCTCCCATAAAGATCTTCCCTTTTTTTTACCTAAAACCTTTCTTTATATCCTGGGAAAAAGAAAACATAAAAGGGTGAGCTCAAATGCTCTGTAAGGGTATACAAAAGAAAAATCAATCACATCATATTCATAAGAACATAACTTTTGGAAATCTTAACCTGCAAAAGAGAGCATAATTTCATATCATGGGATAAATCATAGTAGTGAAATGAAATCCCAATAATCATAACATAAAACATGAAACTTTGTGGCATACACACATAATCATAGAGAATCATTTCATGTTAGTCAAGACTCATTTACAAGACTATCTTAGTGGACAAAGTCCCTTTCTGAATTGAGTAACCCTCGTTTCAGTCCTGTTTCACTAAACCGGTATATCCTACCATTTCAGCCATGTCTATCTCATGAGATATAAAATCTTTACCCAATGTATTGGAGAGAGATATAGGTCCCACCCATCTTATAATGATACCATTCTTATGTGTGCCACAAAATCATAAACCATACATCATTACATAACCCATGTAATAAAAATGGGAATCTTAAACATCTTGACATCATAAAACAATTCAAATACGATAAAGGAATTCATAAAAATATTTCCATCACAACATAATAAAATCAATGTAATAATAGGGATAAAAACAGAACCCATTATTATCTTATATGGAAAATAATTTTGATAAAACACTTGAACTCCATTCTTGAGGAAAATATCCTTTCTTCTTCAAAAACATTTTTCCTTTCTTAACATGTCCTACAACTTTAAACATAAAGATGTTGATTAAAAATAAACTTTAAAATTTTTAAAGGAAGCTTCTTGGAAATAATGTTTTAAAAATCCCTTCATGCCATATAAGTTAAAAAAACATTCTTCCCGTACTTTTGTCAGAAAAGTCAAAAAGTACCTCGTACAAAAAATGACAAAAGATTCCTTTCATATCTTTTACAAAAACTTAAAGAAGGGTAAAATTGGATATAAACTATTGTAGAAGAATGGAAATAATATTACATATTGAGGTAACATGGATGTGGATGATAAAATACACCCCAGTAAATACTAAAGTATAACAATCTCGGATAAAAATGAGATTGTGATATTTCCCTTACCTTATGTCTGATATGCTTTGTACGTATCCGAACCTCCTGTATAATGATTTAAATCATGTTATTGACTTATTCCATAATCATATTCATTTTTATTATATCATATATGGTCCACTTATGACTTTATATTACCCGTTCTTTTGTAAATTCATGTTAAAGTAGCGTTTTGGGTAAAATCGTCTCATTTGTCGTTCATGTTTTGAACTTGTAATTATTAATATGATTACATGGATCATGATTACTTATATCCAGAATGTAAAACATGATTTATATATAATATATATTATGAATATATATATATATAATATCGAGAAATGGAATGAAATACACCGTTCATGGAGACGGTAGTCCGTACGTACGCATGAACGTTGTTTTCGTTTCCTTATTGAAGTGAATGGAATTAAGTAGATGAAATACATATAAATTTACATAAATCCAGTATCATTATTATTTCATATATTTCATTAGTACTTATTATATATACTTTATAATCATTCATTAATGGTTAATCATTGAGAATGAATCTCATCACGTCGTGGAGACGGTATTCCGTACGTATGCACGAGCGATTATATCATTCCCATGGTCGTGGAATTGTGTTGAAGTGTATGTAGACTATTCCAGTACCAATATCACTTTATAATAATCATATATAGTTACTCATTACACCATTATACCCATCCTATTAAGGTGGTGGTGGAAAATATATTACACCACGGCGTGGAGATGGTATTCCGTACGTAAGCACGCGCGGTGATTTCATTTTTCCGTAGGACGGATAGAAGGTGAATTAGGGTTGTTTCATATTTATAATAACATATCAGTATCTAAGTAATATTGATGTTATTACTTTGTCATGAAACAACTAAAGAAGAAGAAGTTGAAGAAGAATGAAATTGAAAAGATCGGTAATGGATATTAGCTCTTCTTTGAAATGCCTCTTTGAATCCTCTACATAGGGAACTAAGATTGGTCTTTGAAGAAGACCAGGACCTCTAGGATTATTCTAGGGAAGTGGAGAAGGGATTTTGGCAGGGGTTGGCCGACCTTGAGTGCTCAAATTGGTGTGAGGAGGAGGGGGAGGAGGTTCCCTTTTATAAGGGAGGAGAGGGGCACCTTAGGAATATCTCAAAATATTATTTTATATTAAAGTCAAAATCGGTTTATAATGGTTCCAAAGGGTCTTATTTCAAAGATAAAGTGGGGATGGGTCTAAATCCTATCAAACAATAGAATTTATACAAGTTTAGGTTATTAGTTTAACCTTATCAATTAGATTTAACTCTAAGTTAAATAATTTAACTTTTACCGTGTCTTTTTGTTTTATTACACTATATGGTTAATACACTTACTATAAAATGCCAAACGAACCCCAAATTTTTTATTATTAATATATATATATCTTTATCTAAGTCATTTGGCCGAACCTTAGATTTTTAGGAATAAAATAACAATTAATAATATAATATTTGATTTGAAAACTATTTTGTGTCAATTTTGACACTATTTGATATATGATTTTTTTGAAAGTTATAACAGAATTATATGTTCGAACCAAGTTGATAAAATCGACACTAATATATCATAGTGACCTAGAAAATTAGTGGAATTCATAAAAAGTCTCAAATTACATTTATTTGGGTATTTATAACATCAATTATATTAACATTTCCTTAAAAGGGTAATTACTGCATAATCATTGTGACATAAATAAATTAATTTATGTAATGTATAAAAATTATAAATAAAATATCATTAGGTAAGAAATCTTTTTATCTTTCTAATGAATATTTATAATCGAATTTATCTTATGTATAAGCCCATATTAAAAATGTTTTATTTATTAAACATTGATTTTAACTATTTTTACTATTCATTAAATAAAATAATATTAAATGTCATAATCTATTCCAAGTGGACCTAAATGGTCATATTATATTCATAAGGTTGTTTTTGGACGAATTATAGTTATCCAATAGAATTAGGACATGTGTTAGGGTAATAGTAATATCATATTTTCCCTTAGTTACCCTATCGCGGTAAAAAAAAGTAAAAAGTTACTATTCACCGAAAATTATTTTCATCTCATTGAACCACATTTTAGTCCTTGATATTAACCATATCTCTCGGATTTTCGAAATTCCATTCACAGAAGCGGTAAAATTAAGTTTTATGAAAAATTCAGTTTTTTAACTACCACTTAGTGGTTTCACTATTCATCAAAAATTGAATGTTTTCAGAAAAATACCAAAAATTAGGCCTAAGATATATTTGATATTATGAACTCAAAAATGATGTCTATTTTACCAAATTCAAAACATATCAGTTGCATTAAATAATTTAAAAATTAATTCTCGTCGTCAAAACAAATAGCGTGTTTTTAAGAGATAATAACTATCAAAAGATTGAAACTTGTTTATAAGTGGTTTAAATTTGAAATTACATCCAATGACCATCATTGTATTAAATTGTAACAATATATTCTAAATATACTTTAAAACCACAAAAATTAATAATTTAGTAATTTCCACTATTCATCAAAATATGAAATTTATCCAAAAATTACCAAAATTTCACCCTAAGCTAATTTCGATTTTCCAAATCCAAAAATGAAGTCCATTTTGAAAAATAAAATTTACAAAAATTAAAAAAGTGGTTATTACTATTCATAATGGCTAGTTTTAATAATATTTTAATAGCATATCATTGTTTAGTGAAACTCGGTATTGCGTACTACACACGCTATCAAGGAAGGTTGCGATTGCGTGTAATGGATGGTAAGTCAAGGATGCGTGTTGTGCAAGCTCCTTTTGGTGTAGCGTACAAAACAAGACATTAATGAAATTAAAAAGAATATTTTTCATAAAATCTCGGGGTGTTACATTCTACCCCCCCTAAAATGAATTTCTCCCTCGAAATTCGTCGGGGTTATAAATGGTTTACTATTTGAATGTTTCATTAATCGAAACCCACATCGTAAAAAGGAATAACAAAACAAATCTTTAAAAACAAAAGTATAAAACCTAACGGTTACCCAAATAAACTAATCACTGGGTTTCCACATAGTTGAAATTATGGATATGGAAGAGAAATCTAACCATCATGTTCTGATGGAGAGTTGTAGAGAACATGGCTATGGAAAAGCCAACAATCACAAATCCATAAATTTGTGATGATCTAAGGTACCATCTGATTCATCAGATATAAGAGCACTAGGACAAAATTTTTGGTTTTCAAGATCATTTCCCTAAAGTTGATGAAATTGGAATTAGAAGAAATACTTTCGTGATTTTGGTATAGTCTCACCGTTTGTCGTTCTTTGGACAATTTCCACTTCATCTCTTAAAGAAATAAAGTTGAATTTGTCATTCGTGATGTGTTAGCAGATCATGTGATAGAATGAGGGTTTATTCCATCTGTCTCAAACAAAAGGTTAGAAAAGTTATCAAAAAATACAAAAGTTCATCTATAGTGAGATTAATCATATATGGTTCCTAAAATGAACTTATACTTCACATATCATACTTCTTAATATAATAAAACTAGTTTCTACTAAACAGGGACTTCATGTAGGTCAGTGGTAGGCGATAAAGGCCAGTCGCACTTCGGTTGTGGGTTCGATTCCCACAGCCTTGTCCGAAGCGATGGGCTGTCATCCGTCCTGCAGGTTGTCCTTTTTCTAAAACTACATTACTATAACATCACATAAATAATATCAAAAAAATGTTCTATACTTAAACAATACTAACTTATGGTTAACATAATCCATTATAATCTTTAGGATTATCTAAAATACTTCGGTCCAAGCTCATAGTATAATGAAAATGATTACTTGAAATGTCGTCAACCATGCATTTGAATACCATCATTTATCCCCCATATATCTTGTTGGTCACATTCCAATCATGTGAATACCTTAATGATGTATTCTCTTGAAAAAAAATGAATACCCATGAAACCATAGTGAAAACATGAATGCTGTCAAAAGTTAACTCTTTCCACATACCAAAATCCAAAAATTCTATATACTCAAAACATGATATAACCTTCTCCTTATATCAGTCATGAGCTCATGAATACTATCAAACATTTAATTTTCTCCTTATCCCTTCATTATGCGCATATCATCTATATTCCAAAAATATATGAATAACCTTTCATGGATACTGGTAACATTAATCAGACAACAGTGTAACAATCCTTACATGTCTCTTTATTCCATAGTACTATGAGATTACTTATACAACATTACACATGATAAACATGTAATCATTCCACTACATTCTTAAACCATTGACCGAGCTTCAACAATTCTTTCATCTCACATATCATTTGTAGTCTCCTCATCATCATCCACATAAATACTTCCCATACGACCATACTAATTATCTTCATGAGACTTTCCCTTAGGGCATTGGTTTGCATAATGCCCGTACATTCCACATTTAAAACATTTATCTATTGTTGATGTCGTAGCAATACCATTATCCTCATCCATGTTGTTAACTGAACCTTTTCCTTTGCATTTACTTGCTTTGTGTCCTTCTCTTCCACACCCAAAGAATCTTCCATTTCCTTTGAAACATTCTCCTTGATGCCTCTTCCCACATGATTTACATAGGGGAAATTGAACTTTCTTTCCTCTATGATCATCATGAAACTCCATCGTTCTCTTATTAGCCGAGTCAGGAAACTTACCAAATTTTACTTTATTGATCATATTATGAGATTGCTGATTCGGCATAATAATGATGTTTGGACTTCCAAATCCCATTTCATTATGAAGAATATCATTCCATTGTCCATCATATCCTCCATTATCATGAATCATCTTGTTTCCAGCCATTTTCTAAAACCCAAAAAAGAATAGTGTGAGAGGCAAAAATCATGCTAGGGAAAACAACATAATAAAGGGGGAGTACCCTCAATATCTAACATCTTATGTTATATTCTATGATCATTACAGTAGTTCTAGACTGTATACTATATGTATACTTATCCTTAGGGACATCCCTAGACATACCTTATAAATATCTCTAGGGATCTCACTAAAGTTCTCGCATCCTAGTTTCCAAAGGTTGAATAATCCTTTCCTCTAATACCAACTGTAGAGACCCGAAGCCTAACGTACATGGACATTACATTACATTTGCGGAATACTTAGTACATAACAAAAACACACACACAAGGATCGTAATAGTTTAGTGTCTTTGGAAACTCGGAATGTAATCTTCTAATCGTGGTGAAAGATCATCAATATCTCCCATAAAGATCATCACTTTTTTTACCTAAAACCATTCTTTATATCCTGGGAAAAAGAAAACATAAAAGGGTGAGCTCAAATTCTCAGTAAGGGTATACAAAAGAAAAATCAATCACATCATATTCATAAGAACGTAACTTTTGGAAATCTTAACCTGCAAAAGAGAGCATAATTTCATAACATGGGATAAATCATAGTAGTGAAATGAAATCCCAATAATCATAACTTAAAACATGAAACTTTGTGGCATACACACATAATCATAGAGAATCATTTTTTGTTAGTCAAGACTCATTGCCAAGACTATCTTAGTGGACAAAGTCCCTTTCTGAATCGAGTAACCCTCATTTCAGTCCTGTTTCACTGAACCGGTATAACCTACCATTTCATCCATGTCTATCTCATGAGATATAAAATCGTTACATAATGCATTGGAGGGAGATATATGTACCACCCATCTCATAATTATACCATTCTTATGTGTGCCACAAAATCATTAACCATACATAATTACATAACCCATGTAATAAAAATGGGAATCTTAAACATCATGACATCATAAAACAATTAATATACGATAAAGGAATTCATAAAAATATTTCCATCACAACATAATCAAATCAATGTAATAATAGGGATAAAAATATAACCCATTATTATCTTAGATGGAAAAATTTTTTGATAAAACACTTGAACTCTATTCTTGAGGAAAATATCCTTTCTTCCTCAAAAACATTTTTCCTTTCTTAACATGTCATACAACTTTAAACATAAAGATGTTGATTAAAAATAAACTGGAAAACTTTAAAAGGAAGCTTCTTGGAAATAATTTTTTAAAAATCCATTCATGTCGTATAAGTTAAAAAAAACATTCTTCACGTACTTTTGTCAGAAAAGTCAAAAAGTACCTCGTACGAAAAATGACAAAAGATTCCATTCATATCTTTTACAAAAACTTACCGAAGGGTGAAATTGGATATAAACAATTGTAGAAGGATGGAAATAATATTACATATTGAGGGAACATGGATGTGGATGATAAAATACACCCCAGTAAATACTAATGTATAACAATCTCGGATAAAAATGGGATTGTGATATTTCCCATACCTTATGTCCGATATGCATTGTATGTATCCGAACCTCCTGTATAATGATTTAAATCATGTTATTGACTTATTCCATAATCATATTTATTTTTATTGTATCATATATGGTCCACTTATGACTTTATATTACCCGTTCTTTTGTAAATTCATGTTAAAGTAGCGTTTTGGGTATAATCGTCTCATTTGTCGTTCATGTTTTGAACTTGTAATTATTAATATGATTACATGGATCATGATTACTTATATCCAGAATGTAAAACATGATTTATATATAAAATATATTAAGAATATATATATATATAATATCGAGAAATGGAATGAAATACACCGTTCATGGAGACGGTAGTCCGTACGTACGCATGAACGCTGTTTTCGTTTCCTTATTGAAGTGAATGGAATTAAGTAGATGACATACATATAAATTTCCATAAATACAGTATCATTATTATTTCATATATTTCATTAGTACTTATTATATATACTTTATAATCATTCATGAATGGTTAATCATTGAGAATGAATCTCATCGCGTCGTGGAGACGGTATTCTGTATGTACGCACGAGCGATGATATCGTTCCCATGGTCGTGGAATTGTGTTGAAGTTTATGTAGACTATTTCAGTATCAATATCACTTTATAATAATCATATATAGTTACTCATTACACCATTATACCCATCCTATTAAGGTGGTGGTGGAAAATAGATTACACCACGGCGTGGAGACGGTATTCCGTACGTACGCACGCGCGGTGATTTCATTTTTCCGTAGGATGGATAGAAGGTGAATTAGGGTTGTTTCATATTTATAATAACATATCAGTATGTAAGTAATACTGATGTTATTACTTTGTCACGAAACAACTAAAGAAGAAGAAGTTGAAGAAGAAAGAAATTGAAAAGATCGGTAATGGATATTACCTCTTCTTTAAAATGCCTCTTTGAATCCTCTACTTAGGGAACTAAGATTGGTCTTTGAAGAAGGCCAGGACCTCTAGGATTATTCTAGGGAAGTGGAGAAGGTATTTTGGCAGGGGTTGGCCGAGCTTGAGTGCTCAAATTGGTGTGAGGAGGAGGGAGAGGAGGTGCCCTTTTATAATGGAGGAGAGGGGCACCTTAGGAATATCTCAAAATATTATTTTATATTAAAGTCAAAATCGGTTTATAATGGTTCCAAAAAGGTCTTATTTTGAAGCTAAAGTGGGGATGAGTCGAAATCCTATCAACTAATAGAATTTAGACAAGTTTAGGTTATTATTTTAACCTTATCAATTAGATTTAACTCTAAGTTAAATAATTTATCTTTTACCATGTCTTTTTGTTTTCTTACACTATATGGTTAATACACTTACTATAAAATGCCAAACGAACCCCAAATTGTTTATTATTAAAATATATATCTTTATCTAAGTCATTTGGCCGAACCTTAGATTTTTAGGAATAAAATAACAATTAATAATATAATATTTGATTTAAAAACTATTTTGTGTCAATTTTGACACTATTTGATATATGATTTTTGTGAAAGTTATAACAAAATTATATGTTCGAACCAAGTTGATTAAATCGACACTAATATATCATAGTAACCTAGAAAATTAGTGGAATTCATAAAAAGTCTCAAATTACATTTATTTGGGTATTTATAACATCAATTATATTAACATTTCCTTAAAAGGGTAATTACTGCATAATCTTTGTGTCATAAATTAATTAATTTATATATATTATAAAAATTATAAATAAAATATAATTAGGTAAGAAATCTTTTTAGATTTCTAATGAATATTTATAATCGAATTTATCTTATGTATAAACCCATATTAAAAATGTTTTATTTATTAAACTTTGATTTTAACTATTATAACTATTCATTAAATAAAATAATATTAAATGTCATACTCTAATCAAAGTGGACCTAAATGGTCATATTATATTCATAAGGTTGTTTTTGGTCGAATTACACTTATCCAATAGAATTAGGACATGTGTTAGGGTAATAGTAATATCATATTTACCCTTAGTTACCCTATCGCGGTAAAAAAAATAAAATGTTACTATTCACCAAAAATTATTTTCATCTCATTGAACCACATTTTAGTCCTTGATATTAACCATGTCTCTCGGATTTTCGAAATTCCATTCACAGAAGCGGTAAAATTAAGTTTTATGAAAAATTCAGTTTTTTAACTACCACTTAGTGGTTTCACTATTCATCAAAAATTGAAAGTTTTCAGAAAAATACCAAAAATTAGGCCTAAGATGTATTTGATATTATGAACTCAAAAATGATTTCTATTTTACCAAATTCAAAACGTATCAGTTGCATTAAATAATTTAAAAATTAATTCCCGTCGTCAAAACAAATAGCGTGTTTTTAAGAGATAATAACTATCAAAAGATTGAAACTTGTTTATGAGTGGTTTAAATGTGAAATTACATCCAATGACCGTCATTGTATTAAATTGTAAAAATATATTCTAAATATACTTTAAAACCACAAAAATTAATAATTTAGTAATTTCCACTATTCATCAAAATATGAAAGTTATCCAAAAATTACCAAAATTTCACCCTAAGCTAATTTCGATATTCCAAATCCAAAAATGAAGTCCATTTTGAAAAATAAAATTTACAAAATTTCAAAAAGTGTTTATTACTATTCATAATGGGTAGTTTTAATAATATTTTAATAGCATATCGTTGTTTAGTGAAACTCGGTATTGCGTACTACACACGCTATCAAAGAAGGTCGCGATTGCGTGTAATGGAAGGTAAGTCAAGGATGCGTGTTGTGCAAGCTCCTTTTGGTGTAGCGTACAAAACAAGACATTAATGAAATTAAAAAGAATATTTTTCATAAAATCTCAGGGTGTTACATACATTGTGTGTTTTTGTCTCATATGCCATCAAAAATAGTTTTCCGTCTTAAAAACTCTGGGTTTCAAGTTATTCCCTGTTAAATAATTTATCCCAATAAATATGATATTACAAAAGATGATAATGGGTGAGGGTACTTATGAATCATTGCCTCTTCTAGATACAAAGTTGCGTCATCATATTTTTGGTTTCTCCAATGCACTTTGATTATGTCTTCTTTCTTTATTTGTAGAACATAACCTCAACAAACAATGATTTTCCTCATACTATCCCTATATTAATGTTATTTATCCAACCATAACACTCATATATTTAAGATAGTTGAGGGTTATGGTACGTAATTATTCTAGTGGGATACATGTAGCACATCATTTAAATATTAGAGGCTTGGTAGATGGGCTAGTTGTTTGGAATATACATTCACATTATTATAAAACTATAATCTGAATATATATCACAGACTAACATTTCCCTTCATACCAATTCACATGGAATACATCCATGGTCATATATAGAGGTGCAATTTCACTCCAACATGAACATCCATGTATCATTGATGATTTTTTGAATTGATTGACTATAAAATTTTCATTGAATTATGAATATATTTTATGGTTTGGATATTCTCTATCATCTATTTGAAATGCTCATGTCTAATAATTTTCCACCATCCAATTTCAACATAACCTGTCATAGTCTGACACCACATCCCATATAGATCTTCATATAGTTTTATTTGAATACTATAATGTATTATTTTTTATATATGAACTCTACTAGAGAACAGTTTTCATACCAAAATCCATACAAAAAATATTAAATGATCTCAATAAATCATCTAGAGGTTTCATTTTTATCTTATATTAGCCATTTATAACTGGTCGGTAAAAAATACTAATGCAAGGTTATATATCCAACACCCGAGGAGGGATTATCTAAAACCTTATGGTAAATCATGGACATCAATTAGATAAAATATAGAGTGTCACAAAATATAATATTACGAAATGTATTATATATATCACTACGATTCAGTCGCAGGGGAATTATTCCATTATAGTACTGAAATGTGTCAACATTGTAAGTCGTCAACATTGTGAGATAATTGTCTACCATCAAGATATTTATATTTCTATTTGGTGTTTTATGATAATTTATGATGATATATATTGTTATGATTTAATATTTATATAATTTTATGTGAAATTATTGTATCATAGGTTTAGATTTTTATTTCCTTGTGTTTTGGAAAACCAAGCCTTTAGAAACAAATTCCACAATCTACCGCCTCATGTTATTCCAAAAAATATTTTTTTCATATATCTATAAATTTTAGTACTTATGTTCTAATATATATTGATTATCTATTCAAATAACCCAAAGGAACACACTTTTGGTCATGTTTTTATGGGACACATATCATTTTTTAAACATTATAACCCCTTCATCATCAAAATTAATATCCTCTATATTAATCCCCTGTGTTTTTATAATCTCAACATATTTATATCCATACATGATCACATCAGTAATGAATGGTTGGGATGTTATTTTATAATGTAATGATAATAATCCTTCAATTATTCCAATTTATATCATTTTAATGTCTAATATATTTGGATCCTTTTTAATTCACATTATTAGGAAAAATTCTAGATTGTTTATATTTATAAAATATCCAACTTTATTATCAATCGAAATATGGTAATTAATTAAGAAATAATTTTCCATGATCATCACTATCCATATTCAATAGGTATTGTTATTATCATTCATCTTGAATTAATATTTGAGCATTTTGTGATCCGTATATATTACACACTTCTCCCATATAAGTAATTTCATATAATCTTTAAAGAAATTGTCATTACATTAAAATCATTGTATTTTATTAGATAGTTATTCTCATAAAATTTAAACTAACCTATGTCATATAATATATTTTTATAATTCGTCGTTAGTAAATACCCTAAAACCTTCAGTATAGCATTTTAATATTTCAAAATAAGTTTCCCACTTGAGCAAATAATGGGGATATGTAAAGTAATAAACCTAATTCTCACCTCCATAATTCTAAAATAACACTCACTACTCAAGAATAATATTACCCTGTACCATATAAGTTTGGATAGTGCATTCGAATATCCTAATAAAAATCCTCGAATCATCAATAATACCGAGATATTTCAATGAAACATTGGATGTACATTATAGATTTTGGAATATGTTACTCCTCTATTTCTCTAATCATTAAAGGGTCTAAAATTATACATTTCATGGTGATTAAATTCCACTATAAAGATACATCAGTCATCCATAACTCAAATTTACTATACATTACAAAGTTATTCCACTTTACCAAGTGTATTAACATTATATTTAAATAGTTTTCATGCTCCTTTAAAATTTTAGTGTTAATTAAAATATAATCTATGAATACTAAAAAAATGTTGTTAAGGTAATATCTGAAGTCTATATTCATTATGTCTATAATGATTTTTGGGAAATATTTAGTCCAAGATGAATTAGTATGAAATCACATTTTCTATATATTGCTGGAAATATTTTTTTTTAATATAATTCTTATTCATCCTTAATTGGTATTGTCAATATCTATGATCATCTGTACACAAATAATGATCCCCAAATTATTTATCTAACATTGGTAATATCCAAAAAAAATGTATTCATGTTCTTCATTTTGATTTTCTAAATCTCTATAATCAATGTAGAGAAACAATGACACATAACCCTTATTGATAAAGAATATGGGTTTACCCCACAGTGAATGACATGTTCATATAAACCCATTATGAATATTCTTTTTTAGATTATTCATTAGTATAGAATTTTAATCAATATAAATTATATAAGTATTTTGGATATCTTCAAATATCATAGTATAAGTCTGACTAAAAATTAAAATAGTTTAGTAGTAGTATGACTAGTAAACTCTACCTATGATAAATATTTATAATACCACACAATTAACATGTCTTCAAGAATGGGATTTTTCTCATTACCTATCACATAATAAATACATTCTTACATTAAAGGTAAAAATATCCATGATTTAACTAATAAAACAAAATAAGATAAATCCTACTTATCAAAATTGTATAGATAAATATTTATGTTTAGGATGTGGAGGGTAATTTCTTTCTCACAAAAATTTATATCATCTCTATATTTGTAAATCCATCCAGACCCCAAATGCATCAAATTCTACTAAATTATGTATCACAGTTATTATAGGGAACCTCATCCCACAAATTATTATAGGGAATGAGATATATGACTGGAATTTGTCAATTAATGATTTAAACATCCTCTATATTAACAAAACTTCCATGTTTTAAGTAATTCATAAATAGTTATGCTAATCATTTGTTAAAAAAATAATTCATGGAACCAAAATAAAAATTAATATTATATATTCATAAATGAATTAATAGGGTATATGTTAGAAAATAATATTTAGGATCCACCTATGACATTATGAGGGGGTATTCTATACCTTCCACTCAATGTATCAGTGATATTTTTTAGTATTAATCATCAATAATTTCATTAGAGCAGAGGATTTCATAGTCATCTTATTCGTTTTACTCATATCATAATGAAATATACTGAGGTGTGGCTAGAGAATTCCATTCTTATAACACATAGGTAGGTTACTCCCAAAAAATTGAAAATGTTGTTCCCTTATTTCCTACACCAAAATCACATCCTGGCCCTATATAGATAATTTATAGCCATCGCCTTCTGACAAATTTTACGTGGGAAGTAATAATTTATTTCCAATACTAAATATTTTTCTCATAATTCCAATGTTAATTTCCATTTTTTAAAATCGTATCCAGACAAGGAACATGAGATTCTATGATCATCATTTCAACATTTATGGTATATCATAAAATTTCCACACAGTTTTCAAGGTCTAAAATTTCAACATTTCATCATACAATTGTATTTGTCCAATTAATTAATCAGTCAATTATACTTTCAATGGATATCAAAATGATAGATGTGTTTAAATAATATCTTATAACGTTTTCATCACACCACCCAATGGATTCTTAATCCTTTGAATTTATGCTACAAAAATACCTCTTCGTTTTATGTCATAGAGTATGAATAACATATAAAAAACATTCCATAATTCTATTTACCCCATATCTTTGTTATCATTCACATTCTTCATATTTCTGATACATATTGAACATTGATCATATTCCACCTTATTATCATATATATCCAACAAAAACATATTTCTTTGAAAATTGAGGAACATATATGATATTTTGAATTAAGTTGATCCGTATAAATTTGATTAATGAATTAGAATATTAATTGAATATTGGAGTGTTTGTCAAATAAATGTATCAGCTGAAATAATCTATTTCTTGTGGGGATTAGGGAATACCACCAAATTCATGTTTTAGATAAAAACAATAAATAATTGATAAATTATTGTATTGAAGTTACTAACTCATATATCAATTATTATTGGCATCTCATTATTGAAGTCATCAAATTCCTTTCACATGTGTTGTTGACTTAGTGTCCCCAATTTCCTACAAATGACTGAAAAAGAAAATTACTGATGAATTTTATTAAACAATGATACAAATATATGGGACACTTTTAACATTAATGTTTTAAATATTTATGCTACTGATATTCTGTAATGTATGTATTTAGAAGTTATTATTAATGTTAGTAAATAATAATTTCCTAATCAAAAATATTATAAAAAATTTTATCACCTTCATAATGGTTTGAATAGAGATTGTTATTTTTTGAAACATATCCCATGAAAGAGTCATAGCATGCATGCCGAAATTCTCTATGTAGTACATCAATTATCACTCACTTTAAGAATTCCATTTTTTAGTTATTACCTTGTTGTACATCTATTCAAGAACCTAAAAATATTTTTTATCCTGAAAATGATATAATTTCATGGAAACTAGATACTATATACATTAAATAAATTTTCAGATATTTTTCAACTCTTATACTTACCCTTGGACTTATATACAGATATGTCCCTATTCTTCTATCTATGGTGTCATCAAACTTTCCACGAGATAACTAAACATTATTTATGACACCCAAAATAGTGACCCAATCATTTTTTCACATATTATTACATTATAAATAAACATAAATATAAATTCTTTGACCACAAGAATCATAATGTCCTGGTATCTTTGGAATACAAGGTTTATAATACATAAAAAGAAACTAAAACCTAGAATCATTATATTATTCAATTTTGAGATATCAAAAAAACCATTTGATCATCTACAACATCTTTATATAAATAGAGTATACATGAGATAAATTGGTGGGCTAATAAATCCTAGTAATGGAATCAACATCAAAATGAGGCATCACATCTTATTTAAATGTACAAAAAAATATCTTTAATTAATGTCCAGATATGTAATAAATGGAAAAATAACATATATAGTATGGTATTATATAACAATATCAAATTTTAAATTGGAAAAAATATAATTCATGACATAAATATAAGTCTAAGATAACTATTGAGACAATATGACATGGTATAAATTATCCAATAACAAATAAGGATCACTACGTAATCCCATACATAGTGTCTCGTGAGGAAAAAATTAATCAAAAAATTAAAGGGATATGTAATTTTAGGCACCCCAATCACAATATATTTATATACACGAACAATAACCCTAAATAATTTAATCATTTACAATGTATAAAATTTAGAATTTATCATGGAATGAAATCAGTTTCATTATCTTCTCTCATAAAATATCAAAAGTGACTTCTTAAAAAGTGAATTTAAGATATTTTCATAAGGAAAATATTACCTCATAAAATGAAGAGATAATGATACATTTATATATGTGATAAATATATATTCATAATATATAATATTATAATATCATTAATGTGGGAGAGAATTTTGGTATGGGTGGGAGTGGACATAAGCTGAGGAAAGGGGGTGTTTAGAGAGATCCCTCAAATCTAGTCGCATTTATCAAATAATTTATTTGTCACCTAGAGTAATAAACACATTTAAATTAATTAAATTTCTTATAATACTCTAATTATTTTTTTATTTTTTAAAATTTATTTGGTACGATGTACCATTCAATTACATGACATATCAATTTCACATCAGACATTTTAAGGGTAAATGAATAATATATGCATAATAACTTCGAAAAGATCAAAATAGTTATAGTGATTATTTTATTCATAAAATATATTATAATAATTAAATAATTTCGTTTTTATTCATAAATTATAATTTTAAAAATGACCATGAAACATGGTTATGAAAAATGGATTATATTGCAATCATGGAGATGTTAGGTCATATGTACACAAGATTAGTATTTTTATATTTTGATTATTATGATAGAAATAACATAATACTTATTATATATTTATTGGTTTATAATTATAACATAATAAACTTTTTATTTATTAAAATACCCTATTATTTTTAATCATTGTGATTAAATAAGAAAACAAAACTCATTTCTTTGTAATATTGTTGTATAGTATACACATGACTGATGATATCATTTATTCAATGGATTGTAATGTACGAAATTAAAAGATATAACTATATTAAATAATTATTAATGTATAGATAATATCAAATATAAATTTTAAATTAATTTTAATTATAGTTCATGTAATGTGAATGTGAAAAAATAATTACATTTTTTTATGAGGCAGTAGTCCACTATACACCTGGGTGATATTGTCATATTTTATAAATAAATAAAGTATGAAGTTATATGTGATATTATATTTATAAAATTATTATTATATAATAAGTATCAAATATAATCCTTAAATATATCCTAATATTCATCCTGGAGAAAGGATATGGGAAATAAAATTTCATCATTTCATGATGCGATAGTCTGTCATACACATGATCCACAATATTTTTCCTAATTTTAGGGAGGAGTTGATGGTTTTATTTAGATAGCATAAGATAAAAATATATAAAAATATATAATATAGTAATTATATTATATAATAATGTCTTAATAATAATTTGTGTATTTGGAAGATGGAATAAAAAAATTATTAGCTAAGGAAGTTACATCATCTTTGGAAAACGTCATTGATTTTTATACAATCCACTTCATAGGTTGAAATTTTAATAAAAAAAGGATTCAAGGATTCGTGGAGGTATGAAAGTGATTTATATTATTTTTATCTTGTTTAAACCAATTTTATTTGGATATGTATATAAGAGAGATTATGGGGTGGCATTTTATACGCGGGAGAGAGGACACAATTAGAATTTTTGAAAAGGTAAAATTACACAAAATTCTTTTCCAAGCAAAAAGAGAAAAAATAGACCATTTTCATTCTTCTTAAGATATAATGTATAAATATTATCCAAAAATAATAATTTTAGAATATTTAGATTATTTTTAATCCATATCATCTTAGTTAAAAACATCAGCATGTCCATTTTTACCATAACCCTATAAAATAATTTTATTTGATTTAAAATTTATTATTATTAAAATATTATGTTGAAAATATTAAAAAATATAACTAATTAATTTCCAAAATTTGCAATAAATTTCTCTAAATTACACAAAATTTTATGGAATAATTTTATTTTAAAAGAAACCTATAAACATGTCATAATACCAGTTTTCAAGAAATCCATTTTTATTGAAAAGATGTTCTCATATTAAGAATATGACAAGAAAATATAATTATGTCACCTTAAATTCGTATTTATAAATATAAAAAATATATATTTATTTTAAATCATTCTATATTAGGGGTTACATTAATTATTTAATATAGAGAAACATTATTCAAATCAAAGGATTTAAAAAAAGTATTTTAATGACATAATATATTCATAAAAAAATCAAGTATAATGATGATTTAAATATTATTATTATTTATAAATATTAATATATAATTAAATAATTAATTATTAATAATATAATATATATAATGGATGTGTGAAATTTTTTAATTTATTAAATAAATTTACACTTGTACCAAAAAAAAATATATTTCAATATTCATTGAAATTACATAATTTTAAAAAAAATAACAATAACCCCCATTAATTAATATTAAAATGGTGATTTTAAAAAGTTACTCATTTTAAAAATTATCATAACTGAATTTTTAAAACACATTTATAATATTTTTTTATAAAAATAAATAATAACTATTTTTAAGTAACGATATTTTTTTTTGAATAAATTATCATTATTAATGTTGAGAATCTATTTATTCAATTTTTTAAAATAAATTATTATTTTCTTGTATATATATATATTAAAAATATATTGTTACTATACATACATAGTAATATAACAACTATGTTATACCAAAAAAATTGAAATAATAATATCTATATTCTATATTGCAGTTTGTTTAAAACCAGTGTTGTGTAACACATATGCCATCAAATATAATTTACGCATTTGAAAACATGAGGTTTTATTAATAACAATATCATAAAACAATGATCACTAGAAAGAGACAATATGGGAACAATTTATAAGGTTGTAAAAAATGTCTATCTTGAGAATGGTATATTCCAAATTGATTAATCTATTTGAGAATCCATGTTTTTTGTAAATAAGAAAACATAATATCAATTATATTATTTCAAAGTCCATGGTGATTTCAATTTTAATGGATTATTTATTTCATTTATACTTCATTTTTTTATATTGACTCAGTCAAATGTATTAAAAATACATCTAGGTATATTACTTTGAGAGAAAAACCTAAAATAACATGTTATTATGGGTACCAAAAAATTATCTCTAAACCATGATACATTGATTTTCCTGAAGAATTTTGGATTAGTATTCCCAATTAAAAGATTAATTATTTCCCCAATATCCAAATAATTTTCATTTTTGGAATCAAATAAATATAATTATATTTTACTATATTAGGCTGTGGAGCTGGATTGATGAATTCTATCATATCTATATTGACCACATAATGGAAAATATCCTAATTTATAATGAAGAGTTTATTTTTAAAATCAATCATACATTTCCACACTATCAATGAATCATGATAATATGTATTTATTTATTTATGTCTCATTAGGGGACTCATCTAATATTATTTTTTAATGAAATCTATATGTGGATGTTTTTACAAATAATATTGTTGATGTTTTCATCCCCATTATAGTAGTATAGTTCTTCAAAATAGCTGGTCACATAAATGAATATATATTATTCTGAGGTGTACAAGAAATCATTAATTTTATTTTAGGTGACCCTCTATTGACAATACTTTACTTATTTATGTATCAGAGGATCCTATAGTTTCTATCTCCCTTTATCATATATATGATATTGTATTGACTTTTGGAAAAAATCATGTGTGAAAGTATGTCTTGAGGATTTCAGAGTTCTTGAATCTTATCTACATATATAAAATATTGGTTCTTATTAATTATATATAAGTTCATTATATGGCTTTAACCGTTCCCTATGTCATCATCAACCATGAAGATGGTAGAGTTACACAATTCATGAAGAATCCTTTTTTCAATGGATTGTATTATCTGAATGAGAAATCCATGGGGATCTATTTTTCATGAAATCATATTGAATTCCAAACATACAGATATAGAAATAAATTAATTATTTAATATGAAATTAATGGTGGGGGTAAATATATTCTTCCATAAAAGCTATCTATCATAACCGGGTTCTAATTGGAGTGAATCCTGTAATATTTTTTTTTCAACGACTTCAATAGAATCTTTTCTGTCAACAACCAAGAAAAAATACCTATCTATTATGATATATATCCTCCCATTAGGTTGATAATACTACATATAATATCATCTTATACAATATATACTTCAACCTGTCAGTACATTTCAATACATGATGGAAATTTATAAGATTCAAAATTTATTAAGTGAGACAATGTTTTTTCATCATGATTTAGGAAGGTGATTAAATCACTATAAGTAACCCAACCTATAATACTGATACATGATTTTATGATGGGAAGAAACATTTCCTGTAAAACCCCCTAAGTTAAATAATGTTTATTTTAAGTATAATTAAATTATCAATTACTATTGATTCCACCATCATGTGTTATCGAAAGATGGAATAGATCCTCTTATTATTAAAATACATTTTCATTTTACATATCCAATTACGCTAGAATGTTATTAATTTTCACTGTGTTTATATACTAACATCAAATAAATTAATATTCATTTTTATATATAAGAACCAAGACAACCATGCAATTATATTGATTTCTATTTGAATCCCATTATCAAAGATATTTTATTATTATTTACATAGGTGTTACATTGTATGATCAGAAATAAAGAGAAGAGTTAACAATGAGATCCATTTTATATGGGATTATAATTGACCATCCAATGTATGAGTTTTTTTAAGGTATAAAATAAAATGGAAATAGGGTTTTTAATTCTCTTAATAAGGCAATCACTTATTTATGTTGATTCATTCTTTAAAGAGTGTATGTTTTTTTGAAGTAACAAATTCATACACCATTTACATAAATACATATCATGGATGAGATCATTATAGGGAAATAAAAAATACTGAATAACGCCCACTATAATACTGAGTTATCAAATTTTCATGAATTTAAATGATATTTTATTTGTTTTTAGTAAAACATTTTCGAATAACCCTTAAAAATTAGGTATAAAGAGGGTTCTGTTTTCACTGAATTAATGTGATAATTTTTTATAATGTTGGTAATTTTTGTTATATAATAAATGTAGGAATAAAATATGTGATAATAAAATAATACAAATAATAAAAAAACCATAAAAATGGAAATAAGGCTATGTTAGACATTATTATCATGGGTATTAAGGATGATTTGTAACTAGTAAAGGGTGAATGTTGAAATTTTATTCCACCAATAGTTTATAATCAATCCATAAATTAAAATTATCAATTAATAAATATACTTAAAGAAGTAATATTTCATTAGGGGAATTCATAAGATATCAAGAATATTTTTCCAATGAATAATTTCATGTTACAAGGTCTTAAATCACAAGAAAACCATGTTTTTATTTCAGATTTAATGGTTTATTTTTTATGTTGTAATTCTTTTAAAATGAAAAATATACAATGAAAATAAATTTCTTCTTTTTAGAATATATATATATATATTAATGTTATATACTGAATAAGGAAATTTTTCCCTTATTTTGTGAACTGGATATTTTTTTCCTAGTGTAATTATTTGATATGGTGGTCCACATAATTGTTTACATGGTTAGAGATATTAGATTATGTAGTCTTGTGTATTACTAGTTGATGTACCCAATTATGTTGTACAAGAATATTTTGAAAGTATGTGTTTAAATATTATTCATCCATAATGTTATATTTGAGTGTCATATATTTTTTAAAACACAACTGACTTGTAATTTCCAAGTATATGTGGCTATCATTGTGTCCTAAAATCCCATCATATTGGTTCTATATGAGAAAAGGGATTTAAATAAGATATATCGGTACAAAAACAATTATACAGTAGGAGACTATTCTGTTGAGTCGTAATATAGATGTAAGTATATATATTATGGAACTGTATAAGAAGGGGATGAATTGTATGTTTTAAAATTTTGTTTTTAAATATTTAGGAAAGAACATAGTTTAAGAAGTCTTAAAATATTACACATCACAACCAATATAATTGACCATACTGGTCTTGGATCTAAATTATATGATATGAGTTAATACCACTTGAAAAAAAACAATTTCATTTGAATTGAATACCGTGATAAACGTAATACAAATGTAAATGATTCTACTATATAGTGAATAGAACATATTAATAAAATTTGTAATTAATGAATCGTAATTTAAAAAATTGCCATTAAAATGAAAATGGATAGAAATAGGAAACAATACATATTCCATTTCCATTACAATGTGTAGTGGAATGTAAAGGTATTAAAATTCTTTTATCCGAAATAGTAGGGTATCCATTAACCTAGGAAAAAAGTTATGCATCACAATAAAATTTTTAAGACCTCAATACGATGATCGACATGACTATCTTCATGTCCCTGGAATCCATCAATTAGAAAGGTAATAATCACATCGATTATTCAATAAATTGAAATCCCTTTATATGATTATAGTGAGAAGGTCATCCTATTCTTGAAATCCCTCACTCATTATCACAGAGATCAGTCAAACAAAGAATTAACGAATAACTTATTAAAATAAAATTACATGGAATGAGTTGTTCACTTCATGTATCTTCAAGTATTTCACATGAAGCAAGAGGGGAATCGTACTATATATATCTAGAAAATGACAAAAAAAATTTGTGTATTCTAGATTGAATGATTGCCTATTTATTGGCCCCAGGTTCCAATGGTTATCATTCTTCCAACAGTAATATTTCTCTAAAAACTCATAGGGACAAGACACCTAGCATTACCATGATCAAAAATAAAATAAAATGGATGACATAATTTTGAATGGTTCAAAACCATCTCAATGAAATGATTTTTTTAAAAAAACTTGTAAGTTCAATGGTATGAAACAATGTCTATGTGAAGCATGTAATCATTATTGTAGTTAGATAAGCGTATAATGCATTAATTGAGTACTATTTAAAAAAGGTCAAAATTATTGTCATGCATATAGTGGATATGATAAAAAAATATGCATACAATTCTTAACATGGAAAAAGAGCATATCAGTTATGAATTATATTATTGTTACAATGTGTGATATATAATTTGGTTATAATGCATGATTACAATTCAATACTTAACCAGGTTACAGTTTTTGATTACGATGCATCTGGCTACGGTGCATAACCTAGTTATGGTATAGGTGATTACGATACATGTGATTATGATGCATAACTTAGTTACAATATAGGTGATTGTGATGAAAGTGTTTATGAGGAATAACCTCATTATGATATATATCCTAGTAACCATACATAATCGGTTTATGATATATAGCATTTTTATGATTCCGAATTACAATGCATATGGTTATGATACAGGTGATTATAATGCCTAAAATAGTATATCTGGATACTTTGTAAAACAACATATATAATTTTTACATGAATATGTCATATATTAAAAACATTGTGTGTGATTTCAATTTTATATCAACATATATGATAAAGAAGATATGTTATTACGATATGCGTGACATGTGATTTCCAAAAAAAATTATTGATGGGAAATTCCAATCATGATTGGACAAAAAAAATCTCCCCCTTTTTGGAAATCACGAAACCAACTAAACCAAAAAAATCAATAAAGACTTATCTCCCCCCGAGTTAAATAACTCTCTTGAATGTAATATTGAATGCATAGAATTCCATCCATGGGATAAAAAACTCACAAGGGATGATTTTCTGTTTACTTTTAAATTACCCCCCTCAACAATATATTCAATAAATTAATCGTATAAAAAATATTCTACCCATTTTTATTTCAAAAAAGAATAAGGGAATGAATTTATTTCCTATCAAAGGATAGAGAATCAATGTACGAAACAATAATTGTTACATGAAAAAAAAATTATTACAACAAGAGTTCAAATATGATTCTTTCTCCTTATGTTTTTAAAAAATGAATAAACATCATTATCATCCTCTTTTTTAACTCCATTCTAACCTACATTGATTTTATCAATACATTCCTACTCATCCATCATCTTCTCATGTTGTTTAGTAATTATCATTTCTTTCTTTCAAATTATTGCTTCTTGAAGCTGATTTGTTACTTCATGAGCTTTAATTCCTGTTTCTAGGTTATTGAATTCATCCAACATAAGTATGTATTCCTTTTTGATGATAAAAACCCTATTTTTTGTGTGAAACAACCTCATTAATATCATTTTCCAACATTTCATTTAAACTCTAAATCTCTACTATGGAAACACATTTGAGGTACCTGGTTTATTAAAGTCTTCACAATTTCATTCTAATCAGAAATTATCTTTTGATACATGTTATTGAGAATATTTAACCAATGAAACAATTCATCTGTATTATCAAGATGAATCTTGAGGCTACCATTAATGTTATATAACCACTTCAGAACCTTACTGCAAGCCTTAGTGTTCTCAACAACACGTTCCTTGGAAATCATTAGATCTGATTCCTATCATGTAAATCTATCCATAAAAACCATTATAGAGTATATTCAATAATTTTAGGAATCTGAATAAATTTCAAACCAATCCTAAATGTTGGAATGAACAGTATCAACGTCTCAAATTTATTCAAATGCTATTAAATGTAATAAATCCCTTTCAGAGTGATTTTTCTTTCAGAATATGTATCTTCAGTATATTGTGGGATATCACCGAATGGATTTTCAGTGTCGATCAATTGAGAAGGATGATTCCAATTTTTATTGTATTCGTCCACTTCTTTATCTTAAATCTAAAAAACATTCTTGGTGAAAAACGTTTTTGAAGAATTATTGAAAGTTGAGGATCTAGAGATCGAAAATTAAATGATCATACTTCTGAGTATTCTCATGCATGACTTCTCTGGTTATCACATATTATTCTTCCACTTCTATTTCTTCTTCACCTTGTTCTTCTCCCCCTTCTACTTCCTGATAAACTACTTCATCGTCATATTCATGAGAATGTGATTGTATGGATGATTATATTTTTTTTTCATATCCTTTTAATGTTAGAATAGATTGAGTCTTAATAGGTGGCTCTCTTATTAGAATTATAATTTTTATTCGATATTAATTCTCAGAAGACTATCAATGTCAATAGATTCATCATTTCCCTTATTCATTCTCTTATTTAATTCTTATTTATTCAATGTTTATTCTAATATTACCTTCATGTCCAAGGATTCAGTAGGATCTAATCCAAAATGAGGATCTCCTTTATTCCATTCTTCATTCTTCTTTCTCAAATCGTCAGCAACCTCATCGAATACAACCAAAATTTTCTTTGGTTCCATTACTATTTTTTTATTAACAACCCTTCTTTTATTAAATGATGTGTTGGATGACTTAAAAGTCTTCTCACTACATTCAACTACTTCATTTTGATTCTCAGCATCTAGATCATTCTCATACTTTTTTGATTCAGGATTTAATCGTAACTTGATCCTCTAAATCACATCCTTACTGACCACTGCCTCATTGAAGAAAGTCATATCTGACATGATTAAAACATAGAAAATGATCAAGATTTGTTTTAAAAACTTGAATATAATAGAGGAAAACATGATCAACCAATATTTTATAGCACCATATTTGAGGTACATAATTGTCAGTAAGATAGACCCCATATGGTTTATGTAACGACCCAAACTTTTATAAATAGAATTCCTTCTTGATCTAATTAAATTTCTCTTTATGTAAAATGTTTATTTAAAATGCAAAATTCTTTTGTTTTATGTTATGAATTTTGAATGTCATTAATATAGTGGTTGAACTGTGATCACATGATTATTATAAAGATAAGGCTTTAACAAATCCAATTTACTCTGACAAAGGATGTGACGACCTCATCCAATAGACGTTCCCCATTTGAATCCCATTTTTCATAGCTCAGAAAGGAGGTGGCGACATTGGGATTACCTCTTGACCAAGCCCAGGCTGTGATTGAATATGTTAAGCTTGTGCGGGACCGCCTACGAGAGAAATGGAAGTTGATAGAGATTACCACCTGTGCAATGTTATCGAAAACACCCCAATAGTCTGTCACCATCGTGCACCTTTCTATTTTTTCTTATGCAGGTGTTATAATGGTTTATGTAACAAGGCCTTGTCACTATGGTTATATAAATTATTTTTGTATATAATAATGAATATACATTTATTTTATTATTGTTACCTTATAAATAGTTTTTAAAGCAAAAATAGTATTTTTATTTATTGTTCAAATATGAAATATATTTGGATGAATTAATAGATTTTTGAATTAAATAATATTTTAATAAATTATTATTATTTTCATTAAATTAATTTATATTAAATATAAATGATCGTATTATTTTATGATTTAAATTTTAATTTTTATTAAGGTTTATAAGCCTTTTTTGTCAAAACCTGTGAATTTGGGATAATTGACGTTTTTTATTTTAAAAGTGATAATTAAAATATTTAGAAAACTATTTATATAAAAGAAGTATTATTTCAAGAATCAGGATGTTGAAATTATGCAATGGTGAATTTTTCATAATTTTCTGAGACAGTCAAATTTTGGGGTAAAAATTAAATTCCTTTTAAATATATAATGTGTTTTATGACATCATAATGACCAAGTTGTGATGTAATAAAATAGTATAAGCTTTATTTTATTCAAATATATTTATTAACATTAAAATAATTTTGTTTTCAGTTTGTTTTACTTATTTTACAAAACATTAATGGACCCTTCAAGACTTATTAAACATATAGTCTTTTTAAATTGTTTTCCTTAGGAGTGTGACTCACCTCCACATAAGATAACCCAATTTTATTAGGAAGTTTATACTTTGGACATACAAAATATTTTTTCCACATCCGTTTTCCAAAAATAATGGGCTAAAACCATGGGTTGGTTTGTGGTTTGGATTAGTTAAATGTGAGGTGTCTCAAACATAAATAATAATAATTCCCTCACCTTTCCTATATAAACCCACCCATACTCCAACATCCTCCTCACTCAATTCCTTTTTATTTCATACAAACTATTCCATAGTATCTCTATAATCCTCCCAAGGTTCCCCAATCTCCCAATAAGCCTCTATCAAGCCTCTCTCAAGGCTTTGGAAGCACACTTCCAAGTAAGGGTTTTCTCATCCTTTCTCATTTTTTCCAATTTTCATAATGTTGTTATGCCATTTTAATGTCAATTATAAATGTTGGCGTATTGTTTTTCACCTCCCCCATTATTACCTTTTTTTAATTATAGGAGTCCCCTTTCACTCTTATTAAATGTCTCCCATGTACACCCGTTACTATGCTGAATATCAGGAATAAATTTATCTCTCATCATTTACATTCATTCAATTAATTTGTATCATGAATCTAAATTCCATTAAAATTGTTGGTACATGTATTTATATGACCCCCTTACTTTCCATTTCATGTAAATATTATTAGACACCCCTTTCTCTCTCATCAACCATTTTTTTAATTTTTACATCATGCCATTACACTGCCAAAATTGCACCGATTTTCCATGCCAATGTCATTATATACTGAATACAATGCTCATTTCTCTATCAAGGGTATTCACCTTCATGAACATTTAATTATTGATTATAAATTTTCAGATATTAATTCCAAAATTGCATTATCATGGAATAAATTATGAGTTTTTATGAATCTATGTTATATGATTCATGTGGCACACTAATGCATGAAATGAGATGTTTAAGAAGGGTGTGCCCTTATAGAGCTCCAATGCATTGGGTAAAGAATAGTATCATGATACATCATGTGAAATTGGTGTTTAATCATTATAATTCAAGTGAAATTATGTTTTACTTGTGCTTCATGTTCAATGAGGATTTACTCGTGATCCACGTGCAATGAGCCTTGGCTCATGCTAATTCCACGTTAAGTGTTGTTTCCACATTTCCATGTTATGATTTTCATGATTTATCACGGCTCTATGTTTATGCTTCTCTTTTTATCTATTGATATTCCTATTGTCTAACATGTATGGTAATCATCATGTTATTCCATGATTATTCCATTACTATGCTTTATAGCTCACCTGTTTCTTAGGCATGTCCTCAGGTTATCCAATGCAATGCTAAGTACGAGGTAATATAGTGGTCATGTAAAGGAGGTTTTAAATAAAGAATTTTTTTCATGTTTTAAGTTGTCATGTAATGATCCTAAGCCCCAAAGACACTAGACCTCTAGATCTTCAATATTGCATCAAATGAAGTATATGTATTAAATTATGTTTAATTGGGTATTAAAATATTAGTGTTGTCATAGTTTAACATTCTAATATTTACCATAAAATCAAGGACATACACATATAAAACTATTACATTTCCTTATCACCCTTTATCAAAAACCAAAAACTTTCATCCAAAAGAAAAATAAGACTATTATACCTTGATAAAAGACTCACCTTTCTCTTGTCCTCGTGAATCTAAAAATGTGTCCCTTCAGCTTTAGACTTATCAAAATCTCCATCAGATTCTAGTAATTTATGAGAAGGACCAAGAGAATCACTATCAAATGGAACACCAAAAAATGTAGATTCTTGTTTTAAAGGGGAAGTATACTTCTTATCATACATCAGGAGGGATATCTTAAGATAATTTTCTATATCTACTATTTCATAAATTTGTAACCCCTCAGCATGACAATCAAATTCCTGATTCAATATCGATCTTTAAACAAAAATGGATTCCCACCCTTAAAAATATAAAATCCTTTTTAAAGATGAATCAACGTAGTAATAAATGTCTCAGGATACTAACCTTTCACCTAGAATGGTCATGGAAGTGAATTATTTTGGACTGATTTTTTATGGAGATGAATAAGTAGACTCAGTCATCAATGACATACTCACACCTTGAAGATCCACCAAATTACAAAAACACAGGTAAAAACCAATTACGAACCATATTGACGATTTATAGAGAGGTTGGACTTGTGAGAGAAAAAATTGATTTTGATGTGGGATAGATTTCATTAAAATAAATTGACAGTCATTATTAGATCTAAATGATCCAATGGTTGAAAATGATTTTGAAATATTGAAAATTTCCTTAAATAAAAATTGTAATCAGATTGAAACTAATTAGTAATGAAAAGAATAAATTGAGAAACAACGTATTAAATAAAAAATGTAAGGTTTTAGAAATTGTACCTATCAGAATATCATGATATATGTATTGGTTTCAATATATTGTTCTTAAGAATACAAATGATAAAAATGTAAAACTGATAAGAACCTCGAAAATCATATATGTTGGTACTGATAATCTAATACCAATAGAATAATTCAATATTGATTGTCTAGTACCGATAAATTAATTCAATATTGATAGTTTTGTACTGATAATGTATTTCAATACTGATAAAAATGAAAACAAAATAATTATACCAATATACTGTAAAACTAAAGAGTAAAATCGATAAACTATAAAACATAATAGTAAAACCAATTTTAAGGTACAACTAATATGTGATAAATGGAAAAATAAAAACTGATAACACAAATATAATAATTCAATGATGATACATGTAAAAGAAATAATACATAAAGGATCAAAACAAATAATCACGCATTTGAAAAACATATAGGATAAAACTAATAATCATAGAATTGAAAAACATGTAGGGTATAACTGATAAAATTATGTATACTCTACCGTTAAAAATGTGTAACATAATGCATGGAGATAGTTGAAACAATAAATATATTTGAATATTTATTCATGGCGATAATTCCTAGTTTTTATTTAATGTATCCAAATCTACCAGACTATAATTTTTTTTGAAAATATCAGTAAGTTGTTCTTGCGTTCCGATGAATTATAAAATAATATCTACTTTTTTTGTGGGATCCCAAAGAAAGTGATTCCTAATATCTATGTGATTTTAATTTGAGTGATTTGAATGGTTTTTACTAAGAGAAATGTTGCTTGTATTATCACATATTATTTGAGTTTTTCTTAAATTCATTCCATATTCAATGAGTGGGTGTTGCATCAACAACAGTTGAGCACAACAACATCCAGCTGCTGTATATTCATCTTTAACATTGGAAAGTGCTATTGAGTATTGTTTCTTGCATGACCATGAATCTAAAAAATCTCTATGGAAATGAAAACTTCCAGACATGTTTTTTTATTTATTCTACAACCACCAAAGCCAATATATTAAATTATTTTCAAAACAAAATCATTTTCATAGGAATATAAAATTCTTAAATCCATAGTTCCCATTAGTTAGAAAAAAAATTATTTCTACTCATTTTAAATGATATTATTTTGTATTGGATTAGTTTCTTAAACATAAGAATACTAATTACATTATGTCTGGACAACTAGCTATCAAGTATAACAAACTTCTTATCATATATCTAATAGTTTTTTGAACCACTAGATTCCTACAATAATAAAGATCAATTGAATTTTAGGTAATGATTGGAGGGATAATATTTTTAGTGTTGTCATATGCATACATTTTGTGTACGTATTAAATATACTTATGATGGGGTATATAGGTTCTTTCTGGTTTTTGATATATCTGAAAAACTAAATCAAATGTTTACTCACCCATAATACTCCTTTCAAAATCATATTTCATTATATTTGCAAAAGAATCCGTTAATGATTACTAATGTGATCCTAGTATAATGTCATCAACATATATTTGAAAAATTAAAACGTTATTTCCATTATTGTTAAAATAGTTCGGTCTACATTAACTGTTTCATAATTGTTTTGTAAAAGATATCATGTAAGACTTACATTCATAGATCTAGGGAATTTGTAAGGATATATAAATATTTGATTATTTTCTAAACAGGAATTGGATGTTTTGGATCAATATAACCAGGAGGTTGATCAAACAAAAATTCTTCTTGTACAAAACAACTATGAAAACAACATTTGACATTCATTTGAAAATGTTGAAATTGAAGTATGATGTAATGTCTAATAAAATTTGAATATATTAATGTATGGCTACTAGATAACATGTCCTTTCATAGTCTATTCATTATTTTTGATTATAGACTTTATAATCATGTCTTTATTTATTTCAAATGATTACACCATTTTCATCACATTCGTTTCTGAAAACCAATTTTACACCAATTGCAGTTGTTTCATTTGGTCATTCTACCAAGGCCCATACATGATTTCATTAAAATTCATTTACTTCATCTTATATTACTTTAATCCATTATTCATCACCTATGGATTCATTATTAGTTTTAAGTTCAAATTGTGATAAAATGGTAAGTTGATCTATTTCATTTATCAAGGAATTTATGGTTCTAATATATTTATTTACATCACCAGTGATATTATCACTTGGATGATTTCTAGGAAACAACTGATTTGGGTTTTGTAAAACCTGTTAATAAACATAATACATATTGTCTTCTTTGTTAAATGTTTCAGAACTATTTTCAGGTGTATTTCACTCTTCAATGTAGTTTTCTTTCAAAAGTTACTAATCATTTTGTTGAAACACATCAGTTGATGTAGGAATGAATTGTTTCAGAATAATGGTGCCAGTATCAGAAAATTTTACATGCACTATCTTCTCAATAGTACATGAGTTTTTATTAAAAACTATATAATATTTAAATGTTGTGGAATAACTGGAAAAGATTCCTTCATTAGATTTGGGTGTAAATTTATGTAGATTGGTTTTGGATTCAATATGAATTGTCTTCATCCAAATACTCTGATGTGTGAAAACCATTTTCCTAGTCCAAAATTCATAAGGTTTTTTAAGAAAATGTACTGTTAAAACATTATTTATAGTATATCATGTAGTACTATCTGCATCACCCCAAAAAAACTTAGTAATTGAGTATTCACTCTACATGGTTCTTGTTATTTCTAGAAAAATATAGTTTCTTGTTTCAACAACATTGTTTTGTCTAGGGGTTCTAGGGGATGAAATATTGTGAGAAAGATCTTTCTTACTAAAAAAAGTTTAAATATATAAATTTTAAAATTTCCCACTATGATCACTACAAATAGTTATCAGTGGTATGTTTTTCTCATTTTTAACTTGGGCTATACATGAATTGAAATAGAAAAAGGCTTCAATTTTCATTGCTAGAAAATAAACACATGTTAATCTTGTGTAGTAACCAACTAAAACAAATACATAACACATTATTCTATTGATTCCTTTTTTTGTAGGACCAACAAGATCCATATTCACTATCTATAATGTATTTGATGTTATAACTACATTTGTATATTTAAATCTTGTTTTATGTTTCTTTATATATTTAAAATAGTAAGAAACTTTTAAAGAATCATTCATGAAATAAAGTATATCCTTAACAACTCGTTTTTATGATTTTCTAAAATGGTTACTACGATTTAAATGTCCCAAACATCTATTTTATATCCTAGATTGGTCTCCCATTTCACATAAGCAAGGAATTATTGGGATCCTAAGTTCGTTTATGCAAACTGAGTAAAAATTCTTATGCCTATGGGAAAAAATAATGAATCCATCCTTTGAATTGTGAACTAATCATTTGTAATTCCTATATTGTACAAGGTAACCATGATCACAGAAATTAATTATTCTTATAAGTGTGTGCTTATGACCATTGATAAACAAAACATTTGAAATTAAAAATTATCCTAAAACTACAATATTGCATATAACAATGATATTTCCCAAAGCATAATCTTTGAATGTCACTCTTCTAACATTACTTTCAACAATATTTTCAAATAAATTAGTGTTTCTCATCATGAGTTTATAGTAACAACTATCCATGTATTAAATTTTCTTGTTCTTGGTATACTTCTTGATTACCTAAAACAAAACAAATTAGTTTTTCAGAACCCAAACATGTTTGGCTATGGAAATTTTAGATAACAGATTCTTAGAATTTCACATTTGTATTGAAAAATAATCATTATGAAATCCAAATGGTTGAGTTTTTTGATGAGAAATATTCATTACCAATGTCCACCAAATTGATATTTAGTGAAGAATAGGTAATTTTCAGGAACAATGTAGTTGTGACTAAAAAATGATTTTGAGAGACTCTATCCAATTCCAGAACTATACCTTCAAGGATGAATATGATAATATATTTTTTCAAATTCGTTCTTTCGGGTATTATTTTTTTATAAAACATTCCTAAGAGAAAATATTTCAGATTTTTTCTAGTGTCAAAATTATCATTATCATAAGAAACTGTTTTGGAATTGTTTTCAGTTTTGAAAAAAAAAATTCTTTAAATCATGTTTTCCAAAGCCCGTAGAAATTTTTTCCTTCTCATAATTTTCTCCCATGAGGTTTTTTGAAATATTTTCAAAATCAAGAGTTATCTTGTCAAGGAATTTTGAATGATATTATGTTTATTTTGTAAGAATATATTTTCATGAATTTTTTTATCTGGATTCTTATTGTTCTTGGAATTTCCAATCATATGTAATTTGGAAAATATCGACAATTACTCAAAATAAGATGAATTGTACCCTACAGAGGAAGATTCATCATCCAAAGAGTAAGAATGATTCTCATTAGAGTAATTTTTATTTAATGAAATATTTGTAATAGAATCATCTCTGTGTACCTCACCCATTAAACAATGATTTTAAATAGGTAGTTTGGCTATGAGTCCTATTTTTTAAACTAAAAGATTCTTATTCTGAGGATTCGTCTGATGAATCACCACCATGTGAGCTACAAGTACTATTATAATTAAATAAATTCTTTTGTATTGTTATTGTTATACTTCTTCTTTTGTTTCAATATATGACTATCCTTCATGTCTTTTCATTATAGTAAAGTATAATCTAGTCTAATTTTACCCACTATTTTTCATTCACAACATATTACTTATGTGTCATTCATGTAATTATTATCTTTCTTTTTGAATTTATTTTTAAAATATTTTTTCCAAAAATCTGTTTCATCCTTTGAGAAAAATTGGATAACTCATTCTTTTAGTTATCACCTTCAATAGATTCTGATATAGCAACAACTTTCTTAAATTTTAATTAGGTAATCCTTTCTAGTGTCTTTTCTTTAGATGTAGTAGTAAATATAAAATTCCATTACCATTATTCTTCATGTTGAAATCATCATGTCTTTTTACTCTTTCATCTTGTTATAAAATGGTAACAAATAATTCATTAAGAGTTATTTGATTAACATTCATGTTCTCATCAATTAAATTCATTTTTGATTCCCAGTCATATGGCCTTAAAAAAATATATATTTTCCACTAGAACGTCAACATCACGACCCTTTACACCAATTTATTGATGACTAATTAATGTTTTCAAAAATTATTTTTGCAACTTTTATACCTTTTCCACAAAAGGAAGAACAAACGCACAATATTCAGCTCAAATAATTTCTCTTATTGTTTTTAATAATTTATATGTACAAAAATTTGTTACCTATAATTTCATCAATATATCTTTTACTGCTTCACCTGATGCTATCTGGTTGTATATATCCCATGACATGAAACACAACAAAGTATTTAATACCATGTTGTTTAATTTATATTTTTTTTTCTCATGAATGGTGAAGGTTCTGACTTCCACGACTTTGATTTTTTAATCTCCAGAAAGCAAGACATAGTTTTCTAGTCTAGTATTAATAAAAACATCTTCATTGGTTCTCTCCAATACTCATAATCATTTCAATCAAAATTAAGTGGTCTTTATGGATTTAGGTTGTGAATTGAACCAATATTCATTCATTCTATCTTATAAAACAGAACTTTTCTAATACACATATTTGTGATCTATGTATTTATTATAACGACCCGACCCTAAATATTACATAATCTTGAATTATGTCAAAAATTCACTTTGAGCATATTTCTAGGTTTGACATTTTCGAGAATTAGGCCAAAACTATAAAATAACAACATGAATGTTACATGTAGAAAATAATACCCATTATCCAATTTTTCATTAAATAAAAACACTTGAAAACGAGACATCTCTAGTTCTATGTTTTTTACAGCATGACTTTTCCTTGATCTCCACCTAAACCCAATTCATCTTTATATCCTGTGAAAATCATTTCAAAACATGGGATGATCATAAAAACCTCAGAATGGGTTACAATATAATGAAAAGAAATATTATCCCATCATAAAAAACCAATCAATGAAACCATTCTTTTCCATCATAACATACATCATGAAATAATAATATTTATGAATAATAAACAGAAATCATAAATCATAAAGGTATCTTCTATAATTCATATCATACATACATTGTAGCTATCCCAACTACCTAGGGAGTGACATTTTTAATACCAATCACTATATATTCCCTTAATATATTAGGAGAAACAGTAACATTTACATTTATCACATTACCCAATGAATTAGAGAGATATTTCGGGCTCACCCACCGTAGGTTTATCACGGAACAACCTGTATATGTAAACAATTCACAAGAAACATAACATATACATACAATATAAGACATGAATAAAGGAAATATAACATTTCCACATTGAAATCACAAGAATTAATTTCTAGATATATAAAAAATCAATGCATTATCAATGAATTTTAGAAACCATTTAAAACATTTAATTAAGTTATTTTTTAATCAAAGTTCTCCATACCACATTGAAAATTTTAAATAAATTATTATTTTAAAACATTAACGTCTATATAAATAAATAATTGAAACCATTTTTTAAAAAAATGGACATTAATGATAAATATTTAGAAGTTTAAATAATTAAAACATTTAATACGACTTATTAGTTAAAGAGTTTTTAACATCATGAGAGACTATTGAATAAAAATAATTGAGGAATAACATTCAATCAGAACATTATAATCTAATGGGAAGAAAGGTATTCATGATATAATATTCCAATGGACAAAATATACACCTTATAAGAGTGAATTGGTGCGTAAGAAAAATGAAGTCTCAATGGAATGTAAATTAAGACCAAATCTCTTATAAAAAGTATATCCTTAGATTAAGGATAAATCAATTACATAATAATGTGTGAAAAATATAAATACACTAAATATGATTTGATATTTAGGGTAAAATAATAAGACAACATTCACACATATTCTTTTTAAGACAAAACCAATCACTTGGATGTTTAACTAAATGAATGGAAAATGAGTTAAAATTACATTTATCAAGTACGTATCGATTTGTTGAGAATTTATAAATGGAGTGATTGTGTGTATCAAATTTATATCCACAAAACGAGGAGTGGAAATTACCACATAAATAAATAAATTGTGATTCCACACATAATCATAGCATGACATAATTAATAATTAGAGGATTAACCCAAGGAATGCAAACTAGGTTAAAATGTTCCCATACTGATTTGGTAACTTATGAAAAAAACTACCTATAGAAGAAGGATCATAAAATAAATATGTAAATACCCAAAAATTAAAGTATATTACACAATGAATATAATATTGGGCAGTACATACACCATACGAAAGGAAATTGTGGAAAATATAGCATTAATCTCATGCGAATAAAAAGTGACATGAAAATCCCTTACTATGTTGTAATCAATCGAGTCGTATGACCCAAAGTTAAGAACTGAAAAATTATTCACTAAATAACATTAATATAAAGAAAATAAATATAATATACATCAAATGTTAGTACACAATACACCTCATTCAATAAATTAGTTGCCATTAATGGAAATATCAAAGAATTAAAATTGAGATAAGAATCCCCTTACATCGTGTCAGACATTATTTGTTTGTTCCTTGTTCTTCCTAAATAATAAATATAAGTTAATTTATAGATTATTAAAACTAGTTTCAAGTTTATTATTCCTTTTATATCACTTATTACCTTGTTATAAACATTATGTAATCATTTTACTTAATAAGTGTTGTTTTTTCAATATTTGGTACTTGAGTCAAAATGAACATCATATAATTACATGTTGTGTATGTGGTCATGATTCCATTATATCCAGAATTATATTCATTATTTATATATAATATATATCCCATATTTCCAATATTTATATGTATTTATAATAGTACATAACATTTGTATAGAAGAAATGAAATGCACTGTTCATGGAGATGTTAAGTCATATGTACGCATGAATGCTACTTTCATTAATATTTTATATTTTTATTGAATAAAAATTTATTGATACATTATTATAGTATAATTGAAGTATAATATCATATATAATTTCAATAACTCCATCATTATACATCCAACATATTGTATGAATCATTTATATCACTTTGAGGGGTAGGTAGATCGCACTTCCTCAAATGAAATTATCACGTTTACTCATAATGAAAACCATAAAGGTATTCTATAAATTAACAAAACATAAGCATAAGAACATTAGAAACATAATATATATCATATATAAATTCAGTTCCATACTAATGGCTACTATAAGAGGTTGTATGAGATGATTGAACAATAATCATTTCATGTGGCGTTAGTTTGCCGTCCACGGAAATAGTATGTTCTTTACCCATTATATGGAGGCGTGTGTAAGTGTAGTTAGAATAATTCTCATAAAAAATCATAGTATATTAAGGATACTGGTTTTATTATAATATAATGGAATAAAAAGAGTTTAGGGGTTGGAGAAATAACATAATTGAAAATAATTTATGAGAAACGGTTACCTTTAATTCAGGTAACCCACTATGGTTTGAACCAAAAGGACTTATTGAAGTCCCTTCTGTTTAAGGTAAAGATTCTATGAGTAAAATAGGGATCTTGAGAGATTATTTGTTCATGTTTTTGTTGGTCCAAGGGGATTTAGAGGTGTTATTAATGAGTTAGATGTGAGGACTTTCCATAAGTGGGGGGAGGGGTTGTTTAAAAATGTGTTAAAATATTATTTTATTATATAATGATTCTCAGTTTCTAAAGGACAAAACTCATTAATGTCAAATATAAGATAACTAAGTGTATAAATAAGTTAATCCAACAATAATTGGACAGGTTATGGATGTTATATTAATATTTATAATCTTATTTATTTAAATTATTTATTAATGAGGTAAATACTGCATCATTTTGGTGTCATAAATAATTTTATTTATATTATTTCTAAAAATTCTCAAAATTATAAAAACTATACCATGATGTAGGAAATCGTTTTATCCTTCCAATTAATATTTATAGTCGAAATGATAACATATATAACCCATGGAAAAAGTTAATTTACTAAAAGATATTCGTTTGTGTCATTTTTTCATTACTCTAAATTAATTAATCAAAAGTATCATTATCACTCCAACGATGCTCAATGGGGTACCAAAATCATTACAAGGATGATCATGGTCGTCCATGACTCATCCAATATGGTTATGAAATGTTTTAATGTAATTCTGTTTTATTATAATGTTCTGTTTTTCTGGAATAACCTTATTTCCCCTTAACAACAGTAAAAAAAATTCAAAAGTTACTATTGAACAAACATATATTTTTATCTTATTAAACCATATTTTAGTTAATAATAACAACCATATATATAGGAATTTCATAAATCAATTCCCAGAAGTGGAAAAATTTAATTTAAATAAAAAAGTTAGTTTTTTAACTACTACATAATGGTTTCTCTATTTATCAAAAATTGATGTTTTTCAGAAAAATACAAAAAATTCACCCTAAGATATATTTGATATTATGAATTAAAAAATGGTGTCTATTTTACAAAATTACAAACATAATATTTGCATTAATTAATTTAATATTATTTCCCTTTGTCAAAACAAATAGTGTGTTTTTAAGCAAACAATATCTATCAAAAGATTGACCCATGTTTATACCCAATTTCAAAGTTGAATTTCTTCAATTGGCCAGAATAGTATTAAATTGAAAAAATATAATCTTATTAAACATTAAAAACTTTTTAAATTTACAATATGCATATAAATAAAATATATTAAACGGTAGCTTTGAATTAGAATACAGTACATTTCACAATTCATTAAAAAATAAATTTTATAAAAAATATACAAAAAATTTGCCCATAGTAAATTTTTATTTCTTTCTTACAAAGAATAATTTTATTTTTTCAAATAGAACATATAAAAGTGATAAATATTAGATTTATATATGGTTCTATATCAAAAGTCTATAAATCGACCATTTAAAGAATATTAGAGTATTTAAGCTTAAAAATAGTTTTTTTTCTTATTTTAAGCCTTTAAAATTTATTGGATAAAGGTAAAAACATTTGAAAAACATGTATAATAATTTTATAGTTAATTCTGTTCATTCCCTCCATTGCAATGGCTAGTTGTTAACTACCATTTAAAATAATGATTTTATCATATTATTTTCCAGCACAACTCAACGTTGTGTGCAATGTCTGATTTTAAAGAAACCCATTGTTCTGTATTGGGTACGTCATCGAACAAAACATCGCATTTAAAGTAAAATTAATATTTAATTAAAAAATAATAATAAATATAAAAACTATTTATTCTTTATTTACCTAGGATGTTAAATATATCTCCCCTTTGGGAATTTCACCCTTGCTATTTTATCATTAGGATCAAAAACGTCATTGAATGTCCCACATCAGAAAAAAAAAGTCAATAAAACATTCACATTAAAATAATGGGAGCGACGTATAAAGGTCACCCAAGACAACAGATACTAACATTCCTTGAAAACATGTATATCGAAGTGAAACTAACACTCATAGAGTAATAGAGAGTGGTAGATAACATGATCACTGAATATTATCCACCAAAATATAATACATTTGTGGTTGGGTAAAATTATGATGATAAAAGAGAGATTATAGCTTTTTCTAATAAATATACTTTTCAAATATTTGAAAAAAAAATTAATAACTAAACTAAGATTGTAAGGAAATATAATTACTTATCATGTAGAGTGTCATCCTTTAATAAAATTCTACCACAAACTCATCTTTTCTCAAAGCGGTAAGTATTCAAGATGAATTGGTCACACCTAAAGTTATATAATCAACATCTAGAGTATCACATAATCAAAAAAAAGAAATATATATTTCTCAAGTGTTTATACATTAACCAAAACCCAAAAGGTTAGTGTGATATCAGAAAATACCCAAAAGGAAAAATGATTACAAAAATAAAAATTGCTCTTAATCTCCAAAATTTCTCCATCAAGACCCATAGTTCAACAAAGACCATTTATAAAATAGTTGTCCATAAAATTATTCAAAATAATCCAAACTAAGATTGAAACTGAAATCTCATAAGAATTTAATCACAAAGTCTTCCATGAAAATTTTAACATTTATCTCCAAATAACATCAGTTACTCTTAATGTCTCATATTGAAAAGTAATTAACCTAATCATGTATTCTCCATGATATTTTAATAATTTCTATAGATAGCCCAAAATCAACTTAATATTGATTTATAAAATAATCTAACTTAAAAAATTATTCATACTAACTAGGAACTTCACGTTGTACAGTGGTTGGTAATAAATCCCAGTCGCACTTTGGTTGTGGGTTCAATTCTCGCAGCTTTGTTCGATGCGATGGGTTATCACGTAATCTGCGTGTTTTCCTTTTTCAATACCTATATAATTTTATAACATTCCCAATAAGATATAAATTAATCAAAAATAATAATATAATATATTAACCTCAATGTTTATCTAATAACATTCATTTTACATCCCAAAATGTATTAACCTGTAATTGCCTCAAATTCAAGGATCATATAAACCAAAATGGTTCTTTATATCTATATCCACAAAAGAAATATTAATTATTCCTTGAATAAAATTTTTATATATCAAATATTAGGGATACACATACTATAAAAAGTACTATAATGTAATCTCATCATCAAAAGAGCCGTAATAATTTTATGCATTTCACCATCCAAAAATCAACAATAAATCTTGAATCTCGTATATGTTTACTTCTTAATCGTTCAATGTTCTTCATGATCCATTAACAATTCTTTTCAAAATTATTCAAAAATAATTATTTCCTACAAAAAAAATCATGAATCATATCCTATAATTCAATAAAATAAAATCATATTTTAATAAATAATCCTTACCTTTCATTGGTCATTTTTAGTTTCATCATACTCAATCGGAATGAAATTAGGTATTGATAAAAAAATATGGATGATAATGGTGTTACCATTCCCAAAACATCTTCGTAGGACATCTGTTTGTATAATGACCATTCCCACCACATTTAAAACATTCAATTGATTCCTTATAAAAAACTTTTTTCTATTTCCGAGAGTCAGCTGGATGCCTCATTTTTCTATAGTATGTTATTGCTTTATGACCGTCATTTCCACATCTATATCATATTACCATCCCTTTGAAACATTTTCCTATGTGTTTAATTTCACTTCCTTGACACATAGGTTTTTGAATATACATATCTTTATGATTATTACCTGATCTTCTAAGGGGATTTTTTCCCACATATACGATTTCTATTAAAATCACCAAGGTTAAGGTGGTAAATCAATCGACATGGGTTCCAATCCAGGCAGAGGCCAACTATCAGGTACTGTTGTAGTAATGTAGTAGGTACTATAGATAGGACTCTGCAGAACTGTAGATGGTACTATAGTTAGATCTATATCAGACATTATTTTTCACTATATAATCTGGGAATATTCCACCATTTAGGCCTTTGGGCCATCGATTTGGTCCCTGAGTCCATTAAGGCCTTCGGGACACCCAGGCCTTTGAGTCAGTAAGGCCTTCAAGACATGTCAAGGCTATAGTGTCAGTATATGTGTAGAAGAAAACCAGACAACGTACAAGGATAAAAATACCGAAAGGGGAGGTACAAGGAGATTTCACCATTGTAAAAACTAAATGGATTGCAATAATGAGAATGTATGGAACCTTACATCAGGACAAGCCTGTGCATGCATGGTAAAGCCTAGCCAAACAGCCATGGGAAGTTGGATAGCTGATTTCACGATGAAGATGCTGGGGAGGAGCAGTTCCAAGTAGTTATTCTAGGTTGTATGTAATGTTTGAAGCATTTGGGAAATGAATTCTTCTAGGGCCTATGGGCCATGTAATACTTATGCCTACAAGCCTTCTATGGGTTCCACCGAAACCCCTTGAAAGGTTGATTATCGAAATCAATAAAAAAATGAAGGCCTTTGGGCCATTGGATGGGTGGATGGAAACTCCCATTTCATTCAATTTCATATTCATAAAACTGTCACATTTTTCTTCACATCCATTGGTACTTTGATGCGTGATAGATCCATCCATTAACTAAAACCAAAAAGGACAGTGTCAGTATATCTGTAAAATCATCACATATTATCTTATGAGGATGATAAACACTAAAACATACGTTTTCCTTTTATCTTAAACTCATTATATCTATCTAAAAAACATTTACTCTTTCCAATATTCTATACATTATGGTTTTTTCACTTATGATTAAATAACACACTAACATTTAATGTTATCTAAACCGACCACTGATACCAACTATAAGGACCCGACCTTAAATATTACATAATGTTGAATTATGTCAAGAATTCACATTGAGGATCTTTTAAGGTTTAGAGTTATAGAGAATAAGGCCATAAATATGACATAAAAAATTGAATATTACATGTAGAAACTACTACCCAGTATCCATTTTTCATAAAATAAAAACTCTTAAAAAAAGAGACATTTCTAGTTCAATATTTTAGACAACATGACGTTTTCTTGATCTTATCCTTGACCATATTCATCTTTATGTCATGTGGAAAACATTTCAAATCTTGGGATGATCATAAAATGATTAGTAATGGTTGTAAAATAATTAAAAGAAGCATTATCTCATCAATAAATACAAATCAATAAAACCCTACTTTTCAATCATTGCATGCCTCATTAAATCATAAGATTTATGAATAACATAAAGAAATCATTAATCATAAATGTTACATATGGCTTTCAAAACATACATACATTGTATCTATCAATGCTACAGATGGAGTCACATTTGGAATACCCATCACAGTATATTGCCTATATATCTTAAGAGATACATTAACATTTGCCTTTGTCACTTTACCCAATGCATTGGAGAGCTATCATAGGTTCACCTACCCTAGGATTATCGCAAATCCACCTGTATATATAAACAATGTGCAAGAACCATAAAAAATTCATAACACTTACAATAGGAATAAAGGAAATATAAGATTTCCACATTGAAATCATGATATATCAATTCAAGATATATGCATAATCAATACTTTATCAAATCTTTTTCAAAACCATTTATCACATTTAATAAAGGGTTTTTTAATCAATGTGTCCCATAAAAATTTGAATATTTTAAATAAATTATCAATTAAAAACATTATTTTCCATGTAAATAAATACTTAAAAACATTTTTTTAAAACATGAACATTAATGATAAGGATTTAGAATAATAAATTATTAAAACATTTAAAATGTTATTTTAGTTAATGATTGTTTAAGAAAATTAGATACTCTTGAATAAAAATAATTGAGGACATACATTTAATCATAACTTTATAATATCATGAGAATAATGGGATTCATGATATAATTTTCCAAAGTACAGTACGTACGCAGTATAAGAGTGAATTGGTTCAAAACAACAATGAAGCCTCAATGGAATGTAAATTGAGACGAAATCCCTTATAAAATTTGTGTCCCTAGATTATATATTAATCAATTACATAAAAATGTGTGAAAAATATAAATACACTCAATATAATTGGATATTTAGTGTAAATTTATCAAGGAACATTCACACATAATCTTTTTATGACAAAACTATTGACTTTGATGTTTAACTTAATGAATGGAAATTGAGTTAAAATAACTCTTATCATGTTCTTATCGATGACTTGAGAATTTATCAATGGAGTGATTATGTGTATAAAAATTATATCCACACAAATTGTAGTGTAAATTACGACATAAATAAATAAATATTTTTTCCACCCATAATCATAGAATGAAATAATTATTAATTACACGACTAACTCGAGGAATGGAAATTGGATTAAAAGGTTCCCTAACTGATTTGGTAACATATCAAACATAAAACCCATCAAAGAAGGATCATAAAATGAAGATTTAAATCCCCATAAATTTATGTATATTACACAATGAATACAATATTGGGCACTACATTCACCACACAAAAGGAAATAGTGTAAAATATAGCATGAATCTCACTGGAATAAAAAGTGAGATGAAAATCCCTTACAACGTTGTAATCAATTTAGTCGTATGAACAAAAGTTTATAAACACCAAATTTTTCATAGAATATAATGAATATAAATATAATAATGATAATGTATATCATGTTTTAATACACAATAAACCACATTCAACAAATTATTAGCGAACAACGGAAATATCATGGAATTCAAAGTGAGATAAGAAACCTCGTACCTCGTGTCCAACTTGACTTGTGTAAACCTTGTTATTACTGAATAATAAACTTAAGGTAATTTATACTTGATTTAGAACCCTTTCTAGTTTATTAATCCTTTCATATCACTTATTACCATGTTATAATCATTATGTAATCATTTATGTTAATAATGGTCATTTTGATGATATTTGGTACTTGAGTCAAAAATGAACACCATTTAATTACATGTTGTTCATGTGGTCAAGAGTAAATTATCTCCAAAATGATATTCAGGATTCAGATATCATATATATACTATATATATATGTATTTATAACAGTACATAACATTTGGAGATATGAAATGAAATGCACCGTTCATGGAGATGGTAAGTCGTGCGTACGCAGGAAAAAATGACATTTCTATTTCCTATTTTAATTGAATTAAAACACAATTATACATATTTATATAATATTTCTAGTATAATATCATATATAATTTCAATAACTCTATCCTATATACATCACATTAATTGTATGAACCAGTCATATAACTTTGAGGGGGGTCGTCTGCATTTCCTCAAATGAAATTATCTCCTTTACTCATAATGAAAACCGTAAAGATATGATATAAATTAAAAATAAAAAATAATAACGAAAAAATCATAGTATATATCATATATAAATACAGTTTATCATAATGGACACCATAAGTGGTGGTAGGAGATGATTGAAAAATCATCGTTTCGTGAGGCGTTAGTTTGCAATCCACAGAAACAATATGATCTTTTCCCATTAGATGGGGGGTGTGTAAGTGTAGTTAAAATCATTCTCATAACCACATCCTAGTATATTCATTATAATGGTATTGTTTAATAGTAATTTAATAAAAAAAATTAGGGATTGGAGAAGTAAAATAAATGAAAACAATTTAAGAAAAATAGTTACCTTTATTTCAGGTAACTCCCTTTGTCTTGAACCCAAAAGACTTCGTGAAGAGCCGCATGCCTAAGGTAAGGCTTCTGGGAGTAAGAGAGGGATATTGAGAGCTTATTTTGTTAGGTTTTGGATGAGACAAGGGGCTTGAGATGTGTGAGTAATGGGTTAGAATTGAGGGAATTTTATAACGGGGAGGAGGGGTTTTTTACGAAAGTGTGAAAATATTATTTTATTATATAATGATTTTTAGTTTCAAAAGGACCAAAACTAATTAAGGTCAAATTTAAGATGACTCATGGTCTAAGTAAATTCATTCAATAAGAATTGGACTGGTTTTTTATGTTATTTTAATATTTATAATCTAATTTATTTATATCATTTATTAATGAGGTAAATACTACATCATTTTGTGATCAAAAATAATTTAAATTATATGATGTATAAAATTTATAAAAAAATTACCATGATTTAGTAAATTATTTTATCTTTAGAAAGAATATTTATATTCGAAAATATAACATATATAACACCATGTAAAAATTAATTTACAAAAATATATGATTTTCTGACATTTTTGTCTTTACATTAAAATAACTAACTTAATGTGTCATTATCAATCCCATGTTGTTCCGTGGGGTCCCAAAATAGACACAAGGATGCCAATGGTTGGACATGACTCATCCAATAAGGTTATTCCATGTTTTAATATAAGTCGTTATTATTATAATATTATTATTTCTTTAATTACCTTAATTACCTTTAACGGCAGTAAATAAAATTCAAAAGGTACTATTCATCAAAAAAAAATTCATCTTATTGATCCACATTTTCTTTAAAAATAATATCTATGTTAATCGTATTTTTGAAATTCAGTTCAATATAGTGGTAAAATTTAATTTAAATGAAAAATTCATTTTTTTAACTTCTACTTAGTTGTTTCACTATTCATTAAAAATTGATGTTTTTTAGAAAAATACCAAAAATTCAGCCTAAGCGGTATTTTATATTAAAAATTCCAAAATGATGTCTATTTTAAAAAATTCAAAACATAAAAGTTGTATTAATCAATTTAAAATTAACTCTCGTTGTCAAAACAAATAGTGTGTTTTTAAGAAACAATATGTATCAAAATATTGACCCTTGTTTTTTCCCAATTTCAAAGTGAAATATCTTCCAATGACTAAAATTGGATTAAATGGTATAATATAATCTTAATAAACTTTAAAAAAATTTAAAATGATAATTTATCCATATAAATAGGATATATTAAAAGGAAATTTTTAATTAAAATACAATATTTTTCACTCTTCAATTAAAAAATAAATGTTTTTCAGAAAAATATCAAAAATTTACCAAATGTAAATTATGATTTCCTGATACTGAAGAAGAAATTTATTTTTTCAAATAGAACATATAAAAGTGAACAAAACTGGATTTAAAGAGCATTCTCCATCAAAAGGAAGTTAATAGACCTTTTAATGTATAATAGAGTATTTGTGCATAAAATTGGATTCTTTATTATTTTAAGCCACTAAAATTTATTGGATAAATGTAAAAACATTTAACATACATGTATAATCATTTTCTAGTTAGTTATGTTCATTCCTTCCATTACAATAGCTTGGTGTTAACTACAATTTAAAATAATAATATTCTTATTTTATTTTTCAGTACAACTCAACGTTTTGTGCAACGAAAGATTTCAAAGAAACTCATTGTTGTGTATCAGGTACGCCAACAAACATAAAATTCATTTTAAAGTAAAATTGTCATTTAATTCATAAATATTAATTAATATGAAAAAAAATCATATTCTTTATTTACCTCAGATGTTACATTTATAAATAAAATATTTATAATAGAAATGGAATTGAATTTTATAGTGAACTAATGAAAGTAAAAAAATACATGGAAACCTGATATGTTTCCAATTGTTTGATTATAATATAAATGTAAGTGTATATTATATGACACAATACAATAGGGGTGAATTGTAGGTTTAAAAAAATTTATTTAAATACATAAGAAATAATATATTTTAAGATTTCATAGAGTGTTTCAATTAACAACCAAAACAATTGACCATATAGGCCTTTAATCCGATAGATATGATATGTTGTAGTACACCTAGTAATTAAAAAATTGTATTTGAATTGAATTGCATGATCAGAGTAATATAAATTTAAATGATTCTACCATACATCGTATAGAATCTATCAATACAATATGTAATGAATGAATCGTAATTGAAATAATTATAATAGAAAAGATAATGGATATAATAAGAAAACAATAAAATATCCTTTATATTACAAATAGTAGAAAAATGTAAAGGTATTTCAATTCATTTATCCCAAAGACTACGTTATCGATTCACCTGGGATAAAAGGTTTTTCTTACCACCACCTTAGTAATCCCTCGATATGATGATCAGCATGACTATCTTCCAATCCTTAGAATCCCTTGGTTAAGAAGGTAATGAACACCTATGTCATTTAAATAATATAATGACCTTGATATGATCATCAATATCATGTTTTCTTATCCCTGTGAGGCCTAAATAATTATCAAAGACATTGGTTGCACTAAGCGAAAAAAATAACTTATAGAAATATAAGAACGTGGAACAAGTTGATCACTTCTTGTATTATCAAGGCATTCGCACGAAGCAAGAGAAAATACTCACTTTCCCTCACGAAAATGATTGAAGACAAATTTGTGTATTTTTTTAAAATGACCTCTTATTTATAAGCCTCAGGATCAAATAGTCATCATTCCTCCAAAAATTATATTTCTCTAAAATACTCGGAGTGACTTAGACACCTGGCATTACAATGATCAAAATTAAAAAAATGAATGACATCATTTTGATTGGTTTGAAACCATATCAATGTCATTTCTTTAGTTAGAAAATAGTTTGTGAAAAGGTATTAAACAATCGATATGAAAATCATGCATTCATTATTAAATTAAAATAAGAGTTTAATGCATTACATGAGTATGACTAAAAATATCATCATAATACATTTCATACATATAGTGTTTATGATACAAAACATGGTTACGATGCATAACATGGATAAGAAGCATATCTGTTATGATTTATATTATGGTAACAATGCATGATATATAATTTGGTTATGATGCAAGATTACAATTCAACAAATAACATGGTTATGATATTTGATTACGATATATGTAGTTAAAATGCATAACCTAGTTATGATATAGGTGATTATGATACATGTGATTATGATGCATAACCCAGCTACTATACTGGTTATTACGATTGTTGTGGTTATGAAGAATAACCACATTACAATATATAACATGGTTACAATATATAATATATTTACGATTCCGGATTATGATTCATATGGTTACGATACATGTGATTACGATGCATAAAACAATATATCTAGTCATGTTGTAAAACAACATTAATGATTATGACAACAATAAATCATATGTGAAAAACAATGTTAGCTTTTATGATGTAAAACAACATATATGATAAAAAATACATGTCATTACGATACATGTGATTTGTGATTTAAAAAATAAATGATTGATGGGAATGTCGAAACACATTTTGTGTCAACAAGTTCACCTTTACTTTTTACATAATAGAAACATTTTGTCCCTATTAAATGAATCCCACAATGTTATAATTAGTAATTTTAGTACCTCAGGAACTATATGATTTATATGAAAAAAACATAATTAATAATATATTGAAGAGTTTCATGATCATAATCAGAAAGTTATCTTAAAAAAATCAATTATTGCATTACCTTGATAGAAATGTAGATGACAAAATGTAAATTTATTATCACATAATAGTTATGTAATAAATTCTTATATGCTTGATATAAATTATAATATTATATAGTATTATGAAAAATAGTAGAGTTATGGTTTAGGTGGAAGATATTCATGTATTCATTTCTATGGATGTGAATATGTCATACATTGGAAACATAAAAAATATATGAGTTAATTTATATAACAATTTATTTCAAGATTTTACATTTAAATTTATTTGAATAATAGAGTATAGTTTGATTTTCTGAATAGGTGTTTATGATTGAAAATTTTATTATAGAAAGGTATTAAGATGAACAACTCTTAACGGTTTCACAATCAGTGTTAACATTTTATGACTCAGGACCAATAAATATGATTTTTTCAACTGTTATTTGGGTTACTAAAACAAATTCAGGGACTAAGGGAAATTCAATTGAGGAAGAACATTTCATTGGTATATCACAATCATTTCATGGTAGTCCTAATATAGATAATTACTTTTACAATAGAGGGGAGAAATAGGATTGGATTTAGATAATAAATAAGGGTCCTGTATCCTTTTAAAAAATAATGATTTCATGAAGAGATTAAAGTTTCTTTATATTCTTAATAATATTATAAGTTTTATACTATATTTATGCAATTAAAAATAAGTGATTCACTACAAATATGAAAAGAAATAATGCATGGGCTACTGTTTCCAATCCCATTGAAGAACACACAGTCAATATAGAATCTAAGAATTATTTTGGGATTAACATCCTATGGAAGATAAAAATATTTCTATAGCATCACCATCTTGTCTAATGTTACCAAGAAAAGAAGAAAATGTATAAAATTTCATGATGAATATAATCAATTTTTCTAACAAGTTAGCCCTAATAATTCAATGTTCCACGGTTACATTGGAGTGTCAACTGAAATTAATGTTCCAATTGATAGAGGAAAATGTTCAGTGTTCTGATAGAATTGAAGGAAATAATTTCAGAAGATATTAGGGCCTTTTTATGTCTTTCATTCTTGTATAAAAATAAAAATTATAAGATAAAATGTTGATTTTAGATTCATTATACCTTGCATATTATGTTTATTTTAGATTATTTTCATATTATATTTTTATTAATGTTTACTAGAAATTATCTAAGAGCCTTTCAAAAAATTTAGAAAGAGAATCATCATAAATATTCTTTGTTTAATGTTAATCTCCAACTACTATCATTGTATAAATAGATTAAGAACCAAAAAGAATAATTTTTTTTATTTTTTCCATGATAATGATTAATTTTGAGTTTATTTTAATAGATAATATTTGATTTCAAATTATATATTTTTTCTACATTGATTCAAAAAAATTAATTTCTAAAATTGTAAATGAGTTTTGATAATATTAATCATGAATAAGAACCAATATACTCCATATAATTCCCCGACCCTAGTTACCCAGAGTCGTGTATTATTTCATAACACCGGCATTATCATAAGGGCTCAAATCCCAAATGGCCAATCAGTTTAGTAGCCTTGGAAGTACTAGATACATACATAATGATTACATTTGATTATAAAATGAAAAAAAGACAAAATTATCTCCATTGAACACATTCATATTACGTACACTATTCCTACAAGTTGGCCATAATATAATTCTTCTTATACGAGGGAAAATAAAACATAGAAGGAGGTGAGCTCAGAAGCTTAGAAGAAAACAATATAGTGGAAATATTCATAAATATGAATAAAAATTTAAGGCATTTTATAAGAATAAAACAAACATATTTTTTAACCTAAACTTCTATATAATATAGAAACGATAAATCAAATAATTCCATTTACTTATTCACATAGATATTCTACAAGTCGGATAATCACATGTAATATAAATATCCAATTTCATAATAATTGAATGCGTAATGCCTGACTTCATATCCATATATTCAAGGCCTCATTCCAAGACTACTAATATTATTTTGTCAAGGCCTTGTGCCAAGACTCTAGTTTGGCACATGAGACATGTCGATGCATCGATCTGCAATAGTAGGCACTACCTGTCACTAACTATGTCCAATGAATTACTCATATGAAAAGGTTGAGATATAACATTAACATTCATATTAAAACCAGCATATAAAATTTTAATATTGTAACCATAAAAAATGAATGGTATAAAAATAACATATACACAGTAAAACATATCACATGACCATACATACAAAATGGATGATTGTATCATAATAAATAAACATCAAACATGTGTAAAATCCAAAAAATGATGTTGAAATAGATGAAATCAAAACTATTTGAGAGAAATATCACATTCTGTTTTGAAATAATATAAAAATCATGTAATTATAAAAGAAGTCATTTATTATGAAAATGTTCTTATATGCTTGTATCGAAAGCTTCGAAGATGTTATAATGGTGGAAAATAGTTTCACTCTCCATATAAGGAAAAAATAAATTCTTTCCTTAATTTTGATGAAGAGGTCGTAAAGGAACTTATTTGGAAATTGAAAAAAAGAATCCGTAATAAAATTTTTATAAAAAGTAAAACAAGGATATAAATGAATTTAAAACATAGGCTAAAATATAGTAAAAATATTTTGAAATACATTTTTATGAAACATGGATGTGGATGATAAAGAGGTCCCAGTAGATAAAAACATATAAACAAGCACGTATAATGAATAGATTCTATAATTATCCCTTAATTTGTAATTTTCCTTGATTAAGGGTACGTTAACCTCTTATATAATAGTTAAATTATTTTTATTAAATTATAAAGAAACCACATACATATATATGATATCATATATTATCTTGTAATATTTTTTTGTTAATAATATTTCAGTAGTATCATAGTTTCATGTGTTAAATGATTCCTTTTCCTTTATATTCTAGGTTAAGTATGACATTTTTGTTATGGATAGGATGTACGTGATTAATATCCAGAATTATATTTAGATCATAAATATTATTTTTATTTATAATATTAAAATTATTCTTGAATGGTTATGATGGGGTATGAATCTTATCGTGTTTGTGGAGACAGTAATCCGTACATACACATGAGCAGAAATAACATTCTATTGATGGTGAAATTGTATGTAATTGGATAGTATATCATATATACAGAATCTGTATCATGTTATATTTATTATTAAATCTGTTATACTCATTATTATACCCATACAAATTATGAAGTGTTTGAATAACAAATTACCCCACGATGTGGAGATGGTAAGCCGTACTTACACACATATGGTGGCCTATCATTCATATGATGTATAGAATAATGAATATGGTTGTACCATATTTATAATATCATAATATAATTTAAAAGGTTCTGGATTTATTATTTTGGTTTGTAAACAACAAATAATGAAGATGTGGATGAAAAAAAATTCGAAAGAGGTGGTGAAATTATTATCTCTTCTTCCGGTAATTCCTTTTCAGTTGATCCAAAGGGATCCTTAGGTTGGGTTTCTTATCTATGTAAGGAATCCATGTCTAAGTGAGGGTTGTTTTGAGGATATTGGAGTGGGGTTGGGTGGATAAAAATGTATTTGGAGGTGTTATTTTGAAGAATGGGGAAATACCCTTTTATAAGAGTGGTGATGGTCACTTTTGGAAAAGCTTGAAATATTATTTTATTATTCAATCATATTCAGTTTATAATGCCACAAAAATAATTTTTTTGAGGATAAGGTGGAGATTCATCTAAATACTCTAAAAAAATGGTATTATAAATTATTAGGTCACCATATTAACATTATCTTTATGATTTTACTCTTGGATAAATAGTTTTACATTTTCAATGTGTCGTTGTATATTTATATTGTATGGTTAATAAACATACTATAAATTTCCATGAGAACCCATAGTGCTTCATTAATGACATATATTTTATTATACATGTCCTTTGGAATATATTTATATTACTAAGACTTTTATATCATTTAATAATATAGTATTTGTTTTAAAAATCATTTATGTCGATTTTGACACTATTTAGTATCTTATTTTTGTTAAAGTCCTAAAAACATGATAAATTTGAAAATATATTATTTTAATCTACCCTAACATATCATATTAAACTATAATATTCTTTTAATTCATGTAAAGTCTCAATTTACATTTTTTAGATATTTATAATATTATTTATCTTAATATTTCATTAATAAGTTAATTACGACATCATCATTGTGTCGTAAATAAATTTAAGTATTTAATTTCTAAAAATTATAAATAAAATACCAATTATGTATGAAATATTTTTTGTCTTTGTAATGAATATTTATAGTCTAATTTATTTTATTTGTAACCATATATTCAAAAAATAGTTATGAAACATTAAATTTAACACTTTTAACTCTTTTTAAAATAATAATAATAATTTTTTAGTCTAATCCAAGTGGATCCAAAGGATCTCAATTTATTCATAAGGTTGTTTTTGGTTGAAATAAACTCATCCAATAGAACTAGGACATGTGTTAGGTTAATAATAATATCATTTTTACCTTTAATCACCCCATTTACTTTTAACATAGGTAAATAAAAGTCAAAATTTACTATTCTCCAAAAATTATTTTCATCTTATTGAACCACATTTTACTTTTTGATATCAACCATGTCTCTTGGATTTTTAAAATTAAATTCATAGATAATGTAAAATTATGTTTCATGCAAATTTTCTAATGTTTCTAAAAGGTGGGTAAAAGGCTGTTAAAAGTTCAATAAAAATGTATATATATATATATATATATATTATTATAAAATTAATTCAATGAATTACATTGAACATATATAGTTATTATATATATATTTCGACTTAAAATATATTTAAATAAAATAAATATTTATTTAAATAATATGTTGGTTTTAATCAATAACACATTATTTTTTAACATTCATAACAAATTGATTGTTTTCAGAAAAATAAAAAAAAATTCACTCTAATATAATTTATATAATTATAATCCAAAATTGAAGTCAATTTAGAAAAATAAAATTTATAAAAAATCTAAAATTGGGTATTACTATTCATAATGGCTAGTTGGATTGGTCGTTGTGTGCTTGAATGTGAAGTTGCATACATCACAAGCTATTATATAATTAAAATGTAAATGTACTATAGAATCTTGGTGTCTTACATTCACCCATCCTTCAACTAATTTCTTCCTTGAAACTTCTAGAATACTACTACAAAAAAATATTTGGGTGGTTCCTCGTCATAAGTTCCCCGAGTGACCACATTTCCCCTTCCATATTAATGTTTCTCCATAAAAAATTTACTATATGAGTCGTCTGGTTTCTTAGCAATTGTTTTCTTGTATCCATAATTTTGATAGGATCTTTACAATAAGATTGATTGGGTTCCAGTATTATTTCTTCATAAGTGAGTACATGCATTTGGTCATGCAAGTATTTTCTCAAAAGTGATACGTGGAACACATCATGATCTTTGAATAGGCATGGCCGAATTTCCAAATGATAAGATAAAACTCCAATTCATTCTAGAATTTTGAAAGCTTTGATATACCTGAGACTTAATTTACCCTACTTATTAAATTGTATAACACCTATCCATGGAGATACCTTCAGGATAACCTAATCACCTAATTGAAATTAAAAATCCATCATTCTGTTATTGTCATAGCTTTATTACCTACTTTTCCCTTCCTTGATGAGGGTTTGGATAATCTTCACCATTTACATTGATTCCTCAACATGTTTTGGACCTATGAGTTTTCTTTCAACAACAACATCCCAACAAGTCAGTATTCAAAATTGCTTTCTATATAATACTTCATATGGTTCCATCTGAATACCTTAATGGAAGAAATTGTTATAGGAAAACTCTACCAGAGGTATATATTGATCCCGTAATCCTTAAATGTCATGTGAGAAAAATATCAACTTTTCCTCAATGTTTTGATTAGTTCATTATAATTTCCCATTAGTTTGAGGGAGGCATGTAGTTCTCAAATGACGTTTAGTATCCAAGGATTTTTTAAGAATTTTATGGAATCATAATGTAAATCGATGATCACGATAAAAAACAATCGATAGGGGTACTCCCTGAATTCTTAAAACGTCATTAATATATAGTCTTTCTAAATGTTCAAGTGGTTAATCTACTCTTATAGAAAAAATGTGCAAACATTGTAAGACCATCATCAATGACACATATTTCATCATTCCTTCTAGGATTCATTGGTTTCCCCATGATAAAGACCATCGTAAAATCATCACATTTCCTCTTAGGTGTGGGAAGAGGTTTCATGACTCCTTTAAGATGTTGTCTTCCCTAATTCACCTATTGACACACCATATATAATGACACATAATCAGTAATCTACTCCTTCGTGTTGTGCCACCAACAACTATCCTTCAAATCAATATACATCTTAGTTCTACCATGGTGTGTAGAGAAATTAGAGCTATGAGCACCATCCAACAATTCCAATTTTAAATCAGGTATGTCAGGAACAAAATGTCTCTTCCCAAATATCAAAATTCCATATTCATATATGAAGTTGATCAAACCCCCATCATTCACAGCATTATTCTTATTTTTGAAATATTTCATCATCAGTTTGGGAACATTCATCCTTTCATGTAATTATGGTTTGGCAGCCATTTGAAAAAGTATTGATGTTTCACATTCCATGACAATTCCCATATCCATATTTATTAGATCCATGAGCATAGATCCCTTTCAAATATAATCTCGTTCAAAACTCTATGATCCTTTCGGTTAAAATCATCTTCTACCTTATTTTCATTCCCTGGGTGGTAGTGTATAGTGAAATGATAATCCTTGAGTAGCTAGAGACATTGACTCTTCCTCATTTTGAGTTCTCTTTGGGAGAAAATATACTTCAATATCATGGGATCGGTATATATCTCACATTTTTAACCATAGATACAGTGTCTCCAAAACTTCAAAGAAATTATTATAGATACTAACTGAAGATCATGAGTGGGATAGTTTAGTTCCTAAATTTTTAGCTATCGTGTGCATATTCAATAACACTATCATTCGGCATAAGGACACAACCATGTCCTTTCTTTGATGCATCACTATAAATAACATACCCATCATTCCTCGATGGTATAGTGAATATGGGAGTATTATGTAATATTTTTTCCAGTTCTTCAAAAAAAATATACAAAATATATTTTACAAACAAAATTACCCACTTTACGTGTGAGCTTGGTTAATGGGTTATCCAATCCGGAAAAATTTTGGACCAAACACTGAGAGTAACATGATAAACTAATAAAACTGTGTACCTTAGTTATACTTGTCAGCACTGGCCATTCATGTATTTCTCTTTTCTTTGAAATATCAATAGAGAATCCATTATTTGAGACAATCAGACCAAGAAAAGAAATCTCCTGATGCCAGAATTCACACTTGATGAACTTCCCATATTATTTATTTCTTCTAAGAGTCATTCAAATAGTGCACAGGTGATTTCCATGATCTTTATATATTTTGGAGTATACCAAGATATCATCAATAAATATCACTATAAATACATCATGATATTTAATGAAAACACTATTCATTAGATCCATGATGACAGAGGGTTCATCTATCTGTCCAAAAGGGATTACTATAAACTTGTAATGACCATACCAAGTATAAAATTATATCCTGAGAAAATATTCTTTCTTCACACACAATAGATTATTTCTAGATCGAAGGAAAATCATTAAAAAAACTAAACTCCATGAAGTTTATTACATAAATCATCAATGCGTGATACGAGATACATGTTCTTTATTTTTATAGCATTGATCTTCCTATATTCAATGCACAACCTCATAGATCCATCCTTTTTCATAACCAAAAGAATAGGGGATCCCCATGGAGAAAAACAAGGGTGAATAAATCCATTATTACTCTATTCCTCATGTTATATCTTTAGTTCCACTAATTCCAAAATGGAAATTTGATAAGGGGTCCTCGATATGGGCCTTGAACTTGTAGTTAAATCAATGGAAAACTCAACTTCCCATTATGAAGGATGTCCATGTAAATCCATTGGAAACACATAAAAATATTATTTCACAATAGGAAAATCCTATATTTTCACATTCCTTCCCTCAACCATAGTTTTTTCACTTTCTTCCTTCCAAATAAATTAATTTAGTAGAGCTACTGGGGGTAGATCAAGATAAGAATCAGATGGTGACATTTAGGCTCTAATGATAATGTACTCCTATCATCATCGGAAATTGTAACCTCCTTCTTCTTACAATAATTTTTTTCATCATTGTCTGAAATCCAAACAATACTGAGGATTATATCAAATTCAATATTGTGTATGGTGAGGAGATTAGAAGATAAAGAATATTTATATTCATTAATGGACACAAGTTCAAAAAAACATTGTTGCAATGATACTTCCCTTATGAGTTTTTAATGACAACTCCCATGTTAAATGAAATTTGAAATATCTAATTTTCATAGAAAATTGGGAATATATGAAATATTTCCATGATCTGTAATCAAATAAACCAATGGCTAAACATGAGTAAATCACTAAATTACCCGACACCATGTATTTCAGAGCCTCAACCTCAACAGTGGTAATCATATAAGCTTGGCCATCCTCCCTTTTCATTTTCTGATTTCTGTTTTCATAGCGCATAGAATATTCATTTTCATAATGCTACATTTTTCAACCATTGTAGCATTCAACATTGAAAACCTCTTTCATTCCCTTGAAATCACCATCTTGGTGGCCTTTATCAACAAACTTGTAACAAACTCGTATTCCCTTCAGGAAAGTACCAGGGACTTTCTTCCAACATTTACTACAAGATGGATATTTATCTTTTCCCTTATTTTCCTTATTTCCATTTTAATAGTGTTCATTATATCTCTTCTTCACTTTATTTTCTTTAAAGTGTATAGACATAGAGGATTTGTTTTTTGTCCTGATATAACATGAAATAATATATTCGTATGATGAGAAGAATTGTGAGACTAATGCATGACGCAGAAATGGTTTTAACCCATAAAAGAATTGATCAATCATACTCATTGGGTTACATTTATAAAATGATTCATGCATTGCTAACCATGTAATGTTAGCCTCATACTTTGAATCATTCTCATCCTCCTTTTGCCTCATATTCAGAAATTGTAATTCCATATCCACTCGATGGTCATGAAGAGAATATTTTTCTATTAAAATCTCATTAAACACTTTCAACTCAATATTTTATACTTCTTCATCTTCATTTGGGATTTTAATTAATGAACACCATTTATCTGTATCATCCGTGAGTTGATAAACTGCCATGAGAATCTTTTTCCCTTACTCTACTCTCAAAAGAATGAAATATTTTCTCTAAGGAACTTATCCATTGCTCAGCTAAAAATGGATTTGGGATCAAATTTAATTTTGGTGGTTGTTACCTCATGAAGCAGTCTAACATTGATCCTCCACGTTGTAGATCAGGGTGCTCAATACGGGTAAGGTTATTATTCTTATACTGAGTATGTTGTCCCAGTATAGTGATAAGACGATTATCACCAGTTTCATCACCAGCTCCACTGTAATTATTTTGAGTAGTAGGGAAATACCAACATGGATTATGTGTGTTGATATAGTTTCCATTCCTTCCACTATGAACCATTTCTAAATAATGTCATGCACGAGATTATTTTATGAATTACAACACATAATTCCGAATTTGTAAAAAAATTAACATAAATTGAACAGTTTATGGATATAATCCAAATTCATAAAAAAAACCATTGAGAATGTATTTACACATAATCCCTTCATAATAGATTGTAAATAAAATGTGAATTATCTGACACATATCTGATGAGAGTGTTGTAACCAAGGGTGATGCAATGCCCATTGTCATGTACCTTGATATCCCGGGCCAAGCCTGAAACTCTTTGTCAGAGTTTTCAATTCTTGGTACATTTGTGCCAGAGCCGCCTCTACCTACTCGTATCTTGATAATGATGTATTTTTTTAAATGCTCACCAAATATCTACATTTCCAAAATTATGAGATGTTTTTCTATACTAATCGTCAAAGTCTATATTAGGGTAATGTTCTCTAATCATAGATTTTGTAAATATAATTTTCAATGTTTATAATAAAATACATCTAAAACCAACTGTAACGCCCCAAAACTTTTTACCCAAATTCGGTGCATTATTACATAACATTGGCATTATCACAAGGTATCAAATCCCAAAAGACCTATAAGTTTAGTAGCCATGGATGTACTAGATACACACATAATTTTTACATTACATTATGAAATGAAAAACAACAACAAAATTTTCTCATTTTAACACATTCATATTTCATAGGCAATTACTATAGGTTCGTAATAATATACTTCTTCACATCATGGGAAAAATACAACCAAGAATGGGGTGATCTAAGATGTTCAATAAGTAAAAAAATACAGAAGAGACATTCATAAATAAGAATAAACATTTATGGAAACATATAAGACTAAAATAAATGACTTTTAAACATAAAATTCATCATAATTTGGAAAATATAAATCAAATAATACCATTTTAATTTTCACATGGATATTCTACTAGTCAAATAGTCACATGTAATATCCATTTCCAATTTTGTAATGATAGAATGCATAGTGTCTATCTTCATAAATACATTTTCAAGTCCTCATGCTCAATATTGAAATAATATTTCTTCAAGGTCATGTGCCAAGACACCAGTTTATCTCATGCGTCCTAACAACTCATCGATCAGCTATATATGGCTCTACCCATCACATACTAAGACCAATGCATTTTTCATCTGAAAAGGTTGAAACATAACATAAACATTTATATTAAAGCTAGTATAAGAAATGTTAATACATTAACCATAAATAAAAAATGATATAAAAATAACACATCCACAATCAAACATATTCCAAAACCTTCAATACAACATGGAAGATTATATCATAATAAATAAACATCAAATATGTGTAAAATTCATCAATGGATGTTGATATAGATGAAATCAAAACTATTTGAAAGAGATATCTTTTTCTATTTTGAAAGAATATAAAAGTACAATAATTATAACAAAAGTCATTTATTTGGAAAATATTTTTATAATCTTGTATGGTATTCTTTAGAGAATTTATAATGGAAAAAATCGGTGCACTCTCTGTATAAGTTAAAAAAACATTCTTTCATTAATTTTGTCGAAAAGGTCTTTTGGAAAATGACAGAAAGATTACCTTATTAATTTTTTATAAAAAGTAAAACAAGGGTATAAAATACATTAAACGATATTCTAGGAAATAGTAAAAATGTTTTGAAATAAATTTTTATGAAACACGGATGTGGATGATAAATAGGTCCCAATAGATACTCACATAAAAACAACATCGGATAATGAAGGGTTTCTATAATTTACCCATACCTTTTACATTTCCTTGATTGAGGGTACACTAACCTCATGTATAATTTTGAAATCATTATTATTAAATTATAAAACATCCACATACATTAATATGATATCATATATGATCTTCAAATATTGGTTTGTTAATAATATTTTATTAGTATCATTGTTTTTTATGTTAAATAATTTGTTTATTTTATAAGCATGGTTACGTAAGCCATTTTTATTATGTATAAGATGTATTTAATTCATATCAAGAATGATATTATGTTATTAAACGTTATTTTTAATCATAAATTGAAAATAAATCTTGAATTGTAAATATGGGGTATGAATTTTATCGCGGTCGTGGAGACGGTAATCCATACGTACGCATGAAGGACAATATCATTTTATTGATGGTAAAATCATATGTAATTGGATTGTATATCATATATACAGAATCCTTAAAATGTTATATTTATTGTTTAGATCATTTATACTCATTATTATTCCCATACAAATAATGAGGTGTTTGAATAACAAACTACACCACGACGTGGAGATGTTAAGTCGTGCGCATGCACGTTTGGTGACTTGTCATTCATAGGATGGATAGGATAGTTAATATGGATATAAAATATTTAAAATAACATCACCCTATGTATAAGGTTATGAATTGATTATTTTGTTATAGTGAAAACAATGAAAGAGGATGTGGATGAAGAAAAGAACTTTGAAAGATGTGGTGAAATTATTACATCTTATTCGGGCCTTTCACTTTGAGTTCATTAAAAGTGATCCATCCGTTGGATTTTTGATCAAATTAAAGCCTCTAGGATGTAATGAGGGAAGTTTTTAGGATATATAAGAATTTTTGGATGAATACAAATGGATTTTGAGGTGTTATTTTTGAGAGAAGGGGATGCACCCTTTTATAAGAGAGGTGAGGGTCACATTAGGAAAAGCTGGAAATATTATTTTATAACACAATCATATTCTATTTATAATGGATATAAAATGGTTTATTTAGAGGATATAGTTGGGATGGTTCGCTCATCCATTAGGTTTTAGATAGGTTTAGGTCATCATATAAAACTAATCTTTTATATTTAACTCTCGATTTAATAGTTTTATATTTACCATGTCTCCATGTATTATTATATTATATGTTCAATAAATTTACTGTAAAATATCGAGACAACACCAAGTGGTTCATTAATAAAATATTTATTATTATATAATTCCTTTGTCCGAACCATTGATTATTAGGAATATTATATAATTTAATAATATTGTATTTTTTTAAAACACATTTATGTTAATTTTGAAACTATATTGTATTTGATTTTTGTTAAAGCCATAAAAACATGATTATTTTCAAAAAATTAATTTAATAAAAACTAAAATGTCTTGTTAACCTATAAATTACATTTAATTCTTCAAAACTCTTAATTTACATTTATTTGGATATTTATTATATCAATGATTTCAATCATTCATTAATAAGATAATTACTGCCTCAACATTATGTCATAAATAAATTTTATGATTTAATGTCTAAAAATTATAAATAAAATACCATTATGTTGGAAATATTATTATCTATATAATTAATATTTATAGTCTAATGTATCTTATGTGGAACCATATAATAGAAAAATTAGTTATGAAACATTGAATTTAAAACTTTTAACTCTTTTTTAAATAAAAAAAAATATCTTAATCTAATCCAACTGGACCCAAATGATCATATTTTATTCATAAGGTTGTTTTTGGTCGAAATAAACTTATCCAATAGAATTATATCATATTTTAGGATAATAATATCATTTTTCTCATTAATTCCACTATTTACATTTAACTGTTGTAAATAAAAGTCAAAATTTATTATTCATGAAAAATTATTTTCATCTTATTGAACCATATTTTATAAAATGATATATACTTTTTCTATCATATTATTTAAATTCAATTTACCGATGTGGTAAAATTACATTTTATGCAAATTTTCTAACATGCCAAATCGGTGGGTTAAAATACGGTAAAAAGTTCAATAAAATTCTAAATACCTATTCTTATTATAAAATGACTACAATGAATTAAAATGAACATAAATAGATATTATTAATATATTTTGACTCAAAATAAATGTAAATAAAATAAATAATTTTTTAAATAATTTTTTATAAACAATAAAGTAGTGTTTCTAACTATTCATAAAAAATTGAATGTTTTCAAAAAAACACCAAAAATTCACCCTAAGATTATTTTGATCTTATAAATCCAAATATTAATACCATTTTAAAAAATAAAAAATATAAAATTTCAAAAAGTGGCTACTATTATATATAACGGCTAGTTTGATGGGTTGTGGTTTGTTAGAACTTGATGTTGTGTACAACACAATCTATTGTATTATTCAAAAGAAAATGTACCATGGAATATTGGGTGGTTACACTCATATAATAATTAAAATATGTTGTACAAATCAATGGATATGAATGTGGTATGTTTTTCAAATATATAGTATTAGTTATATGTGATATAAATGAACCAATATTCTTGTTGACACCTATATTGAGGAATAGATATCAAATGATACATTTATACCATGTCATTTTTTATGGAATGAGGATCGTGTAAATATAGAGGTAACAATTACAGACTAAAACACCAAATTTTTTTGGGAATCATATGTTTTTATCACATAAAAATAATATTTATTATTTATAAAATTACTAAATAAAAATACCAATTTTTGTTCATGTGTTATTTATATTATTTTATTACATAAATGTGTATTGATTATACCTAAGTAAAAAACATTTAATAGATTTTATGTGGCTATAAATTAAAATTTATCTTATAGGTGAAGGTTTTTAAATTTTACATATAGCATATTTTGAGAGGGAATAGTCTCAAGAAGCTACATATGATATGATGAAAAGAATAAAGGAAAAAATATATGACTTTAATTATATTATATTATTGTTTGGTTTTGATGATTGGAATATTGAAAAGTGTTATTCAGAAAATATAATAGAACATTTATCATTATATAAATTTCCACATAGCCTCACTAGTTTTAGGATTTCCATTCCCCAAAACATCATACCTGAATATAGTGATTCAGTTTTTTAAGTACTCTTTCATATATATATGATTCAATGAACTATCAAGAACATTATATTACTAAAATTATAGAAGGTGAAATAGTATGAAAATTATATCTATCAACACTCTCCCATCAATTTTTTGTGATGGGTATGGTGTATTCTATCCAAGTAGAAATGATACAAAATTTCAGTGAAAAAAAATCATGTGAGGGTGTGGATTGAAGAATATCAGGAGTTGAGTGTTTAGTTTCTTATCCCCCATGATACTCTGGATATCACAATGGCTGATAATATTATTTTAACGTTCATAGAATATGATTTTAATAATATAATGATAGAGATAGATAATGAGGTATGTACATTACTAATTTATTGAAATTAATTCATATTAAATATTTAAATCAATAATATGGAATGAGGTATGGAATTATAGGTATAAAAAATAATGGGGAAACAAAATTTCATATCAAGAGAATCTGGTCATTCGACCATGAATTAAAAATAACCATCCTAGTGTACTATCACCCAATAATTAATCTTCCAAATAAATTAACATTGATAGATCATGTGGGTAGAACATTAAAATATAGTAACACAACATACATTTAATATGATGAATAAATATATATACAGCCTACAATATATGCAATTAGTAATGATATTATTAATTAATGAATCATGTTAATTTTCTACTAGTGTGAGTTCTGAAATCATAAATAAGATAATTTTTCAAATTTTACATTTCAATTAAATGATCGAGATAATTAATTATAATAAAAAAATTAAAATTTTTCACATGTGTATATATTTAAAATATATAATGTTAAAACCCCTAGAAGAAATGTTTTTCCTCATTAATCAAACTATCATTTATATGTCAGCATATATGTTTAATATAAACTAAATATATTAAAAAATGGATAAGTAACAGTGGAATTTCAACAGAAAATATGAAACAACAAACACTTATTAATTCATATAATGTTCAGGTAAAACCACCCAATCCAATCATAGAAAATTTACATTAATTTGTATTAAAAAATTTTTTATTACTTTTAAGGAATAACTAGATTATCATCAAATAAAATTTGGATTCGCAAAATATTTATTTTTAGTACCCAAATTTGGGATTTCCAAATTATCAACCACACATCCTGTCTATTATGAAATTATAATGCCTAAAAACCAACATTTTATATATAAACAACTAATTATATATTTTATTTTATATTCTAATGAGTTTTTTAAATTTAGTTGATATAAAAATATTTTCTAAGTCATGTTATGAGGTTGGTGTACAATAATAAAGAGAATATGTATTTATTTTAAAAAATACAAATTATGATATATATAATATGATTTTCTAATAAAAATATTTCATATCAATAATTTATTTTTTTCAATATTTCTATAGTGTCATAAAAAACAATGATTCTACATATTAAATTTAAAAATTTATTAATTATAGTTTATACCATTAAGAAAAAAGTATCCCCAATCATATATTCCCAACATGAATAAAAATTTCATTTAGAATAATTTCTAATTATTTTTATCAATATTATCTCTATAGTACTATGATTATTAAGAACATACGTACTGTAGATATGAAACTGATATTCATTATCGATGATTGGTTATAAAACATTATGTTAGGTTTTGAGGCATAAATTTGAGGCGAATTCATATTATATTTGTGATTTACTAAATTTGATGATCTGACAGATACATTTTGGGATTGAAGCGTCAGTATAAAAAAATTTCAATATTTCTTTCCATAAATCAATTCATGTTGTATCATAAATATACCATATATATATTTTATTTCAATCATAAATTTTAAATTACATCCAGAATATTCTAAATATTTGATCTTATAATCATTCAACTAGGAATATGAACCAATACAAATATTTTATACCACACTTTTGTGTTTTTATAATTCTGGTAGTCCTCCATATTTTTTGGTTCAGGTTCCAAATGAAATCCATATAAATGTTTTTATTTGCTGTGCCTCAACATTAGTACATTCATATAGTAATCTATTTTAGGACCTTTCATGGGAAGAACACCAAAAAATAATTTTTTTCATAATTAAGAATATATCTATGATTTTTATCATATCATGCTCTGGTACATGAAAAAAAGTCACCTTTGTAACAATCCCCAAATGGATGGGAAATCATTTCAGAATAAACTGATGTTCAAAGAAGAGAGATATACTAGAGTATTAGGGAAACAAACTCTTAAATGATGTAAATAAAATTAAAATAACCATTTATGTTCTATTTATGTGCCCCATATTCAATTCCTCATGTCAAATTCATTTACTAAACCGTCATCTCTGTTGAGAAATTTAATATTCATATTGATACTATAATTATTAAATTATTATAAATGGTTGATTCTCATTACCTAATTCATAATGAATTTATAATCTACTGTTTAATAATTTAAATCCTCTAGGGGTTATGATTAGTTTATAAATACCATAATACCATTTTTTTATTAACATATAATGAAATAAATATTTTCAAAAAAATCAAGGGAATGTATCATAGATAGTTATTCTTTATATATATTCTAGATCTATTAACATGGATGTTAATTATTGATACATTAATATATTATAGTTTGGGGATACATATGATGTAATGGCCTGTGTTAAATTATTTTGTTATCCTTTTATAGAATAATATGAAGTCATGTCACCAACATCTAGGTTGTCGTTTACACAAGGAAGTATAGGCATTTGTTCAATAGGGTTGTTTCTAATTTTTTAAAGCAATAGTTGGATGACATTAAAATAGTTTTTAGTTCATTATTCAAGAAACGGTGACCATGATTCCAAGAACTATAGGTTTATATGTGTGATGATTTAGATGTGAGGAAACCTTACCCAATACGGGAGGATTTTCGGTGGATCCTTATCCTATCATTATGCAAGTGATTTAGTTTTAGTGAAAATTATATGAAGATGGTACATTAATATTCCTAACATAGTTATTTCTATTTTGTGACTTTTTTTCCTTCATGGGTTTGTAAATAAAATTTAAGGCCAATGAAATTCATTTCCAACTCTATGATTGAGAATAAATATGAATTCCTTTACTTTCATGTTCGATTCATCCAATGGAACGATAATGAATTATAGTACATTTCATTCATTTTTCATTCGGGGAGATGATTGATATATACAAATAATTATTATTTGTCAATTTATTATAATTTTTCATATATATCATTGTTAGTTCATTAACTGTTAGGTCTTTTATTGAAAATATTAAATTTTTAATTTTTTCAGTGATCCATAATTCAATTCTGATGTGTGATAATTGACATAAAATCAATATTGTACACGTTGTTGACGATATGAGTCAAATTATGTTCATTAACATTATAATGCTGTCATTTATGTCCAAAAATTGTACCACATATGCAAAACTAAAAAAAGATTATATATTCTTAATCCATTACAAAAAATGTTAATAATTCATTTTTGATGTGATGAAATTGACCTCTCATCAATATAATTCATGAGGTGTTAGACATGAATAAATTTATGGTCTTTATATATAAGTATAATTATATATTTAATTTTTTCACATATCCAAAAGTAAAAAAAAATTATTGTTTTTCTAATAGTTTAGAAAAAATAGTCGTAATACATTTTTTATTTTTAGAAAATAACCACATGTCATTCATACAAAGAATGTGTCATGTATGCCTCAATGTTATTTTTTTAACAATAATACATTAATTTTACAATAAAAATATCAAATAGTAAATAAAAAATAAAGGATATTTTACTTATTTGATACATTCAGAAAATGATCCAAAATTCATTTTTAAAAAATAGAAATTTACATTATGTGAATCTGACACAAAATGTGACCAATATGACTCAATGTGATTGTTTTGTGTTTAAAAAAGTGACATTGTACTGTAAAGCATGTGTTAAATTTCCGAAAAATATAAAAAATATCATATTTCATTGAATCCTTAGGTAAATCGTAAGACCCCAATATTCCATAGTACTATATTCTTTAATGTAATTTAATAGCTTGCACCTCACACAACATTGATAAGTTTTTGGTGTATTTTTGATAACTTTCATATATGGGTGAATACTAAAAAATACTAAAATAAAATTGAAAACTATTTTTTTAATAAAAAGAATTTATTATGTTCAATTATATATTTAAATGGTTTGGAAGTATAGTTATATTATTTTTTTACAATTTAATCCAATTTTTGTCATTAGAATTAATTTCATGTTGAAATTATAAATAAACAAGTGTCAATCTTTTGATAGTAATTATTGTTAAAAAACACACTATTTGTTTTGACAATGAGAATTAGTTTTAAATTTATTAACTCCAATTGTTTTTCTTGAATTTGGTAAAATATACATCATTTTTTTCTTCAGAATCTGAAATATAGATTTCTCTGAATTTTTGGTTTATATCTGCAAAACATCAATTTTTATGGATTGTAAAACCACATAGTAGTAATTAAAAAACTGACTTTTTCATTTAAATGAAATTTTACCGCTTCTATGAATTGAAATTATAAAATACTACATACATGGTTGTTATTATTACGTAAAATTCTATTCAACAAGATGAAATAAATTTTTTTGGTGAATAGTTAATTTTGACTATTAATTATCGCAGTTAAAGTTAAATAGGGTAATTCAAGGTAAAAAGAATATTATAATTATACAAAATTACCTTAAAACGTGTCCTAACCTTATTGGATGAGTAATGCCTGACCCTAGGCATCCTTGGCTTGATTTTCGGACCTTATGGAGCCACTTGTGAGTAATAATGACATTTTATTTTAATTAACTTAAAGTAATGATAAAAATGACATCAAAAAATATATTTTTGTATATCAATTTTTATATGGGGTTATATCATTCCTTTTTTCGACTATAAATATTCATTCTAAAGACTAGAAAATTTATTACATTATTTTATTTTATTTATAATTTTTAGACAAAAATAAATTAAATTATTTATGAAAAAATAATGATGTAGTATTTACCACATTAATAAATTATTTAAATAAATAAGATTATTAATATTAATAAAATATCCAAATCCTGTCCAATTCTTATTGGATTATATTTTTTTGACCATGAGTCATCTTATCATAGTATTTAATTTTCTTTGAACATTCAGAAACCAAATATCACTATATAATAAAATAGTATTTTCACACTTTCTTAATGAGCCCCTACTCCCCCTTATAAAAGTACATAACTTATAACCCATTCCACACACCTCTCAAGCCCCTTGGATCATCCAATCCATGACCAAATAATCGCTAAATATCCCTCTCTTACACTTCGAATCCTTTCCTTATAAATAACTCACTTCAATGAGTCCATTTGGTTCAAACCAAATGAAGTTACCCAAATTAAATGTAACCGTTTCTCTTAAATTCTTTTGTTTTATTTGGTTTTATTTTACTTTTCCAACCCCTAAAACACTTTTTATTACATTATATAATAAAAAAACCATAATTCTTAATATAATAGGATGTTGTTATTAGAAGTATTTGAACTACACTTACACATAACTCTATCTAATGGGTGAAGAACATATTGTTTCTCCCGTTGGCAAACTAACGCATCACGAAACGATGATTGATCAATTATCTCCAACCGCCTCTCATACTAGCCTTTAATATGGAAATATATTTATATATGATATATATTATGTTTAGGTTTTATTTGTGTTTCTGTATTTTACATTTAAGTAATACCTTTATGGTTTACATTATGTGTAAAACACGGTAATTTCATTTGAGAAAATGCCTACTACCGCCCCCTCAAAGTGATATGACTCGTTAATGAGTTTTGTGGGACATATAAAGTATGGATTTAATGATATTATATATGATATTTTACTGGAATTATAATATATCAATTTATCATTATGTTTTTATTCTATTAAAATAAAAAATAGAAATGAATGTAGCGTTCATGCGTACGTACAACATACTGTCTCCATGAACAGTTCATTTCATTTCTTATGTCCAAATATTATGTACTGTTATAAATATATATATATATAAATATAATAGATATATAATATATATCTGATATCTACATCATTTATATCATTCTGGAGATAATGTACTTGTGACCACATGGAAAATATTAATTATAACTAGATCATTTTTGACTCATGTTCCGAACGTCGATAAAATATCCAATATGATCTAAAATAATTAAATACTTCTTATAGAAAAATAAGAAGTGATATAAAAGTAATAATAATATTTTAAAAAATTCATATCATGTAGTAATTAAATTATGTTTATTATCCATGAATAACAAGGAACATAGAAGACAAGTCTGAATTTAGGCAAGGGGTTTCTTATCTCACTATTAATTCCGTGAGATTTCCATCGTTCACAACTTATTTTTTAAATGTGGTGTGTTGTGTACTTCCATTTGATATATATTATCATTATTCTCAATATATTCATATTTTTATGTGATTAAATTGGTGGTTATTAACTTTTGGTCATACGACCCGATTGATTACAACGTGGTAAGGGGTTTCTTATCTCACTTTTATTTTTGTGAGATTTCCATTATTCGCCACTTATTTATTGCATGTGGTGTATTGTGTAATGGAATTTTATATATATTATCATGATTATATTTATATTCATGATATTCAATGATTCATTTGGTGTTTATTATCTTTTGTTCATATGACTCGATTGATTACAACGAAGTAAGGGTATTTCATCTCACATTTATTCCCATGTGATTCATGCTATATTGGCCACAATTTCTATTTTTGTGGACTATGTACTTCCCATGATTGTATTCTTTTGGTAATATACTTTAATTTATTTGTATTTACATCTTCATTGTATGATACTTCTTTCATGGGGTGTTTGTTTCATATGTTACCAAATTGGTAAGGGAATTTCGAAATTCAATTTCCACTCATTGGGCTTTACACATACATCGTTGATTATTTTACACCCTGATTATGTGTGGAATCACTATTTATTATTTTTGTAGTAATTTACAGTCCCCTTTATATGGATATACATTGGATACACATAATCACTCCATTGATAAATTCTTATGTCATCGATATGAACTTGATAAGAGTAATTTTAACTCAATCTCCAGTTATTGAGTTAGACATCGACATAATTGGTGTTGCTTTTAGAAGAATATGTTTGAATCTCCTCTGATTGATAAACCCAATATATCCAATCATAAATAGTGTATTTATATTTTTCACACATAATTATGTCGTTGACTTATCTTTAACCTAAGGATGCTTTTTTATAAGATAATTCATCTCAATTTATATTCCATTAAGACTTCTTCGTTGTTATATGCCAATTCACTTTTATATTGTGTATATAATGTACTTTGACATAGTATATTAGGAATCCCTTTATTATCATGATATTATAATGTTTTTATTACCTCAGTTATTTGTATTCAAGTGTCTCTCTTTTTGTTAGGATCTCTAACTAAAATATCATTTTAAATGTTATAATGATTAATTATTCTAAATCATTCTCATTAATTTCCATATTTTAAAAAGGGTTTTAAGGATTTATTTATATGGAAATTAAAGTTTTAAAATTAAATTTTCTTTAAATGTTTCAAAGTTTTATGGGACACTTTGATTCAAATAACTATTTTAAACAGCTTCGTGATAAATAGTGAGACTTCTAAATGATTTCAAGAAAAAGGGAGATATTTCTCTCAAATAGATATGATGATTATATTCATCTATGTCAATATCCTCATTATTCTCTATAGTGGTTGATATATTATAATAAAATCTTTTATATTGTATCAACATAGAAATGTTTGAATGTGGATGGGTAATTTTTATACCATTCATGGGTTGTGGTTAAAATATTCACATTTTGTATGCTATTTTTAATATAAATGTTCCTATTATGTTTCAATATTTTCATATGAGGATTGAATTTGACTTATTAAGTGACGGTGGTTCCCTTTATAGCTCCTCAATGTATCGGTAGGTCTCATGAGACAACTAGATGTGGAATTTTCCGAGGCCTTTCCCAATTTTCGATATATGTTTTTTTCCCGAGGCCGTAATCATTTTTAGATGTCTTGGCTGAGGCCTTGAAAAAATGTTTCAGAATGTCGGTAATTATGCATTCCATTATTATGAGATTAGCTATTGATATTACATGTGGTTATTAAACTAGTATAATACCCATGACTATGTTTTATTATTGAATTTTTCACTCAACTCATATTCCTCCCATAATGTGTTAGTGGTAATTATTTTTAATGCATGTGTTTTCAATTATTCACCATGCCTAATGTTTATGTTATCTTCTGTTGTATTTATTACTCTTTCTGTGAATTTTATCTCACCCCATTCTTATTTTTAAGTTTCCCAGAATATGAAGAAGTTAGTTATGAGTGACTTCCAGGCATAATTTAGGATTCTTGGATGTTTCTAATCCAATAATTTAGTCTTGTTTTTATTTGCATGTTGTAATGTTGAACTAATGTATGTATGTTATTTCCAAGACTACTAAAATAGTCGTTTTATTGGGACTTGATTCCTTACAATCATTCCAATGTATTAAAATAATGCACCAACTGCTGGATTCTTGGGTCAGGGCATTACAATTGGTATCAAAGAATGTTTATTACTAACCATGGTAACTATATTTAGATAAACTCTGATCAGATCACATTACCATAGGATAATCATTGAGGATTTTTATATATGATCTTCTAAGAATTTTGGTACTGTAGAGATGTTGTGTATTTTCAATGTAATAAATCCCTGTCTGGATATGAGAAGGTACAGGCGGATCTGCTGTAGATGTACCTAGGAGTGAAAACACTAACAAGGAGTTTCAGTCATGACCCGAGGTATCCTGTTATACAACAACATGCCTTGATTCACACTTGGTTACGACACTTCTGGGAGATATGATTTGGATAATTTACATTTGCATTACAAATCGATTTGAATGATTTCAATATAAGATGAGAATAAATTATCTTGGTTAATCCTAAGGTGTTTCAAATTTAAAATAAGGTTTCTCAATATTCTCTAAATGATTTTTTGACTATTGTTACTCACACAATTATTTCTGGTTTTAGTCAATAGGTGGATTCCAAGGAAGTCATAGTCTCTTTAAAAATGATGTATAAGGTGGGAAAGTCAGTTGAAATGAGCAACAAAATTTAATGTTGATAAGAGTAAAAGATATTTTGTTCATGCCAAATTAGTTTTCCAAAAATATGATCAACAAAATATATATTAACCAACTCTCTAACTCAACAAAGAAGCGAAAGGAAGTGAATGAGATGATATCCCATAGTGGTGACCATGGAGAGAAGAAAGCTCAATTTCCATGATGCCATAAATGTGAAAGGATACACCCAAGAATGTGTCCCAATGGTACAATAAAATTCTTTATGTGTGGTAATGAAGGGTATAAAGTAAATAATTTCCATGGAAAAATGAAGAGTAATATATAGGAAAATAAAAATGATTCTAAAAATAAAATTATTGTCATGTGTTGTAAATGTAAGGGACCTTGGAATCACCCATGTCAATGCCCTATTCTATAAGATAACCTCATTTTCAAGGAAGAACCTATGTAAAAATAAATTTATGGAAAAATGTTTAAAGTTATTAGTGCTCTTTGTTTATGAGATTACTTTGGATGAATTTTCCCTTTTATGTTTAACCCTATAATTTATCAAGTGAAAATGATATTTGGGGAAGAATTGTATTTTATCTTGTGGATATAGTTATAAATAACTAATTGGTTTTATATGATCCATGAAGTTTTGGAAATTACATGTTAATATATTTTGGGATGAATATGCAAGGTATGAGATAACATTTTTGGTAAAATAATGTTATGGTTTTTTTAGGGAATTTATTTCATTTTAGTAATGTAATAAAATATTTTTTTTTGAAAAAGGACAAAACGCAGACCTTGTAACAACCCGTTGTGTCATAAAAAGCTATGGGAATCGAACCCCCAACAAGTGTGTGATTGGGATTTATAGCCTACCACTAGACAATGTGAAGTCCCTGGTTAGTGTTATTAATTATCTTTAGTTAAATGATTTTATTTATTTGAATGGATATCCATTGTTTAGGAAAATTATTTGGTGATTAAGTGAAAACTGTTATTTTGGAAGACGTTTTCTATGTTGGGAACACTATATGCCTAAAAAAATATAATACTATAGGATTTTAATTGAGGAGTATTGTTGGATATTTTTCAGTGTTTTTATTGTGGATTTATAGAGATGTTGGTTATAAATCCAAATGATTAACCTATCACAGAGAATATGTGATTAGGTTATTTAATTTTAAGTATTTTAATTTAGGAGTAGTAAATGTTATTTGGAGAAACAATTTAACGTGGAATAAAAAATAATCAAATACTTATGAGTATTGGGTTTCAATCGTAGTTAAGATTATATTGAATTATTTTACAGAAAATTATCATTGAAGGGTATTTGTTGATCATTGGTTATTTTTTGATTATATTTTGGGGATTAAGAGTAGTATTTCTTTCTATAAAGGTTTTCCCTTTTTGGGGATCATATGATCTTATACAAACCATTGAGGTATTGGTTAATTTTTAATGAAAATGGAAATATATAGTTCATCCTTTGTGGATTATTTGATTCTTTATAAGTGGATTGTAGTTCTTCAGTTGTAACCAAGTCATCTTGAATACTCATCATTTGGAGAAAATATGAGTTTGTGGTAGAAATTAATTAATGGATGAAACTCTACTAGTGAATTAAGTATATCTCCTTATATTCATATCCAATTTCATAAATAAACACATCAACATTATTAAAAGGAACTTAAAACAGAAATGTTGTTCATTTACTTTTCCTACTAGGTAATCATAGACTTTTCATCCCATTACATGTTTATGGCTTTCAAATAGTTAAAATTTTCATAATAATATTCTCGATCACTCTCCTTCTGAACATGATGATTAGTTTTCTCATCCATATCCATGTTTTCTTACATGGAACCCTACTATGTGTTATGTTTGGTAACCTTCATACATACCTTTATTTATTTTAAAATGGAGGCCTCAGTAATCCGTATTTGATGTGGGATTTCAACTAAGATATTTTTGTAATGCCAAAACCCATGTTTTAAACCCAGAGATTAAATTACGAGGATGTAATTTATTGATGGAGGGTATAATGTAACACCCCATTGTTATATAGTACGTCTCTTTAGAGTAATTCAATATCTTGGACCTCACACAACATCGGTTTCATGTGCACGACGACTAACCAAACTAGTCGTTCCAAAGCATTTATGAATAGTGTTAACTTAGTTTTGAATTCTATATATTCAATATAATTTTTATATCCATATTATGTGTTTTTTAGACATAATATAAGAAATAAATTTATTTTTTCAGATTAAGGAAGTATTTTTCAAAAAATGAAATTTACCCACCTTTTAAAGGATAAATCTTTTTAAATTAAATATTTGAAACATTTATATATTAAATTTGACAAAACACACTTCTTATTTAGAATAGGGACATAAAAATTTTGTTTCGATAAATCTTTGGTGCATTTCTAATAACTTTCATATATGTATGAATAGTGAAAAAAACTAAGTATTAATTGAAAACAACTTATTTAATCAAAATTATTTATAGTGTCTAATTATACATTTTAATGGTTTTTAAGTATAAATGGATTCTATTTTTACCATTTAATATACTATTGGTATTTGAATTAATTTCACATTGAAATTATACATAATGAAATGTGAATCTTTTGATAGATATTGTTTCTTAAAAATACGTTGTTTGATTTAAAAACGAGAATTAATATTAATTAATTAATACAACATATATATTTTTTATTTTGTAAAGTAGAATACATTTTTGAATTCATAATTTCAAATATATATTAGGCTTAATGTTTTATATTTTTCTACAAAACTTCATTTTTTGATGAATAGTAAAACAACATAATAGTAGTTGAAAACTGACTTTTTCATTTAAATGATTTTTACCACATCTATGAATTGAATTTCAAAACTCTAACATACATGGTTGTTTTTAGTATTTAAAATCTGGTCCAATAAAATTAAAATACTTTTTGGTGAATAGTAATATCTGACTTTTATATACCGCGGTTAATGGTAAATAGGGTAATTCAAGGTAAAAAAGAATATTATAAAAATACAAATTATCTTAAAACATGATCTAATATTATTGGATGATTCATTTCCGATCATGGGCATCCATGGGTAGATTTTGGGACCCCATGGATCCACTTAAGAGTGATAGTGACACTCTATTTTAATTATCTTAATATAAAGACAAAAATGACATCAACAAATATTTTTTAGTATATCAATTTTTACATGGTGTAATATAAGTCATATTTTTGACAATAAGTATTAATTTTAAATATTATATGATTTACTAAATTATTTTATTTTTTGAATAATATTTAAAAATTAAATAAATTACATTATTTACGACATAGTAATGATGTAGTATTTACCTCATTAATAAATAATATAAATAAATAATATTATTAATATAAAAAAAATATCCAAAACATGTCCAATTCTTATTGGATGATTTTATTTCTACCATGAGTCATCTTATCTTGGACTTTAATAAGTTTTGGACCTTTAGAACCTGAATTTCACTATATAATAAAATAATATTTTCACACATTCCTAAAGAGCCCATCCTCCCCCTTATAAAATGACACCGCTTATAACCCATTCCACACACCTTTCAAGCTCCATGGATCATACAACCCATTCCCAAATAAGTTATCAAGATCCTTTTCTTACACCTAAATGTCTTAACATAGGCAGAAGTCACTTCAACAAGTCCTTTTAGTTCAAACCAAAGGATGTTACCCAAATTAAAGGTAACAATTTCTCTTAAATTATTTTCTTTTATGTTGTTTTATTTTACTTATCAAACCCCCAAAACATTTTTTAGTACTTTATTTTATAACAACAGTAGTATCCTTAATATACTAATATGTAGTTATGATAATTATTTGACCTACACTTACCCACACCACCATTTAATGGGTGGAGAACATGTCGTTTTTGTGGTTGGAAAACTAATGCCTCACGAAACGATGATGTATCGATTATCTCTGTCCGCCTCTCATGGTGTCCATTAATATGGAACTGTATTTATATGCGATTTATATTATGTTTATTTTTTCTTTATTTCTTATTAATTTTCCATTTATATAATAAATTTATGGTTTCCATTATGGGAAAAACACGATAATTTCATTTGAAAAAGTGCAGACAACCACCCCTTCAAAGTGATATAACTTGTTAATGACTTTTGTTAGATGCATAAATTATGGAGTTAATGATATTATAAATGATATTATACTATTATTATAATATTCCTTTGTATCATTATTATATAATTCCATTAAAATAAAAACATAGAAATGAAAGTAGAGTTCATGCGTATGTACGACTTACCATCTCCATGAACGGTGCATTTCATTTATTATCACCAAATGTTATGTAATGTTATATATATATATATATATATATAATGGATATATATATATATATATATTATAAAAATCATTTATATCATTCCGGAGATAATTAACTTTTGACCACCTGGAAAAATTGTAATTATAACAAGTTCATTTTTTACTCATGTTCCAAGCATCGATAAAATATCCAATATGAAGTCAAATAATGAACTAATTGTTATAGAAAAAAAATAAGTGAAATAAAAGGAATAATAAACTTTAAAAATATTCTTAATCAAGTAAAAATTATCTTATGATTCTTATTCAGGAAGACCAAGGAACATAAAAGAAAAGTCGACATTGAGGTAAGGGGTATCTTATCTCAAGATTAATTCTGTGAAATTCCCATTGTTCTCCACATATTATTTGAATTTGGTGTATTGTGTACTAAAATTTGATATATTATCATTATTAAATTTATATTCATGATATTATGAGATCCATTTGGTTATTATTAACTTTTGGTCATACGACACGATTGATTACAACATGGTAAGGGGTTTCTTATCTCACTTTTAATTTTGTGAGAGTTCTATTATTCGCCACATATTGATTGCATGTGGTGTATTGTGTACATCCATTTGATATATATTATCATTATTATCTTTATATTCTGGATATTTAGTGATTCATTTTGTTTTTATTAATTTTTTATCCTACGACTCGATTGAGTAATACAATGTAAGGGTTTTTCATCTCACTTTTATTCTTGTCAGATTCATTCTATATTGGGAACTATTTCATTTTGTGTGGATTATGTACTATCCATGATTATATTATTTTTGTTATATAATATTATTTATGGGTATTCTCATCTTCATTGTATGGTAATTCTTTCATGTGGTGTATGCTTCATATGTTACAAAATCGGTAAGGGAATTTCAATTTTCAATTTTCACTCATTGGGCTTTACGCAGTCTTCATTGATTATTTTACTCCATGATTATGTGTGGAATCACTATTTATTATTTTTTGCAGTAATTTCCACACCCCTTTATATGGATATAATTTTGATACACATAATCACTATGTTGACAAATTCTCATGTCGTCGATATGAACTTGATAAGAGTAATTTAAACTCAATCTCTATTAATTGAGTTAACATCCAATTCATTGGTGTTGTTTTTACAAGAATATGTGTGATTGTACTCTGATTGATTTACACGGAATTTACAATCATATTTAGTGTCTTTATATTTGTCACACATAATTATGTTGTTGATTTATCCTTAACCTAAGGATACAGTCATTATAATATTTTTCATCTCAATTTACATTCCATTGAGACTTCTTTGTTGTTACATGCCAATTCACTTTTATATGGTGTATATAATGTACTTTTACATAGTATATCATGAATCCCTTTATGATCATGATATTATAATATTTTGATTACGTTAATTTTTTTTATTGATGTGTCTCTCTTTTGGTAAAGAACTCTAACTAAAATATGATTTTAAATGTTCTAATGATTTATTATACTAAATCATTCTCATTAATGTCCTTGTTTTAAAAAATGATTGATGGAATTATTTATATGGAAATTAAATTTTTAAAATTAAAAATAATTTTAAATGTTTCAAAGTGGTATGGGACACTTTTATTCAAAAATTAATTTTAACCATCTTATTGATAATTAATGAGACTTTTAAATGTATTCAAGAAAAATGGGGATATTTCAATCAAATAGTTTTGATGATTATTTTAATCTAAGTCAATATCCTTCATTATTATCTATTTATGGTGATCTATTATAATAAATTCTCCTATATTGTATTGAATAAGTTCTGTTTGACTGTGGATGTGCTATTTTTATACAATTCATGATTTTTGGATAAAATATTTACATTACATATGCTATTTGTAATACGAATGTTCAAATTATGTTTCAACCATTTCATATGAGGAATGAATTGGACTTGTTAAGTGATGGGTGGAACCCGATATAACTTCTAGATTCATCAGTATATCTCATTAGACAACTACATGTGGAATTGTTCGAGCCCTTTCCTATTTTTTGATATTTGGTTTTGGCTGAGGCCTTAATCATTTTTAGTTGTCTTGGCCAACGCCTTGATAAAATGTTCTCGAATTTCTGGTATTATGCATTCCATCATTATGAGATTAGATTTTGATATTTCATGTGGTTATTTTTCTAGTACAATACCCTTGAATATGTATAATTATGGTTGTATTTACTTATCTCATACTCCTTCCATAAACTGTTAATGTTAATTATTTGTAAAGGCATGTGTTTTCAATTATTCACCATGCCTAATGTTTATGTTATCATCCACTGTATTTCTAACACTTACTAAGCATTTGAGCTCACCACTTTCTTATTTTAATTTTCTCAGAATTTTAAGAAGATAGTTATGCGTGACTTGCAGGCATAATCTAGGAAGCATGGAATTTTCTAATGGAATAATTTAGTGTTAATTTTCATTTCATGTTGTAATGTTGAACTTATGTATGTATCTTGTTTCCAAAAATACTAAATTGTTTGGTCCTTTTGGACTTTATTCCTTGTAATCATTCTAATGTATTAAAATAATACACCGGATCCAAGATTATGGGGTCGGGGTATCACATAAGTGATCAATAATTCATATTTTTTTTCATAGGAATCAATCATACATCAATTTGACACAAAACGTCTTCGGTTAGAAAAAATGTGATTGATTAAAATATGTATGATTTTACCGAAAACCACGATTCATATAGACAAAACTAAGGAATCAATTTTTTAATTCCTTGACACATTAGGATAATGATCAATATTTCATTTATTTATATATTAGAATCAACCTAACATCATTATGACAACTGATAATACTAATCATTCTGAATGTTCATTTATTAATTATAAAACTATCATTTTAGTATAAAATATGATTTAAAAAATCAAAAAACAAGAAAAAAACTGATTATATTGATAATTTTATAGAAATATCCATTATTAATTTTTTCAATTCGGAATTGACCTAATGTCAATCTATCACATAACAAGGATAGTTTGACCCAAAGTACATTTTTTATATTTAATGATTCAATTTACACTAAAATATGTGTCACATATACATAACTCATCAAATTACATTTAATTGTATTAATACATTATGAAAATTATATTTAATTAATTTTTTATGTGATGGAATAGAACCAATGAAAAATAAACACATTATTTGGCCAGTATGACTCAATGTGTGTGTTTTCACATTATAAAAATTCTTTTTTCCCTTTAAAACATGTCTCACATATATAAAACTTCAAAAATTAGATTGTACAATAATGAAATTTTAATAAAATGATCCATAATTAATTTTTTACTTGTACGAATAGATTGTACATAAGTCTATCATATGATATGAATGGAATTACTAAAAGTTCATATTTAGAATATAAGTTTTCATTTGTCTAATACATGGTTTACATATCCAAAACCAATAAAATGAACTCATGTTGAATTGATACATTAGGATATTTATAAATATATAAATTTTTATTTATCAATTTTCCACACATAAATAGGATATAATCCCTTGAAGGTATGACTCAAAGTGCATGTTTTTTATTTTAAAAGATACATTTAATTCTAAAATTCAATTCATATTTCCAAAATAAACTATGTTATAATTTAAATAATAAATTAGTGAAATTATCCATAATTAATTTCCAACTATTAGTAATCAAATGCAAGTGATTCCGACACATGGAATTGCTGGTATGAATCAATGTCTCTGTTTTTTCTATAAAAGTGTCACTTTATTCTAAATCATAAATCACATAAAAAATACATAAAACATGTTTTAATTTTCAATATAAATTGGATGAATTGTCCATAATTATTTTTTAACATGTATTATTTAACCACACATCAATTTTACACATGAAATGTGTGGTTCGACTCAAATAAAACTGAATTCACATTAAAAGTGTCATTTTAGCATAAAAAAGTTGTCCTGTAGCCAAAAATGAGAAATTTTTTTTTTATTATCACGAAACAATGTGATAATATTATAGAATTCATTTTAAATTTGTATTAATTGAACATATGTAAATCCAAAACAGTACATTTCTAATACAACAAAAGTTTGTGTTCTACATTTTATTTCATTTTATTCAAAAACATGTTTGTTCATAACCATAACCAATAAATTGAGATGTGACTTCTATAGTAAAATTAGATAAAAATAAGCAATTCATTTTTTACATATAGGAATTGACCACACATTAATATGAAACATGAAATTTTTGGTATGTCTCAAAGTATTTATTTTTGTAGAAAAGTTTCATTATAGTCTAAATATTTTTTTATAAAACCAAAATAAGAAAACAATATCGGGTTGACTTTCTTCATTTGGGAAATGCTCCTTGTTGTATTAGTGATGCGTTGGAGTCAACCGAACATAAATCTCACAAATTAAATTATCATTACAACATAGAGAATGTGTATTAACATTAAAAGAGAAATTTTACTCAAATATATATGTTTGATTGAAAAAAACATGTAAAAAGTCTCGGATTTTTTTGATATGTTAGTAAAATGATACAAGATTCATTAGTGATATGTACAAATTGATTAAACATTAATCTACTGAAGGTCATGGGTGGTTAGACTCTATGTTCAAATCAATGCATTAATAAAGTGAAATTTTTATCTAAAGAGAGTTTCATTTTTCCAAAATAAGAAAAAAAGATTCGAATGTATTTATTTTTTTAGTAAAATAATCCATAATTATTTTGGGATGTGTAATAATTGAAGAAAAATCAGTCTAGTATAAGTTGTTCTTGGAATGACATAAAACGCGTGTTTAAAAAATGTTACATTTTAATATAAAATTCTATTTGGATATCCCAAAATAAAACAAATAATTCCATATCAACTTTATATTTTTTGGATAATGATTAATAATTTATTTTTAAAATGTATAAATTGGCATCACATCAATCAGACACTTGAAATAGTTTACTTGACTCATTGTGCATGTTTATTGTGTAAAACTATCATTTTAGTCTAATATGTGCTTCACATAGCCAAAAATGAGAAACTTTTGGGATGCTCCCATGATACATAATGAAACTCATGCATATTTTTTTTACGTGTATTAATTTACAACACATCAATCGGACACATGATGTTGCTAGTATGACTCAAAGAGCACGCTTTCAAGTTTTTTAGATACTTAACAATTGATAATATCATAAATGTATCTATTAATTAAAAAAAATTTAACTTAAAATGTTGTTAATAAATAATATATTATTTATTTATAAAAATGTAATATTAATATTTTATAATATAATTATAAATATAACCAATAATATTATATTTAACAATATAGCTAAAAATACCATTATCATATTCTATAATTTTTATAATTTATCATATATTCATTATATAATTTCAACGTTATATATTTATTAATTATTATGTATTTTTACTAAAATAAAAATTGGTTATATTTTAGGGACACACTATTGTTCAATGTTTGGTTGATAGTTTGAAAAAGTCCTCTATAAGTGATATTTATCGTATTTTATTCTATTTTTAGAATTAATTTTAATTATAACATTAATTAAAATATTCTAATGTTATTATTTAATGAAATGTTATAATATAAATTATTTTTAAAATATATCATTTGTATTCCAATTGAGTTTAATTTTTATATTTAATCTATTTTTTTCAGGGCTTCTGAGATTTTATTTTATATTTGGTTTTTGTTTTTATGTAGAAGCAGTGTGACATTTATCAAATATTATATTAAAAATATTAAATTCTAATTAATTTTTATGAAACATATATTTCTAGGGCATTCTAGCCCTGAAAAAGATCATTTGTATTTCTTAAAAAGATTGTTTATGTTGTAGTGTCTCGAGAACTAGCCATAAATTACCCATAGACATTTAATTAAGAAATATAAGGGCTCAATTATCCAATAAACTATCTACATGTGGTCACCCATGATCTAACATAATACAAAACATCTAAAAATTTATTCCACACTAAGCGTCCATCCAAAAACATTTAATCAAAATAGGTTTATCATGTTCATATATAAAAATCATCTTCAAAACTGATTTTCAAAGAAGTTTTCTTCATGAAATTTTAATAATAGATTCGTTAAATAAAATTGTTTATATCAAATACATTTTGAAAACGTATATTTATAAAACAAAATAAATAAAAATAATTAATAAATAATAAATTATCCCCCCAAAAATCATTTCAATAATATTAATCATGGAAAACTATAGAAACCTCCAGATAATAAGTAATTTCAATGGATATATTAGATATGTAGATATACCTTAGATAAATCCATTTCACAAAAAAATTAGGGAGTTATTCCATAACTAATATGATTATTTTTCCTATTTTTTAATTATCTAGGGCCCATCGTCAATAATTAATCCGCAAAAATTGGATTTAATAAATTTTTTTATTAATTACTACCTTTACAATAAATTCAAATATATAGATTAACATCATATCATCTAGATATATATAGCTAAATTGACAAAAATTCATTATATTCAATATTTAAAAATAAATTAAAAATACAATATTGGGAGAATATGGGATAAGGAGAGAGGGGACATATAGACTTGGGGATAATGGCTTAGATTCCCCAACATATACTCTTATCATATACCCTATACCCTATATCCATTTTGTGTTATATTTTTTCATTTTTTCAAATTTTCTATCCCAAAAAATTCTTATATCCTTAGTTGCATTTTTTTAATTTCTTCTAAATACCCCATGACCCTCTCACTATTGATAATTTATTTTCCTTCCACATAACTCTATAGCCATTACCCCAAATCATATTATCATTGAAATCATATATTTTTTAAATTATTTTTATTTTTATTTTTCCAACATTCCTATATTTTAAGACATATAATAACATAAATATTCTCCAAAAATGAAAACAAAACATTTCATTGTTCTTAAATAATAATAAATACTATAATAACCAATGTATTATATTTCCAATTTATTGTCAACACAATTAATAATACCCCATATATATGTTTTAATCACCCAATATGTATCCAAGTGAAACTAAATTTTATTATCCGATGTAAATAATATAAAATTATATAATAAATATATGTAATGTCAAATTAAACCAATTAAAAAAACCGCATACTAAAAAATTTTCAAAACTACTGACTTACATTTTTACTGTTTCAAAACCCTAATACATCTCAACATTGAAAGGCTCTTTATATAATGAAACCACTATTCCAAACCCAGAATAGGGATCTAAACACAACTCCTGGTACTCCCCCCATAGAAGTTTCCATACAGACTATTAATTATCTTGAAAATCAATGTGAAATAAAATGTCATTAGTAGGGCTAAAAATTTAATTTCTTTTTGAGATCCTTTAAAATTCATGCCCTTTATAAGTACTATCAAAGGAAATGATAAATTTCCCCTTTATTTTAACTCCCTGAAATTATAATGTAAGAATATTATATTTGATAGTGTGAATGACATGAATCACCAAGAATTTAAGGGGATATAATATAGTGATACATTAAATTATATTTAGGATATTAAATATATTCAATCTATGATATATATATATATATAAATTCATGGTAATCATCTATCACACGTGACACTTACTTTCATCGATAACATGAATTAAACGAGATACCATGTTTTACAAAACAACTATATAATAATAAATAATTATTATTTGAAATAATATAAAAATAACTTTTAAATTAGTAGTTATAAATAGTATAACTTTTTTTATAAAAATATATGTTCTATAAAAAACTATGATAAATTATTTGGATAGAGATAAATTATAAACAAATATATAACCCAATTGAATAAAAAGGATGGATTTTTTATGCTTTTAAATGAATTATGATATAGTAAATTAAATTGATTACAATTACTACATGATATTTATTAGACTTATATTATATATATTCAAAAAAATATTTAATATATTTATCTAATTGATTTTTTAAGAATGTGATATGACCAAACCGAGTATTGTGCATTGAAATCTACATTTTTATAATGGCAATTTTAACATTTTTTATAGATAAAATAATTTAATTATAAATTTTTTGCACTATTATATATTATATATCTTAAAATAGACTCAATTGTAGAAATTTAAATTTCAAAAAAATTTAGGGTGAATTTTTGGAATTTTTCTATGAGCTGTCATTTTTTGATTCATAATAAAAATATTGAATTTAAATTAAAAATTGAATTTTTATACTAATTTTTTATAAGTAAAAATTATATTTTTTTTCATGTAAAATTTTAATAGGAAAAATTTTTATATGAATTAATACAGTGTAGGTCATTGGATCCAATTTCACTTTTAAATTGGATTTTAAAAACATTTCAATCTTTGGATTATTTTTACTTTAAAAACCTATTTTTTTGTCCCGCCTACAGCATTAGATTTTAATTAATTCATGAAAATTCAGTGATTTTAATTAGTAAAATTGTAATACATAGTATTAATTATGAATATTTATAATTTATAATATGTTCAAATTATTTTTTACAAAAAATACTAGTGATATGGATTAAAATAAATTACAGTGATTAGACGAAAAATCATCCCAAAAAAGGACATAACCTTTAACATAAGAGCCATAACGAACTCAAAATTAGATCAAATGTAATTTTATTTTTATATATCAAAACTATCATCAATATATAAAAATTATTCCAATTAATGGATTCAGAGGACATGGTAATGTCTTGGATGTAATTTATTTTTCATGAATTATCACGAAGGCCACTCCTTTTCCATAATGAAATAGAACACACCCTTGGAACATAGTCACACATCTCACATATTTTGGTTCAATAATAATAATAATAATAATAATAATACGTCAAAATTAATCCCCTAATCCTAGATGCCTCACCTATGGAAGATTGAAAACTACAGAAGTCTTTCGGTTTAATCCAACATGATTTACTGGAATAAGATGTAACATTTTCCTATGATAACTTTTCATTCAATTAATTCTCCATGAATTAAATTAATTCAATAACTTGTTTATATAATAACCTATGTATCATGAATATAAATAGTTGTTTTACTATAATTATTTAGTCTTAAAATTCCACACACATCAAAGAAAGCGGATACAAAATCCTTGTTCATATGTACGGAGGACTACACCTCAAGAACTGATGGCATTCATTCTTCCATTTACCACCTTTCATTGTTGGATAAATTATTTCTTTATATTTTTATATAATATCTATGATATATATGTTTTACATATTTTTATTAACATTTTATGTATCACATACCACTAAAATTTAAATTTTATTCAATACGATGACATCGTTGTGGATGTGTGAACTACCACCTCATCCAAGTGAACTGAATATTTCACACTATACATTGAATTCATAAAGAATGGTTTAAATAATACTTTTTAAAATATATGAAATACATATGAAAATTTAACTATAATATACATTTATACCATTCATATATGTAACATCCTGGTTCTGGAAGCCACCCAGAGGTGCCCCGTACCTAGTTGGTCAAATGGCCTCAACTGAATTTCCACGAAGGCCAAAGGCTGTCGACTAGAAGTGAGGGACTTGAGTGTGATAGTGGGGAAACTATTCCCTCATTGGAAGAGTACACAGTAGAAGAGAAAAAAATAAACAATACTATAAGCAGTAATCAATCTATACACAACTGAACAACGGAAGACTAAACGATAAAGTGCTGGAGAACATACATTTAAATAATGCATGATACATATGTCTAGGAAAGTATCTAAACAAGTCAAAATTCTGAATAAAAATAGTACTAAACCAAAAATACAATAAAAACATATAACAGCTCCTTAGCATCGCAAGCCTATTCTTGGTCCCGTGATGTCCAGATCCAAAGAAAGTTATGTACCTGAAGAAGAAGGGTGCTTACCCTTATCTATACCTATAGTAATATAATTTGATTGGGCCCAAAAGCATCCCCCAAATAGGGTGTGAGACTAAATCCCAGTATGAAACCCCCACAATATATGTTCCTAATAGTCAGTGAATATATGTTGGTAAAAGTACAGAATGTGAAAAACATGAAAGTACTCAATAGCAAACAATCCACAGTTTCAAGCATTTAATTCACAAACAAGTAATTAGCTACTCAAGAAAGTAGAATCAAACAGGTAAGCCTCTGGGTTTTTCTCACATCCTAGCCTCTATGTTTCAACCAACAAGTACTAGAAACCCTATGGGAGGCACACACAGTCTCATCGCCCTAGTTCAGATAAAGAATATAATCTATGGGGAAGCACTCACCGTCAATTCCCCCTATAGTGTCATATCGTACTAAATGAACTTTGAGGAAGCACTCCATGTCTCATTCCACCTATGGACACATAGAGGAACTACATACACTATGTGAAAGCACTCAAAATCTATTTCCCATGTGGTCTCAATCGTAAAATTATAATGACTCTCTGGAGAAGCCCTTACATCCTTTCTCCCTGTGGTATACTACAATAAGTTCTCCTGGCTCAGTGTAAGTCAAATAAGTATAGCGTGCTTAATGGAAAAAGTAAACCACAAGAACTACTTGACTAGTATTATATTTTATAGCATCAAATTAGATCTACAGTCATACCATCCTACAATACTAAGCATAGAAAGTAAACAGCATCCAAAAAGGGAAACTTGACCCACTGGTCCAGACAGAAAAAACATGCTTGGAAAACATATATAAAAAATAACAAATAACCCTACTCAAATTCAGTATCCTCTACTCTATCATATAAGCAAAGAAGGAAAAAAGTAGGGTTACAACGATATACATGCAATACCAAATTTTAGGGTATTGGTGGAATTTTCAAAAAAGTATTCAATGAAATTCAACTGAAAGTCACAAACCACCTACCTCGGGGTTAGGAGAACAACATACATGAACCACGAGGCATTAATCTCCTTAGAACTCTATATATCTATGAAAACAAATAAAACATTCAACCCAGAATAACATGAAAAAGAATAGAATTTAGAAAATGTTCCTCTAGGAGAATAGATAACACACTGATGTGATTTCAATGCAACTGATGGAGTTCGATTCAGAGGATGAATGGAGGCTCGGGGGTTTGTCGAAGATCTGCGGTCGAACAGGTTCTCTTGGTCGAACGGAACCTAAAAGAAGATGGTTCTGTCTTTCAGACGCGATCTCGGTGCATTTAATGAAAAAAACAAAATACATGGCATATACTTTTGGAGTACATGGCGTGTACTTACTATATTTACACTTTTCGTTAGGCGGCCTACATGTCATCCCAACATGACCATGTGTGTGGCCATGGGATGACCAGTATATGGCCTCCTGTGGCAACGAAGTACACTACATGTACTCATAAATTACACAACGTGTACTTGAAAAATTTCCAGAAACTACACTTTCCACAAAACTCATGAAAAAGAAAAAACATACCCGAAAAGAAGGTTTGGGTTCTTAAAAACTTCCACCCTTAGAGAAATTCATCCCTGAATTTTCCTAGAGTGGCGTAGAAGAAGAAACCCAGAACAACTCTTTCCATTGTGCTCGTACATTGGCCTCCCTCTCCCATGTCTCATCATGCACCTACCCGTTCTTACATAGCACTCGTACTAGAGGAATAGATATGCCATAGAGAACCTTTGTACTGCAATCAATAATCCAGATAGGATGATCCTAGAACGATGCATCCACGTCTAGCTTAACCTCATCGGGTTGAAGGAAATGAGATAGGTCTGAAATGTAATGTCGGAGCTAAGAAACATGGAAAACGTTGTGTATGGCCTGGTACCTCTGAGATAACTGCAACCGATAGACAATTGGCCCAACTCTATCCAACACCTCAAACGGTCTGACGTACCTCGGTGAAAGCTTACCCTGTCTCCTAATCCTACTCTACCCCAACCTTTGTGTGACATGTAGGAAAACCTGATCCCCAACCTGGAACTCTAGTGCTCGTCTCCATTGATCAGCATATTATTTCTATCGAGACTGTGCAGTAGCCATCCTTTTTCAAATCAACTCTATCTACTATGTGGTTTCCTAAACAAGGTAAGGTCCTAGAAAGGCTACCTCTCCTGCCTCCAGCTAACATTAGGGTGATAGGCATGGTCTACCGTATAAACCCTCATTAGGTTCCATCTGAATAGTTTCGTGGAAACTATTGTTGTTGGAGAACTCAATTAGAGGTATATGCTTCTCCCAAGAACCTCTGAAATCCATAATGCATGCTCGGACCATGTCCTAAAGCACATAAATCGTATACTTGGACAATAAATCTATCTATGGATGGTATGTTGTATTCAAAAGTACATGTGTACCCAAAGCCTTCTGAATCCCCTTCCAGAACCAAGATGAAAAACATGCATCCCTGTGTAAAACAATGGGGTGTATAACTCCATGCAAGCGAACAATCTCTCGGATGTACAACCGCCATAGCTCATCTACACTGAAGGTCTCCATGATTTGCAAGAAGTGAGAAACCATCGTGAGTCTGTCAATGAAAACCCATACAATATAATTCCCTCGAGGTGATCTCAACAACCCTGTCACGAAGTCCATCGTGAAGTCATTCCACATCCACTCAAGAATGGGTAACTACTGTAAAATAACCGATGGTCAATGACGCTCCACCTTCACATGCTAACAAATAGAACACCTCATGGCAAACCCAGAAACATCTCTCTTCATACCAGGCCACCAATACTGGTGGTGTAGGTCATGATACATCATGGTGACACCAGGATGAAATGCCCAAATAGATTAACGAATATCCCACATCAGCTCTTCATGTATATCTTCTATCACCCATATGAGCCCCTGGAAATGCAAGATATTATCCTCACCTAATGTCTATCTTGGAATAGGGTCCTCTCCAAACATGCTTTCGTGTAGGACAAGGCCATCAGAATCTGATATCTTCCTTATTCGCACCCGATCTAGGAGGGTTAAGGTAATAGCTACAGAAGATAGAAAAGACTTCCCCTATCTATGTCGCACCTCCAAATGCATCTAAAAGAACAGACCCATAGCTTCCACTCACTGTTGGCCTCTTGAACTGCATGTATCTGATTCCTACGGCTCAACGCATTAGCCACAAAATTTTCCTTTCCAGGCGTATAGGCAAGCTCAATGTCAAAGGACTGTAGGTACTCAAACCACCTATGTTGTCTCAAATTCAGATGAATCTATGTTAATATGTACTTGAGACTCTTGTGGTCAGTGAAAACTAGAAAATTCTCTCCCATAAGGTCATGTCTCCAACAGCATAGGGCATGAACAACAGCTCCCAACTCCAGATCGTGTGTCAGGTAATTCCTCTCATGTCTCCTCAACTGCCGAGACCCGTACTCAACAGCTCCATCTCCCTACATAAGCACAGATCCCAACACGGTACCTGACGCATCAAATTAAATGTTATATCTCTTTCCTGGGTCTGGCAAGATAGTTATCAGTGCTGAAGTCAACCTCTCTTTCGGCTCCTGAAAGGCTGACTCACAAGAATCTAACCATAAGAACAGCACAGCCTTCTTGATCAAACCTTTCAGTGGTGCTGCTATGTGTGAAAATTAATGTATTAAGCGCATGTAGTATCAATCCATCCCTTGAAAACTCTGAACGTCAATGAAATTATATGGATGGTCCCACGAAACTACTACCCTCACATTCTCCAGGTCTACAGACATTTATGTCTCTAAGATAATGTGACCCATGAAGTGAATCGGTTCCATTCAAAAGTGGTATTTTGAGAGCATTGCATATAACTGATGCCCCCTTTGTTTAATCAAAATGATTTCATGATGGTTAGCATGGTCATGTTGAGTGTGAGAGTACACCAAGATATCATCCATGAATACCACCACAAAAGAGTCCAAGTATGTATGGAACACTCGATTCATTAGTGCAATGAAAACTGCAGGCGCGTTCGTTTGACCGAATGGCATAGCTATGTACTCGTATAGACCATACCTTATCCTGAAGGTTGTAATAGTTATATTTGATGGTCTAATGCACAACTAATGATAACCAGACCCCAAGTCAATCATTGAGAATACGCGTGAACCTCAAAGCTGATCAAAGAGATCATCAATCTTTGGCAAGGGATATCGGTTCTTCATAGTCAACTTATTCAACATCTGATAGTCCACACAAAGCCTGAGGGTAACCTTTTCCTTCTTCACAAACAGGACAGAAAAACCCCAAGGAGGAGTACTGGGTCGGATAGAAAAAATTTCATGTAACTCCTCCAACTACTTCTTGATCCCCTGCAACTCAGGCATAGCCATCCTATATGGAGTAATGGACACTGTTTCCACTCCTAGAACAAGGTTAGTCGAGAATTCTACCACATACGCAAGAGGAAAACATGAATAATCCTATAGAAATACTTCTCTAAAACGATCGACCACTTTAGGAATGTCTAACTGTGAAATCGCCAGGTCATCCAAATAAAGTCTAGCAATATGGCCTGTAAATGATCACAACCCATAATGTTCTAGACTTTCTCTACTCACATATACATCCCACTCTCCCTAATGATGAAAGAATCCACCCTCTGGTGATATGAAACTCACCCTGTGGCGATAACAGTCGATGAATTCCTGGAATGAAACTAACCAGTCCATCTCGAGAATGGCATCATATCATGTCATCACCATGATACAGAGGTCCCATAGAATGTGGCATCCACCAACCTCTAGAGGGAACTCCTTGCACTGACATTCACAAGATGTTCTTATCCCCAAAATAGTGTGTAGTGTTAAAACATCAGTAGATGAAAAGATGTAGAGTTCAAGGATCTCCACAACAGAAACATAGATAAAGCTACGTGAAGTTCTTGTATCGAAAGGTGATGAAGATAAATATGAGGATACTAAGATCAAACCTTGAACTGTATAGGTTCAGGGATCCTACTCCAGCCAGGTCTTCTACAATACAAAAGTATGGCATGCCACAAGGCCCTGTGACCCTACTTGACCACTCTAAGTTGATCCACTTTGCTGTTGCTACAAGACTGGTGACTAAAAACCACGGCCATGACCTCCACCTCAGCCTAAATGGTCAGTAGAACTTAGGTTCCCTGACTTGTGAGAAGTTGGTGGTGCTTCACCCGAATAAGGAGTCATAGAAGAACCCTTGTCACAAGCTGCTGGTGAATGAATCTGACAGAAGCACTGAATGTGACCCAACTTGTCGCATGATCATTACTACACTGGGTCACTCTGGAACTATGGCCTTATATGCCCAGCCCTTCCACACTGGTAGCATACCACATGGCTACCTAAAGACGTGTCTTGCTGCCTTGGATCACCGTGCTTACACTCCCTACGACGCTTCCTTTTCTCTTCTAGTAGAGCAATAACTCTGGAAGTGGAACCGCCCAGGTTCTCAGCTCCAGAATCTCTCAGATTGTGCTCCGCAATCGATCGATGTTTGAAGATGGAAGTGATGGAAGTCAACCTGAAGATATTCACCATCAAGCGGTTCTCCCATCTGTGACCATCATTAAACTTCCTTGCCATGAACAACCCATATCCACCCAAGAGGGGTATGAAACACTGATGCTTGGTGAAATTAAAATAATACTCTAAAACTGTAATAGTTCCCTACTACAAACTCATGAACTCCCAAGCTCGATCAAACCTCAAGGACTCTGGATAGAATTTGTTATAAAAGATGCACTGAAAGTCCTCCCACACCATAACCTGATGATGACCTGCTTGTGAGATAACGTCCCACCACCTCTTAACATAGTATTGTATCATGTAGGTAGAGATCTTGACCCACCTTTCTGGAGGCATCTCCAACTGCTCAATTATTGTCATCTTGGATTCTATCCATGACTCTACATCCCAAGGTCCCCCTTCCCTGGAAATGATTGGAGGATGATGCTGCTGGAAAACTAGAATCAAGTCTACCATAGTCGAGGCAGGAGGTGGTTCTCCATGGAAGGACTGCATCATCCTCATAAATACTTCCCTAAACTACACATCAGTTCCTGTAAATAGTATCCCTGCTGGTGCCAAGTCTAGAAAAACATAAGGATCTGCAAGAAGTCCCTCATCAGTCATACCTGGCGTCTGATCACTGTCATGCAACTGGTGGACAACTGGAGGATGTCTTGGTGGCATGACTCTGCAAGGTCAAACACACACATTAGATCACAATACCAAGGACTAAAAACAAGGACTGTATAAAGGGAACATGGGGAAGAAATAACTCTAGTTTTACAAAACATGACTACACAGTGTGTACATTTCCTTCACAGTGTGTTGCCTTAAGTCATTCACATTGGCGTGTACTTCGGCCTAAACTGGTCTTGTAACACCTCAAAACACACAGCGTGTTGTCTTAACACATAGAGTGTACTTGAATCCTCTTCCACTACCCAAGTCCTTCTACATGGTTAAGCCAGACAGATCTCCCAAGACAAGAATACACTGTGTGTTCAAGGTAGACACGACGTGTACTGGACAAGATTCACTTGGCCCGTTTTGTTAGTGACACGGTCATACACAAGTCCTAACACTACACGGTGTGTTCCAAATTAACACAACATGTAATTTAATGGATAACATTGACCTGTGTTGTTGGTGACACGACCGAGCACTTGGGTCAGACTACACGACATGTTTGGATGGAACACGGTGTGTATTAGACATGACTCGACCAACCTATGTTGTTAGTGACATGGGTTCCATGAGGTCAACATGACGCGGTGTCTAGGGAAGATACATAGCATGTTCACTCGAGATTTTTCCCATCCCGTGTCTCTGCCCACATGGCCTATAACACGGTGAGAGACTACACGGTGTGTACATAGAGTACACGGCGTGTACTTAATAAAAAAAATTTCTTCTCGAACAGAAGAACACATGGTGGGTACTGAACATTACATGGTGTGTATTCTGGGGTTTTCAAGATAGTGAGCCTTAGAACCTACATCGGGACCTAGGAAAACACTGAAATGAACATTGGAAATGCCAAATTCTGATTCGTGAGGGCCCATACTACCTATGAATCAATGATTGGAATCTTAAACAAGTTATAACTAAGCAAAAAAGGCGATGATCCAACAAATTTCGGCCCATGAGGGCCCATAACACCTCAAGAACCAAAGTTTGACATTCATCAAAACAATGAACAACATAAAAAAATTCCCTATCAAACATCAGATATTTCTAACAATGCATCTATCACAACAACATGCATATTCTACACAAAATCTATCACAACAATAGGAAATCTCTAATGCATCTTACATGGCATGGTAAGAATGTGTGGAAAGTTATTTCTAACAAGTTCCTATATGATGCAACATATGGAATACCCTTATCACAACAGGTTGCGAAAGAAGTAGAACTGCAATAACAACAACTATAACATCACAAATCATGTGAATCACCCAACAGTGAAATCAAATCAACTATAATCTTGAAAAACAAAGAAATTTTCAATAAACTAGGAAGGTTTGGCTTTTCCATGTATATGGGTTAGCTACTCTTGGCGCTGCTTATTAACATGAACCTATTCCTTCCTATACCTAGATAAAGGCTCCAAACGGTAAGTCAAGAGAAAAGAATTACTCTGATACCAATTTGTAAAATCCCAGTTTCGGAAGCCACCTAGAGGCGCCTTGTACCCGATTGTTCACATGGCCTTAAGAGCATTTCCCTGAACACCACATGATACCAACTAGAAGTGAGGGCCTTGGGTGTGATAGTGGGGAAATTATTCCCTCATTGGTAGAGTACACAATGGAAGAGAAACAAATAAACAATAGTAAAATTAGTAAACAATCCATACACAAGTGAACAATGCAAGACTAAATGATATACAGCCGGAGCACATACATATAAAATAATGCATTATACATATGTCTAAGAATGTAGCTAAACAAGTCACAATATGGAATAAAAACAGTTATAATCCAAAAATGAAAGGAAAACATATAAAATCTCCTCAGCATCGCAAGCCTATGCTTCGTATCGTGCTCTCCAGCTCTACAGTATGTCAATTACCTAACCTTAAAGGTATATTTCCCATATCCATACTTACAGCAATATAATCTATTTGGTCCCAAAGAGGGTGTGAGATTAATTCCTAGTAAGCAACCACCATGAGATATGTGCCTAATAGTCATTGAATATATTGCAGTAAAAGTACATAAAGCTGTAAACAAGAAAGTACTCAACAGAAAACAATCTACAATTTCAAGAATTTAATTTACAAACAAGTAATCTGCTACTCAAGAAAGTAGAAACAAACAGGTAACCATCTGGATAGTTCTCATAGCCTATCCCCTATAGTTCAACCAACAAGTACAATCTACCCACTGGGAGGCACGAACAGTCTCACCCCTCTGGTTCAGCTAAAGAATATACTCTTTGGCGAAGCACTCACCGTCAATTCCCCCTATAGTCTCGTATCATACTAAAGGCGCACTGGGGAAGCACTAAAAATTTCATTCTGCTAGTGGCCCATGTCAAGGAACTATAGACACTCTGAGGATGCATTCAACGTCAATTCCCCCAGTGGAATCGCAATGTAAAATTATAAAGACTCTCTAGAAAAGCCCTTACGTCCATTATCCTTGTTGTCTACAACACTAGGTTCTCACAGCCCTGTGTATGTTAAATAAGTATAGCGGGCATAATAGACATATTATGGCTCAATAACTACTTTTATAACATTTTAAGGAATAGCAGGACATTATATTTACATTCATACCATCCTAAAATACTAGTCATGGAAAGTAAGCAGCATCCAAAAAGGCAAAATAATCCCAACGATCCAAACAGGAAAGACTTGCATGAAAAAAAATTTTAAACCATAAAAAATAACCCTATTCACATTTAGTATCCTCTACTATAGAATGTAAGAAATGTAAGAAAGAAATAGGGCTAAAATGGTAAACACGCAATACCCCATTCAAGGGTATTGGTGGAATTGGCACAAAATATTCAATGACATTCAACGGATAATCACAAACCACCTACCTCGGGGATAGGAGATCAATCTAACTGAACCACGAGGCTTGAACCTCTTTAGAATTCCATAGATATAAGATAACATCTAAAATGTTCAACCCAAAATAACATGGAAAAGAAGATAAATTATATAATGATTATCAAAGAGAAGAGAGAACTCTTCGACGTGAATCCAACACAATAGACGAAGATTGATTCAGAGGAAATACAACGGCTCGGGGGTTTGTTGATGATTTTCGGCCATACGTGTTCTCTCAGATGATGGGAATCTAAAAGAATATGGTTCTGTCTGTCAGATGCGATCCTGGTGTGTTTAATGAAAAAAAAATGCATGGAATGTACTTTTGGAGTACACGGTGTGTACTTACTTTTTCTGCACTCCACTTTAGGTGGCCGCCATGTCAACCCACACGACCATGTGTGTGGTCATGACACAGCCAGCACACGGCCTCCTACAGCAACAATGTACATGGCGTGTACTCATAATGTTCACAGAGTGTACTTGAAAAATTTCAAAAAACTCTTATTTCCAAAATACACATGGAAAAAGAATAACATACCTAAAAAGAAGGTCTGGGTTCTTACAATATTTAATTCCCTTCAATAAGTCAATGAAATGGGAGATATCTTCATGCTTACATACGACTGACCAACTCCATGAATGGACCATTTCATTTCCAATTTAAAAATATTATGAATTAAAATAAATAAAAATATTGTAAAGATATATATATGAAATTTACATCATGTAATTAGTTTTTTGATGGAGAAATAACTGATCTATGTAATAGAAAAAAACAAGTTAAAACATACTAAACAGACGAGGTAATTAAAACATCAAATAGTGAAAATAATGAAAAGATGTTAACAATAGGGTAATTATATATTATAAGAATATAATATATGATATCATTATAGAATTTTTGTAATTAGGTACCATTTTTGAAACTGTTTAACAATATATTAAAGGGATTTCATCCAGTAAGTAATGCAGGGTAAGCGACTTCACCTCAAATTCCATTCTTTGATGCATACTTTATCATTGTTCACATAATTTCTTATATATGGTTTATATACTTAATTATTGACGTGTTATTTCATTAATACATAATTATTAATGGATTTTATTCAATCATAATTAACTCATATATGTTGTTTTGAACATTTAATTACCAATTGGTAATGTAATTTCATAAGAAAATTCGTTTTTCATGGGGATCTATTACATCCCCATTGTCATTAATATTATATAATTATGTGTATAGTTAATATTACATAGTATTTAAGTATTTCCAATTCTTCCATGTCTATTTATTGTTTATACACATAATAAATTCATTGATAAATTCTCACATCAACAATATGACAATTTTATGTCTTTATTTGACAATATCATTCTATTTTATATAATATAATCTTGAATTTTCATTAAAGTAAATTTCATGACCATTAATCGTTTTTAATTTTTTTTTTCTACTAATTTTTTTGTTAATGGACTTTTTCATTTAATAATAACATTTTTGACAACATTTCCACTCAAAATTTTTCATAATAGTTTTTTAATAAAACACAACTTCATTAATCTATTTAGTCCAAAAACCCGATTTCTTGTAGAACTCATATTTTCTAGAAAATATTCGTGTATGGTTTACCCATTAAAAGTTAAATAATTAATTAAATTTTCAATTTATATCCTTTAATCAATTCTTCCAAATGGATATTTTATTCCCATTTTGAATAATAAATTATTATAACATTTTAATCATTCAAAAGTAATATTCTTTTTACCTCGTATAAAATTTATAGATATACTTGTTGACATTTTTTCAAAGCATGATTTGTAATTTTAAAAGTTAAATTCTAAAACAAATGTATCCAAAAGTTATTTTGAAAAAACATTATTTTGAAAATGTTTTTCAAATAGAATAGGATATTTCCCTTAAGAATGTTTTCAAAAAATGTTTTCTCAATATTTTCATTCGCCAATGTAAACAACACATTATTTTATTCCACATGGAATATGTATTATTGAAACCATCATTATAATTCATATGGATGGTTTCTAATTACATTATACAAAGATAGTATTGAAATTAAGTACCTTGATACCATTTTGGTCCCCTTGAAATATTAAATTTCATAAGATCATTGAAATATGAGTTTCTTCTAATTGTATATATCATTTATCATGGATATGCTTATTGAATAAACCATATATCAATTTTTCTATACAGTGTTTAATTTGATAGTTATTTTATTTTTTGAGAAAGTTTTGATAAATTTGTATCTTTTATTATGTACAAATAATTGATAATTCACACTATTAATGAATTGAATCAATTACTAGATATGAAGAATGTTTTGGAAAGACACTGATGGTTGGGGACTATAATTTATAATGTCCCATTATGAATCAATTGTTCCCAATGATTCAAATTTGTTTTGAAAATTAAAAGGGATTCTACTAATAGTTTTTAATTTATTTTGAAATTACTCAATGGTTTAGGCTCCCATATTCCTTAATCATGACGTCAAAAAATTATTCATGCCTTTCATCATGATTCAGTATTTATTATCCATGATATTTTATCTATGAAATTGTATATAGTCTCATTTAAATTTTAGTTTATTTATTAAATTAAAATTTTATTCTGTTTGTAATATTTTTATAATTATTTATCTTTATCAAGTACATTAAATGAAAATTGTTTCACATTAAATACCTTTCCATATTATTTACTCTCTTCCTTATAAACTATTGATTATACTGAATGTTTTATCTGTAATTTACCTTTTCATATTTTTTATTCAATTCCTTCTTAATTATTTATTAGAAGACATATTTTCTTATTTATTTTTATTTTCATTTTGATTATTATAATTCCATAGTTTTTTCTATTATTTCACATTACTCTTAATGAGAATTTGATTTCACCCTTATTTTGTTACCTATTTTCTAGGAATTCCTGTAATGGTCCAGACCTCTCCAGTCCATTACATTGTGGAAATGTGGGGATAGATGTGTTCTGGGAGGTCAAGGTGACTTATCCCCAACACTTTGCCAAGATTTCCATTCTGGTCAACAGTTCCAATGGTAGATAATTGTGAACTGTAACATCACGTTACATTTTTAGGTACATTTGATGTTTCTAATTACCTTTGGTTTGGAGTATTGACATGGTGGTGTTTTTGGGTGGACTTTTAAAGAAAACTAAAGGGCAGTTGCTTTCACACGGGCTGCGCAAGGTTGGTCTAAACCGTGCGGCCATACTGTGCATAGTTAATAATGGAGACAGTGGCTAATTTATGGTTAGCACACGGTTTTGTCTAACCATGTGGCCTAAACGTGCAAGGAGTATTTGACGAGGTAGTATCATCCTCACGGTTAGCGCTGGGTTTTTCTAACCGTGCGAGAAAACCATGCGGGCACTTATACTAGATCCTAAAATTGAGGATCTCAACTATTTTGCCATTATCTTGCAATTTTTAGCTCATAAGTGTCCATTACTCAGGATTACCCTTCCTTGAAGATACTATAACCTCTCTCAAGTGATTTGGGGGAGATCTGAATGATTTTCACAGTGAATCGAACCAGTTTCTTGAGGAATGTGATCATTGTTCTTCGTTCTTCTTCGTTCTTGATCGGTTTCTTTGATCCACTTGAATATACATCCCCTCTTCTCTTGGTTTCATATATCTACACCTATTATGGGTAGATCTAAGTGTTTGGATGCCAAATATGATGAATCTTGGTCTTGATCTTGCTAGGGGAAGAGATATAAGGAGGGTTTTTGGAGAATCGTCTCGGAATTCTTGAGAATTCTTCAACCATTGTGGTTTTCGTCAAAAAAACCATTGAGGTAGGGGATTCATTGCATCTCTTCCTTTTACGTGAAACTGTATTTTTATCATGTTAAATTCCACTGAATAATAATTGAATTGAAATAAAAAATATTTATGAACCAGATAATGAATCTTTTATCGATCGTATGATTTTTTTTCTTGTTTTTCTAGATAGTGTGGTGTCTATGATTTCTTTTCATAGGTATTTTTTCTTGAGGGATATCAGTAAAGAACGTAAACCAGGATTAATTGATTATTGTTTGGATAATGATAAAGATGCATGAAAATGAATCTGGTTCTTGTTGTAATTTAATGTTAATAAAATTGGCACAATAATCATGTTTAATCATTTGTGATAGTATACTGGTTATGTTTTTCAATGTTGGAACCAATGGATTATATATCTGTTAATTCAAGATGGATTATAGAATTTTATTGTTTGATAATTCCTTAAAGGGTTCTTAGTTACCCTGTTGTTTGTTAAAGGGACATAGCCCAATTTATCTGATGGTTGTTTATCATGATTCTTGTTTTGAGACGTGACCCTAGAGGGGTGTTCTGATATGTGGGGGCATAGTGGACTTTTGGTTGTGGAAGTGAATGATTCCTAGAGTGGAGAGATGCATTGCTTTATGAATATGGGTGTCTTGGAGGACACCATGGATAATGGAATTAGATGGAAGTGATTGTTCGATGCTTGTTAATTCTTTGGTTGTTTATCGGATCTACTTTTCCCTACTACTCAAAGTAGCAGTTCTTGCTTACCCTTCTTCTGAAATAGGTGAAGACACATGGGGTATGCCATGTGATTTCTGTGATTATATTCTTAAGGAGGATTGGGTCTACACACTTTGTATAGGCGTCAATGAATCGATGGGTAGTACATCTACTCACCATGTTGACCCCCCTTATGTTTGTAGTAGAGAATGCTTTTCTAGAATGCCTAGGTATATGGGAAAGTGTTTCTATAATGAATGTATGATTAAATGGTGTTAACTCAAAGGGTTGGAGTTTTCGGAACATAATTATGAGGTTGAAAACTTTTGAAGGAACAATTGACTATGGCTGTGATACTAATGAAACATAATGTGGAATTGTTCATGGTTAATTAATTTTTAAAGAATTAATTAACGTACAATGGAACTGATAAAAATGGAATGAAGGATTCTAATAAATCTCTTATATTTTTGTGTTCTTATAGGATACCTAGTCTTAGAAATAGTAGCCCGGAGTCCGAGAGACGTTAGTTATAGTTGTGTCTAAGACTAGGTTGTGCCCATATTGTGGTTGTGAGATATAATATATTCTGTAATTTTTGTGTTCTTATATTCTACTTCACCCTGTATGTAAGGGAAACTGACACCCCAGGGATTCTGAGCCCTGGGGGTGTGTGTTTTTCCCAAAATTCCAGTGAGAGGATGGATGGCTGACTACCCCCTTTGGCCCCACTCTATTCTATTGGTAGTTACATGTGATGTTTGAAACATTGGTTAGTTTTCCCCATGTATGTGTTTAGAGGGATATAATAGCTTGTGGTTATTCACACACATATATTTCAGATAAAGTTTTCTATTGACTACTAAAGGTGTAACGTGTATAGGTTGTGATGGATTGAGGATACTTACTCAGTGTATGGGATGTGATGGATTTAGGTACAACACCTGACGTATGATAAATGTTATGCGAGCTATGGTGGCTCACAGAAACTACCTGGTTACTTTTGGGTTTGAGGATTTTATAGTTCTTCGCCCAGGATTCTTCAGGAAATCCGTTGTCTTGCATGAAGTGCACATTGTGTTGTTTCCCCCAGGTGTCTACGACCAAGCCTTTTAGAGAGAGATGCTTAGGACGTACGAGGGTGGGGAAAAGAGGAAAACCAATAGAGAAGTAATAGTGGGGTACCCTTGATATTATTTACTATATTCTATATTCTTGTATGAATTCCTTGGTAAGAGTATCCATGGTGATGTTGGGAACATAGTATACCTGCTTAGGTAACGAGTTAGTTTCACTTGTTGCTCACTGTGGTTTAGCATGCTCTCATTACATTTTCACGGGAGGCTTTGGGGAGGATCCTAATGAGTATACTATTATACTCTCCCTATGTATATATAATGTATTTTTTAAATCACTTTGAGAAGGTTGGAGATCAGTCTGGTGTTTATTAGCTTGTGGTTGCAGGAGCTGTTCAGTCTTGTAGTTGCTGTTGTTTTTACTTTCTTTTGGGTACTTTCAGTTTTTCCCCTTTCAGTTGCATTACTTCTTCATTACATTTCATTTGAGAACTTGGGTATTCATTTATATTCCAATTCTGATTTGGAGTTGGTTGGTGTCTATCTTATCTCTCTCTTCTGCATGTGTTCTCTTAGAGGGTAATTCCACCCATTTGTGTGTTATTATACCCTCGGTTCTAGTCGCCAACCTGGGGCCTACTGGAGGCGGGGCACGGGGGTCATTATCTCCATTCTCACATTGCCAGCCCAGGAGGGGTACACTTTGTGGGGAGGGGTCGTGCAATGTGGTATCAGAGGGAGGTTGAGGGATAGGATAAAGTTTGGAGTTAGGAACATGTGAGGTTCATGAGTTGGTAGGGCAACAGTGTCATTCATGTATAGAATGTAAGGTAAAAACTTGAGACCGGAAGAGACATTGGCATTGATGGTCCCCTATGATCTTATGCAAGGACCATTAAGATTACAATTACTACTAAACAAGGAGCTACTAGTTACAACGTAGAGACCTAGACAAGAATCATGTATCATTCTAATTTGTGCATGTGTTTGTATGGGTAGACCATGGGATATGTTATCCTAAAATGAATAAAAGAAAATAATTAATTAAATAATGTTGGGTCTTCAATATTCCAGGTTTAGGAGTTCTAACGGTTAGTTATTTTATAGGTATGGCTCTAGGTCGACGTCCTTGTCAGGTTTGTGCAGAAAATGTCTAGCAGGCTGTTCCATCAGATCGTTGTACGGTAGAGGTTGACGATGATGACACTTGGAGGAAGACACTCTGAGTGTTTCAGCGACAGAGTCCACAGAAGTAGGAGGGCTCAGTTTCAGATGTAGTCACGTGGGACTGGTTAGAGGAGGTTGAGATCTTCTTCAGCATGATCTGTCCTTGAAAAGAGCACTGGGTGTCCTTAGTTGTGATGATGCTACGTGGGGCAGCAAGGAAGTGGTGGTTCTTCTTCCTCGAGGATCATGGGAAATCATCGATCTCATGGGAGGAGTTACGAGACAATTTTAGAGTCGAGTTCCTTTCTTCAACTACGAAAGAATCCAGTCGCCAGGAGAATCTTACCCTTCGACATGGGAGCTCTACTGTTCGAGAGTTTGGAATCAGTTTTAGGACCTTTTACGATATGCTTCGGACCTGTTACTAGATGAGGAGGCTAGGTCTAGGAATTTCGAGGAAGCTTTGCATCTAGAGATCCAAAGACAGGTCATCCCATATATGCTGAAGACATATCTTGAGGTGTTGGAGAGGGAAGAGGTTGTCAAGGGGACATTTTCTAGGACTGGGCCATCACGAGAGAGGGATCATCATGATCCCTCACAAAGCAGAGTTGTGGTTCAGGGTTCCCAGTTTTTAGTGCAGAAGAGTTTCTGTTCAGCCGGGGTTATGCCCCAGCCCTTCACTTCTATTTTCTCCAAGGGCATAAACTATCATTCTAATTCGAAGGGATCATGTACTTGTTTTTCTTGTGGTGGTCATGGTCATCATAAGTGGGAGTGACCGATCTTTCAGAGTGGCCATTGTGCACTAGGCGCTACGCTCCAGGTTCCTCTGATGAGACAGTTCCAGCTGGGGCAACAACAATCATTTTCACCAGCTTTAGATCACCAGAGGGTAGATGGGGCAGGCAGCAGATAGCTCCATGACACCCCCATCCACAGAGAGCAGAGCGTGGCTGTGGTGGTGGTCTTCATCATGGTCCGGGAGGTCATGGAGGAGGTCATGGTCAGGTTGATGCTCTAGCATTGCCAGCTCTAGGTGAGCCAGATGTCTCTCGAGGTACCCTTTACTTGTTTTCTACCATGGTGTATGCCTTTTTTGATTCAAGATCGATACACTCCTTCTTATCACCTACCCATTTCCATTCTTTTGGACTTGAGGTTGAGAGGCTTCTAGTGCCCCTATAGTTGACTACACTAGTTGGAGGTCAAGCTGATTTTTTTGATGTTTGTAGATACTATGAGCTAGTGTTGGGGAAACACTGCTCATGGGTAGATTTCCTATATTTATGAATACAACCATATGATGTCATCCATGGAATAGATTGGTTGTATTCGGTGCAGGATATCGTGGATTTCTTCAGGAAGAAGTTCATTATCTTTGGTGCAGATGCATAGCCATTGGTCTTGGTTGGTGAGAGAGATCGTCAGATAGGGCATAGGCGCGTTCCATCCTTATCATCCATGATGGATGAGATGTTTCTATGTTCTTTAGAGGTTAATCAGTTGGTGTTTCCTAGGGTCGTAGAGGAGTACCCTGATGTCTTTCTAGAAGAGTTTGTAGCATTACCACCTCGATGGGAGATCACGTTTGGGATCGATCTACAGCCAGGAGCGTCTCCTATATCAATGTCTCCATATAGGATGGCCCCATCTATGTTGTGGGAGCTACGTATATATCTTGACGGTCTGTTAAAGTGTAGTTTTGTTCGGCCATGTCTGTCACCGTGGGGTGCACCAGTTTTGTTCATGAAGAATGCCGACGGCAGTTTGCAGTTGTGTGTCGATTATCGTCACTTGAACAAAGTGACCATAAAGAATTACTATACTCTTCTATGGATTGATGAATTATTTGATCAACTTATGGGTGAAAGTTGGTTCTCAAAGATCGAATTGTGGTTTGGATATCATTAGATTCATGTGAAGGATGGGGATATCCCGAAGACTGCATTCTGTTGTTGTCATGGGCATTATGAGTTCGTGGTAATGCTGTTTGGCGTAATGAATGCTCCATATATATTCATGGGATTGATGAATGCTATGTTCCATGAGTTCCTGAACAAGTTCTTTGTAGTTCTCGTCGATGACTTCATTGAGTACTCAAAATCTGAAGAGGAGCATGCAGAGAATCCACATGCTATTTTGGGAGTTCTTCGTCAACATCAGTTGTTTGGATGGTATTTGAAGTGTGTGTTTTGGACTCGAGAAGTCTGTTTCATGGGGAATGTTTTTAACCAATAGAGAGTTGCAGTGGATCCATCGAAGATACAAGCGGTTGTGTCTGGGGAAGCCCCCAATGCATTTTTAGAGGTGTAAAGTCTCCTAGGTCTTGCAGGATACTACAAGCGGTTCGTAGCCAATTGCTCATGGGATGCAACTCCTATGACATCTTTGACAATGAAGGATTAGGCATTTATATGGACTGGTCATTGTTAGGTAGCTTTCGAGTATCTAAAGGAGAAGTTAGTAAGTTCTCTAGTCCTCTATCTTCCAGCTGAGGGAGTTCAGTTTGATGTCTTCTGTGATGCTTCAAATATGGTGTTAGGTTGTTTTCTCATGCAGCATAGGTCAGTTGTTTCTTACGAGTCTCAGCAGTTACGTCCCCATGAACCCAACTATGCCACCCATGATCATGATTTGGCAGCCGTGGGGTTTTCTCTGATGTTGTGGAGACATTACCACATTGGTGGGTGATTTGTGGTTTTCACTGATCATAAAAGTTTGAGGTATGTTTTCTCTCAACATTACCTAAACATACGATAGCATTGGTGGACTGATTTCTTACAGGAATACAACATTGAAATATCATAAAAACCTGTAAAGGGGAATGTTTTAGATGATGCGCTGAGCTGAATGTCACGTAGTGATGTTGTGCATAAATCTGGTGAATACTTGATTGTAATGGAAGAACTCTCATAATTATATCTTGATATGGGAGAAGTTGGGGGTAGAGGCTGTCTTTTTTAGAATATAGTAAAGTCATCCCTGATGCAGAAGGTGAAAGAGTCCCAATTGGGGGATCTAGAGGTGGATGTCTGGAGAGACTGAGTTGTTTGTGGTGAGGCCCCATATGGTTGGTCAGAGGATGAACAACACAAAGTGTTGTATCGTGGCAGGATTTTTGTTTCTTTGTTGATGAGAGAGATGGTTCTCAGAGAGTTCCATAGTTCGCCTATAGCGTTGCATCCTGTAATGACAATGATGTGCCGAGCCTTGAGGTGTCAGTTTTGGTGGCTTGGTCTGAGGTGTGCTGTTACAGATTTTGTGTCTCGATGTTTAGTCTGCCAAAAGGTGTAGGCCGAACATTATGTTCTTGGTGGTCTTCTGCACCCATTAGAGATTTCTCAGTGGAAGTGGGAGGTCATCTCAGTGGACATTGTTATTGTCTACCTCAAGCTCTGGGTGGACATGATTCTATTTGGGTGGTAGTGGACCAATTAAAAAAATTTACCCAATTTATTACAATCAAGGAGTCAAGCTCAGTGGAAGTTTTGTCGATGCAGTATCTAGAACATGTGGCGAGACATCATGGAGTCCCTAGGATAATCATTTTTGATTGAGATCCTCGTTTTACCTCTAGAGTGTGGGGAGGTCTCCAACATGATTTTGGTTCTCAACTATTCCTTTGCACTGCTTGTCATCCTCAAACGGATGGTTAGAGAGAGCGAACCATCCAGACTCTTGAAGACATGTTACACTCTTGTGTTATTGATTTTGGAGGTTCATGGATGAGGCACTTACCCATGGTGGAGTTCACTAACAATAATAGTTTTTACTCCACCATCGATATGGCGTATTTTTAAGCCTTGTATGGACGACCTTGTCGTTCTCTGTTGTCTTGGAATGTGGTCAGAGAGTCACCAATTCTCAGACCGGAACTATTGCAGAATACAACAGAGATGGTTCTGCTGATTCGTGAGAGGATAAGGACAACACAAGATGTTCAGAAATCATATGTTGATAAAAGAAGGAGACCCTTAGAGTTTAATGTTGTGGATCATGTGTTTCTGAAGGTGAATCCCTATCGTGGGATGTGATGGTTTGGATGTGGAAGTAAGCTTTCTCCCCGGTTTGTTGGGCCTTTCAAGGTGTTATCTCATGTTGGAGGTGTGGCGTATTGAGTTGCACTTCCCCTACAGATGAGTCAGATACATGATGTTTTCCATGAATTACAGCTCCGTCGTAATCTTCATGAGAACTCTCACATCATCGATTGGGGAGAGATCAATGTTGTTGATGATGAAACCTTTTAGAAGTGACCTGTGGAGATCCATGACTACAAGGATAAGGTGTTTTGCAGGTGTTTTAATCATTTAGTTCGTGTCTTGTGGTGACACGGTGTCTCAGAGGAGAGTACCTGGGAACATGAGTCATAGATACATGCTCAGTACCTATATTTTTTTGTTGTTTTATTCTTTTCATGTATCAATGTAAATTTTGTGGTTATGAAACATTCGTGTTTATGAGCTACCCTCCTTTGTTTCTTTTTGACTTGTTCTCTTTTGATAGTTATCTCGAGTGGTAGTTGTTCAGACCCTGTTTAGTTTTCACTTTAAATGGGTTTTGGATTCTCAAGGACGAGAATGTTTTGAGAGGTATCTAATGTAATGGCCCGGACATCTCGAGTCCATTACATTGTGGAAATATGGTGTTAGAGGTGTTCTTGGAGGTCAAGGTGACGTATCCCCAACACTTTTCCAAGATTTCCATTCCGGTGAATAGTTCTAATGGTAGACAATTGTGATATATAATGTCACATTACGTTTTCAGGTACTTTTGATGTTTCTAATTACCTCTGGTTTATAGTAGTGACCTAGGGTTGTGTTTGGGTGGACTTTTATGGAAAACTAAAGGGAAGTATCCTTCATACGGGCTACACATGGTTTGTCTAAACCGTGCGACCATACCGTACATAGTTAATATTTGAGGCAGTGGCTAATGTAAGGTTAGTGCAAATTCTGTCTAACCATGTAGCATAACCATGCAAGGAGTGTTTGACGAGGCAGTAGCGACCACATAGTTAGCACACAGTTTGTCTAACCGTGCGAGCAAACCAGGCGGGAACATAAACTAGATCCTAAAATTGTGGATCTCAAATGTTTTCCCTCTAACATTCTCGTTTAATCTCCTAAGCAGCCATAACTCGGGACTACCCTCCCTTGAAGATAGGAGAACCTCTCCCAAGCGTTTTGGAGGCGATCTGAAGGATTATCTTGGGGAATTGAAGCCAGTTTCATGAGGTATGTGATTTTTCTTCCTCGTTCTTATTCGTTTTTGATCGGTTTCTGAGATCCACTTGGATCTACTACACCTATTCTCTCCGTTTCATAGATCTACACCCGTTATGGGTATATCTAAGTGTATGGATGTGAAATATGATGATTTTTGGTCTTGATCTTGCTAGGGGAAGAGATCTACGGTTGGTTTTTGGAGAATTGACCCGGTTTTCTTTAGCGTTTTTTTCCGTTGTGGTTTTCATCAAAAAACATTGAGGTAAGGGATTCTTTGATTCTCTTCAATTTACGTGAATCTATATTGTTAGCAGGATTAATCCCACAGGATGAAAATGGAATTGACATAATAAATATTTTTGAACTAGATAAAGAATCTATTATCGATCGTATGATACTTCACTTGTTTTTCTATGTAGTGTGATATCTATTATTTCTTTTCTTTAGTGTTTGTTCTATATGGAAATCTGTAATGAATGAAAACCAGGATTAATTGATTATTTATTGGATAAAGATAAAGAGGCATGAAAATGAATCAGGCTCTTGTTGTAATTTGATGTTACCCATATTTGTTTAGTAAGAATGTTTAATCATTTGTGATAGCTTAATGGTTATGGTTCCCAATGTTGGAATAAATGGAATATAAATATGTTAATTCAAGATGGATTAAATAATTTGATTGTTTGATTATTCCTTGAAGGGTTCTGAGTTACACTATTGTTTTTTAAAGGGCCAGAGACCAATTAATGTGATTGTTGTTTTTCCTCCTGCTCGTGTTGAGATGTGACCTTAGAGGGGTGTTGTGATATGTGGGGGCATAGAGAGCTTTTGGTTGAGGTAGTTGATGATGCCTAGAGTGGTGAGATGCATCCGTTTATGTATATGGGTGTTGGGTAGGATACTAGGGATGATGGAATGGGATAGATGTGACTGTTGGATGCTCGTTTAGTCTTTGGTTGTTTATCTGGTTTAATTTTCCCCACTGCTCAAAGAAGATGCTCTTGCTTACTCTTCATTCGAAAGAGGAAAAGACACGAGGGGTATGCCACGTGCTTTCGGTGATTAGATTCATAAGGGGGATTGGGTCTACGCTCTTTCTATAGGCAGCAAAGACTCGACGAGTAATACATATACTCACCATGTTGATCCCCCTTGTGTAAGTTGCATTGAATGCTTTTCTAGAATTCATTGTTATAAGGGATTGTGTTTCTGTAATGAATGTTTGATTAAATGGTGTTAACTCATGGGTTGGATTTGACAGAACATAATGATGAGGTTGAAAACTTTTTAAGGAACAATTGACTTTTGGTGTGATACTAATGAATCTTAATGTTGAATTTTTTATGGTTAATGAATGTTTAAAAAATTATTTACATATAGCGGAACTGATAAAATGGGAATGAAGTAATATAATAAAGCTCCCGTTTTTTTGTATGCTTATAGGATGCCTAGCCTTAGAAATAGCATCTCGGAGTCTGAGTGACGTTAGCTGCAGTTGTGTCTAAGACTAGGTTACACCCATAGTTTGGTTGTGAGATATAGTATATTCTGTACTTTTTGTGTTTCTATATGATACTCCACCCTATCAGTAATGGAAACTAAGACCCCAGGGATTTTGAGCCCTGGGGGTGTTTTCCTGAACATTCTGGTGGGAGGATGGATGGTTGACTACCCCCTTTGGCCCCACTCTCTTCTCTTTCTTGTTACTTGTACTGTTAGGAAAATTGGTTAGTTTTTCCCATATATGTTTGTAGAGGGTTGTAATGGATTGTGGTTATTAACACACATATATTATGGATATAGTTTCCTATGGACTACAATAGGTGTAACATGTATAGGTTTTGATGGCATGAGGATCCTTACTCGGTGTATGAACTATGATGGCTTGAGGTACAATAACTGACGTATGATACACGTTACACGAGCTGTGGTGGCTCCCAGAAACTACCTGGTTACTATTTCATTTGACGATGGTTTAGTGCTTTTCCCTGATATCTGTGGGAAAACCGTTGTGTTTAATGAGATTCACATTGTGGTGCAATTCCATGCTGTCTGCGGGCATGCCTTTTGGAAATAGATTCTTATGACATGTGATGTTAGGGATAAGAGGCAAACTAGTGGGGAAGTTGTAGCTGGTTACCCTTGATATTCATTACAATATGCTATATTCTTGTATGCATTACATGGTGAGAGTATCCATGGTGAGGTTGGGATCTTAGTATACCTGCTTAGGTAACGAGTTAGTTTCACATGTTGTTCAATGTGCTTTAGCATGCTCTCTTTACCTTTTAACTAGAGGATTTGGGGAGGATCCTACTGACAATACTTTTATGCTCACCCTATGTATATATAAATTGTTTTTCCGGTCACTTGGAGCAAGTTCGAGATTAGGCTAGAGTTTACTAGCTTGTTGTTGCAGGAGATGTTCTGGCTTGTGGTAGCTACTGTTTTTACTTTTTTTTGGGTACTTGCAGTTTTCCCCTTATATTTGTAATACGTATGCATGACAATTCAATTTCTCAAATGAGTTTTATTTTATATTTTTATTCTATGTTGGAGTTGTATGGTGTCTATCTTATCTCTCTCTTCTGCATGTGTTCTCTTTGGGGTCAATGCCTCCCATTTGTGTGTTACTATACCGTCGGTGCTAGTCGCCAACCCGGGGCCTACTAGAGGCGGGACTTGGGTGGTCATTATCTCCCTTATCAAATTGCCATCCCAGGAGTGGTGCACTTTGTGGGGATGGGGACATGACAATTCTAGTAGTGTACTAAGAATGATAATCAAATAATGTCTTGATGTATCAATGTTATTATCCTCATAAAAATATGTTGTAATTTTTGTATTCATTTGATATACTAGACTCATGTGGGTATCAATATTACATAGAATAATAAACTATTTGGAACCTTGGGACACAATTTACATTTATCTTTTGCTATTATAATGGGTGGATACTGCTCGTACAAGGATTTCTAGTGCCAGGTTGATAGAGATTGTATAAAAAAAATTTAGTGAAATATTTGGAAAATATATTTTTAAAAACATAGACTAGGGAACATAACCGTAATATAGATAATGTGTATGATTATAGATGCACATATGTCTTCATTATCATATGTTATATGTATACTGCTATTTTATTTTGAGATTATAATTGATCATATGTTTTAAGTCATAAACATTTACTTTAACGTTTTAAGTAATGGGACTCTTACAATATTCAAGGAGTTTTTTGGGGAAATTTATTAAAAGTATGGGATTTAATGGAAATTTTATTTGATGAATAATTCCATTAAATTTCAGAAACAATATTTTAAATGTGTTTATTATCATTATTGTATATATGAATGAAAAGATTATTTTATATTATATAAAATTTGATTTTATTGAAATACCTTGTAAAAAAGTTATTAAAAGTGTAAATTTTCTAGATGTCAATCATATTTGTTAAAATATAATAAGTTGACTTTAAAAAATGAAAACGTATATATCATGGGACAAACCACCATTCCCTTCAAGGATTCTGATGATGAACCCATCACCGAAGTATTATTAGAGTTTAATGAAATCTAATGACCTAAAGAATGTCTATGTAAAATTTTCATTATTTTCAATTCAATAATTTAAAGAATAAATTTTATTAATGATCCATTAAGATCAATTATTATGTTTAGAGATTAATTAATTAAAAATATTGGATATGAAAAATAGATAGGGAAAAATTTATTGATTATTTTATGGGTATTATGATCCATTAAAAACATTAGTTCTAGAAAAGGGGGTGTTCATTTTTGGATCTCCATTTCATGGAGTAAGAGATGAGTTAGAATTTTATGAATGAAAAATAAAAATGTTAAATATTTTAAATGAAATTAAAAAATTTCATGTATGTATATTTCAATATATTTCTAATTGATAAAATAATTATACAACATATTGAAAATGTTTTTAATACAAAAATATTATCCTAATACCATAATTTTTGTTGAAAATATGGTCTTTTAAATCTTCATGGATATATTTTTTGGAGGCCATAAAATTTTAATTGATATTTTTGTTTTTTTATCAATGACCTTTATAACTCCCTATTAATATTTATAATTCTTACATACGTCCATACCTATAGTTTCATCCAATGTTCTCATATATGGAGACATAGTTATGTTTTAATCTATGTGACCAATGTACACCGCATTATCTATTTTATAGAGGATTTTTTTTTTGAACTCTTATCATGATGTGTGATTTCAAAATAAAAATTATCCAATAACATACATCCAATGGTTATTATAAATATCCAGGATGCAATTTATTTATCATGGGTAGAAGGTAAATCTACATAATTAAAATGTAACATCATTATATTCAATATATTGTATAAAACATAACACCTTGGTCATAGTGGAATATAATATCGCATTACTATATAATATATTTACTATCTTCAATAAATAAAATCAATGATATACCATACAATTCACTTGAAATTGAGATTGTGTGTGTTGCATGGAATAATGGATTTCATTTATCACTTTTGTAACACGCAATACATAGGTTTTCCAAATCACATTATATTATAAAAAATTATAATTTAATATAATATATCCAATAAATAAGATTACTCTTTCTGAATTTTATTAAAACAAATTTGAGAATATATGGTCTATAAAATACAATAAGAAATTCATTGGAAAAAATTAGTTATAAAAAATATAAACTTAGGGAATATAATGATTATATTTTTATTACTGTGCTCCAATAAGCATATTATTCTAATAAATTATTTTAATTATAATTATGAAATTATATTAATGAATTATATAGTTTACATATTCAATCAATAACTTTTAATTTTATCTAATTGATTTCATATGCATAAGATAAGAAAAAACTCAATATTACGCGTAAAAAGTGTTATTTTAATGATGGTACCATTACAATATTTCCATGATGAACCAATTTTAAAACTTAATTTAGGAAAATTTATAATATATATATTAAAATTTTCTTAAATATAAATGATTAAATTGCTTTATCAATTTTTGATGAATAATGAAAATACTAAAATTTAATTCAAAAGTGTATTTTCATATAATTTATTAATATTGTTTAATTATATTCTTAATCGTTTCGAAATAATAATTAGATATAGTATTTATCAACTAATAAAATTTAGGTCGTAATAAATTTCACTTTTATATTGTATATAACAACATCTCAGTATTTTGAACAATTTTACATTTAAAACATGTTTTGTCTACCCATATGTGGGATTAACATAAAATATGTTTCAGACACATATATATTTTGAATTTTATAAAAATTTATTTAATATTTTTAATCATAAAAATTAATAATTTTTTATAATTTAAACTTAATTATTGAATATCTGCGATTATGAGAAAAACTCGTTTAACAAAGGACTAAAAAATATCTTTAAGAGAAACAATTCCTAAAACAATGTCTAAAATATATTTAATTTTTATATTATTACAATATCCTCCATTTTAAAGAATTTTGTTCTTGTTAATTGTGCCAAATTACATAAGAAGAAGATGGGTGTTATAGCTTTTAAAAAAATTTACAAGATTGAAACTCCAACATTAAAAAAAGGCACCCATACCGTAAACTAATTCAAACCATTGAATTCATTTCTCTTCCCCAAAAAATGAACAAATTATATACCAAAATCTATACCATAATTATAGAATACAAACAATGAGTAGAAATCAATCTATGGAAGTCTATTGGTTTAAACCAAAATGAGTTACCCGCATAAGAGGTATCGTTTTCCAATGATCACATCTCTCTCATTTACATCTCCACACAATATTTAAATTTTTTATCATGATTATATAATATAATAAATTTATTCAATATAAAAATATTTTTATATTCTTTTAATTAATCATACACTTTCATAGACACTCATCAAATGGGATAGACAATCATCATTCGTGTGTACGACAAACAACAACCTTAGGAACTAATGTAATATTTTTTTCTAGTTACAACCATTAATGGTTAGAATGGAAATTTATTTATAGATTATATATTATATGTATAATATATATGAATTATTTATTATCTTTTAACAAATAATCTGACTCACACAATTATTTTTTCTATTTTCTATAAATATGATAACATCATTTGTGGATGTGTGGACTACTGCCTCCCCAAAGCAATTTGATTCATTTATTCTATACAAGAATGTATAAATAATGGTTTTAATAAAAATATTTTTCATAAATAAAATAAATATTATAATACTATAAATATATTTAATTCATTTTTCATTCTTTAAATTGTGACAATGAAGTGAAAGTTAAGTTCATGCATACATACAACCTACAGTCTCCTAGAAATGTGTACATCAATTCCAATATAAAGGTATTATGGATTAATAAAAATACACATATAATGAATATATAAAAAATTTACTTCATATTTAATAATTTTTAGATGATTAAATCATTAGAAATTCAATAGGAACAAAAATAACTTGTTATGGAATACTCGACAAACTAGGGAACAAACACCATAAATAGTGAAAATAATGGAAGGTTTTTTAAAAAATGATAATAATAATTTCTAATAATATAATATATTATATGAGTATTATAAGTACATAGGAATAAACATTACATAATCTTGAATAAAATAAATAATTCACAATGAGGATCATTTCATCTTATGTGTTTTTGTGAATTTGGCCATAACAATCAAATAACATCTCAAATATTAAAAAGTATCCACTTCTACACACTATGTATATTTTTGAAAAATGAAACTATTTATAATCAAACATGTTTTATTTTTCTTGATTAAAATTTTATTATAATTCATCATGAAATCAACATTTCTCTTACCCATCATTACACCTTTTAAAAAGATTTTAAAAACATGGGATGAGCACAAAAATCACATTATGTGAAATAATATAAGGAAAAAATAGTCTATTATTAATTATAGTCCCACGAAATCATAATTTTCACCCATAAAACATAATCATGTATATATTACTCATGAAATCATAAAATTTCTGAAAATTTATTAACAATCATAAATCATAGAGCTAACATTTGGAATTCAAATAATATTGATTCAGGTCGGTTTCGAAATGCCCAACGGTTCCATATTCGACGATGTGTGGACCTGCTTTCCAAAGGCAGGCATTCACTGGGTTGTTTGACCAGTGACCCATCAGAACTCACATTGGTCTAGAGGATGGAAATTCAGACTCATCGCACCTATTTGTGGGGAATTATTGCATGTTATGGTAATCTCTTATAGATTTAAGACATATCCATATGTTCGTGAATCATTGGTTTATAAGAAAGCATAGTATCCATGGATTACTTCTGGTTAGAAATGGTCAGATGAACGCAAGGGTTCAGAATCCATTTAGCTTGAGTATTACCATCCCTCATTGGATTAATGACTCTGAGGAGTATGGAATCATCGAGACGGTGCTGGTTTAGAGCCTCATAACTGGGCGCTCTAGAGTTTATTGTTATCCAGGGGGGACAAATAACGACTTGGGCATCTGGATCGAACCCGTGTTATAGGCTTCCTATGTATCCTCATGAGAGGAATCAGAAACCATGTAGTTCGGTTTGGTATGGGGATTACGCTCCAGGATGCCCAGGGTTGGTGCGGTGAACCCATATGAAGATAGTGGGATTGATCGGTGGTTGGGCTTGAACCTCAGGGAGGCTTCCTACATACACTTCCTAGTAGACAGAGATCAAAGTCCACATAATTCGAATGGGAGTGGGGCGTACGCTCTGAGGAATCCCATGTGGACCAGGGGGTCCGACATAAAAGGGGTCGGAATGAACGATTGTTGTTCTTGATGCTCGGTGGTTCACGCCCAAATTTACCCAAGAGAAGAAGGGTAGAACGGTCCTTGTAGTGTAGCTTGGGTTGTCGATTCCACAGAGACCTAAGAAAATACCTAAGATACACAACCTAAGGGATGGATTTTTTGGCTATGAAGTGGCCAACTTGGATTGATTTTGGATGGGTTTTAAATATATCTAAAAGATTTAAGTGGATTCAATTTAAAAGAATGAGTTGATCCTAGGTTATTGCTCGTGGTGGATTGGATGTATTTTCTTTTTAATGATTTCAAATTCATAAATTTGAGATGGGTTCATTTAAGGAGATAAAACAACATCATCACTTACTGGTTTAATTCCTACACCCTCTAATACTAATCACCTATATACTTGAAGGATCAAGGTTTTGAGAACTTCAAGGTAAAGGATCGTATTAGTACTTGAAGTGTGTGGCCTTAAGTTCAACAAGGACGATGGAGTTTAAAAATCATCAAATAATAATCCCAATTAAAGAAGTGATTATACATTAATTAGGTAATAAATAACATCCAATCCAGACCCTTTCTACTTCCATGGATAAACCCATAAGTGGGTTAGCCCTCCATTGATCCCATGGTTTCAATGGAAGCGGAAAGTAGACTCATGAGGGAGGAAATGGAGAAGTAAAGAAAACAACAAAAATAAAATGATCACTCCACCGTTGTGTGAATAATTCCACGAGGGTTGGTGTGAATAAATTCACACCTTGATCCAACGGTATCAAAGTGATATTAAGAACAACATAATAAGAGTAGAAGAAGAACTTTTATTAAGAAACTAAATTGATTTGAACAACTTACATGTGAAGGACAAAATTGAGGCAACAAAAATGCAGCATAACATTACAATTGAACAAAGCATCCAAGATCCTCAACTCCTTCACCACCACTGCCTTAAATAGGAATTTTGGGAGCCTTTGTTCGAACCACCAATAGTACAAAGCATCTTAATTAATTTTGCTAGGCTATAGGTGGTGGAAAGCTTGTGGAATTTGGACTTTTCCACGTTTGACCCGAGGTGGCAGCCAGCTTTCCTTCACCGACCAGACGCGTCTAGAAATCCGTCTAGACGGCTGAATAATGGTGGGCCATAGAAGAATAAAATGGAGCTTTGGATTTCTTCTAACCTCCTGTACAGTTTGGGCCCATTTGAAGTTGTGGATTCCGAGATATGATCAAAGTAGTGGACTGTTTTTCTGGGCCGCAGAATCTGGACCAGAATTTTATCTCCAACTTGGACCGACTAAATGACCAACATGGAGGCCGAATTAGCATTAACTCCTGAAGAGTGCTTTGTTCCTATACATTTCTTCTAGCCTCCCATGTAATTTGGGATTAATTGGAAATGTATGTTGGGCCCCACAGTCTCATCAGTGGGATGGTGTCCAATCTGCCTTCTCCAGAATTGCTTCCTTTCATTGCCAAATATCTCCATCATCCTCCATTAATTCTCCACTGATCCCTGAATGAAACATGTTCATATTGGATTTTAGATCAATTATCAAATTAAAATATTTTAAATCAGATGAATAATTGGTACTTTAAATGATGTTCAAAAATGTACCACATAATAGTGCATTTTAAGAACGTATTACAATCATAATGTGAAATGATGTTCAAAGTGTAAAATGCACTAAAATGGTGTTTATGAATAATAAAGAACATGAATATTATATAAATTACCAATGAATATTAGCCTCATTTAGTGGCTAATCACACCCCCCAACTTGAGTTTTGCTAGTCCCGAGCAAAATATATCTCATCAAAAATGAAATTCAAATTCTCTTTTCCAAAAACATTTTAATACACAATGATCACCAAAAAACCTTATAACAAACAATCATGAAACCCATCAAAATATTTTAATACGAGATAGTTTCATAAGAAGATCCCAATCCCAAGCCCATTCCTTTGATCAAATCCATCATCATACTTCATCCAACTCAATTAGGTGTAATGATGTGTTGTGAATCACAATAGATATGGGGGTTCATTTTCATTCAAGGTGGAAATCATGGAAGCGCTAGGTGGAATAACATTTAATCCTAATATGAGCATTCTTCAACCCTATTTTTTTTTTGATTTTTTTTTTGCAATATTGATATAGTAATTGAGATTTCAATTAATCAAATTAACCCATGTAGCAAGACTTTGCCGATGACTCCCAGACTCAAAGGACTTAGGGCACCATGTGAAGCCCACATACTCGGGCATCGTCTCGAGTTAACTTAATCAAAAACAAAGTCATATTACCATAAATAGAGATAGATTGAAAAACTCAGGGCTAGACAACTCTGGAGTGACGATCCCCAAGTGCCGAAAGCCTCTCATTTTATCAATCCATTTCTCTACACGCAAATTTTTATTTTTATTTTTTATTTTTTATTTTTTAATAATTTTTATTTTAAAATATTTTTTTTTGAATACTCAAATTATTCATAAAAATAAAACCATCCTATGCTATTTATTATGGGACCCCAAAAATTCAAATTAGTACCCCACAGTCTAGAGGACGTGCATTGTGGCATTTTTTTATTTGGATGAAAATATAAACGATGAAATATCACATTGGACAGCCACACATTCCAAAATCAATGCTCATGAAATTATACATGTATTAAAATCAGAATCAGGGCATGCTAAATTATTTGATATTCAGTTTCAAAGTGTGCAATGTGTATTACCATGTTCAAAGTTAAAGGAATTTTTCCTTCCATTTACTTTTTTTTCAAATCATTCAATTTTTGTTTTTGACACAAAAGCATTTTTTTATTTTATCTCCCCCCCAACTTAAAACAACACTATACCTAGTGTTTGAAGAATTGAAAAATTAGAAGGAGTAGAGGCAGGGAATAAAAATTTAAAAAGGAAATTGAAAATGAGGATTATGGAATGAAGTCACCTGGTGGTTGAAGTTTGAAGTTCTTGCCGCTCGAATTTATTCCTTTGATATCCATGTCGCTTGCAAAGTTCCCTAGTGGAAAAAGGAAAAAACAAAACAAACAAAACAAACAAAACAAACAAAAACAAACAATATATATATATATATATTTATATAATAAAGGAAGTAAAATATAAGAATATATATAAAAATTATAGAATAAGGTAGCACAAGACGCCGCAAGTCAGTGGTAAGCGCGCGCCCCTGTCTCCCTTCGGTCCCGGGTTCGAGTCCCTGCGGCTTCGCCGGTTGTGACGGGGTTTGCCCCATGGCCTATGGCCTGGACTTTTTTTTTGTATTATTATATCCTTTTTCTTAACCCATTGAATAATAAAAACAAAATAAACTGATGATACATTGTCTTCTTTTTAAATTTCTGGGTAAGGTATTACTCAAGGATCACACCATGTGACACGGATGAATATGGTGCTCCTCTTTCATACCCATCCATACTCATAATAGAAGAACATGTCAAAAGTCTATTTTTTTATTTTTAAATATAAAAATGATTAAGTAATCTTATTTGAAAAATAAAGATTATTCAGAATGATTAGAAACATAAAAACCACGGGTTGCCTCCCGTGCAGCGCTTTGTTTAACGTCGTTAGCCCGACATAGATCCCAAATTTATCAATTTTTTCCTAGTTCATAGATTGGATCAATTAACTCAATATCTATTTCTTGTTTATTGAATGATTCAATGAATGGTTTTAACCTTTGACCATTGACCTTGAAAATGTAACCACTTGTGGGATCTTGAATCTCTACTGCCCCATGGGGGAATACATGATCCCCTATGAAAGTTCCTGACCATCTAGACCTTAACTTTCCCGGATGTAAATGATGTTTTGAACTATACAAGAGCACAAGTTTTCCCGGTTCAAAATGTTTGACCTTGATATTCCTAGATTGGTAGGCTTGAACTCTAGCTTTATTGATCCTTGAATTTTCATAAGCCTCTATCCTTAGTTCCTCCAGTTCATTGAGATCTAATTTCATTTTTGTTCCGGCCAATGAGTGGTCATAATCCATTTTCTTAATTGCCCAAAAGGCCTTATGTTCAATCTCCACTGGCAAATGGCATGCATTTCCATAAACCAACCTATATGGGGACATTCCTAAAATGGTTTTATATGCAGTTCTATAGGCCCAAAGAGCATCTAAGAGTTTCTCAGACCAATCTTTCCTAGAGGGGTTGACAGTTTTTTCAAGAATTTTCTTAATTTCACGATTGGCTAACTCAGCTTGACCATTGGTCTGTGGGTGTTAAGCAGTGGACACTTTGTGAGAAATTCCATATTTTTCCATGAGTGATGATAATGGACGATTGCAAAAATGAGTTCCACGATCACTTATGATAGCCCTAGGAATTCCAAATCTAGAGAATATGTTTTCTTTTAGGAATTTAATCACAGTTTGATGATCATTGGATTTTGTGGGAATGGCCTCAACCCATTTTGAGACATAATCAATAGCTAAGAGTATGTAGAGGTATCCCCGAGAGTTTGGTAAGGGACCCATGAAATCAATTCCCCAACAGTCAATGATTTCAACCACTAAGATAGGAGTGAGTGGCATTTGATTCCTTTTTGTGATGAACCCTACTTGTTGACACCTAGGACAGCTTTAAAAAAATGTGTAGGAGTCCTTTGAAAGGGTGGGCCAGAAAAGACCACATTGAAGAATCTTAGCAGATGTTTTCTTAGAGGAAATGTGACCTCCACATGCCTCACTGTGACAGAATTTAAGGATGGACTCTTGTTCAGATTCTGGAACACACCTCCTAATGACTTGGTCAGGGCAGAACGTATAGAGGTATGGATCATCAAACACATAGTGTCTAACATCAGAAAGAAATTTCCTTCGAGCATGAGTCCCTAAGAATTTTGGAATGACTCATGTCACTAAGAATTTTGCTATGTCAGCATACCAAGGGCAGTCACTCATAGAGTATAGGTGTTCATCAGGAAACGAATCAGACACAGAGAGGTGATTTGAGTTGTCTTTGAATTCCATCCTAGAGAGGTGATCAGCTACAAAATTTTCAACTCCCTTTTTATCCTTGATTGTGAGGTCAAAATCTTGTAAGAGAAGGACCCACCTAATCAGTCTAGCCTTAGCATCTTTTTTTTGGAAGAGGTATTTTAGTGCAGAATGGTCAGTGAACACAGTGATGGGTGATCCTATGAGGTAGGACCTAAACTTCTCTAAGGAAAACACAATAGCAAGTAACTCCTTTTCAGTGGTGGTGTAGTTGATTTGGGCATCATTTAAGGATTTGCTTGCATAAGCAATAACATAAGGAGTTTTATCACAACGTTGTCCTAACACAGCTCCAACAGCAAAGTCACTGGCATCACACATAAGTTCAAAAGGAAGGTTCCAATTTCGAGATTTCATAATGGGAGGAGAGGTGAGAGAGGATTTGAGGGTTGAGAATGAACCCTCACAGCTTTCTGTCCAAACAAATGGAGTATCCTTTACTAAGAGAGCACAAAGGGGACAGGATATTGAACTAAAGTCCTTGATGAATCTTCTATAGAAACCTGCATGTCCTAAGAAAGACCTCACTTACTTGACTGTTTTGGGTGATGGAAGGTGACGAATGATGTCATCCTTTGCTTTATCAACTTCAATCCCCCTACTCGAGACCAGATGGCCTAGAACAAGTCCCTCTTTAACCATGAAATGGCATTTTTCCCAGTTTAGGACCAGATTTTTTTCTTCACATCTTGACAAGACTCTCTCCACATTCTGCAGACATCCCTCAAAGGTATCCCCAAACACAGAGAAGTCATCCATGAAGACCTCAAGAAAATCCCCTACCATGTCTGAGAAGATTCCCATCATGCACTGCTGGAAGGTTCCAGGGGAATTGCATAACCCGAAGGGCATGCGTTTGAAGGCAAAGGTACCGAAAGGACATGTGAATGTAGTCTTCCCTTGATCCTCTAGGGAGACCTCAATTTGATTGTACCCCGAGTACCCATCTAAGAAACAGTAGAAGGCATGACCTGCCACTCTCTCAAGGACTTGGTCAATGAATGGTAAGGGGAAATGGTCCTTCTTGGTGAATGAGTTTAGTTTCCTATAGTCAATGCAGACCCTCCATCCACTACTCACCCTTGTTGGATGAATCTCTCCATCCTCATTGGTTATCACTGTGATTCCAACCTTTTTTGGAACCACTTGGATTGGGCACACCCATTCACTCTCAGCTATGGGATATATGATACCATCTTTCAACAATTTCAGAAGTTCCTTCCTTACTACCTCCATGAGATTAGGATTGAGTCGCCGTTGAGGTTGACGACATGGCATTGAATCAGATTCCAGAACAATCCTATGAGTCCCGATAAGTGGGCTAATCCCAGGAATATCAGAAAGGGTCCAACCAATGGCTTTCTTATGCTTCCTAAGGACATCTAGAAGCATCCTCTCATGATTTGCTTCAAGAGAAGAATAAATGAAAATAGGATGTGTTTGATTTTCCCCTAGGAAGGAATACTTTAGTGCAACAGGAAGTTCCTTCAATTCAAGATCAGGTTGGTTCAGAATTTCAGCAGAAGATCGGGACATTGGATCAAGATCAATTTCTTTTTTTAGAGGTTCAGATTGGATTGATTCCTCACATGTAGAATTTTCAGCTACTAGATTGGCTTGATCAAATTTAGGGAAGGAATTTAGAGGGGTCTCTATGAAATTGGTTTCTTGAAAGGTTTCACTGGTTGTTGGACCTAAAACTTCATCATAAGAGCAATTTGAAAATGATTCAAGCCAAGGAGATAAACTTCCTTCATATGAACAAAGGAAATCAATCTCATTCTGACTTAAACATTCATCAAATATTCCTTGATGTTCCATGGATTCATTATCAATGCTTCCTATCATGTTTACTTCATGAATATCCTCGTCATCTCCTATTTGTGAGCTTGCATTATACATGTTCAAGTCTAAACTCATGTTCCCAAAGGTGATGGTCATGTTCCCATTTCGGACTCGGATAACAGAGTTGATTGTTGCAAGGAAAGGACGACCAAGGATGATTGGGGTTTGTTCCTTATTTCCTAAATTTGGATGGTTGTCAAGTACAATGAAATCAGCAGGGTAGATGATGTTTTCAACCTTTACCAGAACGTCCTTTAAAATCCCCTTGGGAACCCTAATGCTACGATCAGCAAGCTGAAGTGTGACAGATGTGGGTTGGAGCTCTTCTAGGCCTAACTGGTAGTACACAGCATTTGAGATGAGATTGACACTAGCACCTAGGTCACACAAGGCCTTGACAACTTTGCTTTCTCCTAGTTCAACATTGATGCAAGGGCAACCTGGGTCTTTCAACTTAGGAGGAATGGTCCCTTGAATGGTGGTACTCACATTAGCAGCCAAAAGGACTTGGTTTTTATGTGAAAATTTTCTTTTAAAAGTGCACAAGTCCTTAAGGTACTTTGAGTAGGAAGGTATGTTTTGGATTGCATCGAGAAGAGGAATGTTCAACTTGACTTGTGAAAATATTTCACTCAACGTTTCACTCAGTTAAGGTTTGGTTTTCCCCCTCATGCATTGAGAAAATGGTGCAGGTTGTGGGGTTGTTTGTTGAAGAGTTGTTTCTTTCACATTGTTATTAGTTTCTTCAGTTTGATCTTGTGGTTCATTTAAATTTTCATCCAAGTTTGAATCTTCAGGTGGGTTCTGAATTAGTTGTTCAGGTTTTTCAATTGATTTCCCACTTCTTAAAACAGTCACAGCCTTTAGTTGTTCATGAGTTGTTTGAGCACAACTTGACTCTCCCCTTGAAGTTGAGGACGGCACCGCCTGAGTAGGAATGGGTACCGTTCCTGTTTTGATGGTTTGAAGTTCTTGTTTTAGGGAAGAGACTTCTAAGTTCATCCTCTCCATTTGTTTGAATAGTTGTTCTAGTAGGCTTTGTGGAACAGTTTGGGTTGGTGCTTGAGTAGGTTGGTTTATCCCAGGGGGATATTTTGGAGGTGGGATGGTTTGTTGAAAATGGACCGATGGCTGTTGGTATTGGATAGGTTGGGTTTGGAACTGGTTATGGGTTTGGTAGTTCTGTTGAGGGTAAGGATTTTGCCCTTGTGGTTGGCTATGTTGTTGGTTATCCTTCCATCGGAAACCTGGGTGGTCATTGTATCTAGGATTGAAGGTGTTTTGGTATTGGGGATTTTGAAAGTTTAGGGAATTGACTTCCGCTGGAGGTCCTCCTAGAAGAACATCCTTGATGGATGGAATGGTTGGGCAGTTGTCCGTTTTATGGTCATGTTTGTCACAAATTGTGAAAACAAGGTCTACATTTTGGATTTCATGGACTTTCCTAAGGTCTATCTCTTCATCCTTCATAGAGAGTGCTGTGAGTTTAGCCCTAAGGATTTCCTCTTCTCTAAGTGTATGAATTCCAGTGGTTCTTTGTGGATTTTCAGAATAAGGTGAAGTTCCCCAAGTTTGGTTTTGTTCAGCCAGACTTTCGAGATACTCGTAAGCATCATTTGGGGCCTTGTTTTTAAAAGTTCCATTACACATCATGTCAATGAATTGTTTGTTCCCCGGACCCAACCGTTCATAGAAAATTCTCACTTGTTCAGGTATGGAAAACCCATGGTGTGGAACCATGTTTAGGGTGTCTTTGAACCTCTCCCATGTTTCATAGAATGACTCTCCCTCTTTTTCAAAAAAGTTTTGGATGCTCTTTTTAAGTGCAATTGTTTTGTGATGAGGGAAGTATTTTTTGTAGAATTCTCTTTGCAGTTGGTCCCAAGATTGGATTGATGCAGGTCTCAAGTTGTTTAGCCAATTTTTAGCTCGATCCTTTAATGAAAAAGGAAATAGCCTCATCTTATCGGATTCTATTTGATGTGGGGGACACATGATTTCAACAATGTCGTTAAACTCTTTGACATGAAGGTATGGCATTTCTGACTACATCCCATGAAAGGTTGGAAGGTGGTTTAGGACATGGGGTTTGAATATGTAGTTGGTGTCTCCTATGGAATTGTGTCTAATGCATGAGGGGGCATTGGTCCAAGCTGGAGTGAGGTAGTCGTTCATGGTTTGATCAACTACATTCCCTATGTTTGGATCTTCTTGGTTTTGGTTTCCCATTTGATTCCCCCCAGGGTTTACAAGTTGATTTTGTGGATGACCCTCCATTGGACTTGTTTCAAGTTATGACTTTGAGATTTGAAGAATATTTGAATCTGATTTAAACAATCCCTTAGGTGCACTTGACTCCCCTATCCTAGGACTTTCCCCCCTAACTAGTCTGTTTGAGAAATCGCAGGTGTAGGCGGACATGCGCCAAAAAAAAGTGAGAAAGGGACAAGATAAGAGATCTTGGGTGAGAGTAGAAGAATGGAGGTGAGGAAAGAAGGTTTTTTTTGGATCTAAGGTACTTACATGGTCCCCGGCAACAGCGCCAAAATTTGGTTCACGCCCAAATTTACCCAAGAGAAGAAGGGTAGAACGGTCCTTGTAGTGTAGCTTGGGTTGTCGATTCCACAGAGACCTAAGAAAATACCTAAGATACACAACCTAAGGGATGGATTTTTTGGCTATGAAGTGGCCAACATGGATTTATTTTGGATGGGTTTTAATGATATCTAAAAGATTTAAGTGGATTCAATTTAAAAGAATGAGTTGATCCTAGGTTATTGCTCGGGGTGGATTGGATGTATTTTCTTTTTAATGATTTCAAATTCTTAAATTTGAGATGGGTTCATTTAAGGAGATAAAACAACATCATCACTTACTGGTTTAATGCCTACACCCTCTAATACTAATCACCTATACACTTGAAGGATCAAGGTTTTGAGAACTTCAAGGTAAAGGATCGTATTAGTACTTGAAGTGTGTGGCCTTAAGTTCAACAAGGACGATGGAGTTTAAAAATCATCAAATAAAAATCCCAATTAAAGAAGTGATTATACATTAATTAGGTGATAAATAACATCCAATCCAGACCCTTTCTACTTCCTTGGATCAACCCATAAGTGGGTTAGCCCTCCATTGAACCCATGGTTTCAATGGAAGCGGAAAGTAGACTCATGAAGGAGAAAATGGAGAAGTAAAGAAAACAACAAAAATAAAATGATCACTCCACCGTTGTGTGAATAATTCCACTAGGGTTGGTGTGAATAAATTCACACCTTGATCCAACGGTATCAAATTGATATTAAGAACAACATAATAAGAGTAGAAGAAGAACTTTTATTAAGAAACTAAATTGATTTGAACAACTTACATGTGAAGGACAAAATTGAGGCAACAAAAATGCAGCATAACATTACAATTGAACAAAGCATCCAGGATCCTCAACTCCTTCACCACCACTGCCTTAAATAGGAATTTTGGGAGCCTTTGTTCGAAACACCAATAGTACAAATCATCTTAATTAATTTTGCTAGTCTATATGTGGTGGAAAGCTTGTGGAATTTGGACTTTTCCACGTTTGACCCGAGGTGGTAGCCAGCTTTCCTTCACCGAGCAGACGCGTCTGGAAGTACGTCTATACGGCCGAATCAGGTTGGGACATAGAAGAAGCAAATGGAGTTCCGGACGTCTTCTAACCTGCTGTAAAATTTGGGCCCATTTGGAGTTGTGGATTCCGAGATATGATCAATGTAGTGGACTGTTTTTCTGGGCCGCAGAATCTGGCCCAGAATTTTATCTCTAACTTGGGTCGACTAAATGACCAACATGGAGGCCGAATTAGCATTAACTACTGAAGATTGATTTGTTCCTATACATGTATTCTAGCATCTCTTGTAATTTAGGATTATTTGGGCCTGTATGTTGGGCCCCACAGTCTCATCAGTGGGCTGGTGTCCAATCTGCCTTCTCCAGAATTGCTTCCTTTCATTGCCAAATATCTCCATCATCCTCCATGAATTCTCCACTGATCCCTGAATGAAACATGTTCATATAGGAGTTTAGATCAATTATAAAATTAAAATATGTAAAATCAGATGAATAATTTGGTACATTAAATGATGTTCAAAAATGTACCACATAATAGTGCATTTTAAGAAGGTATTACAATCATAATGTGAAATGATGTTCAAAGTGTAAAATGCACTAAAATGGTTTTTATGAATAATAAAGAACATGAATATTATATAACTTACCAATGAATATTAGCCTCATTTAGTGGCTAATAACTCGGGGAGGATTCCTATGTACCCTTCCTAGGAGACATAGATCAATGTCCACGTAGTTCAAATTGGAGTGTCGGAGAACTGGCGTGAATGTGGACCCGTGGGTACGATATTGATAAGTATTGAACATCTTGGAGTATTCCTATGTATCATTGGGGTGGGGAATCAATGTCCATGTATTTCGGATTGGAGTTGGTCTTACGCTCTAAGGCAGCCCATATGGACGCAAGGGTCCCGCGTAAAAGGGGGTCAGAATGACCGATTATTGGGCTAGAACATCAGGGGGGATTCCTACGTACCATGCCTAGGAGACAGAGATCAATGTCCACATATTTCGAATGGGAGTGTCGGAGAACCGACTTGAATGTGGACCCAGGGGTCCGATGGTGATCGGGCATGAACCTCTTGGAGGCTTATTACGTATCCATGTGGTGCGTAATCAAAGTCCACGTAGTTTGGATCGAAGTGGGGCTTACGCTCTGAGGCAGCCTAGGGTAACAGTTTGGGGCTTACACCCTGAGGAGGCCCATGATGATGGATTGGGGCTTACACTCTGAGAAGTCCCATAAGAAGATGTCATGGTCGATGCTTACTTGAATCCCACATGATTCATGCTCGGTGTGAGAAACAAGTGGCAGTAGGGACCAGAAAACCACGTCGCAAATGGTGCGTCCGTGGGAAGTGGAGTAGGGATAAAACATGAGGGCAGCCCAAAATGTCAGAGCTTACTCCGAGATGGATTCCCATGGAGAAAAAGCGCATCCGGAGAGGGACTTGGTCCCAAAGAAGGATGAAGCAACACCCATATCCCCTATGACTTTCCTTGGCCATAGCCGTGGGGATGTATAGAGTTGCATGGGGGATTCCTTCAGATGGGTAGTCTGAAACACCCCGAGGAAGGGATAAGTGCCCCAGTCCAAACAAAATGAGGGGCATAAAGAGGACTCCCTAGCTCAGACTCTGCATTACCGTGGGAATGTGAACCCATGAATGCTTCAGGAATCCATTCAAGGGATGAAGCAACCCCTTCACCCTCGCTTACTATGGGTATGTGAAGTGAAAACGACACGCTGTTGCACCTGAAGGTTACACCACAAGGGTCTGGTGGCTCTGGTGGAGGCCTCTGCTTAGGGCCGATGAATGGGCCAATGAGGAGGTTATGGAGGATCAAGTCAGATTTTACCTGGCTTGCGGAATGGGATCCCCAAATGATCTAGAGGGCCGCACAAGTATATGGGGGGTGGAACCCTTTGTGTAGGGATGTTCTATGCGGCTGGAGAAGCCGTCTGCGAAGCAGGGTGGTCCGAAGACATATGGGCATTCCGCGAACCTGGGTGGTTCGCGGTTTGGCTGGTATCCCACGATCTAAGGTGGTTCGCGGCTTCGGGTTCAGCCCACGTACTATTTTGGTACATGGAGGGGTCCATGTGAGTAGCGGTGGCCAAGGGCGACGCCGGTTGGGGGTTCGTTGGTTGGGGATTCGCCCACGTAGGATGGTGCTATGTGGTGTGATGGAGCAGAAAAATGGCATAAACTCCCTGGTCCACGGGGGGCACATCCGTGGAGGTGTCATGGTTTGTGGTATTAATTTCTTTGTTATTATCTGTTCATGGTCCACAAAGATTTATGTATTTTCGTTACCTTATTAATTCGCTTCAAGCTTCATATATGTCCTGGTTCCTGATTTGAAACTTCACTATTTGTGAAATCCTAATCTCCTTCCTTCAGAATTCTTCCACCCGAATATGATTGATCTCCAAAATTTCATTCCATCGGCTCATCCCCTTCGATCTCCTTTTATAGAGAGGGGAAACATATATATTTTTGATCATGCGGCACCTTTTGCAGAGGCCCATGATTGGAGACCCAGTTCATGGAATACTTGGTCAATGCGAGACTCACAGGTGCCTTGAACGCACCTCCCCCACAAAACAAACCAACTCTGGAGTGCTTCATAGTCACGTAGAGTTCCACCCCCATTCTACGAATGATGGCGGATGTGGCCCGGGCTAGTCGACACGGTCCACAACTGGGGCAGTTCGTGATGGTGGACTGGTTCAGCCCTCATCCTGCTTCGTGTCTGCGGAGGATCTGCGCCATCGATTCGCAAATGAAATGGATCCACGGAGGGGGTGCTTCGCAGAACCGGCCGCGTTATATAATCATTGTACCGGTCCGCGGACTAGTTTAGCTTGTTCCATCCTTTGAGTTTTCTTCATTCATTCCCCCAATTCATTGGGGGGAATTGGGTAGAATATCTTTTGCAGATTTTTCAGGACCCTAAAAATGCCCCCATCGTAATGGGGTCCAATCGGAACGAAGAGGATGCCATTCCGATGTAGAGTGGTCCTGAAACATGGATGTTTTGCGGTAGGGGAGTAGATCTGATAGGGGGACAAGCCTATAAATAAGGGAGCACTTCCATTATCTTTTACCAGAGTATTCGTGAAACCAGAGCCCTCTCAATTTTCTCTACATGCTCGTTCCTTCGCGAAGAGCCTCATCCACGAACCAACTATTACTTTCACGAACCATTATTTGTTCACTGTTGCCTTCATTCGCGGACCTAGTTCCTATCTATGAACCAACACTTTTAATAAATTAAAAAGTATGTCACGACGGGCCGTGTAGGAACTCACTCTCCGGTTTTTATATTCCGTGGTTTGAAACCTTCCAGAGTTTGAAAATTTCTAGAGTCTTCCGAACCTAAATATTTATGTCCGAGATTAAAATTCCGCAGAGCAATCAGGTTCATGGTATTCAGGCCTACGTTCCACGGGCTAGGAAACCGCAGACCTCTTCTGTGTAGGAGTGGTTTGCAGGATGAAGTCATCCCAAACCACATTTTTAGGCCTCCTAATAAACCTTTTGAAGGCTCCTGGACTCCTTTCCACCTTTGTCTAGATTTTATTATTCCGGACAAACCATTTTCCTGGTTATGATAATGGAGGGAGAAAATATGGTTCCCCCTCGTCCTGTACCCAGTCCTGATGCCAAGCCTCTCCTAATTGTTTAAGGGAGGCTTCTAACCCTGATTCGTAGAGCGGAGAGCATCACAGAGGACCCTAGTTGGTCCATCTTCCCTGACGATGGCCTCTTGAAGGGATTTCTCTCTCCCAATCTCCTGGGTTATCCACTATCAAATCGACTTCCACTTTACGACATCGGTATTCAAGACGACATCCCTATTCCCCCTACTTTCTCAGGTCTGTCGTCACCTTTCTTGGAAGCATCACTAAAGTGCATTTAGGAGAACCTTACCTCATTGAGGGAGAAAACCTATGATCCTCAGCCGAATGATGCTTTCATTTTGAGAGGCTCCGTTTGGACCCAAAGTGACCAGTGCACTCAATAATTCTCTCAAGAAGTTGTTTTCAAGAATTACCCCTCTATTATCAACCTTGCATGAGTAGATCCTAACACAGGGTGGATTCCTAGGTGGGATCTTCGGTCTTACAGGATTTTCTCAATTGATTGGTCCTGGGCTTTCTGGGCCCACCATCATTTTCGGGAATCTATTGAGTCACTGGAAGCGGTCAATATGTACTCCACAGTGTGGGCCTCCCAGTTCACCGTTTACCCCCCCCCCATCATTGATCCTGCCTGACCTACTCAGTCGCTGATGTTCAAGCACTAATACATTTCACCTACCCCATGGTGATGTTGGCATTAGTTTGTAGGAAATCTACCAATTGAGAGGGATTCCAATCATTGGTGAAATGTATGGAGAGTTTTTTCCCACTCCTGACGTATGGGACAACATCGAACAAGTGCCTTCATTGGCAAGGCATCTGCTGGTTATGACGGAGCGGTCATTGGGTCAGGCCTTGCGTGCCTACTCTGATATCCCCAATAGCACCTGGATATGGTTATTTCTAAACACCACTGGTCCTGTGTCAAAGATCAAGCACCCCCAGACCCATCATTCTCTACAGTCACAAACCATCCCAGGTTCCTACTGGTTGTTCTGGAGGTGGGTGATTACCTTTAACTGGGTTATGAGGTGCGCCACGGTGTGCCGCCTATGCTCAGGATGGGAGGTCTTTTGCCATGTTTTAGAGTGGGTGGCTATTCCATTCTTGGGATATCAACCTAGGAATCAGGGATTGCAACTTTATGATTTTATATGAGTTGTAAGAGGGCCGCCCAGTGAATTTGGACGTTACCACATTGGCTCGTATCTACAAACTACTAATCCACATGCAGGAGGGTGGGTCACCCTTCAGTCTGAGTGGGCCATTTCAATTCATATAGGTCTGGATAGGGAATCATCATCGTTGTTATGAGTATTTTCATAACACAGTGATTCCGCTTCCTACCTTTTTGGACTATCTTTCTCGATATAGCTGGGGTTCGCTAAATGTCCCTCAGTTCTGATGAATTCATCAAGCTTCTAAGTGACTTCTCTCAGTTTTCTTTCACTCCCTACCCCACCCCTTCCTGTGTCGTTGTTGACAACTGAAGGGGATGTCTAGAAGAGCATTCATACATGATATCCTTGCGTGATGGGTTTCTGTCCACGCAGATTGACGGGGTTTCTCTGTGCGAGTTGTATGCCCCCTATCGTTTTTCACTCCAGTTTGGGTGTATGCAACTCCATGTTTCTCTTCCCCCCTCCATAGGCTTGAGGACTGCACATGGACACCCTCCGTAAATCATGGTTGATACTAATTCGTGAGGGATCTGACACAAGAATCCCTTTTCCTGGAATAGGGGCGGCTGCCATCCTATCATTGGAGTACACAAGAATATAGGTGGAACATTATCCTGATGGAATCCTGGGAAAGGTTGTCCGACAATTTCCTAAATCAGGAGTCCTTGTGGGTGCTGTGCCTAATGAACCTTCCACATCGTCCTGAGGGAGGACCGACTGATCGCTCCTCGGTCAAAGAGACTCAAGGGATTTTCCTCTCCCAACTCCTCTGCGACCGATGTTCAGATGAATCCATCCATCGTGGACGTGGATGTGGATTACCCTGTGGCTCCGGGTCCCAACAAGAGAATTCCTAAAGTTTCGCCGGCCAATACCGAACATAACAACATGGTTCCCAATGTAACACCCGAGATTTCTATGAGAAATATTTTGTTTTTATGTTATATAAATCATCAAAGAAATCTTTCACTGCACACAACACTAGCATGGCTTGCTTTAAACTCAATCACAGCCTTCCTCGATAGCTTACCTTGTACACAATACCGAGTTTCACTAAACAACGATATTCTGTTAAAATATTATTATATGTAGTCGTTATGAATAGTAATATCCACTTTTTTAAATTTTTAAAATTTTTTCTTTCAAAATGGACTTCATTTTTGGATTCTTAATATCAAAATTAGCCTAGGATGAAATCTTGGTATTTTTCTGAAATCTTTCAATTTTTGATGAATAATGAAAACACAAGGTTACTATTTTAAAACAAACTTTTTATTTAAATAATTATTTATTTTAGGTCAAAATTGATACATAATACCTATATATGATCAAAGTAATTCATTGGAGTCATTTTATAATAATTTTAGATATATAAATATTTTATTGAACTTTTCACCATCTTTTACCCACCTCCTAGGAGAATTCGCAAATTATATAAAACATAATTTTACCGCTTCTGTGAGTAGAATTTTGAAAATCTGAAAAACATGTTTAATATCAAGGAGTAAAATGTTCTTCAATGAGATGAAAATAATTTTTGGTGAATAGTAACTTTTTTACTTTTATTTACCACGGTTAAAAGTAAATAGGGTAATTAAGGGTAAAAATGATATTATTATTGGACTAACACATTTCCTAATTCTATTGGATAAGTTTAATTAGACCAAAAACGACTTTAGGAATAAAATATGACCATTTAGGTCCACTTGGATTAGATTAGGACATTTATTATTATTTTATTTAAAGAATAGTTAAAATAGTTAAAATCAATGTTTAATAACTAAAACATTTCTAATATAGGGTTATACATAAGATAATTTCGACGATAAATATTCATTATAAAGATAAAACGATTTACTGGATAATGGTATTTTAATTATAATTTTTAGTCATTATATAATTTAATTTATATATGACACAATGATGATGTAGTAATTTACTTATTAATAAAATATTAACATAATTGATATTATAAATACCCAAATAAATGTAATTTGAGACTTTTTATGAATTCCACTAATTTTTTAGGTTAATATTACATGTTATTGTTAATTAAATTAACTTTTTTCGAACTAATCATGTTGTTATGATTTTCACAAAAATCATGTACCAAATACTATCAAAATTGAAATAAAATAGTTTTTTTAAAATATATTATATTTTTAATTGTTATTTTAATCATAAAAATATAAGTTTCGGCCAAATGACTTAGATAAGGTTATATATATTAATAATAAACATCTTGGAGTTCTTTTGTCTTGTTATAGTATGTTTAATAACCATATAGTGTAAGAAAATAAGAAGACGCGGTAAAAGTTAAATTATTTAACTTAGAGTTAAATTTAGATGATAATGTTAAAATAATAACCTAAACATGTAAAAATTATATTGGATGAGAGGGCTTCGACCCATCCCCACCTTCGATTCTAAATAAATCAATTTGGAGATATTAAAAAAATAATATGACTTTATAATAAAATAATATTTTTAGTTTTCCAAAGGTGCCCCTCTCCTCCCTTATAAAATGTCACCTCCTCCCTCTCCTCCTCACACCACTTTGAGCCATCAAGCTCGGCCAAACCCTGCCAATTTCTCTTCTAAACTTCAATTGAACCATCCTAGAGGTCTTTTTATTCTTCAAACACCAACCCTAGTGCCGTAAGAGGAGGTTAAGAAGTGGCTCGTCAAAGAAGATGTAATATCCATTAACGATCCTTTCCAATTTCTTTCTTCTTCAACTTCTTCTTCTTTAGTTGTTTCATTATGAAGTAATAAAATCGGTATCACTAATATACTGATATGTTATTATAAATATGAAACAACCATAATTCACCTTTTATCCATCCTACAAAAATCGAAATCACCGCGCGTGCGTACGTACAGAATATCGTCTCCACGCCGCGGTGTAATATTTTTTCCACCACCACCTTACATGGATGGTTATAATGGTGTAAAGAATAAATATATATGTTTATATTAATGTGATATTGATTATAAAATATTATAAAAACACTCCAATACAATTTCACGATCATGGGAATGATATCATCGCTCGTTCGTACGTACGGAATACCCTCTCCATGATGTGATGCGACTCGTTCTACATGATTGTCACTTCATAAGGATTATATAAACAAATTTAATGAATAAATATGATATATATTACACTAATACCATTATGTAAATGAGGTATCTATATCCTAAAATGAAGAATAATAATTTATTCGACAAAACACACATAAGAACAAAAGTAATAAACACCCGAATAATAGGTAGCAATGAAATAATACTAATAAGAAACTATGAATATGACCATATATGATATCGTAAACATGAATATGATTCTGGAATAAGTCAATAACATTATTTAACACATTATAAAGGATGTTCGGACACGTACGAAGCAAATCAGACCTCAGGTAAGGGAAAATCTCACAATCTCAATTTTTATCTGAGATTGTTTATACTTCAGAATTTACTGGGGAATATTTATCATCCACATACACATTTCTCAATATGTAATATTATTTATATCCTCAAAAAATTGTTTTAATCCAATTTTACCCTTTGTTGAGTTTTTTAGTAAATGATTTGAAATGAATCATTTGACATTCTTCGTACGAGGTACTTTTTGTCTTTTCCGTCCAAAGTACCAGAAGAATGTTTTTTTAACTTATATGGAATGAATGGATTTTTAGAAAAATATTTCCATGAATCATCCTTTACAGGTTTTCAAGTTTATTTTTAATAAACTTCTTTTGGTTTAAAATTATATGACATGTTTATAATGGAAAATGATTTTGAAGTAAAAAAGATATTTTCCTCAAGAATGGAGTTCAAATGTTTTATCAATATTATTATCCATATAAGATATTATAGGGTTCTGTTTCTATCCCTATTTTTACATTTTTTTGATTATGTAATGATGGAATTATTTTTATGTTGTCCTTTTATCTTATATGGATTTTGTTATGATGGCATGATGATTAAGAATCCCAATTATATTACATGGATTATGCCATGATGTCTGATTTATGATCTTGTGGCACACATAAGAATGGTATCATTATGAGATGGGTGGGACCTATATCTCTCTCCAATTCATTCTGTAATGATTTTATGTCTCATGAGATAGACATCGCTGGAACGGCATGTTAAACTGGTTTAGTGATACAGGACTGAAACAAGGAGTGAACTTAGTTCAGAAATGGACTTTTCCCTATAAGATATTTTTGGAAATGAGTGTTGACTACTAAGAAATGATTCACTATGATTATGTGTGTATTACACAATGTTTTATTTTTAATGTTATGATTATTAGGATTACATTTCACTACTATGATTTATCCCATGTTTTGAAATTATGATTTCTTTTGCAGGTTAAGATTTTTAAAATGTTATGTTCTTATGAATATGATGTGATTGACATTTCTTTTGTTTACCCTTGCTGAGCATTTGAGCTCACCCATTTGTATGTTTTCTCTCCCCAGGTCTAGAAAAATGTTATTAAGTAGGATATTCCAAAAGGGACTCTAGATATGATGAAATAAATGGGAGACAATTTATGTGCTTTATGAACCTGTTGTTTATGTTTCCTAGTTTCTAAAGACACTATACCTATACAGTACTTTCATGGTTTTGTTATATGTTTTAATAAGTGTGCTTCAATTTTGAAGTAATAACAATGTATGCAAAGTATGGGTCATTATAGTTGGTATCAGAGGAAGGGTATAGTCAACCTTTGGAAACTAGGACGTGAAAGCCTTAGTAAGAAAACTAAGGATAAGTCTATGAATAGAAAAGAATCCTAGTGTTTTATAAATTTCCATGAACAACCTATGATACGACCTTAAGTGTAAAATTTTGTTCTTGATTGTGTGGTTTTCCTATTATAGTTAGTGTTTCTCACACTATTCTTCTTGGTTTTAGTCAATGGCTGGAACCTGAAGGAACCATGTTAATGCGGAATTCGATGGGCAATGCAATGATTTCCCTCCCCGAGCAACCAAACGATATATGAGATGGAATGAAAAATCTTTTAGCCATGCTCACACAACTTTCTCAAGCTATGAATTATGCAGGACTTCCAAACGACCAAACGGAGGAGCAACATTCTATTGAATCCTTCATGAGGTAGCATCCACCATCATTCAATGGGTATACTGATCCATTAGTTTCTGAACAGTGGATTAATACTACTGAGAAGATATTTTCAGTTCTTTAATGTTCTGAACATGATATAGTCATCTTAGCAGTATATTGTTTTGAAGGTGAAGCTGATCAATGGTGGAATATTATCAAGAATACGAGGAAAAGGGATGAAATTGAATCCATGGAATGGGACGAGTTCAAGAACTTATTTTTCAATATGTACATACCTCGTATTCTTCGAAAAAATATGGAGAAGGAGATTCAAGAACTCGCGCAAATGGATGATGAATCTATTGGTACCTATGATGCAAATTTTACAAGACTTGCAAGGTACACTTCTGGGATTATTATCCAACATGAGAGTAATATTGATCGATTCTTTAGTGGCTTAAAACCAAGTCATCGAAGGGTGTTATCCATAAGTGACTTCAATATCTACGAGGAAATAGTTCGATGTGCTCTCAAGGTTGAGATGGATATTGGAGTAACCCATCAGTCATATGGGATTGATAAGAAGAGGAAATTGGAATTCAAAGGAAAATCTAAAGAGTAGACTGAAAAGAAGATGAGTTTTCCCTTATGCTCAATGTGTGGAAAGAAACATGGAGGGATTTGTCTTAAAGGGACATGTAAATGTTTCAAATATTGAAATGAAGGTCATCGGACATTTGAATTCCACATTTATGGGATGAGGATTTCTAGTGATGCGAACAAAGAAAAGGCTACACAGAGTGCACCTCCTAAACATCAATGTTACAAGTGCAAGGAAATGGGGAATTATGCAAAACAATGACCTAATCCAAGGGTTGTTGATGATGATCGATGTCAACAAATTCTTAAGGCTAAAGACATAGGAAAGCCACATGCAATTTCTATTAGCGATGTGGAGTATGGTAACAAAGTGGTGAAAGGTACACTTACCATGCACTATAAAGTAGTAAACGTTTTATTTGATTCTGGATCCACCCACTCTTTTACTTATGAAGAATTTTCTAAGGGTATCATCGTATTACCTCAAAAATTAGATGTTGATTTAGTTGTGACAACTCCTAATGGCACAACAGTCGCATCAAAAGTTTATAATTCTTGATTGATTGATGTTTGTGGGAAAGTGCTTGCTGAACATCTTGTGATCCTTCCTATAGAGGAATTTGATGTGATTCTTGGCATGGATTGGCTTTATTTATATGGAGCTCATATTAATTTCCAAATAGGGTTATCACATTTCATATTTCATATCAAACTATGATTGTCTATCGATTCAAGGATGAACATAACCTTCCAGTGGAAATTTCATCCATCTTGGGGGTCTTGATTCCACTAAATGAAGGTTATTTATCTCAAATGGTTGAAGAAAAAATCATGATTAAGAATATGCCCATTGTACGGGAGTTTTATGATGTCTTTCCAGAGGAATTGTCTGGACTTCCACCAAATCGTGAAGTTTAGTTTTCAATAGAACTCATACCGGGTTCTATGCCTATTTCGAAGACAACTTATAGAATGGCATCAATTGATTTGTAGGAATTGAAGAAGGAACTCCAAGAGAATGTTGATACGGGATTCATACGCCCTAGTGCATCACCTTGGGGAGAACCTGTTCTATTTTTTCTAACGAAAGATTGATCAATTAGACTCTACATTGATTATCGAGAACATAACAAGATCACTATCAAGAAAAAATATCCTCTCCCGTGCATTGATGACTTATTTGACCAACTACGGAGAGCTCAATACTTTTCCAAGATTGATCTTCATTTAGGGTATCATAAATTAAGGGTCAAAAGGGAAGATATACCAAAGACAGCTTTATGTACAAGGTATGGACACTATGAATTTATAGTGATGCCATTTGGTCTTACTAATTCCCCTACCATGTTCATGGATCTAATGAATAGTGTCTTTAGAGAATATCTTGATCAGTTTGTGGTAGTCTTTATAGACAATATTCTTGTTTATTCAACGAGCAAGGAAGAACATGATGATCACTTGAAAATTGTATTGATGACCCTTTGAAAGGTGATGCTTTATGCCAAATTTTCCAAGTGTGAATTTTGGCTTCAAAAAGATACATTTTTGGGTCACATAATCTCAAAAGAGGGGATATATGTGGATCCAGCAAAAATAGACTTTATCGAAAGATGGTCGAGACCAACAAAATTAACTGAGATCCAATGTTTTCTTGGTCTGGCAGGATATTATCGACGTTTTGGGAAAGATTTGTCACGATTGTCCAATCCACTCACTAGGTTAACTAGAAAAGGAGTTAAGTTCATGTGGAAAAGGGAGTGTGAAGAAAATATCAAGGAGTTGAAAAGAAGGTTTTCCAGTGCACTTGTGCTCACACTACCTTGTAGTGGAGAAAGGTTTGTTATCTATAGTGATGTATCAAAGAAGGGATTGGGGTGTGTTCTCATGCCCAATGATATTGTGATATCTTGTGCCACACGACGGTTGAAAATCCATGAGCAAAATTACCCAACTCATGATTTGGAATTAGCTGCGGTAATCTTTGCATTAAAGATTTAGAGGCATTATCCTTATGGAGAAAGGTTTGATGTTTTTATTGATCATAAAAGATTAAAGTATATTTTCACACAAAAGGAGATGAATATACGTCATAGAAGATGGATGGAGCTGATTAAGGATTATGACTCCTCAATTCATGACCACCCCGGGAAAGAATATAAGGTGGCAGATGAATTAAGTTGATAAGGCCATTCTAGCTTATCCATGATGAGGATCACAAACGATCCAATATTTATGGATAAAAAATGATGGATCATGGAATTATAATGGAAGGGGAGAAATCTTATCTTTCTCAAATGAATGTTCAACCATCTATACATGTGATGATTAAAGATGCACAAAAAGAAGATGTGGAGTTACAAAATAAGGTGAGAAATGTTCCTGAATTCAACATTAATTGTGATGAGATAATAAGGTTCATGAATCGGGTTTTTGTTCCTCCCATACCAGAATTAAAGAAGGAGCTGTTGGATGAGGCTAATAGTTCTTCATTCTCTATTCATCCTGGAATCACGATGATTAATAGAGTCCTGAAAGAGTAATTCTGGTGGGATTGCATGAGAAGAGATCTTCCGGAATATGTCTCTCGATGTATGGTTTGTCATAAAGTTAAGGCTGAGAGACCTAATTCTAATTGGATGTTACAACCATTACCCATACCAGAATGGAAATGGGAAAACATCACTATGGACATTGTCACTGGACATCCTAAAACATCCAAAGGCAATAATGCTATCTGGGTCATAGTTGATCGTCTTATAAAGTCAGCACACTTTATTTCTATTAGAGAGGATTTCTCTCTTGATCAGCTTGTGAGTATATATGTAAAGGAAGTGGTAAGATTTCATGGAGTACTACTTTCCATTATATATGATCAGGATCTGAGGTTTACCTCAATGTTCTAGCAAAGTCTTCAGCATATTCTAGATACAGAGTTGAGTTTCAGCACTGATTATCATCCTTAGACAGATGGTCAGTCTGAGGGAACAATTAAAACTCTAGAAGATATGTTAAGAGAATGCTATTTGGATTTCAAAGGTGGCTGGGATCAACACCTAACTTTGGTGGAATTTTCGTATAATAATAGCCTTCACTCCAGCATTCAGATGGTTCCTTATGAAGCTCTCTATGGAATGAAATTCGATCTCCAACTTGCTGGGATGAAGTTTGGGAAAAAAGCTATTAGGACCTGATCTTGTTGATGAGTTGGTAGAAAAAGTCAGATCTATTCAACAACACATAAGTGGAGCTCAGAGTCGACAAAAAATTTATGCCGACAACCAAAGAAAAGACATATAGTTTGAAGTGGGTGATAATGTTTTCTTATGAATATATCCTTGGAATAGAGTAAATAGATTTGGAAAGAAGGGAAAGCTGATCCCTAGGTATATCAGTCCTTTTGAAATACTGGATCATGTTGGGAAGGTAGCTTACCGATCGACACTTCCACCGAATCTCTCTCCAGTTCACGATGTGTTCCATGTATCTCTCTTGATAAAGTACATACCTGATCCTTCACAAGTACTCAACTTAGATGGTGTACCGCTGGAGGAAGATCTTTCTTATGAAGAACAGCCGATAGAGATTCTGGATCGAAATGAAAAGGTTCTATGGAACAAGACCACTCTCTTGGTGAATGTTTTATGGATGAACCACCAATTAGAAGAAGCTACACAGGAGCTTGAAGATATGACGAGGGAGAGATATCCTCATCTATTTGTTACAATGTGACGAATTTTGAGGGCGAAATTCCTTTTAAGGGGGTAGAATGTAACACCTGATATTTCTATGAGAAATATTTTGTTTTTATGTTATATACATCATAAAAGGAATCTTTCACTACACACAACAATATCTTAGATTTTTTACACACAATCATGGCCATCCTGAATAGCTTGTGTTGTACGCAATACCGACATTCACTAAACAACAATGTGCTATTAAAATATTATTATAACAAGCCGTTATGAATATTAATACCCACATTTTGAAATTTTATAAATTTTATCTTTAAAAATGGACCTCATTTTTGGATTTAGAATATCGAAATTAGCCTAGGGTAAAATTTTGGTATTTTTCTGAAAAAATTTAATTTTTGATGAATAGTGAAAAAACATGGTTACTATTTAAAAACCATCTTTTTATTTAAATAATTATTTATATTATTTAATTTTATTTTAGGTAAAAATTGATACATAATAACTATATAAGGTCAAAGTAATTCATTGGAGTCATTTTATAATAATTTTAGATATATAAAAATTTTATTGAACTTTTCACCGTCTTTTACCAACCTCCTAGGAGAATTTTCAAATTTACATAAAACATAATTTTTCTGCTTATGTGAGTGGAATTTCAAAAATCTGAGAGACACAATTAATATCATGGAGAAAAATGTGGTTCAATGAGATGAAAATATTTTTGGTGAATAGTAACTTTTTACTTTTATTTACCACAGTTAAAAGTAAATAGGGTAATTAAGGGTAAACATGATATTATTATTATCGTAACACATTCCTAATTCTAATGGATAAGTTTATTTCGACCAAAACAACTTTAGGAATAAAATATGACCATTAAGGTCTACTTGGATTAGATTGGAACATTTATTATTATTTTATTTAAAGAATAGTTAAAATAGTTAAAATCAAAGTTTAATAACTAAAACATTTTTAATATAGAGTTTTACCTAATATAATTTCGACTATAAAAATTCAATAAAAAGATAAAAATATTTATACATAATTTTATTTTATTTATAATTTTTAGACATTAAATAATTTTATTTTTTTTATGACACAATGATGATGCAGTAACTTACTTATTAATAAAATATTAACATAATTGATATTATAAATACCCAAATAAAATGTACTTTGAGACTTTTTATTAATTACACTAATGTTATAGGTTAATATTACATGTTAATATTGATTTAATTAACTTTTTCGAACTAATCATGCTGTTATGATTTTCACAAAAATCATGTACCAAATAGTGTCAAAATTGACATAAAATAGTTTTTTAAAAAAAATATTATATTATTAATTGTTATTTTATTCCTAAAAATCTAAAGTTCGGCCAAATGACTTAGATATGTTTATATATATTAATAATAAACAACTTGGGGTTCGTTTGGCTTGTTATTGTAGGTTTAATTACCATATAGTGTAAGAAAACAAGAAGACACGGTAAATGTTAAATTATTTATTCCTAGAGTTAAATCTAAATTGAAAGGTAAAAATAGTAACCTAAACATGTCCAAATTCTATTTTATGAGATGATTTCGACCCATTCCCATCTTACCATCGAAATAAATCAATTTTGAGCTATTAAAAACCGAATATGACTTCATAATAAAATAATATTTTTAGTTTTCCAAAGGTGCCCCTCTCCACCCTTATAAAAGGGCACCTCCGCCCTCTCCTTCTCACACCACATTGAGCCATCAATCTCGGCAAAAACCTACTAATTTGTCTTCTACATTTCCCTATAAGCATCTTAAGGTTCATGATATTCTTCAAAGAACAAACCTAGTGCCCTAAGAGGAGGTTAAGAAGAGGCGCGTCAAGGAAGAGGTAATATCCATTACCGATCCTTTCCAATTTCATTCTTATTAAACATATTATTATTTATTTGTTTCATTATGAAGTAATAACATCAGTATCACTCATATAATGATATGTTATTATAAATATGAAACAAACCTAATTCACCTTCTATCCATCCAACAAAAAACGAAATCACCGCGCGTGCGTACGTACGGAATACCGTCTCCATGCCGTGGTGTAATCCGTTTTCCACCACCAACTTACTTGGATGGGTATAATGGTGTAAAGAATAACTATATTTGATTATTTTAATGTGATATTGATTTTGAAATACTATACATACACTCCAATACAATTCCACGATCATGGGAATGATATCATCGCTCCTGCGTACGTACGGAATACCGTCTTCACGATGTGATGCGACTCGTTCTACATGATCTTCATTTCATAATGATTATATAAACAAATTTAATGAATAAATATGATTTATATTACACTAATACCATTCTGGAAAGGATGTATCTATACCGTAAAATGAAGAATAAGAATTTATTCGACAAAACAAGCATAAGAACAAAAGTAATAAACACCCAAATAACAAGTAGCAATGAAATATTATGAACAAGAAGCTAATAATATGACCATATATGATATAATTAAAATGATTATGATTCTTTAATAAGTCAATAACATTATTTAAATCATTATACAGGAGTTTTGGACACGTACGAAGCAAATCGGACCTATGGTAAGGGAAAATCTCACAATCTCAAGTTTTATTCGAGATTGTTTATACTTCAGAATTTAATGAGGAATATTTATCATCCACATAAATGTTTCCTCAATATGTAATATTATTTATATCGATTTAAAATTGTTTAAATCCATTTTTACCCTTCGGTGAGTTTTTTAGTAAAAGATATAAAAAGAATCTTTTGTTGTTTTTCGTACAAGGTACTTTTTGACTTTTCCGGCCAAGGTACGAGAAGAATGTTTTTTTATAACTTATACGGCATGAATAGATTTTTAGAACATTATTTCCATGAATCTTCCTTTAAAAGTTTTAAAAATTATTTTTAATCAACTTCTTTTTGTTTAAAAATATATGACATGTTAAGAAAGGAAAATGTTTTTGAAGTAGATATGATATTTTCCTCAATAATGTAGTTCAAGTGTTTTATCAAAATTATTTTCCATCTAAGATAATATAGGGTTATGTTTCTATCCATATTTTTACATAATTTTGATTATGATATGATGAAATTTTTTTATGATGTCCTCTTTATCTTATATGTATTGTGTTATGATGGCATGATGATTAAGAATCCGATTTTTATTACATGGGTTATGCTATGATGCATGATTTATGATCTTGTGGCATACATAAGAATGGTATCATTATGAGATGGGTGGGACCTATATCTCCCTCTAATTCATTGGATAAAAATTTCATATCTCAGGAGATAGACATGGCTAGAACGGTATGTTAAACCAGTTCAGAGATACAAGACTAAAACAAGGAGTGAACTCTGTTCAGAAATGGACTTTGCCCGCTAAGATATTCTTGGAAATGAGTCTTGGATACTAAAAAATGATTCCATATGATTATGTGTGTATGACACAACGTTTCATGTTTTATGTTATGATTATTGGGATTACATTTCACTACTATGATTTATACCATGTTATGAAATTATGATTTCTTTTGCAGGTTAAGATTTCCAAAATGTTGTGTTCTTTTGAATATGATGTGATTGATATTTCTTTTCATTACACTTACTGAGAATTTGAGCTCACCCTTTTGTATGTTTTCTATCCCTAGGTCTGGAAGAAGTTTAGTATATAGGATATGTCAAAAGGGACTCTAGATATGATGAAATAAATGGGAGACAATGTAGATTCTTTATGAACCAGTTGTTTATGTTTCCCAGTTTCTAAAGACACTATAACTATACGGTCATTTTATGGTTTTGTTATATGTTTTAATAAGTGTGATTCAATTTTTAAGCAATAAAAATGTATGTAAAGTAGGGGTCGTTATACCCAAGCTCGAACCGTGGTTAGAAGTTTCATATCTTCCAGCTTCGGAACCATATTCTAGCGCATACATGTATGTGCTGATCGCAATGATAGACATCGTTCTTGTGCTATCCAACGAGGATACCAATGATCCTCTTGTCAGGGAGGACCACCGAGCAGTGCGCAGGTGGGCCTGGCCCTGGATTTTTGAGATTTTCACCAAAACTGCTCTGGCTGAGATGAAAACTAAAATTGATGCTCTTCGAAAACTCTTCATAGGTTTGGGGTTAGGTGGCTTTGAATATCGGCAGTTTTATTTTCTCGCTTTCCAGGTTGTCATTACCCGTGGGGAGGTTTCCACTGGTGAACACAAGCTTGCCCACTTTGTTTCCTTTCATTGCAGGACCCGATCCCTTGAGGAGGCTATGATGAAGCTCCATTAACAGATTGCATAGGATGGGGCCCTCAAGATCAGTCAATTGCGCTATTTATCGAGTTACATGAATGTGAATCTCGAGAGACGATGATGAGGGATTAGTAGTCAGCTCTAACTGGTAACCTTGAAGCCACCAAAAAAGGAATCAACGATAACCAAACAATAATGGGGTGCACTCGTTCGGTGGTCGAGGTTGTGGACATGGAGAGGGTCGTGCTGGAGCAGACTAGAAACAACCTCCATCGAACGGTTGCAAATCAGATGGAAAGAGCGAGCCAAGATCTTTTGTGACAATTAGAGCCTTCTTATACACTCTATTTTTCTTAACCCCCTATTTTTGAGGGAGAGGCCCCACCTTGTGGATGCCCTCCCTTTTTGTTAAAATAGAATACAATATTTGTTGTCGGAATAATTCTTGGGTAAATAAAAACTTTCTGAATCAGAATTAAACATAATTCGGGAAAATAAAAACAAACTCTAACATTTTTCTGCATCATGGGATCCAGAGAGCATAGTTCAACTATTTCTAGTGTTTTGTAGAAAAAACCCAGAAACTTTTTGTCTTTTCTTTTTATTCCCTAATTATTCATGGTCCCATTTGGTGTGGACCCAGCGGGTATGGACCGACTTTTTCTTAGGTCTCCCTTTTGGGTTTTCATCCTAAAAGGATTTGCACCTTTCATTCTTTTTGATGACCGGCATAAAGTCCCTCCGACAAGACTATCATTACTGATATTTTACGTCAAACAGCTTTGACCAAATATAGTGGGGTGAGGTCCCCAATGAGGTTTGGATGATTAAAAGATGTCTTGATACCCATAATATGCGCATGGGGGGAGCATGTTCAGATTTGAACGACATACAGGGCATGTCTCAAGGCATGGGATCCGTATCAGCGTATAGAGGTAAAAATATCATCGCATAAAAAAATCATGCCTTTGGTAAATGGGGCAGGAGCTATCAATATGTTGATCCATTGAGGGCATGGTATGCATAGTCGTTCAAAGGTGTCCTTAAGTCAATGACTCTCCATTTCTGATGTCCTATGGACTTTATGGATGTCCTACCTATGGATACCACAATGGTTGGCTTGGATAATTATGAAAACCATTGGGGGTGGCTTTGATTGGGTATGTGACATCTGAAAGGGTGTGAGAAAATCTGTACTAACAGGGAATGAGGACTCAGGGTCCCTGTCCTACGCATTTAGTTAGTGTGAAGGATGGTTGGACCTTGGCGCAGTTTATAGGCATGTAGTTGGGATGTTCTTCCATGTTGAATGGCTTCTCCTGGTTCTCGGTAATCTCATCACAGGCTTTCCACTATATTCAGGATGGGTTATGAAAGAGGATGGCAAACTATATCTCAGAGGGTTTCTAACTCCTGGGATGGACATGGGGGCTCAAAGGCCAAGAGGTGTATGGAGAGAAGCATCACCTAAGGAAATCTTACCTTTGGCAGACGGGCAAGGGTCAATCAATATGCAGAGCCGCTGAGGGCATGGTATGCATAGTCATGCAAAGGTTTCCTTAGGTCGATTATTGCATTCTCCTGATAGCCAAGATACTTCAAGAAAGATTGAGATTCGGGACCACCAGGGGTGGTTTACAAGGTATCGGCTTTTTCTGAGTACTGATTATGGATTATGAGGAGAGGGTTCCTGGATATAGGAGAAACAACTAGGCTAAATTTCTCAAGAATGGGTGAAGTCATACCTTCTCACGCTTGTTTGAGATGGTGGTTTGTGCTGGCCTGACCTGTGCACTGAGGACAATAGAAGAGCCTCCGTTCCTTATTAAACCCATGACAGGTTTGACCATGCATTTTAACGACATGTGGTAAGGACGAGGAGAATTATTCACAGATGATATGCAGCTTAACATCATGTAGCGAGGATGGGCGGCATTTTAAATTCTATGTAGTTTAACGTCATGTGGTAAGGACTAGAAGCATTTTTTTGAAGATGTTGTGTAGTTTAACGTCATGCAGTGAGGATGTCAGAGCATTTTTAAAACTAGTGAAAATGATTATAGTCAGAGGCATTTCATAGGATGCTTAATGCTTGGTAATTGAAACTTTATGCCCAGTGACCAAGATGTTCCGTGCAGTTTAACGTCATGCAGTAAGGGCGTAGTTGTAAAGGCTCCTCTTGATCAGAATGTAAATGGGCATGAACATCTCGGCATGCCCAAGATGTGGAGAGGGGTTGATTGGTGTAAATCGTGGTTCTGGGGCTTCTTATATTAGGAGTAATGATATGGGGGCTCTGAGGCTGGTAAGCGTACTGAGATAGGAAGAGTGTCGCTAGAGGAAATCTTACCTTTGGTAGACGGGCCAGGGGCTATCGATATGAAGAGCCACTGAGGGCATGGTATGCATAGTCATGAAAAGGTGTCCACGGGTCGATAACTTTTCACTTTCTATGACCGTGAATGATTATGAGGATCCACGATTGTCCAGGCCACGAAGTCTGTCATTTGGTGGGGAAATATCTAGACATGTCGGGCATATTCGGCCATGATTGCTGTTAAAGCTTAGAGAGCACTCTGCGCTGATTTATCTTGAACGCAGGGGTGTACCTTCACTCCATGTAATTTAACTTCGTGTGGTAAGGATGAAGTACTCCTAGTTTAGTAGTCATAGAGCTCGGACCATTAGGTGATATTGTTGCATCACTCGAAGTATAAGTGAGATTCCATGCTCTGAAATACTCTGAACATGATGGGGGATGAAGGTTGTAAACTGTAACTCTGAGGTTTCCCAGATCAGGAGATGTGGTGTGGGGGGTCTGAGGCCGGTAAGCGTACAGAGCTAGGAAGGTTACCACTCGAGGAAATCATGCCTTTTTTAGATAAGCCAGGGGCTATCATTATGCAGAGTCATTGAGGGCATGGTATGCATATTCATGAAAAGGTGTCCCCAGGTCAATGACTTTCCACTTCCGATGGCCATGAATGATTCCGAAAATCCGAGAGTGCTCATAGTACAGAGTTCGACATGCATGGATAATGGTTTTAAAGCATACAAGAAAAATATTTACTGTAATTGTCAATTGAGTTAAAGAATCCTAGGCCTGGATTGATGTTCGTAGATGCAGGTCGTCATGTGAACCAAATGAAGATTCATAGGCTAACCAGGTAGGGATACCCTGACAACATTTGGATGTGAAAAGGGGGACGAACTTATAAAACACTACGCGATAAAATTCTGGATCGGGAGATATAATGTGGGGGCTCTAAGGCCAGTAAGCTTACAGAGCTAGGAAAAGTATTGCCTGAGGAAGTCTGACCATTGGTAGACGGGCTAGGGGCTATCAATATACAGAGCCGCTGAGGTCATGTTTTGCATATTCACGCAAAGGTGTCCCCAGGTCAATAACATTTCAATTATGATGGCCGTGAATGGTTATGAAGATCCATAATTATCTGGGTCGTGGAGTATGATGTATAGAGGGGATGCATCCAAATATGCAAGGAGTATTTCGATCTCATTTCGCAATAAATCTTGGGTGATTCATGACGATGTCCATGCAGTTTAAACATCATGTGGTGAAGACGATGTCCATGCAGTTTAACATCATGTGGTGAGGACGAAGTCTGTGATGTTTAACGTCGTGCGGTGAGGAAGAAGTCTGTGTAGTTTAAAGTTATGAGGTGAGGACGAAGAATACACCCCGTGGAGATCTGGTCTATACAAGGAGGGGAGGGCATTTATGACTTTCAATTAGTGATGGATGGGCCTGGTAGAGGGACCCTAGCATCACTACGTATCCTGTGAGGGTAGGAAACAAGCCTCACATAGTTCTTTGAAGTCCGTGCATTTTAACGTCGTATGATGGTGACGAAGAATACACCGCATGATGGTTTGGTCTGTTTATGGTGAAGAGATCATTTTTGGCTTCATATGATGCAGATGGTCCATGATAAGGGATCTCGGCGTCACTACGTATCCTGCGAGTGTAGGAATCAAGCCTCACCTAGTTCTCTGAAAGACAATACACCCCGTGAGGGTTCAGTCCATTAATGGGGGAGAAGGGGAATTTTTTCATTTTACCCTTGTCTGTGCAGTTTAACATCGTGCGGTAACGATGAAGAATACACCCCGTGCAGGGCTGGTCTGTACATGAGGGGAGAGGGCATTTTTATCTTTTATTTGGGGGATGGTTGAGCTAGGGCGAGGGACCCTGGCATCACTATTTTTCCAACTAAGGCAGGACTCAAGCCATATGTAGTTTTCTGAAAGAAGTACACCTCGTGTAGGGTTGGCCCGTAAACGGGGGGAGGGGACATTTTTTAATCTTCTTATTTATGCAGTTTAACGTCATGTGTTAAGGATGGGGGATACACCTCGTGCAGGGCTGGTCCATACATGGGGGGAAGGGGACATTTTTTCCAATTTTATTCCATTTGCGAGTAGGTGGTCCAGGATAGGGGATCTCGGTGTCACTACATATCCTGTGAGGGTAGGAATCAAACCTCCCATAGTTATCTTTGTAGTACACCCCGTGCAAGGATGATACGTACATGGAGGAAAGGGGCATTTTTAAATATTCTCAACCATGCAGTTTAACGTCGTGCGGTAAGGATGAGGAATAAACCCCATGCAGGGCTGGTCCGTACACAGGGGGAAGGGAATTTTTAACATTTATATGGGGGATGTCTGAGCTAGGATGGGGAACCCTGGCATCTCTACGTATCCTTCTATGGAAGGAATCATGCTGTATGTATTTCTCTGAAAGAATTACACCATGTGCAGGGCTGGTTCGTACACGGGAGAAGGGGAAATTATTGAACCTTCTTATCCATACAGTTTAACGTTGTGCGATAAGTATGAGGGATACACCTCATGTAGGGCTGGTCCGTACACAGGGGGAAGGTCATTTTTAGCCTTTTCTTATGTGGGGCTGGCTAGGCTAGGATGGGAAACACAGGTGTTGCTACGTATCCTGTGAGGGAAGAAATCAATCCCTTTATAGTTCTACAAAATCCATGTAGTTTATCATTGTGTGGTGAGGATAATGCACTTCTTAGTTTAAGTTCATAGTGTTTGGACCATTGGGTGCTTGGCAGTTTAACGTCATGCATCTCATACGATAACTGCTTTTAGTTATGTCGGTGTGGATGAAATACTCTTAGTTTAAGGTCATGGAGTTTGGACAGTTGGGTGCTTGGCAGTTTAACGTCATGCAGCTTAGACGATAACTGCTTTTAGTTATGCCGATGTGGACGATATACTCATAGTTTATTTTCATGATGTTTGGACCGTTGGGTGCTTGGCAGTTTAACGTCATGATGCTCAGATGATAACTACTTTTAGTTATGTCGGTGTGGATGATATACTCTTAGTTTAAGGTCATGGAGTTTGGACAGATGGGTTCTTGGTAGTTTAAAGTCATGCAACTCGAATGAAAACTGCTTTTAGTTATGCTGGTGTGGTTGAAATACTCTTAGTTTAAGGTCATGGAGTTTGGACCGTTGGATGCTTGGCAGTTTAACGTTATGAAGCTCGGATGATAACTGCTTTTAGTTATCTATGAGAAATATTTCTTTTGAAATATCGCATTTGTAGGAGCGGTGGTGAATTTCTCATCCATGGAGATCAAGGCATATTCTCCATTGGATTAGGCCTTGTGTATAACATATGGTCCCTCCCAATTGGGTTCCAGCTTTGGAGGATTCTTTCCGGGTATCATTGGGGTCTGGAGGACCAACACCAATTCTCCTTCCAAGAAAGACCAAAGATGTACCTTTTTATTGAAGGCTCGTGCAATCCGGTTCTGGTATACTTTTAGATGGTGAAAAGTTGGCAACCACTTCTCGTCTAGCTGTTCCAATTCACCTAGCCACTTTTCTGAATTCTCATCGTCAGATAACTGATCAAAAAAGGCAACACGAAGAGAGTGCATTTGGAGCTCAATGGGTAGAACAACTTTTGTTCCGTATACTAATGTGTACGGAGTATCCTGAGTTGTCGGGAATATTGTGGTTCGGTAAGCCCACAATGCATGGAGGATTTTATCCGTCCATGACATCATGTCATTGTTAACCATTTTTTAGATATTTTTGGACAAGGACTTGTTGAAAGCCTATATCTTTCCATTGGCTGCTGTGTGGTAGTGGGATGAGTGGTTAGCCTTCATACCATATTCATGGTATAGTTTCTATAATTTAACAGAGCAGAATTTGGTTTTGTTATCCCTCAGTATGTTATGAGATACACCAAATCTGGGGATGATATTGGTTTTCACAAAGCTGACGATGCTTCTAGCCCCAACTTCCTTGGGGGTATATCTTCTGCCCATTTGGAAAAGAAGTCAGTTGTCGTGACGATATACTTCAGCTGTTTGGATGTGTCAGGAGGATATGGTCTCATGACATCTATTCCCCATATGGAAAATTTCTAGGAGTACTTGTCCGGATGAAGTATCTTTGGGGGTAGGTGTATGAAGTTGGCATGAATTTGTCATGAGTGGCATTTTTCGGTAAAGTGCATGCAATCTTGTGCCACTGTGGGCCAATAATACACAAGCCTTCAAACTTGATGGGAATGTTTGGACCCCAGATGATGTTCCCCACATACTCCGGCATGTACCTCATTCATGAGGACAATGGTTTCGTCCCCAAAAATGAATCCGATGAGGATTCCTTCGAGGGCTCCTTTTTAGAGGACCTCTTGTTGACCCGCGCTGCCATATTGGAAAATGTCGATTTCCCTTGTTTGTATTTTCTCTTGTTCATCCCTATCTGGTGGATGTGCTCCCCGTTGAAGGTTGTTTGCAATAGGGGTCATCCGGCCACTGGCGGGAGCATATGGCCCAAGGACAGGACTGAATTTGTTGATTTCTTCCATCATGTCTTGAATAAATGGAATGACCATTTGATGATGGGAATTAATGATAGATGTTTCATTTCGGGATGGGTCAGCTAGGGCCATGGCCGCATTAGATAATTCCTCAGCCTGTGAATTCTGTGACTGGGGAATATAGGTCAATGTTGGTTCTTTGGAGAATTCTGCCATGAACCCCTGAACATGTTCAAACTGGGGAATCAGCTCCTTCTTTTTTGACAGTCTAGTCACCGTTGACTTGTTTGATGACCTCTTCCAAGTCACCTTTGACCTTTAGGTGATGTACCTATGCTTGGAGGTCAAGCTCCAGGCCTGCAATGAGGTCTTAATACTCCACTTCATTGTTCGTACATCCTTCTGATAGGAAGAAGGAATATAGAAAGAAATCCTTTTCCTGGGACATGAGTATTATCCCCAAACCCACCTTGTTAAATATGGTATCTTCCATCCTCTTCCCGGTTGGGCGTCTGGAGGCACCATCGATTTACATTTTCCCTGCTAGGAATTCCTCTTGAACCGAGGAGATGTCTTCATCAGGTAGCTCGGCGTCTGGTGCGGTGGTCCCTGTTGAATGGTGATCCGCTAAAAGGTATGTCAAGGCCTTCCATTTTATTGCCTTCTGAGGCTAAAACTGGATGTCAAACTATTTCAGGATGACTACCCATCAGGATAGGCACCCGGTCAGCATCAGGCGGCTGAGGATGTACATGAGCAGGTTACTATGGGAAACCAAATGGACTTGATGATGCTGCAGATAATGTCGCAACTTTTGAACTGTGATAAATAAGGCCAAAAAACTCTTCTCGATGTTTGAGTATCGTGTCTCAACATCAATCATGGTTCGACTGAAGTAATAGTGACTTTTTTCACTGCCAGTGTCATTTTTTTGCGTGAGGAAGGCTCCCAATGACTGCTCTAGGGTCGTCAAGTATGGGATGAGAGGTCTTCCTTCAACCGGGGGCATGAGCATTGGTTGGATTACGAGGTACTTCTTTAGGTTTTCAAACGCCTCTTGGCAGTCATCTTTCATTTGGTACGTGAATCCATTCTTCATTAACCTATTAGAGGGAAAACATTTACCTTCAAGGTTGGCTATGAATCGCCTGATATAGTTCAGGTGGCCTTAGAATTCTCTCATCTCGGTGCGGTTGTGGGGGGGGGGGTGGCAGGCCAAGGATAGCTTATGTATTTTTAGGGTCGACTTCGATGACAAGATGGTGTACAACGAAGCCAAGGAATTTCCATGAGTTAAACCCGAAGGCGCACTTCAAGGGATTCATCGTCAGACTATTCTATCGAATTATTTTTAAGTCGGTCTCGAGGTCTGACAGGTGGTCTGTGCACTACTTGTACATAACCACCAAGTCATCTATGTAGCATTCAACGAATCTCCCCATGAATGGTTTACAGATACAATGAATGGTGCATTGATATGTTGCTCCAGTGTTCTTGCTACCAAAGGGCATAACCCTGTAACAAAATATTCCTTGAGGGGCCCTGAGGAAAGTGGCTTCTTCGTCTTCATGGGCCATCAAGATTTGATTATACCCAATATAGCCATTCATGAAGGATATAGCTTCATACCGGGAAACTGAATCGATTAATAACTCGGTGACCGGGATCGGGAATACATATTTCGAGCTATGCCAATTGAGATCTCTGAAATCGATGTAGACGCAGATTTGTCCATTCTTTTTCTTGACGACGAAAATGTTGGACAACCAGATGGGGTACTAGACCTCCTAATTGAAGCCTGCTTAAATGAGTTTATCGACTTCAGCCACTATTTTGGTAGCTTGTGAGTGGTGTGTCCTTCTGGAGGCCTGTTTATAGCCCCGCTGGTCTTTCGGAAGACCTATGTGATGCATCGCCACTTCGGGATAGAGTCCCAACATTTCTATGTATTTCCAAGAAATGACACCCCGGTGTTGTCTCAAGAATTCGGTATATACCACATGCTCCTTGGCGGACATGGCTGTGCTAATGAGAGTGGGCCTCAGGGTATTCCTCGGTACCCCGGTTTATTTCCCTGAACTCGTCCACAGTGGTGGAGATTCCCTCCTAAAATGCGGGAGGTGCATCCCTGAGATCTTCCTCCTATTCTTCTCAAAAAATCTTCATCTTCTTGATCTGAAGAGGGGAGATCCCTTGACTCGGGATCCTGGGAGTCTGGAGGCGAGGCATTGTTGGTGTCCTCTCTCAAGTATTCACCCCCAAATTGAGGGATGGTGGACGTTCCTGCATTGTCACGCTCGGTCGTTATGGCTGAATTCATGAGGACAACTGAGTGTGTGTCCGGACTTGAACCCATGTTCTCAATATGGTTGATGGGTAGTACGTATTCTCTGCCAAGCTGTCTGAGGCGGTCTTCCAGAACCATTTCCGCACCATTTGGAGCGGGAATTCAGTCAATACCATCGACCGAGGGCCTATTCTTCATTTTCTCATAGAACCCGACGTCAATGTAGTGTGACTTGGAGAGCTCAAAAGGGGTCTTTTCGGCATGCAATGTCCCACTCTACCCATCGACATAGTATTTAATACAATAGTGTTAGGATGAAGGAACGACCATGTGCTTATGGAGCCATGGCCGTCCCAACATGGTGTTGAATGTTGTGTTCTCCCAAACCACTAGGAATTCTAAATAGGCCACAATGTCGCCATATTGGGTTTTTATCTTGACTTGTCCCATTGGTTTCTGCTCACTCTTGTCGTAACTTAGCAGAGTTGTGGCCGAGGGTATTAAGTCATCCTCACTATAGCCCAACATACGAAGTGTCCATAGGGGGATGAATTTAACTCCTGATACATTGTCAATAAAGGCTTTATGAATCTCAACATCATCTAATGTACCAGACACATACATTGGTTTGATGTGTCCTTGCATGATGGCATCTTCATCCTGATCTGTGAAGGAAATCACCACATCACATTCAGTCGGGCCAGTCTCCGTACGGTAAATCTCAGCAGAAGCTACCTCGGATTGAAACTCCTAGGGGCTGAGTAAAGATTCTATAAGTGCCCCCATAAGGTCTCCAGACAAACTCAGGGCATCCAGGATCGAAATCTTCGCTGGTACTGACGCCAGCTTCATAAGGATGTCGTATTTCTGCTCTAGCAGCTGACGCGTCTCCGTTAGTGGGGGAGTCTTAGCAGATAACTTATGAGTTGGAATACGTGATGAGGAGGGACTAGCCGCCAGGTCGGATGTCAACGGTGTCCCCACGTTTTGGGGATTTGGCCCGGCCGGTCTGTTCATGCGCATTGGGCGGCTAGGCACTTGTTCCTCCTCTGATGGGTACCACAGAATGACAGGGGCATATAGGCTGCCTGTGGAGGTGGGGGGATATTTGTTCTCCTACTGAGTCCATTAAAGGAATCACACATGAGTTTAAGCGATATTGACGGTTTGGGTTGAGGTCCAACTACAGGGTTGATTTTGGCCTCGACTACGCCTTCCTCGATATCCCCTGCCTCTTTGATTCCTCATCCCTGCCCCTTACATCGGGAACTCAGGTTCATAACAATACCCTTCGTCTGGGGATTATTCCATGAGATGGATGACATTGAGGGACCCAAAAATTGGCTCCTCATCCTATGAAAAGTCAACCCAGTCGGTTTTCCTTGATGGTACCATTTGCTAGGTCGGTGCCCATGGCACCAAGCTCGAGGGCATGAAATCTGACAGCGTCGGGGCCAACATTGGTGTCGTCGTTGACTGATCCTCATGCGTTTGTCTCCTCCTTTTCTGATTACGCCTAGATGACTGGATCGTGGAGGGTTGTGAGGCCGATATTGTAAGTTGTGCGGTATTAGGGGCTATTGGTGGCAAAATCTGCTACTGTAGTTGAGCTCAGAGTATGCCCTGGGATCGATTGACAGTCTTCTGAGTCATCCAGTTATAAAATTTCTGCGCTTTTTTTCTGGAAACCTCCTTCCACCCCTCCCCTTTGTCGGAGTCAGTGGTAGAAACATATGTCACATCTGCTCTGGGTGGTCCTAGCTCGACCTGCACGAAGTCTACCATCCTTTGCAGGAGGTCTTTAAAGACGAAGCATTCCAGAATATTGTGCCCCAACATTCGATGGTAGGGATAGTAATTTGGCTTGTCATCGCAGTCGACTTCTTCAGGTTTTCATGGCTTTGGGAGGTGGATAATGTTGTAATTCATGTCGGCGATGAAGTAGCTGCGGAATTGGTCTTCTCGAAACGAGTATACATTGTGTTTTCAATCCACAAATTGGTTCCGCTTCGATCGTATCTCATCACTCCGCTTGGGCGGTGGTGACCACTGATATATAGGGGGGCCTTAGTGATTCAGTGGAGGCCTATGCGTTGGAGCAGGCATGAGCGTGATAGAGGACACTTTGGCTCTAACTGTTCACATTTCAATATCCTACGAGGCTATTCGGTACTTTACATTGGTCCTCTACAGGGAGTCCTCAATTATCTGGGAAATGGCCTAGAGATGGCGGATGCTAGTGGTGCACTCCACTGGTATGAGCGGTGTTCACAGCTCATCTTGAAGATTATCAATGCAAATGGAAAACAACTCGTTTTGAGGCATTGGACTATTCAGGGAGTAGGTCAGACCTTTCCATTTAGTGATGAAATCTAAGACCCTCTCGTTCTCCCTCTGATTGTAGTTCATGAGGATGATGAATGTTGTTTTAGGAAATGTCAAGATGAACTGGGAGAAGAACTGGTTCTGAAGGTCTTCACAGCTTTTTAATGACTGTGCTGTTAGGCTCGTATACCAGATGAAGGCATACACTTTCATGGTCCGTATGAAGCATCTGAGTATCACTGCTTCTTCATGTTCCAGAGTTCCTCTCATTGGGTTGCAATAGGATGCGTAGTGCATCAATTTCTACTCTAGGTCACTTGATCCATTGAAAATGGGGAATACAGGGGTCCCATAATTGGTTGGAGGTAGTGTGTTTCTCACCCAATCAGGGTAAGGTTTCTGCTCTGGCTGTATCAGAGCGCGTCGACCTTCCATTACTTCCAGTCGTGCTGTCAATGCCTCCATTGTGTTGGTGAGACCCTGGTTTACATCATTTTGGGCCCAGTTTTAGGCAGGTGTGGCCCGATGCATTTCTTGAGGATCCAGATTGGATGGCACTAGGGGTGCATGTGCCATTTGTGACAACTTCGGAGGGTTTATCCGTACTCACTCCGATGGCTTCTTAAGTGGAGGGAAGTCTTGGTATTCATATATATCAACATTTAGTTAGTTTGATGGGTCAGGCACCTCTTTGGGAAGGATCCCTAATTGTTCTTCATTTTCCGAGGCAAACCTTGATATTTGAGGTGGACTTACTGGGAGTGCATGATGTGGCTCCTCCCGGGATGCGATTTCAATAAGACGGTTCCTATGGAGTAGCTCATCATTAAGACGCCTCAATTCATTCATTTCCTATTCCTGATGAACGAACCTCTCTTCGAGCGTAAGTGGCTCGTTTTTATTGAAAGATGGAGACATGGTTTGGGAAAAGGGTCATTTGTTTTTATCCTTATTGGAAGCTCGCATGGTAAGTCGAGGAAGGTTAGCCGAAGAGGTGACAATATTTAAAGTGACCCTCTTATTCTGGTTGTGCACACCTGGTTGTTTGTTGTGAGTCACAGCCTGACGAAACCCATCGTCTCCCGATCCATCTGGATTTGCATCATCTTCGGTGTTACCCATGGGGTTGACCTCTATGGCGTTGATGGATTCATATTGCGGGGCGGAGAAGATGTCATCATTAAAATAGGAAGAGTATTTTCCGTGTATTTTACTGGTCTTCCAGCTTTTGTCTCGGGATTACTTTCAGGCTCCTTGACGAAGGGTGACACAGAGGGTTCTTTGATGCGACCTTATGGTATGCCTCCTCATGGAAGGGGATGATGATTCGAACGACGGGATAGGGAAGGAACCTCCACTTTTGACTATCCTTCCTAGATGAGAGAATGTCGATTATCGTAGGGGAGGTTGTTTTGATATGGTAAAAATGGCCCCATCCCTGAGGGCTGGGGTTGGCTATGTTCCATGAATGTTGAGTCTCTTACGGTTTTTATTGGTCTTCTGGGGGCATTTTTTGTTAAAAATGCCCCCATCCATGCAGTCTGGGGTTGACCCCGGATTGTGGCAGAGGATGCCGGTATTGCTACCTGCCTGATTTTGTGTTCCCCCATTCGGGGGTGAACTGGGTTTGGTACAGAGTTATTCAATGAGTCGGCCCCTTGTGGGGAGGCAGGAAATGACCACATATTGGCCTCTCCTATACAGGAGACCTGTTTTATACTCTTGGTGGCCTTATTTAGGAGTTCTCGAATGGCTTGTTCCCATCGAGCCTGACGCTTCTGGGAATTACTCAAGGCCTGACTCTTTTGGGCGTGTTGTCCCTCTGGAATAGGGACCCCACTCGATTATTGTCTTGACATGATGGCGTTGCAAGATACAATGCCAAACGAGTTCATCTGGGTGGGGAGCGGAGTGTAATGAAGATGTCCATGTTCTCCCCATCCTCTAATATGGACTCCCTTTGGGGCATCACCAATGAGGCGATGCAGCTGGTGCAGCACATAGAGGAAGGGTATCTCCATGATTCATTTACTCCCATCAGGTTTCTGTTGTCATGCCGAAAGAAGAGCCTCCTGGTCAATGTGACACAGGAGGTCTCTTATTGTCTTGACGTGGTCTACATAACCATCGTAGAATAGGAAGTTAGATTTCAGCCAGCGGAGGGTTGCCCATATATTGTAGCGGATGTCGTGCATGCATTCTTCCAACAACTCTCTGGGTATGTCGAATTGAGAGGTGGTCGTGGGCCAAAACATAACTGGTATATCATCCCTAGCCAATCATTTCCTCAGTTTCAATATTTCAGCATACTCCTACGCTAATGATTCCTCCACCTGGTCGGCCCAACTGAGATGCTCACTAATAGTGTGATCGGAGGAAGTGTGACTGGTAGGTATTGAACTGTCATGTGGGAAATTCTGAGGTGGTTCAGAAGATGAACATCTCCCCGAAACGCCTCTTGATCGATGAAGGGTGTCATTGGAGACTATCCAGGAATCTGACATGCTTGATCCCGTCATTCTGAGTGCCTTGGCATATGAGGGCTTTTCTGTGATTGATTCGGCAGGGGGAGGAACTTCCTATCGATATGATATGTCATTACGGGGAGGACCTTCTCAATGGCGGCCGCAATGGTGAGGACTTCCATTACTGCATGACGCCTAACTGCATAGATTTCTTTTGAAGGGAATACCCTGGGGAGGACCTCCAAGGTGTGTTGCAGCAAGGGGATGACCTTCTGGCTGCGTAGAGTTGTTACGGGGAGGGACTTTGCAACAACTGCCATCATGGAGATGATGACCATCAGGGTTTGACGTTTGATGTGTGCCCTGGGGAGGACCTTCAAGACACACTGCAATGAGGGGATGACCTTCTTGGCGCTTGGGGCCACTCCAAGGAGGACCTTCGCAATGGGGGTCGTGGTGGCGAGGACTACCATCACAGCTGTTGCAATGGTGAGGACTACCATTACAGCAACTGCATGGAGAATATCTACGGGGTACGCCCTGGGGGGGGGCCTTCAGAATGTACCGTAATGAGGGTAGGGCCTTCTCATTGCATGACGTCTCTATAGGGATGACCTCCATTATCAGGGTGGCGATGACTTCCGTCGTGACCTGATTCCAGGCTGTGCGGAGTGTCGATGCAACGTAACCCCTGGGGAGGACCTTCAGGGCAGGCCAAGACAAGGGGATGGCCTTCTTTTCATGATGAGACGTCACTGCGGGGAGGGCCTCCACATTTACGACTATGATAGTGAGGACCACTATAATAATTTGTGGTCCCACTGCATTGAGAGTGCTTGCAGTGTATACCTCGGGGAGGACCTTCAGGGTGTTCCACAGCAAGTAGAGGGCCTTCTTGCTGCATGATCTTCTGGTCATGTGGAGGGTTTTCATGACTCACATCAAAAGAGAAGCTCTCTTGATCAATCATTATATGCCCACGGGGGAGGACTTCACGGGTTCTCTATGGAGGACCTTTGAAGCTGCACGTAGCAACATAGAAGGGAGGACCTTCTCAATTGTTATTGTCACTCCCATAATATGGTAATGGGTGGGCAGGGTTCTGAGCTTTCGATATGTTCTTAGCAGCATCAGGAACCCCATCATCTAGTAGAGTGGAGTCATGAACCCACTCTTTATTTTCCATATACCTTCAACACTTTCGGGGCACTTTCTTGTAGGCAGTGGGGACCGTCTGCTGTTGACAACAACCTTCACCTTTGTGTCCCTATCTAATTGGGCCCTATCATGCTGCAGGGATACGCCAGAGAACATCTTGACTTTTAGCAGGGATATATTCCTGCTCTAGAGCATCCACCGTGATGGACGGGGGTCCCCTAGTTGGAACGAGTAAAGATCTTCGATCTGGTTGCACTTGCATCACGAAATATAGTCAGCGACCCTACTGGGTGGATGCATTGATGCAGATATTCTCTGAGGAGGCTATATCATCTCTTAGATGAGTCACCTCAATTGGGGAGATGGGATCACAAGCCCGAGTTGTTTCCGTTTCTGCTGATACAATTAAATTTTGGAAAGTCTACAAGATATGATCTTGGATCGATATCTGCTTCTCCATCATTTCTAGGATATGCAGAGAGACATATTTGGATGGAATGGGTATGAAGGCACATTCTGGTATCGGAGTAGGAATATCCTTCATTGGTCCTCTAGTGGTCAGTGGGTACATACAATTATCTTGTGTCGGGGCTGGTGAACGAATCTTCCCATGATCCAGGATATGCCACTTTATCTATCTGTTTGCCGCCAAATCTGGATAGCAGACATTACATGAATCCACAGGGAACTGGCCCTGCATATGTTGGTTTCACATCGTATCAAGTCGGTGGCCTTTGTTGGATTGGAGACGTGCCCGCCTATTAATTGACACCACATCTGGATGGCGGGCTATTTTGATCGCCACCATGTCAGAATGGTAGGCGTCAAGAGCATCTTCTAGGAGCTATTCCGGCCGGTGCTGTGTTGCGACCATGTCGGGTTGGTTGGATTCATGACCCTGGGCAGGTAGAGGTTCCTGCGAGGTAGGTTTCGCCCTGTGTGGGAAACGAGCATGATAGAGCTTGGCGGGGATGTGCTCCTACTCATATGATGCCTCCATATCAGGATGGCAGGCTTTATAGGAGAGAACAAGTGTGTGTGCCTATTTGTGATACATCTCTTTGACTGGGCAGCATAGCTCCTCCTCAGGGAAAAGGGTGATGGATGGTCCCCAGTTGTATGTTTTCCGCCCTCGTCGGTCGGACGGAGGGGCCAGAGGTCGGTGAGCGTGGGCCTGGATCCTCGGGGTGACATCCTCCTTATCGTGAGGATGATGAGTCGCGACGTGACCGCGATTGCATATTCTGGTAGGGACCTTGGAACGGAACCACCATTCACCAGGGATGATGTCCTCCGCATCGACCTCATCTACCTCCCTCAGATGAGGGAGGTATGTGTTATCTCGTTCCGGGGACAGACTCCTGAAATGGTTTGAGACAGCAACAGAGGTCGTCTGCATCTCCCTTCGTGGCCGCAGCTGGGCGGGCGACCGGTAGGTCCTGGCGGATTGGAGGGCATGCATGGCCCCCTCCACCATTGGGAGATTACCTTTCACGTGGTACTCTCGGATAAACACATTTGAGACCCAGCACTGAAGACTCTGAGTTGGTGACAGGTTCCTCCGTTGGTGAGGAAGCCCAGTCATAGTGTTGTTAGAAGAACGTGCATGTTAGTTCATTCGTGACGTCATTGGATCGATGAGAGTTCTGTGTGGTACCTTTAAAAAATATTTTAACAAATATAAACAGCAAACCCGTCAAAGAAGCATCTCATAATCCCATGCCTAATTAATGGACCTGATTGAACCTAAATATGATTATAAATGTGCACAACGTGAGATTAGGTTAAATCTGTCATGCTTGGTTAATGATTCATGTCAGGTTCACAATTTTTGTTTCAAGTTTGTTTAGAAATGCCCAATGGTTTTGTATCTGACGATGTGTGCACCTGCATTCCAAAGGCAGACGTTCACTAGGTGGTTTGACCAGCGACCATTAAGAAGTCACATTGCTCGAGAGGATGGTATTTCAGTCTCATCACACCTATTTTGGGGGAATTATTGCCTGTTACATGACTCTCTTATAGATTTAAGACATATCCATTTGTTTGGGAATCTTTGGATTATACCCAAGCATAATATCCATGGATTACTCTTGGTTAGCAATGGTCAGTTGAACATAGGGCTTCAGAATCTTTTAGTCCCAAGGTTTACCATCCATCATTAGATTAATGAATCTGAGGAGTTTGGACTCATTGAGATGTTTTTAGTTTAAAGCCTCTTAACTGGGAGCTCTAGAGTTTATTATCATCCAGGGGGGATAGATAACGACTTCAGTGTATAGATTGAACCCATGATATGGGCTCCCTACGTATCCTCTTATGAGGAATCAGAATCCACGTAGTTCAGTTTGGTGTGTGGCTTACGCTCCAGGATGCCCAGGGTTGGTGCGGGGAACTGACGTGAAGATAGTGGGATCGACCGGTTGTTGGGCTTGAACCATAGGGAGGCTTCTTAAGTACCCTGCCTAGGAGACAGAGATCAATGTCCATGTAGTTCACATGGTAGATGGGCTAACGCTCTGAGGCAGCCCATGTGGACCCAGGGGTCTGACGTAAAAGGGGTCGGAATGACTAATTGTTGGGGTTGAACCTCGCGGAGGCTTCGTACATACCCTTGCTAGGAGAATGAGATCAAAGTCCACGTAGTTTAAATGGGAGTGTCGGAGAACCGGTGTGAATGTGGACCCGGGGGTCTGATGGTGATCGGGCTTGAACCTCTTGGAAGCTTTCAACGAATCACTATGGTGGGGAATCAAAGTCCACATAGTTCGGATGGGAGTGGGGATTACGCTGTGTGGAAGCCCATGTGGACCCAGGGGTCTGACGTAAAAGGGGGTCAGAATGACTGATTATTGGGATCGAACCTTGGGGAGGCTTCCTACATACCCTGCCTAGGAGATAGAGATCAAAGTCCATGTAGTTCTAATGGGAGTGTCGGAGAACCGAGGCGAATGTGGACCAAGGGTTCCGATGGTGATCGAGCTTGAACCTCTTGGAGGTTTTCTACATATCCTTGTGGTGGGGAATCAAAGTCCACGTAGTTCGGATCGGAGTGGGGCATACACTCTGAGGCAGCCCAGGGTAACATATTGGGGCTTACACTCTGATGAGGCCCTTGACGATGGATTGGGGCTTACACTCTGATGAGGCCCATAAGAGGATGTCTTGGTCGATGCTTACTCTATGCCCGCGTGAGTCATGCTCTGTGTGAGAAAAAATAGGCAGCAGGGGCCAGACAACCACATCACGAAAGGTGCGTCCATGGGAAGTGGAGTGGGGCTTATGCATGAGGTCAGCCCAAAGATTCAAGGCTTACTGCAAGATGGATGCCCATGGAGACAAAGCACAGCGGGAGAGGGACTTGGACCCAAAGAATGATGGAACAGTACCCCTTTCCACTATGCCCATCCTTGGATGTAGCCATGGGGAAGTACGAAGGTGCACGGAAGCTTCCATCGAATGGGTAGGCCACCACACCCAGGGGAAGGGAGAAGTGCCCCAGTCCTAACAAATGGAGGGTCGTAAAGAGGACTCCCGGGCTCGGACTCCGCATTACTGTGGGAATGTGAACACATGAATGCTTCAGGAATCCATTCTAGGGTCAAAGAAACCCCTTATCCCTCGTTTACTATGGGTATGAGAACTCAAAATGGCACACTGATTCACCTGAAGGTTACACCACATGGGTCTGGTGGTTCTTGTGGAGGCCTCTGCTCGGGGCTGATGAATGGGCCAATGAGGAGGTTGCGGAGGATCTAGTCAGATTTTACCTGGCTCGGGGAATAGGAACTTCGAAGGATCTGGAGGTCCACACAGGTATATGGGTGGTGGCGCCCTTCGCGTAAGGAGGGGCTACACGGCTTGAGAAGCTGTCCGCGAACCAGGGTAGTCTTTGGACTGATGGGCATTTAGCGAACCAGGTTGGATTGTGGTTTGGCAGGTATCCTGCAAACTAGGCTGGTTCACGGATTCGGGTTCATCCCGCATACCAGGATGGTATGCGGAGGTTTCCACGCGACTAGTGGTGGCCATGGGTGACGCTGGTCGGGGGTTCGTCGATCAGGGCTTCGCCCGCATAGGACGGTGTTACGTGGTGCGACAGATCGGAAAAGAGGCATAAACTTCATGGTCCGCGGGGGGGGGGGGGGGGGGGGGGGAGCATCCTAGGAGGGGCCATGGTTCGGCGACTTAAGTTCTTTGTTATTTTAGGTTCGTGGTCCAACAAGTTTTTATGTGATTTTGGTTCCTTATTAATTCTCTTCCAGCTTCATACCTCTCCTGGTTCGCAAACTGGAACTTTGCTGTTTCGGAAATCCTAAGCTCCTTCCTTCAGAATTCATCCTCTTGAATCTGATCGATCTACAAAATTTCCTTCCTTCAACTCTTCCCCCTCGATCTCCTTTTATAGAGTGGATAAAGTGATATATCTATGTTCTTGTGGAGCCTTTTGTGGAGGCCCATGATCGGAGACCCGGTTCACGGATGAATTGGTCAGTCTTGGACTCACGGGTGCATTTAATGCACCTCCCTCGCGAACCAAACCAACTCAAGGAGTGCTTCGTAGTCGCACAAGGTTACGCCTCCATTCTGCGAACGATAGTGGATGCGTCTTGGGCTAGTCGATGCGGTCCGCAGTTGGGGTGGTTCGTGATGGTGGGCCGGTTTAGTGCTCATCCTGCTTCGCTCCCGCAGAGGATCTCCTCCTCCATTTCTAAAATGGAAAGGGTCCGTGGAGTGGGTGCTTCACGGAACCGGCCGTGTTCTGTTATCATTGGACCGGTCCATGGACTGGTTTGGCTTGTGCCATCCATTGAGTTTTCTCTATTCATTCCCCCAATTCATTGGGGGGAATTGGGTAGAATCTCCGTTGCAGATTTTTCAGGACCCTACGAATACATAAATAGTATCATTCCCTAATACATAGAGGGTAACACTATATTTACATTTTGAATAACCATTATGGTATATGACAAGAAACACATAAAAATCCTATTTTTTGACTCTATCTCATTACTCAAATCATTAGGGATCTATCATAGGCAAATCTACCATAGGTTTATCACAAAACCACCCATATACATAAGCAATACCCAAAAACCATAACATAATCATAAGATATAAAACATGCTTAATAGAAAAATATTATTTCTATATTGAAATCACAAGATTTCATTTTGGGATAATGATATAATAAATACATTCTTGAAATTTTTTTCAATAAATAAATAATTGAACAGAAAATATGGTATATATTTTTCCTTAAAAACAATTATATTTTTTGAAGAAAAAAATTATAAATTAATTTCCACAGGGGTATAATATGTTGTTGTCACAATGTATGAAAAAAACATTCATTTTTTCATTTAGTAAGAAGCTTGATAATGAAATAATCCTTTTTAAAACCAGTAATTGAAATTAAAATTTGTTAGGGTTTACTACTCATTGTATAAAATAATGTGGTTTCTAACATTAAAATTTTCCTTAATGAAAGGACATTGGGATGATATCCCTATCCTTGAGTCTAACTCTTCATCTACAGTCATTTTTTCGAAAAGAAAAATTTTAGGTCAATTTCTAGTTGTCTGAAAATATTTTTCTGGTTTATTATTCATTTAGTTTTTTTTAATGTTTGGGGATGATGCCTCATTTTTATTATTAAATCAAAGCAAAGACCTCTTTTAAATTGGAAGAAGGAAACTCATTACATAGCATGAAGCCCCTGTGGTCTTATAGCCCATTACATAGCTCGTATGCCCAAATTTTTGGTCCAATTCACATTCTGTGAATATTAACCCGCCAGTTACAATACTTGCACAGTACCGCCGCCACTACAGTGCCCTTTCGCCACTACAATACCCGCTGATGAACAGTGTCGCTGCTGCTACAGTGTTGCTATGGTACTACTACAGTAACCTGTGCCCAATGGGTTTTGAACCCACATTTTTCATGTAGCATTACAGGGTGCTTACCACTAAGCCAAACCCCAACTACTATTATTCATTTATTATCAATTAATAAAATTTTATAAAACTTACATAATTATTTATTTTCATATTGAACGTTTTCTGGATATTATATTCTAGCATCAAAATAGAACTTGTTAGGTGTATATTTTCAAAGTAGACATAATTACATCATCTAAAAAATAGTATTCCTGACATGTTAATAAAATTTATGCATCAATATTAATTTTTAAATCAAACCATGAATTATGCTTATTAAAAATGATCATTGTTATAATCGTAGAGACAGTAGGTCATACATACACATGGGTAACATTTTCCATTTTTCAGTGATCATTTAGAAAATAACTTAATTATTATTTCATCATTAAAAATTTATAAAAATATACTTAACCTCAAAATAATCATTTAAATATACTTATGTATATTACACAAGTGATGTGGTGAATAAAAATGATTCACATCGCTTTGTAGAGGTGGTAGTTCACATGTACGCACGGACGACATTATCAAATTTATGTGCATGGATGCTAAGAACATAACATAAATATAATTCATTTAAAATGTTAAAAAAGTAATTAATCTCATATATGAAATTTTATTCCTTCATAATCACTAGTATTCATAGATGATAAACAAATGAATTTTATCGGTTCATGAGGATGTAGTCCACCGTACACTCGAACGAAATGTTCATTTCTTATTTCATGAAATCAGAGATTTATTTAGGGTAGGATATTAACACAGCAAAACTAAATATATATATGATATTTTAGAAATTATTTCATATTATAAGAAGTGGATTTAAAGTAAGTGGATGAAGAAATTATATAGAAAAACATAAAAATTTTACCTCTTATTTGGATGATCACTATTGAAGAAGAACATAAAACTTCTAAGAAGGATTTCTCCCTGAATTAATGCCTCAAGAATATATGGGGTGATTATAAAATGGTGTTTGGGATGAACATGACTGGTCGAAATGTTTCTAGATGTGTGGTTTTTAGAGAAGAGTGGGTACCATTTTATAGGAGAGGGGGGCACCCTTGGGAACACCTAAAATATGAAATTAATTTTTATTTTTATTTTTTAATTCAAATGACTATATCATGATATTTTTAAAATAAGGGATGAGGATAGTTAAACATCCCATCATAAATTATTCTTAAAAATGTATTGATTTTAATTTAAAGCATATATTTTTAGCATTCCTTTAATTATTCCCTCTTAATTTTAACTATAGTGACAATATTTTAAATATTAACAAACTATAATGTTAACTTATATGGGATACATTTCCCATAATTGGTCACTTATTTATCTTTTAGACCTTATAAAAGAAACTTTGTGTTTTTAAAATATTTTAAGGATTTTTCAATAATATAATAATTTATTATTAATATAATATATCAATTTTTTCAATTTTATTCTATTCATTTAATTGAATTTAAATGAAATCCAGTAAGAGGTATAAATTCAAAAAAATCCCATTTAATAGTCTAAACAATTTTTATATTCACCTATAAAATTAATATATGACATAAATTATGTAATATAATATTAATATTGATATTTTTATTATCATGTATTTGATTCATTATTAATAAATCTATTATTATATCATCATTGTGTCATAATAATGTTTTATTATTTTCACCTAAAAATTATAATTAAATTTCGATGATGTAACTAATATAATTAGATTTTTAAATACTTTTTAAATTCCATGATATCCCATGTATATCTTCATATTAAAATAAATTATGTTTTTAGAAACTAATGTGTAACAAAAATGTGTATTTGATGGATATAATATTATAAACGCATTGAAGTCATCCAAGTGAATCCAAGTGCACCTAAAGTTGAATCATGTATAATTATTATATGTATTTAATCATAAAATAAATTTAGTACTAGTGTTAGTGTATTTTTGTATTATTATTATATTATTTTTACATTTAATTACCTTATTAACCATTAACCATTGTAATTAAAATAATTATTACTGTTACTATTAATTATGTCCATAAAATATAATGGATGAGTTTACATAATTTTGACCTTCTTATTTATATTATGGAATAAATTTATCCACATTCAAAATGTAGAAGTTACAGAAACTAATTTAAAATTAATCAGTATTGCCAAAATGAGTAAATGAGGTTTTTAAAAGAAAAAACTCATCAAAATATTGACACGCATTTATATAAAAATTCAATGATAAATTATTTACAATCACCAACATAAAATTAAATGATAAAAACCATGTTTAATTATTAATTAATACAAAATAAAAGGATAATGTCACTATATAATTAAATTAGTTTAAAATTAGTTTTTTAATTAAAATGTTGAATTTTTTCATTATTCATTGAAAATTTAGTTTTAACATAATAATAAAAAAACCCAAGTGAATTTGGATTTCCCTATTTTAGAGTAGAACATTATTTATTTTCAAATAAATCATTTAAAATTGATAAAAACAAGATTTAAAAAGGTTTCCCTATCAAAAGGTGGTAAATATACCTTTTAATAATAATTGATTGTTTATTTCTTAAAATTTGATTTATTTTAATTTTTTACAACTAAAATTTATTAGAATATTGTAAAAATATTTAATAAAAAAGTGTAAACATAATATAAGTTGATCAAATCATTTCCCACTAATAAAATGGATATGGTTAAACCACCATTAATTTAATAATTTTAGAAATTTATTATTTTTCAATATATCTCGACATTGTGTAAGAATATGAATTTGGTGAATCCCATTATTGGGTGTTGGGTACCCTATCAATGAAACCATACATTGTAATGTAAATTAATAACTAATTCATAAATATTAATATAAATCGATGTGAAATTTGTTATTCAATAATTACATGGTTTGTTACATCCTACCCCCTTTTTAAAATTCCATCCTCAAAATATTATTCACATATAAAATAATTGGGGCTATTTCACCATCATTGAATTTTAAGATTCTTTTATTTCCTCTTCATCCGTATAAATTTTCCACAAATCCCTAACATGAAGAATCACCTTATTTCAAAACACATTCTCAATATGGTCTAGAAACTAAACTAGTTAATCCACATATGGAAAATTAATTTCAAACTGAACAACTTATATTCTCAAAACATGGGATGGATTTATAATGTACATTAATAACATTGAAACATGATGAAAAATTACCAAGGATAGAAATGGAGGTAAATAAACTCTGTATGAAACAAATCCAAATTTTCTAGGATATCATAAGGTCCCATGAACTATGTACATAGCATCCCCTTCTTACTGAAACAAATCACACTATTCCCTGGTGATACGTTGAGAAAGGTAAGATCAGCCATCTATAAAGAAATATCCTTCCTCTAATTTTCTACATAAAATTTCTACTTTCAATGGGTTTTCATCAAGTGTTTTTGAATCAATGAAACTTTTATTTTCATCTCTTCTATCGATTATGGTCTCATCAACATCAATTCAATTACATTATCCCAAAATGTTAGAGTTCGAAACTATATTCAATTTAATTCCTCAACGGGTGACGTCATTATATTGGAACAAAAAATATTATTATAAGATCACTCAACCGAAGAAATATTTTAGTCCCAATATCCTAACTATTCCATTGAACAAGCATGTATCAAATCTTATAATATCTGAATTGATCATTATATTTACCATATAATTGAGGGTGAAAAGATGTACTGAAATTTAATTCAGTTTTTCATGACTTCTTATGGACTTTCCAAAATATAGAAGTGAAAATTGGATCATGTAAAAATACAATGGATAAAGGAAATTTATGTAACCTGGTTATCACTTAATTATTTAGTCGAGAATGTATATCTAGATATAGTGTATATCGAATAAGGATAAAATTACAATATTTTAGTCAATCGGCCATCAATAATGTAAATAACATTGTTACCTCAAGAATTTTGTTGTAGTTCCACTAAAAATTCCATGTATTTAATTCCCCATTTTAACTATGGAATATTAAAAGCCTAAGAACCCCTTTTGGGAACTATATATGTTTATTCATTATTGATAAGTTAATATTATCATAATAAAAAAATATCATCTCATAAAAAAATAACATCAACCACTACTAAAGGCAGAATAATAATGATTTCAAGTAAATTCATTCCAAAAATAAGGATAGGTAGATTCTTATAATTATTTTCATCAACATTTCACCTAAGTGTTTTTATCATATGTTTTGGATTATTTTTCTGATTGGGAACTCCCAATTTTTATGAAAAATTATCAGAAATCAATGATTATATAAGCCCATATTCAGACAACATGTTGGAAGAAGTTAAAATAAAAACAATGTACCTGATACCACTTCATTTGATAGTCTAACATATATAAAAACAATTGCAAATGATTTAACCACACCCTTCTTCTTGTAGTCTAACTTCTTCTTATCATTTGATTTTTTTCATTAGACACTATTTCCCATAATGACTCATCTCACTGAACATAAAATTGTTTAATAACATTAAAACATTTTTCATTCAATCCCATTGTTCTTTTTTAGTGAAATTTTGATCCTTATGTCCCATATTACCACATCAAAAAGACATTCAATTATTCAACAAGAATTCCCATGTGTTATGTTTACCATAATTTTCTCAAAATATAAATATAATTTCATTACCATCATGCTGATTTGCAGAATTCTCCCCTTTTTCTTGCCACGTCGACCTCTAATTATGCAATTTTTCAAACAATAACAGGTTTACATAAATATTTATTTAAAATCTCTCCAAACATCAAAATAGTAATTTAGTATCTTTTAAAATCATTGAAAACCAATTTCCTTCATTGCTTATTAATCCTAATTAAAAATTAATTATTTAACTATCAAAATCATTGATAAAATGTATAAAATACTTTTAAAAATGAGTAAATTTTTATTCATAAGCAGCTACAAAGTCATCATCCAACATCAATTCCATTATTTTGTTCCATCCTATATAGAAAATCCTTAAGAAAATATTTTTCTTCAAAAATATTCTTAAATACATCACATTACATTGAATAAATATCTTTACTTTCTCTAATATTCTTAACCACCGACCACCACTAATCAGATTCAACTTCCAAACGGTATAAAAGTAAACAAATCTTTTGATTTTATGGACACCCAATGACATTAAAAATAATTTCTACTTCTCTAATTCACACGTCAATTATAATAAGGTTATATGATCATCATAATTATGGGTGATGTTGACTCAGTAAATGATCCACTACTTTAATGTTTCTCAATGGTTGATTTGTCTGACAACATGGATGGATACCACCCCTATTTATATCTGTAGTAATGTGCATTATCTGTGTAAATAACTGTACAGTTCTAATTCTGACAATCTCATGTTGTTCATTTGGAATTTTGTGTTCATATTAATTTCATCGCATATTTTCTTCCTTGTCTCCTCTATAGAAAAATATTTTGAACAAACAAATATTATATGATATAAAAATGTAATCATCAAATACTATATCATTTCAAATTTTTCGTAAAAGAAAAAATATTTATGTGTATTGTATTAAAAATATCTCAACCCCTAAAGTTATCTAAATAGAAATTTGATAACAAATATAAGTCCATATCCTTAAAAATTACATAATAATGAGTTAAATAAATAATTTACATTAATGATATTTCAATGAATATAGTTTTAGAGAATGATTCCATAAATATTATTAAAAAACTCAAATATTACAAATCATTCACATCTACTCAATATAAATTATTTTACAAAATAAAATTATATACAATATATCATGATATTTTTTTCTTGATAAAATTATTTTCATCATTCCTATAGACATCCAACATTCTCTTATCTATCCTTACAAGCTCTAAAAATATTTAAAAAACATGGGATGAGTACAAAATGATATGTAATGAAAATAAGTTAAGGAATGAAAAAATTAGTCTATTATTAATTACAATCAAATGAAATCATAATTTTCACCCATAAAACATAAGATATTTAACAAAAATCATGATGTAAAAATTTTCATGAAAAACTTATTGGGTATCATAAATTAGACAGGTAACATGTGGAAACCATATCATACATTCATTGTATATTTCACATGTACATAAAGAAGAACCATTATAGTTACGTTTGGAATACCCATCATAATATATTCCTTATATATAATAGGAGAAACAATATTGGTTAACTTTATATAATTAACAATTGAAATGGAGAGATTTCATGGAATTACACTCCATTGGTTTATCATGGAACCAACAATATAAATAATTAATTCCTGATAACCATAACATAATCATAACACGTAAAAATAAAATAAAGGAAAAATAACATTTCAACATTGTAATCATAAGAAATCATTTTAATTTATTGACACAATAAACCCCTTATCGAAACCTTTTTCAATACCAAAATATGTGAGGAGAGAATATGGTATTTATATTTATTTAAAATCATAACATCTTGTAGAGGAATCCAAATATAAAATAATGGCCAAGGTGGTGGAATGGTCTTTGTCACTGCGTTAAAAAACATTCATCTTGTTCTTTAGTAAAATGTATCGTAAAAAATATTCATTTTGAAACACATTTATTTAAATTATATTTAAATTAAATTTAAATGGGAATTTATATACATTGTATAAAATAATTTGGTGTGTAACGTCACAATATTTATCAATCAAAGATGATTCAGATGAAATCTATTACCTAGAGTCCAACTCATCATGTAAAATCAATATATTTTGGAATAATAAAGTTAGGTAAATATTTACAATCATGTAATCCTTTTTCAGGTTTATTATTCATTTTTATCACTTATTACCATGTTATAAAATATAAATAATTATTTTTTTTCATATCATATATTTCTTCGATATTCAGTAGATTAGTGAAAAATGAAGTTGTTATGATGAAAAATGTCCACCTGGTTGTAAGTAAATCATATAGAAAATATTATTCATGATATAATCATCATATCATTGAATTACTCAATATTTTTAAATCAAACCATTATTTATGTTTATGAAAAATGAACAACATTATAATCATGGAGACGGTAAATACATCTCTATGATTATACGAGAAGGTAGAGGTGGTTTTGAGACAAATGTAACTAGGAGTGAAAACTCTGATATGGAGTTTCATGCCAGACCTGAGGTATCTTGGTACACTATAATGATCCTAGTTGCACTACTGATTGTGACACTTATGGGGAATATGCATTTGTAAATTCAGATGATTAGTAAGAACCATTATTAAGGGATTAAAAAACCATTAAGAATATATGTTTAGAAGTAGATCATGTATAACATAGTATGAAGCATATTAATTCATATATTAAATAAATAAATGTTATTTATAATTAATCTATTTTTTACGTTCAATTTCCCATTCCATGAAACCCCTAAATATCCATTTATTCCATCAAATGACCAATAATATGAGGACTTGATCTAACAACTGATACGAATATCAATCTGATGGATTTTTTAGTTAGATGCCCAATCCAATAGGAGTCGGAATCACAGAGTTTGTCATGATATTCTCTTAGATAACCCATTATTTGAATAGAAACATGGGTCATGAAGAATCTTCAATCCCTTTAAGAAACAAGAAGTTGTAAAATACAACTTCACGAGACAAAGGACTCTTAATTTTAAAGGATCATCTGATCCCACAATTTTTGAACAATGGATCAACTCCATTGAAAATATCTTCTCCATCGTTCAATGTTTTGAAAAAGATAAGGTTCCCTTGGATACTTACCAAATGGAGGGTTAAGTGGATAAATAGTGGACAATGATAAAAAATATGAGCCTGAGGAGGATATTGAGGTGTTGGAATATAAGGCTTTCTAGAATATGTTTTTCTATAATTTTTTGCCTGCACCCACCAACATATGATTGAAAGGGAATTATTTTCCCTTATGAAAAATGATGACAAATGAATTGGATTGTACATTGAAAAAATCACAAGGCTTGCATGATACGCCTCTGGATTTATCATTACCTCCGAATTCAAGGTTGACCACTTATTTGCTAGGCAAAAACCTAGCCTACAGAATTACCTATAGATACATGATATTGAGATCTATGAAGAAATTTCATAATCATCCCTCAAAGACAATATGGAGATCAGAAAATCTCAGGGGTATCATGTGGATATGATGCTTAAGGTGGAATTTATTTCTGCTAGTCCGATGGATAAATATCACAATTCGAAAAAAATCCAACACCCCACATTCCAATGGTGCGGAAAGAATAACCCTGTTGAATTTGTTGAAGGTGATGAGTAAAATTCATTAGGTGTAGAAGAGAAGGGAACCTAACAGTTAATTGTCGAAAAGATACACCTGTGGTTATAAATGCAGAGAGTGATGGTTAATTAGACCCTCACTGTGTATTTCATTACATCATCTATAAAGAACCAGGGAACCTTTCAAATCAGTTCCCAAATCCTAGGGTTTTTGGAGGCAATACAAATCCTTCAAGGCAGCAAGTCAATCTTTTTCCATCACTACTGTTGATGTATACCTCGACAACGATGTGGTTACAGGTACGCTAGTTATTAATTCACATATAGAGAAAAAACATTTTGATTCTTGTTCTACACATTCTTTTGTATCTCAAAATTATAGTAGAACAATACAAACACCACCATAGATTATGGAAATAATGATGTCTGTGATTATAAAAAATTGGTCTATCATTGCACCCTAGGAATATAACTCCTCCCCGGTAATGATTTGTGGATTAAACATCTCAGGGAACCTCACCATACTCCCTCTAGTGGAATATGATCAAATTATTTCAATGGATTTGATTTCCTTATATATAGCCTACATAAATTTCCGTTAGAGGGAAATCACTCTCCATATAGAGAATCCACCCCCCATTCTGTAGAAGTGCTTGGATGAAGATGATTATTATTAAGCTCCATAATATCAAGTGTGGATATTACTACCATATGGGCATGTGTATCTATATAACATGATTGAGTCTAATGAAGCTACCATCCATGAGGGCATTACAATTGTGAGGGAATTCACGGAAGTGTTTCCCAAGGAATTTCTTCCTCTTCCTCCGAAAATATATGTTGAATTATCAATTGATCATACACCTGGGGTTTTTCCAATATCAGTGAATCATTATAGAATTTATGTTGTGTTTCTTTTGGATATTAATAAAAAACTATAGGAGAATATGGATAATGGGTTTATATGCCAAAGTGCTTCAATATGGGGGGAACTGGTGCTCTTCATCAGGAACATGGATAGGTCAATGAACCTATACATTGATTATAATGATCTCAATAAAATAATGATAATAAACAAGTATCCTCTCCCACAAATTGATTACTTGTTCGATTAGCTATGTGGAGAACAATACTTTTCCAAGGTGGATTTTCAATCAGTATATTACCATATAAGGGTGATGGAGGATATCCACAAGACTATTTTTCGTACAAGGTATGGTCACTATGGATTCATAGTAATGCCTTTCAGACTAACTAAGGATCTATATATATTCCTAAAAATGATGAATATAGCCTTTTGAGATTACCTAGAATATTTTTTGATAGTCATTATAGATGATATTCTAATATACTCCAAAAACAATGAGAAGTATGAGGAGAATCTAAAAACTCTACTAGAGACCTTATGAAAGTAGAGGCTCTATGAAATGTACAAAAGGTGTCAGTACTGGTAGAATGATGTATAATTCATGGGCCATATCATCGCAAGTAATGGGATATCAGTGGATACCTCCAAGAAAGCTGTGATTGAGTGATCGATGATGCCAAAATCGGTAACAGATATCCATAGCATCATAGGGTAAACTGGGTATTAAATCTAATTTGGGAGATATTATTTCACGATTTCCCAAACCTCTCACATAGAAATATAGTAAGGGAGTAATGTTTTCATGGGGTGATGAATGATAATATAACATTAATTATTAGAATAGGAGGCTTGTCACTACACACATGCTCACACTACCTAGAAGTGGGGAACTTCTTGTGGTATTCAGTGATATGTTGAAGAAGGTATTGGGTTGTGTGTTAATGAAAAATGAAATAGTCATTGCCCATGAATCAATGAAATTCAATGTTCATGAGAAATACTAACCAACACATGGTTTGTATTTGGAATTTGGGATATTCTCTTGGATAACATGGTGGCATTACCACTTTGGGAAGATGTTTGAAATATACACGGATCACAAAATTATCAATTATATATTCACAGAGAATGAGTTAAAAATGTGCCAACGTAGATGGTTAGAGATGATAAAAGACTCTGACGGCTCAATCCATTATTACCATCGGAAATAAAACAAGGTGCCAGATGGTCTAAGTACAAAGGGCCCAATGTTTCAATCATGGACAAGAATTTAAAAGGATCCAATCTTCATAGAATTGATGAAGATGGACATCATAATCATAAAGAATGTAACAACATTAATTCCTTCACAAAAAATTTATGAACCATATATTTTTGAAAGGTTAATGGTTGCCCAAAATGATAATGTGGGAATTCAAAGGAAAGTGAAATATATCAAAGAAGTGATATCCTAAGAGTTCAATGTCAATGGAGAATGAATTATGACATTTTGGCCAAGAATATTTGTTCAATAAAATCCAGAGTCAATGAAATATCTTTTGGATGATGAACATAGTTAAAATTTCTCTGTTCACATAGGAAACACAAATATGTATCGAGATCTATGATATAATTAAACGCTGGATAACATAAAGAAGGATATTGCAGAGTATAAATCTAGATCCTTGGTATGTCAGCATGTGATCGTTGAGAGGAAAAATTCTAATGGGATGAGAAACCATTTCCCATACAAGCATGTAAATTGGGGAAAATCACTATGGAATTTTACACTAGACATTCAAACACATCCAAATGAGAACAATAAATTTTGAGTTATTACAGATATTCTTATAATGATTGTACACTTCATTTCAATTTCGGAGGATTTATGACTGGATCAACTAGAAGGAATATAAATACAAGACATAGTAAGGTTGGATGGAGTACGATTATCAATTATATCTGATTGAGATCCAAGTTTAACCTCTATGTTTTAGAAGAGTCTTCTACATGATTTGGATACTGAGATGAACAACAGTACGAATTATAATCCTTAAACTGAGGGTCAATCTAAGTTGACTATCCAAACACATAATGAAATGTTTAGAGCATACTCAATGGACTTCCAAGGAAGATGGGATTAACATCATTCTCTAGTTTAGTTCTCATAAAGTAATAGATTCTACACAAGAATCCAAATGGATCCTTATAAAGCCCTATATGGGAATAGGCAAAGAACACCATCATGTTGGGATGCAGCTGGTGAGAAAAACTCTTATATACAGAAATGGTCTAACAATGAGTAGAGAAGGTTAAGACCATATAGAAGCACATTAATGCTTCTTAGAGTAGATATAAGAGAAATGATGTTAATCATCGACGAGACCTAGAGTTCTATTTCACAGAAATTGTATTCATCCACATATCATCTAGGAAAAGTGTAATGATATTTTGGAAGAATTGAATGCTTAGTTCATGGTACATTGGCCCTTTTTAGATCCTTGATCGCATGGGAGTAGTGACCTAACGACTAGAACTCGCACCAAACCTATCTCAAGTATATGATGCATTCTATGTATCACTCTTGAGAAAGAACATATATGACCCATCACATGTACTCATTCTATATGTGGTACCATTTGAGAAATACCTCTATTATGAAGAGAATCTGGTGAATATTTTTGATTGTAGGGAAAATTTTATACAAAATAAGATAATACCCCTCGTCATGTGTTTGTATAAAAAATACATGTTTGAAGAAGAAATGATGGAATGAGAGGATGTGTTGAAGAAGAGTTAACATCATCTTTTTTATTGTGGGAAAATGAAATTTCGAGGTAAAATTTTTTAAAGGGGGGGGGGCAGATTGTAACAACCCAAAAATTCATTAATTAAAATTATTCTTGATATAATTAAATTTCTTATTATCGTTTTATAGAATATATCATTATTTAATATTGGATTTCAAAATACCATTATGAATTGTTACCTTTGATAATATAGCTGTTAAATAGTGATCACATGATTAGTATAAATATTGGGATTTAACAAATCCAATTTAATTAAAAAAAGGCTGTGATGGTGTCATCCAGTTGAATTTAAACATATGAAGACCATTTTTCAGAGCTCAGAATGATGGTGGCTTCATTATTCTTCTCTCATGACCAAACCCAGTTTGACCTTCAACACATTATGCTTCAGCAAAACCGCCTACGGGAGAAGTGGAAGTTGATAGAGATTACCACTCAAGCGTTGTTATCTGGGCCACCCCAAGAGTATGTAACCATAACCATCCTAACCCTTTAGTCCTTTGTGGGTTTTATTAGGGGTTTTGAAATGTGACCCTAGTACTATGATTATGTACGTTATTTTTTTTAATTAATATACATTCATTATATTAGTATAAATAGTTTTTAAGGAAATTTAGCATTTTTAGTTAATTGAGATATATATTTTGATGAATTAATGGATTTTTGAATTAAATAATATTTTCATAAAATATTATCATTAAACTAATTTTTTATAAAATATTAATGATCTTATAATTATTAAGAATATATTTGTTATTTTTATTATGGAGTTAAAGTTATTTTTATCAAAACCCGTGATTTTATATAAAAGACGGTTTTATGATAAATGTTAAAATTTACATATTTTGAAAATTATTTAAATTAAATGAATATTATTTTTGGAATTGGGATGCCGAAATTATCCAATAGTGATTTTTTCATAATTTTTTTACACAATCAATTTTTTGGCTAAAAATTAAATACCATTTAAATATAAAATTTGTTTTATGACATCATAATGTCCCAATAGTGATGTAATAAAATATGATAAACATTATGTCTTGCCAAATAATGTTTTAATATTAAAATAATGTGATATTAGGTTTGTTTGATTTATTTTACAATGATTTAGTTGAACCCATAGGATTTATAAACCAATTTATCTATTTAAATTCATTTCCTTGAGAGTGTGACTCGTCTCCACATGAGAAAGCATACTATTTTAATAAGTTCTGACATTGGCCTTAAAATATAATTTATTTCACTACCATTTGGAATGAAATGTGAAAAACCATTGGTTATTCTGTGGTTTAGATTAGTATAATGTGTGATTGCCAAAACATAAATAATAAAGACTTCCCTCCCTTTTCCTATATAAACCCACCCAAGATCCCACTTCCTCTTCACTAAAAAGAATTGGACCTCAACAAACCTCTATCAATATCTCTTTATAACCATCTTAATACACCCAATGCACATAATAAGTCTCTCTAAATCCCCTCCTATGCCTCTGGGATCACACATCCGAATAAGGGATTCCTACATTTTTGTTTATATCCGTGTTTCTTTTTATTGTAATACCCGTTTACAATAAAGTAAAAATGATGGGGTTTGATTTCACACAACCCTTTTACTACCCTTCCTATGTTTTAAATTATTATATTTCTCTTTATCTCTCATTAATTCCTCACATGTACACTCAATGCCATGCCAAAATTCCATAAGGAATTTCCCATTTCTCATTCACGTTAAAGCAATTGTTTTTTATTAAGAACATAATTTACATTAATTTTGTTGGGACATGTTTCTATATAACACCATTAATATACATTTCATCTACATATGATGAGATACCAATTTATCTCTATGAATTCTAAGTGATTAATTTTGAAATCACTAATTATCAAGAAATATTTGTGGATTTTATAAATAGAGTCTTTAAAGATAAACATTCAAAATTTTGGGTTGATTTTATTGATGATATCCTAATATACTTGATAATAAAGGAGGAGTACAATAATGATTTGAACACTCTCTTAATTTCATTACGAATGTATAAGCTTTATGATAGGTAAAAAAGGTGAGTTATTCTTTATTGAAGTCTCATTCCTCGAAAATATCATCCCATGAAATAGAATATTTGTGGAACTTTCAAAGGAAATTAGCTATCAAAAGATGGATGAGGCCATCATTTGTGATTGATATTCATGAGTTCCTTAGGATAGCTAGGTATTATCTTCGATTTGTTGAAAATTTATTTCTATTGTCAAATCCTCCTACCATGATACCATGGAAGAGATTCATGTTTTTTTGGAATGTTAAATGCGAAGAAAGAGCCATGGAAAAATAAGGATTATCAATTCCCAAATTCCCACACTACCAACAAGTGGATAAATTTTTATATTTTTTAGGATGATTCAATGAAGGTAATGGGTTGTCTATTAATGAGAAATGAAAAATTCATTTAATATGCCTTATGTATATTTAAATTTCATGAGAAAAAAAATCCTACACAAGAACTGTAGTTGTAATCTATGACCACTGTATTGAAAATATGGTGAAATTATCTCTCTAGGCAAAAAAGTATGAGAAATATAATGATCACAAGAGGGTAAAATATATATTAACATATAATGTGATTAATATGTTATAATTAATATGTATGTATCCTATCAAATACAAATACTACTCAATTCACTACCATCCTTGTAAAGTGACAAATGTGCTGCCTACACATAGTAGAAAGTATATTGTAATTTATCATTGGTGAGAATATAGATTGATAAAATATTAATTGAATTGATGAATATTAACATGGGAAATATAAAATAAGGAACCTAATAATCCATTAAAAATGATTTCAAAACCATTTATTATTTAATGGTTAAAGGACTTTAAAAAAGATGATATGGGAAAACAGAAGCCATTGGAAACTATAATAAATGAGATATAATAAGATGTTAATGATAATGAAATAGGAATTATTAGATTTTGGTTAAGACCATTTATTCCATTAAATAATAAATTAAATAAGAACCTATTGTATTATTCAAAAATATTTACTTTATCTATCCACCAAAATAAAGTTGATGGGTTGAGATCATTGAAAGCCCTCCTGGTGGGACAACATGAAGTTGGATATTGATATATATACATAAAATTTCATGGTATTTTAGTGAGTGATGTTTGAAAGGAATAACCTATACAGGGATTATACAGTTGTCACCCATACCAGCATATAAATTTTAAATCATCAACATGGACTTTGTCACTAAACAACAATATAAATCCAAAGGAAACAATTCTATCTAGGTTTTTGTGGATCGTCTTACCATGAATGCATAATTTATTTTGTTTCTAAATGATTTACCATTGGATAAAATAGCATAGATATATATGAGAGAAGTTGTGATTCCCCATGTAGTACTACTTTATATTTTGTCTGATTTATTTTCAAAAACAACTTTATATTTTTTTAAAAAGTCTATATAATTCTATAAACATTGAGCTAATCTTCAGTAAAACTCATCACCCTCAATCTGATGTCCAGTCTAGGTGGACTATAAAAACACGTATAAATACTGATAACAAATTCAATTGACTTCAATGGTGGATGCGACAAACATCTTCATGTTGTAGAGTTCTCACACATCAATACTTTCTGCTCGATAATCAAAAGTTGTACCTATGTAAACCCTTATAGATAGAGGTGCAATGAACCTTCATATTGTGATGATGTTGGGGAGAATAAACAACTAGGTCCTAAAATGGTTGATTAAATGGTTGTGATTTTAAAACCATTCAGACTTCACATCAACATTGGTTATAGTTGAACTAATATTTATGGTAAAAATCATCAATTAGAGATAGTGTTTTTTGATGGAGACATGGTATTCCTCCGCACATGTCCATGAAAGAATGTGATGAGATTTTTGAGGAAGGGAAATCATCTTCCATGGTATATCAGCCCTTTTATGATCCTTGATTTCATGCAAGTGGTGGCCTATCTACTAGCACTACCACTGAACCTATCTTAAGTACATAATGTATTCCATGAAACCCTTTTGAGAAATTACAAACCAAATGCCTCACACGTACTCAATGTACTGGTGGTACCATAAGAGATCGATCATTCTTATGAGGAGTATCTATAGAGATACTTATATAATAAATAAAAATTTATATGATGTATGAAAATTCCTATAGTAAAAGTGGTGTGGGGAAACAAATTGTTGGTACCAGAAATGCAGGAAATATATGAAGTGATAAAGCATTATAACACTCATCTTTTTTAGTTTGGAAAAAAAATTGAGCGTGAACATTTTTTAAGGGGACTATTATAACACCTTCATTATAATAATAAAAATTTTACTTGAATTTTTATTTAAAGACTTATTATATAATATGGTCATAGAAAAATCTTGCACTTAGTTAGGTTTATTACTCCAATTGGAATTAAAATACAATTATTTATCATTATAGTTGATAATATATTTGTTTAATAGTGATCACAATATTTGTATAAATATAGGGCTATAAAAAATCCAATTTTCATAGACAAACAAAGTGATGGAATAAACCAGTATGATCGTTCTCTATGAATCCCATTTATCATTGCATATAAAGGGGATATTAGTTGTGGGATTTTCCATTAGGAATCCCAAGATGATATCCAACAACAAATGCTTGAGTGAAACAATTTATGGTAGTAGTTTTAACTGATTGAGATCACGACGAAAACCATGTTCGCCAAACCATGCCCTTAATGTCCCTCAATCACACACGTAAAACATAGCAAGTTTTCTTTTTTAATAAATGGAAATGTTACAAGGCCATAGTACTATGATTATGTATATTTATTTATATACTAATTAATAAATTTCGATCCTATTGTTATTACATTATAAATTATTTTTTTCGAATCAATAAAAAAATAATTTTTAATCAATATTCAAATTCATTTAAATATATATTTTGGTAATTTAATGAATATTATAAATAAATATTTTTTTTAAAAATAGAATTTTTTAAAAAATTCATTAAATATTAATTATCATATAAGTTTTATTAATTCAAATTTACTTTTTATAAATATTCATAAAATGTTATTGTCAACAAAAAAACACCATTTTCCATAAATATCAATTTTTTTATAATGTGAATGTTCAAATATTTATGAAATTATATAGATAAAATGACTATTATTTATGGAATTGATATATTGAAAATATCCATTAGTTAATATTTCATAATATTTTGACACAATAAAATTTTATTGTAAAACAATTAAATAATGTATAAATATATTTTATATTTTATGACATTAGAATGAAAAAAAAATTATTTAAAAATTAATATAAAAAGAATCAAGAAAACAGAATTTTTTTATTTTAAAATAATACTATTTTATGATTATTTGTTTTAATTTTTTAAGCCAATATGAATCCTAAAGAACTCATAATATATTTTATGATTTTAAAACCATTTCATTCAGAATTTGACTCGCCTCCACATCAACTTAGTTAATATTTTAATAGTTTCGGCCCAATTTAATCTAAAACAGTAAAATGACCTCCCTTTGGAAAAAATTATTGAAAGCCCCATGGTATGGTACGTGTTTTAGGATATTTTATTATTCAAGTGACAAAATAATAATAATAAAGAAGTCTCCCACTTTTCCTATATTAACCGACACATGCCCTCATTTTTCTTATATAAAAAACCAATGATCAAATTCATACTCAATTTTCAATTATATAGAGTCATCCAATGGGTCCCTATTATTTCATGAGGCCACTCCCAATCCTTTTGAGTCACAGACTGAACTAATGATCCCCACCATTCTATAATTCATTCAATTAAATTACTATCTTTGTAATTTTCCTTCTTAATTGAAATTAATTATGATATATTGTGTTTCTATACATCCCCTAATATCCAATTTATATTTTTTAATAGTGGTTCATTTATTCTCTCTCATTTTTACTTCATCTATGTTATTACAGTGCCAAAATTCCGAAAGGGATATCTCTCTTCTCATATCCATTCGAGCACTCCTTTTATATTGTTTCAATTAGATTCCATTTTATTTTTTTGGTATAAGTTCTTCCATATTCCACATAGTATCAAAATAATATAAAAATGAAGATATATTCCTTGAATCTCATTAAGCCTCCCCTGAACCTTTCTGTACACCCAAATCTATGGTGAAATTTTATAATGATGCATTTAATTATTCTAATTTCTTTATTACCTCAAGCATTCAATTTATATATTTATATTGTTGGGATATGACTTTTCATGTAACTACTACTCCCCATTATATTTTAAAATATTGAGTGTCCCATTTTTCTCAAATCAACTATTATTATTTTTTAAAAGTTACACCGTTGTGCTGCTGAATTTTCACTCATATTTTCTATGCCAAAACAATTATATAGAGAATTCAAAACCCATTATTCTATTAAGGGTTCTCACTGTAATGAACATATAATTATTTATTAAATACTTACATGAATTAAATATATATTACATTATCTTGTATTAAATTATAATGATTAATTAATCAATTTTATATGATCTACATAGAACACATAGGAATGATAATGAAATTATTTTGATGGGTGCGACCAGATAGCGCCCAATGCATTGGGTAATATTTATTATCATGATAAATCATTTGGGAATAAGGGAGTACCTTATTACTTCCATGGACATTTTATACCATGAATACATTTTGGTTTAGCCTTGACATATGTTCATGATTCACAAATTTAATTTTCTTCAACTTTTCCCATGTTATTATTATCATGTTATATATTTCATTATTATTCATCTTCTTTATTTCCACATAGATATTTCTATTTTCGAACATGTATCCCATATTTCGTGTTTATTACCTTACTAAGATCAATAGATCACCAATTTATTGTGTATGTTCCCATGTTATCTCATTCACTTTTAATTATGATTGATTTTTATGAGTATGTTGAATATATTTTCCATAAAGATGTTGTATTCTCTATTTTATAATGTTATGTAATGTACCTAATTTCCCATAAAACTATATATATCCATATTTTTTGTTTTATTATGTGTAATTTTATTTAATAAATCAATTATTAATTTGAAATATTGAGCATGGTTTTTATAAATATTCTCACCATGGTGTGGCCAACCATTTCCATATGATGGATTATTCTTCCTGAGCTATCCAAAATATCCACTGATGTAAAATTATAGAATGTTGTGGAAAAACCATTTTATAATATGGGTTCATGCCTCCAAAACTTCTGAAATTATAATCATGATTACATTAGAACATGGTGCATCACAGTTGATTGTGACTGCCATCCACCCCAACCCACCATAAAGAAATATATGGTGTAGAGCTCATCATGGTCTTTCCCAAATTAAATTGACCCCCTCAACCACACCATAGTTATCCTCCATGGTATGGTTTCCAAATACATTGATCTTATCCTTGAATAATATGATATCCATATTATGGTTCTCTATATGGAGGATATCCTATTTTTAATAACCTCATAGGTGTACCTAAACTCATTCCACCATCTATTAGATTACTTGAATAACCATTCAGGCTAGACCGACAAGATACATCATCAATTCATACTAATTATGACTCTCCTAATATGGTCATAATTCACCAATAACCCACTACATTATATCTCTAAATATCAAACAATGTTACTTTGAAAATCTCTATACACTAATCCTAAACACTATATATGCCTCTAAAATATGGTTCATCAGATTGACCAACCAAAAATAAAACATCAATGAATCTCATAATGTGGTTTCAACCTCACCAGATATATTCCAAAAATATCATTTTTTGTATCTATTCGAGAAAAATATTCTTCTTCAATACTAAGATGAATTTGTAGATATGTCACCTCTTCACCAAATCCAATAAAATTTCCCTAAAATCCAAATTAATCATTTAACCATCAAAAGACCAACACTATAGTCTGTAAAAAATTTACATTCTCATTTCCTACTTGAATCATGAGATAAAACGTCTATATTTCATAATATATCCATGATAACTAACATATATCCAATCCAAATCTCCATCAAAACATGTGATCTCCATCTCGAGATATATTCCAACACAAGAACACTCTTTTAAACTACACATACATATTATAAAAGGTATTTCCCACTCACTAAAATAAAAAATTATTGTTTTAAATCCACTAATAAATTCTATTGATTCCAAAAAACATCTGACACAAGGATAATTTATCTAAAACTAATATGATGCTAAACTCCATATAAGTATCTGTTCAGTTTCCATGCTGAGTTGAAACACCTAATCACTAGTCCCAAAGATGGACATCAACCACACCAATTTATCCTAAACTACTAAAATTACAATGATCCATTAAATCCAATGGTAATATTTCATTACCCCATAATACTCCATTACCAAGGACTGATTCCAAACAATGGTTCTATTTATTATAAGTTTCATATATATCAAATATACATCAATTTTTTCCCAATATAAATATCAAAACATGTATCATGTGATCTAATACCTTAACCCAACAACTCAAATTCTTCCACTTGATCACAACATGATAATTATTTTCAATAGATAAATGCACAAAAGTCTCTTAAAAATATATATCATACCCATAGAGAATAAAATAAATTAACTAGGCTCACATTAAAATTAGAAAACATGAACTAAATATTCATTGGTCACAAAATTTACAATTATCCAATCCAACCATGTAAAAAACCCCCTACACAACATGGAACATTCTTTGTAGTAATTGAATTTATGTGAAGCATGTATTTAAATCATTCATATCAGTACTCACCAAGAAAATAAATATCCAAGAAGAATGGTTCGCACATGAATTTATCACTTATTTTAAAAAAACACACCATAACTCACCATATGTTTTAAAATTCCCATTGGAATCGATGATTTTACACCAAAAACCAAAATAAATTACTTATCCATAGAAAATAAGACTAAAAATTTACACTTTTCAAATATATTTTTAAATAAAATTTATAAATACACATAAAATATATTTTACATAACTCATTTTCTATTATATTCATATTATCTAAAAATTCTATATATTAAATAATCTAATGAAAAAAAAATCAATTTCATAAAACAATTATTTCATAAACATTTTATGCACACCTGGTTCTAGAACTTTATTTTTCTAATTAAAATATATATATTTCAAAAATAAAATATCCCTCAAACCATTTACCATTTATTTCCATGTGATCATATACCAAATTGATAAAACAATAACCTCACATAAAAAGAAATCAAATATCCACTTTTAAAATATTCAAAAAAAATCAGTTATATTATTTGTTTCTTTAATTAAAATTTGATTTTGACAAAGAAACCAATTAAATAACATATCTTATATGAGCAATAATAATTACATGATAATGTCACTATCATTATTTGTGAGCTATTTAATATATATTGGATAGGAATTATGACCCATCTCATGTTTCATCTATAATGATTTAAAATTCTAGGTCGAAACCAACACATTATTCATAATATAGTGTATTGTAACAATAATCTAATTCCCCTATAAAATTTTTATTTGATTGATGAAATCATTGTCAGAAATATTATTCATCTACCTCATCAATCATAACAATATATATGTATTATAAACCAACATTATCACATCCCAAATATACAATGATACAAATTCATAATTCCCTAATCCAGGACGACTGAACGATGCCCAAACATGGATGCTACATAAAATCCACCATGAAATTCCACTAAATAATGGTAACTAACATGTTTTGATGTGCTATTATAGTTGTGAGGACACTATAAGATTTAAAATAATCCTAGATAGTTTTTAAAAAATATTAAAAAAATCAACATGAACAATTCAAATAATAGATATCCCAAAATTTCATTATTCGTAAAACATGTAACCAAATATGAGATAATAGTCCACAATAAAAAGTAGTAAAAATTATATATGATTTAACAAAAAGATATCGTATTAATACTACATGAAAAATCCACAAAATAACATGTTTAAATTATTTTCACAATGGCTGGCACACAAGTTGCAAAATAAGTAATCATAAATTTGTCATCCTTTATATCTACACACATAATATTCCTAACAAATGGTCATCCTCAACAACTATATTTATATATACTATGTTTCCATCTCTGGCCAATACCTACCAATGTCATGAGAGTATATATGAATCATTACCCATGTACATCGAAACTAATATTATGTATCTAGGGATTCTTTGAGTCTATTCACCTAGTAGGAATACGCAATGCCTATACAATAATATGTGATCCGAAGAATATGTTTCTATGGGTAAAATTTACATATAATAGGTGTTGGTATGATATTTTAACACAACCAGTAAATAATATAATTTTTATTCACACCAAACAGACATGTTGTGTCATCTAGAGACATTTAGAAAACCATGATTCTTGACCATAACTACATTTTAATGTATTAATGTGTATCTATTAATTGTAAAATATCCTCACAAGAGGCTCTATATATTTCCCTAAAACAAAGTTTAGTATATCATACATACTTAATTTAGTGAAAAAAATATCTATGAGCTCATGTAATATAATGATATTGTATTATTCATCCCATGATAGAGCATCAGAATCTAAAGAGAATTTACAATGAACACCATTTTTATAGAATAGATTTGTACTAGGGGTGTGTTTTTAACTAACAATACTATGTTGACCTTGAATAATACCATATTTGACTAAACAAAAGGCATCATGCATTCCTCCTTTGATTTTAGAGTCTTCGAATCAATACTAATTGTCGAATAGATACCATGGGTAGAATACACATGATGGTAAGAGTGAAATACTAGTGGAAATGATCAAAACATACATAGGGATGGAAATAATGGTATGAATAAAAAGTAACTAAAATATAAGAAATTGTATAATAAATTAAATAGATGATAAAATAAAATATTCTTTTTGTATGAAAAACACACTCCAATGCATCACCAACAGGGATATCAAAAAAAAATTGAAAATAAAATTAAATATACTATATGTCCATCTCTGAGCCAAACTAGACACCTCATCTCCATGACACTCAAGCTGCACCATCCAAATCGTAAGAGTTTTCATGAGTATCTCTACTTTATCAGGAAATAAAGGGAAACAATATAATCAATCATGAAGCTTGAGATCTATATTATATTTTGATATTTAGTCATCACACACACTATAGTGTACATATAGTGGTGAAAAATAAATCATAATAATCCAACCATAATGGTGAGACCATAATTAGAAATAATAATATGTTCTAGCACAAGTGGTATGCCAAACCACACTAATACATAATAATATATTTCATAAACATAAAAAACATATTAAAAATGATTGTGAAAACTAAAAGTAAATATCCACTCAGGGGTTACTTTTTCACAATTGATGAAAATAAACCCATGCTCTAGTTATTTCTAATGGAATTTTATATCATTGTTAAAACTTCCACACATCAATCAGAACATCCAAAAGATCAATAAGGGATCATTAATACTTCTAAATGTAATAGATACACATAATAGAACCCATTTCATAACCATATGTTTCCATATGATAAATAACATTAATCAATATGTGGGACTCCAAAAACATGATTTGAACTAAAGACGTGAATATCATTTTCAAAGAATCAATATATCTTCTAAATCTAGAAGGTTGGGAAAAATTAATCATGTAACAAATGAACAACCAAAAAAGGTAGGGTTTAAACCATAATATAGGATCATTCGACCATTATTCCACTCGGCGATGAAAAGATTCCATAGTGCACTGAAACCACAAATTTTGTGCCTCAACACCTAATGAGACTGAATCCACTCTATTTTGTGTATTATAATAAAATAAAAGGGATTTCACTCATATATATCACCCAATAAATTCTAAATCCCATTTATAAATATCCATCAAAGATAGGAGTGATCCATATTATATCTTAGGGACAACATCTGATATATGAAAATCTTAAAGGACTCTTTTATAAACAAATATCATCAACAAAAACAACCTCAAACATCATATAAAATGACCAATCAACTGTGGGATTATCTAAAATGTAAACCACTAGCCAAATGTCTTAACTAGAGGTGATAACGAACTCTTATCTAATAAGGAATAAAACCTATTTCATTTCCTATATGTAAATATATAAAAAAAAATTCCCATTGAACCTCCATAATACACCTCATGGACAACTAGAATTTATGTCCCCAATATTATTTTATATCAAAAAAAAATTGAAACAACAAATTAGGGACTAACATTCTATTCCAAATCTCTAAGTCTAAACCCATGTAATGTTCCCCAAATGGCCAAACATAAAAATAAGACTGTGCACCCCACTATGGGTTATGATAACTCATAAAATGAATGAGACAGATGCAGTAAAACCCCAAAATGGACCTCAGTGCTTGAAAATTTATCCGTGATCAACAATTTACTAATCCTACATCAAAAATAAAATAAAAAATAATATAATTAGCAATGGTTGTTAGGACTACCTTAAAAGTAGGGACCAAGATGGGATCCATTCCTTTCTAGAACCTTAAGAAAAACTAATAGTATAGAAACCACAATATATTCTCTTAGCAACAAAAACATATTTAGGTAGCAAGTCAAAAAAAAATCAATAATAATCATGACAAATGGGAATTATACATAGTCAACAATGATGTCCACATATCACTTGATCAATAACATTATTGTAAGGGAATCATCAATAGTCTACCATACTCATCAATATAGCTAAATAAATACCAATCTGGACCAACATCAACATTTATCAACCCATCCCAAAGCCTCAAGTATATGGGAAACTCTAATATAGGTTCTAAACTAGAAATAATCTATACTCCAGAAACTATTCCCAATACATAGTGGCAATCCACGATCTACCCTAAGGCACTGTTAGATCTCATCATTCAGGATCAGTTTGAATATCATTAAACAAAATGTCCCTAGAATCTACAATCCATGACAACTAACGTGATCAAATCCATAACCCAAACCTCACTTCTCCTAATCCAAGTGCATGGATGCTTTAGAGTCCAAACCTCAAGGAGACCAACAAAAAAATCCCTACCATTCCGAAAAAACCATCTACATTCTTTTAAAATTATAAAAAGGAACCACCATCGCCATATATTCAGAATAAATTACAAAAAGGATAATTTTCATGTCAAATTTAAAAACTAGGGTGATAAAAATGAAAAATAAAATTATTAAAAGTATAAATCATATGATTGGGTTACACAGTGTGTAACCCAAAAGGTCAATGCTGGTAGTGTAACATGTCCAACATGGAATGTACATTTCAATATTACATGATGTGTACCCCCAAATGGGTACTTGAATATATACCACTTCCCATCCTAACATGTACAGCATCAACTACACAGTTTGTACCACCCCTACATGGGGTGTGACCTACACAGGGTTCCTAACCTTGTAACTATTCATTCGTCCCACACATGGTTTTTCTAAAAAGTTTGGACACTATATATGTACTCTAAATGGGTATTGGTTATGTACACCATAAGATAATGAGTCTTTGGCCCACCCCGAGTCCCCGTTATTGGTCTTGTATTTCCTAGTTCATGGTATATAGTCAATGAAAAACCCACATTCCTCAAGTGTGAAAAATTTATGTCTTTTTGTTCTGATCTAAATTAAATTTACAAGACTTTAACCAAATTAAAAATTCTGAAATTTTCCAAATATCCAAATTTTCTCTCTGATTAATCATAGATCGACTCACTTGGAATCCATAAAAACCAAATAATGGATTAAAAATAAGAAAACATGGCTATATGAATTTATGGAGAAAAAAATAAGAACAACAGTAACTCTAGGTGTAAACTGCCAATTCTTGTTACTAGATCAATACTGCATACCCTCAAGCCTCGATAAAACTCCAAATTAGTTATTCAAGGAACACCTATTCCCCCACCTACCTCTACTATACCTCTCTCTCTGTCATCTACTTTACCATAAAAGTGTGACCCCAATGGGAATAAGTGAAAAACATTTGGGTGAAGTGTACTGAAAATTGGAAAAGGGAAAGGAAAAAATATTGAATAAATTTGAAGATAAAACGTGGCATCCCTAACCCTAGTAGTAGTGGAATTTTATTATCTCACAAAGAAAATTTCCATATTCTAGATTCAATTATGAAGAAAAAATATCAAAAAAATTTATATATTTCAATGATATCAATATATGAACATCAATAAATAAATTAATAATTATTTATTTGAATGTTAAATGTTGAATGAAAATTATAAAATAATAGATTTCTGAAGAAACCAGTTTTCTAATGTAATGATGATATTATTTGAAAATTTTAGATGGAAATGTTATCTCACAACATCTCATTGGGTTAATTTTTCATGACCCCTTCCGAAAAACTGAACAACTCCTAGGCTGGAAATGTGAGAAGGGAAATAATGACCCCTGAGTCTAGCCTCTAGCGGGCCTTGGGTTGGTGACTAGAACTGAGTGTATAGTAAACACAGAATTAGGAGGTATTGCCCTCTAAGAGAACACTTTCATAAGAGAGAGAGATAAGATAGACTCCAACCAAATCAATCTCAGAAAATAGAATAAAATAAATCCCAAGTACACATATGTTATGTCATGCAAAAATAATACAAATTAATGTGGAAAATTGAAAGTACAGAAGGAAAGTAAAAATAGTAGAAAACACAAGCTCAAAAAGCTCTTACAACCCTAATCTAGTAGATTCCAGGGTGAACTCCATGCTTGAACAAGTTTCCTAAAAAAAATTTATATATATATAGGGTTAGTATAACAGTATACTCAGTAGGATCCTCCCTGGAGCCTCTCAAGTAAATGTAAATAAATAATGATAAAGCACTGTAAACAAAAAGATAAACTATATTTTCACCTAAAGAGGTATAATAGGTTTCTAGCCTCCCCAGGTATACACTCACCATGTATCTCATACAAGAGTATATAAAATAATAAATAATATCATGGGTACCCCACTACTGATTCCCCACTCGTTATCCACTTTTCCCCAATGTCGCACATCCTAATCGTCTCTATCCAAAATATGCTTGTCCTTAGACACCTGGGTGAAGCAACACAACATGAACCTCATGAAAAAAAAACCACCGTGTCCACATAATAAAAGTAACAGAGTTGTTTCCTGGAGCCACCACAGCTCGCATAATGTGTATCATAAGTCGGGAAATAAATGTCAAGGCATTACATCCCATACACAGTGTAAGGATCCGCAAGCCATAACATCCTATACACGTTATACCTATTGTAGTCCATAAGAAACTATATCTAGAATATATGTGTGTAAAATATCACAATCCATTATTTCAATGTACACATATATATGAAGAAAAACAATTGTTCCTTCCAATACATGTAACTACCAATTGAAGAGAGTTGGGACAAAGGGGGTAGTCATCCATCCATCCTCCCACAAGAATGTTGGGGAAAACACTCCCAGGGTGTTAGTTTCCTTAACAGATGGGGTGGAGTAGCATATAGAAACAAAAAATGTACATAATATACTATAGCTCACTACCACACTATGGGTAAAACCTAGTATTAGACTCAACTACAACTAACTTCTCTCGGAATCCCGAATTCCACTTCTAAGACTTGGTATCCCATAAGCATACAACCATTTAGAGAGATTTAATACATTACATAATTACCTTTTTATCGGTTTCACATTACATTGAATTATTATTTAGACAATAAATAACCAATAATAATTCACATATTGCCTTTCATTATAAGCACAACCAAAGTTCAATGTTCCCTTTAATTATAACTTCAAAATTGAATCCTAATAAGATACAACATCAAGGGTTAAAATCATTTATTCAATCATATAATAAAAACATTATTACTTTTCCATATTCCCAGACATTCTAGAAAAAACATCAATGAATCTAAACACAATGGGGCTCAACACAGTTAGTAAATGAACTACATGTCCAATGATTGTTTCCTATAACATTATTATAAACAAATACTCAATATAGAATCTAATAATGAAAAGAACATGGAATACCCCAAAATTCTTTTCCCCACATTATATGGAGGGTACGTAAACTAGCTACCTTGAATAGTGGGGAACATAATGAAAAATAACAACCAACAAGAAACCGAAATCATCCATAAATTCACATCCAATCTATTCCAACATATCAGGTGTCCTCCATACCACCCACATTCATAAAATGATTCATCATGACACTCTAGGTGTCAATTTCTGACGTAATCTATAGGCCTCCCATCCCCCACATATCGAAAAATCCTTCGAAGCTTATATAACATCACAAGTAGTAGGAAACCAAACTTCACATCAATTGGGATCTTGTCCCTTAAATAATAAAGTGGGTAACTCAGAACCCTACAAGGAATTATATATTATTAAACAACATGTTCATTAATCCGTATCGAATTAATCGATTTATTATTCATAGGTTCCAATTTCAGGAAACATAAACCGTAATCTATCACAAATTGATTAAACTTGCTTAGTGTATCAATAAAATTGAAAAAAAAACATCCAGAATCATTTACATGACTCTTTATCCTTATCAAAAAATTATCAATTAATTCCATCATTATGTTCAATACCAATTTCCATCGATAAATAAATGTAAAAAAAGAAACCATGGGTATCACAATATCATGAAATACAAGAAGAAATAACAAAAAATCGATATTAATTTATTTATCTGGTTCAAATATTTAATATGTCAATTCTATAGTGATATAGTTTCTAAAACATGTTAACTATATAGTTCCACATAAAAAAAAGAATCATTGAATCCCCTACCTCAAACAGTCGTTGACATTCTTTATATGAGAATGAGCCCCACAACAGGTTACGATCTCCTCCCACAATGACAATAGTATCCACCCATGGATGAAGTGACACCAACACACTGATCCACACCCAAGAAAAGATCATTAAGAACATGTAGATTGCATTCTATAAAAGGGAATGGGGAAATGGAAGGAGATGGACCCAAAATATTGATGATATATCATAACTTATATCAATGATTGATCAGGAATACTTTGTCGCATCAAAATAGAGGGGAAAATCCAAGGAGAAAAGTTTGACTGCCAAAATCCTTCTGGATGTAATGGAATGTTCAAGAAAGTCTCACTAGAGAACATAGAGGAAGAACAAGGGAGGAAGATAACTCATCCCTTTTAAAGATTTAACAGGACAACTGTTTAAGATACACTATATTTTCCATTAAAAGTGGATATCCATAAACCATAATGTTTGACAAATAGAAGCATCTCGAGACTTAGGAAAATTAATATAGGGATTATGGCCTTATAATTTTCCTTAGAGAGATTAAAAAAGGCATGAAATTCATATTATGTCAAAGGAAACTTCATAGAGGTGAAACTGAAGGAAGTTGGGACCAATGTTCATGAACACATAATTTGGAAAAGGAAATAGAGTATACCATTAGACCTCACTATTTTGGAAATACAGATCCTGACTCAAAATTTGGAAAAGGAAATAATGGTTACCGTTGGACCTCAAAATTCAAGAAACACTATTCATGAAATCAAAATTTTCAAAAAATATAGAGGCTACCATTGGAAATCACCTTTCTTGAAATAATGTTTAGGAATACAAAATTTTGAAAAGGAAATAAAGACTATCGTTGGACCTCACCATTCCAAAAAAAATTGTTCATCAACTCAAAATTTGGAAAATGAAATAGAGGCTACTGTTAGACCTCACTATTCTGGAAACACTATTCATGAAATCAAAATTTGGAAATGGAAATACAGGCTACCATTGCACCTCACCATTCTTGAAACACTGTTTAGGAACTCAATAATTGGTAATGGAAATGGAGGCTACTGTTGGACCTCACAATTTTGGAAACATTTTTCGTGAACTCAAAATTCCGAAATTAAATAGAGGCTACCATTGGACCTCACTGTTCTAGAAAAACTGTTCATGAATTCAAAATTTGGCAAAGGAAATAGAGGCTACCGTTGGTCCTCACGGGTTTGGAAACACAATTCATGAACCCAAAATTTGGAAAAGGAAATAGTGGTGACATTTGGACATCACCATTCTAGAAACATTATTCATGATCTAAAAATTTGGAAAAGGAAATAGAGGCCACTGTTGGACCTCACAATTCCTGAAAAACTATTCATGAACTCAATATTTTGCAAATGAAATAGAGGATACAATTGGACCTCACCGTTCTGAAAACACAATTCATGAACCCAAAATTCGGAAAAGGGAACAACGTCTTCCATTTTACCTCACTGTTCTGGAAACACTATTCATGAACTGAATATATGGTAATGGAAATAGAGGCTTCTGTTGGACTATTCATATAAGGCTACAGTTACAATGTTCGTATAAGGATAAAGTTTCACTATTTACAGTACTAGAAATTTGGAAAAGTGATTGCGATATGTCACCTTGACCTCCCAGAAAACCTCAATCAAATGAATTCTACTAAGGAGTGGACCAGATAGGTCTATGACATTACATTAGAAACCTCTCAAAACATTATCATCCCCGAGAAATAAAAACCCACCTAAAGGGGAAACTGAAATGAGGTCTGAAGAACCTCCCATCGAGATACCTCTCAAAATAGAGAAATCCACAAGAAGTAACCAAATGGAAGCCATCTTATGAACACAAAAGGTCTATAACCACAAAGGGAACATCATAACAAAAAAATATATAAAAAATTAAAAAAAATCTTGGTATTGAGCACATATCTGTGACTCACTTTCTCATATACTCTTCACTATGCCACCATGTCTACACAAGACACAAACGAAGGGAAAAAATGCCTGCACAACACCTTCTATATGTGGTCATTCATCTCTATAGGCCGCTCCTCAAAGGTCACATCATCTTCAACATTCATATCTACCCAATTGATGACATGTCAGTCATCGTGACGATAATTACAAATATGTGATATGTTGAAAACATCATGTATGTAGTTCATCTGTAGTGGATGTTCTACTCGATACTCCATAGATCTAACACGAGCCAACACATTTAAAGGCCCAAAAAACTAGGGATAAAGATTACTCCCACGACCAAAAAATCGCTTACCATGATGTGGAGTCACCTTCAGAAATTTGGGATCCCCAACATCAAACTCTAACAATGTCTTCCTTTGATCAGCATATGATTTTTGACAATCCTGCATTTTCTTCATCATCCCATGAATTACCTGAAGCTTCTCTATTCTATTATGAACTAGTACCAGTCCAAGAATTTTTGACTCTCCGACTCTAGTCCAGCACAATAGAGAATGGCATGGTCAGCCATACAAGGCTCCAAATGGTGCCATACAGATGGTGGAGTGAAAATTATTGTTTTATGTGAAATATAAAAAGGGTATGAAGCCCATCCACGAATATCAAAAATCCAGGACACTAGAGCGTAACATGTCTCCAAGAGTCTGAATAGTCTGCTCAGTCTAACCATCCGTCTGATCTTGAAAAGAAGTTTTAAGGAATTACTGAGGGCCAAAAGCCTGAGGGAGACCTCTTCCCACCTTGGGGTTAAAACTAGGATCTCTATCTAAAATGATCATCCTTGAGAATCCATGAAGTCTCACCACATCCTTCAAATACTTCATTGTTAAAACATCTACTGATCATGACTCCTTGATTGCTATGAAGTGGCATGATTTTTTTAAACAACCTACTACCACCCAAATAGCATCATTTCCTCCCTGAGCTCGATGTAAGCTAGTAGTGAAGTCCATTGAGTCTTCATCCCACTTCAACTGAGGAAAATCTAATGGCTAGAGCAGACCACAGGGAACACGATTTTTGACATTCACCATCTAGCATATCCAGCATCAAGAAACAAACTCTGAAACTGCACGCCTTAGCCCAGGCTAGCAATATTGAATCCTCATGGCTCAATACATCTTTTTTATGCCAGTATTCACCACTAAAAGTTAACTATAGGACAATATTAGAATAGTATCAAGCATCTAGAAAGGAACAAATAGACTTTCATGATACAACACTCATTATTGTTCATCTTCATACCAACCGTCATTGGCCTCACCACAAACAACTATATTTATCTAGACCTCCACCTCAAGATCCCCCAACTTGGAATCTTCCTCCTGCTGCACTGGAGATGACTGCACAATCATCTGAAAACAAAACCTTTGCCCCCAACATCTCATATATCAGGATGTAATACTGATAGTTTTTCCATTAATCTCTAGGGATCACCATATTCATGCACTACATTAAAACATTTTTTCTGACTAATCATACTATCTAGAACATTACCCTTTCATTGTGTATACAATATCTCGATGTTGTTTTCCTATAAGAACTCCATCCACCAATGTTTTTGTAAGTTCATGTCAGGGTAGGAGAAAACATACATCAAACACTTATGATCGGTGAAAACTACAAATCACTCACCAATGAGGTAATGTCACAATTATATTAGAGTAAACACCATGGTGGCCAAATCAAGATCACGGATGGCATAGCTATGATCATGGTCACGCAAAATATGAGAACTAGAAGAAACAACTGATCTTGGCTACATCAGAACATAACCTAACCCCAGATGCGATGCATCACAAAAACATCAAACTAAACTCCATATTATGGAAGACAATGAAATGGAGCACTTACTAAATTATGATAAAATACTCAAAATCTGCATGATATTGATTTGTCCAAATGAATGCCTAATCCTTCCTAGATAAACCAGTCATGTGAGCCACAACATGAGATAAATAAGCTACGAACCTCCTGTAGTGGCCTCTGAGACCAAAGAAATGTCACACCTCTAACACTGTCTTGGGCGATTCCCAATACACAAATACTTCTATCATCGATGGATGCACAACTACTCCCTCATGGAACACAAAATTCCCCATGAAACAGTCATCTCGAGCTCATAAATTACACTTAGACAACATCCCAAACAACTGATGGTGAAAAATAACCCCCAAAATGGCATGTAGATGATCTGCATGTTCCTCCTCAGACATGGAGTACATAACTATTTCGTCAATTAAAACCCCCACAAACTTGTCCAGGAACCCATAGAAGAAAGTGTCTATCAATCCCATGAATATAGCAGGAGCATTTGTCACACCTAACAATATTACAACAGACTCATACTGCCCATAATGTCAACAAAAAGCTGTCTTGGAGATATCATCATCCTTCCCAAACATCTGATGATATCCTGACTGCAAGTTGATCATTGAAAACCAGCATGCACTCTTCAATTGATCAAATAATTTATCAATCTATGAAAGAGGATAGATATTATTTCTTTTCACTTTATTATGTGACAATAATCGATACACAAATGAAAACTGCCATCAGCATTATTTACGAACAAAACTACTTCTCCCCATGGTGGAACACTTGTCTAAACCAAACTGGACAATAATAAACCATCAAGCTATAAATGTAGCTATCATAACTCAAAGGGGTCATCCTATATGGAGACATAGAGATATTAGGTGCTTGAAGTTCTAGCTTGATCCCAAACTCATTCTCTATTTGAAGGGGTAATGCTACAACCTATTCTGGAAATTCATCAGTGTACTCTTCTAAGACCCCAAGAAACACTAACTGAGGATCCTTTAATGAACTAAGCATCTGCTCAGCAATCATGGATGATAAGGACAGAACACACCTCTGAACCATCTGAGGGACTCTCTCACCAATAGACACCATCGGATCTCTATCTGCATCAAAGAACACAACCACCCTCCTGATGAAGTCCAATATATCTGGAACTGAACACAACTGATCCTTGTTGAGGAAGATATAGTTTGGTTATATCCGTAAACATATGAAATTACCCTAAGAGAAACAACGCCCTAACACTAGCTCATAGTCTCTAAAAACTTCAAACAAGTTATCTCGACCTCTAACTGGTGTAGTCAACGCCAAGTGCACTGAAAACATCTCTACCTCAAATCGCAAATCATGGCAAACGGTAGGTGATAATAAGGAGTGTGTCGCTCCTAAATCAATCAAGGAATTCACTATGAGAGAAAAAAAGAAATGTGTACAATGAATGACTTCTGGCTCGCTTGGATCTCGCAACCCAAAAGCATGATGTAGTTCCCAAACTTCTCCATGTCCTCTCTTACCGTAATGTTGACCACCACCATTGATATAGTCTTCTCTCTGAGGACAAGGTGAATCCTGAGGCAGTCCTCTACCCACCCCATCTACCCACTACTAATCAAATGATAGTGCAACCAGCTGCTGCTGTCTCGGCTATAATTTACTCAACTGAGGAACCTGGTGCGGAGCACCTGGCATACGATAACTGATATGAATGGTCGGGCACTCCTGATACTAATGACCTCATCCACCAAAAGGAAAAAAAATCTGATCCCATGGAATATGTCTGAGATCCGCCATCCATAAAGAAACGAGATTTTGAGGGCCGGTACCTACCCCCGACTGAATGGAAACTCTCCCTCCCTGAAAACCTAAAACCCTAGACTACAGCTCTTAATCGTGAATAATCATGAAGACTCCCCTCTGATGAAGATTCAGTTCTGGAAAATGTCCTCTCAATGATCAATGACCTCTCCAACACCTCAAGATATGTCCTATGCAGAAATGGGGTGACCTAGTGCTGGATTTGTAGATGTAAATCCTCCTCTAAATGCCTCGACCTGACCTCCTGATCAGGAAACAAGTCCGAAGTATATCGTAAAAGGTTCCTGAAATGGATTCCAAACTCTCACACAATGGAGCTCCCCTATTGAAGGGAAAGAATATCCTAGTGACATGATGCCTTCACGGTCGAAGAAACAATCTCGACTCTCAACTTGTCTTCGAACTCCTCTCGTGAGATCACTAAATCTTCTCGATCCTAGAGGAAAAAATACCACCACTATCTCACTACTCTACACAGATTCATCAATACCAAGTAAACATAGTTCTATTTAGAGCACTAATCAAGATAAATCTTATCTCAATCTCCTCCAACTAGTCTTCTACGACTTTATCTAAAATAGATCCCTCATACTTATGTAATGTCTAGCACTGAAAATCTTAGAGTGTCTTACTCATAGTGTCTCCATCATATACCTCTATTCTGTGGTGGTCTACTGGAATATCCAGCTTGATATATTTTATGTGATTCTGACAAGGACATCAACATGGATCCATACCTGTAAAATAAAAAATAGTAAGAGCTCCAAAACCTGGTATACAGATGAATCCACATTAATTAATTAATTTTTTCTATTATTTATTTTAGGTTAAACTATCCCAAGTTCAACACATTGAAACAAAGGTACATAGAATAATGTTTCATGATCATTTCCTATGTATTTACCCTTCCACTAGTATCACCTCATTTATCTTCCATTATAAACATAATGGTCTATGCATCAGATCATTGGGGGCCCTAATAACCTATGTCTGAGACAGTTTTTAGTGTTAACATTAGTGTTTAATCATGACTAACATTGTTTCCCTACCAACCTATGAAACCACACCAATTGAAAACACCAAAATCCATCACATCACACAACTAGGCCCTCTTATTTCACTCTATCACATAACCCTCCCCACAAAGTGTACCCTCCTTTTTCGGTAACATGATAAGGGATATAGTGACCCCAAGTCCAACCTCTTGTAGGACTCAGTTTGGTGACTAGAACAAAGGGTATCATAAACATTCAAATGGTATGCATTACCCTCTATGAGAACACATACAAAAGAGAGAGATAAGAGAGACACCAACCAAATTTAAATCAGACAATAATATAAAATAAAAACCATGTACACATATCTAATGTCATGGAACACTACCAAAACTGAATGGGGGAAAATCGCAAGTACCAAAGGAGAGTAAAAACTACAGAAACAACAGTCCAGAGCTGCTCCTACAACCCCAACCAAGTAAAAACCAGCTTAGTCTCCAACCTAATCCATGTGGCCTCAAAATTAGTTTATATATATAGAGAGAGAGTATAATAGTATACTCAATAGGATCCTCCCCAAATCCCATCATGAAAAATTTAATAAAATCATTCTAATGAATGGTGAACAGAAAGTGAAACTAACTCGTCACCTAAATAGGAATACTATGTTCCCAGCCTCAATAGGGTTACTATCACCAAGTATCAAATACAAGATTATATAATATAGTAAATAATATCAAGGTTATCCCGCTACTACTTCACCAATGGATTTCTGCTTTTCTTCAATGTCGCACATCCTAAGAATATCTTTCCCAAAAGGCTTGCCCGCAGACACCTGGGCGAAGCACCACAACATGCACTTCATTCAAAAAAACCACCGTGTTCCCACAAGAAACATAACTTGGTATTTTCCTATAGTCACCACACCTGGAATTATGTGTATCATACGTCAGTTATTAAACCTCAATCCATTACAACCTATACATGGGGTAAGGATCCTGAAGCCATCGCAACCTATACACGTTATACCTATTGTATTCCATAAGAAACTATATCAATAATATATGTCTGTGAGTAACCACAAGCCATTACAGCCTTATACACACAGATATGGGGAAAACAACCATTGTGCCTACCATCACAATTAACTAAAATGATAAGAGAGTGGGACTGAAGGTGGTTGTAAGCCATCCATCCTCCCACCAGAATGTTGGGAAAAACACCCTCAGGGCTCAGAATCCTATGGGAGTATGTTTCCTAAACTGATGGGGTAGAGTAACATATATAAACACAAAAGTAACTAATATACTATTTCTCTCAACCGCACTATGGGCATAACATTGTATTAGACAGAATTGCTGCTAACATTTTTCAGACTCAAGGATGCTACTTCTAAGACTAGGTATCCGATAAGAACTAAACCATTTAAACAAATTTAACACATTAATTCATTTACCTTTTTATCAACTGAAATTATGTTAATTATTTATTTAAACGTTAGATTACTATTTATAATTTCATCATCGTATTTCTTTAGCATCACACCCAATGTACATTATTTCATTAAATTGCAACCAGATCATTGTTTTCCAACATTCTCCAACCCCATGGGTCAATATCATTTAATAAAATAATTTATAAACAACATTATTACATTCACATATTCTATGGAATTCTAAAAAATCGTTCTATGCTACTAAACACAAGGGGGATCAACAAGGTGGGTAGATTAACAACACGTCATGTATTTTACACCTATAAAAAGTGCATAGACTCATACTCCCTTATGATGATTAAAACAGAAAGCATGTGGCATACCATGTGTGTCTTCACCTCTTTTGGGAAGGAGGGTAAGAAAACATGCTACCTTGATCAGTGGGGAATGTAGGGAAGATAAAAAACCAATAATAAACTGAAGGCATCCAAACATTCACATCCAACCTATTTCATCATCTTATGTGTCCTACCCAACACCAGTATGTATTAACCGATGAATCTCACCACTCTATGTGTCAACAGTATCCATAACGAATAGGCCTCCCTACCCCCACATATCACAACATACATCCAGGCTCACATCAAATCACAAGTAGTAAGAAAACAAACATCATATCAATTAGAAACATAGCCGTCAAACAAGGAAGGGTTAAGTCAAAACCCTACAAGGACATAACTTTTATCAAACAAATAGTTCTTTAACCCATCATGAACTAACCGATTTATTATTCTAAGGTTCCAATTTTGGTAAACCTAAACAGTATGCTATCAAAAATTGATTAATCTTGATTACAACAACAATAAAATTATAACAACAATAACCATATTCATTAACAGTAGTACTTATCTTTTTCCAAACAATTACCAATAAATTCTAGCATTATGTTCATTACTAATTTCCATCAAGAAAGAAATGCTAACAAAGAACGTATTGGTTTCACACTATCTAGAAAACAATAGGTAATAATAGAGGAATGACATTGATTTATTTTTCCGGTTAATATATTTAATATATCAATTCCACTGAGATCTTGGGTCTAAAACCTGCTAGCTCTACAATTTTATGTAGAAGAATAGAGACGCAATAAATCCCCATCATCAAATTGTTCATCACATTATTTACAAGAGAATGATCCCCACACTCGGTTATGATCTGCTCCCCCTTGAAATTTGTATCCACCCACGAATGAAGAGACACCACAAAACCGATTAAAACCCCAAAAAATACTATTAGGACCTTCGAGATATCATTCCATAAAAGGGAAATTTGAAAATGGATGAGAGGAACCCAAAATATGATGATCTATCACACCTTATATCGATGATTGATCGATACTGCTTTGTTGCATCAAAACAGAGAGGAACCAATATAAAGAGGAATGTTGATCGCAAAAGTCCTATGTTAAGGAATGGAAGGTTCGAGATTCTCTCAAAAGAGAATAATGAAGATGAACATAGGAGCAAGATATCTAATCCATTTTGAATATTTAACAGAACAACAGTTTAAGATATGCTCAATTTTCCATTTAAAGTGAATCACATTAAACCAGGTTTTTTTACCATGTTTAATCGTCACGAGACTTAAGAAAATTAATATAGGGGTTATGGACTTTTAATTGGTCTTAGAGTCTTTAAATAAAGGATTTAAATGAATTTTATGTCACCAAAAATGTCAATAGGGAAAAACTGCAAGATGATAGAAACGCTGTTCATGAACACGAAATTGGCCAAAAGAAATAGAGACTACCATAGGGAATCACCAATTAAGATACAGAATTCATGAACTCAAAATTTGGACAAGTAAATAGAGGCTACTGTTTGACCTCACAATTCTAGAAACACTATTCATGAACTCAAAATTTGGAAAATAAATTAGACGATACTATTGGACCTCGTCAATCTGGAAACACTATTCCTGAACTCAAAATTTGGAAATGGAAATAGAGGCTACAAGAAGACCCCACTATTATCAAAACACTTTTCATGAACTCAATATTTGGAAATGTAAATAGAGGCTACCGTTGGACCACACTGTTATTGAAATACTATTCATGAACTCAAAATTTGGCAAAGGAAATTGAGGCTACTGTTGGACCTCACCGTTCTCGAATCAATGCTCATGAACTCAAAATTTGGAAAAGGAAATAAAGCTGACCACTGTACCTCACCATTCTATAAAAATTGTTCATGAACTGATAATTAGAAAAGGTAAATAGAGGTTGTCGTTGGATTTCACCGTTCCAGAAACACGGTTCATTAACTCAAAATTTTAAAAGGAAATAGAGGCTACTGTTGGACCTCACTGTTCTAGAAACACTATTCATGAACTCAAAATTTGAAAAAGAAAATAGAGGCTACCATTGGACGTCACCATTATGGAAGCACATTTCGTAAACTCAATATTTGGAAAAGGAAATTTTGGATACCTTTAGACCTCTCCATTCTGGAATCATTGATCATGGACTTGAATTTTGGAAAAATTGATAGGAGATACAATTGGATGTAATCGTTTGGGAAAAAATGTTCACAAACTCAAATTTGGATAAGGATGCTCAGGCTACCATTGGACTGTTCACATAAGGCTACCATTGCACTATTCACATAAGGCTACTGATTCACTATTTACAGACCAAAAAATTCGGAAAGGTGTTGGAGATATGTCACCAGGATCTCCCAGAACACTTCAAACACTATATTTCTGCATAATAATTTTCTTAAGAGGCCTGGGCTATTAACAAATTACATTTTTAACCATGAAACACTTTATTGAATAAAAAATTTAAATATCCACTTAATTTTAAAATTTGTGATGATGTGAGCTATCACAAACTCTCTACAACAAGTGATTCTCTACACCAATATGCATATATTGACATCTAAACACCATCTTTTCCCTATGAATATGTGTGTCTGGCATAATATTCCATATCCATTGAATGGTCTTACTATATCAATAAATATATCCATATATGATAGGAATTCAACCATGAAATATCTTATTCTGCCCTAAATAGGAGTATAAAACTATACACCAAAGTTACCAAATAAGAAACCACACAAACCGTGATATTTATGCCATTGAATGTAGTGGATATATGTGTCCAATAATGTCACACTAGGGTGCTGCTATTATAAAATGAAAACAAAACAGTCAATGAATTACTTAAAGGAGGTTCATCACGTCATAAAACCTATAGTCCAAAGACAAACATGTAACACCCCAAGATTTCATAGTGTGTTATTTCTTCAACATAATTCAATAACTTGCACTACACGCAACACCGAGTTCAATCACACCATGACTTACAAAAAAAGCCATTCAAAAGAGGTTATGAATAGTATTATCTAAATTTTAATCTTTATATAATCCTTATAATTTTAGAATCCATATTATGAGTTTCTTAGATATAATGCAAGAACAAATTCATTTTCAGTATTGCACTTTTATCAACTTTTAATAGTGAACCCTTTTTAAATACAATATTTTAAACTTTTTGACTAAATGGGGACATCAAAAAATATAAAATGAAACATCCCAAGCTTCCACGGTACGCTTTCCTATGAATAATACAGTAGCGTGTGTTGTACGCAACTTCGAGTTTTAACATACACCACAACCGATCAAACTAGCCGTTATGAATAGTAATACCTACTTTTTGAAATTATATGTATTTTATATTTCAAAATTGACTTCATTTTTGGATTTTTAGTGTCAAATTTACCCTAAGGTGAAATTTTGGTACTTTTCGGATAACTTTCATATTTTGATGAATAGTGAAAATTACTAAATTTTAATTAAAAACAACTTTTTTAATCAAAATAATTAATAGTGATAAATTATGAATTTGATTGGTTTTAAAGTATATTTAGAATATATTTTTACCATTTAATATAATATTGGTCATTGGAAATAATTTTACAATTAAACCGAATATAAACAAGTGTCAATCTTTTGATAGTTATTATCTCTTAAAAACACGCTTTTTGTTTTGACTGCGGGAATTAATTTTCAATTAACTTCTGCCACTTCTGTGTTTTGAATTTAGAAAATTGGATTCCATATTTGGAATCAGGATGTCCAAATTGTGTAAATAGGTAACTTTTATTTTTATACATTTTGAATAATTACTGTGGAAAATATTTTATTTACCATGGTTAAGGGTAAATCTGGTAAATAAGGGTTAAAAAATAATATTATAATAATAATAAATTACCCTAAAACGTGTCCTAGCCTTATTGGTTGATACATGTTCGACCATAGGCATCCTTGGGTCGATTTGGGGACCCCATGGTGCCACTTGTAGGTGATAGGGATACTTTATTTTAATTAAGTTAAAATGAATACAAAAATGACACAAGCATATATATTTTAGAAAAACAATTATTAAATAGGGTTATATATTTTGGATTTTATATTATAAACTTTAATTAGAAAGATAAAACGATTTACTACATAATGATATTTTATTTATAATTTTTAGACATTAAATAGTTTATTTTATTTATGACACAATGATGATGCAGTAATTACTAAAATAGTGAAAAATTAAATTAATTGATATTATAAATACCCAAATAAATATAATATGAAACTTTTAGTGACTTAAACTAATTTTATAGGATGATATGATATATTAGTATTGATTTAATTTACTTTGTTCGAAGTAATTAATCTGTTATGAGTTTCAAAAAATCAACTATTGAATAGTGTCAAAATTGACATAAAAGAGTTCTTAAAACAAATATTATATTATTAATTGATATTAAATTGATAAAAATCTACGGTTCGGACAAGAGACTTATATCATGATAGTTTAATCATTAATGGACCACTTGGGGGTCTCTTGGATGTATATAGTAAGTTTATTAACCATATTATATAAAAATACAATGAGACATTGTAAAAGTGAAACTAATTAACTTAGAGTTAATACTTAATGATAAGGTTAATATATGTACACAAACCTGTCTAAATTCTATTGGTTGAGTTGTGTTCGACCTCTCCCCACCTTAACCTTTGAATAGTAAAGTTTGGAGCCATTGGAAACCGAATATTAATTTATTATAAACTAATATCTCTAGATTTTCCAAAGGTGCCCCTCACCCCTCTTATAAAAGGGCACTCCTCCTTCTCATTTCTTCACACCTTCAAAGCCTTTTGGTTCGGCCAAACTCTGCCCAAATACTCTCCCAACTTCCCTCACTACAACCTAGAGGCATTAGTTTGATCAGAAAGCCAACCTAAGGAGCCCTTTTGATCAAATAAAAAGGAAGAACCTGAAGAAGAGGTAATGATTTCACCAACTTTTTTCCAAGTTCATTTCTTCTTCCACTTCTTCTTCCTTTGTTGTTACCATTATAAAATAATAACTCAAGTATCATATATATACTGTGATGTTATTATAAATATGGTACAACCATATTCAGTATTCTATCCACCCTTTGAATAACATGTCACCATACGTGCGTACGTACGGCTTACCATCTCCACGTCGTGGTGTAATTGTTATTCAATATAATATTATTTGGATGGGTATAATAATGATGTGTAACTCATGTAAATAATAAATATAACATGTTAATGATTCAGTATATATGATATACCATCCATTTATATATTATTTTTATATCAAAAGAATGATATTGTCGCTCGTGCGTACGTACGGACTACCGTCTCCACGAACGCGATGAGATTCATTCTCCATCGTATCCATTCAAGTATAATTATCATTTGATGATTTAAAAATAATGTTTAAGGACATTATATCATTCTGGATATGAATAATATACAACCTATCCTTTACAAACATTTCTTACGTAACAAAACATATAAAAGAAAACAAGTATGTTAACACCCGAAACAATGATAATACTAAGATATTATTATCAAATCAATATTAAAAGATCATATATGATATCATATTAATGTATATGATTCTTGTATAATTTAATAACAATTATTTCACCATTATACAGGAGGTTACCCTACCCCAACCAAGGAAAAGTACAAGGTAAGGGTTATTTCACAATCTCTTCATTATCCGAGGTTGTTTATATGTAATAATCTACTGGGATCTCTTTATCATCCACATCCATGTTTCTTCAAAATGTATTTCAAAACATTTTTATTATTTACAAGAATATGGGTTAAAGTCATTTATACCCTTGTTTGACTTTTTATAAGAGGAATCTTTTCGTCGTTTTCAAAACAAGGTCCTTTTTAACCTTTTCGACAGAATTAATGTAAGAATGTTTTTTTTAACTTATACGGCGAGTGCGGTTATTTTATGCCGTTATAAAATCTTCAAAGTTTTCCTTACAAGATTATAAGAATATTTTCAAGAAAATGTTTTATTTTATATGGCTCTTAAATGATTTCAAAAATAGAAAGAGATATTTCTCCAAAAAGTGTTTTGATTTCATCTATGTTAACATCCTTTGATGGATTTTACGCTTATTTGAAGTTGATTTATTATGATACAAAACTTCTATATTGTATTGAAGGTTTTGTGATATGTTTGACTGTGGATGTGCTATTTTTATACCATTCATAGTTTATGGTGAAATTATTGACATTTCGTATGCTATTTTAATACGAATGTTTATGTTATGTTTAAAACTTTTCATATGGGAATGCATTGGACTTAATATGTGACGGGTGGAGCCCGCTATAGCTCCTCGATGCATCGGTAGGTCTCATGAGACAAACTACTGTCTTGGCACAAGGCCTTGGAAAAATCTTATTTGTAGTCTTGGCACGAGGCCTTTGCTATGTGGTTAGGATAGTCTGGCATTATGCATTCCAACATTATGAAAGTGGTTATTGATATTGCATGTGATTATTTGATTATTAGAATATCCATGTGAACATGTAAATGGAATTATTTCATTTTACTTTTTCCATACTATGTTGAAGTTCAAGTTTAAAAGGCTTTTGTTTTAGTTATACGTAGCCTTAAATGATTATTCTTATTTATGAAAGTTTCTGGTATATTGTTATCCTTACTGGGCATTTGAGCTCACCCCTTTTCTATGTTTTATTTTTCCCAGGAAGTGAAGAAGTAAATTATGAATGACCTGCAGGGATATTATGTGGGGATATGAGTGTGGTTTATGGAGACAATATGTTGTTGTAGTAGTTTTTCATTTTATGATGTAATGTAAGACTTGTGAATATATCTAGTGCTTCCAAGGCTACTAAACCAATCGGTCTTTCGAGATTTGATCTTTCTTGTGATCATGCCAATGTTATGTAATAATGCCCCGCCTCTGGGTAACTAGGGTCGGGGCATTACAATTGGTATCAGAGGAAGTTTAGTACAAACCTTGGAAGCTAGATTTAGGTAAACTCTGATTAGAGCACGTAGACCTAAGATGAACTTGGAGGATTAGTATAGAAGAACTTCCTAGAATTTTGGTATTGTAGAGATTTTGTGAGTTTTTCAAGCAATACATCCCTGCCTAGATACGAGCAGGTAGAGGCGGCTATGGCATAGATGTACCTAGGGGTAAAACCCGAAAACACCGCTTTGAGCTAGACTCGAACGGGAACTGGTGCACGACAACAGGCCTTTCTGCACTCTTGGTTACGACACTCCAGGGGTATATGCTTAGGATAACTCTTATTTTCCTTACAAATCATTATGAAGGGTTTATGATTATATACTTCCTCAAAGAAGACATTTTTATGATTATGGATTATATCCATAAACTATTTAATTTATGTTATGTGTTTTACAAGTTTGGGATTAGGTATTGTAATTCATAAACTAATCTAATGTATGCCATTGTTTAGAAATGGCACCCAGTAGAAGGAATGATAACTCTAGAAATGCACATGATACAAAGAGAAAGAATGATCATATATTTTATGTCCTTAAGCCAGAATTTACAAGAGAAATAGTCTCGCATGTATTATCATCATATGAAGAAATAATATCATGTGTTGATAAGATAAGTAAAGAGTTTACTGAGTCCTATGGCTTTGAAGGGAAGCAAGAGAAGAAAATTATGGAAGAGAGAAAGATGGATAAAGGGAAGAGATAAAAGAAGAATTTTCCCATATGTGGTAACTGTGGAAAGAAACACCCTGGAACTTGCCTGAAAGGAATGGGAGTTTGTTATAAGTGTGGAGGAAAAGGGGACAAAGTACTTCAAGGGTAAAAAATAGTTTTAAATGCACAATGCTTCATTTGAAAGGAGTTTGAACACAACGCAAACCTATGTCCCAGTCATCAAACTATGCCGCAAATGATTCTATTGGATAATAATCATGTTATGATACTACCACAGATGAAGAGGAATTATTAGAGTTCTTATGTTGATTATGTCAATTGAGTGTTGTATCAAAAATGTACTTGTTATAATAATTATGGAGTATATAAGGATTGTACTGCAGTACTATTTCATTAATTACTTGAGATTGTGTGGAAAAAAGAAAAGTGACTCAATAGCAGGATAAATTTTTGGAAAATATATGGTTGAGAGAATGATAAACCATAATATAGTTCTTATACCGAGGTAGTGATTTTCGAATAATACATGATTATTTTGGAAAAATTATATTGGATATTTTTGACTACCTTGGAACTGATTAATGATTTTTATATTCCATCATTGTTGGGGATTAAAACATTTTTGGATTACTGAAGTATATCCAGCATTCTATATGGAATAAGGGAGAATGAATGTAATCAATAAGGAATATGGTAATTCAGAATGTTTCAGTGTATTAAAAGAATACATGATGAAGGTATTCATATGCTATTACAGGGTAAAAAGGATCTACATTATGTTTACCTTCCTTATAAATGTTGGACTGTGAGTTTGGACAGAAGTATTTTGGATAGTTCTAGTTTGGATTATTTTGGACTGCCATAAAAGGACAACCCGGAGGTCAGGCGGCAACCCGTCGCGTCCGGCAAGGCTGCGAGACTTGAACCCGCAACCGAAGGGCGACAAGGGTGTATCACCTACCACTGGCCCACGAGATGTCCTGGATTAAATAATGTAGTTTTCTTTTAAAAGATCTGGTAGATGAATTATAAATTCATTTATTTTGGAACCATGTATGAATAATATAAATAGAAAAAAAAATTACATTCTATTATCTTTTATAGTGAAAGATGAGTTTGTGGTAGAAATTTATTAATGGATAAAACTGAAATTATAAAGTAAGTATATCTCCTTATGATCTTATCCAATCTCAAAAATAAATTCCTCAACATTAATAAAAAGAACTTAGAACAAAAATGTTGTCCTAGATGGTACCTTAAATCATCACTAATTTATGGCTTTGGGATTTTTGGGCTTTTCATACCCATGTTCTCTATCACTCTCCATCAGATAATTGATGGTTAGATTTCTCTTCCATATCCATATTTTCCTACATGGAACCCTAGTATGTGTTATTTTCAGTAATCTTCATATTTTCAATCTTTGTTTTAAATAGAGGCCTCATTAATTCAATTTTCGATGTGGGATTTCAACTAAGATATTTTGAAACGTCAAAAATGTGTTATCCCAATACCCTATGTGTTGTTGAACCGATGGTATTTCAAATCATCATAGATTGATGAGTTTAAGGACCTCAATTTTATACATGTTTGTGATTGATGACCTCAATCACTACCTATAAATATTTACGTTTTTCCTCCAATTATATGTCTCTAATTGCCACCAATGTTCTCCTAATCGAGATCATAATTTTGTGGTGACCCTTTCATTTCCCTATTCCACATATTAAGACTAAATTTTAGTAACCCAATTTCCGATGTGGGTTTTCCCACAAATATATTTTCTATTTTCATCCTTTTATTTTCGAAGAACAATTTCAAATTGCGAGGATGCAATTTATTGAAGGATGGGAGAATGTAACACCCCAAGATTTCATAGTGTGTTATTTCTTCAAAATAATTCAATAACATGCACTACACGCAACACCGAGTTCAATCACACCATGACTTACAAAAAAAAGCAATTCAAAAGAGGTTATGAATAGTATTATCTAAATTTTAAACTTTATATAATCCTCATAATTTTAGAATCCATATTATGAGTTTCTTAGATATAATGCAAGAACAAATTCATTTTCAGTATTGCGCTTTTATCAACTTTTAATAGTGAACCCTTTCTAAATACAATATATTAAACTTTTTGACTAAATGGGGACATCAAAAAATTTAAAATGAAACACCCCAAGCTTCCATGGTACTCTTTCCTTTGAATAATACAGTAGAGTGTGTTGTACGCAACTTCGAGTTTTAACACACACCACAACCGATCAAACTAGCCGTTATGAATAGTAATACCTACTTTTTGAAATTATATATATTTTATATTTCAAAATACACTACATTTTTGTATTCTTAGTGTCGAATTTACCCTAAGGTGAAATTTTGGTACTTTTCGGATAACTTTCATATTTTGATGAATAATTAAAATTACTAAATTTTAATTAAAAACAACTTTTTTAATCAAAATAATTAATAGTGATAAATTATGAATTTGAGTGGTTTTAAAGTATATTTATAATATATTTATACCATTTAATATAATGTTGGTCATTGGACATAATTTTACAGTTAAACCAATCATAAACAAGTGTCAATCTTTTGATAGTTATTATCTCTTAAAAACACGCTTTTTGTTTTGACAGCGGGAATTATTTTAAATTAATTTCTGCCACTTCTGTGTTTGAATTTAGAAAAATGGATTCCATATTTGGAATCAGGATGTCCAAATTGTGTAAATAGGTAACTTTTATTTTTAGACATTTTGAATAATTAATGTGGTAAATATTGTATTTACCATGGTCAAGGGTAAATCTGGTAAATAAGGGTTACAAAATAATATTAAAATAATACTAAATTACCATAAAACGTGTCCTAGACTTATTGGTTGATACATGTTCGACCATAGGCATATTTGGGTCGATTTGGGGACCCCATGGTGCCACTTGTAGGTGATAGGGACACTTTATTTTAATTAAGTTAAAATGAATACAAAAATGACACAAGCATATATCTTTTAGAAAAACAATTATTACATAGGGTTATATATGTTGTATTTGAGATTATAAATATTCATTATAAAGACAAAAAGATTTACTACATAATGATATTTTAATTATAATTTTTAGACATTAAATAATTTATTTTATTTATAACACAATGATGATGCAGTAATTAATAAAATAGTGAAAAATTAAATTAATTGATATTATAAATAGCCAAATAAATATAATATGAAACTTTTAATGACTTAAACTAATTTTATATGATAATATGATATATCAGGATTGATTTAATTTACTTTGTTAGAAGTAATCAATCTGTTATGAGTTTCAAAAAATCAACTATTTAATAGTGTCAAAATTGACATAAAAGAGTTCTTAAAACAAATATTATATTATTAATTGATATTAAATTCCTAAAAATCTAAGGTTCGGCCAACAGACTTATATCATGATAGGTTCATCATTAATGGACTACTTGGGGGTCTCCTGGATGTATATAGTAAGTTTATTAACCATATTATATAAAAATACAAAGAGACATTGTAAAAGTGAAACTAGTTAACATAGAGTTAATACTTAAAGATAAGGTTAATATAAGTACCCAAAACTGTCTAAATTCTATTGGTTGAGTTGTTTTCGACCCATCCCCACCTTAACCTTTGAATAGTCAACATTCGAGCCATTGGAAACCGAATATGAATTTATTATAAACTAATATCTCTAGCTTTTCCAAAGGTGCCCCTCACCCCTCTTATAAAAGGGCACTCCTCCTTCTCATTTCATCACACCTTCAAATCCTTTTGGATCGGCCAAACTCTGCCCAAATACTCTCCCAACTTCCCTCACGACATCCTAGAGGCCTTAGTTTGATCAGAAAGCCAACCTAAGGAGCCCTTTTGATCAAATCAAAAGGAAGAACCCGAAGAAGAGGTAATGATTTCACCACCCTTTTTCCAAGTTCATTTCTTCTTCCACTTCTTCTTCCTTTGTTGTTACCATTATAAAATAATAACTCCAGTATCATATATATACTGTGATGTTATTATAAATATGGTACAACCATATTCAGTATTCTATCCACCCTTTGAATAACATGTCACCATACGTGCGTACGTACGGCTTACCGTCTCCACGTCGTGGTGTAATTGTTATTCAATATAATATTATTTGGATGGGTATAATAATGATGTGTAACTCATGTAAATAATAAATATAACATGTTAATGATTCAGTATATATGATATACCATCCATTTATATATTATTTTAATATCAAAAGAATGATATTGTCGCTCGTGCGTACGTACGGACTACCGTCTCCACGAACGCGATGAGATTCATTCTCCATCGTATCCATTCAAGTATAATTATCATTTGATGATTTAAAAATAATGTTTAAGGACATGATATAATTCTGGATATGAATAATATACAACCTATCCTTTACAAACATGTCTTACGTAGCAAAACATATAAAAGAAAACAAGTAAGTTAACACCCGAAATAATGATAATACTAAGATATTATTATCAAATCAATATTAAAAGATCATATATGATATCATATTAATGTATATGATTCTTGTATAATTTAATAACAATTATTTAACCATTATACAGGAGGTTAACCTACCCCAACCAAGGAAAAGTACAAGGTAAGGGTTATTTCACAATCTCTTCATTATCCATGGTTGTTTATATGTAATAATCTACTGGGATCTCTTTATCATCCACATCCATGTTTCTTCAAAATATATTTCAAAACATTTTTATTATTTAAAAAAATATGGGTTAAAGTCATTTATACCCTTTTTTCACTTTTTATAAGAGGAATCTTTCCGTCGTTTTCAAAACAAGGTCCTTTTTAACCTTTTCGACAGAATTAAGGTAAGAATGTTTTTTTTAACTTATACGGCGAGTGCGGTTATTTTCTGTCGTTATAAAATCTTCAAAGTTTTCCTTACAAGATTATAAGAATATTTTCAAGAAAATATTTTATTTTATATGGATCTTAAATGATTTCAAAAATAGAAAGAGATATTTCTCCAAAAAGTGTTTTAATTTCATCTATGTCAACATCATTTGATGGATTTTACGCTTATTTGAAGTTGATTTATTATGATACAAAACATCTATATTATATTGAAGGTTTTCTGATATGTTTGATTGTGGATGTGCTATTTTTATGCCATTCATAGTTTATGGTGAAATTATAGACATTTCGTATGCTATTTTAATACAAATGTTTATGTTATGTTTAAACCTTTTCATATGGGAATGCATTGTACTTAATATGTGATGGGTGGAGCCCGCTATAGCTCCTCTATGCATCGGTAGGTCTCCTGAGACAAACTAGTGTCTTGGCACAAGGCCTTGGAAAAATCTTATTTGTAGTCTTGGCACGAGGCCTTGGCTATGTGGTTATGATAGTCTGGCATTATGCATTCCAACATTATGAAAGTGGTTATTGATATTGCATGTGATTATTCGATTAGTAGAATATCCGTGTGAACAAGTAAATGGCATTATTTCATTTTACTTTTGCCAAAATATGTTGAAGTTAAAGTTTAAAAGGCTTTTGTTTTAGTTATACATAGCCTTAAATGTTTATTCTTATTTATGAATGTTTCCGGTATATTGTTATCCTTACTGGGCATTTGAGCTCACCCCTTTTCTATGTTTTATTTTTCCCAGGAAGTGAAGAAATAAATTATGAATGACCTGTAGGGATATTATGTGGGGATATGTGTGTGGTTTATGGAGACAATATGTTTTTGTAGTAGTTTTTCATTTTATGATGTAATGTAAGACTTAGGAATATATCTAGTGTTTCCCAGGCTACTAAACCAATCGGTCTTTCGAGATTTGATCTTTCTTGTGATCATGCCAATGTTATGTAATAATGCACCGACTCTGGGTAACTAGGGTCGGGGCATTACAAAACATATGGATTTACTTAATAATATTCTAAACAACAACTAGGAACCATTATGATATGGGACATATCCCAATAATAATAGTCTAATGTTTCTGATACCACTAACTATGATCATTAATTAGATTAGTTCTAATAGTCTGCATCATTTTAGACACTCATCTTCATCATTGAGGGCTCTACCCTATTCGATGATCAACCAAATGAACTCCATCCATTCTTCTATCAATAGATTATTACCATATTCCAACCATTCTCTCACCACACTACCCAAGGAACAACCAATTACAAGTAGGGCTATGGTTCCATCAAAAGAATCCCCACAAATCCATGCATGAGAGAATAATAAATCCTATGAATCCACTTCTAAAACGCAAGTAAACGTCATTCCTACCCACATCATAGTTTTAATAGAACATAATGACCCACAAAAGATGAAAAACTATGCCCAACCATGATTTTAATAATAACTATGACAAAATCCCCACCACATAACAAGATTGAAAAATGTGGCAATAACATATCCCACAAAATGAAATGAACCTTGTGATTTAGTAAACCACCTCCTCTGGGAAACTCAACACCATTAAAAAATAATATTGGTATCCTTAAACTCATTGATCCACAAAAAATAAACATAGATCCCATTACCAACCCATAAGGGTCTCCATGTGTTATCCAATTAAGGGAATATATCTTCATAACTGGAATTAAAATCACCACATGATCCATAGGGCATGTAATATAATGAAAATATTTTTATTTATACTTATGTTTTGTAAAATACCACTATGTACATATTGGATAAAAGATGATATTATTTTATTCTCACACTTCAACAAATTGACCCTCTGTCATATTTAAATCGCCAAAGAAATGCATATGACATGGGAATCCTCTGTTCCAAGAACGATGAATGAACATTAGCCTTTTCCAATTATCCAAGATCCAAAAACTATAATAAATCATAAATTTATAAAAAAAAGTAAATCAATCATGAGGAAATAAATAAAACGTCTAAATAGATTTAATGAATAGAGTTCCAATTCAATCGAAACATATACTTCCAATCATGTCTGGTGTTATCCACATAGTAGTATGATATCCATATAAATATCTAAAATATTCCAATAATACATTTTAACAAATCTCCATAACAGAATACCAAAATATATCTCATATTATCTAGTAATTAAATAGCACTAGATGATTGGACACAACAATTTATCTGGATCTCCAATTGTCCTCTAGTAGACCTCTAAAAATTAAAAAGACTTCACACATGCCTAGAGGGATGGAGATATAGATTGTGGAGGTTATACCCTCTTGTTAGTGATATGTAAAATATCAAATAAAAAATCCTTACATAATGATGAACATCAAATTACACAGTATAAACAATTAAAATATATGTAATATAAATAAATGAAATCAATCATAAAATTATAATGCCTGACGAATGAAAAAATATAACAAGAAATCACCCACTTGGAAAACTACATTTAAAACATGTTAAACAACAAAACACAAAGGTATCTACTAAAGAAATTTATTGAAACCACATACCATGACCCCTTGACACTAGATTAGAAAAACATACCCCCTGGAAACCCAAAGTGAAGCACTAAAACTATGTAATTCACACCATTACTCATGAACACCTCAAAAATAAGGATACAAAAAGGACTCCTCATCAAAAAAACAAACATAAAAAAATACCAATGAAATAAAATCACATCCAACATTCACATAAGACAACCCACCAATCTGTACTAACCCATGTAAAATAATATCCAAGGAATATAATGAAAAACTTGTATTATCAACAACCTAATATGTTGTACACTAATCACTTGATCAATACCCATCACAATAGGGAATCCTCCATTATCCCTTAGAGTTCTCTCACTATCTCGACATTTCCCAATCGTGACTTCCATCCCATGGTGTTTACCTTTTTCAAATTCTCCAACAACTCCAAACATCAAACATTGGACCAGAACCTCAATTAATCTATCCTTCAGTAATTGGTCATGAAATGTCAATACAAACCAATATATTCTCATAGTTACTATAACATCCTAGGTAAATAAAGAATATGATGTTTTTAAATTTATTAAAAAAAATTAATTAAATATTAATTTTACTTTTAATGGGTTTCTATGTTCGATAGCATACCTGATATACAACAATGGGTTTCTTTGAAATCTTAAGTTGCACACTAATAATATAATATTATTATTTTAAATGGAAGTTAACTCCTAGCCATTGTATTGGTGGGAATGAACAGAACAAACAACAATATGATTATACATGTTTTTTAAATGCATTTACATTTATCCAATATAATTTAGTGGCTTAAAATGTGAATGAATCTAATTTTAAGCATAATTTACAGGAAAAGGTTGATTTACAACCTTTTGACGGAAAAACTTATATAAATATAGTTTTGGTCATTTTTATATGTTTTATTTGACAAAATAAAATTCTTCTTTTGGATTGGGACACCAAAATTTTCATTGGGTGATTTTTTTTGGAATTTTTCTGATAAAGTACATTTTTAATGAATAGTGAAAAATATTGTATTTTAATTCAAAATTGCATTTTAATCTAATATATTTATATAGTTAGATTATCTTTTTAATTTGTTTTAACGTTTAATTAGAACATATTTTTTCAATTTAATCCATTTTTGGTCATTGGAATTAATTTTAATTTTAATTTGGACATAAACAAGTGTCAATCTTTTGATAGTTAATGTTTCTTAAAAACCCACTATTTGTTTTAACAACAAGAATTAGTTTTAAATTATTTAATGAAACTTCTTATGTATATAATTTGGTAAAATAGCCATCATTCTTGAATTCATAATATCAAATATATCTTAGGCTAAGTTTTTGGTATTTTTCAGAAAAGCATCAATTTTTGATGAATAGTGAAACCACATATTAGTAATTAAAAAACTAACTTTTTCATTTAAATAAAATTTTACCACTTCGGTGAATTGAATTTGTAAAAATACGACAGACATGGTTGTTATTAGTACGTAAATTTTTTTTCAATAATATGAAAATAATTTCTGTTGAATAGTAATTTTGTACTTTTATTTAACGCTATTAAAGTTAAATAGGGAAATTCAAGGTAAAAAAATATTCTAATAATTCAAAATTACCTTAAAACCTGTCCTATCATTATTATATGAGTAAAGGGTGATCATGTTCATAATTGGGTCTATTTTGGGGCCCTCATGAAGCCATTTATGAATGATAATGACACTTTTGATTAATTAATTTATAGTAAAGACAAAAATGACTTAAAAAATATATCTATTTAAATTAATTTTTACATGGTGTTATATATGTTATCCTTTCAACTATAAATATTCATTGAATTTATAAAAAGATTTCTAACATCATTGTATATTTTTATAATTTTTAGTCATCGAATAAATTAAAATATTTATGACATAATAATGATGTAGTGTTTACATCATTAATAAATCATTTAAATAAATAAGATTATAAATATTAAAATAACATCCAAAACCTAACCAATTATTGTTGGCTGATTTTATTTCGACAATGAGTCATCTTATCTTCGACTATGATGTTTTTTGTATTTTTATAAACTGAATATCACTATATAATAAAATAATATTTTCAAACTTTCATAAAGAGTCCATCCCCTACCTTACAAAAGAGACCATATATATCAAATTCCTCACACATCACAAGGCTTTTGGATCGTCCAACCTTTTCCCAATGAATCTCTCTACATATCTCTACTCTACCTAGATGCCTTGCCTTAGGCAGAAGGCACTTCAACAAACCATTTTGGTTCAAACAAAAGTGAGTTACCCAAATTAAAGGTAACAATTTCTTCTAAATTATTTTGTATTATTTTGTTTTATATTACTTCACCAACCAATAAACTCTTTTAGTTACTTTATTTTATAAAATCATGAGTATCCTCAATATTCTAGAATGTTTTTAGGATATGTATTTGAACTGAACTTAAACACACCTCCATCTAATGTGTGAAGAACATATTTTTTCTGTGGATGGAAAACTAACGCCTCCCTAAACAATGATTGTTCGATTATCTCCTACCACCTCTCATGGTGGCCATTATGATGGCACTGTATTTATATATGATATATTTTATTCTTATGTTATCTTTAGGCTTCTATATTTTCCTTTTATATCATACCTTTATGGTTTCAATTATGGGTAAACCCGAAAATTTCATTTAAGGAAGTGTAGACTATCACCCCCACAAAGTGATATAACTCGTTAATTCCATCTGTGGGATATATAAATGATAGAGTTAATGATATTATGTATAAAATTATACAGGAATTAAAATATAGCTAATTATCATTATGTTTTAATTCCATTAAATTGTGAATTGGAAATGAATGTTGCGTTCATGGGAACGTATGGATTACTATCTCCATAAACGGTTCATTTTATTTCTTATAACCAAAATGTAATGTTCTGTTATAAATAAATAAATATATATATATATACTGGATATATATGATATATATGATATCTAAATCATGAATATCATTCTAGATATAATGAACTTTTGACCTTGTGGACAACTTGTAAAAATAAGGTGTTCATTTTTTGACTCAAGTACCAAATATCGAAAAAACGAACGTTATTAACATAAATGATTACATAATGTTCATAACATGGTAATAAGTGATATAAACAGAATAATGAACATTAAAAATGTTCATAACCTAGTAGAAATTAAGTGTAGTTTATTATTCAGGAGATTAAAGAATGAACAGGTCAAGTCGGACACGAAGTAAGGGACTTCATCTCAATCTCCATTCATTGAGGCATATTTTGATTTAATTCAAGATATTATTTTATATGATATATAAACACAATTGACATCCCGATGAAAAATGTTTCCTAAAAAATGTTTTACTAAAAAACAAAAAGCAACGTATCTTTTAAGGTAAATGGTGATAATGACCTTTCTGCCACTGTAAGTATTGTCTGTTATTTGGCTTCTTTAACAAGCCGTAATGTTTTCTTTTCAAGGAAAATAAATACCATATACTCTTTTAAGTATTTTGGTATTGAAAATTGTTTTCATCATGAAATTTTTATGTCAATATATTTAAGTGATATATTGTGATTGAAATGTGTAATTGTTTTCTTTCTTTTATATTTTTTTATGTGTTGTGATTGTATAATTGTAATTGGACATTTGACAGGTGGTTATGTGATAAAACAAATGACGGGTGGCGCCATGATAAAACAGAATGGGTGGTTACATTATAACCTCTAATGCATTGGGTATGGAATTCAGTCGTATGGCTATTCCATTTAGTGATATGTGTGGAAGTCGACCGTATGGTTATTCCATTTCAGTATGTTTATGTCCCCAGTTACATTTAAATGTTATGTGTCCTATATATTGATTTATGGAAATATTTTGGTTACAAAATGGTAAGCATTGATATTTTATTTAGTTAAGAGTATTTATTACTTCATAATGTGGAATTGTTTTTCTTATGTTAATGTTTTCATTGTTTACTAGTTGTTTTGAAAAACTAACAGTTTTCCTTCTTTGTGTATCCCTTACTGAGCTTTTTATGCTCATCCCATGTTTTTGAAATGTTTTTCATAGAACATAATGTTGAATAGGGTCAAGTATGAGATAAATGAAAAGTCATGATGTCTTATACATGGAACTAGATGTCACTCTTATTTTTCAAGAGTTCTTATTTTATAACAATAAATTGAAACCGAGTAGAAGTGTTTACTTTGTAATCTTTTGAGATGTAGCAGTTCTATCATAATTCTATAAAACATCAAACTTGAAAAGATCCTCAATATGAGATATTCGTTTAATTCAATATTATGTAGTGTATTATGGTTGTTTCCTTATAGTTGGTATCAGAGGTAGGTTTAGACAACATTCGGTGTTAGGGTATTGTTAAATAAATGTCCATAACTTAATTTATGATAATATTGAAATGAGATAGCATTTACATATTACCATGTCGCTTTACCTAAGATTGTTCTGTGTTCAGAATGGTTTTTCGCAGAGAAAACAGGGCAGCTTTGTTGGGATGACATCATGAGGAAGAAAACCTTCCAAATCATCAACCAATGATGGTCGTAATTAGAACTGAACAGTTTGTTACAGTGATGGCATAGTTGAATCAGGATCTAAATGGTGGTGGTATCCATACACGAGATCAGCTAGGTTAACCGCATAGGAACATGTCAGCTGTGGAGCATTTAGTGAGGCATCATCCCCCATCATTTAGAGGATCATCTAAACATGTAATAGATAAAGGGTTTATTAAATAACAGTAGAAGATTTTCGATGTTATGGGGTGGTCATAACATCAAAAGTTTAGTTTTACTGTTTACCGTTTTGAAGGAGAAGCTGATCAGTGGTGGTCGATGGTGAAAAATATCAGGAATAATGAGGAGATTTATGCTTTTGATTGGGAAGAATTCAATGGTATGTTTCTTGAGAAATATTATCTTAAGGTGGCTCTTCTTAGGATGGAAAAAAAATCCTCGAATTAAAGAAGGAGAATGACTCAGTGGCTGCTTATGAATCAATGTTAACTTGACTTGAAAGGTATGCACCAAATTTCATCTGAGATCATGATAGTAAGATAAAATTATTTTACTCTTGACTGAAGCCATGATATCGAAGAGCATTAACATCTCATGAGTTCAAATGTTATGAAAATATTTTTCAATGTACGAAGAAGGTGGAAATGGAGTTTGCCGATGATCAGGTGTTCTTTGACAAAGAAAGGAATAAGAAGTCCAATTGGTAGGGAAAGACAATGAATTCATCAATAAAGCCTGGAGGTATGAAAATTAAATATCTGACTTCTGAGAAGTGTGGTAAAAATAATCCTAGAGTATGTTTATCAAAGTCTATAATGTGCTTCTGGTGTGGTATGTTTGGCCATATTGTTCGTAACTGTAAGGAAGACTATAAAGAAAGCAATGAAAAGTCATCAGTAAGATTTTTTAATATTAATGAAATGTGTCATTATGAAAATGAGTGTCCAAAAAAGAAATTAACTGATGGAATGAAGCCATAATACAAGCATAAAGGGGTGGTGAAATCCTTTTCAACTACTACAGAAGATGCTAGGATATCAAAAAAAGTAGTATCAGGTAAATTGATTGTTTGTTCAGATTATTCCAATGTGTTGTTTAATTTAGGGTCTACACACTCATTCATTTATGAGAAGTCTTCTAATAAATTGGGAATTCCATCTCATGATATTAATACAGAACTTATTGTAAAAACACATGGAAGAAATGTTGTGACATAAATAAATTATAAGAACTTTCCTATCCTTGTGTCCGGAAAGAATCTACCTACAAACCTTATTGTTTTTACTATAGTAGAGTTTAATGTCATGATGGGCATGGATTGGATGTCTGTTTATCATGCTATGATTGACTGCAGAGCTAAAGAGGTTTCATTTCAGAAAGATTTATAGTGTTTGTACAAGAATGAGCCCTTGATTTTGATAACATATCATGAATCTGAGAAACTATTAAAAGATGAAAATGAATTTTACCTTTCACATATTGTAGAAAATAAAAGAACTATTCAAATTAATGATGTTCTAGTGGTAAATGATTACCTTGATGTTTTTCTTGATGAGTTTCCTGGTATTATACCTGATCGAGATTTTGAATTTACTATTGACTTATTTCATGATTCTAAGCCAATTTCAAAACCCCCTTATCGAATGGATCAAATTGAACTTTTATTTTAAAATAATCATTAGTAGGAGTTATTAGATAAAGGTTTCATTTGACCTAGCACATCACCATGTGGTGCTATTTTCATATTTGTTAAATAGACAGATGGTTCAATGAGACTTTTCATTGATTATAGAGAATTGAATAACAACACTGTTAAGAACAAGTATCATTTTCCTCATATCAATGATTTGTTTGATCAGCTCTAGGGTGCTCAATATTTTTCAATGATTGACTTGATATCAGGTTACCATCAGTTGAAAGTAAAGGAATCAGGCATTCTGAAGACCGTGTTTCATTCTACATATGGCCATTATGAATTTGTTGTTATGCCTTTTGGGATAACCAATGAACCTTATGTATTCATGGATCTTATGAATATAGTATTCCGTGAGTACTTGGATAAGATATTGGTTGTGTTAATTGATAATATTTTGGTTTATTCCAAAAGTGAAGAGGAACTTGAAATTCATTTATGGGTTTTCTTGAAATAATTAAATGAAAAGAATCATTTAGGTAAATTCAAAAAGTGTGAGTTTTGGTTACAACAAATTTCATTCCTTGGACACATTGTTACAAAAAATGGCATAACTATTGACCATGCTAAAAAAGATGTTTTTGAAGAATGGCCAAGACCTAGAAATGAAACATAGATCATTAGTTTTCTTGGTTTGGCATGTTATTACTGGAGGTTTATTGAAACTTTTTCTCTGTTATCTAGTCTAATTACTAAGTTATCTCGAAAAGGTGTTATGTCTATTTGGACAAAAGAATGTGATTATTGTTTTCGATTAATGAAAATAATATTGGGGAATGCTCTAGTTTTGGAACATCTTTCTAGAAATGTTTAGTTTGTTATCTACAGTGATGCTTTATTGAAATGAATTTGATGTGTCCTTATGAAAAATGATCAGGTAATTTCTTATGCTTCACATCAGTTGAAAACTCATGATTTAAATTATCATACACATGATTTGGAATTTGTTGCTATTGTTTTTTCTTTAAATATATGGACGCATCATTTGTATGGTGTAAAATAGGAAATATATACTGACCACAATAGATTATAGTACATATTCACTCATAATGAATTGAACATGAGACAATGTATATGGCTTTAATTAATCAAGGATTATGAATTCGTGATCCATTACCATCCGGGAAATCAAATAATGTGGCTAATGCTTTGAGTCCAAAAATAATTTCTCATTAACCATGCTACGATTGGAACGAGATTATTTGGTTTTTAATTTGATGAACTTTGGCATAGAAGTTTATGGTGCATGAATTTCTTTTATTTTGTTTCATCTTTCAGTAAAATAATAAATATCAGACAGAATAAAGCAAGCCCAGAAAGAAGACAATGAGTTGCAGAAAAATTTAGACATGGTTCAGAAGTGTATGTTTCCTGATTTTAACATTGATAATGATTGTGCTTTGATGTTTTGGAAGAGATTATGTGTGCCTTGTGATTCACAGTTGAAAAATGGGTTGTTATGTGAAGCTCACAGTTCTCCCTTTTAAGTTCATATTGTTAGTACTAGGATGTACAAAGATCTTTAAGAGTATTACTGGTGGGATGGAATGAAAAGATATATTGCTGATTTCACTTTGAAGTGTTTGACTAGACAGTAGTTTAAAGTAGAGCGGATGTTACAGAAAGGGATTATTTTGTCTTTACCAGTGCCATAGTAGAAATTTGATAATATATCCGTAGACATTGTTGTGGGATTAAGGAAGTCATCTCAAGGTAATTATAAAATCTGGGTTATAATTGATTGATTAAAAAAATCTACTCATTTAATTCCTATTTGAGATACTTTGTCTGTTGATCAACTTTCTCGGTTGTATGATAAAGATATAGTCAGGTTTTATAGAGTTCCCTTTTCCATTTTATCTGATCGTGATCCCGGTTTTAGTAATAACTTTTTTAAAGGAATCAAGAAGTCGTTGAGTACTGAATTGAATTTTTGTACAACTTTTCATCCACAAACAGATGGTCAGTCAGAATGAGAATTAAGACCTTGGAGGATATGATATGTGCTTGTTCACTAGATTATAAGGAAAGATGGGACCAACATATTTCTTTGGTTGAATTTTCATATAATAACAGTTTTTATTCCAGTATACAGATGGCTCCATTTGAAGCATTATATCGAAAACGTTGTCGAACTCCAGCTTTTTCGGATGAATTAGGTGAAAGGAAGCTGATGGGAGCAGAATTGGTAGAAGAGATGGTAGATAAATATTAGTTGATTGAAAAGCACATCAGAATAGCTAAGAATAGATAGAAACATTATGTGGATAACTAGAGGAAGGGTATTTTTTTTGAGGTTGTTGATCATGACTTTCTCAAATTTTCTCACTGTAAAAGTGTGATGCATTTTTCAAACAAGGTAAAGTTGAGACCGAGGTTCATTGGACCTTATGAAATCCTAGAAAATGTTGAGATAGTTTCATATAGAGTGGCTTTACCACCATGCTTATCCTAGGTACACAATTTTTTTCATGTTTCTATGTTGAGAATGTATATGCCAGATCCATATCATGTTTTGAGTCCAGAGTTAGTTCAATAGGAAGAGAATCACTCTTATGAAGAACAACCAATACAGATTCCTGATTGTAGAGAGAAATTATTGCGGAATAAGGTAATTCTCCAGGTAAAGCTTTTGTGAAAAAACATATGATTTAAGTGGCAACGTGGGAATCTAAAAATGCTATGAGGGATAATTACCCCCAGTTATTTTCATAAGTGAATAAAAATTGCGAGGACGCTATTTCCAAAAGGGGGGAAGGTTGTAACATCCTAGTTAAATTAAGATTAAGATATATTAATATTTTTTAATATTCTTGAATGAGTTTACTTTAATGGGTTGCTATGTTTGATATCATATTCGATACGCAACAACGAGTTTCTTTGACATCTTACGTTGCACACAACTAATATAATATTATTATTTTAAATGGATGTTAACTCCAAGACATTGTATTAATAGGAATGAACGAAAATAAAAAAAATATGATTATATATGTTTGTTAAAACTATTTACTTTTATCTAATTAATGTTAGAGTCTTAAAATGTGAATGAATATAATTTTAAGCATAATATACATTAAGAGGTCGATTTACCACCTTTTGAGGGAAAACCCTCTATAAATATGTTTTTGGTCATTTTTTTATGTTCTATTTGAAAAAATATAATTCTTTTTTAGAATCGGGACACCATAATTTACATTGGGTAATTTTTTGAAATATTTCCGATAAAGTTCATTTCTAATGAATAGTGAAAAATATTGTATTTTAATTCAAAATTGGGGTTTAATATAATATATTTATTTGGATATATTATCATTTTAATTGGTTTTAATGTTTAATTAGAATATTTTTTTACCATTTAATCCAATGTTAGTTATTGGAATTAATTTCAATTTGAATTTGGATATAAACAACTGTCAATCTTTTGATAGTTATTGTTTTTTAAAAACACGCTATTTGTTTTAACAACGAGAATTAATATTAAATTAATTAATGATCCTTTTGTGTTTAGAATTTGGTAAAATAGAAATCATTTTTGAATTCAGAATATTGATTATATATTAGGATATATTTTTGGTATTTTTCTGAAAAAGATCAATTTTTTATGAATAGTTAAACAACTTAGTATTAGTTAAAAAAACAGACGTTTTCATTTTAATTAAAATTTACCACTTCTGTGAATTAAATTTACAAAATCCTACATAAGTGGCTGTTATTATTATGTAAAATGTGGTTTAATAAGTTGGAAATTATTTTTTCTGAATAGTAACTTTTGACTTTTATTTACCGCTGTTAAAGGTAAATAGGGTAATTCATGGTAAAAAGACTATTATAATAATTCAAAATTATCTTAACATGTGTATTAACCTTATTGGATGAGTAATGGATGGCCATGGTAATCTCTAGATCTATTTTGAGTCCCCATGGATTACTTATGAATGATAATGACACATTGGATTAATTAATTTAAAGTAAAGACAAAAATGACAAAAATAAATATCTCGTTGTAAAATATATTTTACATGATTTTATATAAGATATTTAAACTATAAATATTCATTTTAAATAAAAAAATATTTCCTAAATCATGATATATTTTTTATAATTTTTAGAAATCGAATAAATTACATTATTTATGACACAATAATGATGCAGTTTTTACCCCATTAATAAATCATTTAAAAAATTAAGATTATAAATATTAAAATAACACAGTAAACCTATCCAATTCTTATTGGATGATTTTATTTCAACCACGAGTCATCTTATCTTCGACTATAATTATTTTTGGACCTTTAAATTCCAAATATGATTATATATTAAAATAATATTTTCACACTTTCCTAAAGAGCCCCTCCCCCACTTATAAAAAGAGACCATTTCTATCAAATTCATCAAACCTATAAAGGCTTTTGGATCATCCAAAATATGTTAAATAAATCTTCATACATCCCTATCCTCTACCTATAAGCCTTATGTTAGGCATAAGGCATTTTAGAAAACCATTTTGATTCAAACCAATGCGAGTTACCCAAATTAACGTTAACAATTTCACTTAAATTATTTTGTTTTATTTTGATTTATTTTATTTCTCACACCCCTAAAATCATTTTATTCCTTTATTTTATAAAAACCCCAAAATTATAAATATACTAGGATGTATTTATGAGAATTATTAGAACTACACTTACACACACCTACATCTAATGGGTAAAGAACATACTATTTCTGTGGATTGCAAACTAACATCTCATGAAATGATGACTGTTTGATTATATCCTACCGCCTCTCATAGGGGTCATTATGATGGAACTGTATTTATATAGGGTATATTTTATTCTTATGTTTTCTTTATGCTTATGTATTTTCAATTTATATAATACCTTTATGTTTTCCATTTTGGGTAAGCACGATAATTTCATTTGAGGATGTCTGGACAACTGCCCCCTCAAAGTGATATGACTCGTTAATTCTATATGCAAGATGTATAAAGGATAGAGTCAATGATATTATGTATAATAATATACATAAATTATAAAATAACAATGTATAATTATTTTTCAATTCCATTAATATATGAAATAGAAATGAAATTTGCGTTCATGCGTACGTACGACTTACCATCTCCATTAATGTTGCATTTCATTTTTTATCAACAAAATGTTACAAACTTTTGTAAATAAATATATATACTGGATATATATAATACATATGATATATAAATAATTAATAAAATTCTGGATATAATGAACTTTTGACCACATGAACAACTTTTAAATATTAGTTGTTCATTTTTTACTCAAGTAACAAATATCGACAAAACAATATTTATTAACTTAAATGATTACACACTATTTATAACATGGTTATAAGTGATATAAAAGGAATAATAAAGTTGAAATATTTTCTTAATCAAGTATAAATTAACATTAGTTTATTATTCAAGAGATTAAAGAATGAACAGGTCAGGTCTGACATGAGGTAAGAGACTTCATATCAATCTCCTTTCATTGAGGCATATTTTGTTTTAATACACGACTTTATTTTATACATTGTATAAACACCATTGACTTTTCAAAGGGAATAATTTTCTACAAATCATTTTTCTAAACAAAAAAAGGAATTTTTCTTTTAACATAATCAGTGACAATGTGATTTCCACCTCCATGACTATTATTTGTTCCTTGGCTTCCTCAACAAGCCATAATGTTTATTTATTCAACGAAAATAAATACCATATACTCTTTTATATATTTTGGTATTGAAAATGGTTATTATAATGGATTTGTTATGTTAATATATTTCTGTGATATATTATGATTGAAATGCGGAAATGTTTTCTTTCCTTTATATTTGTTTTATGTGTTATGATTTTATAATGGTACATGGACATTTGAAGGGTGGTTACATGATAAAACTAATTATGGTTAGTGCGGTGATAAACCAGAACGGGTGGTTACGTCATAACCTAAAACGAATTGGTTATGGAAGTCAGTCGTATGACTATTCCATTTAGTGATATTTGTGGAAGTCGACCGTATGGTTATTTTAATTAAGTATGTTTATTTCCCAAGTTACCTTTATATGTTATGTGTTCTAAATATGGGTTTTATGGTAATATTTTGGTTATAATAGAGTATGTAGTGAACTTTTATTTAGTGAAGAGTATTTACAACTTCATAAACGTGAAAATTATAACTTATGTTTAAGAATTCTTGGCTTACTTGTTGTTTTGAAAAACTAACAGTTTCCCTTCTATGTGTATCCATTACTGAGATTTGTATGCTCATCCCATGTTTTTTAGAGGATTTTCATACGACATAATGTGCAATAGGGTCAATGATGGGATTAAGGAAAATTCATGTTGTCTTAAACATGGAACTAGACATGACTTTTTTTCAACAGTTCATTTTTTACGAGGAAAATGGAAACTGAGTATAAGTGTCTACTTTGTAATCATTTGAGATGTAATAGTTATGTCCTAATTTCGTAAAACTATAATCCTAAAAAGACACTCAATGTGAATTATTTTTTTAATTCAATACTTTGTAATGTTTTATGCCTGGGTCCTTATAGTTACTGTTGATGTTTTTTAACTAGGATTTATATGGAATAATATTAAAAGAAAATGTCTAAGAATACACATTGAAATACCACTTTTGAGATCTTCCACTTCTCTCGAGCCTCAAATATCCAAACAAAATCACATGGAGGATTATATAATGAAACCATTATTATATCTCCTTAAAAACATTAACCAATTCTATAGATAAAACTAGATAATATATAATAGTTATATGATTCCAAAATATTGATATATGTTGTAAAACACTTATAAAGGACTTCTCACATGTCCAATTCAACTGTCTGGGTGAAAAATAGTATAATAGACCATGGAATTGAAAATCCACAACATCTTCTAAGAGTACATGAAGTAACCCCAATGCTCCTCCATGTTTATCTACCTCAGGACACTCGGCGTGTTATTTTCCAAAGTACTTGGTGTGTATACCCAACACATGTAGTGTTCCCCCACATAGTTACATACTCATGTACCATATCCCTAACTCAGCATGTACACCACTGACTACATTGTGTGTACCACATTATAAATGGTGTGTACAACACAAGGGGTCCCCTAACATGTATCAGGCCTTAAACCCCAAAAAAGGCACTAGTATGTCACAATTACTCATTTAGGGTAGTGCACAGCATAAAATTTCTAGTTTTGTATCATAAGAAGACATATGCCTTAGGCAATCTTGTAACGCCCCAACCCCAGTTACCCAGAGTCGGTGAGTTATTGTGTAACATTGGCATGATCACAGAAGATCAAGTCTCGAAAGACCGATTAGTTTAGTAGCCTTGGAAACACTAGATACATTCATAAGTTTCACATTACATCATAAATTAATAAAAAACTACAAGACAATCTTTTCATCATATCCCCTCATATTATCCCTATTGGTCATTCATAAAATACTTCTTCGCATCTTGGAAAAATTAATACATTGAAAGGGGTGAGCTTAGATTCTCATTAAGGATAACAATATAGCGGAAGATTTCATAAACAAGAATAAACATTTAATGCAATTTATAACTAAAAGAAAAGCCTTTAAAACTTGAACTTAAACAAAATATGGGATAAGTAAAATGAGATAATATCATTTACTTATTCAAATTGATATTCTACTGGTCGAATAATCACATGCAATATCATTAACCACTTTCATAATGATGGAATACATAATTTCAGACTATCATAAACATATAGCCAAGGCCTCGTGCTATTACTACAAATAATATTTTGTCAGGGCCTCGTTCCAAACACTAGTTTGTCTTATAAGACCTTCTAATGCATCGAGGAGCTATAGCGGGATCCACCCGTCACATATCATGTCCAATTCATTCTTCATATGAACAGGTTTAAACATATCATAAACCATAACATAATCGTATCACATAAAACATGCATAAAAGAAATATAAAATTTCAACATTTATATTACAAGATATAAATACAACAGATTGATATAATAAAAAATTTATCAAAACCATGTTCAATACCAAAATAAAATTAAATTAAAACTTGCAATTTATTTTTCATTAAAAAAAATTATGGCTTGTAGAGGAAGCTGAAACTCAAATAATTGTCATGGTGGAAGAGAATACATTGTCGCCGCTTATGTAAGACAAAACATTACTTTTATCGTTTATTAAAAATTATTTGTATAAAATGATTCCTTTTTAATAAAAGTAAAATTCAAGGGGGTTTATACACCGTATAAAAAAAATTTTGTATAAAACAAAATATGCCTCAATAAATAAAGATTGAGACGAAGTCCCTTACAACGATCATTTATTAAATAAAATAGATCTATTATGTGTATTCACTATAATTACACATAAATAAAGTACAAATACAAGATAAGACATAATAATATCATGACATAATTTAAAAGTATGATATTAACACAAAGAACAAAAATCAGGTTAAGAAGTTACCTTACCTCGTGTCCGACATGACTCGTTCGTTCATTAATATCTTGAATAATAAACTAGAGTTAATATCTACATTTTTAAGAACCCTTTTCAAGTTCATTATTCCATTTATATCACTTATTACCATGTTATTAGAATTATTTAGTCATTTATGTTAATAACCATCGTTTTGTCGATCATTGGTACTTGAGTCAACGATAAACTTCTTATAATTAAAAGTTGTTCATGTGTTAAAATATATATTATCTCCAGAATTATATTTATTATTTAGATATCATATATATCATATATATCCACTATATACCAGCCTTTATAATATTACATAACATTTAGAGGTAAGAAATGAAATGCACCGTTCAGGGAGATGGTAAGCCGTACGTACGCATGAACGCTACTTTCATTTCTATTTTGTATTGAATGGAATTAAAAATAAATGAGATATATATATATATTATAATTCTAGTATAATATTAATGTTATATAGGTCACACATGTTCATTAATTTCATTCTTTATACATTAAATTTATTGCATGAACGAGTCACATCACTTGAGGGGGAGGTAGTCCACACTTCCTCAAATGAAATTATCGCATTTGCACAACATGAAAAGAATAAAGGTATGTTTTAAATGTAAAATACAAAATAATAGAGACGAAATAAATATAATATATATCATAAATAAATATAGTTCCATCATAATGGCCACCATGATATGTGGTAGGAGAAGATAGAACAATCATCATTTTGTGAGGCAGTAATTCACCATCCACGGAAACAGAATGTTTTAGAACCATTAAACGGAGTTGTGTGTAACTTTTGCTCAAATAAATATCATAAAAACATACAAGTATATTGAATATACTGGTTTTGTTAGAAAATAATTTAATAAAAATAGTTTAATGGGTTGGAGAAGTAAAATAATAAAAAATAACATAAGAGAAGACATTACCTTTAAACCGGGTAACTCTTTTTGATTTGAGCCAAAGGCTTCCTTGGAAATACTTTTGCCTAAAGTGAGGATTCTAGGACTAAGAGAGGGTTGTTGAGAGATTATTTGGGCATAATTTTTCCGATCCAAATGGAATGAATGTGTGAATAAGGTGGTAGAGCTGGGGGCCTTTTATAAGAGGAGAGGATGGGAACTCTTGGAATGTAATGAAATGTTACATTATTATGAAGTGCTTTTCGGATTTCAAAGGTCCCACAATTATATATTTAGAGGATAAGGTGATAAGGGTTCGAAATATACTCATCCAATAGGTTTTTGACAAGTGTATGTCTTAGATTTTCAAATTATATTTTCATTTTATTTAAATTGTTAATTAATGAGGTAATCATTTCATCATCATGTTGTCATATATAATTTAATTTATATAATGTACAAAAATTATAAAAAATTATCATGATGTAGAAAATCATTTTATATTTCCAATTAGTATTCATAGTCAAAAATATAACTTGTATAACCCCTTGTGAAATTTTTTTTAGTAAAAGAATACATGTTCGTGACATTTTTATTTTTACTTTAAATAAAAAGTTATTAATGTCATTTTCTTACCCAAGTTTCTCTATGGGGTCCCCAAGTTGACTCATGGATTTTAATTGTCGGCTAGTAATCATCCAATAAGGGTAGGAGAAATTTGATGGTATTTTCTTATTTTCACAATATCATTTTGACCTTAAATATCACTAATTACCTTTAATCGCGATTAATAAAACATAAAAGTTTCTATTCACCAAAAAATTATTTTAATCTCATTGAACCAAATTTTACATCATAATTACAACCATGTATGTATGTTTTTTGAAATTCAATTAACATAAGTGGTAATTTTTCATTTACACGAAAAATTAGTTTTTAAACTACCACTTAGTGGCTTCATTATTCATAAAAAATTGACGTTTTTCAGAACAATACCAAAAATTCCCCCTAAGCTATAATTGATATTCCGAATTCAAAAATGATGTCTATTTTACAAAATTGCAATCATATAAGTTGAATTAATTAGTTTTATAATTAATTCCCATTGTCACAACAAATAATGTGTTTTTAAGAAACAATATATATCAAAATATTGACAATTGTTTTTGTCCAATTTCAAAGTGAAATTAATTATAATGACCACCATTGGATAAAATGGTAAAAATATATTCTAATTATACTTTAAAACCACTAAATAGTATAATTTAACACTATAAATTATTATTTTTTAAAAATTTGTTTTTAAGTATTTTTCACTATTCATAACAAAATTTGATGTTCTCAGAAAATTAAAAAAAAACCATCTTATGATAATTTAGATATTCTGAATACAAAAATGAAGTCCATTTTAAAATTTAAAATTTATATAATTTCAAAAAGTGGGTATTACTATTCATAGAGGCTACTTTGATTGGTCGTGGTGTGTTAGAATCTCAAACATGCGTACAATGGTAGTTATTGCATTATTGAAAGAGAAGTGTATCGTGGAAACTTGGGGTGTTACATTCTACCCTCTTTCAATAAATTGCGTCCTCTCACTTTGAAATTTTTATTTGAAAATAAAAGGTTTAAAATATAAAATACCTTTTTGGAAAACCCACATCGGAAATAGGGTTAATAAAAATATATCTTTAAAAGAAAAAAAGAAGTAAAAATGTCACTCGAGATATCCAATACTAGGATTCTATGAAAATATAGATATGGAGGAAGAAAACCATCAAGGTATAATGGAGAGTTGTAGAAAAAAGGATTAGGAGAATGTTAACCATAAAAAAATCACTAACTTGTGATTGGTTAAACAGTCATTGAATCCCCAGTTGGAAATGTTAACCGACAACGTTTTTTATTTAAGTTACCTTTCATAATGTTGATGAATTTATTTAAGAGATTTACAAAGAACGTATGGAAATATACTTACTTTTCATGTAGAATTTCATTCTTTAATAAATTTTTACCACAAACCAATCTTTCACTCCAAATGGTATCAAAACTCAAAAATATTCTATTTATCCTAATTTTATAAGGTTCTAAATATTACCACATACCATTTAGATTAGGAAAACTATTTTTTAATAACCAGGGACTTCATGTAGGGTAGTGGTAGGAAATAAAGGCATGTCTCACAATGGTTGTGGGTTCAATTCCTGCAGTTGTGTCTGACGCGACAGGTTATCCCTCGACCTGCAGGTTATCCTTTCCCTAAAACTATAGTATTATAATATTTCAAAAATAATATTCACAAAAGTTTTAACCATAAAAAATACTATCCATTGTTCAACATAATCCATTCCATCCTTTATATTTATCCAAAATACCCCTGTCCAGACTTTCTCTAAAAGGTCTCTAAATTCCAAAATAAATTGTAACATCAGATTCCCCAAACAAAGTAATGTTTCTCTTACTGTCACATACTAAAAATATGATTACATTGGTCATATTAAAACATTAATGAAAACAACAAGTACTATAGTAAAATCCTTATATATGTCACACTATTCTTAAAACCATAATATAGTTCATGAGTCCAAAAACACAAATACAATAATTATTAAACTTCATCTGTAGTAACAGCAAACGATTGGCCTTGATCCCTTGGCCTTTTTTGAGATAATTGTCTCTGACTCTTAGGACATTCATTTTCATAATTCCCCATTTCCCTAAAATTGTAGCATTCAACATTTATAGACTCTTTCTATACCATGAAATCAGGAGCCCTGTGAGATTTTTCTCCACATTTATAACAAACTCTTACTCCATTGAGGCAAGTACCAGGGTGATTCTTCCCACAATTATCACATAATGGAAAATACTTCTTTCCCTTTTAACCTTTATCTGTCTCTTGTTCCATCGTTCTCTTCTTGTCTTTCTTTACTTTGTTTCCATAAGACATAGAGAATTCCTTTTCTGTCATGACAGCACATGAGACTATATATTTATACGACGAGAAAGTTTGTGAGACTAATGCTCGACGGAGAACGGTTTTAACCCATCGAAGAAACAATCAATATTACTTCTTGGGTTACATATATAATCTGCTACATGCCTTGCAATCCTTGTAAAGTTAGACTCATACTTTGCAACATTCTCATCCTCCTTTTTTCTCAGACACAGAAATTGCCTTTCCATATCTGATCGATGGTCACGAGGGATGTATTTTTCTAAGAAAATCTCTTTGAACTCCCTCCATTCCATATTAGATACTTCTTCATCTTCTTTCGTGTTTTGAATAAGCAACAACCATTGATCGACATCTCCAGTGAGTCGATAAACTGCCATTAAAACCTTCTCTAATTCACTACTCCCCAAGGCATGTATATTTTCTCTAAGGATTTTATCCATTGGTCATCGATTAAGGGATTTGTACCCCCATTAAATGTTGGAAGTTGTTTCCTCATGAAGTGATCTAACCTTGATCCTCCACGTTAAGAGTTAGGGTGCTCCATACGAGTAATGTTATTATTCAAAACCTGAGTGAGTTGTCCTAGTATGGTGAAAAGTTGATCAGAACCAATTGTATCACCAGCTCCACTATAATTATATTTAACAGAAGGGAAATCCCTACATGGTGGGCGTGCATTAATACGGTTTCCATTCCTCCCACTAGGCTCCATTTCTAAACAATGGCATAAACTAGATTAGTTTATGAATCAAAATACATATTTCCATTCATGTAAAACACTTAACATAAATAGAACTATAATCATAAAAAAAAATTCATTGAGGAAGTATATACTCATAAACCCTTCATAATGGTTGGTAAGGAAAATGAGAATTATCCTAAGCATATCCCCCGAGAGTGTTGTAACCAAGAGTGCAACAAGGCCCGTTGTCATCCACTAGTTCCCGTTCGAGTCTAGATCAAAGTGGTGTTTTCGGGTTTTACCCCTAGGTACATCTGTGCCATAGCCTCCCATACCTTCTTGTCTCCCGACAGTTATGTATTGCTCCGAATACTCAAAAAATCTCTATAATACAAAAAATCTAGGAAGTTCTTATACATGAATCCTCAAAGTCTATCTTTGGGATATGTTGTCTAATTAGAGTTTATCTTAATCTAGCTTCCAATGTTTGTACTAAACTGCCTTTGATAACAACTGTAACACCTCGACCCCAGTTACCTACTGTCGGTGCGTTATTGCGTAACATTGGCATGATCACAAAAGATTATCTCTCGAAAGACCGATTAGTTTAGATGCCTGGGAAACAATAGATACATTCATAAGTTCTACATTACATAATAAAGTAATACAAAACTACACCAATATCATGTTATCATATCCCCTCATAATATCCCTGCAGGTCATTGATAAAATACATCTTCACATCCTGAAAAAATTTTAACATTGAAAGGGGTGAGCTCAGATGCTCAGTACGGATAACAATATAGCAGAAGCTTTCATAAACAAACATAAACATTTAAGGAAATGTTTAACTTAAAAAAGCATTTTAAACATGAACATCAACAAAATATGGCAAAAGTAAAATGAGATAATTCCATTTAATTATTCACATGGATATTCTACTGGTTGAATAATCACATGAAATATCAATAACCACTTTCATAATGATGGAATGCATAATTCCATACTATCATAACCACGTAGCCAAGGCCTCGTTCCAAGACTACAAATAATATTTTGTCAAGGACTCATTCCAAGACACTAGATTGTCTAATGAGATCTACTGATGCATCGAGGAGCTATAACGGCCTCCACCGATCACTTATCAAGTCTAATAAATTTCATATATGAACAGGTTTAAACATATCATAAACCATAACATAATTGTATCACATAAAACATGCATAATGGAAACAAAACATTTCCACATTTCAATCACAAGGTATCAATAGAACACATTGATATAATAAAAAAAATATCAAAACCATTTTCAATACCAAAATAAATGAAAATTAAAACTTGGTATTTATTTTTTACTTAAAAAAATTATGGCTTGTAGAGGAAGCTTAAACTCAAATAATGGTCACAGCAGCAGAGAAGTCGTTGTCGCCACATATGTATGAAAAAACATTCATATTTTCATTTACTAAAACGCTTCGTATAAAAATATTCGTTTTGAATAAAAGTAAAAGTCAAAGGGGTTTATACACCATATAAATTTTTTTTGTATAAAACAAAATATGTCTCAATGAAAAGAGAATGAGACGAAGTCCCTTACAAAGATATATTTTTTAAAATAAAATTGATCTATTATGCGTATTCACTATAAGTACACATAATTAAATTACAAATACAAGATAAGACATCATAATATCATGACATAATTTGAAAGTATTGATTGACCCAAAGAAATGAAATCGGGTTAAGAAGTTCCCTTACATCGTGTCCGACTTGACCCGTTCATTGATTAATCTACTAAATAAAAAACTATAGTTAATATCTACCTTCTTAAGAACCTTTTTCAAGTTCATTATTTCTTTTATATCACTTATTACCATTTTATGAAAATTATGTTGTCATTTAAGATAATAACGATGATTTTGTAGATCTTTGTTACTTGAGTCAACGATAAAGTTCATATAATTAAAAGTTGTTCATGTGGTGAAATATCCATTATCTACAGAATTATATTAATGATGTTGATATAATATATATCTCATATATCCAGTATATACTTGCCTTTATAATATTACATAACATTTAGCGGTAAGAAATGAAATGCACCGTTCATGGAGACGGTAAGCCGTATGTACGCATGAACACTACATTCATTTCTATTTCATATTGAATGGAATTAAAAATAAATGATAGATATATATATATATTATAATTCTAGTATAATATATATGTTATATAGGTCACATATGTTTATTAATTTAATTCTTTATACATTACATGTGTTGCATGAACGAGTCACATCACTTGAGGGGGCGGTAGTCCACACTTTCTCAAATGAAATTATCGCATTTGCACAACATGAAAATCATAAAGGTATGTTTTAAATGTAAAATACAAAATAATATAGAGTAAATAAATATAATATATATCATAAATAAATATAGTTTTATCATAATTGCCACCATAATAGGTGGTAGGAGAAGATAGAACAATCATCATTTCATGAGGTAGTAATTCGCCATCCACGGAAACAGTATGTTCTAGAACCATTAGACGGAGGTGTGTGTAAGTGTAGCTCGAATACTTTTCATAAAAAACATACTAGTATATATAAGATACTGGTTCTGTTACAAAATAAAGTAATAAAAAGAGTTTAAGGGGTTGGAGAAGCAAAATAATAAAAAAGAACATAAAAGAAGACATTACCTTAAAATCGAGTAACTCTTTTTGATTTGAGCCAAAGGATTCCTTGGGAAGACTTTTTCCTAATGTGAGGCTTCTAGTAATAAGAGAGTGATATTTAGAGAGTATTTTGGCAGATTATGGCCAATCCGAATGGCTTGAATGTGTGAATAAGGTGGTAGAGGTGGGGAACTTTTATAAGAGGAGAGGAGGGGCACTCTTGGAATGTAATGAAATGTTACATTATTATGAAGTGCTTTTGGGATTTAAAAAGTACCAAAACTAAATATTTCTAGGATAAGGTGGTAAGGGTTCGAAATATACTCATCCAATAGGTTTTTTACAAGTTTAAGTATTAGATTTTACATTATTTTTTCATTTTATTTAAATAGTTAATTAATGATATAATCGCTGCTTCATCATGTTGTCATATATAATTTAATATATATAATGTGTAAAAATTATAAAAAAATATCATGATGTAGTAAATCTTTTTATCTTTCCAATGAATATTTATAGTCAATAATATAACATGTATAACCCTTTCTAAAAATTGTTTTATTATAAGAATACATGTTTGTGACATTTGTTTTTACATTAAAGAAAAAGTTTTTAATGTCATTTTCTTACTCTAGTGGCTCAATGGCGTCCGCAAGTTGGCCCATGGATTGTCACGGTCGACCAAGACTCATCCAAAAAAGGTAAGACAAATTTAAAGGTATTTTCATATTTTTACAATATCATTTTTACCTTAAATTTCACTAATTACCTTTAATCGCGATTAATAAAACATAAAAGTTACTATTCACCAAAAAATTATTTTAATCCCATTGAACCACATTTTACATCCTAATGAAAACCATGTATGTCGGATTTTTTGAAATTCGATACACAAAAGTAGTAATGTTTCATTTACACGAAAAATTAGTTTTTAAACTACCACTTAGTGGTTTCACTATTCATCAAAATTTTAAGTTTTTCAGAACAATATCAAAAATTCAGCCTAAGCTATAATTGATATTCCGAATTAAAAAATGATTTCTATTTTAAAAAATTGAAATCATATAAGTTGCATTAATTAATTTTATAATTAATTCCCGTTGTCACAACAAATAGCGTGTTTTTATGAAACAATATCTATCAAAAGATTGACAATTTTTTATGTCCAATTTCAAAGTGAAATTAATTCTAATGACCACCATTGGATAAAATGGTAAAAATTTATTCTAATTATACTTTAAAACCAGTCAAAAGTATAATTTATCACTATAAATTATTTTGATTAAAAAAATTGTTTTTTGTATTTTTCACTATTCTTAAAAAATTGGAAGTTCTCAAAATATTACAAAACAATTCATGTTAGGATAATTTTGATATTCCGAATACAAAAATGAAGTGTATTTTGAAATATAAAATATATATAATTTCAAAAAGTGGGTATTACTATACATAACAGCTACATTGATTGGTCGCGGTGTGTTAGAATCTCGAACTTGCGTACAATGCAAGCTATTGCATTATTGAAAGAGAAGCGTATCATGGAAGCTTGGAGTGTTATATTCTCCCCTGGTTCAATAAATTGCATCCTCGAAATTTGAAATTTTCCATTGAAAATAAAATGTTGTAAATAGAAAATAACTTTGTGGAAAACCCACATCGAAAATAGGGTTAATAAAAATATTACTTTAAAAGAAAGAAAGAGAAGTACAATGGTCACACAAGATATCCCATAATATGATTCTATGAAAATATGGATATAGAGTAAAAACAAACCATCAAGGTCTGATTGAGAGTTGTAGAAAACAAGATTTGGATAATGTTAACCACAAGAAAATCACAAACTTGTGATTTATTAAACGGTCATTGAATCCCCAGTTGGAAAAGTTAGCCGACAACGTTTTTGTTTAAAGTTACATTTCATAAAGTTGAGAAATTTATTTAAGATATTTACTAAGAACTTAAGGAAATATACTTACTTGTCATATAGACTTCCATTCATTAATAAATTATTTCCACAAACCCATCTTTCACTCTAAATGGTAACAGAACACAAAAAAATTCTTTTTTATCCAAATTTTATATGGTTACAAATATTAACACATACCATTTTGATTAGGAAAACTATTTTTTTGTAACCAGGGACATCATGTAGGCTAGTGGTAGGTAATAAAGGCCTGTCGCGCTATGGTTGTGGGTTCGATTCCTGCAGCTTTGTCTGACATGAAGGGTTATCCCTCGACCTGTATGTTGTCATTTTCATAAAACTATAGTATTATAATATTCCAAAAATAATATTCAGAAATGTTTTAACCTTAAACAATACTATCCAAAGGTCATCTTAATCCCTTACAACTTTATAGTTATCAAAAATACCTCTGTCCAGACTTTCTCTAAAAGGTTTCTAAATTCCAAAATCAATTGTAACATCAGATTCCCCAAACAATGTAATGTTTCTCTTACTGTCACACAGTAAAAATATAATTTCCTTCATAAAATTAAAACCTTAATGAAAACAACAAGTACTGTAGTACAATCCTTATATATGTCACATTATTCTTATAACCATAATATACATCTTGAGTCCAAAGACACAAATAAAGTAATTATTCAACTTCATCTGTAGCAAGAGAATAAGATTGGCCTTGATCCCTTGGCATTTTATAAGATAAGTTTCCCTAATGCTTAGGACATTAATTTTCATAATGCCCCATTTCACTGCAATTATAGCATTCGACATTGATAGCGTCTTTATTTCCCTTGCAATCAGGAGCTTGGTGACCTTTTTCTCCACATTTATAACAAACTCACATTCCTTTTAGGCAAGTACAAGGATGATTCTTCCCACAATTATCGCATAATGGAAAATCCTTCATTCCCTTTTTCCTTTTATCTGTCTCTTGTTACACTGTTCTCTTCTTCTCTTTCTTTACTTTGATGTCATAATACTTAGAGAATTCATTTTCTATCTTGATAGCACATGAGACTATATCTTCATATCATGAGAAGGTTTTTCAGACTAATGCTCGATGGAGAAACGATTTTAACCCATCAAAGAGACGATCAATCTTACTTCTTGGGTTAAGTATATAATCTTCTTCCTGAATTGCTACCCTTTTAATGATAGCCTCATACTTTGCGACATTCTCATCCTCCTTTTGTCTCAGACCCATAAATTGCCTTTCAATATTTTCGCGATGGTCATGAGGGAAGTATTTTTCTAATAAAAGCACTTTGAACTCCCTCCATTCCATATTAGATACTTCTTCATCTTCTTTCGTGTTTTGAATCAGCGACCACCATTGATCAGCATCTCTAGTGAGCCGGTAAACTGCCATGACAACCTTCTCCCTTTCACTACTACCCAAGGTGTGGAATATTTTCTCTACAGATTTTATCCATTTCTCAGCTAATAAAGGATTTGTACCCCCATTAAATTTTGGCGATTTTTGCCTCATGAAGTGATCTAAAAATGATCCTCCATGTTTCGAGTCAGGGTGCTCTTTACGAGTACAGTTATTATTCAAAACCTGAGTGAGTTGTCCCAGTATGGTGATAAGATGATCAACACCAGTTGTGTCACCAACTCCACTATTATTATCTTTAGAAGGTGGGAAATCCCTACATGGAGTGCGTGCATTGATACTAGTTCCATTCCTCCCACTAGGTACTATTTCTAAACAAAATCGCATAAACTAGCTTAGTTTTGGAATCAAAATACATAATTCCATACTTGTAAAGAACCTAATATAAATTGAACTATAATCATAAAAATGTTTTCTTTGAGGAAGTATATAGTCATAAACCCTTCATAATGGTTTTTAATGAAAATCAGAATTATCCTAAGCATATCCCCCGAGAGTGTTGTAACCAAGAGTATAGCAAGGCCCATTTTCATGCACCAGTTCCCGTTCGAGTCTAGCTCAAAGTGGTGTTTTTGGGTTTTACCACTAGGTACATCGGTGCCAGAGCCAACCCTACCTGCTTGTATCCAGACATGGATGTATTGCTCAGAAAACTCACAAAATCTCTATAATACCAAAATTCTTGGATTTTTTTCTATACTAATCCTCATAGTCTATCTTTGGGATATGTGCACTAATAAGAGATTATCGAAATCTAGATTCCATGGTTAGTACTAAACTACCTCTGATGCCAACTGTAATGCCCTATCCCCAGTTACCTAGAGTTGGTGCGTTATTGCGTAACATTTGCATGATCACAAAAGATCAAGACTCGAAAGAATGATTATTTTAGAATCCTTGGAAACACTAGATACATTCATAAGTTTTACATTACATAATAAAGTAATACAAAACCACAAAAACATCATGTCTTCATATCCCCTCAAACTATCCCTACAGGTCATTCATAAAATATTTCTTCACATCCTGGAAAATTTTAAACATTGAAAGGGGTGAGCTCAGAAGCTCAGTAAGGATAACAATATAGAGGAAACTTTCATAAACAAGAATAAACATTTATGGAAATGTATAACTAAAAAAATCCTTTTAAACATGAACATGTACAAAATATGGAAAAAGTAAAATGAGATAATGCCATTTACTTATTCAAATGGATATTCTACTGGTTGAATAATCACATGCAATAACAATAACCACTTTCATAATGATGGAATGGATAATTATATACTATCATTACCATGTATCCAAGGCCTCGTGCCAAGACTATAAATAATATTTTTTCAAGGCCTCGTGCCAAGACACTAGTTTATCACATGAGACCTGTCGATGCATCGAGGAGCTATAGAGGGCTCCACTCGTAACTTATCAAGTCCAATGCATTCATCATATCAACAGGTTTAAACATATCATAAACCATAACATAATCGTATCACATAAAACATGCATAAAGGAAACAAAAAATTTCCACATTTCAATCACAAGATATCAATACAACACATTGATATAATAAAAACAATATCAAAACCATTTTCAATACCAAAATAAAAGAAAATTTAAACTTGGTATTTATTTTTCAATTTAAAAAAATTATTGCATGTAGAGGAAGCATAAACTCAAATAATGGTCACGACGATGGAGAATTCATTGTCAACACATATGTAAGAAAAAACATTCCTTTTATCATTTAGTAAAAATGCGTCGTTTTAAAATATTCCTTTTGAATAAAAGTAAAATTCAATGTGGTTTATACACCATATGATGGAAATTTGTGTATAAAACAAAATATGTCTCAATGAAAGGAGATTGAGATGAAGTCCCTTACAAAGATATTTTTTAAAATAAAATTGATCTATTATTTTTATTCACAATAAGTACACCTAATTAAAGTACAAATACAAGATAATACATAATAATATCATGAGATAATATGAAAGTATGAGATTATCCCAAAGAACGGAAATCATGTTAAGAAGTTCCCTTACCTCGTGTCTGACTTGACTCGTTCATTATTTAATCACCTGAATAATAAACTAGAGATAATCTTTACATGATTAAGAACATTTCTCAAGTTCATTATTACTTTTATATCACTTATTACCATGTTATGAAAATTATGTAGACATTTAAGTTAATAACGATCGTTTTGTCGATCTTTGGTACTTGAGTCAACGATAAACTTCTTATAATTAAAAGTTGTTCATGTGGTCAAAAATCCATTATCTACATAATTATATTCATGATGTAGATATCATATATAACATATATATCCAGTATATACTTTCCTTTATAATATTACATTACATTTAGAGTTAAAAAATTAAATGCATCGTTCATTGAGACGGTAAGTCGTACGTACGCATGAACGCTAATTTCATTTCTATTTCATATTGAATAGAATTAAATATAAATGAGATATATATATATATATAATAATTATTTTATAATATATATTTTATATAGGTAAAATATGTTCTTTAATTTAATTCTTTATAGATTCCAGGTATTGCATGAACGAGTCACATCACTTGAGGGGGTGGTAGTCCACACTTCCTCAAATGAAATAGTCACATTTGCACAACATGCAAAGCATAAAGGTATGTTTTAAATGTAAAATACAAAATCAAAGAGAGGAAATAAATATAATATATATCATAAATAAATATATTTCCATCATAATGGACACCACGAGAGGTGGTAGGAGAAGATAGAACAATCATCGTTTCGTGAGGCAGTAATTCGCTATCCATGGAAACAGTATGTTCTAGAACCATTAGAAGGAGGTGTGTGTAAGTGCAACATGAATACATAAAATAAAGAGATACTAGTATATTAAAGATACTAGTGTTGTTACAAAATAAAATAATAAATAGAGTTTAAGGGGTTGGAGAAGCAAAATAATACAAAAGAACATAAGAGAAGACATTACCTTAAAATCAGGTAACTCTTTTTGGTTTGAGCCAAAGGATTCCTTGGGAAGACTTTTTCACAAATTGAGACTTCTAGTAGTAATAGAGGGAATTTTAAAGAGTATTTGGGAAGATTTTGGCCAAGCCAAATGGCTTGAATGTGTGAATAAGGTGGTAGAGGAGGGGGCCTTTTATAAGATGAGAGGAGGATCACTCTTGGAAAGTAATAAAATGTTACATTATTATGAAGTTCTCTTGGGATTTAAAAGGTCCCAAAATTATATATTTAGATTCTAAGGTGATAAGGGTTCGAAATATACTCATCCAATAGGTTTTTGATAACTGTAAGTCTTATATTGTACATTATTTTTTCATTTTATTTAAATCGTTAATTAATGAGTTAATCGCTGCATCATCATGCTGTCATATATAATTTTATTTATATAATGTCTAAAAATTATTAAAAAAATATCATTATGTAGGAAACATTTTTAGCTTTCCAATTAATATTTATAGTAAAACATATAACTTGTATAACCCCTTGTAAAAATTGTTTTACTATAAGAATACATGTTTGTGACATTTTTGTTACATTAAATAAAAAGTTATTAATGTCATTTTCTTACTCAAGTGGCTCAATGGGGTCCCCAAGATGAACCATGGATTGTCTTGGTCAGACATGTCTCATCCAATATGGGTAGGACAAGTGTAAGGGAATTTTCATATTTTTACAATATCATATTTACCTTAAATTTCACGAATTACATTTAATCGCGACTAACAAAACCTAAAAGTTACTATTCACAAAAAAATTATTTTAAAACTTTTGAACCAAATTTTACATCCTAATGAAAACCATGTATTTATGATTTTTGAAATTCAATACACAGAAGTGGTAATGTATCATTTACACGAAAAATTAGTTTTTAAACTACCACTTAGTGGTTTCACTATTCATCAAAATTTGAAGTTTTTCAGAACAATACCAAAAATTCACCCTAAGATATAATTGATATTCTGAATTCAAAAATGATTTCTATTTTAAAAAATTGAAATAATATATGATGAATTAATTAATTTTATAATTAATTTCTGTTGTCACAACAAATAGCGTGTTTTTATGAAATAATATATATCAAAAGATTGACAATTGTTTATGTCAAATTTCAAAGTGAAATTAATTCTAATGAACACCATCCAATAAAATGGTAAAAATATATTCTAATTATCCTTTAAAACTACTCAATATTATAATTTATCACTATAAATTATTTTTATTAAAATAGTTGTTTTTAAGTATTTTTCACTATTCATAAAAAAATTTGAAGTTCTAAGAAAATTACAAAAATATTCACCATAGGATAATTTCAATTTTCCAAATACAAAAATGAAGTCCATATTGAAATATAAAATATATATAATTTCAGAAAGTGGGTATTACTATTCATAACGGCTACTTTGATTGGTCATGGTGTGTTAGAATCTCGAACTTGCGTACAATGCAAGCTATTGCATTATTGAATGAGAAGAGTATTATGGAAGCTTGGGGTGTTACATTCTCCCCTCTTTCAATAAATTGCTTCCTCTCAATTTGAAAATTTTCATTGAAAATAATACGTTGAAAATAGAAATTATTTATGTGGAAGACCCACATCGGAAATAGGGTTAATAAAAAATAACTTTAAAAGAAAGAAAGATAAGTACAAAGGTCACCAAAGATAGACCATAATATGATTCTATGAAAATATGGATATGGAGGGAAAAAAACCATCACGGTCTCATGGAGAGTTGTAGAAAATAGGATTAGGAGAAAGTTAACCAATTGAAAATCACAAACTTGTGATTGATTAAACAGTCATTGAATCCCCAGTTGGAAAATTTAACCGACAATGTTTTTGTTTTAAGTTACCATTAATAATTTTGAGGAATTTATTTAAGATATTTACTAAGAACGTAAGGAAATATGCTTACTTTTCATGTAGACATTCATTCATTAATAAATTTTTACCACAAACCCATCTTTCCCTCTAAATGGTAACAGAACTCAAAAATATTCTATTTCTTCTAATTGTAGATGGTTCCAAATATTACCACATACCATTTAGATTAGGAAAACTATTTTGTAATAACCAGGGACTTCATGTAGGCTGTGGTAGGAAATAAAGGCTTGTCTCACTATGGTTCTGGGTTCGATTCCTGCAGCTTTGTCTGACGCGACGGGTTATCCCTCGACCTGTAGGTTGTCTTTTTCCTAAAACTATAGTATTATAATATTCCAAAAATAATATTCAGAAATATTTTGACCTTAAATAATACTATCCAAAGGTCAACTTAATCCATTCCAACCTTTATAGTTATCCAAAATACCTCTGTCCAGACTTTCTCTAAAAGGTCACTGAATTCCAAAATCAATTGTAACATCAGATTCCCCAAACAATGTAAAGATTATCTTATGGTCACACACTAAAAATATGATTACCTTAATCATATTAAATCCTTAATGAAAACAACAAGTACTTTAGTGAAATCCTTATATATTTCACATTATTCTTATAACCATAATATACTTCTTGAGTCCAAAAACACAAATTCAATAATTATTCAACTTCATCTGTAGTAAGAGCATAAGATTGTCCTTGATCCCTTGGACTTTTCTAAGATAAGTTTACTTGATACTGAGGACATTCATTTGCATAATTACCTATTTCCCTACAATTTTAGCATTCAACATTGATAGCCTATTTTTTCCTTTGCAATCAGGAGCATGGTGACCTTTTTCTCTACATTTATAACATACTCAAATTCCTTTTAGGCATAAACCGGGGTGATTCTTCCGAAAATTATCCCATAATGGAAAATCCTTCTTTCCCTTTTTACTTTTATCTGTATCATTTTCCATTGTTCTCTTCTTCTCTTGCTTTACTTTGTTGTCATAAGACATAGAGAATTCATTTTGACTCTTGATAGAACATGAGACTATATCTTCGTACGATGAGAAAGTTTTTGAGACTAATGGTCAATGGAGAAATGAGTTTAACCCATGAAAGAAACAATCAATCTTACTTCTTGGGTTACGTATATAATTTGCTGCCTGCCTTGCAAACCTTGTAAAGATAGCCTCATAGTTTGCGACATTCTAATCATCCTTTTGTATCAGACTCAGAAATTGCCTTTTTATTTATTCTCGATGGTCACGAGGGATATATTTTTCTAAGAAAATCTCTTTCGACTCCCTCCATTCCATATTAGATATTTCTTCATCCTCTTTTGTGTTTTCAATCGGCAACCACCATTGATCGGCATCTCCAGTGAGCTGGTAAACTGCCATTACAACCTTCTCTGTTTCGCTACTACCCAAGAAGTGGAATATTTTCTCTAAGGAGTATATCCATTGCTCAGCTACTAATGGATTTGTACCCCCATTAAATGTTGGTGGTTCTTGCCTCATGAAGGGATCTAACTATGATCCTCTACGTTGCGAGTATGGGTGATCCATACAAGTATGGTGATTATTCAAAACCTAAGTGAGTTGTCCCAGTATTGTGATAAGTTGATCAACACCAGTTGAATCCCCAGCTCCACTTTAATTATCGTGAGTATGAGGGAAATCCCTACATGGAGTGCATGCATTGATACAGTTTCCATTCCTCCCACTAGGCGCCATTTCTAAACAATGACATAAACTAGATTAGTTTATGAATTAAAATACATAATTCCATACATGTAAAACCCTTAACATAAATTGAACTATAATAATAAAAATGTTTTCTTTGGGGAAATATATACTCATAAAACCTTCATAATGGTTTGTAATGAAAATGAAAATTATCCTAAGCATATCCCCCAAGAGTGTCGTAACCAAGAGTGCAGCAAGGCCCGTTGTCGTGGACCAGTTCATGTTTGAGTTTAGATCAAAGCGGTGTTTTCTGGTTTTACCCCTAGGTACATCTGTGCCAGAGCCGCCCCTACCTGCTCTTATCCAGACAAGGATGTATTTCTCAGAAAACTCACAAAATCTCTATAAATCCAAAATTTTAGGAATTTCTTCTATACTAATCCTCATAGTCTATCTTTGGGCTATGTGCTCTAATAAGAGTTTATCTAAATCTAGATTCCATGGTTAGTACTAAACTGCCACTAAAACCAACTGTAACGACCCGACCACAGTTAACCAGAGTCGGTGCCTTATTCCGTAACATTGGCATGATCACAGAAGATCAAGACTCGCAAGACCGATTATTTTAGAAGCCTTGGAAACACTCGATACATTTATAATGCTTACAGTACATAATAAAGTAATACAAAACTATAATAACATCTTGTCATCATATACCCTCATACTATCCCTATAGGCCATTCATAAAATACTTCTTCACATCCTGGAAAATTTTAAACATTGAAAGGTGTGAGCTCGGATGCCCAGTAAGGATAACAATATAGCGGAAGCTTTCATAAACAAACATAAACATTTAAGGAAATGTATAACTAATAAAATCCTTTTAAACTTGAACATCAAAAAAATATGGCAAAAGTAAAATGAGATAATTCCATTTACTTATTCACATGGATATTCTACTGGTTTAATAATCACATGCAATATCAATAAACACTTTCATAAAGATGGAATGCATAATTCTAGACTATCATAAACTCGTAGTCAAGGCCTCATGCCAAGACTACAAACAATATTTTTTCAAGGCCTCGTGCCAAGACACTAGTTAGTCTCATGAGACCTGCCTATGAATCAAGGAGCTATAGAGGGCTCCACCCATCACTTACCAAGTCCAATACATTCCTCATATGAATAGGTTTAAACATATCATAAACCATAACATACTCGTATCACATAAAACATGCATAAAGGAGACAAAAAATTTCCACATTTCAATCACAAGATATCAATAGAACACATTGATATAATAAAAACATTATCAAAACCATTTTCAATACCAAAATAAAAGAAAATTTAAACTTGGCATTTATTTTTCATTTAAAAAATTTATGGCTTGTAGGGGAAGCAACAACTCAAATAATGGTCACAACGTCGGAGAAGTCGTTGTCGCCACATATGTAAGAAAAAAAAAATCCATTTTTCTTTTAGTAAAAACGCTTCATATAAAAATATTCCTTTTGAATAAAAGTACAATTCAAAGGGTTTTATACACCATATAAAAGAAATTTGTATATAAAACAAAATATGTCTTAATGAAAGGAGATTGAGACGAAGTCCCTTACAAAGATATTTTTTTAAATAAAATTAATCTATTATGTGTGTTCACTATATTTACACATAATGAAAGTAAAAATAAAAGATAATACATAATAATATCATGAAATTATTTGAATGTAGGAGATTAACCCCAAGAACGGAAATCAGGTTATGAAGTTCCCTTACCTCGTGTCCGACTTGACTCGTTCATTCTTTAATCTCCTGAATAATAAACTAGAGTTAATCTATAGTTGCATAATAAAATTTTTCAAGTTCATTATTACTTTTATATCACTTATTACCATGATATGAAAATTATGTAGTCATTTAAGTTAATAGTTATCATTTTGTCGATCTTTGGTAATTGAGTCAACGATAAAGTTCTTATAATTAAAAGTTGTTCATGTGGTAAAATATCCATTATCTCAAGAATTATATTCATGATTTAAATATCATATATATAATATGTATCTAGTATATACTTGACTTTATAATATTAAATAACATTTAGAGGTATGAAATGAAATGCACCGTTCATGGAGATGGTAAGTCGTACGTACCCATGAACGCTACTTTCATTTCTATTTCTTATTGAATGGAATTAAAAATAAACGAGAGATATATATATATAATAATTATAGTATAATATATATGTTATATAGGACACATAATTTAATTAATTTCATTCTTTATAGATTCCATGTATTGCATGAACTAGTCACATCACTTGAGGGGGAGGTAGTCCACACGTCCTCAAATGAAATTATCGCATTTGCACAACATGCAAAGCATAAAGGTATGTTTTAAATGTAAAATACAAAATCATAGAGAGGAAATAAGTATAATATACATCATAAATAAATATATTTCCATCATAATGGCCACCATGAGATGTGGTAGGAGAATATAGAACAATCATCGTTTCGTGAGGCAGTAATTCGCCATCCATGGAAACAGTATGTTTTAGAACCATTAGACAGAGGTGTGTGTAATTGTAGCACTAATCCTTATCATAAAAACATACTAGTATATAGAAGATAATTCTATTGTTACAAAAGAATGTAATAAAAATAGTTTAAGGTGTTGGAGAAGCAAAATAATACAAAATAACATAAAAGAAGACATTACCTTAAAATCGGGTAACTCTTTTTGATTTGAGCCAAATGCTTCCTTGGGAAGACTTTTGCCCAAAGTGAGGATTCTAGTTATAATTTAGGGAAGTTTAGAGTGTATTATGGCAGAGTTTTGCAGAGCCATATGGCTTGAATGTGTGAATAATGTGGTAGAGGTGAGGACCTTTTATAAGAGGAGAGGAGGGGCACTCTTGGAAAGTAATGAAATGTTACATTATTATGAAGTGATTTTGGGATTTCAAAGGTCCCACAATTATATATTTCTAGGATAAGGTGATAAGGGTTCGAAATATACTCATCCAATAGGTTTTTTACAATTGTATGTCTTAAATTTTACATTATTTTTTCATTTGATTTAAATCGTTAATTAATGAGGTAATCGCTGCATCATCATGATGTCTTATATAATTTAATTTATATAATGTCTAAAAATTATAAAAAAACTATCATGATGTAGGAAATAATTTTATATTTACAATTAATATTTATAGTCAAAATGATAACTTGTATAACCCCTTCTAAAAATTGTTTTAGTATAAGAATACATGTTTGGGACATTTTATTTTTACTTTAAATAAAAAGTTATTAATGTCATTTTCTTACTCAAGTGGCTCAATAGGGTCCCCAAGTTGACCCATGGATTTTCTTGGTCATCCATGACTCATCCAATAAGTGTAGGACAAGTGTGAAGGTATTTTCATATTTTTACAATATCATTTTTACCTTAAATTTCACTTATTAACGTTAATTGCGATTAATAAAACCTAAAAGTTACTATTCACAAAAAAATTATTTTAGTCCCATTGAACCAAATTTTACATCCTAATGACAACAAATTATGTTGGATTTTTTCAATTAAATATACAGAAGTGGTAATGTTTCATTTACACGAAAATTAGTTTTGAAACTACCACTTAGTGGTTTCACTATTCATCAAAAATTGATGTTTTTCAGAACAATACAAAAAATTAACCCTAAGCAATAATTGATATTACAAATTAAAAAATGATGTATATTTTACAAAATTGCAAACATATAAGTTGCATTAATTAATTTAATAATTAATTTCCTCTGTCACAATAAATAGCTTGTTTTTAAGAAATAATATGTATCAAAAGATAGACAATTGTTTGTGTCCAATTTCAAAGAGAAATTAATTCTAATGACCACCATTGGATAAAATGGTAAAAATATATTCTAATTATACTTTAAAACCACTCAATAGTATAATTTATCAATATAAATTATTTTGATTAAAATAGTTGTTTTTACGTATTTTTCACTATTCATAAAAAATTGGATGTTCTCAGAAAATTACAAAAAAAATCATCTTAGGATAATTTAGATATTAATAATACAAAAATGAAGTCCATTTTGAAATATAAAATTTATTTAAATTCAAAACGTGGGTATTACTATTCATTACGGCTACATTGATTGGTCGGAGTGTGTTAAAATCTCGAACTTGCATACAATGCAATCTATTTAATTATTAAAAGAGAAGTGTATCATGGAAGCTTGAAGTGTTACATTCTCCCCTCCTTCAATAAATTGCATCCTCGAAATTTGAAATTTTTCTTTGAAAATAAAAGGTTGAAAATAGAAAATACCTTTATGGAAAACCCACATTGGAAATAGGGTTAATAAAAATATAACTTTAATAGAAAGAAAGAGAAGTGCAAAGTTCTCCAAAGATAGACCATAATATGATTCTATGAAAATAGGGATATGGAGGAAAAAAACCATCAAGGTCTGATGGAGAGTTGTAGAAAACAGGATTAGGAGAAAGTTAATCACAAGAAAATCACAAACTTGTGATTGATTAAATGGTCATTGAATCCCCAGTTGGAAAAGTTAACCAACCACATTTTTGTTTTAAGTTACATTTCTTAATGTGCATAAATTTATTTAATAGATTTACTAAGAATGTAAGTAAATATACTTACTTGTCATGTAGACTTTCATTCTTTAATAAATGTTTACCACAAACCCATCTTTCACTCTAAATGGTAACAGAACTAAAAAATATTCTATTTATCCTAATTGTATATGGTTCCAAATATTACCACATACCATATAGATTAGGAAATCTTTTTATTAATTACCAGGGACATCATCTAGGCTAGTGGTAGGTAATATAGGCTTTTCCCACTATAGTTTTGGGTTCGATTCTTGCAGCTTTATCCGACGCGACGGGTTGTCCCTCGACCTGCAGGTTGTCCTTTTCCTAAAACTATAGTATTATAATATTCCAAAAATAATATTCAGAAATGTTTTAACCTTAAACAATACTATCCAAAGGTCAACTTAATCCATTCAAGCCTTTATAGTTTTCCAAAATACCTATGTCCAGACATTCTCTAAAAGGTCTCTAAATTCCAAAATAAATTGTAACATCAGATTCCCCAAACAAAGTAAAGTTTCTCTTACTGTCACACACTGAAAATATGATTACCTTCATCATATTAAAACCTTAATGAAATCAACAAGTACTACAGTACAATCCTTATATATGTCATATCATTCTTATAACAATAATATACTTCTTGAGTCCAAAACACAAATACAATAAATATTCAAATTTATCTGTAATAAGAGCATAAGATTGGCCTTGATAACTTCCCATTTTCTAAGATAATTTTCCCTGACGCTTAGGACATACATTGGCAGAATGCCCCATTTTCCTACAATTGCAGCATTCAACTTTGATAACCTCTTTCTTTCCCTTGCAATTCGGAGCCTGGTGACCTTTTTCTCCACATTCATAACAAACTCCAATTCCTTTTAGGCAAGTACCAGGGTCATTCTTCCCACAATTATAGCATAATGGAAAATCATTCTTTCCCTTTTTCCCTTTATCATTATCTTGTTCCACTATTCTCTTATTCTCATGCATATCTTTGTTGTCATAAGACTTAGAGAATTCTGTTTCTGTCTTGATTGCACATGAGACAATATCTTCCTACGATGAGAAGGTTTGTGGGACTAATTCTCGACAGAGAAAATATTTTAACCCATAAAATAAATGATCAATTTTACTTCTTAGGTTATGTATATAATCTTCTACATGCCTTGCTAACCTTTTAAAGATAGCCTCATACTTTGCGACATTCTCATCCCCCTTTTGTCTCAGACTCAGAAATTGTCTTTCCATATTTTCTCGATGGTCACGAGGGAAATATTTTTCTAAGAAAAGAACTTGGAACTCCCTCCCTTTCATGTTAGATACTTATTCATCTTCCTTCGTGTTTTGAATCAGTGACCACCATTAATCGGCATCTCTAGTGAGCCGGTAAACTGCCCTGACAGCCTTCTCCCTTTCGCTATTACCCAAGGCGTGGAGTATTTCCTCTAAGGAGTTTATCCATAACTTAGCTACTGATGGATATGTACCCCATTAAATTTTTGTGGTTGTTGCCTCATGAAGCAATCTAACAATGATCCTCCATGTTGCGAGTCAGGGTGCTCCATACGAGTAAGGTTATTATTCAAAACCTGAGTGAGTGATCCCAGTATGGTGATAAGTTGATCAACACCAGTTGTGTCAATAGATCCACTATAATTATCTTGATCAGGAGGGAAATCCCTACATGGAGTGCATGCATGATACAGTTTCCATTCCTCCCACTAGGCGCCATTTGTAAACAATAGCATAAACTAGATTAGTTTATGAATCAAAATACATAATTCCATACATGTAAAACACTTAACATAAATTGAACTATAATCATAAAAATGTTTTCTTTGAGGAAGTATATACTCATAAACCCTTCATAATGGTTTGTAAATAAAATGAGAATTATCCTAAGCATATCCCCTGGTAGTGTCATAATAAAGAGTGCAGCAAGGCCCGTTGTCGTGCACCAGTTCCTGTTCGAATCTAGCTCAAAGAGGTGTTTTCAGGTTTTACCCCTCGGTACAACTGTGCCAGAGACGCCCCTACATACTCGTATCCATACAGGGATGTATTGCTCGGAAAACTCACAAAATCTCAATAATACCAAAATTTGAGAAAGTTATTCTATACTAATTCTCAAAGTCTATCTTTGGGATATGTGCTCTAATCAGAGTTTATCTAAATATAGCTTCCAAGGTTAGTAATAAGCTTCCCTTGATACCAACTGTAACGCCCTGACCCCAGTTACCCAGAGTTGGTGCGTTATTGTGTAACATTGGCATGATCATAGAAGATCAAGTCTCGAAAGACCGATTAGTCTAGTAGCCTTGGAAACACAATATACATTCATAAGTATTATATTACATCATAAAGTAATACCAAACTACAACAAAATCTTTTTTTTCATATCCCCTCATATTATCCCTGTAGGTCATTCATAAAATTCTTCTTCACATCCTGGAAAAATGTAAACATTGAAAGGGGTGATCTTAGATTCTCAATAAGGATAACAATATAGCGAAAGATTTCAATAAAAATAAACATTTATGGAAATGTATTACTAAAACAAATTCCTTTTAAACATGAACTTCAACAAAATATGGAAAAAGTAAAATGATATAATGACATTTACATATTCAGATGGATATTCTTGTGGTCGAATAATCACATTCAATTTCAATAACCACTTTCATAATGATGGAATGCATAATTCCATACTATAATAACCATGTAGCCAAGGCCTCGTGCCAAGACTACAAATAATATTTTCCCAAGGCCTCATGAAAAGACACTAGTTTGTCTCATGAGACCTGCCGATGCATCGAATAGCTAGAGAGGGCTCCACCTGTCACTTATCAAGTCCAATGCATTCCTCATATGAACATGTTTAAACATATAATAAACCATAACATAATCGTATAACATAAATATGCATAAAGGAAACATAACATTTCCACATTTAAATCACAAGATATCAATAAAACACATTGATATAATAAAAACATTATCAAACCCATTTTCTAAACAAAAATAAACGATAATTAAAACATGGTATTTATTTTTCATTTTAAAAAAATTGTGGCTTTTAGAGGAAGCTGAAACTCAAATAATGGTCACGGCGGCAGAGAAGTCGTTGTCACCGCATATGTAAGGAATAAAATTTCTTTTGTCGTTTAGTATGAATGATTTGTAAAAAAATATTCCTTTTGAATAAATGTTAAAGTCAAAGGGGTTTATACACCGTATAAAAGAAATTTGTGTATAAAACAAAATATACCTGAATGAAAGGATATTGAGACAAAGTCCCTTAAAAAGGCCTTTTTTTAAATAAAATAGATCTATTATGTGTATTCACTATAAGTACACATAAATAAAGTACAATCACAAGATAATACATAATAATATCATGACATAATTTGAATGTAGGAGATTAACCCAAAGAACAGAAATCGGGTTAAGAAGTTCTCTTACCTCATGTCCGACTTGACTCGTTCATTCTTTAATCTCCTGAATAATAAACTAGAGTTAATCTCTACTTTCTTAAGAACATTTTTCAAGTTCATTATTCCTTTTTTATCACTTATTACCATGTTATGAAAATTATGTAGTCGTTTAAGTTAATAACGATCGTTTTGTCAATTTTTTGTACTTGAGTGAATGAAAAACATCTTATAATTAAAAGTTGTTCATGTGGTAAAATATCCATTATCCTCAGAATTATATTCATGATGTACATATCATATATATCATATATATCTAGTATATACTTTCCTTTATAATATTACATAACATTTAGAGGTATGAAATGAAATGCACCGTTCATGGAGACGATAAGCCGTACATACGCATGAACGCTGCTTTCTATTCTATTTCATATTGAATGGAATCAAAACTAAATGATATATATATATAAATTATAATTATAGTATAATATATATTTTATATAGGTTACAAAAGTTCATTACATTCATTCTTTATACATTCCATGTATTGCATGAACGAGTCACATCACTTGAGGGGGCGGTAGTCCACACTTCCTCAAATGAAATTATCGCATTTTCTAAACATGCAAAGAATAAAGGTATGTTTTAAATGTAAAATAAAATAGCATAGAGAGAAAATAAATATAATATATATCATAAATAAATATAGTTCCATCATAATGTCCACCATTATAGATGGTAGGATAAGATAGAACAATCATCGTTTCGTGAGGCAGTAATTCACCATCCACGGAAACAGTATGTTCTAGAACCATTAGACGGAGGTGTGTGTAAGTGTAGCTCGAATACTTATCATAAAAACATAATAGTATATTTAAGATACTGGTGTTGTTACGAAATAAAGTAATAAAAAGATTTTAAGGGGTTGGAGAAGCAAAATAATAAAAAATAACATAAGAGAAGACATTACCTTAAAATCAGGTAACTATTTTTGATTTCACCCAAAGGATTCCTTGGGAAGACTTCTGCCTAATGTGAGGCTTCTTGGAGTAAGAGAGGGAAGTTGAGAGAGTATTTGGTCTGAGTTTGTTCGAGACAAATGGCTTGAATGTGTGAATAAGGTGGTAGCGGTGGGGGCCTTTTATAAGAGGAGAGGAGGGGCACTCTTGGGAAAAAATGAAATGTTACATTATTATGAAGTGCTTTTCGGATTTCAGAGGTCCAAAAATAATATATTTAGAGGATAAGGTGATAAGGGTTCTAAATATACTAATAAAATAGGTTTTTGACAAGTGTATGTCTTTGATTTTACATTATATTTTCATTTTATTTAAATCGTTAATTAATGATTTAATCACTACATCATCATGCTGTCATATATAATTTAATTTATTTAATGTTTAAAAATTATAATAAAATATCATTATGTAGTAAACCTTCTTATATTTCCAATTATTATTTATAGTAAAAAAGATAACGTGTATAACCCCTTGTAAAAAAAGTTTTAGTAAAATAATACATGTTTGTGACATTTTTATTTTTACTTTAAATAAAAAGTTATTAATGTCATTTTCTTACCCAAGTGGCTCCATGGGGTCCCCAAGAAGACCCATGTATTTTCATGGCTGTCCATGACTCATCCAATAAGATTATGACATGTGTAATGGAATTTTCATATTTTTACAATATCATTTTTACCACAAATTTCACAAATTACCTTTAATCACGATTAATAAAACATAAAAGTTACTATTCACCAAAATATTATTGTATTACCATTGAACCACATTTTGAATCCTAATGAAAACCATGTATGTCGGATTTTTTAAATTCAATACACAAAACTGGTAATGTTTCCTTTACAAGAAAAATTAGTTTTTAAACTACCACTTAGTGGTTTCACTATTCATCAAAAATTGAAGTTTTTTCATAACAGTACCAAAAAATTACCCTAATCTATAATTGATATTCCGAATTCAAAAATGATGCCTATTTTACAAAATTTCAAACATATAAGTTGCATTAAATAATTTTATAATTAATTCCCGCTGTCACAACAAATAGCGTGTTTTTAAGAAACAATATATATCAAAAGATTGACAATTGTTTTTGTCGAATTTCAAAGATAAATTAATTCTAATGACCACCATTGGATAAAAAGGTAAAAATATATTCTAATTATACTTTAAAACCACTCAATATTATAATTTATCACTATAAATTATTTTTATTAAAGAAGTTGTTTTTTAGTATTTTTCACTTTTAAAAAAAAATCAGAATTTCTTAGAAAATTACAAAAAATATTATCTTAGGATAATATCGATATTCCGAATACAAAAATGAAGTCCATTTTGAAATATATAATTTAGATAATTTCAAAAGGTGGGTATTAATATCCATAATGGCTACACTGATTGGTCGCGATGTGTTATAATCTCGAACTTGCGTACAATGCAAGCTATTGCATTATTGAAAGAGAAGTGTATCGTTGAAGATTGGGTTGTTACAACTATTCTAGTAACAACTACACAATGTGTACCCATATTACACCACATGTAGTCCAAAAACCCCATATTCAATAAATATAATGAACACACGATCTCTCTTCTATGAACTGAAGACTTTGTACATGGGTTTTCCCAAATAAAAAACCCCAATAATTACTTAAATCCCCTTTTATACATGATTGAGACATGATGCACACAATATGAGACCCTAATAACACAAAAAACCACTAAAACTATATAAAATAATCAATAGATATTTTCAAATAAAAATTTAGAATCCATAAAACTTATGGTTGGAATCCAAAAAAGATTCAAACTGAATCCATATAAATTACCCATCGAGCCTCAATCTAAGTAAATATGTGATCCTTGATATATTAATCCTCCTATAACATCATTTTTTATCTCTATACTTGTCTTGTCCAAATTCCCAAAATGTGGAAACCACACCATCATATGAGATAATAAAATGGGGAGGAGAGAAAGTAAATTTAGAAAAAGTAAATTATGATGAAAGAAATATAAAAAGTGTTATGAGCCTATTTCCACTGCCCAAAAAATGATATAATTTACTTAGAAAAATCCCATCCTTCTCAAATCAACCATAGATATTTATTCTCTATTTAAAACATTATTTAAAATAATCGGACAAATGAACATTTATATATAATTTAATATTCAACTAATTAAATATTAAATTGTATTTTTAAAATTTTAATGGCTCAGATTTCAACCAAACTATTATCCTAGTGTAGAAAAAATATTTGTGGAACTTCTATGCCGTTTATAAAATTATAAAAGAATATATAAGTTGTGAAATTTTCATTTTTCCTCAAAAACCCTTCTGAGAAAAATAGTTATAATTTCCCATGATTTATCCCAATCTGTGATGAAGCAAGGAATTATAATTTACATGAAATTCAAGTAAAAATATCATTTCAATTGAATGAGTATAGACATGTAATATTAAATACATAGAAAAACTAAATCTTGGGATCGTATTATATGAATTCAAAACTGATACTATGAATAAAGGCTAGGTCTGATATGAAATATTGGATTCCCATTTGTCTACATATATCACATATATTAGCCACAATGGATGTATCAATGGAGATATTACAAAACCTCCAATATATCCTCATATATATTTATATATCATGTTATATAATTCTTCCAACCCAAATAATCTCGTTAATTAAATAATAACATTCTTCGCCCCTACCAATATCTTTCATATTTTTTATAAGATAACCTCGAAATCACATGAACTCTCATAATTATGAGAACAATATCAATGTCACCTTAAAGACTAAATCTAGTGACAAAACTATAATAATGATAACCCATATATCATATGTATGCTCTCTAGGGTAAATTTACTATTTGGTAACCCTAAATGGCCCCATAGATCATCTCACAACAAAAATGCCCTGCATGGGTTTACTTATCACATTTATCGACACTCAAACATAGACTATTATATAAGTTACATTTTTACAAAACATCCATTAGGTTACCTAATTATTATCTATACCATCTAAGAGGTATTTCAAAATGTTCTAGATCAAATATCCACTTTGATACTATATGCCAACTTCATCATTGTACCAAAAAACTTGTATCATCAAGTGGGAATAAACACACACTAAAATTATAGTAAGGAGACCATAAAAAAAACTCATTGTTCAAAGAGTATGTTACCTCCCTCATGAGAAAGAACATACCCAGACCAATCACTTATTACCTTCTTACATTATTTTAAGAAAGAAATCAAATTATAATTTAAGAAAAATCATAAGGCATCACATACCATCATATTCTGGATCATCTATCCACCTAAAAAATAATAAATCTATCATTACAAAACCCATATTTCATCATATATTATATATATAAATGATATTCTCAAATGATCATTTTTGTGGTAGAAAATCCTCTTGAACAAAATTTAAATTTTAAAATGGATTTTTTCCCTATGATACATAATATTAAACTAATGAATCTATAATGGTGTCTATAAATACTCGTTCTACCAATTAACTAGTATCAAACTACTTAACATGACATATGACCCATATTGATTATTTAGATTATGTGAGTCTATTTAATTTTAATGTTATATTACTAACATAAAACAATGTATTTTAGGATATAATAATAATCATCCATGATCATAAAATCTCAAAATAAAAAATATTCATAACAAAGTCTTGACTAACAATGACAATCAACATTTTCCCATTTTAATGAATCTCAGTGGATCTCTCCCTCAATCATAAAATAATAAAAAACAAATACCATAAATTAAGTGTCCCTAAATCAATATGAATGAATAAATTTAACTATCCCTGAAAATTATAAATTAATATTAAAATAATTCAATTAGATGAAGTACCTAACATTTTACTGACAATCCTCATAAAACATGAATAAAAACCAAACCATAATAAATGATCTAAAATATACACTCAACATCAAATCTTTAAAAATACCAAATGGTTGGAACATGATAAATAAAGAAATTAATTTAATTTAAATAAAATCATTGTAAAATAAATTGAGTCATGTACTATCATCTAAAATAAATGTAAATATTTGAGAAAGTCATCTCCTAAAATCCTATAGCCAAGACACAGAAGTTCCATATTATATCATGGGGATTACACCATGAAAAAATAGAATAAAATATCAATAACCAATAAATATAATCCAAATTATATTTATAATAAAGAGGAATAATAAAATGGGGAAAGAATGGAGTGGATCATGTCATATGGCCACTGAAATTGCACCAAAATCCACCAAAGATTGGGGGAAAAACAAGATAGAGTGATTGGGAGAGATCCCACTAAGATTTGTCATCACCACTTGAAATTTACCATAGATAAAAATTGGATGACACATTACAAATAATATCAAACCCATGTTTAGAAAAAATGTATAATGGGCATATATTGATGTGTCTAGACCAATCCATAACATGATACCCTCTTCATGGGCTATCTTAAATGACCACTAAGGGTGAAATCTGTCCGAGTGTGGCATGTGACTTTTTTACAATGAGTAAAGTTTTTTACCACAGTTTAAGATAAACCAAGTGGTTCACTATGGTTAGATTCAACATTGAATTATTTAATAGTTTTCGACCCAACGCATCTAAGGGTTCTCAATGTGCGGGGATCCCTATATAATATAAAAAAATGGCTTGATAGCCTCCCACACACCAAAATCATCCACCATGGAATTTTCACCATCATAATGGTGATTCACCATCCAATAGAGTGTGATCCAAAATTCGCTTGTCCCTATGATACATAACCCAGATCTAATACATGTGTAAATCTACCCAGTCTCTTATAAAATTCCAAAAAAGGACCCAAATAACCTTCCTGTACAATATACATATCAAAAACTACAAATAATGGTGTTAAGAATATATAAATCAAGATCAAAATATAGGATCTATAAACAAACTATACATTTGAATACAAAAATTCAACGTCACATAAAAATTTCTAACCCATACTTGCATTATTTTAATATTTAGATGCTTATTTTGGTGGTCAATCAAGGAGAAAAAATCTACAACGAATAGGGAATTTAGCTAACCCATGTCGAATGAAAAAATGAGGTGTTATTAATAGATTCATGAGATAGATATATGTTAAAAATCAGTTTTATTGGCCTTATCATTTCATTGGATAGATTGTGTGGTTTTTTTTTCAAGATTAACATCCATATAGTGGAGAGAATCCCAATTACTAGGTTTTGAGGATTCCTAGTATATAAATGTTTCATGTAATATTGAATATTTAAATGGTTTTCACAATGTTTTTTTTAATTTATTATTATAAAAGGATAACTCTAGGATCACTAAATAGATCCTTGATTTGACCATTAGCTAAAAAATTGGTGTTTACTCTAGGGAATAGGTTTCATGTGAATTCATTATTAATACATAAATTATGAGAAAATATTATAGGCAACATGATCCCATAAACGATTCTTTAAAATCATAGAGATTATGATACATATTAATTTTTTTGATATAGATAGTCATATAGTCACAACATAGTCGTAAATACCATGTACTGTTTTTTCATAGGAAAAATCCATGAATTCATTATATTCGGTGATGTGTACCCTTTATAGTTATAATATAGTCAGGTTAATATTGTATGGATCAATCATTTATTTCCCATAACCAATATTAAATGACTAGTTATTTCTCCAAAAAATCATTAGGATATATATAGTGTTATTTAAGGAGTATTATGTGATCTATGAACCTATTATGATATTTTTTTTTTGTTTTTTAGATTATATGATGAATCATTAAAAAAATATGATGAAAACACTCTCCCACTAACTTACAATCATCTCCGATCTTATGTAAATACATGATTATAGGGAATATTCATATCTGTGTTCATGGATTTAGGGTTTATATTATTCTTGATTGTGATTTTCCAAATTTATCGCTTTGGAATGATTTTTTTATTTTGAAAATAATAATTTTACATATATATCACATATATCTATTTAAATATATTTAATTATATAATTGAATGATTTGAAATGAAATGATGATCAATTATTATCTATCTGGGAAATATTTGATTTATTTCTTCTAAAACTACATATTTATCGAAAACATGGATTTTGTAACAGATTTTATTGATGGAAATTTGATTAGATTATAATAAATATTTTTAAGTAGAAACATTGAAGCTAAAAAAGTGATGATAAATTGTATTGGTCAATTATAATTTTGTTTTTATAATAGTGTTCATTAAATGGGTGTTAAAAAACTTGATCTTGACAAAAAATGGAGTTTTAAATAGGATTTTGTTATAAAAATAACATTATTTCATCAAAATAATTGATTTTTATGATAATATTTGATTCATAAATTACCTAGATAGGATTCTTCTTTGTTGGATTCTAATTTTTGTATAGAAATCAAATTCAGTGAAATTATATACAAATAATGTGCTTATGAGATATTTGTACGAAACCTCAATGATTTACAAATTTGGAATTATGGATTCAATATAATGTGTTAAGAAAATATCCTATATAGATTATTGGACACAAAATATGACAATCAATATGGTGTGAGTTTGAATATTTTAATGGCGATGGATACATTGGAAATATATTTTGTGATGTAGTGTTGAAAATATATTTTATATTTGTGGATATTTGAAAGCCATGCCTAGGGAAATTTATATTAAAAAATAGTATTTTCCATTATAAATTAAAAAATGTGTATAATTCAATTAATTTCATAGAAATATAAAATTATACATTGGTTTAGAAAAATGGGAGTATTCATAGATATTTTTCTAGGGAAATATAATTTCATCAGTTCATGATATATCAAAAATATTTTTTTTTATTAAATAACATATAGATTTTGGTTCGATGAAATTACTTTTTGGAAAATTTGGAATCTTTTCTGAAAAATATTTTGATCTGAATAAATAGATAAGTAAATAATTTAGTGTTTTAATGAATAATTTTTTTTAGATTATTATCAATGTATTTTGACTTACCTATGCATTGAGATGCATTAGTGTCTTGGGAATATCCTATTGAGTATATACAAAGCACATATGTGTCATCATTGGTTTATATGTAGAGATGATTTCTTATCAAACTATTGATGAAAAAATATTAGTGTTTATTAGTGGTGTGTTGTAGTCCCACATCAAATATATAATAGATGATATAATAGCTTATGGTTTTATTATATGGAATTAATGTTAGTGTTTCATTATCATTTTAAGTTGTTCTTTGGATTTTTATTAATTTTTTAATACGATAATTCATTTGGGTATAGGGTATTATAATTTTTTGTTACCTATATGGGGTTTTTATGTGGACTCATGGGTTATGGTTTTTTAATTGGGGTAATATAATTCATGATATCTCTTATATAACTATTAAAACTGTTTAACCACGTCAATTGATAATGGGATACATGTGAGACTATGAATGATTCCAGATATTGTCTCGAGATTTAGGCTCCTAGGTTAGGGATTTATGATACATAAATACATATATATATATATTGATATAATTTTATATAAAAAATGAATATTTTGAATATTTTTGGGGTTCACCCTAAATAATAGTTTTTAGGGGTTTTAATCCTACATTGGAAGAATTAATTTAGAACCAATCGTATTATTTTTTAATTTGGGTGCATTGGTTTACAATAAATCACTTCTATAGTCACTATATTCCTATTTTTCTTGAAACCATCACTTAAGAATATTCCTCTTATCAATGAAATTTAAAATAAATTTATACCTATTATAATTTAAAACATATTATTGATATTTGTTATATATTATTAGAGCTTAAAAGTCTTGATTATAATTTCCCTTTATCCGTGAAAAAATATCTACCCATTATACAAAAAAGACACATCTGAAATTTTAATATGATAAATAATGAAAATTTTAATAGTGATAAATGAACGATATGTAGTAGTGGAATATCATAATTCTATTCCATCCAATTTAGAAATATTTCTATAATTAATTTAATTTTATTGAAATTTTACTTTAGGTGAAATATTAATTTTATGATGTAGAAGATATATATATTTTTACTGTATTTATAGCTAATGTTAAAATTATTTGCAATATTTTTTATTAATATAAATGATTTAAATATGTATTTTTTTATATTATGTTGTATTATTTCATGTTATTATTTTTTTATTGTAAAAAATGATCTTTCATAAAAGATCATTAAATAATAGATCTAAGATTATCAAAAAAAATCTGAGATAACAACATACAATAATCATATTATTATATAAACAAAAATCATTGTAATTATGATTTAAAAATATATATCACATTGAATTTTGAGTAAAATATCAATATAAAAAATATAAATGAATAAGTAATTAAGTAAACCAATTTCCATTGATGAAGATGTCACAATAATCAATTGAATTTATTAAAAATTAGGGAATACAAAAGATGACAAGAAAAAACAATATCATTCCTCATATTTTATATCTATGAAATGATCTATGGAATTAAAATTTATTATGGATATATATATTCATCGTTATAGAAATATTAATATATAAATAATCTAAATTATTTCATTCCTATAACATTCTCATTTCCTCTCATTGTTGATTCTTTCTTCCACCTCATTTATTAACCATTATAGGTTCATTATTATTACCATTTTATGATTTCAAGATTGAATTGTAATTTAATAAAGAATAACATTACAATATTAAAATATATAATATGGGGTGAATATTAAGTATCATTTTATAATGATTTCGATGAAGTATCTATTCCATGATATATTTTTATGTAGAGTATTATCCTTGGATTAGTCAAATAATTATGAGGAAAAATGAGATGTTAAAAAATAAATTATTAGTGTTATGGATCGATTTTCATTGAGTAATTTCCATTATATATTTCCATAACCAATTTTAAATATATTTCAACCAATATTTTTCACACAAGTTATTAAAATAACATACATGATAGATATTATTACGCATGTTTTTTCACAATTGGTATTTAAATAAATGGATTAAAAATTACACATATAATATTATTTTTTATTATTAATTGAAAAAAATAAAAAAAATAAACATATTTTAGGTATTATGATTACATTCTTAGAAAATGTCATAAAAAATATTTTTTCGATATGTTTTTAAAAAACCAATATATAATTATTTTATTATAATTATATTTGAACTAGTTTCATATTGTTAAAAGGCCATCAATAAGATAGTATATAAGTCAATTACAAATTTATGTATAATCTCCCATGGTTATGTGAATCATTCCAACAAATACTATTTTGATATATCAATGTAATTCTTTTTTTATATTATCTATTGTCCCTCAATTTGTAGATAATTTCATTCATCATCCACTTGTAAATTAAATATAAAACAAGAATTACTTCTTATATGTTGTTTTATTACCTCATATAGGGGAAAATATTTTGTTATATTTTAAAATATATTCATTATATTGCAAAAAAAATTTATAAAGTTGTTGAACATCTGTTCATTCAATACTCGAGAAAACACAAAACATCCAAAACAATCCTATGTATATATAATACACCCTCATATGAATTCCCACCATATATCCATGGAGTTAAAATATTCTATTATGGTGGAAAAAATTTCTATACCATATAAAAAAGGAATATTTGTCCTCTTAAAATAATGATTATACAAGATATCTCACATTAATACAATTTTTTTTTCAATTTTTTAATTTTTCTTAAAAAAATTGTATATGTATTTGTAAGAACCTAATAATGTACCCGACCATAGTAAAAAAACCAAAAAATCACAGACACACATTTATTTATAAAAATATATATATCAATTGTCGATGACAAATCAAAACTAATAAATCCCAAGAAATAATAACCTATATAGGTTGTGCTAACAATGTTGTTCTAAGGTCGATCATGATAGTATATTCATACCCCACAACTATGAATTTTATCAAATGTAAAAATCATTTTTTCTCTTGAGGCCTATGAATCGATAACATGTCATCCCTAAAAGACTTAGCCTGATTTAATATCAACTATTCCCAGATTAACTATTAGAATACATAATAAAAAATCACTAATCCTATAAATTCTAGATTACAATATCATGGAGACAACCTAACCAATCCACCACAAAATATAAAAAATGAATTCCCCAATCATCATTGATATTCGTTGGAGTACCACCCATAATCATTATAATCCAACATCTCCAACACATTCTATAGTCTACACCAGACTTCACCACTCAATAAAATAACTCTTTGTCTCTATTATAAATAAAAAACAATGATAATAATATGAAATAGGTAAATAAACTGTCAATTAGAGCTATAATATAAATAAATTAATATATAAACTATAGGGATACATAATCATTATCATCCCCTTATATAAACAATTGAGAATAAAATGTGGAACCCATTACACACCAATATTATCATGATGATTAATAGAACCATATACTTATAAAAAAAGGGTAAAAAATTCATAGGTTAGCCCTGGATGAAATAACAAATCATGTTTATTTTTTAACGCATATATATCTCCAACTAAATAAATTTTCCTATAAATACCAACCCTTCATATGGTGATAGAGCTTTCCATGTAACCTAATATCTATGTTTCATGTATCTATATTTGATGGTACATTTGTATGTAATACCACCAACCAAAATCAAGTGGCATCTCTAATGGGTGGATCTCAGTAGATTTTGTCATAGAAAAAATACTCCGGGATGGGATCCACTTAATATCACAAACCCAAAAAGGACCGATGTTGGGGAATCAACGTCATAATAAAAAAACCATTGAGGGAATATAATTATATGAATCTACATCATAATATTATTGAATCATAAATATAAAATATGTTGAAAGGATTTAGAGAACATCCACTATTCATATTACCAAATGAATCTATAACATAATATAATTAAATGTGAGATTAGATAAACCTAAAATGGAGAAAAATAAACGACACATGGAAAACATTTAATGGTGGAGGAGAGTCACATTGGAGAAAACCAATATATTCTTATATCATATTTATAGGGTAACTATCAATGTAAAACCATTTAGTTAGAGAATAATAAAAACAATCACTATATATTTTAAAATCATACATCACCTATATATCAAAAATTCACTACATATAAATTTACTCCACATGATTAGTCATTGATACATCGATTATTCCTTCAGGTTTGGTTTTTACTCTTCACTTTTCCAAATATTATATACATATAGATTATTTCTCATAACCATGAGTCATTATAATCTTTATGTACTATAATATTATGTCAAGTAAAAATCCGTTACTTGATTATGATAATGTTTCACCCAGAAAAACATAATGGTTATAAAAAAAATTCCCTAATAACATCAATGGGGTTGGATATAGTATACACAAAACATTTGGATAACATCCTACTCTTTAACGACTACTATGAGGTGATTAACTGTCAATTACATAAATATTAACACATTATAAGTCGTTATTCATCACATACAATAATAATAAACCTCCTAAAAAATAAATTATTAATTCCCTTACATAAAAAAAACATAATCCTCAATGATCATGAAATGTGTTTAATATCTCCCACAAATACCTTATAATATAGAAACCTTCTTAGACACACATCGAAATGAATAGAGAAGAAATAGTGATATTTTATTCATAGTAATGATGTGTATATGAGATATCAATAAATCAAAATAAGTGATCATAATATAATAATAAGATTATGAGAGGATGATCATACCTTATGAAAACATTTTAAAAAAATTATTAGACTATAAATCATGAATCATGAAATAATAATTTTACATTAAAAATTAAGTTAGTCATCATAGTGAGGTATAATCAATAATAAATTATGATCCGTAAAAGAATATCATATGCCTAATAAATATTTTTTTTTCATACACATAATAACTAAAATCAAATTTCAATGATGCAGACTAATATATTCATCACATACGTGGAATGGGATAATCACACATATAACATCATTATCATAGGATAACCGCATGTGTACGATCATGAACATGGGTTAACTGTATGTGTACAATATTGCTATTTTTATAACCACTTGTGTACTAATATTTTTCACGATATATAGAATATTACATATTTAATGGGAGTTAAATAAAAAACCCACCCGTAACATAATAAAAAAATTCAATTATATTCCATAATAACAAAAAAAAACATTCACAAATTTATTATAAATTAATTAACTGAAGGGAAATAACCAGGTTTCATTAAAAAATATTTAAATATAAAATATCATATTCCATTTCTTGAATGGAGGATTATTATTAAAATTTATCATATTAATGATTTGTCACAAAAATCCTTAAATGTTGTTAACATGGATGAAAAATAGTTTTAAAAATAATTATAAGGATTACTATAAAAATATAAGCAAATTTCCATTTAATTTATTAAATTTTTTATAAAAGTTCATGAAAGATGAAAATAAAATTTTATTTATAATAAAATTAAACATTTAAAGGTTTTTTTATTAAATAACATACAAGATTGTATGAAATATCATTCATTTGGAAAATTTTAATAATATGTCATTTTTACATTTAAAAAAAATATACCAAGTGCGAAAGGTTTATAATTATCACTTTTTAATAATTTTTAAATACTGACAACTATAGTTGATAAACAATTAGAAATCATTTTATTAATTAAATTCAAATTCTATAAATAATTAAAATAATATGGATATGTTAGAAAAAGACTTGTTACCAATTATTTGCAATACAATAGGATTTTACGAAAATATTATTTTGAATTTTTTTTTACCAAGAGGGTGGGTTATAAATAATACTCCCAAACCACATAAATAAAAAGATGGAAATAATATATATGTGTAATCTCCTTATATTTTATATCCTTTAGATTAATTATATATTTAATGGCCCATGTCACATATAACATCGAACAAACATAACAATAGACTAAAACAAACTGAGAAATTCTAAAATCACATAAATAAAATAAAGATTTGTAAGTAAAATGATGATAATAAATTAAAATAAGTACATATTATTAGACTTAATTAATACATTATAAATGAATTAATTTTGAAGAATCAATATAAAAAAATGTGTTAATGTATATTAACATAATATATTAAACTTCGTCTAATTTAAAATTTCATAATAATATGTAATATTAATTTTTAATCAATTATTTAATAAATTAATTATTAAGAAAAATATTAGAGTAATTATTAAATAGACATGAATCTTATGAATTCATTTTTAATAGAATAAATATTTTAAATATAACCTATAATTTTATTAAAATATATAAACATTATAATTTTAGTTTTATAGTATAAATAAATTTTACATTTAAGAAGATTAAAATTACGTTAGGGATAATTTTTGTTATTTTTATACATGTAATTATTTTTATGTGAATACTAGACAATAACGTATTTAATAATATCATCAAACTATTACATTATTATTATATAAGTTGAAATTACAAATCACAATAATATATTATAAGTCCATATAGTTATTTTATATGTTAGGTTATAATTATATAATTCTTCATTTAAATTAGCATATGTGAAATTCATTTACCTTGGATATAATTTAAAAAATTATTTTTAATTCATTATAAATATAGTATTCTGAAACATTAATCTATCACTAATATAATATTAATATTATAATATAGATTTAGTATTTCAAATTTGTGTATATGGATTACAAAAAACATTTTATTTATAAAGATATATGAATATTTAGTTGGATAACTAATATTTACCATGGTAAAAATGTTCATGTAAAGAAATAAAATATTTTATGTCTTAATTTTTTTTTCAAATTGATTGAGAATTTTTTCAGGACATGTTATCCTTTATCATTTCTCATTATTAATAAATCTATGTTCAACATTCTTTGAATGTAAATTCCCATTGCATAAATTTGTTTTTAGTTACAAAAATGCAACCCCTTTACCTTTTAAAAGTGGAACCCCATTCTACATATTCAGTCACATGAAAACAGAAAACAAAAATTAACAAAATATATTACCAAACCACTATAGTAAATTCATATATCATGTCATGTATATTTTTTTCTAAAAATAGTATCCCATAAAAGATTAACTTCCTTGATAATGAAGATAATCCAAGAAGTGATGTATAAATTTAAAACTAATAGTTTCTAATTTATATTTACTCATGTAAACTTATTAGTCATAAAATAAATTTCTAATATAAAAAAATATATCAGATTTATTGTTATTATATTTTTTCAGATTTAATTAAAAACCATTCTATTTTCAATTTATGAAATCTAAACTAGCATCAGAATGTTTTATAGATTGTCGTCTCCTTGAAAAAACATGTCTTTTTCTTTCACCACCATACAATAATGGGTAAAATTTAGAATTTAATATATATTAATTATATATATGAGATACATGAGACTCAAAAATGATAAATTGTGTTACCCTTTTCCTACTTTCTATGTAAACAAAAATCATTATGCATGTGTATGTGTGGACTAAGAACTCTATTGAATTAAAAATTAATGATTTTATTTTCATTACTATAATAAATATATATTAATGAGAATTGGTTCAATGGATGGATGTTATTTTTATGAAATTAATTATTATATATTAGTATATATTAAAAAAAATATTTATATTATTAGAAATAAACTACTATGGAAAATCAAACCAGCCAATAGAGTGTTCTATGAAAAAAATTATTTCATTTTATTATATAATATTTTTTAATAGGTCATATTTATATAATAATTGTATTAAATAATTATATTTCAATATATGAAAAAATATATGACAACATTATTCATCTTATATGAATATATTAAAACCAAATAACATTATAATCATCTATTAATCATTAGTTATTCTAATTTAGGTTGGTTTAATCACTTAGTTGAGTAGTGATATAATGTTATAGTGACCAGGATGAGCCTATGAGCGACATATTCCCAAGCTTCCATGATAGCTAGTGTTTCCCCCCATTTTTATCCTTCCTCCTCCCCCATCATTCCTAGATCGGCTCTTCTACATTTGGTCTCAGATCGGCGAAGGCGTGTCTTCTTGTGGGAGTCGTCTGGGATCCGAGATTTCTCCAGTACTTCCTCACGGTGTCGTCAGGGGTTTGTGTTTTGGCATGCATCTCGGTGATTTCCCTTCCAACGATAATGATGGGTGATTTCTCATCGGTTCGATGGTGTTCTGGCATGCAGATCTATGTCTGGCTTAGTGACCCTTTGTCGGTGAGTTCCAGCACAGTTATGTTGGTTCATTTCGTTGGGCACTGATGTCGTTACTGCCTGGTTCCTCCACCACAACATGGTTTCATCGTGAGTGGCTCCAGAGTTACTTTAGATGAGGATAGATCTTGTCATATTCGCTGTGTGTGGCGTTTTTGACATGGATATTTGAGAGGGTATGACGCTACAATCGGTACCGGGCCCCTGCATTTTTGCATGGGGCACCTAGATTAGCAGCCATGTTCTGGGGGAGGCATGCCCTATTAACATTGTTTATTGGAAGAAGTACTTTTATGTATTCTTGTGCTGGGTTTCAACCCTTTTGATTTTCTTATTTTTTAAATGTATCATTGTCCGTGAAGTCTTGGTTTTTCCCCTTTACCCTTAAAAGATGGTTTATCCAAAATCAATAAAAATTTCGTCCTTCGGGCCACTAAGTCTATAATGTTTTATCTTGGATAACAGTGGAATATTATTTTATAATAATATTTTATATAAATAAATAAATTATGTGTTTATCATGCTTATGTAATATTTATATAAAATTTAATACATTTCATAGGAAAATACCCTTTTTTAGTAAGATTCATTAAAACTAGACTATTGCATAATTAATTATTAAGTATCATAACACAAAATCTTATAAAATGATATTATTAAAATATAAACTAAAAAAATTCTGAAATTAAAATTTTTTATATTATCCTGTAATTATGAACATTGGGATTGCAATTAAAAAAATTCCATTATTAAAAAATTAGTTCCCATCGATCAAGATTAAACACACCCGATGATGAAAATAGATCATGACTGAGTAATACATTGAATGGAATAATTGTAAATGAATTTATGATATTTCCTGAAAATGAACCTGGATATGATATTAGTGATTAATATTGGTAGGTTTCTTATAAATATAGTTATATTTTTATTATCTATGATTGTTTTCAAATGTAATGGTTTCGTGGTATGATTTTCCAAATCTATGAGACAAGTTTAATATTGTGCCCATAATTTTGATTCTATTATGTACTAAAATATATTTCCACAAAGAATAGTAAATAACTATCATTTGATGAAACACAAATTTAAATTTCATAATGATCCTCTTATTCATAGTTCATTTTTATAATATATTATTTGGAAGCACAAGTCTCATTCACATATTTATGATTTTTATTATAGATATTATTAAATATATGTTTGGTACATTCCTCTCATTTCTTTTATTATGTTATAATTTTTCTATTATTCTTGGTATATGAATTTATACAATATTAAATCTTTCATAAATTCATTTTTTCATGAATTATAAAATATGCAATGGATTTAGAAACTCAATTTTTTTGATTTTCATTAAAATCAATCCAAGGGAATGGACATCAATTTTTTATAGATAATTATTTTTACAATTTAATAAAATATTTAATATTTTATATCATTTATAATATAATTGTATTTAAATAATATAATATTTATTTATTAATTTAATTCACAGAAAAGTGAAACATTTTTATGTTAACAATTAATCATCATAATGATTACTTTCATCCATTTCATCGTTAATATTTTGAAAAATGTTTTCCTATTAATAATTTTGAAACAAAAATATAATTTTCCTCATGGTACATCTATATTTTTGATGTAATGTTTTAAAATATGAAGATATTTTAACTCTTTTGCGATATCATTTTTGAGTGATGTGTTTTCAAAATAATCGAAAGGTCACATCCTTCTAAAATAATGTTATATCTTGTACTCGACATTCCTGTTTAATAACTATTACGACATTTAAAGTGTCTATTATTGATGTTAAATTTTATAAAGCTATATGTTTTCAAATCTGTTTGATATTGGTATTTTCATTCATATTACTCAAGTTAATATTTTCCCATTTAAATGTATTAAAATTCTGACTATGGGGTGGTCTCCAATGGAGGATACAGACTAAGTTATAAATCAATCACATTATTAATTTGTTTTTATTAATGATAGAATTAGAAATGTGGGTATTAAATGGGTTAAAAGATGTTGAATTATTGGATATCTGGAATTGGTAATAAATTTACCCTAGATATATGAAATTAGAAACAAACCAAACTAAAACGAAAAAACTAAAGATGGGAATGAAGTAAAAACTACAATCCTTAGACACTAAAATTTTCATTTTCTACCTATTTATTCTAATTAAATTCTACAGTTATTACACCAAGACCTAATGTGATACACATATATTGATTGGAAACTTTATATAGTCATTAAATATAGGTGTTTTTTCAGTTATGAATGTGATATTGATTGCCCAAATACCTTTGAGGAATTAGAACAAATTGGACTTTATGTGCTCAATGGGGTCATATAACCAAAATATGTTTTAACAAATGAAAAAACATAGAGTCATAATTTTATAAAATACATTGAAAAAAATATATGAAAATGAAATTAGGAGATCAAAATGCCAATTTTAATCAGGATAATAAAATCTAAGCAAATTTAGTTGAAAAGTGTTTATAATGAATTACCTAAACTCAAAAGGGTAAATGACTTCAGATGGTCTCTACCAACCACATAAAGGATGTTTATCCCTTCATGGCCAGATTAATTCATATAGTATTATTCCTCAAAATTATTTATCAACTAGAAAATCAATCTCCCTTTAATCTGAACATCCATTGAAATTAAGATTTGGTGGGAATATATAGAGTGGAGAGCATAAAATAGTCAGTCCAGAATTTATTCCCTAAAAGAATTTCAGATTTCCCCCCATTCATGGATGGATGTCCATATTAACCATTTTAGATTGTTTTATTAATTAAATTTTATGTTGACCCTGCTAATCTTAGAAACTATGGTCATTCGTTCATAATGATTTTATTTAATTATTAAATACACCTATTTATTCCCAAAATTTTCGTAGATTTTTATATAATTTCATGCATATAATAGAAGCTTTAATGATATAATATCTCTTTTATATTAATTTCTTGATTGAAAAATTAAATTATCTTTAAATTATAGTTGGAATATACTTAATCAGATCATTGTAGACTATGTTGTGACTCAATTAATAAGGTGAGATCCACTCTAACATCATGAATTTTTCTTCATAAAGTCTAACTTATTTAAGCCTATATATGTTCAAAAAAGGAACTGTTCTATTTAGTAAAAATTTATTCCATCAAAAATGGTTTTCTAAAATATGAATCATTCTATTTTGATCAATATTTAAAATGATATTCCAAAAATATAGAAGTAATTAGAAATAGTTAATATTCTAGAAATGTGCAATTTTATATTTCAATCTCAAAACATCCATAAATAAAAAAATAAATGAAGTTTCATATAAAATAAAACATATATGGTGTTTAAATCCATAATATATTTATTAAAATTAGAGTTATTACTTTTTCTATCAATTTTCCCACACATAGAACTTGGACGTCTTGAAACGTGATAATTCAAAATAAATTTCTTATGAAAATTTAAATAATGTTAATGAAAATATCATAATCAAAATCAAGGCCCAAATTATATCATGCGTCTTTAATAGATCCAATTAAAAACTTATCACTATGTGCATTCATTATATTCACATTTAACTCATTCCTCAAAGAAAAACTATTCCTACCATTCTTTTTTTTTCTCAAAAAAAGATATTAATTTTTAACAAAGAATTAATTATAAAAATAAATGGTAGGGTTAACATAGGGTTAAAAAAATTCTAATTGTATTCCCAATTGAGTCGAAGAACAAAATACATCATGAAGAAATATAAATACTTGTTCTAAGAATGAGGGTTGATGGGTTTTAAATGGTCAATATCCAGATTTAGAAAGAGATGTCTTGGCTTTTTATAGATGAAAGATTGAATAATTCCAGTATTCACATAAGAATGGTTATCTCATCTTTTTCAAGTAATAAAATTAGATAAAAAACAACCTAAAAATTTATTTCACGAATACCCCCACAATATTACACATTCAATTGTAATTACACACAATTTTCTTCCCAATGATTCAAATTATTATTTTATACTGAAGACAGGTGAAAATTATTTCTTGCTGAGATCCAGAAATGAACATCTTTGTTTTACCTAAAATCTCCAGTTTTGAATGAACATCATTAAATTACATTTATCATAAATAAAATCTCTATAAAATATATATTTCTATCTAAAATAGAACTAAATAGTTATTCAAACAATAATGTATCTCCCCCATACTGATGTTTTTTTTATAAAAATAGTTCAATTTAATTCAAGCGTAGTTTGGAAAGGAAAATTTTAAAAACAGGTGGCTATATAACTTGAATTACATGTATACTAAGGGCACATAATGTTAAAACGTATATAGTTAGTTGGAATAAAATCTATTTTAATGAAAAGTGTGATTTCAAACATGAAATAATTACATGAATAATTTTGAAGACAACTTCTTTAAATCTCATGTATTTTTTGATATAAATGGTACAATATGGGTAAAACAGTCTATCTTGTGTTCACTCATGAAGTGTCTTGAATGTGAAGAAGTTGAAATTTTTAAATAGAATTATAATGTGAAAATGATTTTTAGTATGTGACAACATTCATGTAATGGAGTTAAAATTTCAATGGTCTTTTCATAAATTCCCCCATAAAAAATATAAAAAAAATTATATTTCAGAAATCATATATGATAACTTCCATGGATCAAGATGATTCATCCCATTTATTTTTTTTAATTCAATAAGGATATCACTGTGAAGATAAGATGTTTTTTAACAAATCTTTTTAAAGAATAAAAAAATGAAAATAAAACACAAAAAATACAAATATAACTGACATGTACCTATGCCCAAATTTATTCGTACAATTTATTTATCATTCATAGATTATGTAGTAATTTTAATTCAATACATTAAGACATGAAAAAATATAGTGGAATTGAATAAAAAAACCTGGTTTTTATTGAGTAGTATCATCCTCAATCTAGAATCCTAGAAGATAAATATTGTAATACTATATGATGATAAACAAATAATCAAAATATTATTAATATCTTGATAATAAAACATAAATAATGATAAGGGAAATGGGTTTTGGTATAAACCTCCCATGTTGGTGCTAGGAATTCACTTTCCCTAGTCAAGATGTTCTTGTAGATCATCCAAAAATTTTAATGTTTTTGAGGTTTTATCCTCATGACCAATAAAATGATATTTTTTCAATATTCATCAGCAACCATAAATTGTTCAATTTCAAAAAATAGATATCAATAGTTTACTGTACATGAAATTGTGATTCAAATAATGTAGTGGTAGATGGTAAAAAATATATTGGAAACTTGACAAGACATTATTCTCACAAATGACCCCAAATGGATGATGAAATATAATTACAGGATATGGTCCTCCTTCCATTTCATCTTAAATAATAACATGTTCTTCCAAAATTACCAATTTACCAATATTTTTAAGTATTATAGTGTACTCAAAAGTGAAAGAAATCTTTTCTTCATTTTCATACTTTGAATCATCGTCATCATTAAATTTAATAAACAATGAATCATTGGGAACTATATATACATGTATAATCAGTTATAATATTATTATCAAAATAATAAGATAAATTTTGGTCATGAATTGAGATATAACCCTATTGATTCTTGGGGTCCATCTCTTTCAACGAGTCAATAACAACGATATTGATAGTTCACAAAAAATGAGATTCCTCCAAATGCTTTTTAAAAATGAATCTCTCAATATAATATTACGATTTATCCAAATATTCATACAATGGTTCTTAATATTCAATATTAAAAATAGTGGCATTATAAAAAGATGCAATTTCAACAAATTCATTGCAATTATTTTCCAATGATAATTGTTTTCAATAATACACATCAGTTGGTGAATCAGTGATGATTTCACTATTAATATTTATGAATAATAGTTAAACAAATATTTAAAGGGTTAATAAACATAAAATCATGGCAGGACACTATTTTTTATTTCATTGTCATCTAATTTTGCTTCCAAGTATTTCAATTATACAAAAACATTGGAACAAATTACTATTTGAATGATGGCATATAGAATATTTATTTGAATCATTTTTTTATTTAAATGATATTATTTTAGAATTTTAAACACTCATTATTAATGATCTCCTCAATTGTTTGATAATCATTTTATACAAATGAGTAGTCACAATGGAAATCCATATTTTTTTTTCAAAACCCAAAATTAGGGGATAATGTTATAGAAATGAAAAAAACAAAAAAAATCAGAAATCTCCCTGGAAACAATTCTAAATTTATTATCGGGTTTTCTATCATGTTTCACCAATCAATATTATCCCCCTTCTAATGTAGTACAATGGTGACCATGAGGTTGTCTCGTAAGGAGGTTTCAGACTATGTTATCAAACTATCACCTAATTAATTGTTTTATATATGATTTTGAAATAAGTATTTGAAATGGGTTAATCAAAGTAAAAGTATATAAAATTTTAATTAAATAATAAATATATGTTAGTGATTGTAAATTAAAAGCATACCATATAGAAGAGGAATGTTTAAATGGGGAAAAAAATGGAGAAACTATAATATTTAGACACTCTATTAATCATTGTCTACAAATTTCATCCATAAAGTTATACAATTTTTAACACATGTCCTTAATTTATACACCTATATTTAGTAGAAAACGTATTGATAACTATGATATGGTGTTTGTTAGATTATGAATGTGAGATGATTTCCCTATGACCTCTGAGAAATTGGATGTTGTTGAACTTGTTGTCTTCAAAGGGGCGACCTCACACAAAGATGATTAAACATCTAGAAAACAATTTTAGAATCATATGATTATAAAAGTTCAAAAAATTATATCAAAATGATAAAATTAGAGAAATATACCTTGTTCATTTATGAAATTAAAATCCCGGATAATAAAAAAAAAGAGTTTAAAATGAATATCACAAACTCAAAAGGGTAAATGCCTTCAATTCATCACTACCCACCCAAAATGGAGATTATCACTTCATGGATTGAATACATAATTGAGTAATCATATTATACAGAATTTATTCACTATCACATAAACCCCTCTTTAATCCAACAGTACTTGGAAATAATGAGGAGATGAGAATATATAGAGATGATAGGTATAAATCTTTTGTCCAGAATCAGTTTCCACAAATGATTTCTTGATTTTATCCCCTTTCAAAGATGAATATCCCTATTGTTTTTTCTAGATATTTTCTCCAAAATTAGGTTTGATTTTGACCTTTAAAATTGATTATATGTTTCACACTCGGTGAAAATATTTTAATTTAATTATTGAATACAATTGATTCTTGCAAAAAAGTTTCCTAAAATTTCCCCCAATTTCATTCATCTGGTGGAAGAATTTATGATATAACAACTACATGAACATTATTGGTTGAATAAAACATTTTATTATATTTTAAATCATGTAGTAATTTGAATAATTTTAGTTGTGTATAATTTTTTATGACTCTATTACCGATGTGGGGTCTACGCCGACGTCGATAAAAATATTCCATACTGACATATTTATTTTTTTATCTAGATATTCAAATCAAGATATGGTCTAGTTATAAAATATTCATCCCATGATGATAATTTTTCTTTAAAAAGAATCATTCAATTTGTATCAAAATTGAAACAATATACATTATATACAATAGCTATTAAAAATAGTAAAATTTATAAAATATTCCTATTTTCTATTTCGAGGTCAAAAACATTCCCCAATTCTAAAAAACAGAAATTTCACATAAAATTAAACATTTTTGGGGTTTAAATAAATAAAATAGATGATAAAAATAGTTTAAATATTATCTCAATCAGTGATCACATGACCTTTTTATAGGTTTTTTACTTTTACAATACGCCTTTTATTGAATAAATTTTAAAAAATTATTTATTTTGAAATACTTTCACATATCCAAGTTGAAACATTTATTAAATTTTAAATTTTAATTTATTTATGATATAAATTAAAAATTAATTGGATTTAAACGTTTTTACATACACTTTTCAAAAATTACTTTTAAATTTGATCTATAAAATATTCTATTAATTTAATGATACAATGTTTTTATTATAACTCCTTAACCATTTTTCCTCCAAATTTCTATTAATCATTAGTAGTCTTATTTTATTATATGTTATTTCTTCAAGAACCAAAAAAATGATTTTTTTTCATAAAATAATGTTTCTTGATTTAATTTTGGTAATCTACTATTTAAATTCTATTTTTGAATTTTGGAAATACAATATATAAACGTTGTGAACCAAATTTTAGTTTTATTGGGTTATTAATGACTTTTTCTTCTTTGGAATCAAATTTATAGGTGATTGTTAGTTGAGAAACTATATATCCATCCAATGGATTGAAATTTATTATATATCATGAGTTCAAGATGGATTACGCGCTGATTTGTCCCAATAGAAATGGTACACATAATTATTTATCACATAGAATGGGTAAAAATGATGATTTATCCTAAGACAATGAGGTACATGGGAGGTTTTATCCAATTATAAAGGTACAAAAGAGTATTAACCCTTACAATTGTGTATAATGTAAGGTTTACCCAATGGAAAAGGGTCCATGATAAGAATTTTTAAATCATAAGAAGGTACAACAGTTATTATCTCGTGCATAATATTTGATTAATGTTTTTTAGGGTATAACGGTCATATGATTCCAATGATTATGTTTTTTTAATAATTAAAATATTTCATCGTTTTATTATTATTCTAATTCATGGGTTATGATCTCTGGGATCATGATTAATGACCCCTGTTTCTATACTATATTTATTAATGTACTATGTTATTACAATGATCATGAAATTATATACAACATATTTTTTTGGTATATGTGTTATTTGTTTTTTAGAATACCAATATTCTCATATGTTGATCAATAATGATATTTTACTTTTATCACTTCTATTTATCAATATTGATAATATAAAATGACCCCTTTCATATGTTCCCCTTCCCATAAATACTAAAATGGGTATATCATGTGATATATTTAGTAGGGTTTTCATTGCTGAGAGATTATAAATAAATATTGAAAAGTGTTTAAAATATAGTGTTTATGTGGACAGTCTTCAGGGACACTAACCATTATTCCTTCTATTAGTGAGCCTATTATTGATATTGGTTGGTTATTTTAATACAATATTGTGATAATTTTTATTATTTATCTAATTTCACTAAAGTTGTTATTAATGGAGGGTTTAATCATTTTTTCGTATTGGTTTAGTTATATATGTTATTAGAATTTGATAAACATTTTCAATACCAAATGGATATATTAAATTATAGGATCAAATAACCAAACAAGTGTTTATTTTGTAGAGTAACTCTTTTGATACCATATAGTAATAGAGTAACCCAGTCTAACTAGACAAGACACCCAAGACAACACTATATAAAGGGAGGTAAAATAGACATAACAAAACATGTCTTGAATACAATCAAAACAATACATAGAACTAAAGAATATTACTGAGAAAATTGAAAGATAACACTAATATAAATATAATAACCAAAAAATAATGATAATTCCTGACAAATCCTTTTCATAGGTGACTCAATTTTATCTCCATGATTACACAAAATGAAATAATGATGTAAAGAGACAACACAAATCACCAGTAAATTCACTATCCTTTACATCAATCCTATAAAATAAAGAATACATACACCCAATGGTAGATGTATGTGGTGAGAAACATATCTCATTACGATACAAACAATATAATCTAATCAATTTATTATAATAACAATAATACAAAAATTCATGATTTAAAACAAAATATATTTACATGAATTTTTATAAATGAAAATATTAAATCCATTTTCAAACAATTCCATAGTTTTTTCAAAAAATTGATTCCACATCTTCCAAAGAAAAACATAATGTAGGTATCGATACAAAAAAATATACATGTGAGGAAACATCAATAAAATATGAAACCATGTGATAAACCACAGAAAACAAAAAAACATTAAAAGATTGGGATCTAGAATATGGGATAATATATACAAGAGAATAACAATCCAAATGTGGGTTAAATTTTGATATCAACTAAATTTGAAGACAACCATAGAACGTTTACATATAAGTGGTTACCAACACGTGTTGTCACACACACTAAGTCTACCAATGTATCTATCTGAAGATACCCAAGGTTCCCACTGTGAAATGTTTTTTGATATTAGTTTTAAAAACATGTTCTGAAATTTATAAAAATTCATTATAATAAAAACAAAAATACATTAACTTTCAAAAATCAATTTTCCATTTAAAATAATTCCAATTCAATTTTAAAATTATAATTATTCTAAAACAATCTCATAAACATTTTCAATTTAAAAACATGAGATTCTATATAAAATCTCATGTATCTAATATAGAGAACAATGAATTCAATAAATTAAAATAAATGAATAGATTAAACTACCTCTAGAGTTAATATGACAAAAACACCTTTGAATTGGGGATTGGATTCCATAAGATCTATCTTCGGAGGTCAAGTCACAAGAAAATACTAAAAATTATAGATTAAAAACACAATCTAATTTACAATAGATTCAAAAATTATCCCAATTAACGAAGAATAATGTACCGAAGAATAATTTTTACAAATAGTGATGATGTGCCTAATAATATTTACCAAATGAAAAAATAATCCATTCATATGGATGGAAGACATCGAATATCGTATAGGGTAAGAGAATTGGCTGAGTGGGGAATGATTCAAAATGATATGATCCCTAAAACTCCCACACATAAACCATAAACTATAACTCAGTGATTTACTACATGTAACACTTTACTTGTCAGGATTCCCTTTCATTTTAGGTTATACCTAAAAATGATTTACATTTACAATTAAAATATGTATTTTCACATTGCATGAGGTGTAACCATTACATGATGTATAAAAAATAATTTTGTGAATTCAGATCATAGGTGGATTCTATATGGAATTACACATCATGAAATCCCATTACATGTCATATAACGTCCCTATGAATATCATACAATCCATAGAAAACGATATAAATTCTATGAATTCCCCATCATAGGAATCCTCTAATTTTAAAGTTGAAAATACTCAACCAAATTAAAGGGAATCAAAAAATAGAGATCAGAACATGAATTATATAATGTTAATGGGGAATTAAAACCACTCAATGAAAAAGATACTAGTCATAATATTTATCTTCTAAATCTGCTTCACTCCCATTAATCCATCAAAAATGGTCAAAGGTATAGTTAATTTTATACCAATTCTTATTCATTACATAATTTATCTTCCACTAGTATTCCCAATGGTCAACAATCACATTAAAATTTTTAACCAATGGGACTGAGGAACCCCATAGAGATGTTCTGAATATGATGAACCCACTTTCATTGAGCTATTCATGTTAAATTATCTATTTATGTAACTAATTTGGTCCCATATAATATATATTGATCGATATCACCTCATTTCTTGGTATATTATAAATGGTATTTACAACTTCTTGTTTCATTGAAAAGTCATAAATAAAAACCTATGAAAAATCATTGAATTATATATGCTCAAAATTGTATAAAATAAAATAGTCACTATATTAAACTTCCCTGTGAGCAATACTTTCCCTCTATATTTTGAATAAATGAATTTTAATCTTCTCATAACCTTCTTAACAAACATAAAATCCATGTTACCTGTCAATTATATACTTAGAACTAGAATACCGTGATATTGATAGATTTATATAACTATTATCATTATATTATCATATCCAAGTTAACAAAACCTTACCTAAATTAAAATCATTGGGATTCATGTTAGAAACCATATAATTCTAGAGATGTATCTATCAAGATACCACCCATGTGAATGATAAATACATCCTCACTAGTTTTGTCCTATTACCACGATAAGTAAATTATATTATAATAATATTAGACATCAGTCTATGAATAATAATATAAACTCTTTTAAGCATAATTTAAATAATAGAAAATCCATATTAAATACACCAATTTTTATGAAAGATACAATAGAATAGTACCTTTACTATTAGCTAACACTAATATGTCCATTGTTATTGGATTCCATCCACCATACACTCTATTTATCTAATTGTATTGATATTTCAATATACAATCTTAGAAAAAAGGATTACATAATTCATAAAAACCCTGAATCAATTTTTTATCCTTGGATAAGGATTAACATAATTTTTTTAACATCCTACTCCAACGAATGTCACTAAAAAATATTGTGGGTATCATACAACATTGAACCATATCAAAATCATTTTCCAATTACCATCAAATAAATATTCATTGAAGATGGTAATAAAGCCTATATATATTAAAATAATTTTATCTAGATATATTATCAATAATGATATGAACAGGACTCCCACACTAATCACAAAATATATGGTACGATTTAAAATGAGATAAATCAAAAACACCTCACCCTGGTCCTGATTAAGAATACCAATTGGACTCGACTCAATCAGATTTCATTATTTCCCCCAAGGGGGTGGGGGGATTTCTTATATATCATCATTCACTTCCTATATCATAATATTTCACCCTCATAAGTATTTTATTTTATTCATAAACATGGCCATATAATAATGGAATTGTATGGTATTATGATTTTTAATATTGAGGAAGTGAATCCATTGGTGCCCCTCATCAACTTATTGATGGAAAATAGCACCCTAAATGGTTTGTAAAACCATATTACCATATTTTTCATATTGAGATAAACTATAATCCATTGTATATAGCTTAAATAAAAAATTCCACGAAGTATAAAGTTAACATAGGTTCAATTAATTAAGTCAAGATTCTCTATATATTCATATATAGAATGTAGTGGTTCTATGGGTTTTAACGATTACAGAAATGAAGAAAATAATATCAATAATTTCTATTATTGGAAACTACCCCTATATAATTCCATATATCATGAATTTTAGGTTAAACCCATCCCCAATACCCTTAATTTCATTTTTTTATATAATATTCCTTAAAAATATTTTATAAATAAATTTAAAGTGGTTTAACATTCACAAGATTAATTTATAAAAAAAATAAAAGATTGATTTTGGCCTTTTTGGGTTTTATATTTTCTTGGGCTGCTGATGTATTCTATCTCAATAGAGATAGTCTATAAGTATTGAGATAATTATTTATTCCCAGTTGAAATATATAACATGTCATATATTTAATATGGTTTTCTATTATAAATAAATTTTTAAAGGTTGAAAATGGATTTCTACATGATTTTTGTCGATATAATCATTATTGAGAATAGTTTCAAAATGTAATATATTGGTTAAAATCATATTGATTCAAACCTCACCATGTATTATTTTTCATCACAACTTGTAGTGGGATAATATAATACATTGGAGGGAAATTTTATTTACTCCATAACCATCAAGAATAAGTTAAGAAACAAAAAAATTCCATATTGGATGAGTAGAGTATGCATGGATGGAATTAAACAAAATAAAGAAATAATTAAAAACAGACATAAATTATATAATAGAATAATAATTACATTATACTATCTTATATCTCAGATATCCACTAAGTAGGATTATCATATAAACAGCATAAATAATGAAATGAAATATGAATTATCATTCCCTGCCACATCAAAATAAACCCCAATCTGGGAGTAGAAACTATTTATCAACTATATCTCATTCCCCTATGAATCATTTATTCATTCCCATATATCAAACATAATATTTTCACACAAAATGGGGTGTCTATGAAGAGTGTGATAAACACATATAAGTAGGTTCTTAGTATGGTCTCCTAATATATGAAATCATATAATTGTATATTCTTGATGAAAATATATAAGAAAACATATAACATAGAAGAATGTATGTCCTGTCATCATGTAGTAACTATGACAATATGACAACCGATGGTACCCTACTCAACAATATCATAAATAATAAATCATAGCATTATATTATAAACTACACATACCATGTAAAATTAGTTATATTATTATAAAGTCTCACGATCAATATCCTCCCATTCAAAATGGGATCTCTATTTGTCGTCAGCCACATCTTACAAATTCTTGACCTCTCCCCTATCAATTAAGATTAGGTACCAAAACGAATCTTGATATTGTAACCAATATCATACCATAAATCATACATCCTCCCTCCCACTCATGGATACATCCATACATCATCCCCAAAAAGAATACATTAGTCTCTCCCCTATTTCCTTGTATTAGACTCATATTAAAATAGAAGAATGATACCCATTCACAATTAAGATTCAATTTCGACCAATTATCTCTTATAAGGATCATCACATTAAATCTCATAAAAAATGACATAAACCAACCCACACTCACATAGAGTGATAATCAAAATCTCATCTTGGACTAATACCCCAAAACAAATTGAAATCCATTATAGAGCCCACTAATAAAAGCTGAGGCCAACCAATAGGTATCATCATCCACCAAAAGATCACAGTCCAGAATGTACAATAAAAAAAAGAATGGAATGATAGATGAAGAAAAATAATAATTTTTGAAGGTATATTATGTCTATTTTAATCCAAGAGTTCTGATGAATCTAGGTCATTGAGAGTGTTTTTGAGATGTTAGGGAGTGATTGTAGATTCACAATGTATATTTACTAATGTTATAATCGTAATTAACGAGTAATTGAATTATGAATTATAGTATTATAAATTTTAAATTTATTATAATCATATTATGATACATGAAAGTGAGGTACCTCCTAGGTAAAGGTTATCATAATAAATTCATCCGGGTTTATCTCATTCTCTAATGAAATCAAAAGTTGTTCCCAAACTGTGTCGATTAGAATTTATCAATGTTTTGGATGTTACTGTAATATATATGAGTAATCATGAAAATACATATGGATATATCCATAGTTTTATTAAATAAAAGAATATACATAAAATTATAAGATTTCTTATAAATCTACTAAAATACATAAAGTATAATTGGATAAAATATTTAATGATTTTCCGGACCATGTAGACAAAAAATCAGACAAGTTAAATCCCAACACATTACATGTGACAGTTTATTAGTGTATATAGATAGTTTTTTATTCATGATATATAAATATATACATGTGATCATTTCTCATCCAAAAAAAATCCACATATCCTTATTTTGATACATAGGTGTTAACAAGATGTTACATAATAATTAATAGAAGGATAAAAAAGTGTTACCACTTAGAAAAATAAAATGTATAGGATATGATGTCTCCATTTCATACTGAGTGACTTTAAAATAAATATATATTTTCTCATGATTAAAAAACAAATAGATTATGAGAAATAATTAATGGATTAAAATATAAAAAAAAAATATTTTTGATGAGAAATTATTAATTCTGAGTTATGAAGTAGAATCAAATATATTTTCTAACTTCTCAAACAATTTCATGTATGCTTATTTAAATGTTATTAATTGATATTTATGCTTCATCAAATACTTGATAATTATATTAAACAATATTTCTTCTCAATGGAAAAAGATTAAAAATAATTTTGATATTTTTTTGATTATCAATGCTATCAATTATAGTCATCGCCTATAAATAGAATCTTACATTGTAAATGACTAATTACTGAAATACTAATAACATATCAAGAAGATAGTAGCCTATAATTATATATGTTAATATTAATAAATAAAAAATTATAAATATTGTAATTTTATAGTTTTTTATTAATTATCTAGATTTTGAGGTTTTGAAAGAAATGGTTAGGGAAAATATTTCAGAAATATTATATAATTAGGTATATAAAGTTGTAAAATAGGATACATTGTTATAATTCCTATTATTATAAAAACTCGGAGAATAACCATCCATAGATTTTTTTTGAGGAATGATAATGATAATATGATATGACTCATTCTATTTATAATTGTTTTAGATATGTAATTGATTAATGTAGAAATAATTAGTGGGATATTTTAACTAGTTAAATTTTTTTATTTCATCATGATACCTTCACTCAACATATTTTATAATTGATTATAATAGTTAATAAATATTAGTATTAAAATCAACCAAAGCACAATAAAAATCTATTTACAGACATATAGTGTGAATCATATAAAAATAATGTCAAATAAATGTTACCTTTCATTTAATTACATACAAAAGAATGATATATATGATTCATTAGATAAATTTATTTTTAACTAATGAAAAATGTAATTTTAATTTGGAAATAATTAAATTAAATTAAATCTAATTAAACCTGCTTTCCCTATATAACATTATATTTATGGAAACATCATTTAGTATCAATGAAAATAATTTATTCCTTTGACTGATCAATATTCAGTTTTAATATAATATATGAAATATTAATTTTATTATTTTCATCTATTACCAATATAAAATGTAATTAAAAATCATTGTTATAAAAATACGTTGATTAATTACCCTACATTTATATTCTTTAAAGTAATTTTTATTACTATGTGGGGTTTTCTAGAACAACAAAGTGATATTACCATAAAATTTATTGTTAAAATTAATATATAATTTTATGTAATTGTATGAAACTAATATTTAATGTAATTATAAAAATGAATTCAAAAAGTGGTGGGACTCAATACCACAAAAAAGGCACAAGATTGAAAATATATTTTAATGGAATGTAAATGTAAAATTAATTATATTTTGGATATAAAAATAAAATAATAATTGTACCCTAATGTATAATTATGAGTCTATTAATTTGTATTTGTTAAAGTTAAAATAAAATTTATAGAAATTTCATATGTATTTGGGAAATTTTAGAAGTCTAAACCCTTTTTACGATGATTATGTAAAATTTTCCGACCATATTTCATGTATAATACACTACCCTTAAAGAAATAGATTATATATCTATTTATGATATACAAAAATTATTACAAATTAAAAATGTATCATATTTTTTAGATTATTTTCAAATAAAAATGTAAATTAATTTTTAGCCGATAATAAAAATGTTATAAAAAAGGAAAATGAGTTATCCGAAAAATATAATAGGAATGAAGAATATAATAGAATAAGGCCACTAATGTAAAATAATATTATAATTATAAATTGAAGGTAACAAATAATATATTCACTAAAAAATTTATATTTGAATGAATTGGAAACCTTTAAATTTATTTTCCCAAGATGATATGGGTTGAGTATATAAATGAATATCCTAAACATAGAACTAAAAAATCATCAATATCTAAATAAGTCATGAATTTATTTATAATAATAATATGATAAAAAGAATAAATTAAATTAAAATTATAAGAATATAATAAGACAATTATTGTCTACAATATATTATATACTAAAAATGCAAAATAAAAATGTATATAATCATCATCATACATGTTAAAAACATCATGAAATATGATGAATTGTGGAATGGGGAGAATAAAAATACACCGAAAACTAGTTGAATGATGATATTGATTTTTTCATTGATTATTGACCAATCTCATGTCTGACAATTTATTTTTAAAAAATCATAATAAGATGTTAAATTAATATGATAATAAAATTATCAATTTAAAAAAAATTAATTTCTAATATCAAACATCTTACTAATATAATTGATGAACAATAAAAAATATTAAATTTTTATGATGCTAAATATTCTAAAATGTAATATGAATTGAAAAATAATAATTCATGGTTCATTTAATAAAAAAATTCAAATATAACATTATAGTTTCATACAATGATTATTTTTACATAATGGTAGAATCATTTTATGAATAAGGTAATTATATTTCAAAATATAATGTAAAATAAACATTAGAAATCCCATAGAATGTAAAATAAATTACAGATAATTGTATGTTGTTTAATGAAAAATTTGGTAAACATTTTATTGATAAATATTATTATAGGCCTTGTTTTATTCAATGATTTATTAGAGATACCTTGAAAATGGAAATTTGACCATGCTAAAAAGTTGAAGAAAATAATTAATATTATTTTATGAAAAGAATAATTTCAGAAAAATTAGAATATCATTCATAGAAGATACAAATTTGGAGTGTATTATCGTGGTTTTAAAATTTATAGGAATAATTATTAATTATTTTGAAAAATATTTCAGTTAAATGGAATAAAAAGAGGAATGATGTTTTTAGAAATAGTTCTATTAAAATAATGAATGATCATAAAAAAAATATAATTGTGAATAATTAATGATTATATGAAAAATAAAATTGTGATAAAATAAAATATTATTGCATAATAAAAAATCTTAACTAAAATAATGGATTATATAGAAGGTGTTAAAATGTTATCTATGTTTATGAATTCATTAAAACCATTAAAAGATAATGTCTACAAGCTATTTGGGTTGAGACAATTTAGAGAAGTAAAATATATGATTAATCAATAATTTTTCGTTTATTCTTAAAGAATAAATGAGATTCATTCAATGGATACTAAGTAGTAGTTGTTAATTTAATTAGATAGAAGATAAATAATATCTAAAAAAATTAATGTTATTAATTATTTTGTGAAACAATAATGATTAATTATAAGAATAAATTTTTTATTATACATAGAAGGTCAAAAAATTATGTCACATGATGCAATAATAATTAATTGGTTAAATCATAATTTAATAGGTTTATTTAATATTTATGAATATAGATATATGGTCAATTTTAAAAGACATTTTATAATAATTAAGTTATTAAATGCAGAAATATATTTTTTGAAGGGACAAATATGTTTTTATACCTTGATCTTAATTACAAATTAATATGATAAACATTTTTTAACTCTAAATTAGACAAATAAGGTATTTCATAAAATAGTCTACTATCACGAACAATGGAATTAGAGAAAAAATTCATACAATGATGTTTTAATTTACTTACCATAGCTAAATATATATATATATACTATATATCAAACCATAAAAAGGAATATTGATAGAGGGGAGTCATAAGATAGTGATGATTCACTCCACAACACGATTTTAATGGTTTCATTGCACTTTATACTTGAATATGATTCATGTTTATTCAAATATAAAAATTATTTATTCACATTATTTTTTAGTTTTAATATAATTAAAAATGAGTTGTTCAAACGAAAAATATGTTGACAGTCAAGACATATTTATGATCCTCAAAATAGATTTCATGAATTATAATGTGTAGTTTTATAAATATGTTGCTGACCAAAAATTGGTTAATGTTCTATAGAATTTTTTTTATTTACCGTATTTATAATAATCATATAATTAAATAATATTTTTTATTATATACACCCTTAGTGAAATTGAGTTTCAAATAAGAAATATATATGTTTGGGGTAGAGGGGAGGAACCATGATAGTTGAAATGAATCTCAATTTTTTTTTCTGAAGGTAATGAATCACTATACCTATGTACATTAATAATAGGATATTCAATATGAATGAATCCATCACTTAAATATATATAATTTGATATAAACAAAGCATATAGTGTAGTACTTTAAAGTACTTGGTAGTTGTCATGACCCGTCCTCGGGGCCCGTGCCGTGACTACCCCAAGCCTGCCTTCTATAGGTCAGGGGCTGGCGACTAGCACCAAAGGCGTAAATCTTGATAAAAGGGAAGGCATTACCTTTATATAAGTAATCGAACACAGAAGAGTATGCATGCTGAAGTAATCACTAAGTAAACTGAGTTCAAAAGTAACTACTGAAAAGTAAATGGGATAGTATACAAACCCAACTGAAAGTACAGTACAACTGAAAAGAAAGTACAACAACAGTAATGTAAAACAGCAACACCGAGTCATCATCCTAAAATCCCATATGAAGGGTGGGTATAGATAGTCTCCTCGGCTCCTCGGGTTTGGTCGTCCGCTCCGTGTACATCCCACCATGTGATCCACCTCCGGGTACCATCCATCTCCACAAGCCTCCACCTCGATCAGCGATGTCCGTTGTCTGCATCCAACACAACATAGTACGGGTATAGCCCGTGTAGGGGTGTGTATACGAGACTCGGTAGGGACCCCAAGACCCCCTATGGTCTCCCAAAATCCACAACGGATAAACCACAATGGAAAGATACAAACACGAAGTATCAACCAAATATACTTCGGTATATGACCATACATATACCTAAGTCATCAGTTTTAGTTTGGCTTCAACTCACGAGTCCAAGTACAACCCAGTCCACACAGTAAAGCACAACCCAATCCACACAGGAAAGAAAGTCAATCACATCGATAATAATGATTGAAAATCCATACTCAGCTCACACAGGTATACTACACACTAAGAGGGGTGGTGCTGATAGATGTAGCCTCTGAATCATCCCCCCTACCGAACCCATGTAGGATCTAAGTATAGTAACCATCGCTGTCAAACCCATGTAGAATATATGTACAGTCGTCATCATTGCCGAACCCATGGAGGATCAATGGACAATCATCCTTGCTGCCGAACCCACGTAGGATCCATGTACAGTCGTCGGCTTCATCGCAGTCGCAGCTAGCTCTAAGGTTCCCGCACACAGCACGCTCGATTCTGAGAGGGTCCGCTCCACGAGCCAAGGGGGTCGATACATCAACTGTCATGAAGTCTAGAGTTGATGTATCCCAATGTTCTATCTCGTGAAAAGGAACTCAACGCCACAAAGGACGCATCAATCGAACGCCAGGTCTGAGAGATATAGGCTTTTCCATCCCAGGGGCCTGATTAGAATCATGCTCGTTCATAACCCGGCTGATATCCAAAATCATATTAAACTCACTTATAATATCACAAAAGGACTGTCTCGTCGAAAGAGTCCTAGTTCCATAGACGATACGTCGATCGGACATGCGGTCCTTATGTTATTCCCATTTAAGTGAATAAAAGTGCCTGACCCATTTAGCCCAGCGGGTCGAAGGGTCTGGTTGGCCCAGTTTGACGGGTCCGACCCAGCAGGGGGGTCTGACCGGTCTGAAGAATTACAAAACTCAGCCCGAAGGGGCAAAACCCGGCCCAAAGTGGAGTGGCCCGAACCGGCGTGGCGTGGCCCGACCCCACCTGGCGCGACCCAGTTTCGCCCAGCCCAGTGCGGCCTGGCTCGGTCCGACGTGGCGTGGCCCTACTGGCTCAGTCGATGCCGAGCGGGTTCCAAAGGGTGCCCCCCCCCCGGTTTTCCGCACCGGCGGCACCAGGCAGCGCCACCCCCAACCGGTCTTCTGGGCATGCGGCTTGCATGGGCGGGCCGCCGATCCTCTAGCGCGTCGCCCTCCTGGCGCCGAAGTCAAGCATCACCCCGCCAGCTGACGAGAAAACCGGTCCTCTAATGTGGTGCCCTCCTGGTGTCACATCTCCACTTCGCTCGGCCGGCCGATGGGCCTGCCGGTTCTTCTGCCGAATCAGACCGCGTTATGGTCCGCGGTTCGTTCCGCACAACCAGCACGATGATTCCGGTTCCCTTTTTCATGATCCCAACAGGGAGCTATGATGCAGTTTTTTTCATCCGCCTCTCGTTGCCAATTCTAAAGGAATAATGTTCCAACAAAGGGTTGTCAAGCCGTGTTCGTTCAGTCCGCACCCACTGCGTTAGACGGTATTACATGGCCAAGAATGCACAAGGTTCACAAAACACAATGAACAATTTTATTCTCAATAAAATTGAATCAATACATCCTACATCAACAAAAAATGATGTGTGTTGGCGTCGCGGGATGAGGGTTCGTTGACATCGATAGAGAGCATCTGAGGAGGATGTTTTGTCTCCCCTTTTTTTCATGGAGATAAGATTGAATGGTGTGACGTCATTGGTGAGTTCTCACATCGTTGTCTCCTACCTTGTAGAGGAGGAAGAAGAGGACGGAGAAACCAGGGTCCCTAAGTTGATGTTCTTCGTCGGATAGTTAACGTTCTTCGTTGATGATGAATTTATTCAAATAAAATTAGTCCTCTATCCCCAAAATATCAACACAACTTGCCATCCCAAAAAAATAAAATAAGGCTTCCCGTATTTTTTAAAATCAAGCCATGAATTCAAATTTACAAAATTCAAACACTTAAATAATTAATGAACAGTCTCAATTAACTAATTAATGTTTGTGTTTTCATGCAATAAAGAGGGAGAGAGGGAGATTTACTTATTTAAAGGGAGTTAACAAGTTATATTGGGGGATTTTATTATAGTTATGGAAATGTGAAGGGTTGGGGCTCGTGCGAGCCCCACCTCACATTTATCCTCACATGGGTAGTTAGGATGTTAGTGGGTCCCACCCAAACATCCCCATGTATCCTACAACCAATTAAGATAAAAAAAATTAAATTGTTCCACAATTTTTCTCACCTCTCAATTAATCCACAAAAATAATCTTCTTCTCCCGTGAAAACACATCTTCGGTAAATGTCCTCTTAAACAATTACCGGTGTTTCGAGTTCACTAGGGCCCTCATATTTCATTTCCGAGCACCGATTGAAAAGATAGAAAATCTCGCTCGTTCGTTTACTGAATGTACCTGAGCTAAACTTCGGAAAATAATTTCAGGCACATCGGGTCTCAGAATCAAGTGCTGTCAGAAGACATAGACTCCTAAAATTACAAATTATTAATGCAAAGACATTTCGTTGAAATATTTGGGTCTTTACAGTAGTCTAGGATTTCTAAGAAAAAAATTTCAAATGCTGGAAAATTATAAGAGAAGGTCATAGACGGAGTACTAATGGTTTATTAATCTATAGGAATTGGATAATAGTTATAGAAAAATGGTTGCATGTGTTGTTTGAAATTTATGATGTAAATATTATTGAAAAATAACCCAATTTTCTAGTTAAAAATGAACAAGGTTTTGAAAATATAGATGTGACTAGTATACATATTTATTTAATAGAAATTTATAAATATGAATGAAATTAACATGATAATGATTATATTTATTCTAATATAAATTATTTTTAATAATATATTTATAATGAAGATTATATGATACATAAAATAATCCTATGGAACTACAAAACATAATTAAAAGAATTTATTCCTACTATTTATAGGTAGTGAAATAACTACTAAATACCAATATCCCTCAAATAAAAAAATTGTTAACTATTAAGACTATTTAGATCACATAATAGATATATTAAAAGAATAAATATTTCAATCAGACAAAACAATACTTTCCATGGGATCATTTTCAAATACCCAATAGGGTTAATTCTCTTGAAATAATTAGTGTGTTAAAAATAGTACTGGAAAATAGAGTGATTCATAGAATATAGCCCAATTTATAACCAAATTATTCTCATAGTTTCAATAATTTACAATTTATGTGTAATTTTATACAATTTTGAGTCATGTGTCCAAGATGATAATCCTAAATTTCATAGATCACAGTTAACATAATGGATAGAGTATGATTTCTAAGTGTGATAAATAGAATATATAACATGGAGAAAAATGATATATTGATGTACTAAAAGGTATTTTCTATTTAATTATTTAACTAGGGTGTGTATGATGATGAAATATCCATATGGGATTAAATTTTCCATAATATTCAAGTATTAAAAACTATATATCTTCAAGAGATACCTGAAATTCATTTAAGAGAATGTTGAATGAAAACATTTTGTGACGTAGTTGAGGATATGTACCGCTACTATAATTAATTACATCTATTACAATTTTTCCCTATAAATATGGTGTATTATTATGTATATAGTCTATCAATATAGGAACACATATAGAAATTTATATTCCAAGAGATATGGTTTTCTTTATGATATTACAATTTTAGAAAAACGAATATTCTTTATTTATCTCTCTCGAAAAATCTACCACGAAATTATTAATGATTTGTTTCATAAAATATCCAATGCGGTTTCCATACCCTTTAATATGGGTTTAATGATGAGAAAATATAACCAAAGGAAAATTGGGGCTCAAAAGGAGTCCCTGAAGTCTATTAAAATTTAAATTTGACTCATTACATCTGCTAGTGGTGTTTTATATATGGTGAAATTTTTTTTAGGTATCCATTTGATAATAAAAAACAACACATTTTTTCATCAAACGAAGTCCTAAAATACATAAAAGGGACCTTGAACATTGGGATAATGTCTAAAATTAATTATATGTTTATTATGTTTTTTAAATAATATCTATTGGGATAGATAATGTGATTAAGAAAAATCAATATCATGTTTTACAGTCATTTTGTCAGAATTTTGTCTGAGTTATCCTCATAAGAAGAAAAATACAATATATTTTAATACTACCAAGATAGATTATGTGTCTTATACAAATTATTATGCATAAATTATCTAGATTATAGAAAAATTTGAAAAAACAACATCATAATTAAGATTATAATATGATATTATTATGGTAATGAAAGTACCATTGAATTTTGAAAGACTATAATGCCTCACTATAAGTTTAATAATACTTGTACAGTATATCTATTTTTATGAAATAAGTTTTCAATCTGATTTCTGAAATCAATACTAACATTTAATTGTGGTCAAACTATGGATATGTTCCCCAAATATATATTTTTTGGATATATTTTATATATTAGTTATAAATATGAATGTCAGTCCCTTCGATCTCCACTGAGTAATTATGGGATAAATTATATTTTTGTGGATTTTATTGTTAAAGTGGGAGAATAGTGTAATACTCTTATGTCCTTATACTCTGAATCCAACATTGGTATTCACTCAAAAAATTTGAGATGTCACTTTATTGGTTAAAAAGGAAAGAATAAACATCACATGGTATAAAATTTATTATCACCATGTGATTAAAATATCTCAAAATAGAACATTATATAACAGTTTTGTGTTACAAAATTTTTTATAGTGAAATGATATAATTTCATGTGTTTTTTTTCATCTTTTATGTTGTATAAAAAAATGGGGATATAAGTGAATCAATTGAATTAATTATTTTATAGTATATTTTCTATCAACAATGAGTAAATATGATAGATTAATATCATTTTTTCAGAGGTTTTACAATGATAATAATAATCTAAGAGTATTTTAATATATTTATGAGATCATTTTATGAGTTATATAACTATGAGTTGATGTATAATTAAATTGAAATCGATAACATTATCACTATTATATGTCATTGTAAGATACTTTGTATGTAAATTTTTCATTGAAATTATAGTGGTATATCAGATCTTGTAATTTATATGTAACAATTTAATAGGCTATACAGAATAAATATAAAACAAATTCGATGTAGTTCCATATTTAAGGGTTCATAAAATTATAAATAACAATAGATTTGATGTTTTATTGGTTTTGGAAGGGTACTAATAATGAAATTAAATGGTACTTCTGATATAATTGTAATACGTGATGATTCCTAAAGGTAAATATATAATGTTTTTTTATTTGTAGTAAAAAAATTGTCAGTGACCTAAGACCAAATAAGACACATAACTGTTAATGCAGTGATATATAATAATTCAAATTATAATTATGTAATGAACAATATAGATGGGTAACTAAATGGAAATTTGATAATGTCTCAAATCATAACTATGATACGTAAGGGATAAAATGATGATACATAATGGTTAATAAGAGGATATATATGTTTTAACAGTTAATAAAATAAAAATATAATGATATCATATCTCAATATCATTCTAAATGAAATTGATAAATATTTACACCATCACCTGAATAGAAAAATCTTACAATGTTATTCACATTTTTATTTATCAAAATACAATTGTTATATTGGGTGAGTAATGATTCTATCATAGTTAGAAGAAGGAATCCATGTTTTATTAGAGTCTCATTATTAATTAATGTAATTATTATTATAAATACATTATGTTGTATTTAATCTAGTTTAGTTAATGGAATATTAACACGAAAAATTTCAATTGATAAGGGTTAGAATCAATATATTATGTATCAATTTTATGGAGTAAATAAGAATTTTCAATGAATATATCTACCTATAAATAAAACATAACACATTATATTTATGTTTAATGAGATGTTGAAAACATATTTTGATTGTGTAACAAGATTATTTGGGATTTTTTAATTTATAAATAATGAATTTTAGAGTTATAAATTACACAGATTCAATGTCAGGAATATTAATTTAGAGGATCAAAAAAATAAAAAAGTTCCAAATAATATTAAATAATTATAAATTCCTGAATATGTATTTATTGAAGATGTTATAACAATATTATTATATTAATTTAAATTTTTTGTATGAAGATAATTTATTTTTTGTCGTGGAATGAATAAAAAATGTTATGATAAATATTCACTCGATAATTGTTTCCATATACTATTGAGTTTAAATGATGATCCAGCAGATATTGTAATAGTTGGACACTATTTATGGTTTATGGAAAAAATATTCCAATGAAAATTATAATATTTTTTTGATGTTTTTGGAAAAATATAAATCTGGAACTTGACATATCAAAACATTGACATTATCATCAACATTGTGAAGACCGTGTAAATATATATTACTCCTTGTGTGAATTTTGTTTTTATTAATTATGGGTTATACTGTGTTATAATGTTTGACATTATCCTAATTATACCATTTCACATAGGTTAATTCCATGGGGTAGATTATAAAATAATGTAACATAGATTTAAACCATATTAGTCATATATATGATTTATGGGAACTTCAATTGGCCAAACCAAATACTCACAAATTAATCACAATGTTATATCATAGCACTCAAATATATTTTCATACTACCATCAAATATCATACTCATATTTAAAATAGGCAATAGTTACTTATAATAAATCCCAACAACAAAAATCATAACTCATCTCTCATCTAGCCTTATTAGATAACCCCCACATGCACAACATGATAACCGAGGCACAATATTCCAAACTCTTAGGTATCACTATAAAACCTACAAGGGTTTATATTGTGTCACATAGATTTATCCCTATCTATAATTATATATAACAACACAAAATGTTCACTTTATAGTGACCTAATATTTGGAAGGCACTATTTCACCCATACAGCTAGTGGTTAACAAAATATTTTACTCATTCTTTAAAAACATCTCAGCTCTAATATCTAAGGACTATAACAAATAGAGTAAAGAAATCTCCTTATGGACCCTATATTTTCTTTAGGATCTTAAATACCATAACATATACTATGTTTCTATGTAATAAATCCCATTGGATAACTATCAATATAGTTATTTGAATATAATAATTCACATTATACCATATCAGGTATTCAAGGGTTAATCATTATCAACACATTCATCAAGTCTCCATTCGACACTCAATAGTGCACGCCATTTCAAAATTTGTAGAGACCCAAAGCTTGACGTACAAGTACATTAAATTACTTTTGCGGAATACATAATACATAACGAAATTAGACACACAAGGATCGTAATAGTTTAGTGTCTTTGGAAACTTGGAACATAATCTTCATATCATGGGTAAAGATCTTCAACGTCTCCAATAATGATTTTCCTTTTTTTGTTTTCTTACCAAAAAACCTTTCTTTATATCCTTGGGAAAATAAAACATATAAAGGGTGAGGTCAAATGCTCAGAAAGGGTAAAAATGTATAAAATAAAACAAACCATATACATTGGAAACTAAAAACATGAACATAATGATTAAACATCAAATCTTTGAGCAATGACATAAAACATGGAACTACGTAAGGCATAGATGATAATGGGATATCAATCATGATAAAATAGAATGGGAATAAAAATGTAATTCTTCCAACCATTAATCACATGATATGATTTCCATATTAGCCAAGGAATTGCTGCCAAGACCATCTTAGTGGACAAAGTCCCTTTCTGAATCGAGTTCACTCCTCGTTTCAGTCCTATAACACCGAACCAGATTAACTTACGGTTCCAGCCATTTCTATCTCGTGAGATATAAATCATTACCCAATGCATTGGAGGGAGATATAGGTCCCAACAATCTCATAATTAAATCATTCTTTCATGTTCCACAAAATTATAAATCATACATCATAACATAACCCAAGTAATAGAAGGGTATTCTTAAACATCATGCCATCATAACCGAAGTCATATAAAAAATGGATAAAATTTCATCACAAGAAGAATAAACCAATGTAAATAATGGATAAATTATACTTGAAACACCAACATATTAAATAATTTCATTTTAGATGGAAAATAGTTTTGATAAAACACTTGAAATGAATTCTTGTGGAAAATATCCTTTCTTCATCAAAATCATTTTCTTTTCAAAAAAATGCCATGAAATTTAATAAAATGGTTCTTTTGAAAATAATCATGCAATATTGTAGAGAATGATTCATGAAAATAATGATTTATAAAACTGTAAAAATCATTTCATGCAGTATAATTTTAAAAAAATATTATTCTCTTACTTTTTCCGGAAAAGTTAAAAAGTACCTCGTATGGTAAACAAAAGAAGGATTCCTTCCATACGATGTGGTAAAAATAAGAAAAGGGTAAAAATGTCTTTAAACATACATGGAAGGAAAGTAAAAATTTAATGAAAAAAAATTAGAACATATGGACATGGATAATAAACATAACCCCCAGTAAATACTTACGAATAAACAGTCTCGGATAAGAATGAGATTGGAAAAATTATCCCTTACCTTAGGTCTGATATGCTTCGTACGTATCATAACCTCTTGTATAATGATTTAAATAATGTCATTGACTTATTACAGAATCATATTCATTGTTTTTATATCATATATGGTTCACTTATGACTTTATATTAACTGTTCATTTTAAATCCCATTTTAAAGCAACATTTTGGGTAAAATCATCTTATTTATCGTACGTGTTTGGACTTGTTGTTATTGATGTTATTATTAATTATATAATGATTTAATTCATTAAAGAATGTAAATAATGATTTATACATCATATATATTCATTATATATCAAGAATATACATGTATTTATAGTAGTACATAACATATGGAGGTAAGAAATGAAATGCACCGCTCATGGAGACGGTAAGTCGTACGTACGCATAAACGCTACTTTCATTTCTATTTCTTATTTTAATGGATTTAAAAAATAATTATAAATAGGTATATTATAATTCCAGTATAATATCATATATAATATCATAAACCACATCCTTTGTACAACCCACATACGGTATTAACGAATCATATCACTTTTAGGGGGCGGTAGTCCGCACTTCCTCAAAAGAGATTATCGTATTTACCCACTATGTAAACCATAAAGTCATGAAATAATTGAAACATAAATAAAAATAAGGAAATAATATACATAATATAAATTATATATAAATACAGTTCCATCATAATGGCCACCATGAGAGGTTGTAGGAGAAAATCGAACAATCATCGTTTCGTGAGGCGTTATTTTTCCATCCACAGAAACATTATGTTCTTCATCCATATGATGGAGGCGTGTGTAAGTTTAGGTCGAATAATTCTCATAAAAACATCATAGTATATTTAGGATATTGGTTTTGTTACAAATGGATGTATTAAAATGAGTTTAGGGGTTGGAGAAGTATAATAAAAGAAAACAACTTAAGAGAAACGATTACCTTTAATTTGGGTAACTTTATTTGGTTTTAACCAAAAGGACTTCTTGAAATGCCTTATGCCTAATGAAAGGTTTATATGGGGAGGAGATGGATGTAGATTGATTAATTGGGCAGAGGTTGTATGATCCAAATGGCTTGAGAGGTGTGAGGAATTGGAAAGAAATGGTCTTCTTTTATAAGGGAGAGGAGGGGCTCTTTAGGAAAGAGTGAAAATATTATTTTATAATATAATTATCTTCGGTTTCAAATGGTCCAAAAATCATTATAGCCGAATATAAGATGACTCATGGTATAAATATAATCATAAAGTCATAATTTTACATGTTTTGGATAATATTTTAATCATTAAAATCTTGTTTATTTAAATCATTTATTAATGAGGTAAACATTGCATCATTATTGTGTCATAAGTAATTTAATCCATATGATGTCTAAAAATTATGAAAAAAATACCATGATGTAGGAAATATTTTTGGAATACCAATGGATATTTATAATCAAAATTATAATTTATATATCCCCTTATAAAAATTAATTACAAAAATATTTTTGTTAATGTCAATTTTGTCTTTATATTAAATTAATTAATCTAATGTGTCATTGCCTTTCATAAGTGGCTCCATGGGGTCCCAAAATCGACCCAAAGATGCCCATGGATGGAAATTACTCATCCAATTAAGTTTGGACAAGTGTTAAGGTAATTATGAATTATTATAATATTCTTTTAACCTTGAATTACCCTATTTACCTTTAAACGCAGTAAATAAAAGTCAAATGTTACTATTCACCAAAAATTATTTTCATCTTATTGAACCATATTTTACTTCTTTATTACAACAATGTATGCCGTATTTTTGAAATTCAATTCATAGAAGTGGTAAAATTTCATTTAAATGAATGATTCTGTTTTTTAACTACCACTAAGTGGTTTCACTATTCATCAAAAATTTATGTTTTTCAGAAAAATACCAAAAAATTAGCCTATGATATATTTGATATTCCGGATTCAAAAATGATGTCCATTTTTACAAATTCAAAACAATAATTGGAATTAATTAATGTTAAAATTAATTCCTGTTATCAATACAAATAGCGTGTTTTTAAGAAACAATAACTATCAAAAGATTAACACTTGTTTATGTCTAATTTCAAAGTGAAATTTATTCCAATGACTGAAATTGGATTAAATTGTAAAAATATATTCTAATTATACTTTAAAACCAATTAAAAAGATAATATAACCATATTAATTATTGAGATGAAAAAAGTTGTTTTTAATTAAAATATAGCGTGTTTTAACTATTCATCAAAATATGGATGTTATCGAATAATATAAAAAATTTATCCAATTAAATTTTTATATCCTCATTCTAAGGAAGAATTTTATTTTGTCATATTACACTTATAAACATGTAAAAAACAAGATTTAATGTGTTCACGCCACCAAAAGGCGGCAAAACTACATTTTTTAAAAAATAATTATTTTATCCGGAAAACTGATATTGTTTTCATACCTCATTCTTGAAAATGTGTAAGATGAATTATAATGTTATAAAATTCAAAATTCAGTTAATACTATTCATAATGACTACTCCATAATAATATTATAATAATATATCTTTATTTAGTGAAACCCGGTACTGCATACCTGAAACGCTATCGAGGAAGGACGTGATTGCTTGTAATGCAAGACATGTCAGGGTTGTGTGTTGTGCCAGACTCCTTTGTTGTTTCGTATAACAGACTCCAACCATATTTCATTTATAAATTGAATATATATATATATACACTCAATGTTGCATAGAATGACTATTATCAAACAAACAAGAAATTGTTTGTAACACAATCCCTGAATTGTGTTGTGTATACTGAAATCTAATACGGTGTTGCTTATAGCACAAGATAATCATGGTGTAGCATAAAACACAGGACATCAAAAAAATTAAATATAATACTTATCATAAAATATCGGGGCGTTACGTTCAACCCCACTTAAAATGAATTTCTCCCTCGAAATTCGTCGGGGTTATAAATGGTTTAATACTAGAATGTTTCATTAATAAAACCCACATTGTAAAAAGGAATATGAAAACATAACTATTAAAACTAAATTATGAAACGTAACGGTTAACCAAAGTAACTCATCACTGGGTTTCCACATAGAAGAACATACGTGAAAATATGGATATGGATGAAAAATATAACCATCAGGTTCTGATGGAGAGTGGTAGAGAACATGGCTATGAAAAAGCCAACAATCAAAAAGCCATAAATTTGTGATGATCTATGGTACCGTATGATTAATCAGATATAAGAGAACTAGGAAAAAATTCTGTTTTCAATATCATTTCTTAAAGTTGATGAATTTGAATTAGAAGAAATACTTACATTATTTATGTAAATTCTGAATGGAGTTTGTGCCTTGAACAATTTATGCTTCATCTCTTAATGAAATGAAGTTGAATTTTTCATTCTTGAAGTGTTAGCAGATCATGTGATAGAATGATAGGTCATTCCATCTGTCTCAAAGAAAATGTTAGAAAAAGTTATCGAATACCTAATTCCTTGTTTGGTGAGGTTAAACATATATGATTCAAAAAATGGACTTATAATTCATATAGAATACTGCATAATAAAATAAAACTAGTTTCTAATAACCAGTGACTTCATGTTGGCCTGTGGTAGGCGATAAAGGCATGTCGCACTTTGGTTGTGGGTTCGATTCCCACAGCCTTGTCCGATGCGATGGGTTGTCACCCGTCTTGCAGGTTGTCCCTTTTTCTAAAACTACATTATAATAAAATTCATACAATAATATCGTAAAAAAATTTCTAGACTTAAACAATACTATCTTATTTCTAACTTGATTCATTCCAATCATTAGGTTTATCCAAAATAAATATTTCTAATCACATAGTATACAGAATATGATTACTGGAAAGGTCACATAACATGAACGTGAATATCATCATTTATCATACAATATATCATGTTGGTCACATTACAAACATGTGAATTCCTTAATCATGTATTCTATTGCAACATGAATTACCATAGAACCTTAGTTGAAAACATGAATGCTGTCAAAAGTTGTCTCTTTCCACATACCAAAATCCAAATATTCTATATACTTAAACCATGATATAACTTTGTCCTTATATCAGTCATTAGCATATTAATACTGTCAAACATCTCATTATCTCATTATCCGTTCATTATGAGCACAACATCTATTTTCCAAAAATATCTGAATTTCCTTTCATGGTTACCGGTACCATCCATCATATAATTTCAAAACACAAGCAAAGGAAACTGTGTAACAATCCTTTGATTTTTCTTTATTTCATAGTACCTTACATTAGTCTTGATAAACATAAAATCATTACACTACCTTCTTAAACCACTGATTGAGCTTCATCATTTATTCAATCTCATATATATATTGTAGTCTCATCATCATCATCCACATAAATACTACCAATATGAGCATGCTGATTCTCTTTATGAGATTTTCCCTTAGGGAATCGGTTTGCATAATGTATTTACATTCAACATTTAAAACACTTAACTATTGTCGATGTCTTAGAAATACCATTATCCTTGTCCATGGTGTTAACTGAACCTTTTCCATTACAATTACTAGATTTGTGTCCTTATTTTCCACACACAAAGCATCTTCCGGTTCCTTTGAATCATTATCCTTGATGCCTCTTCCCACATGACTTACATGAGGGAAATTGAACTTTCTTTCCTATGTGATCATCATGAAAATCCATCCTTCTTTTATTAGCTGAGTCAGGAAACTTAACAAAGATGAGATTATTGATCATATTATGAGATTGCTGATTAGGCATAATAACGATGTTTTTCCTTCCAAATCCCATTTCATTTGCTTGATCATAAAGAATATCATTCCATTGTCCAACATATTCTCCATTATCGTGAATCTTCCTTTTCCCATCTATTTTCTAAAACCCAAAAAGAATAGTGTGAGAGGGAAAAATCATAATAGGTAAAACAACATAATAAGGGGGCGTAACTTCAATATCTAACATATTAGATTTAATTTTATGATCGTTACCGTAATTTTAGGACTATAACCTATACTTATACTTAATATTAGGGAAATCCCTAGACATACCTTAGAAATATCTCTAGGGATCTCACTAAAGTTTTCGCATTCTAGTTTCCAAAGGTTGACTAAACATTTTCCCTAATACCAACTGTAGAGACCCAATGCTTGACATACATGGAAATTAAATTACTTTTGTGGAATACTTCATACATAACGAAAACTGACACACAAGGACCATAATAGTTAGGTGTCTCTTGAATCTCGGAACATAATCTTGTAATCATTGTGAAAAATCTTCAACATCTCCCATAAAGATCTTCCCCTTTTCGATTTCTTACTTAAATATCTTTCTTTATATCCTGGGGAAAAGAAAACATATAAAGGGTGAGCTCAAATGCTTAGTAATGGTAAGAATGTATAAAATAAAACAAACCATATACATTTTAACTTAAAAACATGAGCATAATGTTTAAACATAAAAACCATGAGCAATGACATAATATATGGAAGTACATAAGGCATTGATCATAATGGGTCATCAATCATGATAAAATAGCATGGAAATAAAACATGTAATTGTGGAAACCATTAAGCACATGATATGATTTCCATAGTAGCCAAAGCATTGCTGCCCAGACCATCACTACTAGAAAACCGGGATATAGCCACGGACCAATACCCACTGTTTTATAGGTCCATGGCTATAGCCTTTATATTTCTACGGTTAAATTTGATTTTTGTGGCTACATCAGTTTCATCTTTTTTTTATCTTTATCAGGCTCCTCCTCCCCCCCCCCCCCGATTCACCCACCACATAGCCCTCCTCCTCCCTCGATTCACACACCGCACATCCCTCCTTCCGATGACATCTCCTCCTCCCCGCATCCCTCGTCTCCTTCCACGATTCACAACCCTATCACCGCACAACCCTCTTCCCCGACGGTGTCTCCTCCTCCTCGCAGCCCTCCTCATCCTCCCCCAGTTCGCATCCATATCATCGTGGAACCCTCCTCCCCGATGATATATCCTCCGCCCGACGATCTCCCCAATGATCTCACCATGCAGCCCTCTCTCACAGTGTCACCGTTCTCCCCGACGAACTATCCCACAATGGCGCCCTCCTCCCCAACGAACTCCCCCACAACAGCATCCCATGTACAAAAGGGATGTCTCTTTTCATTTTTCATTCAATGTTCTCTCATTATCGTTCAACAACCTCTCCCTAAACTCAAATTTAATCAAGTATTTTAATTTTTTTAATTTAATACATGCACTGTGGATCGATTTTAATGAAGTTATTCATCCATTTTTTCATATGAAATACTGTTACATGTACATTCATTGATTATCTCATCAATATTCATCAAATCAGTGTTTTACTCATTCTCAGTATTATTTAAAATATGATGTTGATTGAAATTGTTCTTGGTTTGATATTTTCATTTATTTTTCTCAATTGAATGTTGATTAATTTTTAAATCCTAATAATTACATGACTATTAGTCATTTAATATCAGTATTTGTTTCTATGTAAAATATGAATTCAATTTCTCGCCAATTTGAGATCGATTATACCATGACTAACCCAACATCTTTGGGTAATGATCAAGAGCCGTTTCTTTTGAATCTTGTTAATCATTAATTATAATCTTTTTATTCATATGGAATTGTAATTACGTTAAATAAAAATTGTAAATTACATTTGATTAAGAAACCCTGACCATGTTATATTTATATGAATTGCCCTGACCTAATTGATGTAGAATAGGATATTACCAGTAGACTATGAAACATTATACCATAGAATCCATGCTTAATGAATTTATTATGTAGCTCTCTCTAGAACACAAAATAATATACTCATTGATAGATATACATGTTTTTATCATGATAAACTAGTGAAATCTTCTTTCGTTACAGCCTAAACCTTTAGAACATACTAATTTAGAATTAAGATCATCCTTTTTCATGACCCCGAAAAATGATCTCGATCACTTCCTTATCTCATATCCTAAACCCAATTATCGTTGATTTCATTTTCCGAAAGAAAATCAGCATGAGAGGACTCATGTCCCGATGGGTGTATAATTAGATCATGTATTCCACCTCATACCCCCTATAGGATCGACCCCGCACTGTCAAAACACTACCCCTTAATAGAAAATGTAGTTTTGGAAACAATAAATCTAATATGACCATAGAATATATGAATTAAACAATGTGTGTGGGAGCGTCATTTTAAAAACCATGTAATTCTTAATAAAAACACATCTTGTTTAGTTCTTGTAGTAGCTAGTTCTAATTCACTTACGCTAAAATATCTTACATTAATGGTGAATCTACCGACTGGTAAATTATTTTTCATAAAACCCTAATAAAATAGTAATTTATTTTTCAATGACTGATATTTATGTCATACCATGGGTTATCTATATAATGAATTTTACAAAAACATTATGAATTTTTCTATTATTTAACTTCTAATATTGATTATTTTAAAAATAATGAAAACATGAATAAATTATGTGATTTGGGAAGGAACTAATAACTAATATTTTAAAATTAATAATATAGAAAAAATTGGGTATAACAAACTAAATGTGCAATAATGAAATGAAGATAAAGGTTATTGGGTAATAATATAATCACATGGTCATATAGGTGTGAGTCCAAACCCCATGCATAATATAATATCCTATTATTACATTCAATTTTCTCTAATACACATTCATCATATTTATGTATGATTTAAATCAGAAGATATCCTACTATATAAGATTTTACTATTTTTTAATGATTTAACATCTATTTTTTTATGAATACAGTCTTTTAAATTTTTCTTGATTGGTGGATTATATTTATAGATTGTTTAAAAATTATATACTATCTTATGAATAAAAAATTTCATAATTTTAGGGATAATGTATGTTGTGTAATGGAAAATTTGGTGAGTTGGTATATAACAACTTTAATGCTTGAACATCACGCTGCAGTAATGTCGTGAATTGGACCCACTCCAGCCACATCTAGCCCACACCACCCCCCTTCCACATTCATTTCAGCCCACTGGCACCAATATTCCAGCCCGCAACAGCCCCCCTACCACCTTCGAATCAGCCCACACCATTCCTGCAACACCTGCAACCATCCCACTACCACCAGCATTCCAGCCTCCTCCTGCCCCCTTTGCTCCTGGCCGGAAGATGCTGCCCCGCAGATGTCACTGGACCAGGCCAACACGCCGTGATCACGCCGCGGTCATGCCGTGATTTGGCCCTGATCCAGCCACATCCGGCCCACACTAGCCCCCTTCCACCTTCATTTTTAAGGTGTTTATGGATTTTAGATTTTTTTTAGGGTTTTTATAAGTTTTAAGATTTTTTTGTTTTTTGAAAGGAAATAATTGTACTATAAATATCAATGAAAAGATGAATTGCAACAGATGACTCAATGGTGAAATGACAGTTTACCCAAGAACCCAAATTTATAGATCAACCAAATCAAGATATGGGAAACACGAAAATTTTCCATTAAACAACAAGAAACCAAGAAAATAAGAGAACACGATACCCTACGATGTCCAACCAAAAAGAAACCGGATGGTGAGGTTCATTTCCAAATTCGAAAAGCAACATCCACGAATGGAGCAAAAAAAAACAGTAACAAAACCATGAAATTATGAAGAAAAAACCAAGATGTCATAGACTGCAATCACCATTAACAGAAACTAGGGAATTAGGGAACATCTAAGAGCCACCCCAAGCCCTTCCATACTCCAAGAGAGGCAACTATCATCACCATTAATCGCAACCAGTAGAAGATGGGATTACACAAAATTAACAGGAGACAGGGTGGATCCCCCACCCATCCAGTGGCACTCGAGCACTATAGAGAAATCACCTATGAACTCATAGAAAGTAGCGACAGAAAAACCCATGAACCCAGCAAGAAATACCTACAAGTGAAAAGAATATTCCCAATGGGAACAAGCCAACCAAACTATAAGCCAAACTTAGAATCTATATCAACCGAACCGATAAACGCACACTCTATCACACCACCAACCACTGACACTACCCAATACACTCACTCACACACACAAAGACGCACACACTCAGTCATGAAACACCACCGATGAAAGCTCCACTCGAATCCCAAGAAAGTAGCAACAAGAAAATAAATTGGAATGCCCCCAATCAACGACTAGCCCCTAACCACCAATAAGAATCCACTCCCACAAACCAGTCCATATGAGCCTACACCACACCAATAAAAAAATAACCGACAAAAACATTCACCATGTGACAGAAAAGAACAACTCTATCACACCCATGACACCTGACCACCGAACCCAGCAAAGACCATCCCCATGCAAAGCAACCTGCAAACCAGCTGACGCCCACCCAATAGACTTCTAACCAAACTACTCCCAAATCGTCCCAATCTACACCTCAAACCAGCCAACTCCACTCCTCCATCCATCAACACCCAAGCACCACTGGAAACTCTATCCCACACCAGCCCTAGCACAACAACCAATCACTTACCAAGGAATCCCCAAGAACCAATAGAAAACGTAGGAGTGTAGGCACGCTATTCCCTTCACCCCACAAATCCACGAGAACACTAGAATCAAGACACAACCCAAATTCTCCTAGAAAACTACTCTAAAAAAGACAACATGCAACCTCACTAACTAAGAAACACACACCATCCACATGCCCAATCAAGAAACCACCTGCACTGAGAAATCCATCCAAACCATCAACTCAAAAACCATCAAAAAATTTCCAGACAAGAATCATTGCAAAATACTATAGCCTACCCAATGAACAACCATGAAATAAGACCAAGACTCAAAAAAAGCTTCTTAAACCAAATACCATTCAAGGGAATCCCACTCTAACCGAGCATGCATCCTGCACAAGGGAAGCCATAAGACCTTCAAGAAGAAAACAACAACCAAGGAGGAAGCATTCATCCTCAATATCCCCTACCAAACTAGAAGAACAGACCTCTATGGGTCGGCCACACTAAGATTCACCAGACACAACCTATAATGAGAACCCAACCAAAGATATCTGAGACCATCCCTAGAAAAACAAAACACAAAAACCCATAAGAACCCATCAAATCCACTTCAAGCTACTCCAAAACTAGCATGATCCACACCTCGACGAGAAAGAAATGGATGGAAAGACAACTATTAACAACAAAAGCCAGCAACCAGCCCAAGCATCACAACAGCTACACCGCCAACACATCCCTTCTACCCTGCAGAAGACCCATTGCTAGCAGCACCAGTAGCTCCGTCCAGAGACCCCAACACCACAAAATCAAGGATACATATAACTGGCTGAAGGCCTGATAAGAAGATAGTCCCACAACACATGAAACCACACCTGCAAGTACCACAATTCCACCCGCACCCAACTACAACTACATGAAACAATAGCCAACGACCTCACGTGTCCAGAAAACAAAGACAAAAAAATGGAAGGCACAACATCAGACTTCACCAGTTCCAATACACTCCATGAACACACATATAAACCCTTCACTAACAAGAGTATCCCAACCCCATCCAACATCACATCAACAAAACTCTCAAGTCAAAAAACCAGAACCTCACCCAAATCCCAACAACAAACATCTAGTTCCCTCTGAACCCATCAGGGGGGAGAGGTGCTATCAAGGGGAGGATTTGCATGGGGAGGGGGATGCAGGGGGGTGGGATGTGCATGGGAGAGGGTGGGGGGATATATTTTTTGGGGGGAGGGGGCTGTCTAGGAAAGGGGTTCTCTCCAGGAAGGGCTTTAGAGGGGGGAGGGGGCTGTCCGGGGGGGGATTTGCAGGGGGGTTGTCTACTGCAAGGGGACTGGGGGGGGGTTGTCCAAGTGTCTTTACAGTGGGTGGGGGCTATAGGGGGGAGGGGGCTGCAAGGGGAGTGGGGACTGCTAAGGAGATTATGTTTCATTAAAGGATGGGGACCCACCATACATTAAGTAAGGTGATGATAGATTGATTATCTGACTCTATAATAATGGATCATATTCCCTCAAACTTGCACCTATTATTTTTTCATAAGAATACATCTACTTCACTCTTTTGACCTACTCTGAAAATGAAACTCTCTGTTGGAAAATATGAAAAGAACAACTAGAGTCTAGGACCCACTCTTGATTGTGTGTATTAATTGACACATTAAAGATTTAAACAAATTTCATATCCTGAATCAACAAGAAAATATAGGTTAGTGAGTTTTTTGGATTCCAACTCACACATGAGTTTCCTATGCTCGGGTTTAATGTGCCTAGGTTTACCATAGTGAAAACATATTACTTTTCTATCTATAGAGCTTGTCCTAGATTTGGGTTATTTATAAATCTTATTTTTTTCACTACTGAATGGTTTTCTCTTACCTTTTGTTTAATGTATCCCCTTGTGAAAAACTCTTATCCTCATCTTTTATTTTGGTTCTAGAATGCAATTCCTTATAAAGATGGGATGATTTGATATCTTCTAATGGTAAATAGACTCAACCATACATCATGGCCGTAACAAGTGTTCTATATATATTATCATGAGTGATTAATATGATCATTTCTGGATCCTCATAATCTACATAAAAACTAATATTTTCTAAATCTAACATGAATTTATTAACCTCATCTAAATGGTTTTTTATAGATGTACTAGGGGGTGTACTGCGGTAGGGGGAAGGATGTGCAGGTGGGGGGTAGGGGGCAGGGAGTGGGGGCAGGGGGGTGTACAGGTGGGAGGGTAGGGGTGTGTTGGGGCAGGGGGAGGGGTGTGTGTAGGTGGGGGGGGAGGCTGGGGAGAGGGGTGTGTAGGTGGGAGGGCAGGGTAGGGGGCAGGGAGGTGTGCATGGTCAAGGGGTGGGGGTGCGGGGGCATTCCTCCCAACATCCAGCACGGTTCACGGTGTTGGCTTTTTTTTTATGTAGTGGAAAGCCCTATATCCACAGTGACCATGGAAATTACTAGAATATATAAGGTTGACCCTATAGCCACAATTCGAACCATGGCTATAGGGCTTTAGCCACGGATGAAACAATGGGTATAGGGTCAGACCTATAGCCACGCAAATACCACCCACGGTTCATGAAACTGTGGCTATAACATATAGACACGGTTTTGGGGCCTATAGCCATGGTTTATAACCTTGGATCTGGGATAAATTTCTAGTAGTGCATATTAGTGGACAATGTCCCTTTCTGAATCGAGTTCACTCCTCGTTTCAGTCCTGCAACACTGAACCGGATTAACATACCATTCAACCATGTCTATGTCGTGAGATATAAATCTTTACCCAACACATTCGAGGGAGATATAGGTCCCACCAATCTCATAATGAAATCATTCTTTCGTGTTCCACAAAATAATAAATCATAAATCATTGCATAACCCATGTAATATAATGGGATTATTAAACATCACGCCATCATAACATAATCCATATAAAAAATGGACATCATTTCATCACAAGAAGAATGAAACCATGTAAATAATGGATACATTATACTTGAAACATCAACATATTAAATACTGTCATATTAGATGGAAAAGAGTATTGATAAAACACTAGAAATGAATTCTTGTGGAAAATATCCTCTCTTCTTAATTTTTTTAAAAGGCCATCCAATTTTAAAATAAAATGGTTTTGTTGAAAATAATTTTGCATTATTCTATAGAAAGAATCATAAAAATAAGGCTTTATAATACTATAAAAATCCTTTCTTTCCGTATAAGTTTAAAAAATCATTATTCTCGTACTTTTTCTGGAAAAGTTAAAAAGTACCTCGTATGGTAAACAAAAGAAATATTCCTTCCATACGATGTGGTGAAAGTAAGAAAAGGGTAAAAATGTCTTTAAACATACATGGAAGGAATGTAAGCATTTTATGAAAACATTTTGAGAACATATGGACATGGATAATAATCATAACCCCCAGTAAATACTTACGATTAAACAATCTCAGATAAGAATGTGATTGGCATAATTATCCCTTACCTTAGGTCCGATATGATTTGTACGTATCAGAACCTCCTGTATAATGATTTAAATAATGTCATTGACTTATTACAGAATCATATTCATTGTTATTATATCATATATGGTTCACTTATGACTTTATATTACCCGTTCTTTTGTAAATCCCATTTTAAAGCAACGTTTTGGGTAAAATCATCTTATTTATCGTACATGTTTGGACTTGTTGTTCTTGATGTTATAATTACTTATGTCATGATTTACTTACTTGAATAATGTAAATAATGATTTATATATCATATATATTCAATATATATCTAGCATATACATGTATTTATAATAGTACATAACAAATGGAGGTATGAAATTAAATGCACCGTTCATGGAGACACTAAGCCGTACGTACGCATAAACACTACTTTCATTTCTATTTCTTATTTTAATGGAATTAATAGAAAATGATATTTAGGTATATTATAATTCAATTATAATATCATTAACCACATCCCTTATACATCCCACATATGGTATTAACATATCATATCACTTTGAGGGGGCGGTTGTCCGCACTCTCTCAAATGAGATTATCGTATTTACCCACTATGGAAACCATAAAATCATGATATAATTGGGAAGTAAAGAATAATAAGGAAATAATAAACATAATATTTATTATATATAAATATAGTGCCATCATAATGGCCACCATGGGAGGTGGTAGAAGAAAATCGAACAATCATCGTTTCGTGAGGCGTTACTTTGCCATCCACAGAAACATTATATTCTCCATCCTTTGGATAAATGTGTGTGTACGTGTAGTTCAAATACTTCTCATAACAACGTCCTACTATATTTAGTATACTGGTGTTGTTACAAAAAAATGATTAAAAATAGTTTAGGGGTTGGAGAAGTAGAATAAAATAAAACAACTTAAGACAAACTGTTACCTTTAATTTGGGTAACTTCCTTTGGTTTGATCGAAAAGGACTTCTTAAAGTGCCTTCTGCCTATTGTATGGTATCCAGGGGGATGATAGGGATGTAGAGTGCTTAATTGGGAAGAGTTTGGACAATCCAAATGGCTTGGGAGGTGTGAGGAATTGTATAGAAATGGTCTCCTTTTATAAGGGAGAGGAGGGGCTCTTTAGGAAAGAGTGAAAATATTATTTTATAATATAATTATATTCAGTTTCTAATGGTAAAAAAATTAGTATAGTCGAATATAAGATGAATCATGGTCTAAATATAATCATACTATCATAATTGGACATGTTTTGGATAATATTTTAATGATTATAATCTTGTTTATTTAAATCATTTATTAATGAGGTAAACACTGCATCATTATTGTGTCATACGTAATTGAATTCATATGATATCTAAAAATTATGAAAAATATACCATGATGTAGGAAATCGTTTTATCTTACCAATAGATATTTATAGTCGAAATGATAATTTATATATCTACATACAAAAATTAATTACTAAAATACCTTTGTTAATGTCAATTTTGTCTTTATATTAAAATAATAATCTAATGTGTCATTGTCTTTCATAAGTGGCTCCATGGGGTCCCAAAATCGACCAAAGGATGCCCATGGTCGTAAATTACTCATCCAATAAATATTTTGCAAGTGTTAATGTAATTTTAGATTATTATAATATTCTTTTAACCTTGAATTACCCTATTTACCTTTAACCGTAGTAAATAAAAGTCAGAAGTTACTATACACCAAAAATTATTTTCATCTTATTGAACCATATTTTACATCTTGATTACAAAAAAGTATATCAGATTTTTGATATTAAATTCATTGAAGTGTTTAAATTTCATTTAAATGAATGATTCATTTTTTAACTACCACTAAGTGGTTTCAGTATTCATCAGAAATTGAAGTTTTTCAGAAAAATACCACACATTCAGCCTAAGCTATATTTGATATTCCGGATTCAAAAATGATTTCCATTTTTAAAAATTCAATACATAGAAGTGTAATTAATTAATTTTAAAATTAATTCCTGTTATCAAAACAAATAGTGTGTTTTTAAGAAACAATAACTATCAAAAGATCATCACTTGTTTATGTCTTATTTCAAAGTGAAATTAATTCCAATGACCAAAATTGGATTAAATGGTAAAAATATATTCTAATTATACATTAAAACCAATTAAAAAGATAATCTATCCATATAAATTATTGCGATGAAAAAAAGTTGTTTTTAATTAAAATATAGCGTGTTTTTACTATTCATCAAAATATGAAAGTTATCAGAATAATATAAATAATTTATCCAAATTACATTTTTATATCCTGATTCCAAGGAAGAATTTGTTTTTGTCATATTGAACATATAATTATGTCAAAAACTTGATTTAATATGGGTGCACCGTCAAAAGGTGTCAAAACTACATTTTATTAAAAATACATATTTTATCCGAAAAACTAATTTTTTTTCATACCTCATTATAGAAAATGTGTAAGATGAATTATAATGTTATAAAAATCAAAATTCAGTTAATACTCATTATAACGGCTATTCTATAATAATATTATAACAATATATCGTTTTTTAGTGAAACCCGATATTGCGTACTAGACACGCTATCGAGGATGGATGCGATTTTGTGTAATGCAAGCCATGTCAGGGTTGCGTGTTGTGAAAGACTCCTTTGTTGTTTCATATAATAAACTCCAAACATATTTCATTTATACATTGAATATATATATATATATATATATACTCAATGTTGAGTAGAATGACTATTATCAAATGAACTTGAAATTGTGTGTAACACAATCCAAGAATAGTGTTGCATATACTATAAGCTAATATGGTGTTGCATACAGCACAAGATAATCATGGTGTAGCATAAAACACATGACATCAAATAAATTAAAAAGAATACATATCAAAAAAATCTCGGGGTGTTAGGTTCTACCCCCCTTAAAATGAATTTCACCCTCGAAATTCGTCAAGGTTATAAATGGTTTAATACATGAATGTTTCTTAAATAAAACCCACATCGTAAAAAGGAATAACAAAACATAACATTAAAAAATAAATTATGAAACATAATGGTTAACCAAAGTAACTCATCACTGGGTTTCCACATAAGAGAACATAGGTGAAAATATGGATAAGGATGAAAAATCTAACAATCATGTTCTGATGGAGAGTGGTAGAGAACATGGCTATGAAAAAGCCAACAATCACAAATCCATAAATTTGTGATGATCTAAGGTACCATCTGATTCATCAGATATAAGAGAACTCGGACAACATTCTGTTTTCAATATCATTTCCTAATGTTGACAAATTTAAATTCAATGATATACTTACTTTATTTCTGTACATTCTCACTGGTGTTTGTTCCTTGAACAAATTCCACTTCATCTCTTAAAGAAATGAAGTTTAATTTGTCATTCTTGAAGTGTTAGCAGATCATGTGATAGAATGAAAGGTCATTCCATCTATCTCAAATGAAAGTTTAGCAAAATTTATCGAATACCTATGTCCATGTATTGTGAGGTTAATCGTATATGATTCCATAAATAGACTTATAATTCATATAGCATACTGCTTAATAAAATAAAACTAGTTTCTAATAACCAGAGACTTCCTGTTGGCCAGTGGTAGGCGATAAAGGCCCGTCGCAATTTGGTTGTGGGTTCGATTCCCACAGCCTTGTCCGACGCGACGGGTTGTCGCCCATCTTACAGGTCGTCCCTTTTATTAAAACTAAATTATAATAAAATTCCTACAATAATATTGAAATAAAAGTTATATCCTTAAACAATACTATCTTATGTCAGAAATAATTCATTCCAATCTTTAGGCTTATCCAAAATACATCTGTCCAATCTCATAGTATACAGAAAATAATTACTGGAATGTTCACATAACAAGAACGTGAATAACATCATTTATCATACCATATATCTTGTTGGTCACATTCCAAACATGTGAATTCCTTAATCATGTATTCTATTGCCACATTAATCACCAATGAACCTTAGTTGAAAACATGAATGCATTCAACATGGGTCTCTTTCCACATACCAAAATCCAAAAATTCTATATACTCAAACCATGATATACCATTTTCCATATATCAGTCATGAGCTAATTAATACTATCAAACTTCTCATTATCTCCTTATCCCTTCATTATGCGCACAACATCTATTTTCCAAAAATATCTGAATTACCTTTCATGGTTACCGGTACCATCCATCATATACTTTCATAACTCAAGAAAAGGAAACAGTGTAACAATCCTTATATTTTTCTTTATTCCATAGTACCTTACATTATTCTTGATAAACATACAATCATTACACTACCTTCTTAAACCACTAACTGAGCTTCATCATTTCTTCCATATCATATATCATTTGTGGTCTCTTCATCATCGTCCACATAAATACTACCCATATGAGCATGTTGATTCTCTTTATGAGATTTTCCCTTAGGGAACTGATTTGCATAATGCTTTTACATTCCACATTTAAAACACTTAATTGTTGTTGATGTCTTAACAATACCATTATCTGTGTCCATGGTGTTAACTGAACCTTTTCCATTACAATTACTAGCTTTGAGTCCTTCATTTCCACGCCTAAAGAATCTTCCAGTTACTTTGAAACATTCTCCTTGATGCTTCTACCCAAATTTCTCACATGAGGGAAATTGAACTTTCTTTCCTATGTGATCATCATGAAACTCCATCATTCTCTTATTAGCTAAGTCAGGAAACTTACCAAAGCTGAGATTATTGATCATATTATGAGATTGCTGGTTAGGCATAATAACGATGTTTTTCCTTCCAAATCCCATTTAATTTACTTGATCATGAAGAATATCATTCCATAGTCCATCATATTATCCATTATCGTGAATCATCATGTTTCCATCAATTTTATAAAACCCAAAAAGAATAGTGTGAGAGGAAAAAATCATGATATGTAAAAAAACAAAATAATGGGGGTGTAACATCAATATCTGACATCTTAGGTTTAATTCTAAGATCATTGCGGTAATTCATGGACTATAACCTATACTTATACTTAAACTTATGGAAATCCCTAGACATACCTTAGAAATATCTCTAGGGATCTCACTAAAGTTTCTGCATCCTAGTTTCGAAATTTTGACTAAAACATTCCTCTGATACGAACTGTAGAGACCCAAATCTTGACATACATGGACATTAAATTACTTTTGCAGAATACTTAATACATAACTAAAACAGACACACAAGGATCGTAATAGTTTACTATCTTTTGAAACTCGGAACATATTCTTTTAATCATGGTGAATGATATTCAACATCTCCCATAAAGATCATCCCCTTTTTGTTTTCATACCTAAAAACCATTCTTTATATCCTGGGGAAAAGAAAACATATAAAGGGTGAGCTCAAATGCTCAGTAAGGGTAAGCATGTATAAAATAAAACAAACCATATACATTTGAACATAAAAACATGATCATATTGTTTAAATGTAAAAACCTTGAGCAATGACATAAATCATGGAAGTACGTAAGGCATTGATCACACTGGGACATCAATCATTATAAAATAGCTTTGGAATAAAACATGTAATTGTGGTAACCATTAAGCACATGATATGATTTCCACAGTAGCCAAGGCATTGCTGCCAAGACAATCACTACTAAAAATCCGGGCTATAGCCACAGTTTTATAGGTCTGTTTCTATAGCCTTTATATTTCCACGGTTAAATTTTATTTCCATGGCTAAATCAGTTTCATCGTTTTTTTGGATCTTTATCGGGCTCCTCCTCCTTCTCCCCCAATTCGCACACTATGTAGCCCTCCTCTTCCCTCAATTCGCACACCACACAGCCCTCCTCCCGATGATGTCTCCTCCTCCCCGCAGCCCTTCCTTCTTTCCCCGATTCGAAGCTCTATCAACATTCAACGCTCCTCCCCGACGACATCTCCTCCTCCTCACAGCCCTCCTCCTCACAGCCCTCCTCATCCTCCCCCGGTTCGCAGCCATATCACCGTGCAACCCTCCTCCCTGACGACTTATCCTGCTCCCGATGATCTCCTCGATGATCTCACCATGGATCCCTCTCTCACAGCAGTGCCCCCCTCCTCGACAATCTCACCCACAGTGGCGCCCTCCTCCCTGACGAACTCTCCCACACCAGCACTCCAAGTACAAAAGGGATGTCAGTTTTCATTTTTCATTCATTGTTCTCTCATTATCGTTCAGCACCATCTCCCCAAACTCGAATATCATCAAGTATTTTAATTTTTTTAATTTAATACATGCATTTTGGATCAATTTTAATGAATTTATTCAAACATTTTTTCATCTCAAACACTGTTATATGTACATTCATTGATTATATCATCAATCATCATCAAATCAGTGTTATACTCATTCTCTATATTATTTAAAATATGATGTTGATTAAAATTGTGCTTGGTTTGACATTTATATTTCTTTTTATCAATTGAATGTTGATTAATTTTTTAATCATAATAATTACATGACTCTTAGTCATTTAATCTCAGTATTTGTTTCTATGTAAAATATGCATTCATTTTCTTGCCAATTTGTGATCGATTATACCATGACTAACTAAACTTCATTGGGTAGTGATCAAGAGCAGGGGTTTTTGAATCTTTTTAATCAATAATTATAATCTTTTTAATCATACGGAATTTTAATTAGGTTAAATAAAAATTGTAAATTACATTTTATTAAGAAATCATGACCATGTTATATTTAAATGAATTGCCCTGACCTATTTGATATAGAATAGGATATTACCAGTAGACTATGAAACATTATACCATGGAATCCATGATTAATGAATTTACTATGTATTTATCTATTGAACACAAAATAACATCCTCATTGATAGATATACAAGTTTTTACCACAATAAACTAGTGACATCATCTTTCTTTACAGCCTAAACCTTGAAAACATACTAATTTAGTATTAAGATCATCTTTCTTCATGACCCCAAAAATTGATCTCAATAAATTTCTTATCACTGATCCTAAACCCAGTTATATTTGACTTAGTTTTCCCAAATAAAATCATCATGAGAGGACTCATGTCCCAAAGGGTTCCATAATTAGATCATGTCTTCCACCTCATACCCCCTATAAGATCGACCCCACACTGTTAAAACACTACGCCTTAATAGAAATGTATTTTTGGAAACAATAAATCTAATATGACCATAGCCTATATGAATTTAACTATGTGAGTGGGAACGTCATTTTGAAAACCATGTAATTATTAATAAAAACACATCTTGTTTAGTTCTAGTAGTAGCTAGTTCTAATACACTTATGAATAAATGACTTACATTAATGGTGAATCTACATACTGGTAAATTACTGTTTCATAAAACCCTAATAAAATAGTAATTTATGTTTCAATGAATGATATTTGGATCATACCAAGGGTTATCTATATAATGAATTTTACAAAAACATTATGAAATTTTCAATTATTTAACTTCTAAAATTTATTATTATAAAAATAATGAAAACATGAATAAAATATGTGATTTGGGAAGGAAGAAATAACTAATATTTGAAAATTAATAATATAGAAAAAATTGGGTATAACAAACAAAATGTGCAATAATGAAATGAAGATAAAGGTTATTGGGAAATAATATAATCACATGGTCATATAGGTGTGAGTCCAAACCCCATGCATAAGATAATATCCTGTTATTACATTCAATTTTCTCTAAAATACATTAATCATTTTTATGTATGATTTAAATCAACAGATATCCTACTATATAAAATTTTACTATTTTTTAATGATTTAACATATATTTGCTTATGAATAAACTCTTTTAATTTTTTCTAGATTAGTGGATTAGTTTTTTAGTTTGTTTAAATATTATATACTAACTTAAGAGTAAATAATTTCCAAATTTTAGGGATAATTTATGTTGTGTAATGGAAAATTGGATGATTTGGTATATGACATCTATAATTCATGAACATCACGATGCGGAAATGTCGGGATTTGGCCCTACTCCAACCACATACATCCCACACCACCCCCTTCCACCTTCATTTCTGTCTGTTGCCACCAACATTACAGCCTGCAATAGCCCACCCAACCACATTCAAATCAGCCCGCACCATCCCCGCAGCACCTGCAACTAGTCCCCTTCCACCAACATTCCAGCCTCCTCCAGCTCCCTTCGCTCCTGGCCAGAAGATGCTACCCCGCAGATGTCACTGGACAAGGCCAACACGCCGCGGTCACGTCGCGGTCATGCCGCGGTCAAGCAGCGGTCACGCTGCGGTCAAGTCGCAGTTACGTGCTGGTCACGCCGCGGTCACGCCGCGGTCATGTAGTGATTTGGCCCTGCACCAGCCACATCCATCCCACACCAGCCCCCTTCCACCATCATTTTAAGGTTTTTTATGGATTTTAGATTTTTTTTAGGGTTTTTAGAAGTTTTAATATATTTTTTGCAAGGAAAAAATAGTACTATAAATATCAATAAAAAGATGAATTGAAACAGATCAATCAATGGAGAGACGACAGTTGACCCAAGAACCCAAATTCATAACGCAACCATATCATGACATTGGAACCAAGAAAAGTTCCCATTAAACACCAAGAAACAAAGAAAATAAGTGAACACGCGACCCTACGATGTCCAACCAAACAGAAACCAGATGGTGAGGTTCGCTTCCAAACTGGCAAAGAAACATCCACGAATACAGAAAAAAATAGTAACAAAACCATGAAATAATGAAGAAATAACCAAGAAGTCATAGAATGCAAGCACCAGTAACAGAAACTAGGGAATTAGGGAACATCTAAGAGCCTCCCCAAGCCCTTCCATACTCCAAGAGAGGCATCTAGAATCACCATTAATTGCATCCAGTAGGAGATGGTCTTACACAAAATTAACAGGAGACAGGGTGGATCCCCGTCCCATCCAGTGGAACTCGACCACTGTAGAGACATCACCTATGAACTCATAGAAAGTAGCGAAAGAAAAACCCATGAACCCAACAAGAAAGACCAACAAGTGAAAAGAAGATTCCCAAAAGGAACAAGCCAACCAAACTGTAATCCAAACTCAGAATCTATATCAACCAAACAGATAAACGCACACTCTAACACACCACTAACCACTGACACTACCTAGTACACTCACTCACTCAAACACACAGATGCACACACTCACTCATGAAAAACCACCCAAGAAAGCTCCACTCGAATTCCAATAAAGTAGCAACACGAAAAGAAATTGGAATCCCCCCAATCAACGGCCAGCCCCTAACCACCGATAAGAAACCACTCCCACACACCAGTCCATATGAGCTTGCACCGCACAAATCATATAAATAACCTACAAAAACAATCCCAATCTGATAAAAAAGAACAACTCTAGCACACCCATGGCACCTGACCACCGAACCCATCAAAGACCAGCCCCATGCAAAGCAACCTGCAAACCAGCTGACGACCACCCAATAGACTTCTAACCAAACTACTCCCAAATCGTCCTAAACTACACCTGAAACCAGCCAACTTCACTCCTCCATCCATCGACACCCATGCACCAATGGAATCCTTATCCCACACCAGCCCTAGCATGACCACAAATCAATGACCAAGGAATCCCCAAGAACCTATAGAAAACCTAGGAGAGTAGGCACACTATTCGCATCACCCCACCAATCCACGACCACACTAGAAGCAAGCCACAACCCAAATTATACTAGAAAACTACTCTAAAAAAGATAACATGAAACCTCACTAACCAAGAGACACACACCATCCACATTCCCCATCAAGAAGCCACTTGAACCAAGAAACCCATCCAAACCATCAAAAAAATATCCAGACAAGAAACATTTCAAAATACTATAGCCTACCCAATGAACAACCATGAAAAAGACCTAGCCTCACAACAAGCTTCCTAAACCAAATACCATTCAAGGAAATCCCAATCCAACCGAGCATGCATCCTGCACAAGGGCAGCCATAAGACCTACAAGAAGAAAACAACAACCAAGGAGGATGAATTCATCGGTAATAGCCCCTGCCAAACTAGAAGAACACACTTCTATGGGTCAGCCACAGTAAGATGCACCAGACACAACCTATAATGAGAACACAACCAAAGAAATCTGAGACAAACACCAGAAAAAAAAACACAAAAACCCATAAAAACCCTCAAATACATTTCATGATACTCCAAAACTAGCATGCTCCATGCCTCGACGAGAATCCAGTGGAAGGAAAGACAACCTGTAGCAACGAAATCTAGCAACCAGCCCAAGCATCACAACAGCTGCATCACCAACACATCCCTACTACCCTGCAGAAGACCGATTTCTAGCAGCACCAGTAGCTCTGTCCAGAAACCCCAACACCAAAAAATCAAGGCTACCTATAACTGGATGAAGGCCTGATAAGAAGAGAGTCCCACAACACATGAAACCGCACCTTCAAGTACCACAATGCCACCTGCAACCAACTCCAACCACATGAAACAATAGCCAACGACCTCATGAGTCCAGAAACCAATGACATAAAAATGGAATGCACAACATCAGACTTCACCAGATTCAAGACACTCCATGTACACACATCCAAACCATGCACTAACAAGAGTATCCCAACCCCTTACAACATATCCTCAACAAAACCCTCAAGTCCAAAAACCAGAACCTCACCCAAATCCCAAAAACAAACATCTAGTTCCCTCTCAACCCATCAGGGGGGAGGGGTGCTATCCAGGGGAGGCTTTGCATGTGGGAGGGGGCTGCAGGGGGGTGGGCTATGTAGGGGAGAGGTTGGGGCTATTTTTTTGGGGGGAGGGGGGATGTCCAGGAAGAGGGGTGGGGGGCTGTCCAGGAAGGGCTTTACAGGGGGAGGGGGTTGTCCAGTGAGGGGGCATTGCATGGGGTTGCCTATTGCAAGGGGAGTGGGGGGGGGGGGGGGCTGTCCAGGGGGGATTTACAGGGGGTGGGGGATACAGGGGGAGGGGGCTTCAAGGGGAGTGGGGACCGCTAAGGAGATTATGTTTCATTAAAGGATGGGGACCCACCATACATTAGGTAAGGTGATGATGGATTGATTATATGACTCTATAATAATGGATCATATTACCTTAACCTTGCACCTATTATTTTTTCCTAAGAATACATCTACTTCTCTCTTTTTGACCATCTCTAAAACGACTCTATATGTTCGAAAATATGAAAAAAACTAGATTCTAGGACCCACTCTTGATTGACTGTATAAATGGACACATTCAAGATTTAAACAAATGTCATAGCCTGAATCAACCAGAAAATATAGGTTAGTTGGCTGTTTGGATTCCAACTCACGCATGAGTTTCCTATGCTCGGGCATAATGTTCACAGGTTTACCATAGTGAAAAAATATTACTTTTCTATCCATAGAGCTTGTCCTAGATTTGGGTTATTTATTAATTTTATTTTTTTCCCTACTGAATTGTTTTTTCTTACCTTTTGTTTAAGGTATCCCCCTTGTTAAAAACACTTATCCTCACCTTTTATTTTTGTTCAAGAATGCAATTACTTATACAAATGTTCTGATTTGATATCTTCTAATGTTAAATAGACTCAACCATACATAATGGTCATAACAAGTGTTCTATATCTATTTTCAAGAGTGATTAATATGATCATTTCTGGATCCTCATCATCTACATAAACACTAATATTGTCTAAATCTAACAGGAATTTATTTACCTCATCTAAATGGGTTTTTATAGATGTACTAGGGGGGTGTGCTGGGGTAGGGGGAGGGGTGTGCAGGTGGGGGGCAGGGGGCAGGGAGAATGGGCAGGGGGTGTGAAGGTTGGGGGGGTATGGGTGTGCTAGGGCAGGGGGGAGGGGTGTGTGCAGGTGGGGGGGAGGTAGGGGGAGGGGGTGTGTAGGGGTGGGGGTAGGGAGGTGTGCAGGATTAGGGGGTGGGGTGCTGGGTTAGTCCAGTAGTTAATCGTAGTGGTCAAAGTCCCTTTCTAAATTGAGTTTACTCTTTATTTTTGTCCTGCAACACTGAACCAGATTAACTTACCATTCCAGTCATGTCTACATCGTGAGAAATAAATATTTACCCAATGAATTGGAGGGAGATATAGTTCCCACCCATCTCATAATGAAATCATTCTTTCATGTGCCACACAATCATAAATCATACACCATAGCGTAACCCATGTAAAAGAATGGGATTCTTAAACATCATGCCATCATAACATAGTCCATATAAAAAAATGGATATCATTTCATCACAAGAAGAATAAAACCATGTAAATAATGGAGACATTATACTTGAAACATCAACATATTAAATAATTTCATTTTAGATGGAAAATTTTATTGATAAAACACTTTAAATGAATTCTTGTGGAAAATATCATTTCTTCATAGAAATCATTTTCTTTTCAAAAAAAATGCCAAGAAATTTAAAAAAAATTGTTTTGTTGAAAATAATAATGAAATATTATAGAGAAATATTCATGAAAATAAGGCTTTATGAAACCATAAAAAACCTATCTTTCCGTATATGTTAATAAAACATTATTCCCGTACTTTTGCTGGAAATGTTAAAAAGTACCTTGTATGGTAAACAAAAGAAATATATTTTCCATACAATGTGGTAAAAGTAGAAAAAGTGTATAGTTTTCCATAAACATACAAGGAAGGAAAGTAAGCATTTTATGAAAACATTTTTATAACATATGGACATGAATAATAAACATAACCCGCAGTAAATACTTACGAATAAACAATCTCGGATAAGAATGAGATTGGAATAATTATCCCTTACCTTAGATCTGATATGCATCATACGTATCGAAAAATCCTGTATAATGATTTAAATAATGTAATTAACTTATTAAAGAATCATATTCATTGTTATTATATCATATATAGTTCACTTATGACTTTATATTACTCGTTCTTTTGTAATTCTCATTTTAAAGTAATGTTTTGGGTATAATCAACTTATTTATCATACGTGTATGGACTTGTTGTTCTTGATGTTATTATTACTTATATCATGATTTACTTACTTCCAGAATGTAAATAATGATTTCTATATCATATATATTCATTATATATCCATCATATACATGTATTTATAATATTACATAACATATGGATGTAAGAAATGAAATGCACCGTTCATGGAGACGGTAAGCCGTACGTACGCATAAACGCTACATTCATTTCTATTTCGTATTTTATTGGAATTAAATCATAATGATACATAGGTATATTATAATTCCAGTATAATATCATATATAATATCATTAACCACATCCTTTATACATCTCACATTAGGTATTAAGGAATCATATAACTTTGAGTGTGCGGTAGTCTGCACTTCCTCAAATGAGAATATCATATTTACCCACTTTGGAAACCATAAATGATTGATATAATTGGGAATTAAATAAGAATAAGGAAATAATAAACATAATATGTATTATATATAAATATAGTTCCATCATAATGGCCACCATGAGAGGCGGTAGGAGAAAATCTAACATTCATCGTTTCGTGAGGCGTTAGTTTACCAACCACAGAAACAATATGTTCTCCATCCATTAGATGGAGGTGTGTGTAATTGTTGTTTGAATCCTTCTCATAAAAAAATATTAGTATATTTAAGATAATGGTGTTGTTACAAAGTAAAGCATTAAAAAGATTTTAGGGGTTGGAGAAGTACAATAAATGAAAACAACTTAAGAGAAATTGTTACCTTTATTTTGGGCAACTTTTTTTGGACTGAACCAAAAGGACTTCTTGAAGTACCTTCTGCCTAATGTAAGGCTTCTAGGGGGAGGATAGGGTTGTAGATAGATTAATTGGGCAGAGTTTGGTCAAGCCAAATGGCTTGAGAGGTGTGGGGAATTCGATAGAAATGGTCCCCTTTTATAAGGGAGAGGAGGGGCTCTTTAAGAAAGATTGAAAATATTATTTTATAATATAATTATATTAGATTTATAATGGTCCACAAATCATTATAGTCGAAGATAAGTTGACTCATGGTCTACATATAATCATCCAATCAAAATTGGACATGTTTTGGATAATATTTTAATCATTATAATCTTATTTATTTAAATCATTTATTAATGAGGTAAACACTGCATCATTATTGTGTCATTAATAATATAATTCATATGATGTCTAAAAATTATGAAAAAACTACCATGATGTAGGAAATATTTTTAGTTTACAAATGGATATTTGTAGTCAAACAGATAATTTATATATCCCTTTATAAAAAATAATTACTAAAATACTTTTGTTAATGTCAATTTTGTCTTTACATTAAATTAATTAATCTAATGTGTCATTATCTTTCATAAGTGGCTCCATGGGGTCCCAAAATCAACCCAAGGATTCCCATGGTCGGAAATTACTCATCCAATAAGGTTTGGACAAATGTTAATGTAATTTTGAATTATTATAATATTCTTTTAACCTTGAATTACCCTATTTACCTTTAACCGCAGTAAATAAAAGTCAAAAGTTACTATTCACCAAAAATTATTTTCATCTTATTGAACCACATTTTACTTATTGATAACAATCATGGATGTAGGATTTTTTTAATTTAATTCACAGAAGTGGTAAAATTTTATTTAAATGAAAGATTCAGTTTTTTAACTTCAACTCTGTGTTTTCACTATTAATCAAAAATTGAAGTTTTTCAGAAAAATAACCAAAATTCAGCCTCAGCTATATTTGATAATCCAAATTCAAAAATGATGTTCATTTTTCCAAATTCAAAACACAGAAGTGGCATTAATAAATTTTAAAATTAATTCCCATTATAAAAACAAATAGCGTGTTATTAAGAAACAATAACTATCAAAAGATCATCACTTGTTTATGACAAATTTCAAAGTGAAATTAATTCCAATGACCAACGTTGGATTAAATGGTAAAAATATATTCTAATTATAATTTAAAACCAATTAAAAATATAATCTATCCTTAAAAATTATTTTGATGAAAAAATTTGTTTTTAATTATAATATAGCGTGTTTTTACTATTCATCAAAAAATGAAAGTTATCAGAATAATATAAAAAATTTATCCTAATTAAATTATTATATCATGATACCGAGGAAGAATTTTATTTTTTCAAATTGAACTTATAAACACATAAACACTATATTTAATGTGGGTGCGCCATCAAAAGACAAAAACACTGCATTTTTTTAAAAATACTTATTTTATCCGAAAAACTGATTTTTTTTCATACCTCATTTTAGAAAATGTGTAAGATGAATTATACTATTATAAAATTAAAAATTCAGTTAATACTATTCATAAAAGCTAGTCTATATTATTTTTATAATAATATATCATTTTTTAGTGAAACCCGATATTGCTTACCATACACGCCATCGAGGAAGGTCGTGATTGCGTATAATGAAAGTCTAGTAAGGGTTGCGTGTTGTGCAAGACACATTTGTTGTTTTGTATAATAGAATCCAACCATATTTCATTTATAGATTGAATAAATATATATATATATATACACTCAATGTTGTGTAGAATAAATATTATCAAACGAACTTGAAATTGTGTGTAACAAAATTCAAGAATAGTGTTTCATATACTGCAAGCTAATACGGTGTTGCGTATAGCACAAGATAATCATCAGGTAGCATAAAACACATGGCATCAAATAAATTAAAAACAATACTTATCATAAAATCTTTGGGTGTTACAATATTGATATATATATATATATATATATATATATATATTCATCTTATACATCATTCATTTTACTAATCACACGTTACTAGTAATCTTTCCCAATAAAACCGACCTAGTATATACATATCTCATATCATGCCTAAAGACCCATCTGAGGCCCCTCACACATCTAATTAGCATCATATTCTTATGTAAATCATTTTATCTAGGAAATATAAAAACATTACCAGGATAAATATCATATATCAATCGATCTAATGTTCTATAAATTCAATTCATTATATTATTCCACTTGTGGTCCAAATCCAATTCACACAGTCCATCGTATCATGTTAAAAAAATCATGCATAAACAACCATATGGAAAATAATAAAACGAAATCCTACTACTTTAGTAGAGTTATATCATTTACCATTATTTTATTATATCAACCAATATATTATATAAAGTATTTTACACCACTCTTAAAATAAAAACATAATAATAATAAATTCAATAAATAAAAATGATCAATGTCTTGGAAAGTATATTATAATACAATATGATATCATAATGTTTTAAAATATTAGTTATATCTATAATAATAGTAATCCTAAAATAAATTAAAATATTATTAATATAGTTAACAACTATATTTCATACATCAAATAAATTATTATATAAAATCCCATTACGTGGTTGAGTAAATGGGAGGGAAAATATTATATTAATTATTATAGTATACTCTTGATCATAATAATCATCATAATAATATCATAATCATATATATAAAAAATAAGAATATAGGATTCATTTTAAATATACAATTAAAGTTTTAAATTCATAATTATAAATAATAATATCATTAGGGAATATCCCATGTATAAAATGGGAACAACAGGAGCATTTTGTTCACCAAAATCATATGTGTATAAAAACAAATTATACCTATTTTTAATAAATCCAATAATACATTCACTAATAAAATTCAAAATATCAAGAGTTATATACCATTAATTAATGAATATTTGTGATATATATCATTCCCATGTCCGGTAATTAATTTGATGCTCATAATCACGCATTCCACGTAAAAATGAAACATTTTCCAATAATATACACCATGTTTTTCCCTATAAAAATAATTTATTTGAGAACAATAATTTAAGGAAAATATCAATTAATAAATTATGATGGATCCCAAAAATAATAAGGAATGTTATTTTTCTATTGATTGATGTGAATCATTGTGAAATAAATGATCAGATTTCATGGAGAGTGGAAGAATATACACAATGTGATTCATAGAAAGTTTTTTTTTGAAATATATTGATAAAAACCTTATAGAATACTTAGAAATAAACACAATGATTATGATGATTTATATCTATATAATAATAAATCTAATGAAATACAAATTATTTTATAATGTCTGTAATAGCTGGCTGCATTTATAAAATATTTTCTTTAAATAATTTTAATACATCAGTAGCATGGAAATTCAAGCAATCATGATTATAAATGAACTGTGGAATTACCTTATTATAATATTACAATTGTTTCTTATCTATTTGGTTATAGGGAATATTTATAACTAAATTATTAAAATAAATTTTGAATTCATTGGCTATCAATTTTCATGAATAATATTAATCAATTAGATATTTTTATTTTTTTAGTTGTTTAATTTTGTAATTAAATTAAATAGACATATATTTTATATACTTAATAAAGGATTTAATATATTCATCTGATGAATATTATAGTCATAGGTTATGAATAGACCACATTTGATGTATAAAAATGTATTTTTTTTAAATTGTCATTTTACACCATTTCATAGTGGGATGCTGTTAAATTAATATTTTGACACATTAATAATTTTTTAATGATGAAAATAAAATGTTCTTTTGATGTGGGATTTAAAAATTTAGATTCGAATAATATTGGATAACTTTCATGTTTTGAGGAATAGTAAAAATAATAAAATTTTATGTGAAAAAAAAATTGTTCATTGAAATAATTTATGTGGGTAAATTATAATATTTTTTATTTTTAAGGAATTAATATAATATTTTTTATCATTAAATATAATTTATGTAGTCAGAATTAAATTTACATTGAAACCATATTTAAAATCATTTCTATCTTTTCAAATGATTTAGATTTTAAAATATGTTCTCTCATTCCGAAAGTGGGATTAATTTTAGTTCAAGCAACATATAAGATTAAAATATGAAAAATGGATTAAATATTTGGAACCACTGGGTCCAAATTAACTTAATAGGTTACTTTTAATTTTTTTACATTATGAATAGTAAGTGTAGTAAATTTTTTTATTACCGTTATTAACGGTATATTGGGTAAATTATGGTAAAAATAATATTATATTATTACCTTAACACGTTTAAAAATACTATTTTAATAATAAATTTGACTCTTGTTATCTATTTTATGAAATTGAATCTCTTAATCACCACATTCACAAGAATATGAAATTTATATTATTCAAATCAATGAACATGAAAAGAATGTCACACTCTCTTTTTATAAAAGTTTAATAATTCTAATATAGGGATAGGAAGAAGATAACATCAACTATAGGTAATATCTGTATATCTAAAAGATATACATATATAATAATTTTTTATTACATTAAATATTAAATAATTACCTTTAAGGATGACACAATAGTGACACATAAATTATTTTATTAATTGAGTAATCAAAAAATGATTTTATAAACATTAAAAGATATATAATTTGAATAAATTATGGTTCTTCGTGAATCATATAAGAGATTATTCCATTTTTAGTATATTCAATTATTTGGTTTAATTTATATTTATTGTCGTTTTTTAGACTCAATGAAAAGAATAGTGTTAAAATTGAGAGTGTTGTTATTTTATAATAATAACAAATTTTTAAAGTATTTTTATTTATAAAAATATTTAAAAATTACAAAATCATAATTATAAGACCTAAAATATAAAAAAATTTCAATTTATAATTAATTAAAAATATATTATTAAATATTTAAAACCAATACATACATAGAATTTAATTACCACAATTTAAATTAAATAGATTAATTATTTATAAATAAAAAAATACATGGTTTAAAATAAAAGAAATACATGTATAATATTTACTGGTTAATAGGATTTCGATCCATCCTCATCTTATAATCTAAATAATCAAATTTGGATAAATTTTTATTTAAAAATTAATAAATATTAATTTAATAGTTTTAGAATTTCCAAAGGTGCCCCTCCTCTCTCTTATAAAAGTGATCCTCTCTTTCTATTTTAATCACACCAATAAAGACATTTTTTTCATTCAACATCTACCCATTTTTTATCCAATATCCCTCAATTCATATAATAGGCCAATATTTTGTATGAATTCTATACATAGATGAACATTTGTGAAAATCGAAATAAGATACACGGAAAAGAGAAAAATTATTTTATCACCTCTTTAAAAATTACTTTCTTATTATACTTCCTCTTAATGTTTTCCATATTAAAGTAATAAAGGAAGAATATTTTAAACTCTTAAATGTTATTATAATTTGGGTACAACCATAAATATCTTTTTATCCATCCTTTGAATAATAATATCACCATGTGTGTGTATATATTGCTTACTGTCTCCACACTATGGTATAATTTTTTATTCTGAAATACATTATTTGGATGTGTATAATGATGAGAACAATAGATTTAAATAAATAATATAACCTGATAATTATTCATTATAAATAATATACCATCCATTTACATACCATTGTTCCATTAAGTAAATGTCATCGTCGCTCCTGTTTACATATGACCTACCATCTCAACGATGAGATGATATTTATTTGATATTATCTTTATTGATCCATTAATACATACATTAATGGAATGAATAAATGTGATATATTTTATAATAATATCATTCTGTAAATTATATAATTATATCCTTAGATGTCTGACATGAAATTATCTGACAAAACCTACAAAAGAACATAAAGATGTTAATATTTGAATAATGAGTGACAATGAAATGATACAAACAAACAGTTGATAATATAATTTTATATGATATCTTAAAAATTATTTTCATTCTGTATTAATTCAATAACATTATTTAAATCCTTATATAGGATGATTATAAACATATAAAGGATATCAGCCCTAATGTAATGTAATTTTTTACTGTCCCTTTTTATCCGATATCTGTTTATACGTAAGTATTCACTAGGGTTATATTTATAATCCATGTCCATATTTTCAAAAATGTTTTAATAAAATGTTTACTATTCTTATTTTTATGCATAATTACGTTTTTATCCATTTTTTTCTTTTATTGTATTGTTTTGATGAAATCATTATTTCAATTAAATTACATGATACACATTTACTTTACCAATAAAAGTATGAAAAGAAGGATTTTTAACTCATTTGACATGGATTTATTTATACACCTTAATTACATTAAGAATCCTCTACATGATTTTAGTTCTATTTTCAACTACATTTTTTTCTTTTGAAATTTAGCAGCATTTTTAGAAAAGAATTTTTTTTGAAGAAGAATGGATATTTTCCTAATGTATTAAGTTCAAATGTTTTATCAGAAATTTTTTTCCATCCATGATGAATATTTTTATTATGGTTATGTTTATATCCCTATTATTACTATTATGTTAGTGTGTCAATGATGGTATGATATTTTATATGTATTATGTTATGATTGAATAATGCTTAAGAATCCATTTTTATTTCTTGGGTTTTTCATGATAAATTATTTATGTATTTGTGGAACATGTAAGAAAGATTACATTTTGGTGTGGGGGACTATATATCCTTCCAATTCATAGGGTAAAGATTTATATCTCATTATTTAAACATGAATATAACATCATTTAAATCTAGTTTAGTTTTATTGGGTTGGAGTGACAGGTAAACCCAGTTCAATAATTGACTTTTTCAGCAATAATGGTCCTGTCAGTTTATCCTTACAAATATGAAATGACATTCTATTATTATATGATTGAAAAAAGACTTAATGTTTTATTACATGATTTTTTGGATTATCTCCATTAATTCTTATAATATTTATCCCATGAAATGATATCACGATCATTCATATGGTAGTTAAGACATCCAAATATATCGATCTTATGTCATATGATTATGATATGAATGATATTTCCCTTATTTACCCTTAATGATAATTTTAGCTCACCCTTTTATACAATTATTCTCCACTGGTCAAAATTAATGGTGTCATGTAAGTCATGTAAATTTGTAATCTACTTATTAAAAATAAGGTGGAGATAGTCTTGAAAATTAATTTACCTGTAATTTATGTTTCTCAGTTTCTAAAAGTAGTATACCTAATGGTCTATTCATGGATTTATTATTTATTGAAGTGAATAAACATCAATTTTGATTTAATTACAATGTATGTAATATATTGTTCATTATAGTTGGTATCATCAGAATGGAATAACTAACCATTCAAAACTAGTATGATAAAGTGTTAGTATGAACCCTAAGGATTTGTCTATGAATTAGATACAATCATAGTGGTTTATAAATTACCATAAATAACCTATGATAAACACAAAAGTTTACAAAAATGAAATTTTATTCTTGAATATGTGTTTATTCTGATATGATTACTGCTTCTTGTGTTATGCATTTTTTCAATGGATTAAACCTAATGAAACCACATTATTTCTGAATACAACATGTAATGCAATTATTGTCCTCCTAAAAAACACAATTTTATGGGATCTGGAATTAAAAATATTATATCCATGAATACACAACATTATCTATTTATGAATCATGTACGACATTCAAATCATAAAAGGAGGGAGAAAAATTTTGTTGACTGCTTCATGAGGTAGCATTCACATACTTTTACCTATTCTTCTGACCCATTAGTGGCTGAACAAAGGATCAATACTACCGAAAAGATAATTTCAATTCTATAATGTTGTAAAAATGATAAATTCCTCTTATACGTGTATCATTTTCAATGTTAAAATTATCAATAGTGAAAAATAATCAATACTAAAAGTCAACGAGTTGAAATTGAGTCCATGGAATCAGATGAGTTCAAGAATGTATTTTTCAAGATGTAATTTCATCGTATTGTTCGAAAAAAAATATGGATATGGGGTTCCATAAACTTAAAAAAGTGACGATGAATACGTTGGTATATACAAAGAAAATACTTCAAGATTTTCAGTGTACGCTTCTTGAATTATTGTCCAACCAGAGTGTAAAATTGATTGATTCATTAGTAAATTAAAAAAATGTTTCTACATGGCATCATCCATAAGGTACTTTAATAGCTTTGATAATATTGTTATATGTGCTCTTGTGGTTGAGATGGAGACTACAATACCCCATAAGTCCAATGTATTTTATAATAATAGAAAATTTAATTAAAATGAATATATAAAGACCACATTAAAAAGAAGATAACTTTTCCCTTTTGCTCAAAGTGTGGAATGAAATGTGGTGGAAGTTATCCTAAAGGGACTAGTAAATGATTTAAGTGTGGATTTTATTGTCATCGAGCATTTGAATGTGGATGTGATGGGAAAATGATATATAATGAAGAAAATAGAGAAAAGGCCCCATAGAATGCACTGCTTACACGTCAATGTTTCATGTGAAAGGAAATAGGGCATTAAGAAAATAATTACCCTAATACATGTTTTATAGATGATGATCGATGTTAGAAAATTATTAACATCAATGTTAATTGAATGTCACATGAAACCACTATCGGCAATATAGAGTATGATAATTAAGTGGTGAAATGTACACATACCATAGAATCTAATGTAGATAATGTTTTATTTGATTCTGGTTCCAACCGTTATTCAATTTCTAAATAACTGTCTAACTTAATCAATTTTTAACCTTAAAAATTATATATTTAGTTAGCTGTGGCTGCTCCCAATTGCACAACAGTCGTATCAAAAGATTATAATTCTTCTCCAGTTGATGTTTGTGGGAATGTGCATCTTGAAAATCATGGGATCCTTCCTGTTGTGATATTTTATGTGATTCATGGAATGGATTGGATTTATCTATATGGATCATATCAATTTCCTAGGATGGAAAGTCACATTTAATAATCTAGATCAATTTATGATCATCTATCAATGGGAGGATGAATATAACCTTAAAGTATAAATTTCTTCAATCTTATGGGTCTTGATTACTAAAAATGAAGGTTACAAATCTCAAATGGGTGGGGGGTAATCTCATGATTAATAATACACCCATTTTATTTGAGTTTGAAGATGACTTTTTGGAGGAATTTCATGTCCTTCAACCAAATCCTATAGTTGAGTTTTTAATAGATCTCATACTGGGTTCTATGCCTATTTCAAAGACACCATATAGAATGGTCTCAATTGAGTTGCAGGAATTGAAGATTAATCTCCAAGATAATATTGATATGGGATTCATATTCTCTATTTCATCCCCTTAAGGATCACCTATTCTATTTGTTAAGAATAAATATTGATCAATGAGACTTTTTTTTGATTATCAAGAACATAACAATATCAATATTAAGAACTAATATCCTCTTCCATGAACTAATGACCTATCATCCAAGTACGTGGAGATCAATACATTTCCAAAATTGATCTATGTTCATGGTATCATTAATTAATGTTAAATGTGGAAAATATATAAAATATGTAATTCCATAAAAGATATGAATACTATAAATTTATAGTGATATCTTTTGGTCTTACTAATGCCTCGACTATCTTCATGGATCTAATGAATCGTGTCTTTAGAGAATATCTTGATCAGATTGTGTTATTCATTATAGATGATATTATAGCTTATCATATGAGTGAAGAAGAACATAATTACTACATTATAATTTTTATAAAGACCCAAATAAAGGATTATATTTTTGAAAAATTTACCAATTTTCAATTTATCCAGCATAATTTTTTTGGGTACCATAATCTCAAGATATGTGATATCTATGTATTCATCAAATATAGAAGTTGTTGAAAGTTGAATGAGACCAAAAACATTAACTGATATCAAATTTTTTTCTTGGTATGTATAGATATTATCATCTTTTAGTGAATTTTTCTTCAAAATTATCTAATACAGTCAACAAGTTGTCTCAGAAATGAGATAAGTTTGTTTGGGTGAAGGAATATAAATAGAATTTGAAAGAGGTAAAAAAAGGTTATTTAGTTAACCTATACTAACACTAACATGAAGTGGATAATGGTTTGGGATCTATAGTTATGAATCCAAAAAGGGTAATGGATGTGACGCCATGAAAAATTATATGGTGATTGTTTATTCCTCATAGAAGATGAATATCCCTGAGAAAAATTACACAACTCATGATTTAGAGTTAGTTGTGATAATATTTTCATTAAATATATGTATGCATTATCTTTATGGTGAATGGTATGATATTTATACTAATAAAAAAAATAATGTATATTTTCACACAAAAGGATCTGAATATGTTTCAAATAATATGGTTGGAGTTGATTAAATATTATGAATGCTCAGTATATTACCATCATGGAAAAGAGAACAAGGTGGACACTGATTTGAGTTGACAAAACCATGTTAGCCTTTTTGTGATGAGGATGAAAAAGATATAATATTTATGGCATTTCCTAAGATATATGAGGAAAATGTTAAACGGGAGAAATCTTATCTTTCTCAAATGAAAGGTCAGTCACCTATACAACTGAAGACTAAAAAGGTGAAAAATAAAGATGAAGAGCTACAAAAGAATGAGAGAAATGCTCCATAATTGAACCTTATTTATGATGAAATAATAAGTTTTAGGAATATTGTTTGTCTTCCTCTCATACTAGAATATAAGGAGCTATTTGATGAGGATCATATTTCTTCATTCTCTATTCACCGTGGAAGCACAATGATATATAGGGACCAGAAAGATAATTTTGGGTGGGATGGAATGAAAAGAGATGATTCCAAATTTTTAACCCAATGATTGGTTTGTTAGAATGATAAGGAAAAGTGACATAAGTCTAGGGGGATTTTACAACCATTTTCCATAAATTAATGGAAATGAGAATACATCAGTTTGGACATTGTCATCGGACTTCCCATAACATTCGAAGAAAATAATGCTATCTGGTTTATAGTTGATCATCTTATAAAACTGGCACACATTATTTATATTATATAGGATTTATCTATTTATCATCTTTCTTCTATATATTTAATGAAATTGTTAATATTTCACGTAGTACTACATTCCATTATATCTGATTAAGATATGAGGATTACTTCGAAGTTGAAGCGAAGCCTTCAGCATGCCATGTATACAGAGTTAAATTTCCAAAATGCTTATCATCCACAAATATATGAAGAAACTGAGAGGGTAAATCAAAATTTGGAAGGCATGTGGATATAATTATTTTTGGATTTCAATGGACATTGGGTTTAAAAACCTACCTTTGGGGGAATTTTTTAGAATAATTTCTTTCACTACATTATTCTGATGGCTCCTCATGGAGAACTCTATGGAAAGAAATGTATTACTCCATCTTCTTGGAAGAATATGGGGAATTAACGATATTAGGACATGATTTGGTTAATGAAATGGTATAGAAGGACATAACCATTCAAAAAAAACATAATACCTACTCTAAGTCGATAGAATTTTGTTTTCTAAAAACTAAATAAAATACCTAGAGTTTGAAGTAGGTGTCAATGAATTTCTTCAAATATCTCCCTACAAAAGGTTAATTAGATTTATAATGTTGGTAAAGACGATCCCTCGGAGTATCAATGCTTTTGAAATTATAGATCATGTTGGGAAGGTATATTACCAATTAATTCATCCACCTAATATATCGTAAGTTCATGATTAGTTGCATGTATCTCTCTTGATAAATTACATACCGAATCTCTCACATGTACTAATGTAAAATTTCATACCACAAGAGAACGGTTTTTATTATGAGGATCAATTTATAGAGATTCTAGATTATCGAGAAAATGTTTTATGAAAAAATAACACTAACTTGGTTAATGGTTAATGGTGCAACCAAAAATTTGAAGAAGAAACATGATAACAAGGGGATATGATGATGGATAGGTAACCTCATCAGTTTGATTCCATGTGATGAATTTCAATAAATATATTCATTTTAAGGGGAGTTTAATTGAATAACCAGTTGTTTTTATAAAATATTTTCCTTGTATAATTTTAATTCTTCTGTATCTTGTTATATATGAAATAGTGTGTTTAAAAGAACTGTGAGACATGTTAAATATAATATTACTGGTATATAAAATTATTTATGTTATAGGGAATATGTATAACTAAGATACTTAAATCCATTTTGAATTAATTGGACATCAATTATTTATTAAAAATATAAATCAATTATATATTTGTATTTTTGAGTGAATAAATTTTTTGTAATGAAATTGATGATATAAATATATATTTATATTTGTTATTTCTGTAATAAATGTAACGACCCAATGTTTTTCAATGGAAAAATCCCTTCTTATATTTATGTCATAAAAACACAAAATAATGAACTACTAAGTGATAAGTGACCATTAAACATAATTTTGTCACCCCTATGGTTAGAATTTTATAAATCCTACATACACGGTTGTGTTCAAGATGGTTTTTGGAGTCTAATGAAACAAAAATAATTTTTGGTGAATAGTACCAACAATTATGAATAGTAACCTTCCCTTATGAATAGTAACATGACCCTTATGAATAGTAAATAAGAGGAACATTACTTATGAATAATAAAATAAAATTTAGACATCATAGAAAGTGACAATTTGACTTTAGTTAGCGTTTTTTGGTGTTTTATAAGTCATAAATAATTAATTAATTTAAAAGAATATTTATTCCCAAAAATGTATTCATAAATTATTGAATCAATGACTAATAGTTTGTAGATAATTTTATAAGACTCTACGTAATTTTTGGATGAACTATAAAATCGGTTTTAATCTTAAAACTGTTTTTTTATTTAAATTATGATTTTAATTAAATATTAAATTAATAATATTTAGAAAAATATTTTTGAAAAATTGACTTCATTTTTGGATTCCACATGTCGAAAAATGGTTGGGGTAAATTTTTGAGATTTTTCTGAGATACTTGAATTTTTTATGAATAGTGGAATCCGATAATTCATAATAAAAGCTAAATAATGTATTAATTGAGTCATTGATGATGATCTGCTGATGTAAGCCCTCTTGTTTCGGGATTAGATTATAAAATTACTATTATTGGTCACCCAAGACTCACTATTCCTTATCATAGGTGAAAATAATAAACTAATCAATTTTATATTAAGGAAACCCCTCTCCCCTCCACTATAAAAGCCACCCTTCACTCCCTCTTTTCCTCACACCTCTCAAGCTCCAAGCCTTCTCTAAATTCTTCCCAAACACCTTCCCTAGCTCATCACCCATGTCCAAAAACTTCCGGTCTCATCAAAAGACGAAGCCTTGCTTCCTTAAAGAGGATCTCAATAGAAGGATTCTAAAGGTAATTTCTCTCTCTCTTCTCCTTTAATTTCCTTTCAAGTTCAACTTCCTTTCTTGATCTCTCCCTACTTATCTTCATCCAAATTGTTTTGTAAATCCAGTATTATATATATACTGTAATATTATGATTCTAATGTTATATTATATTGTAACACCCCGAGCTTCCACGATACGCCTCTCTTTCAATAATGCAATAGCTTGCATTGGACGCAAGTTTGAGTTCTAACACACCGCAACGAATCAAAGTAGCCGTTATGAATAGTAATAACCACCTTTTAAATTTATAGAAATTTAATATTTCAAAATGGACTTCATTTTTGTATTCCTAATATTGAAATTAGCCTATGTTGAATTTTTTGTAATTTTCTGAGAACTTCAAAATTTTTATGAATAGTGAAAAATACTTAAAACAACTTTTTTAATCAAAATAATTCATAGTGATAAATTATACTATTGATTGGTTTTAGAGTATAATTAGAATATATTTTTACCATTTTATCCAATGGTGGTCATTAGAATTAATTTAACATTGAAATTGGATATAAACAATTGCCAATCTTTTGATATAAATTGTTTCTTAAAAACACGCTATTTGTTGTAACAGCGGGAATTAATTATAAAATTAATTAATGCAACTTATATGTTTGGAATTTTGTAATATAGGCATCATTTTTTAATTCGGAATATCAATTATAGCTTAGGGTGAAATTTTGGCATTGTTCTGAAAAACTTCAATTTTTGATGAATAGTGAAACCACTAAGTGGTAGTTAAATAACTGATTTTTCGTTTAAATGAAATATTACCACTTCTGTGATTTGATTTTCAAAAATCCAACATACATGGTTGTCATTAAGAAGTAAAATGTGGTTCAATGAGATCAAAATAATTTTTTGGTGAATAGTAACGTTTAAGTTCTTAATCGCGATTAGAGGTAATTAGTGTAGTTTAAGGTAAAAACAATGTTTTATTAATATGATATGAGCTTGACACTTGTCCTACTCCTATTGGATGAGTCATGGCCGACCAAGACAACCCATGGGTCAACTTGGGGACCCCATGGAGCCACTTTAGTTGGAAAATGACATTAATATATATTTATTTAATGTTAAAATTAAATTGACACAAACATGAGTTGTTTTACTAAAACAGTTTTTAAGTGGGGTTACACAAGTCCAAATTTTGATTATAAATATTCATTAGAAAGATAAAAAGATTTCCTACATCATAGTATTTGTTTTATAATTTTTAGACATTAAATAAATTAAATTATTTATGACATCATGATGATGTAGTGATGACCTCATTATTTAACGATTTAAATAAAATGGGAAGATAATGCAAAATCCAAGGCTTACACTTGTCTAAAGCCAATTGGATGAGGAGATTTAGAACCCTTATCACCTTAGCCTCGAATTATATAAGTGTGGGACCTTTAGAATCCGAAAAGCATTGTGAAATAATGTAACATTTCAATCTTTCCCAAAGTTCCCCTCCTCTCCACTTATAAAAGGCCCCCACCTCTCCCACCTCATTTACACTTTCAAGCCATTTGGCTCGTCCAACCTCTGCCCAAATACTCTCCCAACATTCCTCCCTTACTCCTAGAAGCCTCACTTTGGGCAGAACTCTTCCCAAGGAAGCCTTTGGCTCAAATCAAAAAGAGTTACCCGATTTTGAGGTAATGTCTTTTCTAATGTTGTTTTGTTTTATTTTTCTTCTCCAACCCCCTAAACTCTTTTTATTCATTTCTTTTGTAACAACACCAGTACCTACAATATACTAGGATGTTGTTATGATAATGATTTGGTTTAAACTTACACACACCTTCGTCTAATGGTTAAAGAACATACGGTTTCTGTGGATGGCGAATTTCTACCTCACGAAACGATGATTGTTCAACACTCATATAACACCTTCAAAGGTGGCCATTAAGATGTCACTATTTTTATATATGATTTATAATTTGTTTATGTTTTACTTATGCTTCTGTAGTTCTCATTTATGTCATACTTTATGATTTCCATTATGGGTAAAACGCGATAATTTCATTTTAGGAAGTGCGGACTACCGCCCCCTCAAAGTGATTTGAATCGTTAATGCCATATGTGGGATGTATAAAGGATGGATTAAATGGTATTATACACTATATTATACTGGAATTATATTATACATTTATATAATTATGATTTAGTTCCATTAAATATGAAATTGAAATGAAAGTAGCGTTCATGCGTACGTACGGCTTACCGTCTCCATGAACGGTGCATTTCATTTCTTACCTCTAAATGTTATGTAATATTATAAATGAATGTATATACTGGATATATAAGATATATATGACATCTAAATCATGAATATAATTCTGGATATAATGGATATTTCACCACATAAACAACTTGTAATTATAAGCAGCTTATTTTGACTCAAGTTACCAAAGATCGACAAAACGACCGTTATTAACTTAAATAATTACATAATGTTCATATCATTGTAATAAGTGATATAATAAGGATAATTAAATTTAAAATGGTTCTTAATAAGGTAGATATTAACTCTAGTTTATTATTCAGGAGGTTAAAGAACGGTTGAGTCAAGTCAGACGCAAGGTAAGAGAACTTCTTAACCCAATTTCTATTCTTTGGGTTAATCTCCTACTTTCAAATTATGTCATGATATTATTATGTCCTATCTTGTATTTTTACATTATTTATGTGTAATTATAGTGAATACACATAATATACCTACTTTATAAAAAATGATCTTTTTAAGGACTTCGTCTCAATCCCCTTTCATTGAGGCATATTTGGTTTTATACACAATTTTCTTTTATACGGTGTATAAACCCCTTTGACTTTTACGGTTATTCAAAATGAATCTTTTTATACAAAGCGTTTTTCTAAACGACAAAAGGGAATGTTTTTCTTTCCATACTTATGCGGCGACAACGACTTCTCCGCCGCCGTGACCATTATTTGAGTTTCGGCTTCCTCTACAAGCCATCATTTTTTTTAATGAAAAATAAATACAATGTTTTAACTTTCTTTTATTTTGGTATTGAAAATGGTTTTGAAAGCGTTTTTATTATATCAATGTGTTGTATTGATATCTTGTGATTGGAATGTGGAAATGTTATGTTTCCTTTATGCATGTTTTATGTGATATGATTATGTTATGGTTTATGATATGTTTAAACCTATTCATATGAGGAATGTATTGGACTTAATAAGTGACAGGTGGAGCCCGCTATAGCTCCTCGATGCATCGGTAGGTCTCATGAGACAACTAGACGTGGAATTGGCCGAGGCCCTTTCCAAATTTGATTTATGGTTTTGGCCGAGGCCTTAATCATTTTAGATGTCTTGGCTGAGGCCTTGACAAAATGTTTCAGAATGTCCGGCATTATACATTCCCTCATTATGAAAGTGGTTATTGATATTGCATGTGATTATTCGGCCAGTAGAATATCCATGTGAAGAAGTGAATGGCATTATCTCATTTTACTTTTGCCATATTATGTTGAAGTTCAAGTTTAAAAGGCTTTTGTTTTAGTTATACATTGCCTTAAATGTTAATGTTTATTTATGAAAGCTTCCGCAATATTGTTATCCTTACTGAGCATCTGAGCTCACCCCTTTCAATGTTTTAATGTTTTCCAGGATTTGAAGAAGTATATTATGAATGACCTGCAGGGATAGTGTGAGGGGTTATGAAGACAATATGTTGTTGTTGTTTTGGTTTACTTTATGATGTAATGTAACGTTTACAAATGTATCTAGTGTTTCCAAGGCTACTAAACTAATCGGTCTTTCGAGACTTGATCTTTTGTGATCATGCCAATGTTACGAAGTAATGCACCGACTCTGAGTAGCTGGGGTCGGGGCGTTACAGTTGGTATCAGAGGCAGTTTAGTACTAACCTTGGAAGCTAGATTTAGATAAACTCTGATTAGAGCACATATCCCAAAGATAGACTTTGAGGATTAGTATAGAATAACTTCCTAGAATTTTGGTATTATAGAGATGTTATGAGTTTTCTGAGCAATACATCCCTGTCTGGATACGAGCTGGTAGAGGCGGCTCTGGCACAGATGTACCTAGGGGTAAAACCCGAAAACACCGCTTTGAGCTAGACTCGAACGGGAACTGGTGCACGACAATGGGCCTTGCTGCACTCTTGGTTACGACACTCCCGGGGGATATGCTTAGGATAATTCTCATTTTATTTACAAACCACTATGAAGGGTTATGAGTATATACTTTCTCAAAGAAAACATTTTTTTTATGATTATGGATTATATCCATAAATAGTTCAATTTATGTTAAGTGTTTTATAAGTATGGAATTATGTATTTTGATTCATAAACTAATCTAGTTATGCCATTGTTTAGAAATGGCGCCTAGTGGAAGGAATGGAAACCGTATCAATGCACGAACTCCGTGTAGGGATTGCCCGCCTGATCAAGATAATTATTGTGGATCTGGAGATACAACTGGTGCTGATCAACTTATTACCATACTGGGACAACTCACTCAGGTTATGAATAATAACCTTACTCGTATGGAGCACCCTGATCCGCAACGTGGAGGATCAATGCTAGATCGTTTCATGAGGCAACAACCACCAACCTTTAATGGGAGTACAAATCCTATAGTAGCTGAGAAATGGATAAATTCCTTAGAGAAAATATTCCATGCCTTGGGGAGTAGTGAAAGGGAGAAGGTTGTCATGGCAGTTTACCGCCTCACTGGAGATGCCGATCAGTGGTGGTCGCTGATTCAAAACACAAAGGAAGATGATGACGTATCGAATATGGAATGGAGGGAGTTAAAAGATCTTTTCTTAGAAAAATACTTTCCTCGTGACCATCGAGCAGATATGGAAAGGCAATTTCTGAGTCTGAGGCAGAAGGAGGATGAGAATGTCGCAAAGTATGAGGCTAACTTTACAAGGTTAGCGAGGCATGCTGCCGATTATATACGTAACCCAAGGAGTAAGATTGATCGTTTCTTTGATGGGTTAAAACCATTTCTCCGTCGATCTTTGGTATCACAATCCTTTTCATCATACGATGATATTGTCTCGTGTGCTATCAAGACAGAAAAGGAATTCTCTAAGTCTTATGACAACAAAGTAAAGCAAGAGAAGAAGAGAACGGTGGAACAAGAGACAGATAAAGGGAAAAAGGGAAAGAAGGATTTTCCATTATGTGATAATTGTGGGAAGAATCACCCTGGTACTTGCCTAAAAGGAATGGGAGTTTGTTATAAATGTGGAGAAAAGGGTCACCAGGCTCGTGATTGCAAGGGAAAGAAAGAGGCTATCAAAGTTGAATGCTACAATTGTAGAGAAATGGGTCATTATGCAAATGAATGTCCTAAGCGTCAGGGAAACTTACCTCAGAAAAGGCCAAGGGATCAAGGACAATCTTATGCTGTTACTACAGTTGAAGCAGAATAACTAATGTATTTGTGCTTTTGGACTCAAGGATTATATTCTGGTTATAAGAATAATGTAATATATATATATGGATTGTACTGCAGTACTTTTTGATTTCAGTAAGGTTTTAATATGATGAAGGTAATCATATTTTTAGTATGTGACAATAAGAGAAACTTTTCTTTGTTTGGGGAATCTGATGTTACAATTGATTTTGGAATTTAGAGACCTTTTAGAGAAAGTCTGGATGAAGGTATTTTGGATAACTATAAAGGTTGGAGTGGATTAAGTTGAACTTTGGATAGTATTGTTTAAGGTTAAAACATTTATGAAGATTATTTTTGGAATAGTATGGTACTATATTTTTAGGAAAAGGACAACCTGCAGGGTGGGGCATAACCCATCGCGTCGGACAAAGCTGCAGGAATCGAACCCACAACCATAGTGCGACAGGCCTTTATTTCCTACCACTAGCCTACAGGAAGTCACTGGTTATTACAAAATAGTTTTACTAATCTAAATGGTATGTGTTAACATTTTGAACCTTATACAATTAGGATAAATAGAATATTTTTGAGTTCCGTTACCATTTGGAGTAAAAGTTGGATTTGTGGTAAAAATTTATTAACGAATGAAAGTATACATAACAAGTATGTATATTCCCTTACGTTCTTAGTAAATCTCCTAAATAAATTCCTCAACATTATAAAAGGTAACTTAAAACAAAAATGTTGTCGGTTAACTTTTCCAACTGGGGATTCAATGACCGTTTAACCAATCACAAGTTTGTGATTTTCTTGTGGTTAAACTTTCTCCTAATCCTGTTTTCTATAACTCTCCATCAGACCTTGATGGTTTGTTTCTCCTCCATATCCATATTTTCATATAATCCTAGAATGGGCTATATCGGGTGACCTTTGTACTTATCCTACTTTCTTTTAATGATATATATTTATTATCCTTATTTCCGATGTGGGTTTTCCTCAAAGGTATTTTCTCTTTTCAACCTTTTATTATCAAAGAAAAATTTCAAATTGAGAGGACGCAATTTATTGAAGGAGGGGAGAATGTAACACCCCGAGCTTCCACGATACGCCTCTCTTTCAATAATGCAATAGCTTGCATTGTACGCAAGTTTGAGTTCTAACACACCGCAACGAATCAAAGTAGCCGTTATGAATAGTAATAACCACCTTTTAAATTTATAGAAATTTTATATTTCAAAATGGACTTCATTTTTTTATTCCTAATATTGAAATTAGCCTATGTTGAATTTTTTGTAATTTTCTGAGAACTTCAAAATTTTTATGAATAGTGAAAAATACTTAAAAAAACATTTTTAATCAAAATAATTCATAGTGATAAATTATACTATTGAGTGGTTTTAGAGTATAATTAGAATATATTTTTACCATTTTATCCAATGGTGGTCATTAGAATTAATTTAACATTGAAATTGGACATAAACAATTGCCAATCTTTTGATATAAATTGTTTCTTAAAAACACGCTATTTGTTGTAACAGCAGGAATTAATTATAAAATTAATTAATGCAACTTATATGTTTGGAATTTTGTAAAATAGGCATCATTTTTGAATTCGGAATATCAATTATAGCTTAGGGTGAAATTTTGGCATTGTTCTGAAAAACTTCAATTTTTGATGAATAGTGAAACCACTAAGTGGTAGTTAAATAACTGATTTTTCGTTTAAATGAAATATTACCACTTCTGTGATTTGATTTTCAAAAATCCAACATACATGGTTGTCATTAAGAAGTAAAATGTGGTTCAATGTGATCAAAATAATTTTTTGGTGAATAGTAACGTTTAAGTTCTTAATCGCGATTAGAGGTAATTAGTGTAGTTTAAGGTAAAAACAATGTTTTATTAATATGATACGAGCTTGACACTTGTCCTACTCCTATTGGATGAGTCATGGCCGACCAAGACAACCCATGGGTCAACTTGGGGACCCCATGGAGCCACTTTAGTTGGAAAATGTCATTAATATATATTTATTTAATGTTAAAATTAAATTGACACAAACATGAGTTGTTTTACTAAAACAGTTTTTAAGTGGGGTTACACAAGTCCAAATTTTGATTATAAATATTAATTAGAAAGCTAAAACGATTTCCTACATCATAGTATTTGTTTTATAATTTTTAGACATTAAATAAATTAAATTATTTATGACATCATGATGATGTAGTGATGACCTCATTATTTAACGATTTAAATAAAATGGGAAGATAATGCAAAATCCAAGGCTTACACTTGTCTAAATCCAATTGGATGAGGAGATTTCGAACCCTTATCACCTTATCCTCGAATTATATAAGTGTTGGACCTTTAGAATCCGAAAAGCATTGTGAAATAATGTAACATTTCAATCTTTCCAAAAGTGCCCCTCCTCTCCACTTATAAAAGGCCCCCACCTCTCCCACATCATTTACACTTTCAAGCCATTTGGCTCGGCCAACCTCTGCCCAAATACTCTCCCAACATTCCTCCCTTACTCCTAGAAGCCTCACTTTGGGCAGAACTCTTCCCAAGGAAGCCTTTGGCTCAAATCAAAAAGAGTTACCCGATTATGAGGTAATGTCTTTTCTAATGTTGTTTTGTTTTATTTTTCTTCTCCAACCCCCTAAACTCTTTTTATTCATTTCTTTTGTAACAAAACCAGTACCTAAAATATACTAGGATGTTGTTATGATAAGGATTTGGTTTACACTTACACACACCTTCGTCTAATGGTTAAAGAACATACGGTTTCTGTGGATGGCGAATTTCTGCCTCACGAAACGATGATTGTTCAACACTCATATAACACCTTCAAAGGTGGCCATTAAGATGTCACTATTTTTATATATGATTTATAATTTGTTTATGTTTTAATTATGCTTCTGTAGTTCTCATTTATGTCATACTTTATGATTTCCAATATGGGTAAAACGCGATAATTTCATTTTAGGAAGTGCGGACTACCGCCCCCTCAAAGTGATTTGAATCGTTAATGCCATATGTGGGATGTATAAAGGATGGAGTAAATGGTATTATACACTATATTATACTGGAATTATATTATACATTTATATCATTATGATTTAGTTCTATTAAATATGAAATTGAAATGAAAGTAGCGTTCATGCGTACGTACGGCTTACCGTCTCCATGAATGGTGCATTTCATTTCTTACCTCTAAATGTTACGTAATATTATAAATGAATGTATATACTGGATATATAAGGTATATATGACATATAAATCATGAATATAATTCTGGATATAATGGATATTTCACCACATAAACAACTTGTAAATATAAGAAGCTTATTTTGACTCAAGTTACCAAAGATCGACAAAACGACCGTTATTAACTTAAATAATTACATAATGTTCATATCATTGTAATAAGTGATATAATAAGGATAATGAAATTTAAAATGGTTGTTAATAAGGTAGATATTAACTCTAGTTTATTATTCAGGAGGTTAAAGAACGGTTGAGTCAAGTAGACGCAAGGTAAGGGAACTTCTTAACCCAATTTCTATTCTTTGGGTTAATCTCCTACTTTCAAATTATGTCATGATATTATTATGTCCTATCTTGTATTTTTACATTATTTATGTGTAATTATAGTGAATACACATAATATACCTACTTTATAAAAAATTATCTTTTTAAGGACTTCGTCTCAATCCCCTTTCATTGAGGCATATTTGGTTTTATACACAATTTTCTTTTATACGGTGTATAAACCCCTTTGACTTTTACGGTTATTCAAAAGGAATCTTTTTATACAAAGCGTTTTGCTAAACGGCAAAAGGGAATGTTTTTCTTTCCGTACTTATGCGGCGACAACGACTTCTCCGCCGCCGTGACCATTATTTGAGTTTCGGCTTCCTCTACAAGCCATCATTTTTTTTAATGAAAAATAAATACAAAGTTTTAAATTTCTTTTATTTTGGTATTGAAAATGGTTTTGAAAGCGTTTTTATTATATCAATGTGTTGTATTGATATCTTGTGATTGGAATGTGGAAATGTTATGTTTCCTTTATGCATGTTTTATGTGATATGATTATGTTATGGTTTATGATATGTTTAAACCTACTCATATGAGGAATGTATTGGACTTAATAAGTGACGGGTGGAGCCCGCTATAGCTACTCGATGCATCGGTAGGTCTCATGAGACAACTAGACGTGGAATTGGCCGAGGCCCTTTCCCAATTTGATTTATGGTTTTGGCCGAGGCCTTAATCATTTTAGATGTCTTGGCCGAGGCCTTGACAAAATGTTTCAGAATGTCCGGCATTATACATTCCCTCATTATGAAAGTGGTTATTGATATTGCATGTGATTATTCGGCCAGTAGAATATCCATGTGAAGAAGTGAATGGCATTATCTCATTTTACTTTTGCCATATTATGTTGAAGTTCAAGTTTAAAAGGCTTTTGTTTTAGTTATACATTGCCTTAAATGTTAATGTTTATTTATGAAATCTTCCGCAATATTGTTATCCTTACTGAGCATCTGAGCTCACCCCTTTCAATGTTTTAATGTTTTCCAGGATTTGAAGAAGTATATTATGAATGACCTGCAGGGATAGTGTGAGGGGTTATGAAGACAATATGTTGTTGTTGTTTTGGTTTACTTTATGATGTAATGTAACATTTACAAATGTATCTAGTGTTTCCAAGGCTACTAAACTAATCGGTCTTTCGAGACTTGATCTTTTGTGATCATGCCAATGTTACGAAGTAATGCACCGACTCTGGGTAGCTGGGGTCGGGGCGTTACATATATAACCCCACACCCTTTCCCTCTTCCTTTTATTTTATTAAAGAGAACGTTGTTCATAAGATGTTAAATTTATCACCTTCAAAAACGACATGTTCTCTTCTTCCATTTCTACCATCAATCTGGTCATGAAACCATTTTATGGTTGAACCATAATATTTTATATGTATTATGTTATATTTTAAGTTCTGGATATAACCTATGGCCATATTACTAAGTGAATAGTTAAAATGAGTTTGTTGTGATCCAAAAACCGCTCAAATTAACCCAAATAATCTTCTTTTAATTCTTATCTAATGATTCATACACATGGATCTAATATAACTTATTATAAAATCATTAAAGCTTCTTTAAAGTCATTAATAACATGTAATATCAGTTTTGGATGTTTACCCATGATCTACCCAAACATCAAATTAATAATACAAGTGGACCGCTCAAGAAACCCATAAAAACGAACATCCCCGAACAATGTTATTAAACTCTATAAGTCATCCAATGGAACATAATATGAAATAATGAAACCATAATGAAACCTATTAATGTATAAAATGTTCTTGAATTTCTAATTAATGAATATAATGTCATTATACAGGACATTATAGAGAAGGAGGCATTCAAGTACAAGGTAAGGGGAAATCACGAACAAAATTTTCATCCTTCGGGTTCTGCCTCTTTCAATCCATTTTTGATATGGTTACTCCTCAAAGATCATTTGTTCAAAATTTACTTTACTTTTCTGGGATATAAATTTTTTTCACTGGTTTTTATGTCCATCAAAATGTTTTCCAAAAGAAATCTTCTTTCAAGATCTCACCTTTTACCTCTCATTCAAGGTTGATGGTTCATGTATCAAATATGTTGTTCCCTCTTTCTTTTGGGAACCCAAAGCTTATGAGTGTGTTATTATGAGATGAAACCCATTCCATTCAATGGGTTATTTATGTACATGTTTGATATGTGATCTATGTGGCAAGCATGATAATGATAATGTTATGATGTGACGGGTGCGCCAAGAATTATATAGCACTCCAATGCATTGGGTAAAGTGATGAATCTAATGAGTAAATGTAAAATGATGTGTGAATCAGATGCTAGCTTTGCTCACAATTATGTGTGGTAGTTAACCACTAATACATGATGTTTCTTTTCTATGCATTTCCACATTTCAAGTCTATTATTTATGCTCATCTCATGTTCATGATTCGTTGCCTATGACATGATTATGCTCACGCCATGATATATTGTTATTATCTATCCTCTTATTGGGCTTGTATCTCACTCCTTCTGATGTATATCCTTAGGTGGCTACATGTAGTAAGGATAGGACAAGTTCCACTAAGAATCTAGTGAAGAAGAAGTTATATAAATGTCTATGGTTGATGTTGTATTTGTCATGCATGGTCCTAGTTTTCCCAAGACACTGAACCTATGGATCCTCCATGTGTAATACTATTATGTTGTTTATCTTTGAAATGATGTAATAGTAATGTAAGAATAGTCCGGGTCATTATAGTTGGTATCAGATGAAATGTTTAGTTAATTTGGGAATTAGGATTAGTAAACCCTAGAGAGAACCTCTAACATGAGAATAAGTACAAATATGTACACAAGAATATTTACCTAGGGATACCATATGTTATGTTTTTGGTATAATTATTTAAATGAAAAAGTTCTTCCTGAATTTTTTAGTATGTTTTCATCTATCCTTTTCTATTTTAGAAAACGGTGGGAACCAGGATAGGCAATGAAGGATAATTACCCTCACCTGTTTGTGTAAAGTGAAATTTCGGGGGCGAAATTTCTTAAGGGGGGGAAGAATGTAACGACCCAAAGTTTTTCAATGGAAAATTTACTTCTTATATTTATGTCATAAAAACACAAAAATATGAACTACTAAGTGATATGTGACCTTTAAACATAATTTTGTCACCCCTATGGTTGGAATTTTAAAAATCTGACATACACGGTTGTGTTCAAGATGGTTTTTGGAGTCTAATGAAACAAAAATAATTTTCGGTGAATAGTAACCTACCCTTATGAATAGTAATATACCCTTATGAATAATAACCTACCCTTATGAATAGTAACATGACCCTTTTTAATAGTAAATAAGAGGAACATTACCTATGAATAATAAAATAAAATTTAGACATCTTAGAATGTGACAATTTGACCTTAGTAAGCGTTTTTGGTGTTTTATAAGTCATAAATAATTAATTAATTTAAAAGAATATTTATTCCCTAAAATTTATTAATAAATTATTGAATCAATGACTAATAGTTTTTATATAATTTTATAAGACCCTACGTAATTTTTGAAAGAACTATAATATCAGTTTTAATCTTAAAACTGTTTTTTATGTAAATTATGATTGTAATTAAATATTAAATTATTATTATGTAGAAAATTAATTTTCAAAAATTGACTTCATTTTTTGATTCTACACATCGAAAAATGGTTTGGGTAAATTTTTGAGGTTTTTCTGAGATACTTGAATTTTTGATGAATAGTGGAATCTAATAATTCACAATAAAAGCTAAATAATGTATTAATTGAGTCATTTATGATGTTCTGCTGATGTAAGCCCACATGGTTCGGGATTAAATTATAAAATTACTATTATTGGTCATCCAAGACTCACTATTCCTTGTCATAGGTGAAATTAATAAACTAGTATATTTTATATTAAGGAAACCCCTCTCCCATCCACTATAAAATCCACCATTCACTCCCTCTTTTCCTCACACATCTCAAGCCCCATGCCTTCCCTAAATTCTTCCCAAACACCTTCCCTAGCACATCCCCCACCTCCAAAAGCTGCTGTTCTCATCAAAAGACCAAGCCTAGCTTCCTTAAAGAGGATCTCAAGAGAAGGATTCTAAAGGTAATTTCTCTCTCTCTTCTCCTTTAATTTCCTTTCAAGTTCAAGTTCCTTTCTTGATCTCTCTCTACTTATCATCATCCAAATTGTTTTTTAAATCCAGTATTATATATCTATTGTAATATTATGATTCTAATGTTATATTATATCACCCCACACCCTTTCCCTCTTTCTTTTATTTTATTAAAGAGAACGTTGTTCATGAGGTGTTAAATTTATCACATTCAAAAACGACATGTTCTCTTCTTCCATTTCTACCATCAATATGGTCATGAAACCATTTTTTGGTTGAACCAGAATATTTTATATGTATTATTTTACATTTTATGTTCTGGAAATAACCTATGTCCATATTACTATGTGAAAAGTTAAAACGAGTTCGTTGTGATCCAAAAACCGCTCAAATTAACCCAAATAATCTTCATTTAATTCTTGTCCAATGATTCATACACATGGATCTAATATAACTCATTATAAAATCATTTAAGCTTCTATAATATCATTAATAACATGTAATATCAGTTCTGGATGTTTACCCATGATCTACCCAAACATCAAATTAAGAATACAAGTGGACCGCTCAAGAAAACCATAAAAACGAACATCCCCAAACAATGTTTTTAAACTCTATAAGTCATCCAAAGGAACATAATATGAAATAATGAAACCAGAATGAACCCTATTAATGAATAAAAGGATCTTGAATTTCTAATTAATGAATATAATGTCAATATACAGGACATTAAAGAGAAGGAGGCATTCAAGTACAAGGTAAGGGGAAATCTCGAACAAAATTTTCTTCCTTCGGGTTCTCCCTCTTTCACTCCATTTTTGATATGGTTACGCCTCAAAGATAATTTTTTCATCATTTCCTTTACTTTTCTTGGATATACATGTTTTTCACTGGTTTTTATGTCCATCAAAATGTTTTCCAAAAGAACTCTTCTTTCATGATCTCACCTTTTACCTCTCATTCAAGGTTGATGGTTCTTGTATCAAGTATGTTGTTCCCTCTTTCTTTTGGGAACCCAAAGCATATGAATGTGTTATTATGAGATGAAACCCATTCCATTCCATTGGTTATTTATGTACATGTTTGATATGTGTTCTATGTGGCATGCATGATAATGATAATGTTATGATGTGACGGGTGGACCCGGAATTATATAGCGCTCCAATGCATTGGGTAATGTGATGAATCTCATGAGTAAATGTGAAATGATGTGTGCATAAGATTCTATCTCTGTTCACAATTATGTGTGGTAGTTAACCACTAAGACATGATGTTTCATTTTTATGCATTTCCACATTTCAATTCTATTATTTATGCTCCTCTCATGTTCATGGTTCTTTGCATATGTCATGATTATGCTCACCCCATGATATATTGTTCTTATCTATCCGCTTACTGGGCTTCTAGATCACCCCTTTTGATGTATATCCTTAGGTGGATGCATGTACTAAGGAGAGGAAAAGTTCCACTAAGAAGCTAGTGAAGAAGAAGTTAAATATATGTTTATGGTTGATGTTGTATTTGTCATGGATGGTTCTAGTTTTCCCAAGACACTAAACATATGGATCCTCCATGTGTAATACTATTATGTTTTTTATCTTTGAAATGATGTAATAGTAATGTAATAAAAGGTCGGGTTGCTATAATAAAAATATTTTTTTAATCTAATGTATATTTTAGTAATATTTAATGAATAACCGACATTTGATGTATAAAAACCTAAATATTTTATAAGAGGTTAATTTTATGCCTTGGAAAGGAAAAACCCTTTTAAATTAATATTTTTACACACTAATAAATTTTATAAGAAAACATAAACATATTATTTTGATTGAAGATATAAAAGTTTGCTGTGGATTATTTTGTCACATTTTTTTTGATAACTTTCATGTTTTGGTTAATAGTGAAAACATAGTAAATTTTATGTGATAACCGATTTTTTCATCAAAATAATTTATATGGATAAAATATAATATTTATTTCTTTAACTTGTAAATAAAATATTCTTTGATCATTAAATATAATGTATGTCGGTAGATTTATTTTTACATTAAATCCATATGTAAAAACATCTCAATATTTTCTAATGTTTTAGTCTTTTGAACCCATTCTCTCTTTCCGAAAACATGATAAATTTTAATTTAATTTCAATATATGATATATTTAATATTTCTAAGAATTGATTCTAAATTTATAATTAGTGCTTTCAAAATAATACAATATTTTTCTTTTATTTTTTGGGCTTTATGAATAAGAAGTTTAGTAATTGTTTAATACAACGGCTAAAGGTAAATAATGTAATTAAAGGTAAAAATACTATTATATAATTACATTAAGAAATGTAAAAATCTTATGTGATTAATGAATTATACCTTTATTATCTACGGCTCAAAATGGAATCACTTAATTGCCACCTTTCCATTAATTTGACATTATTAATATTAAAATCAAAGAATGTGACAAAATTTCACACTCTCTTTTTATATAGGTATATTAATTCTAATATATGGATAACATAGAGATAACATTGACTATATTTAGTATATGGATAGCTAAAGGAGTTACCAAAAACCTAGAAATTTATTTATAATTTTTATAAATTATTGATTTACCATAATGGATGACAAAATAGTTAAGAAGAAATTATTTTATTAATAGAAAAACCAAATAAATATTGTTAAAATATTAAAAGAAATATTATTTTATTTAATTAATTTTCGTTTCAATTATTATAGGAGAATAGGATATGTTTGGATTATATTCAATGACATTGTTCAAAGATATATTTTCAGTTAATATTATTTAAAATTGATGAAATAAATAATGCTAAAATTTAAACTATTGATATTTTATAAAAATAACATTTTATTAAATTATTTAAAAGTCATAAGAAATTTGAATTACAAATTGATTATTAAATGATCTAAAATTACCTTAAATATCCATCTATTGTCAATTTACACCCCATATGTTAATATTTATATCCTTAAAAATATATAATTTTATTAACATAATTAAAATTAAATAGATTAAATAAAGATAAATCAAAATTATAAGGCTGAAAATAAAAAGAAAAATATGTCCATGTTTTATTGGATTAGTGGATGTAGAAACATCCTCATCTTCTCTTTGAAATAATCCTCTTCAAAACCATATTAATTTAAAAATTAATATATATTAATTTAACAGCTTTTGTATTTCATAAGGTTCCCATCTCATCACTTATAAATAGAACATATCATTCTTTTTTAGTCACAGATCTAATTCCCTTTTTCTCATCCAACATATACCCATATTCTCTTCGATCGTCCATCTGTTCAACATAGTGGAAAAAATTTGGGCTGAAAACTATCTTAAGGAGATATTTTATGGCAATCAATAAAAGATAATTGTAATAACATAGATCTTTATGTCACGTATAGATAATTATTTTAGGTTGTTTTGGGGGAAAATGAAGCTTTGAAAATATTATAAGTATACTCAATGTAATCTTGAGTACATACTACTTAACTGGTTGTAGCGGGTAGGAAAATACTGGACGTGTAATGGTTGAGTACATGGTCGTGTGTGGTGACCTAGAATATTTCCTATAGTGGGGGTCGGTTGAGTCTAGTACACTGTATGTACTTTAAATGAACAAGTCGTGTACTTTTCCTTAAATATGATTAATCAGACCGAGGTCACATAAAATCATTGGATGTGTATTTTTTTATCCTGTGGGGAGCGATGTAAAGTCAATAATCTTCGATCACATTCAGTTCACCCATCTGAGCTCCGATTGTGACGCTGTGAGGTTTTTTAGATTCCCACTGGTGAGTTCTCTGTTCCCCTAGAGCCTCTCTTCTTGATTTCTCCTCTCTCTTCGGTTATGAAGATATGAATTATTTTTATCTTTTTGTAAACCTATTATTTTCTAGGAAAATTCAATGTCCGAAATTCAAGAGTGATCGTCCTACAACATAGAGGAAGGTGTCTGGTGAATTTCATTGATTGTACTTTTATTATATATGGTTAAGCTGTTGAATACACTTTTTCAGGATATTGCGTGTTTTGTAGTTCAACCATATTTGAATCCGTATCAATTTTTTTGTTTGATAATGGGTTATTGACTATGAATAAGGTTTATTACCTTGATCATAGTGGTATTACACATGTTGGATTTCATTTGGATTATGTGGTCTAGAAAGCATGTTAGGCAGATTTGTCTTCAGGACTAGTGTTGTTTGGATGGAGTTGTTGTTTATATGAGATGCATGTGTTTCAAATTATGAATATATGACCAAGGGGCATTGAATCTGATAGCTTCACGAAGTATGTACTTTTAATTATGAATTATTGTTGTGATTGACCAGAGTTATTGACTATGAGATCTGTCATGGGACATTAACCTGATGGGTTAGACTGTGAGAGAAACCTTTAGGTTCATTATTATATAAACGTGGGAAAAAGGTAATAAACTGTGAGGGATTCCATGGTTTTATTATAATGAATACTAAGGTGGTATTTTCTCTAAGACCTAACTGGGTGGTCGTTTATATTTTATTAGTTCTACATTGGACCAAAGTGGTTTGATAATGTGAGCATTCTGGATGAGTTTTTATTAATTTTTAATGTGGGATATGTAAAAATAGTGGGGATTAAACTGTGAGGAATTTCCCATAGGGTTTCATGAGAATTATTGAATGATTGTGATGAGTCCTCCAAGTCAAATCACAAGATTGGACCATGTTTTTTATTGTTAGATGGTCTTTTATGACGCCGATTTGATATTGTTATATATGGGATAGAGAGCTTAGTCTAGATCTCGAGGTTATATTATTATATGGTTTCAATAATTTAAAATGTAATGGAATTTAAATTAAAATTGCAAGATTGTTTACTTTTGAGTATTTCCTAGTTTATTTCTTCATTTCTACTTATTGCCTTCAATATATATTCATGGAAAATTAGGCACATATCTTTTGGGTGTTGCGTACTGGGATTCAAATCACACCATGATTTGGTGATTCTTTTGGACCCAAATAGATTATATAGTTGCCTATAAAGAATAGGTAATGTTCCCTTATTCATCATGTAATTGATTACTATTGGAGTTGGAGAGCATGAGACCAAGCAGAGGCATGTGATGATGTTGATGTTTATTTTTTTTCTATACTTTGGTTTTAGTATTGTATTTCTATAATTGTGACTTGTTTGTATTAATTACTAGTTGCATGTGACAACCATCATTCAATTATATATATGATCCAGTTGTTTATACTACCAGTCTTCCGATGATACATTATGTTATATGTTATCACTTATCCCACTACTGTTTACTATTTATTACTACAATTTTCCTCGGTATAATATTGAATAGTTTCCACAGTATAACAACTAATACCTTCACTGCTAGTAGGAATCCACTGGAATTCAAGGTTATATTTTTGAGGGCTTATGACCAATTGAGAATGAGGAAACATTGGGTAGCACCATGAACTGGGATATTACAAAGTGTAATCAGAAGAGGTTATTTCTGATTTCTATTAAAATTTAGATCTTATAGATAGGGATGGGAAATAATGTGTAATTGGTAATAACATGTGCCTGGGGTAGCTGACATGTGTATAGGTAAAATCCATATTACCTCGAATATTTCAATTTTTCTAGTTTTTCAATAGTTACACTTTATTTGATTTCTACATTGGGAGACACACTTATTTTGTGTTTATATGATTTATTTCATTGTGGTTAAATTTATGTTGCAAATTGATGATATGAGGGTATTCCATCTCATGATTTAAATAGTCAAATTATAGAGATCACATGTCATGCATTTTGGTCCTTCCATTTAGGGTGCATTCAAGTAGTCATGTTGTTGAAATCGATGTTGTGCTAGATATGCTTGTTTTTGTGATAAATGCAATTATATAATACCTTCTATTTTGATAGAGTAATGGAATTTTTTAGGTCTCATATGGAGGATGCAAAACATTAGTCATTGAGGTGTTATGGGATCTCTCGGTTCAGAATTTGGGGGACCATATTTGAATAATAATTGAATTTTTTTCATGTTGTAATGTGTAATTGGATTCCAAATATTGATTCATAAGATTATGGGATCTCAAAAGTCATAATGTTTCATTTTCTTTATTAAAATATTTATGTATTTAAGGGTTCTGGAGATTTTTCAGTGGATTACTATCTGGAAACCAAGACTACATGGTATGTGATGTTAGGAACATATGATATGTGTTCTTCTATTTTGCAAAATACAAATTTTCTTATGAACATGTCATGTACGAAATGTATATGACATGTAGTCTTTAAATGTATAATAGACTATGTGAGCAGTGACATGGGGTTGGGAAACATGGGATGTGCACGCCATGTACTAGGAGTACACACCATTTTGATATGACAGTGTGTCTGACTGTGTGACTGATGAAATTACTAGATGAAACTGACGGTGTACATATCTAGTCCAATTCTTGAATTTTGTGTGAAGTTGATTGTCTCTTAGACAATGTGAGCGAATCCATGGGTGGTTTGAAATTATGTAGTACATGATGTGTCTTGGGTAAACAAACTGTGAAGTATTACCCAAAAGCGAATCATGTTGTTTGGCCTTGTAGAAGAACATGGGTAGGAGGGAAAAAAATTCAAGTACATGCAGTGCCTATGGATGAACACGACGTGGGAAGGGGTGTTACACGACAAGGTTTGGATGATGTGAACGCCGATGTAGAATCCATAGGGAACATGCCATGTAGAGGGTATTCATGTTTTGTAACCCTATTTTGTAAAACATGCCTATTTTATTTTCCTCTTCCTTTTATGAACATTTATGTTTAGTTCTTGATAATATTGAAATGAGTTGTGTGCTTGACCGTGTAATGACTTGCAACTAAGACGTCCTCCAGCTATACGCCAGGTGTAGGGTGATGACCAGAAATGGGAAATGGTAGACCAGGGACTACCATCAGAACCTCCCCTCATGCCCCCCTTAGATGCAATTGTTTTATCATATGTAGGTGTTGATGCAATGTTTTCTGAAGGCCTTGTGAAGATGTTACACACCCTTTTTGGAGCACCCCATCCAAAGCGATCTATGGCAGTGCTGAGGTAGGTGGTTCAACCACAGAATCCACCAACTTTTTTGGGGATGGAAGACCGTTGGATGCAGATTCATTGTTGGAAGCCATGATTTCTATCATTGAGAATCTGGAGACCCCTCAGAATAGGATGATGAATCTTTCTACGTAGTTACTACAAGATTTCTCCATGGGATGGTGGGATGTTATCTTATAGGAAGGAATTCATCGAGATATGTCATGGGAATATTTTCAAAGAACCATTAATAACTACTTATATCCTATAATGTTGAGGGCCAATCGAGCCCGAGAGATCATGCATTTGAAGCATGGATCTCTTTCAATGATGTAGTAATATTCTTGTTTTATAGTACTTAGTCACTTCAAACTCGTTCTAGGAGATGACGAGTTATCATTTTCTAGGATATTTGAGGATGGTATTAGTTATCACATCTGATCATATATTAATTTCTTTAGGATAACATCAGTGACAGAAATAGTGAATTAGGCTCTGATTACCAAGAAAAATTTGATAGATTTGTGAGTAGTGAGCAAGGAATTGTCGAATCTAGTGCAGATACTCCTTCAAAATATAGAAAGAAATTCTGTAGGGAGCATTCACATGATGTTTCTTCTGGTAGGAAGGTTTTATACTACTAGTGCAGAAAGAGTGGTCATATGAGACCACATTTCCCGAGGGACCCATATGAGTGTTGATATTATGGAAATATTGTTCGTCGATAGTGTTTATTTGGTGTGTTATCACATGCAACGAGTGAGAGGTGTTCTATTATGAATCCATGTTCAAGAGTAAGACCGCCTTTTTTCATCTATCATGTTACTAGAGTTCTTTCCAATCATTTAGGCTGAGGAGGTGGTTGTGGATGTGGTAGCTATATGGAATGATTTTAGAGACAGTAGTGTGGATCAGCTTTGGGTGGTCAGGCATGGTCCCAGGGCCATGGTATAGGTCAGAATTTTATAGTAGATACGACCCAACTAGAGTAGTATAATGAACCCTCTATAGTTAGAGGTACGATTCTAGTTGTCTCATTTTTAGCATCTCCTCTTTTGGTTTTAGGGGATTCCCATAGATTTATAGTTGTTTCTATTGTGGAGATCCTTGGAATCTATACCTTTACTTATAAGGATGTTATGATGAGAGACACGTTCTAAGGGATTAGAATATCTAGAGTAAGTATGTTCAAGGAGTGACCTCTTATGTTTGGTTGGTGTCACATCTTATGGGAACACTGTATATTAAGGATAACAAGATTCAATGTCATTCTCTTCATGGACTAGTTGGTATCCTTCAAGGTCTTTGTTGAATTCTATCATCACAGGGGGAGTATCATGTCACCAGTGGATGAGTATTTTCACCTAAATGGTGAATGGGAAGTCCAAGTTAGCAGATCTATACATAAGCATCATGGGTTGAGAGAAATTATAGCCTAGGTTACTAGGTTATATCTAGATGACCATGGGAATTCAAATAAGGACTCTTTTCCAGTGGTATATTGTTTCAGAGATGTATTTATTGATGAATATTTAAGTTTACCTTCAGTGAAAGAAATATATTTATCTTTTGATCGAGTTCTGAGAGTGGCACTAGTATCCATTCCTCTTTATAGGATGGCTATACTAGAGTTATAGGAGCCCATGATATAGTTAGATGAGTTGTAGGAGAAGGGCTTCATCCGAACTGGTACTTCTCCTTGGGGTTCACTGGCCCTTTTTTGAAAAAGATACACAATACATATAGACAGTGTGTGCATTATCAGAACTTGAACTAGTTGATGGTAAATAACTGATATCCCTTGCTGAGTATTAATGAACACTATGATGATCTTTGAGGAACTCAAGTGTTCTCAATGATTTAATTGAGATCAAGTTATCCTCAGTTGTGCATTAGAAAATAAGATGTACCTCTGACATCCTTTCTGAGCTGTTATGTTCTACACGAGTTTGTGGTTAAGATTTTTTGACTCATGAATGTGCTAACACCATTCATGCACTAATGAACTGATTTTTCTGTATTTATGTGATATTATTGTTAGTCTTTGTGGAAAATATCTTGGTGTACTCTCACACTCGATGAAACCAATACACACATCTTGAGATTTTCTTGAGTACACTGAGATATCTTTAGGTAATTTATTATCTTTCTAAATGCCAATTTTTGATGGATCCTATTAACATCATGGGTCATGTTATCAATGAGATATCAGTTTTAGTAGATACAAATAATGTGACAAGAGTAGTTTCATGAGATCATCTAAATAACTTCCTGGAGGTACAGAGTTTTCAAGTTTTGGTTTGTTACAACATACACATTATATAAATATCATCAGGCTTAGAAGCGCAGCTGATGATCCTGACTAAGAAGGGTGAATATTACATGTGGATAGATTCCTATGAATTGTCATTTTAGGATCAGAAAGGGATATTGAATTATGCACCAATACTGATTTTTCACAAGATTTTAATGAGCTACATGATTAACTGTGGCACATCATGTATAGGGCTAGAAGCAGTGATTATTCCGGGGGAAGGAGTCATTGTGTATAGGTTTTTTGTAGTTGAGGCCAAATGAGATGAATTACCTGACACATAATCTCATGTTAGCTATAGTTTTTGATGATTTAAACTATTGGAGACATTATCTTTTGGGATAAAATATTATGTTTTTCATTATCCACAAAACCCTCAAGTATTTCATTAATCATCATGACCATAATTTGAGACATCGAAGGTATGTTGAGTACTTTGATTCCTTTTAATTAGTAAATGCCTACAAACCTGGAACGAGAAAACAATTTGGCTGATACGTTGACAAGAAGGACATATATATAGGTAGTTTTGGAGGGCAGTAGTGAGAGGTAGTTGTTGACTATATTCTATAAGATGAATTTATAGGTTCCTAATAGATATGGAAATGTGTTTCATTCTTCTATAATTGTTGTCTCCACTCTATTTTTTCGAGTGATAATGAGGTAGCTATCTAATTCTGATGGTCCAGTCCTACAGGAGAGTGTGTCATAAGAGGACCATAATTTTGGGTGGATCATAGGTGAGTCTGATGTCTTGTGTTCTCATGGGAATGTATTGGTGTCAACAGACTTTCATAATGAGATGTTGTGAGATTTATAGTAATTATTTGGGGTTGATTATCATGGTGTCAGTAAGATATATAGAGATCTACACAATCAGTATTGGTGGACTGGTATGAAGAAGGATTTTAATTTTGTTGTTGTTAGATGTTCCACCTATCATCAAATGAAGGTGGAGAATTAGCAACCAATCAGGCTTTTATAGTAGTCACCCATTTCCGAGTATAAGTGGAATTATGTTGCGACGGATTTAATGATGGGTTTACTGAGGCCACCTCAAGGTAATGATGTGAATTGAGTTGTTGTTGATAGACTCATGAAGGTTGAACATTTCATTCCAAACAATTAAACATTCATTATTAATGAGATGGGATGTTTTTACATCCAAGAGATTAAACGTTTACCTGGGGTTACACACTATATCATTTTAGATAGGGATGCCAAGTTTACATCTCATGTCTAGAAATTACAATATTGGGATTTTTGTAGATAGGTACTTATGAGTTCAAGTTACCATCCCTAGATATATGGAATGTGTGAGCTCTCAATTTATGTGTTAGAGGACATGCATAGAAGAAGAGTCATAGATTTTGTTGGTTCATGGGAGAGACATATAACCCTTGTGTAATATTCCCACTATAATAGTTTTTTTGGTCACAATTCAGATGTCATCATATGAGGCTTCGTATGGTAGGCATTGTCGATCACCCCTATTTGGTTGGAGGGAGGAGAGGCAGCTACGCGGGGACCTCATGTTTTCTGGGAGACCACTAAGTAGGTGGATTTGAATTAGATAAGGATGAATATTCCACAATCTAAACAAAAATATTATTCTGATCGATGGAGATGACCTATGGAGTTCAAGGCGATAGAGCGGATTTTTATTTGGGTCACACTGAGGTTGGGACACCAATGGACTAAGAGACATGGGATGATTTCAACGAGACACATCAGGACATTTGAGGTTTTAGAGAAATTCAAGCCAGTTCCCTATACGTTTCAGTTACCTATGAGGTAACTAGATTTTAACAATGACTTATAGGTTTTTTATCTACGACTTTACTTTTTGGACCTTTCTCTGGTTTTTCAACATGAGGTAGTTATGTTGGAGGTGGGTGGAACCTTTGAGAAGAACCCAATACAAATTTGGGATCATAGAGAGAATATTCTCCATAGATGGTTTGTTCATATGGTATGGTTTATATGAAAGCATGGGTGAGTATAGGATGAGACTTGGGAGAGTGAGGCTGACATACGATCACAGTAGCCAGAGTTGTTTAATGATTTTTCTCCACCACCCTTGGAAGGGAATTTCAGGGATAACATTTTTTTAAGGGGGATGTTTGTAATAACCCAGATCATCATTTCAGGTATGGATCATTATTTTATGTTTTTTTGAGGAAAAATGATATTTTGGAAATTTTTTAACTACACACTGTGTTCTCTTGAGTACATTTTGTGTTCCTGATTTCTACGAGTAGCTGTGTACTGACAATGTAATGTCTGAGTACATGGTCGTGTGAAGAGACCCGATAAACCGCTTAGATTGGGGGATAATTGAGTCTAGTACATGACATGTACTTTAAATGAACACACCATCTACATTTCATTTTATTTTTTTAATTAGACCAGGATCTAGTCTAATCCACATATGCATCCTCATCTTCTGATGTCTCATACAGGAGAGCGACGTACAACCAAAAATCATCAATTTCATATCATTCTTCCTTTCGAGCTCCAATTTAGATGTCACCATGTGTGTTTGATTCACACAGGTGAGTTTTCCCTTCCACTATATTATCTATTCCAAAATTATCCCATCTTTTGAGATATCCATGGTTGAACGATTTGGAACATTTTATAGATCTATGAATTTCTAGGACAATTCACTACAAAATATTTATCTTTTTCCAACAAGGTCATATTTATAGATAAAGGTACATTTTCTGTTGGTAAGACAATTTACCAATGCAAATGCCTATGTCACTAAACTATCAATAACAACACAATATCTAAATTTTATTTAAATGGTTAAAATAGTTATATTATAGTAATAATAATACCAACAGATAATATATATGTTTATTAAAGTGTTTATAAACAAATTATTATGAAAAATTTTTCTATTGGAAATATTTTTACTAATATGAAATGTCTATTTATAAATTGTAATTGTATACTATTTTTAAATATTAATTTATATTAAAATTTAATTTATATTTATTAATTTATCTTATATAATTCATATGTTTTAATTATTAAAATTATTACAGATTATAAGAATGATCAATCCTAAAAAATATATATATTAATAATCAAATTTAAGACAAATGAATCAATAGAAAATAAAAAAATGAAGGATGCACACACATAAGAACCATCACCCCCTCCCCCACGAATTAATACAGAACACAATAATTCTAGATCCATCACCCCCCAAATTACCACTCATCCCCGTCCCAAGCCCAGCGAGCTAGCTCCAACTATACCTACCTTCAGCGCACCATCTCTAGAATCAGAAACCCATACATGACCCAGGAACTGCGATCGAGCCCCATCACCAATGGGAAACCTCAAGTAGAAGCATTCATTTCCAAGATATCCACCACAAACAACAAAAATATCATACACAAAAAATAATTATCTTTTTTGAACATGTCCCCATCCACTTGTGGATAAAAGATACTAATTATCCTCACTCAAGAAGCTGATGTAGGATAATTAAAATCACAATATAAGAACATAGTTTTGATCTCATAAGGAATCCAAAGTAAAAAAAACATTATTTGACATATATATTAAATGTATAGCCACAAAATACATAAATATATATTGTGGGATGAAATGCTCAGATTGCACTGTGTTATTGAATAGGTGATCATGTATCATGATGTATCTATAACAACTTTTCCCCATATTAAGTATTTTAAATTATTATATCCATATCAAAAAGATAATTATATCATGTTTAGCTCCTGAAAAAGGGGTATACACACTCCAAGAATATATAATCTTCATAAAATTGTTATGGTAAGTAACTACCAGCCATTACACAACTTAATTGAACATCGGGGCATGCAATGAATGTAATCACTTGAAACAAGATCACACATGAAGTAGTTTAAAACTGGTTACAGATGATGAGCAGTTTGAAATTGTAAAAACAATAAACCAACTAGTTTATTTAACACGAAATAAGAACCTAAAAATTTTTTCATGTTAATTTGACAAAGACATTCATTTACACAACTATATGCTTTCTTTGTTTTATAACTATAATTTTACAATAAATTAATTTTTATGATAGAGTTAAAAAATTTAAAACAAACTAGTGGATTTTTACGATCAAATTTATTTGATGTGGAAGAAAAAACATCATACTTTTGATTGGTAGAATCTAGGGTCTTCTATTAATGGAATTGTTATTTGATATAGACACCACATAAAACATAAATACATAAATATAATTAAACATGGATCCCGTTAAATTTTTAAAAATGTGAAATGCACTACAAGATACTAACACACACTATTGTTATATTTTCAAAAAAATATAACTACTGTATTTTAAAAATTAATAGGATTCATGCATTTATCATTGAAAAAAACTACACAATGATGAAAATCATAGTAAACTCATAGGCTCATGTATTTGACCAAGGGTCCTTCCCCAAGAGTGGGAATAATGTATTGAAAAAAAAATATTTATTTAGCATTTATAGGGGGTGGTATTATTAAAATGCATATATTTCATGTATATGGATGAATGCATTGACACTATGAATGAAAGAAAAAAAATGCAGTTAGAATGACCACAGTGAATTAAAATGACTTGACCAAGCTTATTAATAAATTAAAATTATCATTCATTGCTTTTGAAAGGATTCATCCCCATTATTCCCTTAAATTAACATTATACAATCATTTAAATATCTCTAACAACAAAATGAAAAGATAATTCACAGTAATTGTAATTAGTGAATTCAGTTACCAAAAAAGATAACATATTTATCTAGTAGTTTCTAAAAAAATTCAATCTAATCACACTATTATCAATCCCTATTATCATGAAAAAGAAATTTTAGTCATGAAAGAATTTTCCTCAACTCTACCCTCATTTTTTAAGTCATTAAATCATATATATATTAAAAATATTAAAGGGGAAAAATATATTAACACAACAAGAAACATGAATAATTCCAAGAAAAGAATATTCATTTTTAGTGAAAAAATAATAATAATGATTTATAAGTAGGAAATTAAAAGGTGAATAACTCAATAAGTGTTTTAAAGTGTTTTGTCTAGGTTTAGACAATATTAAATTATTAAAAGATGAAGATCTAATCATGCCATGGAAGTGGAAATATACACAACATGTTAAGAAGAACAAAATCACACCCATTAAAAGAACATAGATGGAGAGTCTCCATTTTAGAATGAAGCAGTTAGAAAAAAGGGATATAACCAAATAAATTTGTCATTTGATAGGTCGAGGGATGGGTATGGTCATCATGTGAGGTCCTTGGTCTATTAATTAATTAAATCATTAATAATATAATATTATTTTCCTTGACTTACAACATGATAATTCCTGGCATTAGATGGTGTTGAATTTTAGATTCCTCTAATAACACATTATCATTACTCTCCAAATATATTAACCAAAATCAAATTCTTCAAATTAACTCAATATCAGTGAACTCCAAGTCCTGTAATCATTTCAGATTCACTTCACTGGATTTCAACCATAGTTTGGTTCAGAAAACTAGTTCTGATCTGCCTCTTAAACAAATATCCTAATACAATATCCTATAACTTTGGCATTGAAAACACAACCATCCTTTGAAAACATCATCAGAATCATGCATACTAACATCATGAAGAGATAAAACAAACCCAAAATATATCTCTAGAAAAAGACGTAAAATGAATCCATAACAATCAATTCCATTGATCATCATCTTCGAAGCATCATCCACAAATGTTTAACCAAAACCATCATATCCTTTATCAATCTTGAACAGAAAAAAAATGAATGAAATATGAAAATTTTCCTATCCCAGCAAATTTGGACTATCTAGCATTAGTGATAGCACCAAAAAACTATTTTATGGAATCACAATAGAAGTAAAATCCAGATCGATTATAAGAAATCTACAACATGGTATTTGTTTTAATATTTATAGTCATATTATTCCAAGACTCTTAGGACCAGTAACTCATTCCCTTTCTTTTGTGGGTTATCTATAGGTTTTATTTACACTATTACTTCGTTCTTATGAAATCCATTTAGTATCTTTTCCTTGCGATCATCACCCCCAAAATGGGATTTTAGTGTATTAGGCATCCCAATAATGAACTCCATATCAGATGAAAGAGAGCTATTTCTAAATCCATTCGGGATAAAAAATATTATCATTGCATGACTTTAGTATAGGGTCTAAACCCTAAATACCAAATCCCCTTTCTATGAATGATATTCCCTGAAATCACATCTTCTCCATATTTATTTGTCATTGAGAACCTCCGGGACTGATAAAATATGTGGATTATACTCAAGTTCCTTCATCGTGTGTCGTCTTTCCAAGAACGCTGACACGAGTTTAGATAATCAGGCTTCTACCTCATGCAAACCTTGACTCATATGTGGGATCTACAATTTTTATGGGGTTGAATCAAATTGGTATTTTTTGGATTAGCTCAGCTCAGTCAGTGGTATTGAATGTGATATGTCGTAGAGGGACATGGAGCACTATGATTATTATATCAATGTCATATCCAATAGTCTTGATCCTTAATTGTGTCACGACATTGGTGATGGTGTATATAATATATCCCAAACACCACCATCAACAATGGAATAGATATTTTAGATGCTAAGGTATATGGAATTTACATGGAAGCATAGAGCATCACATCCCCACTCCCAGTTGATCGTTTTAGGGTTTATGGGATTATTTATGGTAATTAGAATTAGGCTCTCAGGATTTATGGATTTCAATAAATTGATAAATTCAAAAAATAATTGCATATTAATGAAAATAAAATACACATAAAAAAATTACATGTAATTGATACCCATACTTTTTTTTAATTTAAAATTTAACATTGATTTTTTTTAATCATTTATCCGAAATTTTATTATATATATACACTAAGAGATTATTAAAATATTAATATTATAATTCAATGCCTAAAAATATGTTTTTATCCGGAATATATTATTATTGATTTACAAATAATAAATTCATATTCAATAATTAGAATATTATTGGTCATTAGTTGATAATTTATTTCATCATATTTTTTTAATGGTAAAATATTTGATGGTATTAATAAATAATAATATCAGATTTTTTTGTTAGTAAAAATGATATTGGTGTGGATATAATATAACAATAGATTTTACTATTGTCAAATGATTTGTGGGTATTAAAATATTTATACCAAAATCCCTGATAACGGTTGAAATTACTCATTTTTACTAACACATATATTTTCCATTACGTAATTAATATTGGTATAATTCAATTATTTTGCAGGGATTCAAGGACTATCGTTCATGATTGATCATCATACAACTTCGATGTACGTGGTTTGTGCAATTATTTCGTTGCCTATGGATTATATATGCTCAAAGTGTCAAATAACCTTATTTATGGTATTTCATGGTTTAGATTTCAACTAAGTCTGATACCATATATGGTTTTTTTGTTTGAAAATGGGTTATTGACTATAAATAAGTTTTATTACCATCATTATAGTGGTGTTACCAATGTTTTATTTGGTAATGGGTGGTGGGTTTAGAAATCATGTTAGGCTACTTTGTTTCCCTGCCTAGTTTTATTTGGATGGATTTGTTGTTAATATGAGATACATGTATTTTAACATAATGAATATATGACCAAGGGTAATAAACTATGAGATCTTCCCGAAGTTGGGTCTTTTAATTATGAAATTTTTATTATGATTGACTAGAGGTATTGGCTGTGAGATCTTCCATAGATCATTGAGCAGAGGGTTTTGACTATGAGAGAAACCTAAAAGTTTTTTATTAAATAAATGTTATAGAATATGTAATTTATTATGAGAGATACCTGGGGTCACTATAATGAATACCAAGGGTGTGATACCAGTTAGAGCAACACGAGAGGTTGTTTGTATTTTATTAGATCAATGTGGGACCACATGGGTTAGATTTCCTGATATTTCTTAGAGGGTTGTTTTTATTAATGAATGGGTGATATAGAAACAAGAGGGTATTAGACTATGTGGACATTTCTAGAGGGTTTATTTATAATGTTTCAACGACTTTGGTGAGTCTTCCAAGACAATTCACAAGTTTAGAAAGTATCTTACTTGATAGATAGATGGTCTTTTGATACATTTGTTAGTTATTGTTTTAGCGGGGGATACATATATTAGGCTACATCTTTGATTAATAATATTCAATGGTTAAAAAAAATTAGAATGTAAATTATTTTATGTGAAAACATTAGGAATATTTACTTTTTAGTACTTCCTTGTTTATTGATTCATTCCTGCTTATTTCCTGCTATATATATTTACTTATAGTTAGAATCATATATTTTGTTGATTTTGAACCGGGATTCGTCTTACACTCTATTTAGGTCGTGATTATAGACCCAAATAGATTATATAGTTGTATTTGATGATAAGGAAACATTTTGTTCTTCATTATGTAGTTGATTGTTGTTGGAGTTAGAGAGGTAAGGACCAAGCCAAGGCATGCAGTGCTGTGGGATTTTACTTTTTTCTGTACATTGGTTTCAACATTGTATTTCTAGAATTGTGACATGTTTGTGTAATTTAATAGTTAAATTTAACATGAATCATTAATTTATATATATGATTTAGTTTTTTATATTATCAGTCTTCCGTTGTTTACTTCTGTTGTACAGTATTACTGCATCTGCTGTTGTTTATTATTTTTTTCTGATGTGATACTCTGCCAATGAGGAATAATTTTCCCACTATCATAGTCAAGTCCCTCAATACAAGTTTAAATCATCTAGATTTCAAGGAAATATGATTCAGTCCTTGTGACCAACTAGGTACAAGTCACCTTTTGGTAGCACATTGAACTAAGAAATTATAATACACAAAAAAGAGGTCATTGTTTTTCACCTATTTCGAAATTCATTTCTACTTCTAAATTATATTTTATTGTATATTTTTATAACAAAAATATAAATCCTGAATATTATACATGTTGAGATGTTATAATAATTATGGGACAACCTTATACCTCCTTCTATCCATCATATGAATAACAATATCACCATGTCTACATACATATATCTTATCATCTCCACACCGTGGTATAATTTATAATTCAACAATAAATAAATTTAATGGGTATAATTATTAGTATAATGAATATAAATAAGGAGTATAACATGATAAATATTCTATATAATTAATATAAAATACAATCCCATACCATTTACCCATTATGTGAATGATATCGTTGGTCGTCTGTACGTAAAACCTATCTTCTCCACATTGAGATGTGATTCATTCTACATGATCTTCATTAAACAATAACTATATACATGCATGGAATGAGAAAAATAAAAATTATATTATACCAATATCAGTATTTAAATTATATAACTATATTCGAATCTGTTGAGATTGAACTTATCTGACCAAACATATATAAAAATTTAAGGTAGTTAATATCAATAAAACGTTGGATAATGAAATGATACGGACAAATGGATAATAAAATAATCATATATGATATCATAAAAATGATTATTATTATAGAATAAGTCAATAACATTTTCTGAATTGTTGTATAAGAAGTTCAGATACAAAAGAAGGATATCAGACCTAAGGCAATGAATAATTTTTCATTCCCGTTTTTATCTGAGATTTGATTATACCTATGTATTTATTGTAAGTATACTTATAATCCATGACCATGTATTCAAATAAATTTTCAATAAAATATTTTGTAAAATTATATTTATGTATAAATTAATTTTTACACATTTTTAACTTTTACTACATGGTTTGGAATGAATCTTGGTTTTGTTTACAATATGAGCTACAATTTGACAATTTCGGAAAAATACTTTTGAAAATATTTTTTAACAAATAAAACCTGGATATATAATTAGGCCTTATTTTAATAAAGTATACTCCACATGATTTGATGTTTATTTTAAAATAAATTATTTTCTTTTAAAATGGCTCTACATTTTGTGAAAAGAAATCTTTTTGGAATAAGAAAGGATATTATGCAAATGAAATAAGTTCATGTGTTTTATCAAAATTATTTTACATCTATGCTGAAACTATATAAATAGTCTTATCTCTATATTCAAATTATTACAATGATTTCATTTTCTTAATGATAGACTAATATTTTATATGGATTATGTTATGATGGAATCAGGTTTAAGAAATCTATTTCATTTCATGGGTTATGCTATGATGAATGTTATTAGAATTATATGTAACATGTATGCATGATTTAATTAAGAGATGGGTGGGTACTATATATCCCTCCAATGCATTGGGTAAATATTTATATCTCATGTGATAAACATGACTAGAAAAAAATTGAATATGGATTTGTAATAGAGGGATAGAATTGAAAGTAAAAGGGTTCAGTAATGGACTTTCTCCACTATAATGGTCTTTGAAATGATCCTTCACTAATATAAAGTGATTTTATATGATTATGTGTAACACATAAAACAACATATCTTATGTTTTGAAATTTTGGTTTATTTCCATATATTCTAAAAAACATTCATCCCAGGACATGATATCATGATATTTCATATGTATGATAAACCTTCCAAATGTTGTGTTCTTATGTATTATTATAATGATATGATTGACTTTTCCCTAGTTTTCCCTTTTTGATTTTTTGAGATCACCCTTTCATATTTTTATATTCTCCAGTTCATGAAGAAGTGTATGATGTAAGACATGTATAAAAAAGTAATATAGTTTTGAAGAAAGAAGCAGAAGAAAATTTAGGTGTTTTATGAACTGATTCATTATGTTTCCATGTTTCTAAAGACATTTTACCTATACGGTTTTACGATGGTTTTATTATATTTTTAAATTAATATACATCAATTATTATGTAATATAAATATATATAACATATGGGTTGATATAAATGATATATAAGTGTAGTTTATAAAAGATAAAGAATGAGATGGGAAACCCAAAAAGAAAAATTGTGATTTGAAAGTCCCCTAATAGACTTTTTATGGTTGGGATAGATAATTAAACAATAATATTACAAATAACGTCTACGTAAATACTAAAAAAATCATTAACATTAAAAAAATTATGGTGTTTTAGTAGATCATTTATAAAACACATCATAGATGAGAATAAACAAAATAGAGCACCCCACATTCAATAGTCGGGAGAGAATTTTTTGACATTGGGTCCAATTTTGTTTCATCACATTTACGCATTATGTATATTATACACATTTTTATTATAAGAAAATAAAAAATTATATTATATTTATTTTTTAAATGCATTATTAATTATAAAAATTTTAAATGATTTCTTACTATAAAATTGTAAGACAGATTGAATTTAAGACATGATTTGTTTGACTTTACCCATTTTCTATTATTTATTTTTATTGAATCATTATTATGTATAAATTTATATAATTAAATTTATATTCATTAAAATATTTTTTCATAAATTATAAATTACATACACTATCCATACAATAATTTCTTTATATGTAAATTATTGATTTCATCATCATCGATGAATAAAACTTCCCATTAAAGGGACTTTTTGAGAAGAGTGGGGAAGAGATATATACATTGAGTATATTGTGATTTTTTTATCCTTATATTATTAATATAATGTTGATAAACTAATAAAATATTAAATATTTACAATTTTATATAATTTTAGTAGTATAAAAATATGTATGGTTTCTATGTCTTTGAATATTATTCTTTGTGCAGGCCTTTCTGACCCGGTGTATTAAAATTTAATGGAACTAAACACTATATAAGGATATAATAAAACATTGTGTGTGGCATTATGTAGATACTCTTATATGATAATTTATATAGGAGATTTTTTCATGGTTAAGGAGAGGGTGTGTTTATACATGAGGGGCGACAAACCTTTAGGATAAAATTTTTGATTAAATATTATTCCCAAAAAACAAAATAAATATATAGTGGTCATAAATGACATAAAAAATATTATAAAAATGTACAAGATTAGATAAATATTATAAAATTAAACATACAAATTTATCATTTTATATGAATGAAAATATAAAAATTGGGAAAATTGTATTTTATTATATACATTGTCTTTTTAAATATTTGAATTTATTATTAAGTATTAAAATTGATTTTAATATTTTTATATGGATTGATTTTCCAATTATAGAAATATTGTTATGATATAACCGTATTAATATTAATAAAATCAATGTTTCATAAAAATCACTTCATAAAACTTTACTATTTTTACTAACTATTTTGTTAACTATTTGGCTATAAATTAACTATTTTGTTTATTATACGAAATTTACCCCAATAAATTTTTGTAATTAATATTAAAAAGGAATATTTAATTATATACAAATAATTTTATGAAATATTTAGTTTTAATAATTGAAAATAATATTTTGGCTTATATAACATAATTTAAAATACGATTTATCAAAAACTCATCTATACGTTCACTATAATTGTTAAATGAATATTTTTTCAAGGAATTGTAACATTAATGTTTATTTAATTGATTAAATTTAAAAAATGCATTCTTTATATTATAATAATCTATTTTTTGGGTTAATATTATTATGTTTAGGTTATAATTCAAATAGTTAGGTAATTATTCTTAACAATCACGTTACTATAACAAATATAAATATAGCATTTATATTTACAATAAATAATTTATATTTCAATCAATTTTAATTAAAATAAATTCATATCATTGTTATATATTTATAATTATTAAAATGTTGAATATATTTCTAAAATATATTTTTTTTCAATTTTGTTTCGAGTGTCATATTTGTAGGAGACCATAATAATTTAAAATTTACTATTCTAATTATATATTATTCTCTATGATTATTGTGACCTTATATTACATTTACATTCATTGACTATATTTATCCATTGTATACAACATTAATTTATTGATTAAATTAATAGGTGATTGTTTATTTTACATGGTGAAAGTTTTTTAATCTCAATCATATAACTATATATGCAAGATTTCAATATTCTGAAGTAAAATATCATATTGAAATGTATGGATTGTTACATTTGTCCCACTATAGAAATATAAGTTGTTAAACATTATCTGATATAATAATTTGAGAATATATAGGGGAATCATTTATTCCTTGTTTCATAAGGGTAAAATGTTATAAATTTATACTTTTTTTTCATCAAAGTACTTTGAAAATTCATGTTTTCTTATTGGTTATAAATTTTTCTCTATAGGTCAAGATCATTAAAAATATATTCATTTTAGTAGGGGTCATTCTCCTATTATACCACATTGAGATTTTAAATATGTGATTTATTGGTATTGTGCATCCTCCTAAGGGATACATGGACCAACTCATTTATATGTGTTAGGTTTCGTAGAAGTCATTGTTTATAGGCTAAAACTTCTTTGAAATCACGTATCACAAAGAGGACAACATTCCCAAGGCTCAAATTTCCCCATTATCTATACCTCATGACTCTATTATAATGTGAAATTAGAGTGAAAAATCTATCATTAATATTAGACATCATTTATATTAAATTATTTTCATGATATATATTTTTTAATCATACAAACATTATTATATTATTCCATTTATTGAGATACACATGTCCTTCACGGCCCACATGTGGGATAAAAAATTTATATTCATCGACTACATAAAAACATATTATATTTATATATCTCATACTATATATATTTTTATATGGTTCTATCAAAATACATGAGGGTAATTTTATATTGTTTGAGAAATTATCTATTGTTACATGTTAACCCAAAACTCTATATTAGTCCACTAAAAAATCAATCAGCATTTATTCATGATTCTATGTGGATTTTTTGGGTTATCCAATGTTTTGTGGGTGATAAGGGTACCAAAATTTAAATAATCTTGTATAATGTAGAAGTTTACCTTGAATATTAATTAGATACACTACAATGTGTTTCCCTAGGAAGCCTCTCCAAATTATTTACATATATAATTAAAAAACAAGTCATTTGAGTATTTTTCCATAACATCGGTGATGTATGTTTTCATAGGAAGTAGATTGAAAGAATATAAAATTATTCCCATTATATATCTTTATAAGTCCAGTGATAAATTATATGTTTATGTTTTACCATTTACATGATTTTATGTCTAGTTGTTTCACTATTCACTTGATCATTTAATGCTATTACGTCAATTATTGACATAGCATACAATTTCATGTGTACTCACAAATTTCATTTTTCATTATTACTCACAATTAATGTTCTCGGAGATCTCAATAAATATTTCTATATCTAATATAGTTAGAGAAATATAATTTATATGAATTATCAAATGGTTATTACATCATATTAGGAAATTTTACAACATATAATAATGTTCCAATTTGAATAATAAAATCATTTTAATGTTAAAATCATGAAGTCTCACTCCATGTCATGTTCATCTTAGATTGAATCGCAAAACAAATCTATTATTCATCCTATATCATATATTTGAAATATAGTTACAAGGACTTCTTAGTAATGTTGAAATTCTTATATTTAAAGTAGAATTTATAGATACATCCAAAACATATCCATGATTATAAGGTTTTTCATAATCTATTTCATTGATATGGAATATGATTTATATATTCTTGGATATGATAATATATTTTATGAATTTATATCATTATAGTGAGTATAGAAATCATATTCCATGATTATCAAAATCTATCTTCATTGATGCATTTTACAAATTTTTATTTAAATATATAACATAATTTATTACGATCATAATATAAGTCTTAATATCGTATATAGGGGTAGTTAACCATAATAATCAGTATAAAAATTAGAAATATATACTCCAAAACATGAATCAAGTATATCTAATCAGGGATAAAAAAAATTTATTTGGCAAAGTTTATCAATTTTCTATTATTCATGAGTGGACAACACATTAATTTTATTGATGTATTATAGAATATAGAGAACCCTTATATACATTTTGGTGGTATATGTATAGTTCTTTTCACTATATTATTCATATTCAAATTTTATTAGAATTAAAATTCCCCATATAGAAACAATTCATTTTTGTTGTTTTAGCATATATTTTGTCAAAAATAGTCATGATAAATTAATTAAGAAATATTATCATTATAAAGATAAGAAAAAAATAAAATTTATCATTGTGATACATATATATGTGGGTCATTCAATAATTTCTATTATCATTGAATGATTCATTGAAATTCATTCGGTAGTGATGAAATTTTCTTAGAATGTGACTTGTTATTTACAAATACCACTAACTAATAACTTTTAATACAACCTAAACATGTCTTAAATCCATAACACAATCCATAAATGATGATATAAAAAATAAAATATCCACTTTTCATTAGTACTGTGGTCCTTCATCTTGTTCGAACAAGTCATTAATCCTTTGTAGTGTTTTAATATTATTTATGTTGATGGCGTGGGGAAATTGGGAATTAATTAATATCCTCATAGGACCATAGTTTTTTTTAACAAATATAGTAATCACATACAAAGATGGAGTCTATAGTAAATATGAATCAATTTTAAAGGATATTATACAGTTTATTCTTTAACTCGTGTATTTTTATCATGGAAAATAAATACGAGTCCTTCGATATTATTGACACATTTGGAATATGTTATATTCAAAACTCTATCTCTAAAATTATGGATAGGTCACGTAGGTTTTCATGTAATATGATTGTATATTAATCCATATTATCAATTATATATTGTTTTATGATTTGAGTTGAATTACGCATTTTATTATTGCATACTTCTTCATCATATGTCATCAATAATAATGTTAAATTTTTTTTATATGTGATTCGCAAAATTTATGTTTTTTTGTAATGTAAAATTGGTTTGTTTTATATATAGAAAATGTCAGGACCCACATTCACCAAAAGGATGGAAGGGTCAAAAGATTTCTAGGACCTTCCTAATTTAAGTTTAAGGAGAGATAATGACCCTCGAAACCTGCCTTCAATAGGTCCTAGAGTGGTGACCAGCACCAAGCGTATAGAATCTCACACAAAATGGAAGGCATTTCCCTCTCCATTTTTTAATGGATTGAGAGATAAGATAGAAACTTCAACAATACCAAAGCTAAAAGTAAATGGAATTCCAAAAATGACTCATTCCCATATCATTTTCAACAGTAAATGATACAAGCCACAAAAAATGTGATGGTAATGTACCCAAAAAAGGAAAACAACAACAAAAACTGCCCCAAGGAACGAGCTAGTATGATCCCACATGACCTCGGAAGTCCTCCTGGAATCATGAAAGTAGTATTATTTAAGTAGGGTGAGCATACAAGTATACTCATTAGGTAAAACCAAAGACTCTCGTGCACAAGTGGGGAGGCATTCTAATGCCTTGTGAGAAAAGAAAAACAGAAGAACTTATCAAGGAAAAACTACCCAACAAAGTCTCACCAAGGCACACTCCCCAAATAACGCAATGAAAGTAAAGTATAGTAATAGCACATCGTTATTTGGGTACACCATGACACTTTTCCGCTGGTTGTTAATGACATCCTATGCATCGAACCAATCTCACAATTCTCAAGGTAGTCCCACTGCCAAACCCCGCCCGCACACACCTGGGCCAGAATAACTACTGCCACGCCCGAAGACACCTAGTACAGAACAACTACTGCCACGCCGATGACACCTAGGCCAGAAAAACTGCTACCACACCCGAAGACACATGGGCCTTATTCCGAATACACTTGGGAAACAACCTGCCCACAGACACCTGGACCAACCGCCATAGCTACCCTGCCCAAAGATTCTTGGGCTAATAATAGACCTCTTGCCATCACAGTCTCCCTGAAGAGTCTTGGGCAATTTAGGAAAGGGAGCAGAAAAGGGGCTAATAACCATCCACTCATAGGAGTGTTAGGATAAACACCCTCCGCATTAAATGGGGTGGTCGAAACTAAGTGCAAAACTTGGGTGGGGCACAAATAAGAAACATAAGAAATATAGTATATGTATAGGTAACAAGCACTCACCCCAAACTAGGGGATCCAAAACCTAATCACAAACACCCTTGTTACTATTCATTCAAAAAGATTCCACGACACTCACGACCATGTCACAACTCACTACTAACTAAACCCACATTCAACCATTCTTGTTTTCTTGTTCAAGTGATCCCATTTGGGTGAATTCTGCACTACTAGGAAACTAACAGGCACAACCACAAGCCAGAAAAAGAAACAACCAAACAAAAATTTAAGCATTCACACCCGGTTCTCATATAGAGTTGCATCATCAAAAAGGGATTAGTGAGATCCCTCAAAGTAATGGAATAAAAGAAAGACCCGAGACAAAGGCCCATGTCCCCAAAACCTGGAACCCACCATTTCTTAATGATAGATGATTCTACCCCAATTCGTGATATAAGCAGAGCAACCACAACACCAGATTAACAACCAAAACCCATGCCACATCAGAGGATCCCATCCTCACCCACATCACCTCATAAGGAAACAAACAGAACAATTCACCTACTTCCAAAACAGAGTAGAGAAACTTCCAGGATAAAGCACATCATTCATTAGGTCCTTCTTTCTGTTTGTTAACCCGGTGGTCACACATGGATTCTTGTTTTACTTAACATCTATTTAAACCAACTGAGTTTACGTAATTAATAAATTTCTATGTTGTAGCCATTTAATCATCACAGGAGAGAAGGGATTATTAGTGCACAGAGAAATACCACCAACAACCATGATTTTCAGTAGGCATAAATTCATATAGTTCACAAAATATAATAATTAAAAAGAGTACAACAAAAACTCAATCACACACCTTCATTTTTTTACAGGTCCAAGAAATATCTTCATTATGTTTGGTTTAGTCAATTCCCATAGAGACAAAATCATACCCACCCCGCATGATACATAGAAAGGAGAGGCAAAGGAAAACCCTACTTGATTGATCAATGATCGATGTTATTCTCCATTCACCATGAATTAGGGAAAAGCCCGACTCGCAGGGGAGGGACATCAGGAACTCCAAACGTACTAAGAAGAAAGGAAGCCATCCAAGACGAAGAAGAAGGAAGTAGAAATTCCCATGCGATATATAGATTAGATCCCACTATTATGGGATATGGGGATTTGAACGACTTTAAATTCGGATCATGGTTCCCCACACAGTTCGGTGGTTACACACGACAGAATTAATTTTCATTAATTCCCGATTGAGGAGGTCCATCAGGATTTATTGGGTATTAATAATGGGATATTCAATGGCTTTGAACAACTTGAAAAAAAAGTTGAAAAGCCCAAAAGAGGTGTTACGGGAAAAACATTAGAAGTGAAACCCGACAAGGCTCGGTGACACCGAACGGTATCGCCGACCGGCCCCCCTATCGGTCTCGCCGATCGGTCGCGCCGACTGGTCGTGTTGATCGGTCGTCCGATTTTTCATCCCGATCGGTAGCACCGATCTGTCACGCTGATCAGTCGACCTGATCGGTCGCACGCCGAAATGACATCCTACCACCGAGATGTCACCCCAAGGATCCGGAATTTGGCAATGGGATGGACCGCGAGGGTTCGGGTCATCACAAAAAATTATTTATTTTTAGTGTTAGTTGTTGTAACTTATATATAATGAGATCCTATATCCTACCACTAATAATCAAAGTATACTAATAGTTGAATTCTGATATTCACAGCAATTTTATTACTACAAATTCTAAATTGGAAAGGGTCAACACATTAGTAGAATTGAATTCACCACAATGATTTTATAGATTTAAATATTTATATGTATCATGATGTTAATTCAATAATTATAGACAAAATTCAATGAATAAAACAATTCATTGAATTTGAAAAATTCATCATTATTGAGTGAATAATAAATATACCTTTCAACATTTAATTTTTAAGATACATTTTCTCAACATTTTCTCATATATAAATTGATAAAAAAACATTTTTATTTACAACATTTCTATAAAATCTGTCATAGGAAACAATCAAATTCAATATATCAATATATGGGATACCTAAGTTTTATCCAAGTTCATAATTCATTAACATAATTAAAAAAATTAATATGAAAAATAACACACCAAATATTTCTAACATAATTTTAAATATTCTATACCATTAATAAAAAAAATATAATATATTTTAGAATTAAAATGGTCGGTGTTTTGGGAAAATTTGGTTCATATAACACTATTATATCTAAAATTTTTGAAATTATTTAAATCAATAGGGATGTTCGTCATAAATTATTTCATAATCCCATTAATACATGTAATAAACTAAGTATATAAATCAATTAATGAGTGAGATAAAATACATGTAAGGGGAGAAATAATACGAAACGTACAGAAGACATGAATTAATATAGTAAATGGGTGAGAATAATAATAATCATCATATCATAAGAATATGATCTTCATCATAAAACTGATGAGGTAATTTTAATTATTAATGGAATATATAACATGAATAATAATGAATCAAAATATAATTTTCAAAAAATTACTTTCAAAAGATTTTAACAATGATATAATAATATTCTTCTAAAAAATATTCTTCTTATGCTCATCACATAGATTTTTGAAAAAATATTACATCATGTTAAGGAATAAAATATATAAAATAATGATATATATATATATCATTACCTGAAGCCTTGGAAGTAAATATAATTATTGGCCACCCATAACATCATAAATGGATAAAAATCATGAATGACACCAAAGAAAATTAACATTTTTAGTGAATGATAATGAATAATCCCATGAGAATAGAATGGGATTTATAATATTATTACAATGAATATATCAATGAATAAATCATCATATTAAACTGATAAATGAAGGTAATAAATAAATTTTTATGTTTTTAGGGTATCAATAAAAATTAATATTTCATATTTTATAGGTTAGAGGAGAATAACCAAAAAATATTATGATTGAGTATTCAAGAAGATGTATTGATAAAAAACATGAATGTGTTGGGATTTTCATCAAATCAAATGAAAAAACGGAATATCAATATAATAAAAAATTTGAATAAAGGAAAAATAAATTTATAAGAAATTTGTAGGATTTTTGTTTAAATGATATAGAAATAAGTGACATTACTAGAAAAAAAGAGTAGAGTTTGAGAGTAACCATGGAAGCTTTATATGGGTTATATTATGAAAAAATATTTGAAATTACAAATATTTGAAATAATATTTCGCATAATTAGAAAATAAGAAAATTAATAGTGTGTTATTTTTTGAAAATACATAAAAACAATTTCATGATTACATTAAAATCATCTAAATCAAAAATATAAATGATGAGATTGAATTACCCTCCCTTAGTTATTGGTATTTATCATATTTATGTTTCTATTATATTGTATTTATGTTTTAATAAAACATTAATACTAATTATTTGCATATTTATTTCTTCATTATTGATCAATTACAATATTTTTAATTTACTTAATTGTATTTTAAATTGAATTTTTAAATGCTCCAAAACATTTTTATATGATTTATCCCATTCACAGTAGATATCTATGTTATGTATAATTTTATTTTAAAATAGAAACAAATTCTATATAAAATTCAAAATAAATAATTTTACATTAATATGTGTTATATATTTTCTATATTATCATTTTATGAAATTATTTATAATTAAAGAATTGATTATTTTTACATATGTGGATAAACCTATTAATTAATGGGGGATATCCAAAAAACTGTGTGGGTGGGGGTAGAAAGAGACATATATATACTATAAATATATGGTGAATACCATTTTTATATAAAACAAATATCACTATTGTAATGTATATATTATAGTTAAATAATTTTGGGAGGGTTTCTATAGTGATGAGAAATATAAATGATGAATGTAATGAAGAATGTGAAATGAAAAAACCGAAACATTACTTTATCTTGGATTATTTTTATTTACAATGGATATAAAAAATGGAGACTTTGATTTTTATGGAACGAAAAATTTCCATATGTTCTAAGAGGAAAAAGGAGTTGGTTTAAATGTATATGACTTTCTATGTGTATAGATTTTGTAGTTATTATCTAAGGGTAGGTAGTCGAAGTCATTATATGTAAGGGGGTGGTAATTTTGGGTGAAATGTTATTACCAAAGTAAAAAAAGTAATAGTTATTATATTGGAAGTTATGAATCATATTTTATAAAAATACATAATTTTATAAATTTTAATCTTATTCGCAATAAAATTTAATTTTATATACAATTTAAATGAAGGACAAAGGAAATAAACATTATATATATTATACGTTGAGAATCGTAAATTATTATTTTTAAAATATTAAATTTATTATATTTTTATAAAATGGATTACATTATTATTATTATTTTTATTTATGAATTTTAATATTTAATAATTAGTTATCAAATCTTTATTGTAATGTAAAAGAGTTGTATTTTTTAAAAGTTCATTTTTTTGTATTTAAATAATGATTCATGTTTTTCGTTAATTTATCATAAACCACTATTATAAATATTAAATATGATTATTCCAAAATTGAAATTATTTTTTTCAAATATATTATTTTAAATTGTTTAATTTTTTGTATAAACATAGAAATTCTTGTATTTGCATAATATATTAAAATATGTATTATTAAAAAATCCATGTGTACTTTCTTTGAGTTTTTATTTTTAATCTATGTTTTTTTAATTATAATATTTATATATAATTAATTTATTGATTTTAAGTATTATTTACATTGAATTTTAATATTTTGATTTATAGGTTACAAATCTAATGATCATGAGATTACTCTATGTGTTACATTACTATTACTAATGGTTTGGTTATTAATATAATGGTCATGATGGGTTTATATATATAATAAATGACTATCATTTCCTTCATTGATCATACTAATCACTTATTGTAAATTTTATATATTCATAATATTTAAAATTAATATTAAATTACAATTATAATATTTATTGTTGATAATGTTGTTTTTGAATGTCATATTTTTGGGAGACAGTGGTAATCTGATTTTTTTCTAGAAACTTTTTAATTAAATCATTATAATTATTTATATATTATAGAGTATACTTATCATTGTTATGTATTATTCTTATTTATAAATTAATAAGAATATTTATTTATTAGACATGTTACATGAATTTCATTTTATTTTCACTACTTAAATATGAAAGACGTAGATATTCCAAAGGAAAATATCATGTTGTAATGGTTGGGTTATGAAACACATATTTAACTTTCATTTAATGGGTAGGACAAGTAAAACAACTCTTACATCGTTCCATTCCAAGATCCCCTATCTCAATAAAAGATAAAAGCCATAAAATTAATCAAAATTTATACTTAATTTATAGTATAAAATGAAAGGGTAAAAACTTATAAATAATCTTTTAGTAGTGTCTACACACCAGATCATTGGTAAATAAAAAATAAAAGATACGTTGTTATCTAATGACACCTCTATGAACAAATTCTCCAGCACCCAACACCATATTAATCACACCCTTACTCTATTGAAATTTATTTTCTCAAATAAATTCAGTGGAAAATATTCCTAAAACATGATAATGTAATGGCCCGGACCTCTCTGGCCAATTCCTTTGTCAAAAAGAAGGCCACAAAGTGTTATGGAGGGTAAAATAGACTTTTCCCACACTTTCTAGAATTTTGAAACTACACGCCGTGTAGTTTGAGTACACGCTGTGTACCCCCTTTTCGGGTATACCCCGTGTTGCAGGTCGTGTCCTCATTGTGTGAAATAATGGGTGCATGCTGTGTTCCCAGTTCTACACACCGTGTTGTCCGTCCCCACGTACGCGTTAACAGTCAACGGCCGTGTACCATTTTGGATTTGTGTCCTTGCTTTGTGCAATAAATGAGTACATGTCGTGTGTCTAAACTACACGCCGTGTAGTCCTTCCCCACGTATGCGTTACCCTCAAACTTTGTGTTGACCAGTCAACGACCACAGAGCCGTGCTGGAAGCCGCGTGGAGACCGTGTCAAAGAACTGAGTACACGTTATGTACCATAAATTACACGCCGTATACATTTTCTTTTCATGCCTATAAAAGGAGGGGTCCCCTCCTCATTTCAACTCACACCTCTCCTCCCCTCTCCTCTGAGCAGATCTCTCCCAAGAGACTCAAAGGCTCTTTATTCTATAACTTCTTCGTCTGAGCTCCAATATACAATCCGTCAGCGGCCACGTGATCGTAACAACGAGCCAGATCTTTCGAGCCTGGGTCCATTGTCCTTCCTTCGGCCTTTCTTTTCCGAATTTCCCCCGAGGAGGTTTTTTTGGGACCTGACAGAGGTGACAGACGCCGACGGATGTCTTCTAAGGTTGATTCGGCGGAGTGTTGCGATCAAGAACCTATTGACATAGGGATCTTACCATCATCTACCCAATTTGTGAATCATGTGGGGTGGGTGTCATTTTGTTTACGTGAAACACTTTTGAACCGGTTTAATAAAGATAATAAATGTCTAATATAATGGGGATGGGATGTTTTGATTGTTGTTACATTATATCCTGTGATATAATGTTGTGAATTTAATGATCTTATACCTAATGAATATCACGGTCGTTGGGGGCCTTTTCTTACACAATTAAATGTTTCCCTCTCCTTCTAGATTTTTTATGGGTGGAAACCTTGTGGAATGTGGAATTTGGATAATCACGTAATGTTGGATGTTTAAAATCTGGAACCCTTCTGTGATCACCCCGATTAAACAAAATGGAATAATGAACATTTGGGTGTTGTCTTGGATACGTGGCATGTGATGGGGGTGTTTGTGGGTTTTTGTGGATCGGGTGTGCAGCGGGGCTGCGGTTGGCTTGGTTGTGGGTTGGTGTGAATGTTATGATGGTGATTGGCAGTGGGGCTATGATAAATGGTATTAAATGGATAATGATGTACGGTGCAGTTGTGGTTATGGTGGTTGGCAGCAGGGCTACAGGGATGGGTTTAAATGTGAAACTTCTATGGGTTTTGATAATAACTTAAACAGTGGAAGAGTTAATGATTAGTGGGGCACAGTAATGGAATGGTTTTGAGAATAATCAATGGGGTTGGTGGGTTGATAATAGGGACTTTGTTGTGATGCTTATGTTTTTCCTAACTTGTTTGTGGATGGCAGGGATATGTTTATGAACGATTGGTGTGGTTGGTTGTGGATAGTTGCGAAGTAGATAAGGAACTAAATTAACTAATTCTGCTGAAACATGAAAACCTAAATGGGGTGGGGTTTTTTGTTGTATGCATGCTTTGTAGTATCAGTGATGAGGCACGTGATTAGTTTCTCTATTTAGATGCCATAGGTTGGGCTGTGTGGTTGGTATATATATATATATCTGTATCCTTTGTGTTTTATCGCAACCCACCCATTTTGAGTACATAGTGCCGAACACTCCCATTTTATGGGAGAGGGTTCTTTTCCCTTAGTTACATGATCTTTCCTACTACTTCTCCCCTTGGCTATGATGGCTTGAGGCGACATTACACCTAAGACTCTTCGGGTAGGTTTTGATTGGGGAGGTTTTAGCCAAAGACTCTTTGGGTTGGTTCTACTTTTTCCCAAGAATCTTCAAGATGAGGCCCAGCTATGTGCGGGTGGGATACGTGGTTGTGAGGCCCAGGTGTGTGTGGTTGGGATTCATGGTTGTGAGGCCCAGGTTTGTGTGGGTGGGATGTGTGTTTGTGAGGCCCAGGTGTGTGTGGGTGGGATTCATGGTTGTGAGGCCCAGGTGTGTGCGGGCATGGAGAGTGTGGCAGCGTCAGGACGTTCGTCATTAAGAAGAGAAACTAACTAAAGGGAAATGGTGTAGGGTACCCAATACTCTTCTTTCTCATATACTACTACCTATTGTGCTTGTGTTTTGGTGAGTGCGGCTGGTGACGTTGGGTGGATAGAATTCCTTGCTATGTTTCTTCTGTTGTTCTCACGGGACATTTGGATTTTTCCCCACCTGTGAACGAGAGCATTAGGTTTCCTTACTGATTATACTTGTATGCTCACCCTACGTTTACTTTTAGGTTTCCAAGAGTACTACCAGGGTCGTGCGGGACCCTACTAGTTGGACAGTTGGAGTTATTGCAGTTTTTGTTCTCTTGTTTTCTTTTGATATTGTACTTTGAGCTTTATTGTACTTGTACCTTGTTATAAAATTGTTTAAACATGCATGTGGGAATGGTTTGGGTTTATTTCTATACACATTACCTTTTTCCTTTTGGTGTTTGACTTGTCCTATTTCCCGATCTTTAAAAAAATAATAAGGGTAATGTCTTCCATATTTGTGAAAAACTCATACCCTTGGTGCTAGTCGCCACCCCGGGGCCCACTGGAGGCGGGACTCGGAGGTCATTATCTCCCTTTCACCATTTCCAGATCAGGAGGGGCATCTTTGGTGGGAGGGGTTCGTTATAGAATGGTATCAGAGGTGATGGTTGAGAGATAGGATGGAGTCTGGAGTTAGGAACAGTGAGGATTGCATGGGATGGTAGGGCAACAATGTTAGTCAATCTTGGTGCGTGATATAGTACAGGGAAGACCGGCTTGGAAATGGGATTTTAGGGCCCCCCGTTATCTGATGCAAGTACTCTGAGCCTACCCAATGACCAAGTGATACTACATTGATTGTAGGGTAGAGACTGTAGGGAAGGTACATGCATCATCATCATTGTGTTTTACTTGATTTGGGGTGTATTGGAAATGAAATTGAAATAAAATGATAAAAATAAAACCTTGAGTTTCCTTACTAGTTGGGATTAGGAGATCCTTGTTTACCGTATAGCTATGGCACCTGGACATCGTCCCCAGGTGGTTTAGATGGCCGAGGCCCAACAGATTTAGGTGGTCGATCAGTTGAGGATTTACCGAGAGGAGGAAGATAGCCAGGGGCAGAAGACTCTCTGTTCTTTCTAGCGGAAGTCCCTCAAGAAGTACGAGGGTAGTACTTCGGATACGGAGACGGAGGGGTGGCATGAGGACCTAGGGATTGCATTTACCTTAATTTGTGCTCCGGGGGAGTACTGGGTTCCCCTATCAGCCAGTCAGCTGAGAGGCGCGATGCGACAATGGTGGACACTCTTCCTCGGAGAGAGGATATATGCAGAGGCTCCTTGGGATGACTTTAAGAAGGAATTCCTTTCATCCATGATCAAGGTGGAGAAGCGGCATGAGATACTCTCCCTTCAGCAGGGGAGTATGATGGTACAAGAGCCGGGGATCAAGTTCAATGATATCCTGAACTTTTCTCCGGATCTCTTTCCGGAGGAGGAGTCTCGGGCGAGACATTTGGAGGAGGCACTTCTTCCTTCGCCCCAGTCTGCTGTCTCCCCCTTCACCCTTCCGACATACTTGGTGGTACAGAAGAAGGAAGAGGTTGTAGAGAGGATGCACTTGCTGGGAGGTGCACCCCGAGAGGGTAACCAACCAGGCTCGTCGAAGGGGGAGGCCATCAGCAGCAGGTCTCCTACGAAAAGACCTTCCAGTTTCAGGCCGGTAGGGAGTAGGCCCCAGTAGTTCTAGTTCAGATCTTCAAGTCCTCGTCCCTTTTTCACGAGCCCATGACTGAAGTGTTTTTCTTGCGGAGGTTTCGGGCACGTCCTGAGTCGGTGCCCGACCAAAGATCAGTACGATGGAGGGGGGCAGGTTCAACGCCCGCCTCAGCAGCACCAGTCACCGGAAAACCCTTCAGCAGCAACATGCCCTAGTCCCTCTGAGGGGAGATGGAGTATGTGGTGGCCAACCACATGAAGTTCCTCATGGATTCCAACTGGGATGTGGTCGAGGAGGCGGATTTCAACAGAGAGGCAGAGGATCTGGGCACGCATAGTTTCATGCATCAGAGGCAGCATCTCTAGAAGGACCAGGGATCGATAGAGAAGTGTTTGGGTTTTCTTGAATGATCTCCTTTATGTTTTGTTGGGAGCATTACACTCCATTGTTGGAACTCTATTTTCTCATTCTCTGGGCCTGGCCCTTGTTTTTGGTGAGTTTTTAATACTATGTTGTTTCCCGCTTTTCATTAAATGTACGTGAAAAGCCCTATCATGTGGGGAGGGGATGAACTAATCCCTAATCGAGATGCATTAATGTGGATGTGACTAAACCCATGCAGGCGAGTCAATTCCACCTAAAGCGGATAATATCTCGACATGGGAGAAGTAATTCCCCAAGCCATGTGTTTGGGGAGCGTGTGGGTTGTGTGGTGTTGGGGGGTAGTGCGAGTTGAAAAATCCTAATTTATGAAAGTGGGAAGACCCAATTCTTAATCGAGGCGCATTAATGAAGATGCGATTAAACCCGTGAAGGTGAGTCAGTGCCGCCTAAAGCGGTTAATATCTCGGCATGGGAGAACGAATTCCTAACACATATGATTAGGGTTGTTGGTTGGGTTCCTATTATAACGAAATCCATAAGAGGTATCTTGTTGGGTTTCCTCTGGGTTGGTTTTTGAATTCTCGGGGATGAGAATGTTTTACGAGGTATCTGATGTAATGTCTCGGACCGCTCCAGCCCATTCCATTGTCAAAAAGAAGGCCACAAAGTATTCTAGAGGGTAAAATAGACTTTTCCCACACATTCCAGAATATTGAAACTACACGCCGTGTAGTTTGAGTAAACGTCATGTACCCCCTTTTCGGGTATACCCCGTGTTGCAGGCCATGTCCTCGCTGTGTGAAATAATGGGTGCACACCGTGTTCCGAGTTCTACATGCCATGTAGTTTGTCCCCGCGTACGCGTTACCAGTCAACGGTCGTGTATTGTGTTGGATTTGTGTCCTTGCCGTGTGAAATAAATGAGTACACGCTGTGTGTCTAAACTAAACGTCGTGTAGTCCTTCCCCACATATGTGTTACCCTCAAACCGTGTGTTGACCAGTCAACGGCCGCAGAGCCAGGTTGGAAGCCGCATGGAGACCATGTGGAAGAACCGAGTACATGCCGTGTACTATAAAGTACACGCCGTGTACTTTTTCTTTTCATGCCTATAAAAGGACAGGTCCCCTAATCCTTTCAACTCACACCTCTCCTCCCCTCTCCTCTGAGCAGAGCTCTCCCAAGAGACTTGAAGGCTCTTTCTTCCATAACTTCTTCTTCCAAGCTCTGATTTGTAATCCATCAGCGGCCACGAGATCATAATGACGAGGCAGAGCTTCCGAGCCTGGGTCCGTTGACTTTCCATTGGCCTTTCCTTTCCGACATTCCCTCGAGGAGGTTTTTCCCGGACCCGAACGAGGTGACGGATGCCGACGGATGTCTTCTAAGGTTGATCGTGGGGAGCATTCCGATCAAGAACCTATTGAGGTAGGGATCTTACCTTTTTCTCCCTAATTTGTGCATCATACAGGGTGGGTGTCCTTTGGTTTACGTGAAACACTTTTGAACCGGTTTGATAAAGATAATAACTGGCTTACATAACGGGGATGAGAAGTTGTGATTGCTGTTACATTATATCATGTGATATTATGTTGTGAATTGAATGAGCTTCTACCTACTAAAAATCATGGTCGTTGGGGGCCTTTTCTTATGCAATAAAATGTTTCCCTCTCCTTCTGGATTTTCTTATGGGTGGAAACCTTATGGAATGTGGAATTTTTTAATCACGTAAAGTTGGCCGTTTAAAATCTGGAACCCTTGTGTGATCACCCCGGTTAAACAAAATGGAATAATGAACATGTGGGAGTTGTCTAGGATACGTGGCATATGATGGGGGTTTTTTGTGGGTTTTTGTGGATCGGGTGAGCAGCGGGGCTACAGTTGGATTGGTTGTGGGTTGGTGTGAATGTTATGATGGTGATGGGTTGCGGGGCAGTGATAAAGGGTATTAAAGGGATAATGATGTACGGTGCAGTTGTGGTTATGGTGGTTAGCAGCGGGCCTTCCGGGATGGGTTTAAATGTGAACGGGCTATGGGTTGTGATAATAACTTAAACAGTGTAAGAGTTAATGATTGGTGGGGTGAGGTAATGGAATGGGTTTAATAATAATCAATAGGGTTGGTTGGTTGATAAGAGGGACTTTTTTGTGTTGCTTATGTTTTTCCTAACTTGTTTGTGGATGGGAAGGACATTTTTATGAACGATTGGTGTGGTTGGTTGTGGATAGTTTCCTAGTAGTTAAGGAACTAAATAAACTAATTCTACTAAAATGTGAAAACCTAAATGGGGTGGGGGTTGTTTGTTGTATACATGCTTTGTAGTAGCCGTGTCGAGGCACGTGCTAAGTTTCTCTATTTAGAAGCCATAGGATGGGCTGTGTGGTTGGTATATATATATATATCTGTATCTTTTGTGTTTTATCACACCCCACCCATATTGAGAACTTAGTGCTGAACACTCCCATTTTATGGGAGAGGGTGTTTTTCCCTTAGTTACTCGCTCATTCCTGCTCCTTCTCCCCTAGGCTATGATGGCTTGAGGCGACCATACACCTAAGACTCATCAGGTAGGTTTCGATTGGGGTGGTTTTATCCCAAGACTCTTCAGGCAGGTTCTACTATTTCCCAAGATTCTTCAGGATGAGGCCCAGGTGTGTGCGGGCGGGATGCGTGGTTCTGAGGCCCAGGTGTGTGCGGGCGGGATGCGTGGTTGTGAGGCCTAGGTGTGTTCGGGCGGGGTTCTTGGATGGGAGGCCTAGGTGTGAGTGGGCGGGGAGAGTGTGGTAGCGTCAGGACGTTCTTCATTAGGAAGAGCAGCTAACTAAAGGGAAATGGTGTGGGGTACCCAATACTCTTGTTTCTTATATACTAATACATGTGGTGCTTGTGTTTTGTGTGTGCGGCTAGTGAGGTTGGGTGGATATAATTCCTTTCTAGGTTTCTTCTGTTGTTCTCACGGTACATTTGGATGTCTCCCCACTTGTGCATTAGAGCATTAGGTTTCCCTACTGAGTATACTTGTATGCTCACCCTATGTTTACTTCCAGGTTTCCAGGAGGACTACCAGGGCCGTGCATGACCCTACTAGTCGGACAGTTGGAGTTGTTGCAGTTGTTGTTTTCTTGTTTTCTTTTGGTGTTATACTTGTAGATTTCTTGTACTTGTACCTTGTTATAAAATTGTTTAAACATGCATGTGGGAATGGTTTGGGTTTATTTCTATACACTTACCCTTTTTCATTTTGGTGGTTTACTTGTCCTATTTCGAGATCTTTAAAAAAATAAAAAGGGTAATGCCTCCCATATTTGTGAAAAACTCATACCCTTGGTCCTAGTCGCCACCCAGGGGCCTACTGGAGGCGGGACTCGGGGGTCATTATCTCCTTTTCGCCATTGCAAGCTCAAGAGGTGCATCTTTTGTGGGAGGGGGTCCTAACCGATAATCAATGGGAACATGAGTTCATTATACTGATACATCATTTATATACTTTAGTAACAAACCCATAATATATGGATGATTCTACTAATATCATCTGAAATCATCATCAAAATATTAATATTGATAATTGAAATATGAAGAGATGAACATGGAAATAAATTATTCCGTAAAAATCACTAGAAGATTACGGCTAAACCACTGTGGATCAAGGGAAAATGGTGAGGGGTTGGATATGCATAGGTTTATTCCCCATTTTAGTGCTTTATGGAGTAATAAGACAATTTTTTGGGGGTCTAATAGAATTTTCCAGAAATGTTTTTTTTCGTAACTATAATACCTCACAAAACCCATCATATACATGATCATCCATGATTGGGTTATATATTTTACATTGACCACATTGAGGGGTTCTAGAAGCCTCCTAGTAGAGCTCTTCAGGCTATAGCTTTACTACCAGGACCACCAGCTACTAATGGTATTCCTTCTTGATTTCAAATGTGGATTATAGTAATGTTATTGATCCCCACCCTATCCAAGAATTACCAGATTAACCAACGACCTCCCATGTTAACCAAAAACACACTAGTACATTTAATATAAAATTATATATGTTTTTTAACTATAATAATTCCAATATGAATACTATTTAGTATTTGTCAACATACCTTACAAAAAAAATCAAAATTCTCTTAAAAACATATCATATTTTAGGACATTACTTTCTCCTAATCATCATATCTCTCATTTAATATATTAAACCAAAAACATATAACATCCTAGTGGTCATCCATCATAATAAAATTACACACAAGAATTATAATTCCCAATTGAACATGGAGGCATTTAACTGCCCACACCAAAAGGTAGAGTATTATATATTTTTCTCTAAAAGACATAGTTTGATTCATGAAACATGATAATCATAACATAGAAAATGTATATGATGTGATTTGAAACTCACCACATCAAATTTTTGGGAAACCACCAGTCAGTTCTCCATTGGATAAATACATTATTAAATACTACACCGTGTATTATGTCATAAAATTTCACATAATAATCATGATTTCCACCACATGACCATGTTCAATGTATATTAAGTTGATTTGAGAGAATATATATTGTATTCATGCTTCCTCATATTCCAATAGTTTATAAATTTAATCAAGGGCCTATAATTTGATTGTTATTATTATATACCATCTAAATTTATATAATAAAAAATAAAGATAAAAATTATAATAAATATTATATTGTAACAATAAAAATCATATAAATACTATGTAAAACAAAAACCCACAATATCATGACAACCATATAGAAATAACATATATATATCAAAGGCTAATGACATATATACTACATGGACTTTACCATCCTTATAAATTTTTTGAGTGGAATGATTCATATTTATTCCATCATAATGAAATGACACATAGCCTTATAACTAACTAAATTATACATCAAATCACAAATAAACCATATCTGTTGTATCCATCCGATGTAATCCAGATGCACTACAAAAACATTGTCAATTCATATAAAAAACACGTGGTTGTTGTAATTATTTTCTAACTAGAATATTGAAAACCCATTAAAACCTTCATAATGATGGCTACCATCCATATACAAGGGAAACACTTTGTACCATCATATTACTCATTCACGGTAGAGTATACCATTATCATTACATTGTATCGATCTCCACACTTCAATTATACTAATTTTCATGAACATCGACATCTTCCACCTTATTCTACATAATTGTAGATATCCCCATCAATTTTATTGTAATAAAAACAACCACATTGACATTATTCATTATTCTCATCGACCCAATGGAATCAACCCTAATGGTATGTTTCTTCACTATCAACAATAATGTACACCTCAATGATCATCTATCACCACATATAGTAATGATTAAAACTATCAACATCATACTAGAAATCTTCCATTTCCACATTCTCAGGGATTAAATTCAATTGTAGAAATATAAGTTAAACTCTTCACATTCTAATTGATCTAAATTAATCAACACATCACATAAATCACCTATTTCATACATAAATAATATATCTCATCAATCCCTCAAAAGAAACCACAAGGAATCTATGATATACAAAAGAAAATCCATCAATTTTGAACCAAGATTAAACCACATTTTTATCTTATAGATATCAAAATACCTAGGTTGTTTTGAATCAGATGAAGATCTCATCAAGGCACGGTCGAAATCCCCTCGTAGCTTCAACAGTTTTCATTTCATCCTCCTACATTGGTTCTTAGATTTGCATATGAATTAGGATTCTCCTACTACGATGGTTTGGGTAAGTTTCCCAAATCTTCCCTTATCTTTTAAAAACCCTTCGGTGATTCAGATGATTGAAAAACTCATAGGATGATTTATGTGTTCTGATAGATGCATTGAGGCCATGTGTAACCCGGTGAACCCTTATGTCTGTATAGATGTGGATGCTTCTCATTTTCCCTTCGACTACATTTGGATCACTATCGGAGAATATTTTCAGTGGAAGAAACGGGTGGTATGTGAGAATTAGAATGATTTTTTTCCATCTTGAAAGCATTTGGGAAATTCTTTGGAGGTTTACCGCAAGAGAGACTTTGATCTATCGTTGGAGGTTAGATGTTGATGGATGTAGGTTGTGGCAAGAGAGAATGCTGCATCGGGCAAAATTCTGGAGGTGGATGTGACGTCTGGTTTAGTCATGGAGGCTTTGACACCAAATGTTGGGGACACTCAGAGTCTAGTGGTTAAGGATCTCTAGAAGTATGCTCACAAGGTGACTAAAATGGATGTTCATACTACTGAAAATCCATGTGTTTTTTCTTTGCAGGTTAACCCGACGGTTGCATAGGTTTTCAATAGGTTACGGTAGGATCTGGAGGGATCTTCTACTTCCTTGGCTAAGAAGGAGGCTCGCTCTATTTTCCTTGAATATTGTTTGGTGTAGCACATAGATAGAGAAATCTTGGGGAAGGAATAGTGGGTGGGGATATAGGGAACTACCTCGGGCATGGCCTGTCCAAACAATACATGGGGTTCTAGAGGATTAGACCCCTCATCTCGACCCTTCCTCATTCGAACCAACAGGTTTGATGTTCTTTCAGAAGAAATCTCTGAAGTAGGGGTGGATTCTGTTCCTGGACTTGGTGGTGATGTTGAGGGGGGCTGTGTAGAAGGGCACATTATAGTCATGATGGGTCACGAAGATGTCCATGTGACCGGAGAAGAGGATGATGCAGTGGTTGAGTGTCTTGCCTTGACTGATATTAACACTCCGGTTACAAGGAGGGGGAATTATTTGGGTTTCAAGGATAATACATCGAAGACCAAAGGGAAAAATGCTTCTGGGGGAAATAAGGAAAATATGAGTGGTCTAGATTTCTTTTCATTCAGTGAAATTGTTCAGAATGGGACTAATAGGCTGACCAAGTCCACATAACCTATATCTGCTTCTCCTAGACGATAAACAAGGAAAGACTACTCTTACCTTCTGCGACCGATGTGTACTATATCTTCCCTTAAGTGGGACAAAGTTTTGATTCATTCCTTAAAAAATACATCTTGGTAAAAAAAAACCTTTCCCAGTGCAGCCTTTTATAGACCCAACGGGGAGCATTGAGCAAAGTAACTATTTCTTGAGGTGACATAAATCTACCTTTGAGTGGGAATCATCTACAGCTATAGCAGACGGGGACTCTTGTATGGGATGTAGAGATGATTATGGGTATTATGATATGTCGTCTCATGGTGTGATGGTTGGTCTGTGGTTGTTTTGTATAGGTCCTTTTATGAATGTTTGACGTTTTGTTCTGGTTGGTGTTTCGGGATGTTCGGTTCTCACTAATCCGAAAAGTGCATGGAAATACAAAATTTAATTTTCAGTCAGTCACTCATGTTACCATTACATATGGATACATATCCATTTTTAAACCCTTATATATCATATAATATGTATAGACAATTATGTTTCTAAAAAATATGTATCCCTGGGTACATCCACAATTCACCACTTCCCAATTCAACAACGGATGATATTTATATATCATGGATATTTCATTATGTTTAATATGTTTTCCAACACATTATAAAATTCCACCACCATGAAATACATTTACATATCATAAAATTATATATCAATGTGTAATTGGAGATAGCTTTACATTACCCATTATGTGAAACTTATGTATTTACATTTTCACAATGTTCTATTTTAGTATTTGAAGGGAAAGTTAGATATAATCTTACATTTTCTCTTTTCTATTTATTTAATGATAACTATCCAAATGTTAGCAATATATAACACATGGTGACCATATTTTATCAAAAATAACTATTTTTAGTAACACTTCATAGAATGAACATTATGTATAGTGACCATTATGTATACATATCCTTATGCATTATGACCAATAAATTTTATAAGCCAAACACACTGGTGTTATATACATTTTATATAATTCACTACAACATCAAAGTTAACATTGATACAAAAAATATCCTCAACACCAATTAATAGATAAAAAATAGAAAATTCACATAATTGATTCAGAACAACTCCATAAACTACATGAATTTTTTTTAATAATTTTAGAATTATCTTGCCCAATAAAAATCCATATTGTAAATCCATGACTTATATCAACACTGAAAATAGCTTGATAGGGTCCAAATTTACTTTTTATTATTATGTATCCTACCATAATGTCTACTCATGAATACACATGCCATTAAAACCACCTAATAATATTATAGCTCACCCTTATTCTATTCTAGGATAGACACAGACCTCTCTCAGTAAGTCTCAAGCATCTAACTCACCACATTACTGTTTCACCATGTTGATTACAAACACATATATAATATCCTTAGTCTACCATGGTTACCATGTATATCTAACTAATACCTATTTTTTTTACTCCCCACTATATATATCAATAATAAATTCTCATCCCAAACAAACATTCATATATTATAGTGATGTCAAACCTATCTATCATATTGAATCCCATACACATAAGCTATACATACATAGCCACCAACCATTAGTGTTCTCCATATCACATAATATCACTACTCACTTCCTTCCGAAATTACAATAGATTCCGTCAATAATATTATATCATACCTGATTCCCACTATAATATTAAATCATTCGTCATTCGGAAATTCTTCTCGCATTGCATATGACTTTAAAATTTAAATTATTCCTACATAAATGATATATAAAATTCATCTTCTATAATTCCAATATCTCATTTAGATTAATGTCAATCATTTTTCAAATATAAATAAGATCCTTAAATATCTAAGATAAAAAAACAAAAAACAAAATTCTTATAATATACCATTAATATATAATATATCATTGTCTTATATTTGGAGAGTTGTCTCATTCACAATAGGTTTATATAATTCTGAACAAATTGATATGCACCTTCTTGTTAGAGTCACTACCCTTGTCAACCACTTCCCCCACTATTGGGTACCCCATCTGATACCTTATCCTATTCAAAATATCATTTCCCAAACATGGGACAACAATATCACTCTTATTCCATTATTAAATGAATGTATTTGGCCTAATAATTGAAGAAAAATAATTGATGTGTTAAAAAAATATCTATAGAGTTCTCTTCTGACCAAATTCTACAAAATCTTCTGATGGTTGAACACACAGTGATCAAACATGATTTGTATTTTCACTATTGAAACATCACTGTAATGAAACACTCTATAGTTTTATACCTATAACTAAAGTATAATTCTCTCACTAGGATTACACATTCACAAACTCTTGACTACCCATAACTCCCTTTCTAGAATCACCTTCCAACAACCTTTATATCAATATACCCCCATATATATCGTTTATCTCCACAATAATTAATTGGTTCATTAAATTCAATAATGAGACAAACCTAATTTTATTTTATTACACATTAATAGAGTTCCATTTATTGTCCTCAAATCACAACACCTTGGTTATATCATTTCTCACTATCATCAGTACAATGTGTAGTCATTATGTAATCATCATTGAATAATCCATGATTGATGTATCTTCCTTAACGAATTACATTAACAATTTGGGATTTATCCACCCACAAACTATCATATAAATGGTTATGAAATAAAAGTATATTAAAATTATTACAATTAATTCCATTGTTCTTACCATCCTTCACTTATACATCTAGCCAATATTTTCCTAGCAATATATGAACAGATTTTTGAAACATCACTCTTCAAATAATGGAAATCATGATATGATCAAATATTTTTATAACTCAGATTATTCAGACATATATTTCACGGGGTCCACCTTCTCTCTATAACAATGTTGGATTTTATGAATTGAAATCCCATGAAAGATATTATATGGATGGATTTGTACCCATAGATATATTATTAATTCTCTAGATAAACCACATTTTGTTCACCTAGATATTCTAATCAATTTATGTCCCTAGGTCCCCATGAAATTTTTCTTTTTATATTTACCATAGAACCTATAAATATAGATCATGTTCCCATATTCCATTACAACAATAATTTGGTAGATGCATCATTAAAACAATAACTTAACCCTCCCAAACCTCTAAAATAATACATATTTGTGCAATTACTCTGAGAACCAAAATACCATACTCAATATCTATATTAAAATTAAAATTATGAAAATTGGGAATTATATAACAATAATGACAACCCGTTATCGATTAATCTTCTATATCATAACCATGTTCCATACTGCCATGCCTTATCTCCCAACATAAGCATATCATATATTTTCACCACACACATCATATGCATATACGATCTATATATCTAACAAAACCTAGAATCCAAACTCTTGAATAGTTGGTTAAAATTTTAACATGATTATATAATGGAAAAACTATATTGTTTTTTACTAAAAATTTGAATTGATATGAAACATTTAATTTCATAAACAGTGTAATAATCACATTCCGCAAACACATACCATTTAAACACAACTTGACAAAAATGACTCATGTGTTCCACTTTTTGCATCACATGGATACTCCAAAAAATAAACAGGTGAAAGAAAAAAAATTCTCCCAGTGAAATAACTCAATTTTAAACACATAATCAAAAATAATTATAGATTACCTAGAAACATGGAATTAAATCCATATATCTACCCAGTAGGAACATAGTATAAAATCAGTCTCATGTTCAATTTATAATATACTGTTTTGACATATCAATAAACTAAAATCTACAAAAATAAAAAGTTACAACAAATTCACTTTGATATGACATTGTAACATCTTGACATCTTTTACTCTAATGATACTAGATTATATAACACAAAGAATATAGTGATTCATCACCATACATAATTGAAATTGTACTAGATGTGAGGGTATATGAGGTGATTGCAGGGTGGGTATACCCTCTCAATATATAAAACAAGAATACAATAGACTTTTTTATGAAACTAAAAAGAACATGTAGTAACATGTTAGAATATAAAAACATCAAGAAAAATAAACATCTATAATTCCAATTTGGTCTTACAGAAATAACAACGATATCTTGTTTGCAGTTATCATAAATAAAAAAAAATTATCCCCAACCATACAATTTTACTTACACTATGGGTCCACCTGAACAATATTTAATATTCAAATGTCCATCCCATACACCATCAAGAAAACTACATCCACCAAAATCCTGAAATTTAGAATATACCATTACTTTTTCTTTGAGGCATAGTGTTAGTATGCATTCAATAGTACCCATTCATGGTATATGTATAAACATAATTAGATACCAATATGTAAATCTCTTTCTAATAACAATTTATGAAAAAAATTATGAAATATAAAATAAATAGTAAATAAAAAAAACCGAAAAATCTCAACCTATGAGTAACCATCAATATGAAATCATTTACCGACCTTATTCAATACTAGAGTGGAACAATGCTTCAATAATAATTCATACTATAAGTTCCGTTACCATTAATATAAAATATGTACTATATGAAATAATATTCCAACCATAACCAATGAATCCATCCAAATACAACCCCCACTACTCATTATCACATAAAAAACATATCATGAGAGCCATGGTATCTCGAACACTTTACAAACCACATGATCAGTATCCATGTGAATCCAAAGCCACATTGACATCATTTCTTATCAATATATTTCTCATAAAAAATATATATAAATCATTCACAATAAAAATCTTTCTCACATCATGTTGTATCCCTCACCACCAACCATGAAAAAATAATTTGTATAATTATTTATATTGAGAAACCATAATTATTGCCCCCTTATGGTTTTTACTATAGGGGACACCAATAAAAAAATAGTGGTATCACCAAAATCCTAAATCTAAACCTTATCATCCCTATTTATCTACCCATATAAATATTCAACAACATCTATATTACACAAATGACCCACCGTCAAACATTCCCAATGATCAACATCCCCCACAGTCATGTGGGTTAGACGCTTCATATTACTAATGTACCACATTAATCAATAAATCATATGAATCACATATTTACAAACTAAAAAATCGTTCCCATTAATCCACATAAAAACACTAAAAAGATATATAACTTATATTAGGGAATCCACATATTTTTTAAATATGATAATGCACCTATGTAGCTTTTACAGATAACAAAAACCCCATGTTATTTTGATCCTGATCACCCAAATGACAATACACATGCCTATTTACTATTAAAATTTATAATCACATCTATGAAATGGTATATATAAATCAACTACCTTTATTTATTAGGATCACAATGAGACATAAATTATTATTACTAAAATTAGAATAAATTTATTAAATTTTTTAAAACTCTATATTTAGTGAACATTATAAAAAAATAAGAACCATTGATAGAAACTTGTAATAAATAATTATGGATTTCTATACATACTCATAAATATTATTCAAAACATACTGCATGATTAATTAATTTGAATCCATAATTATCACATCATGTTATTTAGAGATGAACTTAAGATAAATAAATGGCAATCCCACTATTAGCTACATCAAATTTTATAAATTTTAATAAATTAATAAAAAAAATTAAAAAAATTTAAAATATACTAGACATTATTGTTTTGGAAAAAACATGTAACTATGAATATTAACCCATACATATGGGACCCTTATGTAATATATTATATTAACATAATTAATCACCCATAAAAAGTTTCCAAGTCAGGTTCCCTTATGTTTTGGGGGAAATGGCCCTTATATATAACCCATTTTTCTAAAAATGACTCTTATATATTATGCATGTGTCCTTTACATTCAAACACATTAATAAAATTATTTACATTTATAGATCTTCAAACATTATTATTATAATATATTTCCCTTATGTATATCATATGAATCAAATTTGATACCATTTAACGTTGAACCCTTAATTATCAAAGGGTATGTATTGAACCTTAAGTATCATAGGGTAATTCGAAAAATATATATTTGGTAGCATATATGTGGATATCATTAACATATCAGGGGTTTAACATTATATATAATAGGGATAAAATTTTGTTTTATAATTCCACCACATTTATCAACACTTTCATATCATAACAATATGTGTCACAAAATACATAGGTTACCTTTATATATAGAATAATGCTACCCTCACATTTTTCTTTTTATTGGGTTATTTTATCATATCCATGGTACACTCTAGATTTATTCTTATTATTCAATTATTCAAAATTTTAATCAAATATATCATAAGATTACCCTTATATATCACATAGTGACCATTATTTTTCGTATATATAACTTTTTACTGTCCATTGTAGGATAAAATTTACATATTAGTTCCATTAACTATGAATAACTATATTAATTAGAAAATTTAAACATTATAACTCTCATATAAATTTATTTTTTTAAATTTTGTTCCAAACATGTTGAATTTTAAAAACATTCCCAAATTTATATAAAAAATTTATATAACTCCATTAAATAGAAAATACTCTATTAATTAACTTCAAACCATCATACATCTTCCATAAAGAAAAAATAATTGAAGTTTATATAAACTCAAACCATTAACCATTGAGAAGTTTTGAAACTCAATCATAAACATGTACCAACTCCCCCAAAATTTTCATACGGTCCAAATTCCTATGGTCTGTCAATGATCTAACCCAAATATCCAACCTTAAATAGCGATGCCTTTAATATGATTCCTTCAATACGAATTATAATATTTAATTATTCAAAAGTGACCACTAATTTCCAAAACACAAAATAGATATAATTCTATGTTTAAATATGAATCCAACCAAATCAACCATAATAATCCACCTACATGTTCTCATATACTAGTAATCAGACTCACCCTATGAGCATACCATATGTGATCTTTAATTTTATTAAAACACACCGACTCTAACTAACCCCACATACAAATTATTAACTAGGTATTCCATCGAATGGAATTTACAATTGGATCTCATAACACACTAATACACTAGTTAAATCTCAAACACCAACCAACTACTCTTATAACACCGATGACCCTTATAACATGTGTTCCCATTACTAACTAACATTAAAACTTATTCTACCACATTAGTATCCTTATATTAATATAAAAAAACTAAAACACCCATTCCATTTGGCCCACATTCTATCTATTACCAAAGGAAATATCTTTACATGACCAAAATGATCCTTCCCAATCACTAGCATGAATACACCGAACATAATCCATCATTGTTCTTATAATTATATCACCACTATCAAGCCACAAAATTAAACCACAATGAGGGTTATGCCCTATGATTATCAATGATGATCTTACAACAATATAAAATCCCTTATGAAACTAATACATTAGTAGAAATATATATAGGTTATGACATCCCATTCATGTATCTTCGTGTAACACACATTCACCTTATCACATACAACCTTTTTCACTTACCATTCTCAATTCACACAAACCACAAAAATATGATCCATCACTTATGTCGGCCCTTCACATAGAGGGAATAAAATATTCTAATTATAAATTGTATCCAAAAGGTCCATCATAAAATTATTAAACACATTTGTCAAAAATCAATATTAAAGATTGATAAATCTGTTTCTCACTCACAATCAGAAAAAAGGAGATTATGTTTTAATCCATAAATGTCCCCATACTCACCTATAATTGTAGAACAGTGGGACCAAACAAAATAATTAGATCATCAATATTCTTATTAGGTTCTCCTATAACAAGGTAATTTCTCACAATAACTATTAACAACCCCTTACTACACAATAAAATATAATAGTAACACCCCAAAATGATGCCACATCTCTCACAAAAGAAACCATATTATAGCTATGTGAATAATATTTTATGTTTTTTTGATCCCCATAAATCCTTCATTTAATTTTCATTCCTAAATTATTCCACATTATTAGTTTAAAATGATTATTAATAATTATTCAGGGGGTTCAAAAAACTAGTCTAGAAGACGATAATAAGTGCTATATGTGGTTTTTATGATTGTTGACACTTTAAAACTATTGGCATTCTGTTGTAGTCTACTTTCTATATAGTGGGAGTTTCATATCAAGGGTCTACTATTGGTGAACCACTAGCCACCTATTGGGAACCCTCTAATTGTACGAATGGGTTCTTAACCATGATTGATTGTTTGAGGAAACTACCAAATTGCATGAGCTAGCCACCACCTACATAATGGTGTTGTGTTGGGCCAGGGAAAGTCATGGTAGAATCATATTTTCTACCCCACCACTCACATACCCCAAATAAATCACCTTTAGAATCTTATTGTATCCTAATATGGGATAAGTGATTTTTAATGGTTTTAGGAGGACCCAATGACATCAATAGTTCAATTTATTCTCATTATAATCAACTGATCAATCCAGCATTAAAAAATCAGTGGCATAATCATAGATTTGGTATTTTTTCATTGATCATATCATGTATTTCAGTACTTATTTTCGAGATGATTTATATATTGCACTTTTTGTATGGGTTATTTTTTATATTTTATTAGGTTATTGAATTTGATTCATTTAATATTTTTCCTATGGTTGGTGGCATTGATCACTCCTTAAAACATGTTATTCTTTTATTTTATATGCACCATGTACGATCCTTTCATCAAACCCTTCAAATGGAATAAACTAATTATTATCCCACTATCTTTGTTTGATCCATATTTTTATACGTCACTTGGATATATTTGGATCTATTCTAATTTATATTAGGATGAGAATCTACTAAAGAATTATTCCTAATATTGGGAATGTGATATATATGAAACTGTTAATGGGTGAGTTGGATTAACATGAAACTTGATTAAATGGGTAATTTGAAAAATTGGATTAAGAGACAAAAACTGTAAATGAATTTAAATATTTTGAAATGAAATCGTATTTTAATAGATAATATTATTGAATAAGGATATATTATAATTTGTGTTGTAATTGGGTAAATTTTATTAATAAAAAGGAATATGTACAATATTTTAAATTATTGTATCATGGATTAATGAGATATAATTTCTATGAATTATTATTTTCGATAAATTAACAAATATGGGAGATGATTACATTTTGGTAATTTTTTTGAACTAGAATTCATCAACTCTTTTTTCATTTTTTAGTTAATTTTAACATCACCCATAGCATCAGAATTCACATAAGGGTTGATTTCCCATCAGCATTTATGTGGTAGTAGTATATGAATCCACACTGAAAGTTTTGAATCTTTTACCAATTGTTTGGAATTATTATCTGGGAAAAAATATTTATCTTATGAGTTATCATATATCATACTATGGCACATTGTTTTGTTCTTTTGTCTTGGTATTTAATCCTAGGATAATGTATGTAGCTCTAGCATGGGAATTCAAAGATGTATTATTTTCATATTGTTACATGAAATTTGATTGGGGAGATTATAGGATAATTTAAATGATATGGGTGATACATCTTTGGGAAGATAGTCCACCAATGGTGTGGGAGATTCATCATAGGTATGAGAATCATCCCTTAGAAAGTTATTTTTTTCTTCATGACAAACCTGGTTTTGCGGACCCAGTATGTAGACCAAAATATAGTGGGTTAGAGAATTTAAATTATAGCAAGTGATTTACTTATTAATTAATTTCAATATTTCACATATTTTATAATGTACTATTTATCCACAATATATTTATTGTAAACCGTGGATTTTGGCATATTGTGTGGTAATCAAACCCTATACATGCATTGTTTGGTGCCTAAGAAAATTTGATGGATGTAGCTCTAGAAAAGGGAATGGGGACCTATCCATAATTATATTATTTCAAGATGGGATTTGGTCAGAAATTATTTTAAAAAATGGGTATTAAGAATGTGGTTTCTAGTTTCATTATTTACGGGGATAATTTTAATTGGATTCCTTTAAAAATTAAGAACTTCATTTAGCGAACAATCAATATAGAAATATATGTTTTATTATTATTATTTAGATTGTTTTTATTATTCATTCATCTTATTTAGTTATATGTTGATATTTATTAACATTATCTCAATTAAGATTTTTTCTATTTTCCATAGGGTATAGTCTCACCACTATATTTTATAGATCCTAAATACTAGTTGGTATTATTTGGTCTATGGGGATATGCCCTTGTAGGAACATTACTGATTTTCATTAAATAGTGTTGGAGGAACAAGATGGGAACATAATAAAGGGGTATCTAAGACCATGTGTTTTCTATTATTTTGATGTCTTGGAAAGATTGACATGTGATTAGAATGTGTTTGTGTTTTGAAATTAACACATACAATGGATTAAAAAACACTTATGCATGAAAAAACCCACGTACCTAGGGATGGGATTGACATTAGTGATGTTAACATATTATAGTTTTGATTTTAACTCACCATGTGTGATTTTAATATTGTTTTATTTTTATTATTATGTTATATTTTGTATATCGTTCATTATGACACAAGTTGAGTATCCATGCATTATGGTAGGAACATTGGAAAATATATTAACATTGATCGTATATCCTAAGGAAATTTTATTTATAGGTGACGTATCTTCTTGTCATTAATATGTTATTTCATTCCTTGTTATATAGATAATTTAAGTAATTTAACAATTATTATTTGAAAACTCACTTGTAATAATATTGTTTGGAGTAAACATGTGTTAGTCAATCTATATTACAATATTTTACTTATAATATTTTTCTCATCATGAATCAATGATCTATGGGGTGTGTACACCATTTAATAGAAAATGTGACTAGTTCAAATTCATGTTTAAAATAAGGGCAGTCGTAGTTAAAAAAAATGTCACTAAAATATGTTTAATCATTTTTTGGAGTTGGGGACATTTATGGAGGAAAAATAATGTAAAATTCTATAGTTGGTCCTATTATCCACGAAAATGGAGACTAATCATGTTATTCCATTGATATTGGACCTTACCATGTCTTTACTACTATATAATCTAACTATGTTCAGTTGGAAATAATTCATATAGGTATCCATGTTCTAGATTAAATCATTCAAGAAAACTTTCATAAACATTGAGACACCTGAGGACCAAGAGTTGAGTATGGTTGTTACATACCACGAGGACCAGCCACCTTCTAGTAGGTCATCATATTGATATCCAAACATGACGATGTGATAACCTAGTAATTCGTGGTCATACTACATAATAACAAATAATTATAGATTAAATGAGATGAGAGGGGTTTCTAGATCATTCACAAGTCATGTAGTACCATATAAGGCATTTCACTGACCTTTCTTGATTACTTCTATCTTTGGTAGAATATGATGGAGAAAGGCAATCCAGATTTCAATATAGGATTCTCAAAGAAAACAAGCCATATGTTCTTATTTTTTCCATAGAAGCCTCATCGATGTTATTTATTATAATCCCATTATAGAATGGAAAGTAATTGAGGCCTCGAGTGGTGGGAATATTGTCTAATAATTATTATCAGGGAGTTCTTCAACATGTGATAATAAGTCTCTCAATGAGAATTATCTCCATGGAGTTGCATGAATAACATTTAGTATTGTTGATAGTAGTCTTATGGTTATAAGATAGGGTACAAGTATCAATGTGAAAATGATAGCTACAATTTCATGAGGTGTGTATTTCCTATATTGGAGTTCCATGCATGCAGTTGGAAGTTCCATCTATATGGGTTCTGTACAATCAGTCATCAATAGGTCGGTGGTGGGGGAATTGGTTATGCACTAGAGTCTGGGAAGGAATTAGATACCCCTCAATTGATATGTAGTTATATTTCCATAAGAAATTGATGCTAATATAGAAGTAAGACTACAGTAATTCATGATTAGAATTATCTATTGGAGAAGGATTCTCAAGGGAGTTATATGGGATCACGAGAAATTGGGTTGATGTAGTTTCATTATTTACAGTCTTGTATGACCATAATGGATATTAGAACATCTAATATCAATAGTATATTCATAATTTCATTTGAACATTCCAGTAGAATTATATAGGTCTATCATATTCCATTATATATTATAATATTTTAAATCGATTTACTTTTAAAAGGGATAGATCAGTTTGGGTTATGTTCGTCAATGCATTTCCTTATTTGTGATCGTATGTGATCTGATATTACAAAACTATTCTCTTTATGATAGTTGTCATTGTCTATTTTCAGAGATATTTGTTACATAAAATATAGGATTTTATTTGATTCTATTTAGTGATAGGACACATTACAATTAAATTTCCCAATTGTAGGGGAAAACATTTAGATTTTATTTTTCAGTGAATTATTTGACTTACAAACCAAGAGGGAGACCAGGTCTGCTATTGTGCTTGTGTTGATAGCTAAACCAGTTTCAATAAATTTTATTAATGATGAAATTATGAGATCATAAAAAGTAAAAAAGTAAATTTGGAATATAATGTAATATATGAGTTTCATAAAACCTTTTTCTTAACCAAGGGGTTCCCTATGATTTTTACCTACAATAATTGTGGTATATTTCCCACAGGCTTTTATTATTTGAGACTAAATAAGATGGTGATAATGTACTGGTGTACAATTCATTATAATGAGGATATAATAAATCCATTGATAGTTAATTGTACTTTAATTAATTTTATGTTGAGTTTAAATTATTTTAGGTTTGTGTTTAGACCATTTGACAGAAACTGGACAAAATTTTGAAGAATGACTTGATTCTATGACTTCGTGGAATGTAGCTTGGTCTGTTGAATGCATCAGTGGTATTCTTGACCACGATGAATTTGATCGTCAATCCATTTCTAGATTTATTTATCTGTTTTTATAGATGAAGTCTTGGTGTACTCTTAGTATAGATAGGATAATTCCCCACATATTTACATTGTCTAGAGTATGATGTAAGATAATCATCTATACTCCATGCTATCTAATTTTAGTTTCCCAATCGACATAGAATAGTTCATGTATCATGTAAAAATAGAATATGAAGTCATAGTGAACCCAGATAAGGATGAAATCGTGGAGTCTAGAGGTATTTCAAAAATAATTTTTTAGATTCAACTATTTAGGGATCATGTAGGTTCTTGCTATAATTATATATAGAACATCACTTATTTGGATGCACAGATGTTTGAGATGACTAAAAGGGGGTGGTTTTATATTAGTATGATTCTTATGGAATGAATTATAGGACCATTATATAAGTATTACTTATGTATTGATACTCACTATACATGAACCAGGAATATAGTATACTATGTTGAACAATATGACATAAGTTTGTTTTAGAGGATTCCAAAAAAGGAAGGTCCATGATTTTATATATTTATTTTTAATTTTAAGGCCACACTGGATAAATTATAATACTCACATTATAGTGTTGGTTTCTACATTCAATTCCTTGTGATATTGAACAATATATTTTTGAGAAGTGGATTACGGTGTCCATATATCACAAGACCCTTTGGTATAACTTTTCACAGTGGGGATTGAACCATCAATAGAGGAGGTGGTTGTAGTATATATATTATTTCATCATTGAATTGGCCTAAATATCAATAAAGATAAAGATAAAAAACAATCAATTTTGTAGTAATACAAAAAAAAATATTTTTTATGATACTCGTACAGTGATTGGAAATAATTTTTACTCTTTACAAACATACATATGAATATCCAAGTGTAACAAAATTTACATATCAAACATTGAAATCTATTATATCGGTTTTTAATGAATTGATTAAATGATATTAGTTTTTGATCTAATTAATAAAATATCTTCCGTGTACCCACAATCTATTTATATATATAGTGGCTGAAATTTTCATTTTATTCATGGTAATTTATGTGTTCATACAGTCATTCAGATAGATATGATGTTGGAATTCTATGCTCCTAAATTTTTGGTTTATACTATTTTGAAAAACAATTATTGTGATCTCCATACGTAGTACTAGTTTTTAGTTATGAATAAAGATATAATCGTATTTCTAGAATCAAAATATTTATTTCATCAGGTGAAGGTTGAGCAGCTATGGCCTATAGGGTTAGTGAAGCCTTTCCCCTTTGGAAAATAAAATTATTATTATTCGATCATGGTATTTTTTGGAATTAATAACTTGTAAAACTAAAATAAATTAGTATTAATGGACGTTCATGGATCTATGGATAAAGGTAGAACACTTCTTATAGAGTAGGGAAACCCTCACCAATAAGGATTTGTGTAACATCTATGTGTGAGAGACATTATGATTAAAAAAATATCAATGGATCATTTTTTCTATTTAAGATTATCTATTGAAATCATTAATATTTATGGGACTCTAAAAGAAATTTGTATTAATGTGAATTCATGGAAAATTTTATCAGTATCAGAGGGATGGTTAATTTGAGTAGATGATGTTGATTTTGGAGGTTATTTTATGTGCCATTTTAGGATTTTAAGAGTTATTTCGAATAGAATTTTTTAACTCATGGAGTCTATATTAAATAAAAAAATCTATGAAATAATCAAAATTTATCTTTTTGAGGTCGTTCACAGAATTACATGTTTTTCACCTATGTTTTTGTTAGTGTCAGTTGAGGGTGAACTCATAGGATCAGGACTTAAACAACAGATTTCTATGTAGATTAAGCTAATCAGGGTCTGATTAGTATCTATACATAGTATGAAAAAATCATATAAATACAATTACAAATTTCATTTGGATTTTATGGTTTATCAAAAATATTTTATGTCAGTGTCACCTAGGATGGGGAAAGAGATAATATAAATTTAAGTAATTCTAGCACCCAGTTTTTTGTCTATTTAAGATAGTGGAGAGGATCTGTAGAGTGGTGTACAGATTATAACTTCCATAGTGTTATATGGACTTGAATGTCATATTTAATGTTTCTAAAATATTGATATATAACTTGGAACCATCTCACATTATATTATTTTATGATTTTGAGATTGTTATTGTTGTATCCTTTGATAAGCAGGTGATCTGTATAGTGGAATTTAGTAAGAATAATCCCATTGGAAAGATTGTTCATCATGTGTGAGTGTTGTGGAAGAATGTTAGTGTTAAGGTCGAGACATTAGGGTGTGAGTTATATATATAGGAATAGTGTCCCAACATTTTCATTTATACTCAAGAGGGATTCTTAGGAATTGAGGATAGTGATGAGAAGTTATAATGTGTAGAGGTTTCAAGATCCCATATTTTAATAGGGTGTGTTTGATTTTTTGTTTTCGGTTGAAAATATTAAACTCCTTTTGAAATATTTAGTATAATTTAACACCATTATTATCAGAAAACATTATTTTATAGTTGTTAAAAATTAATTGAGATTCCAGAAAAAAGGATGATAAATATAACTAGTATTTGTCTTCATATATATAATTATTGTATATCTATCTAGTTAGTTTAATACACTGAAAATGTGATTGGATTCCTAGTATCCATGAATAGCCAAAAAATCCCCAATGGACCCTTGGTGAGACCCATATGCCTACCCATTATAGTTGCATTGAAAGGGTATTCTACAGAAGTCTCACTATCTCACTGATAGGGTTCACAGTAATACCTGAAAATTTTAGGGAACCACCATATATATGGTAGTATCAGTCAATGTAGATTCAAGTAGCGGGAGAATTTTTCTTTCTTCACCCCAAACTAAATTTAATCACCTTTTATATTATAATTCTACTCTAATATGGGATGTGAAAATTTTTATGATCATCCAATGTTCAGTGAAATATCCAATGTTATTCCTTCATTATTTTATTAGTTCATCAATTTTGAGACCGCCAACATTTCAGTTATGATTATATTTGATTGGTTTTTTCTAGTATTCCTTTGGATATTATTTCTTCCATAATTTATGGTGAAGAGAACTCACTATAAATAGGGTATAGTTTTGTTAAATATTGACTTGATGCTATAACATGGTTTCTCTTCGTATATATTCTTTATGTGGGTGGTCTATAATAGCTCTCTAATGTATATTATGTTATTTTTGTATGTTTAACTTGTTAAATTTCCCTTAAAACTATGTAAATAATCTAACCTAATTGGTAACCCACTTAATTGGATGAATCAATATGGATATACCTCCCTCAAATCTTTTTGTGTCATTTGGCATTTAGAATGGATGTTGTCGCCACCAAATATGTGTGATTAACCATTATCCTATCATACATTGTAAATTATTAATGTATGAATTGCATAAAAATTACATTGGCCTAACAATGTAATTTTGATAATTGGATTTAGAAAGTAATACATGGTATAGAAATCAATATATTGGCATGTTATTTTATTTTATTTGATAATATAATGAAATATAGATATTTAATATTATAAAAATTATTTAGGTCATGTTAATAAATAAAAATGAATTGTTAGAATTTTTGAGATTATTGGAAATTGGCATTAATGGAATTTCAATTTGGATATTTATTACATTGTAAAATAAAAAAAATATTATGTATGTTTACATGTCAGGCATGATTATTGAATTTGAATTTATAAAAAAAAATATAATTTTTTGAATTATACATTTGGAATTTTTCTTAGAATTAGCATTAAATTAAATGTCATCTTAGTATGTAGGTTACATTAGAATGGTAATTCAGACCAAGTCCTATGTTAAATTTTTACAGTGTATTATGTTGCACGATGGGATCACATAAGAGGCACAAGAATTCTAATTAATACAGAACCTAGTATTTTGTCATTTACATTTACATTAACATGGTCTAACTACCTATAACACTTTAAGGATCAATAGAATTATTATTTACATAAAGTCCATTTTTATTTGTTACATAATGATGAAGGGTTATAATATTTGTTACTTGACATGATATTGATGATTTATAACCTGTAGGATAATCCATGAATGAAATACATGATCCACCAAAGGAATAATAATCATCCACTAGATAATGCTATCCAACATCATGCGGAAGAAAGTTTCGTTAATCCTGATTATCATCTAGGAGCTTGAGCGTCAGAAGGTTTATATGATTTTATGAATTATCTTATTAATAAAATTAATTTTTTATATAAATATTCCATTCAAAATTTATCCATATTTGATTGTTTAGACACGATTTGTATCTGCTGATGGAGTTTTACAGAAACCATATTCCCGTGAAATTTGGTAATTGGGATGATTTCATTGATTCATGAATGTGAAAGGGATTATAGCCATGTAGAACCCATGAATGATAAATGGTTAATTGTCTAAATGATATGAACCATATCAATATGGTGAACATCTCTTTTTTGGGATCCTACCAGATCATAACATAATAGATATGCAAGATTTTCCAGTTTTATAGAGTTGGATGGGTGACCATCTGGGATGATTACAAGGGTGTTTGTGAGTGAGTAAACGCACATCTAAGGAACATTTTTTAAATAATGGTGAAAATCATTAGTATGCTGACCCATTCAATCTAATGGGTGGGACCCATGATGTGGACTACATGATTTTTGGTCTACTAGTAGTATTTAGATGGCCATGACCCAACATCTGTGTTATGGTGGGGTGTATGTGCAATTAGTGGGGCCTTTTGTTTACATGGAATCAAAGAAAGTAAAAAACCATAAGTGTGGTATCACATACTTGGTTGATATGTATGGTCTACAATAAGGATCTTGTTCCCTAGGGGGAGGGGTGAATGTTAAACCCTATAATAATAAAGGGTCAAATGACTAAATAATTTAACTTATGGCAATAAGGTTCACCTATTTTTTGGGAGACAACATGATTATACAACATGGTTTTGAGTAGTGATCATAATGGATGGACTTATGGAATGTATCACATGGTGAGTGAGTGTTGAAAAATCACACTAGATGCATCTTTTTTGGCATGTGGGGATATTCATTAGTTTAAGGACCTTTTCAGGTAAATAGGTGGGCCACAAGGATGGGTCCACATGTATGCTGGGAAACAAGTAGTAATTGGTAGGCCAAAACCCAATGTCATTGTTATGGTGGAGCATCTGTGATATTAGTGGGGACTAGTTGTGAAAAGTCATATGCTTTATTGGGTTAATTATAAATTGTATTAGTTCATAAATACTAGACTGAGCATGGGGTTTGGCACCAATGGTTTTGGTGTCAGTATTTTTGGATACTCTTCTACATTGTTTCTTTTATAATATAAATAAGATAATTAGTTGAAATTATGTTATCCAAAAAATGTTTTCTTATTATTATATTAACATTTTATTCATTTTGTGGTTTATTTTTCATGATTGATTTCCATTTTTTATATAATAATTTATACTTTTTTCCATAGTTCAAATTCTCTCAATTATATTCCATGGACTCTTATTATTATTATATAGACTCTGGTGCATGGGGATGTGTTCTGGAGGCAATCTAACTACCTATATCAATCATCTGAGTTTGTACCGATCCAGAGATGTTACATACATTAAAATGCAATTAATTTTCAGGAATGGCCACACTAAAACTCATACTTTTCATTTAATGATATGAGTGATCTCATAAAAACCCCTCTGAATGGTTCTTACCACTTCCCATATCAATGGAATTCATTCAAAAATTGGTATACAATCATATATTATCCAGTGACACACACCGGCTCATACACCCATGATATGAATACCCTAGAACCTAGGATCACATCCCTAAAAACTATCCATGTATCCTTTACATATCTACATATGTCTAATTGAATATAATATTCTTTTTCTCTAATGATTGCATGGAATATCACTAACTCCATTTCCAATATAGAATCACAATGAAATATTTTATAACAAAAATTCATCTATGCATAATATATTTAATTCTGTTCCCAACCATCCTAAACCAATATCCAAAATACCATCAAAACCATACATGGATAAATCAAATAAAAGAATAAATGTGAATAATATCTCTAGAAAAATACATGATACAATAATAAAATATTGTTCTTTTCATTTCATGATCTCAAAGAATCCCATTTTCCTTTTACTACCCTCTCCAGGGTATCCAACGCATAAAAGGAAACTCATGAAACATGTAAAAATATCATAGATATTTATATCTTATTCCAAACCATAACTATGGAATCAAATCCTTATTCTAACCCCAAAATTGTTTCTATAAATTATCTACATGTGGGGGCTCTACAATCAACCCTTTATAATAGAACGTGTTATTTTTCATATTACCAGTCATCAGAGAACACTATGATTAAATTTTTTAGAATTACACCATCATTTTATAATTAAAGATAGTATATATGATTTGTAGACATTAAATAGTTTGAACAACTATCACTAGTAAAATCAATGACACATAGTAATAAATGTGTTATTCGAAAACCACATAGTAAATATGATAAATGTACACATCCCTCTTTCCACTCCAAGTCATGGGAAAAGCATTAAAATAAAAACAGCAATCCATTAAATCATTATATAATAACCGTAGTATGTATAAATGTTAAAACTAACACAAAATATGAGACATTTATTGTGTTTTCATGTTCAATATAACATTACAATGCTTGGATTCACAAAAAAGGTGTAAGGGAGGAGGAATTTTTATTATCAGATCTCATCCTACCACCCACCATCGATATTCCGTAGCTTTGTTTCACTGCCAAAAATAAAAACAATTTTTATAGACAATAATTAACTATAGATAAGGGTAAGGGGATATAGAAAAAATGAACCAGATACCATATATTAATCTGGTTTATATCAATAGAGAATATTTAGGAAATATAAAATAATCAGCATCTACCTCACTAACTGATAAATCATTGATTACAAATGACATTCCTTTTATGTAATTGTAAATTATCCTTTTTAAATATATTATTTAGATACTATGGTTTCACGCATTGAATATATAAGGCCATGGACTTAAACATTTCATAATCATAAGCTAAGTCCATAATTCACATTGATGATATTTTTAATATTAGAGTTTTAGTGAATTAGGCCATACCTATTATATTACAAATCAAATATTTAAAAGTAGAATCTTCTACTCTATATAATTTTTTCACAACAATAAAAATGCTTAAATAAAATAATAATTATTTTTATGATATAAATCATATTTAATTCTTAAATTCCCATATCCTTCCTTATAACCAATCAAAATCATTCCAAAAACATGGTAAGTGCATAAAATGCTCAGTAAGGGTTATAAAATAATGAAATGAAACATTACTCCATGAATATATAATAAGTAATGAAATCATAATTTTCTATCATAAAACATAATCTCTTTAAAATACATCTTTAAATCATATTATTTATGATTAACACAATGAAATCCTAAATCATAATGTTAATGTGTGGAATACATAACATAATTACAATGTTGATTTATCAGTCACATAGGGTGTTACATGTGGAATACCAACCACAATATATACCTAAAATCTCGTAGGATAATCATTATTGTTTACCACAGTCATGTTACCCAAATCATTGGAGTGCAATCTAGGGCTCACCCACCCTATGATTTTCACAGAACCATCCACATTTGGTTTATCACATAAACACCCTTCAAATGTAATAGTACCATTACATAATCATAAAACATAAATTATGGACATTTTACTCATCAAACGTAATGATTCAATTCAAGATGTTGAAAAATTCAATCCATTTACAATACAATTTTAATAATTTAATAAAGAGATTTTTTCAAAAAAGTGTCCCATACAAAATTGATACATTTAAAAAAATTACGTTTTAAAAAATTGCTGTTCATATTAATAAATCCCAAAAAATGTTTTGTAATCATGGATATTAATTATAAATATTATAAGATTGAATCTATAAAACATTTAGAAAATGTTTTAGTTAATGATTCGCATACCACTTGAGAAAAATAATCTAATAAACAAAATTTATAATAACATTAAAAAATCATATAATATCATGACACTAAAAATATTCATTTTATTATACGTAAAAGGGTAGTATATACACCATAAAAAGTGAATTGATGCATAATAAAAAATAAGTCTCAATGGAATTTAAATTGAGACAAAGTATCTTACAAAGATCGTATCCTTATATTAATGATAAATCAATGAAAAAATTATGTGTGATGTATAAAAATACACAAAATATAATTGAATATTATATGTGAAATGACCATATGTCATTCACACAAATTTTTTGAAAAACAAAACCAATGGCATTAATATTTAACTCAATGAATAGATAACGAGCTAATATTTCCCTTTAAATGTTTTTTTAATGATGTATGAATTATTCAATGGTGTTATTATGTGATGAAAATTTTTATCCATACAAAGGGAAGAAAAAATTAAAACATAAATAAAAAAAAATGACACCACACATTATGTTTTCATTATATAATCAATGAATTGTGTGTAAAACTGATTGAGTGGAAATTTTGTTTAAAAAATCCCTTGAGAAAATTTGGCTACATAATGACCTCACATAAAAATTCATAAAATGAGTTAATGGCGGAGAAAAGAGTCTATCATTACATTGACATAAAATTTAAATAAAAAATTATATTTAAGAACATATCCCAACATAAAAAAATTAATATTAAAATACAAAACATAAATTAAGTCTTTGACTAAAAGAGGAGGGTGAAAGGTTCCCTTACCTTCAGTCTGACTTCTCTCGTTCATTTATTTATATACCAAAAAAATTATCATAAGTTAATTTATACAATATTAAGTAAATTTTCAGGTTTATTATTATATTTAGATTACTTATTACCAGTTTATAAAAATTACATAATTATTTATGTTAATATAATTTGTTTGTTTTTTATATTCGGTACTTGTGTCGAGAATGATCTTCTAATAATTTGAAATTGCCCATGTGGTTAATAGTATATTATCTAAAGAATAGTATTATTGATATATATATCATATATATCTGTTATATATGTATTTATAATATTCCACAACATTTGGATATTATAAATGAAATGTACCATTCATGGAGATGGTAAGTCATACTTATGGATGAATGATACTTTCACTTATTTTTCATAACAAGGAAATGAAAACAAAATGTTAATTGGTATATTATAAGTCCAATATAATATCATATTATATATATATTACATCTTTTCAATAAGTCCATCCTTTATATGTTCCATGTCTAGACTGAACGTGTCATATCACTTTGAGGGGCGATTGTCCGCAAATCCTCAAGTGAAATTATCGTATTAACACATCGTGAAAAACATAAAGGTTTGTTTGAAAATAAAAATTATAGTATAACAGAGACAATATAAATATAATATATATCACATAAAAATATAGTTCTCTCATAATGGACACCATGAGAGGTGGTATGGGAAAATCGAACAGTCATCATTTTGGGAGGAAATTTTTTTCATTTCATAGAAACAATATGTTTTTCTCCATTACATGGTGTGGTGAGTTAGTGTAGTTCATATATTTTATATAAAAATGTTGTAGAATGTTTATGATCAATTTTTTATGTAATAAATGAATAATAATAGAATATAGAGTGAAGAATTGAAATAATTTAAATGGATTTTAGAGAGGACACTACCACAAAATCGTGTAACTCACTAAGATTTGAAAGAAAAGGCTTTCTTGAATTTACTTAGGCTAGTTTAAGGATACTATGAGAAAAATATGGATTTTGTGAGATTATTTGGGCATCTGATGGATGAGCCAAGGGGCTTTAGAGGTGTGATTAAAAGGGTGTAGTTGATTCCCATTTATATGAGTGAGGAGGGGCACATTAGAAGGCATGTAAATATTATTTTATTATAAAATGATTTTATATTTAAAATGGTCCTGAAGTAATTTATATCAATGAAAATATTTCTTTGGATTAATACCTATTAACCAATTGGATTTAGAGAAGTCTATGTCAAATAATTAACCTTATCTATTATTGTTAACCATCAGTAAACTAACTTAACTCATACTAGGACTTCTTGTATATTCATACTATATGTTAAATATAATTACTATAAAAAGAAAATAGAACGTAAAGTGGTTCCTTAATTTCCATTAAAACATTATATATGTAATTTTTCAAAATATTATATTTTTATGACTATTATAACATTTAATAAAATATTATTTGTATTATAAACTCATTAATGTCAATATTTATACTATTCATATTTTGACTTTTTAAAAATTCATAACAACTTCATTATTATAAATGACACACATTAATTAAAATAAAAGAAGTTATAATAATCAGTAATATTCATGGATGTAATGAAATGTTCCAAAATTAACTTATTCTTATTTTTTTAATCTCATTTATTTAAATCATTGATTAATAAGGCGATCACTACATCATTATTGTGTCAAAAAACAATTTACTTATTTGATGTATAAAAATTATAAATAAAATACCATGATGTAGGAAATCTTTTTAGCTTTCTAATAACTATTTATTTTCAATGTGATCACTTAAAAATCGTCATATAAAAATAGTTTTACAATAAAATACATGTTTATTTTACATTTTTTTACATTAAATTAATTCTTATCAAATGTCATTTTAACATAATAGTGGATTCATGGGGTCTCAAAATAGACCAATGAATGACCATTATAAGACATATTTATTCAAATAGTATTAGGACATATGTTAGGGTCGTTTAATATTATTATATTATTATTGTTTATCCTTATTTACCAGATTTTCCCTTTAACATTGGTAAATAAAATAACGGCCGATGATATTTTTCATATTTCCTAAAAATAAATGAAACCCATTTAAATTATATAGACATCCTGATTCCAAATACAGATCAGTTATTAAAAATTCATAACATAGTAGATTCAGTAATAAATATAAAATTCATTCTCATTGTCAAAACAAAAAAATATGGTTTTTAAAAAGTAATAGAAATCAAAATATTGATGTGTGATTATGACCAATTAAAATATGAAATTACATACAATGATAATCATTGATTTAAATTATAATAACACAATAAAATTAAACTTTAAACTCAATTAATATATAAATATAACTATATAAATAAATGAATGAATATGATGTTTTGAAATAAAATGCATTATTTTCACTATTCAATAAAAAATGATGTTTATTAGAAAAATACCAAATTATCATCAAAAGTAAATTTTTATGTTCCAATTATAAATAAGAAGTTAATATTTTCATATAGAATATATAAAAGATATGAAAAACTGGATTAAAAAATGGTTCTCCATCAAAAGTTTTTTAATGGACCATTAAAGATATTAGTGTATTTAATACTTAAAATCAGATTCATTTTTATTTGAATCCTATATTATTTATTGGATAACTGTAAATACATATAATAAATATTTAAAATCATAATATAGAAAATTATTTTCATTACCACCTATACAATTCCTTGGCATTAACTACCATTTAAAATTAAAATATTATTATATTACATTTTGTATGACTATATGTTGTTTGCAACATAAGATTTCAAAGAAACCAGTTGTTGCGTATTGAGAATTCTATCAGAAAAAGTTTCCTATTTGACATAAAATCTATATCTTATTCATAAATATTAATAGATATGAAAATTTATTATTCAGTAATTACCTTTGTCATTACATCATTTCCCCCTTTTGAAGATTGTGTCTGTGCAATTTTCAAATTTGACTTAGAATTTTAATTGAAAATCCCACATTGGGAAAAGTGTTAATAATAATGTAAAATTTTTAAATAAGAAATAAAATTAAAATGAACACCCAAGATAACACATAATAGGATTCAATGTAGGAAACCATGGTTATGGAAGAGAAACTAAGTGTCGTATTCTAATGGAGAGTGATGGAAAACATGATCAGAAGAAAGTTAACATCTAGAATACCATAAACATGTGATGGATTAAATAGTCATGGGTTCTTTAGTAGGAATATTGAATTGGAAACATTTTTTAATGTTCCTTTTCAAAAATATGATGAATTTATTTATGACATTGACTAAGAACATAAGGTAATATACATACTATTGAAGTACAATTTTATCCTTTAATAAATTCCTACCACACACTCATCTTTTCTCCAAACGATGTGTATTCAAGATGACATGGTCTCATATGATACACTATAATAAACTTATTGGGAATTACATAATCCAAAAAATATGAACTATATATTTTCCCTTTCTTTCAACATTAACGAAAACCAAAATGACTAGTACATGATAAAATAACCCCCAAAAAGATCATCCATGTAACACCCCGAGATTTTATGAAAAATATTCTTTTTAATTTCATTAATGTCTTGTGTTATACGCTACACCAAAAGGATCTTTCACAACACACATCTCTGATCTGGCTTGAATTACACACAATCGCGACCTTCCACGATAGCGTGTGTTGTACGCAACACCATGTTTCGCTAAACAACAATATGCTATTAAGATATTATTAAAACTAGCCCTTATGAATAGTAATAACCACTTTTTGAAATGTTTTAAATTTTATTTTTCAAAATGGACTTCATTTATGGATTCGGAGTATCGAATTTAGCCTAAGGTGAAATTTTGGTACTTTTCGGATAACTTTCATATTCTGATGAATAGTGAAAATTACTAAATTTTAATTAAAAACAACTTTTTTAATCAAAATAATTAATAGTGATAAATTATTAATTTGAGTGGTTATAAAGTATATTTAGAATATATTTTTACAATTTAATACAATTTTGGTCATTGGATGTAATTTCACATTTAAACCAGACATAAACAAGTGTCAATCTTTTGATAGATATTGTTTCTTAAAAACACGCTATTTGTTTTAACAGCGGGATTTAATTATAAAATTAATTAATGCAACTTCTATGTTATGAATTTGGTAAAATAGACTTCATTTTTGAATTTGGAATATGAAATATAGCTTAGGATGAAATTTTGGCGTTGTTCTGAAAAACATTAATTTTTGATGAATGGTGAAACTACTAAGTGGTAGTTAAAAAACTGAATTTTTCATAAAACTTAATTTTACCGCTTCTGTGAATGAAATTTCAAAAATCTGAGAGACATGGTTGATTTCAGTAAGTAAAATGTGGTTCAATGAGATGAAAATAATTTTTGGTGAATAGTAACTTTTTACTTTAATTTACCACGGTTAAAAGTAAATAGGGTAATTAAGGGTAAAAATGATATTAATATTACCCTAACACATGTCCTAATCCTATTGGACAAGTGTATCTCGACCAAAAACAACCTTAAGTGTAAAATATTATCATTTAGGCCCACTTGGATTAGATTAGGACATTTATTATTATTTAATTCAAAGAAGAGTTAAAAGAGTTAAAATCAAAGTTTATTTACTAAAACATTTTTAATATAGGGTTATAGATAAGATAAATTCGATTGTAAATATTAATTATAAAGCTAAAAGGATTTCATACATAATGGTATTTTATTTGTAATTTTTAGACATCATATAATTTAATTTAGTTATGACACAAAGATGATGCAGTAATTATCTTATTAATGAAATATTGACATAATTGATATTATAAATACCAAAATAAATGTAATTTCAGACTTTTAATGAATTACACTAATTTTATAGGTTACTATGATATATTAGTGTTGATTTAATCAACTTGGTTCGAACATATAATTCTGTTATGACTTTCAAAAAAATCATATATCAAATAGTGTCAAAATTGACACAAAATAGTTTTTAAATAAACTATTATATTATTAATTGTTATTTTAATCCTAAAAATCTAAGGTTCGGACAAATAACATAGATAAGGTTATATATATTAATAATAAACATGTTGGGGTTCGTTTGGCTTGATATAGTCAGTCTATTAACCATATAGTGTATGAAAACAAAAAGACACGGTAAAAGTTAAATTATTTAACTTAAAGTTAAATCTAATTGATAAGGTTAAAATAATAACCTAAACTTTTCTAAATCCTATTTTTTGATAGGATTTCCACCCATACCCACTTTATCTTTGAAATAAGACCCTTTGGAACCATTATAAATCGATTTTGACTTTAATATAAAATAATATTTTGAGATATTCCTAAGGTGCCCCTCTCCTCCCTTATAAAAGGGCACCTCATCCCCCTCCTCCTCACACCAATTTGTGCACTCACGCTCAGCCAACCCCTGCAAAAATCCCTTCTCCACTTCACTAGTATCATCCTATAGGTCCTGGTCCTCTTCAAAGACCATCCTTAGTTCTTTAAGTGGAGGCTAAGAAAAGGCACGTTAAAAAGAGGTAATATCCATTACCGATCTTTTTCAACTTCATTTTTCTTCAACATCTTATTCTTTAGTTGTTTCATGATAAAGTAATTACATCAGTATTTCTTATATACTGATATGTTATTATAAATATGAAACAACTCTAATTAACCTTCTATCCATCCTACGGAAAAAGGAAATCACCGCGCTTGCGTACGTACGGAATACCGTCTCCACGCCGTGGTATAATCTATTTTCCGCCACCACCTTAATTGGATGGGTATAAAAGTGTAATGAGCAACTATATATGATTATTATAAAGTGATATTGATACTGAAATAGTATACATACACTTCAACAGAATTCCACGACCATGGGAACGATATCATCGCTCGTGCGTACGTACGGACTACCGTCTCCACGACGCGATGAGATTCATTCTCAATGATTAACCATTCATGAATGATTATAAAGTATATATAATAAGTACTAATGAAATATATGACCTGATAATGATACTGGAATTATTTATATTTATATGTATGTCATCTACATAATTCCATTCAATTCAATAAGGAAACGAAAACAGCGTTCATACGTACGTACGGACTACCGTCTCCATGAATGGTTTATTTCTTTCCATTTACTGATTTATTATATATGTATATTCTGAATATATATTATATATAAATCATGTTTTATATTCTGGAATTATGTAAATATGATCTAACCAATCATATGAATAATTACAAGTTAAAACACGAACGACAAATGAGACGATTTTACCCAAAACGCTACTTTAACATGAATTTACAAAAGAATGGGTAATATAAAGTCATAAGTGGACCATATATGATATAATAACAATGAATATGATTCTGGAATAAGTGAATAACATTATTTAAATCATTATACAGGAGGTTCGGAGACATACAAAACAAGTCGGACCTAAGGTAAGGGAAATATCACAATCTCATTTTTATCCGAGATTGTTTATACTTTGGAATTTTCTGGGGTGTATTTTATCATCCACATCCATGATTATTCAACATGTAATATTTATATCCTTCTACAATAGTTTATATCCTATTTTACCCTTCGGTGAGTTTTTTTGTAAAAGATATGAAAGGAATCTTTTGTCGTTTTTATGTACGAGGTACTTTTTGACTTTTCCGAAAAAAGTATGAGAAGAATGTTTTTTTAACTTATACGGCATGAATGGATTTTTAAAAATTTATTTCCAAGAAGCTTCCTTTACAAGTTTTCAAGTTTATTTTTAATCAACTTCTTTTAGTTTAAACTTTTATGACATGCTAAGAACGGAAAAATGTTTTTGAAGAAGAAAAGATATTTTCCTCAAGAATGGAGTTCAAGTGTTTTATCAAAATTATTTTTCCATAAAAGATAATAAAGGGTTCTGTTTTTATCCCTATTATTAAATTAATTTGATTATGTTGTGATGGAATTATTTTTATGAATTCCTTTATCTTATATGAATTGTTTTATGATGTCATGATGTTTAAGATTCCCATTTTTATTACATGGGTTATGAAATGATGTATGATTTATGATTTTGTGGCACACATAAGAATGGTATCATTATGAGATGGGTGGGACCTATATCTCCCTCCAATGCATTGGGTGAAGATTTCATATATCATGAGATAGACATGGCTAGAATGGTAGGTTATACCGGTTCAGTGAAACAGGACTGAAACGAGGGTGACTCGATTCAGAAAGGGACTTTGTCCACTAAGATAGTCTTGGAAATGAGTCATGACTAATAAGAAATGATTCTCTATGATTATGTGTGTATTCCAAAATGTTCCATGTTTTATGTTATGATTATTGTGATTTCATTTCACTACTATGATTTATCCCATGTTATGAAATTATGCTCTCTTTTGCAGGTTAAGATTTCAAAAAGTTATGTTCTTATGAATATGATGTGATTGTTTTTTCTTTTGTTTACCCTTACGGAGCATTTGAGCTCACCCTTTTATGTTTACATTTCCCCAGGATATAAAGAAAGGTTTTAGGTATAAAAAAAAGGGAAGATCTTTATGGGATATGTTGAAGATCTTTCACCAGGATTAGAAGATTATACTCCGAGTTTCCAAAGACACTAAACTATTACGATCCTTGTGTGTGTGTTTTTGTTATGTACTAAGTATTCCGCAAATGTAATGTAATGTCAATGTACGTCAAGCTTCGGGTCTCTACAGTTGGTATCAGAGGAAAGGTTTAGTCAACCTTTGGAAACTAGGACGCGAAAATGTTAGTGATATCCCTAGAGATATTTCTAAGATATGTCTAGGGATGTCCCTAAGGATAAGTATACATATAGGATATAGTCCTAGCACTATGGTAACGATCATAGAATTTAACCTAAGATGTTAGATATTGAAATTACTCCCCCTTTATTATGATTTTTGCATCTAACACTATTCTATTTGGGTTTTAGAAAATGGTTGGAAACAAGATGATTCACGATAATGGAGGATATGATGGAAAATGGAATGATATTCCTCATAAGCAATCAAATGAAATGGGATTTGGAAGTCCAAACATCATTATTATGCCGAATCAGCAATCTCATAATATGATCAATAAAGTAAAATTTGTTAAGTTTCCTGACTCAGCTAATAAGAGAAAGATGGAGTTTCATGATGATCATAGAGGAAAGAAAGTTCAATTTCCCCTATGTAAATCATGTGGGAAGAGGCATCAAGGATAATGTTTCAAAGGAAATGGAAGATGCTTTGTGTGTTGAAAAGAAGGACATAAAGCCAGTAAGTGCAATTGAAAAGTTTCAGTTAACACCATGGATGAGGTTAATGGTATTGCTACGACATCAACAATGGTTAAATGTTTTAAATGTGGAATGTACGGGCATTATGCAAACCAATGCCCTAAGGGAAAGTCTCATGAAGAGAATCAGTATAGTCGTATGGGTAGTATTTATGTGGATGATGATGAAGAGACTACAAATGATATGTGAGATGAAAGAATTGTTGAAGCTCGGTCAATGGTTTAAGAATGTAGTGGAATGATTACATGTTTATCATGTGTAATGTTGTATAAGTAATCTCATGCTACTATGGAATAAAGAGACATCTATGGATTGTTACACTGTTGTCTTTCCTTGAGTTTTGAATGTGTATGATTAATGTTACCAGTATCCATGAAAGGTTATACAGATATTTTATGGAAAATAGATGATATGCGCATAATGAAGGAATAATAAGATAATGAGGTATTTGATTGTATTCATGAGCTCATGACTGATATAAGGAGAAGGTTATATCATGGTTTGAGTATATAGAATTTTGGGATTTTGGTATGTGGAAAGAGTTAACTTTTAACTGCATTCATGTTTTCACTAAGGTTCAATGGGTATTCAAGAGAATATATGATTAAGGCCTTTGAATGTTTGGAATGTGACCAACAAGACTTATCTTATGATATATGGGGATCAACGACAGTATTAAATCTCTGGTAATCGTTTTCACTATATTATGAGAGTGGACTGCAGTATTATGGATAAGCATAAAAATTATAATGTGTTATGTTGGACATAAGTTAGTATTGTTTAAGGATAGAAGATTTTCGATATTATTGATGGGATGTTATAGTAATGTAGTTTTAGAAAAAGGACAACCTGCAGGACGGGTGACAATCCATCGCGTCGGACAAGGATGTGGGAATCGAACCCACAACCGAAGTGCGACTGGCCTTTAACGCCTACCACTGGCCTACAGGAAGTCCCTGTTTAGTAGAAATTAGTTTTATTATATTATGCAGTATGATATATGAAGTATATGTTCATTTTAGGAACCATATATCATTAATCTCACTATAGATGGACTTATGTATTTTTTGATAACTTTTCTAACCTTTTGAGACAGATGGAATGACCCATCATTCTATCACATGATCTTCTAACACATCACGAATTACAAATTCAACTTCATTTCTTTATGAGATGAAGTAGAAATTGTCCAAAGAACGAAAAAAAGTGAGACTATACCAAAATCACGAAAGTATTTCTTCTAATTCCAATTTCATCAAATTTAGGGAAATGATCTTGAAAACCAAAAATGTTATCCTCGTGCTCTTATATCTGATTAATCAGATGGTACCTTAGATCGTCACAAATTTATGGATTTGTTATTGCTAGCTTTTCCATAGCCATGTTCTCTACCACTCTCCATCAGAACATGATGGTTAGATTTCTCTTCCATATCAATATTTTCACCTATGTGGAAACCCAGTGATTAGTTTATTTGGGTAACCATTAAATTTCACACTTTTGTTTTTAAATATTGGTTTTGGTATTCCTTTTACGATGTGGGTTTTGATTAAAGAAACTTTCGAATAGTAAACCATTTATAACCCCGACGAATTTCGAGGGCGAAATTCATTTTAAGGGGGGTAGAATGTAACACCCTGAGATTTTATGAAAAATATTCTTTTTAATTTCATTAATGTCTTGTGTTATACGCTACACCAAAAGGAGATTTCACAACACACATCTCTGACCTGGCTTGAATTACAGGCAATCACGACCTTCCACGATAGTGTGTGTTGTACGCAACACCAAGTTTCACTAAACAACGATATGCTATTAAGATATTATTAAAACTAGTCGTTATGAATAGTAATAACCACTTTTTGAAATTTTTGAAATTTTATATTTTAAAATAGACTTCATTTATGGATTTGGAGTATCGAATTTAGCCTAAGGTGAAATTTTGGTACTTTTCGGATAACATTCATATTCTGATGAATAGTGAAAATTACTAAATTTTAATTAAAAACAACTTTTTTAATCGAAATAATTAATAGTGATAAATTATTAATTTGACTTGTTTTAAAGTATATTTAGAATATATTTTTACAATTTAATACAATGTTGGTCATTGGATGTAATTTCACATTTAAACCAGACATAAACAAGTGTCAATCTTTTCATAGATATTGTTTCTTAAAAATAAGCTATTTGTTTTAACAGCGGGATTTAATTATAAAATTAATTAATTCAACTTCTATGTTATGAATTTGGTAAAATAGACTTCATTTTTGAATTCGGAATATGAAATATAGCTTAGGATGAAATTTTGGCATTGTTCTGAAAAACATCAATTTTTGATGAATAGTGAAACTACTAAGTGGTAGTTAAAAAACTGAATTTTTCATAAAACATAATTTTACCGCTTCTGTGAATGAAATTTCAAAAATCCGAGAGACACGGTTGATGTCAGTAAGTAAAATGTGATTCAATGAGATGAAAATAATTTTTGGTGAATAGTAACTTTTTAATTTTTATTTACCACTGTTAAAAGTAAATAGGGTAATTAAGGGTAAAAATGATATTAATATTACCCTGACACATTTCCTAATCCTATTGGACAAGTGTATCTCGACCAAAAACAACCTTAAGTGTAAAATATTATCATTTAGGCCCACATGGATTAGATTAGGACATTTATTATTATTTAATTCAAAGAAGAGTAAAAGGAGTTAAAATCAAAGTTTATTTACTAAAACATTTTTAATATAGGGTAATACATAAGATAAATTCGATTGTAAATATTCATTAGAAATCTAAAAGGATTTCATACATAATGGTATTTTATTTGTAATTTTTAGACATCAAATAATTTAATTTAGCTATGACACAAAGATGATGCAGCAATTATCTTATTAATGATATATTTACATAATTGATATTATAAATACCAAAATAAATGTAATTTAAGAATTTTTATGAATTAAACTAATTTTCTAGGTTACTATGACATATTAGTGTTGATTTAATCAACTTGGTTCGAACATATAATTCTGTTATGACTTTCACAAAAATCATATATCAAATAGTGTCAAAATTGACACAAAATAGTTTTTAAATAATATATTATATTATTAATTGTTATTTTATTCTTAAAAATCTAAGGATCGGCCAAATAACTTAGATACGGTTATATATATTAATAATGAACATGTTGGGGTTCGTTTGGCTTGATATAGTAAGTTTATTAACCATATAGTGTAAGAAAACAAAAAGACACGGTAAAAGTTAAATTATTTAACTTAAAGTTAAATCAAATTGATAAGGTTAAAATAATAACCTAAACTTGTCTAAATCCTATTGGTTGATAGTATTTCGACCCATCCCCACTTTATCTTCGAAATAAGACCCTTTTGAACCATTATGAACCGATTTTGACTTTAATATAAAATAATATTTTGAGATATTCCTAAGGTGCCCCTCTCCTCCCTTATAAAAGGGCACCTCTTCCCCCTCCTCCTCACACCAATTTGAGCACTCAAGCTCAGCCAACCCCTACCAAAATCCCTTATCCACTTCCATAGTATCATCCTAGAGGTCCTGGTCATCTTCAAAGACCATCCTTAGTTCTTTATGTGGAGGCTAAGAAAAGGCGCGTCAAAAAGAGGTAATATCCATTACCGATCTTTTTAAACTTCTTTCTTCTTCAACTTCTTCTTATTTAGTTGTTTCATGATAAATTAATAACATCAGTATTTCTTATATACTGATGTGTTATTATAAATATGAAACAACTCTAATTAACCTTCTATCCATCCTACGGAAAAAGGAAATCACCGCGCGTGCGTACGTACGAAATACCGTCTCCACGCCGTGGTGTAATCCATTTTCTGCCACCACCTTAATTGCATGGGTATAAAGGTGTAATGAGTAACTATATAAGTTTATTATATTGTGATATTGATACTGAAATAGTATACATACACTTCAACACAATTCAACGACCATAGGAACGATATCATCGCTCGTGCGTACGTACGGACTACCGTCTCCACGACGCGATGAGATTCATTCTCAATGATTAACCATTCATGAATGATTATAAAGTATATATAATAAGTACTAATGAAATATATGACCTGATAATGATACTGGAATTATTTATATTTATATGTATGTCATCTACTTAATTCCATTCAATTCAATAAGGAAACGAAAACAGCGTTCATGCGTACGTACGGACTACCGTCTCCATGAACGGTGTATTTCTTTCCATTTACTGATTTATTATATATGTATATTCTGAATATATATTATATATAAATAATGTTTTATATTCTGGAATTAATTAATTATGATCTAACCAATCATATGAATAATTACAAGTTAAAACACGAACGACAAATGAGACGATTTTACCCAAAACGCTACTTTAACATGAATTTACAAAAGAACGGGTAATATAAAGTCATAAGTGGACCATATATGATATAATAACAATGAATATGATTCTGGAATAAGTCAATAACATTATTTAAATCATTATACAGGAGGTTCAGACACTTACAAAGCAAGTCGGACCTAAGGTAAGGGAAATATCACTATCTCATTATTATCCGAGATTGTTTATACTTTGGAATTTACTGGGGTGTATTTTATCATCCACATCCATGTTTCTTCAATATGTAATATTTATATCCTTCTACAATAGTTTATATCCAATTTTACCCTTCGGTGAGTTTTTTGTAAAAGAAATGAAATGAATCTTTTGTCATTTTTTCGTACGAGGTACTTTTTGACTTTTCCGACAAAAGTACGAGAAGAATGTTTTTTTTAACTTATACAGCATGAATGGATTTTTAAAACATTATTTCCAAGAAGCTCCCTTTACAGGTTTTCAAGTATATTTTTAATAAACTTCTTTTAGTTTAAAGTTTTATGACATGTTAAGAAAGGAAAAATGTTTTTGGAGAAGAAAGGATATTTTTCTCAAGATTGGAGTTCAAGTGTTTTATCAAAATTATTTTTCCATCAAAGATAATAAAGGGTTCTGTTTTTATCCCTATTAATAAATTGATTTGATTATGTTGTTATGGAATTATTTTTATGAATTCCTTTATCTTATATGAATTGTTTTATGATGTCATGATGTTTAAGATTCCCATTGTTATTACATGGGTTATGAAATGATATATGATTTATTATTTTGTGGCACACATAAGAATGGTATAATTATGAGATGGGTGGGACCTATATCTCCCTCCAATTCATTGGGTAAAGATTTCATATCTCATGAGATAGACATGGCTGGAATGGTAGATTATACCGGTTCAGTGAAACAGGACTGAAACGAGGGTGACTCGATTCAGAAAGAGACTTTGTCCACTACGATAGTCATGGCAATGAGTCATGACTAATAAGAAATGATTCTCTATTATTATGTGTGTATGCCACAAAGTTCCATGTTTTAAGTTATGATTATTGGGATTTCATTTCACTACTATGATTTATCCCATGTTATGAAATTATGCTCTCTTTTTCAGGTTAATATTTCCAAAAGATATGTTCTTATGAATATGATGTGATTTATTTTTCTTTTGTTTACCCTTACTAAACATTCGAGCTCACCCTTTTATGTCCACTTTTCCCCAGGATATAAAGAAAGTTTTTTGGTATAAAAAAAAGGGAAGATCTTTTTGGGAGATGTTGAAGATCTTTCACCAGGATTAGAAGATTATACTCCGAGTTTCCAAAGACACTAAACTATTACGATCCTTGTGTGTGTGTTTTTGTTATGTACTAAGTATTCCACAAATGTAATGTAATGTCAATGTACGTCAAGCTTCGGGTCTCTACAATCCATTATAGAAAGAAATAAAATTCTTAATCCAAAAAAATCAAAAAAAAAACTCAATGTTCCACAAAGACAATTCAATAAACAATTTCCCTTAAAATTACTCAAAATGAACCAAACTAATACTAAAACCCAAAATTTAGAAGGAATTGATCACATAGTCTTCTTTGAAAAATATTAACATTTAACTCTAAATAACACTGACTACTGAAAAAGTATCATTCTGAAAAGTATTTTACCAAATAAAATATTCTCAATGATAGGATAATAAATTCCATAAATAACCCAAATTTCAATAACTCCACTATAAAAAATAGATTCTTCTGAATTAAAATTCAACCATTAACCCTTATATGAAATCCCATTGTATAATATTTTCCATAGTCAAATAGTGTTCCCAAATGAGAAAATGTATTCTAAATTAACAATTTTAACTTATTCACCAAATAATTTTCCGATACCGAGGATATCTTTTTGGAAAAACATATTTTAAAAAATCAACATATTCATAATCGAAACAATAATTTAACTAATATGAATAAGTTATACTAACCAAGGACATCATGTTTGTGAGTGGTCAGTGATGTTCCCTTGTTTCCCATGGGCGTGGGTTCAATTCCCTCAACCTTCCCACACACAATAGTTTTTCACCCATCATGGTGTTTTACCTTTCTATAAAACCATACCATTTTATAACATTAAAAAAAATTGTGATAAATTTCTCAAAAATAACCATAACATATTTTATCCTAAAATTTAATCTCATACCTCACATTTTCAACCCAATAATTAACTCATAATTTCATCTAATTCATGGTTCATATATTCCAAATTAGATATTTATAAATATATCCACAAAATAATAGATTATCCTTCCTCAAATATAATTTTCACATAACAAACTTCAAGGATACACATACAATAGACATGTCTTCTAATGTAATCCCATCAACAAAATTTCATTAATAATTTTAAACATTTCCTCACGTAGATATATATCATTACTCTCAAAATTTTAAAATATAGAAAGCATAATCATCCAGAATTCATCATGATCCCATAAACATTTTTTCATCTTCTTCTGTATCACATTTATCCTACAAAAAAATCCCGAATCAAATCATATGATTGAATAATATCAATATATCATCTAGGAAATAATATATACCATTAACAAGTCATTTCCAATTTCCTCATCCTCAATTGGAATGGGAATATGCATTGGTAAAAATATATTTGTATGGTCATACTGACCGCAGTCCTGAACCATTTTCATAGGAAATATATTTGTGTAATGGCCATGCAAACCTTATTTAAAACATTCAATTGATCCCTTGAAAATATCTTCATTACCATTTATGGAGTCATGAAAACGCTTCCTTTTCCAGTAACATCTTATTACATATTGACCTATGTTACCACATCCATAAAATCTTCCCATACCATTGGACCATTTTCCTAGGTTTTTCATTCTACATCTTTAACATATTGGTTTTTTAATATACATACCTATATTATTATGACCTGAACATCAATATGGATTCATTTCTCATATATATGATTCCTTAAAAAAATCATCAAGGTTCATGTGGTCAATCATGCCTCTAGATAGTTGGTTAAGAATAACCACAAGATTTCTCACAGTAGATTCCATTTCATTTGTTTACACATTCATAAAATGGTACCAGTTTCCTTCACATCCATTTTTACTTTTCTTCAAGCTAGATCTAGCCATTTACCATAACCAAAAAGGATGGTGTGAGTATATCAGTAAAATCATCATATACTATCTTATATGGTGGGTAAACACTAAGATATAATTTTTAATGTTATATTAAACTCATTCAATATATCTATAATAACTATAACATTTTCTAATACTCTAACCATTATGGTTATGTCACTTATACATAAATAAAACCCTAACATCTAATTCTTTCTAAAATAATATCTCATACCAACAATAAGGCCCCATCCATAAACATTTCATAATCGTGAGTTTATAAATGAATACAAATTTATTATCTTTTAAGGTTTAGTGTTTTTGAGAATTAATCCATAACTATTATATTACAACTCAAATGCTACAATGTAGATACTTCAACACTATCTAATATTTAACAACAATAAAACAACTTAAATAAAATAATAATTCCTTTCATGATATAAATCATCATGAATTATTTTATTCATGTACCCTTCCCTATACCCTGTAAAAAAGAGTCCAAAAAACATGGGATGTGCATTAAAATCAATGTAAGTGTTATAAAATAAGGGAAAATATTACTCCCTAAATACATAGAAATCAACGAAATCATACATTCCAATAATATAACATAATATCTTTAACATTACTTATGAAATAATATGTTATATGAATACCACATAGAAATCATAAATCACAAAGGTAACATATGGCGTCAATAAATAAACATACATTGAAGATTTAACATCCACATATAATGTTAAATTTGGAATACCATTATAATATGTTCCCTAAATATTTTAGGACAAACATTTTCATTTACCTCCATCACATTACCCAATGCATTGGAGAGTTATCTAGGGTTCACCTACACTAGGATTACTATGAACCCACCCATATTTGGATTATCACATAACCACCCATCAAATTTTCATGTACCATTACATAATCATAAAACATAAATTATCAATATTTCACTCAAAACACACAATAAATCAACTCAATATATTAAAATATTAAATCAATTTCTAGAAACATTTAAGACATATAATTAGTTGATTTTTAATCAAAATGTCCCATAAAACATTCATAATTTTAATGGAATTAAAATTTTAAAACATTAGTATCCATATAAATAAATCAAGAAAATCATTTTTTAAATAAGGAAATTAATGATAATTATTAGAAGAATAAATAATTAAAACAGTAGAAACAATGTTTTAGTAAAAGAGTCCCTTACCAATTGAGAAAATACATGATTAAATATAATTACAGAATAATATAAAATAATGATTTAATATCATGATAATAACGAGAACCATGTTATAATATATAAATGACAATATATACACCATATAATGTGAATTGGTATATAATAAAAAATAAGTCTCAATGGAATGTAAATTGAGAAAAAATTGCTTACACAGATCATATCCTTATATTAAGGATAAATCAATGAAATATTTTTGTGTAACAAAAATAAATAAAACCAATATATATGGATATTATGTTAAAATAATCAGAATTCATTCACTCATATAATTGGATAAACAAACCCAATTACATGAATATTTAACTCAATGAATGTAGATTGAGCTAATATTCCCATACAATGATTGTATGAATAGCTTTAGAATTTATAAATGGGGTCATTATGTGTTGCAAATGTTTATCCACACAACGAGAATTCGAAATTAGAACATAAATTAATAAATATGTATTCCAAACATGATCTAGTCAACATATTATCTATGATGTTTGCGTAAAACCCAATGAGTTGAAATTGATTTTAGAAAATACCTTAATAAATCAAGCAGCCTAACAGCATCACATAAAAATTCAGAAAATGTGTTGATTAGAGAAAACAGGGTCTCTAAACCCATGGAAATAAAATTCACATTAATATGATTATATAAGAACATATCCCAACATAATAAAATTGAAATTAAAATACATAACATTTATGAAGTTTTTGACTAATGGATGAGGGCGAAAGGATCTGTTACCCTGAGTCAAAATTTTCTCATTCATTCATTATATTATTGAATAATAAACTTAATTTAATTTATACATTCATAAGATAGTTTTTTATATTTATTATTCTATTTATATTAATTATTATTCCATTATAAAAATTAAATAATTAATTAAGTTAATATAAGATGTTTTGTCGATATTGTGTACCTGCGTCAAAAATGTTCTTTTTTTAATTTAAAATTCTCCTTGTGGTCAAAATAAAATTATTTCAGAATGGTATAAAAAAATTAAATATCATATATTTCGATTTGATATGTTTATATTATAGTCTGTTACATTTGTGGGATAAAAAATGAAATGAACCATTCATGGATATGGTAATTTGTATGTATTGAAGAATGTCACATTCATTTATTTATCATATTATTGAAATGAAATCTAAAAGATACATAGGTATAATATAATTCTAGTATAATATCATATGAAATATATGTTGCATAATTTCCATAATTACCTCATTTATATTTTCCATGTATGGAAGAAATGAGACATATCACTTTGTGGGGGAGGTATACCGCACTTCATCAAATGAAATTATCAAAATTAAAAATCATTAAAAGAATAAATGTATGATTGAAAATAAATATTACAATATCATAGAGAAAATGAAAATATTATATATATCATATTTAAATACATTTCTATCATAATTTCCACCGTGAGAGGTGGTAGTGGAAAATTGAAAATTCATTATTTCGTGATGCGACAGTTGGCCATACACAGAAGCAATATGTTCGTATCCATTAGATGATGGTGTGTGTAAGTGTATTTAAAATACTTATCATAAATAAATTTCAATAATATTTAGGATAATTATTTTTTTATGTAATCATAGGATAAGAAAATAATATAGCGTAATGAAGTAAAATAATGTAAAGGAACATTAGAGAATATGTTACCTCTAAAATGTGTAAGTCCCTTCGATTTGAACGAAAATGATTTATTGAATTTACTTTGTGTCAATGATAAGGATTATAGGAGGAATATATTGATGTTGGGAAAATATTTTGGTATAGGTTTGACAATCCACGTGGATTTATATGAGTGACTAAATGGGTAGAGGTGATTCCCTTTTATAAGAGGTTGGAGGGGCACTTTACAAAGGAATTGATATATATTTTTATTATAAAATTATCCTCGGTTTAAAATGGACTCAATGTCATTAATATAACATATAGTATGAATTTGGGTTGAAAACATCTCAATAAATAGGTTTTAGATAAGTGTAGGTCACAAATTTAACCTTATCATTTATCTTGAACCATTAGTTATCTAATTTATATCTTACCTAGTCTTCTTGTATATTCATAATATATAGTTAATATATATACTATAATATGTCAATCTAACCTCAAGTGGTTCATTGATGAAATTTTTAACATTATATAATTCATTTTAAATAATAATATATTTTTAGGACTATTATAACATTAAATAAAATTATATTTGATTTAAAAACTCATTTATGTCAATTTTTATACTATTCATATCATGAATTTTTAAAAAACCATATCAAGTTGGTTCTCTCAAACAACATTGATTAATTAAAAAATAAAAAGTCATAATAATATCTAAATTTCATGGATGTAATAAAAAGTATCAAAATAATATTTTTTTATTTTTTTAAACCTTTAATTAATAAGATAATGATTACATTATCATTATGTTAAAAAAATTATTTATTTTATGTATATAAATTATAAATAAAATACCATAATGTTAGAAATATTTTTAGTTTCAAATTGAATATTTATATTCAATGATATCATTTATAAAGCCTCATAAATGTTTTTTACTAAAAGATACATATTTAGGATACATTTATCATTGCATTAAATTAATTCTTATAAAATGTAATTTTCTCATCAAAGTGGCTCCATGGGGTCTCAAAAAGACCTAAGGATGCCCATGGTCAGGAATATGTTATCCAATAGTATTCAGACACATGTAGTGGTAGGTTAATATTATTATAATATTATTTTCACCCTTATTTAATTGATTTACCCTTTAACCATGGTAAATAAAATAATTACTGATGTTACTATTCATAATGCCTAAAAATAAATGGTACCTATTAACACAATGTGGAACTCTTGTTTCCAACTATGGAATCCATTCTACGAAATTCAAAACATAGAATATGTTGTAATTAATTTAATGTTAATTTTTGTGGCCGAAACAAAAAAGCAGTTTTTTTGGAATAAACAACTGTTAATAGATTGACATGTGTTTATATCCGATAAAAATGTTAAATTACATCCAATGACCATAATTAGAGTAAAATATATAAACTTAATCAAATTACACATCAAAAACTATTAATATAGGAATTTAACAATATAAATAAATTAGTTTCAATGGTTTTTTTATAATAAAATGTATTATTTTTCACAATTCATTAAAAATGAACTACATTTGAAAAATATCATAATATCACCAAAAGTAAATTTTCATGTTTCGATTCTAAATAGAAAGTTTATATTTTCAAATATAATATATAAAAGTGAAATAAACAAGATGTAAAATGGGATCTCTATCAAAGTGTGGTAAAACAACATTTAACGATATTAGAGTAAGACACGCTTAAAATTGGAATAACAATTTTTTGAATCATAAAATATTCATTGGAAATATATAAAAACATTCTATAAATATGTAAATTCATAATATAATTAATTTTGATCATTCCCTCCAATAAAACAACAAGGAATTAACAACCATTTAAAATGATAATATTTTTATATTATATTTATGTATAACTCAATGTTGTGTGAAACATAAGATTTCAAAGAAACCTGTTGGAGTGGGTTGAGTAAGATATCAGACAATGTGACCTATTTGACATACGATCAATAACTTATTCAATAATATTAATAGATATTATAATTTATTAATACTGAAATAAATAGTTCGTTACAGACCACCTTCTATTTCTCACTCCATCACTCATTAGAATGGGATCTTGAGTCATAGATGTGTATGAGTGGTTAATAAAGAGATTTAAAGGGTGATTATGTATAACAGACAATGAATCAATTTACTTATTCATTACCTAATTCAATTTAACAAACTAATTTAATTATTCTTTTAAAACCATAACGGTTTGAAATTTTGGGCCATATGTGAATATAAATAACATAACAACCTGGGTTGGACACCCATTTATGGTATAAACATTGTCTTGAATTCAATTTAAATGGCTCAAATTTTAAGAAAAACTATAATTGTCATTTATTTTAACATACATAATAAAAAATAATATATATTTTTTATATACAATCACTAATTAACCATACCACAAAATAAATGAACAAAATTAGTGACAGACAAAAAAATAATTTTCAATTATAAAAATTATTCAGAAAGAAATAACAGGGGTCCATACATCATCATAAAGATCATGAATTTTCATCCTAAAAAAGAAACACATGTTGAATAATGTGAGGGATTGAGTTGGTATCTAGTTATCATTCTCTGATAATCCCTCCTAATGATTTCTATGCCATCAAACGTGGATCCTTTTGGGAATAGATCATCCAAAAAGTATGCACTCCAATAAGACTTCGATAACCATCGAGTAATCCTAGAAGTTGATAATCCATAATGTCCATCACATTAAAATTAATGACTTGAGATAGTTTATGCATATCTATCCATAGTTACGAAGCATGGATCAACATTTCTACCTCATATATATAAATTGGAAATTATGAATAGTAACAATCCTTAACCAAATTATGATGGTTCTAGAATGTATTAACTCACATAAAGGATATTGATTTATAATTCTAAATATCATCAAACCACATAATGATGACAGCTTATTGAAAACATCATCTCTATCATTAAACACCATTTTCTATCATCATATGTTTTTTTAGAAAATACGATTGATTTGATTTATCCTCATGAGCTCCTAGATTACTCTCATCTTCTCTAGTGTCCCTGTACTAACTCTAGTCCCAATAGTGCTGACTCTCCTATATCCATCAAGTATGCATGTGACCTCTTGGGTATCTATTTTAAGACCATTAATGGTATGATTATATTGGTGTAATGGTATTTATGATAAAAATTAAAACAATAAAAATAAAATTTATCCTCCAAACACCAGTTGAAATCAAAATTTCATGCCCTCGACAACTTCTGATAATCCAAAATGGATTAATTAATTTTTCCATATTTCTATGGGTGGAACATTATTTCATAAACTATGTAGTCCAATTTTCATCTTGTAATATCATCCATGCATGGGATATAAATTGTGAATCATGGTTGGAAATGATTATTTAAGGTACCCCATATAGTTGGACGATCTCCTCTAGGTACAAGAATCCAAACCACTCCACCAAAATTAACCTATGAAAAAAAATTAAAAAGGAAAACATGGAATATTAGATGATGATCATTAAAATATAATTTAGAACCCATACTAAGAGAGTAATATATATCAATAAATACATTTATATTCCATGAAAATTCTACTAAATCTCTTTCATGGGTTAGGAAAAACTTTATGAAATTAATTGATCCTTATTCTTCTTGAAAAATGATAGAATATATCGGATAATCACGGAAACACATTTCAATATTGCATTACACTAAAAAAATTATTAATTTTTGGTAAATCACAGTCACTATATGGTCGACATCTAAGGGTGAATAATGGACCTCTCAAACAACATCCTCGTGTGTCATGACTAGAACAACCATTCATCCATAAAAACTGGAGGTATGATCCACATCATTAAAATTTACAACTTCATTATTTCATGAGAATATATTTCCATGAAAAGTGTAAACATTTATTCCTTCTATATGGACCTACCTCAAAAACATATATGAATTTCTTCCAATGTTGTCAATGAATGATAAATATACTCTTCTATAATTCAATATGTATATCTATATAAATAAAAACAACTAAAATTCCTATATTATAAGTTTAGATTGAAACAACTTTTCATGGGAATAATATATCATGTCTTCCCTTCCCATAATATATATATTATGTAAGTTATAGTAATAAAAGAACTAAATATGATTCCTTCACTATAGGTTATGATCTCCTTATGAATAAATGTAACTTATAGAAATATAGACTATATACAAAACATATAGATTAAAATTAAGGATGTTCTTATATTGCATCCTAATTATCTCTTCCCAATACAAATCCATGTTTTGGGTCTTTTAAATTTTAATTATATTTATAAAATTTATATCCATATAATATATCAGTTCAAAACACTTTAGTTGTCCAAAACCTAGGCTTTATCGATTAGTTAAACTAGACAAAAAATTCATTAAAACCACATATTGAAAACTCGTGATTGGAGAACTCTCCACCACACTCATTAACTCCTCCAAATATCTATGTAATTACTTATTCCAATCAAATGTAATTTCATTTTAGGAAATGGAATTCATGAGGATCATAGAAATAGATTTTTATTCCATCAATCACTAATACTTCCATTCTATCACATTTAAACCCCTATCAAAAAAACTTGTAATATGATGAAATGGAAACAAGAACTACCTCAGTATTCACCATTTCTAGAACTAATAATCACTTTGAGATTACATGCTTGAGTTATTAATCCTCTCATATAAAAAAATCATTATTCAAGAGATTTAATTATAAATTGTTCTCCTAAAGTAATTATTATGTAATAATCTATATTTGTATATATCAATTCTATATTTCAATGAAAATGATTACATAACTAATGAATAAGACAATAAAACATTCCAAAAGGGATGAGATATCTCGTTTATAATGCCTATATAAATAACTATGTAGTTTTTCACACTATATAGAATCACCAAAACTCATAATGGCCATAGTGATACAAAAAATAATATATTTCAAATATCACCTTGTAAAATAGAGGCAGATGTTAGTTCTCATAGAGATGAATCTTTCAGATCCACAACACCCCTTTAGTCGGATAATGTAATCACAAATCCTTATCAGATACGTATTTGTCGTAATTATCACTAGATATGAATGATGTTAGTCTATACTGATCCAAAATATTCTATTTTCCTTCACGGAAGTCGAAAATAGAGCAACCCACAGATAAATAATTGTTCTAAAAAAATTTCATCCTAAGGTCCTAGATCATCACCAGTAACTAATCAATCTCATACAAGGATAATAAATAAAATGTAAAAGATATACATGTGGTCCCATGGTTAAAATAAATTCATTAGTTAGCCAAAAAAATATGTTGAAATCATATCACATCTCTTTTAATGATATTCATATATTTTCCTACACCTTTGTATGTTGAACATATATGCTGTCTTATACATTTATATCAAAACTACCAACCCTATGGTTGATAAACCTTGACTTCTCATGCACAAACTCTAATCATGACTACAAATTATCTAACTTCCCCATGAAAAATAATATTCATCCATAATCTTAGACAAACAACACTCTCTAATAATTAAATTTGATTTGATCATGTCTTATAGATTACCAATATATATAATTGATGATATAAAACCTAATCAAATCCAATATGTGATCCCACTAAAACAAATCTCATCTATGTATTAGATCACACCTTTAGTATATGTGGGTGAGAAATTGATCACTTCTAGTAGGTGTCACTTATTGAATAAGACTGCATAGGGGCTTCACTAGAATAAATTTATCACAATCTAATGTTGAAAAAAATGTATTTCTCACATCGGTGTCATAAATTATTTGAGGTAGTATAAATTATATATATATTTTACATTACACCATTTAAGGTTCCAAATTTTTATAACCCTCTATTGAATATATTTTTTTAGATCCCTTACCACATGTCTTCTGATCCTAGTGTAGACCATGTGGTCATGTTGTGGGAGGAAAAGGATCATTGAATCCTTCCACAACATCCCATTTTCATGGGGTACTGTTGGATCCTCTTCCAATGACTCCTCCTTCAGTCCCATCTCTAGGTAGTACTCAGTTTATTCTATACATCTAATTTATATTTTTATCTAATACATGAATTCCTTATATAATATGATGAGTTAATATGTAACAAACCTTTTATCATAATAATAATTAGTAATAACAAAACCTATTATCAATATATATAGATCCTCTGGGTGACACATGATATCTATATCATATGTTCTGTGATTACTCAGGTTTTGATATTCTATATTATGATCTTAATTCATAATGGAATCTATATGTAATTGAGGAATACACTCCCAAAATAGAAACCTAAGAGAATAAAACCAATTTTCCATCATCTAATAGGATCTATATCACCATGATATTCATGTAGGATATTTACATTGGTGGGAATATATTGGTTTATAATTATAGATAATATTTCATCATGAAGTCCACAAAAATAGTTACATATACTGAACAATCCATCAAGAATCATGTATTGGGAGTAACTCTTGAGAATAGTTAATCTTTACAAAAAATCAATAACTAAAATATTTTCCAACTGCAACACTTAGAGATCATATATATAAATCGATCTTAATGTCAATGTGTATTAATATTCATGGATGATACACTCAAACTATGTCCCATAAAGTGTCACTGCAACCTATAAATGGATGATAAAATCAAACTATAAGCCCACTATATTTTCCAGAAGACTATATTACATCACCAAAATTTTGTTATAATGATTCTTCACATCATGGAATATTTTATCCACTATATAAATCTAGTCCTCATACACCTATGGGCAAGGTTCATCATGGAATCTGTATAGATTCTATCATTGGAAATCATATATCATATTTTTTTCCATATATCCTCATAATACCCTACTAGAATAATTGGTTCTATTGTAGTGGTAATAACTCCATCCTAAATGGAGGGATGTGGTTATAGTCTCTATGAAACTAGTGTATATATTTCTATCTACACGGAAATTTGAAATACAAAGTGATGAAGTAAATTTTGGACATCGTCATTAATTACTTAATTAATAATTAGAGATCGACTAAATATTATGGTATTATCTTTACCATAAATTTGTATATGAGTTGGATATCATTATGGAACCATCATATAATTTTAAAAGAAATTCCATGGTCATATAATCATATATGTGGGGATGACTCTAGAAGGAAATGGAAGTCAATGAAACCTTACCTTATGATTCTTATTTTATTTTTTATTTTCTATAGCTAGTTACCCAATTTACTAAGACAACATGTATGTTATCAGTTTCCTAGTGACTTGATAAATAACTAGACCCAGTAACACTAGATTCTATATATTTAATAATAAAATCATTAAAATTTGACATTGTTTCACTTAATTCTCAAACCAATCTTCTCAAGAAATTGTACTCTAAAAACCATCTCTATGATAAGATAACTCAAGATCCACTATGAATTCAACCCAACATAGCAAGACCCTCATGAGTGGTGATAAGATAAATATTACACCCTATGATCACTTTTGATGGGATCAAAAAATACGCAGGAGACCAATAATAAGATTCTATATCGCAATTCACATGTAATCAAAACACACCTCCACAAAAGAAATGGAAATGAAAAATATAGATAATAATCTATATTAAATATGTATAATTCATGAAAAAATGAAAATAACATCAAAATTATTACTAATATATAAAAAATAATTGATAAGGGTAAAATACATAGGTAAAAACCCAATGGATAACCAACCGAAATAGTTTAATTTATGTGGTATTTGAAGTAATCCAGCACTAGAAATAAATTTCATCCAAAGTACAAACCCTATTTCCACAAATATTCACCTAAACTGTATCCTATAAAAATGCATCACTAAATGTTTCATTATACACATAAAATGTAACATGTGCTGGAGATGATTCCCCTTAATACATAAGGATAGATATACCCAATATGACATCCTGTAAAAAAATTGAAATAATTTGTAAAATTTTCTGCTCACTGTTTAATTATGAGACACAATGAATGTGATGTCAAATACTATAAGATAAATAGTATGTGAGGGAGAAAATATAAGACATATGATAGTGTCATTCTTTTCATAGTTAGATACATGAGAAATCAGTATGTACCCTAATATATTTGAAATTACATAGTCTAAAAGCCCATGTAACCTCTCGGTAATCACTGGGGAGGGCCCCGATCTCACTATGTATCACACACTATATGATATTATAATAGAACAAATGGTAGTATCAAATGTTAGATAATAATATAAAACACATGATAAGAGATATAGTCATGACCCATAAATGATCTGATCATAATTCCCAATCCTCTTCCTCAACAATAAAATGTGAATTGATTAATTTTCCTATATCTATTATTCAATTTTATTGAATAAGTAATAATTAAAATTGTCCAAGGATTTACATGAAAAATGATTAGGATAAGTTTTTTTTGCAATTAAACACAGTGTAACATTTTTATGAAAATCATCCCTCATTGGTGAATATGGGAAAAATGTTGTTTCTAAGGTTCATTAGTAGTGAGATGGAATTCCCTAAAGATTTATGTCATGACTCATACATGTGTGTACCATGGGTGAGTGGTTACCTTGTGAATCATGATCCTACCCCATTTATTGGGTGAGTTTAGAAAGACATGAACTTGTCCTTTCAAATTTTTAACCATATTGTCCATATTTCTTGGTGACCATATGTTGGCTCCTTGTGCCTGGGTTTCCCATTCATGGGTTGGGATGGCTATTCGATCCACTATCACATTTCATATGAATCTAAATATAGTTATCACCCTAACCGAAATTATTATGTTGTTTTATTTCTCACTGTGGTGGATGAAAGGTTTCATCCCCTCGTACAAAAGAATCATGACGATACTCTTCTTCCCACATCATCGACTATAGAAAATATTGGGCATGCACCATAATATTGATCACACAACACATCATATCACCTAGAATTTTCATCAACATATTCCTCAATAAATTGACTCATCTAAATTACATCTCATCTCCATGAAGAAATTTTTTCCTACCATGAATAGCATAATAAATTGAAATAAAAAGGGAGAGGGGTTAATGTTTGTGTATGGGTATCTATCCTCCCTTTCATTGTATCAAACGATTGAAAGTGGATAGATTCAATAATTATAGGTGCATACAATGGGTAGCAGGATAAGTAAATCCATTATTAAAATCCTTCAAAAATCCCATATTTGATTCACCATAGCTCTAGTTAATTTAAATGATTCAAAATGAAATTTTGGGGTAAAAACAACATACAATATATGGAAGAGTGATTGAGAAAATTGGAATTAGATCCTATATATTATTATGATATAAATATTATATAAACGTCTATGAAATTTTGAAATAACAATGAATTTCGCCACTTATATATAAAAAATTAATAATGTATGTGTTTATTTCCTTTTAAAATATTCATCCTCCTATATGAACAAATTTTTCATACCCTATGGTATCAATCAATGATCTCCTCCCCATAATTTTTCCATATCTCTCTATCCGAGGTTTTGAGGCTCTGTATATATATATATATGATTTGATTTTGACTATAATGGGTATATTTTGTTTAATGATTAATTAATCACATCATTAATTCATTATTTATATGAATAGGTTTAATTAATATAATTAACCAATTATGATCAAAAAAGAAAAAACTCAACGACCATTGTGTGAATCAAATATAAACTGATCAATGTGTAAAACCCATATCATAGAGACAAAATAAATCACGAATTTCACATATGAGGAACCACTTTTATGAATGACAACTATTCATAGGAAGCCACCTAAACATACTAACAAATAATAAATTTCTTTTAATATAATATTTATAAACCAATATGACATTAAAAATGAATAAAAAGATCAGTGGTCAATGCCAAAAATATTATTTAAAATATTTTAAATGATAAATTAAAAAATAAATATTTCTAAAATTGTGTATTAATATACATCCACCACCATAACATCCCAGTAGTTCTTAAAAGGCATAATTTGCATGATATCAAGGTTTATGTCATCTTCTTGTGATGGAAGGAAAAAATAAAGAGGTTCTTAATGTAGTGTGAGGTACAATATAACTCGTTTTTACATTCACACTCACACTAAATGAAATGGGATTGTGACTATAATTCATTTTCATATAATTTTCACTGTAGATTTATTTTATAACAGTTATTTTGGGAATAACCATTCAAAACAAGACTCCTTTTATATGTGATTATCCTCCGAATCTGAAGTTCCATCATTTTGAGTTTCTAGATATCGAGAAACATTTTATTGGGATATTATTTTAACATCCCAAAACACCATAACAACTTTGATATAATTAATATCATTCCATATAAACAGTATGGCTTGAAATAAATTTCACAAATTTTAAAATATCATTATTTGATGCTTTACAATTATATGAGACATTACATACAGTGGAAGATATTCAATAAAATATAAATATGATGAATGAAAAAATAAGAAATCAATCCAAATATATTACAATTACTCAAACTATAATACCATAAACCGATACTATTATTATGATATGTCTAAAATGGAATAAAAATAAAAAGGATTGAAAAGGTACCAATACTGGTGCTAACCCACGATCAACATGAAAACTAACTCCATGCTCCCAATTAAATCACCAATGTTAAAGCATGAATACATCATTATATTTAATTAAGAGGACATTCACTTACCTATACAATGTTGGATAGATTTATATATTCATATTAATGAATATGTAGAGGGTTGGCATAGAAACATCTTTTAAATCCATCAATTCATCCATGAAATACCACAAAAACATATAATCTCAAAAGATAAATAAGTAAACATAAAAAATAATATATGTGAACATATACTATATAATCTATATAAGAGAAATAATAAAATCCATCTATTATTGAAACTACTAAATTAATATGGAAACACATGATACCACTCACTCACCCATTCCATGAAATAGTTTACCCTTGAAATGCACTAATCCCTACCCTCTAGGACACATACCATTAACCTAATGATGAAATTATCAAATAAATCCATCTGAGTAGACTTAATTCATGAGTGGGACCCTTAAACCCAATACAATTCATCATCTTATTATAAAAATTTTCTTTACCAAAATTTTAATAAATCGCCCAACTCGGCCCACACATATTCATCATGAAAACACACCAACATAGTCTATTTTAATGTATCCATTATTTCATGTTTATTCCATTCATAATCCACAATTTTTAAATGTTAAAAAATTAAATTTTATCAATCACATGTTATTTATCACCCACAATCATTACAATATTAATCAGTTTAACACTTATAAAGACACCAACAATGATTTGTCAAAAAAAATTTACCACTAATAAGTATAACAATATATTTATAAATCTTAAGAGTTAATTTTCTTCTCATATATGAGTTATGATAGTATACTAACAACATAAAAGGTCTTTATTATGAAAACAAACCAAACACCCGTAGAGAAAACATATCATAAACCCCCAAAATTTGTTTAATAAATAAACCAATCAAAAAACACCTTATTACAGGGATATGATCATGAAATCATCATAATATGGTTCCTCTTAAGTAAAATTGAGATTATAAGAGATGATATTGAGGGATAGAATCTTTAACTTTGATACATTTGTCAATCACTCGAAATTTTGATGAAAATAATCAAACAAGTGATATGGATAACAAAAATTATTAAATGTATCCTATAGGTTAGATATACATAGAAAATAGGGATAAAATTAGTGGGGGTCAAGATTGGAATATAATTTATTAGATTTTTCAAATTTACACATGGTTCGACTATAGGGCTTGGGAATCTATTTTATTTATATATTATTATTAATTCATAAAATAGAGGCTGGCATTGTTTGGATAAATATTCTATAAAATAGTGATCTAAACATGGGAATCATGATTGAATTTAATTTTTTTTTGTTTCACATGGTTTTCGCATTGTTTATAGAAGATAACTTTCAAACACTCCACCTACGTTTCTTCCTTGATGTTTTATGAATATATAACTATGAATTGTGTACAATTTAAATATATAGTACACTAACCATGTAACGTAAAAAATCCTAATAAATAATTAAATTTAATGAAATTATTTAAGAATCTACCTAATATTGTGGTATATTAAAAATTAAAACTATGAAACTATAATTACCTCAAGTTGGTGTGTGTAAATATCTCTCTACTATTGGTATTTTATATCCTCACAATGATATAGATAGTTGGTGTATGAAAATAACTACAATTAATACTCTTTCATTATCCCCTCATACTACCTCATATCCTCTCATACCTTGACACACTTCTATATCTCCTACACAAATGACATGCATCAATTTGACATGATCTTGTCTAGCATATGATGAATATGAATTGAAGTCGGAAAATTTGTTTCATCTGGATGAATTGTAAAATGATCCCAAAAAATCACATGAATGTTAAAAGACTAAGACAACTTATGTTAAGATATATGAGAATAGTTATATACAATGATGAATTTGTGAGTTAATTCTAACTAATAAGAATACTCCTCAAAATGCTCTATAATCTAGTATTGTTTGATGTACTATGGTTTCAACTTCCATTTTATTCCCTAGTGACCATCTGAAAATTGAAAATATACCCACTAGAAGAAATGATATCACACCTCAAAAATATATATAATATTATGGTGATTAAAATAGGATATATAATATCTATGTAATATTTTAATTTCATTTATTTGATTTAAAAGCAACATAGTATTCTCCCACACATGACTCCAACCCATCGCATGATGAATATTGATATAATAAAACTGTACTTAATGTGAATGTTCTTTATGAGATCCCCTAATATTAATCAAACATTATATAATAATTCACTCAAATTTTTTATTTTTTATCTAATTTCGTATACATTTTTGGATAATATAACATGCACATGTTTAACTATGTTTATAAGTGTTATTTCAGTGATCTCCAAACCCATTAAATAAGTCTACAATAGTTTTCTAGAGAACAATAAAATTTGTGACCATTAAAGAATCAATAATTTTTTTATAAATTGAATTTATAAATATTATGTAGAATTAGACTCCCAAATTAGTTTTAATTGGGATAACATGATGAGCCAAAAAATCATAAAAAAGAATATCTATATTCTTAATATTATATAGAAATTAAATGAAATAATTCAATATTGTTTGTCCCAGAATTGCTATAGGTGTAGGTAATAAAGCATTTTCACTGTTCATTGGTCTTTTTCCATGACTTATGGGTATCCAAGTCATATATCCACTTACACATATAATATTCACTTCATATCTAACTGTCAAATGTGGCCATTCATTACCTTATATATAATTACATTACATAAATGAATAGTCCAATTGGATTAATATTTTACCTATATAAAATATTCTAGAAAAAGAACGAACCATTATTTATTCTTGAAAATTAATGATTTATTTTATTCCTCTATCCATCCATTTCATGTATCTATAGAATTGATTTTCATCATAATAGTATAAAAATTAGGGTTTCACAACTATGATTATTTGACTTGTTCTTCTACATCATGCATGAGTGTCTCTGGCATAACCACAATGATATCCTACTATTTGAATCCCATGTTCATGTTCATCATTAAAAACAATAATTTTGATTGATCATGTTACTTCTAAATTACAATATCCTTAGACATGAAATATAATGCATCAATACACCAAATTGAACATGATGGTTAGTTCATTGTCAAAAATGTCATCAATTATACTAAATAATTGAAATCAAGAAAAAATAACTTCTAAAAAAATTCATAATACCCTAATACAAGGATTATCTAGGTGTATAAGAAATATTTGGTCACTATGTTTCAAGAAAAAAATTAGTGTTTCTTTAGAGGAAAAGGAAAAAACTATGTATTTAAATTTTATATTGTAATAGAAACATTTATGTACTCGAGTATATTCTACCCTAAAAATAGGTGAAATCATATTCTCAAAATGTGATTTATACTCACTCAAATATACCTTATAGAGTTGCTAGTATGCCACCAATCCAAAAACTAATATATAATAGGAACACTATACTGTTGTATCTAATTCTTTAAGAGATATCAATCTATGTTTTGAAATTATTTCAAATACATCAAAAAAACATTAATTCATGTATATCAGTTATTTCAATTTTTTATTATGGTAGAGAACTATGATATTTTAATTAGGGAAAATCCAGTATAATCTCCACCTTTCTTTTAAGTTGTATTCTTCAAAGGATTTATAAATATCATTACTGAATTATTATTTTAAATGAGGAGGATATTATCTTTCTATAATATTTTTAATCCCTATTGTTATATATTTTTCAATTATTAATAGATATTTCCATCAAATTTCATTAAATTAACTTCCATTCACATATCAAGGATGTATTCACTTTTTCAAGTATATGAATCATTGTCCTAAAATTACAAATAATCCCATTAAAAAAGTGAATATTATCATTGAATGATACCAAACAATCAATAATTAAATGTTTACCAACTTTAAATATCTCTAAAACCCCAAGCTCATAGAAAATTAGATCATGTCAATGGTAATTTCATATGGTGAACACTTAAATCCCCCAATATCTCATTTCCCATTTGATTATTTGATTCTCCTAATATGAGGACTCATTCATACATGAAGATATCATTCCCATTTTATGTTTTATGTCAAAAATAGAAAATTAAAAATCATTTCAATTATCAAAATAATTTAGAATCAACATTCTATAGTGAAAACAACAGTCCCATAATATATTTTTTAAATTCACTATATGGTTTCCATCCAACACTTAAAAAGTCTAAAATATCCCCCAAACACTGTACTCAATACATATTAGTTCCAAAAAACAAGACAATATTATTTTATAAATATATTTGTAAAATATAAACCAAAGAAATATATTTGAACCATTAATCAAATATTATCACTAGGAAACCCCTTCATAAAAGATTAGATAAATATATTTTTCGAAAATTTATTTTAAATAAATTCAATTTTGACTAAAATTACATATCAACAACACTCATTAATTTTAAAATATATTTTCAAAAATAACATATCCATATCAATCAAATAATGTAATAATAAATAAACAACACATTAATAATATTTAAAAAATATTTCATATTTTTAAAATAGTTACTAAATTTAACATTAACAACAAATTCTTATATCTAATGAAATATATATATGATAAATAAACTACATTAATACATATACTACTAACATTATGTTTCCGAAAATATATGTATATTCACTTTTTTCATCTTGAATGAAAAATTTTGTATGAAACATATAGTATTACCTATATCATAGTTTATTATTATATGAAATTAATATATTCCCTAACTAATATTGTTCATAATTAAGCATACTCAGTAATTGAACAAATTAAGAAAATTAGTTTCTTGTATATAAAAATATACACCTAATATTAAAATAAGAATCACATTAAAGTGAATATATTATATTTTATATAATAAGTTATAAAATCATCAACATATAATGTTAATATATATAGATATAACAATGAAATCTATAATGTTGTAGGGTCTTAAAATCTATTATCATTCCACAAATCATTAAAAATGTGGAAAGTCAATATACTATCATGGAATTATGTAATTTTAATGATATTTTAAATTTAATATTAGAATAAAAATAATCACTATTGTACTCATTATTTTATTTAAATTAGGATTATAATTATACCATAATTAATAGATTTATCATATGCATGGATTTCTGTAGGATATAATAAATGAACTACAATGAGAAGAAAATTATTTCCATCTTCATGATAATTCATCCAACAAAAAATATTCATAATCTATCTTATTAAAATTCATATGAATAATGGAATACCAATACGATTCCTTTTTACTAATTTAGATTACCCAATTATCATTTTATATGCCCGATATGATTATACAGAAATTATGATAAATTATTTGAGAACACTTTACATACCAGAAAAAATTATTATAAATTAATTATTGGTATAAAAAATTTATCTATGACTTTTTATATCCTTAAACATTGATCCGTAACACAAAAAAACTATATTTAAATAGGAAGACCCATCCCAGAACCTTGAAAAAAATATCAATTCAACTATGTTGTGGGGAATCAGTTGGACATAATTGATTTCAAATAAATACATTGTTTCTTACAATATCATTTCGTAATGATCTATACTTGTATAATAAATCACTTATATCTGAATACCTACAACACAATATAAATATGATTAATTATAAAAACAAATAAATCAAAATACATAACCAGAATAAGACAAATAATTTTGTCAACTAATAATATTAGTTTGATAATTTCACAGGACAAAACAACACAAATGGGAATGATAAGGTCTTATAAATTGAAATGACCTAATATAAATATGAAAACTATCATCATGACGTCATCTACATATTTATGGAAAAAATATCAGGAACCCATGGTGGGTGAGTACGTTATATAACCCTTATATAAAAAACATTGAACAATTATTAACATGTATCATGAGGCATTTGCATGGTTGAAAAATAAATCTTACTAGAAAATCTCCCCATGACAACCCAAAAACACCACCTAAATAATAAAAAGATTTCTCACATTATAAATAAAAAAATATTTAATTATATTAAAAGTAAATAAATACATGTTAATCCATAAAATTATCTAAAAATATCCATTTTTAAACTCATTAACTATAACGGGAAACACATGTTACCACTTACACACCATGTACATGAACTCTCACACTGATGAAATATAAAAATCCATCCATTTTTCAGTCCATGTAACCAACCCAATAAAACACCATCAAATTGATCTTCTTGAAATTTCTAAAATATAAATGCAAACAAATTCTACTAAACCCAATTCATCATATGGTTGGGAAAAATAAAATTCTTGAAATATAGTGTAGATAACGATGTTGAACTAATATTTTCCAACACATACACATCATTAACAAATGAAAACTCATAAAAATTTCATTTAACTACATTCCCAATATATCTCATATAAAATAGTTTTTGGATAGAAACTAATTTAATATTTTATCATACATATTAATTTATGCACATCAAATAGATATTTTGAGGATAATCAACATTCCTTAAAGAAGACTCAAATGATTAAACAACAAAATTAAGTCCTTGATTTGGCCTCTCACAACCCTTGTAATACAATACAAACCCAATAAAAATCCATTAGTCAGTGATATGATCATGATACCTAAAATAATGGGTTTTTTTTCAAAATTGAAAAAATGGAAGAGAAGAGAAAATACTGACAGAATGAAGGTTTGAAATTGATACCAATTTTTTCAACTCCCATTTTTTCAATATATGGATCTCAAAAGCAAAGAGGATGATAGAAATCACTCATGGTCGAATTTAGGAACGAGATACCAAACCATGTGGGATCAATGTAGCAATTTGGGTGGGTTAATAATATTCAATTCTGAATATTTTTTATTTTTAATACAACATTTGGTTTTCCTACATAGTTATTAATCCATGGATAGCTTTGTTGGTCCAATTAATCAAAATAAGGTCTACATGTTTTAGTAAATTTTGTACAATCCATGTGAATCAACACTACCATAATTATTCCTAGGCATATTGGTTTAATGAAATGTATACCCAAAAACATTCAGTAAACTTGTAACTTACTAAAATACTTCTATATTAATTCATAGTTTACCTATAAATTTTATATAGTTTTAAAAAACATTCAAGATCATTATATCCTTCACAAACCGCCTAAAAACATTTTAAAGACCTTCGAACAGTCTTAATACCAACTCAATCATATTTATTTATTAAAATGATATATTATAACATATTAATACCTCTATATATGGTTCTTACAATAATTTGGGTAAAAAAGGTACCATATGATGTCATTCATAACACATACTTACTATGATAGTCTATATTTTTTTAGATTTCAATTGTTGAATGAAAATATTTCTATGAATATATTGTAAATATTCATAATTAAGAGTGGGTGGGAACCCCCTAATGGATGAGTAATATTACCCGTTATGTGATTAAATATTAATACCCAAGAGTACGTGAAATATTATTTTTGAACCATTAATAATTTAGAAAATAACTTTCTTATAGTAATGGAAGAGTATATATATATTTCCCAAAATAATTTATGTTTTCCTTCCTGTCCCCAATGAAACTTCCTATGAGTTCCCCAATCCCACCTTCTATATGTGGATGAATAGTAGCACTGATTATGTGAAACCCCAAAAGGGAAGGAAATTTTTTTTTACCTATAAATATGCACAAAGCTCAATCTACTGAATGTAAACAAAATGTAAACCACAACTGTTAGTTAGACAACTACTGATGGTACAATACAAACTGAACGTAAAAAATCATGCAAAATACAAGCCCAAAACCATAATGGATAGAAAGACCTCCATTCTCTATTTTCTCATGACCGTTCTGAAACTGTATGTGATTGTTATCATCTTATATTCGTAGAATTATTCCCATTTGTCCAGTATCACATAACAATGTAAGGTCCCAGACCACTCAGGTCATAGTTGAAGTGTTGATCAACTGCACGAGACATGATGCATATAGGTTAATCCCATAAAAAGATGAGTAACATAATACATAGTTAGGACCCCAATCCATAAAGTAAATACCATAGAGAGAAGGATACAATGCAAAGACTACTCACATCATGTATGACTCAAAGTATAGATTGTAAGATTATAATTCATAGAGATGAATCATATTTTACATATGAGGGAATTATCCCAAATGAGTCACTATGATTTGTTCAGATACCGAGCCACTGTGTTATTCTCTGCTACTGGACCACTAAGGTCCACTCAGCTGTTGGACCACTGAGGTATGCATGGATAGAGAACCACTAAGGTCTTCTTGGTTAAAAGACCACTTAGGTCTGATAAACTGATGGAAAATTGGGGAGCACATGGATAGTAGACCATTGGGTTCCCCTCTCATTCTAGAACACTATGTTCTTACTATATATTGGACCACAGAGGTCCACTCTACTGTTGGACCACTGAGGTTGGATCTGCTCCTGGACCACCGAGGACCACTCTACTTCTAGACAACTAAGGTCGACTATGCTACTGGACCACTGAGGTATACAATGCTAATGGACCACTAGGGTCTACCCTACTACTCGATAATTGATTCCCTTTATGAAAATGGATCACTAAGTTCCTTCTCTTCATATCCTATGGGGCACAACCATCCTTAGGATTCTTCATCATCATGCACCTGATTCTAAGAGAATCTACTCTTCAATCCATTGGTCTCATATCAAAATCCCCAAATTTGAATTTATAGTATAATCAAAGCGTAATATATTCACATGTTTCCCAAAATTTTAGATCTTATCATTATCATGTGCACAATATAAAAGATATTGGGGTTTTAGTAAACAGTGCCTAGTTGCATCTGGCCCCGGTCTGACTTGGTCAGACTGACCAGAACAACTCGGACCGGGGGTCCTAGATGACCTCACTCTGTTTGGAATACCTGACCTAGTTGGAACCGGACTGACACAATCTGGCCTGAAATAGTTGAATGGCTGAATGGACCATGATGAACCTAGCTCGGTTCGGTTGTGGGACAACCTGCCGGGTCTCCCAGTAACCCTGATCATGGTTGATATGTTGTGACTTAGTCTGACCGGTTCTTAAAGGTTGGGCCGCCATCAAACCAGTTTTACATCCCGCTAGGACTGCAATTCAGAGTGATGATTCATATCTACCATGTTCCATCTGAAAGTCTAGTAAAACCATCAACCAAATAAACTATGTCGGCATCATTTACTCTAAGGACTCGATTCCCATAAATGGGCCGATTCACTCACTCTAAGACAGAAAATTGTGTGGCCGACATTTTTTTTTAGTAGGGTGGACGTAGTTGATGACCGTGTCTCCCACTACCAGTTAACACGGGATAATTCCATGTTGACCAACCCCTCTGCTTCTAGCTTTCGTGGCATTCACCCGCCGACTGGATGTGGATGGTCATCTCCTACAACACAGTTGGCATCCATGTGTCCCCCTGTAGACAATTTCGCGAGTCCTCTATCTACTTTTTAGCCTTGGTGTTGTATTAGTCGACCGCCAACAAGGCCTACCTATCCACAACACTTCCCTCCTAGAATTGTGGTCCCATGTGTCACTATTTTCCCACCTAGAACACAGATTTCATTGTTGAGGATAATTGAACCAAGAATTAGGGGTAAAACGAAAGTGGATATTTGGGGATGTATTCACAACACAATAACTCCCAAAGAATGATCTATTTATTTGTTCGTGTTTACCCAAATTCATTCTTGTTACTAGGATCACGAAGAAACGAAATATGGCTGAAAAATCACTAAGATAGATATACCATTTTTTAGCGTCATTAACCAACCCACGTGAATGATCAAATTGCAAATCAACCATTTTTTTTAGTTGGTCAAAATGCATCATTATACATTAAGAATTCTGAATTGAAAATCACTCATAAAAACCCGACCAAAAGAATAGTTATGATCAGAGGAAGCCTTCGTTGGTAGAGGTGATCCATCATGGAATCTTATTAATCTATCGTAGAGGGTGAGATATTTTAAATAGGAGGGGGAGTGCTCAATGTTTTGAGAAATATTCATTCATCATTCATCAACGATGATCCTCTTGAGATTTATATTAATTTTTGAGATCCTTCTATAATCTCCAATTCATGTTATCCAATTAAATAGAGACGAGGTGTTAAATCATTTCTGTTACATTAAGTCACCATCATTACAATGTTTCATTTATGAAAAAAAAATCTATTATTTTTCATTAGATAATCATTACATGATTTCAATTATGGAAATAAACAGTTAAGTCATATATGCAATACATCAAATCAATATATGAATAAAATTAACTTTTTATGTTTATTTTATGTTTTTCAAAAAATATCAAAAAATTAATATTTTTCATCGACCCATGCTGGTCGAGCTTAAGTATTTTTTAAGGATAACATCTCATTTTGAACTCAATGGTGATATCGTATTTTTAATCCAAGTTACCATTTATGAGTTTTGAGGATTTCAAAATAGAATAATTTTTAATTAAATTATTTTATTTATGGTTACTTCTCAAAACAAACTTTCATAGCTAGATCGTGTCTGCCGATGTTAGGATTTACATAAAGAAATAAGACCCCCATGAGTTCAATGGTGCTCTGATATTTCCCATATGAGTTACCATTTATGAATTATAAAGATTTTAAAATAAAATAATCTTTATTCAGTTATTTTATTTACAGAAAAAAATTACATTCCACTGTTGGCCCATGCCTACAAATTTTAGGCTCTGCCTAATTAAATAACACCCTCATGATCTCAATGGTGGTGTCGTATTTTAAATACGAGTCACTGTTCATGAGTTATATGGATTGGAAAAAGAAATAATATTTCCTTAATTATTTTATTTACGGTTATTCCATTTTCATTTATTATGCTGGAGGCCTGCACTAACTAAACATAAGTCGCACCTATGGAAATCCTTCCATCATGAATATTGTAGTACACTTAGATTTATGATTTGGGAACATTTTTAGTTATTGTTCCAATTTTCTTAGAAAACAGTGCTCATGCGCTATTTAAAACATTATATTTTTTTACGGCCCATTCCGGGCACATCGGGCTTCAGAATCGCATGTTGTTTCAAAGACTAATCTCATAGTAATCTTATATAATATGAAACATTAAAGGGAAATTAGGGACATTACAATACAACCACATTTTGTGATTTACTCCCTCATTTACAATACCCCCACATTTAGGGCTTTATGCCCTCACAAGACAAAACAATGGCTAAACAGAAAGATGGGGATATTGGGCACAAATCTGACCCTCCTGCATCCATGTGTTCTATTTTATATTCCTAGGCCTCCAATGAAATACATTATAGGGATCTATTCTCCATGAAGGATCCTCTCCTTTCAATCCTCTATCTCCACCATGAACTATGTGAATGTCTCCCCAATTCCAATCTCCAGCTCACTGTGGTCAATGACGTTTGAATGATCATGCATGTATCTCCTTAGTTGGGATACATGGATGACGTCATGAACCCTCTCTAACTGTGGTGGTAGATCCAAGTAGTATTAAACCTCATCCACTTTCTGTAGTATTAGGATAAGTACGATTAAATATATTGATAACTTACTGCCCTGACCAAATTAATATATCCCTCATTGAGGAGAGACTTGTAGCCATACGTGGCCCCCTCCTCGAAATCCAAGGGTCTACATCACCCACCAACATTTGACTTTTGTTGGATCTACGATGTCTTCATATGATCTTGGATTACTTTCACCTTCTCATTGGTATCATGTATCATCATTTGACCCATGAGTAAGGACTCTACTATGTCTGGCTGACATAATCGTGACCAGCATAGTAGTTCATACAATGTCACAAACAGTGACATACTGATGGTGGAGTTAGAGATTTTGTTGTAAGTATACTTCAGTAGTTGTAATTGGGCCTCCCAACTATGTCCAAAATAAAGAATGCAAACATGAAGATTTTACTCCATGGTGTGTATGGTCCACTCTATCTGACAATTCATCTGCAGGTGAAAGGTTGTGCTCAAGATTAGCTGAGTCCAAAATATGTCTGCCTTGACACCCACACACATACCCTAGTGCATCTCTCAACTCTAGGAATCACTAATACAAATTCGCATCCTATGATAAGAACAACATTCTCCCCACCATTTGAATGTCAATCACAGGTATTCTCTATGGAAATCATAGCACGTAAGGACTCATAATCTGTTTAACAATGTTCTGCATCACTAACACAATTAAGATTGGATTTGTATGATCTAATGAATGAAGATTAGAAACTTCATCCCCATCAATTAAGGATAGCTATTACAAGGCCAAATGAACTGTTTCTTTGTTTATCAACTACAAAGTGTATCTCCAACAAATTGCATCTAATACCTTTTCCCTCTTACTAGAATTATAGACCACATTGAATTCATAGTACTAGAAGAACTATATCCATCATCTTGTGTCATGTTCAAATACATCTATGAGAAGATATACTTGGGACTCTTTTGCTTATAGTATACATTAATCCATTCTCCATTGGAGGTAGCATCACCACATCATCAATGCGAAGACTACCTCTGCCAACTCATGGTCGGGGTGCTCGTCAAACTCTATCTCATATAATGAAAAGAGTATGTGAACCATTCCATCCACACAAAAGGCCACACCACTCAATTGATCGATGCATTCACCATCCCATTTATAGTGGATACTCTTCCTCCACAGCCACATGGTTAAACGGCCAGTAACCCACACATATCCTCAAGAAATGGGTCTTATTATGCCCTTATACTATATGTTCTCCACCTACACCATGATCTCATGATGCTCTCAGAATGCTATCTAATATACTAAAGATGATATTTATGCTCTCTCAAGTTGTAAGAACAAATTTTATTTCTAACTCCCTATAAGTAAGTAAGATTGGAAACATAATTTAGATAAAATTTTTCATACTCTATCATTACTTATGAGAACATAAAAATCAAAACATCCACTGCCATGGGGGTTAGGTTAAATGAATCAAGAATGATCAGCTACACCGTATTGTGCATGTGTTTATACTATACATTTGGAGAATCATTTTTTCACCATCCAATAAAAACCCAATTCCATCACTACATATATACCACATCCTTTTTCCAAAAACAACCAATTTTAGCATGAACCATAGATTACCAGTCCATATACAATCTAATTTTATAATACCTCAATGATGCCACCAGGAGGATCCATCCAAAACACTTACCTAAAAGGAAATTTCACACAGGAGTCATAAGTCTGATTATCAGGTCTCCTCTAATAGGTATCTCTATATTTAGCGAAAAATGAAATGGTATAACTCAAAACTTTTGGTTTTGAATAAGATTCATTTAAATAAGGAATGATTCACACCTGTGCCAATATATATATTATCTATGATTAGACACATATCATACCTTGAATATTTCCATGAGCTGTTGGGTCGTATTCATTGACGGAATGAATCTACCCAACCCCTACCCACCATCACTATGAGATTGTTGTGGACCTATTAGGTGGGGGATATAACATGTAGAAAAGTATACCACATCTTGCTACTCTCCAAACTCCTCTGCACGTCTAGCACCCTATAGATTGATCTATTCCTGTAACTATCTCTTCCCTGCTATCCAATCCATCATTTTAGTATTAGCACGACAGGATGGAAATTCTATAGTGAGATTTCCCATACCAAATTTTTTAAATAATTACTTATTCTTGGATGACTAGGCCCAACCTATTAGCTCTGATTCGTAGATCCCCAATCATGGCACCTCTTCTCGGAATGTCTCGCATGTCCACGTCTGTGAGACTGTCATTGAATTCATTCTTTCCAACTATTGAATTACTCTAGTAGTAACCACTCACCCAAATGACATTCAATCATAAAGGTTATATCTAACACCCTACGAAATGTAGTAAAGCATAGAGGATTAGTTCTTACATAGATGTCCCAAAACACATCTCTCTTGGAATTCCATGAACTGAAGAACTGGTAATATCGAATTCATTAAGTGCATAGAATGGTCAGTATGCCTCTATGAGTAATTAGCTATTGAAACATCATCCTACCGAAGTTGTCCAAGATCATGGGCACACAAATCCCTTATATTTTATGGAAAGAGCTCCTTCATTGAGAAAGGATCACAACCAATGCCCATGAATAAGTCACCACATCATATGATCAAGTAATCTAAACCTCTCTATTGACATGTTGATCCATCTAAAGCTCTCCCAACCTAGACCTCAATCTAACCTAAATGTTCTCTACCAATATTGAAAACTAAGTAAACACCTCAAGACATTCCTTAGCCGTCTTTGAGTTGGGCTCACCGCGGAACCTAAGGATTCACATTCACTAAAACTTTTTTATGGCACTGATCCTATGTGTTTCCTCTACCGGGCATGCGGGTAGTAAATATAGCCCAACAAGAAGTGGTAAAGATGAGACACCGCTCGAAGGTTCCATTTAAGGAAACAATCCCTAGACCAAATCCTCATCATTATGTGGACCATCCTCATTGTAACATATAGGTATCCTAGATGGCTATCTATGTGGATACATACCAAAAGATATCAAGATCAATCGTGATTAATATATTATACCTGGTGAGTGGACTCCCATGTAGAATTATCATTAGAAAACATTCAAAGACACACAAAACTTGGGTTTTCATGTATTGAGTTAGAAATCATAATTTAGGGTTCCATTGTATGGATACATTGACCACCTCAACAAAAATTGGCTCCTTGGACTAAAATCCTAACATGAAACACATAACACTATCACCCCATAAAATGTTTTTGGTGCTTAGTTCTTCTGGATGAACTAACCACCCACTATTATTACATTGTCACGATTCATTCCCATGGGCCTATGTGATGACTACCCTAAGCCCACATTCCATAGGCTAGGGGATGGTGACTATCACTGAGTAGACGTATCAAAAAAAGGGAATGAATTTTTTTTAAACTTGTACCCACACACAATGATCAATATGTTGAATCTAAAACCAATATGAACTACAAATGTCACTGAAAAAACTACTGAGAGTAAAATACAAAATAAATATACAAGGGGGCCAAAATACATGCCCAAACCCCCAATGGAGTGTTCCACTAGCATGGTTTATCCACTTCAGACCCTTCCAGAAGGGTAGATGAATTGTAGCATCCTGTAGCTGTAGATGTACGCATGTTTGTCACGTCTCACGGAGCACCACCTGGTCCCATACCACCCATTTTTTCTATCAAAGCGATGATCACCTGCATGAAACATGATAGATGCGGTGTTTCCCTAGAATGGGTGAGTAATAAAATACTCATAAGGGATCCCGATACAAAAAAGGAATGATCACAAAGAAAAGACCAAACTATAAAGATTACAATGCAAAGACTAGAATTAAAAGAAAGCTCACTCTTGGTATAACTGAATGTATAGAGTATATGATAATCATTCATAGATCATAATTCACTTGTATTGATGAGGGAATTATCCATGATGATTCAATGATATATTTTAATCTAAATGACCATTGAGGTCAACTCAGCTACATGATTATTGAGGTATACTCAACTTCAAAACAACTGAAGTCTTCTCGGTAGCTAGACCACTAAGGTCCACACAACTGTTGGACCACTAATGTCTGCTAGGTTGTTGGACCACTGAGGTCAACTCTACTACAAGACCACTGAGGTCTACTCGAATTCTGGACCACTGAGGTACTCTCGGATGCTAGACTATTGAGTTCCCCTCTACTCTGGTACCACAAAGGCAAGCTCTTCTCCTAAACCACTAAGGTCATTTAAACTACTAGACTATCAATGAACACTCTACAAAATGACCACAGAGGTCCGCACTGCTAGTAAACCACCGAGATCCACTCCATTTTAGGACCACCGAGGTCCCTCTCGTTATATCATTTGTGTCTCATCTTGCTGTAGTATTCATACTCAAAACGTTATTGATTTTTGTATAATATGCTCCCCAACACATTGGTCGAATCACAACATCCAAGAAGACTCACATAGAGTACTATAAAAAAACATTATCTTTTCATGGGTATCAAATTAGTAGATGGAATTTCAATCAAAAACATTGTCTAATGATATTATAATTCTTTAAATAGGGCATGGATGCATCCAAGCCTGGTCCAACTTGGTCGGACTAACTAGACCAACCCGGCCCAGGTGTCCCGCTTGACGAGACTCGTATCGTCTCACCTGACTCATCCTGGATGCGTCTTGGCTGACTCGATCTGGCCTGGCCCATTGGGCCTTGCTAGAACCTGCCTGGTTCGGTCGTTGGTCTCGCCCACTAGGTCACCCAATGACCATGTTCTTATTTGGTTTGACCAACTTTGTTGGACTGGTTTTGAGTGTCCACCCCACCCACCATCCGAGTATCTTATCTAGACCAACCCACAGTTTTTTAGTCAGGTTCTTCTCCATCTTGAGCTACATAGTGTCCCGATATACTCTGTCATTCGAATTCACAGCGGTGGGTTGGTTCACACGATCCAACCTAACTACTTGAGTGGCTGGATTTTCTCCATCTTAGAAAAAATTTATTAGTGACTGTGACACCCACTACCTGTCGACATGACTTAATGGCATGTTGACCTATACCCAACAATGGCTACCACAGGCTTCCCTCATGAGATGGATGTTGTCGGTAACCACATGAAATGCGTTCGGCCACTACGTGTCTCAATAACGGATGATGTAGCAAGTAATATGCCATCGATGAGGCTTGGGTGTCACATAAATCTTCTGCCACTATAGCCTAGTGCCCCCATAATGGCCATGTAATGTGGCCTATTGCCGATGTCATGGCCCACCAGGCCATGGCCCTTCTCACCTGGCACTCAAGGATGATGTGCCGATACGGTCCCACCTGGACCATAGATATCATTGCTAGCGAAGGTTGAACAACATAGAATATAAAGAATATAATAGAAAATTTGGAGAAGAATTCACAACCCATGAAAATCTAAAAAATTATATAGGTCATTGTTCATGGTGACTCAGATGCGTTCTTATTAGCTAGATAATGAAGAACAAAAATAAGACTGAAAAATAACTATGATATATATCACCTTTACCCCACAACATTAACTGCACACATGTATAATTTTAATTGCGAACATTATGTTCGTGGGTTAATTCATGTTTTTCATTAAACATTATAAATGGCGAAATGATAATCACTATAAAAAACACCTACCTAAAGAATAGGTTCAATCAGTGGAAGGCTTCGTCATTAGAGGTGATCTGTCTATGAATGTCCTTGATCCATAGATGTGGAAGAGATCTCATGAAGAGGATGTGGAGTGCTCAATGTTTCTGTCGATCATTATTCATTATTTATCATCGGTGATCCTCGAGTGATTTCGAGTGATTTTCGAGATCCTACACCCATCTAACATCCATATTATAATATTAAATGGAGATGGCATGTTGCAACGTTTCTGTTACATTGAGTCACCATTGTTTTGCAGTTTCATTTATGAAACGATGTTTGGGTGATTTTGTGTTACAACATCATTATGTGGAATCATTTACAAAAAGAAACAGTCATCTCTTCAATGGGTTTGGACGAAGCAATTTTTGAATAAAATAAACTTTTTATATTTATTTTATTTTTTCTATAAAGATTCCAAAAATTTAATTTTAATCTCAACCCACACTAGTCGTTTTTATCTCCACCTAGAGGAGAACATCTCGTTGTGAATTCAAAAGTGATAATAAATTTTTAATCTAATATATAAATAATGATTTATGAGGATTCAAATTTAAAATATATTATATTTAAATTATTCAATTTACTATTACATCCCATAAAAATCATTAACAACCCGCCGATGATGGTTGTTGTTAGGCTACAGCTAATTGTTAAACACCCTCATTAGATCAATGGTACTCACAAATTTCTAATTTGAGTTACTATTTATGTGTTATAAGGATTTAAAATTAAAAAATCATTATTCATTTATATTAATTATTTCCAAAAACTACATTCCACTATTTCCCCGCACCGGCCAATGTTCGTCTCTACCTAAGGAAAGCACTCCCTCGTGAGATGAATAGGTGTATAGGGTTTTCAATTTGAATCACAATTCGCTAGTCATAAGGATTGGAAAATAAAATAATCTTTAACTAATTATTTTATTTATAACTATGACATTTTTAGTTTTCTCACAGGAGGCCCGCCCTGACTAATCATATGTCGTGCAAAGGGTAAACCTACCATCCTGAACACAATGATGCCCTCATTTTTCTGATCCAAGTAGACATTTTATATTTATTCCACATTTTCCAGAAAACCACTCACGCACACTATTTTAATGATAAAATTTTCGATGGACCATTTGTGGAACACCAGACCTCTGAATCAGACGTCGTCTCAGGGACTAGTCTCAGAATAATCCCATATTATAAAATAATACTTTGAATTTCAGGATATAACATTATGAGTATCTGACTCTATTATAGAAGATCATTTCGTACCAATTTACAACCCATGGATATACAAATATCTCTAGTATCATATTAACTGGGCCAAGAAAAACACAAGGAGCTAGTATTTAAATTAGTGGATCATCTAAATGAAGGGTTCATTACACATAATGAGTCCTGCACATAATATTTTTTCACATTTCCATGACTATGGATTGGAGTTTGTTTCATTTATTAACTCCCTCCAATTGATGAATGTGCCTATTTTGATCAAACATCTATATTTTAAGGATCATTGTTATCATTAATGATTCAAAATCTGTGAAATGGTTCCAAAATACATATATCTTGTATTGGTATCTCCAAATTCCATTTTTGAAGAAAATATTGTACATATGATATTTAGATCTCATAATGAAAACTATATTTTTTGAATGATATATTTTGGAAAGAATATATATGATATATTGTTCATGGGTATCATGAATCATATAATATTTCCCTATATAAATAGGTTCACAGTGAATTTCAAATACAAAATCATATTCTATTACACAATATAGAATTATCAATTTGAGATTTTATCAAATTTCTTAAATATAATAATGGATAATTATCTACATGAAAAAACAATCAATGCTTTTTGATAAATTATAGAAGTTATTTTAAAGGGGCCTATAATCCGATTGGGAGGATGTGTAGTTTATCCTTAACATTTTGAGCATGTGATGGATTGGGAGTCACCTTATATAATATTTTAGATGTGTAGTTTCTTTTGATTATCATGATATATTCGAATATTCCTAGGGGAATATTCTTGAGAAGTATTCCCCAATGATGGCCCACATCTGAATGCTAATTCCATTTCGTTGGTCCCAAATTTAATAGAGGGTTTAAAATAGTTTAAAATAGATTGGAGAATTCTCTGGTATTATTATTTCATGAGAAATGAGTAGCATATGAGTGGTACTTCAATTTTTATTGCTATGTATGTGGTAGGGTGTGAATGAAAAGATAGATCATGATTGTTTATGGGCCTTGGTATTTAATAGAATATAGGAAAAACTAAGAGATCAATTACATGAATACTATATAAGAAGTTTTTTCCTTGAATAATTTTAGATATTATATTCTCAATGATAAGTATTTAATCATCTTTTATTTCAATTTAATCTAATATATCATCTCCTATAGATAATGTAACCTATGGAAGAGGTATATATTAGAGTTATAGAGTAAAAATTTCATTGATATAGTCTATAATATAGGAAAATGAAATATATTTGACTAAAACCATAGAAGAATGTATCAGTCTCAGTTGATGGAAATGATTTCTTACTAGTTTTTTTGGATGTAACTAATTATGGTTGATGAAGGAATTAGTACTTACATGTAGTCAATGTGGTATCACCCACACCTCTTCATCATGTGAGGAAGGTTTATGTTTAATATATTAATAGAGATGTTTTGTGATAATTTATTTCCCTTAACTATTCAACAAATATGTTCTATGATGGTGGTGAGAGAATCGTCATTTTCCATGGGTGGGATATGGTTCGTATATAATTACATGTGAAATTCATTATGTCATTTTCACACCTCCCATAGGTGTAGAATCCTATAAAAATATACATGGACCTAGACCTAAAATACTGACATAATAAAGTGTTGGATATCAAGAAATAACTTAATGAATGATGGAATAAATTTATTGATCATACAAAGTGGATTTGAGATAATTTTTTGATATAGATTGTGACACACATCCTAGTGTTGTAGGTGTTTTGAGACCATTGTTGGATTATCATAAGTTGATATAGGACATTCCCTCACATTCTCCCTATTTAGAAGAAGAGATTGATATATATTTTGGGACACCATTACACCAAAATATGTCCTTTTATGAATTTATTACCCATGATTAATATCAATGATATTGGCTATCACTTCATTTATTAGTTTTGGAGGGGTTTAAATGTGGATTTTGAGACCAATTTTCATTTGAGTATGATATTCAACACCCAAATAGATGTCCATACGATGAAATAGTATTCATAATATTGAGGATATTTTTTAGGGTTGTATTCATGATTTTGGGGAGATTTGGGTGGAAACCTACAATTTTTATATTTTTTTCATCTAAGAATAATTACTATTTTATTGTTTTAATATCACAATTTGAGGGTTTCTATGGGAGACATTTTATGTCAGTCATTATATATATTTTTATTAGTGAAATATAAGTTATTAATCCCATGTTGATGTGTTTAATTACAGAGAAGAACTATGAGATCTATTATTTTATAGAGAAAACATAAAAATCATAGAATTTATACCCTATCAAAAGATGAAGAACCTAGAAGTTTAAGGAGGGAGACAATGCGTTCTTAATTGAAATTGCATGGAATTTTTTGAGGAGATTCAGTTGGGTTAGAAAGTTTTCCATAAGGATAATGAAAGTACTTCTGATTCTAGTTTGTGAAATATAGTTTCATATCAACTAGAATTGTAGTTATATATTAATCTACTATATAATATTGTTAGTCTATTATAGTTGCAGTGGAATTTAAATTATACATCATACATTATCGACAATAGAGATACATGAATCAAGTATTAACATTGATTTATAGAATACCCGATTAATATCAAGAATCAATTGGATAATTTATTTTGTGTGATGGGTTTTCTCTTAAGTTCATATCATATTGCATCATAGAAATAATCCATAGAAGACTTGGAGATGTTATTATTTGATAATATCATATTAATAAAACTATTTTACATGTTTTTTTATTTTCTTAATTTCTATCATAGAAGGATGGGAGGACATAGAGACATTATTTATTTTAATAAATGAATTTAAAAAATTTAAAAAAAATTATACAAGTTCACATGAAATTGGATAAATTTTATTTTGAGCATGAATCACTAAAAATTTTATAATATTTGAAATATATTAATTTTATTAATGTTCATTTTAATAAATAATATTTTTAAATAGAGTAATTTATTGATATTACAACACTATGATTGTGTCTAAAATTAAATAAATTTCATACTATAGGTGGAATAATTATAATTGGTATTTAGAAGTCAATACAACAATTGGTGACTTAATTAGATTATAAATTTTATGTTTCCATAACCTAGTTTTTTAAATAAATATGTTGCTACTACATATCCATATGACAGTTCATTTATAATGAGATAATGTCATTAATTTATTATATTGGAATATTGGTGACGAAACCTAATTATTAATATTTTAATGGGACATTGTTTGTGAAGATATTTAATATTGTTTCAAATTGAATATGAATTCTTGATGAAATTGAAATTGTTAATGAAGGTTGGATTTTTTTTATTTGAGTTCACCCCTTTCATAAATTGTTTCTGTTTTCCCCCTTGGAAAAATATACTCATTGCACCATGTCAAAAAAATAATAAATATTATAATATAATTATTCCAATGATTGAAAGAAATTTTTTTGAATATGTATCATCATGGATGTTTTTTTTGATCGTGTGTTTTGGATTATATAATAAATATTTTTTGGTATGGTTTTAACATGAATTAAATATATGATGATTTATTTATACATTAATTTTTTCACATATTGTTTCTAATTTGGTAGTACTATTAATGATTCTTCACTATGGTAATTACCTATGATTATTATATGAAAATATAAATTGTTTGTTTTTTGGTTATATTTTGTTTTGTTAAAAAATACACTCAAACACTCGAATAACACATCATGTAAAATTCCCATTACAACTTATTCATCAGTTTTTTACTAATTAAATTAATTTTTTTAAAAAATTCTTTGACATTCATGATTGTAGACATATTCTTGTGTTATCCAGCAAACCATCCACCACTAATTTTAATTCTACATTCTCAAATGCGATGTCATTTTCAGATCTTGGAAAATCCTATGATCAAGAAATTGGAGGATTATTGTTATGGAGTCAATAACAGGGAGTTTATTATTCCTAAGACGATTATTTAGTAACATGATAATGACATCTAAAAATATATTTACTGTGACATCATTAAATAGAGGGGACAATGTATAATAGAGAAGTAGTTTCCATCTGGCGACACTCTTATGAGGTGTAAAGATGGATTCATGGGCATCAAACTCTCATATCACCATAGGTTCGACTGGGAATGAAAAATATAATTCTAGGGATGAAGAAAAAAATGGTCTTTTGGGCTATCATAATCTAACAATCATCAAAACACTCTAGCTATTCTCCAATGTAAGATGATGTATTGCTTATTTTTTATAATGTTTATATATTTTTATAGATATTACATGTGGAATGATCTCAAGAAACATACCATTATTCCAATAATCACGTTATAAAATTTTTACATTTGTAGGTGCCAAATAGATTATTTGGCCCTAGTCAATTTGTAGCCATACAAATATGTCATGTATCTTACCAATACACATTTTTAGAATCTAAAATTAAATTTTTAATTTATTATATGATTCAATAAACAATATATGTAGATTATATAACGTTTACATTTGTTAATTGATATCTCCTTTGATGGAATTTCATACCATTCATTTTCATAGGTACCAATTCTTATCTATATGACTCAGAAATGTCATATATGATGAATTAGTAGGAAATGATAAGAAATTATTATTCCGAAATATTATTTAGGGTTCATGTTATTTATAGTAGATTAAAATTTCATGTACGAAACAATTATAATTTTTTTATTTGTTATTTATAGTAAATCAAAATAAAATTTATAAAATATTCTATCTATGTATTTTCCCATGAAGAACGTAATAGTTCATATTTATTATTATATGATGATTATTTATGTACTTCATATTTGTTAGTTTCCTAATATTACATTAAATTATGATAGAGAGTACCCAATATGGTTATTTCTGACATTGAGTTACTAACCCCTAGAGTTATACTAACATTGGGGAATATTTCCTATATATAAAAAGTGTATTATTTAATCACGTTTATTAATATGGTCTCTATTTTCTACATATTGATTATTTTACCCAATTAGCTGATGCCTAAACCTCATCATGATTCAAGGTTCATCCAATTTTTTATTTACCCCCATTAATTGAATTAAATATTTTTGAGGTTTAGGACCCCAAATACTAATACTAAATAGATGGTGTGGAATTGATTGAATTTATGTAGTTAGAGTTATTGTAGTTGGTATATGTTATTGGTTATATATGTACCTTTATAAACAAAAAACTCATGATGATAAACTATTATGATATATATCCTTTTTAATATTGGTTGACTTATCCTCAAAATGAAAATATGGGTTTGTCTTGTTGGATATTAACTGGTATATTGATTAAATTTTTTTCATAGGATATCAAATTGGGTTTTTTATATTTTCCCATTATGGAATATATTCCCACACTTGTTTTGTCTATAAATATATCTAATTATTTGATGTAGACTTGTGTAGATGTGGTTTTAATGTTGATAGTACATAGAGGATATTGGTGTTGTTTTTCTTATAGTGGCTCTAATACAACAAATAGGTATTTTAGGTATGTTGTTTTTATATCATTAACATGAGTTCTTGAGGCGTTGACATCAAAGGAGATTTTTTAAATATTTATTTTACTTTTTTCTTTAATAGAGACCCTATTTATGTATTTTTACAATTTTTCACTTGAGGTTTCTAATAACAAATGTGAATTAACATCTTATAATCTTTTTTATTAAGGAGATGATAAAAAACTTATATTTCAATCTAGTTTTTAAAATATAATTATGTTGATAATGTTTTATTCAAATAATATTTATTGTCATAGTATACTCAATATAAGGAAAATATAATATCTATATAGTCATATCATATAAATGTTAAGAAATCTGGAAAGAAAACATTAAACACCGACATAATTTTCTAGTTTGTTAATTTGTTTATGAGGAATGATCTCATGAGGAAGACATGTCATCCTATTACATGAAATGTTAGAATCCAAAGAAATATTTTTAGTCAATACATGATGTTTGTAATTATACTTCATTATAATAAAAACATAATTAGTAACTGGTATATCATTTGAGAAAAAAATCTTAAAAATTAAAATTTTAAAATATTATTACAATTAAAATTATGAGATAACATAAAAATGAAATAGGTGAGTTGATAGTAGATATCAATCAATTTGAGTCAGTGTAATGATGATGATTGAAATTATAGTCCATGAAATCAATTCTTGGGGAGCATTAAGATATTTAAATTACCTGATGAATGAAAAAAAGTAATATAAATTTTATGATATAATTAAAAATTAGGACATTGCGTTGTAAAAAAATTGGTTTTCTATATTGTTAATATATTATAATTTACTTTTTACATTAGTTATCTAATAAACGTTATGAAAAGAGCATAAAAGTTTCATTTTCAGTTAGTATTTTATAACTGATGTACAAAACATGATTTTCACATCATTTTTATGATGACAGATATGAAAATGTTTCTTCTCAAGTTGGTCATTCTAAAACCTATTTCAAAAGAAATATTTCTAGTCAAATATGAAAAAAAAGTTCTCAAACATGTTTACCAACATGTAGTTCATTTTGCATGATTTGATATTACTTGCTATAGATCCCAAACAGAGTTATGGTTCAAATTCTAAGGCTGTCAGATATTAGACTATTCTATAACATTATTTTGATAAGATCTGTTTCCAATTTCTAAAAATTTTGATGTATAAGTCCATTTTTCTCCACCACCACTCAAATTGGATCTCTGAAAATGATACAATATTTTCCAAGATTATTCATGAGTTTTTTAACTTGTTTTTAAAATATTTTTTATCATTGGTTCATGAATACAAATGTGGATAAAAATATTTTTTGTGGAATCTTAATGTTTGTTTTTCTATAACCACAATTAAAAAACATTTTTCATTTCGGTTATCAGTATATCATTATTAAAAATGTTTACTAAAATATATATATTTTCCTCATATTTGATTTGACTTTTCATGGATATGGAATAAAATTACAGATAAAAAAAATATATTCATTAGAACTAGTAATTTTCTTGATATAATCAACATCCCTAATACATAACAATTTTTTGTATTTTTTAGCTCCACAACCACTTCTGTTGAATCCTGGAAAATAAAATACAAAATTTTCAAATTAATTATTAAATATATATTATGAAAAAGTTGTGATGTTTTGTTTTGATTTTCTTTATTTTATAAAAAAACATGAAATGGTCCTGAAAATTTATTTTTCACATCGGTTATATATGAACCCCCATGAAAAGGTATGTTCCCCATGTTTTCAAACCTATTCTAAAAACGTACATGAAAATTGCGACGTTATAAAATTTTTTGTTAATTTTTTTGTGTGTATGTAACTATTTATTGTATGTTGAGTATATATTATTTATTATTTTGATTTTATTAATGAATATTAGATGTTGGGACAAATTTTTTAACTTATTTATGTCTAATGGTTCATTTGACATTACTTGTAAATTCTTCAAGTGACATATTCATGTTTTCTTGTAGAAATAAATACACGGTTTCAATTTTTATAAAATTTTATTAAAATAATTAATTAGTTTTTGGTTTATTTGTTAATGTAAACGTTTTTTTGATAATGTCTATGCCAGTTCTAATCATCATCGTCATGCCAATTAATGTTAGACCAATGGGTCGATCACATGAATTACTATATACCCATTCATGGCCTTGATATGTTAGAATATCCGAGTAACCATTATAAAATCACACAATCCATATATATAGAGAGTTCATTATCTTATCCATAAAAATTACACATTCTTCAGACAAAATGGAATAATTTAATACGTAGATAAATAAATTTTCCCATGAAAAAATATATAATGAATGGAAAAAAATTCAAATAAAATAAGATATTATGAAATAAAGAACCATGATTAGCCATTATAAATTAAAAATAATTGATAAATAATATAAAAAATAATTAAATATGTTATTGAAATATCATTAAAAAATAAAATAAACATCATCCTTTTCATTCACTATAATAGGCCAATGGAAAAAAATTCATCTGTCGGTAAACCAAAGTCAAAAATAAGGAAACTTTTATATAAATTACTTATCCTTTTTAAGACCATTACATTTTATCCATTGTGATTAATAGGTTATTGATGATTTTTTAATGATGGGAGATATATTTTGATATGTTATTTTAACAGGATTATATATATTGTGGTGAGGCCATTAATGTTTTCGTGTTAAGGGTTGCATAGAAGAGAGAGATGATTTTCAACCTCAGGTTTCATTATGTATTGGGTTCAGTCTAGGTGTTGTCACTATTAAATATTGTGGGTTGTAATTAAAGAGAATTTGGTATCATGATATATCTATAAGAAATATTTTTCATCATTTGATGAATTATTATTTTACATTATGGGTTTTGAAAAAAAAAATTACAAGGTTGTAAATCATATTATTTAGAGGAAACTCTTATGTTTTAATTAAAATAATAGATGTTGAATTATTCAATATTATGGTAAAAAAATCGTTGTTTATAGTCAATGTACATTGGTTTAAAGGAATCATATATAATTATTTGGGGTTTATATATAATACTCTTATAAAACAATTCATACCACGAGAGATTCATTGATGGAATAATAAGGGCTTTTGGATTTTATTTTTATATGGGTGACCATCTATATGTGACCAAATCTATTTGGTCATTATGCATTGGTTGGAAAATTTTATGCCTCATATATATGGGTAATCACCATATAATGGTGCTTTTTTTTGTCGTGGAATGGTTTTGAGAAGTGTTTTGACTTTTTAAGGTATCAGGTATATGATATGACCCCATTAGTTGTGAAATAAACATACCATATCATATTAAATTTATATAAATTATCCATTTTTAAAAATTGTTTAGGTATAAAATGTTATTTAGTGATTTTTAGGGTTATTCAGTATTTATCGGCATCTTGTATTTATCACAACCTATATTGTAATGATTCTAAAAGTCTTTATCATTACTATAAATTCAAAACCTCATTCTAGTTATTTTAAATTCAATCAATTTTTCCAAATAACTATGGGTGTATAGATATACATTAAGAGATCCTAGAATAATATTTCCGAACATTTAATTCATGAATTTATATAAATTATTAAGGATTAATTTGGGTTTCCCTTTTTAAAATTAGTTTATATTGATCGTCTTCCTATCCTTGATACTAGGTAGAAATTGTTGAATTTCTTATTGGGGTAGGTTATTGAAGACATATATACAATTTTTTGGGGAATTTTTTTATTATAATAATATTACATGTCTTAGATGTTGATAAGGATTTACGAATTAAATAAAAAATTGGATAAATTAAATTGATGTTGAGTGAGAATTCACAAGTGTTTTATATGATTCCATGATATTTTTTATGGAAGCAAAATATTTTAGGTTCTCATTACTACATGGATCCCAATTATATATTTTAATATAATTTATGTTTTATTATCACGAACAACATCATCCTTACTATGTTAGTCACAGTCACACTTGATGGTCATATTTTACCCTTATTCACTTATAATATTTTTCCGATGTCTCTCCCCATTATTAATTTAATAGTATTAGTTTTTAAATAATTTTTGCGTTTCATTTCACATTACCATTTGATGTTGTATTAACAATTATACTTAATTTTAAACCCTTTACACATTGATCCTCATTCATTATCATTTGATCCAATATTTTTTTCTACATCATAGTCAGATTGATGATTTCCTTATATTGTTTAGGGTTATGATAGGAAAAAAAATTCTATGATATTTAAGAAAAAAAAATCATCATCTTCATCTAGTTTTTTTTTTCCAATCATTAAAAGAAATTTTTCACCCTATATATTCATAATTCTTAAATCCTTATGCAAGAGACTCCATCATTAGTTTGTCTCAATTTTTTTCAAGGAGCGTGGGGTTTTTCAGGTGGGTGGTTATGATGGTTTCCTCTTTCGGTGTTTCTTGGGTTTTTTTATCCCACATTGGATTGTGACTCATTCATGTACATGATGAGGGTTTTAATGTTTATTTTAATCTTTAAAATAAGATATTTTTAGTTATTATTTATGATAAATCCTCTATGATATACGTAAAGGGAAGCTATATAGCAAGGTAGTCATGCATGTCTTCACATATAAGGTATAATTTGATTTGATGTAATGATATACTATTATAAAATATAATATATTTGAGGTCTCATGTAATGGATATGTGGGGTCATTTATTTTCTTTATAATGTGATTCAATTCTTCCTTTTTAGTTTTTGAAACAACTTTTCTCTTTATTTTGAATTTGAAAATTATTTATAGAATAAAATCACACATAATAAAAATCAAAAGATCGAGAGGTCTAGTCTCTTTGAAAAATTATGTAAATTATAGAAAAACAAAAAACATGATAAAAAGATATTTTTTTAAAACATTTTTAACATGAGATAAATGTTCCTTCATACTTTACATTGTGTGGAAGACCTGCAGAAAAACATAATAAAGGGCTGATATGGAATAATTGTAAGTGAATAAAAAACACATATCATGAGGTGGAAAAAACATATTAGATAATATTTATATCAATAGAGTATAAAATAGATTTGAATAATATAGAAACATAGAGAATTATAATCATAACCTAGCACATGTTTGAACAACACAAAACCTATTATCATGAATAGATAACGGATAAAATCACCAAGACTCTATGGTGGATAAAATCGCATAAATAAATCAGGTACACCTATGTACCAACATAAAAAAACATGATACTAAACATTACACAATTATTAGTTCCAATTGTGGTAATACCATTCATAATCATTTCATTCTCATTCTTAAGTGTACCACATAGATCATATAATAAGGATTCATTCATCATCATAATTTATTCCAATATTAAAAATAATGGAATAAATACATGTCAGTACCAAATAAAAAATGTATATGTGAATAAATTTGAATACCCTTGATAGAGAAATTGGTATGGAATTCACATTATTGTTATTTTGTCATGAAAAATCATGTTGTATGTTCTATAGCATAACGACATCACATAGAAATTCATAAAATGGATTGATGAGTGATAAATGGATATATCATAATTAATAAATGAAAGATACACTAAGAGTGACACGGAAATATATTCCCCAAAATAAGGAATTGTAAATAGAATTTGTAACATAATAATGTTACATGATGAAATAGGAGAAAGGAAAGATCCATTAAAATGATTTCACATGGTAACATGTCTGAGTAAATATTCATAGGTGGGTTAAATGAGAGTGAAAGTTAATCCCAATATTTATATATAAAATTACTAGTTTGGGGTATATTTAGTAACATATACAAACATTGGGAAAATGAATTTTAAAATACATTACATAAAAGGAGTGCTTGATAAAAGTGTATGGTGGGAAAATCGCTTACAGAATATTGACATACTAACAGGCATACATAATGATTCATAAGAGGGGTAAGTGAGGGTAAAATGAAAATAAATAACTTAAAATTATTATTTAGAATAATGGTTATAGTTAATAATTTATCCATTCAAAAAAACGAAAATAAAATTCATATAATTAATGAAATTCTTTCTAAAAATCGGAGATATGGAATCCCATATAGAATTCTAGTATAGTAACAACATAGATACTTTTCAATATTTGAGAGGATAGATAAAATATTATTAAAATAACATTAATTGAATATAATTTAATAATATGAAAATAATTAATATATAACCAAATGATATTATAATCACTAATTTAAAGGGAGATTCTTTCATTGAAAGGAGAAGATGGTTTTGATCCCTTACATGAATGTGTGACACCAAAGGTAGTAAAGTGATTTCGTGAGAGATTAAGGGCACCTTAAGAGGTCACTAGGTACTATTAGAATGATTTTTGTCATGCTATAAGGTGTTTTAGGGAAACAGAATGTGATATTGGGTTCAATTATATACGAAAAAGTAGGATTTCATTAATATCTAGGTTTTGGAAACTACATAATAAAATATTCAAAACTAGAAACCATCCAATAATTTTTCCTATGGTTTATTCCAATGGGGAGTTATAAATATTATCTAATTAGTCCATGTGGAGATGATAATAATATAATTACCATGCTTTTGTGGTGTTGAGTCACACACACAATGAAATGATTTTAAAATTTCAAAATATATTTAAAGTCATTATGAATTCATTAAGGGATTGTAAAATAAATATAATGAACATAAATTGGACTATATAAAATTTAAACCATATATTTCTCCAAGTATTCTGTTTAATATATTCATTGCTTCACAACTGGATCATTATGATGTCTTAAGACATCCCTTATATTTATACGGTATTTAATTGTCTCCAAAAAATTATACCATCATATGAAATTATGTAAAATTAATCTCTAGATAATATTGACATTATGATTCCAAAAATAATCTTCAATTTATATAAATAATTTTATAAATATTTGAATTTTCACTTTTAATTAAAAACATACATTTATTGAAAATGAAAGGATTTTGGAAAATTGTTATTTTTTAACCCTTCATAAAATTAAATTCGACATCATAAAATTTATATAATAATTTATATTTGAATATTATTATTGAATAATAATATTAAATTAAAAAATTATTTATTTTAAAAATCCATTAATTCGTATGTTCATTAATTTAATATTAATATTAACAAAAAAATATAATTTATGATTTTAATTTCATTTACAATGTAATAAAAACAGAACGAAAATAGATCCATTATTATATACAATATAATTTACTAATATATATTTTTATGTTATTGATACACATCTCTTAAAAACACCAACATATTCCCTAATAGTAACATGTGCGATGTCATGGCTTTCATGGGGCCATTTAGTGAACAGTGTTCAGGTAGTGATCCTGATGATGTTTTAGATCTGTGGTAAATTGTTTAACTCAATCTTATGTCAATGGATCACATATTGGGATTAGTCTAGGTAAAATCCGAATAATTATATCTCCCTTATAAGCTCCAATAAGTGGGTTTTGTAGTGTATGATCATACTTGTTGAATCCATCACTTGATTTTTCTATGAAAAATGGATTTTTGAAAACCACATATTTATACAAGTGATGAGAAAATTGATCAATAGATATATTATCAATCATAAATATAAATAACATTAATTTATATCTAATCATATATAAAAAAATAAGGGAACATGATTTATATATCCATAAGAAATTTACATAATTCAAAAATATAAATTTCTTTCATAAAATATTAGGTCGTTACAATATTTCCCCCATTAAAAATATCTCCATTCAAATTTAAATTTCCCACAAATAAAATAGACGATAGTAACTCTATTTCATCACCTACTATAGTTTCCATGTTTCTTCTTCAAACTATCGGTTTTACCAAAATACAATGATGAAGGAATTATCATTTTCATATGACTTTTTCTCTATGATCTATGATCATCACCGATAGAACCTTATAGGAAATTAAATTCTCTAATGGTAACAACTCTTTATTTAGTACATGTGATTGGTCAGGAATGTACTTTCTCAATAGGGATACAGTGAATACATCCTATACATGATACATATTCGTTGGGAGTGTTAGTCGATATGCCCCTACTCTGATGAGATCATGGATCCCAAAAGGGTTGATGTACATCAAAATATCTTTTCCCTTCATCCCAATTCCCATAACTCACTTACATGGTGATATGTATTGGAATACCATGTATCTAGCATTAAACTCTAGGCCACATCGACAATTTAAAGCATAACTCTATTTCCAACTATGGTTAGTCTTGATGTGTATCTTAATGGTCTTTATCTTTTCAACCATTTCCTTTACCATTTTAGGACCAATATGTTTTTGTTTCACAACATCATCATAACATGAGGTTTTCTACACCTCTTCTCATAATGGACTTTATATTGATCAATTTTGGTGCATGAGTGGAGTCTATTTTTGTATGAGAAATCGGCTAGAGGGTATTGTTGGTCCCATATTTCTTCGATGTCAATTGAGAATTATTTAAAAATTTACTCTAGTGTTTGGATAATCCCCTTAGTATGTTTATCGAATTGAGGTTGATAATATGTAATGAAGTTCATTCCAGTGTTTAGAGAATTTTGGATTCTATTCAAAAACCTACATGTGAATGTTGGATCTCAAGAAGACCCAATTGATAATGGTGGTTCATATAACCTTAACAATTCCATTATTTATATATATGTCGGTTCATCTAGTGAGAAATCCACTCAAATTGTAGTGAATTTTGCAGACATTATAAGACAATCTAAAATAACATAGATAGCATTGGTTCCATTTAATGTCTTTGGAAGTCTAGTGAAAAATTCCATGGTGGTGTTTTCCCATTTCATTGTTGGTATACTTAGTTGTTTTATCATTACCATATAATTTAACATTTCAACATTCACATGATGACATAAGAATAACATTGATGTATAATCAGATATCCCCTTCTTCATTTTATCCCAGAAATGGTGCTCTTAAATATCTCAACACATCATTGTGTTTTTGGATGAATAGATAATGATGATCTATTTGAGTCATCCAATGGTTTCCTATTTAACTCTGGATTTTATGGAACCAATAGTCTTGACCCAAATCACAATTTTCATTCGTCGACGACATTGAACTCTAATGATTTCCCTTTTCTTATAGTTTTCACATTCTTTTGAATTCCAATATAAACTCAATGACAATCTATTAACCTATCATGAATAGATAATTGATAAATCATTTGTGAAAGGATTGAATATGTTCATTTTTTTATTCTAATGTTAATTTTATTCAAATATAAGAATATCATATCCTTCTCAATTCTCATTTATGGTAGAATTGTTGGATATTTTCTACATAGAGAATCCACTATTTTTTGCATTCCTAGGATGGTAGTGGATTGGGAAAAAATAATCTTTGATGATCTCTAACCGCCTTAATTGGCATGTATTTAACTATTTTTTTGTGGATATATATATTTATGTCATTTGTGATTTATATATATTTCACACTTATCTCCAAAGAGATAATACTAACAAAATTTTCAAAGAAAATATCAGTAATAACAACACCAAATCAATTGTAGGATAGTTTTTCTCTTGAATTTTGACCATCCATGAGGTGTAGGCATTGAATATATTATTTTCTTTAATACATAGTTTAATAAAATCCTTGAGGTATGACTAAAAATTATTTAAATTTACCCACATGTGTGTACTGTGACCTATGAAAAGTGATAAGCATCATTTTCAACTACATGATTCATTCTTCACATTCATCATTTTTAGAAATCATGACTCCATTCCATGTTATCTCGGTGATGAGGTTTGAAAAACAAGTGAAAATTCACCAATATCAGTTATAATATCAAGCTATCCTACTGAATCTACGAATATCTTTCACATATATTGACCATATCCATCCATCAATTGCATTTGTCTTTGAAGGATCAAAATATATACCATTGGATGTAAAGATATGCCCTAAAAATGAGACCTCCATTAACCATAACTCACACTAGGATTTCATTTCATATATATCATCCTTTCAAAATATCATTAGCATACCAGATTGATACCTCTCGTGGTCCTACTTGGTGTGGGAGCACATTAGAATATCATCTATAAATAGTACGAAAATTTTTTCGATATAAACTCTAAATACTATATTCATCAACTAATTGAACATTTTTGTGCATTAGGGAGTCTTAATGGAATCCCAATGAAAACATATTGCACGTACCTCATATAAAAAATAGTCTTGAGGTTATTCTCTTCATTTGACCAAACTCGGTAATATCTCTACCATATATCCATCATGGAGAAGTATTGTGCTCCATGTAGCTAATCAAAAAAGTCATCAATACATGGAAAATGATACTTTATCCTTATCAAGATCATATTGAGCTCAACATTATCAATTCAAAGTCACATTGACCAATACTTATTCTTCATGAAGAAGATTGGTGCATCCCATTGTGAAGCTCTTCAGTGTATGAATCCTTTATCTAGATTCTACTAAATTTGTTTTGTCATTTCCTCATTTTCTATAGTATCCACAATATATTGATTCATGGATGAAGGAAATCCCTCATGTATATGATTGATTGAAAATTCATCCTCTCATCTAGAAGGAAGACTAGAAAATTCTTCAGTCATCACTTCAGAGTATTCTCTCATAATAGGAACATCTTCAAGCACGATCACCTTATTAGTCTCAATAATTTGATCTAAAGAAGCTTTATCATACGATGATAACATAAATGAGTGAGATTATGGGGCTAAATAAGATCCATCCTCCTCCATAAAATTCTATATAATCGGGGGTCGATTCACCATGTGGGTAGAAATTGGCTTCTCGTAGAAATTTATCATTGCACTATATAGGGAAAGCCAATCCATCAAATGAATTTCGTTAAAATATACGAAAGGGTGAATGACAAAGTTCACTGGTATTCTCATCTCAAAAACATTGATAGGGGGATTTATATACATGGGATGAAATAATTACTCTATTTTCTATTTTCATCGACTTATATAATCCATTCATTATTGTGGTGCTTGGATTGTTCTACTACACATTCATGATAGGAAGGAATGTGTAGATGTATAGACAATAACCCTACCTTTAAATTTTTTATTATAGTTCTATATTTTCTAAAATAGAATAAGGATTGAGTACATTTAATCTATTGAACACATAAGTTAGAATCCAATGAAATTAAAGAGATAACTTATAAATTACATTTAACCCCATAAAATATTATTTTCTAGGCTTTATTAAATGTTATACATTGTCTATTTCATAAAATACGATTATATGGGAGTTTTGGTTCCCTTAATAATGTTTTGTGTTGATATTATGAATTTATCAAAGAATATCCTCTTGGATTGTCAATCTAGGTGAAAATTAATCCTTGTTGTTGTGTACCATATTGCCCAAAGTCATGCCAGGAACATCTTGTTGGAGTTGTTACTCCTTGGTATATTTGTTCCAAAACCATGTCCACATGTTATATCCACACAGGGATGTATTTTCGTGTAAAACATTTTAAAATATACTATAAAAAGTATAGATATATTTTATTATAATTATACTTATCTCTATGGAATTAGCATGAGTAAAACTAATACTAAGTATTTCTCTATAGTTTTCTATTCCTATTCCAAAAAACAATTAAACCAATCCAAGGATACCAAATATAAAAACACTAATATTTATTTATAATTTAATCATTATTTTTTAAATAACATTACACATAATAAAACTCATAAGATCATGTGTTCTATGATCATTGTTAAATTAGGTTCATTACATAACAGATATAAAACATTAAAGAACAACACCTTTATAGAAAACTTCTTTAACATGACCCAAATATCCATTAAACATATCATTGCATGGGATTACCTAAGGATATTCATAAGAATATAGAGATCTATAATGTAAAATAACTTTATATACATGAAGATCATGAGAAATAAAATAGAAGTCATCTATTATGAATTTCAATGGAATATTAACAGTTTATGAAAAACATGGAATGAAGTCGCATGACAATCGTAACAAGGTATATGTGGATACAACATAAAACACTGCATCATAAATAGATCAAGGCTAAACCCACAAGACCCCATGGTGGATAAAGTAACACAATTAAATTAGGTACAACCCTATACCAACATGAGGTATCATGATTCTAATCATTATCAAATGCATTGGACTGCTATCACGGTGCACCATCCATAGTCATTCCATTTTCATGCTTAAGTGTTCCACATAGATCATATAACATGAATTCATTTTCATAATAATTTATTCTATGATAAATAATTTGGAATAAATATGTACAATTAACAAATAAAAATTATATATCTAGAAAAAGTTGAATACCATTTATATATAAATGGGTATGGAATTCACTACACAATTATTTAGGGATAGAAAATAACAATTCAAGTTCAGCAGCATAACTGCGTAATATAAAAATTTCAAAAATGTGTTGATAAGAGTAAAATGGTTATTTGATATTTTATAAAGGAAATGGGAAGTTATATATACATTAAAACACATTTTAGAACATTAGAAATAGGAAATTGAAGGTGTTACATAATAAAGGAATTTGAAGAGAGAAGACAAAGGAAAGAACTCTTAGATTGTTTTAGCATGGTAACCTTGAACATAATAGATCGTATGATAGTTAATGAGTGTGAAATGGAATATTGTATATTTTAAATCAAATAGGATGAATTGGGGGTACTTAATAAAATATCCCAAATTGGGAAAAAGGAAATTTATATACCTAAAATATAAGTAGTGTTTGATAAAAGAGTAGGGAGGAAAATCACTTATGGAATTTAAAAATAGTAAAGAGTGTACATATAGGTTTCAAATATGGATAAGTGAGGGTGAAAGAGGATCCCATAATTTAGAAACAAAATAGAACATAAGGGATATATGTAGAAATGTATAAAATCTTTTAATATTTCAAATTAAAAGGCATATCAAAAATGAAATTTTTTATTAAAAGAGGATAGTGGGAATCCCTTATGAAATTTTGTTATAATAAAATCTTAGATAAATATAAAAATGAGGAAGGATAAATAATATATCATTATATAAAATTATTTGGACAATAATATAACTTTATTTTATGAAATATAGTATAACTAATTGGAAATATAAAAAACATTGAAGGAAGACTATTGAATTCAATGAAGGAGAGGAATGCGACAATCCATTATAAGAATGTGCATCTATAATGGATTTGGAGGTTCTTATTAAGAGTGATTGTGTAACATAGAATTAATAATGGCTGTATAGGAAAAGTTTTTTCATAATTCAAATATTTTATGTGATGATAAATTAGATCTTGGGTGTGTTTATACATGAAAGGAATAGAATTTCATTAGTGTTTTGGTTTCGTACACTATTTAATTTTTTTTAAACCACAAAACATAATTTTTTTTCCCGAGATTTCTAAATAATGGGGCGTGAAATAAATTATTATATATGTTCATGTTCCGAATATAATAAATTAATTTCTTTTTCTTATGTGTAGGTGAGTCACAGACTTAATGAAATGATTTTAATATCATAAAATTTATTGTAATCCTTGGAGAAGTCATCAAGGCATCATAAAATAAATAATATAGACATTAAATGACATTAAATTATATGTAAATCATATATTTTGATTATTATACCTTATTAAGTGTTTATTTCTTCAATAATAGGCCATTATGTTGTAATAAAACACACATTATATTTATTAATTATTTAATTTTTAACCAGAAAATTGACTATCTTCGAAAATTATGAAAAATTCACTGTTATATAATTTTGATTCCCTGATTAAAAAAATATAATTTTTATCTACACTATATACATAGTTATTTATGTCCCTCTTTTAATATACAAACAAATATTTATTTAAAATCTATTGTTTTTGAAATATTACAGTTTTTTGAAATCTTATAAAAATTTAATTACACAACATATAAATTATATAATAATTTATATTGAATATATATTATTTAAAAATAATATTCCATTATAAAATGATTTACATAAAAATAAAATTATTTTATAAATTCATTAATTCAATTTTAATATTAACTAAAAATACTATTTTTGCTTTAAAACACTAACAATGTACTTATAATAGTGTGAAAATTTTATTATTATTATATTAAAGGTAATGTACATATTTCAATTAAAAGGGTATTGATACATATCCCTTTAATAAACCACCATATTCCCTAAGATTTAGGTGTGCGATGGTGTGGCTTTCATGGCATCCTTTGGTCAACTAAGTCTGAGTCGGGATATTAATGAGCTAGAACATCTCATGTAAATAGTTTTCATCATTCATAAGACATTGGTTCTCAACTCGGACTTAGACTATGGAATATTCTAGAAATACTATCTCCCAAATAATCTCTGATAATTTTCTTCATGTGTTACAATCCTACTGTTTCAGGCCATCAAATCCATTTTCTATATTGAATTAATTTTATAATAATTTATATTTATACTAGTAATGTGATCATTTTTCTACAAAAATATTTTACATTATAAAGATACTTAATGGTCATTTAAATAAAATTTGATATAATAAAACAAAATAAGATAATAATTTTTTTATATACAGATGACATTTAATTAAATCAAAAATGAAAATTTCATTCAAAAAAATCAGGTCAGTATAGTATTTCTTATTTTTGATTTTTTTAGACTTGCAATAGGTTTTCCATGATGTTGGTTGTTTATGGGTGTGTTTAACATAGTGTTTAATTGATGTTATTTGTTTTTTATAAATTCCATGTATATATGGAGAATCAATTTCTCACTGATTTGGGAGGGAAATGTTTTCACCATTTTGATAATTATGTAGACATTGTAACACCCCATGTGACATCCCGACCCAGGATCCACAGAACGGTTCCCCGATCCGTTTGAACACATGTACTCAAGTGCCCCATCCCATATGCCAGAGGGTTTCGAATCGTAGTGAGGATCTGGTAAGTCAGTCACTGGGAGACTATACCCTCTGTTATCAGCATAAAACACAAGTGAAAGAAAACAAAAATAACCAAGTGCAGAAGTGTATAAATAACAAGAATAAATTCATGTAATATGATAACAAAATCATGAAAATACAATTCTCAAATGAATGTCCAAGAATTATAAGCCATTGAAAACATCAAGTGTCTACAATAAAACTTAATTTAATGACAAAATGACTCCCAAATGGGTCCGGAACCGTGTCTGGTTCCCTATCCCATGCTCTAATCCCAAACAAAAACCTACCCTAAGGCCTTTACATCATCTTTTCATGCAACAAAAAAGTGAGATTGAGTGCCGATTGGGTGGCCCAAATAGAATGTGTGTACAACTCAGTATCCCACCACCAACAGTGTCTAAAATGATTCTAGTTAAATTATACTGCATGTAGATTTATTAATAAATAAATATGTTGCCTAATTTAAAAAGTTATAACATTTTCATTTAATCATTAATCCTCATATTAGGCCAAGGTCAATTCATGTTTCCCATCTGAATAATCATCCATTATCATTAATACTTTAGTTTAGGTCCTCATTCCTCGAACACCAAGTCTTATTTGAATCATCGTTCATTATTATCATTAATCGTTTGGTGTAGGACGCAATGCCTAACACAAGAAATCTCTTTGAGTGTAGGTATCCATTCATAACACTCCAAAATATCAAGCTTGGATTACTATTGGGGGAACGCCATGACTATGTCCCAACTTCAAATTGGTCTATAAATCCATGCCTAGCACCAAAAATATTATCCATTTAATCAATCATTAATTCTGATGAATTTTCAACATTATTCACTTACTATTCAAATGATTTGTTAAACATTTCAAAGGAAATAAGATAATTCAAAAATTAACTAAAAACATACCCCATTACTTATTTCATTAATTAATAAAAAAATCGATACCATTTTCAATCCATTATTAATTCTTCACAATTAATTACCCAGTTCAAAACCATGAAGTCATAATTAATTCCCACAATTAATTATCTTTAATCACATCAGGACGCATAATTAATTATTCCAATTAATTATCTTTCCAAATTCTATTTCATATCTCAACAGAAATATCTAATCTCAAAAAAAACCATTTGGGAATCCCCCTTCATTTCATCAATGATCAATCATCATTTAACCACCAAGGAAAATCAACAGTCAAAACCACATTCTTAATTAATAGAATTTTGAATTAAATTATCATGGTAACCTATAAATATCATAATCCATACACATATCATAACTCATGACTATATGAGTTCAATTTAGACCACCTACCATGGTTTATTGATGGATTATAGCACAAATGAAATCCCAGAAATCTGAACAACACAACATCGTCGAACAAGCTCTAAATCATAAGCCCTGAAACAAAAATTATGATCAATGGCCTAATGATCTTGGAAATCTAGATCTAAATCTACAAGCCCAAATCTAGATAATTACTTATAGGCTTAGATACAAGGAAAAATTGGAGATCCTCATTGAAAATATTATGCTAATATAGAGGAATGAATGAGAAAAGCATCATAATGAAATCCACTTAACAGGAAGAGAGAAGATCATTAATTCAGGATTCCAATTGTGAAGAATGATGTTCGTATTGACTTGTAATCTCTTTTAAAGGATTTGGAAACACCTAAAATACATCAATCCCAAGACAATGATGAAATATCGGATTCCCTATGGTTTCAAGAGGTTTTACAAAAGATTTTGAGAATAAAAAACCTGCATTCATAGTTTCATGGGTAGGGGAACATAGCTAGTCAACCTTTGTTGCAACCGTATGGACAACTTTATCTAGTTTTTAACGATTGGAATGCTTTTTCTGCAATGTTTTTTAAATTGTAGACAAACCGTGGTGACACCACTATCTAGTTTTGCATGCTTTGTATGGTTTGTTCTCAGAGTTTCGCAAACAATGCAAAAACAACGCAACACCCACTGCCGATTAGTTATCCTTAAAAATTCACCCAAATGAACCCCAATCAACTTCTCTATGTTAAAGATACATAAAATAATAAAAAATTATATTAAAAATAACGTGATATGGCTTCAGAAAAGGATGTGATCTTACATTCTTCCCACATTATAAAAGGTCGTCCTCGAGTAGAAATCTCAAAATTCTCTATGATTTTGAGAAAATCATATTGGGCCATTGAGCCATTATGTCTTCTTATAATTCCCATGATTCCTCTTGAACACTTCCATGATTGCATAAAAAATTAATTAATTACATGGTATTTCTCAACAGCACTTATCTTTGCAACCAAAAACATGTAACAGATTCTCCTCAAAGGAAGCATCAATATTGAGAACATATTTCTCAACATTAATCACATGAGAAGGGTCATGTTGATACCAATATAGTTTTTACATGTGGAAAAAATCATTAATATATATGAATTTATGTGGAAGTTCTAATTGGTATGCCACCAGACTGATTCTCTCTAGCACCACAAACGATCCAATAACATGGGTGCTAACGTGACCTGCCTCTGTACCCTTTGGTGACACAATCTAGATAACACCTAAAGGAATACAAGACCGCCTTATATAATCTCAAGTGATTAACTTCATTATTAGGAATAAAAATTTTCCTACTCTGAGCAATATCCATATGATTAAATATCAATTTTACCTACAATGATGACTCCTGATCCAGACTCGTTCCCAACAGCTCTTACTCACCAACATCTAACCAAAATAGCATTAGTCTACCATGTATAACATAATGTGTCGTGTATGTTGACATCTGTATTGTTCCCTGATAATAGTTATTATAGGAAAACACTACTGAAGCCATGTTTTCCTCCCAAGAACCACCAAATTCTATCACACATACTCAGAGGATATCCTCTAACACCTATATGGTATGCTCCCACTACCCATCTGTCTGTGGATGAATGGTTGTACATAACAGAACCAGTGTACCCTGAACCTTAAATAAAATATTATAGAACCATGATGTAAAGACTAAATTTTGATCTGAAATAATAGTCCGTGGAACCCCATGCAAATAAACTATCTACCACACATACAGTTCTCCCAACTGCTCTACTATAATGGTTTCCCTAATAGAGAGGATGTATTCTTCCATTGTTAGTCTATCCACAATGAATGAAATAGAATTATACATCCCAATTGTCCTTTTATGTCTTTCTAAAAAGTCCATAGTCACGTAATCCAACTTTGATTAAGGAATTCTTAATGGCTGAAATATTCTTCTAGGTTGTTGATGATCTTCTTCCACCTACTTATAGGTGAAACATCTTATTACAAGTCATGCTAACTGCTTTTTCATGCAAGGCCAGCAAAACATTCGTCAAAGGTCACAAAACATTTTTTTCACAATAGGATGTACCTCCCACCATGGTGCATGAAATTCTCACATGAGTTTCTCTCACATACTTGTAGGGACATCAACCTTATTTTTCTAATAGAAGGTCTCATCCTCATCGATTTTCTAGTATAATGGTGTCTCTATAACTTCAAGGAATTTATTCGAGTCTAAACACTTTAGATCCTCGTACTACCTATCCATGAACTGTCTCAATTGTGTAGACTCCAATGCTACAAAAACATGACTAATCCTATCTTGACTCTCTTGAACATACACATACATTTCATCGTGAAAAGACATTATATTCCACTCTGAAATCGACTCATGTACCGACTATGTCTATGTTTTTCATCTTAAGACCTCATCCACACTATACCCCTTCCCAGGATTATATGCCAGTTCAAAATCAAAGGACATCATATATTCTACACATCATCGCTAATGAAGATTCATGTCACGCAATGAGAAGATGTACTTCATGATTTTGTGATCAATAAAAACTGAAAGCTTTTCACACAAAATATAGTGTCACTAACACTTAAGAGCATTAACCATTGCTTCCAACTCGAGGTCATAGGTAGTAAAAATCCATTCAAGTGTTCTCAACCATAGATACCCATAAGAAAAATCTTTATCCCATTACAACAACATAGCTCCATGTCGAACAACAGAAGCATCCCAATACACCTTGTAATCATCACCTGAATCAGGTAAGATCCAAATTTTTCCTTTTTTAAGCCCTTCATCAGCATATAGAAAGCGTTCTCACATTATTCTGTACAAAAAACATTATCCATATTTTTGTCAAACATGTAAATAGTGGTGAAAAACTTGAGAAGATCTGGGTAACCCTCCTGTAATAACCAACTAACCCCAAAAATCTTTGAATATAAAAAAATTTCTTGGGATTCTCCCAATAAATTACTGCCTACACTTTTTCTAGGTCCACTACCACACCTTCTTCTGAGATTAAGTGTCTCAAAATGTGTACCATATCAATCAAAAACTGACATTTATTTATATTAGAACATATCCAATGCTCTCTCAATGTACTCAAGACAATGTCTAGATGTTGAGCATGATACTAATGAGTATTAGATTACACTAAGATGTCTTATACAATCACCCCCACAAACTGATCTACATATGGATGAATGATCATTTTCATCAAGGTCGTAAACAGTACAGGAGAATTAGTCAGCACAAATGGCATTACAACAAACTCATAAGGGCTATACCTTCTCCTAAAAACAGTTAATGATATATCATATGTTCCAAATATCACCTGATGTTACCCTAATATCTGATCAATTTTTGAGAGAATAGTAGCCCACATAAGGTTTTCAACCCGATCATCGATAGACAGAATATAATATTGGTTCTTCAAAATCATTTTCTTCATCTTTATGTAATTAACACTCAAGTATAAACTCTCTTTGGCCTTCTTCACAAACAAAATAAGTGATCCCCAAGGTGATGTACTTGGAATGTTAAACCATTGAGCCTCCAACTCGTCCAACTATTTTTTGTTATCTTGATGCCCAGTTGGTGCTAATAAGTAAGGTGGAATAGATACCATCTCAGCCCCTGACCTGAGCTCAATGGTGAATTCCACATCTCTCTCATGTGGAATCATCAAAAAGTATTCATGAAATACATCATGAAATAGTTCTACTACTGATGGAATGACTTCCTTCCTACCACTCCCATATTCAAGAAAAATACTACCTACTAGATTCATGACCTCTCTTAGTTTCTTTGTAATTGGCCCATCTCTACCTACATGGATATCCAATTCTCCATGAAGGATATATTGATGACCATAGGGAGATAAAAATGACACTCTTCTTTAGTAACAATATATGTGAGCTTGGTATGACACTAGACCATCCATACACATACTATGATCTAATCCTATTACATCTATGAAATCGATATACCAATAGAAATGGTACTGTCTGATCTCCAAAGAACATCCCATACATAAACAGATGTCCCTATTTCATGTTCCTTGTGATGTATCGATATCTATCATCCCTCTAAATGACTCAGCCTACAGGATCAGGCCATTAACGAGATTTTCAGATATAAAATAATGAGTGGCACGATTATAAAACAAGGTATTAGATAATGTAAAAGAAACAAGAATATTACCTCATAATATTGATGGACCAACCTCACTCTTCATGAGTGTACGATGTACTGCATGTAACTGTATTTCCCCTCTTCCCTGTGGTGTTGTTGGACTCCCCTGAGTAGCACCACTATACTAATATAAGAGCTTATACACTGAAGCACCATGCCCAAATCCTCTACCACCTATTCTAGTAGAACTACATATTCCATACCAATATAGTGTCGAATACCCCCTTCCCACACTTTGACTCTGAGCAGCTACTCCCTCCCCACTAGCATGCCGCTGCTTCCCACCATACATCTGTAGATGTCCCATCTTTCCAGAAAATATGCACTCCACTGGATGTTAAGGGAAATGTGTACGATAGTGTCTCTACCAATCACATTGGTTGAAAATCACATGAGAAAGATCCAATGGAGATGTTCCTCTTGAATGTCCACCTAACATTCCATTATCATGTCTAAGATTCTCATGACATCACATCTTACTCTAGGAAGGCATAATCCCTGATTATCCTACTACCTATTCAGTACTTGAAGCATTATTGAGTTTCCACTCTGTAATAAGAGCATGGGTAGCATCTTTGGAAACTTTTATTAGCCTAATGATATTTACATGGTTCATAATTTCACACTTAAGTCAATCAGAAAATAATTTTTTGGAAGAAGCCTCAACTACTGCCAAAACTTGAGAAAAACATTATAAATATATGAAATGTTTAGAGTACTCCATTATAGACAAGATCCCTTATGTCAGATGATAAAATATGAAGCATTATTTTTTCCTTAGTGTGTCTGGATAGAAGTGTTCCAAGAAATCTTCTAAAAATTCCTTAGATAACAAATCGTCAGTCTATCTAAATCGTACCTGAATGCCCCACCAACGCTCCACAGAACCCCGCATCATATATGTATCCAACATGACCCTACTCTCAGAAGGAGTGTCCAACTAGTCATGTATCGTTATTAGGGATAAGAACTAGAATTAAATCCCTCAGGTCTACCCTCTCTATTAAATATAGGAGGGCACTGTAGTAGAATGTCCCTTGTCAACTAAAACTTGTATTTTTTGAACTAGCCATAGGTTACCCCCATAAACTACATGAAATGTGAAAAGTTCTCTAAAATGTTTTACCCATCATCCTTATCTTGCACCAATGATGCTTCATGCTCTCGGTCTGAAATTTCATTACGGGACATACCTCTCAGTAAATCCCACAACAAGTGTCATGGAGGCATATTGCTACAAAGACAAAAAAATGTCTTAGGACTCATAACACATCCTTGTTACATATATACAGTGTAATAAATAAAAAAACAAGTTTCAACATGTCATTTCCCCCTTTTTTCACCACACAGTCAAAACCAATGCCTTTTCACTTCACTTAACCATCTTACTCCTAGGTCTTGATTTACTAGGGTACATTCATTCTCATGAATTAATCAACATGTAATTAATCAAATTATCTCATATTAATTATTTCATCAATTAAATATTTATTCATTCACATTACATCAATCAAGGATCTCATTTGACACCCATTTACTCTCATTTTTCACCATTATTTCAATCTAAAATCAAGGAAAATTATTTCCTGTTCAAAAACATAGCCATAACCCATTTTCTTGTGAGTTCCTAGAATGATCCATATCATAACAACCCTGAGTTCCAATAATGATGAATCCAACTTAAACGATCGTTCCTCTTTCATCCACAAATAAAAAAAATTAATTTTCAAAACAAATATCACATCAAACCACAAGTGTATCACCTAAGGTGAAAATAATATAAAAATGTAACAACAAACAACAATCACAACAATAACAGCATGAGTACGTTGATTTTCTCCCATACATGGGTTAGCAACTACCATGTATGAGCTCATTAGCATGCCTAATCTATTCCTAGTCTATATCTACCATTCCCAAAATACTATTACAAAATAATATAGAAGAAAAGAAAACTCCTTGGATAAAATATTGTGATGTCCCGACCTAGGAACCTCTAAAAGGTTCCCCAATCCAATTGGAAACATTACCTAATGCGCTCATCAACGTACGTAAGAGGGTTCGGACTTGTAATGAGGGTCTGATCAGTTAGTCATGGGAATATTCTACCATCTGTTATCAGAATAAAAGACAAGTGGATGAAATTAAAAATAAAAATGTGTGGATGTGTATAAATAACTAGAACAAATCCATGATATATAATAACCAAATCAAGAAAAATACAATACTCAACTAAAATGGAAAGCATGATAAGACAATGAAAATGTCATGTGGCTAAAATAGAACATAATGTGAAGAAAAAATGACTCCCAAACAGGTCTTGAACCATGTTAGTTCCCTCACCCAGGCTCCAATCCCAAACAACAACCTAACCTAGGGGCTTGCACTTATCCTGTACTGAAACAACCATGTCTTATCATGTGACAATCTAGAATCAAATAGGGTGTTAGTATAACTCAATGGACCACCACCAACGGTGTCTAAATCGTGTCCATTCAAAACATAGATCATGCATATTTATGAAGCAATAAATACAAAACAAAATTTAAACAGTTATAACATTGTCTTGTAATCGTTAGTCATCACATTTGGAAAATTTCAATTCATGCTTCCCATTTCAATCAGCTGTCATTATCATTAATCATTTCGTCTAGGTCATCATGCCTAGCACCCCAAATCTCATTTTAATAATCATTCGTTATTATCATTAATTGTTTGGTGTAGGAAGTCATGCATAACACCAAAAATATGTTTGAGTGTATGTCTCCAGGCCTAGCATTCCAAAATCTCGAGCATGGATAACTATGGGGGAGTAAAGCCATGTCCATGTCCCTACTTCTAATCGATCTAAGACGCCATGTCTATTACTACAAAATCTCATCCATTTAATCATTCTATAATTCCTAACTTTTCCACATTATTCACTTACTAATCAATTGCTTAGATAAATATTTAAAAGGCCATTAGTTATTTCAACAATTAACTTTGAAAATACCACATTTATTAAATAATCAATTAATTAATCATTAAAAACCATTTTCATTCCATAATTAATTATTCAAAATTTACATTCATGGTCAAAACAATCCAGTCATAATTAATTATCACAATTAATTATCATCAATCACATCATGACACGTAATATATTATTACAATTAATTATGTTTCAACATTAAATTGAATATGTCAACTAAAATATAATATCCCAAAAATATCCATTTTGTATCCCCTTTATTTTCTTCTTGATCAATCATCAATTAACCACCATAGAAAATCACATGTCAAAACCAAATTCCTAATTCATCATATTTAGGAACTAAATTATTAATGGAATCTATAAATTTCATAACTCATACAAATATAATAAATCAAGACTATATAAGTTCCACATAGACTAAATACATCAATTTATTGATGGAAGTTAGAAAAACAGAAATACCAAAAATCTGTGTCGCACATTGTCGTTAAACAAGCTCCGAATATAAATCCTTAAAACCAAAATTTACATCAACGGAATTAAGATATTTCAAATATAGATCTAGATATAAAATATTATATCTAGATTATAACATAGTGTTTTAGATACATGTAATAAGGGGAGATCCACAATGAATATATCACAGGAAGATAGAGGAAAGAGTGAGAGAATCATCGGGATGAAATCTATATATCAAGAAGAGAGAAGATCTTCAATACGGGCATCCAATCTCAAATAATGGTGTTTTTATCACCTTGTAATATCTCTAAAAGGCTTTTAAACACAAATATAATTCATCAAGCCCGGGCCAAGTTTACAATATGGTAGTCCCGAGGTGTTCAGTTGGTTTTGATAAGGTTTTTTAGAATAAAAGACATGCACGAATGATTTCCTGGGTAGGGGTTCATGGTTAGTCAAACCATGCTCCAATCGTTCGGAAAACTATTTTTTAGGTTTCCATGGCTGGAATTGTTTTTCCACATGATTTTTCAAAACATGTACAAACCCTGTGGAGTAATATGTCTATCTTTGCATGCTTCGCAGGGTTTGGTCCCACAGTTTGTTAACCCGTGTTCAAACTGTGGAGAACACAGTGTCCAATAGTTTTCCATAAAAATTCACCCAAACACACCCCAAACCACTAATACATGTTAAATATTATTAAAATTTTCAAAATGTACCTGAAAAAACACCTCATATAACTTTATAAATGGTCGGAATCTTACACCCAAAGAGTTGGAAATATGTTTTCTTTTTAAATAAATTCAATATCTTGTGTTGCACGCAACAATGAATTTGAACACACCACAATATATTATCATATCCAATTAAATAGAATTGGGGAATATTACTATCCAATTTTTAAAAATTATGTATATTAAATATAATTTTAACATTTATCTTGTCTATTTTAGAGACAATTATATAAGTGGAAATCTAATTTTACATATAAAACATTATTTTTTATATTTAATTTTACAACCTTTTAACTGTGATCCTATTTTAAAAATAATTATCACTCATTAAAAAAAATTTATTTTTCAATATACATATAATTCTTGAATTTGAGATATAAAAATTATCATTGGGTTAATTTTTTTAATTTTTAGAAGATTTTTCATTTTATAAAAGTAGTGAGAAAATATTTCATTGTAGTTAAAAAATGAATTCTATTTACATAATGATTACACATTAAATTTATTTTTAAAATAAAAATTGATCAACAATACATATATTTTTCAATTTTAGGTTTTTGTAGTCATCTTTATAAAAGTAGGCATAAAAAATTCTTGAATCATTGAACGTTTTTTTGTACCCACGTTCTTGCCACATAAGTGGAATTAGTGTCAAACTTAGTTTAGATTCATCAATGAATTTAATTTTGAAAAAATGAAATACATGAATTTATACAATATTATATTTAGAGGCTAATAGGAAACACTCAATTTGTGTATATTATGAATAATAAATTTAGTAAATTATTATTAACCACAGTTAATGTCAAATCAAAATGTTTATGTTAAAAACAATAGTATAAGATTATAAACCTAACTTAAATTTTTTCTTATTTTCATGGGATTATTTATTTACCAAAATAATCCTCATTTTTAAGCCCATTTGGTATGAATATGATATTTTTAATATTTTTTTATGTCAAGTTAAAAGTATCATAGTCATATTTTTAATAAGTAAATTATTTTTAATCTAGGGATATAAAGATGATAAATTATATTATAAATAATAAATTGAAATATAATAAATTTTAATTCATAATTATAATTTATTTATAATTTTTAGAGAGAAAATAAATTAAATAAATGCTTTCATAATAATGATCCAACAATTGTCTAATTAATTTAAATATTAAATAAATGCTATTGAAAATATTATTATTAATAGAATTTTACATAATTAATGAAATATATAAATTTTATAGAAATATTATAAATTTTGTTGATAAATTAAAATTGTTGGGTGGAATTTTCAATTTATTATATATTTTATAAAACATAAATAATTATTTGTATAAAAATATACAAAAATATTACATGAAAATAAATGATATTTATTAAGTTATTTATAATTCATAAAAATATGATATTCATTAAAATAACTATAATAAAGTTAATTATGCCATCAGTGAACCATTTTTTGTTCATTTGGATTATTTTTGGTAACTATAGTAAACCTAAAGTGTATAAATTACATGTAGCCACAATAAGGGTTAAAGTGTTTAACAAATAAATAAATCCATAATATGTGGTCATTATTTTGACAAAAAAATGTTAAAAAATAATTATTTGAGATCATTTATACCCATAATCATATTATCTTCGAAAAAAATCTCTTTGGAAGTTATTTATGTCGATCATCTATTTATATAAACTTAAAATTTTAATCATCCCTAGAGTGCCCCTCCCCTGTATTATAAAAATAAACATCTTCTATCACTTCTCAACATCATATTGACCCTTAATGCTCAAAACATGGATATCCCTCATAGAAACATTCATAGTTACATTCTATAGCTTCTGTTCATTTAAAAAACCAACACTAGTGTCACAATGAGGTTATCGAAAGGATGTCCCCTGAAAAGTGTTAATTATTTTACAACATCAATTTAACATAATTTATTCTACTACATATTCTCCCTATATTGTTTATATAAAAATGTAATAAATACAAAATCATATATATTATGATATGTTGTTATTATTATTTAAAACCATATTCTTCATTTTTTCTTTCATATGAATAAAACAATATCACCATGTGTGTGTATGTACGACATACCGTCTCCACCATATGGTTAAATGTTTTTTCATCGAAGGTTTATTTGGATTAGTATAATGATAATTATAATGAATATAAATAATAAATAGGAATTTATTTTGATTATTTATATTTTTATATTATTTAATTACTTTCCACATTAATGTTAATGGAGTGATATCATTTCTTGTGCGTACGTCTGACCTACCTTATCTCCGACACGCTGCGATTCATTTTCAATGTAATACATATAACAATAATTATAAAAATGTATTTAATTATTAAATATTATATTTATAACAATAATATAATTTTAAAATGATGGATCTATATCTAATACAAATTAACCGACACATTCATGGAAATTATTGATATCAAAATAGAAGAGTTAACACCCTGAACAAGAGAAATAATACAATTAGGACAACAAAAGAGTGAAAAAGTATACTTAGAGTACTATATATGATATAATAAAAATTAAAAATCTTCTAATATAATTAAATGATAAACATAAAACCATTATAAAATTTGTTAAATCATTTTTGACTAAAGGATATATAAGGTAGTGGAAATTCATCGAACTTTATAATTTAATGAGATACGTGCCATATTCACCACTTTTTTTCTTTTGTGATGTGTATATAATTCCCATGAATTCCAATTATTATTATGTTTAAGAATATTATTATATTTTAATATCATATATTTTTTCCCTTCCAAAGGGAATAAAATTATACTAATAATAATGTGATAATGGTAAATTTTACAATAACATTTTTATTCATGATCATTTATATGTTTCTATCTAATAGGGAATATTAAACATCAATATCCATGTTTAATAAAAATTATTTCCAAAATATTTTTTAATTACCCAAAACTATAAAATATTTTTTTACCCATGTTATATTATTTAAAAGTAGTTTGAAGATAAATTTTTATCAATTTTCAAATGAGGTACATTATGAGTATTTTGAGTAATTTTTTTACTCTTACATGGTGTAAAAATGTTTTTCCACCATAATAACACCTTCACATTTTGAGGCATCCCTTTTATGTTTACATGGATATTTTCTAATGAATTTGGTACTTTTATAAATAAACATATTTTAAATACATGATTCCAATGTAAAAAGTGTTATTTCTATAACGAAAATTTTAATGATTTTAGTTGATAATTTCTCAATGTTTTTCAACATCCTTTATTGGATCATATTCATTTTGTAGTTTGAACTACTATGATAACATTTACCCTATTTCATTGACTGGTTTATTATTTATTTTGACTCTAGATCAGATATATTGATAACATTTAGTGTTTATAGTATATATATTTAAATTTAATATTATAGTATTTATTCAAATATTTTATTGATTATATTTCATCACCCCTTTTATATGAAAAATTCATTTGACATACTAAGTGATGGGCATGGCCTTATATATCCCCCAATGCATCAGTAGGTGTCATTAGGAAAACTAATTTGGTATTGGAAAATGAATTACCTATTTATGTATGGTTTCCAAGATGAAGGCTTTATGGTATATTTATGATGATAGGAAAACGTAATTTACACACTATGATATTAGTTATTGATATTACATTTTATTATATGAATATTAGATATCCGGGATTATGTTTTATAGTTCATATGATTATTTTATAGGGTATTATTTATTTTTCCATATTATGCTCTAGAATACGTTTGAATGTATAATTTTTCCATTATACACCATTCTTAAATGTTTATTCTAATTATTCATAAAATATTACATTGTACGATTACGCATAATGATACTTTAATCTCTCCCCATTCTTATGTTTTTTCTCCCCAATATGCAATGATGTTTATAATGACAAATATAAATGATTTTATCTAGGAGAATAATGATGTTCTCAAATGATTTTATATGTGGTATGTTATGTTTTATTGTGTAAAGTTAGGTTTATTTTTCTAATATGGCTTCAATGTCTTCTAAAATGATTAGTCCTTTGGGATTTTAGTACTTTATATATTTCATGTTATAAATTAAGGCACCAACTCTAGGCTACAGGGATTGGGGTTATTCCATTTTTTATCAATATATGTTTAGTAGAAACCTTTGAATCTAGACTTTGATAACATTGATTAGAGAAAAAACAATATGATATACTTTCAAGATAGCCATAAAATAAAATCCTTTATTTTTGGTAAGGTCTTATTATTTGGGACTACCTGGAAATAAATCTATGTATAAATACAACCATTTGATGTGGTTCTTGACTATATATACCTAGGGGTAACAACATAGGCATGTTTTATGGAGAGTTACTCGGTGAAACCTGGTGCATGACAACATTCCCTACTATGCCCATAGTTTGACAGTCACATAGGATATATTTATGATAAATAACATTTTATTTACTATACATTATAAAATATTTATATATATGATGCAATCAAATTACCTAGATTATTCTTAAGGTGTTTTAGATTGAAAAATAGGGGTCATGGACTTCAATAAATAATTAAAAAAATTTCTCACGATGACTATTGTCATTAAAACGAAATTTCTAGTTTTAGTAAATAGATGCAACTGGAAGGAATGCTGTTAAAATTGAACATGAAGGGGAAGGTAGTGGTGATGTAAATCCAAATGAAATGTTTAAAGGACTAAAATATATCATCTCTTTTCCTAATATATTTTCCAGAAATATTATTACCAACATTCTTCTTAACTAAATCAGAATCTCAACAAATAAGAGAATGATGTAGTTTTCTATGATGTCCAATGGTGGAGAACACATTTAAAATAATGATCCATTTTGATAATTAAAGAAACATGGAATGATACACCTTGAGAAGTGTCTCTAGGGAATGGATAAATTCATTATGTATGGGATAGAAATACATAATGAATATAATTGTCATGGTAAAATGAATATTACAATGGAAGTAAATAAATCTAATCCTAATAATCTATTTTCAGTTCATTTCCATTAATGTGGGCAACAATGGAATCAACTTATTCAAATCCCTAATTTACTGTATAAACTCTAGACCATGGAATGACATATTAAAAAATAAATGTGTGGCTTATTTATATATTGTGTTGTATTGAAATCCATAGTCAAAAGAATATTTTGTTATTAGCAATATTTTAAAATTTTCCATCAATATTATTTTTGATGTTACAATAATATATATATAGAAAATTTGAAACCCGTAGGATGGATGACAACTAGTCATGTCTGGAAAGGATGTGCGGTTTTATTGCACAAATAAAGGGTGAAAAGGGTACATAACCTATCTCTAGACTACCTAAAGACCTTGTAGCATGTCCTTTTCTGGATAGATAAAATATCTAATAGATATGGTTTATTTTGATTTTTGGGAAAATAGTTTTTTCTAATATATAATATTTAGATTAGACAATGATTTGATTGTAATTAATTTTTTTGGAAGATGTTTTTTATTTTGAGAATTTTATTAGATCAAAGAAAACCTCATGAATTATAATTTGGAGTCAAATATGATTTTATTGTCGACATATATTGACTCAAGTTATTTATAGTGGTTATTAGAAAACATTTGAGATTATAAAATATAGGGAATTAATTTTTTTTATAATGCATTCTGAGTTACTGATGTTGTTTTGAAGGCCATACGATCAAATCATATAGTCTTTTTGGTTTTAATATTTGTCTATAATATCAGTGAAGAATGATAGTTATTTTCAATAAGATCTTTGTTGAACATTGTGGTTTTATTTCTTATATTTTGATAATTATTTATAGGGAATTATTATGTCTTATCCTATCCATTTTTTTGGTTAATGAATAAGGACACGAGGAATATATATTAATAATTTTTAGAATTTTTAACCATTTACGATGGTTAAAAATCATCATGAAGGAAAAATATATCATAAATACATGTAATTTAACAAAAAATATTAGTTTCTTAGGGAAATTAATTAATGGTGGAAACATTAAATTTAATGTCGGTATGTTCCGTTATGTTTGTAGTTTGTAAAGTAAAGTAATTATTCAAATATAGGGAAACTAAATTTAATCTATAAATTTTATATTTTTACCATCTTTTTTGATGAATCAAATAGACATTTATATCATAAAAAATTGAATTAATTGTGATTATTATCATTTTTCATACCATGTTATCAATCACTATCCATCATAACATGATTTTTGTATTTCTCTTCCTTGTACATGTTTTCCAACAAGTAACCCTACTATATGAAATCTCTAGTGACCTTTATACTTCCATTTCATTATATTAATGTTGAGGTCTAATTAATCCTTTTTTGAAGGTGGGTTTCACCCAAAATAAATTTTGAAATATTAGCCTTTGATATTCGAAGTTCCATCTCATATTTTGAGGATGAAATTGTTACAGTGAAAAATGTAACACCATAATATCTTATCTAGTGTTTTCATATGAAACAAATTCAATAGATTTTGTTTCATGCAACAAAGAGTTCAAATAACCCATGAACTACTATGCTTGATATTTTAAATACAAATTATTTATATTTTTCACTAAATTATTAATCTTATATATATTACATATAATTTTAGCATTAAAAATGTGTGTTTCCAAGAAAAATTTATAATAACAAATCTGATTTACGAATAGAAACTATATTTTTAAGTGGAATATTACAACCATTTATTGGGGCACATACATTAAAACAAAATATTGAAAATTTTGTAAATTTAATTTATAAAAAGAAAATTAATTTATGATTTTGGAGTATCAAATGTATCTGGGAGTGATTTGTTGGTATTTTTATGATAAGTTTCCTTTTTTATGCATAATGAGAAATAATAAATTTTAGTTAAAAAGTTGACTTTTTTAAGTATGTATTAAAAAATAGATTTTTTTTAGGTCACAATCGATAAATAATACATCTATTAATCCTTATTATGCTATATTATTAACTTTAATATTGAACTTGTTTATAAAAATGTATTGAACTTTTTAACATTCACATTTACCCACCATCTCGCCACACCTTATGGATTAATGTAAAACATAATTTAGCCACCTCTCCAAGTTGAATATAGAATATTTAAAATTAAATATTGTAAATAAAATGATATTTATATTCAAATTAGTTGAAAATATTTTTTTATTATGAATACTTATTTTATTCAAATTTTATATTACACAGTTAATGGTAAATCAGGTAATTACATGTAAATATAATACTATAAAATTATTGAATTTACATTAGACATCTACAAATTTCACCATATGGGTTTATTTTATGTTTTAAAATAAGAAATAATTTAATTAATTTCTTTTATTAAAATGATACATTATTTGATTACATAAGGAAAATATCTAATAAATGATATTAAAATCATTAAAACAAATATAATTCGAAGTAATTAATGACATCTATGACATTAAACGATATATTATACATTTTATTGACATATTATAAGATTTATTTATAAGTTGAAATGTTGTTTTTATTTATGTTTTTAGGAAAAAATATTAAGTAGTATCAAAATTGAAAAATATGGTACATTAAAATAATGTATATATTATTACATGATATAAAATACATAAGAAATTAAAAATTCTTCCAAATTACTACAGAAATGTTATATATAACATCAATGAACAATTTTAGGTTCATTTGTAATTTTATAGTGACTATATTAGCCAAAATCAGGAAAAAATTGAAGTTCAATGGGTTAGAGTATAAGGTTTTAACTAAGGGTTTAATCCAAAAAGGCAAGGTTAATATTATGTCATAAGCATGAGTACAAAAACATTTTGGTAGTATTTCCACAAATACTCATCTTATCCTATAATTATATCACTTTGGAGATATTTGAAAATAAAAATGAACATATATTAATTAAATATTTTATTGCATTCCAAGAGTTACCATCCCATCCCTTATAAAAAGTAACATTCCCCATCACATACTCAGACCACATTGAGCCTTCTAGCTAGACCAACATCAACCCATTAATCCTTAAAAATTTCTTAGTATTGTACCATGGGTCTGGGAATTCATAATAGACTAACCATATTGTCTTAAAGAGGATAGGAAAATGATGTCCCTAGAAGAAGATGTTATTGTTTTAACAATTTATTTTGGTCAATTTATTATCCGATTTCATCTTACTATGGTGTTCCTATATTAAAGTAATTAATTTAGTATTTTATATATTCTGATATGTTATTATTATTATGGGAAAACCATATTCCATCATTTATTCAACATACTAAAATTAATATCACCATGAGTGAGTACGTACGACATATCGTCTCTATATTGTTGTGTAATTTTTTTCATAACTACTATAATTGGATTTGTATAATGAATAATATAATTTTTTAAATAATAAATATGACATGGTATTTTTTTGTTATAAATAATATAACATATTATTCCTTACCACTTGACTATTAGGAAAATGATATTGTCAGTCATGTGAACGTACGACCTACAGTTTCCACGACACAATACGATTGATTTTCAATGTTATCCATTCAATAATGATCTAATAATTAAATTAAATTATTAATTATTATATTTTAAAAATTAAAATCTTTCAACATATGTTGTATCAATATCCTATAATAATTAGTTGGGTTATTGGGGAGAATACATGCAAGAAAATGAAGTAGTTAACACCCGAAACAAGGGTAATGACACAATGTTATCAAAAAAACACATGATAAAGTATCATAATAAGATCATATATTATATCATAAATATTAAGATGTTACTTAAATATTTTAATTAAAAATTTAAAACCATTATAGAAGCCATTAATTCACTTTTAAATAAAGGAATTGTACAGTAAGTGAAATTCATCTCAATTTTTATTTATGTAATATTCAATCCAACTTCAACAATTGTATTTTTGTATATAAATCCTAGAAATTCATTATAATAATATTATTATTCATTCTAGTATATTTTATAATCCTTATAATTTCATTATTTTTTTGGTAATATTATTTTAATGATTATATAGTGGTAATGGTTAATTTCACAAACTTATTTTATGCAGGATTATTTACATGTAAATATCTACTGGTGAATATTTTTCATCCTGGTCCATTATTCATAAAAACTATTTCCCAAATATTGTTATAATTATCCTAAAAAGAATTAATATATTTTTACCCATGTTTAAATTTTTATAAAACATTTTGAACATAATCTATTTCCTTTTTCATAACATGGTCTTCATAACTTTATGGATAGGAATAAAGTATTTTCAGTTATGCAAAATGAGAAGATTTTTATACCATTTTGACTGTATAATTTTTGGAAATATTACTTTTCAAGAATACAATATTGTTTCCAAATGAAATTATTTCTTATATAAGTTAATAGATTTTTGAATAAATTATTTATATTTCAAAAGGATAATTTATCTAAAGATGTTTTCATGGATTTTATATGAGTATTTTCATCAATGTTAACATCAATTATTATATCATTTGTTTGATTGAGGTGTGATATAACATGATATCATTTAACTTATTTCATTTTTATTATTATTTAGTTTTACTATTGATGTTCAATTTTTGTACGATATGTGGTTTCTGGGTTATGTTTTCACATTTTATATTCTAGATTTTATTGGAATGTATGTGTTGATTGAGATTCATCACCCCATTCATATGAATAATGAATTTGATTTAGTAGGTGACTAAATATGAATGTTATATGTCCTTGAATCATAAGTGGGTATCATGTGAAAAATTAGTTTGGTTATTGGCGGATATCATACCTGTTTTTGTATAGTGACTCGGAGGAACCCTTACAGTATATTTTTTATGTCCTCTAGTATTCATTCCTTCAAAATGATATCGGTTATTTATATTCCATTTAATTATTATACTAGTAGAATACATATTTCCATTATTTATCACTAATTTTACTTTTTTATTTGGTGATATTTATTTTTTTATATTATTTTCATAACAATTTTTGAATGCCTTGTGTTTGAGTTATACAACTTTACTTAAAGATTATGCGTATTATTCATAACATCTATTATTGTATGCAAAAAATTATTGAGCATATAATCTCACCCATTTCTTATGTTTTATTCATCCTAGGATGATATGATTCATATTATGATAGATATGAAAGGCTAATATAGTAAAATAAATATTTCCTCAAATTATATTCTACTTTGAATTTTATATTTTATATGATAATGTATTGTTCATATATTTTATATGTCTTCCAAAACTGATAAAATGATCAAGGCATTATGATGAACGTATTTTGTATGTTCCAATGTTTAAAATCCAGTCACCGAATACTGTCTAATAGGCTCGAAGACATTATCGACAAGGCTAAAAGTGGTTTGATAAATGGTTCTTATGGACATTAGTGTCTCTGTTTTGACTAGTTATAACTACAGAGATGGTTTGATATTTGACTTGTTGTTGTAAATACTATAATGGGTGGTGTTTTTAGTGGGATTGAGAATCTATGTATATAACGTAATAAAACTCATTATTTTATTTCCATTTGTAATGATGTGTGTATTTTTAAATTACAATTTGTGATGAATTTGTAGGTGTAAAGACCATATTTTACATGTAATTTTTTTAATTATATGGAACTATTCTGAGGCTGCGAAATCTGACATCGTTTGATTCTGATGCCCGACGTGATCAGAAAGTATTATTAATAATTTTTAAGGTATGTTTAGTAAGTGTGAGAGTGGGAAATCCTAACTTTTGAACTGGTGCACAGAATTGACATCTGAGGGGACCGTTGAACTCATAGTGCTGAGATTCACATAAGAGAGCCTTATCCCCGACCACAGTGGGTTGAGAGTGGAACATGATTTCTTGTGGTTTTTGTGGAGGAATAACAAAATAAAACTAATTTATTTTAAATATCTTCCACCTCTCTTTTATGTTTTAGTGAGAGGGACCACAAGGTGTGGTCGGGCATCTAATGTAGGACATTAGATGCACGGTTATAGAAAAATGTGTAACCACCCTACATAAAATTAAGCAGGATCATTAATTGTACCAATTTATGAATCTCTCTTAATAATGTTTATTAAAGATAACTCCCCTCATCTCTATCTCTTTCTAGTTTTTGAATTCATTTTCAAGGGGTGGGGTTTTTTGAGATGAGAATTTGGAAGGAGCCTCTCGACGAAGAAAGGATCCATCATGTAAGAACCGAAGATCATCATTTGAGTTGAATTACTAGGGGATTGCCTAGGGATCAGGGTACACTATCCCATCTTCAAACATGGTATGATCTCCAATGACTAACAAGGTAGGTTTTTGTTTTGTTTAAATTTGAAGAGTTATTGAATAAATTAACATCTCCCTTGTTAAGATACTAATGCAGATGGCACGGGCCAAACGAACAAGGCTCAGTACATCAAACACATGTTTTATCATTGTGTTCTATTTTTGGTGAATTTTATTGATGGATAAAACCCAAATCTGAGGGTCAAGAATAAAAGGAGATGTCCTAGGATTCCTGTGGGTGTGATCGGATGAAAAAACGGGTTGACATAGCTAACCTGGTGGCCTGCGGAAGACTGCTGTCATGACATCAATGCCTCAGCATGAACGACCGGTTCCAGTAGGTGATAGTGGTGTCCAACGGAAGCAGGGGAGGGCAGCAGCAAGAAATGGTAGTCATTGGCACCAGCCATCCAAGGCGGGGTTGCGCGTCATCAGGTGCCACATGAGGAGGCCACGACAATCCGTGGGAAGCCGAAACTGGCCATCTATGGGGATGGTGGCGGCGCACCATCATGCACCATAGGAGGAGGAGGCCACAACATTTCATCTGAGGTAGTTGAGCAGGGTGGCTAACACTGGCCGACCGTGGAGGCGTAGCGGCATTCCATATAAAGAATGTAAGACATTACCCCCATCAGAAACCAAATGACACCCCGTGGCGCCACTGCTCCATATCCCGAACGGCTTAGCCATTTGGGAGAAAGGGGGACCCCCTTGTGCTAGAACGGGCATAACCCACACCCTCCAACAGGTTGATTTGTTCCCTATCACATGTTGGGATGCGCCCTCCTGTGGATGGGGATGTGCTACCTTGTGGTCCAGGCCACTCCCCCCCCCCCCCTTCTGGGGTGGGCTAGAACGTGACCCAGTCCATCCAGGCCATGACAGACACAGGCTGGGTCCGACCGACCGGGTCAGACTAGACCCAGACCCATCCAGGACTAGTTTTTCTTTAAATGCCAAAGCATGAAATATAGACTTCTGTTTGAAAAAAAGACTACAGTGATGGGATCCTTAGATAGAAATGGTCCTTTTGGTATACGCTCTTAGAATTTTGTAGAAAAATAGTCTATGGCCGGGTTGGATTGAACCCAAATCCAACTGATCCCTCAGAACTAAAATGCTAATTACTCAGAGACTGAGTGTCTGACTGACACACCATCTATCACGTTTGAACCCTTAAGACAAGGAAGTCATTTGGGATACTTCTTTGTGGAGGTTAGTGGAGGTAGAGATATGACCGATATCTCAAGGAGAAGATTATATAGAACATAAGTGAACTATGTGTGGGGATTCATGTGGCTGAAAGTCTTTAATGTAGCAGGCCTATGTGGATCAGCATCATAATGACCCTTTATGTATCATCACTATAGCTACCCGATGAGGACATGTTTTAGAGAAGCCCATCAAATATCAGATTCTAGCGACCCTGTGTGGATCAACATTTCAGCGACCTTGTATGGATCATCATTCCAGCGACCCTGTGTGGATCTGAATTTCAATAACCCTGTGTGGATTAGTAATCTAGATAACCCGAGTGGATCCGTTGTAGCATGAATCGATGGGGACCAGCATTATAGTGGTCCATCATGAAATAGTGACTTACGTTTATGAGTGAATCAAGAATAGAAAAACATCTTTGTAGATCAGTTGTAGTACTTATAATTGGATTAAAATGATATAGCTTAAGACTAATCATCTGCGTTTCTGATCTCTGAGTTGTATAACTGGTATGAGGTGATTATTGATTCGTGCATTGTGATTGGGATATTTCTTTTTGGGTATTCCATTGTTGAACTCTGGGAGACATTCAGGTGTCTAGCGGTCCCTACTGAGTATTGTTATACCCACACATGCATGGGCTTCGCTCGCACCATGGTGTTTCTTGTTCAGATGATAGATATCTTCAACCAATGATTGGGATATAGGACTAAACAGTGTTTGGAGGTTGACCTTTATACATGATGTGCCACAGTGACAACTGATCGTGAGCGGTACCAACCCATCAAGTAAGAAACATGAAGGATGATTCCAGGAGCTGTTTTTCTATGGTTTTTTTACTTTTTAGTTGGGATTATATTCTGGACCCCTTTACATATAGTACTAACCCCTTTTACATTATGTACACATCTTATTACTACTATAGTTTTACTTCTTCTATTGTACTTTTTGTATTCTTGGACAATGTATGTGCATGTTTAAAGGAAATTTCTTCCTGTTTTATAGAGATATTCCTTTCAGTGCTAGTTTCCAACCCATTGCCTATGGAAGGAGGATTTGGGGTAGTCACAGCACAGGCCCCAATGGACGGGTCGTGACCATGTGGTATCAGCGGAGTCGGTTGTAGTCAAGAACTATAATTCTGATATTTCAATGGAGTAATAGTGTTATGTGTTGTGAGTGTGGTTTTCAGTTCAGAGAATCCATTTTTGGTGCGGTGACCAAAGTATCCATAAACCAAGACACTGAATTCCAATTTCCGACTTGTTGCATCAAAATATTGATTTCTTGGGTTTTCGAAATGTTTTTTCATTTGATCTTGTTGAGTCAGCTCACTTGGTATAATATATTGATCTTGTAACACATGATTATTTTAAGGATGTCACCCTGTAGATAGCCATCAAGGGATCCTGGGAGAGTACATGATGACTGTACACCTATTGATTAGGCTTTTATGCATAGCCCTCTTACATTGTTAGCTTCTTTGGGTAGTGAACCAACAACACCACAACCTATTGGGATATATTTTCAACCATCCACACCAGTAGATGGTGCACGACGACTGATCACATTGCATGAGTTTCAGCAGAAGAGGCCTCCAAGGATCCGAGGCAAGATAGATCTGTAGGCAGTTGAGGATAGGTTGGAGGCAGTAGCCAGTGTTTTTCACCTGGTTGGGACATCATCCGTCCAGATGGTGATCCAAGCCGCCAGTCTTTTCTTAGTTGTAGTAGGGAGATGGTGGAGCTTAAGGCTCCAAATACATGACCAGGTGATCGTCACCTGGGAAAATTTTGAGTTCATTTAAGGGAAAAATTCCTTCTAGAATCTCTACAATTGATGCATATATAGGAAATGTTACACATACAGGAGGGCAACATTAATGTGGCCCAATAAATTAAGATATTCACTGAACACTTATGATACTCTACCAACATGGTGTAGAACCTTTTCTTCTAGTCTTGGACCTTTTATCGGGGACTCTAACGAGAAATCATTGATTCAGTGGTATCTCTTAGCATCCAAATCCTTGCTGGAGTGTTAGGGAGAGAACTCTTGCTGGATAGATTCCTTGATGGGAAGACACTGACAGTGAGACCCACCACCGGGTGACACATAACAGATTCATCTATAGTTGGTAGTAGTTAGAAGACACAAAGGACCAAGAAGAATAGACCTTCTATTGGATGACCCTGGGACGCAGGGTTAATGGTTCCTGGATCACGAGCTTGAGTAGACTAGTAGAGGAAAATTTTTTGATTTCATATTCGGTGTGTATGTTCACTAGGCTCGCGACCGCCAGACCAGCGACACTGACATCCAATAGACAGTTGAGGGATCACTAAGGCAGAGGTAGAGTTTCTAGTGAATAGGACCTTAGGCTGTCGGCAGACATGTCCAAGGAGCTAGGTTTCCAGTAGGCAGTGGGTGGCGATTTGAGGTTCTACAGCCACCACCTCTAGTTGGCCAACCCCGACCATAGGGAGTATGTGGATAGGGGCGAGCTCAACTCCAAGAAGGTGAGGCATACAACCAGAGGACTTTAGATATGACTATTGGGTTGATCTATGTGTACTCTACCATAGCTAATGTACATATAGACACATGTTCTAATCACTCTTTCATTTTCACATCCCTCATTCAATGCACAGAGATTCTGGTAGAGTTGTAGGCTCTATCCATGCGATTAAAGACTCCTAAGGGGGAAGATTTGTTAATTACAACTTACTGCATGCAGTGTGAGCTCACTATAGGAGGTGAGAACTTTGGTTGGGATCTCTTAGTTGTAGCATCAAGGCATTTTGATGTCATCATGGGTCTGTACTAGCTATCTATTGTCAATATTCAGATTAACTAATTTAGATTCAAAGTTCAGTGTGTCAAGAAGGATGGGATCATGTTTACCTTCAATGTGGAGAAGGGAACCATTGTAGCATTGGATGGACATAATCAGAGGAGGGTAAATTCGATCACACATCAGTTGTCAGGATTTAATCTTGGATCAGTTGAGGTTGAGTGTTTGTGTTATCCTATAGTGGTAGACAACTACGCTAATGTTTTCCCTGATGATGTTTTGGGACTTCCTCTTTTCAGAGAGGTGGACTTCTAAATCGACCTGTACCCCAAGATGACACTGATATCTACACAATCATATCATATGGCTCCAGAAATGCCTAATGAGTTACGGATACAACTAGAGGACTTATATAGGAAGGGGTTCACAAAGCCCAATGTTTCTCCATGAGAATCCGGAATTTTGTTCCCCAATAACGTAGAATAATGTTTGTTGCTCTGTTTGTATTATCATCTCCTAAACCAGGTGACCTTGAAGAACAAGTATCCACTCCTGATGATCAATGATATATTAGATCAGCTGAAGTGTGCTCATTGGTTTTTGAAGGTATTCCTTAGATCATGCAATCATCAACTCAGGGTACATGATATAGATGTGTAGAAGATGTCCTACAAATGTCGGTATGGCCACTACAAGTTCTTGGTGATACCTTTTAGCTTTACCAATGCTCCAGCTGTGTTTATGGGGATCATAAATAGGATCTTTTAGCCATACCTCGATCACTGTGTTGCAATCTTTAATGATGAAATCTTGATATACTTGTCGTCGAAGGAGGAGCATGCTTATCATCTGCAGATAGTTATGGCTACACTCCAAGAGAAAAATATTTATGGTATGATCTCGATGTTCTAGTTCTGGATAGGGGAGGATATCATTCTATGACATGTTATCATATAATCTGGATTTCTAGTGGATCTAGAGAACATAGAGGCTTTGCTTCCTTGGGAGCCACCCAAGAGTTTGACTGAGGTGCAATGTTTCTTAGGGCTGGTTGGGTACTACCAGAGATCCTTACCTGACTTTTCTAGAGATGCATAACCCATGTTTGGATTAATGAAGAAGTGACAACCCTACTTCTGGAAGCAGAGATTCCATTAGAGTTTTTAAAATGCTGAATAAGAGACTAATGAGTGCCCCCATATTGAAGCTACTAGAAGAGGGAATTGGGTATGCAGTCTATTACGATTCATCTGGGACTGTACAAGGAAGTGTCCTGACAGAGGAGTGAGCAGTGATCACTTATGGTTCATGATAGCTAAGACATCATGTGAAGAACTAGGCTACACATGGCATGGATTTAGTAGCTGTGGTCTTATCCATGAAGATGTGGTGACACTACATGATGGGTGAGTGTTTTATAGTCTACTATGATCACATGTGTCTTGGGTATATCATCTCACAGATGGATAAGAACCTGAGATAGAGGTTATGGCTAGAGTTCCTCTATGACTATGATGTTGAGACAGTCAATTCTATTGTGAGGAGGAATGTGATAGAAGATGCACTTAGTAGGATATCTGGTCTACTGTTGTTGAGTGTGGCGATTAAATATCTTTTCACACTGCTGATATGTTCTGGGGATAAAGAAGGAGATGCTTACCTGCAGTCTATGGTCATCACTCCCCCACTACTTCCTCATATTAGGGAGGCATAGCTTGGGGTTGTTTACTGTGATTCCTGAAGTTCTCATATATCCCTAGGACATAATCATGATTTATTATATGAATTTGGTAACCACTTCATACCCTTCAGAGGATGCACTATGGTACACGTGATTCTTTGAGAGGATGTGTTGAGGGATTTCCACTCATAAATTTTAGTAGTACATCATGGAGTGTAGATGATGTACATGAACCTATGGCATCATTACTAGAGGCTAGGGATGAAAAAAGCAGAGATAGAGTTTTTTATTGACGCCTCACATGTCAGTATGTGAAGGCAGGGAATCAGGTACCAGCAGACATAGCTCCACCACGTGAGGTACCAGAGTGGATGTGGGGTGGAATTTCTATGTATTTTGTTAGAGGTATTACACATATGTCTAGGGGAAACAATTCCATATGGGTGATCGTTAATCGACACAACAAGTCGGCCCACTTCCTACCCATCAGAGAGTAGGGATCAATAGAGGTTTTAGTATACTTCTATGTTCATAACATTTTATGGTGTCATGGGGTACCATAGGCCACCATCTCTGATCATAACAGATGTTTTACATCCTGATTGTGGAAGGTATTTGAATAGGAATTTGGGAATAAACTACGTTTGAGAAACACCTTTCATCCTCGGATGGATGGTCTGATAGATTAGACCATTCAAACAACAGAGGACATTTTTTGTGCTTGTGTACACGATTTGGCCTCAGTTCGGAGGATCACTTACCCTTGGTATAGTTTAGGTACAATAACAGATATCACTCCACCATCCATATTGAAAGGTTTGAGGCCTTGTATGGTTGACATTGAAAATCACCTATATGCTAGATAGACCTAGGGGAATCTACACTTATTGATCCAAAGTTGCTATATGGTTGCACTAAGAAGGTGAAGATTATTTATGAATAGACAAAGACTACACAGAGTAGACTAATTTCTTATGCTGATAGGAGACATATACCTTTGAAGTTTTAGGAGGGAGACCGTGACTTCATATAGGACTCAGCTTGATGAGGTTTGTGGAGATTTTCATAGAGCATGAAGTTATCTCAAAGGTTCATCAGACCGTTTAATGTTCTCCACAGTGTTGTTGAGGTGGTGTATTTCCTGGATCTACCCCCACAGATGCATTGGGTGCTAGAATATGTCCTCGTGTCGCAGCTGATAATGTATGTATATGATCCATCACACATTATCGACTGGGGGAGCTAAAAATTTATGATGGGGAGAAGTTTATGGAGTTTCCAGTAAATATTGAGGATCAACATGAATGGTCCTTTGTGGATGATCAATACCTTTATTGTGCATTCATAAGCAGCATGTGAACCACTAGGATAGAATGTGACAGTGGGAGGCTTAGATTCATGCTCAGTACCCTGTTTTTTTCCTTAGACAATGTTGAGGGTATTGGGGAAGAAAATCCCTAAGGTGGGGAGAATGTAAATAAACAAATTTTCAATGTAATATTTTTATTTATTTGGAACAATTCTGGGGATGAGAAATTTTATAGTGATTGATTCAGATGTCCAGTGTTCCCGAAATCAAATTTTAATCTTTCTTAAGGTATGTTTAGTAATCATGTGGGCAAGAAATCCTTTCTTTTAAACCGGTTCCTAGAATTGAAATATAATGGCACCATTAAACTCGCAAATCTAGTAATCTCTTATGGGATCATTAACCTCATCCACAGTTGGTTTAGTGATGATGTATGTTTTTCGGTTTTGTTGGAGGATTAATAAAATAAATCTAATTTAATTTCAATATCACCCACCTACCTTTCTGGATTTATTTGTGGGGACCACAAGGGGTGGTCCTTCATTTAATGGAGGACATTAAATTCTCTATTACCAAAAAATGTGTAACCAACCAACATAAAATTAAAGAGGATCATTAATTGATCCTATTAATGAATCTCTCATAATTATGTGTTTTAAAGATAACTCTTCTCCACACTCTCTCTCTTTATATTTTGATTATGATAGGATGGGGTGGTTTTTATGGGGAGGATGATTTTGGAGGAGTCTCTTGACAATGAATGGATCCATAATTCATGAAACGAAGATCGTCATTTGAGTGACATTGTTGAACTCTTGCTTCAGGATTGAAGAATTCTGACCCATCATGAATCACGGGATGCTATCCAATGACAAATGATGTAGGGTATTGTTTGGATTAAATTTTAAGAGTTGTTGAATCAATTACTATCTCCCTAGGTAAGATGATAACATGGATGGCGTGAGAAAAACTAACAAGGCTCAGTCCCTCCGTAACACGTATTATCATTGCGTTAAATGTGGATGAATTATTATGTTGGATAGAACACAAATCTGAGGGTCAAGAAGAGAAGGAGATGACTACAGAATCCAGTAGGGGTGATCGGATGGAAAAGCAGACCATCAGAACTCTCCCAATGGAATTTAGAAGAACAAAAATACGAGTCCGGCCATCCGTAGTGTTGGTGGCATGCCATCGTGTGCCCCAGGAGGAGTCGTGGCACTGGGTTGTGTCGGTCAATGGGTGGCAGGCACAGGTCGGCCATGGGGATGGTCACAGCGCGCCATTGTGCGCTACAGTAGGAGGAGGCCCTGAAATTTAATCTGCAACAGTTGAGCAGGGATGCCAGCATCAGGCAGCCATAGATGCTGATCAGTACGTCGTCATGTGCTGCTGAAGTTAGACATAGCTTAGAGCTGTGGCGAAGGCTGGAACCCACTCCCTATGGGTCCCACGGTGACCAAGCAGTGGCACGTGGTGCCGCCATACAACAACTCGAACGACTCATCCATTCATGAAAAAAGGTGACATTCACACACCTCCCAACGTATTCCGGCTAGGGTTGGACCTGTTCCCTCATGCGAGCTGAGCAGCACAACCTTGCGGGCTAGGTTGTGCCCTCATACGGGTCGGGCTTCACCCCAGTGTGGGCGGGGCAGTGCCTACCTGTGGAAGGTCTAGAGTGCAGCACAATTTTCTGAGCCTGTCGCGGCCCAGTCTATCCAGGCGAGCCTTGGAATGTTTGGGATATGTCGGACATGACCTGGAACCATCCAAGCATAGAATCTCTTAAAATTTCAGAACATGACATCCAGATGTCTATTTTACAAACCATCTATATCAATGTGATCCTTAGAGTGATACAGTCCACTTTGTATACTCCGCTCAAATTTTGTATAAAGATAGAGTATCTAAGGGTTGGATCGAACCCGAATCCACTAGGCCCTCACTACAAAAACACTTTTAACTCACAGAACAGATGTTTGGTTGATGTGTTGTCTATCACATTTCAACCATTACAACATGTTGGTAATTTTTGTTACTCTAATTTGGAGTTTAGTGGAGGCGTATGTGCAACTGAAATCTCGAGGGGCAGATTTTATGGAACACGAGCACAACAGCGGCGGGGAATCCGATGGCTGATAGTCTCTAATGTATAAACCCTTTGGGGATCTGCATCCTAGTGATCCAATGTGGATCATCATTGTAACTACCCGATGTAGAATAGTTTTAGAGTGGCCCATTGAGGATCATCTTTTAGTGACCCTATGTGGATCAGCATGGAGAAACACTGTGAGGATCAGAATTCCAGCAACCCTGTATGGATCAGTATTCCAGTGACACTGTGTGGATTATAATTTCCAAAAACCTATGTAGATCATTAATCTAGGGACACTAATGGGGTCAACAGTTGCATGACATGACAAGGACTTGCATTATAGTGGCCTATCATGGAACAGTGACATACATCCATGAGTGGACCAAGAATGTAATACATCATTGTGGACTATCGTCAAAACATAAAAATTGAATAAGATGATATATCATAAGATTAATAAATATTATTCGCTGATCTCTGAGATTTATACCTAGTGTGAGATGAGTATTTCTTCGTGATTTGAGATTAAGATCATTCTTTTTGGTTTATCCTTAATGGAACTCCATAAGATCTTCAGGGGTCTCAGGGTCCATACTAAATATTTGTCATTCTCTACCCTTCAAGGGATTATACTGTACCTTATTGTGTATTGTGCAGATGATAGAAATCCTTGACTGTGGTTTGGGAGCTAGGGCATAACGGTGTTCGGAGGTGGACCGTTAGACGTGACGTTTCGTAGTGATGACAGACCATGAGTTGTACCAACTCTTCAGGTAGGGACCATGCAGGTTTATTATGGGAGCTGTTTTTCTTTTATTAATGTAATTTTCAGTTGGGCTTGTGTTCCATCCCCCTTTACATACAGTACTCACCCCTTTTACTTTTAGTACACTTTTTTTACTACTATTGTTTTACTATGTGGGGTGTGCTCATTGTATTCTTGGACTATTTGTTTGCCAGTTTAAAGGCAATACCTTCCTGTTTTCCAGGGTTATGCATTTCAGTTATAGTTGTCATCCCTTGGCATATGGAAGGTGGGATTGGTGTAGTCACGAAATCAGCCCCGGGGGATGGGTCATGATAGTTGGGACCAGTTTTTTGTATGATTTGGATTTGTTGTTAATGATTGTCAATGAATAAATGATTATTAATATGAACATAGAGCTCCGAAATTTTTAGATATTGGTTATTGTGATGATGTCTAGATATTTTTTATGTATTTAAATAATTGGATTCCATTATTCTTAAATTCCCAATGCGGTTTAACATAAACTATTGGTACACTGGTCCTAAGTTCAAAATACAAGTATCAAATGTGATAAATTACCTATCGAATTAGAGATGGTTGAAGTAACATTTATTTGAGGATGATTTAAGACCAATTGGTATTAATATTTGAAAATGAATTTAGGATTATATTTTTATCATGAAGAAAGGAAAGATTCTTTTTATTTCCATAAAGTGAATAATGATGTTTTAAGATGAAGAGTATTAGGGATAAGGTGTATGGGATTGGTGTTTGACGGTGTTAGTGAATGGGTTTTATGTATTACATTTCAATCCCTTCTATAATATGTTTTTTATTTGTGTCTCAGATAAAAAAAAATTCCTTCTGACTATGTCAACCAGATAACTTCATCCTTAGGTACATGTGGGACATAGGGTTGAACGTGTCTAAGGGAGCCAACAATGTCAGTCCACAAAAGGTTGTGTAACGTCCCGGACACGGGTGCCACGCAACGTGTGCCACGTGCCCGGTTCACCACATGACCTCAAGCGCATTTCCCCACACACTAGTGGCTGCCGGCTAGCAGCGAGGGCCCAGGTCTGATAGTGGGGAATCTGTGCCCTCATTTTTCAAAGTGTAGCGCAACGAAATAAAATATAAAACATACACCAACAGCAGAAGCAGTAAACCATACACAACTGAAATACACAGCAATAGTGGATATAACCAACAATATATAAATGATGATGCTACATGTCTGATGTTCTATGAAAATAGCCATAACTTGTTATACATCAATACGATACAACCAAAAGCAGAGTACAACAAATCAAAGAAAAACATATGGAAGCGGCATCACAAGCCTAGGCTCGGTCCCATGCCCTCCTACTCCTCTCTAACAGTAAAGTACCTGTATAGGGACTCTTACCCTTATCTACACCTGCAGAAATGTAATCTGTTTGGGCCGAAAAGCATGACCCAAATAGGGTGTGAAAAATATATCTTAGTAGGCACCCACCAAAGGCTCGTGCCCAACTGCGTGTAAGCATTCAATGATAGTGTGCAGTAGTAAAATGCAATAAAGTAAGTAGTACTCAAAAGTAACTAATTACCAGTTATATTGCCATTTTATTATTAATTTAATCCATTGAATATTAAAAATCACCACAGTGCATTTCTATGTAAGCAGTCCACGTCCTCAGACAAACAAAACCTTTCCCTCAGGTAAGCAGAATCCCACCCGCAGGTATAGCCCTCAGGCGTAACAGACGTTGCCCTCAGGCGTAGGAAGTGTTTCCCTCAGGCACAGAATTCAAGACCTCAATCATGAAAGGTTTCCCTTAGGCGAAATACTACAGCCCTCGAGCTAAATAGTGCAGTTCCCTTAGGGTAATCACAACAACTCCCTCAGGCCAAATACAACAATGCCTACATGCTAAACAGGTAACCGCGCCATGCCAAACATGGAAACAAGATGTAACAAGCAATTCCTCTCAAGGCAATTCTACATTTACTACTTTAATGGAATACCCATGGGTATCTTGGCCAAACAGTTGTACAATGAAACACACCCCTGAGGTGGTTTCAGATCCAATCAACGATACCAACCAACATTTTATTATCACAATTTAATCACCTATGCAATTATTGGCATTAAATATAGCAACGGACTCAGCCACATGACACCCCAACATGGGTTCGTGGTACAAAAACACACAAAACACGCACGACAGTTGGAAAATAACACAAATCCACCTACCTTATATGACAATGATCGTTATACCTGAACTCCTACTCTAGAAAATCCCATGAACGTCATAGATCTGACAAATAACAAAACCCATTGAAACATAAATAACATATGTTAGGAGAAAAATTGGTATGAACGGTACCAGGAGGGGAGAGGTCATACACGTATGGTTCCAACGAAATCGTCCGAAGTTGAAATGGATTCCAGACGAATGCTCGGTGGATCTTTAAAGATCCGGCCTCCTCTATTGGCTCCAAAATGGATCAAACGCCTCCTCTTCCAAATGAGGAGGCTACATCCTGTTTTAAGCTGAAAAAACAAAGTACACGGCGTGTACTTATGAGTACACGGCATGTACTTCTTTCATTTAACTGTTCATTTGGCGGCACTGCCACACTGTTCACTCATCGACCTATGTACACGACATGTACTCTTTAGTAAAGGGCATGTACTGTTGCCCAGCTGGTGGCGACTCCACCGCCTTACTATTCAAGCATGCCGACAGACTACACGGCATGTAAGGTACTACTGCATGGTGTGTAGTCGGTTCCTACACCCTTCATCACCGACAAGGCTACACGCCCCATGTACTAATCCAAACACGGCCAAAAGTACACTGCGTGTGGAAAAAGAACACGACATGTAGTTTCGAAATTTAGCATTTTTCCCATTTGCCATATTTTCTCAAAAACACTCAAGGAACAGGAAAAAGAAGAAGACCGTACCTCAAAAAATAAGAACCGGGTTCTTACAAACATCCACCCTTAAAGAAATTCGTCCACGAATTGCCCTTCCAAGGGTGGAGAAGATAAAGATCAGAACAGCTCTGGCCACTGAGCACATACGTTGGCCTCCTACTCCCAGGTCTCGTCTTGCACTCGGCCATGAATCCATAACACCCATACGAGAGGAATTAACCAGCCTCGGAGAACCTTTGTGCTCCTGTCAACGATACAGATCAGATGCTCTTTAAAGGACGCATCATACTGAATCTCAAACTCCTCAGGCTGAAATGTGTGAGACGGGTCTGAATGGTAGCGATGAAACTAAGACATGTGAAAGACGTCATGTCTGGCTCGGTGCCGTTGTGGTAACTACAACCAATAGACAACCAGCCCGACTCTCTCCAGAATCTCAAATGTCCCCACATACCTCGCTGAAAGAATACCCTGTCTCCTGATCTGATTGTGTCCCAACCTCGCGAAACACGTAGAAAAACCTGATCCCCGACCACGAACTCCAAAGGTCGTCCGCGGTGATTAGAATAAGACTTTTGACAAGACTGTGTGGTAGCCATCCGCTTCCAAATCAACTGGACCTGCTCATATGTCTCCTACACGAGTTATGGCCCAAGTAAAGCTGCCTCACTTTCCCGTAACCAACACAAAGATAATCGACATGGCCTACCATATAATGCCTCGTATGGTGCCATCTCAATATTTTCCTGAAAACTATTGTTATATTCAAACTCGACTAAGGGTATATGCTTCTCCCAAGAGCCCCTAAAGTCTAGGATGCATGCACGCATCATGTCCTCTAGCACTTGTATCGTCTGCTCTGACTGGCCATCTGTCTGAGGGTTGTATGTTGTTCTCAGAAGCACCTGTGTACCCAGCGCCCTCTGAAAACTCTACCAGAAATGAGATGTGAAGCGGGCGTCCCTGTCTGAAATGATATAACGAGGGAACCCATGAAGACGTATGATCTCTTGAATATACAGCCTTCCCAGATCGTCCACACCGAAGGTCTCCTTGATCGGCAAAAAGTGGGCTACCTTCGTGAGTCTGTCCACAACAACCCACACGGTGTCATTTCCATAAGGTGACCACGGAAAAACCGTCACGAAATCCATTGAGACATCATCCCATTTCCACTATGGAATGGGTAAATGCCGTAACAGTCCAGCTCGCCTATGGTGCTCCGCCTTCACCTGTTGATAGGTGGAACACCTCGTAACAAAACCAGCTATCTCTCTCTTCATACCGAGCCACCAGTACTGACGTCTCAACTCTCGGTACATCATGGTATCCCCGGGATGAACTTCCCAAGATGAAGCGTGAAACTCCCTCATCATCTCCTTGCGTATATACCTTGGAACCCATACACGTCCATGGAAACTCTAAACCTCATCATCGCCTATCGTCCAACTGGGAGGAGGGTCCTCACTTGCCACCGACTCCTGTAGAACTAGGCCTTCTGAAACCGATAACTGCATCATCCTCACTCTGTCCAGGAGGGTAGAAGTCACAGCTAACGAGGAAAGATAAGTCTGACCTTGTATGTCATGCTCCTTCAGATGCATCTCAGAGAACAAAACCATTAGCTCCCACTCACCATTGGCCTCCTGCACTGCCTATATCTAAGTCATCCTTCTCAGTGAATCAGCTACTGCATTACCTTTACCAGGTGTATAGGCATGCTCAAAATCGAAGGACTGTAGGTACTCAACCCACCGTTTATGCCTCAGATTCAGGTCACGCTGAGTAAAGATATACTCGAGGCTTTTTTGGTTGGTGAAAACAACAAAATTCTCTCCCAATAGATAATGTCTCTAATAGAACAGTGCATGAACAACTACAGCCAACTCGAGATCATGTGTCGGGTAATTCCTCTCATGTGGCCTCAACTGCCGAGACCCGTACGCCACAACTCGGCCGCCCTGCATCAAAACGGCTCCCAGCCGAATTCCTGATGCATCACAGTAAACTATATAGCTCTTCCCCTCCTCTGGGAGCATCAGGATCGATGTTGATATCATCCTTCCCTTCAGGTTCTGAAAAGCTTTCTCGCAAGCTTTCGACCAAACAAACTTTACACCCTTCTTAATCAAACCTGTCAACGGCGCTGCTAAGCAGGAGAAGTCATGTATGAAGCATTTGTAGTAACCATCCAGCCCTAATAAACTCCATATCTCAAACACATTCTTAGGCTAAACCCAGGAAACTAATTCTCTCACCTTCTCTGGGTCTACTGAAACTCATGCCTCTGAGATAATGTGACCCAGGATGTGAATCTGGTTCATCCAAAAGTGTCACTTTGAGAGCTTTTCATATAGTCGATGCTCCCTCAGTGTACTCAATAAGATCTCAAGATGGGTGGCATGGTCATGTTGAGTGTGGGAGTACACCAAGATTTCTTCCATGAATACTAACACAAAAGAATCAATATACGGATGTAACACACGATTCATCAGAGCCCAGAAAACTGCTGGTGCGTTCATCAGTCCGAATGGAATAACTATATACTCATATAGACCATACCTACTCATGAAAGCTGTGAGAGGTATATCATATGGTCTAGTGCATAGCTAATGATATTTGGATCTCATGTCAATCTTTTAGAACACTCGTTCTCCATGAATCTGATCAAAAAGATCATCTATCCTCGACAAGGGATATCGGTTCATAACCTTCAACTAGTTTAGCTTCCGATAATCCACACAATCCTAAGGGTACCATCCGCCTTCTTCGCAAAAAGGATAGGAGAACCCCAAGGAGATGTACTGGGTTGGATAAAACCCTTCTCCTGTAGCTCCTCTAACTGCCTCTTGAGCTCCTGTAAATCCGGAGTGGCTATCCTATAAGGAGGAATGGACACCGATGCTGCTCCTAGAACAAGCTCAATAGAGAAATCCACCTCACGCACCCAGCGTAGACCTAAAAAGTTGTCCGGGAAGACATCCCTGAAACGATCAGCAACTGGAAGGAAATAAATCTGACAAGTCCCCTGGTCATCTAGAAATATGATCACAATATGGGATGTGACTCCACCTCTCCCATGATGATCTGGTCTATCTCGACTTGCCTGAACATCCCATTCACCCTTGTATAGAAACTCTCTGACCTATGGTGATGTGAAACACACCCTACGACGATAGCAGTCTACAAAAGCTCGAAATGGAACCGACTAGTCCATCCTGAGAATGACGTCATAGCTAGTCATCTATAAGACATAGAGGTCCCAAAGGATGTGACAACCATCAACCTCAAGGGGGCACTCCTTGCACTGACGCACACCAGCCGTTCTCGTCCCCATCAGAGTGTCTAGCATGATGACATCTGAAGAAGTATAAACACTGAGCACAAGGATCTCCACAATAGGTACAGATATGAAAATATGCGTAGCACCTGTATCAAAAAGTATTGAAGACAAGACCGAAACTACTAGAATAGAACCTCTTACTGTCGAAGGTCCGAGATCCTGCTCCTACTCGGTCTGTTGCACTCCATATGCCTGCCTAGTGTCGCGGCCCTACGACACAGCCTGGCTACCCTGAGTTGTCCCGCCCTGCTGCCTCTGTGATCTTGGTGTCTGGCTACCACGGCCATGTCCACCATCTCTGCCTACACGCCCTGACGTATTCCAATTCCCAGATTGGTAAGAAGCCAATGGTCCTTTTCCCGCATGTGGATTCTGCACATAACCCCTCTCACTAGACACTGGTAAAGATTCCCTGCAAAAGCGATGCAGATGACCCATCTTGCCGCAAGCTCGACACTCAACTAGGTCTCGTAGACACTGTGGCCTGTTGTGTCCCTCTCTACCACAATGGTAGCACCTGATCGTACCACCTGTAAAAGCTTCCTAGCTGGTACTGCTGCCCTGAGAGAAGTCATTCTGTATCTTCCTCTTGCCAGTAGAAATAGTACCAGTAACTGGTGCTGAACCGCCCTGGCCCACACCACCAGATTCTCTCAGGTTCCTCTCCATAATCAATTCCTGGTTCACAATCTCGTGTATAGTAGGTAACCTGCAAACGTTCACCAGTGCTCGGATGTCATACCGAAGACCATCCTCAAAACGTCTAGATCTCAGCGTCTCATCACCCACCAACATGGGTGCAAAGCGTTGAAGCTCCGTAAAACAAGAAGAATCGTCCATCACTGACATAGCGCCCTACTACAGATTCATGAACTCTCGAGCTCCATCTTCTCTCAGCGTATCGGGAATGAAGAAGTCATATAAGACTGCCTAAAAATCATCCCATGCCATGTCCCGGTGATGCTATGACTAGGTGGTTACATCCCACCACCTCTGGGCGGAATCACGTAGCATGTAAGTTGCGAGCATGACCCTCTGCCCTGGAGGCATATCAAGAGGCTCGAAAATAGTCTGCATCGATCCTAGCCAAGACTGTGCAGCCTGCTATCCTCCATCCCCTGAAAACGTAGGCGGATGATGATGCTGGAAGATACGAGTCAGCTCAGCCATAGATGTAGCAGCCTGCAGTGCTCCCTAAAAGGTCTGCATAAACCACATAAAACCTTCACAGAACTGCACCTCTGCGCATGTGTCCAGTATAACAGTTGGTGCCGCATGTGGCTCTACTGGTGGATCCACTGGTATCCCATGGACCACCGTCACTGGAGTATAATTGTTACCGCTCTCCCGGCGAACAACTCGCGGTCGTCTCAGTGGCATGACACTACAAGGTCAAAAGAACGCCTCAGATTCAAGATTAGTAAGACGGAAAATCCAAGTAACCACAAAATAAACAAGAGGAAGAAGTAATTAAAAATTTGAAAAACAAGACTACACTGCGTTTACAATGACTACATGGCATGCACTTGACTTTCCTTCCCATGCCCGGGTCCTTCTATATGGCAAAGCCAAACGTCTTCCGTTCAACAGAACTACACGGTGTGTATAATATCTACACTACATGTACAGTGTTATTTTCCAACATCTCGTATCGTCTGTGACATGGCCGACTACTCGGCTTTACACTAAACGGTGTGTTACACCCGCACACGGCGTGTACACCATCTCGTTTCCCAGCCATACAACTAACTCCACACGGTCTATCCCCAGAAAAGACTACACGGCGTGTTCTATAGGTACACGGTGTGTTCAGGAAGAGGTGACATCATCCCGTGTTGTTAACTACATGGTCGAGTCCCCAGGTCACACTACACGACGTGTCTATTATTGACACGGCGTGTTCTGTCAAGGAGGTCTCTGACCCGTGTTGTTAGCTACATGGCCGGACTCAAGGTCTGGTTACACGGTGTGTCTATTCGGCACAAGGCGTGGTTTACTCAAGCCTTTCCCCACCCCGTGGCATCTCCCACCGAGTTTGTGACACGGGAAGAGACTACACGACGTGTACTCTGGGTACACGACGTGTACTCAAAAAGTATTTTTCCCTAAACAGAAGGATATAAACGGCGTGTATAAAGTACTACATAGTGTGTATACTGGGTTTCCCAACAGTAAGCCTCAAAGCTTCCCCAGAACCCAGAATACACTGAAAAACAACACCAAAGTGTCAAATTATGACTCGTGGGGGCCCATACTCCCCACGAATCAGTGTTTGACATCATTTATGTGTTATAACCAATAAACAGTCAATGATCCACCAAATTCTGGTCAATGGGTTCCCATACTCCCCAAAAACCAAATTTTGGCATCCATTATATAAACAAGGTAAAAAAATTCCATATCACAAGGAAGATATTTATCACGTATCCATCACAACAGCATGCTTTATTAGCACAACAACTATCAAAACAACATGAAAATTCTAATGCACCTACATGGCATGGGTACTATGCATGGCATGTGATATCTAGCATGTGCCTATATCATGCATGAGACGGCATACCCTCATCTCATAGGGTTACTACTCAAGAGAACCCACAGATAAAATATAAATAGAACAATACAAGTGTGTCACCCAACGGTGAAACCTATAAACTGTAAAATTTGAAAAACCGAAATAATCGCAAAAATACGAGGTAGACTGGATTTTCCCTGTACATGGGTTAGCTACGCCCGAGCACAGTTTATTACCAACTACCGTTCCATCGTATCCCTGGCTACGACTCCAAATAGTAAGTTAAATAAAAGAAACACCCTCTGATACCACTTTGTAATGTCCCAGACCTGGGTGCCACTCAACGGGTGCCCCGAGCCCGGTTCTCCACATGACCTCAAGCGCATTTCCCCAAATGCCAGAGTCTTCCGACTAGCAGCGAGGGCCCAGGTCTGATAGTGGGGAAACTATGCCCTCATTTTTCACAATGTAGCGCAGCAGAATACAAAATAAAATATACAACAAGAGCGGAAGTAGTAAACCATACACAACTGAAATACACAACAGCAGTGGATATAACCAACAATATATAAATGATGATGCTACATGTCTCATGTTCTAAGAAAATAGCCATAACTTGTTAAACATCAATACAATACAACCAAAATCAGAATACAACAAAACAAAGCAAAATAGCTGGCAGCGACATCATGAGCCTATGCTCGGTCCCACGCCCTCCTACTCCTCTTTAACAGTCAAATACCTGTATAGGGACTCTTTCCCCCATCTACACCTGTAGAAATGTAATCTATTTGGGCTGAAAAGCGTGAACCAAATAGGGTGTGAGAAATATATCTCAGTAGGCACCCAACAAAGGACCGTGACCAACTGCATGTAAGCATGCAACGATAGTGTGCAGTAGTAAAATGTAATAAAGTAAGTAGTACTCAAAAGTAACTAATTGCCTGTTATATTTCCATTTTATTATTCATTTAATCCATTAAATATTAGAAATCACCACAGTGCATTTCTAAGTAAGTAGTCCACGTCCTCAGACAAACAAAACCTTACCCTCAGGTAAGCATAATCCCACCCACAGGTATAGCCCTCAAGCGTAACAGAAGTTTACCTCAGGCGTAAGAAGTGTCGCCCTCAGGCACAGAAGTCAAGACCTAAGGCACGAAAGGTTTCCCTCAGGCGAAATACTACATCCCTCGAGCTAAATAGTTCAATCCCCTCAGGCTTATCACAACAACGCCCTCAGGCCAAATACAACAATGCCCTCAGGCTAAATAGGTAACTGGGCCATGCCCAACATAGAAACAAGCAGTAAAAATCACTCCTCTCATGAAAATTCTACAATTACTACTTTAATGCCATACCCTCAGTTATCTTGGCCAAACAAATAAATAGTGAAACACACCCCCGGGTTGGTTTCAGATCCAAGCAGCGATCCCAACCCAAATTTTATTCTCATAATTTAATCACCTATGAAATTCTAGGAATTATATATAGCAACATCCGCAGCCACACAACACCCAAACATGTGTTTGTGGTACAAAAACTCAAAAAACACACATGACAGTTGGAAAATAACACAAAGTCACCTACCTTTTACGTCAACGAATGTTATACCCGAACACCGAATCCATAAACGCCCAAGAACGGCATTGATCTGATGAAGAAAAAAACCCATTCAAACATAAATAACATATGTTAGGTGATGAATTGGTAAGAACGGTACCAGGAGGGGAGAGGGCTTACCCGTATGGCTCCAACGAAATCATCCGAAGTCGAAACAGATTCCAGACGAACGCCCAGTGGATCTTCAAAGATTTGGCCTCCTCCTTTGGATAAAAATGGCTCAAACGCCTCCTCTTCCAAATGTGGAGGCTACTGCCTGTTTTAATCCAAAAAAACAAAGTACACGGCGTGTACTTCTGAGTACATGATGTGTACTTCTTCTATTTAACTATTCATTTGGTGGCACCGCCACACTGTTCACCCGTCGACCTAAGTACACGTCATGTACTCTTGAGTACACGGCATTTACTGTCCCCCAGCTGGCGGTGACTCCACCGCCTTACTATTCAAGCCTGCCAACTGACTACATGGAATGTAAGGTACCACTTCACGACATGTAGTCGGTTCCTACACCCCTCATCACCGACAAGGCTACACGCCCCGTGTACTCATCCCAACACAGCCAAAAGTACATGGCTTGTGGACAAAGTACATGACGTGTAGCATCAAAATTTAGCATTTTTTCCCATATTCCATATTTTCTCATAAACACTCAAGGAAAAAGAAAAGAATAATCATGTACCTCAAAAAATAAGAACCGGGTTCTTACAGGTTGGGACATGTATAAGCCCATAGTAGTTTACAAAACAAGCCCAAGAATATGTTAGGTGAATGATCATCAATGTGGTTAGCCGGTAGGTTCTCCTATTGAATCTAGTATGGGGTGGTACCTGAGAGGGGGGATGAGTTATATGAGCTATGGATGGAGAAATTTTATATTTAAAACATGACTCAACCATGTCTCTTTTTTATGTTGAACAACATTTTTAGCACCTGAATTATTCAAAGTCATCTATCAGATTCCATGTGAAACCATGACCATTCATCTAATCATGAATCCGCTCATTTAATATTTGATGTGTATTGAATCCATGCCTCAAAAAATTGAATGTGGAATGTACAATATCTCGTGGCCTTTTCCTTCAATCTTAGGCAGGAATTTTTAAAACCCTCTATCATCTTATTCCACCCAACACTCAACATCACCACTGCTACTCACTAAAGATGATGTTCAAACAACCATGGACAATAAATGGCAATCAAATGAGGGGTTTTGGATCAAACTGAGATCATTCATGTGATCTACATATTTCATGGAAAATAATATGTTGAAAATAATTTTCAACTAATGAAAATGTAGTGGATAGGCCACATCACATATGGTTCATTCAATCATAGATTTAAATAAAGATTACATGTGGTCATTAACACATGATATTTATGTAGATTCTCTTATTGAGTTGTAATCCCTTTAAAAATATAATTTTTTATTTTTTCTACTATAATATCATTACATGTGACAAGGAAAATAGAATTAAATATTTAATAACCTAACATGTCATGAGATATAGGGATAATTTTTTTTGTTGGTTTAAAAAATACCCACCACTAATTCACCTCCTTCTCAGTGTTAGGTACATCCTGAACTAGTACTTAAAATTGTTATTAGAACCTGGTATACCTAATATAGATTCTATTCTATGAAAACATTATGCTTTGAAGACTTTAGTTTCTTTCATGAATAATTAATGAATTGATGTTTTGGTGATGATTCAATTTCCTCAATGTAGATGTCTATCTCAACCAAGGCTATGATGAATGAGAAAATGAATGAGAAGAGATAAATGAAGAAAAATAACATCATATATATATAATACTAATTTACTATTTTTACATTATTTGAAAACAAATAATACATATCAGACATGGAGAGTAATGAGAATGTGGCTCAAGTTAAAACCATGATGATGGAAAACCTTCTTACCACAATTTATAAGAGGTTATGTGTTATTAAATTTAAAAATATTCTCATGATGAAAATACATACACAAGTGGTGATGATCAATCTAAAAAATATCAATATTTATCTATTGAAAGATTAAAAAGGATTTTGCGTAGTATTCCGGAGGAATACATGTACCCTATTTGTGGTGTAATTAGATGTATGCAAGAATATATCACCCATCTCTAAGAGGAATCTAGTGTTTTATATAGAAGCTTGAAGGAGTTTTTTTTGATTGTGTAAATATTTATAAACATGTTTAGTACTTTGAAGAAATGTAGAGGCAATTTGAAATGAGTTACATACAATGGATTAACTATGTTGAAGAAAAATATGGAGTAAAAAACACTCTGTAAGAAACGATCCATGCAATTGAAGATGAGATGAAGAAGAGCACTGATGTCATGGGTTTTTATTTGGATGATACTCCCATTGTGATTATGTAACATGACTCTTTGTTAAAAAAATGCTAATATGCATGATTAAAAAGATGAAATTTTTAATAGGTAATGTGAATATAAAATGAATATGATGGAATATCAGCAAATCATCAACAATATGAATTGTCTATATTTTGAAGATTAGTTGGACAATACTGAAAAGTCAAATATTGAAACATCACCAAATAAATAGATAGTTTCAACTAGAACTCAAGGCTTATTAGAGGACTATATAGTAGAAAGTCATCCAACATGAGATAAGAATATCTTGACTTCACTCGATGATATATAAAAATTAGTGGAGATGAATAATGTACCATCCATACCATCATTTTCTCATGTTTCTAAATTTTTTTCCGCAAATAGTGCTGGTTAGAAGACATATTCTAAACTCTTATGTATGAATAAAGGTGATTAGATACCTATAACCATAACAAGGGTTAATAGGAAGATGAATGTGGAAGATGGTTCCCCAAATAAATCACAACTCATCTTAATGAAGACTCAACAATTCAATATATATGATGTCATGAAATCAATATTTTTGGGTCAATGGTCGTGCTCTAATATATTTTTGAATTGTATATTAAATTGTTAGTACAATCGGTAAAATTGAAATTCATAATGGAATCCAATATTAAGGAGGAAAAATCCATAGGGGAAGAAACTACATCCACAGATCAAGAAGAATCTAAATACTATGAATATATTTTGATTTCAAGACAGCATATGTGAAATATACAGTTGGAGTGGTCACAATGTTCAGGATTTCTCATCTCAACAGGTATCCAATGCTGATAAGAAAAGAAGACCACAAATGCTGGATATGAATGAATAAGGTACCTTGTTATGATATAAGATGAATGTTTTTAAAAAAATTCTTCCATGTGGATTACAAAAAAGAATGTTTAGATGGCCTTGTATTCTAAATCCCTAAAAATGAATATTAGTTCATAAAAAATAACTTCCAAGTCGGATGACACTAAAAATAAACAATTTGGAAGATCCAAACATGCTGGCACAATTCATAGTGACATATTGGTTATCTAGCCATACGAATTATAATGAACGAGGAAAAAGAAAGATGCACAAGCTTAGGCGATAGAAAAAATTAAATAGAAGACTTCACATTAATATAAAGATGTTTTTTTTCTATAGTGCAATAAGGATGTTCACACTCTTTGAAATTGAATTTCGTTTATTCAAACATAAGAATAATTTCTAAATAAGATTTATGTTGAACTATGATATACAGGTGCATTAAAAGAACATTAAGAAAGAAGGCTCACATATAATGATATTGATTATGTGATAAGATCCATATAACTACTATCATAATTTATCATCAATTGTATATGTGTGAATAGTGGATAAAATAGAGCATCATAGTTGATAAAATGATTTGATCATTTTTATTCACAATGATTAAGCAAGGAGGATCCACCATATTCCCTTAAGTCATTGTGTATTGTATTTTTTATTATAATATAATTAATTGAATGTGAAGAAAATTTTCAGGGGGGGACCAAGAGATAAAATGATGATTTGTTCTCCATGTGGGGGAGACATATATTGAAGCTTCCATATTTATTATTTCACTTGTAATATATATCAATTATGTTTGAAATTACCTGAAGATCATACAATTACAAAATGATTGTCATTTATTAATATATAATCATTAATTAATAAAAATAACGACCATCATACAATAAGTGATAATTGAATCAATTACCGACATAAGAGTAATTGGAGGTCCCCTTGTCCATTTGTTCTTCCTATTTTACTTGAATAGTTTTGATCAATTTTTTGAAATGATTGAATGAGTTTCAGGTTGATTATTCTTAAAATGAGTTTACATATCATTCAATATCGTTAGCCTAGGATGAATTTGGAAATAACCAGGAAAATATTTACATGTGTACCCATCTAATAAATATCATGATTAGTGGGTAATTGACTCCATTTATGTATAAATAAAATCATCATGTTTTTTACAAATAGAATTCCTCATGTAGACTTTGAGTGAATTTAGGGATAATCTGATTCCAATTTATAGACTGATACACTCTCTTCCATGAACTTTGTACTTCATCTCAAAAAGGGGGAAATAATGTGAAATAAATGTATAGAATTTGAAAGGGGGAGAGAAATACAAGCACTCGGGAATGAAGTGATTCAAATATTAACAACGATACATTCATTTGAGATAACAATTTGAGTATTTCTAGAAAATAAAATGGAGGATATTTTTGGAACGACATTTGAGTATATGTTTTATTTGTTGTCAATTATTGTATAATATTTTCAAAGTTGATTAATATGAATAAGGAACATTATCTTTATTGCAGATCTGCTACTGTGGAGATTCGTAGATAATTTTGATGGATTCAGGGCATTGGATTCAACTCTTGAGAAATTATCATTTTTTTAACTAAGATTATTATTGAACTGGTCCATAGTTCAAAAGATGTATAAAAAGTGATAAATTTTCAATGAAAATTAATATGATTGAATAGTAATCTATTTTAAAATTATTGATGATCATTGGAATTAATATTCAAAAAGGGATGGATGATTTCAGTTTAATCATGAAAAAAGAATATATTCATGGGATTTGCCTGATGTGGGGAATGGTGGTTGAAGATGAGGATAATAAGGGATAGGGTGAATGGTTTGGTTATTTAATGGGGGTTATTCATGGGTTTGATGTACTATGTATCCATGCATTATACAATAATAATTTTTTTTGTGGATCACTTAAAAAATAAGGTCATCTACCTATGTCGACCAATCAGCTTCAACCGTAGAAACATGTGGGACATAGGGTTGATTATGCCTAAGGGAGGTCATCCAGGCCATCCCTTAAGCACAATGGAAGTGTATAAGAACAATGTATCTCAAAAAACAAGTAATATGAATAGGTTGGACCAATGGACTTCAAAGAAGGTGGGTGCTAAGCGTGATAACAGAATGTGGTATGGGGTGGTACTGGGGAGGGGGAGGTAGTAACCTATCCTCTGGATGCAGCTTTTTGATGTATAAATTGTGGATCATCCAAATATCAATTTCAATGTAAGATAAATATTTTATCACTTGAAGTGATCTCATATATCTATCTGATCACATATGAAACCTTGTCCTCTCAAATAATCATGCATTCTCTAACTTAATCATGGACTCCCATCACAATCTCACCTCACCAAATTGAACATTGGTGGTCTGATATCCCACAACCTCTACATTCAATCTTGGGTCCGTTATTTTAGAATACTTCATTGTCTTCATCCTCGTAACACTCGATGACGCCTTTGATACTCACCAAAGATAAAGACTAGACAACCATGGGTGATCATTTCCCATCTAATGAGCATTATTGGATCAAACAAATACTATTCATTAAATCTATGTCATTCATTCATACTGGTAACTTGAAGAATAAAAAATTTCCACAGAAAATGATTTTTCTAGGCCATGCCACATATGATTGATTTGGGACATGTTTTAAATATATATTTCTTGAATTCATAATCACATGCGCATGAGGAATTCATCATGTATAATAATGAATAGATCTTGAAAGAAATATCCCTTAATTCATATATATTACCCTTGATTGGGGATTTTAATTACAGAAGATATCACCTGATTCGAAGTCAGGACCTATGATATTTGAATGACAAAAAAGATATTTTCATTTCCCATAAATATAGAGGCACAACTAGACAAGATGGTGGAGGCACTTCATATTTATGAGAGCTCTTGTTCAAAAACAGAGCCTTTCTGAGCACCAATTTCATAAAGGGAAACCAACGGTTCTGTGAAGCATTCTGGTTTTGGTATAGAGAAGAGTCCTACATAGCATGGAAAGGTGCAATATGATCTCAATATTACGTCACAAAGAAATGAATTTGACAAAACCAAGGGATAATAAATAACATATCCTTAGATCTTGTAGTGATATGAGATCTGCACACCCTGTGTGATGAAGAACCACACATTCCATACATGAAGAAGAATTAATATTAACTTCTCTATATCACTAATAGAAGTATAATGTTCTCATGTTTTCACATTGTGGATCCTCAAAATATTGATGAAAATTTTCATGATGAAGATATAGAAGACACACCACATGCATGCATAAGAACCTTAAAATAAAGAAATAAGTCATTTTTTGTGATTTATTACATCCATTCAAGTGACGACAAGTGAAATAAAGATACATATGGTTGATAATCAAATATTCATATGCATGATTTGAGATAAATGAGTGTGTTCATTTGCATGATGACAGATAGATGGATGAAAAAAAGAGGATTACGTACATGCAGACACTCATAATTGGTGATACCCAAATCAGTATTTTTGTTAAATTGTGAAGAAGAACATGATGTGAAATAATAGGAGAAGTTCATCTAAATTTTGCATGCATGATTTCATGCATACATGAAATGAATAACAGATAAGAAGTTGATAATAATGATGCCTAGGATAGATGAGCTAATTGTTTGAATAATCACATATGTACTTGAGATTCTATCCAAAATGAAGAAGAAGATTTAGTACAGTCATTTATTTCACTAAAGAATAACATATAATACAAATGATTTTATTTCCTTCCATATTTATGTAACAAACTGAATAAGAATGAAGAAGATAAAAGCATAACCTACCTTAATCAACTTGGAGAATACTCTCGTCAGGGGGATTTTAAATAACAAGAGTGATTCTTCACATTGGACTTTGTCATCAAATGTTCACGGAAGTAGAATTTTTTCATCACCCCCCCTCCAAAATGCTTGTACTCATAGAATCTTGAGGATTGTTTTATATTCCATCCCACTCTAACATTTTACTAAATTATAGTGTTGAATCCATGTATTGGTCACACCCATACATGGAAAGGATGTATATTCTCATATTGAGTGGTGATCCTTCTAAATATATCATGTTATATTTTTACTGAATTTATATTATTTCATGTGAAAGGAGAAAGAGAATAAGAGAATCAATAACACTGATTCACCACACCACATAGTGTTAGGCGTATCCCAAACATGTTCGTTAAGCATACACCCTATTCTGATGCTTGAAAATATGATTCTTTTAATTTAATTACAAGCTTTTATAATGTTTCATATTTTATATTTTTTTATAAGTAATATGTAAGTATCAATCCAATAAAAAAATCTTCATTAAAAAAAATTATAAAATTTTCTTGAGATAGAGGGAATGATTGAGGTTATTGTTGTTGATTTGTTTTGGAATATCAATGTGTTATGTGGGATGTTTCATTGAATAAATATATGTAATCACCCCTAAAAATTGATTAATCACATATAATTGTAATTATTTGGGTTTCTGGAAATGTGATTGAGGTAATTTTTCTCAACCAATATATTTGGTATTAATATGAATAAAATATTTAAAATGTAAATTATATAAGTGTTTTTGTATTAAAGTTGGGTTATAATATAGGTATGTATTATTTTCTATGTGATTAGTCCGGTCATGGTAATGAATTATTGAGAATAATTTTGAGGTGTTGGAATGATATTCACAGTGGGTGTTTCTATTGGTTCTCCATACTTTTCTTCGAGAGAGGTGTTTTTTATTATTGTTTTAGATTATTGGTGAATATGTTGTTTGGAAATATTGGTGTGGCTAGTTTTGTGTTGTGTAAATTGTTTTCCCAAGGTTTTATAGGATGATTTAATGTGTTGTAGGGTGGTTTATGTGATGATTTGTTTTCCTTAGCGGGGGGGGGGGGGTATTAGATTATCAGTTGTATAGAGTATGGATATTAAATTATAAAAAATAAAGGATAGATTCAATAATTTAGTATATTGTGTAATTTTAATGAACTGTTATTTATTTTAAATAGATCTTTCTTAGTTGAAAATAAATGATGGTGATGGACAATGAGTAATTTCACATTAAAAGTTGATAAATGCTTCAAATAATAAATTTAATGAAATTAGTGAAATGAGAAATCTGAAAATTGTAAAATTTTATAATCATGTTGGAATCATGAATTTTCCTGTGGTTTCTTATGTGACAGGGTGCACCTAGGTCATGTTGTAGAGATTATAATTCTTTATATTACATGGTATTTGTAAAATGGTGTTGATTTTGGGACACTACATTGTTTTCTTGGTTATAAATATTTGGTTGGGATTTTTATGGATATACTATTTTTTTATTTTCCTTGTTATTTATTAAAAACTCCACCCAATATAGATAACCTTACTAGTACCCAAATTTTTTGGGTTATTAGTGATTTCCCCAATATTCATGTGGGAGAGGGAACTCATTGATAGTTACTCTCTCTTCAATTTTCTATCCTGAATATGTTGAATAGCGATGTTGGTCAAAGTTTAGTATCTATATGATGTTATGTACTTATTTTAGAGTGTAAAAAATGGTATTTATTTTTTGATGTGATATATTATGGGGTTCATAGTGAGTGTTCTACAGTTTTTGAATATAGTATGATATTGATGTAAATCATGATCATGACACGCTACCATGATAAAGATTTATGGTGACACTATGAGATAAATCTGTGTTATGTGATATAATGTTTTATGTGGTATGTGGGGAAGAAGTTGTTTTTATTTTAGTTGTGATTCTAGAAGTTATTTTTTGGTTAGTTGTTTATATAATATATTAGTGAATCATGCAAGTTGTTATGGATGCGTGAGAGTGATAAAATAATGGAGAAGTGGTTGTGGGATAACTTCTTGATATATTCTTTTGATTATGTATTATATTATAAATTTTTATATTTTGGGAGTGATCCATGGTGTGTTTTGGTGATAACTGACTTGGAAGATGTGTGTTATGGTTCTAAAAATTATTCATTGAGAGATATTTATGCACAATAAATATTTAAATGAGAGGAATGGCAGAGGAAAATACTGAGTATACATGTATTATCACCATATAAATTAATATAATTTTCATTTTTGAAAGAGGTATTTTGTGGTTGGGTTGTAAAATACTAGCCTTTGGAATAGACCTATTGTTGGAGTCACTTTAGATGGATTTTCTATTTGTACATAATCTATGAGGACATTTATTTATTTGAAATTACATTAATTATGGGATATTTTATTCCATTATATATTTTGGATTTGATCTGTTGGTGTCTATATGTTCTTTGTATTATGATTTTAATGCCTCCTATTATTATTATTTAAATGGATGGTTCTAGTTTCTAACACATTTTTATTTGATTTAGAATATAGGATCCATAGTCTTAATAACTATATTCCATTGAGTGGAATTGATTCTAAATAATCTAGAAAGAAGTGGTATCAATGTTATTGATGTGGATGGCATTGAGACTAGATTTTAATAAGGTTCAGGATTGTATGGGATTGATAGGTAAAAATTGTTAGTTACCCTATTGCGTGATGTATCATGGGATAAAAACTATAATAAAAGTAATTAACCCCTCCTATAACCCAATGGAATTACCTAAATGATATTTAACACCCAATGTGATATAATGTTTCTAGAATTATATATGTCATTTTTATTTATAGATAAAAAAATAGTTTCCACCTATAATAAAACTAGAGTTAATTTATGAAATATAAAATTAAAATAATTAGATGGTTAATTTAAATTCGATTCTATCTGGAATACATGATTAATATATTTATTTCATTGATTCTTATTTGTCACATTCCAAACGTGGATCATACATGGGTGGGGAATCAAGATTTACTATGTGACTAATGTGGGGCTATCATTATTAAGGATGAAGAGACATAATGGATAAATCTTCATGAGTTCCAGTTTCATTGTTTGGAGAATTATGGAGAGTGTGTCTTTGATTTTAAGATGGGATTTTGTTATAAGAGGTAGCTATTAAATTCAATTTTATTTTTTTAGGACACACAAATGGGTCTAATGGTTTTTAGTAAAACTAAAGGGGGTAACAACATTGTTAAATTATCATTCTCATATATCATTTAATGTAAATTATTTCATGGGATTATATCTCATATAATTTTCATGATGTTTTCATTTCATGGATGATGATGGAATTGAATAGGTAATAGTTTTTATCCATCTAGATAGTGAATTTGATTTCATAGGGGTTCTATAATTGATCCAAAAACAATTCGTACATACACGAGATACATTTCAGACGAATTAGGGTGATGAATTTCATTTATAGGTATCACTATGTAGCATTATTTATTAATTGGGATCCTCATTTTAGTTACCTAAAAATCTAGAGTTGATGAAAATGTTATTTTTTATCCATATGACACATTCATAGTAACTACATCACCATGATTTGGTGATATTAGAGTATACTGTGGAGCAATTCTACTGATAAGATGAATTTTATGTTAGTCAAATCACGATTTTTACCACTGGGGGTCATTATTTGTGGAAATACTCATGTTTTTCTATAAATTGTTTTTATCATAGATTTATTATGATTAATATTCATATATTATTTAAATATGGAATTATTTTCATCATCATTTCATGTTTTTTAAAATTCAAGAGGGCCACGAAGGAATAATTGACCTGTTTTAGGTTTAGCCTCAACAAAAATTTCTCTATCAACCATACCAGTACCATGAACACTAATTTATAATTCATGCAATAGTTTAAAGGGTAGTATATGGATAACCCAATAAAGATTCAAATACATAGTGATATAGGGCTAAACATTATGTGAAGGTATTCGTCAACAGTTCAATAAGGGTATAGAGTAGGGCCTAACCAATTATGCACCAATGATATACATGTTTTTGATAGAGAGGAGATCATGTATTGTACCATTATCTTATCTTATAGATGATATTTAATATTACATAAATTATATATCATTACAATACATTATTTTCAGCATTTTGGTCTATTCCCCAGGACTCAACATAGAGAGGCTTCTAGTACCCCTGGGATTAACCACATGAGATGAATAGTACTCTAGTTTTCATACTTTTTTCCTATGTTTTTATAGGATAATGGTATAACATCACTAATTAAAATATTTTTTTCGAACTTAAATCCATATTATTATATCATTTACATATATCGACTATATTGTGGTCATATAGTAACAAATTTATCCCCTTGTAAATCTTTATTATGTTATATGGAAAGATAGAGTGTGTGTATCATTCGTGCGAAAACCTATAATATGAGTCTTACATATTATGAGTCCATATTATCTCATTTATAGAATTTATTTTCTTTTTTAGGACTATTTAATGGTGTTCACTTGGGTTGTGGAAGAAATACTTGGGGTAAATCTGGGACAGTTTTTGAGGGGACCCCTTAAATGTGATAACATGTTTGAGAAAGAGTTTCTTCCTAGTGCCTATTCAATTTTTATGTATCCCTAACTAATTAATGGTCAATTTTGAGAGACATTATGATTGAAATCAATTATTTGATTTAGATGGGTGATATCAAGATTACTGTGTCATCTTGGGGTTTTATAATTTTTTAATAAGGAAGATGATGTTCTAAGAATGTGTATCTACTATTAATTGTTTAATAATGTGATTGTAAAGAAATATTATCTTCTTTTGAAGAAATATTATTATTTAATCAATTAATGGGATATATATTGTGTTAATGGTCCATCATTGTTTTGGATAACATTTGATGTGGGTGAAAAAGGATTATATGAAAATGGCTTCATTCATAACTTTTTACAGGAAATTCATTTTTGTAGTTATATTATTTTCTATCATGAACACACATTACATTTTCATGGGACTCAAGAAATTCATTAATCATGAATTCATATATTATTTTATTGGAGTTTTAATCTAAAACATATTATTGTATAATATGTTATAGGAGATTTGGGTTTATAATATATAATATATTTTAGAGGTACATTATATATATTAATTTTTTGTAATTTTCCTAAATTCTTTTTTTGGATGCATGAGGGATATAATTTAATATGTTTAATAAAATAAATAATTATTTTATTTTATTAATTTTTCTATCCTAAGTTCATTTATAATTTACAATTATGAAATTTCCCAATGGATATTTATATATATCCCTTATAGGTATATAGGAGGTAATTCTTCATTAGTTAATCCAGATCAGAGGATAACGGGTGATTATATCAAGGTGGATCAGTAGGAAGTAGACGCACCCAGTCATCTATATCACTAGATAAAATTAATATCACCAAATATAGATCTAAATAATGTAATTTCATATAATATGTGGTTCAAACACATTTTTATAAACATATTTACAATATATTATTAACAACTTTATGATCAATGATTCTGTGATCAATCCAATGATCAATATTATCATTCATTTATTCAATCGTAATATACTCATTAATTCAAATTTTATTACCCATGTTTTTCCTTTTATAAGAAAATTGGTTGGGAAATATTTTGTAGTGATGGATTCAATTTTTTTCTTGTTCATTTCTCCCCTATATTCTTCTTTTTAATTATCGATGGCCCACATGGTTTCCATTCAACATTCCATGGTGGATCAAATCATGATAGAAATCCCAAATAAAACATTATGATGTGAAATATTGAATGATTATTTATTTATAGAAAAGACATGGTGTTTTCATGTTTTATGTGTGGTGAATTCGGGTTTTAAAAACACTAATGATGACAGTTCATGTGACAGGATCCCATCAGGTGGTCATATTCATATTTGTATCCATCAAATACGTGGAAGTGATAAATGGAGGAGCTATCCTTTTATTAGGGGTAGTAAAATTCTTATATTAATGGATACGAATAACGATATGGGAATAAAAATATGGAATATGTGTTTCTATAAAATGAAGTACTACATGTTCTGTACCACAAAAGAACACCAATCCTATAGGATCAGACACCATAATGGCTAGGGTTTGGTCAATTGAAGGATAACATACAATTTGGTTGATCCCATAAGACATAAAATTTCACCCAAGGTAGAGAAGATGTATTAGAACTATACACACCATGGTCTCCATGTGCCATAAACATATCATGTACTATTATAATATATGGGCACACCAAGTGGTACATGGGTTTGGTATGGTACATAGGCATAAGAAGGAATATGGTCATGACATGAGGTACAAGATCATGACTATGAGAACAAAATAATTCCCTATGTTTATAGAACATTACATGTACCACTAATACATTCCATGTGGTATGACACATATTTCCCAGCCATATCAAAGGATGAATATGGGTAGGATATAATTGAGGGTCACACATCATGTAGACTACCATATATGCTATGTTTATTCATCCAAAAATTCTACGTATCATATCTCATACTTCATAACTCATATTTTATCCGAGGAGTATCCAATCATAAATATTTTTTAATATATAATTTGATGGAAAACTAAATTGTGTAATATGACATTTGATGTGATGTATTTAGAGTGTGGTAATTTGTTATGTGAATGTTGATGACTGGTGTGATTATGTCTAGGTGATCGGTGTGATTCCATGGTTGGAACACCCATGTCACACTAGGTCACGAGTCACCCATTCCCATTATAACGATATATATAAGACTCCAATATAATGTGATCATTTCTTCTATTTATGGACTCATTTACCCCATAATCGAGATACGTTAGTAAGTGGTTTATGCATAATATTTGTGTCTCCATAGATCGTGGAGCTCAATATCAAGTATCGGACCACTACCCAATGATTTAATTTATTTATTTTTGTTGGGAATTAGATATATAGTTTTTTTGTATCAAGAATACTCAAAGAAAATTTAATATTTTATGGAGAGAGAGATCCACTTTCTCTCTCATATGGGTTTCTTTATGAGCACATTTATGTATATTGGGATTCATTTCCCACATTCCATGGGATCATGTAACTATTATTAATTCATTCTATCTATCACTTTTTTTTCTTAGGGTAACCTAATGGGTATTTATATACTCACCACTCTTTGATATTTTACCTTTTCATTTTTGACTTATATAAATGAAATATTGATCAATGGTGACATTGGTGGGTGCTTTGGGATTCATGAGTGAATAGTCTCTTTTTGGTTATTAGACCTGGAAAATAATATTTATGGATGTATAACCTCTTTTTTCTATTTTTATTATGTTGGGACTTCATTTCCCATCAGGATTGTATTTTAACCCTTTTATTTTGGTTTATACCATCATACTCAATTGTATTTTTCGTAGAGGTTATTACATACATGGTTTATAGTAGATCTTACAACATTTTATTATTTGTCATCACCATTTCATTGGTATTGTTTTGGGAATGTGTATAGGGATATTAGAATAGTGGCAACCATTTTATTTAAATCCATCTCAATTTTACCACCCCTATCCAATTGAATATAGTCTTGGTATAGTAACGAATCATCTTGGTATTGGATTTTTCACCCCAATTGGTTCATATCATTTTAGAGTCGTATCAGATGTGGTTCATCCATGGGTTAGTGTTTATAGTCTGACCCTTAATGAGGATTGTTTCAAGAAATTTGGTTAATAGTTTAATAGTTTATAAATGGTATCTTTTAGTCAAGGGAACACGATGATGGTTTGGTATAAAACATGTCCCTTCACCAACACTCTATCACATATATATGAAATAGTTATATTAATACAATGGATTAATAGAATAGTGGTACATGTAACATAGATGATTGAGTCCAATAATTATCCTTCATGAATCACCACCTTGTTTATATATATTTATCTAATCATGGTATGATTTTATCACATTTATTATTCCTCCATGAATACAACCTGCAAGATAACTAATTCAGGATCCTGATTATGATCTTATGAGAGAAGATTCCATAATAAGGGGATATGTCATGGGTTTCCCCCCAATATGAATGGTAGAATAACATCAAAATTTTTATTATAAAATATTACTACAATTTAATGCTAACTATCTGTATTAATTTATCTCTATTCATGATTTCTATATTCCGAGACCATTGAGGTTCCATGCTGATTTAGAACTATAGGAAGAAATGGATTGTATTAAGTCGATGGTGTGAGGAATATTAGTAGTATAGACCCTGATCAGTTAGATAGTTGTTCTAGAAACTAGTATTTACCAACAATTATTAGGTAACTAGAAGACTTTAATGAGATAGATTCATGATGAGGCAATTATCCCGAATTCATACATTCTATATGAATATCATGATGAGTACTACAAGTAATTCTTATTCTCCATTAATATTGAGATGTTTCTCAATCATATGAATGTAGATAGAATAGTTATAGACTGTGACACAATTTTCAAAATACTCATGTGGTAACCTCTTGGTATGGTTGGAGTTGGGTTCTTATAGTAAGAAAGTTTGATAAGTGTTTCCAATGATATATTCATTACATTATGGTACACTTATTCTTGTTCACATATTATGTAGTGATAAAGAAGATTCTAATATGTTCCGGACTCCAAGTAGAGGGAAATAACGAAATTTTAACCATATGTGGTAATCATGTTGTGAGTCATCATAAACATTTATTAGGTAGCAGATGTCGATGTCTCTTTATTGGAGACCCACTAATGCCCCAAACTAGACACAAGGATATGTGGATTTGGGATTGCATAGGGGATTTTCCATCATGGATTTTGGGGTGATTATTATTTGGATATGAAATTTCACCTTAATGAGGACAACCAAAATGATTGTGATAGGTAGGATAGTCAAGGAATGGATAGACCACCAAAACATAATTGTCACTTTGATCAAATATCTCCCAAGCATGGTCCGGGAAGCCCCCAGGATGGTAAAAAAAGAGGATAAGTTGGATCTCTTGATTGAGGAGTAGTTTTTAAGTCAAACCATATGTGTTTCTTTATCCACATGCACCAATAATCCCAAAGTTGTCTCAATTATATAGTGGTTAAGGTCGTGGGTATTAGAAGAATGTGAGGGGATATGATCAGATTGCACATGGGATCATTCATGGAATAATTTTTATATTTTATAATATTGACCCTGGACATGTGAAAATAAGTGTGGGACATTTTTTTAATCTCCATATGCCTTATATTTGAGTTTTATTATCTATAAAATAATTTATCAAAGTAGTTTTGGATACATTTTTTAATATGAATCAACTCATTAATATCAATATTTACTAAATATGTGTGGATGAATTCATTGGATATATTTTCTTCTAGGGTCACTTGAATGTAATGATGATTCCTTATGATTTCATATTTTCTATGGATTGGGGTTTTATGTTTTAGAAATATTTTCACTATATATATATGTGGGATATATTATACATGATTGATTGTTATAGATTGTTATTTATTTTTCATATATATATTCATGTTGAACGAGTGGTTGTTACATGAAAGACTTTAAAACCCAACACCAATTTTAGGCATATTTATCCCTTTGTGATGAGTGATATATAAGAATATAGATTATATGGTGAAATTATTATGTTATGGATGTATTACATAAAGAAAATAATGGATTTCATCCAGGGATGTATATGGAATTCATCACTGACTATCACCCTAGTACATTCCAAATCCTTTTTTTCATTTTCTAAATAAACCACTTTTCGGGTTAGTGGGAACCTCACAATCAAAATTAAAACAAATCAAACCGTTGAAAACAAAAAATTCAAATTTCCAACACAGATACCAAAATGACACCACAAAAAAATATTTGGCCACATACCACCTTCTAAGATTCAAAATTTTGAATTGCAGAAATCAAGAAAACCACCGTCACACCGCCTCAGTTAAATGAACAATGCAAGTAGATGAAACCTCACAACTGAAACTCCAGAACATCTTCGAAGAACCTCATTTTGTTTCAACCATTTTCATTAACAAAGATATACTGAAATCACCTTGACATATAAATCAGCAACGGAAGAAGAACCACCCCCACGAACAACTCCCAAAGCCTCCTCAGATCCATCTCACCCTACCGACCTGGGAAGGATCAATGGATCTAGAGACCAGAGCAGGGTAGGAGCAGTCAGACCTTCATAAGTAGCCACAACATGACCAACACTAAAAAACACACTAAATACTCCTTGTCAAACCGTAGCAGACGTCATCTCCAACGGGATGATGCAACAAAAAATCCAACACTTGACTATCCGATTGAACCAAAAACCGATGTGTGAAAACAACAAAACATCAAAGATAACCCAGACACCAAAAAACCTAATAGGAATGAGAAAAATCCGATGAAGGACTCAAAAATGAGAAATACAAGAACACCTTGTGTGCTGGCGCAGAGTGGAGGAAAAGGAGCACCGAAAAAGTAGATATGAAATAAGGATAAATGGGGGGAAAGATAGATTGTCGAAGGAGAATCAAGCTGGGAAAGAAAAAAACAAACAAATATGTTGTACAAGGATAAAAATGTGAATTTGGGAAGAGAGAAGACGGTCACCATCACCAGGTGAAAGAATCCTAGATGGGAGAGAAAATGGGGTTGGAGAACTGAAGCGATAAATAAGGGAACCGTAGAATAGAGGGGCCACTTGGAATAAGGGAAATAAAAGGAAGAGAACATGTAGTGTAGAAGGATGGAGAATGAGGAGGAAAATATTTCTCCACCGGGAGACTCTCAAGACCCTTGAAGGAGGGTGAGATCATAGGACGGGAGCAATTTCCAGGTGAATGGAGAGCCATCAAGAGCACTGTGATTGATTCACCCTAGTACATCACTTGTGTATTTTTTTGGTATACAAATTTCTCCCTACTAGCCATCAAGAGACAAGGGTGTCATTGGACGACCTTTTATATGACGTCTTTATTAAACTCATTGTATCCACTTGTGTATCTGTATTTTTTTCATGAAAAATAAAGATGGTAAATTTATGGAATTATCTATTATAATCATCTAAAAAATGAATCTATTTAGACCTTGTGACCATATCTATAGATACAAAACCACTTTGAACTGTTCTGGGGTGTAAGTTAGTTCGTGGAAATCAGTTTGAGGACGTCCTACAACTGGTAGAGGGTTAATGAGGTTGATATTGTTATGAATTTATTCCAAATACTTTATTAATTCTATTAGTTATTGTTGACTTATATTGGGGTGAGTAATTCCACAGCTATCTTCATGGATCTAATGATCCACATCATTTTGCCTTATTTTGAATTACTGGTAGCTTCCAACATTGATGACAGATTAATTGACACTATATTATAACAAGATAACACAAATTATTTCTAATTTTTACTAGAATTACATGAGTAGAACCATATTTATTTTAGGATCCTAATGTTTAGAATTGGATCCATGAGGGTAAATTTCTAGGGTATTTCTTTCATTACCATGTTTCAACTATTGACCGAACTGATATTGACTCATTTATATCATGGGATACACCAAATAGTTTGTCAAAAGTGTGGTGTTTTCTTATCCTAGTGGTTTTATACATGGGTTCTTTATTTATTCGTGGTCTGAATCCCAAATAGCCTCCCAAAAATAGATAGTGTTGTAATTTACTTATATTTAGTTATAAGAAAGATCTTTTAAGGTGATGATATTAAGGTTCATAAGTTCCCATCTATTGATACTATCAATGGAGGTAATATTGTATGTAGTTTTTTTAAACATGTAGACAATGGCTCAGTTTCATGTTGATTCATTGGTATGTTTTTATTTCATATGAGCCATTATAGATAATAAATAGTGAGAAAAATTATGAAAATAGGCACTTACAATTGGTAGTGTAAGTCTTTATCTTGAATTCTATGATGTAATTTTTTTATGAGAGAGTGTTTTTATTCAAACAGACCACCATAGACTCGTGTAAATCATCACTCAGATATATATTAACATGATACAGTTTTGTTGGTTCAATATCTGAGAGGGTAATGAAATCAAGGTATTATATATTGAATGTAATGGAAACATGGTGGCTAATTCCCTTGGACAGATGTAATTTTATCACATAGAGGGGTATGTGTTTATGAAGTTGTATTAATTGTATCATACCATAATGAAGAAAATGAGTGTAGTTTTTCATCCGTAAATCATGTTGACTCCTCCACTTCTTCAGTATGTGTGAATATCTCATTTGTTAGTTATCAACTACCACGTTCTTGGTGACCAAATATCCAAAGAAGATTCACTTGATGGACATTGTGAATCAAGGGGTAATATCAACTTTTTACATGCAAGTATTATTGGCCTAGTATAAGTATTTGACGAGGAAATATGATAGATTCACACCTACTACATTGTAGTACATCATGTTCTATTAAATATGTACAATGAAATTTCTTTGAGATTTACGTGGGATGGAATATGGAAGAGCATAAATGAGTTCATCGCTTGGACTATAACAAGTTAGTAGGTAATGAATGAATAACATGTACTAAAAAGCTGGACATGTCCGCTTGAGATAAAAAGAATAATTATTAGATTACATGTCAATAGAAATATTTTCAAGTCTTTTATGGACATCTAAAGACCAATATATCATCAGGGTGATAGTTGACCAACTCACAAAATCAACACAATTCCATTCCATCATGGATCTATGTTCATTGGAGATTATGGGGTAGTTTTAAATTTGTTATATTACACCGCATTATAGGGTATCATTGAGGATTATTTCCAACTATGATGACTTGTTAACGTAATTATATTGATGTGTCTTGAATGTGGGGTTTGGGACCCAATTGAGGATGTGTATTATGTTTCACCCCTAGGAAGAAGGGAATGCTGTGTGGATATTCTAGGTATTAATTAGTGGATATACTATGGGATTTTATTTTATACTACTTTTTGGTGCAAGTGGGTTTAATTTAAATTTATAGATATTCTTATAATATCAAATATGAAACTAATATTAACATTGATTCAATCAATTCCATATATAAGAGACCATTCCAATTGCCCTTATACATGAGTAGGATTGATGATACATGCCTATATTGCCTACAGACAGTTCTGGTAATGATAAAGAAGGTTCAGTTGATTTGTGAACGAATGAGGATAGTCTAGAATATACAATAATAGTATTCAAAACAACATCATATGACCACATAGTTAAATCATGGATTCCAAGTTCTCATAATAGTCTTCCCAATCTGAGGATTGAATAGATTTTTTTGGAGTGGAATGTTATCCCCTAGTATCATTTGCCTATATGATATCATCATGAGGGTTGGTGAGGTTTCATATTATAAATACTGAATCCAACATTTGGATTAGGTGATTTATTTCATTCATGTGTTTTATATGTGTAGATATATTCCCAACCAAATGTAGGTAATTAACATGGGAGTGTTGGAGATCGAGGATAGATTCACCTTCATAGAGTTCCTAGTGGAATCCAATGAAATTTAATATATAATCCTTCATGGAAGGTCCATTATTTTGGTTTTTCTAGTGTCAACCTAATATTGTGTAGGAGAAATACTGGGATAGAGATAGCTGATTGTGGGTTTTTATCCCCACATTTTTATTTAGATTGTGAATTTTAGGTAAAAATTATTGATTTAGGTCAGAATGCAACCACAATGATTTAATTTGATATTTCTATCAAATAATTCTATTTTATGTCTGGATTTATCCATGGAGTCATCATTGTGTTTGGGTGTCTTGGGAACCTGGAATTAATATATTAAATATATTAAAATATATTAATCCACACACATGAATTTTATCTATGTGAATAGGATTTTTAATTTTTTTGGTACCACACATGGGAAATCCAAGGAAATTATTGTTTTTGGAATATACTGTTTCTTCTTATCATGGACTTAGGTTGGCCAGAATCAAATGTTCAGTTGAGTTCGTCATTTATGGTTGAAATAAATAAAATAAATAAATATTTTTTTATTAAATGACCTAACCTATATCCCTCTATTAATTTTTCATTCATCAATTTCTACCAATTTGATACATAAAAAAATAAGGTTTAAATGAAATTATTTATTTTTGTATGATCAATATCGGAGGATGATAGGAAATCATATTGATGATAGTCAAGAGTTATCTAATAGAGTTCATCTTATACATTAAGGGTAATTCATTCTTCACCAGAAATAGATCCCAATTGATGTACGGTAAATTATTTTGGTTTCAGAAACGTTTTATAAAATTATTTTTCATGTATTTAATTATATACTATTTGATATATAACTAGTTGATCAATAACATGATCCGTAGTATATTTAATTTTGTTGGCCAGAATAAATTAACCATTTCACAGGACATTACACTAAATATCCCATTAATATGATAATTGTAAGATAATTTATAGATAATTATGGTTCGTAATTTTTTCAATATCATTTATCTTATGTTGTCTTTTTGTTCTTCACCATTTTGTTGTGTGGATATAGTTTTGCATTCTATGTCTGGTTTTAGCAACATCAAGACCAAGTATATGTGATGGAAATATGATTGATTAAAGGATAAAATATTTGGGGAGTTTTCATATAGGATTCATCGAATTAGGTTGTGATTTTTAGTTTTGATATGACCAATGGTGACTATTCATGTGATGGGATCCTGATTGCTGACCAAAATCCGATTTCTGGCCATTGATGGTTCAGAATTGTTGGATGAATGTACTACACTTGAATTTATACTTATAAAATGCCTTGATTTTCTGCAATAAATGGTGATCTAGTATCAATTTTTTGAAAAATGGTTTTCAACAAAATTGTAGAATATAAAACATCTACCATAGAGGAACACCCTCCATGTATCATGGTCCTTTACAGTTGTTAGAATTTTAACTGAGACAAGGATCACATGTATTGTGGACGGATCTTGACAATGTGTGACTTCATTTGGTGTGGCCATATTCTTCTCCAGCTATACATAGTCAGGGCTGCATGTAGGTTATAACCCCTTGTACTATAGGAGTACATGGTCATGCCTAGAGATATGTGGGCCCAACTCGATACCTAGTCATGACCGTGTATAGTGGCATAAATCTAGGTAAATGGGAATGACTAGGATTTTAATGGAAGGCCATAAATGACTATGAAATTATATGTAACCCCTATAATCACAATTTGTTATAAAATGAAATTCCAATCCATGACCATGAATGAACATGTCTAAGAAACATGGATGGTATAGAAATCATGTTGACCCCAATACACATAATATATTTCCCTCTATATTATTTATCACCCATATATAATTATTAAGAACATATAATTTGGCCCACCAATTGATTATTTAGATTTTTTTGTGTATAATGTGATGGTTTCATCTTATTTGGAATACAAGATAAGATTTGTGCTCTTTTTAGTATGATACATCATCAAGAGATGCTTGAAAATTGATGGGATTGACTAAGGATCATCGATGTGATGTTAGGGTTGGAACTCCCCTATCAAAACAGGGAAATGGTATGTCATGCTATTCATAATGATTGTGATGGTATGTCACTAAAAAAGGAATGGATCTACTATCTATTGAGTGGTAATATACCATATTAGATATTTGGTAGCAAATGGTGCTTTAAAAAGAGTTTTGGATCCCTCAACTGTGGTGCATTTTAGCGTGGTGTTAGCCACTACACACATATTCAAGTGAGGTTTTGGTTAATGGCGGGAATTACATAAGAACTTTAAAATCCACATGAAGAATATTTGACTGCATAAATACTATACAGATTTATATCCAATTTATCAATATTTTGGGTTTTCTTATGAGCACATATATGTATATTTTAATTCATTTCTAGCTTGATTGGGTTTGAGGTAACTATTTCTTATATATTACTATCAATAATTTTCTGTTTATTGGGTAGTATTAATAGGTATGTATAAACTCACCATCATAATGGATTTGGTCATATGTATCATATATTTTGAAGATGACAGATCATTATTCATTAACTACGGTAGAGCATTGGGATACTTGGGTGCACACGTTATGTTATTTTTTCAAAACATGGGGATCTAGAGTTTATCTATCTCATTTAATTCTTTTCTAGATGTTTTTCTTATTGGGATATCATATATGGTTAGTAATTCATTCTAATCATTTTTTTCTATACCATCATACACTATTATATTTTTCATATTGGATATTTCAAGGATGGTTTATTTTAGATGATACTATGTTTTAGTATTTCTCTATAGTTTTTATAGGGATTTAGTTGTTTGTACTAACATAGGTATGTTATGATATGACCTCACAGATTATATTATGACATAACGTGCTTTTCACAACCCCTATAATATTTTATGGTGTTTTTTGTGTGAAAATATTCGTTTTCTCAACCAGTAGTGCCCCAATGGGTATGGTTTCAATATAGAAATTATTGATTAGATGTATTTATTATGTGTATATATAATTTTATAGTGGTAAAGGAACTATTGTTTATTCATATTTATGAGAATTTATGTGGTGGTAGAATTTTTCAATACCTACTAACAATGTAATCATCATTTCAATAATTTGTGGAGTAGTCTCTGAGGGGAGGCATGGGGGTATATGTGATATGTGCTCATTTTATTCATATTGATTCTCTTGATGGGTGGTAATAGGATGGTTAGGATTGGCTGTTGTTTTATGAAGAATTTTTATTAGTAATGTAAGTGGTGACTCTTCAATAGATCCATAGAAAAATATCTATAGTGAATGATGGAAAATCGATGATTTATCATGCCTTAAAGAGTTCGTTCAAGTGTCCATTAATGGATCAATATTGGATGATGTTTTGGTTATGATGATTGTATTTTCATCTGGTGAAGGAATATCCTCATGTTCATTGAATGTTATTGATTCCATTGGATGTTCATGAGTGTACGAGTGAGAATATTTCAATAGATTTTTTCATTGTTTACTCTAATTCTAGAGGAATTTGTGACAGTATATTTTCTTACTATAGATAGGCTTATGATGTTAGATCACATCATCTAGAGTATAGTGATACATGTTTTTCATGTTTTAGTGAGGCTATATGTGTATGAGGTAGTGTATATTCTTTGAGTCCCAAGGAATATGAAATCTCATAATTATCCAAAAATATCTTCTATGACTAGGTAGGTCATTAGTATGACTGTATATCTACGATATTCCATATAACAACATTTCATCCATAGAAATATAGTATGATGGATTAGAACATTCATAAGTTGGGGGATTTGGTTTACTAGTGTTATGGATTTTGATGGATTCTTGGTGTAGTATTTTACATTTTTCGTGTTTTAATTCAATAATAGATATCAGTATTCCATTTTAATTTCTCAATTTGAGGCATTTATTAGATGTCCTTATCATTAATACTTGGGGTGTTACAATTTTCTAGTGAATTTTGATTAATGGGCAGTGAAGTGGGATATATGAATTTAGTATAAATATATGTCTGATGATGTTCCCATAGGAATATGAATGACAATGGTTGTCTAAAAGAGATTAATGATCTATATATTACAGTCCCATGTTGTGAAGGGTTGTGTCACAACATGGTCCCTATGTGGTGGTATGGGGAATAATCCATGAGATTTTGGTATAAATTATTTTGAGGTGCAAAATTAGTCAATATATGGGTGATTTTTTCATGAAATGATGGGTTTCGACTGAAATATTTGAAAGTTTTAAAAACTTGAAAATTTAAAGGAAACTCATATATATTAATGAAAAATATTTCATATTGAATGTTTCTCTGTTATTGTATTGTAATAAAGGGTGGTGTTTATAGTACTAAGGGTTCCATGGTACTTAAATAAATGGAGGAGTTGACACATAGGGTAATGGGAATTTTGTTTACAATTTCATATTATCTTCTCATAGCATGGGGACTTTAGTTTTAGTGTGAAGCTGGAATATATACATTTACTAAATTATCATGGGTAACAATCACGAAGATTCCAAATCTACCACTTATTGATGACTTGGGGGGATAATTAAATGGTTCATCCTTTTTGGGTTTCATCACATCATAGAGAATCTAGTGTTATGTGGTTCTTATTGGTGGTTTATTGTTTCTTTTAAAGATATTTTTAAATGAAATGACCACATTAGTTGTCATGTGACCATGATTCATCATATCTAATTTAGAGAGTTAATTATATTTTAATATTAGGGTAGATAATTTAAATAATTGGTTTATATTTTTTTAAATTAGATTCATCCCCATAATGAAATTACAATGACCTATCTTGTCATGATTAAATAAATTTCATTCTTACATAAAAATTAATTAGACTTTTCTAGATCTTATAAAATTTTAATTTTTTAACATTTATATTGTGATTTCTGATAATTATCTTAGTAGTTTCTTTATCTACTATTGAAAATTTATAATTTTGAAATCATTATATTATTCTCAGATTATTTCAATTTTACATCATTTTATCATTGTCTCATGATCATCCCCCATTCTTAGTTTATTCACATTTTAATTTAGGGTATTATATTATTCACCACCTCTTCTTTTTAGTATATTATGGTAGTTTCATGCCTCAGTTTTCTCCTAGAAAATCACAATTATTAACATAATAATGATAAAGAAATATGATGAAGAAAATTTAAGGGAATGAGATATTCACTTATATTTTATAGGAATCCATGATATCATATATGATTTATGAAAATTTTATTTTTTTCGAGTGATTTTTTCATCATTGTGATATCAGTGAAGATTTTTGATTAAATTGACCTATAAACCTGTCATAAAATTTTAATTACATAAATATAGAAATCAATTGGTTGAGTGAATATTTTGTAGGGTTTATGAATCACACATAATATGTTCTAAATTAATATGATTGTAAGATTTAAGAATAAAATATTTAAAGGGTATTATTAATAAAATTGGGTGTTATTTTCTACAAGTATTCCTTGTATAGTTTTTATGGTTTGTGTTGTATTGGTAGTAGATTGTTGTGGAATGTTATAAAATTTATTTATGAGATAAAAATAGGAATTTCCATATGTTTATAAAGATGATATGGGGTTTTGTAATTGTTAACATGTGAATGGTTAATATTCTGTAATGTTTTTTATAAATAGGGTAATGTATGATAATTTGGAAAAGAAATGTTTTTCGGAAACAATGAGGTTTATATGCCTTTTTTATTGCGGTTTGTGAAACAATTAGTTTCATGTTGTGGGTTTTATTTAATATCATTCTTTTCAAGGAATATATTTTGAAGTAATGAAAATTTTAAAGGTAAGTGGGATAAAATTTAGTAAATAATGAGATATTAATGTACTTTTATAGATTAAAAAGAATATTTAATGGATTATAATGAATGTGGTTGATGACAATTGAATGGTTTTTAATTACATAAGGAATATATGAATTGTATAATGAATTTAATGTGTCTCATAATAATTTAAATATAGAAATAGTAACATGTTATATCGAAATTGGGTTTGCAGAGTGATGGGGTGGTTATTTATGTGAAAAAAGGGATTGCTTTGTTATGTAGACATGGAAGTGATTTATACTGAATATTTATTATAGAGTGGTTATTATTATTGGTCTTAGCAATGTTATTGGGTTATAAATAAATAGTTTGGGCTTCTTTGTGTCTATATTATTTGTTTTATTTTGTTTTGGGTTTCATAATCACCTTATAAAAATTGGATAACTGCATTTATGTCATATTTTTTTATAGTTTTATCCTATATCAATTATGGTAATGGAATGTATAAAAAAACTCCATTGTCATTGATATCACAATTAGATGTGGAATTGATATTATGGATATTATTCCAAATGCACAAAATGTGATAGAAATTGTTTAATGTGAGATTAATGTGATTGTGTGGTGATATAATATACAATGTCGTACATGGATGGGTTCATTATTATATTGGGATGGAATGAGGATAATGTCAATAATTGTCTTGATACCATGCATTGATGAATAAGTGAACTATGGTTATAATATGAGTTTGTGGTATTTTTTCTAATGTTGTAAGCAGTATATGAATAAGAATATGATGATGTGGTTATGGTTATGATGTGGGTTATGGTAGTATGGATTTTTGAATATGGTATGAATGAGAGCACTATGAATTTTTTTTTCGGTGTGAGAAAAAAAACTAGTTGGTATGTTTTATTAGGCACCCTCATAAAAGATTATTTAGATAGTATATTATTAATATTTTATATAATATTGTGTAAGTGAATCATGGTAAGGGAATGTGATAGTTTAAGTAGTAATTTTTTTGTGTTAGTTCATTAGTCTTTTAAATAAGGTATTGATATGTTTCTTCAGAATATTACTCAGATATATTTCAGATTTCCCTACTAATAAAAAAAAATTCTTACCTCTATAAGTAATTGTATTATTAGTATTCTTTGATGAATTGGGTGTTTTTCCCAAATATTACTAGACCAAGGTTCAAAAATAATTTGGGATTCCATTTTATTGAATTTTTCTTAAGTATTTTAACTTTTAGTATGTATATATTTGTTGAATTACAAATATTACAGGATAGTGGATTTATTATTATATTATATATTTGATTATTGGTATCCTTTTATGTTCCTTTGAATATATGGCATTCACCTTATATTTTAATGTTTATACCCATAGTTATAGTATCTATCCTATATCTAGTTAGATGTTGTCCCCATGGTTCATACACACATTCTCTACCTTTCATGGAGGGGCTCCTAGTGGGGGACAAGTTATGATATTCTGACTATTCAGTACACTAAAAATAATTATAGTTTACCTAATATAAAACAATATATTTAATATATTAATTATCTATAAGTGAACTAAATTCCACATTTATTACCATACCTTTGATTAAGATAATAAAAAATTATATCTCCCATGACCCAACCATTAATTATTCCATAATGAAAACTTATATTCAATGAATATGTTTAATTAATTTTGTTATAATTTGTTTATATTTAAAAGAGAATAGAATGAGTTATCCTATATATCACAATATAGAACCTATAAAAATTTCCTAATAATAAATTTTATTTTCTAAAAAATTTAATAAATATTATATAATAATAATTTATGATTTATGGAAAAATTAAAAATATTGTGAGGAATGAGATATGTAACCATAGACATATAATTTAATTTAACCATGTATTAATAAATAAATATTCATTTTGATTAATATTAATAAAAATAACATTATCATTAAATTCAATACAATAATTATAGAAATGGATTTATTATTAATGAATTACAATTTTATATGTTAATATAATAAATTTATGGGAGAAGAATATAGAATATGACCAATTAAAGAAGCATGGGTTACATCATTATTAATAGAATTTCAATTTATTATTTAATATAACTTCAAATTAAATTTTATTAGTATTTCATAAATAATCATATATATTTAAATTTTGTTAAAAAACATTTTCCTATTATATCATCGGGAAAAACAAAATAAACACATATGGTTCGAGACTACCTTTCTGAATAACCCTATGTTGTGCTCATTATAATCTAGCAACCCTCTAAGTACCTCTCTATAAATAATATGGTTTTATTTATTTATTAATAAAATAAAAAATTATGATATACCGCTTTACCTAAATAAAAATATACACCATAAATGAATAATTCCAAAATCCAGAAATTATACAAACTAAACAATAAACAATTTGAACCAAAATTTTATAAATACTCAAAATAAACTACCAATAAAATCACCATCATAAAAAATTGATTATGCGAGGGAAATCATATTTATTAACATCATCTATTATTTTAATAGGAAATAATGATAAAAATTTTGTTCTTATATAGTGATAATTTTGTTTTAACATGAGCTTTCAATATATACATTTCTTAAATAAATAATTTCTTTGATATCTTTCTCCATAAGAAATGTTTATCTTAAATGATTACTACGATATATTTGCATAAAAATGAAACTAATAAAAAATTAATGTATAAAAATATTAAATGAAACAGATGGAATTAATAGGAGTAACCCAAATAATATAAATTTTATAAAAAAATCATGCTTTTAATAAAAAAAATAAATTCAATTAGTATATCTTAACAACTAAAGACCATTTTTTCAGAAAAATTAATTTTCCGACAATTTGAAATTTTATTTAAGTAACATATATAAACCATGATAAAATAATTGTAAAAGGTAAATTTAATTTATTAATATTATATACACAATATATTAATCATAAATATCGAGTAAATATAAGTAAAAAATGGAACTGTTTTTTATGAAAATAAAATTTCTTATAAGAACCGTTCCCCACTAAATATATATTGTTTTATTTAAATATTGAATTCTAATATTTTTTTAAATTTAAATTTTAATAATTTTCATAAAATTTGGATTAATAATAATAATATATGATTAAGAATAATGTTTTGGGTTATTTTCCAAGATTGTTGGTTTTTAAAACCCCGTATTGGAAATTTTACAACATATTTTAGATTATTCAAAAAAAATTAATGATCATACATTTAGTGTTTTGAAATTAATTTTTGTATCTTTAAAATTTTAATCATGTAAAATGGAATTATGATTTGGAAATATTGTGTAAAAATTTTGTAGTAAATATTATTATATATTTAGAGATAAATAAAATTTTACCTTAGATAAAAATAATTTACCTATGAAAAAAATAATATAGTAAAAGTGGAAAACCTAATTATGAAATGTTGGAATAATATTAAAAAAATGTGTCATAAACGGTGGTTTTTTCCTTTATCAACATTATATAATCTCCTATACATTATTTCCCAATTTTGAGTTATATTAAATTATATCTATAGTTACCCTCAAAAAGAATCCCACATAGTTTTTTATTAATTTTACATACAATACTAAAAAAAAATTCATATATTTCTTCAAGATGTAATAGTCTTCTCAAAATAAAATTCATAAAATGCTTAACCCCCTTTGAAATGGTGACAATCCCAAAAGTGACGTAATATTTTCTAGCATTTAATTTCCCAATTCTAATTATATATGTCAATTTATTCATCAAAATATTCTATTAAACCATATAAATATTATATAATGATTATAATTTGTAAAATACTATACGGTTATTATTATCATCAAATTATTAACTACTTTTACCTTTGTACCATCATTCGTTCATTGTGTGGACAACCACCTCCACAACATAACATTATTAGTTTTCCTTCACCACTACATGGAAATTTTCATACTAAACAAATAAATATATAATTATGACATACATTTCATATTTTATATTCTAAAATGATTAATGATATTACTTTTCTTCTATGTTCAATTGAAAATTAAATTATCATCTCTCCATGTATATGGACTATTTTTCCTATAGAACGAATGATTTTTGTATTTAATTTCATCAATGACATGTATATATGGGAATGAGAAAATTTTAATATAAATGTTTTTTGAATTTATTATATTTTATGAATAAAAAATTGTAAACTTAGTTATCAATATAACTATTAAACAACCTTGGTAAATTCAACCACCAAAAACAGCATTCAATGAGAAAAAATTGTATTTTGTATTTTCAATAACCTCATATTTGTTTTATTAATTTTATAAATCATTAATGCTCTAATATAAAATAATAATATACCAAATATGTTCATTATTCTTAATATTTAACAAATAAAAAAATAAAAAAATCATCATAATAGTTAATTATTAAAGTTATGTCCTTGTTCTAGTTGGAATAGTACACTATATAAAAAATAAAAATTTATATCATTGATGATAATGATAATTTATTTTCATGAAATATATTATATAAAAAGAAAAAAATAAATATTTTTTTGCTGTATAACAGTTATAAAACAAATTTTTTATGAAATAACCATTATTTCCATAAGGCTCGTAGAAACATGTCAATCCAAAAATGCGTATTCAAAATTCAAAAAAGTCATCTATAAAATTAGATTGTAACAATAAAATTAATTAAAATATCTCAAGTGAGGTAATAGTTATTATCATGGAATGATGAAATTTTGGAGAGCATTGATAAATTACAATGATACTCTAAATCTAGTATAAAATTATCAAGGCTAGTCACATATTATATCAAAATTATACTATATATAAGAAAAATTAATAGAGAGAAAAATTATAAATTATTCTTATAAAGGATTATAGTTAATAAAGAGGATAAAAATAAAATATTAATATAGTTACTGTTGTTATACAACATGTTAGACTGCATGATGACAATGCAGAAATCAAGGTAAGGGTTTCTTCTAATGTTTTCATGGTTTTCTTGGACTTAATTTTAAATAATTTTAAAATTGTACATTTTTTGAGACATTTTTTTCTTGTATGATGTATTTAACACCCATGGATGTATTTTTTAGTAATTTTATTATTTAATAGGTAATAATAATAAAAATAACATTCCTGACTTCAAATATATATTTATTTAATTATAATTCCACTACTATGGATTTTTTACCTAACATGTATTAATTTAGTTATGATAATTCATGGGAAATTATTTCATATATATCGATTATATTCTACAGTAGATTGTGTAATGTAACTCCTGACTGCATCCTCATTGGCTTGAGGTGGCGGTGAGGGTTACTTAGTCTTTTGCAACGTTCCCAAGGAACCAAAGGCTAACAATAATTTCCGAGGGAATCAAGAAGAAATTGGGGAACGATTTTACCTTAAGAAAAAACCAACCAAACCATCCACTTTCAATCACTATATGATGCATGTCACCAGAACATCTATGCTTGTATTCCCAAAGGATAGCCACTTTGTTCCACAATACAACCCAAATCCAATACAAACAATACCATATCAGATTACTATGCGGAAGACTCAAAAACAAAAGACCCAAAATAAACCAAGGAACACTCTATGGCTCCACACTAACCTCCATGTTCCATGCTCCACCCAAACATCACGATGCACCACTAAAGGAGGTTGATGCCTTACCTTTTCCCACATCATGATACACAACATCTGGAAAGACACCAACATGCCAAAGTAGAGGGTGAGTAAAACTACTCGGTAGGATTTCCCCAAATTACATCCTTACACATGCCACTAGGATAAAACCTTTATCACATTTATATAAAACTGTTCATATAAAATAATCACAAGTGAAACCATTATCATAAGCCAAACAGATTCTTACCAAGCCATCCCACACAAACCAATGAAGGAAAATCCAAATAAAAGTGTCACAATCCAATTCATCATTTACATACTAGCACCACATTTCTAACATTCAAATCAATGCACAACAAACAACCAAACAGTGAGACTTTGGCCTAACCTGTTCAACCATTCACACCAAAAAAACCAAAATAGTTGGACTTCCGCCCAAACAGTTCACCCATTTAAAACTAGTAGCTCTTCAAGACCATTTATTCTTTGATGGTGGACCTTCCTTCCACTATCCATCCTCATTTTATAGTGGTACTTCTCACCACATCCACACAACATTCATGTAAAACCATAAACAAGAATATAACCCACCAAGGTCACAACAACATGAAATCAACCAATTCCATCGCATACCAATCCACTTAAATAAATCAACAATTAATTGAAAACCATTTTTCATGCCAAACAACATTTCAATAAAAAAACATCTTTATTGAAAACAATTTTTCATTTACCATTTTCTATAATCAATCTCAACAACCCATTTTGAAATCTCCATTTTAAAATCCATAACAATAGCCTTTCACCAAAAAAATCCCTTTTCCCAAAAATCCCCAAAACATCACCCAAGGGATTTCCAACAAATTTCTTACAACAAATAAAAATTAGTTTATCTGCTCAAAAAATTAATATTAACAAAGAACAACTAGTTCGAACCATGTGGATTTGTGAGTGAAGCCACCAAACTTTAGGGCTCCAAAGAAATCAACCCACTAGAAATCGCACCTCAAATTTGGTGAAGGCACCACCGAAACCTCTCTAGATCTCCTTCCCTAGCATTCAAAAGTCATAAAGTTAACATCCAAGGCAACAAAAACCCTATATGTACACAAAGTGGGTGTAGATATAAGGCCCCAGCCTTAAACCTTACTTAATCTTGAGTTATTACAAGATTACACATTGAGGATCTTTTCGGGTTTAGAGTTTTAGAGAATTAGATCATAAAACTTGAATTACATTCCACATATAAACAAAGTGGTTACATAAAGATAGTATTCTTTATTCCTATCAATGGAAACACATTTAAAATAAAACATGGATTATTTCATGACACATCCTTGACTCTATCATCTTATCATGTACCCTTCCCTTGACCTGTGAAAAACATTTCAAAAACTTGGGATGAGCATAAAAACTCAGTATGGGTTATAAAAACATGGAAAGGAAACATGAGTTCATATATACATAAGAATGAAATCATACGTTACCCATAAAACATAGGCACTTTAACATACCTCATAAAATAATGAATAAATCATAGAAATCATAAGACATAAAGGTATCTTGAGGCATTCATAACATTCTTACGTAGGGAGTAACCCTCTTGGTTACGTTTGGAATACCCATCACAGTATATTCCCTAAAATCTCTTCAGAGAAACCTTAACGTTTCACTCCTTCGCGTTACCCAATGCATTGGAGAGCTATAACGGGCTCACCCACCCTTAGTTTATCACAGAACCACCCGTCTTCATAATAATGCCCAAGAACCATAACATAATCATATCACATAAAACATGCATAAAGGAAACATAAAATTTCCACATTTCAATCATGAGATATCAATACAACACATTGATATAACAACATTATGAAAACCATTTTCAATACTAAAAGAAAAGAAAAGTAAAACATGGTATTTATTTTTCTTTTAAAAAGAAGGTATGGCTTGTAGAGGAAGCCGAAACTCAAATAACGGTTACGACGGTGGAGAAGTCGTTGTCACGGCATATGTACGACAAAAACATTCCCTTTTGTCGTTTATTAAACGCTTCGTACAAAAAAGATTCCTTTTGAATAAACGTAAAAGTCAAAGGGGTTTATACATCGTATAAAAGAATGTTGTGTATAAAATAAAATATCCCTCAACGAAAGGAGATTGAGACGAAGTCCCATACCTCGTATCCGACTTGACCCGACAGTTCTTTAATCTCCTGAATAATAAACTTGAGTTAATATCTAATTTCTTATGAATCACTTTCAAGTTCATTATTCCTTTTATACCATGTTATGAACATCATGTAATCAGTTAAGTTAATAATGTTCATTTTGTCGGTATTTGGTTCTTAAGTCAAAAATAGACTTCTTACACTTACATGTTGTTAATTTGGTCATAGGTTCGTTATATACAGAATGATATTAATGATTTGGATAACATATATGTCATATATATTCATCATATACATGTATTTATAATATTACATCACATTTAGAGGTAAGAAATGAAATGCACCGTTCATGGAGACGGTAAGCCGTACGTACGCATGAACGCTACTTCCATTTCTATTTCGTATTTTCTGGAATGGAATCATAATGATATAAGAGTATATTATAATTACAGTATAATAACATATATAATATCATTAACTTTATCCTTTACACATCCCACATATGGTATTAACGAATCAAATCACTTTTAGGGGGCGGTAGTCCGCACTTCCTAAAATGAAGATATCGTGTTTACCCATAATGGAAACCATAAAGGTGTGCCCAAAATGAATAAAACAGAAGATTAAGGAAAACATAAACATATTATATATCATATATAAAAATAGTGACATCATAATGGCCACCTTTTAAGGTGTTAAATTAGTGTTGAACAATCATCGTTTCGGGAGGCATAATTTCACCATCCACGGAAACCGTATGTTCTTTAACCATTTTATGTAGTTGTGTGAGAGTGTAGCTCAAATAAATATTATAACAACATACTAGTATATTGAAAATACTGGTGTTGTTACAAAGGAAGTAAATAAAAAGAGTTTAGGGGGTTGGAGAAGCAAAATAAAACAAATGAACATGAGAGAATGAATTACCTTTAAAAGTGTAACTCCTTTTGATTTGAGCCTAAAGGCTTCCTTTGAAAGGATTATGTCCAAAGGGAATCCTCTAGGATGAGGAGAGGGATGTGGAGAGAGCAAATGTGCAGGGTTTGGCCGTGCCAAATGCTTGAAGAGTGTGTGAAATGAGGTAGAGGTGGGGGCCTTTTATAAGAGGAGAGGAGGGTCACTTTTGGAAAGTAAAGAAATATTACTTTATTTGAAAATGTGTTTCTATTTAAAAAGGTCCCACATTGAAATAATTCGTGGATAATGTGATAAGGGTTCGAAATACACTCATACAATTGGTTTTGGACTTGTGTAGTTCATATATTTTATATTATCTTTCCATTTTATTTTAATCGTCAAATAATGATGTCATCGCTGAATCATTATTATGTCATAAATAATTTAATTTATTTAATGTCTAAAAATCCTAAACAAAAATACTATGATGTAGGAAATCGTTTTAGCTTTCCAATGACTATTTATAATGAAAAATCTGATCTTTATAACCCCATGTAATAATTGTTTTCGTAAAACATCTCTTGTTTGTGTCATTTTTACTTTAACATTTAATAAAAAGTTATTTATGTCATTTCCCAACCTAAATGTCTCCATGGGGTCCCCAAGTTGACCCATGGCTTTTCTTGGTCGTCCGTGACACAAACAATAAGGTTGGGACATGTTTCTAGGTCATTTCATATTATTAAATCCTTATTTATACCTTAAACTACACTAATTACCACTAATCGCGATTTAAAAAATTAATAAGTTATTATCCACCAAAAAATTATTTTAATCTCATTGAACCGCATTTTACTTCTTAATGAAAACCATGTATGTCGGATTTTCAAAATTCAATACACATTAGTGGTAAACTTTCATTTAACTGAAAAATCAGTTTGCTTGATTACCACTTAGTGGTTTCACTATTCATCAAAAATTGAAGTTTTTCAGAAAATTATCAAAAATTCACCCTAAGCTATATTTGATATTCAGAATTCAAAAATGAAGTCTATTTTAAAAAATTCAAATCATATAAGTCACATTAATTAATTTAATAATTAATTCCCACTGCCAGAGCAAATAGCGTGTTTTTACAAAATAATAAGTATCAAAAGATTGACACCAGTTTAAGTCTAATTCCAAAGTGAAATTGATTCCAATGACCACCATTGGATAAAATGGTAAAAATATATTCTAATTTCACTTCAAAACCAATTCAAAACATAATCTAATCATATAAATAAATTAGATTAAAAAGCAGTTTTGATGTAAAATGCAGTATTTTTCACTATTCATTAAAAAATGAACATTGTCAGAAAAATACCAAAAATTCACACAAGGTAAATTTTAATGTCCCAATCATAAAGAATAAGTTTATTTTGACAATCATAGTTTATAAAATTGTCGCAATATAGATTCAATAATGTTTTGCCATCAAAAGGCAGTAAAACAATCTCTTAAGAATATTAGTGTATTCCATGCATAAGATTGTATTTATTTTCATTTTAAGCCTCTATAACACTATCTTAATCATTAATAAACATAGATAAAAATATCTATTATTCATTACTTACTTGGGATGTTACATCATTCCCCCCTTTAGAAAATTGCGTCCCCGCAATTTATTTACTTATCAAATAAATGGGGGTACTTATCCCTCATTGCATTTTCAGATTCCCATGTTGCCTCTTCAATCATGTGGTTTTTCCACAAAACCTTTACCTGGTGAATCAACTTATTCCGTAACACATGCTCCCTGTGGTCAAGAATCTGGACCAGTTGTTCCTCATAAGATAGGTTCTCTTCCAGCTGAACTACCTCTAAACTCAAAACATGAGATGGATCTGGCATATACTTTCTCAACATCGAAACGTGAAAAACATTGTGTACCTGAGATAAACTCGGAGGTAAAGCCACTCGGTATGCAACTGATCCAACTCTCTCCAGAATTTCGTATGGCCCAATGAACCTTGGACTCAACTTTCCTTTCTTACCAAATCTCATCACACTTTTCCAAGGAGAAACCTTGAGAAAAACATGATCACCTACCTCGAAAGATAGATCTTTACTCCGGTTATCCGCATAACTCTTCTGCCTGCTCTGAGCTGTTCTCATGTGTTTCTGTATCAGCTGAACTTTTTCTGCCATCTCTTCTACCAATTCTGGTCTCATCAACTTCCTTTCACCCACTTCATACCAGAAAGCTGGAGTGCGACACCGCTTCCCATATAATGCCTGAAATGGTGCCATCTGTATACTGGAATGAAAACTGTTATTATATGAAAACTCAACCAAAGAAAGATGTTGGTCCCAACTTCCCTGATAATCCATAGAACAAGCTCGTAGCATATCCTCCAATGTCTGAATTGTTCGTTCTGACTGCCCATCTGATTGAGGATGAAAAACTGTACTAAAATTTAATTCAGTACCCAACGACTTCTGAAGGCCTTTCCAAATGATAGATGTAAACTTGGGATCACGATCCGATACAATAAAGAGAGGAACCCCATGTAACCTGACTATCTCTTCAAGATACAAACGGGAAAGTTGATCAAGAGAGAAAGTATCTCGTATAGCAAGGAAATGAGCAGATTTGGTCAAGCGATCAACAATAACACAGATTGCATTATTACCTTGAGATGTCTTCGGTAATCCAACAACAAAGTCCATGGATATATTCTCCCATTTCCACTCTGGCACTGGTAAAGGCTGAAGCATCCCTTTCGGTAACTGCCGCTCTGCTTTAACCTGTTGACAAGTCAAACACTTCACAGTAAAATCAGCAATATCTCTTTTCATTCCATCCCACCAGTAATACTCCCGCAGATCTCTATACATCTTAGTACTGCCCGGATGAACTGAAAACGGAGAACTATGAGCTTCACATAACAGCTCTCTCCTCAACTATGAATCACAAGGAACACACAATCTCTTCCCAAATCTCAAAACAAAATCACTATCAATGTTGAATTCAGGCAACTTACCTTTCTGAACCAGCTCTACCCATTTCTGCAACTCACTGTCTTGCTTCTGTGCTTGCTTGATTCTATCTGATAGAGATGATCTCACTGATACCTGAAACAAAACAGAAGGACTTCCTGCACCAACAACTTCTATGCCAAAGTTCATCAAATCCATAACCAAAGGATCACGTTCCAAACGCAACATTGTTAATGAAGCATTACTTTTTCGACTCAAAGCATCAGCCACTTTATTTTCTTTTCCCGGATGGTAATGAATTGTACAATCATAATCCTTGATTAATTCCAGCCATCTCCTTTTTCTCATGTTCAATTCTTTTTGAGTGAATATATACTTTAAACTTTTGTGGTCGGTATATATTTCACACTTTACTCCATACAAATGATGCCTCCAAATTTTTAAAGCAAAAACAACAGCAGCTAGTTCCAAATCATGTGTAGGGTAATTTACCTCATGAGTTTTCAACTGTCGTGAAGCATAAGCAATTACCTGATCATTCTGCATTAGGACTCAACCAAGTCCTTTCAATGAAGCATCACTATATATAACAAACTCACCATTCCTAGAAGGTAGTGCCAAAACATGAGCATTCACCAATCTTCTCTTCAATTCCTGAAAACAATCATCACATTCTATTGTCCAGATAAACTTAACACCCTTCCGAGTTATCTTAGTCATTATACTAGATAACCGTGAAAAATTTCTAACAAACCTTCGGTAATAGCCCGCCAAACCAAGGAAGATACGAATCTCGGTTACATTTGTGGGTCTTGGCCATTCTTCCACAACTTTTGTTTTTGCAGGATCAATAGTTATTCCATCTTTAGAAACAATGTGACCAAGGAATGAAATTTTTTTCAACCAAAACTCACACTTGCTGAATTTCCCATACTGTTTCTTTTCTTTTAAGGTTTTCAAGATAACTCTTAAATTTTTTTCATGCTCCTATTTACTTTTAGAAAACACCAAAATATCATCAATGAAAACCACCACAAACTTATCCAAGAACTCATGGAAAATTCTATTCATTAAGTCCATGAATACAGCAGGTGCATTGGTTAGCCCAAAAGGCATTACTAAAAATTCATAATGGCCATATCTCGTACGGAACGCGGTCTTCAGAATATCTGCCTCCTTTACCTTCAGCTGATGGTACCCCGATCTCAGTTCAATCTTTGAAAAAAACTGAGCTCCCTGGAGCTGATCAAACAAATCATCGATATGAGGCAAAGGATATTTGTTCTTAACAGTGATATTATTCAGGGCTCTATAATCAATGCAATGTCTCATAGAACCATCTTTCTTTTTAACAAATAAAATAGGAGCACCACATGGTGATGTGCTAGGTCTAATGAAACCTTTCTCTAATAAATCTTGAAATTGCTCCTTCAACTCTAAAAGTTCAATTTGTGCCATTCGATAAGGGGGTTTTGAAATTGTCTTAGCATCAGGAACTAAGTCAACAGTAAACTCAACTTCCCGATATGGTATTATTCCAGGCAACTCATCAGGAAAAACATCCGGATACTCATTTACCACTGGCACATCATTAATCTGAATAGTTCCTTTATTTTCAACGACGTGTGCAAGGTAACATTCATTTCCATCTTTTACAAGTTTCTCTGCCTCTTGATATGTTATCAAAAGTAAGGGTTCATTATTGTAAACAAACTGAAAGTATTTCTGAAAAGAAACTTCTTTAGCTCTATAGTCAATCTTAGCATGGTAAATAGAGAGAAAATCCATACTCAGGATAACGTCAAACTCTACTAGAGGTAGAACAATAAGGTTTGCAAGTAGGTTCTTTCCACAGATAAGGATAGGAAGATTCTTATAAATTCTTTTTTCCTCGACACTTCCCCCATGTGTTTTTACCAAAAGATCAGGAGTCATTTCTTGAGATGGTATTCCCATTTTACTAGAAAAGGTTCCAGAGATGAAAGAATGTGTAGACCCCGAATCAAACAACACACTGGCATAATCTGAAAAAACAATCAAAGTACCTGATACAACTTCATTTGATGGACCGACATCTGCTGAAGTAGTTGCAAAGGATTTCACCACCCCTTTCTGCTTGTAGTCTAACTGCTTCCCATCACTCAAGCTCCTTGTCGGACAATCGTTTGCATAGTGACCCATCTCATTGCACTTATAACATTTCACTAACTGTAAATCAAATTTGTTCTTACCTTCACCTTGATCCTTTTCAGTGCAATCACGAGCCTTATGTCCCATCTTACCACATCTGTAGCACTTCCCAGAATTTAGAAGACATTCCCCAACATGCCTTTTGCCACATTTATCACAAACTAGAAACTTAGTTCTCTTACCATCAGACTTTTTTGATGAATTCTTACCTTTCTCCTGCCACCTCAGTCTCTTCTTCTGCTGGTTGTTATAGAAAACTTGGTCATCAGAAAACTCCATTTCCACCATTTCAGCACATCGAACAAGCTTTTCATAACTTTTAAACTCACGAGAAGCTAATTCCCATCGATACTTTGGATTTAATCCTGAGTAAAAACGATTGATTTTACTATTAAGGTCCCAGATAAAATTTGGAGCATACCTTGCCAATCGAGTGAACCTTTCTTCATAGGCAGCCACTGAGTCTTCCTCTTGCCTCAATTCCAAGAATTTCTTTTCCATCCTAAGTCGAACAGCCTTAGGAAAATACTTCTCAAGAAACATACCTTTGAATTCATCCCATTCAAGAGCATCTATCTCATCGGCATCCCTGATATTTTTAACCATAGACCACCACTGATCTGCTTCACCCTCCAAACGGTAAATAACAAGACTAACCTTTTGATTGTCTGAACACCCCATGACATCAAAAATCTTCTCCAGTGCTTTAATCCACCCTTCAGCTAGCACAGGGTCAGATGATCCTCTGAATGATGGTGGATGTTGCCTCATGAAATGTTCCACCACTGACATGTTCCTCTGCGGTTGATCTGGCTGATCTCGTGCGTGGATACCACCTCCATTTATCGCTTGAGTCAACTGCGCCATTACTGCAACAAACTATTCAGTTCCAATTCCGACCATTTCTGGATGCTGATTCGGAAGGCTATTTCCTTCTGTATGCCTTCCTAGCACTGCTTCCATGCTTCCTCTGCGGAAAACCATTCTGAACAAACATGTCTTAGAGGAAGCAACATGGTAATCTTTAAATGCTATATCATTTCGAAAAAAAAATATTTTTGGATAATCATTTAATAGAATTCTAACTCCTAAAGTTATCTAAACCGACCTCTGATACCAACTATAAGGCCCCAGCCTTAAACCTTACTTAATCTTGAGTTATTATAAGATTACACATTGAGGATATTTTCGGGTTTACAGTTTTAGAGAATTAGATCATAAAACTTGCATTACATTCCACATATAAACAAAGTGGTTACATAAAGATAGTATTATTCATTCCCATCAATGGAAACACATTTAAAATAAAACATGGATTATTTATTGAAACATCCTTGACTCTATCATCTTATCATGTACCCTTCCCTTGACCTGTGAAAAACATTTCAAAAACATGGGATGAGCATAAAAACTCAGTATGGGTTATAAAAACATGGAAAGGAAACATGAGTTCATATATACATAAGAATTAAATCATACTTTACCCATAAAACATAGGCACTTTAACAAACCTCATAAAATCATGGATAAATCATAGAAATCATAAGACATAAAGGTAACTTGAGACATTCATAACATTCTTACGTAGGGAGTAACCCTATTGGTTACGTTTGGAATACCCATCACAGTATATTCCCTAAAATCTCTTCGGAGAAACCTTAACGTTTCACTCCTTTGCGTTACCCAATGCATTGGAGAGCTATAACGGGCTCACCCGCCCTTAGTTTATCACAGAACCACCCGTCTCCATAATAATGCCCAAGAACCATAACAAAATCATATCACATAAAACATGCATAAAGGAAACATAAAATATCCACATTTCAATCACGAGATATCAATACAACACATTTATATAACAACATTATGAAAACCATTTTCAATACTAAAAGAAAAGAAAAGTAAAACATGGTATTTATTTTTCTTTTAAAAAGAAGGTATGGCTTGTAGAGGAAGCCGAAACTCAAATAACGGTTATGACGGCGAAGAAGTCGTTGTCGCCGCATACGTACGGCAAAAACATTCCCTTTTGTCGTTTAGTAAACGCTTCATATAAAAAAGATTCATTTTGAATAAACATAAAAGTCCAATGGGTTTATACATCGTATAAAAGGAAGTTGTGTATAAAATAAAATATGCCGCAACGAAAGGAGATTGAGACGAAGTCCCATACCTCGTATCCGACATGACCCGACCGTTCTTTAATCTCCTAAATAATAAACTTGAGTTAATCTCTAATTTCTTATGAATCACTTTCAAGTTCATTATTCCTTTTATACCATGTTAGGAACATCATGTAATCAGTTAAGTTAATAATGTTCATTTTGTCGGTATTTGGTTCTTAAGTCAAAAATAGACTTCTTACACTTACATGTTGTTAATTTGGTCATAGGTTCGTTATATACAAAATGATATTAATGATTTGGATAACATATATGTCATATATATTCATCATAAACATGTATTTATAATATTACATCACATTTAGAGGTAAGAAATGAAATGCACCGTTCATGGAGACTGTAAGCCGTACGTACGCATGAACGCTACTTCCATTTCTATTTCGTATTTTCTGGAATGGAATCATAATAATATAAGAGTATATTATAATTCCAGTATAATAACATATATAATATCATTAACTTTATCCTTTACACATCCCACATATGGTATTAATGAATCAAATCACTTTTAGGGGGCGGTAGTCCGCACTTCCAAAAATGAAGATATCGTGTTTACCCATAATGGAAACCATAAAGGTGTGCCCAAAATGAATAAAACAGAAGCTTAAGGAAAACATAAACATATTATATATCATATATAAAAATAGTGACATCATAATGGCCACCTTTGAAGGTGTTAAATGAGTGTTGAACAATCATCGTTTCGGGAGGCAGAATTTCACCATCCACGGAAACCGTATGTTCTTTAACCATTTGATGTAGTTGTGTGAGAGTGTAGCTCAAATAAATCTTCTAAAAACATCCTAGTATATTGACGATAATGGTTTTGTTACAAAGGAAGTAAATAAAAAGAGTTTAGGGGGTTGGAGAAGCAAAATAAAACAAATGAACATGAGAGAATGAATTACCTTTAAAAGTGTAACTCCTTTTGATTTGAGCCTAAAGGCTTCCTTTGAAAGGATTATGCCCAAAGGGAATCCTCTAGGATAAGGAGAGGGATGTGGAGAGATAAAATGGGCAGGGGTTGGCCGAGCCAAAGGCTTGAAGAGTGTTTGAAATGAGGTAGAGGTGGGGGCCTTTTATAAGAGGAGAGGAGGGTCACTTTTGGAAAGTAAAGAAATATTACTTTATTTGAAAATGTGTTTCGGTTTCAAAAGGTCCCAAATCGATATAATTCGTGGATAATGTGATAAGGGTTCGAAATCCACTCATCCAATTGGTTATGGACATGTGTAGTTCATAGATTTTATATTATCTTTCCATTTTATTTAAATCGTCAAATAATGATGTCATCGCTGCATCATTATTATGTCATAAATAATTTAAATTATTTATTGTCTAAAAATCATAAAAAAAAATTCTATGATGTTGGAAATCGTTTTATCTTTCCAATGTTTTTTTATAATCAAAAATCTGATCTTTATAACCCCATGTAAAAACTATTTTCGTAAAACATCTCTTGTTTGTGTCATTTTTACTTTAACATTTAATAAAAAGTTATTTATGTCATTTCCCAACCAAAATGTCTCCATGGGGTCCCCAAGTTGACCCATGGCTTGTCTTGGTCGGCCATGACACAACCAATAAGGTTGGGGCATGTGTCTAGGTCATTTCATATTATTAAAGCCTTATTTATACCTTAAACTACACTAATTACCACTAATCGCGATGTTAAAACTTAATAAGTTACTATTCACCAAAAAATTATTTTAATCTCATTGAACCACATTTTACTTCTTAATGAAAACCATGTATATCGGATTTTCAAAATTCAATACACATTAGTGGTAAACTTTCATTTAACTGAAAAATCAATTTGCTTGATTACCACTTAGTGGTTTCACTATTCATCAAAATTTGAAGTTTTTCAGAAAATTACCAAACATTCACCCTAAGCTATATTTGATATTCCGAATTCAAAAATGAAGTATATTTTAAAAAATTCAAATCATATAAGTCACATTAATTAATTTAATAATTAATTCCCGCTGCCAGAGCAAATAGCGTGTTTTTACAAAACAATAAGTATCAAAAGATTGACACCAGTTTAAGTCTAATTCCAAAGTGAAATTGATTCCAATGACCACCATTGGATAAAATGGTAAAAATATATTCTAATTTCACTTCAAACCCAATTCAAAACATATTATAATCATATAATAAATTAGATTAAAAAGCAGTTTTGATGTAAAATGCAGTATTTTTCACTATTCATTAAAAAATGAACATTGTCAGAAAAATACCAAAAATTCACACAAGGTAAATTTTGATGTCCCAATCATAAATAATAAGTTTATTTTGACAAGAATAGTTTATAAAATTGTCAAAATATAGATTCAATAATTCTTTTTCCATCAAAAGGCTGTAAAACAATCTTTTAAGAATATTAGTGTATTCCATGCATAAGATTGTATTTATTTTCATTTTAAGCCTCTATAACACAATCGTAATCATTAATAAACATAGATAAAAATATCTATTATTCAGTACTTACTTGGGATGTTACAGTAGATCTAGAAAACCGAGAGAGAGGGAGATTTAGATCTTGAGAAAAATAAAAGGAACCCAAGAAGAGAGACATACCTAAGAGAAACCACCTTCAATCCACCAAAAAACCTCTTCAAAATGAGTCCAAAACGAGAGGGAGAGCACCCTCAACCCTTGAGAACTCGAAATCCTGAGTGAGGATCGAGTGGGAGGGAATTTGGAGAGATATGAGGCAAGCCCGAGTGAACATGGGTTTTAAAACCCTATTATTAAGTGGTTTCATGGTTTGGAAAACCGTGCGCTAACCTGGTGCATTCTACTGCCTCAAGAGCAAGGGTCTGCACAGTTGCCTTGGACGGATTGGAAAACCATGCATAGGCCATGTGAAGCCTACTGTCCCACCTGCATGATTTTATAGAGAACCCGCACAGTTTATCACTAACTGTGCTCAAACTGTGCTCTCTATGCATGGCCTCCCAACTCATCACAAACCATTCGAAATTCTAACAACCTTTATCCAACTCATTCCATTCACTTTAAACATATAAAAATACATAAAAAAGGATACATAACTCAAACCGGTGGTACTAAATTATCCCCACAATTTGTCTTTCCATCCTTATAAAGTAGTGAACCCACCCTTTTCCAAAAGAGCTCAAGAAATTGCTCGACAATATCTTCATACCTCTCCCAAGTATCTTCTTGAATCTGACCATGTTGTCACAAAACACGAACAAATCCAAATCTTTTACCATGAAAGTGTTTCTCTTCCCTATCCACAATCTGCACTGGTACGCGAACCAACGAAGCATCTGGTTCTAGTTCAACATAATCCCATCAAATCACATGGTCATGATTCGGCTGATACGTTTTCAACTATGACACATGAAACACATTGTGCATTGTACTGATCCTAGGAGGAAAACCCAAATGATAAGCAACCTCACCAACCCACTCAACAATATCAAAAGGTACAATATACATCGGAGAAAACATTCCCTTCTTTCCAAACTGACAATGTCCCAACCTATGTGAGATCCTCAAAAAAACATGATCACTCACCTCGAGCGACAACGGCCATCGATGATGATCTGCATATGATATCTGAAGACTTTGAGCCATCTCCATTCTCTTTTTGATTAACGAGATCTTCTACAAAGTCTCCTGGATAGGGCTCGATCCAACAATCAAGGACTCACCTGTTTCCACCTAGCATAGTGGAGAACAACACGACCTCCCATACATTGCTTCAAACAGAGCCATATTTATAGATTCCTGATAACTTTTATTATATGAGAACTCAACGAATGACAAGTTATCCTCACATGAGCAACCAAAATATATTACATAATCCCGCAACATTTCTTCTAGAGTTTGTATCGTCATCTTGGATTGACCATCCGTCTGAGGGTGATACGACGTACTCATGGTAAACATAGTTCCAAACCCTTTTTGTAAGGATTTACATAAATGAGATGTAAAATTTGGATCTCTATAAAAAAAATCGAAACTGGAACACCATTCCTCTTTACCACCCCCCAATATAGATTTCTGACAGATCCTCTACCAAGTGAGATTCACAAATTGGAATGAAATGGGCTGACTTCATTAGCTGATCCATTATCACCCAAATGGCATTGTTCTTTCTGACCATTCTTGGGAGACATGTGACAATATCCATCACTATTTACTCCCACTCCCAGAAAAGGATTGGTAAAGAAAACAACATTCATGATGGCCGCTGATGCTCTGCCTTGACCTGCTGACAAGTAAAGCATCTCAAAGAAAACTCAGCCACTCTCTTTTTCATACGAGACCACCAGAACTGCGCTTTCAATGATTTATACATTTTATGAATTATAGGATAAACATCCCACCTAGAATGACTGTATTCCCTGGGAAAATCCCACTCACAAGAATCTTGTACAACCATCTGGTTTCGATAACACAAAACTAAATCTCCATTCAGTTTCAAACCCTCAGTGGTCTCCCCAACATTGAGTCTTGAACCCATGGTCACACACTCAAAATCAAATATTTGTACCTCTTTAACCAATCCAACCAAGTCAGGAATCAACAAAAATGGAAATAAGATCTCTCTATCACCTTGGTCCTCACATTCCAACCGCATGTCGCCAATAACCGACATCAACTGCCACTGGTCTGATGCTTGTTTCACCATCTGAGAATATGATTTTCTATTTAATGCATCTGACACCAAATTTCCCTTACCTATAGTTTACATTAAGTCAAAATCCAACATCTGGAGATATTCCATACATCTCCTTTGCTTCAAGTTCAAATATCTTTGTCCAAAAATATGCTTCAAGCTCTTATGATATGTATATACCGAGAATTTCTCACCGAAGAGATAATGACGCCACACTTTCATGAATCAGTACTTCCATTTACTAATCATGATTTGGGTAGTTCTTCACATGCACCCTCAAATGTCATGAGCAATACACAACCAGATGATTCCCTTTCCTGAGAACGCAACCCAACCCAGATCCTGATGCATCACAATACACCACATACCCTTTTCCTAGACCTGGAAAAACCAATATTGGTGCGGATGTAAGGGGACCCTTTAGCTCTTTGAAACACTACAAAAAATATTCATTCCACTGGAATGGAACATTACTTCTTGTTAGAGCTATCATTGGTGAACCCAAATGTGAAAAATCACAAACAAAACGCCTATAATACCCAGCTAAACCAAGGAAACTTTATATCTCAAACACATTATTTGGCAGTTTCCATGAGATAACAGCCTCCATTGTTTCTGGATCCACTGAAACACCCCTTTAAAAAATATTTTTTGACATGAAAATTAACATCATGTATCCAAGAGTCACACTTTGACAATTTGGAATACAACCGATGATCTCTCAAGATCCCAAGAACTGTCTCCAAGTACTGCCCATGCTCCACCCTTGTCTTTGAATACACTAGAATATCATTTACAAACACCACCACAAATGAATCCAAATATCACTAAAATATATTATTCATCAATGATATAAACATTGCTGGCACATTCAATAGACCAAAGGGCATAACCACATATTAATAATGGCCATATCAACTTCAAGAAGTTGTTTTAGGAATATCGTCCTTCCTCACCCACAATTGATGATATCCCTACCTTAGGTCGATCTTTTGGGACCACTGGGTTCCCCTCAACTGGTCGATCAAATCATAAATTCATGGAAGTGGATATATGTTATTTATCATAACATGGTGATGTCTATGACAACCAACACAGAGCCCCAATGTTCCATCCACCATTTTCACAAACAACACCAGTGCTGCCCATAGGGACATGCTTGTCTAGATAAACGCTTTGTTTTCTATCTCCTACAACTGAACGTTCAATTCCCACAATTTAGTTGGGGATGTACGATAAGAAGGAAGTGATATAGGGCTGGTCTCTAGAAAGAGATCATTCATAAACTCCACTTATCTTAAGAGAGGTAACCCAGAAAATTATTCAGGAAATACATCCATGAACTGATCCATCACTACCGAAAAAACACTCTGCTCAACACCCATTATCGATTCCAACGATAACACTGCCAACTGATTCAGTAACGTGCCCACTATTGGTGCCAACAAACCCGTTGCACCTTTCCTTTCACGTCTCTCTTCTCCAATGAGATTTCAAACACCATCGTGTGTCATAAAATCCATTGTTCTCTCATTATAGTAGATTTGGGCCTTTAACACCACCAGCTAATCCATTCCTAGGATTACATCGTACCCATCCATCTGAAGCATTGGGAAATTCCACAATTTCCCAACCTCGCTCACAATGATACAACGTGCTCTACACAAGAAGGCTCGACACTCTCTTCGACGTAGAGGAGTTTGAAGTGTTAAAACTGAGGGAATCATTTCTACCCTTAAACGAAGAAAATCACCCACAGATGCATAAATAAAAGAGTGTGAAGCATCCGTTTCAAACAACACATGAATCAAGATTGAATTTAAAGGAATAGTACCTCGCACCTTGGATGGTCCCGACTGATCATCCACCACAACATGCTCAGCTCCAAAAACATGTTTTTGTGCCATGCTCTACTCTTTATTTCCATGCTAAGGATTCATGGTATTGAAATAATAACCATGACTCACTTTACTCTATAGATGATGGGTATGTTGTTGTCCCCATCCCATTGAATCATATGACCTCTACTATCCATGATGAGTGTCTCGTGCACCCGACCATGGAGAATTCTGACAATAATGCTGCAAATGCCCCATCTGCTTAAAATTGTGACTTCTTTGGGGTTTTTTCGTACCATCCCGCTTGATGTGGCTCATAGAACCACACTGAAAACTTCCCGACATGCTCTGTGGATTCGAAAGAAGATTTACCAATCCTACCATTGGATTATATTCAATATTACTGCCCTAGGAATAAGTGTCTCTCCTTCGCTTGATCCTAGCATTAGAGTTCCCACTATTCCCCATGGGTACCACCATGCTTCCTCTGCCCGGAGCTCCCAAAAAATCCCTCTTAGCCACTAAGGCTCTATTCACCAACTCTGTGTAATCATCTATACATAGTACTGCTATATTTGATTGAATTTATTGTCTTAACCCTGGTTCAATGATCCTTCCCATCAATGAAATTATACCCGCCACATCAAGTCAAACCTTACTATGTTCATAAACTTTGTTACATACTCCGTTACAGACATAATCTCTTTCTTCAAACTGATGAAATCAGTCACAAGCTATATTTTGAACGTATGTTGGTAGAATTGATTATTAAACAATTCTTCAATGCCATCCAACTTCATACCCTTGTTCTTTCCATCATGAACCGCCATCTCCCACCACTATTGGGAAATATAATCCAATATATGTGTGGAAAACTTCACTATCAACTCTACTGGTGTTCCCAAGAACTCAAAGATCTTGTTCATTATATTCAACCATCCATCTATACTCTCTGTCTCTGAATCAAACCTGAAGATGGATGGATTCTTCTTTTGAATCTGAACAGCATGATCCACATGCCTTGGTTCATCCATTTTATTTCCACTTTCCACATCTTGTAAAGCATTCACTATACTCTGCACTAACTGGTGGTTCACCTGAGACTAAGGTGCAACCATGTTCTCATCAGCCACTCATGGTTGGTCTCTACGACACCTACCCGGTGTAATTTCTATAAAAAGAATACAAAAACCCATGAGTCTCACTTCCAAAGACATCACAAAATCCCATTTCAAATCACATTACACAATACAATCACAACAAGGGTTTCCACCTTTCCACATTTGTAATGTTTCAACATTTTGAAAACCAAACCATTTTCAAAATAACAAATTTAATCACATTTTAATTTCACAAATTTCAAAAACCATTTCTCAATTCAGCCCATAAATCATTATGCCCAATGAAATATGCATCCAAGTGGGAATTCATCTCTACCATGCATGCCATGATTGTCTCATTGGCTACACCAACAACAATGAGATATCTAATTCTTATAAGTGTCACCAAAACACTTATGTACCCAACTCCCAAGTAACATGATGTTCAACATAAGAGGGTTAGCTATGTCCTTTTATGCTATACATTCCATGTTCTCACATTCCTATGCCTTACTACCATCCCAACTCAAGGAATATACCACAACGAATGTCAACACCAAAACCAAGGCCCCAAAGAGACCGAGCAACAGCTCCCACATGAAAGCTATGGACCAAACAAAATAATACCACTTGTAACACCCTGACCCCTACCTCATTGGCTTGAGGAGGTGGTGAGGGATACATGTCCTTAAGAGACATTCCCAAGGCCCCAAAGGCTGGAAATAAATGCTGAGGTATTCGAGAACAAATTTGGTAATGATTTTACTTTATTAAAAAACCAACCAAACCATCATGTATCAATAACTATATGATGTTTGTCGACCAAAACAACCAATCATGTATTCCCGAAGGGTGACCATGTTGATCCAAAATAAAACCCAAAACCAACACAACCACTTCCATATCAGAGTACTATGCGTAAGACTCAACAAAAGACCCAAAATAAGACAAGGCACACTCCATGGCTCCACACTATCCTCCATGCTCCAACACCACCTAGACATCACGATGCACCACTAATGGAGGGTGATGCCTTACCTTTTTCCACGTCATGATACAAAACACTTACAAAGACACCATAATGCCAAATCAGGGGGTGAGTACGATTACCTGGTAGGATTTCCCCAAATGACTTCCCTACACATGCCACTAGGATAAAACCTTTATCACACATATATAAAACATTTTATATAAAATAATCACAAGTGATAACATTACAATAAGCCAAAAAAAACCCTTACCAAACCATCTCACCCAAACCAACCAAGGTAAATCCACATAAACATGTCACAAACCATTTCACCATTTACATACTAGAACAAAAATTCAAAATTGCAAAGAAATGCACAACACAAAAACAAGTGGTTGGAATTCCTTCCAACCCATTCACCCATTCACACCAAAACAACCAAAATGGCGGGACTTCCTCCCAATCTGTTCACCCATTTAAAACTAGTGGCTCTTCCCATCAACTTATCCTTTGAGGGTGGCCCTTCGTTCCACTATACATCCCCATTTAATAGTGGAAATTCATTCCACTTCCACACAACATTCCTGTGAACCCATAAACAAGCATATGGCCACTAAGGTCACAACAACATGAAATCAACCAATTCCATCGCATACCAATCCACATCAATAAATCATCTATGTATTGAAAACCATTTTCCATGCCAAACCACATTTCAATAAAAACTAATTCTATATTGAAAACCAAATTTCATCAATCATATTTCCAAATCAATCTCAACAACACATTTTAAAATCTCCATTTTAAATTCCATAATAATATCCTTTCACCATAAAACTATTTTTTCCCAAAATTCTGGCAAAATCACCAATGGTATTTCTAAAAAAATTTGTACAACAAAACACAATTAACTATTCAGAACAACAAATTAATTATAAAAGCGAACCACTAGTTCTAACCAAGTGGAGTTGGGAGAGAATACACCTTCCTTTAGGGTTCCCGATAATTTGACCCACAAACAATCACACCTCAAATCTGGCGAACGTACCCCCGAAACCTCTCTAGATATTCTTACCTAACATTCACAAGCCTTAGCATTAATATCCAAGGAAACCACAAACCTAGATCTACACAAAATGGATGTAGATCTAGAATACTGAGAGAGAGAGAGGGAGATGTAGATCAAGAGGAAAGCACAAGGAACCCAATAGGATAGACTTACCTAGGGGAAACCACCTTCAAAACACCAAGGAACCTCTTCAAACTCTCCCAAAACGAGTGGGAGAGCACCATCAACTCCTGAGAACCCGAAATCCAGAGTGAGGATCATGTGGGAGAGAATTTGGAGAGAATGAGGCAAGCCCGAGTGAAAACTGGTTTTAAAACCCTATTTTTAAGTTGCAGCCTAGTTAATCCTCCAGGTTTGGAAAACCGTGCCCTAACCGTACATAAGCTTCTTCCATGTGATCAAGGGTCCAGATGGGCGCCTCGAACGGTTTGGAAAAACATGCGTAGGTTGTGCGAAGCCTACTAACACCCCCTGCACGGTTTCTTGGAGAAACTACACAGTTTTTCACTAACTGTTCTCAAACCCTGCTCCCATATGAAAAGTCTCCCAACCCATCTAAATCAATTCCATGCTCTCCTACCCTCTACCCAACTCATCCCATGCACTTTAAATACATAAAAAGGAATAAACAAAGGCTACATACCTCAAAACGGGTGTACTACATGTAATGTGTTACACAATTCTTTTTATTTTATTGAATTATATTCCTCAAACATAAATCATTGTTCAAACTTTTATATCTTGTTTAATGATGCCCATAATAGATATTGTCTTCTTAAATATCCTTTATACGAGTGCTAGTGATTTTTCTTTAAAAATTACTTTCAATGATTGGGTTATCCTAATCTAATAATGTTGTATATGGTATTTTATAATCCACTTTGGGAAAATTGTGTTTCAACAAAAATATGTTTTTATTACTCATTAAATAATGTGGTATTTCAATATAGTAAATTAAAATGTATTAAAATTCTTCCAGTTATAGTCATATGTTTTATATTTTAGTATTATAGTTTCAATGGAAATATTATAACATTTTCATGTCTCTGTTATTAGATAATTATTAAATGTAAATTATTTCAAATTCATGAATCTAAATTATTTATATGATAATGTTTGAAGTGACTTTCATATTTGTACATCAGTTCATTGTTAATTTTTTATTCTAAAAATGATTTTATGTTTTTATATTTATATTAATTTTCCAATAATAGATTATTTACACTAACTTGATTTACATTTCATTATATATTATCAAATTAAAATATATCAATAATTTGGTATATAGAAATGGCCATATAAAAAATATCCAATTAGGATCCTTTCTCATATGATTCAATTTGAACAATTCTTTTTCAAGGATTTTTTTCATCTATATAACCATTATTCAATTTTTGTCACATTTATTGGGAATATAAATTTTAAACCCTAACCTATCTTCAAATTTCATGGCTACAAATTTATCATTTCTATAAAATATGATCCATCGCAATTATTTTATTTCTGAACCATCCATCATAGATTGGCATAAAATTTCATACAAATATGTTACTTGGTGAAATCATAATTTTACATTTAGTTTATTTAAGGGTGGAATCCAATATTTCACGTACCTATGGATTGTGTATATTTTTTTATAATTGTATAACCATTATCTATACAATGTAAATACTATTTTCATTATTCATTAAATGATATTTACCAATAATTTTTATAAATATATTTTGATACACAGTTATTTCCCTTGCTATTATCAGTTATATAATTCCAATAAATTAATCAATTTTACAATTATATGTAATCCATATTAATCCATGATTTATTTTTCATGAGATGAAATAAACACCTTTTTTCCATATTTTCTTTATGTTATATTTTATGAAATCCATTATCATTTGATGGAATATTTTTTCTATAAAAACATATTGATTTTGATGTAAAAGTTTTATGAAACGCACCTTATTTCCAAGAGAGAATTATGAGATGATAAATGAATAGTTTTTCTGTGTCACTCATATTTAATGATGAATAATATGTAGGGTATAGTATCTCCCTAAGATTCATTTTTGAGCATTTATATCCCAGGATATATGAATTCATAATTACATATTTTTTGCTCATATGAATGAGAAATGGTAGTGTGTATAATGAATGTAATTATTCTAGTAAATAGTATTTACATATATGAATGATGTAAAATAGTTTTATACATGTTTTATTTACAATGTTATACTCTCCAGGACTGTATTTATTGACACATTCTCCCACACACTTTGTAATCATGTGTTATGTTAAGTTATAAATTCCATTCGGACTTATGGTCCATTATTTATTTCATATATGTTTATTTTGTTTCAACATTTTACCCATATTTTATGATTAGTTATTCTATATTATTATCAATACATCAGTTTGCACACTTAGTGAGCATATGAACTCACTCCTTTTTTCTGTTTATATTTATTCATTATTAGGTGTGAAAAATAATGATTTTTTAGTATATTATTCTGTGGATAATATTTGGTAGACATTAATGACTCGTTATAAATAGAGAAGTTTCATATATATGGGAAAACTTGTCTAATTGATACAAATAGCATTGGTTTATTCATTAATATGTTTTTTTAATTCTCAAGAACATTAAACCAAAATGGTATTTGGAATTTGTTATAATATAATATTTACATTATGTTATATGGATGATTTATTCAAATCATGAGGACTGATTATTGGTGGAATCATAATTCAAATTCCAATATCAAGTAATATATATATAAGTGTAATCAATAGGGATGTGGAGTGAAAGTAGATCAGAGAATATATATGTTGATTTATTGAAAAAATAATACATTGCACCCAATGAATCTAGGATGGGAGAATGAGGTTGTAAAGAAGGGGAATGAATGTGATATTTATTTATTTGAATAATGAAACCCCAAAATTCCAAGGGGTATAATGTTACACCCCTCCAATGCCTCATTGGCATGAGGAGGTAGTGAGGGTTACATGGCCTTATGCGACATTCCCAAGGCACCAAAGGCTGGAAATAAATGTCGAGGGCTTTGAGAACAAATTGGGGAATAGTTTTCCCGTATGACAAAACCAACCAAACCATCCACTACCAACCACTATATTATGCATGTCAATCAAAATATTCCAGCATTTATTAACTATGTACAACAATATTGTTCCACAATAAATCCAAAAAACATTAAAACCAATACCATATGAGAGTAATATGTATAAGACTCAACAAAAAACACAAAATAAGCCCAGACACACTCCATGGCTCCACACCATGCTTCATGCTCCAAGCTCCAACCAGACATCATGATGAACCACTAAATGAGGTTGATGCCTTACCTTTTTCCATGTCACAGTACACAACATATACAAAGACACCAATGTTCCAAAGCAGGGGGTCAGAACTAAAATGTAGTATGATTTCCCCATATGACTTCTCTACACATGCCACTAGAATAAAACTGTTAGCACATTTATATAAAACATTTTATATAAAATGATCACAAGTGAAACCATTACCATAATCCAAATACACCCTTACCATTCCATATCAACCAAATAAATCACCAAGGGAAATCCAAACAAACATTCTACAATACATATAACCATTTACACGTTAGCACAAAAATTTCCAAATTGCTAAGCAAAGCCCTACCAACAACCAAAACAGCCACACAGTGGAGCTTCCTTCCAACCCGTTCACCCATTCATTCCTAGTTGTACTTCTTGACCACAACCAAATGGTGGAGCATCTGTCCAACCTGTTCACCAATTCACACCCAGCGGTACTTCCCGACCATTACCCACAACTAGCAGTACTTCTCGACCAGTACCCATATAGTGGTTCTTCTGACCACTATCCATCACCTTTTATAGTGGGACTTCCTGCTCACATCCACACAACAGTTCAACCAATATCAACCAAGCATATAACCCACCATGGCCACAACAACATACAATCAACCATTTCCATTTCATACTAATCCCTATTTCAATTAAACACCATCATTGTTGAAAAATATTTTCCATCAACCATTTTTCCAAATCAATCTCAACAACACATTTTAACATCTCTATTTCAAAATCCACGACACGAGCCTTTCACCATAAAACCCATTTTCCCCAAAAATCCACAAAACATCACACAAGGGATTTCTAATCAATTTCACACAACAAAACACAATTAATTTTTCAGAACAACAAATTAATTGTAACAAATAACCACTAGTTCTAACCAAATGACATTGAGAAAGAAACCACCTATCATTAGGGTTCTGGAGAACTCGACCCATAAGTAACCGAACCATAAATCTGGTGAACGCACCACCAAAACCACTGTAGATCCCCTTTCATAACCATCACAAGCCTTAAAATCAACATCCAAGGAAAACACATCTCTATATCTACACACAACAAGTGTAGATCTTGAAAACCAATAATAATGGAAGAGTAAATATAGAGGAAAACACAATGAACCCAAGAGGAGAGAATTACCTAGGAGAAACCGCCTTCAAACCACCTCGAATCCCCTTCAAAACACTTGTAAAAAGTGTGGGAGAGCACCTCCAACCATTGAAAGCCGAAGTACCCGAGTGAAGCTTCAGTGGGAGATAATTTTGAGAGGAACGGGGCAACAATAAGTGACCCCAGGGTTTAAAAATCTACTTTTAAGTGGACCCACAGTTATCCTGCACGGTTTGGAAAAACGTGTGCTAACTGTGTGCACGCTACTTCCTCGAGAGAGAGGATCCGCACGGTTGCCTCACACTGTTTGTAAAACTGTGTGCAGGCCATGTGAAGCCTACTGTCTCCCCCTACACAGTTTACCCTAACCATGCTCAAACCGTAATCCCGTAGAAAAGCATCCAAACTTATCCAAAACCATTCCAAAATCTCTAAACCTCTTCCCAACTAATCCTATGAAATTTATAAAAGAAATGCATAAACAAAGGCCACATACCTCAAACCGAGGGTACTTAATTCTCCCCACCATTGGAATTTCCATCCCCTGAAAGTAGTGAACCAGACCTTTGCCAAAAGAGCTCGGGCCACTACTCGACCATCTCTTTCTCCCACTCCCATGTCTTTTCTTGAATCTGATCATGTTGCCACAAAACATGAACTAAACCGATACTTTTACCATGCAAGACTTTCTCTTGCCTATCCCCAACCCGCACTGACATGTGCTCCAACGAAGAATCCGGTTCTAGCTTGACATGATCCAATCAAATCACATGGTCACGATCCGACTGATACTTTTTCAACTGCAACACATGAAACACATTGTGCACCGCACTAGACCTAGGTGGCAAAGCCAAATAATAAGACACCTCATCAACCCTCTCAATAATCACAAAAGGACCAATATACCTTGGAGATAACTTTCCATGATTCCCAAACCGACGATGTCCCAACCTAGGAGATATTCTCATAAAAAAATGATCACTCACCTTGAACGATAATGGTCATCGACGATGATACACATATGACTTCTGAAAACTCTGAGCCATCTCCATTCTCTTCCTGGTCAACTTGATCTTCTCCGTATTCTCCTAGAAAAGGCTTGGTCCAACCATCGAGGTCTCACACGATTCCACCCAACATATTGGAGAATGAAACGACTGCCCATTCAACGATTCAAAAGGATCCATATGTATGGATTCCGGATGACTATTATTGTACAAAAAATCAACCAACGACAATTTCTCCTCCCACAAGACACCAAAATCCAAAACTCAAGCCCGTAACATATCCTCTAGAATTTGTATCGTCCTCTTGGATTGACCATCTATCTATGGGTGATACACCAAACTCATGGTCAACATAGTTCCAAGGGCTTCTTGTAAGGATGTACAGAGATGATATGTAAACATCGGATCTCTATCGAATACAATCTAAACTGGAACACCATGCCTCCTTACCACCTCCTTGATATTTATTTTGGACAGATCCTCAACTGTATGAGATTCACGAATTGGAATGAAATGGGTCAACTTCATTAGATGATCCACAATCACCCAAATGGAATAATACTTTTTAACCAATATTGGGAGGCTTGTGAAAAATCCATCACTAATTTCTCCCATTTCCAAATAGGGATTGGTAAAGACTGTAACATTCTTAATAGCCTCTGATGTTATTCCTTGACCTACTGACCAGTCAAGCATCTCGAAACAAACTCAGCTACTCTTCTTTTCATACCATCCTACCATAACTTCTCTTTTAATGAATTATACATTTTCTAGAATTCAAGGATGAAGAAACCACCTAGAATGATGATACGGCCTAAGAAGATCCCCCTAACAAGAAACTATTACAACAATCTGATTCCAAAAACACAAAACTGAATATCCATTTAGTTACCAACCCTCAATGGTCTCATCACCAATGAGTATTGACCCCATTGTAATACACTTAGAATCATATATATGTGCCTCTCTAACCATGCTAACCAAGTCAGAAATCAACAAAACTTGAATGAAGACCGCTCTACCACCTTAGTCCTCATATTAAAACTGCATAGTGACTATAACCAACATCAATTTCCACTGGTCTGATGCATGTTTCACCATATGAGCATATAATTTTCTACTTAATGCATCTTCCACCAATTTTCACTACTTGGTGTGTACATCAAGGAAAAATAAAACATATGGAGATATTCCATACATCTCTTTTGCATCATGTTCACATATCTTTGTTATAAAATATGCTTCAACCTTTAATGATCTATATATACCAAGAATTAATCAACAAGGAGATAATGATGCCACACTTTCATATCATGCACCACTGATTCCAATCCAAAATCATGTGTTTGGATGTTCTTATTATGCAACATCCACAACCATGAGTCACACACATCTACATGATTTCCTTGCATGTGAACTCACCCCATACCTAATCCAAATTCTTTTCAATACACCACGTACCTTGTTCCAGATTCTGGATAATATAGGATTGGGGCTGATGTAAGGAGACCCTTTCGCTTTTCAAAAAAATATTGATAATATTCCCTTTACTAGAATGTAACATTCTTTCTTGTTAAATCTGTCATCGGTGAAGCAAAATGTGAAAAATCATGAACAACATGCCAATAATACCTAGCTAGACCAAGGAAAAATTGTATCTCAATCACATTCTTTGGCGGTTTCCACAGGATAACCACATTTATCATTTTCAGATCCACTGAAACATGCCTTTCAAAAATCACATAGCCATGGAAACGAAATTTATTTATCCAAAAGTCACAGTTTGAAAATCTAGTATACAACTCATGATACCTCAAGATCCCTAGAATTGTCTCCAAGTACTGCTCATACCCCATCCTTGTGTTTGAATACACCAGAATATTATCTAAAAACACCACCACAAATGAATAAAGATATCTCTGAAATATCTGATTATTAAATTCCATTAACACCATTGGAACATTAGTTAATCCAAAGGGAATAACCACATATTAATAATGGCCATATATACTTCTGAATGTTGTTGTCAGAATATCATCCTTCCTCACCTGCAATTATTGATATCTTGACCTCATGTCGATCTTGGAGAACCATTGGGCTCCCCTCAACTAGTCGTACAAATCATCAATTCGTGGAAGTGGATATATATTCTTTATTATAACATGGTTAGGTCTATGATAATAAATACAGAACTTCAACGTTCCATCCTCTTTTTTCACAAACAACATCAGTGCAGCCCATGGGTACGTTCTAGTCTGGATAAACCATTTTTTTCTAAATTTTTTTAATGGACTTTTAATTCCCACAATTAAGAAGGGAACATCTTACAAGATGGAAGTATGAAAGGACTGGTCCCTGGAAAGTGATCAATAGTAAACTCAACTTCTCTTATGGAAGGTATCCCAGAGAAATATTCTGAAAAAATATCAATGAACTGATCCACCACAGCCGGAAGAATACTATTCTCAACACCCACTACCGATTCCATTGACAATACCGCCAACCAATATGATAACTTTCCCACTATTGGTGCCAAAAAATGCATTGCACCCTATATTTTATGCCACTCTCTTCTAGAGAGATGTATAATTCCATTGGGTGTCGTAAAAGACATTGTTCGCGCATTACAGTTAATGTTAGTCTTAAACGCCGCCAACCAATCCATTTCCAGGATGACATCATACCCATCCATCTCAAGCATTTAGAAATTCTAGATTAGCTCAACCTCACCCACAATGATACAACATGCTCTACACAAGAAGGCTCGACACACTCTTCGACCTAGTGGAGTTTGATGTTTTAAAACCAAGGGAATCATTTCTACCCTTAAACCCAGCGAATCAACCACATGTGCCGCAATAAAAGAGTGCGAAGAACCCACATCAAAAAACACTTTCATCAAGGTAGAATTTAAAAGAATTTTACCTGAAACCATGGATGGTCCCGACTGATCATCCACCACAACCTGCTCAGCTCCAAACACATGTTTGTTTTCCATGCTCTTCTCTTTATTTCCCTGCTGAGAAGTCATGGTATTACCCGAACCACCATGACCCACTTTACTCTACTATCGAGGGGTATGATGTTGTTCCCATCACGTCGAAGCATACGAAGTCTATGATCCCTGAGAAGAATCACCTAGACCCGATCTCAGAGCATTCTGACAATAATGTTATAGATGTCCCATATTCTTACAATTATGACATTCTTGAGGTTGTTCGGTAAAATATCGCTTGATGTGTCTCGTCAAACCACACTGAAAACTTCCTGGTTTTATCTGGGGCATCGGAGAAAGATTCCCTGATCCTTCCATCGGATTATGTTCCATACTTCTGCACTAGGAATAATGGTCCCCCCTTAGCATGAACCTAGCATTAAAGTTCTCACTATTCCCCATGGGTACCACCATGCATCCTCTACCTGGAGTGCCCAACAGATCCCGCTCAGTCACCAAGGCACTATTCACCATCTTTGTGTAATCATCTATACACAGTACTACTATCATTTAATAGATTTCATTCCTTAACCCCACTTCAATGACCGTTTACATCAATTATGCGCTACCCGCCACCTCGGGTGAAAATCTAAATATGATAAAAAACAATGCTTCATACTCTGTCACAGACAAAAGCTCTTGCTTCAAACTGATGAAATCCGTCGAATGATGAATTCTGAACGTATGTGTGTAGAAATTTTTATAAAAAAATACCTAAAATCCTTCCCAAATCACTCCCTAGTCCTTTCCCCCTTGGAATACCAACTCCCACCACTGAAGGGAATGTTTTACCAACACATATTTCCCCAACATCACTTTTAACTCTAACGGTGTTCCCATGAACTCAAAAAACTTGTATATTTTATTCAACCATACATCTGCTCTCTCTAGCTCTGAATCACCCCTAAAGATATGTGGATTCTTCTTCTGAAACTGAACATATGATCCACATGCCTTGGTTCAACCATGTTATATCCACTTTCCACAGCTTGGAAAGCTTTCACTATGAATTTCACTTACTGCTGGTTAACCTGAGGCCCAGGTGCTACGACATTGTTAGCAGCCTCCTCCAATTGGTCTCTACAATGCCTACCTGATGTCATTCCTATCAATAGAAAACAAACAACCATGAATCTCACTTCTGTAGAAATCAAGAATTCCCACTTGTAATCACATTACATAACACTATTGCACGAGGAATTCCATGAGTTCACATTTTCTATGTTTCACCATTTTGAAAACCAAACCATTTTCAAAATAACAAATTTATTCGCATAACAATTTCACACATTCATATCAGACCAAAAATCATTATACCTCAATGAAATATGCATCCTAGTGGGAATTCATTTCTACCATGCATGTCATGCTCATATCATAGGCTACACCCATGAAAACTAGATATCCAATGTCTATAAGTGTCTCCAAAACACTTATGTACCCAACTCCCTAGTAACTTTAAGTTCAACATAAAATGGTTAGCTACATCCTTTTATACTATAAATTCAATGTTCCGACAAGCCTACACCTTGCTACCATCCCGACTCTAGGAATATACAACAACTAATGTCAACCCCAAATCCGAGAATGAACTCCAAAGGACCGAACTAGCTAGTACCACTTATAACACCCCACCCCTACCTCATTGGATTTTGGAGGAAGTGAGGGTTTCATAGCCTTAGGTGACATTCCCAAGGTGCCAAAGGATGGAAATAAATGCCGAGGTCATTGAGAACAAATTAGTGAACGATTTTCCCGTATGAAAAAAGAAACCAAACTATCAACTACCAACCACTATATGATGTGAGTCAATTATAACATTCAATCATGTATTACCTAAGGACAGCCATGTTGTTCCACAATAAAAACTAAAACCAATACAACCAATTCAATACCAAAGTACTATGTAGAAGGCTCAACAAAAGACCCAAAATAATCCAAGACACACTTCATGGCTCCACACCAAGCTCCAATATCCAAGATCCACCCAGACATCACGATGAACCTCTAAAGGTGGGTGATGCCTCACCTTTTCCCACGTCACAGTACACATCATCTACAAAGACACCAATGTGACAAAACAGGGGGTGAGTTATAAAACTCATTAGGATTTCTCCAAATTACTTCCCTACACACGCCACTAGGATAAAACCATTATCACATTTATATAAAATAGTTTTTATAAAATAATCACAACTACAACCATTACCATAATCCAAATACACCCTTAACAAGCTATCTCACCCAAATAAAACAACCATGGCAATTCCAAAGAAACATGCTATAAGCCATATCATCATTTAAAAATTTGCCCAAGATTTTTCAACTCTCCATGAAATACACAACAAAAAACCAAAAAAAAAACAAAAGGTAGAGCTTCTATCCAACCCGTTTACCCATTCCCACTTAGTGGTACTTCTCAATAGCTACCAAATGGTAGGTCTTCCTTCCAAACCCTTCAACCATTCACACCTAGCGGTAATTCCTGACCACTACTCACAACTAGTGGTACCTCCCATCCACTTCCATATGGTGGTTCTTCAGACCAAAATCCATAACCTTTTATAGAAGTAAATCCATCCCACTTCCAAAAATTTGTTCAACCAATCTCAACCAAGAATATAACACACCAAGGCCACACAAACATGTAATCAACCATTTCCATTTCAAACCAATCCAAATGTCAATAAAAACAACATATGTATTGAAAACCATTTACATCACACATTTTCACTTATTAATCACAACAACCCATTTTAAAATCTCTATTTTAAAATCCACAATAAGAGCTGATCACCATAAAACCCCTTTTTCCAATAAATCCCCAAAACATCACCCAAGGGATTTCTAACCAATTTCTAAAAACAAAAAAAATTAATTTATCTGCACAAAAAAATAATTTTAACAAAGAAACACTTGTTCTAAACAAGTTGAGTTGAGAGAGAATCCACGTACCTTTAGGGTTCTGGCGTACTCGACCCACAAGCAACATAACCTCAAATCCGAAAAATGTACCACCGAAACCTCTATAGATCCCCTTCCCTAACAATCACAAGCCTTAAAATCAACATCCAAGGCAACCAAAACTCTATATCTACACAAAAGAAGTGTGTATCTAGAAAACCAATAATGAGGGAAGAGTAAATCTAGAAGAAAATCAAAGAACCCAAGAGGGGATACTTAACCGGGAGAAACCGCCTTGAAACCACCTCGAAAAACCCATCAAAATGCTTCCAGAAAGTGTCGGAGAGCACCTCCAACCCTTGAAAACGGAGGGACGTGAGTGAGGTTCGAGTGGGAGAGAATTTGGAGAGGAATGATGTAAGACCGAGTCACCCCGGGTTTTAAACCCCTACTTTTAACTGGTAGCACAGTTTAGAAAAACGTGCGTTAAACGCGCGCATGCTATTTCCTTGAGAGTGTGGGTCCGCACGGTTTCCTCGCATGGTTTGGAAAACCACGTGCAGGCAGTGCGAAGCCTGCTGTCTCCCCCGACAAGGTTTCTTGGAACATTGAAATGGTTTCCCCTAACCGTGCTCAAACTATGCTCCCCTAGAAAAGCCTCCAAACTTATCCAAAACCATTCCAAACTATCCGTACATCTTGAAAACTAATCCATACACTTTAGACACATGAGAACGCATAAAAAAGTCCACATGCCTCAAACTGGGGGTACTACATGTAACGCGCCGAATCCAAAATCCCAGAGTCGGTGCATTATTATATATCATTGTCATGATCCCAAAAGATCAAGTTGTGAAATGCCAAATAGATTAGTAACCTTGGAATTACTGGATACATTCATAAGATTTACATTACATAATAAAATAGAAAACTACAACAACATTGTTTCCATAGACCACACTGAGATCCCATAGTCTATCCCTGCATGTCAGTCATAATAAACTTCTTCACATCGTAGGAAAAAGAAAACATAGAAATGGGTGAGCTCAGATGCTCGGTAAGGTTAACAATATATCAGAAACGGTCAAAAATAAGAATAAACTTTTAAGACAATGTATATACCTAAAACAAAAGCCTTTTCAACATAAACTTCATCATAATTTGGAAAAGTTAAATCAAATTAGTTCAATTTACATACTTGCATGGATATTCTACTAGTCAAATAATCATATGAAATATCAATAGCCACTTTCATAATGACAGAATGCATAATGCCAAAGATTCATAATCACATTTTCAAGGCAATGTGCCAAGACTACAAATATGATTTTGTCAATGCCTTGTTCCAAGACACTATATTGTCTCATGAGACCTACCGATGCATCGAGGAGCTATAGCGGGCTCCACCCGTCACTTACTCTGTCCAATGCATTTCTCATATGAAATTTTTGAAACATAACATCATCATTCGTATTAAAACAAGCATATGAAATGTCAATATTTTATCCACAAACCATGAATGATATATAAATAGCACATCCACAGTCAAACACAACTCATTGAATACAATATGGAAGATTGAATTGTAATTGATTAACCACAGTCGAGAATAAATAAGGATATTGACATAGATGAAAATAATCATCAAAACTATTTGAGAGAAATATCCTCCTTTTTCTAGAAAACATTTAAAAGTCACACTGTTTTTCATGAAGCTGTTTAAAATATATTTTTTAATAAAAGTATCCCATTCCACTTTGAAAAATCTAATAGGAATTTCAATTTTATAAATAAATGTCCATATAAATAAATACCTAAATCCTTTTTCAAAACATGCACATTAACGGGAATGACTTCGAATAAGAAATAATTAAAACATTTAAAAATATATTTTAGTTAGAGATCATAACATAAATAGATACACATTAATTTATATAATCAAGGTAATAAAAATATTAAAATATAATGATAATAAATGGATTCATGATATACTATTTCAATGTACATTATATACACCATAAAAAATTGAATTGGTGTATAACAACAAATAAGTCTCAATGGAATGTAAATTGAGATGAAAAAACTTATAAAGACCATATCCTTAGGTTATGGATAAATCAACAACATAATTATGTGTGAAAAATATAAATACACTCAATATAATAGGATATTCCTTGTAAATAAATCAGTGGACATTCACACATTTTCTTGTAAAAACTACACAAATAAAAATGATGTTTAACACAATAAATAGATATTGAGTTAAAATTACAGTTACCTAGTTCATATAGATGACTTGAGAATTTACCAATGGAGTGATTATGTGTATCAAAAGTATATCAATAGAATGGGGAGTGAAAATTACTACACAAATATTAAATAGTGATTCCACAAATAATTATGGTGTAAAATAAACAATGAAGTATGAGTGAAGCCCAATGAGTGGAAATTGAAATTTGAAATTTCCTTACCGATTTAATAACTTATGAAACATACACACCATGAATGGAGTATCATAAAATGAAGATTTAAATACACATACATTAAATTATATTACAAAAAAAATTCGATCAGGGGTAGTACATACTCCACACAAAAGGAAATAGTGACCAATATAGCATGAATCTCACCGGAATAAAAGTGAGATGAGAACCCCTTACTTAATTGTAATAAATCGAGTCGTATGAAAAAAATTAATAACAACCAAATGAATGAGAGAATACCATGAATATAATGATATTCATGATATTATATATCAAATGGCAGAACACAATACAACACATGCAATAAATAACTGGCGAACAATGGAAATCTCACGGAATTTAATGTGCGATAAGAAACCCCTTAATTTATACTTTTCCTTGGTCGATGGTAGGTTAGCCTCATGTATATTTGTGAAATAATTGTTATTAAATTATTCAGTAATCATATAAATTGATATGATATCATATATGATCTTTTAATATTTCCTTTTTATTAATATTTTAGTATTATCTTCGTTTTAGGTGTTAACAGATTTGTTTTCCTTTATATGCTTTGTTTCATAAGTAATGTTTTATCGTATTCATATTCAAAATTATATTAAGTCTTTAAATATTATTTTTAATCATCTAATGAATATTAAACTTGAATGGATTGTGATGGGGAATGAATCTCATCCCGTTCGTGGAGACTGTAATCTGTACATACGCACGAGCGACAATATCATTCTTTTATTATTAAAATAATATATCATTGGATGGTATATCATATATACAGAATAATTATCATGGTTTATTTATTATTTAATCAATTTAAAATTGTTATTATACCCATCCAAATAATAATGTATTGAATAACAATTACACCATGACGTGGAGACGATAAGTCGTACGTACGCACATATGGTGACATGTCATTCAAAGGATGGATAGAACAATGAATATGGTTGTACAATATTTATAACAAAATTATAGTATATAAAAGATTATGGTGTAATTATTTTAGAACGGAAACAAAAAAGAAAGAGGAAGTGGAAGAAGAAAGGAACTTGAAAGAGGTGATGAAATATTTAACTCTTTCTTGGGTTTTTCTTTTGATTTGATCAAAAGGGCTCCATAGGTAGGCATTATTAATACAGGAAGGACTCTAGGATGAAGGGAGGATATTTGAGAGGGTATTTGGGTAGGATATGGTGATCTAAATTGCATTGAAAGCATGAATTAGAGAGAATGGGGAGTGCCCTTTTATAAGAGGAGTGAGGGGAACCAAAGGAAAAGCTAGAAATATTATTTTATAATAACAACATTTTTGGTTTCTAATGGATAAAATGTAGAATATTTAATGTATTTGGTGTGGATGAGTCTAAAACCATGCAACCAATAGGTCTTAGACAAGTTTGGGTCACTGTATTAAACTTATCTTATAGATTTAACTCATAGTTAAATAGTTTGACAATTAACATGTCTCTGTGTATTTTTATATTATATGGTTAATAACAAACTATAAACATCCAAGTCAACCCCAAAGTGGTTCATAAATGATACATCTATCATTATATAAGCCTTTTGGAAGATCCTTAGGTTCTTATGTATAGAATATAAATTAATAATATAATATTGTTTTTAGAACCTCTTTTATGTTAATTACGAAACTATTTGGTATTTGGATTTTTCTAAATTCAAAACAACATTATTAATTCGAAAAAAATTCATCAAACCAACCCAAATATGTCATATTAACCTATAAAATTAGTGTAAATCATAAAAAGTCTAAAATAACATTTATTTGTATAAAAATATTATCAATTATTTTAATATTTCATTAATTAGGTAATTATTGCATCATCATTATGTCATAAATAAATTATATTATTAAATTTCTAAAAATTATAAGTAAAATACCATTAGGTAGGAAATATTTTTAGCTTTACTATGAATATTTATAGTCGAATATATCTTATATGTAACCCTATATTAAAAATGTTTTAGTTATTAAACAATGATTTTATCTCTTTTAACACTTATTTGAATTATATAATAATAAATATCCTAATTTAATCCAAATGGACCAAAGAGGTTCATATTTTATTTCAAAGTTCTTTTTTTAATTATAATTATCCAACAGAATTAGGTTATGTGTTAGGGTAATAATAATATCATTTTTACCTTTTATTACCCTATTTACTTTTAACCATGGTAATAAAAGTTAAAGGTTAATATTCACCAAAAATTATTTTTATCTTATTGATCCACATTTTACTGCTTGATATTAACCGTCTCATTAGTATTTTTAAAATTCATCTCAAAAAAGCCTTAAAATTATGTTTTATATAAATTTTCAAATGCTTTTAGGAGGTGGGTAAAAGGCGGTGAAAGTTCGATAAAATCTTATATATCTAATATTATTAAAAATTGAATCCAATAAATTACATTGAACATATATAGGTATTATGCATCTATTTTGACATAAAATAAATTTAAATAAAATAATTATTTATTGTAAAAAAAATTCAGTTTTGAACTATAACTCAGTGTTTTTCACTATTCATCAAAAATTGAATGTTTTCTAAAAAATACCAAAAATTCACCCTATGCTAATATCCTTATTCCGAATCAAAAAACGAAGTCCATTTTAATGGGTAAAAATTATAAAATTTTAAAAAGTGTGTATTACTATTCATAACAGCTAGTTTGATTAGTTTCGGTGTGTTAGAATCTTGATGTTGCGTAGAATGCAAGCTATTACATTATTCAAAGGGAAATGTACCATGGAAGCTTGGGGTGTTACACTTTTCCCCTATTTTGGAAATTTCATTCTTTCAATTTTCAAAATTGGGCTTGGGAATATAATCGAATGCCCCACATTGGAAAAAGAGTCAATAAAACTATCACATTAAAAGAAAGAAAATGATGTAAAAAGGACACCCAAGATAACCCATAGTAGGATTCCATGTAGGAAAACATGTATATAAAAGATAAATTGGGTGGCGTGTTCTGATTTATAGAAATAGAAAACATGATCAGGAGAAAGTTAACAACAAGAAAACCACAAACTTGTGATGGGACAAATGATCCTTAGTTTCCCAATAGGAAATGTAAATGGACAATGTTTTCTTTTGGTTTTATGTTAAATTTCATATAGATGAGTAATTTATTTATGATATTGACAATGAACATAAGGATAAATACAAACATTTTATATAGAGTTTCATTCTTTAATAAATTTCTACCACTAACTCATTTTTTTTTCAAACGATGAGTATTAAAGATGACTTGGTCACACAGGAAGAGCTAGAATCAACTTCTAGAGAATCACACGATCCAAAAAGGATGAACTATATATATTTCATGTCTTTAGATATTAATCAAAACCAAAATGGTTAGTACAAGATTACATGATCCCCCAAAAGGATATTTCATTAGAGAAAAGAACATTAATCTTATTTTCTAAAATTAAACCAACAATACCCCAATGTTAAATAAATACCATTTAATAAAAAAATTTCCTTAAATTCCTTCATTATAATCCAATCTAATAATTAAAACCAAAACATTGAAGAATTTGGTTATGTAGTCTTCTATGATAAATTGTATCTTAAAATGACATCGACTACTCTTAAATTCACATACATAAAAGTAATTAACCTAATCACATATTCTATATTATAGGGTAATAATTTCCATAAATAAACCAAATTACTAAAAATAAAAAATAAAACATAGATAAAAACCCATAACACCTCCACAAATGAAATACTATAGTGTTCTATTTTCCTTAGGCAAATAGTCGTCCTAATAGAGCGAACGTCTTCCAAATTAACATTTATAACTTAATCACCAAATCATTTTCCTATAATAAGTATATTCATTTGATAAGACATAATATCCCAAATCATATTATTATTGATCAATAAAATAATTAAACTAAAAATAATTAGTCTCACTAACCAGAGATATCCCGTAGTAAAGTGGTATGTGATAAATCCCAATCGCACTCTGGTTGTGGGTTCGATTCCCACAACATTGTCTTACACCACAGGTTGTCACATGGTCAATGTGTTTTCCTTTTTCCATAACTATATTTTATAAAATTACCAAAATGAGATAAATTCTTCAAAATATCCATAAAATAATTTAACCACAATTGTTATCTCATACGTTTCATTTTCATCCCAAAATATAATAACTTGTAATTGCCTAAAACCCAATGATCATGTAAGACCAAATAGTTATTTATTACTCTATCCACAAGAGAAAAGATGATTCATCCTCAAATATCATTTTAACATGACATACTGCAGGGTTACAAATATAATAAAAAATTATTCCAAAGTAATCCCATTAAAAAAAGCACTAATACTTTTAGACATTTCTCTAACCATTTATTTCCAGATCGTTTCTTCTTTGACCATGAAAATATTCTATAATTTAGGGAATTGATGCTTGTAATGGCCAAGTCCCCTACATTTATGAAAAATGTCTGTAAATGGATTCTTGGGACCATTTTAATTTTATTTTGTAGTGATCTTCATTGTTTCTCAGCAATTCTTTACATTATTTCCTTTCCCACACTTAGAGAATTTATTTATTCCATTGAGACTCTTTCTTGGTTTTCTCCTTCCACATTTCATGCATGATATAAATTGAAGATTATTTTCTCAATGGTCTCTACTACTGGAGCACTTTTCATTCACCACCTTTCTCTTCTTTCTTGAGTCCGGGAGTTGGTTAATATATACGATGTTGATCATATTTTTGGATAATTTATTTTTCATGAACATGATATCTTTTATGCCTATCAACATTCCATTTTGTTTTTCATTTCAACTAGTGTCCCCACCTTATACATCATGCTAAAAGTTACTATGACTTCCTTGGAATCCAGCCGTTGACTAAAACCAGAAAGCATTGTGTGAGTAAAAATAGTCATAATATCATTTAAGGAATATAATGACACCATAATTTCAATTTGAAAAACCATTGGATTAACCAAGGTCATTTATTCTCATCTTATATTAAAATCCTTCAAATTATTTTGTAATGAAAATTTAAATAATATTAATCATATCCCCTGGGAGTGTTGTATCCAAGATTTAATCAAGGCACATTATTGTGCACCTTTTCCCATTTGAATGTAGCTCAAGACGGTGTTTTTGGGTTTTACCCCTTGGTCATCTATTCCAGAGCCACCTCTACTTGCCTGTATCTAGACAAAGACATGTTTCTTGGAAAACTAACAAATCACTACAATACCAATATTTTAGGAGGTTCTTATATAATAATCCTAAAAGTCTATATTAGGGATATGTCCTCTAATCAGAGTATATCTTAATCCAGTTTCCAAGAATTGAACTAAACTTCCTCTGATACCAACTGTAATGCCCCAACCCCAGAAGCCCAGAGTAGGTGCATTATTACATAACATTGGAATGATAAAATAAGATCACGTCTCAAAAGAATGATTAGTTTATTATCCTTGTAAATACTAGATACATTCATAAGGTTTACATTATATTATAAAATGGAAAACTACAACAACATCATTTCCATAGAGAACATTGAGATCCCATAGTCTATCCCTATTGGTCAGTCATAAAATACATCTTTTCATACTGTGAAAAATAAAGCATAGAAAGGGGTGAGCTTAGTTGTTGTGTAAGGATAATAATATAGTAGAAACCTTCATAAATAAGATTAAAAATTTAAAGAAATGTATAGAACTAAAAGAAAAGACTTTTCAACATAAAATTCATCATAATATTGAAAATATAAATCAAAATAAGGCCATTTACATACTACAATGGATTTTATTCTAGTCAAATAATAACATACAATATCAATATCCTCATTCATTATATGGAATGCATAATCCTATAATTTTATAACCACATAGTCAGGGCCTTGTACAAATACTATAAATAAGATTTTGTCATGGATTTATGCCAAGGCACTATTTTGTCTCATTAAACCTACCAACGCTTCAAGGAGCTATACCGAGCTCCACCTGTCACATAGTAAGTCCAATTAATTCCTCATATAAAATGTTTGTAACATAACATAAACATTCATATTAAAACTAGAATAAGAAATGTCTTTACTTTATCCACGAACCATGAATTGTACAAATATAGCACATCCAAAGTCATACATAACTCATTAAATACTATATGAAAGATTTTATTATTAAATATTAACATAAATCAAGAATAAATAAGGATATTGACATAGATGAAAATAATAATCAAAACCATTTGAGGGAAATATCCCCCTTTTTCTTGAAAACATTTAAAATCACACAATTTTTCAAAAAGGTGTTTAAAATATGTTATTGAATCACTGTGTCCCATACCACATTGATACATTTAAAATGAATGTTTTATTCTAAAACATTAATGTCTATATAAATATATACATAAAACATGTTTTATAATGTGGACATTAATGAGAATGATTTATAATAATAAGTCTTTAAAACATTTATAATAATAATTTAGTTGGAGTTCCTAACCCAAAGAGAGACACTTGAATTCAAATAAATGAGGTAATAAAAACATTATAATATCATGTGAATAAAGGGATTCGTGATATACTATTTCAAAGTACATTATATACACCATTTAAATTTGATTGATGTATAACAAAAAATAAGTCTCAATTGAACGTAAATTGAGATAAAATCTCTTATAAAGACCATATTTTTAGGTTAAGGATAAATCAATTACATTATTATGTGTGAAAAATATAAATACATTCAGTATGATTTGATATTTAGTGTAAATCTATCAGAGTACATTGACACATATTCTTGTAAAAACAAAACCAATGGATTGGATGTTTGACTCAATAAATGGATATTGAGTTAAAATAACTCTTATGAACTCATATCGATGACATGAGAATTTATCAATGGAGTGAATAGGTGTATCAAAATTATATACATAGAGAGTGGAGTAGAAATGATGAAAAAAATAATAAATAGTGATTCCACATATAACCATGGGGTAAAATTATCAATGAAGTGTGCGTGAAGCCAATGAGTTGAAATTGAAATTTGAAATTCCCTTACTGATTTGGAAACATATGAAACATAATACCCATGAAATAAGTATCATAAAATGAAGATTTAAATACAAAAAAATTAAATTATATTACAAAAATAATACAATCGGGGATAGTATATACTCCACACAAAAGGAAATAGTGGCCAATATAGCATGAATCTCAAAGGAATAAAAGTGAGATGAAAACCCCTTAATTCGTTGTAACCAATAGAGTATTATTTAAAAAAGTTAATAAGCAAAAAATTAATCATATAATACCATGAATATAAATACAATCATGGTAATATACATCAAATGGAAGTATACAATACACTACATGCAATAAATAACTGGAAAAAAATGTAAATCTCACAAAATTTAATGTAAGATAAGAAACCCCATATATTGAACTTATCATTGGTAGATGGTAGGTTAACCTCATGTATCATGGTGAAATAATTTTTATCAAATTATAAAAGAATCATATACATTATTATGATATCATATATGATCTTTTAATATTTCTTTGTTAATAATATTTTAGTATTGTCGTCGTTTCGTGTGTCAACTGATTCGTTTTCCTTTATATTATTTGTTTTGTAAGTATTGTTTGTTATGGATAAGATTTATTTTATTCATATTTGTAATTATACTAATTGTTTAACTATTATTTTTAATCATCTAATGAAAATAATTCTTTAATGAATTACGATGGGAATGAATCTCATCGCGTTCGTGGAGACAGTAATCCGTACGTACGCACGAGCGAAAATATCATTTTTTTTGTTATTAAAATAATATATAATTTAATTTTATATCATATATACAGAATAATTATCATGTTATATTTTTTATTTACATCAATTTTAAATCATTATTAAACCCATCCAAATAATAATGCATTTAATAACAATTACATCACGACGTGGAGACGGTAAGCCATATGTATGAACGTATGGTGACATGTCATTCAAAGGATGGATAGAATAATGAATATAGTTGTACCATATTTATAATGAAATCAAATTATATATATGATAATGGAGTTATTATTTTATAATGGAAACAACAAAGAATTAGGAAGTGGAAGAAGAAAGGAACTTGAAAGTGGTGATGAAATATTTACCTTTTCTTCAGGTTCTTCCTTTTGATATTATCAAAAGGAATCCATAGGATGTAATTATGACTAAAGGAAGGCCTCTATGATGAAGGGAGGACAGTTTAGGGGGGATTTGGTTAGGGTTTGTCAAAGCCAAAGGGATTTTATAGTGTGAATTAGATATAATGTGAGTTTCCTTTTATAAGAGGAGTGAGGGGCACCTTAGGAAAAACTAGAAATATTGTTTTGTAATAAAATCATTTTTTGATTTTAATGGATCCAAAGTAGATTATATAAGTATACGGTGGGGATGGGTCGAAAACCACTCGAAGAATAGGTTTTAGATATGATTGGGTCACTATATTAACCATATCATTTAGATTTAACTCTTAGTTAAATAGTTTGACATTTACCCTATCTCTTGGTATTTTTATATTACATGGTTAATAAACATACTATAAACATCCAAGAGGACCCCAAATTGTTCATTATTTATACACATATCATTATATAAGTATTTTGGTCTAAACATATATTTTTATTAATATAATATCAATTAATAATATAATATTGGTTTTAAGAAATATTTTATGTCAATTCTGACAGTATTTGGTATTTTGTTTTTTCTAAATTCATAAAAGAATTAGTATTTCAAAATAATTCATCTAACCAACCCTAATATATTATATTAACCTATAAAATTAGTGGATTTCATAAATAGTCTCAAATTATTTTTATTTGGATATTTATAATATCAATTATTTTAATATTTCTTTAATTAGGTAATTACTACCTCATCATTGTGTCATACATAAATTTAATTATATAATGTCTAAAAATTAGAAATAAAAAATCATTATGTATGAAATCTATTTATATTTCTAATTAATTTTAATTTTCAAATTTATCTTTTGTGTAACCTTATATTATATATGTTTTAGTTATTAATCTTTGATATTAAATATTTTCTCTCTTCATTGAATTAAATAATAATAAATGCTGAAATTTATTCCAAGTGGACAAAATAGGTTCATTGTTTTCTACTAATCTAGTTTTTGGTCGAATTATACTTATCCAAAGGAATTATGAAAAGTGTTAGGGTAATAATAATATCATTTTCACATTTAATTACCCTATTTACTATTAACCGTGGTAAATAAAAGTTAAAAGTTACTATTCATCAAAACCTATTTTTATCTTATTAATCCAAATATTACCCCGTGATGCTAAATTTGTTTCTCGGATTTTCAAAATTAAACTCACAGAAGATGTAAAATTATGTTTTGGGTAAATTTGAAAATGCTCTTAAGAGGTGGCTAAAATACGGTGAAAAGTTTTGTTTCGGGTCAGTCTCAAAACGCCCAACGGTTCCGTATCCGTTGAGACGTGGACCTACATTCAAAAGGTAGGTGTTCAATAGATGGTTCAGCTACCGATGCTTAATAACTCACATTGGTCGAGTGGATGGGAGGTCGGGCTCATCACACCCTTTTTGGGGGAATTTTTTCCTGTTCCGGGACTTTATTATATATTTTAAGCCATATTCATATGTTCACGAATATTTGGATTATACCCAAACATAGTATCCATATGTTTTACCCTGGTGGGAAATGTTCAGCTAAACACAGGGGTTCATAATCATTTATGCTCAATGTTTACTATCCATCGTTGTATTAATGACCCCGAGGAGTCAAGACTCGTTGAGAAGGTGCAAGGAGCAGCTTAGTGAACTGATATGATGATAGTTAGATCAACCGATTGTTAGGCTCAAACCTCAAGGAGGCTTCCTACGTACCCATCCTAATGGACAAGGATCAAAGTCCACATAGTTCGAATGGATTGTTGGAGAGTCGACGTGAGTGTGGACCCGGAGGTCCGACGATGATCGACCTTGAACCTCTTGGGAGGCTACCAACGTACCAGGCCTTAACAGGGGTCAAATTTCTCGTAGTTCGCATCGGGGTGTCAGAGAACTGATGTGAAGATGGACCTGGGGGTCCTATTGTGATCGAGCTTGAACCTCAGGGAGGCTTCCTACGTACCATGCCTTAACATGGATCAAATTCCTCGTAGTTCGCATAAGCTTGGGGCTTACACTCTGAGGAGACCCATGGTGATAGATTGGGGATTACACTCTAACGAGGCACATAGTGTGGATTGGGGCTTACACTCTGAGGAGGCCCAATGTGTGGATTGGGGATTACACTCTGAGGAGGACCAAGGTGTGGATTGAGGCTTACACTCTGAGGAGGTCCAAGGTGTGGATTGGGGATTACACTCTGAGGAGGCCAATAGTGATAGATTGGGTCTTACAGTCTGAAGAGGCCCGTAAGAGGATGTCATGGTCGATGCTTACTCTAAGCCCATGTGAGTCACGCTCGGTGTGAGAAACAAGAGGCGGAAGGTACCAGACGATCACGTCATGAAACGTGCGTCCGTGAGAGGTGGAGTGGGGCTTATGCATGTGGGCAGCCCATAAAGTCAAGGCTTACTCATAGATGGACACCAATGGAGACAAAGCGCACATGGTGGGATTAGGTTAAATACATTATTCTTGGTTAAAGATTCACGTCGGGTTCACCATTTTTGTTACCAGTCGGTCTCAAAACACCCAATGGTTCCGTATCTGATGACACTTGGACCTGCTTTCCAAAGGTAGGTGTTCGCTGGATGGTTTGGCCAGCGATGCTTAAGAACTCACATTGGTCAAGAGGATGGGAAGTCGGTCTCATCCCACCCTTTGGGGGGGAATTATTTCATGTTCCAGGACACTCTTATAGATTTAAGATGTATTCATAGGTTCACGAATCATTGGTTTATACCCAAACATAGTATCCACGGATTTAACCCTGGTGGGAAATGGTCAGTTGAACACAGGGGTTCAGAATCATTTCTGCCTGAGGTTTGCCATCCCTCTTTGGATTAATGACCCCGAAGAATTAGGACTCATTGAGATGGTTCTAGGAGCAGCTCGGTGAACCGATGTGAAGATAGTCAGATCGACCAATTTTTGTTCTTGGACCTCAGGGAGGCTTCTTACGTACCCTGCCTAGGGGAAAGGGATCAAAGTATACATAGTTCGAATGGATTTTCAGAGATCCGACACGAATGTGGACCCGGGGGTCTGACGATGATCGGGTTTAAACATCCTAGGAGGCTTCCTATATACCACGACTTAAAATGGATCCAATTCCCCATAGTACGCATTTGGGTGTCAGAAAACCAACATGAAGATGGACCCAGGGGTCCGATTTTGATCGGGCATGAACCTCGGGGAATCATCCTATGTACCATGTCTTAACATGGATCATAGTCTTTGTAGTTCGCATAGGCATCGGGCTTACACTCTGAGGAGGGGCATGGTGATAGATTAGGGCTTACACTCAAAGGAGGCCCATAGTGTGGATTGGGTCTTACACTCTGAGGAGGCCCAAGGTGTGGATTGGGGATTACACTCTGAGGACGCCCAAGGTTTGGATTGGGGCTTACACTCTGAGGAGGCCCATAGTGATAGATTGGGGATTACACTCTGAGGAGGCCCATAAGATGATGTCATGGTCGATGCTTACTCTAAGCCCACGTAAGTTTTTCTTGTTGTGAGAAACAAGAGGCGGTAGGGACTAGATGATCACGTTGCGAAAGGTTCATTTGTTAGAGGTGGAGTGGGGCACACACATGTGGGTGGCCCATAATGTCAGGGCTTACTCTGAGATAGACGCCCACGGCAAAAAAGCGCAGTGGGAGAGGGAAAGGGGTGCTCATGTGCCTGTCACCTCTCTTGTTCCCCGGGGATGTACCAAGGTGCATGGGTACGACTTCCTTCAGATCGGTATGCCGCCCCCTCTCTGGGGATGGGAGAAGTGCCCGACCACCGAAGCGTGCAGTCCCCCATCATGGCCTTTATAGGTAGAAAGGGGGATCTCGGGCTCAGACCCCGCATTACCGTGGGAATGTGAACCCAGGCATGCATTGGGAATCCGCCCAAGGGTCAGGGCAACCCCTTTGCCCCTGTTTACCGTGGGTATGCAATCTCAAAAGGGCGCGCTGATGCACCCAAAGGTTACACAATATAGATCTGGTGGCTCTGGTGGAGGCCTCGGCTCGGGGCTGATGAGGAGGTTGTGAAGGATCAGACCGGATTGGAGTTGGAAGGATATTTCCTGGCTCAGGGAATGGGAACTCCGATGTTTTTGGCAGGCCACACTAGGGTATGGGTGGCAGATCCCTTCGCGTAGGGAAGTGCTACGCGGCTGGAGAGGTCGTCGGCGCGCAAGGGTGACCAGTGGACTGATTGGAAATCCGCGAACCGGGAGGGTCCGTGGACTGAGTGGCCATCCGTGAACTAGGAGGGTCTGGTGACTGATTGGACGTCTGCGAACCTGGAGGGTTCGCTGACTGATTGGCATCACGCGAACGAAAAGGGTTCGTCACTTTAGGTTCGATCCGCGTACAATGTTGTTATGCAGAGGTTTCCACGAGAGCAGCTGCGGCCAAGGGTGCCACCGACCGGAGGCTCTTTGGTCGGGGCTTCGCCCGTGTAGAAGGGTGATACGCGGTGCAGATGATTGGAAAAGTGGCATAAACGTTCTGGTCTGCAGGGAGTACATCCGCGGAGGGACCCTGTTTTGTTGTATTCTATTATATGTTATTTTGAGTTCACGATTCACCATGTTATTATGCGTTTTTTGGTTTCCGAAATAGTTCGTTCCCAGGTTCATACCTACTCTAGTTCGTGAACTGGAACTTCCAAAATCCTAAGCCTTTCTTCGAAATCCTTCCACCTGAATCTGACTGATCTCTTATCCTTTCTCTTATCCTCCGAATCTGAATCCTATTCCTCTTCCCCCTCAATCTCCTTTTATAATGTGAGGGAAGAGATGTATATATGGTCATGCGGAACCTTTTGCGGAGGCCCATGACCGAAAACCCAGTTCATAGATGACTTGGTCAATCCGCAATTCATTGGGCATTAAACACTCCTCCTCTGCGAACCAAACTCGGGGAGTACTTCGCGGCCGTGGTGGGTTCCACCTCCATTTCGCGAACGACAGCGGAGATGGATTGGTCCGGTTGACACGGCTCGCGGCTGGGGTCGTCCGGAATGGTGAACCGGGTTGGCGCCTATTCTGGCTCGCGACCACGGAGGATCTCCACCTCCATCTCGCAAACGACGACGGTCCACGGAGGTGGGACGCTTCGCGGAACCTGTCGTGTGTCACTAAAATTAAACCGGTCCGCGGACCAGTTCATCCTTCTATATCCTTGAGTATTATCCAGATTTGCCCAATCCTTTTATGGGAAATTTGGTAGAATCTCCGTTGAGTTAAAGGGGATCATCATTTTATTTTGCGGATTTTTCCGGACCCTAAAATTTCAATAAAATTATATATATATATATATATATAATATTATTACAAAATGACTCTAATGAATTACATTGAACATATATATGTATTATGTATCTATTTTGACCGAAAATAAATTTAAATAAAATATTTAATTATTTAAATAAAAATTCGGTTTTAAACTATAACCCAGTGTTTTTCACTATAAATCAAAAATTGAAAGTTTATAGAAAAATACAAAAAATTCACCCAAAGATAATTTCTATATTCTGAATCCAAAAATGTAGTCAATTTTAAAACATAATATTTATAAAAATTCAAAATGTGGGAACTACTATTCATAATGGCTAGTTTGATTGGTCGTGGTGTGTTAGAATCTCAAAGTTGCACACAATGCAATCTATAACATTATTCAAAGGGAAATAAACTATGGATGCTTGGGGTGTTACACAAAATATAATATGTTGAATCTAAAAAGGAAGAAATTACCTAATTATGAAAAAAACATAAAAACTAACAAGTAAGTGGTGGAACTCTAGTATATAGCCGTTTTATGGTTTTTTGTTTTCTACCTTAGAATATGTTTCATTGAGTACTCATTGAAGCAATACCATGTAAAGGTAGGCTAATTATTATCACAAAGTTATTTAATATCTTCTAAAAAACTAAAAAACATAACTAATAATATTTTCTAACCACATAGACAGCAATAATAACTAATTAAAAACTTATTACAATATTAAATATTAATATTTTAATTGATCCAACATTTTCTCCAATGATTATAGAAAAATTGAACTCAAAATTTTAAAAATACAATATAATATAAGTGAATATATATTCCAAAAAAATGATAAATATTATTTAAATTATTTATAATGTGAGGAACTTAAATCTAACCAAGATAATTCATTTTATCTAAAAATTTCAATAAAGTGTCTCATTCAATATTTAAAACCTATATCATGATATCCAATTCAATACCTATACAATAAATTTGATATAATGATACATTACATGATTCTGATTCTTAACACTCGACACAAAGCATGCCACTAAAATCCCAATCCCATAACATTAAAAAAATTAAATAAAAACCTAATGTTTCAAAAATATCAATTATCTATCTTATTTTGACCTTATGTAACTCTCAAAAATAAAAACCCATATATTATTTAATAATTTTATCCCTAAAACCCAATTTATAAAAATTCATAAATATATATAATCTATTTAATTAAGTTTACATAAATTAAAACAATATATAAAAAATCATGTTCTATTTAACATTTGAAAAATAAATAAATTTCATAAATTCACCTATCATTAAAAACCCACATTGAAAAAAGACCATTATTATGTTATTTTAAAAGGGAATTCCATTCAAAATTTTAATAAAATTTTAAATAATATTTTATTTAAAAATTATATTTAAAAAATTATTTCCTTTACCATAAGGATACCTAAATATTTCACCACATTTGAAACATTGAATTTTTAAATTTCATGAATAAATACACAAATTGTCAAAATCCAAAAAATAAATATTAAAAAAAATTGAGTGTAAATTTTAGTGATTAAATATTCACTAATTATTTATTTAATAAAATATTAAATAATTTATAATGGTATATTAATCAATTAAATTAATTTTCTTATACTTGTCAAATTATATAAACATCATGTTTTTTATGTTTCTCTATCCAAATTATGCATGGAAAAATAAAAAAACAATATACCAGCTAAACTGTATGACTCTTCCTTAATTCCACTATATTATATTCAAGATACCAATACAAAAATCTCATTCATATGTAAATTTTCCAGATATTTAACCCAAAAAATAGAATTAACATGAGATTTTTCTATAAATAGTTTTTTTGATCTTATTTATTATTGATATCTTAAATTAAATCGATATTATCCTTAAAAAGGACCTAGATTTTTTTACATAGATATTATACCTTTTAAATGAATATTCATTATATATCATAAGAAGTAAATTCTTTAACCTAAAATTTTTAGTGCATTAGGATGTGTGAAATCATAAATAATTGGTTTTAAAAAACGTCTGCATCATCTCCCTCTTATTCCTTCATTACGTAGAATCCTTTTTGATATATCATACATAATAAGTTTCCTCATATCACTGGGAAATAAACCATAATAAAGTGTTTACTCATATTCATAGTAATGTGTAAACAAGGTATAATATAATGGTTTATACGTAAAATTTGAGAATAAGTGTATAAGAAAATGAAAATTAAATATCAAGAATAAGACAATTCAAATTAGTTATTATAATATTGAATCATGGAAAAAATATAATAAGTTCATATGAAGATAATCTTATAGAAATTAGGAAACATGATCAATGAGTGAAAATTATTTTCATAATTGCTTGAATTTGTTGCTTTAAAAAAGTATAGAAAATCAATTCCCTATTAATAAATGATCACTACAAAGACAACTATATTGAAAAATTTATATTACTAAACCATGTTCACTTCTTATACCATTACTATATTAATATATCTAGTTTACTTTTGTTTCTATCCAGGAATTTCTGAATCATGTTTATTTCCTATTCCATCCTTATATTAATCTTCATTAGTCACCTCCCATTCTAATCTTGTCTATCTCATAATATAAAAATAATTACCCAATGCATTGGTGCGAATTATAGGTCCAAACCCTCACATTATTAAAACTATACATATTAATTCCACATGATATCAAATCACTCATCATATCATAAATTATGAAAATTAATGGGGTTCATAAACATTTCAGCATTACATAACCCATAAAAAGAAAAATAATTAAAAAACACCATTCAATAATAATCATAAACCATACAGAGATAGAATATTTATGGTATCCATGGATTATATCCCCAATAAATCATAAAAGACATAAAATAATTATTTTGTAGATAGAAAATTATTTTCAAAGACCATTGGAAATAATATTTGTGGAAAATATCCTTTCCATTATGATTTTTTCCAAAATTCTACACAATTTGAAAGAAAAAGTTTTAAATTAAATGAATATTATTACAATTTATAATATTAATTAAAACATTAACATGTCGTGAAAGTGGGAAAATAAAATCATTCCTTACAATTAAGTAACATTTTGTTGGTATTTTTATGAAAAAGTCACAATGTGCCTTTTTTTGAATGTGACAAAAAAATTCCATTCAAATAATTTTTTAAGAAAATAAAACATGGTTAAAATGAGTTTAAATATAAATAAGATAACATTAAAAACATATTTTTGAAAAGAAATATATTAGGAAACGTTATTAAGGGATAGAATGTTTACCCAGCGGAGACAAGAACACAAACTACCCCAATCAATAATGAAATTGTGAAATAAACCACCAAAAAATATTAATTATTATAATATTATTCCTTTGAAGGAAAAAACCTATATGAATATTTAAATACAAATAATTTAAGGATATAACTCATAAATGACATTCATAGTTAGCATATACACCACAAAAAATAAAAATGTATTTTTATAGGTCTTGTATCCCACAGAAATAAGTGAGAAAAAATACATTACAAATTCAATTGATGCGAACATTTTAAATTAATTATTTATATAAAAAATAAATACAATAAAAGTTGAAAGGAAAAATATAGTAAAAAAAATAATTTTACACGCTATCTTTATATGGCATGATCAATGAATGAATGTTTATCTCAATAAATGGAAATTGTGTTAAGATTCACCATACCTCATGTAATTCCTTTCATTGTTCATAACAGAACATTATTCATAATGAATATGTAATTATTCTATAATTATTCTATAATATTAATTTTATATAATAATTATTTACTTCATTAAAACATCTTATCACGAGTTTACTAATAATTTGTTATTAAAATCACAATTTTGTGGGAAAATTGTTTTTTTTTCAAGCAAGTTTCTCTTATGGTCGTTTTTTTCATCATACAATAATCAGGGTAAAATAATTTATATAGTGCTTATCAAGGTATAATAATAATATATAATCATTATATACACATTTTTAATCATTCTATGAAATTATAAATAGAAAAATGAATTACAATGTTCTAGGTTATTGTGTCTCATACATATGCATGAACCCTATTATAATTTTTTGATTGATGGAATGAATGAAATGTAAATATTATTTCATAATAAAATATCATGATTTCATCTAATTTATAATATATATTTTGGAATAAAACCATCATTATACCCATCAATATTAGATGGCGAAGAAAAATAAATTGTATCACAACAAGGAGATGGTAAGTCATACGTATGAATGAGTGATGATTTCACTACATGTTTCATAGAAATGAAGTTTCATAATTGATTTTTCATTATAATCATAAAATTTCATTATTTTTATTATAGTAAATATATTTTTTATAATAAAAACTTAGATTAACTGTAGGAATGGAATGTTAGACGAATAATGTGATTTTTTAGAGTTATTACCTATTCTTAGAATAATATCCTTTGGATATATTATAATGAGCTCTGGGGATGATCTTCTGAGAAAAATAGGTCATCCAAAATGTAGTCGGAGAAGTTTAAAAGTTAAATTATTATATTTTGGTTAATGTATAAGGAAAAAAGTGGTATAAATAAGTGAGAACCGTGGTTCCCATTTATAATTTATATAAAGGATTTTTTTTTGAAATTCTCAGGATATTAAATTATGATAAATTATTATTCTATCCAAATACCACAAAATGGAAATGTATTCTATGATAAGAAAATATAATGATGTAATAAAACTTTCAAATATAATTTATAAATTTTTTCATTTTATTTGAATCATTAAATTTTGATTAACTATTTTAAACTTATTGTAAATTTAACTACATTAATAATATTTTTCATTTATAAAATGATGTAATTTATTACATAAAAAGTGACAATTAGTCAAAAATAGACCATTTTGACAATTTTACACCAAAAAATATTCTTTTTATTATTATTTGGTATTTTATTATTTTGAAATATTTTAATGAAATATTATTTTCATAAAATATCATTATTTTCAATTTTGAAACTATTCATTATCATGACTTTAAGAAAATATGACTATAAGTTATATTTGAAAAAAAACACAATAGAAACATAGTAGTTAATAATAAACAATAAAATTTGTAAATAAAATTAACGAACTAAAATTATATTTCATTTAAAATTATTTATATGATTCATTTTATTTTTCATTTAATTGAATAATTTCTACATCAACGATTTATGTTAATTTAGTGTGATTAGATAAATATTAAAAAAAATTATTTAACTTACCATGATGATGTTCAATATTTTATATTTTATAATAATATCTATTGTCTATATAATATTTTTTAACCAAGTATTAAAAAGGATATGGTTATTTAAAATATAAATCTCGCATCACTGACTTTTCATTACCTAAATTTTGATAAACGATTCAATCTCATATTTGTTTCCCCAAAAAAGACATAAATAAATTTATATAATAAAAAGTAGTAAATTAATTTAAAAATGAAAAAATATGTTGTCGCATAACCTATTTTTTTATGAGGTCACAGTTGAGATATTTAGGTAATATAAATGAGCATTATTTGATTTTCTATGATTTAAAAAATATATAAGTAATATTTATCAAAAATTGTTCATCAAACATTTATCATTTGATACATAAATTTTTATGGTAGACCTAACATTATTCGATAACAAATATAAAGAAATCATATGTCTTTATCACATGTATTTAATACATATTAACCGATTATACCATTTAATTATATAAGAAATTATACCTTACTTATTATTAATATTGAATTAAATTAAAATGGGATTAATTACAATTTTTAACCCTATTGATTTAAATTATGTAATTAATTTTTTTTAATTCACAATATAATAGTTTCAAATGTTAATTTATAATTACACTAAAAAAATAAAAGAAAATATATTATTGAAAAAAAAATAACTTTTAAAAATATATTTTTTATACTAATAAAAAAGACACAAATGTTATATCCATGAATCTATCATTATATTATAACACAAGTAATTAAATTGGTTTCATGAACATTTCATCATTGCAAAGACCATGGAAAAGTATCTTAATTCAAAAATATTATCCCTTAATTAGTATAAACCATATATATAAGAAAAAATGATGGAATCTTTAGATCATAACCCTATGAAATAAGAAATAGAATAAATACTCCCATACTTGTAACATTAAAGTATAAGTCGTGTGTCCTACGGAAATAAAAGTTACACACAAATAATATACAAGTATCATTAATGTTAATGTTAAAAAAACTATTATATATAACAGCAAAAAATTAACATAAAATTATGGAATCACAATATTATATAATAAAAAAATTTACCACCATAATTTTAGTATGACATAATAAATGAACTATATTTATAACTCAATGAAATTAAATTGAGTTAATAATTCTTTTATTTCATTTATGTACTTATTTTCTAAAGACAATCCTCCTATATAATAAATTTAGATTAATTAAAAATTCTTCACTCAAAATTTTTATTATAAAAATAATTTATTATTCATTTATATCATATTATCTTTGGTTTATTAATTTTTTTTATCAATGTCTCTATTATGGGTTAAAACATATTTGTTTTTCAACCATGTGTCTATTAAGCAATCTTGTTTCATTTTGTTTTATAATTTTTTAATTTTCTAATTTTAATTATGTTATAAAAATAATAAAATATTTTTATATACTTATTTATATTCATTCAAATTATGAATGAAAATAAAAATGAATTACAACGTTCATATAGATAGTAGGTCATATATACTCAGTGTTAATATATGTATATTTCAATTGAAAGGTTTAAATAAAAGTAAACATAATTCATTTTTCATAATAATTATTATATATTATATATCATGTATAGTCATTAAATATACCATAATCCCCATTCATTATATATAGCGATGAATAATTAATTTTATCAATACATAGAGACGGTATGTCGTACGCACGCAAGAGTGAAACATTGGCTTATTATTTGATGAGAAATAGAGTTTATAATGATATTTTCATAACAATAAAAAATATTCATGAAATTTATTATACTAAATTCAATATTTTATCTCAAAAATATATTTTTAGGAGTTAGGGGTGATTATAAATATAAAGTGATCAGTTAGAGGGATTACATCTTCTTCAAATTATCTTCTATCTATCCCTTATAATGGGATAGAGGGTAGGACAATTTATTTGACTAGAACATGTAGATTGAATCTAGGAATGTTCACAACCAAACATGTTAACGAATTTTTGATCAAGAAGGGTTAATGTTTTGTAATGAAGTATGATATGAGGTTTTTTTATAATTTATGTGGGGTGAATTTTGTAATTTATCAAAATATTAAATTATAATAAATTCATTTTCTATCAATGTACAACCAAATGAAAATATATTATACTCAAGGATAACATAATGTTTTATGCACATAAATAAATGTAATTTAGAAATGTTTTTTTGTTATTTTAAACCTCATCATTTTGTTTTAAAATTAGTTAATATATTTTAATTTTAACTATATTAACAAAATTTTAAATATTAAAAGGTTGTGAAATTGTAAATATAAATTGTAAATTAGAAAATAAATTTATATTAAATGATATTTTAGACCATAAATTATCCAATATAATGTTATATAATAAATTTTTAATTTTTAATTGTTTATTGACCAATAAATTTTTTACATATCATTACTGTCAACTTAGAAATTGTTCATTAATTTGACAACCATAAAATCAAGAAAAAAATATATACTTGAAAAAAATAATTTAAAACACAAAAATTATGTGAGAAACATTTATAAAATTAGTTTATATGCTAAATTAATTAAATTTATATTTCATCTTAAAATTTCAATATCATTTTTATATTTAATTAAATAATTATTGCATTAGAGTTACATAAGAATATATGGTAAATTCTTATTTATTACAAATTATAAATAATTTACCATGAAGAATATAAATCTTTTATCTATTAAATACAATATCTTATAGTTAGACCCATATTTAAAATGGTAAAATTATTAAAATCATGGTTGTGTCATCTTTGACTTTTCGTTTAATAAAATATTATAAATGATATAATTTCATTCATGTGTCCAAAAAATGTCAAAAAAATATTTATATAATTAAAATATTTTTATTGTATTCATAGTCGAAACTTGAATTCATTATTAACCAACATTATCACCATGTGGATGCATTAGAAATATATATTAAATGGAAGTAAAATTTTCTAAATTTCACTGATTTTAATAATATATAAGCAATTTTAATTTAAAAGTTTCCATAAAACAAGAAATGTTAAAACAATATCTATTAAGGGACGAATTAACATTATTTAATAAGAAATATGATTAAATCATACATCCTTATCAATAAATGTTATCCCATAATAAGATGTTAAATCTTTTTTAGTTGATATATATTATACTATAGTTACCATTCACATTGACAAAAAATTAATGATTATTTAATAACTAATTTTAATCACCTAATTAAATATATTTATTTTATTTTATAGAATTAAAATAAAGAGAGTTGCATATTTTAATTTAAAATTAAACTATAATAACATAATCCAATATAGTTTCTGGAAAAAAATCCATTTTTAAAATGTAAAGCATTTTTATAAAAAATTCAATTATAAAATACATTTCATTAATAATAATTAGATTTTAATAAATCAATATTAACACATTACAATTTATGAGTAATTAGAAATATAATTTGACTATCTAAAATAATTAATATTTTTGTTTGAAATTGGTTTTTTCATTTTTCATTGAAAATTAATTCTTCTTTAGAGAACTATAATTAAAGTCATTTTAAGGTAATTGTGAAAATTTTCATTTAATAAATGATATTAAATTTTTCAACTTAATTCATTAAAAATTTTCCAAATTTATATTTACTCATAAAAAAAACATTAAAAATCTATTTTTAAAGATAAAAAATACTTTACTGACAAGATATTGTCATCATATACTGAATAAACTATCATACATTCATTTTGAGTTGTAAAAAAAAATTTATTTAGTAAATTTGATATTAGTATTCTTTCCCACCAATTTAACAACATTTCTCAATGAAAATATACTATTATAATAATATATCATAGTTTACCAATACTTCTTATTGTGTGAAACTTCAGTACCCCTGGTTTCTGGTATGTAACCCTAACATGATGCTTTTCATGGTTTCAATGTTAAGGGTGTTGAATGGGAGAGTCAAGAGAACTTGGAAGGATGTTTTGAGGCAAAGGGGAAGTCACATGGGAGGCGTACGGTTTGTCTAAACTATGTGGCCAAACCGTGCGCAGTGGGTCATGGAGGTACTGGCTTCCGCATGGTGGACACATGGTTTGTCTAATCGTGTGGTCAAACCATGTGAGAAGGTTGGTCGAGGTAGTAGCTAACGCATGGTTAGCACACGATTTTCCAAACCATGCTGACTAACCATGGTGTCACTAAAAATTAGATCCTTAAATTGTGGATCTAACTCGTTTTGCCTCCAATTGCCTCATTAAAGCTCTTAGGTGGTCCTAACTCGGGATTTTGTTTCTCCTAATGTTAAAGAGGGTCCTCCCATCGTTCCGAGGGCAATCCAAATTCATCTCTTATAGAATCAAAGTCGGATCCTTGAGGTATGTGATCATTCTCCTTCGTTCTTGGATGGTTTCTTAGATTTACTCAGATCTACTTCTTTTCTTCTCTCGGTTTCTTAGATCTACACTCTTTATGGGTTGATCTAAATGTTTGGATGCAAATTATTATGATATTTGGCCTTGTTTGTGTTAGGAGAAGAGATCTTAGGTGAGTTTTTGGAGTTTTGACCTAGTGTTCTTGAGCGTTCTTCGTCCGTTGCTGGGTTTCTCCCTTTTACTGAGGTCGGTGGCTTCACACTCGATTCCTATTTCTTAAAACAGGAAGGATTAGTTTTAATTTTTTTCTTTGATTGAAATGGTCTGTTTATATGTCCTGAAATAATTGTTGAAACCCATTTTTCATAATGTGTGATGAAAATTGTGGTTTTTTGGAAAGTGGTTGTTGAAGTAAATTTAAAATGCCGATTTTAAATTGGCTATGGTTTTGCTGCTTGAATTAAATGGTTTTCAATAAAAGGGTGATTCGTTATTGAATGGTTTTGAACACACTTGGTTTTGGGAATGGATTTTATGGGTTGTGCTGTGTGTTCATGTGCATTGGTATGGATATGGGCGAGAAGTTCCCCATCGAAACGTTGGGATTGATTAGGGAAAGAAGTCCCCCCATCAAAAGGATGGGACGAAAATGGTCATGAAGTACCCCCATCAAGGTAGTCCACATAGTGATGTCTTAGTAGAAGGATAACTCACCACTCGCGAGTATAGGGAGGTCCAGGTATCATTCATGGTTGGTTGTGTGGATTTGTTAAATGGAATGGATGTGCCAAAAATTGAAATGTGAATTTGATTGGAAACCTTGCTTGGTTGTTCTTCTTGAGAGAGATGGGCTCTGTTTGAAAATGGTTTTGACATGGAACTTATTTATTTGGAACTGCTTTGGAATTGTTTTATATAAATTGTTTTATATAAATGAGATAACATGTTTTATCCTAGAGGAATGGGTTGGGAAGTCATCGGGGAAATCCTATTGAGTTTAATTAATGTCCCTCTGCCTTGGAAAATTGGTGATTTTGTAGATGTTATGTACTGGGACGTTGGCAGTGTTAAAGTGTCACATGTTTGGAACACTGATTCGGGATACATGGGCACGTTCATGACGTTAGTGCTTGGATCCTGTAGAGCATGGAGTTGGGTGGTTGTCCAGTGGTCTTTTAGTTTGACTTTATTCTATTTACTATGATTTAGTTTTGGTTTCAGCTATGGTACTTTTTTTTGGGATTTGATAAAATAAATGGTTGATTTGTCTTAGCTTTTATCATGCATGATTTAGTAGATTTTTTTGGTTATTCTTGAGGGATCTGTGGTAAGTTCTTAAAGGGTAAATCATCTCCCACCTGTTTTGAAACCCTTCAGCATTTATTTCCAGAATTTGGCACCTTGGAGATGTTGTTTAAGGCCTAGTAATGACTCCTTAAACTCTCAAGCCAATGAGAATTGGTGGGTAATTAGAAATGGTATCATCTTGTTTGGTCCTTTCCTAACAATTGGTCATCAATTTTCTTGGTCTTTGTGTTGAAATTCCTTCTTGTCTATTCCTTGGGAGGTCATCTTAGATAAGAGTATGATTTTGAGAACATCAATTGTATAGCATAAAAGGACGTAGCTTACTTGTTTAGGCTGAACTTCTAGTTACCAGGGTGTTTGGTACATAAGTGTTTTGTATACACTTCTAGAATGTTGGAAATCTCATTTTCATGGGTTTATCCAATTAGAGGAGCATGACATTCATTTTAGAGGAATGACTTCCCACTAGGATTGCATATCTCATTGTGAGGAAGGAGTACGAATTTTGTGAAAGGTGATAATTTTTGAAAATTGCGGAAATTGTTTTCAATCGAAAGACTTTGAGAACATGGTAATGGGTGTACTTTGAAAATGGAATTATTTTCAAAATAAATATGATGAATGTTTTAAAAAAATGGTCTAACCTGTGGAAAATCTTGAGGGATAGAAAAAATGATGTGATAGTTGATGTGATAGAAATTGAAATGCTAAGCCTTTAGTTTCTAGGAAGTGAGACTAACAACATGCGTTTTTTGTAAAGAAAATGGAACCTGTTAGGCATCATAGAAACCAACCTGAAGAAGATACGGAAAATGTTGTTGCACCTGAACCACATGTGAACCAAGAGCTGGTTCAGAGTATCGTTTAAGCATTCCAGGCTATGGACATAGGGAATCAGAGGGATGAGTCAAGATAGGTAGACCATTCCGTAATGTTCCAGAAGCAGAATACACCAATCTTCCGGGGTGATTCAGAACAAGAAATATCGGAGGTGTGGCAGAGTAGGATGAATCGTATCTTCGATTTCATCAGCACACTAGTAGAACTGAAAGTAAAGTTGGCCACGTATATGCTGGAGGATCTTGCACGACAGTGGTGGGAGCTAGTGGTGTAGGCTAAGGTGGATCAAGGCCTAGGCTGGGAGGAATTTGAGGAGTTGTTTAATAATCAATTAAATGATCACATGTTAAAGATCTAGAGGGCGACAAACTTTTTCATCGTAAAGCAGGAGAATACCTCTGTCATAGAATATACGGCTAAAATCATGAATTTAGTGCACATTGCACCGGATGTTGCTGCAAGTGTGTTGCTGAAGGCACACATCTTTTAATTAGGGTTGCGATAGGAGATTCACTAAAAGATAGTTGTGCTCTGAATAAAGGATTATACAGAGATGGTAAACATAGCAACAATAGCTGAAAGATACATCTCATGAGTTTTGGGAGGAGGAGCTATGATGATACCCACAGGAACGGGTGGGAACTCAAATTATGGGAACAAGGAGAAGAGGGACAACTACTTCCATGGTGGGAGTGCGAATCAGAATCAGACAACTGGATTAGTTAATCTTCCTCCACAACCCATGATGAAAGTCAGGTGTTTTCAATGTGGCTCGACTAATCACATAAAGCGAGAGTGTACAATGAAACCTATAAATTGTCACAATTGCAAGAAGATGAGGCATCTACAATGCTATTTTTAAAAAGACTCCAAGGTTGGGTGCACGTGACACATCCCAGGCATCGCAGGCATTGTATGTTTCAATAGGGTGAGGACAGAAAAATCAGTCTCGTCATCATAATAGAGCTAGCCATGGTGATTTTTGAAATACCATGACTCCTTAACTAGGGTAATCTCGACAAGGAAACAAGGAGAACAATGCAGCGACGAATCAATTGTATGGAGCTGAGAAGATGATTGTTGATGTTCAGGATGGACCATCAATAGTACGAGGTAAGAATCTTTAGAATTCTATCTTTGTGCATGTGTTGTTTGAAACTGGTGCATCAAATTCCTTCATTGCTTCTCGTGCTGTTGACTTGTTATGGTTAAAACTGGAAATGATGCCTTCTGTGTTGAAACTGAAAACTCCTCTTGGTGAATGAGAATTTCAATCCTTAGTGTGTCGAGCATGTGATATAAATGTTGATGAAGATGATTTGAAATGGGACTTCTCCATGTTGGATATGGATGTCTATGATTTAATCTTGGGTATGGATTAGTTTACAAGGTTTAAGTCTCACATCCACTGTTATAGGAGAACGGTTAGTTTGACGACCGAGGACGGCATCAACCATCTCTTTCTAGGAGACACGATAGTAATGAAAGGTGCAAAGAGCTTGTTGGAACCAATGGTGGGAATGATTTCTTACCAATTGGTAGTGTTTACTTTGGCATCATTGGAAGAGATAGCGGAAAATTGTTTTCCTGTAGTTGTGAATCAATTTAATGATGTTTTTTCTGAAAAAATTTCGGGGTTACCACCTGTAAGAGAAGAGGATTTTATGATTGATCTCCTTCTGGGGACCAGTGTTATCTCAATTACATATTATAGGATGGCAATGATAGCATTTTGGGAATTGAGTGTCCAGTTAGAGGATCCAGAAAGCAGGGGTTTCATTTGGACAAGCGTGTCTCCATCGGCAGCACCAATTTTGTTTGTAAAGAAAGTAGATGGAACATTGAGGATATGTGTGGATTATTTTAAACAAAACCATGTTATGATAAAGAATAGGTATCCACTTCCACACAATGATTACCTATTTTATCAATTGAGGGGAGCTCAGTGGTTCTCAAAAATTTACTTATTGTCAAGATATCACCAGTTGCGAGTTAGGAAGAATGGTATTCCACAGATAACCTTCAGAAGCAGATATGGCCACTAAGTATATGTAGTCATGCCTTTTGGTCTTATGAATTCACCAGCAGTAATCATGGATTTGATGAATCAAATATTTCAGTAATGTATGGATTCTTATGTTGTGGTGTTTGTGGACGACATATTGGTGTATTCATGAACAAGGGATGAGCATGAGAAACACTTGTTTATATTGTTGGATATTTTGAAGGACCATAAATTGTAAGCCAAATTATCATAGTGTGATTTTTGGATATAATAGGTTAGTTTTCTTGGGACATGTTGTTTCTGAGAAAGGTGTTTCAGTGGATCCAGAAAATATAGAAGTTGTTCTTTCATGGAAATCGCCAAAGAATGTATTTGAAATATGATGTTTTCTAATTCAAGCTAGTTATTATTGAAGCATTTTCCGTGACCTCTCATGACTAGCTTCGCCTATGACAACATTGAAAAAGAAGAATAGTTCATTTAAATGGACTAAGTAAAGTTAGGGATTTTTTAAAGAGTTTTAAGATTGCCTTCCATCAGCACCAATCTTGATCTTGCCTGAATCAGGACGGGGGTATCTGGTGAATTGTGATGCTTCGGGAATAGGGTTGGGTTGTGTTCTCATGCAAGGAGACCATGTCATTACTTATGGCTAATGGAAGTTGAGGGTGCATGAGAAAAATTACCCAACACATGATTTGGTGTTAGCTGCAGTCATCCATGCTTTGAAAACATGGATACATTATCTATTTGGTGAGAAATTTATTGTATTTACAAATAACAAAAGCTTGAAACACATTTTATCACTACAATATTTGAATCTGAGGCAAAGGAGATGGATGGAGTATCATCAAATGTTCAACTTTGACTTGATGTATACACCAGGTAAGGGAAATTTAGTGGCCAATGTATTAAGCATAAAGTTGTATGATCAGTTGGAAAAAGAAGCTTTTGATGAGAGGTGGTTGATGTCGGTCCTAGCCGACATGCCTGTGGAATGTGAAGATGGAAGTGATGTTGTGGTTTTTTTCCAGTTTATCTTGTTCCTGATTTGGTGGAGATAGTAAATGAGGTACAAGAATCTGATGTAGACTGTGTTGCAATGAGTTCAAAGCTCAATTGTTAGGAGACCATTGAGGGATGGAAGCTGTATGGGAGTTTAGTTTTTCTGTTTCAAGATCAGATGGTTGTACCTTTAGCTTCTCAAAAACAAAACCTTAATACTCAACACTATTCAAGATGGGATGTACATCCGGGTACATAGAAGATGTATATATTTCTAAAGGCGCAGTTTTGGTGGACCAACACGAAAAAGAAGGTGGCCATGTTCGTCTCACGATGCATAACTTTTCAGCAGGTGAAAGTAGAGCCTCAAAGAACAGCTGGTATGTTACAGTATTTACCTATTCCATTGTGGAAATGGGAACAAATAGCAATGGATTTTGTTACAGGTCTTCCAAGAACGGTCTGGAAACACGATGCCATTTGGGTGATAGAGGATCATCTAATCAAGTCAGTCCATTTCATCCCTATTCGTGAAACTCAGATGTTGTAAGATCTTTCAAATATATATACCCAAGAAGTGGTAAAGTGGCATTGTTTACCTATGTCTATAGTCTCAGGTAAATATCTAGGTTCACATCTCATTTATGGAAATCATTACAGCAAGCACTGGGGAATCAGTTGACTATGAGAATGGGGTATCATCCTCAGACATATAGAAAATTTGAAAGGATGATACAGACATTGGAAGACATGTTGATGGCCTGTTTAATGGATTTTGGTGGATCATGGGAGGATCATATGCCTTTAGTGGAGTTCTCATACAATAATAGTTATAAGAACTCGATACACATGGCTCCGTTTGAAGCATTGTATGGGTATCCTTGTCATTCTCCACTTTGTTTGGTGAAAACAGGTGAAACTTCACTAGTTGGGCTAAGGCTTTTCCAAGAAACAATAGAGAAGATCTAGTTGATTAGAAAGAGGATGGAGATAGGTCAGAGTCATCAGAAATTTTATGCAGATCGTCGCTGAAGACCGTTGTCGTTTGCGGTGAGTGATCATGTCTTTTTGAAAATCTCTCCAAGGATTGAACATCGTCATTTCAGGAAGTATGGGAAATTATCTCCTCTATATATAGTCCATTTTGAGATATTGGAATGGTTTGGATAGGTGGCATATTAGTTGGCATTACCACCATGGTTCAGTGAAGTGCATAATGTGTTCCATGTATCTCAGTTGAAGAAGTATCAGCCTGATCCTGGCCATGTGATCAGATGGGATCACGTTGACTTAGATATGGATGCTTCATAGATACATATTTCGGTACGGATATTGGATATGGAAGATAATTTCTTGTGCGGAAAAAGCATCGGTCTAGTGCAGGTTTTATGGCAGCATGGTCAGATTCAAGAAGAGACTTGGGAATGTGAGAAAGAGATGAAAGAGAATTTTCTCGAACTCTTTCGGGAAAGTGATGGTTTTCTACTTTACGAGGATGGAAAGGCCAATGGTGGGGAGAATATAGTACCCCCAGTTTCTGGTATGTAACCATTACTTGATGCTTTTCATGATTTTAATGTTAATGGAGTTGAATGGGAAATTCAGGAGAACTTGGAAGGATGTTTTGAGGTAAAGGGGAAGTTGTAGAGGAGGCACACAGTTTGTCTAAACCGTGGGGCCTAACCATGCGTAGTGGGTCTTGGAGGTAGTGTATTTCGCATGGTCAGTGCATGGTTTTTCTAACTATGCAACCAAACCGTGCGAGAAAGGTGGACGAGGCAGTATATAATGAATAGTAAGCACAATGTTTTCCAAATCATGCGGACTGACCATGATGTCACTAAAAATTAGATCCTTAAATTGTGGATGTAACACGTTTTTCCTCTAATTGCCTCATTAAACCTCCTAAGAGGCCCTAACTCGATATTTTGGATCTCCTATAGTCAATTAGGGTTCTACAATCATCCCAAAGGCGATCTAATGTCTTCTCTTGGTGAATCAAAGCCTGATTCTTGAGGTATGTGATCGTTACCCATCATTATTGGATGGTTTCTTAGATCTACTCAGATATACTTCTCATCTTCTCTTAGTTTCTTAGATCTACGCCCAGTATGGGTAGATCTAAGTGTGTGGATGCCAATTATGATGATATTTGGTCTCATTTGAGTTAGGAGAAGAGATCTAAGGGGGGTTTTTGGAGTTTGGACCTGGTGTTCTTGAGTGTTCTTCATCTGTTGCTTGGTTTCACCGTTTTGTTAAGGTAGGTGGATTCACTCTCAATTCCTCTTTCTTAGAACTTGATGGATCAGTTTAAATTTGTTTTCCATGATTTAAATGGATTGTTTATCTATCGTGAAAGAATGTTTGGAACACCTTTTTAGTAATGGGTGATGAAAATTGTTTGTTTTTGGAAAGTAGTTGTTGAAATAAATTTAAAATGTTGATTTTAAATTGGCTTTGGTTTTGCTGCTTGAATGAAACAGTTTTCAATAAAAGTGTTATGCTTTATTGAATGGTTTTGAACACAATTGGTTTTTTGCATGGATTGAATGGTTTGTGGTCTGTTTTCATGTGAATTGGGATGGATAATGGAGAGAAGTCCCCCCATCAAAAGCATGTGATGGATAAGGGCGAGAATTCCCCCTATCAAAAGGTTGGGACGGATAAGGTCATGAAGTACCCCCGTCTATGTAGTCCACTAAGTGATAGCATAGTGGAAGGATAACTCACCACTCGTGAGTATAGGGAGGTATAGGTTACATGTATGGTTTGTGGTGTGGATTTGTTAAACGAAATTGATGTTTCAAAAATGGAAATGTGAATTTGATTGGAAACCTTCCTTGGCTTTTCTTCATGAGAAAGATGGGTTTTGAAGGAAAATGATTTTGACATGGAACTTTTTTATTGTGAACTTCTTTGGAATTGTTTTATATAAATTTTCTAACAAGTTTTATCCTAGAGGAATGGGTTGGGAAGTCACCGAGGAAGACCTACTTAGTTTAATTACTGACCCTCTTCTTTGGCATGTTGGTGCTTTTGTAGATTTTATGTACCGGTACGTTGGAAATGGTAAAGTGTCACATGTTTAGAGAACTGCTTTAGGATACTTGGGATGGTTCTTGATGTTTGAGCTTAGTGATTGTGGATCATGGAGTTGGGTCACTATCCTGTGGTCTAGTAGTTTGTCTTTCCGCTGTTTACTCTAATTTAGTGTTGGTTTTTGTTGTGGTAATTTTGGTTTTGTTTGGATAAAATAAATGGTTGAGTTGTCTTAGCTTTTATCATTCATCATTTAGTAGATTTGTTTGGTTTTTCATGTGGGCTCTTTGGTATGTTTTTAAAGGTCCAATCTTCCCCCACCTGTTTTGAAACACTTCACCATTTATTGCCAGCCTATGGCATCTTGGGGATGTCGCTTAAGGCGTAGTAATGATTCGTTGAACTCTCAATCCAATGAGAATTGGCGGGTCATTACAGAAACAATCACTTCCAAATAAACAAAAAATTTTCAAATATATTTTTCATAAAAAAACATTGTCTTTTACAATCCTGTCATGTGAATACAAAAAAAATTGAACACGATCATGATTCCACTTTATAGCAACCCAACAGTGATATTCCATCTGGTAAGAAAAGACTGCTAAATAACCATGTAAGATTCCATGATTTGTAAGCGATAGTGAAAACTACAAATGTTGTATATAGATAGTTGTGGAATGATTTACCATATTTATAAAAACAAATCGTGTTATTTTTTATTTTTTAACAACATATAATCATCCTTAATTTATATATCATATAATTTCTAATATAATAATTGTAGAAAAATAACATTTCTATGTTATCCAACTACACAAGTACAAAAATAACAGATAAGTATACCATATATAAAATAAGAAAAATTCATTCAAAATTAATTTAAATAAAAAAATATACATAAATAAAAAATATGATCGTAAGTCATAAAATAAAAATAAATACGATGATATGTTATCATAAACTCCATCCAATACTGGCCACCATCACTTCATGAACTACTTTGATACATCCCTACTACTCTGACCCATGACAGTTTATATGAAATCCTACATGATTTCCATTTACATGGGTATAAAAGTAATACAATATGAGAAATTATAAACAAACAATTAAAAGTATAATGGGATTACAAAGAACAAGTGTACAATAATAAAAAACATCAACTCCTTTAAGAGTAACTAAATAGATATACATGTGAAAATGTGTCGATTGTAATTAAAATATCTACAAATAAAATATTACCAAATAATGTAAAGAAACATGGAATGTATAATTTTTTATAAATATCCTAATAACAAAAAATAATACTTCAACACTTGGAGGATTTGTATGTACATCATAACAAAGAATTTAATCAAATCAGAATAATATTAAAAAACTATTTATGATAAATATATACATATATATATACCTTTTATATTTTCTAAAATCACCATAAGTACATAATCACATAGGAGGGGCGGTATCAATATCAAAAACCTCATATTAGAGTGAAAATATCTCATTATTATACATATATACTCCACCAGTTCTAATAATTAAAGAGCCAATATAATAATATTAGAATAATACTTGTGTTCTCTGTACAATTATGTATATTGATCAATAATTATATTTTAATGAGTAAAAATAAATTAAATAAATTATTTTGAATAACACAATCAAAACAAAAAATAACATGACCAAAAAGGGAAAGGGATTAAATTTATTTATATTTAGAAGAATGAAATTTTAGTAATTTAATGAAAAAATTAATTATTATAACCTATTCCATCCCATGTGTTAGTATATATACAAATTTATAATTATATGTATTAAAATATACATAGTCTCTCCTAAATATCTCATTTCCATATTATTATATTATATAACTATACACCACTCATGAACCCTTTTATCATAATGTATACTAGGTAAACATGTATATCCAAATCTATTACGAAAAAATTCCACATAAATAAATTCTCAAAATTCTTATATAACTATAATGATCTACCATTACATATACAATTATCTAGCGATGAGATATTCAAAAAAATAAATAAATCACAAATAACCTATAGCCTAATAAAGGTATTTTCATCCATATAATTTCCACCACAACCTCTCACAATCCTATAAGTTATTTAGTTCTCTAACCTAACCAATCAACCATAATGAAATTAAAATCAAACATCCTTACAATAATATTTCAATCTATAATACAACATTAAACAAATATCCGAAGGGAAAAAAATATAACTAACATGAAAAATTGATAGAATAATTCCAAATGAAAAAAGATTCCAATAAAATAAAAAAAAGGATCCAACAGTTATAGGTTTCAAAGCCATGATGGCTAGTTATGAAACAAAAAAATAAATAATTTTAAAATAGAAACCATCCAAAATAAACTGCACTATCTTTTTTTCACCATAGGTCACCATAAAAACCCATTAATTATATAGTTTTTTGATGGCACGTCATTTAAAAGTATTAAAAGTATCCTATAAAAATGTAGTATTTATTATTACAATTAACTAAAATTATGGGTTTAACATATTAAAATGATAAATGTAAATATTTTTCTCATTTTAGAGAATTCTCATTATTATCCAGGGGTAATAACCCCCAATATATATCTCATATCCTATATGTCACATCAACTATAGTGAAACATATGAATTTAATGTTGTCTGTTATTAATATACATATAATTTAAATTAGTATATAATAAAAGGGAATATATTTTCCTCTAGAAAATTACATGTTTCCAAAAATAACTTTAACAAAAATTGAATATATATGTACATCATTTTTTAATTAAAAATAATAAATCATGTATGGAATTTTAGAAGTAATAAAATGTATACAAGGTAAAAAACCATAAATAATTCCATGAAGATTTAATTTAATCCAAAACAACAAAATATACCTTTTAAAATGGATATTATATACTAATAATAGTAATAGATGAGTTTCAATTAAATAATATTTTACATGGTAACCCTAAAATATAACTGTTGTAGTAGATACAATAAAAAATAAATCATTATCTGAAAACACCACAGTAAATAATGTACAATTTAGTGTATAAATTTATTTATAAAATAACTAAATATTTATTTCATAACTAAAATTTAATATTTTATTTACGTATCAAAATTAATGACATAGACACATCATAAGAAATAAACAATTGAACACCTTGAAGGTCGTTAGTGGTATCTTGAATAAAAAGCTTCTCATATGATTATTACATGATTTCCAAATACATGATGCCTAAAAATTGTGAATCATGTTATTAAAAAAACTATATGATTAATATATTACTCTCAAAAGGGAATCAATTATAAAAAAAATCAGAAAAACCAGAAATATATAAAATAAAAAAACATAATATCTTAAATAATTGAAAAATACCAATAATAATCATCCAGAAAACATTAAATCATAGAGATAATGATTTATATAGTTAATTATCCAATTATTATCCACCAAGAGTCATTATATATAAAGCTCATGTCAATCCAATGTGATTCCACCATTCTGTGATTGAATAAAAAAATAAATCCCTAGATTGACTAGCCCAAATAAAAGTGGAAGATATGTTTAGGGGAGGGGAAGAAGAAAATTAAGTAATAATATGATTTTATGTGATGTAATTCAACATCATATAAAAAATTGGGATGTAAAATTATAAATGGAAGATAAAAGTGATGGGATCCATCTTCATTAGACTGATAGAACTCAAAAAGACTAAAATTGGAGCTATACAGGGTAACTAGATGCCACCTATAACCACATGCTTCTTTTTTGCCATGTATAATACTCTTCATTACAAATATGATGTATCTTTATGCTCTTAAAATCACTAAATAATCAATGTAAATATACAGAAAACAAAAATAAAACTAACTATATTGGTGAAGATCCAAAATATTCAAATTATCATATATTTCTTCCATCAAATAACACACATTAAAAATAATATATAAATAATTTATATAAATTAAAGAAAATATAAATTATCTTTGTATTGGAATATATTATAATTAAAATATTAATGACATGGTTCATTGTAATCACTGATCTATCAAATTCATTGGTGGGAAGCAGTGACGAATATAGGCTCAGTTGCATGGTCAAATGTGGAATTAGGCAAGAAATAGAGGCCATTTATTTTATTATATCGACATGTTTTTTATTTTTAAATTTTGTTTTAATTTTTTGATGTATTTTGTATTATCATTTAATTTTTTCATTATTCAAAATGGATTATTAAAAATAATTTACATTCATATTGTTTTAGGTGTTTTTATTTTTAGAGAAAAATTGATTTAAAGGATTGATTTAGATCCAACAGTATAATTTTTCATTATTCAGATATTAGGAAGCATATTTGAGGAAATATAGACCTGGATATAGAATCAATATGGTTACCCTAGATGGGTTTTATATCATGTTATTATATTCCATTTTATAGTTTAATATTTTGAGGTATTTGTATGGAATAGATTTTAGGTAATTACAACTACAAATATATCACGAAAAATGAAAAATATTTACTATATTGTGAACGTAATGTTTATTTGTGGTTGAATTATGACTTGATATTAGAGTATATTTTATTTTATGTGTTATATTATGATAATTTTATATCCAAATTAATGGTAAGCTAAGATAGTCTAATATTGAATCATTGTATAAATTAATATAGATTATATTAAATGTGTATATATTTTTAAATTAATCTATCACATGGGAATTTATTTGAAAATGGATTCATTAAAACTTCATTTTAGATGAAATGTTAATTAAATTGACATTTTTTATTTAATTATTCTTAACATGTTTAAAAAAATTATTAATAAATAAATAAATAAATTCAATATAACCAATTATAAATAGATTATTGTTTGAAATATATGTTGATATGATATATGATTTAGATAGATGCATTTTGGTTTTTCTTAGTGAATATCTTAGTAATATGATGTTTTATAATAGTTTTCATAATGAGAATATTTAGGGAATTATATAAATTACTCTGAGTAGAGAATATTTGATTTAATTGGGATGTTAGAATATGGTAGTTGTGTGACAGAGTTTAATTGGTACATATAATCACTCCAAATTTTCATATATAGAAATGTGTCACATTTTCAACATTTTCCTTCATTTTGGAATTAAATTCAATCTTCGCATTTCACTATAATTATGCTAAAATATATATATATTTGTAAATTTTAATTAAATTCTTAACATGATACTATTCTAATTTAAATTTTGAGGGTTATTTGATGTTTGAAAATATAACGAATATATTGAGAATCAAATTTAAATATTCAAAATATATCTTCTCATTGAATTTCGGAAATAATTAACAACACTAATATTTTATAACTCATGATATTTGTGTGGGGAACTGAGATTGCTGTGAAAGTGACATCTATTTGCATATATATTTCTAAAAGTGAATAAAATGACACCAATAGATCATATCTCTTAGAATTGAACACACCTGAAATATCATTGATACTTCTAGTTACACTAGAGAGATGTCTCTAGTCATCACTTAATCACAAAAATTTATATTTTGACACAATGAATTATTATAAATTATAACCTAATTGAAAAATATTTATACCCCATTATGATTATTATACCATATAATATTAAGGATTCCCATTAAATGACATATTTTTCTTGAAAAATGAAACATATTTTTTTAATGTAATATTTTAATAAATGTCTATGACCTATTAATATTTTGGAATTTTTCAATTCAACATTATAGTGTAAATATTATAAATTGATAAAAAAAGTAGATATTTTTAGAAAAAATATATATTATAATCTAACATGAAGTAACAAAAGCTTTTAGTAAGGGAATTTCACATCCTATGATAAGAATGATATGGTAAGATCCATTTATGAATCACAATTTTCTCAAGTTATTGTATTATCATTATACTAATGTAATTTATTCCATCAATATGAATACACTATATTTAATTTTATGGAATCATTGAGCTTTGAAAAAAAACTATATAACAAACTTATATTGGATACTATTTGTGCAATCAATTTTTATTCATTGTTATATTTTATGTCGGAGGATTTATCATGACATGCTTCCCACTAGGATCTTTATGGAGATCATTTAACATCCCATATCCAGATTCAACTCAGTGGTTCCATGTACCTGGTTATCCGTAATAAATTAGGTGCATTTCCCCAAGTTCTAGAGGCTTCTTGACTACTAGAGAGGGCATATGAATGATAGAGGGGAATCAATCCCCACATTTGAATCCTATAACATAGTGGAATACAATAAAAACAATAACTGATGAAGTAATAAAATAAAATATTATAAAATAATTTATTATTGATAATATAGATATCTAGATGTCATACCATACAAATGATGTGGCATCCTGTCACATGTTCATGGAAAATAGTGAAACAGAATACAATTTATTAATACATGATATAAGTACAAACTATACAGAAAAAAATGATACTCATAAGCTTCACAATCCTTAGCTTTCTCTCATTCTCTCCTTCTCATAAATAGAATATCATGTACCAATAGAATGTAACCTTTCCGTATCAACACCTATTAAAATATAATCATATTTGGCCAAAAAATATGTCCCAAATAGGGTGTGGGGCTATATACTAGTAGGCAACCACTGAAGGTCTATGATAATTTGTTAGTGAATATATATATTTGGCAGTGTACAAAATGGATGCATTAATATAGGATGTAATCAAAAGGAAACAATCCAATATGCATTAATTTCCATCTACATTTATAAAATTTTCATTAAAAATTCAATTACATTGAATTATATAAGTCTCATGATTCATCCTTGGCTCGAAGATCCCCATAAAAAAGTAAATATAGTAAATGTCTCAACAGACCATTTAAAAAATTAATGTGAAGACTGAATCCAATCTTGTGATTTTTCTTGTAAAAAAAATAATAAGTCATTCCATATAAATATTTTATAAGATGATCTCTTCTTCAATATATATGGTTCTCTCACCACATAAATATGATAACCCATTGAATACATCTGTGAAATAATATTTTTAATCCATGGTTCACCCAAGGTATTAGTAAAAGTAAAAGTGTGACATATAATCATTTCCAATGGAGCATGTCCATGGATCACTAAATAGATGTACAACTCACTTGGCCATGAGATGTAGCCTATATGATCTAGAAAACTATATATATGGACCATCCTTGGTGATCCTCATACTATTTTTGATGATATTATTTAGTAACTATCCATGTATGAAACAAGTTGACCTACTCAGAAGTATCCTTCATGAGACGTGGTCCCAATATAGCTGACTCAACTTCCTCTATCCCGCACATGTGATAATGACATGAACTACCATATGAATCCATGTGAGGTTCCGTTTGTATCATCACTTAATAATATTAATTGTAAGAGAATTCATCCATGGGAATGTTCCTCTCCCATGAGCCCCCAAAATCCAGAACGTATTCTCCCAGCATTTCCTCTAGAACATATATCGTACGCTGAGACTGTCCAAGAGTCTAAGGGTGGTATGTTTTTCTTAGAAGAATGTGTGAACCTAGTGCCCTCTAAAAACTCTTCTAGAAATGAGTCATAATGTGGTCACCCCTATCTGAAATGATTGGAAACCGGAACACGTGATGTTGTTTAAACTCCCATATGTACAACATTATATTCTCATCCACACGGATGGTCTCTTTGATAAAAAATAATTGAGAGACCTTCATAATCCTATCAACCAAACACCATAAAGCACTATTATATCATGGTGACCTATTTAAAACATACACACATTCCATCATGAAATAATACCATCTTCACTTAAGAATAGGTAACTACTGTACAATCCCTTCTGGCCACTGATGTGTCATATTCTGCTACTGATAGGTGGAAGATCATATAACAAAGCTAGCTATGTCTCTCTTCATACATTGCCACTAGTACTAAATGTACATGACACAATACATCTCGGTAAACAATGTATGTACTTCCCATGATGAACCATGAAACTCCCACATCAAATCCTCGCATATTTCGACCTTAACCCAAATGTTTCGATGTATACGTAGGATCTCATCATCGCCTACCATACATCTGATAGGTGGATCATTTATACTACACGATTTAGTAGAACTAGGACCTTATAATCAGACAGTTTACACTATCTAATCCTATCATGGAGGGTAGAAGTCTAGCTAAGGATAAAAGAATAGTGTGTCTCTTACTATCACACGCCTCTAAATTCTTCTCAGAGAACAATGCAATAAACCTACTCTTGCTATAGTCCTATGGAACTTCTTGTATCTGAGTCCTCTTGATCAATGCACTGGCTTAAAAATTTCCTCTACATGTCATGTTGGAAAGATAGATGTCTAAATTCTAGAGGTCTTCCTGCCACCTTCATTGTCTGAGACATATATCAGTCTGAGTGAAAATTTACTTGATAATTTTTTGGTTTCTGTACGTCACAAAAAAACTGTCCAAATAAGTAATGTCTCCAAATGGGTAATAAAGAAAGAATAATATCCTACTCTAGATAAAACATTAGGTAATTCCTCTAATGTGTCCTCAACTGGCGAGACCCATAAACAATGAAATGATCAATTTTCATAAGAGCTACTCTAAGATTGATACCTAATGCATCGTAAAAAATCAGTGTTTCACTTTCCTAGCTCGAGAAAAATCAATTCCAGCAATGTGTTCAATCATCATTTCAACTCCTGAAGGGGAATCTCACAGAAATTTGTCCAAACATACTTCACATTCTTTTTTATTTAGGAATGTCAATGGATCTTCTAATTTTGAGATGTCTTGTATGAAGCACCAGTAGTTACTATCCAACCCTATGAAACTCGACACCTCAAATATGTTCATAAGATTATACACTGATAGAACTCAAATTTACTTATAAGGGACCACTAATACTCCTTTTTTATATAATGTGACTAGGGAAGTGAATTTAATCCATCCATAATTTGTAAATTTCGATCTCAACATATAACTAATTCTCTATCAGTTTACTTATAATTAATTCTAGATGTGTGGCATGGTCGTGTCGATTATATGAATACACTAGTATATCATCCATGAAAGCAATAAAAACGATTCATGATAATAATGAAACACCCATTTCATATGTTCCCGAAAAAGTTTCAGTGTTTTTATGTGAGGGAAGAGAATTACCATGTAATCATACAAACCATTCAAACTCTGAATGGTTGTACATGTTATGTATGTTGTTCTATGAAGAAACTGATGAAAAAATTTACTGAAATTGATCATAGAGAACACCTTATCTCCTCAAATATGGCCATATATATCATCTGTACATGGAAAAGGATAACAGTTCATAAGTTTCTACAAGTTCAACATCTATTAATCCATAAATTGTCTCAGGGAACTATCCATCTTTATAGGAAAAAGGTCTGATGAACCCGACATATAATCATTGTATCTGCTTATTCCATTTTCCAATAAATGACCTAGTTTCAATTTCATATCTTATAACTCCACCATATAAATCCAATAAGGATGAATGGATACTGGTGTGGCTCCTAGAACTAGCTCGATAAAGATCACTACATCCATTATTGTAGGTAAACCTAAAAAATCAGCAGAGAAGACATCCCTAAAATGATCAACCATTGGAGGTAAATCATCTTGATGTGTTACTTGTTTATCTACATATGAAATCCTAATCTTGGTTGTCTACCTACCCAACCCACGATGTTCAGGTCTATCTCAGCTCACCTGGACATCCAATTCATCAATAAATTGAAACAATCCTTCGTTTCATTATGTATAACCCACCATACAACAATATAAATAGAAAAAGGAATAAAAGGAGAACAACAATTATATTTTGAGGCCAACATAAAATCATATAATCTCCATGACTTTGAGATCCCATATGAAATGACTCCCACCATCCTCAAGGGTGCACTCCTTGAACTGATGGACACCTATCTTTGTAATCCCTGATCGTGTTTCAAGAATAATAACATCATCATAAAAAAATCCCAAGGCTCTCCAAAACATGCACATTTATGAAACATCATAATTAACTAGTATCAAAATGTGAATAAGCTAAAACTTATAAAATCTGAATCATACCAATGAGAGTAGATGGTATGGGATACTGCTCCCATTGGGTCTATTGAACTGCATATGTCTGACCTATACTGCTGCCATGTGACACTGCTTAGTCACATTGAGTCGATCTACCCTATTGTCGTTGCGTACTAGGGGATCGACTACCAAATCCATGACCATAACCTAAGCATTAATGATATGATATAGTTAAATTCCTTGATTTATGAGAAGATTTTGACCCTAATCATTAATATAGAGTTAGTTCAGACCCTCTTTCACTATATACTGGAAGAAATATACTGCAAAATCATTATAGATGGCCTACATTTCTGCATGATCATCACACTACTGGGTCCATCAGAAATAGTGGTCCTGATTTCCCAATCCAACCAAACTGGTATCACATTACATGGCCTCTTGATGAAATGTTATAACTACTATTATCCCCATGAAAATGCTCCAAATGACCCTTCTTACTGTTGGTTTAAATAGTACCAGATCTTGGTGATGGACATCCCTTGTTAGAACCCATAGATTCCCTCAGATTATGCTTAGTCATCATTGCATGATTCATTATAACAGATTCAATAGTCAACATGAAGATATATACCAATGATCAGACGTAATGTGTGAAACCATGCACAAACTGCATAGCCTTCGATAGATCATCACCCATTATAATTTGTGTAAAATGAAAAATAACATTAAAATAGGATGAATAGTCCATCAATTACCATGCCCCTATCTCTAGATGAAAAAGTTACTAGGAATTATTAGCCCTCTGTGTCTAAGGATAGAAATAATAACTGATGTCTATCTAAATTTCTCCCAATTCCATATCTCGATGATAACCCCCCTCGGTAATCATGTCCCACCATCTCTTGGAGGAATCATGTACCAAATATGCCCTGAGTATTACTATCCTCTAAGGGGGAATCTCTATATACCTTAATATAAAAAACATGGCCACGATCATTGACTCTATAGACTAAGATCATCCATCCCTAAAAATAGTGTGTGGATGTTCCGGCTGGATCCCCCACATCAGCTTTGAAAAATACATTGAAGGGTGTGGTGCTCCTAGAATGGTTTTCTTGAACCTCATAATGCCTTAAAAAACATTGATTCATCACCTACATCTGATATAACAGTTGGGGGAGCAACTACCATGACTGGAGGATCCACTGGCATCCCATATCCATCCACCTCAAGGGTATGATCATTACCACTCTCATTGAATACAACTGGATGTCTTCATAGAAACATGACACTATAAGGACATTAACACACCACAGTTCAGGTTTGTTATCAAGTATTGATCTTCAAGAACCCACGAACAATATATGTTAATAAAAACTTCAATATTCAACCAGTGAAGTGTTAACTATGTGTAGAAACCATACATTGAGATTCCCCTCATGATTTCACATTACTGCGACACTCACCATCCTAGCCATGTAAACCACCAATGTATACAGTGTGTTGGTCGGGCTTCCAAACTGAATGTCCCTTACACTTCCACAGATCCCCCATTTGGGAAATTTAAAACAATGGTTATCCAAATTATGATCTATGGGGGACCATACTCTGCTAATCAAATCATGGAATCCACATGTAACAAATATTAATACAATTCAATATATGATTTCATCATGATTCACCAAATTATGAACCAAGATGGCCCATACACCTCCCAAATCCATGTTTGGCAGAATTCCCAATCAAATTATTACATGTACTAAAACACCTATCTCAATAGCATAAATCATTATCAATGTTCCTATCACAACAACATGCATATCTGGTAAAGAATCTATCATAATAACATGAAATCATTAATTCTCTCTAAATGGCATGACAGAAATGCATGGGATGTGATTTCTCAAAATTTTATATATAAAGAATGATATGGAATACCCTCATCTCATTAGGATACAAAAAATAGTAACTCAATAATATCTATAATAATAGCACAACATAACGGTGTCACCGAATAGTGAAATCAAATAAATAAGAACATATTAAATCTAAAAATCAAAATTCAATTGGATACAATTTGGATTTCCCATATATGCATGGTAGCTTCTCCCAGGTACAACTTATTACCAAATCCCATTGAATTGTATATCTTTTCATAATTGGAAAACAATTATGAAAACCAAAACTGAGAAACTTCCCTTTTATGCCACTCTGTATTTCCCAGATCAAGATGCCACTCAATGGTTCCCCACACCTAGTTCGCCACATGGCCTCAAGCACACTCCACAGAATGCCTGAGACAACCTACTAGTACCAAGGTACTAGGTGTGATATTAAGGAAATTATTTTGTCTTTAGCAGAGCATAAAATTGCATAATCCAATACCAGTTATAGCGGAAACAATAATACGATTCAATATAAATAATAAATACAATATGGATAATATGTATAACCATATTTCATAACATGCAAAGGATGATGATCCATGTCACATGTTCTATAAAAAATGGAAATATAGGATGCACTATAGTGATACATGATATAAGTTCCAACATTACAAAAAGGAAAAAAAATCAGAACCATCTGAATCCTCAGTTTGGTCCCATTCAATATGGCCATAAACAACATATCAAGTACCTATAAAAGGTATCCTTTTCTTATCAATACCTGCAACAATATAGCCTTCTTTGGACCATAAAAGGTGGGAGACTTTATTATTTTAGGCAACCACCCATGGTTTGTGCCAATATATTAGTGAAAATATATAATGACCATTGCATATAGAGAAATCAGTAAACTGTGATGTTCAAGAAGAAAAATATCCTACAAGAACATGTTTCCATTTTAATTTATTAAATGTTCATTATCAATTACATTAAATAGAATTATATAAGCCCCATGATCCAGCCTAGGACCGACAATCCCTATATAAAATTAATCACACCATACATATAAACAAACCATTTAAACATGTATTTTGAATAATGAATCCAATATGGTGATATAGCTAGGAAAACATGTCATAATTCATCCCATTTAAATATTTTATAAATGGGCCCGTCCACTACATCACTAGTTCTCTCATAGCTTAATCATGATAAAATATTAAAATTTACCGTGGCATTGTAGTTTGAATCAATTGTACACCAAATGTATAAGTAAAAGTCAACTCAATACATATAATCATTACTAATAGATCCCGAACATGGATGACCTCAATGGATCCATGGATTCTTCAGAAATGGGTGAATCCTACAGGAGCCTGAACACTACATATATGGATCACTCACATCTTAATATAATACCCTCTTTGAGTTGGTCCATAACATTATAATCTGAATATATGGTTCTACCAAGGTATATAGTTTTAAATCCACATTATCCCGACCCTACCTTTTAACCTGTGGTCCTGTCTCACCCATTTCTATTTACCAGATTTTTCATTTCATATATTAATAAATATATGTAAATTTCAAAATGGAAGGGCTTAAACATTAAACAACTCTCATGTGAATAATTCATATAACAATCATACTATGTAATCTAATCTATTGAAATGCCTTAGAATAACCAAAATCACGTGGGAAGGTTTACATTTGGTGAAAAACATTCCATGAATGATTAATCAGGCATAGGCATAACATGGGGAAAAGGGTAAAATCACTAATCTCAACCCTCTAATCAATTTAATAGCAATTTAACACAGTTTAAAATCCAATTAATAATCAAATCCATTTTTAACATCCAATGAATGGAAAACAAGGCATCCCTCATAGAAAACCTAATTAAAATAGCCATATATTATCAATAATCGGAAACACACACAAGGGGTAATCCTTAATCCAAGTTAATAACCCTAAACATTCTTCCAATATATTAATCAAATACCTAAACAAAAATAGGAAATAGAATTTGGAAAGATTCATTCAATGAGACAACCAAAAAATGATTGTCCGATACTCCAGCACATATAATCAACATCATAATTAGTGATTAGAATGTGAACACCTAACTCATACTCGTACAACTATCCTTATCTAGTGTAGAAATCAATTTTGACATATAATAGAGTACATAATCAAAAAAATAAAAATAAAATTCCAAGGCTACCTAAATAGTTCAACCAACAAAATAACGATCAATGGCTCAAGTGGAATAGTGAACTCACTGAAGGTATTCGAACACACCAAACAACGTTTGAATTAGAGTTCAGATAGAGAATTAGGAGAAAAGGTGGCCCTATTGTGCTACTGTTTGAAAATACTAGTGGGCGAGCATCAATTATTTTTTACACATAATGAGGATATAACCATTTTCGAAAACTACATAATATAGAAGTACAAACCAATTAGGCAAAGTAAAAAACATGTGTTTCCATGTTTTTTTTCTAATACTATAGGTGATACCCAATTTTAGTTGCTAGAACACATTATGTACTATAATTATGTAATGTGTATTCCATGTCCATGATGTGTACTTTGAATGCAGTCAACAATTTTCATTTCTCCCCTCTTTTCCCTACAACAACCCAACCAACCCACAATCCAACTTATGGTCTAAACCACGAAAGAATATAATCTTTATTTACCCCAATTTAAATGACATGTGCCTAATAAATGACTCAGTTTATTAAAATCGTGATATATATGTCTTATTTAAATCATAATAGAGATGGATTGGAAAAATATTTTTTATGTTACATTTAAAATATTATCAAATTGGTTATATATACTACATATTTGTACCAAATGAATATGTTCAATATTTAATATATGTATCCTTAGTTAAAATATATACTGTTAGTTTAAAATGAACATGAGTTAAAAATTTGAGATAAATATAGATCTTGTAGGTTCACAGGTACATGTAAATGGTTCATTGAATTATAATATGAATATGTAATTACAAAATTAAAGATTTTAGTCTATGTTATTTTTTAATAATATATGTAAAAGAGAGTGGTATTTATCTCAATTCATTCATATTCACGGAAGAGAGAATTAAATTTGATTTATTTTTTTATTTTTTTATTCCAACATATTTTATATCTTATTTACTAATTTAGTGACACATGTAGTTAATATATGGTGGGGAAAAAATATATCACTAATATATTATTATATATAATATTTCTATAGTTTAATTTTTTATTTTATTTGTCTATACTTTATATTATTTGATTTTTCCAAAGGAACTAGTGATCATCACACTACACTTTGAAGCTTATTTATATATTTATATAATTTCATTGTATACATGAAAATATATTCCCTTTTTACTATTGAATCATTATATTTTCTATTTTAATGAGTAATGGAATGAATGAATTTTGATAGTAGTAAAAGTTTCTTTGGTATTTTCATGGTAAATGCATTATTGATGGATATATCACACTATTGAACGTGTTTTGAGATAATTGAGTACCAATTATAACTGGAGAACACTGAAATTATTGATATTTTTTTTAAAATTAGACATTGGGAACATAGATATCATCTCACTCAATGAATTTTAGCATACTAAGAATAAAATTCATGATATGGTGATAGCTAGCCGAGTTATCAACATTATGTTTAGCCAAAAATATTGGTGTAAAATTTAACCAGAAAATTAAAATCTGACAGAAACATTGTGGAAACAATTGTTAATAATATTCTTGATTTTTCCACTGTAAAATTTAAATTATATTTTTTTGTTTATATTAAATTCCAATACAATTCCCTATAAATATTATATATTTCTATTATATATATATATAATATTAAAATGGAAGAAATGATCATTTGGTGTTAAAGAGATACTTGATTTATAACTAATGTTTTTCAATTTATTAAATTATTTTATTTCAAAATTAATATTGGATAAGAAATATGAATAATATTGACTTCATACATTAAAACATTTTGTAAGGGGAGGCCATATTTCCATCAATTATTTTCTTCTGTTTTCTATTTTATTCCACATTTACTTATTTTTATTTTTATATTAATTTATATATTTATATATATATATCATATTACAATTAATAAATTATAAAATTAAGGCCCACATATGAAATCATTGTTATTATTAAATCATAGTTACGGTTAGAAAATTTTCAATTCAATATATGAATAAATATTTTTTTCAGACATACAAGAAGAAAATATTTATCTTCAATCACAACAATAAAAATGATACCATGAACATCATGTACACTATCCTATATAGGAAATTTTATAATGATTAAAATGTATATTTTTACAATAATAATTAACTCTAACAATTGAAAATAAAATCAAAATAATTCATTATAATAAGATGAACAACCATGAAATTATTACCATTGGGGAGAAATTTGTTAGATTGGAAAGAGTTATTCTAGAAATATGAAATAGAAAAGGATAAGGAATAGAAAGAAAATATTTATAAACCCCTCAATGTCATAATTAAATAATAATAATATAAATGATAATATCCACTGTAATATTAAAAATTATTCCCATATTATATTGTTACTAAAATTTAGTATGATAAAAATTTTGAAGAATTTTTACCATTATTCATCCATATAACATGTCGTATTCCTTAATAATATCCTATGGATTATGATAAATTATATATGTCATTTTAGGTGGATAGAAAAATTTATATTCGTATTGGTTTATTCTATTGAAATAACAAATAAATAATAGTCTTATTTATTGTGATATTTCAATCAAAATATAGCCGTTTAGATTTTATAAAATGAAGAATAACACAATCATTTATATAATAAGTGAGTATAGAGTAACCCCCCATACTCATAGAGTAAGATGAAAATGTTGATATTGAGTTTTAATTTCATGATTTACTATCTTAGAACAAATATGTTATGAAGGAACATATTACAATATATAATCCAAAATTAATAATGTCTATAATGCTAGAACATAATATAATAGAATATTAACTATAAATTATTCCACCACCATTAGATTACAAGTATAACATTATACAGAAAATGAATTAATATATTATTAGATGTGGGGACTATAAAATTATGTACATTGGCATGTATAAATTAATAAGTACTATATTTTTTTTACAAACATAAAAAACATCATATTTTATGTAATTATGGATATATCTTCCATACAAACAAGCTGTTAATAGTGAATGTTTCACTTTATGTTAGGAAATAAAGTTTGTCACATTATAATTTTCAATTTAATTTCAATGATTTTATGTTTTACGTGAAATTAATAAAAATCATTATTTTTTATGAATTAAAAACCCAATCCATAAAGGATAATTTTTCATGTTATTTATGAGATAAAAATCTGTTTTTTTTCTTAATAATAATTTAATTTTTTATAAAAATTTAAATCTATTTAAATTTAAATATAGAGTTCAATTACACTGAGGAAAATAAAAAATATGTATATGAAAATGGGGGTAATTTGTTTGTAATTTTCTATTAATTATTAACTTATTCATTTGTAATTTCTAATGAATTATAAAAATGAGCTTAAAGCTACCATAATGATTTCAATAGTATTTCCATGGGGGAATCTTTTATAATTCTATGATATATACGTTTGATAATTCTAGAGAATAATCTATTTTTAAAAGTTTAACAAAATAAAATTTATGAAAATCGACTAATTGTTTATATACATTCAACGTTTTTTGTTACTTTTAATCCTGAGAGGTATTTTAAAATCCACTGGACAAATTTATTTTAAAACAACTTAATTGAGGCAAATAATGTGGCATGAAAATTTATAGGACATTCCTTGTTTATTTTTTCAAGAATATAAGGGTCAATTAAATGTCAAGATTAGTATTTCATATTTTATTCGTTGAAAATTTTAACCAAATAAAACTACATTAATATATTATCAACACAACATTCCATTATACAGTATGTATTATCTAATGGGCTATGTTAAATTAAAGACTATAATTGCTCTGAAAAATGTATGTGAATATTTTTCTGGATTAAATTTCAACTATGTGTAAGGAATGTTTTTTTCCAACAATTTCATTGAGAAAAATGAATTGAAATTAGAAAAATTGTGTGGTGTTTTTATATTTTTTTCATAAGAGGTTAAATTTTTTATTAATACAATAATTATAGGATTTCTCTTGTTTTAAAAATAGTATTTGACAATAAACTGTATATAAAAATATAAATTTATAATATTGAAATGTATAAAATAGAGGATAATCAATTATTTGATTTATACTTTTTTTATATTATATACTAAATCAAAAGGAAAATGAATCAATTTTTAGATACATTTAAAAATTTAAATGGGTGAATATTTTCAAATTTATTTATATATTTTAAATAAATTTATGCACTTTGGAAGAAAATTCTCTACATTGATGATTTTAAATTATCTTGATGTTACCCACAACCCCTTAACCTCATATCTAAAAATGAAAAGGACACATGATTTTAGTATAGATTTTATATAATAACAGATAATTATTCTACATCCCAATCATATCAATATAGTACATTTATGTGACTATTGCATAAAATCCAATACAAATAATATATGATTGATGAGTGAAATAAATTTTGCGAAGGAATGTCACAAGTGAGTGTAAATATTAATGATTGGTTAAAATATTTGAATAAATGAGATTTATTTTTGTTATAAATTTGAGTTATATAAGAATCCTGATAGATTTATAGATTTTTGATGTATCATAGTTCTCTTAAATTAACATATGTGTTTTCATGTTTATTGTTACATATTTACATTTAGTACATTAATGATACTTTCCCAAGTGTTCAGATGATATGTTTTTTTGACATTTATATAAATGAAATTTTTAAAAATTTATTGAATTAATTTATTTATTAAACAATGTTATAGTTTATCTAAGTAGCTCATGTGTCACATTTTCATAATTTTGCTTCCATTTACAATTTAACCAAATATTTAAATTATATGAAATTTATATTTAATTATATATATATATATATATTATTTGAAATATAAATAAGTAATTTCATTCATTTTAATTTTGTAGGTAATTAAAATACATTATATATGAAATTGAATTTAAAATGAAATAGTTATATTCACATTACGGCAATTCATCAATGTTGAAAAAGAAGTCTCATCATTAGATATTGTGTTTAATATAGAATCTATTCAATTAATTGATATATTTTATTAAGAAATATATATTTATCAATAACATGGACATTGGTATAAAATTTATCATTGATATGGAATAATATACAACTTATCACAGAAAACAATTAATTAGGATTTCCCCGATTTCAATAGGTAGATAATGTGGGATACAACAAAATCATTTTAACCATTAAATTAATATCATATAGTGATTACAAAAAGACATTAATAGAAAAATAAATATGTATAATTTTGTTGATAGGGATATCATATGTTATAATGTAATAACATTTAATATCATGGGGATATAATAAAATATCTATGGTTCCCATTTTTAATTGAATAGATCCTTACAAGGATTTATTACATTATAATAATGTATTTCATCAATATAGGTAAATAATATTCAGGTTAATTATTGATGAATCATAAGAATCATTGGTTACAATGTGATGTGTTGTTAAAGTTAAATTTAATATGGAAAATAATACTTACATGAAACTACATGTGACTATGAAGATAAGGATAATACCATTGGTGGATAAAAAAATTTCTATTCATTATTATAAAATTTTATTAATTTTTGTTATATAACTAATTATTTTATATCATATAATAAATCAGTATTGAATCATTGTGTTTGATGGAATCCTATCTCATACTTATATCATACACTCTAGTTCAACACCTTCATGCTCATTCATGAGTATACCAAATGTAGAAGGATGATTCATTCAATGTTTCTCTAATGGATTGTGATGATATCCATGTTCATCATAAGTTACATGAATGGTAATGAAGGGAGAGAGAAAATATTGTCTATGGTATATTAAAATAGTTCAGTAATGGTAAAAATAATATTTAATGTTGTCAGTAAATAACAAGTGAGTGGGGATACTTATGGATCATAGGAAAAAATTCAATATTTTATTGAAAAGGTATTTGAGACATGAATATAGGATTTAACGAAGTTATTTTAAAATATAAAAATATACTCGATAAAATATAATCTATTAAAAAATGAAACTACAAATTCATGAACATCATCTAAAATGAGGGGATAAAAAACAAGATTAAATAGTTCTTATTTTAATATATAACCATTTATTAATGTTTTCTTTTAACTATTTTTCTATCCCATTACATTATAAATCAATAAATATAGAAATAACTCATATAGTTTATCTTAGGCGAATAACCATATTTTGTTAAAAAATTATGGTTTATAATATTTCCATATTATATAATTTGGGGAAAATGAATATGTTTTTTCCATATAATTATCTTTACTACTACATATATATATATATATATTAAATTATTAATCTTAAAATATTTTTAGTCTGTGGTTTACATTTAATATATTTTATTTTAATATACAAAAATACTGAGTAATTTGGAATGTTTTTTTGGATATTAATGAACTTGAATGTAGTTGATTCAGATACAAAACTCATAAAAAATATATAATAATAAATTAAATATTAATTTAAATTGAATACTATAATGAAATATAAAACATAGTATACACAAAGAATATACGATAATATTGAATTTTATCGAGATCCTTCAGCAGAAACCATTGGGTTACTTCTTCTACCATTACCGACTATTAACTAGAATATCTAAATACTATGGTAGGGTCCCATCATCTATTATAAGTGGGATTTATCCTCCACCATTAAGGTAAATTGACTTGTGATATGTAGGGGAATTTTTGGATTCTTATATAATAAAATATAGTTCTACATGTTTACTCAAATAAGATCCTCTATCAACATCGTCATAAAACCTTAATTGAATGCTGGATCAGGATGTAGTTTTTATGTTTCATAAATTATTAATTATCGAATATTATAGATCATTTTTATAAATATTAAAAAAATCAACAGTATTTGTGATTTTAAATTCATTTAACAATAATTAATTTATCTATAAGTAAATATATGCTTTTTTATTATAAAACGAACATGATTATATTTGTAGTTCAATTAGATGAATGATACCACATATAATTATAATAGTACACTAGCGAATAGTATAAATAGAAACTACACAAAACTTACTATAGGGTGATTAATCCAAAAATAACCTGATTTATAATTTGATACATATTTTTTAAAATAATATTCTTTTACTAAATCCTCCATGAAATTATGAAAAAATATTATAACTATATTAATAAATCCAAACATTTTTGGATCGTATTATCACACAAAATTTATAAAATTTTAGAATAACAGTATACAAAAATTATACCATTTAAATATTATTTCATTTTTACCATATTATAATTGTAATAATTAAAAAATATTAGGAATTCAATATTTAATAATAATAAGAATTTATTAGTCCCTAAAATGTAGAATTGTAACTCATGTTATATAATTGTCTCTCACGATATTGACCAAACATACCAATAAATAAATATAAAAATTTCCTCCAAATTATATATTTATACACATTTTATGTGGGATTACATATTCTTCATTTCGTGGAATCAACATACAAATTGATGTAAACCTAGAATATTTAGTATATTCCAAATATAATGAATAAAATACAACCAATTTGACTAACCAAAGGTGAACTAGTATATCACATATAATTAATCTATGTCATTGGGAACTCAAATTTCACTCAAATAAATTATATTTTATTTCTTAATTTTAATTATGTCGAGGGTCTATATGTAAAATATTCTATATATGATGAAGAATCTTATGTTAGTTAAAATCCACTGAAAACATGATCAATGACAATCTCAACCACCCACAAATTATAGTAGCATCAGTTTTGTCATAGGAAATGAAACAATATATATTTGATAACATATAATGTATATTATAAATCTCATAGAATTTGGATTAATATAAACCATACACTCATAACAGTGTAAATTGCCAACAACCATTCAATTTGATATAATTTTAATGGTTATCAAATATTATAAGTCTATGTTTAATATATCGTGGGAAAATTATTTAACTTATACATGATTATACTAATATTAACATATATTTCATGAAAAAACATAATATTATAAGATGTTAATTGATTGGATAAATTCAAATTCAATAATTTAGTGTTATTTTATTAAACCTTTTTTCATGTAATATACATAGTACTCGTGAATGAATGATAAATTGATATTTTTCTTATTGTAAATTTATGATTTATTAATATTGAAAATATTCATTACATCTACTAGTTCATCTATCTAATACCCAAAAAACAAATAATTACACTAATTATTATCCTATAATAACTATTTTCTTCCATAAATATTCTACATTATCCATTTCAGAAACATAACAATATTTATTTATTCTCACTTCACGGTTTCATGAATGATATTTTATTTAAGAAGAATGTATTTAATTATTTTATAATACAATGTTTCCATACCCTAAAAAATATATAAACATCAATAATAAGAAATAAAAATTACTAGAAAAATATTAATACTAACCATAAGTATATATTGATGTGCTTCTTAATCCAATATAATTCCATCATTTTAACAAATGTAGTGATATACTATGTTGTTATTTTCATGTTTTTAGGATGGGTTGTTTATAAATATTCTAACTAATAGATTTAATATTGTGTAAAAATGTTTATATATATTGAGATATTATCTAATCCTTTTGATTTTATAAATTAGAATCATTATAACTCCTTAAATGATATCATCATAACCACTAATGACTATGAATATATACGTTATTATTTTTATGAATATAATGATGTTATTTAGTTACATCTAATTACTCTCAACCATATTAGAATGGTATATTTGTTTTATAATAATATAATTCAAAACATCATTATGTGTGTATTATATGGTGTACGAAAAGAAGATATAATGGATTTAAAATTATTAATATCATTAATCTGCACTCATATCATTTTATAAAGATATAATGTATTGAAAATACTATCATTAGGCAACACTGATTAAGTATCCTTCATAGAGGTATCGATTCTAGGAATATATATAACTATAATAATATATCTTTTTTAAATCATTGTTTGATAACATTTATATTAATAGTTTTAAATCACCATACCTAGTGTATTGGATAATTTTCCATCTATTTTATTGGCATTTATTTTCCCATACATACATTTATGGAATGTAAATTAGTGATATCATTTCGGTGGAATATTACACATCCATATGAAATACTATATATACTATAACAGTCTCACTAACCCATGTTCATACACCAAACTCACCATGTTTATTGATGAATATAAAACTATTTATTTAATTATCATGCCAGCTATCGTAACTCTAAAAAGATTTTGTAATATATAATGTAATGACACAATTATTATACCATATTACCACCATTTTGAACATTAAAATACTAAGGTAATATTATTTTCATATATGAAACTAAATTATCCTATATGATTGTTGGATATTATAAAGTCCCGGCTTTAAAAAATAACATAATCTTGAATTAAATGAATATTTAACATTGAGGATCTTTTCGTGCTTAGAGTTTTGGAGAGTTAGGTCATTACTATTACATTACATCAAAAAAATTACAATGTAGACACTTTTAATTAGTTTCCATTTTTTCATAAAATAAACAACGATGAAGAAAAGACCCATGTCTAGTTCCATGTTTTAGACAGCATGATTTTTACTTGATCCCATCTTTCACCGTATTTTTCTTTATGTATTTTGAAAAATATTTAAAAAACTTGGGATGAGCATAAAAATCATTGTAAGGGATACACAAAGAAGGAAAACTGTTTGTTTTTTAAAACAACAATTAAACCATGAATACTTTATCATAAGTAAAACTTTTCACCATTAAGAAGTATTAAATACTATTCACTAAATAAAAGATCATTTCTTACCCTTTTCTAAGAAAAATATAACCATAAAACCCATATAATGAACACATAACTTATAAAGTTATGTTGGGACATAAAATATCTTAAGTGGAATAACCATACGGTCGACTTCCACACACAACACTAAATGGAAGATCCATACGACTAACTTCTATAACCTACACATTGGTGGTTCTAACATAACCACACGTCCTGGTTTATCATGGAACCACCCACTATTTGGTTTATTATGTAACAACCCATAAAATTTCCATGTACCATAATAACACCTAAAATATTTCAATTTTAAAAATTTTACTAATTACATTTCATTTGCAATTATAACAAATAATTTCATGATATTGAAATAATCAATCCATTTTCATAAACGATTTAAAATTAGATTTATGAATCAAAGTTTCCAATAAATCATTGAAGCTTTTAACGGAATTATAATTTTAAAAAATTAATGTCCATATAAATAAATCCTTAAAACCATAAATAAAACACAGATATTAATGAGAAATATTTTGAAGAATATATCTTTGAAACATTTATATAGATATTTTAGTTAATGAGTTTTTAACAAAATGAGAGATGCATGAATACAAATAATTAAGGAATAAAATTTAATTATAGATTTATAATATCATGAGAATAAAGGTATTAATGATATAATAGGAAAAATATTACTATATACACCATACAACAGTGAATTGGAGTATAACAACAATGAAGACTCAATGGAATGCAAATTGAGACGAAATCCCTTATAAAGATGGTATCGTTTGATTAAGGCGAAATCAATTACATAATTATGTGTGTCAAAAAAGAATACACCCAATATAAGTGGTTATTATGTGTTAAATAATCTTATGATATTCATACATATTCATAAGACGACATATTCAATAAGTACATGTTTAACCTAAAGAATTTAAATTTGGTTAGGAGGTTCCCTTGAAATAATTCGAATGCCTAACAACATTCATTTAGAATTCAGAAAATGAGTTGATGAGATAAAAAAGGAACCTCATCACTTGGACATTAAAATTTACATCAATAAAGATATAGAAGAATATATCCAAACATAATAAAATTTAAATTAAAATATATATCAAAAATAAGTCTTTCAAAAAAGAGGAGGGTGAAGGGGTCACTTACCGATATGGTAACATATGAAACATACGACCCTGGAGAGAAATAACATAAAATGAAGATTTTAATACCAATAAATTAAATTATATTACACAATTAATACAATCATGTGAAGTAAATACCCCACAAAAAATAAACTAGTGGCAATATAGCAATAATCTCACAGGAATAAGAAGTGAGATGAAAACCCCCTACCACATTGTTATCAATCGAGTCATATGACCAAAAGTTCATAAACAAAGAATGAATCATAGAATACCTTGAATATAAATATAATAATGACAATATTTATCATATGTATTTACACAATACACCACATTAAATAAATAAGTGGCGAACATTGGAAATCTCTCAAAATTTAAAGTGAGATAATAAACCGCTTTCCTAGTGTCTGACATGACTTGTTTGTTCCATGATTTTCCTGAATAATAAACTTAAGTTAATTTATACATGAATAAGAAAAACATTTCTTGTTTATTATTCCTTTTTATATCCATTATTACTATGTTATAAACATTATGTAACCATTTAAATTAATAATCTTCGATTTTTCCATATTTGGTACTTAAGTCAAAAAATGGACATCTTATAATTAAAAGTTGTACTTGTGGTCAATAGTCCATTGTCTCTAGAATGTTATAAATGGTATATATATCATATATATCATATATATCTAGTGTATACATATCTATAATATTCTATATGATTTGTAGTTAAGAAATGAAACGCACCATTCATGGAGACGGTAAGTCGTACGTACACATGAACACTACTTTCATTTCTATTTTATATTTAAATGAATGAAAACATAATGTTAATTCGGTATGTTATAATTACTGTATAATATCATATGATATTTATGTTACAAAATTTCATTAAATACATCTTTTATAATTTCCTTGTATGTCATGAACGAATCATTACACTTTGAGAGGGCGGTAGTCCACCCTTCCTCAAATGAAATTATCATGTTTACACAAATTGGAAAGCGTAAAGATATGTTTGTAAATAAAAATTACAGAATAATATAGAAAAAAAAACATAATATATATCATATATAAGTACAGGGCCATTATAATGTCCACCATTAGAGGAAGTTGGAGATATTTGAACAATCATCGTTTCGTGAGGTGTAATTTTGCCATCCGCGAAAACCGTATGTTCTTAACCCATTAGATGAATGTGTGTTTATGTGTAGTTTGAATACGTTTTATAAAAACATCCTATTATATTCAGGATACTGGTTTTGTTATAAAATAAATGAACAAAATGAATTTGGGGGTGGTAAAAGTAAAATAATATAGATGAATTTAAGAGAAATGATTACCTTTAATTTGGGTAACTACCTTTAGTTTGAATAAAAGTGACTTTTTAGAGTGCCTAATGCCTATGTTAAGGTTTCTAGGAGGAATAGTGGGATCTTGAGAGCTTATTTGGACAGGGGTTGGATGAGCCAAGGGGTTAGAGAGGTGTGAGGAATGGGTTAGAAGTAGTGTTCTTTTACAAGGGGGAGGAGGGGATTTTTAGGAAAGTGAGAAAATATTATTTTATTATATAATGATATTTGGCTTTAAAAAGTCCAAAACTACTTAAAGTAAAATATAATAAGACTCATGGTGGAAATAAAATCATCCAATAATAATTTTATAGGTTTTAAATATTTTCATAATATTTATAATCTTATTTATTTAAATCATTTATTAATGAGGTAAATAACACATCATTATTGTGTCATTGATAATTACATTTATATGATGTCTAAAAATTATAAAAAATACCATGAAGTTGGAAATATTTTTATATTTATAATTAATATTTTTTGTCAAAATGTTGACTTATATAAACCCATGTAAATTTTGATTTACTAAAAGATAATTTTTTATGTCATTTTTTCATTTAAATTAAGTTAATTAAAATAAAGTGTCATTATCATTAATAAGTGGCTCCATGGGGTCCCAAAATAGAACCAAGGAATTCCATGGTCAGAAATTACTAATACAATTATATTATGTCAAATGATAAGGTAATTTGGTATTATTATTATTTTCATTTTACCTTGAATTATCTTATTTACCTTTAACCACATTAAATACAAGTTAAATGTTACTATTCACAGAAATATTAATTTTATCTTATTGAACAACATTTTACTTAATAATAACAACCATTTATGTAGGATTTTTTATATTCAATTCAAAAATGATGTATATATTTCCAAATTTGAATGATATAATATTTATTAATTTATTTAAAATTAATTCTCATTGTCAAAAAAATATCTGTTGATAAAGAAACAATAACTATCATAACATTGGCACTTGTTTATTTAAAATTTCAAAGTGAAATAAATTTCAATGACCAAAATTGGATTAAATGGTAAAAATATAATTTAATAAAAATCTAAAACCAAATAAAAAGATAATCTAAGAATATAAATAAATTATATTAAAAGGAATATTTGAATTAAAATAATGTATTTTTCACTATTCATTAAAAAATGAATTTTATCAGAAAAATACGAACAAATTACCCAAAGTAAATTTTGGTGTCCCGATTCAAATGAAGAATTTTATTTGTTTATATATAACATATAAAAGTGAAAAAAACTATATTTAAATAGGGTTCTCCATTAAAAGATGGTAAATTGACCTTATAAAGAATATTATAGTTTTTATGCATAAAATTATATTCTTTCTTATTTTAAGGCCCTTGAATCTATTGGATAAATGCAAAAACATTTAACATACATGTATAATCATATTTTTGTTGGTTATGTTCATTCCAACCATTACAATGTCTAGGCATTAGTTAATTTTTAAAATAATAATATTATATTATTATTTTTCAGTATGACTCAACATTGTGTACAACGTATTATTTCAAAGAAACTCATTGTTGTGTATCAGGTATTTCATCGAATAATAGCGTCCCCATAAAATAAAAATTAATATTTAATTACAATTATTAGTAAATATGAAAATTTCTTGTTCTTTATTTACCTGGGATGTTACATCACTCCCCCTTTTTGAAATTGTGTCCTTGAAATATCATAATTGGGCTAAAAATATCATATAAAGTCCCACATCGGAAAAAGAGTCAATAAAACATTGTCATTAAAATAAATAAAGGGAATTAAAAAGGTCACCTGAGATAACACATACTAGGATTCCGTGTTAGAAAACATGGATATGGAAGAGAAATTACACCATCAAGTTCTGATGGACTGTGGTAGAAAATATGACTAGGAGAAAGTTAACAACTAGAAAATCACAAAATTGTGATATGTTAAATGGTCATTGATTACCCAATAGGAAAGGTAAACCAATCACGTTTTTTATGTTCCATTTCATAATTTGAGGATTTTATTTACTATATAGAATATAAAAATACGAAATATACTTACCTACAAGTCGAGTTTCATCCTATAATAAGTTTCTACCAAAAACTAACCTTTTCTCAAAATAATGAGCATTCAAAAATACGTTGTCACAACAAAAGTGCAAGAATCATCTTCTATAGAATCACATAATCCACAAAAGAATAATTATATATTTCCCTTACCTTTTGACATCAATGAAAACCAAAATGGTTAGTAAGAGATCATATGATCCCAAAAAAGGATAATCCATTATAAAAAGTAATACTACTATCAATCTTCAAAATTCAACAAAAAGTTCCCAAAGTTTATGAAAGACCATTCAATACATAGTTGTCCATAAAATTATTTAAAATAATAAAAACTAAGATTGAAACCTAAAAGATAGATATATTTAATCACATAGTCTTCCACATTAAATCATAGCATTTAACTCCAAAAAAATATATTACTCTTAAAGACACATACTAAAGAATAATTAACCAAATCTCATATTAACATTGATAGATTAATCATTTCCATAAAAACCCAAATCACCATATGTCCATAATAAACACATAAATTCTCCCAAAATAAAATTCCACCATTACTCATCAAAATAATAGATAATTATTCCTTGAATAAATTTTTGATATATCAAACATTAGGGTTATACATACTATGAAAAGTCTTCCAATTTAACACCATCATCAAAAGAGCCTTAAAACTTTTAAGTATTTCATCATCTTAAAATATACCATAACTCTAGAATCCCATATATGTTGACTTCTTAATGATTAAAAATTCTTCATGTTCCATTAACCACTCTATAAAAACGAATTCTAAAATACTACTTTCCTAGAAACAAAACCATGAATCATATCATATGATTCAATAATGTTAATAAATATGTTAAGAAATAATGCATACCTTTCATTGGTCATTGTTAGTTTTTTCATCCTTAATTGAAATGGAATTAGGTATTGGTGAAAATATATTTATAATATCTAGGTGATCCCATTCCCGAAACATCTTCGTAAGACTTTTGTTTTTATAATGACCATGAACACCGCATTTAAAACATTCAATTGATCCTTCAGAAAAAACATCTTTCCCTTTCCTAGAGTCAAGAGAATGATTACTTTTTTCCATGGATGGTTCTTGCTTTATGACTGCCATTCTCACATCTATAACATCTTATCCTCCCTTTAAAAACATTTTCCTAGGTGTTTCTATCCACATCCATGTCTCATAGGTTTTTGAACATACATACCTTTATGATTATTACCTGATCTTCCATATGGATTTATTTCTCGCATAAAATAAGCCTTATAAAAATCAACAAGGATTAGGTTTCCAATCTCGACTTCAGGTAGTTGGTTTAGAATAACAACAAGAGTTCTCATTGTATCTATAATTTCATTCAATTACTCATTCAGAAAACATTCACAATTTTTTTCAAATCCACTTTTACATTGGTGCATTCTAGATCCAACCATTTAGTAAAACCAAGAAGGTCAGTGTGAGTATATCATTAAAATTATAATATAATATCTTATGATGAGGGTAAATAATTATTCATGTTATATTAAACTCATTAAAACTAAAAATGAATCTTTCTAATTTTCACACCATTATGGTTATGTCACATATGCTCATATAACACCCAAACCTCTAAATTTATCGAAATAGACCTCTGAAACACACTATTAAGAACATGTCATAAAACTTTATATAATCTAGAACTAAATGAATAATTCACATTGAGGATCTTTTCGGTTTTAGAGTTTTAAATAGTTAGGTCATTACTATTACATTACATCTCAAAAATTACAATATAGGCACTTAGAATTGGTATCCATTTTTTTCTTTAATAAAAAATCTTGAAGAAAAGAGACATTTATAGTTCCATGTTTTAAACATCATGAATTTTCATTGATCTCGTCCTTGAGCCTATTCTACATTATGTCCAGTAAAAAAATAGTTCAAAATCTTGGGATGAGAATAAAATGCTCAGAATGGGATACACATAGAAGGAAAAATATTAGTTTTTCAAAACAATAATTAAATCATTATTACATTATCATAAGTAATAATTTTCACCTTTAGAAAGTAGTAAATACCCATCATTGAATAAAATAAAATTTCGTACCCTTTTGTAAACAAAATAATACCATTAAACTCATATAAAGAACAAATAACATAAAAAGGTATCTTGGTACATAAACATTCTTATGTTGAAAAACCATACAGTCAACTTCCACACACATCACTAAATGGAATAGTCATACGACTAACTTCCATACCCAATGCATTGGCGGTTACAACATAACCACCCATCCCGGTTTATCACGGCACCACCAGTCATTTGGTTTATCACGTAACCACCAGTTAAATATCCATATACCATCATAACAAATTAAATATTGAAAATATAAACATTTCATTTTCAATCATAAAAAATAATATCAAGTTTTTGAAAAAATCAATCCATTTTCAAAAACCATTTAAAAATAGATTTTTTTATTCAAAGTGTCCCATACCACTTTGATGGTTATAATGGATTTATAATTTTAAAATATTAATGTACATATAAATAAATCATAACAACTATATTGAAAACATGGACATTAATCAGAAATATTTAGAAGAACAAATCTTTAAAACATTTAAAATGATATTTTAGTTATAGAGTTTTTCACAAAATGAGAGATGCATCAATACGAATAATTAAGGAATAACATTTAATCTGAACATAATATCATGAGAATAAATGTAGTCATGATATAATATTCCAAAGGATATTATATACACCATATAAGTGTGGATTTTTTCATAAAAACAATGAAGTCTTAATGGAATGTAAATTAAGACGAAATCCATCATAAAGACACTATCTTTTGATTAAGGATAAATCAATTACATAATTATATGCGAAAAAAATAATACACCCCATATAAGTGGTTATTAATTATAAAACATTAATAGTTCATTCACACATACTCAGAGGATGACATATTCTTGAAGCACTAGTTTAACCAGAATAATTGAAATTGGGTTAACAAGTTCCCTTGCAAATATTTGATATCATAACAACATCACTTTAGAATTTCTAAAATGAGTTGATGAGATTAAAAAAATTCCTCTCATCACTTAGAAAAATAATTTACATCAATAATGATATAGAAGAACAAATCCCAATAGAATTAGATGTAAATTAAAAGACATGATAGAGTCTTTTTTAAAAAGAGGAGGGTGAAAGGTTCCCTTACAGATATGGTAACATCTGAAACATACACCCCTTTAAAGAAGTATCTTAAAATAAACATGTAAATACACATAAATTAATGTATATCACAAAATAATTCAATCATGGTCAGTATATACACCACACAAAAGCAAATAGTGGAAACATAACATGAATCACACTGGAATAATAGGTGAGATAAAAACCCCGTACCACACTGTAATCAATCAGGTCGTATGACCAAAAGATAATAACAACAAAATTAATCACAAAATACCATGATTATAAATATAATCATGAAAAAATATATATATATATAGTTAATGTAAACAATACAGAACATGCAATAAATAAGTGGAGATCAATGGAAATCTCACAGAATTAAAAGTAAGATAACAAACCCCAGACCTCGTGTCAGACGTGACTTTTTTGTTCCTTATTTTTCATGTATAATATTCATACGTTAATTAATAATTGTTTTAGAACCCTTTTAAAAGTTTATTATACTATTTATAATCAATTATTACCATTTTATAAATATTATGTAATCATTTAAGTTAATAATGGTTGGTTTGACAATATTTGGTACTTGAGTCAAAAATGGACTTCTTATAATTACTAGTTATCCTTGTGGTCAATAGTACATTATCTAAATAATAAATTACATTGTATAAATATCATATATATCATATATATCTAGTTTTTATGTATTTATAATATTCCATATCAATTGGAGTTAAGAAATGAAACGCCCCGTTCATAGAGATGGTAAGCCTTATGTACGAATGAACGCTACTTTCATTTCTATTTTATATTTAAAAGAAAGAAAACATAACGATGAAATGGTATATTATAATTCTTTTATAATGTCTTATGATATTTATGTGACATAATTTCATAATCTCTATCCTTTATACGTTCCTTATAAGTCATTAATGAATCGTATCACCTTGACGGGGTGGTAGTCCGCATTTCCTCAAATGAAATTATCTTGTTTACACATATTTGAAAGCATAAAGTTATGTTTGTAAATAAAAATTATAGATGAATATAGAAAAAAACATAATATATATCATATATTAATTCAGTCCCATCATAATGGCCACCATGAGAGGCGAGTGGGGATATTTGAATAATCATTATTTCATGAGGCGATAGTTAGCCATCCACAGAAATAGTAAGTTAATAACCCATTAGAAGAAGTTGTTTGTATGTGTAGTTTGAATCCACATCATAAAAATCATAGTATTTTTTAGATATAGGTTTTGTTATAAAAGAAATAAATAAAAAGAATTTGGGGGTTGGAGAAGTATAATAAAAGAAAAAATTTAAGAGAAACCATTAAATTTAATTTGGGTAACTTCTTTTAGTTTGAACCAAAAAGACTTCTTGAAGTGAAATATACTTATGTTAAGGATTCTAGATGTAAATGGTGGATCATGAGATCTTATTTGGGAATTTTTTTAATGAGAAAAAAGTTTTTAGATGTGTGAGGAATGGCTAATAAGTGATGTCCTTTTATAAGGGGGGAGGGGCTCTTTAGGAATGTGTAAAAAAATAAATTCATTATATAATTATATTCAGTTTATAAAGGTCAAAAACTAATCAAAGTAAAATATTAGATCACTAATTGTCGAAATAAAATCATCCTATATTAATTGGACTAGTTTCGGATATTTTTTAATATTTATAATATTATTTATTTAAATAATTTATTAATGAGTTAAATACTGCATCAATATTGTATCATTAATAAATATCTCTAATGTATAAAATTTATAAAAAAATACCATAAGGTAAGAAATTTTTTTAGCTTTCAATTCAAAATTTATAGTCTAAATGATGACTTATATAACCCCATGTAAAAATTTATTTACTAAACGATATTTTTAGGCCATTTTTTCTTTTACTATTAGTTAATTAAATTAAAGTGTCATTATCATTCATAAGTGGCTCCATGGGGTCCCAAAATCGACCAATGGATTTACATGGTCGGCCGTTACTAATCCATTATATTTAGTACAATTGTTAAGGTAATTTATTATTATAATGATATTTTTTACCTTGAATTACCCTATTTATCTTTAATCGCGGTAAATAAAATTCAAAGGGTACAATTCATAAAAAAAAATTATTTTAATCTTTATGAACCACATTTTACATAGTAATAATGACCATGTATTTTGGATTTTCGAAATTAAATTCACACAATCAATAGAATTTCATTTAAATGAAAATGTGTGTTTGTTAACAATTACTAAGTGGTTTCAATATTCATCAAAAATAGATTTTTTTCAGAAAAATACCAAAATTTCAGCCTAAGATGTACTTGATATTCAAAATTCAAAAAATATGCCTATTTTACAAATGTCAAAACATAGAAGTTGCATTAATTAATTTATAATTAATTCTCATTGTCAAAAAAAATATTCTGTTTTTATGAAACAATAACTATCAAAACATTGACAGTTGTATATGTCCAATTTAAAAGTGAAATTAATTCCAATGACCAAAATTGGATTCAATGTTAGAAATATAATTTACGTAAAATTTAAAACCAAATAAAATGACAATAAAAAAATATAAATAAATAAAATTAAAAGTAGTATTTGAATTAAAATAATTTATTTTCTACTATTCATTAAAAATGAATTTTATCTAAAAAATAAGAAAAAATTACCGAAAGTAAATTTTGGTGTCTCAATTATAAAGAAGAATTTTATTTGTCAAAAAAACGTATAAAAGTGACCAAAATTAGATTTATATACGGTTCTCCATTAAAAGGTGGTAAACCGACCTTTTAACGAATACTGGAGTATTTATGCTTAAAATTAGATACTTTCTTATTTAAAGAATCTAGAATTAATTGGATAAATGTAAAAACATTTTAAAAACATGTATAATCATATTTTAGTTATTTATTTTCATTTTAAACTTTAAAATGGCTAGGCGTTAATTAATACTTAAAGTAATAATATTATATTATTATTTTTGAGTATGACTCAGCATTCTGTGCAATTAAGATTTCAAAGAAACTCATTATTTCATATTGGGTAGGCCATTGAATCATAACATACCCTTTAAGGTAAAATTAATATTTAATTCACAATTAATATTAAATTAGAAAATTTCCTGTTTATTATTTATCTTGGATGTTACAATTATATTTATTTTTTTTAAATCTCTTAATTATAGAAATGTATTATCGAAATAAAATATATGATTAGGAATTGTTATCATCATTTTAAAATTTTCACTAACTAGTAAATAAAATGAATTTGATTTCATAATTTTCTCCCAAAAAAACTATATATGTCGACATTATATCTACATTCTCAATTTTTCTATAGGAAATAAATAATAATCCTATGATTCACACACATTTAGGTGAATCCACATGGTTATAAACATGATTACTGTATATTGATTTAATCATACATCTCATTGTATATTAACATTCATAGCCCTAAATCACATCGTCATTGGTGTTAGGATGATAAACAATGAATTTTACCTCATCATCATTTCAAAAAAAATTATTTTGTCATGTGATAGATATTACAGAACCTTTTAGGTTATAAAATATCATTATAACATTATGTTTCTATAACCTCTTAAGGAATAAACCAACTATCAATCATATGTTCTATTATATTTCTTGGGTTTTTACATTTTAAATACTATGCTTCCCCTCACAACCTATATTAATCAGCCGATCCATCGAAATGAAATAATAAGAATAATAAATTAACACATTTTATTTCTAAGATTATGAGAATAATTTAGAATCATTTTGATTCAAAAAAATAAAATTTACATGCTTTTGGGATAACATTCTCATAATCTAATTGATGTATATAAGATGTAGCATCACTATATTAGTTCACACCTATTGGGTGCATCATGTCGGGTTAGCCATAGAACCTCAAACGGTTTTCCTTGAACACTAGAGGATTCTGATATTATCGATGGACATTTTAACGTGTCTGTGGGGAGACTATTCCATCAAAGGTAATACGTAGTACATAGTGGTAGGAAAAATAATTTATAAAAATTTTAGAAAAATGTAAATAAGAAAACTTAAATAGAAGAAAATAAATAATCCCATCTGAATAAGTAATAAGTGTGGATGATGATAAATAAAACTAAATAAAAATATGTCTTTCTACGATGTATGTACTAATGTATTGGTTATGAAAGTAAGAATAAAAGAACGAAATCAATGATGTAATGAAAAAAAATAACAAAACAAACTGAATCTCTAGAAAATACTTGGTACACGGACCACAATCTCAATCCTAAGCACCAAGAAACACTTAAACACTAGAAGCATCATACTACCTGATATCCATTCCTGGGAGCATAATGTAAACTAAGGTACCAATCTATAGTCGACTAGGGAGTATGATATAATATTAGTATGTCAGGACCCATCATGTATAGTCATTTCCATTTCATTCTATAAAAAAGAAGTGTTCACATGTATGATAAATTCAATCTACAGATAAACACAATAAAATAAATATTACAAGGTATGGGTTCTCAACGACACCCATCTCTCATCAACTGCGTCGGCCTAAGATGGGAATTTGAATAAGTTTCCTATGATAAGAAGAATGTATATATATATATATATGTTTAGAAAAATATATTGTTGATAAAAAGAATATACCCCCAATCTTGTGAATTATCATGGGGTTAAATTTATATGTCAAAAAAGTTTGCATCAAATCATTAGAAGATAAAAAAAATTCACACGATACTCAAATAGTATCAACAATATAAATCCATGAATTATAATTATAATTATTTTTATGTTGAGAGATGGAGTCTAAGCCTATCATGAAGATATCATTATGATACCTCCTTCAATTTATCTAGTACCACCGAGCCAATCGAAGGAGATCTTCTGATGATCCATGTATCGATCAAGTCATGGATTTATCAGGAGTCTGCCCTAGTATCACAAATAAGGGGCCAAGTACCACCTGTGGTATGGCACATCATATATTAAAAAGGTACCTTCCTTGAATGTCTCTTTGGGAAACCATATCAATCATGAGTATTTAGAAACACTGGGAAACCCTCACCTGGAAAATCCAATGATATCTCACCCTGGCATATTGTGTAACCGGTCAAGAATAGAGGGTCTTCGGATAGTCCTTAATATGACACCTACATTGTCTCACAGTCCTGGATTTAATAATATTTTAAGGATTTAGATATCTCAATGTAGGAATTAATAATAGTACCCGAATAATATAATCCAGTCAAAGATAAATACTAATGATCATTCTTGTCAGGCAATTATATTCAATTAAATTTATCAGTGACAGTATAAAAAATGCATATATCACATTATAATGGAAGAACCAGATAATAATTTAACTTGTAACAAAATCATTAGGCAGAGTTAACCAACAAATATAAAGGTTCAGGGATCAAAATAATCACCCAAAATTTATTCAATTTAAAAGACAACCTAGAATGGTGTATCAAAAAACATGAAATTAAATAATATCAATATTCTAGTAAAAAATGAAATGAGACCAAGAATGTTGACATTACCAAGAGGTATCCAATGATTTTGTAACAATTTTAATAGGATTGATTATTTTCTACAACGTAGCAGTGGTTAAGAAAAGCATAATAATTAATTTAGATAAAAGATAAATTAAGAATCGAAGTTTGGATTCGATGAGGAGAACAAAGTGCAATCTAAAAGATGAAAAACAAACATGGGAAAATAGTGTATGTGACCCTATTCATAACCATAGAGTATCCCATGCTCTTATATGATATTTTATTTGAAATAAAACAATTGTAAATGGATTTTTTTAGAAAAATCCCAAATTTGGGTAAAAATTACTGGAGAAGACTACACAACAGATTGTGTATGGGATCCGATGATTCTAGATGAATAACGTTATCCTTATTGAGAGACATACTGAACACATAAGGGTGGTGGAAATGGATGAGAAATAAAGTCACAACGGGCATCCAAAGGAGGATAATAGAAGAAGAAGCACCACATGGGGGGACCTATATAATGGGAGAAACACCAAGGTAGAGGGAGGAGGGAAATATAGAATAAAAGAAAAAATAGATAAAAAGACATGAAAATAAAAAAAGCTGAAGAAAAGGAATTTAGAAAACTGATATAAATAACAATAAAATAATATAAAAGGGATGGAATGAACAATAATAAAAATAATAAAAATGGTCTAATTCCCATTATAATTTTTTTTACATTTCTCCTAACCCCTTTTTGTTTTATTTTTAAAATTTCAATTTTCCCTTTTTATTTTTTATAATTTTATTAACCTCAATTCCCCACTATTACACAATGTCATAATTTACAAAAAAATCCATGAAATTATTTAAATAATTTTCCTGGTTACACAGGACCTATAATATGGTTTGAATGCATGCTCCCTAGGTCTAACCCAGAAAAAATATCCACTCATATGTATAGATATTATATATATATATATACACTTATATATATGCATATACATATTTATACACCTACACATGTTTATGTGACAAAAAATATATTTAATTCCCATATATATATATATAGATAAATATTTTAGTCCCAAACTAATAATAATATTCACAATAAAAACTGTTAATATTTTGTACAACTCATCAATGATACCATTACAAATTTAAAAACAACATCTATTAAAAATAGATAACACGAAATAAATTAATATATATTGTACATTTGTTTTTAATTTTCACAATTATTAAAATGTACACATATTATTTACACCACAACAACATTTAATGAATTTAGATGTATATATCCATTTTTTGTATTCAACACAAATAATAACATTATTAATATAATTATTATAATTATTTGTAAAATCCAATAAAATATTTATAAACAATTTAAATTATCTTTGGATGTCATTTAATAAAAATTTCTGATTCTCACAAAGGTTACAACCCACCTAGGGTAAAACAAGTATTCTAGACCTAATGGAGGGTTCCGATTTATCATACGACACATGGTTTGTGAGAAAATAATAATTTATTATTTAAAAATGGAATGATAAATTAGTTAAAAATAAAAAGTGTGTTATACAATGTGATGTTTCCAAACACATGACGTACATCAATGTTATAACCTTCAATTGGTAGACCTAGCTCTCCAGACCTAACTGCGGTCTCATATTTCTCAAACGATGCACTTTTTGAGAGCGATTTAATTTTTCTAAAAAGAAACACACACACACACACACAATTTTATGTTAAAATTTATTTAATATTTTTATTCTATAAATGTCAAGGGCCTATTGGTCTTAGAATACCATACTGACTCAACGTCTAGCTCTAAAAATATTTTATATAATATTTCAATTTCATTAAACAGGTTTGTACACACCATTTAATTTATTTCCATTTTTATTTCATTATAATTCAATTTCATTAAAAGACACATCCCAATGTCAACAACAAAAAAGAAACAGTTTTTGATTCTCTATTTTATAACAGTCATTCCCAGCTAATGGAAAAATATAATTTATTTTATTTTTCATCTGTTTTAAAACATTGGATGTTACATCCTTCCCAAAATATAACATTTCATCTACGTGAATTATTTGGTTCGAATGTAAACATAATTATACCTGAAAGGGTAGTAATGTTTCACACAATGGGTGCATTACATCTCCACACACTCAATGCACATTTAATTATTGATTATTTAAGTAGTACATAAGCTATTATTATCCGAGCCACTACTCATTTTTCTACTAATACAATGAGACAATAATTTTATAAAAGCAGTTTGGATTGATACATGTCCATGTAACCGTATCATTAAATAACTATTTATATTATCTTCCCACCACAGGCATTAAAGATAGAATGGGGTAATTTCCATGTCATGACACCTACCACCATTAAAATTTCCTGCAAGTGCCACCCTTAAGTGTTCATGAAATGCTTCCAGCATGATTTCCATTATAGATAAAATGGTTGATTCCCATTGACCTAAAAGCTACAGTTGAGCCAACATTTAACGAAAATCCCTAGCCGACTAAAACTACACTCATCTAACTTGAAAATGTTTCGGAAAATGTTCTTCCAAAGAAAAATTCATTAAACAAGATGGATAACAAGTCGAGCCCCTCTGACAGATCATTTTAGAAGATGCCAGACATAGACAATGGGTGCTTTAAAAATAGAAATTTTATGTCTTCTTCAAAGGTATGTTTGATTTACCATGGACATTTCCACTGAAGTTCATACATGGATTATAGGGATTCTCTTAAATATAGGCATCACCTAGCCCAAAAATATGTCTGGGGAAACCTCGTATTGGCCCAACATGAGTAAAGGAACATACTCAAGGTAGTACACATTCCTTTTTTATGAGTGAGATATTGCTTCAAGGGCATGATTCTCATATCATAACATTGATTGAGCCCATTGTGGCATCAACATGTAGATCTTGTTGGATGAAACCGTAGGTGTTCAAGAGTTCTCTAAAGTTAGTCTACATTAGAATCCAAGGGTTAATCAAGAAAATCCCATAATTTATATTAACCATGTGTTTAACATGAAACACTATTAGACCACTATATCAACCCAACAACATTTAAAGTGTTAGCGTGGTGTTAGGGTGATGGTATCTTAGTGAACCAAGGGCATATGGAAGATAGGGGATATTATCATCAATTAATAAATATTAAATATATAGGATTATATTATTACCAAGAACATAAGACAAAACACTACTAATTGATAAAATTGGGGAAAATCAACTTCACCCACTAATGTACTTTCATTAACTAATCACCGAGCCTCTAGCAACCGAGGCATACTATGATCGTTCAATCTTAAGCACTATTGTCCACCCATGACCAATGATATTACTAAATAGTTTAATAAACCACAAAACACACCTAATTTTTGCTGCCATGAAATCAACAACATGATTTATGGATCAAAATCCGTTCAAAATTTAACTGAACCCAACAATTCTCTAATTGTCCTCTTTAGTGGTGTCCCTTCTACTTTGAAGGATGCATATTTAACAGAACCATCATTAAACATGCTTCTTCAAGAGTGTTGTAATTGTAAAAAGAAGAGATAAACTATCCCCTAAAAAGATATTTAGTTTTGGACCACCATAATCTAAAACATTTAATCATTTGGCATGAAATACAAAACCAAACTGACCAGTTTGTCAAAACACCCAAGTAACATGCAGTCATCTCGAGCCTTGGGACTGACATGTTTTCTTGAAAAAAACAATGCAGTCTTCTACATGGTTGACCTGATACAAATTTAATATCATAAGGCTTGTAGAATATATTGAAATCATCTATAACGTAATAACAATAAGCACATGACAAGACCCATGTTCATTAATTCATAATACCCAGAGGTGATACAAAATAAAAAAGGATTTTAACTCAACTGATGACATATTGAGTCAACCATCACAGAGAATAATAGAGAGTTGAATGACATATGAATTAGTTGAACATTCCCTAGGATGATCAATCCTAGGTAAAATGTGCATTACTTGATCCTCATAACCAAAACAAAATTCAAGAAAAAAATTTCCTCCCATCCGAACAAGGGAGTCATTTTTAGAAGGGGATCTGAGTAGAGACAATGTTACCTGAATGACACCAAAAAGTATGAAAAACATAGAATTAGAGTGGCATTAAATTTTTATGGGTGCTTCTTCATATGGTCTATCCCGTAACAAAAGAAGGTGAACCCTAACACTAGGTCTTGCTAAAAGAAGCCTCTAGGTTCAAAATAAAATCATTAAAGGCATTGTGAAAGCTAAGAGTACATATGGAAACCACTAATTAAACCATTTCAATGATACTCAATGATACATTATCTACCCTTAAATGAGGGTCTTAAGAAGATGACACCACTGCATGTTTTATTTCAAAAACCATTACATGTAATCCTATTTCATAATACAACATGCATATGATCAATAGTCCAGTTATATGTGAAGCCATGTACTAATCCATCAAGTACCCATTCCCCTTACAAGTGGCATTTGAGTCCCATGTAATTTTAACCAATTAATTTTATCAAAAGAAACCAATTTCTTATCAAAAAATCTAGGGTGTCACTTCAAGCAGCTAACAGAGTTAAACATGCTAAAATCCTAGAAGCATGGCATTTTAATCATAGAGACATGATAATAAAATTGATAAAAGATTCAATGAAAATATGCTAGTAGAAAGAAAACATGAAATCATGCTTCCATGCTAAATAGATTAGTGAAAAAATTGTATTTAGACATTAATTATTAATAAATAATCGACATGGTATGGAAGTCAAATAACTCAATCCTATCAAAAAACAAATTATGAATACAGCAACAAGGCATGACATATGAATGTCATGTGAATCTCAATGTGCCTATTATGATGTGTGTAATGCATCATTCATTCTTTAACAGAAAATGTGTAAAATACCATAAATCCATATGCAGTAGAAATTAAACCAATCAATCGAGGTGAACTCATATAAATTATAATACCAAAAAACATGAACATCAATTCTTATCCTTGGCCACATGGTCATTTCCATTACATGGGGTGATCAGTTTCATGCATGACTATTATCTAAGAACCGAAACATTCTGAGATGTCTATATTCCAACCCAAAATAATAAGAAAATGGAAAATAACCACTTTTGATACCACTTTATTGAGTCATAGAATAGAGAGCCACATAATTGGTGCTTCAATCTGGGTTTCCCACATGACCATATGCGCATCTCGATAAATGTTATAGGCTTCTGACGAGAAGGAAGAGACATTTTAACTTGTCTATGGAGAGAATATTCCCATATAGGTAATGGGTTATAAATAGTGTAAGGAATAAAAATATGTATCAAATAGAGGAATAATATAAATAGGAATACTACAACTAATGAAAATAAATAATCCCCACCGAGTAAATAATAAGTTCATATCTGGATAAAAAAACAACATACTAAAATATTTCATGAAATGATTTGTGTTCCAATACAAATGTTTTTAATCAAGGAATAAAAGCATGAAATAAAAGATATAATAAAAATGATAGGAAGAAACTACTATATCTCAGGCACACACATAGTTCTCTATGCACATTATCTATCTGAAGCAGCAAGAAACACACAAAAACTGAATGCAACATGATTTCCTCTATCCATACCAATGATCATACAGTCTAATTTGGAACCAAATGGCACCTGAGTATGGATTGAAATATATTCTTAATATGCTGGAAACCATTGTGTGTTTGACAATCCATTTATTCCTGTAAACAAAAGCAATGTGACAATGGATGATAAATGTATGATATTAAATAAACATAATAAAATATATATAACTAGGTCTAGTTTCTCAATGGCACCCATCCCATATCACCTGATTCAGCATATTTTGAGAATATGAATATGGTTCTTGTGATATGTAGAATGTATATATATATTAATAAGGCATTAAAAATACAAGGCTGAGAAAACGAACGTACATTAATGATTTTTATTTAGATAGGGGTAAAATTTATTTGTCAAAAAATTGTGCTTCAAAGAAATAGATTATAACACAATTCTCATGAAACTCAAGAAATATCAATGATTACCTTCCCAATAATTATCATTATTATTATTATGAAGTTGAGAGTTGGAGTTTGAGGCCATATCAAAGGTATCTATATGGTACATCCTTTAATCTATCCAATACAACTAATCACGTCCAAGGCAATCATCTGAAAGACAATGCATCGCTCAACTCATGGATTTAACATGTTTCCATCCTAGTATCTCTCATATGGGGTTAAGTATCTCCTGAGGAATTTCCTAGCCACTTTCCACATGAGTCCATCCTTGAATGACCCTTTATAAACCACTATCACTCTTGAGTATTTAGAAACCTAGGGAAACCCTCTTCTGGATAATCCAAGGAGATCACGTTCCAAGCATATTGTACAACCGTTCAAGAATGTAGAGTCCTTCTATATCCCTTAATATAGATATCTCATTATCTAACCACTCTGAATATTTTATTATTTTAAAATATCAGATTTAACATGGAATGTATTTATAATGGTATCAAAATAATATAAGTAACTTTATGCCACATACTAATGATCATTCTAGTCAAACAGTTACAACTATAGAAATTTATCAGCAAAAGAAAAAAAAACCCACATATCACTTTATAATGGGATGAAATGATAAAAATTTATAAAGGATGAAAAAAATTATGTATTGCTAACCAAAAAAAACTCAGGGATTAGGGTTCATAGTAATCCGAAATAATATATTTAATTTAAAAATAAAACTAATGGGTTCAAACAACATATTCCATTAAATTATTTAATTATTCTTGGATAATGAAAAGTGATAAAAATACATTGCCCCACCCAAGGGGTATCCCACAATGCTGAATGAATTTTGATAGGATAGATAATATCAGAAAAGGAAGAATGGGTTAAGAAATGAAGTTTAATTAATTTATAAATTTATAATTAAGCATTGATGGAAGACACCAACGAGCGGTATGACGTGTGATTTAAAAGACAGAAAGAAATAGAGAAAATAGAAATGACACCCTACCTCATAACCACAGTGGATTTTAAGTCTATGATTATCATTGATTTATTCTAAAATAGAAGAAAAAAGATGATTTCATAAAAACCCCAAAATATGATAAAAACCATCATAAAAAGATTAGAAAATGGATATTGGATGACATCTTATGATTCTTGATGCATAATGTTAGCCATAGTAAGATATTTTCTACGCACGTGATAGTGAAAAAAAATGGATGAGAAACTAATTCACAATGGGATAATAATGGAGGATAGGAGGAGGATTTTCACCACGTGGGACGCTAGGAGATTCATCAATGGGAGAGGGATAAGGGTAAGTGAAAAAATTAAAAGAAAAGAAAGAAAAGAAAAAACAAAAAGAAAAAAAAAATTAAAATAGAACACGGAAATAAGTAAGAATGAAATAAAATAATATGGATGGAATGAAAAGAAATATAAATAAAAAATAGAATAAGGCTCATTTTATTTATTTTTTTATTTCTAATAACTCCATTGATAATTATTTTATTAATTTTTTTTTTGAATTTTTACATTAATTTAATTTATTTAATTCCAAATTTTGCACTAGGTAGAGGTGTTAAATTTTACAAAAAATGTGCAATTATTTATAATATTTTGTTATTTTCTAGGGACCCGTAATTGGGAGAACATGTGAACTCCCTCAGTCAACATTAGGATTTATATTAATAAACATGGTCTATATCTGAGATTAAGATAAGATGCTTTAAGTATTAATGTGGATAATTAATAATATTTTTCCTATACCATAAATTTATATCCACCCAATTATATATGCATGTTATATGTAAATATATACACATTGGTATAGGAATATTTATACACCCACACATTTATATATTACTATATATATATCTAATAACCATATATATAAATACATCAATTTTTCCCACTGACTAATAATAACAAAACTAATTAAAAAATATTATTATTTAATGAAACTCATCACTGATACCATTCAAATTTTAAAAAAAACAACTATTAAAAATATACAACATATAATAAATTAATATTGATTGAAAATTTTGATTTATTTTACACAATTAATAATATCATAGTTATTACATTGTCTAATTATTATTTACAAATGACAAAATTTATTAATTTAGGAAGTATATTTTAATTTTTTTCAACACATATGATAATATTAATAATAAAATTATTAATATTATCTCTAAAAACTAATAAAAAGTTTATAAACTAATTATATTATCTTTAGATGTGATCTGACCAAATGCCAGATTCCAGCAAAGGTAATACACCACCTATTGTAATGCTAGCTTTAATGACTTAACAAGGATGTCATATTTCTCATACGACTCTGTCATTGTGAGAAAATAATTATCTATCATATATAAAGGGTACAATAAATTAATTAAATGTGAAGAGGGTATTATCACGTGTGAGGATTCCAAACACGTGATGTGCATTTGTGATATACCCTTCCTTGGGTCACTCCAACTTTCAGGAGAAAAAGTTGGTCTCAGATTTCTGATATGACACAATATTTGAGAGTTACTTTTTTAAAATAGACACACATGTGTATGGATATATAGGTATTTAATAGTTTTATTCTATCAACGTATAGGGTCAATTGGTCTTGGAATCTTGTGATGAATGAGTATCTAACTCTGAAAATATTTTATAGAATATTTCATACTTCTAAATAAGGATTGTATGATTCATTTACATTATTTTCATTTTCATTTTATTCTAATTATTTTAATTAAATTTCAAAAAAAAGAACATCATAGTTATAACAATTGAAATGAAAAAGGTTCCGATGCTTGGTTTTATAACTGGAATGCCTAGGTAATGAATAATTTAATTTCCACCACATACTGATCTGGCTAAAAAACTAAATGATACAAATGACACCCAACCCAAAATACTCATAAAGATAAATAAGGATTACTTTAAGTATATATATATAAGATGTTGTCATTATAACATGTTTAGATAGAATGTGGGTTAATATGAATGAACCAGTTTCAAGATTATTTAGGTATAATTATATTACTATTTCTTATTTACATGTCATTCATATAAATATGTTTATCAAAGTATGATTCTTCCTCTAAATCAAAGAATTAAAATATAGTGCTCTAGAAAAAGTGAGATGTGATGAAATTAAGAATTATATAATATTATTTGTATATTACATTCTAATGTATTCTCTTCCCCAATCTGGTCAGAATGTGTAAATATTTCTCCGTATTTTATTTTATAGTTCATTGTCCAATACCAAAAACTATTCAATGGTTTCATCTTTTTCAATCATAATAAATATAAACGCATACTAACTGATGTTATCAGTAAATGTTTTAATTTACCTGGGACCCCTAAATTATTGAATACTCCATGATATATATATATATATTGGAATGAGGTAGTTCACTAGGTACCACATGGGATACATGTAATTTGTGTGTGTAGACCCAATCCTACATTAAATTGGAAAGTGGATGGTTACTAGCATAGAATAGGAAAAACACACAACATTATATACCCTACCCCAATGCACTTACACATAACATCATCTATCCATATATGATATAATAATAATTTCGGATATATATTAACTCCAACATCAATATATACATTTGAAAACACATTCTAAAAATAAAAAATTAATAAAAAGTTACAATATAATATAAGTATGGAAAAATTACATTCTAATATCCAAAAAAATAAATGATAATATAATAATTGGAAATGATAAATACACTTTGATGTGATGCTCCTTTGAAGGAAATTGTATTGCACACATCACCTCAGTGATCCACGAAAATGAATCACCACTAACTCACGTCTGTAGAAACATCCACTGAATTTCTAATCCTCAATATATTATATGATTTGTAGGATAATTTTTTCTATTTGGATGAGTAAATAACTAAATATCATGATGATAGAAAATAAACAATGTAAATATATAATAACAATTAATCTCTAAACTAAAATTTTAATAAGGAATATATATAATATTTAATGATAGAGAACAAATGTTTTAGGAGAGTATCATTATTCGTAGCCCAATCAATGAATGATAAATCACCATGAGAAACCTAACAATAGTGTATAATAGGTTTTTTAAAACATATCATCAATTAAAACAACAGTTGTGGAGATATGACTCACAAATGTTTAATTATATCAATAATGTGAATAAAATATATTATGGAGGACTAGATCACGATTGATTAGTGACCACTAAAAAATTATTACCTAACTACATAGATACGAGAACAATAACATGATGTTGGTGGAGTTCGTAACTCTATCTGTACTATTTGGTGGTACAAGCTTTATCCGGCCCAAGGGTGTCTTTCACACTTCCTCAAATGTTTCATACCCATGAACTGTGTATATTAGGGACCACCATGTTTTATGTAGAATTTTTAAATCCCATACTATATTATGAACATGTTTAGTAGGGATCATCCAACCTTGTATGTAGTCAGATCATCTCACCTAATATCCATGATCATCCCCACAGATATAGAGAACCAAAACCTACATGAATTACCATATATATTCAAACTAATTTTAACATGAATAAACAATAACATTAAAATAGAAAATACATATTATAGGCTACTCATGTACCCAAATATGATTTATAACGTAAAATATGTTAATAAAACAAAACACGGAACACTATAGATCACATACTTATAGGGATATGGTGTATATCCACAAAAAAGGAAAGAATAATACTTCTATAATATTAAATATTATGGTTAACCTACGTGACATATTCATTATAGGTACATGGAATATTAGATCCTTATCTTGGTTGGGCATGTACCTTTGGTTATCATAATTATAGGTAATGTTTATGTATATGTTCTATCATTGATAAATACATGCAATGTTTTTCTCAGCGGTTAGATAGAATGTTCCATGATGAAATTCATGTAATTTTGTTATAATACAGTTCATGTTAAATGTATATATATAAATGGCTGACTAGGCATATACTCTCATACTCATTGATCCATGTGACCGAGTCTATCATATAATTTCATTAAATTTATAACCCATATAATATTTAATGTGGTCTAAAACCCCTTGATATCACTTTACTATGATACATGACTTGTAGTCTGAATATCACATTCTAAGTTATATAATATTAAATTGAATGAAACTGAATTTTCTATTAATCACATCATAACTACCATTTTTATAATTGATAGGGCCTGAATCTCTATCATTCATGTATTTTATCACATTAAAACATCCCATGGGGTCCATTTACATTAATAAATCATGTAATGTACATTTTGTATCACTAAATCTTGTGCAAATTTAACTCTAACTCTCCCACCTTTATCACTACCCAAAAAATCATACAATAACCTACCACTAATAACCCTTCAACAAAAGAATTATATTCTACCTCTCAATGTACACTAAATACTTACATAAATAGTCCTTCCTCAACCGTGAATAATACCCAATAATTATTTTGGGAAATGATTATTATAAAATTAACACTGGTAAAGTCCATATATAAACATGTGAAAAGAAATGTAGTTATAAATACGTACAATTCCAATGGATTTTTGGTTCTTCTGATTGTTTTTACTTCTTTTATCATGCATGGATCCATCAGTGATGAATATTTCATTTAATTCATAGATTTAATAAAATTATTTAATATAAAAAATATTCATTGAAATATATATTTTGATATAAATAGGGATCAATAATCTAAATATGAATTTCCAATATAAATTTAGTATGTCATAAGTTAAAATAAATAATAAAAAACAACCTTGGACAATTGAACATATGTGTATGATCACTATGCCCACAATGTGTTTCATTATCAACAATTAGAAATAAACAAACTCTTTCTCATTGATTATCATTAACTACCTCTCTGTTGATCTGAGATAGTTTAAATAGTATAAAATATTAATTATGATGGTTAAATGTGATTATGTATGAGTAAATAGGGTCCCTGTATATTAGTTAATTTTTTTATTTTTATGTTGATTTTTACAACTCAAAATTGAAATTCTCAATAATGGGCCTAAAATTTGAATCAGTTTTATAACTCCCCTATGGAAAAACCCTTTTTATTGTGAAAATATGTTTAATGATATCTCATATGGGGAACCATTTAATTAATAAACAATTTTATCATAAATAGATAAATTTAGAAAAAATTATAAATAATATTTCATTTAATATAATCAGGCTTCTTTGTCTCAAGTTCTATAAAATAAAAATAGTGAAAACTGAAAAAATAATATTTAAAATATTTTACTTCAAAAAACAAAATAATACGGGTTAATACATCCTCTCCAAATTCATGTATTTTTATAAAAAATATCCATAAATACTTAAAATTGTTAGGGAACTATACTTTAATGTAACTCTGATTTTCATATGATATATTTGGAATGTATTAATGTTTTAATGAAGCATGGGTCAATGGAATCTCCCAACCATAAAGGCTCCTCTTACATATTTCCTTAATTCACATTTGGTATTATAAATTGATATTACGGTCTATAATATCTATATATCTCATGTATATAATGTATAGTAGATCATGAAAATATCTGATGGAAAGAAAAATAATAATGTGGTTAGGTAATTGGTTTAATTTTGGGGGTAGTAAGAGGAGTAATGAAGAATCACCTACCCTACACACAATGATGAATACATCAAAACAAATTTCATATTTATTACCTAATGAAATATACATAAACCATTCCTTAGTGATTTCTCTATGAACACTTGATCTCATTCATCAAACTCTAGAGGCATCCTTCTTTGATCGACATAAAAATTTAAACAGCTCTATGTTATCCTCGACAAACTGTTGATAACAGTCACCTTCTCATCCATCAACCACACCAACTATGGCCCCATAATTTATGAATCCCCAATCCTCATCCAACAATCGGGCATCCTAAGGGTACTCTAGTAAAGGGTATTTAATTTTTTAATGAAAATTGATATGTCATGGATATTATTATATGTTAAAAAAACTAATGATTAATGACCCTCAATATATCCATAAAAATAATTCATGGTCCATCTCAATATATCATTAATAGATTTAATGTCCACTTAGTATAGAAAACAATTTTATAGTGGAAAACTACAATAAACATACAATTAATCCTAAATGTATCCAAAAATATCCTAAAAAATAAACACATGAACCATGTATCATGAAAATAAATAATAATCTTATGTATTCCATGATATCAAAAATTCACATCTATGTAAATGTATCCCATCATATCATCAAAACAAAACTCTAGAGTAGGAGGGATATTTCATTACATGTCCTGTCATTCAATGGTCACCTTGATAAAATTTTGATAATTTACTGAATATGGATGTACTATCATGAAATAAATTAATATTTCACCCCACATCCACTACTGAAAATCTATGGGTTATGCCAAAAATTCCAGAACATGGCTTTATGATTTTAACCATTATCATGTGTTACACCATGATTAGAACATGGAAGAAATATACATCATACATGGACATCAATATAGTTACAATGTTCATTATTTATATATTATAATAATGAATATATATTTAAGGATATGGAACACCCTAATATTTTACTAAATGTTATCTTTAATACCATTTGCTGCACGCAACACCGACTTGGCTTGCGTAACATGTAATATTTAGTTTCTCCAAAGAAACACTTAAATGTTGTAATAATTTAAATTATATACTTATAAAATATCCATTAATTATTGTTATATAAATATTATAAAAAATTATTAATGTTATTTATAATGTTTTTACATAAATAAAACATATTTATTGAGAAATTTATAAGCTTCTGTAAAAAAGTTATATATTTAGAAATACAGTATTTTTATTGGAACTAATTTTTATATTCATTTTATAAATTAATAAAATTAATTTTAGACACTCCTTGAAATTTAATTTATTAAACTGTACATCATTATTGATTTTGGAAAATCAAAATATTCTTACGGAAAACTTTTTTGTAATTTTCTAATGATAGTAATTTTTTTATGAACAGTGAAGACCCTATAATATTTTTAAAAAGTGACATATTCATTTAAATAATTAGTTTATATTTAATTTATTTCAATGTAAGACTAGATGAATAAATCATATACTAACCCCATGTAATTCATTGGAGTCAATTTTTTATTATAATTACATATAAAAATTCATTGAACTTTTTTTATCATCATTTTATCCATCTTATAGCCACATATGAATAATAGACAAAAACATAACATTACTATAGATTTGAATGGAATTTTTAAGAACATACATACTTGGATGTGATTAGTATATAAAATTTGGTTCAATATAATCAATTATTGTTTTGGTGAACAGTAACTGTTGAATTTTATTTACTGCGGTAAAAGGTAAATATGGTAATTAAAGGTAAAAATATTATTATAATAATTAAAATTTACCCTATAACATATATTAATTTCCTAAAATTAGTGTTTTTCGAACAAAATCAAGCTTAGTTCAAAAATATGATCTTTTATTAGTTACTTATGTTAAATTTTTTAATTTAATTTATTTTATTTACAGAAGAGTTAAAAGTGTCATTTTCAAATATTAATAACAAACACATTTTAATATGGGGTAATATGTATTATAAATTCAACTATATATATTGATTACTAATATAATAAATTTATCCACATAATGATAATTTATTTATAAATTTTAGACATTATATAATTTAATTTAATTTTGACACAATGATGACGTAATTATTGATTTTATAAAGGAAGAATCAAATAAATGATATTAGTAATATTAAAATAAATATAATTTTACATAATTAATGACATAATAAATTTTTATAAATACCAAAGGAATTTATGGGACATGTGGGATTTATTTCTTAGATATCAGCATTTTTTATATTTTTAAAAATAGAAATATTAAATACTACCAAAATTGACCTTTATGTTATTTTAGAATGAAAACTAATTTATTAAATATAAGGCCGTGGCCTTAAACCTTATTTAATATTGAATTAAATTAATAATTCACATTGAGGATCTTTTCAGGTTTAGTGTTTTAGAGAATTAGATCATAAATCATGAATTACATTCCACATTTAAACAAAGTGGTTACATAAAAGATAGTATTCGTTTTTCCCATCAACGAAAACATATTTAAAATAAAACATGGATTCTTTCTTAACACTTCCTTGACACTATCATTATATCATGCACCTTTCCATTTACCTATGAAAAACATTTCAAAAACATGGGATGAGCATGAAAAGCACAGTAAGGGATATAAAAGTACGAAAAGAAAACATTAGTCCATGTATGAAATCATACTTTACTCATAAAACAAAACAATTTTAACATACCTCATCAAATAATGAATAAATCATAGAAATAATAAGGCATAAAGGTAACTTGAGGCATTCATAAAATTCTTACGTAGGGAGTAACCCTCTTGGTTACGTTTGGAATACCCATAACAGAATATTCCCTAAATCTCTTCGTAGAAACCTTAATGTTTAACCCCTTTGCATTACCCAGTGCATTGGAGATCTATATCGGGCTCACCTAGCCTTAGTTTATCACGGAACCACCCATCTTCATAACAAATCCCAAGAACCATGACATAATCGTATCACATAAAACATGTATAAAGGAAATATAAAATTTCCACATTTCAATCACAAGATAAAAATACAACACATTGCTAAAATAAAAACATTATGAAAACCATTTTAAATACCAAAATAAAAGAAAAGTAAAACATAGTATTTATTTTTCATTGAAAAAAGTTATGGCTTGTAGGGGAAGTATAAACTCAAATAATGGTCATGTTGGCGGAGAAGTCGTTGTCACCGCATACGTACGAAAAAAACATTCCCCTTTGTCCTTTAGAAAAACACTTCATATAAAAAATATTCTTTTTGGATAAACATAAAAGTCAAATGGGTTTATACACCATATAAAAGAAGGTTGTGTATAAAACAAAATATGTCTCAATGAAAGGAGATTGAGACGAAGTCCCGTACAAAGACAGTATCCTTGGAATAAGGCTAAATAAATTACATAATTATGTGTGAAAAAAGAATACACCTAATATAATTGGGTATTATGTGTAAAAAATCAGAGGTTATTCACACATATTAATAGAATGACATATTCAAGGAGTGCATGTTTATCCCAATGAATCAAAACTGGGTTAGGAAGTTCCCCTGTAAAAATTTGACAGCCTAATGGTGTCACTTCAAAATTCAGAAAATGAGTTGATGAGAGATAAAAAAAGGTATCTCATCACTTGGATATAAAATTTACATCTATAAGGATATAGAAGAACATATCCTGACACAACAATATGTAAACTAAAACACCCAACAAAATAAGTCTTTTAAAAAGAGGAGGGTGAAAGGTTCCCTTACCGACTTGGGTATCTTTCAAAACATACACCCCATGAAAGAAGGATAATACATCATTGATGTAAATACTCATAAATGAAATTATATTACACAAATATTAGAATAATGGGCAGTATATATACCACTCAACGGAAATGGTGGCAAATGTAGCATAAATCTCACTGGAATAAAATTGAGATGAAAAATCCATTACGAAAACTCGGCAGCCTAACATCGCCACTTAAAACATCCAAAAATGGATTGATGAGATAAAATAGGTTCTATCATATTATTAACATAAATTTTCATCAATATAAATATAAAATATCATCCCCCAACATAACAAAGTGGATCTTAAAATAAGTTACATAAAGGAGAGTACTTAAAAAGAAAGAGAGGTTGGATCTCTAACGAAAATTCGGCAACCTAACGACGCCAATCAAAACTTCCAAAATTGATAGATTGGAGAAAGTAGGGTATCTCATCATATTAAAATAATATTTACAGTAAGATTAATAAAAATGAACATTCCAATGATAAGAATGATGAGCTTAAAATGAATGACATAAAAGAGTGTACTTAAAAAGAAAGAGAGGGGTAGGATCCCTTACCTTGTGTCTGACATGACTCGATCGTTCATTACTCTCATGAATAATAAAATTTTCTCAATTTATAATTTTTTAAGGACCTCCTTTAAATATTATTATTCATTTAATTTCACATATTATAATGTTATAATAATTAGTTAATAAAGTGAGTTCATATCAGGCGTTTTTGTCGATGTTCGGAACATGAGTAAAAATTGAACTTGTTGGAAAAGAATTTTCCATGTAGTTATAGGTACATCATATCCAGAATAGTATTGATGTTTTAAATATAATATATATCCAGTATATATTCAATTTATACTATTCCATATCATTTGGAGATAAAAACATAAAAGCACCGTTCATGGAAACTATAGGCCGTACGTACGCATGAATGCTACTTTCATTTTTTGTCATATTAATGGAATTAAAAAAATGAGAGATATAAATATTATAATTCAAGAATTATATCAATCATTTAGATGTAATATATTACATATATGTCCATTATATATATTTACTTATAATAGTACATAACATTTGGAGATAAGAAATGAAATGTACCGTTCTTGGAGACGGTAAGCCGTACGTACTTATGAACGCTACTCTCATTTCTTTTCTTCCATTTAATGGAATGAAATAATAATTAAATAAAGGTATATTATAATTAAAGTAGGATATCATATTTAATACCACTAATTCCATCTTTTATACGTCCCACATTTGGCATTAACGAATCAAATCACTTCGAGGGGGCAGTATTCCACACTTCCTAAAATGAAGATATCACGTTTACCCATAATGGAAACCATAAAGGTATTCCACAAATGAAAAATAAATAATATTAAGGAAAACATAAAAATATAATATATCATATATAAATATTATGAAATCTTAATGGCCACCTTTGAATGTGTTAAAATAATTTTGAACAATCATCATTTCGTGAGGCAGTAATTCTCCATCCACAGAAACAGTATGTTCTTTAACAATTAGATAAAGGTGTGTGAATGTGTAGGTCGAATAATTATTATAACAACATCCTAGTACATTTAAGATAATGGTGTTGTAACAAAAAAAGTTATAAAAATAGTTTAGGGATTTGGAGAAGCAAAATAAAACAAAAGAACACAATTGAAGACATTACTTTTAAATCGGGTAACTCTCTTTGATTTGAGCTCAAAGGCTTTCTTGGAAATGCTTCTTCCCAAAGCGAGGATTCAATGATGAAGAGAGAGATTTGTAGAGATTAAATGGTCTGGGGTTTTCCGAGGCAAAGACATGAGAGGTGTGTCTAAGGTGGTAGAGGTGGGGGCCTTTTATAAGAGGAGAGCAGGGGCACTCTCAGAAAGTTATAAAATATTACTTTATTATAAAATTATTTTCGGATTTTAAAGTTCCAAAAAAGGATATATTTCTAGGATAATGTGACAAGGTTTCAAAATCCACTCATCTAATATGTTTGTGTCATGTTTAAGACTTATATTTCACCCTATCTTCTCATTTTATTTAAATCATTCATTTATGGGGTAATCACTGTATCATCACGGTGTCATAAATAAATTAATTTAATTAATGAATAAAAATTATAAAAAAACTATCATGATGTAGGAAATCCATTTATATTTCTAATCAATATTTATAGATTAAAATTTGACTTATACAACACCATTTAAAGATTGCTTTAGTAAAACAACACATGTTTGTGACATTTTAATTTTAACTTTAAATAAAAAGGTATTAATGACATTTTTCAACCAAAGTGGCTCCATGAGGTCCCCATCTAGACCCATGGATTGTATTGGTCGGACATGACTCATCAGATAAGGTTAGAACATGTGTCAAGTTCATTTCATATTATTATAACATTATATTTACCTTAAATTACACTAATTACCTCTAATAGCGATTAAAACATAAGAGTTACTATTCACCAAAAAATTATTTTAATCCTATTGAAACACATTTTACATCCTAATTAAATAAATTTATCTATAATTTTTGAAATTCAAACCACAGAAGTGGTAAAGATTCATTTTAACGAAAAAACGGTTTCTTTAACTACCACTTAGTGGTTTCACTATTCATCAAAAATTGATGTTTTTCAGAAAAATACCAACAATTCCCCCTAAGCTATATTTGATATTATGAATTCAAAAATGATGTCTATTTTAAATAATTCATAACATATAAGTTGCATTAATTAATTTAATAATTAATTCCCGATGTCAAAACAAATATCGTGTTTTTAAGAAATAATATCTATTAAAAGATTGACACTAGTTTAAGTCCAATTTCAAAGTGAAATTAATTCCAATGACCAATATTGGATAAAATGGTAAAAATATACTTTAATATAACTATAAAATAAATTCAAATGATAATCTAATCATATAAATAAATTAGATTAAAAAGAGGTTTTGAATTAAAATACAACATTTTCACTATTCATTAAAAAATGAACTTTATCGGAAAAATACCAAAAATTTACAAAATTTAAATATTGATGTCTCGATTCTAAAGAAGAATTTTATTTTGTGAAATATAACAAATAAAATTGTAAAAAAGTGGATTTAAAATATTTTTGCCATCAAAAGGCGGTTAATCGACCTTTTAAAGAATATTAGAAAGTTTACGCCTAAAATTGGATTCATTCGCATTTTTAATCCTCTAAAATTAATTGTAAAAAGTATAAATATTTGAAAAACATATATAATCATTTTGTTGTTTGTTCTGTTTATTCCCATCATTACAACGGCTAGGTGTTAACTACCATTTAAAATAATATTATTTTATTATTAGAGTGAAACATAAGATTCCCAAGAAACTTGTTGTTATGTATTGGGTACGCCATCGATCATAGCGTCCCCATTAAAGTAATATTAATATTTTATTCACAAATATGGATAAATGTGAAAATTTCATATTCTTCATTTACCTAGGGTGTTACATCCTTCTCCCCTTTTGGGAATTGCGTTCTTTCTATTTTATAATTGGGCTTGGAAGCTTTATTGAAAATCCCACATCAGAATAAGAGTCAGTAAAACAATCACTTTAAAATAATGAAGGAGAAGTACAAAGGTCACCTAAGTTAACCCATACTAGGATTCCATGTAGGAAAACATGGATATGGAGGAAAAAACAAAGGGTCATGTTCTGAGGGAGAGTGATAGTAAACATGTCTAGGAGAAAGTTAACCATAAGAAAATCACAAAATTGTGATGGGTTAAACAGTAATCAATTCCCCAGGAGGGAAAGTTAACAGAAAACATATTTGTTTTATGATACTCATCATTGAGGAATTTATTTTTGAGCTTAACTAAATCATAATTATACATAACTACATGTCACATAGCCTTTCATCTTTTACTATATTCCTTAATCAAACTCATATTTTCTCCAAAAGATAAGTATTTTGGAAGACTTGATCGCATTAAGAGTACTATAATCAACTTCTTGAGAATCAACAAATCCAAAAAAGAGAACTATATATTTCCCATGTCTTTAGATAAAATCCAAAACCAAAATTGATAGTATGAGATCAGATAATCCACAAAAGTATAATCCTTTATAAAAAGAAAATCAATTCTTAATCTCCAAAAGTTTTCCAAAAAAAGCCCAATGTTCAACGAAGACCATTCGTTAAACAATTGTCCATAAAATTCAACAATTTAAACCAAACTAATATTGAAACCCAAATATTTGAAGGATTTATTCACATAGTCTTTCAAGGTACAAATAAACTTTTATCTCCAAATAACATCAATTTCTCCTAAATTCTCATATTGAAAAGTAATTAACCTAATCACATATCCTCCATGATAGGTTAATCATTTCCATAGAAAACCCAAAATAAACTTACTCATGATTACTAAAATCATCTAACTAAATATAATAAGTCAACCTAACCAGGGACATCACGTATTCTAGTGGTAGGCGATAAATACAAGTCACACTTTGGTTGTAGGTTCGTGTCCCGCAGCTTTTTCCGACGCGACGGGTTGTCACACGGTCTGTGTGTTGTCCTTTTTCAAAAACATTATAATTATTAAAACAATCGCCAAAACGAGTTAAAATCACCAAAATTAATTATAACATATTTTAACCTCATTTTTATCTCATGCCTATCATTTTCCCTCATAACATATAATAACACATAATTACCTCAAAAGAAAGTATTAAATAAACTCTAACGGTTACCATTATAATGATTACCTAAACTTCCACATTGATTGGTCATCTCGTACATGATTCATTAGAGAACATAAAAATGTTCAAGTGGTTGATAATGACTCATTGATAGATGGTTTAGAATAACCACAAGTTTCCTCATTGAATCCCCCATTTCATCTAGTCTCTTAATCATAGAACCACCACAATTTCCTTCAAACATGTTGTCACTTTGGTGCCAGCTAGATCCATCCATTCACTAAAAATAGAAATGTCAGTGTGAGTATATCAACAAAACAATCATGTACTAATGAGGAAGATAAACACTAAGATATACTTATTCATTCACTTTATCTAAAACTAGGACTCTTTCTGAAATCCTAACCATTATGGTAATGTCACTTATGCTTAGAGAATACCCTAACCTCTAATGTTATCTAAACTATCCTCTGATTCCAACTATAAGGCCCCGACCTTAAACCTTAATTAATATTGAATTAAATGAATAATTCACATTGAGGATCTTTTTAGGTTTGGTTTTCTAGATAATTAGATCATAAATCATGAATTACATTCCACATTTAACAAAGTGGTTACATAAAATATAATATTCATTTTTTTCCCATCAACGGAATCAGATTTAAAATAAAACATGGATTCTTTCTTGAAACTTCCTTGACACTATAATCATATCATGCATCTTTCCCTAACCTGTGAAAAAAATTTCAAAAACATAGGATGAGCATAAAAATCTTAGTAAGGGATATAAAAGTGCGAAATGAAAACATTAGTCCATGTATGAAATCAAACATTACTCATGAAATATAAGCATTTTAACATACCTCATCAAATCATGAATAAATCATTGAAATCATAAGGCATATAGGTAACTTGAGGCATTCATAACATTGTTACGTAGGGAGTAAACCTCTTGGTTACTTTTGGAATACCCATCATATTATATTCCTTAAATCTCTTATGAGAAACCATAATGTTTAACCCCTTCGTGTTACCCAATGCATTGGAGAGATATATCGGGCTCACTTACCTTTAGTTTATCATATAACAACCCATCTTCACAAAAATGCCTAAGAACCATTACATAATCGTATCACATAAAACATACATAAAGGAAACATAGCATTTCCACATTTCAATCACAAGATATAAATACAACACATTGATACAATAAAAACATTATGAAAACCATTATCAATACCAAAATATAAGAAAAGTAAAACATAGTATTTATTTTTCATTTAAAAAAAGGTATGGCTTGTAGAGGAATCCAAAACTCAAATAATGGTCACGGCGGCGGAGAAGTCGTTGTCGCCGCATATGTATGACAAAAACATTCCCATTTGTCATTTAGTAAAAGGCTTCGTATAAAAAAGATTCCTTTGGGATAAACGTAGTAGTAAAAGGGGTTTATACACCGTATAAAATACGGTTTCATATAAAACAAAATATGTCTCAATGAAAGGAGATTGAGACGAAGTCCCACACAAAGACAATATCCTTAGATTAAGGATAAATCAATTACATAATTATGTGTGACAAACGAATACACCAAATATAAGTGGATATTATGTGTAAAACAATCAGAGGATATTCACACATATTCATTGAACGACATATTCTGGGAGTGCACGTTTATCCCAAAGAATCAAAATTGGGTTAATAAGTTCCCTTGCAAAAATTCGACAGCCTAACGACGTCACTTAAAAATTCAGAAAATGAGTTGATGAGAGATAAAAACGGTATCTCATCACATGGACATAAAATTTACATCAATAAGGATATAGAAGGACATATCGCGACATAAAAATATGTAAATTAAAATTCCCAAAAAAAGAAGTCTTTTAAAAAGAGGAGGGTGAAAGGTTCCCTTACCGACTTGGCTATCTTTCGAAACATATACCCCATGAAAGAAGGAAAATACATCATTGATGTAAATAATAATAAATGAAAGTATATTACACAAATAGTAGAATACTGGGCTGTATATATACCACTCAACAGAAATGGTGGCAAATGTAGCCTAAATCTCACAGGAATAAAAGTGAGATGAAAAATCCCTTACGAAAACTCGGCAGCCTAACAACGCCACTTAAAACATCTAAAAATGGACCGATGAGATCAAATAGGGTCTCTCATCATATTAAAATAAAATTTACATCAAGATGAATATAAAATAAAATTCCCAAAAATAAAAAAGAGGAGCTTAAAAGAAGTAACATAAAGGAGAGTACTTAAAAAGAAAGAGAGAGGTTGGATCTCCAATGAAAATTCAGTAGCCTAATGGCGCCACTCAAAACTTCCATATTTGATTGATGAGAGAAAGTAGGGTCTCTCATCAAATGAACATAAAAATTAAATCAAGAGTAATATAAAATTTCATCCCAATCATAATAAAGTTGAGCTTAAAAGGAATGACATAAAAGAGTGTACATAAAAAAAGAGGGGTAGGATCCCTTACCTCGTGTCCGACATGACTCGATCCTTCTTTAATCTCCTGAATAACAAAATTTGTTCAATTTATTATTTCATAAAAACCTCCTTTAAAGACTATTATTCAGTTCATATAACATATTATAATCTTATAATAATTGGTTTATAAAGTAATTTCATATCAGATGTTTTTGTCGATGTTCGTTACATGAGTAAAAATTGAACTTGTTGGAAATGAATTTTCAATGTAGTTATAGGTACATCATATCCAGAATAGTATTTATGTTTTAAATATCATATATATCCACTTTATATTCATTTGAAACTATTCCATAGCATTTTGAGATAAAAAATTAAAAGCACCGTTCATGGAGACGGTAGGCCGTACGTACGCATGAACACTACTTTCATTTTTTGTCATATTAATGCAATTAAAACAAAATGAGAGATATATATATTATAATTCCAGAATGATATCCATCTTTTAGATGTAATATATTACATATATATCCATTATATATATGTACTTATAATATTACATAACATTTGGAGATAAGAAATGAAATGTATCGTTCATGGAGACGGTAAGCCGTACGTACGAATGAACTCTACTTTCATTTATTTTTTTTTGTATTAAATAGAATGAAATAATAATGATATAAACGTATATTATAATTCCAGTAGGAAATAATATTTCATACCATTAATTCCATATTTTATACGTCCCATATATGGCATTAACGAATCAAATCACTTTGAGGGGGCAATAGTCTGCACTTCCTAAAATGAAGATATCGCGTTTACCCATAATGAAAACCATAAAGGTATGACATAAATGAAAAATACAGAAGATTATGGAAAAGATAAACATATTATATGTCATATATAAATATTGTGACATCATAATGGCCACCTTTGAAGGTGTTAAAATAATATTGAACAATCATCGTTTCGTGAGGTAGTAATTCTCCATCCACAGAAACAGTATGTTCTTTAACCATAATACGGAGGTGTGTGAAATTGTAGCTTGAATCATTCTTATAACAACATCCTAGTATATTTAAGATACTGGTGTTGTTAAAAAAATTTAATAAAAAGAGTTTAGGGGTTTGGAGTGTCACGGCCCGTCCTCGGGGCCCGTGCCGTGACTACCCCAAGTCCGCCTTCCATAGGCCAGGGGCTGGTGACTAGCACCAAGGCGTAAATCCAGGTAAAAATGGAAGGCATTGCATTTGTAAAGTAAACAAACACCATAGGGTAAGCAACAGAAGAATTCAACACTACGTATAAACTGAGTACAATAGTAAGTGCCAAAAAGTAAGTGGGCCAGTATACCAACCCAAACTGAATGTAAATTACAACTGGATCGGGAAAACAGCAACTGAAAAGTAAAGCTGCAACGCCGAGATGTCCACTGGAAATCCCACCTGAATGGTGGGTACAGATAGCCTCCACTGCTCCTCGGGTCCCGCCATCCGCTCTGAGTACGTCCCACCCAGTGCTCCACCTCCAGGTACAGTCCTGCTCTGCAAGCCTCAACCATGATCAACGATGTCCGTCGTCTGCAACCAACACAACGTAGTACGGGCATAGCCCGTGAATGGGTGAGTATAAGCTACTCAGTAGGGACCCCGAGACCCCCGAAGGTCTCCAAAAATCCACAAAGGATAAACCACAAAGGAAAGATACAATCACGAAGTAACATCTGACACTACTTAGGTATATGCCCATGCATATACCTAAGTCATAAATTCTCGTTCGGGTCCAACATCCGAAACCATGTAAAACCCAGTCCACACAGGAAAGCAAAACGTAAATCCACACAGGATAGCACAACACAATCCATATAGGAAAGTAAATCATGATTCATCTCACTCAGGTATACGTCTTCGTAAGACGATAGAGATGATCACTGATCCATCTAAGTCGTCGGACCCACAAACGATCGATAGGTACTAACCCCCGCAATGACCCACAAAGGATCGATAGGAAACTAACCCCCGCAATGACCCACACAGGATCTGTAGGTGCTGGCTCACACAGAACCACTGAGCGCTGACCAACAGAGGATCAGACCCACACAGGATCGGTAGCACTGATACACGTAGGATCGCAGAGTGCTGAAGTCGTCGCCGTCGAATCCAATGAGGATCTCTGCACAGTCGTCGTCGCAGTCACAACCAGCTCTAGGGTTCCCGCAAACAGCAAGCTCATTCAAGAGGGTCCGCTCCACGATCTGAGAGGCTGATACATCAACTGACACATAGACCAAAGTTGATGTATCCAAAAGTTCTGTATCGTCAACAGGAACTCAACGCTGCAGAAGGCGCGTCAACCGGAGACCCGGTCTGAGAGTTATTGGCGTTTTCGTTCCAGGGGCCCGGTTGGTTTTTAAGGAAAAACCAACCCGACCGTACTCCACCTGTGTCCAAACCTCGGGTGGAGTAAGCCAAAAGATCTGTCTCACTAAGAGTAATCCAACAAAGTCGACTGCACATCAACCGGACGTCCAAAGCTCAAGTTATGAGCATTTCTGCTCCGAGGGCCCGGTTGGTTCCGTGTACGAACCAACTCGGCTGAAACCAAAGTATTTCAAAACCTTGAGTGCGATATACTAAAACTACCATCTCATTCCAAGGATCTCTAGGCAACTGATGGTGCATCGATCGGAGGTCCGCAACCCATGTTATGGGAAAAAGACCGAAGATGGTCCAAAAACGGGGGTTTCGGGCCCGGACCGACCCGGCCCGAGACCCCCCTCTTCGGCCCGAACCGGGTCGGCCCGACGTGCTAGCGCGCGGCGCCAACTGGCTCGGCCAAATGGCCGAGCCGTTCCGGCTCGCGGGGGGGGGGGGGGGGGGGGGGGGCCCTGCCCCCCCCCCCCCCCCCTCGGTTTCCCTGGAACCGCAGCCCCATTAATGGGGTCGCTTGCTTGGTCGGTCGGGGCAATTGAATCACCTAGTTTTCCCTTTGTCCGGTCAGCCTGCACCGGCCAGCCGGTTATGCCAACAAGGACCGGCAACGACCGGTCCTTCCTCCTTCGCCGACACCGGTGGCACAAAACCGGCCGCCAGTCACCCTGCTTCGCCGCGGCCCGAGACGGCTGCGGCCTGGTTCGTCTGGCGCGGTGCGAGAGCACCGCATCCCTCCGCTGCAGCCCCGCTCTGGCAGAGTTAATTTTGGGTTTCACCGACGCGGCATCATGGCGTCGCGTCGTTGTATGATTTCACGGCGCGACGCGAAGAGGCCGCACATTTCATGTCGCCCGATCATGCGCGGTGCGACATCACTGCGCCACTATCATTTCAAACCACAAAAGAATCCAACATGAAAAAAAATAAGGTGGGTCTACTGTCTTTGTGTGGTCCGGCCCCCTCTCATTAAATGATAACAGTTGGACATATTCACGAAGAATAAAAAATTTAAGGGAGTAATCTCGAACAAAATAAAATAAATCCCCTACCTCGTGCGTGGCTTGAACGAGGTTTCTGTCACGGAGAAAAAGACGTCACGTCGCGGGTCGGTGTCGCGGAAAGAGGATTCGTAGACGAAGAAGGAGATTGTCCGAGGAGGAAAGGCGTCTCCCTTTCATTGATGTGGGATGAAGAACGAGGGATGGAGCGTCGTCGTTCTACGGAAGAAAGTCGTGACGACGTTCTTCGTCGTGGTAGAAGAGTTCTTCGCCCGGAAGATGAACTTCTTCCAAAATAAAAGAAGAATGTTCCCCCCTTCAACACAAAGATGCAACCAAAATAAAATAAGGCCTTAAACATCATTTATTTCCTTTTCCAAACACTTTAAATTTTGAACTTTCAAAATTAAGTCCATTCATTTAATTAAACAAAACTTGTTAAAAATTAATGAGGAGATATGTTGGCAAAATTAAATAGGGGGTTCTGAGGTGATAGGATAGTGAGGGGTTGGGATCGTGTGGGTCCCACCGCACCTTATCCTATCAAGGCTGTTTAACACATGTGGGTCCAACCCCGAACTCCCTTACTTAGGATAAAACTGGCAAGTGGAAAATAAAAGTTGTTGTTAAATTTTTATTTTTAACTTCCACAATTTTTATCAACTCCCCTCGAGTAAACGCAACTCTGGAACATGTGTTCCTAAGCAATTACCGGCGTTGTGGTTCTATCGGTTCCCTCAGAATTCGATTCTGAGTACCGGTTCAAATGTTATAAATTCCCGCTCATTCTTTCTCTGAACGTACCGGAGCTAAACTTCAGATAGAAATTCCAGGCACACCAGGCCTCAGAATCAAGTGCCGTCAGAAACTGCGTTCTTTTAAAATCCCAAAGAAAATTATGAAAACAATTTTCCTTGAATTTTATGGGTCTTTACATTACTCCCACCTCAGGGCTTTACATCCCCATAAAGATACATCATAACTAGGGAAACAAATTATTGTACTGAGCACACATATGAGCCTCCCACTCCCAAGTGCTCTCCTGGAGGTTCCCATGCTGCAATCTGATGTGCACTAGAGGAATTGACCATCCACGTATGACCCGCTCCTGTTGATCCTCGATTTCCACTGGGACCTCCGTAAAAGTTGCCCCATCATCAACGTCTAACTCCCCATGGTCAATGATGTGCATCGGGTCGTTCACGTATCTCCTCAGCTAAGATACGTGAAGATGTCGTGCACCCGGTGCGACTGAGGTGGTAGAGCCATGCGATAAGCCACCTCGCCAATCCTTCTGAGGACATGGAATGGTCCGATGAAGCGTGGAGATAACTTTCCGCCTCGGCCAAATCTCTATAATCCACGTCGAGGTGAGACACGCAAGAAGACGTGGTTGCCATCCTCGAACTCTAGTGGCCTCCGCCTCCTATCAGCATAAGACTTCTGCCGGCTCTAAGCTGTCCTCATCTGCTCCTGGATGACCTGGACCTTCTCTGTCGTGTGCTGAACCATCTCCGGTCCCACAAGTGCTGACTCCCCAGGGTCTATCCAGCACAAAAGAGATCTGCAAGGTCGGGCGTACAACGCCTCGTATGGTGCCATCCCGATGGTGGAGTGGTAGTTGTTGTTGTACGCGAACTCCACCGAGGGTAGGTGGTCCTCCCAGCTGCGACCAAAGTCAAGGAACCATGCATGGAGAATGTCCTCGAGAGTCTGAATGGTTCACTCCGTCTGACCATCCATCTGAGGGTAAAAGGCGGTGCTCAGACGTAGCTGCGTTCCGAACACCTCCTACAACCCCTTCCAAAGCCTGGAAGTAAAGAGAGCATCTCAATCAGAGATGAAAGATGATGGAACACCATGAAGCCGTACAATCTTCTGAATGTAGAGACTTCCCAAGCTCTGAACTGAGCCCTGCTCTCTGATGGGTAAGAAGTGAGACGACATGTTGAGTCGGTCGACAATCACCCAAATGGAGTCGTGACCTCTGGAAGTGCGTGGAAGTCCAGTCAAGAAGTCCATAGATATCCTGTCCCACTTCCACTCTGGGACCTCCAAGGGCTGTACCAAGTGTGCTAGTACATGATGCTCTGGCTTCACCTGCTGGCAGGTGATGCATCGTGAAACGAACTCTGCCACAGCCTTCTTCATGCCCGGCCACCAGTGCTGTCATCTAAGATCCTGGTACATCTTTGCCACTCCAGGATGTACCACTAAGGGAGAAGTGTGAAACTCTCTCAGAACCTCCTCTCTTAAAGTAACTGGTACTAAGGTACATCCTCTAAAATGGACGTCGTTCTCTGCTCCAAAGGAGAAACCATAAGGTGCATGTCCTGAGGATATCTATACACGCCGCGTCTCACAGTCAGCGTCCCCACACTATGCGTATCTGACCCGCTACAATAGTGGAGGGGTGGCTGTGAGAGACGGAAGGAAGGCTGCACCATCTCTATCCATGAAGGATACCTGCAAAGAGGCTAGCTGCTCTGTCGCCTCCTCAAGTAGCTGAATGCCCGTCCTCCTGTTGAGAGCATCGGCTACCACATTCCCCTTCCCAGGAGTATAGACTATCTCAAAGTCATAGTCCTGGAGGAACTCGAGCCATTGTTGTTATCTCAGGGTAATTTACTTTTGAGAAAATATGTACCTGAGACTCTGATGGTCAGAAAATACTGTAAAGCGCTCGCCCATCAGATAATGTCGCCATGTCTTCAGAGCGAAGACCACTGGTGCTAACACCAGGTCATGGGTAGCGTAGTTCTGATCATGTGGCCCCAACTGACATGATACATAGGCTATCACTACCCACTCTTGTATCAGGACACATCCGAGCCCGGTCCCTGATTCATCTCAGTAGACTACGTACCCTACTCCCTCCTCAGGCAACCTCCAGATAGGGGCGCTGGTCAATCTCTGTCTCATCTCCTAAAAGCTCTGCTGAAATCTTTCTGACCACACAAAGGGTTTCCCCTTCTTTTTAAGAGCTGAGAGTGGTGCCACAACTCTAGATAAGTCTGGCACAAATCTCCGATAGTATCCTGCTAGTCCCATGAAACTCTGCACCTCTGTCACGCTCCTGGGTGGCTCCCAAGATAGCACTTCCTCGTTCTTCGCAGGATCCACTGCAACTCCCGCCTCTGAGATGACTAGTCCCAAGAAGTGGACCTCGCGTATCTAGAACTGGCACTTCGAGAGCATACCATAAATCTGGTGCTCTCAGTGTGTGTCTAGTACAACCCGAAAGTGGTAGGCGTGCTCCTCCTCAGTCGTCGAGTAAATCAAAATGTCGTCGATGAAGACCATGACAAATCAATCGAGGTATGGCTGAAAGATCCTGTTCATGAGGGCCATTAACACTGCTGGAGCATTGGTCATGCAAAAGGGCATAACCAAGAACTCATAGTGGCCATACCGACACCTGAAAGTCGTCTTCTGCACGTCCTCATCTCGAACACTGAGCTGATGATAGCCTGACCTGAGGTCTATCTTCGAGAACCACCGTGCTCCCTTGAGCTGATCAAAGAGGTCCTCAATCCTCGGTAGCGGATACTTGTTCCTCACTGTCACCTGGTTCAGGTGACGATAGTCGACACAATGTCACAAGCTCCCATCTGCCTTCTTGGCGAACAATATCGAGGAAGCCCAGGGTGAAACACTGGGTCGGATGAAACCCTTGCCCTGCAAGTCCTCCAACTGTACCCGTAGCTCTCGAAGTTCAGCGGGGGCCATCCGATACGCTGGAGTCGATATCGGGGTTGTCCTGGGGTATAGGTCGATATAAAAGTCTACCTCTCTACGAGGAGGTAGCCCGGGAACGTCGTCGGGAAAAAACGTTCACATACTGATCCACCACTACAGGAAAACTAGGATCTGCACGTCAACTACTCCAAGGATGAGGCTAGCCAACTGATGAGTGATGGGATGTCCTCTCCTCTACGATAGTCCATCCTGTGCTGCGAAGGCTCCCTTCTCTACGGTGAAGGTGAACCTGCTCCCTTCGTTGCGTACACATCACACCTTGCACCTAAAATAGTCAATATGTGCATGGACTGTAGATATCCAATCCATTCCCAAGATGACATCGTAAGGCCTCGACGTCGCTACAAGAAGATCCCAACCGAAGCTCTCGCCTCCTAGAGTAAGCTCACACTGTCGGCACCAGTGCGTAATCGACGATTGAGCTCCTGTAGGAGTCTCTAGCTATAAGGATCGAGCCAACAGCTCTGTCAGAATCTCTGAGCTTCAAACAAGGGCAGCGACTATGAAAGAGTGACTCGTTCCTGTGTCTATATGAACTGCTGCAAGGGTGGAATAGACACAGATAGTACCTCAAATCATCTCGGGCGCGCCGTGGTCATAGGCCTCTACTGCCTGGAGATGTGCCTGTCTTTTCCTGCCAGCTCCCTGTGGTCGGGGTGGACCTCTTGGTGGTGGTGGTGGTAAAGCCTCAAAGCATCGCCCACCACCTGCTGCTCGGCCAGCTCCTCTGCCTCATCTGCCTCCTCCCTGTGGATCGCCACGGTCGACCTTCTACCCATGCCTCGGTGGTCCCTCAACCATCTGCTACTCTATAGCGGGTCGGGAAATCTCGATCCATGTGGCCCTGCCCGCCGCATGAGTAGCACTTCCTGCCTTTCGAAAGACTCGCTCTGCGCTGTGTGCCCCGCACTGCTGAACCAGTGTCCTGAGGTCGTCTGCCTGAGGGTCTGGTCTGCCTGGACCCATGAGTCATCCGTCGACTACCTACTGCAGAAGACTCTACTACGTGCCGCCCTGCAGTGGGTCTCGGTGCTGGTGTAGACTCAGCAAGAATGCTCTCAATCAAAAGGGCTCGCTCCAGTACTCCTATCTGAGTCGGAATGCTGAGGGAGATCAGTGATGCCCTGATCTCGTGTCTCAATCCCTTCTCAATGGTCCAGGCCCAAGAGAATTGGTCCCGTACCATGTCTGTCGAGTAGCGTGAGAGATCGGTAAATCTCGCCGAGTACTGGGTGACGGTCAAGCTGCCCTGCCACAGCTGAAGAAGCTCCTGGATGTGCACCGCACGGAGGGTGGCTGGGATGAACTCCAAGTGGAAGAGGCTCTCAAAGTTTTTCCAGAGAAGATATGCTTCATCATGAACCTGGAGCATCTAGCTCCACCATCTACCTACTGCCGGGTGCAGTAGGCTTGCTGCGAGGATCACCATGAGGTCTGCTGGTGTCCTCACTAATTGGAAAACTCGTACTACTTCCTCCAGCCAGTCCTCGGCTGCCTGGGGGTCCATCTCCCCACGGAACATGGGCGGTCGGTGGCGTTGGAACTCATGCAGTGCACTAAGGCAACGTGCATCGTCAGCGGCTGGGGCTGGAAGCATCGGTGGATCGGCAGGTAAAGGTACTACTGGTGCCTCAGCTGTCAAAGGGCCCTGCAACGAGGCCTCGTCGCTCGGTGGGCTGTCGTCATGCTCAACTCTCGGAACCCTAGCTGGCTGTCTTCGTGGGGCCATCCTGAAAAAGAAACAGGTGCGCCATGGGCAGAACATTATAACTGGTGAGCTGACACAAAGTATTCACAAAGAAAACTTGAAACACACATGCAATTAATTTTTTCATGCATTAAGTCGGAAATCAGAAGTCTGGGTCATCTTGTATGGATACATCGGCCGCCGCAGCAACAATGGACACCCTGGACTGATAACCACATCCAATACGATTAACACTATTGCTTCAAATAAAAGAAAATCAGAGTCCCATGTTCTCTGGTAGAACCGAACTCCTCTGATAACAATTTGTCACGACCCGTCCTCAGGGCTCGTGCCGTGACTACCCCAAGCCTCCCTTCCATAGGGCAGGGGCTGACGACTAGCACCAAGGCGTAAATCCCGATAAAAATGGAAGGCATTGCCTTTGTAAAGTAAACAAACACCACAGAGTAAGAAACAGAAGAAGTAAAAACTAAGTAAAAACTGAGTAAAACAGTAAGTGCGGAAAAGAAAGTGGGCTAGTATACAAACCCAAAATGAAAGTAAAGTACAACTGGAATGGGAAAACAGCAACCGAAAAGTAAATCCGCAATGCCGAGCTGTCCACTAAAAATCCCACCTGAAGGGTGGGTACAGATAGCCTCCACTGCTCTTCGGGTCCCGTCGTCCGCTCCGAGTACGTCCCGCCCAGTGGTCCACCTCCAGGTACCATCCTTCTTTGCAAGACTCAACCACGATCAACGCTGTCTGTCTTCTGCAACCAACACAACGTAGTGTGGGCATAGCCCGTGCAGGGGTGAGAATAATCTACTCATTAGGGACCCCGAGACTCCCGAAGGTCTCCTAGAATCCACAAAGGATAAACCATAAAGGAAAGAAACAATCATGAAGTAACATCCGACACTACATAGGTATATGCCCATACATATACATAAGTCATCAATTCTCGTTCGGCTCCAACATCCGAACCCAAGTACAACCCAGTCCACATAGGAAAGCAAAACGTAAATCCACACAGGATAACACAAAACAATCCACATAGGAAAGTAAATCAGGATTCAGCTCACCCAAGTATACTTCTTTGTAAGACGATAGAGATGATCATTGATCCATCTAAGTCGTCAGACCCACAAAGGATCGATAGGTACTAACCCCCGAAATGACCCACAAAGGATCGATAGGAAACTAACCCCCGCAATGACCCACATAGGATCAGACCCACACCGGATCTGTAGGTGCTGGCTCACACAGAACCGCTGAGCGCTGACCCACACAGGATCGGTGGCACTGATCCACGTGGGATCACTGTGTGCTGAAGTCGTTGTCGTCGAATCCACTAAGGATCTCTGGACAATCGTAGTCGCATTCACAACCAGCTCTAGAGTTCCCGCACACAGCAAGCTTGTTCGGGAGGGTCCACTCCACGAGCCGAGAGGTTGATACATCAACTGACACATAGACCAGAGTTGATGTATCCAAAAGTTCCGTATCGTCAACAGAAACTCAACGTCGCAGACGGCGCGTCAATCAGACGCCCGGTCTAAGAGTTATTGGCCTTTTCAGTCCAGGGGCCCGGTTGGTTTTTAAGGAAAAACCAACCCAACCATACTCCACCTGCGTCAAAACCTCGGGAGGATTAATCCAAAAGATTTGTCTCACTATGAGAAATCCAACAAAGTCGACGGTACGTCAATCGGACTTCCGGAGCTCAAGTTATGACCGTGTCCGCTCTGAGGGCCTGGTTGGTTTCCTGTACGAACCAACTCGGCCGAACCCAAAGTATTCCAAAACCTTAAGTGGAATATACCAAAAATACCATATCATCCCAAGGATCGCTACGCAACTGACGGTGCATTGATCGGAGGTCCGCAACCCATGTTATGGGCAAAAGACCGAAGACGGTCCGAAAACTGGGGTTTCGTGCCTGGACCAGCCCGGCCCGGCGCGGCCCGTCCCGGCGACCCGACGTGCTAGCGCGCGCCACCAGCTGGCTCAGCTAAATGGCCGAGCCGTTCCGGCTCGTGGGAGGGAGGCACTGCCCCCCCCCCCCCCAGTTTCCCTGTAAAGGCGGCCCCAATAATAGGGCTGCTTGGTTGGCCTTCCAGGGGAATTGAATCCCCCGGTTTTCCCTTTGTCCAGCCGGCCCGCACCGGCCAGCCGGTTCTGCCAACAAGGACCGGCGACGACCGGTCCATCCTCCTTCGCCGACACCGGCGTCCTGGAACCGGCCGCCAGTCACCCTGCTCCACTGTGGCCTGATACCGGCAGCGGCCTGGTTTGTCCGGCGCGGTGCGACGACACCATGCCCCTCCGTCGCGGCCTTGCTCCGACCGTGGTATTTTCGTGTTTCACCGACGCAGCGCGATGGCGTCGCGTCCTTGTATGATTTCATGGCGTCGCGCGATGGCGTCGCGCATTTCTTGCTGCATGATCTCGCGCGGTGCGACGACATCGCGCCACTCCCATTTCAAACCACAAAACAATCCAACATGGAAAAAAGGAGGTGGGTTGGCCATCATTGTGCGTTCTGGCCCCCTCTTGTTAAACGATAGCAGTTGGACATATTCACGATGAATAAAAAAATTATGAGAGTAATGTCGAACAAAATAAAATAAATCCCCTAGCTCGAGCGTGGCTTGAACGAGGTTTCCGTCACGAAGAAAAAGACGTCGCGTCACGGGTCGGTGTCATGGAAAGAGGATTCGTAGGAGAAGATGGAGATTGTCCAAGGTGGAACGACGTCTCCCTTTCATTGACATGGGAAGAAGAACGAGGGATGGCACATGATCATTCTTCGGAAGAAAGACGTGACAGAGTTCTTCGTCTTGGTAAAAATGTTTTTCGCCTGGAAGATGAAGTTCTTCCAAAAGAAAAGAAGAACGTTCCCCCCTTCAACATAAAGATGAAACCACAATAAAATAAGGCCTTAACCTTGTTTTATTTCCTTTTCCAAACACTTTAAATTTTTAACATTCAAAATTATGTCCAATCATTTAATTAAACAAAACTTGTTAATAATTAATGAGGAGATATGTGGGAAAAATTAAATGGGGGTTTTGAGGAGTTATGAAAGTGATGGGTTGGGCTCGTGTGGCTCCCACCCCACCTTATCATCTCAAGGTTGGTTAACACATGTGGGTCCCACTCCCAACTCATTTACTTAGGATAAAACTACCAAGTGGAAAATACAAATTGTTGTTAAATTTTTATTTTTAACTTCCACACTTTTTATCAACTCCCCTCATGTAAACGCAACTCTAGAACAGGTGTTTCTAAGCATTTACTGGAGATGCGGTTCCATCGGTGCCCTTTGAATTCGATTCCTAGCACCGGTTCAAAAGTTAGAAATTCCCGCTCATTCGTTCTCTGAACGTACCTGAGCTAAACTTTGGATAGAAATTCCCGGCACACCAGGCCTCAGAATCAAGTGTCGTCAAGAAACTGCATTCTTGTAAAATCCCAAAGGAAAATTAAAAAACATTTCCTTGAATTTTACAGGTCTTAACATGGAGAAGAAAAATAAAACAAAAGAACACAAGGGAAGACATTACCTTTAAATCGGGTAACTCTCTTTGATTTGAGCTCAAAGACTTCCTTGGAATGGGTTATTCCCAATGTGAGTCTTTAATGATGAATAGAGGGATGCTTAGAGATGAAATGGGAAGGGTTTGGCTGAGCCAAAGGCTTGAGAGGTGTGTATATGGGGGTAGAGGTGGGGGCCTTTTATAAGAGGAGATGAGGGGCACTCTCGGAAAGTTATAAAATATTACTTTATTATAAAATGTTTATTGGATTTTAAATGTCCCAAAAGGATATATTTCTAGGCTAAGATGATAATATTTCGATATCCACCCATCCATTAGGTTTGTGACAAGTGTATGACTTATATTTCACCATATCTTCTCATTTTATTTAAATCGTTCCTTTAGGAGGTAATCACGGCATCATCACGGTGTCATAGATAAATTAATTTATTTAATGTCTAAAATTTATAAAAGAAATATCATGATGTATTAAATCTTTGTAGATTTCTAATGAATATTTATAGTAAAAAAAATTTACTTATATAACCCCATGTACAAATTGTTTTAGTAAAACAAGACATGTTTGTGACATTTTAATTTTAACTTTAAATAAAAAGGTATTAATGTCATTTTCCAAACAAAGTGGCTCCATGGGATCCCCATGTTGACCAATGGATTGTATTGGACCGCCATGACTCATCCAATAAGGATAGAACATGTGTCAAGGTCATTTGATATTATTATAACATTATCATTACATTAAATTACACTAATAACCTCTAATCGCGATTAAAAACATAAGAGTTACTATTCACCAAAACAATTATTTTAATCTCATTGAACCACATTTAACATCCTAATTACAACCATGTATATCAGATTTTTTAAATTCAAACCACAGAAGTGGTAATTTTTCATTTAAACGAAAAAAGAGTTTCTTTAACTGCCACTTAGTGGTTTCACTATTCATAAAAAATTGATGTTTTTCAGAAAAATACCAAAAATTCACCCTAAGCTATATTTGATATTCCGAATTCAAAAATTATGTCTATTGTACAAAATTAAAAACATATAATTTGCCTTAATTAATTTATTAATTAATACCCGCTGTCAAAACAAATAGCGTGTTTTTATGAAATAATATCTATTAAAAGATTGACACTAGTTTAAGTCCAATTTCAAAGTGAAAATAATTCCAATGACCACTATTGGATTAAATGGTAAAAATATATTCTGATTTCAATTTAAAAACAATTCAAATTATAATCTAATAATATAAATAAAATAGATTAAAAAGAGGTTTTGAATTAAAATACAACAGTTTTCACTATTCATTAAAAAATGAACTTTATCGGAAAAATACCAAAACCTTTACACAAAGTAAATTTTGATGTCCCGATTCTAAAGAAAAATTTTATTTTGACAAATATAACACATAAAATTGTCAAAAAGGGGATTTAAAAGAGGTTCGCCATCAAAAGGCGGTTAATCGACCTTTTAAAGATTATTGGAATGTTTATGCTTAAAATCGGATTCATTCTCATTTTTAATCTTCAAACATTAATTGTAAAAAGTAAACATATTTGACAAACATATATAATCATTTTGTAGTTTGTTCTGTTCATTCCCCCGATAACAACGACTTGGTGTGAACAACCATTTAAAATAATATTATTTTATTATTAGAGTGCAACATAAGATTCCCAAGAAACTCATTCTTGGGAATTGGGTACGCCATTGAGCATAGCATCCCATTTAAAGTGATATTAATATATTATTCAAAAATATGGATAAATGTGAAAATATCATATTCTTTATTTACCTAGGGTGTTACATTAAATGATATAAAATTAATAAAACTATATTATTTTTTTAACTATCACTGATAGTGAAATTATTTATATAAATGAATTACTATAGGTTTTTATCATTTTATAGTAACTATATTAACCACGTAGAGTAATAATACAAGAAGTCACCAAACCACTTTAACATTTTAACTAAGGGTTAATTATAAATGATAAGGTTAATTTTATGACATACACACGTAAAAAATATACTGGTTGACAGAATTTTTACCCATACTCATATTATCCTACAAATAAATTTCATTGGAGCTATTGTAAACAAAAAATAAGTTTAAAATAAGTTAATATTCCAAGATTTTCCTAAAGTTCCCCTCACCCGCTTATAAAAGTGATCTTCTACTAATCTTTATTTAAAACCTCTACATATAGTTGGAATAGCCAAAAAACTACCCATTTACTCTACTATCTTATCTAACATCATCTTATAGGCTATATATTAGGTTAAAAGCAAACAAAATGAGTCCTTTTCTGTAAATAAAAAGGAGATACTCGAAAAATAGGTAATTCATTTATCAAACGGATTCAATGTTCATTTCTTCTTATACTTCCACTTTCTGTGTTGTTTCCATAATAAAATAATAACTCCATAATCTGCTATATACTATGACGTTGTAATGATTATCGGAGATCAATATTCCACTACTTACGTAACCTAAAAATTTATTCCCATGTGTGTGTACGCCCAACTTACATTCTCCAAGACATAGTGTAAACTATTTTTCATGTAAACATAACTTTAATGGGTATAACAGTGAATATAAAGGATATAAAAATAATTATAACAATATATAGTTTCTAAAAATTCACATTCCATCTATTTCAATTCCATTTATCCATTAAGTAAATGATATCGTCACTTGTTCGTACGTACAACATTCCATCTCCATTACACGATGAGATTCATCTTCCACCTTCACCATTCAAGATTGATTCTAAAAATAATGAAGAAGAATTAACTTAATGAAATAATAATCCTAGTTGATTATTATTATATATAAATATGTATATATATTTACATGTCTACTTTTTTACATATTTTCATTTACTTTTTTATATTCAATTCAACAAAATTATAGAAACATCAGTCATGAGTACATATGACTTATTGTCTTCATAAAATTTTTATTGAATTTATTATATATGAATTATATATATTTATACTCTGAATGTTTATGATATAAATAACATGTTATATATTCTATTAGAAAGTAAATCACAATCAATATTAAACGATCAATAATAACATGTCAATACACGTGTGATAGTGAAAACAATTATTACCCAAAATATTAACTTAACATTTAAATTTTTAATAAATTAGTAATATAAAGTCATTGAAGAATCATATATGATATCATAAAATTTATTATGATTTTGGTAGAAATTAATAATATGTCTAAAAACATTATACATGAGTTTTAGATATGTACATTGAGTATCGAACCTAAGGTAAAGAAATTTTGTCTCATTGTTAATTTTCATGAGACATAATCCATGTTCATAAAAAATTTCTTATGCAAGGTATATGTACATCTTATATTATTTTTCATTTCATCAACACATTTTCCTCATGTAATTTAGAATATAATTTAAAGATCGCATGATATAATTAAAAATTCTAATTTGGTTTGGGATACTATGAATGTTTAAAGAATTAATCTTTTATCCATTTAAGTATTATTGATATCATATTACATAATTATTTATATGGATATAAAAGGTTTGAACATAAAATATAATTCTTATATTAATATTAAATAATATTTTTTAAAAAAATAATTCTTTTAAAAGTTTTATTTATGGGTTAGTTTCACTATATCATTATTATACGATATTTTTTATACGTAAGTATCTACTCAGACATTCTTATCATCCACATCTATTTTATTGAAATTGTATTTCAATATGATATCTGAAATTTTATAAAGAAATTTTTACCCATGTTTTACTTTTTATATAAAATATTTTGAATGGAATCATTCATTCATTTTCCAAATGATCTGCATTAGGGATTTTATACAAATTACTGAATATTTTTTTAAATGTTTACAACGAGAGAGGATATATTCCATAAATATAATACCTTCACATTTTTAATATTCCCTTATAATAATATAGTTTTATTTTTGAAATAAAAAATGTATTTATTAATTTCATGAATTTTTAATGATTAAGTGTAAAAAAGGGGTATTATCTCCTAAAGTTTAAATAAATTTATTATATAATATTCATATATATCCAAATCCTTGGTTAAATTTAATATTTGATTGGGGATGAAATGTTATGATCCAATACTCCATATTTTATTGATGGTATTTTCATATTTTTTTCTATGTATGTTCTATTTTTATTCATCTCATGTTTTATGGTTAATGAATTAACATTTCATGTGAAAGTTTAAATATGAATGTTTATGTTATGATTCACAAATTTCATATGAAGAATGCATTGGACATATTATGTCGTGGGAGAGGCCATCAATAACCCATCAATGAATCAGAATGTCTCATGCGAGAAAATAGTGTCTTGGAATAAGTCCTTGACGGTATGATAATGGTTTTGTCATGAGGCCTTTATAATAAGGTTATGATGTCCGGTATTTTGCATTTCCTCATTATGAGAATATTTGTTGATGTTACATGTGATCATTCAACTAGTGGAATATCCATGTGAATGTTTAAATGGAATTATTTCATTTATTCATGACCCATTATGCTGATGCTAATGTTTAAAAGGATTGTGTAATAATTTTATACCATTATTTAAGAAATTATTCTTATTTATGAAATAATATATTGTATTTTTTAACCTTTCTTATAATCTAACCTCACCAATTTCTACTATTTTATTTTACAAGGATACTTATAAGAGTATTATGACTTACATGATAGGTTATGATGTCAAAATATTGGTGTTTTAATAGGATTATCAATATTGTATTTTATATTTTGAATTAATATGTAATATTGATATATGCATGTATTTTTCCATGATAGATAAATTGATTAGCCCTTTTGGATTTAATTCTTTGTAATTATGCTAATATGTTAAAATAATTCACCAACTCTGGGCTTCTAGGGTCTGCTTTTTACAATATATGTGTCAAAATCCTCCATCACCTCTTGAATCAATGTGACAGGGATAACTATACACCTATAAAAAAGTATTAAATGTTTTTAAACAATGTAATATTCATTTGTGAATAGAGTGTTGCTATCAAATAATTATAGATTCTGAAATCAATGTAACTCAGTTGTTTAAATATCAAAATATGATGATGTGGTGGGTCTACTATCAACAATGAAATTTCTGTTACATCTCCCTCATCCACCAAGGATATTTACATTGAGTATAGCTGCTAAGTCTTATCATCTATCCAATGAACCCTATATTTATTAATAAAGGAATTTATAGTTAATATTTTTATTCCTTGAGTATAGACTATCATGAAGTCATATTCATGTATGAACTACAACCAATCTCTATGTTTCTAGTTATTATCTATTTTTTAGAATATGTAAATCTCAATCTTGTGATCATTATATACTACAAACCAGTCACCTATTTGGTAATTAATATACATATTCAAGGTAAAAACATAGAATAAGTGATATAATTTTTCTTGTCCTGTCATTATTCTCCTGAGATCTCATGTTTCAAGTATCTTGAGAAATATACACTATTCAATCCATCAACACATAGTAGAGATAACCCAAAAAATAAATCCTAAAATATTATGTCCTCGAACCATATTTTAATAACCGCAAAATTATATTAATCTTTAACCATTTCATTAACACACTTTAAAATATTTTTAGAATAAGTTCTTCTAAAAAAATATTTCTTTTTTTCAGTATGGGTAGTCAAGGGAATTGAAATTCTATAGAATTATTAAACAAATATCTTATAGTATCCAAAAAAACTCAAAGATGAAATATAAAATAATCGTATTATTTTTGGATCACAATGAATAATTACCTCAATCTTCATGATGTCTTCACCTAATAAACCATTTTGATGACATTCCTTAGGAAATGGACATCTCAATTTATTTATTGGAATATAATGATATCACTATAAAGATGATACTCTAAAAAACTAGGACTATCATAATATGATCAATGTGATATCACACTAACACCAAATAGAAAAGGATATCATTATTTCATAATTCTGCAAATTATTCCTACAAGGGATTGAATATTGTTTTCATGAGGGCCATTAAAATAGGTGAGTTTTCATCATAATGATTGAAATATATAAAATTAGTTATTTCATGTATATTTAATCAAATAATATCTTGGCTACATAATGAAAGGTATTAATCATTTAGCGATTGAAAATTTGTATATCAATCTTTACGAACCATTTCACCAATATTAAATTTTTAATGGATACAATTTTTCATAGAATGGGGTATTGTTTATTAACTATCACCTCATTTAGTAGAACAGAGAAATAAAATGACTCAATATCCCACTAAAAATCATAGATATTTCTTTTTTATATTCATAGTGGAAAAACCATGTCTTATAAATCATAGAGAAACAATTTTGATATCATGAACCTAGGAGAAAAGAAAAATAAAATATCAATAGAGTTCAGATACAAATTAAACATAAAATACACAAAATATTAGATTAAGAATATACACTTACTTCCCATAAGAGATCAGGTTTCATAATTTTTTACCCATAATATATCATTCGTCAAAACATATTTCCTATATGGGCCAGAAATCAAAACCTATTGCCCAATTTTTGTTGAGAATCACTAATCATTTAACCAATATAATATGAGATTTAATGTTCTACATAATGAATTTGAGGTATATATAGGGCCTATAAATTATTTAATTATTTTCCATACACATTAGTGTGATATTAAAGTATATATTTATCACATAATGAAATATTGTAATATTTGAATTTATTTCATATTATATTTAAATAATTATCCCTTAAATAAGAACATAAAATATATATATTTCCATCAACCAGACCCACTAGGTCTATGATGATGTGCCACATGACCTGAGTTTAAAATTTTAGTATGTCAGGGGTTGTCAACTAGTCCCCAGTGTCTGAAGTTAGTATTGGTGAGACTACACCCACAACAAAATTCTACAATAATAAATAAACATTTTTTTAAAGTAGACCATCATAGTACATGGAACCTATTAGTGATAACATTAATGATTAAATCATGTAACTACAAACTCATATTTTTTTCATGAATAAAAGGACACTTATCACCCATATGCCAATTTCATATAAAATTAAATATAGTAAAAAATAAGATTTAAAATCAATGATATTACTCAAATACTCCTATCGCATCTCTTTTGGAGAGAAATCCAACTGAATGATTGATCATGTAAATCATCCTCTTCTATACCTATAACAAGTGAGGGCTATATACATCCCCATGTGACATAGTCCTTTGAAAAAGTTGTGTGTAAAACACAATTGGTCACACCTAACGAATTTTGAGAAAATTTATTTTCAATATAATGACACACAATATTATAATACATTAAAGTAATTAATTATAAATTAAATTAATATAACTTGTCAAACCTTTTAACCCATGAGTTATAGGTTGACTCCCTAGGTCAGCCATACCAACTATGGGATGATGTTGGTCCCCTCTCTCCATTACCACATTTTGGTACACTCATATGCAAAATGAGATCCATATTATAAAACATTAGCCACTTCTTCTAGGTTCTACTATATAAAAATAAATTTGATCAGTTAACAATATACATTATCAAAATTCACATTCCAGAGGTCAATTACACTACTTATTCACAATATAAACAAAAACCACATTCATGAAGAAAATTAAACATTTATTCCACAACATCACCAAGGTGAATTAACATTCTATTTAAGAGTTAATAATTCTATTCACAATAAAACCATTGATTATTTAGTTGAAAGGGTCTGGCCACTGGATAATGTATGACACAGAACATTATCTTGCACATTTACTAAAGCATAATAATATTAGTCCTATTTAATAAAATTATTTGATAACATACTAATTCCAAATTTACCTTTAAATTAAAACTAATCATTTTTTCATATTTAAACTATTCTTAAATATCAATTCCCATGTCCATGGATCCCAATTATATATTCACATGTAAATTAATAGAAATCACAAATTTACATGTTAATATTAGTGTTGAAATCCAAATTTAAACATCTATGGTAATATATGAATGATTCAATCCATTTACTAATCAATGATTCCATAGTTAAATTTGAAATACAATTGTTTCTATAAATATATATTTAAAAGCATTTGTTATGGATTAGAACACATCATGTCGAGAATAGGTTCAAGGATTCAATAATCTACAATCCCTATTGTATCTAAATTAAGTCTAGGATTATGTATTCAATGAATAAAAGTGATTACAAATTTATTGAGTTCATTTTCATAGTGTGATGGTCAAATAAAACATGTTACAACTACTAGAAACCAATATTAGTCCCGTGACAGATGCTTTAGACCACATACCTCAACATGGAACCAAATCCAATAAAACACATCTCACATTACTTATCTAAATTAATCAATGTCCATTTGGCCTATATTGGTTTCTAAAAGCTTCTAACACATTCAAAAATATTCTAAATTAACTAATTAAAAATAAGTTTAATTTATTATAATTATTTAATAACACATACAACCAACAATGAATGACATACTTGTTTAATGACTTTCCAGGTATTATATCCAAGATGTAATCATGACAAACCCACAATGACATGTTTATTAAATACTTATGAAATTTTACGATAAAAAATCCCTTCACATGAATTCAATATTAAAGGAAAATAAATATAATTATATTATATTATCTTTGAGAAAACCAACGAGGGAAAAACTATTGACTCAGTTTCATCAAATATTGTTCAAGTCACTCATGACACACACCCAAATATAAGTCATTTAGATACCCTAATTAATTTTATTATAATATTGTCAAAAAAGTGAATAAAAAAACATAGAATAAGACACCAGGTTCATTACAATTTATAGTCAAAAAACAATGAACATGATCATTATCCTGTGGAAACCTCTAGCCATGAAAATACAAGCCCCACTATTCATGGATATTTCCACCTTGTTTTAGAGTAATTTTCATCAAATTAAATAATTATAACAATGATATTGATCACTCAGGGATCAATTGGATCATATAGATACTTATTTAAACACTATTTAATCCCAAATGGATTACAATGACATAAATTAACATTTTTAATCAACCATGATGAATTTAAAATTGATCTACCACCACATGGGGAAAGGGATGTAATGATAAATAAATATAAAAATTTTCCACCATATTTCATGAATAAATCCCACCTATATCCATCCCAATTTGATGTTACATAACTGAGGACAAAGATGCGGATTAGTGAGAATATAAATCATAAAAAATCAATTAACATTTATAAAACCAAATGGGGTATCGAAATCTAAAATTCCAAAGTACCCTATATTGAAAATGGTTTCACTCTCCCCATTAGATCATCATTAAAAATCCATTAGCTAGATAATGTTTCAGCTACCCAATATGTCCTGTTAGGCTATATGTATACATCCTTTTCCATAGGCTACCCTTTTGTGACAATAATTACCCCAAACACTCTATGATTACAATATTGATCACATGATCTCTAAAACCCTCTTTAAGCATTAATTCTAGCCCCACAACACATATGAAATATAAATTAACATTATACACTTAATTTCAAAATGTGGTTCTCAAAATGACCAATCCACTAGCATAAAATCCTAAATTCCCTCTAAAATTTAAATTTTGTAATTGTGAGGGTCATAATTATATCTCTACCTTAGAGATTATCATCATCAAGTTGTTATAGTAATGGTTGGAACATTCCACTAGATCTTCCTCAATCATTTATACAAGGATTAATTATTTCTTCCTCATCAAATTTCTTCTCATGTCCTAATGGTTTTACTTTTTACTGAACAACCATCAAATTCTAGTAGTTCAAATCCCCAAATATTAAAAATAATCTATTCCATATTCCTAAATTCATTGGACATCAAGTCTATGATAACCACACATATCCAAGTAAACACACAATAATGACTTCAATAAATTTATCCCAAAGATTAATGATGATACTCACCACATTAATCTATATATTTAATTTTATTATTACATTTCTGAGACAATAACTATATATTTTTGTTTCATCATGCCCAATCATATTTAAATCACTGACTAATATCGATACCAAGAAAAACCATTAATGTTTCCAAACAAAAAATTTGATTCTTTTCTAAAAGAAAATATAGTAAACACATAAAACATTCCAAATAGGATCTATGTGATCATTAAGAACCTATTACATATCGTATATAATTAGTGTGATGTTATTCAATCACACTTCATTTTGTATCATGTGGAAATAATATATAGTTATCATTTGGATGACTTTTTATGGATGCTCTCAACCTTAAAAACTAAAATTTGATCAACCATATATAATTATTACTTATTTGACATTCTCAATGTAAATTTAATAACACATCCTTTTTTATGAATGAATTGACATCAGAATAATTTCCCAAAAATTCTCCCCATAACCACCCAATCATGTTCTAAGGCGAAGAACCTCATTAACACACCATAGATCAAACTAACTATGGAAATTACCCAGCTATAATTCATGTATTATTCTAACATATGGTCTCTATCAAAAATAATATCTAATCCATAAATCATTAATTATTTTTTAACTAGATAGTCAATGATTAAATATTTAATAGTCTAATAGAGTCACCATGATTGTATAAGGATCAGTCGTCCAAAAACATAGAACCCTTACCAAATAAGGTTATTCTGCCACAATAATATAGACGATCCCAAATATATGAGGTTATTTATTATGAAATAACAACTAACACATATCTTTACCAGACCCACGATTTGTGCCACTTGTGATGAAATGAAAAACATGATCATCTATTAACACCAGAATTCCACAATACACACCGTGAACTAAAGACACATGGAATTATCATGGTATAGTTGAAAATATTTAATGATGCATTATTTAAATGGTATTTAAATACCCTATTATCCCATACATGTGTTATGACTTGTAAACCAATTGGGTCACCTAAACTCATGAAACCATCTATACTGAAGAATAAAAATTCTATTAAGGAAAATCATGGGCTAACCAAACTACAGTATCCTTATCAATATTCAATACAATATCCTTTCATAGATGCACATCCAAACATAAAACACTCTTAAATATCATTATTTCTAAACGAATTATGAATACATGAGTTTGATACTGTAAGAGTTATCTTGAACAAAATTATTTACCCACCAACTATGACTATACATTTGGGTTTTATCCATAGAGTGAAAATCAGTCACAATGGTTATGTTGCCACAAATTTTTACCAATTGAATTTCCCTCTACATAAATATGGAAATGAACACTCATACATAAATGATTCATAGTCTGATGTGATAAAAACAAATTTTAACATAATTATGATAGAGTGTTTCCACCAAAATAATTGGACCATTACTCCTAGACACACATGCCTCCCTAGATTTCCATGATCAATAAAGACACAACTCCACTAATCATAATCACCATAGATGATACCATTTAAAATAAAAAATATTATTCATGAAATGAACTATATCATGTTCATCAACCATAACAAGCACCTCCTATATATTAAATTATTTTATAACAAAATGGTTTCTTCATTCATCTTAATCCTCACATCATAATTATCAAAACTCAAAGTCATTAACTCTCTAATGTTATAAAGAAAATAAAAATATATCCCATTAATCATTCCAAAGGGAATCCACGTTCATGGGGAACTATCATTAATGAAACATTTCATTAATGAATTTATAACCCATACTATCTCTTCTCATGGAAAATTACCTCACATGGGATACCCTAAAAAATGAGGCATTGACTCACCCGAAACCATAAAGGATATAAATATCCACAATATAACCAATCAAAACTACCCAATAAGGTATAAAACAGATGAAATTTCCCATAAGAAAAGTTATATATATATCCCATGACAACAACATCCTAATACATTCATGTTTAGAGGATAAATACACATAGTTTGGTAAACAAATGCTACTGGGTGATATTCAGATTATGTCATATAGGTGATAGTGGTCACAATAATTTACAAGACCCATCTAATATCCATTCATTCATGTTTATTCACTAAATAAATTTATAATCAACATTGAACAAAAAGTTAAACTATATAATCCATGCATAGAGTTACTACATCTTCATCATCACTATCAAGGCCAGTCCATTGTGTCACATGAACATCATTAATAATTAGTCAAATAGATAGGTTATAGTAATTTTATTTTCATAAATAACAGAAAAGTTAAAAAAATTCCATTTAATTTACACATAAGACACTATTTTCTTCATTATCACCACAAAAAAACTCATAGAGTATTTATGTCATGTGAATCCTATATGATGAATATGTTGCATGTGATCCCTATTTCTGATTATTGAATACATTTATCCACATAAAATAATGAAACTAAAATTAAATGTTAATTAGAAGAGGTTATATCATGTAAACATAAAAAAACTACCCAAAATAGTAATCAAATTCTCCGATAACCTTTATATCCCTTGATAATTTTTTTCATGGGGTAAATAATGAGTTTCACCACAATCCTCAATAGATTTATATGTATCATATCTACTTTCTTAAAAAAATATAACATAATGACATTTACACTATTTTTAATAGAAATACCACTATGACCAATTTTGATTTGATTCTCTAAACGACTTCATGAAAGCCTCTCTGTATCCCAAAGTATTTCAACAATTAGTAATGGTATAAAACAAATCGGCACGAGACCATTCCCTCAATTAGAATTCAAATTAAAAAATAAAAAATAAATCATATAAAATATGAAATTATAGTATGAAAAAATTAAAAACAATATAATTAAGTAATTAAATATCGTGAAACAAACATAAATATTTATACTTGAATATAACGTCCATGATCACCCACCAGGATGATCACATATACAGAAATTGAAAATATAAATTGTAAGAATGGTGGATCTTCACTCAAAACCAAGGCTCACATCCTCTTGTACTCTATACTATTAGGGATCTATCTTGTTCACTGATCTATCCCAACCCTTAGGAAAACCATTTCATACATTATGTGAGGGATGATCTTGTGAAAAAATGTCTAGGATGCCCGAGCAAGCTATGAGTAAAACTCAATAGGCCACATACGAACATGTTTAAAATATTATAGTCTATTTAATTATGTATGGAATAATTTAGTAAATAAATTCATTGGTCATAAATAAAATTCTGAAAAATAAATAAATCGAAACAATGTTGGTCTCCAAATTGAATCCTTCGGATAACAGTATTGATTAAAATAAAAGGGAAATTTTCTCTATACATACCCAATTGTTGGTCTAGTATAATTATCCAATGGATCCATATTATTTTAATCAAAATCCCCTTTTTTATATGTCTCTATATTTATATATATCTTCATGCAAAGAATACCAAAGGATAAATAATATGTAATATTTTAATTACCTAATTATTTCCCAGTATTCCCATTACTTCTTACTACTATTGGGATAATTACAATTTTCTTCCACAACATACCCATAGCGAGTTCAAATTCCTATGTCAAAATAATCATAAATTTGAAAATAACCATGAATAATTTCAATGATAGTGGCCAATCAAAAGAAAATTAATAATAATATTAAATTATCCATCATTTTTATCCAATCACATGACATTTATTCAAAACATTCAAAAAATAAAAGCACAAGAATATTTTAAATCTCTAACTAAATTATAACCAATTAAGAGTTCACATGTCATTTTTTCCCATATATCATTTCAGACAACAATTATACCAAATTACTAATTCATTTTCTACATATTCCCAATTAAAAATTCACATGATAACCCAAGTCTAGAAATCCAATTCCCTAACCCTATGGTGTTAGGGGATCACATGTATTGATTTTAGGACATAAACATGATTCCAATGATACATTTCAAATATTTTAGATTTATGTTATCTATATTTATAACTAATTATATATTATAGTCCCTCCTTCTTTATGGAAGGATGTCTAGTGTTTTAATCACTAAGGAAATTAACAGGATCAACAGAATGTATTGGTGAATGGATTTTTATAATAAATGGAACTACCAATGATTTACGGTCAATATCATAACATTCATGTTCTATAGTATATGTTAAAAATACAATGAATAAAAAATGAAAATTGGGAAATTATTTAGACCATCAACCTCTGGACAGATCCATCACCCATCCAAGAAATCACAACAACATTATCAATGTTCATCCATGTCCACTTGGTGTCCATTGACATAATGTTGTTTGAAACACTTTCCTAAAAATATATAATATAATTCCTTATAAAAATACTAAAATTAAATTAATTATAATAAGAAATATTAAAACCAAAGATTAAAAGGATGAATTGATGAAGGACTCACCTAGTATCATCTCCTAGCATATATAATGGCCAACAACTAATGGAATTTGTGTAATGGTTTTCCAAAATTAATTCTCTAAAATTCATTTTCATGAGAAAACATAACACATGGCCTATTAATATAGTAAAATTAAAATATTTGTTATTTAACTACTAGGAAACATAACTAATCAAATAATTATCCAATGTAGTTTATAACAAACTATGTACAATTCAATAACATTGGCACATATAATCCATTATTTAATTACATGATATGATGCTCAATTCCACTCAATTGCACTAAAACCCATATAATAAAACACCAAGGGATGTACTAATTTAAAAAATAAAATATTTAAATATTCCCATAATCATGTTTCATTGTCTACTCATATTTCTCATATCCCCCATCACTAAGAGAAAATTTATTTAGGAATTACAGATATTTTGTTCAAATTAATAAATAAGAACCGAGACAATGATCAATTAGTGATCTAGATGATAGATTATAAGTGTACCAAAATATTAATCGAGACATAAATGTACCAAAAACATAAAAATATATTCAATGATGAATCATATAACATAAACAACACAATGATCCACCCCCACATGATGAGGGAGGCAATATCTAAATAGAATAGAGTATTTCACATGAATTCAACAGAAATATCTCTCGATGGACTATAAATGTTTTATGGTATTTCATTTAGTGTTAGTATGTGTTTTCTATGACCTTATTTCTATCCAAAACCGAAAAAAATAAATAAAAAATGATGATGGTTGGATTCCTAGAATTCCCAAATGAAAACTTATTAAAAAAACATAGGGATATCCATCTTTAGGTCATATGGAATAAAACAGATGGTGGGTGATTCCTTTTAGAATTATTGCAAAATACCCACCGCATTTTATGGAAACTGGGTTCCACTGTCTAACTAGTGGCTGCTGCTGCATCTCTGACTAGTAAGGGATTATCTCATTGATAATCCAATATCTTAGTCACCCTTGAATCTTTAATTCACTCCTCTAACATCTCTTACTGATGTTTAAAAAAAATTCACCTTAGATTACCACATGGATCTCTAAATAATTTATTTACTAGATAAAATGTCTAGATTCCCTATAATATATATAATTAGTAAGGATTTAGATCATAAAATATTGATAAAAAATTCAAACACCTAAAATAGATATTATATAAAATTATTATTGCGCTGATTTATAAAATAATTCAAGATACAAAATAGATTATTTTTGACATAAGGGTGAAAATGAAAGAAAAATCATAAAAGATTGTAACAAAACATTTCTCTAAATTGTGTTAATGAATGTATGAAGATCATAAAAATTGATATATATTTGGATTTAATAATATTAAATTGATAAATAGTGGTATGTGATGTTAGGGACATGAAATAATTTTCAGTTTAAATTAAATAATACACAATACGATCCGAATTATTCAAAAAATGATATAATATTTTGAAAATGAAAAGAATTCATGGTATGTGTCTTCAGTTAGTTAATCATTTTCCATAGAGTGATAAAATTGGAAATATTAGGTTAAATGGGATCATTTAATATGGAAAAAAATTAAATTTTATGATCAATATAATCATTATAATTAAATGAAAAAGGTTTGATTTATCAAAGTCCCTTAGGGATCAAGGAATATTTGATTCAAAATAATATGATATAGTGTTCCAAAAATGTTAATTTAAATGTCATGATTTTTTAATAAATTACCCCACATAAATTTAATACGATAGAATATACACCATATAAATGAAAATATGACATGAAATATCAACAATGTCTTATGAAATAGAATATAGAGGTAAAAAACCCACACCTTGATCATGATTCATTCAACATATACACCAAAACATACTAAATAATTAAATATATATTTTTAAAACATACATATGAATTGAATTCATAAATATAACAATTTATTCTCATAATTTAAAAACGTTGAATACATACATAGTCTTAATTGTTTAGTACTTATTTTTAATATCTAGTGTAAGTTATTTTGTTTGTTTTGAATAAGTCTTATATGAAAGGTGTGGGAATTCATTGTCATTAAAAATTTCATCATTAACATATCATTATTTTTATTATAATATTTTAGTATTTATTATTTATAATTTTAAGCTTCCTTTTTGGAGTGTTTCATTTTTTATCTGAAAATATGTATTCAAAAATAAGTATATTGTTATGATTTTATAATGATAAATGTTTTTTACTTATATTTTGTGGAAAATATTGATATTCAATTTATATAACTAAAGAAAAATATTTATTTTCACATCTATATCATATTATACCAGTGAATATGTTAACAAATACATTAATAAAATATATATATTGCACTCTTCAAGATAATGCTTAAACCCATCCAAACATGAACATACCCTGATTAATGGGGGATTATTAAATAGTTTAGCTAAAATATAATTAGTCCAATATAATAATTATATTATTTAATATTAATTATTCTAATATTTCAGAATTTTAAATAATTTAAAAAAGAATATTGTTTATATAAATCTATTACATAGAATAAAGAGATCACATTCCACATAATATTATTGTTCTGAAAAATTGAATTTAACATTATAATATTTTGTTCACATAATTAATATAATCACTATTTTTACATTATAGAACCTTAAATATTTTATAAAAATAATATTTACCCATCAATTCCATTCTTATGTAATTCCACAAATGGTGGTTATGATAAATGGGACACACCATTTCATATTTTTGGAAGTCCATACATATATATTTATAGAGAAATTATATTAAATAGAATGAAATATATGATTAATCTGGTTTATCAATTTTAAATATTAAATATATTATAAGGAATAGACATGTGTTATTAAAAATTTGTAACTTACAACTTGGATTATCTTCTTTTTTAATGGGGTTAATCCATTAAGATGTGGTTTGACAAGATTAATAGAAACATTTTATTGTGGTGAGGGTTTTTTGAGTAAGGGTTTGGGTAGTTTTTGGTAATAATTAATGTGATTGTGGTGTGAGGTGAGTGAGGAGGGGGGATTTTTTTAGTAAAAAATGATCGAATATTTTTTAAAACCGAATACATTTAAATAATGGGAAGTAAAACATATGTATTGGGTCACAAAATTTAATTTATAATTTATTATACACTTGATAAGTTCAATAAATTCCTTAAACAGAAAATAGCACAATTATTTTAAATGTGTTTCAAGCTATTTACATTTATATATTTTCTTTTACCATTTTATCATTTTAATATAATAACTAATTATTATCTGAGTAATATATAGTTTATGAAGAAAACTTTTCCTTCCTAGATAATTTGATTTTATTATTTAAAATTATTATATCCATTTAATTTGATATAATTTACAAAATTTATTAATCATAATTTTAAAATAAAAATTATATAATTCATTAAAAATAACTTCTTAAGAAAATAATATATTACAACTTAATCATTGAATATATGTTTTCAATCTAGAATTAATATAATAATTTTTATTATCTATGATATAAAATTCTGATTTTTTTATTGAAAACTGGTTCTTAAATTTAAAATAAATTTCTTTTAAGATAAAATTTATATATAATGGACGAAAAATTTTATAATTTTACAATACAATATGGGATATAATTTGTTTATTAGAAAAAAAAATTTAGTAATGATTATTTTTCTAGATAAATCCAAAAATGAATTTAATTTTTTGAAATTCTTATTCTCAAATATATAATATTATTTTTTACATAGAAACACATAATATAGTGAAAACAGCTTTTTATTGGAAAATGTCCTTTGGTATATTAAAAACCCATTTTCCAATAAATTAATAATTAATTTTGTGCTATATTATAATTAATTTGATCAATATTTTTCATTAATATTCCAACATTAAAATCATATTTTCAGTAAATAAAATTACCATATCAAGAATATACAATTTCAACTCCAAAAAATGTGTTGAGAGAAAATGAACTTATGAAAAAATAAAAATCTTTGAAATTTAAATACATATAAAAATTTTATTACATATTCAAATAATCTTATTTTCAACTATAATAACCCATTATAATGATTGTATTAGACATTAAAATTAGATCATATATTGTAGTAGGTTTGAGTGGTGGATCTTCTAGTATTGATCGTTTGGTTATCTCCATGAGTTTGATATATTCTTGTGTTATGTTTATATCAAACCATAATTTATAGTTATTTTTTTGGTCATCGTCTACGGAAAACCCAAGTTATGTTTTCTCTATTTTGATCATTATGAAATAGGTTTCATATTGAATAAATTTACTTCTATAAGTCATTTCAAACTACTTTAATTATTGATTTTTCGAAATGGTTACTTCAATTTATATCTTTTATATTTTAATTTTATTATTCAAATTATATAATGATTTATCACTGTTATTCGGTACAATGTGCTAAAAAATATATGTATTATTTTATTTAATTGAAAAATAATTTAATGTAAAAATTATTGTTTCATCATTATCCCTTCCTCATAAATAAATTACATCCCCACAAGTTTTATTATGACACATTAATGAATCTAGGTGAGGGTATTCATGACATATTAACCATTTTGAATCTATCATCTAATATGACATCGGTCTTACAATTTTACCCTATATCATATAATTATATAACCTTCTATGTATATAACATAATCATATATATTTCATTATATATGTTTCCAAAATCCATTTATATCTCTATGTTTTTAAATAATAATGATATTGTATATTCGTAGAAAATTAGATTTCTCTTTAATAATAAAATTTATTAATAGACATTTCAAAAAGTAACAAACTAGTCACAGTTATTCATAAGTCAAAATGTTAGATAAAATTCACCAAATATATTATTATTTTTAAATAAATTTTAATTTAAATGAATATTAATACTATCTAATTAACATTATCAAAATAAACAATATATTATTATCTCTATATCATAAATATATAAAGCATAAGAGGTTCGCATACATAAATAATTTGATTTCGAATATTTATCAACATAATATATAATTTTTTTTGGAAATTATTTTTTAATGTTTATCAATAAAATTTAATATATGTTTTCAATCTTGTAAATTTGAACTAAATAAGAAGAATATGTAGATATCTAACATAATCCTCATAAATTTTATAATATACCAAAATATCATTGATAAATATAAAACTATAATGAAAATAGATATGAGTATCCATAATTAATGTAGAGACCCGAAGCCTAACGTACATGAACATTACATTACTTTTGCGGAATACTTAATACATAACAAAAATACACACACAAGGATCGTAATAGTTTAGTGTCTTTGGAAACTCGGAACGTAATCTTCTAATCCTGGTGAAAGATCTTCAAAATCTCCCACAAAGATCTTCCTTTTTTTTACCTAAAACCTTTCTTTATATCCTGGGGAAAAGAAAACATAAAAGGGTGAGCTCAAATGCTCAGTAAGGGTAAACAAAAGAAATATCAATCACATAATTTTCATAAGAACATAACATTTTTGGAAATCTTAACCTGCAAAAGAGAGCATAATTTCATAACATGGGATAAAACATAGTAGTGAAAATGAAACCCTTACATAAAACATTACTCATTGTGGCATACACACATAATCATAGAGAATCATTTCTTGTTAGTCAAGACTCATTGCCAAGACTATCTTAGTGGACAAAGTCCCTTTCTGAATCGAGTAATCCTCGTTTCAGTCCTGTTTCACTGAACCGGTATAACCTACCATTCCAGCCATGTCTATCTCATGAGATATGAAATCTTTACCCAATGCATTGGAGGGAGATATAGGTCCCACCCATCTCTTAATGAATCCTTTCTTATGTGTGCCACAAAATCATAAATCATACATCATTGCATAACCCATGTAATAAAAATGGGATTCTTAAACAACATGACATCATAAAACCATTCATATAAGATAAAGGAATTCATAAACATAATTTCATCACAACATAGTCAAATAAATGTAAAAATATGGATAGAAACAGAATCCTTTATTATCTTATATGGAAAATAATTTTGATAAAACACTTGAATTGAATTCTTGAGGAAAATATCCTTTCTTCTTCAAAATCAATTTCTTTTCACAAAACATCATGCAATTTTAAAAGAAAGAGATTTTATTGAAAATAGTCATGAAATCTTTTAGAGTAAGCTTCATGAAAATAAGGCTTTATAAAACAGTATAAATCCGTTCGTGCCGTATAAGTTAAAAAAACATTCTTCGTACTTTTGTCGGAAAAGTCAAAAAGTACCTCGTACGAAAAACGAAAAAAGATTCCTTTCATATCCTTTACTAAAAACTCATAGAAGGGTAAAATTGGATTTAAAAAATTGTAGGTGGATGGAAATAATATTACATATTGAGGGAACATGGATGTGGATGATAAAATACACCCCAGTAAATACCAAAGTATAAGCAATCTCGGATAAAAATGAGATTGTGATATTTCCCTTACCTTAGGTCCGACTTGCTTTGTAAGTGTCCGAACCTCCTGTATAATGATTTAAATCATGTTATTGACTTATTACAGAATCATATTCATTGTTATGATATCATATATGGTTCACTTATGACATTATATTACCCGTTCTTTTGTAAATTCCATGTTAAAGAAGTGTTTTGGGTAAAATCGTTTCATTTATCGTAGGTGTTTTGACTTGTTGTTCTTGACATCATTATTACTTATATCATGATTTACTTACTTCCAGAATATAAAATATGATTTATATATCATATATATTCAGTATATATATATATATAATAGGTATATAAATAAAATGAAAAACACCGTTCATGGAGACGGTAGTCCGTACGTACGCATGAACGCTGTTTTCCATTCCTTATTGTCTTGAAATGGAAGTAAGTAGATGACATACATATGTATATATATACATAAATCCAGTAGCTTTATAATGTCATATATTTCATTATTATTTCTTATATATACATTATAATCATTCTTAAATGGTTAACATGGAGAATGAATCTCATCGCGTCGTGGAGACGGTATTCCGTACGTACGCACGAGCGATGATATCATTTCTATAAATATTGAATTGAATTGTAGTGTATTATACAATATATCAGAATCAATATGATGTTGTAATAACTATGTATAGTTATTCTTTACACCATTATACCCATCCATGTAAGGTGGTGGTGGAAAATAGATTACACCACGGCGTGGAGACGGTATTCCGTACGTACGCACGCGCGGTGATTTCTTTTTCCGTAGGATGGATAGATGGTGAAATAGGGTTGTTTCATACTTATAATAACATATCAGTATATGAGTGATACTACTGTTATTACTTCATAATGAAACAACCTAAGAAGAAGAAGTGGAAGAAGAAATAAAGATGAAAGAATTGGTAACGGTAATTACCTCTTCTTTGAAGTGCCTCTTTGAGACCTCCTCTTAGGGCACTAAAATTGGTCTTGGAGGAAGACCAGAACCTCTAGGATGTTGCTAGGGAAGTGGAGAGGAGAAATTGGCAGGGGTTGGCCGAGCTTGAGTGCTCAAATTGGTGTGAGGAGGAGGGGGAGGAGGTGTCCTTTTATAGGGGAGGAGAGGGGCACCTTAGGAATATCTCAAAATATTATTTTATATTAAAGTCAAAATCGGTTTATAATGGTTCCAAAGGGTCTTATTTCGAAGCTAAAGTGGGGATGGGTCGAAATCCTATCATCCAATAGGATTTAGACAAGTTTAGGGTATTATTTTAACCATATCAATTAGATTTAACTCTAAGTTAATTAATTTAACTATTACCGTGTCTTTTTGTTTTCTTTCACTATATGGTTAATACACTTACTATAACATGCCAAACGAACCCCAAATTGTTTATTATTAATATATATATCCTTATCTAAGTCATTTGGCCGAACCTTAGATTTTTAGGAATAAAATAACAATTAATAATATAATATTTGATTTAAAAACTATTTTGTGTCAATTTTGACACTATTTGATATATGATTTTTGTGAAAGTCATAACAGAATTATATGTTCGAACCAAGTTTATTAAATCAACACTAATATATCATAGTAACCTATAAAATTAGTGGAATTCATAAAAAGTCTTAAATTACATTTATTTTGGTATATATATTATCAATTATGTCAATATTTCATTAATAAGATAATTACTGCATCATTTTTGTGTCATAAATAAATTATATTATTTGATGTCTAAAAATTACAAATAAAATACCATCATGTAGGAAATCTTTTTAGATTTCTAATGAATATTTATAGTCGAATTTATCTTATGCATAACCCCATATTAAAAATGATTTACTTATTAAACATTGATTTTAACTATTTTAACCCTTCTTTAAATAAATTAATAATAAATGTCCTAATCTAATCCAAGTGGGCCCAAATGGTCATATTTTATTCCTAAGTTTGTTTTTGGTCGAATTACACTTGTCCAATAGAATTAGGACATGTGTTAGGGTAATATTAATATCATATTTACCCTTAGATACCTTATTTACTATTAACCGTGGTAAAAAAAGTAAAAAGTTACTATTCACCAAAAAATTATATTCATCTCATTGAACCACATTTTAGTCCTTGATATTAACCATGTCTCTCGGATTTTCGAAATTCCATTCGCAGAAGCGGTAAAATTAAGATTTATGCAAAATTCAGTTTTTAACCTACCACTTAGTAGTTTCACTATTCATCAAAAATTGATGTTTTTCAGAACAATGCCAAAATTTCATCCCAAGCTATATTTCATATTCCGAATTCAAAAAAGAAGTCTATTTTACCAAATTCATAACATAAAAGTTGCATTAATTAATTTTATAATTAAATCCCGCTGTTAAAACAAATATCGTGTTTTTAAGAAACAATATCTATCAAAAGATTGACACTTGTTTATGTCTATTTTAAATGTGAAACTACATCCAATGACCAACATTGTATTAAATTGTAAGAATATATTATAAATATACTTTAAAACCACTCAAATTAATGATTTATCACTATTAATTATTTCGATTAAAAAAGTTGTTTTTAATTATAATTTATTAATTTTCACTATTCATCAGAATATGAAAGTTATCCGAAAAGTACCAAAATTTCACCTTAGGCTAAATTCGATACTCCGAATCCAAAAATAAGGTTCATTTTGAAAAATAAGATTTACTGGATTTCAAAAAGTGGTTATTACTATTCATAACGGCTAGTTTTAATAATATTTTTATAGCATATCGTTGTTTCGTGAAACTCAGTATTGCGTACTACACACGCTATCGAGGAAGGTTGCGATTGCGTGTAATGCAAGGCAAGTCAAGGATGCGTGTTGTGAAAGCTCCTTTTGGTGTAGCGTACAACACAAGACATTAATAAAATTAAAAAGAATATTTTTTATAAAATCTTGGGCTGTTACATTCTACCCCCCTTAAAATGAATTTCGCCCTCGAAATTCGTCGGGGTTATAGATGGTTTACTATTCGAAAGTTTCTTTAATAGAAACCCACATCGTAAAAAGGAATACCAAAACTTGTCTTTAAAAACTAAAGTATGAAATGTAACGATTACCCAAATAAACTAATCACTGGGTTTCCACATAGGTGAAAATATGGATATGGAAGAGAAATCTAACCATCATGTTCTGATGGAGAGTGGTAGAGAACATGGCTATGGAAAAGCCAGTAATCACAAATCCATAGATTTGTGATGATATAAGGTACCATCTGATTCATCAGGTATAAGATCACTAGGACAACATTATTGGTTTTCAAGATCATTTCCCTAAAGTTGAAAATTTGAATTAGAATAAATACTTACTTTATTTTGGTACAATCTCACTGTTGTTCGTGCCTTGAACAATTTCCACTTCATCTCTTAAATAAATGAAGTTGAATTTGTTATTCGTGAAGTGTTAGCAGATCATGTGATAGAACGACGGGTCATTCCATCTGTCTCAAACGAAAGGTTAGCAAAAATTATATACATAAGTCGATCTATAGTGAGATTAATCATATATGGTTCCTAAAATGGACTTATACCTCATATATCATACTGCTTAATATAATAAAACTAGTTTCTACTAAACAGGGACTTCCTGTAGGCCAGTGGTAGGCGATAAAGGCCAGTCGCACTTCAGTTGTGGGTTCGATTCCCACAGCCTTGTCCAACGCGATGGGCTGTCTCCCGTCCTGTAGGTTGTCCTTTTTCTAAACCTACATTACTATAACATCACATAAATAATATCGAAAAACAAACAATACTAACTTATGTCCAACATATTTCATTCCAATCCTTAGGCTTATCCATAATACTATAGTCCACTCTCATAACAAAGTGAAAACGATTACCAGAGATTTAATACCATAGTTGATCCCCATATATCATAAGATATGTTTTGTTGGTCACATTCCAAACATTCAAAGTCCTTAATCGTGTATTCTCTTGAATACCTTAGTGAAAACATGAGTGTAGTTAAAAGTTAACACTTTCCACATACCAAAATCCTCAAAATTCTATATACTCAAACCATGATATCACTTAGTCCTTATATCAATCATGAGCTCATGAATACTATTAAACATTTCATTTTCTCGTCTTCATTATGCGCATATCATCTTATTTCCAAAAAAAATATCTCAATCACTTTGAATACCACATCAATAAATATTGCAATACTCAATGATACAACATTATTTTGGAATCCCATTACATAAACACTTAATCATTCCACCACATCGTTGTCATATTCAACATTGCCAATAGTGATCGCATGTGATTTCCCTTTGTCCTTTGCCTTCAGTGGTTTCTCATGTTGATCATCACTAACCCTTGGATTAGGGCAATTATTAGCATAATGCCCCATTTCCTTGCACTTGAAACATTGAAGTGTTGGCGGTGCGTTCTCTGCAGTGTTTGCTTTATTCACATCATTAGAAACCCTTTTTCCATTACTTCGACACTCAGCTGCTCGATGACCTTCTTTTCCACACTTAAAACATTTTCTAGTCCCTTTAAGACAATCTCCACCATGCTTCTTCCCACACTTTGTGCATAAGGAAACATTCATCTTCTTTTCATCATTATTCTGAGATTTCTCCTTGAACTCCATCTTTCGTTTCTTGTCAAAACCATGAGATGGATATGTAACACCAACTTCCATTTCTACCTTGATAGCACAACGCACAATTTCTTCATAGCTACTGAAGTCTCTTATAGCTAATGCCCTTCGAAGACTTGGTTTTAAGCCACTGAAAAATCGATCAACTTTACTTTCAGGTTGGATGATAATTCCAGAAGCATACCTTGCAAGTCTTGTAAAATTTGCTTCATAGGTACCAACAGATTCATCGTCCCTTTGCTTCAGTTCAAGAAACTCTTTCTCCATCTTTGTTCGAAGAATACGAGGGAAGTACTTACTGAAAAACAAGTTCTTGAACTCGTCCCATTCCATGGACTCAATTTCATCTCTTGGCCTCGTATTCTTGATAAGATTCCACCATTGATCAGCTTCACCTTCCAAACGATATACTGCTAAGATGACTTTATCATGTTCAGAACATTGAAGAACTGAAAATATCTTTTCAGTAGTACTAATCCATTGTTCAGCAACTAATGGATCAGTAGACCCACTGAAAGAAGGTGGACGTTGCCTCATGAAGGACTCAATAGAATATTGTTCCCTTCTCTGCTCATTTGGAAGTCCAGAATGATTCATAGCTTGTGTAAGTATAGCAATAAGATTTTGCACTCCATCTCCCATAACATTTGTTTGTTCAGGAGGGAAATCATTGCATTGTCCATTGCATTGATCAACACGGTTCTTTCGGGTTCCAGCCATCGTCTAAAACCCAAAAAGAATAGTGTGAGAGGAAAAAATCATGCTAGGGAAAACAACATAATAAAGGGGGAGTACCTTCAATATCCAACATCTTAGGTTTAATTCTATGATCGTTAGAGTAATTCTATTATTATAACCTATACGTATACTTATCCCTAGGGACATCCCTAGACATACCTTAGAAATATCTCTAGGGATCTCACTAAAGTTCTCGCATCCTAGTTTCCAAAGGTTGACTAAACCTTTCCTCTGATACCAACTGTAGAGACCCGAAGCCTAACGTACATGAACATTACATTACTTTTGCGGAATACTTAATACATAACAAAAATACACACACAAGGATCGTAATAGTTTAGTGTCTTTGGAAACACGGAACGTAATCTTCTAATCCTGGTGAAAGATCTTCAAAATCTCCCACAAAGATCTTCCTTTTTTTTACCTAAAACCTTTATTTATATCCTGGGGAAAAGAAAACATAAAAGGGTGAGCTCAAATGCTCAGTAAGGGTAAACAAAAGAAATATCAATCACATAATTTTCATAAGAACATAACATTTTTGGAAATCTTAACCTGCAAAAGAGAGCATAATTTCATAACATGGGATAAAACATAGTAGTGAAAATGAAACCCTTACATAAAACATTACTCATTGTGGCATACACACATAATCATAGAGAATCATTTCTTGTTAGTCAAGACTCATTGCCAAGACTATCTTAGTGGACAAAGTCCCTTTCTGAATCGAGTAATCCTCGTTTCAGTCCTGTTTCACTGAACCGGTATAACCTACCATTCCAGCCATGTCTATCTCATGAGATATGAAATCTTTACCCAATGCATTGGAGGGAGATATAGGTCCCACCCATCTCTTAATGAATCCTTTCTTATGTGTGCCACAAAATCATAAATCATACATCATTGCATAACCCATGTAATAAAAATGGGATTCTTAAACAACATGACATCATAAAACCATTCATATAAGATAAAGGAATTCATAAACATAATTTCATCACAACATAGTCAAATCAATGTAAAAATATGGATAGAAACAGAACCCTTTATTATCTTATATGGAAAATAATTTTGATAAAACACTTGAATTGAATTCTTGAGGAAAATATCCTTTCTTCTTCAAAATCAATTTCTTTTCACAAAACATCATGCAATTTTAAAAGAAAGAGATTTTATTGAAAATAGTCATGAAATCTTTTAGAGTAAGCTTCATGAAAATAAGGCTTTATAAAACAGTATAAATCCGTTCGTGCCGTATAAGTTAAAAAAACATTCTTCGTACTTTTGTCGGAAAAGTCAAAAAGTACCTCGTACGAAAAACGAAAAAAGATTCCTTTCATATCCTTTACTAAAAACTCATAGAAGGGTAAAATTGGATTTAAAAAATTGTAGGTGGATGGAAATAATATTACATATTGAGGGAACATGGATGTGGATGATAAAATACACCCCAGTAAATACCAAAGTATAAGCAATCTCGGATAAAAATGAGATTGTGATATTTCCCTTACCTTAGGTCCGACTTGCTTTGTAAGTGTCCGAACCTCCTGTATAATGATTTAAATCATGTTATTGACTTATTACAGAATCATATTCATTGTTATGATATCATATATGGTTCACTTATGACATTATATTACCTGGTCTTTTGTAAATTCCATGTTAAAGAAGCGTTTTGGGTAAAATCGTTTCATTTATCGTAGGTGTTTTGACTTGTTGTTATTGACATCATTATTACTTATATCATGATTTACTTACTTCCAGAATATAAAATATGATTTATATATCATATATATTCAGTATATATATATATATAAATAAAATGAAAAACACCGTTCATGGAGACGGTAGTCCGTACGTACGCATGAACGCTGTTTTCCATTCCTTATTGTCTTGAAATGGAAGTAAGAAGATGACATACATATGTATATATATACATAAATCCAGTAGCTTTATAATGTCATATATTTCATTATTATTTCTTATATATACATTATAATCATTCTTAAATGGTTAACATGGAGAATGAATCTCATCGCGTCGTGGAGACGGTATTCCGTACGTACGCACGAGTGATGATATCATTTCTATAAATATTGAATTGAATTGGAGTGTATTATACAATATATCAGAATCAATATGATGTTGTAATAACTATGTATAGTTATTCTTTACACCATTATACCCATCCATGTAAGGTGGTGGTGGAAAATAGATTACACCACGGCGTGGAGACGGTATTCCGTACGTACGCACGCGCGGTGATTTCTTTTTCCGTAGGATGGATAGATGGTGAAATAGGGTTGTTTCATACTTATAATAACATATCAGCATATGAGTGATACTAATGTTATTACTTCATAATGAAACAACCTAAGAAGAAGAAGTGGAAGAAGAAATAAAGATGAAAGAATTGGTAACGGTAATTACCTCTTCTTTGAATTGCCTCTTTGAGACCTCCTCTTAGGGCACTAAAATTGGTCTTGTAGGAAGACCAGAACCTCTAGGATGTTGCTAGGGAAGTGGAGAGGAGAAATTGGCAGGGGTTGGCCGAGCTTGAGTTCTCAAATTGGTGTGAGGAGGAGGGGGAGGAGGTGTCCTTTTATAGGGGAGGAGAGGGGCACCTTAGGAATATCTCAAAATATTATTTTATATTAAAGTCAAAATCGGTTTATAATGGTTCCAAAGGGTCTTATTTCGAAGCTAAAGTGGGGATGGGTCGAAATCCTATCAACCAATAGGATTTAGACAAGTTTAGGGTATTATTTTAACCTTATCAATTAGATTTAACTCTAAGTTAATTAATTTAACTATTACCGTGTCTTTTAGTTTTCTTTCACTATATGGTTAATACACTTACTATAACATGCCAAACGAACCCCAAATTGTTTATTATTAATATATATATCCTTATCTAAGTCATTTGGCCGAACCTTAGATTTTTAGGAATAAAATAACAATTAATAATATAATATTTGATTTAAAAACTATTTTGTGTCAATTTTGACACTATTTGATATATGATTTTTGTGAAAGTCATAACAGAATTATATGTTCGAACCAAGTTGATTAAATCAACACTAATATATCATAGTAACCTAGAAAATTAGTGGAATTCATAAAAAGTCTTAAATTACATTTATTTTGGTATATATATTATCAATTATGTCAATATTTCATTAATAAGATAATTACTGCATCATTTTTGTGTCATAAATAAATTATATTATTTGATGTCTAAAAATTACAAATAAAATACCATCATGTAGGAAAGCTTTTTATCTTTCTAATGAATATTTATAGTCGAATTTATCTTATGTATAACCCCATATTAAAAATGATTTACTTATTAAACTTTGATTTTAACTATTTTAACCCTTCTTTAAATAAATTAATAATAAATGTCCTAATCTAATCCAAGTGGGCCTAAATGGTCATATTTTATTCCTAAGTTTGTTTTTGGTCGAATTACACTTGTCCAATAGAATTAGGACATGTGTTAGGGAAATATTAATATCATATTTACCCTTAGTTACCTTATTTACTATTAACCGTGGTAAAAAAAGTAAAAAGTTACTATTCACCAAAAAATTATTTTCATCTCATTGAACCACATTTTAGTCCTTGATATTAACCATGTCTCTCGGATTTTCGAAATTCCATTCGCAGAAGCGGTAAAATTAAGTTTTATGCAAAATTCAGTTTTTAACCTACCACTTAGTAGTTTCACTATTCATCAAAAATTGATGTTTTTCAGAACAATGCCAAAATTTCATCCCAAGCTATATTTCATATTCCGAATTCAAAAATGAAGTCTATTTTACCAAATTCATAACATAAAATTTGCATTAATTAATTTTATAATTAAATCCCGCTGTTAAAACAAATAGCGTGTTTTTAAGAAACAATATCTATCAAAAGATTGACACTTGTTTATGTCTAGTTTAAATGTGAAACTACATCCAATGACCAACATTGTATTAAATTGTAAAAATATATTCTAAATATACTTTAAAACCACTCAAATTAATGATTTATCACTATTAATTATTTCGATTAAAAAAGTTGTTTTTAATTATAATTTAGTAATTTTCACTATTCATCAGAATATGAAAGTTATCCGAAAAGTACCAAAATTTCACCTTAGGCTAAATTCGATACTCCGAATCCAAAAATAAGGTTCATTTTGAAAAATAAGATTTACTGGATTTCAAAAAGTGGTTATTACTATTCATAACGGCTAGTTTTAATAATATTTTTATAGCATATCGTTGTTTCATGAAACTCAGTATTGCGTACTACACACGCTATCGAGGAAGGTTGCGATTGCGTGTAATGCAAGGCATGTCAAGGATGCGTGTTGTGAAAGCTCCTTTTGGTGTAGCGTACAACACAAGACATTAATAAAATTAAAAAAAATATTTTTTATAAAATCTTGGGCTGTTACAATTAATTTCAAATAAGTTATCATACTCATTAAAATTGATAGAACAAAGATTCTAAAATTTTATACTATAATTTAAATATATTAATATTCTAATAAATTAAATTATTTTACATTATTTGATTATATGACGTCATGGATTTGTAACAAATTACTCTATCAACATCATGATTCTGACCCTATTTAAAAAAAATTAAATCCAAAAATATTATAATATAATCACCTATAATAAGAATATATTATTATATGAATATGAATTATCAATCCTAATAGATGATCTATAATTAAATCAATATTTCAAAATGTGATACATTCATTTCAATCTAAATTTTTTTATTTTGGGTTTTCATTTACTTCCTATACCATTCACATAATGTAATTAGAAAATAAATTATTTTTAATTATTTTTAATGAGAAAAATGTTGAACAATGTATATTCTTCTTGATTGTATTTTTAGGTGTGAAAACATAGTAATATTCCTCATGTACTATAGTGATTGTCGATTCAATTCCATACAATTTAGTTTTTTCGTTTCATTATAACCAAGTGTATATCAGACAAAACCATTTCTACTTTATAGTATCTATAAAAGGATGTAATTTTTAGGATAACAATATAATAACTACTCTTCCAAAACATTAGGATGATTTCTTACACTAAAAAATAACCCTTGGACATATACCATGTGTTATTTATAATCAATCATTTTTATAATCTTAAAAATATTAAATATTACCTCAATTAACAAAAATGGATATTTATAAATTTTAAAATATGTCCAATATTAGCATTTCAACATTTTGTGTCATTCATAACTCAAAAATTATCATAAACCAATAGTATTACAATCTATAAAATTCTTTTAACCCTGCGCTTATAACAAATATAGTGACCCACAGAAAATATCATAAGGTTACCTGAACTAATGGTAACATTTAATTATAATACATTCCCAAGATAATTAATATTTAGTAGTTTATATAATTAGAAAGGAAAATTAACTAAGAAAACCCATAACTTTTTGAACTAATATACAGTTTCCCATTTTATAAGAAACTACATAATCCAAATAGAAACTATTAGAAATCGCCCAAAATTATCTCATCAAAGAAATTAAATTACGAAAAATATATTGGAAATGATACATGATTAATTGATGATCTCACATTCTTATTAACGAAAAAAAATTAACATATGGTCATATTACTCAAGTTCAGAATATAATCATATTATAAAACCAGTGCATGAGACAAATATATGATTAACAGTTTAGATAAAACTACATATATTTCTTATATAGTGACAGGGGAACATGATATACTATATGAAAATATATATTACATGGTCTTAATACTAAAAAATGACAATCCATAAACCATGATCCTAAAGAATAACATATATAAATGTCATCGTTTTTTGGGTTTAATACAAACATAGAAAACATAATAAATAAAATTATTTATAAAAAACTATTTACCATAAGGAATAAAGTTTCAAAAAATATTTCAATTAACATATTATAGATCAGTAACAATTTCATGTAATAGATCATGAATCAAAACCACATTCACACTTTGAATAGTGCGTCACTAGTCATTTTACTATTATCTCATGAAATGTAATGATTTAACCAATTACTTGGAAGAATATATAGGGAACTCACATCACATAATCATTATATATAAACATTTTTGATAGATTAATAAATTTAATCCTCACATAAATAAAAACATGAATGATAAAGTGTTTCACATTACATTTCTAATGGAATCACATAGAAACCACATAAACCCAATCACTACAATATTTAATTATCAAAATGGATAACATAAAAAATAATTTTCTATATTATTTTAAAATCATAAAATCATGGAAAATAGATCCTTTCAATAAAAATTGGAAACATAACTCAAATAATAAAAGTGATAACCAAATATTGTCATTATAATTGGTAATTGAATGTATGAAGAACACATGAATTGATATATATAACTATATATATATATGGATTTCTAAATAAATAGGACAAAAATGTGGATAGTCAAAACCTGAAATTGAAAAAAAGATCAATTTAATATAAATATACACTTAAGTGGATTTGAATTATTTAAAAAAATATTTTAAATTAATGGAAATTGATATAATTAATTAAAGCAGACTTCAATTAATATAAAAATTCAATATTGAGATAAAATATAACATCACATGTAATAGGATATAACCAAATATGGGAAACATAAATGTTTTACGATTAAAATAATAAAGATAAAAAAGTTTTTATATTTTATTTTCTAATTATGCTTTCCCTATATAAATGAAAATATAGTTTATATCATCAAGCATTTAACATGTAATGGAATACAGTTAGAAATAAACCATACCTTAGTCATAATTTATTATGCACTTAAGAAATATAATTAACATATAAACTATTGTTATTAATTAACCACCTATATAATTATTAATAATTATTACATTGTAAACTCCTCACTTATAGTCATTATTTATACATATTTATAGTTTGTTTTTAACAATTTTCATTTTATGGTTGATGTAATCTAGATCGTTTCAAAAACGTTTTTTATGAGAGGTGTCTATAATATTTTTTATCCCAAGTTTCATTATAAAAATTACATAGAAGTTACCAAAATGGGAGAATTGTAATAATTTATGATGTTTTATATTTAGTTCTTTGGTGTTTTGTTCTTTTAACCATCGAGCTGAAATCATCAACATGAATATTTTGATGAATATTAACCAATGAAGGGTTTATATGAAATTACTATTTTAAATATTGATACAATACTTCTATATAAAATATAAAAATTATTTATATAATATTATACGATTTATAATGTAACCATAGATATCCATGATATAAATTCCTTCTTTTTTTACATTGGAGGTTAAACTGACGCAGCCATGAATGTACCATGATTAATCAAAAAATACGAGATTGTCTAAATCATATATCATTATATTAATAGAATAAAAATATTACATATTTTTAATTATTTTTATATATAAGAATTATAATTAATTATAAAATATGAAAATTCATATCATGTTATTACTTAGATCTATTATATTCTTTTTTCATTATGCATGATTTAAACTATGGAATTTATGATTATCATTTATTTTCTTAGATCAAATATATATCCTTGATTTTACATAAAATAACCTCAATTATTTAATAAACATAATATTTATCCTTTTACACTAATTTTTGTAATTTTCCATGAAGGGATATAACGAAAAGAAAAACACACCGTTCTATGGAGGTTTTACTCCCCACATACTAATTGAAAATGAATATAGTTTCATAAGAATTTGAAGGAGGGTTAGTTTAGTTTATCATTTTATAATATTAAATAAGTTATAAATATTAAATTTAATTATTAAATTCCCTTTTTAACACTTCCATGTTAGTCTAGGTTTATGTCCAAACATGTCGCTTTGTGGAGGTAGTAATGTGCATGTATGCTCCATTCAAATTTTTATTTTTATTATTTGAAACTAGAAAGTATGTTTATAATATTTCCAAATAATAATTACATATAATATTAATATTGATTATTAATTTTTAATTTTATTATATTTTGATGGAATTTTAGGAAGGATAAGTGGAAATAATAAATTAATAAATATAAAGAAGTAGTAAAAATCCTATGTATAACATCATGGAATATCTTTTTTTCGAAGAGGCCTAATCCATTTTTTATGTTCATTTGAGATGAATATATCATATTTACGGTGGATGATAGTGTTTATGAGTGTTTTATTATATTTTTATATAATATAATATTGTTATAGTATGATGGAATGTGAGCGGAGATGAACTCCATTTATATGTTAAAACGAATGACAATTTTGAAAAAAAAACCTATTAATTTTTATTAATAGGATGTCACAAACATTGAATGTGGATTTTAATATGAGAAATAATGTGGAGGATATGTTATATGTTCATGAATGGGATAAACCCGACATTCATTGAATTTTTTTTACAACTTTGTTTCCATTAACTCCTATATTTTTACATTTGGCATTTTCCTTTTACAAAAGTAACTAGATTTAACCGATATTACATGTCATTTATTGTCAAAAACATATAATTGAATTTATTATATATGTTAAAACTAATAAAAATTGAATATTGTTTCTAGTAATTGTTTCCATAAATTTTAAAATCATCCATATTAACAAATATGTCCATTAAAAGGCATAGTATTTTTAGATTTCTTCTCTTTCACTATTCAGGCACCACAGATTATTTCAGAAAATAATCCTATTATAATAATTTTTTGATAAATTTTATAATATTGTATGTTAATTGAAATTATAATTCAAAAATGATATATTTTTTTTTCTATTTAAAAACATTAAATATAATGAAAGATTGTTTTCATTGAGAAATTTCTTTTGGAATATGAACAATTATTTTTTCTTATACATTACTAATTAATCTATATTTAGCATAATTATATTTAAATAAATATATCATATTATTATTCATTTATATAATACTATTTTCTTTAATTTAAAATTTAAATATCTAGTAAATATAATTTTGAAGAATAAAATTATTTCAGACGTAATGACATTTTGAAGTGTATAAAAACTCATCATATGTATATAAATTTAATTTTTTAAATACATTTTTATATGAAAATAATAATAATTTAAATAATACCTTTTTAACTCTATATGAGATCTATTAATAATATAATATATGGTTGTGGCATGAATTCATTGTTCCACTAATATGAATTTTGTTTTGATGTCCAAAGGAAAGTACTTCTCTTATTTATATATTTTCTCAAATTTTAATTGTACATGTTTAGATTGATATTTTATCAAAAACTACCATTTTTATTTTCCCACCATTATGAGAATATAAAATTAGCATCATAAGAATTAATTACACTATCGTATTCAAATTTTTCAACCTTCTTTCTTAATTTTGTAATATTGCTTCATTATTTTATATCAGTTATATTATTAATGGTCATAAAAAAAATTCCAACATTTTTAATTTGGTTTGGTATTGTGTATGAGACACTATAATTAATATATTATTTATTTAAATATAAAATAAATTAAATTAATTTGTCTTTACATCATCATAGACAATAAAAGGTCCCATGATAATAATTGTGCTATAGGAGAAATAAAATATAATAAAAACATGATGTGAGTATATTATCACATATAAAATGAGTATTATAGAACATATACCAATTTAGGGGCTTCATCATGATTTATAATTATGAATAATGGATAAATATATAACATAATAACAATTACTAGTATCTATGATTGTGGGTTTTTACTATATAAAAGTGTCTTATCATAGTAAAAATAGAGATTCTCATATACTAGTTATTAAAATCATTATCAATGACTGTATTTATCCATAACCAAAAACTAAAAATCATTGATTAGAATAAATGGGGGTGGTGGTAGGTTTATTTTATATAATCATTCCATTGAGTTCACAATCTTATTGAACCTCTGACTCTACTCCTATAACTGCCTCATTATAGACTACCCTACAAACCATATTAAGCGCCCAAATAATGTGTGAATATTTGTTGAGTTTGTGCATCTTACATTCCACTAAAAATTATCTTGATTTTCTAAAATAATTTAAAATTATAATATATATTAAATAATGCTCAATATTCATTTAAATATCTATCTCTAGGCTAACTTGATCCAATATGTGACATTCCTACTATTGATCATATAACTCAGCGAGTTTTTATGAATCAATTTTTTTTTATAATTTAAAATTAACTAATATCATTCATTTAAAGATAAAAAATTATAATATAGATCAACATGTAATGTTGATGTTATCATTTTTTATAATCAACCCTATATTTGTCTTCTGTTACTCACAATACGGATTTTTACCGAACTACAATATATTATTAATATAATAGTTTATTATGATAATTATCACCATTAAATTGTAGTGGAGTGAATGAATATGATTTAACAAGTAATTAAAATATTTAATTTCAATATTTTCAATGTTTTTATGGATTAAAAAATAAAATAATATCCATTTAATGGGAAAAAAGTGTTCTCTAAAAAATATTATATTTTCTAAAATATAGGTTTATCATTATTAATAAACCTATTTTAAAATAATTATCATTAGTTTTAGAATATTTAATTTATATAATAAACATGATTTTTTAAATATTAATATCTAAAATATACCTCGGGTAATCATTTTAAATTTTTCTATGAAGATTCTTTTTTTTTGAGTTGGGAAAAAATATAGATATTAATTGATAACCTTCTTATGTTACAATAATTTATAATACTATCTTATATATTTGATGGTTATAATGTAAAATAGTGGAAATATAAATTTATGTATCCAATTTGGGTCCTTGTGAGAATTTTAATAGTAAATTTTGAAATAAAATTTTTCTAAACATTTAATCATTTTCACTTTCAAAACAATCTTTCTAATCCTGAATTTGATATTCATTTTAAATAAAATTATTCAACTTTAATAAATTAAATTTAAAAAATGGATTCCAAATTTGGAATGACAATAATTTATAATATATAATATGTTAGAGGTAAATTTTTACCAATGTAATCAGTGAAAACTCATAGAATTAAGTGTAGTTAATATGGTACAAATGAGTTTACTAAGTGGTTAAACATAAACTATAAGTGTAAAATGACATACCAACAAGTCTAAAACCCATACAATGGAAATATATCATTCTATAAAATGAAATTAACCATTCATATGAGTTATATTATACTATTCATTGAATTTTTATAATAAAATAAGTTATGTATTGAATAAGGCAAAAAAACCAATCATACCTTTAATAATTACAAAGCATTGGGATAGGGGAAATCATATGCAGGGTTATAAATATAAAATTGAATAGTAAATGAGTTTTATTCCAAATAATTTATTATAATTTATTATATACTTAGTAATTAATTTTATTTCATAAGAAACTCTTATACCTGAATTATTTGGTTAATAAATAATTAAAATATCTGATATTAAAAATATTAAACATGACATAAATGGAAATAATAATTATATAAAAATAATTCGTAGAGTAATTTATAATATATAATATATTTGGACATAATGCATTGAAATTAAATTTCATTATTTATATGTTAAAATGAAAATTAAATAAATAAAGTCAACACTAATATTAATTTTATTTTATAATAAATAATATTTTATAAAATTATTTAAAGATAACATCAAAACTATAATATTAAAAAATATTTTTTAATTGTAAATAATTTAATATTTTTTCCATTAATGTTCCAATTATTATTTTATAATTTACATATTTATATTTATATTGGAAAAACAACGCTATAGTACTTAGGTTAAAACATGAGTATTTGAACACTGTATTCACTTATATTAAAATTAATTTCCCAAACAAATGATATATTTAATTTATAAAGTATAATTTTTATTTATAATTTTTTTTCGAAATTTTCTAAAAACTAAAACTTTAATTTTATGTTAATTGATTAATTACCAAAGGTTATAATTTTTTTTCGTAGTGAAAAAACAAAATTTTAAAAACAAGAGATAAATAACTTAAGAAAGTTCATTATAAAGTTGAGTTTATTTTTTATGGAATAAGTGTGTCTCAAAAAAATAATCTTTACTATCCATTAATATTCAATTTTTTATCCACATTGGGTAAAGGATACTACACAATAGTTAAAACATATTAGTATTTACAAAAAAAAGTTACTACTCATCAACTATTAAAGGTAACTCACTCTCCGCATTCTTAACACATATCATTCCATTTTTCTCAACCGATCCATGATTTAATAACTTCCCAAAATCCCTACCCTAATAATAAATTCCATATTTTTTATTTCATAAATCAATCCAAAGAATGATTTTACGGTAATCCTTTTAGGATACCTGAAAAAGAGGTAACCTTCATCAATGAGTGTATTTGTATTATAACATCCTCCACCCACTTAAATTATTGGTATGTAATTATTTTATAATTTCCATGCTATATTTTATATTCCATGATATTTTATGTTAAGGTTATTTTCTATATCCACACACATTTCTAAAAAATGCATTTTAAAATCATCATTTGCATGTATAGTGAATTCCCTTCTCGCGAACCAATGTCATTCATTTGTTCATTCACCAACTCCCCTGATTTGTCTAAATGATGGAATTATTATCTGTATATTTTATATTTTATTTTATGGACTTATAATGATTATTTAATTTTTATATCACACATAGATTCAAGATTTCCATTTTGTGGTAATATAATATCCTCGTTTTCGTGAACCGAGGATTTCAACCCTACAATGCAAAGTGATTAATTCATGATATACATTGAATGTATAATATATTATTTCAATGAAAATATTATATATTATATGATATATTAATGATTATTTAATTTTAATTTTTCATATAATTTTATTTATTTCAATCTGATATGAATATAAAAATAGCATTTGTATGTACATACGGCCTATTGTCCCAATGAATGGTGTATTTAAAGACCTATTTCTATAATTTATAGACTAATATCAATACATATATATATATATAAGATATATGATATTTATAAAAGGTATATAATTATGGTTATTATTACAGAATTATTAATCAAAAAAATAAGAATATTACAAATAAATACGTAAATGAAAAAAAATCAATTATTAATTAAAACGTGACTTCGACAAGGTATTTATAATAAAAATGTAATAAAAAGTAATAAGATATCCATATATGATATGATATACATTAATAGTTTTCTATAATATATTTATATTAAACATATATTTAATATAAAGGAGGTCTAAATGTGTACAAAGGATGTCCAGACTAAGTGTAAGGGATATCTATCTCACATTAACATTTAGTGAGATATATGCCTTATTCACCACAAGTTTTTGATATGATGCCTATAATTCCCATGACTTTATTTTATTATTATTATGTATAATTTTTTTATTTATATTTATATTTTATGATCTCTCTTTCATGATGGTTATGGTTTAAAATATTTCAAATCGATAAAATATTTTGTCTATGTTTTTATTTTTTGGAGATAAATGTCATGTTTTGGACATATATTTCATACCTAATTGTATATACAACCCCATTTACATGTAATATGTGGATGTTATTGATCTTCATGATAATTTATGTTTCATTTCATGTAATTAATTTTTGGGTTTTTTGATTCCATGTTACCTATGTTGAAATGATTTAATGTTACAATATCATCATTTATCATCAATGTTTTGATAGGTCAATAATGTTGAAATATCATGGTCTACCCACGGCTAAAAGATGATTCTATACCATTATTTTTGAAAACCATGGAAATATGTCACCACTAAAGAAAAAATTTGACCAGAACATGGCTATACATCTTGCTTTATAATAAATTGTCATTATTTTCACAAAACATAGATATATTTATCTTGGGTGAATTTTTTTTGTGGAAGGTCCGTAAGAAAATATATACTAATGGTTCTCTAAAAAAATATAATTATTGGTCACCCCAGTCACAACGATATTTGATTTACTTGGAATAATGTTTCATGTGGTAAAATGAATATCATGAGAAGGTCGCAAGAAAACCTTTATCCATGGTTTGAATTTTTTTTTGCATTGGTTGGAATATCTATTTTCTATAATAATAAAAATAACCATAAATTAATTAATACAAATATTTTTCATATATATTTATATAAATATTTTAATATAAGAACATAAAATGTGTTGTAGGATTGTGGGACAATTGTTGTTTTATTAGTGGAAGCTAATAGGATCAATTCTCAATGGCATATTTTTTTAATAAGGAACTTATACCCATCATTTAACAAAAAATAGATATAGGTTGTTCCATTAATTGTTTTTTCAAAATAATATCTATAATATTAGAAAAATTAATAAAAATAACTATTCACATATAAAAATATATATTTTTTATTATAAAATTACAAAATATTTTCTATGATAGTGGTAAATTAAATAGAGTTCAGGCAAAAGGTGTCAGGATCAATCGATAACAGTTGAATAGTTATAATAATGAACAAATACCTACAGTTTCACCAACCCATTGGTATAATTTTTTCCACATAAATTTTCTACACCATTGGTTTGAGAATCATTGGTTTAGGTGTTCTATACCAACGGTTTGGTAAAACCATGTCTATTTACATATCATGTTGTCTTAGGTACCCATTTTTCATAAATCCATGGGTACATCCAATTCCCATGTTTTTGGGGATATATACATGATTTAGAATGATTGGAATAAGTAATGATTTGAGTAGTGAAAGCTACAAAATTTAATGATATTTATTTTTCTATATGTATCCATGATATCTTCAATAAGTGTTCCTGTTTTCCCATTCATTGGTAATTATGATAATTTGTAATTGTTTCAAATAAAATTCACCTTTATTTCACTCTTTGGTTAGCAATCTGCTTTTGTTAAAAGAACATATTTTAAAAATATTTTTAAATGTTATATTATGGTTATTTTCATGTAAACTGCTTTTGAAAATTGTATTATGTATCACAAAGCATAATAAATAATTTTTTTGGGTTTGTTTTCAATGAAAAGTATTTTGATAATTTTTTTATGATAAAATTTATTTTTAATCATTTTCAATAATCAGATTATAAGTATGAATGTTTAATTTGATTAAATCAAATTTGAAAAAGATTTTATTTTCAATATATAAATTAAATTAATATTTAAAATAATACATTGAATATTTTCAATGTTTTTTTGATGAAATTTTTTAAAAATAATAAGTGATGTTATAAAAATATATTTTTAAAATTTCAAAAGGATATATTCTACATGAAATGTATTAAATGATTTTAAAAATATTCATTTGTATTTTATCAATTTTTTTTTAAACTAATGTATTTACATAATGTAACATGTTATAAAAACGTTGATTAAAAATGAAAATCAATTTTCCTCTAATAAATTTATCATGAATCATTAAAAATTATTTTCCATTTTAGAAGTCATTCTATGTGGTTACGTATTCCATATTAGTGATGGTATCCATGGATTCCCTTCCAATTAATTATCTTAATGGTATATGTTCTGATAACATGATGTTTATGAAAACTATTTCACCTACTTGGAATATAGTTTTAATAAAATTATTAGAAAAACCTCTTTATTTCATTAGTTATTCAATGATGAAAGGATTATGAAACATGTATCTTGTCCACAATTATTATATGATGAATTTTTAATGAAACCAATTTCTTAGTATAATTTATTATATGATTAATTTTTATGATCTGGTTGAAAAATTTATGGCTTTCATTATGTGATAGGTGGGAACTATATATCCCTCCAATGCACATGGAAGAAAATTATATCTCTAAATATAGACAGGGATCAAATGGGGAGTAAACATAGTATGATAAGAGATTTTATCCTTTATAATAGTTTGGGGAGTGAATCAATTCCACTAATATGAATTGGATTCCATTGGTGATTGTGCTGTGTTAGGTCCAATAGGTGTAGCCCCATGAAGTTCCAATTTTTTTATATGAGTCTTGGCTATTGTGGATTGATTTTATATGCTTGTGTGACTTCTATAAGTAAATGTTTCATGCTAATACTATGATCGCATAGATTATTCACTTTAATAAATTAATATTCATATCATATGATCTTCTAATATTAACAGCACGACTCATATATTGGATATTTAATATGCAGGACAATATCATAAAATTTTATTCTAATTTTCTCAGACACTTATATCATGTTATTCTTACGTGCCTTTTTTTACCCTTAATGAGAATCTTAGATAACCATTTCATATGTTTCCTTTTCTATTGTTATGATGAAATTTTGGGGGTTAGAGTACAGAATGAGATGATCATTATGGGAAATATTATAGATCATTCACTAGATTAAATGATTTTGTTCAATGATTCCAAATTTTTTGGGTAAGAGTACATAATATCCATGTATGTATTTCTTGTTCTATTTAGTTCTTATCAATGGAAAGTTATAGTCAAAAAATAAAAACTAGGAAGATAAAATATTAGTGATATCATATGGGATATTTCTATATATATGTATATGGATGTCTCTACGTATAGTTTGAATGTTGAGATTAAGAATAAGAAAATGTCCTAGAATTTTAATGAAGTATTGAGTGGGTACCTTCATTAAATTGCATCCTTATATATATACCGAATTCTGATGTGGATATGTCACCGATGTACCAAGGGGTAACAATCCCGAAAAGATTATATTGAACTAGAATTGAATAGGGATCTTGTGTATGACAATTCCCATTTCATTACACATGGTATGACAAGGTTTAGGGATATTATTTAACCATTCAAATACACTTTATGAACTAGTCAAGAAGGATCTAGAGATATAATAAATTGTAATGACCGTGGATAAACATATGGTTTAATGGTTTAATGTAGATGGTGTCAAAATTTATACATATTATTAGTAAATTTCATGATTATTTGTTTTCCCATTATGAATAATGATTATCACATGACTATTTATGGTTTCAATCCATGGATGGAACCAAAAGGCATCATGTTTGCATTGAATATGAGGTAAAATATAGTGACTATGAGTTAAAAAATTGGATGATTTCAAATGTAAATGATATTTTAATCAATATTAATTAGTTTTCACATAACATGATAAAAACCTTGTAAATTAAACAACTCTCAGACTCACCAAATAAGGGAAGAATATATCTTGTTAAGAGATTGTGTGATGGTAATGATAGAGTAAAGAAGATTCTATTTACAATATTTTAGTACTATGGAATGAATCACACATGTGATTCCATAGGGTAGTGATAATATTATTTAACTATATAAATGGGAAAAAAATTAACTCTAAAGGAAAATTGCAGAGTTTGGATGACTGTATGGATGAGAATTTTTTATCCCAAATGTATTATCAACTAATAAATGATTTAAATTTGGAATGTATGAGAATTAAAAAAATCAATGTCATATGTGGAGATGTTGGTAAGAAAATAAAAAAATATATGAGTAATGGTTATATTGATAATGATGAAGATAATATAGATGAAATGTGAATGGAAATAGGTATTAAAGAACCAGATGATAATGAATACATAATTATTTTCCAAGAAAGTGGAATGATGTAATTTTTTTATTTATTTGAATTCAATAACTCAATTAAATGAATCATGAAATATATTAGAAATTTTTAGTTTATATTTTTTAGTAATCCTTTGTAACAATAAATTAAATATTAATAATTTCCTAGAAAATAGGTTTAATTGAAGGGATATGTTTTATGATTAATGGAAGATAAGACTTATCATGTTACTGAGGATCATCAAATTATGTATAGTATGGATACATAAATTATTGATATGGATAATGTAAAATGGATAATATTAATGAATTTAGAGTTGATAACATATTTTTTCAGAATGTGGTTTCTTATATGATTGATAAATTTTACAACCATTTTTTATTAATGTATATTATCCCATAATCAGTATTTAATCATAGGAATGAAGGATCATGTATATATTTAATATTGTTTAATGGTAATTTTTTATTACCATGTTTTAATAGAATACATGATGAATGTATTAAAATATTTGGTATGGGTCAATCATGGGTGAATTTAAGATATATGGGGGACCAATGTGAAGACAATTTTGAGAAAATTAGTAACCATATTTTTAATGTTTTCGATGTTCCTATTTCAATATGTTCATAAGGTTATCCATTTCTGAAACTGTGTATGATTGTAGTTGAATTATTTTTTAGAGATTAATATTTCATAATAATAGAATGAATGTATATTAGATAACTCATGATAATCCTTTTTTTGTAGTGATAACTTATGATAAAGAGAATGACTTATATTTCTAAAAATGACTGTTATGATCCATTATTTATTTAGACTCAAAAAATCACCAATATTTATAGGGGTATGACATGAAATGAAAATTCATCATGGAATGATTTATGGATTATATTGCTCTTGTGAAAAGGAATGAAACAAAGTATGTATATCTCCATGTCAAATTCACCATTTTTAAGAAAAGGATCTTGGATCAAATCAATTATCCTAGTACATTCAGTTTTTATGAATCCAATGGTCCCATAAATAAACACAAATTTATGTTCTGTTTCTTTTTTAAATAATCTGGATCACAAAAATTATTTTTATCTGTTATATTTATCAAACTATATATTTATTTACCATTTTTTAAATTTACAAATCATTGAATCCCACCTATGTTCTCCAATGTGGGGTCCATGTAATGAGTTTCTTTGGATACACCTTAAAATTGTAACAATCCATTTTTGAGGAATTTTTATAATTTATTTTTATGATGTTGGTTTCGATGAATGAAACATTCATGTATTAAATCTTTGATGACCACAATAATTTTTAGGGTTAAATTCATATTATTGTCTGATTAAATATAACCATCCTATTTTTTATAATGCAGTACATTTTTTGAAAAAATTAAATTATTCTGATGGCATTTTTCTCTCATTACACCATGTTATTATTCCATTATATGCATCACTATGATTATATACAGCTCTAACAACACTATGTTTTGTTTTATGTGACATAAAATTTTTAGTTCCTTCAATATCTTGTGTTACAAGCACGACCGAGTTTTACCCAACTATAATATGCCATTAATATTTTTACTATATATGAATGTTACCACTTAGCCATTTGAATGTTGGGAATAAATATGATTAATAATATCACTGAAATATAATTTCTTCAAACATTTATTGTTATCTTATTGATGATAATTAATATAAGAATGATTTAAATAAAAAATAATTTTTTTTTCTAAAATACGGAATATTTTATAAAAGATGATTTCATCATGATTTTGACACATAATATAGAATTGAATAATTCCAATTTTGAAGAATTTATTTTAAATATTAAAAATAATTTTTGTATGTGGATTTTCAAAACATGGTTATGGTTATTTTATAGTATTTTTATGGAAGTTCTTTTATCAATATCGATAAATTAATGTTTTTATTGAAAATATCATTGTGGTATAAATAAATTATCATTGATACATTATTTTGAATTTCTTTTGAAAGCCAAAATAGGTAATTTATATGACTATTACTCTAATTCTGGTAATTAATGTAATTTTAATATGGAATTTCAGTATAAAATCATTTTTATATTATAAAACATTATTTTCAAAACACGTATTCTTTTCACAAATACAGGATGAATTTTAAAATAAATTCTAAAAATTATTTGAATTATATTCAGAAATTTGGATTTAATATTTGAAAATATTAAAAAAAATTACTCTATTAAGGCCATATAAATTTATGGCCAATCGTATTAGTGATAAAAATTAACATTAATTACATCAGCAAATGTAAAATCGGTTTCACATAGTGGTTAAACATATTTTATAAGGTGTAAAATGAAGTACTTGAAAATATCTCACTAATTGGAAGGATATATTCCAACCATTTCTACTTTATGAAAGATTTATAGGAGTTATTAAGAGTCCATTCCCTGAAACTGACATATATTATAAGTTACGTATTGAATAACATAAGAATGTAACATCCTAGACATTAATGTTTGTAAAGATTTTGGACATGTAATAGATATCTTGTGTTCAGTTATTAATATTATTTTGAAATGTGATTTTGTTTCATTTTCATACAGAATTATTTTCTTTCATTAAATATTAAATAATTACTTTAAATTCCTAATAAATTAAAATGGATGAATAATTTAGTTAATGATTAAATAAAATTAATGATTTTAAAAATACTAAATGTGATATAAAATTATTGTATTATTGTCATCCAGAAATTTTATTGATGCATATGTCAAGTTACATAATTTTTAACTTAATTTACGAATATTAAATTTTAGTCTTGGTATTTTGAAATTTAATTAAAATAAATAATGTCTTAATTGACATTAATCTGATTTTATAATAAATTATATATTTCTAAATTATATAAAAATAAAAAATAAATATATTCTCCAATTTATATTTTTATTTTAATAAATATTATATATTTCCAATTCATGGACCAATTTATTTTTAATAATGAACATATTAACGACTAAATAGTAGAAACGTTGTTAGTTTCATTAGGGATAATGATGTTTTATTTTCCATTACTTGTGATTCTACAAATATTTATTTCCAACAAACACAGAATGTTTTTTTGTAAAATATATATCATATTTATAATTAGTGGATATAAAGTTTCTAGAAATTATCAATTTCTTTTTGTATTATTTGATAAATTACCGACGTTAGAAGATTAGTTACCATTGTGGAAACAAAAAATCATAGAAACATGGAATATTATACATTGAGGGATTAAATAAAAAAAATTATTTTTTTAGGTCAGGTATTTTTTGACCGAATAGATCCTTCCCACCCATTAATAATAAATTTTGGTTCCACATGGTATATTGGGTTCCTACCTATAATTATTACATTTGAGTCTTTATAAGAATTACACACATCCTCAACTATAAAAGGATACTCACCCTCAACCTTCTTCACACCTCTCAATGCATTATTATTGACCAATAAATTCTCAAATTTATTCCAACATTCCCTATACAAATATCACAATCCTTGAATTTTGAATAAATCCTTATACAGAAGGCTTTTATTGAATTGCTGATGACGATACTATAAGAATATTTAACGTTTATCATGAGGGTTTTTGTTTTATATCTTTCTCGACTCCTTGAATTATTTTTATATGATTAATAAATAATATATTTATTATAATATATATTTATATAATAATATTTTAATACCCCAAGCTTCCACGGTACACTTCTCTTTGAATAATACAATAGTGTGCGTTGTACGGAACTTTGAGTTCTAACACACCACAACCAATCAATCTAGCAGTTATGAATAGTAATACCCACATTTTGAAATTTTATAAAACATTTAATTCAAAACGGACTTCATTTTTTGGATTTAGAATTTCAAAATTAGATTAGGGTGAATTTTTTGCCTTTTTCTGAAAACTTTCAATTTTTGATGAATACTGAAAAACACTGAGTTGTAGTTTAAAACTGGGTTTTTATTTAAATAATTAATTATTTTATTTAAATTTATTTTATTTCAAAATAGATAAATAATACCAATATATAATTCATGTAATTCATTGGACTCTTTTTGTAATAATATTAGATAAATAAAATTTTATTGAAATTTTCACCGTCTTTTACCCACCTCCTTGAAGCATTTTCAAATTTACAAAAAACATAATTTTACTTCTTTTGTGAGTTGAATTTCAAAATTCCGAGAGAAATGGTTAATATCAGTATGTAAAATGTGGTTCAATAAGATGATAATAATTTTTGATGAATAGTAACATTTTGCTTTTATTTACCACGGTTAAAAGTAAATAGGGTAATTATGTGTAAAAATAATATTATTATTACCTTAACACATGTTCTAATTCTATTGGATAATTATAATTAGACCAAATATACCTTATGAATTATAAATGAACCTCTTTTGTCCAAATGGATTAGATTAGGACATTTATTATTATTTAATCAAAGAAGAGTTAAAAGTGTTAAATTCAAAGATTAATAACTAAACCATTTTTAATATAGTGCTAGTAATTAGATAAATTTGAGTATAAATATTAATTAGAAAGGTAAAAATATTTCTTACATAATTGTATTTTATTTATATTTTTAAAAATTTATATAATTTCATTTATTTATGACACAATGATGATGTAGTAATGACCTAATTAATGATATATTAAAATAATTGATATTATAAATATCCAAATAAATGTAATTTGAATTTTTTTTTCAATTAAAATACTTTTTTAGGATAATATGACATGTTATGGTTGGTTAGATGAATTTTTTCGAAGTAATAATGCTGTTATGAATTTAGAAAAATCAAAATACCAAATAGTGTCAAAATTGTCATAAAAGAGTTTAAAAAAAAATATTATATTATTAATTGATATTTTATTCATAAAAATATAATGTTAGGCCAAAAGACATATATAATTATAGGTGAATAATTAATGAAACACTTGGGGTTCTCTTGAAATTTTATAGTATGTATATTAACCATATAATATAAAAATACAAATAGACATGGCAAATGTCAAACTATTTAACTAAGAGTTAAATTTAGAAGATAGGGTTAATATAGTGACCCAAACATGTCTAAAACCTATTGTTTGAGTGGTTTGGGAACCATCCCCACCTTATCCTTTAAGTAATTTATTTTTCAGAATTTATAAACCTAAAATTAGTTTATTATTATATAATATTTCTACATATTCCTAAGGTTCCCCTCACCCCTCTTATAAAAGGGCACACCCGCTTCTCTCTAATTAACATCATCAAAGCCATTTGACTTGGACATCACCTCCCCAAATACCCAACCAACTATCCTCCCTTCATCCTAGAGGCCTTCCTTTAGTCATAAATCCACCCTATGTCACCTTTTTGATCAAATAATAAGGAAGAACCTGGAGAAGAGATAAATATTTCACCACCTCTTTCAAGTTCTTTTCTTCTCCCACATCCTGTTTCTTTGTTATTTCCATTATAAAATAATAACTAAAATAATATCAATATAAATTTATAATATTATAAATATGTTACAAACCATATTCATTATTCTATCCATCATTTGAATGACATTTCACCATACGTGTGTGCGTACGACTTACCATCTCCACATCTTTGTGTAAATGTTATTCAATAAATTATTATTGGTATGGGTATAATAATGATGTGAAATTAATATAAATAATAAATATAAAATGATAATGATTCTTTATATATGATATACCATCCAATTATATTTAATTTTACTATCAAAAGAATGATATTGTCGCTCGTGCGTACGTATGGATTACCGACTCCAGAAGCCTGATTAGATTCATTCCCCATCGTATCCATTAAAGATTAATTTTCATTAGATGATTAAAAATAATTTATAAATAATTAATATAATTCTGAATATAAATAAGATACATCTTATCCATAACATACATTACTTATGTAACAACACATAAAATGGAAATCGAATCAGCTAACACCCAAAAAGACGATAATATTAAGATATTATTAACAGAGAAATGTTAAAAGATCATATATTATATCCAATTAATTTATATAATTATTGTATAATTTAATAACTATTATTTCACCATTATACAGAAGGTTAACCTAACATCAACTAGGGAAAAGTACAAGGTAAGTGTAAATTTCACAATCCCTTTATTATCCTTGGTTGTTTTTATGTATGTATCTATTGTGACCTCTTTCTCATCCACATCGATGTTTCTTAAAATGTATTTCAAAACATTATGATTATTTAATTGAAAATGGTTTAAAGTAATTTATACACTTATTTGACCATATATTTTTTTAACGGAAACATTTCTTCATTTTACAAACAAGGTAATTCTTATCCTTTTCGACAAAATTATGGTAAGAATGTCTTCTTTTAACATATACGGCGGGTGTGGATATTTTATGCTGTTATAACATCGTCAAAGCATCCCTTATAAGATTATAAGAATATTTTCAAATATAAATGTTTTCTTTATAGTTACGTGACTTTTAAATGATTTCAATATAAGAAGGAGACATTTCTCTAGAAAGGTTTTGATTTCATCAATGTCATTATACTCTGATGGATTTTATGTTTGTTTGAAGTTGATTTATTATGATAAAAAACTTCCATATTGTATTAAATGTTTTGTGATATGTTTTACAGTGGATGTGTTATTTCATCCCATTCAATATTTATGGATAAAATATTGACATATTGTATGCTAGTTTTAATAAGAATATTTATGTCATTTTTAAAACATTTCATATACGTAATGAATTAGACTAAGAAAGTGATGGGTGGAGCCCGATATAGCTCCTCATTGCATAATTAGGTCTCATGAGACAAACTAGTGTCTTGGCACAAGACGTTGAAAAAATCTTATTTGTAGTATGGGCATAAGGCCTTGACTATGTGGTTATAAAAGGTTGGAATTATGCATTCCACCACTATGAAAGTGAATATTGACATTGCATTAGATTATTCGTCTAGTAGAATATCCATGTAAATAAGTTAATAGCATAATTTTTATTTTATCTTTTCCATATTATGCTGAAGATATTGTTTAAAAGGCTTTTGATTTAGTCTTATACATTTCCTCAAATGTTTGTGCTTATTTATGAATGTTTCCGCTATATTGTTATCCTTATTGATGATTTGATCTCACCCCTTTCTATGTTTCATTTTTCCCAGGATGCGAAAAGTATATTATGACCGACCTGCATGGATAGTCTATGGGATCTTAGTGTTGTGTATGGAGACATTTTGTTGTAGTTTTCCATTTTATGATGTAATGTATACCTTATGAATGTATCTAGTACTTACAAGGCTACTAAACTAATTTCCCTTTCGAGACATGTTCTTTTGTGATCATGCTAATGATATGTAATAATGCACGACTCTGGGCTTTTGGGGTCGGGGTGCTACTGTTGGTATCAGAAGAATTTTAATACAATCCATGGAATCTAGATATAGATAAACTCTGATTAGAGCACATAGCCAAAAGATAGAATTTGAAGATTTGTATAGAAGAACATCCTATAATTTTGTTGTTGTAGATATTTTGTGAGTTTTCCAAGAAATATATCCTTGAATGAAAACAAGCAGGTATAGGTAGCTCTAGCACAGATGTACCTAGGTGTAAAACCCGAAAACACTTTTTTGAGCTATACTCGAACGGAAACTGGTGCACGACAACAGGCCTTGCGGTACTCTTGGTTACGACACTACCGGTGGATATGATTAGGATAATTCACATTTTATTTAAAACCATTATGAAGGGTTTATTAATATATACTTCTCAAATATTTTTTTAAGGATTATGGATTTTATCCATAAACTATACAATTTATGTTAACTGTTTTCCAAGTTTAGATTTATGTATTTAAATTCATAAACTAATTTATTTTATTTTATTTTTTAGAAATGGTGCCTAGTGGAATGATTGGAAACTGTATCAATTCACACACTCCATTTAAGCATTTCCCTCCTACTGAAGATAATTATAGTGGAGCTGGTGATGCAACCGGTGTTGATCATCTAATCACCATGCTGGGTCAACTCACTCAGGTTATGAATAATATAAATACTCGTATGGAGCACCCTGATCTGTATCATGGAATATAAATGTTAGATTTCATCATGAGGAAACAACGACCAACATTCAATGGGGGTAAAAATCCACTAGTATCTGAGTAATGGATAAATTCCATAGATAAAATATTCCACGCAATGGGGATTAGAAAAAGTGAAAAGGTTTTCAAGGAAGTTTACTGCCTCACTTGAGATGCTGATCAATGGTGGTCATTGATTCAAAACACAAAGGAAGATGATAAAGTATCAAATATGAAATGGAGGAAGTTTTAAGAAATTTTCTTATAAAAATACTATCCTCATGACAATCGAGCCGATATAAAAAAGGATATTTCTGAGTCTGAGGAAAAAGGAGTATCAGAATTTCACAAAGTATGAAGCAAACATTACATGGTTAGCGAGGCATGTTACAGATTATATACATAACCCATGAAGTAAGATTGACCATTTATTTGATGTGTTAAAACAATTTCTCCATTTAGCATTAGTCTTTCAATCATTCTCATTGTACGAAGATTTTGTTTCAAGTGCTATCATGATAGAAAAAGAATTCTCTATGTATTGCAAATATAAAGCAAATCAAGAAAAGAAGAGATATGCTGAACACACTCTAAATAAAAATCAGGGGAATAAGGGAAAAGTTGAATATCCATCCTGTAGTAAATGTTAGATGAAACACCATGGTACTTTCATGAAGGGAATGTGAGTCTGTTACAAGTGTGGTAAAAAAGGCCACCAAGCTTTTTATTGTAAGGGGAAGAAAAAGGTTGTCGATGTTGAATGCTGCAATTGTAGAGAAAGGGGGCATTATTCAAATGAATTCCATAAGCGTAAAGGGAACTTACATCAAAAGAGGCCAAGGGATCAAGGTAAATCTTATGCAATCACAACTACTGAGGTTGAGGATCAAAAAGATGTAGTGGCGGGCAATTTAATGGTTTCCTCAAATTTAGCCAATGCATTATTTGATTATGAGTCATCACATTGTTTCATATCTTCCTAGTTTGCTATGAATATTAGATATTTCCAATTTTATTTAACAAGGGTGTTCTCAGTCAAAACTATTATTGGAAGTATTATTTCTACAATGTTTTGTGAATAAGTTCCCATTAGGACATATAAATTTTCTTTATCATCTGATCTCATCGTCATACTCATGATTTAATTTCATATAATCCTTCGTATGGATTGGATATCATAACATGTTGAAAAAATTTATTATAAGAAGAAGGAGGTTACTATTTATGATGATAATGATAAATAATAACTTACCACTAGAGAAGAATATTCACCACATAATTCTTTTCTAGATCCACACCTAGTATCTGAACTAAATTCAATTATTGTAGAGGAAGGGAATGAAATGTCTATGGGTGAGAAAAAGAATGTTCAAATAGAGGATTTACCTATTATGAATGAATATGTTGGTGTGTTTCCATTAGATTTACCTGAACGTCCTCTAGAACATGAAATTGAGTTTTCTATTAATTTAATTCTTGGATCAAGGCCCATATCGAAGACCTCTTATAGAATATCCACTATGGAATTAGTGGAATAAAAGAAACAACTAGAGTAATTGAGTAATAATGGAATTATTTTCCCCACTGTTTCTTCATGAGGAGCCCCTATCATTTTTGTTAATATGAAAGATGGATCTATGATTTTGTGCGTTGACTAGAGGGTGATCAATTCTATAACAATAAAGAACATGTTTCCCCTACCTTGCATTGATGATTTATTCAACCAACATCATGGAGCTCAATAATTTTCAATGACTAACCTTCGATATGGATATCCTCAGTTCTGTGTGGAGAAGGAAAAAATTCTGAAAACAGCATTTCGAACTAGGTATGGGCATTACGAGTTTATAGTAATGCCTTTTGGATTGACTAATGGACCTTATGTCTTCATAGATCTAATGAATAGAATTTTCAAGGAATATCTTGATGTCTCTTTAGTGTTATTTATTGATGATATCTTGGTATAATCCAAAATCTATGAAGATCATGAAAATCACATGCGCATTATCTTGAAGACAGTTAGAGGACACAAATTATATGGGATGTTTAGAAACTATGAATTCTAGCTTCTGTAGATTTCTTCTCGTGGCCATATTGTCTCTATAAATGGAATATCTATTAACCCAGCTAAAAAAATATCAATCCAATAATGGACAACACCAATGAGTTTAACAGATGTATGTAGTTTAATTGGTTTAATTGGTTATTATAGGTGTTTCGTCCCTAATTTTTCCCGATTGGCTTATCCATTAACCATGCTCACACAAAAAAGGCTTATATTTGTTTGAAAAGATGAGTACGAAGAATGTTTTGAGGAGTTGAAGATAAAATCAGTCAATGATCCTATATTGACTCTACCATCGGGGAATGATGGGTTTGTTATTTATAGTGATGTAACAAAGAATATACTTAGTTGTGTCCTTATTCAGAATGATAGGGTTATTGCCTATGCATCACGACAACTAAAAATTCATGTGAAAAACTATCCCACTCATGATCTTGATTTAGTAGCTGTAATATTTTCTTTGAAGATATGGAGACAATATCACTATGGTAAAAAATGTGAGATATATACTGATCACAATAGTTTGAAGTGTATTTTCTCATAGAAAGAACTCATCATGGGGAAAAGGAGATGGCATAAACTACTCAAGGATTATGGTTTCACTATACACTACCACCCGAGGAAGGAAAATAAGGTGGCAGATGATTTGAGTAGAAAGTATGATCGAGTTTTGAACAAGATGAGAGATGAAAAGGATCCTATATACATGGATCTAGTAAATATAGATATGGGAATCACCATGGAAGGTGAAACAATTTTTTTTTTTCAAATGGTTTCCAAAACATCTTTACTATAATGGAAAAAGAGTTCTCAGACAGATGATGAAGAGTTTCAAAAGAAGATTAAAGTTGTGAATAAAGGGTGATTCAGTGACTTCATATATGAAGATGGAATTTTGAAATCTGGGAAGAGACAATGTGTCCTCGATATACTTGATATAAAAACAGAATTTTTGGATGACACTCATAGTTCAAATTTCTCTAAAAACCCTGGGAGCACCAAAATGTATAGAGATTTGAAGGAACATTTTTTGTGGGACAACATGAAGAGGGAGATTGATAATTTTGTGTCAATATGTAAGATTTATCAACAAGTTATATATGGAATGAAGCAGCCTGGAGGAGTCAGGAAACCTCTTCCCATACCTAAGTTGAAATGGGATAATATTACGATGGACTTTGTCATTGGAATACCAAATACTCCTAGAAGGAACGACGAAATATGGGTCATTGTTGATCATCTTACCAAGTCAACACATTTTCTAGATATAAGGGATGATTTAACACATGAATTTTTAACAAGAATGTATATTAATGAAGTTGTAAGACTTCATTTAGTACCACAATCGATTGTTTCTGATCATGAGCCATGTTTTATATCATGATTCTGGAAAAGTCTTCAGAATTCCCCATATACTGAACTTCGTTTGACCACTGCCTACCACCCCCAAACTGATGGGAAATCAGAATGGACTATTAAAACGTTGGAATTAATGTTCAGATCATGCTCACTTAACGTTGAAGGTATCTAGGATCAATATTTACCTATGGGAGAGTTTTCTTATAACAATAGATTCCATTAATGAATTCATATGTCACCATATGAAGAGTTATACAGAAAGAGATGCCACAAACCAACCTGTTGGGGGTGATGTTGTAGAAAGAAAACTCATAGGCCCAGAACTCGTGGAAGAAATGATTGAAAATGTGAAGGTAATCCAAACCCACATCAAAGAAGCTCAAAGTATACAAAAGATCTATGTCGATAACCAAAGGAAGGATTTGGAATTTCAGGTTGGAGATCATGTATTCATGAAGGTATCTACATGGAAGGGTGTCATATGTTTCGGTAAGAAGGTAAAATTAAGTCACAGGTACATCGGACCTTTCAAAATTCTAGAACGAATTGGAGATATAGCTTACCATTTTTTAATGCCACCATGTCTCTCCAAAGATCAAGATGTGTTCCATGTATCACCGTTGAGAAAATACATGCCAGACCAAACACATGTACTCACCTATGAGGAATTAGAACTAGAACTCGATCTGTCTTATTGCGAAGAGCCTGTCATGATTTTTGATATAAGAGAACAAGTGCTGAGAAACCGGATGACTAATCTGGTAAAAGTTCTATGGAGAAACCATAAGATAGAAGAGGCAACGTTGGAACCCGAGAAACTTATGATGATGAAAAACCCATGGAATTTTAATTTAGTAATAATCTTTAAATTTCGAGGTTTAAATAATATGAATGAGGGGAGAATATAACACCTGAAGCTTCCAAGGTACGCTTCTCTTTGAAAATTACAATAGCATTTAGTGTACGCAACTTCGAGTTCTAACATACCACAACCAATCAAACTAGCTGTTATGAATAGTAATACCAACTTTTTGAAATTTTTAAAATTTTATCTTTCAAAATGGACACAATTTTTGGATTCATAATATCTAAATTATCTTAGGGTTAATTTTTGTTATTTTTCTGAAAACATTCAATTTTTGATGAATAGTGAAAAACCATAAGTTATAGTTTAAAACTAAATTTTTATTTAAATAGATAATTATTTTATATAAAATTATTTTAGGTCAAAATAGATACATAATACTGATATATGTTCAATTTAATTCAATGGAGTCATTTTTTAATAATATTAGATATAAATTTTTTTTGATCATTTCATCATCTTTTACCCACCTCCTAGGAACATTTGCAAATTTATATAAAACATACTTTTAACACTTATGTGAGTTGAATTTAAAAAATCCATGAGACACGGTTGATATCAGTAAGTAAAATCTGGTTTAATAAGATGAAAATAATTTTGGGTGAATAGTAACTTTTTACTTTTATTTACCACACTAAAAAGTAAATAGGGTAATTAAGGGTAAAACTGATATTGTTATTACCCTAAAACATGTCCTAATTCTATTGGTTAAGTATAATTAGTCCATTAACAAACATAGGAATAATATATGAACCTTTTTTCAATTGGATTATATTAGGACATTTATTATTATTTAATACAAAGAAGAGTTAAAAGTGTTAATTTCAAAGCTTAATAACTAAAAAATTTTAATATTGGGTTACACATAAGGTAAATTCAACTATAAATATTCATTTTAAAGCTAACTAAATTTCCTACATAATGGTATGTAAATTATATTTTTGAGACCTTCAATAATTTAATTTACTTTTGACATAATAATGATGCAGTAATTACCGAATTAATGAAATATTAAAATAATTTATATTATAAATATCCAATTAAATGCAATTTGAATGTTTTTATGAATTACACTATTTTTCTAGGTTAATATGACATTTTAGGGTCGGTTATATTAATTTTTTTGAAATAATAATGCATTTATAAATTTCAAAAAAACAAAATACCAAATATTGTCAAAATTAACATAAAAGAGTATTTTAAAACAAATATTATATTATTAAAAAATATTCTATTACTAAAGAACTAATGTTCTGCCAAAAATCATATATAATGATATTTATATCATTAATGAACCACTTGTGGTTCTTTTGAATATTTATACTAATTATATTAACCATATAATATAAAAATACAAAGAGACATGGTAAATGTCAAACTATTTAACTAAGAGTTATATTTAAATGATAAGGTTAATATAGTGACCAAAACATTTCTAAAACCTATTGGTTGAGTGGTTCGTAATTCGTACCCACATTATCCTTTAAATAAATTATTTTTTAGCCACTAAAAACCGAATATAATTTTATTATAAAATAATATTTCTATCATTTCCTATGGTGCCCCTCACCCCTCTTATAAAAGAGCACTCCCCATTCACTCTATTTCTAATCATCGAAACAATTTGGATTGGACAAACCCTACCTAAATACCCTCCCAAATATCCTCCCTTCATCATAAAGGTCTTAATTTAGTCATAAAGCCATCCTAAGGAGCCCTTTTGATCAAATCAAAAGGAAGAACCCGAAGAATATGTAAGTATTTCATCACCTCTTTCAAGTTCCTTTCATCTTCCACATACCATTTCTTTGTTATTTCCATTATAAAATAATAACTCCAATATATTCAATATACTATGATGTTATTATTAATATTGTACAACTATATTCATTATTTTATCCATCCTTTGAATGACATGTCAACATACGTGTGTACGTATGGCTTACCGTCTTCACGTTGTGGTGTAATTGTTACTCAATACATTATTATTTGGATGGGTATAATAAGGATGTTTAATTGTTTTAAATAATAAATATAGCATGATAATGATTCTGAATATATGATATACCATCTGTTTAAATATTTTTTTAATATCAAAAAAGTGATATTGTCGCTCCTGTGTACATACATATTATCGTCTCCACAAACGCGATGAGATTCATTCCCCATCATATCCATTCAAGATTAATTTTCATTTGATGATTAAATATAATTTTTAAAGACTTAATATAATTCTGAATAGTATTATGATACATCCTATCCATAATAAACACTACTTACATAACAAATCATACAAAGGAAAACAAATCACCTAACACCCAAAAAGATGATAATTCTAAGATATTATTAACAAAGCAATGTTAAAAGATCATATATGATATCATATTAGTGTATATGATTTATGTATAATTTGATAAAAATTATTTCACCATTATATAAAAGTTTAAACCACCCAAGAACAAGGAAAAGTACAATGTAAGTGTTAATTTTACAATCTCTTTATTATCTGATGTTGTTTTTATGTAATTATCTATTGTGACCTCATTATCATCCACATCCATGTTTCATAAAATGTATTACAAATGTTTTTTACTATTTACTAGACAATGGGGTAAATTCATTTATACACTTATTTGACCATATATGTTTTTAATGGAATCTTTCTGTTATTTTCCAAACAAAGTACATTTTAGAATTTTCGACAAAATTAAGGTAATAATGTATTTTAACATATATGGCGGTGCGACTATTTTATTCCATTATAACATCGTCGAAGCTTCCCTTACAATATTATAAGAATATTGTCAAATATAAATGTTTTATTTTATTATTACGTGACTTTTAAATGATTTCAAAATAGAAATTGATATTTCTCTAAAAAGGATTTGATTTCTTCTATGTCAACATCCATTATGGATTTTATGTTTGTTAGAAGTTGATTTATTATGATACAAAACTTCCATATTTTTTTGAAGGTTTTGGGATTTTCTTGACCATGGATTTGTTATTTCATACCTTTCATGGTTTATGGAGAATGTTTTCACAATTCCTGTGGGAGTTTTATTACAAATGATTATGTTATGTTTAAACCTTTTTATATGAGGAATGTATTGGACATAGTAAGTGACGGGTGGAGCCCAATATAGCTCCTAAATGAATCGGTAGGTCTCATGATACAAGCTAGTGTCTTGGCACAAGGATTTGACAAAAAATTATTTTTAGTCTTGGCACAAGGACTTGACTATGTGGTTATAATATACTGTCATTATGTATTGCATCATTATGAATGTGGCTATTGATATTGTATGTGATTATTCAACTAGTAGAATATCCATGTGAATAAGTTAATAGAATTATTTTTTTTATCATTTCCATATTATGATTAAGATCATGTTTAAAAGGCTTATGATTTAGTCTTATACATTTCCTTAAATGTTTATGATTATTTATGAAAGATTCCCCTATATTGTTATCCTTACTGAGCATCTGAGATCACCTATTTCTATGTTCTATTTTTCCTAGGATGTGAAGAAGTACATTATGACTAACCTGAAGGGATAGTCTATGAGATCTTAGTGTTGTCTATAGAAATAATGTTTTTGTACTTTTCCATTTTATGATGTAATGTAAACCTTATGAATGTATCTAGTACATTCAAGGCTAAAAAACTAATCGGTCTTTCAAGACTTGATCTTTTGTGATCTTTCCATTGATACGTAATAATGCACTGACTCTGGGATTTTGGGGTTGGGGTGCTACAAGTATGCTATTATGTTATGGGTATGAGCTATAAATAGACTCACTTCTATCTAATAGACTACAAATTTATCATTCTTGTATGACAGATTAATGCCTCGCGAATCGATGTTGTTCTTACACACATTACCACCTCTTAAGGATGGGAATAATGATGGAATAATGTCATATATATGATTTTTATAATGTAATAAATATTATTTAATTTATATATCTCTAATACCTTCATTCGTTTAATGCTTTTAGAATACAAAATCATTATTCATGTGTATTAAGGTATACTTCCCCCAAAGCGATGTGATTCATTCACGCGGTAAACGGAATGTTTTAAGGTTTTATTAAATAAATATATGAAATATATATATGAGAAATAATTATTATGATCTAATTATAATATATCATTTTTATTTCTTTCATTCACTCCAAAAGAAAATTAAAACTGCTTTCATGCGCACGTACAACCTACTATCTCTATGAAAATTATATTTTATTTCCTAATTCAATCTTTTATAGACTATTATGAGTAAATATTTACTTAATATAATTGATATTTATATAATTATTATCATTATAAATATTATTAAAACATTATTACTGTATGGAAACTAAAAATATTAATATATATATATATGAAAAACCTAGTGGTTATGACACACATAGTGACATCATCATTGTATTGTTAATAGATGGGTATTAAAAGGTCATAAAAACCATATATGAAATGATGAATCTGAATATTCTTCAATAATAAAAATATATAAAATTAAATTTTGTTATATTGGATGTTTAAATTCATACAATGAATGTTAAGACATATGGAAATGAATTTTTGTCTCACATTATCATTCATTGAGATAAATGTTGTACTCAACACACGTTTTCTTATGTGGTGTATATAAATAAAATTATTTTATTTTAAATTGACTTTAGTTTTAATTATTTCAATTTATACTTCCATTTTTGTATCTTTTTTCCATTGGGTTTACATCTCAAATGAGACCATATTGGTAGTGGATTTTTCAATGAATATGCATTCTTTGATACATATGTTATGTTATGCACCTATATCCCATCACATGGTATATATAAAAACATTCATTAAATACCATAATTTTATTAATCTAGTCATGTTTTATATTACATTTTATGTTATTACATTATGCTTCTTATGAATCAATGTTTCAAAAGTGATAATGATTTATTGTAACAATCTCATTATTTATCCCAACTATTTATGATTATATATACAATGTTGAAGTATCATTATCTAACTATAAAAAATTATCTTGAAATTTATTATTTTATAGTAATTCATACTATATTGATTTAATGGTACCAGGTTTTCAATATTGGGTAATTATGATAATAAATTTTCTTAATAAAATCATACATTATTTAACTCTTTGACCAGAAATCACTTTTCATACTGAACAATGTCTCTATAAATTGTTGATTTTCTAAATAATACATTAATTTAATTTTATATAAAAATTATTTTGAATGTGTATTAAATTTTGTTTTTTTAATTTTTTTGATTAATACATTATAGGTTTAATGGTTTGTTTCAATTCAAATGATTTTTAGAAAGATGTATGATTTAAAAAGTCATTAAAATGTTATTAAATGTATATATAAATTATTAAAAGGTGAATTTAAAATAAAATGATCTATATTTTTTGAATTATTAAAAATTGATATGAATATTTATTTTACACATAAATATTATATTAAATTAAAAGAATATTCATCAAAGTATTATGTTTCAAAATATTATTTTAAATGAAAAAAATGATATTTTCTTAAATAAAATATTTAAATGTTTTAATAATATTATTTTGTAAGTATTATAAGATTATTAAAAGAAAAGTTTTTTAATGTTTCATGTTAAAAAAATACATTTTCCCTAAATATCTATTTTCTTATAAGAAATGACATATGTAGTCTTTCAAAATTGTTTCAATTTAATTTTACATTTATTGTGGGTAAAAATTCTACATTGATGATAGGATACAAGTATACCATTCATAATAATTATCTAAATTGTTTTTATTTTTATTACATTAAGTTTATGAATTTTTTTTCTCGTCATCTGGTTATAACTTCATAATATCGTTATGAAACCAATTTCATTTCATGGGTCATACAATGATGAAATGATTTTGAAACCAATATACATTCCATAATATATGATATGATGAAATATTTATGATAACTACTTATTTTAATGGGTTATGTTATGATTAATATTTACAAAATTTTTGAACACATTTATATGGTATTCCTTATGTAATTAGTGGGACCTATTTTTTCTTCCAATGAATTGGGTAATGATTTATATCTCTTCAGATAGTCATGTCATTTAAATTAAGTGATCCTGGTACATTATGGGAGGGTATTCATAATAATTGTTTGGGAACTGAACCCATTATAATTTAAGGAATGGTTTCCCGCAATCTATGGTATAGTGTTATGTATAGTAGGTGTATCAACCAGGGTAATCCCTATTAATTTTGTTTAATGATCCTAGACTACTAGAGAATGATTTTAAAGGGTTATTTGTATGATAATATTTCATATCTTATTCATATGTAACAATATCATGGATCATGAAAATTATTACTTTATGAATCATGTCTTATGATATTCTAATAATTAATCCATGTATTTGTGTTATGATCTTTGATATTCAATGTTTGAGATCCAAATTCAATGTTCATGTTCTCATAACCTTATTTTCCTAAAATAAATATGTATTCCATTTATTTTCCCTTACTATGTGTTTGGTCTCTCCCACTATTATGTTTCCTTTCGTAATGTTATAAAGAATTTTTCTATATTATAATACTAAATGAAAAGATATTTGTGGGAAACATATAATGTATTTCACAAGAATAAAAATTGTGTTAGATGTTTCCAAATACTCAAAATTGTTACAGTACTAACACATTTTTTTTGTAATGAAAGTAATATTAATCTGGTATCTTATAATATAGAAAATATGAAATGGTCACATAAAATATTACATGACTATGATTATGAAAGGATATGATTATTTTATTATACCAAAAAAACACATAGAAATCTATTAATAACAAATGGATATATTCCGAGAAAATATTTATTGAAAAACATCATCAATTCTGACTCAACTAAATAGATCATATTCACCATATCTCACTTCAAGAATAAAATGCAGGTGGGGATACAGTGTTGAAAAACACTAGACATGATATCATTGATGAGGCATCTCTAAAACATAAATATTTAATGAAATATATCACGAATCAAGTCAAGAGAGTAACCAATCATTTTTTGGTCCTCATTATGAACTCAACAGTAGACATGATACCCAGTTTATGGTCAAACCTCAAAACAAAATGTACTATTAATAACATATTCAGGTATTAAATTTTTGAAAATATGATATCAAACACAATCTTTTGATGATTTTACTCGTAACATTTATTATTGACCAATATCAAAAAGAAGCTAAATACTCCATGGAGAATGCAATATTATAGAACCACCTTTAGAATTAAAGATGAATGGATTTTTGGGAAAACATTTATCTACCTTTGTTTAGTCCAAAAATAAATGGGTATATGGTTTTCTGATAAACATGGGTAGTCTTTGTCTCTATAAATCATGAAGTTAAATCAACATACATGAATCTTCACTGTGTCCCACTAGAAACATCCACTACTCAATCGAAGGAGGATTATTTACAAATACTATTGGTGTAGCATCATTTCAATTACTATTTTATAGAGGATCAACTTTCTTATCACCTATTGAATAAATTTACCAATCAATCCATGATAAAAAATTATTTTCACATAGATGGTTGATGTCAGATAGCTGTAAGACTTCCACAGGTGAACCAGAACCCTATTTTTTTATCATAACTATCTATCAATGTGCTGAAATCCATATTTACCTGGATGAAATTTTTATCATTAAATTGTTTTTGGAGAACTTACTTAATAAATACATTCATAGTAATTATAATATATTAAATTATGTATAAACCACTTTACATATACTATAAAATTGATGCCTTAGATTTCTCACATCTTGAAATGAAGTTATCAGAATCTTATTAAGTTGATAAGTCATCCCCCTCACTAATTCAGTGTTCCTAGTACATGAGGATATAATAAATACCCCTTTACATTGTTTCCTTAATATTTAATGATATCCTCACCTAATGCCTAACAGTAAACAACCTCCCCTGGAATAACACTCTCAAATACTACTTTGAAATGACCCAAACCACCATGACACATCCTATGATGTAATGACCTGCGTTTTAAACCGGGTTAAAAAGCAAAGGAATTTGAACTTTTTAAATTACTGAACTGGTTGTTTTTAGAACTGAGCTTCATAACGAGTTTCCCAAGGTTTGAACCCTTCTATTTTAATGTTTTTGGCCATTGGAGAATGGCTGTTATGTTTTTCGAGTGGCTCGAGGTGTTTTGGGTGTGTCGTAATCGAAGGTGGTTGGTTTTTAATGTATAGCAGAAGGCGCACGGTTGGCGCACGGTTTCCCAAACTGTGTGGCCCAAACCATGTTGCTTAAAATATGGAGGCAGAGGATTCTGCACAGCCTGCACACGATTTCCCCAAACCATGTGATCGGCTGGTGCGGAGCGCCTGGGGTGTCCAGAAGAGGCCGCATGGTTAGCACGTGGTTTGGAAAACCAGGCAGGATAAATCGTGTGTGGCCCTCCTTTTCGGTTTTTAAATATTTTAAATAAGTTTAAAATATAAAATAAAATAAACACCTAAAATATAATAACTCTCACTCCCCTCTTCTATCGGCAGACCCACACAACCCCTCCCCCTTGGAGCCGTTGACCTTGCGCGCAAGCCCCCTCAGCCGCACATCCTTCTGCCATCGTCCTCCTTGTCTTGGTGTTTCCCTCTCCGAATATTCATGGTAAGTCCTTCTCCTCCCTCTCATCCTTGTTTGAAGCCTTTTTTCAGCGTATTCATCGCTCAGTGAGATTCGGCCGAATGCCCTCTGGTTTAGGGTGATCCAGCTTTTGGGGTTTCTTTGTTCCAGGTTCGTACGAAAGGCTTATCAGGTTGTGTTGGGTGTATCCCATCGATCATCGCCGAAGGGGATGTGATTCTCCACGTTTCGAACTGCCGGTTTGTTTTTGAGGTAAGGGTCCTGCCCGTTTATGGTTTGTGCATCCTCTAAATTAATGTATTTAGTTGTTTTAAGGCTAGTAGTGTGTTTTGTCTAGTGTGTTTGCGGCTTCGGGTTGGTTTTGGGTTGTCGGAGCATAGGTGACTCACTGGCGAAGGCATAAGTACGTATTTATATGTACCTTGGTTCCCCCGGCATGCGTATATTCATCCATGGCAGAGAATATACATGTACGGGGCTAGTTGTCACTATTGCATATATAAAACGTTCCTGCGCAGGTGGGCGAAGACAGGTATATGTGTATAAGAATATGTGTATGGATCCTCTTGTGCATGCTCATGGCCATGTGGGGCATGTGCATAGAGGCTTGGTATCCTTATACCAATGTGAAATCACATATGCCTCATGGGGGAGCAGCGGCGGTAGCTTTAGTTAGAAAGTGTCAAGAGATAGAGTGGACGGATGGATCAACCTTGGGGTAGGTTCCCTCTCCTTGCCTTTAATTTATGTAAAGTGAAAGTGAATTTAATACTGCACTGCCTTAGCATTATAATTCTGCAAGTTTAGTTCCGATTAAATGGTTCTATGCAAATTGTGTGAATTTTAAGGATAAGATAAAAGAGGTTGATTGGTCACTAAACTAATGATTTAATAATAAAACCCCTCAATCAGAGGTGCATGGCCTTCAAGATAAAAAGTAGTGATAGATTTTTTATTCTTTCCTGGTGGATTTTTGTGGTGTTTTCATTGATGCTTGAAATGTGATGATGTGATATTGTGAGATGGAATTGCCATGTGTTATTGATATAAATGTTATAAGAAGTGTATGCCTTATCACCTATGCTAGTTAAATGATTATGCATCGCGCCAGGGGTAGACTGTGAGAGCCCCCCTATGTTACGGATTTGGGCTATGGGTAGACTGTGAGAGCTCCCTTGAATCATTATTAAGCCTTCGGGCCAGGGATAAACTGTGAGAGCTTCCCTAGGGTTGGTCTAGGGGTAGGATCGAGAGTGCTTCCCCTGGGTTAAGGACGTCTGTGAGTTCCATCCCGGTCCTACCCAATGTAATATATATATATATATATGTATTCCTTGAATCATTATTAAGCATTCGGGATAGGGATAGATCGTGAGAGCTTCCCCAATGTTGGGCCAGGGGTTGGATCTAGAGTGCTTCCCCTTGTTTAATGATGTCTATGAGTTCCGTCCCAGTCATACCCGACATATTATATATATATATATATATATATATATATTCTTTGAATAATTATTAAGCCTTCGGGCCGGGGATAGACCATGAGAGCTTCCCCAACGTTGGGCCAGAGGTAGGGTCGAGAGTGCTGCCTCTAGGTTAAGGACGTCTATGAGTTCTGTCCCAGTACTACCCAACGTATTATATATATATATATATATGCCGACATGATCGGGTTACTTTACCAGCAAGGAGATGAAGCTGGTATATCCGTCAGGATTCCTCTGGGGAAATCGAGATGGGTGTTGTTGTTCTTTATTGTTTTGTTTAATGAATCCTAATATACATTCTTATTACTTTATTTATTATTACACTGTCTTGATTGGGTTAGAAACCGGTGGTGCCGACCTATTGAGATTAATATCTCACACCCTAATCGAGCCTCCATTACACAAGGGTACCAGAGTAGACCTTCTTGCTTGTAGGACCTAGGCCATGTGTCGTGCTGTTTGTACCAAACGAGTTATGAGAAAAGGACCAAGCGGGATCTTGGGATGCTCAAGAGATCGCCCATTGGGCTTTGCTGTATTTTCTTAATTTTTTTAGTATTGTATTGAACACATGTTGTATTGTTTACTACTTTCCATATATGTATCATCATCCTTGTATTGTGACAACTCACTTCGACCACCTTTTATATAAATGATCACTATTTGTCTTCCGCTGTTGTTGTTCAGTTTTTATCTATTATCGCTTCCGCTATTGAATGTTATTTACTCTGATAATACCACTATGTTACTCTGATATGAAGATATAGTCTCCCCATAATCACTTCCTGAGACCCTCTCTACTAGTCGGAAGCCTATGGTGTACGGGGAGATGTGCTTGAGGCCATGTGACCCAACTGTTTGGCCACCGGGTTGATGGTGAGGCGGGCCTGTATGTTACAAAGTGGTATCAGAGGAGTTTCTTTTTTCTAGTTTTCATTACTATTTGGAATTGATGGAAAATTTGTAGGAAGAAACTAGAATTTGGTAATAAGATGTGTCTGGGATTTGCCACCAAATGCATAGGGAAATGCCAAATTGCCTCGAATGCAATTGTCATTTTAATGATTTTGATTATTACGGTTGGCTTGATTTCACCATTGGGTGATGCACAAGATTTATGTTGATACTGTTGATGCAGTTGTGGGTTCTATTTCAGTTGCAACGCGATGAGATGAGGGTATGATATCTAATGCATGATATAGGCACCTAGTAAGAAATTACATACCATGAATTATTCCATGCCATCTAGGATGCATTAGTAATGCATGTTGTTGTGATAGGTTCTATGGTTGTTTTTCCATGATTTTGTGATATAAAATGTTTCTGTGTTACTACTTTCGATAACATACTAGGTTCAATTAATATGAAATTGGTTTCTTTGACCAAATTAAATTATTGCGGTTATAACAGGAACAAATTTTCAGTTCTAAGGTGTGTGGGCCCCTTATAGATGGGAACGAGTAACCTGTGTAATCGAATTTCCAAAAAAGGGATGCTACAATTTTAAATTGTAAAATAGAATTGGTTTTGATTAATGGAAGACAAATTCAAAATTGTAAGGTGTATGAGCACCTTGCAGAATGGTAGGTGGCCACCCTTATGATTGGATCATTGTATTTGAGAATGTTAATTTCTGAAATGTGATCTATTTTGCAAAATCGGAGTGAAATTTTCAATTTATGGAGTGTTTGGTCACTTCATGGGTTAGGAAAATGGCAACCCATAAGGAATGTAATGGAAGGATGCCTTGTAAAATGATTAATTGTGTAAAAGTTCTTTGATTTCGATATGAAATGTTTTGTCTAGTTGGGACCCTCATAGGTCACCTGAACTGTTTAAAAGGAATTTATTAGGATAAATTTATGGAATAAGATGGGATTTCTAACAAATGTATAATGGTTTAAAAGGGAGTCTGTTATGACTTTCCTGCTTTTCATTGAGCTGTTTGTTAAAAATGATCAAGTGCCTGGTGGTTTTTGGTTTTGAAAGGTGACTTGATGTTTTGTTTTGAATCTAATAAAGTGATTAAAATAATGAACATGATTAAATATACAGGGCTTATAAAAAGGAACATGTAGTGGTGTCCACTTTTGAGACCCCGTGTGTTGGTTGTTTAAGTCTTTCCTGTGAGTGCCTTGGAATGGAACCTTATGTGTTTTTGTAGGTTGTTTTCTTTTAGCAATGACGATAAATGTTAGTTTTTGAGCCGATGACTTTTGTTGGGCGTGAACAAGTGCTTGAGTCGACACTTGTTCTTTGTGAGGGGCTAGCCCGTGGTAAGTAGCACCCATAGAGCTTATGTGCTTGGCTTGTTCGGTGAACCTTCTAAAGTATGGTACTGTTCAGGTACCATTGTCCCTTATAAGACATCCAGTTCTAATGACACCCTTGTTCGGATATGTGGTCATGCTTCTTTTGATCTTGTTATGGGATTGAGCATCAGGTAAGGCTCTGCAGACATGCCTCGGGTACTGTTGGATACTTTGTCTATCATTTAACCTTTTCTTATCCATGGTAATGGATGATTGGTAAGTCGTCGTCCATGTAAATGGGCGTGTAAGGTGAAACATCATTCGACTAAACCTCTTCTGCTGATGTGTACGGTATTGGGTCATCTCCATAGTAGGGTGACCAGAGTGTTTGCAACTCAAGTTTTCCCAATGCTCGGGATGATTTTCGGATGACTCGGGTGGTTAACATGCTAGACTTGTTGTTTTGATTTTCTTGTGCGTTTCGACGTGGTGATCGTGTCTCGGAGGAGCGATGGACATATGTTCAGTTATTTATGACTAATTCTTCTTATGAGCGGCTTGTATATCCCCTTTCGATGACTCAACCCCTTTTAAGGTGGGAAGCGTCAATCTAGTTGAGTAAAGCGTGTCCTTCCGGGTAGAAGGAACACGTCAAGAAGGACCATTTGGGAATGGTCGAGTTTGTTTGAAGGGATTTGAGGCTTGCTGGTGTCGTTATGTGTCAATTCTTGCTCGATAGAATGACTTTGATCTAGTTGGTGGTGTATGAAACCCCTTTTGAGAAACACCATCAGTAATGGAGGGCTCCGGTGATAAATTGTGAACGATCACATTTTTCATTGTGTGGGAAAAATGCGTTGTGATCAGTTTAGAAATCATGAGGTGCTGACAGAAGATGTCGGGTCTTGTCTTTAAAGTCGACCAGTGGTGGCTCAACTTTTCTCCTTTCCAGTTATTGGGTATAAATAACTAGAATCCGTTTTAAAAACCCTCTCAGCGTACTCTGCTATGTGACAGGCATGTCCCCTATCTTGATTTCATCCTGGATGCACAAAGAGAGCGTCAACCTTACGCCTCGATAATGTTTTCAATGGTTGTTGATCCATTTTGGTGGTTCCCTTTTGGCGTTTCACACAGAATGTGTGGTTTCTCATCGTGGTTTGATATTATATACGTCTCCGGGAGTCATGTATGAGCTTCGGAGAATGTTCTCGTGGTACGTGTGAGATGTCTTGAGAGAAGGCATCGTTGTTTAACTTGTAAAGCACCGACCACCTAAGTCAGGCATCTTCTTGAACAGTCAGTCATAGTGGCTTGAGTCTTTTCGGCCTGGGCATTGAGGTCGATGGGGAAATTGACCATTAGATTATTTCAAAATCATGATAGGGGAGTCGTTGGATTGCGTAGAGCGTGCTTTTGAAAGACAGTTCAAAAGGTGGTAGAGTTGTGGTTTGAGTCCTGGTCGTTTAACGTGAAAAATCTAAGTTGGTAAGTACCACTGTTCAGTTTCATATTGAGACGAAGATGTGATATTTTCACTTGTGGAATGAGCTTGGGTAAGAGCTTTCATGTTGGTTTGGGGGAAAATGAGTGTTGGCTCCGGTGTTGAAAAATTATGTGTCGTGTGCTTAAGTGGATGATGGTGGAGCGTTGAATTGTTGGAAATGTAACGAGATCATTGAATGAGGCTTCGCGACCCTTGTAGGTCAAATGATGTGTGCGTTGTTACCGAGGGCTTCTCAGGGATGAGAATCTCTATGGTGGGAAGGATGTAATGACCCGTGTTTTGAACCGGGTTAAAAAGTGATGGAATTTGAACATTTTAAATTACTGAACCGGTCGTTTTTACAACTGAGATTTGGAATGAGGTTCTGAAGGTTTGAACCCTTATTTTTTAATGTTTTCGTCAATGTGAAAATTCCCGTTAAATTTCTTGAGTGGCTCGAGGTGTTTCGGGTGCATCGTAATCAAAGGATGCTAGCTTTTAAAGAACAGCAGAAGGCGCACAGCTGGCGTACAGTTTCCCAAGCCGTGTGACCCAAACCATGTGGCTTAAAATATGGAGGTAGAGGGGCCCACACCACCTGCACAATGTTTCCCCAAACCGTGCGACTAGCCTGTGCGGGGTGCCTGGGGTATTCAGTAGAGGCTGCACGGTTTGTGCATGGTTTGGCAAACGGTGCGGGAGAAACCATCTACAGACCTCCTTTTGGGTTTTTAAATATTTAAAATGAGTTTAAAAATTAAAAGAAAGTAAAAAACCTAAAATCTAATAACTCTTCCTCCCCTATTCTCTCGGATGACCCGCATTTCCCCTCCCCCTTGGAGCCACTGGCCTCACGCGTAAGCTCCCTCGGTCGCACCTCCTTCTACCGTCGTCCTCCCTAGTTCTTGGTGTTTCCTTCTCCGAATCTCCATGGTATGTCCTTCTCCTCCCTATCCTCATTATTTCATGCCATTTTTCATCATATTCGTCACCCAGTGAGATTCGGACGAACACCTTAGGGTTTAGGGAGATCCATCTTCTGGGTTTTCTTTGTTCCCGGTTCGTGCGGAAGGCTTCTCAGGTCATGTAGGGTGTATCTCGGCGATCGCCGCTGAAGGAGAAACGATTCTCCATGTTAAGAATCTCCAGTTTTTTTCTGAGGTAAGAGTTCTTCCCGTTTATGGTTTTCACGTCCTCTAAATTAATTTCTTTAGTTGCTTTAAGGCTAGTAGTGTGTTTTTCCTAGTGTGTTTGTGGTTTCGGGTTGTCGGAGCTTAAGATACTCGTCTGTGCAAGCATATGTGCGTATTTATATACACGTGGGTTCCCCCCATCATGTGTATATTCTTCCATGGTAGCGAATATAAATCTACATGGCTAGTTGTCCCCATTTCATTTATAAAAATTGCTTGCACAGGTGAGCGGAGACAGGTATATGTGTATAAGAATATGTGTAAGGATCCTCTTGTGCACGCTCCTAGAAATGTGGGGCGTGTGCATAGAGGCTAGGTGTCCTTATACATATGTAAAATCACATATTCCTCGTGGGAGAGAAGTAGTGGTAGATTTAGTTAGAAAGCTCCAAGAGCCGGAGTGGACATATGGATCCACCTTGAGGGAGGGTCCCTCTCCTTTCCTTTAATTTAAGTAAAGTGAAAGTGAATTTAATATTGCACTGCCTTAGCATTTTAATTCTACAAGTTTAGTTCTGGTTAAATGATGTTGTGCAAATTGTGTGAATTGTATGGATAAGATAAAAGAGTTTGATTTGTCACTAAACTAACGATTTAATAATAAAACCCCTCAATCAGAGGTGTGCTGCCTTCACGATAAAAAGTAGTGATTGACATTTTATGATTTCCTGCCGGATTGTTGTGGTGATTTCATTGATTCGTGAAATGTTATGATGTGATATTGTGAGATGGAATTTCCTTGTGTTATTGCTATGAATGTTATAAGAAGTGTATGCCTTATAACCTATGTCAATTAAATTATTATGCTTCACACAAGGGGTAGATCATGTGAGCTCCCCTATGCTATGGCTTCGGGCTAAGGGTAGACTATGAGAGCTCCCTTGAATCATTATTAATCCTTCGGGCCGGGGATAAACCGTGAGAGCTTCGCCAAGGTTGGGACATGGGTAGGATTGAGAGCATTGCCCCTAGGTTAAGGACGTTTGTGTGTTCTGTCCCGGTCCTACCCAACATATTATATATATATATATATGTATTCCTTCAGTCATTATTAAGCCATCGGGCCCGGGATATACTATGAGACCTTCCCCAAAGTTGGGCCAGGTGTAGGATTGAGAGCGCTGCCCCTGGGTTAAGGACATCTGTGAGTTCTATCCCGATCCTACCCAATATTATATATATATATATGTCTTCCTTGAATCATTATTAAGCCTCCAGGACAGGGATAGACCTTGAGTGCTTCCCCAAGGTTGGGTCAGGGGTAGTATCGAGAGCGCTGCCGCTGGGTTAAGGATGTCTGTGATTTCCATCCCAGTCCTACCCAACATATTATATATATATATGTATTCCTTGAATAATTATTATTCCTTAGGGTCATGGATAGACCTTGAGAGATTCCCCAAGGTTGTGCTAGAGGTAGGATCAAGAGCTACGCCTCTAGGTTAAGGACATCTGTGAGTTTTTTCCCTGTCCTACTCAATGTATTATATAAATATATATGGTTACATGATCAGGTTACATTACCGGCAATGAGACGAAGCTGGTATAGCCGTCATGTTTCCTCTGGGGAAACCAGGATAGGTGTTGTTATTATTTATTGTTCTGTTTATTAAATCCTGTTATACCAGATTACTGCTTTAATTATTATTACACTATCTGGATTGGGTTAGACATCGGTGGTACCGGCCTACTAATATTATCATCTCACACACTACTCGGGCTGCCATTGCACTTAGGTACCCAAGTAGACCTTCTTTCTTGCAGGACCTAGGTTATGTGATGTGTTGTTTGTACCTGAGGAGTTATAAGAAAAGGACCAAGAGGGAGACTGGGATGCTTAGGAGATTGCCTGTCGGGATTTGCTGTCTTTTCATCATTTATTTAGTATTTTATTGAAAGCATGTTGTAATTTTTACTTCTTTCCATGTATGTATCATCATCCCTGAATTGTGACAACTATCTTTGTCCACCTTTTATATAAATGATCACTATTTTCCTTCCGCTGCTGTTGTTCAGTGTTTATCTATTACAGCTTCCACTACTGAATGTTATTACTCGGACAATACTGCTGTGTTACTTTGATATGATGGTATAGTATCCCCGCTATCACCTCATTCGACCCGCACTACAAGTCGACAGCCTATGGCGTACTGGGAGACGCGCTTGAGGCCATGTGACCTACCAGTCCAGCCACCGGGTCGATGGTGAGACCGGCCGGGACGTTACACTATGATGTATATAAGGCTTCTATGCCTCCAAATTTTGTCATTTATAGGCTAGGTACTAGTGAATATCACTAAGTATCCATATCAATCTAAATGTTATTCAATAACATTATACAGATGAACATGATTACATCTATCAAGATAGTATTATATGACAATGCATGATATTCTATAAACCAAATTAAAATTAATAAAATAATGTGAGACATGAAACATATAAATATAGCCTGATAAATGATATTCCATCAATTATCAATGGAAAAATGGATTCTCAAAATCAATAAAATCAAACCATCAAAAAATGCTATAAAGGAATAAAAATAATCATTCAATATCTCTAAAAATGAACCCAATCATACACTGATCACTATATATATCACATATTCTCTTTCATGAATAGATCTATGTCCGCTAATACAACCATTAATTTTTCCTCAATATGAATAATAAACAGAAAATTCTAGGATAGTAGAAATGAAATGGTGAGTATATACACACAAATTAAGATTTCATTAATCCATTAATAGAAATATATGAAGTCTTCCTGTCTCAAACCCATATATATATGAATATAATTTCAAAAAATATGATTTTAATATTGATATCAAATGATATTGAAGTGTACCATTTGTAACACCAAATTACCCACTAAACCTTCTTATACACCATTTTATAAACCAACATCACCACTCATAAATAGCTGTGTGGGGAAACACCTCTCAATTGTATGATGTTTTGATATGATAGTATACCAAATATTTAAGGATGACTCATGCCATGAAGAATAATTAATAAAAATTAGGGCGTTTCTATCTATATTGATAGAGTACTCACTCCCCGATAATGGGTGTGTTTCAAACCGTATTTTTCATATTGGGTACTTTTTAATTGTTGAGACCAATGGTGTACTAAACCCAATCCTGAATGTAAAGGGCTCGCTATCAAAGAATTTTGGGGAGTACTAATATCTATAATGAATTTGTGAAACTTATGTCCAATCATTAATACACTATATTGTGAGTCCCCAACCTTGTGTATAGTTTTATAATATATCCAAAAACCAATATTCATCAATATATAATAATCGAAACCAAGCCTACAAGAATTTATTAATGTTCCAATATTATATGGAATAAAATTTATTAAAATTTTATAAAAAATAATAATAATAGACTAATCATGTGATCAAATATAAGTTATGGGACATAAGATATGAAAACAATTTAAAGGCTGAAAATTACACGACATATTCTTAAATAGACACAACATGTATCCCATGGAAGTAGTCGGGTCGTGTCCAACCATCATAAATTTGGGTGAGGGAAAACCTATATGTAATATTAATTATTAGTATATACTATGTGGGTATCATTTTGATAGTGGATGTGTATCACTTCAACATGTCAAGTTAAGCTATCATGATTTACAAATAGTCACTTCCATGCAAACCCATTATGTTATTCTGAATGGTTTCTTGTTGTATTCTATGGAAGGAAATGATTAATGTTCTAATAATATGTGACATGGTAATTTGATGACACAATTTCTGTGTCCAACATGATATCTAGGATTTTAAATAAGAACACATATAGTAGAGTATCCATATATACCATAACATGTGGTCAAAGTTACAGTCAATGAATAATTTAATATGGTATGTAAACCATATCATCCACTTGAGAATGATACAAAATGTATTTTATAAAGATCACATATCATATGATGGCATGCTCTATGTATAAAAGATATATCAAAAAATGATTGAAACACTACTACCATTTTTCTATAATCATATCAAATCAATTCCATTAAGATCTACCATCACCCACACCTCTAATGTAATCCTTTCCCTATAATTATGATATGTTAGACATATATCACTATAGAATCACAAAAAAAACTCTTAATTAACCTCTCTAAAAATTCTCAATAGACCCAACCCATTCATACCATTTAAAACCCAATATGACGTATCTTATTTCTTTCCGATCAATGATTTCAATATTCATGAAAAAAGGTCTTCCATTTTCTCAGATTCAATATTACCATTATTTTAGGCTATGTATATCAACCCAAAATATTTGGTGATTCCAACTATAAGCACATGAAGAGAAATGGAGGAAACAATGAGGATAAATAATGGTTTTTGAGGGCTAGTGTGATGGATCGACAACCATTCACATTGAAAATATTCATTAATAATGATGATAATAGGGAAAATATGGATTTCGAGAAATGTAATAAAAAAGAATAGTTATCAAAATAATTTTTATCCAATACGGAACAATAATATATTAATGAATGTGATAAGTCAATTCATAAATGATAGATTACAAAAAAAATTGAGTACTGCCTGACATTTTATAACAAACAAATATTCACATAAAAAAATTACATCACTTTTTAATAAAAAATAAAAAATTAAAAAAAGAATCCCAAATACTATACTAGTTTAGTGCATTTCGAATCATGGAAACATAATCTATAATAATTTGACCCATTTTCCCTTGAAACCTAGCACCAAACCCAACCAGTCACATTCCTGAAGGACATTTCTGATCCCCATTGACTAGCAACAAGCACCCTAGCATCAAATGAAAAAACTGAGGTAATGATATCTCCATACCTGAAAGACCACACATCAAATATATATAGAAAAGAATAAAAATAATAAAACAAAAAAATATATATTCCATTCTCATAAGAAAAAAACTTCCAATAGAACAATTGAAATAACAATTAAAACACCAAAAGACATGACTAAAAGGAAGGGACTCAAATCATAATACCGTCTCCAACGATGGTATGGATGAACTTCAACAATCTCAACACCAAATACCCATCCTAGTAGAAATAAACCTCATCGCCTCACTGGAGCTCAATTCTTATCCCTACACTGGAAGACAAAAAAATGTTTATGCACCACTGAATAAGTGTTCAGGGTGTGCCCTAACAAGCTCAATATTATCTCAACATGATGTTCCATTACACGTCTTTGTATAAAGAAATAATTAATTCCAATTTTTAAAATTAAACATGGCATGATAATCAGTAAGATGTTGTATAGAAATAAAGGTAATATTTACCTCTTAAACATTTATTAGAAATATAGGTATTTCATTTTCTAAGAACATTTTCTGCAGCATTTTCCAGAAGCATTATCATGCATATCAAGGAAAACATATAAATCAATGAAATACAAAATATAATAACATGTATCACAATGTCAAGGAATAGTATAGTTATTTGCAGCAGACTTCTTGTACAAAAATAATGAGGTCCACAAAATTGATGCTAGAACAATGGTCCAAGGAAGATGAAGAAAAAACCAAGTGTAATACCCCCAAAATTTCCATATTGGTCTCCTAGAACAATGAGTCTATAAAACAATATAAATCCCCTAGAAAAACCTCTTTGATAATAAAAACAATGGACATTGCCTCAAGAGACACCTTTCACCGAAGTACCCAAGGAAACCCATGTGCTCAATATAACAATTCAATTTCAATGATCTAAAAACCATTCAAAACCATTTCACAATAAATTTATCAAAAGATAGGGAAAACCTAATTTTCACTCAAAAACATTTTACATCACACACAAATAATCATGCCAATTTCAAAAATCAATTTATAAATCAATAATAATCATGGCCTTTTCCATTGGCTAGAGATGGAATAACCTCCGTCAAACTCTAGATCACACACCCCCAACATGGGATCCCAAATCAAACAATAACCAACAATGCTATCAAATAATTCCCTGTAATCAAACACACACCTAAAAAAACTGATTCAAAATAGAAGACAGGGGGTTGGTGGATAGGCGAAATCCCACAAACCTAAAGAATGAGCATTTTCTTCCCTACAACTAGCCAAAAAATGACCTTTGGGACAAGATTTCACCATGGATATAGTAAAGTATGAAAAGGATCAATCTTCATGGATCAATGGATCAGATAGATAATGGCTAGTGCTCCACCATGGTCAATGATAATGAAGAATCGGAGATAACACATAACCGGTGAGACGCACCTCAAAAGCAATGAAGATCCAACATTTATTGAATCAACCCAGAAGGCGAGAGACCTATGAAAATAAATTACGGAGATCTCTGGAATGAGATCCAAGTGGAAGGGGTTAAAATAGATGATTAAAACTACTAAATGCGTGAATTTAACCTAGGAACAGGTTGGGCCACGACATGTTCCCCATTGTCATGATGTATAGTCCATGGAGGATAAGTTACACTGAAAAACTCATCACCTTGTGTAAAAAAGACTATTTAATCCTTACAAAATGTGTTCCATAGGTACATGATGTGTACTAGCTCATTGAATGACCTATTCATTCACGACATGATCTCCCTGTCCATGACATGCAACTAGCATCCAGTACATATGTGTACTTCAGGTGCACAACATGTACCAGTTCTGCATTATACAGTAATCCATGAAAATTCTTTTAAACCCTATGAAAACATTGAAAAGGGCAATACATACCCGATAAAGGTAACGATATGTTACATCCATTCCACCGTAATTTCTTTCTGTCCCTAGGAATTCATTTTGATGATGTAACCACTTGAAATTGATGAGGCAACTACTCCCTCATCAACAACTCACTCTCCCAAGTCTCATAGGAATATGATCCTTGTTTACATAGAAATATGACCAACAAAATCGACATCCCGTGAAAATTTTTTATCTAAGAGTAAACGATATCACTTGTTTATCTACAACTTAGGATGATCGAGATCAGGGTGATACTTCCAAAGTTGAGATATGCTAAAATCAACATGAATTCTTATCATCTTATCTCAAAATTATAACTGATAAAAGAATTAACAATGTCAATGAATGATTTCAAATGGTTCAACTTATTTCAAAGACTTATTTCCTTGGTTACCGTGTTGAAAAGGACCCAATCAAGGAGTAATATTTATGAAAACCCAGTCACCAATAGAAAACATCAATGGACAATGCCATTGAAATGCATACGATTTCTATCAGCTCTGGTTAGTAACTAGAAATTGTCGCACCTCCTGAGTCATTGTGGATATCTCCTAATACAAACTAGTTTCAACAAAAGAAACATCCCCCACCACTTCCCAACAATGTGGTGATCTTCATGTGTGACCATAAAATTCTTTAAAGGGGTTGATTCTAATCTATGACTAATAAATATTGTTGTAATCAAACTCAACGAGCCCCATATGGAAATCCCACAATCCACATAAATCCAAGATGTTGGTATGAAGCTTGTCCTATAGGATATGACAAACATTCTCCTTCTGTCCATCTATCTATGGATGGTAAGTTGTGGTCAACTTCATTTGAGTCCCCATTGTCACATTAAGACACCTCTAGGTCCTTGAGTTTAACCAAGCATTCCTATATAAAATAATAGGAAACGGACTCCAACAGAACCACAAGGTCTTTTGCACATATTTCATATCTAGGTCACCAACTTTAGTGGTTCTTCTCATCATAATTAAATGTGTAGACTTCTTCAACCATTCAACAACCACCTAGGGAGAAATTTTCCCTTTGGGAATCTATGGAAACCTAACAACAATGTCCATCAAAATATTACCCAAAAACAAAACTGGCACCCGGTGTGGATGATGAAAATTATAGGGCTTCTAGTGCTTTGACATTATCTGTTGGCAGGTGTAACTATGGGATACATAAGATGCAATGCCACACATCATACCTGGCTACCCAAATCATCTTTTTAGGTCTGAATACATCTGTGTTGATCCTTGATGAATGTCCCATGAATGACTTTGACAAAGAAACAAAACTAAACTTATCCCAGATGTATGGATGATAACTCTCTTTAGGAATTGAAATATTCCATTTGAAGATAGAGACCAATCTAGAACTGTCTCCCCACCATAATTGTTTTCTCAAATATTATGAAAATCATCATATTGTTGTTGAATTTTCATGATAGACTCCATTAAAGATGATGATATATTAACTCTATTCATAACTATACTATAGACGTCATCCAGAGAAGACATATGAAACTGAGGGAAAATACACATAAGATTACGCTCTTACATTGATTCCAAAACTTTCTATGATGGTACCTTTAGAAATAAAGTATCTTCAACAAATTTACCTTTCCTCATAGTACAGGTTGATAAAATGTCAATTTTCTGACGATATTCTACCCATTCTCTCTATCTGAGATTGAAGTCTATCAGGGAGAATATATATCTCATACATTAATGATCAGTGAAAACTACGATCTTCTCCCCAAAGACATATTTCCACCAACATTTACGCCCATGGATCACTGAATAAACCAATAAATCATGTGTGGGGTAGTTATTATCATGTCTTCAGAGATGAAGAGATCCATAAGATGTCACATGATCATCCAGCGTAATTACTCATCCCAAACCATTTCTAGGTGTATCACAGAACACCACGTACCACTTACCCATCACATGTAAGATCAGAATAGGTTCAGATTTCTGAACACATTTTAGCTCATCAAAGAAAGAATTCCACTTTTTATTCCATGGTTAATTAACATTTTTCTTAGTAATAGAAATTAATGTGGATGCTATCATTGGGAAATCATTAACGAAACATTGATAGTATCAATCAAGACCAAGGATACTATGAATTTCAATGACATTATATGGTTCCATCCATGATAAAAATACTTTTTCCTTCTCGGGTTAAATTTATAATCCATTCTAAAAATTATGTTCTCCATGAATTTCACTACTCAGATCCAGAACATCTTATTTAAATCATTCCATACTGATTGTGATTTCTCAGAATCTCCAGAACCAAACTCAGATGGTTCTTATGCCCATGCTCGAACATTGAATAAACAAAAATATCATTCACATCCGTTATTACAAAAGGCGGAATATATTGGTGGAATATTTGATTCATCAAGGCCATAAAAACTATAGGAGCATTAGTCAGACCAAAAGGAATGGCAAGATATTCATAATGGTCAAATCTACTCCTGAACATCGTCTTCCATATATCATACTCATGGACTCTAAGTTGTTGATAAAAAAATAAATATTGATCTTTTAAAACTAATTTTATCCCTTAAAATAAACCAAAAAATCATCCACATGAGGAAACATATATTTTTTCATGATATTTACTGATTTTTACATCTGATATTCAACACATATTCTACATTAAACCATAAAATTTCTTGGAAAAGAGAATAGGTGATTCCAAAAGTGAAAAACTAGGTAAAACAAACCCCTTATCTAATAGGTAGTCCAAATAAATAATGTGTTATTTCTACTCCACTAATGATATATTGAAAGAAGGAATCAATATCGGTTGTGTACATATCACTAGGTCAATCATGAAATCTAACTCTCTCTGTAGGAAGACCAAAGAAATCATTAGGCGAAATATTATGAATGTCTCTATCAAAAATAGGGTGATTCTATAAAGAATAAATGTCATCAGTCTCAAATGAAACATAAACAAACAAAATTGTGAGATCTGGGGGGGGGGGGGATTGTCCTACAGAATAAGAACTCGAGTCCCACTCTACCTAAAACACATGGATTCTCCCATCCATAGCAATAAATGAAAAATACCGATGATAATAATAAATCTTTTCTTGACGAGAGTAAAGACAATCCATATTGATGATGATGTCAAATAGATCCAAATCAATAATCCTAAAACCATAGAACAACTCCATGTCAGTTATCATGAATGAACAAGAAGGACAGAAGAACCCCTACTCATTCATATTTACATGAGTAGTCACAAACTATATTATAATGGGAATAAGTACAATTTTATGTATATAAAAAAAATGCACATTTAAACAACTTGGAGGCACGTGTTTCAAACAAAGAAGTAGATATTGAATCCCTAACAAGGAAAATACATCTCACTGTTACTAGGCCTACATCAAATTCCATTTTAAACATATATATTTATGTAAATTATTCACTCACGATGCCTATGGATGGAGATATGTAGTCAATGAAGCTTCTGACAAGACATTAGTAGCGTTTAAAGAAGAGAAAACTGAGACAATAATGAGAAATATTCATTTCCTGATAGAGATATTGTAGATGACAAACATGTGAAAAGCTGTTACATGTCTTCAGAGACATAGAACAAGAACGTTTGGTGTGACCCCACTTTCCAGACTAGTAGTAAGTCAGAGGCACACTACCAACTTCAACGGCTGGTGTAGAGAAGGATTTCTACTATGACCCACCTCCACCACTCCTACAATTTTCCTGCTACTTCCTCTTCTTCCCACGTATTCCACTAATGCATTCATCATTAGGAAAAGTAGAGGAAGTAAATTAGACAATTCCAACTATGCTCATCACATCCATCATTGTTGTGTCCACTGTTTCTACATTGGTAGAATTCTTCAATATGAACACTTGTGACCTAATACTAGGTCACAAACCATACAGGTACATGAGCGCCTCTAACTTGTCATTCCATACCATGTTTGAGGAAAAATGGAAAGGCTCTAATCATCAATTGGTTTAGGCTAATGTTGAATGCTCTCCCCACTTCAATGAGAGAAACTCTAGATATATTTTTTAACATCAGAGAATTTAGACAAAACTAGTTAATGAACAAGTTTCAGAAACCCTTCCAACCCAAGCCACATGTCTGTATTTCGAGACCATAGTGTCCCACCAATGCATTCAGAAACCCCTGAGTCTGAACACTGCACACTTCACCCTGATATGCTCAGTTCTCTCCAATAAGTAGAAGAATCTACTGATCATATCCAACAAAAACTCTGCATCTTGAGGTTCAATTTTCCCTATAATGCATGGTGGCTTCTCATCAAGAACTCATGTGATTCATATATATCATCTCCAGTTCCTAGTTTTACCACAACCAATATGTTCTAAACTTGTTGCACATCCTGATAGAAGGAATTAATTTCACATATGATGGTATCGATGCGATTTTGAACTATTTTTTGATTTCCTTGATGCGCATCAGCTACACCTTCTTGAAGGACTCGTGGATGACATCAAGGTGGCTTACTCATACATACTGAAACATATGAACAATCAGATATAGATCTAATATTAGATTATTATATAAAACCCAGAACCAGAAAAAAATATTTTATTAGAAAAAACCAAAACTAGGGACATATATCCCGACATACCATGGTAACATGAGTCTCGTTATGACAAGAGCTGGCCAAGAATTCTTCGAAGCATACCTATTATGTTACGAAAATCATATCTCAATTATAATAGTCATCCCAAGAAAATAATATTGATTAAAGACCATATTTGATACCAAGATCCGATGAACTGACATGGGTCTCCTTGAAACCCAACATGCAACTTGATTTATCAAATACATGATGGGCGTTCACGATCCTCATGGGCTGGTGACAAGGACTTGGGATGTAAATGACAAAACAGAATGAATGATATCTTCAAACATAAATAACCACATAGAATATATATTGAGAAATGAAGAATCAAATGAATAGTAACAAATATATATTCTATAATTATAAAAAAAAGAGGAATGAAAACAACAAAAACTATTGCTAAATCTCAAAAGGAAAATTTAGACTGTAAGGGGCTCAAAATCAAATGTATAATCCAATAATGGAATGAATGAACACCAAATATCTCACCAAAATCAACCTTGCCGAGCAAACATGAACCTCTCCACCTCACAATGGAACCATGCCATTGTCGGCACTATAAGACAAACAAAGGTCTATGCACCACTAAAGTAGTGTGCAGGATGTGAGATAATGGGCTTAGTAGGTTCTCTTCCATGTGTTCCATAGAAAGGATCTATATAAAAAACATGTATTCTGATTTTTAAAATAAAAAATGGCATGATAATTAGATTTTTTTTTATAGAAAATATTTTAATATTTCCCTTTTCAACATTTCTATAAAAAAGATGGAATAATAGTTTCAAAGAACATATTCAATGTTATTTTTCAAAATAAAAAACATGTATATCAAGGCTATCATAGAAATCCAGGCAATACAAAATAGAATCATAGGAATCGCAGCACTAAGGAATACTATTGTACTAGAAAACAAACAACTCATACCAAAATAACCAACTTCACAAAAATGATCCTTGAAAGCAGACAAAAACCCCAAGAAAAATCCCCCCAAAATGATAGTATCAATTTTGTCGAAAAAAGGGCCTAGGGAACATTTGAAATCCCAAATAAAAAACCATCATGATAATAACAACAATAAACGATTTACTGAAGATAAACCTTCCACCTATGTATCCATGGTAACCCTTATGACCAATTTCACAATTCAATTTTAAGGTTATGAAAACCATTAATAACCATTTCACATTCAATTTATCAAAATTCAAGTAAAACCCATTTTTCATTCAAAACCTTTTTTCAATAAACACAAAAAATAATGCTAATTTCATAAATCAATTTATAAAGAAATATTAATAAGGATCATTATCATATGCCAGAGGTAGAACCACCTACCTCAATTTCCGGGTCGCACACCCCCTCCATGGGATCATGAAACCAACAAATCCCAACAATGTGGTCAATGAAATCCCTATAATCAAACCTTTACCTCAAAGGATTGATTCATAAAAGAAGAAAAGGGGTTGATTTATAAATGAATGCCCACTTACCTTGAGAACGAACATATGTTGCACCACAACTAGCCTAGGAATAGCCTTCAAAATAATATTTCACAGCAGATATAAAAGACAATGACTGGGATCAACCATCATGGATCAATAGATTAGATAACAGAAGGCTTGGATGCTACCGCAATCAATAACAAAGAAGAATTGGAGAGATCACATAACTGATGAGACCCACCACAAATTTAATTAGTATAAAACACCGATTAGATGGATCCAGAAGGTGAGAGACCTCCAAAAATATCCTAGGTAGAGATCTAGTCTGAGATCCATGATATATGGAATGGAATAGATGATAGAAAATTCTAAAAGCATGAATTTATCATATTCATGGTTTGGGACATTACATGTACCCATTTCTCACGATGTGTAGCCCATGATGGACAATTTTGAAGAAAAACACATCGCCTTAGGTTAAAATCAATAGTTTAATCCCTACAGAATGTGTACCAACTCACTGCATGATCTCTCCATTCATGGTCTCCCAACCCATGACATGCAACCTACACCAAGTACACAACATGTACTTCAAGTACACTGTGTGTACCTATTATGCATTCTAAATTAAACCCAAAAAATTAACATAAAATATATTTTAAACAAGAAAGAAACACGGAGAAAGGGAAAAAATACCTAATAAATGTAATTGGATGTTTCAAAACCCCCACTAGAATAAATTTTCGTCCCTACGAAGTCATGTGGAAGATGTAACCTCTTAAAAGAGATGAGGCCCTGACACCCTCATCAACAACTCAAGATCCCATGTCTCATAATAATTCTATCTTCTTTTCGATGTAAATACGACCAATATAATCTACTTCCAACACAATTCATTCATCTAAGAGTCAATTTTCTCATCTAGTTTCTCTACAAAATAATATTTTGTCTATATCTCAATTTCTTCCTAACTTAGAATGTGAGTAGGATTAGGGTGATACATTAGGATCTGGGATATGTGTAAATCATCATGAATTCCTGTAAACTAAGCTAGAAATTCATAATAATAAGAATAATTCCCAAGACATCTGGTGATCTCAAATGGTCCAACATATCATGAAGAAAACATTCAATGTTTTCCAAGTCGACAGTGACCCAAATGAGGAGAAACATTCAAGAAAAACCAGTCACCAAATGAAGACCCCAAATGATAATGTTGTTGAATTTCATATGATTTATGTCATCTCATGGCTCTAAAATATTTTCTTCACACCTTCTGAATCTTTGAAAATGTCTCCCAAACCAAAAATGGTCAATCCAAAGCTACTTCTCCCACCTCTACCCAACAAAGAGGTGATCTGCACATGTGACCATACAATACATTGAAGGGGGCCATTCTGATAGATGACTGATAACTATTGTTGTAAAAAAACTGATCCAGTACCATATGACTACCCATGATACACTAAAATCCAATATTCATGCATGAAGAATATTCTCTAGGGTATGAATTACATGCTCCATCTAGCCATCTATCTTTTGGATGGTATGTTGTGCTAATCATGACCTAAGTACCCATTACCTCTTGAAGACTCTTCCAGAACCACGAGGTACCACTAGTATCCATACCTAAAACAGCATCAATATGACTCCCATGTAACCTCATGATCACCTGCACATACAGCTTACCCAGATCATCTACTTTAGGGGTGACATTTATCAGAATGAAATGATAATACTTCATCTAATGATCAATAACCTCCTTGATAGAATTATTCCCTGTGGGTATTCATGGAAACCCATCAAATTAATCCATTAACACCTCATCCTAATACCAAGACAGAACTAATAGTTCCTAAAGAAAATTAGAGGTCTTCAATTGCTCTACCAGTAGCTGTTGACATGTTTAATAGCAGGACACAAAATCTGCAACATCACGCTTCATACATGGATAAAAGAATCATCTTATCTTTTAAAATACAACATTCTATTTCCTAGATAAACGACACCTGATGGTCTATGAAAATCATAGAAAACTAAAATTCTCATAGATGTTGGGGTAAAAACTCCATTTCCAATGTGAGGTATTCCATCCGATGGAAGAGACCAATCTAGAACTGTCTCCCCAACACAATGGTTTCTCGAATATTACGAATGTCATCATATTGAATTGAATTTTCATGATAGACTCCTGGGGAGATGATGAAAACTAAACAGTGGTCAAAACCATATTAGATAAAACCTCTTACAAATCCATGTTAAACTGAGTGAAAATACCCATAAAATTCCACTCTTCCATCTATTCTGGAATAGCGTGTGATGATACCTTTCTACATAAATCCTCCACAACTACATCCTCTTTCCCTATGGTGCTGGAAATGTCATATAAAGATATATATTGTTATTCTACCACTTCCTCTGTCAAAGATTCATTTCATTCTACGAAAGGATATATATCAAACTCTATTGATCATAGAAAACCTTAATCTTGTCTCCAATGATATAGTTCCGCCAACCTTTATGAAAATGCATCACTGAAACAAGATATAAATCGTGATTGGGGTAGTTCTTCTCATGTGGTCAGAGATAACGAGATCCATAAGCTACAACATGATCATTTGGAACATGCATGCCTCCAAAACCAGCACCGGATGCATCACAGAGGACCACACACCAAATACTGGGCTTAAGTAATATCATATCCCGTGCAGACGTCAGAAGTAATTTTAGTTCATCAAAGAATGAATAACAATTTTAATTCCATGATAATTTCACTACATATTTGGTAAAGTAGCCAAAGGTATTTCTAACTTTTATAAGTCCTTAACGAACCATCAGTGTTATCTTTCAAGTCCAAGGATGAATTGAATTTCAATGACATTATGTTATTCCTTCCACGATGAATCAAATTTTATGTTCTATATATCAAATAATAAGGAATTCCTAGTAAATTTGTTCTATAAGAATTTAAATTCAATAATCCAGAGCCTATATTTTGAATGTGTTCCATATAATTGTAATTTATCAATATCCCTAGAACCAAACTCATATGGTTATCATGCTCATTCTAAGACATTGAATAAACCGGAATATCATCCATGAACACTACCAAAAATGTTTCAAGATATTGGTGGAATATATGATTCATCAAGTCCATGACAACTGTATGAGAATTAGACATACATAACAACATCAAAATATTTTCATAACTGACATAACGTCTCCTGAAGGTTGTCTTCAGTATATAAGACTCACGAACATTGAGTTGATGATATCCTAACTGAAGATAGATACTTTAAAACCACTTTTCAACATTTATATGATAGAAAAATCATCCAAATAATGAAAATGATAATTTTCAATGATAGATACAAGGTTTATCAACTGATGGTCCTCAAAAAATTGATGTGAATAGTATACCTTCTTAGAAATGAGTAGAGGGGATTCCGAAAGTGAAAAATGGGCATGAATAAATCCCTTATCTAACAGGTTATACAACTGAATATTGAGTTATTTTTACATTGCTAGTGACATAAGGTAATAAGGGATCAATATTAGCTATGTACCAAACATAAGGTTAATCTATAAGACTTCCTCTCTTTCTGGAGGAAGACTGTAGAATTCATCTGGGAAAACATCAGGAATGTCTCGGACCACAACAAGATGATCATCTATAGAAGAAACATAATTGGGATCAAACATAATAACAACGAACAAACTCCTAATATCTAGATGGGACTGTCCTACATGACCTAACATTGGGTCCCACTCACCCTTAAACAAATGGGATCTCCCATCAGTCATAAGAAGAAAAACATGTCAATGATATCAATCAACCTCAACTCAATGATCAAAAAGACAATCCATAAGAATGATGACATCGAACATATGATGATCAAGAACGAGAAAATACCAGACTAAATCAATGTCATCTATATTGAATGAACAAGAAGTTCACTAGAACCCCTACACATTCCTATTTTCAGGGGGTGTCACTATCTCCCTTCTAAATGGAATAAGATACATTCTATGATTATGAATATCAAAAAAATGTGTTGATATAAAGGAGTGGTAGGCACCAGTGTCAAACAAAGAAGTAGCTACAGATTATGCAATAAGGATCGTACCTCTTAGAATTATAGGGCATGTATCAACTTCCATTGAAAATTTCTATATTATGTGAAAACGATTCACTCACAAGGCCTTTGTTTGGATCCCTATAGTCTTTTAAGCTTCTTACAACCCCATAGTAGCATTTGAGGTTGAGGAATCCTGACCAAAAAGAGTTGTATTCATAGCCTGATAGAATCATTATTTATAGCCAAAACGTCCAAAACTATTGTATGCCATTGTGGGCATATGAAATGAAAATTCGGTGTGACACCCATTTCCACACTTGTAGAAATTGATATGCATAATTTTAGCTACAATGGACAATGCAGAGAAGGATCACTTCTAATACCCACTTCCACCAATCTTGTGACTGTCCTTCCACTTCCTCTTATTCTAATGTATGGCATAAAAGATATCATAAGTTGGAAGATAATAAGTTGTTAGACCAACCATGCATAACATGTTTATCTAGACAGATCACATGTCTATATGCTTGTACCATAGAATCCCACGAATGCATGATGCAAACCTCATGTCTGAAGGTTGTGAAATTCACCCTGATATTATTGGGTTCCCCCAAGATTCCAATGATTTGGTCAATCCTATCCATCCAATTCTCCAAATCTTGAGGTTCAGTTGTCCCATTAATGGACGGTGGCTTCTCATGCATGAACTTCAATGATCGATCCATTTATTCTTCGGCTCCTAGTTGTACCTCATCCATTGCATTATGAACTCTTGTAACATCCTTATTGACAATATATACATACCCTTTAATAGTCTTGTTATGATTATGATCCATAGGTGTATTTCCTTGAGGATCATTAGCTACACCCACCCATGGAACCCGGGGAAGACCTCTCGGAGGCATACTACTACATACCAAAACATACTACCAATCATAAATATAACAATAATCATCCCAAAGTAGAAAACTAATAAGAATAAAATTATATTTTAAATGAAAAAAACAACACTAAATACACATATACTAAAACGTCAAGGAAACATGATTTTTAGGATAATAGTTCGCTAGGCACTCATCACAACAAACCTATCAGGTCCCAAATATCCTATCTTTAGTCTAACAGACATCCCTAGAAAATATTCTTTGGGCCAAGCCCCCTTTGATACCAAACTGTAATTAACGATCCTATTTATCCCTAAAACCAAACTCATGGCCTGATCTGTCCCATACCCGATGGTCGTTCTCGATCTCCACAGGATGGAGACAAGAACCTGTGCATCGAATGAAAAAATAGTTGGAATGATTTCTCCTCACCTGAATGGACTCCAAAAATTTTGATACGGAAAATATGATATAGTGAATGTATAATATATATATATTGCATAATCGTCAGAAAAGTAGCATAAAGAGAACATCAAAAAAAAATAAAACTCCAAAAGAAAAGACTGACTACAATGGTCTTAAAATTGAAAAGATACAACTATAATGGAATGAAATAACTCCAAACATATCACCACCAACAACCCAACATAGCTTACTTGAAAATAATCTCATCATTGTTGTGTCATGCCTTTCTCTACACTGAAAAAAACAAAGGTCAACACACCACTGATTTAGTGCGTAGGGCATGAGATTACAGGCTCAACAGTATCCCACCCATATATTCCATATATGGACTTTGTATAAAAAATGTATTAATTTTTTTGAAATAAAACATGTCATGATAAGTAGTAATATGTTTTAAAGAAAACATGTTAATTTTATCCTTTTCCACAGTTCAAAAAAAGTATATTAGTTTGAAAAAACATTTTTCACATCATTTTCTACAAGAATAAACAAGAAAATCAAGGCTAACTCGGAAATCCATGAAAATATTAACTGAAGCACAGTTTTACCACACCATGGAATTCTATATTTCTAGGTATCAGACTACTCAACCCAAAATAATCAAGTGAAAAAAATAAATCCTAGAAAAACGAGCCAAGGAGGAAAAGGAAAACCTCATGATTAATCCCCCCAAAATGTCAATATCAGTCTCATAGAACAATGAGACTAGGTAATTGAACAAATCCCCAAGACAGTCATCCATGATAATAATAATAATGAATAATGGTCCCATGATAATCCATATACCAAATTAAACATGATAACTCATGTTCTCAATTTGACAATTTAATTTTATACATTAAAGACTGTTCAAAACCATTTCACAATCAATTTATCAAAAGTTGGTGAAAATACTATTTTTATATAAAACCCTTGTTTCAACACACTCAAAAAATCATGAGAACTTCATAAATAAATTAATAATGAAATATAAATTAGTATCACTATTATAGGCTAGAGATGAAACTGCCTACCTCAAATTCCATGTCACACACGCCCACCAAAGGATCCGTAAACCAATAAAACCAAACAACATCGTCAATGAATGCCCTAGAATCAATCATGATCCACAAAGGATTGATGAAAAACAGAAGATAGGTGGTTGGTGGATAGAATAATGCCAACATACCTCAAGAAAAGACATTTATTGAAACACAATTAGCTAATAAACATCATTCGAGACAATATTTTCCAATTGATCTTGATGAAGATGGCATGGATCAACCATCGTGGAATAATAGATCAGATAACAAAATGATATGGTTCTACCAAAATCAATCACAAGGATGAATCAGGCAGAACACTTACCCAGTGAGATGTACCAAAAATGATAGAAGTATCCAATTCTGATCAGATCGATCTGAAAGGTGAGAGTCCTTAGTAATTAACCTAAAGATATATCTAGTCTAAGAGCCATGAGATATGAAAAAATAAATGAACGAAAAGGGTGAATACTTGAATTTAACCATTCCGCGGTCCAGGTCATGACACCTACCCATCTATCAAGACATGTAGTCCATGATAGATATGTTACACCAAAAAATATGTCAACTTGAGTTAAAAATCCATTATTTAACCACTAAAGTACTTGTATCTCATGTACATGATGGGTAACATATCACAGTATGATCACATTATTCATGACCTGATCTCCCGGTCCATTACATGAAACCAACACCATGTACATGATGTGTACTTCATGTACATGACATATACGTATTCTGTATTCTATAGTAAACCCAAAAAATCACATTATGGATTATTCACACTAGAAGGGAACCTAGAAAATGTGAAAAGAGAGTCGATCGAGGTAATGAGATGTCACATAAACACTGGTACATATGTGATCTAAATTATATCTCACTAGGTTCTTCATAACTGTAAACATTCTTATACACATAATAATTAATACATATCTTCATTAGCGGATAAAGGATCCATAAAAAGCGGTGTGATCAGATTCTCAGTATGGGTAAACAAAGGAGTCATGTAAGAATAAACTTGATCATATGGGAGTGAGAACATGATAAAAACATTATATGATCTTACCAAACATATAAATGATAATAAACATGAATAATGCAATAAATATTGATTGGTCAAAAATACACAAATCAAATGTATATAAATACCATAGTCTATTAAAGAATAACCTATGAATAAAACTAGGATTTTTCACAAACCCATATGAATTTAATTTGATTTTCATAGTAGCCACATCATTGCTATCAAGACCATCTTAGTAGTATGGGTTCACTCTTTATACCTTCTTTGTTGATGTGGTTCTCTCCCAAAGCCATCTTAGTTGCACAATGTCACTCATAATTCAATCATGGATGTAATGGTCACTCTATATCTATCGTAATCTTAACAGCTCACACTAAAGACCATATTAGTCTATCTCATGATATATAATACATTTCTCAATGCATTAGAGTTAGATATGGGTCCCAAACATCTCATAATTATATCATATATACATGTTCAAAAAGATATTAAAAAATAATTTCATTTACTATGAAATGAAATTGGGATCATAAACATCTAATCATATAACATGATTTTAAATAATATACATGTTTCTTAATCATTTCATCAAAAACATAACCCGTGAGAGAAATTCATTTTCCACAAACTTATAACCCCTTAAAGAGAAGTATGATTTATAAATAAAACGACTCCAGGAATAAAAAAATCATATAAATACTTTAAATGGAACTTTTAAACTATTAGCAATAATTTCATGAGTAACATCAATAGATTTAATCCTTGATGATAAATAATTTTTCAAGATCTTTTAAAAAAATGGTTTGAGGAAAATACCTTCCACATTGAAAAATTAATTGTATGAACTGAAACTGAGTAAAAAAAATTAAATAAAAAGGAAAACATATATATTAATCTTGATATACATTTGAAAATATTTTTCCATGAGACTTATAAATACACATAAAAAATTTTCAAATCTTTTTTACATTAGAACTCACAAAATATTATTCACATGATTTTCAAACATAAACATCATTAAATAATGATTATAGAATGGTAATGTAAATAAATATAAATTTAATAATAATAATCATATAACACAATCCTTATTATTTTATACACCAAAAAAATGATATGTGTTGTGAACATGGCATGTATCTCATGGATTGAAAAATTGAGATGAGATTTTATTCCCTTGAATCTGACTTGTATCTTGCATTCTAATATTTATGAATAATAAATGTATGTTAATTAATTACATTAATATTATCCATCTTATATTTTATTATATCTTTTACCATAATTATTTCAATTTTTTACAACTACATAAACAATTATATTTATGTTGGCTGTTTTTCCCAAATTTGGTTCATGTTTTTAAAAGAACATTGGTTGGTCGAATATGGTCAATGTGGACATTATATAAACATCTCTAGTATAATAATCATGATATAATTATCATATTTATACATAAATTATAATTTTATAATGAGTGATTAAATATGGTTGTGACCATTAAATCATTGCTATATTCATGGAGACGGTAGCCCATACATATGCACAAGTAACATGCACATTTCACAATGATTAATATGTAAAAAATGTAAGTCACATTAATCATTATACAATGATTATTATATAATAATAAAAATAAAATATTCATTAATACATATATATAAAATTCATTGGATGTAAAAGGATTCACATTGTTTCAAAGAGGTGGTAGTCCACACATCTATGATCAATGGTATAACAATATATGTGATTGAATGGGTAATAAATAAAATGATATATATTATATCTCACGAAAAGTAATAATTTCATTAATATCAAACATATTTTGATTATGTAACATTGGTATAATTGATACATCTTTTATGCATTCCATGTCATGTTTGAATGAATCACATATCTTTGAACAAAATTAGTCCACACTTCCACAAAAATAAATATTATCATGATTACTTATAATAAAAATAATAATAGAAAGTATCATAAACTAAAAAATAAAGATAATTAAAATATATAAATAATATATTATATGTGATTCCATCATTATTATCAACATTGAATGGTTGAATCGAAAAAAACAAATAATCATCATTTCATGGGGCAGTAGTTCATAGTACATAATCAACTTGTTCATTACCAATTAGATGTGGGTTTGTGAATGGTTATGTCTACTAATTACTATAAAACTATATGAATATATTTATCATACTGGTTTTTTAATAAATATTGAAATAAAAATATTTTATGGTTTGTAGAATGAAAATAAATTTATAGCGGATTAATAAATATGTTACCACTTCTTTTGGTGAGTCCTATTAGATTGAAAAAAATGAGATTCTTGGATGGATTTCTTCCCAAATGTAGAATTCAAGCAGAATGATTATATTTTGGAGATCTAATTGGTTATAATTTTTTGGTGCCTATGTGGATTTGTTGGAGCGAGGATGTAGGAGGAGAAGAGACATTTTATATTGTAGGAGGAGTGACACTTTTGTAATAATTTGGAGAAAGAGAAACCCCACCCATGTATTCAATTTTTTTAGATCCAATAATTGTCAATATTATATATATATGGGTGTAATGTGGCTAAATAGTGAAATATAATTTATTTGGTATATGATTATATTACTGGTTTTTCCATAATGTCATTGTTTAGTCCCTTATTATGGATAATTTAACCTCAATTATTGTAATTAGTTTTAATTAAATTCAGTAATCCATTTGGTAAAAAACTATGTTAACTATATTAGGAATAAAAAATTATTATTATTTGAAATATGAAATTTATTTTTCCAAATTCTAATCAATGAAGTGGAATAAATTAATTTAAATTTAATCTCACGGACTGGATGAAAACAAAGATATTTAAATTAAAAGCGTTCAAAAATAATCTATGTTTTTTTGTTAAATTTAAATGTGAAATTTATTCCAATGAACATGATTTTATTTATTAAAAAAAATTAATATTATTAATCTTTAGAACAAAATTAATTTTTAATTTAACAATATAAAAAAAATTATGAAGGAGTAGTTTGGACTTTAAATTTAATGTTTTTAACTACTCATAAAAAATACAACATCTTATAAAAATAAAAATAAATCAACCTAACCATTTTTTATGAATATACAAAAAATATTATGTTTATGTTGATATTTCAAATTTATAAAATTTCCACACTTATATTTAAAAATAGATAACCCTTAAAATAAGATAAAATTGCATTAACAAAATACTATGATGTATGTGTTAAATTTGAATAATTTTTATCATATTATTATAATATATATTGAATTTATATAAAATGTTTTTTCCTAAATATGTAATAAATTTTATTTTTTTATTATTAAAACTATATTTTGAGAATAATAATAATTTTCTATAAATATTCTACCTTTATATTCAATATTCATTCAAAAATAATTTATGACAAATAATTCGTTTTATATTATATAAAATCATTATATTAACATAATTTTGATAAAAATATTAATAAATGATAATTTAAAGTGTTGGTTATATATTAGTATAAATTTTCAGTAATTTAATATTGTAATATATCCCTATGTCTGGTGTGTTATGAAATCTATCGAGGAAGCCAATCTTGCGTGAAATGTATGCTTACCGCAGTGTTCTATTTTGAGAAATATAACTTTTATATTGCATGTAGTTCATGATAAACATGTAATTTGGAATAATACATGACAATATTAGTTCATTAACAATGATGTATGAAATTAAAAATATAAAAAATATTCAATTAATTTGTGAAAAATATTTCATAATATTTGAGGGTGTTACATTATACCCCCTTATAATGTTTCTTCCCATCTAAATTCATCATTATCATCAAAATTTTAAAACATGAGATTTAATTTTGCATAAATACACATAGGAAAAATGATAAATAAAACTTTATATGAAAAATGAATATTGAGAACATAACGGTTACCAAAAGAAATTCATAACTATGATTACTCATTGGATATCATATGTGGTTAGTGAAAATATCAACTGAGTAAGAGAACATTAATATTTACCGGGAGTTATTTTGTTTATATATAATAGTCAAGTGAATGGTTAATAAAATGTTGAGGGGCTCAATTTCATATATATGGGATGATTTATAAGCTCTACAGCTAAAAAAATTAATCTATTATGACAACATTTTTTATCATTTTCTTAAATTTCGAGAATTCTATTATTTAAAAAATAAATGTAAATATATTTACATTACATATTTATATAAAAAATATCGTTCTGGGATTATGATTTTATCAAATTATAATTCATCTATCACATCATGTAATATACATCCAAATATTCACATTGATGCCTAATGCACTAATATTGACTTTTACCTGATCATATATCCCGCAATAAAATAAAATTTTTTACCATTTTCTTCTAACTATTCTTAAAAATCATTGTCTTTAATACACTAATCTTATAATTTAACACTTCTTGTTCAACCTTAATATTAATTCATCCAAAATAACTACACATTAACAATAACATCAAATAAGCTAGTGGTATGAGGGAGACCCTTATCATCCTTAGGTCATATGTTCATGACTCGTGGCCTTTCTAGAAATGATTGTTCTTCACCTGACATAAGTGATTTCATTCTATATAACCAGATTAATATCATATAAAAATATATAAATTTACATTATTCAAATATTTTTAATCACACAATATCCTTTTTCACCAGGGTTATTAATAATACCATAATACAAAAACATTGCATCAAATTTTTAACTTAAACCTTACTTAAATGTTTAATATTATAACCATTCTCAACAAAATCTAAAACATTGGAGATAAATTCATGAAATATTATAAACCATTAGACCCCATATATCAAATAATGGCTTGTGGTTGTCACATTTTAATCCTGTCAAGACCATCATCCAATATTCACATGAAATATAGTAATAACATGAATTACCATTAATATATATTGAAAACATACATGTAATTGGAATTCAATTTAATTAATATATAATACTTACATAGAAAAATAACTTTGAAATTTAAACTCATAAACGACATGTAAAGAAGTAATTAATTAGTTCCAATGTTTTCAGTAATGTATAATTTAATTATTCATATAAAAGATATCATTATCCCAAAAATATCATCATAACACAAGGAACATATTAAGGGTTATCTTCCCTTAGTAAAAAAATATGAACTTCTCATTATATAACTTTTTTAATCCATCATAATAATTCAAAATAATCATCCAAATCCATATATGAAAAAATAAACAGTACATTCTAGGCATATTTCACAATTCATACTCCATAATTCGTGAATATGAATACAAAGAATCATTTATGCAACTATATAATCCATAATTCAAAATATGGATACCTAATAAATTTACATAGAACCTTTTTCCATTCACATTTCCTTTATATAACCATAATTATTATAAAATATAACAATTACACATACTACATTGCTAACTCTTTTTAGAATCATTATAGTTAGGACATCCATTTTCATAATGACCATTCAATCCACACATAAACAATTTAACCTTTGATTGTGTCTTAAAAGGCAAATATTACCAAACATTTGGTTAGTTGAACACATCATTTTTATTCTTTTATTGGTACTTGTTTTTTTACATATTTCCCATAGATATAACACCTTCATGTTCTTCTTTGACATTAACTAAGTATATTATTTCCACATTCATTACAGAAAATATACATAATATTTATTTTTCCATGGTCACTATTATATAAAATTTTAGTGAAATACTTACTTATTTTCATTAGTGAGTATAATAGTTGGGTTAGGAACACATTTTTGATCATGTTCCTTGAAAACTGATAATCCATGATCAAAACATCCTTCAATATAGTAGTCATACCATTTTACTTTTCACTAGAATATATTCCATCACATTCAATTTTACTCTATTTCATTCTGATTCTCTCTATTTTCTAAAAATACAATGCATACGGTGATATAAACACATCATAGCATAAAAAATATAATATTGAAAATTTACTTATTAGTTGTCTAAATCATGAAACCTTACTTTTAACTGATTACTCCATAGGTTTACCCAAGGTTATTAAATAGTAACATTCTACTAAAACCATTCATAATGGTTTGTGACGATTTTTGTAATTTCCCAGCTATATCCCTGGGGAGTTTCAAATACATTAGCAACAAGGCCTATTATTGTGTACCATATTTCCTAGATTCTGGATCAGGACATCATTCCGATGTTGTTACACATAGGTAGATATGTGATATTTCCACATCCACATGAAGAATCCAGATAGTTATGTATTTCTAGGAATCCACTCACACATTACTTGTCCAAAATTTTGGGATACTTTCCTATACATTTCAATAATCTGAGACATATAATCACCAATGTCTTCAATGTTCTCATAAAGGTTTTATCATCCTAGTTTCTAATTGAAAACAATGACTTCAATCTAATATAAACAATATTGACCCATTCATAACATGCATATACATTATATCACTTCTATGCAATACTTTAAACCTTACAAAAACACTTGCTTGAAAACTATATTACATTATTTCCTTTGGAAGCAAAGAATGATGAACACAGATACCTAAGAGAACTAAATTTTATACCACTATGTTATTCATCAAATTAACCCTTCATGGACACAAAAAACCAAATACATATCATTATATTCAATGAATGTAAATATAAAAAGTGGTGAGCTCAAATTATTAGTAAGGGTAAACTAAGGAGACATGTAATCATAAACATGATCATAGGGGTATGAGAACAATATCATAACATTAAATGTTCTCATACTTCATAGAAATGATAATAATCTAGAATCGTGGACTAAATCATGATAGTTAATATGAAATTAATGATATATAAATAAAAAACATAATCCTTGAAAGAATTAAATGGGATTAAAATGTAGAATTGGGTGGAACACATAAGTATATAATATGATTTCTATAGTAGCCAAGTAATTTCTACAATAACCTTTCATAAGAGTATGGGTTCACTACACATATTTTATGGTTAGTCATGGTTCTCTCTTATGGACATATAACTAGTAGTAGTTCAATCCTCATGCCATTTCATTATTCTCAGATCACTCTAATGATCATCTTAGTAGTCAAGGAACACTCCCAACACCGCATTTGTCTATCTCATGATATATTAATAATTACCCATTGCAATGGAAGGTGATATGGATCCCAACCATCTCATAATGAAATCATAAATAATTGTGTAGAAAATAAAAAAACAATCATATCCTAATCCATGAAACTGAAATTGATTCATAAACATGTAATTATATCATAACATTTTTAAAATGATACAAAATTCATTATCATTTCAAAAAAAAATAAACCCTAAAATAAAGATGTATTTGATAAACATATAAACTATTAAATAGAAATTAGATTTATGTAGATAATTAAGTCAATAAAAATATATTCATAGAATTAATGTGAATTGCTCCATTATATCATTTCCATGAAATTCATGATTAAAGTCAATTGCTGTTATCATATATGGGAAATTATTTGGAATGATCATTTAAAATATAATTCTGGAACACAACCTTCTTCCATAAAAATTTATTTCTATAACAATAAATCATTTTAAAAATATATTATTTTAAAATAAACTTCAAAAATTAAAATGGAATCTTCAAAACATTTGGGGAGCCTTTTCCTTGACTCTTATAAAGATCCTTGAAATCTATTTCAAAATAGTATTCCATGAAAAAGATCATTTGACGTTTTAATATATTTTTAATAATAACCCCCATTAATGAAACAAAAGATATTTGATATGTATATACCCATAAATGTAATAAAAACAATAATAATATAATACATTCAAGAGTGGTATATACAAAACATAAAAGAAAATGGTTGTATACATGGCTTGTGTCTCACAAATACAAAAAGTGATATGAAATTCCATTACCTTGAGTCTGACAAGTCTCATAGAGATTTATATTACTAAATATTAAAAATATGTCAATAAATTTATTTATTGTGATCATTATTCAATTTTATTTTTACTATTAAATGACTTATTATCATATGGTTTACAACTACATATAAACTTATGTTTATGTCAGTAATTTTGAAAAAAATTGGATCATTTGTTAAACATTAGTTTTGTTTAACGACTATGGTCAAATGAGATATTATTTAAACCAATTCAGAATAAAACCTATAAATTAATTATAATATTTATACATTAATTATAAATTTAAAAACAGTCATTGGATATGGTTCTGAAAAAGTAATTAATGTTAAACTAATTGAGACGGTATACCATACGTACGCATGAGTAGATTGAAATTTTTTCAATGATAAATAAGGAAAGAATGTAAGAAAAATTAAATTATTCATAATGATAATTATCTAATAAATAGCATATTTTTGATTAATTTATTATTATGTATATAATTCTTATGAGGAAAAATGAATCAAATCGTGTCTTGGATGCGCTAGTCCACATGTCCATGAATTACGTTATCACTTTATAAGAGCATGAAATAGTAACAAAGAAAAAGAAATATATTATATTTTAATTAAATCAATTACGTCATAAATAAGGGATAAATTTATTAATGTCACATATTTATAATTAATACCATTCTTTATAAATTTCATGTATCATGTGAACGAATCACATTTCGTAGAGGGGTAGTATGCCACACTTCAATAAACTATGATATCATGTTTACACAGAATTCGAAGAATAAATAGATGATTAATATATTAAATAAATAATAAAAATACATTATATATATAATATCTTATATAAATAAATAATCCATCATAATTCCCATTTTTGAATGGCGGTATTGAAAAAATAAACTATCATCATTTTTTGGGGTGGTGCATAGCCCTATACGAATGGTTAGTTCATTACACATTAGATAGTGGTGTGTGTACATGAAGTTCAAAACCATAATATAAAAACATATCTATATATTGAGGATTATTTTTTTTATATAAAAATTATATAATTAGATATATGCTGGGGGAGAATAATAAAAAAATAAAGGAGCTTTAGAAAAACATTTACCTCTTCTTTGGTTAACTCCTTTTAGTTTGAAGAAAAGTTCATCCTTGAATGGAATTATTGACAATATGAGTCATAAAGTAAGAAGGTAGGGATGAATTTTATATATTTGTATATATTCTGGTTGATTTATTTTTTCTTGAGAGGTGTAAGGAAGTGTAAGGAGAGGAGTCCATTAATAGTGGGGGAGGAATGTCAGTATTATAATATTTTGGAAAAAGGGAAACCGTACCCTCATTTCTTATTACATGTTAACACAATAATTGTCTAATGTAGATAAAAATTATAAAATGGTATACATATTTCATTCCAATGGATTTTTAACATGTATATTGGTTGTTTTGAGCCTCATGGGTGTTTTTAGTCTCTTATTAATCTTAATTTAGCCTTCATAATTGTAATCAATTTCATTTTCATTCACTAACATTTTTTGTTAGAAAATAATTTTTTACAAATTACAAATTATAAATTGTGGTGAGTATAAATATTGAAACTATTTTAAAAAATTCCAAACATTGATGTGGTTGAAAGTACCTTCAATTTAATCACGATGATGAGACAATACTGTGGGTTTCTACATTTAAAATGTTCCATAATTTTTTGTGTTTTTATAGTAAATTTCAATGTGAAAATGTTTCCAATTACCTAAATTGGAATTATTGATAATAAAATAATTTAATTAATATTTAAATCTGATATCAAAAATTATTTAAATATATAAATTAATTATATAAAACTCAGTTTGAAATAAAATTTCGTATTTTTAAACATTCACCATAAATTTATACAAAACATAAAAAATTTAAAATATCACCCTAACCTAATTTATATGGTTCTGTTTAAATTATTCTGTTTATTATGAAATATAATGTATATAAATGTTCCAAAATTTAGATTTAATATAGTGTCACCATTAAACAGCTATAAAATTTCCCTAATAAATATATTGGCTTTATGTGTTAAATTAGTTTTATTCTTATCTTATTCATATAATATATACTATATTAAAATATAAAATATTTCATTGAATATATATTACATTTAATTTATTAGTAGTTAAAAAAATTATGATAATAATAGTAATTTTTATAAATATACTCCATCTATATTAAATATAAATTCATATTTAATTTGTAACTAATTTATTCAATATATATTTTGTTAAAACCAGATATTTATATAATTTAGTTAAAAATATTCATAAAATATAATTTATCGATTATGTTATATATTATTATATATTTAAAAATATATTATTCTCCAGTAACAGTTGATCTTTCATTCTATGTAATCCATCAAAAAATGATCATCTTGTGTGAAACATAAGATTACCTCAATGTTTTGTAAAGATAAAACTATAATTTATATTTTAAGTAGTGCACACCTGGGTTGGAAAAGTAGAATCTAAAACACCATAGAATGGTGGTACCCTATAAGAATGTGAATTTTCCAAAATAATAAATATGGGAGGGGTCACATGTTTTCTGGGAACCATTGTGTGGTTAGAAGTGGTATAGGGACCAAAATACCATGTCCACTATGGTATTCCACTACCACAAGGTTTTTTTTGTATGAATTGAGGACAAACATGATATGGTGAAAGGTATGGTGGACCTTCAGATTTTATTGTTTAAAAAAATGGTGGATAGGTTTGAGCCTCTCTATTTTACTGGGTTTTATTAGGGTTCTGAAGGGTTTCATGGTGGTGATTCATTGAATAGGTCATTTTATTGTTCTTGTTGTGTTGTTTCTTATTGAATTTTTCATTATTTGGGTAATTAAAATACATTACCTTGGTATAATAAAACATAAAATCCTATTATATTTTACCTCTCTCACATGTTACAACTAGGAATATCCCCCTCAATTATCTATTAATACCACAAAGAAATGAGGTTAATTTTTTTGACATATGAGTAGATTCAATATGAGACTCTCCCATTATCATTTCACTCTTAATTGTAGTTATTTCCATGTTTATTTTTGTAATTAATACAATGTTTTAATTTATAGTTCCACCATTTCGTGGAGGAAACACCTTAATATTTAATAATTTAACGTTGGATTGATAGTTTATTTGTTTTACAGTGATCACAAGACATTTCATATCTCTACATTGAATGAATAAAACTTTAATAATTTTTTCAATTTTTTGGTATAATTAAATTAACTGTTTATTGAAATGATGATTTTATAAGTTTTTCTTACATTTATGGTGTCAGGGGTGCACCACAGACCATCCATGAATAGTTGGACACCAATTTGGTGCATCAAAATCAATTATTTATATTTAAAAAATATTCATAATTAAATAAATTTAAAAGTTATTATTAAATATGAAAAATGGATTTAATGTTTGAATTTTTTTTACAATTTATTATTTCGTGTTTTGGTCTTAGGTAGGGCCTTAAGTATCTTGACAATAATATTTTGACATTAACAATATTTTTTGAGACCCGTTGGGCTATTTGATAATAGAGATTACATTTTTAATGAAGAAGGGGGTACCTTGATCGATCCCCTTCATTTTATTATATATTTATGAGAAATTTTATATTTCCATTATTTTCTCCTTTACTGATTGATTATATTTAATTATGTGAAATTTTAAAATAAAATGGAATTCATATAAATGAAATGAATAGTGTGATAATGCCCACAAAGTACCCATATGGATACGCTCGACATCTCAGCCACTAATGACCAAGAGAATAATTATAATTTCATATCTTTTGAGAAATGAACACAAAAAGGATTCAATTAAAATAATTGTATGTAATATAGACAACCTGGATAATGATCCTAATTTACAACATTGAATAGATGAGAATTATACAAGGATGATAGTCCATAATAGGCTTTCTTATAACCTATACATGCCTCAATTTGATAGGGCTTGTTGATATGTGTGTGGGGTGTCTGTTCTTAAACCTAATATATGTGATTAATATGGCGGGTAAACCATGATTTGTTATGTGTATGTTGGGTATGTGACACCCTATGATATTATATATATATCCATATGAAATAAATATGATGTATTTGATAACCAATTTTACATTCAACCCTGAGTATAAATATCTCATGATATAATATACTTCTGTGATATTTGATTTAGGATTCATTAATATTAATAAGAATAAACAAATTAGGAGAAATCATTTTAAATGTTAATAAATAATGAATGATTACTCAATCTTTAGTTATGTCATTTTTGGTTAATAATATTATTTTCTCCAAAAAATTACTTTTAATTTATTTTTCATTTGAGATTTATAATTAATTTCCATCATATTTATAAATTTTTTTATATAAAATTAATAAATTTTTTATAGTCATAATTTCGATATTAACTTGTGGTAAAATTTTGGTATTCTTCTATAAATACATATTTAGGTGAATAATGAAAGTACGGATATTTGTAAAGCTATCTTTTTTTGAGGAAATTTAATAGTCATATTATTATATTTAATTATATAGACAATAATGTAATTCTTTATTAATTATAGATAACAAAATAAATTACACAGTAATAAATAATTATACTTGATTTTGGTACAACATTGTTTAGGGGTATGAAACACATTTTTCTAAATCTATTTTTTCAATGTATTCTTATGGATTTGTTTTTAACCAAATCAAATAATTTATAGAAATTAAAAATGATAAAATTTTACCCATTATTAGTTTCCTTGTTTAATCAATTTTTAATGTATAAACTTTTTTCTGGTCATTAAGAACTGAAGTTTCTACAATAAATGATACAATAGGTTAATTAGACGTTAAAATAAAGAGGTATTAACCAAAAATATTTCTATATCCTATTTTATTGTGATATATACACCATATCGCATGTTCGCATTAATGATTTGTCATTTTGGGAGAATTTAGAATATATTATACATTATTGTATTCTAATCAACTATAAATATCTAATTGTGTCCTCTCCCTCACTTATAAAAGGACACCACTTGTCCACATTTATCCACACATGAAGAGCATTTTATCCCATCCCATATATATGAAAATAATTTAAAAAACTTCATCCCCATAGTATTTGTTTATTGGATCAAAATACAATCCAATAAGGTATTTATATATAAACCTAATAATATTATACAAATAATAGATATATTGTAATGTCACAACCTGACATACCATCGAATTAGTAGTTGGAACAGTAACCACAAGACCTCATGTGCTCCCCCCGAACCCCAAAGGTTTTCGACTTCTTGTGAGGGTGTAAGAATTGTCTGTGTGGAGATTATAACCACATATAATAGCTTTCATAGTAGTATAAAAATATATAAATAGACGACAACATCAGAAGCAGTATAATGGAATAACTATTGTAGCAGTAGTCAATTGTAATATCAACTAAATAAATAATATAACCTACTGCAGGTTATACAATGTATGCATGTCATGGAGGTACATATATGAAATATATAATCAAATAAGAATTATTTACATCCAAGTTCAATTAAATGAAAAGTATCAATCCCCCATAGGATAACTCCACAAGAATCTCAATCCCCATAACGATCCTTTTCCCCAAAGTCACATATACATGAAAACAACAACAAGAAATTTCCAAGGTATTGTAACACATACAGTCTACTCAGGTACCCCAGTGCAATCGTAGACCAAATAGTGTGTGAGATATAAATCTCATTATGTCAGGTCCACTGATGTCTAGATCAATTTAGACAATTAAATAAAATTAAAAACTGTTGATGTATATCTATGCAATAACAGAATTGAATAAGTATCCAACAAACCATCCTTTTTCCAAAGAGAGACACAACGGAGAAACCTCCTTTATCTCATTGTCAGAATAAATGTCCGAAAAAGAAAAATATATATATGAATAATATAAAGTGGACTGTTTAAAATATTATTTAATACTATTTGTTTAACCATAGATAAGATTGATAATGTTCCCATTGTTTTATTTCAACCATTTGGATGACATTATCATTCCATAACCCACACACACTTGAATTCTCGAGTTATCATTCCATGATCACACTCCCATGAATGACCATGGTACAATTCCATATTCATCTAGCCATTAATTTCCATGTTACCAATCCATACCCATACCCCATGATTGACCATATTACCATTCCATATTATCTCACCCATGAATGTCCTCATTGACATCCTATACTCACACACCACGAATGTCCATGTTATCATTCCATACTCATTCACCAATGAATTTACATGTTACCATTCCATAATCACACACCTTTAATCTCTATGTTAATATTCCACACTCTCATAACAATGAATTTCTATGTTGCCATTCCCTTCTCACATACCCATGAATGTCTATGTTACTATTCCATACTCATGTACCCATGATATTCTATTTACCATTTAGTTCATAATAATATAATTAATACTTCAATTAATTATCATCATAAATCTCATTACAAATTCAACAATTAATTATACACAACAAGTCATTTAGATAACTCTACAATTAAAATATCACAACAATTACTCTAGTCAATTAAATAATTGACTAGTCACAAGTCATCCATGTCCATACCACATAATTAATTCAAATATTAATTACTTGTAGGGCTCCATATCTATATCAAATAATTAATTGACAAATTAATTATCTCATCTTATCCCCAAATCAAAAACTCATAATTATTCCCCGGATTAATTATCATCATTACAACCACATAACTCATAATTAATTCATAATTATTTATCTCAACATAACAAAATTAATATCTCATAATTCATCTTCTGATTAATTATCATCTTAAGGAACTTAATTAATTCATAATTAAATATATCAACATAACCAATTTAATAACTCATAATTAGTCCATGATAATTATTATCTAAATGAACATTGTTAATTGATATTTAATAATCTCATATTAACAAATTTAGTATCACATAATTATTCCCTTGAAAATTTTTATTTCAAACAACATTAATAATTAAAAATTAATTATTTAATCTTTACCAATTTCATATCTCATAACTAATCCCCGACTGATTATTTAAATTTCATCCTCAAAGAATATAATTAATTCACAATTAATTATCTCATTCTAGCAATAATTATTTTATTCAAACATTATATTCAACTTTATCAAAAGATATAAATCAACATAAACTGCATTTTTTTAATTACGAATAGTTGATAATCATACATCAAATAATGGAAAATAATGTTTTCTAACTCAATTCCACTACTCACTCATACACACAGACTTCAACATAAAAGACCAAACCCATGAAAATGGAACATACAACACTAAAAACAACATCAGCTCAAAAAATTGGTATGGAGGAGAAAAGGTACATCCTAAAAATTAAACACAACTCAAATAAACCATAATCATCTGATTAAAGGGGAAAGAAACGAATTATCGATTATATAGACATGCCCAAAAACGACAAAGGAGAACAGAATAAAGTAGAACAACCTCACCTTTGGTGGTGGTTGTTCGGATATAGAGAAATGTGTCCCAAGACATCTTTTACAACACATAGAACTAGAAGATATGAAGAAAAAAAATTCATCATGAATATATGGTTTTTGCCCAAGGAAGACCGATCGATGTATTGGTGAAACAATTGATGTGAATAATTGAATGCATTGGGAAGGAGTCAACTAATTAATAAAGACAACATTCATGATGGAACTGGAAGAAATTTCAGCACGTGAAGAGACGCCAAAGAGGAGGTGGTAACATGCCTCACATGGGTGAACTGGGGGTCACAACTGGCCTATGTTGTGTGCCTCTCCCTCTTGTTTCTTCTCTAAAATAAAAACAAACCCTAACACACTAAATTGATATTAAAAACAACAACAACAACAATAATAATAATCCCCATGATATTTTCATTATTATCCATTAATTAAGTCATCTCTTAGACAAACCCAAAACTCCCCATTTACACCACAATTAATAATACCCCTTTATCAAATTTAATTAAATAGTAAACAATAGTAATCCTCATAAAATTAAACTCATTCAACCAAATTTAATTAAATAAAACACACATTTCGCATCACTTAATTAAATTCCTGTTACCCTTGAATTAAAATAAACAAAACCCTTATTTTACAACAATTTATTATATGCCATTTTGGATAGAATTTAGTTAAATAAATTAACACTAAATGAAAATCGAGGTAAGGCACATGGATTAACATTCAAGGTATGATAGACTATCCATAGAATGTGTGTCCGCTAGAGGAGATCCGATTAAACACGCATGGCCAGCCTATACAGAATGAGTAATAGTGCACTTTCCATGCGAACACCAGTCTGTTGCCTTTATAAAGACAAACAGGCTGACCTGCACAGTTGAAATAACCATGTGCAGCCCATTAGAACACCTATATAGCCCCATTAAAATACCGAGTTTTCTAGTTTGGTTCTCCTAAAACTAGTTGATCCACCCTGGAAACTCTTCGAGACTTTACCCGATTTAAATATCAACTCATATAATGGTACCAAAATATATAAATTCATCCCAAATCATGGTTTTATAACCGACCAATCCAAAAAAAGTTAAATTACTTTTTAACCCGGTTCAAAATTACATGAGTTGTCATAACCCATCTCATGGGGGGCCACGTCGTTACTCCCCATGACCACCTTCAATAGGCCATGGCCTGCAGACTAGCACTATGTAGGCATGTTACTATCATGGGAGGACTTTCCTATGTACTTGTACACATGCACACATCACCAATCCCACAAATGCGAAAATGTAAAACCACTAAAGAACAAAATGAATGTATACAACTAAATCCTACAATCATAGTAACAGAAAAGTTTAGCCAAGAATGTAGAAAGGGCCGGAATACAATCCCTCTAAAAACAATAGATTCTGTTAACTTAAAAGTCCAACCTATAACCCAATATAGTTACCAGAACTACTTCTCGTAGTCATAGGAACACCTCGGCCTATAGAGAACTAAGAAAGCTCGGTCCGATGCTAGTTTTCCATCGACTTCATCAAAAGGTTTCACGTCTATAGAAGATATGACACGTGCGAGAAAAGCCCATACATGGTTGAGTATTACAATACTCGTTAAGGGACCCCAAAATTCACAATGTAAACATATAGTTATATCCACACATAATATGTCCACTGAACATATAATGAGAGAAACAAAATCCATATATTCATAAAACCCAAACCCATAGTTTAGAGACAAGTTGTAGAACCGCATTCCCCCAGTAGGGATTTAGTTTATTGATTTCACGAAGAACTCATCTAGGATGACTCGATACACAAATATGAAATCTCTGACAACATTAGACTAAGAAATATTGTTCTTTGGGAAGATCCATGAAAGGTAGATACACTAATTCGGGGAGAAGACACTTCTTAGTGGAAAAATATCAAGATACACCAATTAGGATCACTGTCAGGACCTTGGAAGATAATGCCACTCATTCGAATTCACCTACTACAAAGAAGATCAATTCCCTATGAGAAATATAGTCATATTTTTACCTGAAACTACCTTGGGTGAAGAATATATAGAGATTCTCACTCCGGGCCTCATGGAGGGATACCTGACTCTATCTCAAGAATTCATGTGAAATGGATAATTCTCTTGTGAATGGAAACGACCCTTGACCAATATGGGAATGAGAAAAAGGGGAACTAACCTATATGAAACATTTCCAACAAATGTTGGACATGAAGGATAAAACCATGTTCCAGGATATACTCAACATGTAAAAGGGTTAAATTTCATGTCTCTCGTCTCTCGGTACAACCCATATAGAACTACCATTTTCAGAGGAACATACCATATAGAAATGTAAATACATGTAATGTAGTATGGACCACACACCATGTCAGAGTAAATTGGGTTCTCTTTGAGTACACGGTCATGTTCCCATATATAATTGCAACCCATGAGTACAATCCCGTGTAAAAGGTATGTAGGGTAGTCTGCACAACTGGTCTGGTCTGGCTGTGTTGTTGAGTAAACGATCGTGCACCCACCCCGTGTGTGTATCACCAAGGATACACAATGAGTACCTTGTAAGGAACCACACATTGTGTTCTTTGGAAAATGCTTCATGTCATTGAATCAAGAAACACATAACCCTAGCCTATACATAGTTGGAACCTGATGTTGTGTTCTTCGGGATACACACTGTGTGTTCTAGAATTTTTTAGAATCACAGGTTCTGCAATTTCATGCCTCCGGTGATTTCATGTCTTTGATCTGGCCACCTGATCATTTCAAAACTCCAAGAATGAGGTCACCCTGACATTGTATGTTTTTCGGGCATGTGATCGGCCCTGAAAACATTTACTGATTTACCCACGTGAAGAATGCTAAAAGAATGTGAACACCAAAACCATGTCAATACGTCCACCACCATTATCATCACACCTCTAATATTTCATCATAAGGCTGGATCTCCATTTTGAGATATTTTTTCCATGAAACGAGCACATAATGATTCCTCATTCAAATACCCATGAAGAACGTGAAGAAAACAAGGAAAATGGAGGAAGAAATAAAAAAAAAGGAGGAATGAACATCCAACTCTGTTTGTCACAACATTAATCTACTACAACTAGAAAATATTAATGGTGATATTAAGAGAATAAAAATGAAAAAAGAGATCACTTTAATGAACCAAAAAATGACCCCCCTCCCCGCTAGAACGATGACGTCCGAGTAAACAGGGTTTTGGGTTAATCAGCATTTCTCATTCAATTAATGAACAGGGAAGAAACAATCTAAAACAGCACCCCTAACTCGAGAATGGATCGATCACTAATGAAATAAATATACTATCATCATCCTCAAGATCGTCCCACTCTATTGGTACAACTATTCACACTCTTGATTGATGTCGTTCGTCACAGAGAGGACTTTCTAAAGCTTCAATAAATTCTATCAATTTATCCCCACATATAACATTATATTAACCCATTAAATGGATGGAATGTGTTTTTGGGTTCCATCATGTTGTGACATTAATGTGTTAGCATTTCTATTTTAGATTCATTATAGTGTTGCCTTAATTATCAATAAAACTAACCCATTATTGTGCTACAGTGAATGTTTCCAAATAAAAAAACATTCTTTCCAGATTATTTTATTTTATTTTATATTAATAAAAACTTTAAAAAAACAATGTTTTCTATCATCCCGCATCAGTCATGGTTAGGACTATTATTAGGTAAATTCATTGTCTCGGGCTCAACAATACCCTTCTATTTTTAATTTGGTCATCTATTTGGAAACTACCATAACCATGCACACACACTGATTCAGTAAAGTAAAAAGATCAAACCACTAATTTGTGCTCACTGGGCCTCATAATGACTTGTTGTCTCCATGAATGGTATATTAATAATTCCATATAATATTTAAAATAATACACTGAAAATCTGAGACATTATATTCTCACCACCTTAGAGATTTACATCCCGAAATGCGAAAAAAGGCTACTAAAATACATGTGAGTTCTAGGCACGGATCTGAGCCTCCCACTCCCATGTCCTCTCCTGTAGATTCTAATGCTGCCACTGAGAACACACCCATGGTATTGATCACCCAGGAAGGATCCTCTCATGCCGATCATCGATCTTCCCCGAGTTCTCTGCAATGTTCCCTCCATCCTCGATGTCTAGGTCACTCTAGTCATTGATGAGTGATGGGTCATGCACGTACCTCCACAGTTGTGACACGTGGAAGACATCATGTACCCAGTTCAACTGTGGCTGTAGATCTAGGAACTTAGCCACAACGCCAACTATGTGCAATATTTGGAAAGGGTCGATGAACATCAGAGGCAATTTTCAACCCTGACCAAATCTCCACAACCATGATCCCCACCAGACCCTACGGAAGACATAGACCCCCACTTCGAATTCCAAAACTGTTTGTTGTCTATCTGTATAAGACTTATGCTAGCTTTGTGTAGTCCTCATCCACCCCTGGTTGATCTTCACCTTTCCGATTGTAGCTCACAACAACTCTGGTCCCATAAGAACTGACCCTGCAGGGTCAGTCCAACAAACCAGTGACAGGAATGGTCTCACATATATATCTTCATATGGTGCAATAAAAATGGTGGAGTGGTAGTTGTTGTTGTACGCAAACTCCACTAGTGGTAGGTGGTCCTCACAAATGCGACCAAAGTCCGTAATACATGCCTGTAACATAACTTCCAGAACCTGAATGGTCCTCTCCATCTGACCATATTTTTGGGGATGTATGGATGTGCTCAAGCGTAGTTGAGTCCCAAATGACTCATGCAATACCTTCCACAACCTGTATATGAAGTGAGAGTCTCGATCTAAGACTATTGTTGATGGGACTCCATGAAGCCGAACTATCTCCTACAAATAGAGGCGTCTAAATCATTCTATGAAACATTATACCCTAGTAGTTAGGAATTGGTCAGACATGGTGAGATAGTCAACTATCACCCAGATATAATCATGCTCCTTATACATTAATGGTAATCCTTTCAAGAAGTCTATTTATATTCCATCCCAATTTCATTATGGAAAATCCAGGGGATGATCTAACCATTCTAGAACCTGGTGGCCAGCCTTCACCATCTGGAATTTATGGCATCGATAAATGAACCCTGATACTACCCTCATGAATCCTGACTTCCAGAACAGTCATCAAAGATCATGGTGCATCTTCTCAAATCCATGTTGTACCTACAAGGGGGATTTAAGAATCCCCATCAAGAATTCATCCCACAATGACACTTGTATAACTGTGCATCCTTTGAGAAGAACGATGTACTTCCCACAATGAAAATATCTATTAGAGGCATGCGCTGAGGATAACTGCTCATGTAAAACCACACCATCGACATCCCCATGTGGTGCCTCTATAAATCAATGTAAGAGTGGAGGTGTGAGAACCATCGTCTGAAGAAATGATGCTTCTTATCTGTCCATAGGAAGGGTTTCCCCATCCAAGTCAAGGATATCATTGGTGTTGATGTCCGGGATAAATTAGAAGTAAATCTTTATTAATATCATGCCAACCCAAGGAAGCTCTACACCTCCATCACACTCCAAAGTGAATCCCATGATAACATTGCATCCACTTTGGTTGGGTCCACATAAATTCTATCGTCTAAAATTATGTGTGCCAGAATGTTGAAATCTTGAATCCAAAATTGTCACTTCATGAGCATCCCATAATGCTGGTTCTCTCAGAGTACATTAAGAACCAGGTGTAGGGATCTTTCTTTCCCCTCCTCTGACGTTGAGTACACAAGGATTTATTCAATAAAGTACACTATGAACCGATACAAGTATGGTTGGAATATCTATTTCATAAGTCCCATTAACACTTTAGGGGAGTTCGTCATACCGAAAAGAATCAATAATTACCCATTGTGACTATAGCAGCATCTGAAATCATCCATTGGTATATCCTTATCTAGTACCCGCAACTGGTGGAAACTTGATTGAATATTTACCAATGAGAACCACTATGCCCTTCTTAGAGGATTGAAGGGGTCATTGATCCATGATAGTGGATACATGTTCCTCACTTTCACCTAGTTCTGGAACTGGTAATCCACGCAAAAACTCACACTCCCATCTTCTTTACGATCAAACAAAACTAGGGCTCCCAATGGTGAAACATTATGTCCTAGGAAACCATTCCTCTACAAATCCTCCAATTTCACCCTCTGATAACAAAGCTCTATAGGATCCATTCAATGCAATGGTGAGGGAATCAGGTCTGTCCTTTGGTGTAATTATATGAAGAGGTCAACCTCCCAGTGGGGATTTATTCTTTCCAAATCATCAGAAAATATGTCCTCATACTTCACAACTACTTCTAGGAATTTAAATCTCCCAACATCTATTTATCTGAGTGTAAGGCTAGCCAACTTGAGTGATCAGCTACACCCTCGTATAAAATATCTCACTCTCACCTTCCATGTTCTCATTTTCACCATCAATGTAAAACCTCATCCCATCACTTTAGAAAATAACACACTTTGCCTAAAGTAGTAAATCTGGACATGGGACGAAGATTTCCAATCCATACCGAGAAAGATGAGGTAAGGACTCGACGTTGCAACAAGAGGTTCCAAACCATACTCTCTCCTCCAAGGGTAAGATCACAATGTCTGCAAAGGTGTCTGAACATCATGACTCCTCTCGTAGGAGTCTACTGGTTTAAGGGATGATTAAATAAATATACTAGAATCTCATGTTTTCACAAAATAAATGTTGTGGGGAAGGAAAGGCAAGAAGCTATGACTATAAGTAAGTAAGTTAAGATAGAAGAGAAACATATTACACATTGGATCACACATGGGGTCTCTAGGTTGTACACCTCGACCACATGCAACTATTCCCACCCCAATCACCCAGCCCCCTGAGCCTATAGTGGACCTCCAATGGTGGTGGTGGGATTAGGTCGAAGCATATGCCACCATAATCATCTATCACTATTCCTCTGCCATGTTGACCACCATGCAGTTCTGTATTCTGCACTCTCTTCTTCTACCTCAGTTTTCCATAAACTACCTTCCTATCATTCGATTAATGGGTCTGACAGTTTACAACAGGATGTCCACTAGCATCACATCAGTAGCATCACCACTTCCTAGGATAACTAAATACTTCCTAAGATCATGTGATTGTCGATCCCCTATCCTGGTTCCTCTTGTGATTTCTTCCATGTATTGATCCCTCTACCTGACGTCGGCTCCCTACGGTCAAGGTATCTGCACTTATCTGCATGCTCTTGACAATCATTGGAAATCTCTAGTCTACCAACATCCTCTCGATCACCCTGGCTTGATCGAGCACTCCATCATAAGTAGATATACATATAGTCACAACAATAACAAGGATGTCTTATCATAGACCTCGCTCAATGGTCTAAGCTCTGATGTACTGATCCCTGAGCATATCCATTTAGTACCTAGCATTGTTGTTGAACCTCGATGAATAGTTATCTACCGTAAAACTGCTCTACTAGAGCTGAAGATTCTCTTAAATACGCTTGTCTATTAGCATAACCATAGATAACACCTCCCTAAGTAGCAACTCAAATTCTGTCCATAATAGGGTCTCCCAGTTGTGAATATACATGGTCAGACGCCACCATCATCCTGCTGAACCCTAAAGAAGGGTTTCTCCTAGGATCACAATCTGGTCCTTTGGTGTCCTTACTAGATAGAAAACTCAGGTCATTGCTTCAAGCCTATCGTCAGCTGCCTAAGTGTCGGGATCACCTCATAACCTTTGGGTTCTCTATCTCTAGATCACATGGAGTGTGGTCAGATTGTGCCCCTCATTTGTCTGTACTATGGGTATCACAGGCTGCTCTTCCGGTGGACTTATAGTAGGTGATCCACCTAGAGGTAACACCTATGGAACTGTTTCCTATATCAAATCCACATAGTTGAGGGTGTCATCCTCATGATCACACTGCTAAATCCTAACAGGTGTGCATCGTACAATGAAAAAATATAAACCATGGTTAACAAGTTTATCTAGATAGTTGACAGTAAAGTCATGGAAAAAACCACCCATTACTATATGATAGATGTACCATTCTATTATTTCCCCAAAACTACTGTTTTCATGTACCGAGTCGATATTTCAGATATTTGGGTCCCTGTGTAGGGATACGTCGGCTGCTCGTACTAACACTAGAGTCTCCCTCCTAAAATCCTAGATCGAAAAACATAACATTGTTTCCCCCAAACCAATCTCATTGACTCTTGGTCGTAAGTTTGAACCAACCTACCACTGATACCACTCTGCCCTGACCCGTCCTAGTGGGGACCACACTGTGACAACCTAAGCCTTCCTATAATATGAAATGGGCGAATGAAATGCACTATAAAATAATATTACTAACATGGGAGGCATTTCCTAAGTACTTGTACACATGGACACATATCCATGCACACAATTTCAGAAATGTAAAAACCACTATGGAACAATATACAATAATACAACTAAACCGAACCAAAAATGTACAACAAAAGTAAAGAGCAGAATGCAAGCTGCTCCAGAATAAAAGTCCACAAATAATAAGAGAGTCATCATATATAAATGTATTATATGTATGCACAAAAAGGTACTCGGACTGCTACTCGTTGCCATAGAAACACCTCAGCCTTTAGGGAATTCAGAATGCTTGGTCTTGTCCTATCCAGCCATGGACTCTGGAAGAAGAACGATCATCTGCCCAAGAAATGACACATTCATGAAAAGCTCATGCATTGGTGAGTGTAACAATACTCATTATGGGACACCTAAAACAACAATGCAACACACAGAGGAAATGTACAGTCATATCGACACAAAATATGTCTACTCAATAAATAATAGGAGAAATAAACTCCAGATATACTCAGAACACAATCCCATAGTTTAGAGATAAGTCAAACAACCGCATACCCCCACTAGAAATTTCAATTCAAAGATTTCAAAAATCACTCAACCAATAGAACTCATTCCGCAAGTCTGATTACTGTAATAACGTTAGTCGTAGAAATATTGTTCTTTGAAATTATCTATGAATTTTAGGTACACTCATTCCGAGAGAACACACTTTTGAGTGGGTAAAGTTCACAATACACTGATTAGGATCATTGTTGGGGCCTTCGCAGATATCGCGACTCATACAGATTCAACTCCTATATAGAGGATCGACACCTTGTGTTAACAACAGTCACATCAATACCTGACTTTACCTAGGATCAAGAATGGTTATATGATCTCTCTCCTCGCCTCGCAGAGGGATACCCACTCTATCTCAGGATGTCATGTTGAAGGGATCATACTCATGGGAATAGAAACAAAACATGACCTTCAAGGGAATAAGAAAAAGTGTATCTAACCCAGATGAATGTTTTCCAAGAAAAGGTGGAAAAGAAGGATCACACCATGATCCTGGATATACATGACATGTTGAAGGGTTATGTGCAATGTCTATCAACTCTGGGTACTACCATTTTAGAACAATCTGAGCTAGAAGAACATGTTGTGTTGAATATTAATTACATGACATGTAGTATGGACCACATGCCATGTCTGAGTAACTGAGGATCCCTTCTTGTACATGGTCGTGTGCCCGTACACAGTTTAGACATGTGTTTTCAATCCCTTGTAATCGGTACATGGGTTAGTCTATGCAACCAGTCTAGTCTGGATGTGTGGTGGAGTACTAGGAACGTGTACCCACCTTGTGCTCATGTATCGCCTAGGATACACGGTGAGTCCCGCATAAGGACCCACAAGTCGTTTTTTTCGGAAAACATTCAATTTCATCGCCTCAAGCACTGCAGATCCCTTTCCGCCACTTAGTAGGACCCACATAGTGTATTATTTGGGTTACACGCCATGTGTTCTAGACGTTTCCAGAAATCGATGGTTCTTCTCCATCACACTTCCGGTGATGCACAATCATTGATCCATCCATCTAATCATTGTGAAACTACATGGTTGAGGTCGTCCTAGCATCGTAATGATGATTCCATAGGATTTGACCCTCTGATCAGCCCCAAATTCATTTACTGATTTACCCCCAGAAAGAACGCTCGGTGAGTGAGAACTCCAGAACCATGTCTATTCATCTCCATCTATCATCGTCACACCTCCACTAGGATATCACGATGAAAGATTTTTATTTTGTGATTGGTGTGCCATGAAATGAGGGTGAAACAATTACATGTTCATATCCCTCTGAATAAAGTGGAAAAAGAGGGGGAAAGAAAGGAAGAAAACAAAACAACAAAGCAGGAATGAACCTATGTCGTCGTTCGTCGCGACGTTAATCTGCTCCAATAAAAAAGTTTGAGTTGGGAAAAATAAAACATTAAACTTGAAAAATGAAATACCATTAGTGAATTGGAAACAAAAAATTCCTCCTAATATAATGATGATGCGCTGGTCAATCGGTTTGTGGGTTGACCCGTGTTATTAATTTAATTAATGAATCAGACATATAAAATTTAGAACACCACCCATGACTCAAGAATATATTGATCCCTAACGAAGGAAATATACTTCCTTTGTCCTTAAGATCCTCCAAATATATTGGAATAACAATTCAATCATTTGATTGATTTCGTTCTTTGCTGAGAAGAATTTCCAAATCTCCAATATGTCTATTAAATTTCTCCAATTTCTATAACATTTGATTAACCCATTAAAAGGAAGAAAGTGTTTTAGCATTCTATCACACTGCGACATTAATGTGTCAGAATTTCTATTTCAGAGTAATTATGGCATGCAATTAATTATCAAAACAACTACTCTGTGGTTGAACTGCTGTAATGGTTTCCAAATAAAATAAATTATACATTCAAAATTATTTTATTTTATTTAAATAAAAGCAGTAGAACATCAACGTTTTCCATCAACCCATGTCTGTCTGGGTTAATACCATTCATCAGTAAATTCATCTTCCCAGATAAAATACTGGCCTTGGATTTCTAATTTGGGCATCTATTTGGAAACTTCCACAACCACACACACACACACGCACACCGACTCATATAAATTTAAAAGTTCAAAATACCAATCCATAATCAACATGCTTCATAATGACGTTTAATATTCGTGATTGGTCCCTTAATAATTCTATATAATATTTAATCAAAATATACAGAAAATTTGATACATTAAAAGAGTTTACATATGTGTTCTTAACAGTCCTTCTCAATATTCTTTCTTCTTATACTATTTCTAAATATATTGAATTGACGCTAAAATAACTAATAAAATAACATAAATATATTTATATATAAACTTTATTTTGGAAAAACCATTTTATAAATCACTTCCACAAAATCTGAAATGGTCGTATCACTCTTGTGTACATATAGACTACTAAATCAAAATAAAAATAAGAATCAATTTCCATCACCATCATTGATGGTTTCTTATTGTTATATATAAATGTTCATATATTTTATATTTTATATAATTAAATTTATATATTTATAATATATTAACAAACATATTACCATCCTATACATTGTAACTCAATAACATCACTCATTATCATGTGTGGAATACCATAAATATGAAGTGATGGGTTTATTTTCTCAACTATTTACATTATGAACATTAATAAAGAATTACATATTTAATATATATATTATTTTAATATGAAATTTTTAAAGGGGAATTATAATTTTCCCTTTTTTCCTTCAATCCAGAAAATAATGGAAACATCACCAGTGCATACATATTAACTATCATTTTCACAACGTGATATAAATTTTTTAATAAAACAATATATAATGAATTATAATATTTTAATAGATGAATATATAATATTTCTATTTAAATATTAATATTTCAGATATGATAAAACCATTACCAAGGTACATGTACTATGACCATCAATCCAAAAAATGGAATGAAAATAGACAAATTTTTAACTAAATGATTAATTTAAAGATGAAATGGATAATAAAAGAATAATTGAAAATTATAAATGACTCATAAATAATATGATAATATTTAATATGAATTATGAATATGTTAATTTTAATGGACCAGACCTCTCGGGCCCATTCCTTTGTCAAAAAGAAATCCACGAAGTGTTCTGGAAGGTAAAATGGACTTTTCCCACACTTTGCAGCATTTTGTAAGCACATGTCGTGTAGTGTGAGTACATGCCGTGTACCACCCTTCCAGGTATACCCCATTATGGATCTGTGTCTTTGACATGTGAAGTAAATGGGTACATGCCATGTACCCTAAACTACACGTTGTGTAGTCCCTCCTCACGTATGCATTACCAGTCAACGACCGTGTGCCATGTTGGAGCTGTGTCTTTGCCGTGTGAAATAAATGGGTACATGAAATGTGTCCAAACTACATGACGTGTAGTCCTTCCCCGCGTATGTGTCACCCTCAAACCGTGTGTTGACCAGTCAACAGCTACGGAGTCGTGTTGGAAGTCGCGTAGAGACCATGTGAAACGGTCGAGTATACACCATGTACCATAAAGTAAACGCCGTGTACTTTTTCTTTTCTCACCTATAAAAAGAGGGGTCCCCTCTTCCTTTCCAACACACCCCTCTCCTCCCCTCTCCCCTGAGCAGAGTACTCCCAAGAGGCTCGAAGGCTCTTTCATACATAACTTCTTCGTCTGAGCTCTGATTTACCATCTGTCAGTAGCCACGAGATCGTAATGATGAGGCGGCACATCTATGAATGGATCTGTTATCTTTCCTTCGGCCTTTACTTTCCAACTTCCTCCTGAGGAGGTTTTTTCGGGACTTGATGAAAGTGATGGACCCCGACAAACGTCTTCTAAAGTTGTTCCGACTGAGAGTTCTGACCAGAACCTGTTGATGTAGGGATCTTACCTTTTTCTGTCTAAAATGTTCATCAAGAGGGGTGGGTATCCTATTGTTTTGATGAGGAACAGTTGAACCATTAAATAAATATAATAACTGATTAATGAATGGGGATGGGAAGTTTTGTGAATGTAGTAACTTTTATTTATATCCTGTGATATTATGTTGTGAATTGAATAGGATTATACGTATTGAAAATCACGGTTGTTGGGGGCCTTTGCTTGCACAATTAAATGGTGCCCTACCTTCTAGACCATTTTTGTGAATGGAACCTTGTGGAATGTGTAATTTGGTTAATCACGTATAGTTGTCTAATTAAAATCTAGAACAATTGTGTGATCACCCCGGTTGAACAAAATAGAATAATGATCATGTGGGTGTTGGCTTGGTTACGTGGCATGTGATGGGGGTGTTTTGTGGGTTGTTGTGGATCAGGTGAGCAGTGGGGATGTGGTTGAATTGGTTGTGGGTTGATGTTAATGCTATGATGGTGATGGGCAGTGGGGATACGATAAATGGTACTAAAGGGATAATGATGTACGAGTTTCGGTGTGTTTGTGGTTATGGTGGTTGGCAGCATGGCTTCAGGGATGTGTTTAAAGGTGAACAAGCTATGGGTTGTGAATAATAAATAAAATGTGGAAGATTTAATGAATGGTGGTGCATGATAATGAAATGGGAATAATAGTTAATGGGGTTGGTTGGTTAATAAGAAGGACTTTTTTGTGCTGGTTGTGTTTTCGTAACTTAATTTTTGGATGGATGGGATAAGTTTTTACGAACAATCAATGTTGTTGGTTGTGGATAGTTTCCCAGTAGTTAAGGAACTATTAAACTAATTCTACTGAAATGTGAAAAACCTAAATGGGGTTGGGGTTGTTTGTCGTATGAAATCTTCATAGTAGCAGTGCCGAGGCACATGCTCAGTTTCTCCATTTAGAAGCCATAGGTTGGGCTGTGTGTTTGGTATATATATATATATATCTGTATCTTTTGTGTTTTATCGTTCCCCACCCATGTTGGGCACTTAGTTCCGAACACTCCCATTTCATGGGAGAGGGTGTTTTCCCTTAGTTACTAGCTCTTTCCTGCTCCTTCTTCCCTAGGATGTGATGGCTTGAGGCGACCTTACACCAAAGTCTCTTCAGGTAGGTTTCAATTGGGGTGGATTGGCCCAAGACTCTTCGGAAAGGCTTACTATTTCTCAAGAATCTTCGGTATAAGGCTCAGGTGTGTGCGGGCGGGGAGAGTTTGGTAGCATCAAGACGTTCATCGTTATGAAGAGTAGCTAACTAATGGGAAATGGTGTGGGGTACCCAATAATCTTGTTCTTATATACTACTACCTGTTGTGATTATGTTTTTAGTGAGTGTGGCTAGTGAGGTTGGGTGGATAGAATTCCTTGCTAGGTTTCTTCTGTTGTTCTCACGGGACATTAGGATGTCTCCCCACTAGTGCAGAAGAACATTAGGTTTCCCTACTGAATATACATGTATGCTCACCCTACGTTTACTTTAAGGTTTCTAGGATGACCACCAGGGCCGTGCGGGACCCTACTAGTCGGACAGTTGGAGTTGTTGTAGTTTATGTACTATTGTTTTCTTTTGGTATTGTACTTTTGAGCTTTCTTGTACTTGTACATTGTTATAAAACTGTTTAAACATGCATGTGGGCTTGGTTTGGGTCTATTTCTATACACTAGTTCTTTTCCCTTTTTGGTGGTTGACTTGTCCTATTTCCCGATCTTAAAATAATAAAAGGGTAACGCCTCCCATATTTGTAAAAACCCAAACCCTTGGTGCCAGTCGCCATCCAGGGGCCTACTGGAGGCGGGACTCGGGGGTCATTATCTCCCTTTCACCATTGCCTACTCAGGAGGGGAATCTTTGGTGGGAGGGGGTCGTAACAGATTGGTATCAAAGGGAGGTGATGGTTGAGAGATTGGATGGATTCCGGAGTTAGGCACAGTGAGGATTGCATGGGATTGTAGGGAAACAGTGTTATTTAATCTTGGTGCATGACATAGGCCAGGGAAGACCGACTAGGAAAAGAGATTTTAGGGCCCCCCATGATCTGATGCAAGGACTCTGAGCCTACCAAATGACCAAGTGAGAATACATTTATTGAAGGGTAGAGACCATAGGGAAGGTACATGCATCATCATGATTGTGTTTTACATGATTTTGGTGTTCTGGGAATGAAATTGATTGAAATGATAAATTGAAACAATGAGAATTCCTTACTACATGGGCTTAGGCGATCCTTGTTTACCATACAGTTATGGCACCTAGACGTCATCCTCGTGTGGCTTAGATGGCTGAGGCCCAGCAGAACCAGGCAGTCGATCAGTTGAGGATTGACCGAGAGGAGGAAGATAGCCAGTGGCAGATGACTCTCCATTCTTTCTAGCAGTAGAACCTCAAGAAGTATGAGGGTAGTACATCAGATACGGAGACAGAGGGGTGGATTGAGAGATAGGGATCGATTTTACCTTGATCCATGCTCTGAGGTTGTAATGGGTTCCCCTAGTAGTCAGTCAGCTGAGAGGTGTGGTGCGATAGTGGTGGATGCTCTACCTCAGAGAGAGGATAGAGGCAGAGGTTCTGTGGTCTGACTTTGAGAGGGAATTCCAAGAGGAATTCCATTCTTCCATGATCAAGGCGGAGAAGTGGCACGAGTTACTCTCCCTTCAGCAGGGGATTATTTCAGTGTGAGAGTTGGGGATCAAGTTCAAGGATCTCCGGCGCTTTGCTCTGGATCTCTTTCCGGATGAGAAGTCTCGGGCAAGACGTTTGGAGGAGGCACTTCTTCCTTCGCTCCAGTATGTTGTCACCCCCTTCACCCTTCAACATACTTGGTATTATATAAGAAAGTAGAGGTTGTACCGATGATTCACTTTCTGGGAGGATCACCACTTGAGGGGTTCCAGCCGGGCTCGTCGAAGGGGAAGGCAGTCAGCAGCAGGTCTCCTCCAACGAGACCTTCCATGTTCAGGACAGTGGGGAGCAGGCCCCAGTAGTTCCAGTTCAGATCTTCGGGTCCTTGTCCCTTTTTCACGAGCCTAGGACCAAAGTGTTTTTCTTGTGGAGGTTTCAGACACGTTCAGAGTCAGTGCCCGACCCGAGCTCATTACGGTGGAGGTGGGCAGGTTCAGCGCCCACCTCAGCAGCACCAGTTGTCGGCGAGGCCGTTCCAGCAGGAGCATTACCATGCTCTTCTGAGGGAAGAATTTTCGGGAGGAGGTCGACCTCAGGGTGCTCTTCAGGGACCTCGACCAGGGCATGGTCGGGGAGGTGGACAACATTAGAGAGGCATAGGAGCTGGGCGTGGAAAGTTGCACGCAACAGAGTTGGCAGCTCCAGAAGGACCAGAGGAGGTACGAGGTATGATTTGATTGTTCGACACTCTTGTTCTTGCTTTGTTCGATTCGGGAGCTTCGCACTCATTTGTTGCACCTGTTCTAGTCCACGATTTGGGACTAGACGTAGAGAGACTTCCCATACCACTGGTGCTGAGTACACCATTTGGAGGCGAGACTAGAATATCATGTGTTCTCTGGGGATGTGGGCAGATGTTGGGACCACATCGATCTTGTGGGGACCTTCCTTTGTTACTGATTCAGCCATACGATGTCATCCTAGGCATCGATTGGTTATTTTCTGTTTGTTCCATTATCGACTGCTTCCAGAGAAGAGTCGTGTTCTCTAACGTGAACAGGCAGCATGTATATTCTGTTGGTGAGAGGAGCTATCATGTAGGAAGCAGTCATGTAGAGAATCTCATTTCCTTGTTAGGAGGGTTATAAGTGCTTCCAGCTGATACAGAGATGGTGGATATTCCGGAGGTTGTTAGGGAGTTCCTCGATGTTTTTCCTGAGGAGTTTGTGAATCTACCCCCCCCCCCCCCCCCCAACGTGATGTTGAGTTCAGGATAGACTTACAGCCTGGTGCCCGTCCAATTTCGATGGCCCCTTATCGGATGGAACCTTCGGAGTTGTGGGAGTTGCAGATTTAGATTGAAGATCTGATGGAGAAGGGTTTTGTTCGACCCATCGTGTCACCATGGGGTGCTCCAGTTTTGTTCGTGAAGAAGGGAGATGGTGGTCTCAGGTTATGCATAGACTACCGAAGGTTGAACCAGGTAACAATCAAGAACCATTACACCCTTACAAGGATAGATGATCTCTTTGACCAACTGAGGGGAGTAGGTTGGTTTCCTAAGATTGATCTATGATCAGGATATCATCTGCTGAGGGTAATTTATAATGACATCTCGAAGACGGCTTTTAGGTGCAGGTATGGGCACATTGAGTTTGTAGTGATGCCGTTTGGAGTTATGAATGCACCAGTTATGTTTATGGGGCTTATGAACTTTTTATTCCGAGAGTTTCTGGACTGGTTCATCATTGTGTTTATCGATGACATCTTGATCTACTCAAGATCAGTGGAGGAGCACGTTGAGCATCTCAGGGCCATCTTGTAAGTCCTCTGACACCACCAACTTTATGGGAAATTGTTGAAGTGTAAGTTCTCGACACAAGAAGTACACTTCCTTGGGCACATGGTGTCACAACATGGAGTGTCAGTGGACCCATAAAAGGTGAAAGCAGTAGATTCTTGGGCTGCACCCAAGGGCGTGGCAGAAGTTCATAGTTTCATGGGGTTAGTAGGTTACTACCAGAGGTTCGTTTCGGACTTCTCTCGATTTTATGCTCCATTGATAGCTTTGACTAGGAAGAAACAGGTCTTCCTATAGAGCGAGCAGTGCCAGGAGGGTTTCAGTTACCTAAAGGAGAAGATGTTCAGTGCTCCCGTACTCAGGTTGCCAGAGGAAGGGATGTTTTATGAGGTTTTTTGTGATGCTTCTGGTGGTGGTCTGGGGTGTGTGCTAATGCAGAATAAGGGAGTGATCTATTATGGGTCTAGGAAGTTATTCCCTCACTAGCGTAACTATGCCACCCATGACCTAGAGCTTGTAGCAGTAGTGTTCACATTGAAGTTGTGGCGACATTACCTCTTTGTGGAGCGCTTTGTGGTCTTTTCATATCACAAGAGCCTGCGTTATATCTTCTCCCATCGTGACCTGAACTTACAACATCATAGATGGGTCATGTTCTTCCAAGACAATGACTTCGAGATCTATTAAACTGAAGGTAAGGGAAAATTTGTGGCTGATGCCCTGAGCAGGAAGTCGTATAAGGAAGTAGTTCAGGAATCTGCTGATGCTTGGAAATCGATGGGAGAGTTGTCCGCCTTGCACTTGGATGCAAGCGTAGAAGGTGATAGAGGTTTTCTGTTTTAGATGACAGTGCAGTCTTCCTTGTCATAGCAGGTGGAAGAGTCTTAGTGGGGGTAATCTGAGGTGGAAGTGATGTGGGATCGTGTCAATCAGGAAAACTCTCCAGAGGGATGGTCAGAGGATAGCCGACATCAGATGATTTTCCACGAAAGGTTGTTTGTTCCGGGGGAGATTCATGAGGGAGTTCTCTGTGAGTTCCATAGCTCATCCTTGACGGTACATCCAGGAGTTTCAAAAATGTACTGAGGCCCGAGGGAACAATTTTGGTGGCCTGGGGTGAAACGGGCAGTGGAAGAGTTTGTGGCTAAATGCCTAGTGTGTCAGCAAGTGTAGGCTGAACACCATGTTCCCAGTGGTTTTTTCATCCTTTAGATGTCCCCGAGATGAAGTGGGATGACATCTCAATGGGCATCGCCATAGGACTACCCATAGCTCATGGTGGTTATGACGCTATCTGGGTAGTGGTGGATCGACTGACGAAATCAGCTCACTTCATAGAAATTAAGGAGTCAGGCCCGATGAGTACCTTATCACAGAGGTACGTAGATGAGGTGGTGTGTTTGCATGGAGTTTCAAAGTCTATCATCTCAGACCGGGATACTCGGTTTACCTCACGAGTCTGGAGGGGGTTACAACATGCTTTTGGATCCCAGCTACGCCTTATCACTGTTCCACCCCCAGACCGATGGACAGACATAGTGGACTATCTAGATGTTGGAGGACATGCTACGAGCATGCATTCTAGATTTCGGAGGATCATGGGTACGCCACTTTCCTTTAGTAGAGTTTTCCTACAACAACAGCATCCACTCTTCTATTGGCATGGCACCATTTGAGACCTTTTATGGAAGACCATTCCGTTCACCAATTTTCTGGTCAAAGGTTAGTGAGATAGTCGCTCTTGGGTTAGAGGTAGTACAGAGCACCACAGAGAAATTCCAGCTTGTACGTGAAAGGATGAAAGTAGCTCAGGACCGACATATGTCTTATGTTGATCGTCACCAGAGGCCCTTGGAGTTTGAGGTGTGAGATCACGTGTTCTTGAAGGTTTCCCCTCGACGGGGGCAACAAAGGATTGGGAAATGGAGAAAGATCTAACCTAGGTTCATCGGACCTTTTGAGGTGCTACGGCGAGTCGGTGAAGTGGCATATCAGCTGGCCCTGCCACCTTAGTTGGAGAAGGTTCATGACCTCTTCCAAGTCTCCCAGCTTCTTCGGTACTTACACGAAGACTCTCAAGTTATCAACTGGGGAGAGTTAGATATGTGGGATGATGCGACCTTCAAGGAACGACCAGTCAGAAAAAAAAATTGTAAAGAGAAGGTGCTCCATGGATGAACCATTCCATTGGTTTGTGTGTTCTGGAGGCATGGAGGCCTTGCGGAGAGAACTTGGGAGTGGGAGACCCAGATGAACGCTCAGTACCCAGAGTTGTTTTGACTTCTGTTTTTCCTTGTTCTTCTGTGATTTGTTTTGATGTTATACTGTGTACCTTTGATGTATGGAATTCTTGGCTTTTCGGTTATGAGCCCTTTTGTTTCGTTGTTCTCTGGGAGTGTGTAACATGTCCGGGTGTGTGGGGAATGGAAAAACCGGATCCTTAATCAAGACGCATTAATGCTGATGCGATTAAACCTGTGCCGGCGAGTCAGCGATGCCTAAAGCGGATAATATCTCGACATAAGAAAAGTAATTTTCCCCAAACCAAGTATTCGGGTATTTTGTGGGGTGTGAGGTGTTGGGGGCAGTGTGAGTTGGAAAAAAATCCTAATGTATGGAAGTTGGAAGACCCGATTCTTAATCGAGACGCATTAATGTGGATGTGATTAAACTCGTGCAGGCGACTCAGTGCCGCCGTAAGTGGATAATATCTCGACATAGGAGAAGGAATTCTTAACACCTATAATTAGGGTTGGTGGTTGGGTTCCTATTATAACAAGAGCCCTAAGAGGTATCTTGATGGGTTCCTCTTGGATGGTTTTGAATTCTTGGGGATGAGAATGTTTTAATAGGTATCTGATGTAATGGCCCAGACCTCTCCGACCCATTCCTATGTCAAAAAGAAGGCCACGAAGTGTTCTAGAGGGTAAAATTGACTTTTCCCACACTTTCCTGAATTTTTTAAGTACACGTTGTGTAGTGTAAGTACACGTCGTGTACGACATTTTCGGGTATACCCCGTGTTGGAGCTGTGTCTTTGTCGTGTTATGTAAATGGGTACACGCTGTGTACCTTGAACTACACGTCGTGTAGTCCCTCCCCATGTATGTGTTACCAGTCAACGACCATGTTCCATGTTGGAGCCGTTTCGTTGCTGTGTGATGTAAATGGGTACACGTCGTGTACCCTAAACTACACGTCATGTAGTCCCTCCCCATGTATGAATTACAGTCAATGACCATGTTTCGTGTTAGAGCTATTTCGTTGCTGTGTGAAATAAATGGGTACACACCAAGTGTCCAAACTACATGTCATGTAGTCCTTCCCCGCGTATGTGTTAACCTCAAACTGTGTGTTGACCAGTCAACGACCGCAGAGCCCTGTTGGAAGCCGCGTGGAGACCGTGTGAAATGGCCGAGTACACGCCGGGTACTATAATGTACATACCGTGTAATATTTCTTTTCTCGCCTATAAAAGGATGGGTCCCCTCCAACTTTTCAACACAATCCTCTCCTCCCCTCTCCCCTGAGCAGAGTTCTCCCAAGAGACTCGAAGGCTCTTTCTTCCAAAACTTCTTCGTTCGAGCTCCGATTTATGATCTGTCAGCGGCCACGGGATCATAACGATGAGGTTGAACTTCTAATCTTGGATCTTTTGTCTTTAATTTGGACCTTACTTTCCAACATCCAATAGAGGAGGTTTTTTCGGGACTCGACAGAAGTGATGGACACCGACAGACGTCTTCTAAAGTTGATTCGGGGGAGCGTTTTGATCAGAACCTGTTGAGGTAGTGATCTTACCTTCATCTCTCTAAATTGTGCATCATGTGGGATGGGTATCCTCTTGTTTTCATGAGGAATATATGAACCATTAAATAAAGATAATAATTGGTTAAAGAATGGGGATGGGATGTTTTGTGAATGTAGTTACTTTTATTTATATCTTGTGATATTATGTTGTCAGTTGAATAGGCTTATACTTACTAAAAATCATTGTATTTGGGGGCCTTTGCTTGTGCAATTAAATGTTTCCCTATCTTGTAGACCATTTTTGTGAATGGAACCTTGTGGAATGTGGAATTTTCTTAATCAAGTAAAGTTGGATAATTAAAATCTGGGACCCTTGTATGATCACCCCGGTTGAACAAAATGGAATAATGAACATGTGGGTGTTAGCTTGGTTACATGGCATGTAATGGGGTGTTTTGTGGTTTTTTGTGGATCAGGTGAGTATTGGGGTTGCGGTTGACTTGGTTGAGGGTTGGTGTGAATTCTATGATGGTGATGGGTAGCGGGGCTGTGATAAATGGTATTAAAGGGATAATGATGTACAAGTTTCAGTGTGTTTGTGGTTATGGTGGTTGGTAGCGGGGCTGAAGATATGGGTTTAAATGTGAACGAGCTATGGGTTGTGAGTAATAAATAAAATGTGGAATAGTTAATGAATGGTGAGGAATGTTAATGAAATGGGAATAATAGTTAATGGGGTTGTTTGGTTTATAAGAAGGACTTTTTTGTGCTGCTTGTGTTTTCCTAACTTAATTTTTGGATGGCAGGGATATGTTTTTAAGAAGAATAAATGTGGTCGGTTGTGGATAGTTTCCCATAATATAAGGAACTATTAAACTAATTCTGCTGAAACCTGAAAAAACTTAATGGGGTTGGGGTTGTTTGTTGTATGCATGATTTGTAGTAGCAGTTGCGTGGAACATGCTTAGTTTCTGTGTTTAGAAGCCATAGGTTGGGATGTGTGTTTGGTATATATATATATATATATATATTTGTATCTTCTGTGATTTATCACACCCCACCCATGTTCAGCACTTAGTTCCGAACACACCCATTTCATGGGAGAGGGTGTTTTCCCCTTAGTTACTAGCTCCTTCCTGCTCCTTCTTCCCTAGGCTATGATGGATTGAGGTGACCTTACAACTAAGACTCTTCAGGTAGGTTTTTATTGGGGTGGATTGGACCAAGAATATCCAGGATAAGGCCCAGGTGTGTGCGGGCGGGGAGAGTGTGGCAGCGTTAGGATGATCGTCGTTAGGAAGAGTAGATAACTAATAGGGAATGGTGCGGGGTACCCAATACTCTTGTTCTTATATACTACTACCTGTTGTGATTGTGTTATTGGTGAGTCTGGCTAGTGAGGTTGGGTGTATAAAATTTCTTTCTAGGTTTCCTCTGTTGTTCTCATGGGACATTAGGATGTCTCCCCACTTGTGCATGATTGCTTTAAGTTTCCCTACTGAGTATTCTTGTATGCTCACCCTACGTTTACATTCAGGATTCTAGAAGGACTACCAGGGCCGTGCGGGGCCCTACTAGTCTGACAGTTGGAGTTTTTGCAGTTGTTGTACTCTTGTTTTATTTTTTTATTATACTTTTGAGCTTTCTTATACTTGTACCTTGTTATAACAATTTTTAAACATGTATGTCGGCTTGGTTTGGGTTTATTTCTATACACTTGTTCTTTTCCCTTTTTGATGGTTGACTTTTCCTATTTCCTGATCTTAAAATAAGAAAAGGGTAATGCCTCCCATATTTGTGAAAACTCATAACATTGGTGCTAGTCTCCAACCCGGGGCCTACTGGAGGCGGGACTCGGGGGTCATTATCTTCCTTTCACCATTGCCAGCTCAGGAGGGGTATCTTTGGTGGGAGGGGGTCGTGACATTAATATCTATTTATTATATGAAATATTTTAAAATTTATGACGTAATAAGATACATGAGTAATGGGTTTATGTTACAATTTAATATTATTTCTGGATTTATGATGATAAATTTCAATTGAGGGAAAATATAGTGTCATTACACTTAATAAAATATAATTTCATATACTATGGTTACTCAAAAATATTTTTTGTATTTTTATAATTTTTTTCTATTTGGTACATTAATAGATTATGATTTTTTATTGAAATTTTGACTATATTTTAATTTTAGTTAATGAAATTATTCATCAAGGTCCAAGCACATAAAAAAAATTAACAAATTTTTCTAACCAATCTTAGAAATATTATAGAATTTATTTTATCTACTATTACCATTATATATAATTGTATAATTTTTATGTTATGAAATAAATATTTTCCAAACAGATATTTATTTATTTTTCAAAATTGTGAATGAAATGTTTAATTTTATCACATATATAATGGAATGTTTTTCCTACCACCATGAAAAATATTTACATATAATAATATTTAAAAAATCTGTTTTAATTTTTAATGAAAATAATATTTTAATATTCGAGGAATTTTTAGTTAAAATTTTATAAAAATTATATTTTTTTTATTTTCAAAGATTGATTAAAATGTTATTTATAAGGTACTTTCATCTATATGAACACAAATTATGGATGGTTATTATTTTATAAGGATATGATATTAAGAGACCACATAGATTATTTCTATAGATTTATAATTATGATATTGATTTCAATATGCTTATATATTAATCATTTCATTCCAACTAATAAATTTTTTTATGATGAAACATTAATTAAAAATTATTCATTTCAAATAGGTATTCTATAATCAAATGTTTATAAATCCAATTTCATTTCTATGTGTTATAAAATGATGATATGATGATTTTATAACATTTTTGTAGAATAAAAATATATCATTTTTGTTATGTGATAGCCACACATAGAATTATATTTATCTCTAATGCATCGTCTAATGATTGATATTAATGAGATAAACAGGACTAGAATATGGGGTGAACCCGGTTTAGTATTGGAATATATGGAATAAGATAGTCTTGGGAGAGATCCTATAGTAGTAAAATGATAAATTTATAGTAAAACCAATCTACTATGACGTTCATAAGAATAATACCTAACTAAATGTATTATTTAATAATAAATGAACCGAGTCAAATATAATAGGCATTAAGTTAAACATTCAATAGAGAAATGATTTTATATTCTTATTAATTCAATGAAAATGTTGGATAATTATGATATTTTTCATCGCTCATGATTTTTTTTCATACACACTTATGACTTTTGTCTTTTATTACCAAAATTCATTATTCCATGATTTAAGATTAATGGTCTTATAGAGAGTGTGTATAATTATTTTTTTCTATTATCAAGTTATCATACAAAAATCATTATATTATGATCATTTATGACCATTTTTTTCATTTATCATATATATAATCTTGTTGGGAATATGAGATAATCCTTTATTATGTTTCCTTTATCCGTGTTATAATTAGATGTTTTTTAATAGGTAATGTTTAAGAAGTGTACATTGTGGGAAGATATTTGTGGGAGATGTTGCAGATAACTCATGAGATAAGCTGAATAATCTTCTAGTATATAAGATTAATAACCTTAATAATTAAATGAAATGAATTTTTTTAAATTTTTTAAAATTTTCATATTAATTTATGTTTTATTTATGTATTTTATTCTAATAATTTCTCGCTTTGTATCAGAGTAGGGTTTAATTTTTAATGGATATTACGATTAAATAATTTTTTAAAAACCTAGTAGATAATTTTATGTATATGATTAAATCCAAAATCATTTATGGAGAAGAAATAATGTAGTTTAGTAAGGACATATTTCTCTATATAGATACTTTAAATAAGATATGGTTCTTTCCTCAATATAAATATTGGTATAATCATTGAATGTTGTGATTTGGGGTTTATCCTAATCATCATTGGTGAATGATGAGTGGTCATAAGACTAAAAAATAGTTTATGCAATCTCATGGGATATTGTTTTCTTAATCCAAATTTTATTTATAAATGATTACAAAGGATATAAATAGATGGTGACCCAGAATTTCCTAAATTAAACCAATGTGGTTATAGACTAAATTGATGGTTTCATAATTTACACATAATTTAATGATATAACCATATTACATGTTTGCTCACATTTTTCATTATTACTCGTAACATGTTTTCTGCTCTTTGTTACTATCCAGAACTAGGAGAAATCTTATTAATGATTAATGCGACTGAAAAAGAAAATAATCACCCTTATGGGAAAGGAAATTAAATTTAATATGGGATGTGACGTCTTACAAATATTCTCATCCACCCCTATAGAGCTATAAATGATAACATGAATCATACTAATCTTCCATATCACTAAAGTAAGGAATAATTGTCTACTGAGTCTTTTATAAAGAAATATACACCATATATATGTGGCTTATATGATCCACTTAGTATTGATAAATGGATCAATTGCATAGTAAATATATTCTATGTTCTCCAATTCATCGATCATGATAAGGTTATTTTAGTCTTGTCTCATTTGAAAGTATAAGATTATCGATCGTGGTAAACTATCATGAAATTGGGGGATGATGTGTAAATTATCTATATGAAAAAAAGATAAGTTGGTATTTTTTGATATGTGTATTCCATTATCTCTTCACATGAAAAGAGAAATTTAATTCCAATAACTAAAATAAATGTTTGATGAATATATTGTTACCAATAATGAAATATTATATCATAGATATGGTATGATTCTTGGATTATCATCAAACATGAATGTAAAATCGTTCAATCTTTCAGTATCATATCTCTATGGCCCAAAAATTATTTTTATGTAACATACATTTGTAGAAATGAAAAAAAAATTGTTATTAACTATATAGGGAAATGGAAATCAGAGTCCCTCAATGTTCTAAGGGGTTTTTTTGAAAATAATGAATGATGTATTTTGAAGGAAATGTTAACAATAAAACCCATATAAGATATAAAAATAATAATATTTCATTTCATAAGAATGGGTGTGAGTATTTTTTAATTTCCAAAAATGAATTTTTAAATTTTTTAAATGTGAAAAAAATACATCATGAAAAATAATATTTCATAGATGTAAAGAGGACAATTAATGAAAGGGGTAGTGAAAAAGTTTCACAAAATGATTCACACTAACTCCAATTACATAATTCTAAGTATTAGGGACATTAATTAAATTGATGAATGAACTTTTTGGCTGATGATGATAATAAACATTAATAACTTAAATATCAAAGAGGAAAATTTAAATATCATCAAATAAAACCTTATATGTCGTTTGTGTGGAAAATGTGATTAAGGGTTCACTTACCATATGATATAATACAATATATATTTTGATTTAATATATATACACCCTTTTTAATATCTACTTTTTCTATTTTTATCCTGTCACAATATCAATGATTATATTTTGATTTTGATATAAAACACTTGATAGTATGACAATATCATATCATGCATGTGGATCATTTTTTAATATATTTTTGTAGGAAGTTTTATTCTATAAATATTCCAATTCTATCTATTATTAAAAATAATTTTACATTACACATGGATTTAATTATCTCAATATATTGTCTATATCGATTTTTGAGGACGGGAAGTCATTTTTGATATTCATAATTAACATTTGATCTTCCATCAATGATAGAACACATATTAACTTTTAATAGAAATAATTTCTATTGTATGGATCATAATACTTATTCATGATGTTTTTTTTCAGAAATGGTTGTGATGAAACTCATAATTAATTATATGCATAATTTTATGTTATAGGTTAATGTACATATGGGTTAATTACATAGTCTTACCATGAATTGTGGTGTTGAGTTTTCAATATATCACATGCATTGAGATACACTTATTTCATGTATTCCATATAGAATGTGAGTAATTAATTTATTGAAATTGAAATAAAAACACACGGAGAATCATCCAAGGGATTCATATACAATACTGATAACTACTGGGGGCAGTATTGTTTTATTTATGAGGAAACATGGGTTGATAAATCATTTTGTTAAATATTATGAATTTAAAAATATCATTATCATGAAAATTTATCATCTACCTAATATTGACAACTTACTGGTCAACCACATCGAGGTTAATACCTCTCCCAAATTTTACAAAAATCATGAAATCATAAAATGATGTTTAATATGTAAATAGTAATATATATATATATATATATGAAAACCTTATATATGTGTAATTTTTATTTTTAATTGGTAGTGATTTCGTTTTAACATACCAATTCCCCCACTATCTTCATGTATATAATGAATTGAGTCATTAATGATTACCCTATCACTTTTTTGTAGTCTTTATAGATTTTATTTATATATATTTTACTACTATGTACAAGAATAAATATCATTTGATTATTATATTGAAGATATTTTTGAATGAGAATAAATATTCTAATATTATAAAGTGTGAATCTGTTCTGAAAAACGTTCCATTAATGGTTCGTAAAATCATAATAGAGGTTATATCAGTGGATAAATATATGATGAATGTTATTGAGAAATAGCCTTGAAAAATCATAATATGCATGATCCAAAAGATTCATTTGTCAGATAGTTAATATCTATTCATTTTGAGTTATTTTTCATTACTATCTTATCCACTAACCATGTTGACTTGGGACATATTCATGTTTTTGTGGATAGATTGCTATGATGGAAATTTCAAGGATATGAAAAAAGGATGATCAATACACTTATTCTAATAGTACCCTATAGCGGAGAATGGATTTTGAATATTAGGCATTCATCTAAGAAGGCGTAAAATCATATTCCTTATGTAGAGTTATATAGATAGATCATTTTACTCTCTCAAATAGAAAATAAATATGAAAATTTACATGACTCGTGATTTTGAGATAGAAATAGTAATTTTTTCATTAAAAGTATGATGGTATTTTGTTTTTGGAAAATTATTTAACATATTGAAAAAATTAATATATTTTTTTATATATTCAAATATAAATTGTTCGATATGTACAGAAAAATTTGGTTATAATTATTATACATTATGATTTATCAATACAATAATCCCCTCAGATGTCAGAATTATTTTCATGAAATACACTAGAAAGACCATTCTAGGGTATTAGTGATGTGGATTAAAATAGATACAATATTTATTTGTCTACAGACATTATATCCTAAAATAATGAGAAAAATGGATAGGTAATATATTCATTATATTTTTGTTTACTCATCCATTCATGAGAGGATTAAATAGGAGTAGAAGGAGGTTGTAGAACTATATAAAATATGAGAGGTGTTACTCTTTTGAACCATGATTTTAATGGAATGATATGTTCATGGAAGAGAGTATGTGTCTCATAAATCCAAGACATTAAGAGTGAACTAATGGAATAATTTCATACTTTATCATTCCCTATTAATAATAGAACTAAAAAAATGTATATATATTTTAAAGATTAATTGTCTTGGAAAAAATTGATGAGATATATTTAAGAATATGTATCTTTTTTCTAAGTATTTCATCATGTTGTGGCTGAGAGATATAAGTATAAGGGTGTAATAAAGCATTTTACCTTACCATAATGGAAATAGAAAAAAATACTATGGATTTCATTGTTGCGTAAACTGTCACATATTAAGGGAATAATTATAAATGGGTAATATTCAATCATCATATAAAATCGTCAAATTACATTACACTAAGATAAGATTTCCTCATTGATCAGTTTTATTGGATATAATTTATGGATGTGTTTGTGTATCACTGAATACCAAATTTTATTTTATATGGATGAGATATAATAATTTCTTAAATGTGTTGGATAATCCATCAGTTGGAATTGAATATAGAGTAGAATAGTGGCACTATATACCAATCATATATATATGGTATGTTTAAGGGGAACATTAAATCCCTATAGGATATTTTGATATATTTTTATATGTATTTAAATGGTTGTTTGAATAAAATCATTTCTTTATTCAATTTTTATTATAGAAATATCATTCACTCGAGAATTTTGATGGATCCTTATGAATCAGTCTATGGTAAGAAGTTATAGACTCTAATGTAATGTAATGGGATTGATAATGTAATATGTTGGGACAATAGTTAGCTATGGAAAATTTATAAAAAGGTTTTGTATATTCTCTAGCATATAAATTCTGCTAAATTTTGGAACAGTAATTATAATGAAAGACCTTGGAATGATCCATAATTTTATGTTTGTGATAATGAATTCATAATAACTTATCAATGGAATAATTTTATGATATTAGGATATTAGAGAATATTTATCCCATGAGTTATCAATACCTTTGAGAATATTCATCCAATAATGACATATTATTATCACATGGTGCTTCTACTGAACATATTTCATGTTCATATTGTGAACAACATATCTATTTTTGGGAATTGAATACATGATCCATCATATGTAATGAAATTAATATATATATATATATATAACCTAATATTTCATATGAATAAATAAAATTTAAGTCTTTTATTATAATTATAATTTTATAGAAAAGGAAGACAAATCATCATGATGATGTTATTTTAAAGAATCACAAGAACAAAAAATGTACAATGAAACTCTAGGACATGATGATCCTTGGATATGTTCATTTTTTTTATTTTAGTGTGATTTAATTTCATGGGAAAAATCATTTAATGAGGTTATAATGTTACATCATAATATATATATATATATATATATATTCATTTGATATAAAATTTTCATCTTGATATAATTTTTACATGCATCCATATGTCTAAATGAACCTTGATATAATATACTATTATAAATTTTCCTTGTAATTTATGTGTATAATTATGATAAACCCACACCATGATAAAAATTATAAATTTTATTTGATAATAAATAACTACCCAGTCTTTAGTTTCATCATTTTATTCTTAAAGTATATTATTCCCCAAAAATTGATTTGAATACTTATTTTTCCAAAATTAAAATGAAATTCAATAATTTCATAGAAATATTATTTGAATAAATTATTTTCTTTCCTAAAATCATCATTTTTTATTACCTTAGGATGAATTTTGATTATTTCTTTAAAATATTTAATTTTATGTTAATAGTAAAAAGCAATGATATTTGTAAAACCATTAATGGTTTTAATCAAATATTTAATATTAAAAAAAATATTTTTTATATGATAATAATGAGAGAAAATAATCATTATAATAAATTATTATATTTATATAAATTTAAATCCACATTAAATGTTATTTTGGTAAAATTTCATATTTTGGTATAAAGATTTAATTTTCTAAAAAAAAAATTCAACATGTTTTATGGGATTGGTTTTATATTTATGTTTTTCAATAATAGAAATATAATTTTCTAAAATTGAATCCAAAATATTTATAATCATTTCCAAATATTTTATTAATTCGAAATTAATTTTTTTCAGGGTTAATGGTAAGAGATGTAAAAATTTATTGCTATCGTGATGGAAAAAATTGGTTGGTACAACATTAAACTAATGATTGGAGGGTTATATTTACACAAGGAACATATAAAATTTTTTCCAACCCATGATATTATGAACCGATCTCATTTTCACCTTGAAAATTTTTAATAATAGATCCATTTCTCTTTAATAATACATTAATTTATTTAAATATATTGAAACAATCTATGTGTGTTCTCTCACTCAATTATAAAAGGAATATCTATTAATCTATTTATCTTTTAAGAGATTGTTGTATCATTCAATGAAAACCAAAATAATACAATTACATCACAACATTAATCATAATGTTCATGGTTTTATCATAATATAACCATCATAATCCATTAATTATATACCTAAGGAGGCTGTACATAGAATATGATTATGTTCGTACCAATATTTTTTAGATTTCATTCTTCTTATACATCATATAAATCTATTATTATCCTTAATAACATAATTTATATAATATCATAAACATTCTAATATGTTATTTTTTTGGAAACACATTTTCCTCATTCTTTCCATCAAATGGAAAATTTATGTGTCACTTATGTGTTTATGTGGACATCTTCTTCCACTTAATGATTTGATTCCATTTTAATAAAACTCATTAATGATTTTTTGTTATGATATATTAATTTTTATATAGAATATTTTACATCAATATAGCTCTATAAATAAAATACATTACCTACCATATTATATTCCTATTCAATGAAAAACAATGAAGTCACTCATGAGTACTTGTGGACTACCATGTCTATGAAGTGATGTTATTAATATTTTATTTTAATTTTAGACTGATACTAATAATGATATATATAATTTAAATTTTTATATTTACTATATAATAATTATTCAAAAATGGTGAATTATTTTTTAACATTCCTTTGACTCATCATCAAAAAAGATGAAGCATCAACCATTCATGTGATTGGACTACCATATCCACCCAGTGATGCAACACATTTATCATCACGTATTCTGAAAAATTACAAAAATTTATTTAATTACAAAATAAGATACATATTTCCTAATTTTTATTCTATATAATAGGAAAACCTTACAAAATTTCATGCATCTAAACAATCAAACTAAACAATGCATGTATGATTGATATCTTTTCACATGATTATTTTATAGAAGAAATAGTTTATAATATGATAATTTAAAATCATAAAGTTAAATTTCATAGATCATCACACATAATTAATATTCAAGAATATTTGTATCTTTATAAATAATATTTTTTTTGAACATCATGTAATTTTTATAGTTCTTGAGGATAGGTTTTATCTAACAATAATATATGTTTTCTGAATTTTCTGGGCTATATTTGATTTGAAGTAAATTATTTTGATAATAGTATCTAAGAAAATTATATTGTTGTATAAATATTTTATTAATATAACGGTTTTTTATTAATAGCAATTTAATCTCATTGGTACTTAAAATGATCAAAAAATTATTCAAATGAAATGTCTTATTTTCACTATTTTTCTCACTAAGAAAGTTAATATTTAAAATTAATATTAATAAAAAATTTATAGATAATTTAAAATATACATGACATTTTTTTAAAGTACCATTTTATTACATTTTACTATATTAACATAGGTTAAAATTGAATCACTTAAAAGAACCATTTTCAAAACCCATCTTTTTTACATTTTTCAGATTTTCGTAGAGAATATTTTCTTCAAATATGTTCGGCATGAATGGACTTAACCGTTATCATGTTTATTATTTTCCATTAATACTACAAAATATTCAATGGTTTTTTAAAGAGAATTATTTTATCAATATAATGGGTATTTTTAAATAATAATTTTTAATAGAAAAGAAAATTTCAACATTGTTTTTAATGAATGGTTCAAATTTTCCCATTAATATTATTTTCTTATTTTTCAATATATTTAATGTATTATAAAACTTCATTAGAGATATTATATTATTATACCATCTATATTATTTCTCTATATGGATTAAATTTATATTGGTTATGGGATGATTCTATTAAACCTATTTCTTTCAAATTTGTAAATTATGTATGGATGAAACATTTGTGTATGCCATTTGATTTCTATAGGTTATGATATAATGAAATAATGAAATTTTCAAAAGACCAATTTTTGTTTCATTGGTAATGATAGGATTATATAATGAAAATCATTAACCTTTATGACACTTATCCTTATTTTTCATTATGTCATGTATGGTTCTAAAACTATATACCCCTTCCATAAATTGGGCTATGATGGATTTAAAATGACATAATAAGAACTAGAATTAGTAGTGATCCTAGATTAGTAAATTAATTTGTACAAAAAGGAATTTTTGGTAGTAAAACATGATTTAGGGAATAATATAATGAGGAGTGAACCCAATATATTATGAAATTCATGGGAGTAAAAATTGACTAAGGAATTAATGGAATGGGCCGTGAACCTAATCCACTATGATAGTCTTATTAGTTATCCTTAGCTAATGAAAATATTTTTTAATCTTATATTAAATTTTTAATCATTTTTCTAATTTTATGATATTCTTCCATGTATCATGATTTATTATTTATGATCCATCACACTTACATAATTTATGTTTTTTAAAAAAATCAATATTCCCTAATTTGTGATTAATGATATTTTACTCATAATATATCACTATTGATGGTTATGATCATGTCCTTATCACCTGATGAATATATGGTTCTCACATATTATTATTGATTAATATCACCAATGTTTACCCTTATTCAGTATTTAAAATAACCCTTTCATAAGTTTCCATTCATTGTTTTCTGAATAAATGTTTTATATACGGCAGGTCTATGAAGTGTACTACATGAGAATATCTTTATTAGAAATTTTTAAGATCTGTTATAAAATATAATGATTATGTATCTATTCCCTAAATAATTTAAACCATTAAAGATATATGGTATGATTTGAAATGATATTTCATTATTGTTAATCTAAAATGATGTAATATTTTTCTATTTTATTATGTAGCCACCATAGAGAATTTGGGGAATGAACTAGGACAATTGGGATTAAAGGTTTTAAAGAGGGGGTATCCTTATTGTTTTATAAGGCTGTGATATATTTATGAATATGTTAAAGAGTGTGATTCCCTCTATGTAATGTGTTTTTTATTTAGATATGATTTTTATGATGAGGAACCATGGGGGTTTTCAAGTTTTCATCTGACTAATGGTTCCATTGTTAGGTCCCTATTGATATATTGACCCCAGAATGTATAAGTGGGGGAATTGGATATTGATGTCTTCACATGTCCTCTTAGAATCAAAATCTATTTTATGATCCAATTATAAAAATATTAATTCTTGTAAGATGTGTGATGAAAAGGCCTTCCCTTTTTATGTGTTATTGTTTTGGGAAGATGGTTAATCTATGTTTTAGTTTTATTAAGAATAGATATTAGAGGAATAAGGCACATCCCTCATTACATTATGTTGATTTCCTTGGTGGTACCAAGGATTTCATGTGATAGTTGAAATTACTTCCAATAACATTTTCATATGAATAATATATTTATTTTAACACTATTTATTTCAAGGATGATATCTTTAGATACATCCAAGTAGTTTATATGAATTAATTGGACAATGTATATTGATTAGTCCATTGGGTATATATATAATTCTAAGATCATTAGTATCTTTCCTTCAAGTCTATATGGTTTTCAATTATTTTATCCTTAAACATGGTTGTATGAATGTTAATAATTTTCCTAGGACTTTTTTAAGGAATGTTTAGTGCACTTGAAAATACAATATTTCTATCAAATTTATCCTATAAATTGGTAATGGGATTGATACTACATGATTTTCTTTGAATAGATCCTATAAATCAACCATTATACTAATATTTTTTTATGCATTATGTAAAATTATAATACAGGCTATGACATTAATAAAAGAAATAATCATAGGTTATTGGGTCACATTGGAACATGAGGATCCAAAATGGATTATATATTTATTCTTCCTCACTATGTTATATTTATTCAGAAATGTATGATAAATACACATAAAATACATTACATGTAACGTAAGAATATATATTGGTGGTTCCATGATTAGTTTTACTCATATCCTTTATTGGAATCCATGGAACTATAGTAATCAACTATAGATTTATTAATTACATGGATGGGTTAGTAAAGACATGAGATTTGGTCATTTATCTTATAGATTTGATGGATTTAGGATATTGAAGATGTATTTACTTGTTATGATATTAGATTATTTTATATATTATTTTTAATATTTTATTTATTGTGTGTGGTACCCCCACTGGGAGTTCAATTATTGAATTCATGCATGAGCATGGGTCCATAAGATTATATTCTTATTTTTACTAATATTACATTTCAATATATGTTTTATTGATTCCACACACATTATTTTCTATTAATTGCTGTTTTTTTATTTCTATTAATATTTATGACACTAACATGGGATAATAGTCCAACCATAGTAATTCCCAAAACCCTTCTACTAGTCAATGTCCTATATAGTATGGGAAGGAATGACTGATGTCTATATAGTGTCTCATTATGTCCTTCATACAATTAGAGGCTATATATTGGTGGATGAAATTTTTTAGGGGTATGAAATAATTTATTCATGTATGAGTATTTTTTGAGATGGAAAAAAGAAATTGTGTAATGAGTTAATTCTTTTGACATACCACTAATTAGGGAATCAAGGAAAACAATTTTGGATGGAATATGTATTTTATGAGGGGCATCAGATTAATGATCGTGGACATCAATTTTCAAATTTAATGACATCACCTAGTGTGAGATATTTTTTATTCTGATATTTAATTTATTATTAAGGTTATATCCTAGGAAAAATGATATAGGCTCATGTACATGAATAATATTTGGATTATAAGATTCACGTAACATAAATGTTCTTTCATATGCATTGATTCATTTATGATGAGTGATAAATTGATTAATTTGTTACCCTCAATGTTTATATTGTTGTGATGTATAACTTTTTGGTGAAAATATACTCAAATAAACTATAGTATATTACATATGATGATAGGTCATTTGGATATTATGTTGTAATTCCACTTAATATAGGATATGATTTCATTATAGTAATAGATTTGTAAGGCCCCTTAGTGGGTTTGTATTATCTTGTTATGCCATATTGATAAAACTATTCGTGGTGATTATGGAAATGATTTAGAAACAAATACATGATATTCTATTAAATGTTATAGAAATAACCAATATGGTGGTTTTCCATTTTACTTCATAGAATCCATATACATAATCAATACATATGCCTATGGTTTATTATACAATAATTAACAATGGATAATGTTTTTATATTAATATACATTGAATCATGTTCCCCAATGTGTGGGGGGGTAGTCTTGTGTGGAGATTACTAGTGATGATTAGTTCCCTAATTAGATTATTTCATAACATGTGGTGTATGATATGTGTATATATATATATATGAAAATAGTAGAGTGGTTTTTTAGAATGTGATTTTCATTTTGGTATATGAGATAAAAAAACTATGTTATTTTCCTGTGAGGTGTTAAATATATTTGACATGACATTGGGATATCATATAGAACTCTGTCTTTTTATTGTATATGAGGTTAAATAGATATAGGGATTATATGAATGCTTATTGGAGGTCATAAAAGATTGGAATCTTGGGAAGATGATTCAATTATTTATATTTAATACTAGTATTTTCCTACTAAATATGTTATATAGTCATGGATAAGTCATAAATATTTACAACATGGATGCATGGGAGGTTATTTTTGATATGATTTATATTAATTAAAATTTATTGATCATTTTTAATATAATGAACATGTTTTTATTTTTTATAGTATTCATGTTTTGGAGGGAGTGAGATGTGGGATATTTAATCATTGTGATAATATGTATTTATTACAATGAGAATACAGATGATAGTCCTAGATGGTTTATTAGTGAATGGATCGTGTATAGTAGGTTCTCATGGTTTTGTAATGATTCCAAGGTTTGTTGGTGATCAAGTTGTAATCCATAAAATAAGTAAAATTCATTATATTTAAGATGAGTATCTAGGGTGATTTTGGTTTGATAAGATTGAAATATGGGAGAATGTATATGTAATTATTGTATATGATCCTAATGAATTATGAGATAATGTTTTTGATTCTATTATCATATATTATTTGAGAATATACTTCTCCATTTTAGATGATATTGTGTTAGTATACACTGGTTACATGAAATGTTTTTGAGTATTTGATTGGTTAGTAGCTTCATATCAGTCACAGATTGATGTTATTGATTAATAATTCATGGGAATGACTATCCGTGTGTTCTTATGAAATAATTTTTTTTCATATATAGATTGAGGATATAATTGATGTTAATTGGAGTACCATGGTATGTTTGACAATAATATGTACCTTGAAAAATATTTTTATGCAGGTGTGATGATTTTAACTATTTAGGATGTGATCAAGGATATATTTATGGAATTACATATTGTATAGAGGGTAAAATAAATTTATGAATGTTTTTCCATCATTTTGGATTAATTTTGTAGATACTTTTGGTGACACTCCTATTGAATCGAATGGTGGTGTTGTTTGATGTTTCATATTAGATATAGGTTAAAAGATGTATGGATACTTCTAGTTGGTAAATTCTATATCTGATAGTGAATGGGATTGGAATATTGGTTTAATACATTAGATAATTGATGTTAATAACACTTCTATTGTAAGATATATCAATCATTAATGGAGGGACAATGCGAATGATAAAAGAGATATGTGTGTGATGAGACCATCATTAGATTGTCATGATTGAAATGAAATTTTATTGATATGGTGAATGTGATTTATATTTTCTGTGTCAAAATTTATATTTAATATATTGATGTCATATTGCATTGATTTTTTTTAATTTTCATCAGGTTATAACTAGTATTTATGTTATTTTGAGTGAGTTAAAGCATAGATTCATTATTGCATGAGGGTGACATCGTGGTAAAAGGTATTTATAGTTGATTAACTAAACATGGAAGTACTATAAATATCATGTGTATTCTTATATTTGTGTATTTTAATGATTATGACATAACTTTAGAAGTTAATGAGTAATTATTTGGTGATGTTATAGTGTGTTGCTAGGTAAATACCATTATATTATGGAATAGAGAGTCATAAGAGGCATGAAGAGTGTTTTAATGTGTAATATTATGAGGAAAAATATAAATTGATCCATGTATATTGATTGACCACTTGAACATTTTCGAAGGAAATTCTAATGGTAGGGATCAAAATGGATCAGGATAAGCCCAAATAAAATGGGTATTATGGTGGGTTGCTATATATGTTGGAATATTTATTGATCGATTAATCCATGTTTTTTTTGGGATATATGAGAATGTGTAAACATTGTATCAATGATTCAATAATTGTGATTAGTGGAAGCTTTTGTTGTAATGAATTATGCACCTCAATTTCAGAGCCCCAAAATGAAAGAACGATTTCAATTTAGGATACAACAGGATGAGATGAACATCAATTGTGGAAGACATGTTTAATGAATAAAGGATGAAATATGACAATGGACTTTCAAGGGATATAAGATATATGTTTTAGAAATTGAAAATCATTATTTCGATGAATGAAAATAAATTTTATCTGAATTTTTATTTTCTCTATGATGTGGGATCATTTTTAAAATTATGACATGGATGAGAGATCAATTTTATTAACCTTAACATTTATATTTCATTGATGAGTATCATGTTTTGGGAGGTTTTCATCATGTGATATTTGGAATTTTGGAAATATCAAGTGAGAATGTGGGACCAAGGTATTATCACTACTGTGATGTGTAGAAAAACACTATGGTGTTGAGTGTATTAGTTCTTTCCAGGCCTTAGGTTATAGATGTAGTAGTGGGAGAAGTTTCCTTGGTTGTAATGGATTATTTTTTCTTAATGATGAAAATATATACTGGGCGTAATTCCAAAGATGGGTGATTTTATGAGATTAGTTACTATGGGAACCCAACTATGAGATATAGTGATTCAAAAACACCCATTATAGGGATTGTTTTCCTATGGGGGTGTCATTGGTTCCAATGTGCTACCCAAAATGGATAATATGGGAGTTTTGGAATGGATTTTTAGACATTATGGTGTAACTAGGAATAATTTTTGGAATAAAATTATGAGGTTATGTTTCCATATCCCCTTCTCGCTATGGATTTTAGCAGGCCATGTGGTCCACCCCATCATAGTGTAAAGATTGTGGACTAGGAAATTATTTGTTGAAATGTTATTGTAGGTATCTGAGCCTCAGAGTTTCTATTATCTAGTAGAGGGTTAATATTTTATACTGAGGGTTTCACCATAGAAAACAAGACTTCATTTGTTAAATTAATTTTCTAACTGTTTTGTTTCAAATATTTGAACAATACCTCTTTTCCCATCTCAGTTTAAAAACACCTCACCCATTTCATCCCCCTATCACTATCATGGAAGGAAGTGGGATATCCAACTCAATTATATATTGATATTCTATGTAAATGGTGTGGATTTTATGATATATATTGGGAAAAATATTTGGGATCTAGTACGATCATCATTTCATTCAACCACCCCATTTTCTAATTTTGATTTTTGTTCATCATCTTAGGCATTCAATAATGATTTCTACCGAGCATGGTGGAATAATATCAATATTATTGGAATTTTAATTTGATATATATAGGGTTCTACATTTTTTTTATTACATTCTTTAACATATCATTCATTAAAATTATGATACTATTTTTATTTTTCCATTTTTTTTAATTTAAATTAAATCTTAAAATTAAAATATGTTATCCATGTGAGATTTTTCTTGGTATGGTGTCATGATTAAACCACATAAATTTTCTGAGTCTTTGGAAACTATTTTGGTGTCACAATATCAACTACTAATATTTATGAAATTTTACCAAATTGATTAAAAATTAAAATATTTATTAATAATTAAACATGGAGTTGAATAATTATTTATAAATTATAAATTATTAATTATTACGTGTTGTGTCATGGGTTTATTCCCTGAGTGGATAGGTGATGGTTTTTTCAAATAAATATAATTGGGTGAGTTACACCATGATTTAGTAAAAAATATATTACTTTATAAATTATAATGAAATACAATAACACATACAACATCGGTTTACACAAGATTTATGTGTCATGTGATATGTATGGTCACCACACCTAGAGTTATATAGATTTTGGAATTAATTAAATTATATTACAAAATAAAATTTCTGTAAAAAAATGGAAAAACTTCTATTACACCCAAATAACTCATAGTATGATATCTCTTAAAAATAATTATATAACTTGTGCTACATGCAACACTGTGTTCGAGCGCACCACGATATGCCAAACTTGTCGTTCAAAAAGTGGTTATGAATTTTATTAACACAATTTAGAATTTTATATACTCTATATAAATTTTGAATAAATATTATGTGTTTCGTAGACATAATATAAGAATAAAATCATCTTTTTTAGATTCAAAAATTATTTTTTAAAAATAGTTAAATTTTACCTCTTAATGGTGAACACTTTTAAAAAACTTATCTAACACTTTAATATATTTAATTTAATTATATTATATTATTCTTTATAAGCAGGATATAAAAATTTATTTTAGATATATTGTGTTACTATTCTGATAACGTTCTTATTTTTATGAATACATAAAAATGTTAAATTTTAGTTGAAAAAACATTTTTAAAATAAATATTATAAAGAGTTAAATTTGGAATTTTAATGTTTTGGAAGTATAATTAGATTATATTTTTATCATTTTATACAATGTAGGTCATTATAAGTAATTTCACATTAAAATTTGACGTAACACATGTTAATTTTTTGAATATATTTACTTTTTAAAAACCTGCATTTTGGTTTTGACAATAAGAAATTTAAATTATTTAATTCATCATCTATGTTTTTAATATGGTAAAATAGAGTTCATCTATGAATTCATATAATCAAAATTATCATTGGGTAAATTTTGGGTATTTTTATTAAAACGTTCAATTCTTGATGAATAGTGGAAAACATTGCGTTATTGTTTAAAACCGACTTTTTTATTTAAATAATTATATATATTATTTAAATTTATTTTAAATCAAAAGGGATATATAATACTTATATTATTTCAATGTAATTAATTGAAGTCATTTTATAATAAATTTGGATGTATAAAATTTTAAAGATATTTTTAACGATTTTTACCCACCTTCTAGACCCATTTGCAAATCGTCAAAAAACAAAACATTACCACTTATGTGAATTTAATTTCAAAAACATGAGAGGCATGGCTGGCACCAGTAATAAAAATTGGGTTCAATAAGATGAAAATAATATTTGGTTAATAGATTCTTTTGACTTTTATTTACAACAGTGAAATGTAAATATAGAAATTAATATTTAAATTGATATTATAATTATCTTAACACATGTCCTAATTATATTGGATAAGTGTATTTAGATAGAAACCAACCTTATGAAGAATATATGACCATTTTAGTCTACTCGTATTAGATAAGGAAATTTATTTTTATTTTATTTAAAGAAGAGTTAAAAGTGTTAAATTCAATATTTAATAACTAAACAATTGTTAATAAAAGGTAATACATAAGACAAATTATACTATAAATATTAATTAGAAAGATAAAAATTTATCTTTCATTATTTTATTTTATTTTCAATTTTTAGAGGTTAAATAATTAAATTTATTTATGACACAATGATGATGCAGAAATTAATTTATGAATGAAAGATAAAAATAATTGATATTATAAATATAAAAATAAATGTAAATTGAGAATTTTTAAGACATCCAATTATTATATTCGTTAATATGACAATTTTTGGATGATTAAACATATTATTTTAATTGATAATGTTGTTATGACTTTAACAAAAATAAAATACGAAACAGTGTGAAAATTGACATAAATGAGTTTTTAAAAAGAAATACTAAATTATTAATTGATATAATAATTAAAAAAATATATGATAAAACCAAAGTACTTATATAAGGTTAGATATATAAATTATTAACCACTTTGGGTTCACATGGTTTTTTATAGTATGTTTATTAAACAATTACTATAATAATACAAGAGGACATGGTAAAAGTTTAACTATTTAACTAAGAGTTAAATCTAAAACACAAGTTTAATATGTAGACATAACATGTCTAAAAACAATTGGTTGGGAGGATTTAGAACCATAACCACCTTATATTCTAAAGAAATCAATTTGGATCCATTATAAATGGAAATTATTTTTTAATAAAATAATATTTTGGTATTTCCAAAAGTGTCCCTCACCTCTTTTATAAACAGTTACTTCCCATTCTCTCAAAATCACAACTCCAAATCCATTTGGCACTATCAACCCCTGAACAAATATCCTACCAACTTCCCTCAATTCATACTATAGGCCTTCCCTTGAGCAGATAGACAACCTATGGAGCCGGTTTGTAAAAATAAAAATGAAACACCCAAAGAAAATGTAATTATTTTATAACCTATTTCAAAGTTAATTTCTTATTCCACTTTCTATTTTGTTGTTATTTCCATACAAAAATAATAACTCCAATATTATATAAATACTATGATGTTTATTATAAATATATTAAAACTATACAAATTATTATATCAATCTTATTAATGATATTGTCACCTTGCGTACGTACGTACGACTTACCGTCTCCACACCGTGGTGTAATTTGTTATTCAAAAAAATGTAATTTGGATGGATATAATGATGTGTATTAAGTTAATAAATAAGGAAAATAAAAATTTAATTTTTTACAATTAATATACCATCCAATTTCACACAATTTAATAATTAAATAAATGATATCGTCACTCGTGTGTACATAAGACATACCATCTCCTTGACACGATGAGATTCATTTTCAGGTTCACCATTCAATGATGATTAGGAAAATATATATTATTAATAATTATTTAATATATTATATAATAATGTCATTTGATATATATATATATAATATATGTATGTACTTACATATATATTATTAACTACATTCGGTTCAATAAGATATGAAAACAGAAATAACACTTATGCGTACATACTACCTATCGTCTCAATAAACGTTGTTTTCCATTTCATATATATCTCTATCATATATATTTATATTATAATTATAAATTATTTATAAATAATGTTTTATTTTCTAGAAAAATTTAAATCATGATATAAATGATACGATCAACAATAACAAGTTAAAACAAGTATGATAAAGAAAGCGATTACTACATGAAATGTTAATTTAACATGGAAAATAATTCACAAATGGGTATTATTAAGACATAAACGAATCATTTTTTTATAATAAATATTAATATGGTTCTGGTATAATTTAATAACATGATATTTTTATTATACAGGAGGATAAAAGTACCATTTACCAATGGAAAGTTCAATGTAAAGGATAATTACTCAATCTCATTATTATTATAGATTGTTTATGTGTATGTATTTTCTAAGAAATTTTTATTATACATGTTCATGTTTCCTAAAAAAATTTCAATATGATTATTTTAATGTAATTTTTAACTAAAACATCATTTTAAATGTTTTAAATATTTATTCTTCTAAATATTTCTCATTAATTCTCCATGTTTTAAAAACAGTTTTAAGGATTTATTTATATGGACATGATTATTTTAAATTTGAAATTACATTACAAAGTTTAAAATTGGTATAGGAAAAATTTGATTCAAAAATATCTTTTAAATTGCATCCTTTATTAATGTGTAACATTTAAATTATTTCACAAAAATGGATATATCTATCAAAACTTTTTACTGGACATTTTCAACTATTTTAATAATTTTTACGAGATAGTTTTATTGATTAAGGTTGATTTATTATAATACAATATTTCATGTTATATTTATTGTGTTATGATATGTTTTACATTGGATGGGATATTTTCACAACCTTCATGGTTTGTGGTTGAACTATTGACATTTCATATGCTTGTTTAAATAGAAATGTTTATTTTATGTTTCCACAGTTTTATATGAGTAATGTAGTGGATATAGTAAGTGAAATGTAGACCATACTATTACTCCTTGAAGAATCAGTTTGTCTCATGAGGCAAAAAAATGTCTTGGAACATGAACTTGACAAAAATATTATTTGTAGTCATGGTACGGGGCCTTGACATTGTGGTAATGATGTCATCGTAAGGTATTCCCTCGTTATAAAATTAATTATTACACGTGATTATTTTACTAGTAGAATATAAATGTGCAATATTTTATGGTAATGTTTGATTTATTTTCTCCATATTATATTCATATTCATTTTTAAAAGACTGTTGTTTCTATTTCACATATTTCATTAAAAGTTTATAGCTTTTGCTAAATTATTTACCCTTACTGAACATCTGAGCTCACCTATTTCTTATTTTTTGTTTTCCCAGGATTCCATGAAGTGTATTATGTTTCATATGTAGGGTTAAGCTAGGATAATAACAGAATTATCAATTGATTATTTATGTTCTGTTTTATGATTTAAGGTGTAATGTAACATTCATGTAAGAAATATGTTTTCCATTACTACAAAACATATCAGTACATCGAGACATGATTCCATGTAATCATGCCAATGCATTAAAATAATGTATCAGCTCTAGGATTGTTGGTTCAGGTCATTATAGTTGGTTTCATACGAAGATTAGTACAAACCATGGAATCTAGATCTATAATACCCCTGATTATAGTATATTAACCTAAGTTAGATATTGAGGATTGGTATATAAGAAATTCCTAGAATTTTGGTAATGTAGAGATTTTGTGTATTTTCCCAACAATACATCCCTATCTATATACGAGCTGGTACAAGCGGCTCTGGCATAGATGTACCTAAGAGTGAAAACTCTGACAAGGAGTTTTGAGCTTGACCAACGGTATCCAGGCACACGACAATGTTCCCAGCTGCACTCTTGGTTACTACACTCTCCGAGGATAAGATTTAGATAATTCACAAATTTTTTAACAATCCATTATGAATGATTTTGGAGTAAATACATCCTCAAAGAATTTTTTTCTGATTATAGATTATATGAATAATCTCAAAATTTTAAATTAGGTATTCTACAAGTTTGGAATTATGCATTTTGATTCATAAATTAACGTAGTGTATGAAATTGTTTAGAAATGGTGCCCAGTAGAAGGAATTATATCTCCAGCAAAACACATCATTAAAAGTTTAAGAATGGTCATATATTTCATCGTCTGAATCCATCATTTAGAAGGGATATAGTCTCCCACATATTTTTATCATATGTAGAAATAATATCATTTGTTAATAAGATATGTATGAATTCATTGAGTCCTATTCTTTTGAAGGGTTGCCTGAGGAGAAAATGATTGTAGATAGAAATATGGATAATATGAATAAGGGAAATAAGGATTTTCATATATTTGATAAATGTGGAAAGAATCACCATGGTCATTTTTTTAATTAATGGTTGTTTGTTATATGTGTGGAGAAAAAGGACACCATGTACATGATTGAAAGGGTATGAAAAATGTATCAAATGTACAATGCTTTATCTATAAAGAGTTGGGACATTATGTGAATCAATGTCCAAATCATCTGACTATGCCCCAAATGTTGCTATTGGATAACAATCATGTTATGATACTACTAAAGATGAAGAATAATGACTAGTGTTCTTATATTGTTATTAATGAATTATTTCATTTGAGTATTTTATCAATGATTTACTGGTTATATGAATTATGGAAAAAAATAAGGATTATACTACATTAATATTTGATTAAGGATTTGAGATTGTGTGGTACCATGAAAAGTGACTCAATATGAAGTTAAAATTTTGGAAAATACATGGTGGAAGGAATGATAAACATTAATATTGTCCTTCAATAAAGGAATTTATTTTGGAATAAGATATAATTGATTTGAATAAATTATATTGTATCTTATTGACATCCTTGGAACTGATTAATGGTTTTATTATTCATTCATTGATGTAGTATTCATTTTTTGGGAACTATTGAGTATATCCAACATTCTATAATGAACAAGGAATGGAGAATGTATTCAATAATGTTTTATGGTAATTAAGGATGTTAACATGTTTTAATAGAATACATGATGAAGGTATTATCAAGTTATTATGTGAAAAAAAAAACGAGTTATTCAGTATGTTTACATTCCATGTAAATATTGGAATATGAGTTTGGACAGAATTATATTGGATTAGTTTAATGCTTGGAATGAGTAAGAACCCATACTGTCTTTTCAGGTAATTTTTTTCATTATTTTAGAGTTTTTAAGAAAAGAGGAATTTTTGGAAATTTTTCATGCACATGCCATGTACTTTATTATAACACATCATGTAGATTGTTTCCGCAGGAGGCCATGTGTTAGCCATGTCATGGCCACACACACTGTCATGTGAGGGGACATAGATTCCACTTAAGGTGGAGTACAGAAACAGTAAGTACACACCATGTACTCCAAAATTACAAACCGTGTATTTTGTTTTTTTTTTCATTATACAAACTGGTGTTGCGTCCGATGGAAAGAGACATCTAATTTTAGGTCCCTTTCATCCGACAGAACCCGTACAACTGTAGATCTTTGACGAACCCCGAGAGCCTTCATCCGTCCTTCGAATCGAACATTGATGATTGCATTGGAATCTCATCAGTGATTTATCTCTTCTGCTGGAACCTCGTTTCATGTTTTCTTCTATATTCCACATTATCATGGTTTGAATGATTTAGACGTTTTTATAGATATACAATGTCCTAAAAATATTCAATCCTCTTGGTTCAACTATATTGATCTCCTAACACCGAGGTATGTGGCTTGTGCCTTTATGTTCAATGTATTTTAGTATTATGTAGAAATTCCACCATTACCCATGAACGGGGTATTGCGTGATTATCATTTTACCCCTGTTGTTTTCCTGTCATGATTTTATGACTATGTAGGGGTAATTTGGATATTAAGTGGGTTTATTTCTATGCTTTGGATGTGTTTTTCCCATTCTTTTTCTGTTTGCGACCATTTGGTCCTTTCTAGCATTTGGATGGCTTGCGTGTTTTCCATGCCTGTTGTTGTAGGGTGGAGAGTTGTATTCTAACATGCCTGATATGATGTAGAATGTTTATCCAAGTAGTTATGTAGGTTTACATTGGTTATATTACACTATTATGCTCATTGAACTAAACTGGGCTGTGAGAACCTGGTGTAGTAGGCTATAAGGGGGGATTGACCGAGTGAGTATAGTTATAGAGCCTAGAACCACCCGAGGCTATAATGGGAATTGACAGAGTGTGCTTTCTGAAGGAGTCCATGATTACATTAGTCTATAAGGGGATTGACTTCATGAGATTCATTAGAGAGTCTCTATTTGAATTTAATGACCAGGGCTATAAGGGGAATTGACCGAGTGAGCTTTCTCAGAGACTCCTAGACCTCAGGTCTATAAGGGTAATTGACATGTGAGCTTCCTCAGAGAGTCCCTGACTACATTAGACTATGTGGGTAATAGACATTGTGATCTTTCTCAAAGAGTCCTTATTTACATTGACTATGAGGAGATAGACTGTGAGTGCTTCCTCTGATAGTTTTATTAAATTCTTATGTCAGAACCAGAGGGGTTGGGCTGTGTGTACTACCCAGAGGGTTTCTTGTACATCGTAGATGAGACTAAAAGGGATGGCTATGAGTACTCCCTAGAGGGTTACTTGTTTGATATTTATATGTTGTTTCACTACTTCTTGATATTGAATTGTGGATTGATTACTGCTGAGCACTTTAATGTTTACTGCTTTCTGTACTTTTACCTGTCATATCATCACTTACTGTTAGGCACAGCTCTTCGGGTGGTTTCATACTAGGATTTAGTCCCTCAATCAGTTTGGGTCGCTCTTTTGGGCCCAAAAATATTATATTCTTGCAGTTAAAGATAAGGGCAAGCACCCCTCTACTTCATGTACATGATTGTTGTGGATCTGGAGAGCAAGGGACCAAGCTATTGATTTCAATGCTGTGGAGCTGTTATTTCTTTTCTTTTTATACTTGGATTAGTATTGTTTGTATTTCCAGCATTGTAACTAGCATGGAATATTTCTTATACATATGTATCATGCGTCATTTATGTATATGTGCCCCAGTTATTTTTTTATTCCAGTCTTCTGCTACTTACTATTGTTGGATATTTAGTGCATCGTCTATTGTATGTATTTGTTTACATCCACTATGTATTCTTCCAATGAGGGAATTTTTTCCCCACTATCACACCCAAGGCCCTCACGGCTAGTTGGAAAACTCTGGCATTTTGGGAAATGCGCTTGAGGCCATGTGACCAACTGAGTACATGGCTCCTCTATGTGTCTTCAGTAACTGAGACGTTAAAAGTGGTAACAAAATAATTCTCTTCTCTTGACTTTATGTTTGGAGCCTATATCCAGGGATAGGATGGAATATGTACTTGGTAATAAGATTTTCCTAGGAGTAGTTATCCCGTGTATATGGAAAATCCAATATACCTAGTGAATTGCAATTTTTATGGTTTTTCAATTATTATTATAGATTTTATTTTACATTGAGTAATTCAAAAGATTTATGCTATTACCGTTGTTGATATTGAGGGTCTATTTCAGTCGACACCTAATTGGATGAGGGTATTCCATATCATGCATCATATAGGAATTTTCTAGAAATCACATGTCATGCATTCTAGCCATTCCATATAGGATGCATTAGAAATTGCATGTTGTTGTGATAGATATTGTGTAGAATATGCATGCAGTTTTGATAGATGTAGCGATAATGATACCTACTCTTTGATAGGGATTTTTGGTTGTAAATTGTTTGGATGAAATCAAAACTATGGTTTTTGAGGTGTTATGGGCCCTCATGGAGAAGAATATGGTGGATCATCCCTTTGTTTCATTGTAATAACTTGTATAAGATGCCAATATTTAATTTGTGGGGAGTATGGGCACTTACGGATTAGAATTTAGAAATTTTAATGCGTGTTTCAATGTTTTATGGGCTTCAATGTTGTTTTTGAGGATTCCTATCTGGAAAAACCCAGAATACATGATGTGTAGTTTTGAGTACATGCCATGCGTTCTTCTATTCAGGAAGAAATAGTGTTTCTAAAGTACAAGTTGTGTACTTATGTAAACGATGTGTAGTATCTAACAGTATCTTAAGCCATGTGTGCAGAGACATGGGATGGGGAAATCCTTGTGGGAACACGCTATGTATCAGTTTACCACCCCATGTATCCTGACCTATGTACTCTGCTATGTGACGCACAACCCGGTTCAGTGCTATCATTTCAAATAGGCGACGTGTCAGGATTATACATGCAGGGTAGTATGACCTCAGTACTCAGTCATGTCATGAACAACATGGGTCGGTGTCATCCTTTCTTAGTACACACCATGTTTGTTTGGAACACGCCATGTAGGGTAACCTAGGTACACATGCCATGTCATTAACAACACAGGCCAATGAAGCATGTCTAGTACACGTCGTGTCTACCTTGAACACACCGTGTGGTCTTGTCTTGGGAGATCCATGTGGTTTAACCATATAGAAGGACCCGGGAAAGGGAATTGGATTCAAGTACACGCCATGTGTTTGGAAAAAACACCATGTGCTTGGGGTGTTACACAACCAGTTAGGGAAAGAGTATACGCCCATTGAAATGACTTCATGGAACATGTCGTGTAAGAAACGTACACGCCATGTGCTCATGCTTTATAAAACATGAGTTCTTTCATCCTCCTATTCCCTTCTTACAGTCCTTGTATTGAGGCCTGGATATCTTGATCTAAGGTGTGTGCTTGACCTTGTAGAGTCATGTCACCGAGACATCCTCTGGTTGTCTTCCAGTTGCAGGGCAGTGATCAGATTCCTAATATGGCTGTTCAAGAACTTCTTGTACATCCTCCTATTGTGTCGGACCGGTCACCAGCAATTATACCAGTTGTAGGCACTAATGCACAGGTTAGGGAGAGTTTTCTGAGGATGATTCAGAACTTACAGGGAGCACCGCCTCCTGGCCCGTCGATGACATATTTTACACGGGTTTTCCAGCAGTAGAATCCTCCCACCTTCTCAGGGTAAAGGCGGAACACGAGCTGCAGATTCATGGGTCAAATCCATGCTGATGATCTTCAGTCATATCTAGGAACCACCAGAGAGGAGGGTAAAGCATGCATCCTACTTCCTCCGAGACTCCTCCAAGAGGTGGTGGGATGTCATCTCTCAGGTGGGGTCCCACTAAAATATGGATTGGGAGGAGTTACTGTGTATATTTTACGACTAATTATACCCTGAGAACATTAGGTTCGATCGAGCCCAGGTGTTCACGAGCCTGGAGAAGGGTACTCTTTCTGTGATGGAGTATTCCTCTCACTTCATAGAGCTATAGCGTTTCACACATATTACAGCAAGTGATGAGTTGTTCTTAGCTAGGAAGATTGAGGATGGTCTTGGGAAGTAGATCTATTCCCAGGTGAACACCTTTAGGTTGAATTCAATATCCTCTATAATCATCTAGGCGCTGATTACGGAGCGCAATCTGAGGGATTCTGGAGCTATGAACCATGGTGGATCGGCGTCCAGAGTTAGTATTCCTCTAGCTGATAGAAAGAAGCGCCGCAGGGAGACTGCACATGGAGATCAGAGTAGGTGAAATGCATCTTATGGTAGCCAGGTTGTGTGCTACCATTATGGGATAAGTTGGATTATGTGGCCATGTTACATGAGAGACCCAGTGAAGTGATAATATTGTGGCAAGATGGATCACCTTCAGCGCATTTGTCAGTTCTTCTCACCATCAGCTAGTGACGTAGGTTCCCCTATGGCACCTCGTTCAGGAGCAGCGCCACGATCTTTTCACTAGTCTGAGAACTAGAGTTCTTCCAGCTAATCAGTCCGAGGTGGAGTTCATGGCCATAGTGGTTAGTCACCTATCTTTCAGAAACAGCAATGTGGATCAGCTCAGAGTGGTCAAGAAGGGTAACAGGGCTGTGGTGTAGGCCAGACTTTTGCAGTGCTGTAGACCCAGCAAGAGCAGGAACCCGAACCATATACAGTATGAGGTACTATTTTAGTACCCTTAGTATTGTCTTCTTTTCATTTTGATACATGGGCTTCCCATATCATTATCTCTCTTGCTATTGTGGAGAGCATTGGGCTCTGCATATTTTCCTCTGTTGATATCTTGATGTTAGACACATCGTTCAGGACTAGGATGGCTAGTGTACATCAGTGCAAAGAGTTCCCTCTAGAGGTCTCTAGTTGTCACATTATATTGGACCTCTATGTCCTAGAGATGACAGGCTATGATTTCATTCTCAGAATGGACATGCTAGTTCCCTTCCAGGAATTAATTGACTGTTATCGCCATAGGGTGAGTCTCAAATCACCATAGGGTGTGTCATTTCTTCCATAGGGTGGGTGGGATGTCTAGGAGAATAGAGCAGCTCCAAAGCATCATGGGATCAGAGGAGTTACAGCCCAGATTTCTATTATTTATCTGGATTTCCAGGGGACTTCACAGATGGACTTTCCCCCATTGGTGGAACATTTTAGGGACGTCTTTCCAGATGACATTATAGCTTTACCTCTAGAGTGTTAGATATAATTTTCTATTGAGCTTGTTCTAGGAGTGACACCAGTGTCCATTCCTCATATGATGGCTACACCTAAGTTGCAGGAGCTCAAGAAGCTGTTGGAGGAGTTTCAGGCAAATGGTTTCATCCGACCCAGTGCTTCTCCTTGAGTTTCACCTATCCTGTTTGAGAAGAAGGTAGATGGTACGCTTAGTCTCTGTGTGGATTATCGGAAGCTGAACCAGTTGAGAGTCAAGAATTGATATCCCTTGGCTAGGATTGATGATCTCTTTGATCTTCTTTGAGGATCCTGAGTGTTCTCGAAGATTGAATTGAGATCCGGTTATCATCAGTTACATGTCAGACCATCTGATATACCTCTTACAACCTTCCGTAGACGGTATGGCCTATGTGAATATATGGTTATACCATTTTTCCTCACGAATGTGCCTACAGTTTTCATGGCACTGATGAACCGAGTGTTTAATCCATACTTGGATTTCATCGTGGTTGTCTTCATGGACGATATCTTGCTGTACCCTAACACTCGACACGACCATGCCACACATCCTGAGATCTTTTTCAGTGCACTGATGGAGAACCAATTATATGCTAATATCTCAAAGGTACACTTTTGGATGGTTAAGATTCACTTTTGAGGTCATGTTATCTCATAGAAAAATGTATCAGTAGACCCATATAATGTTAGATCTATAGTTTCTTGGGAGGATCCAAAGATCCTATTTGAGGTATGAAGTTGTCTGGGGCTTGCTGGATACTACAGGATGTTCATACAAGACTTTTCACGCTTAGCATCACCACTGAAAGGTCTGACTAAGATGGGTGCAAGGTTCTTATGGTTAGATTATGGTGATTCAATTTTTCAAGAGCTAATGGAAAGGTCGACATCATCACCGATACTATTCTTTTTGGAGTTGAGAAAAAGCTATACTATTTACTGTGATGCATTAGGTATCGGGTTGGGAGATGTGATTATGCAGGGAGATTGAGTTGTTGTGTATGGGTCTCGGCAGTTGAGGCCACATGAGAGAAATTAACCGATGCAAAATTTATATTTAGAAGCTATTGTTCATGTCTTACTCTTTTGGAGACACTATTTTCTAGTAAAGCATTTTGTGGTTTTCACTAACCACAAAACTCTAAAGTACACCATCACTCTGTGTGATCTGAATTTTAGACAGTGAAGGTGGATTTAGTACCTAATATCTTTTGACTTTGAGCTTTCCTATATGCCTAGGAAAGGAAACACAGTGGCTGATACGTTGAACATGATGACTCATATACATGCAGTAAAGAGGCCAGTAGTGAGTGACAGCTTATGACTCCGTTCTTTGAGATGCATTTGGAGGTGCACAACAGACATGGGCAGACATTTCTATCTGTTGTAGTTGTTACCTCTACCCTTCATGATCGTGTACGAATGAGGAATAAATCTAATTTTAAAGCCCTAGTCCTACTGGAATGTGTGATAGGAAAGAACCCTATTCATGGAGTACCATAGGTGAGAATGAAATATTGCATTTCCAGGGGAATGTATGGGTGCCACCAGACATATGAAAGTATCTGATGCATGATTTTTATTCCTTTTTATGGTCAGTTCATCCTGGTGTCACCATGAAGTATCATGATATACTCCACCAGTATTGGTCGCCATGTATGAAGAGAGATGATACTGGTTTCGTCATGAGGTGTTCTACATGTTACCAGGTGACAGTGGAGCATCAGCGACCAACATGTATTTTAGAGTAGTTACTCATTCCTAAGAGGAATTGGAATTCCGTCACGATGGGCTTCGTGAAAGGGTTGCTAGAAGTCGCATCGAGGGAATGACGCAGCTTGTGTTGTCATTGACAGAATCATGAAGGTTTCTCACTTCTTTCCAATCAAAGAGTCCTTCAGTGTCGATGAACTGGGATGGATATACATCTGACAGATGGTATGTCTGCATTGAATTCCACACTCCGTTGTTTTAGAGATGGATGTGCATTTTACTTTTTGGGTATGTAAGGGGCTTCAAAAAGATTTTGGTACACGTGTACTTGTGAGTATAACCTACCATCCTCGGACCGATGGCCAGTCCGAGCGGACAATTCAGGTACTCGAGGACATGCTCCATGCATGAATTCAAGACATTGGGAGTTTGTGGTAGAATAATATACCTATTATGGAGTCTTCTTATAAAAATATTTTTCAGACAAATATTCACATGGAACCTTATGAGGCTTCATATGATAAGCCATGCTGATCGCCCTTATGTTGGCTGGAGGAAAGAGAGGTAGAATTGTTGGGACCTTGTCTTGTTAAGGAAACCGCAAAGCAGATATTGTTGATTCGGAAGAGGATGTCTACTGCACAATCTCATCAGAAGTATTATGTTGATCAATGGATATGACATCTATAGTTCGAGGTCGGGGATCGGGTTTTTCTATGTTTCACACATAGGATGGTAGACAAGAGGATTAGGAGGCAAGGTAATATTTCACCAAGGTACTTCAGGCAGTTTGAGGTGTTAGATTGAGTTGGGTTAGTGGCCTATATGTTTTAGTTACCTCATATGTTTCGGGAAATGAAAAACATTTTCCATGTATCCCAGCTCTGACATTAGTTTTTAGACCCGTCTCTTGATTTCCAACCCAAGGAAGTCAATTTAGACGTGGATTTATCTTTCGGGGAGCATCCTATTAAGATTGTCAATCACTGTAGGATGGTTTTCTGTGGCTGGTCTGTTCCTATGGTATGAGTACTATGGAAGCACGGATGGGTGCATGACGAGACTTGGGAGAGGGATGCTGATGTACGGGCACAGTGGCCAGAGCTGTTTGGGGTTTCTTCTTCTACACAACACTAGGGAAATTCGGGGATGAATTTCACTAAGGTGGGAAGTTTGTAAGAACCCAAACCTTTTTTTCTTGTTTGTTTTTCCTTTTTATAGTGTTTTTGAAAAGAGATGAATTTCTAGAAATTTTTCAAGTACATGTCATGTATTTTATGAGCACACATTGTGTATATTGTTTCTGTAGGAGGCCATGTGATGGCCATGTCATGGCCACACACATAGTCGTGTGGGGTTACGTGGAGACTGCCTAATGTTGAGTACATAAACATTAAGTACACAATGTGTGCTCTAAAAGGACACGCTGTGTATTTTGTTTTTTTATTAAACGCACCGAGGCCACGCCCGATAGACAGAAACATCTTCTTTTAGGTCTTGTTCATCTGAGAGAACCTGTACGGCATCAGATCTTCAACGAACCCTCAATCCGTCATCAATTTATTGAATCAAACATCGTTGATTGTGTTGGAATCACATTGGTGAGTTATCTTTTCAGCTAGAACCTTGTTTCAGGTTTTCTCTTCTTTCACATGTTATCGTGGGATGAACGTTTTCATAGATCTATGATGTTATAAGGAGATTCAAGCCCCTTGGTTCAAGTATAATGATCTCCTAACCCTGAGGTAGGTGGTTTCTTCCTTTCTGTACAAATTAGTTCAGTATTATGTCCAAACTACACTAATACCCTTGAACGCGATATTGCATGTTTACCATTATACCCCTGTTGTTTTGATGCCATGCATGTATGCCTATGTAGAGGTAATTTGGATATGAAGTGGGTTGATTTCTATGATTTTTATGTGTTTTTCCATGCTTGTTCCATTTACGACTGTTTGGTCCTATCTAGCCTTTGGCTGCATTGCATGTTTTCCATGCGTGTGGTTATAGAGTGAAGTGTTGTATTCTAACATTCTTGATATGATGTAGAATGTTTATCCAAGTAGTTTTATAGGTTTAAATTTTCTATATTACACTAGTATGATTGTGGACCTACTCATGGCCTTGATAACCTATTGTAGTAGGATATAAAGGGGGATTGACCGAGTAAGAATCCTCAGAGTTCCTAGAACCACTCGTGGCTATAAGGTGAATTGACCAATTCTGATTCATCAGATAGTCCTTGATTACTTTAGACTATAAGGGGATTAACTGCGTGAGATTTATCAGTGAGTCATTGTTTGAATTGAACGACCAGGGGTATAAGGGGAATTTAACGATTGAGCTTCCCCAGAGAGTCCTAAACCTCATGGCTATATAGGGAATTAAAATGTGGGCTTCTTCAGAGAGTCTCTGACTACCTTAGACTATGCGGGGAATGAACTGTGTGAGCTTCCTCAGATAGTCTTTCTTTACTTTGACTGTAAATTGATAGATTGTGAGCGCTTCCTATCATAGTCTTATTAAATTCCCATGATAGAACCAGAGGGGTTGGGCTGTGTGTACTACCCATAGGGTTGTCTTTACATCATAGATGGGACAAAATGGGATGGATATGAGTACATCCCAGAGGATTAACTGTTTATGATTTAGATTTTTTTCACTACTGCTTGCTATTGAACTGTGGATTGTATACTGCTAAGCACTTTCTTGTTTACTGCTTTCTGTAATTTTACCTTCCATATATTCACTGACTAGTAGGCACAGATCTTTGGGTGGTCACCAACTGGGATTTAGTCTCACACCTTGTTTGGGTTATGCTTTTGGGCACAAATAGATTATATTGATTCACGTATAGATAAGGACAAGTTCCCTTCTACTTCAGGTACTTGATTTTTGTGGAGCTGGAGAGCAAGGGACCAAGCTATGGCTTGTGTTTCTAAGGTGATGTTATTACTTTTCATTTTGGATATAGTTTAGTATTGTTTGTATTTCCAGAATTGTTACTTGATTGGATTCTTTCCTAGACATATGTATCATGCATAATTTATGTATATGTTCTCCAGTTGTTTTATTATTCTAGTCTTCCTCTGATTACTGTTGTTGGACATTTATTTCTTCCTCTATTGTAAGTATTTTTTTACATCCTTTGTTTACTCTACCAATGAGGGAATAGTTTCTCCACTATCACACCCAAGGCCCTCGTAGCTAGTCAGCAGCATCTGGCATTCGGGGAAATGCACTTGAGGCCATGTGACCAACCAGGTATGGGGTGCCTCTGGGTGGGTTCCGGAACTGGGTCATTACAGAATGGATTGAGGAGGACATTGGATACTGTTGTTTATGGTTAACACATTTTAAAAAATTATTTTTGATTATTTTAAAATGGACACCCCGGAGGTCGGGTGACAACCCATTACGCCTGGCAAGGCCACGAGACCTGAACCTGCAACTAAAGGGAGACAAGGTTGCATCACCTACCACATGACTATATGATGTCCATGTTTTTATAATGTATTTTTTTTAAATGGTCTGACAGATGATTTATAAATTCACTTTTTTGAACCCAATCTGATTATGATTAATAGAATATTTTTTAATTCTCTTATCATTTGGAGTGAAAGATGTGTTTAAGGTATGTATTCTTTTTAAGGATGAAACTGTACTTGTCATGTATATTTTTTCCATCATAATCTATGAAAAAATTAATTCTTAAACTTTAGGTAAGGGATCATAAACCAAAAAATGTTTTATCCTTATACGTTATGTTTGGTTGAACAATAAATAGTTTAAATCATCATAGGTTGATGTCTTTGAGGCATTCAATTTTATACTTCTTTGTGAATGGTGGTCTTAATCCCTCCTAAATATTTAAATTTTTCTCCAATTATGTGTTACTAATTTTAAAAAATGTTTTCCTAAACAAGATCATAATTTAGTGGTGACATTTTCATTTCCCTTTCCATTATTTTAAGTCTAAATTTTATTAACCCAATTTCTGATTTGGTTATCCAAAAAAATAATTTTCTATTTTTAACCCTTTTTTAAGAACAATTTCCAATTGCGATGACACAATTTATTGAAGTATGTGAGAATGTAACACCAAAATATTTTATAGTACGTTATCACTTCAATGTAATTCAAAAACTTGTGCTACATGAAACACTGAGTTAGAGTGCACCACTACTCACCGAAACAGTCGTTCAAAAAGCATTTATGAATATTATTTACTAAATTTGGAATTTCATATACTCAATATGATTTGAGAATCCATATTATTTCATTCTTAGAATTTATATAATAACAAATTCATCTTTTTTTTAAAAATGAAGTATTTTTTATTAAAAAAAGTAATTTTAAAATCTTTTAATAGAGAACCCTTTCTAAAACCAAAATTTTACACATTTATATATTAAAATATAATGAAAATAAATTTTCATTTAGTATAAAGACATAAAAATTTAGTTTGGATAAATTTTTTCCAATTTTCTGGTAACTATTATAATTTTATGAATAGTATGAAATAATAAATATTAATTTAAAATAACTTTTTTAATCTAAATAATAAATAGTGATAAATTAAAAATTTGAATGGTTTATATGTATAATTAGATTATATTTTTATCATTTAATAGAATTTATGCCATTACAATTAATTTCACATTTATATATTACATAAAAAATATAAAACTTTTGATAGTTATTACTTTTTAAAAACCCGCTTTTTGATTTTAACAATGGTAACATTAAAATAACTAATGAAACATATATGTTATTAATTTGGTAAAATATAATTTATTTATAAATTAAGTGTATAAAATTTATCTTATGTTTAATTTTTCTTATTTTTCTAAAAACATAAATTTTTTTATGAATTGTGAAAAATAGTTCGTTATTGTTAAAAATTGACTTTTTATATAAATAATTATTTATTTAATTTATAATTATTTTATGTAAAAATAGACATATAATAACTATATATGTTCAATGTAATTAATTGGAGTCATTTTATAATAAAATTAGATTTATAAAATTTTATTGAACTTTTTAACGTCTTTTACTCTCCTTTTAGGCACATTTGCATATTTGAATAAAAAATAATTTTATTGCTTCTATGAATTTAATTTCAAGAATTAGAGAGATATGGATGAAATCAGTAAGTAAAATGTGGTTCAATAAGATGGTAATTATTATTTTTGAATAGTATCATTTGACTTTTATTTACCAAAGATAAAATTAGATAGCATAATAAAAGTTAAAAATGATATTATAACTACCATAACACATTTCTGAATTGTATTGGATAAGAGTTTAGAGACCAAAAACAATCATAGGAATAAAATATGATTCTCTTGGTCCACTTGTATTATATTATGAAATTTATTATTATTTTATATAAAGTATAGTTAAAAGTGTTAAATTACATGTCTAGTTGCTAAAACATTTTTTATGTATAGTTATAAGTAAGATAAATTTGAATATAAACATTTATTAGAAATATATAAATATTTACTACATTATTTTATTTTATTTATAATTTTGAGTGATTATAAAATTAAATTTATTAATGACACAATGATGACGTAGTAATTAATTTATCGATGAATTATTAAAATAACTGACATTATAAATAAAAAATAAATGTAAATTGAAGATTTTTATTCCATCCAACAATTTTAGAGGATAATATGAAATTTTATAGTTAATTAAATAAATTTTTAAACGTGATAATGTTGTTATTCCTCAACAAAAACGAAATACTAAATAGTGTCAAAATTGAAATAAATATGTTTTTAAAACTAAAAAAATATTATTAACTTATATAATAATTCTGAAAATATTATATTCGGCCAAATTACATAGATATGGTTATATATATCAATAATGAACCACTTGGGTTTCATTATACTTTTTATAGTATGTTTTTTAACCATTTATTATAATTTCACAACAGAAAATGGTAAAAGTTAAACTATTTAACTGAGAGGTAAATATAAAAGATACGGTTAATATAGGGACCTAAACTTGTCTAAAACCTATAGTTTGTTAGTATTTAGACCCATACCCACCTTATCTTTTAAATGAATCATTTTTTATACATTATTAAATTAGAATTACATTATAATAAAATAATATTTCTGGCTTTTTTTAAAGAAACCCTCACATCTCTTGTAAAATGGTACATCCCCTTCTCTCCAAATCACACCACCAATGCCATTTGGCCTCAAATACTCTGCCCAAATATCCTACCCACTTCCCTCACTAAAACATAGAGGCATTACCTAGAGCATAAATCCATCTTATGGAGCCTTTTTGTTCAAATTAAAAGAAAACACCCAAAGAAGAGGTAATTATTGTATCACCACTTTCAATGTTCTTATCCTTATCTACATTATCTTTTTTTTATTACCATACCAAAATACAATAAACCATTAACTTATAAATAATTTAATGTTTTTATAAATTTTGTATAACTATACTAATTATTCTATCCATCTTATGAATGATAGTGTCACCATTCATGCGTAAATACGACTTACCGTTTCCACGTCGTGGTGTAATTTGTTATTAAACAATATTCTATTTGGATAGATATAATGATGATTAATTTGTAAATAGATATTGAAAATAAAAGTCCATTTTCCCTGTACAATTTAATATACCATCCAATTTCAAACCTTTTAATCATTAAGGAAATGATATCATCGCTCAGGTGTACGTACGACTTATCGTCTCCTCGACACGATAAGATTTATTTTTAGGTTCACAATTCAACCATGATTAAAAAAATATAAATTATTAAAAAGTATTTAATATATGAAATAATAATGATATTGAATATTTATATATGTATATATTTATTTATATCATATTTACTTACTTCCATTCAATACGATATGAAAACAAAAGCAACGTTTTTTCTTACGTACGACCTACCGTCTTCATAAACAGTGTTTTCCATTTCATATATCTATCTATTATAAAAATATATATATATATATATATATTATATATAAATAATATTTTATATTTTCTAAGAATTTAAATAATTATCTAAATGATATGATCAAGAATAACAAGTTAAAACATGTATGATAAAGAAAGCAATTGTTACCTGAAATGTTAATTTAAAATGGATATCATTAATATAAGGGTAGTATATAGACATAAATGATTGATGTATAATATAAAAAATATGAATATGGATCTGGTATAACATAATAACATAATATGGTTAGTATACTGGAGGTTAAACATACCCTTGACCAAATAAATGTTCTAAGTAATGGTAAATTCCTCAATTTCATTATTATCCAAGATTGTTTATATGAATGTACTTTCTAGGACATATTTATTATCCATGTCTATTTTTGATAAAATATTTTCCAAAATGATTCTTTTATGGAACTATTTATCTAAAACATCATATTAAAAAATGTAAATATTTATTCTTCTATATTGTTCTAATTAATGGGCATATTTTTACAATGGTTTGATGGATTTATTTATATTGACATGGTTATTTTTATAATTTTAATTCCATTCAAAAGATTCAAACTAGTTTGGGACAATTTGATTAAAAAATATCTTTTAGATTACTTCTTTTATAAATGTGTGTCTAATAAATGATTTCACAAAAGGGTTATTTCTCTCAAAAAGCATTACTAAACATTTTCAACTATGTCGACATAAATTCAAAGAAATTATTATTCATTATGTATGATTTATTAGAATACAATAATTCATGTTTTATCGAGTGATTTATGATACATTTTACAGTACATGTGCTATATTTTTACCCTTCATGGTTTGTGTTTGATGTATTGACATTTCTTAGGATAGTTTTAATAAGAACGATTATGTTATATTTCAACATTTTCATATGAGGAATGCAGTGGACTTAATAAATGAAAGGTGGATCCCGCTATAACTTCTTGATGCATCGATAGGTCCCATGAGACAAACTATATTATTGGAACAAGTCTTTGAAAAATATTTTATTTTTAGTCATGGTATGAGGCCTTGACTATGTGGTAATGATGTCTGGTGTTAGACATTCCCTAATTATGAAATTTATTATTAATTGTGATTATTTGACAAGTAGAATATCCATGTGCATGTTTATATGGTAATTTGTTATTTATTTTTTCCATATTAGGTTCATGTTTATGTTTAAAATGATAATTCTTTTATTACACATGTTGCATTAAAATTTTATAGCATCAACTTAATTATTTACTATAAGGCCTCGACCTTAAACATCTTTTAATATTGAATTAAATGAATAATTTACATTGAGGATCTTTTTAGGTTTAGAGTTTTAGATAATTAGAAGATAACTGCTACATCTCAAAAGATTACAAAGTAGACACTTCTACTAAGTTTCCATAGAATAAAAAAACTCTTAAAAAGAAACATGTCTAGTTCCATGTTTTATATAGCATGAATTTTCCTTGATCCATCCTTGACCATATTCTATATTAGGTCCTGCGAAAAAAATTTCAAAAAAACATGGGGTGAGCATAAAGGGCTCAGTAAGGGATACACAATGAATGAAAACTGTTAGTTTATCAAAACAACAGATAAACCATGTATACTTTATCAAAGTAATACTTTTCACCTTTATGAAGTAGTAAAAACTCTTATCTGAATAAAAGATCATTACTTACCCTTTTGTAACCAAAAGATTACAATAAAACCCATACAAAGATCACATAACATATAAAGGTAACTTGGGACATAAACATACTTAAGTGGAATAACCATATGGTCGACTTCCACACATATCACTTAATGGAATAGCCATACGGCCATCTTCCATACATACTTAATGGAATAGCCATACGGCCGACTTCCATACCCAATGCATTGGAGGTTATAACGTAACCACCCGTCCTGGTATTCACGACACCACCCATCATATGGTTTATCACGTAACCACCCGTCAAATGTCCAAGTACCAATATAAAATCATAAAACATAAAACCAATATAAAGGAATTATAAAATTTCCACATTTCAATCACAATATATCATTTAAATATATTGTCATAATTGAATCCTTTATCAAAACCATTTTCAATACCAAAATACATAAAAGTTTATATGGTATTTATTTTATTTTAAAAACATTACGTCTTGTTGAGGAAGCCAAAGACCAAATAATACTCGCAGCAGTGTAGAAGTCGTTGTCGCCGCATATGTACGACAAAAACTTTCCCTTTTGTCATATAGTAAAATGATTCATATAAAAAGATTCCTTTTCAATAAACGTAAAAGTCAAAGGGTTTTATACACCATATTAAAAAAGTGGTGTATAAAACAAAAATGCGCCTCAATGAAAGGAGATTGAGACGAAGTCCCTTACCTCAGGTCCGACTTGACTCGATCGTTCTTTAACGTCCTGAATAATAAACTTGAGTTAATTTCTATTTGCATAAAAACATTTCTCAAGGTAATTGTTCCTTTTATATCACTTATTGCCATGTTATAAACATTATGTAACAATTTAAGTTAATAATGTTAGTTTTGTCGATATTTGGTTCATAAGTCGAAAGTGGACTTCTTACAATTATATGTTGCTCGTGTGGTCAAAGGTTCTTTATATCCAGAATAACATACATGATTTGGATATCATATATATCATATATATCTAGCATATAAATTTATTTATAATATCACATAATCATTTAGAGGTAAGAAATGAAATGCACCATTCATGGAGACGGTAAGCTGTACGTACGCATGAACGCTACTTTCATTTTTTTTTTCATATTAATGGAATTAAAACTAAATGAGAGGTATGTATATTTTAATTCCAGAATTATATTCATCATTTAGATGTATCATTCATCATATATATCCATTATATTCATTTACTTATAATAGTACATTACATTTGGGGATAAGAAATGAAATGCACCGTTCAAGGAGACGGTAAGTCGTACGTATGCATGAACACTACTTTCATTTCTATCTCATACTTTAATGGAAAGAAATAATAATTATATAGAGGTATATTATAATTCCAGTTTAAAATCATATATAATAACATTAAATCCCTCCTTTATACGTCCCACATATGGCATTAACGAATCACATCACATTGAGGGGGCGGTAGTCCGCACTTCCTAAAATGAAATTATCGTGTCTACCCACAATGGATACCATAAAGGTATACCACAAATGAAAAATAAAGAAGCATAAAGAAAACATAAACATAATATATATCATATATAAATATAGTGACATCTTAATGGCCACCATTATAGGTGTTTAAAAGAAAAATGAACAATCATCGTTTCGTGAGGGAGAAATTCGCCAACCACAGAAACAGTGTGTTCTTTAACCATTAGATGTAGATGTGTGTAAGTGTAGCTCGAATATTTCTTATAAAAACATCCTAGTATAATTACGATACTGGAGTTGTTACAAAATAAATGAATAAAAAGAGTTTAGGGGGTTGGAGAAGCAAAATAAAGCAAAAGGACTCAAGTGAAGACATTACCTTAAAATCGGGTAACTCCCTTTGGTTTGATCTCAAAGGCTTACTTGGGAAGACTTATTCCAAATGTGTGGCTTCATGGAGTAAGAGAGGGATGTTTAGAGAAAACATTGGCAGAGTTTGTCCAATCCAAATGCTTTGTAAGTGCGGGTAAAGAGGTAGAGGTGGGGGCCTTTTATAAGAGGAGAGGAGGGGCACTCTTGGAAAGTAAAGAAATGTTACTTTATTTTAAAATGAGATTAGGATTTGAGAGGTCCCACATTGATATAATTCTAGGATAAGGTGATAAGGGTTCGAAATATACCCATAGAATAGGTTTTGGACATGTGTAGGTCATAGATTTTTCATTATACTATCATTTTATTTAAATCCTTTATTAATGATGTAATCACTGCAACATCATGATGTCATAAATAATTTAATATATTTAATGTCTAAAAATTATAAAACAAATATCATGATGTAGGAAATCTTTTTATATTTCTAATTAATATTTATAGTCAAATATATGACTTGAATAACCCCATGTAAAAATTCTTTTAGTAAAACATCTCATGTTTGTGTCATTTTTATTTTGACATTTAATAAAAAGTTATTTATGTCATTTCCCAACCAAAGTGGCTCCATGGGGTCCACATGTTGACCCATGGATTGTCTTGGTCGTCCATGACACTTATAATGAGGGTAGGACATGTGTCAAGCTCATCTCATATTATTAAAAAAATTATTTTTATCTTAAACTACACTAATTACCTCTAATCGCGATTAAGAACTTTAAAGTTACTATTCACCAAAAAATTATTTTAATCTCATTGAACCACATTTTACTTCTTAATGACAACCATGCATATCGGATTTTTAAAAATCAAATCACAGAAGTGACAAAGTTTCATTTAAATGAAAAATCTGTTTCTTTAACTACAACTTAGTGGTTTCACTATTCATCAAAAATAGAGGTTTTTCAGAAAAATACAAAAACTTCACCCTAAGATATATTTGATATTCTGAATTCAAAAATGATGTCTATTTTACAAAATTAAAATCATATAGGTCACATTAATTAATTTAATAATTAATTCTCACTATCATGACAAATAGCATGTTTTTATGAAACAATAAGTGTCAAAAGATTGACACTAGTTTAAGTCCAATTTCAAAGTGAAATTGATTCCAATGACCACCATTGGATTAAATGGTAAAAATATATTCTAATTTCAAATTAAAACAAATTCAAAAGATAATCTAATAATATAAATAAATTACATTAAAAAGAGGTTTTGAGTTAAAACACAACATTTTTTCACTATTCATTAAAAAATGAACATTATTGGAAAAATACCAAAAATTCAGACAAAGTAAATTTTGATATCCCAATCATATGGAATAAGTTTATTTTAAAAAACATAGCTTATAAAATTTTAAAAAGATATATTTAAAAATCGCTTTCCATAAAAAGGCAGTAAAACAATCTTTTAAAAATATTAGTGTATTTCATGCTTAAGATTGGATTTATTTTCATTTTAAGCCTCTAAAAGACTATATAATTCATTAATAGGCATAGATAAAAATAGATATTATTCATTACTTACATGGGATGTTACATCCTTCCCCGCTTTATAAAATTGTGTCCTCTCAATTTATTAACTTATTGAATAAGTGGGGGTATTTATCCCTCATTGCATTTTCAGATTACCGTGTTGCCTCTTCAATCATGTGGTTTTTCCAAAAAATCTTTACCTGATGAATCACCTTATTCCGTAACACTTGTTCCATGTGGTCAATAATCTGGATGGGTTGTTCCTCATAAGATAGGTTCTCTTCCATCTGAACTACCTCTAGACTCAAAACATGAGATGGATCTGGCATGTACTTTCTCAGCATCGAAACATGAAAAACATTGTGTAACTGAGATAATCTCGGAGGTAAAGCCACTCAGTAAGAAACTTATCCAACTCTCTCTAGAATTTCATATGGTCCAATGAACCTTGGACTCAACATTCCTTTATTACCAAATCGCATCACACTTTTCCATGGAGAAACTTTGAGAAAAACCTGATCACCTACCACGAAAGATAGATCCTTCCTTCGGTTATCCGCATAACTTTTATGTCTCCTCCGAGCTATTCTCATGTGTTTCTGAATCAACTGAACTTTTTCTGTCCTCTCTTCTACCAATTCTGGTCCCATAAACTTCCTTTCACCCACTTCATCTCAGAAAGCTAGAGTTCGACACCGCTTCCCATATAATGCCTCAAATGGTTCCATCTGTACACTGGAATGAAAACTGTTATTATAAGAAAACTAAATCAAAGAAAGATGTTGGTCCCAACTTCCCTAATAATCCATTGAACAAGCTCATAGCATATCCTCCAAGGTCTGAATTTTTCGTTCAGACTGACCATCTGATTGAGGATGAAGAGCTATACTAAAATTTAATTCAGTACCCAACGACTTCTGAAGGACTTTCCAAAAGTTAGAAGTGAACCTGGGATCACGATCAGATACAATGGAGAGGGTAACTCCATGCAACCTGACTATCTCTTTAAGATATATTCGAGAAATTTGATCTATAGAGAATGTATCTCCTATAGCAAGGAAATGAGAATATTTAGTCATGCGATCAAAAATAACCCAGATTGCATTATTACCTCAAGGGGTCTTCGGCAATCCCACAACAAAGTCCCTGGATATATTCTCCCATTTCCACTCTGACACTGGTAAAGGCTGAAGCATCCCTTTCGGTAACTTCCGCTCTGCTTTAACCTTCTGACAAGTCAAACACTTTACAGTAAAATCAACAATATCTATTTTCATTCCATCCCACCAGTAATACTCTCGCAGATCCCTGTACATCTTAGTACTGCCAGGATGAACTAATAATGGGGAATTATGAGCCTCACATAACAACTCATTCTTCAACTGTGAATCACAAGGAACACACAATCTCTTCCCAAATCTCAAAACACAATCACTATCAATGTTGAATTCATGCAAATTACCTTTCTGAACCAGCTCTACCTTTTTCTGCAACTCACTGTCTTGCTTCTGTGCTTTCTTGATTTTGTCTAATAGAGATGATTTCACTGATACCTGAAACAAAACAGACAAAAATCCTACACCAACAACTTCTATGAAAAAGTTCATCAGATCCTTAACAAAAGGATCACGTTCCAAATGCAACATTGTTAATGAAGCATTACTTTTTCGACTCAAAGAATCAGCCACTTTATTTGCTTTTCCCGGATGGTAATAAATTGTAAAATCATAATCCTTGATTAATTCCAGCCATCTACTTTGTCTCATGTTAAATTCTTTCTGAGTGAATATATACATTAAACTTTTGTGATCAGTATATATTTCACACTTTACTCCATAAAAATGATGCCTCCAAATTTTTAAAGAAAAAACAACAGCAACTAATTCCAAATCATGTGTAGGGTTATTTACCTAATGAGTTTTCAACTGACGTGAATCATATGAAATTACCTGATCATTCTACATAAGGACAAAGCCAAGTCCCTTCAATGAAGCATCACTGTAGATAACAAACTCCCCATTCTTGTAAAGAAGTGCCAAAACTGGAGCATTCACCAATATTCTTTTCAACTCCTGAAAACAATCATCACATTCTTTTGTCCAGATAAACGTAACACCCTTCTGAGTTAGCTTAGTCATTGGACTAGATTACCGTGAAATATTTTCAACAAACCTTCGGTAGTAACCTACCAAACCAAGAATAATACGGATCTCGGTTACATTGGTGGGTCTTGGCAATTCTTCAACAACTTTTGTTTTAGCAGGATCAACAGTTATGCCATGTTTTGAAACAATGTGACCCAGGAAAAAAATTTGTTGTAACCAAAACTCACACTTGCTGAATTTTCCATATAGTTTCTTTTCTTTTAAGGTTTTCAAGATAACCCTTAAATGACTTTCATGCTCCTATTTACTTTTAGAAAACACCAAAATATCATCGATGAAAACAACCACAAACATATCCAAGAACTCAGAGAAAATTCTATTCATACGGTCCATGAATATAGCAGGAGCATTGGTTAACCGAAAAGGCATAACTACAAATTCATAATGGCCATATCTAGTATGGAATGTAGTCTTCAGAATGTCTACTTCTTTTACTTTCAACTGATGGTACCCCGACCTCATGTTAATCTTTGAAAAATTCTGAGCTCCCTAGAGCTGATACCACTTCATTCGATGGCCCCACATCTGCTAAGGTTGTTGCAAAGGATTTCACCACCCCTTTCTGCTTCTAGTCTAGTTGCTTTCCCCCAGTTGAGTTCTTCGTTAGACACTAATTTTCATAATGACCCATTTCATTACATTTAAAACATCTTACCGCTAGATTTTCATTGCCTGCTTGATCAACTTCCTTACAGTTACGAGAAATATGACCAGACTTACCACTCCGAAAGCACTTACCAGACTTGGATAAACATTCTCCAGGATGCATTTTACCAAACTTCTCACAGGCTGGATATTTGGTTTTCTTACCTCCTTGATTCTATGATGAATTCTTCCCCTTTTCCTGCCAACTGGACCTCTTATTCTATTTTTTTTCATAGAACACCTGATCATCGGCAAACTCCATTTCCACCTTCTCCGCACATCGAACAAGTTTTTCATAACTTTTAAACTCACTAGAAGCTAAAGCCCTTCTATACTTTGGCTTAACCCTGAGTAAAAACGTTTTATTTTACTATCAAGATCTCGTATTATGTTTGGAGCATACCTTTCCAATCGAGTGAACATTGCTTCACAAGTAGCCACTGAATCATCCTCCTTCCTCAATTCTAGGAACTGTATTTCCATCCTAAGACGAACCACCTTAGAAAAATATTTCTCAATAAACATACCTTTGAATTCGTCCTAGTGAAGGTCCTCAATCTCATCACTATCGTTGATATTTTTCACCTTCGACCACCACTGATCAGCTTCACCTTCAAAACGGTAAACAAAAAGACTAACCTTTTGATGTTCTGAACATCCCATGACGTCAAAAATCTTCTCCAGTGCTTTAATCCACCCTTCAGCTTGCACAGGGTCAGATGATCCTCTGAATGATGGGGGGTGTATCCTAATGAAATGTTCCACCACTGAAATGTTCCTCTACGGTTGATCTAGATGATCTCATGCATGTATACCACCACCATTTATAGCCTGAGTCAACTATTCCATCACTACAACAAACAATTCAGTTCCGATTCCGACCATCTCTGGATGCAGATTTGGAAGGTTGTCTTCCTCCTGATGTCGTCCCAACAAATCTGCTTTGTTTCCTCTACGGAAAACCATTCTGAACAAAGAAATATCTTAGGCGAAGCAACATGGTAACCTTTAAATGCTATATGATTTCAGTCATACCATAAATTAACTTATAATTTAACAATGTTTTATCTTCTAAAGTTGTCTAAACCGACCTCTGATACCAACTATAAGGCCCCGGCCTTAAACATCTCTTAAAATTGAATTAAATGAATAATTGACATTGAGTATCTTTTTAGGTTTAGAGTTTTAGAGAATTAGAACATAACTACTACATCTCAAAAGATTACAAAGTAGACACTTCTACTAAGTTTCCATAGAATAAATAAACTCTTAAAAAGAAACATGTCTACTTCCAAGTTTTATATAGAATGAAATTCCCTTAATCCAATCCTTGACCCTATTCCACATTAGGTCCTGTGAAAAACATTTCAAAAAAACATGGGGCGAGCATAAAGGCCTCAGTAAGGGATACACAAAGAGTGAAAACTGTTAGTTTATCAAAACAATAGGTAAACCATGTATACATTATCAATGTAATACTTTTCACGATTATGAAGTTGTAAAAAATCTTCACTGAATAAAAGATCATTACTTACCCTTTTGTAACAAAAATATTATCATAAATCCCATAAAAAGGTCACATAACAAATAAAGGTAACATGGGAAATTAACATACTTAAGTGGAATAACCATACGGTCGACTTCCAGACATATCACTTAATGGAATACCCATACGGCCATCTTCCATACATACTTAATGGAATAGCCATACGACCGACTTCCATACCCAATGAATTAGAGGGTATAACGTAACCACCCATCCTGGTATTCACGACACCACCCATCATATGGTTTATCACGTAACCACCCGTCAAATGTCCAAGTACCAATATAAAATCATAAAACATAAAACCAATATAAAGGAATGATAACATTTCCACATTTCAATCACAATATATCATTTAAATATATTGACAAAATAGAATCATTTATCAAAACCTTTTTCAATACCAAAATACATAAAAGAGTATATGGTATTTATTTTATTTTAAAAACATTACGGCTTGTTGAGGAAGCCAAAGACCAAATAATACTCTCAGAGATGGAGAAGTTGTTGTCGCCGCATACGTACGACAAAAACATTCCCTTTTTTCATTTAGTATAAAAATTCATATAAAAATATTCCTTTTGAATAAACGTAAAAGTCAAAGGGGTTTATACACCATATTAATGAAAGTGGTGTATAAAACAAAAATGTGCCTCAATGAAAGGAGATTGAGACGAAGTCCCTTACATCGTGTCCGACATGACTCGATTGTTCTTTAACATCCTGAATAATAATATTGAGTTAATTTCTATTTTCTAAGGAACCGTTTTCAAGTTCATTATTCCTTTTATATCACTTATTGCCATGTTATAAACATTATGTAACCATTTAAGTTAATAATGTTTGTTTTGTCGATATTTCGTTCTTAAGTCGAAAGTGGACTTCTTAAAATTACATGGTGTTCATGTGGTCAAAGTTTCTTTATATCCAGAATGAAATTCCTGATTTGGATATCATATATATCTAGCATATACAAGTATTTATAATATCACATAATCATTTAGAGGTAAGAAATGAAATGCACCGTTCATGGAGACGGTAAGCTGTATGTACGCATGAACACTACTTTCGTTTCTTTGTCATATTAATGGAATTAAAACTAAATTAGAGGTATATATATTTTAATTCCAGAATTATATTCATCATTTATATGTATCATTCATCATATATATCCATTATATACATGTACATATAATAGTACATTACATTTGGGGATAAGAAATGAAATGCACCATTAATGGAGACGGTAAGTCGTGCGTACGCATGAACGCTACTTTCATTTCTATCTCATACATTAATGGAATGAAATAATAATGATATATAGGTATATTCTAATTCTAGTATAACATCATATATAATAACTTTAAATCTATCCTTTATACGTCCCACATATGGCATTAACGAATCACATCACTTTGAGGGGGCGGTAGTCTGCACTTCCTAAAATTAAATTATCGTGTTTACCCACAATGGAAACCATAATGGTATACCACAAATGAAAAATAATGAAGAATAAAGAAAACATAAACATAATATATATCATATATAAATAGAGTGACATCTTAATGGCCACCATTATAGGTGTTTAAAAGAAGAATGAACAATCATCGTTTCGTGAGGCAGAAATTCGCCAACCACAGAAACAGTATGTTCTTTAACAATTAGATGTATATGTGTGTAAGTGTAGCTAGAATATTTCTTATAACAACATCCTAGTATATTGTAGATACTGGAGTTGTTACAAAATAAATGAATAAAAAGATTTAAGGGGTTGGAGAAGCAAAATAAAACAAAAGGACTCAAGTGAAGACATTACCATAAAATCGGGTAACTTCCTTTGGTTTGAGCTCAATGGATTACTTGGGAAGACTTATACCCAAAGTGAGGCTTCATGGAGTAAGAGAGGGATGTGGAGAGACAAAATGGTCAGAGGATGGCCGAGACAAATTCTTTGGAAGTGTGGGTGAAGAATTAGAGGTGGGGGCCTTTTATAAGAGGAGAGGAGGGGCACTCTTGGAAAGTAAAGAAAAGTTACTTTATTTTAAAATTATATTCGGATTTAAGAGGTCCTGCATTGATATAATTCGAGGATAAGGTGATAAGGGTTTGAAATATACCCATCCAATAGGTTTTGGACATGTTTTGGTCATATATTTTTCATTATCCTTTCATTTTATTTAATTCCTTTATTAATGAGGTAATCGCTGCATCATCATTATGTCATAAATAATTTAATATATTTAATGTCTAAAAATAATAATAAAAATATAATGATGTAGGAAATCGTTTTAGATTTCTAATTAATATTTATAGTCAAAACTCTGACTTGTATAACCTCATGTAAAAATAGTTTTAGTAAACTTCTCATGTTTGTGTCATTTTTATTTTAACATTTAATAAAAAGTTATTTATGTCATTTCCCAAACAAAGTGGCTCCATGGGGTCCCCAAGTTGACCCATTTATTGTAGTGGTCGTCAATGACACATCCAATGAGGGTAGTACATGTTTCAAGCTCATCTCATATTATTAAAACAATATTTTTATCTTAAACTACACTAATTACCTCTAATCGTGATTAAGAACTTAAAAGTTACTATTCACCAAAAAAATATTTTAATCTCATTAAACCACATTTTACTTCTTAATGACAACCATGTATGTCAGATTTTTGAAAATCAAATCACAGAAGTAAAAAAGTTTGATTTAAACGAAAAATTTGTTTCTTTAACTACCACTTAGTGGTTTCACTATTCATCAAAAATTGATATTTTTCAGAAAAATACCAAAACTTCACCCTAAGCTATATTTGATATTCTGAATTAAAAAATGATGTCTATTTTGATAAAATAAAATCATATAAGTCACATTAATTAATTAATTAATTAATTCCCATTGTCAAGACAAATAGCGTGTTTTTATGAAACAATAAGTATCAAAAGATTGACACTAGTTTAAGTCCAATTTCAAAGTGAAATTAATTTCAATGACCACTATTGGATTAAATGGTAAAAATATATTCTAATTTAACTTTAAAACCAATTCAAAATTAAATCTAATCATATAAATAAATTAGATTAAAAAGAGATTTTGAATTAAAACACAACATTTCTTTCACTATTCATTAAAAAATGAACTTTATCGGAAAAATACCAAAAATTCACACAAAGTAAATTTTGTTGTCTCAATCATAAATAATAAGTTTATTTTGACAAACATATCTTATAAAATTGTCAAAAGATAGATTTAAAAATGGTTTTCCATAAAAATGCAGTAAAACAATCTTTTAAAAATATTAGTGTATTTCATGCTTAAGATTGGATTTATTTTCATTTTAAGCCTCTAAAACAATATATAATTCATTAATAGGCATAGATAAAAATATATTTTATTCATTACTTACTTGGGATGTTACATTTACCCTCACAGAACATCTGAGATCACCCCTTTCTTATGATTTGTTGTCCTAAGATTCTAAAAAGTGTATTATTTTTTATATGAAGGGTTATGCCAGGGGAATAATCGAATTCTATATAGATTAATTATGTTCTATTTTATGTTTCCATGTGAAATGTAAAATTCATCTATGAATTCTATTTTCCAAAACTACTACACTGATTGGTAATTCGGGACATGATTCCTTGTAATCAAGACAATGTATTACAATAATGCACCGGCTCTGGACTTCTAGGGCCGTGACATTACATATAGCATGAAAGAAAGCTTATTAATAACTAGTAATCTATATCTTGAAAATCTATGATTAGAGAACATTACCCTAAGATAGAATTTGAGGATTAGTATAAAATAACATCCTATTATTTTTTGTAAAGCAAATATTTTATGTATTTTTTAGGTAATAAATCTTTGTCTAGATACGAGAAGGTAGTGGTGGCTCTAACACAAATTTTCCTATGAGTAAAAATGCTAACAAAGAGTTTTGGGCTTAGCCCAAGGTATCATGTTACATGAAAATGGGCCTTGATGCACTCTTGTTTATGACAATCCACGAGGATATGCATTGGATAATTCATATTTCCTTTACAAGCCATTATGATGGATTTAAGACTATGTATATCCTCAAAGAAAACATTTTTTATGATTATAGATTATATAAATAATATTTTCAATTTACGCTAGTTAATTTACAAGATTGACATATGCATTTCTATTCATAAAATAACCTAGTGTTTTCCATTATTTTGAAATGGTGTCCTGTAGACGGAATGTGAACTACAGAAATAGGTATGATTCAATGAGAAATAAGGATAATATATTTCAAGGTATTAAGAAAACATATAAAGGGGAAATAGTCTCCCACATATTCTTCTCATATGATGAAATAGTATCATGTGTTAATATGATATGTAAAAAAATTCTCTGAGCCCTATGGCTTTGAAGGGATGCTAGGGAAGAAATGGATTGTAGAGACAAAATGGATAAAGGGAAGAAGGGAATGAAATATTTTTCCATATATAATAAATGTGGAAATAATAACCATGGTAAGATCATGAAGGGAATATAAGTTTGTTATAAGTGTTGAAAAAAGGACACTAACTATGTTTTTGAAAGGGTAAGAAAAAGGTTTTAAATGTAGAATTTTTCATCCTCAAGGAGTTGGGACACTATGTGAATCAATATCCTAATTATCAGAGTATGCCACAAATGAGGTTTTTGGATAATAAAATAGCTATGATACTACCACATATAAAGAATAATGTCTATTGTTCTTGTATTTTTATTAAATAATTATTTCATTTGAATGTTGTATCAATGACATAATAGGTATATGAATTATGGAAATAAATAAGGATTTTATAGCATTACTATTTGATTAAGGATTTATGATTATGTGGTACCATGAAAAGTGACCCAATTGCAAGTTAAATATTTTGGAAAATACTTGGATGAAGGAAATATAAAAAATAATATTGACTTGATATTGAGATATTGATTTTGGAATAAGATATGATGGAATTGGATAAATTATATTGGATAATATTGATATTCTTGGAACTAATTAATGGTTTGTTTATTCCATCACTGTTGGAGTATTGAATTTTTTTAAAATTAAGGTTTATATAATGTATTATATAAGTAACAAGGGAGAATGAATGTATTAAAATAATTTTTATGGTAATTCAGGGTGTTACCATGTTTTAAGAGAATGCACGATAGAGGTATTCACATGTTTTTATGTTGAAAAAATATATCTTCATTATGTTTACAATCATTTTAAATATTGGACTATGAGTTTGTAAATAATTGGTTTGTATAAGTCTAAATGTTGAAATAGATTAAGTTTGAAATTTGATATTATTATTTATGGTTAAAATATTTTTCTAGAATATTTTTGGATTGTTGTGCAATGGACAACACAGAGGTCGGGTGACACCCCGTTGTGTCCAGCAAGCCCATGTGAATTGAACCTAAAACTGAATGGAAATATATTTTCATCACCTACATATGTCATATGGGATGTCCTGGTTTGTATAATATAGTTTTTTTAAATGTTCTGACAATTGATTTATAAATTTAGTTTTTTGGAACCCTATACAATAATGATGAATATAATATTTTTGAATTCTGTTATCTTTTGGAGTGAACGATGAGTTTTTTCTAGGAATTAGATGAAGGATGAAAATAGACTTGTTAAGTATATTGTTTCCCTCTTATTATATGAATAAATTAATTGTTAATATTTTAAGAAGGGATCTTAAAACCAAAAATTTGTTATCATAATACCTTATGTTTGGTTGAATCGATGTTATTTTAAATCATCATAGATTGATGTCTTTGGGGACCTCAATTATACAATTGTTTTTGAGTGATGAAATCAATAACTCCTTATAAATAATTACATTTATTCACCAATTATGTGTCACTATTTTCCACCAATGTAATCTTAATTGAGATCTTCATTTTGTGGTGAAATATTTATTTTCCCTTTCCCTCTTATTAAGAACAAATATTATTAACCCAATTTCTATTTTGTGTTTTCTACAAAGGTATTTATCTATTTATAACATTTTTTATGATGAAAATTTTCAAATTTCGAGGCTTTAATTTTTTGAAGGATGGGAGAATTGAACTCCCACGATTTCATAAAACATTATCTCTTCAATGTAATTCAATAACTTGTGCTACATGCAACACTTAGTTTGATCACACCATGATGTACCAAACTAGCCGTTAAAAAAGTGGTTATAAATATTATTTAATAAATGTTGAAATTTTAATATTCCATATAATTTTAGAATCCATATTACGTGTTTCTAAGACATAATATAACAACAAATTCATAATTTTTCAGTTAAAAGACTTATTTTTCAAAAAAATGTTATTTTACATATTTGTAATGAAGAACCCATTCTAAAACCAATATTTGAAAATTTAATATATTAGATTTAATGAAATTAAATTCTTCTTTAGTATTGGGGCATAAAAAAATTTGTTTGGATAAATTTTGGGAACATTTATGATAACTTTTTTATTTTTATGAATAGTTAAAAATAACAAATCTTGATTGAAAACATATTTTTTAATATACATAATTTATTGTATTAAGAAATTAAATTTAATTTTATTGAAGTATAATTAGATTTTAGTTTTATTAGTAATATAATGTAGTTCATTATAAGTAATTTCACATTTAAAGTTGACATAAAGACATGTAAATATGTATATAGTATTTACATTTTGAAAATCCACATTTGGTTTTTGACAATGACAATTTTAAATTAATTAACGAAACATAAATTTTTTTAATTTGGTAAAATTGAATTTATTTCTGAATTTTTAAATTCAAAATCAGAATAGAGTGAAACATTTTATTTTTCTGAAAACATTCCATTTTTCATGAATACTGAAAAACACTTCATTATGGTTTCAAACTAGCTTTTCTTTAAAATAATTGTTTGTTTTATTTACATTTATTTTACATCAAAATATATATATATATTACTTATATATGTTCAATGAAATTGATTGGAGTAATTTTATAATAAAATTAGATGTATAAAATTTTATTGAACTTTTTATTAACATCTTTTACCCACCTTTTAAGCACATTTTCTAATTTTCATAAAACGTAATTTTACCACATCTATAAATTGATCTTAAAAAATATATGTTACATGGTTAACAGAAGTAAGTAAAATTTTGTTCAATAAGTTGAACATAATTTTTGATGAATAGTAACTTTTCATATTTATTTCCCAAATTTAAAACTATATTGGGTAATTAATGGTAAAAATGATATCATAATTACCCTAACACATGTCCTATTTATATTGGATAAGTTTATTTCGACCAAAAACAACCTTATAAATAAAATATGATCCTTTTGGTCCAATTAACTTATATTAGGACAGTTATTATAATTTTATTTAAAGAATAGTTAAAAATGTATAATTCAATGTTTAATAACAATACCATTATTAATATAGGGTTATTCATAAGATAAATTAGACTATAAACATTTCATAGAATTCTAAACTTATATCCTGCATAGTTGTAATTTTTTTATAATTTTTATCTATTATATAAATAAATTTATTTATGACACAATGATGATGCAATAATTAATTTATCAATGAATAATAAATATAATTGATATTATAAATATTAAAATAAATGTAAATTGTGGCTTATTATGCCAAATAAGATTTATATAGCTTAATATTAAATATTAGGTTCTATAAAATAATTTCTATTTGATGTCATAAAGTTGTTATGACTAACAAAAACAAAATACCAAATAGTGTCAAAATTGACGTAATTTAGTTTTTAAAATAAACTAAATATTATTAGTTGCTATAATATTTTAAAAAATATAAGTTCAGATAAAGTAATTTGATAAGGATAGATATATAAATAAGGAAACACTTGGGGTTTAATTGGATTTTTATAGTACGTTTATTAACCATTTATTATTATAATATAAGAGGGCATGGGTAAAGTTAAACAATATAACTATGAGATAAATCTAAAATATAGGGTTAATATGGAGACATAAAGATGTCTAAAATCTATTTTATGAGAGGATTTAGACCCATACCAACATTAGATTCTAAATAAATCAATTTAGAGCCATTAAAAAACGAAAATAATTTTATAATAAAATAAAATTTCAAACAATTCATAAAGTGACCCTCACCTCTCTAATAAAAGGGTACCTCAAATTCTCTCAAAATCACTCTTTCAAAGCCATTTGTATTAGCCTAACCCCGATTAAATCAATTACCAATATCCCTGTCTTCAACCATGTTTCCTTCCCTTCAGTATAAATCCATCATGTGGAGCTCTTTTTTCATATAAAAAAACTACAAAAAATGTAATTATTTTATCACTTTTTCAATATTCATTTATTCATCCACATTATATTTCTTTGTTATTTCAATAAAAAAATAATAACTCCATAACATTATACATACTGTGATGTTTTTATTAATATAGTACACATATACTCATTATTCTATACATCCTATGAATGATAATGTAACAATGCATGTGTACGTATGGTTTATTGTCTCCACGCCGTTGTGTAATTTTTTATTCAACACTATGTTATTTGGGAAGATATAATGATGACTAATATGTAAATAAATAATAAAAATACCAGGATTATGTATCTATAAAATTAATATACCATCCAATTTCACACCTTTTAGTCATGAGATAAACGATATCATCAGTCGTGTGTACGTAAGACTTACCGTCTCCACAAAGCGAAAAGATTCATTTTTCAAGTTCACCATTCAACGATGATTAATAATATATATATATATATATAATTAATAATTATGTAATATATGAAATAATAATGATAATTGATATATATATATATATACTAATTTACTTACATATAGCTTATTCACATACATTTGTTCAATATGATATAGAAACAGAAAGAGTGTGTATGCGTACGTACGGTCTACAATCTCAAAAATTGGTTTTTTCCATTTCCAATATCTATCTATTATATATATTTATATTCTAAATATATATTATAAATAAATCATTTTTTATGTTCTATAAGTATTAAAATCATGATCTAAATCATACGATCAAGAATAACACGTTAAAACATGTACGATAAAGAAAGCGATTATTAAACAAAAGGTTAATTTAACATGAAAATCATTATTTAATGGGTAGTATAAAGACATAAATGAATCATCTATGATATAATAAATATTAATATGGTTCTATTATGATTAAATGACATAAAATTGTCATTATATAAGAGGTTAAATGTACCCTATACCAATGGAATGTGAACGATAAGAGTTAATTCCTCATTCTCATTATTATCTGATATAGTTTATGTGTATGTATTTTTTGGGACATATATATATTTCAGGTCCATGATTCATTAATGAATTTTAAAAATTATTCTTTTATGTTACTATTTAACTAAAAATTCATTTTTAATTTTTTTTAATATTTATTCATCAAAATCAATCTCATTAATGTCCATGCTTTCAAAATGGTTTTTACAATTTATCTATATAGACATGATTGTTTTAAAACGTTAATTCCATTAAAATGTTTCTAAGTGGTATGGGACAATTCGGATCAAAATTCACTTTTAAATGACTTCCTTTATTAATTTTTTACTTTTAAATGTTCTCACAAAATAAATATTTCTCTAAAAAAAATTGGCTAATCATTATCAACTATGTCATCATCCTTTATTGGATATTATTACTGATTATGGTTTATTTATTATAATTAAATAATTCATGTTGTATTGAATGAGTTATGATATTTTTTATAGTGGATGTGCTATTTTTATACCCTTCAAGGTTTGTGGTTGAATTATTGACATTTTTTATGCTAGTTTTAATACGAATGTTTATGTTATGTTCAACATTTTCATACGAGGAATGCAGTGGTCATAGTATGTGACGGGTGGAGGCCTATATGGCTCCTTTATGAATCAGTAGGTCACACGAAGAAAAATAATGTCTTTTCATAAGTCCTTGAAACAAAATTATTTGTAGTGTTTGTACAAGGACTTAACTATGTGGTAATGATGTCCGACGTTAGGCATTACCTCATTTTGAAATTAATTATTACATGTTATTATTCAAAAATTAGAATATTCATGTGCATTTTAATAATATAATGTGTAATTTATATTCTCGATATTATGTTCATGATTATGATTAAAAGGTTGTTGTTTTTTTAACCATCTTTCCTTAAAAGTTTACAGCTTCTGCTAAATTATTTACCATTACTTATCATCAGAGCCCACCCATTTCTTATGTTTTGTTTTCCCAAGATTCCAAGAATTGTTTTATGTTTAATATGTTGGGTTAATCTTGGTGAGTAATGGAATTCTAAATTGATTATTTATGTTTTGTTTTATTTTTGAATGTGTAATGTATCCTTCGTGTATGAAATCTATTTTCCAAGACTACTAAACTAATCGGTCCTTCAGGACATGATTACTTGTAATCATGCCAATGTATTAAAATAATTCAATTGCTCTAGGCTTTTGGGGTCGTGGCGTTACAACATACCTTGTCCATGATGGACCCTTTTTCAAGATTTAGATATCCATCTCATTTATAAACAAATATATATGTATAATTTCATGAAATGTGACTATTGGAACCTGAGGGGAATAAATTAAAAAAAGTCAATGCATCTTAATATTCTGAGGTTCATAGAATTAAGGAACTCCATGTAGATAATAGTTTTATAATATTATGATATATGATTATGTGAATTATTAGAACAATTATATTCCATGAATCAATCAAAAACATTCCAAGGAGTATAGTGTATGTGTTCATCCACTACTGATATGTGAGTACACGAGTTGGTATACTATGTGTGTTTTATGGGAAGTCTAATTATGAAAAGAATGAAAAAACATGAATTTTTCTAGATCTCACCATGAGGGGTTTTCTTATAGTCATGTATGGTTATGAGATAGTTATGAATACCACAAGAAGTGTGATTACCAATATGAGATGAATAATGACAAGATAGATGAGATAATTATTGAGGAACCTGTGTTGGTTTTCTATACTATGAATTTGCAAAAAGAAACCAAATGACTCTCTAGTGGATATATTAATCCATAAATGAGTATACAATAGAATGTGGTATTGATTAAACATAGTGTCCCATTAGAACAGAATTCAAAAATTACGGAGAAGTATATTTCTAGATATTATGTATGTACAAATCATGATATTATAATGCGTCAATCATTATCATGCACTACGTTGTGTTATTATAGTTTTTTTATTATATATTCAGTTATTCTATTCACTTACATGTGAGTAATGTATCCACATTTAGCACCCTAGAACCCTATTTCTATTAGACAAATTTTTATACACAAAGAAGTGATTCATGGGTCTGAGTAGTGACTACATTAGTTTGGGAACCAATCATTTATCATATATTTAGAGAGTATAATATAGATTAGATTTTATTAATCAGTAGTCAAAACCTATTTGAGTTCTCAAAATGGTATTGTTTTATAGTCTCCATAATCAATAATATAACATATATTTGGGATACTTTCAAGTTTTATATCGTATAAAATTTTATTGAATTTCTACACATTCGTAATTATGGTTATACATATAATATCTATTTTTATGACAATAAACATATTTTAAAATATATCGAGTATAATTTAATTTCCATATTTGAAATTTTCTATTCTGATAGACCACTATGTCAATCACGTCACATATCATTCACGTATTTTTTAAAATAAATTTTTTTTACAATTTTTTTATCGATAAAATCAAATATATTTCTTTAGTAAAGAAAACTATAGTTTCTATTATACCCAAAACATTTATATACATTAAATTTTAGATATAAATAATAATATTATAGTAGTGTGGTATATAATATTTTACATTCTCATGGAAAACATTATAAAAATGGAAAACAAATTATTTCATCAATTAAGAAAATGTAATATATAGAATAAATATATTAATGAATGTGGATATTATTACCATTAGATAATAAATAAAAAACAAGAAAAAAATATATATATTATAATAGTCATCTATAATTACCACACATTTTTAAATCAGAATAAAAAAGTGTAAAAAATATTATTAATTCATTTAACATCATAGAAATGATTAATGTAGAATCAAGAAATGAATTTATGTGAATTATGTATAATGAAAATAAAATGCGTTTCTATGATGCTATACGATCATAGGAATATTTTAATGATGGGTAAAATAGTTATATGACTATAAGAAATAGTAACCTGACTATCGAGAATTGTACTCTATCCATTATAATAGATGAATAATCTCAAAAAACTGAAAATTCATTTCGTAATTATAATTTAAAATATTATAAATTATAAAATTTAATAAAATAAATATGAATATAATAATCTAATTGAAATTATAAGAATATTTTGTTAATGAAATGTAATTGATTTTATTTTTTACAAAATTATATTATTTACATGGGATATTAGAATAAGTTTTCTTATAAAAATATTTTTATTAATTTAATTTAAATTTTGGAAACATCACATTTGAATTTTTGAAAGAATTTTGTTGACAATATTCTGATATAAATATACTTTTATGTGTATAGTAAAATCATAATTTATATAACATGTTTGTTTTAATTCCAACATTCTTTTTCTAAACATGGAATAACCAATTTTGGAATGTGAGACACTACCAATAACATATCTAAAATTATATCAATCCATGAAAATGAAGTTTCTATAATAAAAAGAATTTCCATAATTATGAAGTAAAATGTATTGCATTAAAATATGGTTTAATTTTTTTCACATTAAATATTAATAAAATTAGTAATTTAGTTTTAAAATTGTTCTAATTTATAAATAATATAATAATTTCTTATAAAATAGAATCTATAATATAAATATTATCGCATTTAGAATTTTTATATTGGATATTATATTATATTCAATATTTTATCATAAAACACATCTTTACCCATGTATAAATACACTATCTACATCCCCAAGGAAATCCATAAAACTTACTCTTATTGAAGACAATATGATATCTATTTTTTTCCTATTCAACTATTTATAATCAGTTGGGTTTTTCTAGAGTAATATAACTCCATTATATCAAATATTTATGGGTGCCTGGATAATATGCACACCAAGAAGGATGTCAGATTCTTTTATCTTATCTTTCATTTTCATCATCTTATCCTCAACCAATATATTAAATTCTATACCAATCTTCTTAAAATTGATTAAATAGAATTTTATAGAATTATTAATATTTATAACACATGTTAATTATTTTCTTATAAAATTAGTTATATGTCATTTATCCCTCCTCTCCTCTTTTGAAAATGTTTTATTAATGGTCATTTAACTTCCTATAATGATATTTCAAAATATATACATATCACCATATATAAATATTTATACAAATCATTATTTGTAAAAATTTAATTGTAATTTTTTTTATTCTCCATGAATTCTGATTACAGATTTATAAATTTGATTGGATAAGAATTACGAATTAAATATAAGATGGAAAATTTTAAGGAAAACCTAGCAATAATACATTTCATATTTAAAAAATAAAATTGAAAAATAGAGATAAATATTATAATTTACCTTGAGTGAATAAAATTAATGTAATTTACTTTGGGATTTATGTTAATAAAAATAAATTCCTTGTAAAAGAAGATGATTATGATGAAATATATATAGATCTAATGTAAGGGGGATCATAAACTCCATTACATAATGTTTCCGACGCTTTCTCCGGGGCGCGCGCGCATCCGTCTGTCAGGGGGGGACGCGTGGCATTGTTGCCCCGCATTCCCTCTTTCCAAAGGCGGGCGGCATTCGCTCCTTATTCAGGTACGTCTGCTCCTTGATCGAAACGGGATGATGGGATGTCGGTTCTTCCTCCTGTGGATTCCTCCTCAGAACTCGTCACCTAGTCCGGGTCTCCCTCGTAGATTTAATATGTTGTTCGTGAAACTCTTCCCAGTGCCATGTTTCCATGGGTGCCGGTTAATTACGCTGCTCCTGTCGGGACATTCCAAGGGGTCCAGTCAGGGCAAAAACCATCGGTCAGGGGAGTAGTCACGTTGAGGCATCAGAAGCGTGTCTGGATGCTGGGGAACCTGGCATGTCTGTCTGTTATCCTTGATCACAAGGCTTCTCGAGGGCGTGGAATCCCGAGGCATCCTACATCGAGCGCGGGGAATTACATGTCATAGACACGTATCTGAGGTTTTCCTCAGCTTCCCGTGTTCAACACAGGGTATGCCGCGAGTTCAACATCCAGCGGAGATGGATGAGAGTGAAATGGGACCATCGCAGGGGGCGACAGTGAAGTTTGGCTTGAGCCTTGAAGAGGCTTCCTACGTATCCCTGTGGCAGGGAATCAATGTCCGCGTAGTTCGGGATGGTGCCGGTAAACCGACGTGAAGCTGGACCTTGGTCCGATGGGCATCGTCAGCGTACCGACGTGAAGATGGACCTTGGTCCGAGGGGAGTTGGGCTTGAACCTCTGGGAGGATTCCTACGTACCATGCCTTGACATGGATCAAAGTCCTCGTAGTTCAAATGGTGGGTCGCAATGGATTACCATTGGACCAAAGTGTAGTTTAACGTCATGATGGACGAAGATGGGACCCGACGTGAAGAAAACGGCGGGTGGGTGTGTCGGTGAACCGACGTGAAAGCAGACCTTGGTCCACTATTGGTGGGCTTCAACCTCGTAAAGGCTTCCTACGTACCATGCCTTGACATGGATCAAAGACCTCGTAGTTCAGGGGATAGGTGGGTCGCAATGGATTACCACTGGACCAGAATGGGACCCGACGTGAATGACGGATGAGTGGGCTTGAACCTCGTGGAGTCTTCCTACGTACCATGCCTTGACATGGATCAAAGACCTCGTAGTTTAAATGGGGTGTGTCGGTGAACCGACGTGAAAGCAGACCTTGGTCCACTGTTGGTGGGCTTGAACCTCGTGGAGGCTTCCTACGTACCATACCTTGACATGGATCAAAGACCTCGTAGTTCAGGTGGTCACAACGGCTTACCGCTGGACTGGAATGGGACCCGACGTGAATGAGTGACGGGTGGGCTTAAGCCTCGGGGAGGCTTCCTACGTACCATGCCTTGACATGGATCAAAGACCTCGTAGTTCAAATGGGGTGTGTCGGTGAACCGACGTGAAAGCAGACCTTGGTCCACTGTTGGTGGGCTTGAAACTCGTGGAGGCTTCCTACGTACCATGCCTTGAGATGGATCAAATACCTCGTAGTTCAGGTGGGGTTTGTCGGTGAACCGACGTGAAAGCAGACCTTGGTCCACTATTGGTGGGCTTGAACCTCGTGGAGGCTTCCTACGTACCATGCCTTGACATGGATCAAAGTCCTCGTAGTTCAGGTGGGTGTCAGGGTCGGTGCTCACTCTAAGCCCACGTCAGTCATGCTCGGTGTGAGAAACAAGAGGTTGCATGGACCTGACGATCACGTCGCGAAGGATGCGTCCGTGAGAAGCGAAGAGGGGCTTACGCGTTGGGCGGCCCATGGTGTTGGGACTTACTGCAGGATGGAGGCCCAGAGGGGGGTACCTCGTTCCCTATCACATCCTCCACTGACCTTGGTAGTGGGGAAGTACCGAGATGCACAGGTGCAATCATCCGTACCAAAGGTTAGGGGTTTACGCTCTGAGGCGACCCTTCCCCTGCGAACATATGCCACTCCGACAAGGAGGATCTCATTCCATGTGTGGAAGAGTTCCATTCCCGTGGAGATGAGTGGTGTAATGAATGTTCGAGCTGGGGGGGACCTTTCGTGAGGGAGATGAGGTTGGGTCACAGTTTAACGTCATGTGTTGAGGACGTGGTGCTTGGCAGTTTAACGTCCTGCAGCTCGGACGAGGTGGGTTCACTCCACACCCCTAGGGCTTACATAACTGGTACCCTCTGGTCCTTGGGGAAGGGAAGGTGTCGGTAAGGCCATGGTAAAGGGGGTCGTGAGAGGAACCATCAAGGGGTCCACGTTAGCGTGGATATGCGAAGAAGCAATAGCCGTTAGCGTGTCTATGCGAAGAAGCATTAGGCGAAGAAACGCTACGGGAGGTGTTGTCCATGGGACTTTGAAATCACATCGTGCAAACCTGGAGGGTCGCACGGAAAGAGGAATCACTAAGCAGAGGAGTGTGCTTTGCGAAGTGGGGTGCCTTGGCCTTAGCATGGGGCATAGGTGGGAGTGGGAGGTGCTTCGCGAAGTGGAACAGTGTTCGCGGAGCACTGCCTCGCGAAGAAGGTGTGGTTTGCGAAGCAGGGTCCTGCCAAGCAATGTGCTTCGCGATGCATAGTTATACTGCCTTGGCATAGGGATTACTAGCATGGGTTGGGTGTTTCGCGAAGCACAAGTGCTTCGCGGCTTCCCGGGTTCCCTTGGGAATCCCCTTCCTTTGCGAACGCCCTTGAGCTTCGCGAAGGGCATCCCTCTCGGAAGAGGGGCTCAAAACGAAACAAATCAGAGTCGTCTCGTGAAGTAGAAATACCTCGCGGAGCTCATGATTCCCGGGGCAAAGCGTGCTTCGTGATTCGGGAGAGGAGAAGCCGAATGGTCGGATCGTCCGTCTCGGGGACTCAGGGGGAGTCGAGTATTTATAGGGAAGGGGTGCCGCGAAGCAGGGCTCGCGCGCCGCCTTCGGGGCTTCGCGGCGGCTCGCGAACGTCAAACGGGTTCGCGGAGGATTACCGCCTCCGGAGCTTCGCGGGGCCGCCAAGGTTGGGACGCTTCGCGGCGGAGCTCCGCGGCCGGGCTTCGCGGCCGGGCTTCGCGGTTGTGCTTCGCGAGGCAGCACGCCGGCTGTCTTTTTCGTTCCTTCCATTCGGGCCTTATTTTTGGTGCCAACAAATGCCCCCCCTCAGACTTGGAGCCACGGAGGGCGAAGGGTCGATGTCTGAGGGAAAATCGCCAAAACTGTCGGTGATTCGCGATGTGTCATCGCGAAGGGGGACACGCGCTGCTCGCCGGGGCCGCGGATCCGGACGCGCCGCGATGCTTCGCACGGGTGAGGCGCGCCGCGATGCTTCGGGGTTGTCGCCTATAAATAGGGGGTCCGCGTTCTTTTTTCTTTACGCGCCTTCCTTGTCCTTTTGTGCTCTTGATTTCGCGACGCTCCGCGTACTCCGCGACAGCACTCCGCGAATCGAGCTTCGCGGCGAACCGCGAGTCTCCGACTCCGCGTCCGCGCTAAGCGAACCTCTGTCTGCCTTGGCCAGACTTCGCGGCTTGGTCTCGCGACCGATCTTCGCGATCCGACTTCGCGGTCGAGCTTCGCGGCCGAGCTTTGCGGCCGAGCTTCGCGATCCGTCCGAAAGAATTCTTTTCTGAGGGCCAAAATTAAAATGGCCCATCAAGAAGCTGCTTTGGGGGTCCTTGCAGACGTTGCTCATCGAGATGAGATGGCCAACCGTCCGGGTTTGGGGGAGATGATTCGGAGCCACTCGGACCACACTTCCTTGACAGACCTGCTGTCGGAAGGTCAGAAGGATTACCCGCAGTGCAAGAAACTGCCGTTGTACGGCTTCGGGCTGAGGGATGACGTCTTCATCCCTGAGGCAAGAAGGGATGAACCAGCTTGCTGGTTCAGGAGCACACCATGCCAGCACCAACAGTTCAGGGCGGCCAATGGTCATGCACATGAGGATTTCACACCCGTCACCGCTGATTGCCTCTACAATCATGTGAACGACATTGACGGGAGGCCACTGCAACCGGAGACGTCCCCTCCTCTCTACCGTACTATGCTGAAGGCGGCTCTGCAGGATCCGAAGAAGGGATGGTCCGATGAGTGCGACCTGCGCCAGGGAGGAAATTTTACCGACGACTGGGCCTGGTCCTACTGGGTAGGCGCCTCGTGCGAGGAGTTCGAGGCCGAGCTGAGGAGAGTGGGACTGTATGAGGCAGCATGGGCCTCCCAGTTCCACATTTACCAGCCAAAGCAGCTGATGCCGGAACTGCTGAGTAGATGGTCGTCCAGGACCAACACTTTTCACCTGCATCACGGGGAGGTGGGCATCAGCCTGTGGGATGTCCACCAGATTTCCGGGGTCCCGATCTTGGTGGCCATGTGTAACGAGTTCCTCCCCGTTGCCAGCGTGTGGGGAGATGCTGAGCAAATGCCACGGCTGGCGTCAGCGCTGATGGCGCTTGTCCCTGGAGAGGACAAGGAGGCAGTGAGGGACGTCCACTTCAAGAGGTGGTTCAAATGTTTCCTGAACTTTAAAGAGAATCGAGAGTTCCCTCCAAGGCTTCGAACTTGTCCGAGGGAAGCCCAGCGGGGCAAGGGGCACTCGTATTGGCGGGTTTTGGAGGACAGCCAATGGATGACTTGGGGTTTCAGCGTCAGCACCGAACAACAGCCAATAGTCAGGCTGGCGGCGTTCATCGCGGCTCTCATCTGTGGGTGGATCTTACCGGTGAGAGATACAAGCATGGGGGTACGACCCAACTCGTTCATCATGGCATCGATGTTGGCCATGGGGCAGCGAATCAACCTGGGGATCTCGATGCTCGCCAAACTATACAGAATGCTGCGGCGCATTAGCGAGGGCAAGAAGCCGCCAAGAATATGCGGGCCCTTCCACCTCCTGTATGGGTGGATCGCGGCGCATATCAGGGGGATTTACGAGTATCCAAACCCCATTTCGCCGCCGGGATCAGACTTTCGCCCTTCCATTCTGAACGCAGTTGGGAGCTTCCCATTCAAACTGGCTGTTCCGATGGTGCTGAATAGGGTGTGGAGGGCGGACGAGTTCAACTTTCATCCCTTTCCACTGCCGACGGGGAGGCTTACAGATGATGGACGGGGAATGGAAGAGCATCGGGCTTACATCCTGGCCTTCCGAGGTGGAGTTTTGGTGGCTCGGATAGATCGTGAGCCAATCTGTGAACCGTACAGCCCGCACCATTTTGCGAGGCAGTTCCGGTGCCTCCAGCGGCTGACCCCGCAGGTATATTGGGAGGTGCGTCACGAGGAGCACCCGTGTGTGATGAGGCAGTTGTGGCTCATGTTCACACGTGAGGATGGAAAGATGCAGATCACATTGCCTCCATCCACCGCCGCCTTCGGCTTAGTGAAGGAGTACGCCATCAGCTGGGAGGCCGCTTATCCCGGGGAGATGCTGAAGTAGCCAACGATCAGGGTTGGTGACGGTGGGCCTCCTTTATCTTGAGGTCGGGGTCGGAGGGCAGCTAGGGCCGCCCGCGGCAGCGGGACTTCCATGGCAGAGAGACCCGCACCGGCCGAGGGTATGGCAGCAGCGGCGGATCTGGTGGTTCCGGGAGAGCAGGGTCATCCGGAGGGGCGGCCACCGAGGGGATTCCGTCGGATATCCGCTCAGGCTCCGGGGAAGCGGCTGCGTCACATTGACATGGCAGAAGATGTTGTCTTTCCGGAAGCTTGGGACATTTGGGATGTCAACCGGCGATTCCTCAGCCCACCTGAGATGTGGGCCCACCTGAATCGCCTCGGGATGGAACTGCCGGGCATAGGCCCAGTCCGGGCTGGATTCATGGTATCTCCGGCGGAGGCGGAGCAATACTTGAACGAGCTGGAGGATTACATCCACTCCAGTGGTGTCCCTCGCCCAATGACAGACCGGGTGAGGGTACTGTTGAATCAGACGGTCCCTCCACAGCTATCGGCTGCCGATCTGAGGGAGCGCTTCCCTTTGCCGGAGGAATCAGGGGACTCTTCTCGGGAGGATGAGGCTGGAGGGGGGAGCCCGCTGGAGGAGGGCGAGGTCGGAGACCGAATCTCAGAATCCGACGACTTCGCGGAGGCTCTCGAGGTAGAATTCCGAACATCTCTTCTTACGATCTGTTCTTGAATCCCTATGGACTTCTCACCAATGTTTGAGCCATGCAGGAGGAACTTGTTCGTAGGCCTCGTTCTCGCTCCTTGGCGGGTGACGATTCGGGACCTTCAGAACCCGTGCCTATGGCTGCGTCCAGTTCTGCGTTCAGTGGGACCAGGGGGTCTGAGGTGGCTCCTCTGAAATCTCCAGACCTTCCAACAGTATACGGGGGGGCCTCGTCTCGGAGTCCCGTCAGTACCGGCCTTGGAGCAGCGCTCGGAAGTCGATCTTCGTAAGTCTCCTCCACAGGTATTCTCGTTGCCACATGTGGGCCATGCTGACTAACATTTATGTCTCTTTCTGTCATACAGTTCTCCGACTGGCGTGGGCTGCTGCAGCGAGGCTGGTTGGGATGTCTGGCGGCGTCCCTCCCAGGGGCATGCCGGTGATGGTGATGATAGTCCCTTCACCTCCTCAAGCTGCGGCGCACACCATCACTGGCGGGACCACCAGCAGGGTCATACCTGAAGTCATCGAGGAGGACTCCGAGGAAGAGGATCAACCGGTCAGTCCCAGTCCTGTCGTGCCTGCGCCGGCGTCAGGTGTCGTACCAGACTCAACACCAGATGCAGATCCCGCTGAGGAATTCCTGCAGGCATATCCTGTGTACGAGCCTGCCGACCGCGCGGATTGGGACGAAACGGCCTCTGATGAGGAAGACAGCAGCATAGTACACCGCCGGTCGTGGAAGCTGATCACGCGCTTTATCAGGGACACTCCCCAAGCGCAATGGCTGGCCGAAATGGATAGGCTCCGCTCGCGGTTGCGCGAACAGTGTGCCGGGGGAGTGGATGCCCAACGCCCTCACGCGCTCATCCGAGACCTCATGGCTGAGAAGATCCGAGAGCATGATCGTGGGCTGAGCGTTGGATGGCAGCGGAGGAAGGCGACCAGCATTAGGAAGCTCCAGGAGGCTGAAGGCGAGGTCCAAGAGATGCAGATCCGGGACAACGAGCTTTCAGCCACTCTCGATGCACAGTCTGAGCTGGTCTTACGATTGAAGGCCCAGCTGGCAGAGGCTGAGGAGCATGTGGAGAAGACCTCTGGAAAGATGGCTGTCGTCCAGGCCGAGGTGGAAAGGGCCAGGGCCAGGGTTGACGGATTACGCCTCGCCGCTGCTGAAGAGGAGCGGGAGTTGAATCAGCGGCAACAGGCTCTGGACGCCGCAAGTCAACGGGTGGCGGAGCTGCAACGCTCTATTGACGGAGTCAACCCGTCCATGGGGGAAGTCAACCCCCGAGTTTTGTAGCGAACCCGAAAGAAACTTTTATTAACAATTTTGTGCTCCAACTCTTTCTTTCTCCTTTGTTTTGAGTTCCGCAGCACGTATGATTTCCACTGTTGAATTGCCTTGTTGCATCCCTACAATGTTTGCGGGACGTTTGACGACAATTCCCTCAAACCAGTCCAGATTCCCAAAAGATGGGGAAGGCTTGATCAGTGGAGGAACTTTCAGGATAGCCGAATTACCGTTTCTCCAATGTGCTCTTATGCACGAACGGGGCAACACCAGGGGTGCTGAAATCGGTTCAAACAGATGAAAATGGGAAGTGTGAATCACGATGACCAAATTCAGAACACTGTGGGGATGGCTTGACAATAAAGGACAACCGCTAACCGTGGCGGACAAACGGTATCCTGACTGCGTTAGCCTGAAATGGGGACAACAAATGAGCATCGACCGCTGACCATATTCGCAACACGGGATTTTATCAATTTGTTGTCGATCAATCCTTCAGGACGTTGGCCCAGGACAGTTGGTGGACCATAGGTCAGACATCCATACTGTTAGGGGGTCCTTCCAGACATGACCAGTCTTCCGGAACGTTGGCCCAGGACGGTAGGTGAGCCGATGCGGCACAAGACCAGGCCATTAGGGGGTTCCTTCAGACATGAAAGAGGACGAGGGTCCGAATAAGGGACACGCAAAGTGTGGAACATGGAGTGGTGGTTTGTTCAAACAGAATCCAACACCTTGGTAGTTGCACCACCGTGGTGGGAGTACGCCCGATGGGCGCGTCGGTCTGATCATGGATCATTCCTTTTTGGGGCAGGACCTCTCTGACGAGGGGATCTATCGCTTCCCAATGGGATCTTGGGGCATCCTAAACTTGTTCAGGGTAAAATTGTAGCTACATAGTTCCCCCCGAGGGGTCAGGCCAGAGGGCTGGAAATGGGGAGGAACAGGATTTTGCGATTCCTGGGGCGGAACCCTAGGTGAAATGCCTGGGTGTCTCTACGTATCCCATGTGATGATGGGAATCAAGCCGCGCGTAGTTCTGGAAGCGCAGTTTAACGTCGTACTGGATGAGGAGAAGCCTAACCGTGTTGGTACACATCCAACCAAAACTACTAAGCCCACGTGAGTCGTGCTCGGTGTGGGAAACAAGCAGTAGTGGTGGGAATTTCCCGACGCAGAGAGGGGCAGGTTGGGGCAAAGGGATGCGGTGACTACCGGCCCAATGACACTAACACGATCATTCAGCGCACCTAGATGCGCGAAGAGAAAGAGCCGAGTATGGTGGAGTTCCACTTGAACATGAGGGAGTGGAAATGTGTGAATCATGACGCTCGAGATTCGGATCACGATGGTGGCGGCGTGGCGATGGGAGGACTACTGCTGACCATATTCGCAACACAGCATCCTATCGCGTTAGCCTGAAATGGGGACAAACAAATGAGGGTCGACCGTTGACCATGTTCGAAACACGGGACCGTGTCACAAATGTTGTCAAATATCCGTAGGGACGTTGGCCCGAAATGATTGATGGGACCTTAGGTCCAGCATTCATGGAGAGCCCTTAAGCTTAGTATCCACGTCGTCCGAGGGTCCTTTTGGGATGTGGAAGAGATGAGGATCCAAATAGCGAGCTCACGAAGCTTGGTCATGAGATGAGGGGAATGTCCCTGTGAAAATACAATGCTTCGGGCTTTTTGTCAAAACACATCTGAATACGTCAACGAAACGTATTAGAGAGAGGTGCAGATTCCTTTCCCTTGGGGAGATCTTAGTTTATGGTCATAGAATTCGGACCATGGATTGGAAAAAGGGATCAGGGGACGCATGACATCACAACCTGACGTGAATGAGGACATAGTCCTTCTTACCATGCATTCTCTGGGGAAATGCTCGAGTCAAGGGACCGAACACCAGGGTTAGGCTGGGCCCGCGGCGAAGTACCCGGGCGCTCCTACGTATCTCATAAGGATGAGAATCAAGCCATACGTAGTTCTGGAAGGTGGCACGGTAAGGTACCAGTGCCAGGGGAAAAAGGAAGTGTAGGCATAGCCCTTGCACTAAAGAAGAGGAATTTGATGTATCTTGTTTGTTCTTTAAGGTGAATGGGTTTTTTTTTGTGAAGCGACAGGCCTAGAACAGTAGGTCGTGATGTCGCCACAAGAATCAAGCAGTGATGGGCGTTGACAAACGGTATGGAACATGACCAATACCCAACGTGATGTCCTCTACAGCGAGGTCACCACAATGCGGTGCCGTTTTTTCGTCGTGCGGCCAGGATGATAATGTCACAGTTTTGGGTCGCATGATAGGACCAAGCATGCATTTTATCGTCATGCGGCGCAGACGTAGCAGAGACGATGCTAGGCGGGAAATGTGCGCAGTGTTATAAAACAAAACTGACGGAGACATGATCCCACATCATATTGTACGCCATTTGGAGGGGGGAACCTTAGGCCGAGGGGCCTACACAGAGGTGAAACAGGGAGAGAGACTGGCTTCCTGAATGGGTTGTACCCGGAGACAGGGAGTCTGGGTGGTTCTACGTATCCCATGAGGATGGGAATCAAGTTGAACATAGTCCCGAATGGATCTTAGTTTATGGTCTTAGATCTCGGACCATGGGAGCCCCAAAGGGCGCCAGATTGCAGCTTTGTCCCCCTAGCATGCAAAGGTGCACTGAGGGATAGCGCCAAAAGTGTCGAGATTCCACCTGGACATGATGGGGTGGAAAATGATGTGAATCATGCAACCAACATTCAAGGACTAAAGGGGCTGGCGTGACGACAGGGGATTACTGCTGACCATGTTCCCAACACAGCATCCTGTCGCGTTAGCCTGAAATGAGGACTAACAAAACGAGCATCGACCGCTGACTACATTCGCAACGCGGGATTTTATCGATTTGTTGTCCGTAACCCTGGAGGGCATTGGCCCATATCGGTAGGAGATCCCTTGGGCGTAGTATCCAGGCCGTTCTTGGGGGTCCCTCTAGGTGTGAAAGATGATGGAAGTCCGAATAGAGGGGAACACGAAGCTTGACAAGTGGAAGGAACTTGATCAAGTTGAATCTGACAATCTTGGTGCTAGACTAGAGTTCTCTTAATACATGGGTGAACCACTGCAGGGAGCCTTGGGACTCAACCTTGAGGGTGATCGAGAGATGGCCGATTCCCAGGGCAAGGGGGCATGGTTCCCAAAACCTTGTATCATACCTACACCCCCCCCCCCGCTGGAGAGGGATGGACCAAGTGGCCTAGGTGACCGAGAAATCAGGAGATCTCCCAGAGGTGGGGCTGGACCCGAATCTTAGACATTCAGGTGGTCCTACGTATCCCATTAGGATGGGAATCAAGCCACACATAGTTCTGAAGGGTACCTTTTAACGTCATGCAGGACAGGAAATCAGGAGGACTGAACCTCAGAATGGGGCGTGCGTGGTGCAACTATTGCAAACCCGAGGTGAATGAGGACGTAGTCCCACACTGCGCCACGCAGTCCTGTGATCAGGGTCCTGAAGGCAGGATTAGAGTGGTAAATTCGCTGAACTCAAGCTGGGTTCGAAGACAAGGGGTCTTAAACGTAGTTCCAGATGAGAGTCTTAGTTTATGGTCTTAGAGCACGGACCATGGATGGTGACAACTCCCGAGTAAGTACAGATGTCAACCCAATCCCTAAGCCCACGTGAGATAAACTCGGTGTGGGAAACAAGGGGGCTATCCTCATCGCAATACTTGGGGCATCCATCAAAGGGGAGTCAGCAGAGAATTTCGAAGGACACCTTTGATGTAGCTTGTTCCTCGAACGCGCAAACGTGCACGGGGGAAAAGTACCAAGATTCCAGAGACTCTACTTGGACATGATGAATTGATGAAGGGTGTGAATTGTGTACCCGACATTTGGGCTTAATGGGTTGGCGTGACGACAGAGGAAAATTGTTATCCATGACGGAAACACAGCGTCTGTATCGCGTTTGCCTGAGGTGAGAACAAAAAACGAGCATCGACCACTGACCATATTCGCAACGCGGGATTTTATCGATTTGTTGTCCAAAACCCTCGGGGGCGTTGGCCCGTATCGGTAGGAGAGCCCTTGGGCGTAGTATCCAGGCCGTTCTTGGGGGTCCCTCCGGGTGTGAAAGATGATGAATGCCCTGATGCGGGGATACGCAAAGCCTGGAAAGCGAATGCGGACGTGTCCGAGTAAAGCTTGGCATTCCAGGTAATAAACCAGAGTACTCTTAAGCACATTGGTGAACCGCCGAAGAAAAAGGATCGACGAAACAGCTCAGTAGGGGGGGGAGCATGGTGTAGTCATTACGAGATCATCGTGAATGAGGACATGATCCCACACCGCACCGTATGATCCCTTCATGGAGGAAGGATGGGCCAAGGGGCCAAGATGGGATGGGGATTCCCGAGAGATAGGGCTGGACCCGAAGCTTAGACATTCAGGTGATCCTACGTATCCCATTTGGAAGGGAATCAAGCCACATGTAGTTCTTGAAATGCAGTTTAACGTCATGCAGGACGAGGAGGAGAGTAATATACCCCTAAACAAGGGAGGTGTATGGCATGGTAAAGAAGCCGTCGTGAATGAGGACGTAGTCCTACATCACACCATACGATCCTATAAGATAGGTCCGGGGCCGCGGCCCGGAAAGGCCAATGGGCCTAGGGCTCAGCCTCGGTCAGGAAGGCCTGACTGGTTTGTAGTTTAACGTCTTACATGAGGACGGGGGGTCAGGGACCCGAGGAGGCCAAGGGGCCAGAGGCTGGGCCTCGTAAAGGGAGGACGTACGACATGGTACATGATCACGACGTGAATGAGGACGTAGTCCCACATCACACCGTACACCCTTATGAGGAATCCTGGGCCATGGCCCGGAGAAAAGGGGAAGTTATCAGTCAGAAAGGTCTGACTGGTTTGTAGTTTAACGTCTTTCAAGAGGACGAGGGTCCAGGGGCCCAAGGAGGCCACAGGGCCTGAGGCTGAGCCTCGTAAAGGGAGGGCGTACGGCATGGTACATGATCTCGACGTGAATGAGGAAGTAGTCCCACATCACACCGTACACCCTTATGAGGAATCCTGGGCCGTGGCCCGGATCGCCAGCGCCACCTGGGGGAAGTTTGTCACCTTGGGATGGGGCAGAGGGGATCACTGTTCTTGATGCCTGGGGCATCTCGGGGTGGACCCGAAGATCCAGGACACTGTTGACCATGTTCGAAACATAGTGTTCCTATGGTGACCCGCATGGGGGCAACAAATGAGCGTCGACCGCTGACCAAATTTGCAACGCGGGACTTGTGTTGACTTGTTGCTTAAGAAAACCCTCGGGGGCGTTGGCCCGTATCGGTAGGAGAGCCCTTGGGCATTGTATCCAGGCCGTTATCGGGGGTCCCTCCGGGTGTGAAAAGGTGACAGAATCCCAGTCAAGGAGTGGGTGAAGCTCAGTTGCGTTCACCCACGAAAGGGGCAAACACCTCCAGGGGGAATGTGCAGCCGGGTCGAGGCTTGCTCGACGTGGGTCGGGGCAAAAGTGTGCACCCTGCCATGTCTTGACCCGAGGGGAAGATTTTGGATTTTGGGATGGGCCAATGGAAGAAATGTCCGGGAGTTCCTACGTATCTCATAAGGATGAGAATCAAGCCATACGTAGTTCTTGAAGGCCATGCAGTTTAGCGTCATGCGGTGAGGACGTGGGAGGGTAGAAGAACGGGAGTGGGCGCATGGTGCGACCTTTACAATCTTTGCGCGAGTGGGATTGCATGAGCGGGGCCAAGAAAGCCTACCCCCTGCTACACAAAGATCCTCCAAGGAGACTATCCCCAGGGGGAATAGCGGAAGAGAAAAGCTTGGGGCTGGGCTCAAGACGAGGCGTCCGAGCGTTCCTATGTATCCCATGAAGACGGGAATCAATCCATACGTAGTTCTTGGCATGCAGTTTAACGTCATGCGGGACGATGAGAAGCACCTCCTTTGGGGATATGTACAGTACGACAAGTAATCCGACGTGAACGAGGACATAGTCCCACACCATGCCGTACAATCCCGCAAGAGGGTAAGTCGGGGAAAGACCAAGGGGGGGCCCGAGGCCAAGCCGCGGTGGAGACGGGGCCAGGGGCCCAAGGAGGCCAAGAGGCCTGAGGCCGGCCCTCGGTCAGGAAGACCTGACTGGCTTGCAGTTTAACGTCTTGCAGTGAGGACGGAGAGGCAGTTTAAGGTCATGCGGGACCAAGTCGTAGTTTAGAGTCATGCAGGACCCTATCGCAGTTTAGGGTCGTGCAGGACCACTACAGTTTAATGTCGTGCGGGACCCTCTCGCCGTTTAGGGTCGTGCAGGACCACTTTTTGCCCTAGGCAAAGTATCGCTTGAGGAATTTGGCATTGGTGGGAGGGGTTACACGCTCTCCATCCGTGGTCACCAAGGAGTATGCTCCATTGGGGTAAACCTTATGGATGATGTAAGGCCCTTCCCATTTGGGTTCTAACATGGGTCGTTTCCTACCGGGGATCATTGGCGCTCGAAGGGCCAGTACCAGGTCACCCTGTAGAAAAGAGCGGATACGATCCTTCTTGTCAAAAGCTCTCGCTATCTTGTCCTGATGCCTTTCCAGATTGTGCAGGGCACGGAGCCGGTTCTCGTCCAGTGCCTCTAATTCAGCTAGAAGGATCTCGGCTACCTCATCTGGTGTCTGGTGATCATAAACTGCAGTGCGTACTGACGGCAGTTGGATCTCTATGGGTAGGACGGCCTCAGCTCCATACACCAGGGAATATGGGGTCACCTAGGTAGAGTTGCGAGTCATCGTCCGGTAAGCCCAAAGGGCATTGGAGAGCTTGTCCGGCCAACTCTTCTTGTTCTGACCAACCATCTTCTGCAGAATGTTAGAGAGGGTCTTTTTGAATGCCTCGATCTGCCCATTCGCCTGCGCGTGGTAGCGGGAGGTATGGTTCGACCGGATGTCGTACTTAGCGTACAATTTCTTCAATTCAGCTGCTCGGAAGTTGGTGCCGTTATCGGTGAGGACAGCGTGAGGGACTCCAAACCGGTGGATAATGTTGGAGCTCACAAAGTAAACGATGGGACGGGCCCTGACCTCTTTGAGTGGAACTGCTTCTTCCCACTTGGAGAAGAAATCTGTAGCAGTCAGGATGAACCTACACTGGCGGGCTGTTGCCGGCGGATACGGTCCCACTACATCGAGTCCCCATACCGCAAATGGCCAAGAGTACTTGGTGGGGTGGAGGGGTTATGGCGGCCGATGCAAGAAGTTGGCGTGTACTTGGCACGCGTGGCATCTCTTGGCGTATCCAATACAATCGTGGATCATGGAGGGCCAGAAGTATCCTAACCTCCGGATTTGCTGGGACAGCTTCGGCCCAGCTTGATGGGCGCCACAGGAACCGGCATGAACCTCTTGCATAACTTGAGGTATCTATACTCCTTGGATGCAACGGAGGAGGACACCATCGAAGCTCCGCTTATAGAGGATCTGCTCAAGACTGGGGCCGCTCTGGAGGGTGAATTGCAGCGCGTGGCGTCGTATTCGCTCGCGTTCAGCCCGGTCGTCCGGGAGTCGACCATTTTGGAGATAATCGACAAAAGGTGCTCTCCAGTCGGGGGTGGTTTCAACCACTGCGTCTGACGAACCCGGGACTCCCGATATGGAGGGTCCGGCGGTGAGATGACTTACTCGCAGGCTATCACGGTCCTCTTGGGTGACTGGAGCAATGACTCTCCGGTGGGCCACGTGTATGACCAAATCATCTTGCTCGAGTTCTGCGAGCGACGCGGATAAGCCAGCCAGGGCGTCCGCTTGTCCGTTCTGCGATCTTGGGACATGGGTAACCTCTGGCCGAGGAGAGAACTGGGCCATTAGGAGGAGGGTGTACTCCAGTAAAGGTGCAAGCTCTGGCTTCCTGACGACGTAGTCGCCATTAACCTGTTTGATCACCAGCTCGGAATCTCCCTTCACATGTAGATGGGGAACATGGATCTCAAGGGCCAACACGAGGCCGGTGATGAGAGCCTGGTACTCTGCCTCATTGTTCGTACAACCTTTTGACAGCAGGAACGAGTATGGCAGGACGGCTTGCGCCGGGGTAATGAAAACAATGCCCAGACCCACTCTGTTGAGCTTGGGGTCGTTCAGCCTTCTACCGGTGGGGCTCCGGGAGGCACCGTCGAAATGCATTTTCCAACATGGGGCAGCATGATCGACTGAGAGGATCGTCTCTTCGGGAAAATCCAGGTCCAGGAATTGATCCGCGGAGGTTGGATGGGCAGCTAAAAAGTCTGCCAACGCTTGTCCCTTAACGGCCTTCTGAGGCACGAACCTGATATCAAATTGCTGGAGAATCACCGCCCACCGTGCTAGTCGGCCAGTCAGCATTGGGCGGTTCAGGATGTACTTCAGCGGATCTACCCGAGAGATCAATTGTACCTCGTGGTGTTGTAGGTAGTTCCGCAATTTCTGCACAGCGAAGACGAGCGCAAGGTAGCTCTTTTCGATGGGGGAGTATCTGACCTCCGTATCGAGAAGCATGCGGCTGAGATAGTAGAGACTATTCTCAGTGCCCTCATTATTCTTCTGGGCGAGCAGCGCACCGAGGGATGTCTCCAGGGCGGTCACATAAAGGACCAGCGGATTTCCGGAGATGGGTGGCATCAAGACCGGAGTTTGGAGCAGATACTGCTTGATTTCCTCGAAGGCGGCCCGACACTCCTCATCCCATTCGTAGGCAGCGTCTTTCTTCATGAGCCGGGAAAAGGGCTTACACTTGCCGGCCAGATTCGCAATGAATCGGCGTATATAGGCTAAGTGGCCTTGCAGGCCTCGTAGCTCTCGAATGTTGCTCGGGGGAGGCATTTGGCTGATGGCCTTGATCTTCTCCGGGTCGATCTCGATACCTCGGTATCTGACAACGAAGCCCAGAAACTTCCCAGAGGTGACTTCGAAGGCACACTTCAGTGGGTTCATCATCAGGTGACGGGAACGGAGGAAACCGAACACTTTATCATGGTCTTTGAGATGGTCATGGCGCTGGCACGATTTGACTACAAGGTCATCCACGTAGAATTCCACCAATGTCCCGAGGATCGGTTTGAATATGCGATGCATGGCCCTATGATAAGTGGAACCTGCATTTTTCAAACCGAATGGCATTACCCGGTAGCAAAAGGTACCCTGGGGAGCCCTGAAGGCAGTGGACTCCTCGTCTTCGGGAGCCATCCGGATCTGGTTATACCCGGAATACCCGTCCATGAAAGAGAGGGCTTGGAACCCGGCCGTGGCGTCAACCAACAGCTCCGTCACTGGGAGTGGGAAGTCATCCTTTGGGAAGTGGAGATTGAGATCGCGGAAGTCGATACAGACTCTGATCTGCCCCATTCTTCTTCCTGACCGGCACAATGTTGGCGAGCCATTGGGGGTACTAGACCTCCTTAATGAAGTTGGCTTTGATAAGCTTGTCAACTTCGGCCTCGACCATAGCACCATGAGAAGAGTGCATTTTCCTGGGAGGCTGCTTGAACCCACGGTGTTTTGCCGGGAGACCCAGACGGTGGACGGCCACTTGGGGATCCAGCCCTGGCATCTCATCGTAACTCCAGGCAAACACATCGCAGTGCTGTTTGAGGAAGTCTACATACCGCTGCCACTCCTCGAGGGACATGGCCACACTGATCAATGTGGGTCTTGTATCTGCCTCGCTACCAAGGTTCACCTGTACCAGTTCATCAACCGTGGTAGAGACGCCTTCTTCAAAGGCTGGGGGAGCATCCTCCAAGTCTTCCTCCCCAGCCGTGGGGGAACTTCCCGCGACGGAAGATACTTCTGGGTTCTCAAAACCCGAGGGGTAGCTGGTGCCGGCTTGGGGAGCAGCGGTCATCATATCAGGAGACTCACATGTCGTTGATACCATAGCAATGAATGCATTTGATCCGATCCCATCTGGCCTTCGGCCTAAGGGGCCACGCTTGATGATATCAAAGCAGTGGTGACGTGTCGGCCTGAGTCGGTTAATTCCAGCCCGGCGAAAGAGACACGTATGGCGCACCGCCGTTGCCATCAGCTTGACGTCCCGGTACCGTACAGGGGTAGGAGGTTCCGGGATGACCCGAGCCTGGTTGATGTAGGAGTACGAGGTGATTTTCCGCCGTCGCTTGGACATGGGAACATGCCTTCCTTGCGTACCCGAAACAACAAAACATTGTCCCATGTCGGGGGTCGTGGCCTCCAACCGGTGGATCGGGAGGATGTAAGCGTCGTCCATGCTTTCCCAGGGATCAATTGTGATCGGGGCGGGCTCATACTCGCTTACCAGGATTTGCTTGTCCTTACATTTGTAATAACCCGCATCCAGATAGCGGGCCTCACAAGAAGCGAAAGGGGACGCGTCTCCTTAGAGCACGCCTACTCGACCGTTGAGCGAGTACTTAAGGCACTGGTGATACGACGAGGGAACCGCTGCATGCAGATGGAGCCATGGCTTATCCATCAATGCGTTGTAGGCGGTGTCCTGAGAAACAACCATGAACTCGGTGCTGGAAATTAAGCCACCGAACTGGGTCTTCAGACGGATCTTGCCGACCGGGGTTTGCTCTATCCTGTCGTACCCCTGGATCCTGAGGTCAGAGGGAGTCAAATCACCTTCGGACAGACCCAGCTTTCGCAGCGTTCGGGTCGGAATTAGAATGATTCCAGAACCTATGTCAACGAGGCATCGACGGACTTCCACACCGTTGAAGTGGCCAGTGATATACAGTGGGCGAATGTGCCCCTGTATAGGAGGGTCCTCATATTCGCTGGAGAACGAGATAACCGCCTGACATTCGGCGTCTTCAATCGTCTCGGTATGGAAGGCTTCCGCAGCTGCCACTTCTGTCTCGAACTGGAGGGGGCTCCTTAGGGACTCGGCAAGTGCCTCGCGCATTTCAGATGATAGGCGAAGGGCCTCGAGGAAGGAATGCCTCGCCGGGATGCCGACCAGATGCTTCAGAACATCGTACTTTCGTGCCAAACGCGAACCTCTGCTTACAGGAGGTCGTTCGGAATTTGGATGCATAGCGGGTCCGGCTGGCTGAACTGGCGAGTAACTAGTACTGGGTACATCTTGCTGCCTACCAGTAGAAGCCTGAAGAGTAGTCACCGGGCTAGGATCGGACAGCAGAGGTAGGCCTGTTGCCGGGCAAGACTGGCTGTGATATGAACGAGGCGGCTCTCCCTGATCCAGCAACACGAATGGCGGTGGAGGTAGAGTCGAGGGTGCCGGATGGGTCTGCGCGTGCTGAGATCTGCGCTGAGCCTGCTACCTGGTCTTGGTAGCGTGCATGGCTTGGCCGCAAATGCCGGCTGACGTACCTCGATGACTGGCGCGGTTGCGATTCCGCCGACGTTGATGTCGGCTGGAAACGTTGGGGAGGTCTGCCTGGGGTTCCCCCTCGTCAGGGGTCATATAGGGCTTTAGCAGCTCCACGATGTTAACCGAAGCGTACCCTTGACTGTCGCTCTAAGAGTCATCCACCGCTGGGCGGATTCTGGGAGGAATACCCATTTCGGGAGGCATAAAGTCGCCGAGAGTGCGGGATGACGACGGCACTGGCGGTGCACATTGCATCTTCTTACGTCGCCGCTGCTAGCCCTTTTGGGCAGAGGTCGACTGTGAAGACGATGTTGAGGCACCAGCTACTTCCTCTGAAGGTTCCGACTACTTCAGGCGTGCCCGGATGATACCCTGGGCACAGACGACGGTTTTTCGAGCCATCCAGTTGTCGTATTTCTGGGACCCGCGGCTAGGGACCTGCTGCCACTCACCTTCGTCGTCGCTGCCGATTTCTGATCCCGCAAAGTCGCCTGCCACTTGCGCTGGCACTGAGCCCAACATAACTATGTTGTTGTTGACCTGGTCATGAAGCCAGTCCTTAAACACATAGCATCACTTGAGGGTGTGCCCCAGGATTCGATGATAAGGGCAGTAGTTGGGGTGATTGGTGAGATGCGCCTCTGCCGGCCTCCTACACTCAGGCAGACGCACGATCCCTTGCTCTAGAGCACTTCGGAAGTAGCCAGGGACCTGATTTTCGTTGAACGAATAGGTATGGTACTTTCTTTCCGGGTAAGGAGCCCTGGGGGCCAGGTCCTGTCGAGGGACCGGAGGGGCTTGCCGAGGAGGCGGCGCCTGGTTGTCTCGCCTAGGTGGCGGTGGCGCATTGCGCGGGGGAACCTATCGGTTCTGAGGCAGTCGCTGCTGGGCAGGAGCCTGCGCTTGAGGTGGAGGACCTCTGCGGGGTTGCGGGGGTGGTGCCGCCGGTAGCAATTCCAGCTACCTCGGGGCTTCTATTTGAGCCACCGCGGTGGGTTCAGCCCTGGCGGCCCTCCTGGCTGGGATCATAGGGGGAAACAAACGTGACTGACTAGCCTGTTGCAGGGCCTCCTCGAGGCGCTGAGCCTTATCCGAGAAATCTCTGAACCCTCCAGGGTAGTTCTGGGTAATCAAGGAGGGTACCAGCTCTGTCTTGACGTTCCCCACACACATCGTCAGTAATTTCTCCTAAGTCAGTGGCATATCGAGGGAATACGTAAGTCCTTTCCACCGGGCGATGAAGTCTGCAACCCGCTCATCAGGCCTCTGTTTGCACTTGAAGAGTTCCGCAATGCTGGTATTTCGCGTGGTGGAGCTGAACTGGTATAAGAACTGCCGGCGAAGATCCTCCCAACCGGTCACTGATCCGATGGGGAGCTGGCTGTACCAGACGAATGCCGGACCTTCCAATGTCCGTACAAAACATCAGAGCTTAGCAGCTTCTTGCTGAGCCGGGGTCCCCAGCATGGGGCCACACCTGGAAGAGAAATGACCCAAGTGCTGGGTTGGGTCCCCTGTCCCGTTAAACGGCGAGAAAGTGGGGTTCCCAAAACCCGGAGGCGCAGGCATATCATCCACCCATGCGGGATAAGGCTTGCCATCCGGTGGGACCGCCACCTGCCGTGTTTCCAACGCCTCGAGGCGGGCTATGAGTGCCGCAATAAGGTCCTCCGGGTGGGGGTCCCTGTCTTGACGGGTATCCCTAACCACAAGCGCATTTCCAGGTTCTTCAACACGGTAGACGGCTTCGGCCACTCGCGGGTCAACTGGCTGGACGACCTGCTGGGCGACTGGGGGAATCCGGGTTGGATTCTTCAGATTGCCCCGTCGCTCAGGGGGGTTTGGCGAGACGTATCGCGCCCTCATGCCGTATGTTCCGGCTTCCGCCCTGTCCACGACAGTAGCATGATCAGGGTTGCCCAGAGGCATCTCACCGGGGGAAATTGTTCCTGCCCCTGCTGCCCCGGTCTGGGATTACCATAGTCGGGTCGCCGCTCTGCGGCGCGCTCAGCCAATAGTTCGTCAACCAGCCTCTTCTTCTCAGCAAGCTGCTGGCGCAACGTGGCCTTCTCAGGATCCTCGTCTGTTTTCTGCACAGAGGCGGACGGGTCGGAGTGCTTGACTATTCCGACATGCTCCTTACCCTTGCCAGTGCTTCGACCGAGTGCCAGTGACTCGGTGGGTACGGGGAGGCCTAGCAGGTTCCTCTACTGACGGGTGACTCTCCCTGATGGGTCGAGTAGTGGTGGTACACCCTCGGATGGTAAGTCCCAATCAAGGAACTCAAGCTCATCTTCCTTATCCACAACGTCGGCCATGTGGACTGTGACCCCTCTTGAGGGCATATCCTCGATGTCGCATAGCGAATCAGGCTGTCGTCGGATAGGGTCGAAGAGGAGAGCGGCATAGCGTCCCCAGCCACGGACTTGCACATGGGGGGTGGCTTCCCTGACGATCTTGCGGAGTGCTTTGAAACTCTGAACGCATTTTCGTTGGAGGGCACTCTGGTGACCAGGCGACTTGGGGTGCTGGGCCACAAGGAGCGCCGCTGCGTCAATCAGGCGGAACTGTTTTCCAATCACCTCGAAGTGCTCTCGACTCCGGGGGTACACTACCCGTTCCCAGCGGAGGCGGAAGTGCGTCTCCCACAGGGTTCGACAAAAGCACCCCACTTCTTCAGGGGTAAGCGACTCGGGTACGCGGAAATTCAGTGCCGCCGTGGGCCAGAACTTCTCTGGGAAGTAGTCCGCTGCAAGAATACTCCAGAAGCTCCTGGGTTCGTCCTCGGGGTTCGGCCCAACATTTCCCCACTCATCAACCGGGGGCGGCTGAGGGACCGGTAGCGGTACCGAGGCGGACCTCTGGGATAGCAAACTCGGCGGTGGAGAATACGGTGCGCGAGCAGACTGGCCACCGAATTCTGGGCCTTCCTCTGAAGAGCGAGGTGACCTGACCACAATGTCACGATAGGACGGGCTAACAGCCACTTCTTCGGGTACGGGAATTGCCGTTACCGGTGTCCGGTCATGTCGTGGATCTACCACCGTTGACCCCCAAAACAGCTCCTCGTGATCTCGAGTAAAGGTAGAGGGCGCTTCGGGTGACGATGGCGGTGACTGCGCGGTCGAAACCTGTGAAGTTCTCAGAATCTCTTCCTCCTGAATGTACCTGCAGAGAGAGACGGGAATCCGGTGGACCTCAAATTCTGGGAGAACGAGGCTGACGCGTCTGGTTCCTCCCCCAGTCCTTGATACGGAGGAGCTGGGAGAAGGTTCCATCGCTGAATCGCATTCCTCTTCCGAATCGAAGAAGCGGGAAGGTTTGATTTCCCCCTGGGCCTTCCCAGGATTCTTCTTGTGGCGGCGACGACCCGTTCTTCTGCCCCTGGGTGGCTCTTCGGGACAGGGTTGACCCCTATCAGGCAGCCTTGGGGCGGCGCTGACGCCGTGGCGGAGAGGGCCCCCACTTGATACAGCCGGGGTGCGAGGGGCACCAGGGGAAATGTCGAAGGGTACATGGGGAGGACCTCCATGAACAGTACCCGTGTGGGCGGGGCCTCTGTTGGAACTGGCAGGAGCATGGGGAAGACCTCCATGGTCGATGCGAGTGGAGCGAGGCTGACCTTCACTCCTTGAGTTGCTGGGGCGAGGAGGACCTTCGCCAGTCGCGGAGAGGACGTAGGGGGGACCCCCCATGTTGAAGAAGGACCGGATGGATGGTGCCTTCAGAAGGATGGACTCCATACCCAATACAGCGGGCGCGTGAAATGTTTCCGCGCTGAGCATCACTGCCACGGGGCAGGTCTTCCTGTAGGATGGGGGAAGCACGAGGCATTCCTCCATGGCGAACCTCGGAGCGGGGAAGGCCCACGCTCTGTGGAGTAGTGGTACGGGGAGGACCTCCGTACGGGGTGGCATCACCGCGGGTTAGCTCGCGACGATCACTACTTGGGACTGCAACCCGGAGAGTCAACCCAGCCAGCCCGCGGGGCGGTTGGGGTCTCGATCCTGGTTGGGCGAAGGGGTGCCCCTACTCAATGTAAGCGGGGGCTTCATAATGTACGTCTGCGGTGGATCGGGCCACTGTAGCTGTCGACGTGGACGCTCCTAGGCGAGCGTCCTCAGCCCGGGCCCGACGCTGACGTCGGGTCAGGTGGGCCGGTGCCGGTGGTGCGGGGACGTAGTCTGCCTGCTCTTCCTGTGGGGCCGGACGGCGGTGCTGACGTGGCCAGACGGGAGCTCTCGCCTGGGGGCCCTGGGTCGGGGCCCTGAGCGGGCTGAGCCGGACCGCGCCTGCCTCTTCGGCGTAAGGAGAAGAGTCGTCAAGGCGTTCCGGGGATAGGCTCCCGAAACGGTTGAATGTTGAGTTGGGGAGCAGGGGCTCCCTGCGCGGCCTGTTAGGGCGGCGTTGACAGCGGGGCTTGGAGGCCTCCAGGTCCATGTGGGCCATATCCCTAGTCGGGATGACCCCTTCCTCCTCGTACCTGCGCACGAGGCTGTTGATCACCCTTCGTTGGATGACCTCTGATGGGGAAAGGGGACGTGGAATTCCCGTATTCTGTGATGTGGTAGTCTTCGTGGCGGTGGTGGCTCCATGTGGAGTGGCCGTCGTGGTGTTGCCCCTACCCCTGCGCGGGCGAGGAGCGGACGGTGACCGCATCTCTGAAGTAGCAACCTGGTTCCTGGCAAGCGAAGGGATCAATTCATCAGTACTGAGAGGAAAAGGATTGACGGCCAGTGCCCCAGCGCTCTTCCATCCCCCATGTCTATGAGAAGGATCCACGCCAACACGCTGCAGAGCGGAGTGCCCCACGTTCTACTACCCCGACCGCCGGTGAGTTTCACGACAGGCCCGCCATTTGCTTGGCGGGACCAGGCAATGGATATCTGAATCCGGTGACACATCAATCTACAGGTGTCTCGAACGCTACTAATCTCCATGCTGAGGAGAAGAATTTCACGTCGGGTTCACCATTTCTGTTTCCGACGCTTTCGTCGGGGCGCGCGCGCATCCGTCCGTCAGGGGGGGGGGGGACGCGCGGCTTTGTTGCCCCGCATTCCTGCTTTCCAAAGGCGGGCGTCATTCGCTTCTTATTCAGGTATGTCTGCTCCTTGATCGAAACGGGATGTTGGGATGTCGGTTCTTCCTCCTGTGGATTCCTCCTCAGAACTCGTCACCTAGTCCGGGTCTCCCTCATAGATTTAATACGTTGTTCGTGAAACTATTCCAAGTACCATGTTTCCATGGGTTCCGGTTAATTACGCTGCTCCTGTCGGGACATTCCAAGGGGTCCAGTCAGGGCAACAACCTTCGGTCAGGGGAGTAGTCACGTTGAGGAATCAGTAGTGTGTCTGGATGCTGGGGTACCTGGCATGTCTGTCTGTTATCCTTGATCACAAGGCTTCTGGAGGGCGTGGAAGCCCGAGGCATCCCACATAGAGCACGGGGTATTACATGTCATAGACACGTATCTGAGGTTTTCCTCAGCTTCCCGTGTTCAACATAGGGTATGCCGCGAGTTTAACATCTAGCGGAGACGGATGAGAGTGAAATGGGACCATCGCAGTGGGCGACAGTGAAGTTGGGCTTGAGCCTTAAAGAGGCTTCCTACGTATCCCTGTGGCAGGGAATCAAAGTCCGCGTAGTTCGGGATGGTGCCGGTAAACCGACGTGAAGCTGGACCTTGGTCCGACGGGCATCGTCAGCGTACCGACGTGAAGATGGACCTTGGTCCGAGGGGAGTTGGTCTTGAACCTCTGGGAGGATTCCTACGTACCATGCCTTGACATGGATCAAAGTCCTCGTAGTTCAAATGGTGGGTTGCAATGGCTTACCACTGGACCAAAGTGTAGTTTAACGTCATGCTGGACGAAGATGGGACCCGGCGTGAAGAAAACGGCTGGTGGGTGTGTCGGTGAACCGACGTGAAAGCAGACCTTGGTCCACTATTGGTGGGCTTCAACCTCGTAAAGGCTTCCTACGTACCATGCCTTGACATGGATCAAAGACCTCGAAGTTCAGGGGATAGGTGGGTCGCAATGGCTTACCACTGGACCAGAATGGGACCCGATGTGAATGACGGATGGGTGGGCTTGAACCTCGTGGAGGCTTCCTACGTACCATGCCTTGACATGGATCAATGACCTCGTAGTTCAAATGGGGTGTGTCGGTGAACCGACGTGAAAGCAGACCTTGATCCACTTTTGGTGGGCTTGAACCTCATGGAGGCTTCCTACGTACCATGCCTTGACATGTATCAAAGACCTCGTAGTTCAGGTGGTCACAACGGCTTACCGCTGGACTGGAATGGGACCCGACGTGAATGAACGACGGGTGGGCTTGAGCCTCGGGGAGGCTTCCTACGTACCATGCCTTGACATGGATCAAAGACCTCGTAGTTCAAATGGGGTGTGTCTGTGAACCGACGTGAAAGCAGACCTTGGTCCACTGTTGGTGGGCTTGAACCTCGTGGAGGCTTCCTACGTACCATGCCTTGACATGGATCAAAGACCTCGTAGTTCAGGTGGGGTTTGTCGGTGAACCGACGTGAAAGCAGACCTTGGTCCACTATTGGTGGGCTTGAACCTCGTGGAGGTTTCCTACGTACCATGCCTTGACATGGATCAATGTCCTCGTAGTTCAGGTGGGTGTCAGGGTCGGTGCTCACTCTAAGCCCACATGAGTCATGCTCGGTGTGAGAAACAAGAGGTTGCATGGACCTGACGATCACATCACGAAGGATGCGTCCGTGAGAAGCGAAGAGGGGCTTACGCATTGGGCGGCCCATGGTGTTGGGACTTACTCTAGGATGGAGGCCCAGAGGGGGGTACCTCGTTCCCTATCACTTCCTCCACCGACCTTGGTAGTGGGGAAGTACTGAGATGCACGGGTGCAATCATCCGTACCAAAGGTTAGGGGTTTACACTCTGAGGCGACCCTTCCCCTGCGAACATACGCCACTCCGACAAGGAGGATCTCATTCCATGTGTGGAAAAGTTCCATTCTCGTGGAGACGAGTGGTGTAATGAATGATCGAGCTGGGGGGACCTTTCGTGAGGGAGACGAGGTTGGGTCACAGTTTAACGTCATGTGTTGAGGATGTGGTGCTTGGCAGTTTAACGTCCTGCAGCTCGAACGAGGTGGGTTCACTCCACACCCCTAGGGCTTACATAACCGGTACCCTCTGGTCCTTGGGGAAGGGAAGGTGTCGGTAAGGCCATGGTAAAGGGGGGTCGTGAGAGGAACCATCGAGGGGTCCACATTAGCGTGGCTATGCGAAGAATCAATAGCCGTTAGTGTGCCTATGCGAAGAAGCATTAGGCGAAGCAACGCTACGGGAGGTGTTGTCCATGGGACTTTGAAATCACATCGCGCAAACCTAGAGGGTCGCACGGAAAGAGGAATCGCTAAGAAGATGAGTGTGCTTTGTGAAGTGGGGTGCCTTGGCCTTAGCATGGGGCATAGGTGGGAGTGGGAGGTGCTTCGCGAAGTGGAACAATGTTCGCGAAGCACTGCCTCGCGAAGAAGGTGTGGTTCGCGAAGCAGGGTCCTGCCAAGCAATGTGCCTCGAGAAGCATAGTTATCCTGCCTTGGCATAGGGATTACTAGCAAGGGTTGGGTGTTTCGCGAAGCACAAGTGCTCCGCGGCTACCCGGGTTCCCATGGGAATCCCCTTCCTTTGCGAACGCCCTTGAGCTTCGCGAAGGGCATCCCTCTCGGAAGAGGGGCTCAAAACGAAACAAATCAGAGTCGTCTCGCGAAGTAGAAATACCTCGCGGAGCTCATGATTCCCGGGGAAAAGCGTGCTTCGCGATTCGGGAGAGGAGAAGCCGAAAGGTCGGATAGTCCGTCTCGGGGACTCAGGGGGAGTCGAGTATTTATAAGGAAGGGGCGCCGCGAAGCAGGGCTCGCGCGCCGCCTTCGGGGCTTCGCGGCGGCTCGCGAACGTCAAACGGGTTCGCGGAGGATTACCGCCTCCGGAGCTTCGCGGGGCCGCCAAGGTTGGGACGCTTCGCAGCGGGGCTCCGCGGCCGGTCTTCGCGGCCGGGCTTCGTGGCTGTGCTTCGCGAGGCAGCGCGCCGGCTGTCTTTTTCGTTCCTTCCTTTCGGGCCATATTTTTGGCGCCAACACATAATTTGGGGGGTTCCACTATTTTAATAACCATTTGATATAATTATTCTATGACCCATTATATAATCCTACAAATTAATTTCCTATTTTCATTCAAGGAATATTTTAGGTTTCTATCTCACATTATTTATTTTTAGGATTCCTATAATGTTTCATGAAAAGTAATATTTTACAAAAACATACCATTCATTTATATTGAGTTGTTTCTTCTTATCATAACAACCTATTATATTTTTATTCAAATAATTAGGGATAAAATATTTCTTACTAATTTCTTAGAAATAGTAATTTTAATTAATTAAAATATTATTTATAAAATCTATATAGAATCTAACACATTTTTCAGTTTCATTCTTCACAATGATTATTATAAGATTGATTTAAGTATTTCATACATGTTGATGTTATTTTTTTATTGTAATGACTGGGCCTAAACTAATATATCCCTCCAATTAAATCAATAATATGATATATTAAATGATAAAATTTTTATTATTAATTAAAACTGTATCTTTATTTTTGAAAATATTTTTTTTTTGATTAATTCACATATGTTATGTGTCAACATGATGAAATTGTTATTTAAATCATATGTTTGGGTTTTCACCGCTATCTTGTTATTCTTATTTTTTATGAAAATGACACATTAGAATAATTTTTCAAATCATTCACTCATTTTTATGATGATTATATAAAATTATGATATAATGATGATTATTATTATTCTCACATATGTTCTATTAATCGATGACTACAATTTTTTCAATATTATTCTTCCACATTATTGTATTATAAATAACCATTTTCTATTATGTATATACTCAAATAAATAGAAATATACTAGTGAACATGATATTTTTAAGCGGAACTATAAATAATGATTTAAATCATGTTTATGTTTCAATTTGTATTCATAGTGTATTAGCCTAATTTTCACAAGATACTATACCTTTTAAATCTAAATTTTATTATTGTTATGTTATTTACAAAAAAAATTATATAATAGTTTTATGTAAACAAAATTCACTTTAGTTATTTTTCGAAAATAGTTTAGTTATTATGGGAATTTTGGCTCCAAAAATTGGTGAATACCTAAGAGATATCTCTAAATATTGAAAATATCCTAATTTTGTTAAATTATAAATCATGTTGATTCATAAAAATGGAATACCTATCTAGACACAAAAATGATAATATGGTTATGGCATAGATGGTTCTATTGCTAATAACACTAAAAAGACTAGTTGAGTATCAACATGATCTTCTCTCAACACATGATTGGCAGGCCTATGATTTCACACATGGGTATAAACTCCTTGTGGTTATTCATTGGTAAATTATTCTATCTTTACAGAACAATATGAAGGATATATAACTAATTAAATAATTGTTCATAATTTAATTAAATTTTATAATTACATGGTCAAAAAACATAATTTTTTATGTATTTCAGTTATTTAAAATGTAAGATAAACATAAGGATCTCATGGAAGTTGAATTTTTAACTAATTCAAACATGAGAGAATGTAGATATTCATGCATTGTGGTCATACCTTTTTTAATGATTTTTATATAAAAATTTTTGGTATCGTAGGTGAAACCATAATAATTACCCATTTGAGGAATATTCAAAATTTTCCAATGGACACCCCCAATGTAAATAGAGGTGTATTTTAAAGCACCATACATGTACATACATGACAATGATAGAAAAATAACAATAACAAAAACTATATGGAGTGATAGGATTCAACCAGAATGGATGAAATTGCTTGGAATTCCTCTCTATAAAATTGATAATTGATATTTAATAGATCTTCTCATCCACTCTCATTGTAAATATCTATTAAATCAACAAAAATTATCATTATAGTGATCTAATACAGTGAGAATGAGGATGTAATTATACTTATCTATTGTTTCGATGGAGAAGCTGATATATTGTCAAAACTGATTAGTAATATAAACATGAATGGTAATATAAAAATGATGTAATGCAAAGACTTCGAGAATATATTTCTTAAATTTATTTTCATCAAACACATCAAAAAATATTTAAAAATTATATCAAATATTAATATAATCTCAAATCATGGAATGAAGACTTACTCTTAATATTAAATGAATCATTATAGAATCAAATAACATTATATATTAGATCATAACATTTTTATCAAACATATATTTTTTGGCATAAAATTAATCCTATAATATAATTTCAATATTATTTCTCTTCATATTACAACCATTTCAATCTCACAAGATTAAATTCATTACCCAATGAATTGGTTGGAGATAAAGGTATCACACATTTCATAATGAAATACATAATTATACGATTCAAAACTTCAAAAATAATTCATCATAAAAAAGCAACTAAAATGGAATTGGTTCCTTGAACAATCCATCAGTCCATAACCTGTGGAAAATATAAAGATTCTATAACTATTTCATCATTTATTCCTAGAATAACTCATTAAAAAAAGATACATATTTTATAAAAAATTTATCATGATATAAATCATAAAAGGGAAATTTGTTTTATAAGTATCATTCCATTATAAATATAAAGCATTTATAAAAATAATATGAATGATATCCTTGAATCATATACCATGTAACACATATTATACACAAAAAGGCTTCATCATAGATTTAAAATGTTTAATTTCGATCAACTAAAATATTTCTTTAGGAAAATTTCATTTAATCATTTAATAATAGAATTTAAAAATAATTTTTTTAAAACAATTTTATTTTGAAGTACCTATGATAAATTAGAATGGAATATATAATGAAAATAATGTGAATGAAAGTGGGATGTTTTATTTATTCCATACACTTTAAAATAAATAATGATTTAAAATATTTAGTAAAATCCAAAAATGAATTTCTTAGAAAAAGTAACTCGCATTACAATCAAAAGAGTATTCTAAAATGGAAATCATCGGTAAAATGTATTTATAAAATAATATATTAATAATAAAGAAAACATTTTTGTAAACAATCTTATGAAAAAAAATTTACTTTTAATTGATGATTAAATTAATTTTTTTTAATAGTCAATTATCTTAATCAATATTTAGTTTGAAAATGGTAATATTATTTGAAAATATATTAATGACCATAGTAGAATATAATTCATCAGCTTATATGGAGATGGGTCCAAATGTTTTATCATAAAAACATAGTCATATACAATCCTGATAAATGTTTATAGTTGGACATAAAATCATTATTATTTTTGTAACATTGATCCATATACCCCGAGACATACTAAATCAAAATGTTATATAATATATCATGGGGTGAAATTAATTAAATATATTACATTTAATTGGGTTGTATACACACCATGTTAATGAACATGAGTTCATATCATAATATAAATCTAAAATTTTGATAATTGATATAAGAAACCCTTACCTAATGACCTGACATTTGTCACAGACATTCTACCCTACTATATATTAAAATTAATTCGATTATACTTATATTAAGGAATAATATTTTTATATATCATATATTATTTTCCTACATCCTTTTATGACATGATTATTAAGAACATCATGTCACAGAACCATTTCAGGGAATAACCACACTCTTTTTCTCATATGTTTTCATTTGTTATTTTTTACCTCTGACATAGATTATTGTTTGAAGATATCTAAATTTTTAACATTTTATAAATATATTATATATTTATTATATATTCATTTATTGTAACCCATAAAATTTAGTGATTTGAAATTTTTATTTATCGTTCATGGGGATAGTAGGCTTTGCATGTGCACGAACATTGATTCCACTTTATATGATTTAAATAATGAATGGTAATTGATATATTATCTATATATATAAATTTTTAGTTCATATATATAACTCTTGTTAATTAAAACCATCCCAATCACCTTCCAAATATTTCATTATTGAATTACATCACTTCCTATAGAAATTTATTTCTATACACATGAGTGAGGTTATCATATTTAAAATAAATTAAAATCATTAATGTGTGTTTAAAAGAATAATTTAAACAAAATATTAATAAAATAAAAATATTACATAAGAAAAATTTATATTATAATATCTAATTGTGAGGCATGGTAATGAAAAAAATGAATTCCATCCGTGTAAGATGTGTTATTATGTCAAACAAGTGAATGTTAATTTCATACCCCATTTGATTAAAATATATATCATTATAAGTTATTACGTTAACATGAAACATATAAGTATATTAAAAATAATTATATATTATTAAATATTGTTATAATAATGATTTTAGGATGTGGAGGAAGAAATAAATAAAAACCATTATTGATTGTTGTTACATCTCCTTGTACTATCCTACATTTTTTTTCACAAAAATCCTTCATTAATTGATTTTATGTAAAAAATTAGAACTTTTTACGAGAGGATGGACATTGGGAATTAATTTTGGTAGGTAATGGATGACATTTTTTATGTTATGAAAAAGATATGAGAAGTGTGGGCTTTTATAATTGTGGTGAGGGGAACTCTTTTACATTTTTTATGTTGGAAAATTACAACCATGTTATCTCCATATTGAAAGGACCCAATAAAAGCCCATTATAAATAATGTAATCGTGTATGGAATTATATGACCATAAATTATGGTTTTTACATGCTTTGAGTTACTTTATCAATTATAATATTAGATTAATACTTATTTAATCTACCCTAATTACGTATTATAAATTATTTAGATTCAAAATATGGAATCTATTTTTAAAACATTCAATCATATAATTTTAAAAAATATAATATAAAAATTAATCTGGCAGACAAGGTGAAAATTCATGTTTTTATGAGAAAATATTAAAAACATTCTAATTTTTTTATCAAAAGTAATGATGAAATAGGATAAAATGGCCCAAATTATACTACTATATGTATTGATGGACTAATTTCAAATTAAAACCAATTTAAAGTATAATTTATCTTTCTATATAAATTATATATAATAGAATCATTGAATCATAAATCAATATTTTAAAAAATTCATCAAAAGTGAAACTTTTAAAAAAAATTACAAAAAAACTCACACTATGTTACTTTTAGAATTATGAATTTTAAAAAAAAAATTATTATATAATAAAAATATTACAAAATCATGGAAAACTGATTTTATAAATGTTCATAAAAATATTTAAAAATCAAATTTTGTGAAAATATTAAATTCAAAACATATAATTATTTATTGATAATTTGTTAATTTTTGAATAAATATGATTAATTTTTAAAAGACAATTATAATTAATATTTAATATTAGTTATTAATATTAATAACATTATGTTTAATATTTAGGTTATAAAAATCACGTTAAAATAACTATGTCAAATATATATCATGGCAGTGTTAAAAATTAGTGTTGTGTGTAACACCAGATACCCTAATGATTTTTGTAGAGAAATATTATCATGGTGTTTCTTGTACCACATGATACTAACATAATATAATTAATTTGAAAAATAAAAATTCATAAAAACACCTGTTATTACATTATACCGCTTTTAAAAGAATTTTTTTCTTCATATAATGTACTATGATACCAACAACTGAGGATACATTTAAGTTATCATTTTGTTATGTTCTAATGCAGATTCAAAAAACTAGTGGTTTACCGAAATATATTAAATAGTTTAGTAGTTTTCAATCATCGAACATTCTATGTGTGATAATAAAACCCCACTGGTTGTTCAATATAAGAGAGTTATTTATATAATGGTATGACCTATTATTTATGTATATTGGAAGGGTTAGGTATATACTTTATGAGGACATATTCATGGAACACATTGTGGATGTGATGGTGGTTTGGTGGGAGATCAAGTTGATATTCTACAGTCCTGATACAATCAATAATTTAAAAGGGTCCAATAATCCAATGTCTCGATTTTCCTTTCTTCCAGAATATATTATCATTATTACAATGATATATTTTTATGAAAATATTGTTACTAAATTCTAATTCATGATCACTATATAGACCAACAAAAAATATTTTATTCTGAATAAATGCTATATTGATGTATTGAAGAACTTATTAAACATTCTCTACCATTCCATATCCTATCATAGAAACCAATATAATTCCTTCTCTAAGATCATTCCATTATTATGTATATCTATATTTCCTTCCTTGTAGGAATCTATAAGGATTCATATAAATTTTTTAGTGAATTATATAGTTGTAAGAAAACTCTACCCTATGAAGGTGTTGATCCCATACATCTTTGAAATTTAATGAACAATATCTAAACATATATTCTATAGCATGAGTAGTTTTAACATACTGAAAATATTTCCAATGTCTAATCATTTTTCTAAAACATTACTCTGTATCAAGAGCTTAATAAAGTCTTTTATAGAACATTTATGTAATCATTGGTTCCCGATCCAACAAAATGGAATTTTTTAAGTATAAGGCTTTAAAACTTCCCTAATTTATATCCCAACAAGCCAATCAATATAAAAGTATTCTCTAATAGTGATTAAGTGTTCTCACATAGTTGGGTGACCAACTAAACCACTTAAATCATTATTACCTTTATAAATTTTATGGTGTATATACACAAAATACATGGTGATGTTTACCCATTTCCAATATATAATGAGAAATGGATATAATATCCCTTACATATTTGAATGTTTTATCCTGCTAACATACCAAGAATCGGGATATGAATTATGAAATATATCTCTTAATTATGTCCCTCCAGAAATACTCTTTCAAGTCAGTATACATCATTATACATTCTGGATTAATAGAGAATGAATAACTATGAGAATACTTTAGAAACCAATTATTTAAATCTCGAATGTATGGAATGCATATAAATTCCAAATATTTTGTCATTTAGTAACGAAAAATATCAATTTTAAGAAAGTCTCTTAAATTATATTGTTTCAATCTTGTTCCTTTTGTACATATTTAATCTTCAACTGGATAGATGGATGAACCATTAATTGAGAAAGATTATATTTTCCTCTTCTATCAAGATTTCCATATTCATACTTTGATAATACAAAAAAATAAAGGATCTTTTCTTATCCTCATCACGAATGACCTTGTATGATCATATCAACTCAAATCATTATCGACTTTGTTAAATTTCCATGGGTGGTAATGTATTGAGAATCCATAATTATTAATCACATATTACCATCGTCATTGGATCATATTCAACACCATTCATGTGAATATATTAATTAACATTTTATGATCTGTATATATCTTAAAATTTTCTCCATAAATATAATCATCCTTATCCATAATGGAAAAAATAATGAAACAAACTCAAAATATTGTGTTGGGTAAATTTTCATAATTTATATTTAATTATCATATGACATAATTAATAACCTTTTAATTATAAATAATTCCATTCCCAATTACCTTCTTGGATGCAACACAATATATTCAAACCCTTCTCCCCTACAGTACACTGTAATATTAGTCGAACTGAATAGAATTCCATTCATTACATTCATATTTTTCTCACATTAATAATTTTATGGGAATATTTCACCCTTATGATTTATCATTGTTAGAGTATTAGATAGACTATAGAAAATCTTCATAAACCCTAAATAACAATAATATAATACATGAAATTTATGTACCTTATTTATTTTTGGTGGTCTAGTAAAAAATTAAATATCATTTACCATTGATTTATCTATTGATATAACCTATCTTATGATTATATAACCCACAAAAGAAAACTTTTTTTCCCAGAATTCACACCTCCAAAAAAATTTATATATTCATTCCTTTCTTAGGGTATTCAGTACAATTATCAAGTTATATTCATTAACCTCCATTATCCCCTCCTTGATATTATTATAATATAAAATGATTATTTAAAACCATTTAGGGTAGTCTCTAAAAAAATTCATTAAATTAATGAAGATAGAGGAGTGATTATTAGGACTAATCAGAATGAAAATATTCATATTGCCTATAAATTATATGAAATTATATCTTTGATAAATCCTCATTATTGACACTCAACTGAATATATCCAAAAAAATATTTCTATTAAAAGTATTAATATTTGTGTCATTGATATAAGAAGACTTCAACATTGTGAAGATGATAAAATTTCATGATCATGATCATGTCCATATCCTGATAAAATAATATTGTGTCAGATCCACCTATACTTCTATTTAAAAATAACAATAGGTTCCCATTGTGTTCTCACAGTTGGTTGAATAAATGTTTTGTTTTAATTTTCCAATAGTTCTTTATTCGACTCATACAATAAAACTATGGTGATTCTATATAGGATTCAAGAATATTGGAATGGAAACTGTTATGAATTCTATTGAGAATTATACTTCATGTTTTGGTTGAAGGATAGAAAGTATATCTATGAAAACCTCAAAAAAATCTAAAATAACTGAAACATCATTAATATTGAGTTTATCTCCCACCAATTTGACATAAATACCCAATCTCAATGTGGAATAAGACCATAAAATGGATGTGATTTTAATCAGGAGATTTTACATATCATCACATTTGTTGGTGATAAAATTTTTGTTTTGAATACAAATATATTTCTCTTCCTGAAAAAATTATTTATGATTTATTTAGAGAAAACCATTCCATACCTACTATAACATCAACTTCAATATAATTAATCATGATAATATATTCAAGAATCAAATTCCTAGAATTTCAACTAAAGGGGAAACATATAATTGATATATGATCATCATACCTTTAAGGGTTATCAATTCTAGGTATAAATATAATAAATTACATGGAATCATGATACCATTATAAAATTATTTATATAATAAATTAAAGTATAGATCAATAGATAAATAAGAAAAAAATGTTATTGGGTGGATGGTATGTATAACATTCAAAACCCTGTAATCTCAATCCTAATATGTGATATTAATCAAATGATATTTCCCATTTTCTCTTGGATTACGTGGATATGGTTTTCCATCATTGTCCTAATCAATTGGATTTTTGAATTGGTTAACATATTTAATATAATCCATGAATTTGATACAATGGAGTGTGTATGGGGTATTTTGTGCATATTTACTTTTATTCACATCTTTATACAACATCTTCACATCACATTAACATTCAATTTCCCAATAACCTTCCGTTAATCACCTAAAAAATTTTACATTCCCCTTAGAAAAATTTATTCCATGATTCATCCAACACATTAGGACTATTGGAAAACTCATCTCCCTCTATACATGTTTTATAGTTTATTTTTTCTACCTAATTTTCCATTCAATTGAAAACCATGTGATTGATATAAAACTACAAACTGCATTTCGACATTGACAGAACATTGATAAATTCACTTTAATTATATTATATTCAATTATTGATAACTCCATTTGGAAACATCTTTTTATTCCACTAATGAATGGATTCTCATTACCTTTATATTGGATAAAAATATTAGATGTGATCCTCTCTTATCCTGAAAAGTTATCCTAATATGTACAAGAATATTCATCATCGTTTTGCTTTATCTCAAAGAACTAAATATCCTTATTTTTATAAAACATATGTGAATAATATACTTATAGAACAACATTTAATTGATCTCATTCTAATCCATAATGTAAATTTCATGATATTTACTCATATTCGTAATAATTTTTGAATATTTGTATTATTTAACTTCAAAATGGAACATTGACAAAATGAAACTTTCTTATTTCAAACACTAAGAATAGAAAATATACCTTTTGTGGTGTTGAATCACTATTTAGTAACTAGTGTATTTTAAGACCCACATAAATATGTTTTTTCCTTATGAAGGACTAAAATGAATATTGGTCCCATAATTGTTCATTGGGATGTGTAAAATGATTATTTTCATGGGAAAGTTTTTCAAAATTGAGATAACATTTTTCATTACAACTCCTATAAAATTTAAATATTTATCTGTTTAATCATTTAATTTTACCTCAAACATAGCATTAAAATGGTTTATTTTTTAATCAATAAAGTTATTAAAACATGAAAAAATATTGTATGAATCAATTAATCTTGCTTGGGAACTACATTATCATGAATAATTTGGTATATGTTTTCTAACACATGGTAAATTATTTTTAATATATAACTCCATAGGTTTATCATTATTTTTTAATGTTTATCATCTATATCAATACTTAATAATGTTTTGTTATGTGTCATTAAATTTCAAAATCATATCCTTTGTGTGTGTTAAACTAGAGGTGCATCAAAAACCATTATCACGCATAATGGGATAATCGAGTCGAAATGAACATTTTTTATTGTTATTACCCATAGGGACTACTATGAAATATCCATATAGAGTTGTTTTATAAAAAATTGATGTAATTTCTTCTAAACCACTCACTCTATCATTGAAAAATATTTATAAAAATTTAATTATACTTTCATTTATCCTTGGATGTATCCTTATACATGTATTTTGTGATCTCGTTATGATTTTATCATTACATATTCCAAATTTTAACCAAATATATCCTTTGATAACAACAATAGTGACCAATTATTATCAAAAATAGATATGACATCATTTTCATCATTATCCATTACATTTTAGAAACAAGTGCCATGGAACAGTAATAGTGTATTATCATTTGAATCGTGGAAACATAATCAAATTATTTATAGGTAAACACAATAATCTCCCAAAATTATCATTATAACTACCACCCTTACTAAACTTAACTTTTTTAATACTTTTAATCATAACATGCAGAATGGAAACATAATAAAGGGTGATTTATGATGCCTATTATGTGTAAAAATGTGTATATATATGAAAAACACCAAATTAATAGTATGATAAAAAGAATAAGACATTTCAAAACCATACCCATCATATAAAATATCCTAATCATGAGTCATGATATAAATGATTTAGTTTATAAGACATAAATCATAGTGGAATCAGAGAACATTATCCTTGATATCAATAATTTACGAATGATATGGATTTCTGGAAATTAAATAAGAATATATAATCATATCTATATTAGAGTGGATAATTTAAATGTCTATTATATGGGAATGGTTCACTCCCCATACCATAATAATACTTATGGTTTACTCCCCTATCTGTCATTGTAGGAAAATACCATTTGTAAACAGAGTACACTACTCATTATGATCATGTTGTTCTCGTGAGATATAATTCATTACCCAATTTATTAGAGAGATATATAAGTCACACCCATCTTATAATGAGATCTATAATTATTTTTCCAAAAATATCTTAAAAAATTGATCATATCAAGACTTCTGAAATGAAACAGGTTTCATAAACCATTAAAAATATAAAAACCTATGGAAAAGAGAAAGGATTCATAATCATTTCAACATTATATCATATAATAAAATATTATAAAAAGATATAAGTTTAAAAAAATTATTCTATGTTATAACACATGAAATAGAAATTGGATTCATAAGCCTCATTGATTAATATAAATTAAACATTTAGTGAATTAATTCAAATGGTATCCTTTGATTATATCGTTACCGTGACATATATATCATCAATTTTTTCCTCATAGATAGAAAATTATTTTGATCGATCAATTAACAAATTACCCGAGGAAAATATTATATCCTCTTTGAAATGGTAATTTTAAAACACATTTTTTGGGAAATATTATTATTTTCAAATAACCATGAAAAAATATAATGTATCCCAAAAATAAAATAATGTTCAATATAATGGGTGGTATTTCTAGTGACATGCAAATTTAAACTAATATTACTCACACATTTTTAGTACAATCCAAAACATAATAATTTGAAATAAAACATGATGATTTCATTAAATAGTTTTTAATAAAATTTAATAAATATGTAAAAATTTATTTCATATATCATAGGTGAACAATAAAATATTTTTTAGAACATTTCTCGAAAATAATGTTTTGGATGAAAATGAATTTCTAACCGATGAGATAAATAATGGTATATTTTCCTCAAAACATTTTAACAAGTATTTTATGATCAATAAAGTGAAAAATGGAAATATTTTATAAAAATACCATTAATAACTCTTGGGTAAAAAAATTCATGAGTATTTGAAGATATGATTTACAATATTTTATAGTTGGAAACACTATCAGTAACAATCCAGATAAATTATGAGACTGTAAATGATAATAATTAATACATTGTTAACTATTAACCACAATACACATAAAGTAATATCATAAAATTTTAGATAAAATAACATTTCCATAGAATAATTAATTATATTACATTTCATGGGGGCTAATTTATACCCCATTTAGTAATTTAGATTCATTATATAATATTGGTCGTAAATAAGTAAAATTGAGACTAAAAGACATGAAATTAAGTATAGAATTATAAAATACATATTGAAACCTCTAAAATAAAAGATATACATTGATTATAAATCATAAATATATTAATAATTATATATATAATAAAAAATATTACTTTATTATTACCTTCTATTAACAATTTATTAAACATTCTTGGTGAAGGTTGTGTTTCATGTAATTAAAACATTGTTTTTCATATATGTTTTGATTTTATGATTATAGTACTCTAAAATATATCATGATTTCATCATAACTAGAATTTAATGAATGATATTAATTCCTTATATATTCTTCATATTTTTATTTATAATAATTTTTATAATTTAGTGATAGAAAATTATACAGACCATCTATAAAGATGGCATGTCGTACTTTCAGTTTCACATCATATCTATTTCACTATAAAAATGAATAAAATTATTTTGATGATATATTGTCATTAAAAAATTTATCTAATATATATTACATATTTTACTTAAAATAATAATTTTTACCTTCCATATAAATTATTAAATAATCACATCACTTTGTGAATTGGTTGTCTTTCGTACACAAGATCAAAGTTATCATATTCCCAAAAAATATAAGGAATGATAAATTGTGTGATATAATAACTAAAATATAATAATAAGATCATTAATTTCTAATATGTAAAATAAATAACTTATTATAACCAACATTCATAAGTGGTTATCAAAAAATGAGTGCCATATGTACAGAAGGTCGTAGTCTGTCGCACCTACAAATGATGATTTTGTAACCCATTTTATAAAAGTGTGGATGTTTTCTGTACATTCCTGAGATATAAAAACAAATATTAATATTTATTATTGTAATATTATTATATCATGATTTTATAATAACAATTGAATGAGGTGGTGGATGAAATAAAACACACACACACACACACTGAGGAACATTACCTCTTCTTTAGAAATCCTCCTTAGTTTTGCGCTAAAAGCCATCCTCAGATTGAGTACTCAATAAAATAAGTTTTCAAAGATGAGATTACAAAATCTAGGATATTAATGGGTCATGTATTATACTAAAACTGGGTTTATGGTGATATGATGAGAGGATAAGAGTGGCCATATGTACATGAGGCGAGTGCCAAACATGTTATTGTATTTAAATGGGATAACTCCACATGTGTTTTAGTCAGTTAAATATTTTTAATTAATGGACTGTTATCAAAAATATATTCTATAATGAAGAAATATTTCCAATTTTTGTAGAATAATTTTTATTTTCTTTAACATCTATCATTTTATTTCGACCAATAGTAAACCCATGTTTACTTCAACTGTGGTAATTAATTCTTACCTTTTTACAATTAATTTTGATAAAAAATTAAGTTGAAAACATCAGCTTTTGAAATTTATTATAAATAAAAATATGGAATAATAATTTCCATAATCTATTCACTTATGTGTAAAAATTAAAATTTTAAAAATAACCCAACAGATAAAACAAGAATGCCAGTTTTTAAGAGGAATTGTTCAAAAGACATAAATGTGTTCATATAGAAATCAAACACGAGATAGATTTCAATGACCTAAATTTTTTTAAAAAAAATTTCTCCAATTTTTTAAAAATTAAATTAAAATACAATTTATCTTTTTTAAAAAATAAACTATAATATAATTTTCAATTAAATTTCATTTTACCTATTAAAAAAAGTGATTTTTCTATTAAAATACAAAAAACAAAAATATAATATTTATATTTGGATTTTAAAAAAATTATTTTCATAAAATTAAATTTTAAATTTTGTGAAAAAAATTATTAATTTTAACAAATATAAATATATATTTTTTTAATTAAAAATTATTTTCCGAAGCATATAAGACATAACGAAAAATTAAATAATTTTTTATCAACATCATATATTTATATAAAAAATAATAATTATAAATTATAAATAATAATTTATTATTATATATATCAATATGTTTAACAGATAGGTTATAATTATCACTTCTAAATAACAATATTTATAAAATATCATTATTATTTCAAAATGAACTATCATGTGTAACGAATGTAATCCCAGTGTTTCGTGTTCTGAAAGAGTATCGTTATCTTATTTATATCAAAAGATATAATAGAAAATTAATTTATTGGAATATTAATAATAACAAAAAAACCAAAGTTGACCAAATAATGATCTTATGAGTTCATGGTGTTTTTATTTAGTCGTAATAATAACCCCTATAATCGTCTATTACTTAATGAATATAAAATCCTTAGACTAAAGAATTATGTACATGGAATTATATATTAAATTAATATGAAATTCAATAGAAAAGTGAACTTTGAAGATAATATATTTATTTTATTTGATACATTAACAGCATGTAATGTAAATATATATATATATATTAGGACCAATAAGTAATGTTCTTTGGTTGAAACAAGTCAAATTACTAGTTAATGTGACTAATGTTAAGTGAATATGGATGGACACCTTTATGATTGAGGCACTTGAAGAACGTACCAAACCCACATGATTCATTTATGTATACAGTTTTCTAAGATTAGGTTTCTATTAGTGACAATTTGTGAGAAAATTAAAATAATTTTCTAACTTAATGAGTATGTTTACAATAAAGGTGTAATGTTTTTCTAGATAGAATAATAGGATAATATCATTAATTATTTTTAGGAGAGAATAATTACTATGTTTTTAATCAGAATACCCTTATGTGGATAAGTTTTTATGATATATAATAACAATTCAATGAAAATATATAGTATTGTACCCATCAAGAGTTATAAATAGAAAGCATGTACCTCATGATATTTTGAATATTAATTAGTATAAATACCTGATGTGTGATATGGTACTGGCTATAGTAATATTTATATTATATGTTTGACGAAAATACAGATATGGTTATAGATATAAATTTATATAGATAAAAATATTATAAATAATATATTCACATTAAAATTTATCATTTTACACCAACAAATAGTGTATGAGTTTATTAAAGACAATGATTTCTCTAGTCATAATCACACTAGACTGTTGAATAGGGTAATTGATTCCCTTATTTTAGAAGAACATTATACATATTCAATAATGTATATTGAGAAATACAATAGCATTGTAACACCCCGGCCCCACTAGGCTGGAGCTAGTGCATTACATGGGATATTGGCATGGATAAAAGGAATTATAACCTTGAAGGAACGATCAGTTTAGTATACATGAATAAACTAGATACATAGTTGTTACTCAAATTACATTGGAAATGTTTACAAAATACAATACATAATGAAAATTAAAAGCTTCATCCACAAGAACTCAATATATGATCTCCCATTTTTCACCTATTAAAAGTAAAATATGAAAGGAGTGATCTCAAACACTCATTAAGGGTTACAAATAGAGGAAGAATCAGTACAATAATAAGTGAATCATAATCAATCTAACATAAATAAATATGGCATAATGAATAAATGAAAAACTAATGCGTCTAAAAAACTGAGAATGAAACTGCATCCACATATGTTGTCATATTGAAAACCTCATTGATAGTAATAATAACTAATATTGAATAAAGATAATTCTAATTAATTGCACATAATGTATCTGGAACATGAAACAATAATACCGTAAAACGATTTAGTTCTAGGAGTAGAAACCCGTCTGATTCTTTTGGAAACAAACTCGAAAGGTTTGTCACCAAAATGTTTTGCCTCATTAGACCTTCTGATGCATGGAGGGGCTATAGCAGGCACCACCTGCCACTGCATTTCGAAATAATTATTTATACATTGATTAAATACATGATCAATATGAGTTTTTAATATCGATATAGAGTATTGTATACAGATTTATCATAATTTCCACAATTTAAATAACTATCAAAATAAAAAGCGCATGTAAAATGGTATACAGTTTAGACAAAAAACATATACATAGCATGAGATTATGGATATTTCATATAAATACAATTTCAAATGAAAATTGATCTGAAATGGGCAGTAGGTACACAACATAAGTAATATTAGGGGCAGAATACAAAGTTCGTCACAACGAAAAGGTGGTTGAGACGACGGCCCTTACCACAATGTATTCAGCCAAATCATATGACCAGAACGTAATGAACATAAAATAAATCATTGAATAACATTAATATAAAGAGAATAATGTTACTATATATCAAATTTCATTACACATATACCACATACAAGGAATAAGTGGTGAACAATGAAAATGTCACATAAATGGAAGTGAGATGAGAAACCCCTTATCGTTTTGCTTGAGTGTGTTCTTCGTTTGTTTTAATGACCTGATTAATAAAATTTAGATTCATTAGTTAATAATTCTAGAACTTTTTATACCTTTAATGATTTATTATAACCTTATTATGTTCACTAATGTCCCTTTTAATGGGTTTATGGGGATCATTTTTATTGTTATGGAAGCATTTTCTTCCTTTGTTTTCATGATTCGTTTAATTGCTCTCATGAATGGAGGTTCATTTGAAAAGTGGATAAAAATATAGAGTTTTTAATATATATTACTAGTAAAATTTAAAGATATATAAATGATCTTATAATTATTATAGGTTATATACTTGAGTATGAATCATTTGTTAAATTTTTTTGATAAATGCTTGGTTTTAGCTTGGAAGTTTTGCATACAATGAACTCGTTTTGTATTATTTTTCCATATTATGGGTGAGTAAATATTACAGAACATAAATGAGATGAAATAAATATATTCTTATTTTTTTTCAACGAATAAAATGGTTTCATTACCAGTAATTAAGGAGAAAGTGACGAACAAAACTCTATCGTCCACAAAGGTTATAAATTGGAACCTCATGGACATTGATTTCACCTATAAAAATAAAAAGTCAGAGTAAGAATATTGATGTTGGATATTCCATTAAGATGATATATTTCTACTATATAGATGATACTTTAGTGTATCATGGTTATTTGGACAGAGGAGGTGAGAGGATAAAAAGAAAAGAGATGGTCTTGAAAATAAAAGAAAAGTTGAGAAATCCCTTATTAAAATTCAGCAGCCTAACGGCGTCGCATAAAATATCATAAAATAAAATAATGAGAATAAAAGGGTGTAACATAATATTTAAATTAAAAGGAATGTAATAATAATAAATAAAATCAAACCCCAATATATGTGAAAGTAATTTCAAATTGCTAACATAAAAGAAGTGTCGTGTTAAAGAAGAGAATGAAGAATTCCCTTACCATGTAGAATACCTTCAATATCATAAATATGGGACCTTAGGGGATTAGGGACACCTTGTAAGGACTCCTAGAGAGTATAAAATACCAGATAATAGAGTATGAGGGATTTGGAATGACCTAAAAGGAATGGATGAGTGGGTATTTATAGAAAAAGAGTGGTGAAATTTTAAAAAAATTCAAAGTGACACCTCATTATTGGTTTCTGCCAAACTGTGGGCTTTCCCATGGAATTTTGGCATGGTTTTATCCACTTGGGACAAAAAATGTCATAAAATACTATACACAAGTCGACCATACTTTTATATTTAATTATTACATCATTATGATGTCATTAAAATACCGAAAACTCGAAACAATATTTTTACTATTCAAGAAAAATTCATGTATTTTAGAAAAATCCCAAAAATTTACCCTAACCATTTTTCAACGTGTAGATTTGAAAAATGAACTCCATTTTTTGAAAATAAGTTTCTATGTACTTTTAATTATATTTTAAAATAATATCATAGTTAATTCAAAAATTAACAATCATAAAGGGGTAATTAGTTTTATTTCTCATTGAAAAACTAATTAAGGTCTCATTATATTATTTCCTTAAGAAAATAAAATAATATTAATTTTTTACTATTCATAATGTTCTTATTAATATTCATATTAATATTCATAAGTGTATGTTACTATTCACCAAAAATCACGTTTTTTCAATCACACTCCAAATGACTTACTAATCCCAACCCTAGATGACCATTTTTTGAAATTCAAAACATATGAGTGTAAAATTTATATTTAATGGATATATATTGACTATCTATTAAATAACATAGTGTTGTTTCAATGGAACAGAGTGATGAATAGAATTTATTTAATGGAATCATACCATAAAAATTTAGGTGTGTTATATTATTCCCTCCTTCAAAAATTTCATCCTCGAAATTTTATGAATAAAGCCCACCAAAAAGATGTGGGTGGTTCTTCTTCATGAAATCCTCAAGTTCCCATGTTGCTTCCTCTGTATTATGATTTATCCAAATTACCTTTTATAGATTAGTTGTTCGATTTCTAAATTCTTGCTCCCTTGTGTCATGAATCGTGATAGGATTTTCACAGTATGATAAATAATGATCTAGTTCTATTTCTTCATATGTGAGTACATGAATTGGGACTGGCATGTACTTATTTAACAATTATATGTGGTTCACATCCTGAACTATAGAGAGATTTTGCGGCATCTCTAAATGGTAAGCTACAGTTCTGATTCATCCCAAAATTTCAAATGGTCCGATGTACCTGGGGCTCAGTTTCCCGTTCTTACCAAACCTTAAGACACCCTTCCATGGAGGTACATTCAGAAATACATGATCTCTAACTTGAAATTCCACGTCCTTTCTCTGGTTGTCAGCATAATCATTCTGCCTACTTTGGGCTAATTTAATATGTTCTTGTATTTCCTTCACCTTTTCCATGGTCTCTTCAATATGTTCTGGGCCTATATGTTTCCACTCCCCAAATTTATCCCAACAAGATGGAGTTTGACATCTCCTTCCATATAATGCTTCATATGAAGGCATTGTAATACTAGAATGGAAACTATTATTGTAAGAAAATTCCACCAAAGGCATGTATTGATCACACATACCATGGATGTCAAGAGAACATGGGCTCAACATATCTTCTAGAGTTTGAATAGTCCTTTCAGAATTTCCGTCAATTTGGGGGTGATATGTGGTACTCATATTAAGCTCGGTATTCAAATTCTTCTGTAGACTTTTCCAAAATTTTGACATTAACTGGGGATCTCAATCAGATTCAATTGATAGAGGTGCCCCATGAATTCTCACAAGATCATTAATATAAAGTCTTTCCAGGTGATCAAGTGGTAAATCCTCTCTTATTGTAAGGAAATGTGCTATTTCAGTGAGATGATCAACAATTACACATTTTTCATCATTCCTTCTTGATTTCCTCAGTAGTACAGTGAAAAAATCCATTGTAATGTTATCCCAATTCCATATAAAAATACATATAGGTGTCATAACTGTATTGAGATGTTGTCTCTTCTTCTTAACTTGTTGACAAATTAGACACCATGACACGTAGTCCAAAATTTCTCATTTCAAATTATCCCACAAAAATCATTCCTTTAAATCTCTATACATCTTGGTGATACCTATTTGTATAGAGAAATTTATGCTATGAGCATCGTCTAATAGTTCTCTATTTAGCGCAGGTACTGATGGAACACAAAACCTCTTCTCAAACTTTTGAACACCTTCTTCATACAAGAATTCAGCAAGTATACCATCCTTAACTGCGTTAATATTCTTTTGCAGATTCTCATAATAAAATTGGGGAATTTTTTTCGTCTCCAATAAAGATGGTTTGGCAATCATTTTAATGAGGAGTGATGTTTCCCATCCCTTAACAATTCCCATATCCATCTTCAGTAGATCCATGAACACTTGATCTCTTTAAATCCTCATTTTTAGTCAAAAGGCCATGATCTTACCTACTTAATGCATCTACCACCATATTCACCTTTCTTAGGGGGTAGTGTATTGAACAATAATAATCATTGAGTATCTTGAGCCATCTTCTTTTCCTCATGTTCAATTCTTTTTGTGTGATAATATATTTCAGACTCTTGTGGTCCGTATAAATATCATATCTCTCTCTGTAGAGATAATTCCTTTATATTTTCAGAGAAATCATTACAACTGCTAAATCAAGATCATGAGGTGGATAATTTTTTTCATGAGTATTCAATTGTCTTGATGTATAAGCAATAAAATTTTCATTTTGCATAAGGATGCAAACCAATCCATTCTTTGATGCATCAATGTATATTATAAATCTATCATATCTAGATGGAAGAGTCAAAATTGTAGCATTGATCAACATTCCTTTCAATTCATCAAAGAATTATATACATTATTTTTTCAACACAAACATAATTCCTTTACGTGTGATCTTGGGTAGTGGAATACCCAGTCGGGAAAAATTTTGAATGAAACATTGTTAATAACCTACTATGCCAATAAAATTATATACCAAACTTATGTTTTTTGGCATGGTCCAATCTTGGATTGACTTTGTCTTCACAAGATTAACTAGGATTCCATCCTTAGAGAAAATATGGCCAACAAAAGAAACTGATTGATGCCAAATTTCGCACTTGATAAACTTTCCATATAATTAATTTCTTTTAAGAGTTATAAGAATAACCTTCATGTTAATCTCATGGTCTTCATTGCTTTTTGAGTATACGAGTATATCATCGATGAATACCAAAAAAAGTTATCAAGATATTCCTTGAAAACTCTATTAATTAAATCCATAAAAATAGAGGGTGCATTTTTTAGTCCAAAAGGTATCACTGTAAACTCATAATTCCCTTACCTGGTCCGAAATGTTGTCTTAGGAATATCTTCCTTCCTCACACGCAACTGATTATACCCAAATCAGAGCTCAAACTTTGAAAAGTATTGATATCCAGGATGTTGGTCAAATAAATCATCAATCTGGGGCATAGGATACTTATTCTTTATTGTAATAGCATTAATTTCCCTATAATCAATGTAATCCCTCAAGGATCCATGTATCTTCATGACAAAGAGGACATGGGCTCCCCATGGAGAAACACTAGGCCAAATAAATCATTTTTCACTCAAATTCTATAGTTTTTTATTCAGCCCTACTAATTCCACAATGGCAATCCTATAGGGAGTCTTTGATATAGGTCTTATATATGAAATTAAATCAATAGATAACTTATCTTCTTGCTCTGGAGGATGTCCAAGTAAATCCCCTAGAAATACATCAATATACTCTTTCACTATATGCACATCTCCAATTTGAATATTTCTTTCCTCGACCATAGATATTGGATTATCTTCCTCTCCATGTATTGCATTCAGTAAAGCTACTGGGGTGGTTCTATATAAGAATCAGATGGAGAAGTTTTAGACCTAAAGAAAAGGAATTGTACACCACTTTAAAAAATTGTAACTTCCTTCTTCTTATAAGAAATCATCGCATCATAATTTGATATCCAATCCATACCATGAATTATACCAAATTCAGTCATTGGTATGATGATAAGGTCAGAAAATGGAGCACATTTTGGTGTCTGGAGGGGGACTAGTCAACATTCCATGGTTGAAACGATACATCCCCTAGGTATTTTGACTAATAACTCATTTATTAAATAAATTTGTACATATATAATTTTCATGGAAAAGTGAGAGAATATAAATGAATGTGATGATCCAGAATCAAATAATGTTTTGTCCAAGATTGAGGAAACAATTAATGTACATGCCACCATGTCACTAAGAACTTCAACCTCCGCGGTTGTAATCGCATAGGCTCTCCCTTTTTCTCTTGGATTTTTTGAGGCAGGATTCCTTGGCACTTAGGACACTCATTCTCATAGTGTCTCATATCTCTACAATTGTAGCATTGAATATAATTGAATTGTTTATTCCCATTGCATTCACCAGATCAGTAACCATTTTATACATAGTTATAGCAGACTCCCATGACTTTCAAGAATTTCCCGAGATGATTCTTTACATAGTTATCGCATAATGGGACACTATTCATTTCTATGATCTTCTTTACTGCTTCTCCATTTCCTTTCTTATCAGGGTACCACTTCTTATCTTAGTTTCCATTGAATAAATTTGATCTAGAAAATTCTTTCAATTTTTTTATGGCACTTGATACAATTTCATCATATGATGAAAATGATTGAGAATCTAGTTCCCTTCGAAGCCATGCCTTTGGATATTCAAATAAATGATAAAACTTGTCTTCCAAGTCATGTACATAATCTATGACATACTTGGACAGCCTTGTAATGTTATCCTCATACTCTACAACACTTTCTTCTTCCCTTTGTTTTAATCCAAGGAACTTCCTTTCATTTTGGTTCGTTTCTCATGAGGGAAATATTTTTCAGAAAATATTTCCAAAAATTCCTCCATTCTATATCATCTATTTCTTCTTCCTCCATGGTATTTTGAATTAGAGACAACAGTTGAACAACATCTCCCTTGGAAAAATTTACTTCCAGTACTTCCTTTTCATTTTCATTACATCTTAACGCCATGAATATCATTTCAAAGGACATGATCCATTGCTCAGCTACCACTAGATTATCAGTCCTGCTAATAGATGGGGTTTCTGCCACATGAAACAATCCAACATAGGTGTGGAATGGTTATTCGTTACAAGCAGAGTATGTTGTCCCTATATGGTCACGATCTGATATGCTCCAATGTTGACTTTGATGACTTGCTCAGTAGGGAGATCCCTACCATGCCCACGAGTATTGATTCCCCTTATTCCATTAGATTCCATTTCTAAATAATGGGATACACTATATTATTTTATGAATCTCAAATAGAATATAAATAAACATAAATCTAAATTCTATACATACCTAATCATATAAACATGGTTCTTATGAGGAAAAATTTACATAAAAAATCTTACATAATGGAATGTAAAGAAAATGTGAATTATCCTTTGCATACCCCCAGAGAGTGTCATAACCAAGAGTGAAGCAAGGCCCATTATCGTGCACCAGTTCCCGTTCAAGTCTAGCTCAGAGCGATGTTTTCAGGATTTACACCTCGAAACATCTGTGCTAGAGCCACCTCTACCTGCTCGTATCCAGACAGAGATGTATGGCTTAAAAATATCCACATAGTTCATTCCTTACAAAAATATCTGGACGTTCATGTATGTTTATCATCAAATAGAGCCTTAGATCTTGGTTCCCTACTATACATTTCCTACTATAGTTTCCATGTTTCTTACTAAACATTCCCTAATACCAACTACTACACCCCGACCCCTCTAGGATGGTTCCATTGAATTACTTGTGATATTGGCATTTTTTAGAAGGAATTAAAAATCCTGAAGGAACGATAAGATTAGTAGTCTTGAAAAACTAGATACACAGATGTTACTCAAATTACATTGGAAATGTTTACAAATACAACACATAACAAAAACTAAAAGATGCATCCACAAGAACTCAATATATGATCACCTCGTTGTCACCCGTTGAAAGTAAAAAAAGAAAGGGGTGAGCTCAAATACTTAGTAAGGATTTCATATTGTGGGTGCATGATAACAATAATAAGTGACTCATAATCAATCTAACATAATAAATATAGGAAAATGAATAAATGAAATACTAATGCCATTAACAAACCGAGAATGAAACCGCATCCATAGATTTTGGCAAAGTGAAAACCTCAAGGATAGTAATAATAACTGATATTGAATAAAGAGAAAGCTTGTTAATTGGAATTCATTTATCTAGATCATGAAACAATAATATCATAAAACGGTTTAGTTCTATGGGTAGAAACCCATCTGATTCTTTTGGAAACAAACTCGAAGGGTTTGCTGCCAAACTATTTTGTCTCATGAGACCTACAGATGCATTAATGGGCTATAGCTGGCCCACCCTCCAATGTATATCTAATGAATTCTTAATTCATTTAATTAAAACAAGATCAATGTTCCTTTTCCACTTCTGTATAGAGTAGAGTATAAAGATTAATCAAAATTTCTATAATTAAAATAACTTTCAAAATAAAAAACGTATGTAAAATTGTATACGGTTTTGACAAAAAACATATAAATGGAATGAGATTATGGATAATTAATATAAATAAAATTTAAAATGAAAATTTATCTAAAATTGGTAGTAGTTACACCACATAAAGATTATTAGATGCACAATACAATGTTAGTCACAACGAAAAGTTAGTTGAGACGAAGTCCCTTACCACAATGTAATCCGTCGAATCAAATCACCAGCACATAATGAAAATCCAATGAAACATTTAATAACATGAATATAAATATAATCATGTTATTATATATTAATTATAAGTACACATATACCACATACAAGGAATAAGTGGTGAATAATGAAAAGCTCACTGAAATGGAAGTGAGATGAGAAACCCCTTACCTTTTTACTCGAGTGTGTTCTTCATTTGTTTTAATGAAATGAATAATCATATTTAGAATAATTAATTAATAATTCCAGAAAATCCTATACATGTAATTGATTTTTTATAACCTTATTATTTTCATTCAAGGCCCTTTTAAAGGGTTTAAGAGGTTCAATTTCACTGTTTTGGAAGCATTTTCTTCCTTGGTTTTCATGATTTGTTTACTTTCTATCATGAATGATAGTTCATTTGAAAAGGTGATAAATATCTAGAGATTTTTAATATATATTATTAGTGACATTTAAAGAGGTATAAATGATCTTATAATTATTATATCTTATATACTTGAGGATGAATCAATAGTTCAATGTTTTTGATAAATGCTTGGTTTTAGTTTGGCAGTATTGTTTAAATGAACTCGTTTTGTGTTATTAATCCATATTATGAGTGAGTAAAGATTCAAGAAAATTAATGAGAGGAAATAAATATATTATGATTTGGTTCAACAATTAAAATAGTTTCAGGACCAGTAATGTAGGAGAAAGTGTAGAACAAAACTTCATCATCCACAAAGGTTATAAATTGGAACCTCGTGAACATTGATTTCACTTATAAAAATAAAAAGCGGGAGTAAGAATATTGATGATGTTTATTCCATTCACATAATAAAATTTTAGTATAATTATGATACTGGAGTTTATCATGGTCATTTTGATAGAGGAGGTGATATGTGAAAAAGAAAAGCTATGATCTGGAAAATAAAAGAAAAGTTGAGAGATCCCTTATTAAAATTCAACAGCCTAACGAAGTCACATAAAATTTCATAAAATCAAATGATGAAAAAAAGGTTATCTCATCATATTGAAATAAAAAATGATAGTACTAATTATAAATAAAATCAAACACAAACATATGGTAAAAAAATTCAAATAGTTATCATTAAAGAACTGTCGACTTAAAGAAGAGAATGACGAGTTCCATTACCTTGTAAAATAACAAATAGATCAAGAAGGATGGGACCATTGGGGCATAGGGACACCTTGGGAGGAATCCTAGAAAGTTAAAACCACTAGAGTTTCAAGGATGAGGGATTAGGAATGAAAGAAAACGAAAGGATGAGTGAGTATTTACAGAAAAAGAGAGGTAATATTTTAATAATTTCAAAGGGAAATCTCATTAGTGGATTTTTCCAAACCATGGGCTTTACCATGGTATTTTACCATGGTTTTAGCCACTTGGGATAGCTAATGTCATAAGTTACTATAAAAAGGTCGAACATAATTTTATATTTAATTATTACATCATTATGATGTCATTAAACAAATGAAAATTCAAAACGGTATTTTTACATTTCATGAAAAATTCATGTATTTTAGAAAAATCCCAAAAATTTACCCTAACCATTTTTCGACGTTTAGAATTAAAAAATGAAATCCATTTTTGGAAAATAATTTTCTATGTATTTTAAATTTAATTTTTATATAAAGTCATAGTTAATTTGAATAATAACAATCTTAAAGGTGCAATTAGTTTTATTTCTCATTGAAAAACTAACTAAGGTCTCAATATCTTATTGCCTTAAGAAAATGAAATAATATTAATATTTAATATTAATAATGTTCATATTACTATTCATAATACTATTCATAAGGTTATGTTACTATTGACTAAAAATCAAGGTTGTTCTATTAGACTCCAAATGACTTACTGATCACAACCCTAGATGACCATTTTTCGAAATTCATAACATAGGAGTGGAAAAATTATATTCAATGGTTAGGTTTTCACTATCTCTTAAATAACCTAGTGTCGTTTCAAAGGAACACAGTGATGAATAAAATGTATTTAATAAAAGCATACTATAAAATTTTTGTGGTGTTATAATATTCACTAATATTCAAGGGATGTATCTATAAATCTAAAAGGCCAAGAAGGCATCCTACATTTAAAAAATCCTTTATTTACCATCTATCCAAGAGAATAACAAATATTCTGAAAGGGACGGTTTGGATCATAAAAATATGATTAAAATAGATAAATAATGTTAGTTTTGTGAATTAAGAATAAGAAAATATGGTGTAATTATGATTGAAAGTATACATTTTGCGAATTTAGTATCTAATATAATGAAATAAATATTATATAATACCCAAAGAAAATTTAATGTCCCACCTATTTATTAAATATATATACCTTTACATATAACAAAACATTAAATATTTTAATGATATTCTTCATGGAAATTAGAAACATAATACATGAGAACCTATAATTTTATTATAACCCAGATGAATTGATTCTTCTTGGGTTCAACAAATATTCATTTAATTATATCTCATATCACTGGGACAAAAATCATTGGAAAGTGCTGAGAATGTTCACAAACTGTTAATTACAAAGGGTGACATTTTTGAAGTCATGATTATTCATATCAATAATAACATATGGTATAACAATATAACCCGATAGAGAGATCACGAGGGATATCATGATAAAAATAACATAACATGAAAATGTGTTTATAACATAAAAATTTGGTGTACATCACAATACATACATTTTTTTCATTATGTTTTCATAAATGAGAAATTACCTAGTTTTTTCACCCATATATCATAAAACATGTCATCTCTTGATTTTAAATTAATTAAGCAAGGAATTATAGAACTATCAGGGTAAATATTATATATGTACTAATAGAATTTTAGCCACATTGATCAAAATAATTAATTTTTTTGAATAAACAGATGAAAATAAGTACATGTTCTATAAAAATATTTCAGAACATAAGGTAATAAAGGATGGACTATGAAATCCTTTTAAACATAATGAAGGAAATTTGGTTATAATATATGTAATTTATTGATCAGAAAATGATATTAACATATACATCAATACCAATGGACAAGTAAATCTTTTTGGTATTCAAAATATAATTTTTTTTGGTAAAAGTATATATTATTGATGAAAATTCGGCCAATAGACAACTAAAAATGTGGATTTAAAAAAGAATAAAATGAAAGAGGTTGAAAGTTATCAATTGATAGAGCATTATTTTATCTGTAAGGCTATTATCAAAATCTTATTAAATTAATTTATAATAAAAATTATAATACATATATAAAAAATCACTTACATAATTGGAAAAGAAGACGAAGAGAATTCACTTACCGTGAAAAGTTTCACCTGAATATTGTGGATGGATCCATAGGATAAAAATTACTTCTTAGGAAATAATAAGAAGTAAAATTGTACATATATTTTTTTAGGATGGATTTGGTGTTATGGTAATGTGTAATAGGGGTGGGTATTTATAGAAAAAGTCAAGGAGTTGTATAATAATTTCTCAATATATATCGGTTGTCTAGGATATGGAAAATAAAAATCAATTGGCATACCTATGTGTTTTTCTCATAGATTTTGAAGTTCGAGTCACATGTTATGCTAGTTTATTACCTTAAAAATAAAAAATAATTTTTAATACATCGTTGGACATTTTATAGTAAATTTTCTACAAAATAATTTTTGTAAAATAAAATCATGCATTTTAGACATTAGAACGTCACTGGTAGGTTTATTACACGATTACAAAAATAAAATATGTAATTTTATGAGTATAAATTTTTTTTAGGTAATTTATTATGGATTATTTATTATAAAATTATTATTAAATAAATATGATTTTTACGACATATAAGAATCCCAAAACAATATTTTTAATATTTATAAGAAAAAAAATAATTTAAAAAGTTATAAAAAAGTCACCCAAACCTATTTCAAACATGTTGAAATAAAATATTATAATTATTTTATAAAAATAATTATTTATTGATTACATTGTTCTCTTTTATAGGTAAGATATATTTTTAATAAAAATAATTAGTTTTTTATACATTATCATATTTTCGACAATTATCAATATTTCAATGGACATTGATGAATTATTTTATAATTTTTATTTAAATATGTTAATTTTTATATGTATTTCATTAAAAAAAATATTATTTTTAATGTCGTAGTTGATTTTAAAATGTTATATATTTTTTAAAAATAAAATTATTCATTATTTTTATTTAATTTTCAATTTAATAGAATTACATTACATAAAAATATTATTAATTAAAAAAATTATTCTCTAAATTCAGTGATCGAGTGAAAAAATAATTCATACTCTTGAAATTGAAATTTAAACAACTAAGTCATGAACATGAAACCCCTTATCAACCCCAAGTACCCCTTAATGGTATTTGTGCATAGGTGGTAGTTCTATGTGATGAATAATATAAAATTGACTAATTAGTAATATCCACTAACAAGAGAGTATCTCAAAAGAAATTTTGTTCAATCCTTACTTGTGGAATCATGGCTTGGGATTTGATATTGGTGAAACATAGTACCACCACCTCCCTCCCAAATTATATCATATATGATTCAAACAACATGACTCTACTGGTTGATGTCATCATTTCTTTTTTCTACATCAATTTTCCTTTAACAATAATACTTATAAATGTTAATTATAAGGGTATAATTTTTACCACTAGGAATAGATCCCAATATTTTAATCGGACAGTGGATATATTGATCAATTTTTATATTTGAATAATGTTCATATTATAATATCAATGGTCTCTTTTCTCCCTATAAATACCACTTCATTCATTCAATAAAAAATCACTACAATTTTTCTTATTGTTATATTTTCATTTTCGATGATTTAATGGTTTTAAAAGTATTTTGTTCCATATCATTAGAGTTTTATATATGGTGATGATTCTATAATATATGGTAATCCATATTTTAAAATTTTAGGTTTTTGTTTTTATATTTTTTTTAATTTAAATGATTTTCATTTTCATTGGCCCCATAAATTACCAATTTAATGATCTTTATTAATGATATATGGTTTTTTATATTGTTAAATTTTTTTTATGTCATATTATACAATGTAATACATATATTCTCAATAAACAAATATCATTTAAAAAAATCCTTGGCCATTACATTCATCATCACATTAGAAAATTAAGCATTAATATTTTTTACATATATTTTCAATTGAGAATATGTGAGGATATTTTTGAATCATTTTTTATTATAGTTCCTTTTTTTACCTTTTCTTACTTATGGTCCCTCCAGAATAAATTAACAGTGTCAGATATCTTTTTTCATAGAACATTGTCTCTATTATCCATAATCTCTATTAGCTAATACTTGTAAGATATTTCATGTTATTTTTTAAAAAATGATGGATGAAGGACCCTGGGACACCCTGAGAGGGGGGGGGTGAATCAGGGTGACAACTTTTTCTTTTAATGTGATGGATCTTGTTCCCACGTTGGTAGGATCTTGTTAAAACTGTATGATGAAAATGATCAGAAAGAAAACATGCACATGCACAGAGAAGACACAACCATTTTTACTTGGTTCACCACTAAGGGCTACATCCAAGTAGCATACGCCGAAAAGTTGTCAGTCGTACCAAAAACCACTATGCTTCACTAGCTGAAGATTACAATTTTTCGGGCACAGTCACTCTGTCCCAGGATCACTGCCTTTACAATGATTTAGGGATTGCTCACTCCGTCCCTCGGGTCACTCCCGTTGACTCCCCCTGGCTCACTGCCCTTGGTGAAGTCCCAGTCAGTTTATAGACGTGAAGGTCTCTTCAATAGATGTGCATTGAATTCTTTGCCTCTGCTCAGCATGATACACTTCTTGCATCGATGTCCAGAATAGATGCACTAGAACGCAGAAAACCACTAAACCGGAAAACCAGAATGTGCCGACAAACTCCACTGACAATTACGCGCAACCCCAAACCTTTGCGCGCAAAACCTTCATATTGTGCACAAACATTAATTTTTGCGCGGAAAAAATATTTCACGCAAAAACCCCCCTTTTTCGCCTATTTCAAAATTTTCCGTGCAACTACGAATATTTCGCGCAAGCCCCTTTACGTGATCCTTTTTCGCGCATCAGACCTCAGATCTTCTCTAAGTCTTCAACCAACCGGAATGAAGTGGGCTACCTCATATTTATAGGCAACTGAGACCCCCACGCGAAAATTCCCCATCGGCGCGAAAAACCTCTCATCTGGCGTGTAATATTTTGTGTAGGTATCATTTTCCGCGCACCTCTCCAGATATTTTGCGCAACCCATGCCTTTTCCATTTTCTGATGGTGTGATTCCGAAACACTATTTGCGTGAAAAACTTCGCTCCGCTATTTTGTGCAGTATGCTGTTTTTCGCGCCCAGCTCATGTATTTCGCGCACAACCCTTATTTTCCGCGTAGCCCATGCCTTTGCCATTTTTCACCCATCTGATTCTGAAACACTATTTGCACGAAAACCCTCGATCCACTATTTCGCGTATCCCGCTGTTTTCCATGCCCAACTTAAGTATTTCGCGCAAGCCTCTTATATTTCCGCGCACCTCAATACTATTGTGTACTTGAACTATATGATCACATTGCTGGCACATATTCAGAACGTCCACTAAGGATTGACAACAAACACAAACCATAATCCAATTCCTGCCTAGAACGGCCATGGTTCCAACAATGGATTCATTACATGTGATCGTTAATTTATATACTTCCAAAAGAGAAATAAGTCGATAAAATTATGAACATGAGGATGATTTTGGGGATTTCAAGATTGCAGGCCACTTCTCTTATATGAACAATGATTTTAAAGATGATAATGTTCCCAATACTATGCTTCCAATTATTTTAATGTAATATATTAATATTACAAGTTGATATATGAAGGAAATCATTGAATCCAGCATTAAATTCCAATCCCTATTGATGAATTTCCCCATATATCAACTATTTACTATGATTATATTTTTTATTTTATTGAATGGAATGAATATTTTTTGAAATATCAATCACAATATTGTTCCCATGTGGAATTCTCACACTAAAATCCTCCAAAAAAGTAATTGTTCTCACACATTGTATATTAAGATTCTTATTGGACCCCTTGAATAAATTAGTTGAAGCTATTTTTGTACAATACATTAACTAATGGGTGGTATTGTTCCCATCCACAATTATATTCCATTGGTCATATTCTCAACATGCCTGCATGTGTATGATTAGTCATTTCATCTAAATATTAGTATTGGGAAGAGAATATATAAGGAATGTAAATATATTATTCTTGTAATTACAAAAACATCTGGAAAATATATATGTGGCCCTTGAATGATGATAAAAAACAATTGAACGTGGATCCCCTTGGAGCCACAACACTTTCGTTGCGTATATCTTGGAAAGTTGGTAAATAGAGAAATATTCCAAAATAGTGATAAAATGGGAAGTGTTGGTGATTAAATCTACTATAAACAATATTTAATTATTTCCATTGGATGTTTTTTTGAGACCAATGATTAATTTCATAGATTTTTCCCCCATTCGTTTTCTAAAGGGTAATAGATTCAATTACCCTTTAAAAATTTCCACTCCATTATCAATTGTTGACACACCATAATCTATGCAATATAGTAATCAATATTACGGTATATACTTACTGTACTATAAATATCATCAATATATAAACATGTTTATGTAATTCCAGGATGTATAAAGAATTTACAACCATGAGGTTCATCCATAAACTCATTCTTTGTATCTGGGATGGATGGGACAGATAGGCGTGTATGAAATTTTAGTATACATTTTTGAGAAATATTGAACATAGAAACATCCATCTCTTCATAGCCTCTATATTATTATCTTATCAATGTAAATTCGTATACAGATCTCTTGATCTTATATTGTAATGATGGTTGAGAAATAATTTTGGATATGATTGATGATGTCCCTTCCCTAATGATTTCAATGTCTAATATTACTATGTAATAGATTAGTAAGTCTACATGAATACCCATTATTTTTAGGAAAATAAGGTCTATATTACTTAATTCATCAATGAGATTGTTTTCTCTTATAGGGTGATAAATAATTGAATTTTCATTATCAAAAAGTGTATCTAAATATATTATTTTCCTCATGTTCTATTTCATTTCGGTGAATATTTTATTCAATAATTGTTCTATGAATATTTCACATTTATCCCCATCATGATATGGACATAATATAATCATAGAAATATGACTATAGAAAATTCTACATTAGGCCTAGGGTAATTATTCTTATGGGTTATTGATATTAGAGATGCATATGTTATCATTATGTCATTTTACATGAGGACACCCCCAATAACATTCATAGATGCATCACTATAAATAATAAATCCTTATCTAATTGAGAATAATTTTAGAAATGGTGCAGTAACCAATAAAATATTTTCTTTATGGAAACTTTCTTGATAATCATTTTTCGGACCAAAAATTGCTCATTTCAATGTAAAAAATGTTAGTGTATTATAAAATATATAATATTATATTTGAAAAATTCATATAATATCATGTTAAATCATGTACACAATGAATATTACTACCTTTGGTTGGATGATTCCAATTCTCTATAGTCATTTTCATAGAAGGGTTAACTATTATTCCTTCAATATTTAAATGATCCTAAAAAATTAACCATTTTGTATATACAATTAAAACCATATAAATTTTCATTATAGATTATCATTACATAGAGTATTAAATAATATCATTATGTTATTCTCATTATCCTCATGAAATTAAGTAAATATCTAAATATAATAAAAAAAAATAACCATGAATTTTACATTTAATTTAATAAATAATACATTTATCTAATCAATAAATATAAAATGATAATTATACAAGATTATGGGAATAAAAAAATAAAACATAATTCCCATAACATGTTTGTATGTAAATAATTTGAATATTGTATTTATTAACCCTTAATTGATGTTACACAAATTGGAGGCCAATATTTTAAATTAATTAAACCCCTTGAAGTGGGTCAGGTAATTCATCAATCATTGGAAGAGGGTAATTTATATTCATTGTTACCCAATTAATTTCTATATAATCAATGAATTGATACATTTATCCATCCAAAATATTTATAAAGAGAAATTTTTTTAACAGTGTATAAGAAAATTTTCAGATAAATCTATACACTGAAATTCCTCATAGTTTCTTATTTATTTACCATAACATCAAATTTTTAAATTTATATGGTTACATTGATATCATCTCAGATCAAGGTATGAGTTAAACATAGAAATATACATATCATTTTGGGGTTGGAATAGGTAACCCTTTATAGAATGTGTCAATATATTATTAGATGATTGGGAAATTTTCTATCCATATATATTCAGTTCCTTCTTATTATTTAATGATCATCTCCATATATATTGATATGGGAGGTTCATATTGAAAAATTTCATTCTTGGATATATATCCATATGTGTTTCATTCAAATCATCTAAAATTTAGTTTCATTATTATTTTATCTTATCATTTTACTTTTAGATAGAGTCCATCACCAGTATAACTTCAAATTCATCCATGGGAATAACTACTAGATTTGGGATGATATTTTACTCACCAAAATTAATAATATAGTTTCTATATAAGATTGATTTTCAGAAAATCGATTTATAATTATTGAAAAGTAAATATAATTCTATAACCATTAGTATGTGTTAAATTTTCTTTGAAAACATGGAAATAATAATGGGATTCCTTGAAATATTTTCCAACAAAGTGATTTATACCATTGAGAGAACAACAAAATTACATGTCGCCATGTAGTTGTATCCTCTAATTAATCCATCATGATATAAAATTACTAATAATTATACATTTTTTTTTATTTTAGGATGATATTGGTCTCACTAACTTATCATATTATTTTGTAATTGAGTGGAAAAGATCCTATGTTTTCCACACCTGAAGAAAGAAACCTCAGACTGGGCATGAAAATATTGAAATTGTTAGTAGTGTTGATAATTTGATGCCTCACCTCACTAAAGAAATTTAAATATATATTTTTACCTCAAACGCATGTTTATTTCCACAAAATCCCCAAAAATTACTTCCAAAATTCTTCTTCCATCATTTACTTCACATGGGATGTTTCACTTTTTATCATCATCTTCTATGATAAAAATTATTCCCTAGGTTATGCTCTATTTCTCATGTTTTATTTTTAGACCTATATTACCAATGAATATCTCCAAAGTAGAATTCCACATTCACATAACTAAACACTATATCCCCATATCTTTCATAGTATAATTTTTATAAATTTAACCATCGATATGGTATCATTCCACCAAAGAATCTATCAAAATATCACTTATGATCCACAAAAATGATAGTGATGTATCGATTATGTCTTGTAAATATAATTTCATGGATTCCAACATATTTATTTTAGTTTTTAATCAAATATATGAATTTATTAACTATTTTTCACATTAAATGTGTAAAATATTCATTAAAATAGATTCACAGGGAGTCTTCAAACAATATAAAATAAATTTTCATTCTTGGATCTTTGTTTTTAATCGTATTCGACCACTTATTAGATTATATTTTTATGTGTTATACAACTTTGAATAATTTTTCAATATACAAATAACAGAGTAATGAAAATGTCTTTTATATATAAGAAATTTACTATTAAACAATCATTGGATACATAGATCAACTAAATGGGGATGGTCATTAATGCATGAAGGACTCAACTACAAGTTGTTCTCTTTGAGGTGAATCTGGTCTCTCAACATAATTCTTTTTATTATCCAGTACATGATATAGTTTATTCATTATCCCCATCATGAATTCAATTCCATATTCCATCAAAAATTTGAAGTCATTCAGTGCATTATCTATTCCACACCTCATTTATATGGTTCATCTGATCTCCATTAAATTTTCAAAAATCCTAAACACTTAGTGATAAATATGTTACATTTTTTAATCATATAATTATATAGGGGATATTTATAAAAAAATAATTCTTAACGATTTTTTACTTTATTAACAATTCCATTTTCTATATATTCTTCATAATAGTTCATAATAACATTTTTATTAGAAAAAAACATCCCTTGGGTGTAGAAAACTATGTGTGTAGCAATTTAGTTTCCGTAAACTCATACGAAATCATGTCATGTTCAATATAGTATTTTGGTTGTAGTTACGCCTTGGTACACCTATAATATATCCTCATCCCCGTGTAGTATCCAAATAGAATTTCATTACATCGAATCCAATCGCTTAATAGTTCAACAAAATTCTAGTATTATTTCAAATATTTACAATAATCAATATGGTTATTACTAATTCTTTGATGTCTAATGTCCACAAATAATTAATCTATACTCAAATAAAATCCGTGTAATATTATATTTTTATGACCTAATATTTTCATTATATTCAATAAAAAACATGATCTATAAAATATTAGTTTCAATGAAATTTGGAACATAATTAAATGAAATAAAAAAATTACTCTAATTAATGTGAAACTATTATTCATGGGTTATCAATACGTTAATTTTACATATTTCATATCCATGGAAAATATATCAGAAGAATGTGGTGAGCATTCTCTATTTATGTGATTTATAATGGGTGTCATCTTCCATGTGATCATAAGGAATATAAATTAAAAAATTATTATTAAAAATATAATATAATCAAGAGATTATGTGAAATAACTTAATAAAGGTACAATAACATGGAAATGTGGTTAGAAAATAAAAATGTGTCATTCATAATAATAACTCCATGTTTTATCCCCATGGTGTCATAAATGAAAAATTACTCTATATTTTCAACAAATAATAATAAAACTTATTTTCTCTAGAGATTTAATTCTTATAAAATGTGTTAGGAAACAATTAGAGTGTACCCATCATATGTATTATTTATAAGTGAGAACCATATATCATAATAAATCAATTTTTAGAACCCATTAAAATAATTTATTGGTTTAATATAAAATCATTGAGTATGTATGTTCGAAAAGGATGGACCCAAACATCATTTAAGACCCAAAATAAATGACATGAAAGCTTATTATATTTAAATCCCAAAATAAAAATAATATAGATTATCATCTACATGAAACCCATGGATATATAATATTGTTCGATATTAACAATATATTAATTTATTAGGTAAAAGATAGCTTTTTGGGACATAAATTGGACAACTATATGGGTATAAAATATGGATTTAGAAATGATTAAAATTAGAGATGATAAAGGTCACCCATTGAAAAAAGATTATTTTAGATTTAAGGTTATAATAATATTCTTATGAAATATTTTTTCAAAACCTTAAGAATATTTAAACAAAAAATTATTATGTGAACAAAAGGTATGATTATGAGAATTCTATTATTGTGATGAGATTCTCATAAATCATGATAAGGGAACCATGGGGAATTAGAACAATGTGGATAACTTATTTGAAGGGAAAATGAACACAAATTCTTTGATGATAGATTTTTATTGAAGAGGATGGGTAAAATGGGGGGTGGATGGGTATTTTTATCGATGGTGGTGTAATTTGTTAATAATTTTAAAATATTACTCTTAGAAATCTTGGTCGGTGATAATGAAAAACCATTAGCTTACCCATGGGGATTTCTCAGGGTTATAGATATTTGAGTATTGTTTTATGATATTTTAATCCCATAGAACTAAATTCCAGTTTTAATACTATCTGGACATTGAAAATTAAATTTTTCACAAAACAATTGTTTTGAAATCAAAACATACAATTTAGACATTGAAATGTCACTTATTGGTATAAAAAATTTTTAAATGCTATTAAAATACATAATACAAATAAAATATTTAATTTTGACATGTAGATTATGGTAAATTAGTTACAAAATCATTATGAAATAAATTTTGTGTTATAAAACATACATAAACCCTGAAATTTTATTATAATAATCATTAAATAAGTATTTATTTTATAAAATTTTAAAAAATCACTCTAACTTAATAACTACATTATGGTTTCAAATAAAATATTTATTTATCATTTTTACCTCCAAATATTATAATTTTCTCTTCTATATATAGAAATTCTTATTTATTTATTAATATAATATTTTCAGAATGAGTCAAATTTATGAATCGTATAAAATATATTTTTGACATTATAAAGATACTTTATCATTTATATTTACATAATAGTGTTCTAAGAAGTTATTTAGTTAGAACCAATAGTTTATATTATACATTATTATATATTCTAAAAATAATTTTTTTTTTATTTGTGTCCAATAATTAATTCGAAAAATTATTCTTAGTTAAATACTTATTTTATAAATCAAAATAATTATCTAAATTAGATTGATAGAATAAAAATTTTACATTTAAAACATGAATTATACTTCACATAATTAATACCTATTCAACTAACCCTTTATTACTCTCGTATACTATCTATGGATAATGTGGGAAATGGTGGTGGTTTTATAGGCTTCCATGGATAACATTTACAATTTTCAAATATCCAATAACATAAACATCTCCTCTAGGATATATTTTTCAATCATAACTTATTGATGATCTCCATGGTCGTGGTGAACACTAATGATGATACCTCCATCCCATGTTCTGATCCATGGGATTTAAATGACAAGACTATACTGGTTCAGTCTATCATTTCCCATTTCTGTATCAATTATCTTTTCTCATTATATCAAATAAACATTAATTTAATAGGCAACTTATTAACAATTGTAAAAATTCCAAATGGAAAAAAATTCCAATGGTTATATTTAATAATAGGCATATTTGACCAATGGTCTTATTACTATACCAATGCTCATAGTTCCCATTATAAACACCACATAATTCATTAACTCATAAATATATATAGTTCCTCATATGGTTATTTTTTATTTTTGTTGACGATTATTGTTTTAATAATACTATTTTTAATTTATATACAATTATCCATGGTGGCTAAGATTCTACAGGGTTGGGGTAATCCATAATTTTCCATTTTTGAATAATTACTTTTTACTATTTTTATAATTATAATGCCTTTTCAATATAATTATTTCTATATATGAAAAATTTAATGATATTTATTAATGAGATAATGTTTACTGTTTCAACTTATTTTTTATATAATTTTATTTGATAAAACAAACATTTATATTGGAAAAACTGTCATTTAAAAAAGCCAGTGTTGGTACAAATAATCTTTCAACATCCATAAAAAATTTACAAAGATATACTGTGATAATTTAGTGAATTGTTTTTGGAAAAACATCATGAGTATTATTTTAGATTACATATATAAGAGATTATTATATATAAAAATAATTATATTTGGAAAAATTACAGTGGGATGATATAAACAATACCCATATCATCTTTGAAATAAGAGAACATCACTATAGGAATTGTCCATCATCTCCCAAAGTCATCCAAAGTATGAAATTTGATATCATTTGTAGGGGATAAAATCATTCATCATACACAAATCAAATCAATTTATGAATATTTATCTATTTTATAACATACCGGGATATACAAAATCTGATGAGGTTTTATGGGGAAGAACTATTGATTGTTTCTTATTGTGATATAAATATCCAAACGAAATTATATAGATGTCTTCAACATCATATTAAATTTAAATTGATATTTAGAATTTCATTTATCAAAAAAATAATGTAAAATCAAAATGGAAAATTAATACAGTAGTTTACATGATTATATATCTCTCAATGGAATTTAAACATGGATTAAATCAACAACATAAAATGGATGAATTTCCATACTACAAAATCATATACATGAGTATTGAAATGGCCTCACATGAATATATTTATATATGGAAATATAAAAAAATTAATCCATATTGGGAAAAATTTTGGGATAATAGTTTCTTTGAATTGATATTGTTCCTGAAATAATAAAGGGGACTATATCCATTCAATTATAAATAAAATCTACTCATTTTTGAAAATTGAAATACACTAAGAATAATCCGAGGGACTTAATGTTTGATGTTGGTTCTAATGTACCTCTTTTTTATAATACCTTTGAAGAGATTTTTTTGGAATTAATGATTATCCTAGGTACATTTGTTCCTATGATATCCTTGATCACATAGTATTTGTTGAAAATCTACTAGTACTTCCCCAAAAATGCAACATGTTTTCGATATGGTATAAAGATAAATCCTAAAAAAGTATATACATAAACCCTCGCATGGAATTTTTTTAGATGGGGTACTTCAAAATTTTTATTTCTCTAATGATGATCATGGATTTTAGTTATAAATATCCTTAAAAATCACAACTCACCGTAGTAATGTTTATGGGGGAATCCCAAGTGTGCATTAGAAAAATGGGAACATGAGGAGATAATGAAATAGATTTAACCTATTCTATTAACAATAAAATATTTCATTTGAAATATTTTAGGATGAAATTTCTAAATGTTTTGAGAACGTAATACCCCAAAATTTTATATATATAGAATCATCCTTCTAAATTAATTATGTTTTTCAATATTTGGTATATAGTATAGTATAAAAACATTTAATATATATTAAAATCAAAAATAAATATTATTTCATTAAATAGGAATAAAAAATTATATAATATATATAATATTGAAAATAGACATTAGTAGAATGTGGTAAGAAACATAAACAAAGAAAAAAATATTGAAGGGAAAATGTGGATCATGTTGATCTAATATATTTAACACAAAGAAAAAATGTGACAAAAAATTTGTAATCTAATAAAAATAATATATATTTTAAATACAAAACCACTTAATGAATATAGGTTAATTATGTATGAATGAATTAAGAGGTATTTATAAGATGTAATATTACCATTAAAATATTTTTATGGCGTTTCAAATACTGATACAACCTTTATTATTAGTGACATGACTATTTTGGATTTAAAAATCTCAATGAGAACAATAACATGATCTAATAATTTGAAAAATTAAATTATTTTGAATAATTTTTTATTTTATTAATATTTTAATGTCATAAAATTCATATTAAGAAAAAAATAAATTCAATTATAATAAAAAAATTTCATAAATTTTCTTATAATGTATTTCATAAAATTCCTAATGTTTATGTTGATAATTAAAAGCAACCATTTATAACATTTAATTTAATTTTTAGAATAATAAAATTTATAATTTATCGGAGTTAATTATTTAATTCCTTAAACAAATCAATTTTAATGTGAATAGTAAAAACATGTTATTACATAACTAATGAATTTTAATTAAATAATTTGAAGAAGAAATTATGATATAAAAAATTATCTATTTTAATGTTATCCCAAAATATGACACATCAGTTAAATATCCCATTAAATTAAAATCATAAAATCTAGAAATTATTTAACATTTTTTAATGTATAAATAATACCATTAAAAAAATTTCCCATTTTTCTATATTCCTCTTCGATAAACAAATGAATCCAGTTCATAAATTTTTTTTAAGTATTAGAAACATATACATATTTTAAAAAGTAACTAATAATGTAATAAATATCACCATTAGATGGTTTACTTTTGTTAATATATTTTATTTAATATTTTATACTCAATGAATATATAACTTATGTATAAATACAGCATATATCTAACCATTAAAAAAATGTCCCTGAACTTTTAAAAGGTAAAAATACCAATATTTCTTCTATATCTCATGTTTATCTGTCATTCTTTCTTTTTTCATTCATAATACACTGAATGTTGAAGGAGTTGATGTCCATATAAAGCGAACCACAACATGAAGGTGGTATGATTCATTATTATTTTATTTTCATTTTTCACATTTCTTCCTCAACAAATACAGTTTTTATAATGAAATCCTCTTTAAAAATTATTAAATATAATGTTTTTTAGAATATTTTTTGACATACTTTATTTATTTTATTTCAAATAAATTAATAAATTATATCATTATTTACTTCATCTATGATAATTTCATGTTAATGGTCAGATAACCATCAATGATGGTATTACTAACTGTCTACTAGTAACCAAATATTTTGTTGGTTATTATTTTTTATTTTTTATAAAAATTTAATTATTTTTTATTTTAATCTCTAGGAATTATCTTTTCTTGTTTATAAATTTGATTAAAAAACCAGAAACCCAATCATGATTAGAAAATTTAATGAAACTGAATCATCAAAAAAATTAAATTGGGGAAAAAATCAATCAAAAAATAAAATCCAATTATAATAGTTTATTAAGTGTAGAAGAATTAAAATAATGTACTATTCATTTCATATTTAGCTAAAAATATGTTTTCTGTAAATAGGGTCAAACATTAATGGAAAATCTATTACTTATGAAAAGGGATCTCTTGAAGATTATTTTTACAATTTGGTTTTCAACCCCTTCTATATGCTTCAATTTTAATTCATCAAAACCCCATTTATTTTCAATACAACTAAATTAGACATAAATATTCATGGTCATCAATGTTTAAAAATAATGAAGGTGATTTCAAGGAATCCAATATTGATTATTAAAAAATAATATTTTCTAAATACATATCATTAATTCATATGGAGTTATAACCTCTTCTCACTATAACCTATTTTCCTTTTATAAAAATAATATATGTTTAAAAATGATTCCCTATTTTATACCATAAAAATGAAATTATATTTAATGTTATATTATTTACAATATATTTCTGAAACAAAATACCTTTAATGGGTTTATTTTAGGATTATGATTTTTATGTATTTCATTTCTACATGACATGCATGATTATAATAATTTTATATTCTGATGTGTGGTAATTAGTTTTTATAGTACTCAAATGAATTTTAATATTTTATATGTCTCATGATCTAATGTTTATTATACATTAATATGATTCTATAATTGATCAAAATTATAATTTCATTTTTGATGAACATATGTTATGTGTTAAAAATATTTTATATTAGTTCATAATATATTGCTGGTTTATGAACAATACCATTGGTTGATACATTATGAAAAATATTCCATAATATATTTCTCTTCAAATTATTCCATCATTCTTATTTTATGATCATATTCATATGATTATGAGAATGATCATATTACACTATTTTCTATTGATTCAAATCCCTTATTTCTCTATGTTAATCATCCCCTTTTTGTGATTTTTTTCTCAATCATTTCAATGATATCTATCATTAAGAGAATAAATTTAACATGCATAAATTGATAGATTTTGTGTATGTGGAATTTTAATTAATCAATGTGCATGTTTTATTATGTACTCAATATGTAAAAACATAATTTATAAGGACCTGACCTTATTACATTACATAATCTTTAATTTTAGTCAAAAACTCAATTTCATTCATATTGAAGTTCTTTTCAAGTTTATAGTTTTATGTAATTTGGATAAAATCTATACCAAAAATTCCATATTTATACAGTGTGGATATCATAAAATTGTTTCCACTTCTCCCCAATATAAAACATTTCATATTAAACCGGTTTTACTTGAAAAATATACATAACATTTTACATAGATTCCTTATTTTTATTACACATCTTTAACCTCTGAAAATCATTTAAAAACATTTTATGAGGGAAAAATCTCAGAAAAGTATATATATATAAAAAAATAAAAACATTAGTCCATTATACTTGTAAACATATTAAATCATTTTCAAAAAGATATAATTGTCACCCATATATACATATGTTGTGAAACATGAGATTTCCATGATATTTCAACAAAAAATAAAGAACATAAATAGAAAAATGAAGTTATATTGGGGAATTAAATACATAATCTAGTAACCCTATCAGCTACCTTAAAATTTAACCCTAATTTCTACATTATTGGTTAATTATCTTATTTAAATTTTGAGTAACTATGCGACTGAACTCAAATGTACACATTCCCATTTAATTGGAGGGTAATATAGGACCCACCCTTAATTTTAAAAAATTCTAAAGAAACCGAAAATAATCATAGTACATGATTACTTTTATAAAATCATTTCATTTGGATTTTGTAAAACAGAATTTTGAACAATGATTTTAAATGAAAATCCCATATAAATATCATATAAATGATAAGATACATTATAGAGGTGAAATTTTAGGTATATAATGATTAAATTGAAATATTTCAATATATTAAAAATAAAATTAGTAAAAAACCCGTTTTTATACCATAGGAATAATGAAGTAGAAGGGTGTCCTAATGAATAGAAATCAGTTTAATAGTTCACTTCCTCCAGTTCATCTAACATCAATCGTGTCTAAAACTATAGTATAATTGTACAAAAATGTCAATTAATATCGTAAATAAACATATTAATGTTTATAACAACATATATGATCATTTAACAACATCATTTAACCCATTTATTTTTAGTATTCCTTTCCTTCAATTATTTTGTGTGAGTTCATTACATTATTTCTAAGGCTTGTATGTATTTTATTTTTAGATAGTATGGAAATAAAATTTCAGAAGTTAAATGAAATTGTATTCATTTATTTAAATAATTTTAAATGATTATAAATTAAATTTTTTATATGATATTAGGAGGAATATTATGAGAAATATTTATTGATATATGTTTAGATCATGTTGGTATTACATTTATAATTACGAACTCTTTTCACCGTATACAATTAATATTATGAATATAAGATATTTTCGGAACATAGTTGATGTCATTTAATAAACGGTAAAATATTATTCAACTATAAAATTGGGTTTTCAATAGTTATTGAAGGATATAATTGAAATTGAAAACACATCATCCATAATTCATGTAAATATGCCCATCATGGATGGTGTTCTTTTTTTTAGAATAAGAGGTGGAAGGAGAATAAGTAAATTATATTATATTTCCATAAATATGAAAATATTTTGAAAATATAAGATTATGGATCATTCATTTCACTTGGATAATTGGAGGACAATATAGCATAAGAAACAAAATGAATTTAAATGAAATGACATTGAAATAAAAGAGGACATTTACTTCTCGATCTTTTTTCCTCGATATCCTCATTATGGCCCCTTTTTAGATTTTGTTGAAACCAGTAGGTCTTGTATGTGTTTTAAAATCCTTCAAAAGAGTATATTGTATATATTATGCAATTATCAAGTCTTGAGTTGTGTGAGGGGAAGATAGGGTGAGGATGGAATTTATAGTGGAGTAGAGGAGGGGTTTCATAGTATTCTAATCATTTGTTTAATATTTTTTCTATAGACTCTGAATAGTATTGATTCATGTGACAATAAAATAGTAGTAAGTGCATGTTATTTGAAACCAATTTCCATTTACATCATGCATGACTCATTAATTGTGTATAAAATCATTTATTTTGCATATATTGTTTACTACCATATTTCACTATTCACATATTTGATGTTCTTTAGAAAAATCCATAAAATTCAAACTAACCATTTATAAATTTGTAGAATTCAAAAATGAACCCCATTTTTTAAAAAATAATTTTTCAAATATGAATAATTAAATATATAAAATACTATTTTCTTCCAAAAATATCAGTTTTAAAACTATCTTCTCTTATATCTCCTTGAATAATTAATCAAGCGCTCATTAACTTATATCATTATGAAAATAAATTTATTATATGATTAACTATTCATAAGGGTCATATTTTGTTCATATTAATATTCATAAGGGTATGTAACAATTAACCGAAACATGAGTTGTTTCTATCAGACTCAAAATCACTAACTAATCAAAACTGTAGATATCCATTATTTAAATTCAAACCATAGATTCAGAAAAAATATGTACAGAAGATAACATATAACTATCAAAATAAAAAAAGTTTTAATTTCTAGAGACATAGTGTTTCAATCACATTAAATTATTTTTAAAACATTAAGATATAAAAATTTTCCACTTTTGGAAATTGCTTCCATGTAATTGTATTTACTTATTAAACAAAGTAGGAAACCATTCCCTAATACAGTTCTAAGATTCCAATGTTGTTTCATGAACAATGTGGATTCTCCACAAAACCATTAAATGGAGGCTTTAGTTAATTTGCAATGCTTTCTCCTTAAAATAAATAATCTTAATATGTTTCTCATCATATGAAATGTTCTTTTCCAAATGAATTGCTTCTGGAATCAATACATGAGACGAATTTTGTAGATAATTTCTCAACATAAAAACATGAAAACTATATTGTATATGAGATAAACCTGGAGTCAATGCTACTTGGTATGTGACTGGCCTAAATTTCTCCATGATTTCATAAGGTCCAATGAACCATGGCATTTGTTTTCCTTTATTACCAAAACACAAAACTCTTTTCTATGGTGAGATTATAAGAAAAAACTTGATCACATTCCTCCATGGAAATATCTTTCCTCTTTTTTATGTATAACATTTCTTCCAACTGTGAGCTATCCTCATATATTTATAAATTATCTTCACTTTCTCATCAACTTCCTCTACTAATTATGGACCCATATACTTGTTTTCTATGAAATCATCTCAAAAATATGAATTTTGACACTACTTCCCAAAAATTACATTAATCAGTTCCCTCTGTATATTAAAATGAAAATTGTAAATAAAATAAAACTCAATTAATGATTGATGTTGATAAAAAATTCCCTATACGTCCATTGAATATTCTCGGAACATATCATCCAATGTATGAATTGTTTATTCGGATAAGCCGTCTGATTTAGGTTGAAATGTTGTACTGAAATTTATTTCTGTTCCCAATGACTTCTGAAATTCCTTAGAAAAAATAGAAGTGAACCTTGGATCTCAGTCAGATATAATGAAACAATACACTCCATGATACCTAATAATCTATTCAAGGTTCATTCGATAATAGTGATCCAATGACATTATATATATAATAGGAATGAAAAGTGTCAATTTAATAATTTGGTAAACAATATTCTAGATTGCATTATTACCGTGAGAATTATTTGGTAGTCCCACAATGACATCCCTGGATATATTTTCCCATTTCCAATATAGAACTGGTAAAGGTTGAACAATACCCTTTGGTAATGGTCTCTTTCTGTTAACCTGTTGACATGTCAAACAATTCACAATAATTTCTACTATATCTCTTTTAATTCCATCCCACCAATACAACTCTTGAAGATATCTGTACATTTTTTTGATTCCTGGAAGAACTAAAAATAGAAAACTATGACCATTCCACACCAATTATTTTATTTACTAATAATCACCAGGAACACACAATCTTTTTCCCAAAGTTAATACAAAATCATTATCATGGTTAAATTTTAGATACTTATCCATTTTTTTAAAAAAATATATTATTTTATGTAGCTCACAGTATTCATTTTAAACCATCTTAATTCTATCTAATATTGATATTTTTTTTGAAACCTAAAACAAAATAGTGGTAATTACTACACCAATAACACCTAAGACAAAATTCACATAGTCATCTATATAGGGATCATGTTCCAAACGTAACATGGTTAATAATGCATGATTTTTTCAAATAACAGTATCTACCTAATTGTTTTATTTTGTAGGATGGTAATTTATTGTTCTATTATAATTCTTTTTTAGATGAATACAAATTCTATACCATATGTCTGATTCTTTCTGAGTGAATATATACTTCATAATTTTAGATTAATTTTATATTTGAAATTGGTAGAATATAAACGATGTCTCCAATTATTAAACGAAAAAAATCGCAGCTGCTAATTCCAAAACATGTGTGGGATAATATAACTTATGGGGTCATAGTTTTCTAGAATAATAAAAAATCACATTATCATTCTATATTATAACACAACCATTCTCCTTCAATGAAGTAATACTGTTAATGAAAAAATATCAATTTTAATGAGGTAGATCCAAAACTAGATCATTCCCCAATATCTTCTTCAGTTCCTAAAAACAAAAAATCCATTATTCTTCCAAAATACATAACCTATTTTCATGTAAATGTATATAGAGGGCTAGATAAACATGAAAATTTAAAAACAACTGTTAGTAATAACAGTCAAATCATTAAAAACTATGAATTTTTCTATCATTTTTAGGTCTTTTCTAGTCATCGTCCACTTTTGATTTGGCATGATCAAATGTTATTTGATCCTTATTTAATATTATTCCAAGATAAAAATATTTTCCAACAAAAAATCATACTTGATGAATTTCAATACATTTTATTTTCCATTATGTTTTTCAAAACAACCCTTATATTTTATTCATTGCCCTCCTGACTTTTCTAAAATACCATAATGTCACCAATAAACACTACTAATAAAATACCCATGAACCTAATAAATATTCCCTTTATAAGATCCAGGAATATGTTATCTGCATTAGATAACCCAAAAAACGTAAAAACAAATTCATAAATCCCATATCTATTACAAAATGAAATATTATAGATGTCAGATTCCATTAATTATAATATTGTTACCCAAAACCTAGGTATAAATTTTGAAAATATTGTTCTCCATAGAGTTGAAAAAACAATTCATCATTATGAGGAAATAGATACTAGCTTTTAATTGTAATTCTATTCAATTTTGTACAATATATTTAAATTTTAGTGGAACCATATTTATTTTTAATAAACAAAACTAGATCTCCCCATGGTGATGTGCTCGGATGATGGAAGCCATTATCAGGCATGTCTTACAAAAGAATTTTCAATTCATAAATTTATATTTGAGAGATTTGATAAGGGGGTTCATAAATTGGATTTGCATTATGAACTAATTCAATTGGGATTTCAACTTCCTCATCTTTTATAACACCCAGTAACTCATTAGAGAAAACATCAAGATATTCATTTAACACTTGAAAATCATTTAACATAATAATTACCTTACATTCAACAACATAAGAAAAAAATTCATTTCTGTCTCTCAATAGTTTCTAAACATTCTTATATGTTATCAATTATATGGGATGATTATTTTTTACATACCGAAACTCTATCTTAAAAACAACTTCATTAGATATATAATCAATAATAACATGATAAATATAAATCCAATCCATACCCTAAATTACATAATACTCTACTAAGGTAAATTTAACAAGGATTATAGGTAAAGTCATTATCCAACCCATCATATGATTATTATCATAATTTATCTTTTCTATAATATTTCTCTATGTTGTTTCAATAATATTTTTGCGTTTAAATTTGTTATGGTGATTTTTCCAATTTTCAATAATATTTCTCAGAAATAAAGATTGGGTCGACCCCATACTAAAAATAATTATTAAAAACTATGTAAACAAACAAGGTACCTGATATAACATCATTGGATGCCCTGACGTCCGCTGACAACGTGGTAAATAATATCACTACACCTTTCTTCTAATAGAATGTCTTGTTTGCATAATTCATATATCTCATTGAGAATGAATTTTTATGATTAATTATCGAGCAAAATTATTAACTCTTTATAGTTTTTATATCAGGATTAGTCATAAAATCATTTTCATTACAATTTCGCTCCATATGTACAAAAATACAACAACAAAAATAGTTCCTGGTTTTGGTACAACATTCACTAGGTAATTTTTGTCAAAATATTAACAAACCAAAAGCTGGACGTTCTTACCATCTAATTTTATAGATTAATTTTTCAAATCTCATTCCACATAGACCACTTCTTCTCCACTTTTGTAGCATGGATATGATCATCAATATACCTCATTTATACCATCTCATAAGATCATACATGTTTCTGATAAATTTTAACATCATGGGAAGTCGATACTGTTTGAAAGAAATGATTAAATATTGATTAAAAATTGTTAATTTTTCTATCAATATCGAGAATAATAATTTTAGAATACCTCACCAGTCGAGAAAAGATATCTTCATATAGACCCACTGAATCTTTCTCTTTCACCTTCAATTTTGGGAATTTCTTCACCATCATATGTTGAACTACATTTGGAGATTATTTTTTAAAGAAAATACATTTAAATTCATCCACTCTAAGTCTTTAATATTCTCTCTATCAGTGATATTATTGACCATTGACCACCACTGATATGATTCTCCATCAAAATGATAAATATAATGACTTAACATTTGATTATTTGAACATCCCATAACAACGAATATATTTTCAATGACATTAATCAATCATTCAGCTGCTATTAGGTCATGATATCCACTGAAAAAGGAGGGTGTTGCCTCATAACATGTTTAACTATCATCATTATCCATTATGGTGGATATGATTGATATCTTGAATGAATACAACAACCATTTATTACTTATGTCAGCTAATACATTACATGAACAACATGTTTGGTTCAAATCCTTACCAGTCTATACTATTGATTCAGAAGGATATAGTTCTATTAGTGACTTTCTTTTTCATCTTCCTTGTTTATTCTGTGGAAAAATTATGAACAATAATTTCTTAGAAAAATACACAATGTAATATTTAATTTCTATGACTTTTAAAAAAATCATAGAGTAAAAATCAGTAATGGTGTTCTTTAATTGTCATCCTAACCCCTAAATTTATCTAAACCACTCTCTAATATAATATATAATGACCCAACCTTAGTAATGTACATAATCCTTAATTTTAGTAATGAAATAACATCAATTAACAGTGAGGATATTATAAAGATTATATTTTTATAGAATTAGGATTAAATACATATATATCATTCCACATTTATACATAGATAATTCAAAAGAAACCTGTATCCATTTCTTATAATATAAAATCTTTTCAAATTAAAAATAATGTCATTGAAAAATAATCAATATTTTTAACCTCGATTACCTTTTGTCATTTACATCCTTATATCATGTGAAATATATTTAAAAACATGTTATTTGCACAAAAATATATGTAAGGGTTAAAAAATTAAGGAATGGAAATAATATTCCATGAATATTTGAACACATATGAAATATTTTACAAAAAAAGCATCTTTGTCACCCATATATACATACTTTGTGAATCTTTAGACTTCTATAAGACATAATAAAAACATAAATAAAATACCAAGAACCATAAATTTATCATGGGGAATTACATACATAATATTGTAATCCACTGGTCAACCGTGTAGTTTTTATCCCTCATGTCTACCTTAAAATGTAACCATCATGGCTACACTATTGTGTATCCATCATAGTTACACTTGATGTAACCATACATACAACATCAAACATCCACATATACAATAAATTATAGATAAATATAGGTCCTACTCTTTATAATAATTCAATACCAACAACTTGATCACAATCATAAAACAGTAAAAAATTCATGAAAACATTGATATTGAATTTTTTAAAAATGATGTTAAAAAATGATTTTTAATGAAAACCCCCTTGAAAATATCAAATAATACACGTGAGACTTAATAAGGTGGATAGAATATGTTTATCAACAATAATTTCACATAATTAAACATTATATAAACAAAAATCATCACACAAAAATTTTTAATACCAAATTAATAATGAAGAAAGAGGTTAACCCAAAGAATGGAAATCAGGTTATGGATTCCCTTACCTCGGGTATGTCTTTCATCAAAATTATTTCAAACTATGGTATAATGTTATGTAGAATGTTTTTAATATCTAAAATAAACATATTAATTTTTATAAAACCTTATAATATCATTTTACATCATCATTTTACCTTATATTAATTAGTATTTTGTTCCATCGATCATTTTAGGTGAGTTATTTAAATAATTCCCATGTCTAGTTTGAATATTATTTTTCATGTCGTATGGTAATAAAATTACATAAGTGTCATAAAATTGTATTAGTATGTTTCTATAATTTTAAATTCTTCCATAAATAAATTTTTATATGGAATGAGGATGATTAATTAGATAAATCATTAGTGATAACTGTTTAGACCATATTGGATGATCTTTTATAAACATGGACTTGTTCCATCATATACCACTATTATTATGCATATAATATAAATCATGAAAATTAGAGAGTTCATATAATAAAATTTAATTTATGATTAATCCATTAATTTATTTTACAAATAACATTGAAGGACGTAATGAAAATTAAAAACACCTCATATGCGATATTGGTAAATCGACAGATTATAGATGGTGTTTTTATTTTTTGAACAAAGGGGGGGAGAGAAGTAAAATGATTAATTATTTCATAAAAATGAATAAAATTATAATATATATGAATATTTATCATTAATTCTTATCTTATATGGGGTGGAGTGGTGAGAAAAAGAAATAATAAGAAATGAATGCAAATCACATGAAAATAAAAGATGATTTTTACCTCTTGATCTCTTATCCTTCAAATCCTCCATTAGAACATTAGTTTTGTCCTTTGGATGAGACCAGTAGTTCTTAGAAATAGGGATGATCCTTTGTAATATTATTTCTTAAAATTATATATGGTTCGTGGATTGAGTGGTGTGAGAGGAAGAGGGGGGTGAAGGTTGTATTTATATTGGAGGAGAGGAGGGGGTTTATATTATTTTAATCATTAGATTAATATTTGTTTCTATTGGGATAGAATAATCTTTATTAGTGTGGATGTAATGATTAATAAGTTCATGTCAGTTCAGAAAAATGGATATTAACTTCATCCATGACTCAAGAATAATTAACAAATTCATTCATTTAGCATATTTTGTTAAATATGATATTTCATTACTCACAAATTATTCTAATATCTAAAAAACTCCCAAAAAATCACCCTAAATTTTTTTCAATGTGAATAACTCAATTTCATGAAATATTTTTTTAAATATGAAAAATTTTATTTAAAATAGTCATATTTTTTTCAAAAATAAAAATTGTAAAACTGTATTTGATTTTATATCTCTTTGAAAATTAATCTATATCTGGTTGTCTTATAACCATAAAAAATAACAATTTGATGTACTATGCATAAGTTTAATGCCCCGACCCTAGAATCCTAAAGTTAGTGCATTAAATTAATATATTGGCATGATTACATTGAATCAGGTACCAAAAGACCAATAGTTTAGCATTCATGGAAAATACCTTACATACATCAAAATTACATTACTCATTAGAAAATAAATCAAAACATAAATGATCTTTGAGAACACCATTAATCCAATAGATTAACTATTCTTATCAAACATAATACACTTCTTGAAATCCTTGTAGAATAAAACTCAAGAAATGGGTGAGCTCAAACACTTAGTAATGGTAAGAAATACAACAGAAGTTAACATAAGCATTTAGTGTGGTGAATAATATAAAACACATTCCATTACAAATAATAAAAGTGAACACTGTCTGGAAAGAATATGAAATGAGTAAATAATTCCATAATATAACATTTACATTGGTATTCTTCTACTCAAACTACCAAATGAACCATCAATAATATTTTCATAATGAGGGCATTTATAATTCTAGGAATTTTGAAAAATATTGTGAAGGCCCTGACCAATATGTATAAAAATGATTATGGCCTCGACCAAAACCATATATCAAATTGGGAAAGACCACAGCCTAATCCACATATAATTGTCTCATTAGACATCCTGATGCACCGAGGAGATATAGCGGGCTCCACCCATCAATAACTAAGTTCAATACATTCATCATATGAAAAGGTTAAAACATAACATAAACATTCGTATTTAAACTTGCTTACAAAAAGTCAATATTGTAACCATAAACCGGGAATGGAATAAAAATAACACATCCATAGTCAAATATATCCCAAAACATTCAATACACAATGAAAGATTTGTATCATAATAAATCAGATTCAAAAAATTATAAAACCAATCAAATGATGTTGACATAGATGCAAATGATTTGTAAAACTCTATGAGATAAATATCCATTTTTCATGAAAACTTTTAAAATTCACACATTTATAATGGAATTAACTTAAAATAGATTTTTCAATCAATGTTTCACATACCACTTTGAATCTTTTGAAAATAATTATCATTTCAAAACATTTATATACATATAAATAAATCCTTATAATCATTTTGAAAAAATATACATTGATTAAAAGGATTTAGAAGGATAAATCATTAAAAACATTTAAAATGTTGATATAGTTAAATATAACCTATAATAAAACCTTAAAATATAAATTTTGAATTCATTTTAATGAAATATGGGTATCAAGGGTAAATATTTCCCAGTATTTACTTACACATAAACAATATCAGATAATAATGAGATTGAAGAAATAACCCCTACATTGCACATTCCATTGGTCGATGATTTGTTTAACCTCCTGTATAATGAACATAGTATATTATTAAATTATATGAAAACCAGAACCATGTTCATATTTATTATATCATACATGATTCATTTATGACGTTATTCTACCAATTTAATAATGATTTCCTTGTTAAATTATCATTTTAGGTAATAATTGCTTTCTTTATAGTACGTGTTTTAACTTTTTATTTTTGATCGTGTTATTTAGATCATGATTTAAATACTTATAAAAATAAAACATTATTTATCATATATATTTAAAATATAAATATTCATAATTGAGAGATATATGAAATGGAAAACACTATTTGTGGAGATAGTGGGCCATATGTACGCATAAACATTGTTTCTGTTTTCATATCCTATTGAATGGAAGTAAGTGAATAAGATATATATAAGTACACACATACATACATTCATATATATATATATATTATGATAAATTATTATTTCATATATTAAAAACTTATTAATAATATATATTTTTATAATGAATGTTGAACGTGAAAATGAATCTCATCCCGCCATGGAGATGGTAAGCCATACGTACCCATGAGAGATGATATCATTCTATTGATGATAAAATCATAGGTTATTTGAAAATATTATATATATATATATATAATAATTAAAATTTTATATTTGTTATTTACATCAATTATACTAATTATTATACTAATCCTATTTATTAAGTGTTGAATAACAAACTACACCATGGCATGGAGAGGGTAAGTCGTACTTACGCACAAAAGGTGACATTATCATTCATATGATGGATATAATAATGAATATAATTATACCATATTTATAATAACATCAGAGTATATAGAAGGTACTGGAGTTATTATATTGGTATGGAAATAACAATGAAAGAGAATGTGTAAGAAGAATAGAACTTTGAAGGAGGTGATAAAATAATTACATCTTTTCAGGTGTTTCATTTTGATTTGAAAAAAGGGCTCCATATGATGCATTTATTCTCAATAGATGGTCTCTAGGTTGAACTGAGAGATGTTGAGAGGATATTTGTGTAGGGTTCAGCTGATCCAAATGGCATTGGATGTGTGATTTTGAGAGAAGGAGAATTACAATTTTATAAGAGAGGTGAGGGTCACTTTAGGAAAATCATGAAATATTATTTTATAATAAAATAATTTTCTATTTATAATGACTCAAAAATGTTTTATTTATAGGATATACTGGTGATGTGTTGAAACACACTAAACCAATAGGTTTTATATAGGGTTATATCACCCTATTAATCTTACCTTTTTGATTTAACACTTAGTTAAATAGTGTATCTTTTATCGGGTCTTCTTGTATTCTTACACTATGTTGTTAATAAACAAACTCTAAAAATACAAGAGAAAATAAAATGGTTAATTAATGACAAATATAATACTATTTAACCCCTTCTACCAAACATTATATTTTAAGAATATTATATAATATAATAATATAATATTTATAAAAAAACTCATTTATGTCAATTTTGACACTATTTAGTATTTGTTTTATGTGAAAGTCATCACAACTTGATTACTAAAAAAAGATAAGTTTAATAAATCATAAAATGTAATATTAACCTAGAAAATTGGTTTATTTCATAAAAATGTTGAATTTATATTTATTTTAACATTTATAATACCATTTATTTGATTCATTTATTAATTTGGTAATTACTGCAACATAATTGTGTCACAAATAAATTTAAATATTTAATGTATAAAAATTATAAAAAAATACCATGATGTATTAGATATTCTTAGATTTAAAAGGATTATTTATAGTTGAAATGTTAACATATTTAACCCCTTCTAAATATTATTTTACTAAAGGATATATGTTTATGTCATTTTTGTCTTCACATTAAATTAATTATTATAAAGTGTCATTATAACTCTCATGTCGCTACATGGGGACCCAAAATCGGCCCAAGGATGACCATGGTGGGTCATGTATCCAAAATTAGTAATATGACCAATGATTGGGTAATATAATATTATTATAATAATATTGTTTCCTTATTTACCATATTTACCCTTTAACCCTGGTAAATAAAATATATACTGATGTAAATACTCATAATGACTAATATTTAAAGTAATCTATTTAAAATTTTTGAACCACCTGATTCCAAATATTAAATTCATTTGTCCAAATTAAAAATTCATTAGTGGAATAAATTAATTTGAAATTTATTCCCATTGTCAAAACAAAAAATGTGTTTTTATGAAATAATAACTATCAAAAGATTGTAACTTGTTTACGTGAAGTTTAAATGAAAAATTAAATACAGGGAACTAAATTATATTAAATGATAAAAATATAATCTAGTTATAGTTTAACACCACTAAAATGTTTAATTTAACAATTTCAATTATTTAAATATATTTTTTTTAATTAATGTTTAGTATTTTTCAATAATCATCAAATTATAAAAGTAATGAGAAAAGCACCAAAAAATTTAGCCAAACTAAATTTTTATTTCATGATTATAAATACTAATTTAATTTAATTTAATTAAATATGTAAATGTTTCAAATATTGGTTTTAAAAAAGGATCACCACTAAAAGGCGGTAAAATTAAATTTTTTGAAGAATACGTATTTTATATGAAAAAACCATTTTGTTCTTATATTGTGTTAAAGAAACACATAATGTGGATTCCAAAATTATATGGAGTATGAAAAATAAAAAATTTGGTTAATATAATTCATAACTGCTTTTTGAACAGCTAGTTTTTATGTCGTGGTGCCCTCGAACTCAGTGTTGTGTGTATTGAAAGTTATTGAATTACTATAAAGAAATGACATACTATGAAATCTTGGTGTGTTAAATTCTTTTATCTTTGAATAAAATGAATCCTTGAAATTTTAAATTGTTCTTGAAAAATAAAATATTAAAAATAGAAAAATACATTTGTGGAAAACTCACATCGGAAATTGGGTTAATAAAATTTAGTCTTAATAAGAGGGAAAGGGAAATGAAAAATTCACCATCAAATTATGATCTCTATTATGAGAACATTGGTGGAAATTAGAGGCACATAATTGGAGGAAAAACATAAATATTTATAGGGATTGATTTAGGTCATCAATCACAAACAATTATAAAATTGATGGCCTCAAACCCATTAATCTATGATGATTTAAAATATTGTTGGTTCAACAAACGATAAGGTATTAGGATAACACATTTTTGTTTTTAAGATCCCTTCCCTAAATTTTAAGAATTAATTTATTCATAGAATAATATATATATATATATATATATGTGACAAGTAGAGTTGCATCCTTTAACTAATTTATACCAAAAACTCATATTTCACTCCAAATGATAATAGAACTCACAAATATTATATGTATCCTAATAATATAATGTTACAGACGTATACCATGAAGAAATATAATTTATAATAACCAGGTACTTCTTGTGGGCTTGTGGTATGTCATAAAGCCTTGTCGCACTTTGGTTGTGAGTTCAATACCTGCAGCTTTGTCTGATGTGATGGGTTATCACCAGACCTATAGGTTTCCATTTTTATAAAACTATAGTATTATAATATTTCAAAATTAATATTAATAAATACTATCCAAATTCCAATTTATTCCCTTATATCATTTATAGCTATCCAAAATAATTCTACCCATATTCTCTCTAAAAAGTCTCAAAATTACAAAAATCAATTGTAACATCAAATTCCCCCAAAAATGTAAAGTTTTATTAATTGTCACATACTAAAGATATGATTACCTTTATCATATTAAAACCTTAATTTAAAAAAATATCTTTAGTACAATAATTTTATAAATCACATTCTTCTTATTACAAGAAAATAACTCTTAAATCAAAAAATACAAATACCTTAATTATATCACTTCACCTGTTGTAATTACATATGCTTGGAATTTCTCCCTTTTCCATTCTCTAAGGTATGTTTACTTGGTGCATAGAGCCTTCATTTTCATAATTATTTATTTCTATACAACTGTAGCATTCAACATTGAAAACCTCTTTCTTTCCCTTGAAATCATGAGCCCGGTGACCTTTTTATCCACATTTGTAACAAAATCTCATTCATTTTAGAGAGGGACCAGGGTGATTTATTCCAAAATTATCACAGGGTGGAAACTCAACTCTTTCCTTCTTTACTGTTTACTCATTTCCTTTCCCATAGTGTTCAACAGAACTCTTCTTCTCTTGCATTTCTTTAGAATCAAAAAACATAGGGAATTCCTTTTCTATCGTCAGGGCACATGAGTAAATATCTTTGTATGATGATTAGGATTGTGATTATAATTCTCAAAGTAGAAATTTTTTTTACCCATAAATGAAACGCTCAATCATAATTCAATTGTTACAAATATAATCGGCATCATGCATTTCTACCATTGTAAAGTTAGCTTCGTACTTTGCAATATTCTTATCCTCTTTTTTCCCCAGACTCAAAAATAGCTTTTCCAAATCCACATGATGGTCATGTGGAAAGTAGTATTCTATGAAAATCGCTTTAAACTCCCTTTATTCTATACATCGTAATTCTTTATCTTCCTTTCTGTTTTTAATTAATGACAACCATTGATCTACATGTCCTATGAGTTGATAAACTGCTAAGAAAACATTATCCTTTTTTCTACTCCCCAAAGCCTGTAATATTTTTTCTAAGGAACTTAACCATTTCTCATATACAAATGGATTTGTAGACTCGTTGAATGATTTTGGATGTTTCCTCATTATTTGGTATAACATTGATTCTTTGTGTTGTCGATCATGGTGATCCAAATGGGTAAGATTATTATTCCTAACCGGAGTGAGTTATCCATGTATATTGATAAGCTGATCAGCACCAGTTGCATCACCATCTCAACTATAATTATCTTGAGTTGGTGGGTAGTCCCTAAATGGATTACATGCTTTGTTATGGTTTCCGTTTCTTCCCCTAGGAGACATCTCTAAACAATGTAATGAAAAAGATTAATTTTTTAATCACAATATGTAATTCGAAACTTATAAAACACATATAATAAATTCGACATTTTATGGATATAATCCATAATCATAAAAAATGTCATCTTAGATAAATTATATAATAAAAAACTCTTCATAATGGTTTGTAATGAAAATATGAATTATCATATTCATATCCCTCGAGAGTGTCATAACCAAGAGTTCAACACGGTTCGTTGTCATGTATCAGGATGCCTCAGGTCAAGCCTGAAATTCTTTGTCAGAGTATTCACTCCAAGGTACATCTGTGCTAGAGCTGCCTGTACCTTCATGTATCTAGACAGGGATTTAATGCATGGAAAAATCAAAAAATCCCTACATTACCAAAATTCTAGAAAGTTATTATATATTTATCCACAATGTCTATAATAGGGTAATGTTGTTTAATCAGAGTTTATCTAAAACTTGTTTCTATCATTTTTACAAAGCTTCCTCTGATACCAATTGTAATGCCCCATCCACGGAAGCCCAGAGTTTGTGCATTATTTATATATATTGAATTTATCAGGAGAAATCATGTCCCATAATACCGATACTTTAATAGTCATGGAAAATAGATTACATACATGAATGTTGTATTACTCATTAGAAAATCAAACACAACATGAATGATCCATTGAGAATTCCATTAATATCCAATATTAACCCTGATTGTCAAAAATAATAAACCTCATGGTATCCAAGGAAACTAAAAAATAAGGAATATGTGAGATCAAAGGCTTAGTAAGTGTATGAAATACAGTCAAAGATAATATAAAAATTAGGCATGGTGAATAATTTAAAACACATGCCTTTACATATAATACATATTAACAAATTATGGGAGGAATATGAGATGAGTAAATAATGCCATAATAAATAATTATCATTGGTATTATACTACTCGAATAACTATATGAACCATCAATAATATTTTCATAAGGTTGGAATGTATAATTCCTGACATACTGAAACATTTTTTCAGGGCCTCGGCTAAGATGTCTAAAAATGATTACTGCCTCCGCAAAAACCATATAACAAATTGGGAAATGCCTCTGTCAATTCCACATCTAATTTTCTCATTAGACTGATCGATGCACCGAGGAGATATAGCTGCCTCCTCTCATCTCTTACTATGTCCAATACATTCCTTATATGAAAAGGATGAAACATAACATAAACATATGTACTAAAAACACCTTAAAAAATGTCAATATGTTAACCATATACCATGAATGGTATAAAAATTTCACATCCATTGTCAAATATTTCACAAAACGTTCAATACATTATGGAATATTTTTATCACAATAAATCTATATCAAACATGTTTATAATCTATCAAATGATGTTGACATTGATGAAAATGATTGGTAAAAATCATTTAGGGAATTATCCCTTTTTCATGAAAGCATTTAAATGTCACACATTTGTAATGTAAGTAATTTAAAATAGATTTTTGATTAAAAGTGTCCCATAAAACATCGAAACAATTGAAAACAATTATCATTTCAAAAAATTCATGTCCATATAAATAAATCCTTAAAATAATTTTGAAGACATGGGCATTAATTAAAAGTATTTATAATGATAAATCATTAAAACATATAAAAAGACCATCATGTTTAATAGACCCTCCCATAAAACCAAAAAAGTGTCCTCTTGAATTTTTTTATTAAATATGGTTATATATTAAAAATATTTCCTAGTAAATACATACAAATAAATAATCTCAGATAATAATGAGATTGAGAAAATATCCCTTACCTTGCACTTTCCTTTGGTCAAGGGTAAGTTTATCCTCTTGTATAATGACCATAGTATGTTATTAAATTATAACTAAACCATATTCATATTTATTATATTATACATTATTCATTTATGACGCTATTCTCCAAATTTTATAATGATTTCAATGTTAAATTAACATTTTGGGTAATAATCACTTTTTTATCGTATGCTTTTTGCCTTGTTATTATTGATCGTATCATTTAGATCATGATTTAAATATATCAATAATATAACACATGATTTATCAAATATATTTATAATATATATATTTAGAATATATAGATATATAAAATGGAAAACACCGTTTATGGGCACTGTAGGCCGTATGTATGCATAAACGTTGTTTCCATTTTTATATAGTAATGAATGGAAGTAAGTGGATAAGATAAATATAAGTACATACATACATATATAAATTTATTCAGTAGTATTTTTATTTCATATATTATATACTTATTAATACTATATATTTTTATAATAATTTTTCAACTGTTAACATGGAAATGAATCTCATCTCGTTGTGGAGACGGTATGCCTTACGTACACACGTGCGATGATATCATTCCATTAATGGTGAAATAGTATGTAGTCTTCATTATATTGTATATACATAATCATTAAAATGTTATATTTATTATTTACATCAATTGTACTCATTATTATACTCATCTAAATAATGACTTGTTGAATAACAAACTACACCACATCGTTGATATGGTAAGTCGTACGTACGCACTCATGGGGACATTATCATTAATAGGATGAATAGAATAAAGAATAATGTTGTAACATATTTATAACAGAATAAAATTATGTATATAGTACTTGAGTTATTATATTTTTAAGGAAATAATGATGAATGAGAATGAGGAAGACGAATATAACGTTGAAAGAGGGGATCAAATAATAACTTCTATTCAGGAATTTCCTTTTGATTGGAACAAAAGGGATCCATAGGTTGTATTTCTGCTTAAGGGAATGACTCTAAGATGAATTTAGTGACATTGGGAGGAGATAGGGGTAGGGTTCGTCCGAGCCAAATGGTTTTGGATGTCTGAAATTGAGGGAAGGTGATGTAACCTTTTATAAGAGAGGTGAGGGTCACATGAGGAAGAGCTTGAAATATTATATTATAATAAAATAATTTTAGGTATATAATGGCTACAAAATGATTTATTTATAGGATAAAGTGGGGATGGGTCAAAAACCACTCAACAAAGAGGTTTTATACGTGTTTTTTCACCATATTAACTTATATTTTAGATATAACTATTAGTTAAATAGTTTATCGTTTACCGTACCCTCTTGTATTCTTACGGTATATGGATAATAAACATATTCTAAACATTTATGAGAACATCATGTTTTTAATTGATGAAACATATATTATTATTTAAGTCTTTTGGTTTAACCTTATATTTTTAAGAATATTATATAATTTACTAATATAATATTTGTTTTAAAAACTCATTTATGTCAATTTTTACACTATTAGGTATCTGGATTATGTGAAAGTCATAAAAAAATTATCATGTTGAAAAAGATACATAGAATCAATTCTAAGATGTCATATTCAACTAGAGAATTCATGGATGTCATAAAAACATTGAAATTATATTTATGATAAGATTTATAATACAATTTATTTGATTCATTCAATAATAAGGTAATTATTGCATCGTCACTGTGTCATAAATAAATTTAAATATATAATGACTAAAAATTATAAAAAATACCATGATTAGGGAAATCTTTTCATATTTTTGAGTAATATTTATAGTTGAATGATAAATTATATTACACCTTTAAAATATTATTTTACAAAAGTATATATGATTATGTAATTTTTGTCATTACATTAAATTAATTAATATAAAGTGACATTATCACTATCAAGTCGCTCCATGAGATCCCAAAATCGACCCAAGTATGACCATGGTCAGACATGTATCAACATATTGAAATAAGACACATGTTATGGTAATTTAATATTACTATAATAAAAAAATTTACCCTTATTTAAAATATTTACCTTTTAACCATGGTAAATAAAATATTTACTGAATTAAATACTCAAAATGTTCAAAAATAAAAGATAACTATTTACACAATTTTGACCTTCAGGTCCTGAATATAAAATCAATTTTTACAAATTCAAAATAGATAAGTGGTAGAAATTATTTTAAAATTAATTCTCGTTGTCAAAACAAAATGTGTGTTTTGAAGAAATAATAACTATCAAAATATTAAGACTTGTTTATGGCCATTTTAAATGTGAAATTACATCCAATGACCTAAATTGTATTCAATGATAAAAATATAATATAATTATACTTTAAAACCACCCAAATTTATAATTATATACCGTAAATTATTTTGATTAAAAAGGTTGTTTTTAATTATAATATAGTATTCTCACTATTTATTAAAATATGAATGTTATCAAAAAATTACAAAAAATTGATCCAAACTAAATTTTTTCTGTCATTATTTAAATGAATAATTTAATTTCATTAAAAATAATATTCAAAAGTTTCAAATATTGGTTTTAAAAAAGGTTATCCATTTAAAGGTGATAAAATTACATTTTAAAAAAATATATTTTTTTAAATAAAAATTATATTGTTCTTATATTATCTCTATGAAACACAAAATATAGATTTTGAAAATAAATGGATTATATAAAATGAAAATTTTAGTTTGTACAATTCATAACCACTTTTAGAACGGCTAGTTTTGTAAGTCGTAGTGCACTCAAAATCGGTGTTTCTTTGTGCGCATGTTATTGAATTACTTTGAAAAAATTACATAATATGAAATCATAGGATGTTACAATAAAAGTCATATTTCTATTCATATTACTATTCATATAGGTATGTTATTTTTCAAAAAAAAAAATATCGTTATATAATGCTATAAATAACATATTGATCACTACCATAGATGTCCATTTTTAAAAAATCAAAACATAAAAGAGAAAAAATTAGGTTAATAAACTAATTTATAACTATCTACTTAAAAATGTTCCATTTAGTAGATTCATACTATTTCATGAATTTTGTATTATTTATAAAACAATGGGATGTTACATAAATTTTCTATGATATTAATTGTTTGGATTATGTAATGAATTACTATAAGATAATTTATCTAAAATATGATTTACTATCCATGTAAGAAAAAATTATATTTATATAGATTGATAAATTAGTGTGATTCAAAATATGATTTTATGATATATATTTCATAAATGGTAATTATTTCTTTCATTGCATACATTACACACGACCTCGAGATTAAACGAAACATGATATAATATTAAATAATAATTAAAAAATTTCATACATAAAACATAGCCATTTGATTATATGTTATGAATAAGTACAATTATTTGTTGAAAAATAATTATTTATATTATATATATCAAATTAATTAAATGTTTGTCAATTATATAGAAATTAAAATAATTTATTTGAAGGTAAAAATAGATGTGTTTATGAAAAACATTAAATATTCATGCTCTATGTTTTTATCATAATAAATAAAATAAATCAGCATTTTTGAATTATATTAATGATATTTTTATATAATACAATTATTAAAATATTTTAATTTTTATCTAATAGGTTTTATAGTTTAATTAATAAGATTAATTTTCATTCCTTAATATTCAATTTCCTAAAAACCATTTTCATTTCATTTTGTAAAAAAATTAATATGTATTTATTATACTTAAAAAATTTAATATGATTAAATGGTTTTCATGTATTTAATAATAATTTCTTAAATTTTTTATAAGACAAATTTATGTTTTAAACATTATTAATAGTCATTTGGATAAAATTTAATTAATATTGATACAGATAAATGGTGTTTAAGAGGGTCTAACTAAAGAGTTAATATATAAAATTACATAAAAAATTGGGTAAATGTTATCCATTAGAACAATTTTATTCAAAAATATCTTAACTATTAATATTGGATGTTTTGAACCCCCTTTATCATGAAAATATATTTATTATAATAAAATATCCTTAAAAATATCAAGTGTTGAACTACCCACACATTAAAAGGGTTTCTCATAACCTCCCTTTTATACACCAATTGTTAACATTATCTTGACCAAGATCAACCAAAATATTCTCCCAACATCCTATTCAAGGACTATGAGGTATTTTTTTCCCATGTGTAAGAACATATTTTCTCACTCATATATATATCCTTAGAATTTATGCTTAAATAAATATTTTAGATCCATTATAGATTCAATTTGATTTAGTAAAGGTCTTAGGGGTGCCTGGGGATTGCTTGGAGCCTAGGGCCGATCTATTGTTGATACTATCCAAGTCCCGCAATTGGCACATAGTTAGCCTAGCCTTGTAGATGGTTTTCTTCAGGATAGAGCCACCTCACTTGGATGGTAGATAACTAATTGACCAAACCATGAAAGTACCCCTCCTATACAGGTGACTATGAATTGTTTGCACAGAGATTGTCAAATCATATAGACGAACCATGCACATTCAATTTTCTAGGTATTTTTTTTATTTTCTGTCCATATTGATCTAATTAAAATTCCTCTTTATCCTTAATACTTATTTCAGTGGGATTAAACTAAATTGTTCTCATTTTGGTCCACTATTAAGATCTATTTCCAGAATCAAGAGATATCCTTCATCTGTGATATGATCGATCTTCCATTCATTACATTGGATGTGCAATAGTATGTATTCAGGTCCCCTTGAGCTATTCTACATATTTTTGTCTCTCGAGCGAGTTATTAGGGTATTAGATTTTCTTTATTTTCATATATCTACATTGATCTTATCTATGAAAAGTGTCAATACCATATGAGGAGAGTAATATATTCCTATGGTGGGAGGTCTATAACTCCTCCCAGATGTTCGTTGATTTATGAATTATCCCAGGGGTCCCACAAATATCATCAGCTTTCATTTATAGAATTTATATGTCATTAATAAAAACATTAGAACCATGCAGATATTTTCTATCCATATATTTGAATAATTATTGTTGGTTTGCCCAAAAATCAATTCCTCCCATGTTGTACTCGATTACTTATTTTTCATTTTATTGTTTAAAAATGTTTGAGCCACATTTTGGGTGTGCCTTAGCCTGACCATTCTAAGGGTAATCATTTCTTTATTAAATGTCTTTTTGAAAAATAGTGTTCCATATCAAAATGTAATATATATGATCACTACTTTACCCACGTAAGGTAGGTTCTTGAATTTGGAAATAAAATGTGAAATGTGAAATGGAAATTATATTAAGTATATGACATCACCTTAAATGGATTTGAATTGTAGGTTATGTATCTCTATCACCCATTACCTCATAAATGGAAGGTATAGAAATTAAATATGAATATTAAATGTCCATTAAATGTTTTATATGAATGGATTCATGTTAATTCACCTTGTCACACAAATGAAGGGCATCATTTGAACCAAATGACATGATTAGAAGGTGTCATGCTATATGAAATTATGACACTGATGAATGTCAATGATGGAACAAAGTGAAATATAACATGACTTTATAATAAAATAAGAATGCCATAACCTGATCAATCATTGGATTCTATTTGGGGAATTCGATGAGCTTGTGGGAAACCCATTCTGATTGAAGTACATGGATTGATTAGGTTGAGACCCACATAGATCATAATCCTTGATAGTTCTGAGATACCTGATATGGAAACATAATATCCCTTCATATTTTTACAAGATGACTTGGATAAAATCCTTAGATTCTTTATTGACAATTAGGTTCCATGTTTATCGTCCATAGGTCCCTATTTCTCCTTATCCCCATTATACCTTGGATGATCACCTTAGACTCAGTAAAAAACTCATTATAGAATTCTTTAGACTATGATCCTTGTATTACACTCTTTCCCCATTCCATAAAATAGTTTTTACAGAGTTAGTGACCCTTTAGGTCTACGTTTCCTTGGCTATAAACATGGGACATCACTATGAAATATCGTTAAATGTTTCCTTTTCGTATCATTGACCTTTATAATTGTTAACAAGTAATATGTTACAAACTACTAACAATCTAATAATGAATTGGTTACATATTCAAAAACCAACTAAGGGCTGAAGCATGTACAAGGTTGTTTAGTTACATATTAATCCATTACATTATATAGGAGTGCTAGAACACTGTTACATTTCCATTACACGTGCCCGATTTTATAGACACCAATGGTGGTGGCTTATCAGATTTATCTCACACCCTCTTCGGGCGCCCTTTTGAACCAAGAGTAGATTACATAGTTATAGTTTTTTAAAAAGGGAATCACATGGCTTAGAACACTTGATTATTTGCTATTCTGGATGGATATTTATAGTAGAAGACCATGTTGGATATCATGATTATTGGGATAATATTTCATTAACATTATAGTTTTTCGGAAAATGTTGATCCTTCTATGTTATATCGTTTTTTTCTAGTTTTCTAGAAACAAAACATATTCTTAGTTACTGATTCATATTCTATTTGTTTCGGTTATTGTTTATATTTCCTACATTTTTCCTTCGTTCCTCCTATCAACATATATTTTTAATTATATTTACCACAATTTACATCCAATTGTTGTGATACACTTTGGTAATGAGGGCATAGTCACCCAACTGACACACCCTAGGTCCTCGCTACTAGTTATCATCCTCTAGAGTTTGATGAGATGTTTTTGAAGCCATGTGGACCACCGGTCTCAGGGCACCCAATATGTGGAATCTAGGTCTGGAATGTAAAAATGTAATATCAATGTAGTATACTTTGTTTTTTTACTATTTGGATAAAATATATTAGATATTAGGATTTCTTGGTACGTGGTCATATGTCATTCTTTGAAGTATTGAACCCATGTTCAAAGTAAAAAAACCGAGTTGCCTAAAATAAAAATTTTGTATTTCCTTTTCCTGTTATAGATGGTGTCATTTCCCAATTGGGATAAAAAATTTGTGTGGTGTTGTTGATTATTATTCTAATGAGGATTCTCATTCATCCTTAGACTGATGTCATGAGGGAAAGTATTATTGTTTCGTGCATTATTATAGGAACCTATAATTTTGATGTCATGCATATTTACATGATATTTTTTTATTTAATTTCTTTTCATTGCTTGATATTCCTTTGATTGATGATTGACTATTTGATAGTAAACATGTACTTGTATTACATTTGGATTAGATTTAGTGATTTCTTGTATCAATTGAAGAGCTGCATGGGCCCCCATGGGTTAGGATAAGTAATTTATTATGTCGTGCAATTATGCTGTAAATAAATTTGTGTAATTTCTAGTGATATGTGTATTGGAAATGTTTTTCCAGAAATGGATATCCATTGTAAATTGATATATGAAATCTAAAATGATATGGTTTCACATCCTTATCCATCCATTTAATGTTTATGGAAGGTAATGGAGTGGACATGAAAATTTAATGTAATGTGAAATGAAACTTATACCTGAGAACAAACAAATACCTATTCGTCTATCTACGGAGACAGGGTAGTATTATTTAGGTAGTGTGTTTTTATTGGTTCATATTATTCTAGTGATTCTATTTTTCTTATAATTATTTTCTAAGGAGTGTGATTGGAAGTTGTAGGCCAATGTTACCACGAAGTCCTCATTTCATTCCCTAGGAATGTGGCGACGAACATGCTCGAGACATGGTGGACCCTAAGACGACGATCATACCTCTAGATATTACAAATATAGAACAAAATGTTGTACCTAATTTGGGTATTGATTCACATGTTCATGATATATTTTATACATCTATTGTAGTTTATGAATAGTACTCCACAGCTTGCACCCACGATTGCTGATCTGATTAGTGATTTCTAGTAGTATTATCCTCTTACATTCTCAGGTAATGGTAGTCTATAATCTTCTGCCTCTTTTATATAGGTTATCCTATTCATATTTGATCATATAGATATGTGTCAAATGTGGAGAGTGATTATTTTTATATACATGATCCTAGAGTTTTCCAAACAATGTTGGGATATGGTTACCTAAGTCAATCATCATCTGAAATTGCAATGGGTTGATTTACAAACATCCTTCTATGATCAGTTCATTCCTAAGAAGCCTAGAGAAGACATAACTTGATATTTTTTACATCTCGGGTAGGATTCTATGTCGATTATGGAGTATTCAATGCATTTTAATGATTTATAGCTATTATAACTTCTTCTACCCAGTGAAGATCTTTCGTAGTCTAGATGTTTCGAGGACGAGATCCAGTATTCCGTCCTTACGAATGTGAATTTCTTTTGACTGAATAAATTTTGAGATAGTTATTGATTCCCTTTTCACTAAGCATATCTTGAATTACTTCAATGGTACCTCGTTTAAAAGATCAGCTCCATGTTAGGCCAGTAGTTCTCTAGAAGGTAGGAGGTAATCCCTCAACGTTTCTCATTAGGGAAGCAGCAACTATACTATATATTTCCACAACATTATAGTGTGTCATATTTGTGGAAGATGGGGTTACTGAAAGACTTAGTGTAATAGAGGCCCATTGAAGTGAAAATATTGAATATGTAAAGGGAATATTCAGAATTTATGTATGAAATTTTCACCACCTTCATGTTGAAAAGGATCCTCACCAGCTCCATCTTCACGAGCAGGTACTTTTGCACATGCGTCAGGTTGGGAGATAAAATAACATCGGTAGTTCTGGATGAGGAGGTGGTAGTGGCCATTTTAGCATGAACCAAGATCAGTTACAGCACCAACAGTGTAGTTATGATCAAGGTAGTACATTGTACTATTCTGCATTTCTCTATTATAGAATCTTATTTATTTGATGTAGGTGAATCAAATTCTTTTATCTCTCTATCTATTGAGGAATGTCACGTACTATAGGTATAGTATCACTATGGTTTAATAACCCTTGATACACTGTTTAGGGTATGATCATATGGATTATGCAATATAGGGACAATCCCATTGAGGTAAGCAGTTACCATTTCTTATGGAACCTCATTTTTCTGATGATTATGAGGATTGTTGTCCTAATCAAGATTTGCATTATGGTTAAATTTCATACAAATGTTGACTAATAGTGTCGCATCATATCATTTACATATCCAGGGGTAGTAGATATTTACAAAAGTGTTAGTGTGATGTTAAGGCAAATATAGCAGGACCAGATCATCCAAGGATAGGTGGAGTAACTAACTGGATTAAAAATATCTTCATAGAGGATTGGGTTTTTCATCAATTTGATTTTCCTCTAGTAGTGAATAATTTCTAGGAATCCATTCATGATGAAATTTCTGGCCTACCTCCATAGAGTGAGGTATAGTTACAATTGATCTCGTTCTAGGATCAACAATATTGTCCACTCCTCCGTAAAAGATGGCACTGACAAAGCTTCAATAAATTAAGTGACAATTAGATTCTATAGAAGAAAAAAGATTTATATGGCCCAATACATCCTCTTTGGGTTCTCCAATGCTCTTTTCTGGGATGGTGGGTTAATCCTTATGTCTATGTGTGGATTTAATAAGGTTGAATGAAATTATGTTTGTGAAATAATATCCACTACCATGATTGGATAATCACTTTGACATGCTCTGAGGATAAAAGGTATACTCTATGATTTACCTGAGACAGGGAATTCATTAGGTGAGAGTAAGATCGTCAGACTTATTGTATACAGTTTTCTGTACAAATTATGGCCCGTATGAGTACCTTGATATGTTTTTTGGTCATAAGAACCCACCCCCAATTTTCATGGATATGATAAATACGGTGTTCCACCATTATCTATTTACATTTGGGGTAGTATTTGTGGACAAAATCTATGTTTATTATCTCACTCACAACTACCATACCAAATATCCGGAGGTCATTCAGAGTACACTGACAGGGAGTCAACATTAAACCAAGCTTGCTAAGTGCTACTTTTAGATTGAAAATTTCAACTTATAGGTCATATTATCTCTGAGTAAAGAGTATTTGTTTACACAGAAATGGTTATTGTTGTATTTTCATTGTATCATCCTATGAACATTTTTCAAATATAGAGTTTCTTGGTGATGGATGGATATTACTAGAATTTCATACATGAATTTTCCAACATTTCATCACATTTTACTAGTATTAAAAATAATGGTGTAATGTTTATATGGTTAGAAGCATGTGAAAAATATTTTTAGGATTTAGTAGGGGTATTTTTTGGAACCATGTATGACTCTTTCAATTCATGGTATAGGTTGTACCATATTCTGTGATACATCAGGCATCCACCCAGGAGAAGTGTTGATGAAGGGAGTTAGAGTCATGGTGAATAGATCTCTATAGTTGAGGCCTCGTGAGAGAATCTACATGATGTATAACCATTATATAGCTTAGTTTTAAATGATTTATGTTAATGGATACATTATCTGTTGGGTGGGTGCTTTTTGGTGTACACAGAACACAATATCCTAAAATGTTTCTTTTCACCGCATTACATGAACCTCACATAGTGGATATGGGTAATATATCTACAATGCATTTATTTTGAGTTAGCCTATATATCTGGGATGGAAAATTTATTTGCATATGCATGAGTTCGAAAACACAAGCACATGTCGTACAGGATCCCAGTAATGAATTGATGTTAATAGCTCCCTTTTCTGAGTTACATCTAATGTGTAATGACAGTCACATACTGTATTACCTGATATCATTGATAGTTACCTATTACACCCTTAAAAATGGGAAGGGTAGATAATTTCCTGATACTAATTTCTTGGTTCATTGTGAAAGTATATCAATAGATAGCATGCCTATGGATTGGTCTATGGATAGAGACAATATCTAACACCTACGTGGAAATATATGGGTTACAAAAAAATAAGAGAGTAGTTGATGTGTGATTTCCATTCTTCTTAGTGGGTTATTCATCAATGAATCCTAAAAATTTATTGAGATATGTGATGCCAGTATTAGTTGTCTAGTATGAAATGTCAAATAAAATGCATTATTACTAGATTCTCAACCAATCAATAGGTGAATACATATCACTTAAGTCATAGCGGATTGTAATAGCGATTTCTAGTCATAGAATGGAAATGTAAAAATAATGGTATGGTTTTAATAATCGGAATTCATTGGTCACTAAGGGGTAGGGATGAAATATGGATAGTCAATAACAAAAAAAGAAAATCATCCAACATCATTCTTATTCATGATACTTTATCAGTTGATGAACTGAGAAAACTGTATGTCTATGAGATCATAAAGCTCCATAGGTTCTTTCCAACTATTATTTTAGATTCAGATTATCTTTTAACATCACGGTTTTTTAGGGTTTTGCAGAAGTATATGGGACCCATAGTGCTTATAACCTTTGGTTTTCACCCTCTGACTAATGGATAATCAGAATGAACAATATAGGTTATAGAGGATATGATCCGACCATGTGTCTTTCATTTTGGTAGTTCTTGAGAGAAACATATCCCACTAGTTGAGTTGGACTATGCTAATAACTATCAGGTGACATTTAAAATGGCTCTATTTGAGGCCTTATACGATAATCCATACATTCACACATATTCTAGATAGATGATGTTGAGGCAACCCTACTAGGTTCCCATCTAGTTCAGGAGACATGAGATCATATTTAGCTGATCCGAAAATCATTGACTGCTAGTTAGTCTAGAAAGAAATATTATGTTGATCATTGCAATGACCACTTGAGTTCATGATTGGGGATCGTTTTTTCTATCGGGTTTCTGATATGCTTGGCCATAGGTTGTTATTAATGAATTAAATTCATTCAACTCATTTTTATGTGCTTTTTAAATTTTAGAGAGATTCATGCTAGTATCTTATTGATTACATTTATCATAGAGGTACCATGCCATGAACGTTGTGTTCTATAATTCAATTCTTTTCCAGTATCATTATAATCCATATCATAATTTTGAACAAGTGGAATTTGTGTTAGATGTTGTTTCTACCATTGAGGAGTATCTAGTATGCCTCATTGACCGGATCACAAAGGCCCTTCATGGCTAGTCTATCCCTTAAGTGTTGGTGTTATGGATGCATGACCGAGTATTGGATGAGGCAAGGGAGAGGGAATAAGATGTACATTCTCAATAGATATAGTTATTCATAGAAATTATTTCTCCATTCATGGATGCTGAACTCGTTGATGATTTCATTTATGGGTCGAAGACCGTGAGAGTATAGTTTTTCACTCCGGTATGAATCCAATAAAATTTTGGTTTAATTCCATACTTTAAAACTAATTTGGATTTATTTTGAATTAGTAAAATGTTTCTTTACATATTAGGGAATGTTGAAACCCTAGAACCCATTTTTGGGGAAATATGCCAAGTCACCCAATTCGCGTATAGATCATGTACAGGTTGTTAAACATTGCAGATTGTATTTTTCAGAACATAGCCAAATCAAATGGTTGGAGCTTGTTCATGCTACCTAACCATCAAAATTTCCCTCTAGACTTGTTAATAATTCAATTTTTGTTAAATATTTTTCATATCGTGCAAGAAAACCATGCACTATCCATTTTTCGATGATATTTTACAATTTTTACCTTAATGATCTAATTAGAACCCATCTTCCTTCCTAAAGAATATTTTTGAGGGAATAACCTAAATTTCACTCATTTTCAATTCTATTAAAATTATATGATAACAATCCAGTGATATACATCATATGGGATCCAATCCAGCATCCATTCATCACATTTGATTCACAATGGTGTGTACTCGAGTCCTCTTGATCTGTTATCCTTCCCCTTTTCACTCTGCTGAGTTATCAGGGTATGATAATTTTTCTATTTTCATTTATTAAATCTTTTCTGATGCATATAATGAATCAATATTTGAGGAATAGAGTATTACAATCGTATGGTTGGTGGTCTAAAACTAATCCCTTGTGTTTGATTGAT